>OY829100.1:9214754-19214754 GCA_963691645.1 Pelosia muscerda
AAATTAATGACTGAGGCATGAATAATAAATAAATATTCTAGGAAAATACACAGCGCTAATCCTTTACCATAGACCTAGCTTAATATTTATGACTCTTTTTGCATAGCTCTTCAGGAGTTTCCGTTCCCGAAAAAAATAGGTTGAATAAATTGTACTGCTAATGCAAAAAAGCACTATATGAAATAAAAAGAATAAATCCCAATGAGTTAATAAACAGAAGCGTTTTAACAATTACCTACTTATAACAACACGATTCAAAAATTATTCAATGTCTTAAAAAAGTCTTATATTTCTTTCACCCCTAATGCAACTTCTTATTATTTGATTAGCAATCAAAATGAAGACTTATGTTGTTCGAAAATTAAAATCACGTAACTTCAAAACACTAAAAAAGCACATCCTTCAATAAATACTACACTGAAAATACTTTGATAATAACAGTATGAATTTTATACCAATACATTGCACGCAACTATCAGGAATATTTCGTTTCATTTTCCTCTTTTTTATCTCCAATGTTGCAGTAAATGTGTCCTTTACTTAGAGCTCTCGGTGTCTGTAAGGTTCTCGCTTTGATATTCTCAGACACAAGCAGAAACTTGTGCAACTTATAACTGAAAACACCGCCAGCAATCACACAAAAAATCATATTCAGTAGGTAAACGTCGTTAATATTGAAAGTATAATCGATAAATAATTTCACTGACATTGAGGGTGTGTTATTCCTATGTATTGATACATATTTACTCTAATTACTTGTTCTTTCTATCATGTTTACTGCTCTTTGGAAACAGATTTTTTATGAATAAAGATATATTTTAAAAAACTTTCGTAATTAAATTGAACTACGACTCATTTTCTGTAGTTTGTCGATCCAGCTGACATTTCCCATGCAAGCGGAATTTTGGTATTATACCACTTTTATTTCAAGAATTTTATCTTAAACCAATACTATGTAAAAAATATTAGGATTACGTATTTATTAAATGCTTGGTAACTAGTTTCAAAAGTAATGAATTTCATGTAGGTAATGTAAGCGTAGCATAATATTAGATAGGTACTCATTATAATATATGGCATTAAATACAAAGTAAATATTCAAATGCTATTCATGGTACAATTTATAAGAGGGGATGCCACATATAAGGTACTTAATAGTTTGTAATCATTTTGGACGTTTCCAAAATGCATCAACCAATCAGAATGGCTTATCACTGTTTAATAAGCTTTCCCTTCTAATTTAGTATTGTATATTTTGTATTAACAATATGCAATAATAACAACTTTCTTTTTCAGGTGGTGTAGCAGTATTGGCCTGTAATGCCACTGCAGCTAAATGTTGGGAGAAAGACGGATGGAAACTGAATAAGAATCCAGCATCCACTGCGTATCGTGTTATGTGGTCTAGTCTAGAACCCCTTGTGTTTGCTTACAGCGGAACTTTCTTCGTGGTATGGATAAATTTAAATAATTCTTAATTTAGTAGTTGGTCCGTCTGTGCTCAATTTAAACCTAACGTAACGAATCCTCAAGCTGTATCTTTATTCTTCAGTTTTCCATTTCCATTCTCATTATCATCATCCTGGCAACAATCCCAGATGCACCCGAAGCTGTCACCTCGGAGTCCACTGTCCGCTTAATCCAGTCTAACTGTGTCAAGACTGCATTTCGATATTTTCTTATTCGGACCTACATTTGATATGGACGTACTGCCGTCAGACCAATTGTTAAAATTTTTAGGAATTCGTCTACCCGTAACGACTGCTATATATGTTCGTATGACAACCGCGACGGACGTCTTAACATGCTCTCTACGGCATGACCAGTGCAATTAGACTATATTCATGCACACAACTATTTGCACTGAGCGGAATTTGAACACGCGCATCCTACGTAGCAGTTTCATTTACTACCGCTACGCCATAGAGGATGCCATTGTTATATCACTGACAATACTCCTGGCTCCAAAATAGTCTGTAGACGGCAAATTTCTACTCACTGAGTAGTTAATATTATGCGTTTGATTTCAGATAAGAGCACCTATATGGAACGTGATGCTCATTGGCTTTGGCGTTTTATGCCTATGTGTGCTGGTTAGGCAGACCGTTGCTTTTCTAGTCTGTTTTAAAATGACCCTCCGGGAACGATTCTTCATATGTTGTGCATGGATACCTAAATCTATCGTAGAGGTAAAAATTAATTTTTCGTTTAAAAAAAATACTTTTTTGAGCAGTACTCTGTTAACATACCATACAAAATAAAACTGTCTTGAAGGACAGAATCCTTTAAGTCAGTTTTACACTAGAACGTATAATTTCATCATGTCAATTTGCCCGGATATCAGGATCATTTGTCAATAAAAGACTTCAGATTTCTGTCTTTCTAGCAGACCGGTGTTACGTAAATCGTGGAGCTAAAATTTCTAGTATCCGAATTGTTAAAATAGTTTCAACATTTGACGTCATAACCGAACTAAGTGGACTAAAAAGGAACCATTAGTCCATAACAGACAAAACAACCGAACTACTGAAACTTACAGGTTTTTACTTGTGCATTAGTCCGGTAGTACAAGTTTTCACTCCCACTACACCATCCTTAGGACGATGGTTGGATTCACCTACCGGTAATCGGTGACAGTGACTATCGGTAGTAGACTCCCACCATTGCTCCAAAGACGTGAATTCGCGGCTTAGCGGTCATGTCATTCCTCCTGTAAGGGAAAGATTGCGCGTACGAATCCCATCGAAGTATTCACTTTTTTCGTGCTAAATTTGATTTGAGCAGTTAGCATACTAATTGCCAAATTTTCAATATAAATGTATTCATATTTTATCGTTCCATTTCAGGCGGTACTATGTCCCGTAGCATACAACGCGTTAATAGCTAAAGGTAAATACACTGAATTGGAGATGGAATATGCACAAACGTTCATGTGGATTATGATACAAGCCATACTAGTCACGACACCTATTGGTTTCCTACTCACCAAACATGTAGGTCCTATCCTATTGAAACAGGCTCCGAAAAAATGTGATGTTGGTAAGTAAATTCAGACAATAATTTTCTAACTATTTAAAATAATATTTATTACCTCAAAGTTTGTTATAACTGAGGAGGAGAGTCCTCCTCAGTTATAACAGAACAGCCTACCTTCGGATTATCTAAATTAGTATACGCAAAATTAATCCTAACTAAATGTAACAAAATGTTATCGCTAATCACCTGAATCACAAACACAATGTCATGTCATTAAGGATCACTCTGCCATTCCGTAATGTATTTTATGTTAAACATCGACTGATTCACCTTGGAGGGTAAGAGCAAGTACCTACATGATAATAAATGGCCTACCGCCATACATGACATTAATTTGTAAGATAAAACTATCACGTTAATTAAAAAATTTCAATCCGGTTGTCTCGCGACAAACATATTTTTATTATAGTTTTTTGAAACGATAGCGTAGGTACTCAAAATTGTGTTGCGTGACTATGGTGTTGTTTCTCTGAACCTGGCAGAAATCTGGAAGACATACTAGAAGCACAGAAGACATAATAACTAGAAAAGTGACATCCACCATAATTAATTGCGTTGCTTCCCCTTTATTAGAAACGGGATGTCAGTTACGATTCCTCGTCCCCGAATTGAAAGAGGTATAAATGAAGACAGTTAGTTCAGCAGATAAAGAAATCGACATCAAGTGGTAATATGCGTTGAAGAAACACAAGAAGAATTCGAAGGCAACCACGAACGTGCTTGGGTTATCAACAGACTCTCAACTCTCGGAACTGATCAAGCCCTGTCTAGAGCAACAACGTCTGATTTAAATAATCTATGAAATAGTTTAAAGTTACGCTAATATAAGTTGAATACAGAGTAATTCTCTGAACCGTACTGCAAAACGTAGCCGAAGTAGAGCCCCGATCTAACTATGTTGCTTGAACTACGAAGATCGAAAGGAACTCAGGGTAAACAAGAGCGCAAAGAAAAACGTCACTAATGATTGAAAATAACAAAGAGAAAATAAGAGCAAAAAGAAAAACGTCACTAATCAGTCACTACCATAAAAACCACTTCACTTGATATAGAATTGAAAATCGTTATGTGTCCGGTTGTTGCTGTATTTATGTAAACCTTGGCCAATACATAACTGGATAGCACAAATAATATATAGATAGACCTATTTTATGTCAGATATGGCCAACGAGAATGTAGAGGATTTTTTCTATTTCAGATCCATCATAAAATGACTTACAAGGTGCAGCACGACCGTGTCGCAAAACAGAGGGCTATTTGCAGGTGGCCAAGGCATAGATACTGATATTGATGCAATTGGTTAGCTATCAACGCAGTAAGGTTTAATGTAAGCGTACTCAAGAGACCATGCTTCATCGCTTCCATCGAACATAATTATTATAAATTATTTGTGAGAAAAAAAACGAAAAATGAATAAAGAATATGATAACAACTTTTTGTGGTATTATTTTCCGTATTATTAAGGTGTACAAAGAGAAAATGACTTTGAATATGAGTCATTCTTTTTTTTACTCTGCGAAAAATCCCCGGTGGATACACCCATCACGTCCAGGCTGGTGCTCATGGAGGATGAAGGTTAGGTCGGTCATTCTGTGACCTTAGACGTTCGTGTCGCCTTCGTGTCAGCCGGTACGAGAAGCTACCGTACGACCTCTCTAGATCTTACTATGGCGTACCCTGTCGATGCCCATATCGCCACTCCCTTTCAACTACTATCCATGGCCATGTGGTACTGTAACTTCACAGACCGGATCTCGGGGCTCTCAATCTCGGTCTCCTGTACCTCCTTTCGGTACCGATATAGCTCGGAAAGAGCTCTCGCATCCAGGATCCATCGGTCGCGCGAGAAGACTCGCAGCGTCGAAGGATATCGTACGGTAACCTCTGACGCCGTGTCTGGCCTTCAGGGTCTCCGCCCATATTTAGCACCCATATAGGCCGGCCCCCTTATGTTGAGCATGATGCTCCCCGAAGTCTCACTTGCCGTCGATCACAAGCCCCAGATACTTCATCTGAGGCGCGACAAAGCCAGTGTCGATAACTGATAATAGACGGCTTGATGCCGATGACAATATCTCCCACTGTGAGACGGCGCGCGCCACCAGAGGGACTGGTGGCGCGTTCCGAAGACCATGAAAGTACATGGCCACGGTTTTATGCAGAGTCACCTCGAAACGCAGCCGCCGGATCCGTTCCACGACTTGGGCAACCGTGGTCGTGGGCTTCAGGGTCGCTTCGCGATGTGCAGCGCCGCACGCCGTCACTAATGTGTTATCCGTAGAATTCGTGACGGTGCGCGGCGGCATTGTCCTAGAGCTCACTAAGCACCCAGTCGTATCCGAAATATGACAGTCATTCAGAACTTCGGGGGACGCCACTGACATTGTATTTAAAAAAGTTTCTGCACTATATACTCGTGCCAACTATACATAATACAAAAGCACAGGCTAGGCTTATATTGTAAAGATATTTAATAATATAAGTTAAATAAATAAAGATTATTATTTCGTAATTACTATCTAATAAAAACAACATTATAACAACATAAAGGTACAAATACGGATATGCACTTATTAGTAAGGATTGATGATTGATTGATCTCAATGTAAGTTTTTATTCTTTTCAGAATCTGAAACACGAAAGAAAGCAGACGATCCAGGGATCTGAAAATAGAAATGTATTATAAATGATTTATTTATTGATTTGTTCGTAAGTACATTAAGGAAGACTCTGTGAGCCCTTGAAGGAAACGAAAAGACTAAACGAGACTTGGTAGATATGCAAATTACTTTCGAGTGTAGAATATAATAAAGTGTCACGTTTTTTGGATCTTATGTTAAAAAAACCGACTAAGAGCGAGTCGGACTCACCCATGAAGGTTCGGCCCGTAGTAATAACATAATATAAAAGTTACAATGTAACTTTGATTGATGTTTTAACACGTTCGTGAATAAATGTTTGCTTGACAATGTAGGTATATCATATATATTTTTTAATTTTTCATTCTCTTATTTTAGAAGTTAGAGAGGTCACAATTTTCCACTTCGAACTATTAAGTTAAGAAAAAAAATATTTGTAGGATCGCAATACTTTATTGATTGATCACTTTATTATTACTTAGATCGGTATGTATGTGTACAATGTATATGCGAAAAAAATATCAATCGACATCTAGATTCCATTTTACAAGTTAGATTATGCTTACTTCATGTCTATATTGCGCTACAGAATGTTGCCTATAATGCGTGTAGAATGTTGCAAATAAATTATTTTATGTATATTATAGTACTTGTTATTTGTGTGTATAGATTATGCCTTTACATGTGTAACAGGGCCTTTAAATATGCGCACACTCGACTGTTAAATTTGCATATTTACTTAGTGGGTAGGTGTTATCTAATGTTGTAAGCCATGAATATCTAAGACGGACTGCTAACAAACGTACATAGTATAAATTAAGTCGTATAATTAACTGTATTTATTACGTAAAACTATCTCAATACGCTTTAATCGTCTCATTTTATTTGATCTTAAGTTAGTTATTTTAAGTAGTAAAATTGATTTTTTTTATCAAACGGGCGCGCGCTTTGCGACCACATCGCTATCACCCCAAAAAGGTATCAAATAGAGTATTTATTTTGAAGTTTAGTATGTTAATTGGTACAGTCGTTGTCGGTATTAGCTCCACTATGATTAAAACCAGCTCAAACTATAAATAAAATAATGAACAAAAATTAACAAGCGTTAAACTTGTTCTCTGAATAATATTTATTGGTTTATCTTAAGTGTCCAGCGATTTCTGAATGCGAATGTTGGTTCAAAATAACATAGCTAAACACATTTAAATTATAATGATAATCACATCAGTTGAACTTGTAAAATTAATACTAACTAGGTTTGTAAAAAATATTGGATAAAATTGTATCTGTTGCACGCTTCATAAGTGTAAAGGAAACCCAATGTATTTCTACATTATGTAACAACGAACTCGTGTGTCAATGCTAACTTTTTTGTGCCTTGACTTTTATTATTTATAGCTAAATTTCATAAGTGAAAATCCGTTTATCAAACCCGAGTTAGCACATTTCACCTGAATTATTAAATTCATTGAGTAAAATGTGCCATATCGTTATTGTTCATCGGTGAAATTCAGCCTAAGTATAGTAATAATCACATAAAATAAACTCAGTAAGTAGTGAAGGCATTCACTCTAAAAATATGCATGTTGAAGAGATTTAAAATACTCTTAGGTATACCTAGTTTTTAATTTAACTATACTAAGAACCAATTTTCGTCTTGAGCATATATTTAAGAATGTAGAGTACTTACCTGGTTTTTTATTTAGCACGTCATTCGGAACAAAGAGTAAGTCTGTATATAAGACCATCTTACTTCGGTTTTGTATAATTATACAATCGTTTTATTACTTTATAGACATAAATGGTTTTAAGGACTCAGTATAAGAAGCAAATTAAATATATGGTAGAGAGAACCGAAGCGCATTGCTTCGGTTCTCTCTACCATTCTACTTTAAGTTTTAAGTAGAAATTTCATTCACTTACCACATCAGTGCCAAAGTTGGTTAATGTACTCTAAGTTTTGGCGAGAAATACCTACAATTAATGTGAATAATTTAGAGATTTAATGTCTAAATTTACTAGGAATGTCTTAGCTAATTATTAGCTTATTTATTATTAGATAAAATATAAGCCTTAATAGATATTGACTGTTATCATGTATATTATACTTACATGCTTTTCTAGATTTTAATATTAAGTATAAAATTATATTTAAGATTTGTAATGCCTGTGAATGATGTGCTGCATAGAACTATTCCTAGTTTACTCGACACTCCTTCCTTAGCTATAATTAAACCTTTAAAATATGCTATTCGTTTTCATTATGTCTCAATCAATCAATCAATTTAGCCTATTCCAGTCAACTGCTGGACAAATAGCCTCTCGTAACGAATGCCACTGCTTCCGATCCTTGGCCCTCCTCATCCAGTCTGTCTCAGCCGCCTTTGTCAGGTCATTAATTCATCCGGCTAGGGGGCATCCTACCTTACGTTTGCCTTCTCGCGGTCTTCACTTCAGAACTCTTTTTCTTCGGCAGATGTGGCCAGTCCACTGCCACTTTAGCTTGGTTATTCTGCTAGCTATATCGGTAACACTAGTTCTTTGTAGGATGACTTCATTGTGAACTTTATCCTTCAAAGAGACTCCAAGGATAGCTCGCTCCATGGCCCGCTGTGTGACTTTCAAATAGTGGACTAACCCCGCTGTCAGTGTCCACGTTTCGATACCGTAGGTCATATTATGTACCATGTGTAGGAACTATGATTGAATGGGAAATAAATTGTAAAAAGTAGAAATAAAATAAAATTCTCCGATTACAAGTATAGTAAGTATCAATGTTACTCCAAGACGGGACCGCGTTTCAAACCGCGGTGGACCATTGTTTAAACAATATTCGTCTACTTCACGTTCTGCATATAGGCCTTATAGTCTACAGAATCACATAGGTATATGGTAAAAAAGTTAGGCGAACTAATGGACAGTCAAGCTATCAAGGTAATATTGCCACGCGATATGATAAAATGACATGTCGTTCATTTTCCTTACCTACTTCTGGATTTTTACCATCATCTTTATGTGCCTGCCATAAATGAGGGAGATGGATTATGTTCCACAGTATAAATCACAACGCCTCATCAATTCAATGATTTTAGCTGGAAATCGGTAATACAATTATAGAGTTCCCAAATGGAAAAATATTATTTATATATAGGCCCCCATAATATTTGCCTCCAATAAAACCGACTAACTGCTTTCTAGCGAATTATCTCGCAACTATCTTATTCATTTTGGTAACACAATTCAGGTAGGTAACGACATCTAGCGGTACTTTTCTGTAGTAAATAGTCAACACTAGCTGGAAACAAACTCCGACAAAATCACATCGTGCTCTTTTTGCATAGAAAACACACTAAAAACGCATTCACGCGCAGTGTTGCAGATCACGCGCGTTCATGCAGAAAATACTCGCTACTGCGCGAGGATACGTCCGCGTTCTATCCAAAAATATCAGACCATTTTGGAGGGATTTTTAAATTATAGGTCCTACCTACCCAGAAATATTTAACAACTCTCATATTAACTCTGCACGTCAACGTACAAATATGCACGATGATCCATTGCATTAATGCAAAATGTGCACTCTCCCATATTCGTACTCGCGTGATGTACCCCGCTGTGTGTTGTGGTATAGTCATCCAATCGCCTACCTCTTATTGCCTTGTCGTATGTCACCTCGACTGCAACATAGTAATTTATGTAGTTTTAACTAGATGGCGCTATTATGTAAACACAGAAATATTATTTTGAAATAAATGCACTAAAAACAGAAATATTGACACTTTTAAATATACGTACATAATACACGTGAGTGATTTATTTGTGTGTATATATTAATAGATTCAGTCACTTGTATTTTTATGCCCAACATATTGACACAGCTTGTATTTACATGCCGTATAATATTGTAAATTACCATCTTGTAGAGTCAAATGTACAGAGTTTGTTTCGATAAGTATAGTTTTCCTCGTACGAAGGTGTCATTTAACTGTAGGCCATTTCCATTAATGTTAAATGTATTGAGGTTAACGACGTTGAGATAACATGTCAAGTGCCATTCGAGAGGATCCCTTTGATTAACTAGCGGAGATCATACAGCACAGGAGAGACCGCGCGTGGCGCAGCGCACCAGTCGGAAGCTACCCTGGCGCACGCCAGTACATACAACGGCCGCACATCGCTCATTCAAATACTGAAACAAATGACATCCCGCGAATCGCGAACCGCGAACACTGCGCCTGCGACACAATAGAAATTCAAGGACTCTACGTGATCACATCGAGGTGTTAATACAAAGGGCCTTCACCGTCACGTATCAGCTCAAGGTAGACGATTTGTCTCCTTTTTTATCAAAGTCTCTTTCACCTTCAATGTAAAATATCTTATCTGCGCTTCAGCTTCCTATCAAATTTGTGCTCTGAATATTAAATATATTGATGTATGAGTGACACATTGGAATGAACTTTAAAAAATGAAGACTCGCGATCGCAGAGCGAAACAAGATTTCAGAGGAAAGCCACAGGACAGGAAAGGAGGAAGACAAGGTGGTAAGCGGTTACCTCACGCTGCCACTAGTGCTGAAACACAAGCACAAGCCAACGCGCGTGCCAAGAGATCTGGAGTAGATGCTGTTAAGCTGCACCTCCAGGTGACGGGAGATCCTGGAAGAACTTCTCGATCTGCGACTGCGGTATGTTTTTCTTTCAAATAACATTACTTGATAGGCCTATACAATATACATAACCTTTTTCTATTACATATGTTATTCTTTTACTTTTAAAAGAAAAGTTTTATTCCCTGGCGATTGCATAGTGCAAATGTACGTCTAAGTCTAACTAGACATAATAGCGATGACGGTCAAAGGTATTCGGTGTAACATTATTTACTTATTGAATCATTTTGAGAATAGCCATATCTACAAATTATTTTTTAAGGAGGACCTCTGTGCTACATTTATATAACTATATACCTAACTTATAGGAAAATTATGACACATAAGAAAGTGAGCTCTTTATTTCAAGAAACTCTTAATTTTTTGTCCATATTTTTAAACACTAACTTGTAACGCGCAGCACAAAATTAGTAATGTTTGATGATATAAATAGACTGATATACATAATATTACTAATTATTCCCACTGTTTGGTCAATACCACGGTCACTCAATACGCTTTTATATACTTACTGTATCTAATGGCGGCATTCATTCTAGCTAAAGCCAATATGCCAAACACGAGATGTAGGTATAACTAAATATGAGATATTTTGTTTTTTTTTTGTGCTACTAATCAAATAGATCAATATATAGAAAGGTTCCTTAGTTTAAAAGTAATTAACAACAGATTTAATAAGATAATAAAATGCACATTTTTAAACCTAGGTTTATAGAAACATTAATGCGATTCGAAAATTGCACAACATAACAAACTAATTTTATTTTCAATCATTAATTATTTTAATACATAAGTTTGTGCCCTGAAGCGCTCGTGCAATCAGCTACCGGTCCCTAAAGTAGAAGAATGTCAACAAACTTCCCCTTTCTTCAGTGTTTGGTTCGTAATGTCCAACCAATCAATCGATCTTTATAATCCATCCAATTCTTACAACAAGAGTATATGGTATTTTGAGGGTTAACTTCTGTGTCTTAAAAAAAATTACTGTTTGTAAACCAGAGTAAAAAGTGTGTGCCAACTCTTAGGGGGATGGATCAAGACCTCGCAAAGTTCATAGTTCGATTACTATTATTATTGATTAATTGGTCGATGGAAACGTGAAGCATGTCAAATACAATATTTGAACAGTGACAAATACAATACAACATAAAGTATGACCTTGTACATATTCCGTATCAAAACAAGCAGATTAACAGTGCCATGTAAATATTTTTGGGTCACGAAAGAAAGAGTTTATTAACTGAATAGCTCTCGAATATATTGTGATAACTATATCAAAATACATCTAATTGCTATGTTTTATTGATCATAAAAATATCACCACACACAAAGTTACATATTCTATCACGAAAGCGACTGACCGCAAATATAGTTTTAAAAAGAATACATTTGGTATATCCTACTTCACCGCAACCCCATCCACATGGTATAGCGGTCTCAGATTGCTTGTTCATTGCTCTTTACCAGAGACTGCAATATACTTAACCCTTCAATGTTCCTCTTTTCTGCCACCTCTTAGTGAAATGAGGTGCTAGAACAGATCTTAGGATTTTTGTCAGTTCCATTTCTGTCAGTCTTTACAGAAGGTTCTATCCTTTTTTAAGATTTTAAGTCCCGCTCTAGCTCATTTCTGAAACAAACACTCCAATTTACGAGGCAATCCTGCCAGCGTCATTGGCATCTTTGCGCAGGGAGCGATACTGGGCGGGTTATTTAACGCTATCGCGATTGACGAAATTTTGGATTTTTTTTCATTTATAAGTAAAACAATCATAAATAATAAAGACGAAGGCAATAACTGAAGGAATAAAAGCTACCACTACGAATCGATGATATATACATTCCTCTTTTTAAGTGTTATTGTCATGTATTTATTTATACGCAATAACGAAATACTTTCAGCTCATGTGATCCATTTATCATTTACTAAGATCGTGAGTTCGTGACAAGCAAAGATTACTGTCCTGTGCATTGACATACAGACTATTATCGAGTATTCAATATCGTCAGTTGACAATGAGAATTGATAATACACTTTGAAACAAATCTCAGTCACTTTAAAAATCTAGAATTATTGTTGACGACAAAACTCAAGTGAATTATTTTGATTTTATTGTTACATCCATAATTTGATTCTCTATATTATCATCGAATTGTTGGTAGTTTTTGTACGGCTGTAAATGTAGTTCAGAAGGCGGCCGTACAATCGAGAGGTCTTGATTTCTACAGGGTAGGTAGTGTGACGCCCCAGGTGTTGCAAACATCCATAGGCCACGGTGACGACCGCTTTCCATTAGGTGGGTCGTCTGCTTATCTGCCACCTAAGTAAAAAAAGTTCTCGAATTCGAATCCTGGGTTTTATACTACCGATATGAACTAACTCCTGACACAAGAGCCTTGCTTTGCTCTTTCAATTCGCTTATTTGGATGGGTTTAGTTAGGAAATGTTAGTAAATTCGATTACTATCTTTCATTTTCAAAAAAAACGTAAACGTAACAAATTCACAACATTCCTTTTCCTAAGTCATTTTTAGAGACACCTACAGAAAGAGATGGTGCTTTTACAGGGTACCTCAAAAAAGGGAAAATAAAATTGTATAGACGACTTTTTCCACCTGGTAGGACCTTTTTCTCAATGCAATTGCAGATAGATAAAAAGGGAGGTGCAACAGAGAATATGTATGCAATGTTATATTGAGTGCATAATTGAGGGAGTGGAAATCACCAAATAAAATAGTACCTAAGCAACCTAGAAATATAGTCGTAATCATTATTTCACGTTATAGATCAGCATAGCGAAACCTTTGAGTCATTCATGTCTTATTGACTCCTACTTTGTACATGTTTACTTCACAACGATAACAGCAAAATTCATTTTCAAAAAGTATACAGCATTCCGATATTTGCCCCACCTTGTATTAACCAAATGGTTATGGGTTACGTACCTACATGTAGTGGTATAACTGTTTTAACGTATGTTCCACTGCACCTCCTATCGATTTATTAACATGATCCTGTGTGCAGTAGGGTATATTTTTCACGGGTTCGAGTATGATTACAGTTTTTGAAACTCAGTTTTATTAGTTAAATCAAAGAATAACAATGAATATCAATATGTGACAACATGGTAGGCACATGAAGTAGGTACATAATAATTATAAGTTTAAATAGACAAGATGAGCCATTTAGTGTCTCACTGAAGTGCAAAACAATATAACTCGTGTTAATGAATTCGCTTCTCAGTTTGCGTCTACTAAACAAGGAATCGACTTCATTTGACGGTCTTGTGATCGGTACGTGATATCATAATGGCACAAGAAAATATTCTATGTGTTAGCGAGCCCATTAAACGACTTTATTTTACTGAGGCGTGATTTATTGGTGGGTCAGATTTAGTTATTGCAATTTCACCAACTTCCTGTTCATTGATTATAATATTTAGTACACACGTGTATTATACATAGATCCTATTAGTGACACATATAATTATACACAAATAAAATGTCTTGTCATAAAGAGCATAGCCCCCTAAAATCCTACCATATTTGTGGGGGCTTACACACGGAGATAAATTTACTGGCGTGGCTAACGTGACTCGGGAAGATTTTCTTGAAAACCTTGACATTGGCGTCTCGCCATAAGTAATTTTGTATTACATTTACCTTGACATTGGCGAAATTGCGGCGAATCTGCTTGCAGCAGAAGCCATCTTATGAAGAATATAAAGAGCATAAATTGCTGTACCTATCTTGAAACTTCTGGCAGTAAATGTTAGTTATATTATAACTTCTAAGCACTCATCAAGCAAGTTTTTTTAAGTTATGCACAAAAAGGGGTTATTATACATGCACATTTATTACATAGGTCCAAAATCATGTACAGGATATTTTTACGCATTTATTTCTAAGTTACACCTGAACACGATTTGCCATAGCTTTATTATACTTACTTTCGTCGGTGTTCATATCGCGTTCAAAGATTCTGTTTCATAGAAACATAACACATAACAGGGAAGACCTCAGTATTTCTATTGACTGGTGACATTATGGAATTATAGGGATTTCTCTCCGCATAGTTCCATGAAACTAGCTATATCCAGTAGTACCATTATCCAAAAGGCTTCTTAGAAATCTAAACACCATAATCTATCTCAAAAGGAAATCAAGTACGGCTTATATTATGATTTCAGTAGTCATAGTACCTACTATATGATTTCATGATAGTGATAACAGTTTAGAGGATAAACTAAATAGATAAAAAAATCTTGTGATCGTATTAAATAGATACTATCAGTGGTAGTAGTAGATTTATATAATCAGAATAGATTATGTTAGCAGAGTTCATTGAACAAAATATATTGAGAGAGCTTTAAATAATACGTTTATTCTTATTTTTTCACTTTACTTGTGATATTTTTGCAGCTTTCCAATGGCTACGTGCATTCGGTTTTGTACAGGAAACTCAGTATGCGAGTCCGATTCGCATTTTAACGGTTATACATTTAATATGGGCTTTCCTTGCTTGTTCATGTCCGATCTGGAGTATCTGAACTCAAATATCCACGATCTTGTACATCTCGGCATTTTGTCCACTTAGACATAATATTTCTCCAAATAATAGATAGGAATGTATTCGTACATGTTTGTTAAAATTAGCATTACTCATCGAGTGTTCAAATAAATGATTGGTAAATTGATACTGATGTCAGCATAGCAACAATATGCGGACATTTCAGTTAATGTCAATATCATAGGAGATTTGGATTTAAACCGTGTTCTCGCTACCCATGAGAACATATTTCCATGGATTGCTGGAACTAAATGATAAGTTTTAGGCTGTAAATTATCTCTACACCAAATTTCATCCCGATCCCTTCAGCCGTTAGTGTGTGATTGAATATTATATCAAACATACAAACATCTTCACAAACTTTCAGATATTTAATATCAATATTTCAAGATAAATTTTCGAAAATAACACGTATTAACAGGTAGTGCACAACTAATTTAAATTCTTATCTCACGTCAGAGTCACAAAACTCATTTGTAGCTAGTACCAATTCGCGGTAGACACAATTACTACATACGTAATGCATTAATAACAGACTATTAAAAAGTAATATATCGTGAAGTTACTACCAGCAGATCTCTATTGAAAACATGATTTCTGTTTCGGGTGTTGTACATTTCACTGATTAAATACTACTTGCAACTTAGTGCATTGTGTTAACCACTTATCAGAAATATACACAGTATAACAATAGACTCTCATTACTATCGATCGATCGCCTTATTAGTGATACAATCGTGTGTATATCATGCTACATATATTATATTTAATACAAATGTGTTTAAAATTTCGATTACTGGCTACGCTGGCTTTTTTAAAATTAATGACTCAGTTCTGGTTTTCGTTGAAATCGGGCCCGAGATTCCCTTGAGTAGTTTTTGCTATTATTCAGAGTTTCAGAGATGCCCACTTAAAAAATTCACCATAAGTATATATCTCTTTATTGTTCCTATATTTATAATAACAGTGTTTTAGAATGAATCCAGGGCGTAACTTCTCCACACCGTTAACATCACATATTCCACCTAGGTATACCTATTACTGATTTTGTTAATATACAAATAATTACATCATTCGTATTGTATGCGAATTTAAATATACAGGATGTAAGGAGAACACTCCCGAAGCCGAAGGCCCATGATAGTACTCCTGGTACACAACATATTGGCATAAAAAAACTTCGACTTGGCATTTTAATTTTTTTGGATGATTTAATCTCCATCGTATCAGTTAAGTTCATCTGTTTAATACATAAACGCAAACAATCTTGGGGTCTTTTTAATATCTTTTATTTAAAAACTCAGTTAATAAAAAAATTCTGATTAGAAACGCATTTTAAAGACTAAAAACCAGTATCGAACCACTAGTCAGTCAATTAGTTAGACTGGTTTATTTGTTTAGCATATTTTTTTATAATTCGCCACAAGATTGTTTACCTTTATTTAAGTACTTAAATAAATGGAGTATAAATGAAACAATAATTGTATAAAAGTCACTGCGAAAAAAAAGAAATCGTGCCATAATGCTTCATGCAATCATGCTTTTTCATGAATTTTTTGTTACATTGTTATATTCAGCTTTACTAATACGATGGAGAGCGAATAACGCTAGTTAAATGGTATAAAAAATAAATAACTAAAAAACATTTAAAAAAACCTTTTTCATGCCAATATAAGTAGGGGAAAGTGGGGGGAAATCGGATAGCGGGTGAAACCAGATAGTTACTATTTCACTGCTTTGCATATAGTTGTCTCGTTCTAACTAGTCAAAAAGTATTCGCGAATGCTCACTCAGTGCGGTTGCAAATGGTAGCGACAGTAACATTACATTAACTCAACGCGTGCGTCTATGAACGAAAATTGAAAACAAAGGTACCTAAGTTTTCTAATATTTCAAAGATTTTGACGTGATATCATTTACATCAATCGTGTGTTATGAGTAATAATAGTATGTTATAAGACGTGATATATATTTAAGTTTTTAAAACGTTATTTATTGTAGCTGTGAGTGTAAACATAACCTGTCAGATATTAAAACTTCAAATTATGTACCTGTGGGGTACAAGCGGACGGGGTGATTTCGGCTACATGATTTCACCTCAAGGAAGAACTCCATTCCCGCAACTTGGAACATCTGTCGCATTTAGTGATACAAGACATACAGAAGAGTGTCTTGTATCACCAAGAGACATAATGTTAATACCGCATTTAAAAAAAGAGAATAGGCCATTGACACGAGAGCATTAAAGTAGATGAATGGTACCAATGTACCCCGGTGTTTAAATGAGATCACGAAGAATGCATATATTGCAGGAAACAAGACCTTTTATTTTTTTTGTTGCTAAAATTGCCAGTAATTAACAACAAACACCTTGTTATTAGTGTTCGTATTCACCCCGTATACCTATCCGGTTTGACCCATAGGAATGGGGTGAATTCGTATTTTTTTTTTCATAAAAACTGTTTTATTGCCGTTTCCCTTCGATTGATCTCAATTATTTTGATTCTAAAGTGTAGCCTATAAGGTACTTGAAGATTTATAAAATTGCTTATCTTAATAAATAACATAGTGATTTATTTATGAACTCTTTGCCTTAACTATCCGGTGTCCCCCCACCTTCCCCTACTACGAGGGGCCTTCGGCTTCGGGAGTGTTTCCCTTACACCCTGTATAAAAAAATATTTTCAAAAGATATACGAAACTATACAAATCTTCTGGTTCACGTTGATATGTATAGATGCCGCACGCACGTACTGAATGCACTGAACTTGCTACTCAAGTAATTTATTTAGATACAATAATTACAGATACACTAAGTACATACCTATATGTATGTTTGTAAATAGACCAAAAGTAAGGAAAAGCCGGCTGAGTTTCTTGCCGGAGTCTTCTCAGGGCCTTTTTTCGAGCCGCTGCCGCGCTGGTCTATAAGTATTTGCTAAAGTAACCTATAATTTATTATTAATTTTGACGTTTAATTAGTACGGTTTAGTGGTCTATACAGAATAAATGATCGTTGAATTTCAAATTTTGTTTAGATCCCAGAAGCGTTCGCATGAAATCTTATAAAATGACGTGCATATCGATAGTCTCATTGATTACATCTACGCCTCCACAAGAGGAGAAGCCGATAGGTAAGCCTGGTGATGAGAGCCTTAGAAGCGAACGGGACTGACACAAAGATATTGATGATTAATTGAATTATTATTATTACCATTAAATTATTATCATTAAAAATTGTACAGAACCTATCAATACGCACTTCTATTTATTCAACCCTATCTATAATAAGTATAACAACAATATGATATGCTGTCAACAGACACATTCGCGTGATAAGGTGTCAAACTAACTTCCACTTCAATCTGTCTTTTAACTGAAAAAACATTAGATTAATTTTGTGTGTAAAGTTTCTACAACAATAATATCTAGTGTACTCAGAACTCTACATATTGTTGGTTGTGTTTTAATTATGAATAATACTTCTAATTGCTTGTGGCAACACATATAAAAGTAAGTACTTAAATAATTAACATTTAGGAATAAACACGGTTAAATTAGATATTGCTAATTATTTATTTACTTATATTTTGCACTGGTTATGATAATAAATTAACACACATGAGAACACTAACATCACATTTATGTAGATACTTTTGTTTGTTTCTTTGGAGAAAGGACTATTTTCTTCTTTTTCTTTGCGGTATTTTCGTGCAGTATTTTGCCAACTAACAATAATAAATATTTTTTTATGCTTACTGTGGAAACCTAACATATGCACGCCACAATGTAAAATTAAATACTTTTTTAGTATCTGACACTAC
Organism: Pelosia muscerda; assembly: GCA_963691645.1. Taxonomy (NCBI): domain Eukaryota; kingdom Metazoa; phylum Arthropoda; class Insecta; order Lepidoptera; family Erebidae; genus Pelosia; species Pelosia muscerda. The sequence goes on from OY829100.1 coordinate 9,233,492, forward strand.
TTATATGAACGAGTCACCGATCTCATCGTAGCACAAAGAAATACCTACGGTATAAGAAATGTGCTACGTATTTGATTGGAATGTCTTCGGGGTCAGACAGTCAAATAAATTATATTTAATTAGATAGTCAATATTATAAAACATAGAATAGACATCATAACATGATGATATGAACATAGAATAGAATTAAATAGGAATAATTGTTACCGAAAAGTATTTTTCAGTTATATAACTTCTATTGGCGATATTGAAGTTATGTGGGTATTTATCGCAGGTTTATTAGTGCCCGGTTAATGGCAATAGACTCGCCACTTATAACATTGGGACCTAAACATAAACTGGCGAAATGTGGGTACTAGCACCTCTACCTATCCGGCGTGAGTTCATGTTATGTTATGTTCATTTGATATACCAAAACAAAACTTTCACACTGTACCTACACACTAGGTACGATTTGTGAATAAACTTCATAATCATTCATCAATTATTCAAACTTATCAAGTTTTGAGATCACACGTCGTAAAAACGTTATCCTGCGGAATCGGGCCATAGGCGGTTCATAAAGAAGCGGCAGAATTTAATACCTAATAATATTTTCTTAAAAATTTTGCCAGTGACCAGCAAAGGTAAACTTCGTATAAATTAATTCACATAATGAACGTGTTGTCATGTTTTCTTCTCTTTACGTCATATTATTACCAAGTCAATAGACATGAGTTATAGAACATTATTCATTTGTGGCAAAGACATAGGTACTACTATACTATACTACACGTGATTTATATCGAGCGATTGCCTTAAGTAAATTTAGCCCTTTAAAATTGAGTCATACGTTAAAAACAAATTTACTGACGTAGCTAACTTGGTACCTGTGGTATTTGTTCAAAAACTTGAGCTCGGCGTCGCACTAATTTTAAGTTAACTAGCTGTTGCCCGCAGCTCCACCCGATCGATGTCGATCATTGCGTTGTAAATTTAAGTATCCAGTTCGATTCTCTATTTGCCTCTCTAAACCACTTCTCCTTTTCTCCACTTAGAATGTTTTCTGATTTCCCTATTTACCAATCTCTCCTTTTTCCATTTTACCCTATGTTCCCATTTGCACCTAGACTCTTACCCGTTTTTCCACTTCCCCACCTCATCAATTCACCATTTTCCGAACTTGCTCATTTTCCTTTTTTATTTTCCCTTTTCCCCTCTTCATGTTTTCCCTTTTCCTCATCATTTCTTCTACTGCTCTCCTTCTCCCTGTACTCACACTCTTCCCCTCAGCCTTTCCCTTGATCTTCCTCTCCCCTTTTATTTGTATCTCACCCTTTCCCTCTCTTACCCCTTAACTTTATCCCCCCATTCTTATTTCCTATTTCCCCATTGTCCTCCGTCGCCCTATAATCCATCCCCTTTTACCCCTCTCCTTCTTGTCCTAACACTCTTCCGGTTCCCCTTGCTCTGCCCCACCTCTTGACCTATAATAGCTCCTCCACTTCCCCCTTCCCCTCCACTTCTTCCAACTTCCGCTTCCCCACCTCCTCATCATCACCTTCTTTCCCATTGTTCCCTTCTCCCCTTCCTCTTCTTTACTCCGTTTTGCCGGTCTTCTCTACTCCATTGTGTCTCTCCCGAAGCGCTAATCTGTTCAATGTGTCCATCCATATTATGTTAAAGAAACGGGAATTGCTGCTGATCAGTATTATAATATGGCTGAAATGATGATGATGAGTATTATAATATTTATAGCCTATAAGACTTACAAATAATGTAGGTTTCTATTTGTAAAAGAATTAGCAAAATCAGTTCAGCAAATCCAGGGTTCTCTTTTGTACCGAAAATATAAACAACGGCATAACCGTAGAACATAAGTCGCGGGTTAAGAACTAGAGTAGCGTAAGGTCAAATTTTCAAAAAAATTTTTTTTTCACCATTCGCTTTTTTAATCCCCATTTTTTTATGTGCCAAAAAACTGGAGCGATAAAGTATGTAGATTGCTTAGTACAAATATAACGGATCAAAAAAAATATTTTCTGTTTATTGCCGAAATGACGTGTTCCTATTTACAATAATCTTGACATTATTTTGTCAAAAAAATTGCGTGCACTACGATCGAAACTCGATTTACGGCGCGATTATGACACCGAAGATGTTTCGTTGTGAAGTTTGTTTCGTGCCAAATTAACGTAAAATACCTTTACTGCTTTTGCGACCTCGTATTAAGTATACTTCAATGATATTTCGCCCTGCCAAAAAAACGTAAGGGTGTGATACGCTACTTTGGTTCCAATTAATGAAAGTAATGCAGTCAGGTTATAGTGTAAAGGCTATATACGATCGTTTAGCACATAATAAACCTCTGTTGGTCTGATTCACTTTCCCGTCTAATACTAACATACGTTAATTTAACCGAGGTAGACCGAGCCGGTTGCGTATGAAAACACGACGCGGGGTGCCCCTCGCTTTTGTTAATAACTTAACTTATTTTTGTTTAAGAGCTTTTTTTTATACCACTTAGGTGGCAGACAAGTACACGGCCCACCTGATGGGAAGCGGTCACCATGGCCTATGGACGTTTGCAACACCAGGGGCGTCACACTCGTGCTGCCTACCCTATAGAAACCTTCTAATGCCCTTCTTAAAGAATCCCATATTGTAGTCCCTTGGGAAAACCATGGCAGGGAGTTCATTCCATAGCTTGAGTGTGCGCGGGATGAAACTCCTTTCATACCGCACAGTGCGCACCGTTTCCGATCGTAGTGTGTGATGATGAACTCCCCTCTATGGCGAGCGGAGCGATGATAGAAAGTAGGTGTGGGCATCATGTCAAACAATTCTTCTGAACATAAGCCATTATACAGGCGGTAGAACACACACAGTGAGGCAAAGTCCCTCCTGATGTTCAGAGGTTCCACACCGCCTGGGAGTATGAGATTGTCGACCCGTCGTTGTACCGAGTCAAATGGGGCTATCTGGCATGCAGGCGTCCCGGTAAAGAGGTGACAGCAGTACTCCATGTGTGGCCAAATCTGTGCCTTATAGAGAAGGAGTTTTGCCCCGCAGTGAAGAACTGCTTCGCCCTGTTAAGCACTCCTAGTTTCTTGGGAACTTAATGTCACGAAGAACGTTGATAAGTTAAAGGAAGATGAGGTAGCACCTGTCAAAATAAACATGTACCGTGATATTTTAAAGAAAGATTTTTAATATTGTTTTTTTATCTATGGTACGTCAATTTGACTTCACCTCGCCTGATGTTGAGCTGAAGGCAAAGTTTCATGAAAGAGGGTCACCATTGCAAACACGTTCAGTGCTACAATGGTGGCGCTCAGCTTGACGGCCTCATAAGATGCTTTTTCACGCCCCGCTTAAAGGACCCGGGACTGTAGGAAGAAGGAAACACTTGCGCCGGCAAGGAATTCCAGGACTTAATGGTGCGGTAGAGAAAAGACTCACCGAACCGCTTGGTTCTTGATGGAATATTCTGTACCGTATGCGAGTGACACCTAAGCCCTGTACGTGTTGTCCTGTGTAGGAAAGGGGAGGGTGGGATTAATTGGAAGAGCTCATCAGAACATTCACCAATGGTAGAGACGGTAAAATACTGCCAGGGACGCAAAATCTCTACGCATCTGCAAAGGCTCGAGGGAATTTGTGACCTCAGGACTCCCAATAATGCGGACCTAATGCGGACCGCACCTCGCTGCAACCTGTCGAGAGCATCTAATAAGTACTTTGCGGAGCCATCCCAGAGATGCGAGCAGTATTCCACGCAGGAGCGAATTTATGTCTTATAAAGAAGACACCGCAGCTCCGGCGTGAAAAAATGTCTCACTCTGTTCAGAACTCCGAGTTTTGATGATGCTCTCGATATAGTTCTTGTTGTTCAGTTTGCAGCGCACGTCCATACCGATTATATTGAGGTTATCCTGTAATGGCAGTGGTGTGCTCTGAAGAGTGGGCGGAGGAAAGAAAGGAGGTCTTGGCATTGAACTCGATCAGGTTCTCAGATCCCCATTGGGAAATGTGATTGAGGATTCCATAAGCCACGTAAAGATATGTGCCATGAATGTTTTGCATATAATAACACTCTAAGAAACTTGATCTGGATGATGAATTTTATTCCGCCGAATATGACATGGAAGCTATGTCACATTCCTACCTCATCTTCTAAAAAAATCTTTTGTAAGGTAATCTGTGGTCCCAAACCCATATCAGCAGATAAGTACAACGATTTACAAGAGCTGTGTCGATCTGGAGTTACTCCTTCGACATATCATGATTTTTATAACCATTTTCAGGTTGAACACAAATAATTATTTTTAATTGAGTACATTGTTAATAAGTTGTTAAGTAGCCGCCTCAAGAGATTATTATTTGTAAAGATTTTCTTTACTAATTTTAAGATCATTATAACGGAAGTCCCGTTGCATTCCATACATTATTAAATTTATTTCAGCCATAATGACGTATGTCAACTATTTTTTGATTATTAAACATTATTAAAACCAAAACATTTTTTGATTGCCTAAAATTTTACACCATTCTTTAACCGATAAATAAAGCATTATTACAAGTAAAAATCACACAGATAACTACTATAGATTTTGCCTTACAAGAGGTTTAAGATAACGGTTGGTGAATTTGAGTTGTTTTTCGGCCCTCCTGTAAAGTTGTCATTTTGCCCTTACGCTTCTCTAGTTCTTAACCCGCGAAGTACATTGTGGCATAGCTATAATAGTAGTAATTTTTGTAGATAATGGTGTGTTCGGTAAAGTCATCAATGGTTTTCAGATCGCACGTAATGTAAATAAGTTTCTAGGGCATTTTTTCACACATTGGTTTCAATATTTGAGGTTTTAGTAAGGATTCCTAATATTTTTGAAAATATAATGTAACCTTTGTCATCTTTGTCATTTGATAACATTTTGACAAATTCTTTTTCGGTTTCTGTTGCCTTTAAAATAATACTTTTGTCATGACAACAATATTTGTTAGCGATATTAGCGCCCACCTATGGACATCTACTGGATCTATTGAGATTTATGATTATTGGTCCGATCCCGGGAATAGTGTAGCTTCCCAACGGTGAATTTTTTTTTCCAATTTACAATATACTGTCGATTATCGCGTTGTACGACTCTACTCGATTCACTACTTGCCTCTCTATACTACTTTTCCTTGCTGTCATGACAACGGAAATTGTTAGCGATATTAGCGCCAATGTATAGAAATTTACCGGATCAATTGAGATTTATGATTATTACTCCGCTCCCTTGTATGGTAACATAACATAAACATATGTTATGTTACCATACATAACATAAACTCACGCCTTTTCCCCGAAGGGGTAGGCAGAGGTGCTAGCACCCACATTTTGCCAGTTTATGTTTAGATCCCAATGTAATAGGTGGCGAGCCTATTGCCATTAACCGGGCACTTATAAACCTGCGATAAATACACACATAACTTCGAAAAGCATCGAAAAGTCATTGGTGTGTGCCTTGGTAAACCTGGGATCGAACTCGAGACCTAGTCTCAGCAGTCCATTACCCATACCACTAGGCTACCGCGGTTCCTTTGTATGGTAGCGTGATGATATATAGCCTATGTTACTCCTAGATATTGTAGCCTTTTAGAGGTGAAAGAATTGTTTAAATCGGCCCAGTACTTTTTGAGCCTATTCATTACAAACATACAAACATACAAAAATAGATACAAATCTTTCCTCTTTATAATATTAGTATAGATAATACTGGTGGTACAGCCTCCGTGACGTGGTCAATATCGAAGTTCAACCGCATCACAGTTAAACTGGGAAGCCGACCCCAACTGAGTTGGGAAAAGGTTCAGAGAATGATGAATGGTACGGATTCCGACTTCGCCAAAATGAGAATGGGTAGATTCGTGACGTACTCTATTAGCTAACTAAATAGCTATTTCCCACGGTCCTGTTGCGGTTTCTCCCACATAGTGTGATGATACAATATATATATGATATATATATATATATATATATATTTACATCATACAATCTTTTTGGCGTCATGCACGTCGTGCATCATTACGACGTCCTCCAGTTCCCATTGCTTTTTTGAACATGTCTTAATGAATATTGCTTAGTTTTTCGGTTGCCAGCTCCGTGAGATACGTCATTTTCCGATAATTTTATTTTTCTCGATATTCTTCTTGCGTTCGTGCCGCAACATTTTTGAACCCCGAACCATGGTCATACATTATAGGCGTCCTCGATATATTGATCGTGATTTACCTATGGCATCGACTATTTAGCGTCCTCATCGGATGAACGACATTTGTGAGTGCGACGTTGCCATCTTTATGTTTACTTTCTCTTTCTTTGACAATGGCTTGTCTGTACATTTATACCAATTTCGTCAAATCTATACATATGCGGATGCACGATATTTTTATATAATTTATTATTATCTATCTACACGTATTAGTAACAATGGATTTTGATAAAGTTAAGAGCACAAATACTTAGCTTATAATAAGATAAAGAAATTTAGCTCCTATCTCTGAGATTTTTACATGAAAAATCGCATGTAGTAGCAAGAATAACAAGCATATGATATGTACATGTTTGTCTAGTCTATTTTTTGTAAATTTAAGACAAGTAGGTACGTAATATCTTAATTTGTGGGTTTAATATAAATATAGGTATGATAAAATCGGGATTGTATCCTACCATGGCCTGAACCAATATTATATATGGACGTCCAATATTAAGGTGGGAACAAATTATCGGACGCGTCCGTAAGCCGCGGCTGACGGACGCGGCTTAATAATGTGTACGATGTCTAATATCCAGCCGGCCAGATTCTATTCGGACGTCCGTGCGCTCAAGGACGGCTCAAGGTCACGTCCGCGACTTATGACCGATAGTTTGCAGTTTCGTTTATTTGTACTACCCAGATAGCTTGTATCAGCCGCGGCTTACGGACGCGTCCGATAATTTGTTCCCACCTTTATACACGGACCTCAATATCTATATACGGACGCCTAATAGCTAAGTATATACGGACGCCTAATAGCTAGGTATATACGGACGTCCAATAATCTGGCTATTTTAATTATAAAAATACGGCACTATGTGAGGCAGTACTGTTTGGCTACAAGCTACTACTACTGTGGTGGAAATACTGTTGCCAATCGTGTTGCACCATATTGGATTATTCCCATTTGTCCCAACAGATTTCCCCGGGACAAATGGGAATTATTGGCAGTAGGAAGAAATATTTTTAATCGACTTCTCTTGACTATCGCACTAGATTTGAATTGGACATCCGTATATTATAGCAATTGGGCGTCCGTAAATAGCTATTGGGTGTGCGATTTCTCCATTATTTAAAGAGTTTACTAAACATATATAGCAGTTTTATCTTCGTGTTTTAATTTACCTACACTCGGTAAGCGGGTGCTGAGCTAGCTACATATAGACTCGGGAGGCGAGTCGTGGGTACACGAACATATTTATTCTTGTACCCGGGAGCCGGGTAGCGGGCCCTCAAATTGCTATAACGTATGTATTTAATCGGCTCTTATTTCGAGGGTCGTGGGTTCGAATCCGGCGTGTACCAATGTAGCTTTAAAAAAATAGTTATATGTACATTCGTTTATACGATATCATCATTTTCGTGCTTCGGAGGGCACGTTAAGCCGTCGCGTCGGTCCCGTTTGTTAACATTCAACGATATTTGTCAGATTAAACGCCTAGTTAAATTACCAGAGTAATACTGACTCCCGCCAACCCGCATTTGAGCAGCGTGGCTGTGTAGCTCTAATTCCTCTTCAACTTGTTTGAAGGGATACCCTTGCCCAGCAGTGGGACAGTAATGGGTTGATGGAATGATGATGTTGATGTATTTAATTTACAGTTTATTTATACGGGGTAACTCATACTAGGTAAATAAATAAAAACAAAGAACATGTAGATGTATCACTTTTATTCAGTGTTTTAGAGAGAGAGTAGACCTATAATACGCTAATACGCAAGAGCTAGAAATAAGAAGACAAGCGTTGATTAATTTTGCCAACAACACCAACAACACAACGTTTATTATATAGGTATAACTTTGGCACTTCGTGCTAGACACACAACTTAGGTAAGTACTTAGATACTTTAATTCTAAAACATCTTAGATTTAGAGTAAGGTTGAGACAATTAACGCACTATTGTTAAAAGTTTATGCCTTTAACAATTTGTCAACTTCGCCGTACATTGTTAACAAAAGGTTTTTTCACAACAGATTATCAACTACTATAACTAATCAATGTCACAAATATTAATAAAATCACCTTATATGTCAGCACTTAGTGCTGGACGTGAATATTGCTTTAAGAAGTATTAAAGCAGAATTTTCAGACTTTACTTGTTATAATTAAGATCACAACAATTACAATTTGGTAATAAAATAACTTTAGACAGGTGTATTTTTCAAGTGGAAGTGGATGGCTAAATCCGAAACTATGAGCGCAAAACGCTCGAGTCTCGAGCCCGATTTTGATGAAAACTACTGTAACATCATTGGATTTTCGAAATATCAATATTCCTAGCCAGGAATCGACCTCCGTTAATTTGAAATAAAAGATACACTTGTATAATTACACCATTCCGATAGTGTCGGTAACAAGGAAGAAAAATACAGGACGTGTCTTTTTTTCAGAATCACCGAATTCGATTCCTGGCTAGAAATATAGATATTTTTAAAATCCAATTATGCAGTTTCATTTTTCATCAAAATCGGCCTTGAGACTCCTTTGAGCGTTTTTCGCTACTACTCATAATTTCGGATTTGGCCATCCACTCTCACTTGAAAGATTCACTCTGTATCTTTGGCACCTACTCAGTCGGTACTTAAACTATAGTATTAATATTAGAACAATTTCAGTCTTTAGTTGCTATAATTAACATCACAACAATTACAATAGGTAATAAAATAACTTTATATAGGTATTTGGCACCTACTCAGTCGGTACTTAAAATAATTATGATTAATAAAATTATCGCTTATGGCACAAATCTTGCACTTTTTATATGAGTACTTAAAATAGAAGAAATGTTTTTTTAACACAGAAGAAAACTTTTGTACCAGATGGGTACAGTAGGTAATATCAGTTGCTAACCTACATACTAAGGAGTATTCCTTTCCATTAATTATAATCAAGTATATTAAATGTTTTTCATAGTACGATTCACATCACCGTTAAATAGCAATAAACAATCAGACGTCTAAACACTTAGGTTTAGACTAAACTACCCTATCAATTTATCGTTTTGAATAAACATTTTGTACATAGACTTTAATTTTAAGCCAGTCCTTATTGTGAAGAAGTGTAGGATGTTCATTTTTTAATTGGTCGCATTCAGCTCGTTTTGGAGGTTTTTTATATTTAATGTGGTCTTTAAAATATTTTGTTACAACGTTTTTTTGTTCATTTGTCCAAGGAACAAGTGTCCTCTTTTTTTTTGCAGATGTGTTGTAAGTAAGTACTTGGGAAGTTGAAGCAACTTGCTCGTCTTTATTCAGGTTAATATTTTGTGATGGACCTGCTTCTTCTAATTCCATATCAACAACTTCCTGATTTTCGATCTCGTTTCCTATCACTTCTTCGTCCATGTTCAATTCTATCTCATCTAAAGTTTTTCCTTGATATTCATCCGCTTTTCCATCTTCCATCAATAGCAAAAGTTTTGAAATTTTTACTGTTTGATAAACGTCGCTGGGTAGCCTGTAATTATTTTTGTGTACACTCAGGGTGTGACCCATAAAAGTAGCTAGTTGTTCGAGCTCTAATTCAGTCATTGTAAATAGCTGGGTCATCGTTGCTAGATGTTTTCGCAAACGCGTTGATGTTAGAGCTTTATAGTTTTTGGCACCACTTGCTTTTGCATATTTCTCTAAAATTTTGTAGCCACAAACAGTTGTTCCACCTGCTTTTACAAATAGCAAATTATTGTCGTCTTTAACATACATGTGTCTCACTGATAACATTTTTTTAATATCGTCTTGCACTTCAATACTAAACAGTACTGGCACCCCTCTCCCTCTTTTACCACGGATCACTATTCTTTTTAATTTATCTACTAAAATTTTTTCAGTGGATGTGAGAATTTTGTCAAATTCTTCATATTTGTTGCTGTCGTTGCCATGGTCATTATAATCATTTAATTTTAATCTTTGTAATTCACCGGGCCGACGTCTATTCAGAAGGAGAACGCGACAATATGTAGATTCCACCAAGTTATTAAAAGCTTCAACGTTCGCTTTTCCTTCAGATTGCGTTAAATTATCAGACGACTGTTTTGACATGCCACAAAGATAATCTTTGAATAGTTTTAAGTCAGCAGCAAGTGGCACCATAGTAGTTTTATTCCACTTCTTTACATTAAGGTCATCAGCTGCTTGACTAGAAATATCAAACTTCCAATTTTCCCCTATTAATGTTGATAGAATTTTTAAATCTGCTTGAATAGAAGCTGTGTGAACAGTGTTTTCCATTTTAGAACTTTGCAATAAAGCTATACTACAACATTGTTTTATTGATGTAGCAATGTTCATGGCATATGTCGGTGCATCAAATTTTTGTGTTGCCTCATTGTATCGGGCTACTATTTTGGTTGCGTGTACTATAGTGTCATAATATTGTGGTTTTAATACTTGTTCAAAGCTATTGATATTTGGGTTCAGTTTAGTTATTTCCACAAGCAATTTCGCCAACTCCCTCATCTTACGTGAGACTACAGTTGCAAAATGCTCGTCGCGATGTGTTCTCAAATATTGGGCTCCAAACATACAAATTAATTTATCTTTTTTAGCTACTAATGATATCTTGTCTGGTTTCATACGAGGAAATACATTTTTCATTAAATTATTGTCGACTTTAACGTAACGTACAAGAAAATTTTGTGCATCAACTTGTGCGTTGTTTGTAGAAATTGTATTGTTGTATTTTTTTACATGTCTCCACAATTGTTTCCTTGAATAAAAACCTAAACATCTGGAACACGGTAAATAGTCGGCCTTTTCAGAAAACCTACACTTCTTCACTGGTTTGAATGCAGTTTGTGAATTACTCACATAATTACCCTTTTTTCTTAAATCGCTAAAAACTTGTTTACGTTTAAGGCTATTTTTAGGATGTGATAATGCTAATTGCACTTCAGGTTCAGATAAGTGGTTTCGAACCATATGTCGTGAAAAATTTAAAATAAAATTTTCACAGTAGAAACAAAAATCTCTTTCTCGAATGCGTTTACCTTTTGAATTATCCTCCAATGTGTTTTTATCTTCCGGGACTTCCTTTTCTGTATCCACATTTTCATTCAAATTTTCTTCCGATTTTTCTTCCAAGTCAATCCCCACGAAATCTTCTCTCAACGAAACATTTTCTTTTTCTGCTGGACTTGTTGAAGCAAAGTTACATGATCCATCTAAACATTCGTTTTCCATTAATAGTTCTTGGTCAGATTCTGATGAAGATTCATAAGATGATGGTTCATAATTCTTATCATTTGAAAGTTCAGAAAAGTCAGACTCATTATTAAATATTGGTACATATTGGTCTTCATTCCGATCATCTGACACTATGCATGGATGTTCTAGCCGAGGCTTCTGGCCTACTTCTGATGCGTAAGTGGGCTTGTTAATGATTGTATTTCCAGTAGAATCAAGATGTCTGAGATGGCTCAAGGTAGACGATTCAACTGCTATTAGTGGAGGTTCATCAGTGTCATTATTTAAGCGGTAAGTAGTATTATTTTCAGTATTTTTAGGAACAAGGGTGCTAACGTGATTCAAGATTCCAGGAGATTCAGTTGCTACTGGCAGAAGCTCAACAATATCAGTGCTTAACGGGTTGGTGGAATTTTTCTCTATATTTTCAGCATCGACGAGACTGGCGCTATCCGAGATAGCAGGAGGTTCTGTTGCTACTGACAGAGGCTCAAAATTATCAGCACTTAAGGGGCAGGTGGTTTTTTTTTCTATATTTTCAGAATTGGGGGGGCTAACGCTGTCTAAGATAGCAAGAAGTTCAGTTACTACTGGTGGAGGCTTAACAGTACTTACTAGGTAAGTGGACGTTATCTCTACATTTTCAGGGTCAAGGTGACTCGCGTGGTTCAAGATAGCAGAAGATTCCACAGCTACTGACGGAGGCACATCAATAACAGTAACATTTGAGGCGTAAGTACGTTTATCTGAGATTTCGTTTCTAGAATCATGAAGAAAATTATTCTCAAAGGAAATGGATTTATTTTTTAAGGGCGAAAATTTTAACATATCAGAAACATTTAATTTATCAGATAATTTGCAGAAACTATGCATCTGAGAATCAGGCAAGTCATTGAGAAACACATTGAAATAAGACGTACTATTTCTTTTATCCATGGATTGAGAATAATTATTATCATCGTTTTCACTAAGGGGCATATCTCCTAGTTTCTTAGTAGAAATAAATTCGTAAGAGTCTGATATATGGCTTACATTTGAAGATTTGATGCAAGGGTTAGAATTTTTTTGGTTATCAGGTAAAAGAGACGCGTGGGAGTACGAGACATTAGAAATATTTGTAGAAATGGAAGGATCAACAGTGTAATCTAGGTTCTTATTTAAAACGGACGTATTGCAGTCTGAGATATTAGTAATATTAGCAAAAATTAATGAGTTATCTGTGGAACTTGAAGGCACGGAAGCATGAGCACTGACTGGGATACTTGCTAACAATGTAGTATCTTCTTCATTTATCTCGTGATCCATTGCTTGAACAGACTTTGTATTAACTTGGCTTGTACCCTTTTTATGTCCTCCCTTCATATTCCCGGTACCATTTTTTCTTTTTTGAGCTAAAAAGATGAATGATTCATTAAGTAAATCACGTTTATATATTACATTTTCTGTGTGGAAAACTAACTTTTATGAATAAAATACTCCTACATAAAATAAAAAATCTGAAGTCAAACTGTAATGATACCTACTTAATGAATGGTTTACTTTTACAACTGATACATTTTAATACCTATATGCAATAGTAAAGGCGTGCGTAGATAGTAGTGCGTAGAAGTGCTTTATAGTAAAAAGTTAATATAATATTATTGTTACCTAAGTGTAAGTGAGAACGTATAATTAGCTTTGTTACTAAACACTTAAAATTACAAGGTGGAAAATGTGTAATTTGACGTCCGTATACACAGTCCATACAACTGATATCGAACTTTTATTTACCTACCACTCCCGCAGTCCCAATAAGGTACTAGTTGCCAACCGCGACATCGTCCACGTTACCTTCGCTTACGAATACCTATTTAAGCTAAAGTAACAAAAGAAGTGGAAGGTAAATAACGTAAAGCTATAGTCAAATATACATTTATGCTTAAAAACATTTTTATAATTTACTAAACACTTGAAATTACAAAATCAATAATTTTGACCCAACCAGGATTCGAACACGGGAACCATGGCATAGCACGCCGGGTACGTTGACCCACTCTTTACTTTAGCTTCTCAGTTACTTTAGCTTAGGGATTCGTAAACAATAACAATGCGGACGATGTCACGGTTTGTAATTGTTATACCTTGTTAAGACTACGGGAGCAGTAGGTAAATAAAGGTTCGAGAACAGTGATATGGACGCCATACAGCTTACATACCGACGTCAAATTAGCTATATAGATACGCGAAATACTAATATAACATAGGTAGGAAAGCATTTATTTACATTTTTATAACATCTATATTTGTATCTGTTTTTATGTTAGTTAGTTCTGGACAAAAACTGAAGGAATTTGAATGAAATTTTGTACGGCAGTAGCTTCCGTCTTAGTTTAATATACCTACGAGTAGGTAGGTAAACTATTTTTATCCCGATGGATTTAAGGCTATAGTAGGTTGATACTAGCTAGTCTTAACCGGCAGTTATTACCTACTTTTTAATGTAGTTACTTTAATAATATAAATAGGCACCTTTAATCATTACCTTTAATAATTTAATTGTTTAATTCAGCACATATAATACACTCATCAGCTGGGTAGTGATCGTATAATAAATAGTTACACATATGACAGAAAAACACGCTATTCTGTAGCCACCAAATAACGTTCAAATTGTTGTTCATGTCCACAATCATATGTTTAGGATTTTCAGAAGAACTTGAATAAACTCCACAAATTACACACTTATCTCGCAATATGAAATGTGTCGAAGGCCATGGCCACTTTAATTTGTTTTTTATAAAATATTTTAAGTATTTTTTGTCTAAAAACTTGTCTATATCAGCAAAAATTACCATTTTGTTAGAAAAATGTAATACAATATTTTATTAGGTATAAGTAGATATCGACACAATAGCGGCAGAGATCGAATTGAAGTTCTGTAACACGACGTGTCTTGACTTGTCAACATATACCTACTTATACTGACTCATGTACTTAAATACAGAAAATAAAACTTACCTGTAGTAAAACCCTTAGTCGAAAGATTTTCTTCGACTAATGCTATTATTTTTCTACTCCGAAGTCTTCGGGAATTCATCTTCTATTCACATACGTTTAACATTCACTGACTTTTTTAAAGTTTAAGTGATCTCGGGCTCCTAATAATACGCAACGCGTACTCAACCTACGGCGAATATATTGTTTTGATTAAATATCGTGCGCGCGTGTGATCTATTGTTGCAAACGAGCTGGCAACGTCGCAGTTGTGGACGCCAAATACGCGGATCCATAGTCAGGAACTCCCCGAGATATGCGGCTGTCAATATACGCGCGACAGCAGCGCCACACCTGCGCTAAGATTTCGTCGCGAACTTTTTAATATTTTATTACAGCCATTTAAGCGATATTTTGGCTTCTATCGATATTTGTCCTACGGCTAGTCAGGACCAATAGGACGTAAATGCCACTGGCTATCAAAGTGGCGTCCAGTATGCGGACGCCAAAAGCAGGTGGACGCCAGTTTAAATGCATTTTTCTCTTCAGAGGACGTCTAATTGTTTGGGGGATAAATATATATATATATATATATATATATATATATATATATATCAAAAATAATGTGACTTTTTGTCAGTAGAAGAATTGTCAAAATGTATTCAATAGATCCAGGGATTATATACCTACAACGTACACAATTAACTATAAATACCTACTGAGGACAGATGCTATTAAATTCAGTAAAGTATCAAACAAGTACATTAAAACAAGTAATTGTGTTAATGACTAAAACATTAGCAATAGCTATTATCTTTGTACACCTCTTTATTGACCTTGCAATGGCAAAATGTATTATAGACTATGCCATTGCAATACTACGAATATATCGATTAGTATTCATAGCACGCACGCAGATGAGCTGAATATTTATTTTACCTGTTTATATTTTTTTATTCGGTTCGCAAAACTGATTACAACCAGTTATATTTCTTTCATTGTGTTTAGAAAAGAATCGTTGCGTGATTGTATTCTACTTAATGCAAATACAGCATGCAATGTAAGGCTATGTTATGTTTAGGCTAATAACTATAAATAATTTTAAGAGCTCTTATGACAATCTACCACCACAAAACGTAGGCACCTAAGTTTTCGTAGGGTTAGTAAACCTTCAGAATCCCTCATAGTTTGCTAGTTTTCAATTACAGTATACATTTTTATTTCAATTTTCGTAAGTTTTTGAAATTATACGCCAGCCTCGGCGTTTGATTAAGTGAAATTACCACTAAATCAAACTCCAGCATCAATCAAGTAACAGCTTTTGTGGCGTAGCGGTATTGAACGCAACTGCTACGCAAGAGGTGTGGGTGCACTGCGTGGCAATCCCCCGCACAGTGCAACAATATTTGTATGCATGAATATGGCCGGTGAGCATGGTCTACGTCTATGACGGTCATTACAGGTAGTTGGGGCCCTAAAAAGTTCAACAATTGGTATAACTGCAGTACACCATTATCGCCTACAGGTTATGTTGGCCAGGTGGCTTCACCGAAAATATCCAAATTCAGCCACGATGGTGACTGAAAAAGAGACCCTAGACTCCGAGGAGATAGCTTCCGATGCGACTGGGATTAACGCAAGGGTGAAGAAGATGATGACTTAATCAAACCTCAGGTGGTGGAAATCTTGGGTCAGTTTCCTGCCAATTCCTTTAGATCTGAGCTCTTAGAAGTAGAAGAACATTCAATATTTCCCGGCACCTAATATGTCTTCTGTAGTACAGGGATGTATTTCCTCTCTGAGTTACAGGATATGAGATTACAGGATCTGTGTTTCGGGTCATGAATATAGGTGTAGTCTCCAACCAGACAACGGCCCGTAATGTTAACGAGGATAGGATATTGCGTCCAAGTGAAATAATACTTTGAAGTGTGAAGATCTTTTAGCTTGTAGCTTATAAAGGAGATGGATATACGCCATATAGTAAATGAAACGACATGAACGTACTGCAAGAAGTTTTTTGAGCAAAGTGGATAAAAAGTGTAGTTAAGTACCTACTGATTCTATCAAGAATGATGATGGATGAGTAAGGTAATAAAAATTATGAATCCTAGTTTTGACCAAACAGCACTTGCTGCGAAAACCATCTTAAAAAAATCTAATGCTATAGAATAATAAACAGGCGAGGCGCTGAGAATTATGACGAATGAAATAGTATTGTTTTAATAGATTATTTAGTTCAATGAAATTTTGAGGCTACCTTTTTCAAATTGATTTGTAATTGGAAGGAGTGAATTTTCAGAAGAATGGGAACGAACGCTTTAGACATGGCCCGATAGCTCACTGTAATAAGAGACTGGATCAATCAATTAACCTATCGCATCCCACTGTTGGACATAAAACAAGTCAATCTCTTGTTGCCTGAAATAAATGATTATTATTATTAATCATGTTATATTATTAATAGCAGTTTTCAAAAAGAATTTATCAATGCATTGATCTTTCTAAATATCATCTTCGAATTCAATCTGATTCATCTCTAAACATCATAACAGGATAACAGCGCCACCAATGCGAATCAATCATTCCAGCTGTTCTGAAGCGATACATCGATAAATATTTGCGCTAAATGATTTTTATTTATTTGTAGATGTACCTGCAATTGTGTTACAAGGTGAAAATATTTATTTAGGCACCAGGTACCATCCTCACACGACTGCCCTTATCAATTTACGACATGGAACCGACAATAAATAAAATAAATCGGACGTAGCGTAACCTAAGTACATAAATATGCTAATTATCGTCCCGTGATATATTTAGCCTCCATATATGTCGTTAATGTACTACTTGTGATGCAACATGAAATCCAATATTAAAATTAATAAAATATTTTTCTTACGTTACTTAAGAGCGCGCAATCCGCACACGGAATCCGCACACCTTTTTATTTTTAGGGTTCCGTACCTCAAGAGAGAGAAAAAAGTTTTACTTCGTTGACTGTCTGTCTGTCTGTCGAGACCCTTTTCTCAGGAATGGAATTTTTCAGGAATAAGTATCAAGTTGAAATTCATTCTGAAATACATACTTAAGCTGTGAAAAATCACACTTCTACATCAATATAATCAAAAGCTGCAGACGTTTATGTAGCAATTAATGCAGAACTACAACCGCGACCCCATTTTTCTTTTTATGGTCGTAGGAACTCAACTCGAGCGTTGCGCATATGAAAATAAATAAAACGTATTTTTTTCATTTTCGGCAAGCGCTATGTATAAGTATACGATATCAAGCTAGCGACTCTCGTATTTACCCCTGAATGAAAACTAAGTACAATAAAACTAAGGAGTCGTCCTCGGAATACTAGGTTTTTGGAACTGTCCTAAGAATTAAGACAAAATTTAAAATTTGGAATTGTTTTCCTGTAATTAATGAGATCTTTTTTAAATTCAGTAAGCAGCTATTAAATTATTTAACAAAAAACAGAATTTAATATAATTTAGTAGGTTGTAGCCTGTTAGTGCTGTCCTCATTTAGGTATTATTATCTACTCGAACAGTTTAATGCCCTGCCGTTGATACACGTCACAACATCCCTATATTATGTACCTACATATCATAAGATAAGTACTAGCTACAGGTACGATTATTTATTACGTATTATTGTTTTTTTCTGTAGAAGCGTCGCTGACCTAGCCTTCCTTTATGGTCCCCATACCCCCACTCAGTTTTACTTTTTATGATGACAACAAACGAGTGTCACCACTGGTTATCCTTACTGTATCTATTATAGTCTTGATGACCTAGTGCAGAATTAACATACTGCACCATTGAAAATATTATACAGAACCGCCAAATTTGCAAGTTCACTTACGATATATAATATAAATCTAAATTCTGGTACTACAACTTTAAACTGACAATTAAAAATATTTTTTTTATAATATCACGCCTATACTGATAATACTGGAACCACCTAATTCCCTCCCTGGTAAATGTCGATCACGGTTGAAGTTTCAGACGTAGCTAGAGTACATACTATATATAAGGTTTGATCATCATTGTTTACATGTTGTCTGAATATAAAAACCACTGTAAACAGGGAAACTATGGCAGTTGCTTTCAAGTTACAACCGATTGAAGAGTCGAAGAGCATCTCGTGAATTAGTACAATTATCTTTACCTTGATAATTAATTATATAAAGATTCTTTTGTACGTTCGTGGAAATAACGTTAACATTATCGTGGACTCTCATTTCTGTAGAAGTGTGAATACGGATTGCTTACCACATACTTCGTAAAAAACGAAGGTTGTGAAATAAGTGCAAACGTGAATTATTGTCGAGTGCCCTTAGTCGGACTGATCACGTAGCTAGCTGTCGAATGCCGAGATCCCGACGCCTGTGCCGCCGCGGCAGTCCGCCGCCATCTGCACCCGCGTCAATTTCCTATAGTGTTCTCACTCTAATTAGATCAGGTATGCTTTTGTGATTTGAAGATCATCACTGCAGTCACCTGTCATCTTCAATGCGTGATGTGTCAGTTACCATGAATTAAATTTATTTATCTCCTTGTCATCACGTGCAATAACTTCATAGTTTATATGTGAGCGCTTTGTATTCTCTTCAGTATTTTGAAGTTATTATTCGATTGGTGATGATGTATAGCCACATATTTTGAGAGGATCATTTGGTACGTACCTAATATTTTTTTAGCTTCAGACAATTTTTTGTATTGTAATATTTCAAGATATGAAATCATCATAATTTGTGCCCAATTGTATGGGTAGTTACCCATTGCAGAATAGAAGCCGCACGAAGTTTACATACATCAGTCAGTCATTATCGTGGCTTATTTGCAATCGAAACTCATTCAAAAATTATCAACTTTGTTGTGCAGTGTCCCTGAAAAAAACATATTTGGAGGAAATAATAATAATCTATATTCACGCAAAGCAAAACAACATACAATACAATTTAGTTATTTGTCTACAGTACTGGTATTGGTTTTTGGGACACAGTTTTTGTTACAAATGATGAATGAATGGAAGCTGTTATCTTGTGGCACTACAGAAGTTTCCAGGGTTGATCCCATATACCATAACCACTATATGGGATCAGTCCTCGATAGGTATAGTTTAACTTGGTCGGATTGTATTTGACTATCCGTTAATGATATATGTAAAGTCCGAAAATTAATATAACTGGTGATTGTGTTTTAATATAATAGTAAACATACTTACCCAATCTCAAGTCAAGTGAAACAAAATCGTGAAAGCTTTATTAACGTGAATGTGGTGTTCAACTTTTATTATTAAAATTCACGAAATATTTACTAACTTGTCTTAATTTTCTGTCCTAAGTCATGTTAGGCTGATCACGTTGTTATAATTTTTGAAAATACCTAGGCTATATCTATTACAAAAAATCATGACTGAATAAAACCCAGATCTCTCGCAGAAGAATACTAAACTCTACACACGTAGTTCTATTGCCATCTTATGGTATTTCGATGACTGGATAGAATCAAAGTGAAATAGGTCAGCTATACAATAAAAAAACCACGAGACACACCCGTTTCTCATGCGTCTTCCATGTCTCAAAACCACACAAAATAGGACATTACTAAAATATGAATAGAACATGCAAACGAAGCAATTTTTCGACGTATCTCTCCTTTGTAACAAAATATTAACGTCAAGATTATAGTTGGAAAATCGAACTTTATTTAATGTCATCGAATTTTCTCATGTGTAAATTTTTTCCATTTCAAACTCATCATGGCTAGTGACAAGTCGCAAAGAAACCAAACGTTTATCGAATTTTAACTAGCCTTGCGCCCGCGTCTTCACCCGCGAGAATGTTGGTTATCGCGAGATCTGGTCATATCTCCGGTTCTACCCAACCGATTGGTATTAAACAAATATATTTAAGTCTGACCGATCCCTTTCTAAGAAAACTGCATCTAAAGCCATTCAGTAGTTTATGCTTACATCGCGGACAAACAAACAAACAAACTGATCACTTTTCAATTACCTACCTATCATCATCATACTTGCAATAATGCGGATTGCAACTAAAGCTGTCATCTCGACGTCTAGGGTTCGGATATTTTTTGGGATCCAAGCCAATTTTACCTGCAACCTGTTCTTAGCTGGCACTATTGCTAGACTTTCTCTAAGGGTTTGGGTAGTCAGACGTTAGTTGTTCCTGGAATTGCCAAAATTAATCGTATAAAAATGGATAAGTGGACTTTAAAATTCTACTCTTTTAATCAAGTGTAGGGTCAGCAATTTTGGAGATCGTGACTCCTTCAAGTCGAATGCGCCCTTCTACATTACACAGGTTAAAACAGATGTATGAATGTCTAGCCTGGATATGGCTACACTAAGTACACACTACGTCAGTTGGCACCACAAGTATATTTAAATAAACTCGCTTGACGCCAAGAGTTCGCAAGTTTTATTCGTAGATGCTCTACGTAACTGTAAAGTTCAAGCGTGCAAATGAACGTTCTTATATTATTTGTGATTTTCACTTATATAAATTATGCATCGAAATCAGAACAACATGTATTACGGAATTTTCAGGATCTCAATATAGTTTAATTTCTCCGCCAGTTTCAAATTCCTGCATTTATCTTATACTTATACCTGCGTATGAGTGAACTTACGTTTTCTCTCGTCGTTGTATGCAACCGGCCTTCTGTATTCATTATTTTGTGGTGCTAGGTAATGTTGTGTAAACGACAAGCCGTAAACAGAAGTCATAAGATTGAGTTGTCCAATGACTCCAACAAAAGTCATGTGAGTACTGAAGCATTATGCTCATATGGTCTGCAATTAAATATGAATAGATTGTTGTTGACTGAAAGCATTTTATAAGCAATTCTCTTCTTAATACCTACGTGTTTTAAAAATATTCAAAGACATGCACAGTATTTTAACTTTGTAAGTAAATATATAACAATAACAAAACGCTTTACAAACTACTCAAAACTAGTGTATTTAAGATTACTGTAGGTAACCTGTCACATTATGTCTTAAGCAACAATTGAATTGTGAATTACAATAATCTTATCTGAAGTATCTTATTTGACAATGCATTTAACTTTTGTGTTGTAACCTTGAAAACTTTTCTTTAATAGGTTACAAAATGTTGGTCAATTAAAACTTCACTAAACTTAAAATATATGAGACAAAATAAAGGTTTTTGAACTTGATAGTGTTGGGGGTTAATGTTTAATACACTATAGTATAGTTAATACAGTAAATCCTATTTGCAACATAACCGCTTCGAGCTGTTATCATAAAGTATTTATTCAAACGAATGAATTTATGCTACGTTCATGAATTTAAAATAAATAAAGAAAGATTTATACAAGAACTATATAATATATAAAAGCTTTTCTATAGCCTAGCTTTGTCGAATAAATATTGTTGATAGTAGTACATGTCATTCGTAGTTCACAAAACTAGTAAACTTACCTATAGATACCGATACCTCTTACTGGAATATTTGTATATAGCTATGTTTATTTATATGTTATACGTCCGAAAATTTTGAGCATACTTAACTAGGCATATAGGTAAATAAAAAATAAATATATAAGTGAACATTTATAACTTGATAGCAAGTACCTAGACATCCGAATTACAAATATCATAAATTTAAAAATACAATTAAGTGAAAATTCTGTCAGTTGTACGTAATTTGTGGATCAGGCACCACGTTATAAAAACGATATAATGTCACTGTACAGTTTTAAACTGCACCTATAAGCAGCAACCGTGCCCATCACCACCATAAGTGCTGTCCTTGTCACTTAGAAATTGTTCCAATGTAGTTACGTAATCCAATTAACATTTCGTCATTCAGGTCGTTAAACTACCGAGATGTTTTGTACAACTAGTTTTGCTTTAGATCATGCATGTATTGTAATAAATACTAATATTTCTGAAACTTCCTCAAACATATACCTACTCGCTGGCCTCTAGTATATGCACACGGCAAAAAGTCATGGCGACAAGTAGGTATATTTTCAAAAACAACAGGAAATCGTGTATACTGCCTCACCCTGACCTGGTTTTTGAATAGAATTTTTACCTCTTCTTCTTCGTCATCCTAGCGTTAATTTCAGTCGTATCCGAAGCTGGCACCCTAGCAGAAGCAGGCGGCGCAAAGTGCGTCTCCCCATATCGGGGTGCTAGATAGGGACACTATGGTTCACACATTAGGGGAAGGGGGTCATCTCAAAAAGAAGTCCCGGGTCTGTCGGGGTGCGATAGATATGTCTTGTATAATCTCACCTCCGGCAATCAAAGACCCATGAACGGCGTGCGTTTTGGTCGGTTCGAGTCCAACACAATCACCAACATTGGCGGGGGTGAAATCCGTGAGCAGGATAAAAAAAAATCCATCTGAAGCTGTCAACTCGTAGTCTGGGTCACTTTTACCAGTCTAACTGAAGGTTTGACTAAACTTCGATATTTTCCGTGTACCAACTGCCATCTGATCTCTACAATCCACTGGTGATATCGGAGCATTGCAGTTAGACCAGTTGTTGCAATTTTGGGCTCCTACTACCCGTAACGAACTGCCATAGATTTCGTATGATAACTAGGACCGACGGCTTAACGTGTTCTCCAGAACAAGGGATTGATACCACGCCTCCTGCATAGCGGTCACGTTCACTACCGCGACGACGTTCCCTCATCTGGTATAATTCAAGAATCTTAGAATAATATTTCTTTTTATACTCTCATTACTTAGATTTTTTTTACATTTGGCACCAGGAGAATATTCTACCAAAAAGAACCTACCATTCAGGTTTATAAATATTCCCGCAAACTTTTTTATACCTAATGATATCTATACCTACTTTCATTCACATAACTAAATATATATACTCCAAGTGAATACCTATACAATTTAAGCTGGACAATCTTTATCTAATTTGATGATTATGCGTAGGTAGTAGGTAGGTAAAATAAATAAATATCAAAAGAGCGCTGTCTCAGATTTTCTCGAGCGCATTAAACCTATTGATTACCTATGGTATAAACATTATCTGTTTCATAAAATTACATCTTAAGGTTAATGATGCAACATAATATTTCTGAATAAAATTTACCTTGAAGCTGACGTGATGGTCACGCAATCATTCCGTCGTTGGTGTTCGTATCACTGGATCCAAGGACCTTAAATCCAACAGGAAAATATAGAGTCATTGCTATACATTTAATATTACTGTGTACTATGCTTGAATGTAATGAGATTTGTTACTGTATTTAACAGTATTCACATGACATAACATAAACTCACGCCTATATCCCCGAAGGGGTAGGCAGAGGTGCTAGCACCCACATTTCACACCCCAGTTCATGTTTCGCAATGTTATTACATTTGCCATTAAGCGATTAAGCGAGCCTTTTGCCATTAACCGGGCACTTATAAACCTGCGACAAATACACACATCACTTCGAAAAGCATAGAAAAGTCATTGGTGTGTGCCATGGTAAACCTTAGATCGAACCCCAGATGTCGTCTCAGCACTCCATCACCCATACCGCTAGGCTACCGCGGGTACCGCTAGTATTCCCCAGGGACGATAATTTTTTACTGTCTTAAAAAAATAAAGGAAAGATCATTACATTAAGGAAAAGCCGTTGATCATAGTTATAATAGTTATCTCAGAAGTACGAGTACCTAATTAAAAACAAAATATTTGTCACGTTCAGTTCAATCTATTCTTCGTCCATTGGAGATACAATTTTGTGTGACATTGGCAAAAAAAATATTTAAATGATTTACACAAGTATCGATACACGCGCACAGATTGACATAAAAGGATTTACCTCGACCCCATTACAGCAGTGAAAATGTGTTCATATCTAATTTTTATTCAAATAAAATATGAAGTAGCGTTTACAAAATATTTGACACTAGTCTGCGAATATCTATTGGTGTGTATGTTAATTTCGTACATAATAATTGTAGTCCAATTGGCATGGATAGGAGCAAACAGGGAGGTGCAACAGCCAAGTATGTCTCTTATGAGTACACTAGTGTAGTCGTATCATTACATATCAGTATGAGAGGACGCGGACACCCAGTTTCATAGCCATAAGGACGGTCTATTAATTGTTATTCATCATTCACCATTGCTGTTTAGGATCGAATACAGTTCTATATAGTGACAGTGAATCGATATCTGCTACAACAAGATGGTCAGTACTTTTGTTTTATACACACAATTGTTTTTATAGCAATATAATTCAAAAGTAGGTCACACATACTCTTTCTGTTATTGTGTACACTGTACTTTACTTAAAATCATTAATCTAGTACTCTGAATTGTTTATCATGATCCATTCAATCATTGTACTTGTATCTACTTACTAGCATGTTGCAACAACCTTGTTGGTTCGTATTTTTTTTTCAAATATTAGTAAACAACTATGTTGTCGACGTGCTGTACTTGGAATGTTTTTTTTATTTACACCACACTACTGATAAGTTTAGTAAATGTGTGTTCGAATTTCAGTGTTCTGTGACATATACAGCCGAGCAAACGTGAGTAATATAGCAGAAATATTCTTCATAAAGATACTTTTTTGACCCACTGAAAAATAAGATCATGTATACACGTAAGAATTTTATTTTCTAAAGATTCGAGTCATAAACTTCCGAATTTTATGTAACATGATTGTAATTAAGTCTGAAACTAAATATTCAAAATACCCCAATACATTTTTGCTAATACGAATGCAAATTGTTTTGTGAACATGACTGATATAATATTAACAAAACAACAAGTACAGTCAACGACAAAAGTTATTGTAGTTATATTTAATAAGTATAGTCTTTATATAAGAACTAGTAAGTAAATTTTATATATAAGTATATAAGTAAATTTACAGGCTAAGATGAAAATGTATCGTTAAAATTGAACTAATATTGTCAGAATCTATAGGCAGCACTAGTTTCATTTTAACCCAAAAATACACATCAAAATAATAGTATGTTGTGGTATTTTTGTATGAAAAGCAACCGAAATGTATGGAATTCAGAACATTTTCGGTTGTTTTTTATTAGTCATCATGGGGAGGCTTAAGTCATACCATGACATGAGACGGTAACCAACTGAATCTCGTCAATATCAAGACCTGTAATGCTATTTTAAAGTACCCGAACTATATTTGATTGCAATTGATTGAGTTGAAACGCAAGTGTCAAGCCCATCGAAAATGGGAGAATGACAAAAATCGCGATAGCAAACATCCACGTGGGCGGAGCCTCGGATATCAATTAGTCTATGCTATTATTTACCTGTAAAAGTATCGTATATTGGAGATAAGTATTTAAAAAAATACTTGTTGTAGGTATTTAGAGAACACAAAAATATTTTGTTTGGAAGTCTTGTCTGTTTGACCTCGATGGACGCAAAAACTACTGATCGGATTCGGTTTTTCTATTTGAAAGGTCTTGTTCAGACTTAATCTTACGTTTGTTTGTTCGCAAAAGATTGATAGGAGCAGAGATTGACCAAAAGTCGCGATAACCGAAACCCAAAACTCCAAAATTAAATAAATAAACTCTAAATTAAAACAGCAGATGTGTAAAATTATATTAATATCCTAAATTCCTTTGGATTTAGATGTCGATTAATTAAATTGACCACCGATGACCCCGGCATACCTATCCACTGGCAGAATTATCATCAACATTGAACGTTAGTTCGAAATTCCAAGCGTATAACCTTTTACTAGAATCTACTTCCCGGGAGACGCCGCATAAGCGATGCTACACGACTGTAATTATTATAACTTTCTATCATTTTAAAGTATAAACACGTACTATATGAATGAAAGTAAAATTTCACTATTGAAATTAAAAACCGGTAATCTTCCTACAAGTACTAGGAAAGTCCGTATAAAGGTAGCAGTCAGCATATGCCTACTAACCAATCATAGATTATATTAGGCTCGTCACGGTAGTATGGGTACACGTCATTGGTTGATCGGTACTTTTTAAATCTTAAGCCGAGTCCAGACGAGTGTAACGTGTAATGTAATCTATCGAGTAATGTAACGCGAATCCTGTGTGTGGACGGCTCTACGAGCATTACATGTAACGCTCGCGCCGGCGCTCGCGCTGATCCATCGGCTGTCGGTTTTTTGTGCGAACACAAAGGCGCTCGCAGTGCTCGTTTGGACGGCGTTCGTGACGGTTGTGTCGTGTGGACGTTCATAATGTGGAGTGACGAACAATCGCTTCAACTTATTAGTTTGTATCAAGAAAATCCGCTATTTGGGATTCAAAAAATCCGAATTACTTTAAAAAAAATGTGAAATACGATGCTTGGAGTGATATTGCTCACTCATTGGGAAGAGACGTAGAAGAATGTAAGAGTAAAATGATTATATAAATAAAAGTAGCACCAGCTATAACGTCTTTCCTATTCGGCATGTTCGCAGCAAGTGAGTGGAAACAGCTCTGAAATAGATTCGCGGCAAACAATTCGCTTTGAGTTCGTGTGCCGTCCACACTATTGACGCAAAATTACGTGTAATATTACATTACACGTTACACTCGTCTGGACCCGGCTTTAGATAGATCTGCATAATGCACATATGCGAACTTTGAACGAATTTTGTATTTAGAACGTGAGAATAAACTAAAGAAATGATTTAATTAAAATCTATCTGTATAATAGCTCGCATTTTGTTAGGCTTTTGTATTACAGCTATAAAAAGATAGTGGTTGGTTTGCGGTCTTAAATCGATACCACTTTTTGTCCAGCACAGTGTACACACAGTCTAGACGTACATAGAAGTCATTGAATATACCCATACTTTACTTCACTCTCGCGTGTTAGCTTCTTAAACTCTTTAAATTCTTCCTAATGAAGATGGATGGGTACTTGCCCGTGGAACAGGTGTTCCAACTGGTATTCAAAGATGGAAACTTAACGTAACCGTAGTTCTTTTACAAGGTACCTGTTCCAAGAGTACCAAAAGCAAAACTAGAACACCAACTTTTTAACTTTTTAAGAAGAGTTTTGGAAGGTTTATATCGGGTCGGCAGTACAGCGTGGGGAAGTGACTAGGAAGACCATACGACAGTCTCTGGTACCGGATGATACGGGTGTTTCGAGGATTGCCTGCATCGAATATAAAAGAAGCGAACGTCCGAGTGCCATCACCGTGATGCGAGCGAGTACTTGGGACTACATGCTGCTGCTCACGGCGATGGTACGATGCGGGAGTGCTTGAGCTGCCGCTGTCTACTCCTATGAGCAAGTAATGCTCGAAAAGGAGATGGTGAACCGGGACCTAAGATGATTCTTGGCCCACATAGCCCGCGATAAGCGGAGGCGACTCGGCCGTTGGACAGCAGATGACCTCCGTCCTCCATGAGCGCGCGCGGTGATGAGAGCCTGTCATCCTAGCAGAATCAGGCCGCGTGGGCGGCGAAGCGCGATGGGCACCTTACCTTACCCGGGAGCTAGATAGGGGACACCGTGTTCCATGTATGGCAAAATGATAGTTTCATTTTACCATCTCTTGCATCATATTATCCGCTAATGAATGGATTTGCAAGTAAAAAATGCACGAATTCTGAACATTTTATATTTAAAAATTAAATTCATTTGTCACTTTCACACACACACACAATTGCTTTTTTTGACTATAACTCGACGAATTTATTTGCTACCTGAGAGGGTAAAACTTCCTTTAAGCCCGCCACTGATGTATATACCTATATTATATAGTTAACCACTACACACGGGAGATATACCTACTAATAAATAGTACAACATATTGGGTGCTATTTATTAGTAGGTATATCCCCCGTGTGCAGTCGTCGTTAACTTAATGATTTTGTTAAGATATATCACAAAATAGCCCGCCGCTACATTTGAATGTAGATATAATAAAAGAAAATGATGTTGAATCTTTTGTAATACAGGTGAATATTACGCGGGTCAGCTAATTAAAATACATACAATTTGATATACCATCGGACAGGCGTTTGGGGAATAAAGTAGTCGTATCCCAAAAACATATTTATTTTTACCGCGGTATATCTGTCGTGACGTCATAGAAATGTATTGGTGCGTGTATGGTCACTCGAAAATTTATATAGAAAATAAAATATTAATTGCTATGAACATATCCTTAAAACACCCCGTGTGTTAGGGAAGTGCTCCCGAAGCTGACGCCCCACTGATATTACTCCTGGTACACTACATATTGGCATAAAAAATTACAATTTGAATTTATTTTTATTTATAGTGTTTCTTGTTCTTTATATTATAGCGACGTCTAGGACGTCTTTCAAACCGCTTCGTCCACGATAGTATTATCATCTAAATTTCGTCAATTAGATGATGTGACCCACTCCGAAAATGTGTACATACTTACTTACATTTAAGAGTATCTTGCAGCGTTTTATTGTGATAACTATATGTTTACATATAAATACATGTGTACATCGTGATATTGTAGTTAGTTTGCAATGTGGAGGTATCATGCTAATCATTGATGATAAAGTAAAGGCTATTGGGCCCATCTTTTATATTCTCGTGTCACATGAACGAAATTAGCACCGTGATGTTCGTCACATTGGCAGTAACTATTATTCATACACAAAAGATACAATGCGTTTTCATTGCTAACAAATGTGAACACAAATACATGGTACCTATGCTTGAATACATATAATTTACATACAATTTGAACACTGATTCAGACATCTTTAGACCTAATTTAATATTTAATCTTATACATGTTTTGTTTACAACATTGTATTTACTGATAGTGAGTGCTTATGTGATATTGTTCTGTTTTACGCATTTCTTTAAATTTATATATTTGTTGACTGAAAAAGCAAAATCATTTTCTAAATATATTACTTACCTATACAAATTTTTAAACGATCATGGTATTGCAAAATACATGTTCAGAAGCCTATCTACTATTCAGTGAACTATCAGTTCATACATTGAAAATTTATGTGTTCCTATGCAAAAGGACTACCGTATTTGAGTAAAAAAAATTAAAATTTAATCCAGTGGTTACTTACCTGTTGGTAAGGAATCACCATGAACAATTTTTACTGTTGATTGTTAGCACTTGGTATAACATATTGTTATAGGTACACATTGATAACACACTTGTACTTCTCCACAAATTTATAATGCAAAGCACTAAAAATCTTAGTCAGCACAAAAGCTTAGATTTAGTTGATATACTCAAGTGGAAGATAAACTTATTTACATCTAACTTAACTAATATTCTTACTTTCAATTCATCATCATTCTCTAAGTATATTCCAAACTCAGTTGGGGTCGGTTTCCTAGTCTAACGAAGATGCGGCTGAACCTTGATATTTTCCGTGAAGCGACTGCCATCGGACCTCCACAATCAAATTGGCGATTACTTTCAATTATATAACGTAATTAATATAATAATTACCAGCTATGTTACCCACCGCACTCGGTTCTATGCTATCGCGATGTATTGAACATCCATCCCAGTCGTTTTACGTTATTGCTCGTCTCCTAACGGTCGTAATTTGATAATATAGATTTCCTATAAACTTCTCCAATTAAACTATCGCATACAAAAATATTTTTACAAATCACATCATTAGTTACGACGTTCGAACAAACAAACTCTTTAGTTTTAATTTCAGTAGTGTAGTAGTAGTTAATTTATATAGTACCTAATAGGTAGGTAGATTATGAAAAAATCAAGATTTTGCCCTGTATTCTCTTAACTTATCTACAATCTGTTATGCATATTATGTTCAGACAGAAACCCGTAGAAGGTATTATTTTACTCAAAAAATGTTTTTTGTTTGAAGCAAAAAACCTAATAACTATGTAGTTTCTAGGCCACTACAGAATATTGCCATCATGCATCTCACAAGGCCACGTTATGATTGCTAGAGAAATGTCATTACGATGTTATTAGGCGCCAGAGGACTTGTCGGGGATTTAGATTAATGTAAAGAGAGTTTGAACACTATGCAGCTGTCTTTAAATCCAATCAGTTACGGAAGATACACTAAAAAAAAGTTAATGTCGTAGATCCTATGCTACCTTCAACCAAACTACCTACTTATCTGCCTGTATGCTATTAGTAGGTATATGTATGTAGTTTAAATACATATATGTCTACACAATAATGATTACCTAATTAAATGAATGAAACAAAATTACCGATTGTAATTTACGTATTACTATAAAATATTATTCGGCAGTTACAATACGATACTGAATAAGTTTCTGAAGCTTTATTAAAAAAAGTTTCTTTAAGTATCTAATCATATGGTATCTCATCTTCTTTACAAGCCTTAGGTGGCCCAGGATCTGCCTTTCGCGGAAATTAACTGTACATTAGCTAAGTTCGCTCGGGAGAATAGTCACAAGCATTATTTTGAATGTATTTTATATTAAACAAATGTACGTTCCCGACTTGGACTAAAAACCTCGCCTTCTGACTCCTCTATAAAGGACATTGTCCTTTACCTTTTAATTCAGTTGTCATAACATATACGTCACATCGATGACCGGGTGAGTAATCTGTTTAATTGTCTTGAAGTAATAAAAGTTACGAGAGCGCGTCTCGATTGGAAACTCGTGGTCGCCGTCTCGTAAGTGATCATGTGATTGTGATGAGACCACTTAAGCAAATAAACGCCATGATGACACACAGCGACTGTCCTCCTTCACGTCGGCAATTAGTTTAAGTCACCCTTATCCAAATAATTCGGTATCGCCGATTCAATTTATTAAAAAATATTTTTGACCAATTTTGACACAAGTCATTTTTGGTGAAATTTGCCAGACATGTCCAGCAGTCTTAGGTAATATTGTATTCTCCTTGATATGGTGTGTTTTGCATTTTCATTCTGATTTCTATTTTAAAATCGAGATTAAAAAGACTTAATATTATTAAAATATAATATTATATTATAAATATTATAAATATAATATTATATATAATATTATAAAAATAACATCATTTTAAACTTAATCCGTGAACAAAGTAACCATGAAGCTAGCTACTAGTTATGACAGCAAGAGGAATAGATAAAGATAAGATGATTGATTGTGTCTCGACATAGCAACAGTCTATCTAAGTCGTAATACCATATTAAATCAGTATAACTATTTCAAACATGACCATCCTATCAAAAATCTTTAAAACCAAAACTAATCACTGTACAGTCAGCCTCATAAATCGCTTGTACATTGAAATGTACAGAATAACTTGACATCCCGAACTGCCATAAGTCAGTGTTGCGACATGATACAAAAATAAACTTAACATTACTAACGTTCATAAAACGATGATAGAAATATTTCATTTATCACTAGATATCTTATAAATCATAAGTCGCTGATAGTATTTTGTTACAAAATTAGATTAACAAGTTATTATTTGCAATGTTCTTACGTGTTAATCTACTTCAGGCGATGGAATGTTACATGAATTTGTATTCTAACTCATATAGGTCCAAATCCTATGTGGTTGTTTAACTGATAAGTGTCCCATACACAAAGCTCGTATTTGCAGAGCGTGGTTTGAAGCAATAGACTAGGGTCGCTACCTTTTAAAATGGTAAAAAGTGAAAAAAAAACATAGTAGGATGAAACCTTTTATAATAGGGCGAGAATAATATAACAAAAATTAAAGGAAAAATAATTTACGGGCGATCTGAGGTCGGGAAGTGGATGGGGTGCGTTTTAAAGGGTAAAAAACGGTGTATCTCGATTTCCGGCTAAGCTACAAGTCCTATGGAAAAAAGGTAAATCACAAAGTTGTAGGTAATAAAGAGACCTACAACTTTTGTAATTATATTTTTTCACATAACCTCAAAATTTATGTGAAAAATTCAAATAATCAAGATTTTGGTTTTTTATTTTTATCTTTCGTAAAAATAATTATTTTTTCACGAAATTTGGTAAAAACTTACCTTTTTATTATGTCCTAAAGACACTGTAATTTTTTAGGTTCGAGATATTTCATCAAAAAAACACCCTGATTTTCAATCAAAAATTCTCACGTCAAAATATCAGCTTTTTAATTAAAGTCGGGGAGGATTTTGTTCGTTGAAATCTCTTCTATCGAAGTGTAAAAAATATATACATCACTGCGGTAAATGTTCTCAGAAAATAAAAAGAAAAGAAAAAACTCGAATCCGAAATTTCAACATAAGTTACATATCTGAGTTACTTAGGGATAATTTTAGCCCATCAAAAGGTATTTCATAGAGAAGTGGTGAAGGGGCTCCGCGGGTCTAGGTCTTTTTACCTGCTATATGGCATACACCAATGACTTCTCGATGCTTTTCGAAGTTATGTGTGTATATATAGTATCAAAATCAAAATATAGTAAGTATTTACCTTGTTATGTAGATTCCAAAAACGTGTTTTAAAGTAAATTTGTCACAGTTTTATTGAAGTAACTCAGCCTGCACCTCTATTTTCATCAATGATGTTGTTTACTACTCTGTATCTCGAATACTGGGTAACGGTTTTTACAACAGCTGGGAAATAACAGGTAGAAAGACCTAGACCCGCGGTGCCCCTGCCCCACTTCTCTATGAAATACCTTTTGATGGGCTAAAATGATCTCTAGGCAACTCGGATATATAAGTTGTCTTAAAATTTCAGATTAGAGTTTTTTTCTTTTCTTTGCATTTTCTAAGAACATTTACCGTAGTGATGTATATATTTTTTAACATTATATGAAAAAAAGAGATTTCAACGAACAAAATCCTCCCCGATTTTAATTACAAAACTGATATTTTGACGTGAAAATTTTCGATTGAAAATTAGGGTGTTTTTTTGATTTTATGTCAAGATAAGTTGAAAAAATAAATAATTCAAACCAAAAAAATTATGGTGTCCTTAGGACATAAAAAAGGTAAGTTTTCACCACATTTCGGGAAGAAAGAATTATTTTTACAAAAGATAAAAATAAAAGACCAGAATCTTGATTATTTGAATTTTTCACATAAATTTTGAGGTTATGTGAAAAATGTAATCACAAAAGTTGTAGGTATCTTTATTACCTATAACTTGGTGATTTAACTTTTTTCCAAAGGACTTGTAGTTTAGCCGGAAAACGAGATATACCGTTTTTTACCCTTAAAAACGCACCCCCATCCACTTCCCGACCTCAGATTGCCCGTAAATTATTTTTCCTTTGATTTTTGTTATATTCTCGTCCTATTATAACAGGTTTCATCCTACTATGATTTTTTTTGGTTTCAAAAATGATCGACCCTGGTCTACAAATAGAGAATGCATAGTTGAAATTAGTTTTCCACCGAAGAGCCCAGATCTTAACCCCATCGAAAATTTGTTGGCCCTTATGGTGCAAGCATGGGACCCTGATACGCCACGAAACAGATCTGCACTGATCAATCACGCAGTCAATACCTGGGAAAGCTTTAGAGGGCAAGATATATGCTAAAATATGGTATCTTCCATGGGCGAAAGGTTGCAGGCTGTTATAGATGCTAATGGGGGCCACATTCGTTTTTAATATAAAAATTAGCTTAATAACGGAATAATTTAGTCATTTATTAATTAATTTAATTTCAAAATAAATCATGTAATTTTTAAATTTCATAATAATTTTTTGAGTAAATAATTTATTATCACAATAATTTATTAATTCATTTTTTACTGTATCTCGAATTATTCACTTTACCTACATATATTTTTGTTTTAATTATTCTTGCTATATTATTCTCATTTGGAAACTTTTATAAAAATTAATTGATACATATTATACAATTTTACTAACAATTAATTTATTTTAAATACATATTAAGTATACTTGAGTTTTATTACCAATTTCGATATACTAATTCTTGTAACATTATCGCCTAAAGTAGGTTCACACGTAAAAAAATCCAAATAATAACTTGTTAATCTAATTTTGAAATGAATGACCATCAGCGATTTATGGTTTGTATAAGATTTCACACGCAAGAACATTGCAAATAATAACTTGTTAATCAAATTTTGGAATGAATGACTATCAGCGATTTATGGTATATAAGATGTTTAGTGACAAGTGAAAGAGTCCCATCATCGTTTTATGGGCGTTAAAAATGTTAAATGACTTTTGATATCTTGTTACGCTACCAACTTATGGTAGTTAGAATGTCAAGGAGTTTTGTAAATTTAAACACGTATAGCAACTTTTGGGGCTGACTGTACACGTAACAAATAATCAATATCATTATACAGGGATTGTAAAAACATCCCATACAATATAACTATCTAAGCATATTATTACATTTCCATTCAAACTCAACTGAAAGGGTGTAGGTAAAATTGAAGAGAATTAAAAGAATACAATAATATAATTCCATGTAGCAACTATAAATTTGTAATTTGTTAAAAAAACACAGCCCTAAACAGATCAAAACTAGTTGAAATCAAAAACCAATCAATCATTATAAGTACTTAGAGTGTGAAATAAATAGGAAGAAAAGTAAATCGGGGTATAATATACCCCAATTTGGAAAAAATACTAAATATATTGTTTGCGATACAATATATCTACTTTTAATCGATACTATTTGCTAGTTATCACTTTAACTGACATATCCATGTAATTGGAAGAGTGCAGCCGCCTCGTCACTTCTTGAAAAGAGCCCGCGGGGCCTCCTTCCAACCAGACAAATATATTCTCATCGTCATAGAGCAGAGAGGACGTTCAACGCACTCACAACGACACATTCGGTGTTTTGAATGTTTTAATGTCCACGCATCGATTAAGATCATAACGATAATCCAAAGAAGCATAATATGTATTCTCGATAAAATGTCGGGTTGGATTGAAATCGAATTTGGAACAATATTATCATTTTTATAAAATTAGTAGGAAGTAGATCACGCTACTCTCGCATCCGCCCTAGAAAATTGACAAAAGTAGGTATTAGGTAGGTATATAACGAAAACCGACAGAAACTGCTGACAGTTTAATTGTAATTATGCTATGATAAATTAGTGTTTATATTGTTACATGCTTATATGAAACAAAAAAAATACATAAGCATATAGAATTATTATATTTGTGTGTACTAGCCTGCACAGATAACATAATACTAAAGTAGTACTAGGTACATAGCGTTCGCGCAAGTGCAAGTACCTAATAAGCCGATAAAGTTTTATCGCAATCGGATGAACGATAATGCATTATAAAACGTAATATGTATATTATGATAAATCTAGTTCCTGTTTGGAATAAGCTACAATTATTTTTAGTATGTATAAGAGCCTCGGGGCCAAGTCAACCTCACGCTCAAAGCAGTATGCTTGCTGATTGATGGACGAGGTTCTGTTGTTCTTGCTCTTGCACCTATTTATTACAAATGAACTAAACTAAAAAAGAAATAAATAGATATTATATACAGCCCAAATATTCGCTCTGAGCGGGAATCGAACCCACGACGCCTTCTACTTAGCAGTCGCGTTCACTACCGCCACGCCACGGAGGTTGTAGGAGGTAATAGCACCCCATACACCACAAAGAAAGACGTAATTACTCTACATTATACAACATATCAGGTAATATGAAAAACAATGAAAATGTATGAAGCATCTATTATTAGAATTAAATACAATGTCATCAAGTAAATGACCGCCGTTGTGTTTTCCACCTGAGATTATAAAGTGATCTTTATAATCTCAGGTTGAATTGTCAGATGCTACTTTACTGAAAGCAATACAATACATACAGCCTCAAGATAATTCAGTAAACCGCCGGATTAAGAGCGGCGCACGCGGTACATTTTAATTGTAATTGCCTTAAAGCTTATTACTTGGAACAGAATTGGATGTTACATGTAATGCAATTTTAGAAGAAACAGTGTGATCGTTTATAAAAAATCCGAAACGTAATACAATGAAATTATTAAGTAGTCTTATAATAGAATATTTAAAAAATACAGGACTACATTAACTTACTTAGGAAATGAGTTTACATATTTTACTCAATGTTATGGATCAAAATGTGGTGCCATAGTTCAGTTTTCCTTGATCTTGGTTCCGGATCATTGGTAAAATCGGCTCATAATGCAGTTGATTAAGGGCAGATTTTACCAAATAAAATGTGTTGCAAATATAACAAATAATCTTAATTAATAATTAATAATTTTGAGATCAGAAAAGGCAAATTATGCGTATTTAAAGGTATTTAAAAACTGTCCAACTATTATAAAACCTAAACACCTTCATTTTATGTTTTTATACATTTAATTTATATCTACATCTTATATACATAAATTTACTCGCACCTATATATTTAATCAGTCACTATATGAAAATGAGAGAGATAATCCGTTGGCAAATCATCAACATTCAGCACCGATAGAGTAAATTAATAGTCTCGTTTTATTGCTTCCAGGTTCGTAAAACCAGCATCCGAATGACTGCGATAAAGGAATATCCCTTCGACCTAAGCGACCTTCAAAACCAGCCTAGTGTTGGTGAAGTCAAAGCTCCTGCACAGCCACCGACTATACTAACGAACAACACTCTGCAACCTGCCCTTGCCGTAGACGGCAAAAGAAAAGTCTCCATAATGGCTGACGAATCTAGCAAGGATCGAGAAGATCTACCGTCCCAACGAGAAAGGTATGTAATTTATGTGAATTCTCTGTTTAATATTCTACTTTTTTTTGTTTTTTTTTTTACAATTTACTTAGGTCGCAGACAAGCACACGGCCCACCTGATGGTAAGTGGTTACCGTGGCCCATGAGCAAGTGTAACACATTTACCAAAATGACTATAGCTTTTAGTGTTTACTGTTTTGTTTTAGTGTTTAGTAACTTATGTGGGCGTGAAATTTGCTTTAAGGTTTGTTTTAAAGGCCTTTTCGAGGTCCTAGCAAACATCACATGTCAACCTGCTAAGCCTTCCATCATTTGAATATGTTATTACTAAGCGTCTTAAAATATCAAAATACAGTATAGTTATCTATAAGAGCGAACTTGAAATAGAAGTAGGTACCTACAAGTTTTAGAGGTAGTGAATGTTTTAACAAAGAAGGAAAATATCAAAGCGATACAACAAAGCTCAGTGTGATTAAGAGTTATGAAGTCTGCCAGCAAGTGTAATGCACTAGTGACCGATGCGCACTCAATGTGCCATGCTTAATAACAATATCTGAGTTTTTAAATTGTGTGTAGAACAAACTGCCAAGAACAAGATTCTTATTGTATCTCTATTGAGATTTATGATTATTGCTCCGCTCCCTTGGATGCTAGCGTGATGATAGGCTATACCTATGTTACTCCTAGACATTGTACCTTGTTATGAGGAAGGAATTATTGAATTCAGTCCAGTAGTTTCGGAGCTAATTCGTTACAAACAAACAAGCAAATAAACAAATCTTCCTTCTCCTTTATAATATTCCTGTAGATGTGGATCATCATCAACATCTTAGCGTTGTTCTAGGTTGCATACGATGCTTTCACCTTGGAGACCGTGATCCTCTTACTCCCTAATTTTCTTTTGATTTGTCTTATACAGCTTTTATGGAAGCATCTGCCAGATTTGTTACGTCTGACTTCCCTGACCCTGAGATTTCAAATGCAAGCACTTGCAATCATGTGTAAAGAACTAGATGAACCTTTAGGAATCACGCCACCTCATCTGCAAGTCGGTACTCCTGGTAATCGACTGATGAGGTTCTTGGGCAGACTTTTCTTTCGGGGTTGAGAGATTAGAAAGCAATCGCGATAGCACGACTACAGAAGCTGTAGTAATCAAATCAAAAGAGGTGTAATTAAATCTTTGTTTGAATACAAAACGCCTACGCAAAAGGTGATAGAAACAAGTATTATCTAAACATTACTTGAATGTGAAGACAAGGCGCACGTCGCCTGTATATTTGTGAATTACTATAATTTACTTATTTTTTTACGCATTTGCATATCAATGCAATACGATAACAAGCAGAAAGTAGCGCAATGAACGATGAAAATTCTGCTGTAAATAATTAGATAATTAAGTTTGAACGAATTGAGTTTCTTTGTTAAAAGAATATAATATATTGTCAAGGCATTATCTCTTGATTTATTAAGTCAGCTGCTCATACATACGTCATTATGTATTCGACATTCAGTTGGTGATCAATAAATATTTTATTTAGGCGAAACACTTGCAGATTGAGTGAAGCTCTGGCGCACGCTTTCTTTTAGGGGTTGGAAGTCAGGCAGTACCTAGTCAGGATGGCAGACCCATAAAAGTTGTATAACTCAAATCAAAAGAAGACTAAGAAGAGTCTGTTCTCTGGTGCTAAAGTTACAGATACTAGCGGAGACAACGCTAAGATTGTGATGATTTTATTATTGAGTCTTTATTTTAACATTCGGCATTTCTCCACAATATATTTAAACTTGAAACATGCTAAATTTTTAACTAAGTAATATAAGACCCGAAGCTTTTGCTTCACAGTATTCATGTATCGATGTTTAAGAAGAACGAATATTGCAATTTGATAGAAAAAGAGTAAACCATTCAATAAACCATAAGGTAATTTTGAAGATTATAAAAGTGTAGTTATAAATTCGATTCTAATATTCATATTTTTGATAACTATTGACGTCTAAGTTTAGCTATAGCACCAAGTTCAAGCCACTTTTTAATCCAAGTTCAAGTACTCTTACAAGCACAAATTCATTGAAAATGGTTTCTTGAATCTATAAATAACTTTATCTACTAAGCTGTGCTGCTGATTAAATATTTGTAGAGCAAATTCCAAGTCATAAAACTTTCTTACCACTATGAATACAAATGCCATGAATATTCTCCTCTTTGAAATGCGTCTTTCGTTAAGGCTCGCCTTTTTCGGAATATTAATAAAATAATATCACGTACGCAAGATATCTTATTTGATATGAGGATTTCTATACTTCAGTACAACCTGAACTACACAAGAACAGTACCCGATATCTAAGTATTAAACATCACAAGAACTCAACATAGCAACAGCTATAATGCAAGATACATGTTGTGATGTGTTATTAAAGCTGATTACAAACAAGGTACCAAACCAGTGATGGGTTACATATATTATATTATTAATAAAATCAATTTAACAAATATATTTGAACATAGTTATAAAATACTATGTTTCGTCTACTGAATATCCGGTCTGTCTGTCTGTAAGATTTGGTATTAAATAGATATACATGTCCCGAGGCTCGATCTTTATAACTATTCAGCATTCACCTTTCACTAACAATTACTACACAACTAGGTCTTACTCTCCGCACGTAGCACGTGACTGATATTTTGTGAACGGCATAAATCATATCCAATTATGATAGACCTTGCTGACTCATACGACGTCCCTTTGTTTATAGTAAATAATAGAGAAGCAGAGGGGATAGCAGAGGTCGTATTAATTGGTTGCTCCCAAGATGCATAAGTACTCA
The DNA here is from genome assembly GCA_963691645.1 of Pelosia muscerda. Lineage (NCBI taxonomy): Eukaryota > Metazoa > Arthropoda > Insecta > Lepidoptera > Erebidae > Pelosia > Pelosia muscerda. The sequence goes on from OY829100.1 coordinate 9,273,408, forward strand.
CTCGTTGAGCAAAGCTCGATATACTCACATCACATGACTCGCATCAAACTATTGCTTATGTTTGAATTGTATTGCAATAATAAGAGCTAAAGATGGAGTACGACAAAGTATCACGTGCCTCTGTTTTCGATTAAATTTTATTGTAATTATATTGGTGAGTTGTTTGCATTGCATTTCAAGATTGTTAATGTTCACAGCTCCATTAATTGTCTGTCGTCGAGACAATGATAAACTAAAAATAATTACTTACCTACTGGTGTTTTTGTACCTACTTTATATTCTTGTGATTAAAAGCAAATCGATTTAGTGCTTTGCCTTTATTTGTGAACGCCTCAACATTTATAATATCTTTATACACAGTTAATTATAATTTGCCTACTATTTGGTGAGTCAGCCATTGAACATTCACTGCTGAACATAGGCGTCCCCTATCGAGCTCTAATCCCGGGTACACGGGACTTGGACTATTTTCTCCGCCCTAGGAAGGGCCCCCGTTAGATAACGGGGGCCCTTTCCAGGCTTCGTCTACCGGTACGTGGTCTCCATTCGAAAATCTTTCGACTCCAACCAACGGCCATCTGTTCTTCTTGCTTTGTGCCCCGCCTGCCACTTCAGCTTGCTAAGTAATGTGTTGAGGTACCTACATAATATTAGTAGAAGTTATCTTAACAACACCTAGATATATAGATAGATAGATAGATTCATTTATTTGTCTGACTTAATTCGGATACTTACTTGCCTGATTAAATACATAAATTACAGATTCCTAGTCTTCAACATCGGACGTTTCACCATTGTTATATACTAGTATAACAAGCAGGAAAAAAAATCATATATGCGGTATGACAAATAGGAAGTATTTAAAAATTAATAAAATGGACTCTAAAATGAGTTCATTTGTTACTTGCATTCGTTACATTTATAGAACTTGCAACTTGATTTCTTGCAACCAACCTTAAATTGTTAAATATCAAAAAAATTGAGATGATAGACTTTTTGATATTTATCGACGCCTACAGTATATGTCAGAGCAATACGAAATAACATGTGAAAAAGAGCAAAAGATTACATATTTTAAATTATGTTTTAAGGGAGGAACAACAAGGAACTTTTTCACTACATATCTTTCATTATATATCTATGCAAATATATATCTTTGCTCTTTTTCAAATGCATTCAAAGATATATCTCTGAATGCATGTGCCTCTCTGGCGGTTTTCTACCGCCTGCTCCATGGTGAGTGTTCTGATGAGCTCTTCTAACTACATGTGTTGGTCTCAAATGACACCCACATACGATTCAATTTCTTTGAGAACTTGCCGCGGGCGTGAAAACGCATCTGTCTAGACCGTCAAAGTAGGGATCGCCATTCTAGGGCATACATCTATAATGGCGGCCTCTATTCTCAGGACCACACCCAATCTTACCACCAGGTGGGGTGCGGTCATTCGACGACCTTAAATATAAATATAAATAAAGGTCAATCTAAGTTTTATTTGGTCTACGTCATTTTTTATCACCAATCTTTGTGCAATGCATCTATTTTCTATACCACTTCCGCAACATTATCATTTTATTGTTTATTTCGTTTCTGCTCTGTGATTCTGGTTGCTGTAGAGCCCAAAGTGCAGTTACGTTCCTGCGCCGTCGCCTTTGTTTCGCCTACGACTAATGTGGGATCTCTATATGATGTGGAAAAGGCGATGATTTCACCATTATTTCATGGTTTCATTATTCCTTGATGTTCATCGACCAAGAGTATTTTATCAATTCGACACTGAGGTCACGAATGTTTTTATTTACATTTATTAACACTACGATTGTCATTCGAATTTTAAAAGTTCAAGTAATATAAAATACATTGACTGTTCAAACTTAGATACATTGAACTCGAAAAAGAATCTAACTTTAGTAGAGACATGAAAAAAATCAGACCATTCGTACGCTCTTCAAATCATACTTCATTGGTTGTCCATTAATAAGATAATTTTATAATCATGTATAGAGATAGAACATCTATGCACGTGCCATGTAGGTACATCAATATATTAGGTAAATCAATACTAATGCGAAAGTTACTCTGTTGTCTGTATATTAGGCTTTCAGGCCTAAACCACTGAACAATTTTTGATAAAATGTGGTACAGAGATAGACGCCTGGGACTGGATAAATGCTACCTTTTATCACGAATATGTTAAGAGTGAAGTTTGATTTGAGTGGAATAGAGAGTGCTAAAATTTTTCAAAACTACGCGATAATCGACAGCTACATGGGTGAAGCTGCGTGTATCACCTAGTGTGCCATATGCACACAAGTGAAATCTTCATTTTATTCTTTGAAATGAAAAGTATAGATTTCATCGAATATAATCGGTACTCATAATTCAACTATAAACTTCGTTCATATTTATCCACATTTTAGGCTGAAAAGTAGGTACGAATGTCAATAAATAGCTTCCTTGTAGGAATTTTAAAAGTTAAAATGTAAATAATTTTGACTATGCAATGCCTGGAAATATTGTTGCATGATCAAAATTAATTACCACCACGTAGGCTGTAGATACATTTGTGGTAGTAACAAAACCAACTTAAGGCTTGCGAATAACCACTGATTATGTGGTTGGTTAATATAAAAATAAACATTTTTAAACATTTCGAATCAGACACAACACTGCGAAGTTGTTATTATACTACGTACAAATAAACTATCATTAACGACAATGAAATGCACTCACATCCGCTACATTGCATAGTCAAATAATGCATCAGCACAGATTTGAGAAACGGAATTTCTTAAACCTTTAATATTTTTTCTCCAAATACTTCTCTCCATCCCATGGTTGCTGTAAGAGAGTTATCACGGGTTGACTAAGCATGGTTGGTGTCACATATTTTAAAGAGTAAAAGTTATCCGAACTATGAAGAATTGTTGTGTTTGTAGAACGTATTTTTTCTATTTAGTACACGTCAATTTGACTTCAGCGGTGTTTTATCGGGATCTGTGACTGAGCCGCGGTTTTTGAACTTTATTTCTCGCAGTACAAGCTCAGCGTTCAGGTAGGTATATCATCACACAGATCACGTGGGCCCTCTGAAACAGACATTCCCATAGTAGCTGACAGATTAGAATGGTGGTGAGATTTCCAAGTTTTTTTTTAATATTCAATATACAGACACGACTACTTTTAAATGATTTAGTTCTATAGATAATTAAATTGAAGTAAGATTAGAGCTGCCCAATAGTAAGAATGTATGTACCTTCTGACTCGCATACGGGTATCATAATATTGATGATATGCAAGTTTGGGTATCATCATTAAATAATAATTGCTGGAATTTTACACTCGTAATTTCTGGGTGCATAACCTAAAAAACACGAAGTTACAGATAAGTTTATGTATAAGTAATAATCTACTTTCACTTTAACATTTACGAGAATAACAATCACGAGTCGCCGAATTAAAATTGGAGCTTACAGCCCGATGTCACAAAATCTCGGACAAAAATTATGTATTGTGAAGTCAACTGTTTTCTGCGTAGAATTTCAAAATCATTCTCACAGCCCATAAGTACCTACTGCATGGATAAAAAGTATTGCTCCCGATTATAATTTATCTTTTTCTATCAATACTGATTTCAATCAGACCTATTCAGGTCTGTGTGATTGAATAGCAGTTTCACATTTTTGGATGATAATAATGATGACGATCATAATTTAGGAAAAACAATAGAAATCATCATTCTCATTTTCTTAGCTTTTTCCCACTTCAATATTTTTCGTGAAGCAACTGTCACCTGACTTCTAACGACTACCATAGCTATTTGTATGGCGAACGAAACCGATGGCTTACGAACCTGCCGAGAGATGGAAATATTCAAACCAATGCAAAAATGGTGATATTTTTGCATACAAACATTTGAATTGAGCGGGAATCGAACCCGTGGCTACTGCCTAGTAATCGCTTTCACTGCCGCTGTGACATAGAGGTAGATACGCAACATTAACAATAGAAATGATGAGATAACTAATATTGTGTACACTTTTTGTATTAGCTTAGCTTATTATATTCTAGTCAGATAGATTGATAGATAGGTTGATAGATTTTCTATACACAGTCCTCAGAAAAATCTAGATTTAGAATTGAGTTCCATTCTGGAATAGGGCCTAAGTACCTGATTATAATTAGTTTTAATGTAATTTTATAAAAATAATGCTATTCACTACATGCATTCTATGGATTAAAATTTAAATAAATTAACATAATAATAATATGATATAGTAATTAGTAGGTAACTAAATTGTTGTGATCATCGGTTTTAGTCATGATATTACAAATACGTTTAAAAGAAATGTAAATAGGTACATAATACCTATACAGTAGAATCTATTTATTATAACACTGTTCATATTCGTTTTCGAATTGTAAAAGCCTTCATAATTAAATCGGATATAATTTTAATCATTTATAATAAATTGCATCTGGTTATACTGTCCGATTAGATTCCCTAAAACTGTTAGTTTTTCGTAGTTGTCGATATTGTAAAATATATTTTTATTTACCTACTAATAAATAGATAAATATCTTACTTAAATAAATATCTAATAACAATAGATATTTGTATTTTTAATGTTTTAAGAATATCCTTTTTATAATGTTCGGTTAATATGACGTGATTGTCACTTTCCTTCAATGTCATTATAAGCGGATCCAACCGTACTTAGATAGGCGACAATTGCAGGTACAGTAACAGATCTAAATCAGTTACTCTATCATGCATATCTAATTTAAATTTAAATGCACAAATGAGATTTTGAACGAGTTTGCTTAAATTAAATCTTCATAGGATTTGGAACTGGATTCCGTAAGATCACGTAGAAGTTGAATGTTGAATATACGAAAGGAGGTAGGTAATTAAAAAGCAACCAAAAAATTTCCATGAAAGTAGCGTTATTTCAGAATATTGTTTCTGTATCAATGGCGCTGTCGCAACGGTAAACATGCCGATAGGTACATATTGAGGAAACTCACTAAGTAGTTACACTAAACATAACTGCTTCCTTTTTCTTTCTTCTACTTAAAACAATAAGGTCGTATAGGTACTTAGCACCTTTTTAATTTTTGCATTTATAGCTCTTATATATGTAACAATTAACAGAGCTCTATGACACTGGGATCCCCTGGGGGATCGGGTTAGGGGATTCTGGTGGCCACACCCGAATATATATAGCAACGTATAGTGTAGGTATACATGTACAAGATAACATTAGTCCGACACTGTATTTTAAAACCGAGTGACATTGCCGTTAGACATTAGTAATTAAACATCTGGGTAGTTACTGTTATAGTAGATACATGTACAGGCTGCGACTACACATACCTACAGTTAGTTCTGAGAATTCATCACACACCTATGTAGTTATCGTTAACAGACGACATATAAAACCACATGGAACAAATCACTTGGGTGTTTTTAATCGCGATCGCACATTGCGGGATCGTTGCGGGTTGAGCGGGCGGTGCGGGCGCTCCGTTGTTATACGAGCGTTGTTTGATATGACTACTATAAACACGGCCGCGACACCACTAGCTCATTTACTCACTATTCACCGAGTCCGCAACCCGTGCAATAGTACTGAACGCATTTTTATGGCAGTGGGTCTACTGTTGTTCTTTTGTAAAATTTTTGCACGTCGGCCAATGACCGGCCAGCCGGCCGGCGAAACTGAACGTACAGAGGCAGTCACGTGCCCGGGGTGAGGAGAGGCGGCCGACTCGTTCGCAGCCAAACCTTCTCTTATAACATGCACATTCGACGCGGCATAGGTGTGGAACGCGCTGAACCGAGCGGCATGCCCCCGCGTAAACCATTCAACAAATTCTCCCGCTAACCTAGTTATAGTGCCAAGACTCTCTGAGTACCATGTAGGATGTCTCACAGCAGCCTAAGTTGTCACTACGACAGCTATCTACCCTCGGACTCATCCCTCGAAACAGACGCACTCAACCGGCACTGGTAAGTTCGTAATACCTCCTTATCTGTAAACATAAAACTGCTTAAATTTATTATTACCGCATGTTAATATTTAATACCCACTTCATATTGTTAGGTACCACATCTAAATATTTGTAAATAGGTATGTATTGTTGTTTTTCAAATACTGTTTAACAATTCAATAGAAACACTATGTTTCTAAATACGTACGCGATATTAGTAAACTTACCCATATTATTTTTATCAAAGCGCATAATATTGCTTAAGAATATTGCGCGAAATCAAATATTCCACGAATGTTCTAATGATAACAAGAAAGTCCAACTGAGCTCATATTCAGTTTCATAAACTGTGATGGACTGTTGTGATTCTGAAAAGTATTAGCAAACAGCTGCAGACAAAAACCGACTTCCTCCGGGAAACATCTATATATTTTTACCAATGTAAATACATAGTACATGTATGATAGACGTACATACGTATATATGCCTATTGTACCTTATCAATTTAGTCACACGTTACAGGCTGTGTCGAACGATTTCGTCACTAACTTTGTACGCTAAAAAGATTTTCGTTGCAATTATGCGTATCAAACGTCTGAATAACTTAAATTGCGAGCACGTACCGAAAACTATATCAGAATGTTCTAACATTTCATAGTTTTAAAGCGTTCTCCTTGTAGATATTATTTTCTTTTTCTGCATGCTAAATCGTATCTAAGCCATGGCTAAGGTCGTCGCAAACCTATTTCTCGTAACATGACCCACATTATGTAGTAAGCACAACAATTCATCGTTTATAGACCGCTCGACATCTTGGCGGACAACCACGCACGTCATGACATGACAAGCCATAGTACTGGCCTATACATGTACATATTCATATAAGGTATCGAACTGGCTATGTATCATGACAATGATCTTTACATTATCTTTTCTAAACAAATGTCGTATTATGTGAGTTTTCGGGTGATTTTATGAACATTTACCTGCATTTAGTAGTAGACATCTCAATTAGAATATGGTTAATTTTACTTTTAGCATTTTGACTAGTTGCATAGAAAAACATTACGTATTCATAATCTGTTCGTATATACTTGTGTACAGTGGGCTCCAAAAGTGTAGTGAGATCACATCATTCAATTTTAATTTCGAATTGTCCTGGAACTTTTGGAACCCACTGTACCTAGCGATAGTATTTTAACAGTTTACTTAATTTAGTTTTATTAAACGGTTTTTTTTTATTTTATATTCGTATCTAATAAGTAAATAATTTGCCAATTTTAGTTCTTTAACATGTCCTATGCATAATAATCTTCTGGATTCCGCCATTCATCGTCGTCATCTTAGCGAACACATCCGAGATTCTCACCCCAGAGTTTGGGATTCACTTTCTCACTTTTGCTCCTCCATCGTATAATCTTAAATATGATTCTCACACGCGTTACTAACTTATTAATTGTTCGTAAATTTCATACTTCTCATTTTAAATCTGGTAAATATGAACATAGCAAAAAAGCTAACAAAACAGATGACTCCGTTGAGTTGAGTTTTGAGCTTAGTAACAAATTCAGCAATTAATTTTCATTTATAAACGAGAAAAATTTACATATTCCGAATAACGAATATCCTTTGTGCTATTGTAAGCTATCTATCTGTATGTCAAATTATATTCAGGTTCGTTCATTCGTTCTTGCGTGATTAAGTAACAGACATCCATCAATAAATTTCCATTTACAAAATTAAATATATAACGGTCACATCATTTCGATGTCCTTTTCTCACTCATCACAAATATTAAATATAAAATGGCTTCAATAATGTAAAGCTCAGCTCAGTTATTTACAATTTCATAATAATTATGATAATTAACAAGCCCACTTGAGCAATGTAAAAAAACCGTTATAGTTTACGCACTTAGTATAAGATACATACTTACATTATTACGGATTATTAAAAGCAGTACAAGCTGTAAAAGATTTTTATTGATTTTTAAAACTTTTTATTGATTTTATATCCGTTTAACATAGTTCTTGCCCTGTAAACACCGTAGCACTGTTCAGATTTTTTTTGATATTATAAAATTTTGTGCTTTGTGCCCACGTTATATGACAAAAAGTCATTAGCTTATAAACCTACTTCAACTGATATTTACTCTAATTGAAGAACCTTTAGTATGAAACGTTTATTTCAGTTAACTTTTAACCAGATTGCACATTGTACAATGAACTACTTAAAACTAATATTTAACTACACAATCAGTGCTGAATCAGTAGATATAGTATTAACTCATTATTAAAGATGGATGAGCAAATGTATCTAGAATTATGATTCATAAATAATTTTCATTGTTACGTAGCGCTGCGTTGACCCACGTACGCTCTACAACTCTATACATGTAACTTTTTCTTTAACTTCATCATACTAATCATATTTGGACACTGCATTTATGGTACATTGTGGATCATGGATCTTAATGTGATGCAGCAATAAAATAAAAAAAGAAATATGCCATGGCCAGTGTATAGGTAAAACATATTTGGGGTTGAAAAAAATATCGTGCTTAAGAACTTTACATACTATATGAGTAAATGTAATCTAAACCCTTTACATGTTTTTATATGTTTATAATTTGATAAACATATTTTATTAAATATGTATATAAAATAAATATATAAATATTCAAGAAATGTATTTTCCTTTGGTTCATTTTTGTCTCAAAACTAATCAGTGTCAATTTTGTACTGCTGTTTTATGTAAGTTTGGGAATTGTTCGTCCACAATTACGAATACTAGGTACAAATGGTGGTATTACAGCTGTCACGTTTTTAATAATCCGTATTTCTTATGCAATCTGCTAAAAACAACGGTGTTACACTTAAGATAAACATTGACCCAGTGCGCGTTAAGTACTTACTTATAATGTCCTATCGATAAAACCTTTACCATGAACTCACCTTGCGCCATGGCTGGATTGAACAATAGCATTTAGTACGGATACACTTTATCGTGCACGTGGTTTGCTGTATAACACCGCGAACGCCGATACGTTATACACCGAAACAAATTAAATTATTTTTGACACGTTTAATACATGTAAATACAAAACGACATCAAATGTTTGCATGTTATTAAACTTATCGTATTGTTAATTAATCTCTTCGCATATTGTAATTCAATTACCTACCAAGTAAGCTTTTCTTTGAAACCATCTTTTTTTTAGATAGTTCTAACTATATTCTATATAACTTGAAACTAGAAAAAATTTCGTGCGAAACTTCACCACCGCTGGGGAGGTTATGTCGGACTCGAACCGCTTAAAACGCACGCTGTCTTCAGGTCTTTAGTTGCCGGAGGTGAGATAGTAGTCACCATATTATCCCTCGCATCCCGGCAGACCCGGGGACACCTCTTTTGAATAAACTAGACTATTTCTAAGAAACGTGAAGTTATCCTTTTAAAATTAAAATAACAACACGTGCAGGGCTTAGATGTCACCCACATACGGTGCAGAATATTCCATCAAGAGCCAAGCGGTTCGGTGAGTCTTTCTTCTGCCGCACCATTAAGTCTTGGAAGTCCTTCCCGGCGCACGTGTTTCCTTCATCCTACAGTCCTTTAAGCGGGAGGTGAAAAAGCATCTGATGAGGTCGTCAAGCTGAGCGCCACCATTGTGGCACTGTAAGTGTTTGCAATGGTGACCCTCTTTTATGAGACTTTGCCTTCAGCTTAATATCAGGCGAGGTGAAGTCAAATTGAGAAAAATAAAAGAAACATAAAATGTATGTATTATATATGAACCGAAGCGTGGAGATCGGGAAACGATCTGTAAGTTGTATAACTTAGTCTAAAAATAATATGTACATAAAAATAACCACGCATTGGAAAAACAATGTTATCATTATAGTTAGCTGGCGAATATTTTGCCGTTATTTATATTTTCAAACTTCTTAAATCTTGCTTCTGGCAAATCCCCACGATTGCATTCTCTTGGCGTCCTTGATGAGTTAGTATTTCGGAATTAAGACAACTTAAAACTGTTACAGAACTTAAGACTGAAACACAGTGTACCTATAGTATACCTACGTTAATATGTATACTTTTCCACGGTCTAATCAGTTCCACCTCAAATTGTTAATTAATGAGGCTGTAGTTTTTGCTATTTATTTTTATACCATTTTGGCGGCAGACAATCACGCGGCCCGCCTGATGGAAAATGATTACCGTTGCTTATGGATGTTTGCAACACCAGGGCCTCCGCGGGCTGCGAATATAGAGAAGAGGTGGGAAGGGGAAGGGAGGGAGAGGAGAAAGTTAAGAGAGCTGTGCTGTAAGCGCAGAAGACAAAGAAGGGTTTCTCGGTTTTCCCACTGATAACACAAGACCTCTCCAGTGAGCTCTGGCTACCCTACACACCGCTGGAAACACAACACAAGGTTATTATTAGTACTTCCCCATTATATTCTGTACTTCCCCAGTCGGACTGCTCAATTAGTACGGGAGAAGTAGATATTAACCCGTGTAAATAAGCTAAGCAGTATGTCGCGTAACTACAAGGATTTTGTTGATAGTTGTGCAACCGCCTCGGGCTAGTGAAGTCTGTGTTTATAAACTGTAATGAATGTCAAGTTTGACATGTTTTGGGAGTGTCTTAATTTTAAGGTTTATTAGTTCACGCATACATTATGTTTAATCACACCTTTTACCTCTGGATTACACCGATACAACGCCCGCTATCTGCTTCTGTTATTTTACGCTTCACAGATTTTACACATTATTAGTTTATACTGAAACAAATTTTAAGTTTTTTTTACATAAACCAATTATTTATGGTATGGATTACGCCTTGCCGTGCGTGCTGACTCAACTAGCTGATAAGAATCACTGTTCATATCTGTCATATTTTAGCCTAATTTATATTATATTCTATATTCTACAAATATTTTTACAACATTGTAACGCTATCTAGACTCAAAGTAAACCTAGGTAGTTAAGCTTGTGTTATGGAATCTACAATACCCCGTTGTATCAGTAGTCCGATTAAATAGTTCGATGATCGAACTACTGAGACTTTTTCGGCTCAGTAGTCCGATGATGCAAGAGCTGTCATCTACCCAACTGCGATCGGTCTCGGTCGGCGAGAAATGTCGTGCGGTGTTCCGCAGGGATCGGTCTTGGGGCCGCTCCTGTGGAACATCGGATACGACTGGGCGCTTCGCGGTGAGCTCGGGGACGGTGCCGCCGTCACGTGTTATGCAGATGACACGTTAGTGACGGCGAGCGGTGCTACACATCGCGAAGCGGCCTTGAAGGCCACGACCGCGGTTGCCCAAGTCGTGGAACGGATCCGGCGGTTGGGTCTCGAGGTGGCTCTACATAAAACCGAGGCCATGTTCTTTCATGGGCCTCGGCGCGAGCCACCAGAGGGATCCAGCCTTACAGTAGGAGACATCCCCATCGGCATCAAGCCCCAGATGAAGTATCTGGGGCTCGTGTTGGACGGCCGGTGGGACTTCGGGGAGCACCTCCGAAGTTTGGCCCCCAAATTGAAGAGCACAGCTAATGCTCTGGCACGGCTGTTGCCCAACATGAGGGGGCCGGATGACTCCTGTAGGAGACTCTACGCGGGAATCGTACGGTCCATGGCCCTATATGGGTGCCCAGTATGGGCGGAGACCCTGAAGGCCAGGCACGTGCAGAAGCTGCACGCCCCGCAGCGCACGATGGCCATCAGGGTCATCAGGGGGTACCGTACGATATCCTTCGACGCGGCGAGTCTCCTCGCCGGATCGATACCATGGATCCTGGATGCGAGAGCCCTTTCGGTGCTGTATCGGTATCGAAAGGAGGCGCGGGAGCGGGGACATGAACCCGAGCCTAGTGAGCTCCGGGCTGTGAAGTCCCAGCTCCACGGGGACATGGTAGCCGAGTGGGAACGACGACTTGGGCAATCACGCGCAGGGCACGCTGTTGTAGCGGCGGTAAGACCCATCATGGGGGACTGGCTAGAGAGGCCACATGGTAGCCTCTCGTACCGGCTGACGCAGGTGATCACCGGGCACGGGTGCTTCGGGGATTACCTGCGTCGGATCCAGAAGGAGCCAACGTCCGAGTGCCATCACTGTGATGCGAGCGAGGACTCGGGGCTGCACACGTTGACCGAGTGCCCGGCGTGGGAGACGCCAAGGCGGGTCCTAGTGACAGCCCTAGGGGTGGGAGTTACCTCGCTCGCCACCTTGCTCACGGTGATGGTACGATGCGCGAGTGCTTGGGCAGCCGCCGCCTCCTTCTGCGAGCAAGTAATGCTCGAAAAGGAGGTGGCGGAGCGAGTCCGGAGAAGACTCCGGGCCCGCACTGCCCGTGATGAGCGGAGGCGACTCGGACGTCGGAGGTCGCAGAATGACCTCCGTCCCCCATGAGCGCGGGCCTGGGGGTGACGGGTGGAGCCGCCGGTCACCCTAGCAGAAACAGGCCACGGCGATGGCGCAAAATGCCACCCCATACCCAGGGGCTAAATCGGGACACCATGGTCCCCACATTGGGGGAAGAGGGGCATCTCAACAGAAATGTCCCCGGGTCTGCCGGGGTGCGAGAGATATGTCTTGGATAATCTCACCTCCGGCAATCAAGGACCCATGGACGGCGTGCGTTTTGGTCGGTTCGAGTCCGACATAATCACCTCCATCGGCTTTGGTGGAGGTGGTATCCGTGGGGATTTTGCGCACGATAAAAAAAAAAAAAAAAAAAAAAGTAGTCCGATGATGCAAATGATTCTGAATCATACGACCACTGAGACTTTTAGTCCGATTCGACATTCCGAAATAAGAAATGAATGGAGTAGTATTAATAATTATATAAATACATATTATACATAGAAACACACAGAACGCCACGAATATAGGTACATATTTACACTGAACGTTCGTTTCCCGTTCAGTGTATTACACCGCGCGCCTCGACACGGATTAATATTTAAAAGAGACGGTGACCAATCTTTTCTAAATATAATAGTTTTTTTTAAATATTATAATTTAAATGAAATATGTTATCAATTATATTTTTTTTGACATACCTAAGTAAAGCAGGAAGAAATAGACGCTCCACGGGGTAGGGCCTCAGGTGACGTCACTCGAGACTACATTTTGGTGGCAAATCTGCCATTTTGCTAACTAATCTTAGTATTTGCGCAACAGTTTTTGTATTTGCGCAAATTTCAAACCTCAAAAGACGTGTGTAAACTCGGTGGCGTGGCGGTGGATGGCGGTACCTACTGAACGCGACTGCTACGCAGAATTCCCGCTTAGTGCAAATATTGGGCTGGGTATTTCTATGTATAATGTGTATGTATTTACAGGATAAAAAGTATCTAAGTATGTTTATCCGCATTCTAGAACCCATTAGCCAAGCTAGTTAAGCTAACCATGTGTCTAGTTGGCGTTGTGTTGATTGTCTTAGTAGGTATATGTATTCATTTATAATTATTATTATTCTTGGATTATGAGTTCCATGCCACATTCAAAATTCAAACTCGCCTCATCTAGGAACTGTGATATTATATTTTTTTGTCTAGTAGTATACATAAAACTCATTGTCATATATATTTGTAAGCCCGAAATCAATTGGATCGAAACTATCTACTACTACGACTAATCGGTACTAATAAATAATGTCAGTTGCACCGTTATAAGTAGGTACACATGGGACATATTGGTGAAAGTTATACATATTATCATCATAGAAAGTTGTACTGATATGATTCTAGATGTAAATACCATACCATTAATGATTCTCGTGGGCAGTGACAGATGGTACATGTAATACGACTCCCACCGTATTTTTGTGCAACGAAGGTTGTAAACCAAGATATGACATACGAACTGCCTAAACGATTACTATTGTCTATGAACGGTTTCAACACCAAGGAGGAAAAGAAAGTGTAAATAAAATTAATAACAATGCTAGTACGAATCAGTGACATCAATGATAGGGTATTCCTTTAGAATATGAGAGCTACTTTAGTCATTGGGAAGTTATGCACGTAAGTATATAGGTACTTACATGAAGGTACAGACGACCCGTACACCGCCCATTTAATATATATTTTTTCCATGACTGGATACCATATTTAGATATTAGAATAATTGAACTATTATCAATGGTCTAAAAAGTTAAAAAAATACCTATAATGTAATAACATAACCCCATTAAAGAAGTACCTACCAACGTAAACGTAATTAATAGTTCAATTATTCTAATATCTAAATATGGTATCCATTTGATGGAATACGGATGATAATGTTCATTCAAGTTTTTTGTATTCGAGTCGGTAATTTATTTATCTGCTAACCCAATTGTCAACATGTAAATTTGGTGACGTCGCTATCACCGGGTCTACCTAACCTATAGTTTAGATTTGAATATTTACCTATTCCGCCGCACTCCACAAGAAATAATGTAATGGGAACTTCGAAATCTTAAATATTGCCCATATTTAAGTTTTAGAATTATTACTTAAAAAACCGAATATGCATACTTAGATTGATAGATAATCTTTACTGTACAGTAACAAGTGTAAAGTTGCATGTACAATCTCTTCCAGGCAACCTTAGGTATTATAATATATTTATATTATTCATATTATTTATATCACCTATATTTGTTTTAGCTGACTGATAAGATACCTATTATTTCCGTTACTATGTTCCTTCCGTAACAGCTGGTTTTATCAAATAAATGACTCGTTTTTAATGAATCAAGAAATGAGCATTTCTGCGCAGAAATAAATTGTACATTCTACTTGTAATAAGTAAATTTTGTTTTGGCAAGTATTCTATAAGTTTGTATGCTGCAAATCAAGAAACATGTTTTATTTACATAAGTTGTATTGAGACAGTCTCAAACATTCTTTCCTTCACACTGTGAAGCACTATGTTACACTGAAGTCTGTGACTTGTAAAATTACTATAACATGGACTTGGTGAAAACGATGGGTTAAACAACATTCATTAGTCGAGCAGTGGATTACAAAATGTTCGCATATAAATACGGCAAGCAATGGGTACGAAACATAATTATCACTGTCTTGTCTAGACCAAGAGTTATAGATGTAAAATAATAAAATTAAGCCGGTATTACGTCACTATACGACATGTTCATATATAGAACACCAAAATTTTTGTCATCGCTCATTCACTTATAGTCACGTCATATGACTTCCATAATACTTAGTCTCTTTGTCACTTCGCTATAGAGCAAAAAGCTATGTTCTGTCAAAGATTTATTAGTCAGTTCATATTTTAAATACTCGTTAATGTTCAGTCCGAAAGATCCACTCTTCTAAAAGATGTAACTCCATCTTGTCAGTTCATAAATAAAGGGTGTGTAGGAGAGCAGAGCCTGGACTATAAAGTACAAAGTTTGCGCGGCATACTTTGGATATTACCGGGTTAATAAATCTGTAAACCCATATAGGTATTATGTGCATCAATACATATACAGGATGTGAAGCAATCGCAAGTTTACCCAATTATTTTTAAATCGCCAGTAGTACAGTCGGTTTTCATTTTCGGGAGTTCCCTAACACTAAATCTCTGTAAAAGTTTTATCTTAATGAGAGTGTTGGTATAGGAATATAACTAACTGTATAGCACAAACAAATAAACATAAATTTATTAATATAGACTATTATGTAATGATATTACAATGACACTTATTTTTACAGTATGTACCTTTAATGGACTGTGTGCAAGTCACAACAAGTACAACAACTCATTAAAGTTTCATCGCAATCAGATAATTAACAATATTTAAAAATTTCAACATACATAATTTAATTAAGGGTTATGACACTTTTGGTAGAACTAGCCGATGCCCGCGGCTCCACCGGCGTGCAATGTGTACCTACGTGATTCTGATTTTAATCATATGCCCCGTTATCGTCAACGAATTGGATCAAACAATTACCAGCATTTAAAATCCGACCAGGACCTTAGTAATATAAATCCGCATTAAAATCCGTTCAGTGGGTTTGCATACATTGTGAACAAACCGACAAGAATTCAAAAACATTGGGTTTAGTGCTTATCGTTAATTTAACAGAAATTATGTTTTTATGGTAATTAACTAATTGGCCCAACTAATTGTAAACTTTATACTATTTATTTCTTGTTGAACACTTACTTGAACTTACTGCATAACATATTGAATAAACACTTGTAGTTTTCCATAATATTTTAACCTTACGGATTGACCTCACAGCATTCTCAAAGCTTTAAATGGACAACTTCATAATTATTGACAGTTAACTCTCATTATACCTAAGCCTTTGAAAATGATATGACGTGTAAGGTTCAAATATTGTGGAAGAGTACAAGTTGCTTATTAAATATATTATGTCAATTATAACTAAGAAGTACTAAAATAGGTACTTGTTCAATTTTATCTTCACTACATAGTCACTACTCACTACATAGTATAAAATAAAGTCGCGTTCTCTGTCCCTATTTTTCTTGTCCCTTTGTATGCTTAAATCTTTAGAACTAAGCAACGGATTTTGATGCGGTTTGTTTCAATAGATAGAATGGTTAAAGAGGAAGCTTTATATGTATATAACATCATGCTACGACCAACAGGTGCGGAGCAGGAATGAAAAATGTTGCAAAAACTGGGTGACGCAGACGAAGATGCGCGGGTCAGCTAGTAAAATATAAATTCTGAAACTCAATTGTTAAACGAAGAACAGGGATTCTCCCAGGGCTAAATACATTTTAAATTACTATACAGTTCAACTTTTTTGTATACCTATTGGCTAAGTATGTGTGCTACTTAGACCGATACAATTTCAGGTGTGCACACAATAACGTACCAGAGTTACATCACAATCAAAATAATGGTATGAGCACGCTTGAGGGATAAACTTACAAAGAAACGTTCATCATGCTAGATACATCTAATCTGTAACAACTAGATAAATTAGAAGTACCTAATATTAAAATAACAACATTTTAATGAGTGTACATACGATTAAAAATCATTTTTTTATATCCTAAGTTGTCTGTTCCGCATAAACTATGAAGTAACGGAACCGATTTTAACAGGCTTTTCACTGCAGAATAGATCAGGCAACCTTAATTTTTAGAAAAAGTTTTAGGGTGCCACACCTTAAAAAACAGAATTATAATAAACCCACGGGTACGAAATCATGGACACAACTAGTTTATATTTGAAACATTGCAATTGATTCACACAAACCATCGATAAGTATAATTGTCATTGTTATTTATGCAATGTCTTAAGATTATGATATGATAAGTGTACAGGGACATAGTGGAGGCCCTCTAGAGAAATGTCAGTTGGTTATGTCATCTATTTATTGTTGACTATAATGAAATGCATTTATTAACTCGCTTAAGTAATATACTTCATGTAGTGTTAGTTTAATAGATATTCTTTATTGTACACCAAAAACAAAAACGCAGTTTTGTTATCAGCGAACTTTGGGGCCTTGATAGTATTTAGACGCTCAAGTTAGTGTCGCTAAACAGACACATAGCGATTTTACACAAAAAGATGCCATTTATAATTTGAAGGTCAATTCTGATAATTAAAATTTGTTCAAAATTCCGTCTAGATCTAACCTCGGTCTCTCAAATGTCACAAAGGGTTTTCTCGAAACACATTTTTAGAATTGATTCATTGATATCGTGATCGATTTAGATATTTGGGAGATTTTGGGAGATAGGGTCGAGATTGAATTTTGAAAATTTGTTTATTAGAATTATTTATCTTCTGGTCGTATAGCCACTTAACTTACTGAATCGAATAAATATAAAAAGTTCATCAAAGTTCCACCTAGATTCAACCTGTCTTTTAAATATCACAAAGGGTTTCCTCATAACACAATTTCACAATTGATTCGTGTTCGATTTAAAAATCGATCACGATATAAATCTTTTTATTAGCATTATTAATCTTCTGGTCGCATAGCCACTTAACTTACTTATTCGAATAAATCTACTACGCCCATAACCTTCGCCTAAGTTCAAGCTTGCAAGTGTTATCGCAATCGATATGAATGATACAGCTGCGCATATAATACGTGTATGAACACTCATTAATGTTTATGGTGTTAAAGGGGCCCAGCAAGACCTATAAGCCCCGACTTTTCACCTGGTGACGGTCTAATATTCTGTTCAGGCTTCAGGCGACTCTTCTCTCTCTCTTGGGCAAGAAAGTGTAACAGACAAACATAATTGCATTTGCGTTTATAATATTAGTATGAATTGGACGTAAAGTAACATAAAATCCTATCTTTTTCGTAATATGACTGTGAATGTTTGTGATATATGGATTTATTTTACTCAATCACACGTAACGGCTGAACAAATCTGGCTGAAATTTAGAAGATACAGGTATCTGTACCTGGTACCTGCATGGATTAGAGTTGAAAATAACACACAAGCATTACCTTCTGTCCTTCTAATAGGTTTTTATTGTTACGAAATAAACATAGTCATCAACAGTTCGTATCTTTAGTAATAAGTTTCTTCTTAACTATGACTTACGAGATTTATTACAACAATCTAGTAATGAGCAATATATTCACTGAATAAATTTTAATGTGTTTTATAATCATATCAACAGGAATGGCAATGTATCAGCTAAAGCGGAAGGGCCTTCGCGGCGCAAAAGTAACCTCCACAATGCCATGGCAAGTGACATGGACTCCTCTTGGGGTAATTACCGACATAACATTTCTATATATAGTTTACTCTTTAAGAAAATAAAAATATCGAACTATAATACAATGTGGAAGAAGGTGAAACAGATCATTATTAACATAAGAAATACAAACGAATATAGAATTGGTAACTATCTAGTGAACTGAACTACGATGGCCCCGATAGATCGACCGAGACCTTGCTACCAATTTTCTCTTTTTTGTAATTAATCAACCATAGCAATAGCTGTGGCGAGGTCAGTTAAAAGAACAATTACGTAGTAATGTAGAAACAACAGGTGTCCTGACATATCACTTATTCCCACGATTAATTTAATCGATCGGCACACTAACCCGCATTCGTATTCTAACCTTAGTCCGTTCAATACAGATCGGCAGGGACACATCGAAGGCAGATTTAAGAAATATTCCACCACCTCCTCCGTCTACTCAAAGAAGGCACTTT
The DNA here is from genome assembly GCA_963691645.1 of Pelosia muscerda. NCBI lineage: Eukaryota > Metazoa > Arthropoda > Insecta > Lepidoptera > Erebidae > Pelosia > Pelosia muscerda. Next base: position 9,292,584 of record OY829100.1, read on the forward strand.
CACAGCACAGCGAATACATAGAAAGGTAACTTAATATTGCATTATAAATACAATCATTTTATCGATGACCCTTCCAAAGAGAATGTCCCAAATGTGAATCAGTATATTAGTACTTTATGTAAAGAACTTTAGAACATTTTACAGCACAGTGTTTTTCTTGTCAGCTGTCGATGTCGTTTGAGCCAGTATGCCTTGCATCTGTTCAAATTATAATGATAGATATAATGGGAAATATAACTAGATCTAGAAAAGACAGACATCAGTCTGATGTCTCTATTAAAAGAACTTCTGTATCTATTACTGACTGAGTTTGGTCATTGTAACAATCAACAAAAACAACAACAAACTACCTTCGTGGCTCAATGAGCGTATAATGCACCGGCTGTGCACGTGGTTATGGGTTCGATCCCCACACAGGACAAAAATTTGTATGATCCACAAATAGTTGTTCTGAGTCTAGGCGTAAGTATTTTGTGTCCGTTTGTTGTATGTTTATATAGTCCCCCGCAGTCTATTACAGAAAGAATATTCTGACTACTGAGCTACTAAACCACGTTTAGAGCATTTGAAATTCTTCTTAACGCCTTAGTCTAGACTTTCATTTTTTGAATTTTAAATCGTTTTGATAAAGTGACTATGTTAATGCCTCAAAATGCAGGTCTTGGTGGTACGCTTGTTGTGCAAAGTGCCATACAGAGGACGCCGGTATTCCCTCGTGGGAACCCCCGAACTGGCAGAAAGTCTGCCCTTACCCACTATGTCCATCTTACCGGCAATTCGCACAAACCGTTGCAGTATTAACAATTGGTAAGTAGGTAATTTAAGGTTATTTGTATGCTATTGCCTTGAAGCTGTTTTGGATTAAAAAAAACCATTATACTACTCTATGGTCTAACCAAAATAGCAAAAGTATATTTTATTTTCGAGTTAGCCACCAAAGTGAATACCTAAGTATATAAAGGCACGAGTTGCGGATCTAAAATGTGCTCTTTGCGCACAGTAGGCGTTTTTGGACTATTTTTTGAGGATAGCATGCGGTGCTACGATAATGAACGACAACATATCATAGATCATATAACAATAATAAATACGCGCGCTCCAGAACCTCGTTTCTCTTGCGTCTTTTCATCAAGTCGGATGAATCAAAAGTTCCTATGTTCTTTAATCTGATGTACTTAGATCATTCTCTGAACCTTTTCCCAACTCAGTTGGGGTCGGCTTTCAAGTCTAACTGTGATACGGCTGAACTTCGATATTTTACGTAAATACTTTATTTTGCGTAAGTACGAAGACTTAGATACCGTAATGAATCATTACTCAACAATCAATCTAAATTATAATCACACAATATGAATAGTTGTCCCTAACGCGTTATGTAATATCTCTAGAGACCTTAAAGTCTACCTTGAAATGTATGTAATCGATATGTGCCTCAATAGTTGATGCTCTTACAGAGAATTATATGAAGGTGTCTCATTCTAATTCTTATTTTCAAATAATTCAAATTATGAATTTGTCCTTAACAGGAATTTTGGGGTGGGTAATAGTATGGATTATTATGGGCAACACGGCAGCTCCTGGCGGCCAGTTGTTTATGCTGGCAGTACTGACCATCACCTCATACTTTGGAGGCATGATCCTGATGAAGATTACCACTCTACCAGCTCTCATCGGAATGCTTATAGTTGGCATAATTATGAAAAACATTGGTTTCGTGAACTTTGATAAAGATTACCAACACGTTACTTCTTATATAAGGTAATAGTTATTGTTATTAAAATACTCGTATAACTAGAATGTTTTAAAATTATATTGTATTTGAAATAAGAATTTAATCTCAGTTTTTTTTTTTGTATATTTTAGGAAAATTGCTTTAACAATTATTTTAACGAGGGCGGGGCTGGACCTGGACCCCATTGCTATGAAAAAACACTTCTTCACTGTTGTCAAGCTGGCTTTGGTACCCTGGACCTTCGAGTGTATTCTCTGTGCAGTACTGGCGTTCTTCTTTCTAGGGCTGCCTTGGGGCTGGGGTGAGACTATATTTGTGTATAAGTTCCTTAATTTCTATGTCAATTTCAATTAAGTCTTAATGACCAAAGAGTGAACTGTACAGGGCCACTATCAATTAAACATGAACCTGCATAGCTTAATGTTGAGCCTATGTACGTATACTACTGCATATTTTATTCTTACATATGACCAAGAACATAAAAGCAGCCCTTTACCACGGTAATACTATACATATTACCGTGTCTTTACATTGAGGATATATTTTGGTAAAGGTGTATACATACTTATTTTCTTTATTCAGTAGGTACTGTGTATACAGAACATGCAATTCGAATATTTATTTATTTACACGTCATAATTACTTTTGTATATTTATTTTTAAGTAGTAGCTCAATACATTTTATAATCATTTCAGCTTTCCTGCTATCTTCTATTGTGGCAGCAGTGTCACCGGCTGTGATCGTTCCATGTCTGTTTCGACTTCGAGAGAAGGGTTACGGAGTGTCGAAGGGTATCCCAACCTTGGTGCTAGCCGTATCTGGTGTGGACGATGCTGCCAGTGTTGCCGTCTTTGGCATCGTCTTATCTGTTATGTTCTCTACTGTTTCCGTCACTATGAATATTATTCAAGTAAGTTTCATTAAAAATTCGAGATTTCTTTTATGTGCTATTCTATATACTTACAACTTAATCTAATATATAAAAATGAATCGCGAAATATAATGGTAAGCGCATAACTCGAAGACGGCTCGACCAATTCGAGTAATTCTTTTTTTATTTGTTCCTTGAACTCTACGGAAGGTTTTTTATGGTGCAGCGGGAACGTGATTAGAAGTCCACGTGGGCGAAGCCGCTGGCAACAGCTAGTTATCAATAAATCAAAAAATATAGTGTGTACACATAATAATATTATGACATTGTCAATTAATTACGAAATCGATCTGGTAGATTAAGAGAACGAATGAAACGAATCAAGTGTCTATTTTTAAACAAGTTACTCAATTAATATCGGCTAATTCGATCTCAGCAATAAACAATTAGAAAGTGAGTAATAAATTTTGTACGTAACTAATACTAACTTAACGAACATGTGTGTAAAAGTACGATGAAAGCAATTTATTTCATGCAAACAAAATAACCGGTTGAATGTAAGCAAAACTTATGTTCTCTTATGAAATAGATATGCTCTTGCAAATAACTATAAACATTGAGAAACATTGACAAGCATATAAATTATTGACGTGACAACGTCTTATAAATTGGCTTGCCGGGTGACACTTCAAGAAACTGCGTTACGCTCCGCTCACGTTATGCGCTCACAATGAGAGCGAGTGAGAGGCACGCGTCCCTTCCACTCGGGCATGGTTAGCCCGCCTAAGAGCGAGAGAGACAGACATAAAAAGTGAAAGGCACGCGTCCCTTCCACTCGAGCACAGTTAGCCCGCCAAAGTCGTTGTCACGTAAAACTTTCGCCCGTATACCGACTTTACAGGCAACCAATTTTTTTGTATAAAAAAACGCACGTGATGCGATGAGTACCTAATGCGTAAACTTCCTACAAAGTGTAAATTATTAAATTGGCAAAGACAGTTTGTACATGTGTGCATATACATGAAATATTGTGCTATTTATAATAAACCATAACATTACAAAAAAAAAACTAGTTTTATATTAATACTGACATTTCGTAAATGTTCAAACAGGTTGAACAATTTATGTTTGCAACCACTGGCCTTGCTTACTGTTCGATTTACGGGGCTATACATATGTTTGGTACAAACGTTCTAAAGTACTTGACTCTTTACATTTTATTCATATGGGTAATAAAGTACAATAATAATTAGCGTCCTCAACGCGCTGAGATGATTAAAAGAAGTCAGTGACGGTCAACCTAACTAACCTTTTCTCAATTATGACCTTTGTGGCTTTCTTCCAACCATTGTCAACCAATTATTCTTGTTTTCACCATGAAACAAGAGTAGTAAACATGTTTGATACTGTTTGAAGATGTCAAAAACTTGTAAAAGACCGTCAGAATACAATTACTTGTTATATATACATTTATTGAGACTGTCTCAAACAAGTTTTAAACACATTTGCGTTCACACTGAAGTTTGCGACATATTGAAACGTATCAAATACCACATGTTTGAAATGTTGGTGAAAACTAAGAAGTTAAAAAAAAAGTAAAGAAAATAAAAAAAACATGAAAAGTTCAGGGAATATAGTGATGCTATTTACTTAACACAGGGTTCAGTTCATTTTTATAATGAAGTACCCAACAAGCTTTATGACCTTATTTTTTATGATTCCAGGGACCCCTGAGTATAATCGGAGGCATTGTATTGGGCGTGCTGTGCGGCTATGTAGTGAAATTTGTTCCAGAAAGGAATGACGCCTTTCTTGTGCCGATAAGAGTTCTTTTGATGCTTATCGTTGGACTGGCCATGGTTCTTGGTTCTGAAGAGATCGGTTGGGGAGGTTCAGGTGAGCACTCATCTTACTTGCACCGCCTATTAGTATGGGATTATCGACGGTTCTCAGGGCCCGTCTTTGCGAAGAGGCGAAGCTGGTTTACGGGCGCTCTAGCAAAAAGGGTTATTTTGGAAAAAAAATCAAAGATAGCTCTGAGGGATGCACCGATGGGATATACTTATATATAATGCTTAAAGAAGTACCAGTGAATGCGTAATAACACTTACTCTTCTACTTATGAAATATGTCCTATGACAATACTACGAATAAACATCTTACCATCGCATTATTACCGAGAGTAAATTCTAAAATGTGTAGTCAATAACCACGGATGATTGTTTTTCGCATGGGAGGTAATGCTTGCATTTCGCCAGAACAATGGCTTGTTATAAATCAATGAAGGACTGTGTTGTCAATCGATAAAAGTGGACAAACAATGACAAATGAAAAATAATAGTTAAATTGAATACCGAGTCACACAGTAGGATCTTTATGAAATTATAATACTTTTTTTAACAAGTAGGTACAATAACAGACAGTTAAAATTTTATTCATCATTTTCCTTGCGTAATATAAATCCCACCCAAAGGTTTCGCCTCGGAGTCTGGTACGCTTTTTTACGTCTATCTGCGCTGCGGCTGAACCTACATATTTTCCGTCAAACGATTGCCATCTGACCTCGAAGACAACCTGCTAAACATCGGCTTTCCGGAAAAGCCGACATACGAATCAAAAACAACGAGCGTGTCTCAACCAGCAGTCTAGTGCAACGTAACTAGGCAACCACTACGGGGATGATAATTTATTTCATTATATCTCATCATTTTACATTAACGTTGAAGAGTTTCATCGAAACACCAGCGTTTTGTGAAATATAAAAAGATATAGCTAGCGCAACGGCTTAGAATACCTAAACTATAATTCTAGACAATAGATGTTTACATGCATACCAAGTGCACCTATATTGTATACAGTTACCACATAGTTATCTTCAGTAACAGTGCCAATCACTCTTTTATTCGTTACTTGAATTACAAATTAACTTAAGTCAGTAGGTACCTACCTAATGTTTTCAAAACGAATTATTTCAATTCGATTTAAAAAGAAAAACGGTAATGAAATCTATCAAAACCTACGTTTTCGTGGGCGTAGCGGACTTTATAGTGGTTACCAATTCCGCAACTTCTTCATACTCCGCAAAAATACTGGGTAAAAAAATTTACTGCCGAATAAAAAAAAATAATTTTCAAAAATATTATCACTGAAAGTTCTTCAATAACTACCACATTGCTGTATATTATGAGCTACAAAGCCTTTCCTTGATTATTTACAGGTCCCTTGGCTGTGATCGCTTTCGCTTTCTTTGCCTGTAAAAACTGGACAGAACTTGGTTGGGAACTCGAAGATAATCCCGTTGCAACTGCTTTTGAAGTCTTCTGGATGTTCTTCGAGCCTATGCTTTTCTCTGTCACTGGTGCGCAAGTAGTGGTAAGTAAAAAAACATCCTTATAATTATATTTACCTATATCTAAATACACCAGTATAACCTAACCATCTTTTTTATCGTGTCCATGTCAAAAATGGTTGATTTTTGTTTTACTTCCATATTTTAATAAATTAATTCCTACAGTAGATAAGTATGAAATACAAATGACGACCATGAGCGGATCGATCACTTTTCCAACATCGCGGCCAATAGAAAGCCGTCCATACGAAATGGAAACCCTTGACATTTCGTCATAATGTCTAGTAGTACATTAACAAGGCGTATCGTATCACCTTGATTTTTTTAGAAATTTAGGAAACTACAGTATATTGATAGCAATAAATAACATCATTTTTTTTAATTTATGTAATTCATACTAAATATACAACTTTTCAAAATCTTTTCCAAATGTTTGACTCGGTCCGCTGAATCATTTTTAATCGCAAATAATTTCTATCCCAAGAAGTTAAGTAGTAATTGAAAGAGTAGTATTATAATGTTTGAAGTTAAGAAGTATTGTAACTAAATTAATAATTTAGTTACAATACTTTATTTATTACTTTACTTTACTTTATTTATTTTTCAGATTGCAGAACTCGAGCCTCATTTGGTATTAGTAGGAGGAGGTATACTTGTGGTCTGCGTTGTCCTACGTGCAATAGTTACCAGTGCTTCGGCTGTTAGAAGTAACCTCAACATGAAAGAAAAGATCTTTGTCGGTCTCTCTTGGATGGCCAAAGCCACCGTACAAGTAAGAAATTATATTATATTGTGTTAAGTATGAATTTATCAGAATCACGAACTTATTTTTGCACAAATTACACTGTCTGACTACATGGAATTCTAATACAAAGTGTCAGAATTTTTTTTCTATGCATTTGAATTTCGGGTATTAGGACAGTTGTAGGGGACATAAGGGACATTATTAATAGTATCCTGGTTTTCCTGCAGGAGGTGGTTTTATATGAAACAAGTCCGATTAGGGAAGAGAGAGAGACTTTGTAGCCCCGCGCACTCCCTCGTGACTGCGCGTGTACTTATATAAAACAACTAATATAGGCAATTAGTGTCAAAGTCAAAGTTTTTGCACATGAATAGGATTCATTGTGCTTGACAATTGTCATCAAATTTGTCACACAATTGTCTTATTTAGATTTCCAATTTTTAAATAATGTAGTACGTTCTTTCGACAGACATAGATGCATTGCCATTTCAGTCTGCCTATTCTGTCAGCTAAATCGATAACTTCATAGGTTATGTTTTTACGTAATTTTTCTCGTAGCATTGGGAGTCATGTCAAGCAACATTGGGAGGCCTATGTCCAGCAGTAGACTGTGGTAGGCTAATTGATTGACTTATTGTTTAGTCACTTTAATCCTCTTTGCGTTAATATGACTATACTTGTCCTTGGAGGTTTTTTTGTTTTGTTTTTAGTGTACAATAAAGAGTTATCTACATATCTATTTATAACCGTGACCGACGATTTAACCTGTATTCGCAGACTCACAAACACCCATACCAATGCACTGAGTGGGTATTGAAACCGCGCCTACTGCAAAGCCGCGAATTCCACTACCAACATGCCACAGAAGCTGTCAATGTTGCTTTAAGAATTCAGTTTATGAATACATAATACACTGACTGATTCCTACAGCTCCACCCACGTGGATGTTGGTTATCGCGCAGTGCATAATAACCTATATTACTCAGGGTGAATGTAGGATGAATGCTTGGTGAAAGAATTTTTGAAATTGGCATAGTAGTTTTTTATTCATTACAAACATACAATTTTTTCCTCTTTATAATATTAATGTAGAAAACAAAACAGAATGACAATAATAATGTATTGCATGCATTGACTTCAGGCGGCTTTGGGACCAGTAGCTTTAGACGAAGTCCGCAAGATGGCCGGCGCGGAACCAGACCCAGTGCTGATGGAATACGCAGAGAAAGTTCTTACTGTTTGCATCATGTCTATTGTCATCACTGCCCCAATTGGAGCTATCATCATCACAATCCTCGGGCCTAGACTACTCACCAGAACAACTAAACCGCCAGTAATGGAAGGTAAGATATTTTTATGTTCTATTACGTTTAACACTGGCTCCTCGTTAAAGATAAACTTGAAAGCGGTTTATTTCTTTATCTGCTAATTCTTTGTAAAATATGTCTCTTAGATATTAGATAGAGGTAAAAGGTATCTATGAAATCTATTCCTTTTATGTGGGATGCAAACAAAACAAACACGCAATACAGCTTTTTCAGGTTGTTCTAGAAGTAAATAAGAAAATATTAGTCATACTAAATATTCTCCCCTGGTTACTTCATACTGACCGTATGTATCTCACAATAAGTCGACAAAAAAAAACAATTTTATGAATAAATATTTAATTTATTTTGAGCAGCAATAACAATTTTATCACTCAATTTTAGGTAATTTGTTATTGAATGAACGTCATTTACATTATATCAGTTACGTTAGATTTTAGCTACCGGAAAACTTAGAATACAGTTATATAAATTTAAAAATACAGATTTTAAACAGGTTATTTAAAAACACACAAATGTAATGTACTCCTTAAAACCTGTCAAATAAGTTCAAAGCCGAAATACTTACTAAAAGTTTCACTGCAGACATTCTCGTTTTATTATCAGATCAATTTAATGTAGGTACTGGTAGGTACGGTATCCGAATGTTCATATTATTTACTACTGACAATTACATGGATGTTGATTTAGCTCTAAAAACGTGTTAATAAAATAAATATGTGAGTACATATATCAAACTCTAAAATCGTTTATATATACAATTTTATTGTTACCTATTTATAATGGTGTTGGGGATAGTTTGAGTTCGTGTTTTGTCCATAAGGATTATAGCTTTGAGGATATTGAGATGAAGGCGTACCACCTGGTTTGTTCGCGCTATAACTGTTATAGGGGGTTTGTGGAGTGGCATTATACTGATTGCTGGGATTATTATATCCATTACCACTGTTATAAGGCCTAGTAGTAGGTATAATGATTGTACCAGATGCAGAATATTGACTGTTGGTCGGATTGTAAGTTCTATTTGAATTGGTATTATACTGTCCTTGGCTTGGATTGTACTGTCCCTGGCTTGGATATTTTCCTTGACTTGGATTATACTGTCCTTGATTTGTATACGGTCTTTGGCTTGGATTATACTGTCCTTGGCTCGGATACTGTCCTTGGCTTGGATTATACTGTCCTTGGCTTGGATTATACTGTCCTTGGCTTGGATATTGTCCTTGACTAGGATTATACTGTCCCTGACTTGGATACTGGCCTTGGCTAGGATTGTACTGTCCTTGGCTTGAAGTAGGGTTGTAAGTGCCATGATTATATACTCCCTGATTTGAATTGTAAGGAGATTTGTTTGGGTAATAAGTTCCTTGGTTAGAAGGCGTTCCTTGAGAAGGAGTATAAGACGGATTATACGGTGATTGGCTATGAGTCAAAGAACCTTGACTTGAATACGTATTTGTGGAATTATTTGGTTTTGAAGGATAACCTCTATGACCTGAGTTTTGCGTATTTGTATTCCATTGTGATGATGGTAATGAAGCTGATGGTTGATAAGAATTATATGGAGGCGCAGATGACACGTGAGGGTAGATTGAGGCATACCCATTATTTGATGCGGCTTGCCGTGTCTTCCGTTCCTTCTTCAGGGTTGTTTGTTTTTTCAAAGCCTGTAAATCTTCGTCATTGCGTTTTACATCGGTGAATAGAGATGTTTCATCGCCATCTGGTACTATTTCAACATAGTCTTCAGTCTTAGGTAGGACCGCGTATTCTGGATCCTTTGGATAGACCAACTTAACTGCACTTTGTTTATCTATCGCTGTATCTTCTAAATTAACTTGTAAGCAGTCAAATGTACTACTTAAAAATATTAATATAGTCAATGTAACACAAATGCTATGTGCTGTCCACGACATTTTGACGACTAGTAAATATAAACCCCAACTAATTCACAAAACAATATGCAGATAACCTCTGGCCTTGTTTATCTACTATTTACATACGAGATAACTACATGTGCTAACTGGTCGACCTTCTAGGAAATATATATACCTAAGTTCCATATTTGTGCAGGATATAATTTTTCCTGTACTTACGTCTTGGAAATAACAGAGTTATAAATAAACGCAGAAGGCCATTTTACCGTAGCGTATCTAGCAACACTGATAGTGTCTATCTAATGGTTAGTAATAAAATATAACTTTAGAATGTGAGTTGTAGGTAAATATACTAATTCTGCGCTTGGATCTGTTTTGCACACGATATTATTATACAACAAAATATTATTATATCAGAAAAACTTTTTTGTGTGTGTGTGCGTGTGTCTGTGTGTGTGTGTGTGTGTGTGTGTGTGTGTGTGTGTGTGTGTGTGTTAGTGCGTGCGTGTGCATGTATGTGTGATGACTTGTGTATCATGGTGGTAGATTCATTTCCACATGCATGCATTCAACTGCTGCGTCTAGGATCGCGGATCCGATCCCGATGTATACAAATAATGTATAGAGCGAGTACGAACAAAGATTTATATCCAAAATATACTGTGAAAATAGATTGATGACAAATATGGTTTACATACTTACAACTTTTGTCCTAATCAGGTTGGCGCAGATCTCATCGTCCATCCATACGTGACATTTCCATCATCGACGAGGAAGAAGTGGCGGAGCGCGATGCCGAGGCTGAAGCGCAGACGTCGATCCCTGGCAGCCCAGTGGCGCCTGTGGCTTACAGCACGCCAGCACCCATCACCATCCAGCCCGCAAACCACCCTTGACTTAAGTTACCCTAACACTGTTATTCATGTCATTGTAAATACGGCATTGTTAATTAAAAATGTGTGCTGTGCATAGTAGATATATCTGCAAGAATTTAACATTTCAAATATTGTCAAACATTTATAGAGCGTTTGTTTTGATGTAAATTTAAGTAGAAATGTAAATGGAAGCAAATAACGCATCGTCTATTACTAAACAGTTCAACTCTAAGAACTTTACATTTTTATGACTAGACAGTGCCATTCAGATAGTGCTTATTTAGATATTGTTTCGAGTATTGAGTCGTCGTCCTTGAAAATTTATTTTTACATTAGTAATAATCACAATATTTCATTTTTTTTTCTAAATCTTCTATGATATTAAGGTTTCATTACCTAATAGCTGTGAGTACTTAATAAAAAGTTTTTTTAACTATCTACACTTACCTACCTTGAAAATATATTATGACTAAAGAACTAAACTAAGGTACTTAGAGGGTTTAGATTAAGATATTGTCGAACTATTTATGTAACTTACTTGTGATAAAGGTGTATACTTAATTATTTGTTGTCTTTAACGAAACCTCGCTATTAAAAATTACTTAATACGTTTGTAAGAATATTTCCACTTTTAAAATATGTTTAACCTGTAAATACGTGTATACATAAATGTTTTACTTCGTAGTGGTCATCAGTATTGCTAATTTATGGAGTTAATTAAGGTATGTATCACAAAAGATATTGCTTTTTATATTCGGTACAAATCATTATTATGCTTAGATTAACTGTCGATGAAGCGTTACTGCTTATTGTTGATAATATAATATTCATAAGTAAATAAATAGTAAGTATGTATATGTTGTGTGAAAAAATGTTCTCGTAAATATGTTAGTACGTTATTACGTACTGGTTAATTTATTATTAAAGATATCAATTGTAAATAACACCACAAATCAGTGTTAAGTATGTATGCTCTAATTATGTACTTGTTATGAAATATAGGGTTTGTATAAAGTAATCGCGGGACCAACTTATTGTTAGCATTGATCAATTGATATTATCATACCTAATTAAACTAACTTAGACGTATAAGAAAGTATTAGTATAGAAAGTATTAGTATTTAAGTAGTCGGATTACTTACTCCATGTATCTTTTCTCGAATTTGTCAGTATAAAAATATGATTATAAATGCCATGAAAAATAATTGAAAAAAAAAAGAAATCAATAAATATTTATACATAGAACGATAATTGTTGTACGTTTATTTTAATTTAGTGAAAAATTCCCTGTTTCCCATCTCAGAATTAATAGACACCTTTATAAGTTAGGCATAAGGCTTGGTAAAAAGTGGGTGTGGAATTTGCTTTGATTATGTTTTTTACCTTTCCTGTATAATTCGCGCACCATACTCATCAGTACCTCTACATGCTTTGATTTTTGCTATGGAAATTGAATTATTTGGGAATAACCATTTAAATAACAACAGCAGAATGCCTTAAGGTCAAAATTAATTCCAGGTTTCAAAATAGTGATTTCATTTTATAAACCATAGGTAATTGCTTAACCTGCGAATATAAAGACTAAGGGCGTGAGCATACTAGTGACTTTTGTCATTGTGACTGTTGCGTCAATGGCACCGTATACACCAGGTCTAATGACCGTGACAGTGACGCAACAGTCACGGTAACAAAAGTGACTAGAGCGCATACGTTCTTTTACGAGGTACCAATGAAATGGTATTCATTCTTTATAAAAATTTGGTCACTGCTCCCACTCCTGGGTAAACATATTACTAGTACAGCGGTCTTAGCTTCTTTACCATGACTGGCACCAAACATAAACGGTGGCTTTTCACTGGTCGCCGGCAATTGTGGCTGGAAAAATATCATCTCAGCGCCTGCCTTAATATTTAATAATGGTATATGATGCTATTGAGTATTACTAGGCGCTAAGGATTTATTGACGGAGGTAGGACATGACGTATCAGCCGTCCTAATTGAGCAGTCCGACTAGGGAAGTACCTCCGCCCTACAGAATACCGCGGCTAAGAATAACCCTGTGACGTGTTCCCGGCGGTGAGTAGGGTAGCCAGAGCTCACTGGCGAGGTTTTGTGTTCTCGGTAGGAAGACGAAGAAACCCTACTTTTTCTTCTGCACTGACTCTCTTAACCTTCTCTCCTCCCGTTTTCCCGTTTCCCCCCGTTTCCCCGTTTCTCTATATGGTCGGCAGCACGATGTGACGGCACCTGGTGTTGCAAAGGTCCATAGCCCACGGTAACCACTTTCAATCCGGCGGGTCGCATGCTTGTCTGCCACCTAAGTGGTACGAGAAGGAACTTTTTACTGTTTTATTTGACCCTTAATTTCCCTTAATTTTAGCACAATTAAGTAGCGCGTTTAATTCTGCTTTTTATTTATTTAATCTTATTCGTGATTTGATTTTGATATATTATATGTTGTGTACCACTTTTTAGGGCAGTTTTATGCCCAATTGTACAAAATGCATTAATTTACAAATTTAAAATTACAGTTGATTAACATTACAAAAAATATTTTAACGGAAATTGATAAATATAAATATATTAGGGATGCTATTTTAGTATCAATAGATTACACCAATATATGATTTTAGATTGATATGGTCAAATATACTTTCACTATAACATTCAACGGGGAAAAACCAACAAACATACCTAGTAGATATCCTGTTGAATTCACTAGTGAAAATTACACCAAAGTCAGCGTACTCAATAAACATAAAGAAATATAATTGAACCGTCTGTCTGTAATATTATTTATCTATCTATACCTTTTTTCCCCGTGCAAATATCCCCACGAAGGCCTCCTGCCAAAGTCAGCGAGGGTGGTTATGTCGGAGTCGAACCGACTAAAAACGGCACGGGCACCTTGGGCCATCTGTTACCGAGGGTAAGGTAGCCTCTGGCAAATCCCTCATGTCCGACTGACCCAGGGCCAGCGAAGACCCTCTCGGGTGTGAGACAACGGTGTCCACATCTCTCCCCGGAGGATCGCCCATCACGCTCATGCCGCGGCATTCTCCTGCTAGGGTGACAAGCGGCTACACCTGTCAGCCCCGAATGTCTAACTATACTAATAGGTATAAAATTCTGTATATTACATATTGAAGATGTTTAAAAACTACAGTGGTATTCCGTGAATGCCGACAGAATTGAAAACTTAGTACAAATATATAGGTAAGTACTTGTACATACAGATAGTGTTCAACATTATACGATTTCAATTTCGTAGGCAATTTTGTCTCAGTCAACCTAGCCCCTTCAACATAGTCTAAACATAACGACAAAGATGTGATTCATTACTATCATATGCGGTTGCACGTGTGTCGGTACGTTATTTAGATTTACTTACACACTCTGTGTTGACAGTCTAGTGTCAATAAACTGATACCGATTAAACGTCGAACTTTAGAAATTGTTTGTGGTTTAATCTCTCATGATTTGAATGTTTATTACTAGTTCAACTAGTTGACCCGTGCAACTTCGTCAGCGACACAACCGATGTCCCCTGTATTTGAAATATTTTTCATTCTAGCACCGCTCCTAACACACACATCAGAATCTTTTGCGCAATTTTAAGGATTTAGGTATATATATACTTAGGGACGGATAGACAGCAGGAAGGCATTTTGTTTTATCCTATGAGTGTTTTCGTGTATAGTGATGATGACGATTGAAACCCACTGTTTGATTAGCTCTTGTCTACCAACACCAAATTTATTATAAGCGATATTATGAGTTCCGATGAATATGTCTTTAGATATTTAGTAGTAAAAGATTAATTGGATCCCAGTTTCTGGAGGTGAAAATCGCTGGTACAACCGCTAACAAAAGTTGTAATATTCGTTTTTATAATTCAACCGTCGATTCAACTCTTAATACCTATATATGTGTACAGTATGTCATACGTGTTTGCAGGATAAATAAACAACATGAAGTTCGGAATGGACAACATCTTTATTTTTAGTATTTATCAAATCCTAATTCTAATTAGGATTAACATATTGGTGAAACCATCATTTCTCTACGTATACAATCTGACATACAAGCACTTATCTAATTTTATCTTTAACGTGTAAAGTGCATAATTATGCTAACTACAAGTGGAAAGTATTATATTCTCTAGTGCTAATGTCAATGCAAGTCACACTCATTTAGAATTATAAGTGTGTAAGGCTCGTATTCTAGAATGGCACTCAGTTCTGAATCTCGATTATCTGAGGACAATTATATTGACAGAAAGGCTGGAATTTACTTTTACAATAATTTTGTACCTTCTTACCTTAGAACCAAATTTTATCTGTAAATCTGTGAGCGAAAAGTCAAAATGTTAATTTTGTACTTGTTTAAGATAGGTATATTGTAAATTATTAGATACATGAAAATAGTGCCGATTGAAAAGAATTTATTTCATTTAATCATTTAAACTAAGATTATTTCTTATATTAATAAAATACGTGTATCCTTAGTAAATTATAAGTCAGTTAAAACCAGGAATAATGGGCAAATGTTACGAAATATATACCAACACATATCCATACTCAATGACTTAAATAAAAGCAGGTACTTCATGCAAGTAATACTATATTCATCAACAAAGAATGAGACTAATTTACAATCATTTTAGTGAATGTACCTAATTAACCATAGTAATTTAGCCCAGATTTAATTACGAGTATATTGGGAAACAGATCCGTGTAAAATTATTTAGGTATCTCTAGTTTCCATAGGAAAAGGCATAGTTTGCCGATGCTAAGCGAAACCTATGCTTGGGTTCGTTCCGTGACTAGCGGCGCTGCCGTGAAACTAATTACTACACCACGATGACAACTCAAAAATGCGATTCAACAGAAGAATTGGTTGTTTTCACTGAACCCGTTCAGTAGCCAGCGCAAAAAAAGGCTCCGAATTTATTAAGGCTGTGATTCTGGTTCTAAGTCCAGAGTTTTTTGGCTCTGTGAAATCGTTCTTTGTGCGTTTGACAGTGCCGTGTGTTACGATAACATTATAAACACAACATTATTTGATTAATCACGACATTATGGTTCGAAAATCAAAAAAAGTAGTTATTGTGGATAAATTTATGCAAACATACGTTATCACACAGCCTACATCGAACGATAACATAACTGGATACACTTAAGTACTAATAGGCATCATAATATAGAGTAACAACCTAAACTTACAATACAAATTGAAAGTAACTAAGTAAAGAAATACAGATCAATAATTACAAGAAACAGAATTCTGCGTAAGAGGTTTTAACAATTAAAAAATAAATGGAATACTTATTCATCACTTACAATGCTGAACACTTCGTGCAAAAATGGAGCCCTTTTAATGTAATTCAAATATCTGGCAGAAATAATATTTTGCATTAACCAGGACTTATTCCATTCTACTAATTATTAACTATTGGCAGACAATTAAGATTAAATTGACATTAAATTTTTGGCTTTATTCTCAAAGGATTAAATTATAATATTAAATGAGAAAGAGTTCATTACATCGTTCTATTCATTATTCATGTATATTATTCATAGGTACACACATACATAATGCCATGAAATTTTAGTCTAAAAGCCAATGGAATTTTGTTGATTGATTGCAATGACAATATTGCCAATTAGTAGAATCGGAGCCCAGCTAACAAGTGTTGGGTAATCCCAAATCCAAATTGCTGTTAATTTACACTCACGTAATTATTTATTTCTGTATTGTTTGCTCACAACAATAGCTCGCGAGATGGAAAACTTATGTTATACTTAAATTACTATTTAGGTTCTACTTAGGTATATAAAACAATCTTATTCATTGTGCATCAAGGGCACTAAATACATAAATAGCTTGGTGATCACATTTGAATGCTGCTAGGCACATTCAACTCAACTTCTTGTCAGTACAACACTATTAAAGTGAAAGTCAAGCTCTGTAGTACACTAAAAGCATGGAGAGCCCAACAAAATACTGAAAATCAGTATATTAGAACAAAATGTAGTTATGAAAAATACTTATACTATGACTAGATCGAGGTAAATATTATATATATTGAAAGCTACTAATAATTATTATTTAAATTAGTTTTTAGAATACTACGCGGACATGCTACCAGAATATGAGGTGATGTGTCACAAATGCAAAAGGATCAAGATCCCATTTCAATAAAAAAGGAGTCAAAACTTTACATTATTATGAGGAGATATGTAATATGTTTTTTTTAATCATAATCAAATGAGTAGTTAATTGAAGCCAAAACCCAAAACTAAAATAAAAGCAAAGTAAGTGATATAACTTTGGTATTTATATAACATTACGGCCAAATTTATGGCCACCATTTAATGGACCACATTATAATAAATGCTTGGTGGTTTATTGTTTTAAGAATGTAATACCAGCGTGGAACTCCTTTCATCTAGTATATATATGCTCATTATGTATCGCCATGGTTAAGAGTGTTTAACGTTATTCTGGATGGAGAGTCGCATGCGGTCATCAGTACTGATCGCGCGCGAAAGGATCGTCGACGATGTTCGCGCTGATGACGAGGATGTACCATTCTTCTGCGTGTCTGGGTTCTCTAGTCCTGTCGCATATTAGTACACATTAGTCACAAACAATTAACATATAGAAATTATATTATAATGTAAACGCAAAACTGAACAATCGTTACTTTTTTATAATAAATGTCTTTTTTATATCAACCATCCTTTTGATTCATATAAGTGTATTTCCTATAAGTCATCAGCAAATAATAGGTCTAAAACTTTTTATCACTCAAAATTTTATATGATATTTTTTTTTTCATAAAAATAAGATAATTATTGACAACCGAAGTTACTAATATTCCCTTTAACACTTCTAGTAGCTTGTGTTAGGAGTGGCTTCACGTCGGGAGGGTAATGGCCAGCATTCGAACCCGGGACCTCTTGATCGTATGACCAACTCCTTAACCACTAAGCTTGTCCTATGTGTGCCCTGTGTCCTATGAAGATGTCCTATACATAAAAATCACGGAAACTAATAAAGACGAATATTTCCTTTCGGTTCGGTTTTGCGCTTAATTAATAAATTAATCAAATCATATTGTAGATAATACAATGCAATAACAGATTTGGCGTATTCGGAGTATTAGGCAGATAACCGTATCAAAATTAATAAATCTAAGTGCGGTGCATAGCCAATCACAGGATAGTTAAATCACTCGGAATGTTAGCTTTCTATTTGTGTTAATTAAGCAAAATGATAACGAAAACAAACGCAGTGACAAACCACGTCCAAGGTGGAGTTGTATTGATTAGTTGGTAATAGTTGTAGGGACTACCTACTAAGGTATAGAAAACAAGACAACATTCAACAATTTTAATTAATATATACTTGATTCGATTGGTATCCTTGAACAACCTGAAAGCAAAATAAACTCTCACTTATTGTAATATAATGATTTATCAATTATTGATTATATCATTATCATTCATAAGGCTCATCTCTTAAGACAATCGAACAAGGATTAATAAATTCATAAGCAGAGAGCTATAATCATATTTCTTATTTATTACCCATGGTTTTACGAGTCATTGTAAGATAGTCGCTAGTCGCCTGTTCAACGTTACAATACCTTAATATAATAGATAATAAACGTAAAATGAAACTAATGCAACCATTTCTATTTTAGTCAGTAATTGAGTTAAAGTTATGGGTCATAAGACGATGACTCATACATATTGACACAGACTCCTACACATTCTACGTAATAGGGAGCGAACCCAATCACATCAAGCGACCACTAACCCAAGTTAAAGTTAATAATTTTGTTGGGAGTCGGTATGTTGAAACAGTTATATATAGAATCTTCAATATAATGGCTCGAGTAGATAGAATCGCATTCCTGTACCTCAGATGGAGTCCAGTAAGCTGACTTTGCACATCCGGAATGTCTCTCAGAATTTATAATTCAGGTTATGAGTTTTTAATAATATATTGTTAAAGTCATGAGTGATGTGATACGAGACAATGCGGTAAAGTATTGATGAATATGAAATTCATACTATGTATTCAGAAAAAGCCTGCCCTAATAATATTAAACTAAACAATTGTCCCGAAGAAATAAAATCATGATGAAATTTATATATTATTGATCTTTTACTAAACTACCCTTAATCATTTCTACTATATTTTTCTTCATTCTATGGTTGCCCGTAAGAAATGGCCTCCGTGCGATCCTCCCTCCCTCCCTCCTTCCTAATTATTTGTAATACTAATTAGGGGTAGGTACAGCAGTTCCTTTGGTGTACGATGAAGAGATATTATTATTATCACAAAAATAATCTTACCCAGTCTTTTTCTGATGAGATAGTAGAGTTTCGGTTTCATCACCAGAATGATGAAAATGAAAACTCCTTGGAGAGAGTTGATAAAATCGATGACCATCCAAAACCACTTGGGCTCCGTCACCACTGTCGACAGCAGCTCAGAGATCCATCCAGCACCCATTACCACCCATAGCTTTCCCGTCAGAACATATCTGTGTCATAGAAATAAAATATGATATTATTGTTATAAAAACGAAAATTTTCGCAATGATGTTTGGTCACTTTTTTTTTTTTTTTTTTTATACCACTTAGGTGGCAGACAAGCACACGGCCCACCTGATGGAAAGCGGTCACCGTGGCCTATGGACGTTTGCAACACCAGAGGCGTCACACACGCGCTGCCTACCCTTCACATATTACATTGTTACCACAATCAAATGTTGCATTTTATCCCTGGAACCCAAAAATTGCGGGCAATGAATCAGATTTCTACGCGAGCGTAGTTATAGCAACAGCTAGTAAATATGTATTCAACTATTATTTTCCATTGCTGTCGAAATACCTATATAATTTTCTCTTCTCATTGCCAGTATTTCGTCAAGTCATTCATACAATCAATAAGCCTATTGCAGTCTACTGCTGAACATATCGCCTCTCCCAATGATCACCCGATAGAGTATCGGGCCCTCCGCAATCAGACTGTCCCAGCTTCCTTTTTTTAGGTCATCAGTTCTCCTGGCTGGGGGGCATCCTATTGTCTTCTCGATCCACTCAAAGACTGTAGTGCTAGCAACTTGATGGCTTGATAAAATGGGGTAGCCAAAGTAAACATGTTTTGTCTTACTACGAATCTGGTATACCTACCCCTCTCGGTTCTTCTGATCATACTTCTATGGTATCCGCAACCTAAGTGGTATAATAAAACGAGATAACTTATTTAGTACTTACTTGGCTCTATCCACCCGAAAGCGTTTTTTCGCCCGTTCACCTACAGACCCTGCCTGCAAGCGATGCACCTCTGACTTGACTCTGGCACAATGTCGGGCCGTCAGGACCCACAGCACAAAGTTAGTGCACGTCACCAAACCCATCGGGATTACAAAGAATATGTAATGCGGCAAGTCAGACTTCGTGTTTTGAACTGTAAACGCCATTAATAATCTTAACATACATTGAAGGAAAGCAGATGTATTACTCATAATATACATGCCATTAATATTTATGTTCAAGTTTGTGAATATATGTATGAGTAGGCAGGTGTTTATTATTCCTGCCTAACTTAATACCTTGACGCATTCCTAAGAAAAATGCAAGACATATATTTTATGTTGACACAGATATTTTTCCAGATATGAATAACTATACTCGTATGAGAGGAAGTAGTATAAGAACCAGCTGCTTACTGAATTTCACGGCCCTATAAATTTTGATACTCTGGCATCGTTTCATGTCATTGATTTAGTTTAATTTATTAATAGCTTCCACGGTATTGCAGACGCGTCAACTTGAAGTTAATACCAAATACTCAGGGTATTTCGTCGTCCAAGCATTTTTTGGAAAAAAGGTGTTATCAGACAGATAGCGTAAAACGAAGTGATCCTAATAAACCTTAGTAATGTGTTATGTTTATAACGAACGTGATAATTTAACGGTATTATTAATGTGTTTGGTTTTTTGAACAGTTAACTTCCTCTTTCAATATCTGTGGATATGAACACACACAAATTCTCACGATAAGTATAAAGCTCAGATTAGCTGTGACAAAACACAATGTAATATAAATTTAATTATTCTAAAATTACACAACTGATATTGTGTAATTTGACTATGGGTTCATGTTCCTTATATTACTGCTTAACTTTGTTTTTTGACCAGTGTGTATTATATAGAATTTTACCCATGTTTGTAACTGGTTATCAAAGGTAAGTTACGAATGTGGATGAACCCATATTTTTGTGTAAAGTTAAAAAGATCCCCGGGCACATATTCCTACATTAAATCATTATTACAAATATTACAATGTAGGTTAAGTGACGTTATCATATCTAAGTGATATACAGATAACAATTAAACTATAGTTCTGAAAGTGTTCGGTACACGTCAGGAAATAATAAATATCTAAGTGAGTTCGTTTATTTTTTTTTATTGTACACGGAACTCGTACGAAAGTTTACTTTAAATACGCGACTCTAGTAGTAGTTTTATAGGTACTTAGCTATACATTTAATTTATTAATCACAACAATATGTTTTTAACAAAGAAAATCTGTATGACGCGTTGAATTTATTTATTCATGTTAACATGAATCATAATCGCACAGATGCTCGGTAAATTTAGTAAAACGTCGGATGGTGTAGTCTTATTAGAAACAATTGAAGGAGCTCAAAAACATTGTCATGTTATTTCTGGCACATGCATGAAGATTATTCAATAAATCGTGCAACAATCAGATTATAGAATTTTATAAACATATTTTTCTCAAACTAATCAGGAACGAATCTTCTAGTTGTTTACTAATTTTATAATGATAAGGAACTGAATGACATCTTAATTTTCTGTCATCCTCTTATGCATGTATCAATAAAACGCATCCTGATCTATGCTTTTTTTTTGAAACAGTATAGCCTACCTTAATAATAATTAACCAATTTCGTCTTATAAGGACGTATGTCAAACGAATGTATTCTACGTTTGGCAATTGTTGCTGTAAGTACGGTGGACTCCACAAGTTCCTAAATAATTTATATACCTACTAGAGAACATTGAAAGTGGCTTTGCTGGTAGCTTTCTCCCTGGCATTCTCAGGATTAGCCATTCTATCATATATCGTAGTTACTGTATAATCTAGAAACTTACGCCAAAGTTTGATAAAATACTACCAATATAATCTTCAAACGTCTCAAATTTAGAAAAGTTTATGTTTGAAGAAAAAAAATCTGACAACCTAATTGCTAAGACTATCATCTAAAGTCGTCAAAAATCACAATCATGTAGTGCGCCTAAACATAAACTGGCGAAATGTGGGTGCTAGCACCTCTGCCTACCCCTTGGTCGATATAGGCGTGAGTTTATGTTATGTTATGTAGGGTGCTCACATATGCGTTAGATGCAAGTGTACCTGCATATTATGTAAATAAACAATCATAACGCAATACTTACTTGAGCTAAACCAGCATGCGCCCACCCCAATATCGGCGTCCAGGTGAAGAGAGACGGGGTACTTGTCGAAGAGGAACATTGTTAATGTCAGCAGTGATGAGCTCGTCCACGCATACAGGGAGTACCATAGGAATCGGCGTAATTCAGAATTGGCTTTTCTCATTGGCTGAACTGTACGCACGCTCCTAAAATATTATATTGTTAATTAAGTATTGTGTTCACTGGTTATATTCGAATATAGTTTAAAGGATATGTTCTTAACACATAAACATCGGTGCTTAGCTTAGTAAAGAAATTGGTAAAGAACAAATTAGTTTATGTTAGTCTGAATATATACAATTTTGTATTTCAGCCCAATTTGTACTCTGACCTCACTTACATTCCCCTACTCTATCTGACTTGTTAGGAAACATTAATTCACGGAACCATACTCTGCAACATCGAATAGGTATACTTATTACAAGTAATAAATAAACATTTCATGACAATTTAGACAACTCTCTAAACCCAAAACTAGTTATGTAGGTGTGTGCAAACTATTAGGGACTCAGTACTTTATATAACAAAGATTGCCTTAGTTATTAGCGGCATAATAATTAATAAACACATCTATTCAAAATTGGAAGTCCGGTCTAGATACTTTCTTTTTTTGAATTTTAAATCGATTTGAAAAAGTTAGCACACTAATGCCTCAAAATTTAATTGAAAATAATAAATACATTAAGATACCGTAAGTAAACCAGGTAGCTACAGACAAAATTGCTGTGCTAAAAAAGTGAAACATAATATTTTGATACTAGATAAGCTAACTAACAGGGAAATCGATATAAAACATGGGGATAATAAAACTTTCGCCGTGTCCATTTTCTTTATGACAATTACAACTAGCATGAATGTCGTAACTGCTGACCATGAAAGCTAAAAACACCCCATACGGACTTTTTATTAGGTTTTACTGCTTGCCATTTTGGTTAGGTCACGCAGATTGCCACGCTAATTACTGGGATAAACGAGTGACAAAATATTCGATGATAAGGCTGTAAATCCGACAAGATAACATTAAAGCCCTTGATAAGTGGGCTTTGAGCATAATAAGTTCATTATGGATGGCGTACAGACATACGCATGTTACTAATCTGTAATCGTGTAAACTTCAGCTCGACTATGAAATTGTAAACATTAGCGATGAACGTGTTAACATTTACCATACATATGGTTTATGAGTGTTATCGTAATTCTGGACATAATTTTATAATAGAGTTAGTAAATACTTGACCTTCTCAGTTCTTATAATTCGTTGCGTAGTTCAAATTATTAGCACGTGTAACTTTATTTTTCCGTGCGCAAAATCCCCATGGATACCGCCTCCACCAAAGTCGGTGGAGGTGATTATGTCGGACTCGAACCGATTAAAACGCTTGCCGTCTATGGGTCTTTGATTGCCGGAAGTAATGATTATACAAAAAATATCTCTCGCCCCCCGGTAGACCCGGGGACATCTCTTCGAGATGACCCCCTTCCCCTAATGTGAGAACCATGGTGATCCCATCTAGCCCCCGGATATGGAGAGGCACACTTTGCGCCGTCACCACGGACTGCTTCTTCTAAGGTGACAGGTGGTCCAACCGTCACCCCCAGGCCCGTGCTCTGGAGGACGGAGTTCATTTTGCGACCTCCGACCTCCGACGCCCGAGTCGCCTTCGCTCATCGCGGGCTGAGCGGGCTTGGAGCCTTCTTAAGAGCATTACTTGCTCGCAAAAGGAGGCAGCGGCCGCCCAAGCGCTCACGCTTCGTGCCATCACTGTGATCAACACGGCGAGTGAGACAAAACCCACTCCTGGGACCACGGGGTCAGCGTGCGCATACCAGTGTTGGCACTCGGACGTCGGCTCCTTCAGGAAGTATGTGTACCTACAAGTATCCTATTATATATTTTAGGTTAGGTACTTGTTGCGTGAGCCTGGTGGTAAAACCTTCGGAACCAAGTCAACCTTATTTTTGAGCCGAAACCCAAAACATCTGCTGATTGACTTATGAGGATCTAATGCAGCCTTTCCCCTCGAGTTGAAGATCAGATACCTTTTCTTTTTTATCGTGCGCAAAATCCCCACGGATACCACCCGCACCAAAACCGATGGAGGTGATTATGTCGGCCTCGAACTGACCAAAACGCACGCCGTCCATGGGTCCTCGATTGCCGGAGGTGAAATTATACAAGACATATCTCTCGCACCCCGGCAGACCCGGGGACATCTCTGTTGAGATGACCCTCTTCCCTAAAAGCGGGGACCATGGCGTCCCCATCTAGCTCCTGGGTATGGTGTGGCATTATGTGCCATCGCCGTGGCTTGCTTCTGCTAGGGTGACAGGCGGCTCCGCCCGTCACCCCCAGGCCCGCGCTCATGGGGGACGGAGGTCATTCTGCGACCTCCGACAAGATCAGATACCTAGTGATTCTATAAAAGCTGTATCCTCTCAACTCAAATAATAGAAAAACAAAAAGAGTGTAAGTGCCTACTGTGATAGTTAGACACAATAAGATAAAAATTTACAATATGGACATAAACAAATAGCTGAATGTATAATGGACAGCCTTATCGCCAACGGGGATCTATTCCAAGTGTGATGCAGCTGGAATATTTGTGATGATGTTCTCATCATCTAATGAAAACTGGAAAACCAATGATATGTTTTCCAACCTTCATTTGGGAACACACACACACACACACACACTGGCATTACACATAATTGGGTGACTGTTATAATAACAAAGCACTGAATGTGCCCTTGAGGAATAACAAGCGTTATGGAAATTCTACAACAATTTATAACTGTATTACATTAGAATAATGGTTATAAGGGACAGTTTAATTAAAACCCCGCCCATATGTATAATGACGCGCAGACTGCGTTTTTCTATACTAGTGGTTTTCATTAGCACCCGCCTAATTGAAATGACTGAGCTTGACCTTTTCCATGTAATATAACGAAACTAAGCATTAACATACTTTTTAATTAGTAAAAGTTTATACAGAGTAGTGTAATAATTCCTACAACATATAGTCGATAATCCAACTTTTATGTGGACTATGTTGATATGACTTCAACCCACATATACATACCTATAAAAAGAAAGAATTAAAGACTGAATATACTGTTCAAACCGTACTATTTATATACATTTACATATATGTGTCTTTTTCCCTTCGAATTTGAACACAACCCGTCATTTTACACATTTTATGAGCTTCCTTTACCATTCATATAAACTTGTCTGTTTCGAATGCTTTTGACCTGCCCTGTTTACAATAATCGTTAATTCGATCATTATATGAGTCGTCAGGCCTGCCTGCCCACTTACCACTGAAATAAATTTTTGGTAAAAATGGCTATAGCAGCTTGTGTCCCAAATTAATTGCACTAAGTTATTTTTAATGTTTGTCTAGTTCATAGTAACATTTGTTAACCAATTAACTAAATACGTAAAATACAAGGAAGTGTACAGATTGTATCTCTTTGTTAAAAGCTCCTCAATAACGTTTAAATTAAAAACCATTAATACAATAGAATCAAAATATTAATATTATGTACCTCTACTTAATGATTGTTGTACTTGAAACTTAACAATGCTATTGTTAACAATATCTGTCAACGTCATCATGATTCCAGCTACATCAGACACGTTCTTTTTTTCAATATCATTCAAGGCCATTAGTAAAAAAAGAAGTTTTGTAATTGTTTTTATTACTCCTTTGCCAATGAACCTAGTAATACTTATAGATACAGGCAACATTATAGACACGACGGTGTCATGTCATACTGTAGAAATCTGTGAACTATATGAAATATATTTTTTGCATTGCATAATACGTCTTGCTAATCTAAACATATTGTATAAAAATTATTCCTGGTTTCCCGTAGTCACGCCATAACTTAAGAACGACATTTTTAATAAGCTTTCTAATACTCGGTAAATTGTGGAACCTTCTACAAAGTCTGCTTATAAATTATGAAAACTCATGACTATTTCAGTATTCCACACAAGCATTTATTTATTACTTATTTGATGTCAAAAATTTCTTTTGATTTATTTCGGTTTGTGAGCTTGTCTAAAAAAATAATTTATCTTATATAAACACTGACGAAACTAATACACTCTATAAGTGCTACGAACATCATACTACCTGTTCTTGGGTTAATAACTAATATTTATCATTAGTGCGAAAATCTTTTAGTGAATCTAAGACGTCAGCTTAACAAACAACGTTGACCTCAGTTTGCTTCAAACGAAGGACGCTTAATTACTTAGGCGATAATATATTAGCACCTACGTACTTTATATATAAGCACGGTTATTGTCACAAATTAAAATAGTTATGTATAATGCAATAATTATAAGTAGCGAGTCGATTACCACTCAGTGTAAATATTTGTGTATTTGCATTGGCCTAAGCGATTCTATGAATAAATATGTACATCCATCCTAAGTATGTTGATCTGCGTTCTAGAATCCATCCACTTAGCTTCATATTGCAACGCAAGGATGGTATGCATATGAACAAATATTTGCTGTCAGCGGAGCATAACGGGAAGAAATAAATTTAAATCAATCTTAGTTATATTATGACCCATTATTCGCAGAATCTGAATTTCGTGGAATCCGCTCTATGACACGGATATAATTCCAAATCTTGATGTGAAAAGTATATTATAATAATTGTCAAATACGATAAAATTTATTTATTTAATTGCTAGAAAGAAAATATAACATTTTACTGCGTATAACAGACGCAAAGTCAAAAAGACAGAACGTTAAACCGCTAGTTAGAAAATTAAATGTTAAATTAAAAAAAAAATGTTTCTAATCTTTTGCATAATCTAATTGAGTAATTCTACTTCTAATTTCCTATTGCAAAAAGGAAAATTGTAAGGTGCTTACACCACTAGGTACTTTGGAAGTATTTCGCAAATGTAATTAACAACAATCAAAAGCCTACTTAGTAAGGTATCAGCGCGAAGTAAGTACGATAAAACTGATTAGTTTCGCAGACTAGTGGGAGTATTGATTATATTATTTGGTACTGTGTGTGTTCTAAAACTATAGAGGGTAGGTCTAGGTACATACCTACCTAAATTAGATTTGCCTAAAAACGTTAATTGCGTTAATTTATGACATTAAATATATATACGGGATGGAAATTCTCGAACGTCCATGAAGGCTAACTGAAGATTTTCGAAAAATCACTTGTCACAGTCAGTAATAGACCGACTATTATACGAAAAAATAACATTCTATATTATTATGGCATCAATCACAGAATCTATCTTTTGGATACTTCTCTAACACACACAATAAATTAAATGAACTGTTCTTTTGATCTATTTCTTTGAAAAATAAAAAGAATTCTCAGTTAAAATCCAACGCATTGAGGAGTTGGAAATTAGCTCTTACGAAATGACTTGAAAGTGGAAGCGATAGCTCTAAATACCCCATATTAGACAACTACCTGTTGCGTAATCCTTATAAAAAGTCTAAAAAAAGAGTTTCGTAGACTGTCGTAGATTTCTGAAGCTTAAAAAAGCTCAAAAGGTTTCACACCGATATGGAGCTCAAATATCGACGCAATATAAGTAGGTGCAACCCGCTCCAAAGATGATCATTTTTACCTATATTCCGCTTTTTCTGACCGTGTTACTTTATACGACCTAGCGAAGTCGGAACCGAGCGGCTAGTTAAAATACTGCACCCAAAGTTTCGCAATATATAGGTACAACAAATATCAAAGAACTTGTGTGTAAACGTATCGATAACATAACAAGACAAACCAAACATTTGCCCATATTGCCACAGACGGCTCAGTGCAAAACGCGGAATTGTTGAGTGAACGATGACATGTTTGTGTACTATATATCATTTCCTAAGTAGGCATCTATGGTACATCACAAATGTGAAGAAATCAATGTTTATTTTCGCATAAAATGTGCTGTACCTGTATTCTTGATAATTACGTACTCACCTTCGTCTGGATAGTTACGCTAGCCGTAGCTACACCGGATCGGTGAAACCCAAATGCGTAGGCTGATAGATTTGTTATAGGTTTTTACTGCTTACGCTTATTTTTTTATGCTTTCTAGAATAACTCTATATTGTAACGGAAACAAAAATGTAAACAATTTCATTCATTGAAATTCAAAATTTGTTTAGTGTTATCTATCTATGAGTTTGTTCGGAGAAATAACAGCAATATTACATTTGGGTTAGTAAAATGTAAAGGTCAATACACATTATGAAACTACTACAATTTACAACTGCCTCTTGTGTATCTCTCAATTACTCAAGAAGCCTAAACGGTAAGCAATTATAGGTACTATTATTCTATGAACCGTATCGAACGGTCTATCCGTTTTTTTGCTTTAGTTAGACAGTACAATTAATCACTACTGAAAGAAAATCAGATGGATCGCGAAATCGTGCTGTTCCGATTATATATATCCGTGGTCTTTATTATGAGTCGATAATGACTGAAAAAATAATTCATTTTGTCCACGCTATTATTAACAAGGCGAGTGAAGCGAGCCCTACACCTACTATACCTACTATACTGTTCGAAATTCTTACCCGATCGAGAACTACGCCAGCACTCGCAAATTTCATATTTTTGCTAGTGCTACGTAATAATTTTAAAGTACAGGTACCTAAATATGAAAAATATTAAAACCTATAATTTAGTTGCTGATCATCATTCCCTGAACCTTTTTCCCAACTCAGTTGGGGTCGGCTTTCCAGTCTAACTGTGATGCGGCTGAACTTCGATATTTTCCGTGAAGCGACTGCCATCTGACCTCCACAACCAATGGTCTAATGACCAATGGCGATATCGAAGTTCCAAGTTAGGCTGGTTGGACTTTTGAGGGCTCCAACTACCCGTAACGACTGCCATAGATGTTTGTATGGCAACCGGGACCGACGGCTTAACGTGCTCTCCGCTGCAGTGCTGATGCAACTAAATTATAGGTTTCAATATCTTCAAATAATTAACCGCAGCTGTTCACAGCTGCCGTTAATTATTTCAGAACGATTAGGTAAGTATGTACTTTAATATCATTTCAATTCCTATATTAGTAAAAATCCATACATTAAAATCGAATTTATTTGTGTCTGGTAAGTAACTTGCAATATATGACATTATTGTAACGAAGTATTATTTATCATTACCTAATAGAAAACCACAAATGAGATTTAATTTCAAATGAATTTCGATAAATATACTTTGTTAAATATAGTAACGTAGCGTCTGGCGCAACACACCACTAAAAATATTCTTAAAGCCCGATGATTTATAAACTTACGTAATCAGTGTCTAATATATGTAAGTACAGTCAGCGTCAGATCGATCTTTACTAGCAAAGTACTCAAAAAATCTGAACGTTTTGGGATTAGCTAAGATCTTTTTGAGTACTTTGCTAGTCAAGCTCGATCTGATGCTGACTGTACATAGGGCGTGAACAACGTGGGTTCGACATGACCTATTGAACAATATTTGTGTATACGATCGATGCAAATGCGAGTATAGTGGGTATATGGACTTTTCACTAAGATTTTGCATTACGTTCATTAGGTTTTTGATGGTGCATTATTGCCCTCCGCAGGTGTTTGGTGCTAAAAACGCGACTATGATATACAAATGCCGCACTATGAATTAAAAGTCGATCTATAGATTTAATAGTCTTAAGAAAGGCAACCTAAACAAAAATATTGGCGTTTATAAAAGCTCTCCAACGGAGAATAAGAGTAAAAGATAAAGTTTGCCATGGGTATGAAGCAAAGAGTCAAAAGCCAGTTTTACTTAAGGAAACTCTTCTTGTTATGAGTATTTTCTATGTAGACGTATAATAAGTGATGAACATTTTATCATCAACACTTTATCGTCTTGCCCATTAAAGTATCGCAACACAGCCTACACTTAATCCGAACAAATATATTGGCATACGTGACTACTCTGTTGTAACACATACAATATACAATATGCATCTAGCAACCGATCTATTTGTTTGTGTCGAATATCAACAAAACTCACCCAAATGTCCACCAGATGTCGAAGCACATGACGTTGAGCCAAGAGAACGCTGCCACGAACCCGAAGTACATTCCATACCCTGTGCAAATAATGTATTACAATAATTATAAATCATATGCATATTTTTCGCACACTTCTGTCATCTGTCCATCATCAAAAAGGTTTTTTTTTGTTTATTTTGAGACTGGCCTGCGATTTCTTATATGATAATATATGCACATGGCGAGGACTAAAGAACTAGGAGTGTTGGGCTAAAAAACTGGTATAAATTGTTTTCCCCGTGCGGAAATCCCCACGGATACCCCCTTGCTGAGCTAAGCGCGGATGTTCATCTCGAGCCATCAGTTGCTCAGCTAGTCAACCGTAATAGTAGCTAGTCCACATCTCACCCCGAATAGGGAGGAGCGCGTCTCAAGCTACCACCGCAGCATGCTCTTACTAGGGAGACAGGCTGCTTCACCTGTCACTCCCAGGCCCGCGCTCATGGAGGACAGAGGACCCGAGTCATCTCTCTCGACGAACCTGGGTATCAGAACCGGCAACAGCCTCTGTTCTTTTCGTTAAGTTCTTCCTTTCATTAAAGTTCTGCCTAGGCAGGAGATCTCCTAGTTTTGGGTTTTTTGAGTTTTCTGTGTGTCAATCTGATTAACAGGGAGAAAGCACAACAAGAATTATTTAAAATAAATAATAAATACATCATCTAAGTAGATTAACATTATTAGCTCTACATCACCTTACGGTAGACTAGCTGAGAATGACAAAGGCATGAAGTCCGCCAATGTACGTACTTTGTGCATAAAGTGTAAATATTTTATCAACGACAGTGAGAAATAGATAAATATTATTTTTGTTCAATATCGAAAAGGGTCTTTTTATTCTATATATTGAAGAAATATCAATAAGAGAACCAATATAGTTACCTAAATAAATATAAAAAATATCGAACGCCCGAAATTTTATTTTTACACTTCTAAGTATCTATTCATTAACGAGGTCGGCACTATTTATAAACTTGTTTTATGTGGATTTGTTTAGTAGTAAACTGAAGTAATCTGACATTAATCTACCGAAAATTTGTTATTGTTGTTTCATTCGGGGTTATTCAATTGATTCATTGTGAATTGCGTCACAAGTAAATGAATCAATGTTCAGATAGATAGAGGTATAGTACCTACACACTCTTTACCGATGATACCTACACTACGTTCACTAAGCTGTGTGAATAATACTCTATAAATATACCTCTCAACCATTCATTGCGAATAATTGATATATTTTAGAATTAGTTTATTTAGTTATTTACTACACTCAATTGTAAATATGAATATTTAAAGTGTTAATATTTGCTAAAGATATTATGACGATGTTAAGTGCCTTCAGTTAAGTCTACTTAACTAAGACCATCATCATCTACGACATCGCATAAGTACGTATTGCTTTGGAGATGTGGTTGACCAATGAACAGAGAGCATTATTTATTTCCCAGTATGTCCTGATCTGACTGGAAGAGGCCTCTGGTCTTTTGAAAAGAGAGATGCTTCATCCGAGCTCACATTTTGAATTCATACGAATAGGAGTGATAAGGTCGTTCGAGATTACAAAATAATATACATTGTAAAATACTATATTGTCTTACTAAACTGAAACTATGACTTTTCTTTGTTTTTTTTTTTGTTTCCGTTGGTCAAAATATAAACAAATTGGGGTATCAATTTATAACTTATTGGGTTCCTTTTAATTTTTCAAATAACTTGTATTATTAAACATGCACACACGTGTAAAACGCTACACAGATAGAGAAAAACACGATATTCTCACGCGGTCTGTGCATTTGCTCTACGCGCTAAGAAGACATGGCATCACGTTTTTCTAACGATTTCGTATAAACCTGTGGCTCAGGAAATGGAATTTTCAAAATCATTAGTCTTTGAAACTATCTGTTGCAATAAAATTTCACTTTAGCAGTTCATTATATTGATATTAACTGGTTATTTTTCTAGAATAGAAAATATTAGTCATAATCTCTACTTGCAGTTGAAGTTAGCTAGGGTACTGAAGATCTTGGCTTCCATTTATCCAGGCAGCGCGTGTGATATGCACTAATATAAATGAATCCGCTACCGTACCCAAAACATTGTGATACAAAGCCTAAAAGAAAAGATAAAATAACCATTAGTATAAAGAACTTTCAACTATCGTGATAGGAATTACTAACTAACTACTTACTATGAATAAACCTACCTACCTACTATCATACGTGTAAGGTACTGTTGGTTTTTTGTCAAATTGCGGTCAAATTAAGTTGAAGTACGTAGTTCCCTAACTATTTATACAATTGAATCATCACCACAGAGTTGAAATGTCGGTTTTTGTTAATTCAAACGATTAAACGTAGCGCATGTATTGAATTCGCATATATAGTGTTGTTACATTGTGATTGTTATAGAATCTTTGGTAAAAAATCAATCAATCTATAGTAAAAAAATGTAGTGAGACTGTTAAATAGATTTTTTCAGTGACATAGAAACATAATACACTTAGATTTCAAAGTCACCTGCGTAATACCACAGAATATATAATAGTACTGACTGTATTTAGATATGTCGTCTGATACTGTCCAAGACGTTAATTGATAGTGCTTGTGCGGCTAAGCACGTAATTAATTTTGAGAAGAAGGAATTAGGTCAAAAAAAATGTTTTCCAAATTTATTTAGTTGCAAAAATTTCGATTGGGAATTTCTTTTCGGCATACCCGTTTTTTTACAACGTGCTCGATTGGCGGCAATAGGCTCGCTTCCTATTACGTGGGACCGAAAATCATAGTTGGCGAAATGTGGGTGTTTAATACACCTCTACGTACTCCTTCGGGGAGTATAGGCGTGCGCATATGAATGTTTGTATTTAGATAGTCTCGACGCTATCAACACACTTTTTCACGGGATTGAAAGCTGAAGGACAACATGTGCAGGTAAAGCATGATGACAATGTAGGTATTCGATTAATAATGTATGACGTCTTGGAACTGGTGCATTTACATGTAAACTTTATTTTTTTGTCTGTATATACCTATAAACCTAATTATTATTATTATTGCCATTCGCCTACTCATATTAAGACTGGAAACGGTGAGTACGTTGTGGTATAAAAGAAACTTAGTCAGGTAACTCGAATTGAATTGGAGATACACGAATTTTCAATAATTTCGCAGAATAAGGCCTCAATCTCTATTGAAAGTTATTCATTTGGGTTATAGGGTGTTATTCACCATAAACGAGTCGGCTGTTTTGTTCTTGAGTATAAATTATTACCATTGCTAAACTTCGTAGGTAGAAGGAAAATACAAAGGTTTAACGGTTTTAAGGTCTTATTACCTTTCTCCCCTTTTTCATTACTTACCTATTTCTTTTTAAATCTGCAACTTTGTGGTAAATTCCAGCTAATAAAGGTTCAGAAATTAAAATGTGATCTGAAAACTTCCCGACGTTTCCCGTGAAAGAACTAATGTACCACACTTGCACTTGGTATGTTACATCATGCACCTACAACCCAATTCCAGCAATTTAATTGCAACTCGACTAAATTCGGGTAAGCAACTCGTGTTGACCCATCCCTAAACCAGTCTATTCCAGCCACCTTTTTCAGGTCGATCGTCGGTTTCATTCTATATTGTTCTTAACATGTTTTAATAAAGTAAATTAAACTCACCAAGTAATGTGCACACGGTCTGGTCTTGTACCAAGTCATATTGTACCCGCGCGAGGCAGCTGAACGCGAACAGCATCGTGCTGACGTGGCAAATCAGGGTACGACCATGCAGGTTACGTAGCTCGGGCAAAGATAGGTACACCACCAGCGTCAAGGCCAGACATGCGATGGTGATGCAGATTATCTACCACACAAAAAAAACATACAATAGACAAAATGCCGCCACATAACACTTATCTAAACATATTTAATACAGCACATTCTTTCAAGCGTGAAACGTTTAGTAAAACTATGTAGATATTTTTAACTTGTGATTAATTTGAAGTGAGCCATACAATTCCTTTAATTCAAATATGTTCTACATGTTTTTCTATTACTACCTAGCACTATTGTTTACTTTTTAGTTTTTTACGTTCCTCTTGATGCCTTAAAATACATAATAGCACTCAAGCCCAGCGTCACCACAAAGTCGTTCATTTATGCGATGATGCATTTGATAGTTATATTCATTTTTTTAATTTTTAATCTAAGATAAATAGAGAGATTAGTTTATAAGGTGACGGTCAAACAATACGCTGAGGCTGATGTTCGAAAGACACGTTCCCAATTTATGGCTGTGATTTGTTACGTACACAATGATGAATTACTTTAATGGAGATTTAGCACTTAATTGCGTTATCCACGTTATATATAACATAATAAAACTCACGCCTATATCCACGAAGGGGTAGGCAGAGGTGCTAGCACCCACATTTCGCCAGTTTACTTTTAGGTCCCAATGTAAAACCTATTGCCATTAACCGGGCACTTATAAAACTGCGATAAATACACAAATAACTTCGAAAAGCATCGAAAAGTCATTGGTGTGTGCCATGGTAATACCTCGGGTCCAACCCGAGACCTTGTCTCAGCAGTCCATTACCCATACCACTAGGCTACCGTGGTACCACGTTATCAATAATCTCATATCCGTAAAAAATAAATTCTTCTAGATATAGATCGCGACTGTGCGTAAATATTTTTATAGCTGTATCCAAAACTTTATGATAACTCTGTATGTAATCTCTCTGAATCTTTAATATATATTCTTGACATTGTTATTACGAATAAAAAAAATAATTTATGTTTTCATAAGTGTCGAGAACATCTGTTGAGTTATAAAAAATATGTAAAAAGCTCAAGTGTTTACGTAAAAAATATTTTTAAATATCTTTTCAATGAATGATATTTTAATCATCAGAGTAGATCTGATTTCAAATATTTTGGGGCCACAGTTACAGATGTAGTCGAATAATAGTTTAAGGGAAGGCATGTACTAATAAATATTTAAGAAATGGAAGTTGTTTATCTCTGCCTACCACAATGGGAAAATGGAGATAGTAATTAAATAAATTTCAGAAAATTTAACAGCTATTTCAGTATTACACGCGGGTGGAGTTGCGGCCAACAACTTGTGCATTATGAAAATCAAATGTATAATTACTAGTAGGTACACAAAATTTGGTTCACCCTGATCGTATTACCTACCATTCACAATGTATGAACAGTAAACTAATCCGGAAGGGTTATGATTATGATTGTCTGCTATACAACCGTTTGATGTCGTCATTATGCAAGTTGTATGGTTAACATGAACATCAAAACGTTTGTGTTATTTTTATGCCTACTACATAGACAGCAAATAAGCACTCGCCCCCGGGATCCACAGAACAGCTGTCCACCTATTTGTATGGTGAATGGTAATTGTGAATGAAAGAATAGGAAAATGAAAAGATTTCTTTTCGTACATTGTGCAGATACGCTTGCAGTGTAATAAGAATCTATGTGTAATCTACTTTTATTTGTTCATTATCATACACGAACAATATGAAATACTACACCAAAAACCACAAAGTGCCATGCATTTCGTTCGTATACACAAATTACCTACATTCTTTTGTGAAGTAACAACCAGTGGGTACCTAGCTCAAGTGTCGCTGCAGTCCCTGGCTACTTCATTTCCCATTTCTATCTCATTTCAAATCACACACCATTAAATTGGGCTACCGCACACACAATAAACTGCTACCGCAGTCTGTGTCGCTGCTACGCATACGCTACGAATATTTTCTATGCTACTGCTACTTTGACTCAATCAATGAGTACAGAGATATATCAGATCTTGTGAAAAACATAGTCAGAGTAAAGACAGAATAAACAGATCTGATATATTGTGGCATAGGCTATGCTTGGTCACGGAATAGCTAATAAGAGCTGAAAACTCGCAGGTAGGTATACAATTTATTGCTATACCAAAACATGTAGCAAAAAAAAAATAAGAGAACATAATACATCTAAAAAAATCGAAAACAAAATCACCATTTTTGTGATTGACTGTTAAAATACACCTACCTATACCTTCCTTTAAGAGCGTAAAGTATTTCTGCCAAAAAACGATGTGATATTTGAAAATGTTAAAACGTTTCGAAATCAAACAAAAACTTATACATTCAAATCAATCATGATAGAACAGTGGGTACCTACTCAACATCTATGAGTCGATTACTAGACGTGAGCATGTATACAATTTAGGTCATGTATGTTTAGTTCTGAGGATATACAAATCTAATTTTTGATTGACATGCACACTAGTTTGTTATATCTAGTGGTAAAGTTTACAAAACTCGCAGTTATTTATGGAATTGAAAATAACGTAGGTAGGTTCGGCGAGTTTCATGCCAATTTCCTCTCATTTGAGCTCTCCTTTTCCTAATAGGTTCCATCCTAATTAAACTGTCCGACTAGAGAAGTAACTCCGCCCTACAGAATACCACGGCTGATAATAACCTTGTATTGTATTTCCGGTGGTGCCTAGGGTGGCCAGAACTCACTGGTGACGTTTTGTATTGTCTGTGGGAAGACCGAGGGCTTAGTTGATACTACTGATAAAGTAGAGTTATACCCTTCTGCACTGCACTGCACTGAAGCATAGAAAATCTCTTAACCTCCAACCCATCCCTCTCCCCTCTACAGATGTGAAGCCCCTGGTATAGCAAGCCCCGTTCCATAGGCCACGGTAACCACGTTTAATCAAGTACTTGTCTGCCGCCTAAATTGTACAAAAGAAAGATAAAACGAGATGACACTAAACGCAGTAATAACGAGTGCCACTGCTGAGATACAGGTTCAATTTCCAGAGAGAACAGTAAAATATTGTATGAGATAATATGTTTATTGTGATTTTCTTTTATAAAACGTCATAATAAGTCTGGTAAAGATGCAAAATTACATGGTTAGAGAATCCCGGGTGTTAACGCAATCATTCAGTAAATATAATAATTTACCTTTTGATTCACATTCATTCATTCACCATTTACTCGTATCAACGCTGACCATATATCATGCAAAGCTAAATTTTAAAAGAGGGTGGGCTTTTTAAATCACTTTTCTCATATGAAACCAAAAAACTATTACATTCAATACTTAGTCAGTAAATAAATACTGGTTTAAATATATAAATAACCGCGGTAGCCTAGTGGTATGGGTAGTGGACTGCTGAGACGAGGTCTCGGGTTCGATCCCAGGTTTACCATGGCACACACCAACGCCTCTGCCTACCCCTTCGTGGATATAGGCGTGATGTTATAAAAAGAAAAAAAAATTAAATACTTACGATAAATGAAATCTGAAAGTTTTTCTCCGGAGATTTAATGAAACAGTTGACGGCGGTGATGATTACAGAACTGTTACAATGTCGGTAATCAAACGCCTCCAAACAATAATCATAGCCGAAGCTGACAGGTGAGATCAGACGACCTGACAGATCCAGTTCGTGGCGGTCCCTCGCACACGACTTGTTCAGTACTACGCGCCCCGCATCACACTCCAGCTGCGATCGAAGGCCCATGACATCTGAAATATAAGTTTATTTAACGTCCAGTCCTACTTGATAATAAGATATTCAGCTATCATCATTATATAGGGAAGAGGGTCATCTCAACAGAGATGTCCCCGGGTCTGCCGGGGTGCGAGAGATATGTCTTGTATAATCTCACCTCCAGCAATCGAGGACCCATGGACGGCGTGCGTTTTGGTCGGTTCGAGTCCGACATAATCACCTCCATCGGTTTTGGTGGAGGTGGTATCCGTGGGGATTTTGCGCACGATAAAAAAAAGCTATCATCATTATAGCGATTTCATCTAAAGTTTACCCTTTGGAACCCGGGGTATTTTAGTTTTACCTGGAGCGATGAGAGCTAAATCATGAGAGAGTAGCCTACGCTAGAGTCTCGACTGTTATCATCATCATCATCATCTTGAAGGGGACGTAGTAAGCCTTCCCGAAGAGCGAAACGAAACCTACACCCCGCTCCGTGAGTAGCGGCGCTGCCGTGAAACAAATTACTATACAACGATAGCAACTACAAAATGCCTTCGATTCGACAGAAGAATCACCATCTTTACGTTAGTCCCGGTCGTTATTTTGTAGCTAGCAGAGAACTTCCTCCTCCATATCCCACCATATCTTGAATACCAGTGACAATCATATTTTTTTCACTACAGTAGGTATATCATAAACCCTTTGGGCTGTGTGATTGAGACAATTTGACAAAATACTCGAATGAGTTTTAAGAGTCAAGACATGATTACTTTACCGACCGCGCAGCATGAGATACAGCGTATGAATATGATAATATTGTTTGATTTAATTAATTACGGCTTCTCAATAGTGGCATTTATCCGTATCAAAGTTTAATAAGTATGCAGGACACGTCATCCGACAGCACAAATTATCCATAGGAATAAAACAATGTCGGCACCGCAATACGTTCATTTATCTATATCTACACGTTTTAATTTTTTCACGAGCATTACTGGTTAAACCTCGATATGAGTAAATGGCCCAATTAAGAACCCGCAAGGGATTAAAACAATAAATAATATTATCATATTCAAGCCCATTTCACGGTACGCTGTTTCTGCTGCATGTGTCTGCCGTTGACGTTATATGACAACGGAATCATGCCTTTTTGGTTGACAATCGTGAGGAAAACTTGAGCCTGCGCTTCGTTCGATAGTCAATGGTTATAACCATTGACTATCGAACGATATATCGGCTGCCAGGTAAATTCCTCCTCGATTTCTAATTTCTGGAACTGCTATCGAAAACAATATGTTTTGTGTCGGTCGGTCGGTCGGTCGACAAAACCTCATCGTCATAACCTCGTCGAAGCGAAATCTAGACACCACATCGACGGGGGCTCGATGGTTCATACCGGAAAAAAGTATCATACCATGATCTTAAGTCGAATGAATTAATGATCAAATAATATTGTAACATACTCAGTTGCGTTTTCATTCAAAGTTCGCACTTTTTAGCCCGAGGCCCACTTATTGTTTTAGCATTATGTCGACCTTCCAATGGCGGCAGCTACTTACTACTACTTGACGCTGAGAGAAAAGCTTACATCCAAGTCTCTACTAGCAGGTGCGTCGTCTTGTAAACGATGTTAGTAAGAACCTCAGGGATATTGGTAGGTTGGTAGCTAAACGCCTTCATTGTTAACGTATATTATTGTTAGATAAATGACTTCCAGTACCTATGCAGTCTTTTTATAAAGAATGTAATAGGAAGTTTGTAGTGGTAGTGGTAGTGTGTAAATATATTTTAAAAACTTACCTGCTATAGCACTGTTAACTTGCTCCAAAGGCTCTAAATAATCTGTTATATTAAACAGAATGTCATCTTCATTAGGAACACAATAACTAACAAACGACCCACATCGTCGAGGTCTAAAATGGTGTCCTACAGGACAACATTTTCTTATGCAATACGCTCCATAAGTTTCACAATCATGAGAACAAACGCGTGCTACGAGATTTTGACTATTATAGTCACGGTCTATGCACCACTCCCCTTGTAGTACTTGACCATTGTCTTTTTCATTCTTTTTCATAACGTTTAAATTACTTCTATCCACTGTAAGTGAAAAAAACTTTTCTCTTAATTCCACGTCGTATTCACTGGGTTTGCAATGTAATCCATGATCAACCTCATAAATAGAATTATCTATATCCAGTCTACTCATTAACCATTCTTCTGTACTATCTACGTTTGTTCCTCTACATAAATGGTAGTTAGGGTCGTAGCTTTGTCCTCTAGGACAACATTTACGTAAACGATGGACATGGTTTATTTCAGACGTTTTGGAAGTGTCATTTCTTATGCATCTTAATGCTACAATTTTGGGAATGTATGGTTTTAATGTGGCGTTAACTATTTCGAGTTCAAGTCTATCGTAGCAGTTTTCTTCAATACTTATCAACCCATCATCTATTATTGGCAAACTCATCTGAATAGACTGCAATTCATTACAATTTTCGGGTATACCATATTCGACCTGTACACTATTTCCGAGAATAAGTGGAGTTATAGATGTACTATAATTCGCATTAGCAATATCGCGATTTACGCACTCATATGAACTTTCGGTATCTTCAGATTCTGACACTTTCAATAAACTTTGGTTTTTCATACAACACTTATGGAACACCGCATCATGAGGATACACATCACCAATTGCATAAGTTAAAACTGCACTTGTTAGAATTAAAAACCACATTGTTCCGAAGATTTGCGCTGGTGGTAGCTTTACCAACATCCATGAACGAAATATTCACGACAGGTGGGGAATGTCGATCGGCGTGGTGAGCATTGTTTATTTTTCGTTCAAAGCGTGGAAACGTTCGTTGTGGCACACTGTCGGCGGCGTTATGATGTGGGTTTCGCCGGCCACCACACTGCCTCACAGTCAGCTCTACGGTGGAGGCTGCGATGCTGTCCTTGACGTCAGTTTACGAGCTTTTGGTACACTTGTTTTATTTTTTATTTAAGTAAAGCGCAGACAGAAATGGAAATTATTCACCCTTCTTCATTTGACATAAAATCCAAGAAGCGGAAATTGGCGTTCTATTAATAATGCTATACCTAAAGATTCTATTTAAGTATTCTGTACTTTTAACAATTAAATATTTTCCATATACAATACACAATGGACTTAAACTTGAGTACTACTTTATCATTTTAAAGACTTCAAATTCAATGTTTATCAGTTATCTATAGGTAGATAACGCAATGACGCCTACTGGACTACTAAGAATCCAAATATTCTGTAAATAAACATTCTGTCTGCCATATCAATATGACGTGATTAACTGATTTGGTATCAAACATATTTACGTGCTAGACTAGTACAGGAAAAACAATGTTTAAAGCAAATCGGCATACACATCGAATAACAAAATACAAAACTCTACTTTTACTTAACTGCCCTAGTTAGGTTAACTTAAGTCCTAACTGTTTTTCTACTAGAACTCAAGTCATTCACATTCATCACCAAAAATTACAGTAGGTACGTAGTAGAAGTCATCATTCCAGCCAAAGTTCGATCTTGAAAATTGTGTAGAGAGAATATTGTTTTTTACATTTTAGATGACTGTAATTAGATCGAGACTGAACTTTGAACTGAATTTGTAACGAGAATTGGTTTAAACCCCCTGATTGGAACATCACGAAGATGATGCTCGTACTGCGATTACAAATTAATGACATGTTTATCGAATGCATTAGTTATATTTTATGTCGTAAACCGGAACAAGTGTTTGGCGACCGCGATAAAATTTGCCTCTGATAACCGTGATAACTTTATCAATGTCTATAAAATAATATACTCTAGTACCTAATTTTGGATTTATATTGCATACAATATGTTGCATTTACCCAATATTTCAACAGTCTCTCTAGAATTTAGACACGAATTAAAAATATTAAACTATATTACTAACTAATATATTTTAATTCAATCCAACATAGGTAATCTGTGTTATAAGAACCCGAGAGCGGAAAAAAGTTCAACCACTTTGGAAAGGATCACTTTCTTACTTATTATTTTTTATACATTTGAGTTCGCGTTGTGAGGGAAATAGTCTTCCATAAGTCTGTGTGTTTCGTTAGTTTTTAAAGTTGGATCCAATTTGTACAAAATATATATACCTACATACATAAATGTCGCTACTACTTTCTAAGATCTGAAATTTTGTCTGCGAGCAGCCGGTACCTACTATACTAATTGTAAATTTGTTTTAGCATAATCAATATCTGTAACCTGGCGCGTTAGCCGTCCGTTTAACTTGGTGTTCACAAGCGGGTAACACCATGGCCATAGCAATAATATAATTAACGCAGTCTGCAAAAATTAGTTTGACGACTGGGAATAACCGCTTTTTTTCAGGCTACACTCATGAATCCTGGCTACCTGAAAGAAGCACTAATTTTGAAAAAAAGAACAAAGCGTAATGTACATAATCTTTCTAGAGTAAGTTAATTATGTTACGTTACGCTTGTATATGTCGTCAAACTTCAGTTAGGTAGGTATTGGGATGAATACCGA
Source organism: Pelosia muscerda (assembly GCA_963691645.1). Classification (NCBI taxonomy): domain Eukaryota; kingdom Metazoa; phylum Arthropoda; class Insecta; order Lepidoptera; family Erebidae; genus Pelosia; species Pelosia muscerda. The sequence continues at coordinate 9,335,078 of OY829100.1, forward strand.
CTAAAGTTGTTTTATTACACCAAGCTATATTCGCGTAAACTGAAGCTCCTGAAGATGGCTCGTGTAGACGTGAAATATATGTCGAGGTTAGTTCTTCGCACTTGCGGAATATTGCACATACGATATCATGCCTCCTCGGGTAAGAAGTTTTTTACTTGATTTGAGGGGTGCGGTTTGGCATTCCTGATAATGACAATTATTATTTAAGAGTTCAAGTTTTTCCTTATCAGTAACGGAATCTTATAAACAATCATGAACTCTTCGTGACTAGGTAGGTATGGCCACATACCATGTTACTATACATAATACCTATATCTTCACAATTATTGGTAATTGATGGCACTTGTTGTGACATATTCTATTATACCGGTTGATTTTGGCCTCAATTTCGATAGTAAAATCGTAAGGAAGTCCTAATTTGGCGTATAAAGATTATAAACAAATAAATAAATAAATTATTGAATATATATATACCACTACCTACTTAATATATCTTTAGAACTATTATATGAAATTAAACAAAAGCAGTTATCAAAATATTTTATTACAAAACTTTACATCTTAAACATCAATTAATTCCATTATTCCTACAAACTATGACGTACACATTGAATTTTCTTATTCATTATTAATAATTACTTACATAATTGGCACATATATAGATAAGTACTTACGTATCAATTCGAAATGCAAGTACAACATACCTAAGCTACAACTTGCTCTTATCAAAGTAGCAGTTCGCTCTCGACATCATTGGATTGGTTAATTAAAATAAAGTTCAACGTTTTAGAACAACATTACAATCAGTCAGATCACGTATTTATTTTCATATAAATGTACATCATACCATGATACCTGTACTACGAGTATAACAAAAATATTATTCTCATATTGAATGAGAATAATATTTTTGTTATACTCATATGTGTGAATATTTCACACTAAGTACCTACTAAGCTATTTCTAACAAAAAAGTGTCACGGTCCCTAGGTGAGAACTACGAGTTTATAATGGATGAAACAATTTTAACACCCTATATCCATGACCATCGGACGTACAACGTCCATGCCCATCGGACGTCCATGCCTATGGTATGGTCCTCATAGCGCGCCTTATTATAATGTATGTAGGTACAACAGCTACCAAATGTGGCATATTGTTCTGGGACAGCGATTTTTATGCCGTACCACCAGTCTCGTCTTAATACATAGAAGTCATTGTTGTCATTACACATGAGCCCAACCAGGGCTACCGTGGCTGGAAGGGGGTTAGAGATTTAAATTCAATAATTATGTTACGTAAATGGGAACAATTTATACTAGGTACATACAACACATACCGTATTTTATTATGAACAGTAAACCTTATCGTTATATTCAACTTGATTGACCCATGTATTCATGGAAGACCTTAGAAAGGCGAAGATTTTGTACCAAAAACACTGGAGTAATTGTATACTTAAATAAATATTTACCTAAATGGAGGATAATCGTAACAAAGGTTGCAAGTCGAAGTCCATTTATTTTATGTAAAATACTTAAAATATGTAAAAGTACGTATGTTGTCAACTTTTTGGCACTACAGTTAGGTACAATTACACTATCAAATATCACTAAAAATATATTAAAAAAAACTGAGTAATAATTTGTGGAAACCAGTCTCAAAAAATGGCGAATACCATCACCTTATAGAAAATTATTTAGCTAAACGTTTTTTTATTACATAATATTGTAAAAAAACTCGACAAATAGTATAAGTCGAGAATATCTGAAAACTCGAGTCACATTTATAGTCAATTTAAAACTATCCTGTGAGTAGGTACAGCATAGATGCACTTAATATTCGTGTTCAATATTAATCATTAAGTCAAATTACTTTAAAACATTAGTGTAAAGTAGATCGAAAAATAAATACAACGATAATATACATCTATAATGTTATTTAGGATAGGAAAATAACCGGACGACTTGAAAAAGGTAGCTAGGATAGGATAGGTTAGATCTGTTAGGTGTAAAATCGGATGTTATGATGCACATTGAGTAAGGATATTTTCGGTAGTAGGATTGATTATTGGATAGGCACCACCGCAATTCACTTCCGACATTACAGTTAATTCTGGTAGAGCCTGAGCTGGTAGTTGTTTCCATAAATATATCATAATATTTTCGGTTTGCATCTATAGTCCATTTGTTTAGCTACAAATAAACGTAAACAATCTTGGTGTGTCTTTACCTACAATACTCGTAAGTTTTGTTTAAAAACGCATTACATAAATAATTTTCTGCTTAGAAACGCAGTATAAAGACTAAAAACCGATATCAAACCACTAGTTAGTCAGTTAATTACCCTAGTTTATTTGTTTAACATGTGTTCTTCAAAAAAGTTGCCACAAGATTGTTTACTTTTATTTAAACAAATGGAGTATAGTATAAGCTAACAATATCCTTATACTCAATTATACCTACGGCATGAACTTAAACAGTACATTTTATATCTACTAATTTATTGAGTACACAACTACTTGTTTGATACTGTAGAAGCGTTTTTAAGACTAGCGTTTTTGTGAAAACGTACATATTGATGGCAGTTCAATGACATCCACAGCTTTTGACGACCATATTCTTGTACTTGCGAAGGATTACATTCGAATCATCTGTGTAGTATAGTACCGATATCGGCGACAGCTTGATAGGGGCACATGACGGCTTCGGCACCTACAAATAATATTGAAAGCTTAAAACACACAACTCTATACTTATGATGACGATCTACAAAGGTAAACACTTACTTAGGTTGACTTTATTTTTAGTTAGTGACGAAATGACGAACGATTACGATTGATTGATTGATAATGACGAAATCGAGTCGAACCGCCCCGGCTTCGTCCGTGATATACGTTGAAACCCCGTGTCACCCTTTCAAACTAAATACATATCCGTAATTTATTAATTTACAAATAACATATAGAAATCTACCGCATACTTTTATGAAAACTGTTCCGCTCCCATGAACAGTAGCGTGATAACAGTACTTACAGCCTTCCTCGATAAACAGAATATTCAACACAAAAAAAATTCAATATGAACCAGTAGTTCCAGTAGTTTCCATACAGCCAAAATGTTTACTAACCTTTGTAGGGTTCAGAAGATGTACTAATGTCTGCACAATTGCATGATTAGTAGCATTCTTGTGAGCGTTTAAAGGGAAGTTGCACTCCCCGCTGCAGTAGAACGCACCATATCCATCCGGCGCGATGATCCAATCCTGCCAAATTGTACAATAAGTATTAGGATAGCGTTACGTGCGTTACGCAATATATGTTCAATCAATCAGCCCATCGCAGTCCACTGTTGGACATAGGACTCTCTCAAAGTTGGGAGGCTTTTTTTACCACTCAGGTGGCAAACAAGCACACGCCCCACCAGATGGAACGTGGTTACCGTGGCCTATTTACGTTTGCAACACCAAGGGCGTCACAATCGTGCTGTCTACGCGGACGTATAATAAATAAATAAATATTCTAGGACAATTTATAGTATAGACAATTTGAGCATAGTTTAACTAACTTGTGTTATGGGTTCTAGAATGCAGATAAACATACTGAGATACTTTTTTTTTGGAAATACATACATATTATACATAGACACAAATATTTGCATTGAGCGGGAATCTAACCCACATCTCCTGCGTAGCAGTCGCGTTTACTACCGCCACGCCACGGAGGTCGCCAATTCATATAATAGGATAGTATAAGCTGGTGCATTAAAGAAAGGTTTTATAAATGGCGGCTTGTACTTGCGTTGACAGATAGTACAGCTAGCATATAAAATTTCAAATATTTTTTTTTCATATGAAAAATAATAAAAACAAACAAACAAAGTACAAGCCGACATTTAAGAATCCTTTCTTTTATGCATCGCATCAAGAGCACAGAGCGTGGAAGAAAATAAAGATCAATATTTTTTTTGTGTTGACGGTACGCGCGTGAGTGAGTATAGACAGTACTAGTGTGCGAGCGAGAGGAAGTGATAACGTCCGCCATTTATAAAACCTTTCTTTAATGAACCAAGTTTTAACTTTAAGGAACATAAGGGTATTGCCGCACAAACGCTAAGGGTCTGAGACAGAAGATCGGTCAAGTGGGATCTAAAATGAAATATAAATATATACGAACCTGCCACTCCAGGTCTTTAAAACTAACGTATAGCGTTTGAATCTCGCAGCTTCTAGTTGTCCAGTGCGATGTATCTGAAATAAAACAGGTGTTCAATGAGTCACAAGTTGTTTACATACGCAAAGATTCAAAGAAACATAATATAACTATAATAATAATAGTCTATGGATATGCTAGACGGCTTGCGTGTTTATTATATACTAGAAAGATAAAGATTCCAAAGCATTCAAATGAAAATAATATCCTAATTAACATTAATTTGTCTCTGAATGATTATGACACAATGACAAAACTTAATTCCGTACAAGGCGTGAATAAATTGCTAAATCAACTTTCACGAAATTTTGAGGTATGTACAATAGTAACAATAATAATATTGTTATTTATGTACATAGCAGTTACGTACAAAGCGGTACGCAGTTTGGTTAAGAGTAGGTACACAAAGTGGAGCACGTCATCAATCCAGCTCCACTCTTCAGATTGTAGATAAAATGGGCACTAGTGTGTGTAGTTGACCAAACGAGAGTCTCCGTTTCGACAAGATGACAGATTTTCCGAATCTAACTATATTTTTAAATCTAATTTATGTAGCAAAATTATTCATCTTCGCAGGGTCTACTGTGTTCACAAAACTACTAGTACTCGTAAATTAAATGTAAACATATATAAATTAGATAAGATTAATATAGTCATAACTACAATGACTATAGCTATACTCGCACTACTACACTGGCTGAACGGGACCAAAAAGTTTGGTACCGGTATCAATTTAAAACCATACCCGGATCACTTACGTCCTATTTAAAAAAATAATGGCGTCTACACGATAACTGTCAAAATGCATTATTATCTTCAGCATGCCATTCTAATTTTAAAATCATTAATGCCATCCTCAGCCAGTAACGACACAATTTTTGTTCTATACAGGTTGTCTATATAGTACCTATGCATAGATATTGCCTAGTCTAGTAGAAAATCATAAAATTTATGAATGAAGTAACAGAACCAACCTGTAAGTGGATTTCTTGTAAGATAATTCTCTGAGTACCCGTGTGAACGCCACCGTCTCGCTTCACGTTTCCGCCTGGCCCCCGCATCCGCACCGCTAAGCTTCGGTCCACTTTTAAAGAATGCCACTAAGAATGGTTGCTTTCCATCTGACACAGTTCCACGCGGTTCCTCCAAACCAATTTCTTCAGGCTTCGCATGACGCTCTGTAACGAAATAATAATGTTCCTAATAAAGCACGTACATTCATCTCAATCTTAAGTTTAACACTGTAAAAATGTTATTGATCTTGCAGTTCATCGAACTGCGATAAGTGTAATAGTGTGATATTTGTAAATAACTTTACTTGCCCCTGTGTTTTTAGTAGATACCTAAGCCAAGTTATTTTATTTTATTTGAATTCATCACAGCTTCCGTACTATTTTCGTTTCGTGCGGATATTTATTCAAAAGAACCTAACAAAAATTGTGAATTGACTTTTTACGTAAACAATCTTTTTGGAAGTCTGAATTATACAGTTTATAAATATGTGAGTAACTAACTGTGGTTGACGGTTGACCACTATGAAGATATAACAACAGGTTGACACTGTGGCGTAGCGGTAAAGCGTTCGACTGCCACACAACGGGCGCGGGTTTAATCCCGCTTAGTGCAAAATTTATTTGCATATACAGGTTGTTAGGGTAATGCTCTCGAAGGCGAAGACCTACCTGGTTGTGAATGTGGATGCAAAGTGATAAAGAACCCTCGGTTATCAGCCGGTGACTCGAGCCACACCGCCAGGGCGCTCGTCACGTTTAATTCCAGCCAGCCTTCAGCGCCAGCGCTGGTATTTACTGCAGCCACCTCCTCCATCTGTATACTCCTAAAATATGATAAATAGTACTTAGCAATTAAATGAAATCGGTGATAACATCAGTAGCGTGGGATCCTTATAACCCTATTCGTGCTGTTTCTATGTATTCTCTGGTTTACCATTATGGGTCAAATGCTGCATGATAAACTAGATCAAAGTAAGTTTTTTGGTCTGGTATGTGTGGAGGTGGTAGATCATTCAACTGCTACGACACCTGTGGTTTAGTGAAACCCTCAGACGAGGTAACATCACGTTCAAGTTGCCATTAGAACATATAACATAACATCAACTCACGCCTATATCCCTTAAGGGGTAGGCAGAGGTGCTAGCACCCACATTTCGCCAGTTTATGTTTATGTCCCAATGTAGGTAATACGTGGTGAGCCTATTGTCATTAACCGGGCTCTTATAAACCTGCGATAAATACACACATAACTTCGAAAAGCATCGAAAAGTCATTAGTGTGTGCCATGGTAAAACCTGGGATCGAACCCGAGACCTCGTCTCAGCCGTCCATCACCCATTTCACTAGGCTACCACTGCCATTAGGAAATAAAAATAAAAAATGCGTTTAAATTGTGGCATATAGTGTTAACTAGCAAATAATCTAGAAATGAACAAGTGTGTATAAAATGTTGTTATGTACATTGGTTTGGCTGCTCTAAGATCTTGGTCTATTAACACCTTTTTTACCTATTAGGTAGCTTGCGGTAGTTGCTTATCAATTAAAATAATGCTATTTTTGTTAAACTTCAGTATAGACAAGCTTCACGGAAATAAAGGATAGACAATCTTCATGAAATTTGTCATCTTTTAACAAATTCCCTAATGGGAGTCCTACGAATGTGAGTGACACAACTCGCCATTTATCTACCAGAATACTGATTAACCTCTTCAACTACGCTAAAATATTGCTGTTAATATTGGATTCGAGTATATAATGTTAGTTGAGATACGAACTTGCAATGCAACCTCAATCATCTCATCGCAACTTCGTCTTAAGCTGATATCCGACATTCACATTCAATCTCTTCGTCTGCTGGGCTAAAATGACGTCACGATGACGTTTTCGACACGTGACATTTTTTACAGCGATTTGATTGTTCATCACATGTTCATCATCATAATAGTTGTCATTTTTATAGCTCGGACAAAAAGGTTTATTCTTTTCACTATATTACATATATATTAACAATACTGCAGGTATATAAAATAAAATAAAAATCAATACGATTTGTACTAGATCAGTGACCACCACATCTTATCTTGTCTATTTCAGATCCATTGCAAAGGTCTACATTGTCGCTTAGATAGAACCATTCATTTGGTTGCTGTCAACACTTACCCCATATTATCGACGCTAATAACTCTGTGTGCAATGACAGTGTACAAGCTAGTGGGTTCTGCGGTCTGTGTTGGAGCCTGGTGCAGCCTCAGCTCAGCAGTGAGAAGAGCAGAGGCGTCCCCAGGCGCACCAGTCACTTCGAACCAAACGTGCCTCCCGTGTCCATGGCGAAGCGCACCCAGATGATGCCCTTAAAATATATCAAATTCTAAAAAAATAAACTTGCCTTTAGACACATGCAACTTAAATGAGTTGATATAAATAGTTTTTCTGAATGAGTACGCAATTGGAATAAAAAAACACTATTTAAACGGAAAATCCGTTTAAAAATGGCGCGATTTATTTGATTATTTTACCATGAGTGAAATTCTCCTTCAGACAGTATCATGACTATAGTTGCGGCACGCTATGATGATCGTTTTGACACGATTGGTTTTACCCGTTTTCTCTTTTTGGTGCGCTTAATATTGAACAACGAACTGTTAGACGAATAATTAAAGAAAAATATGGGGAGACTGGCACAAAAGAAAATAAACTTCCCACACCAAAAAATAGAAAAAGATCAAAATCATTTGTGCCAAAACAGCCATCATAGCGTGCCGCAACTATACTTATCTACTATGCTACTGGGCTTAGTTTGCGTACCTATTACGCACCGCACCGGTAAAACACAAAACTGTAGCACTAGCATGAACTCCTATCGAATTCGTAATGTAAAGGTTTCGAGAGAACGGAGCATTGTGATTGGCAGCCTGCCTCTTGTGAACCTGTGTGCGTGTGTAGCCCGCAAATCGCAATGCTCCGTTCTGTCGATACCTTTACATTACGAATTCGACAGTATTTCTTGCCAAGGCTACTGCAGCCCGGCAATAAGTACAAATAGAGTATCAGCACAGCCGCCGGTGTCATGGGTAATGTAGTACGAAGTGGCATACAGCGACTTCATTGCCACCATAACATTCAGATATCATCGGTAGGTACTTTTTCCATTTATTAAAATATACCTTGATATACCTTGATATAATCTCTTTTACTCTTTATCTTTCAGTTGCTTTGATCAAGTGATTTATTTTGGGGAGAGTGAGAGTATTTTCGGGACAGTCCTAATTAAGTTAGTTATTGTAGTAAAATATAAGTAGTACCATCTTATTTTGCTTATTATGTTAACAGGTAAATTTAGTTGATGATGTAATTAATTGATTATGTATGACTATAATCTTAAGTAGATTTTAACAGGTATGTAAATAATGTAATACGAGTAAAACACCACGCACTGGTGACCACCGGCTGCAATAAGCCTGATGTTGATTTTCTCGTCAACAAATGACCGTAGCAAAATTACAAAAATCGCACATTAAATCGTGGCATGTATCATAAAATCTAAACTATGAATCTCTCTACTTAGATATGACTACCACCTACCACCACTACTGACCACTCGGAACTCGGTATGTATTTATTTACGGGCTCATTTTATAATCGTTTTGGAAGAAATATTTTGGATACAGTTTCGATAGCAAAATCGACGGGAGTATATATTAATTTGACAAAAATAAAAAAATAAAAAAATTACAACCACTACCCAGACAACCCTTTTTAAATGAACTACCGCGCCATGTGCATATTTTTAATATTTTGTTTGAATGTAGTCAACGCTCCAGATAAGATATAAAAATATGTCTAATACATAGTAGTAAACTATATTCTAAGAAGACAGAAGTGGTCTGAGGACAGGCTCACATGTCCCTTTTTAGGTAGGTACCACTTCGATGATAGTCAAAGACTAGTAACTTCTTATGTCCTAGTTAATGATCACAGGCAGACGCTTTCATCTCGGCACCAGAAGGCCGAACTAATTAAGTACTAAGGAACTAAGTATACAGATTTTATAGACACTATCGACCTCTCAACCCCGAGAAGCATAAACCTGATAATTCTGGACATAGTAGATATATATCCAAAGTCAGGTCTAAAGTCTAAACTAAATCATTGATGTATGGCGAACAGGTGTTCAATGATCTTGTTGTAATATGATTCCATCTACAGGTGTATACATGACCTCTGAGTGTTATGTATAATTCATTAGCAATAAAAATTGATTATTCAAATTGTAATATTACAGAATAAAGATACAAAATATTTAATATCGTTAAGGAAAAAGTAAGTAAGACAATTGGTCTTGATTTCTCATTATAAAAAAGATTAATGAATTAAGAAAACATGAAGGCAGACAGATAAATGCCTTGATTCACAAGATCGATTCCCGGTCAGTTCAAATAATTTTAATGTTTAAATAATAATATCTTGCATTTGACTATCTTTAGGTATGTTATTGTACTTAGATAAGTTTACTTATAACAAAATATTCAAAAATCGGAATTCCTTTATGAGTGGTACGAGTAAGTCAGTGTCGAAAAGGAACGAGCGACGACGGGTGGTTCATAATTGCTTGATAGTCCCCACTTTAATGCATGGGATTGACATTTGGGTATGGGAAAAACTCAAGTACCTATATGTGTGGTAAGGTTTGCTAATAGAAAGAGGATATAGAGATTAAGTGTGGTGGTGAAAGGTGTGGTATTTTTTTTATCGTCAACCAAATCCCCACGGATACCACCTCCGCCAAAGTCGGTGGAAGTGATTATATCGGTGTGGTGGTGAAAGATGTGGCCTGAAGAGAATGTAATAACAAGGATTGAAAAGGCTAAGGTGGTTTGGGCACATAGAGCGAATTTAGTAGGTACTCGTAGTATTTACGTCCGTCGTGGTCCAACAGACACAGACAAAAAGACATGAATTATAAAAATATTTTCGTATTCAGTACTTATTGTTTAATGTGTATTTGTAAGTATGTACCTCTGCCTACTTGTAAAAAAATACCTAAGTATGTTTAGGTATACGTATTCTAAAACCCCTAAGACAACTAGGTAGTTAGGCTATGCTTACTTTGGGTCTACCTAGCGCAGCTGTATAGAATATCCTAGAATATTTATTCATAAATCTATCTGTCACCCTGTTACATTGAACAAAGTATCAAAATATTACAACAATTCATATTTTCCGGGAACTGATAGCGTTTGATAACATTCAGAAAACATCTCGCACTTACTCAATAGAATTATTTGTAACTCCATAACAAATAATAATTACTGGCCCTTAATTTTATTATTCTGACATTAAATTTAATAAATGAGTAGGTTCTTTTAAGGGTTAAGTAAGTTGTAGGTAAGTATCTGTATTATGTATTATAATAGGATTGTGTTGTGTGACCAATAGACGTTGACATATTACCTACTGTACCAAAAACTTCTTTAAATAATGGCTACATAATAAAGATCTCAAGGTACGATCTATTTCAATCGAAAAACACACATTCTAATACCATTGATTTGTGTATAACACCACAATAATACCTGCCCAAGATAAACCAACATACCTACTCATATCTGTTTTGTATTTCAAAAGGACACGATTTTACCATAACTAAAATTTTACCATAAAAAAAAATCACCAGGTCATTTGTCATTTAAGTGGAATAAATAATAAAACATGACTTAAGTACCTAGGTATGGTCTGTAGAAAATATAATAAGTATTTGCATTTAAGGTGGTATGTTAATTAACCTCTTTTTCTTTGAGTTGGAATGATTGGTACCTACTGTCAAGGCTGGGCAAATTAAACAAGGACTGGGAGAGGAATATCATCTTGTTACATCATTGTTCCAGGTTGCTTTTACGCAGTTTGGATAGTTTCTTGTGTTCAGTTTTTTGTCACTAAAAGGTTATCTACCCTGTTATTTTAATGGTATTTCTCTTTACGTATGATTTTTAATTACCTATTCAGGTATATTGGTTTATTTTAATACTTAATACTTAATTACCTATGTTTCTAATGACTACGGGGCCCTAGACAAGTGGCCATAGTAGTCGTTTTGTAGAATGGAATATATGTAGAAATAAAGTTCAATGTATGTGATTGACACGTTTTTTGACGTTTACCTATGACATTTATGATAAGCGCGCACGAATGCCAATGTTCCTTGTTATTCTACATAACGATAACCCACTTACCTAAGAACCCCTGTGTAGTGTTTGTGTATCTATGGAATAGATATATACACTGTCTCACGTACACCAATAGGGGGTTAGCTGTCATTGGAGGGTTGACCATTGACAGAGCGGGGTGACGAGAGGAATCAGTTGGATCCGTGCCTACAGAGAAATATACCTGCGCTATTGAGTGTAGTAGTGAGCCAGTGCTTTAATCATATTACTAGAACGGAGTATTCTACAAGTGGCGACGAGGTAAAAGGTCAGTGTTATTTTGTATAACAACAAAAATCATATAGGTATAAACTAAACGTTACGTTTTAAACGACAATGTACTTCTAAAAAGGAGGGTGGATGGCGTATTTAAGTCATATTTAAGGAATAAAAATGTTTAGTAGCACATTAGTTATTTATTGGATAATATTTTAAAGTTTTTAATCAGAAATAAATACATTGCAAATAATATGAGAAGTTTAATAAAAATGGCGCCATTTTGCCATCTATTACATTTGTTATGTTTGAGATTGAGCAGACTATGTATTATTGTGCATGGGGGAGATTTTAAGGATCTTTAGGGTTTGATTTGGTAATTAATATTTGTAATAAATCGTAATATAGTTCCAAACAAAGAGAGTTCAAATTTTACAAAATACAAGAGCGGGAAAGTTTTTGTTTTAATTTTTTTTTAAAGTTACGTTTCTTTTCATTGTGCATACAGTCTATGGTATACGGAACATTTACTTACAGTCAGAAAAAAATATTCTATGTTGTGTTTAATGTTAATTAAGTAGATATTTATTTTAATATACATAATTGTGGCACAACAAATACAATAATAAAATTTGATATAGATTTCACGAAGCAGTTTACATCGTGGATGTAAATTACATACCTACATTCAAATAAATATCCTACCACGTGATTCAGATCTCTTAAAAAAAAAAAAATTAGTAACAATAAGTACCTATATATATATTACACACATTACATTATTAATTTACTATGGAATATTTTACAGCAAATTTCTTGGTACTATATGACTTTAACACGTCTACCACACCTTCGTAAATGATGTCTTCAAATAATTAAATAAGATTTTCATTTTAGCTATGTTTTCCATTGAACTGGAAATATAGATCTACATAAATATCTATCACGTACCTACTGAGACTTCTATTAGATTAGAAGTATAGGTTTTTTATTTTGAATTTCATTTGATTGAAATTAACATGAATACTGGACTTCTTTTAAATAAGATGTATATGTTTCCCACTTTGAATTTCATTAAATTGAAATTAATATGAACAACGGACTTCTTTTAAATAAGAGGTATAGCTACTTATTCCACTTTGAATTTCATTAAATTGAAATTAATATGAACAACGGACTTCTTTTAAATAAGAGGTATAGCTACTTATTCCACTTTGAATTTCATTAAATTGAAATTAATATGAACAATGGACTTCTTTTAAATAAGAGGTATAGCTACTTATTCCACTTTGAATTTCATTAAATTGAAATTAATATGAACAATGGACTTCTTTTAAATAAGAGGTATAGTTATTCCACTTTGAATTTCATTTAATTGAAATTAATATGCTTAATGGACTTCTTTTAAATAAGAAGTATTCGGTTACTAATTATTTGACTTTCATTAAATTGAAAGTAACTTTCTGACTTCCATTCAATTGGATGTATTTTCAGCTCGCATCAACAGAACAATTACTCGTCATGGCTAGTCAACTACCACCACCAGAAAAACTCGAACTTGAAGGTGATACAACTTCAGTAGGACTTAAATGGGAAAAATGGAAAAGATCCCTCCGTATATATCTTGAAGCTTCTGACATTACACTTGCTACAAAAAAGAGAGCAATATTGTTAGTTTTGGGTGGAGCAGCACTTCAAGAAATATTTTTTAATCTTCCTGGTGCAAGTGCTGAACCTGAAGATGATGTTGATGTCTTTGAAGTAGCTCTAAGTAAACTTGATGATTATTTTATGCCCAAACAAAACAAGACGTATGAAAGGCATATGTTTCGTCTTATAAAGCAGGAAGAAGGTGAAACTTTTGAGAAATTTCTCATCAAGCTCCGAAATCAAGCATCTAAATGTAAATTTGACAAACCGGAAGAACACATAATTGATCAAATAATAGGAAGGTGCCTCTCCTCGGAATTACGAAAAAAGATTCTGACAATGGGAGATGAAGTTACTCTAGATCAAGTGATTAGAATGGCAAATACTCTAGAAGTTGTAAATTATCAGCTAGAAAGTTACGAGCAAAACGACAAAGGAAAGACCAATGAGATAAATGCGATAAAATTTAAAAACAAGGATACTTCAAAATGGGGCAAGCAAGAGAAACCGATTAATAAGTGTAATAGATGTGGTAATAGCACACATAACGTTTCTCAAGGATCAACATGTCCAGCAAAAGAAAAGAAATGCCATGGCTGTGGGAAAATGGGCCACTACCAGCGATGCTGCCGAACTAAGTTCTATCAACAAAAACGGAGACTAGATCAAAAAAGCGATGAAAATAGAGATAATAAAAGGCAGCGGAAGGAAGCTACGGTTAACACACTTGAAAACGAGGAAGCACAATATATATTTAACGTGAACAATGACGCCACAATAAAATGTGATATTGGGGGAATAACCGTGGAAATGCTTATTGACTCGGGTTGCAAGCATAATCTGTTAACTGACGAGACTTGGGAGTATTTGAAAAGAAACAAAGTGAGCTGCTATAAACAAGTTAAAGAACCGAATAAGATATTTCTGGCGTATGGCAGTAAAATACCTTTAGAAGTAAAGGGATCTTTTGAAGCACATATTAAAGCGAATGGGAAAATGGACCGTAGTACTATTTATGTTATTGGGAACGGATCTAGAAATCTTCTCGGAAAGGACACCGCCATACGATTAGGTGTTTTAAAAATAGGCATGGACATTAATCAAATCAACTTGTCTCAGGAAACAATTCAGCCTTTTCCGAAATTTAAAAATACTCTGGTTGAATTTCTCATAGATCCAACAGTAAAACCTGTCATGCAACCCTACCGCAGAATACCTATACCGGTGGAAGAACAGATAAATAAGAAGATTAAGGAATTATTGGATACAGACATCATTGAAGAGGTTCAAGAACCGTCACAATGGGTTTCGCCTATTGTACCTATCGTCAAAGATAATGGCGATGTACGTGTATGTGTGGATATGCGACGCGCTAATGCAGCCATTATAAGAGAAAACCACCCACTACCTTGTATGGAACATTTATTACCTAAAATAAAGAAGGCCGTCTATTTTTCAAAATTGGATATTAAAAATGCATTCCATCAAATAGAACTACATCCAAATTCACGGCATTTGACCACTTTTATAACTACGAATGGTCTATATAGATACAAGAGGCTCATGTTTGGAGTTACATGTGCACCAGAATTATTTCAAAAGATTCTAGAAAAAATGTTGATAAAATGTGAAGGAGTCATAAACTTTATAGATGATATTTTAGTATGGGGTAGTAGTAAAGAAGAACATGATTTACGGCTGGCGGATGTGTTAAGAGTTTTGAAAGAAAATGATGTTATGTTGAATCAAGATAAATGCATATTTACAGTACAGAAAATAAATTTTTTGGGACACGAATTGACACCAAATGGCGTAAAACCCCTGCGAAAATATATTAAGAGCATATGGGAATTTAGAACACCGAAAACTATAGAAGAATTACAAAGCTTTTTGGGTTTAGTCAATTACATAAATAAGTGGATTCGCAACTTAGCCACTAAAACCGAACCACTTAAAGAAATACTTAGAAAAAAACTAGGGAAGAAAGCTAGCATTGAAGAATATTGGAAAGGAAGGCAAGATAAAGCATTTGCAGAACTGAAAGAAACATTAGCGAAGATAGAAACATTAGGTTTTTACGATATTAACGACAAAACCCAAGTGATAGCGGATGCAAGTCCTGTAGGTTTGGGGGCAGTGTTGGTACAATCTGACCACAATGGACCAAGGATTATCGCATATGGAAATCGAACGTTAAATGACTGCGAAAGAAAATATAGCCAAACAGAAAAGGAAGCTCTAGCAATTGTTTGGGCTGTTGAACATTTCAACACATTTCTTTTTGGAAAAGAGTTCGATTTAATAACAGATCATAAACCGCTTGAATTTATATTTGGGCCTAAGTCCAGACCATGTGCTCGTGTTGAAAGGTGGGTTTTGCGACTTCAAGCGTATCGATACAATGTTAAGTATAAACCGGGAAAAACAAATATTGCAGACCCATTATCACGTCTTTGTAATTAAGAAGCTCAATCTATTCAATCACCTGAAAGAGACTATGTTCATGAAATAGCCGAATATGCAAGACCTTGTGCAATTTCTATGCAACAAATAATGAAAGAGTCGGCAACTGATAATGATATTACTAAAGTTAAAAATGGAATGTATAATGACCAATGGGATGATACCGTAAAAATGTATAAAGTATTTTCAAATGAATATTGTTTTTATGAAAATATACTCTTAAGGGGTAACAGGATTGTTATTCCACACAATCTCAGAGAGCAAGTTCTACGTGCGGCCCATGAAGGTCACCCTGGCATTGTAGGCATGAAGGGTCGTCTTCGATCGAAAGTCTGGTGGCCTAAAATTGACAAAGATGTTGAGTCACTTGTAAAGAGTTGCAAAGGATGTACCCTAGTAAGTTTACCTAATCCTCCCACACCAATGAAACGAAGGGAGCTTCCAGCTGAACCTTGGGTAGATGTTGCCATAGATTTACTAGGCCCTTTGCCAAACAATGAATATCTATTTGTTATAGTCGATTATTATAGTCGTTACAAGGAAATAAAAGTAACTAAGGCCATAACAAGTACGCAAATTATCAAAATTCTTAAGGAAATATTTAGTAGGTTGGGTTATCCACAGTCAATTACTGCTGATAATGGACGGCAATTTATAAGCCAAGAGTTTAAGTCTTTTTGTCAAGAATGCAATATTAAGCTTTTCCATACAGTTCCATATTGGCCCCAGATGAATGGCGAAGTGGAACGTCAAAATAGAGATATCGTCAAACGCCTGAAGATAAGCTCAAGTGAGAAGAAAGACATGAGGGAAGCGCTTTATGAATACTTAATGATGTACAATTCCACTCCTCACTCAGTAACTGGAAAGACGCCGTCAGAGCTTTTTTTCAAAAGAAAAAACAGGGATAAAATTCCGATGTTTAGAGACGTTAATGATGCTGAAGATGATTCCGAGGTAAGAGACAAGGATAGCTTGCAAAAAGAGAAGGGAAAGGAGTATAGTGATAGAAAGAGAAGAGCAGAGAATCCAGAAATATGTGAAGGAGATAAGGTATATCTAAAAGAAATTGAAAATACCAATAAGCTAACAACTACTTTCAATCCTACGCCGCACGTCGTAGAGAAATCGATAGGTGGTGATATTACTGTAAGAAATGAAGAGACAGGACAGAAATTGAGGAGAAATGTAATACACTTGAAAAAAGTAGAAGGACAATGGAAGCAAATGCAAAACGCATCTCCAATGCCAACAGACGATCAGATGTTTAGTGAGTAGTGTATTAATGTAAGTGATTACTAAGCATAATTGGTTGAATTATTGTATACTGTAAGCAAATTTCATATGTATGTTTATTTGAGTAAAAGTTAATAAAAAAAATGTTAAAAAGGAAGGGATGTAGTGTTTGTGTATCTATGGAATAGATATATACACTGTCTCACGTACACCAATAGGGGGTTAGCTGTCATTGGAGGGTTGACCATTGACAGAGCGGGGTGACGAGAGGAATCAGTTGGATCCGTGCCTACAGAGAAATATACCTGCGCTATTGAGTGTAGTAGTGAGCCAGTGCT
The DNA here is from genome assembly GCA_963691645.1 of Pelosia muscerda. Lineage (NCBI taxonomy): Eukaryota > Metazoa > Arthropoda > Insecta > Lepidoptera > Erebidae > Pelosia > Pelosia muscerda. The sequence continues at coordinate 9,352,407 of OY829100.1, forward strand.
TTAATCATATTACTAGAACGGAGTATTCTACACCCTGGAATGTCTATTACAGTTATTAGTCATTGGTCAACAATACAGAAATACGAATATCGAAGACCATGACTCATACTTTTTGTCTACTTTGCCTTTACCTGAAATGCTCAGGTAAGTACATACCTTAGGAATTCTTATACCGTGTCGCCCGTATCCATTAAAAAAACAATCATCACAAGAAACAAAACTACAACGGTTTATTAAATATATGGTACGGAAGAGCATTCTCTGAGAAATAGCCGGTTGGTAGAAGCTAAACAGTTCTTTCCTGGAATGTTCCTTTCTAATTAAGGGAGTAGTAACTGCCTAGCAACTGAAGTAGTTCATACTCTTTAATTTTGAGTATTAGGTTGTATTTCTAAAGGAATAGAAATAACGTGTAACGTCGACTCTGTGAATTGAGCTAATAATTAATAAATCCTAGTTACAATTAAAGGTAAATTGACATTGAAATGTCCAAATGGCATTTGTGGGGCTGTTCCTTCTCCACCAGGGGTTAGGAAGCGGTGTTAAACTTAGTTTAATTGTCATGGACAATGGACTTCGAAAAATAAATAAATTGAAAATAATCGCAATATGTACGTACGATTAGTAGGTACATACCTAAGTAATAAGTACGTCGAAAATTTGAAAATTTTTAACTTCAAGAAGGTATACCTTACTTAACAAATTCTAATTCATCGATTAATGTGGCCACTAAGCCTCACACTAAATAAATAATTAATGAACAAAGCTTATATAAAATATTATTAACTTACTTACATGAATTAGGTATAGTTGTTGTTAGGTCTTGATAGTATGTATGTCATGTAAGTAATCTATTTTTAAAGGTTTGTAAATATTTTAATCTCAATCAACACAATTATGTCGCTGACTGTACCCACCTGCCTATTAAATTTATTATTGAATTAATTACTAAAAAGTCCTCAACAGTAGCTAGGTAAGTAGGTACCTAGGTAAGTACCTAATTCTACTTAAATATGTAGAAGATATTGGTATTTTCAATACGATCTATCACCTAATGTTACTCACCATTGTATGAAAATAATACCAACTTATCTATTAAAATTGGATGGTGAAGTCACGATAATATAAGTGAAGACTTTACTGTACAGTATAAGGTAATTAAGTAAAGTACCTACGTAGAGACTCTAATTTTAATCAATATTCAGGTACTCACTTTTGCTTTGGAAGGTCATGATGAGATCGCTCTCGTCGATGGCATGTTGTTCATCGCCACTAAGCGCCATCTCGGAACTCCGGGTCGGTCGAGCTTGCTCGTGTTCTTCTGCCAATTGTTTGTAAACGTCCAACAAGAAGCTGGGTGCTGAGCGATCCAACGGTGGCGCCCGAGCCCGTCTAGGCCTCTCGCCTAGACCTAGTAGGTCCAATATTTCGTGTTCTACCACCATTCTCTCGTGCCTAGTCATGGAATGATGTATAACTGTTTGGTCAACGCCATTATCAATATACAATCCAGACAAAGCGGCCTCGGATACAGTAAACAAAATAAAACACGCGCTTAGCCACGCCGCCTTCTGACCAGCCATATTCGCTGTCGGAGCGCTTACTCGACTGGCGAGAACTAACCGGCGAAGGCACGCGGCGAGATGAGCCGGTGAACCTGCCCACTCAAGGTAGGCCGCCGCCGCCTCCGGCGCCGCACTAGCCGCATTCCTCCCCTCCTTCGTCTCACACACATCATTCGTTTTATTAACGTAAACACTAAACACTCAGCCGGACACGTCCAGGCTACTCAACTGCATATACTTATATATGTAGGTAAATGTATATCTCAGACCAAAGAATGTGTACCTATACATGTACGTTCATATTGTTTTATGTTGCGCAAATAACTCGAACATTAAATAAACTTTTTATCTACACTTTGGTCTAAAAGGGTCCTTAGGGTATTAAGATTCTAACACGTAGGTATATATTTCTCATACGATAGCCAAAAACATGACAACAATAAAATTCGTTAATATACCTACTTAACTTAGAAATCAGTTTCAAAGTACTTACAAATCCAAGTAGATATTATTTTGCGATCTTTAGGTATGTAGGTTTTTATACTACTTAGGTAGCAGACAAGCACACGTTCCGAGATGATAGAAAGTGGTTACCGTGGCCTGTGGACGTGTGCAACTCCAGGGCCGTTACACTCTTGCTGCTTACTCTGGAGAAACCTTCTAATACCCTTGTTGCCCTAACCCCATATTGTAGTCGCTTGGGAACACCACCACAGGGGAGTTCATTTCACAACTTGTGCATGCATGGGATGAAGTTCCTTTCATATCGCATGGTGCGCGCCGTTTACGATTGCAATGTGTGATTTCAACGAGGCTGCCTGTAGCGAGCGGTGCGATATTGTACAGGCGGTAGAACACACATAGCGACTTGGGGCTGAGACTTTCAGAATGGTCTTAAATCTAACAATACTTGATATACTTTTTCCAAGTTTTACCCGATTTGAAAAAGTTAATAATAATGCTTTAAAAATTTTAATAAAAATATATTTAAACATTCTCATCATTTTCAATTTTATATTGTCGAGCTGCTTTGAGAATTGACGCAACCTAAGGTCCAATACTTACCAATAAAATAAATATACGCTCAAAAGAACATCAAAACATAAACAAAAGACAAGGCAGACAAGCACACCGCCCACCTGATGGAAAGCGGTCACCGTGGCCGATGGACGTTTGCAGCACCAGAGGCGTTACACTCGTGCTACCTACCCTGTAGAAACCTTTGTGGTCGTAAAAATGAAGAGGAAGTGGCTCGATGTTATTGTTCGAGCAATACAATAGGTACCTACCTATAAGCAGAAGGGCAGCTAAGCTAATTCACAATGCGATTTATAACGTTGATATCAGAGGGTTCAAATTTTGTTCAATTTCGTCCTTCTACTTTCATCTTTCACCCAGAGTAAAATAATAATTATAAAAATAACCCCCGCAGGGGCAGCTTCTGGCGAGCTGATGTTGGGTCACAACACCTTGGACCCTGATCCTCCCGAGGGCTCGGAGTTATTCTCCTTCATCCATGTGCAGGCCTTGAATGGCCGGCCATGAGTAGTAGAGTCGTAAAAGAGGAACCTATGCTGCAAGTTGGAAGTGTAAAATGTATAACGTCGGGGGTCTGCTGACCGGCATACCGTGATCTTGCACCCCGCAGTCTCACCTCTCGACAAAGCTTGTCGAGAGGTACCGCTCATAAAGTATGTTGGATATTGGATGAGTAAATACTATATGAAATAAGATGGCAAGTGAATTTTCGGATGCGTTGTATTCAAATATGAAATAAGTTAACCGGAATAAATACCTACTGCTGAATATTAAGTAAACCATTAGCATAGTGAAGAAATATTACGTGATTTTAGGACTAATTATTGACTAATACTTCTGCAGATTCTAACGAAGATCTAAAGGTCCTCTTTAGGTCCGACTGGGCAAGTACCTCCACCCTGCAGAAACTTGTGTTATGTTTTCGGCGGTGAGTACCTAAGGTAGCCGGCAGGGCTAAAAAGTTCACAATCGACGAATCGTATTCGCATTGAAATAATTCGTTCGCTAATTTCATCTCGTAAAATGGTGACACAGCGCGATTCGATTTGAGCAATTCGCCTTTTTGTGATGTTTCTATTACAGCGATTACTGGCTTCAGCATATATATGTATGTATGTATGAAATAACTAAATATATTAAAATAAAACGGCCTTTATTATGGTTTTACTATAAATTATGTCCTATCGTACATATACAACTTAATGCTTAAATAATGCAAAATTATACTACTTTGTATTTTAAGGTAGGCAATCGCAATTTATTGGTAAACAATTTTTCAATGATCCTTATTACACATAACTTTTACATGAGATATTACACAAATACTTAGCATTCTTAGGAAAGTTTTGCAAAATAAGCATTCCTAAGAATAACTCTTAACAGTAACATCAAATTCGAGTTTACTTCACATATTTTTCCATAAACTTCTTGTGAAATTCAGACCTTAGTGAGTCATTGATGAACGTGTTTGATTTTTTCTCAGGTTCGGATCGTGCACAATTCTTGAAAACAACATCATCATCCCATCTTCTTTTTACCTATAAGTAAAACAATACCATTAGTATGAAACAAACATTTTTCAACTTTAATAATTTCAATTTAGTAAAAATATGTTGGTTCACAAATGTCCAAATCTAATGGAGGTTCCATCAGGAACAGTATTTAGTCTTCATTTCAACTCACACCTCACTCCCCTACATTTTAGTACAATAGTCAAGTATGTATGAACATTATCTACCTAAAGTATGAAAAAAATATGAACATTATCTACTCAAAGTATGAAAAAAATTTAACTTGTGACAGCTTGATACCTATGCATAATGGTTACGGCAAAACAAGTAAATGAACACATTGAATACAATATGTAATCAAAACTATTTGTAAGTAAAAATTCACGACTGGGTATTTCTCAGGGGGGTATGAGGTCTATCTGAAGCACAGAAATACTCAGACTAATGCAAATAGACATATTCATGGTTAGCAAAACCCAGGTATTAATAATGATATGGCAGTATTAATGAATGGTGATGGCTTTTGATTTTCTTGACATTCCTCCCAGGTTACACTAGCCGTGGTCATTAGCTATATATTTACCAATTGATAGCATTAATAATGGGTTTTGCTAACCATGTATCATGCAACATGAAAGTTTAAAACTTCATAAGACATATTCATGAACACACACATCGAAACAAATTATTTTCTATTTACCTTTAAATCATTTTTCTGTGCAGCAGCTGAATAATTTAACAAAGGATTTCCTGACAAAATATTCTCCATACGAATCCTTTCTTCTTCTTGCTTTCTTTCTGCTTCCTATAAATTAATAAACATGAATGATATTAATTTTTGTTGAATGATGTGATATCTGTGTGGTGAAGCAGAAAGAACATCACCACCCCACCTCATCTATCTTATATGTATGAGGAGACAAATGGAAAAATACACAAACAATATGACTACAAGGGATGGAAAACTCGAAATAAAACCCAATACTAATGTTTGGAGAGGCCTCACAATGTTGGGAAGCCTCTGGGAGAACTGCAATGGGCTAAACAAACAGCCCATCCCAGTCCAGCAGTGGACTGCGATGGGCTAACAGATTAATTGATATGATGTGTCCCATACCATCTTGTATATTGTTAATATATAAAGTCATAACTAATATTTAACATAGTGTTTTCGTATTACCTTTTTAGCCTGTTCTACTGCCCTCTCTTTTTTTATTTTATTCAGTTCAGCCAATAGAGCGGCAGTATCATCATCGGAGTCATCAGAATCAGAAGAATCTCCTTCAAGTGGGTCATCAGCATCTAAACTAGCAGCAGGTACTTGGTCAACCTTTGGTCTTTTTACTGCAGGCTCAATTTGTCTCCTTGCATTTGAGGTTTTAGATCCCTCCTTTTCTCTGTCATCTAGCTCTTTTCTGAAGTCCCTTGAACGTAACTCATCTGTGGTGCCTTGACCTTGCTCTCTGTAAACAGTGACATAAATAATTTTGTAAAATATAAGTACAAAAAGTAAAAATATCTTGACTTTATAATGAGAGGTAAGCAAAAACCATAAATTACCTGTATTTTAACTTTGTGTGTCCGGGAAGGTCCCTACTGGAATATTGACGAGATATAGCACTTAAATCTTTTTCACCACGACCTTGGCCTCCCCTCGCGGGATCAAAAGTAGGTCTAGCAGCTGTAGTCATGTTGCCCGACTAAAAACTTTATTGACCCTTAATACTTTAAAACCCTCGTATATATACTCTTTTATCTTCAAATATCTAAATGAAATGTACAAACAGGATATGAACTATTTGATATTAATACAAACAATAACAAACAGGACACTCTGCACAAAACCTGAACACCATAGAATAATGAATTATTCCGTGCAAAACACTAACTCAATCAAAGTGACGAAAGAGAATTTAATCCCTACCACTAAGATAAAATAGTGGCAAAAATTAACACGCTAAGCAAAACGACGAGGCGATCACAATAAACTATAATAATCTAATGACTTCCTAATGACAATAAATAACACACACAACTTGCAGTGCAGCAAAGAAATAGAACCATAGACTACTATTTCATTTTTTTTTGGGATTTTATGACCTGGTATCCAGGACCTTTAGGTCACGTTATAGATTATTATATATACATAATAGAGAATAGTGTTGCCTATCGATAATCGACTATCGCTAAACTATCGACAGTCGACTAACGCTAAACTATCGAAGGTCTTTTGATAAATGACGTCATTTCAATAGTATCAATATGCTATCGATAGCATCGATACAATCGATAGTATCAACGCTATCGTCTGGCGAATAATCGCAATATATCATTTTAAAATGCATATTTTTACATTAAAATTGAAGATATTAAATAGTAGATACTAAGAAGAATCGGGTGACCATCCCTACAACGGCTTGAGAGAGCGTGAATACTTTCCGTAGATTTGGTAGAGTAATTTTAATAATTCGGTAGATTGTCGTGTATATATAAAATACACATATAAAATACACTTATGCAGGCAAAAATGTCCTGGTATTCAGAAAAAAACAATACTCAGAACATTGATCATCTAGAATGTGTTCTACTATGTGTTTCAAATGAGTTGATAACTGTCAGTTCGACATTTTGATGCCTGTTGCTAACTTCGGTTTAATTTATTAATAAAGAAAAATATCATTACAGTTATTAAAAAATGTGTTATGTACTATATGACAAGAAAATGAATATTAAGGTAAATGTACGTAATTCCGGAGTACTAAGGCATTTTTGTCTTTCCTAGCAATTTCCAGTAAAGCAGGAAAAATTAGCGAATTGAAGTTAGTTTATTCGTAAAAAGAGGTTTTCAGAGAAGAGATTGTTATGTAACACTACTATATTTAAACTATTTTATAAAAGTAATCGTAATTTTTCTGGACCTAGTAAATGTCCGTTATTACGGTATAAAATTTGACTCTCCAGGTAATTCCGTAAATGGGTGCTGGTAATTCCGGCATATGCAGAAAAATGCCGTTTTTCTGCAGGATTACATGAAATATGAAACATAAATTTAATGTGACGTGTTCTAAATAAAACAACTTTATTTTATAAGTGTAGGAAAACAGTTTATTCAAATTTTTAGGTACTTATAGTAACTTTATTACTTATAGTAACTTTATAAAACAGTATAATTAAATTATACAATAAAAATATATAATTAACAGACTATTTATACTGTTGATTGATGGCACTTGGTGGAATTTGTTGTTACACATATTGAGAACTCACTTGTACTGGCATCCTCAGAGGTTTACGATGACATCGTAAACCTCTGAGGATGCCGTAAGGCGAAACCGGTCAGGTCTATTAAACAATAAAAATACTGTGGAAAAGTACAAGTGAGTTCTCAATATATATAATTAACAGTATATTTTAACAGTAGGTATATTCAAATTTAAATTTTTAGGTACTTACTTACCTTAGATGCACGATATATGGTCATGGATCCATTTTTTATATCCTCTAAAGCTTTGGCGAGGTCCTCGTTGGAGTAGGTACTTTTTGTTTGACATTTCGACCTGTAAAAAAATTAAAATGCAGTAGCTCCTCAGGTACAGTCAGCAGCAAATAGATAGATACATTCAAGGCCATCAAATAGTTAGAGACAGCCAAAGTGGTCAAAACTATCGATACACCCGAGACGCTCACATAGATAGAGACATTTTATTCGTCAAAAGTAACGGAACGCGCATGTCACCAATTATATCGGCTCTACTAGGGTGCCAGTTATATGATGACAGCCAACTCACCATATGTAACTAAGCAACATCCTTGCCATAAACATCGGTACAACTGCACAATTACACCTTAACTATACTCTGTCTAATTTAGGATGATAATTTTGACAGTTCACGTCTATGAAGTAACGTATTTTTATAAACAAATTAATAAATTAATACCTCAAAAATTATCGTAATTCATAGACAAGTACCGCCCACTTATCGTAGAGTAGTGCCTTGCAAGAATACAGCATAATTGACTGTAGACAAACGAATCGAATAAATCGAACATAATCTATTAATTTATGAAAATAATTTTATGTTTAAGTACTTATCTACTACAATTTTGGTAATAGAATTAACTAGATATAATATAAAACATAAATATTATACAATAAATGGCAGTAACTGTAGCAATTATTAACTTTTAAACTTTCGCGTTCCATGATTATGATAATAAATGTAACCGGGAATTAACGCGATCATGGTATAGGTATATACATACCTTTTGCCTGACGTTTCGACCAGGTTACACCGGCCGTGGTCACAGGCTGACTGGCTCAGCTGCGCACGCCCTCCGTCGTCGAGTCCGTGAGGTAGCCGGTTGTTCACCTACCCGCACATTTTCGACATTTGTAGATTATTTCTTCGCCAGGTACCGTCACATACCACACTCACAGGGTCACTATTCTCTAAGCAAACGGCTCGTTGTCTATCCGACGGCGCAGAAAAGCGAGGTAGCAGGTTTTTTATCACTGGATTCCATGTCGCAGATAACTTGAAACCGTCTTCCCGATTGAAATTATTGTACTTCTTAATTTCAATAGCTTCACGTACAGCTCTTGAATAGAAGTGACGTTCAGAACACCTTTTAGAAGCGGGCACGAATCACTGGATTGAATTCCACAATACGCAAGTCCTCTCCACCGAACGTCACTTCTATTCAAGAGCTGTACGTGAAGCTATTGAAATTAAGAAGTACAATAATTTCAATCGGGAAGACGGTTTCAAGTTATCTGCGACATGGAATCCAGTGATAAAAAAACCTGCTACCTCGCTTTTCTGCGCCGTCGGATAGACAACGAGCCGTTTGCTTAGAGAATAGGGACCCTGTGAGTGTGGTATGTGACGGTACCTGGCGAAGAAATAATCTACAAAATGTCGAAAATGTGCGGGTAGGTGAACAACCGGCTACCTCACGGACTCGACGACGGAGGGCGTGCGCAGCTGAGCCAGTCAGCCTGTGACCACGGCCGGTGTAACCTGGTCGAAACGTCAGGCAAAAGGTATGTATATACCTATACCATGATCGCGTTAATTCCCGGTTACATTTATTATCATAACTGTAGCAATTATCAATCTATATTTGCAGTAAAGTGCGATTAGGTAATGTCGCGCCGCACTAATGAAGTGTCACCTTAAGTAAACAAATATTTATGAAATTATAATACCCTAAGTACATAAAATAATAAGAAATAAATATTTTGCTATTTATGTAACATCGATACCATATTCTACGGGAACGATAATCGAATATCGAATGGAGTCATTTACGATTGTAATGTATGGGGTACCCTACTTAGACCTGTCAAAATTATCATCCTATATTTGACAAAGTATAATGAGCATAGAGCTCAAATTAAATTAGTAACTGGGAAGTAACAACGATGACAGTTGTCTGAGATTATGGTGAAAGGCGTCTATCTCTTTCTTTCCTTTAAAACTTTGTATGTAACTATCTTTGTTATTTCGTGCGTGACGTCATTGCCATGTGTTTTGTTTTTAGTTTAATAGATTCAAATAATATCTCAAAATATTAATACCAATTTTGACATATTATTTCACATAATATCACATATATATAAAATGAAATAAACTGACTGTTTGTGTCGCTATCTTTTTTATTAGCGATAGAATTGCCTTTTGAAAATTGAACCTTAAAATAACAAATTAAATTAGAATGGAACATAGAAATGTTTTTAAATTATTAATTTAACGTATAGGTTATTAGTTATCCACGCGAATGAAGTCGTCTTCTTCTTCACTCACGTGGATCAAAATAAAGATAGCTTATGTTACTACTTCGTTACAAAACTACATTCAAATCTGTCCGGCGATTTTATTTTAGAAGAGTAACAAACACACACGTTCTAATTGTCAGCTTTAAGAAATAAGTAAAATACATATACCAAATATTTGAACCAAGTCACGGGAAATGTTTAGCGTTACAATAAATAAATTTTATATTGATAAGTCAAAAACTCTTTGCAAAATTATTTTTTATTACATTTAAATATAGAAGAAATGTCACTGAACGTGACACCGTATTGCTTGTAATATGCATAGGTCATTTTATTTATGTGTATCGAAATGTTTGACCACTTTGGGTGTTTGGTTACTATTGACGCTTTGCCTGTAGCTATAATAATGGCGGCTATCGTATATCAATGTATTTGACAACATGGTGTATCGATATATTTGGACAGGCTGGGTGCACTCAATAAATTGACCACTTTGGCTGTATCGATGTTATTGACCACTTTGGCTGTATCTAACTATTTGACAGCCTTGAATGTCGCTATCTATTTGCTGCTGACTGTACTTATCTATATCTACCGGAATGAGAGACACAGCCAAAAACAGTGAAGATAATATTAAATTAAACAAATTAATGATTTTGTACCGATGTTCTTTGTGACGAATCTGTTTAAAGTAAAAAAATGTTTTCTCTTTACACACGTATTTCATAACATAGAGAAATAAAATCGTAATACGTAATTTGATTCCAAGAAACTATGTATTAGACCTGTAACAGCTTTTTTTGTTTACTTATCTCATCTCGTTCCTGGCAAATTACAAAAAACAAAATCACCTTCCTTTCCTCTATTCCGTAATTGTTACGTAATACCTAATGGACACGGTTGGTTTTTGGTGTAGGTAATTCCGGCAATCAGAAAATTTCAATTAACTCGCTAAAATCTAAATGAAGTAACTTGAAACGGTAATCAATCAGTTTGTGTTAAAACCCTTAAAAAGAATTACATTACTTAGTTAAGAAAATACTTACATATCACTCGCAATATCCTTATGAAAATCCGCGCGGTAGCTTACGCGTACGCAACACACACACTACCTTTATGGCGGTTTGGCGCAGACGGACCGAGGGAGACGTGACAACTGAGCCGACGATGGTTACAATTCTTTTTAACGTGTGTAATTGACGCTCTATTGTACATACTTAATAGATAATTTTAGAACTTTTTGATACAATTAGAAGTTTTCTTATTTTTAGACCTAAACCGAAAACTTACGGAATTTCGTACACTTACGTAATATGGTACATTTACCTTAAGTCAATATCACTCGTTGTTACCTTACACGTATGAACCTATCCGACATATAAATTTTGTTGTTAGCTATACAATTTTGATGAGTACGGAGTGAAGTTGCAGCGATCGCAATTATCTTCTCATTTGAAACGCATAGTACAGAAAAATGAACTGAAACCTCGGCCGGAAACTCTATCCCCGTTGAAATACTTGCCGCCGCCGTCCCCTCCAAACACTGACTTAGCGAACTGACATACAGCCCGAGAAAATCTTCAACATAGGCCGATCTACGTATTTTGAGGCTGTAAGCATCAAAACACGTAGGCAGATCCCGGATTCTGCTAAAGCTACACAGCTTAGAAGTATAGTTACCTGCATTGAACACTGTTACCATTCATAATTTTCCTGGAATTGATAGCGATGAAGAAAATAATAGTCACTCACCCTGTTATCTTATCCACTTACAAGAATGCTTAGTAACTACATTGAACACTGCAGCTATTCATAATTGCCCTGGAACCGATAACGTTAAAGAAATAATATTCACTCACCCCGTTATCTCACTAAGCTACATGAACAATTACTTTCCTACATTGAACAATGCAACCATACATAATTTTCCTGGAACTGATAGCGTTGGGTTAGTGTAGTGGCTAATTTTGTAAATTGAAAAGTTTTTTTTTATAATCCCTTTTCATCGTTATTTCTGCATTTATTAACTTTAATTAGTGCCTAATTTATTTAATTCGATGCCCCAGTTTACCTACTCTCTCATTTCGTACTCAGTACCTACTCATAGTTGAATACAAAGTGTACACAATAAATAATAAATTTATCTTTAGCCAACATAGCGACGATGATTCTTCACAATATACCATCACCATAGATCGGAGTAAGTAGAGCTGTTTAGGTTCATTGACCGCAAACATTGATGTGAATATGGATATTGCATGTGGGATTTGGGATTCTGAATGACACTCAAGGATTTTAATGAAAATCATTCTTTTTACACGACTACGGCTAAAGGAGGGTTATGATTTTGACAGGCTATGCATGTATAATTAGCAGCCAAAGTAAAATATTCCTGCGACAAATAGTCTTAAAGACGCATTTATCAAACACTATCTACACGCATATAGTTCATAATAGGTAATTTAAATTTCTAATGAAGAATCAAAAAAGCTATCAATCTAGGCGTCATTTGATTGTTCAAATTTTAACCTCCTTTGGGAATTTTAAATAATGAAAAGTTAGATTCTGTTTAGTTAAGCAATAGGTACATAATTTTACAATGCATATTTGTTCATTAAAATTAAGATATTTAACAGTAGGTAGGTATTGGGAAGAATCGGGTGGCCTTGTCAACTTCCCTATAACGGGCAGAGTCAGCGTGATATACGGTATATGGTAGCGTAGTATTAATAATTTGGTATATTGTTGTATATTTATAAGACACAAAGGTCCTGATAACCAGGGTTGAGACATGAAGAGAATGATAAATGTTGTGTGTATTGTAACCACAACATTTATCATCTACAGAAAAATTGACTTAAATTCCTTGGAAAATTATGATATGAGATAATTCAGTTATTTTTCTATTTACTTTCACTATTCTATCAAATTTAGTACAAATATAAAGTTCTAATGTTATTCAATAAGTTCATTAATTATGCTGTGTGAAAAGTAGCTTTAAAAAAATATGTTTAGTACATTTAGTATGATTTGGCGATATTTATAGTAGAACAACTGTGAAAATATCGGTCACACAGGTCTTTCAGTAGCCTTAGCACGAAATACTATCAAATTCGTAATGTAAAGGTATCGACAGAATGGAGCATTGCGATTGGCGGGCTACACACGCACACAGGTTCACAAGAGGCAAACTGCCAATCACAATGCTCCGTCCTCTCGTACATTACGAATTCGATAGGAGTTCATGCTAGTGCTACTGGTCCAAGTAGGTATATATATTGGTCAGTTACTCTGCGCTGTCTCAGTCGCTCAGTCTACAAGCTAGCGCCGTGTCGCGTATTGCGCTGTTTGTTAATTTTGCTACATTGAGTTTGTGTTTGTTTCATAGAGCAGTTTGTAATATTTGTTCTACAAGTTTAGGCAGTAAACGAGTGTTTTAAATATTAAAGGTCAATAAAATCCTAAAATATGACTTCAGCTGGCAGACCTACATTTGATACAGCTAGGGGAGGTCAAGGTAGTGGTGAGAAAGATCTAAGTGCACTATCTCGTCATTATTCAAGTAGAGATCTTCCAGGACACACAAAGTTGAAACACAGGTACCTAATTTGTTATTCTTGCTCGATCTAGTCAAAATATTTATACTTTGTTGCCGATAGAAAAAAATATTGTTAATTTAATTAAAAAAAATAATCTTTGTTTACAGATGCCAAGGTCAGGGTACTGCAGAGGAGTTACGTTCAAAAGACTTCAGAAAAGAGCTAAATGACAGAGAGAAGAAGGGCTCTAAAACTTCAAATGCAGGGAGACAAGTTGAGCCCGCAGCGAAAAGACCAAAAATTCATCAAGCAGCTGCTGCTATTTTAGATACTGATGACCCATTTTCGTCTGATTGTGACGATTCTGACGACGATGACACTGCGGCTCTGTTGGCTGAATTGGATAAAATAAAAAAAGAGAGGGCAATAGAACAAGCTAAAAAGGTAATTGTGAAAGCACTAGTAATAAATTGTTTTAATATATTTTCAAGCATACAGGTATAAAAAAGATCAATGTATTAATATAATCTATTCATTTACTTACAGGAAGCAGAAAGAAGACAGGAAGAAGAGAGGATTCGTATAGCCAATGTTGAGTCAGGGAATCCGTTGTTAAATTATTCACGTGCTGGAAAGAAAAATAATTTAAAGGTAGGTTAACACCAGGAATGTTTTGTTGATTCCTCTTTCTTTGAAAGACAGCTCTGCTGTAATGCCGCATAGTTTTTCAATACCTATAGGTACTTATTTTCCCTCAATTCTAATTGTATATTGTTTTACTTTCAGGTCAAGAGAAGATGGAATGAAGACGTCATTTTTAAGAATTGTGCACGATCTGAATCTAAAATAACATCAAATACATTCATCAATGACTCACTAAGGTCTAAATTTCACAAGAAGTTTATGGAAAAATGTGTGAAGTAAACTGGAATTTGCTAAGAGTTGGAAAATGAAGTGAAGAAAATTACTTATATGTATAGTATGGATGTTCTTTATGGAAATTTGACTTTGTTTAAAATACTAGGCCGATCTTGTAATATAAAGTACTAATTTTGAAGTAAACTCGAATTTGTTAAGAGTTATAGCTAAGTATTATTGTAAAGCTAATATTATAAGTAATTCATAACGTAGTATAATAAGGACCTTCTCAACAAAAATTTCACATTGTTAAAAATATTAGGATGATTTATTGTATAATAAAATTGAATTGGGCGAGAGGGATCCAGTCCGTTGAGAGAGTGAGTCCACAGTCAAAGAGGCAGAGGATAGCTGAATCATCCTGGAGAACTCTTACTCTTGGCATTTATCTAATGCTGAGTTTGGTGAATGGCTTTGGGGGAGAGCGCAACAGTCGTGATGATCCCCAAAGCAAGGCTAGAGGCTTATCCTTCACGTGGTTGCCGCCTGTTATTGGTCTGGTTCCATATGAAACAGACGTAACTAAGACCTCAGCCGAAAACTCTATCCCCGTCCAAACACTTTCCGCCGTCTCCTCAAAATTCCCCCAAACTACTATCTATCTTCTGCCTTTCAAATCTATGTATTTTGAGGCTTGGGTGAATATTTCATTTCGAGCATATTTGATGTTTTGAAAGAAAAATAAAAATTAGTTCTAAAATATGTTCTTTATATATTTTTTGTAAAGTATGTAAGCGTTACTTTTGAATTATGTTGAAGGGACAGCAATTACTCTTTTATCCTTTGAGATTTCGACGTTTCTATTTTTGTGAAAACGGTAATGAGATTTTACAAGTACGGTAATTAGATCTCAGGATATGGTAATGATGGTTCACTGCGCAGATGCGTGGGCAGAGCGCTGAGATGGCCCTGGGTTGGCCGGGGTGCGAGGGATATGCAAGCCAACCTCACCTCCGGCATCCAAATGACCCACACAGGCGACCGTGCAGTTTAGTCGGTTGGAGTCTGGTAAAAAGCTTCATAGTAATCCAATTTCGGTTGGATTGCATTCAGGGATCAGCAAGTGCATAGCCAGGCAGAGGTGATGGTGGTCGCAGTACTAGTGGGACCAGTGGGTCTTGGCGTAGTCTAGTGAGAGTGGTGCGGGGCGATCCGCGACCAGGGAGACCCGTAGAAACGGTGGTGCCGCCGGCCGCCCGCGGTATAGTACAGGGTCCCAACCGGGGCTAACCACCCTGGGAGGATGCCTCACCAGGCCGCGCATAATCCCGATATGGTTCGTCGTGCCGGTTGGTGACCGGACGTGGGAACCCGGCGACCATATTCGGGGGGGTACGGGGGCCCTTCCGATCGGCGCGTCGGCTCTCGCCACTCCTCACATTCATAGACAAAACCAATCTCCTGCGCTTTGTCACGCGGTACTGTAACGACCATCATCTCTTTTCACGCCTCCTCTTACCCCTCCATGGCAGTGCTCTTCGTTTTCCCACAAGTTCGCTATTTGAGGTGGAGTCAACGAACATCTGTGGGCTCCATGCAAACCTCAACGCCGTCCACCAACATCTAGAGACGGTGAAACCAGCCTTGCTCTTTCTCACGGTGACCCAAATATACCGCCCTGATGACACGACCTACCTGATCTACCCCGGCTATGTTATGTATGGCAAAGCCGGGGTATGCGTGTTTGTTAGGGCGGATGTTAGACCTTGAGGACCCATCCTTTTCTGTCCTGTGGGTACGCGTAGACCATTGCTGTACGAGTCAAATCTATGTGTGACTTTACCGTTCCCATACTGAAGATGCCGAGACAACTCGACTCTTCGAATATCTGAGTCAGGCGGCAGATGATGCGTAGGAGCGGTTTCCGAACGCTGAATTGTTATTTTTGGCGGACTTTAACGCCCACCACGAGATCTGGGTTGGGCTCCTCCAAAACAGACCATGCGGGAAGAGCCGCCCACGCGTTTGCTCTGGCTCACGGCCTGACCCAACTGGTACACGAGGTCACTAGAATACCAAGAGGGTCGGGCCTAGCAACCTCTTTGCTAGACCTTCAGCTGACGAGCCACCCAGACCAGTACAATGTTTCGGTGCAAGCCGCTTTAGGCAACTCCGTCCATTGTCTGGTCTGTTCCAAGGTGACTATCTTAGCGCCCCCACGACCAGTGCAGGGAAATCGGCGTCTCTGGCACTACTCGTCAGCGGACTGGGATGGACTGCGTGACTATTTTGCGTCCATCCCGTGGGTTGAACGCTGCTTTGAACGTAAGGACCCATCGGATAGTGCAACTGCTGTCGTCGGTGAGATCAGTCTGGGTATGGAGTAGCATATCCCATTCACTCGCGCGTTCGCTGCCCCCCCCCCCCTGCGTAACCCTGATGGATCCCTGGCCCATGAGCCGCAAGAGAAAGCAAATTTGCTGGTTAATCTCTTTGCGGCCTAGAATGGTAAACAATGGTAATTAGAAGAACAGTAATTAGATTTAGAAGCATTTTTATTTAAATACTCCAGTTTTTGATAGATAAAGATCTGATGACTTTACCAGCGTATAGAAGATCTATATTGGATACACCTGACAAATAATTATATAGAAGTTATAATTTAATTACCTTTGAAAATGCGAATGGTATATAGAAATATTTTGAACCACTTCACTTTCCGAACAGGAGAACTTTAAATTACATAGTTTCACTCGCTCTTTTAATGCGTGAGTTTGGGTTGGTAGTATAGCGGTGACTGCAGCCGAGTAATTTAAGTTCAGTTTAGTGCATAGTAACGCTTAAATTCGAAAATATCGGATCTAGAATATCGTCGAATGGTAATTATGGGTGAGACTAGGGACATTTTTCAAAGTCGTATTAAACTAGTTAAATTTGTTCTTTCGTAAACAATATATCCTATGCAATATAGATTAGTTAATCTATTAACCGAAAACGTATATAAAAATTCGTTCTTCCAACAGATTTTTAACCAGGATGTACTAATTTATTAAAATCTGGAGAAAGGGACACCGATGGTAATTAGATTTTCGGTTTGGTTTTTTAAATTTCGAGTATTTCTAATAAAATACAAGAGGTTTTCAGGGTTGCGCCTAATACACTGCTACGTTAACTAAATGAAAAAAATATCAGGTTAAGATTTCTTTAACGTTTAATGTATTCTTTATCGTCCGCCGCGTAATGTGCACGAAATGAAATAATCACCCGCTTACATCTGCATCCCGGTATGTCTATCTATAGGAAAAAGAAGGGCGAGTGGTTGACCAAATACAAATGGAGGAGGATCAAAACTCGCAATAGGATACAATAAACAGCACAGTCAATCGGTCATAGAATAATATTATGGGTGCTGAAAATATATTTCCTGGAACTGATAAAGTCACTTTTACCGATGGCTCGTTACACATTATGAGCTTAAAGGAAACAACTAATCTCTCACCCTGTTACCTCACTAGCTTAGAAGTATATTTACCTGCATTGAACACTGTTGCCATTCATAATTTTCCTGGAACTGATAGCGTTAAAGAAAATAATAGTCACTCACCCTGTTATCTTATCCCCTTATAAGAATACTTGAGAGACCAACTGTCCTGGTACCGACAACGTTCAATAAAAAATAATATTCACTCACCCCATTATCTCACTAAGCTACATGAACAATTACCTACATTGAACAATACAACCATTCATAATTTTCCAGGAACTGATAGCGTTGGGTTAGTGAATAGTATAATACATAATTAGCTAAGTGGCTAATTTAGTAAATTGAAAAGACTTCTTTTATAATCCCTTTTTATCGTTATTTCTGTTTAATTAGTGCCTAATTTTATTCCATGCCTCAATTTACCTACCATCTCTCATTTCCTACTCAGTACTCATAGTTGAATACAAAGTGTACACAATAAATAATAAATTATCTTTAGCCAACATAGCGACGATGATTCTTCACAATATACCATCACCATAGATCGGAGTAGGTAGAGCTGTTTAGGTTCATTGACCGCGAACATTGATGTGAATATGGATATTCCATGTGGGATTTGGGATTCCGAATGACACTCAAGGATTTTAATGAAAATCATTCGTTTTACACGACTACGGCTAAAGTAGGGTTATGATTTTGACAGGCTATGTATGTATAATGAACAGCCAAAGTAAAATATTCCTGCGACAAATACCTAGTCTTAAAGATATTTTATTTAGTAAATTAAATTCTTCGAGAAAAATCAATTCGAATATCGCATTTATCAAACACTACATTACACGTATATAGTTCATAATACTTAATTTAAATTTCTACCTTTATGTCATTATTAACATCATGTTGTAACCCGTTTTCACAATAAATAATATTTGATTTGATTTGATTTGATTTGATTCTAATAAAGAATTTAAAAAGCTATCAATCTACGCGTGATTTGATTGTTCGAATTTTAACCTCCTTTGGGAATTTTAAGTAATGAAAAGTTAGTTTCTGTTTAGTTAAGCAATAGGTACATAATTTTACAATGCATATTTGTTCATTAAAATTAAGATATTTAACAGTAGGTAGGTATTGGGAAGAATCGGGTGGCCTTGTCAACTTCCCTATAACGGGCAGAGTCAGCGTGATTTGGTAGCGTAGTTTTAATAATCTGGTATATTGTTGTGTATTTATAAGACACAAAGGTCCTGATAACCAGGGTTGAGACATGAAGACGAGACAGAAAAATTTACTTTAATTCCTTGGAAAATTATGATATGAAATAATTCGGTTATTTTTCTATTTACTTTCACTATTCTATCAAATTTAGTACAAATATAAAGTTCTAATGTTATTCAATAAGTTCATTATTATGCTGTGTGAAAAGTAGCTATAAAAAAGTATGTTTAGTACATTTAGTATGATTTGGCGATATTTATAGTAGAACAACTGTGAAAATATCGGTCACACAGGCCTTTCAGTAGCCTTAGCACGAAATACTATCGAATTCGTAATGTAAAGGTATCGACAGAATGGAGCATTGCGATTGGCGGGCTACACACGCACACAGGTTCACAAGAGGCAAACTGCCAATCACAATGCTCCGTCCTCTCGTACATTACGAATTCGATAGGAGTTCATGCTAGTGCTACTGGTCCAAGTAGGTATATATATTGTTCAGATACTCTGCGCTGTCTCAGTCGCTCAGTCTACAAGCTAGCGCCGTGTCGCGTATTGCGCTGATTGTTAATTTGCTACATTGAGTTTGTGTCTGTTTCATAGAGCAGTTTGTAATATTTGTTCTACAAGTTTAGGCAGTAAACGAGTGTTTTAAATATTAAAGGTCAATAAAATCCTAAAATATGACTTCAGCTGGCAGACCTACATTTGATCCAGCTAGGGGAGGTCAAGGTAGTGGTGAGAAAGATCTAAGTGCACTATCTCGTCATTATTCAAGTAGAGATCTTCCAGGACACACAAAGTTGAAACACAGGTACCTAATTTGTTATTCTTGCTCGATCTAGTCAAAATATTTATACTTTGTTGCCGATAGAAAAAAATATTGTTAATTTTATTAAAAAAAATAATCTTTGTTTACAGATGCCAAGGTCAGGGTACTGCAGAGGAGTTACGTTCAAAAGACTTCAGAAAAGAGCTAAATGACAGAGAGAAGAAGGGCTCTAAAACTTCAAATGCAGGGAGACAAGTTGAGCCCGCAGCGAAAAGACCAAAAATTCATCAAGCAGCTGCTGCTATTTTAGATACTGATGACCCATTTTCGTCTGATTGTGACGATTCTGACGACGATGACACTGCGGCTCTGTTGGCTGAATTGGATAAAATAAAAAAAGAGAGGGCAATAGAACAAGCTAAAAAGGTAATTGTGAAAGCACTAGTAATAAATTGTTTTAATATATTTTCAAGCATACAGGTATAAAAAAGATCAATGTATTAATATAATCTATTCATTTACTTACAGGAAGCAGAAAGAAGACAGGAAGAAGAGAGGATTCGTATAGCCAATGTTGAGTCAGGGAATCCGTTGTTAAATTATTCACGTGCTGGAAAGAAAAATAATTTAAAGGTAGGTTAACACCAGGAATGTTTTGTTGATTCCTCTTTCTTTGAAAGACAGCTCTGCTGTAATGCCGCATAGTTTTTCAATACCTATAGGTACTTATTTTCCCTCAATTCTAATTGTATATTGTTTTACTTTCAGGTCAAGAGAAGATGGAATGAAGACGTCATTTTTAAGAATTGTGCACGATCTGAATCTAAAATAACATCAAATACATTCATCAATGACTCACTAAGGTCTAAATTTCACAAGAAGTTTATGGAAAAATGTGTGAAGTAAACTGGAATTTGCTAAGAGTTGGAAAATGAAGTGAAGAAAATTACTTATATGTATAGTATGGATGTTCTTTATGGAAATTTGACTTTGTTTAAAATACTAGGCCGATCTTGTAATATAAAGTACTAATTTTGAAGTAAACTCGAATTTGTTAAGAGTTATAGCTAAGTATTATTGTAAAGCTAATATTATAAGTAATTCATAACGTAGTATAATAAGGACCTTCTCAACAAAAATTTCACATTGTTAAAAATATTAGGATGATTTATTGTATAATAAAATTGAATTGGGCGAGAGGGATCCAGTCCGTTGAGAAAGTGAGTCCACAGTCAAAGAGGCAGAGGACCGCTGAATCATCCTGGAGAACTCTTACTCTTGGCATTTATCTAATGCTGAGTTTGGTGAATGGCTTTGGGGGAGAGCGCAACAGTCGTGATGATCCCCAAAGCAAGGCTAGAGGCTTATCCTTCACGTGGTTGCCGCCTGTTATTGGTCTGGTTCCATATGAAACAGACGTAACTAAAACCTCAGCCGAAAACTCTATCCCCGTCCAAACACTTTCCGCCGTCTCCTCAAAATTCCCCCAAACTACTATCTATCTTCTACCTTTCAAATCTATGTATTTTGAGGCTTACATCTGCATCCCGATATGTCTATCTATAGGAAAAAGAAGGGCGAGTGGTTGACCAAATACAAATGGAGGAGGATCAAAACTCGCAATAGTATACAATAAACAGCACAGTCAATCGGTCATAGAATAATATTATGGGTGCTGAAAATATATTTCCTGGAACTGATAAAGTCACTTTTACCGATGGCTCGTTACACATTATGAGCTTAAAGGAAACAACTAATCTCTCACCCTGTTACCTCACTAGCTTAGAAGTATATTTACCTGCATTGAACACTGTTACCATTCATAATTTTCCTGGAACTGATAGCGTTAAAGAAAATAATAGTCACTCACCCTGTTATCTTATCCCCTTATAAGAATACTTAGTACCTACATTGAACATGCAGCTATTCAACTGTCCTGGTACCGATAACGTTCAATAAAAAATAATATTCACTCACCCCATTATCTCACTAAGCTACATGAACAATTACCTACATTGAACAATACAACCATTCATAATTTTCCAGGAACTGATAGCGTTGGGTATAACCCAATACATAATTAACTAAGTGGCTGATGTTGTAAATTGAAAAGACTTCTTTTATAATCCCTTTTTATCGTTATTTCTGCATTAATGAACTTTAATTAGTGCCTAATTTTTATTCGATGCCTCAGTTTACCTACCATCTCTCCTTTCGTACTCAGTACTCATAGTTGAATACAAAGTGTACACAATAAATAATAAATTTATCTTTAGTCAACATAGCGACGATGATTCTTCACAATATACCATCACCATAGATCGGAGTAGGTAGAGCTGTTTAGGTTCATTGACTGCAAACATTGATGTGAATATGGATATTGCATGTGGGATTTGGGATTCTGAATGACACTCAAGGATTTTAATGAAAATCATTCTTTTTACACGACTACGGCTAAAGGAGGGTTATGATTTTGACAGGCTATGCATGTATAATGAGCAGCCAAAGTAAAATATTCTTGCGACAAATAGTCTTAAAGATATTTACTTAGAAAATTAAATTCGAATATTGCATTTATCAAACACTATCTACACGCATATAGTTCATAATAGGTAATTTAAATTTCTAATAAAGAATCTAAAAAGCTATCAATCTAGGCGTCATTTGATTGTTCAAATTTTAACCTCCTTTGGGAATTTTAAATAATGAAAAGTTAGTTTCTGTTTAGTTAAGCAATAGGTACATAATTTTACAATGCATATTTGTTCATTAAAATTAAGATATTTAACAGTAGGTAGGTATTGGGAAGAATCGGGCGGCCTTGTCAACTTCCCTATAACGGGCAGAGTTAGCGTGATTTGGTAGCGTAGTTTTAATAATCTGGTAGGTATATTGTTGTGTATTTATAAGACACAAAGGTCCTGATAACCAGGGTTGAGACATGAAGACGAGACAGAAAAATTGACTTTAATCTCTCATCTCATAACTCATAAACTCACGCCTTTATCCCCGAAGGGGTAGGCAGAGGTGCTAGCACCCACTTTAATTCCTTGGAAAATTATGATATGAAATAATTCGGTTATTTTTCTATTTACTTTCACTATTCTATCAAATTTAGTACAAATATAAAGTTCTAATGTTATTCAATAAGTTCATTAATTATGCTGTGTGAAAAGTAGCTATAAAAAATATGTTTAGTACATTTAGTATGATTTGGCGATATTTATAGTAGAACAACTGTGAAAATATCGGTCACACAGGCCTTTCAGTAGCCTTAGCACGAAATACTATCGAATTCGTAATGTAAAGGTATCGACAGAATGGAGCATTGCGATTGGCGGGCTACACACGCACACAGGTTCACAAGAGGCAAACTGCCAATCACAATGCTCCGTCCTCTCGTACATTACGAATTCGATAGGAGTTCATGCTAGTGCTACTGGTCCAAGTAGGTATATATATTGTTCAGATACTCTGCGCTGTCTCAGTCGCTCAGTCTACAAGCTAGCGCCGTGTCGCGTATTGCGCTGTTTGTTAATTTTGCTACATTGAGTTTGTGTTTGTTTCATAGAGCAGTTTGTAATATTTGTTCTACAAGTTTAGGCAGTAAACGAGTGTTTTAAATATTAAAGGTCAATAAAATCCTAAAATATGACTTCAGCTGGCAGACCTACATTTGATCCAGCTAGGGGAGGTCAAGGTAGTGGTGAGAAAGATCTAAGTGCACTATCTCGTCATTATTCAAGTAGAGATCTTCCAGGACACACAAAGTTGAAACACAGGTACCTAATTTGTTATTCTTGCTCGATCTAGTCAAAATATTTATACTTTGTTGCCGATAGAAAAAAATATTTTTAATTTTATTAAAAAAAATAATCTTTGTTTACAGATGCCAAGGTCAGGGTACTGCAGAGGAGTTACGTTCAAAAGACTTCATAAAAGAGCTAAATGACAGAGAGAAGAAGGGCTCTAAAACTTCAAATGCAGGGAGACAAGTTGAGCCCGCAGCGAAAAGACCAAAAATTCATCAAGCAGCTGCTGCTATTTTAGATACTGATGACCCATTTTCGTCTGATTGTGACGATTCTGACGATGACACTGCGGCTCTGTTGGCTGAATTGGATAAAATAAAAAAAGAGAGGGCAATAGAACAAGCTAAAAAGGTAATTGTGAAAGCACTAGTAATAAATTGTTTTAATATATTTTCAAGCATACAGGTATAAAAAAGATCAATGTATTAATATAATCTATTCATTTACTTACAGGAAGCAGAAAGAAGACAGGAAGAAGAGAGGATTCGTATAGCCAATGTTGAGTCAGGGAATCCGTTGTTAAATTATTCACGTGCTGGAAAGAAAAATAATTTAAAGGTAGGTTAACACCAGGAATGTTTTGTTGATTCCTCTTTCTTTGAAAGACAGCTCTGCTGTAATGCCGCATAGTTTTTCAATACCTATAGGTACTTATTTTCCCTCAATTCTAATTGTATATTGTTTTACTTTCAGGTCAAGAGAAAATGGAATGAAGACGTCATTTTTAAGAATTGTGCACGATCTGAATCTAAAATAACATCAAATACATTCATCAATGACTCACTAAGGTCTAAATTTCACAAGAAGTTTATGGAAAAATGTGTGAAGTAAACTGGAATTTGCTAAGAGTTGGAAAATTAAGTGAAGAAAATTACTTATGTATAGTATGGATCTTCTCTATGGAAATTTGACTTTGTTTAAAATACTAGGCCGATCTTGTAATATAAAGTACTAATTTTGAAGTAAACTCGAATTTGTTAAGAGTTATAGCTAAGTATTATTGTAAAGCTAATATTATAAGTAATTCATAACGTAGTATAATAAGGACCTTCTCAACAAAAATTTCACATTGTTAAAAATATTAGGATGATTTATTGTATAATAAAATTGAATTGGGCGAGAGGGATCCAGTCCGTTGAGAAAGTGAGTCCACAGTCAAAGAGGCAGAGGACAGCTGAATCATCCTGGAGAACTCTTACTCTTGGCATTTATCCAATGCTGAGTTTGGTGAATGGCTTTGGGGGAGAGCGCAACAGTCGTGATGATCCCCAAAGCAAGGCTAGAGGCTTATCCTTCACGTGGTTGCCGCCTGTTATTGGTCTGGTTCCATATGAAACAGACGTAACTAAAACCTCAGCCGAAAACTCTATCCCCGTCCAAACACTTTCCGCCGTCTCCTCAAAATTCCCCCAAACTACTATCTATCTTCTGCCTTTCAAATCTATGTATTTTGAGGCTTACATCTGCATCACGGTATGTCTATCTATAGGAAAAAGAAGGGCGAGTGGTTGACCAAATACAAATGGAGGAGGATCAAAACTCGCAATAGGATACAATAAACAGCACAGTCAATCGGTCATAGAATAATATTATGGGTGCTGAAAATATATTTCCTGGAACTGATAAAGTCACTTTTACCGATGGCTCGTTACACATTATGAGCTTAAAGGAAACAACTAATCTCTCACCCTGTTACCTCACTAGCTTAGAAGTATATTTACCTGCATTGAACACTGTTACCATTCATAATTTTCCTGGAACTGATAGCGTTAAAGAAAATAATAGTCACTCACCCTGTTATCTTATCCCCTTATAAGAATACTTAGTACCTACGTTGAACATGCAGCTATTCAACTGTCCTGGTACCGATAACGTTCAAAAAAAAATAATATTCACTCACCCTATTATCTCACTAAGCTACATGAACAATTACCTACATTGAACAATACAACCATTCATAATTTTCCAGGAACTGATAGCGTTGGGTTAGTGAATAGTATAATACATAATTAGCTAAGTGGCTAATTTAGTAAATTGAAAAGACTTCTTTTATAATCCCTTTTTATCGTTATTTCTGTTTAATTAGTGCCTAATTTTATTCCATGCCTCAATTTACCTACCATCTCTCATTTCCTACTCAGTACTCATAGTTGAATACAAAGTGTACACAATAAATAATAAATTTATCTTTAGTCAACATAGCGACGATGATTCTTCACAATATACCATCACCATAGATCGGAGTAGGTAGAGCTGATTAGGTTCATTGACCGCGAACATTGATGTGAATATGGATATTCCATGTGGGATTTGGGATTCCGAATGACACTCAAGGATTTTAATGAAAATCATTCGTTTTACACGACTACGGCTAAAGTAGGGTTGTAATTTTGACAGGCTATGTATGTATAATGAACAGCCAAAGTAAAATATTCCTGCGACAAATACCTAGTCTTAAAGATATTTTATTTAGGAAATTAAATTCTTCGAGAAAAATCAATTCGAATATCGCATTTATCAAACACTACATTACCTACACGTATATAGTTCATAATAGGTAATTTACATTTCTACCTTTATGTCATTATTAACATCATGTTGTAACCCATTTTCACAATAAATAATATTTGATTTGATTTGATTTGATTTGATTTGATTTGATTCTAATAAAGAATTTAAAAAGCTATCAATCTACGCGTGATTTGATTGTTCAAATTTTAACCTCCTTTGGGAATTTTAAATAATGAAAAGTTAGTTTCTGTTTAGTTAAGCAATAGGTACATAATTTTACAATGCATATTTGTATATTAAAATTAAGATATTTAACAGTAGGTAGGTATTGGGAAGAATCGGGTGGCCTTGTCAACTTCCCTATAACGGGCAGAGTCAGCGTGATTTGGTAGCGTAGTTTTAATAATCTGGTATATTGTTGTGTATTTATAAGACACAAAGGTCCTGATAACCAGGGTTGAGACATGAAGACGAGACAGAAAAATTGACTTTAATTCCTTGGAAAATTATGATATGAAATAATTCGATTATTTTTCTATTTACTTTCACTATTCTATCAAATTTAGTACAAATATAAAGTTCTAATGTTATTCAATAAGTTCATTAAGTAATTATGCTGTGTGAAAAGTAGCTATAAAAAATATGTTTAGTACATTTAGTATGATTTGGCGATATTTATAGTAGAACAACTGTGAAAATATCGGTCACACAGGCCTTTCAGTAGCCTTAGCACGAAATACTATCGAATTCGTAATGTAAAGGTATCGACAGAATGGAGCATTGCGATTGGCGGGCTACACACGCACACAGGTTCACAAGAGGCAAACTGCCAATCACAATGCTCCGTCCTCTCGTACATTACGAATTCGATAGGAGTTCATGCTAGTGCTATAACTTGGTTCATTAAAGAAAGGTTTTATAAATGGCGGACGTAATCACTTCCTCTCGCTCGCACACTAGCACTGTCTATACTCACTCACGCGCGTACCGTCAACACAAAAAAAAAATTGATATTTATTTTCTTCCACGCTCTGTGCTCTTGATGCGATGCATAAAAGAAAGGATTCTTAAATGTCGGCTTGTACTTGCGTTGACAGATAGTACACCTAGCATACAAAATTTCATTTTTTTTCTCAGTTTAAAAAAAATATAAACAAGACCGTTGTTCATAATAATGTTAGTTCTTTATTTTAACCAACATCATGATCTTGCATGATAATCCTTATAGAATGTGATATACGTTCCTTTTTCAGGATGAAAGGACTCAATGTGCGTTTAAAAGGACTCTATGTGTAAAAGTAGGTACTGTTTCCGATGAAAACAAAAATAGATGCCGTCACGTGTCGCGGGCGAAGCCGCCGGCCGCAGCTAGTTGGAAATTATTACGACCCGGGCTTGTTTTTATTATTTATCATATGAAAAGAAAAATATTTGAAATTTTATATGCTAGCTGTACTTTCCGTCAACGCAAGTACAAGCCGCCATTTATAAAACCTTTCTTTAATGCACCAGCTTATACTGGTCCAAGTAGGTATATATATTGTTCAGATACTCTGCGCTGTCTCAGTCGCTCAGTCTACAAGCTAGCGCCGTGTCGCGTATTGCGCTGTTTGTTAATTTTGCTACATTGAGTTTGTGTTTGTTTCATAGAGCAGTTTGTAATATTTGTTCTACAAGTTTAGGCAGTAAACGAGTGTTTTAAATATTAAAGGTCAATAAAATCCTAAAATATGACTTCAGCTGGCAGACCTACATTTGATCCAGCTAGGGGAGGTCAAGGTAGTGGTGAGAAAGATCTAAGTGCACTATCTCGTCATTATTCAAGTAGAGATCTTCCAGGACACACAAAGTTGAAACACAGGTACCTAATTTGTTATTCTTGCTCGATCTAGTCAAAATATTTATACTTTGTTGCCGATAGAAAAAAATATTTTTAATTTTATTAAAAAAAATAATCTTTGTTTACAGATGCCAAGGTCAGGGTACTGCAGAGGAGTTACGTTCAAAAGACTTCAGAAAAGAGCTAAATGACAGAGAGAAGAAGGGCTCTAAAACTTCAAATGCAGGGAGACAAGTTGAGCCCGCAGCGAAAAGACCAAAAATTCATCAAGCAGCTGCTGCTATTTTAGATACTGATGACCCATTTTCGTCTGATTGTGACGATTCTGACGATGACACTGCGGCTCTGTTGGCTGAATTGGATAAAATAAAAAAAGAGAGGGCAATAGAACAAGCTAAAAAGGTAATTGTGAAAGCACTAGTAATAAATTGTTTTAATATATTTTCAAGCATACAGGTATAAAAAAGATCAATGTATTAATATAATCTATTCATTTACTTACAGGAAGCAGAAAGAAGACAGGAAGAAGAGAGGATTCGTATAGCCAATGTTGAGTCAGGGAATCCGTTGTTAAATTATTCACGTGCTGGAAAGAAAAATAATTTAAAGGTAGGTTAACACCAGGAATGTTTTGTTGATTCCTCTTTCTTTGAAAGACAGCTCTGCTGTAATGCCGCATAGTTTTTCAATACCTATAGGTACTTATTTTCCCTCAATTCTAATTGTATATTGTTTTACTTTCAGGTCAAGAGAAAATGGAATGAAGACGTCATTTTTAAGAATTGTGCACGATCTGAATCTAAAATAACATCAAATACATTCATCAATGACTCACTAAGGTCTAAATTTCACAAGAAGTTTATGGAAAAATGTGTGAAGTAAACTGGAATTTGCTAAGAGTTGGAAAATTAAGTGAAGAAAATTACTTATGTATAGTATGGATCTTCTCTATGGAAATTTGACTTTGTTTAAAATACTAGGCCGATCTTGTAATATAAAGTACTAATTTTGAAGTAAACTCGAATTTGTTAAGAGTTATAGCTAAGTATTATTGTAAAGCTAATATTATAAGTAATTCATAACGTAGTATAATAAGGACCTTCTCAACAAAAATTTCACATTGTTAAAAATATTAGGATGATTTATTGTATAATAAAATTGAATTGGGCGAGAGGGATCCAGTCCGTTGAGAAAGTGAGTCCACAGTCAAAGAGGCAGAGGACAGCTGAATCATCCTGGAGAACTCTTACTCTTGGCATTTATCCAATGCTGAGTTTGGTGAATGGCTTTGGGGGAGAGCGCAACAGTCGTGATGATCCCCAAAGCAAGGCTAGAGGCTTATCCTTCACGTGGTTGCCGCCTGTTATTGGTCTGGTTCCATATGAAACAGACGTAACTAAAACCTCAGCCGAAAACTCTATCCCCGTCCAAACACTTTCCGCCGTCTCCTCAAAATTCCCCCAAACTACTATCTATCTTCTGCCTTTCAAATCTATGTATTTTGAGGCTTACATCTGCATCACGGTATGTCTATCTATAGGAAAAAGAAGGGCGAGTGGTTGACCAAATACAAATGGAGGAGGATCAAAACTCGCAATAGGATACAATAAACAGCACAGTCAATCGGTCATAGAATAATATTATGGGTGCTGAAAATATATTTCCTGGAACTGATAAAGTCACTTTTACCGATGGCTCGTTACACATTATGAGCTTAAAGGAAACAACTAATCTCTCACCCTGTTACCTCACTAGCTTAGAAGTATATTTACCTGCATTGAACACTGTTACCATTCATAATTTTCCTGGAACTGATAGCGTTAAAGAAAATAATAGTCACTCACCCTGTTATCTTATCCCCTTATAAGAATACTTAGTACCTACGTTGAACATGCAGCTATTCAACTGTCCTGGTACCGATAACGTTCAAAAAAAAATAATATTCACTCACCCTATTATCTCACTAAGCTACATGAACAATTACCTACATTGAACAATACAACCATTCATAATTTTCCAGGAACTGATAGCGTTGGGTTAGTGAATAGTATAATACATAATTAGCTAAGTGGCTAATTTAGTAAATTGAAAAGACTTCTTTTATAATCCCTTTTTATCGTTATTTCTGTTTAATTAGTGCCTAATTTTATTCCATGCCTCAATTTACCTACCATCTCTCATTTCCTACTCAGTACTCATAGTTGAATACAAAGTGTACACAATAAATAATAAATTTATCTTTAGTCAACATAGCGACGATGATTCTTCACAATATACCATCACCATAGATCGGAGTAGGTAGAGCTGATTAGGTTCATTGACCGCGAACATTGATGTGAATATGGATATTCCATGTGGGATTTGGGATTCCGAATGACACTCAAGGATTTTAATGAAAATCATTCGTTTTACACGACTACGGCTAAAGTAGGGTTGTAATTTTGACAGGCTATGTATGTATAATGAACAGCCAAAGTAAAATATTCCTGCGACAAATACCTAGTCTTAAAGATATTTTATTTAGGAAATTAAATTCTTCGAGAAAAATCAATTCGAATATCGCATTTATCAAACACTACATTACCTACACGTATATAGTTCATAATAGGTAATTTACATTTCTACCTTTATGTCATTATTAACATCATGTTGTAACCCATTTTCACAATAAATAATATTTGATTTGATTTGATTTGATTTGATTTGATTCTAATAAAGAATTTAAAAAGCTATCAATCTACGCGTGATTTGATTGTTCAAATTTTAACCTCCTTTGGGAATTTTAAATAATGAAAAGTTAGTTTCTGTTTAGTTAAGCAATAGGTACATAATTTTACAATGCATATTTGTATATTAAAATTAAGATATTTAACAGTAGGTAGGTATTGGGAAGAATCGGGTGGCCTTGTCAACTTCCCTATAACGGGCAGAGTCAGCGTGATTTGGTAGCGTAGTTTTAATAATCTGGTATATTGTTGTGTATTTATAAGACACAAAGGTCCTGATAACCAGGGTTGAGACATGAAGACGAGACAGAAAAATTGACTTTAATTCCTTGGAAAATTATGATATGAAATAATTCGATTATTTTTCTATTTACTTTCACTATTCTATCAAATTTAGTACAAATATAAAGTTCTAATGTTATTCAATAAGTTCATTAAGTAATTATGCTGTGTGAAAAGTAGCTATAAAAAATATGTTTAGTACATTTAGTATGATTTGGCGATATTTATAGTAGAACAACTGTGAAAATATCGGTCACACAGGCCTTTCAGTAGCCTTAGCACGAAATACTATCGAATTCGTAATGTAAAGGTATCGACAGAATGGAGCATTGCGATTGGCGGGCTACACACGCACACAGGTTCACAAGAGGCAAACTGCCAATCACAATGCTCCGTCCTCTCGTACATTACGAATTCGATAGGAGTTCATGCTAGTGCTACTGGACCAAGTAGGTATATATATTGTTCAGATACTCTGCGCTGTCTCAGTCGCTCAGTCTACGAGCTAGCGCCGTGTCGCGTATTGCGCTGTTTGTTAATTTTGCTACATTGAGTTTGTGTTTGTTTCATAGAGCAGTTTGTAATATTTGTTCTACAAGTTTAGGCAGTAAACGAGTGTTTTAAATATTAAAGGTCAATAAAATCCTAAAATATGACTTCAGCTGGCAGACCTACATTTGATCCAGCTAGGGGAGGTCAAGGTAGTGGTGAGAAAGATCTAAGTGCACTATCTCGTCATTATTCAAGTAGAGATCTTCCAGGACACACAAAGTTGAAACACAGGTACCTAATTTGTTATTCTTGCTCGATCTAGTCAAAATATTTATACTTTGTTGCCGATAGAAAAAAATATTTTTAATTTTATTAAAAAAAAAAATCTTTGTTTACAGATGCCAAGGTCAGGGTACTGCAGAGGAGTTACGTTCAAAAGACTTCAGAAAAGAGCTAAATGACAGAGAGAAGAAGGGCTCTAAAACTTCAAATGCAGGGAGACAAGTTGAGCCCGCAGCGAAAAGACCAAAAATTCATCAAGCAGCTGCTGCTATTTTAGATACTGATGACCCATTTTCGTCTGATTGTGACGATTCTGACGATGACACTGCGGCTCTGTTGGCTGAATTGGATAAAATAAAAAAAGAGAGGGCAATAGAACAAGCTAAAAAGGTAATTGTGAAAGCACTAGTAATAAATTGTTTTAATATATTTTCAAGCATACAGGTATAAAAAAGATCAATGTATTAATATAATCTATTCATTTACTTACAGGAAGCAGAAAGAAGACAGAAAGAAGAGAGGATTCGTATAGCCAATGTTGAGTCAGGGAATCCGTTGTTAAATTATTCACGTGCTGGAAAGAAAAATAATTTAAAGGTAGGTTAACACCAGGAATGTTTTGTTGATTCCTCTTTCTTTGAAAGACAGCTCTGCTGTAATGCCGCATAGTTTTTCAATACCTATAGGTACTTATTTTCCCTCAATTCTAATTGTATATTGTTTTACTTTCAGGTCAAGAGAAGATGGAATGAAGACGTCATTTTTAAGAATTGTGCACGATCTGAATCTAAAATAACATCAAATACATTCATCAATGACTCACTAAGGTCTAAATTTCACAAGAAGTTTATGGAAAAATGTGTGAAGTAAACTGGAATTTGCTAAGAGTTGGAAAATGAAGTGAAGAAAATTACTTATGTATAGTATGGATCTTCTCTATGGAAATTTGACTTTGTTTAAAATACTAGGCCGATCTTGTAATATAAAGTACTAATTTTGAAGTAAACTCGAATTTTTTAAGAGTTATAGCTAAGTATTATTGTAAAGCTAATATTATAAGTAATTCATAACGTAGTATAATAAGGACCTTCTCAACAAAAATTTCACATTGTTAAAAATATTAGGATGATTTATTGTATAATAAAATTGAATTGGGCGAGAGGGATCCAGTCCGTTGAGAAAGTGAGTCCACAGTCAAAGAGGCAGAGGACAGCTGAATCATCCTGGAGAACTCTTACTCTTGGCATTTATCCAATGCTGAGTTTGGTGAATGGCTTTGGGGGAGAGCGCAACAGTCGTGATGATCCCCAAAGCAAGGCTAGAGGCTTATCCTTCACGTGGTTGCCGCCTGTTATTGGTCTGGTTCCATATGAAACAGACGTAACTAAAACCTCAGCCGAAAACTCTATCCCCGTCCAAACACTTTCCGCCGTCTCCTCAAAATTCCCCCAAACTACTATCTATCTTCTGCCTTTCAAATCTATGTATTTTGAGGCTTACATCTGCATCACGGTATGTCTATCTATAGGAAAAAGAAGGGCGAGTGGTTGACCAAATACAAATGGAGGAGGATCAAAACTCGCAATAGGATACAATAAACAGCACAGTCAATCGGTCATAGAATAATATTATGGGTGCTGAAAATATATTTCCTGGAACTGATAAAGTCACTTTTACCGATGGCTCGTTACACATTATGAGCTTAAAGGAAACAACTAATCTCTCACCCTGTTACCTCACTAGCTTAGAAGTATATTTACCTGCATTGAACACTGTTACCATTCATAATTTTCCTGGAACTGATAGCGTTAAAGAAAATAATAGTCACTCACCCTGTTATCTTATCCCCTTATAAGAATACTTAGTACCTACGTTGAACATGCAGCTATTCAACTGTCCTGGTACCGATAACGTTCAAAAAAAAATAATATTCACTCACCCTATTATCTCACTAAGCTACATGAACAATTACCTACATTGAACAATACAACCATTCATAATTTTCCAGGAACTGATAGCGTTGGGTTAGTGAATAGTATAATACATAATTAGCTAAGTGGCTAATTTAGTAAATTGAAAAGACTTCTTTTATAATCCCTTTTTATCGTTATTTCTGTTTAATTAGTGCCTAATTTTATTCCATGCCTCAATTTACCTACCATCTCTCATTTCCTACTCAGTACTCATAGTTGAATACAAAGTGTACACAATAAATAATAAATTTATCTTTAGTCAACATAGCGACGATGATTCTTCACAATATACCATCACCATAGATCGGAGTAGGTAGAGCTGATTAGGTTCATTGACCGCGAACATTGATGTGAATATGGATATTCCATGTGGGATTTGGGATTCCGAATGACACTCAAGGATTTTAATGAAAATCATTCGTTTTACACGACTACGGCTAAAGTAGGGTTGTAATTTTGACAGGCTATGTATGTATAATGAACAGCCAAAGTAAAATATTCCTGCGACAAATACCTAGTCTTAAAGATATTGACGTGACAACGTCTTATAAATTGGCTTGCCGGGTGACACTTCAAGAAACTGCGTTACGCTCCGCTCACGTTATGCGCTCACAATGAGAGCGAGTGAGAGGCACGCGTCCCTTCCACTCGGGCATGGTTAGCCCGCCTAAGAGCGAGAGAGACAGACATAAAAAGTGAAAGGCACGCGTCCCTTCCACTCGACGAATGAATATTCACATTAAAATTATTTTACCACTCAAAGTCGTTGTCACGTAAAACTTCCGCCCGTATACCGACTTTACAGGCAACCAATTTTTTTATTTAGGAAATTAAATTCTTCGAGAAAAATCAATTCGAATATCGCATTTATCAAACACTACATTACCTACACGTATATAGTTCATAATAGGTAATTTAAATTTCTACCTTTATGTCATTATTATCATCATGTTGTAACCCATTTTCACAATAAATAATATTTGATTTGATTTGATTTGATTTGATTTGATTTGATTTGATTTGATTTGATTTGATTTGATTTGATTTGATTTGATTTGATTTGATTTGATTTGATTTGATTTGATTTGATTTGATTTGATTTGATTTGATTTGATTTGATTTGATTTGATTTGATTTGATTTGATTCTAATAAAGAATTTAAAAAGCTATCAATCTACGCGTGATTTGATTGTTCAAATTTTAACCTCCTTTGGGAATTTTAAATAATGAAAAGTTAGTTTCTGTTTAGTTAAGCAATAGGTACATAATTTTACAATGCATATTTGTTCATTAAAATTAAGATATTTAACAGTAGGTAGGTATTGGGAAGAATCGGGCGGCCTTGTCAACTTCCCTATAACGGGCAGAGTTAGCGTGATTTGGTAGCGTAGTTTTAATAATCTGGTAGGTATATTGTTGTGTATTTATAAGACACAAAGGTCCTGATAACCAGGGTTGAGACATGAAGACGAGACAGAAAAATTGACTTTAATTCCTTGGAAAATTATGATATGAAATAATTCGGTTATTTTTCTATTTACTTTCACTATTCTATCAAATTTAGTACAAATATAAAGTTCTAATGTTATTCAATAAGTTCATTAATTATGCTGTGTGAAAAGTAGCTATAAAAAATATGTTTAGTACATTTAGTATGATTTGGCGATATTTATAGTAGAACAACTGTGAAAATATCGGTCACACAGGCCTTTCAGTAGCCTTAGCACGAAATACTATCGAATTCGTAATGTAAAGGTATCGACAGAATGGAGCATTGCGATTGGCGGGCTACACACGCACACAGGTTCACAAGAGGCAAACTGCCAATCACAATGCTCCGTCCTCTCGTACATTACGAATTCGATAGGAGTTCATGCTAGTGCTACTGGTCCAAGTAGGTATATATATTGTTCAGATACTCTGCGCTGTCTCAGGGATAGCTACGAGCCACAAGTGACGACGCACGCAAAATCACGCACCGTACGGACCGCTATCTCCTTCGACTTCTTTCGCCGCCTCGGTGCTTGCGGAGACGTCAGTTGTGACGTATCCGTGCGCACCGGGTGGGTGTGGACTTTGGAGGCGCAAGAAGACGCCCAGATAGCAGCTAAAACTGCTAACTGAGCGGTCGCGGCTGGCTCGCCCCGGTCTCTTCCGCTAGGACGAGTCATGCCACTTAACAACAGCCCTTCTAAGGGCTCCCACCACAAACACCAACATCATTACCACCAACAACCGGAGGGCTCTGCGAGCAGGCCGACGTCGCCGCAGTACCCTCCGAGTATGCCAACTATCCGGACCCCAAGTCCGGCGTATGCTCCCTTCACAGGGTCCCGCGGT
Source organism: Pelosia muscerda (assembly GCA_963691645.1). Taxonomy (NCBI): domain Eukaryota; kingdom Metazoa; phylum Arthropoda; class Insecta; order Lepidoptera; family Erebidae; genus Pelosia; species Pelosia muscerda. The sequence continues at coordinate 9,388,429 of OY829100.1, forward strand.
ATCGCCACCGCCAAATCATCAACCCATCAAAGTAACCAGCCTCCGTCGACTCCCCCGCCGGTTGAGCCGATGGAGGTCGGTGCTCCCGCGAGTGCACCCGCGGCGCCGCGCACCCACCCAGCGCCTCCCCGAACGCCGTCGGGGAGGACGCGCGGGACTCGCGCGGCCCCGCCGCCTGCGCCCGCCGCTACCTCGTCGCGCGCGCAAGCGCACGACATGCGCCCGCCCGCGTCGCCTGCTGCGCCCCGCGCGGCCCGGCCTCGTGACACTCCGCCCACGCCGGCGTCGAGCCGCGCGCGGTACGGCCCAGGGGACCGAGAGGCCCAGGACGCCCTATACTCGCCGGTACCCTCAATGAGATCGTACATCTGCTCGGACGGTGAGTTTTCGTCGGCCGAGTCAGGCACGGGGAAACGCAGCCCCAAACTCTCACCGCCCCACAGAACACGCACGCAGGAGGCGGTGCATCAATTTGCCAGAGGGGCGCAAACACTGGAGCGCACCCTCTCGTTAGACGCCCTCCCAGGACGAGGAGCGAAACGTCCGAGCAGCCCAGTGGGAAATGAGAACGAGGAGAAGCGACTGCGCGCGACCGCGCAGCCTCAACCGCCACGACCTCGCGACCCGCGGGTGTACCGGGACGCGGCCCCCCCTGGGTCAGCAAATCAAACGCAAATGCTGTCTTACGCGCGTGCGGCGGCCACAGCAACAACAGCAACCAGGAAGGTAGCCCCCGTTTCCGCCCCAGAGCCTACGAAGGCCGAACAGGCGGCCAGCACAAGCGCGCCGAAGCCGCGCTACCCGCCGCTCATAGTCGAGCACCTCCCGGACTGGGCGTTCCACATGCGGGCTCTGAAGGAGAAGTTGGGCAGAGCCGCAAACGCCCGTCCATACGGGAAAGGCATCAGGTTCTCCCCGCAGGGGGAGGAAGAGTACAGAGTGGTCCAGAGATACCTGACAGAAATAGAAAAATCAGGAAATATTTCCTGGTTTTCCTACTCCCCCCCCGCGGAGAGAAGCCTGAAGGTCGCGATCCGAGGGCTACCCAGCAATGCGACCCCAGAGGAGGTGGAGGAGGAGCTCCGGGAGCTGGGCTTTGAGCCGGAATTCGTGAGGAACGTCACGGCCAGAAGCGGCAGACCAGGTTGTATCCTGCTCGCCATCATCAAAAAGACCACCACTACCACGCCCGGTATCTACGAGGTTACCGAGATGCTCGGTATACCGGGCGTGAAAATCGAGGCCTGGCGCGGCAAGAAAAGACCGGCGCAGTGTCACCGTTGCCAGAAATTCAGGCACAGCAGCCACCACTGCCACCGACCGTTGGCGTGTGTACGGTGTGGAGGCGGCCACCATGCCAAAGAGTGCCCACGACCGAGGGAAGAACCGGCAACGTGTGCAAACTGCGGGGGTGAACACCCCGCCAACCACCAGAACTGCCCGGTCTTCAAGAAGGAGGCCCGGAACAAGCGAGCAGGAACACTTGCTCTGACTGGTGAGAGACGTCCGGCCCCGGCAAAGTTGGCCCCTACTACAGTTGTTGGCGTTGTAGAGGCCAACCACGGACCTTCCCTGATGGCAGCGGCAAACGCGCCCATCCCCAGAGGGGCCACCACCTCCTCTGTCAGAGGGCGGAGGAAGCGCAAGAGGGGGAAGAAGGTGCCCCAAAACGCGACCCCAGAAACGCAGAGCAAAGCAGCAGAACCCGCACCCCGTCAGGACGACCCTATCCCACGCAAGGGGCGACAGACGACCCACACGGCTGCCCCACCCGCCGCTGCCACTCAGCGAGGCGGCAAGGCAAGGAGGACAGACGCCGCCGCCCCCCGAGAGAGGGACCACCCGATGCTCACCTCGGTGATGCAAACTCTGCTGAGCATCATCTCGGCAATCCAGAGGGGCGAAAGCACCGAAGGCATCGACGCAATTGCCAAGAAGGGCCTAATAGACATTGCCGCTTTCCTGAATGGCGGTAATTGAGCTACGCATCCTTCACTGGAACGCCCGTGGCCTCAGGGATAGGGTCACCCTACTCCGCCCTCTACTGCAGGAAAACAGGATCGACGTGGCGCTAATAAGTGAGACGCACCTGGGACCTGCAGATAAAATAAACTTCCCAGGTTTCCTCGCCTATAGGAGGGACGAAGTCTCCACGGCATCGGGACGACCGATCGCGTTCCGTGGACTGCTGATCCTCATCCGCCGGAGGATCGTACACCAGCCACTACCGACCCCGGCGACGTCAACTGTATACACGCTGGGTGTGGAACTGTACATGAACGGGGCCCATCTGCAGCTGTACGCCGCCTACAAGCCTCCTAGCATCCCATTGAACGTCCAGGACATAGGTTCCATTGTCGAGACGCAGGCCCCCGTGATCATAGCAGGGGACCTAAACTGCAAGCACCCAGCGTGGAACTCAGCAGTGCGGAACCCGGCTGGTGTGCGACTATTCGCAGACGCCGACACCCGGGGTTACTTCGTCTCGGGCCCGGAGGTACCAACACGCTACCCGGACACCCCAGACCATGACCCCGACGTGCTAGACATAGTCGTGCACAACAACCACCTAAACGCCCGGATCTCACAACAGGTGCTAGATAGCCACCTGGGATCCGATCACCAGCCGGTAGTCGTCACCGTCGACCGGGAACCCGCTCGAGCCGTCCCTCCAGCGCCACGTCACAAACTGGACTGGAAAAAATACCAGGACACGCTGGAGACCACTACACCCACTCGGCCCATAAACTCCGCGGCCGACGTAGAGGACCTGGCAGTGAGCCTCACCGCGTGTATTCGGGGTGCCCTTGACGCGGCCAGAACAACCCCGCAAAGCCGAGAGCGAAGACCGCGGTTGCCGGCGTACATCATGCGGTTGATGGACGCCAAGAAGCGCCTCCGGAGGCAGTGGCAGAGGACTCGCTGCCCTACGTTAAAAAACGAGCTGAACCGGCTCGCGGATAAGGTGAGGGCCGAGATTAGGAACCACCAAACCGAGAGCTGGGAGGACCACATAGACGCCATCAGCGGCGACTGGCCGTCTATACACAGACTGTGTCGGCATATGACGAATACCCCAGCTCCGGTGCGGCCTCTCCTGCACGAGGACGGGGCACCGAGATACCACGCAGCAGACCGGGCGAATATCCTGGCGCGTCACCTGGAGCGTCAGTTCACGCCAAACCCGACTGACGACCGGGAGCACGTAGCAGCTGTCGAAGAACACCTCCGACAATACTTCGCGAGGCCGATAGCCCCCGATGAACACCCCATCTCCTTCTCGCCTGGCATGGTGCAACGTGTCATTCGTCGGACCAAAAGGAGGAAAGCCCCGGGAGTGGACGGAATTCAAAACTCCGCACTCCACCACCTGCCTTTTCGCGCCATAGCCGCCCTAGCACGCCTCTTCACCGGCATCATGCGCACCGGGGTTTTCCCATCAATTTGGAAGGAGGGGCGAGTGATAATGTTGCCCAAACCGGGCAAGAACATTCTGAAACCGGAGAGCTATCGGCCAATCACACTGCTGCCAACCATATCGAAGGTGTTCGAGCGGCTGCTACTGAGACACCTCACGGCACACGTGCAACCTAGACCGGAACAGTTCGGGTTCCGGTCTGACCACAGCACGACGCTCCAGCTGTCGAGGGTACTGCACAGGATTAGCGCAGCGCGCAATAAGCGCGAACACGCTGTAGCAGTATTCCTCGACATAGAAAAGGCGTTTGACCGCGTATGGCACGCCGGTCTGCTCTACAAGCTGTCCAGGACACCGTTGCCCCGTCGGATCGTTCTAGTGGTCTCCGCGTTCCTGAGCAACCGGACTTACCGAGTGGCGGTGGAAAACACCGCATCACCGGAGCACCCCATCCTCGCTGGCGTCCCGCAAGGAAGCTGCCTATCGCCTGTGTTGTACTCGCACTACACCGACGACATCCCGGTGAACGAAGGCGCCGAACTGGCGCTATACGCAGACGACGCGGCGTACATAGCGACGAGTATGAACGTGAAACACGCCGCGTCCAAGATGCAGAAAAGTTTGGACCTCCTACCCAACTGGCTGTCGCAGTGGCGACTGACAGTGAATGTGGGGAAGACACAGGCGATAGTGTTCTCCGCCAACAGGAAGCTGCCGCCGCCACTCCTCTTCAATCTGCAGCCCGTCCAGTGGATGCGCACCGTGACCTACCTGGGGGTCACGCTCGACCGGAGGCTGTCGATGCAGAAGCACGTCGCCAGGATCGTCGCGAAGGCACGCGTCACACGCTCGCTTCTCCGTCCAGTGCTCTCCTCGCACCTGCCGCTACGCGCCAAGTTGGCTGTGTACAAACTGTACGTTCGTACACAGCTAACCTACGCAGCCCCGTCGTGGTTCGCTCTCACTAGCGAGACGAGCCGCAAGCTACTCCGCACACAGCAGTCGGCGTCACTGAGGAGTATAGTGAACGCACCTCGCTACGTGAGAAACGATGTCATAGCGAGGGACATCCGCATGGAGAGCCTGGACGACTTCGTGAAGCGTCTAAGCGCAGCGATGTTCGGGCGCGCCGACGCGTCCGCGTGGAGTCACATCCGCGGACTGGCGCCTTGGCACGCCCGCCCCCCCGACCGCTTCAAGTTGCCTCGCGACCTCGTCCCGGACGGCGACGATCGCTGAAGTCGCCAACAAAATCGGCCCACAAACGGCCGAGTTACGAAGACTGATGCTTGTTTGCCACCGTAGTGTCAGTGAACACGGTGAGCCTGCACTGAAGCCCTGCGGAGCCCGGCGGCCGGCAAGTCAGCCCCCGCTGTACGCCGCGCCCACTGACCGAGGCCCCACCCCTCGGCCCCGCCTACTTCGTCCGCTCGCAGGCCGCAGCCTTCGGGCGGCCGCCACGCCGAACGCACCCGCGCCCGACTCGACCCGACAAGCGCAGCGGGCCCGCCCCGCCCTGCAAATCGCCACCTAGCCGGTTTGCAGAGCGGACGGCCGCGCGCCCTCCACGGCGACCTCCATCGCGACCGACATGCGCGGATACTCCTCGCGATACCCGCGTTATGTGGAAGCATGGCGTTCCCCGCACCGGCCGTTACAACACCCAATCGACCTGAGGTATCAAACCAGCCGCCGCTCTCGTCGCTGGACGCCCTCAGCTGGGCCTTGGCCGGGTTACCGGTCATCTCACCTGGCTGGGACGTCCGCCGGACGGCGTGAAGATGGAGAACCTTAGGTCGTAAAAGGACAAAAAGGGGAATATCCCCCCGCCCCCAGGACCCTCCCTTATCTAGGGGAGGAGAAGAAGTCCTCGCGGAAGAGGCTTAGCGCCTATGAACGCGACTCCACGCACCCCTGTCAGGGGGTGTAGTGATGTTTCAGAGCGCTGTCTCAGTCGCTCAGTCTACAAGCTAGCGCCGTGTCGCGTATTGCGCTGTTTGTTAATTTTGCTACATTGAGTTTGTGTTTGTTTCATAGAGCAGTTTGTAATATTTGTTCTACAAGTTTAGGCAGTAAACGAGTGTTTTAAATATTAAAGGTCAATAAAATCCTAAAATATGACTTCAGCTGGCAGACCTACATTTGATCCAGCTAGGGGAGGTCAAGGTAGTGGTGAGAAAGATCTAAGTGCACTATCTCGTCATTATTCAAGTAGAGATCTTCCAGGACACACAAAGTTGAAACACAGGTACCTAATTTGTTATTCTTGCTCGATCTAGTCAAAATATTTATACTTTGTTGCCGATAGAAAAAAATATTTTTAATTTTATTAAAAAAAATAATCTTTGTTTACAGATGCCAAGGTCAGGGTACTGCAGAGGAGTTACGTTCAAAAGACTTCAGAAAAGAGCTAAATGACAGAGAGAAGAAGGGCTCTAAAACTTCAAATGCAGGGAGACAAGTTGAGCCCGCAGCGAAAAGACCAAAAATTCATCAAGCAGCTGCTGCTATTTTAGATACTGATGACCCATTTTCGTCTGATTGTGACGATTCTGACGATGACACTGCGGCTCTGTTGGCTGAATTGGATAAAATAAAAAAAGAGAGGGCAATAGAACAAGCTAAAAAGGTAATTGTGAAAGCACTAGTAATAAATTGTTTTAATATATTTTCAAGCATACAGGTATAAAAAAGATCAATGTATTAATATAATCTATTCATTTACTTACAGGAAGCAGAAAGAAGACAGGAAGAAGAGAGGATTCGTATAGCCAATGTTGAGTCAGGGAATCCGTTGTTAAATTATTCACGTGCTGGAAAGAAAAATAATTTAAAGGTAGGTTAACACCAGGAATGTTTTGTTGATTCCTCTTTCTTTGAAAGACAGCTCTGCTGTAATGCCGCATAGTTTTTCAATACCTATAGGTACTTATTTTCCCTCAATTCTAATTGTATATTGTTTTACTTTCAGGTCAAGAGAAAATGGAATGAAGACGTCATTTTTAAGAATTGTGCACGATCTGAATCTAAAATAACATCAAATACATTCATCAATGACTCACTAAGGTCTAAATTTCACAAGAAGTTTATGGAAAAATGTGTGAAGTAAACTGGAATTTGCTAAGAGTTGGAAAATTAAGTGAAGAAAATTACTTATGTATAGTATGGATCTTCTCTATGGAAATTTGACTTTGTTTAAAATACTAGGCCGATCTTGTAATATAAAGTACTAATTTTGAAGTAAACTCGAATTTTTTAAGAGTTATAGCTAAGTATTATTGTAAAGCTAATATTATAAGTAATTCATAACGTAGTATAATAAGGACCTTCTCAACAAAAATTTCACATTGTTAAAAATATTAGGATGATTTATTGTATAATAAAATTGAATTGGGCGAGAGGGATCCAGTCCGTTGAGAAAGTGAGTCCACAGTCAAAGAGGCAGAGGACAGCTGAATCATCCTGGAGAACTCTTACTCTTGGCATTTATCCAATGCTGAGTTTGGTGAATGGCTTTGGGGGAGAGCGCAACAGTCGTGATGATCCCCAAAGCAAGGCTAGAGGCTTATCCTTCACGTGGTTGCCGCCTGTTATTGGTCTGGTTCCATATGAAACAGACGTAACTAAAACCTCAGCCGAAAACTCTATCCCCGTCCAAACACTTTCCGCCGTCTCCTCAAAATTCCCCCAAACTACTATCTATCTTCTGCCTTTCAAATCTATGTATTTTGAGGCTTACATCTGCATCACGGTATGTCTATCTATAGGAAAAAGAAGGGCGAGTGGTTGACCAAATACAAATGGAGGAGGATCAAAACTCGCAATAGGATACAATAAACAGCACAGTCAATCGGTCATAGAATAATATTATGGGTGCTGCAAATATATTTCCTGGAACTGATAAAGTCACTTTTACCGATGGCTCGTTACACATTATGAGCTTAAAGGAAACAACTAATCTCTCACCCTGTTACCTCACTAGCTTAGAAGTATAGTTACCTGCATTGAACACTGTTACCATTCATAATTTTCCTGGAACTGATAGCGTTAAAGAAAATAATAGGCACTCACACTGTTATCTTATCCCCTTATAAGAATACTTAGTACCTACATTGAACATGCAGCTATTCAACTGTCCTGGTACCGATAACGTTCAATAAAAAATAATATTCACTCACCCCATTATCTCACTAAGCTACATGAACAATTACCTACATTGAACAATACAACCATTCATAATTTTCCAGGAACTGATAGCGTTGGGTTAGTGAATAGTATAATACATAATTAGCTAAGTGGCTAATTTTGTAAATTGAAAAGTTTTTTTTATAATCCCTTTTCATCGTTATTTCTGCATTTATTAACTTTAATTAGTGCCTAATTTTAATTCGATGCCTCAGTTTACCTACTCTCTCATTTAGTACTCAGTACCTACTCATAGTTGAATACAAAGTGTACACAATAAATAATAAATTTATCTTTAGCCAACATAGCGACGATGATTCTTCACAATATACCATCACCATAGATCGGAGTAAGTAGAGCTGTTTAGGTTCATTGACGGCAAACATTGATGTGAATATGGATAGTCCATGTGGGATTTGGGATTCCGAATGACACTCAAGGATTTTAATGAAAATCATTCTTTTTACACGACTACGGCTAAAGGAGGGTTATGGTTTTGACAGGCTATGTATGTTTAATGAACAGCCAAAGTAAAATATTCCTGCGATCAATAGTCTTAAATATTATATTTTATTTGGAAAATTTAATTCTTCGAGAAAATTCAATCCGAATATAGCATTTATCAAACACTACACTACACGTATATAGTTCATAATTGGTAATTTAAATTTCTAATAAAGAATTTAAAAGGCTATCAATCTAGGCGTGTTTTGATTGTTCAAATTTTAACATCCTTTGGGAATTTTAAATAATGAAAAGTTATAGTTTCTGTTTAGTTAAGCAATAGGTACATCATTTTATAATACATATATTTGTTTATTAAAATAAAGATATTTAACAGTAGGTATTGGGAAGAATCGGGCGGCCTTGTCAACTTCCCTTTAACGGGCTGAGTCAGCGTGATATGGTAGGTAGCGTATTTTATTAATTTGGTAGATTGTTGTGCATTTATAAGGCACAAAGGTCCTGCTAACCAGGGTTGAGACATGAAAAGAAGCAATACACACAACATTTATCATCTATAGAAAAATTGACTTTAAATTCCTTGGAAAAGAAAAATTATGTTATGAAATAATCCGGATATTTTTCTAATTACTTTCACTATTCTATCAAATTTAGTACAAATATAAAGTTCTAATGTTATTCAATAAGTTTATTAATTATGCTGTGTGAAAGGTAGCTTTAAAAAAATATTTTTAGTACATATAGTAGGATTTGGTGATATTTGTAGTAGAACGACTATGAAAATATTGGTCGCACAGGCCTTTCAGCAGCCTTAGCACAAAATAATATTAAATTCGTAATATAAAGGTATCGACAGAACGGAGCATTGCAATTGGCGGGCTACACACGCACACATGTTCACAAAAGGCAGACTGCCAATCACAATGCTCCGTTTTCTCGAAACCTTTACATTACGAATGCGAGGTAGGAGTTCATGCTAGTGCTACTGGTCCAACAGGCATATATATATTGGTCAGTTACTCAGTGCGCTGTCTCAGTCGCTCAGTCTGCAAGCTAGCGTCGTGTCGCGTATTGCGCTGTGTGTTAATTTTGCTACATTGAGTTTGTGCTTGTTTCATAGAGCAGTTTGTAATATTTCTTCTACAAGTTCCCAGTAAACGAGTGTTTTAAATATTAAAGGTCAATAAAATCCTAAAATATGACTTCAGCTGGCAGACCTACATTTGACCCAGCCAGGGGAGGTCAAGGTAGTGGTGAGAAAGATCTAAGTGCACTATCTCGTCATTATTCAAGTAGAGATCTTCCAGGACACACAAAGTTGAAATACAGGTACCTAATTTGTTATTCTTGCTCAATCTAGTCAAAATATTTATACTTTGTTGCCGATAGAAAAATTGATTGTTAATTTTATTGAAAAAAATAATCTTTGTTTACAGATGCCAAGGTCAGGGTACTGCAGAGGAGTTACGTTCAAAAGACTTCAGAAAAGAGCTAAATGACAGAGAGAAGAAGGGCTCTAAAACTTCAAACGCAGGGAGACAAGTTGAGCCCGCAGCGAAAAGACCAAAAATTCATCAAGCAGCTGCTGCTATTTTAGATACTGATGACCCATTTTCGTCTGATTGTGACGATTCTGACGATGACACTGCGGCTCTGTTGGCTGAATTGGATAAAATAAAAAAAGAGAGGGCAATAGAACAAGCTAAAAAGGTAATTGTGAAAGCACTAGTAATAAATTGTTTTAATATATTTTCAAGCATACAGGTATAAAAAAGATCAATGTATTAATATAATCTATTCATTTACTTACAGGAAGCAGAAAGAAGACAGGAAGAAGAGAGGATTCGTATAGCCAATGTTGAGTCAGGGAATCCGTTGTTAAATTATTCACGTGCTGGAAAGAAAAATAATTTAAAGGTAGGTTAAAACCAGGAATGTTTTGTTGATTCCTCTTTCTTTGAAAGACAGCTCTGCTGTAATGCCGCATAGTTTTTCAATACCTATATGTACTTATTTTCCCTCAATTCTAATTGTATATTGTTTTACTTTCAGGTCAAGAGAAGATGGAATGAAGACGTCATTTTTAAGAATTGTGCACGATCTGAATCTAAAATAACATCAAATACATTCATCAATGACTCACTAAGGTCTAAATTTCACAAGAAGTTTATGGAAAAATGTGTGAAGTAAACTGGAATTTGCTAAGAGTTGGAAAATGAAGTGAAGAAAATTACTTATGTATAGTATGGATCTTCTCTATGGAAATTTCACTTTGTTTAAAATACTAGGCCGATCTTGTAATATAAAGTACTAATTTTGAAGTAAACTCGAATTTGTTAAGAGTTATAGCTAAGTATTATTGTAAAGCTAATATTATAAGTAATTCATAACGTAGTATAATAAGGACCTTCTCAACAAAAATTTCACATTGTTAAAAATATTAGGATGATTTATTGTATAATAAAATTGAATTGGGCGAGAGGGATCCAGTCCGTTGAGAAAGTGAGTCCACAGTCAAAGAGGCAGAGGACAGCTGAATCATCCTGGAGAACTCTTACTCTGGGCATTTATCTAATGCTGAGTTTGGTGAATGGCTTTGGGGGAGAGCGCAACAGTCGTGATGATCCCCAAAGCAAGGCTAGAGGCTTATCCTTCACGTGGTTGCCGCCTGTTATTGGTCTGGTTCCATATGAAACAGACGTAACTAAAACCTCAGCCGAAAACTCTATCCCCGTCCAAACACTTTCCGCCGTCTCCTCAAAATTCCCCCAAACTACTATCTATCTTCTGCCTTTCAAATCTATGTATTTTGAGGCTTACATCTGCATCCCGGTATGTCTATCTATAGGAAAAAGAAGGGCGAGTGGTTGACCAAATACAAATGGAGAAGGATCAAAACTCGCAATAGGATACAATAAACAGCACAGTCAATCGGTCATAGAATAATATTATGGGTGCTGAAAATATATTTCCTGGAACTGATAAAGTCACTTTTACCGATGGCTCGTTACACATTATGAGCTTAAAGGAAACAACTAATCTCTCACCCTGTTACCTCACTAGCTTAGAAGTATAGTTACCTGCATTGAACACTGTTACCATTCATAATTTTCCTGGAACTGATAGCGTTAAAGAAAATAATAGGCACTCACCCTGTTATCTTATCCCCTTATAAGAATACTTAGTACCTACATTGAACATGCAGCTATTCAACTGTCCTGGTACCGATAACGTTCAATAAAAAATAATATTCACTCACCCCATTATCTCACTAAGCTACATGAACAATTACCTACATTGAACAATACAACCATTCATAATTTTCCAGGAACTGATAGCGTTGGGTTAGTGAATAGTATAATACATAATTAGCTAAGTGGCTAATTTAGTAAATTGAAAAGACTTCTTTTATAATCCCTTTTTATCGTTATTTCTGTTTAATTAGTGCCTAATTTTATTCCATGCCTCAATTTACCTACCATCTCTCATTTCCTACTCAGTACTCATAGTTGAATACAAAGTGTACACAATAAATAATAAATTATCTTTAGCCAACATAGCGACGATGATTCTTCACAATATACCATCACCATAGATCGGAGTAGGTAGAGCTGTTTAGGTTCATTGACCGCGAACATTGATGTGAATATGGATATTCCATGTGGGATTTGGGATTCCGAATGACACTCAAGGATTTTAATGAAAATCATTCGTTTTACACGACTACGGCTAAAGTAGGGTTATGATTTTGACAGGCTATGTATGTATAATGAACAGCCAAAGTAAAATATTCCTGCGACAAATACCTAGTTTCGAGAAAAATCAATTCGAATATCGCATTTATCAAACACTACATTACACGTATATAGTTCATAATACTTAATTTAAATTTCTACCTTTATGTCATTATTAACATCATGTTGTAACCCATTTTCACAATAAATAATATTTGATTTGATTTGATTTGATTTGATTCTAATAAATAATTTAAAAAGCTATCAATCTACGCGTGATTTGATTGTTCGAATTTTAACCTCCTTTGGGAATTTTAAGTAATGAAAAGTTAGTTTCTGTTTAGTTAAGCAATAGGTACATAATTTTACAATGCATATTTGTTCATTAAAATTAAGATATTTAACAGTAGGTAGGTATTGGGAAGAATCGGGTGGCCTTGTCAACTTCCCTATAACGGGCAGAGTCAGCGTGATTTGGTAGCGTAGTTTTAATAATCTGGTATATTGTTGTGTATTTATAAGACACAAAGGTCCTGATAACCAGGGTTGAGACATGAAGACGAGACAGAAAAATTTACTTTAATTCCTTGGAAAATTATGGTTATTTTTCTATTTACTTTCACTATTCTATCAAATTTAGTACAAATATAAAGTTCTAATGTTATTCAATAAGTTCATTAATTATGCTGTGTGAAAAGTAGCTATAAAAAAATATGTTTAGTACATTTAGTATGATTTGGCGATATTTATAGTAGAACAACTGTGAAAATATCGGTCACACAGGCCTTTCAGTAGCCTTAGCACGAAATACTATCGAATTCGTAATGTAAAGGTATCGACAGAATGGAGCATTGCGATTGGCGGGCTACACACGCACACAGGTTCACAAGAGGCAAACTGCCAATCACAATGCTCCGTCCTCTCGTACATTACGAATTCGATAGGAGTTCATGCTAGTGCTACTGGTCCAAGTAGGTATATATATTGGTCAGTTACTCTGCGCTGTCTCAGTCGCTCAGTCTGCAAGCTAGCGTCGTGACGTGTATTGCGCTGTGTGTTGCTACATTGAGTTTGTGTTTGTTTCATAGAGCAGTTTGTAATATTTGTTCTACAAGTTTAGGCAGTAAACGAGTGTTTTAAATATTAAAGGTCAATAAAATCCTAAAATATGACTTCAGCTGGCAGACCTACATTTGATCCAGCTAGGGGAGGTCAAGGTAGTGGTGAGAAAGATCTAAGTGCACTATCTCGTCATTATTCAAGTAGAGATCTTCCAGGACACACAAAGTTGAAACACAGGTACCTAATTTGTTATTCTTGCTCGATCTAGTCAAAATATTTATACTTTGTTGCCGATAGAAAAAAATATTGTTAATTTTATTGAAAAAAATAAACTTTGTTTACAGATGCCAAGGTCAGGGTACTGCAGAGGAGTTACGTTCAAAAGACTTCAGAAAAGAGCTAAATGACAGAGAGAAGAAGGGCTCTAAAACTTCAAATGCAGGGAGACAAGTTGAGCCCGCAGCGAAAAGACCAAAAATTCATCAAGCAGCTGCTGCTATTATAGATACTGATGACCCATTTTCGTCTGATTGTGACGATTCTGACGATGACACTGCGGCTCTGTTGGCTGAATTGGATAAAATAAAAAAAGAGAGGGCAATAGAACAAGCTAAAAAGGTAATTGTGAAAGCACTAGTAATAAATTGTTTTAATATATTTTCAAGCATACAGGTATAAAAAAGATCAATGTATTAATATAATCTATTCATTTACTTACAGGAAGCAGAAAGAAGACAGGAAGAAGAGAGGATTCGTATAGCCAATGTTGAGTCAGGGAATCCGTTGTTAAATTATTCACGTGCTGGAAAGAAAAATAATTTAAAGGTAGGTTAACACCAGGAATGTTTTGTTGATTCCTCTTTCTTTGAAAGACAGCTTTGCTGTAATGCCGCATAGTTTTTCAATACCTATAGGTACTTATTTTCCCTCAATTCTAATTGTATATTGTTTTACTTTCAGGTCAAGAGAAGATGGAATGAAGACGTCATTTTTAAGAATTGTGCACGATCTGAATCTAAAATAACATCAAATACATTCATCAATGACTCACTAAGGTCTAAATTTCACAAGAAGTTTATGGAAAAATGTGTGAAGTAAACTGGAATTTGCTAAGAGTTGGAAAAAGAAGTGAAAAAAATTATTTATGTATAGTATGGATCTTCTCTATGGAAATTTGACTTTGTTTAAAATATTAGGCCGATCTTGTAATAGAAAGTACTAATTTTGAAGTAAACTCGAATTTGTTAAGAGTTATAGCTAAGTATTATTGTAAAGCTAATATTGTAAGTAATTCATAACGTATGTAATTTCACATTGTTAAAAATATTAGGATGATTTATTGTATAATAAAATTGAATTGGGCGAGAGGGATCCAGTCCGTTGAGAAAGTGAGTCCACAGTCAAAGAGGCAGAGGACAGCTGAATCATCCTGGAGAACTCTTACTCTTGGCATTTATCTAATGCTGAGTTTGGTGAATGGCTTTGGGGGAGAGCGCAACAGTCGTGATGATCCCCAAAGCAAGGCTAGAGGCTTATCCTTCACGTGGTTGCCGCCTGTTATTGGTCTGGTTCCATATGAAACAGACGTAACTAAAACCTCAGCCGAAAACTCTATCCCCGTCCAAACACTTTCCGCCGTCTCCTCAAAATACCCCAAACTACTATCCATCTACTGCCCATTAAATTTAAGTATTTTGAGGTTTATATCTGCATCCCGGTATGTCTATCTATAGGAAAAAGAAGGGCGAGTGGTTGACCAAATACAAATAGATCAAAACTCGCAATAGGATACAGTAAACAGCACAGTCAATCAGTCATAAAATAATTATGGGTGCTGTAAATATATTTCCTGGAACTGATAAAGTCACTTTTACCGATGGCTCGTTACACATTATGAGCTTAAAGGAAACAACTAATCTCTCACCCTGTTACCTCACTAGCTTAGAAGTATAGTTACCTGCATTGAACACTGTTACCATTCATAATTTTCCTGGAACTGATAGCGTTAAAGAAAATAATAGTCACACACCCCTTATCAACTTACAAGAATACTTAGTACCTACATTGAACACTTGCAGGTATTCATAATTGTCCTGGAACCGATAACGTTAAAGAAATAATATTCACTCACCCTGTTATCTCACTAAGCTTCATGAACAATTAACCACATTGAACAATGCAACCATTCATAATTTTCCAGGAACTGATAGCGTTGGTTTAATATAATACATAATTAACTAAGTGGGTGATTTTGTAAATTGTCTTTTAAAATCCCTCATTATCGTTGTTTCTGCATATATGAACTTTAACTAGTGCCTAATTCTAAATCGATGCCTCCGTTTACCTACCGTCATTCGTTACGTACTCAGTAGTTTGTGAATACAAAATGTATACTATAAATAATACATTTATTTTAAACCAATATAGCGACGAAACATAGCGACGACGATACATTCACATTATACCGTCACGGTACATTGTGAAGGTTCTGCGAGCTATTTGGTACCTAGCTTTAATTATTTGTTGCATGACGTCTAACAAAGCAAAGAAAATGTGCATGACGTTATAATTCTGTCAGGAAGTTTACGCGAACGTTAACCAACTTAGAAATAAAGCTATTTGGTGTTACTTTATTTTATTATTTTAACTGTTCCGGTTGCTTTCGGGACCAAAATGGGTGTAGATTTATTATTGAAAAATGACCACTTAATAATAATATAATAAACTGTTAAAGTAGAATATTCCTGCGACAAATAGTCTAAAAGATATTTTATTATATAGGAAAATTATATTTTTCTAACCGCTCTGTTACAGTCTATGCCAAAATCGATAGGTAGGTACAAGTCGGTGATAAATGCGACGCGTTGTGCAAAAGAATATTGCATTTATCAAACACTATTCACACGTAAATAGTTCATAATAAAAGTAATTTAAATTTTTAATTACATTAAATAACATAGGTATTCTAAGGCCCACCCCAGTATTAGATGGAGGCTCTACTCTCGTAGTTGTAGACAAGTACATCTATCTTGGTCATTAGAGGTCAATAGGGGAAGCCTATGTTCAGCAATTGATGTCCTGTGGCTGAAATGATGAAAATGATGATGATGATTTTGTGAATGTGAAAATGATGAGTGGGTATTGGAAAGAGCCGGGGACCTTGTCTAAATCACTAATAACTGAGTCAGCGTGATTACTTTCTGCAGATTTGGTAGAGTAGTTGTAATAATTTGGTAGATTATCGTCCATCAATGAAATACAACACTCGTAAAGGCACAAATGTCCTGGTAACCAGGATAGACACATAAAGAAAAACAATACACACAACGTTGATCATCTACAGAAAAATGAATTTAAAAAATAAAAATATTATGAAATAATTCGGATATTTTTCTACTTACTTTCACAATTTCATCAAAATTATTAATTATGCCGTGTGGAAAGTAGATACAAAAAATATCTCTAGTACATTTAGTAGAATTTGGCAATATTTATAGTAGAACAACTGTGAAAACTTCGGTCACACAGGCCACTTGGGTAATTTCACCGACCGCATTTTTAGAGTTTCTTCGCATGAAATCACTATGTAAAACGTTTATCTATGACCACTCTATTTTTTTTCATGTAATACGAACACTAGCTTATATGAAGTCACTACTGAAAATACATTTCTCTTAAACATAAAATTTAAAAAAAATTTAAATATGCTAGATTCCAATAACGGTGGCGTGTCCGCGATGCACCTTTAAGCGCATTTACCTCTTTAAGTCCGCTATGATTGCAAATTTAGTACTTAAATTAAGATTATTATGTTAATTAATATATGAAGCAACCATATTTACTGCTTTCATTACTTCTATTATAACGCAGACATCGTGACAATGTCGATAAGGAACGTCCGCGCCTAAAGTGCAATTTCGGTGTGTTTTTTTTAAACCCTTATACAACGTATACACGTCAATTTAAACGATCTATCTTCTTACGCACGCGGAGTTCCAGTCATGCTCTTGCGTTTACGCAGTAATGGCATGTCCGATTCTGCCCAGTTTTCCCACTAATACGTAAGTACCTTCTTATTTCTAAGAGGGAGTACGAAATTTTACAATCACGGTGGGTTACTGTATGAATGAATATTTGGTTTTAACATTACGATTTGCGAGTATGTTGTGTGTTGTTAGGTACCCTCAGCAATCATACATTTCACGTGACGAATGCATCACTGAGTTTTGTTTAATTTCATTTTTTCTTGATGTTTCTAACTTCGGTGGTGCAATATCGGTGGTTTCGGTGGTAGATTTATTGCCACCTATATTGCATCAATACTAAAATGGCTATGAGTTTCCATATCTTTGGTAAGATTACTCATTTTTTTGTTATAATTAACGTATTTACTATTACTACTGAGAGTGGGGCAATATGGGTATGGGAGGCCTAACCGAAGGGGTTGGAGGCTGGCCGACTTTCTTGAGAAAGAGCGACTCTTTATGATGAACTCTTTCTTCAAAAACCGCCCCACAGGAAATGGAACTGGATGGGCCCCGGTAGTCGTACCAAAAATGAGATTGACTTCATCATGACGACGCATAGACGGATATTCAATGATGTCTCAGTGATCCATGGGGTGAAAACCGGAAGTGATCACCTAATGGTTAGAGGCATATTGAATATTAATGTTAAACTGGAGAGATCCCATCTGATGAGGTCTACGCTCCGACCTAGAGCTTCCCATATACAGTACCCCGAGAGCTTTCAACTCGAACTTTCGAATCGCTTCTCTTGCCTAGAAGAATGCAGTACAGTGGTCGAGATAAATAACAGGTTGGTTGAAGCTGTCCATTCAGTGGGCTCCAAATTCTTCAGGCCCCGTCGAAGAGATAGACCACAGAAGCTCACCGATCACACCCTCAAACTCATGGCTGAACGACGCTCTATGAGGCTGCAGTCTACCAATGACGCTGAAGCACATCGGTAGCTCAATAGACGTATCCAGCAGTCTTTGCGACACGACATCCGTGCCTTTAATACTCAATGTATTAAAGAAACGATTGAGCGAAATAAAGGCTCCAAAGTGTTCGCAAGAGACTTGTCTATTGGGCAGAGCCAGTTGACAAAACAGAAGAGGAAGGACGGCAGTGTCGTGTCGACTAAGGGAGATGTTTTGAGGGGGATCGAGGGGTTTTATGGACAGCTTTATACCTGAGTCACTAAGCCTGCTACTAATACGGTTAAAGATCCAAGAGCCAAGCTAACCAGACACTACACCGAGGATATCCCGGACATCAGCCTGTACGAGATTAGGGTGGCCCTCAAGCAGCTTAAAAATAACAAGGCACCAGGAGAAGACGGAATCACTTCGGAACTTCTGAAAGCGGGTGGAACACCGATACTTAAAGTCCTTCAGAAGCTCTTCAACCCCGTCTTATTCGAAGGTACTACGCCGGAAGCATGGAACAGAAGCGTAGAAGTCTTGTTCTTCAAGAAAGGTGACAAAGCCTCTCTTAAGAACTACAGACCCATTTCGCTTCTGAGCCATGTTTATAAGCTGTTTTCGAGGGTTATCACGAATCGTCTCGAACGCAGGTTTGATGACTTCCAGCCGCCCGAACAAGCCGGTTTCCGAAAAGGTTATAGTACCGTAGACCACATTCATACGCTGCGGCAAGTCATACAGAAGACTCAGGAGTATAACTTGCCACTATGTCTTGCGTTTGTGGACTACGAGAAAGCCTTTGATTCGATCGAGACATGGGCAGTGCTACAATCTCTCCAGCGGTGTCATATAGACTACCGGTACATCGAAGTGCTGAAGTGTTTGTATAAAAACGCCACTATGTTAGTCCGAGTACAAGATCAGAGCACAGCGGCGATACTGTTGTAGAGGGGAGCGAGATAAGGAGATGTAATATCCCCGAAGCTCTTCACCAATACAATGGAGGATGCCTTTAAGCTACTGGAATGGAAAGGTCTTGGCATTAATGTTAATGGCGAATACATCACTCACCTTCATTTTGCCGACGATATCGTGCTCAGGGCAGGATCGCTGGAGGATCTTAACACAATGCTCGACGACCTCAACCGAGTCTCTCAACAGGTGGACCTCAAGATGAATATGGACAAGACCCAGGTTATGGCGAATGCTCATATTCTAAGGCCCTCCCCAGTGTCAGTTGAAGGCTCGACCCTCGAAGTTGTAGACAAGTACGTCTACCTTGGACACATGGTCCGATTAGAACGGATCAAACTTCGAGGCGGAGGTCAATCGTCGAATCCAACTCGGCTGGGCAGCGTTCGGGAAGTTACACAGCGTCTTCTCGTCCAAAATAGCTCAGTGCTTAAAGACAAAAGTCTTTAATCAGTGCGTGTTGCCCGTGATGACCTATGGCGCCGAGACGTGGACCCTCACTATGAGCCTCATAAGAAAGCTCAAGGTCGCACAGCGAGCTATGTAAAGGGCTATAATCTAGGCTAGGCTCGGAATCTCTCTGCTGGATCGAATCAGAAATGAGGAGATCCGCAGACGAACGAAAGTGGTCGACATAGCCTACAGGGTTAGTAAGCTGAAGTGGCAGTGGGCGGGGCACGTAGCAAGAAGAACAGATGGCCATTGGAGCCGAAAGGTTCTTGAATGGAGACCGCGTACCGGTAGACGAAGCGTGGGACGGCCTCCTGCGAGATGAACGGACGACAAAAGCAAAATTGCCTTTGGCAGCATGATGTAGCATCTGCATCATGCATCCAAGCCGTTAGTACATATTGTTTAGATAAATATATCACAATTTATAATTTCGGTGTGATCTTGCAATTTCGGTGGGTTGACAATTTCGGTGGTTGTTCTATTTTCATAACAAATGCAGTTATTTGTTTCCTTCTAAATATCTAGAATACTAATGTGTTCTAAAAGAACACCATTAAATTTTTTCATCGGTAAACCTATGATTGAAACATACCACCGAAATTAGTAAAAAATGAGGCTTGCGTGAAATTACCCAATATATTGTTCAGTTACTCTGAGCTTTCTCAGTCGCTCAGTCTACAAGCTAGCGTCGTGTCCTATGGTCGTGTCGCGTATTGCGTTGTTGAGTTTGTTTTTGTTCCATAGAGCAGTTCGTACTGTGCTACAATATTATATTTATTGTGAGTGTTGTGACTGTTTTGAACATTTTAAGGTCAATAAATTCCATGAATATAACTTCAGCTGGTAGACATAGTTGCGCTTGATCCAGCTAGGGGAGGCCAAAGTAGCGGTGAAGAAGATCTAAGTGCCATATCTCGTCATTATTCCGATAGAGATCTTCCTGGACTGACAAAGTTAAAATACAGGTGGGTAATTTGTTATTCTTGCTTAATGTAGTGAAAATATTTTCTATTTATAGGTACTAAACTCTCACTGTCTAATCTCATTAACTTAAATACAAAATATTTACTCACATTACATTCATATATTTCCTGTACCTAACTGATAGAGTTCCCTACCTGGCCCTCAAACCTTTGCAGATGCGTAGAGATGTTGCGTCCCTGGCAGTATTTTACCGTCTCTACCATGGTGAATGTTCCGATGAGGTCTTCCAGTTAATCCCACCTTCTTTCCTACACAGAACAACTCGTGCATACGGTGCAAAATATTCCATCAAGAACCAAGTGGTTCGGTGAATTTTTCCCCTTGCTGCACCATTAAGTTTTGGAATTCCTTACCCCAGCGCACCTTAAAAGCATTCAATGAGGCCGTGAAGATGATCACCACCACTGTAATATACCTAAGACTTTGCCTTCAGCTTACCATCAAGCGCGGTAAAGTCAAATTGACGCGCCATAAAAAAATACAAGCTTAAAGGAAACAACTTATCTCCCAACCTGTTACCTCACCGAATTAGAAGTACAGTTATCAGCATTGAACACTGTTACCATTCATAATTGTCCTGGAACCGATAACGTTACAGAAAATAATATTCACTTACCCCGTCATCTCACTAAGCTGCACGAAAAGTTACCTACATTGAACAATGCAACTAGTCATAATTTTCCCGGAACTAATAGCGTTGGGTTAATATTATACATAATAAGCTAAGTGGGTAATTTTGTAAATTGTTTTGTATCCAATTTAAGAGCAATATTAGTCACAACTGAAAAGAGCTTCTTTTAAATTCTGTTTTTATCGTTATTTCTGCATTTATGAACTTTAATTAGTGCCTAATTTTAATTCGATGCCTCAGTTTACCTACCATCTCTCCTTTCGTACTCAGTAGTTTGTGAATAGAAAATGTATAGGTACAATAAATAATAAGTTTATCTTTAGCCAACAAAGCGACGACGATACATTCACAAGCCGTCACGGTAAGTACATTATGAAATGAAGGTGCTACAAAATCTTTTTGGTAACTTGAAGAATGTGCATGACATTACATTTTAGGAAGTTTACACGAACGTTATACATTGAAATAAAACTATTTGGTGTTATTTTATTATTTCAAGTAATCCGGTTGCGCTCCGGAGCAATGTTCCTAATCCGTTGAAAATAGCTTTCTTTTAATTTAATTCTTGTGATTTGTGACAATGAAATTTGTATTCTAACAACAAGGAATGTTGACTACTTAGATAATTACTGAACTGCTAGAACAACAAAATATAGTTATCAGAAAAGTTTTGACTTAGATACATTTACTTACTAAAAATAACACATTTTTTGTAAAAATATGACGAAGACCTTGAATACGATAAATTTTCAACAACTTATTTACCTACTTTAATTAATAATTCATCATGAAACTACTTTATAAAAATTAGATTTTTTACATTTTGCGTTTTGGCTGTTTAGTGTAAACTGTACGTGCCTGCTTATACGCTCCAATCAGTGCGCGCAAAAATAACACGCCGCGCGTAGAAAAAAAATATCAGCACGGGGAGCGCCATTGAAAAACATCGTATGACACACGTGAGGTTTGGTCATTACACTCTAGGTTTCGGTGCAATATCTCACTTATGGTGTAATGACCAACATACCACACTCGTATTATAAATTACTTACTATTATGTTGTTTCATACAGGATCGAATAAGATTGACTATTTTAGAAAAAGTTTCGACAGAAAAGTTCTTACAAAAAGGTTCATATAGTCGAATTTATCCTTCGTGGCGTAATTAAAAATGACACGCGTGCCCCAACTACATCACACTTCCATTTGTTTGTGTCTTGTGTACCTACCTACAGTAGGTATAAAACGCATGGAAAACAAAATCAAGTAATGCCTATTCATCAAAATATTAAAAAATGCAATACATGTGATCCGATTCATGGAATGTCATGTGATCCGATTCCAACAGCAAATATCACTCTCATACATTTTCAGAGCGATGGCGATGACGAATGTAGATTCGGAATGTATGCATTTTGGCTAGGCCCTCAGATCATACTAATTACCGTTTAGTCCTGTGTTTTCAGAATACGAAAGGGCACTTGACAGGACTAAACAAAGTTTAGAGATTTTTAGCGAAGTTTAGTTTAATATTGTTAACACACTTGTACTTCCCTACTATATTTATAATCGTAGGTACCTAACCGATTTCGCCTTGCGGCATGCTCAATCATGGCATATCACTTTATAGTACACCAGTAATTAACACATGTTAAGATAAAGATTCATATTATAGCGCAATTAGTACAGTGGGCAGTCGTATCGCAAACTGCGATCTCTACCAAACAATCATTTTGAAGGACTGGTCTCCTTGGAGTAGCAGGCAACAAGTGGTGTACTGGAAGGGCTTTACTATATATGTCGACGATATGAGGGTCGGGAGGGGGTGGGGAGGGGGGAGGGGGGGGTGTAGAACCCCCCCTATGAAGGAAAAATTGCGGACGCCCCCCCTTTTTGAGATACGAGTTTTTTTATATTCTAACCTAACTTCCGCATTTTCTCGTATTGACATCGATTTAAATATCGCAAAGGGGTACCGAATAAAGTAAAGGGGTTAAAAATATTGACTCACCTAAAGTTCATCATAAAATACGAATGATTTACGGTTATGTTTATGACCTTTTTCGTTTTCGATTCGTTTCTGGCACTTCGCCGGCCGCTACCGCGGCACGCTCGCTTCGCTCGCTCGGCTCGTGCGTTGTGTGGTCACAATTCTAACCTAACCTAAACCAAGAACTATAAATCAGGGCTTGTTTACCGGTTAATGTATCAAACCGGTTTCAGTGCAAGTACATAGGAGCGTTTCATTTAGGTTTGACTCTACCTTAACCGCTAAAAAACCTGTATTCTTAAAGAGCGAAATTATATAGGTTTGGCTCAATTTACCGGTTAATAAAGGTTTTGATTTCACTCTTACCGACAACATCGTCGTCACCATTCGTATTCAATTCGCGCGGACTACATGTGTAACTTACTAGTACAAAATTTCAATTTGCAAGCGCAGGGCTAATGTGCTTTGAGATACTTTTAAAGGAGTACTGAAGGGAGTCAAGAAGTGTTGTGCGTGCTTCGGTCGCGTGGACTTAATGCCTAGCCCATTTTCAATTGAATACAATTTTTAATAATTTTTCTTAATTTTAATTATAAAAATATAATAAGAACAGTTTTATCGATCAAATAAATATAATGATCATAACTAAATCACAACTTCTGTAATTATTAAATAAAAACTCCCAATAATGCAGATCGCGCGTCGCTGCAACCATTTTTTTAACCTGCCAAAAATCCCCACGGATACCCCCCCACCAGAGCCGGTTGAGTAGGTTATGTCGGACTCGAACCGACTAAAACGCACGCCGTCTTTGGGTCTACAGTTGCCGGAGGTGAGGTAGTAGCCAACATATCCCTCGCACTCCGGCAGACCCGAGGCCTTCTTTTCGAGATGACCCCCGCCGGGTGTATGGACCACGGTGTCCCCAACTAGCCCCCGGGTATGGGGGGGCGCACTTTGCGCGCTTCTGCTAGAGTGACAGGCGGCTCCACTCGTCACCCCCAGGCCCGCGCTCATGGAGGACGGAGGTCATTCTGCGACCTCCGACGTCCGAGTCGCCTCCGCTCATCGCGGGCTTTGCGGGTCCGGAGTCTTCTCCAAACTCGTTCCGCCGTCTCCTTCTCGAGCATTACCTGCTCGCAGAAGGAGGCGCCGGCAGCCTAAGTGTTTGCGCATCGTATCATCGCCGTGAGCAATGCGCGCGTAGCTGCAACCTGTCGAGAGCATCTAATAAGTACTTTGCGGAGCCATTCCAGAGATGCGAGCAGTAGGTATTCCATGCAGGAGCGAATTTGTGTCTTGTAAAGAAGACACCGTTGCTCCGGCGTGAAAAAACGTCTCACTCTGTTCAGGACTCCGAGTTTACGCGAAGCTATTTTGATGATGCTCTTGAAATAGTTCTTGTTATTCAGTTTGCAGCGAACATCCATTCCGAGTATATTGAGGTTATCCTGTAATGGCAGTGGCGTGCTCTGAAGAGTGAGATGAGGAAGGAAAGGAGATGTCTTTGCTGTATACGCACATGCCTGCGTCTTCTTGACATTGAACTCGACCAGGTTCTCAGATCCCCATTGAGAAATGTGATTGAGGATCCGGTCAAGCCCAGTGACAAGAAGCTGTCTTTTTTCGGCTATATCAGACTGCTTGGTCGCAGTATGTCCGTGGTAACTCTCGTGTACAGCACTATCGTCTGCATAGCAATGGATGCTGCCGGTGGACAGCATGTCATTCATATGCAGAAGAAAGAGAGTGGGTGATAAGATGGACCCCTGCGGCACGCCAGCATTTACCTGCAGTAACTCCGAAGCTCGTCCATCACAAAGAACGCGTATACGGCGCCCATGCAGGAAGCTAGCAACTCAATTGCACAATCTTGGAGGCAGACCGAAGGCTGGTAGTTTGCAAAGAAGCGATTTGTGCCAGAGTCTATCGAAAGCTTTGGCGATGTCCAGGCTAATAGCCAGTGACTCCCCATGCTTATTCATAGCCTCACCCCAAAGATGGGTTATATACGCCAGAAGATCACCCGTTGACCGTTTCGGCCTGAAACCTTATTGCCGGTCATTAATTAGGGAGTGATCCTCTAGACTGACGGCTATGAGTCGATAGTTGGCTGGGTCTGAGCGATCTCCCTTCTTGGGAATCGGCTGTACATTCGCCTCTTTCCACGCAGTCGGCACTGTACTTGAAATGTAGTTCTTGACCAACCTGTGCTATGAGCTGAGCATCCGTTCTGGGTCTTTACCTTCTAAGGCGGCTCGCACCGAAACATTGTACTGGTCTGGGTGGCTCGTCAGCTGAATGTCTAACAAAGAGGGTGCTAGGCCCGACCCTCTTGGTATTCTAGTGACCTCGTGTACCAGTTGAGTCAGGCTGTGAGCCAGAGCAAACGCGTGGGCAGCTCTTCCCGCATGGTCTGTTTTGGCGGAGCCAACCAGATCTCGTGGTGCGCGTTAAAGTCCCTCAAAAATTCCAATTCGGCGTTCGGAAACCGCTTCTTCAATTTTATTTGTGGTTGTGAGGCATGGCGAGTCCCGACGCGCCCAACCGAAGCCCCCCCCCCCCCTCCCCCGAATATGGTCGCCGGGTTCCCACGTCCGGTCACCAACTGGCACGACGAACCATATCAGGATTAAGCGCGGCCTGGCAGCCTCCCATGGTGGTTAGCCCAGTTGGGCCCCTGTAATATGCCGCGAGCGGCCCGCGGCCCCACAGTTTCTACGGGTCTCCCTGCTCGGCGGGTCACCCCACCCCACCAGACTACGCCAAGACCCACTGGTCCCACTTATGCTGCGACTACCACCGCCTCTGCCTGGCTTTGCCCTTGCTGAACGCAATCCAACCGAGGTTGAATTACTATGAAGCGTTTTGCGCACATGTGCACGGTGGTACCCACCCGGTCGAAATTTTACCAGTATAACGTATGTTACGCCGCATCCTTCGATTAGACATTTCTTTCTTCGTCGTAATCAATTACTATAAATTTTCTCTTACGACCCATGCTTCACTTGAAAAACGTAAAATAAGTAGGAGCAAAGCTGCGAAATTACCAATAACTTTGCCCACAGTTCGCAATCGTGTAAATAAATGCATCAATCTCTGAACAATACCTACTAACAAGTTGTGACGTTCATACAAAACAAACTTCGAGCGATGCCGACACGGGCGCGTGTCGCTCTGGATTAAACCGGTTTATTAAGGTTTTAGTATGGTTCCCATTCTGGTTTCGCTCCGAATGAAACCTTTACTGAAAACCGGGTTTAACCTTTATTAACCGGTATTTTCTAAACCGGTTTCAAGCCCTGCTATAAATATGACCGATTCGTTTCTGGAACTTGGCTGAATGACCGCAGATTTACGTTTAGTTTCACTCAATAATAGGCGGTAAAAGTCGGTAAATTATTATAAGTATAAATTTAATAGCATTCAGTTCAATCAGCGAAATATACGTATTTAACATAATAATATGATGGATAATATAACTTAGTCAATAAATATACGTATTTATTTAATTATTTAAGGAAGTAAAACATTTTGGTGCGCTTACCTTTGATAAAACGAAACGTTTAATGATGAGACGAAATGTCAAAAGCATTGAAAGTATGTGTTCTGTTGTCAAAAGTGATAAAATATTGGTACATTTTTACGATTTTGATTATGTTTTTTCTCGTTAACGATTGATCTCCGTAACTTGAAACTTTATTGTGGAAGCTTCTATTAATAAATAGCTTAGTGTAAAAAAACTATGGACTGTGAACTCGTGGACCTATATAAGAAAGCTTAGCCGGTGTACTTACTTTTCGTGAATAATTGTGTATCTAAAATGTATTATAATATACAGTATATATACATCACCTACCTATGTATTACATTACATGTAAGGTACACATTACATGAATTACAGGTACGGTTTACATTATATATTATGTATTACATGTATTGTAAGGTCTTCATTACTTACATGTAAATCGTTTAGGTACAATAAGTAATATAGTTAAGAAGTACAAGCTTTTATCAATAATGCACCTACAACAATAACATCCACCAAGTGCCACCAATCAACAGTATAAAGAATTAGTTTAGTTTTGCACAGCAGAATTAGCACTGCATTGTTTACAAACCACATAGGTTTTCTAAAATGCTTGTGTATTTATACCTATTAAAAAAAAATGACTTAAGAGTAGAGCCCTATTAAATAAAACGCTTAATTCTAGGAATAAATAAATAAATATTCTAGGATAAAATTAAAAAATACCTACATAATTATAAAATATAATAATTGAACGTGACTTGAGGAATTTTCCTTTTTTCTGACCCTACTTTGAACGAAACAAATGAAAATTATTGTGGACAACCCTAAAATAATAATAAAATATGCTGAAAATGTTATGGACCAAATTGATACTAAGGTAGTATTACTGAGTCTATTTGAGCTCCGTAATACTATCATTGCCCATTTAGTACCCTGAATATACACAGTGTCAAATAACAGGGGATCAGACAGTAATCAAATTAAAATCTAAAATGTACTGGACTGAAAGAAATATTCTGTTTTACCATTATTTATCAAATACTTAATAATATTAATTTCATGTAATGATTTTTATTTATTTTTTCAATCCATCAATAAGTTTTCAAGTAGCACCGATTTTAATCAACTTGAAGTGAAGCATCCGAACTCGATTTTAAAAGTAGATTATTTTTAATGAAATATATCGATTCTAGATAAAAGTCAGAGTCGAATTACCCATCCCTAACTGGTTTTTTTTCAATCGTTCGTGCCATAGACAAAGGATTAGTAAGTCATTCTCACTCAACTCCAAATCAATGGGTTTGTGCCTGCTATTTGACAATACTGCAGCGTTACCAATGTGTGGAGAATTCCCCGATTAGTGGGAATTTTCATTCCGATTGGGAATTTTGTAGGAATTGCGTTAATGTGGGTGAAAATGTAGTTTATTGACGATTTACTCTAGACTTGAACTTAGAAATGCCTAATAAGTGGTAAGTAGTATGAGTATTGATAAATTATTATTTATGTTTGATTAAATTTAAATGCTATATATCCGGCAGATATTAAAGACTTATCTCTTAATGGGCAACATACATAAGTCACAATTAATATCAGGAGTAGTGAGTTTGGCAGGGCACTGTAAGAGTAGTAAAATTGAGGCCAACCCAACAAGGAAATTTTTACGGTAGAATTTTAACGCCTATACTCGCCACTGAGATATTTTTTAAACATCTGATGCAGTTTATTTGTGGTTTAAGGATACAAGTTTGAAAAAAAATTCATACACATTTTAATTTTATATTTTTTCTTTCATAAAAATTTGTGGGGAATATTGATTTTGTGAACTCCCAAATTTGGGCTCTGCAGCCAGATTTTTTGGGGAATTCAGATCGTTGTTATTGGCAACCCTGCAACACTACCAATGAAACGACGTGCTATTTAATTTCGTTCGTTCGTTTCGTTCATATCGTATTCGTGATTTTCGTTTCGTATCTTACGCGTACGTGCGTGGTGCCGTGCCGTGGTGCATGTCTGAAATACCATAATAGTTACTTGGAACGGTTGGAAATCATTCTACATAATTTGTCATATTTCTTTAAATAATCAAGGTAAGTGAAATAATTTATATAAAATACAAATTAGGTTAATTGTGTACTCAATATCTTTTGCTAAATTACCGAATGAACATGTAAGCCATATTGTTTGACGCCATTTTGTTTAAAAGTATGATAGGTAATTGTCTTGGTGTCGAATTTTGATTATTTTGTTGTATGATGTACTAATGCAGCTTGATGTAAAATAAATACAAATCATTGGTTTTGATTAAAATAGAAATACTCACAGTATTCATCTTAACCTCTATCCTTGATGACAGATAACACTAGCACGCGATGGTACCGCAGGATATCTATCCGTAAAATTGAACTGAATAGCAATTCAAAACTTATTTTTAACTGCTATACTGCGGCAATAGCTGTAGCTTAGAACATGAACATGGAAAAGCCAGATATGACCATCTATATCCATCTATACCTATAGTAATATCATAAACAGGTAAAGTTTGTGTGGTTGTCAGGAGGTAATCTCTGAGTCTACTGAACTGCATTCTTTTACCAGTTGAAAACCACGTTTGTGAGTGTCATGGGCTATATCATCATGCTACTATCTTGGAGAGTGGACCAGTAACCTTAAATATCACTTAAACTGACATATTTCACATACACATCTTTTTACAGCAATAATACCTATGTGTATTAACCTGACTAGCTAATGTGGAAACAGTAGACCAAAGCTTCCCAACATTGGGAGAGGCTTATGTCCAGTCGTGGACTGCGATAGTCTTAATTGATTGAATGATGATGGGCATTCAGTGGGTGTAAGGGATTCAAAGTTTGGCATGAGCGAAGCTGGAGACATTTATTTTAAGTTATTAAGTCTGAGTTAAAAGCTGTTGGAGCTGTGGGCAAACCTGAATTAGTCTGTCTGTAAATGTCTGTGTTTTTGTGGTTTTATCATAGTTATAATTATTTGTTTTTTTGTGGAGTATAGGTCAGTTACACAGATCTTGTAATAGTGTTAAAAACGTATACATCCTACCACTTTGTATAAATATACAATTTATTTTTATACATACACACACACAATTTTACACATACATTTAATTTAATATTCATCATTCATACAATACATACACAATTTTATACATACATTTAATTTAATATTCTCAGTCAAGAGGAGCTTACAGTTAACGGTGACTAAGGTGTTTGTAATATTACTATCTTACTTTCTGATGTGGTTTTTATTAATTTAATTCTACATAGTCATCCCATCTCACCCCTATTATGTGGGACCTAAAATCAATTTAAGTGCTTACCAATGTTTATTTATTTGTAAAAAAAAATAACACATGCTATTAGAAACACATAGGTTTTTTAATGTATAGAATATTGTGCCATTATTTATATTCTATGAATAATAATCTTGATTTGTTCATATCACTATGGTTAAGGTACAGGGTACTGTGCAGTATAAGTTTTAACTTTATTGAAACATTGTGAAATAAATGATACCAAACCAAAGTCCAAAATTTTGGTGAATTAAGGGTATAAGAAGTGTTAATATTTTTCATCTATATAATGTATGTTACAGTTTTTACAAAGTGTCTAATTAAAATTTTTTATAGTTGTTGCAGGATGGCTGAAGACTTGGATGTGGAAGCAATGCTGGAAGCACCTTATATTAAATCGGTAAGTCCTGTAACGATATTTAAATTGCCTCAATTTAAATATCATTATGAGCCCAATTATTTGTATTGTAACTACCATAATATTGACAAATTACCAGTTGCTATTGTTCTGTTATTACTCAATATAATTAAGTACTATAATTGCTAATAGGACATTATTTAATTTTTTAGTAATAATAACTTTTGTAATACTGCAAATTATTTGTGAATATCTCTTTAAAATTTCGTCTATTAGTAACAATGTTAATATTCATTGGTTATAAATTACTTAGCAATGTAATTATCCCTTTTTTCAAGTTGTCAATGTTGAAGAATATTATAAAATACAAAAAGAAATAATTATGCAGTAAATTTTTAACTATCCAAAGTCAAATATATGATAGTAGGAGTAGGAGTGATTTTTAGGCTCTCTATTTAAAGATGTTGTACACTAATATATCGTTGTGAATTTAACAAAATATTTCTTATACAATTAGTCTACTACATCTCTGAATAGTAACTGGAAAGTAATATAAAACAAAATTACATTTGAGAATCATTTCTTGTATTTATAGAACTTTGTGGTAATAGTCGAGCATACTTCACCGACCTGAACACACAGAGAGGTATCCACTACTATACTTACCTAATTTTTTATTATCTTAAAACTCAACACAACCTAACATTGTAAATTTTACCACTTGCAATTGCCAAATCAAAATTGAGATTTTCATAGAAAGTTATTTTCAACAAGACCATGAGCTGATGGGTCATAAATCTTTTGCAGAAGTATCCCTGTGTGATGTTAGCGCTGTGTGCATCCTTTGTCAGTGGTTTTATGAACGGTAAGTGTAGACCAGGGCATCGTCGCAACTACCATGACATGGATGAACATTGGCTGGTTATAAAAAGCCAGCTGTCTTCAGTAGCCTAGGCGAAGTAAAACCGTCAACATTTGTTCAATTTCATCTGTGACATTTGTAACTGAATGTCATTGTTGAAATACTGCAAATGTTCTCCATGTTGTTGTT
Source organism: Pelosia muscerda (assembly GCA_963691645.1). Classification (NCBI taxonomy): domain Eukaryota; kingdom Metazoa; phylum Arthropoda; class Insecta; order Lepidoptera; family Erebidae; genus Pelosia; species Pelosia muscerda. The sequence continues at coordinate 9,419,521 of OY829100.1, forward strand.
ATAAATTAACTAATGCAATTTTTATTTATTCACTCGGCGTGTGTTGCTGTGGCGCTGCTTCTACCTTGTGCTTTGTGTGACAGGATAACACTTCCTCTTCAAAGCATCGATCGGACAAGTATTCTGATAAGCACAAAGAAAAGGATCGAGATGGCAGTCGAAGGTGAGTTAAAGTATTTACACTATGTTTTACTCCTTAAAATTGTATTGTTACATTATATTAAATTAATAGTAATTAATTTATTAACTCAAAGTTCCTTCATAACTTTTATATTCTAAACCTTTTATATGTAACATAGGTATTTGGAACATTTTCCGCACATAAAATAGACTCTAAATAGCCTTGTTTTCCTGTAGAACTGCGCATTGGGTTGATTGCGGCTTTGGTCAAATAAGCCATTGAATTATACATACTATTTTGTTTTGATATAATTATCCAGTTTCACTCTCACAGTAATCTAATGACACCTCAAGTTAAAATCCAATCTCCGTTCAGATTGCAGTATGTGGCAACAATTATACATACATACACAAACCTCTCATACTTTCGAAAAATAAAACTTTTCTGGTGCAGTCTAGTAATAAATCAAACCAAATTAAGCTTTCTTTGAATTGTGACACACATAAGCAAACTAAGATTCTTATAATTTTGTAGACGGAGCAGGTCAAGAGACAGAAGAAGATCAAAGGAAAGGAATAGAGGAGCAAGAGATGGAGATGATAGAAAAGACAGGGATCGCGGACGAGAAGATCGTAAAGAACGGGATAGGGATCGAGATCGCGAACGTGATAGAGACCGCGATCGCGAACGAGATCGTGGGGATCGTGAACGTGAAAGAGATAAAGATAAAGACAAGAACACAGATCGAGAACGCAGCCACAGAGATAAGGATCGTGAAAAGGACAAGGAACGCGAACGTGACAAAGAAAAAAGACGCAGTAAAGATAAAGAACGCAGCCGGGAACGAGACCGTAGTAGTCGCGAACGTAGTGCTGTTAAAAAAGAAAAGAGTAATGAAAGAGATCCAGCCAAAGAGCAGCGTTCCAAATCAAGAGGCCTTGATGTAAAATTAGATGATTTACCTCCTGAAGAAAGAGATCTTCGAACTGTATTTTGTATGCAATTATCTCAGCGAATCCGAGCAAAAGATCTTGAAGAGTTTTTCTCGTCAGTTGGCAAAGTTAGAGACGTAAGATTAATTACATGTAATAAAACACGACGATTTAAAGGGATAGCATATATTGAATTCAAGGATGCAGAATCAGTACCTTTGGTAAGTTGAATGATTTTTAATTCGATATTATATACTTAGTAATGTTTACCAATTATTTATCATCTTTTATTTGTGTTTTCTAGGCTTTGGGTCTTACAGGGCAAAAATTACTTGGTGTTCCTATCATAGTACAACATACGCAAGCTGAGAAAAACAGAGTAGGGAATACATTGCCCAACTTGGCACCAAAAACTAGCAATGGACCAACCAGACTGTATGTGGGTTCCCTACACTTTAATATTACGGAGGATATGTTACGCGGCATATTTGAACCTTTTGGAAAAATCGATCACATCCAACTAATGACAGATCCTGAAAATGGGAAAAGTAAAGGATATGGATTTCTTACGGTAAGGCAACCAAATTTAACTCAATTTCTTTCATAGTTTATAAAGAGGGATTCAATTATTTAACAAATTATTTTTATACTCCAGTTTCATCATGCGGCTGATGCAAAAAAAGCAATGGAACAGTTGAATGGATTTGAACTAGCAGGGCGGCCTATGAAAGTTGGCAATGTAACAGAGCGAACCGACGGCGGTTCTAGTACGCGCTTCGATGCAGATGAATTAGACAGAGCTGGTATAGACCTGGGTGCAACAGGCAGATTGCAGCTTATGTTTAAACTTGCAGAGGGCACTGGATTACAGGTATGGTTTCATTTTTGTATACTGTATGACTTAACACCACACACTATGACGCACATAAGACTTCTAACAAAAGTTCCTTTCGTAACAATTTTAATTTATAACTTCCTTACAAACTAATACATAATATATATTATCACATTGGTAATCTTGAAGTGGATGCCAAATACAGAAATGTACATGTACAGAAATGTAATGTATTATTTGACTTAATTCATAAAGCTATAAAATACTTTTCATTGCACAAAAAGGAATAACAAATTACTGTACATTACATATAGTTACCGTGTCATGTCTGTTGTACTCATAACTTTAAAAATGTCTATTTATGTAAATCCAAACATTCTGAATTACAGATACCCCCCGCGGCGGCGTCGGTTTTGATGGGAGCAGGATCTGCTCTGGTGACCCCGCAGCCACAAGTTGCACCCCCTATTGCGACGCAATGTTTCATGCTCAATAACATGTTTGATCCAGCATCGTAAGTGTTATTGTTCACATTTTGTAGTTAATATCTTATATGTTAGGAGATTCACCAGACCATGTAGTTGCAGGAGATGCCTAGTTTAGCCCATTTGATTTAAGTATATAATTATTGGACAAGTCTGAAAATATTTTTGACTTGTCAAGCAAGTCTAAACGTATTTTTGCTTGAATTCGTCATCAAATTTTTAGTGATAATGATTGGTTATGTTCTAAAATACATACATACATATGCTCACGCCCGTAATCCCCGAAGGATAGGCAGAGATGTAAGACCCACATTTCGCCCACTATTATTTTCGGTCCCACTTAATAGGGGGCGAGCATCAAGCGTTTTATTACTTCTTTGGCTGCCCGATAAAAAAAGTAGTATACCATTATTACAATCTAGATCAAATATGCATAAACCAGTACTTGTTTCATTATATTTGATCTATATTTAGGAGGGCCATATCTCGAAACGAAATAAATTCGACTCCTTTTCGTAATCACATTACCATTCATCTTCTGATATAATTGGAGAATCTATATATCGCGCAAAACTTCTTAATTTGCTATAAAAAATTATTACTTATGTAATTTTGTTTACTTGCAGGGAATCCAATCCTAGCTGGGATATAGAAATAAGAGACGACGTAATTAGTGAATGTAACAAACATGGCGGCGTGTTACATGTTTATGTAGACAAAGCTTCTCCTCAGGGAAACGTATATTGTAAATGTCCAACGATAGCTACAGCGGTCGCGTCAGTAAACACATTGCACGGACGGTGGTTTGCCGGCAGAGTTATTACTGCGGCTTACGTCCCACTTGTCAACTACCATTCTCTATTTCCTGATGCTATGACAGCTCTAACCTTGTTACTGCCTTCTCGACAACGATAGAAACAACAAGTATTTATTTTGTAAGGTTATCGCTTTAGTGTATACTGATAATGTCTAATGGTGAACTATTATCTAGGTAATAAAAAGTTATTAATATATGAGTTTTGTTTTATTAACTACTAATCGCCGTGAATGTCTGTTTTGAGACAAATTCGTACGTGACACTCCCATGGTCAACGCGGGGGAGCACGGGATAGCGTTGGACGGTATGTTTGTACCGGAAGCACAACCCCTTAGGGCTTATGGCGATAGGAACATGAGGTTCCCTCAAGGGGCCATCTCGAAACTGGAGTCCAGGTGAGCCCAGGTGCGAGAGAAATGCTTTATGGACAACCTTGCACACCGCAAATTCAACTTCGGGCCAGATTACTAAATAGTTACTACGTACCTACTTCGGACAGTATCACCGAGAGATTTTAAGGGATTTGACGATAGGACGAGTAGTTAAACCAGAAGCGGGTAGAATAAGAAATAGAACAATAAAGCAAATGACTTTAAGAACTTGTCCTATAGATATTGTCAAATCCATTTTAAGATGTTTCAGTCGATAAGAAAGAAAGTAATAAGTTCTCCCACTCACTATCTTCTATCTCTTAGTTTATGGTGGTATGGTTTGGGACCCGCCCTACCAACCACCAGGGGTAGGGCTAGTGGTATGGTGGGTCTGCACCGGTAGGAACCTACCTAATTCAGTGAACTACACTGCTCTTGTACCTTTTTTCTTGTTACGTAGGTGTTTCAGTCATAAATAATTCAGTTTGTTTATAAATAACGCGACAACACCCCCCCCCCCTTCTCCTCCTCGACAATGCTTCACGCGCACACACCTGCGTATGGGGATACCCTGCCCTACCCAAATTGTATGAATATATTTTTGTATAGGTACTTTTATTTTTAAAAGTGTATTATTTAAGTTATATGTATCAACTTCGATTTATCAAAGTATGTAGGTACATATATTTTACTAATATGACACTGATATAATGTATAATATGGTATCTAAATTTAAAATGTCTAATTTTGTTTTAAACATATATATTATATTATTATTTTGCCTAACAGGTGACCTACAAAACACCTTAACATCTTCAAACTGCTTTTATCCAATCAATCTCTAAAGTTGCAGGTCCTTTCTGTTTCACTGGTTGATAGACGCCTCCATATATTTGAATGCCAAGGCTTGTAACTTGTGATAAATCTAAAGTTTCGTTAGTGTTTACTCTTTTTCCTCTATAGTAAGCTCGGAACTCAGAGAATTTAAGATCGCGTATAGCAAATTCGTCCTTTGGCGCCTGAAAAGAAATTTAGGAACTTATTTGTTATGTAGTAAATGTGACATTGATACCTGTGATTTACTTAGCAACTTTCAGTTTCTTTATCATACACCAAGACAGTAGTAAGTATATTAATAAATATTACCCATAAGATAAAATAAATCCATATTCATACCATACCATTCCATACTAAGTATATTATAAATGTGAAAGTAACCCTGTCTGTGTCTGTCGTAGTTAATAAAATTTGTTAGATAGATGGACTTCTTCTGTCGAATCGACGACGGCATTTTTGAGTCGGATGAAAAGATGCGGAATAGGAAATCGGGAAGTGATGAGAAAAAATAGGGGAAATGGGAAAATACAAAAGTGGAGAGGTAGGGAGATTGGGCAATGGGGAAAAATGGAAAGCGGAGAATGGGAGGAGAGGATAGGCGAGTAGGTATAGTCCAGTAGAGAGGCAAGTAAACAGACGAATAGTCGACAATATTTACAAAATAGACCGCTAATATTTACAAAACGCAATAGCTAGTAATTTTATATTATACTAGCTGTTGCCAGCGGCTTCGCCCGCGTGGACTTCTAATCCCGTTCCCACTGCTTGGACTTCTGATCCCGTTCCCGCTGCTCCATAAAAACCTTCCGTAGAGTTCAAGGAACTAATATAAAAAAGAATTACTCGAATTGGTCCAGCCGTTTTTGAATTATGCGCTTACCAACATATTTCGCGATTCATTTTTATATATAGATTATCTAATGCGTCATTCATACCTGAAAATACTGCTCGAAAGAATAATTTGGTTCATCATTCAGTCCTCTGTGCCTTAAAATAACTTTAAAACCATTGTATTGTCCCTGGCCTCTACATTTTACTTGAAGTTTTGTATGGCCTGTTAGATTATATGAGCGTATAGCTCGTATACCAGCAAATCCAGCACCATTTAGCTGAGGGTTCAAAAGAGCGAAAAATATTGCTCTTCGAAAGCCTAGGTTTTTGTGAATAGCCAGTACCGCTTTGGACATCCCCACATCGCGTACAGTATCAGATTGTTCTTGCCAAGCGTCTACTTCATCTTCCTTTGTGAAATCGAAAAGAAACTGTCCATCGTCTTCTTGATCAGCACTGGAATCAAAAGAGAACATCAATATCAATAAGTACCTAGGTACCCATCTATTTCGGCACCTACCCTGCCTGTGTATGTTATTGTTATGTACCTGCATGGTAGAAATGTCATTAACAGTTACCTACCTAAGTAGTTTAGTCTAGCCTTATATATAGAGATATAGATAAGTCTAGGCCCTAGACTTATCTATACTTCTATACTAATATTGTAAAGAGGAAAGATTTGTTTATTTTTTTTTTGTTTGTACGAATATGCTCTGAAACTACTGGACCGATATCAATAATTCTTCCACTAATTTATAGCTACAATATCTAGGACTAACATAGACTATATATCATCAAGCTACCATCCAAGGGAGCAGAGTAATAATCATAAATCTCCAGTAGATCCTGTAGATTTTTATACATTGGCGCTATTATCGATAACAATTTTCGTTTTCATGACATGTACTAGAGAGACAACACAAAAAATGATGGACGTAAAATGGGGAAATAAGGCAAATTGGAAAGTGGGGAGATTGAGAAATGAAAAAATAGGGAAATAAAAATTTCAAAACCCCCGACACAAAAATACTTCCAAAAAGAAAAAAAAATAATTCATGCGTTGTCCGCGGACAACAGCTAGTAACGCATATTTCTTAGATTAAGTAGGTAATTTACCCATCAAATGTGATCTTTGAATGTTTTTGATGATTAGGTAAATAATATACGATGAATTGGCATCTTTTAACTGCACAGTACGTAATCTTTTTAATAATATAATATGCGAACTATGCCTTGACGCTTGATGGCAGGCCGGTCGCTGGCGCACTATATTGCAGCCTTCGATAGCCTAAAGTAAAGAGCTAACTTCAAGTAGCTTCACTTCACTCCTTCAATCGTACGTATCGCAATTCTATGCGTTATAATGTGATGGTAAATAGAGTAGGTACCTATTTAAATAATATATACTCAGATTTGGTTTACTGCATCACATAAGCACTTAACTTCCGTCTGCAACATTGTGGTCTACATCTACATTATCGTCATCAACTAAACACGTATCACTTTCGATAGCGGCCATATTGACAATGACAAACAAACAGTTAGAGGTGGTTGGCGTTGGACTTAGTAAAACAGGCACTAGGTGCATGCACCTCTTCCGAGTCTTTATAAATACTTGATACGAATACCTGTTCCACCTAGTCTACCTAGTCCCAGTCCCAGTATCACACGATACGGTTACTTCGTTAATATGATACAAAACGATGTAGGTAGGTCTATCAGTATAGTATTACCGTCCGTGTAATGTATGAGAATAGGTATTCAATGTACTTACCTATAGTTAACACTGTAACAAAGCACAATTACCCCTTAGGACATTACACCACGGTATAGTGTCCGGACGCTCGACTTAATGATAATACTGTAACAGCTAACCCCAATGACATCTCAAATGCTTTTAATGATTATTATATAGACAAAATAACACCGTTAAATATAATGCATAAGTGCCAATAGGTACAGAATGTTTTTTCATTTCTGTCAGAGATAAATAGTACCTACCTACCTATTCCCTGACCAGCCTTTTGAATACAGGCAAGGACTGAGCACGCCTGAATAGTCACTGGCAGAGCATACCGAGCTGCTTGGACCGAAAAGGCCTTGTCAGCAAAGTTGGTGCAATGACTTGGTATTTCAACTTCAGATTCTCAGTCTCCGATGATAACTCTAGAGTGCGTGTTGTGCAGTAATTCAAACCGCTGCTTGAGATAAAAAGGAGTTAGGGAATTAAATAAAATATTGTCCCACAAGGAAAAAATATGAGCATTCCGGCGAAAGCATATAAGTAACCACTAATACGTACAACCAGTTGTAGGTACCTATTGTTATTTTGGTATTTGACTATAACATAAAAGCGTGCCTACTCTATGGTCGGAACACTTGGAACTAAATACCTACCGTAAAACGGGGTAAATAGGAATCCAGGGGTGGATAGAAATAAAATGGTCATTGGAATATTTTAAATAAATTCTTTTACAAAATTTTAACTAAGCCCAATAACAGATATTTCGTGATTCTGTTATTACAATGAACTAATCCAAATTTTCACTTGAAAGAAAATAACTGGATTTAGCTGACCATTTCATTTCTATTCACCCTTCAATCTCTATCCACCCCGTTTTACCGTTATAGGTTCCTATAGTTTTTTGCATAATAAAATGATTTGATTTGATAAACTCTTATGTTCTCTGCACAAAGAACATTGAGTTAAAGGCGGAAACGTTCGATTCGACTTGAAACAGAATGTATGAACGTTTGTTCACAATCATTGTTTAAAAATAGACATGAATCATCAATAGTTAATTTATTGTCTTGCTTGCCCGGTTCAACTTCTGTTGTCATTTGTTCTCTGTAAACCTACTATCTGTTATTATATGTGCTATTATAGGCAGGTACACTAACCTGACATGACAAAGGCCATATAATAGCACGAATCCTGAAGTTATACACCAAATGCATATCACTTTGTCACTAAACATTGTTGAACTTATTACAACACTAAAATATTTATTTGTCAATTATTTAGGTACTCGCGACTCAGAAGGATGAAATACATATTAGTAATGATCTTATTACAGTATGTAGGTACCTACTCTGTATATTATAGGTTATCTGCTTAATGTAAATATAAAGTACCTATACCTATATATTATAAGTGGATAGTAATAATATTAATGAATATTGTACATACTGATATCTTAATGTTATTGACGTATTTTATTGGGTCTTGAATCTTGAACCTTCGTGAGTTACCTATATATTGGTAGATATGTGTACCTACCACCTATACTTACCTACTTAGTAGGTAAGGTAAGTACATATTTATTGGTAGCAACGTGACCTTATTCGTAGCTAGGTATAGAAATAAAAACCTGTGTATGCTAACTATTAGATGCCATTATAATGGAGTCTCCCAGAGACGTCCGATTGATTACCAGTTTTTATCCAACAGAAGCATCCAGGCCATCGTCGACGACAGCTGCTCGAACCGCATGGACACAAACCTTGTGTCCCACAAGGTTCCGTATTGTCTTTGACCCTGTTTCTGATATATCACTATACCTAAATGACTCCATTCATGCTATGCGAACGACAGTAGGTACATACCAGTGCTTATTTCCATCATTTTCCAATTATTAGGTAATCTGTGGTATAAGCACAAGTTGTGGACGCAAAATGCAAACTTCTCTCTTCTCTTCTCCTCTCAAGAGTATTTTTGATTAGAGCAGACTAACCTTAGTTCATTTCAACCCCCATATGACATAAGTATGTGCATTCATCGCAAAAATACCATTTACTGTAAGCGAGCGTCACAATTACAGACCCTTCGAACATCGTGATCCTTGGTGTCGACAACTACGTCAGTAAGACGTAAGATAAAGTCAAATTATCATCTAAAGAACATGGAGCGCTCAAGAGGGGGAAAGCCTCTTAAAATACTTAGTAGGTATGTAATATTATTTCAATTTAACTTCACTTTCGGAGTGATTCGGACTCGGAACGTGATCTTCGAACGTATCCTAAATGGAGACACGTGTAAATTCTATCAAATTATTTAAATAAATGTACCTACCTACTACAGTAAGAGATACAGTTTTTGACCCATTTTAACCATATAATACTAATATCCTGTGTATCTTGACGACCGCTAACTTGTATTATAAGTCTGTGCCACTAAGTAAGATTAAAATAATATTACTTCTATGAGGTGGTTGTAGGACCTCGGCACTACGGGGCAGACTATTTTATAATTTGGAAATCCGACTTCACATTGAGTATTATTGCTGTTACCGTTTGCCAGGGCACTGGATTACCAGCTTGACCCCTTAGACTCTGCAACGCTGGATGCTGAAGATCAGCTGAGGAGAGACAATGCCTCGCTGTGCGTTTTCTACCGCCTGTACAATGGTCTGTGCTCAGAACCATGCCACGGATAGGCAATTCATCGTCACACGTTGCGTCTGAAGTTATGAAAGAAATGCCTGAGTTTTCTTAGAGTTGAACACGACTAAGTTCGCGAAGCCCCATTAGGAAATGTGATCTAAGTGTCAGTGGAACTCAAGTGATGAATTGCCTTCTCGGTTCATCAGTATCGGCCCAATATAGTCATTCCATGCATAGTACTGCCATCTGCCATGATGATGCCAATAGACAGAATATCACTGATATGCAGAAGGAGGAGTGTGGGCGGTAAGACGGACCACGCGAGACACGCACGGTCGGAGGCACACCAGCATTAATCTGCATGAACTCCGAAGCCCGGCCGTTGTTAAGGACTCGGATCCTGCATCCACACAGATAGCTGGCAACACGGCTCTGCCGCAAAATGACCACTTCTCAAAATGACTCTCAGAATGTCCCTTTCGCAAAATGTCCCTTTAGCAAAACGTCCCCATCCTCAAACAGGCATTAAATTACTTTCATCGGCTCTGTCGCAAAATGACGGCTACACGTTTATATGGTCAAGTCATTCATAAGGTAAAAAATATAATACATATACAGATCGGATAAATAATTTATTATACATTTATTTCCCACCACCAGCGGCATTACGTTTTATAAATCCAATGTTTCTTAAGTATCGCACGATAAAAGGAGTGGCTGTCAATGTTACGGCTATCCTAAAAGGGGCAAAGAATTTGTGTACAGCATATGCTATGACAAACGTGCCTGCATTAGATCCAGCTGCTTTCATTATCGTTCCTTCACTCAAATTAAAGTACTTGAGCACTGCCACTAAATCCACGCCACTGAAAAGAAAAACACATTTTTGTAATAATATAGTGTTGTTTAAACTTTAAAGGTTAAGTATTTATAACGCTAAGTATGATGTAACAAATAATGTTAATAAAGATGCATGTAAGCTGCAATATGATATGATTTTGTTATACCTACATAATAATGATATTTGTTATTACTAAACATACCTAGATACAAGAAGATAACAGCTCCCCAAAGAAATCAGGGAGATGCCAACATGAAATACAATCACTGTGGAACCATACTCTTTTATTGCACTTTTCAGTTTCTCTTTATTCGTCAGTTGGGGTTCACTACTTGTACTCATATGCCTTATTCCAACAGCTATGCTTTGAAAAACGTAAAGATATTACATTAACATACATCACTAAACATGATTTGAATATATTTATAAAGAGAATATCCAGATTGTTTTCTCATTGTCAACCGTAACTTCCGCATCGTAACGTGGACCGGTGGTGATGGAAATAGGTACTTTCCAGGCGGAAAGTGGCAGTGGCGTTCCTCTTAAAATATGGTAGAAAGGCAGTAGATCTCTGCATATTAGGGATGACTACTAGCTGATCTAAACGTTGCAGCCGTGGCGCTTTCCAAGAACGACATCCTGAAGCCTGAAGGCTTATGGTCATATTTGAAGGGATTGCTATCTGCCTAATAAAATCGGTCGTAGCGGCCATTGAGATGTGGCTGTTTTGCGTCTTGAGACTGAGAGATTAAAGATTCGAATTTTTTCAACAAGTTTTAAGTTTTGGGTACAATGAGCAGTTTTCCAGTAGGTATAATCGTATCGGTAATAAATAGAGGACGCTATTATAGCTTTTGGTACTTTTTTAATTGTGGAAGCCAATTTAGTCTGTGGCAAGAAAGAACTGACCGAACGTCTTAATTTGATTGATTGCTGTTTCTGAAGCATTGAAGTTTCCACAAAAAGTTGATACCTACAAAATTTAAGTTGATAATACATTTCGTAAATACAATACTGAATTCAGTAATATGTAATTAATATTTAGTATTCGATCATGGTGTGCTTGGAAAGCAAGGAAAACATTTGATTCCACAAGATTTTATACTACGAAATTAATGGATTAGGGCTTTAAGATTGATGTGGACAAGGCTGGTCGTCAGCTGAAAAAGTATGCATATATCTAGCTCCAAAAACCGAAGGACTTTTATTCCATAAATTAGGGAACACTAGATGTAACACCACAGTCTCCTTACTAAAAGTGCTTGCTGGGCCATCTAGCGCGTCTTTAGAAACGTTATAAATACCTACTAGAAAACTGCTCATTGTTGCAACGCACAAGGTGGTAACATTTTTGTCACGGACCTCCTGCTGGAACAGACATACACCGTGGCATATATTTAAGGGTAGACGCAAGTATGATAAGGATACTGTATGGTAGAGCGGTCCAATCCAGAGAGCGGCTACTGGATTTTGCACACTTTAAATTTGGCCGCTTGCCACAGTTTCGAATTTCGATTTCTGTTCTTTCTAGTACTCATACCTTAAACGGTTCCATAATATTTTTATCTCCAATAGGATCGATTGGCGTAATATACTTTTTTACTGTTTTACTATCTTTTTATGAGTTTTTCTCCAAAATCTGTGAATGCCATCAGAATATCTTAAAAAGTTTGGGAAAATCTCTTGAGTATAATAATAATATGTTGCCGTATCTATGACGGTCATGAGCCTGCTCCGTCTCAAGAATACCTCATTACTACGAAAGCAACTGCTTTCAGCAGAGGCTGAAGGTCAACTGACTATAATGAAGTATTTGAGTTGCACAATGAGAAATCAATTTATAGCCACATAGTATTCATATTATTATCATATGAATGATAATCAATAACACACATAGGACATCATATAATGTTACACATATGATATTATTTTACCAATACAGACAGTAAATGAACTGTTGTAATGCAAAATAAATAAAGTGCCACAAGTGATAGTGTTAAAAACCAGTGCAGACTATCTGCAGAATGTGCAAAATGGATGCATCAGTTATAGGTATTTGAATCACATGCACGCAGGTGTCTGCTCTGGGTTCAAAATATAAAACAATTACTAGCTAATACACATAATGAAAACATACAATGTGTACGGTAATATTATACATATTGTTACGAATGTCAGCACTCGTGACGTAAGCCGCCTATGATTGAAGCATTTGATAATATAGAATCTTAACAACCGCGTTGGTCCAATGAATGGAGCGATGAACTGCCGTTCAAGAGGTTGACGGTTCGAGCCTCTAAAAGGGTTTTTGTGATTTTTAATATTTCTAGAAATTTATTTCGTAAGGTGGGAAATTCTTCATTTAAATCCTGAAATTTATAAGGTACTAGCAAGTGGTAGAATATTCTCGAAGAGAAGCAAAAGTTCTGAAATTGGACTCCTCGAATGGAATTAACTAGAATAATTAATGTAAATAAAGAAAATCGAAAAGACTAGCTAAATTAGGAATTCCAGAAGATTCTGCAGGGTATATAAACAATATCAGGCAGTTGTTTCAGTGGCCGAAGTGGAAACAAGAAGGAGAAAAGTGCAAGTAGTAGTGCAAGTGTTGCATGTGCAATAACTGCATGTGCCGTGAACTATAGACGCTGAGTGAATATCGGCATTCTAGAGACTGTGTAAAGACAGTACGATGCAGTACAGTCCTCTAACTGTGTACGAGTGCCTCGGACAATAGACTGTGTGTCGCTTAAGTCGTGTTGGTGGCTTGAATAAAGTGTAAAATCGCTCGAGGTTGTTTACTTCCAATCCCGAAACCCGATTCCCGTTACAATATGTATAGTATTACAGTGACATACCACTACCAGTGCACTATGCACAGTGTGTAGGACGCCAATATAGAATGAACAGCACACATAGTATGTTTACTGACTGGAAATAATATTTTAGTGAATAAAATGTGTAACTGAACACCTACCAATGGATTTGTCCAAAATATGATCCAGGTTTTTTTTTATACAACTTAGGTCGCAAACAAACGCGCGGCCCACCTGATGGTAAGTGATTACCGTGGCCTATGAGTGAGTGTAACACCAGAGGAATAATACTCGTGGCGCAACCCCTGCAAGAAGAGAGACATTCTGTGTCGCCAGCGCAAAAGATGTAGGATAAACCTTCGGTTTTCCAAAGGACAACATAAAACCTCTCTAGTGAGCTCTGGCTACCCTACTCACCACCAAAACACAAGAAAAGGTCTTAAACGGCGATATTCTGTAGGGTGGAGGTACTTCCCCAGGTTTTTATTAATGGGAATTGGAAAGAGAAGAACTCTAATTAGAAAAAGATTCAACGTATAAAAAAGCATTCAATGCAAAAATTGTAAGAAATTTAATCGTCTACAATATTGGTTATCATATTATAATAACTAGGAAAATCCAATAAGAAACGAAAAGCCAAAAATTAGAGGCTCTATTTTTCCCAGATCGCGAACGGTAAAATATGAGAAGGCAAAAAAGAAAATTAGAATACCCAACTCTATAAGGTTATTAAGTTTTTTTCCGAATTTCAACTTTGCCATCTCGTATTTATGCCGCTCGCGCCGCCAAATTGGAAAATTGGCGCCTTAAATCAGATATTGACAAATATTTCATTTCCTAGATTATCGATAGCATTTATCATTACTTGTAATAGATTTGTATGTAGAGGATTAAATTGTATAATTATAATTCTTTTAAACATTTTTTTAAATTTCAATCAGTAAAAAATTGGACCACAATTTTTTAGGTAACTAGATAGGTGTTCAGCAAGATTTTATTACCTAAACTATAATTTTAACTCACCAGGACCCCACTTCTACTAACTGTTAACAAACCAATGAGATTGCAGAAACTGCCTGAATTTTTGGCTTTGTCTAACACACTTAAAGTTCAAAATTAAATGAAAAAGAGTTCATTACTACCTATATTTTTTCATACACTCTAAATGGTGCCAAAATTCAAAGGCATTTCTTGTGTTATTATCACAGTGGTTAGACAATGGTTAGCAATAAGTGGAATCTAGGCCCAGAAAGGTGAAGGTCATTCATTCTATAGATAAGAACAATAGTGTCATACACATATACACATAATATTCATAATATAAAATATTTATAATACTTTTATATAGGGAGATGATGGTTATAAATGGGTAAGATATAATTTAGTACATGTAGATGAATTTAAACTAATAAAAAATAATAGTTAAAATGTTAACTATTAATTTTAATTTAAACTATTAATTTTAACGAACACATGCACAACTAACCAACTAGAGTTATCTACTCTTAGTTTTATTTTACTTCATCTTTGTTCTATGTTTGTTTTAAATCTCTGTTGATATTATGTTATGTATAACATATTGTAATTATGAAGGAGCAAGGTCTCCTGGCACAAGTATCTTTTGCTACTTAAAAGGAGACCTCAGAAACAGTATTATCCTTGTAAAAATGTGCAAAGAATAAAGATTAATATTATTAGCAACTTTTTGTTAGACTGTGCATAGCTTATATATAAACTCCCAAATTCATTTCATTTGTGTAAAACGGTAATTTTTTTTTGTAAACTGTCATGAAGTGAAGTGTGTTGTCATCTAACACAGTCATGATAAATACAAGTAAACTCAGTGTAATGACTAGTACACAGAGTTTACTTGGATTTGGATATGGATTTGTATAGATCAATACACAAGCTCACTGGCATGCTCTGTTAAATTATACTAATCAACAAGTCCAAAAAAAAATTGCATCTAGACAAGTGAAACACTGTATTGTGAATTACTTTGATCTAGCTTTTGGCACATATACATACCATCATTCCTTGCTCTTGCACGATACTCATTCCTCAAGGTGAGATAATGTGCACTTTGTAGATTGCCAGATAGGTATTTTTGTCCTTGACCCCACTGTGATCCTGGCATATTCAGATGAGTATCATTTCCACTAAATGGACTAGGGACATTGCTCTGCATAGATGAATTCAGACTGACAGCACCTCGGCAATCATATTTATTAATATGCGGATCTGCTTGTGAGGTTATATCGATTTTTCCCAATATATTTAGCTTTTTGTAGCAAGAATTGATAACAGGTCCAGATATATCTCTTTCTCTAGAGGGTGAAAATCTGCTTACTTCTGTTGCATTTAAATCTACATTTGTAGGCAGCTTCAAAGCCATGGCAGGAGGAAATCTAAGACTTATGGTGGCATGAATACGCTGTACATCCTGGCCGATATTACTACTACCTTAAAAAGTTAATACAAAAAATTGGTAATCTATAATTTTGGCTTGACATTCATTAAACCTCTTGATTACAAAGAAAACTTACCAATTACTGGATTAACTAGTTGTTTACCATGGATATAACTTTGTGATCTTGTGTATATTTTATACATTATAGAAAATTTATTAACACAAAGACACAAACAATATATTTGAGTAAGTACCAACTCTAGGCTAAGCTTCTAGAAAACAAGTACCTACTCGGTAACTTTCCGGTAGGTGACAGGTGTAGGTGTAATAACTGTAATAAGCAAAGCAAGCACAGTATATATACAATAGTTTAATATTTTGCCAGATGCCACAGACCACATAATCAATAATATAATCAACGATGGTTACGAATTACGATAGAGCTGTTATATATTATGTTATATATTATATCAGATAACTACGAAATACGAATAACCAATTGTAATTGGTTGTCTTAGTCTTAGTCATAGTTTATTATATATGGTCTTAGTCAAACCAAGACAAAGAAACGGACAAAGAGAATACAATACTACGTAAGAGAAACGTAAATGAGCGGAAAACACTGACCTGAAGTATACACTGGACTGGTTATCCCATAATTCCCATATAAAATGACAACAAAACAATTTTTGTGCTGATTTGAAGCGCCATCATTGAGTGTACTAAGAACTAATTAGCTTGAAAATGACAGTTATGACAGTTAGTATGTACACTGAAACCATTGATGTATAAGGGAGGGGATCGGGCCTACCTACAAAACGCTGTCTTTACCTACGTTCCATTTTTATGAATGGACGTTTTACTACGTCAGTGCTGTGCCTTCTCCTATCGTAGAAGTTGTCGATTTACGTATACCAATACGATTGGGTTTACTTATCTTTTAACGTGTATTAATCTAAAAAGACCGGTATCATGCTACACTCATGAGATAATAATATAGTTATTATTTTTAATATAGATTTCTTACTAATTCAAATGATTTTATTTTTTAATGAATCATACACGTAAACGCAACAAAACAACCGGGACCGAGATTAATGCGTTATTCTCTTGCACTTCATGCATTTGCACTACTTACTAAGAAGTCACTCGCACAAAGACCGTTTTCCAGCTGCTCGTTTTAATTTTCGAAATCAAATATCTTTAAAACTACATATTTGTTATAAGAAAATTCACTTTACTAATTCTTTAATCATTATGGATATTAAATTTTAAATAAGCAGTCATCATCCCATCGTTCGTCGATAAATCATTTTTTGAAGTCACTAGTATGCTATACTCTGTCTAATTTAGGATGATAATTTTGACAGTTCACGTCTATGAAGTAACGTATTTTTATAAACAAATTTATACCTCTAAAATTATCGTAATTCATAGACAAGTACCGCCCACTTATCGTAGAGTAGTGCCTTGCAAGAATACAGCATAATTGACTGTAGACAAACGAATCGAATAAATCGAACATAATCTATTAATTTATGAAAATAATTTTATGTTTAAGTACTTATCTACTACCATTTTGATAATAGAATTAACTAGATATAATATAAAACATAAATATTATACTATAAATGGCAGCAACTGGAGCAATTATCATCTATATTTGCAGTAAAGTGCGATTAGGTAATGCCGCGCCGCACTAATGAAGTGTCACCATAAGTAAACAAATATTTATAAAATTATAATACCCTAAGTACGTAAAATAATAAGAAATAAATGTTTTACTATTTATGTAACATCGATACCATATTCTACGGGAACGATAATCGAATATCGAATGGATTCATTTACGATTGTACTATATGGGGTACCCTACTTAGACCTGTCAAAATTATCATCCTATATTTGACAAAGTATAGTTGTAGTAAAAGTCTACAAAATTTTATGAATGACGGGGCGCAAAGCATTCATAGATTTCGGTGACCTTGGCACGCTGTCGTTCCTTATGTGTGTTAGGTGTGTTAGGACCGCCCTGTGACTGAAAAAGAGTGTCTAGGGATGTGAAAAAATTAGATAGAATAAAGTATCGACTTTAAAAAAATATCAATATTGATATTGATATTTTATAATAAACTATCGATATACTGGTACGATAAACTATGTTAGAAACCTTTTTGATATAACTTTTCACACCCACTTTAAACCAAATACTTAGACGTTAACTGGTAGGTACTTAAATAAAATAATCCCGCAATAAAGGTTACATTAACTATTCTTTCCCATAAATTACGGGACCTAGGAGGTAAGATATCGCTATTGTGAACATGTTCAGTTTTCCCTATTTTAGCTGCTGCTGGTAAAAATCAACTTTAAAAAGTTAAAATTGGTTTGCCCGTTTTTTTAATACAGAAATATAGATAATCTTTGCGGTAGAAAATCATATACATTTAAATAAATTATAAGTACTATTGACAGGGCTTGAAACCGGTTTAGAAAATACCGGTTAATAAAGGTTAAACCTGTTTTTTGTAAAGGTTTCATTCAGAGCGAAACCAGAATGGGAACCATACTAAAACCTTAATAAACCGGTTTAATCCAGAGCGACACGTACCTACCCGCGTCGGCATCACTTGAACTAAGCACGTCACAACTTGCTTGTAAATTGTAATTGTTCAGAGAGTGATGCATTTATTTAAACGATTGCTAACTTAAAGTGGGCTAAGTTATTGGTAATTTCGCAGCTTTGCTCCTAATTATTTTAGGGTTTTCAAGTAAAGAATGGGTCATAAGAGAAAGAACAAAATATATAGTTATTTATTTTGATTACTTGAACGAAAGAAATGTCTAATCGAAGGATGCGGCGTAAAATACGTTATAACTACTGGTGGTAGAAATTTGATGGAATAAATTTGTCATAAATTTTGACCGGGTGGGTAGCAACCTCGGTTGAATTGCGTTCAGGAGTCAACAAGTACATAGCCGGGCAGAGGTGGTGGTAGTCGCAGCATTAGTGGGACCAGTGGGTATTGGCGTAGTTTGGTGGGGATGGTGCGGGGTGACCCGCCGAGCAGGGAGACCCGTAGAAACTGGTGTCGCGGGCCGCTCGCGGCATAGTAGGTACAGAGGCTCAACTGGGGCTAACCACCCTGGGAGACTGCCTCACTAGGCCGCGCATAATACTAAAATGGTTCGTCGTACAGGTTGGTGACCGGATGTGGGAACCCGCCGACCATATATTCAGGAGGGGAGGCACCTTCCGTTCGGCTCGTCGGCTCTCGCCATGCCTCACAACCACAGATAAAACCAATCTCCTGCGCTTTGTCACGCGGTGCTGCCACGACAATCACCTCTTTTTTCACGCCTTCTCTTACCCCCTACCATGGCAGTACACATCAGAGATTATGGCAACACAGCGGCTCTTTATTCTCCCACTAGCTCGCTTTTTGAGGTGGAGTCTACTAACATCTGTGGGCTCCATGCAAACTTCAACGCCGTCCACCAACAACTAGAGACGGCGAAACCAGCCACGCTCTTTCTGACGGAGACACAAATATGCCGCATGACGACACCTGCCTGCTCTACCCCGGCCATGTTCCAAAGGAAAATTTTCGTGCCAAAACCGGGGAGTGCGTGTTTGTTAGGGCGGATGTTTGTTGTCGTCGTTTGCGCTGCCTTGAGGACCCATCCTTTTCTGTCCCGTGGGTACACGTAGACCATAGCTGTACGAGACAAATCTATGTGTGCCGTTACCGTTGCCATACCGGAGATGCTGAGACCACACTATTCTTTGAATGTCTGAGTCAGGCGGCAGATGAGGCGAAGGAGCGGTTTCCGAACGCTGAGTAGGTATTTTTGGGGGTTCCAAGGGGCTTTTAATAGCACCCCACGACCAGTGCAGGGAAATCGGCGTCTCTGGCACTACTCGTCAGCGGACTGGGATGGACTGCGTGACTATTTTGCGTCTATCCTTTGGGTTGAGCGCTGTTTTGTAGGTAAAGACCCATTGGATAGTGCAACTGCTGTCGTCCGTGAGATCAGTTTTGGGTATGGAGTACTATATCCCATACACTGATGTCACCGGTGCCCGCGGAGTGCGCCCTTGATTCGGGCGTGAGCAGAGGCTGTTTATCATAAACAGTTTGCGTTTCGCGCTTGGGTAAGGTTAGGCACAACGATTCCAACATAGGGTACTTAAGGCAGCGTACAACAAAGCAAAGGGTCTGCAAAATACCCAGCGCATAGCACAGGTTGGTCAAGACCTAGTGGTGCATCCCACGGGCAGCCGTGGCTACTGGGTACTGGCCAGAGCCGTGCAAGCTAAATTCTACCAGCCCGGCAGCCCAGCTACCCTGCCCCCGCCCCTCCCCCGTCCCCCTGCACAACCCTGATGGATCCCTGGCCCATGAGCCGCAAGAGAAAACAATTTTTCTGGTTAATCTATTTACGACCAACTCCCGAATTGAGGACTGTGGTATGCAGCCACCGACCACCCAACAGTGACCACGCAATGCCTGATATCCGTATCAGGCAAGGCGACGTCCGTGCAGTACTGCAGTCACTCGATGTCCGGAAAACCAGTGGTCCGGATGGTATACCAGCGGTGGTTCTTCAAAAATGTGCAGCGGAGTTGTCTACAATGCTCACGCGGCTGTACTAACTCTCCCACATTTCGGGTACAGTAGTGCCGACGGCGTGGAAAGAGGCGAATATACAGCCGATTCCCAAGAAGGGAGATCGCTCAGACCCAGCCAACTATCGACCCATAGCCGTCACCTAAGTGCTGTGTAAAGTTTTTGAGCACCTCATCAACACACAGCTCATGCGTCACCTAGAGGATCACTGACCGGCAATAAGGTTTTAGGCCGAAACGATCTTCTGCGGTATATAACCTATCTTTGGGGTGAGGCTATGGACAAGCATGGTGAGTCACTGCGGAGAGTGTGGCCCCTTCGACGGCAATCGGTCTCGGTATAACGTGTTCATTGAACATAACCTTGGTTTTGTTCAAGTTTACACCAAGGCCGACGCGTCGAGAGGATTCGTTTAGGCCGTGCAGCATTTCGCCCAGCTGCTCCAGCGACTCCGCAACTATGACGATATCGTCGGCGAACCGAAGGTGGTTATAAAATATGCAATATAATAATTAAATAACTATGTGGGCTAATAATAATAATGAGTCAAAAATGAGTAGGTAATTGTCAAAAAATAAACCACGCGGGCGAAGCCGCGGGCAACAGCTAGTATTATATATAATTAAAATTATAGGGAGTTAATACATGCCATTATCAATAGAATTTTTACCAATATCATTTATCAATAGAATATTTGATTAGAAAAACTGTTCTTTTATAATATTTTGATAATTAAAATAAATAAATTTTATTAAAAAAAATTGTATTAAATTGAAAATGGACTGCGCATACAGTCCACGCGACCGACGACGCTCGCACTACACTTTAGTGACCTTCACCACTCCTTTAAAATATGGAAGCACTTTAGCCCTACGCTTGAAAATTGAAATTTTGTACTAGTGGATAACACATGTAGTCCGCGCGAATTGAATGTGAATGGTGCATCGATGTTGTCGGTAAGAGCGAAATCAAAACCGGTAAATTGAGTTCAAACCAAAATGGTTTTTTATCGGTTAAGGTAGAGTCAAACCTAAATGAAACGCTCTTATGTACTTACACTGAAACCGGTTTGATACATTAACCGGTTAACAAGCCCTGACTATTGATGGTAATAAAACATAATCATGCATCAAAAAAATGTTTATTCTTTACATTTTCATCATTAAACAACAAAACTGAAAAAATTCGGACAATGTTGCAAGATGATTTGCACGTACCAACCCAATATTTATAGTACCTACATATTTACATTTATTCATGAAATGAACAATGGTTTTACGGATAACACATCGCTTATTTTGTATACATATTATCATAATTGGGTATTCCATACCTGGTGACAACTTATATTTATTTAAGAATGACAATTATCCTAGCGATAGATACATTATATAGGTAGGTACTATAAATGTTACAGTAGATGACGAATATAAATTTTAGTAGTATTTTTTCTATTGCCGTAAAAATATAGTAGTTAACTATTTTACTTAAACTGCAAATCGGAAACTAATGATATATGATCTGAAGGAAATACTACACTCGGTAAAGCTGTGTGCAAACTTAATTCTTCAATACTGGGTAGAGGAATCACCTGTAAAAAGAGATTAAATTATGTAAAACTTGATGAATCTAACATTAACTTGATCTTAACGTAAAAGAAATTCATTCTTAACATTCGGAATTGACATCGTTAAAAAATCTTCACGATGGACCCGTTTTGTTTTATAAGAGACTTGATCAGACTTCACATAAGATTACCTTTATTTGACGGCAATTGGTTGAGTAGAACCAGAGATATATAAACAATAATATAATAATCAGTTTTTATAGATGTCGCTAGGAGGATTCGTATTCCTTGAAATTATTCATATGAATGGATTTCTAAAACTTAATATATCCGGGCAACTGTGTAAAGAAACAATAATTGACCATGAAAATGAAATACTGACTAGTTGGTCTCTGACCCGATTTCCAGCGAGATAATGGTTTGCTTGCTGATCGGACTACATGGCAATTCTCACGCTGTACCGAACCAGACCTATCTTGATGATATTTAGTACAAAGATGGACAAGAGCTTGGGAAAGGACATAGACTAAAGGGGGTTCAGAGGATCTTAAAGGGTCACATTGTATGTTTCATTTTCTCATGTAATATTTGTAATATATAGAGTTTCAAAAGCATCTTCATCCTCCTAGCGATTGCCCAGATTTCTTTTCATTTAAGACCAAGAAGATCCACTTTTCTTTCGATTATTATATAGGATTTTCCAGGAGCGACAGCCGTCTGTCCCCGAGAAGAACGCTTGCGCCAGAGGATCGTCCGTTGTACAGCAAGTGAGACTGGCGATGTCCCCGATTAGAGGCGCTAACAGTAACAAATACATATAATTGACTGAACGGAGGTAGGACACGACGGTATCTCCCGTCCGAAATGAGCTGTCCAACTCTGCCGTGCTTATGATAACCGCCGTATCCAACATGTTTCACGATATTGAGTTAGTTACAGATTCGGAATCGCCGTATCGAGATCTATAACTTTGTCTTTGATAGTTTATCAAAAAAATGCTTGTATCATACATTTTAGATTTTTATAAGCGCGGTAACTTCAAAAAAATATATATTTTCCTTAATATCTTAGCCGCAAGTGCTGGATACTGCTGTAGCCTTCTCAATTCTCTATTATGGGGGAACTTTTTACTTAGCATATGTGCTTTAATCACCGCTTGCGGCCATTATAATAAGGAGACTGTATTTATTTGTTTACATTCAGTTACAATGATAACAGCCGTATGTGCATATACGGCGCTTAATACAAGATGCTGATATAAATATAGACAGACTGTTTCATTTTGCATGAGTGATAACTACGTGTTACTACGGTAATAATAAGGAAGCTTCGCTTGTAAATAAATCGTATCAGTCATGT
This sequence comes from Pelosia muscerda, assembly GCA_963691645.1. Taxonomy (NCBI): domain Eukaryota; kingdom Metazoa; phylum Arthropoda; class Insecta; order Lepidoptera; family Erebidae; genus Pelosia; species Pelosia muscerda. The sequence goes on from OY829100.1 coordinate 9,442,757, forward strand.
ACGGCACTTATGGCAAGGTACTTGAAAATAAAAAACTACGCCGTTTATGTTGTAGTGCGGTATTTTGCATGGGGGAGGAGAGCGTAAAGTCAGTGCGAAGCCAAATTTATCGTAAAATTGTCATCGTTTCACATTAATTCAAATTATTCTTTGGGTTTATTGATGTAAGTTAATCTTTAGTGTAGGAATTTCATTACAAATAGGTAAACTGTTCATATTATTAAGTTTTATTTTCTTTAGGGCTAGGCACCGACTACGAACCTATCAATTAGGTATCAAAAACAAATAGTAGTATTTTATAAATAAGGTTTCAGGTTTGCATAACAGTGTTAGAGCGTTATTGAATTAAATCTTTATTATTTTTAGACTTTAAGTTTTTCAATTCGGTTTTTTTAAAGTGGTTTTTTATGTTATATTTTTTGTGTCTGTGATAGGTTCTGAAATTATACTAGAATTACATCACGTAACCAATAACATTTCGTTGCTTTTTATTGTAATTTTTCAGGAGCTATGGGTAGACCTATGAAAGGTACTGCGCGCCTTAAACAATACAGATTGTTATAGAATTTTTGTGACAAGGTGACGTTGACGTGCCATAGATAAAAAAAAAAAAAAAAAAAAAGACAGTTAAATCCGAATAACTATTTTGTACTTTTAAAGTTTTCCCCCTTATCAGTCAAATTCAGTTCAACATACCTTGTATCATAGACGGCGAAGAATTATTTTTTTATTTAGGCTCCCTACTCCCTACTCAATTTGACTTCACCTCACCTGATGGTAAGCTGAAGGCGAAATCTCAGGAAAGAGGACCACCATTATTACAATGGTGGCACTCAGCTTGACAGACGTATTAGATGCTTTTTCACACCCCGCTTAAAGGACGTAGGAAGAAGGAAACACGTGCGCTAGTAAGGAATTCCAAGACTTAATGGTGCGACAGAGGAATGACTCATGGAACCGCTTGGTTCTTGATAGAATGTTTCACACCGCATGCGGGTGACCTCTAAGCCCTGCACGTGTAGTCCTGTGTAGGAAAGGAGAGGATGGAAAATGATGATATTAAGCCTGAATTAAACTAAGTAATTCTAGCAAGCCCTCGACCATCGTAATGTTGCCTACCATGTCACAGGATCATCATAACTCATTTTTATATGATTTCGAGGCGTTTTCTGGTGTATCTCCGGAGTCCAAGGTCCAGTACACATGAAATTTATATGGAACTAAGTACCTTTAAATTTTATAAAACCCAATGCAACGATGAATTTTGTTATTTAACCTGAAGTAGACTAGGTAATTCTGGCACGCCCTTGACCATCGTAATGTTGCCTACCGTGTTAAAGGACCGCCATCAACCTTTTTTTTAGACGGCTTAGGTGCCAGACGAACTCACGGCCCACCTGATCATCGTGGCCTATGGATGTTTGCATTACACTTGTGTCACCTGAAGAAACCTTCTAATGCCCTTCTTGAAGAACCACATATTGTAGTCACTCAGGGAAACCACGGCATGAAATGAACTCCCACAGCTTGAGCGTGCGCACCGTTTCCGGTCGCAATGTGTGAGGATGAACTCCCTGCCTATGGCAAGCGATGTGATGATAGAAAGTAGACGTAGACATCATGTCGAACAACTAAAGCAATCATTTCCATACCTTACATATATCTTACACTCGGTGCCGTATACGCACAAACATTTTTAACTATGAGCTTCTTACCATAAAGAACCGTAAGTGACAAAGTTACGACGGTTATGCTTGTTATTACTTAAACTATACTTATCTTTGATTCGATGTCAAAAGTGCAGTAGAAGAAGTTACATAGAATAAGCGCTCTATCTGTGTTACTTACCGCGCTTATTTTAAGTGTTTGTTTTAAACGATACACCGGATTACCTTACCATATCAATTATTTACATCTTTTTTTATAAAAATCTATTACTTGGAGTTCTTTTATAACTATTAAAACAAAGTATAACCTTTTAACCATTATATAAATTCATCAAATTTTAAAAAACTTTATTTATATGTGGGTAATCAGAAAAATAAGTTTTAAAACTTTAGGCGCCATTTTCTCGAAACTGTGTATTATGCACTTGCCGCTCTTATATTTACGACGGCAGAACTGGGGACGTACCTCCGCCCTACAGAAGACCGCGGTCATAATAACCATCGTGTTGTGTTCCCGCCGGTAAGTAGAGTAGCCAGAGCTCACTATACTCCTCTTTCCCCTCCCCTTCCTAGCCTCCCCACCTCTTCCCAGCTCTCCCCCTTTCCCTTCAGGGTGGGCAGCGCGTGTGTGACACCCTTAGTGTTGCACACGTTCATAGGCCACGGTGGCCGCTTTCCATCAGGTGGGCCGTGTGCTAGTCTGCCACCTACGTGGTATTAAAAAAAAAATTGTGAACCAAAAAAAAACAACATTATCGCTGTTATAATATTTACCTGTTCCACATCCAAGTTTGTTTTCTCATAATATATATAGTCAATACATTCTGTGAACCCCTCAGTGAAATTGGTATAAGGCGGAGTTCCACAAGCACTGTCCAAAGAAATATTTTGTTCCAAATTTAAATCAGACACGGCTTCATTGATATCTGTAATAAACAGATGAACAGATAATAAACAGAACATAAAAAGAAACTGATAATCCCTTATTATAAAGACTGCCTACCGTCTTAAGGAGACAACGAATCAACTTGGAAACGAATTACGAACCGTATCAACTCGAGCCGTTCAGAATTCTTTGTATGGAACTTCCTACTGTAGGTAAAGCATACGGACCAGATTCGTAACGTAGAATAAATAAACAAATGGATTTGCGCTTACGGCTCACATTTCACCTCCTTACGCCAAATGACCAGGAGATCATGGACGCCAGATACCCACCTAAGTACCTACTTGGTACTAAGGGTGTATAAAATACTGATCTATAACTTTAAATTGTAAAGGCAAGTTTTTAGGAATTCAAGACATTATAAAACACCCACGTCATTCATTGTCAGAATCTTCTCATGGTGGCAACATTTGCCAGACGCCCTTAATTTTCAAGACGTAATTCTTCTTACGTAATTATATCAAAGCTATTTTTTATATTAATATGTGGGTAATGGGCAGACAATGTTTCCTCATTAGCCAGATATTTTTTGTCTGGTCTAAAATAGGGGGTGAAAGCTAGGTCAACAAGCGGAAAGTAAGCGCGGCGTCGCCGCCGTCGCCGTCGCCTAACCCAAAGACGATACGGTTAATACGGTTGTGATACGGCCCTTTCATAGTTGATGTGTGCCGTCTCCTAGAAAGATTTGAACCATAACGCGCTACACGTAAGGTACCGCCTTGAGCATGGACTTCATCTTCACGAACAGAAGAAGTTTTAGAATGAGATGTTATGTATATAGCGTATTAACCTGTATTAAGTAGGTTTGTATTCATCTAGTTCGGTAATTAAATTGCGTGCGTAGGGTGGCCCCTATTATCACAACTCTATTCAAAATAGAATATTGTCCCTGGCAGTTAAACCTAGTGAATCGAGCAACAGGTATTCTAAAGATCCACATTATTTGTTACATCTTTATCGATGTTATATGGATCGCCCTGTTGTTAGTATTTTTCGATAATGTAGCTAGCACCTCTGCTTACCCCTTCGGGAATATAGGCGTGAGTTCATGTTATGTATTATGTAGTTATATGACGAGACCAGAAGTATATGAGACGCGGTATAATTTACGGCTTCTTATATTGGAGACCTGGCAACCCTATCCGCACTGCGTGCCAACCATAATGAATTTTTTACGTGGTTTTGGAAGTCATTTCAGTATTATTTTTACGAAATAGGAGAACGGATGCGAGCACACGCAAGATGCGTATACAGAAATACTTACTTGATTTCCAATCTGGCAGATCACTTGGTGCGGCTCCAGTAGTGTACAGTCGATATATACCACTTAAAGGGTCACTATTAAAGTCTCCACAAATTATCACGCTAATCCGTTTTTCAGGAAACTATAATATGTAAAATGAAGTTATAATTTTATAATTATACATGCCTTATTTCACTGGGTGTTTCCTCCTGGCCTAACTAATTTGCCAAACACTGGTTTGGCCACGAGGAATTAAGCTTCCTGGTGGCCAAAACTGTTATTTATTTGACAAATTTCTACACCCTAATATCAAACGTTGATAAGAGAAAACAGACATCGTTATAAACTTCTTAAATGGATATAGGTAGTAGATGATGAAACAGACATTCTCAATTCGCCAATGAAAAGAAAACTATCTTTAGTACGGGTAATCATTTTTTTTTTTGCGTGGTCCGGTCAACCGCACCAGTGGGTCTGTCTTTTTTTGACGTGACAACGTCTTATAAATTGGCTTGCCGGGTGACACTTCAAGAAACTGCGTTACGCTCCGCTCACGTTATGCGCTCACAATGAGAGCGAGTGAGAGGCACGCGTCCCTTGCCCGAGCGAGAGAGACAGAGCGAGAGAGAGAGAGTGAGAGAGATAGGCATACACACCGGTTCATGTCTTCTCAAAGTCGTTGTCACGTAAAACTTTCGCCCGTATACCGACTTTACAGGCAACCAATTTTATTTCTTTTTTCAATCATTCATCAATCCGTAGTCCGATTGGCCAGACTACGGAAAATAAGTAATTTCCACCGGTTCGGTGGCCAAATCAGTTTGGCCAGGAGGAAAAAGCCATTTTACTAAAGAATATTATCAGTCTATTAGCAGGTACATCTTGCTTGTGGTTGCCCATGGTGGGACCCCAGATACAAATAACGACTTAGGGATTTTATTTTGTTCAAAGTTTGTATCATATAAAACTAGGGTATAGTTCATACCTTAGTAAGCATTTTTGTCTTCAAATCCATCACCCAATAAATAACCATACCTCCTTGTAAGAGTCTTATGTGATCAGAATCGGGATGAAAATATAAATGTGTATTGGCAACTATAAGAATCTCGTTAGGGTTATCAAATGACTCCAAGAATGTTGCACTGGACGCTGTTGATCTACCCAATAATCGTTCAGTTAATGGTACATTGTTCTTGATTTTATTCCAAATAGGTTCCAAACATAATTCAGACTTTACTGCTTCAGACAACACTATTCTCTCTTCACCTACAAGCCTGTAAATTATGTTACATAAATAAGATGATACTGAAGTGATTACACAGGTTAAAATATAATACTTATGTTTTCTACTTTTCTTAAATTATTCATACAGATATTTGCAAGATATTTAAAATTATTGCCTGTACAGTTTTACATTATCTGTGTGTGAGGTCAAACTGCAACCTTGCCCAAAAAGCTAACATACTAATCAAAAATCATTCGTGAACCTCAATATAAAATTTCTTTATTCTTTATTTTAACCAACATCATGATCTTCCATGATCCTCCTTATAGAATGTGATATACGTTGCTTTTTCAGGATGAAAGGACTCAATGTGCGTTTAAAAGGACTCTATATGTAAAAGTAGGTACTGTTTCCGATGAAAACAAAAATATATGCCGTCACGTGTCTTTCTAATTTTTAATATTCATGCGGGCGAAGCCGCCGGCCGCAACTAGTTAGAAATTATTACGACCCGGTCTTGTTCTTATTATTTCTCATTTGAAAAAAAATATATTTGAAATTTTATATGCTAGCTGAACTATCTGTCTATGCAAGTACAAGCCGCCATTTATTGATCACGTCGATGTTTCGTGCCTTTTGAAGGACATTGTGTACTTAAAGTCCAGTTTAGTTGACGTCCAAACCAAGCTGGCGAATACTGAAAGTATCGTCGTGGAATTGCGTCATGAAATAGTGACTTTACGCAATAATGCGGCGATATGTAGGTCACCGTCAACTGCAAACGTCAACACGCGCCGGGGTGCTGGCCTCGGCTCAAGTTACGCGTCAGCATTATCGCTGTCGCCAACAGCTGAGCCTGAAGAATGTGCCACACATGCGCCCCTCTGCTCTGCTCCCGCACCCGCGACTGCTACTAGTGAAGCAGCGCGAAGTCCACGTCCCGTACCGAAGTCTGGGACAACAACCCAGGTGAAACTTCAACCACCACCTCGTCGAAGTTTCGCTAACGTCGCCCAAAGCGCGCCGACTGTACCCCCGAAGCCACTGTTAGAACCAGACAGGCAGAGGGCTCCAGATGGTTTTATGCAGGTTCAAAGAAAGAAACGCCAGCAGAAAACCAATCAGAACCGATGCGGCACTGCACCTGCGATGCCCAACCTTTCGCTGCAGGCCGCTAAGCCGAATACCCCGGTGTATATCTCCCGTCTACACTACACGACGACGGCAAAGAGCATCGTGGAGTACGTGCGCCAAAAGCTCAAATACACGCCGAGAGTGCAGCTGTTGGAGTCGCGCCGCAACGTTAACTTTGTATCGTTCGTGGTGCGAGTACCCAATTGTTACTTGGACCTCGTTATGAACGAGAACTTTTGGCCACAGGGGGTGGTGTTCCGTCGCTTCCGCGGACCAGTGCCACAGGAACGCACAAAGACTTAGTGTGTAGGAAGTGCTTACTAACATAGGTCGTTATTTACTAACAAGTTTTGTAATATATTTCTATGTATTCTTAGTTTTAAGGTATATATCTATGGGCCGTAGAATAAGTTTATAACAACTGTAACTTTTCTCATGTTGCCTGAAATAAATGATTATTATTATTATTATTATTATTATAAATCCTTTCTTTAATGCACCGGCTTAAAACTATCATTTATCTATGTCGTTACTCATAATTTTTTAATAACTCTCATCACCTAGCGCCGTATTTTAACCCCTGCTTTCGCGATAGAAGGTAGCCCATGTCCATTCTCAACATTGTCAGTAGGTACTAAATTGCATTAGGATTTTTCAAAAATTATGAACCTCCATACTGATTTTAATTTCATTTCCTAAGCTCTAATACATTTCCTGTATGTCATTTCATCAAGATCGGTTCAGTGGTTTAGGTAAGAAACTGTAACACAGCAGAGAATAATTTTTGTATTGAACTTGGCTCTCCTTTTTTACATTTTATGTTTTTCGTGGGAAATAGATTACAATATCTAATGCCGCCGTTCTAACCCGCCGAGCAAACCTGGCGAGCAGGCGGGTATGGTATGTGCATAGATGCCTTAATGATGCATTAATAAATTTTTTAATAAATTAATAAAATTAAAAGTAGACTTTATAAATATAAAACAATTGTATGAGTTACTGTATTTTCCTACGCTTACGGGGTATAATTTTCTTATAATATAATATCACGCCTATATCCCCGAAGGGGTAGGCAGAGGTGCTAGCACCCACATTTCGCCAGTTTATATTTAGGTCCCAATGTTATAGGTGGCGAGCCTATTGCCATTAACCGGGCACTAATAATTTTCTTCTCAGTGTTATTTTCTATATTTTCTTGTACCTTTGAAATATTTGAGTGAATTGCACATTCGGTATCCGGAATTTTTTTACGCGTTTTCTGTTTATACTCAATTTGGCCAAGTCGGGGCGGTTAGGTAATGATTTTACACTATTGATGTGCGCTAAATATGAAAATAATAATTAATCCCAGTTAATAACGTCATAGGTACTCTATAAGTAATATTAGGTATTTATGTTAAGCGTTCATAATAGAATCAATTATTTAAAAATTGCCAGTTTTTTATTTATTCCTTTGTATTCATCTAATTACCTATCTGCATACCAAATATTAACTCTCTACTCTCGACTCTCGGTCATCTGGAACTGGGTTAGAGTTTTGGTCTATAGGTCAGTCAATGATAAAAATGAGGAATTTTAGACACTAATATCTAAATAACCGTTTGGGATAAGCTTATGAAATTTAGAGTACATATGTATCTCGCAAGTCTCAATATTTGAGTCAAATTTAATACGTTTAAGTAAAATAGTTTTTGATTTATGAGAGGGTCAAAAGTGGCTCCAAATGGTTCGTGTAATATTACACACGGTGCGGCTCGCCAGTTCTGTTTCTTGAACTAGGCTTGACACGCTCCCGCGTATCTAGATATAACTCTTTGTCTGCATGTATTCCACATGACTCCACTTCATTAAAGCTAACCATGAGGCGGATATGTGAATGGAAACAACTAAAACTGCACAATATTCAATCATGTAATATAGTTACTACTTACCCAAATCTATCCTTTCTGTAAAAGCAGGCTAATCCTTCAGCAGTTTCATTTCCTTTCTTATGAAATAATCCATCATAACCTTCTGCTGCCAAATTAGGTTTCAGGTAATTGCGAAACACTTTGGTATCAACTTCTTGAAGGCACATAATGTCACTGTTAAATCCTGTAAGTAAAAGAGAATCATCAAAATCCCTTTAATTGTTTTTGTGTCTATCGCGAACAAATAGACAAGATTAAAATGAAAATATGTGCAAGTTTTGCAAAACGTGCATGATACAATCATTTACATGCACTAGTCATGCACATATTTTTTATCTATAATAGCTCCAATATTCAGACACACGCACACAAAACTAATTTCCAATTTTACATTAGTATTAACAAAGAATATAAAATTATTCTCATTGAAAAAGCTTTGCATTTGTTAACATATTCAAAGAAAATAATGAATCCTTCATTGTCAAGCAGTATTGTCAATCACACTGTGAAAGCAAAGAGCAAACATAATGAACATAGGCTAAAAAATTACCTACCCAGTAATTCTTTAACTATAAGTTGTTTTCTGTAATCTACATGCAAAGCATATGCTGGACAATATGGAAAAAGAACTGTTCTTGTATGATCTGAATCACAATACAAATCAGCCAAAATGTTGTAGGATAGACACCTGAAGCTGGAAATATATAAAGTTATGGTTATGAAAATATACCTAAACGACTTTTATAGACTAAATATTTGTTTACATGGATATGTATATTTGCATTTGTGTGAACATTTCAATATCTCGGAGTACCCTCGATCGCAGTTGTCATATGAATATCCATGGTTAAATATGTGAAATGGGTGATATGACCACACAGAAGAGCTGATCACATGGTCAGTCTCCAGTGTCCCCACTGACAGTAGTAGTAATAATTTGTGAGAACCAGAACTTAATAGATACCTCCTATCCTTGAGTTTTTGGCTGGTGAACATATGTCTGATTTCAAACGGACAATTTCCTGGTCCAGCTGCCACTGTATTCTTAGACACTACTTCCACAGATGGACCCACCATTTCATCATTACCTAAAATTAATATATCAGTTATTCATTCAATCATTGATTATTATTAAAAAAATATTAATACATTTATTAATAGAACCATTGAATTTTTGGAGATGAACTTTACAACAACAGCTCTTAAGTATGACTAAGTTACCTGGTATACATTCCAATTTTAATTTAAAGCCAATATCTTCCGTACTTGGTATATATGCATATTTGGTCTCAGTTAATTTCCATTTAATATGTGATTCATTAAGTTCCTTTCCATCTAATGTACCGATACCTTTGTACCAGTTAAACTTACACTTTTCTTGCTTAGCATATTGAGTGTCAAAGTATTCTGGATATACCGGAAAGCCAGCTAAAATACTTTGTGGCAAATTCATAGATAAGATCCATGGAGAATTGAATACTACATCAAATTCATTACTTAGTATCTTTAGTTTTACAGCATCAGTTATGGAAAATAATTCTTTACAAGAATTGTTTTCATTGACTTCATTGTTATTACTAAAAAATTTTACTTCAATATCACAGGTCTCACTGCTTTTCTTCTTTTTATTGGCTTTGGAAACAACTTTCAAAACGTTTGTTTTCATACGGTTTATTAAAGCTTGTAGAGTTTCCGATGGGTCTCTACTAAAGTTAAACTGTCGAATAGATCCTTTAATATTTAATAAAAAAGAAATGTCAACTTTGTCTTCCTTCTCTATATATCTAAAATAACATTTGTTCAAATTCATAGTTCTTGATTTTGCTATTAGAGTAGAAAAATGAAATCGCTGGCTCCAATTCAAATACGAAATTATCATAATAACCTTACAATAATCCACTGGCTCTCTCTCTAGCCAAACCACATAACCTCAAATTAAATAGATAACTGATAAACACTGTCATGACTGGTCATGACATACGACACGCGATAGTACATTTTTGAAAAGTGACAGCACTGACAGCCAAAGCCATGAACGATTACACATATTATAACACTCTCAAAATAGTGTTACGGTAAAACAAAATGTATGTTTACGGCATAAGGTTCACTTTGAAAACAAAATTGTAACCGAGGCAAAACGAGCCGAGAGAGAAAGCGGATAGCCAGTCACTGACCTGTAGCCAGTGTGCCACACGACGAAATTATTTCTGGTAGTCTAGTAATAAATATTCAGCCAGTCTGTAGAAATAATATGAACATTTTGAATGAATATTAAATTAAACTGTATATACTGGGTGGCGCAAAAGTACTGTCACTAAAGAAAATACCTGTATTTTTTTTATATGACATTTTCTGTCATTCTGTTGTTGAAAATTGTGTAGTGAACAAATGTAAAATACACTGAAAATAAACATGGACCGTTTTACTCCCCAAGAACGTGGAATAATTGTGTCAATGTTCTTACGGAATAATTCATCAGTGATAAGAACACAACGTGAATTTCGTCGACGATTTCCCCACCGTCCGGCACCGATTGGTCGCACAATTCGACGCTTTGCCACACGCCTTGAAGCAACTGGCTCAAAATTGGATAGACCTAAGTCTGGGAGACCAAGAACAGGCCGTTCAGCTGAAAATATCGATGCTGTGCGCGAAGATGTGGAAGAGTGTCCAGAAACATCAACGAGGCGACGTGCCACGCAATTGGGCATTTCCAGACGGACCCTGCAGCGTATTTTGGTGAAAGACTTAAAGATGTTCCCGTATAAAACTCAAATGACTCATCAGCTGCTGCCTGCTGACCACCGAGCTCGTCTAGATTACTGCCAGCGCGTCATAAACCTCAACCTTGAAGAGGATGATTTTCCTTCAAAATTGGTTATGAGTGACGAAGCGCATTTCCATCTCTCAGGGCATGTCAATAAGCAGAATACTCGGTTCTGGGGCACTGATAATCCGCGCATTATTCAAGAAACACCTCTACACCCACTAAAAGTTACTGTATGGTGTGGCATCTGTGTTGACAGAGTGATCGGACCCTATTTTTTCGAAGACGCTGGAGGCAATGCGATAACTGTCACTGGAGAACGCTACAGAACCATGTTACGTGAATTTTTGATACCCAGTTTGGACGAATTGGGGCTGGAGCACATCTGGTTTCAACAAGACGGCGCTACGGCACACACAGCGCGCGACACTATGGACTTAGTGAGGGACGCTTTTCCAGGCCGAGTTATCTCTCGTTTTGGCGATTTGCCTTGGCCTGCAAGATCACCCGATCTGACCAGTCCAGACTTCCTTCTTTGGGGTTTTTTGAAATCTCGGGTGTATGTGAACAAGCCACAGACTCTCGCAGCTCTAAAAGAAAACATTCGTCAAGAAATAACGAACATATCGCAGGAAGTGTTACGGCAAGTTATGCAAAATGTCATAAATAGGGCTCAAATGTGTATCAACTCTGGATGTCACCATTTAAAAGACATCATCTTTAAATCCTAATGGTACGAAATTTAATGGTACAAATTTACATTTAAAAAAACCTAAATCTAGTTTTCTAATTTAGAAAAAATGTTATAGCCGAACCAAATAGGGTCTTTACTTTTGCGCCACCCAATAGTTATAAAAAGTATTTTTCACCACAGCAGCTCAAACAAGTGAGTTTTGCTGCGTAAAAACAGTGTGCAAAATGCGATTTTGCTCACTCAGTGAGACAAAGTAGCTTTTTAATTTATTTTTTTTAATTTTCAATAAAGAGTGCCAACCATAGATTCAAAAAGAATTGTTCCGCGAATAACTTTCGAACTACATACACTGCACTCTGTCTCTTGGCCGTCCATAAAAAAGTTCGAGTGACAAACACAAGTATTTTGAAGGTTTTTTTTTTTAATTTATGGCACGTCAAAGGTCCTATTTCGAAATTCTAAATTTGAAAGATATTTGTAAAAGAATAACCATGTATTTTATTTACGTTATTTAATAATTATGTAATGTTATTGAATACCAAAATAAGTAATGCATAAGTATTTATAATGATTACTATTATCAACATTTGAAAAATAAAATGTCACGTACGCTGTTTCTGAACACACCTTAAAAATAACGGGTATAAAATTTAACTTTTAACTTTCAACTTTAAATTTGCAGAACAGCAATAAGTAATTAGATTAATTATAAACTTTTAAAATTTTCAGCATTATTTTAATTAATAATAGGTGTTCTGTTCTATTAATAAGTGTTGCATTATCTTCTAAGTAATATTTCTTATGTGTTTTCGCTGCTGAAGTGAAAAGTAATGTGTGCCACACGAGACCAAATTATTTGCATCTCGTGCATTTGAATCCCTCACTACGCTCTGGATTCTACAGTAGAATCACTCGCTACGCTCGTGATTCAATCCTAGAATCCCTCGCTTGCTCAGGATTCAAAATCAGCACTCGCAGCAAAAAACAGTTTTGCTCTCTTGTTGCACAATAGTTATTTGTGCAACAAGAGAGCAAAACTGTTTTGCTACTTTGTCTCACTGAGTGAGCAAAATCGCATTTTGCACACTGTTTTTACGCAGCAAAACTCACTTGTTTGAGCTGCTGTGGTGAAAATAACTATTATTATATTGCCCGATATGACCAAAAATAATCTCTTCTGTTCTGTCGAATCGACGGCATCTTGGAGTTGCTATCGTGGCGTTGTGTTCATTTTCATATATCGATCCGTATTTATAGTTAATGCTAGGCCTCTTAAATTTTTGAAAAAATTAGGCCCGATAAGTCCTTTGGTTGAAATGAATGACTGCCCATACCGTCACTTTCTGGCAGTGAAGAGGCTTTTGATGCTTGCGCGAAGGCTGTACCTACAGCGCTCCAATAACGGCAATTTTGTTTATTGACAAATCAGCCCAGGTGAAAACGAACTTCGTCTTCGTCGAGAAGAGGATGTTTCCAAAGTTGGAAATTCGCTCTAGCATAATAGAAGAAAATGGTCATTATGGGTAAGTTTCTGTACTAACTGGATCTTTTTGAAATCACCAAAGATGTCGAACGCCGCCGTGTAGAGAGTTCCGCATTCAACAGATTGATTTACCTCCTGAATCGTTTGCTCTGGTGCGTATAATGCGGGGAAGATTTGTGTTGTGATTTGTGATGTCTCATTGCAAGCGTCGAAACTAACTCCAAAAAGATACGTAGGGGAGTTTTGGCGGGAACGCGAAAAGTGTCATGTGTGTGTCAGTGTTTCAGTTCCTAAATTTTTATTTTGACGTGACAACGTCTTATAAATTGGCTTGCCGGGTGACACTTCAAGAAACTGCGTTACGCTCCGCTCACGTTATGCGCTCACAATGAGAGCGAGTGAGAGGCACGCGTCCCTTCCACTCGGGCATGGTTAGCCCGCCTAAGAGCGAGAGAGACAGACATACCACTCAAAGTCGTTGTCACGTAAAACTTTCGCCCGTATACCGACTTTACAGGCAACCAATTTTTTTATACTACGTAGGTGGCAGACAAGCACACGGCCCACCTGATGGAAAGCGGCCACCGTGGCCTATGAACGTGTGCAACACTAAGGGTGTCACACACGCGCTGCCCACCCTGAAGGGAAAGGGGGAGAGCTGGGAAGGGGTGGGGAGGCTAGGAAGGGGAGGGGAAGGAGGGGTATAATGAGCTCTGGCTACCCTACTTACCGGCGGGAACACAACACGATGGTTATTATGACCGCGGTCTTCTGTAGGGCGGAGGTAATTCCCCAGTTGGACAGCTTATTTCGGACGGGAGATACCGTCGTGTCCTACCTCCGTCGTTTGGTGTACATTCGAGTTTTTATGTGTAAAAATGGCGGAGTTTTAGACTTAACGGCTTGGACAAAGCGCACAAGTGTAGGAGAGTGGAATATTGTAGTGAATTGTGATTCTTCGTGTTGGTGTCCTCCCTAAGAAAACCTTCTACTAAAGTCTCCACTAGTTTACTGAGGCAATCATCATCTTTCACCGTCATCATCAACAATCTAACACAAGCCATTGAGCTTAGCTGGAGGGGTTAAAGGGAATATTAGTAACTTCGGTTGCTAATATTCTTTATTAATAATGTAAATAATGTAAATAAAAATAAAAATAAATCATTTCAACTAAATTAACTGAAGACTTGGCAGAAATTCCCAACTGGACACTGGCAAGATTGTCCCCTAAATTGGGTTGATTTGTTGCCATCTAAGAAAAAAAGAAGAAAAAACTAACAAAATACAGTATTTCAATGAAATTTTAAATAAAACTCAAAAGGAAGAGGATTCTCTAAGTTCGCTCCAGATAAGGTGTATTTGAATAAAAATTAAAACAATTTGTATAAAATGTGATGTTCAGTTGTTTTCTTAATTTGAAAATATTTCTTTTAAATTAAATGACGTATAAACCAGCCAGCAACCTTGCCTTATATATGATACTGATATCAAATCTTTTTTCTTTTTTAAATATGTCTGTGTACGTAGATTGCCCTTAAGGTTGTTACAGATACATCCGTATATCCCGTATATCATATCAAAGGTAATTGCACTAGCAACATTGTAGTCAACGTGTCATTCAAAATTGTACGCGTTGCAATCGACGAGCTGCCAACATTCACTGTATGACTTATTTCTTTCTTGTTCTACTTAGAATTCCGAAATTATTATTTGATTATTCTTAAGTGAAGTTACTGTTTTTTGAGTGCATATTAAATTTATCTCTTATTAAATATGGTACGTATAATATTTTTTCTATCAGGTATACTTAGTTCATAGATATTTAAGAAAATTAGGCATCTTAAATATATTTTTTTCTTGTTCATTTGCAGCCTCCTTCTCCAAGTTCTACGTCCGTGGGATCAGGGAGTCGCTCGCCGAGCAAAGCTACAACAGCTCCACGATCTTCAAGTGGTGGCACAGTTCGTCAGCGAAAATCTACAACAACGACTACAGCTGCTAGAAATCGAAGCACAGGTGCTGGGTCCGGTGGCATGTGGAGATTTTACACTGACGACTCTCCTGGTGTCAAAGTGTAAGTTAATTATATTTATTAAATTAGTTATTTTTTTGTTTGATATTGACTGTCTTTAGAAATGTGTTGCTATGAATGAATTACTTAGACAAAGATTTTCAAGCAGATTTTGTTTTGTTATATAGAAATATAATCAAGCATCATGACGATGTAATATAATCATATTTCTAAAACATAATAGTTGCTTCTACCTATAGAGTTAGAAACAATTCAACTGATGTGCTCCAAACCTGTTTCATTAAAAATGTGATTAATGTGAAGATTGATTTAGATAGTCCCACACAGCTTCATGTAGAATGCAAAATGGTAATCAGTTTCCATCCAGGAGCTATGGACAACAGCTATTTAATTACATTTGTTATTGTAACTTAGATGTTATCCTAGTTTGAGACTCCACAGACCTTAGCCTTATAGGGATTTGGAATTGGATTTGATATATTGAGACTTGGCACAGCATAGCAGTTACACCCTTAAATGCAATTAAACCTAAAACAACATTGTAACACCAGAGTTAAAACTTTCTCATTGCATATGAGAAAGTTTTAACTTCAGTGGGGGGTGGTAGGATCAAGAGTGCTGCAAAGCATTTACTCAATCTGTGAGAGTGCTAGTGGTATTTAGGGTTTGGTACATATTTCCCATCAAGTCATATTGAAAAAGCCTAAATTAGGCAAATAGATGCAGAGAGCTACTTGCTCAGCATGCATGCTTTTATTTCATGCAAATGATTTGCATAAAACTGGTATGCTAAAAACCAGTGATTTGCACAACATGCGTCTCCACCTGTGACATGCACGAGGCAGCATGTGACTGAATATTAATATGTATGATTTATCAGGTTCTTCATGGTTCTATTTATTTCATTTCAGGGGCCCAGTTCCAGTATTAGTGATGTCTCTGCTGTTTATTGCCTCAGTGTTTATGCTTCACATCTGGGGTAAATACACAAGAGCCTAATCAACTACAAGTTAAATGGTCTGTTTTGAGCAAGTGTTAAAGTACTAAGTGGATGTGTTGGAGTTGGGTGTTAATATATTATTTTTAATAATTATGTAATTTAATCTTATTCTGAAGTAAAAATAAGTTCTATACATTAATATCCTGACTTTTATTTATTAAGTATATCTGCAATTGCAATCATCAATGCCACATGCTTGTTTTGGGCATTATCTTTTGCTTTCTTCTTAAACATCATCACACAACATCTGTTTCATAGAGAAAAACCCCTGAGACTATTCCTCTGTAAAATATAGCTTGATTTATTATATCTTAATATTGCACACAGAAGCTGACAATATCATACTTTATGGGCATATCAAACTAATTAGTGATGGGCGATGAATTGAAATTAATTTATCATTTAATCTTATAGTAATTATAGCTAGGTATTTTAATTTCACTAAAATATTGATATTTGTAAAGGTACGCTTACCTACGTATTTTCCGTCCTTACTTTGTTTTTGTTACTTTTACTCTTAACTTAACTTGTTGAGTTTTGTTATTATTGTTAGATTATATTGTATGCATAATGCCAAAGAGAACGAAAAAAATTGTTTGTGGGCATTCAACAATCATTCGGTGCAAAAGCAGAAACCACCAATTTACAATAACAACAGCAAATAAGAAATATTTGTATGGTTTCAAGAAAAAGGAATAGAGGTCAATGCAACTATCCTCAAAATTAATAGTTAAGACTCTTTGATCTACACAAATCCAGCACGCCAACGTACGTCTTAGATGATATAACCCACGAAAACGCCCATACCACCCATCATACAATTCAATCGAGCTTATCTGGGCACAGGTCAAAGGTTTGCCTGCTTGAATTTCAGATAACTAGGTTCTTTAGGTATTAATACTGTAAGTTTTTGTAAAAATATGATAGCTAGCTATATTTTAAAGAGTATAGGAAGGTCACTAGTATTTGCCCCTAGTATGTAGGAACCTATATAATATATTAAATCTATGATTTGACCCCTGTGATTTCTACGCCGCACTTCATAAGTTCCGATTTTCGTTTCACTTTGGCTTTGAAGTCCCCCCATATTAGAGATAGGTAGGTACCTAACGATATTCGGTTCGACACGCTGCCGACTTTAATAACGCCGCGCTGCTAATAAGGTCTATTTTGACCAGAAAACAGTCGCCTCCCTGGAGGAGCTGATCTCTACCTTGGAAGTAGAACCGGTCGCCTGACTCGAGGGTTATCGTATCCTCCCCCAGACTTCGAATTTCAGACAACCCTAGTATGCTGCCGCACCATTAATTATTCTTGGAATTCCTTACCGGCGCACGTGTTTCCTCCTCCCTAGAGTCCTTTAAGCGGGGCGTGAAAAAGCATCTGATTAAATAGTCAAGTTGAGCGTCACCATTGTAGCACTGTACGTGTTTGCAATGGTGACCCTCTTTCATGAAACTTTGCCTTCAGCTTACCATCAGGCGAGGTGAAGTCAATTTGATGTGCCATAAATAATAAAAATGTGCCACGTAGTTCTACTTCTAGTTCAGCGAGGTTATGGTCCACTCGAAGTGTACTGCAGGTGAACGCTGCCAGTAGTGGTCGGTTTCGGTAGCCTGTCTTCTCCCGGGGATTCCTAGCACCCAGTGCCCTTCCTATTAAGAAGGCCAAGTTGGTTTTTAGTTACGGTCCAGGGAGTGATTTCTTTCGGGATTTGTAGCAAAAAAATTGTCTATTGAAAATATCGTCGAAGTCATTTTTAAGACATCTAAACTATCTATACCTATACTATACTCAAACCACAAAAGTTCTTGTAACATTATTGTCCTCAATCAATTTAACTTTACACTAACATTGCACTTATGCCTTTTCGTATTGTCGAATATTTCCGCGTGCGTTGGTGCATCATCCCTCTCCCCCCCCCCTCCATGCGTCCGTTTTCTGTGCCGCTAGCCACTCTAGCCAGAGTGGCCAGAGAGCATCGGTGCGGCGTAAAGTGGCAATTGTGCATAAACCTCCTCTTTTCGAAGTTAGTAAAATAGAAAGACTATTTAAAAATACATTGATTTATTGTTTGCTCAATATTCTATTTCTTAAAAATTCATTACAAAAATTAGAAAATAACGTTATACTTACTAAAGATGAGAAAAAAATATTTATGTACATGATCAGCCTTATTTTGAAATACAATAGTAAATACTAAAAAAATACCTACAAATTAATATGTACTGCCTCAATTCAACTATTGCTGCCTTGTAATAATCAAGTAGGTACCTATCTACAATAGGACATTGCTCTGGTCTGCTGTATATCTTATACCTACATATTCTCGTATCATATCTTATACATATTCTGTATAATGTAACTATTAAAACTCTGTATTCTTTATTACGTCATGTACATATATGTTCTGTCTACCTACTGTACATGTACAAAATAACATCGGAGCAATATCCTATTGTACTGGTATATTGGACGCGTAATTCTATCGACCATACAATTCAATCACTTAAAAGGATGGTTTTGCATGAAAAATAAATATAAACAAAGATATTCTGCATATCACAGTTTCCTCGACCTGGGATCGAACTTCGTCCTCATAAGTCATGGCATTAAGTTTGCTTAATAATAAGAATTACGCGTCAGCTGCACACTGTAACAGTATAGCGGGTAAATGACAAATATTTATTACATATTAAACATAGTAAAGCTGCTTAAATTAATTCAGACATATGCTTCAACTCGACGACCTTTTATCTTGTCAAAAAACTGGCGCCAAGACACCAAAGTTTTCCCTGACCAAATCCAGAAGCTAGACGTAATTCCCACTATCATAGTCATTAGATACTTTATCATAAACATCTCAAACTTGGGGCGATCTGTTTCTTTCCGAGTAAATGGACATGGAATAGAATAGAGGGGTGTAGAACACATATCACGGTGCCAAGTTATCATCCAATCATCAAAGTTGGCTTGTTCATAAAATAGACATGCAATAACAATTAAAGCAGGGACTGTATATAAAACACCGAATACACCAATACGGATCATTAGCTTTTCTAATTTGTCTGTTTTTGTTCCATCATGTTTCATCACTGTTCTAATACGAAACAGTGAAACAAAACCCGCAAGTAGAAAAATAGTTCCAAACACTAAGTAAACACATAGCGGTGCTAAGACGAATCCTCGGAGTGCTTCTGCATCCCATAGTCCAACATAGCATACACCAGACAACACATCACCTGCAACAAACACATAACAAAATTAACGTAATGTTATAATCATGTCAATAACAGTTCTGCAGCTGAATCTTCGTCTCTACAGTTACCTACTCCCAGTGGCGTCAGGAGGAATCATCTTAGTCCCCATGACACCATCGAGTATTAGTGATGCCCAGTAGCTTTGCTGCTCAATAAAATTAAATGTAGGAGTTATGAGCTTTGGAAGAAATTGAATCTAAAATTAATAATATGATTACTTCGAAGGAAATTTGTGTATGTGTACTTCACGTTTTTACTGATACTAATCAATTGTTGTTTGTTAACGTAACAACAACTAAAGACAAGTGTCAAAATGAGGAATAGTAAATGATAGTATGACGAGAAATAATTATAAACTGGAGTTGAGTGCCGTTTAGATTCGAAACGTTCGGGTCATGGGGTTCGAGCACCCGCAATCTCTTCAGAGCGTATGGTCGACGACGCTTCTCATAGCCTCTTCTTAAGACAGAGAATAAGCATTGCCATACAACGTGCAATGCTGCTAGTCTTCGTCTTCCCCTGGTGTAGTAAACACGGCGTGCCCATCTAGCCCCCGAGAATGAGGAGGTGCACTTTACGACGCTACCGCGCATATACCCGTCACCCCGAAGCCCGCGCTCATGAAAAACGGAGGTCATTTTGTGACCTCCGACGCCTGAGTCGCCTCCGCTCACTGCGGACTGTGTGGGCCTAGTCTCCTAAGGGCTCGCTCCACCGCCGCCGAGTAATTCTTGCTCGCAGGAGGCGGCGACAGTTACTCGCGCATCGTAAATTCATATCATCGCCGCCGTAGCTCGGCAGCAAGCGCGAGAACTCCCAAGCGAGGTAACTAGTTTACTATTTGTTTATTTTTAAATCCCCAATGTAAAACCTACAGGGTGTTATAAGCTTTAAGTGTCTGTATGTGTCTATTTGTGGCACAGTAGCTCCTGAACAGATGAACCGATTTTGATGTACCTTTATTGTTTGAAAGGTGAATTAGTTGATTAGGGATCTTAGCTATGCGTAATGAAAATCGGTCTACCATGGTCGCAGTCACAAAATGTGTTGTTTGATGAAATTTTGAGGCTTTCCAAATTTGGGGCCCATATTTTAAATTATTTAAAGAAAAGCAAAAAACCCGACTGTGTAAAAACTAGTTAAAAAATTATGTGAAAAAATTTAGTTTCATAAAAACTAAAAAGAAAGAATTCTGATAAGTAATACTAAATAACTACACAATTAAAATAGTTATATAATCAATACAGACATAAAACAAACTGAAAAGCCGACCCCAACTGAGTTGGGAAAAAGGTTCAGAGAATGATGACACATTAAAACAAATTATAAATTTGAATGCGGAACAGAACGAATCACAATTGGGGCCCCTTGGGAAGATTTGATTGATAGAAAAGAATAAAACTGCTTTCACAACCCGATACACTGAGTGTGGCCTTGAAGTACTAATAAAAAGAAAATCATCTATGCACCTGTGAATATTTGTGTTGTAAAAAGACAAATAGTACTTACCATCTACTTTTCCCATGGCTAATATAGATATGGTCTTGATTGCAGGAACTGCCCATGCAGCTAAATGAAAATATTGTGAATTTGCTTCAATGGCCTCATGACCCCACTTTAGGCCAGCTGCCAAAAACCAGGTAAGTGTCAAAATCACCCACCAAATGCTTGATGCCATGCTAAAGAAATATACTACCATAAAGAGAATTGTGCATGGTTCATGTTTTGTACCTTGTGTTATCACTGATATGTTAGGTAATCTTGTACCACTAATAGTGGTTGGAAATGGTCCTTGACAGCTTACACTGTCTCCAGCACTCCAACCCATCTCATATGCTGCACCTACCATAAGGTAACATACAGACAGGAATATAATAGGCCGTTCAGGGTATCTGAATCGATCTGTGTCAATTAAGAATGTTAATACTGTAAATAGGCAACTTATAGCACACAATGTTGCCCAGATACCAATCCATAGTCTAGCAAATCTTTTTTCATCGTTTGTAAAGAACATTCCATTGCATGGTGCCCCACAATCATTTTCTATTTTATCTGCAACTTTAAGAGAATACTCCAAATCCATATTTTTCGGTACTTTGAATTGCACAGGACATACAAATCCGTAATCTTTTGCTCCATGAAGTTTACTAGGATCACGATCATTATTGTTGTTGAAATCCACTTTCGGCAGCTTATGCCCATGTTTACGAGATTCATGAGTTACATTGTTATCACCAACACATATCACATTTTCATCCGTTGATACAGGAAACTTAGAACATTCTAAATGTTCCGGCCATGGGAACCCGAACCGGATCATAAGTTCATCACAATTTTGTCTGGCGGACTCACATAAATGCCGACAAGGAGGTATGGCTGTGTCTAAAATAGTACACACAGGTGCATAAACAGAACAAAGAAAGAATTTCAAGTCAGGTGAACAATTAACTTTGATCAAAGGAGTTAGCTGATGTATTTCAGGTCCTGCATCATCTTGATTGGCATGGTTGAGTATATTTGGGAAAATCGTTTGATTATATTTTATGTGTTGACATATTTCAATGGTAATAGGTTCACAGCGACCATGGCTTGGTAGTGTATCTCCGTGATAGACAGTAACTCTTGAAGGTTCAATGGTTGTAACAAAATATATCATTAAAATGGCAAAGGCAACCTCCGCTCTATCCATTATTATGGCTACCGATCTTACACTAAGAATTTATAAACATAAAAATAACGGCTGGCAAATGTTTATATCGGCCATCACAGTTTATGATGAATTATTATTATGTCCCTTCATGTTCGCCCGTAAATGCAAACTTTCAGTAAGAGTTACAAAACCATTGACGAAAAATGTTAATAATACAAAAACAACCATTGTCTGTCGCTCAAGCTCACATCACACTCACACTTCACAGTACTCACACTTCTTTTTTTTTTTTTTAAGGGATTTTATGACATGGTAACTAGGACCTTTATGTCAAGTCTTATTTTTATTTTATAACACTTTATTCACTAATCTAGTTGGAATGATTCTTGATGATGGTGATGACGATGACGGATGATAGTTGCCCCAGTAAAGTAGTGGAGACTTTACTAGAAACTTTCCTAAGGGAGATTTGACACCAACACGAAAAATCACAATTCACTACAATATTCCACTTTCGTACACTTGTGCACTTTGTCTATACTAACCCTAACGCACTATTATAAGGAAGAACAGCGTGTCAAGGTCACCAAAATCTATGAATGCTTTGCGCCCCGTCATTCATAATTTTTTCTAGTCTTTTACTACAACTAGCATACTAGTGACGTACTTCAAGAAAAAGATTTATCGACGAACGATGAGCCGATGACTGCTCATTTAAAATTTAATATCCATAATGATTATGAAGAATTGTTAAAGTGAATTTTCTTAACACAAATATGTAGTTTTGAAGATATTTGATTTCGAAAATTGAAACGAGCAGCTAGAAAACGGTTTTTGTGTGAGTGACGGCATGATTTCTTAGTAAGTAGTGCAAATGCATGAAGTGCAAGAGAATATTGCATTTATCTCGGTCCCAGTTGTGTTTTGTTGTGTTTACGTGTATGATTCATTAAAAAATAAAAGTCATTTGGAATAGTAAGAAATCTATAAATTATAATAAAAATAAGAATTATAATATTATCTCATAAGTGTAGCATGTTACCGGTCTTGTTAAGTTAATACACGTTAAAAGATAAGTAAACACAATCGTATTAGTATACGTAAATCGACCACTTCTGCCATAGTAGAAGGCACAGCACTAACGTAGTAAAACGTCCATTCATAAAAATGGAACGTAGGTAGGACACAGCGTTTTGTAGGTAGGGCCCATCCCCCCCCTTATACATCAATGCACCTCACTCACAGACTCACAGACCCTATTATATATCACAGAACACATATCTTGACGGTTATAATCAAGGAACTCGTTCACGAACAAAAGCGTTCCGAACAGTAAAGGTGGGAACAAATTATCGGACGCGTCCGTAAGCCGCGGCTGACGGACGCGGCTTAATAATGTGTACGATGTCTAATATCCAGCCGGCCAGAGCATGCGCTCAAGGACGGCTTAAGGTCACGTCCGCGACTTATGACCGATAGTTTGCACAGTTTCGTTTATTTGTACTACCCAGATAGCTTGTATCAGCCGCGGCTTACGGACGCGTCCGATAATTTGTTCCCACCTTAAGAGTGGATGCTATCTCTTTCTACTAATGTGTCCATTCATACGCTTCCACTAGTGGGACAATATTTTTCTTATTAAATTGACATACATAGTAATACATGACATCTATGGAACTTACGGTTAAGGATGTTTTAATTAGATTTTGCATTATTGTAATAATTTACCTAACATTTTTAAAATGGATGATTTGGGTACTAGGTACCCTTACCTCAGTCACGGAGGTTGCTGAAATTCGAGTGTGTTCAGCTTCAGTTCAAGACCCTCATAACTATCTTGAAAAGTTTCTGAACATTATTATTTTGTGACTGTTGTCCTACACAATCTAGGTGCACAAGAGTAGTCGTGCGCTGAACAACTCGGAGCTACGTACCATATCATTCGTTGTGAATGAAGCAGTTCAGTCGGAGGTCTGTGTTCTGGACTAGTTTGATTGCGTACTATTATATTGTTTCCTCCTGTCTGTGCTTTGTATCAATGTCAATTAGGACATTGCTAATTATAAATGACCTAAATTTATCAAGTTGGGACTTATTGAATCTTATAATCATAACTCAGCTTATTCCTTTATGGAATAACAGATGCTTTCTTTTTCTACAGGTAAAATTGATGAGATTTGACAGGAACAGCTGTAATCGCGAGCGTTCCTTACATCATTCCCTATTTGGTAAGCCAGATTTGAGTTACTACATCGAAACCTATTCGCTTCGTGACTCTACCGGCTCGGTAGGATGGCCGTTAAATACCCGGAAAATACCCACTAAGAGAACTTGGCAGAGCTTACTTGCTCTCTCTTCTTACACAGCCGTTTAGTACCACCTTATCAACTCAACTATAAATGGCTAGACCGTTTAACTCGGTCAATATAGTAAATTCGTTAATATGTCAAAACGGCCCTTATAGCTTGCCGCAAGTATAATTACTTTATTATTATGTATGACGGTTTAGAAAAGAGGGGCCGCACATGTCTTATTTATCATTATCAAAAAATCTGAAAAAAAAAAGATTCTTACGAATTAAATATTACGCAGGGTTGTAGGAGGTCGTCCTATTCTTTTCATACACAAAGGAAGAGAGAGAAGAGAGAAGAAGGGGTGGAAACTACGTTAAACCGACTTTCGTATCTTACAATCTAAAATACTTATATTATATTCTTATCGAAGTATCTAACCACTTTTTGCCTTCGGTATTATCATTTATATATGTTACTAGCTGTTGCCCGCTGCTCCGCCCGCGTGGACTTCTGATCCCGTTCCCGCTGCTCTTTGTTCACCTTTTAAACCCTGTCTGGACTGGAATTCAAGACCAAAATTAGCCAAATCGGTCAAGCCGTTTTCATGTTATGTCGTGACAACGGAAAACGGGTTTCATTTTTATATATTTAGATTTGGTATATTGGAAATGTGAGAGTTCTGTCTACCTACACAATAATCTCACATCAATCCAATTTCCTAGTAATTTATACTTGTTCATTAAAAGTAAGTCCGATCAAGAACATACCGCCTGATCAGTGATCATACTATCACACTGACTTTGCAAGAAAGAGACACAAGCCGCTTTCATCGTTGTCCTGCTCGGAACGTTTTTTCAATCAATTTATCATCATATTTACTAGTTTCATCACACCCAACGAAATTGCCAAGCTCCGTGACTTATCTTAAAATGTTCCTATGCATAATGAAATACATGGTCACCCTATAAGAAGAGGACGAACAGTGTCACTCAGTTCACTCACTGCGGAAAGTAACTACCACAGAGTAAGTAATATACTACGTAAACTACAATGTTGAGTCAACCCAGTCAACGGGGTATATTCTGACTGAATAACTCTACTACGGGATAGTGCCGAAATTGATGCTGAAAGCACTGAGTCATTCATCAAGAATTGAATTAAATTGAGTGTCAGAACTGCCAGATGGTACATTGATAGGATATAAGTGTTCTGTGGGTACCATGCACAGGGCGGCCCTAACGCACCAATATAAGGAACGACAGCGTGCCAAGGTCACCAAAATCTATGAATGCCTTGCGCCCCGTCATTCATAAATTTTTCTAGACTTTTACTACAACTAGCATACTAGTGACGTACTTCAAAAAAAAGATTTATGGACGAACGATGGCACGAAGACGGCTTATTTAAAATTTAATATCCATAATGATTCTAAAGAATTGCGAAAGTTAATTTTCTTATAACAAATATGTAGTTTTAAAGATATTTGATTTCGAAAATTGAAACGAGCAGCTGGAAAACGGTCTTTGTGTGAGTGACGGCATAATTTCTTAGTAAGTAGTGCAAATGCATGAAGTGCAAGAGAATATAGCATTTATCTCGGTCCTGGTTGTATTTTGTTGCGTTTACGTGTATGATTAATTAAAAAAATAAAAGTCGTTTGATACTAGTAAGTAGACATTAAAAATAAAAATTATATTATTATCTCATGTGTGTAGCATGTTACCGTTCTTTTTAGGTTAATACACGTTAAAAGATAAGTAAACCCAATCGTATTAGTATACGTAAATCGACAACTTCTACGACAAAAGAAGGCACAGCACTTACGTAGTAAAACGTCCATTCATAAAAATGGAACGTAGGTAAAGTCACAGCGTTTTGTAGGTAGGGCCCATCCCCTCCCTTATACATCAATGGTACCATACCGTAGGATATATACGTGTTCTGTGGGTACCATGGTACCCATGTACCAGCGGGTTTGATTTGACGTCTAGGGACATGTCTGCCAGTTCCATCAAATTCAATTCAATCATCTTGGTCTCGTTTACATAAATTAACTTGTAAATTCAAGGGTTTTAGATACTCTCAAATCCAGTGTAGTATTCCCGCTAAGCCATGGTTCAGTAAAATTCATGCATCAAGGTACATTACTTCATCTATTTGTCGTCTTCGCTTTGGTCATTGTTGCATAGCTGTTCATTTAAAAAGATTGAAAATTTTGGATTCTTCCTTGTGCAAGTGTGGGCTTGCTGAGGAAGATCTAAATCACATTTTCTTTTCATGTCCAAATATGGATCGCTCATCATTTATTTCATCATTAATACAACATGATTACCCTTTCCCTACTCATATAGACTTACTTCTATCATCTTTAAATCCGTTTATTGTACACATTATTGGTGATTTCATTACAGTCAATAAATTAAAATTTTAGTTCATGTTACAGTTTAGATTTTTTTTTTATTTTTATTTTTTTTTTGTCTTTTTTTCGTTTTATTACTCCTTCTTTCCTCCACTCATTTCATTGTATTTCATTGTTCGTTTTATTTAATTATTTCATTGATTGTGTAGTCTTGAACGCATTCATTCATTTTTATTTCAGGTGGATCTTTGCAATTTCCTAAATCTCAAAAGCTCTATCGAAATATTTTTAAATAATCAATCACTTGACGTTGGCATATTGATAAGCATGCCATAAAAAAAAAAAAAAAAAAAAAAATTATGACCAACTGACAGCGTTGTATGCGGATGTGTGTTTGCGAGTTTTTGAATTATTTTGGATGTTTATTCATTATCAATAAGTACAATGGATGTTGGAAGTGAAAATTCGGATTTCATAAAACTTATCAATGCCAAGGGTAATATTGAAAACATCACACCTCACAAAATTGCTGTTGTAGCTTTTATCAGGGAATATGGACTACTCAAGATTGAAGGTAAGATCATAGCACAGACAAAGATATGCGTTATATGGCCTGATTGGTTTGACTTTACTGAAATATATTTCTAAATTGTTGCAGCAAATAAGATGACAGACTGTACAGTAGCACCTAAATATAGGAAGGACTTTTGTATGTTAGCTCTGAAGCTAATTCAGGTAGGTTTATTACTGTATTCCTCACAGACATTACTGTTTATTGGATTATTATGTACATTACTACTGTTATATTATGTTGTTGTGTCAAATAATGTTTACGATTCCTATTTAAATGGTGTTTTTGCAGTGTCCAGATATGGAGTTCAAAGAATTAGAAGCTCTTTTAACAGATGGACGTTATAACTTACTTAGTGTGCATCTACAGAACTTTTGTGTTCGTCTTCAAAACATTTATGTGAATGGAGTTAGCGCGCTCACAGATTGTGTCACTTCAACTATAGACAAGCTGATGATTGAATCTATCCCTTGTATTATGGCTAGATACAGTGTTCTAGGTAATGAAATGTTTCTGTTATTGAATAATGATTAATTTAAATAATTAGGTTAACAATACTAGGAAATTAGTAGTTATAGATTACATATTGAAGTAGGTCTCACATGGCAGAAATCCATTAATTTATGCATCTTCATGAAAGCTACCAAGTTACTATGTAGCATTTCTGAAAATGCCTCATGTAAAGGAAATGGGTCCATATTGACTCACCTAAAGTTCTTTATCCGAAATTGTTCTTCCTAACGATTTGTAATCCGAATGATCACTCCTCCTAAAATTTTTCATCCTAAAGTTTTTATTCATACTATTTGTAGTGCTACCGTCGATGTTCATAACACTCATGTTTCCGAAAATTGTTATCAATAAAATCGTTAACATACAATATTAAAGCTACTACTGTTTTTTATCCTAACGTTTTTATCCCTAAACATAATTACCATAATATTGTCACTCATACTTGGAAAGTAACATTTATCTACCAAATGTAATAAAAATATATGTCGGTAGAATTATATTTTATTATTAGTTTTAATTTTTTTTTGGTTATTAGTTGTTACATACTTATTACTATTAATTAGAAAACTGTTTAGAATGATTAAAGGTTGTTTCACTGATTTTTTGGCTTAAATGAATGAAAATCATAAAATACGACTGATTTACGGTTATGTTTATGACCTTTTTCGTTTTCGATTCATTTCTGGCACTTCGCCGGCCGCTACCGCGGCACGCTCGCTTCGCTCGCTCGGCTCGTGCGATGTGTGGTCACAATTCTAACCTAACCTAAACCAAGAACTATAAATATAACCGATTCGTTTCTGGAACTTGGCTGAATGACCGCAGCGAGATTGTACGTGTAAATAACTAAAACTGTAAAAGTTACGCAAAATTAATGTAAATAATACTGATTATTATTAATAAAAATAAATCTAAACAAAAAAAGTATGACTTTCAATTATAGTGTAAAAGATGGTTATGTTGACAAAATATAGGAAAAGAAATAATAGTATAATAGATGTTTATTGCTACCGACATTATGAAGTTGAATGATTCGGAATTAAAACATTAGAGACAGAGTAGTTAGGAATTGTGATTGTTAGGATGAAAAATGTTAGGAAGAACATTTTCGGAGTTCCAATTTTCGGAGTTGAAAATTTAGGTGAACTTTGGCGCACCCAAAGGAAATATGTTTCCATTTTTTTTCTTTGCACTTGTAGAATACTGTACATATGAATTTCCATTTCCACGGGAGGAAGTCTCAAATAGAATTTCTAAACTTCATTCATATTGGCTTTTACGGGATCTATTGCCGTTTGACCTCACGGAATCAACAGGTGAACTGGTATACAGGCTTTGGATGCAACTGGGATTGACGCTGTGAAGATGATGGGTAACTGGTACGATGGGAACTGGTAACGATGGTTATGAACTGTTAGAGGTCGAACCGAAACTTATCGTCATTCATACTAAAGCGAAACGAAGTTTGCCATGTCAGCTAGATAAATATAGTACTGATTGTATTTTATTTGTAGTGATTTTGTTGTTACATTGGTCAATTTTATTCATAAATTGCCATTTTATCTTCTATTTTAGGGTTATATCTACGAAGAATACTACTTCACCTGGATCGATTAACTTTTGGACAGGTAGTGGCATTATACAAGTCATTTTGCTTATACTATCAAAGAGGTAGACCCGGGCAAATGATAAGATCACTAAGTAAAGAGGTAATATAATATTATTCTGGTATATTATACTGTTATTTTCCCAATTTATGCTCTTTATATTGTTTTAGAAATTAAATAACATGGAGTCACAAATAACCACATCCCCCATAATACCTGAAGAATCAAAACCTCTCGAGTTGTCAATGAAAATGAACATTATAGATAGAGATAAGTAAGTATTTTTTTATTCGTATTATATTATGGCGGAGGAAGTTTGCGGCGCCATCCATTACGCTGCATACTGCTACATTTACTGATAGCAGTTATCTGACCTCAACAAGTGGGAGATTCCCAATTCGATCGCTTTTTTTAATGTACACCGATAACTCTGAGATTTTTACGCGATTCTTTTTTATTTGAAAGGGAGGACCAGTGCTCCCCGTATAGTCCCATATTAATATGGTTCCGTTCTGACATGTTATCTATGAAAAAATCCCACGTCTTGAATTTGCATTAAGTATAATATGTGCGATAAATGGATGAATATCTCGGATATCATGCCAAACGAAAGAAACGAAAGAAGAACAAAATTTTCATACACACGCCTCTATAGAAATATCTATCTATTAGAAATAAATAAATGAACACGTGTTTTTGCGTTTTGCAAAATTTCACAACTAAAGGGGTAAAATAAAAGATGAAATTTACGAATTATGGCTTCGTTCATCATTAGAAGTAAGTGCCTTAGCTATCATGATTTAAAAGTATCGTCTGTCATCCATTTCTAACACATCAGAAAATCTGTAAATATAAGAATTCAGTTATTTTTAGTTTGTTTTATCTTAAGGTTGTTTTTTTATGTTATTAATAGTGACAGTAATTATTAAATTAATTTATTAACAATATAAATATTTAGCAGCTTCGATGAAGGTCAGTGGTCGAGAAAGCAAGCTGAATTGTTCACTGCGCAACAAGCAAATTTGTTGCAAATCAATGAAAAAAAAGCCATGCCACCTAGGCAACTGCAGAAGACAATAATACAAATTATAAATGATATACCTGAGTATCCTGATATAGTGAGTATTTAATCGACCCACTAATATTAAAACTCACTTGTACAAAATTTTGAATATAGAGTTTCATATTTTAAAATATTAATAAATATTTGTCACTTTCAGCATTTTCTCAGTTTCTTAAATTGCATTCGCACCAAGGAGTTTAGTGGCGCCCAGGATTCACTATATAATTATTTTGATCGAACGATTTTTAACTCATCTGGTAGTAATTCTTGCGATCGGACTAAAAATTTTCGCTATGCAGCATTGAACAGAGCAGCCATGCATACTCATTTCGGCCATACGTAAGTACCTACAGTACAAGTAGGTATAGCTTGTCTAAAGTTAAACTGAAATGACACCGCCACCAATTCATATCATCTGTGTAACAACTAAAATCTTCAATAGTTTCATGAACTTTATCATCACTAAAAAACATTACTTGTGTGCTTAAGAGTGGTAGTAGCGCGCCATCATTTGGGCTGAGACAAGCTATACCTACCCATTGTTAATACAATGTTGTAAATCAATAGACAATTAGTAAGTGACCTCTCATGACTACAATTCACACCTATCCAACTAAATTATCCCTCACGCGCAAATCCATCTATGCGATACTTTCTTTTTATAACAAACAAGCTGTTACCCGCGGCTCCGTCCGCGTGGATGTCGATTATCGCGTTGTACGACTCTACTCAATTCTCTTATGGCCTCTCTATACTATTTTTCCCCTTATCTACTTCCCATTTTTCCCTATTTTTTTCATTTCTCAATCTCCCGACTTTCCAACTTCAATTACTTCCCCATTTTCCGTCCGTCTTTTTTAGTGTTATCTCAAATAAATTTAGTTATGGTATACTTATTTGCAGGTCCGTAGCAATGGAGGGCGTCCAGGAGGCCTTAGCTCGAGCGCAAGAAGCGGCGGACTACTCTTGCCTCATGGGCGCGGCGGCATGGGGCGCGCTGGCTGGCGGGCGAGCGCGGCGGGCTGCTCTGCTCAACCGGTACAAGTCGCGCGTGCCGGCCCTGCCGCCCGCCCCGCCCGCCGCCCCCGCGCCCGCCGCCCACGGCGCCCACCCGCCCGCACCTCCGACCCCGTCGTGTCCCAGGCACACCGCGGCCGCAGCACAGCTCCTCGCGCAACACATCGCGGTGAATGGTGCGAAACCCGCATCTATATTCCAGGTTAGTTGTAGTGCCATCACAGTACGCGGAGTAGTACTAGAAGCTAGAACAGTTTATTTCAGCTATTTTCATAGCATTATGAGCTACGAAATTCTCCTTTGGGGTAATTCCGCGGATCGAAACGCAATATTTATTCTTCAAAAACGGGTTGAACGAGCAATTTATAATTAGGACCTAAGAGTCTCCCTTCGAAATAAGGAAATAAACATTCTTATCGTAATCTCACAATAAAACAGCCTCCGTGGCGTGGCGGCAGTGAACGCGATTGCTACGCACGGGGCGCGGGTTCGATCCCCGCTCAGTGCAAAAAGTTGTATGCATGAATATGGCTGTTTGCACTGGTCTGGTCGTGCCTCGGTAAGCACTTTAAGCCGTTGTCGGTCCGGTTGCCATACAAACATCTGTGGCAGTCGTTACGGGTAGTTGAAACCCTCAAAAGTCCAATCAGTCTAACTTGGAACTTCGATATCGCCGTTTGATCATTAAACCATTGGTTGTGGAGATCAGATGGCAGTTGCTTCACGGAAAATATCGAAGTCCAGCCGCATCTCAGTTAGACTGGAAAGCCGACCCCAACTGAGTTTGAAAAAGGTTCAGAGAATGATGACCGTAATCTCACAATATTTATTAGAAAATCATCGCTTTTTCGTTTATAATATAAACGAAAAAACGATATGCCAAAATACCTATTACAAAATCCAGGATTATTCGGATGATAAACAAACCTGGAAATGAGTTGTCCACTTAACTTGCTACTCAAGCAAATTTCTGTATCTAGACCAAGTAAATCTTTGTAAATAGACCAAAAAAAGAAGAGCCCGCTGAGTTCCTTGCCGGAGTCTTCTCAGGCCGGGGCCGCGTTTCGAATAGGTGTGGTCCGTTTGCTCTCTAACTTATAATAACGGTAGGTTAGTACCTACATGTTTTAAATGTGATGGTTGGAGTTTGTGGATGGTGTCGGCGTTTTTTTAATCTGGCGAAAAATCACCGGTGCAATTCACCGGAGCCGGTTGGGTAGGTTATGTTGGACTCGAACCGACTAAAACGCACGCCGTCTGCGGGCCTTTAGTTGCCGGAGGTGAGATAGTAGCCAATCTTATAAGATACGGGTATACCCCGGCAGACCAGGGGAGGAATAGTAATGGCTGAGAAGACGTATCTATCTTGTATAAATATTCATTTAGACAAAAATCGCATTTATGGCGAGGTTATTTTACAAACTCAACTTGTAAAATTGTACTATTGGTTAATATTATTTTCGTTGAATAATGAAATTATACTGGTCGGCTGGTTTGTTGCAGGTTATAATGAGAGGAGATTCAATCAATTATCTGCATTCAATGACCGATCTCACAATGGCTGGATTAGCGAATACTGCAGCATTGTGGGCCCTTTATGGAAAAACGGAAATGGCATCGGTAGCTTGCCAGCTTCTTCTCGGTCTAAATACAAGTATGTATATATTAAGAATTACATACCATAGCATAAACTCATGCCTATGCCCCCGAAGGGGTAGGCAGAGGTGCTAGCACCCATATTTCGCCAGTTTATGTTTAGGTCCCAATGTAATAGGTGGGGAGCCTATTGCCATTAACCGGGCACTTATAAACCTGCGATAGATACACACATAACTTTGAAAAGCATCAAAAAGTCATTGGTGTGTGCAATGGTAAGCCTGGGATCGAACCCGAGACCTCGTCTCAGCAGTCCATTACTCAAATCACTTGGCTACCGCGGTTTACGAATTAATCACAATGAAATCTAGATTTCATTGTTTTCACTTTTTGTAAAGATATCTACAAACCTAATCATCGTCGAGTCTTAATCGATTAAAGTCGATGGCCCAATATCTGTCGGGGTGCGTGAGAAATGCCTTGTTGGGTCACCACCTCACATGTGAGGTCCAAGACAGCGTACAGTTTTGATTGGTTTCTAATGAGCTATTGTCGGGGTATAAAGTTGATCATTAATAAATAAATTGAAACGAATTACTCTTCATACACGGTTTTTCTTTTCCACGGAACAGGCGCATACATGCATACACATGAGGTAGCGTTCTTTACTGGCCGGGTCAGCACCCATATACTCATAGGTATAGGATCACTTCCTTGTTCGTCTGTCTGTGTGTCAAGCCAAGATCTTTTTCTTAGGAGTGTATAAAGGTGAAATATATACCAAATACGTGCTTTGAAGTTATGAGAAACCCCCGATTTCTTTTGTGAAATTTCTTATAGGTATAGCAAATTTAACTGAATTTAGTTCTGTACGGAACTCACTTGGCCGGTTGAGTTACGTTCCTATGGAAGCAATTTAAAAGGTTGCACAGGGCATATAATATCTTTGACCTAAAAAGTTTTTTGGGTGTGTTTCTAGGATAAGACGTGGGGTGGACGAGTTTAAATACACCGATCATAATTATATTCTATCAACAAAATCCTCGACCAAGACCTCGTTTCTCTCGCGAACTAGAACCAAGATATGTGATATGCCCGAGGTATACGAACGTCAATATTAATGTTATGCTACGTGACGTGCGGCAGAGTGCGCGGTGGGCGCGGGCAGCGCGTGGCACTGGACGGAGGCGAGCGCCACGGCGGCGGCGGGCGGCGTGGCGTGCGCGGCGTGGCGCGGCGCGGGCGCGCTGGCGGCGGCGCTCGCCTCGCACCTGCGCTGTCCGCGCACGCGCGCCATCGCCACGCGCTACCACGCCGGCGCAGCACTATTCGCGGGTAAATCACAATTTCTACTGTTGTATTGTATGCTATGCGACCGCCTTCAAGCTCAAAATTGGCTGCGTGTCAAAACCTAGTTTCGAGATCAAGCTGAAAAACGAGGGATTACCGCTTTACCGTTAATTCGGCTTTTACCGACTGCAATCTGACCTGATTGAGCATGCCTGTTAACCCACAGATGTACCGAGTTACAAGTAATATTCACTATAAACGGTATTTTTTTTTTACTTTAGTACAGTGTTCAAAACAAGACATTGTTTTACTTACTGCCAGTCTTCTACATCATTTTGGTCCTTCCAGCTTTATACTTTGTTAGTGTAAAGTACGGGTTTGTGTGTACAAAGTACATCTATACTTTTCGTTTTATTCAGGCAAATGGGAAGAAGCCGAACAAAGCATAGGACAACTAGCTTCATCGGACAGATGGGAAAGTCAACTCTTGAAAGCCGAAATGTATTATTTGAAGGGAGATGCCACAGAGGCGTTGGAGTCTTTGTACGACATTTTGGATTATTGCAAAACTGAAGATGACAGCCTGCATTTTGTGTCATTACGGGTGAAAGCATTAATATTAATGTCCCAAGTTCAACACTCATTTAGCAATATACAATCAACAAACATAATGCTTCTAAACGAGGCCCTCTGGTTGGCAAAGTTATATTATCTACATTACTTAGCCGCTACGGCCGAAATGCATCTAGCAAATGTACAACTTAGTATGGGGTGTGCGAAGAACGCCTTGATCCTTGCGAGGAAAGCATTACCTACTATTATGGCAGATGGCAGCGCATACGATATGGCTAGAGGTAATAATATAATCTACTATATCTATATCTATACTCGTTTTCTTTTTTATGCCTAATATTATAACGTTTAGAATAGCATGAATGGATGTTTCCTTTTTTCAGCAATGCTACTGTATACAAAATGTCGTATAGCTACTGCACCTCCGTGTGGTGAAGCGAGAGTACAAGTATTGCAATCATGCTGCGAGGCGTTGGAATTCGTCAAAAAAAACTTTTCAAAAGTTGGCGCCCATGTACGACTATTGCAGACATGGTATTTACAGGTATGATTTTTATTCATACATTTTCAGCTGATACATGTACTGCAAAAATTCTTAGAATGATTAGAAGTCACGACGAATTGAAAATTAAACGTCTCAAGCCCATTTTGGAGCGCCATTAAAACTTTAGTACAACATGAATTCATACACTAACCACCGTAAATCACTAAATCAATCATTTAATATGAGATTACGCTAACACGAGTCTAAATATGTATGAGAAATGAAACTAATTACGAAGTGAAACACAAATAGAAAGAAAACATTATTTTTTGTTTCTTTGGTCTCTTTCGGAACAGGCAAAAGACGGTAACTATGATTTCCGTAACTAACTTCTTTTAACCTAAGTGCACCAAGGGCACATTTTTTAAATAGAGAAATATATTCAAATACCTTTAAATAAATTTGTCGTGAGTTAAATCGATTAAAGCCGCTATTAAGTTAGGGAAGGTATAATACTCTTTGACGGTAGAATCATCCACTTCTCGCACGAACCAAGGTGTCTTCCAGTCCTTAGAACTGTAACAAATGTAGCCCACTGTGGTATTACGTTTATAATCTGTTATTTGTATATTTTCAGGCTCAACTATACCACGACATTGGTAACCATGCAGCAAGAAACCAAAGCGCTTGGATGTACAGACAATTAGAATTGCAGAATTCTGTGGAACCGTCAAGCATGTTATTAGTTATGTATTAAAATCAATTTTGTTAGATTGTTTTATATTCTACAGCACTCTTTCCTAACATCTAATAATCGAGTGATAGGCTACCGATTAACCTCAATGTTTATAAGTGACTTCACTTATAATCATTGAGGCTAATCGGTAGCCTATCTAGGTCCAATTTAAAGCCTGTTTGCCTAGAAGGAACCTTTTCACTGAGACTTGAAGGCTCCTAGCTTACAGTCTACACAGAACACTGACTCAGGCAGAGAGTTCCAGTCTTTAGTTGTACGCATAATGAAAGTGAAACGACTTCGAGGAAAAAATCAGTAGCATTCAGTAGTAGGTAGCGTTAACTGTTTTTTTATCGTGCGCAAAATCCCCACGGATACCACCTCCGCCAAAGTTGGTGGAGCTGATTATGTCGGACTCGAACCGACTAAAACGCACGCCATCTACGGGTCTTTGATTGCCTGAGGTGAGATTATACAGGACACCTCTCGCACCCCGCACAGACACGGGGATATCTTTGAATTCCCTTCCTCTAATGTGGGAACCATGATGTCCCTATCCAGCACACCGATATGGGGAGATGCACTTTGCGCCGCCGCCGCGGCCTGCTTCTGCTAGGGTGACAGGCAGCTCCACCATCGCCGGTTGTGCGGGCACGGAGTCTTCTCCGGACCTGCTCCGCCGCCTCGTTTTCGAGCATTACTTGCTCGCAAAAGGAGGCGGCGACTGCCCAAGCGCTCGCGCATCGTACCATCGCAGTGAGTAAGCGAGACACACCTATTTCTAGGGCCGCCATTAGGACCCGCCTCGGTGTATGAATGAAAACATTGAATTGGCTGTTATTTATCGGTAAAAGCGATATGCTATAAAAGTAACAAATAAAATGACCCAGTGTACATAAGCTTAATTTATTCAATAGATCGATTTAAACCTTTTAATACAGTTTGTCGTTTAATAGTGCCTTATCTAGGATTTCTGACATGGTTAGTTTAATATCTCTACATAATTCTTCAGCGACTAAAACCTTTGTATCAGGTTGCACTTCTGAAGGCACATAACCGCCTTCCCCTAATATACTAATATCGTTCCAGCAGTAACCCAGAGATGCTTGAGACTCGCATATTCTACCAAAATGCA
Source organism: Pelosia muscerda (assembly GCA_963691645.1). Taxonomy (NCBI): domain Eukaryota; kingdom Metazoa; phylum Arthropoda; class Insecta; order Lepidoptera; family Erebidae; genus Pelosia; species Pelosia muscerda. The sequence goes on from OY829100.1 coordinate 9,480,009, forward strand.
ACAGCAACGAAGTAATATCTTCTAAAAGGGAAGGGAATGCTGTACAGATCCTCACGAGAGATTTCAAGGCCGGTTGCGACAGTTCTAGACGCAAGTCACATGGAATCACTGCTAGCAGTGTTGATAGAGTATTCACACACAATCTCGCAATAGACATAGCTTTCGGTAATGCGTATTGTATTGATAAATGGGACACCAAGTCGATAGCAAATATTTGCTTTTCGTGAGAAACTTGACTGAGAAGTTCTGGTATAAAATCTAAACATATATGCATTGAAGGTATTCCTTGTACTGTAACTGGAAGAAGTTCTCGGGGATACCCTTGGAAGTGTACTAATTTGGCCAGTGAGGGCTCAGATATAAATATTTGATGAAGGAAGGAACAAATGATACTTCGTACTTCCCGCAAAGACCACATAAGTTCCGGTTTACACTCGTCCTCTGGCGTTTGCAAACAAGCCTCCAGTAAGATTTGTAGTGCAGCACTCTCTTGAGCGGCTACTAATGCATTTTTCAATTCTTCTCTCTCTGCATCAGATGTGAGTTGGCCGCTTTTTTCCAGCAAAGGTCTGTCGAGCAAGTGTCTGCTGAGTTGACTTCTAGAGGCTGCTAAACTTGCTTCTAAAATTCTTAGAATTATCTTAAGTATTGGTCCACATCGGAAAACTCGAATGTCACAACGCAAAACCTGAAGTGGATCTACTAATACATTCTCCTGTGTAATTTGCACAGTTTTTGAACTGCCGTTGATGTCTAATAATGCATTAATGGTCATAATCCATAGACAACGAGGTAAGACTGTGTTAAGTCGCAACCAAACCTCATGATATAATTCTTGTATATGTCGGGGAACTTGGTCACCAAGTACACTTTTGAAATATTTAACAAAAGTTTCGGCAAAAGGCCATATGTCTGTGGGATTTTTATTGAGCATAGCTTTTAATATCTTCCCAGTTTTATATGGGTTATCTTCTATAGTTTTAAAAGCATCATTTATAGACGTATCTGAAAGACTAACGTCGATTTGGTGTCTATTGGTATCTCCGAAAAGTTGGTCATCCATCCAGTCATCAACTAGAGATAGCTGTGGGAAGTGTGTTGCCAACAATCGCAATAATGGACTGAACAAGCCTCCATAACTCATTTGATCTTTTTGAGCTCTATGCAACAAATATTTAATTGGCAATTCAGACAAAAATGCAGCTGAATAACTTTTCACTTTTCTTCCATTAGCTATGAGAGTAGCTGCATTGGCAAGTCTTACATCTTCATACAATAAAAGGTAATAAATCAGCAGTAACTGCGATGCTAACGTAGGCTTTTCAATAGTTATATCAATTGTAGATTCTGTATTATCAATTTCCATAGATGTGAAAGGTTTACTCTGAATATCAAAATTAGCACCAAAAATAGAATTCCTAAAAACTCTTCTGATTTCTTCTTCCATAATCGGCTTGTTAACATATTCGTTTGTGCCTTTATTGTTGATCACGAGAATAGAATTGACGTAAACTTCTACTAATGCTGGCATGACTGGATGCAACGGTGCTGTACAATTGCATATCTGTCTATATATCCAATTCTTAATGGGCACTTTATGTTTAGAAAACGCCCGAGACTTTAAAAGTTGATGGATGCAGTGAACAGGCAGGTACCCTGGTATATTGCTATTTAGATTTGCTGTTACGGGTACTTTTACTGCATGAGCTGTAACAACCTACAATTTCAAAAAATTATATTAGTTACACAGGTTTTCTTAGGTTTGATGAGGCATGCATTACTGTGCAGTCCGGTCAATTTAGACCAAAAAATGAGAGTGAAGTTACATAAAGTCCCAACAAGCTGAAAATCAGTAAAATTGTTCAAAACATAATTATAAATATTATTTAAAAATTCTCGAATTTTTTTATTCAAGGTCAAAAAAAGAGTTTTTCGCCTTTTTTTAGCAAAACGGTAAGTACCTTCGAATGTCTAAATTGACTGGACTATGAATTGAGTTTTTGTACCTGTTCTGTAAATATTTCTTGAGTGAAGGCCTGTTTTATTCTAGCAAGGCCATTTGGACGCACGGGAACACGCATTCCTAATGTGGCACATACAAGTTCACCCACAGCCGTCAATTGTCCAGAATGAAAATGAATTGCTATCAATAACAACATTTCACCAAAAGATGCTGTCACTCCAGAATTACTAAAACAAAGTATGGGAGATTAGACCAACCAAACTAGTTTGTGAAGATAGACAATTTCTGTTATATAGATGTATCTTACCTTTCAAAGTATGCCTCTTCTTTTACCAACCATTGCACCCATTCAATGGCTCTTTTTTCATGATCAGGAGCCGCTAAAATGAATAAAAATTTAGTTTCGAGTATTCTTTTATCGAAAAAAAAAATATAAACTGTAAATTCTGATACTCACCCATTAAGGATGGACAAGCAAGAATCATACACAAGCTTAAAGACACAAATCTCACTCCAGCTGGAGTAGGTGGCGGTTTTTGAGTTACTAGTCTCAGAAGACCTGCAATTTCATCATCCTGAAACTTTATCCCTGCAATTCCTCTAAGGGCACAATAAAGTCTTAGCAGAGCAGATGCATTAACCCCGGCAGTTGCTTCTTTCAATCTGTTGAGTAATTCTTGACGCAGTTTTGTTAATGATGCATGTCCATCGCCTTTACCTCTCTTGTGGGAGTTACGTAAGAATGTCGCAAACCATGCCCTGCTGGCTTGATCGGAACCAAGTAGAAGCCCAGACATGAAAGAGACCTGTGGAAAGATTTATTATGAGTCAGATGTTACATTGACATGTTTCCTTCGTCCTGCAGCCATGGGTCCCTTACACATAGTGAAAAAGCATCTAAATTAAAGTTATTGAATTGGGTACAATTATTAAAGGTAGATTATTCACAATTTAAAAGATGGCAAATATCTCAAGAAGTATGTGAGAGGTGGTTACAAATATATGGCTACAAAAGTGTGGCTTGGCGCCATTGTGCCGCGGTAAATACTTTGAGAACCTCAGGTAAACTGAATTAACAAAGTTCTTTTTATAGCCTACCAAATCATCCGGCTGATGAGACAAAGTCAAGTTTATGACCAGCGAAGGTAACCGAGATGCAGATGCTGCTTTGGCTGTTACAGAAGCAGCTAAATGAGGACAGGCAGCACAGAGTGTGGCTAATGTCTTAGCTCTTATACCCCCCTCTTCACTTCTGTCAGCATTCATCACAAGAGATTCGGCCACTGAAACAAAATTATCATCACACTGATATAAAACTAATATACATTGTGCTAAAGTCAAGCAATAGGCTAATTAATTGAATATAACAATACTGTGGTACAAAACTATGCTTACCTTCTTGTAGTGTATCAGGCATATTAGCCACTACCCACGATATGATAATGGGACCTTTGTTCACATGAAGCAGTATTTCAACTATGTCACAAATATTTAGCAAATGAGGTAATTCAGCAAGACTTATACAAATGACATCAGTAATCTCTTCCAAATACACATCATTGTCAAATAGCTCTGACGGTTTAATGCTAAATTCTGAGTTATTAGAATTTTTATTTTGATTATATTCAACTAATTGTGCTTGCATGTGAAGTAGTTCAGATAAAACAAGGCGAACCCGTTGTGTAGAGTCAGATTGTTCAAAATCATTTGTTATTCCATTAGATACACTCTGTATAAGAAAGGTTTCTGTGCATTGTGATCCACTCTTCAGTCTAGAACAAAAATATGTCAAATTTATTAATGTAAATAGGTATATGGTAGAACCAATGAGTATGAATGGCATACCAGGTATGTGAGGTACAAGTTAGTGGACAGGTCAGTCAGGGTCAACTTTGTGGAATAGAACAATGACCATAATAATGGCATAGATAGATAAGCAGTTGGCAACAACCACAAGTCAACCCCAAAGAGAAAAAGGCGTGATGAATATGATTGTTTGTAAACATTATTAATTAGGCTAAGCTTTATTATATCACTCCACGAGTTCACAGTCCATAGTTCTTAAAATTGATTAAGTTATTGAATTTAAATTTGATTGTTTGAAAACGAAATTGCTACAAAACCGACTCCAAGTAGTCTTGTCTGCCCTACCCCTAGAGTGTTATTTCAAAACGCGTAGGCGCGGAGGGACGAGTCGGCCCGCGAGGTGAGGAGCAGGTGGTTTCCACACTCGCCGCCGCGGCTGAGGCTGGCCGGCGAAGCCGCGGCGGCGAGTGTGAAACACATCTGCGACGATAAGCTCGCGTGGGACCGCCGGAGCCCTGCAGCGCCGGAGCCGTGACAGAAGCCATGACTGCTGCATGTTTACTTGAATGAGGTACTTACATAAATATGACACAAAAAAACTCAAAAATCCTTCGGTGGATGCAAGGGAGGAACGGGGGGACTGGTACTTTACCCCTTTATTTTATTCGGTACCCCTTTGCGACATTTATATCGATGTCAATACAAGAAAATGCGGAAGTTAGGTTAGAATATAAAAAAACTCGTATCTCAAAAAGGGGGGGCGTCCGTAATTTTTCCTTCATAGGGGAGGTTCTACACCCCCCCCTCCCTCCTCCTCACTCCCTCCCGACCCTCATATCGTGGAGTTATATAATAAAGCCCTACCATTAATTATATATTTCTACTCTCACGCAACATAATATATGCCGTGACGTACAGTTGCGGGAACCAGACCGCCATGAAACTCTACATCTAAATGAAAATAAAAACCAACTTACCTCATTTGCTGTTCCTTCTTGAGATCTGTCTCTAAAGTATTAAATTCAATGGATAAAAGAGATACAATAAAATTCACCAAATCTATACCGGATAGTATGATGAGTACATCTTTCTTCGCTTCAGCACAATATCTTGTAACATCCAAAGGAGATATCAGTGCCATACGAACAAGACAAGGTATTATAGGTCTTATTTCATCTGGGGTGCATTGCATGAGCGTCGGTATATCCAAATCTTTTATGGCTTTGCAAATATGCGGCTTTATAGGTTTCATAAACGACACGTCCATGGCCGACATCGCTTGAACACTATATTCTTAAAGATATGATTTAAATAGATGAACCGAAGTGTTTAAACTTCGTATTAGTGGTATTCATTTACATTAATGATTTAATTCCATTTCACATAACCTTTTCAAGTTTATCATCATAACAATCACCAACAATGGCACCTGCACCTGGCACGCAACAATCACTCACTCACTGTCAGTGTCAGTCACTGACACAGACAGTGCTGCCAGATGACTGTTTCGAATTCTCTCCAAAAGATGGCCAATACCAATGCAGATCGGTTCAAGTCTTAATGGCATTGAACAACCATTATGCGAACACCTTTACGAACTTTACTTTACAAACAAGATAAAATATATTTTGCAAGGTTCCAGAGAACCTAGTCTCTCAGACAACTAGTGATAAGATTCATTATTATAATTATATTTTCTAATTTAATGGATTTACTTTAATTGAATTACTGGCTTGGTAGTTAAAATCCTCCAATTCCCGCCAAACCCATTATTTTCCCCCCAAAGAACCCCCCAAATTTCCCCCGTAACTATAAAAAACCCCCAAATTTGGGGGGAATCCCTCCAATCTGGCAACAGTGGACACAGGCAGGATTTTTCATTTACAATTTATTTACGGCCAGGGATACAAGTCCTTGAAAGCCTAATCTTATTTTATTTTGTATTAAAACACTATAATCACTATACTTATCATAAAATAAAAGAACCGTTTTGACATTTGTCTTCGTGGCGTAACTAGTGATGTAACTATACGACTCGGTACTCGATACTCACGATGAATTGAATCCAATTTTCATGGGGATTTAATCGATTTGAATATGTATGCAAAGCGCATTGTATTATTACTTCTGATTAGAAAAATTAATCTAACCTTTGATATTGTAGGCATTTTGAAATGATATAATATTATGAAAGGTCAATTTACTTCTGTTTAATATTTTTCTTACAATAACATTCACTCAACCACAAAAACAACAAGAATAATTAAATCAGTTAAATTCACATTCAAATTCAAATTTATTTATTTCTTCCATTTTACGGAACGGGCGCAAAGTCATAAAATGGCGAACACACTCGTATGCCTCTTGGCCAGAGACAAGCTACTAATAACGTATTTAGTAGGAGACAAGTCATTTTATGGAAATCAAAGCTGCCTAAAGATTACTACACAGCTTAAGTAATTAATTCTGGTCTAAACACTACTATTTAAATAAATAAAAATAAAAGTGCGCGTCGGGCTTGAAAAAACTTATCTTGCTTGATATTTTTTTCCTTAACTGATGATTAATAGTCTGTGGACAATTTGAAAAAATCATAATGCACAGCACTTAGCCGAGTGGGCGGTCGCGGTACCTTTTTTTTTATTAATGTGCGATAAATCCCCACGGATGCCTCCCGACTGGACTGGAGCCGGTTGGGTAGGTTATGTCGGACTCAAACCTACCAAAACGCACGCCGTCTTTGCGTCTTCAGTTGCCGGGGGTGAGGTAGAAGCCAACATATCACTCGCACCCCAGCAGACCCGGGGCCTTCTCTTCGAGATGACCCCGTCGGGTGTAGGGACCACGGTGTCCAGGCCGGCCATGTTACAGGCATAAAAGATACGCGTCGGCATCTTGTTTGATAAGAACCTCCACTGATCCACTCTCCGATCCTTATTCTCCTCAGTACGAGTGCCAAAGCCTTGAATGCTACGTATATTTCGTTCCCATCACAATTACCTAAATACATACATACAAAAAAATTACAAAACGCTAATTTTAAATGACATTTTGGCATAACGCGAAATTGGCCGACTGCGTTTTAGGTACTCAGCGACTAAAAGATTATATGTAACATGCATCAATAATAGTTGGTAGTATCGATATTATCATCGAATTTTTTTTACCCAAATTAAGGCTTCATAAAGTCAGTAATTCGTTTGTGGGCAAATGTATAAAAATATATAATAAAATTCCTCAGGATTTGGCTGACCTGCCACTTGATAAGTTTAAAATAGAATTGAAAAGATTTTTAATTAAAAAAAGCTATTATAAAGTAGACGAATATCTTGATGATAAAAATGCGTGGTCATAATAATCTCTTGCTCTTGCACCCAGTTATTATAAATAAACAACTATATATTAAAAAGAAAATGAAGAATAACGATAATCTACCTGAGTTTCTTGCTGGTCTCTTCTCAGGAGATTTAACTACCGAACCAGCGAAAGAATCATTTTCTAATGATTTATTTACTAAGTATCCTATTTATTATGAATTATAATATTTTTGACAAATGTAGGTACATAATTATTGTAAAACTTTGACATTCATAAGTGCTCTATATGTGCCTAAACTGAATAAACGAAATTGATTCTTTGATTCTTTATATTCGGACATCCCTGGGATTCTTATTTTGACATCTGTCATAGGACCCAACCTACATTTTATACAAAGTTATGTACCGCGTAAAATGGGGTGAATAGGGATCGAAGGGTGGATAGGGATACAAATGATCAATTGAATATTTTATATAATTTCTTTTACAAATTTTTAACTAAGCACATTACTAGATATTTGATGGTTCTGTGATTACAATGAACTAGTTCAAAGTTTCGCTTGAAAGAAAATAACTACAGGATTTAGCAGACCATTTTTATCCCTATCCACCCTTCGATCCCTATTCACCCCATTTTACTAGTTGGAATGATTGTTTGATGATAATGATGATGACGGTACGTAGGTAGGTATTAGGTACCTAAAGGTACAATTTGATTTTGTACTAGAAACTTATGCACACACTCATTTCCATTTGCTTGAAATATTGTATTTTATTCTTAAACGTGGGTATGCTTGTATTCGATTTAAGTACCTCATCCTTCCGGGATGAAGTATTTAAATCGAATATAAGCATCAGGAATGAAAAATGTTGCAAAAACGGGGTGACGCAGACGAAGTCGCGCGGGTCAGCTAGTACTCTATAAACTGAAAAAAAAACCGGGAGGTAGTTTTAAAGATCTAAGTATAGGGAAGCGAAGCGACTATGTTTTGCGCTATATACCTAATAATAATAATATGTACACCCAAGTATCTATTTATAAGTTCTTTCACACATTGAATAGCTAGGTTTGTTTAAATTAAAATTCTACATAAATTTCTCTATAGTAGCAAAACAACTGTTGAGCAAAATTTTACAGAATACCTTGATATACCTACTTATATATTGAGTTAACGTATTTGTAAACAACTTGGTTATATGTAGGTACTTAGATGAGGTATACGTATAAACAACCGTGAAGAACTTTGTTTTCTTACTGTGTACATACTCAATTAAGTCTATAATTAATGTCTTGTGATAACCTCGACTTTTATAAAGTTTTACATAAGTGAATGGTTACAATTAGTTGTATCGTAGACGCGGAATCATTATTGCCGGTACATAAATACACAATTTTTCTTTTCAAAGTATCACACAGTTATTAAATCATACTGTAAACTGACGCCGAACAGAATCTGCGACCTGCGACATAGCTGTAGTGTATTCGACTGCTACGCTGGGGGCGCGGTTTCGATTTCCGCTCAATGGAAATATTTTTAAGCATGAATTTTACATTGTTCTCAGCGCGGCAGCGTTTCCGTGGCTAGGAGAGCACGTTATGCTGTCGGCCGTGGTTGTCATACCTAATCATATTCTATCCTCCATGTCATACGAATATCTGGAGGGGTAAGGGGTGAAACGGCCGACAATCACCCGTACCTACGTAAGGTCAACGTGCCCCCTCTACTGATACAACAATACAAATTGAATGGTCAGTGTGACTATTTTATACTACTGTGTCTGCTCTGTATTATAAATTTACTGATTATTAATTACTAGTGTACAACAAAGTTATATTCTATTCTATTCTACATACGTGCTTCCTCCACAGTCTTTTTTGTCCCTTAATTAGTAAAAATATAATTTTCGTCTTTCTGGCTTTCATAACATTCATTTTGAATGCCTCATTTACGCTGTTCACAATTTCCTGCAACTCCTCCGCCGATGCTTTGATGCCTTGGTCATCAGTACTTTAGAAAATTTTCAGTACATTTGATTGGGCGGAGTTATATAAACATAATGTTCAAAAATGACTGTAACGTCATTCATTATGACCGAAAGTGCATATGATAGTCGCTAGATGGTACCTACCATCACCCAAAAATGGTTGTACCTACGTAAAACGGGATGAAAAGAAATTCAGGAGTGGATAGAAATAAAATGGTCATTGGAATATTTTTATTAATTTCTTTTACAAAATTTTAACTAAGCTCACTACCACATATTTGATAATTCTGTTATTACAATGAACTATACTTTGTAAAATATAGCTTGGGTCCTATGACAGATGTCAAAATGAGGTTCATAGGGATGTCCGAAATTCGATGAAAATATCGATTCTACCAGCTATTATTGATGCATGTTACATATAATTAGGTTTAATTTAATTGTATGTATGTATTTAATTGTAATGAGAACGGAATATTGGTAGCATAAGTACAAGGCGTCGGCACTCGTACTGATGAGAATGAGTGGAGTGGATCAGTGGAGGTTCATATCAAACAAGATGGTGACGTGTGTATCTTATGCCTGTAACATGGCCCAAGAACCAAACGCGGCGTGTCTTCTTACAAAATCCAAAAGCAGGTTCAGGGCGTTGATGGATTGAATGTAGGATTTTATTTACTCAATATAATTTAGGATCAAGTATATTGAAATATAAATATTATTATGATATTAAAATACCTAAGCAATAAGATTAAATTCTAATTATTTTTTTCTTATATTAATTTCAATTTTAAATTAAGCTTTATTCAAAATATGGATAGTTTATAGTATGTGGTCACGATGATTCATCGCCCATCACTAATTAGCTCGGTATGCCCATAAAGTATGACATTGACAGTTACTATACTCTGTCTAATTTAGGATGATAATTTTGACAGTTCACGTCTATGAAGTAACGTATTTTTTATTTATAAATTTATAATACTACAATTATCATAATTCATAGACAAGTACCGCCCACTTATCGTAGTGAAGAGCCTTGCAAGAATACAGCATAATTGACTATAGACAAACGAATCGAATAAATCGAACTTATGTTAATTTATTAAAATGATTAAGTACTTATCTACTTAATTTTTTGTAATATAAATAGCTTAGTTTAATACAAAACATAAATATTATACCATAAATATCTGTAACTCTAGCAAATTATCCTTCTATATTTGCTGTAGGTACAGTGTGGTTAGGTAATGATGCGGTGCACCTCTTTGCTGCAGTGTCATCTTAATTATACAAATATTTATAACATTATATTTCCCTAATTACTCACAATAATAAAAAATAAGTGATTTCAAGTTTTTGTAACGATCGATTAAATATTCTATGGAAACGATAATCGAACATCGAATATATTCATTTACGATTACACTGTATGGGGTTCCCTACTTAGAACTGTCAAAATTATCATCCTATATTAGACAAAGTATACATTCATTATTAGAAAATTCAAGACTTCATGTGCGGGATTTCACTGACAGCTGTCATAGGACCCAAGCTACATTTTACAAAGTATAGTCCAATGTATGGCTTTAAAGTAAATAATAATGTCAGAATTTAGCTGACTATTTTATTTCAAGGGAAAGATCGCAGGTTCGAAATCCATCAAAGCATACACTTTTCTGATCTAAATTTGATCTGACCAGGCAGCATACTAATTGCTTTAGAAAATTTTCAGTACATTGGTCATCAGCGTACAGGAGGCATTTACCATGCGGGTCCTCCATCTTAATCCATATTCCCTCGTTTTGATATCACTCATAAAACTATCCATGTCAATTTTCTTTTTATTTTTTTATACACTTTAGGTTATAGATAAGCACACGACCTACCCGATGGAGAGTGAATACAGTGGCCTATGGACGTGTGTTACACCAAGGGCGTTATACTCGTGCTCTATGTAGGAGCAGGACGCTGCTAATGTCCTTCTTGATGTATCCCGTATTGTAGTCGCTTCGAAAAACCACAGCGAGGAGCAACATAGCTACCGCCGCTACCGGTGCGAAATAAGTGTGTTCCACGAGCGTTTAGAGGGTTGCGAACATGTAGGCTGAAAACAAATATTTTCAGCGATGTGACTGTACCTACAGAATTATAATAATCGTTGGCTTAGCACAAATGAAACAAATCTCTTACTATACTCGTATATGTGATTTTATGTTGACTGTACACAAAAAAATATTCAATTGGCAGTTATTTATTACTTATAGTACATATACGTCAACCATTATCGGTTACCTACCCATAGGTAACTATGTATCTACTTTACTATAAGGAATGCATTAATTAGGCAGTGTATATGTTTCAGAAGAACTTTGACAATTTTGTTTACATGGGTAATTTATAAAGATGTAGTAAAAAAAGTACTGAAATCTTAACATTGTACACGGCGTGGAATCAATGTGTAGTGGGCTGAAGCGGACGGGGCCGTGGGGCGGCTCGGGCGGCGCGGAACAGCGGCGGCGGCGACGCGATGGGCGGCGGCCGCGGCCGGAGCGGCAGTTGCACGCGGGCACGTGCGCACGCCGCCTTCGCGCCGCCCGAGCGCCCGTGAACCACCCGCGCCCTGTGAGCCCACTGCGCTCAATATCTCAGGATCGTTTCCAACCTCGAACACCAATATTCCTCATAAAAAGTACGAACTGCCCTTACCTGCACAGTTTTATAAATGTCGATGCTCTTTTCGGGAATTAAATATTTATGGGTCAATAGTAAGGACTTGGAAATTGCTTACATCATCGACACTGTAATTTAGGCGGGAAATATTATGTATATAATATTAATAGCGCCTACTGTAATATCGATCCGACTACAAAGAAAACTGTGAAATGTTGTGTTTTAATGAGTGCTGCTTAAAGTTTACTTTGTAGTTCATATTCGTAAAATTTAGTACAAAATAATATGTTTCAGTATTTAGTATTTTTACATAAATCTAATAGTGCTAAATAATTATACAAATCAAAATATTTTCTATCTATAAAATTGTATTTATACTTCAAATGCAAAATGGAGCAATCTATCAAACATTAAAAAGACAATAAGTGAACATCACTATCGAGGCGTCCATCGCAGTCGATCACAGCAGATCTCTTGTCATTTAAGTATATTTAACTAGTTTTAGTGATCAGGGTGGTGAGTAGCCAGGTCTAGTTAAATCGACAGTTTAAGAACAATGTGTGAAAGGAGATGAAAGATAGAAGCTGAAAGACCTCTAGATCTTTACGCTCATTAAGTACCTACACTACCCATGTGTGTCCAATCCTAACATAAGTATTAACGCTTAGTTGGGGAGGTTAATCGGAAGACAGGCAATATTCAATTCTCATAGTGTTATGGGAGTGTTTCATTAGACAGATATCTAGATTGCCCTACTGACTGTGTCCTAGGTTTTACTGCCATTCATAAACAATATGTGTGACTTTGTTTCGCGATAATGTGATCATTTCAGCTACTTTTCCTTACTCATGAATTACTTAGGTACTACCTTTTGTTTAGCTACGTGAACTATGAGGGCATTTGTGTAAATAAATAAAAATAAAAGCAAGCTATAATGCAAGTAAAGGGAAAGGTCTGAAAATCTTTAAAGTGTAGTTAATAATGCACATTGTTTTATTTATTTATGGCACGTCAATTTGAATTCACCTCGCCTGATGTTAAGCTGAAGGCAAAGTCTCATGAAAGAGGGTCATCATTGCAAACACGTACAGGGCTATTATGGTGGCACTCAGCTTGATGTTCTCATCAGATGCTGTTTTACGCCCCGCTTAAAGGACCCAGGACTGTAGGAAGAAGGAAACACGTGCGCCGGTAAGGAATTCCAAGACTTAATGGTGCGGCAGAGGAAAGACTCACCAAACCACTTGCTTCTTGATGGAATATTCTGCACCGTATGTGGGTAACATCTAAGCCCTGCACGACGTGTTGTCCTGTGTAGGAAAAGGGAGGGTGGGAATAATTGGAAGAGCTTATCAAAACATTCACCACGGTAGAGTCGGTAAAATACTGCCAGGGACGCAACATCTCTACGCATCTGCAAAGGTTCGAGGGTATTTGTGAGTGACCTCAGGACTCCCAATAATGCGGGTCGCGCGTCGCTGCAACCTGTCGAGAGCATCTAATAAGTACATCCCAGAGATGCGAGCAGTATTCCACGCAGGAGCGACTTTGTAAAGAAGACATTGCTGCCCGGCGTGAAAAAACGTCTCACTCTGTTCAGGACTCAGAGTTTACGCGATGCTGTCTTGATGATGCTCTCGATATAGTTCTTGTTGTTTAGTTTGCAGCGATCATTATCAATGAGATAATAACTTATTTTAATTAATTATAAACTATTGTAGTTTACTATTGGACATAGGTTTGCATCTTGCACTTCTTTTCGTGTGGAGATTCCCTTTTGGATTCCCCCACCGCCACTGGGGTGGTTATTTCGGCCTGAAGCCAACTAAAACCACACGCGTCTTAAGATTACCTTAGACATATCCCACCGAGGTCGACCCAGAGTCATCACCGATTTAGATATTGACTCTGGCATCCGCTCTACCCATGATACATTATGATTATATATTTTCTGGTCAGTAGATTTCAGGGCTGGCGGCGAGGAGGCGGCGTCCTTCTATTCTTTTTACAATTCGCCATCTCCACTCTAGTACTCGTTTGCAGCTCTTGATCATTCAGAATACGTGGTCAGCCCATTGTTATATCTGTTAAGTGGGTATACCCCTCAATCCAGGTTTATACAGGACACTCAGTGCACGAGACCGATTTGCAGTTGACCGGTTTTTTATTAAAATAAGTTAGATACATAATGTTATTGTTACAAGTGTAAATAGAGCGTTATTCCTCATTACTGCTTGACCGGATCTAAACTATCAAATGAATTTTAATAAAAAGGTTAAAAGATAACTGTTTATTTTGCTCCAAAAAAAATAGAGTAAAGTGAAAGGGTACAATTAAATAATGTTTGTAAAATGGGCGGTCTTATTGCTGGAAGCGATTTCTTCTAGGCAATCTTGGAATGGGCAGTAACATGACAGAACTTTTATGACAAGAGTCATGATAATACTACGTTTTATGACAGACAGCTATACCTGACATCTTGTAACATAGGTTTGTAAAAAGATGCACTTGTATTTGCTTTGCGTTATCCTATCCTGGTTTTGAATAATGATTGTTTCAAGTCTTCTGTTATTACTTTTTTATATAAGGACATTGACTAGATCAAATTTACAGAAATTATGTGTACATTAGCAACTATAATCAGTGCTCTGCAATCTACAGGGATAAAGAAGAAACAATTATACCTACATACATTCTCGAAAACTACTTATATCCCTTCTTCTGGCGCATTGAGTAAAAAGACAGATCACAATACATAAATACGTAGCTATCTGATGTGTTCCATAAATGGATAGCTTAGTAACCTAACTCTTTGTTCTGTTTGAAAACCTAGATACAATAATAATCTTAACAAGGGCTCGACTAAGTGATTATGTCAGGACCCAATCGCTTAACATTACACAAAATGTTTGTACACAACATTAGACGAAGTCGGGAGTGGCAAATTACACGTGGCTTCAATTACTATCAGTCCTTAAAGACTGGGAGTCGCCGTCGCTCGGTCTGTTGCGTTGCGTTACAGTCGCGGCGGATCATCGTGTCGTCTGAAATAATCGGAGGTGTGTTTTGCTCTCTCCATTCGCGATCCAAGTGAACCATTCCTTATTGCGTACGATTTAAAAGGAACAGAGACGATGCATCCAAACATTCTATCTTATCTCTCTGCTATATTAGAGTAGAAAACTTGAGAGGTTATTGTGTTACCCTAGCAGAATATTATCAAGAAGTCACACTTTTTGACCTAGACTCGCACTCTTAATATTTCTTTATGGATTACAATTCCCAAAGTACCTACAATCGTAAATAATTTTAAATATGAATTTTTCAGTTAAAATTTTACTAGTTGTTCTAAAAATTAGGTAAATTTTTAGTGTTAATCATCAAAGAATATGGAAAGAGATTTTTTTAAAGAGGATTATTATTACTGATTTAAAAAGTGGAAGGTTCTCATCTCGTCGATATACAAATTTTGTTTATATAGGTAAATACATACATATATACATACATACATATTCTCACACATATTTCCCTCTGGAGTGAGCAACTGTGAATGAAATTGAGTGTGGACTGTATAATATATATATGTCTGATGTAAAACAGTCCTATACATTAGTTGCCTTGTACGACACCGCATGGGAAGAAATGGGGTGACTCAAATTTTACAGTATTGAGAACCTGATAAATAAAATGTAGGTGTACGAGATGGTATACAAAAACTTCGTCACGTATGTAAAGAATGATTGCAGTGTAACTAACAACTGATGACGATAGGATATGAATAATTAACTTCAACCAACAAAAGTAATTAAACTGTGTAATTATATAGTGTGTAAATTGTATAGTACATAACAACTTAACGAACTTTTACGCACTTTAGTAGGTACGTTGATTTAACGATTTTTGTAAACCCTTCTATGAGAATTATCTATAAGAGTCAACCTAAAATATACGTCTACACTGCGCTTTTTTCTGTATTACGAATTATTAACTGTCGAAAAAAGCGTAAAACCTCCAATTGACAAATTTATATATTTTTTCCTTTCTCCTTTATAACGAACTAGCTGACCCGCGCAACTTCGTCTGCGTCACCCCGTTTTTGCAACATTTTTCATTCCTGCTCCGCACCTGTTTTTTGTAGCTTGATGTTATATACATATAAACCTTCCTCTTTAACCATTCTATCTATTAAAACAAACCGCATCAAAATCCGTTGCATAGTTTTGAAGATTTAAGCATACAAAGGGACAAGAAAAATAGGGACAGAGAACGCGACTTTATTTTATACTATGTAGTGATTTTGATACCTCTATAACGTTCTAATGTAGGGCATAATACAAACAGGAATTCGAAAAACTACATATATACTTTTACCGTTATACAACTTCAAAACCAACCGAATCTCAATACAAAGAAACTCAGTTTAACGAATAATTTCTTGTTCTCTTCGGATTTGTTATATCGAAGTACTACTGTATATTGATAGACATTTGGTTAATCGCAGATACGTCAATGTAGAGCTAATATGTCGTTTTTTACAATAGTCAAGTGTAGAATCAAGCAATACAGTGGTAATATTGGATGCCACGCTTCTTCATTTAGATTGTGGTAGAAGCAGATTACGTAAAATTGTCAGGGAGCACGTACTTTGCTGTCATTTTGCATATTTTCTGGTTCGTTATTACACCCTCAGGGCCGTTATGCCTATTATGCGTAATGTCATTAAGTCATTCACGCTGGTTCGCTTTAACTTAAGTAAGCCGTAATATTGCAGCACATAATATTTTGTAGGTGAAAATTTTACGGCATTTTTTGTCTATGTAGAACCATATTGGTTATTTACGACCGTTCATAAAAATACTGCACACCTTCTATTAATAATACTTCACGTTATATGGCAATCTATGTATACACGTTCATATCTAAATGCACATAATTCTATCCTACTACCATTTGCAAATGTGAAAGTTTGTGAGGTGTTTATATGTTTATCGCTCATCACACTCAAGTGGCTGTACGGATCGAGCTGAAATTTGGATTAAGGGATAGATTTATAGACTGCAATAACATATAATGCTGGAGTAAGGCTTTGACGCTGCTTTGTTTACATAGAGTAGTTAGGGATGAGTTTTGGCTGTAGCATAAGTAATTTTTGTTCTTCAACCACCAGTCTACCCCAACAACCTTATTCATTCATTTGACTCGGGGTGGTTGACTTTATGTTCTCCACTCATCTGTGATTTGATGACTATATCTGCCGGAAGGCCATCACGACTATAGTTTGCTTTTTCCGTATCGTTAGGGTACCGTACCTTATAAGAAAAAAAACGGAATATAAGATCATATCGTTGTCCGTCTGTCTGTTAAGATCTTTATCTCTGGAGTGCGTGGATGTATCAAGTTGAAATTCATATGAAATATTCAAGTGTATTATTTGTTTCGAAATGTGGCGGACAATGTCCACGAGACCAGGTAGTCTAGAGAACGTCTGATTGGTCCGATGGGGGCGATGTAGACGTTTATGTAGCTTTATAACGTGATAACGGAACCGTGACGCTATCTTCCTTCTTTGACTATTCCATATTTGAAAATGTTAACAAACTAATTTATGTCCTATTTTTGGTAAGCGTATAATGTATTGTACTTACTTAGACATATTTTCAAAATTATTGTAAATGTTGATATTTGGCCAATATTCTGATAAGCTTTTACCCAACTATGTATAGGCCGTGTGCTATCCGCATGACCATCTAGAAATTTTGATCCTATCCAAGTGTACCGAATACTTTGAATTGAATAATAACTTAATTTGTACTGAATTTTCAGTGCACAAGTTCGACTCGCACTTGCCTGGCTTTTTTGCGTATAGGTACTTATTGAATGTCTCTGTTCAGTAGAGTAGTACTAGCTGTAATTGAATTTAATATTAGTACTAGCACTGAACAAGTTAGAATTAAAGTATGAGTAAATGACGACTTAGATGATAAACTTAAGTAAGGTACCGCAAGATCTCGAAAATAAATCAATTTTTAACATAAATATGTGTTGGCACTAATGACACTCTTTAAATTTAAACTAGCGTTAGGTAATTATAAAGATGATGAAGTTAAATGAATGCAAGTTTAAACATAACGCGTGTCCAACTGTAAACGTTTGGCAATGAGTTGACTAAACGGAACAAATAACTTGAGTTTCACGGTCACATTACTTATCCATCGTAACGATTGTCGATATTGAAATTAGTATGGACAAAATTGTGAGTATGTCATGTACGTATGTCGCTATACTGAACGTCTTTAGACGGCCCAGTTAATGAATGGATATCGGAACAATGTTTCAGCGTGTAATTTATTCATTACACAGGCGTCCTCGATCAAGCCGTCTTACTAACGGAAAGTCTCCGCCTGATGATGTCTCTCACGTTTGCATAATGTTGTATACACATCGTTCAAGTTTGTAGTTCTTTATTTTATCGGTTTATGACATAATATTGATGGGCCCATCTGCTAATAAATCACGTGAGTGCCTAAATATGTTATTGGAATTAGATTGGTAAGAGTGGGTGGAAAAAGCAGAGAAAATTTTAATAGTTAGCCTACTGATTACTTATAGTCCTATACTGAATGACTTGAGTCAGTTACATATTATGCGCTATATATTAGTGAATAGGTAACTTTTAGAAGTTATTATTGTTACTAAGTAAATATCAATCGATTTTACAATATATATCTGGATAATAAGAATATTATAAAAATAGCGAATTGAACCACGAGCTTCGCTTTTGCATACAATCCTTTATAACAAGCAAAACTAGTACTTATACGAATTATGGACATTAAAGCACTAAGTAATAACATATCTTGGGATCATGCCAAAAAGTAAAATTAATATCTCAACGATTTTTTAATTGAATCAACAACTAACACATGTGTCAGAAGGTACACAAACTACTTAAATTTAAAAAACTACTATTGCGAGTACTTTAGAGTAATAGTACTGTATTCATTTCAGTGCTTTACTATAATCATTTTTCACACCACTTCAAATAAACATATTATAGGTCAGGTAGTTTTAAATTGTTTAGGATAAACATTACGTTTTAATGCTACGCAAAGGGCGCGAGTTGAATTCCCGCTCAGTGAAAATATTTGTATACATGCATATCCCACTAGATCCCATAACACAAGCTAGATAAACTATATTTACTTAAGATCTAGATATTGTTGTTATGGATGTCGTAGAAAATTCACCAGAAGACACACAACTTTCAACCGGTGACCGTCCAACGTTCAACTAGTCCCCATTCAAGAAGTGCCCCCATCCAAGTAATAAATTGAATTGAAAGAGCCTCAGTTCTTAGCAAAGTATTTGCGCAAGTTATCAACGCATTCATGCGCATGCGTTACCTAGGTGATCCCTCTATTATTAACAATCAGCAGTGCGGCTACAGGTCGAAATGGTCAACGGGTGAACCTCTGGCGCACATCACACGTCTCTGGGCTGAGACTGTGGACGAGCGGGGTGAGTCACTGGCTATCAGTCTTGACATTGACAAAGCTTTCGATAGGGTTTGGCAAATTGTATGAATACCCGTTTGTGTAGATACGTAACTGCGAATAGTTGGGAACGACAAGTAGCAGGTACCTATAGACTTGTAATAGTTATAGGAATATCGATTTAAGCTGTAGAACGGTTACATACAAATAAGTTTCGCTTATGCTATCACATTAACATTGTTTTCACTGTTTAACACCACTCGAAGACATTACACATAATTATCATATATCGCTTAAAAGAGTGTTTTCGCATATATTAAAGAAACCAGATTTGTTGAATAAGTGAATATATGTTGGTACGCTGGCTTCTTAAAAATCCAATTCTCGCCATACAAAAGCTTGATTACATTTCCATTTAAATACCTGCGTAGACGGAAGCGAAAGCAGAAGTAAACATTTAAGCGGAACTCCTATATTGACGGATGCGGAAGTAAGGTCTGTTATAACCCTGGACTGGATCTACTAGGTATAAGTAATACATTTTTATATATTCGTAACTTTATATCCTTTTATTCATATTATGACAGGTTTTTAAAAGCTAGGTTCCTGTAAATTCGAACACTGTAGTTCCTAGTAACTATTTTAATATAATTTCAGTTAGAACTAGAAATTCAACTTCGAGTACGGGAAATGAATGTGTAACCAGTCTCTTATCTGGGGAATACCTTCTCTGACAAACAGAGCTACCCGGGATACATCCTGAATATCAGTGACGTGAATAGACTTTTCAATAGGGTATGCGATAAATTATTTGTACTATAGGCATGTAGCATGTATGTAGTAAAGTACACAAGTATTTTTTCATATTCCTGAATATAAGCTTTCTTTTGCTATGTATATTTATTGTGTAGTAAAATAAGAACGCACTTAATATTTCTTTAATTATATAAAAAAACCAAGAGGCAGGTACCGAAGAGTAAAAAAAATATGAGCATGTTGAACCTTAGGTATTATCGGTCTCTTTAAAATTGGCTAAAAGTCATAAATATACAACATTTCACAGTTCTCCTTGCAATTTGTACTTAGGCTAAAATTCACTCTATATATCATGCCTGGTACAAAAAGTAGGTATGAGCTTAAAAATAATGTCTATCTTCTGATTTATTTAGCTTCTTTGGATTTGTTCAAACAATCATGACAATAAGGAAAAGCAATTTAGGTTTCATATTATTTGAATTAAACAATTTATACATGCGTGATAACTAGAAGTGATGGAGAAATTAATACAGTCATTGTGTAACAAATCTTCATGTCGGATATGTTTAGTACCACCATGGGGGTTCAAAGATATCGAAGAAGAAAAATTGTACTCTGCGTACACACAGCAGCAGAGGCAAAGAGCTGTTCCTCACCTGCTTACGATCGGCGTGCTTCTCCAAGCATTCGCAGTCGTCGTCCCTGGAGAACGAGATATGGCCTTTGCTTACACCTCTATCATATTAGCATCGGCCGCCAACCTCACCCTGGTCATCGTTTACACATTTGTTCGATCAGCGCGCCCCATCCTCAATCATATTGTATGGCTAGTGTTATGGATACAGCTTTTGGTGAGCGGATCACGTCGACTCGGAGATTCATACAACGAGCTACTCGGATGGGCTGTGGTACTTCAATACTTCACACTCGCGACCCTACCGTTACATTACGTGATACTGATATTATACAGCGCACTTTCATTTAGCGCTTATCTTCAGGTGCAATTCTACAATGCTTGTTCTTCTGAAAGTAGACTCCCTGATGACTTCTACCTTCAGGTATTTAAGATGATTTTGCATTTATAATGTTACTAATGAAATGTATTTGTTCGTTAACAAATGTCAATATTTTTAACAGCAAATTGCAAATGGTGCACTACTCATTGGAGCTACGTTGTTGGGAGGGACTGCATATGCTATAAATGAAAAGCAACAACGAAGCTCTTTTCAGGAAACAAAACGAAGCTTACGTGACAAACTTACAATTGAGCAACAAAGTAAAGAACAGGTAAGTACACACTATTGAACATTACACCTTATGGAATAATATCACGAGTATAAAAAGCAGATTGGCTCTGAAGGTTATGATCATCTTAAAACGTAGCAATTTAAAAAGTCAAAAAATATAAAATATTTACAATTTTGAGATATAACTCTGATGATGAATACGGCTTGAGTTACGTGGTAGCCTGTGTTGATGACTGACTGGACGTAAATATTTATTTCAGATGCTGTTTCGTATGATCTTGCTAAGATAGATTTGACAGGCACGTTTCTTAATGGTTAAAGTTATTATTTCACAAGATGTTACGTGGGTATTCTTCGTACCCTTTAGCCATTTTTATGCCAGATTTTTAAGTGATGAGGTACTAATAAAAGCACCCACATGAATATTGTGTATAATTAATTATATGTTGTACAAAGTTGACTCTTTATTTTTAAAGGAACGGTTGTTACTATCAGTTCTACCGGAACATGTCGCCGTCCAGATGCGGAAAGACCTGGGCCTCATAGATACCCAGTTCAAAAAAATATACATGTCTCGTCATGAAAATGTTAGGTATGTCAGTATTTTCTATCTTAATATTAAGATTGAAAACTAATATCGGTGACTACTACTAACATATTGTTTCTTCATCACAGTATACTGTATGCCGACATTGTGGGCTTCACGGCTATTTCTTCAACCTATTCAGCGCAAGATCTTG
Organism: Pelosia muscerda; assembly: GCA_963691645.1. Classification (NCBI taxonomy): domain Eukaryota; kingdom Metazoa; phylum Arthropoda; class Insecta; order Lepidoptera; family Erebidae; genus Pelosia; species Pelosia muscerda. The sequence continues at coordinate 9,501,990 of OY829100.1, forward strand.
TTGCAATACTGAATGAGCTATTCGCACGTTTTGACCGTCTTGCTGAGGTAAAAAAATAATTATGATGTTACATCTCTATCTCCTCCACAAATCATACCTCTTCAACTCTCGTTACAACATTGTCTCCAATCCTCCTCTACACTACATTGCACAACGACCGCATCACAACTGCATTTACTCTACTTTCATGATTTTTCTACCATACTCAATACATTCCTTATATTAGCGGTGGAAAAACCAATACTTATTAACTACTTTTCATTGCTCAATTATTTTTGAATAGCATGTTAGTCAAAAGTAAACGAATTCTTTTATGATTTGTTTACATTTTGGGTCAAGATTCGGAAATAGAAGCTTTGGCACAGTCTTGGTATTACAAACATTTAGCATGACCACATATTAGGGGAGAGTGGGGGAAACGCGAACGGCGGGTAATTCCGACCGCGATAGTTCTACTATGTTAGAAACAGATGACAATATATTGTCCACCGCCATCTTGAAGTTTACGTCGCTGGCAGTGCCGGTCAACAACAAGAGTGAGGCGGACGCGCACACATGTCAAGGTATGAACATTTCAATATTTTGTGTGTTTTTGATGTAGATTTTGCGTAAATGTAACTTGATGTAGCTTTACTTCCATCGACTATCGTAATTCAACATTTGCTTGGTGGAATACTCATGTATTAACAATTTTATTGACAATGATGCCAACCGCCACAATAAAATAAACTTGAATATTTTTTAACACTTTTACTGTTCTGATCCTGCGGGTAAAGGCGAACAAACCACGTCGGGTAATCTCGAACGTTCGGCATTACCCGCACGTGATGAACTAAGTAACAATTTTTTTATTATTGTTTTAGATGCCCCGTAATTATAAAAAAGAGGGAAGTTAAATATAAATTAGAAGACCTCAAAAGGCCATCGAAGATGTTAAAGCGAAAAAATTAAGTCTTGTCAAAGCAGCAGCAACTTATTCAGTGCCAAAAACTACAATTTTTGACCACTTGAAGGAAACTGTAGTAAAACAACCCAAATGTTGTAGAAAACGATTTTTTTCGGATGACCAAGAAGCAGAACTCGTAGACTATATCATAAAATGCAGCAAACTGTTTAACGGTTTGAAGACAAATATCAGCGTGATACAAGACAAATATCATATTCAATCTGATAAAATATTTAACGTTGACGAGACCCGTATATCTACAGTATGACAATAGATGACGCTATTCTAAATATTAATTTAATAGCAACCGGAGATATGAGCATGCAGTCAGCTTCCTTGTCCGAAATAATTGAACTGCCTATAATACGTCCTAAAACTTCTAGGCGCAACACAAGAAAGAAGAAATCGATTATTGTAACAAGCACACCTGTAAAAGAGCAACTAGAAGAAAAGGAAAATAAAAAACGAGCAAAAGAAGAAAAAGATAAATGAATGGGAGTAACAAAGAAACAAAATCAAATAAAAAAAAAATAATGAAAGCACATCTAAAATCAAAGATACGGTAAGAGTAGTAAGGAATTTAAATAATGATGAAGATTTTAATTGCCAAGGCCAGAAGAAGACAGATCAAAGCAAGACAAAGGCAGAGAAAGGCAAGAAGAAAACAGAGCAAATCAAGAAGAAAGCAGAGCAAGTCAAGCAAAAGGCAGAGCCAGACGAAAAAAGAAAAAATAAAAATGATGACTACTATTGTATTTTTTGTAAGGATAAATATGTAAGTCCCCCCGATGAAGACTGGATCATGTGCTTCGTATGTAAAAAGTGGGCTCATGAGAAATGCACAGATGGACAGTCCTCATCGGCGGGTTATAAATGTGATCTATGTCGTAACTAAGACTGATTATAAACTAAAATTGTTAATTTATGATTAACCTACTCTCGGCAGGTTATAAATGTCATTTTTGTTGTAATTGAGGCTGATTAAAAGAGTACAAATCTTTATTCGTAATTACCCCACTTGGTGTTCGTAATTACCCGACTAGAGTTGGGTAAACCCGAACACTAAGGGTTTTGTTTTTTGTTCTTAATGTTACATTTTATAAAAGTATTTTCATTGTTGATTACTTAATTAGTTAGCCAGATAGTTAAACTTAACTTTAAATGCATAAACGAAATTCTGAGTCTCGATATTTCTGTTTTATTTGAGTTTTCCCTTAGGTGTTCGCGTTTCCCCCACTTTCCCCTATGCTACCTGACTTGATTTATAAAAATCATTGCGTAGTCCTAAGAGTTTAATAAAATGACGGCTACTAACTTGATGACAGATATTCCTAATATGGAATAAGGACGTAGTATACAAATAATTTTCGAATTAAGTCACTTTTTTTTCACGGAAGTCACTTAGGTGTCATTTTGTTTTTTTTAGAAATATCAACAGCTTCGGATAAAGATTCTTGGTGATTGTTATTATTGCATCAGTGGTGCACCGGTAGAACGCCCAGATCATGCTGTTCTTTGTGTGCATATGGGGTTATCTATGGTTAAGGCTATCAAGTAAGTTTCCATCAGTCATTTAAGTTTTAATATTTCTAATCAACTTAGAAGAACTGCCGAAATCTAGCTCTAACTCGAGTGCATTAATGATCCTATTGACGAAGATTTTAAACGATCTCCAGTTTCCATTTGTTCAAGTCTAAGAATGTCGAGTACCACAGCTCGGCTTCAGCACTCTTAATAACTCCGAGGGTGGTGCAACGTGTTTCGCGTGGACCCTTATCTTGGAGAAATTATCCCCCAAGTTACACAGGCTTTCCCACTCTTAGTTAAAAGTTAACAAGCAAGAATTCATAGATTTATTTCTGTACCAAAAAATGTTCTAAAAAAAATACCCAATGCGCCTAAACTAACTGACGCTTCGAAAGTTCATTCTATCAAATTCAAAGAAGAAATCTTTAACGGCTTATATTAAAATGATATTGTGTCCCAAATTGGCACATCGATCGATGCTCAAGATGGGTATAAATAAACGCTCAAGCTATCATAAATACGAGCCATAATAAATATCTATTTTATTTGGTGACGTATTATATATAACCCATATCATTATATTACATACAAACTATTTTCTTAATATAAATGTTTGGTACTACTACTACTTTATATACACGGAACTTTCAATGCACCATATTTTGTTCCATTATGTGTACAAATAATCCTACAAAAAACAAATATCATTAATATGTTTATACTTAGATATTATATACCCAAGAGTCAAGAAGCCCTTGGGCAATAGCCCTCTTCATACTGCTAGGGTACTCTCCTTGCTATTCCAGAGGTGAAGGACAGGAGGTGTGGATCTAACATTGTAGAAAAATTACAAATACTTTTTAACATAGTGAAAATTAGTTTGAAGCGGAAACTAACTGTAAAATAATTTTAGCGTAGTCAGTTTCAGTAATTCTCTACTGTAGTATCAGTAGTCCAACCATGTGCGTCAGCTGCGTATCACTAGTTTTTCGTGAGCGCCTAGCATCATCGCCATAGCACAGTGCAGACAGCGCATCCACGTAATAATTAACACAGTGAAGAGCTTCGCCAATTGACAATTGCCATTGACATGTACGAGTAGTACTAATTTCTTCATATTTGCCGATAAATTTTTGAAATAATATTTCTTAACAATTTTTTTTGTAGATATTTAGTACCATAAAAGATGCCAGTTTACTCCAGATGCCAGTCTAATAAACTTTAAATATTATAATTGTTTAGATATGTACAGCAGACGACGAATTCACCAGTAGATATGAGGGTGGGGATTCATACGGGTGCAGTGCTAGCTGGTGTGCTTGGTCAAAGACAGTGGCAGTTCGATGTCTACTCAAGAGATGTAGAGCTCGCTAACAAGATGGAGAGTAGTGGAATGGCTGGGTAAGTAGAGGACTGGTTAACATCATTGACACTTCCGTAAAGATTCATATCTCAACAGTGTACTCAGGCATTGCAATATTATTGAACTAACGAACAGCATTACACAAATAATATAACTTCCTCTTCATTAGAATTCACGACTGATGGCTATATATATATCGTTTACAATAAATGAATATTATTATTTCTTAAATCAATAGACAAGACACTACCTAGTTCTAAAACTAGATATATTACAATATCTTCATTTATAATATGTCAATTATTCTTCAGTTTTGGGAAGGTTACATGTTGACATTGAATAGGAATGACTATAAGTTTTGATGAGTTTTTTTCTTATTAGATTAAGTATATTAGATCTAGAAAAGAAACAGTCCTCGTAGTCAGGACCAGAACTATGTACAATGGGCTCCAAAAGTTCCTGGACACCTTAAGATCTAATAATCATTTGACAGTTTAAGTCTAATTTAACCAAATGTAACATACGAGTAGGTACCGTTAATGAAATAAACTAAATTGGTATCATGTTTCCTTACTTAATTAGTAACCTTACTTAATTACATTAATAAGCAGATCTATTATTCAGTAGCTTCTAAGACTTGTAGTTGTGTGATGACATAACTTCATACAATTTTAGATTTAAATTTAAAGAAACTTTTGGAGCCCCATGTACTTAGGATAGTATACTTATATTTTTAGACCGTATTTGCACGCACATTATGTTACTGTATATTATCCAATCGTTTAACTACAAATCCCGGTTTCAAGTTTGGACCTCGAGGTTTGCTTTCCTACTTCTCTTCCGCTTAACGTGGTCTTGATTTATAAATAGTACCGCAAACACACACAAAGGTCCGTTTATGTGATAAAGCAAACAGTTGTTAGTGGAAATGTATTTGAGAGATTTCGTATTTTCTTATGATAGTCTACAGATGTGATGTAAATGTAGATTTTATATCCTAAGCAATATTATATTTTATTTACATAATGCAATAGACCTCCGAATTGTACACCAATTTTTATTCTTTAATCGGTTTAATTTCGCAATTTCTACATTTGGTACATTGCGAAAATAATACCGTACTTATGTTTTATTCGGTGCGAGAGGGATAGAAAGCGAGAGCAACTACCGTCTCTTAGGTCCAAGGGAAACTGTTTCTGGGCTATTTTCTTCTAAAAAAATAATAAAAATAGACCTGAATGTGGGTACTGAAAACAGTGCGTGAAATGAAGGTGATTAGTCATGAATGAAGATAGTCATGAATAATCTAAGTGTATCAGTTTAGTCAACATGGCTAATATTATGGCTACGAAGTACGTACTACATTTGATTAGGCTTAACAAAAATTAAACCACCTTAATTAGATGTAGCTTTTACACATATTATACAAATAAACTAGGTACTAACTGGCCACATAAAAGTATAATGCGTTTCTAAACAGGAAAAAATAATAAAGTGAATTTTTATATAAAACTTAAAAGAAATCAAGATTTTTTACGTTTAGATAAAAAATCAAATAAAAATTTAAAAACCCTGACACAAAAATACTTCTAAAGTAAAAAAAATAATAACTCAAGCGTTATCGTGTCGGATAACCTCTAACTGCTAAAGTATTCTCACATGTCCCCCGACACGACTACGCAAGCGTAATAAGTCAAGACTTGTCAGGGTGTTCTTTTGAATTTTTTTATTTCATTTTAATCTAAAAATAATCTAAAATAAATAATATATATGAAAAATAAATAATCAAAAAAAAAATTCTAAGTTTTCTGTAAAAAATTATGTATGGATACCTACGTTCTATTGAGAATATTGTTTACAGGCGCGTTCATGTTTCTGAAGTTACGCTGAGTTTCCTAAATGACGAGTTTGAGGTGGAACCAGCGCATGGTGAACGTCGGGAGGAGATGCTGCGGCAAGCCGGTATCAAAACCTATTTCATTGTACGAGTTCTGAAGCCTGTAAGTTTCTTGTAAACATATTATTATTTTAATTTACATGAAATTTGAATCCGTCATTTCGTCATTGTCGGTATATTTGAATTAGTTGACTTTTTATGTGGTTGTTTACGGCATAAAAGGTTAGCATTATCGCAGAGGACAACACGGTCACAAGCACATTACAATTCTAATAATAAATGTATCGATTACTTAAGTAGGTCGTTTTTATAAACCTATCAGGCCTTTGCTGTCTATAAATACATGTGAATATGAGAGATGATGTACCTACCAAACCTGTGACCCAAATTCATTAACACGTGATTTCAATCTAGATCTTCAAAAAACACTCATACCTCATACATTTATTCGGTTAGATTTAAATTGTAAAAATTTAGTTTTTGTAGGAACTTAAACCTTGACGTTGCTGCGGGTCCATGCAAGTAAATAATTATCGAAATATTATCAGTGTGTCTTACTTTGTATAATCATATAAAATTTTAAGTTGGACCTTTATGATATTAACGAATGACGACACCGTTTGAGCAATCATCGTGAAAGTTATTAAACATGTAAATGTTTTGTCATGTAGAAAGTTTTTATGCTATCAATTTGTCACTATCTGTACATACCAACCTCTATTAATACCATGCAACTGATTGTCATGTTAATTGATATATCCAACAAGATATTTGAACACGGAAAATATTTTCTCAACTTCAATTTTATGAGTTTGGTTTTTGAGAATGTTTTGAGAATATTTTAGAGTAATATCTAGATAGAGTGTGAATTGCTTTGTACTACTAAAGTACGTACTAGAGAAAAAGAGAGACGGAGTTCAGCGAAGTGTTTGACTTGTCATAGTCCTATCATCGATTCTCGTTACCGTGGTACCCTTTCTTAAGAAAATTGTTTATGCAGGGAACCCATTCGCAGTGCGTTTCACCAAATCCAATGCTAGTACGTATCATCTAACTAAAGCATGAGCAAAAAATTAACGATATGTATGATTATTTGGTTATAACTTTCTCTGCAACTAAAAATTCTGATACTTTAATATTGAATACCTGTTTAAAAAAATTATTTGATGTTGTTATCAGCATACGGCCATATTCTTATACACCAACTTAGAATGAAGGAGTAAGTTACATACATATGAATCGATATCGTATAAATATATATCAGATTCGGGTATAGGTTATTTACAATACCTTAAACCAATAGGAATAACAGATTTTTGTATTTCATGAATAGATTGTTCAGATTTCGTGTTTTCCACTTACAATTTATAATACGAGCAGCTCAAGACATTGTTAGTACGAATTGTGTTTATTTTTCGTGTAGTGGTCGGGAGGTGAGGAGAAGAGTGCGCCCGAGGGCGAAGTCACAGAGGGTGGCGACGACACCGACGCGCTCTCCGACCTCCGAGACGACGACGAGGACTCAGTAAGTGCACTACTGCGCTTCCCTCCCCCGTCCTCTGCCCCACTATTCATTCCCCTCGCGTGCCACCAGCCTAAATAAATAGGACACTAGGGCACTAGGTGGCCCGAGCTAGATAGTAGTTTAGCTGATGTAGGTTAAAATATTCTCTCACCCGAATCGATTTTTCATTATTTACATATCGTTCGGACATTTGATTGTTGACGCTACAGTATACTTGTACACCGATCATGAGCTCTTTTATTAATTTTACGCTTGTCAATTACATAGATTTGCTTCGTAAATTATTCGTAGGTTCTATCACCACAAGACGAGAGCAAGGACAACGGAGAACAGAAAATACTTAGCATGTTACAAGAAGAACTCGTCAATAGAGACGATGACAAGTAAGTTCCTGGAATCGCAAACTATCCTAATATCACACAAATTATGCTTTTATTTATTTAACTTGTTTTATTATAATAGGTTTGGTTTAATTATATTTTCTATAAATATATTCGTTTATGTAGATTTTCCTCACTGACTGAATGTCAACATGTTTTATTTTTCTAGAAACCTAATATAGTATATTGGAGAATAGATAATTTTATAGTACCGTTGATCAGAGCTATTATTTAGGTTTTGTGGAAACATTTAATAGTGATATAGATTGATTTGACGTAGAGTTACAGATTCACATGGTGGTCTTATTTTTGTCAGTCGATAAATAATAAATGAAACCAACTGTATGATCGAAGTTTTTAACCTGTCAATATATAGGTACCTATATCGAACTACCTACCCATATAGGTACTTCGATATAATTACTTATACCTACCTCAATCTGTAATGCTAGTCAATCAAGTTTCCAATTCTATAAAGTTGGTAAGGAAAATAAAAACAAATTAACTTTTTCTGGAACAACCATTTTGGAAGAATATATTATGATTTCCTTGATGTTCAATTTTATTATTGGTTGCCTCTCTCTGTACCGCTCAGCTTGAGGGCGTCATCAGATATTTTTTCTAGCCCCGGTTAAAGTAACCTGAAATGTAGAAAGAAGGAAACACGTGGGTTGGTAAGGAATTCCAAGATTTAATGGTACGACGGAGGAAAGATTCTCCGAACCGCTTGGTTCTTGATAGAATCTTCCGCACCGTATGTGGGTGACATTTTAAGCTCTGCACGCGTTGTCCTAGGAAAGGAGAGGGTGGGAGGAGGGGGTGTATTTTTCCACTAGTCGCCTTTACGATATTCTTATTCAAAAGAGATAGGGTGGCTGTACTTATATTCCTATACATCTACTAATTGATGTCAAAGAAATATTTTTAATTATTATTCTTGTAGCAATTATGAATTCGTTTTTTTTGTACAAAACTACTAGTCATATAACGTTTAATATAACATTTGCATAAAGGTGTATTACTCACTTTCATCTCACTTGTATGATGTAGGTGATATGAAGGGCATACTCATCGCGAGCATGCTTATAGGTAGGTACATAATTGAGACAACAGTCTATAATTAGCATGTCCGTTTTTCTCTCATTCGCTCGTTGATCCAAATAACAAGTAACCGCCATAGTCATTGTATTTGCACCATAGTTACACTACAAAGTTACGTCGTCCCAGTTCACATTCGAATTTGGATTCTACTGGAATTTACTTGCTATCGATCGATATACTATGAAAATCATTCACAACGTTTTGTATTTTATAGAGTTTCAATTAGGATATCGCAATCTTCATATTAATGTCAAGACGTCTTCTACTACATGGTAAATAGATTAGTGTATATCATCAAACAAAGTAGGGTTAAATGCCAAGTAGAAATTGAATCTTTTTATAGGTGCGCCTTGAAAAATCATCAGAGAAGATCAAAATGTTCGTATATAACGTGTACTTCAAAACAATATGCTATTTTTAGAATATCTAATGAAACCGTGTCAATAAACACACTATTTCATTCTTCAGAACATACGGGTTTTTCTATTCTTACGTGAATCGTTTTAGGGTCTCGTAAATCCGTCTCCGCGTTCGTAAACTTCTCTTTGTATATTTCAATGTTGCAAATGTTATAGCTTCTAATCACCGCTGAATAATTTGTGAGTAGAATTAGCAGTTGAAATTGAAATCGAAATAAATAATCAGTTTGCAAAATTCCTAATTGTATATTTATTATATTTCATTATTTATAGTATTTTATATTAATAATTAATATATTATAACAGGGAACTAGCAGATGCGACAAATTTTTGCTTGACGTTCAAAGCAACAGGGGCAGAAGAAGTATATGCACGGCGCGACGACCCATGCCCTTTGGCGATAGCAGCGCCACCTCTAATGTTACTACCAGCTGTGATGGTACTCACAAAGTTTGCAGTGCCGCACACCTGGTCGCTGCATGCAGTCTACCTTGCGCTTGTGCTTGAAACTGGCCTAATCAACGTGGTATACTACACATGCTATCGATATTCACAATATAAGGTTTGTTCATTTACTTACATAGGAAAACTTATTATTAGATACCTGTAAAAATTCTTTATAGGCTATTGTTATAAAAGAAAATCTTTAGGTTCTACAAGTGCCTAAAATATTCTCTCCATAGGGGTATCACGTATTCAACCGGAACCATTTACATAGGTGTTTAGACTCAGTGTGTAGACTATAGAGGGTGTAGAAGGGCTCTGCCAACATCCTTGAGGCTCAAATCCACCTCCTCTGCAATTTAGTGCACATCAATCAAAAACATAGCGGACCTCCGACTCCAAGACTTCATGTAAACTTTGGATGCAGCTTGAAAATTGATGTGAGGATGGAGATGATTACGCGATTTGGACCCGTAACCAATGCCTTGAATGATCTGACCAACTGATCTACAAGGACTCGTCTTGGATGTTGAAATTCTTCTATAATTTACCTTGGCGCGACATTGTGTTGTGTTTCCGGCGGTGAGTACGGTAGCCAGAGCTCACTGGAGAGTTTTCGTGAGGTCAGTGTCAAGTTCACTTCACAGAATAAATACTAGATATTGTAAGTGAATACGTTGATTGCCTCGATGGAACATTTCCGGATTGAGAGGAGTATCATTGGGATTTTCAGTTCAAAAATTAATAGTCATTTATATATCCGTAGTAGATCGTCTTTTAATCAAAAGAATAAAATGAATTTTCAGTAATTATTCTCAATTGAGTGAAATAATGCTTTCCTACCGTACTAAATGCTAACGTTTTCTAATATTGCAGAAAAAGACAGTGAGCCCCTACTGGAAGTTAACTTGCGGTACATTTAACATCGCAATGTTTGTGGCTGCGAACATCGCACCACTGGTAAGCAAATTATAACTTTGTCTTAATATATAGGTACTTCTAACGGTATATCTTATTAATGTCTCTTTATTAGTTTCCCTGTTAAGCTACAACAACATAGGCATTATTATTTTGCAGTGATTACATCAGGACTTAGGCCAATAGATACCTTTACCGCTGGATATTTACGATTCAATATTTAAAATGTAGAGACTTCATCAAAGTAATATGAAGAGTTAAATGTACTTGTGACGAACTTGTTAAAAGGATGTATATTATTTATTCACCATTCACTTTTCTGATTTCAATATTCAATATTGCTAAGGATCCAGTCAAAATATTCCAGTTAATGCAAATAATCGTTAGTAGTTCGTCATCGTCATCGTCATTATTCAGCTTCAGCGGCGCCCCGAGGAGGTCCAGCATGTTATTAGCTTTGCAGTAGAGTCTAGCTTAAGTTCAACACATATAATAGCAGTATAACAGCAGTGTGTTTCATTGTAGCATATATTGGAAATGATTTTGTACAGATAATCTGCGGTAACTTCGAAACGATGCTACAAGACGGTCTTCGCGATGATGCGATTCAGCACGAGGGGGCAAGGCGCTGTATACATCCTTCTTATTATTATCACGTAAAGTACTGTTTTTATTTACATCTCTTGTCTACTATTGCCTAATTGTAAAGTGGTTATGTCTGTACTTTGGAGATAAAAAATATACTTGTGTTATTTACAGATTTGACGATGCAGAACACGTTTGAAATCCTTATCTGTTTGTCCAATTGGACGCAAAAACTACTGAACGGTTTTTGATGCAGTTTGTTTTGTTGGGCTTGCTCAGATTTAATATCTTACTTTGTTTGATCGCAAACAGTTGAATTTCGGTGAACATTTTATAAGGATCACTAGTATCGTCCTTAAATTGTATCTCATCTCATCATTCCCTGAACCTTTTTCCCAACTCAGTTGGGGTCGGTTTTCCAGTCTAACTGTGATGCGGCTGAACTTCGATATTTTCCGTGAAGCGACTGCCATCTGACCTCCACAACCAATGGTCTAATTACCAATGGCGATATCGAAGTTCCAAGTTAGGCTGGTTGGACTTTTGAGGGCTCCAACTACCTGTAACGACTGCCATAGATGTTTGTATGGCAACCGGGACCGACGGCTTAACGTGCTCTCCGAGGCACTTATAAACTGATAAACTGATAAATTATAATATTGTATCTCATCTATTCATTATTATTATAAATGGATAGACTTTTTAAGCTTATTACATTCGGGCAACTACTTATGTAAATAAATCGAGTTGTAATATAATTATTTATCAGTCAGTGCTGACGTCACTTTCTGTACATCAGGGCTGGACTACGGGACATTAGAAGGTTTCTACAGGGTAGGCAGCACGAGTATAACACACCTGGTGATGCAAACGGCCATAGGCCAAGGTGACCACTTTCTATCAGCTGGCTGGCCGTGTGCTTGTCTGTCACCTAAGTGGTATAAAAATACTCTTTTTTCCATATTTTATATTGTTTTTCCGATAAGCTTTGTTTACCACAGTTTTTCTAAATCCCTTTAACTTATTGAACCGATCTTGATGGAATGTAGTTCTTGATAGAATGGAGAAACACATAGACTAACCTTATATCGCGATAAATGAGGATAAAAGTTTGTAATTTTAGTACATAACCTGCACAATTTGGCACATGAATAGATTGAAGCTTGGGAAAGGATATGTTGATCGCGATAACCGACATTCACTTAGGTGGTTTACAAATAAAGCTGGGATTCTATCTAACTATGACGTTAATCTTCAACATTCCACTTTGTAACGCTCTACATAGTTAAAAATGAAAAGACTGAATCCAATTAAGAATTCTTAATTCTAGATTTGATTAAATTGTAAGTATTACCTATTTTTTCATGGTATCTATAGGATGCCACTACAGTACGACCTTCGCCCATCTGTTTACCGAATGAAAATTATATTTAAGCGAATAAAATGTGCTACTGAACATCAACATAATAATACCACCGTTCGTCAAACAACCATCAATCGTTAACATAGCGTTATTCCCGATTGCATACGAAACTTGTACTTAGGTGTATGGAATCCTCTTTCCTATACTCTTAATGACTTTTTAGGGAGCGAGTATCGTCCGGCTTCCCAATCCAACATATCTCATTTGTAATCTCTGATCATCATCATTCCCTGAACCTTTTTCCCAACTCAGTTGGGGTCGGCTTTCCAGCCTAACTGTGATGCGGCTGAACTTCGATATTTTCCGTGAAGCGACTGCCATCTGACCTCCACAACCAATGGTCTAATGACCAATGGCGATATCGAAGTTCCAAGTTAGGCTGGTTGGACTTTTGAGGGCTCCAACTACCCGTAACGACTGCCATAGATGTTTGTATGGCAACCGGGACCGACGGCTTAACGTGCTCTCCGAGGCACTTATAAACCTGCGATAATTTGCAATTGCAATTAATTTGTAATCTCTGATATGATGTGTAAAAAGTTAAGTTTTTTATTGGTATATGTACAGATTGGAGCTGGCGCGGCGTGTGGTGCTCTGTGGGTGTCCCCATTGGGGGCTTGTGCACGCAGCGTACTTTTGATATTGCTGGCTGCTGTACACGCCATTCCTGCCATTCTTCACCCGGCGCTGCTAATAGCTCGGCCGAGCCTCGACCGAGATCCATATCTGAAACCTTACAACTCTACCACCGACTGCATCAATGAGGATCTTTTTACAATACTGTAAGTTATGTCAGTCAGGCAAGTACCTAAACATAATCTGTAGCAAATGTATTGGGTGTCGCCAGGGGAGTGTTCAGGTATTTAACACTTCGAAATTTAACATATGTATTATTTATATAAATCCATCTTTTGTTATTTGTTTGACATGAGTAATATTTATGTTATTTCATGCGCATTTAAATATATTGATTTTTTTAACATCTCCCTTTCCGATATTGTACCCACCTATCTATTATACTAATAATAACTATATTATAATGTAATTTATTTTTCTATATCCCCAGAGCTGGCGTCCATAGCCGACGCAATATAATAATGCTTTTCTTCATCGTACTCGCGCTCCTGATTTTCAACAGATACGTGAGTTAAATTATAATACTTTGCGAAATCAGTCCAGCTATTTGGAATAGCCGCTGTAATCCTGTAACAACGCTTTTATAAACAAGCTATAAATACGTCAGGAGTTCTGCTGTGCACTAGGTGGAGTCACTGGAGCGCGCGCGCCACTCGCGCAGCGAGCGCATGCGCGTGCAGGCGGAGCAGGCGGGCGACCTGCGCCGGCGCAACCAGGCGCTCATCCACAACGTGCTGCCGCCGCACGTGGCGCGTCACTTCATGGGCGCGCGGCACCACCACCGCGACCTCTATAGCCAGAGCTACGCCGAAGTCGGCGTCCTTTTTGCCTCTATGCCCAATTTTTCAGGTAAAAAAATGATTGAAACTGTACATATTTTTGGACAAGAAGAAAATAAAACAACATAGAGTTCTTGAGAAATAACAAGTATTCCTGTTAGTCCCATTCAGATAGGCTAATTTTTTTGTTGGCAGTATAATCGCCGGGACCCAAACAGTCCCGTGTCTCGTTCTTGATCATGAGAACGAATCGTTAACCATGAAACTACTAGCTTTGTTTAGTTTTGAAGTTGTGAATACCAGTTCTGACATATTTATATAATCCCTATATTCGAAATAATTTACTTCTGGGTTGTAATTTAGTTGTATAGTGAGAATTGTATACTGGATTTATTTCTTGTGAACCTTGAAGTTTATTCTTAGCGGTATATCTGAATGACAATTAGGAAAATATTTTTTTAAATATCAGTTACGTCATGTCATGAATTATATTAGACAATATATTGTATGCAGACTACCTATATTATATCTATCAGATACTATATTATAATATACCTAATGCCACGTCTCAAAGGTTACACACCTTAGAAGTTAGAGCATTCCTCTGCTACATCAGAGGTCGCGGGTTAAATACTTAGTTGAGTTTTAAAGAGCACTGTCTAAGAACATGTCCTAGTATATATATATCTATTTATTTACAGATATAATAAATAATCTGTGACCTCTTACAGAATTCTACTCGGAAGAAACTGTTAATAACCAAGGCCTAGAATGTTTACGGTTTCTCAACGAAGTTATATCAGACTTTGATTTGGTAGGTAATTGTTGTCTTTAAACTTTATATATAACATACAAATTCTATCTGCAAGATTCAATGAATTATTTGCAATGAGCGACACTATATGATATGCATCATGATATAGTAATTGGTTTATATCAAGGTTGAAAGTTATTTGTTACACGGATTAGACATTTGACCTTTTTGTATATGCCAAGTTAAAGTGACGTCGTGTGGCTTTAGTCAGTTCGAATCCGACTTACCCTCCTCATCGTTGGCTTCAGTGATGAGGAGACTTCAGCATGCAATAAAAGAAAATTTATATCCAGCATAACACTAGCATACTGATTAACGGACGGGAGTAGGAACTCTTGTACATGTATACTAGAGCGGACTCAGGGCTATCTGCAAGCTATCTTGAAATGCTTGAAATTATTCTATTACTATTATAGACATAAATATTACTAATAATGACTATTGACAAATATTTTTTATTCAAATATTATGCTGACCTCACACATTTGTTTTAACGTTCAAAAGTGCTACTTTGAAACCTAAATGAATAATAATTCAATAAAATTTGCATGAATAACTTGGAACTTTCGCGATTGATGACAGACACGAGTACACATATTAAAATAAAAAAACACGGGTGTTCATCGCGTTTAGTAGATGTTAGAGTTACTTTTAATTTCTGTATGTATCGTCCTGGTCTAAGATCTGGACTGATGAGTTCATCCATAGCTATGATTGAGCAAGTAGTTTAGATATTGATATACATGGTACATAAGTAAATTATACGTTGGTACATTTTTATGATATTGCTATTTCTTCGTGTACTGACAAAATAGCCCAAACAGTTTGATATTTTTTTTGCATCCTAGTTATCTGTGCAATATATTAAAACAAAAAAAATAGCGTCTTATCGACACTAACGATAGTATTTTTAAGTTAGACTAGTTTTAAAAATACTAATGAATATTATGATTTCAGCTACTGGAGGACTCGAAGTTCAGTAAAGATATAATTAAAATTAAAACGATTAGTTCAACTTACATGGCTGCTTCGGGTCTAAATCCCACGCGACAAATGCAGGTGTGTATTCATTATTATACTTCTGTAACCCAAATTCTTTTGATATTACTAACAGGGAGGGCTCCTTAACCCTCCAATTGTTCTAAGCTAAATGGAAGTGGGTTCATGTCTGTAGTTTAACTAATGGCCAGAACTCAAACCTAGGTCCTCTCAATCGTGAATTCGACTCCTTACCCTCTTAGCTACCGGCGCTAGGTTGTGACCAATCGTTATCGTAAAGTAGGTAAATTTAACATACGTCATAAATCAATACTATCAATAGACATGCTCATCTGGGACTTGTTTGAAATTGGAGGATCATTTTTTTGCATTCCGTATCTAAAAGCTAAACGAAGACCTAACTTAATTCTATATTGTATTCACTGGTGTGCTGTTCTAAAAATACATTAGAGGACAACGTTATTGTGATTGATTGATTTTATTGAATTCTTTATGAAAATCAAATGTTTAGGTATAGGCTACAGAATGACGCGGCTAATAGTAACCTTGTGTTGTGTTTCCGGCGGCGGTGAGTAGAATAGCCAGTGCTCACTGGAGTTTTGTGTTGTCAATGGGAAGATCGAGAAACCTTTCGTTGTCTTCTGCACTTACAGCACAAAGACTCCTAACATTCTCACCTCACCCCTTCCCCTCCTTCCCTCTTCTCTATATGGTCGGCAGCACGAAAATGACGCCCCTGCAAGCGTCCATAGGCCACAGTAATCACTTTCCATCAGGTGGGCCTCGTCTTTGTCTGCTACCTAAGTAGTACGTATAAAAAAGTTATATAATAACCACTTTAAGCTTAAATGAACAAAAACCTAAATTGCGTGAAATTGATTTGCTTTTAACAAGTTTGTTACCTATGTATATAAACTTTATATCTTCTTAATTTCTGAATCGACCTTAGAACATTTAATTTATGTATTCATTTAAATATTAATGTTGGTGTCTTATTGATTCTAAATCTAAATAATTGCCTCAATATAAGTCAGGCTAGTGTTACACAGACAAGGTTTTATGCATTCTTTCATCTTCTAACGAATAATTTCATAATAAGATTTCATTAACCTCGACTAAACACATAGGGCAACCAAAACCAAGTTTACGAAAGCGTTCACAAGAT
This sequence comes from Pelosia muscerda, assembly GCA_963691645.1. Taxonomy (NCBI): domain Eukaryota; kingdom Metazoa; phylum Arthropoda; class Insecta; order Lepidoptera; family Erebidae; genus Pelosia; species Pelosia muscerda. Next base: position 9,518,911 of record OY829100.1, read on the forward strand.
AAACTTTAATGTAAACTCATTTCAATTAATTTAGCTAAGTGTGTTTAGAATATCATAAACAATTAAACTTGAAAATGAGAATCATCTAAAAATAAACACAGACTGCATCTTCGCATCTCGGACTTGCAACTGTCACCTCGGAGTCCAGGGTCCACTTTTTTCCCTTTATATCCCAGGTCTTAACTTGTAGTTGCATCACAGCAGAACATCGATATTTCCGTGAATCGACTGTCATCTGGCCTCCACAACCTATTGGCGGTACCGAAATGCTGCAGTTAGATCAGTTGGTGGACTTTTTAGGACCATAGATGTTTGTATGACAACCGGTACGGATGGCTTAACGTGCTCTTTGAGACTAGTAAATAGCTAAAGGTATTATATATAAAATATATCTAACAGAGCTAACATCAATATTGATTTAGTTTTCCTCTCTTCCTCTTCTCCCCCCCCCCCTTCCTCCCTCCCCTCTATTTGGTCGGCAGCACGAATTTGACGCTCCTGATGTTACTAACCACGGTAACCAATTTCAATCAGGAAGGGCGCGTATTTGCCTGCCTACCTAAGTGGTATAAAAATAGTACCTGCCACTATCAAAAGTATACGTACAAGTGAAGAGATCGGATAATATCGTTGATATCGTGTTTTTCAAAGGTGTCTTTACGACGACGAGACATAAACTTTCACAATATAATGGCATAATTTACATAATAATATTAATGTTTGTACTAAGTAGGTACCTATGTAATAATCAGGCGTATCTCGACTATCATGTGACATCTGTTCAGACAGTAACAAACTAGCTATGGGTATGTGACGTATATTGATTTATTATTAATTTGTTGCCTTAGCCATCTGACGGTGTTCTGGTGCGGTGGGCGCACCTGGCATGCCTCGTGGAGTTCGCTCTCGAGCTGCAGCGTGTACTCGCAGCGATTAATGAACAGTCCTTCAACCATTTCGTACTACGCATGGGCGTCAACCACGGGCCCATTACTGCCGGTGTAATCGGGGCTAGGAAGCCTCACTACGACATATGGGGAAATACCGTCAATGTCGCCTCGAGAATGGAGAGTACTGGCAAGGCCGGGTGTATTCAGGTAGTGTGTTATTCAATTTGTTATGAAAACCCTGCCCGACAAGCAAATTTATTTTTATATAGTATATTGCTTTTTGTTTCATTGTAATAAAATATCCCGTAGAATAAGACAGCACGTTGCTCAAATGAGGCAACTAAATAAGGTGCGGCTTAATAATTACAGGCTTTGTTTAGTTTTAGAGGCAGTCATCACGGTACAGAAATGTATATAAGTAAGAGGTATTTTATGGGCTTCTCTAAAACTTTACTAAGTGTTAGTGAGACATAAGTATTTATTGCAGCAACTGCTCATCCGCATTCTGCGCCATAAACCCTTGGCCGGCCTGCTAGCTGTAGCGAGATGTGTTTCAGGTTTCTTGACCGTAAATACTGTTCATTGCACACGGTTATGTAAACATGAAAATGCATGCTTGTGAAACCGTAAAACGCATCTCGTAATCAGAATCGAGTGGGTGCATAGCTACAGCCATTTCTACTAATACTTTATCACCATAATGAAATATTTGTCAATAAGATAACACAACAAACGATAGATAAGTTTACGTGAAGCGTCTTAATGACCTATGCGAGCTGCAAGGTCAGGATAGTCTATTTGAAAACATGCCGGAGGCGACGACGACGCTTTGATGGTCAATAATGACGTAGGTGTCATTTGAGACTGATCTAGTGTCGAGTCACGGAAACCGCCCGGGTCATTATGAACGTTACATGAACTTCGATATTTTCCGTGAAGCGACTGCCATCTGACCTCCACAACCAATGTTCCAATGACCGTTGGCGATATCGAAGTTCAAAGTTACACTGGTTGGACTGGGAAATATTATATGAATATGAGTATAAAATACAATCGCGATATCGAAGTTCCAAGTTAGACTGGTTGGACTGGGAAATATTATATGAATATGAGTATAATATAAATATAATTGGATATTTATTTCTATGCAAAATATATTCACTATTTACTTTTTGTTACAAATAGTATATATAATTAGTAGGTGAGAAAGACTTCAATGAAATATAAAATATTAGCCGCCATATCTAAAGTGAAATTAAGACATACATACTCGTATTATATGCCCATATTTGCCTTGACCATTAATACGAAATGATTCAAAAAATTAAAACTTAGGTTTCAGACCAAACAACATCTCAAAGGGTGCAAGTCTATTACTTCAGTTTGCTTACTTTGTTAATAGTTGATCGACCGTGTCATTATTATGAAATATTACGAGTATTACGAGTACAGTACGTGTTATTTAAAAAGCATTTTGTCTCTTTAATCTCTTCTTGTTAATTTATCCTTAACTTTATACTGACTTTAAAATTCAAAATATATAAAATTATTCTTTGAAATCAGTTCAAATCCATAGATAGAATGGATTTTATGTTTCACCTAAGATGCCAAATCAGAAAACTGGCTGCCTATAATACGATTAAAATAAAATAAAGAAAAATAGGCACAAGTTTCTAATTCTAAGTAATCTTTTATTGCAGGTCACAGAGGAAACATGCGAGATCTTGCAGAGCTTTGGGTACTACTTTGAGCAACGTGGTTTGGTGGCAGTTAAGGGCAAAGGCCAGCTCATGACTTACTACCTGCAGGGCAAGCGAGACACACCCACCAACCCCTTGGATAAACACACTGTCAGTAATAACAAATGTTATCAAATACACATTGTGAAATAATTACCAAATAACGAGCCTAAGTGTGATAACCATGTTTTCAGCCATGCTTACTGGGTTTACGATTCATATCTATATAGTATATAGTATCTACTCGTACACCTCTTAGGTAGGTATTTCTGAAGCTGGTGCTTTCCCAGCGCCTAGAATTTGTATTATCACTACATAGTATAAAATAAAGTCGCGTTTTCTGTCCCTATTTTTCTTGTCCCTTTGTATGCTTAAATCTTTAGAACTACGCAACAGATTTTGATGCGGTTTGTTTCAATAGATAGAATGGTTAAAGAGGAAGGTTTATATGTATATAACATTATGCTACGACTAACAGGTGCGGAGCAGGAATGAAAAATGTTGCAAAAACGGGGTGACGCAGACAAAGTCGCGCGGGTCAGCTAGTTTAATAATAGAGGAGGAGGTGGTAATTTGGAACCCCACTTTGTTTTTTGAGTATTATAAGAAAACTATTTGACTAATCATCACAAAACTGTCTTTTTACATTAAATAACTTGTCAACTTTTATTTTAGAAATTAATTTATTGAATAAAATCACCCAATAGGTATAGGAAATAATTTCCTTTATTTGAAAAATTAAAAAAAAGGGTTCGGAAGTTTGGTGCTGGTATTATGGAACCCGGGTTCCGAATTACATGTATGGAATTAATTTAATTACAAAAATCATTCAATATGTGCCCACATCCTACACGATTGGCACTGAATCCAAGTTTCACCCTGCTGATCATTGGAGTAATTTTCCGAGCAAAAAATGCAACAAGCGTCATCTTGGTTTGTAGGCTGGATATGCGCGGTATCATTTTCCGACATGACCGTGTCACCTGATGTAACAGAAGACTCAGAATCCGAAGAGGAAGAGGAAGAATCCTGGCTGTTAGGCAGAGTTCTAGAAGACTGTCCACCTCTACGCCCACGAGCTCTTCACCGAGCTCTTCCCCGACTATTTCCTCTCTGCGCTATAGACTTGATTGACTCCTCAAGTTACTGTTTGTAAGGGGATCCGGTTAATAAAGCGGCAGATGACTTACGGCCTCTGTTCGACCGTTTATTCTTTGGCATGACTGAAACCAAGAAAAAACAATGTTAAACGCATTGTGGGTAATTTGAAACCCGGTTCCAAATTACCTGCACCTATAGGGTTCCAAAATCCAAACCTTACTTTGTTATCAAATAGTCAAGAAAACAAAAACTAGTTCAACTAAATAATAAAACTTACCTCTGACAATGTGAACTGTGGCGTATATACTTCGTGTAACACCTACTGTAGTTACTTTTAGACAGAAATAAAAGTTTTAGCAGTAATAGGAAATAAAAGTAAAAAACATTTGGCGGTAACACAAAATTTCATCTTCGTATGATAGGTCCAAACTCGATGCAAAAATGCCGCTAGTAGCGGTAATACGTTAAATGACATGAGTTCAACGTAATTTCATAGGTTTTTAACAGATGTCGTTGTCTGTTTCTGAGATATTAAGGGGTTCCAAATTATCAGCAGGTTCCAAATTACCACCCTTTCCCTATATGTATAACATTACATACGAGTATCATTGTTCGTTTTTTGTTAAACTAAAAATTGTTACAGATTGGGTGTTAATGTATTTGCTAAATTTATTTAACAATGATGTTACAATGTATGTAGGTACAATAATGTATAGCTATAATCCATTTGTTTAGGTACTTAAAAAAGTAAACAATTTTAGTGTGTCTTTTTGATATGTTTTGTTTAAACTCTGTATAAAATACTTTACTGCTTAGTAACGCATTTTGAAGATCAAAAACCTGTGTGGAACCACTAGTTAGTCAGTTAGTTAGTCTAGTTTATTTGTTTAACACGTGTTTTTATAAAAAGTTGCCACAAGATTGTTTACCTTTATTTAAGTACCTACCTAAACAAATTGAGTACCTATAGCATTGTGCATTTGAGTTAAAAATTATGTATATGTTCTGTAGCGTGTCTGTATCTAGGTTAAAATTTAATTCATACGTTTTAAGTCGATATCAAGTCACTTATCGGAAAACTTAGGAATTTAATACATCGTAGGTATTTGAAATTAATTTCCAATGCGTGTGAGCTAAGTTGATTTATATATATACCTACTTAATTTAGTATATTAATAAACTTCGCTCATTTTTAATACATTCATAGAATGTTCAAGTCTTATATTATTTTCTGTAGATATTTCATCAGCGCGTCATTATCACAGCTCATGAACATTCCATACCTACTTGAACTCTGTACTATATATTAATTGATAACTAGTACTATACATTAATAAGCAGTTACTTATAACCTTTTGTTTAATGACTTGATTTGATCGGTTTCCTAATCTCATAAATATTTGTGCCTAAGGGATAGTTTTAGGTTTAATCCATCAATCAATTGACCTATCACAGTCCACAGTTGGACATAGGCCAGCAGTAAACTAGTTTCGATTGCGATGACCCTTTTTCCACTATAATATTTTCTGTATTACTTAAACTGACAACTTTTTTGGAAATAAGTGAATATAGTATGATTAAAATTATTCATACTACGTATTTAAAAATAGCATTCTTTATCATTTCTATTTTTCTAATAGGTATTACTTCATTTTTCTAAGCAAGCGCCAACGGAGCTGACCAGGTGTCATATGGGTAAAGGAAGCAATGGCCGCAGCAACAAGAGTGACGCAGCGGACAGTCTACCCGGACAGGCCGACCTATGCTCTGTCGCCCTGGACGGGCAGGCCGCCTGCTTCGTCACTCTACACATCATGCCTTCAATATCTACGTAGAAACTTCTGTGTTGTAGCGATATCGTGTATAGTCGGTATAAGTATAATGGTGATCGTAAAACATCCTCAGAATGTACCTAATCTACCTGCACAGAAAGCGTTTTTAAGTCTCTTTGGTGGTAGTGCAAGGTGTTACGACTGAGATGTAATGTGCCAATAAAGGGTGAGGCCACAATTGTGCGTTTGCGCTGCATCGTCGCAATAGAACTGGCTCACGTTTATAAATTTATAAGAGTTTGTCTCATTGGTATAATTTTGATTAGTTATAAACTTCTAAGACGGTTATAGATTTCGGAGCAGTGACATAGGTACCTACTGCTCCCACGCAACGACGTAACGTAATCGCACAAGTAGTGGACTCTCGACAATTTTTTTACTGTCGAAAAATTACCAATTTATAATAAGTACCTAATATAATATGCCTACTAGATACTTAAGTGAAATTTTCTTAGAAAAAATAATTTAAAAAGATATTTGATTTTGAAAATTCAATTTCTCGAACCACCCGAAAATGCTCTCCACAAAATCGTTACAAAAATCTGACGGGACGCTTTCGTAGAGCATAGATCAAATGCACGGAGCGGAAGAGAATATCGCATTTATCTCGGTCTGCGTTACATTTTCACGTGCATTCATAGCAAAAGTCATTATGGAATCTAAAAAGTTATAAATTTAGACTCGATTTAATCGTTCATATTTTGACCTACTTTAGGAACAAAAATAAAAAAAATATTGCCTTAATTTCAGTTTAGTAGGGCAATATTCTATTTTACAAACCATTTTCAGTAAAATCTAAAATATTAAACGGTATTAGGTAGAGTCGGACCACCTTGTCATAATCCCTATTACAATACCGGTACCTAGATTTATGCTAAACCGATGACAGACTCAAAGGCTACGGTCAGTTTTTTACCATTCAATTATAGTCAATTTTGTTTTATGGGTTCATCAATCCGTTTATTATTTTTGCTAGTCGTGTATCCATATAGTGCACATTGACAGGCGTAAACTTGCCCGCATTATGCCGAATTGGTTCAAGATGATTGCCGGTATCCATAGGTAGATACCTACTCAGGTATAGGTTCATGTTAAAACACTGTGTAAATTAATAATTAAGGCTCTTAAATGTATTAATTTATAAGGTAATTCTATTATAATAATTGATTTAAAATTATTTTTGTAATGGTTACAGAATAAATTTAACATTTACATTTAATTTAAGAACCAAGGTGGTAACTTAGAATATATCTAAGTTAATACCAATGATGATTGTGCATTCCAATTTATTTCTTAGTAACTGTTAATACGGTTTAAATAAGAATTTGCACAATTCGCTGCGCTCGACAGCTATTGATGGATTATATTGAGTATGCACGGTTCGGTGAAATTCGCGTAACGATGAGCTTTTTTCTAATTGAACTTTGACTTGGGATTATGCAAAATTTTAAATATCAGCATATTTAATTACCTACTTATGTATTGTAGATGGAGGCGCCGGCTGGGCCTGGAGACGCGCTGCTTGCCAATGGCGACACCGGTTCGGAAGTACGGGACCCCTTACGAACAGCACAAGGAGCAGAATCAGCTCGCCCTCTCTTGCAGCCTTAGTCTGAAAGGGCATTACAAAATACTAATCAGTATTCGAATATAGAAACCTATTTTATATTAGTTTATTCTATAACAATGACATAACACCAAATTTCAGATAACTATTGTATTTATAGTTGACGTGTCCAGCGAGTTCTGCCACATTGAATGTGGGTAACACATTTTAATTATTCAATATCGGATAATGTTTTAATTCTATCAACTTTATCATCTATGCTCGTATTTATATATTGAGACATTAACATTCCTCAATCGGGCAGCAGTTCCTAAAATTAGGGCTTCAAACATAATATGCAAAAATGCAATATTTAGCTTTATGTAATAGTTAATCTTTAGCATGATTTAGTATTCGGCAGTTTTTTCCATAATCACTGTGCTCATTACGTACTTACTAGCTAAACGTCTTACTTCTTGAATTTCCTGTAAATTTCGAATTTCTACTTCTTAGAGTGACTTTATCAAATTCGATATTACTATTCAGTTGCTGACGTTCTGGTGAAAGTTTATATTTAACCGGCTACAATAAGAGAAGGTTTTCCGTTCGTCACGATTTTTTTTCACTTACCAATTTATGATATCTATCCATATAGCCATCCAGTCATCCCACAAGTAATCTTTTTCAGAGTTCTTAAAATAACAAAAATAAAACTACCATCTTCAGGATGTCTGTTGACCTGCCTTCCCAGCCTCTGTTTACCAGTTTGCGGTATCTCTAGAGATAGTTTGTGATTCGTCGGTAGAGATTAATTTAGCTTAGAGTAGCTAGCTAGCTTAGAGTCACATAACTAACTCGAGTTCTCCAAAAGCGACTGGTATTATAGAAAGTTTTACATTCGCAAACACTTAATATTAATTTTGATTCCTCCCAGTCTTTTAGAAATATCTATAGACAATAGGGGTCTATTTCTGGTATAACTACTTAATTTATTTACGGTTTCGTACGAGCATATAGTACGTAATTACATAGTTTCAAAACGGCCATAACTAATTTTATTTCATGTAAATATTTCGCAAATAGGAGTCGTAAGGTTGACAACTTGTATCAGCATGTGCTTAACTTCCGCTTACATAAAAAATATCAACTTCTTTACTTCCATGGCGTTTCACCTCTTTGGGTTATGTCACTATTGCAAAAAAATAGATACCAATAAATCACATAGCGATAGCGAGACTGTAGATATGTGTCATTGTAATTTGCAAGTGTAGTCTTATGTTACGGAATATTTTGATGACTGCACTACATTTTCTTTATTATGACTGTACATACACGCAAACTATATCTATATTATGTGTACGATTTGTACAGATATATCGTTAAATAAAATTAACAAATCAAATTTTGAAGTGGCAACTAAATGAGGTTACAGAATTTGGTTATATAATTGTCTAGGTGGACTAACGCAGGAGATGTACTCACTAAACAATAAACTAAATAACACATTATGCAAGGACTACACATTACTGTTACAAAAACACTCAACACTCATTTTAGTCACCGATTAAACGTCTAAAAAATTTATTGAGGATTCACACAGCTTGACAATCGATATTAATTTTTTATGTAGACATCTATCAGTTTTTGTACTGTTGAATAGTTTTTTATTACTATAAACCAGACACGTGGTTATATTGAAGTAGTACCGGCTAAAACCACACAATATCTCTGACACGAAATATGATAGCCACCTGTTTGCGCAAATCCTGGACATTTTGTTGAACCCATCTGTTTGTCCTTCTCACAAGCTACCGCACGTCTTTCTATACAACTAGACCATTATTTGAATTTACCTCGAATGAACATTAAGAGAATCTAGTGAAAGTATGGTGAGGCTTTGAAAGAACACCATACGTACCTACACTGCGCCCACTGCTAAACAGTCAGACATATCATGGAGGACACATTTTTTGGTAGACTGTAAGGAAAGAGAGTGCACTGTAAGATAATAGTTTTTTTAGCTTGCAAATTGCCAATACTTACCTTATAGGAGACATCCTATAAAAATAATCTAACTGGTTATTTTCATTTCGTTAAACAAAGACGACAAAGTTTGAAGGCAAATATATAACCAAAAAACGCAGAGTAACTTGACTGGTTTACCTAAAAGTCACCCTATTTTTTTTAAATAGCTATATAGCGCAGTATGAAACGTTACGCTTACGATACACACAATTTCAAAAAGTGTCCTTCTTTGCATTTCGTATCGACGTACAATTGAATAGTGAGGTTAATATATATTTATTTATAAGACATGTTAGTAATTTTCTTGGGTAGATATATGTAAAATTTAATTTTAGTAATAGTGTACAAATACTTTCCGGTTGCTCTTGAAAAGAAAAATAGTATGTATGTAGTGTGTACCAGGTGCACTCTGCATACTAGTGGCGTGCACAGGGTTTTAAGATCGTGTAGGCAGTAATAGGTGGACATTTCACAGTGCTTACCTTATCTGATTTGGTAAGGATATGCGATGTCTATTTGTCTCTATGGAATGCGCGCCACTGCTACATATCTACATAAAACTATCAGCTAATAGCTAACGAAAGAATATTACTTTTTTCTACTTATAAATTATAATTGAAAAATTCATTTGAAAATGTATAAAATTATGTTACGAAATGACTTAACACACAATACTGGGACAACTGTATAGTTTCTCATAAATGTATTATTAACAGCCGACCTTGTAAAATATCAGGGTACTATTAAGTTTAGGAATTAGACAAAAAGCCTTATGCCTGCATTTTGTGAACGCATAGCAATAATTTACTACTTAATTTTAGTTCATATTTATTAAGTAGAAGTATTTTCTCTGACACGTTATACATAGTGTCTAAGTATTTATATGAATGAGAGTGAAGATTTGTTGATGAAAAACTGCCACAGGACTAATGTTATAGTCTATAAATTAAATAAATAGTACCTACCTACTCCGTTTATAAAATTTACATTACTGTGCATACATACTGTACATACCATGGGCGTCGCCGTAACAAAATATTGTCTATTATATATATATATATATAGTACACACATGCGAATAATTATGTAATGTCACGCATATTTTTTTGTTTTCTTTTTTTGTAACCCAAAATTAATACATGACTACGCCCGTGCTTCATTTAACGTTGTACTGAGCTATTTCTACCTTAATAATGTTCGAATATATATTTGAAGCAAAAACGTCTTCTTCGGTAGTATCATAAATTATTTTGTTATCATTGTATCAATGAATTTTTCGATATATTGCTAACACACTTTGTACGAATACACTTCCACAAGTGTCATCAATCAACAGTGTAAAAGTAATGAAATGTTCGTTCTGATTTATATATGATGTCCTTTCACGCGAGGAATCAGGTAATTCTATGCTGGCATTAAAATCTTGCAAGACGGAAACGGTTTGTAAGTGCCAGGGATGGTGATGAGACCTGTCTGTATAGTATTCCCACGTTTCATCACCATCCTCGACACTTGCAATACGTTATGACCCTACTCAGGAGTGGACCTTATGATCTCCGTGAACATCTGGAGTGAGAGCAGGATCATGTTCAGGAGTACTCAAGAATAATGGATATAAGGTGATCGGACGATGCAACCAACAGTTATTGAGGCGTAGGCATACAGTGATGACTCAGACAATCAAGTCGTAATGTAACCTATATGTGCTCATAGTCATAGCGCCTGAACAGTCGGATATACTCCGGACAGTGTGACTAAATTTTGAGAGCATGTACCCGCACATTATCTATATTAACACGAAGGACCTTCTACTTAACAACGGAGGGCGTGCGTCACGAAGCCAGTCAGCTTTTGACCGCGGCCAGTATATAAAGGTATGTACGAGTATATACCTATACCGCGATCGGGTTTATTCCCGTTAACATTATTGAATAAGATGAAACATGGAAGTTCAAAAGTCAGGATGTTATTGCTGTTCTAGTATACCTACGACACCGACAGGAACCTGGCAGAAGTGAACAGATACGACTATGACCCTGTCGGCATATCCAGAAATAAATGCACTTGTCAATTCTTAGCAAATTCAGTAATTCATACACAACTATGGATGTTCAAAAATAATATGAAAGGTAAAATCTACGAATAAGGTTTTTGAGCATTCATTAAAATTAAAATAATTTCTGTGATTATTTATATATAATACATATCCAGTATGAGAATAATGTATGAAAATAATGGTTAAATATAATTTACCTAATCATTTTGTCAAACTAAAATCATAAAAACTACATGCTTTTAAAAACTATAAAATGGGAAGAAAATAATGTAATGTACAACTTACAAAGTTATTGCCTCTGATGAACAATTGTTCTAGTTACCTGCTAACTTCTTTAGAGCAATTGAGGAAACTGGAGGCCATACTTGACTAATGAAGAAACTCGTGAAAACGAAGAACTTCCAAAGATTCGGGTTTACGTCCGTAATGTAATAATTTGTTTTAGCATTTAAACTTGCATTTCCATTTGGGAGATGAATGCCTTAGTGACTACGCTTTCATTGTTATTTGTATAATCGAGTAATTCGGAATCTAGCCATTGTCTTACTCAGTACCTATAAAGACACTAAGTGTCAGTACACACTTTATATATTATATGCAGAGAATTTCGAGATGGGAGATAATCTCTCGTTTGTAATTCATTCTATATACTCGATAACAACAAATTTAACGTTACGCTTATACAAACACTTTTCACATCTATTACCTACATTTAATACCTTGTTAGTGTCATCTTTAAATCTTCATGTATTTAAGTAGCTATATTGTGATATTCATTGTTAGGAATTTAGATGATTAGAATCAGTGTCGCTTACATCTTAATATAGACGAAAGAGTAATCATTAGCGTGTTACCGAATAAAGAGTAGCAGATCATAATGTACTAAGTGTAATTGAAATTTTGTAATCATCAGCAAAACAGTGCTTTTATGATCACATAGAATATCTTCTTAGCCTAAGTATTTATAGTGTACTTTTATGAAAGATTTTAACAATGTACTAGAACATAAACGTAATTGTCGTCTTTCGAGTAGGCAGATCAAAATTATTGTAGTTATTACAATATAATGTAGGTATCTCAGTGGTGATATTATTCCTGTAATTCGTATTTAGGTGTAGGTTCGTAGAAAGATGATATTATTTTCTTTCTCTCTAGTGATATTACCTATGTACTTCCTGTGATTTGTGACTATTAATAATTTTATACACGTTCTGGCTCAAACTAAATCTGGAGGTTGGACTTCTCTTGGCTATAATTTTATGTAATAAAGCAATGTCTATAATATGTCTTTTCATTTAGAGTGGTATAAACTAAAATGTGACAGATTGGTGAGATAAACACACTATTTTAATTATTATCTCACTCACACATACCCTCTCACTGCTCTGTCGCGCGACCACCACTCACAACACAACTCATAAGCACTCATAACCATCATAACACATTACTACTCATAATTTTTATTTAATATACCTAAAAAGAATAGTTACCAATACCGTAAGTATTCTAATTTCTGAAACAGTTTGCTAAACTTTTGGTAACAATAACGCAAATATACGAGTAGTTATATCGTAAATATTTATTTTCAATAACATTATCAATTTATATACAGAATTAAATAACTATATACAAAATATTTACATATTTATATTAATTATAAAAAGGTAGAGAGACTGCAACTTTAGGCATCAAAATATTCCTCCCCATCGATCTCTACCGGAACCGTGCCCAGAAGGCTGGCGGCATTACCACGCTGAATGGCGATGCCAATTCGTTGAGCGAGGTAAAGGCCAGCCCTATGGTCACGGGAAGCGTCGACAAGTCGCTTCGCTATTTCTTTAAATAGCGCGCGCGCACTTGGACCCCACGGACCCAGCGTTTCGACACCAAACGGCTCAAATATATAATTACTATTTAAATTATTATATTTGCGCCGTTTGAGAGTCTCTGCCGATGCAGCAGCAGCGCATACGCAGTCCATCGTGCTTGGAAGATGAGAAGGCGCCAAGGTGTCGACGCAAGTGGCGTCCCACACCAAAGGCCTACCCATCTTCCAAGGCATCAACGACATCCCGTCCGGTCTCTTGCCATCGTCGCGCGCCAAGCCAACAGGTTCAAGAACAGCTGGCACGCCGGCGGTGACAAGAGCCCGACGAATGATGTCGTTAATATGCGCGTGTCGGGACATGCGACCTGCGCTCCTGCTGCAGGATAATCCGTGATGTCCAAGGCTATCGACTACTTCCCCACATAGACATCGATGCGGAGAAACACATATCGTAATAATTTTATCTGATAGATATAACATTTAATAACGATAGAGCTGTTCGTTAAATTGTTCACCCATTATCCATGAGTGATTTCGGCTTGACGACAATTTTTATTCTTTTTTTCTGCAATTTATACAATTGCACAATATTGAATATGCAAATACTAGTGGGCGGTGCTGTTAGAATGAATCACTATAAGTAGGTACTTATCTTAACAATAGTAGATATTGAGAATGCATAAGTTTACCTATTGTTTGTCGTGATGACTCAAATTGTTCTGGGGTTGGAGAATTGGTGTGGCGCAAGTAGCGGACGCCCGTGACGGACCTTGTCACAGGATCCCATTAATCGCAGTAGACAAACCTTGAGACTTGAATATTTGATATTGCTTTCCACTAGTCATCTTCATCCTGACAAGTAATAGAAGGATAAACAGACAGACACAGACTCAGACTTCGAAGTAATTCTATAAAGGTTCCGTATTTTTCATTGAGGTACGAAACCCTGAAAAGAGTTCGTTTTAGCTATTACGCTATCTTGTATAGACTCCATGGGTTACAGATAAATAAATATACATTATTTATGATTAATGAACTTTAGTGCTTAACATAATTACTTGAGGCAACACATTCAATTAACATAGAAAAATAGCGTGGATATATCTATGCAAATAGACACACACCGTGCCTATAAACATATTTGTTTTAAGCGGGAGCCGAAACGGCCACCTCTGAACTCGTAGTCGCTACGGCTACGCCACACAGGTTAGCGGTTCTCTCACAATTCTGTGGCTTTACAAACCAGTCATAAAACGTGAATTCTCATGATTAAATAGTTTCACTTCATTTCATATATTTTAATGAGAGTAGAGGAAGTAGTTTAATTATACCGTCAACGCTACAATTAGCTGTGTTCATCATTATAAACGTGTTTAGAGTAGACAAACGCAATAAAGCTTATTTCGCCATAATAATAATACTGTTTATATTTATATTAACCTAAACAATGCCCGCAGTCCGTACACATATGTGGTTATTTATATCAATGAATATGTACCTATATACTTTTCAATTTAGTAAGTAGGTAGCTTAGTGATTAAGAAATCGACTTTACGATCAAAGGTCTCCTCATCATCCTGGTCATTTCACTACTGATGTGAATTTTATTCACTCCTAACACACGGAAGTCAGGGTTAATGAAAAAATAATAAGTCAGTTCTTTTAGCCTAATCTAACAAATTTTAACAAAGTTGCATTCATCTATTCATATGGCATAAGTACAGTTAACTAAATTAAGTAAAACGTAAAATCTACCTACACTTCGATAACAGGAAGGAACAGTGGCTCTACGGAGCTACGAAAGCCTCTACATTAAATTAGCATGATGAACTGGCAGAGTGGTGGGAGGGACAACTAGACACCTTAATAAACGCACAGGGGAGGTGACATGCTCGTCTCTAAGGTCCTATCGGTTCAATTTCAAGCAACGACACCAAACGTAAATAAGCATTTTTCACAGGGTACCTTTACCTAATATAGATAAGCACATAACTTCCGAACGACTGCACCAAATTGAGTAATCCTTTTTTGATGTTTTTTATTTTATTTAGCATATTGCAGGCATCACAATTCTGAAATATAATTTACAACGCACGGGAGTGCTGCTGCTGCTGATGTATTCTGCTAACTCTCCAAACTTTTCATTGCGTTGGGAAAAATATACTCCTAAATCAATTTTCACAACAGGACTCAAATCTACCACCAGTTTTTTACAAGGGGAATATTCTTCATTATCAGTCTTCATGTTGAGAGTAAATCTCTATTCACCACTTATTTTAGTTAGGTCCCAATTAAAAATGTCTAACAAAATGGCAACCAAATACATAATATGTACTAGCTAGCAGTGACACTTTTAGGAAATACATTTACCAAGAAAACCATAAAAGTAAGATATGTCTTGTATTATCTCACCTCCGGGAATCAAATACCCATAGACGGCGTGCGTTTTGACCGGTTCGAGTCCGACATAATCACCTCCACCGACTTTGGTGGAGTTCTAATTGCATCGCAGCCGAACTTCGATATTTACCGTGAAGCGACTTCCACAATAGGCATAGGCGATATCGAAGTACTGCAGCTAAACCTTTTATGGCTATTTAACTTTTTATGGCTCCAACTTATTACTTAGTTATCCGCTTCATATTTCGCGGAAGTTGCTCGCTCTATATTTTCATTATTTAGGTTTTAAAATTATGGGTACCGAAATTTTTCCGTTTTCACCCTGTACAAGGTCCCTTTTTCTTTTCGGCCGGTGATGGGGGATATATGAGGAAACAAAACACCGCAAAATCGCGAGATGCGAGATCATTTAGGGCAATTGTATACTTTTTTGTGTGTTTTTTAGATATCTATGTTATCACCAATAAAGTCCATACAACTTCACAGATTATCTCAAACTGTGCGGGAAGTTTCACCTTCTGTTGCTTATAGATCGACGCGAAATAGCTGACTTTACCCTTCTTGTCAAAGTCATTAACAACAGAATTGATTGTCCTGAGTTACTGGAAAAACTATCATTTATCGTGCCATCTAAGGCATCTAAGGCCTCTCCACGTTCCCTACACGCTAAAACAAATTACTGATAGAACAGCTACCTGGTGAGAGCAAGTAGAAACTTTAATAACGTATGTAAACAGCATGACATTGATCCCTTTTTCGTCAGTGTGCCCTCATCAAGAAGACTATTAAGTTTTTATTTTTTTTCAAATGTATATAGTGCAGCATGGGTTAATACTGGTTTTTATTCCTTTTTGGCACAGTATTTCTTTACGTGCTAATCTTTGCTTACAATTTGATTACTATTCTCTAGATATAAGTGAAAACTTTTAATTGGTTTTCTTATGCTTATTTTATGATTTATCCGATGTTAGCTGTACGTTTTCCATATGAAAAAAATTAAAAAAGTATTATAATAATTGTATGGATACTTATGTCCGAGATTTAGCCACTATTTGTGCCATGGTGTCTGTGTGATTGTGATTTGTAACATCTAGCAAATGACATTGACGAATTGTCTTATATAAGACCTGATGAAAAATTTCACATACTTCGCGCTAATACAATGGGACCCAATTGACCCAATCTATCGTGTGTCTATATAGATAGTATTGCACATAATTGGCTTTTCTTTTTTCTGATGGCAGCGGTTTCAACAAGACAAGTGGAAAGGTAGCGCTGAAACGAGGGCACCATATAATCACATAATTCGAACTGATAAAATTACTCCGATTTAATCAATACATAACTAGCAGCGTATGTTAGCACATGGTATGGAATACTCATCTATTCACTTAAGCGACCTTAATTTCTTCCTTTCGAGAAGGAGGAACTCTTACCTATTAGTAAGTACTAGATATTCTTAACAGGTTACATTTAATTTCTATCCGATATTGGAGCGGAATAATAAGAATATATACATTTTTAAATCATTAGTATAACTTCGAAAGAATCCAGGTACACTGAAGTCACCTGATCTCTCTGTTTCTCCACTGCGCCGTCTGCTTATCAGAGTCTGCTTATGTAGAGAGATATAATAACAATAATAATGTATTTATTTTCAAGTAACTAAGATTCATGATGTTAGTAACAGTGTATTAAACTTATAGTTATGTTATTTAAAAATAAAACAATTCATGGCATGGGCTCAGTAACAACAACAACATTGACCAATAAATATCCAATTTATAATAAATTGATTGATTCATTTATCGTATTTATAATAAATTATTATTTGCTATTATAATTCATATTGATATAAATTATTAAAATAAGTCAAGATAAAATAGATATATAATTCAATTAGGTTATTCAAATTATTGATTAATTAAATTATTATTGAGGGTATATGTTTTCTTCAATGAAATCAGTACCTAAATTGTCAATTGAATTAATCACTTGGGGCTACTCACGCCACCTGCAATTCTGGAGCAACGATTTATTATACAGCAATCCAGTCTATCTGCAATCATGCCCAGTACGTCATTGGAGTTGCTCCGGTCCCTGCCCACCAAGGATGCTTATCTTTTTGGCATCAACGCACAGTGGTGCGCCTAACGCCTAACGTAATTTCTAGAAACCAATCATAACGATTTGTAAACTACTCTCAACAGGTAAGAAATCACAAAAAATAATGTACCTAAAACCTCGAATATACATAAACAATTGAAATAAGTAAAAAAATTATTTGGTCCCGCTAACTTGTACTAGACGGTACACTGTGCAACGCATAAAACAGTCGACTTGGTTTTTGGTAAACATATCAGATGCACTACAATATCGAAGCAGCCGCAACAGCACCCTGAAAGCATCATTGTACTGAACGCTAAGGGCGTTGTACAATGATTACTGCGTAAATACCCACTACACGTTACTCTACTACACGGTCCATGTTGCCAGACATGTTATCGATACTAGATACCTCCTTAGATAATGTCAATCGCTTAGTTAGCCTATCACAGTTCACTGCTGGATATCGCCCGCGTTTTCAGTTAATCACCTCTTACTACAGTCGTCTCTTACCTCTTACATTACACCCTTCAGATAAGGTGGAAGTTTGTGAAGATGTACGGATGAGTATTGTTTATAATCTAAATATTAATATAGATGAGAAAAATAGGATGTAAGTAGCTTAGGTATATATTCCGCCGTATCCACGATCAAGGCGGTGACTCCCGCTCCGGCTCGTTCTTGGGACAAAGGGTGGCCATTGCGATTCAACGAGGCAACGCGGCCAGCATCATGGGCACCTTTGCGCCGGGAACGATACGGGGTGGGTTATTTGACGCGACATAATCATTATTCTGTTTGGTGAGTTTAAGTTTAATTAAGTTTTGATATGTATTATTTTTATCAGGCAAATAAATTAATTATTAAAAAATATATATAATAGAATAGATAAGATAGATAGATAGATAAATTGTAATATTTTTGACATTATTTATTAATATAAACTACTTTTAGAACAAAACTGTGTAAGAAAAGATAAAAATTCCGAAATGATGCTTTTTGTCAACCAAGTTAGAAACAGCTTTCATACTAACTGAAATAGCTGAATTTCGACATGTTATGTAAATGGCGAAATCAGGTTCTATAATTAGGTAGACTAGATTGTGGGTCAGGACTCTAACAACCTAAAATGAATTCGACAGGATGTTGGTATTTTTTTCAAATGCGGATATCGAAGGAGCGCGCATCACGCTGCCTCTTGCTATCTCCTACTAGGCTGACAGGCAGCTACACCTGTCACCTCCAAACCTGCTTTCATGGAGGCGGGAGGTCATTCTGTGACCTGCGCCGCCCCAGTCGCCTCCATTCGTCGCAGTTGGTATGGCTACCAGAATCAACCGAATTTTAACGTGTGCTCCAAGGCACAGAGTCGTCCCAATGTGTTTAATAATTCTAAGTCAATAATGTAACGCAAGTATTGTTCTGTGAAAATATTCAATGAACAGATACAAATATTTTACAAATTGTATGCAGCTCTATCATTTTGCATATAAGAAGAGCAATAGCGGGGAAGAGGAAGCGTAGGGTGAAGGGAAGTGGCGAATAAGGGGATGTGGGATAATGGAGGTGAGAAAATGTGGAATTAGGTAAAATAGTGCAGTGCAGTAAAGGGGGGAAAGTGGGGAAAATAGGTAAGTGGGGAAACTGGGGAAGTGGAGAAATTGGGTAAGTGGAAATAATGGAAAAGTGAGGAAATCCGGGTAAAAAGGAAAGTAGAGAAAATGAGGAAGTGGGAAAAATGAGGCGAAGGAGATCTGGGTAAAATAGGGCTGTGAGGAAAATTAGGGAAACGGTGAAGAGGAGAAAATGGGGAAGTGGAAAAATGAGGCAGTGCGGAAAGTGGAGAAATGGAAAAGTAGGGAAATTAGGGAAGTGGATAAATTGGTAAAGTGAGAAAATGGGGCAGTGGGGAAAGTAAGACAATGGGAAAGTGGAAATTAGGGAAGGTAAGTAGTAGGTTACCATTTATATGAAGAAAAATGTTGTTAAAAGGGAAGGGAGGGGGGTGGAATAGCTTATGCTAGAACAATATGATACAGAAACGAATAAAATTAGAAGATCAGATATGGACATGTTCTATTAGAAAAAAAGTTATGAATTGGGGGAAGGGCAAATAGAATAGTCAAATGGGAAAGCGGGAAAAATGGGCAAGTGGGGAAAAAGGGAATTGGCAAACATTGACAAGTGCAGAAAAAAGGGATAATGGGCAAATGGGAATTCAGGAAAATGGGGATAATGGATAAGTTGAGAAAATTGGGGAGTGGGGAAGTGGGGAAAATGAGGAAGTAGGGAGAACGGGAAGTGGGGAAAAGTTCCCTTTTTACACACTTCCCCATTTGTTCCACTTTCCCAAGTGACTATTCTATTTGCCCTCCCGCCAATTCTTAATTATATTTCGACAGAGGAGATCAGGACAGTGACTGGTGGAGCCGCCTGTCACCCTAGCAGAAGACATTAGGGAAAGGGAGTCATCTCAAAGAGAAGTCCCTGGGTCTGCCGTGGTGCGAGAGATATGTCTTGTATAATCTCACCTCCGGCAATCAAGGACTCATAGACAGCGTGTGTTTCAGTCGGTTCCAATCCGACATAATCACCTCCACCGCCTGTGCGGGGGTGCTATCCG
Source organism: Pelosia muscerda (assembly GCA_963691645.1). Classification (NCBI taxonomy): domain Eukaryota; kingdom Metazoa; phylum Arthropoda; class Insecta; order Lepidoptera; family Erebidae; genus Pelosia; species Pelosia muscerda. The sequence continues at coordinate 9,539,057 of OY829100.1, forward strand.
TGGAGATTTTGCGCACAATAAAAAAAACGCCAGGCTAGATCATTCTTCCTCGTCTCACACATTGCTACCTTATCGAGTGTAGCAGGTTCGATTCCGATTGTATAGAAGTATGTTGTATTTGTGTAAATGCTTAAGATTGAATTATTTAATCCGTGTCAATACATATACAATATCACAGACTACTGTAATATTCAAACAACGCGCTCTGACAGTTCTCGGTGCAAAAGTGTCATCACACTTGCTGCGTTTCCACACTAGGTGGCGATGGCCAGTCTCTGTATCAGGAACGATCAAAAATTAGAGTTAGCTTCTGTCAAATTTTCTTAATAAAGCTGCTATTCTCCTTGCTCCAGCTCTCTATGGGTTCCGCCGCTACCGACGTGAAATGATGCTTAAGATTAATAATGAAATTTAAAAGTTAGTATATGTAGGACAGTCTCAGTGGCAACGCAGGAGGCGGGGTTTCGATCCACGCTCAGTGCAAATATTTGTATGCATGAATTATGGCTATTATTATATGAATATATATGAATAGTAGAACTGCGGTAGCCTAGTGTAGTGATATGGGTAATGGACTGCTGAGAAGAGGTCTCGGGTTCGATCCCAGGTTTTACCATGGCACACACCAATGACATTTCGATGTTTTTCGAAGTTATGTGTGTAGTTATCGCAGGTTTCTAAGTACCCGGATAATGGCAATAGGCTCGCCACCTATTACATTGGGACCTAAACATAAACTGGCGAAATGTGGGTGCTAGCGCCTCTGCCTACCCCTTCGAAGATATAGGCGTGAGTTTTTGTTATGTTATGTTAATATGGTTTTTTGCACTGGTCTGGCCGTGCGTTGGTAAGCACGTTAGGCCGTCTGTCCCGGTTGCCATACGAACATCTATGGCAGTCGATACGGGTAGTTGGAGCCCTCAAAAGTCCGACTAGCCTAAACTAACTATAGACGTTCCATATCGCCAATTTGGTTGTGGAGGTGCGATGGCAGTCGCTTAACGGAAAATATCGAAGTTCAGCCACATCTTATTTGACTAGAAAGCCGACCCAAACTGAATTATGAATAGGCTCAGAGAATTATTTTTATGTACTACTTGACAGGGGTATATAAATGAATATATCTACCTAATTTTGCATATACCACCAAAGGTTTTCAATTGATCATGAGATTTGTACTATAGTGCACTGACAGAATGGTACCTTTAGTCATCCACTTAAAGCTCTATGAAAGCTTACATAACTTGTGAATTATTGGGCGAGTCGAAGGACTTCTCACGTGAGGAATGTATATATGCGTGTGCAGCTGCAGATGCGTCGCAGGTCCCGATGATGCAGATGATTCACAGCTGATGAGTGCGAAGGGTGATAGCAGAGGTGCGAGCGGTGTGGGTGAGCGGGGCGGGCGGGGCGCAGATTGAGGCCACTATTTAACCGCACGACAGCCGCGCAACGACCTGTTGTGATCCCGTCATGGCGCGCTACGCCCGTGTCGCTACTCTGGTCGCGTGCCTCTTGTTTGCCTTCGGTGAGTCCTAGCCTTTATTTACGCTCCAGACACCGTCGATCTCGCGACGTCACGGGTGACACGATGTCACATTCGTACATCTGCCAATTTGTGATTGCGTCAGTATAGTGAACAGTGAAGTTGCCCGCTCTCGACCATCACGAGATAGACAGTGTCTACGCGAAGTTTACGAATGAATGCAGCCGACCACGATCGACTTGCATCGAACTGCTAAAGGACAACGACGCGCACCCTTCAAGGATAGTCACTCATGTCTGTAGCGCGAATCGAGTCTCCACCTCGCGGCTGCAGCAGTGTTGTGAAAACTTTAAATCTAATTGAATTCCGTGATGCATCGACCGAGCATTCTAATGTTGCGAAAACAAATTGCTGGTTGCATGTTCACTTTTATTAACAATCACTGAGTAATAAGTTCACTCGGTTTCGTGTTTCACGGGCCATCGAAAATACTCAAATATATTATACAGTCTTGTATTATACAGATGTTGCCAGGATTTATGCCTAATGATTACGTTACAAGTCACAATCAGGACGTGTTTAGTTTAAGTATTGGTTAGCACCTGCTGTGGCTGGGCACTGCGGTTGCGGAGAACTTTCACATTCGTTCCGTGTTGCGCTACGCCTGCGCCCGCGCTGGTGACGTCACAGTCTACATAGTGTCGAGGGCAGCGAGACAGCTACGATGAATACCGAGATTGAGCGATGTTATATGAGCTGGCCCTAGTAATTTCTCGAAATTTCAATTTGATACGCTATGTTTGGACATAGTACAGCGTAACTTGATTAAATATGATTTCAAAGAATTTAACTTGAAATGCTTGTGCAAAAGAATACTTAAATAAAACTTCAGACCATGATTTACTCACAAATAACATATTTAGAAAAGATTAAAATTAGGTTCATTAATATTTTTTGTGAACCTTTGTTAGCCGTAAATTAATCTATCTACGACATAATTAGTAACAAATTTTATGAAATTCTGTACCAACTTGAAACTGCAAGGAAGTCGCAATGAGAAATGACAAAACCTTTGACATTTAAAATCATAATACATAGTGCTTGAGTTTGATTATGTTTATATAATTGACTTTCTAACTTCTTGCAATTATAAAAAAGTATAAAAACACAAAATAATATTCGTACTAATTTGAATGTCAATTTCATGAGTTAGATAATTTTCATAACTCGTGTTAAACGTACAAAAGTAGCAATGTGTAATCATGTGTAAAATTATAAGGCGTTTGAACAACCTCATGCAATGCTTACATATTAAGGACGTTTTCATTGTTCCCAATTTATTGATGTATTGAATATATTAATTAGTTTTATATTTATTGATTACATCACATTATCTTGATTTAAAGTGTAAAAATTCTGATTATTTGTTTTACTAATAATAAATATCATCAAAAATAAATAATAATTCTGAATTTTAATCCAATTTAAATCAAAATTGTTATTGAAATTAAAATTCACCTTCGAGTTAAATAATATATAAAATAAAATCGAGGACGTTAACAATGATATTAAATAATTTTAATTAAGTAGTTTCAATGAGACTTATTTAAATTATTTAATTTAATTAACTTACAAATGAGTTATACTTATTAAGCGATTACTTTATTGTTTTAGTAGGCCAGTCGTATTACTAGGTCAAGACACTGTGGATACATTAAGTATTAATCAGATAAAAATACAACAGTATTCGCTATAAAAAGTATTAACAATTTAATTATTGCAATTCATATGCATATAAAATAGCGCTGAATATAAAATAATGTTTACGGAAATTAACGCTTACGGTTTTCGTACATATAACTTTGAACTGCGTGACGCTCTATAGAGCTCTAACTATTCATAACTTTCGTTTGAAATTGGCAATAACCGCGACGTATGCACTCGCAGATTCTTTTCGCCGATAATAACAACAAACGCAATATAAAACATTCGAAGCACCGGTTATATAAATATTGGTAAACTATTATGACGCTTATTTATCAGTTACCCACTTGTGGTTTTCAGATCTTTAGGTCTGTAGGTCAGCTTGGTTGCGCCACGTGAGCGATACATAGACAGGCTTTGACTCCAACTCGATATTGTGTTGAAATTTCGCCGATGCATAATATTAGTGCTTACCAATTCGCTTAATGTTTCGAATGAAAAAAATATATTCCTTCGTATATTTTTCACAATTTTAACTGATTGTGTAAAGTTTCATAAACGATTGTCTGATATATCTGTAATTTATAAAATATATTGCACTTTATATTAACATTACACACAATTATACTTTTGCCGGTGTAGTGAACGTTCATAGGCAACTAGGCTTATCCTTGATTGCTACTTTCATGAGAGGAACACTATATGACGTTATATATTAAGTACACATTATATTAGAAGGCGTGTTTCCGTATCATAATCCAGTGTAAAGATTAATCGCTTTTGTTCGCACATCAATAATATCAATATATATTGAAGGGATCGCGATATGAAATAACAAGATAACACTCAATATTATCTGTGTAAAAGCGCTTATAGATATTGACATGCATGCCAATGGGCTCGTGTATAGTGAAGCAGGAAAGCAGGCGCATCTGTTAGATACATTGGTTTTACACAAACAGGTGCTGGAAACTGCATCTTCACATGATGACGACCTATTTCCATCTATTGGATTGGGAATGAATATAAAAAAAAAATAAGCTTGGTGAGATAGAGATCACTCTTAAGGAACGATTTCAAAGTACTAATAGTTAATGTCATGGCTATGGTAATCGAGTAGATTAGGAATACTAGCCAGGTTGGTCTGGAATGTTGTCTATTCTGGATGCAGTGGCTGCCATCCGACCTCCACAACCTATTGGCTATATGGAAATACTGCAATTAGACCAGTTGAATTTATCGTAACGATGGCCATAGATGTACCTATAACAACCGAGATCCACAGTTTAAATAGCTCTCCGAAGCACGACTAGACCAGACCATATTCATGTCTACAAATATTTTCATCATTAACCCACGCTCGAAAAGATAACAATATCTCACCTTTCATTAATTATTCAGAGATCTAGGTCATTCCCACTGTCACCCACCAACTGTTACCCCATTAGGGGCCACTGGGAATTTATTTTTGAAAAAAACCCAATAACAGATTATTAGGATCTTTTTACTTTTTATACCACTTAGGTGGCAGACAAGCACACGGGCCTCGTGATGGAAAGTGGCTACCGTGACCTATGGACGTTAGCAACACCAGGGGCTCGTCATACTCGTGCTACCGGTCGTATAAAAACCTTACGAGTAAAATGCGTATTGTCGCGTCCTATTGGAAACTAGGTTGCCAGTAGGTAGGTTTGAATCCCAAAGATCTTGGTGGAGCTCCACACACACACACACATCTAGGACTATGTGTGTATTTTTGAGGTACATAAAGTACATTTAATCTAACCAGAGAATCAGACTAAACGTTAGACTCGGTGTTGATGAATTAATCAGTCAGTCGGGGTATGCACATTGAATATCTTGATCGAGTGATGTCAGAAAAGTCCTTCAGCAACAACCCATGTGATGACGACCTGTTTGGCGCGGTGGTAGGGCGGCCGACACGGGGTGCGTCAGTGGTTGCGGTATTGATTCCCTTTCACTGCAATTTGCATCTGTCTAAGTGTTTCTGCGCACAGAATGTTAATGTTTACAAAAGATATGTGTATTAATATATGTTTTAAAATCGTTAGTACAAGCTATTTTTAGTATGGATCTTAATAGCACTGCGTTGTATGTGGAAGAATGTTTTTGTTATTTTGTAAACAGTAAGTTGTACCTAGTAATTTCCACTCCTAACGTTTCTAGCAAGATGTTAAAAAGCCTTCATTTATAACTAATCTATAATATACTCAAAAAATTACATTACGTAGTAAACAAATTCTTCATAGATAGATAACACAGACAACATCATAATATTTGCCATTAAAGACTGAGTTCCTGGTAATTCATTTTTTATTTCATTCTTTATTGCACTCATGAATTATTATAACTAAAACCATCTATGTATGATTTTAGATTGACATGGTCATTTACATATTCACTGTTAAATCGATTGGGATATTTACCATGTTTGTTGTATTCTTCGCGTAACCGATATTTCGGCGCTGTTGCAAGCGCCATGATCACGGTGTACTGATGACCGCCGACAAAACATGGTAAATATCTCGATCGATTTAACAGTGAATATAAAACCATCTAAATAAATTACGTGTAATATGTAGGAATCCTATCAGAACTCACATCTGAGTTTTCTTCCAGCAAATTCCGGGAGTGTACAGAGGAATAACAAAGTAGTTCACGTAGACGAAGATAAAAAAATAAATGCTAGTAGATATTTATGATATTGGTCTTAAGATACTTTTAACTAAGTGAATATATTTTGCCTTTTAGTATGTAAAGCCTTTTTACTCAAATCAATATTTAAAACACTCGTGGCTAAGTGGTGATCAAGTAGGTTAAGACATTGCAAGGTTAAACAATAAAAACTAGGTCGGTCTTAGGACGGGTGACTATGCTAAACACAGTGAGACCGCTCCGTGCCTCAGAGAGCACGTTATACCGCTGTCGGTCACGGTTGCAGTACGAGTATCTGTGGCATTCGTTACGGGTAGTTGGAGCCATAAACTGTAGTACTGAACTTAGATATCCAACCTGTGATAGTCTGTGTAGATAGATTTCGTTGTTAAGTCGAAAGTCGATTAAATTGGGCAAATACTTGAAGGATAAATATGTAAAACACGAACGATTCCTCTCTACGCCTCACGAAAGATACCACGTTCCACGGGTTGTTACTCGTAGATCCTCAGCTAAGTTCCACGTGTCATAAACAACCTTTCGACTGTTACATAAAATAAGTTTAAGTGAATGTTGATATTGCTTAATTCATTTACCTATCGCTTGATATATGCGTTTCGTTTGCTGAGCTTTCTTGTTTAGTTATGTGTAGGTCGCGTCAATCATTGTCAAATATAGTTGCGAGTTGCGTCGCACTGTAATTGAGCAGATTCCTATTAAATAGTTAATTGAATAAAGCTCACTGAAAGAGATATTTAAATATTACTTTTATTGTTATTTATTGATTCTTATAACTATTTTGCACTAAAGTAAATAATGACACGAAAGACTATGTCATAGTTGTACATTACAAACAATTTTTCACAAAACTTACTGTTACGTCAATTAATAATAGAAACTGATTTGAATTGACAGTAAACTACCTCATTTTGAGTGATTATTACTAATTCCTTAATTTTTTCATAGTTTCTTTGTATAGTTTTAACAAGTTAGAGATTTATTCGTATATACAGTAAACAATAAAAGTAATTTTACGCTTAAGCATATCATGCGCTAGTATTCCGGGCGAAAAACATGAACACTGACATGGTAAGCCCTCAAATCACTTCAAGTCTAGAAATTTTGAAATAATAAACAAAACGATCGAAATAAAAATAGCACCGACTGACGTAGCACAACATAAAAATATTAGGCTGGTGGAAAATATATCCACTATTAAAATGTAAAGATCTTAAATTAATCAGTTTAACTCCTGTTATTGACTGTATATTTTACTATCAGTCCATAATTTTCGTACGTGTTTCTCAATATGACTAATCAATCCTCGGCACTAGACACTCAACTACCTGAAACTTGAGAAAAACATGTTACCAATTATTTTCATGGCCAAGTTTACTTGTGCGTCTAAAGAGACATGATGCGTCCGTGACTTAATGCGTACGCGCCACCTAAAATATTTCAAAACATGAACAAGAAGATCAAAAGCAGGATGTTTGTTATCGCTTTACATAATCTCGTAGATTTTTTCTTGGAGGCTAAGTGAAACGTAAACTGAGAATAAATTGAATCAAGCTCCGATGTCGCCGCTGTGATCGTATGTGAGTGACGCACGCAAGGTGAACGCTATTTACTTCCGCGTACGGAAACACCCGTCGCCTGGTATCAGAAATTATCTGTGCTTGAAGGGAGTGCCGCTTTTAACTGCAGAAGGAAAGTCAAGTTGTGGTGCTAAATATTCATAAGGTCGGCAGTTGGTATTCGAATAACGCGCCCGGTCGACGCCCGAACCTACGCGCATACATAGTTGTTCCCACATTCATGTTTTGTTATTCTAACTATACGCTGTAGCTACTTGTGTAGTGACCGAGCTTTTTTGATAATGACAGTGTACCTAATAAAGTACAAACACAACACAGAGTATGATGACATTCTATTCGTCTACCGGTCAATAAAATAGTAATTGAATAAAAAATTACCTAATTTTGATATAAATATGCCAGAAAGTTGAACTTATACGAGTTCGAAACGAGGAAAAACTAAACAAGTATTCGTGAGCACGTATTTCCATACAAGAGACATCAACGCGCTTCGGTATACAGCGCCTACGTTATAAGTTATTAAAGTTTAATTGCAACAGCATTTTTGTCACGTCTGTCATTTCCTAAAGGAAATGACAGACGTGACAAAAAAGTGACATAAATGTAGGGATTAATTCATTGAACCTCTTATCATTATATGTAACATAACTACGTTCGTGATAGATCCGGGTCAATGAGAACTAATGTAATATCGATTGGTGTTCAATATTTGTTTTGACAATATGTCTTTTCAAACTAAATATTTATATTATATTTGTATTTCATGAACCTTGTACCGATTGTATGCTGCCCACAATATTCTCTATGCATGAAATGAGTTAACTGCCGGTCGGTGCGGCTAAACCTCAAAGTATCTTAATTTAATTTATACGGGTTCAGTATACTAGATTATTAGATGACTACATTCACAGTTTCTTTTTTAAACATCTAGCTTAAATTCAATATTTGAATCCATTGATTGAAGCAAATCAACTAAAACTAAGTAACCTGCTTGAGTAACAATTTACTTGTAGAAAAATTAACGCAACTTCTAGTAGTGCAAGTGAGACAGTTGTATAACGTTGTGAGAACTTAGTTTCCTCGTATTACGTGCTCGCTGTTCACAAGACATGCAAACGCAACTACAAATAGTCGTACTAATATCTCATTGTCTTAAATATCACCTACGCATAGTATGCTACTCACACAGGTACATATTGACAGTTGACACTTTTTGTAGGAGCTCCTTGTGATGGTCTTACTTGTGAATGATATTAAGACAATACCACGGAATTATGTTATAATTTTTCAAATGTGTTTTATATATCTTTCACTTGCTCCTATTTTAATAAGCGATAATTATGATAATTGTGTCCTAATACCTGTACCATTACATTTTCTGGGAGAGAAGGAGATCGACTATTCCGTATTCTTTCTGAATTATAATAATTTCGTCAGCCTAATCGACACACAAATCAAATGCCATGCATAATGTACAATTTTGTACAGACAGAAGACATAGAAAGAGTCGTCCTTGTCGCTTGCCCAAGCTCTGACATTTCGAAGTGAGTCAAATGTCACGAGCGCTCACCCCACCTTTGGCATTTAGACACTTTAGGCGCTTCCATGTGACATTTTGTTCTAATGTGATAAAACTGTTAATTGTGAACGTCACCGTAAACCATATGGTTTGGTAATATATATGGGTATATACATAAGACAATTTGATCGAACATCGCTTCACCGGTAATCGTATCTTTAGCAATGAACTATAAATATCACATGCAATTTCCGGCATAATCAACTTTTAACCAGTTTGATAGTATGATTGTTGAATGCAATTAACATTCATTTAATAGTGAATTGTTTGTCCAGCATCGGCCGACGCGGATCGGATGCACCGATGGCGGCGACAGGCTGAGAACGGTACAGCAAAGAAAGAGGACAGTTTGGAGCAAGAACTATGCAAGAGCAAGGACGCCGGCGAGTGGTTCCGCCTGGTGCCCGGTGACGGCGACAGCTGTCGCGACGTCATCCAGTGCACTGCCTCGGTAAGTACCACCTATATATAGCTGAATATTTTACACATACATTCTCTAGTAAATATGTCCTTATATTAATACTATTTGGAATGTGAGCCACTTTCAAACTGGATCACATTGAACATTTTATAAAGTTAATTATGAAAAATCCTCGTAGCTATTTTATATTGCTCAATCACTGAGGAATTTTAATACAAGTACGATTAAGGTAGTATAATTAAAAATATGCGAAATGCAATAAACGTTAGAAATTTGTCCTCAATATAAACAACAGAGCATTGCGTACTTGTGGGTAGGTATTACTGCTGCGTTCTTACGCCATTCAAGGTAATGTAAGAACACACCGCACCGCGCCCGCGCCGGCCGGCTTGCGCCGCACCGCGCCGCGTGCTCCTCCTTAAGAACATTGTTATAATTATTGTTAACGTGGAAATAATACCATCCACGAGTGTTTTCGCACTATAATAATATTAAAAGTGACTACAAACATTATATAAATTACTTTATATGTAGGTATAGAGATTTCACTTCCTTTAACTGAATAGATTTATAATTGATAAATCAAATAAATGACAACCAAACCAAATAACAAACCGCAGTGTCAGATTGTACAAGTAATAGTAGTTGTAGTAGTGGGTACGTAGCTACTATTAATTTATTTCATAACGGAACGTCTCAGAACAACTCCTGCCGTAACAGAAAAAGATAAATAAGAACTTTTTACAACAGTACAAATATAAAACAGTAAACCGCGAGAGTAAACAATTTGGACAAAAAACACTTTTCCGTCTCTCTAGTTGCAATCACGCTGTCATGTGTTGTATTAACTACGTTTGAACCTTGACTGTCTATTACGTTATTGTTGAGTGAATGAACATATTAAAATTGAAAACATTTTAATGTTGTTATTACATCTCATGTTGTTTAATACAAATAAATGTATCTATAATGTCCAATAGAGTTAAAATAACCAATGCAATTAATATTTTTTATGAAACACGTGAGAAAATACTTGTATATTCTTAAATAGAATTTCATCCTATTGAGAGCTATAGATAATGATGATGATGAATATGAGCGTTTAAACGATTGTCTCTCTTGTTGCCAGGGTATTCAAGCCATCCGTTGTCCAGCCGGGTTGTACTTTGATATTGAAAAACAGACCTGTGACTGGAAAGATGCTGTTAAAAACTGTCAGTTGAAGAGCAAAGAGCGTAAAGCAAAGCCTTTGCTATACACTGATGAGCCTCTTTGTCAAGACGGTCATCTCGCTTGTGGGGATAGGAACTGTATTGAGCGCGGACTCTTTTGCAACGGTGAAAAAGATTGTGCTGACGGTTCGGACGAAAATACTTGTGGTAAGTACCGCTAATTACCTTCCATAAATTATTATTCACAGATCAATGGTACCCGCAACTGTGTGACCTTTCGAATCTTCCTATATAATAATCACAGTGACTTCGTATAGGAGGTGCCTTTCCTGTTTCTTCTTTTTTGTCATTTCGTTAAGCCCATACAAATCTTTAACGCTCTGGTTCATTTGTTACGAAGCACACGTTCACTTATACCTGAATAATACATTTTCAATGTCATGGGCATTAGATAAGTAATCGTGAAAACTACGGCATACTTGTTGTATTTTATTAGTTTTTTACATGTTTGTCATAATTTTGATACAAATTTAAATGAAAATAAGTACTTATCAATGATTTGGATCTAACAAATTCTCGAATAAGAACCTGCTTTTAAGTAGTCACGACTAACCTGTCTGATACACCCGTCATTAGGCCTAAAAGCATCTCAGTGTTACATCATAGCGCGCATTTAAGGTACTTATTAATTGATGAAACTACTATTAGATCTCACTTATTTCGTTTGTTTATAAAGGTAGGCTAGAAAGCGTCAGACTTATATTTACGTATGCAGTGTGTGCGCCTTCTGAATCAGCAGGCAGTCGGTATGCATGGAGTAGCTCCACACGGTCCATATAATAAAATTCCCTGGCCTGGTATATGACTTGAAATCACTTTGAATTGTAATTAAGTACCTGATTTGGATACTAAAGTCCATTCACCACTGTACAGACTCTCGTATGGAAGGTCGTCACATTGCTTGGACTTCACGTCTCTAAAGCAAATATATGTGCATATAAAAAACACTTTACATAAGATTAATTCGCATTGTCAAAATATCTCAATGTCATCCACTAAATTCTAGAACTAAGTCCGATAATTGGTTACATTGTATATGGTGTTAGAATGGCAACTTTGGTAAAAAAATATATTATTTAACCATTATGTAAGTATAAACAACTTAATATGGCTGAATCAAAAGTGAAATCCAGTATGTGTCAGCTCTGTCGAGCAATTTGACCGAGCGAAAGTACCCATACTGGTTCCTACTCTCGCCCCGCCCAAGATTAATATTATATGTTTGTGAAGCAGCCCGACTGGCCGGCCCGTAGATAAATTGTATGTCTCAACAGTTTTACAATATTAACAAAGTCATTATTCATATTAAAATACTAGCTGCAAAAACTAGATCTGTGCCCTAAAATGCCAATATATTACTACCTAATTTATTTAATAGTTGGATTTCATAATGAATTACAAATGCGTTAAAATCAAATAATATTATTCAGAAATTTTCTAATTTATATTTTAAATTTAGGTGAAAACCTCAATAGGTTTTACACAAGTGATTATCTGACGGATATAACGATGTGTTAACTATTACATTATCACGTCATAAAGCGTAGGTTGATTTTGAATGTATTCTGATGATGTATTTGATTTCGCAGATATCGACAATGATCCCAACAGTGCGCCACCGTGTGACCCCACGCAGTGTGTGTTGCCCGATTGCTTCTGTTCCGAGGATGGAACTGTGATCCCGGGCGACCTACCTGCCAAAGATGTACCTCAGATGATCACCATAACTTTTGATGATGCTATCAATAACAATAACATTGAACTGTACAAAGAGATATTCAATGGCAAACGTAAAAACCCCAACGGCTGCGATATTAAAGCAACATTCTTCGTTTCACATAAATACAGTAATTACTCCGCCGTTCAGGAAACTCACAGGAAGGGCCATGAAATCGCTGTACATTCAGTCACGTAAGTAATCAAACTATTCATTGTAGCTTTCACGGTTATAACAACAGTACAATACCCTATTACTATGCTAATGACCCTATCTTGTATTCAGGCACAACGACGATGAACGCTTCTGGAGTAACGCTACTGTCGACGACTGGGGCAAGGAGATGGCTGGCATGAGAGTCATCATCGAAAAGTTCTCGAACATCACAGACAACAGCGTAGTAGGTGTTCGAGCGCCTTACTTGCGTGTCGGTGGTAACAACCAGTTCACTATGATGGAAGAACAGGCATTCTTATACGACAGCACCATAACCGCTCCCTTGTCTAACCCACCACTATGGCCATACACAATGTACTTCAGAATGCCGCACCGCTGCCACGGTAACCTGCAAAGCTGCCCCACCAGAAGTCATGCCGTCTGGGAAATGGTAATGAATGAACTGGATCGTCGCGAGGACCCCAACATCGATGAATACTTACCTGGATGTGCAATGGTTGATTCATGCTCCAATATTCTAACTGGAGATCAATTCTATAACTTCTTGAACCACAACTTTGACCGCCATTATGAGCAAAATAGGGCACCACTTGGACTCTATTTCCACGCCGCGTGGCTTAGAAATAATCCCGAATTCTTGGAGGCCTTCCTTTACTGGGTTGATGAAATTCTTGAAAGCCACAACGACGTGTTCTTCGTAACTATGACCCAAGTAATTCAATGGATTCAGAACCCACGTACAATCAGCGAAGCTAAAAACTTTGAGCCATGGAGGGAAAAGTGCGCCGTTGAAGGTATCCCCGCCTGTTGGGTACCCCACTCTTGCAAGCTTACCTCCAAGGAGGTGCCCGGCGAAACTATCAATCTGCAGACGTGCTTGAGATGCCCAACCAACTACCCTTGGCTTAACGATCCTACAGGTGACGGCCATTATTAAATAGAGCCATGATCTCACCCCCCTCGAGCTCTAAGTAGTTGATATAAAATTTCAAAAATGTGATTTGCTAGGATAACATATTTGCAGTTAGAATAAATTGTTTGAAATGAACATACTGATATTAGGGAACTGTAAATGTGTTTTTCAGTGATTCCAAAATGTACCGGGTCATAATCCCGCCCGTAGCCTAAGTACCTACCTTACTATATGTAATATAGATTCACATAAATATTTAAAGTGTCTGTTTAATAGTTTATGTGATTTTTCTAATGTAAGTCTGTTTTATAAATTTGTAAAAATATAAAACATAAAAATTGATTACTTTTTTTTATTTTATCCCAAAGGTTGAAGTTCTTATGATGGTTTATAGCGATTACACGCTAATGACGTTAATTACTGAAAATAATAGTGACTTTCTATATCTACTTATGAACGATTATGCATGTAAACTTACTCTAATATTCCAATTAGTGTAAATTCGATCAGTTTAAAGTTCAATTCAGTCAAAGTTAGTTCGTTTATTTTAGACTATTATTCCAAAATGGCTAAATTTTGAGAAATTTAAGAAAAAAATAGTCAGTTTGAAGAGGTTTTCATAACCCTGAAACCGAGTGGATCAGTTTCAATCATTTTACTCAACTGACAAGAAAAACGCTTTTTTCAAACTTTAATAAAGACGAAATACCCACTTGCTGACTAAAGGCTCACTTTACCTGCGACCGAAAATATTGCAGTCGATATGTAAATGATATCAATCCCTCTAAGATATGCATGAGCGATTCTATGTCTGTAAGAAAAGTATGAGAATTAAATTTAAACAGATATATTGTCCTTACACTCGATATTGCTGACAGTGGAACGAAAAATTAGTTCACATTTATAACAAAATTATTTCACAAGTGCTCTAAGTCACCTACAGAGTTATTATCACATGCTATCGCAATCAATTTGAAACTAGGGGTATTGAAAATAGACAAATAAATGTGCTACTAACACGAACAAAAAATTAAATCAAACACACAACGAAAAGCAGAAATCTGTTTAACGGTCACTGACACAACACAATCTATAGGAACAATCTCGCTGTGGAGGTTGTGTATACGAATTCAATTTAGATGTTTAAATAACGCTTTACTAAAAGCTTGTACAATAACAGTTTCTTACACAAAACTTGAAATTTGTTATTTGTTCTGCAAATATGTGTTCTCTATATTCTTTTGACTTTTTAGTACTAGTAATTGTACCTAACTAAATAAATCAATACTGTTGATGTAATTTTGAGACGAATATTATTACATAATATTGTCATTTGTGTTAATTATATCTTGAAGGTATCTAATATTACTAGTATCTTGTTAAAATAGAGAGGTACAGCCACTTGATAATTTTATACAATTAAAACCAGATCAATTACTACTAGTCACTTGCAGAAAAACTGTGATACCTAATTTGGAAGCATAAGTGTTATTCTCATCAAAACGCTAGAATAGTGGTTTCACATAATTCAACTAAGTATATTTAAGTAATCCTCCTTGAATACCAAGAGTTCCAAACAAAATACCATACATTTACACAGACGTAAAATATACGTCACTGACAATCTTTTAAAGCAAATGTAATTTTGTAATCAAAAAAATGTGCATAACTGTTTAGTAATGTTCAGTAACTAGCTCAAACTTAAGAAAACATTCGAAAATTAGTTAATAATTTTACTAGCTTCTTTTTAAATACGATTTAGGTAATACGGGGGTCGTTAAAATATGTAGACGTTTATGTGTCTCCTAAGCTAATCCACCTTATCTTCTTATTCTCTCAACTACAGTTAGAGCCCACAGCCGCGAAGGTCTAGTTAGCTTAGTACGTACAAAATGGGACCAATTCTAACAGTACATAATTATCTAGTATATTCATCATTACTAAGTCCAGATTCTTTCTATATACCTATAGGTACGGGTAAGAAAACAAGGATATCAATTTCAAATTGAGTAATGTTCCTATTTAACTTTTGTTACAACTAAAAAGTCTTAAAAGTAACATAAAATCTCGAGACATTCGCTTGAATTACACGATTCAACAGAGACAAGTGTTTGCTTGGATGGGTGCAGTCATTAGCCTCTCGTGGAAAGTTTTTATATTTACTTTGGTACACAACATACCTCATTCATCACCGGTTTAGACCTGCGATAATAAGTAAAAAATGCAAAATCGATTTAAGGGGGCACTGACCAAATGATTTACGTATGTTAAATGCATCGAATAGCGGCGATACACGGGCTCTCAATTTTAAAATGTAAACACAGATCGGACAATTGATTACCAAACACTTGTTTAATATTTTTTATATGCCAGAACAAATCGATCGTACTTTGGGATACGAGATATGATAAAATATGTTTTTCGTTCTTGATTGTTATTACCTGCTATATACTAAGGAAAATTGTTGGTGTTTTCGTACCTGATGTTGTTTATACCACAATATGACAGGGTTACCACATTGGCATGTCAAAATGTCATCAATTTCTATGAGTTTGACACATTGCAGAGGTATGCTTGCGTGACAGGCTGAGCGCCGAACAATAGGTGGCGGGCGCCACCAACACGTTAATCTCCCCTGTCATCTGTGGGCGGTTCGTTACGTTGCACATCATCACCTTCATCCATGTAGGTATCAATATATATATCCTCAACTCCATAACCAACTTTCCATTTTGTTTTGCAATACGCAGCATTTATAACAGCGGTGAATCAGGACAATGAAAAACAATTGTATTGTTAGCAGCATCTAAAATAAATAGAGAGTTGGGGCAACGCTCACCGTGGATATTAGACATGGTAGCACGAGAAGTGCTGCAGCTTGCGACAGTGAAAGCAGTGAAAGTCTTCCTCAACCTCGTCACCGCGCATGCGCACTCATAGTATTTATAGTTAGCACTTATTAGGTGACAATATTTATCAAAGCATGTAATAGAAAATGCATATTTGAAGTGTCCTCTACAAACCAAAAAATATGCAGATATCTATATAACATAAGCGGTAGGTACTTATTTTAACTGTATTTCTTGAAATTAATCAAAGTACCTATAAATATGTAATCAGTTCAGACACATTCCAAAATTATACCTTAACTAAAATTGAACTGGTTCATGAAGTGTAAATTGATGTATTTAAATACTTGTTCTAACTAAAACGCAAATGAATGTACAAATAATAGCTTATTAATAAAGCAGGATACATAATGAAATGGAAAATTGCATAACTGCGCCGTTGCTATTTATTAAAATATGGTCCTGAATCATTTGCAGCCTTGGCCGCCTTGTTTTTTATGTAGTCACCGATGATAAATACTTCTTGGAATATTTTTTGTTCTTAAATCCACTTACAAAGTGTTTTAACGCTTTAAGCTTCGGGTTTCATTGTTTGTGTTTTATTAACAACTAACAGCGATACCGTTCTCGTAACCACCAGAAGTCCATTCACTGGATAAAAATTACCATCAGTATACGTACTATTCCAGGGTATATTGTTCCAAACTGCATCCGCATTCGTTCTGGACCTCGGTTCTACTAAGACTGCGATCACAAAAACTACCATGGTATTTTCGACCATATTTGCGTTGAATTAAAGTTCAAAATTATATAAAAAGTAGTTTAATATATCGTTTCATTCATTCTGCACACTTCCATTTAATTTTGAATTTTAACAGGGTAAAAGTAAATTCCAAAATTAAATGACAGTTTTTGTAATCCCAGTTCCTTGACAATTGTTGACATTTAATAGAGTCGAGGGCCTGGTGTGATCAAGAAACAAACATAATTTTTTTTTTACAGGATTTGTACATAGGTACTAGTATATACTACTTGTCAACCATTGTCAAGTCAGTGAGATTACAAAAAGCGGCACTATGTTTTAAAATCTAAAAATAAATGGCATCTTGTACACTTATTTTTAGATTTTAAAACATAGTGCCGTAACGAAAGTGCTTGTAAACGAAGCAATCAACTCTTTTTAATTTAATTTTGAATCCTATATTTGATGAAGTCAAAAAATTCTAATATAGTTTTTGTAATCTCAGTGGATTGACAAAGGTTAAATTAGTAGAAACGGGGTCTCGATAGAAAATTATCTGTAAAATTAAATAAGAGTGATGGTCTGTGCCTGTCACTACTAACCGGCCTCATGACATCTTTTTAGACAGTCACTGGTAGACTGACAATACGAAAGTAGCTCTTTGAGAGTCACGATCGACAAAGTGCCAAGCACTTCAGCTGTCAATGGAGATACGCAAAAGCCCTGCCGTGTCGGTTACATTAGAGTTAGTTAAAATGGTAACTATAGTTTCAAGTTAATACGAGAGTAGTGCACGTAGGTATTTGACTCATCGCATTGATCATTAGTCAGGTACACGCGGTCAATTAACCAAAATCTATTTAGATTCCAATTTTTGTTAAATGCTCTCTCATATGAAAAGATGACAGATTTATCTGCTACGGATTCGAACGATTTATAAATATATTATAAGGCTTTTTTCAAGTGTGGAAGGATGGATGAAAGAGTCACCTCGAGTAAAAATAATCCGCGTGGTTACCCTACAGTGACAAAATAGAATACACCCCATTTTATTTTTATTTTTTTATTTTTTTATTTTTAAATACACAAGTTACAATCAGTAATTAACAATACATAATCAACAAAATTCTGAACTGGACTGCAACTCAGAACTGTGTACACAGATAAAACATGAAAATGATATACCGAGATTTTGTGAGTTGAATTACAATAGATACAATATGTTTAGGTACCTATTAGTGTCTATCTACAATATACCTACAGGGTGTAAGGGGAACTCTCCCGAAGCCAAAGACCCCTGGTAGTACTCATAAAAGTTTCATGTCATAGTCGCCGATTAAATGATAGGGCTATTTAATATCAGACAGATATATACAGCTGCCCAGATTCAGCTTCAGATGCATGGCTCGAGTCAACAATAGTGCACGGAATACGGCAATAGGCTCAACCCTATTACGTGAGACCGAATACTATGGTTGTAATGTGAGTGTTAATCTAATTCTGCCTACCCCAAAAGAGAAGTAGGCGTGAGCGCGTATGTAGGTATGTATATTATGATCGACTACTCGATCATATATAGTCACTACGATCTATTTTTTAAAATACTAACTGTGGGCAGCGTCGCCCTCGGCTATCGTTACTAAATATACCTCATGTATTTTCCTAAGCTCTAATATATCCTTTTGCACAAAATTACATCAGGTTATTTTCAATAATGACGAACCCCCTTTTTCACATTCAAAGATAACCTAGGCCCTTTCCTAAATTTTGATACACCTATCTATCAATTTTTGCCAAGATCGACTCAGTACCAAGTCAGCATTTATAATATTGGTATGGATTTTTCTTTTTAATTCTCAGAGAACGTATATGCCTGATTAAGAAACAGTAAGTTGACTCTAAGCAAGTAAAAAATATCCTATGTCGAAATAAAGATCATTAATATTCATCAAGAACGAATCAAAACTTGGATAGATTTTTGACAAATTCAAACAATCATGACCTCGATAAGCAATTAAGGATCAAAGTTATTTTACATCAATAAATAGTCTTTATATATACATAGTACATATAGTGGCACATAGCTATAGGTATTAGCCTTCAAAATAATATATTTGACGAACATACATTCATAATTATGGAATAGTCTATAAATACCACGTCTAGCTAGGTAGTACAGTCAACGAGCACGCTATACGCATATCTACCGATATGTACAATAGCACTGCATTGTCGCAAGTGAAAGGAAATATCTTGTAGAATCCTTGACTTGTGCGCGCCTACTTGCGTCGTTGTTGTGGGCATGACGCTTTGCGCTGGCGCTTCGTCGCGCGCTGCTTCGACATGCACTCTGAAAATCTTAGATAGATAGTTAGTCCATGTTCCTAGTTGCGTATTGTAATAATATCAGACAGATATATACAGCTGCCCAGATTCAGCTTCAGATGCATGGCTCGAGTCAACAATAGTACATTACTTACTTTAATTATTAATTTATACCATTTTTGTAAACAAATATAAACGGTTTATATGAGATAAAAAAAGTACTTACGAATGAATCAGTTTGGCAGAGAAGCTAAACTATATAAACTTAAACTTCTCTTTAATTAACTAAGGCCACTCAATGTCGCGAGCTCATCAAAATAAGGATTATTACAATGATTAGGTATAATAAAATTGCACGTTGAAGCGTTAAACACACGAAGCAATCAACTTTTCTATTCTAAAAGGCTACACGCGGAGCTAATTAGAAAGCAAAATACTATGCAAAACCACAACTTAATACAATTAAATAAAAAAATCGTGTTAGTTATAAAATATCAGTAAATTCGTATAACCCGTATTGCGTAATCATAAACTTATAGTATTGATGCACATCTAACACTGGAAGTAGGTCTAGCTCTAGTATCCAGGTCAGTAGACGTTACGAGCGCATATCGGCTAGCTATTGGCAGTTTAAATGTTAAATCTTGAGAATCTTACGCAACTTCATACATAGCATATCTCACAAAGTAAAAATAAATGACAGATTTTATTTCTGCTGCAATCAGGGAATTAAATTAATAAACTATTTCTTTCTATTATCATACTAGCTGTTGCCAGCGGCTTCGCCCGCGTGGACTTCTGATCCCGTTTCCGCTGCCTGGACTTCTGATCCCGTTCGCGCTGCTCCATAAAAACCTTCCGTAGAGTTCAAGAAACAAATAAAAGAAAGAATTACTCGAATTGGTCCAGCCGTCTTTGAGTTATGCGCTTACCAACATATTTCACGATTCATTTTTATATATATAGATTATCGGCGCTATATGACTGTGTAGAAAAGGCGCCACTAGTCTTGTGGGAAGGGTTGCGAGTTTCTCAATGTCTTGTATAATTAAATTGATGAGAATTATTTATTGCGTATTACTTTAAAAATAATTACTCAGATAGTTCTGTTTCATCATAGTATTTATTTTCTTTTTTATGCACGCAATAGGAATCGGAACTATTTTAAAAAGGTTTAAAAGTACTAGAGGCTTCTGATAATAAAATCTGTGATCACCTACCTCTTGCGAATTTGGATGGTGACTTTGGTCGAAAGTGGCATGCATACCTACAATTCCACTACCGGTCTTTGCTTTGGGCGCAACCGAAATTAACACCGGAATGTTGACGTTTATTCAAGCCGTTCAGTTATCCTGGCTGTAGACTAGAAAGTTGGTTTAAAAAATAATTTAGTACCCTAATCACCTGACGGTATCATAACACTCAATACAGCCATTAGCAGTTTTACCTTGGTGTAAAGTGTAGACGGAGCTTTTTGTGTCGACTATTACAGTCGAACAAATGCTTACTTGTACATATATGGAACTCATTAAGTTTATAAGATCTATTTTCCTTCTTGGGATTGAAGTTTTTTAATGACTTGTTTTTCCTCCTTTTCTTTACTTTAAAGGCCAATCAAAATATAGAATATTTCCGGAATAGTGCTTCCGGATTTCCATACATATGTCTTATATGCATTCTGTCAGTGTTATTTCTTTATTTATTTGTATCTCGGTATCCTATCTGCCTTGAAATTGTTACGTTCATTTTCAAATTAGACCCCGAACTCTCTCACAAAGTAATTATATCCAATCACGTGTAATTTTGCCCATTTTGCGCTCTATCTGATGCAGAGACTTTACATAAATTTTCAACCGTCACCTTTAATTAAAAGATACACAATGAACTCGCCATCATAATTTGTGTACTGATATCACCAATTATATTGTATTGCATTTATTGTTAGGCCGCCTTAAGCAACCGGTATTTTCCTAGATTACTTAAAACTTCATATTTGTGCAATATAAATAGGACGTCACTGTTAAGCTACACTGGTACACCGGTCGATTGATGAATGACGCTCTCTGATATTATTAATTGAACACGAAATATGTAATCGTCAGTAACAGAAACTACAATTTTATTATGTTTACGGAAGTTAACGCGATCACGGTATTGGAACATCTTTGAGTTGCGTGACGTTCAAAAGTATGTAAACATAATTTTGTTAGCTAGGGAAGTGATTATACGAGAATTCACTAAGTATTAATTAAAAAATACTAAGATTACAAAAATAGGAGTCTACTATAATGTTGACGAGAATTAACGCGTTACATGACGAATTGTATACTTTACAAACATGTATGGAACGTGAAAGTTAGGACTCTACTTATTTAAACAAGGTACCGAACCAATACTTCATCACCGATCGGTATCTAGTTTTATTACTAGGTATGAATAAATTTTATTAAGAAAGTCCTTGTTAAGGTTGGTAACTTTTGCGAGGGCTTTACTTTCTTATATTTTTAATTAATAAGGTTTCAGAAAAATAAAAAATACGTAAATAAGGTTAAATTAGAACTTAACCTTAAAGTTTTGATTGCCGGTCTATTTTTTTTAATTGCGCGTATTACGTATTGTAGGTTATATTTTAATGTTAAAATGTTTAGGTAATAAGAAAGTTTCGCAACGAATGTATTATCTCTTTGTATTTTATTAATATTTATATTTTTTATTATATTTCGACGCTTCATTCTTTGATATAATTAACCAGGTAGTCCCTTATATCTACTAGGCAACATCGCACATTTTTAAGAGATATGAATATGACTAGATTTGAACCAGTAGGTGCCTACCTACCGTGCTACACTCTTGACAGATACTCATTCCTTATTTGTGCGTGGCAACGTGAGCACGTCTTCAGCAATGCCAAAGCGCAGTGCCGAAGACAAAATAAATCGTTATTATTATTTATTATAATCTAAATCGGTAAAACGTAAAAGTTATCGTCGTATATTTCTTCAGATGCGGAAGAAAACGAAATATGTGAGTACCTACATAATACATTTTATCAACCATTATATTGTGCATTACTCCGTAATAGTTACGCAATTCCATGGAGTGACTTAAACATTCTGTTCTCTGTGCAATCTTCCTATGCGGGTCTCCAACGATGATAATAATAATTTTACGTAAAACAACAAATAATTACTATCGGGGTCCATTGTGAATGCCCAACGATATTTACATAACCAAACAGTAGTATAAATATTACTATGCCGCAATGCTATAAAAAATATTATATACCCTCCTTTTTTTTTTACTATTTCGTACATTAGAGTAATGAAAGTTTATAATATATTAGGTCAAAAGGACCAGAAATTTCAGAGCTAGCCTCTAATACCTGCCGATAATGCGGTTCCGACCGGATCACAAAAAAGTTACCAACTTTGACTAAAACACCTAATCTTAACGCTCAAACTATCATACGGTGCATTCTCTTTAATAATTAATTAATTCCAAGGCGAGACAATGTTCTGCAGGTAAGGATTGACTGCGGGTCAATATCTGCCTAGCAAATTACATCAGAGGTAGACTGCGAGTCTCACCCGATGATAATAGAACATTCTATTCTCCGCCCAAAGTTCCTACAGGTATGGATTGACTGCGAGTCAATAAATACCTTTCAAATTACATCGGGGTTGACTGCGAGTCTCCAACGATGATAATAATTATTTTACGAAAATCGTAAAATAAAGGAACTTTTAGGATCCAAGGGTCCAAAGGGTGCAAGGGTCAATCCATTGCGAGTACCCTACGATATTTACATAACCAAACAGTAGTATAAATATTACTTTGCCGCAATGCTATAAAAATATTATATATCCTCTTTTTTACTATGTCGTTCATAAGAGTAATGAAAATTTATAAAATATTAGGTCAAAAGGACCAGATAATTCCGAGCTAGGCTCTAATACCTGCCGATAATGCGGTTCCGACCGGTTCACAAAAAGTCACCAATTTGACTATAACACCTAATCTTAACACTCAAACTATCATATGGTGCATTACTCTATAATAATTACATAATTCCAAGGCGAGACAATGTTTCTACAGTTAAGGATTGACTGCGGGTCAATATCTGCCTAGCAAATTATATCAGAGGTAGACTGCGAGTCTCACCCGATGATAATAAAACATTATGTTCTCAGCCCAAAGTTCCTACAGGTATGGATTGACTGCGAGTCAATAAATACCTTTCAAATTACATCGGGGTTGACTGCGAGTCTCCAACGATGATAATAATTATTTTACGAAAATCGTAAAATAAGGAACTTTCAGGGTCCAAGGGCCCAAAGGGTCCAAGGGTCAATCCATTGCGAGTGCCCAGTGATATTTGCAAAACCAAACAGTTGTATAAATATTTCTATGCCGTAATGCTATAAAAATTATTATATACCCTCTTTTTTACTATTTCGTACATGAGAATATCGAAAATTCGTATATTATCAGGTCAAAAGGACCAGATGATTGAGAGTTCGGCTCCAACACCTATCAATATGTCGATCCGACTGGAACACAATAAATCACCGACCTGACGATAAGACGAAGCTTGCAATTGCATTAGATGTACCTAATATGGTTAGAAATAGAGATAAAACACTCTTTCTACTCAGCAACAATAACTCGGTTCAGGAATTACCACTATAAATAGGGCAATGGACCTTCTCTTATTAGGCGAAGATAAAATTCAGGCACTAAAGCACCTCAGCAATGGATGCCAGGGGTGCCGTTTGTTAACAGATTTACAGTACTAATTCACACAGTGCCGTACTAAGCTAATTATTACACTCAGTCTAGATAAAACCGGCCTAAGCGTAATCCATGATGCAGAAAGTAGGTAAAAAAAAAAAAAAAAAAAAAAACATCTAGAAACCAATAGCAAGCGCCTCTTAACAGCCAGGCCCTTGTCACTACCACCATCAGGGAAACTGGCAAGCTCCTCGCTTCCCACCGAACAAGGGAAGGGGGGGGGGGGGGGGGAGAAGGGAACCGTCGCCAGGTGTGACGACTGAGAGTTTGCGCAACAACCAGCGTGTTCCCAATGCGAAGGCTGTCTCTCCGAACAAGCCCCGTGCAACGACACAGTAGTAGTTCACATACATGCCTGTTGTATAACTTATTGTTATAATGGCTGACCTAAAATCGGTAAAATTACAATTGTTCTGAAACAGATCAAGGAGGGCATTCAATTCCATTTCTCAAAGACGTTCAGCAAGTCACTGTTCCTAATAATAATTTCTTACCCATCGATAAACACGTTAATGTATATAGCCATAGATAAGTTATTAGGCTTAAAAAACAATTTCTTCATGTACAGCCACCAAAAACTTCTATCTAGCTACTTTAAAAGAGGCGTACCTACTAAAACCGATAATCACCTCAAATGTATTTTTTCTTTACGATTTCAATTCGAATCATCTCCGGTGTAAAAACCATCTATGAGTCCATAGAATCCATCTTTACCCTACGGGTTATCAGTCTCTTGGTGCCAACCAAGACCCTCACAAAACTTATGAGATCACGATTTTAGATCCGTGGCATACTTAGACGAAATATTGGGTATAGGTGACAACTATGCTCGGTGTCTAGAAAATATAAACGAAACTCTGTCATTACTAAAAAGGTTAGGCTTCGTTAAAATTTCGATAGAAGTTTATTACACTCACAATAGTCATGTGAATATTTAGCCTTTGTACATGATACGAGAAACCTAACATTACCATTATCTACCTATCGAAAAGCTAAATAACATAGCACAATTAGTTCAAAAGTATTCAACTTTACCACAGTGCATTATACGTGACTTAGCTCAACTAATAGGACCTTTTCGTACCCTGCCGCCAAATGCAACTGGCTATACACGAAAATTCTAGAACGATATTAAGTTCTTTTGTAATCGATATACGAAGAGTATGAAACCAAAATCAAACTCCCTCCAGGGTTATTGAAAGACCATAATTGGTGGAGCGAGAACCTCTACATTTATCATATGGCTCTCACTCCCTTTAAATTGGAGATTTACACGGATGCCTCCCGGACAGGGGGGGCACAGTGTGTAATAGCAGTGGAGCAAGCGAAATGCGGTCAACAAATTACTTAGAGCCTTTAGCCGTCTTCATTGGTTTGAAAACTTTCATGCGATTGGAGAACAACGGTGTACCTATTATTGCTTTGCGTCGATATTACGACTGCCATAAGCTGCAATTCCCTCATTTAAATGTCCGGGCTCATTTGGCATTGTTGCGAGAAGCGTGATATTTGGATTGTAGCATCTTACGTTAATATACATGAACATAAGCTCACGCTTTTATCCCCGCAGGGGTAGGCAGAGGTGCTAGCACCCACATTTTGCCAGTTTATGTTCAGATCCAAATGTAATAGGTAGAGCCTATTGCCCTTCTCCGGGTACTAAATAAATAAATACTACGTTAATTTAACGTTACGTTAGTATATAACAAATTACGTTAGTATATTTTTATTTTATTTTCTTTTTATAGCTCATCACAAAAAAAAAAAAAATAAAAAAAAAATAAAAAAAAAAAGACGTAATAGTAAGATAATTACGCGGACTGTGATTAAAGAATAATAAATCCGGACATAGAATGGGAATTATCAAATAATGCATTCAAATACTCTACAGCATGGGACTCGACCATTCCCTTTTGAATCACACCTCACAATGATGGTATCCCAATTGATACTAATTTAAATCCGGAGAATATCATTATCAAGTTAGTAAATTCTTCTTGCTCTTTGTACTGCTTATCGCGTACAAACTTGTATTATTAAAATCGGCAATATTCTTTTATTTGGTTTTTCAAACAACGGTATTCGTATCTCGATAACAGACATGATAAAAACTACTGTTTCCGGTCGTGACCAACACTTTTCAAAGATGATATTTTTGTTACAAAAAATAAGTGAACAACCAGTACGGGTCAGTTATGGTTAACACACAAATTACCACATATATCAGTTACCACACAATCAGTCTTAAATAGGTGCTGACAGAAAGCGGCGTTGACACGTGCTGCGTGTCTAGCGCACACAGCACGCCCAGGGCGCCTCGTCAGCCGCGCACTCGCGCGGTCTTTTAGTGGATACTTTAGTAAAACTGCAGAACACATCCAATACATTCGCAAAACTTTATAACTGAACAGTAGGTAATAATAATTGGTCACGAACATTTCCGCTAATTCAGAATGCTTAGCATAGTGCTACCCACATAGTACCTATGTTATTAGATTAAAATTTGTATTAGTATGTAATTAAATATTTAATTAATTACCTAAGTAAATACGCGTTTTTGTTCTTAATATCCATTATGCTCATATTAAGAGTTTCACTGAAATAAAAATAAAAACTTTCTATGCTACATAACTCTGAAAGTCTACCTGGTTAATTATATCAAAGAATGAAGCGTCGAAATATAATTACTGATCAAGCGAACTTCGCAAGTGAAGTTCGATCATAATTATATGAGACGCTTCATTCGAAGATATAATCTCCCTCCCACCCATTGTACACAAACAGTATTGTTAATGTTTGATAACTACTGTACCCAAAGCAAGAAAGTTTTACGAGGTTTTTTCCTCTCCTCTCTAAAAAATGAGTATCTGTCAAGAGTGTAGCACGGTAGGTAGGCACCTACTGGTTCAAATCTAGTCATATTCATATCTCTTAAAAATGTGCGATGTTGCCTAGTAGATATAAGGGACTACCTGGTTAATTATATCTTCGAATGAAGCGTCTCATATAATTATGATCGAACTTCACTTGCGAAGTTCGCTTGATCAGTAATTATTACTTATTACATATTAATGCAGTATAACCTCCAATCAAATATGGAGTATTTACTTAATAACTATCATTGACAATATATATTCTAACATTCTACTTTTGTTTACATTACTTGAATGCTTTTTCAAATATTATATAAGAAAAGAAACCACTTTTTTATTTATTAATATGTATACATTTAGCCCGACGACGTTTCGGTTATTTTCAGCGGCTGCAGTAGCGGTGTGACGAAGGATGATATTTTTGATCATGTAGTTTGAAGTGCCATATAGTTCATTTTGGCACTATATATTCCTCATATTGAACAACATCACGAATCACATCAACAACGTGTGTTGTGTGTTTATACAAATAAAAATAATCTTGAATCTTGTAAGTTATCCTAAAGTACCCAAATTGTGATGAATTGTTGTTGTTACTATTTATATAACATAACAAAAACTCACGCCTATATCCCCGTAGGGTTAGGCAGAGGTACTAGCACCTACATATTGCGAAAAGTACACACATAACTTGGAAAAGCATCGAAAAGTAACTGGTGTGTGCCATGGTATAACCTGGGATCGAACCCGAGACCTCGTCTCAGCAGTCCATTACCCATACCACTAGGCTATCGCGTTCCTTTACGTACTATTTACGCAGAATGAGCCTAATCTTCTACTGACAATACTCTGCATTTTCTTACATTTTTTTTTCATTTTTCGTTTCGTTATTCGTATTCGTTTCGTATTTTTTCGTAATCATATTTGTATATATTTATTATTTAAACACCTACCTAACGTGGATTTCACCTTACCTTTTTATATAATCATCATCCTTCTAGCAAATTCCTTAATGCGTCTAAAGTGCTCTGGGGGGCAATCGAATCCGTGCCCCTGCAGCTATCGAATACACTACTAAGGGTATCAGCGACGAAGTAACCACATATTCAATAGGTATTACAGAATTTCAATAGCAAGAAGCGTATGAATGAATACTTTAATTTAATAGATCGATATCGTGACGTACAGTAATCCACTTATAAAACAGATAAGAATATAACGTTCGAAGTGATCGGTCAACGGTCACGACTCGAGGCTTAAGAGGTAGATACGTACTTACTAAAGAGGCATTCGACGTATGTGATATGACTAGCAAGCGGATGCCGTTCACTGCCGCATCACGTTGCTTGGTTGTGAGCCGCGCGGACATGACGACGGTCTCGGGCCGCCATTCCACCGCCGCGTGTGACCCCGCGCCCGACAGGCGGCGGCCGCGACGTCCGCGCCGTCCGCCGCCTGGGCCTCGTTCCTCGAACATTACATAACTGATACACCCGGATGTTGCCACAAGGCCAACAATAATTTAACTTACATTTTGCTGCAGCCACCACTTACTATGTGATTTTAGGGCTGCAAACTTACTTTTATCTATAATCGTTCATATCTGGAGACAGTTCTTACGAAAGGTGTTTATGTATTGTACCAAAAACGTAACTTAACTTGTTATAAACTCCAGCTACAACCAATTTCAAAAGACAAGCCCTCCTCTTCATTTTCCCACGACTAATTAAAACTTAAACAGTAACAACTGACAACTGTTTTTATTGATTCTGCAAAAGTCTTCAAAAATACTGCCGATAAAAGTAAAACTCAAACAGGACATCTGTATTCATGAATTCGTAATTTCTGAAACACTTGTGTTATGTTGTAATGACCAATTCACTTCCA
Organism: Pelosia muscerda; assembly: GCA_963691645.1. NCBI lineage: Eukaryota > Metazoa > Arthropoda > Insecta > Lepidoptera > Erebidae > Pelosia > Pelosia muscerda. The sequence continues at coordinate 9,568,027 of OY829100.1, forward strand.
CTTTTAACTTCTTAGAAAATGACGTCAGATTACTATATTCTCTTGTTCTGTTTTCAAAAGTAAACAATGAACTAATTAATGGAAATAGCATTCATTTGAATTCGTAAAAAAATACTCTTATTTTCATACATAACTGTATAACCACTAGGGCGTGACACTGTTTTGTTCGTACTTAAGCATATAATTATGCCCAATTAAACCACTACAATGAAAAAGTAGAATAATAATAGTACAAATAGTAGTAGTGAATACAGGATGATATCTTTAGTCAATCACAGTAAAAACGTACGTTTTGGAGCAGTTAGTGAGTTTGTTGTATAGTTATTAGATAATAACAAACTTTCACCAGTTATCGCGTAAGTGAAGATGTGAATAAGGCAATGTCAGGAACACAATTTTTCAAAGTACCTGAATCACTTCACTATCGTGATATCACATACAATGGTTATTCTATATGATGACCTTTAACTAGCACCGAATGGGCTAATATTACCAATTCGCTGAATGCATCAAGAAAATATATAGCTACACTTCAACATGATTCGACCACAAATAGAACGTCTTCTAGGATATCAGTTATACCTACCTAGTCCGATATCACAGCCTAACAAGTACGCACCTTGTGTACTAATTATATTCTACTGTAAACTGATTGTTCGAAATTCAATTATTATCATTATTTTTTAACAGGTTTGGACCAAGGTGAAAAGGAATCAGCTTCTAGTTTTTGTATTTTAAGTAGGTCAGCAACAACTAGGTAATAAATAAACAAAAAAATGAAATGTATTGACAATTATTATATCCTGGTGAGAAAATGGTTCGGAAAACTTTAGCGTAGCGTAGAAACGTCGTCGGTAGATTTAGAGGTTATAGAGGTGGCCTTATGATCGAAATGTTTCGGTTTCGAACCCTGGTCATTCCATTGCCAACGTGAACTCCTAATCAGGCGTTAGGAGAATATTAATCTTTTGAGTTTGTTTGTTTGTTTGAACGCGTTAATCTCAGGCACTACTAATTCAAATTGAATAAATATTTTTGTATTTAATAGTTCATTTATTGAGGTAGGTTATAGGCTATATTATAATACTGCATTACTATCCACGATAAAAGAGAAGATTCCCATGCAATATTCGTAAATTCACGGGAGTCAAAATATGACACGGGCAAAGCCGTAGCAGGCTAGCTCATTGCACAATTATAAAAGGTCATAGGTAGACGCAAACTACAGTTTATTTTAATTTTCTAACGATGTCAAACAATTTAATGGCCTTGACTTTTGACAGATATAATTTCATAGTAAGTAGTAATATTTAAATAAACATGACCTATGAATACATTGACATTTTCAGACTAACATAATCGTTTTGAAAGCCGATTTATTTAATTGGTGCATATTTGGAATAACTGTCTTACAAGAGTACAGGTAGTCAATTTGTACTATAGACCTAGTTACATAGTTATGTAAAGGATTACATTCCTATATTCTAATAATATATAACCTGAGTGAAGCTTGAACCGATTTGCATAAATTATAAAACGGGATCTTCTTCCACCTCTGTTTGACATTGACATAAATTAATTTAAAACAGGTTCCATCAATATCGAAAGCGAGTCTTACTTCAAATTACCTATGTGTAAACTGGAACATAATGCTTTAGGTATAATAATATCATGTGATTTTTTAAAAAGATATAGATCTTCATAGTAGCCTACTCTTATAAAAAATAGATAATTTATGAACCACCAGTAGTTATTGACAAAAACCAGTTATTAAAATACTATTAAAGTGATTCCACGTGGAAATTCACCTCGTTTATTCTGAGTAGGTACCTACCATGCGACTTTTACTTCATACACTGGTTTGTTTTCTTTTTCTAACATGAGCTTGTAGTTCGATATTTTTTTATTTAATTCAATGCTATACTTTATTAAGATGACCTTTACACCTGAGTACCGGTAACTTTAACTGCAATAGCTACTATAACGGTCTGGTGATAGTGCCGGGCACGTTTACATTTATTTTTGCTATCTACCAAGAGAAGAGAATATAACAAAGAAAAGATAAATTGATTGGAGTCTATCTGAATTTAGGAAGCTAGGGAGTGAGAGGGGTTAAGGTCATAACACCCACTTACCGATCTCAGATAGTCCCTAATGTACTTTACCTATCATTTTTCTCTTCCTTTTGGAATGGGTTCATTCTAATATAATTTAATTTTGTTACAAAAGGTACTTACCTACGCTATTATTGCTTTGATCGTACACGATAACCTCTTTAAAATATAATAATTGCACAATGTTGTTCTTAAATTATTACATAATTGATTGATTGATTTCGACTTGACAAATGACGCTATGACTAAACAATTTCGACTTTTTTTAACTAATACTTAATTTTAAGATGATATGATATGATATGAGATGATACTCTCCAAGACATTAATTAGTAGTGCTTGTGCTGCTAAGCACGTAAAATAATTTCCTTATGATTTACACCGCATAGCAAGGAGTCGGGTCAAATTTTTTTTGCCCATATTTAATTAGCTACTACATTTTCGGTTAGGAATTTATTTTTGACTTACCCATTTTCCACAAAGTGCCCGATTGGCGGCTATAGGCTCGCCCCCTTTTACGTGGGACTGAATATTCAGTTGGCGAAATATGGGTGTTTGGTACACCTCTGCCTACCCCTTCGGGGATTACGGGCGTAAGCATATATGTATGTATGATATGATATTAACATGTGTCAAATTGATAAGATCCTCTTTTTGAAGCGAAGGGATCACAGATAAAGTGAAACTTGAAACTATTTAAACATAATGAATTTCTTTTATAAAGCAATTAGTATGCATAACGTAAGTAAAGTAAAATCGGGGGTTCGAATCCCGTTCACTTTTTCAGATAAAAATATTGACATGTAAGCCTTTTGCAGTGCAACTTCATTCCAGCCCGAACTTAGGCGTTACGAGTTGTTGTTAACCATATTGTTTGCGTTACAGTTGCTGTTACGGTTTCCGTAATGCAATTCATTTCGTTATATGGTGAGTTAACTTCTCATCTTCATACTTCGTACCTTATCCTATTCCTATTATGTCGGACTCGAACCGACTAAAATGCACGCCCTCTATGGGTACTCGATTGCCGGAGGTGAGATTATACAATACATACATCTCGCTCGTACCTTATCCTGCGACAGAACTAACCTTGTATTCGTTGAGAAACAAAAAATCTTTTATAATACAAACTATGATTATTTATACGCTTGCGGGTGTGGGATTGCGGTGATTGTGTTGCTTACACTGTGTTGCCTAATGTGGTTGACGCCTCCTACCGAGGGAGTGAAACCATGTTTGACATTATCATTTCAAGTCAATGGATCTTCCAAAGAGCAAGGGGATAGGAAATGGATGGTAAGTATTCCTTTGCTCCTTGAAGCTCAAACTGCCAAGCATACATAATGCAGTATGTCTTCTCTGGTACTTTCAGTTGGCATAAGTTTATGGTAATGTATGGGTCTTTGTCCTACCAATGTCTTTGGGGTCCGTCCAAACCTCACCTGCAAGCCGATACACGTACTAATTGACAAGTGAGGTTCTAGTGCATGCTTTCCTCTCAAGGTTGAGAAGTCAGATGGCAATTACTCTCTCGAGAGTAAAAATAAACAGATTAATGAAGTTGAAAAGATCAAAACGGCTAGCTTTAGATGTGACCGAGATTTGCGCTCGGATGAAGAAGATTAATTACGACCCCGAACGAGTTAACTCTTCTTATAGAAAAGCCACTACTACCTTGTAAATAGTGATTTATACTATGCGTAGTTATATTATACAAGTACTTCTCCTTTATATAGATTCCTGTTGATGGTCCCTTCGGTTGTGTACTAACAACGTCTAGAATTAAGATCTATACTCACTAAACATTTCAAAGTATTCGTAAAAACGTATAGCTCGCTTCACAAGTGATTGTATTTACAATGAAATAACGTGAAAGGTAAAAATCAAAATGTCAATGACTGTGAATTAAATATACAGTAAAGAAAAAGTTAGATATTGAAAATGTAAACGTATATTATGCGGTTGAGGTTTCATTCACAGTGAACTATCAACACAGAATATGTCAGGAATAAAAAAGTTCAAATTTATCCTTAAAATAATAATTACTGATACTGTATATCAGTTAATTATTTTTTTAATAAGACACCAGCTTCAAAAGTACTAATAATAATAATGCAATATGCCTATTCTGTATTTTGTGGTGGAGTTCCAATGGAATTAAACTACTTTTCACCACAGCAGCTCAAACAAGTGAGTTTTGCTGCGTAAAAACAGTGTGCAAAATGCGATTTTGCTCACTCAGTGAGACAAAGTAGCTTTTTAATTTATTTTTTTTAATTTTCAATAAAGAGTGCCAACCATAGATTCAAAAAGAATTGTTCCGCTAATAACTTTCGAACTACATACACTGCACTCTGTCTCTTGGCCGTCCATAAAAAAGTTCGAGTGACAAACACAAATATTTTGAAGGTTTTTTTTTTAATTTATGGCACGTCAAAGGTCCTATTTCGAAATTTTAAATTTGAAAGATATTTGTAAAAGAATAACCATGTATTTTATTTACATTATTTAATAATTATGTAATGTTATTGAATACCAAAATAAGTAATGCATAAGTATTTATAATGATTACTATTATCAACATTTGAAAAATAAAATGTCATGTACGCTGTTTCTGAACACACCTTAAAAGTTATTTTTTAAAGGTATAAAATTTAACTTTTAACTTTCAACTTTAAATTTGCAGAACAGCAATAAGTAATTAGATTAATTATTAACTTTTAAAATTTTCTGCATTATTTTAATTATTAATAGGTGTTCTGTTCTGTTAATAAGTGTTGCATTATCTTCTAAGTAATATTTCTTATGTGTTCTCGCTGCTGAAGTGAAAAGTAATGTGTGCCACACGAGAGCAAAATTATTTGCATCTCGTGCATTTGAATCCCTCACTACGCTCAGGATTCTACAGTAGAATCACTCGCTACGCTCGTGATTCAATCCTAGAATCCCTCGCTTGCTCAGGATTCAAAATCAGCACTCGCAGCAAAAAACAGTTTTGCTCTCTTGTTGCACAAATAACTATTTTCATTTATATTGGAATGTATCCCAATTAAAAAAAATATAATACATTTTTATTAACATGTATTTTAACTAAGGTCGCATTTCAGTGAATACGACCTCACTTTACGGACATTATAACCTTTAGCGGCTGTCTGTCGTCGTCGGCTAGTGAAAACACATATATGTTAGATAGACGTTTTTATTTACATATGTGAAAAGTTATTAATGAATGTCAATAGCAAGGGAAATGTATTCATTATGTTGGAGATATTAATTAGTATATGACTAGAAAATCGGACCATTAAAGTGAAATTTATAAATCAAGAATTTCTTCTAGGAGTTCCTTTATAAGTACCTACTATCAATACATAAGGTAAAGGTTCGTTAAAGCAGCTGTGTTTTTCCAAAAATACAACGAATAAATGTCGTGACACTAAAGTTATACCTACTCTTAAAATGGCAATCATGCTTTTTATAATTTCATCACATCTTTATTTCGATCATTTGACCTAAATACATATATCACAATAAAATCTATATAACTAAGGTAAAACATATCTTTTTATTTTTTCTTGCAGTATACAAAATAGGTAATTTACAATATCACGTATTTTAAAGGTAACTTAATATACCTACAGATTGATCAAGTTTATTAGTAAATTAGTTGATAACATGATGTACTAGGCTTATAAAATAGATAAGATTAAAAAGTTCAAGAGCGAGTTGTACTCTATTCAAAGGTTTTGAAAATTCTCATGCTTATTTCCCTCCAGGGTAGGTAGAGGAGAATTAACACCCACATGTCACCCACCATTGTATTTGGATCCACATAATGGGGGTGAGCCATGCATCTGAGGCTGAGTTTGGGCTGTATATATCTGTCAGATTTTAGACAGTCGACTTGTATGACACAGCTTGGGAAGAGAGACGGTGTCCTGCCGGGAACCTACAAATTAACAGTACAACATAAACCTGCAATATATATGTCAAATAACAATATTACTCATTTGCCAGACCGTTTAAATGTATTAAAAGTCGCATCTTATTGAGTTAACATCATTTATAAAATATTTTGTCATACTTAATCGCTTCTGTGGGAAAACTTAGTTCGTTGAAATGTAACCTATTTACATGTGACTACTTACACTTTCTCACAGTATCAGGCGTCTGTTCTATGTAGGAAGTTAGATAATCACAAAACTTGGGCATTTATACTGTTGACATTAATTCTGAAGTATGTTTGAATAACACGTAGAATAGGTAGATCATGTGAAGTTTCTCATATTTCAGTAGGGCAACTCGTAGAATTTAAGTATTCCTCAGTTAATATTAACAATAAGTAATCAAAATTCAGTACGTGCATTGCAAAATTTACGAGCGGCATACTTTTCCTTATTTAATGAGACATAAATGAACCAAAAATGGATTTAGGTATTATCGGTCCAAAAATACAAGCACTAACCTAGTACGTCCATGTTCATAAATTATAAAAAAGTGAGCAAAGTGTTCCTTTTGATTAAGAAACCACAACAACGAATCATTCAACTCCAATCAATCAATTCAATAATCCATTGCTAACCCATTGCATAAGACATTGCTAGACATAGACCTCTCTTAATCCACATCCAGTCTTTCCCAACCGCTTTTTTCAGGTCATTGGTAGGTACTATTATTATACTATTTCTTAATATATAAATTGATACACATTGGAATTTACTTGATTCTGCCACTACTAGAAATAAACTCTTTATATCTTTATATACATAACAATATTTTTACAAGTCTTCATCTGTGTGAAAGGTTGACAACAACTACTACTACCTATTAACATTGAAATCAACAATGCAGATTGACTAGATCGCGGCCATATTATATGTCCTTCAAGAAAATTATTCACTATGGTTTCTGTAACGTAATATATGGAGTTACAAAAGTTATTAGCAAATAAAATTAGTTAGAATAAAAAGTGGAATATTACCTAAACAAGTATAGTAGAGTGAGAAAAATCCTTGGCCTATTTCAGAGAAGTTATAAATTAAAATTTGTAGTTTATGAAAATCTTATATGTATAAAATGCAGGTCATATTTGCTGACTATCTCTAACTGTTTACGACCAACCTAATGTGTGGCAATTAATTTAGTTTAAAGGAAAGGGAATTTTTAATAGAATGGTCCTAAAATATCCAAAGATATAAGATATTGTGAATATGTTTAATTACCTACCTATTATGTTACGAATTTAGGTTGCGAAACATTTGATGAGATGTTTTTCAAAAGTTCAACTTTGTGTGCAAACATCCGATACATATGAACCTCAATTGACATAGTCACACTAGACATACATGAGGATCATAACCTAACCGGAAATACAATTTTAAATAATGGAAGAAGACCTTTCATTTTAATTTTATACTTTCATTTTTTGCTTTCATAGCGCCAATAATAACTTAATATGAAATATTAGTCGTTCACTTGTTTCTCACTTAAGAAGAATATTTTTTTGTTAGAATCTATCTTTTCAAAAAGGAGGTCTTGGAAGTCTCTAATAGAACACAAATATATTGTGCTACATATAAATGGTCTAAATTAAGGAAAAACGAGTGGGTAGCAATTAATCACAAGCAAACCATCTACTGGCGCTGGAATATTTTTGTTGTTATTCCAGTATTACCCACCCCGTGGCTACCTCAACAATCTTCGGCAATCCTTCCAGCAACGCGTTACTTACCCCACAGTATGCAAGTGTAATCATAATAACATCAGTTTTTAAAAGGGTAGGTAAAGGTATACCAACACTGGATTAAAATCAACGTTCACAATCTAAATGGACAGTAAGTCTGAGTATCTGAGTGAACTCTGCACACGTTCACATAACTTACAGATACATATGGTCAGGCTTTGGAATGAACTCCATGCTGTGGTTTTCTCAAGCGCTCACAATATGGTTCCTCAAGAAGACCATAAGAAAGTTCCTTCAGTGTTGACAGCGTGAGTGTAACGCCATTGGTGTTGCACACGTCTATAGACGACGGTAACCACTTTTCATCAGATGATAGCTCATCTGATGAAAAGTGACTAGTCTGCCACCTAATCAGTATAAAAGTTTTAAAGGTGTAAAGTAAAAGCATCATCAATATCCTAATCAATGATGTCAATTAAATAATAAACGCACGAAGCAGATACCGATACGTCAAAGAGAGTTACTGCTCAAAGTGTAGCATGAACATCTTGGCAACACTTTACATGAATGCCAAAAGTATTTCCAATATTTAACGAGTTTTGTAAATTGGAAAGAAGTATCGAGATAGACTGACACACCCATACATTATTCGTGCCATATATACCTACCTACATGTAGGTAAAGCAGTATGTTCACTTGTCAAACAAGCCGGTGAGGGCGTTAGAGGCCCGTTATACCTGTTAGTAGTGCCGTTCGACATTATCATTCAGTGTACATTTGACATATAGAAAAAAGAGGCAAAACATAAACTTTAGAAGCTTAGATTTACAAATTCTATAGACGCAGTAATGGCTTCGACAACGAGGCGTAAAAAATAGCTACTTTTTTGGTACAAGTTGTCGCATTCATACATGATGCATACCGTGACATGCCCACATTGATATTTTATAAAACAAAATTTACATTGCTCTCTCATCATGCGTATTTCTAGCCGTTTTTTGCGATACAGTTTGTTTGCAATACCCACTATATAATTGTGTATAGTCAACGCCTTGAAGTTATTTATGTACCGGTTCACGTATCTCATAAGATTTAGTTTCCATTTTATTAAGTACTCAGAATTTTTTAATAAAAAATGCCATTGCAAAACGCATTTTCAAAACAGTCGTAACAATAAAATCCTAACCAAAATATTACATTCATTACTAATTAATTGCACCGCAATATACTTGAGGTTTATTCATTGCAAATAGCATTCGCTTTCCTTATGCTTTTTTCTTTTTCGTGAGCAAAATCCTCACGGATACCAATCTGAGGTAATATAGTAAGCCACATATCCTTCGCACCCCGTCGGCCCCGGGTCAGCTCCTTAGAGATAACCCCCTCCATAACTGCAATTTTTGGATTCAGCCGGAATTGTCATCAGCCGAAAAAAAAATATTCCAAAGACGCAACGTCGTAACCAAATCCTTATTTGTTCTTTTTACTGCGGGCGTATCTACGTAACTTCTAAATTCTATTTATGGATATAAACGGAGTTTAAGCGAAACAGGAAGCAATAAAGAGGAAATAAGTTTTATGAGATAAGTAATATTTATGTATTTATGTACTAAGTGTAAGAATAAACCTAGGAAAGCTTGAATAAATAGATACAAACTAACTAATACTTTATATTTCATACTATGCACGTGTCGTATCTAAATATGTAACAAATACCCTGAAATATCCTTCACAGCGTTATCTACCATCTAGAGTCAAGTTAAACATGACACCCAGGTTGTGTAATGGATTCTAGAATGTGTTTAAACATGAATATTTAAATAGATTTTTATTTGTAAATATACACATAATTATACTTGTAAATACTCAGTATGCAAATAGAAATAGTAAAGCATACATACAAATATTTGCTCTGAACAAGAATCAAACCCGCGACTTCCGACACATGTAGCAGTTGACCTCACTTGAGGTCTACCGCTACAATACATAAATAAATGCATTGCAAACTATGCCACTACGGTGTACCACACACCGTAATATTCCCTTTTATGTAAATATATATAATACTACCTAGTGTTTCAATACGCCGCCGCCGCGCGCGTTGATGTCGTTTAACGCGACTTCGGTCAATTTCTGGTTCTACTCTATCGTTAGCGATTAAATATATATACCTACATAAGAGTTTAATTGTAACCAAACCTTTCTAATTAAAGAAAATACTGATGAGGCAAGCCACACATCGGTAACTCACTTAGGCCAAAAGAATATTAGACACTTGCAAAAGGTGTAATATAAAATTCAGATTCCTTTTTCTTAATTATTGTTCCGTATAATTCTCGGTATTTCCAGCATACTCAAATACATGTTTTTATCTGGCAGCAGAATCCTTGATGTGTAATTAATTTGGCGTCATCTTCCGCTATTTCAATAGCATCGTCTGTGGCTAAAACTTCTTAATTTAAGATTTCAAGCTGAATTAACATTAAAACGTCAAGTCGATTTTTTTTAACTAATGTATGCGTAGTTGCAATATTTCCTTAGTTGAATTATCTATATAGGATGTTGACAAATTGCTACTTTTTGCGTCACATGCAAATTTGATTAGGGAAAACATTTTCACGAAATAATTAAATCATTGATTAGATTTTAATTTTATAGGTAATTTCAAAATCGTAATTTCTGCAATTCTATAGCATTGCACAAATTAAATTGCCAAAAAACTGTTCCTGACGGTGTTTTAATATAAAGTCGATGGTCCTCATTATCACTTACAATTATTTACGTCACCTTCAGCACCAACAGCGTATTCTTATTAAAAGCTGCCTGAAAAGTACGAAAGCTCAAACTGTCCAGATCAGTAGTACCTATAGGACGGCCGATGGTTCTGAGCGCGCCGGGTGCTGACTCCGCGCTGCTAGCTTATATAAATACAAATAGGTGAAGAGGGGCAGCGGACACCTCTTGCACTTTCTTGACGGCGCACGTCGCAGCCAACAGTCCTCGCCGAGCATCATGGCTCGATACGCGTGTCTGTGTCTTGGTGTGTTATTGCTCAGCTGTCTCGGTAAGTGTCATAATATTTTTATTTTAGCAACAAAATTATTTATCATTGATAAATAGAAGTAAACATAGAAAATACAAAAGATTACCTAAAAAAGAGTTAATTGCCTAGTAAAAGATTTATACTAAAAATATTTTTTCAATTTTCTTTACTGCTAACTTAAATTAATACGCTTGTGAATATAAAATATTTTCATTATTAATAATTATTATACAGCCGGATAATAAACAAATGTGGTCACCTGCTACTTACTCTGTGCATGTCTAAATAAAATAAAAGAGTGTAACAAAATATTTTTTGAACTCTTTGTATTTCAACAGCATATAAATAATTCATTCTTTCAGAATATAATAGTAGAATTATGCTATGCTACTTTTACCATTATATAATAATATTCAAAATATTGCACAATTTTTTGTGAATTGCATAACAATTAAAGCTCTATCTAATCTCAATTACCTAATGTTAATAGGCTTTGATCTAGTCAATGATCATGTTTATTAAGTAGAATTTTACCTCAGGGCAACAAAGAAAGAACGCCGGCAACCTACGTGGCTCGTATACTTCGTTTGACCTCGATTTCTTTTCAACGTTTCAACTTTCAATGCCGACCTGGAATGAAACTGCAATTCACTACGATAATTCTAAAATTAGATTTCCTTTACAACATCATGTCATGCATTTGCATAAAGTTCAAAGTATAATAACGTCTTTTAAATGAAGCTTATAAGCTACATATATGTTGTGACGTATGACGCACATTACTTTATTGTAAAATATTTTCAAGGTAACAACAATGTCTATTAAATACAAGTAATGCGCTAGGTATGTCTCCATGCACGTATAGGCACGGCACTGCAATCAAACTGCAGGTACTACATTCCATTACTCGCGGTGTTGTAATCACGGCTTACGTTAAGTTGAGTTACCTAATGAGCATGTTAAGAGAGTATGGCGGCGCCCCATTTGTTACTCTAAATTATAGACAAGTATTTATGATACAGTTATATAACACTAACTAATCGAAGTAAATGGTAGCAAAAGAAATTAACAAAAGAACTATATTACCCGTAGCGAGCAGTTCGCGAGTAAAACGGCAGGATGAAGATGACGATCAAACCGCAGAGCAGTTGTGTGAGGGTCGTCCGGCTGATGAATATTTCCGCCTGTCCACTGACGGTGACTGCCGTGACGTGGTTCGGTAAGCTTTACACAACTACGACTTTTTAGCATATTTCATTCGTTATTACAGTGACAAAATGTACCCGTGTACACATTTTGATATAGTGGTTTCAAAACATGATTGAGTTGCAGTGTTATTCTGTCGTCATATTGTTATCATGTCAGCAGGAGCTTAGAGAAAACTGGTTAGTAATGAAACAAGTTTTACGATTTAGTTGAAATGAAAGCTTGATAGAATTGAATAGCGATCATAACGCGCAAGTAATCAATATATATAAAATGAACAATGTCAGTGAACAACAGCACACTTGTTAAAGTACTTAATACCTTTCGAAGCTGGTCTTTTAATATTATACTTATGCTTAGATTTATTATTGTTGTGAATATGGCCACTGACCGTTGTTTGTGCTTTAATTTATTTATGGGTACTGTTTGGTATGCGCTAAGCAATTACTTGATATTCCAGTCAGTAAGCAAAACGGTCACCATCGTGATCGTGCCGAGAATATGTATTGCGATAGTAATCTTGTAAAGCATATACCCATTTATAGTACACGAGAGATACATACATAGATAGCTCTGAAATTTTATGGGCTAATAAGGTTGCGGATAAGCACACAACTAACTCTACATGATCTATGAAAAGAAAACTCGCAACCCCAAAAATGGAATTTCGTCTACCTGTCAGGATAAAAGGAGTAAGAGTTGATTGATATAAGAGAAAAAGGGAAGAAAGGTCTACATTAACTGGAACAACTGCATGAATACTTAACGTCAATATTAAGGTTGAGGTTTCTTCCACGGTCGAGTTAACCTATTCGTACCTATCAGGAGAAGTATAGCTCTACTGCGTACCTTTAATGTTCTTTGACTTACTTTAACTATAATACTTCCAGCAATTTCAGGAATAAACATAATAGTTCCTATGGTTCTACGGACTTCTAAAACATACTAAGGTTCATAAATGTAACTAACGAGCCAGGGTGTGTCTGCGGGTAGGTATAACAAGATTTGTACAATGACAATGCTTAGAGTTCCGCTGTATACAGGTGCGACAAGGGCGGTGAGAATGGCGTCACGCGGCTCGCCACTGTGCGCTGCCCAAGCAGTCTCGCCTTCGATATCGACCGTCAAACTTGTGACTGGAAAACACATGTTAAGAATTGCAAAGAGCTAGAAAGTAAGTTCTGTCAAATAGAGGAAGTGGTTATGCGGAGGGCTAAGCTTCCGTTATGGGCCCACTCGCGAGTTGCGGGCCGGTGAACCTGTTAGCCTTTCGAATGCCCACTTCCTACTGTCAATACATTTTCTTTAATGACACATTTCTTGTCAACGCAGGTGCACTAGGTCAGGTCTTAAACAAATCACTTGCCCGTCTGGACTGCAATTCGATCTTGATAAACAAACCTGCGACTGGAAGGGTAAAGTGAACAACTGTGGCAAAATTGAGAGTAAGTGCCGGAATGAAGCTATTGGCGCGTAGCAAGCAACCGGGCTTGGGTGAAGGGGCCGCGTCGCACTGTAGTTAAGGTGTATTTGCATGAGGCCCCCGACAGAGGGACCGCGGGGACGGCGTGCCCCAGACCGTTCCGAATATTACACGTTAACATATACCACACACGATAGGAACACCGATCGCACTTACTCACTATGCACCTACTACAAGCTAAACTATACATTTGAATCATTTATTTTCTAAAACAAAAGGAGAATAGCACGTACAAAATATGCTCGAAATAGGGAACATGGTAAAACATGAAGAATTAGTTGACATACATACTTAATTCTGTAAATATAATATGTAGGTTCACAAAAGAAAAAAAAACAGAAATGAATTAAACATGTCCAATTTACATATATTACAACACATACAACTTACCTACACTTATCCACTTTGTCAAACCAGCTATTTCCTAACACATTCACTTCTCTACTATTCTTTCAAAATCTAACTTTGGCTTAAGCTTCATTATCATGAAAATTACTAACACTGAAATTCTGAATATTATATAAAACTTCTTCGTGGAAGTGGTTTAATTTTTAAATTTATATATAAGTAGGTAGCATTGCCAACATTGACTCACTTTAGTACTTATGTATTATACACACAATTCGCTTAACTTAATATTATGCTATTTACGATTAAGAAAATATTTCATTTTACTATCGAACTAGAATAACAAACAACGGCACAAGTACATGTTCCTTCAAATATTTTACACTGTAAATAAAATGAAATGAGGCGATTTCCTTGTAGTTATTCTAGTTGGCTTATATAATAATAACCTAAAGGTTGGCTTTCAGGTATGTTATTGTTGAATCATTATTAAGAATATAATTTCCACGCAGACAAGAACTATTATGTATTAATTTCAAAAGTAGAACTATCTTGGACTCATTGTAAATTTTACTTTCCATAAATCTTTAACCATTTTTATCATCTCATTAAAAAATCTTTATCAATGTTTAACCAATAATTTCTCTCAAATTTGTTTCTCAACTATTCTTAGCTCAGCTCCTTCTTATACCTTATTATCTTTCATTATCAAAATCATTCTGTGATGCTTTTTTCTTTAATGTTCTTCTTGGCGAATCTCAAAGGAATTGTAAAGCACGGAATGTACTTCATATGCATTGGAGACCAATATTTCGTATTGAATACTAGTTCGTATTATGTAATAGTATTCAATACCCAAAAGGGCCCTTAACCCATCTTAATAAAGAATTTAGAGGTTTACTCAACTTACATCTATACTCCATGCTTTAATGATTCCTTCGAGCCCCTGAGACACTGCTACAACGACAACACCAAACGGAACACCTGCAAAGTAATATAAAAATAGGCAGGATACTAAATACATTCCAAAAATACATTTGATTCTAATTTTGTAATAATATTTTACAGAGCCAAGGAAAGTGTTGCCCATTCTGAAAACAGATGAGCCCATTTGTCCTGAAGGAAGATTAGCTTGCGGCAGTGGTGACTGCGTAGAAAAGGAACTGTTCTGTAACGGCAAATTTGATTGTAAAGATGAATCTGATGAAAATGCGTGTAGTGAGTATAAATTTTAATGTTAAATATTATGTAACTGTAACTAAAGGAGTCATCCCAACGTTTTTTCTTTTTATTAGCTGTCGACGTAGATCCCAACAGAGCCCCTGACTGCGACCCTAATCAGTGTGTACTACCTGATTGCTTCTGCTCTGCTGATGGAACTCGCATTCCAGGAGGTATTGAACCCAATCAAGTACCTCAGATGATCACGATCACTTTCAATGGCGCCGTAAACGTGGACAATATCGACCTGTATGAACAATTATTCAACGGAAATCGTCACAATCCCAATGGTTGCCAAATCCGTGGTACATTCTTTGTATCCCATAAATACACAAATTACGCGGCTGTCCAAGAATTGCACCGCAAAGGACACGAAATCTCGGTCTTCTCCATCACACATAAGGATGACCCAACATATTGGACCAGTGGAAGCTACGACGATTGGTTAGCTGAAATGGCTGGAGGTCGTTTGATTGTAGAGCGATTTGCTAATATTTCTGATTCTTCAATCATCGGTGTTCGTGCTCCCTATCTTAGAGTAGGAGGAAACAAGCAATTTGAGATGATGGCAGACCAGTATTTCGTATATGATGCATCAATTACCGCTCCCCTCGGACGTGTACCCATATGGCCTTACACATTGTACTTCCGTATGCCTCACAAATGCAATGGTAATGCTCACAACTGTCCATCAAGAAGCCACCCAGTATGGGAAATGGTTATGAATGAGTTGGACAGAAGAGATGACCCTACTTTTGATGAATCGCTGCCCGGTTGCCACGTTGTCGATTCTTGCTCTAACATCCAAACCGGCGAACAATTCGCACGTCTCCTGCGTCATAACTTCAACCGTCACTACATGACCAACCGTGCCCCACTTGGTCTACATTTCCACGCCTCATGGCTCAAATCTAAAAAGGAATTCAGAGATGAACTAATCAAATTCATTGAAGAGATGTTAGAAAAGAACGACGTTTACTTCACCTCTCTCATTCAAGTTATCCAATGGATGCAAAATCCTACAGAACTTACATCTCTAAGAGATTTCCAGGAATGGAAACAAGATAAATGTGATGTGAAAGGGCAGCCTTTCTGCTCGTTACCAAATGCCTGCCCGCTCACAACGCGGGAACTACCAGGAGAGGTTCTCCGTCTTTTCACTTGCATGGAATGCCCCAATAATTATCCTTGGATTCTAGATCCTACGGGCGAAGGCTTCAATGTTAAGAAGTGATCTCTTTATGATATATTAAAAGACTGTACACATGTAAATAATACTCAATAATGTTAATAATAATTACAATAATTATTATGTATGTGACAGAACGTCTTCATGCTGAGAGTAAATCTCTACTCACTACTTATTTTAGTTAGGTACCAAACAAAACGCGGAATAAAGTGGCAACCGAATACATAATACCAGTTATCAGTGACACTTTTAGTAAATGTATTTACCAAGAACAACATCATAGTAATTTAGGTTATTACTTATGACAATAAATTTTTAATTTTACATAACCAACTTATTTTATTATCCCTCGTACTAATTACCGCCTTCTGGAATATTCTCATCATAGATGTATGAATTACCACAGGGCTGTACGTAAGAACAGAGTTGCATTTCATATCCCAGTTTTTGTAACTAACAAATATTTACCTTCAAGGCCAACGTAATAAACGACCTCTGTAGCGTAGCGGCAGAGCCTTCGACTGCTATCCAGAAGGCGTAGGTTCAATTAGGCGCTCAACGCAGATATTTGTATGCCTGAGTATAATAATAAAAATAATGACTACTATTCAAAATTTACTTAACTACTATTCAAAATTTACACAACTGGAAAGCGCCGGGTTCCGTTTGTATATGTTACGGCTAGTACCCGAAGTGCGGCTGCACCTAGTTTTAGCTGGTTAGAACTAAGTGTAGTCGGTTAGAACTAGGTGTAGTCGGTTAGAACTAGGTGTAGCCACTTACTCTTGGTTAAATCTAGTACGAGTTATTTCTTTTTTCGTTATTTGTGTTATCTATCTGTTGTGATCACTGCAGTTCTAACCTAACCTAACCTTAATTAAGTAATATATTTATAACACTGACCTTAATCTAGAGTAAGCGACTACACCTAGTTCTAACCGGCTAATACTAGGTGCAGACGCACTTCGGGTATTAGCCGTAATATATACACAACTGGTACAAAAAGTTCACCAATTCACCCCCATATTTCCTCAATCACATAAACGAGTTTATTGTAGATCCTACAATAATGCCACCATATATTACCGAGGGTGTTACGTTACGTGCTTCCGAAAGACCCCGAAGATACCGCTAATCCTGCCAAATATCGGCCGATAACATGTCTTCAAACAATTTATAAAATAATCACATCATGCCTCACTCATATTACAAACACCTAGAAACTAACAACATCTTAACAGAAGAACAAAATGGATACAGAAAGTTCAGTCAAAGTTGCAAAGAGCAACTTACTTTAGATTCAGTAATACACAGACAAACTCAATGAAGCAAAAAAGATTTATGTATGATTATAAAAAAGTATATGACACCGTACCTCATATGTAGTTTATTGAAGTTTTAATATATATAGAATAAATCCACAAATAAGTACTTTTTTAAGTAACATTATGGAACAATGGACAACACATATACATTTGAACACCCGTACAGGAACAGTAACAACAGAAATAATTAAAATTGAACGGGGCATATTTCAAGGATATTCACTAAGTCCATTATAGTTTTACATGGCACTAAACCCTCTTTTTAAACACTTAAGATCATTAGATTAAGGATATATACTCGATTATATAGAGAATCCGACTGACAGACTGACTGATAAATACAGGTTTAAAACATCACTCTAGGTCTTGTTTGCATAGACTTACCAGAGAGGAAGGTTGAAGAGGAATAATAGATTTGGTAACACATAACATAAACTCAAGCCTTTATCACCGACGATGAAACCAACACTCTCTCACTCACACAGAACAGACTCAGCAACACAAACCCACATACTAAAAGTACTCTGGTGTTGTCTGGCACTGAATCCTCTATACTAGAGAATTCAGGGCTAGGCTAGGCTATCATCTCTATATCTATCTAGCTCCTTTACATGGATGACCTGCTGTGCAATTCCCTAAGCGACTGGTAGAGTTACTTAGGGTAACTGAAACCTTTATTAACTCTATCGGAATGGAATTTGGTGTAGACAAATGTACGGTCATGCATGTGAGGGGGCGAGATTCTGGGATCGGAAAGAATTCAACTTTCCGATTCTACAAGTCTCTTTCCGCAACTGAAACCTATAAATAGTAGTAATAGGAAACTATATACTACTTATATATATACTTTATATATAGGAAAATATCACTGCATATTATAAATAAAGTCGCGTTCTCTGTCCCTATGTCGTTGTTTAAAACTACGCAACGGATTTTGATGCGGTTTTTTAATAGATAGAGTGATTGAAGAGGAAGGTTTATATGTATATAACATCATGCTACAACCAACTGGTGAGGAGAACCAAGTGAAAAATGTTGCAAAAACGGGGTGACGCAGACGAAGTTGCGCGGGTCCGCTAGTATACTATACACATATAGTGACTGTCTGAAGGGTGTTCTGATAATTCGTAGGGGAAGCATGGTTAGGTTACCTAATAAGGCAAGTCCCTCGCACCCTCTTTTTATACCACTTAGGTTCACCGTGGCAAGTCATATTCAACCTGAATGATACTTTTTATTTGCTCATGCTATTTTATGATCTATTCCTAATAAATGGTATAATTGCCTTAATTATATCAATTTTAAAATTTTGAAACCTTCTAATGCCCTTCTTGAAGAACCCCATATTAGTCGCTTGGATTGAAACCCTGGCTGACCCTAGGTCATTTACAGTTTCGAGATGGCCCTTCGGGTGTAAGAATCACGATATCTCTACCTTACTCTTAACTCTGCTTCTGCTTCTGCTGGTGTAGTAGGCAGTGGCACTTGTCTAACTGGCTGTAATCTATTGATCATAAAGTCTTCGTCGGTTCGACTCCGACATAACCACCCTCGCTGACATCCGGACGCAGGGAGGGGGGGAAGGGATAAGGGATTATTTCTTCTACTGCTACTCTTATACTTAGTAGCTTGATTTTGCGCAATTCTGAGTGAATGAGAAAGAGTTTAACAAGTGAAAGAATTTGTACACTTGAATTCAAGGTTTACCAGAATACCTACTTATGACTTGCTTGATATTGTGCGAAGAGTTTTAGTAGGAAATCAAGTGAAAAGTCAATTAAGGGAATATCTTATATTCCCTTAATTAAAGGATCTCGGATCCCGACTAGAAGGGCTTTTAGTACATATCTCGAAGACGGCCAAACTGGTCCTTACCTACAAAGAGAAGCCGGCTCCCTAGGCACCTGGATGTATACCCAGCCTCGGGCCAAATGTGAATTAACAATGTGAATTCTTGATGGAATATTCTGTACCATATGCGAGTGACATCTAAGCCTTACACGTGTTGTCCTGGGATGAACCCTGATGAGGTAATGTTTACGCTGACATGCTCTGCGGACAATATCGATATATTGATAAAAATAAAAATTGTAAAGCTCATTGTACTTCATTTATATCATTTATATTGACGCGTACACTGTCTCTTATGATACAGGATCTCCTAGTATAAGAGACAGGTTTTTAAATAAAAATGTATAATTTAAGTTAGCGCTACTGGTCTGTAATATTACCTATGTCAAGTTATAGAACAATAAAAATGTATTACTATTATTATATCTCAATTCCATAACTCTCGGGCCTATGGATTCCCGGGTCTTTGGAAGGCGTGCGTCGGGCCGAAGTCAAGACGTAGAGGCCCCTTTAAGAGAATTTAATATGCTAGGGATACACACTTGGCGGATACCATCCCCGAGTGCACAATATGATACATCTGGAGATGGTCCCCGCCAAGTGCAGAGACTATTGGTGTGCAGCGCTACGGCCGCGATATTATAATTGGACGGTAGACCTACCATATTTATTAACACATTTAGCGAAACCTTTACCATATTTGGCAACAGAGTTACCATTTAGACCCCGTACTAACATTTGATGACAAAATGTAAACTTTGTTACAAAAAAGTAAATCTCACATTCGACAACTGATGACCGAAGACCGGACTGTCGTTTTACCCTGTTCCAGTTCAACATAATCACCCCCACTGCGCCGGCCCCAAGTGGTAAATGAAGGACCATCGTCTTCTATTCATTCCCCGAAAAAGGGGGACGCACAACGTATGCCTGTCACCATCAAGTCCATGCTCATGGAAGACGGAGCTCCTTCAACGACTCTCGTCACCCGAAACGCCTCCGCTCGTCGTGGGCTGAGTGGACCTGGAGTTTCCTCATACCCGCTTCACGACGCTCGTCGAAGAAGCACCATCACTGTGAGCAGCGCGCTAACCGACATGTTATCGCATCACAATGATTTCACTCGGACGTTGGCGCCATTTGTGTCTCACACAGATAATCTCTTCGACACCCGTACCCGCTGATCATTTGCATCAGCCGGTGCGAGACGCTTCCGTGCGTCTTCTCTAGCCAGTTCTCCATGATGGGTCTTACCGCCGTTATCACAGTGCACAGACATACCCTGCGTCTGGTTGCCCAAGTCATAGCGTCCATGCCTCCATTAGCTCCTAGTTAGGTACTCCAGACTCGCATACATCTTTTTTACTATTCCTTTTTTTATTTTTATACCTCGCCTCGCCCTCGCTCAGATACTGTTTCACACTCCGCTTAAAGGACCCGGGTCTGTAGGAAGAAAGAAACTCGTGCGCTGATATGGAATTCCAAGACTTAATAATAAGCAGCTTGCTCTACGTACCCGATCCAAAAAGTATAGTAATATGTAGGAGACCCGATATAAATCGACTTCCATGTTCCATCTATACAGGGTGGAATTTTGTAATGCCACCTGAAGGGGAAGTACTCTTAATACTGTAGATAGAAAATTTTACAAAATTCCACCCTATATAAAATACCCATTTCATAAATACAAAACAAGACATGGCTTAAAGAACCTGTATCCAGGGCTGTTAAATAAATTTAAAAATACAATGACATTGTGTAGTGTGACGTTCACGTTCATGTCATTGTCATGTATGTCATGTCATGTTTTCATGTTCGTTCGTATTAAAAAAAATAAAAATAAAAAAAATAAAAAAATAAAAAAAAAAAAAATAAAAAATAATAAATAAATAATAAATAATAATAATAATATATAAATTTTAAATAAAATAAATATAGTTATCACAAAATAAAAGGCCCGTTTTGACAGTTCGCGCCCATGAAGTTCTCAGTTTTTTACCAATTGAAATGTTATGAAGGTTATTACATTTTTCATAGACAGGTACCACCCACTCGGCTTAGTGCTGTGCATAACGATTTTTATTACGTTGTCCACAGACTATTAATAATCAAATAAGGAAAAAAATATCGAGTAAGATGTGTTTTCAAGCCCGATTTTTATTTATTTAAACTAGTGTTTAGACCGAAAGTAATTACTGAACTTCACTGTGTAGTGATCTTTTACTGAAAATTATGAGCTTGGAGCTTAAAGCAGTAAATAATGGCAGCATAGATTTCGAATACTGCCGATGCTCCGTTAAAGGCACACATAGATTTGACTTGTACACTGTACAGCCATGGATGGCACCACCGTTTCTACGGGACTTCCTGTTTGGCGGGTCGCCTCGCGCCGTCCCTACTGGTCCCATTTGTACCACCACCTCTGCCCGGCTATGCACTTGCTAACCCCTGAACGCAAAGCAACCGAGGTTGGATTACTATGAAGGCTTTTCCGCATATGTGCATGGTGGTCATTCACCCGGTCGAAATTTTTGACAAATTCGTGCCATCAAATTTCTCCAACCAGATTCTAGTTGTTCTTAATATTCCTGTTGTTTTTGTGATTGAGTGAATGTTATTATTTTAACAAAAATATGAAATAAAAGCAAATTGACCTTTCATAATACTGTAGCATTTTATAATACCTACAATATCAAAGTTTAAGCTAATTTTTGTAATCAGAAATTTATATCAATGTACTTTATATACATATTCAAATCGATCAAATCCCCATGCAAACTGGATTCGATTAATCGTGAGTATCGAGTACCGAGTCGTTTTGTTACATCACTAGTTATGTCATGAAGGCATATGCCAAAACGGGCCTTTTATTTTGTGATTAGTATAGTTCTTGTTTATTGTTAGGTTTTCCACTTTTATATGATTAATAAAGAAAAGTAAACGAGTTTTAGACATAAGTTAGTAATTGGCCAGTAGGTAAACCAACATGTCGTCCCCATTAATTGACAAATTTAAGCAACTTGACGCTTATGCTAAGACATTGGAAGACTTTAGGATCAAAACCACTACCGGCGCCGCAAGTAAAATTACTATTTAATATATTTACCGATAATTCTAGTTTGATCAATAATGGAAGGTAACCATTCATTTTATTTTAGTAACTGTGAGCGGTGGTCTTATTATGATCTTGTTATTCCTTTCGGAGCTATACACATACATGTCACCCAATATTTCTGAGGAACTTTTTGTGGACACGTCAAGAGGCCATAAACTACGAATTAATCTAGATATTATTGTACCAACAATCTCATGTAACTGTAAGTATTTATGTTCATGTTTTCATTGCCATGCTATCTCAGTAATACACTACACTTATTTGTGAGTACTATTATACTATTTATTAGTACTTACAGATAAGTAGGTGATGTTTATTTTATTGTACTTATTCACTGTAGAGCAAAGCATATAATTTTAGAGCAGTGAACCCAAAACCACACAATACCAACTAGTAACTCAGTACTAGAGTCTTTTAAGAGATTTAAACTGATAACTGATAAGTTGTCGGTAAAAATCTCAATTATGTAGGTAAAAGTCTCAGTGGTTGTTCACATTTTGTTAGCTATATTTGCATTGATACATTAAGTTGGTAAGTTTTTTAAATTAATATTGTCACCCAGAACTGTAGAACCCAAGAGAATTAAACCCAAGTATTTATAAGTAAGTAATGTATAAAGATTCTTTCAGATTTGGTGTTAGATGCAATGGACTCATCAGGTGAACAACATTTGCAAATGGAACACAACATTCACAAAAGAAGGCTAGACCTAGAGGGTAACCCTATAGAAGAACCTAAAAAAGAAGAAATTGCTGTTTCATCTACAGTAAGGCTATGTAAACATTATTTAAAAAAATCTTATTTTTGAGTCAGGCATAATGACTGTTCACTGTGATAATAAATTTAGATTTTTAGTTGTGGAGTACATCAAAACTTCCTTTATTATGTATATGTTGATCACTATATATGTGCTAATAAAAACAAAAAACCCGACTGCGTAAAAACTAACTTTGATAATGATGTGAAAAAATTAATTAAATAGAAACTAAAAAGAAAGAAACAAGCCCAGTAGTTTAAAATTCATACAATACTCACAGTCGGGGCCCATTCAAATGTTACACATCAATCTTCCCAAGGGGCCCCGACTGTGAGTATTGTATGAAATTTAAACTACTGGGCTTGTTTCTTCCTTTGGGTCGCACAGTCGGGTAAAAATATGTCAGAATATATTGGCTTAAAGTGGGTTGTATGGAGGCCCCACCAAAACCTCCAAAGGTCCAAGCCCTCTCCTGTTAGCCAATGCACCTGATGATTAATGAATAAGTCTCTAGTGCAGGCTTTGGGAAGTAAAACCTCTCAAAAGGTTAGACAGCTATAGTAGCTCTGCAATAGCCAAAGTAGCCAAATCAAGATTAAAATAGGATACAACTAGAACTAACCGTTATGGTGACAGATAGGTTGCAGAATATAAACATGTTGTTCAGATATTTAGATGCACATGAGTATTGCAACAAATATTTGTATTGTGTTTCATGAATTTGTATTTAGATACAATCCCAATGTTAATTTTGTTATTTTTGCTTTAGGTGTGATGTTTACCTGGCAGACTAAAGTATAATATCTTAGGAATTTTCATTGGTGAAATCAATGGCCATTGATCATTTTTCCAGAATAAGCCTTTTTTTATGTACCACTACAATTGTGATTCACTGCTCCACTTGTTTGGAATTCCCGCAACCAAGAAAACTAATTCCTGAGATTGAAAGTAAAGAATATGCCTTGGGCTTCACTTCACCTCACCTGCCCAGTGCTATGTTTGCACGACAGGCCCTTTTTCCGCCAACCCTTTTCCACGCATTACTGCAGACTGAAAGAAGATGATAAGAAGAAGATTCCTTCCTCGCCCTCTCGCTGCCGACCATGGCCAGCACCAAGGTTTGCAGCACGAAGCTGCCTGCTCCTAAGACGCTTGCTCCGAAGATGCAGCGCCGCATACGCTCGATCCACCCACAACATACTGATCGATTTGAGTAAATCACACATATTGTTCAGTATGAGTAAATCAATACCTTAAGGGCCCAGATTGCCCAGACGCAACATCGATTTCGCGCGACCGCAGCGCTACTGTTTACTGAAACAACCGACCGGGGCGGGTGAATGACCCAGAGAGAGCCACCTTTTTGTATTCTACTTACCTAAAATTCCAACTATGCATTTATTTGTAATTTTACTACCACAGTTTATTCTTATTTCGTAAAATATTCATTCAATAACATAATTGCAAATTCAGTAGCAAGTACGGTCGAAATAACATCGAGCCTTTCCTCGCTACTGTTTATCTATACGCAAGGATATGTGCCTATTGGATAAACTCAAATAATTACTTACTATTTGTTTACGATCACCTTGATATCATAAAAATCTCCTAGGGTTTTACAAAAAATATCAATAAATGAAACACAAGTATAAAAATGATTCATATAATTTAAAAGTAGGTAAACAATAACAAATATGAGTCGCCAAGCGTGCTAGGGTTGTGCAAAAATTTGTAAAACAAGTTTATAAATTATTAATATACAAATTAAAAGTAAGTAAACAATAACAAAATATGAGTTCAAAATTCTAATGTTTAAAGTTGTTTAAATAAATTACTGAATAAATTCTGATTTCTGCTAATTTGATTATAAAATCAATTGCTATTGCAAAACCTATCAGAATGAAAATGTTACCAGATGCCCGATTCACGTAATAAAAACCGTAGCGTGGTGACTTCAAAATGTCACTTTGTTTTTTTGCAAACAAACCCTTTTAACCGACTTAAAAAAAGAGGCAGATTCTCAATTCGCTGTATTTTTAAACCGATTTTGATGATTCTTTACACCAGGTAACTCTTCAAAATTGTATAAGAATTGTACAGTAATTGATTTATGACAATCCAAGACTAGATAAGTAAGTGCGTTTAAAACAGAAAACCATAAGGCGATTTCTAAGTTAAAACAACTTTTGGATGCACGTGAATCGACCGGCTGGGTAGTTAAGTTACCTCAGTCTATTTCAAAATCCTTAGGCGTCCTTCTCTTTCAAAACACGTAAAGTTCTTTCTTTCCTCTCTTTCGTAGCCTCTATGATGCTGGAACTGGGCGCGTCACGAATTCGCTTCGTGACTGCCGAGGATCAACTAATTCTGGAAGTAGTCAATCGTAATAAAACCAAACTAATTTCATCTCCATTTTCTCCTTCCAAAATTTGACACTGACACTGCTTACTCTGCTTCTTCCTTGACAGCTTCTGCCATGGATTGTGCTGCTGTCTTTTCCCATCAATCGCAAACCGTATTATAAATTTCATTATATAATGAAGGTGACATAATTGGTAGGGCAGTTAATGTTTTTAACTGAAAGTAGCTCCCACCAGATGATATGATACCAGATACAATTTGATGATTCACTTCCATGCTATCTTCTTCCTTTCAACCAAACACACAGTAAATTTCATATTACACATACTAATTACACATACATTTCATGATGAGTTTTGAGTCCCGACCAACTTTTACTTCACCTATTATACTGAGGATACAATCCATTGGACCGCGGTCCCCTATGGCCTGAACAGCTTTAAAAAAAAAAGAAATATCTGCTACTCTACGCCCAACTTCCACTTCAACCACCTTTCCTTCTTGACGGTTTTCAATTACTAGTTCCTGTAAAGAAAGATAATGGCTTGATTGTTTTTTTATAAAAAATAATAAATAAAGAATGGGCCAAATTTCTTCAAACATAGCTAAGAAGTCCCTTAGAATACATCTTTGAAACACATAGATCAAAAACATAAACGTTTTATATAAAATGTAAAGTCGGTTTAGGATAATAATTTTATGGGATAACATTATAATATTATTCTCCATCGCTTGTTCCATGCTCTTGCTTGACCCTAACGTGACATAATGTGACACTTTTTCGTGCATGTTGCCTTTGTTCATCGATTTATAAGACGTTATCACGTCAAAAAATAAATAAATCTGACTACACATATTGAGAACTCACTTGTACTTGTAACAACAAATTCCACCAAGTGCCATCAATCAACAGTATAAATAGTCTAAATCTGACTACATATATTATAAATTTCCTTTACGCTATAGGTGTTGGTTTTTTATGACGTCACCTACTCTATGTCACTCGGGCTTAGAAGACAATTCTAATGATTCTAAAATCATCAAAATCGGTTAAATAAATATTATTTATTATACCTACATACATAAAATATGGGATTTTAACGAGAATTTTCTTTTGAGAAAGCAATTGAGAACTATTTAGGTACTAATGTGTTTGTCACCCAATGAAAATAATAAATATTGCAAGAAAAAAATCTATAGGTACTGAGATTTTGTCTTCGCCCATCACTAACAAGGTAGTTCGTTTGTGTCTCCCAATGAAAATAATAAATATTGCAAGAAAAAAATCTATAGGTACTGAGATTTTGTCTTCGCCCATCACTAACTAGGTAGTTCGTTTGTGTCTCCCAATGAAAATAATAAATATTGCAAGAAAAAAATCTATAGGTACTGAGATTTTGTCTTCGCCCATCACTAACTAGGTAGTTCGTTTGTGTCTCCCAATGAAAATAATAAATATTGCAAGAAAAAAATCTATAGGTACTGAGATTTTGTCTTCGCCCATCACTAACTAGGTAGTTCGTTTGTGTCTCCCAATGAAAATAATAAATATTGCAAGAAAAAAATCTATAGGTACTGAGATTTTGTCTTCGCCCATCACTAACTAGGTAGTTCGTTTGTGTCTCCCAATGAAAATAATAAATATTGCAAGAAAAAAATCTATAGGTACTGAGATTTTGTCTTCGCCCATCACTAACTAGGTAGTTCGTTTGTTTATGTAACAAGTCTAATTACGTATAACAACTTACCTCTATACAGCGCGTAGCAGTGTTGCTCGGAGTCTCGGCCTGAAGGTTTTCTTTATTTTCAATACTGGAAATATTAATCATCAATAGTATCCACTTTTATTTATTTTGTAATTTTTGTACAACCCTAAACCAGACTCTAGGCGCGTCGCGCCGCGCGCGTCTTTGACGGCAGCGAAGTATGTACGCCCATGCTATTTCAGATAGGAAACATACCTACTTCCACAATCTGATATTTAGACAATATGATGAACATGAAAACGAATATTTAACTATATTATGTAATAAAATTAATTATTATGAGAATATTCCTATAGAAATCGACTTTATTACTTATAATACAAACCAATATTTACATGCAACAACAACAACAAATGCGAATATATTATTATTAGTACGTAGACATGATAAAGCACTCAAATAAAACTAGAATTTTTACATGACACTTTCACACAAATCTCGTAATTTTTTTCTTCGGTATTTATACCTACTTTACAAGGTTCATAAAATAACGTCCTCAACAAACTACGTACCTATCTAAATAATTTTGTATTTTTACGATTTATATCTAGTTCCATCATGGTTTTCTTCCAGACATTCATTATATCGGTACTTCCTACTTACTAAAAGTGAATTAGTTATAAAAATGTTATACTTACAGTTTTTCACAAAAAACACAAATTCACAACACGTAATATTGCTGGCGCATCCGACACGCGTGGTGTCACCTTGAACCATAAAAACGTACTGCCGATCAGTAGCGATGCGGGTTACTAAATCATAATATCGGGATGCGCGTGATTTTTCATACATTTTTCTATGGAGAATTTACGTGAAACATATCTAGATTTTAGAGCTTTAAAAGAGGAAGTCTTTGTTTGTAAAGGTACAAAAAAAAGTACATAGGTTTAAGTATTGGTTTCTTCAGTGTTCAAAAAGTGTTTCTTTTTATCAATTTGTGTTGATTTATTGGGTAATATTTGAAGAATACGAAGGCATGTTTTTGCATTTTTGTCAAATTTTGTGCGTTTGTTGACGTTTATTATATAGCAATTATTAGGTTTTAAGGATTTAATATAAGACTAACATATATTTTGGTCTTTGATTGTAATATATACAAATTATCATTGATATCAATCATATCTAAATAAGTTAAATATGAAATATCGTAACACTCTTTTCGGTGATTTTCACGATCTGGGCCCTTAACCAAAAGTTGTTTATTCTCAGGTTAAACAAAACATTTCTGATGTGGCACTAATAACATGTGGGAGTTGTTATGGAGCAGCATTTAATGAATCTCAGTAAGTTATCCCAACAATTGCAATGCAAACAACAGAATTAAAAATACATGTATTTGCTGTACTGTGTACAAAACAATAATAGGTCATACACAGCAACAATGGATAGTGCGTTAAGTGACCGCCATCCGACTCGTCTTTTGTGGCATGATAAATAATTTCGGCAATATCCAAAAAAATTGTATACTTCAACGAAAAATTCCCAGAACTACAATGTTTTATGTTTTATGTATGAAAACTATTATATTTTTAGGTGTTGTAATACTTGTGAAGATGTGAAAGAAGCTTACAGATTGAGAAGGTGGGCTCTGCCTGATTTGTCCACTGTAGAGCAATGCAAAAATGATGAATCCATTGAAAAAACAAATAATGCTCTGAAAGAAGGATGTCAAATATATGGCTATATGGAAGTTAACAGGGTATGTACGACATAACATTAGCATCTCATTTTATTGCAAGTTTGTCTACTCTCATCCTCCATCCTCCGAGGTGGCTGAACTTAACTATGCATCATGAAGAGAGCCATCTAAACTCCGCAACCTAAAGGCAAAAATATGAAAGTTCTACTACAGCAAAGTACTATCCATAAATACAGCCATAATATGTTCGCATTGCAATGTAAACCGTTAAACTTGCTCCTCAACAATTGTACCAACATTACATTATATCAACTTTACCAACAATTGTACCAACCTTATAATCTTTTAGGTTGGTGGGAGCTTTCATGTAGCTCCAGGAAAAAGTTTTACCATTAATCATGTACATGTTCATGATGTGCAGCCGTATTCTTCATCAGTATTCAATACAACTCATTATATTAAACACTTATCTTTTGGGACTGACATAGATGGTGCTAATACAGCACCTCTAGATGGAGTTAAAGGTGTTGCCAAAGAAGGTAAGATATCTTTGGATACTGAATACTAATACCTAATTAAAGATCTCAGAAAATATATTGCCACTAGGCATCCGGTGACAATTAGATACTGCAATATTCTATGAAATTAAATCAATTGATACAGCACTTCAATATCAACCTTGAGTGGGTAATATAAACCAATTAAGGAATAAATGTAAACAAATTAAAAATGTTTGTAGTGCTAATAAATTTATTTTTCTTATATTGCATCAATCAACTTACTGTTGTAATGCAAAACACTGAAGTATGCTTCAGCCCATTCTTTTTGTCTTCAAACCACTGATGGGAGTAGTCTACTTCCATCTATTGTAGTCTTATAAGAAATCTTATACTTACGAAATTAATTTACACAACTAAATTAAATTATGACAGTCTAACTCTTGTGTTCACTTTTTATTAATAAATGATGCAATTTATTATTAGGACACTCCATAAAACCTCTACGCCTAACATAAGACCACTGTTGATTCAATGTTCAACTAAATGACAACAAGTAAACAAATTTTCAGCTAAGCACTAGAGGATTATATTGTTAAAAGTAAAATATGTACAAAATCTTCATTTAAACAGTGTCCTCAACAACGTATTCCCGTGCCGATGGCCATAAACGTGCCGAAAGTTCCCCCGCCTTGAAGCATAACTTTACCCACGGAATGCACTAATTCTCTTCCTCTAGCTCCATATCTGTGATTAAAATAAGTTTTAATGAGATATGTACAATGTCAACCTTACAATATAAGATAGGAAGGGGAATTATAAAACTAACCTCAAAGCTGTAAAACCACCAAATAGGCCACCGCTAGCCATCCCTACGCAAAATCCTATCATAAATCCCATTTTCATTTTGTCGAAACAGGTTGGCCCTTGTCCCTGATATACACCTCCAGGTACAGGCATCTTGATCAGGTCTATTTTAAAAACCCAAATTTAATTTGTCAAGTTCCAACAAGACCTAGACCAATGCCTTTGACATAAATGACAATATGATTAATTTGACATCTGACACTATTTTTTTTAATTGGCATGTTAAAACCACAGAATATAAAAATCTAGTAGAAAATGTGTTCTGACATGCTTCCCGTCCGACATAATTATTCGTATTTCGTAGAAGTATTGATCACGATCCTACCAAACTCATATATACAGCCGATAATAATATGTTGCATTACTAGCATACAATTGTTTTGATTGGTCGTATACTTATAATACCTATAGTACTAAACTATCTTAAATCATACGTATTGGAGAACGAAAGTACATCTTATTCGTTCAAATAAAGATGACTGCTATAGGTATCTACGGCGTTTCATACTCTGAATTGAACAATCTTGATTATTTTCTGAAAAGTTCAGATGTATGTAAGGTTCAGTTTATATTATACATCAATTTGTTTTTAACATGAGTTTTTATATAGGTACATATAAAATAATACTTACCTAAATTAAAACAACAAAAAAGATAAATTAAAAAGCATCGTGGAATTCTTCCGCACCGCATGCCCCTTGTATGTAAGTGTATTCTAAGAAATGTAGGTATATAAAACTTTCAATTTATTTTTTGCGATATATTTATACCAATATGAATTTTTAATAAAATACTAACGTATCTCAATGCACTAGATACTAGGATATTTAATATTGAATTATATAAATTGCGGAATGAGCATTTTTCTATAGCATTGACAATTTTTCGAAACAAGGGCGTCGATAAGAAATAATGCGCGCTAGTACCTACACCACTGGCAAAACGTGCATACACTAAATTGTGGAACGTGCAAACTCAGCTTTAATCAAATTCTGTGCTTACTTTTTCGAACGTCGCATCAGTCCAATTAAGGGATATTTGCAGTCGCTAGTAACTAATAAATAGTGACGTTAAAAAACGCCCACGACCACTCGTCTCTCAGTCTTGGCCCACGGGTGGCCAAGACTGAGAGACGAGTAGTCGTGGGCCTGCAGGCTTTCATAAAATACGGGACGTCTCGTAGAATACGGGACGCTTGGCAATGCTATGCACTGTACAACAAATGGCGTAATCCTCGAAGCACATTTTCAGCGCCTCTTGGCTCAGAATGTTGCAGTTGTTCTGTGATTACGTGTCCGGAAGGACACCTACCGCAAGCTAATTGGCGGTGCACTAAAACAGGCATTATGAGGAACGTATATTACGGAATGCGAACATTATGGGATGAAGCTGACTTAATGGGAAAGAGACATTGTGAGAAGCAGACGTTATGGGAAACAGACTATTTAGGAAGCGTCTATTTTGAAATGTGGTCTTTTTAAAACTAGTCATTCTGGGAAGTCGTCATTGTGAGCCTAAAGGTTACGTAAGGGTGTCCAAGGCCCACGTCATCCTCGCCTTCTAGCCGTTACATCTGTTGATTAAAAATGAGGCTTTCCCTACAAACCTCAGGCAGAGGCAGTTGTTCCCGCGAAAGCCAAATCAATGTCGGATCTAAATATAATAATCACATGATACACTGAGCTCTGCTCAATAAAAAAACATATGGAAATAATATAATCATCCTTATATGCTATTGTATTTTTAATCCCACTTAATATTTTTCAGGTGCTGTTATGTTCCAATATTATTTAAAAATCGTCCCCACGATGTATGTGAAGTTAGACAGAACTATTTTACACAGCAATCAGTTTTCTGTAACGAGACATCAGAAATCTGTTTCGAATATAAATGCTGAATCTGGGATGCCAGGAGCTTTTTTCAGTTATGAACTTTCTCCTCTAATGGTTAAATACACAGAAAAAGAAAGGTAATGTAAACATTAAGTATATTATTATATAAATGAACCTATCTAAGGCCGTTAAAAACTTATACATAAAAAAGTAAAAATTAAAACCCAACTATGACACTAAGTATGAAACAAGATTGACAGGTCAATGGATTAATTAACAACGTTACTGAAGAAGGATGATAATCGACACATAGACTGATGATGAATGAGATGCCTCT
Organism: Pelosia muscerda; assembly: GCA_963691645.1. Lineage (NCBI taxonomy): Eukaryota > Metazoa > Arthropoda > Insecta > Lepidoptera > Erebidae > Pelosia > Pelosia muscerda. Next base: position 9,600,658 of record OY829100.1, read on the forward strand.
GTTGCACGACATATTTAACTCAAATTTACTTAACAGTAATTTATGGCAGTTAGAGGGCGCCACATCAGATTCAGTGGCATTTTATATAGCCGATAACGCGGACAAATAGCTTCAAACGATACCTCATTTGTCCAATTCTAATTAGCAGTTGAGAAGCTACGAGGAAACAGATGAACCTACATACATACATACTCGTACATGCATACATATATAGCCTGTCAAAATCATAACCCTCCTTTGACTTTGCCGTAGTCAAGCACCTATGGTAGCGGCCCGCATGATGAAGTGTTACCGTGGCTTATGTATGTTTGCAACACCAGGAGCGTCACATTCGTGCGTGCTACCGATTATATAAAGAAGAAGGGAGAGGGGAGACGGTTAAGATAGTCTGGGCTGTCAGTGATAAAGACAAAGAAGTGTTTCTCGGTCTTCCCATTGACAACACAAAACCTCTCCAGTGAGCTTTGGCTACCCTACTCACCGCCAGAAACACAATACAAGGTTATTATTAGTCGCGGTATTCTAAAGGGCGGGGGTACTTACCCAGTCGAACTGCTCAATTAGGACGGGAGATACCGTCATGTGTGAACCTCGGACACAAAACATACCTCGAAAAAGTAAAAAAAAATAATTGTTCTAGCGTTGAGTGAAACCACGTGGAAGTGCTTCACTAGTTAGACTAGTAGGTACTAGACGGGACAACCCTTGAATTATTAACTTTTGACTTTTTCGTTCGAGGCTATTTCTGTGTCGAGGTATTTTTTAATTTTTAATTCTTAAGTTTAAAACATATAATTGCATATAAATATGTATATAACTAAATAAGGTTCAATATTAAAAACCTGTTTATTGTCTTTATTAAATATAAATTTCACAAGATGTAAATCATGCATGCATGTATGTATTTCCCCGCAATTATAAATCATATTGACATTACTTAATCTTGCGTGCGAGTTCGGTCGTCCCAGTTACAGAAGATCGGGATCGACGACCCAAATGGGCAATTAATGTCCTGTTCGTGTCCGACAGACTGCGAAACTAGTCTCTTCTGTTATTAATATCATGCAGTCTAATTTGTTGTGGGAAGTTATGAAACTCTATGTGTCACCCTGTATCACCATGAAGATGTCGTATCTTAATTGCATTCCCGGCTCTTCCTCTTCCACTTTGCATGGTCTTTACCATTCATGGAGACTATGTTAGACGCATGTCGCCCTCCACAACGTCAACCTAGCACCTATTTCTACCCCTTCTACCAGGACCCGGCGGGAGCGCCACTGCCAGACATTTATTTTTATATAAACGTTTTGTGACAGCCTGGCATAATCGCATAACGTTTGTACGTTAGGTAACTCTTGAATGGCGTAAGGTGCTATCTAATGTTTACAATCAGGTTTGCAATGTCTGCATCAGAAAACGACATCATTTTCAACATTTAGCACGAGTCTCGAGCCGCGACACCATTTTAAGTCGAGCGTGTCGCGGTCTCTTTTTACAAACAGGCACATGTCCAAAAGTCTATAATCAAGGTGACTCTCTGCCGCTGCTCGAATTGCCACATTGACTACTCTCGATATGACTATGATGATTCAGGCAATATTAATGTGCTTTTTGTTTTCAGGTCAATTGGACATTTTGCCACCAATATTTGCGCAATCATAGGAGGAGTATTTACTGTTGCGGGAATACTAGATGCTCTTCTATATCATTCTTTGAATGTATTCCAAAACAAAATGGTATTAGGCAAAGCTGGATAAATCACAGAGTTTTTAGAAAAAGGTTAAAATCATTAACATTACATTTAGCAAATCTTCTGCAAAATTCAGTATCAGTGTTTTCAACTAAAGATTTTATAGGAATATAATTTTCTTTTTTTGGATCATATTGACTACGTCCTAATTTTTCTAAGAATACATGGCGTTGTTTCACTTTAAAATTTCTACAATTTAATATTTCTGGCTGCTCCAATATAGTTTTATGTGGTATCTTCATAACATTATGTATATAATTAAATCTTTCTGATAGGTGCCTTTGATCTGAAAATAAAATATAAATGTAAATAGGTATAACTGGAAAATTTTGTATTTAACAATAACCAATAAAACAAGCATTACAAGCATCTTATATAAAACTAGTGTACCCAGGAGATGTTGTCCTGTACCAAAGGTAGTGCACATACCTACCACCAATAGTATTACCGGGATAGCTTTCTTTTCAAATCAGCCAGCAAAATATCAAATATCAAATTAAATGCAGTATATTCCTGCTGATTGATCGTAGTGAGAGGTTATCTATACTTACAATAAAAAAATTAATGCAAGTAGTGCTATTACTGCTGGCAAATGCAATGCATAGCTGTACTAACTCTTACCACTGCCATGTAAGTGTAATTGCTTCTCAAAGGTCATGTGTATATCAAATTGGTTCCTACTTATAATTTGTAATTTAATTATATTAATAATACACACATGACCAAAGAGTTACCTGCCCAGGGCGTTCAAATAAACATGTAAACCTGCACAGCTAATTACCCCAACTCTTCTACCATTGAAAATAGCATGAAGTGAAAGAAAAATTGGTATGTAGGATGAAACACATTTGTATGAGAAAGAAATATAACAAAAATAAAAGAGAAATAAATAGAGGTGATCTGAGGTCAGGTAGTGGTCATGCAGGATGCAACTTTTTCCATACAACTTATAGTTGTGACAGAAATTGAGATAAAACATTTTTATTTGCAACCTCCCCCAACCTCAGATCGCCTCTAATATTTTTTCTTTATTTTTGTCATATTGTCTTCCTTTTATAATGGGTCAAATCATTATAATTTAATTTGGTTACAAAAGGAATTTTATAATCCTTTGATCGTGTGTATACCTATGACAACTGAAATAATGAAATAAAATACTTACTCAACATAAGAAGTCTGGGTTTATTTAACACAATATTTTTTAGTTCATCATCATTAAACCCCATCTCCTCTTTTATAACGAACATGTTTGTTCTGACATGTTGTAAGTTATATGTTATCAAATTTGGCTGTTTGGTTGCCAGATACCTAACTTCATTTCCACATAAGCTTAAACTGTTCTGATAGTAACCCAGTCTTCTGTCGATTCTTATGGTACTGAAAATTGAGATTGATCATAAATCATTGTCTGCGTTTATTTAATTTTTTTTTTCTTTATCTGCAAGCAGCCTAGAAGCCTTAATCAGATATATAAATTAATAAGTTCATATTCTATAGTGAAATCAAGCCAAGCCAAGTATGGAGACTACATGCTACCCTGCAATAATATACTTACAGGTAACCACTACATTCCATAAGGTAGTCCATATCAATTTAATTAATAGTCAGAAAAATTACCTGAACATCAGCCAAAAAGGGTTTGCACCTATTATTCTCTTTATTTGCTCATCTTCAAACCGTTTGGATCCCAAATAATTAACTCTTGTTTCAAGATCTTGCAATGGTTCACATAATATCATAATATTCTTTGTCAAAAATTTGCCCATTTCCTCCATTGACACAAAATCAGTAAGAAATACTATGTGTTTCTTTACATTTCTCTCAAAATCCAATTTTAAAATCTTTTCCACGATATAGGGCTTCTTTTCTATTTTGCTTAAATTTACATTAAGGTTAACCAAATTCTTTAGAGTATCTGAAGTATTTACATAAGCTGCTAAGTTAAATGCATTTGGAAAATATGAAGTTGTACCAGACAAATCTTCAGATGCTGTTTGTAACGCATAGCAGTCATCATCGTGTTTGCACAAACTATCGGTGTAGGTGGCCTTTTGTAAGAACTCTGACAAAGCAAATTGTTTACATTTCCACATCTTAGAGACGTTGTAAAAGGGACGAAATAATGCCATTTTGGATAATTTAATTGTCGATTAAAGCCTGAAATAGTCAAACTCACGACCCCCTTTATTTTAATATTTTTATTTATATATAGCAGTGTACTGTACTTCTCTTTCTAAATCAATGATAATAATATGACTGTACTTGTACTCCACACTCTCTTATACATCAATGTCCATACTCCACTGCTTCAGTGATCTAGTCCAGTCCAGTCCAGTCAGTCCTCTCCTCTTTTCAGTTTTCATCCTCATAAAGTTAAACAACCAAAATGAGGCTGTTTTCTTGACAGTTGACAGTGGTGACATTAGCCTAGGCTTTTTAATTTCATCAACGCCATTGATGAATGTACTTCTTGACCTTTAAAGTCGACATTAGGCTAGTTCTAGACAGATAATCTTCCCAACTACATATTATAGTCCTTCGCAGCGCAGCAGAGCATCATAGAGAGTATTATAAAATACTTTTTATCGTACCTTTGCTAGAAAGAACAGCACATCCGCAATATCTGAATTCCTAAATTGCGGTAGTCTTGTATTATACGGCTCATGCTCAATGTTTTTGGAGTTTGAATTTTTGTATTACTTGTTACTTGTACAAGCAATGTAACAAAAGTTCAGAATCTGAATTCCGGATGCACGTGCCACATATTATGCCACAGGACCACAGGCTTAGAATACTGTGGACAGGACATTCAAAACTGAATGCAGAGCGATGGATGAAGTGAAAAAGTGAATTATACACTATACTAAGTTCACACCGTCATTACGATGGTCCACACCCACCAATCATTCCAATCTCGATCTAGTCTCAATCTCTCAAATGTCAAAATGATCACGATTTGTCACAATAACTTCAACTTCTTCTTAAGATGGTTTTTGCAGTGGTGCCAATTTCACCAATGTCAAGTAAATGGTAGGTATTAAGTATAAAATTATTAACGGCGAGACGACAATTTCAAGTTTTTCTAGTATAACTTGGTTCATTAAAGAAAGGTTCTATAAATGGCGGATGTTATCACTTCCTCTCGCTCGCAGTACTGTCTATACTCACTCACGCGCGTACCGTCAACACAAAAAAAAAATGATCTTTATTGTCTTCCACGCTCTGTGCTCTTGTTGCGATGCATAAAAGAAAGGATTCTTAAATGTCGGCTTGTACTTGCGTTGACAGATAGTACACCTAGCATACAAAATTTCATTTTTTTTTTTAGTTTAAAAAAATGGATTGTAACTTTTAAACTTACTAACTTACTCTTCGGAACGTTTTTATAGTGCTCGTAAGCATTCCAGTTAGAAGTATAAGCTGTATAAGTTCCTTGCTATACCTACTTTGTAAAATATAGCTTGGGCCCAATGACAGATGTCAAAATGAGGTTCGTAGGGACGTCCGAAGTTCGATAAAAATATCGATACTACCAGCTATTATTGATGCATGTTACATATAATAAGGTTTAATTTAATTGTATTATGTATTTAATTGTAATGAGAACGGAATATACGTAGCATACAAGGCGTCGGCACTCGTAGGTACTGATGAGAATGAGTGGAGTGGATCAGTGGAAGTTCATATCAAACAAGATGTTGGCGCGTGTATCTTATGCCTATATCATGGCCCAAGAGCTAAACGCGGCGTGTCTTCTTACAAAATCCAAAAACAGGTTCAGGACGTTGATGGATTGAATGTAAGATTTTATTTACTCAATATTATTTAGGATCAAGTATATTGAAATATAAATATTATTATGATATTAAAATACCTAAGCAATAAGATTAAATTCTAATTACTTTTTTCCTATATTAATTTAAATTTTAAATTAAGCTTTATTCAAAATATGGATAGTTTATAGTATGTGGTCACGATGATTCATCGCCCATCACTAATTAGCTCCGTATGCCCATAAAGTATGATATTGACAGCTACTACATTCATTATTAGAAAATTCAAGACCTAATGTGCGGGATTTCGCTGACAGCTGTCATAGGACCCAAGCTACATTTTACAAAGTATAGTAACATACGCTAAGGGCTGTCCAAACTACATGGGACCAAGAACCAACAAAAAGGTATTAATACATTGGGGCGCAGCATATTAATAAAAATAAAATATAAGTATTAATAGGTATCATTACTTTATTATCTCAGTACTTTTTCAATCATTTGTCTTCTCAATATTAGTAGTAGCTAAACTAGAATGGCATCGCAAGAAAAATAATTTGAGCATTAATGTATTTAAACAAAGAAGATATAAACGTTTCTGCGGACCGCAACAACTCAAACCGCGGATCACATGCGGCCCGCAGCTTGAGTCAAGTTTTTCAAGAAACTACTTTCCATTTTTATTATATCATTAATTGTTTTAATCTGTGGTTTTAATTCCCTTTCCTTTCGTTCACAGGGCGGCCCTAACGCACTAGTATAAGGAATGACAGCGTGCCAAGGTCACCCAAAATCTATGAATGCTTCGCGCCCCGTCATTCATAATTTTTTCTATACTTTTACTACAACTAGCATACTAGTGACGTACTTCAAAAAAAAGATTTATCGACGAACGATGAGACGTGTATGATTCATTCGAAAAATAAAAGTCATTCGATACTAGTGAGTAGATATTAAAAATAAAAATTATATTATTATCTCATGAGTGTAGCAAGTTACCGTTCTTTTTAGGTTAATACACGTTAAAAGATAAGTAAACCCAATCGTATTAGTATGCGTAAATCGAATACTTTCACGACAAGAGAAGGCACAGCACTAACGTAGTAAAACGTCCATTCATAAAAATGGAACGTAGGTAAAGACACAGCGTTTCGTAGGTAGGGCCCATCCCCTCTATTATACAGCAATGGACTCAACTGACTCTGACTGACAGTTTGATTGTCCATCATTTCATCTCATGTTCCTTTCTGTCGTCTTGTCAGTACATGCCGTGGCAAAAATCTGCTCAAGAACCTTACATTACTTTCTATAATTCTTTATAATAATAAACTGTGAGTATTTTAGTGAGTATATACATAAAATGTATTTATGTATGTATTGGTTTGCTACCTATACTGTACAATTTATTGCTCTTTTCATTATTACTACATATTGCAAGCAGTATAGTATTCCATATGGCAATTATTGCCGATTACTAATAAATATAATTTGAAATAAAATAGGTATATTCGAGATATCAATTAGATTTTACAAGTTGTAAAAGTTCTTATCAAGAATCTACAGTGTTCATAAGTGTAACCTTTCTATTTATTGATCTACATACATACCACTACAAACCACTTTCATATTAGCGCAACATGATGCAATTATAGTTAAAAAAAGGTAATTTTTAAACTGATTGCATTGAATTATTGTTCATAACTAGAACATATGAGATATTGTTAGCCAGATGTTATAGTTAAAACTACTGTGAGAAAACCATTCTCTTATTTTGAACTTGTTTTATGATTAATTGATGGATTAGTTGGAGTGAATTATTTTTTTAGCTGAAAATGACTTAATATTGAAATATAATTTGACAGGATTTTAAAGAAATTTTGGCTTTATTATTTTTAACTCTCTGCAGGCTTCAATAAACACTATATCTGTTTAGTATTAGGTATCTGTTAAACAATAACCACATCTATAGAAAGTAACCACAACTATTATTACACCTGTTTCAACAAGTTCTAATGAAAAACAATTGTGTCCCAACTAAAATAATATAGTTTTAGCTGTATCTTGCAAACCACTAGTAATTATTTTGCTGATTCTATTGTAACCAAAACCTAATCAAACGAGGGCTATAAACACAATGGCTATTTGTTTTTACAAGCTTTTATTTAACTTGCAATGTATTATGTAAAGCTGATATTCTCAACTAATTGAGATTAAATTTTGCATAGGTACACATTTAGTTTGGCTGACACTGAATTGGTTTGATACCATGGAGCTATTCTGATGACTAATGAGCATTACTCCTAACATTAATGAAATAAACTGTAGTTTGGAGTCATTTGTTCTGTGTATAAACTTTCAAAAATCAAGTTGCACAAAACAAAAATAATTATTCTATGCGAAGGTTGTGCTGATTTCAAAAGGTTTCATGCATACGAAACAGGAAAGGAAGTTGGTATGGGGATTAATCTGCAATAACACAGGCAACTTTTGATCCCAGGCATAGTAGTTTTCCATGAGTAGCAGGAATGGGGTTAATCACGCTATTTAAAAAGTAATAGAGGTTCTTTTGTTTTCAGGTGTAGAAAACAATGGATACATCAATGTCTGGTAATGATATAAGAAAAACATTTATAGATTTTTTCATTAACAAGAAAGGTCATAAATATGTTCACTCATCATCTACAATACCTCTGGATGACCCAACACTACTATTTGCTAATGCAGGAATGAATCAATTTAAACCCATATTTTTGGGAAGTGTTGATCCTAATTCTGATATGGCTCAATATGTTCGAGTTGTTAATACTCAGAAGTGTATTAGAGCTGGAGGTAAACATAATGACCTTGATGATGTTGGAAAAGATGTATATCATCATACATTTTTCGAAATGATGGGAAATTGGTCATTTGGTGACTACTTCAAAAAAGAAATATGTGCATGGGCTTGGGAACTTCTAACAGATGTCTTCAAACTTCCTGGAGATCGACTATATGTCACTTACTTTGGTGGAGACTCCGCTTCCAATCTTGAGCCCGATTTAGAATGTAAAGATATTTGGTTAAAATTAGGTGTTCCTGAATCTCATATTTTGCCTGGCAGTATGAAAGACAACTTTTGGGAAATGGGTGAAACAGGTCCCTGTGGTCCATGCTCAGAATTGCATTTTGATAGAATAGGAGGTCGTGAAGCGGCACACCTTGTTAATATGGATGATCCTGACGTACTTGAGATATGGAATTTAGTTTTTATTCAATACAATAGAGAAAAAGATGGATCATTAAAGTTGTTGCCCAAAAAACATATTGATTGTGGGTTGGGCTTGGAAAGATTAGTCTCAGTTATTCAAAACAAAAGAGCAAATTATGATACTGATTTTTTTATGCCCATATTTAAAGCCATTGAAAAGGGTACTGGCATGAGACCTTATTCAGGTAAAGTGGGGTCCGAAGATGTTGACGGAGTAGATATGGCTTATCGCGTTTTAGCTGATCATGCTAGAACACTGACAATCGCATTGTCAGACGGTGGTTATCCTGACAATACAGGTAGAGGTTATGTACTTCGCAGAATTTTGAGGCGTGCCGTTCGTTATGCCTCTGAAAAACTAAACGCTAAACCAGGATTTTTTGGATCTTTAGTTTATATTGTGGTTGAATTACTTGGTGAAGTTTTTCCTGAAATTACTAGAGATCCTGAGTCGCTGATACAACTAATAAATGAAGAAGAATTACAGTTTTTGAAAACACTCTCACGTGGCAGGAACTTGCTCAACAGAACTGTTGAAAAGTTAAGTGGATCTGTTATACCAGGTGACGTTGCCTGGCGTCTTTATGATACGTATGGTTTTCCAATCGACCTAACATATTTAATGTGTGAAGAAAAGAGCCTTTCTATTGATATGGAAGGGTATGAAAAGGCAAAGAAAGAATCCCAATTGATTTCACAAGGTAAAGCAGCAGGACAAGAAGATTTATTGGCTTTGGATATATATGCTATAACTCATTTGCAAGAAACTGGCATCCCCACTACTGATGATTCACCAAAATATAAATATGTAGCATCTTCTACTGAGAAAGATGCAATTTATGAATTTGCTCCTTGTTCTGGAACTATTTTAGCTCTGCGTAGAGACAAAGAATTTGTAAATGAGGTATTTACTGGACAAGAATGTGGCATTATTCTTGATAAAACAAATTTTTATGCTGAACAAGGGGGTCAAATATTTGATGAGGGTTATATGGTTAAAACTGATGATGATAGTGTCGAATTTATGGTAAAAAATGTACAAGTCAAGGGAGGATATGTGCTACACACTGGAAAAGTTGAAGGATCACTAAAGGTTGGAGATAAACTGAACTTACAAATCGATATTGAAAGACGACGACTTGTCATGAATAATCATACAGGAACACATGTTCTGAATAATGTATTACGCAAAGTTCTCGGAAATGACTCTGATCAAAGGGGTTCTTTAGTTATGCCTGATCGTCTCAGGTTTGATTTCACAAATAAGGGCCCCATGTCCATACAGCAAATCAAAGAAACAGAAGACGAAATTAAAGATATCATAAACAAGAATAAAACAGTGTACGCCAAACACACACGTTTGACTGATGCTAAGAAAATAAAGGGATTAAGAGCTATGTTTGATGAGCATTACCCTGACCCAGTACGTGTTGTATCTGTTGGAGTTCCTGTAGAGGAACTGGAGACAAATCCAGATGGCCCAACTGGCTATGAGACCTCCGTAGAGTTTTGTGGAGGCTCTCACTTACATCAAACTGGTCACATTGGTGATTACGTAATCGTGAGTGAAGAAGGTATTGCCAAGGGTATTAGGAGAATCGTAGCACTAACAGGACCTGAAGCAATGAAAGCTATAAACAAGTTGAGTACTCTAGAAAATGACGTTAATAATATATCTAATCTAATCAAAGATCAACGTAGCGACGTAAATCAAAAAGAAATCGTGAAGAAAATTGTCGACTTAAACAATGACATATCCCAAGCTCAAATATCGTATTGGAAAAAAGATGAACTTAGGACATTACTGAAAAACTTTAAAAAACAACTTGATGATAAAGAGAGAGCTGCAAAGGCTGCCACTATCAATCAAGTAATAGAAAAAGCTAAAGATATATGTGAAGAAAAGAAGGATAGCAAAGTTATTGTATCTGAATTAAAAGCTTTTGGTAACACGAAAGCCTTAGATAATGCCTTAAAACAAGTAAAGCAACTTTGCCCAACTACACCAGCCATGTTCTTTTCTACAGACGATGAAACTAATAAAATTTTCTGTCTTGCCGCAGTACCTAAAACCGCCATTGACAAAGGTTTGTTTGCGTCCGAATGGATTCAATCAATCGTTCCAATAATAGGCGGTAAAGGTGGCGGTAAAGCTGAATCCGGTCAAGCCTCAGGCAATAAACCGGCCAGTCTTAATGAAGCTATTGAAATTGCCGAAAAATTTGCTAATGTCAAATTATCGTAACTTAATTGCATTTATTGTGGTATAGAAAATATGCTTACCACGTATATTATTAAATTCAGCCATGGAAATCAACCAGTAACTCCTTTTTACCGACCGTAAACGCCGAGACAAAAAGTGCTTTACCACTTTTGTAAAATACCAATAGTACTAAGTTATCAGTCTGTTAGTGTTAGTAACGCGTGCACACATAAAATTTAATGAAAATAATTAATATTTTATGTTACGTAACTAAAATTGATACAACAACAAATTCATATCTGAACTCTTACTAGCCATCCAAAACCCGCTACGGCGGAAAATAGCAGACAGCAGTGAAATGTAGCTCCGTAAAACCACCTTTTAGTGTTTGAATTCTGTTTTATTATTTTATTGCAATAATATTTGTTGTATGTATAACAGAGACGTTAGAGGTTTAGTTTTGTATTAAGATAGAATTCACTCGGACCTGTGATGAAGTACATGTTTTGTTATGGAATGGTCTGCGTATTATTAATTTAATAAAGTTCATTTTATTTACTTCTATCTGTCTTTATATATAAACCTACGTCCTGATGTTACCTGCTCCTGTTACCATTGAAACTTTTGATTGCTATGGCTGGCTTCACAGAAACGCGGTGGACCCGTACGGGCTGTCCGTACGCGGAACACGCCCGTAGTGCTCTGAATCGAGCGTTCAGTACGATATGGTTGTTAGCGGAGTCTACCCGGTCTAGCGGTCGCATGCGCACCAATCTGCGTCGCTAAAGCTGGTTTCACAGCTACTCGGGAATCTCGGGCGACCCGTACGGGCTGTCCGTTCGCGGAAGATCCGTATGGGTCACGCCTGTAGTGCTTGAAACGAGAGTTCAGTACGATACAGTTGTTATCGTTAGTCTATCCGGAGCAGACGCATGCGCATTAATCTGCGTCGCTAATATGTACTGCTCCGACCGGCTACTGACGGCCTATAAAGCCAGCCAAAGGCTTACTGAACCCTCGTTTCAGAGCACTGCGGGCGGGACCTTCCGCGTACGTACAACTCCCGCGTTGCTGTGAACGCTATTTATTTGATACTTGATGCACATTCGGATGGCTGTCTGCGGTTTATTTCCACGTCGTTTTCATATTATTTGGCAGCCACAATTTTGTGGTAGATTTATTATTTTGCTTCCAACTTTATTTCTTTAGAAGTTCAAAATAGATTCAATTGGTGATAGCTCATTCCCTATAAATAATGAAAACAAGTATGTATAATAAAAACAAAGTATTAATTTGGTGAAAGACTAAAACAAGTCTGTTTAAAAATTATTTAATGAACTTTTTGAAGAACTTATTTAAATTAAGTTCACACAAATATTTCTTAAACGATTGACATAATTACACTAACAATATCTACATAGTCTATTTATATAGAAGTTATTTATTACAAATATATTCATATAATTATTTGGTTGGTCTTTTATGACAGCACCAATTCCATTGGTGAATCCCTCTCACTGAGGTGGTGCATTCATGATATAATAATTTACAATAACTATTTTAGTGATTCTAATAATACATAACAATGACATTATTCCTGCCCAAAACCTTCAGTTTCTTCTATAGCAAAGTTAAGTTTTTCGCATAATTGCTCATAGCTCTTGTATGGTGGTAAATCAAGTCGATTGAAACAAGTATGCGAGCGCGGTAGCCAGGTATCTTTGCCAACCTGTAATCACAAAGTCTTTGTTAAAAAGCAATTCATACAATCTATATACTCATCACAAGTATATTTCAGCTAGATACCGAACCGCTAGAACCGCGGATATTTCAGCTAGTAAAAATATATATTGGATTGGGATATAATTTACCTTATGAGTCTAACCATTAGAGAAAAAAAAAAGAAAACGGCAAGGCATGCTGTAATGATCGGGTAAAATACGACGTAAAATAAAGCTACATATTTTAAAGTAAGAAGGAATCAATCAATCAAGAGTCGCCTATCGCAGTCCTCTGCTGCACCTTTCTGAAATAGGCCTCTTCCAATATGAGCCATCGCACCCGATCCTCCGCCTTCCGACCCAGCCACTTTATTCAGGTCGTCATCCCATCTGGCTGAGGCGCTTCCCACCTTCCATTTACTTTCTCACGGTCTCCACTCTAGGACTCGTGTGCTCTATCGGCCTTCAATCTTTCGAGAGATGTATCCAGTCCACTGTCATTGAAGCTTAATTATTCTGCGAGCCAATTATGCCAGTGAACTTGGTTCTTTGTTGGATGACTTTATTGCAAGTTTCATCCTTTGAAGAAACTTTAAGCATAGCTTGCTTCAATGCCCGCTGCCCGACTATAAATTTGTGAACTAACCCCACCGTCTGTGACCACGTTTCGTCAACGTAGGTCATAACTGGTATGCCGAACGCACTTGTCGAAAAAATGTGCAAATACCTTTTCAATGCAGAATCTCTGAGGTCCATTTGATCCCATAAGTTCAGCAAATCCGCCGACAGGAACTCGACACGTGCCCGTTACAAACTGAAGCAATCGTGCTCGCTTTTCGTTATCCATTTGTCGTACAAACTGTAACGAAAGAACAAAGATTTTATTATAACGTTTCTTTCAGCACAGATAATCTATATTATAAAAATGAATCGCTAAATATTATGTTGCTAAGCTGATAACTCGAGGAATACTAAACCAATTCGAGTAATTATTTTTTTTATTTGTTCCTTGAACTCTACGGAAGGTTTTTAAAGTGCAGCGGGAACGGGATCTGAAGCCCAAGCAGCGGGAACGGGATCAGAAGTCGACGCGGGCGGGGCCATTGGCAACAGCTAGTATAATATAATTCTTATACAGATACACAATCAGGAAAAAATTGGTTGCCTGTAAAGTCGGTATACGGGCGAAAGTTTTACGTGACAACGACTTTGAGTGGTAAGGACGCGTGCCTTTCACTTTTTATGTCTGTCTCTCTCGCTCTTAGGCGGGCTAACCATGCCCGAGTGGAAGGGACGCGTGCCTCTCACTCGCTCTCATTGTGAGCGCATAACGTGAGCGGAGCGTAACGCAGTTTCTTGAAGTGTCACCCGGCAAGCCAATTTATAAGACGTTGTCACGTCAAAAAAGCATTACCGACGATTGCGCATATGCAGACTGCATGCGTTGTTACTAGATGGCGACAATTTTTTTTTTCTTATTTCTACTAGATAGATCGGTAATTCTATATACACAATAATACCAAAAATTACAATATGGTCATAACCAAATAGCAGAATGTACCGTAGGTTCCAAAAAATCCTGGGCAACATAAGATCTAAAGTCCTTTGACAGCCTAATTGTAATTAAGCAAAAGTAACAATATACCTACTATCGCGTAAATAACATAAACTATCGATGTCTTGTTTCTTTATAATAAAATAAGTCAACTCCTGCAAGTAGTAGCCTAAACTAAATTTCATTAATAAGTAGATATATTAGCCAGTAGCTTATGAAACTAGTATGTAGTTGTGTAGTGGCATCACTACATTTTTTTTCAAATGGTCCAGGAACTTTTGTAGCCCACTGTACAATGGGCAGCTTATCGCAAACGGCGATCTCTTTCAGGCAACCAAAACTAACCCAAGTACCCCCAAACACATTATTGTCAATGACTATAAATATTCTACTATATCATTATATTGAATCTACAGTAATTGTAAACACTACTGATTTGGAATCTTTATTTATTACAATACGAACGAGTTTAATATGCTCACATTTTTTTAATTCTGACAGTTTACGTGACTATAAATAACGAAAGAAGTCTTTTCACTCTAATATTTAGATATATTTGGTGCAGGTCCGTATTGTTAAGTAATATAACATATGTGGCACATTTCTATTAACAATATTATTGATAATATTGCATAGGATAGGAAATATGTTCATTGTTTATTGTAGGTTAGAGAAAACCACTTCGGCGGTGGTATGCACATAGAAATTAGGTAACACTGTTACTGCCTGCCCGAATCTTTGTCATAATTTTAAAGTATGTTTTATCAACAGCCTTAGTGAATCTTTGTCATATTTTGGTTCATTTATCTATCTATAGTATTACAAAGAGGAAACAAATTAATGTTGAGTGTGTGTTTGTAATGAATAAATCTAATAACTACTGTGCCGATTTAAATAGTTTTTTCACCATTGCATTGGACAGTTATCGACCCTGATTTAACATAGGCTATATTGCACGGCGGCACGATAACCGACATCACCATAAGCGGAGCCGCAGTCAAAAGCTAATAAATAATAATATTATAATGGTGTAAATACAAACCTGCCAAAACCACGCTACTTGCTTGCTGGTGCGAGTGTAGTGCCGATAAATAGTGTTTCGTTGCCAATCATCAACGTCAACTTCTTGCATTCCACACAGCATCAATTCCAATTCGCGTTCGTCGAAATATTTGAGCCATTCCAGTGGTACAACCTTGTAATAAACACAAACATGAATATACACACGGGTCCTATTTCACGTATGTACTACATCTTAAACGATATTTTGAGCACATCACGAATATCACGACGCGAAATGATCTTAATACGTACTTCGTTAAATCCATCCAAGAACGCTGAAGTTTGTTCTTCTATTCCCCGAGTCATTCTCCACTGAGTGACTAGTTGCAGATATTGTTCCTTATTGGTCTGAAAGTAAAATTGATAGAATGTATATATAAAACGCGTTTAAATATACTTTGACCGTTTATACATTGCACAGCGATAAATTGATTAAATACCTCTGTAACACGTTCTTTATCACCGGACGGTTTCAGTTCGTGATGTATCACTTGTCCTAAAACTTCAAAGTCGACGCTAAACCACATCTCCAGACCGCATTCGTCTATGTTGTTGTCTTTGATCCACACCAGTGAGTTATAGAACTCTGGATCAATTGATTCTATATCCTTCATAGTAAGTTTCTTATTCAACATTCTCTTGTAGAAAGGCATCGTAAAACCAGAATAAATAAATCTACCATGATATAAGGCCATTGCTATAAATCGTCCGATAAATTTGAAATAAAGAAGATGGTCAGGATTGACATAGCTCGCCGGATTAATCTGCAAACTGTAGTTATTTTTATTCGCGTACTCGAACAGGCAGTACATGGGGTTCAAAACTTCGTGCGACAACAAGAAGAACCACTCTCGACTGACGCCTCCGTAGTCTAATCCCTCTTCACCGCGGAATATTATATACAATCGTCTGCGCAACTCGTACGCGGGTAGCCTCATTATCTGGAATATTAAGTAATATTTGTAAGTATACGAAAACTATTTTGGAAATTGATAAAATAACGCATTAAATTAGGGAAACATACAAAGTCATGTCATCAACTTCATAGCATAGCGATGTCTTCGGTCGTACGGCTTGTTATTTTTACGACGATCGATCGCACGTGGACAGTCAACCCACCAGTTAAAGAAATGCTAGCAGATAAAAACAAAAATACCTGGTGATAAGAATCCTCGAAGAGCGACTGGCGCGAGAGCGTGATCTTGATGTGGCTGGGCAGCGCGTTGCTCTGGCACAGGTAGCGGAACTGGCTGAGCTTCCAGCGGAACGAGCGCTCGTAGGCGCGCGGCACGCCGTACGCGCCGTGAGCGCCCTGCGGCGCGCCGGGCCGCGGGTCCTGGAACGTGGTGGTGCGCGTGTTGTGGTCCACGAAGTAGCGCGTGCCGTCCTCCGTGAAGCGGATCTCCCAGCCGCCCGGCAGCGCCTCCTCCAGCGCGCTCACCTCCTGGCCCTGCGGGGTGCGGTGCGTTACATCAGTATACGGCGGGTATCAAATGTACTTAGTTAACATAGAAGATATTTAAGGCTCCGTGATCAATATAATTATACTACGGTGTATATGAAATTTTGAAACTAACTGTACTATTAATTAAATAAATACTCTTAAGGGCCCAGATCGTGAAAATCACCGAAAAGAGTGTTACGATATTTCATATTTAACTTATTTAGATATGATTGATATCAATGATAATTTGTATATATTACAATCAAAGACCAAAATATATGTTAGTCTTATATTAAATCCTTAAAACCTAATAATTGCTATATAATAAACGTCAACAAACGCACAAAATTTGACAAAAATGCAAAAACATGCCTTCGTATTCTTCAAATATTACCCAATAAATCAACACAAATTGATAAAAAGAAACACTTTTTGAACACTGAAGAAACCAATACTTAAACCTATGTACTTTTTTTTGTACCTTTACAAACAAAGACTTCCTCTTTTAAAGCCCTAAAATCTAGATATGTTCTACGTAAATTCTCCATAGAAAAATGTATGAAAAATCACGCGCATCCCGATATTATGATTTAGTAACCCGCATCGCTACTGATCGGCAGTACGTTTTTATGGTTCAAGGTGACACCACGCGTGTCGGATGCGCCAGCAATATTACGTGTTGTGAATTTGTGTTTTTTGTGAAAAACTGTAAGTATAACATTTTTATAACTAATTCACTTTTAGTAAGTAGGAAGTACCGATATAATGAATGTCTGGAAGAAAACCATGATGGAACTAGATATAAATCGTAAAAAATACAAAATTATTTAGATAGGTACGTAGTTTGTTGAGGAGGTTATTTTATGAACCTTGTAAAGTAGGTATAAATACCGAGGAAAAAAATTACGAGATTTGTGTGAAAGTGTCATTTAAAAATTCTAGTTTTATTTGAGTGCTTTATCATGTCTAAGTACTAATAATAATATATTCGCATTTGTTGTTGTTGTTGCATGTAAATATTGGTTTGTATTATAAGTAATAAAGTCGATTTCTATAGGAATATTCTCATAATAATTAATTTTATTACATAATATAATTAAATATTCGTTTTCATGTTCATCATATTGTCTAAATATCAGATTGTGGAAGTAGGTATGTTTCCTATCTGAAATAGCATGGGCGTACATACTTCGCTGCCGTCAAAGACGCGCGCGGCGCGACGCGCCTAGAGTCTGGTTTAGGGTTGTACAAAAATTACAAAATAAATAAAAGTGGATACTATTGATGATTAATATTTCCAGTATTGAAAATAAAGAAAACCTTCAGGCCGAGACTCCGAGCAACACTGCTACGCGCTGTATAGAGGTAAGTTGTTATACGTAATTAGACTTGTTACATAAACAAACAAACTACCTAGTTAGTGATGGGCGAAGACAAAATCTCAGTACCTATAGATTTTTTTCTTGCAATATTTATTATTTTCATTGGGAGACACAAACGAACTACCTAGTTAGTGATGGGCGAAGACAAAATCTCAGTACCTATAGATTTTTTCTTGCAATATTTATTATTTTCATTGGGAGACACAAACGAACTACCTAGTTAGTGATGGGCGAAGACAAAATCTCAGTACCTATAGATTTTTTTCTTGCAATATTTATTATTTTCATTGGGAGACACAAACGAACTACCTAGTTAGTGATGGGCGAAGACAAAATCTCAGTACCTATAGATTTTTTTCTTGCAATATTTATTATTTTCATTGGGAGACACAAACGAACTACCTAGTTAGTGATGGGCGAAGACAAAATCTCAGTACCTATAGATTTTTTTCTTGCAATATTTATTATTTTCATTGGGAGACACAAACGAACTACCTAGTTAGTGATGGGCGAAGACAAAATCTCAGTACCTATAGATTTTTTTCTTGCAATATTTATTATTTTCATTGGGAGACATAAACGAACTACCTAGTTAGTGATGGGCGAAGACAAAATCTCAGTACCTATAGATTTTTTTCTTGCAATATTTATTATTTTCATTGGGTGACAAACACATTAGTACCTAAATAGTTCTCAATTGCTTTCTCAAAAGAAAATTCTCGTTAAAATCCCATATTTTATGTATGTAGGTATAATAAATAATATTTATTTAACCGATTTTGATGATTTTAGAATCATTAGAATTGTCTTCTAAGCCCGAGTGACATAGAGTAGGTGACGTCATAAAAAACCAACACCGCGTTACCGTATCGTAAAGGAAATTTATAATATATGTAGTCAGATTTATTTATTTTTTGACGTGATAACGTCTTATAAATCGATGAACAAAGGCAACATGCACGAAAAAGTGTCACATTATGTCACGTTAGGGTCAAGCAAGAGCATGGAACAAGCGATGGAGAATAATATTATAATGTTATCCCGTAAAATTATTATCCTAAACCGATTTTACATTTTATATAAAACGTTTATGTTTTTGATCTATGTGTTTCAAAGATGTATTCTAAGGGACTTCTTAGCTATGTTTGAAGAAATTTGGCCCATTCTTTATTTATTATTTTTTATAAAAAAACAATCAAGCCATTATCTTTCTTTACAGGAACTAGTAATTGAAAACCGTCAAGAAGGAAAGGTGGTAGAAGTGGAAGTTGGGCGTAGAGTAGCAGATATTTCTTTTTTTTTAAAGCTGTTCAGGCCATAGGGGACCGCGGTCCAATGGATTGTATCCTCAGTATAATAGGTGAAGTAAAAGTTGGTCGGGACTCAAAACTCATCATGAAATGTATGTGTAATTAGTATGTGTAATATGAAATTTACTGTGCGTTTGGTTGAAAGGAAGAAGATAGCATGGAAGTGAATCATCAAATTGTATCTGGTATCATATCATCTGGTGGGAGCTACTTTCAGTTAAAAACATTAACTGCCCTACCAATTATGTCACCTTCATTATATAATGAAATTTATAATACGGTTTGCGATTGATGGGAAAAGACAGGAGCACAATCCATGGCAGAAGCTGTCAAGGAAGAAGCAGAGTAAGCAGTGTCAGTGTCAAATTTTGGAAGGAGAAAATGGAGATGAAATTAGTTTGGTTTTATTACGATTGACTACTTCCAGAATTAGTTGATCCTCGGCAGTCACGAAGCGAATTCGTGACGCGCCCAGTTCCAGTATCATAGAGGCTACGAAAGAGAGGAAAGAAAGAACTTTACGTGTTTTGAAAGAGAAGGACGCCTAAGGATTTTGAAATAGACTGAGGTAACTTAACTACCCAGCCGGTCGATTCACGTGCATCCAAAAGTTGTTTTAACTTAGAAATCGCCTTATGGTTTTCTGTTTTAAACGCACTTACTTATCTAGTCTTGGATTGTCATAAATCAATTACTGTACAATTCTTATACAATTTTGAAGAGTTACCTGGTGTAAAGAATCATCAAAATCGGTTTAAAAATACAGCGAATTGAGAATCTTCCTCTTTTTTTAAGTCGGTTAAAAGGGTTTGTTTGCAAAAAAACAAAGTGACATTTTGAAGTCACCACGCTACGGTTTTTATTACGTGAATCGGGCATCTGGTAACATTTTCATTCTGATAGGTTTTACAATAGCAATTGATTTTATAATCAAATTAGCAGAAATCAGAATTTATTCAGTAATTTATTTAAACAACTTTAAACATTAGAATTTTGAACTCATATTTTGTTATTGTTTACTTACTTTTAATTTGTATATTAATAATTTATAAACTTGTTTTACAAATTTTTGCACAACCCTAGCACGCTTGGCGACTCATATTTGTTATTGTTTACCTACTTTTAAATTATATGAATCATTTTTATACTTGTGTTTCATTTATTGATATTTTTTTGTAAAACCCTAGGAGATTTTTAAGATATCAAGGTGATCGTAAACAAATAGTAAGTAATTATTTGAGTTTATCCAATAGGCACATATCCTTGCGTATAGATAAACAGTAGCGAGGAAAGGCTCGATGTTATTTCGACCGTACTTGCTACTGAATTTGCAATTATGTTATTGAATGAATATTTTACGAAATAAGAATAAACTGTGGTAGAAAAATTACAAATAAATACATAGTTGGAATTTTAGGTAAGTAGAATACAAAAAGGTGGCTCTCTCTGGGTCATTCACCCGCCCTGGTCGGTTGTTTCAGTAAACAGTAGCGCTGCGGTCGCGCGAAATCGATGTTGCGTCTGGGCAATCTGGGCCCTTAACACATTAAAATAATCTACTCGTGTACTATTTCTAACATTTCGCACTAGGCGGTAAAACCATCCACGTACATTTTCTATATCTTTCTTGTCGTAAGCGTCGCATTGCGTATAATTTTAGTTTTATTTAAAATAGTTTCATTAAATAAGAATGTACGGACTTATAGTAATAGAACATGCAATTTATATTTAGATCAACAGCGCGGTAGTAGCCTGACCTGAGTCCTGGGGTCTTCCCACTGCGTGGTGCGGTTCTTGTGGTTGACGTAGTAGACCCTGCCGTCGGGCTGCACGCGGCGCTCCCAGCCGGCGGGCAGCGCGCCCAGCGCGTCGTCGGCGGCGCTCGCGCTCGACGTGCTGGCGCTCGCCGCGACGGCGGGCCCCGCGGCCGGGGGCGCCGGGCCCGACGCGCCGGCTCCGGCTCCGGCATTCGTGCTGTTGCCTGCAAGTATCCGCCAATAATATAGTAATTAACATGTGCGTGACATCGTACTTATCTTATATAAAACGCCGGGTAACGCCAAGAATGGCGTTACCTGGAGGCAAACTCAAACGAAAATCGAATTAACAACTGGACTCGCCGTGATTTGGAATAAGAGTTTCGCACATACCTACATTTGTATGGCAACTCTCTTTCGACTAGGTGGCCGATTTTACTTTTCTGTTTGTTTGTGAATTTGCACTAAAGGCGAGTCTTCTTTGATTTAAAACAACTTTTGCAGAGCGCTTTTTTGATAAAGGATGGTGGAAAGTTAGTAGAATAGAATAGTTGATCGTTTATTTTGTTAGAGTGGAACAACAGGACACAACGTCAAAAAAATTATTTACAAAAATGACAGAAAATTTTGTAACAATTCGAAGCAAAAGTGTTCCGCAGAGGCGTTAAGTTAAGCAATACAAAAAGAGTGTGATCGTTGATTTCTAGAATTGGCGTTCTATAACTGCTCACGGATTGGTCCTTTGTGACGCTAGTGATGGCCGACCTTCAACCTACAAGACACAGATAAGACTCATAATACACACTACATAATAGACTTTGACCGCGCGGAGTAACACATGCACTTATTCGAAACTAGAAGAAAAAAGAATTCTAGGATGTGTTGTTCTGTTGGTGAGTGAGACACCTGGAACCCTGATTCTCCCGAGGGCTCGGATTTATTCCCCGTCACCTGTTATGCTTGCCTTTATTAGCTGGCCATGAGTGAAGTTGCAAGAGCAGAACCTGTGTTCCAGGTTGAAAGTGTAAACTGTCCCAACGCCGGGGACATGCTGACCGGTATATCGTGATCTTGCGCCCGCACCCTCACCTCTCGTCAACCTTAGCCGATCAAGGAATATTGCGCTATGGCTATTTTAGTGAGACGTACGCTTGTAATGAGTTGGCAGTTCGCTGCCTATCTTTTCATTAATTTTGAGACTTATTGTCACGGTAAGCGTCCGTCCGTGGGGAGGAACCAACAATAGGCCCCAGGCAACAATAGGCATCTCTGGATCTGGCAGGGATCATCGCTTATGCGCTAGGGAATGCTTATCCGCCACGTGTGTGTAGCCATAAAATATTAAATTCTCTTAAAAGGGTCTCTTACATCTTGCCTTAGGTCCGACGCGACGCACGCATTGCAATATCGGTCACAGTTACAATCTCTTAAATTACAAGCCATTAGGTTATAGTGGGGAAAAAAGAAAACCACATACTTCATGTACGCACTGAAAACGCTATTTCGCCGGCGCGATCCGATAAAATATATTATCATAAATTGGGGTCATTAAACTTTTTCTGTCCCTTAACAGAGTTCTTAATAAGAGGTTAAGGTCATATTTTTTGGATTACAACCTTAGCTCAAATAAGACTTTAGTAACTACGTATAACTTTCTAAGGCCTTCTCTATATCAAGGGCAAGCTGCTTTTTATTAAAAGACATTGAGTTCTCCCTTCTTGATAATCAAAAGTTAGCTACATAACTATATTTCAAATAGACTTTACCCATGGCTCTGCCCTGCTATTTTCTTAATTTTACTTCAAGTACCTACACATAACTTATGAATGTTTGGATCATTATCTTGCAACAGAATTTTAAAGCTAAGTTATTGTCAACCAATTGAGATGAAATTTTGAATACAAATCTAGTTTGGATGACAACACATTAATATTGGTACTATGTAGCTAGTCTGACAATAAGGAAAGAAGTCATAGGAACTCCTAAATCAAACTCACTTATTTTGTTTTGGTGCATACTGTTGAACCATATGATATTCAAGGTCCAAAGATAATATGCATGGCAGTTCTGAACCAAACAAGATACAGACAACGTCATTCCGTACTCAATTAAATGTAATGATAAACTGCTGTCTTTCATTTTTAGATAGCAGGATGTCCGTAATAAGGTCCATGCATAATTTTATCATCGGTACCAATGATATAATCCAAACCTATTCATCACATCAATTAATTCTGTCCAACTAAAGGTTGCCTGGAAGATATCGTCGTTGGTGATAAGGCCGCCCATTGTACATTCTGCTGTTTGTTTATGTCTATAGTACAAAATTTGTCTTAATGTTAAGTATGTAATATGTAGTATGTTATAATGATATGTAGGAGAGTAAACGGTAAGAAGGGTCCTAAGGCATACTGTCATTAACCAGCGAAAACCTTGAGGCTCGACTGTTGCAAATTAATTGGTTACAATGCTGCGGAGCTGGGAACTCGATTACGCATACGAGGGGAAGGATCTATAGATTGCTGTTTACCTACTAATAACATTTTCTACTTGTTTTTTAGTACACTTATGTACATATTTATCAAAAGGCAGTCATTTCTATAATATCATAATATTCACATGTCTACGTAAGCAATCGGTATTATATAGATAAGATTAGGTATAACATATTAGGTATGATAAATTGATAATGTTAAATATATATATGATTACATGGGTAGCTCTGGCAAAAATAGTATAAAAGTTATTAATTTATTAGGTTATAATAATATATCGACGTTAATATTGTATAGTAGCGGTAGCCTATACTCGCGGGATCCCCTTCACCCGCTTGTAACAATGATCCCCTGACCCATAGAAACCATTCTCAACTGTATGCCAAATTCCAAATAAATCCACGCGTTCTCATTTATATATGTATACATACACATATTTAACAATAACTAAATGTGCGTTATTTTATTAGATACTATACTGAACTATTGAGGAAGGAATATGTGTGGCTTATTAATGTCTTACGTAATGTTTATATGATTACTTATCCGGGTACCGATTAATTAGATTTTGGCAAAATTTCATTGCATAATTGAGTTCATTGGTAAATATTTATATTATGTAATTATTATCTAGGACACTTGGGAACACCGCGTGTCTCAAATATTATCTTATTTTTCGTATAACGACTAGCTATGAAATCCATGCACCAATACAATGACTTGTATCCTAGACAATCTGTTTCGAACTAAATTGTTAATTTCATAGTTGGCTAGACGTATACGGCTATTATGGTCCCTTCATCAGGTAAGCACGTTGCGGCCAAAATATGCACTTTGATTTTTTTCACGAGCGACTGCCGTCTGGTCTCCCAAATCCATGAGACAAACCTGCGCCTGCGTTCCTTCCGTTATGTAGAAGGTGCACCCCGACTAGCACGCAGTAGCTACAAGAACACGTATAGATCCCAGCGTCTTACCGGTGACGTTGAGGTCGTGGTCGGCGTCGGGCTGCGGCGGGTGCGCGGCGTGCGGCGGGTGCGGCGGCTGCGGGTGCGGGTAGAGGAAGCGCTGGTTGCCCTGCGCGACCACGTGGCGCCGCTCGCCGCGCCAGTGCTGGAAGCGCGCCAGGCGCTCGGTGTCGGGCCGCTGCCAAGTGGTGGTGCGCGTGTTGTGGTCCACGTAGTACACGCGGCCGCGCGCGTCGCGCCTCACCTCCCAGCCCGGCGGCAGCGGCTGCGGCCGCTCCCACGACGTCGACCGCGTGTTGTGGTCCACGTAGTATCTGCCCCATGGTAAGAGTACATTATACACTCTGTTGCCGGTTCTAGCTACCCATGGGAATGGGTAACTTCTAATTTTTTCGATGTGTGGCTTATTACAACATTTATAACTTTAAAAAAATAAATGAATTTGTTTAAATTCTGGCTTAATTTAGAAAGATCTCGAACCCCGTCGCCTCTATCTACCATGGCTACATTGCCTCAGTTTTAAGTTGTGGTACGGCCTAGTGATTCGAAGAAACTCTACAGACGTGCATAGAGTATATTCATTGCCCAAAAAAGTGGGTCAGAGACAGAGCAGGTCGGAGCTAAGCGTGAAGTTGCACTATGGCATTCGTCTAGGCCCAAAAACGCTTTATACAAAATTGATACATAATATATGAGTGTAGCTAAACCTGCTCATAGCCAGACTAGATTCAGATCCAGGTTTTGATCTCGGGGTTGGGAAGTTTAACCCAATCGCTATGTTTTATATAATTTACCTTCTTCCGTAGACATCATATCTCATCTCCCATCCAGCAGGAAGTGGTTCTTCGCCTGGGTTTGGAAAATGTGTGGAGCTACTCGCCGGCGGCCCTGGCAGCTCAACGTCTGCGTGAGAAGGCCCCGCGCCTCCTTCCGGAACTGTAGTTGAGTTGCCCACAATCGGTAGACCGGGAATGTTGGGCGCCGAATTGTGGGCAGTCCCGTTGCTTAGTGGCGGTGGACCAGGAGGCGGCTGATGAAAATAACATTATAATCAATTCACCAAAATTTAATTTATAGACATAAAGTTGACAATTTACATATTATACCTTATTAGTATTAAGGGACACTGAACGCCTTAAACGCCTCTGTGGCGTGGTCGAAATTGGTCTGATCATGTCTCTGAGAGCAATGCTAAAATCTATGGCAGTCATCACGGGTAGTTGGAGTCCTAGAAAGTCTGACTAGTCTAACTACAGAACTTCAAAGGTCAGATGGCAGTCGCTACACGGAAAATAATGCAACTCATACGCAAATTAGTTGAACTAGAAACCCAACCAAGTTGGAAAAAGCTTAGAGAAGGATTAATAAATTACACTGGTAATACACACACATGTATTGATGTGGCGTTATTTTCGCAATAACGTGAGTCGCGTTTCCTTACTATATCTGCCGAACCTATGAAAGAGTCGTAGTGCAGCGAAGACTCTGACGTCGATCGCCCAATGACCTCTGTCCTCCATGAGCGCAGACCTAACAGAGGTCGACCTAACAGAAGTAGGTAGACTCGAGACGGCATGTGGTTTTCCTCCATTCGAGTATCGACAACTCCACTCTCGCCGTTACCCCGAGGTAACATCCTTGCGAAATAGCCTACAGTACACCCTGATTTTGAACTTTGAAATTGCGTAGTAGTTGTCACGTTATTTGCTTTCTTATAAGTAATAAGTAATTATGAGACAGTATTTAATCAGAAACATTACCAAATACACAGTAAAGTGGAGAAAATATTTATTTTGATATAAGCGAACTTATATACATTGTTTAACATTGTCCCCACAATATTATATGGTAGCTTTTATCTCCATGAACATAAAAAAACTTAAAGTAAAATAAATGAGATAATATGCACATAACATCTTACCCTTAAAGTTTGTGAGCGAACTATAGATCTCATGGCTTCAGGGTTACTTCGCAATCTCAATTTTGCTCGTACTCCTTCATTAAGAGGACTGCTGGAATTTGTATTTTCACCAAGTATTTCATGTGATTGGCTAAGAACTGAAGGATCTACTCGTAGTCCATCCAAAAGAATGACTAACTCTGCAGTTTTAACTTCCCCGCTTACACTAGATGAATTTTCTTGGGAAACTGTCTTCATCAAGTCTGTGTAAACAAACATGCATATTATACTTTTAATATATAAATTACTATTCATGGATTCATGAAACACTGCAACACATTACAATATGCAATATTGTAACGGGAATTAAAATTGGGAACAAGTTTGGCCATGGTCTCACAGGCTGTTTCAGTGGTATATCAATGTCATAGTGGGATGGATGGATAGTAATTAAGGATCATTAAATTTCAGTATATAACGATACATGTAATTTTTAAGACTGAAAGTTTCTGACCCCCCAATGTGCATTCATTAGCAAACACTCATCCAGTTTGTAGGGGGATTGGGAGTTGACTTAATATCAATAAATATTACAAGTACATACTCTACATTTAAAAATACACAAAGAACCAGATCATTGTGACCATAACCAAGGCCTAAACAAAAAAATATTGATACTTTTGATGAATAGTAAAGAGAAAACGATTGAAAGCACTTGTTAAAAAAAATGTGCACAGACAGAATGATGGTTGACACTTTGAAGAACAATTAAACTATGTGTGTGTGTAGAAGAGAGAAAAAGCATCTGATGAGGCCGGCAAGCTGAGCGACACCATTGTAGCATTGAATGTGTTTGCAATGGTGATCCTCTTTCATGAGACTTTGCCTTCAGCTTAACATCAGGCAAGGTGAAGTCAAATTGATGTGCCTGTGCCATACATTAAAAAAAAGAGTAGTGAACTTGTAACTACTGTCCTAACATACATAGTGGTACAGTTGTCCTGATTCTGGGTCTAGATGTTCCTCCTTGGGTCACACAACACAACTGGCTGAGATGATCATAATATAAAAGGAAACAATAGTAGCAATTTTAACTTACCTATGGTTAACTCTACATTATCACATTTTCCATTAAAGTAGAGAAGGATTTTCAACAGATGAATTCGTTTTTCTCCTATAATGTTATCTTTTCTAAAACTGTGATAGTCTGCCAGACGGAATAACAATTGAGACTGCGGTGTAACAAGCACTGTAAGATCTTCCTTCCATTTTGGATGTAATGTGTTCTTGATATAATCTGTTCTTCTTGAAAGCTTGTCATCTATTACCACTTGCAGGTATGGGTTCGGTTTAAATAGCCCAGAATTTTTGATGTTTGCAGACTCAACTGATAGACAGAAATTTAAATATAAATTACTTAATATTATACAAATGTATTGCTATTTGAGAAGAGCCTTATCTAACTTTTTCTTAAAAAATTGTGTTATTAAATAATTGCAAATCTTAATGCTATTAATTATAATTATTCTGAATTATTGTCATTGCTAGTATTATTAGTAGTCATAAAAATGACTACAGGGAACTGTAAACTGAATGTGCATCTGATTAAAATAGAACTGCAAACAATTCCCTGGAATCTAGTATGCGTGAGCAGAGTAGATTATGATACAATATTTCTTTTTTTCATTATGCCCTAGACTGTTGTTTGCGTTGTATTGCATACTAAGAAAAAAAATGTACACCACTTATCATCCTATATAGCTATTCCATAGACCATTGTATCTTTGGCATATAATTGAAATAATACCAGTAAGTTTTTGTAAATACCTATATTAATTATAATTAAAGTACACTTAATATGTAATATTATTAATAAATCAAATCAAATATGAAAGACAGGCAGATTTAGTAATAATGTTATGTTTATTAATCCCATTTTGTGGATGTGATAAGTGGTCAGAATGTCCTTGTACATTCACTGTAATAGGCTACCTGTGAATGACATAACATCATAATAAAAGTTTATTGTCATATTTTTATGACAAAAATTAAATCAAGGAGTGAGAAAATAACTATATCAACTAAAGATGTATATTACAGCTATAATGTATTTATAGTTAAGTCTATAAGAAGTAATGAGGAACACATTTACCTGTTAGGCTTAGTTGATGATATGTTGACAAAGAGATAGGAGCTGTTAAGGCTGGTGTGCTTTCAGACATTTTGATTACTTCAATTCATATTATGTCAGAAATATAATACATTCTCTGTTTACAGTTTGTACACCTAAAATTATAAGGAATACATACATATCTTTTACTTGATATTATGTACCAAGATTAATGTCATAGAAAACAAAATAGTTTAGATCTAGTTAAAAATAACACAATGTTAGGTAAGTATTGATTTTTATTAGTGTATACTTTCAATAAACATATAGATCGAATCATCCATTACAGTAATTGCGTACGTAGTCTATTAATTGAATTATTCACTTGCTCAAATCATCAATACTTTTTTCAGTCCTTTTAAAAGACATCCATAATCTACAGTCGATCGCGGATGTACGCCAATAACGAAATCGTTTATCACAAAAATATGAAGTTATGTCGCGTAATATAGTGGATTAAGTCGAAAATATTAGTTGTACTATGTTTTTATTTACGACTGAAGTAAAGTAAACAGTAACGAAAGTTCTATAATTTGTATATTTCACGACATTAGTCAGATCACATCAGAGAATTTACATCTAGAGAATATAATACAAAAAATACCTTTAGTGAGGTGATCCAAAGGAAAGAGTCCTTCAAATTATCTCATATCATTGTTCTTATCTCACTGAAAGGAAATACAAAATAATATTGTATCGTCACGGAGCATTCATATTACACTGATATTATCTTTTAAGTCTGTAAATAAAGATATAATTTTGACATATATGCGAATATTACATGAGTTAATCCACTGAAAACACAAACGATTTTAATGAAAGTGAATTCGGAGAACAATTGAAAAAATTTGATTAAAATTACAAAATATCTGAAATTAGTCACTGCACTGTTGTGAGTTTATTGTAAAGCAAAATGTCAATCAAAATCAATGATTATAGAACACTGATGAAGTTGCCATAACTGCATCGGCCTGGCATAAGCTAGCATAAGCGTAATAAGCATAGGGTACACAGAATGGAATGAAAGAGAAAAGAGTCAACATCAACATCAAATCAAATCCGGAATTTGAACCACAGACTTAAAAATCTATATCACTTGTGACAGTTGTGACACTAACCTGACGGTTTTGACAAGTTGACAACAATCAATAGTCTGTTTCTGTGTTTTGTATTGATTTTCTGAATTTTTCAGAAGAAATAGTGCAGAGTGCTCTTTATTTTCAAGTCCCATGTATAATTCGGTGTGGCAAATTCTGTGAACATATTATTCATTATTATCTAATTGTAAGTCCCCTAAGTGTTGTGAAGGTATCTAATTTGTCATTTTAGATGGCGTAACGTTGTTACGAGGTCTTTACAATGGAATTGTAGTTGTCTATATTTTACATGTAAAGCCTATTTATGTAAACGCAACAACATTTTAGTATTATACTACTGTTATAACTGATAACGAGATATTTACCATGCTTGTTGTTTTCGGAGTGCCGAAACTTCGGTTAAACACCGAAACCAACAAACATACCTATTAGTACTTAAATATCCCGTTTACTTTATTATAGTAATGTAAATGAATAAGTATATCAATATAAAATGGTACATTAGTATTATATATTTATATACATTACATTTTACATCAGTTCTTTGTCAAATCTGAAACTATAAACATAATGAAATAGGTAGGTGTTGTTCACCTTGGATTTTTGCTTTCTAACAATGAAACGTTAGGCAGCATGTTAGAAAACTTTTATTTACACTTTTACGACATCCACCTACTTCATAATAACTCAAGGATATTTGATGTGATGATATGACTGAATAAATGTTAATTGGTATATATTGTACTAAAGACAGATTCTAATATTGTCTAGGATAGATTGGTGCGTTAATGTAAATTGAAAAATTAACCTCAACAATGAGTCCTGTGGAGAGTATTCCAATAGCAGTACTAAACTGTATTGATGATTATGTGGAACTCCTTTATGATGACATACCAGAGAAAATTAAAGGGTCCGCCCTTATATTACAGCTAGCAAGAAATCCTGATAATCTTATTGAGTTAGCACGAAACGGTAAGTATAATTTAATTCAAAAAGTTTTGGTCACTTTTATACAAGGATAATTTACCACCTAATAAGACTATAATACATATTATATTGGTACACAGTGTCATGATCAAATGCATCTTCTTGGAGTTAGGAATTAGGTGAATATAGAAATGAATATTTCACTCATCAATTTAGTAGACATATACTGAAGCCACATATAAATCTTGCTATTTACTCTGTTTGGGATCTTTCTGAATTGATATATGATAATATTGTTATTTCTATTTTATTGTATTGTCTTTTATTCAGATTTATTATTATATAAGTCATCATCATCCCCATACCTATTTCCCAGCTTTCTGAGATAGCACTATAGAGTATCTCAAGAATACTGAGATGATGATTATCTAAAATAGGTTTTTAGGGGCGGTGGTTTGAACTTGAGGCCTAAATTCAAAGGCACATTCAACGGCACATATTCCTCAATTTAAAATTATAAATGATTTAAAATTTCAGAGGCATTGCTAAGTGCACTGTCAAGAGTATTACGAGAAGAATGGAAAAGAAGCATAGAGTTAAGCACCAATATAGTGTATACTTTTTTTTGCTTCTCTACATATAATGAATTTCACCCAGTAATCATTCAATATAAAATTGGATCACTTTGTATGGATGTCATAGATTATGAACTGAAGAGATATGATCAATGGAAGGAGAAGGTTGAAGGAAAGAAGCAGGTCCTTACGCCAGACAAAGTATGCATAGCTTGATTCATATATATTGTCAACTATAAAACCAAAACTAAAAAATAGCTAGAACTTTCTAGTCATTTTAGGGTGTAACCACATTAATCGACGCGGAATCGACTTAAGCCGAGTGCGTATCACCACACTACTCGGCTTATCGCCGATTAGTTGTTGCGACGGCTGTTGACATGCGATCGGCAGTCGATTTCTCCGAACGGCCGTCACGACGGCTGTTCACTTACGTTCGGCAGTCGACTCCTCCGAATGGCTGTCACGGCCTCTGTTCAATTACGTTCGGCAGTCGACACCTCCAAACAGCCGTCGCGACGGATGTTCGCAAGCGTTCGGCAGTCGACAGTCGTGATCGTGTGAGACCCCGAAAATATCAAATGCTTTCATCGCAGATTTAAGTTTAACTCTGAGCTGTACGGACGTTCTGGCCTTTCATTTGGAGATGAAGGCACGCGAGCGGATTCATTCGACTGCTACCTAGTAGTGGCCGTTTAAACACAACACAACGAAAAGTCTGAGCTTATTCTTACAAGCGTTTAAGTACGTTTACAAGCATAAGCTTATTTGGTTTAAACGAAACCGAGATGGCACGCTTGTTTCTAGGTGCGCACTGGGCGCGGGTATGTTATGATGTACCTACTGTCGCCGACCGCGTCGCATTGCACTGGCGCGCGTCGGAAAATAGACTATAATGGTCAAAAATAAAGTCGCAAATATAAAATTTTGTCAACATGATTATGCGGTTAAATTGAATATAATTTGACAATATAGATTTAAACGTGTCTAAGACTACATTACTTCAAGTCGTATAATTTTTCATTGTGTTGTTATGCTTTTTAAGCTTAAGCTTTATTTTGTTTTATGCTTTTTTAGTACGCGTTTCGCTGTCGGCTTAAAGCGATCGTCCATGACGTTACCTACCTATTTCGCGAGTTTTCGAGTTCGTATGCAAGTTTCGTATTTTAATTAGGTATCCATTTTAGTAGTTTATAAACTTATTGTATATAATTAGTGTTCAGTGTATATAATCTAATTGTGAATATAGTAGATAGGTATAATAAGTGTAATAGAGACTGATAACAATGTCTATGTTCACAATCGTTAATATAAAATATCTCCAATGTTCGAACGACTAATATACTATTATAATTATATTAGTGTAGAAGTGACAGCAAAATAGTTAGGTACACAATATTATTGATTAAGTAAAATAACAAAACATGTCCAATTTACGTACGTTTATAGACCACTTATTAAAAAGCGTTTTAAGTGAAAAGCACTTTTTTAAGTCTGCTTACAAACACAAGCTTAAGCGTATTAAGCGTTGTGAGAATAAAGCCGTTTATCACACTACTGCTACCCAACGCCGATCGGCCGTCTTCGGCGCCATTCGGCCACCGTCGTAGATGAAGGCATGCGAACGGTTGATTCAACTGCCGTTCAACGCCGTTCGACCGTCTCCAGCGCTGTTCGGCAGCAGTCGGAAACGTTCCGCTGGATTCAGCGCCGTACGGATGCGATCAGCTAATCGACAAACGGTTCGATTCGCCGTCGGCCGATGCCGCGTCGCGTCGGCCGAGCCGAGCCGATGCGAAAGCTATTAGTAACACTCTTATTCCGTCGGCATAAAAACTTTTTTAACCGGCTTCAGCCGATTCCGCGTCGATTAATGTGGTTACACCCTAACACAGTGTAATCTAGATTCAAAGTGAGCATAGCTTAACTAGCTTGTGTTATGTATTCTGGAATGAGGTTAAACATACTTAGAAATATTTTCATGTCACAACACAAATTGTTATGTATGCTTCTCTTGTTATGCTTCCAGAATGAACTACCAAAGAGCCGCATCCCTGAACCAAAGCGTCGTCCAAAATCAGGAACATGGGCTGTAGCTGATGTTAACTTACAAAAGTCTAGGTCATTAGTATCTAGCTACCATGAAGATCTCTGCAGTGCTTCTGATGAGTTCTTGTCCAAAAGTGATGAAGAACAATTAAAGCGTAAATTAAAAACATTGTCGAAGAGACAGGAACAGTTGTTAAGAGTAGCATTTTACATGCTTCTTAATATTGCAGACAATGTGAAAGTTGAAGAGAAGATGCATAAGAAAGACATTGTTGGTTTACTCATTGGCGCAATGGAAAGACATTCAAATATTGATCTTCTCATTCTAATTGTTTCGTTTTTGCAAAAGCTGTCTATTTTTGTAGAAAATAAGAACAACATGGCCTCACGTGGAATTATTGAAAAACTAGCTCCCTTGATGGATTCTTCTAATGCAGATCTAGTGAATGTTACTTTAAAATTATTATTTAATTTAACATTTGATACAAAATTGCGGAACAAAATGATTAAGATTGGTTTGTTGCCAAAGTTCATACAATTTACAAGTATGTTCACTTGATTTCATTATTGAGTAGTTGTACAAGAGAACATTATATTAATACTACATTTAAATTTATAGGTGATGATAAGCACATAAATTTGGCTATGAAAATATTATATCACTTAAGCATGGATGACAGAGTAAAACTAATGTTTACACAGTCTGATTGCGTGAAATTGGTGAGTAATGGAATTACTATTTCATTAGGTTACTACCTGGTTCTGCGAATTCGACTGCGTGGAATTCTGTTTCCGTTCCCGTATTTTGACCGTATCTGAAGGGAAAATAGGTAGGTACTCTAAATACTGGAGATTTTACTTAAAGAAAACATTCCATAATTTTCCGTTTCGGCGATTCGGACGCTCCGATAAGAGCGTAGCGGAGCTAACACATTAACCTTCGTGCTTATTTCTTTTTATAACCATCCAATAGATACCTACGCCAATTTCGATCGTTTAGTCAAACCCCGATTTCATTGAATTGAATTTTGACGGTTGCCTAACCAAAATAAGTCACTTTTTAAGCGGTTCACACCGTCTGCGCTTGATGTGCGGTCGATTACATACACCATGTTTATTATACACACTTTAAAG
Organism: Pelosia muscerda; assembly: GCA_963691645.1. Classification (NCBI taxonomy): domain Eukaryota; kingdom Metazoa; phylum Arthropoda; class Insecta; order Lepidoptera; family Erebidae; genus Pelosia; species Pelosia muscerda. The sequence goes on from OY829100.1 coordinate 9,635,177, forward strand.
TTAGTATTAAGTTTTATTGTAAGTCTGATTTATTACTCAACTTAATCTACACTAATATTGTAAAGATGAAAGATTCGGTTTTTGTTTGTTAGCTTGTAACGAATAGGCTCCGAAACTACTGGACCGATTTCAATAAGTACCTAATTCTTTCACCTATGTAAAGCTACAATATTTACAAGCTAGTGGCATGGGTGATGGACTGCTGAGACGAGGTCTCGGGTTCCATCCCAGGTTTTACTATGGCACACACCAATTACTTTTCGATGCTTTTCGAAGTTACGTGTGTATTTATCGCAGGTTTATAAGTGCCTGGTTAATGGCAATAGGCTCGCCACCTATTACATTGGGACCTAAACATAAAACTGGCAGAAATGTGGGTGTTAGCAGCTCTGCCTACCCCTTCGGGGATATAGGCGTGAGTAACAATTGTTACTAAGTAACATTTTTTTAATTAGGTAAGGTAAGGTTAATTAGGTAGGTTTGTAAGTAACTAGATGACTGATGTATAATTTAGATGTGATGACTTAAAGTTAAATAATAATTTGTACACCACTCCATGGTAAAACATGTTGTGTCCAATCGAAGCTTAAGACCTATATAATAAGCACTTGACTATGTATTTTATATGTACACATGATTTTTGCTAATAAATATTATCTTACCTTATCTTATCTTATCTTATCTTAGATTTTGTGAAAAATTGTCATATTATTCATGATGATGGTTGGTTTCAGTTGACCGATATGTTATTATTAAACGTTGGAGGAGAGTCGACGGGAAGTGGTGGCTCCACCGACGTGCTGCTCGCGTTATGTATTAATTTGGCGTGGTGCGAGCGAGCTGCCAATCAAATGGCTGCAGAAGGACGTCTACGAGAATTACTAGCACGTGCTTTTCGTCACCGAAATGCCATGCTCATGAAACTTGTGCGCAACTTGTCACATCATACACAAAATAAAGCACTCTTTGTTGTAAGTGTTAACATACATAAACATCCTTTTGTGAAGAAAATCTACGTCCTCGGGTGAGGCACCACGGTGCTCGCATCTTCCTCCGCATAGGTTGAGGCGCGTATCGCACTGTTGCCTCGTCCTGCATCTGGTAGAATGACATGCGACTCCAACTATTACCCCGGATGCGCGCTCATGGAGGGCTGTGGTCGTTCAGCGACCTCAGAGTCGTCTCTGCGCAGTGTGAACTTCGCCGGCTGAGAGGAACCTGAATCTCGTCCAAACCCGCGCCCCGCCTCCTTCTCGAGCATTACTTAGGTAGGAGGCGGCAGTAACCCATGCGTTCGTTCTCCTCACCGTCGCTGTGAGAATCAATGTAAATAGAAGACAAATGTGATACTCACGGGGATGGCCTGACCGACATATCTAGCTCTCCTTAGTGACCGTCTCAAATAATTTTGGGTCTCTACATAGAAAACAGCATCGTTGCTCACTCCTGTGTATTACTTAAGTATTAATATGTTACAGGAATATGTGGGTGATATAGCCGGTGCTGTCACTAATGGAGACGCAAATGAAGAATTCATTGTTGAATGTCTAGGGACTCTCACGAACATATTAACTCCGAACAATAATATCGACATTAACGCTGTCGTCGAACGATACAATTTAATCCCACGTATTATGAAGATACTGGATCCAGGTACTTAATTATAACTTAACTCACGTCTATAGAACAATTTTAAAATCGGTATGTTTTATTACCAAAAAAAATAAATTGAACGAAACTTTCAATTTAATCGTAATGGAATATACTTACTTGAAAACGGAGGATCGGGTACCAATTGAAAGTCGAGTATTTATCGATATCTCAAAATCTCAATTTTATTTCAACACATTAATCGCTAAATAGCTAAATCATCATCTAAGTTGATAAATTTTTTTTGCTAAATATTACAAACAATCAAGGATTTTATCTACGACAAAAAATATTCTGGCATACACTGTGCATTATACTAGACTTTATGCATTTTGAAGCATAATTGACCACAGAGATGAGCACTTTGAACGTGACCTAAATGCCAGAAAACGAAGGTCTTCGACCAATGCGTCCTACCTGTTATGTCCTAGCTACGGTGTCGAAAGATGGACACTAATGGTGGGTTTGGTGAATCCCACCATTAGTGTCCATCTTTGGCATTGTGTCCATCTTTCATTCCAAATAGTGAACCATTTAAAAGTCGTACAGTAGGCCATGGAGTAGATATTGTACAATCAAATTCATAAGAAATTTATATATTACTAGCTGATGCCCACGGCTTCGCCCGCGTGGAATTTTGTTCCCGTTCCCGCAACCCTTGGGAACCTTTTCCCGGGATAAAAAGTAGCCTATGTGTTATTCCAGGTTCTAATCTACCCCTGTACCAAATTTCAACCAAATCAGTCCAGCCGTTTATGCGTGAAAGAGGAACAAACATCCATCCATACATCCATCCAAACAAACTTTCGCCTTTATAATATTAGTAGGATTTATTTAACATACCTACCTGAACTTCTTTTTCGAACATCCGCAAAACATCCGCATCATTTTCGCAGATGTCTAAAAAGGGTGGCGGATGTTCGCAACATCACTATTAACGACTACCCATCTTGTTCAAATCAAATCGATTGGCACTATAGTTTTTTTTGTTTTTGTTATAAACTACACTACTCCATATGCCACATTTATGCCTCGGGGCATATATCTTCGAGCTTATACTTATCAATCATAGATTATATCAATCTGTGTGCACCAAGGCCTCGTGTTCTCACGATTTAGGGTGAGATACACCTGGGGCTCGGTACAGCAGTCGCGGACGGTCACGATGTCATGTGTCGCAGAGAGCGCGAGCTCCCCCGAGCTGGTGCTGGAGGGCGTGGTGTGCGGCGGCGCGCTGAGCGGCGACGAGCGCGCGGCGGCGGCGCTGCTGCGCGCGGGCGCGGCGGACGCGCTCGTGGCGCTACTGCGCCTGCGCCAGGCCGACGACGACCACGTGCTGCAGACCGTGTTCGCCTTTCGCCAGCTGCTGTCGCACCCGCGCACCGCTGACTACCTCGTCTCGCGCACCGGTACATTCTTGTTTTTTTATTACTAATCTATACGGAGTGTTAGGGAAACGCTCTCGAAAGCGAAAACAGGGGATGCCTTACCAGCTTATCAAAATTGGCCTACATTTTTTTGAATGTAATACTTTCTTTAAAATACTTTCTTTATTGATTAGTATGAATTATGGATATAGATTATTTTCTAACGTCTCATGTGCAAGTACCTAACTGATTATTTTACGCATTGCAGAAGCTCCTGCCTACCTTATCGATTTAATGCAAGATAAAAATGCGGAGATTAGGAAAATGTGCGACACGTGTCTCGATATCATCTCGCAGATGCAAAATGAATGGGCCGCTAGAATTAAGGTTAGTCTACCCTACCATTGTAATAACGTCTAATGTTTGCAAACAGAGATCCATGAAGGACGATAGCCATGATCTGCAATGCGCAACTGTAGACCGTCATCGCCTAGGCGTTCACACAATGATGCATAGCTCATTGCTACGCCACGATACTTTTGAAATATGTCAAAAAGCCGACAGCATCCGGATTGCGCACCTTGATGACCAGTCGCGCGTCACTACCGATGCCACCTTTTTTTCGTGCGCATAATCCAAATGCGGTGGAGGTGATTATGTCGGACTCGAACCGACTAAAACGCACGCCTTCTATTGGTCTTTGATTGCCGGAGGTCTCTTTGAGATGACCCCCTTCCCCTAATGTGGGAACCATAGTGTCACCATCTAGCCCCCGGATATGGATATTCCGTTGCCACCTGTGTACCACGGGCATATATATAATGAACTAAGTTGCGAGAGCAAAGAGGTACTTTTTTATTGTGCTATAAATCCCCACGGAGTCAGTTGGGGAGGGTAAGTCGGACGTAAGTCTTGTCTGGCCGCCGCCGGCCTGCGTCTGCTAGGACGACAGACGGCTGCACCCGTCACATTAATTAAGAATGCATCTAACAGTGACAGTTACGCTAACTTTAGAAGGTGCGCCGATTTACTCTCATCCTTTTTCCCTAACGCGCCAAAAGAGGTTTGTCTTGACGGACAAGTAATAAAAAACTCATAAACATGAAATTAATTCTGCCACATGATTAACTTTTTGTTATACTCAAGTGTATTTTGAACCGTAGGTTTAGTTTTATTTACATTTTCTTTAATTAGATTATCGTTTAGGTGGAGAGGTTTCGCTGTCATAACGGTCAATGGTTGTCAGTTGTGGAAACTCTTGGAGCAGAAGGCGGTGCTGGTGAAGCTACTGACGACTTACCACCGTACTTGTCCGCCGAGTATCTAACATCTCACCGATTGACTACCTCAGGTAATTTTCTATGTGAATTTATCATCTGGAGGGCTTTTGGCGGTAGTAGGGAAAGCTCGTGAAATGTGTAAGTACTGAAGCAGATGTCTGTGTCTACCCCAATTTGTATGAATTTAGAAATGCTACAAGAATTTATATAGGTGCGTAGAGTTAGTTATGCTAAATACGAAAATGGGCATCTTTCGAAGGTATTATGTAAAACGTGAAGGGGAAAACGGAAAATCGGAAGACTAAGGAATGTCGGGATTTTGTCTCTGCCTATCTCAAAAGTAAAAAGGCGTGGCTATACACTTCTACTGTGTATGGATTTATAACTATTACAAGAATTTATTCGTATTTCTTGACCATGTTTTCTTTTTTAGATTCTCAAACATCATTGAACGATGATTCCGACAGCTTTTCTGGAGAAGTTGGTATACATCACTCTAACAGCAGGTAATTTCTCCAGTTCTTTCTTTAATCCTATTAGTTTATATTCCTACTAATGTATACCTACTTAAATCCTTTACAACTGTGTAACTACCGATAAGTTATTACCACATTAATCATAGTATTTTGCTTCAGAAACACGTTGGATAAACATGCTGATGCATTACTGAGTACAATGGAGACCTCTTTGGTTAAATCTTCTGAGAAAGATGGTTTGAATATAAATATTTACGCGTAAAATATTTACAAGTATTAAAGAAAATATATACCTGCCTATACTTGCAATTCCAGCTAATTTATAGTAATTTTATTTATGTAAATTAATAAATTAAAACGCTAAACACTATTAACTAGTTTTATTATTGTAAGCAGATACCTACTTAAATTATCATGTAAGTATCTTCATCATGATGTCGTAAGATATAGGGGACCTAGTTTGTTCAGATTACCAGATGATATCCATATCACAGAATAAATAGGTGCTATACTATATATCGACGGGTGCAAAGTAAAAAGAGGCATCTGCATAATAGCAACTTTACAGGAGAGCGAAAAGAACGAAAAAGTGTATTATTTTCTTAATGAGTGGGCCAATATTTCTGAAAATTTTATCATAATTTATTTATACTCTTATTTATTTTTATATTAAGTTAATTAAGCTAATTTATTAATAATTTAGGAGATTTTGTAGATATTGCGTTTTTACAACGAACTTTATAAAACGCTAACTGAGCCAACTACCAGATGGTCGTATATGCTCGGGACTTTTAATATCGTGTATAAATAGGTTTTTTCTTTTTTTACTGATCTCAACTGTTCTCAGGCCACTTATAAATAAATATATATTTATAAAATATCCACTACAGAAAGTAGTTTTGCAGATAACTTTTTATGCTTCGTACTTTCATAACAACATTTTGTAAATTGGCTTAGTAGCCCAAAATCATCATGCGAATATAATTGCAGTTACAATACTTTCAGTTTCTTTTTTATAAGGTCGTTTATTAAACAGAAAATCCTACTACGTGATAAATACTTTGTATAAAGTTAACCGACGTAAATTTAATTGACCGCAAAGTAGAAAGAGTCAACTGGCAGATGGTCGTTAATGCGTCGTATGTGCGTTTAAAGAGTAATGCAAATAGAAATTAAAAGCACACCTTGAAATAGTTGCCGATATACATAAAAGCTTTTAAATACTTATAACGTATGCGCGCCGGTGACAAGTAAGTCAACTGCCTGATGACATTTTGTGTACGCTCGGAGTCCGCCGCCACGCCCCGCGCAAAAATGACCAACGTTACTTGGTCGCATTACCTCAGGGCTTGTTTACCGGTTAATGTATCAAACCGGTTTCAGTGTAAGTACATAAGAGCGTTTCATTTAGGTTTGACTCTACCTTAACCGATAAAAAACCATTTTGGTTTGAACTCAATTTACCGGTTTTGATTTCGCTCTTACCGACAACATCGATGCACCATTCACATTCAATTCGCGCGGACTACATGTGTTATCCACTAGTACAAAATTTCAATTTTCAAGCGTAGGGCTAAAGTGCTTCCATATTTTAAAGGAGTGGTGAAGGTCACTAAAGTGTAGTGCGAGCGTCGTCGGTCGCGTGGACTGTATGCGCAGTCCATTTTCAATTTAATACAATTTTTTTTAATAAAATTTATTTATTTTAATTATCAAAATATTATAAAAGAACAGTTTTTCTAATCAAATATTCTATTGATAAATGATATTGGTAAAAATTCTATTGATAATGGCATGTATTAACTCCCTATAATTTTAATTATATATAATACTAGCTGTTGCCCGCGGCTTCGCCCGCGTGGTTTATTTTTTGACAATTACCTACTCATTTTTGACTCATTATTATTATTAGCCCACATAGTTATTTAATTATTATATTGCATATTTTATAACCACCTTCGGTTCGCCGACGATATCGTCATAGTTGCGGAGTCGCTGGAGCAGCTGGGCGAAATGCTGCACGGCCTAAACGAATCCTCTCGACGCGTCGGCCTTGGTGTAAACTTGAACAAAACCAAGGTTATGTTCAATGAACACGTTATACCGAGACCGATTGCCGTCGAAGGGGCCACACTCGAAGTTGTTCAACAATATATCTACCTGGGGCAAACCATACAACTTGGTAGAATCAACTTCGAGAAAGATCTAGCCAGAAGGATCCAATTGGGCTGGGCAGCGTTTGGCAAATTGCGTCAGGTCTTCTCCTCCCCCTACAACAATGCCTAAAAACAAGAGTCTTCGACCAGTGCGTTCTGCCTATTATGACTTACGGTGCCGAAACGTGGACATTGACGGTGGGGTTAGTCTACAAATTGCAAGCCGCTCAGCGGGCCATGGAGCGAGCTATGCTTGGAGTCTCTTTGCAGGATAAAGTTCGCAATGAGGTCATCCGACAAAGAACTAAAGTTACAGACATAGCTCGCAGAATAACCAAGCTGAAGTGGCAGTGGGCTGGCCACATCTGCCGGAGGACCGATGGTCGCTGGAGCAAACGAGTCCTCGAGTGGAGACCGCGAGAAGGCAAACGGAAGGTAGGACGCCCCCTAGCCAGATGGACTGATGACTTGAAAAAGGCGGCTAGGACAGACTGGATGCATTAGAAGAGGCCTATGTCCAGCAGTGGACTGCGATAGGCTGATTGATTGATATTTTATAATGAACAAAACTAAATCACAACTTCTGTGTCTTAATTATGAAATAAAAATAAGACTCACAATAATGCAGATCGCATGTCGCTGCAACTTGTCGAGAGCATCTAATAAGTACTTTGCGGAGCTATCCCAGAGATGCGAGCAGTATTCCACGCAGGAGCGAATTTGTGTCTTGTAATGAAGACACCGCTGCTTCGGCGTGAAAAAACGTCTCACTCTGTTCAGGACTCCGAGTTTACGAGAAGCTGTTTTGATGATGCTCTCGATATAGTTCTTGTTCATCAGTTTGCAGCGAACATCCATACCGAGTATATTGAGGTTATCCTGAAATGGCAGTGGCGTGCTCTGAATAGTGCGATGAGGAAGGAAAGTAGAGAGCCAGCATTTACCTGCAGGAACTCCGAAGCTCATCCATCACAAGGAACGCGAATGCGGCGCCCCTGCAAGAAGCTAGCAACCCAATTGCACAGTCTTGGAGGCAGACCGAAGGTTGGTAGTTGGCTAAGAAGCGATTTGTACCAGACTCTATGGAAAGCTTTAGCGATGTCCAGGCTAATAGCCAGTGACTCACCATGCTTGTCCATAGCCTCACCCCAAAGATAGGTTATATACCGCAGAAGATCGTTTCGGCCTAAAACCTTATTGCCGGTCAGTGATCCTCTAGGTGACGCATGAGCTGTGTGTTGATGAGGTGCTCAAAAACTTTACACAGCACTTAGGTGACGGCTATGGGTCGATAGTTGGCTGGGTCTGAGCGATCTCCCTTCTTGGGAATCGGCTGTATATTCGCCTCTTTCCACGCCGTCGGCACTACTGTACCCGAAATGTGGGAGAGTTAGTACAGCCGCGTGAGCATTGTAGACAACTCCGCTGCACATTTTTGAAGAACCACCGCTGGTATACCATCCGGACCACTGGTTTTCCGGACATCGAGTGACTGCAGTACTGCACGGACGTCGCCTTGCCTGATACGGATATCAGGCATTGCGTGGTCACTGTTGGGTGGTCGGTGGCTGCATACCACAGTCCTCAATTCGGGAGTTGGTCGTAAATAGATTAACCAGAAAAATTGTTTTCTCTTGCGGCTCATGGGCCAGGGATCCATCAGGGTTGTGCAGGGGGACGGGGGAGGGGCGGGGGCAGGGTAGCTGGGCTGCCGGGCTGGTAGAATTTAGCTTGCACGGCTCTGGCCAGTACCCAGTAGCCACGGCTGCCCGTGGGATGCACCACTAGGTCTTGACCAACCTGTGCTATGCGCTGGGTATTTTGCAGACCCTTTGCTTTGTTGTACGCTGCCTTAAGTACCCTATGTTGGAATCGTTGTGCCTTACCTTACCCAAGCGCGAAACGCAAACTGTTTATGATAAACAGCCTCTGCTCACGCCCGAATCAAGGGCGCACTCCGCGGGCACCGGTGACATCAGTGTATGGGATATAGTACTCCATACCCAAAACTGATCTCACGGACGACAGCAGTTGCACTATCCAATGGGTCTTTACCTACAAAACAGCGCTCAACCCAAAGGATAGACGCAAAATAGTCACGCAGTCCATCCCAGTCCGCTGACGAGTAGTGCCAGAGACGCCGATTTCCCTGTACTGGTCGTGGGGTGCTATTAAAAGCCCCTTGGAACCCCCAAAAATACCTACTCAGCGTTCGGAAACCGCTCCTTCGCCTCATCTGCCGCCTGACTCAGACATTCAAAGAATAGTGTGGTCTCGGCATCTCCGGTATGGCAACGGTAACGGCACACATAGATTTGTCTCGTACAGCTATGGTCTACGTGTACCCACGGGACAGAAAAGGATGGGTCCTCAAGGCAGCGCAAACGACGACAACAAACATCCGCCCTAACAAACACGCACTCCCCGGTTTTGGCACGAAAATTTTCCTTTGGAACATGGCCGGGGTAGAGCAGGCAGGTGTCGTCATGCGGCATATTTGTGTCTCCGTCAGAAAGAGCGTGGCTGGATTCGCCGTCTCTAGTTGTTGGTGGACGGCGTTGAAGTTTGCATGGAGCCCACAGATGTTAGTAGACTCCACCTCAAAAAACGAGCTAGTGGGAGAATAAAGAGCCGCTGTGTTGCCATAATCTCTGATATGTACTGCCATGGTAGGGTGTAAGAGAAGGCGTGAAAAAAGAGGTGATTGTCGTGGCAGCACCGCGTAACAAAGCGCAGGAGATTGGTTTTATCTGTGGTTGTGAGGCATGGCGAGAGCCGACGCGCCGAACGGAAGGTGCCTCCCCTCCTGAATATATGGTCGGCGGGTTCCCACATCCGGTCACCAACCTGTACGACGAACCATTTTAGTATTATGCGCGGCCTGGTGAGGCAGTCTCCCAGGGTGGTTAGCCCCAGTTGAGCCTCTGTACCTACTATACCGCGAGCGGCCCGCGACACCAGTTTCTACGGGTCTCCCTGCTCGGCGGGTCACCCCGCACCATCCCCACCAAACTACGCCAATACCCACTGGTCCCACTAATGCTGCGACTACCACCACCTCTGCCCGGCTATGTACTTGCTGACTCCTGAACGCAATTCAACCGAGGTTGCTACCCACCCGGTCAAAATTTATGACAAATTTATTCCATCAAATTTCTACCACCAGTAGTTATAACGTATTTTACGCCGCATCCTTCGATTAGACATTTCTTTCGTTCAAGTAATCAAAATAAATAACTATTATTTTATTCTTTCTCTTATGACCCATTCTTTACTTGAAAACCCTAAAATAATTAGGAGCAAAGCTGCGAAATTACCAATAACTTAGCCCACTTTAAGTTAGCAATCGTTTAAATAAATGCATCACTCTCTGAACAATTACAATTTACAAGCAAGTTGTGACGTGCTTAGTTCAAGCGATGCCGACGCGGGTAGGTACGTGTCGCTCTGGATTAAACCGGTTTATTAAGGTTTTAGTATGGTTCCCATTCTGGTTTCGCTCTGAATGAAACCTTTACAAAAAACAGGTTTAACCTTTATTAACCGGTATTTTCTAAACCGGTTTCAAGCCCTGCATTACCTTCGTACTATTTGCAAAATTGAGTGTAGATGGCTTTTTATACTTTTAAAAATTCATTGAAATATAATGAAATCTCCAAAACCAAATATGCCAGGTTGTGGAGTCTTATTTGATTAGTACGAAAATGCAATAAAAAGAAAATCGTGAATTCGTAGTTGACTTTATTTACTTTGCACCCGTCGATATATAACTAGCTGACCCGCGCGACTTCGTCTGCGTCACCCCGTTTTTGCAACATTTTTCATTCCTGCTCCGCACCTGTTAGTCGTAGCATGATGTTATATACATATAAACCTTCCTCTTTAACCATTCTGTCTATTGAAACAAACCGCATCAAAATCCGTTGCATAGTTCTGAAGATTTAAGCATACAAAGGGACAAGAAAAATAGGGACAGAAAACGCGACTTTATTATTTTTATACTATGTAGTGAAGATGAAAGGACCTGGAGCGAAAATATTCTAATACTTCAAGATAGCGAATTTCACTCAAAGGTAACATTTTCTTATTTTTAAATGAAACTAGGCTAAAAATAAAGTTCGGTCATTTAATACTTAATACACAAATCACGCCAAAGAAAATTTATTATTAGGGATCTGATGGCTGTCTCCTGTTCGCATTGAATTTATGTTAAGATTTAATTAATTTCCTTTTTTTAATGTGTATGTTAAGAGAGATTTAATCCGATGGAATAACCCTATTGATTACTGCCATAAAAATACAGGTGTTCTTTTAGCGTTTAGTCGGTTCTATTTACCGAGTATGGCAAGCGAGTTCTCGAAAATAGTTGAATGCAGTGATGTTTCTTCTTCATAGTATAAAACAGTCGCTTTCTCTATCCCTATATCTCTATGAAAACTGTGCAACGGATTTTGATGTGTTTTTTTATATATAGAGTGATTGAAGAGGAAGGTTTATATGTGTTATATACATCCAACTGGTGTGGAGCAGAAGTGAAAAATGTTGCAAAATCGGGGTGACGCAGACGAAGTTGCGCGGGTCAGAGCTAGTTTAAAAATAAGGAAATGATTCCTTTGAGTGTATTTTTTTATTGTCAGTATTAACGAGTACGCATTGTAAGATCAAAATTTTCCACCTTGTATATCATTAGACGCCTTTAAGGCTGCCTTCACATTAGCGTTTAACCAGCATTGGCGTTCAATGAACGTATATATTATTATAATAATACGTCGCGTTGTCGCGGCGTCTGTGTTGAATATATGAGTACGCTGCACTAGCGTCGGGCGTTCAATTAACTGCAGAGGAAACTTTCATATGTTGCGTTGCTGCGCAATACGTTCGTCGAACGCCTACGCTGGATAAACGCTAGTGTGAAGGCAGTCTTAACGGGAGAAAACGAATTGGCTCTTCTGAATGACCAGCACATTATATGTATGGAAATCCACTGCTGCCATTTTTTAAACACTGCACTGGCGAAACTACTTGCTGCCGTGATTGAAGGCTGTGTATTTCTAAGAAATACTGCACTAAAACAAGGGTTTACCTTAAACAAATCACGAAAACTGTTATTTTCTATTTTATTCGTTTTCAAAAACAACAAAATGAGTAATAAATATTTCTTCTATGGTACTGTATAATTCTTTTTTTGTTAGATCAATTTATCTAGTTTAGTGATCAGCTTTAACATAACGCAGACCGCAATACCCACAGGAGTGGTTTCCAGGCTTATCCTGAAAGTAAAATCCAAATTAAAATATATGTCAGAAGTTGGCATAAATAAAATAGGACTATCATGACTTATTTGGTACTTTATTAATTGCACTGATCCTGAAGTTTCAGTCTCTTTTCAGCAGCAGTCTGTTTTGAAATTATGAGACAACTTCCTGTAATAGTTACAGGAAGTTGTCTCATACTTACATACATACATACAAATGCCCACTCCTATTCTATTTTCACTATTCCCGCCGGACCACCAGTACCATTAGACTGTACCATTGATGGTACAAATGGTACTGATCTGTCTGGTTCTGTATAATAGGGAGTGAGCCTATTTCCATACAATTTGATCCCAGATAATATGATATCATTTAGAAGAGTATCAAGCAAATTTAATATTGAATATGGAGAAGATCACCAAGTTAATGTAGACACGAGGATGACCTTCGGGGCCACTTCCTCCATCACACCATACAACCCTTGATGAAACTTGTTTTGGTGGCACTTCAGCTATCAGTTTCACAGCCCAATTTTTGTTCACCTGTTTAGGGGCATTCATGAATCGCACCATCCTGTAGTCATCAGAATCCCATTTCTGTGAAATAATTATTCGAGGATAAAAATAACTTATCAATTGAGTGATTAATTTATATATAGATAGTCTAAAATATAAAGTAATATGAAACTTGTTACTAAGTAATGTCAAACAATATTATTAAAGTTCTCCTATAAAATACTGCACAAAGGTGGAATAAAGTAGGATTAGTCCAAGTCCAAATGGCCCTGATTACTACTGGCACAATGAGAACTACACACACAGCCCTGCTAAAAATTAAGACTTTTAAGTTCCTAAAGGAATGGTGTCATCAAACTGATAACATTCATCATATAATAAGAAAGCAGATAAATATTCAATATGTGTCAATGACCAAGGGTCACTCTACCCAAATCTTGCCGGCTTCTTAATGGGTCACATGATATATAACAAAATGTATACCCTTTGCCACTGCTATGTATTTATATTAATACTATAAATGATACAAATACCATTAGTATCAACCAAATCTCTTTTAGCAACCAGTTTGCTCCCCTAACAAAGTCAGCCCGACTTTGTTAGCAGATCAATATAATAAAATAGTAGACACAAAACACCCAAGAATTACTTTTATTTAAAATGAAAAGTAAATTTGTTCACCATTAACCATGCCATATTCTCCATAAAAGCTTGTCTTATATATTATGTTTTCATTTACTTAAATTTATTTCTTTGGATGTACTCTATAATGGTAATAACGTTATTAATATAACTTATATGCACTAGTGCAAATTTTGAGATACCTTTGTCCAGCAGTGGACCCCAATAGGCTAATTGATCATGATTGCTGAACTGTATATATGTAATGAAGCTGAAGAAAATATTTGTAATATATCTTAAATATGTTTACAATAAAATTGATGTCAGTGTACTAGAGTTAGAACAAAATATGTGCATGATTAGTCTCATTAACACCTAATAATATTTATATTTGCTATATTAATATTTGATCATAACTAACACCTATTAACTTTTTACTAACTAGGCCCAATGATGCCGATATCACACATACATGAAATAAGCAAATACCTCTGTTTAACTGCTTACTATTATGTAAGATCAAACCTTCTTAGTTGAGAACGAGCCCTGAATGACCCAAGTACAAAATTATTCAGCATATCATTGATTTACATATTGTAAGTGAAAATAAGCAGTAATATTGATAAATAGTAATTTTACTTGTCCTGTGTGCGTAACAATATCATCCACTTTTGACGCCATATAACGAGACGTATTTTGAACATGCCTCAGCATCTTAAGTTCTTTACCAGGTAAGCGAAATAAGTGATAATTCATTGTTTCTTCAGAAATATTTCGCTGAAATATAATTAAACGACTGCGAAATAATAATTTCGATAAGTAATTTTTTGAAGTAACACTGACATTCACTGACTGACACAGGACACTTTTATTTGCGTTATGACAGTGACAGTAGCAGATAACAGCTAATGGAATTTGTTCTCATCACTGACTATTCGTTCTCATATGCATTATCAATATAATTTGTGAGTGAACTTTATTTTTTTGTTTCAAACTGCGGGGATTTACCTATAAAAGCCTTTAGTAAAGTCTCCACTACTTTACTAAGTATGATTATGACTTTGACTGTGACTAAGACTAAATAAGGCAAACGCTGCAGTATTATAAATGTGATGTATTATAAATATGATTATCGGGTCAGATTGGAGGGCGATGAGAGAGGCTGAAATGATGACGTACAGCACTCAGCAGTGATTGAAATGACGATGAAGAAATACTTGACACTGACAAACACTCAACTCAAGGAGCGCGCCAAATTGAAGAGAAAAAAATCTGCCGGAATTTTCATTTAATATTTTATGCATAGTCCATAGATTATTCTGTTTTCAATACGATTAGAGAATTGTGGAGAAGGTGCTGCTTGTATGAGTAAAATGCATGGAATTTAGATATTTACTCTAACTTAAAAATACTTAGTGCAATATTACCTATTGATGTATTATTTATATTAGAGAGACCGGTAGACAGACTAGGCGCGGGATGGCCCCGGTAGACGGACCGAGTCAAAGTAGCGGTTACCCGTTCGTTGGGTGCAGTCAGACTGCCTCCAACGGCTCCAACCGGTATGATTGGAGGACGATAGGGGAGACCTATGTTCAGCAGTGAACGTCTTAAGGCTGAAATGATGATGAAGATGATTAGATCAAAGCATTTATCTCAATAGGTCATGATGCGCTGGCTACTTCGCGAGGGCACATACCTACCTACTGCCCACCGTATAAGTATATATTTTTTATGTTAGTGACAAATTGTAAAGTATTTTCATATTATTTTCCTTTTACACCCGAAAAATTGGCTAACGAAACAATGATAATTATTTATCGCCTATAATCTGCTATCACGAGTTTTAAGGCTCGTCGAAGTTTACTTGGTTTTAGGATAAATCTAATGTTACCGTGCCTTGTAACATGCAAGGTGATAGTGAATTTACTAACACGCACATATCATATAAGATACTGACCCGCGCAACTTCGTCTGCGTCACCCCGTTTTTGCAACATTTTTCATTCCTGTTTGTTGTAGCATGATGTTATATACATATAAACCTTCCTCTTTAACCATTCTATCTATTGAAACAAACCTACCTAAACCGCGGTAGCCTAGTGGTATGGGTAATGGACTGCTGAGACGAGGTCTCGAGTTCGATCCCAGGTTTACCATGGCACACACCAATGACTTTTCGATGCTTTTCGAAGTTATGTGTGTATTTATCGCAGGTTTATAAGTGCATCGGAGAGCACGTTAAGCCGTCGGTCCCGGTTGCCATACAAACATCTATGGCAGTCGTTACGGGTAGTTGGAGCCCTCAAAAGTCCAACCAGCCTAACTTGGAACTTCGATATCGCCATTGGTCATTAGATCATTGGTTGTGGAGGTCAGATGGCAGTCGCTTCACGGAAAATATCGAAGTTCAGCCGCATCACAGTTAGACTGGAAAGCCGACCCCAACTGAGTTGGGAAAAAGGTTCAGGGAATGATGATGATGATGATCTATTGAAACAAACCGCATCAAAATCCGTTGCGTAGTTCTAAATATTTAAGCACACAAAGGGACAAGAAAAATAGGGACAGAAAACGCGACTTTATATTATGTAGTGATACTTGATAGTGACTATGTAGGTAGTGATAGTGAAGTGAGAAACAGCATGTTTGAATCGAAAAATCTTGATATTTACGAAAAAGTTTAGATATATTCTAAAAGGTTCATATTGTCGAATTTATCCTCCGTTGTCTTATTACGATCACGTTTAGAACGATTTCTCACGTTGTGTAAAAATCCACGTTGTTTCAAAAACGTACAATCATTCCCTGTAACGTAGGATGCACAATTTCAAACTTGGATGACCGGCAGTCGTCTTATTGTTTTTTCCCCGTGCGGAAATTCCTACAAATACCCCCCGCCGAGGGTGGTTATGTAAGACTCAAACCGACCAAAACCGCACGGCCGCCAGTTGCCAGGTACCCTCTGGTATATCTCCCACTCCCCGGCTGACCCAGGGCCAGGGAAGGCCCTCTCGGGTGTAGGACTACGGTGTTCACATCTTAACCCGAAGCCCCGAATGAGCCCGCAGGAGCGCGCATCACACTGCCAAAATCTTGCGAAAAATCCCCACGGATACCTAAGGAGGGCCGGAGTCGGTTGGGGAAGTTATGTAGGACTCGAAACGATTAAAAACGCATGCCGTCTTTAGGTCTCTAGTTGCCCGCGGTAACACAGTAGCTGAGTAGCTAACATATTCTTCGCACCTAGACCCGGGTAAGAAAAGAAAAGAGGGGCCTCTTTTGAGATGATGCACATCGAGTTTAAGGACCAAACTAAATTATTTACCATAATGTTATATTACATTACGTACATACTTATAGTGATTCATAAATAGGTATATGATTCATGTACCTACTTATAATATGAATACCTAAGTATGTATGTAGTGCTTTTGATTTTCCATTGCCCGCCTATTACGATTTCCCGCGTTTTTCGTCGGGGGTTTTTGTGATGTGGGTAGCAACATATTTTCGATTTTAAGACTTCTTCTTCTAGTTGATTGGTCTGGAAGAAGAAGTTCCTACCCAAACAACGTTTCCTACAAAAATGACGACCACAAAATCCTATCAAATGTAGTAAATTCAAGGTTATCATTATCATTTCCGTAATAATTCGGACTATTTTGCCATCATTAGATAGGGGAAGTTGAAATTCAGTACAGGGATAGATTATTATTAGGATGGAATGGAGTATCATGTTGGTTGCTTTTTATACCGGAATTTCCATGGATTCGATGGAACTAGTAGGCATTCGCCCCACGTTTAAATGTATATTATACTTATACATATTTACATGTATAAGCAATAATGTAAAGACAGAGGGGGAACCACCCGCCTCAGCTAGGTGGTGATACTTCCGGCATCCGGCGGCATCCGCCTTTGAGTAGTTTAATTCGTAAATGAATTATTAGAATTTAAATTCAATTCAATCTGGAGAAGATATTATGACCATAAATAAATTTGGAAAGGACTATAAATAATTACAGTGCCTGAATGGAAATTGAAATTTAATTTAATCGGGTTATTATAATTAAGATATTATGACCATAAATAACTTGAATAAATCACTTCTCTATATCTAATTTATTTATAAAATACTAATTATTTTCTGTTGTTGCATTTTCATTGCGCAATGCTTGTCGAATTTCTATATTTGATTGTAACAGCTCCTTCAGCCTCTCATGAATATCATCATTCTTTTGCTCCAGGTAGTCTAATGCCGAGTTCAATTCATCCAACTTGGAATCCAATAAAATGTACTCTGGAACAAAAGGTGTAAACGTGAGAGAAGGTAACCTCAGGTGATGGAGGTAGGACATGGTGGTATCTAGTCCTAATTGAGCAGTCCAACTGGGGAAGTATAATACTGCCCTACAGAATACTGTGGCTATTACTAATCTTATTGTGTTTTCCGCAGTGAGTAGGGTAGCCATAGCTCACTGGAGAGGTTTTGTGTTGTCAGTGGGTAGACTGAGTAACCCTTCTTTGTTTTCTGCACTGACAGCACAGAGATTCTTAACCGTCTCCCCTTCCCATATTCTCTATATAAGTATGGTCGGCAGCACAAATGTGACGCCCCTGGTGTTAATGTCCATAGGCCACAGTAATCACTTTCCATCAGGTGGGCCGCGTGCTTGTGTGCCACCTACATGGTATATTTAAAAATAATCTCCAACAAGACCCAAAATGTGATCTACATGCACAGTACATGTCTTTGTCATCTTTGTGCTGTCTTTTGGGGATAGCACGGCTGCAACAGTGGTGGTTGAGATATAAGTAGGTATGTATGTATGACATAGGACCCTTTATCATAAATTACGAAAACAGTTAACTTAATTAGCAGAGGTACATAGTGAAAAATATTGGTCCAAAAACCCAAACCATTACTACTAAATAATTAATTAGTGATGCACCTTTATACCCTTAAATTATAAAGGTGATTCTAATTCTTCTATTCTAATTTAAGTACCTATTATTTTCGTGTAAGATAATTTAACGTAAAGAGAGGCTGTTTACAAAATTCTGCACTTGACGAGTCGCTATAAGCATACTTGCTGGCTGTTTTGGGTGGATTAGTGAGCGACATACTTCACTTTTACTTCTGCGTCGATCTAAAACTGATCGATAATATTATACCTTCAGTTACAGCTTCAGCTTCTTCTTCAGTCTGTTCTACGGGCTCTATTTCATTGTCTTCTGATATACCATTTTGATTATCACTGTTCTGATCTTGTCCTGCCATCTTCACAATTCTCACAAATTACAATAACCGTACCTAATCTAGAAGGAACAAACAAATCACACAGACAGAAATGACGTTATTCTTTTCATTTTCATGATTTCATGGCAGATGATGGCAGTTGTCGCACTTCGCAGTTATTAAACGGTTTGGATTGGACCAGTGTCAGCTGACGTACCATGGACAATAAGTCCTTTTTTCTAGAGATGGTATATTAGGTTATGATTTTCATATTCATGTTATTGAATATATTACTTTGATGATATTATGTTACCGTATTATGTTACCCAGTAACAACGAAATAACAACCGAGAGGAATGCTAATTAGTTACTACGAATGTAGATCGTTCTATGTTCGATACGTACTTCTTGTTATAGCGAATACGTTGTAACAATATAATACCCATAATTTTATTCTGCTTTTAATATTTATCAGCCGAGGTTACGCATACGATTATTAAATATAAATATTATTATAATGTTTTATAGACTTTTTTTTATTTTATTTTTATGAATTATATATTATCTACATGATGATTTATAATTCAAGTATTTACATATTTACATTTAAGTGCATATTTATACTTACACTAAAGACTATTTGCACTTACACCACTAAGTACTATTTACATATCACAAAAAAAAACATAAAATTCGTAAATAAACAATATACAATAAACTTTAGGCGCGAGCTTAGCGCGACGCGCGCGGAGCAGTCCAACTTAAACTGGTTTTGGTCAGTTTCTGTTTAGATGTTACAAGATTTACGCATACACCGTATTGTTTTTCATTGAACACTTCTACAATCGAAGTGCATAGTGTTCATACAAAGAGAGCAATGTAAAGCAAACAATTCGACTCCTCTGCCAAAACAGTAGTTATCTTGCTTACACATACTTAAATATCAATACTTCTATCCCGTTCTCGCCCAGTGAATCGAATGGAACGGCAACAGCTACCTTTTGCTTGCCTCCCGCAACACTGTTGCAACTCACACAAAAATAAACCTCAATGCGAGAGTGTTATCTTGTTATTGCATGTTACTAATAACAATGTAGTAGACATGGATCATAGATATTCTTTGAACAAGATGTTCTCCGTAACTAGTTATACGTTACGTATCAAACCATAGACAAGTTAGTCAGAACGTGCGAGTATAGCTACCTACGGCTTAATTGTTATTTCGTTGTTATTCAGTAACATGTTACCAGAGCCATCAGTAACATAATATGATTTTTTGAATCCATATTATGTTACTGGTACTTGTTATGGGTATATTCATTACACTTCTACTTTTTTCTCTTTTTCCTTTTTGGCTCTTTGCCACAGACTACTTGAATCTTGACTATTCTGAGTATTCTGTGCACTAATATAAAATGGCAACTGCTAATACGTCATAATTGACGAAGAAGTCTTTGTTTTGCATTGCAGAAACAGAATAAAGTATTAACGTTGCAATTTATCTCAAATACAGTAAGTTCGTGTTCCTGTTTTTATATTATTCTTATGCAATTGAAGGTTTCTCAATATCCATAAACTATTCAAGCATACGAAACTAATATAATTTGAGTACATCCAACTTGTATTCACGTCTATTTTCATGCAATAAACATTGTTGTTGCTACCTGTTTAGCACTTTGTGATCATGTTAATTCTTATGCAGTGTCAATTGATATTGTGATGTACATTATATAAATTAATTGTACCTTCGTGTTAATCAACTAAAATCAATCTACGATGACTCATTCGTCAACATAGAAAACAGTTTGTTAAAACGATCGATGTATGTTCTAGTACTATTTTGTTCGAAGATTTTTATAATAAGGACTTAGAAAACAGACAAATTATAATAATTAAGCATATTGAATAATGCTGTTCGTAAAAGTGCAGATATAATGATAATTAATAGCAAAATGAAGCAAATCATTTAACAAGGGTCACAGGTAGGCAAATCATATAGGGCTGGGGGCGTATGAGGAAACCAGTCAGTCTACATGCAATTATGTATAGGTTTATAACTCATATAAATTAGAATTTTAGTGCATTTCAATAACCTGTGTCTAATTAAATTATTAATGTTCTTACTTGTCCACCAATATTCATCATCTGCTTCCTCTTGTTCCAGCTACTGGGGCACAGTGAAAATTTCTCTTCTATAATTTCTAGCTAGGTATATCTCTGCAGTCAATGCTTCCTTTACCATGACTTCTGCATCAAACCTTGGGCACACCTTTTCTGGGACCTATCTCCTAAAGCCCAATCATATTTTTAACCTCTATGATCCCATTAGTCTCATCTTTTTTTGTTACATACACTGTGCCCATGCATGACAGGCACCCTTTTTTTCTTGTCCTGGGAAATTTTGATTCCATACCCCAAATTTTAATTTTGATATTAAACTTTGAATAAGAGAATGAGGTTTGGAAATTTTGATTCTTCAACTCATGAGAACCTATTCCAGGGATAAAAGGCCCAGTACCAGTTCAAATGTTTGAATTTGTAAATGGTGTAACAAATATCCTAATATCTTCACAATCTTACACATTTGTAAATAGTAGTAGAATATATGTGGTATCTTTAATTTCTGTATAGAATTACCCCTGTGTTGCAAACCCGTATGCTTTTAATCAAACTTTTAATGTCTACATTGTAATTATTTTTTTTTAGAATCACAATGACATCAGGACCTTACAACTACTCCTATATATTTAAGTATATTATCATTGGAGACATGGGAGTTGGTAAATCATGTTTACTGCATCAGTTCACAGACAAGAAATGTAAGTGTAGAAGAATTTTTAAAATTTAAATGCATTCCTAGCATCCTAGGCTGTGCCTGGGCCTCAATATGGGCCATTGAATTGAAATTTTAACCTTAAGATGTTAGTAAGGGAAAAACAGTTATATGTAAGGTATTCTAGTTTGTGTCCTATTTATGTATATCATCAAGATCTTCAGCACAACCCAAATATGCTTATCTATAATATAATTATTGTTATTGTTTACAGTCATGGCTGACTGTCCCCACACAATTGGAGTAGAATTTGGGACACGTATTATTGAAGTTGCAGGACAAAAAATTAAACTGCAAATATGGGACACAGCTGGTCAAGAAAGATTTAGAGCGGTAACTCGTTCTTACTATAGAGGCGCCGCTGGAGCGTTGATGGTGTACGACATAACGAGAAGGTGTTTATAGTATTTTTTTCGCATTTAAAGCTACAAAACATACAACACTCTTTACTTTGTGCTGTGTACGTGGGAATCTCTTCACATTTTCATTTGCACCCAATTCAGACAGTACCATCTTTCAACATCTGTACCTGTCTTCAGCCATATTATTTTATACATCATTTGTTAGGTCTTCAAGGTTGTTCTTTCCATAAATATAAAAGCTTATCTGTTCTGATCTCTGCATAATGTATATACTTATGTACATGTATATAATAAGATTTAATTTAGTTTAAAGATTGTAAAATCTAGTCGTTTGGTGGGGTTGTATATTTGACAGTCCTCCATCTGCTTCGGTCCATACATACCTTACCTTTATACCTTTATGTATTATATGTTTTAATACTATCTTTTTCAGGTCTACTTACAATCATTTAAGTAGCTGGTTAACAGACACTCGCAATTTGACCAACCCAAGCACTGTGATATTTTTAATTGGCAACAAATCAGATTTAGATGCCCAAAGAGATGTTACATACGAAGAAGCCAAACAATTTGCAGATGAAAATGGACTAATGTTTGTTGAAGCAAGTGCTAAAACGTAAGATTTAATTTAGTTTATCAACTGTGCCGTGTCGCTTCCTATCTGCTGTGCCATCCTTTGCATAGAGATATCCTTTGTATATCGAAAGTATCCGCGATGAGAGAAGGCGGCGATTCGGGTGTCGGAACCTGTCGAGGTTGCTATATGACCTCCGTCCTCCATGAGCGCGGGCCTGGGGGTGACGGGTAGAGCCGCCTGTCAGAAAGAGTCCGACATAACCATATTCACGATAAAAAAATAGTGACTCAAAGCATCCGCTCTGAAAAACATCGAAGTCAAATCATTAAAACCACCGTTACCCGTATAAATCTGTGTAAATAGTATTAAACACGTCGCCGCTTTCGGTTTGTACTGCGAGGCGCCTATGTTAGAGTTAATTTACCCACGAACGTTTTATGTTTTAATTTCAGAGGTCAAAATGTAGAGGAAGCTTTTCTCGAGACAGCAAAGAAAATTTACCAGAGTATTCAGGATGGGCGGCTGGACCTGAACGCGGCCGAGTCGGGCGTGCAGCACAAGCCGGCGTCGCCCGGCCGCCCGCTGGCCGCGCCGCCCGCCGCGCGCGACAACTGCGCCTGCTAGCCCGGCGCCTCCCACACGTAGGCGTCGAGGAAAATCAAACTTAACGGTTAAGAATTATCCTATTTATTATTTCTATTATCATAAATTCGATTTTGTTCTTGACATAATATAAATTAGTGTACATTCCACGTTATATTTATTTTGAGAATGTATAGGGGCTAAGTGATGAAACATAATTAGCAGCTGCGGCAATCACTGGAGTCAATGTGACGAAACTGTTTGCCGTAAATTTATGTAAGTTCAAAATGTCGTTGTTGTAAATTATTATTTATGATCTTCACAATCTTTGTATTTTTTGTATAGCTGTATTTTATGGGTTCAGATGAAGTTTGTGTGAACAATTTTGTTTTAATATTAAATTTATTCATTATTAGTATATAAATGAAACTACAGTTTAAACGAAAGTTGTATATACTTATTGCTAAAACCAACCTCAATCTCGGGTACATAAGTCAGATGTGCAAACTAGAAGAATTCTATTAACTTGCATAATGTGTGACGTCTAAATATCTTGGCTTGCTTGTAACTACGGAAATGGGACGAGAGATGTACACAAATGAGATGTGTTTATGTAGCGGTTATTTTTACACACCATAGTGATCTCGAAATCAAATTATACAGTTTCACATGTCCATATACGATGAATAAGGATAATGTTATTATTGAACCCGTTCGCAGCGTTGAAACGGGCGCCCATGAATGTGCTGTTTCGTTTGGAATACATAGTGCAAAGCTGCGTAAATCGCCTAATCCGTCACACAATTTGGCCGCGACGCGACGTAACAAGCGGTGGACTGACCCGCTTTACGCAGCGGACGGCCTTATGTGTAGGAGATGATCTAATAATGGGGTCGGTGGTATTAATAAGGTTAAATTTTGTAAATCTAATTTGAGTTTGTGGTGGTGACAATGCCACAATACCACATATTAGATGATTCTATAAAATAATAAAGGAAAGAAAACAACTTATTATACTTACTTAATAGGTACTACAAACTAGTAATGCAAGTTGTTTCAAATGGTCTTAAGACTTAAAAGCGCACCAAACAATACACGGTGTATTATGTTACTTACAAAAATGGTATTAAATCAATTATTAAAAACGTTGTCTAGCTAATATGTTGCCCGGAGTCGGTGTACTACAACGAGTTATTAAGCGTAATATTCCTATTGTTTAGTTCCCGGCACACATCTTGACTCCAATTTGCAAGAGAAAAGAGGCCCTGGCGTGCGCCGATTGGTTTGATATAAATTTATAATTGATGGATTTGAGCTCTCCCTACTATCCTCAAACGACACTCTAGAACCCGTAGGACGCATAAGATTAATAAAGAGTATATTTTGAGACGTGTTTGGACTTTGGAGTCAAGATATATGTTGGAAACTATTCTTTGTAGAAACTGTTGCAAGTTTTTGTCATGGTGTGTTGTTTGTGATCTGTTGCTTCTTCTCAAACTTTATCACTTTTAGTATTTATATAATCCGATATCATATCGACGGTTGAAAGGCAATAGGGTGCAAGCGATATTGAAGATTCAACGAAAAAATTTTCCAGATGATATCATAGACACTTGACCGAATAGTAACAGTACAAAAAAAGGCAAAAAAGGGGCAGCGCGAGTCATCTTACGGCTGCACGTAATCCGCAACATTTTTACGACAGATCCCTATCACTGCTCTTTCAATAAGAATTCGCCCTTAGCCGTCCAACGGTCGATATGCAACGTATGGGCATGTCTTATCACGATGTTTCTGTAACTTAGCCAACCTTGCAAGTTGTCTTATCGAGACTTATGGTACCTATATCTAAACTGTGTAATAATAACTGTGTTATTTCTAATTACCAAATCAAAAAAAATAAATGAGCGTCATTTGAAAGTTGATCAATTTATAAATACTATAGTGTATCGTGCATTCGTGCCTCATATCAGTGTAGGTATTGTGATGATATGTGCAAATCAAATAAACTTCGTTTATTATAAATATTTATTGTAGCAGAAATACATTCGGGTTTTACTTGACTTCATGAAGTATTAATTTATTAACATTATTTACCTATTTTTTTTAAGATTACAGCATTTAACCCATCACCTTATTAAATTGAAACTAATATTATATTCCACAACCATTAGACTCAAACTGTTTTGTAGTACATGATTAGAATAATAGGCATATTATTTGTGTTACATGTTTTGAATAAAGTTTATACCGTGTAGAATGAGGTATCTATTTTAATTCTAAATATAATTTGGTTAGCAATAACGCATTGATATACTTGTCCCAGATAATGCTTCGAATGTTAAAGTTAATAAGTAGACTTTGATCGGCGGCGTGCGAAATTGGTCCAAATGATATGAATGCCACATCACATGCACTAAGCATCAGATCATTGGTTATCGTATTAAATATGCTCTTCTCTACGCTTTGTCGCGTTTGGTTTTTAAACTAATAAAAACCGATAAAATATCAATCATTTAAAGATAATACCAAGACAATATTTAATACGCTAATATTTTTAAATAATAATAGTAATAATAACGAGGCCTCATGCACACTCGGAAAGTTTTTGGTTCAACTCTAATCTGACTCAATATGACTTGTTGATATGTTGATTAAGTTCTATATTTATATAATATATAGGTCTAACAACATTATCATCCTTGGAAATTACAGAACTATTTTTATTTCACAATAAATTTAGGAACCAATGTTATCACCAGCATGCAACACAAAAATATGACTTTCATGACATATCAAAGTAGCATATAATAATCTATACATCTATATATAATTGTAAAAAGTTTGTTTGTCCGTGATGGAGCAAAAACTACTAAACGGATTTCAATGCAGTTTTTGTTGGTTTGAAAGGGTTTGGTCCAACTTAAAATCTTACGTTTGTTATAATTCACATCTTATTTTAAAATTGACAAAGGAAATGAAGGCTACTTTCCAATATAAGTGATAAATTCCATAAATCGCTTGCTTATATAGTATTTGCCCTAACCACTTCAGCTGAAGCTAAATAGTTGAGCTTGTGTCATGAGAGAGTTCCTTCTTTGGGGGCTTTTAAGTTCTTTTTTTGTTATTTACTTTCATTATTCGGGAAATAACTACCTATGTTGATTCAATAGAAAAAGAAATTTCGCTGCGCCTTCAAAGATTTTATTGATTCCTGTTCGAATGTTTTTTTTAATACAGGGATCCGATTAATAAACTGACGACATCGACGATGGCGACGTTGGAGCCATTTACAGACAATCCTATGATATATCCGAAACAATGAACGATTATTCCCCTTCAGAGCAAAGTGAACAAAACGCAAAATGACTACCACACGCAAAATATACAAAACGTCGATCATTTTTAAACTTCGTTGTTACTCCGCCCAATTAATGTACTGAAATTATGAGGCATTAATTAAATACCCAGGCAGGACGTGAACCCGTGACTAGTCTCCCATTTCATTTTTTTCATTTTTAGATACAGTTCTACAGTCAACATACCATTTTATCACAATGTCACACACCTAACATGACCAATGACTATGTACAGTCAGAGCTCATAAGTGCATTAGCACATCAAGGCTCAAAATGGTTTAGCGTGCGGCCGGCGCGCTTATATGTGTGTGTAATGTTACTATGCAATACGAAGCGACGCTGGCTTGTCTTAAAAGAAAAAGGTCACAAGTAGCGTTAGAATGTTGACGCTATAGTTGCGTAGGATTGCTACTGCACTTTTGAGTTCTACTGTACCTACGTCAAACGTGTAGTCAAAAAGTGCAAAAACGATGAAACAAAGTTAGAACTTCTCGTATTTGATTGTTACGTGACAGAATTATCCAAAAAATACATCCACACAAAATACAGCGCTACCTAGTGAAAGAAAACTGATATCTTGACTTTTAGTTTCGTTTCCTGATCTCTTATGGAAGCGATATGTATTCCATAACTATAATGAAAGTGGGGAGTATCATTTCTAATAATAGCATGAAATCAAAGTTTAGAAGGAGTATTTTGTACAAAAAGGTTGTGCATATCTTCCAGCGCTTTTACCAATGCTTCTTTGTATCCGTAAAGGTCGGTGTCAGGATCATCTTTGAACGAAGATATACCGAATAGTATATCATTCTCGCGTGGATTGTAGCATGTTGCATATCCATCACTTACTAACGGCCCGTAGCACATAAATGCCTCTGATTTAAATGCCACCTACAAAAAACAAACAAAGCAATCATTTAGTATGTACAAATTGAAAATATATCTGTTTGCTTATCACTGAACGAAAACAATGAGGTGTATAACACCCACATTTCGCTATTAATCTTATTCGGCGTGCGTTATATATGAAAGACAGTGGGGACAATTGAACTATTAAAATCATACGAAATCCGTATAGCTCCACTGACCCACTACAGTGGAAACATCAGCTATTCAAAGTCCTCGTGGCCCCACTGGTGGAGATGGGGAGTGGGGCCACGAGTCCGAAGCCGATTTGAGAGTTTTACTCCCCATTTTCATAACTTTTAACGTAATATTTATTTATTAATATACCTACCTGGCTGGTTGACATTCTCATATGAGCGCTTTTAGTATAGCTGATATCTTTATACAAATCGTGTAACTCTATTCCATTTGCTTGCGCAATCAGTTTTAATCCTAGAAGATGTCTGTCAACGCCCAGTCCTTGAAGTGCCTGTGAAAATAGCAATGAATTATGTTTTAATAAATACCGGCCTAAAGACACAAAGTACCATCAAGTTTTATGATATACGATAAGGTCAGTTAACGTGATTAAAGAGATTGAGTTGCAAAACAGTTGCAGTTATGTTTTGATCAAAACATCGCATTTCGTTTTCTGTTAAATCTGGTGATAGTGGTGACCACTACAAACAACGGAACTTCATTCCATCCATGTTATGGGTCTAAGTGGAGGTATTACAAAATGGTGGTCATAAAGAAGCATTAGAAGATCCGCTTGACCGCTCGTAGAGTTGCACATATCCATAGACGGAAGGTAACCACTTGCCATCGTCACTAAGTTGTATAAAAACCCAGGCCAAATGCGAGACAGACCCGCGCACGAAGTTTTCCGTACCATTATCACAACGTTTATATATTATTATTATCAGTTTTATTAGTTCCGTATTAATATCGAGCAAAAATCACGTTTGTTGTATGGAAAGTAAATATATTTTATTCTGTTTTTAAGAAAGAAGCAAAGCTGCAGTTCGACACATTTGATTGACTGCTGGGTAGTCAATCGCCACTATGTTTAACCAACACACACAACCACCTGGTCTACAAAACCATCATAAAGCCTATTTGGACCTATGTAATAGAACTCTGAGGTTCTGCAAGCAACTCCAATATAGAGATCCTACAGAAATTCCAAAACATTGCATGAAGTTACACTGGAAAAAGCTGATCTGCCTCGGTTCCTCACTAGACTATAATTATGACCTAATAATACCTGTCAAGGTACTGATCGACTTGTATGAGTGACTAAAGAAGAAAATATTTGTGTTGCAATGAAGTCTATAATGAAATAAACGACTAATATTATTACTAGTACCTGTACTGTATAATTTTTGTGCGAAGTAATAGCGTTTTTTAAGGCCTCAATTCTATCTTTCGCAGTTTTTGTAGGATTCAACATGGACTTTGCAAATTCTACAGATTCTACAGAACAAGACCGTATTGTTTCTGTCCGACCACCCTTGTACATTCTTGTTGCTGCCGATTCGTAATGAGCACATGGTTCTCTATGTAACCTGAAATAAAATCAAGGAAATGACAAATGCATCGGAGTATTTTATTTTACTGACAATCCTACTATAATATGAATTTATAAATGTTTATAAAATATGTAAGATTCGTTATTCAATCACGCTCTAACACCTGAACGGATCAGGCTGAACCAATTGTAGCAGTACCAATTGTACAGGGGTATAGTCTGGCATAATACATTGGTTTATTATCTCGGAAATAGGTTCCCATGGATAGCGTTAATGGAATCAAAATTTCATGCGGGTGAAACCGCGAGTACATTTTCACAGCCAGTTGAGAAAAATACTTTTGACTGTAATTTAAGATTAAATGGGTGTATGGGGCCCCATCATCAAAAACCGCCTGACCGATCCTCAAAGCCAAAACTATTTACAAGCTACTGTACCTATTAAAAAAATAGGTAATGTGGTTAAAATATGAAATTATATTTATCATGTAATTTATTGCACCTTGCTTTGAAAATGGAGGATTTCATACAAGCCTTCATCCATTTTTGGAACAAATTGGAAGAGAGTACCCTTAGGATAGAAATTTCCAAAATCCTTAGTGAATATTGTTACAAGTATTCACTAAGGATTTTGGAATTTTTCCTACTAAGAGGGATCAATTGCCAATCGCCAAAATTGTACAAATGGACACCGTGGTTTCTAAACTCAAGGGGGTCTATTTTGAAGCCGTAGACGGTTCAAGGTCAGACGGGGTGTAAAGAAATTGTCTTATTGGGCCACTTCGCACGACGGCATATCATAAGACTCCATGAGGGGAAAACCTTAATCTTGGGTAATCAGAGTATAAGTTCACACCAACCTATAAAACGCATATTGTATGGCCATTTGAATGAAACTGTCTGGGCTCAATTTTTGAGACTTTATAAAACCTTTGCCGAAGTTCTGGAACTTGAAACAGTGTAGAAACAGGTTATCGGCAAGCCTGGAAAAACCAAAGTAACAATTGTATAATTATTTATCTCCAGTTTACTATCAATATTTTTTATTAGATTAGAAACATTAATACGCACGTATCCAAATTCTGCTCTGCCTCACGAATGAAAGGCTGCAACTCAGGCGTTACCTTAAAGTTCAAATACTTCGGAGGAATTGGACTCTTAGACGGTGGTGCGGCATCGTTATGTTTAGCGCTGAAAACAACGACGCAACGGTGTTTATTTAGTCTAATAAGTTGTGTATACCTAAGCCCGAAAGACGCGCCGCACTAACTCTCTCACAATTGACGTTTTTACCATTTTACACTGACGATGTACGAAGACAAGCTATACGCTATAATTTCAATGAAATGACAAATTACCTGTATATAAAATCCTGATAAAATTTTCATTTTGGGATGGAGTATTACATTTTTAAAACTCCCGACACAAGAAATACTGCAATAAAAGTAAAAAATAAATAATTCAAGCATTGTCGGGTCGAGGCCGACTGCTTTAATTGACAAAATTGATCGTTTAGAAAACACGTCGGTGCGTTTTACCAGTTGAAGGTCCTTTGGAAACTTGGATCGTTTAGAAAACATATCAGAGTGCTTTTAACAGTTAAAAATCCCTCGACCCGACAATGCTTGAATTAATTATTTTTAACTTTTTAAAATTATTTTGTGTGGGTGCAGTGGGTCAAGCGCAAGCTAGCGTCGATTACATAAATCCTATTGATCTACCATTATATAAATAAGTTAAGTCTCGTCAAAGCCTACTTACAAACAAGACCCGGATTGTACCAATTCTCAAGCATTGTCAAGCCACTGACAAGACATTGAAGTTTAGACATTATTGGTACCTACGAGTATAGGCTTAAAGTCTAAAACTAAATGAAAAAGGTTTATTACATTGTTTTATTATTCTACACTGACGGACTCATAAACTGCATCAAAGTTCAGGTTTACTCTAAAAGGATTTTTTATAATAAGTATGCAAACTTTTTAGATTAAATTATATAAATATGGAAAGACTGGCTCTTAATCTTAAAAAAAAATTAAATTTAAAAATAGAACTGCAGTAAAACAAATGACTATAGCCGGGAAAAGAAAATTTACTTGTAGTATCAGATTTGCGTGTTATTTATAGCAAAGTTTTAAATTGATTCTCATTGATTTTTTTTGTTTTGTCAATTGAATTATTGTTACCAGCATAATTGTTGGGTTAGTTTTTTAACACATCGAGAGTTTTTGAACCATAATATGGATACTTCGTCCGAACAAGCGGCACAAATTGTAGCATTGGTGCGGGAGGGCTTGGATCAACGAACGATTGGTAGAAATTTAAATTTAAACCAGTCTACGGTTTCTAGAATATACAGAAGGTTTGTAGAGACAGGTTCTTACAGGAGGAGACGTGGTACAGGCAGAACTCGAGCAACCACAGGTCGTGATGACCGATTTATTGTTATAACTTCCCTGCGAAATCGTTTCCTCACGTCAGTTAACATCAAAACCGAGCTTAATGAAGTGCGTGGAGTAAACGTGTGTGCACGAACAATAAGAAGAAGGTTAAAGGAAGCGGATATCACCCCTTTTAGACCAGCAAATGGTCCAAAGTTGTCTACAGCTCACAGACAAGCTCGCTTAAGATTTGCGCGTCATCACCTGAATTGGACAGAAGAGCAGTGGGCCTCTGTATTGTTCACGGACGAGTGTAGGACATGTTTATATGGTGCAGATGGTCGCAGAAGAGTCTATCGTCGACGTGGGGAGCGATATGCTCAAAGTTGCATTGAGGAGCGTGTTCATGTATGGTCTGGGGTGGCATATCGATGAACGGGCGAACAGAACTTGTGTTCATAGACATGGTCCGTCAAAACGGTAATAGAGGGGGTTTGACAGCACATCGCTACATAACAGAGATATTAGAAGATCACGTGGTGCCTTACATGGGATTCATAGGCGAAAATTTTACTTTAATGCAGGATAATGCCCGGCCGCATGCAGCTGCACAAGTTCAACATTATTGCGAAAAGGTTGGGATACGTACAATGAATTGGCCAGCACGCAGCCCGGATCTTAATCCCATCGAGCATGTTTGGGACAATTTAAAAAGAGCTGTATATGCGAGAAACCCTTCGCCTACGACAGTGGCAGCACTAAGAACAGCACTTTCAGAAGAATGGGACAATATTCCGCAAGATCTTTTAAAAACCCTTATAAAATCTATGCGGAACCGATTAGAATCCGTAATAAGGGCACGTGGGGGTAATACACCTTATTAAAACACAAATAAACCCTTGCATAAAGTTTGTGTCTATTGTTAAAACCAATTTTTTAATTAAACCAATTTTTCTTAAATTTCTGTTTTTTCTTCAAAAAAAGTCTTAAGGTCCTTTCCAGTACATAAACTTAAACTTAAAGATATGACCCTACGCTGTTTTAAAGTTCACGAACCAATCTAGAGGTTTCAATTTAAATCTGTATAGAAAGTATGCATACTTGGTTAAAATATTTATTTCAAAGTCGTCTATTACTTTGATGCAGTTTATGAGTCCGTCAGTGTATAAGGCTCCATGTAATTTACCTATTACATTGCTTTACTTATTCTACAACGCTCGATTTAATTTAAGACTTTAACTGCATATCGCTAAAGATTAAAGTTCAATGGCATTTTTTTGTGATCACACTGGCTTGATAATGGTTAACAGCAGAATCGGGGCCCAGTTCTGTATTGTGCGTGATCGCCGTGCGCAAGTACGAGACTCAAATTCAATATCTCAACCGATCACACCTGACGATTAGAATTAACGAAACTAAATAAATTATGCATACACATATTCAACAAGGAAATCCGTCAAGATTGCAATCGGCTGCCCTTCTGCTGGGGAATGTTCATACGACATGCCTGCTAATCCCTCAGCACCAACAATGAACTGCAAAAAGTTGAAATTAAAATTAATGTGGACTGATCAACATATGACGCAAACCCGCGGACCTGTAATTAGTAATATTACCTATACATAATTGGTGTGCGCTTTCTACCAAAGGGACCTAATAAACGGGTGCGGACAGGTACGACAGAGTCATTAAGTATACAAGTTTAAACATAGTGGCTATCATAAACTTATTGTAATGCTCCTCCAGACATGTAAAAATAGTCAGAATTATTACTCAAAAAAGTTTTGCTATGAAACTCATTTCAAACTGGTTAACAGGAACTAGATAGGTACCAACGTTTTGTGTCCATTTACTACACATTAGCATTAAACATTGTTAGAGTACCTAATGTGTGATAAAAGTACATACCTATTATATCTGTTTTATAAATCCTGTGCATTACTACGAAAAAAGAACAATAAGAATTAGTAATTGAACGCTGGCTGTTGTAACAAGGTCGACATGACACCGACGAAAATCGAAAACAAACAATATAAGTTAACTCAAGATTAATCAACTCACCTGAATCGTTTTGTCAAACCAACGATTACCACCATTTGACTTCGACCCGCCCCCATGGATCGTTTGCGCACCGCCACGACTTCTGAGAAAATCAGGTTTCGCAGTTTCCAAATAGCCGCACGGTGCATCCAAACATAAGGCCACAAGGCTTTCGTGAACGTCTTTCATAAATTCTTGGTTTTGGGGATCTAAAATCATAATAATTAATGTCAAAAATTGACCAAGGCCACAGTGACATCTTTTTTATTTCCCATAGTTGAACAGAAAGAAATATTAGTCTTATCTAGGTACTAGTACGGTTATACATAATAGGGATGTTAAATACTTTTAATGCTCAAAAACTGACTACTTTATTGTTATACATATAATGCCAAAGTGGAATATTCCTAGCAAAAATAGTTCTAACAATATGTTGAAAAATAAGTTTTTGACCCGCTCGAAAACGCTTTATACAAACTCTATACATGCAGGTGACATCATGCGTCCGTAATGCTTAGTGGAAATGTATGGAGCATAAGAGATTATCGCATCTATCTCGGTCTGCGTTGCGTTTACTTTACACGTAAGTATATAAATAATGAAAGTAATTTGAAATTAAATAAGGAAAGCTTATACCTAATTTAATTTTAGTTATGCCAGATATTATTTTGCAATGCGTATTTGTTCGGCGAAAACTAAGACATGAAGCAGTATTTTGGCAACTTGACGATACTAAACACGAAAATACTACTTTTGGAAGTTTTGGTAGTTTGACCGTGATGAAAGCAAAAGCGTAACGAACGTATTTTGATGTGGTTTTTTTGTTAGAAACGGCTTGGTCGGATTTAAATCTTACGTTGGTTTGATCGCAATTGGTTTAGTAGAACAATAATATAATAATATTCATAGTTGAATATTATAGAGGTAGCCAAGAGGATTATCGTATTGATCGTTGGAGCTGCCTGTCACTCCAGTGGTTCGCGCTACTCGCGAAACCGGGGATAGAGTTGGACACCGTAGTCACACATCCGAAAGAGCTTCCGATGGCCAGCTAGAGCGTGAGGGATATGCCACAGAGTTCATTTCACTATTCTAGAATCCTATGCATTATAAGTATGCTAGATTAACTTATTATAATACATAAAGATAAGACAAGGAACAGAAAGAGTGTATCTCTCGTGATACATTTGTTATGGCCGTTATGGCACTAGCCCGCAAGTAACTCTCGGAGTGTGTGCACACTAGAATATAATTCGTTCGGAAATATCGTACCTACACTTTTATAACGCTTTATGATGGGGACTAGTTCATTTTGATATTATGATTGATTTGTCCTTAAAGTGTATATCATTGGTGCTTGTACCTTAATTGTTTTATATTTATTTTACCAAATCATCAATGGCCAGCCGACGGCTATGTCGTTTGTAATTTGGCAATAGAGTCAGTAATTTTTTACCGAAGCGAACCGCGAAAGCAAATTTGTAGGTTTATCATTATCTTTCTGATATGATGAATCTGTGTCGTAAGGTTTTGAAGTATCTAAGGTACAGATACTTCAAAACCTATCTATCTTATTTACTTTTGATTGAATAGCTGTTTCAACTGTTATCTCAACGACACATTGGCGTTCTAAAAACTTGTTTGGTAAATACTTCTAAAATCCTAACAAAAAAAATAACACTGCATAAGCGTATGTCTTTTGAGATCTCATAGTTTTAAAATCTGTTTACCTTTCATGAGAATCTGATAAGATTTGGCCCAATTATCACGTTGTTCTGATGTTAAAATACCGACTCCGTTTTCATTATGCGACGAAGAATTGTCCATTACAATTTTTAATTGTTCTACAATTTGACTTGCATTAAGCTGTACATTGTCCTTGCCCCAAAGGTCAACGCGAAAGATCTGAAAACATAATCAATATTATAACATTAGACTGTTAATTAAATTTACTATCACTACATAGTATAGAACAGTGTCGCGATCTTTTTTTTTTTTTTTTTTATACTACGTAGGTGGCAGACAAGCACACGGCCCACCTGATGGAAAGCGGCCACCGTGGCCTATGAACGTGTGCAACACTAAGGGTGTCACACACGCGCTGCCCACCCTGAAGGGAAAGGGGGAGAGCTGGGAAGAGGTGGGGAGGCTAGGAAGGGGAGGGGAAGGAGGGGTATAGTGAGCTCTGGCTACCCTATTTACCTACCGGCGGGAACACAACACGATGGTTATTATGACCGCGGTCTTCTGTAGGGCGGAGGTACTTCCCCAGTTGGACAGCTCATTTCGGACGGGAGATACCGTCGTGTCCTACCTCCGTCTCTGTCCCTGTGTCCTTTTGTACGCTTAAATCTTTAAAACTACGCAACGGAGTTTGATGCGGTTTTTTTAATAGTTAGATTGGTTCAAGAGGAAGGTTTATATGTATAATAACATCCATTAAATAGTGGAGAAATACTGTTATTCTTGAGGTTTCTAATGTGATGTCTTAAATAATTACATTTTAATCGCTTACATTGCAAACGTTGGCTGAACCCTACGAGTTTTATCAAAATAATTTACTAAGTATTGCACACATTGAAAAGGTCTAGCGCTAAGTCCGCGATGCTATATGTCTATCTCTTATGGATATCCCACAATAAAATTTTTTTGTCATTTACTTTTTACGACAAATAATGGCTAACTTTCGAAGCGATTTTAACCAATACAGCATTCATCCTTATACAATTAAATACCTAAAATACATTGTTGATTTAATATAGATCTATATGGCGCATTACGGCATATGATTTAAATGAATATTTTCAGCGCGCCAAGGTATCAGTAATAATAATTATACCTAAGTAATTTACGATAAATAATTGTATGATAGTAATTTTTAGAATATAAATAATATTCTATTCTAAGCTTAATTAACCTTAGAATAGAATATTATTTATATTTTAAATCGCACATATAGTAATTATAAGTACATACATAAGGTAAGATAAGATTAGATTAAATAAAAGCATAATTTATGGTTCTGATTTTTCTATTAAGCTCTTGGTTAAAATTTAGAGTTAGAACGAGAACGAGAAGAACGAGAAAAAAACGAGAACGAGAAAGAAAGAAGAAGAGAAAGAATAAAAAAGAGTTAGAACAATTTAATATTAGGGAGATTATTTGCAAAAATCGTAATTTAAGGTGAGGTATTTCAGTTAAAAAAAGTGTTGTAAAAATAAAATAAATTGGTAAAAATTGCTCAAGTGTTTTGTTCAATAATATCATTTTTTGAATTGACTAAGTACTACAGTATTATTTTTAGTATTTTTAATTAAATCAATTTTAAAAGCGTTTTTTTTTAGTTTTGCAAACTATAATTTATAACAACGTTCACAGTTTGTAGTGTATTTAGTATCAGCATAGCACCCGTGCGAAGCCGGGCGGTTCGCTAGTATTCTATAAACCACCAATGTCTGTAAGTCATGGGATTTATATGTCAACTTGTACCAAAATAGTAACTATCTTTTAGGCCGCGTTGTAGTAGCCATCATTGCATCTGAAGTGTGTCTACTTAGGTATACCTATATTTTAAGTTAACATGGATATAATATACTACGAGTATGTAATGGTCATCATTGAATTAGGTTGGCACGTTGGCAATTAAATAAGAAAAAAATGTTTACTTGTTCGAATTGCGAATTAATTTATGTAAGTAAAACATATTCAATGACAATGCTCCAAGAGCATATAAAGTTCGATTCTTCCATAAGTACATTAGAGTTGTAATGTAAACATTTATAATTCGTGTGAAAGGTCAAAGTAATCTATTTACCGAAAATATAAAACGTGCTCACTATTTGATTTTATTATTTATTAAACACTTACCAACCGTTATAACTGTACTTAAGCACAGAATCGTTTAAATGAAATAGTACTCGTACTAAGAGGTCAAGCATCCCAATTGCAACATCAAAGTGTACGTATTAAAGCATCCCGCCTCTCGTGTCGGCAACCACCTTATGGGCCTTCCCTGTGGATATACCTACTTTCGACATCGTAGGCACATCCGAATAGATTTAAGATTGGCACATAAAATATAACTAGTAGCTAGACCGATGACAAAATAAATACAAAAACAAAATCGTAGAGAAATAGATTAATTTGGTGGTAGATCTATCATTTTGAGTGTCAATCTACATATTATTTATGGAGTAAAGCTTTTATTTTCACCCCATAATATTATTCATGAAATGAACTATATTTTACTGATAATACTGCAACACTTATTCTGTATACAATTTCCATTAATTTAATAGCTGGTAATGTAACAACTTTTATTTATTTGAGAATGAAAATAATTCGTGGCGATACTTATAGGGATACATATACATACATTCATACATCTGCTCACGCCCGTAATCCCCAACTATCATTTTCGGTCCCACGTAATATATCTACACGCGGGGCACAGTGCCGCCAATCGGGCACTTTGTAAAAAAATGGATATGCTGTAAATAAATTGAAAACAACTACCTACATAAATTTGAAAAAAAAATTTGACCCGATTCCTTGCTATGCGGTGTAAGTCGCAAGAAAATTAATTATGTGCTTAGTCGCACAAGCACTACCAATTAACGTCTTGGAAAGTATCAGACAATAGATTAGATTTATTAAATGGTGGTAATGTTTTTAATTCCCTTCTTAATTAGGCACCTTAAGCAAATTAGCTGGTGTCATGAAAGTAATTCTTTAGCTGTAGTAAACCCTGCTAAGACTCTTCTCATACCTACCAAATATATGTAGGAAATGAAATTAAAATCGGTCGACCCGCTTCATTGGGCGTTTATTCCGGCGCGGTGTTCGACCTCTCAAACACCAAGACATGATATTTGTAGTGGATATTTCCTTAAATTCAAATACATATGTTTATACTCTATTAAACATGTACCGTTATTGAGATCTTTTGTCAAGGATTAATCTGTACTATACCTACTTACTGTATTTTTTATTCTGAAGTAGATATACTGGATCGTTGTGTGAATTGACAACGCGTTGCAGTCAGACTCTGTATTGATGCTTGTCACTTTACAAAACTTCCTACAAGAATATAACTTCTTCCTTTCGCGGTAAAAAAACGCAATAAATGCTCTCGCGTAGTCATTATTTTCATACGACCAGGCTGGAAGTGCTTTGCGATACCTACTTAATCTTTAAATTCAAACATACTAACATGATCGTTGTGCAGCACAATTATGTGACGGCTATTGCTGTTGAATATCAACTTGTCTCGTTTCTCCAATGGTATCCTATACGTGCCAAATATTTTCTTGTATTGGCCCATGTCGAGAGGAGTTTTGCCCATCATATCTTGAGGGTATTGGTCGCTGAAAAAGTGCAATATTACTTATTATTAAAATAGTAATAAATAGTAGGTAGGTATCAGTCACCCCTAATCGGTGGTGATATAAATAGACTAGATCATAGCCGCAGCTTCGCCCGCGTGGTGGATATTTATACGCGGAATAAAAAGCCTATGTGGTATTCCAGGCTTCAATCTAGATGTCCGATATCCCGATGTCGGTTATCGCAATTTCTGCTGTTATCTCCGGTTCCAATCCAATCAACCAATAGTGATCAATCATACCCATATGGCTCATTTTCAGTCTGACTAATCATTAATCTCATCATTCTCTGAACCTTTCCCTAACTCAGTTATGGTCGGGGTTCTAGTCTGAACTTCGATAGTTTCCGTGAAGCGACTGCCATATGACCTCCACAACCAATTGGCGATATCGAAGTTAGACTAGTCGGACTTTTGAGGCCCCCATCTAAAAGTAACGGCCGCCGTAGGTGTTCGTATGACAACCGGGACCAACGACTATGCTTTTCCGAGGCATGAGTCATGACCAGACCAGACAGGAGCTCTTGTACGCAAGTGCAATTTTATACGAGCATACAAATATTTGCACTGAGCGGGAATCGTAACCCGTGCCTCTTGCGTAGCAGTTACGTCAGACTAAAACCTTTCTTCTTTGAGTACAGATAGATAAGAATTTAAAAAAATTGAGAATTGCTAGTACGGCGTAATATTTTTTTTTCAATACTTTCTCTAATATTCAGATCGGACGCTTACGACCAATTTATAATTTTATAATATCTAATACTAGCATTTTGAATAATTATTACGTTAAATTTAAAAACGTACCGTCATTAATTTATTTATATTTTTATTTATTTACCTGTCAATTTTCGCCTTATATTCTAATGAGCCCAACAATATTTTGGCTGCAAATTCCAACTGTTCACTTGATTTTTTTACTGTACCAAAAGGGAGCAGTAAGCCAGGGCTAGAATGCACTACCACCGGATCACGGTACTCCAAGTAGGCCGTGGTAAGCCACCAGTCTTCAAGCCAGTTCTCATGTTCTTCTGCCCTTTTCTCCAATAAAACCTGTATGAAAAGCATACCTCATCATCATTCTCTGAGACTATTCCCAAATTGGTTGGGGTCAGCTTTCTAGTCTAACTAAGATGCGGCTGACCTACGAGATTTTCCGTGAAGCGACTGCCATCGGACACGGACCTCCACAACTAATTATCGATATCGAAGTTCTATAGTTAAGTCAGTCGGACTTTCGAGGGCTTCAACTACCTGTAACGACTGCCATAGATTTTCGTATGGCAACCAGGATCGAGGGCTTAACGTGTTCTCTGAGGCACGATCAGACCAGTGCAAATAGCCATACTCATGCATACGTATACCTACCTACCAGAACAGCGTTTCAAGTATGGGGCTGCTGATTATTTTTTTACTATACAATCCAGTCGGATATTTGGCTTTTGGTTATTTTGCGAAGAGTATACAAAATTAGCTCATCACGTAATAATATTTTAATGCTTTTTGTCACAACCTACACTTCCACCCATATGGGACACCCATGGACTGCACAATACCCCAGCACGAGTCTTCAGCCCCCTTTTTTTCTGGAGCAGCAGCCTTCAATTTGAGAGCCAAACTTCAGAGATGCTCCCCGAAGTCCTACTGGCCCCAAAAATTTGATTTACTGCGGAATGCCCATAGGGATGCCTCCCACTATGAAGTTGGATCGCTCAGGTGCCTCGCTCCTAGGCAAATGAGCGAACATGACCTCGATTTTATGCAGAGCCACTTCGAGACTCAGCTGACGGAGCCGCTCCACAAACTGGGTATCCGCGGTCAGCTTCAGGGTCGTTCACTTTACAAACTAGGTACTATTAGACTTTAACAGCGTACCTACCAGTAAAGTCTAGACTAACTAATGGTATTTGGTTAACAATGGTAGACCATTAGAAGAATTGGGGTACTGTCTGGGTCGAAACTTCTGATTGTTCAATGGTACCTTGTAGCTTACCTAGGTTTATACCTACTTATATCAATGATCATATTAATAAGCGTAAACATATTATTAATTGTCACGAAATAACTATAACCACATATACTTTATCGTTCTGCGTTAATAGTAGATACCTACAAATAATTAAGAAAAATTTAAAAATGCTCTAAAACACTTACTTGTAATTTCGATCCCAACCCTTGTTCAAAATCTCTTACTAAACTTATTGTTTTCTTCATTTGTTTAACATTCAGAAAAGGTTGTACGGATCGCAGGTATTTATCTAAAGTATCTTTCAACTTTGGAACCGGCTGTTTAGGTAAAGGGGCACGGTTTTTATGCGTAGCACTGGTGTAGTTAGCACATGTTTGTAGAGAGGAAATATAGGGTTCCAAGAACCAGCTTCGGGACGCCGACTGTAAATAAAAATAATATGATAACTGGAAATGGATTACCCGAACAAATGGACAAAGCATATTTTAGATCGGAAAAAGTCAACATCCAGGACATGAACTTGAACCTGCGAACATTTCTTGGACTATTC
This sequence comes from Pelosia muscerda, assembly GCA_963691645.1. Classification (NCBI taxonomy): domain Eukaryota; kingdom Metazoa; phylum Arthropoda; class Insecta; order Lepidoptera; family Erebidae; genus Pelosia; species Pelosia muscerda. The sequence goes on from OY829100.1 coordinate 9,676,187, forward strand.
CTGACCGGCTACCTGGCACCGGTGCGGATTGAAGTTTTAAAACTTTACAAAGAACTTTCAAATAAAAAAAAAAAGAAGGAATAATTTATTTGGTGGAAAGTGGTCACATTGTTGTACATAATATATTAAGAACCTAATGAGGGTTTGACGCATTTGGTGCACTTCTCAACTTGTACACCATGCTCAAATGGTGCACTTCGCAACTGGTGCACTTCTCATATGGTACACCTCGCAATTGGTGCATTTCTCAATTGGTGCACTTCGCAAAAGGAGCACTTTTTAAGATGAGTGGAGATTTGGCAAATTGTCTAAAAAAGATTTGTCTACGCCAAAATAATTATATATAATTATTTTATATAGACAAATATTTCCGTCATATTTGTTTATTACTTTCGAGTAACTTTTTACATTAATATTGAAAATTATTTAACTTTAAGTAGGTGTGTACCTACTTGAAAGGGTGTTGGTTGATTATATTTTTAAGAAAATTACCTGCGTAAAACCAAAGATTCTTTCATTTTTAGACAATTTGACACCACAAACAATAACAACATTGGAAATTGAAAGCGTGTTTATTCATTAAGGTTATTATGAATAAATACTGGTCAATATTGGTAATGTAAAACGTGTTAACGCAAAAAATTTGCGATTGGCGAAATAGGTTTTCTTTTTTGTATGAAATACGGACCTGACCTGACAACCCCACATAAAGTGAAGAATTACAGTGACCATGCATGACTTGAAATTTCTTGTTCTAATTGTCGAGTGCTGTTATCGATTCAAAACCCTTAAAACCTTCTTTGTATTCTGCACTGACGGCACAGAGACTCCTTTAACCTTCTCCCCTTTCCCTCCCCCGATCAGATCATCCGTGCTGACGATCATATAGAGAAGAGGGATTCTCTATATGATCGTCAGCACGGATGTTACGGGGTTGCAACCGTCCATAGGCCACGGTAACCACTTTTCATCAGGTGGGCCGGCCGCGTGCTTTCCGACACCTAAGTGGAATTAAATAAAAACAATCTTCTTCTTCGTGTCAGTGGCAACAATAAAATAAAAGTTAGATGCGCCCAGACCAAAACTTGGCGACACCAACTGCACCTTCTGTCACTTCATTCAATCATAAATCAGTTACAAAAAAACAATAAGTAAAAAAACGTAGGTACATAAAAATGGAATTATCATGTATGTTGTCCAAGAATTTTATAGCAAACTACATACATTGGTAGATCCACTACATCCTCCTCAATCTATATTTTAAGATTCACACGATATTCAATTGGTGAAGGCGTTAGCGAATTCATTTCTCAATTTACTCATAAGTCTTAATACAAAATTACAATCAATGAAACATTTAAGGAATAAGCTGGGTTTGCCGCAGAAACTTCACAAGACTGTATTATTTAGCAATGTCTGATTTAGAATTAAACTTAAATATAAACTTAACTGTTTTTTCTTACATAATTAAATATACCTACCACAATAGGCAGCTTATCGTACTTTTATCTTAGTCCAGCTGCATGTCGTGTCCCACAAGGACCAGTAGGTAAGTACCTACCTATATGACGCGAGTGTGAAAAGCAAGCAAAAACAGGAAATGCATAGTGCCACAACGGACAAGCTTATCATTAGCATCTTCGATTAAAATCTATCTGGAGCAATGATCTGCTGACGTCAGATCACAAATTATTTTTTACAATTATTACTTATCCTTAAATCATATTTCAATATAGTGACCATCGCCAGAGAGGGATAAGAGGTAAGGCTCAAAAATGTGCAGCAGAGTTGTCTCCAATGCTCACGCGGCTGTGCCAACTCTCCTACATTTCGGGTACAGTGCCGACGGCGTGGAAAGAGGCGAATGTACATCCGATTTCCAAGAAGGGAGATCGCTCAGACCCAGCCAACTATCGACCCATAGCAGTCACCTCAGTGCTGTGCAAGGTTTTTGAGCGCCTTATCAATACACAGCTCATGCGCCACCTAGAGGATCACTCCCTAATTAATGACCGGCAATATGGTTTCAGGCCGAAACAGTCAACAGGTGATCTCCTGGCGTATGTAACCCCTCTTTGGGGAGAGGCTATGGACAAGCATGGTGAGTCACTGACTACTAGCCTGGACATCGCCAAAGCTTTCGATAGAGTCTGGCACAAATCGCCTCCTAGACTATGCAATCGGGTTGCTAGCTTCCTGCAGGGGCGCCGTATTCGCGTTCTTTGTGATGGACGAGCCTCGGAGTTCCTGCAGGTAAACTGTATCACCCACTATCTTTCTTCTGCATATCAATGACATGCTGTCCACCGGCAGCATCCATTGCACACATTGGCAAGTGAGATTGGGAGAATGAGGAGAAGACAGGCGAGTAGAGTTGAGTGGAGAGTATAGAGTCAATATGTCAATATACAACAAACCAACCTAATATATACCTATATAAACAACAAAACTATACCTATATATTAAAGATAAAATTTGGCTGTAGTTAATTATGCATAAAAGGAGTAGCTATTATTTCTGCTGGTATCAAAGAAATTTGTGAAAAATAAAAGAGTGAAACTGTTGGGATTGAATATTTATACATGATTAACAAGTGAAATAAAATAGATTGTTCAATAGTTATCTGACAGAAAATTCAAATTGAATATACTTACTAAATTATTGTTTAAATTATATAATACAATTTATACAAATTAATAGATATACTAAGAATAAGTGTAATAAAATAACTATTCCTATGTAATCAATAGCAATCTTTGAACTACAATACTGATTATGAATTATTCATGATTTTAAACTCTACACTTTGTGCAGCACTGTAGAAGTCTAATTAATTTATTCATAGTTTCACACATAGTGAAAAATGTCAAAATACATAGTTGTAAAGCACAATAATGAAAAGAAAAGGGAAATATAATGCTTAGGTAACATTTGGAAGATACTCACAATATTATGAACCATGCGTAACATGTTGTCCTGTAATAGAGGAAAGTTTAATTATTAATATCTTACAGATTTATTATTATTATATTTCAGGCTGACAACATACATTTTTGTCTATACTTTCTATTTATATTTATATAGTAATTTGTCAGGCAGGTAATAGTGTAGATAATCATAAGTAAGTTTGTACATGATAAATTGATTCTCTAGAAGAATATAGAGTTAAGATAACCCAGATGCTCGAATTGTAGAACATTATGTTGAAGCTTACATTCAATGACCTTTAAAATAACAACTGGAAAATCTCTGCAAACTTACTTTTTTATCGAGTACACCAGTGTCAGTGTTCTGTACTTTGGTACTGTACAACATCTGTTTAGATATATACACAATCGAGTGCTTATTCTAGAGCACGTGTGTTTAATCACCAAGATCTAGTTGGATCTGAGATAGTGAGAGTGAAAGGCGACACTGACAGAAACCGTTACAGACTTGTGTGAATGTACGTGGTGGAGGCCGCGTTGGTCATTCTGATTATTCTGATAACATTTACATTCCTACAAGTATGCAAATTCCGTCTGTTTCACTTCACATTCAATCATTCACATAGTTTTATTGTTGTTATTGAAGATTGAACATGTCATGCATGTCAGTTGTCAGCATTGGTTGTCAGTGTTGTCACGAGTGTCACACATGTCACAACTGTATGGTATTCCCATTGATATATAAGGGAGGGGATCAGACTTACCTACAAAACGCTGTGTCCTTACCTATGTTCCATTTTAATGAATGGACGTTTTACCTTTTACTACGTTAGTGCTGTGCCTTCTACTATCGTAGAAGTTGTCGATTTACGTATACTAAATTAGTAGAAGATAAGTAAACCCAATCGTATTAAATACGATTGGGTTTACTTATCTTTTAACGTGTATTAACCTAAAAAGAACGGTAACATGCTACACCATGAGATAATAATGTATAATAATTTGAGTTCCAATAATAAATTCAAACAAGTAGATATTATATACTACAATTATTATAATTATGTTTATTGAAATAATGAGAAAATTGTTTTTTTACTTGTGGGTGTAAGGGGAACGCTCCCGAAGCCGAAGGCCCCTGGTAGTATCCATGGTACACAACATATTGGCATGAAAAAAAATTACGGCAGAGCAATTTTTTTTTTCCAAATGTTTTTAATTTTTTTGTTCTTTGAAATACAATGATATTACTAGAAAATCCTGAGCCCTCTCGATTCTAAGGCTACCAAAGCTTGCACAACCCTCTTTCACGATCATCTTATAAGCCCCCTATAATCCAACCACACGTCCTGATCGACTACCTGATCTCGTGGGGGGCGGACACACGTGAACGAATTCACTGGCGTGGCTAACGTGGCTCCGGAAGACTTTACAAACTTGAAACTTGACATTGGCGTCTCGCCATTAATTTTATAAGACGTTAACATTTACTAGAGACTGGCAAAATTGCGGCTATTCTGCTGCAGAAGCCATTTTGAGAAAATAAGAAGATGATCATCTTATAAAACTAGTCCAACGCAATATGCCTGCCTACTCTACTCACATTAAAAAGAAAGCCAACTGGAGCCCTAGACAAGTGGCAATTCGTTGGTAGTCGATTAGTATGGAATAGATAGTAAATTTTGTTCTATGTAGAGATTGACACGTACCGTTTATGACATTAATGACAGTCGTGAACGAATGTCAATCAGTGTTGCCATCGTAGGCGATTTTTCGCCACTTAGGCTACTCGGAATCCAAATGGCGACTGGTCGCCTTTTAGGCTACTTCCGGGATGAGGTATTTAAATCAAATATAACCATACCTTTAAGAATGAAATACAATATTTCCCGCAAATGTAAATGTGTGTGTACGTATGTACCTGATATACTAATGTACTAACTACATAGGTACTCCAGAGAAATGCCGACTGTTTTTGGAAATTTAACAAGTTCTCTGCGGTTATTGTGTTAGGTATTCATAGTTATTTTGTATATTTTCACATTTTATGTGGTTTAAAAAATCAAAACGGGTAAACACGGTAAACAGACGATGAATCAGAATCATCTACTATGACGATTCCGATTCTAGTAACTAGATTGCAATTCTATAATTCATCAAAAATCAATGTTGAATTTTTCATGATATTGCAATCTAGTCACTGAATTGATTATAACAATATAAATATGTGCTTGCCACTATCACTGATTTATTTATTTTTAATTTCAGATTGACATGGTCATTTATATATTCACTGTTAAAACTATCGGGATATTTACTATGTTAGTTGATTTAATGGAGCAACCGATATTTCCTTACGGTCTATCCTCTTTCTTACTCGTTTACTACGCGCGCCGCCACTGTTCGCGTTCTCACACTGTACTCGATCACGACACACAACACTCACTGTATCGACTCGCACGGTTTTTGGTAAATATCCCGATAGTTTTAACATTGAATATTTTTTTTTTTTTTAATGTTATTTCTTCAGGCAAGAAAGTTTTATGATACAGATATTTACTATAAAACGTTATAAATAAATTCATAAATTAGCCACTTTAGGCTACTGCCATTAAAATTCGGCTATATAAGGCTATTTTATGTTTGAAAAACGGCGATATTAGGCCAAGCGGTGTTGGCAACACTGATGTCAATCCCAACATTGATTCTATTCCATTCTACGAAACGATTGCCACTTGTCTAGGTCCCCAGGTCTTCCGATATCCATAATATTTGTGCTCAATAAACATGGGCAGAAACCCTAAAAAAACCCATTTCAACGTTCAACATTCATTCATTTTAATTTTAAAGATGCACTACTTTACATTATTATAGATTCATTTTTTATTTTTATTAATATAAGGCTTTTTCATAGACTTTTTCCTGCCGCCTATTTTCTTTTTGAACATCTGATTCTTTCTGTCATTGTTATAAAGTCGTTTCTTCACTAGTGATTTTAATTCTCTCCTTTCTTTTTGCACTTCATTCTGTGGGACTTGACAGAAGAAAATTAGACCGTCTGGAAATCAAAATTATGAATGTTAATGCAATCTATAGTAAGGTTTGATTTTGATTGTTTGTTTGGCTGAACAACTTAATCTCAGAAACTACTACTCCGAATTGAAAAATTCTTCTCGTATCAAATAGGCCGTTGATTGAGGAAGATTATAGGCTATATCATCATTGTTGTTACTACCAAAGGGAGCACAACTAATTATCAATGTCCACAAATTCGGCAGTTCGTCGTATGGCACGATATTTGAAAGTAAAATTGTTATGTGCTGCAGCTAAGTAAACATAAACGCATTTTTGTTCCTTTCTTTCTTTCTTTGAAAATTAATAAATGCGGGTATATTAGGTTGGCTGCAAGGAATAAAATAGCTATGGGCGAAGCTTTACATAAGTACATACATAATTTACAAGGGGAAATAATAAGATTACTTTTACATAATAAATAAACAACAAATTGAACCCCTGATTAGTCTTATATAATCTATGATTGGCCGATTGCCGTGTTCACACCCTCGTCCCACGTGCTTACCATTAAAGAGATCTAAACACAACGAAGTTTGCCGGACATTGTACAGGGTGTTAGGAAAACACCCCCAAGGTGAAGGCACCTGGTAGTACTCCAGGTACACTACATATTGGTATAAAAATTTGTAAGTATCAGGTTTTCCCCAACACCCTGTATACAAAAAAAATATTGTGTATACCCAAGTTTAAATTACCTTTGAGGCGAGAATCTGTTGCAGAGAAAAATAAATTTTCCTTCCAAACAGCTTTTGTCTCAGTAGGAAGCACCAATACAGTTTTCGTTTCTTTTTCTGGCTCTTCAGTTTCAGAATCTGAAGAATCATATACAAAGGGATTCTTCACAGTGTGGTCTAGAGGATGTTTTACTTTCTTATTGCTTTTTGGCGTTTCTAATGGTATATAGTTATTGTCTTGTTCTTGAGAACCTGTGAAAGCAAAGAAATATATATAATGTTAAGTTAATTTGATTCATTTGTTTTAGTTTTTAAATATAATACAAACCATCATCAATATTTTCTGGTTGGCCGAACAAACTCCTCAGGCTAAAAGTGTTTGCTTGAGCGATTGCTTCTTTCAAAGTATCACTGACTTTATAAAACTGTTCCTTTGAAACTTCAACTTTTGGTACATCTATTACAGGCTGTGTTTCCTTCACTTCTTCTCTTTCTTTCTGAATCTTTTTGGATTTCTTCGTTGGTTCTGGTTTTGTTTCTATTGGCGCTAAATATTTTGCATGACCGGGTTGCATAGGGTCAAATCTAAGCATACCCAATTTTGGTCTGTAAATAAAAATTGTATCTTAATCATGAGTAAAATTGGAAAACTATTTTTAAAGTAGGACGCTAAAGTATGAATAATGAATTCTATCTTCGTAATAATAACACAATGAAAGAAAAATGAATTCAAATGCAATAGCTAATTACTAAATTAGTAGTTTATAATAATATGTAGCTAATACCAAAAGAAATAGCCATTATGGATCTCTTTAGTTTTTTATGAACCAGTAGGTTGCTGATAGATTAAGTCTAATTTGAAGGATTACTTTAAGTTATTTTAGAAAAAAAATATTTTGGGCTCAGTTTCAGTAACAAAAGCGACTGAAAGTTTTAATTTAGCGAAAAATAAAAAGTTTTAATATGTATGGGAATAATGCACAGGCCAACAGAATAATGTATGGTTTACTTTTAGCTGTATTAATATTAGAAACTGTGAAACTGTGAAATCTATTTTCCAAAATGATTATAAAATTAGCCAGTATAATGAATTAATAAAAATGTCTAGCAACATTCCACATCCAAAATCACTTACTTGCTCTTTTTAGCATCTGAATCCGGTACTTTTGTCTTTAGTGTAACTCCAAGTACATCTTGCAATATATTTAGTTGCTTAATTTTTTCATCTGCAGGAGCTAATTCTACCTCCTCATCAACCGATGGCCTTTCATCGGAATCTGCTTCTTCGTCAATGAACCTTTCATCTAAGGTGAAACGTTTATCAGATTTGTATCTTGATTGCAAATCTAAAACCTAATGTCACAAACTTACAAATTTAGCTGTGATACAATAAAAATGGGATAGTACAAAAAAAAGATTGAGACAACATAATACCTTAATAGAATTAACACATTACCTTCTGTCCTTTTTTTCCCTCAAATTGTTTCTTGACTTCAAAATTTAATTCATCATCACTATTTTCAACATCATCATCAAAGAGAGTGTTCCTTTTTGTGGCATTATTAACTTTTTTTGCAACATCTTTTTTTTCTATATTCGTGTTCTCCATTAGCGGCTCATCATTATCACCAAAAACTATTTTTTTGTTCTGTACTTTAATATCCTGAAATTAATAGTAATAAATATTGATGAAATTCTTTATACTATAAACATGTTGGTGGGAGTATTAGTAATTTTGGTTAGTAAACTTGTTTCATATTCCGATACAAACAATAAATATACTTACTACACTAGTTAAATCCTTCTTGATAATCATCTGTTTTTGTTTAAATTCTTGTCTCTTCTTCTTCATAGACTCCATTCTTTTTTGCTCAGCTTCATATTTTTTCTTATCCATCCAAATTTTAGCCTCTTTGTTCCTACCAATACTACCATTAGCAAAAGTGGAATAATCATGGCTTTTAATTTCTGACTCTTCATAGCTTTGCTTCTTAATTATGACAGTTTCAGAATCTTCAATATTGTCTATTTTCCTCTTTTTAGGATTCAACTTGTCACTTAAATTTAATATTGGGTTTGACTTAGGTAGAACTGGGAGGCAGCCCTATAATATAAATTGAAATTGATTAGTAGTTTTAAAAACAATGTGAGATGAGTGTATGGCGGTGGTGATGAAGGTTGCACAACAGACCCCAGTCTCTATTTTTTTTGTATCTGAAACCTGTCCATAGTGTTCATTGCATTTGTATATGCATTTATTAATATATCTAATAAATTACCTCAAATTTATATATTCCATTCAATGAAAAAGGAAGTACTTATTCATTTTGTTTTATTTTTATCTTATTTATTATTAAGCAAATGTATTCTAATTTGGAAACAATTAAATTAGCTGGGAATCGGGTGTGTCTTTCACAGTGGCGGATTAGCCATATAGCACTAGTAGCGAGTGCTACGGGTCCCGCGCATTTGGGGGCCCCGCACTCCTAGTTATAAGTGCATACAAACCTTTGAAATTGGCACCGGCCGGGTCGTAACTAGGGGGCCGACTCAGGCTGATAGGAGATTAACCTGGTCGAAACGTCAGGCAAATTCAAAGGTATGTATGTCCATATTCCATGATCGTGTTAATTCACGTTAACATTATTGTAGGAACAGCATGGAACGCGATATATTGAAAATAATTAACAAAAAAATATTAAATGAAAAATTGCGTATTTTATGGATAAAATAATGTTTATTATTGATAAAGTACTGTTTGCCAATGTAAATGAAATTAAAAATGGAGTATTTCAACAAGTGAAAGGTCTTAAAACAGAAGAGATGATATAGAAGGCTTTGGCAATTTATTTCTGCGAAACCAAAATACTCATCTCAGAGGTCACCACTTGAAGCTAAGTACCAGTATTTCACAGAACAACGCACATAGACATTTCCTTAAGCAATAGAGTAGTCAAAACATGGAACAAACTGCCAGAAGATGTAATTTCCTCACAAAGTGTGAATCAATTCAAGAACAGACTTGACAAACATTTGCAAACTCAAATTTAAGCTGGTGATGAATAGCAGGATATATGCATTATCAGTTGAATATATCATATATCATGAGGGATGGCACAATCGACATTTGTCGAGCATGCCACCAACCTGGTGAATCCCTCAGGCATATAAATGAAATGCTGACACATATTACATATGCGGTATAAAAAGAGCTTAATCCCGCGCAGCTGTGGAATGAACTCCCTGCTGTAGTTTTCCCAAGCGACTACAATATGGAGTTATTCAAGAACCGCATTAGAAGGTTTCTACAGGGTAGGCACACGAGTATAATGGCCCTGGAGTTACAAACGTCCATAGGCCACAGTGACCGCCTTCCACGCTCGCCGCTTTGCTCACGGCGATAGTACGATGCGCGAGCGCTTGGACGGCCGCCGCTTCCTTCTGTGAGCAGGTAATACTTGAGAAGGAAACAGCAGAACTGGTTCAGAGAAGACTCCGGAACTGGACCTGTGGCGTGACTGGTGGAGCCTCCTGTCACCCTAGCAGAACCACCGCATGCCCAGGGCTAGACAGGGACACTATAGTCCCTACACCCGAAGGTGTCATCTCGAAAGAGAGGGCCCTAGGTCTGCCGAGGCAGGAGGAATATATTCGCTACTTCACCACCTCAGGCAACTAAAGACCCAAAGACGCCTTGTGTTTTAGTCTGTTCGAGTCTGACATAATCTCACTCTCTGGCTATGGTGACATTGGTAACAGTGGGGATTTCGAGCATGAAAATAGCAAAGTGGGTTGTGTGCTTAACAGACACCTAAGTAATATAAAAAAAACATTGATAGTGTTATTTCCAATGTTCTAACCCCTCATATACCCTTATTAAATCTAGAAAAGTGGATTTTTACCATTTATATGAGAACCAAAAGCAACCCAAAGGCCCCTTGACAGAGTGTGCTACCGGCCCCGCGCTGGCTTAATCCGGCACTGGTCCTTTACATATTAAAATTTGTGGCATTTTTTTTGTACCAATTTCTAAGTAGGTATATAATTATTCTTTTTACCTTTTCAGCTTCTTTTTGCTTTGCTTCTGCTCGCTCTCTTTGTAACCTTTCTAAGAAGCTTTCTCGAGCTCTTGTTACATAAAGCCTTTGACCATTAAAATCTTCATTTGAAAAATATTTGATACCTAAAATAGATGTAAATATGAGTCGTCGTTGTTGACATTACAGTCGAGTCAGACTTTAATTTATATTTGAAATAAATGAAATATATATTATAGATAGGTAAAAATTTTGTTTATATAAATTAGATTTAAAAGGACAAAACTACAAGAAAATCGGCTAGGATGCTATATATTCTAGTAGTAACAGTCTAGTGGCTACTAGTACTACTTCCCCGGAAGTCACAAAGTCCTACGTGTGGTTTGTTGGATACCTAGTAAGAGGCTCCTAAATATCTTTATTCTAGTCTCAGGCAATTACTACTTACGATTCAGTCAAATTGGGAGTTATTGGAATATTACTTGAACAGTACTTACATGATTCGATATCTGTATTCAGAGCAGAAATAGAAACAAAGGCAAATGTCTTATTTTCACTCCCAGTAGCTGTTTTTGATTTTAAATCTAAATTCGTAACTTGGCCGAAACCAGAAAAAGCGGATAATAATTCGTCCGCCTTGGTGTTGTCTGGGAGATTACCCACGAATAAACGAGTTGCAGATAACATTCTGAATAGACTTTTTAAAAATTTTATATAAAACTTAGTATATTTTGCTAAAATATTTTGCATCAATGTGCCACAGAGAAAACAATACTACGTAAGACAAGACAATGTGCAAATAGTGTTGCCAACACCGCTTGGCCTAATATCGCCGTTTTTCAAACATAAAGTAGCCTAATATAATCAAATATCGATGGCAGTAGCCTAAAGTGGCTACTTTATATAATAAACGCCAAGATATCAACTTGAGTTTTAAAAATTAAATTATGAATTTATTTATAACGTTTTATGGTAACTATCAGTATCATAAAATTAGTCGCTTCACGGAAAATATCGAAGTTCAGCCGCATCATAGTTAGACTGAAAAGCCGACCCCAACTGAGTTGGGATTGGGAATAGGTTCAGAGAATGATATTGGTATCATAAAACATTGCCTTGCAATTAAAATGATTGAATGTTGAACGTTGAAATGAGTTTTTTTAGGGTTGCGGTCCATGTTTATTGAGCACAAATATTATGGATATCGGAATACTTGGGGACCTATGCAAGTGCCAATCGTTTCGTAGAATGGAATAGAATCAGTGTTGCCAACACCGCTTGGCCTAATATCGCTGAATTTCAATGGCAGTAGCCTAAAGTGGCTACTTTATATAATAAACGCCATAATATCAATGTGAATTTTATAAATTGAATTATGAATTTATTTATAACGTTTTATAATAAATATCTGTATCATAAAACTTTCTTGCCCGAAGAAATAACATTTTAAAAACAAAATTAAAAATATTCACTGTTAAAACTATGGGGATATTTACCAAAAACCGAGCGAGTCGATACAGTGAATTTTGTGTGTCGCGATCGAGTACAGTGTGAGAACGCGGACAGTGGTATTAGTGACACGCATAGTAAACTAGTAAAAAAGAGGGTAGACCGATATGGTTGGCGGTCGGCAGTACACCGTGATCATGGCGCTTGCAAAATCATTGCGCCAAAATATCGGTCGCGCCATAAAATCATGTTTACCCATGTTTATTTTTCACAAGCACATATGTGAAAATATACAAAATATTTGATGCATACCTAACACAATAATTGTAGAGAAGTTGTTAAATTTCAAAAACAGTCGCCATTTCTCTGGAGTATGTAGTCAGTACAAAATTAAATTGTACCTATACTAGTACACACACACGGGAAATATTGTATTTTATTCATAAACGTATGCTTATATTCGATTCAAATACCCGGAAGTAGCCTAAAAGGCGACCAGTCGCCATTTGATTTTTTCGTCGCGAATTCTCATTCCGAGTAGCCTAAATGGCGAAAAATCGCCTACGTTGGCAACACTGAGTGCAATGCAATCACACCATTGATGTATAAGGGGGGGGATGGGCCCTACCTACGAAACGCTGTGTCCTACCTACGTTCCATTTTTATGAATGGACGTTTTACTACGTTAGTGCTGTGCCTTCTACTATCGCAGAAGTGGTCGATTTACGTATACTAATACGATTGGGTTTACTTATCTTTTAACGTGTATTAACTTAACAAGACCGGTAACATGCTACACTCAATATGAGATAATATTATAATTCTTATTTTTATTATATTTTTTGAGATTTCTTACTATTCCAAATGACTTTTATTTTTTAATGAATCATACACGTAAACACAACAAAACACAACCGGGACCGAGATAAATGCAATATTCTCTTGCACTTCATGCATTTGCACTACTTACTAAGAAGTCATGCCGTCACTCACACAAAAACCGTTTTCCAGCTGCTCGTTTCAATTTTCGAAATCAAATATCTTCAAAACTACATATTTGTGTTAAGAAAATTCACTTTAGCAATTCTTCATAATCATTATGGATATTAAATTTTAAATAAGCAGTCATCGGCCCATCGTTCGTCGATAAATCTTTTTCTTAAAGTACGTCACTAGTATGCTAGTTGTAGTAAAAGACTAGAAAAAATTATGAATGACGAGGCGCAAAGCATTCATAGATTTTGGTGTTCTTGGTACGCTGTCCTTCCTTATAATAGTGCGTTAGGGCCGCCCTGTGAATCACACACAAAATGTTCACAGAATCATAAATTATAGACTGGCACTGGTGTAACTACTATTGGGTTTACTTAACTTTTTGCCATTCTGCTGTCAGAATGGCTGGCCACTTTTCCTTTTAATAGTTTTCCCTCTTTAGCGGGGTACTAAAAATATTTTGTCAGGTATCAAATCGTACCTATAATAACTTGGTATTGCTCAAACTTCCAAAATCTCCCTTGGTCCAGCCATCCTGACTCTCAGTACTCTCACCCAGAAAGAAGTCCGCCCCCCGACCCGTGATCCACGTCCAACTGCTATCCGCCGCCAACGCTCATGGCGGTATTAATATCTCGACTCTCGAGTCGACCCATGCCATGCTCTTTCTTTACCGGGTCCATATTGACTCACCTAAAGTTCTTTATCCGAAATTGTTCTTCCTAACGATTTGTAATCCGAATGATCACTCCTCCTAAAATTTTTCATCCTAAAGTTTTTATTCATACTATTTGTAGTGCTACCGTCGATGTTCATAACACTCATGTTTCCGAAAATTGTTATCAATAAAATCGTTAACATACAATATTAAAGCTAATACTGTTTTTTATCCTAACGTTTTTATCCCTAAACATAATATTGTCACTCATACTTAGAAAGAAACATTTATCTACCAAATATAATAAGTAAAAATATTATGTCGGTAGAATTATATTTTATTTATAGTTTTAATTTTTTTTTGGTTATTTGTTGTTACATACTTATTACTATTCATTAGAAAACTGTTTAGAATGATTAAAGGGTGTTTCACTGATTTTTTGGCTTAAATGAATGAAAATCATAAAATACGACTGATTTACGGCTATGTTTATGACCTTTTTCGTTTTCGATTCGTTTCTGGCACTTCGCCGGCCGCTGCCGCGGCACGCTCGCTTCGCTCGCTCGGCTCGTGCGTTGTGTGGTCACAATTCTAACCTAACCTAAACCAAGAACTATAAATATGACCGATTCGTTTCTGAAACTTGGCTGAATGACCGCAGCGAGATTGTACGTGTAAATAACTAAAACTGTAAAAGTTACGCAAAATTAATGTAAATAATACTGATGATTATTATTAATAAAAATAAATCTAAACAAAAAAGGTATGACTTTCAATAATAGTGTAAAAGATGGTTATGTTGACAAAATATAGGAAAAGAAATAATAGTATAATAGATGTTTATTGCTACCGACATTATGTAGTTGAATGATTCGGAATTAAAACATTAGAGACAGAGTAGTTAGGAATTGTGATTGTTAGGATGACAAATGTTAGGAAGAACATTTTCGGAGTTCCAATTTTCGGAGTTGAAAATTTAGGTGAACTTTGGCGCACCCTTCTTTACCATTTGTGTCCCATCACGCCCACCGGCCCACGCGCCTCATGGGAGCAGTGTAGTAGTAGTGTGATAATAGTCAACATCGATGCTGCGCTGTGTTTCTTAAGCTAGGTACGTTTTTTTAATAATCAACATCAAAATGTGCTGCGCTTTGCTTAGCTCAGTATAAAAGTAATCGGCAGCTCGTGTAGTCCTTTATCTCGTCAAAAATGAGTTTATTTAAAAAAAATGTAAACATACGACATAGTTGAATCCAATGAAGATGAAAGTGAAATAAAAAAAACATAGCATTGTTTGGCACAGCGCGGCTCAGCACGGCGGGTAGCGCGCCTCACTCAGACTGCTGCGTTTATACAGAGCGTAGCCTCACACAGCGCAGCACAGCATGGTTTGTTTGTATCCTCATTAAAATATTGAGTATGCGTGTGAACTGAGGGACCACACTGACTGAAATGAATGTTGACCAACCATAGCACAGCGCAGCATAGCTCGATGTTGATTGGTCACCCGTAGAGGTCACTTTTTATACTAAAACTTGGCTAAAAACTTTAATCTTATGAAGTGTAAAACTTTTATCTTATGAACCTGACTGAATCTGTTTAAAATAATACAAAATGTCAGTTCTATGTTTATTTTATGATTTGTCACATAATTATATAATACAATTCATCATAGAGCAGTGTAAAATAATAAGAATACATGTAATAAATAATTTTATCACATTCAGTGTTTGACTTAAAACTTATAGTAAAAACTAAATTTTTAAAATATAATAAAACCAAGAAATAAATGTAACGCATTTTCACTCACTATGAACGATTTCATATTATACTTGACAATCCTAACTTAATACAAATAGTAGTCAAAAAGAAACTGAACTACATTATTTGCAAGAGATCTCTATAGTGTCAATAGTTTATATGGTATAAACTACGTAAACAAATTCTAAGCCACATTTCTATACTGTTCGTACAAGGACAATATTGCGAGTAAGTATTGTATGTATTGTAACAGATTTCAATTTATGCAGATATAATCTAAAATATTTTCAGTTAATATAAAAACTGTTTTTGAATGAAACTGATTGCAAGATCCATACGATCTGTATGTGGTATATCCAGTCTTCTGTTATTTATTATACAAGTTTAAAATAAGAATATTATTCTTATAACTAATCTAATCCTTAATGTAGACAAAGTCGAAATTCAGAAGAAACGGTAAATAGATTTCTCTATGTTTTAAGTTTACTGAAATTCTTAATATCATCAATAATTTTTCATAATAACCTGGATCTATTTTAGAATCAATTCAATGATTGGTGTTTATTGCATCGGTTGATTGCCGTCCAGAGCTTGATCTTAATTCTCGCCGGGGACATGAAGGTGGCATTTCTTCGGATGCTTTACGACTTTTTTTTTTATTGCATCTGCGTGCAGCATCATTATCTCCAACAATACTACCATCTTCAACGGAACATTCACTGTCTAGTTTTACAGTGCATTCTTCATTAGGAGAATTGTCATCACTTTGTATATTGTCATCATGGTAGGAATTTATCTTTGACTGGGATTTTTCCTCTCTCTCTATGTTGGCTGTTGAAGCGGTTGTTAATTCTGTGGGGGTCATTTTAGCAACTGAGGCAGTGTCGAAATCCCCTTTTATTCCTGTCTTAATCACTGTTAATGGTGCTATCAAATCTTCAAGATCCATTTCGCCAGTATGAGTATGAGATGAGTGGTCATTTGCTTTGTCAATAAATGGTAGAGTATCAGGTCCAGAACTTTCCTTTACTTTTTTAGCAGGATTTAGCTCTGGTGACTGAAGCGCTAAATTTTCTGGTTCATTTGATATTTCGTCATGAGTTCTTTTATGTGCTAAAGACAAACTAGAACTTATATCTTCACATGTATTCGGTCTTGACATGTATTCTGTTGTACATTTATTTGAAGAAGAATCTTTTTCGTCCTTGGCTCTCTTTGATTCAGCAGAACTCACAAGGCTGGCGCTAAGAGCTCCAGAAGCCATCTGTTCAAGTAGCATTTTGCTTATGTCAATATCTTTTTTGTCACCCTTCAGTAGTTTTTCTTGGACTGCTGCAAATTCGGGTGGAACATGTGATCTTAATGAATCGAATGGTATTTTTTTCTTATCAGTCTTAGATAAATCGGTTGCTGTCGTTTCGTGGCTATCAGTCTCACGTGATCTTTTGTCTGGCCTCATTATTGCATCATAATTTAAAGATTGCTTAGAAAGGGATTCCAAGAGGTATGGATCAGGCGGCAAATGTATCTGTGGTAGTTGGCTGGATTGTTGCCGATCTGAAACTTTTTGATGCCTGGATGTTGATGAGCTGGTGACTACGGTCGACGAACGAGGGGTAGTTGTTTTTGTAGAACTACGTGCAGCACTGTGACTTGAACTTTGTAGAGTAGAGGCACCAGAGCTTGCAGCTATGTTATTACTTAACAAACCTAAAGCGTCGTATGCTGATGACATACCAGAATGCATACCAAATGGACTAAGGCCACTTAATCCTAGCTGCGGGTATAACATGTTTGGATTAGGAAACACAAAAGGAAATTGTGAATTAGCAGACTTTGAGCTAGATGAATTTGCACTGTCAGTAGGTTTTCGAGATTTCGATTTAGTGTCGGTTGAAACA
Organism: Pelosia muscerda; assembly: GCA_963691645.1. Classification (NCBI taxonomy): domain Eukaryota; kingdom Metazoa; phylum Arthropoda; class Insecta; order Lepidoptera; family Erebidae; genus Pelosia; species Pelosia muscerda. The sequence continues at coordinate 9,693,659 of OY829100.1, forward strand.
TTAGATGTACTAAGATTGTTCATGTCCAAAGAAGAAAATCCTGGGAGTCCTAATCCCGCCAAATTTGCGAAAATATTACCTCCGGCTATATTACCTAGCAAATTTGGCATACCACTGAAAGAATTCAACAGTGGATTATTTTTTGGATCAAAACTGCTTAAACTAGAGAGCAGTTTTGGATCGAAAGTGTTAAGTAATTTAGGATCAAATCCAGTCAGATTTGAGAGAGTTGCAGCCAATGTTTTAGGGTCAAATGCACTTAAACTAGATAAACTAGCCAAAAGTGCTGGATTTAAGCCTGCTAAACTTTGGTTCAAGTGGGAATTAGAAGATAGTACATTAGAAGATGACGCATCTAACGAAGGTGGCCGACCTTTTTTTCGTTCATTCATACTGCTAGTATTCTGCATTGGGGAGTGTCTCTGACTCCTTACATCTTGAGGCAACTTTATGTGTTCTTTTATACCTTCTGTCCATTTAGAATCTATATCATACATGGGATTTTCTGCAATCCATTGAGCGAGATGCTTTAACTGAGGTGCCTTAGGTCCAACGATTCGTTTGCCAGTGACACGATGAACTACAGGTACATGCTCCTCTGGGGCAAGACGTGGTGCAATGCTGCGACGTCGTGTGTCAACACTAGCTTGTTCTGCCAGCCATTTGTTTACTTTCGCTTCGTGAGAATATGATTTTATAGGCGTCATTGCAGAAGCCTTTGGCATCTTAGATTGCTCTAGGGATTGTTGCAAAAAGGATGAAAGTTCCTTGGCTGAAGCTTGAGGTGATGGTACGTTAGTAACAGTAACTGAAAAAGGTTTTTGACCAGGTGAAACAGAAGAGGAAGATTGTGGTACTGCCGGCGTTACTGTCACGTCCGGCAATACAGCCGGACCACGCATGCGGGGAGATTCCGATGCCGTTGGGCTTTTACACTTCGCTGCCGACAACCCTAGTACTATTTCGTCCAACTTCTTTCTCTTCTTTTCTTTACCAACAATTTGTTCAGGAGCGGGCTGTAAAAAAATATAAAATAATTTTAAAACATATCAAATAGTGTCACGGGCTCATTATATCCAGCCCAGAATCAGAATTATATGCTATATTAGTAAACTGACTATTACTCACCACATTCTTTCTCTTCATGAGCCTAGAGAGCGTGTCGTCCAGGCGGCCGCGGGAAGGCGAGGGCGAGGGCGAAGGCGAGGGCGCGGGCGCGGGCGCGGCTTCTCGGCGCGTGACGCTGAAGTCGTGCACCTCGCTGAGGTCAAGCGGCGCCGACAGGTCTACGGGGACGGCGGGCGCGGGCGCGGGCGACGCGGCGGGCGCGGGTGACGCGGCCACGCGCTGGTGCGCGGGCGGCGGCGCGGCGTCGGGCGCGGGCGCGGGCGCCGGCCCGCCCAGGTGCGCCTGCTGCGGCGACGACAGCAGCGCGTGCAGCTTGGCGCGGTCGGTCTCCACGTCGATGGCGATGTGACGCTTCTGTGCATGCTTCCGCTCGTCTGGCGCGTCGGGCTTTGGAGGGGCGGCGGCGGCGGGCCACTCGCGGTTCTGCACTGCATGAGCTATGTGATGGAGGCGCGTTTCGAGCGCGCGCTCGCTGAACCACCGCTCGGGCGGCAGCGAGTCCTCGATGCGCCCGAGCTTGGCGAGCGTCTCGAGCTCGGACAACGCGTCCGTGTCGTCGTCTGGGACGCGCTCGGGCGCGGCGGAGGTGCGCTTACTGCGGCGCAGCGCCATACGACCGTCGGTAGGCTCTTCAGCGGGTGCGTCCTCCTCGTCGGACGATATCTTCTGAGTGTCATTGCCACCTGCTGGTTTTTGGCCCGCGTACCATTTGCTAGCACAGTCCGCGAACGGCATTTTCGGGTCGCAAAATAGTTTGCTGTATGTGTCACCTAAACCATGCCTAAAAGAATATTAAAATTAAAATTGGTTGCTAATTACAACATCCATTAAACAGTTTTTGAGTAGATAGGCACTTACTTGCAAACACCTAAAACCAAGAGTTTATCATGTCTGGCTGGCTGCCACCATGGTGGCGTGTCTGGCGAGCGCTCGCACAATGCGAGCCGAGTGTCTAATGCGGGATGAGGAGCTACCTCCTCCCGCAATACTCGTAGTAAGTCGATTCTGTAAAATAATCAAGAATAATTTCTACTATTATATACATACACACACTACACTTCGTTACTTCTATACTTTATTAACAAAATTTAGATTTGTCATCAAGTTGTAACAACAACCATCCAACCTATTACAGGGTTCTAACAATAACGCTGTTATGACTCTCAAGTACATTCATCATCAATCAGTCACTATAGAGGATCCAAGAAAACGAGACACTATAGTCTAATGACAAAGATGTTAGCAGTATGGTCATTCTAAAATAACTGCATGAGGCCCTATTGCTGTTTAAAATGTGCACAATCACACAAAACAGCTGAATGTCCAAAACAAATCATAACACTCCAGCAAAATGTGCCTTATGCCTTGGTGCCCATCTAGCAGATTTTAGAGGTTGCTAAGTCTATGAGCAAATATTAGAAAGGAAAACCAAAAAGGAACTGCATCTCTAGTTTACAGGAAATCGCAAGACTGATTCGGATACACCCTCACTTCTAAATGAAAGAGTAAGAACATACCCTGGACAGAACAAACAAATGACATAATAGCGATATTTTGTAATGCAAAGAGTACAAAATTGCATTCTGAAACAAATATCAAACGCACCATGGTTTATCAGAACAACGGAGATCCATAAGAACTTGAACACGCCAATGGTCAAAGAAAATAAGCGGCCAGATATTTTGGACCGGTAAAGCCAGCAAGACGATGGGCTAAAAAGCAGTTACTGTGCTGGTGGTAGCCCCTCCCTCACCTGCCACATGATTTCACGACATTTGCTCGTCAATATGACTGATCGCAAATTACTTCCCGGAAAAAAAAGTTGTAACATTATTAAAAGAACTATCGCCACGAAATATACTCTCTCTCATATCATAAATACCCGTAAAATAATCAATGCAGGCACTGCAAGTATATTCCACTTCCCTATCTATGGATTACTTCGGGCACGTATCGGCACGATATGCGATTGCAAGGGCTCTTCAGCCTTACAAAGTACGAAACTTCTATGAAACTTCACCCTGTTCAGTCTTGAGTTTCGGTCTGCACAAAAGTTGTTTACAGTTTGTTAAATGTTGCCATAGATACATCAAAGTATTTACTATAAATCAATACAATAAAACCCGAAACAAAGTCTGTATAATTATTTTGTTGTTTATCAAGCAAAAGAATGCCATGGGGTTACTCAATTATTTTTTTTTTTTAAAAGTGCATTTGTTTAGGTACTTAAAACGTGAACAATCTTAACGTATCTTTTTAATATATGTTTGTTTAAAAATTCATTAAAAAAGTACTTTTCTGCTTAGTAACGCATTTTGAAGACTAAAACCTGTATTTAACCATTAGTTGTTCAGTTAGTTCACCTAGTTTATGTGAATGAGTTAACGTGTTTTTTCATTAAATTTAAGTACCTAAACAAAAGGAGTATAGTTTACAAACCTTTCAAGAGTCGCAATAGCTCTGTCTTCACCGATAGGTTCAGCTTTTAAGTCCGCTCTCGTAGGAAGTTCTGCTTCACCAACTGAGAGACCACATTGACGTTTGCACATTGCCATAAATGCCTTTAAGTAATCTGTTAGGGCGTCGTCACTTTTGGAATCTAAACGAGCCAACGTTCTGAACCGGCTCCAACGAAGGCTTTTTGTCGTTGGATCGAATTCAACTCCATATGATGCTACAGTGCGACGGAATGCCTCTTCATCGGCACGAGTCCACCGCCATTGCGATACTTCATCTCTTGCAAGCTGGTCCATCCGCTCCCTTCGTTCCATCTTTAAGAGATAAAATGTATCCGTAATTTTATTGTTCATTAGTGAATCCGTCATTTTGTCATGTTTATTAGTCTATCAGGAATTTTCTGTATTATGTTCTGCTAATTAATGTCCTAATTCGGACTGGCTTCACTTCAAGTCATTTTATATTTATTTTCAAAGTAAAATTTAAAAGCCAGTTTCGCATTTAGAATTAAGCCAGTCTCGCGGTAATTTTATATTATTTTTAAAAAGAAAACTGACCGATTTTTACGAGAAACCGACTTTCGCGAACTTATACTTCAGCAGAAGTGGCCATACCAAAATATGTACATAGTATTATTAATTTAACATTTTTACTTGACGCACCTTAGCTCGCTGTTGCATTTTAAGTTCTTCGCGCTTATAGTTCCTTTGATAGGCAGTGATGAGGCGGCGCAGGCGCGTGTTGAGGTCCTGCATGGAGGGCCACAGGTGCGGGCCGCCGCCCTGCGCGCTGTCGTCGTCGGGGCGCGGCGAGGCGGCGGGCGAGGTGGCGCCGGCGCCGCTCGACACGTCGTCCGTGCAGTCCTCGTCGCCCAGCCCCACCGCACCGCGCACCTTGCGCTCCTCGCTCCTGGACCGGGTGACTTTGGTTAATACTTCTACATTTTGTGAACAATACACGTATCTACTGCTTGGCACCGTAACGTTTTGTACTGAGTTTGTGACTACTATTATAACAAATAAGCTGTGACCCGCGTACGATTCAGATTTGGTTCCCGCTGCACCTTCTGTTCATTTTCTTTCATACATCATCGTCCTTGAAATCAAACACAAAACAAAAAGAAAGATTCTGTGCCGTTTAGTTCGCAGACAAACACACGGCCCACCAGTGTGAGGTGTGAGTACCGAAGCCCATGGGCGTGTGTAACACTAGGAGCCGACCCTGTAAAAATCACATAATGCATAAGGGCATTATGTGATTTTTTAAGAACCCTATAGTCATTTGGAGAAACCATAGCAGGGACAGGCTTGGGCGTGTACGGAATGAAGTTCATTTCACACCTCACTGTGCACAGTCACAGATTAAAAATTACTTAGGTACAAATTAAGCTTAGCTGGGAGGAGGGAGGAGGAGGTTAATGGGAATAATAGTAATATTGTAATCCGTTGTATTATGTTAGTAACATACTTAAATTAAAGAATCAACAATATCGAAGTAATTCGACTTTTCCATGCTATACCGCTGCCATTACATTTTTGAGAGCGATACGAATAGTAATGTGATGGGCACGGTTTTGATTTGGAAACAAAATATTTGAATTACTTATACTCACTTTATATCGGTACATTCAGCGTCGTCAGGTGGCCCTAGCTTATCTACAAAGCAGAGTTGCGGATCTGATCGCATTGCCAAATAATTTTCATAACCATGAATGTATGTTCCTACTAATAGGGAGACATCACATTCGCTGTCCCACCAAAGTCGCGGAGGCGTACTATCCACACCACGCGGGACCCGCATACCCAAAGCGCTAGAACAGAAAAATAATATGCCTAATTGGTGATTTAATATAAATGTTATCTATATTTAATGATGTACCGATTTTTCCGTGTTGTAATTGTTCCGTGAATATGTCCATATTCACGGAACAATTACAACACGGATTTTTATATTAAATTTGTAAAAAAAAATTAAAACTTTAAATGAAACTAGACAGTATGTATTCAACACTAGACAGCTCAGTGTTAGAAATTCTGTTTGAGGTCTCTGACTAAGACTCTTTGCGATAACTCCACCAGTCTTTACTAACCTATATCTATCGGAGTTGGTGCGCGCTATCGTTATCATTCTGCAGACGACAATCGAACATGTGGCGAGAAATCTACAATTTTGAGTACGAATCAATGTATTTAAAAGTTAAACTTTTTAAAGGTTATGCTACGGTTTTATTTGGTAATTCCTATCTTTATCTAGTAACAATCTTTCGTCACTTACCTGGCATGAAGTCCACTTTCTATTTGTGTCGCATAATCTCCAATAACTTCATGTTTTATGTAATACATCATGCGAACTCTTAGCAATACCCTAAAAATAGAAGTATAAATGGATATAGTACAACTATGAGAGTGACCATAAGAAAACGGACAGACTGATTTATGGATAACAATAAATTCGGTTAGTATAATCATAATAGCATTCTGTGAGGGAGGAGACCTGCCGTGAGGCTGCGGAGCGCAAGCAACAGGCACTGGCCAGCAGCCAGCGCGTCACAACCCTCACGACACTGCATGCACACACATTTTTTTTCGAGCGAATAATACCCTTCTATGCCACCTCCACCGGAGCCGGTGAGAGTGATTATGTCGAACTCAAGCCGACTACCGCCGTCTTTGGATCTTTGGTTGTTGGATGTGAGACAGCAGTAGGTAATATATCCCCTGCACCCCGGCCGACCCAGAGCCACTACGAGCCCATCTAGACTGGATATGGGGAGGCGCACACCGCGCCGCCAGTTTCTGCTAAGATGACAGGTGGCTTCACCCAACATCGCCAAGGCTTCGCTCATGGGGGACGGAGGTCATTGAGGAAGTCACAAGTCTCTAAAAGTATCGGCAAGCGAGCAGAATCCTCGAGATTAGCGTAATTGCAGTTGATGAAACTGCAGTTTGCCACGTAAAAGAACGCCCTTAGTTACATAAGAACCACGCACGAGTGTATGAGGTCCCACCAAGAACTACAGGGACAAGTCAATCTCTACATGCCGGTACACCTATTGATTGGGTTGGGAGGTCAGGCGGCAGTCACTCATATGAAAGTCGTACCACTTAAACCGAAAGTAAAAGGTGTAAGTGAACCGTTGGTTTCAATGAAGCCTGATGATGAGTGACGAGGATGAATATGCAGAAATTTGCATTCCTGATTTAGAAACCTTGGAATAAAGTACATTCATTTCAAGGTCCATTTGGCAAGGCCTTTGACTATGACTACACACAGTAATTTGCATTAGGTATATACTTACTTATTGGCATGTCTAAATAAATGTTTCTTATAACTGTTTTCTAAATATGTTTCACAGTCGTATTTCTCTGTGGAGCTCCAATGATTAAGATCCTCCCATTTTTGAAGATCATTCGTTTTTGGTAAATCTTTAGGTCTATTCTTCTTTTTGGCATTTCTGCCTCGAGGCACAGGATTATGCAATCCGCTGTGATTTCTGGATATTGTTACTTCGCCATTTTCACATGGCTCTATAAGATCCCAAATAAAGTTTCTTATTTTTTCATCACCTTTGTAATGTCGCAAACAATACAATACCTGTAATATATATATAAAACATTTATGTAAGTTTCTTTATTATGCATGAAGGTTTTATTGACAACAATATAATATCCAAGGTTTCAGTGTAATCAATTCCACTCAGTGAACGTCTCAAACGCTCTCAGTATTAGCATGGCAAAATCATCATTAGTTGGCACGAGGTTGGTTGTGAAGTTGGTGAATGTCGTGACACGTATATTTGCGCCCGTTAGAACATGATTGGTGCAAGCATGAAAGGTTTTATAAAACCTAAAATGTTCAAAATACTTTTAGGACTAGATTATGTAACTATATAATACACAGTTCACTTCCACTCTATTAAAAAATAGCGCATGGGTGTTTTAGGGAGATAGCAGTCAGTACACATATCAACACGGAGACAGATCGTAACCGTATCGTCTTTCAGCTAGGCGAGGCGCTAACAGTTTGATTACCGCTGGTTGGCCTAGCTGTCACCTGAACCCCGTGAATATAATTATGTAAATAACAACATTAGCATATTCAAGCCTATTTCATGGTATGCTGTATTTTCTTTCTGCATGCGTCTACAGTTGTTGTAAACGGTCGGCTACGGAATCATACCTTAACAGTAAGTTAGAGTAAGAAATTTATATCACATGCGACCTATTCAGAATTGAATTGTTTAATGATATTTCTTAGTCTGCCTCCATAACGGAACACCATGTGGTTGCATAGAATAAAAACTTGGCGTTGACCGTGATCGTAGTACCTTACCACCCTGTGTTTTCGAACTCAAATAAAAAAATCTGTACTCACGATTATTCGAGCGCAGTCTTCAATAACAGGAATCGTCCAACCTTTCCTGAACTGATTTTTCTCTACAATTTCTTCCCATCGCGCCCACCTTAAATATTCAGACGAGCAATTATTATTCATTTTTATACACATGATTAAGTATCCAAAGTAAATCGTGCGGCGATCAGAAAACATTCATTAGCGGTTCTCATTCTTGTTTATTATAAAGTTTCTACTTCTGTATAATTTGACGTTGCACTTGATAAGATTTATAGATACAATAAATATAATCGATTTGTCGTGCGAAGCCGGGAGAGTCAAGTCATTTATAAATAACTGGCGACCCAGGGGGTCTAAAAAGGCCATTTCATGAAACGATTCGGATTGCAATGCGTCTTCCAGTACATCCGAATAAACGCTGTCGCGTCTATAACTATCTTTCATATTAACCACTTTTTTGCACAGAAAACTAGAAGACCCTACGACGACCGATCCTTGAATGCGGCTTACTGATTGTAAGTTGACAAAATTGTATCATAATCTTGTTTTTTCTTCAACATTATTTACTCACCCAAATGTGAGAAGACCTCGTTCTATCTTGAAACATTCCGATCTAGTCCATGACCCATAAACTACTTCTTCATCTATTGGGACACCTTCATGACGAGGTATATAATCATCGCTGGCATATCTTCTTCCTTTCTTGCCCAGTTTTTCCTTCTTTCTTTTACTTCTTAAGCTTATGCCTGTAAGAGATGGATACATATATTACATATTTCAACATACAGTAAGCACACGTAAATAATATTGTAAAACAATCATCACCTTCCTCATCTTCATCAGAATCTGGTGTTACTTCCATATCGGACATTTCCATAGGACCATCATCATGGCCGTATCTTTTAATAACTGTACGTTTTCTGGGTTCCGTAACTATTAAATCTTCATCTTCTTTCTTCTCCGTGGTATCAATTTCAGCCTTCTTAGCCCATTTGTTCCAAAAATCAGGATCTCTTATATCAATATCAGATCTTTGATCAGCTGCTGCGAAACTAGCTTTTGAAAATGTCGACCCTTTTTCAGACTCCATCTGTATAACTTGAGTTCTACGAGCCAAGATCATTTCAATATCTTCCTCACAAAATTTGTCACCTGCATTATCTTCATCCATTACTGCTCCATATGCGCCTTTTTTAAGTAAATCTTCAATTTCTTTTTTCGACAGTTGCTTCAAGCCCGTCTCTTTTCCTTGTGTCGTATTCATACTTTGCAATATAGCCTTATCAAGACCTAACTTCAAAGATGCTTTATCAAACATTTCTCTTTCATAAGAATTACGGCAAATTAATCTATAAATTTTAACCATCTTTTGTTGACCAATACGATGACAACGAGCTTGTGCTTGTAAATCGTTTTGTGGGTTCCAGTCGCTGTCATAAATTATAACTGTATCAGCAGCCGTTAAATTTATTCCTAAACCTCCAGCTTTCGTACATAAAAGAAACACAAACCTATCAGAATCTGGTTTAGAAAATCTGTCAATGGCTTCTTGTCTTAAATTACCTCTGATACGGCCATCAATTCTTTCATATGGATATTTTCTAAATACCAGATAATCCTCCAAAATATCCAAACATCTAACCATTTGACTAAATATTAAAACTCTATGACCACCAGCTTTTAGTTTTGGTAATAATTTATCTACAAGTACCATTTTACCTGATGAGTCGATTAATGCTTCATAATACGCCTGTTTATCTTCACCATTAGCTTGCTTATAGTCAAATTGTATTTGATCTTCTGCACCATTTAACAAATAAGGGTGAATACAACACTTTCGAAGTTCCATCATCGTATTCATTAAATTAGGTATGTTAGCAGCAGATGCAGTCCCTTTTTGTAAAAAGCTGAAATTTCGTTCAAGGATAGCTCTATAATATTTTTTTTGTATGTTGGTCAGTTCTACTTCAATGATAGTTTCTTCTTTGGGTGCCAATGTTTTTTCGACATCTTCTTTTAACCGTCGCAACATCATGGGTTTTAGGAGTGCTTGCAATTTTATTACTTCTGACTCTGTTTTTAGTTGACCAAATTCGTTTAAAAAGGCATCACTGCTTGAAAACTGAGAAGGTTCTAAGAAATTAAGAAGTGAAAACAACTCATTAACATTATTTTGAAGCGGAGTTCCTGATAGTAATACTCTATGCTCCAAATGAAGCTGCCGTAATCCTTCTAGTAACTTACAATTACGATTTTTAAGTCTATGTGCCTCGTCAATTACACAAATCCGCCAATTAAAGGATTTCAATTCTTGGAAATCTGTCACTATTATTTCAAATGTTGTAATCAGTACATTGAATTTTGTAATCTCTTTTATTGGTTCACCTTGTTCATTTTTATAGTAGAATTCATACTCTTGTAACATACTCTTGCTCTGCTGTGATCCATGATAGACAACCACATTCATTTCGGTCCATCCTTCAAACTCTCTCTGCCAATTAGGTATAGTCGAGAGAGGAGCTATAATCAAGAAGGGCCCTCTAATGCCATACTCCCAAACAGAATTTACGAATGTTAAACTTTGAATCGTTTTACCTAAGCCCATTTCATCTGCTAATATACAATTACGGTTATTATGCCATGAAAAAAGTAGCCAATTTAGTCCTTCAAGTTGGTAAGGCCTCAATGTGTTGCCCCCTTTGTACAAGGGCGATTCCTTTAATTGTACCCACTGATCAGCAGAAGGTCTTTTTTTAAACTTCCATTTTTCCTTAGGTGGAATTTCACTGAATATTTTATATTGTCTGATTTTATCTACATCAATATCCTCCTCCAACTCCCATGTACTATCCTCATACTGCAAACTTTTCCATTTAACTAAATAATGTTTAACAACAGTATTGTTGGCAGGGTCTTGATTTTCAGACATATCTAAGATCCTTTCAACTTCCACGTAATCTGGATTAAACGGCTCATCATCTAACAATTCAAAAATGTTCATTTGTTGAGCTTGTTTTTGTTTAAATCGTTTAATTTTAGAAAATATTCTCTTATCACCTTTATACAATTCTTCTTCAGTTTTCCATTCGCAGTGCAGGTACGAGAAGTTCCTATACTTAACAAAGTATTCCTCAACATCTACCATAACAGGTTTTTTATTCTTGAGTTCTATATTATCTTTATCAGAATCAGTATTTTTATCTTTATCTAATTTCTGTATCTCCAATGGCTCCACAGGTTTCGTTTCACTTTCAGGTGTAGTTGCCTCTTTATTGCTTTTTTCTACATTACCTATGTCTTCTTTGATTTCTTCATCAGGTACCTGTGACTCACAAGTAGATTCATTGGGCATTGGGTCAGAAGTGTCATGTTCAGATTGTTTTGGTATGATTTCAGTAGATAAAGGTTCATTTTTTAATTCTCGTTTACCCATACGGCATGCTAGTACATGATGAACAATCATAGCGTCTTCTTCCGTCGTATTTACATATATGTAGTTCGGTTTAGGCATACCTTCAGGTCTTATAGTTTCTTTGGTGTCCAAATCTTCAGACTTCGGTTCTTTTTCAGTTTTTGGGGTAGACAGGGCAAATTCATCATCAGATAAACGTAGCATGACGTCGTCTGTATATTTCTTGCGCTGAGTATTTCTAGCAGACCGCCTTTTAAGACTATCGTCTTCTGGTGGTGGTGATGGCGGAGGTGTAGACATCATGTCATCTGGTTCGCCATCGGAATCTGGGATTAAGCCTCCGCGCTTTCTTCTTCTTCCACCGCCTAAAGGCTTTTTCAATGGCATTTTTTTACAACTACCGCCCGCAGAAGCTCGCTTCTTTGATTTTCTCTTCTGACAAATTGAGTCCACGTCTTCATCTTTATCACCGTGATCTCTCTTTGCTTCTGCTTCTTCTAACAGGTCTTTAATAGCTATTTTTGAAACCGGAATATCATCGAAATCAGTAACGATCGATTCATCTAAATTTAGATCTTGCGTTGTTTTAGTTACATTTAGAGTTTCCAGATTTGGAATATTTTGACCCACTGGTGCGTCAGTGGGTTTAATATCCTTGTCAATGTCCATAACTTCATAAGAAGTAGTAGTATCAGCTTGAATTTCCAGTGCATCTTTTTTAGAATTCCTTTTCCTTTTTGGAGCATTTGGATCTCGAGGTTCACGTTTTTTTCGTTCTTTCACTGGTTTGTCACCCATTACTTTGAGTTTTGGCTCTTTAGGCGTTCGCGGTTTTCGTTCTTTATTTTTACGTGGCCCTCTTTGTTTCCTAATTTTACCACCATTCACATCTTCAATTGAAATAGCACTGCTATCTAAATTTGTTATTTCTTCATTTATGTCTAAATCTAGTTCAGAATTACTTGGTATTCCAGTCCCGGCTGTAACACAGTCTTCAGATACAGGCAACTGATCTAAAGGTTGTACTGCGGGTACTACTTTTTCTTTTTTCGCCCTAGGTTTTCTTGGTTTAGCTGGCCCTTTACCTCGTCCGCGGCCAGTAGTACTAGTTACTTGCGGACTTTCCACCATTTTTGCACCATATAATGGATTTTGCAGGGTACAATTTGGCCCTCCGTTGCATTTATCATTTGATTCATGTTGTTGGAGTAAAGCTAGTCTTTCCTGTAAGCATCTAACCTTTTCTTGATTTTCATTAGATGGTGGTAAGCAGTAAATTTCTTGAATTTGCTGTTGAAGAGCCATCCGCTCTTGATGGTGAGACGCCGAATACATTGCAGGCATATTGGGATGCGGCATTGGACTGGGTCCTATCATCATCATATTCGGATTTATATTATGAGGCATATTTGCCACAATATTTGTTTGACTTGGTGGTATAGATGTATGAACATTCATAGGGTGTGCCACTGGAATAGTGGACATACTTGGTGGTACAATTGGTTGACCCATTGGTGTTAAAGGATTGGGAACATTCGATATGTTTGGTTGCATATTCCCCCCTTGCATTGTAGGAGGAATTTGGGGTAAAGTACTTTGTGAATTATGGACAGGCATACTAGATGACACAGGATTTGTTAAATTAGGATGTTGCATTGTGTGATTTGATTGTAAATTTGTTGGTACATTTGTTGGTTGGTTGGCAATTGCTGGTGTAACAGAAGTAGGGACTGTTTGGAAACTAGAAGAAACACCATGAGTTACATTTGTATGAACTGAAGGTGGAATATTTGTTGATATATTTGGTGCAACAACTTGAGGCATGGTAATATTAGGTAGATTTGTCGTCACATTTTGTAGGTTTGCTGCCTGATAAACTGCTGCCCTGTTAATATTCATGTTTGGCAAATTCTCATATTGACTTGTTGTACTGGTGTTACTCATTACAGGTGGTATATGAATTGGCTGAGATGTTCGTATTTGCGGATGATCATTGCTTGAAGGACTCACATTTGTCAAATTAGAAGATGGCAATGTAGTAAGTTGTCCTGTTGACATTTCTGATATGTTCATATTTTCATTACATTTTTGTTTAGTGTCTCCCTTTTGTTCTATATTATACGATTTTTGAATATTACTGTCACTGTTATCGTCATCTTTTTGAGGTATAAGGTCCATATTTTCCGTAATCAGACTCCCACCTGACAAGTTATCAATCTTGTCTGAGTTTTCTACTGAAGCAGATTTATTAATACTACTTACTTGCGTCAACGGGTTAATATTTGAACTAATACTGGTCATAGTATCTTTCAAAATATTGCTAATATTAGATTGTGATACAAAGGTATGATTTGTATTGTCAGCTGATCTCTCACTTTCTGTTTCAATTTTCTCGCTAGATTTTACTTCGGTGTTGGTTACAGACACACTCTTAGCCAATTCTGGCTTAGACGACTGCAGTACTTGAGTAGTTTCGGAAGACTTATTAGGCTGCTCACTATTTTCAATCTGGGTCACTGTACTTGGTGGAATAATTTTACTTTGATTCCATTGCGATGGAGAAGAAACCACATGCGATACGGCCGGAGAAGCAGGATTGCGTTGATATGGATATTCAGATCCAGCGGGTAACACCATTTGCTCTAAAGCTTGAAGAGTATTCTGTGATGCAAAGGGTACAGAAACAGCTGAAGGTCCCGTGGAAACTGGTGATTGCACCAAGTTTCGAGAATTATGTGGTGAGGCACTAGGGCCCTTAACTGGAGACATAACAGGGCGAGGAGATAATTGGGACTGAGCCTGCTGTCGAGGAGATATTTGAGCTCGCGGTGACATCTGTGGAGAAAGCTGTGGAAAAGGGGGCCGGTATTGAGGACTACCAGTTTCAATACCAGATGCTTTTACAGAGCCATATTGATTTGTTACATTAACATCTAAGGGATGTTGTATTTGATGAGACTGATAATTAAGCGAGACAGAATGATGGGGAGATGCAAAAGGCATCTGCGACGGTACGGCATGAGAAGAGGCCACCGAAGATGGAGGTACTGGAGATTGTCGAGGTACATGGTGCAGTGGTGGAGCACCAGGATGATGAAGATGTACATTAGGATGACTCTGAAGTCCAGAAGGCATACCCCCAGTATGCCCAGTCATATTTTGATGAGTCTGATGTTGTGGTATTGGGGCATGACTTTGTTGACCATGTGGTATTCCATACTGATGTGGATTTACATCCAATTGCTGATGATATGTAGGATGTTGGCTAATTCTAGACGCAGCTGGTGGATGCATCTGTGTATAGTTGGGATAGTTCTGAAAAATGGAAAGAAACTGAAAATGTAGGAAATTTTATTCATAAAAGTACTTCAACTTACTCAAAGGCATAACATTTACCTGTTGTTGGCCATACATTTGTTGTGATGTTGGCTGTGAGAAGTGGGGCTGTCTTGGTAGATAAGCTCCATTTTGTGACTGTAAACTTCCTATTGCAGATCCCTTTAAAATAATAACATAATTAACAAATTACAACAGAAAGTGTTAGTAAGTAATCTAGTCTATGGATTTACGTAGAAAAATCCGTACAACATATATGTTATTAACTTTACATAGTTTACGTATTATAGTAAATACACAATAGGTCTTGATTTATACGTAATTCTTACCTGTTGAGGCGGATATTGATGCATTTTTTGTTGGTGTTCATAACTATGTCGGTAGCTTGGAGTTATGGGTGAATACCTGTTGGCACTTGGTGGCCCAGACCATACTCCCATTTCTCCGATACCTAGAAATATATTCCAAATTTGATCATAAGGCAAAGTATTGTTAGGTAGTTATAATTATTTAAAATCTGCGTATGTTACCTGGTTGGTCAGGTATGGCATATATTGGCTCTGGACCAGGATGGTATCCTGGATATGCATGTGAAGGATGCACATGGTGTGATGGATGAAGTGGAGCATGTGGAGGTTGCGGGAGGCGTGGGCGCGGTGGGTAATTTCCATAGTCATGGTATTCAGGCGCAGGAGGACCTGCACTTGGATTAGACCCTGGCTGGGCACTACTATTGATGGCACCAGGACCACCAAATGAAGCCAGTTTCTGAATTGACCCTTCCTGTGTTACACTGCCTTGGCTGTAAGGTTGTCTGTAACTAAGAAAACAAAGTTATGATTTAGGCTGTCACCAGAATAATAGTTTTTCCCCAAAATATTAAATCTGTCACCTTAATATAGTCTTTTCGTGTCGATACAATATTCATATATTTAGCGACAGATCTACACTACGACAGATTCAAGCTAAAATATAATGAATTACCTATTGTCTGTAGTATCTTTATTATCTCCTGTTACGCCCGAAGCAGCGCCACCCGCAAAGCTGTCTGATCCACCAAGATCAGTAAGTCCTTCCAACATACCGCTTCCATCATCAAATAAATTATATGAGTCCATCACTCTATTAAGAGTGAATTATTATAAATTTTTCATCCAGTATTGAATGAAGATTTGGTACATCCATCTTACTCTGCAACATTAAAATAATCTTGAGATTGTTATATGTATAGGAATTCACTTCAAAGTCCACCAACTGGAAAAAAACATGGCTATTATTATCAAATGGTGAATGGATGGAATGGCTCGCATGTGTAGCGGGTGGATCATAAGTTCGGTCTCTGGCGTCCTAGTTAAGAAATAGTAATAATTTTTAAATCTATATAAATATGTCTCAGAATCAAAGAACATATTGAAACCGTCAGTTCAATAAATCGGCAGTAGTAGCAGTGCATCTTGAGGTGCATTAACTGGTTTGAGTTTCATCATCAACCCCAATGTCCTCTCCACTGATCGCCACTATTACTCGTGTATTGTGCTCCACGCACAATACTAGTGAAATTGAAAAATATTCAGCGTGGAATCCAGTGATTAAAATACTCATAAAATACCCAACAAAATTGTGCTCTTAAAATCTGACAGAACTAATGACCACATTGGTACACGCCGGCCGGTGACACTGTGTCGCCAGCCATACCATTCAATATTAAAGGAATGGAGATTAGGCGCATAAAAATGTACCTTACGACGACGCTCGTCGTTGACCACGGGTGCTGCAACGCATCCGATCGTGATATGACCCGAATCTATATAAAAGTATACAAATCACTTTAGATTGGAAAAAGTGAAACCTCCCATATGTATGACATGTACCAGCAACCAGTACCCTTACTGTCCAATCTAATTGATTTTAATAGTTAGTATACTACTTGCTTTACAAATATTCGTTAGGGTGACAGATTTTTCAATAAGATCTACATTTCTAAACAATTGTATGTTTGCATTAGAAGCAATTTCTGTAACTACAATTGTTTAGAAATGTAGATGGAACTTAGATTCATTGTTTTTAATTATGTTATCAACATCAACATACTACATAACACTATATTACAAAATTTTATTGATTGCAAAATTTACATACCTATACAAAAAAAAAATCAATGTGATACTGTTATACATGATTGATATTGATAACACACTTGTACTTGTCCACTGTATTTATTTTGTACTTAACCCGTTTTGCCTTGCAGTTTGACAGTTATGATACTGCATAACACAGGTATAATCTCATATACCTAATTAAATAATATACTAATCATAAGACTTATAAAATATATGGGAAACAATATTATTATTACTAACTGAAGTCTGGTCTTGACCTTTCTAAAAACAAAACACATTAAAATCCCAGTGTTCTTTGCAAATAAAAGAACAAAAATATTTTATTAAAAAAAGGTCTTAACATTATTTTTTTTAGAATATCTCTAGTATTTTCTTTTATTAGCTCCAAAGTGAGGCCACAGTTAATTTATAACTTTATAATAGTATTGTAGACAATTTTATTCTTATCTTATGTCTATTATTATTTATACATATGGGCTAATAAAAAAATATTATATAAAATATAAATTTCCATGAGATATTCATTTTTCTGTTGTAAACATGGTTCTATTAAATTTATTTTTATTTTCATACGGGCATAATGATGACAAGTGTAGTTAACAAAGAAAGTACTATTTGCACTTATAAAAATTCATAGTAATAAATACAAATATTTAAATGTAGGCCATAGAAAAGTTACATTTGGGGGTTTCATTTGTCAGAGTATGCAATTTTATTTTACAGAAGTCAAGGGTGGATAAGTGTATGGGAATGTAACCCTTGTCCCTCGGCAGACATCTTAGAAAAGGGGATTCAAAGCTATACAATTTAATATGTGCAATAACTTACAGCCATATCTTAATTTAACTTTAGGTAAGGAGAAAATGACAATTAAATTGATAGATTATAGCAGTAATTTAGTTAATATTGCTTCTTCAGTCCTTGTTACTTCTGTAGGCAATAGCTGGCATAGTCCAATATTATGTAGTGTAGATTCTCCTACAGCACTATTTGGATGTTCCATCTTTGGTTTTTAATAACCAGTTCATTCTTCAATCGGTTGGCTTTGGCTTGCATAACCAAGGGGAAAAGCTATACGCTTATGACCTTACAATAAACATAGAGCGCTACAACTTCTCCCGTTTAGTTACACAGCATAGTCTGCTAAAGAGATCTTGAAGGATCATAAGATTTCTGTATTCTTGTATGTGTTGCAATAAAATATTTGACAGTGTACTTACATTACTAAATAACACATATTCACCTCATAATGGTATACTAGCTAATGCACACCCACCAATGTGGAAATAGGAATTACTGAATGTAGGTTCATTTAGTTTCCATTCTCTCATATGAAATGAATGATGTGGGTTCATTAATCTTTTTTTACAATACAAAAAATAAATATTTCTATTTTACAATAAAATTGTATTAAAGTGCTCTGTTATTGATCTGTAGTATATATATGTAATTACAATAAGTTTTATTAGGAATGACAAATCCATATTTAGTGATTTTATTGTGTATGATTAGAGACAACATTAAATAACATTAATTACATTTTTGAAAAGGACAGCTGTAAAAAAGGAACACGATATTTATCATCAAAATGGATAGCATTTAGGAAGTTTTTGAAGATCGAATTTAATTTATCAACAGCATATAAAAACTAAATTTTTGTTGTAAAATCTTGAAATTAACATCCAATCAAAATACAAATAATGGAAATAGCTATAAAATTACAGGAATAACGAACTTATGAATCTGTAAGAAAATTTCGGTAATTTTATATGTAAAGTAAAGACCTATTATAATAATTCACTTTTGTCACAACACTATTTTTATTTCATAAGAAACTTGTAACCCAGTAAAGTCAGATAGCTTTGTCTATTAAATCTAGGTTATGCATGATGGTTTTAGCCGTACATGCATAACCGACTTTCATACAAATGAGAACTCTGGCAGGTAAACTCGGATGCCAGACATAGGCTAGGTTATGCATGATGGTTTTAATTGTACATGGATAACCGACAGGCAAGCCCTAGCATGTATGGCATTCATCATAAAATTACATTGCTGACTACAAAGTTTGTTACTCGTAAAGGACCTTGATTGGTAAGAAGGAAGTAAGAGAAAAAATTGCAAATATCCATGGAGTAAAAAAAAAAATTGATATCAAACATGCATTGAGCCATGGTTTATTTTGTCACAATGAATTTATAAGTTTAGTTTTCATGGATTATCTTTTTAAAATAACTTTTATTTTATGTACAGGATCTTATTTATTCACATTTCAGTCAGTTTGATTACCATATAGGGAAGCTAGTTCCTGGCGAAAATTAAATGTAATTTTTTTCCTTGTACTTTCACTCACAGTAGGGTTGGGAAATACAGTATTTCTTATGTGTAATATTTTGGAGTAGTTGAATGCAAATGAAAGAGTTGAAGTTTACTATTACCTTTGTACTAACAATTTGTAAGTTTTGTAGTGAAACTGTGAAAGTGTAGCGTTGACACAACTTTCACAATTTCATTATTATTTTACTAACTCAGTTTGAATTTGCAGAGCATAAATAACTACTGATAAAAATCACCTCATAATAAATCAATAAGCGAAACACGAACCAAACAATTTTTTCAAAATCTTAAGGATTTACGTAAAAGAAGAAATAATAATTATTTATTATCTGGTTCCTTTCTTTCTATACACATGAACAACACATCACCACAACCAGCTAGACTTATCTGTAATTATTCTTGTTAGTACTTATGAAAGCAGACACAAACCTACACACTATTCTACAACAGAATGGCACTTTAGTCTTGAGTTAATGTGAGAACATATCACTTAAAGCACCTACTTGTATTAGCGATTCGTGGGTATTCCGATGCAATAGTGATACATAAATTTATTACAATACAGTTTAGAATAAACTGATACCATTAAAATTATGTATTAACAGAATTTATTACATTTACGTTCGTAAGGGGAACAATACCTATGCGATAAGTTTACCATGTAGTTCAGAATAGATACATTCATAACATAAACCAGTAGTTATAGAATAAATCATTATGAAATTCAAAAATAAAGTTACAACTATTGTCAGTAGGTAATCATTTCAACAGAGCGTCGCGTAATCACAACGAGACACCTAAGACAAAATTAACAATGGTGGATACCATGATTATGAATACATACCTGATTTTTTCATGTACGCAGCAATTGGGAGGATCATCAATATAATTGTGATTGAACTTTTACATTACAAGTTAATACTTCACTGTGATAAAAGTAGATTATTCTCACTATAAACGCCACACAACAAGTTGTTCACAAAATGGATACCATATTCCGAAAATGTAGGTCCATAAAATTTATTACTGAAAAACTGTCGCGACTAGAAGAATACTTAACAATAGAGATAGTTTTAACGTGTAACTACCTTATTACTGAGATTCAATGCCCAATAATCATAATATCTCACATTGCTATCAAGTATGTTAGGAGAAACGCCATTTAGACACCGTCCATTTTGTTTCCAAAATTAGTTTTTTTTTATATACATGTGCGCTTGCAAAGGTAGCTATATTATCTATGTTGGCATTACTTTGTGGTTTTGGTAGCCATGCCATAGGTTGAGAGCAAACATACTTTATTTTCAATTTTCTTTCAGGAATTTGCTCTTTTTTACATATATTATAATATCGTTGAGAATTTGCAACATTTTTTTTTAGAATGATAAGGGTAGGAATTACTTTTCTGTGTCAAGTAGTGTTGCCGAACTATCGATTGTTTCACTATCGATAGTTTTCATCTGAAAAACGGCATCCTATCGATTGAACTATCGATAGTATCGATATTTTCGATACTATCGATACTATTGATAGGTCAAAACAAGCCGATACTATCGAACGATGAACAATACTATCGAACGTGGAGGGAAACTATCGATACTATCGATAGTATTGTTCCTGGTAGACATTGCACTATCGATAGTATCGATACTATCGATAGTATCGATTATTCAAGTGCTGTTTTTATAAACATCTTGAGGTCTCTTATCAAATTATTTACGTTATTAGATAGTATAGGTCCTTGTTCTTTGAAATTCATTTGAATTTGCATTCATTCCTTGAAATTTTAGGTAACAGTGTGGTTTCTAAATTTTGGATTATTAGAATAAATATTTTGTTATAACTTGGTTCAATAAAGAAAGGTTTTATAAATGGCGGACGTTATCACTTCCTCTCGCTCACACACTAGTACTGTCTATACTCACTCACGCGCGTACCGTCAACACAAAAAAAATATTGATCTTTATTTACTTCCACGCTCTGTGCTCTTGACGCGATGCATAAAAGAAAGGATTCTTAAATGTCGACTTGTACTTGCGTTGACAGATAGTACACTTAGCATACAAAATTTCGTTTTTTTTTCAGTTTAAAAAAAATATAAACAAGACCGTTGTTCATAATAATGTTTTATTTATTTTATTTATTTATTTATTTATTTATTTATTTAATAATCGTCTACAACCATCATTACAGGCATAAAACCCAATGCAATGGGAGTAGAATTATCTACATAAGTGACTATAAATGGCCTCTGTGAATTCACTCCGCGAACACGAAAATATATCAACTATATTCGATAACTCGTTGAGCACACGCAACGAGCGCGTCAGCGGCGCCAGTTCTAACAGTTTAGTACGCGTACGAGCACACGGCACTGAAAATAGTGGCGGAAGTCTCCGCCGCCCTATGTAATCATCTGGGACATACAGAGAGGCCATCTGCAGGACTGCCTGGTCATCTATAAAGCCTCTTATGACTTTTACCACATATGTGGCCAAAGTCACTTCACGTCTTACCTCAAGACTATTGTAACCCACCATACCCCGTACAAACAAAGTAGGATACAATAACGGGTATCCTGGGTATATCCCGTATGTCTTAAAATACAGAAACCTTAAAAACTTGTTCTGAATACGTTCCAGCATGAACTTGTACTTGTCCTCATGTGGCGACCAGATAACAGAGTTACCCTCCAGATGACTCCTCACATGTGCCTCAAACAGCGCTTTTAACGCTCCAATGTTTGTAAACTGATTTGCCTGTCGCAAAACAAATCCTAAATTACGGTAAGCTTTTCTACAAACATTGATTACGTGCTGTCGAAAGTTGAGATCCGCCGCAAACTGAACGCCCAGATCTTTTACAGCGGTGACGCGCTGCAACGGGATCCCCTCTATGTGGTACTGGTAATGAGGTGAAGTACGAGCACGGGTAAACGTAATCATGGAGCACTTAGCTGCATTGAAAAAGAGCTTGTTGTCATGGCTCCATTGTACAACCCTGTTTATGTCCCGCTGCAGCCCGGATCGATCATCATCCTGCTTGATTACACGTATCAATTTCAGATCGTCAGCGAATAGCAAAGGTGTTGAGTCGCTCACTACACTCGGCAAGTCATTTATCATTAAAATGAATAGAAGCGGGCCCAAGTTACTGCCCTGGCTTACGCCGGACCAAGTGTAATATGATGGTGAAAAACTACCTCCACAGTCCACGTACTGGCATCTATCCCGCAGGTAGCTTGCAAAGAATGCTAGCGTGTGAGGAGTGCAGCCCACATTTGCTAGTTTCAATAGAAGTGTGTCATTATCAACCGTGTAGTTCTTTATTATAACCAACATCATGATCTTCCATGATCCTCCTTATAGAATGTGATATACGTTCCTTTTTCAGGATGAAAGAACTCAATGTGCGTTTAAAAGGACTCTATGTGTAAAATTAGGTACTGTTTCCGATGAAAACAAAAATAGATTCGTCACGTGTCGTGGGCGAAGCCGCCGGCCGCAGCTAGTTAGAAATTATTACGACCCGGTCTTGTTTTTATTATTTTTCATATAAAAAAAATATATTTGAAATTTAATATGCTAGCTGTACCATCTGCCAACGCAAGTACAAGCCGCCACTTATAAAACCTTTCTTTAATGCACCAGCTTATAGCATATTAATTCATTTTTTGATGCTCGATCATAAAGAATATATCAATAAACCTATTGCCGTTTACAGAATCGTAAAATATGGTTTGGTTGTAGAGTAATCCCTTTTTTAGTAGAAGATAGTAGAACATCGTCACGACGTCATCACCTGTCCGTGCTTCTTTTTTTTTTGACAGTTTTTTGCCTGGCTTGACAGGTTAATAAACAATGAATAATAAGAGGTAAAATGTTAGTATGCTTATTGCAATTATTTAAAATTATATTAACATTACCGTTATAATTATTGAGTATTATACCTTATTATTATAAACGATACTATTGTAAATTAGTAAACTATCGATAGTCTAAAACAATCGATAGTATCGATAGTATCGATAGTATCGAAATTATCGATAGTTTACTCTTGGCGAACAATAATACTATCGATAGTATCGATACTATCGATAGTCCTATCGATTATCGTGTGATTGTTAGACTATCGATAGACTATCGATTAATCATCGATAGTCGACTATCGATCGGCAACACTAGTGTCAAGTGCATGACAGTATCTTCAGTCTCTGGGCATATTCTGAGAGGATGGGGAGAAGTGAGAGCTATTTTAATGTTGAAGTCAATAAAGGGAGATTATACAAATCCTAAAACTACAAATCTGTCTGACCTTCATTCTTAAGATTATGGGAGGTGGCGATGAGGAATGGTTCAGATGGTGCAATAAAACATTCATCTTTACACAAATCAGCAAAAAGTCCACAGAATTAGCTCTCCATCTGGTGCGCAGTCGGATAGTCTGTCTTCCGATCGACAAGGCTGTACGTGTACCACAACTGAGAATACCTACACAAAATAGAATTTGCTCACACTCTTACTGATCAGTTTTCTAGTAGGTATTTATAGCTTTACTAAAGACGGGCTAGATGGCGCAGCCGGCACTTTTGGTAAGAAGAGTATGGTGTCACATCATGTGTTCCCTAATTTATGGATAAATGTTCATCGGTTTTCGGAGCATATTTGTGCATACTTTTTCAGCTGACGACCAGCCTTGTCTACATGATCTTAATCCATTGATTTCGTAGTGCAATTCTTGTGGAATCTAATGTTTTCCTTGTTTTCTACAGGTATGAACAGCACACCGTGACCACATATTAAATATTAGTTAGGTACGTATTACTGAATACATTATAACAAATATTTATTTATTATTCAACATCATCATCCTAGCGTTAGTCCCGGTGGCATCTGAAGCCTTCGCCCCGGAGTCCGGGGTCCGCTATCCGGCTTTTTCTCTTCCACTTCGCTCGGTCTTGCGCATCCGTGGTGGTGACTGGTGAGTCCAAAAGAAGTTAAATCCCTTGGTATCAGTCCTGCTTAACAACAAATTCGACTGGAGGCGCCATCTAGAGAAAAGGCCGGGATTACTTTCAGGCAGTACAGAAGGATTGGTAAAAAAATGCGGTAAAATACCAAAATTCATTATATGGCTTAATGAAACAGTGATCCACCCCATGATAGCATAAATATGGTGCTATCATCTAGTGGCCGAGGACTAACCACAACACAACATCCGCCAAACTATTTACAACGGACTTAGAAACCACGTGTGTAGGTGGCTAACTACAAGTGTGGATAAATTCATGAATCTGTAACCACAAACCATAGACAGAGAACATTCTTTATTATAGGGCAAAGTAGCATTTCGCCCTTGTAGTTGGAGCCCTCAAAAGTCACTGGTCTAACTGCAATTCAGCGATGTCGCCCTGGGGTAGTGGAGGTCGGATGGCAGTCAATTCACGGAAAATATCTAATTAGGCAAAACGCACAGCCAGTCTTTGCGTTTTGACTAATTAGATCTTTTTTTTAATTAGATAAAGGCGGACCCGATTTCATTTATCTCAGCTATCACGCAGCTATACGAGACGGATGTGCACTTCTGACCGGCTCTCGGTAAAATGTTACGTGAATGTGGACGAGGACATTTAACAAATTTCAATACAAATTGAAATTATTGCATTCTATTAAGTTTCTCTGTAAGTTAACTTATTCCATATTTATTTGGTGTCGGCGCAATATGTGTGCTTTATCCATCCATCTCAAAATTCACTCCCTTCCTGGCCATATCATTTCTCACACAATTCTTCTATCTCCTCTTATTATAGGTGCTCCTTTGCCCTTGTAGCCATCGACTTCCATAGTTAGTTAATCTTTACGCATTCATTACACGTCCGAACCAAGATAAATGACTTGCTCGTAGCTTCCGTGATTGGTGCTACTTTCAAACTTCTTATAATATACTCATTCCCGATCTTATACATTCTTGTCACAATACACAGACACACACATTCATCTCAATATTCTCATCTCAGCCACATGCAGGCGTCTTTCCTCTACGTACCGACTCTCTGATCCATACAGGGCGTCAAGCCGGATCATGCTCTTATAGATTATTCCCTTTAACCGAAGGGGTATTCGTTAGCGTGTGAATTGTCTCGAACGCTGATTTGATCAGATTTGACGATTTCCAGCCCCCCGAACAAGCCGGTTTCTGAAAAGGTTACGTATCGTAGACCACATCCATACGTTGCGTCAAGTCATACAGAAGACGCATGAGTATAA
The DNA here is from genome assembly GCA_963691645.1 of Pelosia muscerda. Lineage (NCBI taxonomy): Eukaryota > Metazoa > Arthropoda > Insecta > Lepidoptera > Erebidae > Pelosia > Pelosia muscerda. Next base: position 9,719,068 of record OY829100.1, read on the forward strand.
CTTGCCACTAATGTTTAGCGTTTGTGGACTATGGATTCCATCGAGACATAATAAAATAAAAATAAAATAGTTTATTTGCATCATACAGTTTGGTGTAACAGTTTTGTGATTGAAGCCTCCTTTTAAGCAAGTAATGCCTGTATTAGGAGACTCCGCTCTTAACAGAACGTACAATTTTGTGCATTAATGCAAGTAGGTACTATAATGTACAATATACATTTGAGCAATAACAGCATATCTAGGTAAATCTCTCCTGCAGCGGTGTCATAATAGACTACCGGTTTCTCAACAACCGCCAATCTAAACTAAAGTCAGAGTCAGACTAAACACTTCAAATAACAATCAGAATAGCAGTTATAATATCATATATTATTTGTATCTTTATATCTAAAATACATGATTATTCGCTAGCACGCTAATTAAATATATTGTGCAATAACTATACATCTATTAGCTTACCAGAACAACAATTACATGGATAAAAATTGTTAAACTCAAGATTTTTCTTTTTAGGATCTACTAGTGAATTATTTTTTAAATTTGTAAGTAAGACCATAACCTTTTCCATATCAACGCGTTTTGATTCAATCTGGAAATACGATAACAATTCGTTATCTTCTGCGAATCGAGAAAGTATTCCACTGAGCTCTTCTAACTCACATTTGAGTTTACCACATTCCTGTTGGAATACTTTTAATTGAGCGCTTCTTTCTTCGTCCCGTCGTTTTAGTAAACTGCGTTGTTGTTGATATAAAGCTACATATTCACAAATAGTATCCGTTTCATTTTGCAGCTGTAATATTATATGTTCAAGTCTATGTTTTTCATCAGACAAATCAGCTACTTCTTCCATAATTTTCAAAAATCGTTCTTGAAGTTGAAACATAGCATCTCCCTTTGGCAGAAGAATACTGTCACTTCTTTTTTTCATTGAAAGTTCACCTTCATCCTCTGTTTCATTAGCCAATTCAATAGCATTATTATTTTTTAACGTTTCTTCAACTATAAGGGCATTTTCTTCTGATATTTCAGAGTTCTTGCTACTTCTTTCTGTAAGCCTCAAGTCTTCGCATTGTTTCTGAATGGCTCTGTAATTAGATTGTAATCTAATCATCTCTTCATCTTTGGCTTTTAGTTTAATTTGCATACCTTTTGCTAGTTCTTCTATTTCAGCTAATTTAATAGTCAATTCTCTGTTTAAATATTTTTCTGCAGTTAACCTTTCTGTTAACTCCAATTTATCTTTGCTCTGAAATGGAATGATACGTCAGTCAATTTGCTCACTTGGATTTACCAGATATAATAATAAATACTCTTTATTGTATACTTCGGGACACATATCTTAGATCTAAGTCGCTAGAGAAACGAGGCCCTGACGCGTACGGATTGTTTTGATTTAATCTAAGATCAGTGGTTTGAGCTCGTCCAATCTCAATACGCGTATTGCGCGTATCGAGTAGTACGGAGATGTCCCGAGGTACGAGTATGTCTAATACAAGTTTTCTACTACCGATACCTTCACCTTTTCCAGTCCCATGACGCCACCTGACCTAATAGTTGGAGCCCAAAAAGTCCGTCAACTGTTCTAAACCAATTCTCGGATTACATATGGTTCCAACTAGATCATTTGGTGGATTTTTTAAGGCTCCATCTACCCATAACAAGTTAAACAATTGCTTCGACTACGATGAATAGAGGCATGGCATCCGAGAACGACACTTTAATAATGTGCTCCTCAAAGGCGCACAAAGATATCCCGGAACCCTGGAACTATTTATTTCTGCAGGAGGGACAATACTGGAAATTTAGCCCCTTTTAGTTTTATCGCTCTATAATTTCCCCTCAAAATTTATAATTCCATGATCAGACCTGCCATATTGAATCTATGGATCGTCACGTTTGGCCTTAAAAGTGACGAATGAAAGAGAAGTGCATGTACTGGAGATGCGAGAGAGAGAGAGAGAGAGAGAGAGAGAGAGAGAGAGAGAGAGAGAGAGAGAGAGAGAGAGAGAGAGAGGAGAGAGAGAGAGAGAGAGAGAGGAGAGAGAGAGAGAGAGAGAGAGAGAGAGAGAGAGAGAGAGAGAGAGAGGAGAGAGAGAGGAGAGAGAGCGAGAGAGAGAGAGATAGAGAGAGTTGATTTTGGGTTTTTTTGATGAGTTGTGCATTTATTTGCAAATTTTCTATTGGTCGTCTGTCCTCCCTCCCCTCAATTATTTTAAAGTGCGGAAAGACATATTCTGTGAATTGTAAAAAATGTAGCGCTATGATATCTCCTCTAGTTATTTATTTATACACAAATAAAAACCATTACCATTTTTACAAATGCGTCTTCTAAACCTTGTATATCATGTTTTAACTTTTTGTTTTGCTCTGTAGCCCTTTGCGCGGCAACTTTGTCACTTGTCATATCTGCGCTCAATTTAGATATACTTATATTGTCATGATTACATTCAACATCCTTCACTTCTGTTAATTCCTTAACTTTTGCTTCACTTTCGGCGTACTGACTTTTCAGTTGTTGATGTTGGTGTTGTAATTCCTTTAAAACATCCTGAAATTAAAAATGCTTGCAATAGCAATACAACATTTAAGTAAGCTTGATCGAAATTTAAACTGGATTCTTTACGAAATGAATCTATGATCTATTCATTTATACCCCGTCCTATATTCAAGCTGCTCTAATAAGTTATATTTATTCATAGACAGATGGCAGTAGTACATAATATTTAAAAAATCGATTACATATAAGCTTGATTAAAAAAAATAAGTACCATAATTCATTACTCTTAATATTTGCCTACTTGCATAAATACATATTTACAGACTTCTCTGTGATCAATAAGTCAGAAAATAGTTATCAAGGACTCTTCTGAGGCTCTCTTCAACTTTAAAATGCCGAATGATGCGGTCGACTCTCCGACCAACGGCACACTAAGCAGATTTAGTTTAGTTATTCTGGAAACAACCGGCAACGTTGATCATAAAAATACCACAGGAAGTGTTCTAATTGAACATCTAGAACACAAACTCTCTTCCGAAACTCTTTAACTTATGAGAAGGAGGCGTGATCAGCCACCTATTCAGCTGTCTCCATCAGTATAAAATAAAGTCGCATTCTCTGTCCCCATGTCCCTTTGTATGCTTAAATCTTTGAAACTACGCAACGGATTTTGATGCGCTTTTTTAAATAGATAGAATGGTTAAAGAGGAAGATTTATAATGAAAAATGTTGCAAAAACGGGGTAACGCAGACGAAGTTGCGCGGGTCTACGACTAGTAGATACATCACAGACGACAAAACCAATGAGATATGGCGATGAAGACCCGATACAGCGTGGCCCACTAACACGCCATTATAAAAAGGAGAAACCCAATTTCGAACAGTGCGAGGAGGGGGCGGCTCTCAAGCAGATGAAGAACAACAGATGCCTTTGCGATGACCGAATTACTACAAATCTATTAAAATCAGGCCTCTTCAATTCCGTCAGGCTTATCACCTAGGGCATGGAGCGGTATTGTGGTGATGTTTTTGTTCAAATGTGACAAGATCTTGATGAAGAACTACACAACCACTTCCGAGTCATATTTATAAGTTGTTCTCGAGAGTCATTACTAATCGCCTCGCGAATGAGCTCGACGAGTTCCAGCCACCAGAATAAGCCAGGTTCCGAAAAGGCTATAATGCCATAGATCAATCCATACCATCCGGCAAATTGTAATGCAGATTGAAGAGTATAGCCACAGAGAGACTACGAGAAAACCTTCTGACTCTATCGAAACTAGAGTGGTTCCAAATGTCATGCAATGGGGACGTTGTAATGCAACGGTGAAGTCCATATATCGCGGTAATACAGGCATCCCTTCGATTACCGCGGCTTGGCTTTCCGAAGCTTGGCGCCTGGAGTCGATTGGACGTATCGGGAATTAAATATACACGTGGAATACATTTATTTTCTGCAGTTCACTGTCGAAATTGTCTCATTTGCAAAGTCGCCGTAACAACTGGGCGAAATAATGCCTCAGTCTTTGTCATGTACTTACCACTATTTATGAATTTCTTTAGGGAAAACTTACCTGGACATTTTTTAAATCATCTTCTAATACCTTTATATTGCTGGTATTTTGATCCATTTCAAACCGTTTTTTATCAATATTATAATTTTGAATTCTTATTTCCATGTCACTAATTTGTTCAATTAGACTGGTTTCTCTATTTGATAAAGTCTGAATTTCTTTATTCAGCTCCTCATTTTTTTTAACTGCCGATCTTAATTGTTCATTTAATTCCGAAACATAATGTTCATAATGTAAATTCATTTGATCTCTCTCTTTTTGCATCAAACTTACTTGTTGTTCTAGATTGAAAATTTTCTGCAAATTGGCTTCATTTCTCTCAATATCAACAGCTTTCTCATTTAGCAGACCAGAAGGTGAACCATTAGTTAACTGTTGCATCTGAAGATGTATTACATCATACTGATTTTGAAGATTACGTAATTGACTGTTAAGTGAATCATTTTCAGTCTCTTTAGCATTTAAAATAGTTTTAGTAAATTCAAGCTGCTCTAATAAGTTACTATTTTCTTCTGATAAAGATGACCTAATTGAAATTAATTCATTAACGGTTGAATTTTGTTGTGATAGTTCTTGTGCAGCCAGTATAAACTTATTATTGACATTTTTTAGTTCATTTTCCAAATCAATTACTTTTTGATTACATGTGTTTAAGTCATTGATAACCAATGCATGTCTCTGGTCTAGTTGGCTGAGTTTTGCATGCAAATCACATACTTGCAGCTCTAAATTTCTCTTATTAGATATTAATATTTCTGTTACATTGACATTATTTGGTAATATTTGAGCTTCTTCTGTTGGAGGAGCTTTTTTATCATTATGTAAATTAAGCGTTGAGTTATAAATTGCACTATCACTTTCTGGGTTTGGAGGTTCAATATGTATAACCTCAGCAATGTCAACACTATTTGAAGTAAAATTAAATTCCTCTATATTAACTGTCTGAGTATCTAGATAACTGTTAATTTCTGGTTTAATATTTTCATCTTTCTGTATAGTTTTTTTTACTTGATGATCTTTCAACTGAAACAGTATTGTACACAATTGTTAATAACACTACTACTCAGCATATCACAACTAAGGAACATTACTGGCTAGTCACAATGCAACACGCTAGATATGCATATATCATATATGCAGAATGGAATCATATAAAATAAAAAAGTGGAGATGGAAAAGACAAAATATGGTAAACAATTAAATTGAACAAGATATATTATACACTGATACTTAAGGGGTAGAAACATAATAATAATTATAAGTGGAATAATAATAACTTTATTAGCATGAAAGATGTACACAGTTGATACTAGATTTATCCCAACAGTTTTACACAGTAAAAAAGGGTACCAAAGTAATTGTCTCTTACATTGGGCTTAATTTGTACAGGAGCATATAATTTAGTACGTATTTCACCAGCCAAACCGACCGTGCTTAGGCCGGCTGGACAAGATCAGGCTAGTATGACATATTCCTATCAAATAGGTGCATTAATTTATAAGATCGCTAATAGTCCAGCAGGTACTAAGCCCAGCCCCTCTCACTGGCAAACATCGCACATCAGATTCACCGGCCCCAAACTGAGACGAACTCGTATCTTGGGACTCGGTGGCTCGCCACTTTAAATGTCCTATGCTATTATTTACCTTAAATTATGCTAAGTTTTTTTTTTGTTTTGTACTACTCAACAATCTTTATGAGGGTTTCTGTTTCATTGTAGCTCAATAAATAGCAATGAGAGGATGAAGTGAAGGATAGCAGTGGACAATAAGCTAATTGATTGATGTTATGAATTAAGTTATCGCCAATTAAGTTGATTATGTACTGCATAAATATTGCAAACACATTCCACAGGTTGTCTTGATAATTCTTTTGAAAATTATTTATTTATTCATGGAATTGCCAAGGTATAATTTCATTTGTCATTCATAACCGGTGACAAATTTTAAATGCTCATAACTATAGTAAATTTGTTTAGGTACTCATATATATTCATAAGGGTACTTAGGTACATGAAATTTGTACTCTGATGATGTTGAAAAATGTATCTGTACTGACTGTATTAAAATCTTCATTAAATACTTTATTTACATTATACTAATGCTAATGTATGTAACTTATCAGTTATTTTTTTACAGCACTTTATTTTTGTATTGACAGATGTGACGTGTCACAAATGTTTTGTAAACTTATGAATCATTTACAGGACTTCGTTAGAAATGACTATTGAAAATGGAAATACAAATGGATTAGCAGTTACTGTATTTAGAAAACTAATCCTACATCTACATATGACAGGCATCTATTACCTTTTTCCGTGCTAAGGCTAACTTAGCTTCCCGATTATCCATTGTCAACTTATTTGAATGAACTGCTTGTCTCAGTCGAGTTTACTATCATAAAATAAAGACAATAAAATTCAATTCTGTAAGACTATATTTAGATTTTAACAACAACAAAATATTTAATTAATATATATTTTAAGGCTTTTTGACAGTACTTTTTGACAGACAAGGCAGAGTTCAATTACGTTTTTTTTTTCTTTTGTCTATTATCATTAGAGGCATAGGCTAAGGTGCTGTGACCATGCTGCCTTGTCTTGTTCTTTTTTTATAATTTCACGCCTATATCCCCGAAGGGGTAGGCAGAGGTGCTTGCAGACATTTCGCCAGTCTATATTTAGGTCCCAATGTAATAGGCGGAGAGCCTATTGCCATTGACCGGGCCCTTATAAACCTGCGATAAAAACACACATAACTTCGAAAAGCATCGCAGTCATTGGTGTGTGCCATGGTAAACCTGGGATCGAACCCGAGACCTCGTCTCAGCAGTTCATTACCCAAACGGCCATACCACTTGGCTACCGCGCTAGGCTATATGTTTATTATAGGTATATATTTAACAACACGCCTAACCACGGAATAAAGATACCAGAAGTGTGAAGGAAGCGGTGTACGCGTGTCACTTGGTGGCTAATATACGCCAGCCCATACAAATTCGGCCTTCAGTCGCACACTCACTGACAACCTTTCACTACAAATATGCCTTACTGTGCCATTTTGCAGTGCAGAAATGATAGTAAGGGAGTATATTTTAGAAATAAAAGTGTTTCATAACACCAGTAAGAAAGGAAACCTTATTGAATTCCGATTATTTTAACAACTAAAATCAACTTTGATACGAAGCAATAAAGCTTATTCTGATTTCACACACTATTCTCGAACACTTCGTGCTATTCATTGAAGTGATGTGGTCAAATGGGGTGGCAAGTTCATATACAGGTGGCATTACAAAATTCCACCCTGTATAAAGGAATATATTATTATTATTACTGTTTATATTTTATATTCATGAAATATAAATATAAATAGCGATTGCCATACAAATCTCCAGGTAAATTTGACAGCTGCAATCTCGTTTTTACGACATCTGTATCATCATTCTCTGAACCTTTTCCCAACTCAGTTGGGGTCGGATTTATTTTTGTTCCCAACTCAGTCTAACTGTGATGCGGCTGAACTTCAATATTTTGCTTGAAGCGACTGCCATCTGACCTCCACAATCAATGGTCCAATGACCAATGGCGATATTGAAGTTTCAAGTTACACTGGTTGGACTTTTGAAGGGTCCAACTACCCGTAACGACTGCCATAGGTGTTTGTGTGACAACCAGGATCGACGGGTTAACGTGCTCTCCGAGGCACGACCAGACCATTTGCACAGAGCGGGGATCGAACCCGCGCCCCGTGCGTACCAGTCGCGTACACTACCGCCACGCCACGGAGACTGCTGTGTTTTACGTCATATGTAATAGCCATATTCTTTAACGAAGGAACTTAAAAATACCAATACGTATATTAATTTTGGAGCCCACTAAACCACAATAATTTATTTTCAAAACTTTGCCATCCTAAACTGGATAGGGTGACATTATCCTCCCAAGAGATAAATTGGTGGAGGGAAATCATCCACTTGAGAAAAATTGGTGGAACTCAGTCGCCTAAGGCGTCATCCTAACAATTGAGTGTACAAAATCTTGTTGTCATTGGTGAATCTTTAGGATGTGCTCCTGAATATGTCCGACATCGGGCACATAGGTACTAGACCTGACTCTTAGAGAATTGCACAGCTTACACTTAGGGAACTACACAGCTTACACTTAGGGAACTACACAGCTGCTCTAAGATGAATAGGTAAACCCCAAGGCTATCTTATTTATGTACATGATTGCAGTTCGTGATGTAGGTATAAGTAACTAACTAACCTATGTTATTTTGTTTGTGTTCCCTGTTTATGCAACATTTGTTACCTACTACACATACTGGTGGCAGCATAAAGTTATGTACATTAAACAACTCTATTCAAGCCAAATTAAAGTCTGTTGCATAGTTTTAAGATCTAAGCATACATAGGGACAGTCAGAGAAAGCAAAGCAACTTTGGTCTCTGTTGTTTTATGTTGTAGCAACTATAAGCCATGTAGCACATTCTGTAAATTCTTTAGTACTTAATTTTTTTAGTAATGACTAGTACATACTAAATCCCTAACAACACTATTATGATAGTGATATTCTCATGCAGTAGAAAAATGAAACAAGCTTATGATTGACAATAAATCTAGTTATAATAGGCTATGTGAAGATATTAAATTTACTGTAACAGCTAAGTAATATAAGTATATGAATTTAGAGCCCACCTATAAGGAATACAGGCGAAACTTTATTTGGAATGAAAACTATGTAAATGCATATACTTACTAGGGTTCAAATACACAAATTCAACTTATTTTGTTACCTAATACATCGACTCATCAATTATTAACATCATTCAACTACAATCCACTCCATCATAGTTCAGAGTACACTTTACAAGTATTATAATGACATCATAAGTATACTACACCTGAATGAACATAAAGTAAATTAAATTTTTCAATTACAGAATTCATATCATTTAAAACATATTGTTTGTAGTCATAAAACATTCGACGTTTTTTGTAATTACTTACTTATTTGTGTCCATACTTAAATACAAATACATATTTAAACATCATCTACAGTAGGTAACCAAAATGCCATATTGGTACAAGCTGAAGCAAGCATCATAAACTTAGGATTAAATTGTACACACTGTATAGGTGCAGGATGATCACCATTCAACACACAAACTTTGTAACCTGTATCAGCATTCCAGACATGGACTCTCCCATCTGTTGATCCACTAAAAATATATTGTGAATCAGGACTGAATGATGCCTCTATTGGTATTCCTTTGTTGTTAAGATGTCCAGTGAAAGTCTGTAATGGTGTGCCATGGTATGCATCGACTAGGCGAATTATAGACCCATTTGTACTGATTAACATTGTTTTGCCATCACGAGAGAATTTCAATCCTGTCCAATCACATTCTTTTTCTTGATTTAATTTAAAAGTGACAAAGGGCCCTTTATCAAATGATCTCAAGTCATACAATTTGATACTTTCTGAATTAACGCCAGCTGCAAATATAAGACCTTCTGGATCGTAGGCCGCAACAGGTCTTCCGGACAAATGCATCAATCCTTGGCAATTAGGTGATCGTAAATCCCAGAGTCTTAATGTTTTGTCTAATGATCCAGAAAGAAATGTGTCTTCGACAGGTGATAAACATAATGTTACCACTTTTTTTGTGTGTCCAGGGAAGTATCGAATGTATTTGTTATCATGAAGTGATAAATACCGGATAGTATCATCAACTTTAGTTGAACTGTGAATAGCTGTGTTCTTGGCATGTGTAAAATGTATCAGATCAACGCCATATTTTTTACTATTGACTGTGATCATTTGTGTACCCTTTTCACAATCATATATAACAATTTGATCATCTTCACTACATGATATCAATGTCTCACCACTTGGAGAAAAGTCAATACTATTTATTTTATCTGTGTTTTCTCGAAACACCTTGGCTACCTTAAAACTTCGTACAACTTGGTCTACTAATTTAATCATTTGTAATATATTGCCCAAAACAGTGTTTGCGATAAAAAATATTCACTTTAGTTGAAATAACAACATAACAAATTAATGCATTTGTAATGTATTGTACATATAAAAGGCGCACACCACGCACAGTCAGTGTTGCCAACGACACCTGTAAAGTATTCTGCTAAATGCTTTACAATACAAAATGCTACCAATTTATGCGTAGACAGAGATTTGTTTTACACTATGTAATGATATTACCTACCAAGAAAGAGTTCCAGTATACACAATGGGAGTTTTTCATCGCTCTCTTGAATTAAAGAAAATAAAGAAAGCTAATGAATTCTACTGTTAACAAAACTACTAATTCAGGATTAATAATGACGTTTTACTTTACTGTAAAAATTTTCTCTGTCTACGAATTATTTATGCTAAAAATTGCAGTAAAGTAAAACGTCATTATTAATCCTGAATTAGTAGTTTTGTTAACAGTAGAATTCATTAGCTTTCTTTATTTTCTTTAATTCAAGAGAGCGATGAAAAACTCTCATTGTGTATACTGGAACTCTTTCTTGGTAGGTAATATCATTACATAGTATAAAACAAAGTCGCGATCTCAGTCCCTATATTTCTTGTCCCTATGTCCCTTTGTACGCTTAAACCTTTAAAACTACGCAACGGATTTTGATGCGGTTTTTTTAATAGTTAGATTGGTTCAAGAGGAACGTTTATATGTACACTGACGGACTCATAAACTGCATCAAAGTTCAGGTTTACTCTAAAAGGATTTTTTATAATAAGTATGCAAACTTTTTAGATTAAATTATATAAATATGGAAAGACTGGCTCTTAATCTTAAAAAAAAATTAAATTTAAAAATAGAACTGCAGTAAAACAAATGAATATAGCCGGGAAAAGAAAATTTACTTGTAGTATCAGATTTGCGTGTTATTTATAGCAAAGTTTTAAATTGATTCTCATTGATTTTTTTTGTTTTGTCAATTGAATTATTGTTACCAGCATAATTGTTGGGTTAGTTTTTTACCACATCGAGAGTTTTTGAACCATAATATGGATACTTCGTCCGAACAAGCGGCACAAATTGTAGCATTGGTGCGGGAGGGCTTGGATCAACGAACGATTGGTAGAAATTTAAATTTAAACCAGTCTACGGTTTCTAGAATATACAGAAGGTTTGTAGAGACAGGTTCTTACAGGAGGAGACGTGGTACAGGCAGAACTCGAGCAACCACAGGTCGTGATGACCGATTTATTGTTATAACTTCCCTGCGAAATCGTTTCCTCACGTCAGTTAACATCAAAACCGAGCTTAATGAAGTGCGTGGAGTAAACGTGTGTGCACGAACAATAAGAAGAAGGTTAAAGGAAGCGGATATCACCCCTTTTAGACCAGCAAATGGTCCAAAGTTGTCTACAGCTCACAGACAAGCTCGCTTAAGATTTGCGCGTCATCACCTGAATTGGACAGAAGAGCAGTGGGCCTCTGTATTGTTCACGGACGAGTGTAGGACATGTTTATATGGTGCAGATGGTCGCAGAAGAGTCTATCGTCGACGTGGGGAGCGATATGCTCAAAGTTGCATTGAGGAGCGTGTTCCTTTTGGAGGCGGTTCATGTATGGTCTGGGGTGGCATATCGATGAACGGGCGAACAGAACTTGTGTTCATAGACATGGTCCGTCAAAACGGTAATAGAGGGGGTTTGACAGCACATCGCTACATAACAGAGATATTAGAAGATCACGTGGTGCCTTACATGGGATTCATAGGCGAAAATTTTACTTTAATGCAGGATAATGCCCGGCCGCATGCAGCTGCACAAGTTCAACATTATTGCGAAGAGGTTGGGATACGTACAATGAATTGGCCAGCACGCAGCCCGGATCTTAATCCCATCGAGCATGTTTGGGACAATTTAAAAAGAGCTGTATATGCGAGAAACCCTTCGCCCACGACAGTGGCAGCACTAAGAACAGCACTTTCAGAATAATGGGACAATATTCCGCAAGATCTTTTAAAAACCCTTATAAAATCTATGCGGAACCGATTAGAATCCGTAATAAGGGCACGTGGGGGTAATACACCTTATTAAAACACAAATAAACCCTTGCATAAAGTTTGTGTCTATTGTTAAAACCAATTTTTTAATTAAACCAATTTTTCTTAAATTTCTGTTTTTTCTTCAAAAAAAGTCTTAAGGTCCTTTCCAGTACATAAACTTAAACTTAAAGATATGACCCTACGCTGTTTTAAAGTTCACGAACCAATCTAGAGGTTTCAATTTAAATCTGTATAGAAAGTATGCATACTTGGTTAAAATATTTATTTCAAAGTCGACTATTACTTTGATGCAGTTTATGAGTCCGTCAGTGTATAATAACATCCATTAAATAGTGGAGAAATACTGATATTTTTTAGGTTTCTAATGTGATGTCCAGTGGCGTAGCTACCAAGGGGCTAGGCGGGGCAGTGCCCCGGGGCCCTCGAGCTCAGGGGGCCCTCCAATCCTTACCAGAAATCTCGATCGAACTGAACTTTTGGAAATTGGATGCAACCCTACTTTAATCATGACAACTCAGTTGAGAGAAATTCAAAAGCTAAGGGTGTCACACATTACGCAAATACAGTAAGATATCTATATCGGACCAGATATCTTTCAATATCGCTCTCTATATAAATTGTATGAGCTACGATCCTATGCAGATAGGATATATTTTATCGTAGAGTATCTGTCTGAGCTGGACACCGACATATATGGAAAGATGGTGAGCTTATTATCTGCGTATATGTATATAGATAGACAAACATATAGATAATGCATCATATTTAAAAATAAATAATGTCCTTACGGTCGAAAATTAAATGCATGTGTTTTTGTATAGTATAGAAGCTATGACCAATCAGAAAAACATGCACAAGCAATTCTCGACCTCAATGACATTATTTATTTTCCTGCATTTCTTAAATATTCCTAGCCAGTAGCAAAAGCACTGGTAAATAATGTCATTATGGTCAAAAAATTTTACTCCTAGTTGGCTATTTGTAACTAGGTGGAATAGAGGGATAAATCATGGAAGATATTAAATTCGCCTCGGTCCTTTTTAAGTCCTTTATATGGCCTTCTATCCACATTTTTGGCGTTTTAGTCAATGAAGCTAGACATGGACATCAAATTCAAAATCAGAATCATCTTCTGACGAGCTGTCTCACAAATTAAGAAGCAATAACGTGGCTTTTTCGTAAAACGCGAACTTATTTGTAACTGCTAATGCACTCCTACGTGGTTTTTAAACGATCCAAGGTCCCCCGACACGACAACGCATGAATTATTTATTTTTTTTACTTTTCGAAGTTATTTTTTGAGTCAGGGGTTTTTAAAATTTTTAATTAAATTTTTATTTTATACTTTTTAAATTGTTCTCCTTGTTAAGCCCTTTCATTTGATACTCATATTGACGGACTAGTAAACTTAGAAGGTAATTGGCTATTTGTTGGTGGATGGCCGCTATCTTTGATTTGAAATTTGTCATAGTGTATCGTATTCTACTCGTCAAACCCTTTCATTTGACATCCATATTAAGGGACTTGTGCAAAAATAATGTGGTCGGCCATTTTGTAGCGGCGACCATCTTGGATCAATTTTCATCAAACCTAGCTAAGTTCGGGAGCTACGATGCCACACACACACAGACACGTAAAGCTTATAACACCCCGTGGTTTTTACGTCGTCGGGGGTTAAAAATAAAACCGCATCAAGCCTGGATTTAAACGAAGTCATTGATAGTTTTGCGAAAACTAAAGTTAGTAAATAGTAATTGTTATTAAGTCTTTTGGTAGGACCGAACTTTATCTAAGAAACCCTAGTCTATTCCCCTTGTATAACCCCTTGTATAACTATGTTCATTCTAACTTTCACATTAGCCTATTTCGTTTTCTAAGCCAAACCTACACTAAGTAGTAATTGTAATTTATGTTGTAACCGTATAATATTTTTGTTACCTGCCCTGCAGTGCACAAAAAAAACTTAGATAGCTTAGCATTTTTAAAGTATTTGTACATTTCATATTTTTATTTTAAAAAACCTAATCAGTTTGCATAGTAATGGGGCCCCGGTTCTGAATTTGCCCCAGGGTCCTTGGTTACCTAGCTACGCCACTGGTGATGTCGTGAATAATTACATTTTTATCGCTTACATTGCAAACGCAGGCTGAACCCTACGAGATTTATCAAAATAATTTACTAAGTATTGTACACATTGAAAAGGTCTACAGAAAAATCCGCGATGGTATAGGTACTATAGGTCTATCTCTTATGGATATCTCTCAATAACATTTTTTTGTCATTTACTTTTTACGACAAATAATGGCTAACTTTCGAAGCGATTTTAACCAATACAGCATTCATCTTTGTACAATTAAATACCTCAAATACATTGTTGATTTAATATAGATCTATAAGACCCTCTTTACAGCATATGATTTGAATGAATATTTTCGAAGATATTACACGGCACGGCATGCCTATAAATACAGTTTAATTTTTAATATTTTAAATTAAATCAATTTTAATTTTTAAGTTTCCTTCTTCCTACAGTCCCGGATCCCTTAAGTGGGGCGTGAAAATGCATCTGATGAGGCCGTCAAGCTGAGCGCCACCATTGTAGCACTGAACGTGTTTGCAATGGTGACCCTCTTTCATGAGACTTTTCCTTCGGCTTAACATCAGGCAAGGTGAAGTCAAATTGACGTGCCATAAATAAAAATAAATAATAATTAATCTATATTCATGGACAGTTGTTTGCAAGATTTGAAAGATAAAGAATGTGGTATAAGAATGAATGAGTTACTCGTCAATTGTCTTCTCTATGCTGATGATCAGGTTTTGCTTGCGTCATCTGCAGATGAGTTGCAGGAGATGGTAACAACTATGCATGTAGCTTTTGAGAGGAAAAGAATGAAAATGAATGTTAGTAAGACAAAAGTTATGGTATTTGAAAGAGATGAATGCGTGACAGAGTGTAATATTTATATAGATGGAGAAAGAGTGGAACAAGTGAATGAGTTCATATATTTGGGAACATTGTTTACGAGAGATGGAAAGCATGAAAAAGATGTTGAAAGGAAAGTTACAGCTGGAAATAGAGTGAATGGGGCACTGCACAAATTTATGAGCAGCCGGAATTTGTCCGAAAAGGCACGACTGGCTGTACATGGAGGAGTATTAGTGCCGACTCTTATGTATGGTAGCGAAAGTTGGGTGTGGCAGAAAAAGCATCAGAGTAGAGTGAATGCAGTAGAAATGCGCGCGATTAAAAAAATCTAATCCGTTGCGTAGTTTATTCAAAGGAAACATTCCTTTATTTTCGAAAAGAAACAAAACTGCATTCTATGATTTTTTTAAATTCGCTTGCCGCACCCGGTAATCGAACCGACTAAAATCTGTAAAAGTTGCACCCTGTACTTTTATTGCATCGATCGTTAGGGTCAATTATAAGGATGAAATCTCTCTAACATAGGTACCTACTGCATAAATTAAATGAAAGGAAAACAATGAAATCTTAAATTAATTGTTCAATGGGTCAAGTTAAAGCAAATGACGAATTACTATTGGTGGCATGGAGAGAAATATCGAGACCGACAGGCACCAACTCGGTTTGTACTGAAAAGAATAGTAGATTTCAATAACACGGGTAGTTTCAAAAAGCGACGGCATACTCTTCAGCAGAACATATAAATCATAAAATTATTATTCATTATTATCGCACGAGTGTAGCTTGTTAGTTGTTACCGCTCTATTTAGGTTATTACACGTTAAAATATAGGTAAACCCGATCGATCGTATTAGTATACGCAAATCGACAACTTCTAAAAGGTGAGGATAAGATAGCCCTAACGTAATAAAACGTTCATTCATGAAAATTCAATTCATGAAAACAACGTAGGCATTTTATATTTGGTCACAGTATTTTTAGGTATGGCCTATCCCTTTCTCTCTAGATCTATGATGAAAATGGAATAGACATTGATAATTTTATGTCATATTCTTTCTTGCTCTTGCTTGTCAATTCAATTGTCACATTTCTTCTTTTCTTCTCATTTGGTGATTTTGTTAGCAATGTAATGATGTGTGTCCATCAAAATTAGTCAATAATGTGATTGCGATTATTTAATCCATAATTATTTAAATCTAAATATGAAAGACATAAAGGAAAGGACGATGTCGGGTAGCAGTACTATGCTTAATAATGAATATGTGGACGCTTTTAGTTCCATCAATGAAAGACCGGTAGATGATATTTCTTTAGAGTTTTTTTACAAACCCCATACTATTACACTACTGGCAGTATCCATTGCATCAGTAATTTACTCAGCGTTTGTAAGGTATTTTAATATAGTTTTAATATTTATTATATCTAATTAAGTTAAGCCTCTTTTCTTATGATGTAACCACACATCACTGGTATCTAATAATGTCGCTATAACATGAACATATTATTATTTAGACATTAACAGTGCCAGATCTTAATCTTAATTGTTAGAAACACAGCAATGATAACAGGCGATTAGGAATAATTATGTATGTAACCTAAAAGTCAAATGTTTACTTATCCATCATGATTACATTGAATATTTTTTCTCCTTAATATTAATAGTATACGCCTACTCAAAATAAATAACAATTATTGGGTTAAATGGTTATAAAAACATTAACACATTCTATATTTACAGAGATGAGACGAGCATTCAAGACAATATCTGGTCAGGGATATGTTGCGTAGTCTTCTTCTTTTTGATAGTATCGGTCCTCACATTCCCTAATGGACCTTTTACTCGTCCGCACCCTGCGGTTTGGAGAATGGTTTTCGGCATGTCAGTGCTGTATTTGCTAGCATTACTATTCTTACTGTTTCAAAGCTATTCAACAGTGTATGAGATAATGTATTGGATTGACCCAAATCTGCGAAACTTCCACATTGATATGGATAAGGTAAAATGAAGTGCAGGTTTTTTTATTAGTGAATTATGGAAAAAATCTACTTAATAAGGTTATCTAAGTAGAGTAAATATTATTTATATTTATTCATATTTCTATTCTATACTTCTCAGGAGTATGCAGTCAATTGCTCAGACATAAGCTTGTCTAAGGTGTGGTCGCATGTAGATGTTTTTGCTTGGGGTCATTTTTTTGGATGGCTCTTCAAAGCCATTTTGTTCCGACATGCAGGATTATTATGGGCTATATCCATTATGTGGGAAATTACTGAAGTAGCCTTTGCACATCTCCTACCTAACTTTTTGGAATGTTGGTGGGATTCAGTGATACTGGATGTTTTAATTTGCAATGGCTTAGGTATCTGGTGTGGACTGAAGATATGCAAAGTCTTAGAAATGAGAGAGTATAAGTGGATCAGCATAAGGTAAGTAGCTTAAACTTGATAATTGATTTGTGGTTATGTAAATAGACTATTTCGATACCTCCTACGTAAGTTGTTTTAACCCACAAAATGTCATTTTTCGTTTTTTCTAAAAAAGAGCTTTATTTTGTTGTAATTTACGTATTCAAAGTGAAAAAATAACAAAAATTAATTTTATGAAGCATTTCTTAGACGTAAATCGTTGTAACTTTTGAACGAGAACGGACTAAAACGTTGTATAGTTCTTGGCAATGGTTTACGCGGCGGGCGGGTCGGGGAGGATCACGCGCTCGCGAGTTGTATCGGTTACATACAACAGACTACGCTGGACATTGAGGCGGACGCACGCCTTCGAAATATCACTGGTATGTTTCTTTTTACATTATTTCATAAACATTAATGAGTATAATATCTTATTTTTTGCTGACATCAACCTAAAATATTGTAAAGATTAGTAACAACAGTATACGCTGTTCATTTTACATTCAAAAAAGTTGTATGTGATACATAAAACATTTTACGTAGTTCAACGTGTGTTACCAAATGTTATATTTCGTACTTACAATATTTTACGTTGTTGAGCGTGCATTATAAAATTTTGTATATAATACATACAATATTTTACGTTGGAATAAAATCAAAAATAAATGTGGCATGTAGTAAAAATAACATTTTACCTTTTACTTTTAGCTCAATGCGCTCAACATAAAGCTTTTTTTAATGTTGTCACATACTATGTGAAACTATTTAAAGGGCTCTTTTGTACCTATCTGACTTACATAGAGCCTTAAACGGAGCACTATACTTTACTCGCTTACTAACTAGAAATGTTTACTAACAGTAAAATTTATTTTTTGTTTAGAGTCTCCACTTCCAATAAGTTTTAATGAATCGGAAATGAATGCGTTAGCAAATATGATAGATAGTCAATAGATATAACATCCTTGATAATATAACAGAAGAAGAAACAGAGTCTAATACAAAAAATTATAAGACACCGCATCCTTCTCCTTCTTGTAGTATCAATCATTTGAATTACGAGTATGGTAATGATTTTCGCCCATATTACATACAAAAGGAAAATATATCGGCGTTTGACATTTCATCTGAACCCTCACCAGTGCTTTCTAGCTGCTCAATGTATACAACAGTGAACAATCGTTCACTAAAATATTTCAAATAGTCCAAGCAGGTCAACCGCCAACCGCCGTTGTCATTTAAGGAAAGATAAAGGTAATGTAAGAAAAGACATTTTAATGAATGTATCGATACCAAGAGTAAGTTCTTGCGTAATTTGGGAAAAGAATATGTGTCAAGGAAAGGTTCAATACAACCGAGTGGAAATGAAAGCATAACTCCCCAAGGAAAAATTGTTACCGGCACATTTGATTTTCAAAAGATTCTTAATGCACCGCATGGCCAATTAAGTATTTTGTATTACAAGCTAAAGTTATCAGTTTTTAATTCTACGTTATTTGATATGGCAAACAAAGAAGGCCATTGTGAAGCCAAGCGGGTTTCTAATGAAGTATCAAGATCTCTTTCACATTTTATACAAAAAATGCATGATCGAGGTGCTAGGACTTTAAGGTTCTGGTTGAACAATTATGCGGGCCAGAATCGCAATCGTATTGAATAAATACGTGATTATTGTTCAGAAGCTTAACATTAATATCAAACACATATTTCTTGAAAAAGGACATACCCAAGCAGAAGAGGACAGTGTTCACGCGTTGATAGAACGTTCATCTAAAAATAAACTCATTTATATACTTTTGGAATGGATTAGCTTGGTAAGGTGGGTATGGCTTTCCATCCGGAAAGCCATACAACGTATAGAAACGAAGCATACCGATTTTTATAACTCAAAAGAACTTTTGGATGAGCGTAAATGGTCAAAAAATACAAGTGGAGAAATTAGTTAAGTGGAACAAAATAAAAGAAGTGTGGGTATGTGCAGAAGATCCTTTCATAATTGAATATCGGTACGATTTGGTAAACAGTCGTGCTATGACTATTGCCATTACTACCAATACCTGAAGACGACAAAAAGGTATTACTGCAGATATAAGCCGTCTCTATCTTAACAATCTTCCTTTAACAAAGGCAAAATATGATGACCTAATGGGCCTCTGTCGGAGTGAAATTATTCCAGTCATTTATCACGATTTTTTCAGAAGTCTATCTTACATTGCTGGCTCTGATAATAATTTTGAAGTATCGGATTCAGAATAGTAAGTTTAAATTAATGTTTCTAATTATTTGAAGTACTTATTCGTCTTCAACCGACATTTCGTTTTTATTATTGATGAAAAATGCAGATTATTTTCTATTTAATGTTAAAAGGCTTAATGAAAACTAAGTAAGTGTATTTTTATAATTTTGAAAATAATTTAGTGAACGCAAAGATTATTCTAATGGAAACGATTTATATATGTTTTGTTACTTGAGTTATAATTGCCTTGTGAATATTTTGGGGAAATCATAAAAAATAATAAGAAAATCAAATTATTTTGCTGTCATGATGCTCACTGTTGGTGTTTTTCACGATTTTTTTGTACTTTTTATTTTTTCTAAAGATGAATTTGTTAAGTTACTGAAATATCGTAGTGAGTTATTATCATTATATTTCCAAAAAATTATATTAAATACCTGTTATTACCTACTTGTTGAATACATTACGAACTTGCTTTAGAGGTAAACATGTTAAAACGTAGTTTTTGTGCAAAAGTTCATATAAAACCTTTATCCAATATTATGTTGTTTCCTTTAAAAAAAAGATCATTGGCTTTGATAATACTTACTGACTCAAAATTTTGTTAAATTTATATTGTTACTATCACATACAAGTAGACTAAAATAAAAAAATCCAGTGTATATCGTTGAAACTATCATTTACAACAACGAACGTAATATAAACTCCGCAGTATAATATTGTAAGTATGAGATACAACAACTGAAGCAATCTAGACTGCGCAGTATAATGTTGTAAGTATGAGATACCACAGCTGGCACAGTCTGTATTCCGCAGAAAAGTGTTGTAAGCGCCAAATCTCCGAAAGTTCATAATATTTCCTTAATTATCTTTCAACATAGTCAAGAATACCAAACATTACATTCATAAACCAAGTTTTACAAAGATACATCAATAAATGCAGTTTTTAGGCCAACTTGAATCTTTAACACGCTCTCCTGTAAAATTGCAATTTTGGGGATACAACAACTTACGTAGGAGGTATCGATTTATACTGTTGATTGATGGCACTTGGTGGAATTTGTTGTTACACATATTGAGAACTCACTTGTACTTTTCCACAGTATTTTTATTTTTTAATTTTTTATTTTTTAATAGACCTCACCAGTTTCGCCTTACGGCATCCTCAAAGGTTTACGATGACATGAAACCTTTGAGGATGCCGTAAGGCGAAACTGGTCAGGTCTATTAAAAAATAAAAAATAAAAATACTGTGGAAAAGTACAAGTGAGTTCTCAATATGTGTTATGTAAATAGTTATAAACATCTGCCTGGCCATATACTATACTAATATGTATAATTAAACATAAGATCATTAACAACAACAGTAGGATGGATCATATTATTACACTCATTTACAGCATAAGCTTTCAGCTCCTTCCTTTTCCTTTTTGCAATTTGACTTTTGAGGATTTCATAGGAGCAACTGTAGGCTGACCAAGTTGAAGCTTGTAATTGAGGTGGGCTTGACCTGGAAGTCTTAGCTGTGAGGAATTAAAAGAATTTTTTTTTTTTTTATTGTTTTGATGAAGAAATTAGTTTTGATGTCCATTTAATGTCCGTTCTTATTCTTATTATTACATGATTATTTGCTCAAGACTCATTTTGGTAATTTATTATTCTGCTAATTACTCTATAAGGATTTTATATTCATGCATTGTAATTTTTATTGTTTTAGAGATATTTCTTCTACAACGGGTAAAATTAAGAGAGCAATTCTACAATTTACACCTGTGACATGGACTCCAGTGCGTTGGCTGGATCCAACAAGCACATACATGAGATTCTGTGCGTTGAGTCAACTAGTAGTGTTTTGGCAAATCTCAGAGTTGAACACATTTTTCTTAAAACACGTATTTGAGATGCCACCGTCACATCCACTAGTTATAGCACGTCTTTGTCTAATAGGAGTAATTGTTGCACCATCCGTGAGGTAATGTGATCAATGTATTTTTTCAATTGTGTTTGATCTTGCTGTAGTATAACATTTTCTACTGACAGTTAATGCTTATCTCTGATGGTGGGATCTACCATTATCATGAATGTGTTATAATATTGAAAAACATCTGCTTACTGCCCAATCTGTGTGAAAATTAGTTAAGTAAGTACTTCGTACCGTATTCCGCGTGAACATCACCGTATTATGTGTAGATCAAGTCGCGATGGACTATCGAGTTTATGATCATATTTACAGAATCGAATGCTGTAAAATATCACCCAATGATTTTGGTACGTACTGTATGCTAGGACAAGTAATATCGGAACGAATTCAATAGGGAAAATGCATGTGTTTATTTTTTATTTTTAAATGATTACACTGCGGAATAATGCTTTTGTGGTGTGGTAGCTTATAGTCATTCTACATAACTCTGGTGCGCTGCACACAAGAACTTTATTAGATTTGATAAATCAACCCTAGTTTCAAACATAAAGCTTTTAGCTATTTCACTGAAAAACATACCTAAACGAAAATACCATATACCCTATGCTTTATATTAATTATAATTAAAAAAATACAAAAGCTCTTTCTCGCTACATACAATTTTTTTTTGTATTGGTCTTGCTCAGGACGATCCTTAAAAGTCCAACAGTAGTCGGGTATAATGTGGTGTTCGAATCGCCCTTGGTATCTTTCTTCCATAATCTCGATGTCCTAGTGGAACCGTTCTCCTTGTACCACACTATAATCGCCTGGATTATATGGAAATATATTCAAAATGCTCTGTAGAAAGTCATTTGGCACCCCCTGTTCTGAACTATTTTCTTCGAAGTAGATGGCCCCTCCTAGCACAAGTAATTTAACTTAGCGGTAAGGGTTAGGAAATATTAGAACAGCTCGAATAGCTGTAAAAAAGTGATCCGATCGTAAGATTCGTAAGTCGTGAGATCGCAAGAGCACACCTCCGATTTTCTTTTCTTCTCCGAATTCTGTGAAAAGTAACAAAAACGCTTACTATCCATAAAATAATAAACGTTTATAACCGCGGTAGCCTAGTGGTATGGGTGGTGGACTGCTGAGACGAGGTCTCGGGTTCGATCCCAGGTTTACCATGGCACACACCAATGACTACGATGCTTTTCGAAGTTATGTGTGTATTTATCGCAGGTTTATAAGTGCCCGGTTGATGGCAATAGGCTCGCCCCCTATTACATTGGGACCTAAATATACACTGGCGAAATGTGGGTGCTAGCACCTCTGCCTACCCCTTCGGGGATATAGGCGTGATAGTATAAAAAAAAAAATTAAACGGGCTAATCCATGGCTAATTCTGGTTGGTTATAGGTATTAATAAAACTTAAAAATGCTTGCAACATTTTTACCGCCACTGCGCCGCCGCCGTTTGACTATATTATATTATTATATTATAAAGTTGTAGTCTGGTATAATACAAAAGCAAGTTTGAAAAGTGTAATTAAAGGAATAGCACTAATTAATGATTTGCATTTCAATATTGTTTTCGACTTAAATAAAAAGGTTTCCGCTGATTGGAGATATTTTCTTAACGTGTTTTTTCTGTATTTCATGAATGAAACCCATGTCTGTTTGGCTTTTTTGTGTTCACATAGCATAGCCCTAATTGTAGAACTACATTTCAGAGTGATCAAATTCATAAGAAAAAAAATCCCGCTGGCTGGAGGTTTGGTTTCAACCATCATTTATTCTGAAAATAATACGGAACAAATTCCAATTCTATCACCATTCGATAGCCCAAATATACAGGCATAATACCTATAGGAACTTGGGCCTACAGGGCAACTGTTCCCGTTGAATATAGTTACGTAGTGTTCAGTACGCCATACTTTATTTCCTCTAATTCTTCTCGTTGGAGTTTATTGCAAATAGGTTTCCTTAGAACTTTTTTTACTTGAACTTGACTTACGAAAAGTTTGAATGTTTAATAAAAAGTAACTAACCGCGGTAGCCTGGTGGTGTGGGTAATGGACTGCTGAGACGAGATGTCTAGTTCGATCCCAGGTTTTACCATGGCGCACACCAATGACTTTCCGATACTTTTCGAAGTTATGTGTGTATTTATCGCAGGCTTATAAGTGCCCGGTTAATGACAATAGACTCGCCACGCCACCTATTACATTGGGACCTAAACATAAACTGGCGAAATATGGGAGCTAGCACCTCTGCCTACCCCTTCGTGGATATAGGCGGCAGTTTATGTAATGTTATGTAAAAGTAATAAAGTTTACTATCCAGGCAGGGTATAACTGCCTATTAGATAAAGCATTTCTATATTATGTAATATTAACAATTTCTTTCAGACAATATTACACTTATGTTACTGACCCCAATTGCAAACGGGTCGGTACCCAGTGCTGGGTATATGGGGCAATTATGGTTACTGAATCAATGTTGTGCATCAAAAATGGCAAAGAGCTTTTCGGACAAGCACAAGTGTGTAATGTTATAATATGGCTAGTCATCCAAATTTTAGTCTCCATAGGAGTTGTATATGGTGTCGTACTCTACCATCGATATATTGAGGTGAGTTCTTTTAAACTATTTCAAAGTTTGCATAGCATGCACTTAATTATCAAATAAACAGTAATTATTAATTATTATGTATGTTACAAAGAGTTGATTTCATCAACAAGCGAAATCCGTCTTAATTGTTGCCCTTATTCGGTTACTCATAATTTCTAAGTTGATAGTTTCCCAACTCAAGTATGAGGTTTATATTGACATTTTTAAAAATTCCTCTTTAGTATTTCACACCTTATTAATTGCACTCCCAAGGGGATAAAAACGGATTGATCGTTGTATGAAAGTTCCTACGGATACCAATCCCTCCGAAGCCGTGGAATGAGAGAGGTTATGTCGAACTCGAACCGACTAAAACGCGCGCCGTCTTTGGGTCTTTAGTTGCCGGAGGTGAGATAGTAGCAAACATATCCCTTGCACCCCGGCAGACCCGGAGTCCTTTCTTTCGAGTTGACCCCCGGGTTTGGGGTGGCACATTACGCCACCACTACGGCCTGCTGCTGCTAGTGTGACAGGCGGCTCCCTCACCCGTTACCCCCAGGCCCGCGATTGGGGGACGGAGATCATTCTGCGACGTCCGAGTCGCCTCCGCTCATCGTGGGGTTCCGTAGTCTTCTCCGAACCCGTTCCGCCATCTCCTTCTCGAGCATTACTTGCTCTTAGAATGAGGCGGCGGCCGCCCAAGCGCTCGCGCATCGTACATCACCCTGAGCAAGGCGGTGAGCGAAAGAACACTCAAAGGGCCGCCACTAGGACCCGACTCGGCGTCTCCTATGCCAGGCACCCGGTCATCGTGTGCAGCCCTAGGTCCTCGCTCGCATCGCAGTGATGGCACTCAGACGTTCGCTCCTTCCGGATCCGATGCAGGTAATACCCAAAGCGTCTGCGTCAGCCGGTACGAGTGGCTACCGTGTGGTTTCTCTAGCCAGTCCGCTAGGATGGGTCTTACCGCCGTTATTACGGCGTGCCCTGCGCGTGGTCCAGGTCGCGGTCTAGCTCAGGGACAAGTCGCCTTCTTTGTTCTTTGTCTTAACATCTGTTAAAATTAACAGAATTAAGCATATACCTAAATGACGGCGTTCCTCAAAATTTCACCCTTCGGGAGCTAAAATACGGGTCGAGTGGTTATATGGAAGTATGTTATACAGAAAGTTCTATAGTGCCATTGAATTCTTTATTACCTATAATCTCATAAATTCATTGTATTTTCAGCCAAATAGTGACTCCAACACCGGCACTCCCAAAAAAAGTGATTAAAACTGAGTTGGTGAGTTCATCCTTTTTAAATTATTTAATCTTAAGGAAATTGTCATTGTCCAAGGACACTACCTCTTCGGCCATGGGTTTAGTGCGCATGATGACATCAAGCGTCAAACCTCAGATCGAACACAGAATTGGTACCCGATTTTACTAATTGTTAACTATTGTCAAACCATTGAGAACACAGAAACTGCCATTCAATTTTCGGCTTTGTCAAAAACTCTTAAAATTTAAATTAAATAAAAATCCAGTTCATTTAATCTTTTCATTCTACACGATCCTATTCAATTTTAGGTTTTAACTATATAGCAGTAAAGTCTAAAATTCAATGCAGTTTTTTGTAATTTCGGTGGTTTGACAATGGTTAAAAATCAGTAGAATAAGGTCCTGATCATTTGACAGATTGGGGCCTCGCAACCATAGCAATTTATCCAGCAACATGATGAGCCAGTAGACGTAGATAAAATCGATAGACCATCTTGGCATCCGCAAGACCAGTTCCTGAAGTGCGCGAAACGCGAGAAACGGCCCGTGTTACTAGCTCTAGGGGCACCGTCCCCTCGCTGAACTTGTTTAGAGCAATTACCAATATACCTACCCCATGAGTCGGCTACTTTCGGCCTGGGCAATCTTCATCGAGCTACTTTTAGTTTATGCTGAACGAAGTAATTAAGAGAATTTGTTACCATAGAAACGACAGTTACGCAATATCTCTTTTTTGATTATTGCCATCACTTGTTGATTATTCTAATTTATTTGTTTCAGAGTCATTTTACATATAAGAAGATTCCCTATTCTGTGATGTGTTAATAGCTATAAATATATTTTTGAGGAGTGGTGCGCTTAGTGGTGATATGTATCATTAGTATACCTTTAACTTAGACAAAATCTTCCCACTGACATTTCCAAAACTTGTATGATAACCAATTTGACTCAATTTATCAGCGCATACATCTCACTTAGTTATATTCTTGTAATATAATTAAGTATGTCGAATATTTACTGCATAGAATTGTCGTTGTGATTGTCTTAGAATAATGATATGATAAATGAATGTCTTGTACTTGTGTATGATTCCGTTAGGTAGATACTTTTGCCAGATAGCAATATTGTGTTACTATTTTGCCGTTATGATTCTTCACATTGAGCCTCAATGGTCGTATGATATTGATTTTGTAATATCATTCAAAGTTTGATAGAATGTGAGTTAACGTTTAGGTACATGAGAACGATGATGCACAGCCTGACTCTGGAACCTTATAAGATCTGCTTCCGAATACTCTCCGTTTCTTGCGTAACAACCTTACTAATAAAACCTGGGAACTAGATCTTTCTAGTTACAAATTGCACGGGTTAACTAAGGCCAATGTAAAATTTATCGCAAGGTTATCATTTCATCCGACACCGATGCGATGTGCGTGTTATTTACCCCTATTGGCCCTATTATTATTAGACGGAAATCAGTATTTAACACCTACTATTAGAATCCTGATTGCAAAAATTCCTTAAATAATCCTGAATAAACTGAAACGTCCGCTCATTGTCGGTTTAAGCGCAAAACACACACAGCGCGGGTGCGGCGCGGGTCGGGCCCGCGACGGGTAATTTTTTTTTGTATTCCTTATAATTGAATGGACGACAACACACATAACGCGGGCGCGGGTCGTGTCAAGCGCGGGTGCCGCGGGTGTCACCCGCTTTACAAACCATGGCGCGGGTGCGGCGGGTGGGCGCGGGCTAGCGGCGTTTGTTTTCGTCGTAATGTACGCATTCTCCTATAACCGTTCACACATACGGCGGGTGCGGGTCGTGTGCGACGCGGGTCGCGCGGGTGCCATTTTGCTTTTGTAATTATTTACAAAAACTAGTACATTTTCGCTATGAATCTCAATGAAAAAATTATTGAATGTGGTCCTAATCACGATTGCTTGTTTGTAATTCTCTAGAAGTTATGAAACTATCCGTTTTCTAGTCTTTTTTTATTGATTTTTTCAAAACAAATAGGAACAATTCAGTTCTTGCCTAATAGTGTTATTTTAGCTTCAACCATTTTTTCATTTTTTTATACCATTTAGGTGGCAGAGAAGCACGCAGCCCACCTGGTGGACAGCGGTTACCGTGGCCTATGGAGGTTTGCAACACCAGGGGCGTCACGTACCTACGTGCCGCCGACCATATAGAGAAGAGGGTGGAAGGGGGAGGGGAGAGGGGGGAGTGGAAGTGTGGACCTCGGAGCAATCCGCATTTTTCAGTCTAACTACGTGTTTGGCTGAACTTCAGTATTTTCCGTGAAGCTATTGATATCACAAACGCTGACCTCACAAACCATTGGCGATATTGAAGATTGAAGTTGGACCAGTTGTTGTATTTTTACCTCTCCACCTACACGTAATGATTGCCATGCATGCAATGGCACTGAATGAAATCGAACCCGCGTCTCCTGCGTAGCAATCTCGTTCACTACAGTTATGCCACAGTAGCTGTCAAGTTCTTCATCTGTGTCTGAATTTCCCGACATTTTCAATCACTGAAACGGGCGGCTTCATTGCTTTTGGATGGAATGCTAGAAGTATCATAATCGTTGCAGTGTTTCATTATCTTAATTAGATGGAAAAATACAGTAATTTCATAAGAATTATACACTAAAGAAAAGCAGAAGAAGCCACCCGCGCCCGCTCGACCCGCGCCCGCACGACCCGCGCTCTGTGTGAAGGCACTGACACCCGCGGCGGGTGGCGCGTGTGCGGCGCGGGCCCGACCCGCACC
This sequence comes from Pelosia muscerda, assembly GCA_963691645.1. Lineage (NCBI taxonomy): Eukaryota > Metazoa > Arthropoda > Insecta > Lepidoptera > Erebidae > Pelosia > Pelosia muscerda. The sequence continues at coordinate 9,747,313 of OY829100.1, forward strand.
GCACCCGCGTTGTGTGTGTTTTGCGCTTTAGTGTTAAAAATATTGTGAAACGAAACCAAATAATGTATGATATTATTGTACTTACATGATTAAATACAATTTTAGGAAAAAAGGATAATTTCATTTCATACGTTTTCCTATGAGTATTGTAGAGTAAATATCCTAACGCTTATGAGCTCCAATTGTGTGCATCTAGCCACACACTCACACACGCACGCACGCACGCGCACGCACGCACGCACGCGCACGCATGCACGCACGCGCACGCATGCACGCACGCGCACACACACACGCGCACGGTTTGACGCAAAATGTGCATTACGCGGAAGGAGCACTTTTCACAAGGGGCATTTCTCATAATGTGCATTTCGCATAATGAGCACTTCGCAAAATGTGCACTTCGCAAAATGAGCACTTCGCAAAATGGGCACTTTTCTAGGGTATGGGTATCAGCCCCCATGGTGGGTCAGTACAAAAAAAATGATATGACTTGTATTTAAAATAAAATAAACACTTTTACAATGTAATCATCTACTTATTTAAAAAATAATAAGTCTAGACTTAGTTTTCATATATTGTCAGTTAAATAATTTAAAAAGTAAGGACAAATAAGAAAGTGTAAAAAAATATTATAAGTACATACATCAAAAACATAAAAACATTTTGCTTTTTTTTTTTTTATCTATTTTTTTTTTCGAAAAAAAAAAACAAATAAAGGAACCACATAATTATAAACTTGTAAATACAAATAATCACATTTTTTATTATACTAATTTTTATCCTATTGTTAAAAAAATAGTGTTAAGATTTACTAAGACAAGTTATATAATTTTAAATTAAGTATAGAGATTATTTTTATTTTGTTTTTATTATTTTTTATTATTTTATTATTTTAACATGACAAGTATTTCAAAAATTGCGAAGAAATAATATGCTAATCTCACCAATTTAACAAAAAATAGTGTAAAGATTTAAGCGGATAGTTATACAATAGAAATAAAAACTTTTTAACCCAATTTTTTGCACAGTAACACACCTTTTTTCTTATTTTTCTTTGCACACCTTTTTTCTTATTTTTCTTTAGTTTTTTAATTATTTAACTAACGATTATGAAAACTAAGTCTAGACTTATTATTTTTTGAATCAATGAATAAATGATTACCTACATTGTAAAAGTGTTTATTTTATTTTAAATAAAAATCATATCATTTTTATTTTCTGACTAACTGTTCCACCATGGGGGCTGACCCATACCCTAGAAAAGTGCTCATTTTGCGAAGTGCACATAGGTACTGAATGACGAGCATTAAAATTGAAATCCAAAATTCATTTCAGGCCTTAATTTCTACAATTTCAAGGATTAAAAATTATAATTGATCGTATCTTTAGCTAGTCTTCTAAAGATACAATCAATTATTGTAATGTTATTATTTTATTATCAACTAATTAGCCTACCGCAGTCCACTGCTGGATATGGCTTCGCTTCTCCCATTGTTGTGGGGGACTTTCTTACTTTTTCCACACTGGTCAGACGGGCAGTGGCGGATTTACCAGGAAGCAAAGGAAGCAATTGCTTGGGGCCCCGCTTGGAGAGGGGCCCCAAAATTTTAATTTTTTTAAAACGTGTTTGTAAATGTAAAAATAATTAAAAACATTCTTCTTCTTCTTTTCTTAAAATGGCTTCTGCAGCAGAATAGCCGCAACTTTGCCAGTCTCTAGTTTTTCAAAAAGTCTACCAGAGCCACGTTAGCCACGCCAGTTAATTTGTTTCCGTATGTCCGCCCCCCACAAGATCAGGTAGTCGATCAGCGCTGCAATTCTCTAAGCATACATCGTCGAGCTCGTCGACGAACTCAACAACGAGCACAGCCTAGAACTGACGCTACCAACCTAGAACTGCAGTAACGCAATTCTCTAACCATTCTGCGTTGAGTTCTACGCTGAACTCGATGTAGGCACAGCCTAGAAACAGCAGTACAGTTCCCTAATCGTCAGTTATAGGTTGTACTCTACGTCGAGTTCATCGACGAGCCCAACGATGTATACTTAGAGAATTGCACTGCTGGACGTGTGGTTGGACTTTAGGGGCATTAAAAACATAAAAAAATTTTGAAATAACAAAGATGAGGTTGACATTTTCAATTCTTCATTGCTCTAAAAGGATTTGAACTTTTTTTTCGCGCGCGAAGTGGGCGCTTCGGTCGCTCGTGTTAGTATCTTCGTCTGAACAGCTGCTTTTCTAAAAGCATCATCTTCTTTTGCAAACAGAGTAGTAGGTAATTAATTAGTATCTTAAAGTAGAAAGAAGTTGTAATAGAGTAGAATTTTTATTATGGTTCAAATAGTATATTAATTTTGAAAAATTAATCTGTTTTTTGGTATTTAAAAAGAAGAGGGGGGGGGGGGTTATATTAAAACGGCGGCCTCAAAAATCAGTTGTTGCTTGAGGCCCCGTCGGAGGTAAATCCGGCACTGCAGACGGGGTCGGCACAGGGTATTTCGTTTTCCTTCTCTAGCAGTGAGAGCATCTGCGTTTTCAGTTAGTCGATCTGATCTAATCGACCTCTTACGATCTTTAAGGCTACGTAATACTAAAATTTGAAATATAGCACTTCTTTGCCGCAATAGGTATTGCGGTATTAGTCGGTCGCGGATTGCGTGAGATTATATCGTAGTAGAGGTGTATCGATTAGTGAACCTTAATATTTGAATGATAAATCTGCAGTGATAGCCGTTCTGCAATCTCCATGTAATATGTCCCTAAAATGGACACTGAGGGTTAGAAATATGGACGAGTTAGGAAATGGACAATTTTTGAATCGTTGGTGGACGAGTTAGGAAAGTGGTCATCTTAGGAGGTGGACGGCGTTGTTCAGAGGTCTCCTGAAGCAGCAGCTCTAAGAGGCACGTTATAGTAACAAGGACTTCGTTAACGTTAAGTTACTCGTACACTTCATGTGAGCCAATTAGCAATTTCAAGAGGTTACTGATGGCACCTGAACAGTAGAGTATGGGTGCGTATGGATTATGTGACATAAACAACGGACAGGACTGCGTGGCATCGGTACATGACATGACGTTGAGTGTAGACGGGATGTGACTGAGCAACGCGTGGCCGTGTTAGCACAAACTATAGTTGTACCGATATGTTCTCTAGTCGGTCGATGGTTTCATTCAAGCTCCGACTACCACATTCACTTTTTGCATAGATACTAAATCGATAGGAAAAGTTGTGTGCTCTGAAATGTCATTAAATTGATTAGAGCTACGCAGGAGGCGCAGGTTTGATCCCCACTCATTAGAAATATTAGAGCACGTTGTGCCATCGGTCTCCGTTTTCATAATAAATATGAACATCTAACTGCAGTAGGTACTTCAATGTAGCCTATATCTATAGGTTATGCAGGTCATATTATAGTAGTCCCTTCACGAGTGATACCTATCGAAGTTCAGCTGTGACGCACGTTAGACTACGAAAAGGTGAACCCCGAACTGTGAGGTGATATTACGGCGTTTGATAGTTACCTATTCCAAAGTTTCGGAATATACCCATTTCCGTAATTAGGTACCCCAAGGAACCTTAGTTCCAAACTAAGTGATGTCAATAAGGTCGTAAATTGCTTGCATTCGCGTTTTTCAATCTGTAGGTAAACTTCCTTAATGATAGCAACTGGTACTAAGCTTTTAGTAACATTTCCGTGGTGTATGTATAGTTACCAAAAAGCAAGCTTTTGAGATTAGTATTTTGTGAAATTTCGAATCGATCAGCCAATGCTACCCGAACCACAGATTACCTAATATAGTTGACCCGAACCAAAATCTGTCGTCAGTACCTACTATGTTTATACAGGGTGGAATTTTGTTATGCCACCTGAAGGGAAAGTACTCTTAATACTGCAGATAGAAAATTTTACTCAAAGGAAACATTACCTTTATTTTTGAAAAGAAACAACACTGCATACAATGATTTTTAAAAATTCGCTTGCTGCACCCGGTAATCGAACCGATACCGGACACGAGAGACACGAGACCGAAGCCAAAAACGCTACATCGAAATCGGTTGATCCGATCGGGCGCTACGATGCCACAACACAGACACAGACACGTGATACTTATAACACCCCGTCGCGCGTCGTTTGTACGCCAGGGGTCAAAAATAAGGGCAAGACGGTTTGAACATAAAATAAGTATTTTTTAGCAAATCTTGTCTTGTCCCAACCACGGCCAACGGCCGTTTTAAGCAAGTGAAGGAAAAATCGCTTGAATGCGTCACAGCGAGGGACATATCTCCTTTGACGCTATGTTAAGCATTGTTCCCTGTCAATTTGACATGCGGACGGTGGAGAGATTTTGTCCCACGCCCGTATCAGGCCTCACGGGTCCGAATCCGAACCCCTTGGGCCCAGAAGATGTTGGTACAGACCCAAAACAACGTTTTGTGAGCATACCTACTCAGTTGATGATCGTTTTGTGAGCATACTCAGTTGATGATCGTTTTGTGAGCATACTCAGTTGATGATCGTTTTGTGAGCATACTCAGTTGATGAAATGAAAATACATAATAGGTAATACAAAAGAGTATTTTATTGTTAAATCCGTGCAGTGTCACGTATTCCATTAGGTATTTAGTAAATTAAAAAAAAAATGCAGCAGCCGTCTTACTGACGGTCCGTTTACCTACCTACTTCCTACTTCACAAGAATATAAACTAAGTAGCACTGTATTGGTACTTGATACCTTATAATATGGTTGGTGTAGGTGGTATTGAGACTTTTTACTACATTTTGTAAAATGTAGCTTTGGTCCTGTGACCTGTGGTATGTCAAAATGAGAATATAAAAAAATGATAATATCGATACTACCAACCATTATTGATGCATGTTACATATGTATACAAACAAGATGGCGATTGGCGACGCGTCGCCATCTCGTTTGTCTTTTATGTTCAATGTTACAGTAACATGGCCCTAGAGCCAAACGCAGCGTGTCTTCTAACAAGGCCTAAAAACAGGTTCAGGGAGTTGATGGATTGAATGTTGTTGACACAGCGTTTTGTAGGTAGGGCCCATCCCCCCCCCCCTTATACATCAATGGTAATTTCACTGACAGCTGCCACAGGACCCAAGCTACTTTTTTACAAAGTTAAAGTAGGTAGGTATGTAGGTATTAACTTTTCTTTCCAGAATTTTCAGCATTGCAACATCGCACGAGATCTTGGATATGGAAGCGTTCATAGGTACGGTACGGCCGTGCGGTGTAGGTACTTTTAGCTACCTCAGTATTTTATAACAATTTCTTATTGCCCATGTCTTTTTACACGTAGGTGCCTAGGTATGCTTCTCACCCATTGACCTGTAGTTATACTCGCTGGACTGGCTATCCCATATAGAATGACAACAAGTTGTGTCCGTCAGAATAAGGCCGTAAGGCTGAAATTGATAGGTGAGTAGGTAGCAATTAGGTACCAATTATTGAAGCAAAAACAATAGCTCAACTCTGTTTAGTTTACCTACTTAAACTAGTCGCTGACGTCGGAATGGCTGGTGACATTGTTATTCCTTATATTTTCTAAGCTAATGAAGTAGCAGTTATTTAATTGCAGGTAGCAAATAGTAGCAATTTGTCTCGATGCTAAATGAGGCAGGCAACCAGCCATTCTGACGGATACCAACAATTTTTGTGCCGATTTGAAGCGTCATCATTGAGTGTACCTCAGAACTAATTAGCTTGAAAATTACAGCTATAACAGTAAGTAAGTATGTTGAAATGGAGTGTCTAGGGATGTGAAAAAATTTAATACAATAAAGTACCTATCGATATTAAAATAGGATATTTTATAATAAACTATCGATATACCGGTATGATTTGACAGGGAATATTGGCACTTTGAATATTAGTTTTATTTTTATATGTATGTTACCGGCAATGTGTATAATCCGGTTTCCTACAAATGCCTAAGCAATGTATAGAATGCCCAATGCGCAGCCAACAATTAATGTAATGTTATCAAGAAACATAAGTGGTGATTACGAAAAAACAACCACGCAAGCTAACGCAGGAGCTACGTTTCCACCTTCGCCTTCATTTCGATAGATGGGGCTCTGAAATAGGACATAGGCAACTTTTATCTCGGTAGCATGTTGCCATTATGCAAAAGATGTTTGTTATTTAATCACGGGGGCCGCTGAACCGATTATGCTGAAATTTTATCATCTATTTACCACGGTAGCATGTAACCGTGTATTTATTTTCGAAGTGAGTAGGTACACTACGTAATACCTTGCTACGTAATATCGAAAGTTAATTTTATAAAGCTTAGTTTTTAGGATGTCTTTTGAGGACGATGTGTTTATTCCCATCTGCAACCCCTAGGCTTGCCACCGGGTGGTGGTTGGCACTAATAGGTGTCGTTTACCACTCAGGTGGTCAATGGCATATAATTAGTTTCATCCGATCATTCATAGTATGGGGTCTATTCTCATATCCTAATGGACGTTATTTAATGGAAGTTGATATTAAAACATTTTTTATTAAGTTTACAGTTTACATTTTACATTATGATATGAGAAGAAGGCTTTTAAGGAGTGGCAGAAAGAATCAGGGAATGAGAGGGATAAAGAAGAAAAGAAGAGGAAATATATGGAATTGAATAAACAGGCAAAAAAAGCGGTAGCCATTGCAAGAGCCGAGGCCCAAGACCAAATATATCATGCTCTTGACGGACCGACAGGCCAAAAGGAAATTTACCGGTTAGCGAAAGCCAGAGAAGAAAGAACGAAAGATGTAAGACATGTGAGATGTATAAAAGATGAAAACGGTAAGGTCTTAATAAAAGAAGAGGATATAAGAAAGCGATGGAAGGGGTATTTCGAAAGACTAATGAATGAAGAGAATGCTTGGAGTGGAAACGTAAAGGAGGCACAAGTAAATGTAGGTGTAGTAAAGGAGATTGATAAAGATGAAGTTAGAAAGGCGGTACGAAGCATGAAGAATGGGAAAGCCGTAGGGCCCGACGGAATTCCAGTGGAAGTGTGGAAAGCATTGAAAGAAGATGGATATATGTGGCTGACTTTATTTTTCAATAAGTTGTTGCATGAAGTGATGATTCCAAATGAATGGTGCAATAGTGCTCTAGTGACCATCTTTAAAAATAAGGGTGATGTGCAAGTCTGCGGCAACTATCGAGGAATAAAGCTGATGTCACACAGTATGGAAGTTTGGGAGAAAGTGATAGAGAAGCGTGTACGAGAGGAAAGCGAGATTACCCAAAACCAGTTTGGGTTTATGCCTGGTCGCGGGACCACAGACGCCATTTTTGCTCTCCGCCAACTATGCGAAAAGTATAGGCGTGCGCATATAAACCTGCACATGGTGTTTGTGGATCTCGAAAAGGCTTATGACCGGGTACCCCGAACAGTTTTGTGGTGGGCCCTGAAAGAGAAAGGTGTGCCTCAGAAGTATGTAGAGTTGATCTGTGCGATGTATTGCCGATCAAGAACCTATGTAAGATCCGCTGCTGGCAACACCGACGAGTTCAGTGTAGAGGTAGGCTTACACCAGGGCTCGGCGCTAAGCCCATATCTCTTCCTGTTGATAATGGATGCTTTGACATCGGAGATACAGGAGGAGAGCCCCTGGTGTATGCTGTTCGCCGATGATATTGTTCTCGTCGGTGAAGACGGGCTTGAGGTCCAGAGTAGACTGGAGAAATGGCAGTGTACACTGGAGACAGTAGGCTTGAAAATCAGTAGAACAAAGACTGAGTATGTGTTCTCTGATTTCGGCGGTCTCTCCAGTTTTACACCCATGGTGCTGGATGGTGCACCAATACCAGTCTGCTCCAACTTCCGCTACCTCGGCTCTCTTATCCAGGCAGATGGGGAAATTGATCGTGCAGTGAAGCACAGAATTGACGCAGGGTGGATGAAATGGCGGCAGGTCAAAGGCACAATATGTGATACTCAATTTCCCCTCAAGCTCAAAGGGAAAATATATAAATCGATTATTAGACCTGCCGTATTGTATGGATCGTCATGTTTGGCCTTGAAAGCGACGGATGAAAGAAAACTGCATGTAGCGGAGATGCGAATGTTAAGATGGATGTGTGGTGTGACGAGAATGGATAGAATAAGGAATGAGTATATTAGAGAACGTTTGAAGGTAGCACTTGTAGATGAAAAATTGAGAAGTGAACGTCTGGCGTGGTATGGACATACTATGAGAAGAGATGATAGCAACATTGTAAAAAAGGTCCAAAGTATTAGTGTAGAGGGCTTTACAACCAGAGGTCGGCCCAAAAAAAGATGGATGGACTGTGTAAAAGATGATATGGCAAGGAAGGGAGTGACTGAGGAAATTACATCCGATAGGAATGTATGGAAGAGAATGACATGTTGCGCCGACCCCAAATAATTGGGACAAGGGCAGGAAGATGATGATTAACCTCAGAACCTTGCACCCAAATTACTAGTGGCTTGGTAAGTATCGCATCTTCCAGTGACGAAAATGTGACGCACATCTCAACCTAGTTTCGAATTTGTGACGCCTTGGTTTTGAAGATATTGGATGTTCAAATTCTTCCGTCGTCAAAATACAAGTGGGCGTAACGTTCAGAATTATGGACCTTGCGCCCATCTTGTATCTCGAGAGGGTGGTCGTAAGAGATTCAAACTTGGATGTAGAATTAGTGACGACATTGTGACGAAATGTGACAACCTAAAAAGAAAAAGATATGCAGTGATTTATCAGTAATTCAAAGAAAACTGCTGGGCGCAAGGTGTAAAATCGCCCTGTTTCAACATCCAATATCTTCAAAACCAAGGCGTCACAAATTCGAAACTAGGTTGAGATGTGCGTCACATTTTCGTCACTGGAAGATGCGATACTTACCAAGCCGCTAGTAATTTGGGCGCAAGGTTCTGAGGTTAATATTAGAATTAGTAATGAGAATACAAGTTTCATTTTACTTTATTTTTATTTATTCATGTGATATACATTTTATTGCTCACTAACTTGTTTTCCATGACACCTATTAGAGCCAACCACCACCCCGGTGGCAAGCTTAGAGGTGGCAGATGGGATTAAACCTTACAGAGGTGGTGGTGGTATTCCGTGCGTGACTCGGCCTAGTTCCTTCGCGACTTTAAGTCAAGATATAGATATGCCGGCCGGGAACTATAACTACTAATTATTATGCTATTGCATATTTGACCATCACGTTCCATAATAAAAATGGTGTCTGCCAATCTTATTCTAAGATGCATCGCATAGTGCACCTATATTTTTTTGTTATCTGTATTACACTCGATGGACCTACCAAATGCACCACAGTTCTACCTGTAACGGCGTGTGGTACTGCGGTTATAATCTTCGTACCCTCTTGAAAATTTGGCGGTACCACGATTAAGTACTATGTTCTAACTATGGTACCTATATCTATCTGACAGGTGGGTACTGTGATTATAACCCTCGAACTATTCCTTTTCTCTAACCTTGGTAGGTACTAAGGTACTTTAAAACTGGGATAGTACCGTGGATAGTACCTACTTACTGTTAGAAAGGTGTTTTCTCGTGGTCGACGGAAGAACGGTAGTAGGACGAAAAGAAACGTAGTTCTTAGAGGTTCTTCCATTATTTGTACGCCTTCTGAATATAAATTAAGATTGAAGTACCACTTCACTGGAGGTTGTTTATATTATTTCACCAAACTTTATCTAGTAAGATGTAGCTTTCCTTGGCTATGTTTTATTTAGGTCAAGTAATAAACATAAAAAATCTAAAATACTTATGATCAATTAATACCGAGAGATATTTAATTACGACTCCCTTCATTTAATTAGTGGTAGGCATCTACCATTACCTACCAGCCAGTTGCCGCGTTATCACTAGCAGCCAGCTAAACCAGGGGTAAGAGATCTAGGTAGGTAGAAAAAGCAACCGCGGTACCACTGATGACTCTAAGGATAGGTGAAAATAATCACGGTACCACTGGCAGCCAGGTGGTGGTGTCAGAGATAGGAGAAAATAACAGTGGTACTACTACTAGAGGTTTTATCGAGTGTACTACGTACGTTTAACTAAGGATGAAATTGTGATCGTGCGTGCGCCTTGCAAATGTGCCAAAAGGTAAAGTAATAATCATATTCTATCATTCATTATACAGGTGAATATTTCAAAAGGGATTGGGTGGCCGAATCCGAAACTATAAGAAATAGCGAAAAATATTCAAAGGAATCACGAGTCCCATTTTGATGAAACTTAAAATCCTAGCTGGGAATTGAAAAAAAACACACACTATATTATTATACCTTACGATACTGTCGCTGTTAAGGATAGGTATACCTACTGCGAAGTAATGATATAAGTACTGTAAATTTAAGTAAAATTAGAAATTTAATAAAATTCATATTTCATATGGGGCCGGTCGGTGTCTCACAATGAACCAGGCAGCTACATTTAACCACCTACTTATTTCGGAAATGTGATACGAACGGGCTAATAGGGGGTAAAAGAGAGGTATTTACATTTACCGTCCCCCTCTGCCCACTAGTTTGCGTGGTGATAGTGTGCGAGGAGGTTGTGTGAGAGGCATATTTACGAAAATTATTGAAAAAGTCATTTTTGAGTAATTTTCGTAATTTCCTTTTTTTCACGCTTTTGCTGTAAATGATATTGTTTTTTTTTATATAAACCCGGGTTTACATATGAATGCATCATAATTCGTTACACTGCGCGATTGTTGGCCCGGCTAAATTTTGAGGTCAGTTATTAAAACGTAGTCTGTCCTGCAATGAGCCACTTTTGGGTGGTACACATCGAACCATGGTTCACAGTTACCCCAGGGGTTAAGTGTGGACTAAGATTGTAATTATTTTATTATTTTATTCAAATTTAGATAGGAAAAACGATTCGAACCTGCGATCTTTCTTTTACAATCTTCCCCCTGAAAGGGAAACATCGCGGGTTCGAATTTCATCGATGCATGCATGTTTTCCTATTTAAATTTGATTTGATCAGTCAGCATACTAATTGTTTTTCAAAATTTTCTGCATATGTAATTATTTTGTTTCATTATAGGATTAAATACAAATGGCTAATAAGGTGGTTCAATGTGGAAAATAATACCCTTGTTAAATGTGTACATCCCGATGGAAACATTGAATCAAATCTCGTTTTCCATAAATTGTTTCTTTACTCTGAAACTGGACGAAATTTATTAAAAATAAATAAGTGATTGTATAATTGTAGCTAAATAAATTTACTAACAATACACAAAAAATGAAAGGCCTTCATTGAAAAATAAGCACGCTATAAGATTTGGAAATTTATCCGGTTCAATGTGAGACACCCTACCTACTACTTACTACTACCTACTATAATTTGTTTCTTTCGGAATCTCGAAAAAGTTCGTAACTATTCCGTGTTTTAAATTATGCTCACAATGAAGAACATTAGAAAAATAAAATACATTTTGATAAAGAAGAGCTCTTTTACCTATAAGTTTGCCGTAAGTATGTCATTGTCATATATAACGTCCCAGAATAAGATTCTTATTAGCAACACTATCGGATAGTGTAATAATATACATAGGGTGTGATTTTTTTTTCGAAATAATAGGTAGTTTCGATTCCTAATTAGGATTATTGGTTTTTTAAAAAATCCGATGAGGTTATAAGTTTGATCAAAATCGGACTCCTTTGAGCATTTTTCGCTATTGACCCCTTTTGAAAAAATCACTTTGTTTAATATATTCATTATAACTAGTACCTTAGTAACTAGTATTAATTTGGGGCACTGAATTCAATATTTGGCTTGGCGAAGGGTAAGTTAGGTATACTTTAAATCTTGTAGATACTTAAGTAATAAATTCCTTACGTATCACGTTCATCTTTGTTCTGACTTGTGCTTCCTTTACAAACATTTGTGAGTTCATTATATTATTATCTTATTCTTATAAGTATTTCAAATATTGTCAGGTATAATTGCCTTCATTATGTACCTACATCATAATATGCTTATTATATAAAATATAATATCGAATCTTGAATGAAAGTAAGCAAATTTATAAATTTTTAGAGTAATCATGAAAAATGCGACACATGGAAGGTATACCGCACCTCTAATATAAGTAAATATGATGTGTCACGAATTGTCTTATTTATATTAGGAAACATAAAGAGTCTTCACTTCTCACAAACAATGTGCCAATTCAGTGTTAAGTTATTCATCTATTTTTCTGCATGACTCAATGATGATAATGTTGACCCACGTTCATCGTTCGGCTCTTCTTACATATGGCAACTCATACGAAACTCGTTGAGTGTTGTTAACTGGAGTTGCTACGATTCGAAACTAGAGTTTCGCACATACATTTGTATGGCGACTCGTACACTAGTCAACCGGAGTCCCGAGTTTCCTTAGTTAGTTTGTAAACCGACATGCGCAACTAGAGTTGCAATTCATTTTTGACGTCCCATCAACCAAATAGCTGCTTCCAAAAGTATTGGCAATATGGCGGATTGACCTGTTCTTGTTGAAATTCAATTTGTACAAAAATTGAGAATTACGTCCATTCGGTTATTATATGAGTCTAGTTGGTTTTATAGAAACGCGACTGGAGTTGATGAGACTGAGTTATATATGAGAAGACGAAAATATAGTACCTAAGTTGTCCATTTAAAAAAGGCCTTGCGGTTAATTAATAGCCTAGGATACAAACATGTACCTCACATACCTGGTAATGGTAGAACGAAACGAAACGTACTTGGCCCACCAATATAATTTGTTTTTGAATTAATAAACAGAAAGTCAATTAATAGCAGGTATTAGGTAACCACACCACGGTCCGATTGATCAATCGTATCGTCATCCACATTCACATATTTATTATTGTATACTTATTATTATAATATCACAAATACATTGTAATATTCTATTGAAGATTAACTCTCTTAAAAAAAATCTGTACACAATTCAGTCTCGACTATAATAATTATAATAAGGAGGTTGCTCCATGGCCATATCCATGGCTATTTTAATGGGGCCCATGCAATGTGTAGGTGAGTCACCGTCTGCCAATTTTGAGACAAATTGTTACGGTAGACGTCCGATAGACTTCTCCCATAGCCCATTTACAAGGCTATCAAATATTGAACCCCATAGCCCATGACCTAGTTTCCATCGCGGCTGTAACGCTGCACAGCAATAGTCTCCGCACCCGGCGGAGACCGTCTCCGGGTGTTTCACATTGTGTGCTCGGGGATGGTATCCGCCACGTGGGTATCCCTAACATATTGTACCTGTCTTATTGTACCTTGTATTTGTATTTTTAGTGATTAGGTTCGTTATTGAGTATCTATCTCATTTTTATTTAATTTCAGACGAAAAATGGTAACTACATAGTTGTTTATAAAGGATTTTGACCATCAGTCGTACATATCAAATTATTTTCCTGATTTATAAAGTCGCTCTACCATCAGAATGCCAGTTTTATACTTATAGGATACGAAATTGTCTTCATGGTCACCCTACAAATAAAAACTCCCATGGAAAAATAAAAACACAATTTTCTCTAAACGTATGGCACTTAGAAGAACGAGTGATATCTCATATTTTTGCAAAAAACGTAAACGTAAAGCCTAGGCAGTAAAGTCAAAAAAGTTTAGATGTTTTGGTAAAATTCAACTTTAATATTCCTTTTAACTGTGACTAATAGAAATTTGGAAATTTCATAAAGTGTTTAACAAGTTCAAAGTTAAGTATTAAAAATAAAAATTATTAACACAGAGCTAGTACTTTTCGAGATATACGCTATATCATTTTATGAAAACAATCTGAACTGAGGGCCCGAGTAAATTAATTACTTATACATAGTAAGTCATAATAGTTTTATTTTACGCTTTTTACTATTTTCAACTAATTGCTTTATAAGTCTTATTTCGTTTGACAACGGTTGAAAAGTTAGGCCCTCAGTTCAGTTGCACACGACTTTTGAGGACCGAAAGTGATATACCATGGCCAGTAAACTAAATTGTCGAGTTCTTGACAGAGCATCTGTAATTTTTTCTTTCCCTTATTCGACTGAGTTAATTATTCGTATGTCACCTTTGGGAGTTCAGGACTGAATTTTGAACAGATTTTTATTAGAAGAAATTGGTCTTCAGATCAACTATCCACTTTATTACCACCACCGTATACATTATGCAAATGCCTTTGAGAGTCAGCCAGGATGATCTCTTCTCTCTTACATCGATTAATTATAGTAAATTTGTAAAACTTTTTCATCTCATCTACTTACAAGGCCACATTAATGCAAGTAATAATATTATATCTGTTGCTAGCTAGTCTACAATAAAAACAAGTACGAATAGATAACAATATCAACATTCGTTGTTAACTATTTGCCAATACACAAAATCACAATATTTTCTATACAGAATTAATTACTATTTATGAAAACAGTAGGTACCTACCTACATATATGTAATATCGAGTGTTTACCCTTTCAAGAAAGATAAACTTTGAACTGGTGTAGTTTCACTATAGGCACTCTCAATTCGTCAACTATGATAAAGTTATTTTAGTATTAACGTTATTCTCTCATAACCTCTCACATGGGTTTTGATGTGATGCCATCAACTTCTTACTTTCTACTGCAGATTCGACTACCATGGTGGAATATCAACAATTTCATTAGAAAAATATAATTTCAGACATGAAAATACGAACGTAAACATACTAGGTATATATCCATTACCGAACGCTCACTTTTAAACTTTCGCGTTGCGAAACCATAATATATCGCGACCATATAGCGAGACCATTAGGTATGATCGCGTTAATACAAGGGTTTCGCTAACCATTATCCAGCATTACCTACCTATTACATTATTTATATTCACACTGAGCGAACAGACTCAAAAGGCAGCTGCGTAATGCCCGAGCCACACTAACGAGAAACATCAATGCCTATCATCGCGATAAATATTGCGTTAATTATTAACGCGATAATTTGTGTCGTTACACTTGAAAGATCAACGTGAATGCCCATTCTTGGCGATATAATTGACGTTTATGTCCCTTGAATTTCCACCAAGAGATACACGTAGGGCAACACTACGTATGTCTTGGTGGAAATTCAGCTTCAACACATTATTAATTCCCTCTTTGATGTACCGCCACGTTGAGCTATTGCTTAACGTCAAACGGCAATGTGAATGCCGGTTTTAAATTATCGCGTTATGTCGTGGCTACACCTACGTTAAACGGCCATCATCGCGATAATTAATGGCATTTCTCGTTAGTGTGGCCCGAGCATAGTCCCGGAAAGGCGACTGGATGTGGACGCCCAAGACATAGCTTCACTCGTACTAGAGCTAGCCAGCAGTTCACTCGTGCCTCCACGCGAACCGAATGTTGTCGATTTTTGTTGACGATCATAGTGTTCGGTACCTACGTCAGTATGGCACAGCGCAGCGTGGACGACTGTATTGACTTTTCGATAAATGATGGAATTTTAACTAAACGTAAAATTGAGCGTCCTTTGTGGACTCAACCTTCCGTGGCATAGGGTTACATCGTCGCGCGGCAGGAACCATTATGTAAAAAAATTACAGTACGGTTGTCTTGCGAAACTGCTCGCTCAATGTGGACGTGGTTAGTTAGCAACTTATGTTTAAAAACATTTCGACTCGTTTCCTTAGCAAAATATTTAGCCTACACTTATTGTTTTGGTATATTGTGGACGAGTGTGATTTGTATAAAAGTGTAATTTCGTATAATTACTGTTGAACTAGGAATGCTTTTGCGCCCATTTTAAATCATCAGCTCGTGGTTTACAGCCAGTTAGGGCTTCAATTACAGTCTCTAGCGTGGACCAGAAGTGAAGCTTTTCAAGCGGCCAATTAAGCCAACCAGTAGTTATGCAAAAGTAAGTCTCGTGCGGCGCTACATGGTGAATACGGTGATGGCGGCGTGGCAACACTATGTGCCAGTCTTGTAACCACACCACCCACGTTGGCAAACCGAAATATGTATGCGACCATTTGTGGATCTGAAATGTGTATATTGAATATGTATAAACGTGGTGAAGAAACAAACAAATTTCATAAACAATGCTAATTATTATTATGACTTTGCTCATAGTGTTCATTTAAAAAGTGTTTTTATGCGTAAAACCTAAACGATATAGAAGTAAAAATATTAGGTAAGTACCTGATTCGTCATTGCTACAAAGATGCAACACAAGTACCAATAAGCAATCCAATTAAACTGTTCATCGATGCTGCCTTTTTCGAAGGTGAGAAGCTGCCATACAATCCTTGCTAAAACAGGTATTGTTATAGCGAAATTATCACCATTAGTTTCAACGAAATCATGTCTCGTAATTGATGTAGGGTCAATATGATGCTCACGAAATGGGCGCAAGAAATTCTGAAAAAGAAAGAAAAGTATTGCAAATTACATTATTTATACCTGGGGCGGGTTTAATATTTAAGTAAATATACTATAATGCTTACCTATATAGTGTTTTGAAATATTATAACTAACGACATATTCCAAAGACCTTATTATTAGCTGTATGCCTACAAAATATGTTTTTTGGATATGTTTTGTAAGCATACAATAAATTAATATAATGGCTAATCTATGTAATATGTGTCACCCTCTCGCATTCAGTTAGGTGCAATATGATAGCCCTCCTAAGATAACGCCGGAAATTATGTCAATCCTCTCGGTGTTGGATGTATTTAATGTATAGTATTAAACAATGCCAAAGCTTCCCAATAATGAGAGAGGCCTATGTCATTGGAATGCGATAGGCTAATTCATATTAAACATATGTATTTAACAAATATACTTAATTAACTTTATTTTCGTCCACTTTATGAGTAACTGGGACCGTAAATCGTTATATTTCTTGGTGAATATTGACTTGATATCCATGTCATCTATGTGGTTTAGTAGACTCTAGGTAGGTCAGTTTTGGGACTTCGCCTGACTACCTTGCACATAGAGAACAACACTAACCCGAACGATACAGTAATAAATAAATCAATCAATCTATTTAGCCTATCGCAGTCCACTGGTTGTCATAGATCTGTCCCAATATGCGCCATTGTTGCGCCTTAAAAACCATGTAGAATAATAACATGAAAAAATAAATAAAACAATTATAAATGCATGTAGGTAAACTATCGGGCGGTGTGCGGCGTTCCCTGATGTCTCCGATCTGAAGAATGTATTATTACGGAGCCTCATTCGATGCTAGGATGGATAAATATTTATTAATGGCATCCAAGGCGGTAGGTAGTAATAATTCTATGAACTGCCTCCAGTAAACCTTTTTTAAGATGCCCATAGGATTAAAAATACATGTTTCTAGGATATTTACAGGCAGTAACCACTTTTTGCTATGCAACAATTCAAGAAAGATAATGCTTATACGGTGTGCAATACAGTGCAAAAATAATAACTACGTTTAAAACCATTATATAGTATTCGGTTTATCCAATGCATCCATGCAGACAAGCAACTTTAAAAATAGTGTTGCCCCATAACATAAATGACCCAAGATTTGGGGGATCAGTAGTTCGAAGTGAAGTGTTAGGAAGTAGAAGGCTGAAGTACACATATTATATTTCAGAAGCGATGGGTGCCTCTATCTATATTTCGCTAGATATGTTTATGTGTATGTATTTCGTAAGAGCATAAAAAAACGGATAGACTAACGAAATACTACGTTTACGGACGCAATTTTGACTTTCAGTAATGCGAACTGGTTGTTCCTGTGATAGCCTGGTCCTTTATACTCAAATTAAGCACACTTCATTTCGAACCTCCATAAACCAACGTAAAGCTATACGATATAAATATCTATATTTTTTTAGCTTAAGAAGTGCACGTGATTCATGCTTCAGAGAAGTGAAAAATTAAATATTTCCATTCATAAGTACTTAGTATTATTGAACGCTTACGAGAATAATATTAAGTAGATGCCTATTTAATTGATAGAACTAATTTTATTGAAAATGAAATTTGTTCAGATTTGAATATTTGTTATAGTTTTACCTTACTTTGCTTATGCATATTACGAGCTACACAATGGTAATTAAAATCGGAGCGACATGTAAGAATAATTTATGTAATTTGCAAACACAAAAATATAATTGGAAATTGATGAAATGTAGCAGTCGTTATGTAGTAAATATTCTTCTCTTTAAGGTTCAATGAAACTTATTCATTGTTTAGGTAGGTAATCAGTCACCTTTTATTGAAGAAGAGAACATTACAATAATAGTAGGTACGTAAGCGCAAGATTTTTCCTACGCTTACGTACAGTGTTACGTAGCACAGTGATTATGGCCTTATCTTCATTGTTTTTGATAATTTACTCAGATGAAAGGACACATTTGATGGAAGTAAAATCAATGGACGTATCTACGTGGAGTAGTAGGTAAGTAGATTAGTAGCATGCATTACACAATATGTCCATCCATTTTAGTATTACGTTCATCTACCCGTCGTCATTTATTTCACCACACCGAGCCCACCGAGTTCACAGCATATTCTGTCTGTCTGTACTCTGTCAAGTCGCCACACGATATGTGATTTTAGGAATTTTTACGTTAAGAATAAAAGGTTTTAGAATAATACTAAAATGAGTCAGCAAAATCATATGGATAATACAAATTAAGAGATATGGCCTGACAATTAGAGAATGCAAACAAACGCGATAGGTAAAATAACAGATCTTTTCCCATCATCCATCCCATGGCGCATATGTTCCATTAGTGAGTAATTATGTGCAATTATGATAAATAATAATAATTAAGAACAAAAATCGTTGAGAAAACTGCAAATGAAAACAACAAAATTATGGGAGTCAATATGGATCCAGGGCCTGCAGTCTCCAACCAACCAACTGTAGGATTTTCCTACTGAGAAGGTAAAATGGTGATACGGTTCTACAGAATTTCCATAATTTTCGAATAGGTCCCGATCTATTCTGAACAAAACCCGGATGAAGTTACGGGCAACAGGATTTAAATCGAAAATAAACTTATCAGTAACATGTATAAATGCAGTTTCAGACATTACCTATCTATTATTTATTATTATCTATTTAATAATTGACAGAGCGTGCGGTACGAGTAAGTCTTTCTAAGGTCGAATGGTGGCCGATTTTGATTTCGTCGTTTGGTTTCAGTTAAGGGCGTACTTCTTTTTGACACTCGCGTTATTTAATATAAAACAAAAAAATTGTCGAGAGCTTTATTGATAGGGGGGGAAATGGCGAAAGAAGGGGAAGTATGTTGACCCGTAATTGACCGGATCTTGATGATTTCTGGCAGAAACATTCCTTACAGGTAGTGAAAAAAGAGGTCTACTGTTCACAGAACTAAATTTAATAGAAGAGAAGAAATAAATTTTAAGTTGAACTTTTTATTATTATTATTGAGCTTTGGGTAGTTTATTACGGGGGTCTAGTTATAGAGATAGAGCAGCGATCGGTATTCGTTGCGAGCAGGTTCGTGCTGCCACGCGATGTCTCGCAGCGCCGCACTACCCCTTTGCATGCTACTGACCCTTTTTTTCTCGTAAATAAAATTCAAAATTGTTTGTAACAAATAATTTGCCACGAAAGACAGTGCCAGCTGCTGCTCTTTCAGGGAGAATTGAGACTCATACTTTATTTTATCATAATTCCTTAAAAATATTAATAAAGGCTTGCGTTAGTACCAATGTTTTAATTTAATAGATGCAGTGTTTGTTGAAAAGTTTAATTAATTACCCCAAGGAGATTAATTAAACTTTTTTTGAGGATCATGGGTAATCACTACAACATAGTATAAAACAAAGTCGCATTCTATCCCTATGTGCCTTTGTATGCTTAAATCTTTAAAACTACGCAACAGATTTTGATGCGGTTTTTTTAATAAATAGAGTGATTGTAGAGGAAGGTTTATATGTATATAACATCATGCTACAACCAACTGGTGCGGAGCAGAAGTGAAAAATGTTGCAAAAACGAGGTGACGCAGACGAAGTGGTGTGGGTCATCTAGTGTATTATATTTTATAAACTGAATCATATTGGAATACTAAACTAACAATGAAAATGAATGATTGTTAACTGATAATTTATTATCGTGGACATACCAGTATGTGCTTTTCTTAGACAATGCCATGATAGGTATTGATGTGCAATAACTAGTGCAGCAACTTCACTTACATTACAATTGTCACCATAGTATGATCAAACTTCATTTTCCTAATTACAAGCACTAAAAGGAACTTCCTAATAGAATTTCAATCAAGAACTACTCTACTAAGGTTTTAATGACGCATGGGCATACTAAAATGGTAATGGGCAGACCATACACTGATAGTGAAGAGAAGCTCTAAGGAATAGGCAGACCAACAAGAAGGTGGGATGACAATATAAATAAGATCAATTTCAGAGACACTTGTAAAGGATATACTCCAAAGTCACAAATAATATCCAAAATACAAAAAGTGGCTGAGGCTTTTGTTGACAGGTACTGACTTTCAAAATCGTACAAAAATACAAATTATACACTCATAATTGCTGTCTGTAAAAAGATAATTGGAGTGCTGTATTTAAGTAGTGAAGGCAATATATGCAAGGTTAACATAGTGGGTTCCTTTGCCAATTTTATATAAGTATTTTGTATCTATTGGTCTGACAGGTGAAATGTTGATATCTTATCTGATAGCTAGTAGCAATGACAAGAATTTACAGTGAAATAAATAATGTCTGCAATGAGTAAATAAGATAAGCAGATGAGTGTTGTTATGGTATAAAACACAGACAAGTATAGCTAGATACAGTTGAAAGACATTATTACTTTGCCTATAAGAGGAAGGTCAACTGCTCCCCAAGTATCAGCAGCCCAATGAACTACTCCAGATGCAAAATCTGCTGTTAGAACACCAGCCATTGCTGCTAATAATAATGAAGCATCTGCTCGTATGTGTTTAGCCATAAGAAGGCCTGCACTGACACAAAGTGTGCAACAAACCACCACACACACCCATTCTTGTAGTCTTTTGCCTGTCAAAACAGAAAATTACATTCTCATTCCTCATAAATAATATGTCTCCTTATCAATAGCTAAGGGTCCAACTCTAAGTAAAATAATTCATTATGATGATCACTACTGAAATTGAAATAAAAAAAAACCATGACAACATTCATAACTAGTTTAAGAATTTTAATAGAATTCATAATCATTTTAGCCTCATATTCACTAATAACATTTAGATTATGTACCTACTAAAAGAAAAAAATGTAGCATTGTTAAATAAACTAGAAACAACTTACCTGGACTGTAAAGTTCTGCAAGTTCTTGAGCTCCACGATGCCGTGGGCCCCAACGAAGTTCTGTGCCTACTACACTTGGCAATTGTGTATTAGCATTAGGATCGTCTTCCGACATGGAATGCTCAAGAATTTGTCGTTCAGTTTTCACCGGTGCCATTAAAGTTGTAGCCACAGTACTCGCATAATCAAAGTGTTCACAACTTAGACCACTTAGACCATCTCTTTTCGCACACGGGGGTATGGGTAACTGTAACGCCATCACTTACGTTGCTAATGGCAATAACCAAACTGAAACAATGAGAAATGATAAAATATTCATGACTTTCCTCGCTATACCTGCGTAGTATTGTCTTTTTACATTTTATTAGCTTATGATATAGTATTTGCATTCATACTACCTATGACAAACTTATCACAAATCAACTTATCAGTTATCGTGTAGATAAATCACAGAAACTTATTTCAAATTTGACAAGAAATAAAAACTATGGACAAATTATCATAATAAACTCGTTCAGTCGTTCACTGTCGCCCCTTGAATCACAAAGACAAGACACTTCAATACGAATATTATGAATAAGACTTGACTTGACACATGACAATCACAATGAATGACGAAAAATGACAATGACAAGGAACGTCATTTTAATCCATTGGGGATTATCATTGATGTATAAGAGAGGGGATCGGACTTACCTACAAAACGCTGTGTCTTACTACGTTCCATTTATATGGTAGGACGTTTACTACGTTAGCGTTGTACCTTCTACTATCGTAGAAGTTTTCGATTTACGTAATTATTTTCAACTCCCACAGTAGATAGATCAAAATATAAACAATCAAAAATAGTCCTTGAATTTTTTGATTTCTAACTAATATTTCAAATGACTTTTATTTTTCTATGAATCATAAATGCGATATTCTCATGAGGGTCAGGATAGCTGCACCAAGGGAGATTTTGGAAGTTTGAACAATATCAAGTTTTATGCACTCATAATATATTGTGGGAAAAACTGCGAGAACAAAACCTACCTGGTGAGCTAGTAAGTTTGCTAGAATACTGGTATGACAACCAAATTAATCAGGTCAGATGGGAGGGAGCTTTATCCGATGGGTATAGGTTGGAGTGTGGGGTGAGGCAGGGAGGGCTCACTTCACCATCGCTCTTCAATCTGTACATAAATCGGCTGATTGAGGAGCTCAGTAACACCAGAATCGGATGCTCAATTGATTTAAAAATTATAAATAGTATTAGCTATGCAGATGATATGGTGTTGCTGAGCCCTTCACTCGGTGCGCTCCGTCAGCTGCTAGGGATCTGTGAAACATATGCGAAGGCACATGGTCTTGTATATAATGAAAAAAAGTGTGAACTTGTGGTATTCAAGGTGGGCTCTAAGAAACCCGAAACAGTCCCGCCGGCATACATTAACGGGGTAGCGCTGAATAGGGTGCCGTATTTTAAATATCTAGGTCACATTGTAACCGAAGATCAGACTGATGACAGAGATATAGAAAGGGAGCGGAGAGCGTTGGCGGTTAGATGCAATATGCTGGCTCGCAGGTTTGCTCGAAGTACACTAGATGTAAAAAGAACGCTTTTCAAAGCGTTCTGTCAGTCGATGTACACATACAGCCTGTGGGTTGGATACACGCAGAAGGCCTATAACGCTCTTCGCATACAATATAACAATGCTTTTAGGGTGCTGTTGGGGTACCCTCGTTTCTGCAGCGCGTCAGGTACCTATGTTTACCGAAGAAAACATAGACAGTTTCCAAACTATTTTAAGAAAGCGCGTCACATCGCTGTTGCAGAGATTGAGGGCGAGCTCCGACGGCATCATAAAAGTTATCGTTGACCGACCTGACTGTCCCATTGCTCGATACTGGGAGCGCTTGCATACGCATCGACCAGACAAACCAGGCTACCTGAACTAGTGCAATAACAATAAATATGAACCTAAAAATTCAATTCATTTAATTCAATTAGAATTCATAATATATATACAGATATTATTATTCCTAAAATTCAATTTCATACATTTAATACAATTTTATTCAGTTTGACATTCACTCTAATTTATTCTCATTTTCCATTGATATTGTTATTATTATTATTATATTCAGCTAAATTTTTTATATTTTTTTGCATGTAAACCTACCTACTAACATAGTCTGTAAGTACCGACATGTAAATTAACTTGTATATGGAATATTGTTCCGAAATAAACTATTATTATTATTATTATTATGCATTTGCAGTACTTACTAAGAAGTCATGCGCATGCCATCACTATTTCCAAACGATTTTGAAAGACCGTTTTACAGCTGCTCGTTTCAATTTTCGAAATCAAATATCTTTAAAACTACAAATTTGTTATAAGAAAATGCACTTTAGCAATTCTTTATCGTATTATGGAAATTAAATAAAAAAAGCAGTCATCATCCGGGGTGGCACAACGGCATCCCGTGCGTCCCCGTTTTGAGATTGCTCCATTCTAACAAAAAAAAAACGCTTACCACGAAGAAAAGAAAACAATGCTGTGTTGTATTCACACCTCACACACTTTTCACTAATAAAATAAACAATGTAATATTTCATAGTGGACAGTGACCTCTGGTGAACGTTGGCGTTAAAAAAATCTCTTAGCTATGAACTCTTAAAACAGGTTTTGAACGACTGTCATACGACTCTCTACTCGCCTGTCATCTCCTTTCTCCTATTTTTAGCTATACATATTTTTACCGATTTCCCCTCTTCCCACCTACCCACTTGCCGATTGCCCACTTTCCCATTTCACCATTTGCCACTTTCCCAATTTCTCAGTTCGCCATTTACCTACTTCCTCTTTTCCTTGTTCCTTTTTCACATATTCTACGTAATTTTGATTAATCAGTGCGGTATGGGACTCCATACTCGAACCGACTATAAAAGCACGGTATTTCTTTGCAACTCATGTGCCTGTATAGCTGGGGAACCATGTGTCGTAGAAAAGATAAGTATATCCCTGAGACCCTGACATGTTGGTACAGTGTGACAGTTGAAAATACGACGCGCTACCACCCTTCAATGGGTGATTTGAGTGCTATGGCTAGCCCCAACTCGCAACTGTCAATAAATATGCTAGTACTATGTATGAAGCAACAAGTTCACAAAGCAGCCCCGGCAGAGGCAATGTCGTGCGGTGTTCCACAGGGATCGGACTTGGGGCCGCTCGCTCCTGTGGAACATCGGATACGACTGGGCGCTTCGCGGTGAGTTCGTGGACGGTGCCACAGTCACGTGTTATGCAGATGACACTAGTCCTGTGTCGATCGATCAATCTTCGCGAACCGGGTCGATCGCGACCCGTCAACAAAATGATCGAATCAAAAGACTCGATCGTTTGGCGGGTCGCGATTCTTCATTATCACGATTTCATTCCTCAATCAGGTTCCCGAGGTTTAAAATGCCAATTTATTGGAATCGTACCTATTAGGCTGGATTAGGATAATGTTTGTCTATATTTGTCGATATAACACGAAATTAGAATCTGTTTATGGTTGGATCTGGATTCTGGAAACCCGCTCATAAAATTAAATAATGATGATCATTTTACAAATAAATAATATGTCGATTTGATAGGAATATATTAAGATCTAAGGAATTCATAAAGTTACCTACTAGTTTTTATCGCAATCGCTCAATGTTTCTTTTATAGACCTGCAAGCCTTTTATTTCTAGAAAATAATTTAGATAAAGTATAATAGGTACCAAGGTAAACAATACGGCCTACGAATTCATTGTTATTATCCTACACGTCTCGTTCATCGATCGTGAACCGCGAAGAACCAAACGATCGACGGGTCGCGAAACGATCGAATCTCTTCGAGATCGATGATTGACTCACTCGTATATCGCTCGCGACCCGATCATTTTGATTCGATCAATCGCGATTGACACAGGACTAGATGACACGTTAGTGTCGGCGAGCGGTGCTACACATCGCGAAGCGGCCTTGACTACGCCTGGCTTGACTACGACCGCGGTTGCCCAAGTCGTGGAACGGATCCGGCGGTTAGCTCTACATAAAACCGAGGCCATGTGATTTCATGGGCCTCGACGCGCGCCACCAGAGGGATCCAGCCGTACAGTAAGAGACATCCCCATCGACATCAAGCCCCAGATGAAGTATCGGGGGCTCGTGTTGGACTGCCGGCCGGTGGCACTTCGGGAGCACCTCACCAAATTGAAGAACACAGTTAATGCTCTGGCACGGCTGCTGCCCAACAACAGCGCACGATGGCCATCAGGGTCATCAGGGGGTACCGTACGATATCCTTCGACGCAGCGAGTCTCCTCGCCGGATCGATACCATGGATCCTGGATGCGAGAGCTCTTTCGGTGCTATATCGGTATCGAAAGGAGGCGCGGGAGCGGGGACATGAACCCGAGCCTAGTGAGCTCCGGGCCGTGAAGTCCCAGCTCCACGTAGACATGGTAGCCGAAAGGAAACGACGACTTAGGTAATCACGCGCAGGGCACGCTGTAGTAGCAGCGGTAAGACCCATCATGGGGGACTGGCTAGAGAGGCCACACGGTAGCCTCTCGTACCGGCTGACGCAAGTGATCACCGGGTACGGGTGCTTCGGGGATTACCTGCGTCGGATACAGAAGGAGCCAACGTCCTAGTGACATCACTGTGATGCGAGCGAGGAGTCGGGGCTGCACACGCTGACCGAGTGCCCGGCGTGGGTGACGCCAAGGCGGGTCCTAGTGACAGCCCTAGGGGTGGGAGTTGTCTCGATCGCCACCTTGCTCACTGCGATGGTACGATGCGCGAGTGGTTGGGCAGCCGCCGCCTCCTTCTACGAGCATGGGAGACTCCGGGCCCGCACTGCCCGCGATAAGCGGATGCGACTCGGACCTCGGAGGTCGCAGAATGACCTCCGTCTCCCATGAGCGCAGGCCTGGGGGTGACGGGTGGAGCCGCCGGTCACCCTAGCAGAAGCAGGCCACGGCGATGGTGCAAAGTGCCACCCCATACCCAGGGGCAAGATAGGGACACCATGGTCCCCACATTGGGGGAAGAGGATCATCTCAATAGAGATGTCTCCGGGTCTGCCGGGGTGCGAGAAATATGTCTTGCATAATCTCACCTCCGGCAATCAAGGACCCATGGACGGCGGCGTGCGTTTTGATCGGTTCGAGTCCGACATAATCCCCTCCATCGATTTTGGTGGAGGTGGTATCCGTGGGGATTTTGCGCACAATAAAAATAAAACACCCCGACAGAGGCAGTGATGCTCTTTCTCTGTTACTTAGAGGAGCCCTTCTTTAAGATTAAGGTTTCACGTGAAATAATCATATACTAGAAGATGGAATAAGTCCTACGTAAAAAACAAAAATAATCCCGAGCGATCTTCGTCAAAGATAAAAATAGGATCAGCGCATGCGCAACACAGACACTTACTCACAAAACGGCAGAAAGCTTACAGTAGGAATGTTAAAGTAATTTCTGTTATAAATAACAGCTTTTGATATATTATGGTTAATTGTTCATAAATAGGATAAGTACCAATTTATTTTCAATTGCTGTATCTACAAAAAGGAAAATAATGTCGGTAAGTTTACATTTCAATGAATATTAAGTACCTATTTGTGATTTGGAAATTGGAAATGAGGATGTACCTTGACGGTAATTTGAATAATAATATTTATGTAATCTCGCAAATTAGGTAAGTATAATTATATAATCTGCATAGTATGTTAGGTACTACGGTCAGCATAATAATAAATACTATACTGAACGTAGACTGAGGATAACATCCTCATTCAACGATCCTGAACGACCTAAAAAAAGTGGCTCTGGTGAACTGAATGCGGGAGACGGAGGATCCGGAGCAATGGCGCATATTGGGAGAGGCCTTAATTGATATTATTGTATCGTTCGGGTTAATGCTGTTCTATATGAATGATAATTTAGGTAAGAAACCAAATACGAGTGAAAGCACTCCGTAAATAATAGGTCTTTACATATGAAATTGCCGAAATTTTCATACAGATTCATGAGTTCGTTATTCCTGTAATTTCATAGCTATTTTAATTACCTACTTACACTTTGTTTGATTTTTATTTGGCTTCAAGATTTTAAACCTCTGAATTAAATTTTGTTTTTATTGGCCGCTTGATAAATTGAATTCGATGTTCAAAAATTTAAACTTAGGTACTTGTACTTCCTAAATACTATCCATTTTGATGATAAATTATTTCGTATTACCTTTTTACAGCAGTCAATTTTCAAAAATGTTATAAAAATGAATAAAAGTTGCTGTTTGCTTATTGTTGTCTCATTCATATAGAAATGAACACCAAACAAATTAAAAATTTGGATGTCATTCCTAAAAAATGCAAAAATGTTAATATCATAACATAGGTAACATAAAATAAACTCACGCCAATATCCTCGAAGGGGTAGGCAGTGATGCTAACACCCACATTTCGCCAGTTTATGTTTGGGTAATAGGTGGCGAGCCTATTTCCAATAACCGGGAACAATCTTATAAACCTGCGATAAATACACACAACTTCGAAAAGCATCGAAGTCATTGGTGTGTGCCATGGTAAAACCTGGGATCGAACCCGAGACCTCGTCTCAGCAGTCCATTACCCATAGGCTACCACGGTAAAAATGTTAATGCTTACTGAAAATTGGGTTTCCTCCAATGAAGGAATGAAATAATGAACGTAATGGCTTTTATGATCAAAGCATCTAATAAGTATTTTTTGCTTATTGTCGAACGTTAAAGTGCGATAGGTACCTACTGATCTAAGTAGGTACCTATAACATATAGACGCCTACTTTAAACCGAAAATAATACCTTTATTTATTTTTACAGATTGCCTTGCCTAGATACAAGCAACCCAAAAAATTGGAAGATTTAGCATTAACTAAACTTGGAGATTGGGTGGCGCAACAAGCGGAATTGCAAATGATGCCCATCGCGATGCTCTCGCAGCGAGATATAAATAAGGCCCAATTGATGTTATCCCGCAACATTCATTGGATGCGAACTTACTTAGATTATAATGTTCCATGGATGCTTCAGGATCTATTTTCGAATGAAGCTATCAGGGCCTTATCTGAACTACTCGAGAAAACAAAAAATTCATTAGGGTTTCGAGCTTCTATGGGTAAATTCGTTAGTCAAATGAATGTTATTGTAAGAACGGCAGAGGTGTTATTTACAAAAAAATTAACCGTCGTAGTAGTAGACAGCCTCCCTAAGATGCTGCGAGCTGTTTTCTACACTAACTTACACTTGCTTACTGGGCTTGTTTATTTAAATTTAGGATCACTTTCAGGAGGGTGGAAAACGGCAGATATGGAGGGAGCTATGGTCAACTCTTTAAAAGAACTACATTGCTTAAAATATTTAATCATAAATTATGACTGTACTGATACTGTATTAAGTTGTATCGTTGAAAATTGTAAGCTATTAGAGAGCTTAGATGTTTCGTCTTCTAAATGTGTTACGAACCAGAGCGTAGATATAATTTGTAAAATGCAAAAACTGAAAAGCATTCAATTGTACAGAACTTTAGTATCTTTATTAGGCTTTGTTAACTTGCTTGTAAAATCCAAACATTTAGAAGATATAGGTAGATGCGATGATATCGGCAGAGTTTTAGAATTCATTGACATGAATCATTCTGAAATTATCACACTAAACTTAAAAACATACGTGAGTCGGTACGCTACGCATAATCAATTACAATTAGCGGTGCAAATGTGTCCCTACATTAGAAGTATAACTGTATTTCATAAAACATTAGAAACAGACCTTATGTCACTCGTAGGTCTGCAAGACCTGCGAGAACTAAAATTACTGTCTTGTGATTTTTATGCAGATCAAATAAAGCAAGTTCTTCAGGTTAAAGGTTGTAATTTAGTAAACTTACATCTCGAACATGTAGATCAAATTGACCTAAATGCTTTAATGTATATAAGTCAGATGTGTCCATTTTTGGAATCCTTAACTTTATATAATTGTACTTTAATAAAACATACATCTTTATATACTAAAAAATTAGAAATAATACCGTTCCGTAATCTAAAAAAGTTCACTTGCGTATCTACTTGCACAGACGAACAGTTATTTTTCATTCTTTCAAATTGTTTGAACGTTCGATTCATTCACTTTGGTACTGCAGTCCAACTAACGGATGATTTCATATTTAAAATACTAGATAAGAACCCCCTAATACATTTGAAAGAACTTCGTATAATGCAGTCCGATTTCTTAACTATGGTATCGATAGAAAGAATAATTCATAGCTGTATGAGTTTGGAAGTATTAGTAGAGATAGAAAGTTGGACACTGTTAACAGACAATGATCGAGAATACATAAAAAATTACATTAAATTTAACAATTACAATGTAGCTACAAGTAGTAAAAGAAAATATGAATCGGGACATGAATAAATGTATTTTCATAAAAAAATGTGTTTTATGAACATAAGAGAGGCATGGAGTGGCACTGGCACAGCTAACAGTGTACCGTTGCACCAGGACTGTGATTCACAGTGTGAATTTCACACATACCTACCTACCGCGGATGCGGGTCTGACGCGGGGGTTTTACCATTCATCGCCGTTTTTTAATAAAGTATTTTTTTTATTATATTCTGTAAACGGCGATGGATGACAAAACGACCCGCATCCGTCCCCCACCCGCACTATTTGTGAATCGCGTTACCTATAAAATCTTATTTTTTACCGATTCACATTTCTAGCATGGTTTCATACATTACACATTCAAGCAATAAATGATTTGCATCGTCTAAACGACATTGTCATATTCTTGTTTTTTGTTTGGGCCACGGGGTGTACCGATCGGAATTCTGTTGATATCATACAGGATGATATTACTTACAACGACCTCAGGGTGGGGTGTACCTCAGGATGCAGTGTATCTCAGGGTACACTGTACCTTTAATGAAGTTCAGTATATTTTTTTGAATAAAAAAAATATACTCGTAGGTAGGTACTTACATAAATTATGTATAACAAAATAGGGACCCGCCATTCAAACATTTGGTACTTACTTAGCGTTTATTTCGGTTAGAGACGCTAATTTAGCTTTTTTTGTTGTTGTTATAACAGCTACCGAGAGGTACACCCTCGCCGTAACTACTACTATGGCAAACAAGCACACGGCCCACCAGAGCCGATACCACGATTGTTAAAACAGGTCAAAAATTGAACAGCTGTCACTACCAACTGTATGAATATTGTAATACCATATAAATGTATATAGTATTACAAAGTTTATTTGCTTCTTTTTAAGAATATACGATATATTTGAAAAACCCAGATTTGCTGTTATACCACAGACACGGCCTAAAATGCCTCTAGATATGTACGAAAAAAAATGCCATTAAATTCTAGATTTTGTTACTATAGCTTTAATGTCCAAAATGAAATAAAAATTATTCATTCGCTCTACAAATTGCCATTAGAGTCTTACTTATCTATATGCACTTCAAATAGTTTAGTATTTAAACAATTAAAAAATATGAAGAGTTATCATTAACTATGATGTAAAATGGTAGGTATGAAAAATATAATGGTAGGTATAAAGTTAGATGAAAAATGTCCTATTAGAAACATTTCAGTGCACTATTGGCGTTGAAGGGAAGCCTTCCCATATTTTTATTTTGTTTTCTTAGGTTATGCAAACAATGCCCCGGTTACATCTGGCCCAGGCTTCAGGAATATGAAAATCTTCACAGATTCTATTAGTGGATTAGGTAACTTAGGTATGTAGTTGAGATGAAGGAGGATACATCGCCTTCGGACTCGTGGCTCCACTCCCCATCTCCACCACTCTCACTCTCAAAAAGTATGAGACATACATCAACGAAAGTTTTTTTTTTTTTTTTTTTTTTTTTTTTTTTATCTATGGCACGTCAATTTGACTTCACCTCGCCTGATGTTAAGCTGAAGGCAAAGTCCCATGAAAGAGGGTCACCATTGCAAACACGTTCAGTGCTACAATGGTGGCGCTCAGCTTGACGGCCTCATCAGATGCTTTTTCACGCCCCGCTTAAAGGACCCGGGACTGTAGGAAGAAGGAAACACGTGCGCCGGCAAGGAATTCCAGGACTTAATGGTACGGCAGAGAAAAGACTCACCGAACCGCTTGGTTCTTGATGGAATATTCTGTAAAGTATGCGAGTGACACCTAAGCCCTGCACGCGTTGTCCTGTGTAGGAAAGGGGAGGGTGGGATTAGTTGGAAGAGCTCATCAGAACATTCACCATGGTAGAGACGGTAAAATACTGCCAAGGACGCAACATCTCTACGCATCTGCAAAGGCTCGAGGGACTCTGTGACCTCGGGACTCCCAATAATGCGGACCGCACGTCGCTGCAACCTGTCGAGAGCATCTAATAAGTACTTTGCGGAGCCATCCCAGAGATGCGAGCAGTATTCCACGCAGGAGCGAATTTGTGTCTTATAAAGAAGACACCGCTGCTCCGGCGTGAAAAAATTTTTTAAGTAGTTTGTCTTAAAATTCTCTATACGAAGAGTTTATAAAACGGTGATGACCGCAAATCGGCTTCTATAACACACTGTGCAGTGGGGCCACGAGAACTTTCAAGTACCTACTGATGTCTCCACTGTAGTAGGTCAGTGGAGCTATACGGATTTACTAATCCTTATGTCTCCACTCATGTTCTAAAAGCACTGGCTGCTTATAAATATGTCAATTTGCTGTCATTTTGCTGTGTAGTCGCAAAAGGAAAAAATGTATCGGGTCTATCACAGTAGAATTAAGTAGGTACAAAAGTGAATAGGTATATTAAAAAGTAATATTAAGTTTGTGCACCTATGCAGAGGCCTCTATTCCACTAAGTGCAACTGAAAGCTCAATCAGCTGCACTAATTACTTAATGGTTGAGGACTTAGCGAGAAAAGTAAACATTAAATAACAAATGACCGTCGACAAAACCAAAGACTATTTATACTGTTGATTGATGGCACTTGGTGGAATTTGTTGTTACACATATTGAGAACTCACTTGTACTTTTCCACAGTATTTTTATTTTTTAATAGACCTGACCGGTTTCGCCTTACGGCATCCTCAAAGGTTTACGATGACATACGTATGTCATCGTAAACCTTTGAGTTTTATTTTTTAATTAAAAAATAAAAATACTGTGGAAAAGTACAAGTGAGTTCTCAATATGTGTAAAACCAAAGACAATCGGAAAATGGTCTGACAACGATATTACCAGGAAAGTGTTTCTAAAGTTTTATCACAGGGCGGCCCTAACGCACTATTATAAGGAAGAACAGCGTGTCAAGGTCACCAAAATCTATGAATGCTTTGCGCCCCGTCATTCATATTTTTTTCTAGTCTTTTACTACAACTAGCATACTAGTGACGTACTTCAAGAAAAAGATTTATCGACGAACAATGAGCCGATGACTGCTCATTTAAAATTTAATATCCATAATGATTATGAAGAATTGTTAAAGTGAATTTACTTAACACAAATATGTAGTTTTGAAGATATTTGATTTCGAAAATTGAAACGAGCAGCTAGAAAACGGTTTTTGTGTGAG
The DNA here is from genome assembly GCA_963691645.1 of Pelosia muscerda. NCBI lineage: Eukaryota > Metazoa > Arthropoda > Insecta > Lepidoptera > Erebidae > Pelosia > Pelosia muscerda. Next base: position 9,780,273 of record OY829100.1, read on the forward strand.
TGACGGCATGATTTCTTAGTAAGTAGTGCAAATGCATGAAGTGCAAGAGAATATTGCATTTATCTCGGTCCCAGTTGTGTTTTGTTGTGTTTACGTGTATGATTCATTAAAAAATAAAAGTCATTTGGAATAGTAAGAAATCTATAAATTATAATAAAAATAAGAATTATAATATTATCTCATAAGTGTAGCATGTTACCGGTCTTGTTAAGTTAATACACGTTAAAAGATAAGTAAACACAATCGTATTAGTATACGTAAATCGACCACTTCTGCCATAGTAGAAGGCACAGCACTAACGTAGTAAAACGTCCATTCATAAAAATGGAACGTAGGTAGGACACAGCGTTTTGTAGGTAGGGCCCATCCCCCCCCTTATACATCAATGAGTTTTATCCATAAGATCGAAAATCACTTGCACCCATTTTTTACAATCACAATCGTTGTCAGACCACTATCCAATAGTCTTTTGTTTCGCCGACATCGACATTCATTTATTTTGTCAACGGTCATTTGTATTGTCTACTTTCTTTTATTTTGTTGTCGTTCATTTGTGCAAAACGCATGCTGTTTTGCCATTCAAATAACGCAATCGGTAATCACACTTGAACATGAAAGTCTGGATATGAAGTTTAAACCTGTCATTTAACTTGTTTTTGATATTCGGGAAAAGTTCTTATAGGTATAATACCTATATGAAAGATAGTGGGGACAATAAAATTGAACTATAAAAATTATACGAAATCCGTATAGCTCAACTGACCCACTACAGTGGAGACATCAGTACTTAAAAGTCCTCGTGGCCCCACTGGTGGAGATGAGGAGTGGGGCCACGAGTCCGAAGCCCATAAATCAAGGGTAGACAAGGCAAGACTGAGTTCTAATAAAAATATCACATTTTGTTTCTTTTTAAAGACAAAGAAAATCACAATGATAGCCATTGTCATTTAATCTTACATAGTTACTTACATCTCATTTTGTGAAGTAGTTACATTTTTTCACTCTGATTAGGTACATCATTATTAATTTTCTCAATACTTTTATCATCTGCTATTAGTGCAAACATATATACAGGGTATATGCCATTAGGAAAATTTGTTTGCTTACACTGCTTAATCTTCTTCAAGTTACATTTCTTGAAAATTCTAATATATTGCTTGAAAGTCCTAGTAACTGACGAGTCAATGTCATCCTTTTCAATTTTACCAGATGAAGTAACATTTTCTTTGATAACAATAACACCATTTTCTGAAAGTGCATCCCTGAAAATGTAATTTTGATAGGAGAGACGATTCACTCAAATAATAACGACTGTCATGGCCAAACTCTAGGTCAATGTATACTACTCTACCCAGATCAACATTGTGTTATGGATTCTAGAATGCAGATAAACATACTTAGATACATTTTTTTGTAAATACATACATATTAGACATAGAAACACCTAGACCAATGCAACTATTCATACTTATGCACACAAATATTTGCACTGAGCGGGAATCGAACCCAAGGCTCCTGCGTAGCGGTCATGTTTAATACTGCTACATCACAGAGGTAGATATCAGTATTTGGAACTTTGGACATCCAACCAAGATATTTAGAAACTAAGCACTTTGATTGATAGACAAAGCCCTGGCAGCAAAGACCAGGACTTCAAAATGCAAGCTTTGGATGCTATGATAAGTGCTTTGTAGAAAAACATCATTACATTTTACTAAGGGAAGTTGATACATTTAAAACCACTAATTAATTTCTAAAGGTCTAAATACAAAAAGAATATGTCCACCATCCCTCCCTACACCAGTTACCAAATCTTGTTGATAACATAGGACTAATAATTATATCTCTCTGCCGAACTTTTAGACCTCATTAGAAGTTAGAAAATCTACATAATAACAGTTCGTGTGAGTCAACAATAGTGCCTGGTATACAGTAATAGGCTGTCCCCCTATTATGCAGGACCAACTACAAAGGTTGGTGAGATGTGGGTGTCAATTCATCTCTGCCTACCCCGGAGGGAAATAGGAGTGACCATGTGTATGTATGTATGTAATAAATTTTGGGTACGAAATAGGACTATAGTTTCTAAATTGAAAAATTTGTGTGAAAATAACTATTTGTTAATATAATATATTTTTATGTGATGTAAAAAAAGATTGGATTGAAGAGATTCAAGTTCAAGGTATAACCATATCTTACCAAAATTCCATTTCAAAGCTATATACATTTTACTCAGTTTACAAGTATGAAATAATAATAATATTTACCTGCAGCGTATAAGGTATGCTATTAAATCATCATCAGTCAAGTATCCTAGAACCCACTGATTCCAAATAACATCATACTTTCTATTAGGTTTGAACTCCTGTAGTCCAACTTTATGCAAGGTACCTAATTTGGATCTTTGATCTCCTACAAATTCTATAATGGAATTAATAAATTTCTCATCAGGTTCCACTGCATCAACTGTTTGGAAATGTGGCAAAAGTAAGAGTTTTGTTATTCTTCCTATTCCAGCGCCGCAATCAAGTGCAGTATTGGATAGAGGGGGATTATCAGAAGAGAACAGTGACTTCAGAAATAGTTCTGAACCTTCGATGTCAATGTTAGAAATAAATCCAAACCCTCCTAGTACTCCATCAACAGTGGGTGGGATGTCTGCCCAATATTCCAAGGATTTTTTGTAATTTATAATACCAATACCATTATTATCGTTCATGGCAAAAAAAGTGCAGCACCAATCCCTCGCTTAAATTGTTCTTAAATAAATTTCATATTACAATCACACGTGCACATGCATTACGTTGATGATCGATGATTGATTACAACCACCCGACACCGGGTCTGCAAAAAAATCTTGAATTAAATATTGAAATTCCCAATGACACTTTGATAGTCTTGTTGTTAATGAATAACTAAGATGAGATTGAGATTAGTTTCATTTTAACCAATAACACTTGGCCTCAGTCTGACGCAACTACGAACAACTGGAATTTTGTATGGAACGGAGCTACATTTTAATGTTGGCTATATTGTTTTTTTTTTTTTTGTGTTTATTATTATTATTTTTTTGTGTGTATTTTGAAATGTCACTTGTCTGTCACTGATGTCTAATCGTTATTTTCAAAATATTTTTCTTTGAATATTATTAGTAAAATAATGTGAAAGAAGCTGAATTCTATCCTATCTATCCTTCAAGGACTTTCTCTAGAAAAGGCATTGTTTATTAAAGTGGAATATGTCGTATAGAAAGTGTGAAATATGTGGATTAAAATCTGGAACAAAGGACGGCAGAGAACGGTTTTTCATGGCCAGATTTCCTATTGATGAGCTTCGGTGAGTAGTGTATTATTCAATATTTCAAAGTTTCATAGATTTTATGGGATAAAACAACGAAAATTATAATTTTATACATTAACTGGTAGGACAATAGTGTGGTACCTAGTATGTTCGGAATTATATATCGATGTTTTATTTTTAGTTGTAAGGAATGGGTGAAGATAACAGGAAATGAAGATCTAGCATATATACCCATAGAGAAACTCCACGAATTAAAATTTGTTTGCGGTAAACATTTTACTGAAAAAGATTTTAAGAAAAAAAGGACGCAGTTAAAGTTTGCTGTTCCATCAATAAGGTTGGTTTAAAGCCACACTAGTTGAAAAATAAATTAAAAATTAAAAAAATAGTTAGTACATGATCAGATTACTAACTAATTATATATTTTTATATTAAAAATGTTTAATTTTATGAACTTTTCATTTGAAAACCCAAACTGAGCCTATACTCTGTTTTTTAATTAAATGTACTGCCTCTGGGAAATTGAACGCTTATTCATTTTCAACATGTAACTTGTATGACGCAGTACTTTAGTTGAAAAATGGAGTATAGCATCCCTGTGAAAATAGAAAAGTATTTTTAAAAAGCACACCCCCCTGCATTTATCGATATCGATAAATAAAATAATATTAAGTGGCACATCTCTATTTTTCCTATATGTTGGCAACTCTGTATGTATTACAGTTGATAGGTTGGTTGTTCAATTAGCCATGATTTGACATTTCGTAAGATTATTTTGTGCTATGGAAGTCCCGACTCTTCTTACGTAGTATTGTATTCTCTTTGCTTGGCCTTAGTTATACTTTTTTTTTAAGGGATTTTATGACATGGTAACTAGGACCTTTATGTCAAGTCTTATTTTATTTTATAACACTTTATTCACTAATCTAGTTGGAATGATTCTTGATGATGGTGATGACGGACGGATGATAGTTGCCCCAGTAAAGTAGTGGAGACTTTACTAGAAGCTTTCCTAAGGGAGATTTGACACCAACACGAAAAATCACAATTCACTACAATATTCCACTTTAGTCCGTCTAAGCCGTTAAGTCTAAAACTCCACCATTTTTACACATAAAAACTCGAATTTACACCAATATTAGAAAATGAAACACAGGAGCGTTGTGACACTTTTCGCGTTCCCGCCAAAACTCCCCTTAGTTATACGAAGGCCTATAGATTCAAAATAATAGATGTATTGTGATTTGTGAATTTGTGATTGGCAACCATTGCAAAATGCCAAATGCCAAACTGAAATTTAAATGCCAATGCCAATTATTGCCAAATTGTAAATTGTAGCAAGGACATTTGGCAACACTGTTCCAAAATGTAAAATTGTAAATTAAAGGGGGTTTTGGCGGGAACGCGAAAAGTGTCTTGTCTTCTCCATCTTCTTCCTAAGATGGCTTCTTCTGCAAGCGAATTCGCAATTTCGCCAATTTCAAAGTAAATGTAATACAAAATTATTAATGGCGAGACGCCATTTTTTTCCGCCCCCCACGAGATCAGGTAGTCGATCAGGACGTGTGGTTGGAAAAGTGTCTTACCTACTCATATCTCATATCCATTGTCATATCGCTGCTGTATTAGCTGTATTTCATTTTCTAAAAGACAATGGTTATGGTAGTATAGACCGCAGTACGATATTGCTTCTAATTGCTTCTAATTCAAAGTGTTTCAGGAGGTAAATAAAATAGTCAAATATCATTTACAGTCGCCATTTTTAGAATCAAAACCCTGATATCCAAGTTCTTTTAGAAATCCTAACAGCCTCAAAAATATTTGACAATGAAAATATCACGTAAATATCATTGATGTATAAGGGAGGAGATCGGGTCTACAAACAAAACGCTATCTTTATCTACGTTCCATTTTTATGTATTGACGTTGCCGTTGTACTACGTTAGTGCTGTGCCTTTTACTAATGTAGAAGTGGTCGATTAACTTATACCAATACGATTGAGTTTACTTATTTTTTAACATGTATTAACCTAAAAAGATCGGTAACATGCTACACACATGAGATTATAATAAATAATAATTTGAGGTTCAATAATAAATTCAAACAAGTAGATATCTATAATAATAATACAATAATAATAACAATATATGTCTTTATTGTACACCAAGGATGAAAATATACAGCACATAGAGATGTTTGCACGTGGTAAATATCTGCTAAAATCTATACCACTGCGTAAATCTATACTACTATATATGTAAAAAGTTTATGTTTGCAATGGCCGCAAAAACTAATGAACGAATTTCGATGCGGTTTAATTCTCTACCATGGTGAATATTCTGATGAGCTCTTCCAATTAATCCCATCGTCCTCTTTCCTACACAGGACAATACGTACAGGGCTTAGATGTCACCCGCATACGGTGCAGAATATTCCATCAAGAACCAGGCGTTTCGGTGAATCTTTCCTCTGCCGCACCATTTAGTCCTGGAATTCCTTACCGGCGCACGTGTTTCCTTCTTCCTACAACATCTGATGAGGCCGTCAAGCAATTTTTATATTTTTTACAAGCACATAAAAATGTGAAAATGTACAGAATAACTAGATATACCTAATACAATAATAGCACTGAAAATTGAGAAAATGTAAAATTTCAAAAAATTTTCGGCATTTCTCTGGAGTATGTAGTCAGTACAAAATCAAATTGTACCTATATTTGGTACATTCGCGCACACACATTTACATTTGCGTGAAATGTCGTATTTCATTCTAAAACGTATGCTTATATTCTATTTAAATACCTCATCCCGGAAGTAGCCTAAAAGGCGACCAGACGCCATTTAAATTTTATAGTCGCCAATTTTCTTTCCCAGTAGCCGAAATGCCAAACAATCGCCTACGTTGGCGACACCAGGATCATTGTTCAATAAGTATCCATGGCCTCATCAGAAATGTATAAAGAGAGGAGAAAAGAAATCTCTCGTCTTTGTGTGACATGCCATATTATGCCACTTTTTTGGAATGGATGGCAACCTCTTGGTTGCTCGTGTTCTATGCTTATGCTTTGTGTTCACTGATCTGAAATAAGTGTTTGTGTTGCTGCCAATTTTAAACATAAAGTATTATATACATCCTTATGAACAATTTTAATAGCAGTTAGTATAGTACTACAGTAAAAATTATTTTCGCTATATTATTACTTAAAATAAATATTTTTAATGAAATGTTATTAGTATTATATAAAAATTAAATCAACTAGTCTCGTTTTGATTTTTTTATCGGTTCAATTTTCTTGGTAAAATTTCATTCCAACCTTGGAATAAGAGATACTTCAGCCGTAGGATATAAGTGTTCTGAGTACTTCAGTTTGTTTAGTTTGTTATGAATCATGCCCATAAGCTGTACTGCTGAAAAGCTGGGTTCACGGTATTATCTCCTACACCTTACATATTTACCATGTAAGTTACTGCACCCTATCTCAAGTAAACTTCTTTGGCTACCGTAATATTAAGTGTATTATGGTCAAATATATGCTAGGGATTTACAAATCATTTCAATAAATAACAAAAAATTAAATCATCAATAAACCTCGTTCTTGTGTATAAAACGAAGCTGTCTTGTGTATAAATTTTTATGTAAGAATAGTGTGAAAAATCTGAAATAAAAATTATTCTATTCTATTCTATTCTAGTGTATTTTTTATTAGTGTAATTCTACAGTTTCATACAAAGAGCAAGCACATGCACTCAATAACTAAATATTAGTAAGAATAAAAAATGCCCTCTTCGTTGGTTTGATCATTGTATGTAAATTATATATATATTTTTTTTTGTAAATCAAATGCAAGTAATGCAACCCAACTCGAGTTACAGGCCACTCGAACAAACTTGAGTTAGTTCCGTTAGTTAGTAACTCGGATTGACCCATCCCTAGTCCTTTTCTTTACGTCAAAAACGCAAGTCGGGACGTTTTCAAAATGGTTTGTGAAATTATTATAAATCTCTTAATTCATAGTTAATCGAATTATGTGGTGCAATTATTATAGTATCAATCCATTATGTGATGCATATTAAGTGTTAAGTAACTAATATTTCCAAAACGTTTTATATGGGAAACGTTTTAAAATAATGCAGCAGTATGAACAATACCTTGGTTGAATTATTTAATTTTTTCGATAATGTCCTTTGAAATATCTAGGTTTCAGGCTGATATCAATGTTCCCGAGTTATAATTTGTATTATGTGTATTTTGTGTTTAATTTTATGTTCATAACATAGTATGTTATTGTTTAGGTTATGTATGATTGGTGCATTAGTGATTGATCAATGCTCATTCATCTACTTTCAGGGTAAAGTCAAATGTTCAGAATTACGCACTAAAGACAAGAAGGAGTTGTTTAAACAACTCGAGGAACTGAAAACAGAACTGACGAATCTTCGAGTTGCTAAAGTAACTGGTGGAGTTGCGTCTAAACTGTCTAAAATGTAAGTACTGGTTTTTATGGTTGTATGTATTAGTATAGTGTCTCAGTAAAAAAATATTAGTTGTACTGCCAATTAAGTGAAACACATTGTTCATGTTGAACTGTGCTTGCCTCTCGTGATGGTGCATTGTTTTCAAATTATACTAGTGTTACAGCAGATTGATATTTTGAAACCACCAGAAAACCATTAACAAATAATTACCTCAATCATTAAATTTTCTGCTCTTAAATGGTTGTTTGACGAAATGAACCATGTAAGAATGTATGCTACTGGCAATTATTACTACTTATAGGCCTAGGTAAAATATATAAAAGTAAAACCATATTTAGATAAAACTTTTAGGCAATGTATGACATTATTTATTTTATTCTAAGTCTATTATTATTATTAGTATTCTCTTAATACTGAGTGCACAGCTGGCAATGTATGAAATATTAACGTAAAACATAACTAACCTTCGCAATTTGATTTGGACAGAATTCGGTTAGTAGTCTTTGTGGTTATTTTATCATAAATATCTAGAAATAGAAGTCCTGCAAAACTATCTTGATAACTAGACACTTCTTGCCAAACAAATTTGGAGCCTTTGGTCTCATTCCATTGCAATCAATGAATTAAACAAAAAATTAAAGAAAATATGTACAAGTTATGAATAGTTTAGTGATCACATTATTAATAACTGCACTAAAATTTTACATAAACTCACGCCTGTATCCATGAAGGAGTAGGCAGAGGTGCTTGCACCCACAGTTTATGTTTAGGTCCCAATGTAATAGGTGGTGAGCCTGTAGCCATTAACCGGGCACTTATAAACCTGCAATAACAACACACACATTTGAAAACCATAGAAAAGTCATTGGTGTGTGCCATGGTAAAATCTGGGATTGGACCCGAGACCTCATCTCAGCAGTCCATTACCCGTACCACTAGGCTACCGCCGCTATTCAAATATATATTGCTAAATATAATTTTATATTACTGTGCAATTTTCAGGATCAGGTTTTTTTTTAATTTTATTGTCCTTTCTAATATGTCTGAACTCCTACTCAAAATCCAAAGACATCTACAGAATTGTCATCCACTATAGTTTTAGGTGAAAAACAATTATAGTAGGTATAATGTACATTTTTGTTTCAATAGTTGCATCAATTGCGGATTTGTTGATGTACAAATTGTTACAAAATTATTTATTTACACCTAGTGAATATTATTGGTAACACAGAATTTCTTTTTCTAGTCGTGTAGTGAGGAAAGCTATTGCCCGTGTCTACATAGTCTACCACCAGAAGATGAAGGTTAATCTCCGCAACCACTACAAAAACAAGAAATACAAACCCTTGGACTTGAGGACTAAGAAAACTCGTGCTATGCGCAAAGCTCTCAGCAAGCATGAATCTAGGATCAAGACCAGGAAAGAGATCAGAAAGAAATCTCTATTCCCCCCTCGAGTTTATGCTGTCAAAGCTTAAATTAAATATTTAAGTAAATGCCTCATTTTCATTTGTCTCTACAACCCTAGTATAGTAGTTATTCGCTGTTTAATTGGTTAACTAGTGAACAAGCAACCAATTGTTTCCATTTACTCATCCAATTTTTAACATCAACTCTATATTGTAGCCCGAGAGCCCACGACCAAAACCATGTCTCATAGCAATACGGCAAAAACCCTATAAAATCGTTAGATTGTATGATTCTGAACCCGACTAGGTGTGTAGTAACGGTCGAAAGTGTAGCAACTGCGTGGGAGGCCATTTCTGCTGTGTCAAAAAAAAAAGACAGTCGGTATTATAGCAATACGTCTGATAGTGAAAATGTACATGTATTTTATAATTGTATTACGAAAAAGTTTATTTTCAGACATTTTGCGCGTAGCATATAGCCTGAGCGCATTTTTGAAAATGTCAACAAATTTAGCCGACCTGTATCATAGCAATACGGATAATTTTTTTTTCAACTTTTCGTTTTGCTGCCATGATTACCGAAAACCTGTTTTCAGACACTTTAAGTGTAGCATATACTCCCAAAAACGAAAATAACGTTTAACGTTTCGACGACGATTCCGAATCCGACAGCGATTGAATACGAGAATATTTTGTAACTTTGAATAAACCGTTTTTTTTTAACTTCATCCCAGTTTCCTTTTGTGCGATTTATTTCAGTTCTTCAAGTTCAATGTTACGGTTTCGGGTAAATTCTTTGTTAATTATTATCTAATAAATTCAGGGTCGCAACGTATTCATTGGTTTGTAACAGAAAATTCAAGATGCCTCAATACGATTTTTAAATGATATCTGAGTATCGCAAAGTTGTCTGATAGAGAAGGTGCTACACTTAATTTGTCTGATATAATTTTTTTGCACATGTGGACAACTTATTTTATCATGTTCAACAATTTTCAGACATATTGCTATGATACCGATCGGTAAAATTTGTTAACATATTCAAAACGGTCTACAAATTTATTGCGTTCACATTTCCGTCTGAAAATTGTTTTGTTCGCATCAAATAAACAAAATTTACTAATAAAAAAGATTTTCAGACGTATTGCTATGAGACATTTTTTTTGTCTCATTTTTAATTTTTTTAAGTGATTTTACGGGTTTGCGCTACACCACTAACGTCTGAAAAATATGTTTCCGGTATCTCAGAACTATCATTCAACTACAGTCTGCAAATCAGACATATTGCTATGATGCAGTTCGGTAAAATTCTTTGACAATTTTGAAAATTCGGTCAGATCAAACGCTACGCGGAAAATGTCTGATATTGGTATTTTCGAGTTCAGAATAATCGTATCTATCGATTTGATGCGGTTTTGGCCGTAGTGCTATGAGACAAAAATTTTGGTCGTGGGCTCTCGTACTATTGTTGTTGAAAAGCCGAAATTGGGAATTGTTTTTAATCATTTTTTTTTTGGTTTTTAAGATATGACCAGGATCATACCTAATAATAACAGTAATAAGTAATGCAAATAAACATAAAAACTAAATAATAGCAAACAAAATTGCATTGCTGTCAGAACTGATTTTGTACCATATTCATGCAAATAAATTAACTTGAACTTGAACTTAATCCTAGTTCAAGGCAGTTTTTAAATCCCTGGCCCTGAGCCCGAGGGAGACACAGCTCTGATATACCACCTGAACCTCACTGTTGCGAACTGCCGGCCCACGTGACCAAAAGACAGCCTTCTAGCCTGAGCTAAGTTTGGACGGAAAATAACCGGATCAGACGGCATGGACCCATTTACCCATCCCACATCAAACTCATTCAGCTGTCTCGCATTAATTCCCCTTTATTGGGGGATGAAATCCAATCCAAAACTCCTTTATTTAGTGGCAGAAAGTGCCGTTGGAGGTCCAGATTTTCGCCTTGTAGGTACTAAACCTTGTAATAAATATGTGCAACATGTTGCCAAGTATCAATGATGTACCTAACGGTACAAATATATGTAAACCTTCCTCTTTAACCATTGTATCTATAAAAACAAACCGCGTCAAAATCCATTGTATATTTTAAAGATTTAAGCATACAAAGGGACACAGGGACAGAGAACGCGACTTTATTTTATAGTAGGTATGTAGTGACTACCTAGGTACGCAATTCCTTCAGAATGTAGTGATATTTGTGACTGCTTTGTATTCAGTGGTAAATTGTCCTATAACTCTTTAATTACTAACGGAACATCATTGATACTTGGCAGCATGTTGCACACATTATTACGTATATAGGTTTATATATAAACGCGAATATCTTGAATCTTGAAAAAAAATTGAATCCTAAGACTCAATAGTATACGAGATATTAGCGGTTGTTGGTGGCCGGGCTGAAATTATTTCAAACGTATCGTAGTGTGCTATATTATATCGTAAAAAATAAAACTCAACCAAATTACAAATTACTTAGCTTTATTATTATTAGTAGGTATAAAATTGAATCGGATTTTCTCACAACTTTCTTACTTACTTTTTACTGTGAGAATAGTACTTACTACGTAGTACTAGTTACGTAACTATATTCAACGGGAACAGTTGCCCTGTAGGCCTAAGTTCCCATAGGTAATATGCCGGTATGGTGGAGGTTAGGTTTCAACCATTATTCATTCTGAAAATAATACGGAACAAATTCCAGTTCTATTACCATTCGATAGCCCAAATATACAGGCATATTACCTATAGGAACTTAGGCCTACAGGGCAACTGTTCCCGTTGAATATAGTTACGTGTACTAGTTGGACAATAAGTAGGTATATAGTATCTACCTATAGTAGAACCAACGTTATCGTGAAATGGCAAAAATAAAAACTATACGGTTGTATCGGTCAAATGCATACAATTCAAAGACAATTTAGCACGATCTGACATTATTGCAGGTATAGTGGCGCTTAACTGAGTTCACAGAAGCCTTGTTTTTACTTTACGGTAACATTGCAAATGGTTATTAAAAATACAAAAGTAGGCTTGATATAATAATTCTTTATTTACTATAAAAGTAGGTACGAGAATCGAAATTATTTTTTAAAATAACGTCATTAAATGTGTTTTGATTAATTTGACACTCCTGTAATAACCTGGAGCGGAAATCAATTTCCCGTCACCTTGGCATCGGCACCGCCCGACAAGGTGTTTAGAGAATGTTATGAATTTCCTCGCGTATATTTTCTTTCAATTCACCAATAGACCATGGGTCGTTATTAAAACTTTGCTTGACCCCGCCAAGACCGTAGACGCGAGTCGTGACCAGGCGGCCGGCCGTAGAAAACGTGCTCAAAATCATGACATTAACAATATTATCCCTTCTCTGTTTAGAGAGCAGAAGGTATGTAGGTACCTACTTTTTCAAAACAAGATTTTAATATGAGAGAAGGAGTGGACGAACTTAATATAGATCGATATTTAAATTGCGAATTCCTTTATTCGCATAATATCAAATATGAGATTCTTAAAATCGCAGATTCGCAATATTGCCGAAATTGCACCTACACTTAAGTACAAAAATAATATTTATATTATAGCTATAGCTAGCGCACACCGGGGCGGCATGGCAAGGGATTCACTATTACTTTAATTACATTTAGCTTTGTTTTAAATTAATAAAAACAAATGAATAAATGCACAATGTTCTAATGATAAAAAAAACAACATTTATAAACACAAACAAATCATACTCAATGTCTATGAAATAAAAGACTATCGGAAAGAACTGGACAATCTATACTACTTATAGCAATTTCTAGAAACGAATATAAGCTATTTTCGACCTTAACGAAATTTTCAAAATATATTATTTTTTAGACAAGTTAAGTTAAGATCGAAAATCGCTTGCACCAATTTTAGAAATTGCTATAGATTGCTTATCCCCTTATCCCTTTACGATAGTCATTTTTTTCATAGATGATCATTTTGTTTATTTATTAACCAAGCTGATTGCCGAACTTCAATCACGTTGAGTAATTTAAATGAGATAATACAACTAAGAAATACATGCTCTTCTCACTAGGATAAATACTCGTGATTTTGAGAGAAATTTAGTAGATGCAAAAATGAGAATGGTACGCTATGAGAAAACTATGAATTATTTGCGAAAATGTACGAGTATAACTTAAAAAAACGAAGCTTTTAAAGGAAGAGAACACGCTATTCCGACATTTACTTTAAAAAAGATATACACTATAGGATATACACTAGATATACACTATATACTATACGGAGATATACACTATATACCTACAGTATGATGTGACCTGTTTATGCGATAGGTAAAACTCCTTGTGTCGTGACTCGTGAAGTGTATAAACTAGTCCATTCCTAGAGCTGGATCAGACCCCGTACCCCAGTAAAAACGTCACCGCGTCGCAAAAAGTAGACCGGTAAGTGATAGGTACTCTAAATATCTACGATGTATCTCTATCTCTAAACGCTACGTTGGTACCTACATACGTGCAAAGCAACGCGTGTACCAGGCGCACAGCTGAGTTTAGGGATTTTGCAGGTTATTGGACTCAAGTGAACTTATGACGAAAGTACAAAATACGATAGTGTTGTGACCTACCCCTTTTAGTGATATATCGAATAATTAAAGGATTTTTTAAGTTTTGTATGATAATTACCGATGCTATCATTTTTTATTTGCCGTGTATTTAGTCAGTGCGTATGTCGCCATCATACGATATACTACCAAGCCCTTTCGGCTTCGGGAGCGTTCTCCTTACACCCTGTATAGGTTGGCAGTTCAAAGTGGTTTAAATCAAAAAATTTAAAATTACCAGACCATCTTGTTGAAGATTTCTTTATATTTAATAACTACGATGCGGAATCAGAGAACATAATCAGAATATTTTCAACTTTGCCTGGAACTAAGCTGCGTGATTGTTGTTGTCGAAGTTCGGTAATGGTACATTTAAAGTAACACCAACTCCTTTTTTTCAATCATTCACTTCGCACGTAGACATTGCTAGAGACAACGAAATTATTGATTTCGTTCCTATTTTGTCTTTTTTTTTGCTGCCTAATAAGTGTAAGAGTAGATAAAAGCGATTATTTTCCATACTGAAATACCAATTTCAGTTGTGTCAGTACGTTTAACACGTTCGCTGCGTTAGGAGGTCTAAAGACCCCTTGCCTGTACTTTCGCTCGGTGCGCGGTAAAATACAGTGATCTCCGTCTAGTGCGAAGGTCGTAGCTAGTAGGTTTCTAAATATAAAAAAGAGATAAATATATGATTGTGTTGTTCTATTCATTTGTAACTAGAATTAGTCAAAAAATACGTGAGAGGTCTAAAAACCCCTTACCGCACTACAAGGGAAATATCGTCTTAGGGTGCGGATAAGAGGCCTATAGACCTCTTAAAACGTAGTAGGTTATTCGACCTCTTCCCGCACCTGTTATTATCTAAGATTTGATGACCTATGACTAGTGTTGCACTCATTTCCCGTATCAATTGACTTTGCAGAGTGTATTAGTGGAGTGTGATTGTTACGATTGTGGGAAATGTCTCGTGGAAATAAACGATGTCGGAAAATGCTTGATTTAGCAATAAATCAAGATTCAAATGAGGACACTTCTATTCCTAAATATCGCCGAGTGTATCAAAAAATAAATACTGTGAGAAAGGAATCTAGTAAAATAGAAATTTTAAATAACCAGCAAATTCGTCCTCCTAATAATATTACAGACTCGACTAGTGAATTCTTTTTGACCCCCAAGCGCCCTAAAGTACTTCAGTGTAACAAAGAAGAAGAAAATCCTCAGATTTTCGTAAATCCTCAGATATGTTACAAAATGTAGAAATAGCGACAACACCATGTACAAAAATTAATCAGCTGGATGTTAGTAAAACCTGGTCTACCTTTAACGAGTTTAGCCGTAATAGAGACACAAATATCTCAGCAGATGCAGTTCTATAAGTGATTTATCTTGTACACAATATTTGACTTTGAAATACTTATTAAATTTCTTAAAAGTAATGATATGTATATATATAAAGACCTTAATCGCACCAGTAAAACATTACATTTAAGGCTTATAGGCCTCCCATCGCACTGTTGAAAAATTCGTTTAATTTGGCTTCGCAGCGAACGTGTTAAATGTGACTACGAAATAGCAGCTCCTGAAGCAATGAAAGAAGTCTGTCCGGAAATTAGTACCTATCAAAAGATGCCATTATCTCTTTTCAAATGCAGTGCTCAGGAAGTTTTTTTAACACCCAATGACTGCAAAAGATCACAAGATATGTATTTAGTTGATTCGGCGAAAAATTCCGGACAACAAATGTTGTCGAAGGCTGGCACCGAAGAATAAATTCGAAAATCAATAGTAAGCCAACCATATTCTAATTTATTTATTTTTTTTGAAAATATAAGCAAAAGCGCAACGTATAAAAAAACAAATTTCACTGTACTGACAAAAAAAGATAGTGAACAAAGATAAACAAATTGCAAACCTATTATTTCTGACTGCACTGCAAACAACATTACTATTAGAAATGTTTGCAATACAGCCGAAGAACAATCGGCTATATTGCGAATCTGCTATTTTGAGAATCTCATATTATGCGAATAAGGGAGGCGAATTTCGTGATCTATAACGGAAAACTTTTATGAGTACATACACAAGAATGAGTGTGAAAACTATTGATTATATATAGAGAGAGATAGACGTAAGTATTTATTTAGTACCACATGGTGACTCTGACTCGTCAGTCTCGTTCACGCCATGAGCAAGCAGCGCTCGATTCCTATGTTACCGGACTTTTGGTCCACACTGTATTATATTTCTCGTAGCTGTAGGTACAAGTATTACTAGTACTTGTAGGTACTATTTTGTTGAAAAGGTATTTTGTCCATCCATTTGATGTTACTATATACATGGTAATAGATAAATTTTAGTAAGGAATGGTGCGGTGGCTTCCTTAAGTCAACTGAATATAGGACTAGGTTCAGAAATACTGAGTATAGGTAGTAAATATTATGCAAATTCGCCAACCACAGTGTCCTTTGATACACTCACTTCACTCACTCTGTTTTTTGTAAATATTACTACTATTATAACTACAGCTCCTCATGTTTGCTTTTTTTCCTGTGAGGAAATGCCCAAAACTCAGAAGGTAGACCCCTTGCATCTCTTTCCCGTTTCACAAAGGCTGAGTATGATGACACACAGTTACCAATGAAGTAGTTAGCCTGACCCAAGATCGCCAGATCTTGATGTGGGTTTGAAGGCTGTAACCGGATGATAGACACTTCTGCACGATGTAATCCTTTATTCAATTCATCGATCATGTGGTTAGAATCGGATGCCACAAAGATATATTTTATATTTTCGTGCTTTTTGAGGGCCCTTTTCACTTGCCTGAAACAATATAACTATTGATGATAAGTAATATAAGTATGTACTTAAATCTATTAATAAAAGTCGTTTGGTAGCTAGTAGTAATTTTTCAATAGTTAGTAGGCTTTATTTTTATTTTCTAAATCCTTCATACAAAACATGTCTTGCCAAATCACAATAGAAAAACAATCATTCAATTTGGATGAACTATTTTCAACTGTTAGGGTGAACTAACTTTTGTGGCAGTTGATGGTTTTGTAATAGGACGTTTTTTTACTTTAAATTAGATTTGATTTGAATCACTATAACACGGTTAGAATCAATGAAAAACACTTACTTTATTATATCAACTGGTTGTGGTAAACACATTGATAAAGTTAATGGTCCTCGTTCATTTTTATATCCCACACACTGTGGTGCAGCAAACAACATGATACTGTCTTGGACATGCTGACAAGCCTTCACCCAGTCTTGTCCATTTCTCAAGTGAATACCTATAAAACCCCCTCCACTCATGTTTTTTTTTATAAATAACCTGGTTTTATTGGCCATGTCTTTACTCCACCTTAAATATTTCTGAAGATGAACATTTTCTTTCTGTACTGGAAAACTTGCAGGAGCACCTGAGAAATGTACTACAATTTAATTTCTGCCACTTTTTGGAGTTATAAATATATATTTACAATATATTTACCAGTAAAAGCAAGTACCGGCCACTGGTTTGGAGGGTATTTTGCTCTCCATTTCTCCATCATTACAAGATTATGTACATCATAGTTAAGAGGCCCATAGAATTCTGATCCAACAAAATCTATATTAAAGGTGTCCCAGAATGGTCCAAATGGGTTACCAGATTTAGCGTTGCAACTATTCTCAACCTCACCATTTCTTTGAGTGTAACAGAACGAAATTCGATTCTGTTCAGGCCAAATAGAAGGAGCAATATCATTCATAAATGACTCCATAGTGATTACATTATGATAATGTAACAAATCCTGTACATTAAAATAAGTACTGAAAGGCACTTGTATGGATTTTGGTTCGCCATATCGATATTCAACCCATGGAGGAAGAATTAGAGTTCTGTTTAAACCTTTACTGAATGCCAGTGCACCCAAAAAATGATCAGCTTGGTTACCAAATCTACCTAAAATATAAAAAGAATTCAATTATGTATCGGTATGTTACACTTACGCATTCCATATATATTTTATATTAAGTTTACTATGGCTGTCTTGTTTCAGGCGCCTTGCGGATTCAATGACAAAAAAATTATAGTGTTGTCTTTTTTCAACTTTGTTCTTACCCATGCAAGGACAGTAGGCTATGTAACCATTTTCATCGTAACATAAAGTACTCTTAATACAAAATATGAACAGAATTAAAAACAGATTAAACATGGCAAACGTATAACGAAAGCTTGGAGATATTTTACGGACAACGAACGCGGAACATACAAACTTTGAAAAATTGTAAACAAACAGGCCTGAACTGAAAGTCAAACCGGTAAATGTAAACCACAGAACACATATATATCCTACGTAAACAATCAAGCCTCAACAATCAACTCCACAGATTCACAGAACATTTATTTATGCTCAACTCTCAAAAACAGTGTTGCCAACACCGCTTGGCCTAATATCGCCGTTTTTCAAACATAAAGTAGCCTAATATAGCCGAGTATCAATGTCAGTAGCCTAAAGTGGCTACTTTCTATAATAAACGCCAAAATATCAATATGAATTTTATAAATTGAATTATGAATTTATTTATAACGTTTTATGGGAACTATATGTATCATAAAACATTATTGCCTGAAGAAATAACATTTTAAAAACAAGATTAGAAATATCCACTTGTAAAACTATCGGGATATTTACCAAAATTGATTAAGTGAGATGAGAACGCGGACAGTGGTGGTGGCCGCGCGCGTGTAAACTAGTAAGAAAAAGGGTAGAACGATACGGTTGGCGGTCATCAGTAGGTACAGCGTGATCAAGGCGCTTGCAACAGCACCGAAATATCGGTTGCTCCATAAAATCAACAAACACGGTAAATATCCCGACAGTTTTAACAGGGAATATATAAATGACCATGTCAATCTAAAAATAAAAAATCAGTGATAGTGGCAAGCACATATTTATATTGATAAAATCAGTTAAATGACTAGATTGCAATATCATGAAAAATTCAAGAATCCGATTCAGCATATGTTTACCGTGTTAACCCATTTTTATTTATCGCGAGCACATAAAAAAATAACTATGAATATCTAAAACAATAATCGCAGAGAAGTTGTTAAATTTCAAAAAACAGTAGGCATTTCTCTGGAGTATGTAGTCAGTACTAAATTAAATTGTACCTAAAGTAGGTACATACGTACACACACATTGTCATTTACGGGAAATATTGTATTTTATTCGTAAACCTATGCTCATATTCGATTTAAATTCCTCATCCCGGAAGTAGCCTAAAAGGCGACCAGTCACCATTTGGATTTTTTCGTCGCGAATTCTCATTCCGAGTAATCTAAATGGCGAAAAATTGCCTACGTTGGCAACACTGCTCAAAAATGTTTAAATTCATTTCTTCTTCTTCTTTTTTTATTAGATGGCAACATACATTAATTTCAAAGAGTGGTTTGAAGTTCTTTCTCGGGCATGGATAGCACAGAACACTTATATCTACTATATATATTAATCTATGCTTATAGCATGGATAGGTAGGTAGGTAGGGGAGAGTGGGTAACAATGGATCACTTTTTTTTTCAAGCTCCACAAATCCCAAGTTTTTGCGTAAATAATTAATCTATGATAATTAACCACAAGATATGACCCTAATCTACAAAACCAGGTGCAATTAATGGTAAAAACGGTATAAATTTACAAGTTATAACAAGTTTTTTAAAAAATGGGAAATGATCCACTGTGACCCGTAGATGGGTCACTTTGGATCTTTTAATGGGTCACAGGGAATCGCCTGGGGTACACTGGATCTTTTAAAAAAAAGTTCAATAAAATACCAATTTTCTTCATAATTATTTATTTATTTATATTCTAAGACAGCCTTCTATCACAGTCTTATCAAAAATTAACAAGTCTTTCAAATTATGCTGGTATAAAGAGACCTAAACTAATCAACATTTCGTTTAAATAAACAACAGTTCTTCTCCTTTCATTTCCACAAAGTTCTCTTCTCTATTCAAATAAACATAAGTATTTACTTCTTCAGTAATCATAACAAACATTTTAATAAGAATTTTGTTAAATCAACTATTGAACATAAACATATTTACTCCTCGAGCAATCATTAATATAAACTTTAATAGGAACATTGTTGATATATCAACTATTAAAAATAAAAAATATTACTTTTTCAGTAATCTTTAACAAAAAATAAACTATAATAACAAATATTTTCATTTTCTGATATCTCAGAATTGTCTGAGATTCAGTTTGAGGTGAAATTAAATTAGATTAGCGTAAATTAATGTTAGAAAGATTAACGTTAAAGTTGTACACGCCTTGCTTCCTCTTTGTAGTCCCAGAAAACGTAGGTTTTGGTAAAATCATCTTAATATCATGCAGCGGTACCGTGCCAATATCTGGCACATTTGGCATATGAAAATTATTTGGTGTTTTGTCAGATTTTCTAAGAAAACTGACTTCAGTCTCATTTTGTTTTTGATCAATAACTTTAGCCGCATAAAAAATTCGTTTTCGTTTCACTTCGAATTCTACTAAAATAAAATCACCTTCCACAGGCAAGCCTTTCAGTGCAGGAAAGTTATCAGGGTCTATCGTCATATTATTATCTTCTTCATCTTCAAAAGCTGCTTCCTCTTCAGAATAAATACTTATTTGATCTTCATCGTCACTAGAACTTTCTTGCAAAATTTTCCTTTTTTTTGATGTTGCAGCTGCTTTTGTTTGTTTTTGTTTTTTTTGTATCTTTTGTTTACCTCGCATTTGTATTTCGTCTTTATTCGGGGTGTCAGTAACAATCATTGATTTCCCCTTGCGTCTCGCTGCTCTTCCTTCTTTGCGTGGACCCGCTTTAGGTAACCCTCGTAATTGGAATGGACTTAAAAATTTCTTTTCAATACTCGTGGAAGTACCAGCTACAGTCGAAGATGGAATACTAGCTGTCGCTTTTGGTGATTTGTCGTGCACTGGAGCATTTTGAATTGGCGACAAAGAGTTGCTTGATGGCATTTCAGTTGTTTGTGGGACGTTTCCGGTTAGCGTTAGAGGGGGCTGCAGGACAAAAGGCAGTGGGGTTTTCATTATTTCCCTGTCGTTATCATGAGCATCATTTTCATTAGATCGTATAAGTTGACTTGTTCCAGGACATGGTGACGTTAACACAACCGATGATGGGTTTAGTGGTCTAATATTCTCGTTTTGCTCCTCAAAAATTGGTCGTTGTATAAGTTGGCTTGTTCCAGGATACGGTGAAGTTGACACTGGCCATGTGGGGGTTGTCGGTCTAATATTCTCGTTTTGCTCTTCGAAGATTGTTGGTTGTGTAAGTTGGCTTGTTCCAGGACGCGGTGAAGTTGACACTATCGAAGTTAAGGTTGGCGGTCTAATATTCTCGTTTTGCTCTTCAAGGATTGGTCGATCAGTAACTTCACTAGGTGCAAAATCTAGATCAGTAAAAACGTCTCTGTTGAAAGGGAATATTCCAGTGGCTTTAAAAGCGGCGCAAATGTTTGCAGGTGTCATAGCTTTCATGTGGGCTTCCTTAACGCAACTAGCAACTTCATATATGGAAAAAGTCTTTCCGGGATTTCGCATCATCCAGCTGTCTACAGCCTTGTTATATGCGGTTTTAAAAGGCCCAAAAACACCGACATCCAGTGGCTGTAGCTTTCCTGTGGAATGCGGTGGTACGGTTAATATGGTCACGCCGTTTTCTTTTGCCAGATTCAAGGCTTCTATGCATATATGTGATTCGTGATTATCGTAAATAAGCAAACTAGGGTTGTCTTTGCTGCTGTTTGTGTGGGTTATAAAATGTTGAATCGTTTTCACAAAGAGTTCTGAGTTCATCCAGCCGGATGTGTTGGCTAGCCCTAAGGTCCCAGCAGGAGCATCCGCAATCATGTGTTGTTTAAAGTGCACCCTTGGGAATATCATGACAGGCGGTAGTGCATTCCCTAAAGCACTAACTATGTAACAAGTAGTTGTTAACGTCCCTCGTTCTGCGCTTGTAACCTTTGAAACCTGTCTTTGTCCTTTGGCTGCTAGCACTTTAGCATTTTTTTGCACTGTCATGGTATTCGTTTCATCTAGGTTAAAAACTCTGGTGCCATTACCAAAAACAGATTGCCGAGACATAACATTCTCTAAGTTATCAAAAAATAAACCAACATTGTGGCGGTTGAAAGATGTCGCTCGACTTAAGCTGCAGCCCTCGGGAGTTCGTAATGATAATCTGTTATCTCTCTTTCTAAGATTATATAGATATTCGACACCTGCCAATTTAGTCTCATGCCACTTTTCTGGCACTTTTTTGTTGTTCAACAGTGCAACTTCGTAAACCAGGCTGCGCACGTCTGTGACAGTGAGTCCATAGAACATTTGACTACATTTAATAATGTAATCAACTATCTCCTTTTCTTCCGCGTCAGTAAATATCTTATGAACTGCATAATTAGGTGTTAGCCTCACTGGTTTTGCAGGATCAGGATTTTTTGTACTCTTGACATGGTATCGATATAACGTTGTGTATGGAATAGCAGTTGATTTAGCTACAGATCTTATTGTTCGGCCATCAGATATAAGTTTTAAGGCGTTACTCATCTGTTCTTCAGTATGAAGACCGATATTGGTTTTTCGTATCCTATTGCGAGGCATTGTTACCTACGAAAAAGAACAACAGTCCACTGTGACCCAAATGAAAATTATTCACTGTGACCCATAGGCCGGTACGACACAAAAAAAATATTCAAAAAATAACTACTTATACCCAAGCCAAAATTACATTACCCACGACAGATTTATCAAATAACAAGTTCAAAACATACGACTATCATTTATATTTATTAAAGGGTTTGGTATACGACAAATTTCTAAATTATGTAAAAAAATACTTTCGTACTTACCTACTGGTCTGCATGTGACAGCACGTGATTCCGCTCGGCGAGCGCGGCGGCGACTGGCGCGTGAGAGGGGGGTATCGACGAGCAGTAGCCACGCGTTTGCTTGTGTGCGTAAAGCATCACACGTAAGAATTATAGCGAATAATCCACTGTGACCCGTGATCCACTGTTACCCACTCTCCCCTACGTCTTTTAACCTGTATCCGCTAGAGAATACCTGAAGCAGTCTTCGGATGATGCGACAATGGAGCAGGTTTGGAGAAAAGAAAGGAACAGCATGAACATTAGGTAACTTAGTTTTTCCTAAAAAATCGCGAATTACTAAATGCAGCTAGTAAACAAAATAAACACAATTTTTTTTAAAAAAATCAATAACTATGAGGTACCATGCTTAGGGTCAATTTATACTAGCGCAGAGTCGAAGCGCATCGAAGCGTCAAATTCTTTACAACTAAAGCGAAGCCGCATGAATGCGCGTTTCCGCCAAAATACGCGCGCACTTTTTAGAATGTTTGTCACTATAATTTTTGGCTTTTGGATTAAATAGGCATTTGCTGACTGATGACGCGTAGGTTCGTTAGTGGGCGTTAAAAATCAGCGTTGGTCACGAGCAGACGCGCGAATTCCGAAGAATGCGCGTGTCTTTCAAAATCTCATAAAAGTAATGTGAGCGTTACGCTATGGAGTGAAGAGGTTGAATTTGTTATGTTCAGTTTTGGACAGACTTTTCGATGCGCTTCGAGTCTGCGCTAGTATAAATTGACCCTTAATGAATAATAACTTCATAGTATTACACAATAGTCATAATTGTTATCAAAACTGTAGGTATACCAGAGGTACAAGACGGTAACTTTATTTTAATTGATCCAGCGTGGAAATGCGGCGGCAATTGCTCTGAGTGCTATTGCGAGGTTTCTCTCATAGTCACCGACCACCGGTGACGAACAAGGTGATTGGCATACTACCCCGTGACGCAGAAACACGCGGCCACGTGCGTGCGTACGGGTAGATCTGCCTCATCGAGAGTAGATTCGTCCGCAATCACGTGCGTAGACTGCTTTATAGTTCCAGAACTGTACAGAACATTTTGGAGTACCTACTTAATCTAAATTTATCTTTGAAGTAAAGTTCAAATATCGGGCTATAAAGAAAATAAAAAGTCATACCATTTGAGAGGGACAATAAAACCATTTTTGTACGCAGATATTATTATTATTATCTCCTGATGTTCAGAGGTTCCACACCGCCTGAGAGTATGGGATTGTAGACGATCCTCAGCGCCCGTTGTTGTACCGAGTCGAAGGGGTCAAACTGGCATGCAGGCACCCCGGCAAAGAGGTGACAGCAGTACTCCATGTGGGGCCGAATCTGTGCCTTATAGAGGGGTCTTTGTACCGCAGTGAAGTAGGTACTGCTTCGCCCTGTTGAGCACTCCTAATTTCTTTGATGCCTGCCTAACCTTGTCCTCCAAGTGACTGCGGAACTGGACATCATCGCTGAGATATCGACACCAAGGATCCCGATACTCGAGGAGATGGTGAGCGGTGTGTTCAGGAATTGCGGCGCCACAGTAAATAAGGTTTTCATGTTAGTATTTTCTTTTGAGTTTCCTCCAATTTCTTCAAAGAAAACGGCAATTTCATATGTAACGTAACGACTAACGACCTAATATTACGGTAGTTTTTTGCTTGTACTCGCATGATTCCATTTTGTGCTGGACCCGCCTGTTTTATAAACAAAAAGAGCTTCGTAGAGGCCACGTGGACTCCCGCTTTGTGCAGTGGTGTGAGACCATCGCCTAAACGGTGACTTGTATTACATTGAATTACTTGTCGAACATTTTTGCATTTGCGCAAGCGTTCACAGTTTGTTCGCACCGTTGAATGTAAGATAAATCCTTAATCCTTTGCACCGGATATGACCCGGAGCGGTTTAGCCAATAAAAGTGTTGTTGCTTACTTAGCCTGGGTGGCACGATCGTACTTAAACATTAACAGTGCAGTTAAAATACCGGTCAGGTATAACGCAGGTTGCACCATTTGACAATAATTGTTAAAATCGCGTCATAACTTGACGCTAACTAAAACCGGCCACGCTCAAACGTCAAATTCTATCAAAAAGATAACTATAAATAATAGAGCTACACTGGTGCAACACATTTAGCCCATTAGAATCAATGTTACTGTTATTGTTAAATTAGACGGAAACCTTAACTTTAACAGGTAGTTGGAGCAACTAAGCCTTAAATTTATTATTTCACGTAGTAAACAAAGGACCACAATAACATTTTTTTATTTCATAAATAAAACTTAGATACCTAGGTAATACTAAGCTAGACCAGAAAAGAAATCAGATGCATTTTTTAAGTTACTCGACGGCAAGTTATTGCTTAAATCTTTTCTTTTGTTTTGCTTTTGGCTAACATCTATAATAGACTCAATGGATTCAAAGTATGATATGTTCCAAAATTTTACGTCATTATCATGTGAGCATGAAGCAATGTACAAGCCATCATGACTTATGTCAAGACGTTCAACGGGTAACCTATGTTGACCAACTACACCCAATTGACGCTGTGGGAACATGTGCGACGCTCTCAATACACCATCTTCGCCTGACGTCACCACAATATTTTGAGTGATGGGTACCATACAATGAATAGCATGTTTTTGTCCGACATATTCATCAGTGTGTAAACCAAATTCCTTCCAGTTGAACAAATATAGTTTTCCGGTTGACGATGCAACAAGAAGTTTTGTATCTGATTTGAATAGTCCCATGCAGGTTAATTCTCCATCATATTCTTCCGACCTTGAGTAAATTTTACTGAAACAAAATTTACTATTATAATAAAAGTACATACCTATCGATATAAAATTATTCTTAATGAAACCTATCGCGATTTATTGGATAGTACCTATTGTAAACTGTGCCCAACGTTTCGTACTTACGAATAACGTTGTCACGACACATCCTCGGCAGTTAAATAACATTGGCGCAGTGCAGAAGTCACACGTTTATTTATGATTGATTGATTGCGCTCCAGCAAATATGGACAGCGCGACTCGCGCGTCGTTTTGTCGCGGCGTCTTTACTGTAGCACATAAGAGGTGTTATTTGCGCTACGCATACATTCATCGGGGAGGCTCTAATCTGATATTTTTTGTATACTTACGAGTACTATGGGAAATTCACTAACACAATGCTAACTCCATGCCAAGAGGGATATCAGACTAGGATAAAATTTAAAAAGTATATTTCTTACTTTGCTTTTAAGTCAATGGATGTAAGAACGCCGTCACCAGCTGCACAAACCAAGTATTTCTGAGCATCGTTTGAAATCATGTCAGAAACATGGTCATCTCCTATATTGACAGTAAAAATTGGATCTGGTTTCCTCAAATCCCATAATTTAACAGTTCCTTCATCATCACCTGGAAAAATTATATGGGAAAAAGTTATTTTATACTTATGTAGGTATACGACTACTATATATAGGTATACTAGCTCACTTATACTTATACTATGTAGTGATAATCAATACTAAATGCAAAGTGTCCCCCCTGAGACTAGAAGACGGTGTTGATCATTGAGAAATGATCAACACCGTCTTCTAGTCATGGACCTCTGTGTGAAGCCCAAAAATAAATACGGCGCAGCATTGCTACAGCCGAATCAAGTTGTGGCTGCTTGTCGAAGTTATGTCCCAGAAGTTCGCCTCGGTTATCGATGACAAGTGTAACGATATTGAAAACAAACCAGTCTAAAACTGCTGGGACAAGATTCAAACAGCTATTCATCGAGCGGCGAAGGCGGTGCTGAGTATTTTTAAGGACGGACGCAAGTAAGACATAGAAACTCGGTGGACGGGGAGACTAGGGTGAAGGCTCCTTTAAAAAGTGGTAAGTGTTCAGGTTCCTCGAAGACACAACGCCACGTGTACAGAGAAGCAAAGCGCGCCATTAAGAGAGGTGTAGCCACCGCCACTGTAGTGAATGCGCGGAGTCACGCGTAAGGACCCCGTGACATTGTAGACGAAATGTAGGAGAGTTGCTTTGTCAGTTTCTGATGCAGGTATGTTCTGCGGTGATCACTTGGGTTATGTGGGTAGCAAAGGTCAGGCCTTGCGGACTCCACCAAGCCACGGTAGGAGGGGTAGACCGAAGTGCTGACTTGGCGTCATGCTTGGCAAGGGGCTTACTATTATGGATGCGCAAGAACATGTGATGTGAAAAAGAAAAGATCCTGGTCTGAAAATTTTGGATGCCACCAGGACTAATGCAAAAATGATGAAGACTATTACACACATTAGCAATCTTCAGATTTTAATAAAACATTGAAACCAATTATAAGCACGATATATTTACATTACCTGTCACAAATTTGTTTTTATCCAAAGGTACAAGTCTGTAAATAGGTTCTTCATGGGCATCTTCATAGCACATTTTTAGTTTTCCTGTTTCTAAATCTGTAACCATAATCCCTTTATCCTGAAATATACATAAAACAAAAATTATACATAATTTTATTTTATGGGACCGATTTTGACCTAGCTTTTTGTCAATTAGTCAGGAGCGATCTTAGCTATATTTGATGAAAATCAGTGCAAAATGGCTTATCATCATTCTCTGAGCCTATTCCCAACACAGTTGGGGTTGGCTTTTTATTTCAGTATTTTGAAGAAGCAACAGCCAATGGAACTCCACAACCAAATTGGCAAGATCGAAGTACTGTAATTAGACTAGAATATTTGCACTGAGCGGGGATTGAATCCACTCCTACGTAGCAGTCGCGTTCACTTGCGCCACGCTAATACAGGGGCTGTCTAAATATTATGTTAAAAAACTCCCGCCACATAAAATACCTCTAAAAGTAACAAATAAATAAATAATTTAAGGGTTGTCTTGATTTGGATTGTTCAAAACATGTGGGAGTGCTTTACCAATGGTCTACTGATACGACAACACAAATGGCCCAGCAAGGGAGGATAGGTGCGGAAAAAGAAGTCCCAATATGATACGACAACACAAGAAGTATTTAATTTTTAGGTATATTTTATATCTGGCATTTTTGTTCTTTTAAAAATCTATTCATAGAAAAAAGTTACTGACCTTTGCAGTTGAGAATAAAGATGTTCCTTCATCATCAAATTCTACATCTCTGCAGGCTTTCAAATGTAATTCTAATGTGCTCACACATTTTGTTGCATCATTATCATACTCATACAACAAAACATCTCCAACTATATTGGCTATAGCTATTATATTCTTAGCTGGGTGCATTGATATGTCTACTATAAAATCTTCACATATTATGGCTGGAGGATGATCACGAGGTTTAGTTTTTTCAGCTTTAATAGCTTTAACAACTTCATCTTCATCATCTTCATCATCCTCTTCAATTTGACTTCCACTTGCTTCATTCTGCATTTCATCTGCACTCATATCATCATTATTCCCTGCAAAAAAATGTGATGTCCTTTAACACAGAACAATAAATGCGTGCCACCAATACTACATCATAAATGCATATAATTATGTATTTGGAATAGGGACAAAGATATTAATATCTACTCACTGAACACAATCTAAGTAAAAATA
The DNA here is from genome assembly GCA_963691645.1 of Pelosia muscerda. Classification (NCBI taxonomy): domain Eukaryota; kingdom Metazoa; phylum Arthropoda; class Insecta; order Lepidoptera; family Erebidae; genus Pelosia; species Pelosia muscerda. The sequence continues at coordinate 9,808,593 of OY829100.1, forward strand.
AGCTTAACTGAATGATTGGAAACACTTACTTAAGATTACATTGAAAATATTAACAATATACCTAATATCATATATGAATATTTGTACTGGTCTAGTTGTGCCTCAGAGAGCATCATCCGTCGGTCCCAATAATAGTCATACAAACATCTATGGCCATTGTTACAGGTAGTTGGAGTCCTAAAAAGATAAGTAAACAACTGGTCTAACTACAGAACATTGATCTACCTGTGTTTGCCTACACCTGTAGGTTGTGCTGGCCAGTAGCAGTCGCTTCATGGAAAATATTGAAGTTTAGCCATAACTCAGATAGACAGGAAAGTGGACCCCAGATTCTGAGTGACAATTGCAGATGCAATGGGGTGTATAAGGATGATGATGATGATGAAGGGATAATATAAATATATACACTCCCGTAAGATAATTATAGAAAGACTATGCCTATTGTATTTTTAGCAATTCTATTTAATTTTGTCAATGCTATGTGCCTCTGTGTGTCATTGTTATTTGTATCAATAAATTACATTATCATATTATTATCAATTCAACAGCCATATTATTAGCTGATTGAATATACTTTTATGTACAGTCAGAGCTCATAAGTGCAGTAGCACATCAAGGCTCAAAATGGTTTAGCGTGCCGGTGTCTCGAGCCATCGTGTTTATGTGTGCGTGCGTCTACACGACGCGACGTATCATAGCGTAAAGGACAGAACAACAAAATATGACGTGTTAGACGAAGATGACGATAGGTATAATAATATGTTCGTTTGCATAACTGTGTTATTCTTTACGACTGCTGTGAGTCATTAGATACTAATACAGTAATTCACTTAAATTGTTAAATTAACTGATAGCTAAGTGGCTTAACACTACAGTGATTACAGATGGCTGTGGTTCGAATCCAGCTTTTTAGAGTTTTTATATTTATGACATAAATATAGTTTTTAATATTGATAAAGTAATTTTGCATGAAGTTTAATTATTATTTTTGTGATTAAGTAATTATGGGGTTATAATAAGAAATAATACAAAATGTTTGATTCGTAACTAAATATATTTCATTTTTACTTCTACTTGCCTACTCAATGTAAATTTTATTGAGGTAATATTGAATCGATTCACGAGAATAACAAGCACAAAAACAAGCAACTAAAAACCAACAAAGTCATTTTATTTCCTCTAAGTCTGTAATTATTCCATTTTATTTCAAATCTAACTTCATACTTTTTACATTTTGTTGATCTTTGCTAAAGTTTAACAAATAATAAATTCTACTTAAGAAACATATTTTATTCATCAAACTGTTGTTAATTTATAAATGAAACACAAAAAGTTATGGTTGATCGCAGGATTTGAACCATCATCCTTGCATTTTAGTATTCCTTACGCCAGAACCACTAGGCCACGGACCACTTAGGTATATAAAACGAAATTGTCGATCATATTCCTACAGAAGAACAATTTACATGTGTGCGTAAATTGTCTTAAAAGAAAAAGGTCACAAGTAGCGCTAGAATGTTGATGCTATAGTTGCGTAGGATTGCTACTGCACTTTTGAGTTCTACTGTACATTACCGGACCTGGCAAACAGTCCTGGCTGGTTTGAAGACATCGCGGCAATGTTTCTTTACAGAGTTTACATGTACACACAGAAAATTTATACATCAAGATATACAAAATATATATTATATACATACAATTATCATCTCGTACGTACCATTATCATCCGAAAAAATAAATTCATTGGAATCGTAACTTGATTCACTGTCTTCATCAGACGAATTTTCATCTAACTCTTTAAAATCTTTCATTTTCTTTAAGGGTCCTGAAGAACGAGTAAGAGTAATAAATAGTTCTTTCTATTATAAGTAGATAAAAGTATGTTCCAAAACACAGAACACTTATATCCTGCTCCAAAACTTCCAAACAATCAAATAGCACATCAAATTATTCCGACGTAGTCAATAACTAAATAACTACATTCCCAATTACATTAAATAATAACAATATCAAACATTCACATATTAGTTTATGACTTATGTTTATGATTAATGTTGATTTTAGTTCTATTTCTCTATCTCCATTATTATCTTATGAGGTTATGTGAGGTACTGAGGTTATGCAGTTCCAGTGTTGCCAGATGACTGTTTAGATTTAGAATTCCCGCAAAAGTATTCCAAAAAATCCCCACCAACGTAGGATTTTCATAAAAAAACCCCCAAAATTTACAGATGCAGTAGGTAAAACGGCCAAAGATGTATGTTTTTCCTGGACCATAATGGTCCAATCAGTGATTCTACACCTTAAATATTTTTTTATTAATTTTAATTTGGAAAAACTTCTTTCAGCTGAGGCTGTACTGACTGGTATTGTTAACAAAATTCGTATAACAATATAAATATTAGGATAAACATCTTTTAAACTATCTTCAGCTATTGTATTGAAGTCTTCTCTTCTCTCTTTATACGTCTGTGTAGCTGTCAATCCATACTTTATGGGCATACCACATTGATGTATAAGGGGGGGGATGGGCCCTACCTACAAAACGCTGTGTCCTACCTACGTTCCATTTTTATGAATGGACGTTTTACTACGTTAGTGCTGTGCCTTCTACTATCGCAGAAGTGGTCGATTTACGTATACTAATACGATTGTGTTTACTTATTATCTTTTAACGTGTATTAACTTAACAAGACCGGTAACATGCTACACTTATGAGATAATATTATAATTCTTATTTTTATTATAATTTATAGATTTCTTACTATTCCAAATGAATTTTATTTTTTAATGAATCATACACGTAAACACAACAAAACACATAAATGCAATATTCTCTTGCACTTCATGCATTTGCACTACTTACTAAGAAATCATGCAGTCACTCACACAAAAACCGTTTTCTAGCTGCTCGTTTCAATTTTCGAAATCAAATAACTTCAAAACTACATATTTGTGTTAAGAAAATTCACTTTAACAATTCTTCATAATCATTATGGATATTAAATTTTAAATAAGCAGTCATCGGCTCATCGTTCGTCGATAAATCTTTTTCTTCAAGTACATCACTAGTATGCTAGTTGTAGTAAAAGACTAGAAAAAATTATGAATGACGGGGCGCAAAGCATTCATAGATTTTGGTGACCTTGGCACGCTGTTCTTCCTTATAATACTGCGTTAGGGCCGCCCTGTGGCATACCAAGCTAATTAGTGATGGGCGATGAATCATTCACATTCACACGAAACCACATACCTACTGTAAACTATCCATATTTTGAATAAAACTTAATTCAAAATTGAAATTAATATAAGAAAAAAAAATACAATTTAATCTTATTGCATAGGTATTTTAATATCATAACAATATTTATTTTTCAATATAATTGATCCTTAATGATATTGAGTGAATAAATTCCAACATTCAATCCATCAACGTCCTGAACCTGTTTTTGGGCCTTGTAAGAAGACACGCCGTGTTTGGCTAGGGCTATGTTACAGGCATATAATAAACACGCGTCACCATCTTGTTTAATATGAACCTCCACTGATACACTCAATTCATTCTCCTCAGTACGAGTGCTGACGCCTTAGATGCTACGTGTATTCCGTTGTCATTACAATTAATTAATACATACATACAATTAAATGAAACCTATGACATTGGCGTCTCGCCATTAATTTTATAAAACGTTTACATTTACTAGAGACTGGCAAAATTGCGGCTATCCTGCTGCAGAAGCCATTTTAAGAAAAGAAGAAGAAGAAATGAAACCTAATTATATGTAACATGCATCAATAATAGTTGGTAGTATCGATATTATCATCAGGACAGGAATCTCATTTCGACATCTATCATAACTTCATAAGACCCACAAGCTAGGCTACTTGGAATGAGAATTCGCAACAAAAAAAATACAAATGGCGATTGGTCGGTCTGGTCTTCTTTTAGGCTACTTTCGGGATGAGGTATTTAAATCGAATAAAAGCATTCATTTACGAACAAAATACAATATTGCCCGCAAATGTAAATGTGTGTGTACGTATGTACATACCTACTAGAGGTACAATTTAATTTTGTACTGACTACATACTCCAGAGAAATGGCGACTGTTTTATGAAATTTACCAACTTCTCTGCGATTATTGTGTTAGGTATTTATAGTTATTTATTATATTGTCCCATTTAAGTGCTAGTAAAAATAAAAATGGGTAAACACGGTAAACAGACGATGAATTAATTCCGATTTTAGTAACTAGATTGCAATTCATATAATTCTTCAAAAAATTTTATTATTATTTTTTTTATCAAATATAAACATAGGTACAATGTTCAGTACAATATAGTAATTTGAAGCCACATAAACTCATTCGAGTTTTTCCGTGCCTCAGTTTCATCGACATACATGTTATTTACATTGTATAGGACTTATAAGTAGGTACACATAGATGTTGAAAGATATAAATGTTAGTACAACATAGCAATATAAATTGTTTAACTATAAACTATAATATTGATGAATAATAATGTATTAGTGGGTACTTTGCAAACATTTAGCAACGCGTTTAGCATCCGCCGTCCGCCAGCCCCCAAACCATTTTTTTTGTTACATTCCAATTGTATACAGTATGATGTTTTGTTAGCATGATACTTAAGTTAAGTAGTGATATTTGCTAGGAAGTATTGTTTGAGTCTGAATTTAATATTTTTTGGCGTCAACTTGTTTGTTAGGGATAATGGGAGTTTATTGATGAGATCCGGAATTAAATATGCCAGTCTCCTTTTGCCATATAGGTTTATGTATTCGGGCAATAATAATTCATGATATTGCAATCTAGTCACTTAACTGATTTTATTATTATAAATATGTGCTTGCCACTATCAAATGATTTATTTATTTTTAATTTTAGACCGACATGGCAATTTATTTATTCACTGTTAAAACTATGGGGATATTTACCATGTTTGTTAATTTTATGGAGCAACCGATATTTCGGCGCTGTTGTAAGCGCCATGATCACGGTGTACTGACGACCGCCGACCGTATCGGTCTACCCTCTTTCTCACTCGTTTACTGCGCGCGCCGCCACTACCACATCACTGTCCGCGTTCTCACACTGTACTCCATCGCTACACACAACACTCGTATCGACTCGCACGGTTTTGTTTTATGATACAGATAGTTACCATAAACGTTTCAAATAAATTCATAATTCAATTCATAAAATTCATATTGATATTTTGGTATTTATTATAAAAAGTACACTTTAGGCTACTGCTATTGATATTCGGCTATATTATACTCTGTCTAATTTAGGATGATAATTTTGACAGTTCACGTCTATGAAGTAACGTATTTTTATGAACAAATTAAGACCTCTAAAATTATCGTAATTCATAGACAAGTACCGCCCACTTATCGTAGACTGTAGACAAACGAATCGAATAAATCGAACATAATCTATTAATTTATGAAAATAATTTTATGTTTAAGTACTTATCCTCTACAATTTTGGTAATATAATTAACTAGATATAATATAAAACATAAATATTATACTATAAATGGCAGTAACTGTAGCAATTATCAATCTATATTTGCAGTTCAGTGCGATTAGGTAATGCCGCGCCGCTCTAATGAGGTGTCACCTTAAGTATACAAATATTTATAAAATGTTTTACTATTTATGTAACATCGATACCATATTCGACGGGATCGATAATCGAATATCGAATAGATTCATTTACGATTGTACTGTATGGGGTACCCTACTTACACCTGTCAAAATTATCATCCCTATATTTGACAAAGTACAGGCTACTTTATCGTTGAAAAACGACGATATTAGGCCAAGCGGTGTTGGCAACACTGAGTACAGTGACAGGTGTCACAAGTGTGACAACAAGCTGACAAGAGTGACAAGAGAATCAAGAATTTGTTGATTTGTATTTGTATCGTGAAAGAGAAAAGATGGACTTAAAGGATAACATTTCACCTTAATTAAATTATACACAGCGCACCGCGCGCTCTCTAACGGCTGTTGATCATTCTATTCCTTCATGCCTTACGTGGAATGTTTATTAGCTTTGGTTGTTTTATATAATAATTGAATCACAGAATTTCATTCAATAGTAAACAAACAATATTAATAATCAACAATAAGTTCTACAGTTCTATAGTGAATTGTTAGGGTTATTCAGCCAGACAATAATCTGAAGATTCGGCAACACCACTTTGAAATTTGTTAATGGTAAGTAAGTAGTAGTTTCAGTTGTTTTATATTTCAGTCTACAATCCATAAATTATTGTATAAGCTGGTGCATTAAAGAAAGGTTTTATAAATGGCGGCTTGTACTTGCGTTGACAGATAGTACAGTTAGCATATAAAATTTCAAGTCGTTTTCTTTTTCAAATGAAAAATATTAAAAACACGACCGCGTCGTAATAATTTCTAACTAGCTACTGCCGGCGGCTTCGCCCGCGTGAATGTTAAAAATTAGAAAGATACGTGACGTCATCTATTTTTGTTTTCATCGGAAACAGCCCCACTTTTACACATAGAGTCCTTTTAAACGGACATTGAGTCCTTTCGACCCGAAAAAAGTACCTGGCAACGTAAATCACATTCTATCAGGAAGATCATGATGTTGGTAAAATAAAGAACTAACATTATTATGAACAAAATTATTAATACTGTCTTAAGGGTAAGGGTAAGGGTTATTACTCACTAAGCGCGTCAAGAGCAGAGCGTAGAAGATAATAAAGATCAATAATTTTTTTCTGTTAACGGTACGCGTGTGAGTGAGTATAGACAGGGCTATTGTGCGAGCGAGAGAAAGCGATAAGCTCCGCCATTTTAGAATCCTTTCTTTATTGAACCAAGTTATACGTAGCTAAGCAGAAACTGTATCATATTTTATATATAATTAAAATAACAAAATTAAATTATAAATTTAAAAAACCCCAATTCCAAATGTAGCTCGAAAGAGTAGTACATATTAAACAATACCTAAATGACTACAATAAAGTGTGTTTCAAACTAGTTGTTCTTTTGTTTCAACATTCGAACTCGTAAACTAATTTTTCGTAAATTAATAAACTTCTTTTTTATGTTCAGTTGATTAAACACATACTATGCGTCCTATTGAACACCTAAAATATTATTGTAGCTGCATTAGTTACGCAATAAATGCTGCGTCTACATATAAGCATCTCCACGGATCCTTTAGTCGCTGCGAACCTAAAACCAGTCTGTCAATTTCGCGTTTTGCCTACCTATACATAACAAGAGATCGTCATAGTGACATTTAGACCTATTGCGTATTAGTTCTTGCGGAGTACGTGAAATGAGATTTAGGTTTATTTCGTATTAGCTCAAAGGCTAGGTAGTTATATTGAACTTCAGTTCATGAGCGAATTAGGCGAATTGAGATGTAGCTTTAATGCGAGATATCTTAGGGGCGAAGTAGGTATATATTAATTATATATAACACTAATAACCGCGACTTCTAAAAAGTACATGCGACTATGTTTTCGTGTATTTGTTAAGTACGCGATTTCTCCCAGAGGACATTTCAGGAGTCCATTACTCCTGAAATTTTAGAGGAATGCATATAGCGATTTTTACTTTAATACAATGATACAAAGATACCAAGAATATGCATTCAGAAATTGGTTCACAAAAGAAGTTTCTGTGTTTCACTTAGAGAAAAGAGTAAGGAATCGTGACATCAATTTTACTATTCTATTCTAATAATTCAAGCATCCGACTTCCTTTTTACTAAAAAGTTAAAGGGAAATAACCGTGGTCAAATCAGTTTGACTACTAAGTTTGACCACAGGTAAGAAGGGAAAAAAATACACTTCCTTACCTATTTGAAACGTAAATGTCGACATAGTCCTATCGCTAAATGGGCAATATGAGAATTAGACCTATTGCGACATAGACGTATCGCTAAATGGGCAATATGAGAATTAGACCTATTGCGACATAGACGTATCGCTAAATAGGCAATATGAGAATTAGACTATATAGATATAGAGCTATCGCGACATATACAAAGCCGTACTTAGTTGAAACGCTAATTTTAAATGACATTTTGGCATAACGCGAAATTGGCAGACTGCGTTTTAGGTACTCAGCAACTAAATGCACGGATACCTTCCGCCGAAGTCAGCGGGGGTGGTCATGTCGGGCTCGAATCGCACGACCATCTTGGTCCATCAGTTGCCGAGGGTGAGGTATCTTCTGGCATAACGCTCACGCGCCGGCTAAACTCAGGGCCGACGAAGACTCGCTCGGATGTGTGACTACGGTGTCCCAGATCTTCCCCCGGATAAGGGAGCGCATCACGCTGCGGCCACGGCCACCATTATAATGTATACCCAAACACGAAACACACCAAATAATTTGATGATCCGATTAGAATTTTGGTCTGATGAGGGGTTTCAGAGACAGACCACGGGACTCTTCAATAAATACTAGATTAATATTGCATTGTTTATGCAAGTACACATCATAGCATCATACCAGTATTCTTTTGAGTGGCATTTCGGGCGGTAACGCACCGATTCTTAAAATTCTCTTGTGTTGGTTTAGCTTTGCTGTAGTCCTATATTAATTTTATTGGTATTGGACCTTGGTTTCCGGAAATTCGCAAAGCAACTTCACAATATCAAATAGATAATGTGAAATGATGGATGTGTTGTTAGATTTATGACCCTCTTATAACAAGGTACGTATATTGCTGTGGTCAAGTACATCTGGAATTGAATTGTTTAAGGCCTTTATTGGAGTATAAAGACAGATAAATAGAACTCCTTAGTGATGTACAGCATGAATGTTATAACGGCAGACATGCTGGATTGTTCTAGACTTGGAATATAGGCAGACAATAGAACAGAACAGAACTCCTTGACGATACATATTATGATGTTTGAGTTATTGAACGAATATCAGTGATTCTACAGGTAGTTAATTAAAGATACAATCAGTACGTAGCATTTACCGATCAGTCATCGTACGGTATAGCTTTCACCACCTCCAAGTTTTTTATTGTATTTAAGTTCTTTATCTTCTAAATAACCTGGTAAAGGTTTCACGCGCATTTTATCGTTCAAGTTTTTTCTTTGCCCTGAATTGTTGTTCTAGAAGTAGATTTTTTTTCTAATAGTAAAATTATAATAAATGTTTATTGTTATGTAAATGAAACGAGCAGAATAAAGCTGCTGTTAAAGGCAGTAAATAAAATCCGATGTTGTCATTTTTTTTTTATTTGTCGTTTTCAAAGTTTCCCCCTTTCCCTCCACCTATTGTGGTGCCGAATAATGCTTGCCATGACGTACTGCCATAAATACTTGTATGGCAACCGGGACCGGCGCCGACCGACGACGGCTAAGCGTGCTTCCGAGGCACGACCAGACCAGTTCAAATAGATATATTCACGCATACAAAATTATTAACACTGAGCGGGGAGCGAACCCGCGCCTCCTGCGTAGCAGTCGCGTTTACTACCGCCACTTAAAGAAAATCGATAGAAGAGAGATGAGAACCGCTCCACTTTACAAATCATCATTATAATGTATTGTACTTAAGTACGAAGTGATTTAAGAAATTGAAGTTTTTGACTTTTTCTCAAAAATTTACTTGGAGCTTTTGCATTTTTTTTTGCTAAACTAAATAAGTACTGATTGAATAAAAGTGAAAAATGCCTTTTACACCTACAAAGAAAAATTGTGTGTAGTTGTAATGTGTGCGCCTGTTATCATATTGTAGATTTTAGATATTTCAAGAATCAAAAATATTTATGAATTGGGTTTCTTTAATTTTTTTTATGAATTAAGATTTAAAGCATGTTATTATGCAATGAATACGTATCGCACAACTAGTGTCTCTGCCGTTCAACGTTTACCGCAACAAGTTCTCCGTACGTAACAGCGGACCGCGGTACTGCGTAGGTAGCAGTGCGATGAATCGATGACGAACGACGACCTAGCACGTGCAGTGTACACGCGACTCGCGTTGAGCGTGACCTACTATTGGTGCTTGGGAGAGCGTTGTTAATGCTCACGTGGGGTAGTTTAGATACTTGCTTAAATCTAATGCGACGTTTATCGGCTCCAGTAAATATTAGACTAAGGATTTAAAATAGTGTTTTTCTATTACTTTCGCTTCAATTTAGAATAAGTGCAAGGTATTGGAGTGAATAACATTAATAAAATATTTATGTATTATATTGTGATTGTGTGACAAAAGTACCTCAAGCTTCTTAGGGGCAAAAAGTTATTGTTGATTTTTGAATTGGTCGCCCATTTGTAAAGTAGGTACATCCATGTTTAGTAAGTATCAGATTACTTATGTTAAAGGTATACTAGACTAGATATATTTCGACATGATAGGTACTTATCTACTTATCTATCGCGTATTTTCGAGCAAGTGAATAATACATAAATACCTATTTAATAATTGGTTAATAGGTCTAGGTATATGTATAATTTTAATTATCCACATATATATGTAAACCTTTTGAGAGTGTTAACAATGCATGAAGTAGGTACCTACGCACAATTCATAAGGAATCATCCGAGTTCTGTATTTAGATCTCCTAAAATTCTATAATATAAAAATGAAGTAGGTAATAAAGCAGGTAGTGATCAGCCTTATGAATCAAAAGGTGGGTAAATTACCTATACGGAGTGAACTTTTTATTTGGACCTTGAAAGCCAATCTTCGAAATCAAAACTATGAGGAATAGCGAAAAGTACTTAGTGGAGTCCCGGGCCTGATTTTATTGAAAACTAAAAACCAAAAATCTAATGATGCAGTCAAATTAATATTCCTAGCCAGGAATCGAATCCGTAGAATCGAATTCATTGATTTTGAAAAAAACACCATCCCTGTTTCATGTAATGATACAATGCAAACTAATCAATTAACATTTTATTTTTATTTTTCTTACGTTACAGTTATAAATATCTTAACTAATTAATGGTTCAAAATGATAATGATTTAAAAAAAAATTAGAAAATTTTAAAAACAATATTTATAGAAATTAAACTTGAAATTTAAAGGACACTAAATTAAATACCCCACACATTAAATACCTCCAAAAAGTAAAAAAATAAATAATCCGTTGTCGGGTCTGTGAACCACTAACTGGTGATGCATTCCTACATGTTTTTGAAACGTTCCAAGGTCCCCCGACACGACAACGCATAAATTATTTGTATTTTACTTTTTGAAGTAATTTTTTTGTCGGGGGTTTTTTAAATTAATAATATAAGTAATTTTTATTTTATACTTTCTAAAAATTTTCCTTGCCAAGCCCTTTCATTTGATACTCATATTGACGGACTAGTAAATTTAGAAGGTAATTAGCTATTAGGCGGTGGCGGCCATCTTGGATTTCATTTGACATCCATATTGACTACTTGTGTAATAATATGTAAGCTACCATCTTGTGGTGGCGGCCATCTTGGATCGATTTTCATAAGTTTCTCTATAATTACTGAATTTAATGAGATGAAATTTTGCATGTGAGTAGTTGAATTAATACACTGATGATTGGAATATATTTTACTATGCAATTCCATTAGAATGTCGTGATATTTGACTGTTTTGTAAACAGTGGTCTATTCGTGGTAAATTGTCCGGGTGCGCCAAAGTTCACCTAAATTTTCAATTCCGAAAATTGGAACTCCGAAAATGTTCTTCCTAACATTTTTCATCCTAACAATCACAATTCCTAACTACTCTGTCTCTAATGTTTTAATTCCGAATCATTCAACTTCATAATGTCGGTAGCAATAAACATCTATTATACTATTATTTCTTTTCCTATATTTTGTCAACATAACCATCTTTTACACTATTATTGAAAGTCATACCTTTTTTGTTTAAATTTATTTTTATTAATAATGATCATGAAAAGTTACGCAAAATTAATGTATTATTTACATTAATTTTGCGTAACTTTTATAGTTTTAGTTATTTACACGTACAATCTCGCTGCCGTCATTCAGCCAAGTTCCAGAAACGAATCGGTCATATTTATAGTTCTTGGTTTAGGTTAGGTTAGAATTGTGACCACACAACGCACGAGCCGAGCGAGCGAAGCGAGCGTGCCGCGGTAGCGGCCGGCGAAGTGCCAGAAACGAATCGAAAACGAAAAAGGTCATAAACATAACCGTAAATCAGTCGTATTTTATGATTTTCATTCATTTAAGCCAAAAAATCTGTGAAACAACCTTTAGTAATTCTAAACAGTTTTAATAAGTCTGTAGTAATAATAAGTATGTAACAACAAATAACCAAAAAAAAAATTAAAACTATAAATAAAATATAATTGTACCGACATATATTTTTATTACATTTGGTAGATAAATGTTTCTTTCTAAGTATGAGTGACAATATTTTGGTAATATGTTTAGGGATAAAAACGTTAGGATAAAAAACAGTAGGAGCTTTAATATTGTATGTTAACGATTTTATTGATAACAATTTTCGGGAACATGAGTGTTATGTACATCGACGGTAGCACTATAAATAGTATGAATAAAAACTTTAGGATGAAAAATTTTAGGAGGAGTGATCATTCGGATTACAAATCGTTAGGAAGAACAATTTCGGATAAAGAACTTTAGGTGAGTCAATATGGACCCAAATTGTCCTCTTTAATTACTAACGGAACATCATTGATACTTGGCAACATGTTGTACATTATTACAAGGTTTGTATAAACGCGAAAATCTGGGATCTCCAACTGCATACTTTACGAACTAAGACATTATAAGAGTATTTTACTTTTATATTTTTATCTTTTAAACCCTACGATTTTTTCTAAATATTTTTTTGACGTGACAACGTCTTATAAATTGGCTTGCCGGGTGACACTTCAAGAAACTGCGTTACGCTCCGCTCACGTTATGCGCTCACAATGAGAGCGAGTGAGAGGCACGCGTCCCTTCCACTCGGGCATGGTTAGCCCGCCTAAGAGCGAGAGAGACAGACATAAAAAGTGAAAGGCACGCGTCCCTTCCACTCGAGCACAGTTAGCCCGCCTAAGAGCGAGAGAGACAGAGCGAGAGAGAGAGAGTGAGAGAGATAGGCATACACACCGGTTCATGTCTTACGCTTCTATTTCGCTTAGGCTCCTGCATACAATGAAAAATTTAATGTGTAAAATTTAATTAAAATATTAAATTATTAAAAAAATTAAAATTAAAGTCGTTGTCACGTAAAACTTTCGCCCGTATACCGACTTTACAGGCAACCAATTTTTTTTTAAACTAATATACACAAATTAAAAACAACGTAGGTATGTAAAAATCTACAGCTCTCTATATAAGCGCTTTATATGAAAACCAGCTAATGACCAAACGTTCGCGCAGCGGAAACTTGATTTTCTCTGAAATTTATGCATTCATTAACTTGATTCATACATACACTATCATACACAAATATACACTGATATGTGGATACATTTTTTTTCGTCTAAGTCCATGGATTAAAAAAAAAGTTCCGCCAGGATAACGTTCGCCCAGCGGAATCAGTTTTTGGCAAATTTCTCCACAATGGCTTCATGCACTAATTTTATTTTACCATACACAATTACACGACGTCATTTACTAAATATCTGTATAATTAGAATTTTTAATTTAACAATATTCCACTGGGCGAACGCACCCAAAGAATGCACGAACTGTTTGCGTCGCAGACAAAATAGTCTTAAGACAGACCTGTCTGTGTGAGACAAAACTGTCTTAAGACGGTCTTGACGCCAATGTGTGGTCGCTGTAAAATAACAAGTGCAACTGTCACTGATACAAAAAAGGGTGACCCGCTACAATAGTGATGTTCGGCAATCGATAGACTTAGACATTTCTGTCATTCTTTATTTTATTAAGAATGAAAGTATTTTTTTATCGTAAATATGTAATAGGTACATATGTATTAAATATTAATATGATTAAAGAAAAATGGACAGACTGTTATCGATATGTAAATTAAAATTCGTTATAGAAAATAAAAAAAAATAAATTAAATAATAATTAAATTAAATTCGTGTATATTCGTACGAAATTACCTAATGATATTTCATTGTTTAATAACTTTAATTGACAGCCTAAATCAAAATTATCTTTAGCATTTTGATCAACCCGTCTCTTTTTTGTGGCAATATTAAATGCACGTTGTTTCTATAAAACCATTAATAGTTGGTTAATTGTTACATAATATTTATTTATCCGTTTATTTATTTTTTATACCTGGCGACGTACCCCTTTGCTTAAAAATAATTTAATCTCGACTAACTTTTAATGGTAAAACTCGATTAACCACATCTGGAAATGTCATTTTACTGATTGAAATTATTAATCCTACTTTAGCCACAGGGCGGCCCTAACGCACCAGTATAAGGAACGACAGCGTGTCTAGGTCAACAAAAATCTATGAATGCCTTGCGCCTTGAGTGACGGGGATTCATATATTTTTCTAGACTTTTACTACTCAACTAAGATACTAGTGACTTACTTCGAAAAAAAGATTTATCGATTGATTTATCGACGAACGATAGGACGATGACTGCTTATTTAGAACTAGCTGTTGTCAGCGGCTCCACCCGCTTGAACTTGTGATCCCGTTCCTGCTGCTTGGACTACTGATCCCGTTCCCGCTGCTCCATAAAAACCTTCCGTAGAGTTCAAGAAATAAATAAAGAAAAGAATTACTCGAATTGGTCCAGCCGTCTTCAAGTTATGCGCTTACCAACATAATTCGCGATTCATTTTTATTTATAAGAGAAGATTTAATATACATAATGATTATAAAGAATTGCTAAAGTGAATTTTCTTATAACAAAAATGCAGTTTGAAAGATATTTGATTTCGAAAATTGAAATGAGCAACTGGAAAACGGTCTTTGTGTGAGTGACGGCATGGCTTCTTAGTAAGTAAGTAGTGCAAATGCATGAAGTGCAAGAGAATATCGCATTTATCTCGGTCGCGTTGGTGTTTTGTTGCGTTTGTGTGTATGATTCATTAAAAAATAAAAGTCATTTGAAATAGTAAGAAATCTAAAAATTCAAGGGCTCCTTCTGATTGTTTATATTTTGATCTAAATTGAGAGTTGAAAATAATGAAAGTCATAGTTTCAGTTCAGTTCCGTTCATGCGATTTCATTGATGGTCAGGCAAGAAAGGCAAGCATTAGAGGTGAGGGAGACCAAGCTACCGGTGGTTAGGGTTCCAGAGAGAGGAACCCCGCACAATGCGTGCCGTGTCGAGGAGTACCGCTTTCTTGTATCAGGCCCTTGACCCAGCTGCCTAACGAGAGCCTCTTAAGGTGTTGGTTGAGGCTCTTGGCAATCCTCCCATGGGCTGATACGACTATCCGGACAATGATTGCGAAATCAACATTCCACATGTCAACAACCTCATGAGCCAAAGCCAAATATTATTATTATTATCTCTTTCTTTAATTATACTTTGTAAAATATAGCTTGGGTCCTATGACAGATGTCAAAATGAGGTTCATAGGGATGTCCGAAATTCGATGAAAATATCGATACTATCAGCTATTATTGATGCATGTTACCATATAATTAGGATTAATTTAATTGTATGTATGTATTTAATTGTAATGAGAACGGAATATACGTAGCATACAAGGCGTCGGCACTCGTACTGATGAGAATGAGTGGAGTGGATCAGTGGAAGTTCATATCAAACAAGATGTTGGCGCGTGTATCTTGTGCCTATATCATGGCTCAAGAGCCAAACGCGGCGTGTCTTCTTACAAAATCCGAAAACAGGTTCAGTGCGTTGATAGATTGAATGTAGGATTTTATTTACTCAATATTATTTAGGATCAATTATATTGAAATATAAATATTATTATGATATTAAAATACCTAAGCAATAAGATTAAATTCTAATTATCTTTTTCTTATATTAATTTCAATTCCAAATTAAGCTTTATTCAAAATATGGATAGTTCATAGTATGTGGTCGCGATGATTCATCGCCCATAACTAATTAGCTCAGTATGCCCATAAAGTATGACATTGACAGCTACTACATTCAATAATAGAAAATTCAAGACTTCATGTGCGGGATTTCACTGACAGCTGTCATAGGACCCAAGCTACACTTTACAAAGTATAGTGTGTAATGTAAAACAAATATAAAATTTATTACTGTCAAAGTCTCAAATGCCAACAAAGTTTTATAAACTAAATAACGTGCCGGCTTATAGCCGGCACAAGAGCTATCAGGGAGAAAAACAATCTCTTATTATTTGAATAAACATATTATAATTGTAGTATACAATATAATACCTACTTGTTTGAATTTATTATTAGACCTCAAATTATTATTCACTAGCGACCCGCCTCGGCTTCGCACGGGTGCAATGCGGACTAAATACACTACAAACTGTAAACGTTGTTATAAATTATATGTAGTTTGCAAAACTAAAAAAAAACGATTTTAAAATTGATTTACTCGTAATTAAAAATACTAAAAATAAAACTGTAGTAGTCAATTGAAAAATTGATTTTATTTGACAAAACACTTGATCGATTTTTACCTATTTATTTTATTTTTAACAACACTTTTTCAACTGAAATACCTCACCTTAAATTACGATTTTTGAAAATAATCTCCCTAATATTAAATTGTTGTAACTAATAGGAAAATCCGATCCATAAATTACGGTTTTATTTAATCTAATCTTATCTAACCTTATGTACTTATAATTATTATAAGTGCGATTTAAAAATTAACCTTAGAATATAATATCATTTATTTTTTAAAACTACTATCATACCTACAATTTTATTTATCGTAACTTACTTATAATTATTATTACTGATACGTTGTCGCGCTGAAAAGCACGTTTTTATTAAGTAATTCAAAGTGCTATAGGGAGAACCGCGGCGTCCAACGCGTTATTTGTAGGCACGCTGCGCCTCCACCTCACCTCAAAAATAACAGTATTTCTCCACCATTTAATGGATGTTGTTATACATATGCCTTCCTCTTGAACTAATCTAACTATTAAAAAAACTGCATCAAAATCCGTTGCGTAGTTTTTAAGCACAACAACATACAAGATTTAAGCATACAAAGGGACGCGTTTCGAACCGGTGTGGTCCATTTGCATTTAATAAAATGTTGTTAATATTGACGTTTTGTAGGTGCCGTTTACTGGTCTATGCAGAATAAATGATTTTTGATTTTGATTTTGACGTTAAAAGATAAGTAAACCCTTATAAAAATGTATTAGTATACGTAAATCGACAACTTCTACGATGGTAGAAGGCACAGTACTAACGTAGTAAAATGTCCATTCATAAAAATGGAACGTAGGTAGAAACACAGTGTTCTGTAGGTGGGCCCGATCCCTCCCTTATACCTACAATGTAACTTTTTTTGACTTCTCGAAAAAATCCAAAAATATCATATATTATGTGGAGGTACTAAATAGGTACTTATTAAATTTTAATGAAAAGATAAACTAATTAAGTATAACGCCTACAACTAAGTGAAACCGGTTTGGTCCTTCACTTTCCTTTTAATAGTTTTCCCTCTTTAGCGAGGTACCGCATATTTTATGTTAGGTATCAAATAGTACCAAATAGGTACTATAACTTGGTATTGCTTAAACTTCCAAAATCTCTCTTCGTCCCATCCTGACTCTCACGTTAAAATTATCCATTTAAATACGAAGTTGCATCCAATTAGCAAGCAATGGATATATGCATATTTATTTGTACGATATATTGAACACGATCGTTTTTGTATCGAAACATTTTTAAGATATCGCGGTAGCCTAGTGGTATGAGTAATGGACTGCTGAGACGAGGTCTCGGGTTCGATACCAGGTTTACCATGGCATGTGTGCCATGGTAAACCGTGGTGTAAAAAGTAAAAGTAAAAATTGGTGTGCCAATGACTGCGATGCTTTTCGAAGTTATGTGTGTATTTATCGCAGGTTTATATGTACCCGGGTTAATGGCAATAGGCTCGCCACCTATTACATTGGGACCTAAATATAAACTGGCGAAATGTGGGTGCTAGCACCTCTGCCTACCCCTTACTAGACGTGATATTATAAAAAAAACATTTTTAGGAACAAGGAGCTTGATTATAGGTGTCATTATATGTCTAATTGCAGTGAAATTAGAACCACTGTATAAGCAAATATATTGATAAATTAATTTATCAAGCTGTATAAAAACTACGTTGAAAACATTCCTAAGTTGTAGGTTTTCCTTTACTTTGGAAATCTTGGTAACTTTTTAATTTATTGTGATCAACGTACTTACTTTGTACGGATTCTTGATTGTCCCCAGACGTGGTTTGTTTTCTGATGGAAATACTTTATCGAATAGAGCACGGCCGCAATCATGTTTTAGCACGGGGCTGGGGGTTCAAGATTAAGAAAGTTACATGTGAAAAACACATTATGAACGTTTTGCATTAAGTAAAGATTCAAAATATCCACGACTTCATTCGTATCAATTTATATTCCATAATTCAAGTAGTTTTTATTTTTTTTCTTTGGCTTGAAATTCTATATTTTTAATAAACCTTTAGCCAATATTTGTAACAATGTATTGTGTTGATATTTGGATGTAGTTTTTGATCGCACATACCTATCTAAACATTATAAAGGAGATTTTGGTATAGGGTAGGTTCAAAATTTGAAAGATTCGGAAATCACCTTTTCTGTATAGACTAGCACTAAACGGAACTTACAAAATGTCAAAATCACCACCGCGCCGCGCCGTTTCGTAATGCGGCCCCGCCCTGCGAAAACTCCAGCAAAAAATTAAACGGGCATTTTTTTTAATCAAATGACAATCATAATGCTTTCCACAATTTAAGTTCTGCTTTGATGACGGATGTACTTACTTCTTTCGGGCAGCACTGCTGAATATACAATATATATGAATTGCCTCTTCAATTTTAGAAGTGGCGTGTGTGTGATGAGTCTGTTCGTAGACTAGGCAACTAAAACGAAAGTCGAGTTGCCGAAACTCGGCTTTGACGTCTCCACAACTAGTCGGCCACTTTCACGCACTAACAGATTTTTAAAGAAATAGGAGATTACCAATTCGTATGATTCCAATTTTCTTTTTTTATGTTTGTATGCGCCTAGCTCGGTCACCTGGGGGACAGATATGATTCTTTTTTGTTCGAAAGGAGTATATTTTTTTGTTCGTTATACCCATTTGTATATCCCAAGGTGGCCCCATCTCAATTTTATAAAGATCTGATGAGGGATTTCCGAGAACTCCTTAACAAATACCAAGAAATCAACTGCGTTGCCGCAATCGCGTAATATTGCATTGTTCATGCAAGTGCACATTATAACACGCTAGTACACTTTGAATGAGTACGCAGAAGTGTTCAAAATATTCAGTGATCTTTCCGGTGTTAAAGCACTGATTTTAGACCTAGGGGTATTGTACCTTGGATACCGGAGATTCGCAAGACAACTCGATAGATAATATTAAACAGAAAATGTGAAATGATCGATGAGTTGTTAATTTTATAACCCTCATAAATTGTTTTTGGGTACCGTCACCAGGGTATTAACTGGGCAACATATCGCATTCTCCATAATTAAAAACGCGTCTAATGATAAATACATATTATCATCTGGTAAACTGATCGAACTAGGATTGATGTCAGCGTTGTACTATAATTTGTTTCTGGTTCTGGTGGTATAATTTGTTTCTATTAAACTACTTATAAATTTTCAGTAGTAGTAAGTAGTATTGGTAGTAAGATTTAATACAGATTACTTAATAGTTGAGTATAAGGATCATGGTGATGTGGTTATTATTCGAAGCAGTAGCGAGCATCCGAGCAGGCCGGTGTTCCGTTACGGTGGTCTGTTTACAATGAGTCAGGTGTAACCTACCAAGGAAACCAACACGGAAACACCCCCTTATATCAAAATGTTTAAGATATGAATATTTAGATATTAATTCATGTTTAATTATTATTAGTTTTTCTGTTACATAACAGAAACTACTTTATAGGGTGTAAGAAAAATATTAAAAAAAATGTTGTGAGTTTGTGACTGGCATAACACAAAAATCAGATACTTTCTAAGACAAGATACAAAAATCTTGGTTTGTGATAGCAGACTCCAAAAAGTTTTTTACGTTTTCCAGAGCTACCTGTTAAAATTGAACCTTATTAAAAGTAAACTGTACCAAAACCACATGGTCCATTTACTGAATTAATCTATACATCAATTAGTCTGTAAAAGGTCTATGCTCAGACATAAGGTTGAAAAAACACAATTATAGCTTGAATGTTGATGGATTAGCGTCATCTAGCTGCAACATAGTAACTAAAAATTTCTGAATCGGCTGAACAGATTTGGTTGCGATTTTCACTAATTTATTTTGGCAAGCACTTAACAGTTAGGTGTTCATAAATGAAAAAGCTATGTCAATAAAAGTGATTCACGTCTAACAATTGCTAAGGATGAGGTTTGATAGCACTTGGTCATCGTCAACATCCAAATTATAAACCTTCAAGCTAAAAAGTGTTGAGCTTTGACGTTTGTAAATGCCGTTTAATGGGCTATACACATCTATACAGAATAAATCATTTTTGAATTTGAATTTATAAAAAACTTACCTAATCTATTTGTTACAGCAGAAAAATGGAATGGGTGCTACGAAGTCCACAGATACACAGTACATTCAGCAACCTTGGCTTTATACATGCAGATAGATATCACGTAAACAAAAATTGCAATGGTACCTAATTATTTTAAGATAAATGAATGATCAATTAACATTAAAGAATTATTTTTTTTATATCCTGTAAATTATTTCCAGCGGCTTTGGAGACGATACTTCATAACATTTTAACCGAGGATAAGTATCTGCGCACTTATAGAAGGAGTATTAGTTTCGGCCAAAATATAAATAAAGACCTCATACCTTTGTTGATACACGCAAAGGAAGACGTGACAATAGAGCTTTTAATAAGGATATTAGTGAACCTTACAATTCCGATCGAGTGTCTACTCTCAGTAGATGTAATATCAAAAAATGATTTTGGGAGACATACAATATTTGAAATAAATAATTTACTCGCTGCTACCAAACAAGCGTTTACGGATCAGCGAGCTACAAAAGTTATTATAGAATTCTTAAAGAAAAATGTTGATTTAGAACAAAAGGCAAAGTTATCATCTGAACAATGCACAAATATTAGTAACTGCCTTTTATTATTGAGAAATATTTTACACATACCTGAGGATACGAGTAACCAAAGTCCTGGCTACAATGGCCCCACACACGCTGTACAAAACCAAATTCTATGGAATATATTTAGCCAAAGTATCGATAAACTTCTTATTAAATTAACAATAATTCCCGACGCGGTAAGTGATGTAATATTTTAATGAAACTGTTTAATATTTTTGCTATACAATCGTTGGTGTCTATTCGTAAAAATGCAATATGTGCATAGAATGTTCACACGCTTCGTTTGGGCAAAATGGTATGTGTAATAGTTTTAAGATTCGAGATGTGTGTTTTGTATTTTTTTACTTCCAGAATAAATGGGCAGTAACTATGGTTCAATTGATAGCCCTGCTATATAAAGATCAACACGTAGTAACTTTGCATAAGTTACTTAATTTATGGCTTGAGGCCTCTTTATCAGAAAGTTCCGAAGATAATGAAAGTAACACATCTCCACCAGATAGAGGTATTTTAAGCGTAATTATGATACTAAGTGAATAATAGAGTGTAGGAATAACTATCATTACGTAAAATAATTGTAATCTACAGGAAGCGAGGACTTTTCGCCGACGTCCACCTCAGATCCTACGTCGGATTCGTCAGATACGGGTGCCAGTGGCAAGAGTAACGATGAACCTAATCCTGTAAATAAAGATTGGGATGCGTCTTCTGATTTAAAAAATGCCAGTGAAACCGGTAATCAGCAATTTGTTTTACCAACGGAAAAAAAGTTAACCGCTAGGGAAAACAAAAATATCAACGAGGGTGCTATAAAATCTGATAATGTACGTTTCAGTTTTGGTATTGTTTTTGATTTGTCGTCAGCATACTTTTCTAACAGTAGTTTTGCAGTCTAACATTATTTTTTATTATAGACTAGCAGCAGCGGTGTGCAATCAGATGCTAGAAGTGATCGGGTATTTCCGTTAGGCAATAAGGATAAAAAACTTGTGATTTCCGAAAATTCTGATTATGGATATGATACACAAATAGAAAACCAGGAGTCTATATCAACATCTAGCAACGAGGATGAGCTGCCAGCTAAGAAACCTGTCCATCAAAAGCCACATAATCCAAAGCAGAGGATCAATAACAAGGTGCGGTCCGGCGTTACCATGCAGGATCGAAAGCGCAAAAAGATTGTTAAGAGGGGGAAAGCACACATGTACATATCATAACTTTATGTCAATACATACTTTTGCTAATTTTAGTTCATTGAACAGGACATAAACAGTGTGCCTTTTTTCAGTATCAACGTACAGGGTCTCTCTCATAAAACGCCTACGGATGAAGATATATCGAACGTCCTTAAAGAGTTTACCGTCGATTTCCTTCTAAAAGGATATAATGCGTTAGTGCAGACACTTCATAATCAAATTCTAACTAACCATCAGCTCGAAATTGATACATCGCACTTTTTCTGGCTGGTTACTTACTTTTTGAAGTTTGCGACACAGATCGAGTTAGACGTGGAACACGTATGCTCGGTGTTATCGTTTGACATTGTATCCTATTTGACATCAGAAGGTGTTAATTTGTGTGAGCAGTTTGAACTTGCCATAAAATTGGATGGCAGTACTTTAAAGCCCAATGTAAGGAGACTTCACTTGGTAAGTACTTACTAGTAACTTGTACATATTGTTAGAAAAGTACAAATATGTCCTATACCTACTTTTTGTATTTCAAACTGAAAAGATTAAGCAAACTGTATATTCGAGTTCCTTATTTAGTCTTTAACATTAAATACGAAAACTATATATATAGGTATAACTAAATATACTTACTGTATGAGGCAGTGCAATGTTCTTCCCTTCTTTCAATAGAACTTGTATCTACCCATTGGACGGAATATAATACATAATGAGTACCTATACTCATTTTTTATCTTCATTAGCTACTAAATATTAAACAAAAGAGGCGACAAACTGAGGCAAAAATATTCGCAAAGTTTTCGCTAATTTAGATAATACTTTATATTGAAAATATTTATAAATGTTTATTAGCTGTTGCTGTCGACTATAACCTATGCCTATACAGAAATTTCAGACAGATCCATTCAGTCTTTGAAGTGTGATTGAGTGAACTTTTGTTACATCCCAACCACTGAACTTTTTCGAAAACTTTCACATTTTTGTAGTATTAATATATAGTAGTAAACTACCATAATTAACTAATTTACTTCTAAGATCTATAATATGTATGTCTTGCCTGAAAATGAGCTCGTTTTATCTATTTATATATATCTACTCTATCTAGGCTTTACTCCTTAATTATTGTTGTTTATGCAACTAAGTGTATGAATAGGTATGATGGTAAACGGCTTGTTAAGACTTATATAGTGTTTCAAATGCACTTGTTTGTAAATAAAGTGTCATTGACTTTGCCTAACAGGCCATAACCATCGTGTTTGAGGGTCACAGGTTGTATATATCTTATCAATATATTTACATACAATTTATATAACAACCGGCACACATCTTGATAATGTAAATGCAGTTAAACCGTAGGTATTTTTTTTAAATGACAGGTGGTCACAGCTTTAAGAGAAATAATTCAAGCTATAGAAGTCTACAAAAAGTTCCCACACGTTGGCAAAGATGATCAAGACGAGCTTGTCAATTTACAAATAAAAATGTGTGATACTGAGGAACTTCGATCTCTACTTGTACTTCTGCTGCGTCACTATAATCCAAAGTACCACTCCAAACAATACCTGCAGGTAATGTACTGTTACATTGTTATACTTCATTAGCTTATTCCAATAACTAAATTGAGATAGATTACTTTTTAAAAGCTTATATGGTAATAGGAGTGCCATCGTGAATATTTGTAGACCAATAACAGAGGAACAGTACCACCATATATTATTTTGTTTTGGAGAAAGAATACAGCAGAATACAAGTATCACCACCCAATGTCATCTGAAGGATGACGTAAGCTGCGACCAGAGTTGGGCGTAATCAACTACTTTTGTAATCAGATTAATAATCTGATTGAAAGTAATCACGATTACTTTCAATCACGATTGCTTTTAATCACGATTACTTTTAATCAGATTAAAGTAGTCGGGATTACTTTCAATCAAGATTGACATTGTAATCTGTAATCTTGATTACAGTAGGTAGTCAGTAATCTAAATTACATGATTATACTTAGGTACCTAATTTTATTATACACTACTACTTTTTAATTACCAGAGAAACTGTAGGGGCTGATTTGGAACGTATATACTTCAATTTATATGGAATAATACAAATACCCAGCCATACAAAAAAACAAAGCTATTAACGTTTTTAAAATCTCACAATACGTGCATGCACGAAGAGACACCATTTTATTTACGCGCGATGTGTGGATAATAGTAATGTGTAAATAGGACAGGTATACCAATCATATCAATGAACTTTTAAACTTTCATCGTACAAGTACGATTTTATTGTACCTACATGCTCATCTTACGAGTTTGATTCTAGTGACAGTATTTTTTTAATAGCGTTTTAACACAAGTTTGGCTCAACTGAGTAAAACCGTAGTAAGCGGAGTGACTTTTAGCGTAATTCACTAATTTTAAATTTTCAACTGGCAGGTAGGTTCTAAAGAACATGTATAAGCTGGTGCATTAAAGAAAGGTTTTATAAATGGCGGCTTGTACTTGCGTTGACATATAGTACAGCTAGCATATAAAATTTCAATTTTTTTTTTCATATGAAAAATAATATAAACAAGACCGGGTCGTAATAATTTCTAACTACCTGCGGCCGGCGGCTTCGCCCGCGACACGTGGCGGCATCTATTTTTGTTTTCATCGGAAACAGAACCTACTTTTACACATAGAGTCCTTTTAAACGCACATTGAGTCCTTTCATCCTGAAAAAGGAACGCATATCACATTATATAAGGACGATCATGGAAGATCATGAAATAAAGAACTAACATTATTATGAACAACGGTCTTGTTTATATTTTTTTTAAATGAAAAAAAAATGAAATTTTGTATGCTAGGTGTACTATCTGTCAACGCAAGTACAAGCCGACATTTAAGAATCCTTTCTTTTATGCATCGCATCAAGAGCACAGAGCGTGGAAGAAAATAAATATCAATATTTTTTTTGTGTTGACGGTACGCGCGTGAGTGAGTATAGACAGTACTAGTGTGCGAGCGAGAGGAAGTGATAACGTCCGCCATTTATAAAACCTTTCTTTAATGAACCAAGTTATATTTAACACGTGCAAGACTTACCACTACAAGTACTTTAGTTGTTGCTCGAAATGTCCTCCGTCATTTTGGATACACAAACGAGCCCGCTTTAACAAATTCGATTTTAAACTATATATAATTTAAAAAAAAAAAAAATTTTTTACTACAATATATTATTTACTTTTATTTTTTTAACATTCCGACTGTTAGTAATCAATCATGAAAGTAATCAAGATTACGATTACAGATTGATAATCATTAATCACAGATGCGATTACATTCTTGATTAATTTCTGTAATCTGTAATCGTGATTGAAGATTACACATTGTAATCATAATCCTTAATCAATAATCTGATTACTTTTTGCCCCACACTGGCTGCGACTAACGGAATAATACGCAGACGATATATCAGCGAGAGAAGGAAAACTCGAATTAAAACCCTGCACCCAGGTTGGTGCAGGCATGATTTTAATTCGAGTTTTCCTTCTGACTAGTGTGGAAAAAGGAAGCCATAGCTTCCCGAGTTTAAGAGAGCCCTATGACTACCATTGTACTGCGATAGACCAATTGATTTTTATCGTGGTTGACATGCAGTCCTGCTGAAATTTCTTTAAATAATTTTCTTACATTTCAGGACCTTGTGGTAACCAATCATATACTACTAATCTTCTTGGATACTGTAACAAAGTTACCAGAATACAATGGTAACACTAATATACTTGACCACATTAGACAGTGAGTATTTCTCTATTTAACTTACATTTGCCAAATGACAGTAGTTGTTGACAATAACTTTAGTGTGTAACAACTATGATCCTCTTCACTAGAGAATCATAAAATTGTCTCATGTTAAAACTATCTACTTTTCATTCATATGTGCGCTCCCGGCGGCGGATAGAAATCGCTGGGACAGTGTCCGAACCGGGAATCGAACTTGAGGCCTCATGAACAACAGCTGTAGGTACTCGCTATCGCTGCGCTACTTAGACGCATCAATTATACAAATACTAGACCCATTTCGCAACCGCGAGTCGCTCCTTAAACCATTTATATGTGGTATGACCACGTCGACATCAGTCGGATGAAACAGTCAGACAGTTTCATCCACACATCCATCACATTCAACCAAGCAAACAAACTCTTCAGCTTTAAAATATTAAGTATAGATTCAGCACTTTACGTGTCACCTGGGTGCAGATCTTTGCCCGTGACTTTCTTTTTTATTCCTTTTTTATAAACGTTATCCATACGATTACAAACAAAACGAAACATAAGTCATCCAAAATTTCACAATTCATTCTTATTTATAAGTATTTGTTGGCACTCAAGGATTCTAACGAACTCGGTTGTGAAAAAAGTATTTTATTTGTATAAATACTTAGTAGTGACTGATCTCGTTCTGAATGCAGAAGATTCTAACTCGATGACGAAAATTTTCGAAAATAAGCACATACCTAATACGTGTACAGTATCAGTACACATAATACCCAGAGGCATTATAATAATCCACAAGCTTAAAAGCCATTAGTATTCTTTTAAACCATCAACGATTTATGAATAGTACCTATAATATGTTATTTCCTTACAAAAGATTTGCTGCATCTGAAATAATGTACCAGTACGGCTTGTTACTGGAAGATTACACTAGCAACGGTGAATTTGTGAACGATTGCATATTTACATTGATGCACCACGTCGGAGGTGAGCTTGAAAGTTTGATAACATTGTTTCAACCAAAAATATTGAAAACGTTCACCGCTATCTGGAAAACAGAGTTCGAAATATGTGATGTAAGTATTATTAGGTAGGTATAGTAAGTATAATTTAGTGAAATTAAGAATCTAACTTTTTATTTTATTTTTCAGGATTGGTCTGATCTTATAGAGTATGTTATAAATACATTTATCAAAAAGCCTAATTCTCTTCAAAGTAGTGCCATAATTCGACTGGATACTGAAAGCTTTGACGACGACAAAGTGGAGCCGAACGATGTCGTACCAAACTCACAAAAGAAGTCCGAACCGGGCGTCACGGGCGTGGAAACCGATAATAAGTTGACGAACAGTATCTTGAGTAACCAACCACTTTTCGAGAAAAAGTACGTCATATTTAATACTATTACTGGAATCAATACCGGCCTTCTAGACTAATCTATCTGTATGCCAAAACTTAACAGATTCGTTCAGCCTCTCCATCGTGAATCACTTACATACATCTACATCCTTTTAAGCAAACTAAACTACTACTTTAGTAGTACTAAACTAGCTGAGGAATGCGTGAAATCTGATCCCGTTCCCACACCCACGGAAACCTATAATAAGGTTTAAAAGCATACTTAGGATTTTTATATCTTTAAAACTTTCACAATAGGCTCGTGTCCTGAATTTCAAAAATGGAATATTTCTGTAGCTTTAGGTATATCTATTTAACCACTAAAATGTATTATTTTGATTTAACCCGGCGTCAATGACGCTGGGTCATATTGACCCGAGGTAAATGTAAACTAAAATATTTTATTTTTTGCGATGATTTTATGGTTCGAACGTTTGTATAGCTGGAGATACGTTCTCTCTCTACCCGTTTCGTTGATACGCATAGTGCGACATTGCATGTATTGCGAGATACACGTGCGTCAAGTGAAAACGGGTCATTATGACCCAGCTTCATCGCTGACGTTGTTATTTCGTGACTACCTTTATTTCGTTGTTTAGGGTTCAATGTTAATTGTACTGGTTCGTTTCTAAGTTTTTAGTAAAAATGTCATTGATAAATGATCTAATGAGTATTGTGGCGATGTTAGATGAGTGTGATCCCGACTGAAGAGTCCCAAGCTGCTTCAGACGTGGGCATTGACGTCTGTTTATCTGAACGCAGCAATAACAGTAAAAATGAACAAGAAGCTAGTGATATGAATTCAGATTCATATGATATCGATCTTGCGTTCATACCGCTCCAATTAGGGCCAAAATTATCAGTGCTACTTACAACGTGAGCAGAATGTTGAAACCATGTTAGATATAATGGATATATCTGTCATCAAGGCGAATATACCTAATACATCGGCTCAATATGACAATTATACACGTACTAAGAGATTACATTTTCTGAAAAAACTGGAATTCGCTCTAGTTTGCGAGCTTTTACTAGACTTACAAACGCGAAAGTCTCATATAAATTTACCTTGTCTGCGCAGAAGAAAAGCGGATTTTCTGGGTCACCCTAATGAAGAACCTCCCAAAAATATTTCAGGAACTCCCAAAAAAGACATCAAATATGTCCATCTAATAAAAACAAGAAAACATCACATATATATCACCCGTGTCACATTTACATTTGTCCAGACCATTTGATTCCATACTAAAATAATTGCAACAGTTCCGTGGACCTGAATGATGATGTAAATGACGGATTCGTCTTTACTTTTATACTATAAAGCTTAATTAATCTCTCTGTTAGTAGATGAGATTATTTAGTTCTATCATCGCTAAGGATAATTCAACAAGAATTCAAAATATAAACACGTTATGTTGTCAAAGTTGATTTTGCATGTAGAATTGGAAAAAATAATAAAAGTTACATTTCTAGAACCTATTGTAATTACTTTTATTGCTCATCTTAAGAAAGGAATCGTTTTTAATGAACAATCATTAAAATATGACGGGGGATTGCTGAAGTTCCTGAAAAATGAACTATAACATTCGGGTCAATTTGACCCGGCGTCATCGTCCTAGTAACTTTTTTCACGTCATTGGCGCCGGGTTAAAACAATCATTTACATAATTTAATTTGCGTTTTAAAAATTGTACTTGAATTTGTATCGAAAACGCTCCAATAGACCCAAAAAAACTGAAAAGCCCTCAGTTTCTAGCCGGAGTCTGCCAGACCGGGGTCGCGTTTCGAACCTAGTCCATTTGCTGTAATGCTATAATGTTCTTAGAAAAAATAAATTCGTAGAAAAAGAAGCACAGATAAAATATTTTCTGAATTAGAACAAGATTTTCGGGCCTGTTTTATGAACATGATTTATTTAAATATACTAAAATAACTTTGCAGATGGACTGAGGATGAAATATCGTCATTGAGTTGGAACTACATGCAATGCAGTGCTCAACCTGACGTTGTAGGTGAAATCATAAAGTTGTTTAAAGAAGACGGCGTTATCAAGTCCAGATGTTCAATCATCCAAGAGCTCTTTAAGCAAAACGTGATAAATAAAGAAGAATACGAGAATCTTTTAAAAGGCGATACATCAACCACACCGGCTAACAAGAAAATGAGAGATGATGAGATTGGCAAACTTTGTGAACAATTGACCCAAGACGGCAAACTAAACTTCTTAAAATGGGTCCAAACAGTACTATTAGATACATGTCACGCTAAAATATGCATAGAAAAAAGGTCTAGAGAGAGTGAAAGTGAAGACACGTCAGATAAAACTAAAACTAAATGGTCGAAGCCAAAGACATCACAAGAAATGCATGTTCTATCACCAGTGTCATATCACTCGCTAGGTAAGCACTATTTGATAATTTATAAATAATTACGATAAACCAATAATAGTATACTAAAAAGAGTATTCGATTATTTGATATATCCATTCCTTGATAGCTGTGCCTAGTTAAATGCACTGCTGGCACGTTTGGGTGTCTTTCCAGTACTGTTTTTAAGTTTTCGTCGAATATCCTCCTTCACCGGCCGCATTCTCAAGTGACAGAATTTCGATGTTTTTAATTAATCAAGGGGTGTGCTCTTTTCCTAACTCAGGCTTTTAGCTGCGAAACTGCTGAACTTTGATATTTTCCGTGAAGTGACTGTTATCTGACTGTCATCCACAATCCACTGGTGATATCAAATTACCGACTTAATTTTATTCCCCTGTTTCAATTTTAAATTTAGTTACTCGTTCTCTTAGACCACGTCATCACTTACAGTCAGGTGTCTTTGAGATAATAAAGATTCATCTACCCATGTTTCTAGTGAAAATAATTTTACTTTTTTAGTTTCCAACCAGTCTGTGCCGCTAGTACCGTGGAACTGCATGCAAGCTACAATCTGTAAGGACTTGAAGTTCCTACAGCTATTACATAAACTCGGATTCCACATGCCTGTTGATTCAGGCAAGGTTTTCATTCGGATACCTCATTTTTGGACAGCCGACTTTTTATACGACGTGGCTGGAAAAATTTTACCCATTGACAAAAGTAAGTTATATTTGTATACTTATGTTCTATGCTAAATAATGTTTTTTTTATTTAGTCTCACTTACTTGATAAGAGTAATTCAAACTAGTTTCAATGCTTCTAATTTCAATTGATGAGCTAATGTAGTCTTCTCTCAGGCATTATCTTCTGTCCCACCTATTTTTTCTAGTTACAATAGTAAGTAGTAGTAGTTATATCCAGTTTATATTTTCGCGGTTACGCCAGTCAGCTTGTGTCCACGGCTAATGCAACCTGGCAGATCAAAGGTAAATGATTGTAGTAATCATATGATGACGTTAAAACCTCGGTTTCGCGAACCATATAGTAGTAGTATATCTCTTCATTAAACCCCATTCAAATATTGACAAATCATTTAATTGCAGTCCGCGACTGGAAATATACAATTAGACATCACGATTCTCCAAATACCTAGATCTTGTACCAAAACCAAAATATCACTGATTAATTCATTATTATTTAAATTTGGCAGGTAAATTAAAATTCTCCATAAACGACATTTCCGATAGCAGCATTACGAACTCGAAACAGCAAGATAGTCTGGTACTGTCCGCTGATCTCACAAAGGACATTACAATGACAGAGGTCCCGGAGAACTTTTATCAAATTCAAAAACAGAACCACCTAGCTACAATGGTGAACTTCACACCCACGTAAGTAGGTACTCGTGTGTTTATTGTATTGTTTATTACAATTATAAATAATTTGTAAAATATGAATCTGCTTTGCGTCCCCAGGACAGATTTGACCAAACTATGTTAGTAATATTGAAAAAAAAAATTGTAGGTACTTTCATTTAGCATTTATCTGTTTCTTTTTCAGGCCCGGGTCTTCGTTTAGTTCAGAAACTGGTAATGTTGACAAAAATAACTGGCTGGAAGTTGTACAAAAATCACAAGAATACAAAATCGCTTTAAATATGGAAAGGTAATGAATTTATAAATGTACAATAAAGTTAAATCAAGATTGTATAGGTACCTTAGTTAAGTAGGTACCTAACCAAACTGTATCTGTGTCTAATTATGGTGTTAATTTATAGTAACATCGCAGAAGAAGACG
Source organism: Pelosia muscerda (assembly GCA_963691645.1). Classification (NCBI taxonomy): domain Eukaryota; kingdom Metazoa; phylum Arthropoda; class Insecta; order Lepidoptera; family Erebidae; genus Pelosia; species Pelosia muscerda. The sequence goes on from OY829100.1 coordinate 9,840,346, forward strand.
AAGACGTTCTCTCGGACGTCATAATGCAGCCACCGTTCATGGACGAGGAGGTGACAGTTCCTCCGTCGCTATTGGCCAACATCCCGCCGAAGCCCAGCACGTCGTCATTCGCCGGCTTGATGCCGACACTACTGACCATCAAACAGCAAACGACATCGCATTTCAATATTCAAGTTGCTGAATCAGAATATTATAATAACAGGTCGATTTTTTTATTCATTACCAGCTTTTTTTGTATTTGTTTATACTACCTAATATTCTTATAAGGTGGGGATGGGGTTGTCATATCTTTATAGATGGACCCCCCCCCCCCCACAAACCTGATTTAAAAAAGGGCTAGCAACGCGCCGCAACTTCACCTGCGTAAGTCCTGATCCCGTGGGAATTTTGTTATATAAATAAGATTTCGACAGGCAAGATACAATAGGCATGCATGTATATTGATGAATTCATAAAAAATATGTCTTATCTGGTCACCAGATGTATCTGAAAGGGATCTGCCTGAAATTTGGCACAGGAATAGAATATCGTCTGGAATACTCAAACACACAAAGGCTACTTTGTATCCCGGACGTAGGTTCACATGGGTTGCAAGAACGGGATCACAATTCAACGCAGACGAAGTCGCGGACTACATCTAATATAATGAGTGATCTTGTGTCACTTCTATTCGACCTGTATATGAAAGCATATTCAGTGTATCAGCAACAACACATACCGGAACTAACAAGATTTTTTTATTTCCGCAGTGCATGTGAAACTGCATCGGTAGCTTCAGATTTAACGCGGATGTACGTGTCTGATGAAGATGAAAAGCCAGACATCTTACTGCGACCAGTTATTAAAGTCAAGCCACCCCCTGATAAGGAAATGATGGTAGATGATTCTGAAAATGATAGTTCAATAAAACGTCCTCGAGTACAATTTTACCCTCCTTTTAACGAATAAATAGGTATTAGTATACGCACCTAATAGTAAGTTACCGATAGTGTTTTACATTATATAAGTACATGATAGTTTCTTTTGAACATGTTCATTGCAAAATTGGGTTTCTAATGTTACCACTAATTTAATTTTTATATACGTCTATTGCGTTACATAAATCTAAGATAAGTTTTATTTTGTTTTTTTACAAAACACTGAATCAAAAAGTTATTAACGGAGTCGCATTACTATTATGCAACTTAAAATTGTGTAACATAACAAGAGAGTGGCTGTAACTTCGATTACAAACACATAATCAATACTTCTCTCATTCCTAAGATTTAAGTGAATTTTCTTATACAATGTTATGATGGTTAAGCATTAAGTTAAATGTTTATTAGAGTATATTTAATCGTGTTATATTGTAACTATTTGAATATTTTAATCGATGTGACAAAAGTGGCAATGGTAAATAAATAGATTTCGTAATGATATGACGACGTTTTATTAAAGTGCAACATACACAATACATGTAGTAACAACAATAGAATAACAACGGAACAATTAAGTTAATCTTAACAATAAAACTACTATAAACTATGCATAATTAGCTTCACACTCAAAAATACGCAATATGATACTCACACAATACTATGTACAGGAAATACTTAAAAAATACATTTATCCAGTCAGGTACATGTCACTCAACCAGCCATACATTACAATTGTAACTTTAGTGGCCGTGGCGAGCATTGCCGACAGAGTTAGCGTTTTGCCAGTAGTTTTTTATAGCGTTGTCATAATTTTTGGATTCTAAGTTTTCCGCGGAGTTTCCACCGACACTTCCGTAGTAGTCGTGAGACGGACCTTCGAAAGAATTACCAGGACCTCCTTCTGAAGAGTGGTCATCGCTGTACGGCAGGAACTGGTGCGATTGTCTGGAATAACCTTCGTTATAAGAGTGTACTTCTGGTTCATAAGATTCTCCATTCGATGATCCTTCCTTTGAATATTGCTCCTGTACCTGGTAGTTCCCAGGTTGGCTATTGAAGGAATGCAGTTGGTTGTCATGGCTACCGAGTGCTTCGTGACCTTGCAATGTTTTTGGTGACTCAACGTGGGGAACCTTGACGATGTGTGGCACGGGAACGGGATAAGGTTTAGAAACGTGCACTGGATATGGCACCTTTTGAATGATCTTTACTGGATATGGCACTGGCACCTTGACGGCTACGGTTTTTGTAATTTTAATAACTCTGACCGGTGTTTCAGGTATTTCTACGTGTTCACCGAGATTATGTAACTCCGTTTCATAGTTTTCGACAGGTATTATGTGACCTTCGTGTGATGCGAAGCCATAGTACACGCAGCATAGTAGTATTATTGATTTCTGGAATTCAAATAATATGTTATGAAGATACATTAAAATGTTCAGAAATAGTAGGCACGTACATACAATTTTATTTATGTCATTCAAATACCGTAAATACCCATACCGATACATAGCGCTAATAATGCTTATCATAGAGACCATTTGTATACCTAAATCCCCCGTAGGAGTATGCTGCAAGGAGGCTGTGGAATTATTAAGTTCGTTTCATTAAAAACCATCATTGGTATAGTTATGTGACCGTAACATCCCTTTCTAGTTTAGGGTTAACCTAACACTTAACTACGGAAGGGATTGTTTACCACGTATCATCTAAGACCACAATGAAGCTAATGAGATAAATGGTACCAAATGTAGTTGTGTTTATAGTTGTTGCTTATGAAACAAGTTGAGTTTGATTTCTGGTCTTAGAATGATTGAACTTTATAATTATTATATATTTAATCTATCACGCTCTCTAACTATGACTCACATCACTAATAGAGCTATCGGAATATTTACTGAGTATAGTTGCGGCACGCTATAATGGCCGTTTGACATGACTGGTTTTGCTTTATTTTCTTCTGTGCCATTCTCGCCATAGTTTTCTTTAATTATTCGTTTAACAGTAGGTACGTTGTCCAATATTAAGCGCACCAAAAAAGAAAAAACGAGCAGAACGACCATCATAGCGTGCCACAACTTTAGTGTACATGCGTACATATTAACCATCGGAAACTCCAAACAATACCTATATGGTAAATATCCGGAGCTCTAATAGATTTCTACCTGTTTGGGCGTAGGTACCTATATGAACAGCATTTCCTGTATAATTTTAAAGAATAGATAGTCCAAGTGAACATAATTATTAATTAGTGTACCTAGAGTTGACCACAAATTGTTGCCTAAGAAAACGTAATAGCACAATTACAAAAAGAGGAAGTAAGTAGGTATAATGTTATATAACGAATTACATAACTATTTCCGAGGCCTCCAAAAAGAGTAAAAAAGGACCAATCGCAATATTAAATAAGAGCAAACAATTTGTTTACTAACCGGTATTTCCATTGTAGCGTACGAGCGTACGTTCGTAGTGCAGTAAAAAACTATTGAATGGCAACTCTACGTAGTGGCTTTTATATGGCACATTCCCTCTGCACTCTGCAGTGAAAGACGGACTACGTCGATCGACCAATTACTTTTCTCAGCAGTCACTCGCGATCTAGATGTGCTGCTGTACCTACCTACCAATGGTTAATCCTAAGTGATTACCTGTACCTACTTATATGTAGCTGTTCATTAGAAGTTGTGGCATTTCGAAGTTGTAACGTCATTATGAAATACAAAACTTGTGTTGGATGAAATGAAAAACATTTGTTGACTTCATAAAGTCACTGTGGATGTCGGTTATCACGACTTTTGGTCATATTTCTGGTTCTACTCAACCGATTGCTGGAAATTTACGTAAGATATTTACCTTTCTAAATCCGTAAAAAACACATCAAAATACGTTCAGTCGTTTTTGCGTTCGTCGCGAACAAACGGACAAGAATTTAAAAAAAATATGTTCAGTTTTGTTATCCAATAGATTTTTTTAAATATTATGTCCAAATGTAGAGTAGGTATCTAGTGGTGTCTGTACATACCATTACTTCACAATTATATAGTAGTAGGTATATGTAGGTATTACCGTAGTAGTGCACACAAATGTAGGTGTACCCAACTGCTCTTTTGTTCCTGAAGTCACTCTTTGGGGTTAACAAGAGACGTGATAGTGAAAGACCTCAAACCAGAGAAAAATTGGAGTAAACACGACCTAAGCATTTTATTTTAATTGAATGAATGATCATCTAAAATGAGCTAACTGTAAATAAATAAGATAATAAGATGGTATTGTTTAATTGCTTTTTAACAGTCGTTTATAAATAAAAGTAGAAGGTCTTGAATAAACGCCGATTTCAGATACAATTTTTGATTACTTACATATATTAGCTAATTTATTGATGATTGGAACTATTATGCAATGCAATACATATTCCAAATTAATTCAATGCATTCTAGTTCCATCGCGATGGAACTGTGGTGACCGTAGCTTAGTGAGCTTGAGTTTTTTGTCGGAATGTTGTAAGTACCTCTAAGAAATAAGAATAGAGGAAGTTACTTCCACGTTACAGTTGGTAAAAAGTTTGGTTTTTTACTGGGACAGTCGCCATAATAGATTCGAATTCTTATACAAAAATTAACTAGTTATGAAATTTCAGAATGAGCCCGAAGGACCATTATTTATGAAGATGATATAAGTTTGTCAGCAAGACAGTAGATGCGGACAATCCATACGAATATTACAAATGTGAAAATAACTATCGTCTGTATGTTGTATGCCTTCACGCCTAAAACCACTCAACCAATTTTGATGGAATTTGGTACAGAGATGGGTAAGGGCTAAGGACAGTTCCTCCTTATCCTTAGGCCTATATGTCTGTACATAGGCCTTTTATCGTGAAAAAGAAGGTTCAAGAGGGAAACTAAGGGAGGAAAGTTCGTTGTCATTTAGTTGAGATACGGGTCAAAATTAAGGAACGGACATAGGCTATCTTTTATCGTGAAAAAAGGGGTTAAAGAAAGCAAGGTGAGGGCAAGAGGAAACGGAAAGGGCAGGGGTGAGGACAATAAGAAGGAGAGGGATAAAAGGAGATATGGTGAAAAGGGGGATGTCGAAAAGCGGAGGAGGGAATGGAGGGTGGATGAAGTTGAGGGGTAGAGGGAGAAGCGGAGGCACTTTTAGCGGACAGAAAAGAGGGGTAGAGAGAGAAGGCAGAGATGGGAAGAAAGGAAAAGGGCAAAAGGAGATCAGTAGAAAAGGGTACTGGTTAAGGAGATTGAAGTAGTTGAAGAGTGGGGGGGCAGGGGAAGGGTAGGGAGAGGGGTATGGGAGGGAGAGATTAAGGGAAAGCGGAATAGGCAGAGGGGTAGAAGGAGAGATGGGGAATAGGAAAAAAAGGGGAAAGAGGAAAAAAGAATAGGGGATAAGGGTAAGTTGCGAAACCGGGAAGTGGGTAAACTCGGAAGTGAATAAAATAGAAAAGTGGGGGAAATGGGGAAGCAAAGGAGTAGGGAAAATAGGGAACTGGAACAATATGGGATAATGGTAAAATAGAAAAGTAGGGACGTGGGGAAGTGTATCTATAATATGGAGAAATGGAAAAGTAGGGCTGTAGGAATATATATAATAGTAGGGTATTTAATACACCTGCGTCTTTTTAGAAATACTTACCTGTGTACCAGTCGTTTAAAATTTTCCCTACTAAGAGGACAAAATAAGCAAAATGAGTTTTATGGTCTAGATTGTTCAAGGGTGGTCTCAGGTTAAAAAAACCTGGATGGGATGACAAGATCCAGGGAGTCAGAATCGGATGAAGGAACCAGAACCGTCTGTGTGCAGTATGGTACCAACAGTTTAATGTTAAAGCGCTCTATATGCGCTAGCTAAAGTAAAGCCACCCAGTTTAAAGATCCAGATACAAGATCATCAGACAACTGCAGCGAAGCGTTCTCCACACTATAGTCATTGTTCTAACCATTCCCATTGTTTTAACTTGTACATTTCAGAAACTGTTTCGTAAGCTTGATGTTATGACACTATCTTTTGATATTCATTCTTTCCCTCCTGATCATATTACCTAAAAATCAAATTAACTACGAAGCAAAATGCCTACATGTCATGTCTTAAAAGCTAAATCCCTATAAATCAAACTACCTAAAAATCAGTATGCCATAACAGTAATTTGCCTCATGATTATGATGCCCATGAAGCAAAAAGTACACTAAGCAGATTGTCTAAAATTAATTATGCCTAAACGTGCCTAAGGAGCAAGGGGTCTACAAAGCAAAATGCCTAAAATAATATCTATTAAAACTCCTTTGACTATATACGTTTACCTACCTATTGTAAAATTACTGGCCACTTGACTCTCAAGTGTCTTATTTAGATAAAATGCAGTGACAGTGTCAACTTAGAAATACTTATAATATCTAATTATTTCCTGGTTTTCCTTTGGATAGTTTTCATGTTCAAAGATCTTTTCAAATGGACGCTTTCGAGATCATTCTTAATCAAAAAGGGGGGCAGTTATTGTTGTGTAAGGGATTTAGGTATACTTTAAATAAAATTAACGCTGACGGAACTAGGCTATGGAGGTGCTGTAATAGAAAATATTGTTATACGTCGTTGAAAACAAATCAAGAAAATAATACTATTATGCGTGCGACAACTCATGTGTGTTCACCGGATCCGTCGCGGAATAAAGTCTCTTTTTTAATGGAGAAATGCAAAAGGAAAGTTGTTAAAAATTTTGTTCCGGTGCAGCAGATATTTGAAGAAGTCTTCACTGGAAACCTTTCTCAATCTGACGATGAAGATAATCTATTACCTGTTTTTAAAGCAAAGAAAGACACCTTACTTAGATGTAGAAGAAAATTTTTAAAGAGTACAAAAACCGAGTTTAAATATTTAAATGAAGTTGAAGTACCTGATATGATAGCCCAAAATTTTTTAGTTTGTGATAATGGAGATGACAACAACAAAATATTGTTATTCTGCACACCAATTGCTCAAAAGATGATTTGCAATTTAGCTAATAAATCTCAGTTTTTTGGTGATGGCACAGAAAGAAGGGTGCCAGAACCATTCAAACAGTTATTTACCATACACATAGATATGTTCAGTGATGATGAGACAGTAAACATTGTGCCATATATTTATGCCCTTCTTCCCGACAAGTCTACTAATACGTACGAAAGACTTTTCAATCTCATAAAAGAACATTTCAAAATAACAATTAACAAGTATAAATGCGACTTTGAACCTGCACAATATCAAGCTATGAAATTAGTTTTTCCGAACGTGTCTGTAACCGGGTGTTACTATCATTACAGTAAAGCTGTTAAAAAGAATGCAAAAAATATTGGTCTAACCGGGACAGCTGAAGGACGAATTACTACAATTAACGTAGCAAACCTACCTCTTCTACCGAAATCACGCATAATGGAGGGATGGACAGCGATATTGGAAAGTTCTACGGAAAGCGAAGAAATGGCACGCTTCCAACAATATTTTGAAAGGCAATGGAAAAAATTATTGCCTACCATGTTAAGCTGTGCTGGAGAGACACACAGGACTAACAATGGTCTGGAAGGGTGGCATCGACGACTGAACGCTCGTGTCCCACCGAATTCTACTTTAATACAATTTTTAGTTAAATTACAAAAAGAGGCATTGTGGCAAGCGCGTCGCTTAAAAAGTTATTTATTCGACAATAATAACAGGAATAAAGCAGATGTTTTATTTAATAAAAGATATCATGAACAATTAAATAAGTTAAATGAAGGCATCATAATGCCCTTACAACTATTAAGCAAAGTGCGCTGGTTGAAAAAACGTATATTTAATGATAGTCTATAATAAATAAGAACATAATCCTTTGCCTATGTATTCTTAACTTTTTCATATTGATTAGCTGTAAGTTTTCCTTTATACCTAAAATAAAATGATTATTTAGTTCGATTTAATTAGTAAAACAACATAAATTAGAAATAAATAAAATGAAATAAATACACACGTTCTCTTATTAGTAGATGTTACAATAAATATTTAAGTAGGTACCTCCCCAAGTAACCGTTTAGCACATTATGTTGTGATGTGATGAATATAGCTACAGCTGCAAACGGTCGCAGTCACTATTATAATGCCTTTTCATATCACATAGGAAAAATGACCGTATTATAAAGCGGGCAAGAGCACGACTGACAATTTTTTAATTTGTCTATGAAGCAAAATGCCTAAATAGTAGTAATTTTACTTTTTAGTCATTTTATATCATAGTCATTTCAGGTTATAGTCTTCCTACAGATTAGTCTTTTTACTTTAACGTCATTCTGAAAACAAGTATTTTAACAATTTAGGCATTTTGCTTCATAGACAAATTAAAAATTAGTCACTCCTGCTTCGTAGTTAATTTGATTTTTAGGTAATATGATCAGGAGGGCATTCTTTAGATATAGTACGGGAGCCCATGATGCTAAATCGGGATTTACTCGAGCGTCATAGATAGGTACTACTGGATTACGAAATTTAGATAAAAAAAAAAATGTCTGTAGTATAGGTATACCTTTTCAAAAATGTAAAAAAGAACTGGACATACTCGAGCGCGTCAGATATTGAAAGCATCCATGTCCCATGTATTTTTGAATATTTACGTATGTTAATCTATTTGTTTCCATGATTTTCTAAGGGGATGTTATTTGAACCTAAAAAAGCTCTTATATCATAATCTGACGATTTGGATGTGACGCAAACTCGCGGTCATTAGGTATTAGTATGTGCAAAAAAATTCGCCATTTTTAAATACTCGAGCGCGTCAGATTACGATATAGGTATGTGGTTCTTTTTAATGCCCTAGACATGCTGAAATCGTTGAACCTTATTAATTGAAAAGGTGAAGAAATAGCATGCAAATGAAAAAGTAAGTACAGGTTTTTCAAGTACCTATGTATAATATGTTTTACAAGTTTGTAACCCTCCTACTTCTCTACGTCACTCGAAAATTGTCAGATTAGTAGAATATACACTGTTTAGTATGTTCTTAACTCACCATACTGACCCTACCTTAATCTGACGCGACCGAGAAAGTCTGATGATCAATTTTTTTTATTACTAATCTGATACTTTGTCCTTGACAGGCGGCCATATAATATGGAACTCATATGTGGTGGAGGTAGGTACTTTACCTGGTTCAAGGTATCTCCCTGTATATTAATCTGCCGCGCTGTAGTGACTCCCGAAATCCCCCCGCGTGGGCTCCCGTACCAATAGGTATGCGATACAAAAATGTCTGACTGTGGTAAAACGAGTTGTATATAATATGTACCTTTAGAGTTTCGGCAGACATCTTTCTACATGGGGCTTCAAGAGCCATCTTATTTGCCCGTATGGAATCCTCCGGTTAGCACTTACTAGGTAGGTACACTACTAGGGCACGACTGGTATGACGTATCCAGCGGTTGTATCGGAGTCCTACCTACCAACTGACAACTCTCTCTCTCTGTGTCGGATATCTATCTTTTTGTCAGAAACAAGGTAGATAATAAAAAGACAAATAAGTGTATTAGATTATATATATATTAAGCTTATAATAAGAATGTATTAAGTAAGTTAAACTCTCATTCTGTCAGACAATACCCTGACTATAGATCCAGAACCACCAACGGTGAAAGCTTTTTCATGCCAGAGCAGCAAATGGCCACTCGACCCTTCAGATGGAGACTCGAAGCCTCTGTAGATGTATTTCATCAATACGTCAACATCATCCGTAGACAGGTTTCCCACAGCTTCTTCGATTTGAGTTGATTTTATGGCAAGCAGCACTTTTAATGTCAGTGCTAAAGCATTATCCTGCGAAAAAAATCAAGGTTAACAAAAAAGTCACTACAAAGCTACTTTATGACTACGTAATTATGAGAACAATATCGCTACTACCATGGAAAACCAAAAACAAGTGGAAGTGTGATATAGTCGACGCACGCGTGTCATTGCTAAGCGTATTTACGCAACAAAGGATTTCGATGACGAAAGTATGAAACGCCATAAATACTTTTTTTATCTATAGCAAAGCGATCGCTATTTTGAACGGTTAAAAAAGTAAGTCAATATTATATAGTTACCTACCACTATTTTTAAAAGAGTAATGTGTTTTCGTTTTGTAATATGATTAGAGCTAATATGGCATTAAAGTTAGTATACAAATACCTACGACCAATCAAAGTTATTATTTACTAGTAATGCACGGTATTATTAACGGTTATATGTATGAGTTTGGCAACATCGGTCCCGCGACTAAAACTATCGCGTCGCATTTCTACTAGTCTTTTGTTCTTTACTACTTTACCTACTTTTACCAAAACTGCAAATGGGATATGTAAAGTGAATTAGTACAATAGCCCTACTACTACGAGTAGGTATACTACGAATAGGTACTATTCTCGAACACTGGGATTCATTTTAGTGATGTGGTCAAATAGGGTGGCAGGTTCATCGATATATAATTTTTTTCTTAAAGTTTGCAGAAACATTTATAAACATTTTGTTAAATAGCTTTATGATTTTTAACCGACTTCAAAAAAAGGAAGAGTACGTTCTCAATACGAATGTTTATATTTTTTATGCTTGTACGCGGCTGTCTCTGTCGCTTTTGGGTGGATTTGAGGTAGCAGTCCTCGGACTTCCCACCTTTCTATCGCATCAACTGAGTCATTTTAACTTACAGGGTAGAAAGAGTTCAAGCACTTAGCATGTTAGTAAGGATGTAGGTGTATAATGGGTAGATAACGAAACTTTATTTTATTCTTTCATTTGCTCATAATAGGGGAAACTGGGGACACTTGATCCCTATGGGAGACAAGGTACACCAATATTTTTTAAATTACTAAGTGTATTAGAGTATTTTTAGTGTGGCAACACTAAGTAAACATTATTACCCTTAGTGTTACCACATTAAAAATAGTCTAATACGCTTAGTAATTCCAAAAATATTGGTGTACCTTGTCTCCCATAGGGATCAATTGTCCCCAGTTTCCCCTAATAATAATACCCATATTAATAATATCATTATGAACTTGTATATTTTAGTGCCAGTAATCATAGATTAATTAATAATTCACGCATGATTGTTAAATGTACACATACTATATGCGATACCAAAACTAAGGCTTCATAAAGTCAGTGATTCGTTTGTGGGCAAATGTATAAAAATATTTAATAAAATTCCTAAGGATTTGGCTGACCTGCCACTTAATAGGTAAGTTTAAAATAGAAGTGAAAAATTTTTTAATTAAAAAAAGCTATTATAAAGTAGACGAATATCTTGATGATAAAAATGCGTGGTCATAATAATCTCTTGCTCTTGCACCCAGTTATTATAAATAAACAAAACTAAATATTAAAAAGAAAATGAAGAATAACGATAATCTTCCTGAGTTTCTTGCTGGTCTCTTCTCAGATTTAACTACCGAACCAGCGAAAGAATCATTTTTTAATGATTTATTTACTAAGTATCTTATTTATTATAAATTATAATATTTTTGACAAATGTAGGTACATAATATTATTGTAAAACTTTGACATTCATAAGTGCTCTTTATGTGCCTAAACTGAATAAATGAAATTCATTCTTTGATTCTTATTTGACATAGTGAGATTATATTATTAAGAACAGTTCAATGTGCACAATCAAAGAATTTGTTATGATAAGCCAAGTAGCCAGAATAAGTGGAAAAATAAACGAAAGGAGCGAATACGTTAACACCAAAGAGACACGAAAGTGCGCTTAGTGCGCGAAAGTAACTTTTAAGTGACAGCACACAGTGGTGACAGCTTTGGGAAATTATGTACTAGAGTGGACACTAAAATGACAGATAATAATAATACAGATAATACATCAGAGAGGAACGCCCATATTACATTTGGATAGGAGTAGGCGAGACAGACATAATAATATTTTGTCCCTAACTCCGTATGAGATTTTAGGTACCTAAGTACCCAATTGAAATTGACAATCCGACTAAAATAAATAGCTTGTGTACATCCATCTGAACCATTGATGTATAAGGGGGGGGGATGGGCCCTACCTACAAAACGCTGTGTCCTACCTACGTTCCATTTTTATGAATGGACGTTTTACTACGTTAGTGCTGTGCCTTCTACTATGGCAGAAGTGGTCGATTTACGTATACTAATACGATTGTGTTTACTTATCTTTTAACGTGTATTAACTTAACAAGACCGGTAACATGCTACACTCATGAGATAATATTATAATTCTTATTTTTATTATAATTTATAGATTTCTTACTATTCCAAATGACTTTTATTTTTTAATGAATCATACACGTAAACACAACAAAACACAACTGGGACCGAGATAAATGCAATATTCTCTTGCACTTCATGCATTTGCACTACTTACTAAGAAATCATGCCGTCACTCACACAAAAACCGTTTTCTAGCTGCTCGTTTCAATTTTCGAAATCAAATATCTTCAAAACTACATATTTGTGTTAAGAAAATTCACTTTAACAATTCTTCATAATCATTATGGATATTAAATTTTAAATGAGCAGTCATCGGCTCATCGTTCGTCGATAAATCTTTTTCTTGAAGTACGTCACTAGTATGCTAGTTGTAGTAAAAGACTAGAAAAAATTATGAATGACGGGGCGCAAAGCATTCATAGCTTTTGGTGACCTTGACACGCTGTTCTTCCTTATAATAGTGCGTTAGGGCCGCCCTGTGATCTGAACTATAATAGTTTCAGGAAGTAGATGACAGTGACATTTGATGAGTCGTTTTATAAGATGATCATAGCGTAATCAGTGTGCAAAAATTAAAGTCTGATACATATCTTTTTTCAAAATTCATCTGACAGGTTGGACATTACAAACTGAAAATACAGTGCGTAAAACATTACAGTAAATAATTTAAATAAGAAAATGAAAGAAATATCTTATTCTTTTACTTTATTTGATTTTCACTATAGATGAGGTTTGAGATTCATTAAAATCTAATGTAAAATTTATTGATTTAAGAAAAAGGTTGGTAATCAACCTTTTAGTTTACCCTAGTCGAACAGAACATTGTAATTTTAAATTAAATAAACATGTTTGTAAATAGATCACAGTCAAAATCAGTTTTTGTTGCGGGAGTAAGTATTCTCAGTGTGCGCTATGTGTGAAATACATAACATGAGATGCAAAAAGTGAAAACCAAATAGTTTTTCAATATAAATGTTGTTATATTTGTGAATTCCAGCCAACGCCAGCCAGAAAGCCCACGATAGAGAATATTTCGAAGACAGCTCTGGAGATCTGCCTAGTTTTATTACAAAATTATATGCTATAATAACTTGTTTTGGAATAAAAAACCAACATCCATCCAAATGTGGACATGTCCTTTGAAAGCACCTATTGTAAAATGCTTAATCACCTGAGATGTCTCTTGCATGTTGTTATGCAAAGAAAAGAAGGGCCAGAATTCACGAAAAAATCACACTGCCTACATAATTATTATACTTCAAGTTCTTAAGTCATGATTATTCAATCTGGGAGAAGCTGGGTTTAAGTTTTTTGAAAAATGCCCAATATATTTTATGCTATCAGTAATTAATAGATCATTTCATTCATTTCAATTGATTTAGTCTCCCAAAAAGCCCTAAAAGCACTGAACTGCAAGCTTTGAATGCAGTCTGAAAAGTGCTTAAGTGAATATTTTTAATAGGTACATGGAAAGTTGGAAATTAATCTTGCTGTAAAGATTGCATTGACTTACCTTAATTTGTTGATTAGCAGATCCCAAAGGTGCATTATTTAACACAACCTTCAGTGCATCAATATATCTGCCTGTATTATAAGAGTGAAGGATATTATTTATTTAACATATAGAAATGTACTAGTATTGTAAAATTACAAACCTGCCTTTGTTTTTCTTTAAATTTGGCATTATATTTGACATAGTCGCAATATTGATAAAAAAGTATAAAAAAACATTCTTATTTTCATGATAGGGTGATAATTAAATTAATATAAGTTAACTTGCACATTTTTCTGATGTGCTGTTTTAAAAGACAACTCTTTTAAAACAACACATTAGAGAAATTATATTATACACCCAGTATTCCAGGGACTTACAAATACACAATAAACAAACAATATACCCTTAACCAGAACCATGAATTAAAACATGACTAAACTGACAGTAGAAGTCTTTGCTATCATTACAGTCTTCAGCATAGTGGTAGGTAGTGAGGTGTAAGATGATTACTCTAAATTGTAAGTACCTACTAAACCTATATAGATTTTTTTTATCAGATTACATATTGATAATGGTGTTTTTTCTTTGACAATAGAAAGAGTCCAATTTACCCTGATATTGTTTGCTATTAACGTTACAATATTTCGTAGTCTGATAATAGGTAGTATGAATCATGGGGGAACACAACCCAGCAATAACAGGAAAATAGCCCTAGTGGTAGCTTCAAGCTAAACCAAACACAAATAGAAATTTCCATGACATTGGCGCAGCATGGTATGTGTAGTTATTTAAAAAGGATATTGGTTCAGCAAAGCGCAAACTTCTCCTTCATCAGGTCCAGTAGGTACGGATTGTTCCGCTTCATCTTCTTTAAAATTATCTTCATTATACTGATCGATGTCTATTTTGCGAAATGCAGAACTAGAAGTATTCTTTGCCATCTGTATATCGTTTTCACTTAAGTCTAAAAGAATTATAGATATTAAGTGAATTAAATTGATATTTACCGACTAAAATTTTTGATTTTTTTTTTTTTTTTTTTCTCCAATTTGGCAAGTAAGAAATGTATGCCAATGTCAAGTTAAAACGAGGAAACGTTTATTTGTACAATGTAAAACGGAACGGAATTGGGGAAAACAAAAGGAAAGAACAGGATCAGATAGGTGAAAAAAAAAACATTAAAATTTAAACACAAATACATAAATACAAATACAATCTACAATTTAACATCATTATGTTTTATAAATAAATCTATAGCTTCTAATACTTGTTTATTAAAAGGATACATAAGTAATAAAGGAATATGAGTAGGTAATGGAATACTAGGAAGAAGATCAAAAAATGGAATATCAAATTGACGGCAAGCCAAAAATAGGTGATTTAAGTCACCCACTTCTGCCCCGCAATCACAAATAGGACTGTCTCTGATTTTAATTTTGGCCAGATGTGCAGGAGTGCAAGCATGTCCCAGACGCATCCTTATTAATGATGTAGTTAATCTTTTATCTAAATTTAAAAAAGCAAACCACGGCTTATTGGGAATGTTAGGTTGAATGTTATAATAAAAAAGTCCTTTTGTTCTACTGCTAAGCTGCCAAGATTTTTGCCAAGTATCGAATAGGTAGCGTTTGGCACCACTATAAACATCCTCACCAAACAGCTTGTATGGGACCATATCTCCACAGGAGACAGCTTCCTTAGCTATTTTGTCAGCAATTTCATTTCCCACAATACCCGAGTGACTCGGAATCCAAGCGAATTCAACAACAAAATTCTTACAGTGGCATTCATATAACAAGTTTTTAATGGCAAGTATTATTGGATTGTTTACAGCTTTAAATGGATTCTTTTTAAGTGATTCTAGAACTGCAAGTGCGTCCGTTAAAATTATAGAGCTTTTAAGTTTTGTTATTAAAATGTATTCTAAAGCCTTAAGGAGAGCAAAACATTCAGCATTGTAAATAGAAGTCTCTGGAGGCAGTTTAATTTTTTGTACGACATTATAATTCATGTGATACACACCCACCCCTACTGGTTCTGGGAATGGATGTTTGGAAGCATCGGTGAATAGTTGGTGTGAAATTGAATGGTTGGTAAAATCTGAATAAAAGTTTATTGTTCCTTTGATGCTAGGAAATAACACCAAAGATTCATAATTGACACTATAAAGAGGTAAAAGAGGAGACTGGTGGATAGGAGATGACAAGGATTTAAATTTTAAATAGCTTTCTAAAATATATGGTTTACTTTTATGACGCCAGTAAGTGCTATTTTGAACATACTCTGACAGATTGTGTAATTTTGTGTGAAGAGGATGATTTGAAATAAGAAGAGCTTTAAAAATAAATCTGTCTGAAAGGAATTGTCTCCTTAAATGTAAAGGGGGCTCCGACACCTCCACTTGTAATGCATTGATTGGACTGGATTTCATAGCACCAGTAATAATTCGCAAAGCTTTAGCTTGTATGTTATCCATTAGTACTAGGCTTGATTTACTACACAAACTGAGCAAATATGTGCCATAATCTAAAACACTTCTGATAATAGCATTATATACTAATTTTAATGAAAACGGGTGAGCGCCCCACCATACACCAGCAAGGCATCGAATAATATTGAGAAGACGTTCACATTTATTAACAATGAACTTGGTATGTGCAAATCCATTCAAGCGAGAATCAAGAATTAAACCTAAATATTTGGCGTGAGGTTCAACCGGCAGGGCAATGTTATCATAATATACGCAAACAGAGGGGATGCATCTCTTTCTCGTAAATACTACTGTAGTACTTTTGGAAGTTGATAATTCCAGACCATTGGAATCAAACCATTTCTTTAAGGAAAATAGACATGCAGACAGCATCTCACAAGCTAACTCAGTATCATGGTCTGCATAATATAACAGTAAGTCATCGGCATATTGTAGTAAACAGACAGAATTTCCCATAGATCTATCTAAATCATAAGTGTAAATATTATATAACAAGGGGCTTAAAACAGATCCCTGTGGAAGTCCCTTATCCACTACTCTTAAAAAATGTTTATCTTCATGGGATATTTCAATTGTTCTGTTTATTAATAGATTGCAAATAAAATTCGTCAATAGTTCGGGTATATTTAAAAGAATTAATTTCTGTTTAAGAATGGAGATAATAACGTTATCGTATGCAGATTTGATGTCTAGAAAGGTAGCGACTACCGATTTATTACATGAAAACGAGAGTTGGATGTCCGTTATAAATATGCTAAGACAGTCCATGGTGGACCTACCTTTTCTGAAACCAAACTGACTATTTGAAAGAATATCACTGCTCTCTACGATCCACTCCAATCTATTTTTAACTAGATGTTCGGCAATTTTTGTAATCACAGGCGAAAGAGCTATAGGTCTATAAGAATAAGGGTCATTTGGGTCTTTATCTTGTTTCAAAATGGGAATAATAATCTGAGATTTCCATGACGGGGGTATAATTCCTGAGACTAGAATAGAATTAACAAGATCAAGATAATATTGCAAGCTTACATCACCAAGGTTACATAAAAAAGAGTAAGGAATACCATCTTTCCCTGGAGAGGAGTCTTTAAGTGTACTCAACACAAGTTTTAACTCTTGAAGAGAGAAGAGAGAAGATACCATTGATGGAGAATTTGGAATAGGAGAACTTAGATATGTCATTTCAGTAACGGAAGGAGGGGCAAGAATATTTAAGAACTTATTAATTATTAAAGACGGTATTGTGTTTATAGATGGCTGAGTAAAAGCTGAGCGGAATCTTCTAATTTTATTCCAAACTACCGAAGGGCTTGAACTAGGGCAGAGAGAGGTACAGAAAGATTGCCAGGAAGACTGTTTCTTACTTTTAAATAGGGTTCTTGTATCGAGGATGGCTTGCGATAAAATTTCATAGTTTTCCCAAGACATAAGATGTTTATAATTTGCTTCAGCTTTTTTCCTTTTTTGAATGGCAAGTGAGCATTCTTTGTCCCACCAAGGTGGAGATGGTATGCGTAGAGGGGCATCCCCTTTAATGGGAAAAGTATCATTAGCTACTTTTAATATTAAATTTGAAAATGCTTCCGAGCAATCTTTTTCATTTCCATGATGTATTTGGGGGAGATTGTGTATTTGGTTTTCTATTGACAATTTAAAGGAGTCCCAATCGGAATCATGGGCAATCTTGTGTCTTAACAAAGATCGGCGACTATTGTGAAGTGTTATAGATAAAGGAACAGTTATCATTAAGGGAAAATGGTCACTGCCAGAAGAAGAAGATAAAGGCTGCCAAGAAAGTAAAGGGAATAAAGTTGGTGAGCATATAGATAAATCTATAGCACTAATACGGTGTCCTGGCTTGGATCTGCGGGTAGGGACCCCTGTGTTGAGAATGGATAGGTTATTCTTGTCAATTAAATTATATAGTTCAGTTCCATTTGGATTCGTTTTAGAACTTCCCCATATCTCGTTATGAGAATTAAAATCTCCTAAAAGTATTAAAGGTTGAGGAAGAGTTTGAATTATACAATTGAGTTCTTGAAATATAGATGAAGAAGGGTAGGGTATATAAATAGAAACAAAACAGATGTTTTGAATTAGAACAGCAACCATTTCAAATTCATCACTGTGAGAAGGGATTGGAACTATTGTATATGGTAAATTATAATTTACCAATATGGCAACACCACCGTGTGCGTCACCATCACTTCTGTCTTCCCGAATACAAACATACTTTGAAATTCTAAATAATCGATTGGGTTTTAACCATGTTTCTGATAATGCAATTAAAAAAGGATTATATTCATTAATGAGACTTATCAATTCAGTTTTTTTGCTGACTGCACTCTGGCAATTCCATTGAATTATTATGGATTGATCCATTATCAGTGTAAAGAATTTTAACAGCTTCATGTATAATAAGGGCAGCGTGGGACGGTGTAATATTTGCTTTAGTTAACGATTCAACTAATTGTGTAATTACTTGTAATATATTGTGGTTCTTTGGGCAGGTATCAAAATCGGCGGATTTGTTAAGAGCACAACCATTAGCTGGTTCAGGTAACATGTGCTCTTTAATAATAGCGTCATGGGAAGATCTATCATAACCATGTTGAGATTTTGTCAAGATTTTAGGTTTTAGAAATACAGTTTTTTTATATGAAGAAGTATTAGGTGATACTATATTATTATGTTTAGTTGATGAAGAATTGTGAACATGTAGGTTATTAGAAATGGTAACATCAGCATATGATTTGGAAACCTTAGGGAATAGCTTTTCAGCTTCTGAATATGATATACAATTTTCTGCCATTGATTTTTTAATACTCCTTTGTCTATTAAATTCAGGACATATCTTATTTGTAGCAAAATGATAACCCTGACAATTTATACATAAAGAACTATCTTCACCTATATTACAGGAGTCAGCTGTGTGATCCTGACTGCATTTAAAGCATCTTGGCTTGGACCGGCATTGGACTTTGGTGTGTCCAAAGCGACAGCAATGGAAACACTGGATAGTAGGGAAAATGTATAAATCAACAGGAAGAGCATTGAAAAACATAAATATTCGTTTAGGCAAAATTTGGCCGTCAAAAGTTAAGACAACTGATTCGGTGGGTTTCCATGTAACATTTTCATTAACTTTGGTTTTATAGTTTAACCTTCTCGCCTTAATAATGACACCACAACCAACTGGAACTGTCATATTTGATAATATATCCTCCTCAGACAAGTCTGAGGGGATACCTCGAACTATCCCCATTCGAGTGGTTTGGAATGTTGGTATAAATGCTAATAGATTATTTGGCTTTAAATTGTCGTTATTGATAAATTCATTAGCATTCTTAAAATCAGTAAAGCCTACAGATATTTTATTTCGGCCTATTCTTTTAATACTGCCATTAACAATTTGTTGAACACCATTTCTTTTAAGGAAGTTGCCTAAAGTGATGGGATGAAGAGTGGTTCCATCATTTGGTGAAGAGGAGACTTTTTGCACGTGGACTATATAAGGACCAGTATCAGTTTTGACATATAACTTCCTACCAATGCCAATTGGCCGTGGCTGCTGTGCATTTGATTCATGCGAAGCTGATGAAGTGTCCATGGGAGCAATTGCTGGAGTACTCGTTTCAAGAATTTTGCTACAAATACATATGTTTTCAGTATCAGAACCAATAAAATGCTTTTTGCGTCGTTTGTTGCATGTTTTACACATTTTTATAACCTTCGACCTTTTTCTGCTTCTGGAAGCGGACGAAGCGTCTGACTCCAGCCCAGATTCATTTACATTAATAATACTTGATGGAATAGTAATATACGCCCCTACATCGAGAGGGGGTGACCCCCCTGGATCAGGTGGCTCATTCATACTTATCTACAAGAATGAGAAAACTACTTATACAACTAACCACTTACCTAAATTTATATGTACAAACCAATATACAAAAGGAAAATATGTACAAAAATCTACAACACCCAACTGATCACTTAAATAATTAAAATAAAAAATTTAAATTGAAAAGACTTCCCGCCTCCGAGACGTTTCCCGCGCTTTTTTCAAATTTTTTATTATATGTCATCAGTGACATCACTGACATCAGTCATCGTATCACATCTGATGTTGCCAGATGACTATTTAGAATTCTCCCCAAAAGTATTCCGAAAAACCCCCAAAAGATAGAATTTCTAAAAAAAACCCCAAAAGTTACAGAAAAATTATTATGGTGTTTTTTTATATCACTTAGGTGGCAGTTAAGCACGCGTTCCACCTGATGGAAAGTAGTTACTGCCGTGGCCGTGGCGTCACATTCGTGCTGCCGACTATATGGAGAAAAAGGGGAAGGGCAAGGGAGTAGGTTAAGAGACCTCTGTGCTGTCAGTGCAGAAGACAAAGAAGGGTTGCTCGGTCTTCCCACTGACTACACAAAACCTTCACAGAACCTACACTGACTTGGTACTTAAAATCACCCAATTCCCTCCAAACTCATTGTTTTCCCCCCTGAAGATCCCCCCCAAATTTCCCCCCCTGACTATAAAAATCCCCCAATCTGGCAACAGTTAATATCACAACACTGATCTGAATTTGCGAGTATAACTCATTGATGTATAAGGGGGGGGATGGGCCCTACCTACAAAACGCTGTGTCCTACCTACGTTCCATTTTTATGAATGGACGTTTTACTACGTTAGTGCTGTGCCTTCTACTATCGCAGAAGTGGTCGATTTACGTATACTAATACGATTGTGTTTACTTATCTTTTAACGTGTATTAACTTAACAAGACCGGTAACATGCTACACTTATGAGATAATATTATAATTCTTATTTTTATTATAATTTATAGATTTCTTACTATTTCAAATGACTTTTATTTTTTAATGAATCATACACGTAAACACAACAAAACACAACTGAGACCGAGATAAATGCAATATTCTCTTGCACTTCATGCATTTGCACTACTTACTAAGAAATCATGCCGTCACTCACACAAAAACCGTTTTCTAGCTGCTCGTTTCAATTTTTGAAATCAATTATCTTCAAAACTACATATTTGTGTTAAGAAAATTCACTTGAACAATTCTTCATAATCATTATGGATATTAAATTTTAAATGAGCAGTCATCGGCTCATCGTTCGTCGATAAATCTTTTTCTTGAAGTACGTCACTAGTATGCTAGTTGTAGTATAAGACTAGAAAAAATTATGAATGACGCAAAGCATTCATAGATTTTGGTGACCTTGGCACGCTGTTCTTCCTTATAATAGTGTGTTAGGGCCGCCCTGTGGTATAACTTCAGGTCAGTGCATCACATTATGACATGGTAACTAGCACCTTAAGTCAAGTCTTATTATGTTTATATAATATGCAACCCCAAGAGTATAGTAAATAATATAGGAGATGCAATCCAAAGAGTATAGTAATATTATAGATTCAATCACTCAATCAATCCAACGCAGTCTGATACAGAATAGATTAGATTATCGTCATTAGCAATCATTATCGTCAACGATTACGCAATAACTATTGTATAGTTATTAGTTAATTCTCGACATTGGTTAATTGCTTGCCAATTGCCATCCATCCAAAAAAAGAACATGAAGACATTCAGTGTACAATCACAATATCTGTGCTAGAAATACTTTAGATCCACGCCTTATCAAAATAAAAAAGTAAGACGCAATTTCTACTCTTCTAGTGTCAGATGTCAGCTAACATAACAAAATTGTCAATTGTCATAAAGTTCTGTCAAAACTAATTGCCAAATATCATAAAAAATTAGAAATTCCAATATTGTCCAAGAGTCAAGACTTTTCGCCAACGCAGAAGAAGCTCTTACTTGATATTTGATTCATTAATATTCTTACCACAATGACAATGGGTGATGAACTACCTGTTACATCTTTAGTTTTACCAGTTCTTATACGTCCTGTATTAACTCAAGTAAGTAATAATATGTCATGTCTCCTTAGATGACACACTACTCTGAAATACTATGTACTTAGTATGATCTGTCTTATTATTCACGTAATAAATTTAATCCTATTCAAAAATATATTGCTGAAAAGACATGTTCCGTATCTTTTTACGTGTAGCTTCATATGTCAATAGAACACTCCTTGAAATCATTGTCTGGCCCAATTGTGTTGTGAAATTGATTGTTATGTAGGTGTGCACTATTTTCAAATGATCTTTGAAAACGTTTCATAAATACTTTCACCTTAATTTCAATGATAATAGTTCATAAAGGGAAGTAAAAAGTCTTACATTTTACAGTTAGAGAAATATGATTTGGGAGCCTCGCAGACACTCCGTGCTGCCCTCACTAAGGCTGAAGCTGCAGTTCCAGGCTTGAACTATGATTTGGTGGCAGGAATCATGAGAAGAGCAGACATTCCAGTCAATATGAACGAAAGTCTATTACGGCTGCAGGGTACGCTTACAGAGGCTGAATGTGAGTTACACTGCTTTAGTCTATTATTTAAACAGAAACAGCACTGTTGCATCATTCTGTATTATCATACTTTTGATTTTACTTTGCCAGGAACCACTATGTGGTTTTCAGCTGAGTAGAATTTGGTTCTCCTTATAACGCGGCTTAGGGATAGGGTTGTTTAAAATAAGAGAGATATATATGGCCCAGACTCAGCCCCAGATACATGACTTGAGCCAACTGCCTGGATTATGAAAATAGACTCGCCACCTATAATGTGGAACTGAATACAATGATTGGAGAAGTGTAGGTGTTGTTTCTCCTCTGCCTAGCCCAATAGAGATATAGGCACAATTATATGTACTTATATAGTTTTAATAATAAAATAATCTGCTAATAGCCCGTCACTAGTAGCTCATGGATATTTTCATATCATATTAAAATTTTTAAGGTGAATTTTCAAGGTTTTTATTAGATAAATTGGCAGAGAGATAACACTTCTACCTAATAAATTATATAAACCCAATTTACATCAAATAAAGTAACTTCCTGTTACATTGTTGTTGTGCTAGCTCACTATATTTGAGCATTTTAGGGTTTTTGATTATGTGTGTTCTGATTTCACAAAGTATTATATAGATACTTTAAGTATATCCATATCTAATATAGTCAAAGTCCTGACTAGTACTACTAGACCATTATTTAATGCACTAAATTATCCCTGAGAAGTTTCCAACAGTGAACATACAATAGCATGTTTTAATCAACCTTAAATTCCATGCATAGCAATCATAATATATGCTACGTTTGCAGAATCGCTGATACAGTATAGTATTATAATATATTCTATATCCAATGAAAATATTTCATTATTAGTTAATAATTTGTCAGCTATTTAGTAATATTTGTTTATTACGTATAGTAATAATTTCTAGCTTTATTTTTTATTTCATTTTATTATAACCATATAATAATAAAATTATTATGGTTGCTAGGAAAAAAGATATATTTGGTGGCTGACAAGCACATGGCCCTCCTGAGGTTACTGTTGTGGCCTGTGGACATTTGCAACACCAGGTGAATCACACTCTTGCTGCAGACCCTGTAGAGAGGAGTTGTTAGGGAGGAGAAGGGTTTAAGGTTGAGAGAATTTCTTTTATATCATTTCGGTATAGTGCAGGATCAAAGGCTTGAGTGTGAATCCCGAAAACACATAAGTAGTGCTTAGGCTTAGGGTCTTATTCTAATGCCCGTCTAAATGATACCCATTTAATAATACTAGTTAGCACCAGTACCTTTTGAAGCCATTGTGAGTTGTATACGACAGTATTGCTCTAAGCAGAGTGTACAAATGATTCAATTAGTCAATCAATTAGCCTATCGATGTCCACCACTGGGCAAATGATTGCCTTGGAGGTAATAATAATCGCCATTGCAATCACTCCAAAGTTTACTACTAGTTCCATTGAAATCAACTTAAGAAATACCCACTTCTAGTTAATGTAATGTCGGCCAAACACTGCTTACAGTTCTAACTAATACCATTGTGTAATGTACATACAACCATATTGTTATATAACAAAGGAGTTGTGTTATTATTAAACCACTTGCACAAGGCCTTACAGCATTAATAATTATTGCATTTTTGTTTCAAGATTCTTAACTCTTCTAGTTAGTAACAAAAGTCACGCTACATTATAAACGTGAAAGCTGAGTGAATGTGTGAATGTTTTGATAATATTTTTATCTTTCATGCATACACAGTTCGAAGAATCTGTATTAAATTCGGTCCAAATATAAATCTTTTACGGGGAAGTCACACTATTATTATAAATGCGAAAGTTTATATGGATGTGTGGATGTATGGCTATATTATTAATACATACATAAACGGCTGGAAGAATCTGAATGAAATTTGACACAGTGATAGATCTTTCACATGGATTTCATGCGGGTGGAGCTGTTGAACAAAATGCTAGTAAATACTTATGACTTCAATAATTTCTTTACCAAAACATAATGGTCTGAACCATTTTATATTGCAGGTGCTGATTTGAGACTGAATCGAACTGAAGAGGCATTCCAGGAACTGAACAAAAAGTCTACTGCTTTGAAAAAGATTTTGAGTCGCATTCCAGATGAAATTACAGACAGGAAGACATTCTTAGAGACTATAAAGTAAGTGAAGTCTGGGGATCTAATTTATTTACTTTAAAAGAGGATGTTACATTGCTAAAGTCCATTTAGGTACTTAAATACATAAACGTAAACAATCTTGGTATGTCTGTTTAATGTTTTGTTTAAAAACTCAATTTAAAAATAGTTTTCTGCTTAGAAACGCATTTTAAAGAGTAAAAACCTGTATCAAACCACTAGTTAGTTAGGCCCGGGCTATTGTTTAACATGTATTTTTATAAAAAGTTGCCCCAAGATTGTTTACCTTTATTTAAGTACACAACCAAATGAAGTATAGAAATCGGTATGTTCAAGCAGCCGCTTTCTAAGATTTAATTATGGTAGCATTTATTCATGAGCTTCCTGCTCATGAAGCGTGTGAAGATGGCACATGGCGAGCTGTTATCTATACCTACCCCATAAGTTTAGATTTTATGCATTTGCTTTCATTTAACTTAACATTTTTGTTAGAGACTTCATCTTTATGACTGATTATGATTAATGCAATAAAAATACATGATGTTATTCTTTCAGATTTGATTCGATCATCAGGTGTTGTGTTCAAACTGACTATTAGGAAATTTTTGATTACATTTTTTTTAATAAGGGAATATTTCCTTTGCGTTAATTGCGGTATCTCGCTAAAAATACTTGAATGCGTGATACATAAACATCAAATTTGGAGCAAACTCCAAGTGAAGTGGGGTTACTTGTTTGATATGACTTAACCTAAGTAATACTATAGTAATTCAGCACTTCTTGATTATCTATCTATTAACACACTATTAATTATTGGGACATTACAAATTCATGAAGCAAATATTGTATGTACTGAATATTTTGTAAAAAAATTTTATTCTTGTTACAGGGAAATAGCTTCAGCTATTAAGAAGCTCCTTGATGCTGTCAACGAAGTTTCAACATACACTCCTGGTGCTGGCAAACAAGTGCTAGAACAGAGGAAGAGAGAGTTTGTCAAATATTCTAAGAGGTTTTCGAACACCTTGAAAGAATATTTTAAAGAAGGACAGTAAGTACCTATTTGTATCCGACCGACTTGTGTCATTCCTTCAGTTCAATTCCTTATTTTTATATATTACCGGTTTTGCCTTACGACATTCTCCAAAACTAGTAATAATAGTTGTAACTGCCTTGTAACTGGAATTAAAAATAAACCTTTGAGAATGCCGTGAGGCGAAATAGGTAAGGTACCTACACAGACAGAACGTAGGTATAGAACTAACGCGTGAAACCGCCAAAAGTGCCATTTCACTCGCATTCTTTGTCTTCACGAAGCGGGTTGTGTTAGCGGATACGATACGACTCGTCCAAGGGCATAATATTTTGTAAGTGTTCGTAATTAATGGCAATTTTTATATCTCTAAAAAAAAATTACATGCATGCAAATATATTATAGCCTTGGGTCAACTGAACCCGCACAATGACCCAAAAAGGGAGGCTAGGTGCGGAAAAAGGAGTCCCAATACGACGAGTCAACTGAAGTGAAAATGATTTACTTACATTATTAATTATGTAGATAGATGAAAAAGGATGATTCTATAATGTACATCAAAAAACAAAATTGACTAACAAAAATCGCATACATTATTTACGAACGTTTTTCTGTTGTTTCAGAGCCAATGCAGTGTTCGTGAGTGCTTTGTACCTGATACATCAAACAAACCAAATTCTATACACTGTTAAGAGTAAGTCTGAGTAAATTATGTGTGGCACATAATGTCATGAAAATACAGTATATGAAGGCTCACCACACTTCGTTATGTGTTATTTTTTTTGCAGCCAGGCACTCATATAACGAATATTTTCCATCTATATTTCGTGATGATGTTTCAAATATGCCAAAAATACCTGGTACTAGCGGCTTCCTAGTAGTGTGCGTCGGATACTTGTATGTTCGCTCTTATGCGATATGTGTGCGAATATAGCCGATATAGACGAATGAATAGTCAGCTCAGCACATAGGGCAAATAACAAATTAAACATAGCAAAGTGTGGTGCCGCCTTATAAGAGACTTGTCAACTTTATTGCATCCGTTATTAATTAGTGGTAACATAAGCTTGAACACCCTAATATATTTTTGTTGTTATATTTTCGATTAATGGGGTGTATCTCTATTACACAAAGAAATAAATATTTTATTGTAGAACAAAAGTAAAATATTGTGTAAATAATATACCGGTTCAATTGTTGTCGCTACAATTATATTGTTTATGTAACAATTATATATTCTGATTTATGCATGTCAAGGAGATGCAATATTTTAAATTAGATTACGGCTATGTGACATGGGTGCTTGAGATTCAAGCTATATATAGTATTTGGTTAACCAAACTTGACGAAGTTGTCACAGGATCACTCCTTCCACAGCAACTTATAATGATAAACAAATAAATATATTTCACCAGAATTGATGTCACAGCTTTTAATGAAGAGAATAATTAAATGCCATTGAAGTACACAATGTCTGTGACTTTTTTTTTGTATAATTTTAACATTATTGGTTAATTATATTGTTAATGAATCGTTCTGTTGTACTTTATACATATATCCATCTTGTAGCATCTAACATGTTGTAGGTAAAAATAAAAATATTACAGTACTCTAAGTATAACTTTCATTTCTATGCTACCATCTACTACTTGCCTCACATTTATCGATGAGATTAGTATTTGACTTTGAATTCTCGTAACACGATTGTGTCACATTGCACCGTCCGTCGGCAGACCAGTAGCCATCTCTTTCGTGTGACCCCCTTCAGGTGTGGGGACCTCGGTCGTACCACGTAGGCCTGCACTCATGGAGGACGAAGGTCAGAAAAGTAATATTTTATCTTCATTCTTGTGAACAAGTATATTTATCACCAAATAAACCTTGGTAAAGCGCCTTTTGAAAAATATGTGTTGCAAGTGAAGGATATTGCAGTGTAAAAACAGTAGGCGTTATTTTTTTTTCAGTTCTGATACGGTTCTGATGAATATTCCAAAATGTCATGAAGATCATGACATTTTGTTTGTTGAAAGAACTCATGTGAAATACTTAGACCAAGGACTAGTAACTAGCGTTACTGTAAAATAGGTATCTAAGGTGATGAGCAGTAAAACAATCGCCAAATACAAATACGTATTCAATATTTATATCGACGCCAGACTTCTCTACAATCAAGAAAATACGTCTTATCCTCATTTATCGGTTTTGACTGGTACATAATGGCTCTAAGGCATTTAAGTCCGCCCATACACTTAGTGCATTTAATAAATAAAAATATAAAAAATATTGCCAAAGGTATGCTCCGAACTTCCACCAACTTGCGCCGTCGTGGTCAGTGGTTACTCCAATGGAACGGCAGGTTCCATCAAAGAGAATACAATACTACGTAAGAGGTTCCATTGGAGTAACCACCGACGGATAATGCGTAATGAAATTTGGTCTAATGCGTTTTAAAAATTGGTTAATCGCATAATTAGTGTTTTGCGGCATTAGAATTACGCGTATTTGATCTTTTCCGTTTTTGGATATATGCGTCGAACCCGTTGAAGTAACCAGTGTATGCATTAAAACTCATTTATGCGTCGCATTGTTCCCTGGGCAACGGATACGGTAATGTTTCTCTCCCGCTGCTGAGCTGAATCTTAGAGTGCGGGCGAGGAGGTGACCGGTGCGATCACCTGTCCAATGTGTCACACCATTACTTCGAGGCAGGCCAACCAACCTCACCTGCTGATTGAGGGACAAGGCACAATGCCCTCGCAGGCTTTCCACTCGAGATTGGGGGTCAAACGGTCATCCCTCGCATTAAAGTTTAACAACTTCAAAGTAAAATGAGGGGAATAAGCACTAATAGCAGTCTCCCCGTCATTTGATTGCCTCGGATGCAACCGGGAACAACGCTAAGATGGTAACGGTGCCGATGTCAGATTCATATCAGCAGAACCTAAACTGACCTAAACCACTAATGGTACAAACTTGAAACTTTGATAATGTCAAAAAGTTTAAATGCTTGAAGAATCTCTGGAAATTCACCCCTAAACATTACTTTGGTGCTCGTTTGGTTAATTTTTTGGCAGTTTG
The DNA here is from genome assembly GCA_963691645.1 of Pelosia muscerda. NCBI lineage: Eukaryota > Metazoa > Arthropoda > Insecta > Lepidoptera > Erebidae > Pelosia > Pelosia muscerda. The sequence goes on from OY829100.1 coordinate 9,869,198, forward strand.
AGTAGAAATTACACTTTATGGCGCTCTCAAATTAGACGATTAAACCATAGATTCTCAAATTAGAACCATAGTTGGAGTAGGCCGATAGTTGGACTGCAGCAATCTGGCACCCAACTGTCTTAATATGAAAGCAGCCTAAGGGTTAAGAATATGAAATTTTCCCGTACAAAGTAAGGTCTTGCAGCTGGTTCGAAAATATATACATACATACATTTGCTCATGCCTGATTTCTTCGTGGTAGGCAGAGATTTTACTCAACATACAACACCGAATAGCCCGCTAGTTTACATCATCCTTATATACTTCTCGAGCATTCTCTACTATCATTAAAACGTATCTACTTACCTATTATTTTCAATGAAGTGGTGCCGAGTGATTTAGTTATAAGTGCAGGGTGCATTGCTGTTAAAGTATTTTCTATACGGTATAGTTTAATCCAGTTACCGTAGTTTACCGTACGTTCTCCCCAAAGCTGCTAGCACCTTTAATTTATTTTTATCGTGCGGAAAATCCCCATGGATTTCCTCCGCCAGTGCTGTTTGGAGAAGATATGTCAGACTTGAACTGAGTAAAACGCACGAAGTCTTTGTTCTTTGGGTCCTTAGTTGCCGGAGGTGAGATAGTAGCCAACGTATCCCTCGCACCCCGGCAGACCAGTAGCCATCTCTTTCGTGATGACCCCCTTCAGGTGTGGGGACCTCGGTCGTACCACGTAGGCCTGCACTCATGGAAGATGAAGGTCAGAAAAGTAATATTTTATCTTCAGTCTTGTGAACAAGTGTTAATTTTTATACTAAACTAGCTGACCCGCGCGACTTCGTCTGCGTCACCCCGTTTTTGCAACATTTTTCATTCCTGCTCCGCACCTGTTAGACGTAGCATGATGTTATATACATATAAACCTTCCTCTTTAACCATTCTATCTATTGAAACAAACCGCATCAAAATCCGTTGCGTAGTTATAAAGATTTAAGCATACAAAGGGACAAGAAAAATAGGGACAGAAAACGCGACTTTATTTTATACTATGTAGTGATAAAACTTAGTAAAGCGCCTTTTAAAAAATATGTGTCGCAAGTGTAGGATATTGCAGTGTAAAAACAGTAGGCGTTATTTTTTTTATCAGTTCTGATACGGTTCTGATGAATATTCCAAAATGTCATGAAGATCATGACATTTTGTTTCTTGAAAGAACTCATGTGAAATACTTAGCCCAAGGACTAGTAATTAGCGTTACTGTAAAATAGGTATCTAAGGTGATGAGCAGTAAAACAATCGCCAAATACAAATACGTATTCAATATTTATATCGACGCCAGACTTTTATACTATTTAATTTTTAAAAGTTAGTATGTTAATACTATTTTATTTTGACTTTTGAAAATTAAATGCTGCATGTGATTAAAGAAAATGTAAGGGTATGAATGTAGTAAAATATGTATCGACCTACGAATGTGTAGCGCCACAAAGATGGACACCCATGGGCATGATAGGTAGGCACTTATAAGATAATAAAATTAAGAATATGAAATTACACATGAAGTTGGAAGTGTCAGTAGGTGAGTATCTACTTATCACATGTGTACATACCTACATGCTAAGTCAACCGACGAAACCGGCTGATTTCGTAGTGAGGGTTTTCTTTTTCCAGACGATTTTGCTGTCGAAACTGCACAAAATGTCGTTCAACGACTATAAAGTAAGTCAGTTTTAATTAGTAAAAAGTCGTCGTATTTTTACTATTTAAACTTCGAAGATATAAAAAAATACTAGAGTAATTTTAGTTTACCTGGGGCTCTAGCCAAAATGCATTCGTTCCGAATCTACATTCGTCATCGCTCTGAAAATGTATGGGAGTGACATTTGCTGTCGGAATCGGATCACATGACATTCGACAACAAATGTCACTCCCATACATTTTCAGAGCGATGACGAATGTAGATTCGGAACGAATGCATTTTGGCTAGAGCCCCTTGATGTAGGAATTTCGAGCGTTAGTCCCGATCGCATGCGATGTTTTCACTTCGGAGGCCAGGGTCTGCTTTCCGGCTTTAACATTTCTACTTCGCACGATTCTGCGTATCCATGATAGTAAGACCATTGGCACCCATGTCATCTTCCCCTACGCCAAGTCAGCAATTTTCTGGTTCTACCCCTCCTACCGGGGTTCAACGAAGGTGGCATGGCCAAAAACTCATTACTCACGTAACAAGGTGGGCGGTACTCTCCCGCATTTTGTTTGCGATGTCAGGGCCATGGAGGTTGCTCCGGCTGTCCCTAGAGTCCCTAGTGTGACTCCACACATCAACAACATATTCATTTCCGTGACATGCAGTTCCTGCTTGTGTCGTTCTTACAACGACCATTTTTTGAATCCATGTAAATCGGTCTCACCGATACCAGATGAATGAAAAAAAAAACTTTGGTATTGGTGTAATTTGGTCTGTGTGTTCGCGATGAGTACAATTAATACTACACTGATTTTAAAGCCTTTTTTGTATGAAAGGTCTTGAACAGTTTTAAAACTAAAACTTCAAAACTCATGTAGCTATGTTTAATCGCCATTGGTTGAGTAAATCCTGAGATTAAACTATAAGCCACAAAAATCACGTGTAAGTAAGTAATCTACTGACTCTTTCATTTATTCTGTGCTACTAGTTCTCATCAGTAAGTACATAAGACCCCTATTACTGGTAGGTATTTAGTGTTTGCAAATAAAAAGCGCATAACAGCTAGTAGGTATCTAGCTGTTGCTACCTACTTGTTGCTGATAATTTCTGTTGAGAATGTAACCACTTGTTAGTTGGTACAACAAAAAAGTTCAAACGCTAAAAAGCGACAAAAGTCTCACAATGAGAGTTCGTGGGAACAAAGCAAGGTTTTTGGCAGTTCAAGCCGGTGGCTGGTGTCAGTGAAAGAGTCTGGTAAAATGATTTCGTGACCGAGTTTAATGGGTCATGAAGCATTCGTTGCGATTCGTCTCGTCGTGCGAGTGCGGACAATGGCTGGTCGTGTCTTCTGCCCTCGACACCCCTCCCCTCCGCCTGCCCGTGACACTTGACACAGGAACCCGCAGCCCACGACCTCCAAATATTTCCGCGTCCACCTTTTTTATGTAACAAAACGTGGACTACCTACCTACGTATTAATTTACTGACCCAAGGTAAAAACGACATCATCGACTTTAAAAGTAGGAAGGAGAAAAAACATCCTTCTTTTGGAGAGATATACCAAACATATCGTTGTTGGAACGAAAAAGCGAAAGCTAAATCTTTTCTCGACTAGTTTTTTTAGCAAAGCTTGGATTACCATATAGGTACGAAATTGTGTTAATATTTCTATTCTAGCCTGTAAATTGGTGTCACTCCCAAGATATATATCTGACGCGCACGTGCAAATGTTATAAAAACATATACACGCCCCTATATTAAGGGCATATACTGGCTGGAGGTGTGTATCAATATTATGGCATCCTCCCTTATAATTCTTTGAAGTCCTCGAGTAACTTCAAAAACCCCTTGTAGAGCTGCTCTACCATGAGTATCATCATACGAATAGCGATATCTCAGTTGCGTCCAAAGGAATATGAACCATGGGTTCCATTGGGATTTTTTCGAGAGCAATTGCTGTCTGACCTCCTAAACTTTAAGGAGGAAAGCCAGCGTCAGAGCCTCATCCGTAGTTTAGCAAGTGAATTGACTAGCAGGCGAGGTTGATTTGGTGCCCAATGACGTTAGCTTGGGGATTCCCTGTAATCTACTCTGTAAGTATACATCATTATGTAATGCTGTGAATCCATGATATTAAAAAAATCCTTACTTGCAAAGGGTACATTCAAGACTAGAGTACTACTTACGCTCAATTACAAACCATATCTTACTATCAGGCGCGGCGCATTCAACTTGATGACCTCAATATAAAAAAAACAATCAGCAAACAAATCAATTTACACAAATTGATTTTTGGGCATAGTTTCTAGTGTACTTACTAATGCAATAATATGTAAAAAACTAAATTAATTTAGGAAAATTATGTCGACAATACCAACTGACACTTCAATTATATTTAGGTGTATTGATGGTAATTTGATTTGAGGCGCACAACACAATAGTGAACTTTCTTTTGGGATCAAATGCGAGAGTTAGGTACTTGTTATGACACCAAATCTCAACAATGAGTCAATCACGTGGATCGGTTAAAATATTCATAGCTTTAAAGCGGAGGCGTAATCGATTTTAACTTCGACGCATTCGGTCTGGAGACGGCGCCGCACTGAGCAGATGAAAGTGCACGATATGATGGACTTTATTGTACGAGTAGGTATGTATGCGTGTGATTCACAATGTCATGCTGCTTCACAAACAGTTTATTTAATCTTTAGACACGAGTAATTAATTAAAAGTATACGCACATGATTCAGTAACCCACGAACTATATGGCACGGAAGCATTCCTATTATATCAATTAGCCCATCGCAGTCTCCTGCTGGACATAGGCCTCTCGCAATGTTGGGAGGCTTTGTCGTACCTACCTACTGTCAACACGCTGGTCAGACGGATTGGTACAGGTTTTATTTCGAGTTTTCCTTCTCTCTCATTGATAGGTGCCGTCTGCGTATTTTTTTGTTACATTTATTTATATAATAATATGTATCCATGGGTAGGGAGTTGTCATTGATAATTATGGATGTAAGTATAGTAAACATTTTACCTACACGAACTTAAGTGTACCTACCTATTTATATTCCTATCTGGCAGTTCGTATTTTTGATAAAACGTGTTAAATATATCACTCGATGTAAATGCAGGTAGGTAGCGCAGATAAAATGTAAAGCAGAACGATGGATCGGTCCTGAGTGTTACCATTTATTTCCACTTACATATTAGCATCACAGACTTCCAAAAAAGCTGTTTGTCGATGCATCACATTGTGAATGCATGGTTCAGGAGCATCTCGTAATTGTTGCACATCAATCTCCGTTCGTAGTTGCAAAAACAAAGCATTTGTTATTGAAGACATTATGATTCGGTAACCGAAGCTGTTATCATGATTTATACTGATACTGACCATTTAAATTAGTCCATTATACAAAACGAAATGCATGAAAGTTCAACGACGAGTTGTGCTTAAATCAGAGCGGATGACGTTAATATTAACTGAGTGTCATTTAAACGTTTGTTATGGGTTTGTTGTTTACTAATACAGTGATAGCTAGTTAACATCTTTATGAATATAGTCAGCAGAAACATATATATTTTTTATTAAATCCGTACACATGCCCAGGTGAGAGCAAGTTACGAGAATCGAAGATGCATTTACATTATTTAAAAAACGGTTGTTGACTGAATACCAGACGCGTGCATGTATAATTTATATCTCCGTGTCTAGATTTCCCGTTCAATGAATAGAACATCTAAGAAGATATTGATGGATACGAGTAGGTAGCTAATAAATTACCTTAAATGTTTTCATGAGTTGATAAATTTCCATGTTTCAGCAGACAGATGTGCCGATGAAAAGTTTGACGATATAGCAACTGGACTAAAAAATTGAATTTAATGTTATTCATTATGAAATATTAATGGAGCATCTGCTGTCTTGTGCGTCGCGCGGGGTCGTGGCGAGGTGCGGGTGCGGGCTACCGTCGCATATGCAATGGCGTCTCATGCGCCACCGGCAGGCAAATCGATGCTAATGTGACACTCGCTGAATAACGTTACGACGTTTGACGGGTCAAGTGTCTGTTTGTTGTATCGCGAGTTATTACCCATAAAACAATCATCATTTTTAACCTGGACGTAAGATTTTATTTATTCGTTTCGTTTTATTTATATGAAGCACGCACGTACGTGAATATGTTTTATGCTAATCTACAATTGACAACATAGATTTCTCATTTTAATGCCTGCATGAAATTGAAGAGATTAAGTAGTAGGTATATTTACGAAAGTAGCCGCGGTAGCCCAGTGGTATGGGTAATGGATTGCTGAGACGAAGTCTCGGGTTCGATCCCAGGTTTTACCATGACACACACCAATGACTTTTCGATGCTTTTCGAAGTTATGTGTGTATTTATCGCAGGTTTATAAGTGCCCGGTTAATGGCAATAGGCTCGCCACCTATTACATTGGGACCTAAATATAAACTGGCGAAATGTGGGTGCTAGCACCTCTGCCTACCCCTTCGGGGATATAAGCGTGAGTTTATGTTATGTTATGTATATTTACGACGACGACGTCATTAGGTGACAGATCGGAGTTGCTGCTCTGGTAGAGATAAACATAATTTTCTTGTGCTAAATGTGCGTAAGTACAGAGTACACTGCTCTTTACTTCGATGGTGCAGCGGTAGCAAGTGCAACTACTGTACTCTAAGGTTCAGGGTTCGATTCCTATGTTTTTTAGTCTAGATTCTACATTAATTCTACATTCAAACCTTCAATATCACCTATGCAAATTATGTATTTTGGTAATTAAATTTTCATAATGTTCCATATTAACGAAATATTTAAAGCAGAATTTTATAATCTAAATTCCCAATATTGAACGACATCAACAATAATTGGTAAAGCACCCTGAATGTATTATGCAACAATGATGAGTATTGTTACACACCCCTTAACGGGTAGTTTTCCCACAGCTCCCACGAGGGTCACTGGTGAGACAATATTGTGAGTGACAGTGGCTGCGCCGGCGCCGCGCTCCATCTGCTCGCTGTCGTGGGAGTGCGTGCGGAAACCGATCGCACCAGCCAGCGCCAACAATAACACACAAATCAACGAGCCGACCGTGCAGTCCGAACCGTCTCACCCCTCTGGAAGCTGTGGGAACCAAACAATTAATAATATCATTCGCAAATCCCTATCTAAATCTAAACAAACCGTACTCGAACGCGATGTGGGGTGGGATAATGGGTAAACTTTTCTATACAAGTACACTGACCGGAAGCCGAGTAACGTGTAGTGCATTATTGAAGAACGGGCTTTGTTCAATAGTTCAGATTTCTCTACAAATAAATTTAGTCACTCTTCGAGAACTTTCAATTGAGGATATCGAAATGATCATTTCTCATTGTGTGAAAATCTAACCCCTTTTACTCTTATAAGTTTTTATATTAAAAACGTGTTTATTGCGTGTTGATTTAATTTAAAACAAACTGAATCCCGGACACCGAGGTGCAACTCGGTTGCGACTGGGACTAACGCAAGATGATAATGATGACTTAATTTAAAACCCACAGGTGTAATTAAGGGGGTAACGTTCGTCATCCATTCGGCAGCCTCTGTGGCGTGGCAGTGGTGAACGCAACAGTTATATGCAGGGGACGCGAGTTCGATCTTCGTTCCGTGCAAATATTTACACGGATGTACACGGATATAGCTATTTGAAGTGGTCGTACCGCCGAGAGCATGGTAAGCTATCGATCCTCGTCGTCATAAGAATCTGTGAAAGTCGTTACTCGTTGCGGTTAGTTGGAGCCCTAAAAAGTTCAACAACTGGTACAACTACCTGCATCTCTTCGATATCACCAATGCCTTGTAGAGATCAGATGGCAAGATGGCGGGAAGAATATTGAGATGATGTTGATTCATATTGAACGTAATAAAAACGCAACTTGTGCTTTTGAGTTACAAACAGGTATCTAGCTGTTATTATAATTGGTTACTACTTATTATATTAATTGCTTGTCACCCTATTTTGTTCAAGTATAATGTACTCGTTTCTTTCCTTTTGAAGGGTAGTCATTCTCAATCAAGATTACTATACAACAGCAGTTAAATGTTACTGAAATAATACTACTCAAAAATATTAATTAATTAATATGAATTTAGGTTGTTTTACGTAGGGGTGGCGACCATCACCTGACGCCTGTGATGAACTGTGCGTGACCACAACAAACGCGTGCGCATATGAGGATGATATTATCATTATTTTTTTTAATACATTATACCTACCTGTATAACATTAGGTGCTGTTGCTGTTTATTTGAACTTGAGCCCTTATTTTCAGTTCGGGTCAGGTTTTATAGAGCAGGATTTTTTGTGATTGTATTTCATACTTCGCTAAAATTTATACTGGAGTTTCATTTTTGAAAAAACTCTTTTACCTTGTTCGAGTTTGCTACTTCATATACCTCAAAACGGTATCAAATTATATGTTCTGTATGCGTCTTCTTGTGTACCTGCGTTCCTAATAAATATCATTATTTTATACTTAATTATGTTCAGCAAAATCGCCACATGTTTATTTTAAAATAACAAAAAGAGATGTAACATGCAGACAAATACATCGTAAATAAATACACAGCCGAGTAGTGTTACGGACCATAAGTTTTTCGATTAGATCGCGCGTGCCGGGCGCAACTGTCAGCAGTCGCGTGCCCGCTTAATAAGCTCTTAATGAAATTAACGACTGTGCCATATTGATGGGGATGACCAACAAAAACGTAACAATTACAAATTTAGCCTGTTGTTTGATACGCTACCCTCTCTGTTGTTGTATAAATTACTGTTAATATTACCTGCATGCTTGTTTACTGCATCGGAAATGAAAACGTATTATGTAATTAATAATCTACTTATAATTTATGTCTTCTATCAAATGTATTTCAAATTTGTGCTAATGCACTAATATTTTTATAATATTGTAGAGTTCTGTCGAAATATTTTCGTACCCTCCTATAATATTTTTACGTAAATAGACCTACTTAAATGATAAGAATGTTGTAAAGAAATGTTGTATCAAGTTTATTGACATGATATTTCACGTTCCCTGCTGTGGAAACTACGATTAGTACTATCAGATTTCCACGCTCTACATACAAATATGCATAAGTACTTGCTTATACCAGAGGCGCATAAAGATTTTCTTTGTAAACATTATCGAGGGACCGTACTTATCTATGGGTTGCTTAATATCCCACAGTCGCCGGTACGGCCCTTCTAAGACGGGTGGATATGTGAATGAACACGTGCGCTAGTACAAACACATGTGTCACAGTGTTCACACCGGCTCCTTTCAGAATATGATTAGATAAGGTGGGGTGCTAAGATAATTAGTTGAAAACGATTGAAAAATTTTATTGGTGTTCTCATGTTTGTTCAGATATACGCAGACGTACGAAACTATTCTCATTGCTAGAACAAATACACAAACATTTGATTTGAATTCCACAAATACATCTAAGTATGAAGATATACAATTATAATTTATGTAGTTACGGTTACGTAGTTTGAGGTGTCAGATGTAGTATCGGTGTACCCGTTGGGGGACTCGCACTATATTTAAATATCGGTGAGGGTAAGTAACACATCTGGTATATTAAGGTGATATATTTTAAATGTTTAATCTATACGTGTAGTTTCGTATATAGAGTGCTTAATATTTCCGAATTATTAGAGTACCTACCTGGTCGCCATTACCTGGTACCTACTAGGCTTACTTTGTCTGAATGGTAAAATACATGGTTACAATGTAGAGAAAGTTTTAATAATGCGCACTTCGTCCATAATTAGTTTTTACTTCAAAATTCATAATAATAACAACACGTATTTGGAAATTAGCAAAGTGCGTTTATTATTCATTTCATTAGGGGACATAAGTACCCTATAGCCTTCAAAATAGACTTCCCACTTTACGCATATTAAGCTACGTACGGATTACGGGTTTAGGTACAAGTAATCGGTCACCTGTGTCCTAGGAATAGCATGTCCGTACTTACGCGGATAGTTTACATTTGAAGTTGACAGGCTGCATTTGGTTCCTTAGACGAGTAGTATTAGTTGTATTTTAACTGAGTAATGTAATCAATCCTCGTCCTGGTTCATATGATCGTTATCCCGACATTTATTGCACATTTACGTACAAGTAGATTACAGATTACCAACGACCAGAGCCGCTCTAGAAACCAGTCTATGATCCAGTAAACTATAACTTACTATACCATAGAGATTTACTTTTCATTCTTTAGTTACAGTAATGTTTATTAGTACAGTAATAGTTTTAAGAAAATCTCCAGTATTTCCCAGTTCACAGTCTGGCCCGTAATATGGATTAAATGTCTTTATTCAATTGGTTTTGCTATGATAGCTGGATTAACCCTGTTAAGGTGTAGGAGTTCCTCAAAGTTATTTTTATGACAAATGGGAAAAGTATAACGCATACTAGTTGTAGATAAAACTGGCGGACCTATGTGAGACTCCACCAAGACGAAGCGAGAACTGCTGCTAGCTGAGAAATTGACCAGCTCAATTTTGGGGGGCTGTCGCTACCATAAAAGCAGCATTAGCTAAACTTAAAGGAAGAATGTGTAAACGCTGTGTGTTTGTCTGCGAGCTAAGTTGTATAAAAAACGCAGTCAGTCGCTACGAAGTCGGGGGCCATGCTTGAATGATAATGAATAGGTAATACTTATTTAGCTCTTGAAGTACGTATGGAGAAAAGGAAATGAGCGGGTAATGTCTCTACCTAACTCCGAGCTTAACATATATACCTGCTTATATAGAAACGCCAATATAAATCTTATGAAGGTATTAAAATTTTCCGTTACTCTATGAATATTCAAAAACGAAGATTTATGGAGTATTTGTGTTAATATTAAGTAACGTATTTAAGTGCTCCACATCGTGTGATCGCGGAGACGGATTGGGCACACCTGCACACAGCTTCCGATTGAGAACATTGAAAAGGGAGAGCCCGTTCGACTCGACCCAACCAGTCATCGTCTATTTCGTCAAACAATGTATTCTGGTTTATAATTAATTCAATATAAATATGCACTACTTTTTTGTTCAATTTCTTTTGTCATCTACTGATCGAATTTTTTAATAAAGCTCTATTCTAATTCATGTGATTTATTGTGACTATTATCATTGTTCACTGCCTAGGTAGAAGAACCATATCGTGCAAGCATTGAATGTTTAAAAACTTTATTCACATTATGAAGTTAAAATTCTTTTGTTATTATTCTATTCCCAAGTATTTCCAACCAATTTTGAGTAGACGATTCAGCTGACACATGCATCATATATAGAAAAAAAATGGAAGTAGTGAAAGTGTACACGGATATTTCGGAAAATATTCTCGATTAGTGACCGGTAGATCCCACACTAAATAGAGACGGTTGAATTGGACAGATCACATTGCTATGTCAATAAATCATCGGAAGTTGCCGGCAGGTGTGTTTAATATACATATTTATTATAGCTCGATATAACTAAAATCGTGTTTCATCCGTTATCGGCACAATGCCCACACCAAAGTCTCCATATTCAATGCGCGCCTCTCGCCACATGACCCTATGCAAATAAAATCAAGTTATAGGTACCGAAGTCACCGGTACTTATTCGTTCTTGCTGCGGATGTGAGGACTCCAAATACAAATCGTATTTACCTAAGAGCCGAGGGCACATACAACACGTGCTTTGCACATAGGTGTTCAGGTAAAGGGGGAGCATACAGCTGTTTCCACAAGAGAAACATTAAACCACGCCTGCCTGACTTCGCCTTGTGCAACGTTCTAAGAATTAATAATCAGATTTGTTATAGTCTGATTTGAAAATCTTTGATGTATCATTATTTGAAGGTAAATGAGCACCGAATGTCTTTCAAGTTGGTAGATTCACGAGCGGAAAATATCATAGACGCGTTATTTACCTAATTGTGCATGAGACTTGTCTTGTCAACTTAAAGCGCTGTTGACAATGTTTGAGCTACTCAAACATCGTAGTTCAATAGGTAATGGCTATTTGTATTGGACGCCCACAAGCATCCATTTTCCACACTTAACATGTTTATATGGGAACATTTTATCTTTTCATATAGCACGAATACTTCATAAATTTAAATCTCATCAAATGTGAAATGAAAGCACAGTAGTTGCTTTGGTTGTTGAAAGAAGTAAGATCTAATTGGGAGCCCAGTTTTATTTATAACAACCAAAAGTATTATACCTTGGGATATTATATTATATTATATTGGTACTTAAGATCTAACGAGGCCAGTTCGAGTATACGAATTATATTCGACTTTTCAATTAATACCGGTTTTATGTTTTTATTCAAGTATAACCGTGTAATATATTTCGTCTATTCTAGACATCATGTCCGACAAAGCTATCGGCGTTAAACAATCAATATATACTCACATTGTGCGCAAGGGGATGCAATGGGGCGAAGGTGAATTTCTTCGAAAGTGAGATCATTTATAGTGATGCAACAACCTGCAAAAATCTATTGTGTGCAAGGGATCAGATACGCAGCTGCCGCAGCCTGCTGAGTTACATAAACTGCAATTGATATTGCAAGATGTACGTTTGATTTTTGGTCTAATAATAATACTTAATTTGGGAATTACAATCTTGTAGATTAGTGACGTCTGATTGAAATAATGTGAATGTTGTGTCATGTACTTACAATTTAAACAAATTTGAACAATACAAAACAAAAAAAAAATATTTTGACAGATTTTATGTTATCTGTTTCCCATTGTTTCAAAATTCAGAGCTTTTCAGCAATCATTGTCAAGCGGACTCTGATTTATTTGGACTCCGTACAGCGCAAAGTTATCTCGAAGCTAACCGACATAGTTTCATCTTAAGGCAGTAAAAAATAGTTTTGTTACTTTATGTGATGAATGATTATAGTTTTGTAACACGCGAAAATTTTTGACAATACCGTGGAATAAAAAGGTCCGTTATACGGGGCCCGAATAAAAATACGGGTTAGTGCCAGTTAGTGCATTCATTTTAGAAATGACAGGTGAACTCTATTGATTGTGGAACGTTCTTATATCAAAATTATCATCCTAAATTAGACAGAGTATAGTGTTTGTTTGAATCATCAGCTTCTCCTAATTTATCACCACGTTATAAAATAAATGAATCGTATTTATCAACAAAGAAGCAACCGATGTGAGTTTAAGCAGTGTTCACATTTTCATTAAATGTCATAAAGCTGAATGAAGGTTGCAATAGTTGATTTTATGACATTTTTTGTATGCTCAGGATTTATATAGAAACGGTTTTATTTATTTTGTTACATAAAAAAATATTTCATTGTGCATACCGTGCGTGCTACCTGTGTGTCAGCGCCGGTTTTTGTGCAAATAGTTGTCTCAAGAATGCTTTGTGGATGTTGCTAGGCCGCTGTAGCCAGTGGCTGTAGCATTTTATATCTACAATTAATTCTTTTGATAAATATTGGAAACTGTTTTCTTAAAATGGATAATGAAAATCGTCATTTTATGAAAACCTTGTTTGTCTGGGCTACAAATTCAGTTACGCAAACGCTAGATAGGTACTAGATTTTGCGCGCAGATAAAAGCGCTCGTAGCTCAGGCCCTGAACTCAGCTAACCTAATTGACAAGCGGAGCCCGCACGCGCACACATCATCGATCAACTTGACCACCTCACAATCGACTTACGAAATTCACATTCGACTAGATATTGATCCTGTACAATTACCGTAACAGTTAAAGCTGGACTAGTTCCATTAGGAGAGTTTTGTTGTAAACAGCTGGTATCCTGTATTGTATCTATAACATTTGTATGGACTAAAACAAAGTAAGCACACGTAGAACAAACCATTTGATTATTATAAAACCTTCAAGGCATAAAATTTTATAAACTTGCAATGTGTTTCTATACAATAATAACGATTTCATTACCCGTGGAACTGGTAGTATTTTCACAATTTTATACCGAGCAAACAATTCATTGAGTGCAGATCAGATGCTTCTCAACCAGGTGAACTAGCAAACCTGACAAGATTACTCATTTGCATTGCAGAACGTGGAGGACAAATTCTCTGGAGAATAGAGCTCTGTTTTATGAGCCTGGAAAAAAATGACGCAATAAAAACTGCATAAATAGCACCACATTCAAATAAAATGATACATTATGATTCATTAATGTAGACAGATGTGGTTAAGAAACTCCTTTCTTCAAATAACTCAAATATTGTTGAATATTTGTAAGAAAATAACGGTTTTTGTTTATCGTATGCTTTTATATTATAATTTCTTATTGAAGCCTTTTTTATCGTGCATAAAATCCCAACGAATACCACCTTTGCCAAAGTCGGTGGAGGGGATTATGTTGGACTCAAACCTATTACGGGTCTTCGATTGCCGGAGGTGAGATTTTACAAGACATATCTCTCGCACCCCGGCAGACATATCTTTGAGAAGACCCCCTTCCCCTAATGTGGGAACCATGGTGTTTTAGCCTCCGAACATAAGGAGACGCACGGCGCCGCCACTTCTGCTAGGGTGACAGGCGGCTCCTCCCCTCACCCCCAGGCAAGTGCGTACCCGGGACTCGGTTATCCATTCATGATATTTTCTTTTTCGGAAATAGGTTTCTGTAGAGCGGCGTTGCGGTAAATGTTCTCTCTAAAATGCTCTACCAGTCTATCCGAACACGTTCTTCCTACAAACTCGGGTTCCTTAAGCAGGCCTTGATAAAATATCTGTCAAGACCGTCAAGAGAAGAAGAAAACCACCATTATAAGATCATCAGGATCCGGAATTGTCGCCCATATCTTCTGGACTTCACCTTAGCGGAGTGTAGATTATTGACAGACAAGATAAAAAACATATAGAATGAGATTTCGAACTTTTTTTATGCTTAAGTCGTCAAATTGATTGCACCACGCCTGATGGTGATGATAGTTTATGGTGATGCGCAACAACATCGGACCCGATATTGCAACAAAAGAAGGTCTGACTAACTATCACTGTGAGTATATACTAAATTGAGCAAATAAACGTTCACATCACATGTCACAACAATTTTATTTAACATATAATGAAGGTTGACTTCTTCATAGTTGTGAATGCTTGATTCTAAAAATAATTAATTATATTATTACTTATTAGTTGTTCGTGTTCGGCTTCACTCGACTGCCAACTCTTTCTATCCGAAGTTGAATCATCGTAATAAGTAATTTTTAATCAGAGAGGGAGCTTTTTAAGTCTTTGTTTGGCGACGAAAACGGAGTTGCCAAATGCCAAATATTATTTACGCTATACGGAGTCCAAATAAAAATACTGCCTGAATAGGCAATGTCTTTAACTCTTTATGCAACTGCAACGGTTTGTGTGGTTGCCCAGGCCTGCCAACAATTCACACTGCACTTCCATCAAAGTCTGTTGACAGCGTCTTATAAGTAGTTACTATGACCCAGTCATTTATACAAAAACACCGTTGTTCCTTCGTGAAAAACTTACGCCTTGTTCAGAACTCCTAGTATTCGTGAAGCTGTTTTGATAACTCTTAAATGCAGATGGTAATGCACACTTGATGCCTTTGCATTTGTTATCATTGATACACGAAAGTCTTCGTTCAACAGGTGGGCCATGGACTTGATTGCTACCTAATTGGTACTGAAAAATCGTAATCGTAAAGCTTAGTTGAAAGACTAAACCTATAATAGACTTAACGATGTATAACCCATTTACTGTACTCTTATAGGCATAGAAATGAAATTTAGAACGAGGTAAATCTTGAAAGTAATGTCAATATATCTTATTAGCACATAGCAGTGGATGGCACGTCACTCATCGTGCCGAGGACACTGGAACAATCGACTGCCGGTGCCCGACACCGCCACCGATGCGATCTTTGCGCCTGTAATGTGGTGCAAGTAACAGGCTTAGGTTTAATGCGGATGTGGGGGAATATTTCATAAAAGTCATTGAAGAAATTATTAACCCTGTTTTAACCATTGACAAACCAATGAGACTACAAATAAATGCCACTAAAATTTCAAATTCACTGTCATGCCGTTAAATGGCATCGTGTGGTGAGAATGAAATGATGATATTCTGTTTTATTTATTATTCTTTTAGTATTACTGTTCTATTTGTTAACCATTGTCAAACCACTGAAATTACAAAAATCTCTCTCTAATCCTTTTGGTATAACAGACTTGAGTACTGATTAGATGAAACATGTATCACGAATGACAGGGTTAATTCACGGGTATCCGACAACTCTCTATTCTGGAAATTGAAAGCGTATCCCCCATCGCTTGCGTAGCGCCCTAAAAGCATTATAGTATTGCTAACATTGGTTTCCTGCACGCAATGCGCAATATTATACGTACATCATTATTTCTTGTTGTTGACAGCCTGATAGCTGGGTGAACATGTTAACTGGACTGTTCTCGTTACTATTTTGTTACAAACATCACTTCATTTATGTTGCATCGTTTTTGTTGGATATAAAGTTGACAATCACGTGACCTGAGAGCCATAAATCTTGAACAGGTTTTTTGAAAAGTCGTACAAGGAACACAATCAATGAAGATATTAAATTGACCAGGATTACAAAAAACTAATTGAATGTGATATGGTATCTCGCAGGCGGTAGGGTATAACGGGATATCCTACATAACTGTTGTTCCTAACTTCTTTTGTGATCTTCGTGAGCTTTTGCGGATGACATAGTTAGACTATGAGGATGAGACTTTACAGCTGCTATTGAGAATTATTTGAATATAAATTTAATAATTCACAATTATGTGCAGACGCCTTTTTCTTTTACAGGGAAGTATTGTAACAATATCGCAATGAAATTTTTGACGCCGAATTTGATGTTAGTTAATACTTGAATGTGCTTCAAATATAATAATATGGTAAGTATTAGCTGTTACAGTTGTCCGCGGCTCCGCCCGCGTGGGCTTCTGATCTCGTTCTTGCTGCTCTGTAAAAACCTTCCTTAGATTTCAAGTAATAAATAAAAAAAGAATTATTCGAATTGGTCCTGCCGTCTTCGAGGTCAAACAACATATTTCGCGATTCATTTTTATTTTTATACATTAGGTTGATATCTTGATATTTTAATTTTATTGATATTTGATGCTTCATAATGATACATTACTACTGTAGATGCCTCTTTGGCAAGGCGGTAGTGAATATGACTACTACACAGGAAGCACAGGTTTGATTCCCGTTCAGTGCAAATATTTGTATGCATGAATAGTAAGCCTTCCCGAAGAGCGAAACCTATGCTCGGACCCCCTCCGTGAGTAGCGGCACTGCTGTGAAACAAATTACTACACCACGATGGTAACTCCGAAATGCCATCGATTCGACAAAAGAAGAAGAATATATGGCTGTTTGCACTTTTCTAGTCGTTCCTCGGATAGCACGTTAATCCGTCGGTTCCGGTTGTCACATGAACATCTATGGCAGTCGTTGCTGGTAGTTGGAGCCCTAAGAAGGTCAGCAACTGTTAGCTGCAGTACTTCGATATCGCCAATAGGTTGTAGAGGCCAGGTGGCAGTCACATCATAGATAACATCGATATTCAGTCGCGACGCAGTTACCACGATACTGGACAAAACGGACCTCGGGCTATATATTGATGCCTTCGCATGTGACTGGGATTAACGCAAGGATGAAAATGCTTTAGATTGATACACTATTTAAATTTATTACAGAAGAGTAGGATAAGAAAAAATATGGACTGCGTTGTGCGCTAATCTTAAATTGATGAGATGGTGATCAAATGCAAATCCACCAATGCGCAAGCTGTATTGGAAGTCATAAAAATGCTGCAAGATACAATTATAATTTTCACGAGCAGGCTGTTCGTTGTGGGTGAATAATAAATAATGTATGCCATATCATAGATGCAGAATGAGTGACTTAGTTTTTTCAAGGAAGAAGGTACAATAGTGAGCAACATAAGTGTGCCTCTAACGTTTATTATGATTTTTATAAGTTTACATGTCTACTTTCGTAGTTGTTTATTCAAATGTGTAGTTATTCACTTATAGGTAATTTATCGTTTTAACAGTTTCAGGATATTTAGTTTTATTACTCTTTTCAAATTGACAACATAATCGTAGTTCTAAACAAATTTTGATTTCTTGCACAGAAAAAGGCAAGGCACAGAAAAACTTATAAGTAGAGATTCCCACTTCACTAACAAACCTCTACAGTGGTAATTTTCATTCATCATATTTTTCATATCGCATTTTACAATATGTTCAATTACGTATGGCACTATTTAGAATGTTTTATAAACTATCGGTACATGTATCTGCAAAATAAGTAGATAGCAAAAAAAAACAAGTTATGGAATAGGTTGGTACAAATTTCATACCGAAGCTCATTTACTTCGCATTCAAACTTAATCAAAAGCTCCAAACAAAAGTTTAGCGGAGTTTCATTTAAACTAGGGTCATTAGGTATTGTCATCTTAACTACCAACTACACTAACTCAATACTCACTAATCACGCTTTCATCATGTTTGAACAAGTGTATAGAAGCAAGCATTTGCTCAAACTTCATTGAGAGGTAGTTAATAGCGAACATGAGTAATGCATTGATTACGCTCAAGGCGTCAGCGGGGATACGGCGGGTGTCAGCGCTCGTTGAGCGGCAATCAGATTCATTCATAGCTTATTTGTCGGTTCGGTGTTCATTCCGCGATGTTAATTGCATGACGTTAGTTGTTGGTATTGGATCAGCAATCGACAGATACTGGCTGTAAACACGTCGTCTGTATCGCAACAATCTATTTATAATCACCGGCCGGCGAGACCACTGTGTGTTAAATGTCTGATATTTACGATTACGAGCCGAGACGCCGGCTCTAGTGCTGCCTGTGATATTTTTGAAATCAGTATCGATAGTTTATATGTTGTCATATTCGAAAGTTATCGAGCTGACATTAAACTGTTCGCTTGTACGCTTATACGTAGGTACCCTAGATGAGTGCTACTTGAAGTATTTTTGTCTAGGCACCTACTCATGACTACACATCAATAATAATTATATTATGATAACATTTAATTCGCTTATAGATCCCTTAAATCTATAGATACTAATATTATGAAAACTGAAGAGTTTGTTTGACTGATAGTTTGGTTGAACGCACTAACCTCAGGATCTACTAGTTCGAATAGAAAACACATTTTTGTTGAGTGTGTGAGTATTTTATTTAAGAATGGTTGACCTGTTGATACTATTCTCAATGAAATTATGCGAGTAGTAATAGTTGCAACATAAGTAATAACGTAGGTCAGTATATAATTAGCAGCGGCGCGCGCGCACGTGCGCCGCCAGCCGGTGAGTAAGCTCCAGGTACCACTTAACACAGATAACTTTGTTTAATAAACAAAACTTTTATGACCTCGAGTACTCTAAACACAACTCCATACGGTTCTAAGTCGCGTAACACTTGTCCGTGACATATGCAAATATGAAATGGTCAATACACTGGCCCGTAGCATAACTATCTCTAGACTGTCACGCAAACAAAATCCGAGTAAACAACTGTTCAGAAAATGTGTCTCAAGTATTGTAATTTTAATAATTGTTAGCGGTGTAGAATAATTGCCCACCTGTTTTTGTAAAATTTGTGAACGTACCTATTCCGAACTCGGCATTCTTGACGAGGGAGTGGATCGTAATTGGATTCCTGCCGATATGAATGTGCTCTACGATTGAGAGATTGTTTCTAGGCGGATCTAAGATAACAGAAGCTTTACAAATGTTGCAAGTACGTAGTTATGGAACATAAGTAAGTAGATATATACTGCACACCACAAAAAAGACTAAACTCTAACGAACTTAGACACCATGTCACAATTATATAAAATTTAAATAATTGTTGCGAAGTATCAGCGATAATATATTAAATCAGTGTCGCCGACTACACATTACGGTACAGAACAAATAATAATACCCATTATGAACCTATTTCGAGTAAAAAAAAAATAAGAATCTACGTATTAAATTACTGTGAGTATATTGTAGGTAAGTGCCAAGAAACTTCTCTTAAGAACTTAATTTATATAGTTAGTTATGTACCTACGTAATTAGTACTTAACTACAATTGCTTTTTGGCAGAACTTCATAAAATACACCTACAGTGTCAGCTAAGGACGTCTTGCTTCAGTCAGATCATAGAGTCCTTGAAGTGTGGTCTCATCTGACTGAAGTATGGCGTCGATAGCTCGCTTGGTGGTTGAGGAGAGATTCTGATATCGAATCCTGGTCATTATACTACCGAGGTAAACCCACTACTTTATATGCCATGGGTAAAGTACCGTTTCAAATTAACTGTCGAATGACAACGATCAATTTTTCCTCTTTTTTAAATAATTGAAATGAGGAATAACAAAACTTCTTCATCTTCTTTCCGCTATTTAAATTGTGCAAGTGTAGTGGGTATAGTAGTGACTATCATCAGACTCCCAACCCCAAGAGGAAAATCAGCATCAGAGCCTCATCCGTCAATCAACAGGTGTACCGGTATGCAGGCGAGGTTCACTGGGGCTCCAAAGACCTTAGTGGGGCACCTATACAACTAAATAATAAGGAAATATATAGGTACAATACACAGTAATAATAAAATTTTCATCCCTCTTACCTACGTGACACACATTCTCGTGAAACGTAACGAACTCGAAGCCGGCTGCTCAACGTTACAGTTTAGTAACACAATGAATCAATGGGTGTCAGAAAAAATGCGATAGATAGGTATAAAGCTTCACAGATGTGCACAGTATTATTGTCACCTGCGCGTACGCACGTGCGCATATGGGCAGATAAACACGCTGTGACGTCAACGTTCGCAACGAAGACGAACAACACTCTGCTATATTATAACTGGGTATTCACACATACCTACCTACAGATCTTCTTAAGTTGGTTTACAAGAAAGTATGCTATTTTTTAGAATTCTCCCGTAGTAATTATTTACGTAGGTAATTATAA
The DNA here is from genome assembly GCA_963691645.1 of Pelosia muscerda. Lineage (NCBI taxonomy): Eukaryota > Metazoa > Arthropoda > Insecta > Lepidoptera > Erebidae > Pelosia > Pelosia muscerda. The sequence goes on from OY829100.1 coordinate 9,889,931, forward strand.
TTTTACATATTTGTAAGAAGAGCAAATTCACAGATAGTTCAGTGAGTATAAAAATAATGAAACTTAAAACAAAGTTATGCTACGCAAATAACTCGCTAACTTGCTGCCACTTCAATCCACTGATACAACAGAATCCATTATTATAGGTTGGTGATTTGTTTAAAATGATAAGAAGCTCCAGGCTGTAAATCTAATTGTTTTTCTATCTAGAAAATGTGCATGGATATAATCTTGGAATATCAGGTTTAAAATTTTAGTATGTAACTGTTATAGGTGTGTTAGTGCAATGTATGTAAAATCAATTAAAGGTATACATTTTTTTAACAAAAGTGATGAATAAGGTATAGTTCCACTTCCACCCACGCGTTGCGGTTACCTGCGCAGATGCATTAGCAACGCTCATCACATCACTGTTACGACCACCCCTTCACTCCCTGATGCGTGGTGGTTTCAATTAATTTTCATTAAACAAAATCCATTTACATTCCCTAATGAGTTTAAGATGATTGTACGCTATTTTGTTAACCCCCGAGTGGACTAATAAACTTCCAATTAAAACTTCTAGTTTTTTTCCTGTTTCAATATGTTATGGTGTCAAAGAAACTGTTTGTTATTAGAACATGACACGGATATTGTAATATTTCTTTGGAAACGATACCTTTCGTTATTTCATTGAAACGGTTAGAAGTTAAATTGTGTCCTTTGTTATACTTCGGTCAAATCAAAAAGAGTTATATATCCAAATCGTTTCAATATTATAGGTTTATATTATTAAACACATTTAATGTAAGCGCTACCCATTCTTAAATTTAAGCCCCTCATTAGGAAACAATTGAAAATATGAATAATAATACACCGAATATGAATGTTCTCATGGTTGTACCAGATCCGAAATTGCTTCATTTCAAGTTCACAGGGGAGAGCGATTGGTGCCTACAAAACACTCAGTCAACACGGGACAAAAGAAAATTATACCCATTATTATATGCCTGTTATAGTTTTGTTCCCGCAAAACAACGATTATTAAAATTGCAAATTATATTCATGTATTTAATTCTTAACTAGCAAAGAACCATTCATTCATTTATAAATTATTGTTTGAAACTATCGAATCACTTCGGTGGCAGACAAGCACACGGCCCACCTGACGGAAAGTGGTTATTGTGGCAGACTACATGTGACGTCATGCTTGTGCTGGTGACCCTATAGATCCCTTTTACTGCCCTTCTTGAAGAGATAGTGGGGGAGGGAGGATGAGGGGGAGGAAATGGGTTAAAAAACCTTTGTGCAGCTTGCGTAGGAGACAGATTGATCTTCCCACTGGTAGCACTGCCAGCGCAAAATGTCTCCAGTGAGCTCATACATGTTTCACAATAAATACACAATGCAATAAGAATAAACTTACTTAGCATTAAATTGAAATGGTGGTATCAGGTTTTAATGAAATCCCTGGCGCAGTACGAATGGCAATTACCCGCCTCTTTGTCAAGTGAGATAAAGGGCTCGGCAGTGCGACAGTAAATAAAAGATAGAAAGTGGCTTTATTTTAGAACAAGAATAGATTCAAGGAGCTAATTTACCACTAGTTTATATCGCACAACTAGTTCGAAGCTGTTTTGGTTTCTTTGTTTTGTTTTTGATGGAAGTGCATTGTTTTATAGGAAAACCACGATGCCTTTAAATAACTATCTACATATAAATATCCTATTCTTATCTACCACTTTACTTAAACTACCGAAAGTATGAAGTGAGGAACGTACATTGTTTCTTGATTTCTCTTTTTTTAGATTTAAATAGATAGACAGCAGACTGTCAATTGCTTTTATGAAGCCGCTATGGCTGCTACCAGTTTTACGAGTATTAACTCTGCAATAATGACTACATCGTACCATGATATTCAGAAATCATTCACTAAATAATCAGTATAGATTAGAGGTCAGTTCGGAACAATTATTATTTACTTGCTGTGGCTCCATAGAGAAAAATGTAACAATAAATTTCATTCTTTACCTTTAGAAACTAATGAAAAAGTCATTTTTTTTCACTCTATTAGAATTGCTAACTTGGTCTTGTGAATTCCGTATGCGATTTTGAGACCTTGGATTCCCTGTTAGATGACAGTTTGTTGGGTAATTCTCATCAGCAGCAAAAAGTATACAAAGGTTTACGAAAAAACACTGAAGTCCTGTTTTGTTTTAATTAGCCGGGATTGAGTTGAGTGAATGTTGAAAGTGCAGTGAGGTAAGACGGGCCGTGGCGGGAGGCGGTAGAGGTTGGATAAAGCGAGCGCCAAGTTAGCGCTAAGTGAGCTCCGATAGCCGCTGACGAGTCAATCGCGCCCACGCACTCTGTCGCCGCCGCTATCTTCAATAACGAATATCGTGCCGTATTCCGTTTTACGTGCAATAATTTAATTTAAAAGCTTAATTTATTTTATTTATAATCTTCATGTACAAACAAGTACATGTATATGGGTGATACTGATAATACACTTATGCCTATCCCTTAGGAGATTTGCAGACGTGACGTTTAAGGGAGCTGACCGGCATAGGTTGATAGTGGCATACACATCACAGATAAGATTCACTATATTATCATGCATAACCTAGTTATAGATAAAAGCTTGACAAGGAGATCATTTTAAAATGTATAAAATAAAAAATAAATTGAAAATTTAAAAAACCCCCAATACAAAAATTACTTCCAAAAAGTAAAAAATAAATATTTCATGCGTTGTCGTGTCGGGGAGCCTATTTATAACTGGTGAAGCACTCACTCATGTTTTCGAAACGATCCAAGGTCCCCCTGCAGATCCCCGAAGATGGGTGTGCGTTTTCTAATGGGTTTGCTACCCAACCGGCTCTTTTGGGGGTAACCATGGGGATTTTTTGCACGATAAAAAAAGGTACTATTGTTTTTCAAGTACAGAAACAAGTATATAATAAGCAAAAGCAAACTGAGTTCAATATGACTTCTTGACATTACTTATACCTAAATATTTTCAAAAAAACATTTAACTTAGGTACATACAGCCTAGGGTGTAAGGAAAACACTCCCGATGCCGAAGGCCCCTGGTAGTTCTCCAGGTACAGAACATATTGAATGCATGAAATTGCATGAATGCATGAATTTCATGAAAAAAATAACGGCCAAGTAATTTTTTCTTAATTACTTTATACTGTTTAACTTGCGTTATTGCCTCTCTATATCGTGTGTAAAGCTGAATGAAACAAAAATTTTAAGAAAAAAAACACGTACTCTTAAGATCCACTTGTTTTTTTTTTTATGAAATTTTCATATTTCAGCTTCATTTCAGTTTCACTAATACGCGAGGAAGCAATGCGGAAAAATAAAAAATAAAATAAATAAAATAAATAAATTACCGTAATTTTTTTTATGCAAAAATCTGTATCATGAGTACTACCAGGGGCCTTCGGCTACGGGGGTGTTCCCCTTACATCTACATATATAAAAATGAAACCCGTTTTCCGTTGTCACGACATAACATGAAAACGGCTTGACCGATTTGGCTAATTTTGGTCTTGAATTATTCGTGGAAGTCCAGACAAGGTTTAAAAGGTGAACAAAGAGCAGCGGGAACGGTATCAGAAGTCCACGCGGGCGGAGCCGCGGGCAACAGCTAGTCCTTTATATAATTGTAAATTGCGCTCACATTTATTTCTGTTAATTTTGAGTTGATAGTTTAGTATTTATATCAAAAGGAAAATTTATTCACTACTTCCTAAAAAGCTATTACAAAATCCTGCAAAATGGATTGAGTGAGTTGCCGTATTTGCAGGCTCCCATTTTTGCGACATTGGAGTTCCTAGTCTTAAATAATTAACTACCTTTTAAGTTATTCTTTTAGTCTTTATTTGTGCACACAAAGGGGAAATGCAAGCGCGATTACATGCTAAATGCGCTTATGGCGGCAAAGGAGCCGCCTTACAGGCGTAGGAGCCCTAATGCAGTGTCTATGTACGCGGATAGCTCTCGGCTATCTCCGTCGCCGCCTGCGCCACGGCTACTCACACAGAATTACTATCGATAACCCTCTACAATGTTTCCGAGATCTTATTTAAGAGCCTCACTAATCACGTGTTAACTTTAAAATAATAAATTTTATGTGTAAAGTTTATTTAAACATGTTTTTTTATTATAAAAAAAAACCGACATTAAAACCTACAAGCACCAAAACAGGTACTGTACCAAATTCGAAAATATCTGATAATCAAATTTCATTCAAAAAACCAAAATACGAGTAAGTCTTTAGGATGTCGTGTGTGTGTGTCTCATACACGACTTCTTAACCGTTACGAGTAGAGGAATTATACCAACTTCTATCAATTTGTACCTAAATAACTTGATGGTACACAACTACTCTATGGACCTACCTCTGTCCCTGTAATATTTGGAGAATTATCCCTTCACTCCTAAATTTGAAGATGCAAGCCTCCCACCATCAGTTTAGCAATGGCAACACATGATAACTGCAAGAAGTAAGTGTATGATTATAATAACAAATTCTATAAAATTTGATTCCATGATTCCAACATGATTTCCATGATCACATCCCAAATTGGGCACAATGGGACCAACTTGTAAGCGGATGGCTTACAACTTGGTGAAATATGAATCCTAAATGAATCCTAATATCACGTGGAATATAATCAACCTCCTCTTCTTTAATCTGTTATAATTATTAAATTATATATCGAATCATTATTTTTCGTTATACAATGTCATGGTTTTTCTCTTCAGTTCTAGTTCAGTTCAAAGACCTATTAAAAATGTGGATTTGTATACTACTTTGGTGGCAGACAAGCACACGGCACACCTGATAGAACGTGGTCACCGTGACGTATGGACGTTTTCAACTCCAAAGGCGTCACAATCGTGCTGCCACCCCTATTATTAAATTATATTATCGCTGCGTTGTATGAGTGGAGTAACTAATTATTGCATGTCCTGTAGTGTTGTCTCTTAAAAGTTGGCAAAATCAACTTGGTTTTGAGCAGCTGTAATGCCGTATTGATCTTTTTCATATCAGTTCATTATAGTTACACTGGTTTTAATGATGTCGTGTGGTGATTGCATAGAACGTCTAAATAGTCGCAACACATTACATTGCAGACTATAACTATACGTAATACTTAATGTCAGACAACACTCTGTAATCGTTATAGAGCTAAAACAATTGATATGAAAGACTCTTCAAAATCGTTTCACAACGCGATGATAGGCAAAATGTTATGGCGAAGTGGGCATCTACGTATTCATTAATTGAAAACGTTCGTAAGATGGCGTGTGGCAATAACGCCAGCGAACCACAATTATCTCGTCACAGTACCGAGATCAATCAAACCATATCACGTTATATGGGTCATTAATTACTGTAAACAGTAATTACTTTAATTATTCTTGACAGTCTTTGTGTAAAGTCGTGAAGTCGCTGCACGCGGCCGAAGGTCGGCGTTGGTGTCTGTTACAAAGAGGACTCGAGAAAGGTGATCATTCTGGTGTGCCCGTCAAATAATAATACTCTTAGGTTCATATTTATAATTGTATTAGCTTCTACCCACGACTCTGCCCCGTGAAATACTGATCCCGTACTCGTGATACACTTGAACTTATTCCGGGGATTAAAAGCACTTACTCTTCCTCCTAGCGTTAATCCCAGTCACATTCAAAGCTTTTACTTCGCAGTCTGGAGTTCGTTTTTAACAATCTATATGTGGGTTTGGATAACTTCGATATTTTCCGTGAAACAACTGTCACCTGACCTCCACAACCCATTGGTGATATTGAAGCATTGCAGTTAGGTTAGTTGTTCGAATTGTTAGGACAAAATACTGCCATAGATGTTCGTAAGGTGGCTTAACGTGCTCTCCAAGAAACGATCAGGCCAATGCAAATTGCTATATTTATGCAAACAATTATGTTCATTGAGCAGGGATCGAACCCGGTTGCGTTCAGTCCCGTCACTGTCAATAGGGTTCAGTTCATTTAACGTGATATTTAGTACCTAGATCTCAGATTTTTAGTATTCGATGTTTTGCAGATTTATTAAAATTTGTCTACCTATGAATTATTAGAGTTAAGGATCATTCAATTGTGTTTTCTAACCTGATTTAAAATGTTTCAAGTTCTTCTCGTATGATTTATTTATTGTAATTTCTAAACGATTTAAAAACAGAGATTTTCTCAAGCAAGTGTGCATGAACAGTGAATATACCTAACTGAATTACAGCTTTTAGAAGCCAATACGGGTATGATTATACCCGATTATACAATAGGTACAATGAATGACCTTTAATTTATTTCACAAGTTTTTTTACTATTCTAAGTGGTCGACAGCTTTTCAACAAAATTTTATATAATTTTCTCACTATCGGCTAATAAGTATTATTTTACAAAACGTGCTTCACACCGTTTCATTTTTTGCTGCCACACTTTTTGTTTTAGCGGGTAAATGTTAAATTGCTACCTTTTTTATTATAGAGCCATTATTCATAGGGTAATAATAAGGTGCTAATTTTGTTATCTTGTTGTCTTGTTTTTTATCCAAGTGCCAATCATGGTCGCGTATAAAATTTATATTTCGGAGCAATGGGTCGACTGAATGCACTCTCGTACTCCTTATTTCCATAGTTTGCCATGGTTGATTTTTAAAAGATTAGGTGTCGTTTGACTCCTTAATCCCCCAAGAAAAATCAGGGACACAGCATCGGTGAGCAATCTGCAGGTACCAAGGCACGGCTTACAGTTCTTCTTGAAATTTTGATTTCGAGCGCGAGAATCTTGGTATAAAATGTATTTTTTTCGTGCGGATACCCCGGCGGGGGCAATTTTATCGAACAACAGATTAATAAATAGTTACTACGTCTCGAACCAACTAAAACCGGACGCCGCCGTCTACGGTCTTCAGATACTCGGGGCGCTAGAAAAGCCCAAAAAAGCTAACGCCTTCATACAGAATCGTACTTAGTCATGATGTTACAAGAAAATATCGCATTTATTTCAGTGTATACTTAGTGTGTGACATTACTTTTACATTTAATGAGGAATCTAACAATGTACCTGTAAAATTTGGCTATTTTTTAAACTAGAACTAACTAAAATCGGACGCCGCCGCGCCGTCCCTGGTCTTCAGATAGCTATAACCTAAGATTTGCTGGAAGGAAAAATAGGGAAATTGTGTGAAAGAATAATTTCACCAAACTAGCTAAATTTCGCCCAATCTGAAAAATTTATATGTATATTATATTAAATATACATAATAAATTCATACATAAATTCCACCAAATTAATATTTCCAGACCATATTGATCGATCGAAACTGTGCCTAATGTTATTTCCGATATTACTTTAAAACATTAACCTTATAATTGAGGTTATAACGAGAAAGCTAGCTATTTTACAAAACTCAGTCGGTAGGTACCCAGTAGCAATACGCAAGTGGTGAGTCATTTGTATTTTGCTGTCTATCGACGATGAGTTATACTTAGCCGTGTTACAATATCAGTCAATACAAATCAAATGTAGTTGCAGTAACCTTTATCAAATTTGATATTATTTTCGATATGTTATTATTATAAGGGAGAAATACATATATTTATTTCACTTACCACGATTCTGGATTACATTTTTAGCTTCTTCTACTTTCATAATTGTTTCACACATATATATACTCGTCGTTTGCCAGTACTTTTTACCTGACCTATGGTTGACCTTGATGAAATATCGTTTTTTATTGCAGTTTTAGTCAGTTCGAGTCTGACTTAGCTACCCTGTTAGTCACCGAGGAGGAATGCGCGGGTATCCCATAAGATTATTGTACTGAGTAAGTAAGTGAATATTCTGAATAATAAATAATCACGTATTGTAAAAGTTTTGAAAAGTAAATTGTTTCTCTATTTTCATAAATGGGTACAGACAGAGGCAACTACGAAAATGAATATGAAAACACTGTTTTATTCTTTTTTCGTAACTGATTATCAAAGTTAGAAAAACCTTCCAGCTCGATAGCTGGTTATCAAAAATCAGTTAGGTACCAATGTACATTGTTAAGTTATTTTTTTTATACATTATTAGATTCCTCATTAAATTTGAAATTAATTCTAAACACACTATACACGTGTAAACGTAACGTAGATTAAGATAAATGCGACATTTTCTTGTATTTTTATTTTATTTATGGCACGTCCATCATTTTTCATATTTTTTATGATTGGATTGTAAAAAATTATATAACAAAAATTCTGACTATCTTCCTCTCTTACAGAAATACTACGACATCGGGGGATATTTTTGGTTTATTGTGGGAATTGCAGATATGGAATAGCTGTACCAGTTCATGATCGCAAGCCAGCAGTTTATTACATTATGTTAAAAAATGAAGTAGAATATTCCGCACACAATATAACAGGACTGTCCTGTTCGATACGCGACGTGTAGTCATATTATAATATGACCATTTCTGAGGTTTATGTGTTAGTTTTGCTATTATATATTCTGTGGTCGAGGCGAGCTGGCAGTATTGCGCGGACGCGTGTGTGCTGCATCGCGCGCTGTCAAAAGCACCCCGTCAGGTGATCTTTGGGTCCGTGACTCAACAGTTACACTAACGAACCGGTGCACGTTGCGGCGCGTGCTTCATTGTGCCGTATTATCTATCATTATCTCGGTTAGCCTAGATACAGACGTATTCAATAACGCATGGAGCAATATCAAAATGTAAAACAATAAACTTTTAATAAAGAGAATGCTTACCGCAACTTCTTGTGTTGAACCGGATTAATAAGTTGTGTAACATCGATCGCAGTGTCATGAAAGGTTGCCACAAGCATAGCTGCGGGTCAATGTTACAATGACCAATGATTTTGTCATTAATTGTTCTTTAATTTATTGTGTAATTGCGATGTTGGGTTCATGCTTCGCTATAGGATACTTTTTTCTATTGTTTGTGGTTTCATACCTACACAGTCATAATGTTTAATCACATACTTTCAGCCTATGCATACTTTTAACAATCTTTGAGGAAGGTAGATACTAATGCCTAGTACCTAAAACGTTTTCATAAGTATATAATGTAAAATTAAATCACCGTTTATTATCAAAAGCATGGAAAACAGAAATAAATATATGCAGGCTTTTTGGTTACCTATTTCTTAGCAGTTAAGCGTATCATGATATAGATATGAAAGTGATAATATGGTTAATTGTTTTAATTTATTGCGGTTTTTAAGTCGTGCTGTTCATCGGTATAAGAGTTTAACAAGTAGACAATGTACGAAACGTCATCCAATCTTAAAATACCTAATTAGATGGGCACAAGGAAATATTGTTGCTTCATTCATACATACATACATACATATGCTCACGCCCGTAATACCCGAAGGGGTCGGCAGAGGTATAATAAATACTCACATTTTGCCAACTATGATTTTCGGTCCCTCGTAATAGGGGCGAGCCTATTGCCACTAACCGGGCATTTTGAAAAAAAAAACGGGTAGGCCGAAAATAATTTTCCTAACCGAAAATGTTGCCGCTAAATAAATTTGGAAAAAAATTACCTGATTCTTTGATATGCGGTGTAAATCACAAGGAAATTAATTATGTGGTTAGTTGCACAAGCACTACCAATTATCGATGGTGAGTATTCAAACATAGTAAAATTGGATTTGGGAGTGTATGTGGTATTTTCCTTTACTACACTACATACTTTCCTTTCCTTTACTAAATAATTATTCATTTACTGCGTTCTTTGAAATATTTTTTACTCTGAATGTTATAAATGAACCAGTTCAGTTTAAGCACCTACGATTTGTACATTGTTTGAACTATATGTAGAAACAGTGATTGAACATAACAGGTGGAAATAAATCACCAACAGATTAAAGATACTCACCCAGTTGGGCAAGCTAAGCGTTTAAGGTCCGTGATTAATTCCATTATATTCAGGTTATGATACTTATTATGTTTCAATACTCATTATAGTTATTATGTTTCATTAGCGTTGTAAACTATCTGTACCGTCAAAACGATCCATCAAGGTGTTAAGTAGAATCATCGGCGTTTGGGGGCACAAGGCCCGATCGACTCTATTTATTAGAAGCGTTGAAGCTCGTTCCATAACACCTGCCACAGATATCCAATCGTAACATATGAGGTGCCGGCACATCGCGTCGTTAAATCATCACTATTGTTACAGGATGTTCATCAAAATGTTTCATACTCTGTGTCGGCAAATCACGAAATAGATGATGATTAATCGCGCATGTCAAACCAGCAAATATATTATTACAGGTATTAGGACTTACGGTCTGTTTGTATGTCAAATATAATGATCATTATACAAACAGCTATGTAGGTACCTCTACTGCAACAAGGTTTATATGTTCTTAGCGAACACTCTTCATGGCATCTCCATGTGATCGTCTTAAAACAAAGGGAGTACCTACGCGATTATAGTGCGAGCTTTTCTTGTACTAGTTCTAACGAATGTTAACAACCAAACAAACCTTAATAGTATGGAATAGCTTTACTGATAGTTATAATGTCACATAATCCCAGATTCGCGTGAAGATTGCGCTATCGCCGTATATAAGACAACGACGCGCGCTGTATGAGTAGGCTAATCCGCGTGAAATTGTAATGATAGCGAAGTTATGTTTATAAAAAGCTAAATCCTTAATGCGTGCTAAAAATACTAATATTACAAATTTGAAAATAACATTGTTTCTTTCTGCAACTAAACTTATAAAATTGTCTGGTCTCTGACACCTTGAGAAGGACAAAGCTATTTTTTTTCGCGTCCACTATATCTACTTATATATATCTTTGCGGACGAATCGCAGGGGCAAGTCACTCAACTCGGGCGTCGGAGGTCGCAGAATGATCTCTGTCCTCCATGAGCGCGGGCCTCGGTGTGACGGGTGGAGCCGCCTGTCACCTTAGCAGAAGCAGACCGTGGCGGCGGCGCAAAGTGCATCTTCCCATATCCGGGGGCAAATAGGGACACCATGGTTCCCACATTAGGGGAAGGGGGTCATCTCAAAAAGGTGTCTCCGGTTCTGCCGGGGTGCGAGAGATATGTCTTGTATAATCTCACCTCCGGCAATCAAAGACCCATAGACGGCGTGACCCATAGTTGGTTCGAGTCCGACATGATCGCCTCCACCGACTTTGGTGTAGGTGGTAACCGTGGGGGGTTTGCGCACGATAAAAGAGGGGAAGTCACAAATATAATATTTTAATATTAACACCCTGTGAAGTATTGACAGAATTTTTGACACAGTGAATAAGCAATCTAATACATAATTTAGATTAATACAGCTGATAAGACAATCGTTCTACTTAATATCACATTTCGAATACTAGGTGGATATATAAGGAACGGAAACAATGATAAATCATTAACTTCAATAAAGTAACGCAACTATAGTAAATATTATGACTATTTTATAATGGTATAAGGCAATAAGACCTATATTTTTAAGGTAATATTCATTATTATTATATTCCTATCTATTTTTTAAGCAAACCCAAAATTATATTTCTAAGCACATACAAAAACATCTATTTAAGTCTTCAATATAAAAAATAGCAGCCCACCGGCATCGGATACAGCCGATACAGGGACCAAGCAACTGGTGGTTTGGGTTCCAGGGAGAAAAACTTCTTCACTAGGCGTGTCGTGCCTAGCAGAGATGCCTTTTGCATCAAGCACTTGAGCCAGTCGTCTGTCGAGATTGTTTGTCGAGGCTCTTGACGATAAGTCCGTGAACTGAAACTACTTTTTTATGGACTGAGCTGAGCTAGGCATCATTATTATCTGAATATCCCATGAGATATATAAAACAATATTATTATTATTATAGTGTAGATCAGAAACAGACGGTACCTAGAATTTTTTTATTTTAATATTGCAACTTTTAACAAATACATTTACATTTCAGGTGGCAGGTATGGACTAGATGTGGAAGACATAATAGCGCACGTTGGGTGAGGCCTATACCCAGTTGTGGACTGCGATAGAATTGAATGATTTGAATGAAATATTTATGAATTCATCACTACCAACACAAAGGAGTAATCATTTCCGTTGGTAGCAAATTGCTGATTGGTATGGTAGTAAAGTAAACAAATAATTCAAATAATGTGGTTGTATGGGGCTTTATCAAGATCATCCTACGCCATCATCACCTGCTAACTGAGATAGCTGGTAGTTATTTTCTAGGTTCTTAGGCAAGTTATTGCAAATCATGAGAAAGAGAAAGGGTTTGAATTTCTTTGTGATTTTTCGAATTCAGATTATTGTTTGCTCTTTTTCCCATAAATAATACCGGAATCTTTAAATTATTATATATATTTATTTAAAGAAAAAGTATTTATCAAGGTCGGCAAGATCGCCATACTAGGATTCTTTACTCTTTGAACTTCACTTCAGCTTTTCGTGGTGGGATGCAGCCATATCGTTGGATCGAATACAAAAAAAAGTTCACGATCAGAAGATTAATATTGATTTTTATGCGATGTCGCTGTTGTTATAGAATCAGACGAGTTACTTTTTTACAGCGCTCTATATGTACCGGTATCGAGAAGGAGGCTAAGTTCGGCATCACGACGTCGCTACTCAACTTTCGACTACGGCTGTCGATTAAGAATCACTTGCGACAACACCGGGTTGATCGATGTAGCCCTTGGCATTTGTACACTTTATAACAAATAGATGACATAGATAGAACTCGGCACAGTTTCGAGTGTCGCTCGATTGACACAATGTTTATACTGATTAATCATAAGACGTACGTACTCATACATAATGAGGCTCGAGTGCACCTACATTAGAAGTAGGTGGGTAATCTCGGAGACGTAACCCGGTACTCGGAATTCGCCAAGTGCTTTTATCCACATGCCTTTTAAATCTGCAACGTGAAGGCATTTCTTGTCGTACGTATAAACAACCGTAAAACGGGTAGCCTCTTCTTAATAAGCTTAACATGAGAACGGGTTGCGGTGACCGCACGTGGATAACTGCCGTGGCCGGCGGCACATCAAAGCAAACACTCGTTTAAGCCAATTGTGCGTGCTGGCGCGCGCGCAACTACAACATGTAATTATACGGTTATAGGGCGCACCCCCGCGCTGCGTGCTCTGCGCGAGCGCCCCATCACCCGCGCTGACAAAAAACAACCATCTGTTGAACCGCAGCCAGGATAACGCCCGCTGGGTCAGTAATTGACCGCCGACATTGTGTTTTCTATATTAACTTTTTTTCTATGTAAATGATTACGAATGAGTGAATTATCATTAAATTTGGCCGTGTTTATACCATTTGTAAAATATTGTGTATTTTACGAATTGTATTGTATCAACCAGTTCTCTAGTATATCATTAAGGTTTTTAGAAAGATTTTGAGATTAGATGATTTGATTTCAATGCTCTTAATTTTTTACTACTAAGGTAGCAAAAAGGCTAAGTTTACTTTTATATACCAGTTATTACGATTACAGTAAAGTAGTGTTTATCAACGTCATCGATAGAGATTCCGACTGCAGTGTCGGGTCCGGTCGCGGGTTCAATTTCTCTATTATACATACAATAGTATGTAGATACAATTACAATACAACAAGATAGATTAACGTATTCTGCTTATTCCTTTTCCGATTTTAGATTTAACTAATATGGTTTTCATGAGAGCAACTGCCGTGTGCCCTTCCGAACATGAGAGAAAAGGCTCGTTCATTAATTGCACGTGTATCAGCTTGAAGGTGAGGTCGGCTTGGCCCGACTAGGGTTGCCAAGTCCCCCCTAAAAGTCAGACAGACCAGTCAGTTTGGCTGGGCATATGGATGGATAAAAAAGCCAGCATCTGTTTTTTTCCTTATTTCACCCTGTGGAAATTCCCAAAGGTACCGCCCCTGCCTCTTCGAGTTGAAAACATGGTGTTTTCCCATCGAACCCAGAAGAGGGCGGCATTTACAGAAATATCAGCCTTCTTTGTATCTCCTCTTTTGTCTTTCATGTGAATTTGACCTCGAAAAAATTAAAAGCCCAAAAATATATAAAAAGCTTAACAAAAGCCGAACACCTTTTGTTTCGGCCAAACACTCGATTAAAAAGCCTATTACTATGTCCGGTAGTCTTGTGGAACACCTAATAATAATACCAGTATGCCCACCTATGTATTTGAAAAGAAAATAGATATTTCATTCTCATTCTATATAACCCATATACGTAGACGGGCTCAATATAGCACTGTGTAATATAATATGTCTTGGAATAATTATTTATTGTTCAGTGAGGGAGAATAGAAGGTATTTCTTCGTTGAAGTTAAACACAATTTTAATTACTGCTTTCTGCAGTGGGTTTCTAAAACAAACATTTTATCATTGTTAATCTATATTTGTTTCCAAAAATCAATAAATCCACCTAAAATAAACTTATAATTAAAGAAGGTGTCTGTTATTAATTTTTTTAAACTTTGTATCAAAATTATTGCTGTAAAAAAGGCTGCCTACTGTAACATGAAATTAATAATATTAATAGCATAATTTAAATCAATTTCCGCCGCACGGGTTAACCCTTTTAGTGAGGGCGTTACGACCAGTTGTATTTCATAATAGTGTGTAATCGCCTTGTTCATCTTTAGATCTGGCACCAGCTGGATACTAACTCACATTTTATTTTGGTTCACCGTGATGAGTGAAAGATGAGTGTTATGAACCGTAAAAATTAAAGAAAAAGCCGTAGTAAATTACAAAATGGTCATATTAATCTAATAATCTTAATATTGTGACACAAATAATGACAAACACATAATTTACGGAAGTAAACTATCAATATTTTTATTTTATGTGCCAGAATTAGATTTAAGACGAAATGGGCTTGGGAACTTACTGGAAGAGCGGACATACCAAAAGGATCTTTTGTTGTTTTAATGTCACGTTTGAAGAAATTTTGTAATAAAGTAATTTAAATCAGGTGTTGGTGTTAGTCATTGTGCGTAGTACTTTGGAACCACGTGTTGCAGCCGACAATAGCTTGTCTGGCCTTTGGTCCATTGTTTCGGCAGTAAAGCACCGCACCAAAGCATGCCTCGCCCCGCTCCATGTCGCGCTTGGCTCACAGGTGGCGCACAGATCCTTGTTTTAAAATGAAAGTCGATTGTATGTACTTTACGATTATTGCTCATATTTTACACTGTTCGTTGGTTATTCGTCTGTGGGAAGTTCTTGCAAGCTAGTTCTGAGGGGTGAAAAAGATTGTACGTTCATAGTTAACAAAACAATCGATGAATGAAATTGAATGCGTTCAATCTAATTGAAGTATTTTAATTACAATGTTGTTCACAATGCAATAAGAGTGTTGAATGACGATTCAAATACATATTTAGCATTTTGTATCTTTAGTCAACCTAGGGTGTTATATTCACTCTGTGAAAAAACCCTCTTTAAAAATAAAGATTTAAAAAATCTTTAGTCAACCTAAATTCTGTGATTTCTATTGGTATTCATACCTATCTGCTCTCTGTTTTTTTGTTGATCTGCTCTGTCAAACCCAGAGCCAGCACAAGAGCCTGGTCCGTCAATCAGCAGATGCACTGGCTCCACATCAGTTGATTTGGGTCTACGAAGTCTTAATAAGGAGGACCCCATCAAGACAAGCATAGAAATGCATTAAGTCTATTTAAATCTCAAAAAAGGTTTTAAGGCAGTAAGTAAAATAATATAAGATTCTTGTGATTAATTATACCCATTCAATTAGCACATACATTTCCAAACTCAGAACTGCGAGTAATAGAAACACACACAAGACGTAAATTTACCTCCTTTCAATTTTCTGAATCTGAGTGTTAATAAATTGATGAGATGGTTTTCAGTTCAATCACTGCGACTAAAGTCAAACAAAAAATAATGAGAAGATGACACAGTAAGATTTTTAATATCGATCGCGGTCGCAACTATTACCATCTATTACGTAGATAAACTATTAATAATTCTTGGACCATCAATCACCGTAGTAAGGTCAAAGCTGCACGCGGAAATGGAATGTTCACTCTTAGCAGTTTTTTATGAATTGTTTTTGGGTTAGATATCATTAAGTAGTGTACTGGTCGACGTTGGTGGGCGTCGAAGTGACACGTAGCAACGGATTATTTCGACGGACTATTTATAATATGAGGCACGGTGATGCGGATTGCGGACGATGGAATCTGCTCCTTTGTCATTGGAGCAACCTGTTCTCTCAGGTTCGAGCTCACAGCGGGCACAATGTAATGTAACGGGCCACCTGATTAACCGCCATTCCGCCCGGCTATGCAGATATCGAGTGCCACGCACCACTACGACGAGTGACCGCCGCCGCCGCACTGATCTTCATATTAATTTCAAATGATAGATTACTTTTATATTGTTAATGCCTTATTAAGATAAAGATAAGAGCATCAAGGTCAGTGAACTTACTATAGCTCGATTTAAGCGGGCATGATAGTGTATAACTTACAGATGATTCTTATTTGATTGATAAACCAGTGTGGGAACGGATCTCACAAGTGTATAGTTTTTAACGTTACGCACTCATCATAACCGGCGCCATTTACGTTTCCTTCACGTTGTTTTTGTTATGATTTTTTTTCAAACACGACTCTGTACTGTAGCAGGTGAAGGGATCCAAATTTCACACGAGTTATGTTTGGAACATAAAATCGAGAACAATGTTACTTACAGGAATACTAATAAAAGCGGAAACAAAATTATGTTCACATAATTTATATTCGCAACTTTTAAATACTTATATCATTTTAATTGTTACAATTTTATAACTTTTATATTACCCTTTATTACGTTTAAGAATGGCCTAAAATTCTATAATTTATGATTGTAGAAATGACGAGTAGTTCTCAGGAATCATTAAGCAGGAGACGGAATCACCCTTAATCCCATTTCATCAATATGTAACACTTGAAAAAAAACAGGGGCACCTTTAGAACATCCGCTGTCAATTCTCACGAGACAGGTAGCAGCTTCCGTTGAATCTTTTATCAAAAAGAGTAGGATAATCATTACAATATGTGCAATGTCGGATATGGGGTAGGTACAGTACCGGTCAGGTAATGCTCCCCTTGCGGGCATCAAAATGGGAGCTATCTTAAATAACTTTTGTATGGTATGGACCTCGAGTGTGTGAACCGTAGACACCTAATGATTTTGCGATACTGACTATAGACAAAGTAACATTCAATTGGTGAAGACGCCAATATAATCTGTAATATGACTACAAACATTAAATGAATCTTTGTGACACGAAATATTTTATTCCACATTTTTTATTAAAATTACCCCTGTGTCAAGTAATTTGTTGATAGAAAATTTAAAACGCTTCGACACGATTTCATTAATAGAATGTCACTTTGTCTAAAGGCTTGGGATTTACTTGATTTACTTTCAGGTAAGATCTTAGTTCGTTATGAAAACTTGCCTATACGTGCAATTAACTTTGGAGATAAGATAATTTTGTGCAACACTTAAACTAGTTGAAAATAATAGAATATCTCTACACAAGGGAGGTACTGCTAGTCTCTTTTTTAACGTGAATACGAAAGTCCTGGGTAGTGGTGTGGCTGAAATTTTTTTTTCTGTTTACGTGATTCCCTTGAGCTTGGTGGTTGGATTTCGATACGGTTTTCATGAGAGCGACTACCCTTCGGTCTCTATAAGGGCTGCGCCATTAATACGTCTGATAATTAGCAATTGCACCTGCTCACAGATGAGGTTGATTCCGTCCTGAAGTGTCTTGGTGATGCCCCCCTATATAGCGAGTATTTAACGTGGAAGCAATATATTATGTTACGTGTACTTATTCATAGTATACCTACTACAATAGTAAGACTTACTTCGCTATTATTTTTTTCAGTTTTAAAGCTTGCATGGATTTAAATTGAAATTGATGGTAATGTAAATTTATGATAATATATAGATTGTTACCATAAATAATTCATTTATAATTATGTAGGCGAATTCACGATATATAATGCGTAAAAATATAATCCTATAGAAGTTATGTAAATATATTCAGTTTTTTCATACTTCTTGCTACCGTTGCAGTGTTATGCTAAAAAGTGCATACATTGCATAAATAATTGAGGAAGTGATTTAACAGGTCACTTTAGGTACTTTTCGAGCAGGAACTGGTTCACGGTGACAAGTTGAATGTGCCGACGACACGGGGAGCGCCTGGGAGCCGATAGCTCATGTAAGTACGTATACAGTGGGGACGACGTTTCTTGGTTGTTATTAAATTATAAACGTCACGTGTCACGGTAGTTTATACTATCTATATTATAATTGATTATTTATACTATACTAAATAATACTAATAATACTATAGTATAGTATAGTATTATTTTTAATAGACTATTTTTTTTCTTTATTATCATTCTAACCTGATTTTGTCTAGATGTTGATGGTGATACACCACAAAAATGAACTCGATTAGTAGATTTAATGGTTTGCAACTTTTTACAATAGCCTCACAGGTCATTTTAGCTATAAACCTATTTTATGATTTTGGTGCTCTTCTGCACGTGCTCACACACAGACGATTTTGTGAACAACTACCATCCTTAGTCACCCCGCGACCATAACTTTTGAAAAGTAGCCAAAACAAAGTACTTAAATAATATGAAATAAACCAATATAGATTCCGTTAAAAAGTGGTCTCATTTTAATTAACAAATGTTTAAAATTAAATATGAACAAATCATATTTATTTGAAAACGCAAAAATGCTGGTTTTATGCTTAATTGTCATCTGTTAAATCTCTAAATGTGATATTAAATTATTTCTATTTAAAATATTTAGTATTTGTAACTTATACAAATTTCAACTACTTACCTACAAAAATTGTGAAAAGAAAGCATTAGGTCATGTTAAAGCATAGTAGAGTAACTCATGATCAAATACATGTGAATAAATCGACCAATTTAAAAGATCGTTACTTTAAATACGCATAAATGAATATTGGTCGGCCGGTGTGGCCGCGGCGACGTACTTCCAACCCTCCAACCATCCGCACGGTGATCTATTGTTTGCTGAGGGAAATGAAACGAGAAAAAACTTCGTTCCCAAACGCATCGTGAGAATTCATCAAATGTGCTCCCAATAGTTCCAATATAATAAGAGATGTACTAGCCCATGCCGAAATCAGTATCGAGTTACTTTGATAGCCGTGATACATTTATGAAATATACGAGTATATTACTCTACGTTCTAAGATTTAATTATTAAAATGTTTAATAATTAAATCTTTGAAGCGTTACTGATGCGATAAGTTTATAAACGAATTGATTGTAAATATTATTGAGTCTTATAGAGCTTCACCAAGATCTTGCTAAGCTAACCTCACCTACTGGGTATACATACGATGATTTTGTAATTAATTTTTCACATAATCAAAATAATTGTACAAAGATGGACTCAGTGACATGGGCATTTTCAACCAGTTAACCTTAGGGATCTGGCTCAGGTATTTTTCTCCGGGTTGCGAGTTCATACATCCAAAACCTAATTTAACCAAATCTTTAAAGAATAGGAGAGCCGACCGCGGCTCTGCGAAATGACAAAGGCAGTTTTGTAGTGAATTGAATGTAGCTACGTGTAGTGTGTAGTTATGATCAACAAATATCATAATTAATAGTAGTCATGTCGACTCGAGTTTAGGATTTACTAGGTCATAGTTTTGTTACTGTCAGTTTCATAAAATAAATATGTTAGGATGTTCTACATTGCGCTCCTAGAACAGCAAACTACCTGCTGAGCTTCCCTCCTCGTTCCAAAATAACAACAACTTTATTTACTGTTTACCATTATCCTTTTTACAAATTAGTATTCGTCGTAAAAAGAAAAAAAGGTAAACGGTTATTTTTTAACGCCGCAGATAACGTTATTTCGGTTTTGTTTTGACGCACATCTGCTGTTATTTTTTGTCTTTTTGAGGAAGTAGTGCCACGGATTTCGGTTCATAGAGTTAAGTGACAAGTGTTTTTCATGTCCTGTGTTTGTTGTCACGTGTAAACTTTATTAGTAAGTTCTGTGAGAAGAAAGTGCAACTAGTCGCTAAAATATTTAGAGATATGAGGGGGTTTTGTATTGAGGTTTTATAACTATACCTACTACTGAAGGTTTAAAGTGGGTTATAAATGCTATTTGCCTATAAGAATAATCCTCAAAAAGCAGTAGAATAGCAATGTCTTTCACTTGTCGTACAACTATTATCCGGCAAAATCTGTCAATTAGTACTTAATATTGTCATTACTTGGGTGTTACCAGTCACTAGTGGTAGTGATACAGTGGAGTTGCGCCACGTGGCGCACGCGACGCTACCGTTCGCCGCCGCATTGGCGCGCCTGAGTCATGCCTAAGGATTCCTGTTTAGTACCACTAGTGTACTATCAACGTAACACTATGCCCAAACGATCTGCCAACGCATTGTTTTTGAACTTACTGTTTGGCGATAAATGTCAGTGTTGATTTACAGTTGTTAAATATTGGCGATTGGCGTATTGTGTACCGTTCTTAGAATATCATAATATTTGTGTTGTTTATGTTTTGGCAGAATGATAGTTTCGTATTGTTGTGACACTATTATAAATACTTCTACCACGGATGCACAAGACCGAGCGAAGTGGAAGAGAAAAAGCCGGAAAGCGGACCCCGGACCCCGAGGCGAAGGCGACCGGGACTAACGCTAGGATGATGATGATGATGACTATAATAAATACTTAGTGTTTTAGATTCATATTTGTATGATATCTAATTAATTAAAATCGAAAATCTTCCGAGAAGTAGGTCTCGATCCTTATTCCGCCCTACTTGCAGGAATGCTGTCTACCGATTTATTACTAGTTTGGTATTGACCTGCCATGTATTACTTTGTGTGAGGGTTGATGTGTACTAAGCGGACTAAACCTTGTCAGCAATTACACACAGCCTCTGCAAATAGACATTCTTAGTCACATAAACTTTCGCATTCGTTTTATACATTAGTGGGATGCAATTAGCGGCACGAGGACTCGGCGCATGCAGTTTCTAGGAGAATCAACGTCGTTAGGTACTTGAATGGGTCATTTCTTTTTCTTCTTTCATTAGTGGAGATAGAATACTAGATAAGCAGCAATCTCTTGATGTATCGTCGTCATAATATTGTTGTTCCCGGTTGTATCCGTGACTATCTCCTCGAAGCCCGGGGTGCGCTTATTTGTTGCTTTTGACGACTGCTATTCTCGTAACCCAAAAGACTGCGCCAGATTACTAATTACTAGTCTATTACTCAACAGTCGCACCAACTTGCAAGTGCGGTTGACTTTGGTCCAAAGGTCTGAATATGGCCCCAAACAGTCAATCCCATGGAATATAACAAGATGAATTGTTATAGTTTGTGCTGGATAATGTTTATGTTTCGAAATAAGATTTGTTCATGTTCACTGTTTCTTACAAACATAGTGAAAGGTTTTCTTTTAGGGTTTTAATCTCGCAACCCCTTGCCCGATATGTGTTTCCGGATACCTATAACTTGGAAGTTTTCAAGATTAGAGTGAATAGGTTTCTTCTTGGCAAGCCTGCTCCACTATCGACCTCATCTTCACTTACCACCAGGTGAGATAGTTCTCAAACGCGAGCTTATCTATCATAAAAAAATACTACATGGTAAGTTTCCTGTAATGGTACCACCGCAGATAAAAATATCCGTAGTACCATTAATGATTCCAGGGCAAACTCTGGTTGCCTCGGAGAGCACGTTAAGCCGTCGGTCACGGTTGCCATACGATATCTATGGCAGTCGTTACGGGTAGTTGGATCCCCTAAAAATCCGACTAGCCTAACTGCAGAACTTCGTTATCGCCAATTTTGTTGTGGAGGTCCGATGGCAGTCGCAAATATCCAAGTAAAGCCGCATCTTAGTAGTTATAGCCGCAGTAGTAGACTAGAAAGCCGACCCCAACTGAGTTGGGAAAATAGGCTCAGAGAATGATGGTGAGAATGAGGCGGTATATCATATTGGTCGTCTTCGCATTCAAAGGTTAAGTATTGAATTTCTTTTTAAATCTCAAAACCAACACATAGGTATTGTCTAATTTTAATTTCAAATCAAAATGCAGAAAATAATTCTTACGCCTACTGCTATAGATATATAATCTTATTTTATTTGTGTATTACCAACTTCGAAACTTTCAATTAATAACTTTCCCTATTGTAATTTTAAGAAGATCGTGCTAATCTGATACTTTTGGGTTAGAACAAAATCATTTTTATTACTACTGTCGCAAGAGCTACATCACAATCATTAACTTCTATCGTTAACCAACTACTGCCCACTCATTCAAGTCGCAAATGTCGGTTGCTTGTGCCCATACACCACATGGTACATTCGTCATTATTATTTTTCAGCGCGTGTATCATTTGTCACAATTAGAAGTTTGTCGCTTTAGCAATATATTATTGAGACGGATGTTGACTATACTCATTAAAAATAATATATTTATATGGCTGTAAATGGTGGTACGTGAGGCAGCGGGCTTGATGCGCCGCGCCGGTATGTGGCTGCATAGGTACCTACTACGTCATAGTACTGTACTGATTTTATTGCGATCTTGATTAATATTTATGGTTCAATTCTTTGTATCTCAAGTGAATTCCATATGATGGCACCGACTGTATACCACTTTCTGACCGTAATTTGATTAATCGGTTTAGGTAAGTTCTTTGGTATTATCAATTCGCAACGCATTTCCGCAGTTTATGTAGGTGTACGATAATCGTAAAATCAACATGAATCATGATTAACTGTATGTAATATACAAATAAATGTTTTGTTAATGCTTTCTCATTTTTGCGTTCTGAATTTTGTTTCAATTTACGAGGGTGAGGTGTTATTATACATATATGAATAATAATGAAAGAAATCACAACACGAAAATAATAAGCATATTGATATAAAAGTAACAATTGTCATCCAGCCCGTTGCATCAGCCCACCCACTTTGTGCCATATAATAGAACAACTTTCTCGCGTTTTTTTGTTCAAATTCAAAGGGTAATCCGATCTGACAAGCACGATTGGTTTGCGACAATTGTCAATCATGTACCTACTTACAAATAAATCTGAGATGCGAATAATTACCTAAATACTTATGCAAATTCTCGCACGTGGTGCTATTAGAAAGTTGGATGAAAATAATAGGTTGTTCGAGCGGGTCGGTAGGTGATAGGCGAGTACGGACCTAGGGGGTGGACGCCACGTTGCTGTTATTGCTCTGAGGCGCGCAGCGGAAGCGTGTAGCGGTTGATCCGCGCGTCTGCGTCATACCTATCTCATAAACAAGCGCTCCTGTTTGACAGATGCTATCAACGTCCGCGCGCCGCCGATTGTCAGCGCTCCATTCTATTGTGACAGCCACGAACTATGCCAAAAAGAAAAGTCATTACAATTAACCGGTTACTTTTTAGTTCACTTATTAAGTGTAACGAAAGAAACCGATATGTAGGTACACTGCATTTGCATAAAGCATCTAGGTATTTAAACCATAAGCTACATGTTTCTGATGGCCGATATGTATGAATATGTTTTAGATAAAGTTAGTCGTTCATCCTGAGAAGTCATACGGATTTTTATTCTTAATGATCCTCAATCGCTTTGTTCGCTGTGGTACGCTTGTATCGCTTTGTTCGTGTACGATCGTCGTCGTACCTATGTTAAAAAGTCAGATTTATTACTTTTAAGAATATTAATCGAAACTCTGAACTGTATCTTTCTAGTCCTAAAGATTATCAAAATAAAACTCTGGTCTTCGTGATATCTATATAATTCACTATAATATCTTTGGGTCCTCTGGTTGTGATATCGTGCCTTGATGTATAGAAACTGTGAGGACTCGCTACCGTTAGTGTCAAGGACAGACAACCTGTCGCCGCTCCCGCCAACTGACGTAGAGGTTGAGGTCGAGAGTGGATGTAAAGGATCTGCAACCTACCATGGAACGTACATACGTCAATGTCGACCAAATTAGGAACAAGTGATTCTAATACTAATATTTATTAACATTGTTGCTAAGCTGATTGATATATCAACATCGTAACCTAACTATTCAGATTCCTTAATATCACTACATACCTAATATAAAACAAAGTAGCTTTCTCCGTCCCTATGTATTCCTAAATCTTTAAAACTACACAACGGATTTTGATGCGGTTTTTTTAATAGAGTAATTGAAGAGGAAGGTTTATATGTAGGTATAAACATGACTATAACATGAAACACTTTTGACTTAGAATGCCGTTGGTCCCGCAAGCAAGTCCGAAGCTATCAAACCCGAGAGAAAATCCTACCCCGACTCCTCTGTTAATCAACAGGTGTAACGGTTTGCAAGTTAAGATCCGACCGTCCCGTAGATCTCGGTGGTATCTGTAACAAATCACTACATAGTATAAAACAAAGTCGCATTCCCTGCCCCTATATCCTTATGTATGCTTAAATCTTTAAAACTACGCAACCGATTTTGATACGGTTTTTTTTAATAGATAGAGTGATTGAAGAGGAAGGTTTATATGTATATTAAATCATGCTACAACCAACTGGTGCGGAGCAGAAGTGTAAAATGTTGCAAAAACGGGGTGACGCAGACAAAGTTGCGCGGGTCAGCTAGTTACATATAAATTTAAATTGGAGGAAGTCAACATCAAAGACGGGGCTTGAGTCGCGACCAGTCCCTTAAACTCGTCTTAAACTACATGTTGACTTTTCCGACTGAAATCTATAGAAAAATAAAGTTAGCATATCCACTAATGGTTACAAAATTTAATTAACTAAAGCTGAATTTTACTAATCGCTTTATAATTTAGGGATTCTGACTATTACTTGGGTTTATTTAATTTTAAACTTATCACAATTTTATTGACTTATTTAAACTTTTTGCGCAACTTCATAATAATTTGTACTAAGGCGGACTTCTATGCATTTTCTACCAGTCAACCTTATGAATCGCTGTATAAAAAAATCATTTGAAACATAATAAAACAATGTCTATTTATTATTGAGTTACGCACGTTATTCACCCGCAGCCAGGAGAGCCATGTTTTAATTAAACGCTATGATATACAATGACACAATTAATAGAGTCGTGAATTTAGGCTCCGTTAGCCTGTTATTTATGAATTGATCGACTACCGTCCGCGAGTGACGAAAGCAGACCACTTCGTGATCAACGGTGCTCCCAAATCAATGCTAAACACAGTTGTCTCAACCTTATCTTTGAGACTGGGTTGTGTACAGGGTACCCACTTACAACGGAATTTTAATTCGTCATGAATTCTTTGTCTCTTATCTCGCCTATTACAGTTATTCAATATACTTAGATTTTGTTTTATTTTTCTACTGTAGTCTTATTCCGGATATAGATTTTCTAGAAAATAGCAGAATGTTTGAATGGTTGAATTCTATAACCGTTTTGGTTGTTGGCTTGTTCCATTTAAATCCTTTCAGTTAAGTGTGCGCACCTCAACCAAGTCTCTCAACAAGTGGGCCTCGAGATGAATATAGACAAGACCCAGGTTATGCCGAATGCTCATATACAGGCCCTCCCAAGTAGTAATTAGAGGCTCATCCTCGAAGTTGTAGACAAGAACGTCATCTTGGACAGATTGTCCGATTAGACGGGTTAAACTTCTAGGCGGAGGTCAATCGTCGAATCCAACTCGGCTGGGCAGCGTTCGAGAAGTTACACAGCATCTTCTCGTCCAAAACACCACAGTGCTTAAAGACTAAATTCCATAATCAGTGCGTGTTTCCAGTGTTGACTTATATCGCCGAGACGTGAACCCTCACTATGGGCCTCATAAGAAAGCTCAAGGTCATACAGCGAGCTTTCGAAAGGGCTATACTCGGAATTTCTCTGCGAGATCGAATCAGAAATGAGGATATCCATAGATGAATGAAAGTGGCCTACAGGGTTAGCAAACTGAAGTGGTAGTGGGCGGAGCACGTAGCAAGAAGAACAGATGGTCGTTGGAGACTATCAATTTTGAAGAAGAAGGAAGAAGTAAACAAGGTAAAAGAGGCTACGGTACTGTCACACATGTACCATACTCAATGGTACCTACCTACCTCGCACGTGTAACATACGCTGAGGTCATTATTTGGCGGTATTTTTCCGCAACCGAAAACCCGTGTTGGGAAAAACGATGCTCTACACACGGTTAATCTTCTTCTTCAAGAAGCAACGGCATTCTTGAGTTGCCATCGTTGTGTAGTCATTTGATTCACGACAGCGCCGTTACTCACGGAGATATAGCATAGATTTCGCTCTTCGGGAAGACGTTCGGCTTACGCGTACTGCGTACTATCGAACGTATGCCTATACAAGATACAATTCTATCATTTTCGCTGTAATTTAGCGGTATTAATTTGTTATGTTTAAAGATTCACAACCTATAAATATATCAAAGGTAAAATAAAACAAGTATGAAGTCGTGTACTAGTAGTAATAAAACCTCGCAAGATCTCATATACTTATATACTGATACACATACTGAAAACATTGCCATGACGTACCATATTCTCGAAGTAGGTACATATTTTACAGAGGTAGAGCCACAGACCATATTATTGTTGATCATATGATACCCGGACAAGGTCCTTATCTTTATTGCCTTTCTATCTTTGTTCATGTTTCCCTTCTATCTATACGTCAATTTAAAATCAAAATGCATACGAGATTGAATCAATTGCATGGCAATTGTTTGTATGTCTTATTATAGTTCTGTTTCCTCGGAAGTCGGTAACCATTAGTAGATTACTTTATTACCTGGCGATTTACTATGTGTTCAATGAGTATTAAAACTTTCTAATATTTATTTATTTTTCATGCCCACAGATAACTTTAGGATTTATTAATTTTCAAATAATGTATGGATTGTTGACGTAATATTTCATATCATTTGTCCATTGGCGATAAGTGCCTTTTATGTGGTGAAAGATTTTTCCCAACAAGTACCTATTGTGGTTCCGAAGATATTCTCAAACATAAACAAACGCACACAATTCGGTCTCTCTCTTTACCTAAAATTAGTTTAATGGTAGGTGATTACATCTATTCCATCTGGTCACACATGATCTACATTCGCCCGATTGCATACGAGTATCTATGGCGGACTGTAGGGTAACTTAGTGGGAGTCTTAAAAATCCAACCTGTCTAATTCAATATCGCCAATTGGTTGTGGTCGCTCCATATAAATTATCGAAGTTTATAGCATCACCGTTACACTGGAAAGACGAGTCTGAGTTGGGGAAAAGGCTTCTGAGCCTTGAATGATGATGATGGTTCGTACAAGATTAATGGACTCGTCCCGGCCCGGTATCATAGGCACGGATAATATGTCATTTAATTGCAATGTTAATTTTTAAGCAAGTATAAGATAGTTGACAAATATTACGTAGGAAATATAAGCTTTACGAACTTTGTGTCACCCGTTTATAAGGTTTTCATGGTCTAGAATGTTTAGAACTGTGATGTAATACTTACCTTACCACTTTGCTACTTGATGACAACTTGACCCATGTCCATCACGCTTTGTAGATTAGATTGGGATTTTCAATGTAATCAGATATCAATCGGCCAGAGCACTCACTTAAATAGCCATTCATGTATTGCATTAAATCCCGTAGAGATTATGGCTTTCAAGCATGCTTGAAGTACACATGTGCTACAATAATTACTTAATAAAGATTTCTTCATTTATTTGATTTAAATTAGTTTCATTATTTGAGATGACGCTAGACCAATACAAGCGATTTCCTACAAAGTATTTGTATATGGTCAGTTAAAATGCGTGTCCACATTCTGGTTTGCTACGCACGTACTGGTTTCTTGAATATTTTCTCGTAGGTGATGAAAAAAATTAAAAAATAGTAATGTTACGTCGGGGGTTGTTCGCGCACGGTTAACAATTTACATTCCTCACGACTCGGGGTCGACATGCCGGGTCGGGTCGATTCCTACATGTAAAAGTATTTTAAAAAATCATGACAAAAGAAATCTTTGGGAATCACGGAAACCAGCATTCCACGAAATTATTTTTCAACTGACCGATGATTTTTAGAATTTTTTCTTGGAGGTAAAAAATCAATCGGGAACGAGCTGTTCCATTGCAGATGATGATCAGATGATGATCAGATGAGGGCATGAGTTAAACAAATAGGCAGTGCGGGGTGCGGGTTGCGGTAGCCAGCGGTAGAGCGCACGGGCAGGATCAGGAGGTCAGTCAGGTAGCGTGCAGCGGTTACCAGTTCACTTACTAGTTTAGTATAACATTGTATAGCACCTCTAGCTAACCGGACCTATTTGAATTGGACCTAGATTCAGTTATACTTATAATTATGATGTTATGATGATGCATTCATAAGTTTTTAGTTTACTTTTAGTTAAAATATGCATATAACCTTTACATCACAAAATAAGTAGGTAGTAAACTGTGGAAATAGAATCTTTTATAGTTTGTTGTGTCTCTCCACTATTAATAAATTGCCAACATACGAGTACAAACGGCGTCGCAATATTAAATGAAGTCGTTATGGTTCCCATAAATTAACGATTTATGTTTATGATTCAATGTCAATTAATTGAGTTTTTAATCGGTTAATCGTCTACTATTAATCTAAATGCGCCCGATTTATTGACTAATACAATTCAAAGGAATAATTTCTACATTTATAATTGGATAACTGAATCACTGTGTAATGTAGCTAAATTACCTTTAATATTATACTTGCATTGGTTGACAGATCAATACAAAACCTAAACACCTGGCGATATAAACGATGTCAGTTATTAATTGAGAATTTTAGTAAATATCACCCCTAAGGGATTAAAATTAAGAAAGTATAACTGCATGGAAATTTTTCATTTTCATAATAAATGTTACCTTTAGGAGGGTGTAATCAATATGGAAAGTTTTAAAGCAAGAAGTTATAAATTCGTTAAAAATCTCATGAAACTTAAAGTTTGAGTAAGTTTATGCATGATTTAGATTCACGAGCATACTATTTGAAAGGGTTTATGACAAATGCATGCATGACATAGGTTCTATGTTCCATGCATAGTTCAAATTTAATTAACTGAAATGAATGAATTTAACGAATGAATTAACTGTTGTAGTAGTCACGTAATCCAAAGCTTTTGGTAGATCAGATAGAGGAAGATTAACTTTGTTGCATTTTTCGCTGTCGTTTGCAAGACCGTTTATACAGTGGTTACATCAATCTATTGCTTCGGTTTATTGACTTTGCTTAGATAAGTGAGCCATTAACTTACGATCGACAAATTTGGTAATACGTTGTACTTCTTGCGCATCGTGCAGTAGGCATTAATGATGTGATGTCACAGTACGCAAGAAGCTGCTCTTTAATTTTTTTGTTACTCTGGTTATTGCTTTTTGGAATCTCTGATTTGGACTTAGCTAGCCAAAGGTTAGCTATTTAGGTCGTTGCGATTTCAATAGATATTTCTATTGTTTATTCTTTCTTTTAACATTTTCTTTTGTTAAATAACAATATTTTGTCTTTTTTGTCTCCCTTTTGTTAAGGAGCGTAGTGAATTTTTTCTTTTCATTAATTTCCAAACGGGTTCTAATTCTTCTGGGAATTCCCGAATATCGTAACTCGGTGTATCGTCAGCGTGAGTGTTGATATGGAATCGTAGTCAGGAAGTGATTAGTTTTAAAAACAAAAATCTCTTGTTTATCAACGTAAGGTCCATAACTAGAATTTTGTGTGTAAATATGAAGGAGATTGTTTTAGAAATTATAACGCAATATAATAATTAAATAAAGTCATTCTTCAACCTAATTGCTTCAAATATCAAGTTTGGTGGTTGTGTAAAAATACGTGTACTTAGTTTCCTATTATAGTATCTTTTATACGTCTTTACAATTTCAAATATTATAAAATAATTGTATGAAAGTGAGAATTAAACCATATCCTTTTAAATGGGTGCTAGAACATATTTTTTCGATAATATACCTAAATACTTTGTTTGTTCTTAAATAATAGTAAAAGTAATAATAATATAATTATAGTACTTTCTTTGCCTATTGGCTTCACAACATCATGACCACAATGTGATCCCTAGACAATAGGCACATTTCACAACATTTATTTTCGACAATAATTCTAGTATTGGTCAGGGACAAGGGAACTTCCATGATAATGTATTTTACATTTTACGAGGTATAAATTTTGTAAATTTTGAATGAGAGTACACTAGCCATGTGTAAACAATCTTTTTCTTTGAACTAACAACTATTAGTTAAGAAATTCCTTTTAAAGAGACGATGCGGTATGCATTTGAGCATGACGTTTCCATTGGCGAAATGTGTTGACGAATTTTAGTGGGTTCTCTATACATTACACAGCTTATGAATTATGAATAAAAATTAGTATTCTGAAAGTTTCACAGTCATAAAATTATAATTGTTTCACATATTAGCCGTCGAATATAAATATAACTTATGATGGTTAAGTTTATGAAGTGGCGCCCTCTAGGCTGTGTTAGAACATAGCGTCAAGATTAATAATCGACTTAAACTTAATACTAACTTATTGAAATTTAAGAAATATCTTTATTATGCCATTATACCAACGTTAATGTAATTTTTTTAATGTAAGTAGGTACATTACCAGCCACGATAAAAAGAATGTGTTGTTGTTTTATTATCCTACTGTAAAAACATCATCATCGAACTACATGGCAAGTAGGTAACTGACATATTAAGATTAAATGATTAAAATATATTACTTAGATTTTCTTTGTTGAATTTAAAAAACCTTTTACTCCTATTTGATTTATATCTAAAAATAGTAGGAATATAGTTAACGTAAAATAAAAATACCAAAAAATATGCTCCAGGTGAGGCTCGAACTCACAACCCCGGCATTGCTCACGAACACTGTCTTATAAGTACCGTGCGCTAACCAATTGCGCCACTGGAGCGATGTTCGGCCTCACGAAATTATGGCTCAGTTACCACACACCCCCCTTCCCGCGCCTCCCGCGCCTTGTTACTCATTCATTCAAATAGTGAAGTAATAAAATTTTCCTAGTTACTGATGTACCTGCGGTTTGATAATATTATTATGTAGATATAGGTACCTAACGAAATATTACTTTATAATTTTATGTAAATTATTATGCAATATCACGTTATACATTAGAATTAATCAATACATTAAATTATTTGAACCTCGCTATTGTTTGTTTAGAGGTTAAATCAGTAATTTTTAATGATAAAAACCCTTGATATATTTGTATTTTATTCGCAATTTTTTAATGATTCCTAAGGTTATTTTTAATGATTCATTTAATCTTCATTATCAAAACCTTTCGTGGATTTTACCTTAGTGGTTCTTATCAGAAGATCCACTTACACGGTAACTAACTACCTAAGTATTTAGTTGCTAAGTACACATAATCTTTTCACATAGTGGGGATGCGGTGAAGATTGGGATTTGAAGTTTCAATAGTACCTACCTACTTACCTAAAGAGTTAACTTATCATGACCGTCTACATCGATGATAGATAATAATTTGAAATGAAAAAAAAAAATAATATCTTATCCAGCTAATCTATAATGGAGGTACAATCTATAATAGTAAAGAATTAGTATTTAGCCATGTGTTTATGTATATCAGAATAATAGTTAGTTTTAGTAATTAATTGATCCATTAGTTGTTATTCTGGTGATTTATATTATATCTGCCTTTAAATTAAGTATCAAAATGTTTAAGTATTTATGTTGTAACAAGGACTTAGTAGTTTACAGAGGGAGTATTATGGAAAATAACAGAATATCAAAGATCCTAAAAATTTATTATTCATTTATTATCAAAAACAAACTTTAAGAACTTTGATATTCTGTATTCTGTAAGATTTCTCATAGTGGACCCTGATTCTACTATTTGAACTTTACTTTTAACATTACTTAACTTTATACTAAAGTTGACTTTTTAAGCAGCTTAAGTCAAAAATTAAATGGCATCGTGCAGAATGAATATGTCGATGTAATGAAATCTTTTTCGTTTACTTAATTATGAACTTTAATTGTATTTGACAATGCGAAAAATTCAATAACACCTTTTTCGATTATAAAAACTGGTTTGACAATGATTGAGAATTAGTAGAATCGCGGTCCTGTTTCCTCTCTGATCAAATTGAAACCATAAATATGGAAAATTTGGTATTGCTGAATCGGAGCCCTGCCGTAAAACTAAACCAAGGAACTAAACTAAAACACGAACGAGCGTGTTTACGCTAGATACGGTTAGTCAATAAAGTGGTAGTGTCCATTCTTCTCAATGGTATCAGTAATATAATTATAATCAATCGTTATTGTTATCAATGAAATAATGGTTGCGCAAACAAACTACGTAGTAACAACTATTACCAGTGTTACTCGCGTTTTTATCAGTCCTTAACAACTTGAATAGGTTATAATTAGCATGCTGTAACTGTATAGCATTCATTTGATAAGCACTGCTACAAAATAGATAATATTTAGAACCTACTGGTACTACTAACTCTTGCTTGTAAGTACATACATGGTTAACAAATTCTTAGTTATTAATTGCCCTCGGTAAATAATACAAAAAGTAGTGGTTTCTATTAAAATTTTCATATTATTGTGTAGGTGTATTGTGTTTGGATTTAACTCTGTCATAAATGGGAAGATTAGCAAATAATTTCTTTATTCGCGAATTTTATTCCGTAGTGACCTTGTTTAAATTTCGTGAAGATCTGATTAACGGTAAGTAAGTTTAGGTGGCACATAAAATAATTCAAAGCTCAGCAAAACAAACACCATCAGGTTCAGGTATCAGGGTTATCGATGAGGTTTCTTGCACAGACAGACACATAACCGACCCATATATTTTAGAATGTCTAATAGGTTCTGCATGCAGGTATGCGAATAGATGTTTTTAATTAGAAATTTTTTTTTTTTCTAATTAAATACTGCTACTTCATCGATGACTTTCACTCTAAGGATTTATTCTTATATCGGTGCTGTAAAAACCTACTAACTAAAGTTACACCTATAGACTAGATGCAAGTAATTTTGTGAACTGTTAGTATTTAATATCCTATTCTATTCTATGAAATTGTGGCAATTGTCGTCGTGCACACTGTGAGGCAGTTACACAAAAAGGTCAATAATTATCTAAATAGGCTAAAGAATGTCATGTCACTTTGCCTATTACAGTCCATTGATAGAGATAGACCTCTCTTAATGTTGGGAGGCTTTGGCTTTGGAGTTATCGCTGTATATTTTCGGTGTGAGATATGTTGGTGATATTCTTTTTGTCGTCCTCACAAAAATGTCGTATACTAGAAAATATTGGTACAATGAAATTTGTTCTTACAGTCAAAAAGAAGTTCTAAACATATGTAATTCTTCGAGACGCCTTATTAACCAACCAATAATTTCGGCGTTATGCTCTTGAACATACTGGAATCAGTGGTATGTACTCGAATAAAGTTTAAAACTTAAATTATAATTTTCTCTACTGTGTAGCCTTGGGGCGATGTTCAGAGCAGTAGCAAAGGTGTTTCCGGATATTGAATTAAAGCTTTACAATGGTAGGTATGTTAATGGCTAATCGAGAAATATAGCTTATTGTTTCCTAGTGTTATCGATGGGATCCTGATACCGGTTTGTTATCAATGAAATAATTGTATATATTGTATATAATAATTGTTGTATCTTAAACTTACAGAAACTCTAGCTGATGCCCATCGAATTCTGATTCCGTCCCCGCTACCCCACTATTCCAATGATAAAAGCCACGTACGTGTTAATCCAGATTTCAGTTAGGTCCAACGCCTATAGCGGAGGCGACTCGGGCATCGGAGGTCGCTGAACGACCTCCGTCCTCCGTGAACGGTGGCCTGGGGGTGACTTGTGGAGCCGCCTGTCACCCTAGAAGGGGCAGGCCACGTACATATTTCTACATGTCTCTGTATAATGTATGTATTTACAAAAAAAAGTATCTAAGTATGTTTATTTGCATTCTAGAACCCATTAAAACGAGGCTTACCATGAGTCTAGGTCTGGTGGCGTTGTGTAGATTGTCCTAGAATATTTATTATTATTTATATATTGGTCGAGGGAAACTACATCACATAATGTCAACTTTAGTTGCATTTTGTGGGAACGATACTGGAGTTGACGAGACTCTAGTTATTTTCAAGTTGCCTAATGTAAGAATGGTTTAACTCGCAATTTGTGCTAGCGAGCGGTCTGCTAGGTTCACAAACTATGTCAAAAATTCAATTAAAACTTAGATAAGAACATGTAGGCTATTCATGTAAGAGTTATTTCGTACGAAACAAACTAATGGTATTGAGTGGAAATATCGAGCGGCGGCAAACTGACTGATCAAACCGATTGAGCAGGACAATTGCCCTTAATGAAAGTAATTAACACGACGCGATCGGTCGGCATCGATAGCAAGCGGCTATGCCACACTGCGTCTGCACACGGCTGCGCAGCCGAACGCCCAGACACTACAATATGCGTCTAAATCAACCTACACATGCTTCGATTTAATTAGAAAATAAATCTCTGCTCCATTACACCGAATTCAATCGATACTGGAACAAACACAGTGACTGTGTAGGTCTACGCATCTGGACCTTCTAAGCGATATAAGAATGTAGAAATGTCAGTCATACTCGCATAATCAAAACCATATTCAGCGTACATTCTCTTTTCCCACCGTAAGGTGCATGTTTCCCAACGCAATTTCAATTGCCAAGAAAATAGCAGGTAGTTGCCCTAATATGTCCATTGAAGCCGTTCGAATTCACAAAATCAGCTGATTCAGGTAAACACAAAGTTGTTCAAAGGACGTCATTTTGTAAGTGAAGACCATTTGATGTTATTCACTGGCTGCGTGAGAAAGTGAACCATCTTATCAATATGGTTTATGAGAACATAAAATTTGTAGCCAACACTATTTGAATTGTGTTTAAATTCAAGGTTGATATTATTATTACACTATGTTGATATCGTTCGTGGAATACAGCTCGTATTCCAATACGCAATACATTTACCCACCTTTGTTTGCCTACAATTTCCAATATCAAGATGTGTGTAGATCAAGGTTACGGCTGCATTTATCTTTTATGGGCTCTCTAAATCAAGAACAAATTTATCGATAAAATGGTATAAAGCTAACAGTGCGACTTGTTGATCTGTTTGTTTATGATATTCTACAGATATCTATGCATATGTAAACATATAGAATCAATATTAGCTATGTCCCATCCGAATTATTCAAGGTTAAAGTAAGTGTTAAAATGTTGTATACCTACGTGCTAGACTAGCTACAATATGGATGCCACTTAGTTGTTGTATTTAAGTACTTGAAAATTAAAGCGTTTAAATCTCGGTTATGCAGATAAATGCGAAAAAAGTTTTATATATCTACTTGTATATGTAGTGTAGAGTAGACGGTTGCGTTGTGGAAGTGTCAGGTTTAAATGGGCCATAGGTATGCGACAACGCCCTGCTTGCAATGTTTTGTCCAGCACTTTATCAAGGTTGTCACGAGCACGTGACACATGCTATTAAAATATAATAGTTCAGCAAATTACATGTCAAAATCTCACGTGTGACAACTTAAGAGATATTTTATTTTTAACCTGTAATATAAAATCATAAAAAGTTGTTTCATAATGTTTATAATTGTGTATTACATATTATATCTCAAATTTCATATACCTTTGTGTTTTAATTTTCTATAAATCGCTTGTTTACATCGATATATTGTTGTTTTGCTAACTCTACGTAGAGGTTTCCTAGGTAGGTACCTAGGTACTAACTCACAGTATTATGAAGAGCAGTATAATATGTATGCCATACAAAATATTTAAGGAATCGTTTATATACATACATTACAGGCGAATGTTTCATGGTTTTGTTCTCCAATGTTTTTATAGTAAGGAGAATCTACATAACCATCATTGAGGCACACACTGGCATGGTGAAGCGAGACAATAAAAATAAGATCGAGTTCGGCCAGCAAATATAAAAGAATTCCACGTCGAACGATGAATGAATCGGAGCATCATTCTCAAACGAGCATGTAGTTCGTTTTGTTTGATTGTATGTCCGTAATGAAAAAGCGCGTCTGGTCTCAGGTGCACACCTGTTGAGGCGCCGAGGCCGTGGGACACGGCTCATGCAGGTAACGAGACGCGCAAAAACCAATCTATTGTACTTACGATATGCATCAAACGCTTTCTGGGCTTAGTCAATCAAATTTTAGAGTTAGATTTTTAATATAGACTGTACTGTGTGACGGAAAAAATGTGGAATAAGTACAAATTTTTTTGACCATTTTTAGCCCTAGTTTTTGGTAATCATTGACCTTCATCATTTGGTTAAAACATTACAGTTTAGACTTTTATGATGCATTACATTTATGGTTGTTGTAATAATATGTGTGACGGAACCTGTGAGAGCCTGTGTGATATGCAGATCGTCGGCAAGATTTTATTTTGTATACCATACAGGGGCGGGACATGAAGAAAGCACGAACGCATCTCTTTATGTGTAGGCAGAGGCCCACTCAGATATGTACGTTCCGTGTTTCAATTTTTGCCCATATCAGGTAGTGTAGTGGCGGTGTGCCGCGGCGTGTAGACAGATTCAGATATGCTAAGAACGTGCAGATCGTAGTGCGCAGGCGCGCGACTTAACCAGCGCCCGCAAAGCCTCTGTAGGCGTGAACATCAAGCCGCCACCGGCCGCGCTCGCGCCGCAAATTTATGCTTGGGTTCCCAACACTACCCGCACCCAGCGCAATGCCACATGCTGTATAACCTCTCAAACCCACTCAGATATTCGCTAGACGTCTCTCCCACGCAAAATGTTTCCCGGCTAAACCGAATTTCTCTTTGCCCAAACAAAATATCTCTTGATTTTTTTTAACTTGAGGTGTAAACTATTATCTTACTTTGACTGTTCAATAATCGGGTGTGTGTGATTTAATGCGTTGTTGATTTTATACACATTCCTTGCCATTCTATAATACCCCGACTGGCGCAATACGAAATTCCATTAAACTTTTTGGATGCGGATAAAAGATTTTGGAAAATACAAACGTTTTTTTGCATCTCAACAGGTTATTGTTCAAGGTTTAAGAGGCACAATTGCACTGTTGTGTTTTCAGTTAACCGTGACAAATGTTGATGCTTATTTTACCTGTGGCCATCTTGTTATTTTATGTTTGCGTGATGATTATAAGTGTGATAACAGAAAATATTTCGGCTCTACATTCTCTTCAATGCCCATTTACTGTAGCTCACGTTAAACGATAATACATACTAAGTATTTTGTTTACTGCACATGTAGCAGATATTAAGAGGTGCTGTTTACCTAGTAACAACTGTAACAAGTGATTTTTGAGGTCAAAATACTGTCACAAGAAATCACGTGTATTTTTTAATTACACGCGGATTCGCAAACCTGCACATTTCTCATGTTTATGTCTTCTCATGCTGATTCATATGTTGCGCGGAACATAAAAAACAGGCTAAGTGCTATTTGAACAATATAAAGTGCAGGGTTCCGTGTATTGTAATTAAAGATATCATACACATATTTTGATAACTAATCTGGGTATATGGGGCTAATTAACCTTATCTGCACATGCTCATCTCACAATAGCTAAAGTAAGCCATATAAAAAAAATGGGGAAACGCGGTACGAAGGTTTGGTTGCAGCCGGGATCACTCATGGTGACTATTTTCTGTAAGTATTATTCTATCAGTATGCAGTTATAGATTTTTTTATGTTTGTTCCTAGTTCACGGTTCAGCTCTGAATATTTCGAATCGCCACATGTTTGCACTTTCTTCAAAACGGTATAATACAGGGTACGCATAAGTACCTACCTACATATATCCGGTACAATATTTGTAAAAAAGTCTAATTATTATACGATATTTAATAAATAAAATTAAAAAATAAATAAAGGTATTCAATCACTAAAACTTTATTAACCAGTCGCAGTATTTGACACGGGTATATCACTCCCACAGTGCCACTGGTACCCGGTGATCTATACCTCGCTCAGAAAGTTATGGCGATCGTACTTACTATACTATCTAATGCACTGTGCACCTAAGTGCTATTTAAATCGGACCCTCTGTTGAGTGCAAGTGTACTTACTTCTTTGGTAGGTTTTTTTTCCTTATAATAGATTTTATTAACAACCGAAACTATATACTACCTCATACGATCTAAAATATGATAATACAATCTTATGCTTTCGTTCTGTTTATTTCAGACTGTGAAAAAAAATATAATTTCAATAAATTATTAACTTTTTCTTGGACTTATTTAATGTTTATTCATTTGCCAATGTCTGTAACATGGGAAAATTAATAATATGTTGATAGAAATCCTATATGAAAATTATAATATCTCATCTCTTGACTATATGTCTTATTTCTGAGTATATATACGTCTATCTATATATTTAATATAAATGTTATCCATCAAATGTTTTATAATTTACGTTGAATTATTTTCCTTTTTTTTAATTAATCAAAATATTATATCAATAAATCAAGATCTCTACCTACATCCTGGAAATAGTACCCTGCTTATGTTGTTCTATGTGTCTATATCTCTATGTGCATCATCCTCGTATATTCAATGATTTATGATGAAACTTACACCTCTATTCAGGAGAGCTATCTCCATTCTTATAACGTATCACCTGAAAGTCCGTACTGATAGACAGATGGGACCTTTGCAATGATTTATGGTAAAAATTGGTTATGGTTTGCTCTACTGGGTTGGGGGTTAGTCGTCAGACATTCATCTTATTGAAACCAATCAAGGGTGAGACCGGACCGGACCGAGTAAAGTACAAGTTTTGGATGCAACTGCAACTGAAGCTCTGATGAAGAAGAGGGACGCGCTCAAGAGATTCCAAAATTGACTATGGAATTCTAATTACTTACGTTCACGTTCTTACAAACGTGACCGATCTCTTGCCTATATTTAATTATTCATCGATAATGATTAGTCATTTGTACCTAAATATCATATTTCATCGTTATCGATTAGGTATGATCGATTGGCGATGCAACTTAAGAAACACGTTGCTCTGTTACATTTATTGGTAGGTAGTAGGTATGTATACGAAAGAGGCCGTTAAAATGTCGCGCTTTGATAAACAACTTACTGTACGTTGCTATATCAAGCAATCAATAAGCGTATTGCAGACATAAGCCTCTCCCAATTTGCACCATTGCTT
Source organism: Pelosia muscerda (assembly GCA_963691645.1). NCBI lineage: Eukaryota > Metazoa > Arthropoda > Insecta > Lepidoptera > Erebidae > Pelosia > Pelosia muscerda. The sequence goes on from OY829100.1 coordinate 9,929,313, forward strand.
TAGATCCTCCGTCTTCTGCATCCAGGGTGTCCATATATATATAACGTTCTCTTCACGACAGGGCAGCGACGACAACCCGCCATCTACCTCTATCCTTACGACTTCCTCATACTTTAACGAGTTTCCTCAGCTTTACTCTCAGAAGATCTTTCATGTATTCCCGGAGGTTTAAGTGCGAGCCATTTTATTCAATTCATAATCAATTTTGGTCAATATATGTTTTGCAAAGTCAACCATGGCTTGCGCCCAATAACATACGCGTACCTTACACACTTGGCGTGTCATTAACTCAGTAGTCATTCGTTCTACGTGCTCAAACTGCCTTAGCATACCCTTTTCGTTCTCGTTATAATATAACATAATGTACAGTTCACAATACTCTCGTATATCTGTATTCATATTGATCTTGAACTGAAATATCTATAATCTCTACAGCGAACATCGTGCTGCGTTATGGGTTTCGTACACCGGCAACTTGTCTCTACTTATTGCTATGCGATCTTGGCAATGATATTTTTGACCTGATCGCAAGTTCTCGTTATTTATAAAGTGGTTTGATATGCATTTATTATTACTGGGTTCTTTGTCAAGTGTGTGTCTGGCGAGCGTGGAACGCACAAGCGTGCGCTTGTTGCCCCCTTTCCATTTAATGTTAAGATTGAAGAATTTGTCTGGTTCCTGAGTCCTATTTCTCTGGGTGTAAGTATAGGTCCCCCACCAAATGAGTAATGTTTTCGATAGATCAATCGAACAGTTGGTCAATCGCAGTTCCCGTTGGAGTTCAGGCCTTCCGACTTTTCTTCCTCCAGTTCACATGATCTTGGCCATCTATGGTCGTAAGCCCCCCCCCTCCTTTTGGAATCTGGGGGTGTCATTCCCAGACATCAGCCCAGCGTAGGTGATTACCGAACGACTACAAAGGTAATTATGATTGTACCCATGAGTGTTCATCAGTCTTAACAAATGCATTGTCTTATAGTAGTCAATTGTATAAAACATATATTGATTTTAAAATAGCATTTTATCACGTGGTCAGCGATACGTCGATATGATCACGGTGATGTTGGGGATGTACGATAATGAAACTGTGTTAGTTGGATAGCGCACGTCCGAATAACGTGCGGATGTCCTCGGCGCGAGATAAGGCGCCACAACCTGTCCGAACCTTATCGTGGTGCCTATGCTTTGTCAACACTCCCTATGCAAATAACTCGCAGATAACTTTTTATAGAGTCTCATCTTACTACAAACCTGAAGTGTAATCATTTTAGATACGTTATATTATGTACCTACTGTTACGATCAGATAATGCAGAGGTATTTAAAACACACACCAACCGCACATAGGTAGGTATCATTTTTAACTGACGTCAAATAGGAGGGAAGTTCTCAATTCATCTCTATCTTTTTTAATGTAGATCGATAGCTGTCGGATCGGCTTTACCTTGTCTGATGGTACACAGAAGGGATGGTCTCAGGAATATTGGTCACGCTATATAAACTAAGGCTACAGTCATCAGTGAAGATGCTTCTTACTTGCACTCGCTATTATCAGATAACGAATACAAGTAAACACTGCCGGGTTTAACTTCTTATAGTTTAAAATAAGAAATGTCCGTTTCTATGTCATCTTACTGAAGTATCTAAACACGTACCTACTGGATCAGTAAAACTTTGATTATAATATATTATATACTCATAGCTGAAATATCAATGACTTTTATTAATCATTAAGTCAATCTTTTGTAACAATAACGGTATTCGTAATATCTAGGACGTAACAGCTGGTATACTACTTCATCAGAAAGGGATTGTTACGGTTTGGATGTTGACTTAATCTATATATGGACCATATAAAGAAGTCATACTGAGGAGTTGTGTCATTTGCCAAAAATCGGTTACTCTGTTCTGTATCTGTCATTTTAGAAACATACCTATTACCCATTAAGTATCTATTATTTTGTAAACGATGCCGCAATTTGTTTGTAACTGTTACCGAACTACCGATTATTAATGACCTTGGCTGGTATCTCACTAGTGAAGTGATCGATTTTGCCTCGTACATAATATAAGAAATATATTTGATTGAACTTCATTTTGGCCGGTCTAAGCTAATGTTGAACGGGGTCCGATGGGAACCTTTGAAATATAAACCATATTACGCGAAGGTCGCCGTAAGTGGGTCGATGGCGAGGCACTTCCGGCCGCGTGGACGGCACGTGCTCTAACAGGATGTGCATATGCGCCGAAGTCGAGCTATATATCATGCGCATATTTTAATGGCAGTGGTTCCGCGCCTATCAAGTACAGTGATATATTATATAGCATATTAGATTAGTTCCAATATGGTACATGGTAATATTCAACTCTATTTATATTTTATATTATTACAAGAACTTTACACTATCAAAGTTTTGTAAACCTTATGAAACTGAAGGATATGAGCTTAACCGTTTAGTATTCAATTAATCCTCACCTTACATTTATGCTCTCAAATATTATCACCTCAATGTGTTAAGACAGTGGAAAACCTTGGAGATAGGTGATCGAATCAGGCTCTAATGGCAGGTGATATTTCACAGTACCTATATGAAGATACTAATATTCTTATATTATATTGTGAACCAATTGCACTTTTTTTTGTGCGCGAAATCCCCACGGATACCACCTCCACCAAAACCAGTGGAGGTGATTATGGAACCAATTGCACTGAGATTCTTCTTTGATTGATGAATACGAGTGATAAATTTTACGCATGAAATACATTTTTGACTTTCTAGGCACGCCAATGTTTTGGCATGTTATTTATAAATTGGTTTGAATAATTGTTTAATCATAATAATCATAATCATAATCATTTATTTGGGAAGATTATTGAGAAATTAATTTTGTAGAATGGTTTCTATCGGTGAAGTAGGCTTGTTTTGTAGATGCAGGTGCACAATGACTAACATCGCCAAATAAATATGTAGGTACAGGCAGATACACAATATTTAATATAATCTACGAGTATATTAAAATATAAACAGTTTGTTTGATTGTTTAGTTGAGCACGCTAATCTCAGGAACTACTGGTTCGAATTGAAAAATAAAAAATAATATATGGAATAGCCCAGTTACCGAGGAGTTCTCAAAGTCAAAGTCTCAATGAAATGTCAACAAACCCGGTAAATTTCTATACATTATTTGAAAATGAATAAAATAAGGATCATAAGTATGCCACGAGCGGTTTCGCTAGTATATAATAAATAGATTAGATTTGCCTAACCATTTGAATAGTAGTAGTTAAAATTTCTACCTCATTTATTAATTAAATTCAGATAGATCTTACGTCGGTATTATATGCTTAGTTATCGTCATTCTCTTGGCATCCCTTAGCTAATGTCGTTAACATACCCACTTAATTAAACGAATTCTATTTAGGTTCAAAACATAGTCATAAAATATCCAACGTACAATTGAAAAGCGGTTACGAATGCGCAACATAAGAAGGAATATTTCTTTCAAGAAGTGATAAACGACGACATTCATAAAGGCGAAGAAAAAAATTAATTCGTGAATTCCTTAAGTTATTGGCACAAAAAGGGAAAATTTAAGACGTGCCAAGACAGACAATACGGAGTGGTGTTAATCTTACCACGATCAATAAACTCTCTGATTACACATTCATGGAATACTTTGTGCCTTGTCCCTCTGAAGCGTGTAGTATGTATGTAGCGGCCACTGTTGCGAGTGTATGTACGGGTATACGGGCATACTACACGACTACCTACTTACATTGTATTGTCGATTGTTCGACTATATATTTAAAGTTTATCATTTAAGGATAATTCGGCTACGTACCCACTGGACCCTCAAAATACGACCTCAATTCTGGTAACTTTTTCGGGAAACTTATTTTTCGGCCAATAAAGGGAGTCGGTGGTTTGTTATTGGGTTTGTACTCGTAGTAAAGTATTATGTAAATTTTTGTTAAGACGTACGTGGACAAGTACGTACTTCTGAATTTCATTATTTTTGCGAATATAACTTTTTTCATCCCACCGTCTCATTAGGTACATTCAAAATAATATCCAAGCAAATCCAAATTTATTATAATATTTATTATTCCCGTTAAAGCTGTGGACATGTTGAGATACGTTACGTTTACGAGACATATGGGTCAGCAGACGTATAAAATTCGACCAACTGATCCAGATTAGTTGAAAAAATATGCCAGCTGACCGTTTCCTATACCGTAGTTAATTGCTATTGGGCGGTGGGTGAGGTGACACGGGCTAAATTGGCGCATCTGTCATTGTTGTATCCTAACTACGGGCTCTGCCCCAAGCTTGTGCTATGTGCGTCATCTGGAAACCTATTAAACGATCTTTCAAGACTTTTTGCTTTTGTTTTTAGACTCCATAATTAGACAATAATTTTAAAAACGTGAACCATTTAAATCGAACCATAACTATACATATTAATTTGAACCTTATATCATAAGTATTGCAGCACTTGCCAACTCATATCATAATTTGTCTAGTATGCTAATGAACGGAGTATCTATATGTATAATGCATAACATATTTGCAGTGTTAACATACTTTAGCGATGTAAATTACGCTAGCCAGCTTTAGATTAATGACGTGACAAGACAACAGGCGTACTTAAAAGATATAATAATTCATGATAATGATGGAAACAAATTTATCGAATTATACAAGAGGAAATATATGAATAGAACTAAAGCCTTAGCTCATATTCAAATGAATGAAGTTAATAAGCTCGTAGACGAGTGCCAGCCCACGATTGCGACGTCGATCTCACGGTTTAACAAAGTCCCCGCATTTGACAACATGTCGCTCTCTATAGTAAAATCCGATGACACATCTCGGTTCCTCATCGCTCATTTGACGCGGGTGACCATATAAATGATAATCTCTAAAGGCATTTCATCGTTTTATTATTTCACAATAGCCCACTAACTTCCCTAATTTTAGTCACCAAATGATTTTGTAACAGACAGCGATGTATTATTGTGAACATGATTTATAAGATCGTTCTACCATTCAAGATAATGCGGTTAGGTAGGCAGCAATATACAGCTTCTTAGCTTTTGTAGATATTCATCTAGAACATTAAGTTATATAATTCACATCATATCAATATACAACTTAATTAACTATTAGTATTCGCACGCAGGTGTGTTTAGTTTGTTCTATTAAATAATATATTATACCTATTAATTATTATTGTTTAGTTTGCTCATAGGTACTTTTGAACGCATTTGAGAAGAAACTGTGTCAAAAATATTATTAACGTTCAGAGAAAGACCCCAGAGATCAGCGACCGTAAGCCTCCCAAGACACACCTGCTCGCTATTCATAATGCCAAACAGCGAGCACAATAAGACCTATTCAAATGTTAAACAAAAATGGCGTTCGATAGACAGCAGCACTATATTGAATTAACTCGAAGGCGGAACAATGCTTACATCGATATCTCTACCTACTTTCTTTTCGAGAAAGACAAAGTTCCTTCTTGCTAAGACGCTGACAAGCGAGCCGCGACACAAAGAAGATCGACGGCGGTTGCCCGTAATGCACAAAGGTCAACTCGGCTCGAGATCACCTTACATCGGTCGCAGCCGCCCGCGCACCACTATGCGTCGTGAGCCGGTGCGCCGCGCTCTATACTTTTGTGAGTCGACGACGACGAGTATTATCGCGCGATCTGGGAGCGGAGATGCTTCTCATAATGCGTCCAGATAAACCCGCTTTGTGTCGTGTGCTCTCTATAACAAGAACAATATTCCATGAAAGGAGTGCGCAACGCAACAGGTACATGCCCCCGCGATTATCTTCTAGTTTAGGTGACGTGTGCCTCTTTTCAATCTCTAACTACGACATTTATCTTTTCAAATAATACAAATCTCGGTGAATCTAAGACACATGTTTCACAAGAAATAGGTACCATGTTTGTGCAGATATCGTGAACCTTTTATATATTTTTTGCACACATTTATTTTTCTGATACTACAATACTTTTAATGACATTCCAAACTGAATTTCAAGAAATTAACGTAGCATAAGAGCTTGATTACATTACTTTACTAAACGAACTTGGCGACATCCATCGTATGAATCAAAATTGTAGTTGTGACTGGGCGCATGCGCCATAAGCCACGACACGATTAGAAGCACTGAATTAAACAATCACGGCTGACTCATAATACCGGTTGGCTATAAAGACAACTGAAATAATCTTTGTCTAGTTTATTTCTCAGACAAAACGCCATGTTACAACGATAGTATAATTTAACACTGTTTTATACCGACTCCTAAAGCTTAAACAACATTATCACTGGTTCATAAATAGCGACGGTGATTCTAAGTCTTCCAATTTGTATAGACTGTTTGTGTAGGTTTGTTCGAGCTACCAACAATTTATAATTTTATTCCAGAATTACATATCTACCTTTTTATACCCTCACGCATGTTTATCCTCAATATGGTGGGTAGAGGCACAGCTAAAGAGAAGGTAAACCTATTACTTCCAACCCGGATCTACCAATCAGAAAAATAAAAAAGATCACACAACGTTAAATAAGTCTACCGTATCGAAAATGATACGAAAAAGAGTTTCGAGATGATCACCAATGATCCTTTAAGCAAACAGTGCTAGGACAGCGAAACAAATTGCGCAAAGTATTGTCTGCATGTTTATGCTCGTGGTGTGTGGTGCGGTGCAGCGGTGGTACACTGGTACCTGCGGCGTGCAATGTGGAGCATGCGATAGAGCGGCCCACCCAGGCGGTGCACCAACAAAGGCAACGCGACCGTGAATCGAACGCATTTACGCAATCTGCGAAGCAACCCCAATAAGTTATACCTACCCGCTGTAAGTGCCGCTGGACGCACTCTGACAAACTACCTTATGTTAAGTGTGGTGTTCCCGAGACTGCTCGCTACTCATCATACTCATGGAGAAAACGTATTTAATCATAATAATAAAAGTACACTAATATTGAAAGTTGTATAAAAATACTGTTATATTTTTGTAAGGAAACTCAATACATAAGTAGGTACTGTATTTTGAATAAAAATAGTTCCCCTCAACACATATTTACATGAGGTCATTCATTTTTTGATATAGGTACCTACATATCTATATCAAAAAATGAATGACCATGTAAATATTTTAGAAATCGTCACTCTCAATGATCAAATATAAAACAAGAGATACTTGGTTTTAGCCCTCCACTTGACAGACCTAGGGCAATGGGGGCAGCAGTACCTGTCTCCCAAGGTGGCGGAGATGCTGTCATCTACGGCTAGTTTATATCAAGGCGAGAGCGACCCCGTTGAGGCTTACTCGAAAGCTCTCCACGTGTCTTTATGACCAGCAGATGGTACAGCGGAGAGTTAGCAAGAAGTAGATAGCAGAAAAGTACTTAAATTCAATTTATACCATACACCAATACAAATGTGCGTTTATACCCTTCTCCCATTTTTCCTAGAAACAGATTAATTCAAAACAGGTTAAAACTGTAAAATTGTATACGTATACGCCAACTGACAGATAAAGTTTACACTCGCATAAAGTCACTCGCAACGTCGGTTTTGTCGCAAGTACCTATCTGTTACTCTGTTGTTATGCGTCATTCTACATCTACCAACGATACAACAAAAACACGCATCAATTACCAGCAACAACAGAATCAGAACCAGAGGCTGCATTTCGCTAACTTTTATTGATAGTTTAAATATGATTATGATTCCACTACATAATCGGGAATGTGAAAAACGGTATTCTCGTAACACAATTTCCTATGGTAGAATTACGAGTATATTGACTTGCGGAAGAAAGTACAAATGAACCGATATTCTGATAAACTTTGTAATTGCCATTGTACTTTACACACAATTATCGCTAAAGAATAAAAGTGTTGCCAGTGGACAGAGAGTCAAATGCCATATATAGTATATATCGAACATAGTACTCAGTGATAAAATAGTAATTTTTTTACGATTAAAGTAAAATTATGATGGCAATTACAAAAATTGCAGTTTACTTTTTAACTGTTCTTATGAAACGACTTACACTAAGAATTACTTTAGGTACTTACCTCGCGTCACCGGAGCTAATTATTCAATGGAATCAAAAAACATTGCCTAGTTTTGTTTCGCGGTCGGTAGTGTTGGAAAACAAGAACACGGTCAGTGTAGTGTGTGAGGGTAGAAGAATAAACTTCACTCTCCAAGCAGACATCAGAGTCGTGACAGCTCATACTTCAGTCAGCTTGTGACAAATCGGCCGAAAAGCCAAGCAAATCGAAAGGTAAATTATTGTATTTATCATATGATCGCGTTAATACCCGGGTTTCGCTAACCATAATCTGAAAACATACTATATTTTTGAGAGCAGTCAATATAATTTTTTCCTTATTTCTAATGCCATAGTAATAATAAATAATAATACATACTCTAGGACAATCTACACAACGCCACTTAGACCCATGGTAAGCATAGTTTGACTAGCTTGTATTATGGGTTCTAGAATGCGGACAAACATACTTAGATACTTAGTAGTTCATTACATGATTCGAAATAGCGGAATAAAGCCTCGGCTCCAAAACATAGGTTCACGACTCGCGACACTTACGCTCAATATATACGCTCAACGTTGACTGTCGCCATCAAGTATTCAGTTTCGGTTCATCGCACAAGTTGACCTCTTAGCTATTTTGGTTTACTATTATCTAATAGAACGTTATAGGAGCGTATTCAGGTCACTACCGGTACCTACTTAAATAAAGATCACGTTTCCTTTATGGTTATTAAAGAGTTAATGAAAATACAGTATGACTAGGTACTCTAATATTTAGTAGTTTAACTTTTAGATGACTTCAAAACGTCTATCCTTAAGACGTATAGGAGAATTTAGTTTGTTGAAGAGGTAGCTCAGTCAGTCACACCCCCTGTATAGTACTAGTCGCAGATTCTAGTTCCGTCTGAACATTCATTTTATCCAATTAAAATGAATTTATTATATTATATTGTATGCATATAAACATTATCCATATTTTAAATTTTGGAAAAATAAACCAAATATGTAAATTAATAATACAAACATATCAATGTTTTTTGTATGTGATTTGTTTAATTCAAAAACCTTCATCGATGGCATTTTCAATGAAATTCATAAAACGTAATTATTGAAATCGATTAAAAATAGGCTACATTTAACTTAAATATTATCAATCTTTGTTTCAAAATAGTATGTATTAAGTATCTTCAGTATTGATTTTATATGTACTCGTAGATATAGTGTTACTCTGTGTAGTGTTGACGATTTGTCGAATCGAATAATTCAAGTTTCACTACTTCATAATATTGCATTATGTCTGGAAGATGCTGACATAACAAAATGAGCCTCTTATAATCGCTACACGCGAGGCAGTATCTCCTGCATGTTCGGAATTTATTTGATAGCTTGCTGCATGGGAGCCATAAACATGGGGCGTATATTGTAGCAGTGTTTCAATTAGTCTATTATCTGCTCCTGAATTATTTAAAACACATAGGCGTATTATAGTGCTACTGCATTTAAAATTAATTCGTGTTAGTTTGTTTTTAGCTTTTTATTTATTTATATTTAGTCAAGTCAAGCTTAATAATAATTATCCATGCCCGTCTAGAAGCAGAAAATACTTATCAATTTGTATGGTGCTACTATAAGGGAAGAACTACCTACTATACTGGAGAATGAATTGAAAGTGGTAGAGCATATAGACGATATAGGTACAACTGATTGGAATTCCAGGTACAGATTTATAATAATACAAAATGAACTCCTTGGTCAATTTAAACTTGCTCTGTATTTAGATATAAATCGGGACTTAATTGCGATACTACGGTAAGATACGATGTCCTTTGTTTCCCTACGTTTTGATCGCATTGCACCGATTGTGGTCACGGGTAGACTCGCAGAACTAGATCTTTTTTACATCATTACCGTCTTAGTCGACCACATTATATCATGAATTTAAAATGTATTTTAAATATGAGCACGAATTTGCACGTGACGTAAAATTTGAAATAGATAATGAATTTCATCATAATGAATGAACGATTAATCAGCACAAGATACCGATCTAATTACCTCCACCTAATGTGCTAATAGCGTTTTACGAGCAAGCGGTTGTACGCAAATTGAAGTGATTGAATGTGACATGCAAATACTATAGGTTTTGCATACACTTGTAGCTGCCAAGTGGCGAGAAATTGTGCAGCGGCTCAAAACAGGCCAGTTGCAAGTCACTTCTTGTGTGGTACAATTAAATCACGAGAAACAACACAGCTTGCGCAGCTCCCGGGGGCGCGGCTCGCCCCGACACACACCGCTACTATTCCGGTCAAACTTGACGCTAACTACCCGTGTTTCTTATTAAAGTACTTATTTATCAATGTTCTGGCCATGGGTTAATAGTTAATTGACCGTTGATTTCTTCACTTGTCATACAAATAATAACTTTAACACTTAAATAATTCAATTTGTAGGATCTTTCTAATAATTCATTAGTAAGTAGTTTATTCTAAAAGTAAGTCTAATAAGATCTGGTTAAGCGACGGTCTCATTGAGTGTAGTGCAGGCGATGCGGTTACTGAAATTGGAATCATTGATTTCACTGTTTCATCGGCGAAGCATCGATTATTTTGATTGCGCAAGTAGCTCAGCTCGCCGATGCGGCCACTGTGCAAATCGGTGTCTGTCCACCGTCCAATTATGCAAGTGACTCGATTAGAAAATGAGATGGCCTGTGCGATATTTGAACTCGATTGATTTACTTACGTAATAGATGCCGGAAATAATGTCAGAGCTGCATTCTAAGAATAGAATCGTTGGTATTTGTTATAATGTCATAGTAGAGTAGAGACACTTTAATTTGATCGAAGGGAATTCAGGACGGTACTTGAATCAGTGAAAATCACATACCTTGTATGATAATCTTTGTTCAACTTAGCTCCCCGTGAGATGATTTCTTGAAATATTCGATGATATGGTAATATGTTTCACGGGATGAACCTAAGTGCCATCAATCTCAGTATTCTGTTGTGTTAGTCCAAAATATAAATTTACCTACTTTTATATCAGAAAATGTTGGCGTACTATATCGCATTATTAGGGACATATTACAAAAGCCAAGATAAGCCAAACCAAGAGAAAGAGTAGGGTTGCGGACCCCGGGTTTTAAGTACCTATATACCTAGGTACAAGCTTTGGGTGCAAACGAGACAAATGCAGTGATAACGATATTCTTTTGAAGAGTCAAGCTTAATACCTCCAGGAAGCACACTCTCGTTGTTATCTTGAATCCGTTAATTGGTTCATAGATTATCCTTCGAGCCATCAGCAGGTCTTTTAGGAAATTTCGCTTTTTGCCTTGGAAATTATATCCATAGCCGCTACCAGTCTAGATTGTGATTTGATGTAAACTTTTGATTTTTAATGGGGATTATTACCATTTATCAGAATCCAAAAGATGGAAAATCATAATTGTATTTAATCACTTTACGGTGATGGAATTTTATGTTATACGTTAAAGCGACGCTGTTATCAGACACCCTACAAGGAAATCATATTCACACAATATACCTACGCTATATAAGTAGTACATATAGTGTGTAGGTATATGGATTTATATTTCAAGTGTCACTGACTCATGTTACGTATCAAATAAAGTCTACACGCTTCAGGTAACCTAATTAACTAATTATGTATATGTAAACATATTACAAGTTAATGTGGGTCTATATTGGCTATTACATAAGATAATGTACTAGAAGCGCACTGATTTATCTCATGAAACCGGTCCAGTATTCATAAGTTCACGTACGTCACCTTTCCTCGAAGTACGAGTACATTCCTAATAAGTCGCTGAATTAGCCTGCACTGGCGTGTGTTAAGCTTAATTTGGGTGCATAATGGGTATTATGATTCTTCAATTTTATTATGATTCCAGCCTATTTTGAAAGTTTTAGAAAACCTCAAATGGAAACATTACAAAATATACCTCTAAAAAAATAAATTGAATAGCATCTCCATACAGGACAGTGTTATGCCAAGGTGAACTGGTAGATAGTTATATACAGAGATGCTGGTAACGGCATCGGTCACAAATACGAAGTGGAGAATAAAAAAAAAGAACGCAGACCACGGACTCCCTAGTGAAGTATTTAGATAGAATCCGGACTAAAGCTGGCGTGATGATTAAATTCTTAACTGCTAAGCATCCACAGCAGAGAGAAGTGCTAATTTATATATTTATAACACCCGTCTGTTGACTTCGCGAATCGGAAAGAAGAGTAGAGAGGTAATCTTTTCGGTAGAGTTTATTCTCTATCATACCGACTGAATACAGTTTCGGTTCTACAAATCTACTTTAAAAAGCCGCAGTAATGCACTGTGTGTCCACGATATCACTACTAAAGCAAAGCAATCCAATCTAAGCACACATGGGAAATACACTCTTTTTTTTCAATGTGTTATTTTAGTTAGAACTATCTCCACGACAGATAACGCCTATGATAGCTTACAGTTAATTTTCCTAAAACAATCAATTGAAGCCATTTGTAACGGAACAGAGGGAACGGTCCAATTATATGGTGGAAAATTGAGATATACTATGTCAACGCCATTACATTAATTAACAAATTATGGAGTTGTGAGTTCAATTACGTTATAGCAAGAGTACTTGTGGCTCCGAAAATATCTGTTGTTAGTGTAAATGTCCATATGTCATCATTAACCCATTAATAACGAACTGCTATCACTTCTCATCAGCACCATGCTAACATGACGTGTAAGCCTCCGATGCTACTGGGAACAACGCTGACGTTGGTTAGAGGCCGCAATTCGCCATTTCCTCCTCCTGTTGGTTTGAATTATATTCGACGTTGACCTGCTAACCTCGAGAAAAAATGAGTGTTAAGTGGAAATCTCTACCCTTGACATAGCAGTCAAACTCTCTATCACCACGATCGTCACTTAGGTTTGTATTTTTTAGTGAACCAAATTATGCGTTGCACCTATTTATATTTATAGTATACTCGTACACATTTATGTATAGTTACCAAATACCTACACATAACATACGTTACACGTGTTGTGCGACAAAATTGTGCTGTAATATTGTAGTCCAATTTCATTTATGTAATCTTATTTAAATAATTTCATACTTTAAATATATATAACCGTAGTACACGATCTGATTAGATTTTTTTGTTACGTCTTAAGCATTACTGCCATCTGACTCAGATCGGAAGAGATCGTTATTCTCACTGAGCTTAGTCAAAGTAAGAGGAAGGTCAAGAACATATGGTTCCGATATTTTTGAATTTCATGAGGGGAGCAAGCTGCGTACCGGGGTCAATGCTCTTTTTGATGTAAAGGAGGGTTGTCACCGGTGCGGTGCGACACACGTGGGATATTGTATATGAGCCTCATGCAGTTCGGGAAGCGCCTGCGCAGGTGACGAACCCTTATATTCAAAAGAAAACTTCGAGTCTTCAGAACGCCTCAGTATTCGAAATAATTGAATTCCGCTATAAAGGGCAATAACTAACTTAAACAAATGATGACTTTTTACACCGTGAAATTAAAAACGAAAAATTGCTTATACAATAATGTTAACGACAATTAACATGATCATGGTATAGATATGTATATATATGAACATACATATGTTAACATCATTGTATATTATGGAGCGGAAAAGTTTAAAAGTTAGAACATTGCTTTGGGAAACAGAAGTTGTATTGTAACATTTTTATCACTATACCCGCTAGCTAATACCCGCCGTATATAGGTAGATTGTACTCCACGTGCATTGAGTATAGGAACAGCTCTGCCAGAGGCGATCAGGGCTCTAGGGCTTATTATTTTATATTTTAGTTTAGTATAATATGTTATGCAGTACTTTATTTTCAGTAAACGCCAATTTTCACTTGAAGATTGACATCCACTCTCCCATGTGTTCTATGGGAATTTGGTAAATCTTGGTGGGCCAAGATAATTGACTGTAGAAATAAGAGAAGAATAAGAGGCAGTTCCAAAATGCAAGACTTAGATGCAACCAATTGACAAACGAATGACAAAGAGTATTGCAAAATCTATTCTATTTTACAAGGCTTAGTGACGATCTTCTAATGATGATTTACAAGCTTCGTTGTTTTACTTCGCTGATGTATTGATATCTTGTTAGATCGAAGAGACATTGCCAATAAAATAAACAATAAACAGACAGATATGTGTACGACCAGAGCGATCTTGTCCGCGATACCGGCTGGTGTACGATTTCCTTACAATGATATTTAAATTTTATGGCGTGCGCTTGTTTACTCTACTCAATGTTTATGAGCTTTGATTTATAAGTCTACTCAAACTTAACTATTTCTCCTTAGTTCGGTTGATTTATCCACTTATGAGGAATAATCGTGTTGCAGGTGCTGATGTGTGTTGACTGCAGTTATTTATAAACAATACGTAGAAAGGAAATAATTTAAACTTTTAACTACCTCAAGAGTTGATACTGATTTAGTAATTTGAGAAGAGCGGTAGGAAGTTTAGTTAAAAGTTATTGATGAAGGTGGCTGGTTACAAGTGGCTCCGAGCCATTAGCCGCCGCGGTCGGCCGGAGGCCGCGCCTGCGCTTGTCTCATGCGAACGCCATAATCTCCGCTTCACTGATCTTTATAATCGCTCAGTATTGTTTCCAACTCCATTATATTGTCAGATATACTCCTTCGATAAATTTAGCCAACGTTGAGCAATATCGTGTTTGATTGAGCGAAACAGGACTCCTATCAAGTTAATTTCCTCAAGACTTCATTGTTCGACAAATTTGATATAATATTTATTCAATATGAAAGAAAAAGGCATTGCTTCGCTTGTAGTCGTTGACTTAAACTAATTTGCTTATAAATTGATGTATGAAAGACTGCGTACTGGATGAGTGTCACTGCAGTGCTAAGCGATGCTATTCAAAATGATGGACTCGCTGGGTTTATCAGTAGAGACAGACGCAGCGAGCGCAGAGATAGGTGAGGGTGACAGTAATTGACAGGTCGGCGGGCGTAGGACACTTGACGCACGTGCGAGAGCGGACTCGGGCCCTCGCACTAAGCAGGATGTCTTTAAATAGACTAAATGCCTTTGTGAAGGCATGCCCTCTGAAGGGTGGCGGCATCCGGCTCCGATCGCGCACACGATTTGCTTCTAAAGAGGAAACTTATAAATAACTTCTTCAATTATTCTGAACCATTCAAGTATAAACATGAAATACACATAGCGTATGAATCAATTCGAGTGCGGGTGCGGCGCGACCAGCAGGAGTCGTTTGCGCCGCTACGCTACCGGGGCCTTATCGACCATCTTGCCGACACACTGTTTCACGGAATGCCTATTGTTTGATTAATAATATCGGTGTACAACTTGATATATTGTTATTTGTCGTAAGTGATGTTACGAGAACTTCGTAGCTGGATCCATGGTGTCCTCAATCTGTCCTAAACTTGTTACATTGTTCATATACGGTGTCATACTAAATCATCGTGTGCTACTAAGATATTTTTATACTACTGTACTTCTAACAAGACAGCTACATGGATATCACGGATGAATAAAAAATTGGTACACGGAAGTATAGTAGAATAAAAACAATAAAGTCATCAATGTATTTAGGTATAAAAGCATATTACTAATATATGCAGACTATTATGCATAATTATCAATTATAAATTATTAACATTAATTCTTATTACATTTAAGTGCTATTAATAAGTATAAACCATTCCATGAAGAACTAAGTGATTCGGCGACTCTTTTCGCAATATCCTGCCAGCACACGTGTTTCCTTCATCCTACACCTCTGCTTACAATCAGGTGTGGTGCAGTCAACTTGAGGACCTAAGTATAAAAAAACAAAAAAAATGTATTTTTATATATATCTAATAAACATACATCACATATTCTCATTCTCTCAGTATACTTTAAGACTTCCCATAAGCCTATTGATATTGTTTCCCTACAAAGATTTCAACAAAATCTTTACAATAATGTTTTTGGGAAACAAAGATACTATGTTTCTATACCTAATAAGACATGTTTTACCTAATAAGACAAGTCTACCTACAATGTAGGTACTTTTCTTATAAATATTTTATAAAGACATTATGTAACCATTCAAGCCGAACGACGCAATAAAATCCGGATCTCATTGAAGGGATTACATGCGAGTATACATCCTTTGCACGTGTTCACGTGAAGGGTCGCGAGGTACTCCTCTCAGATAGCGTACCAATAGGAGCGCGCGCGTACATACCTGCAGTGCTGAGCTCAAACAAGTGTTTCCGGTCATGGTGCTACGAGCGATATCCGGCGAGTTGTGAAACTAAACCTGCGATTTATTGTGCGATCGATTCAATCAGCGATCGGTCATTGAAATACATATCGATTTTAAATAGAAAATACGTTGAAAAATCATACGTTTGTAATAAGACTAATTAACTTTACTACAGATATTGCTACTAAATAAACATTATTATTTGGAACTTACGTATAAGGCACAAATAAACACAGATACAAACATTTAATAGTTATGTAATTATGTATTAAAATGTTATAAATGTCAGAGTAGCCTTTGAAGCCCAGACTACTTGATTTTGTGAAAAACTTAGTACATCTATAGATAGGATATAATCTATCTGGAAGACAATAATTTAAACTTTGAAAGACAATAATTGTCCATGACAAAGAAATGTCTACAAGTACTGTTCGTAGACGAACGTCTAAATTGATCATTGACAATTTCAAGCAAATATGCAATCAATTATCTGATATTTTAAAATATCTCTCGATATAAGTAGATAAAATAAATAAATACATGTACACAACGCCACCTAATCCCAGACCAATACAAATATTCATATTCATGCACACAAATATTTGCATTGAGCGGGAATCGAATCCGTACCTACTGCGTAGCAGTCGCGTTCACTACCGCCAATTAATTTACCCGTTACTTACTGTGTTTAGGGTTCGCCTTTTACTATACTATAATTTGAACTAGATTTAAAAGTAGGGTGACCATACCTATTCACTCTTCAAGATATTTGATAAATAGTTGGTCGTGTATACATTGAAGATAGATGGACAGATATGGAACGCCTTCATTTTAAGGTTTGATTACACTTTTCTTAAAACCTTGAAAATACAAAATTCATTTAATGAAATTTTAAAGCAATTACTCCTATTCAATCTAAATTAATACAAAATGTATGTCATTTTACCCGGGGAGAACTGCCTCCCCCCCTTCCCATATATATTATTGTAATGGATTTCCGCCATGTAACGCCTACTTCAATATGGTACGATAGTTTTATGTTAAATATAACCATAACCTATCATCCGACTTAATGCAAAATTATTTAGGTAGCTTATACCAAAGTAAATATTGAGATCTTTTTTGAATAGGTACCTACTTTGTTAGTGAAGCATCTCAATAATAGATATGATTAGGTAATTTAAAACTTACGAATAGATTGCGGGTGCTTTGAATTGTATTCTAAGTATTTAAACTTTTATCATATAGGACTCATCCTCACAAAATCGTAATTGGTGAATCCCTAGCGTAGCACCCCGATAGTGCCGAGACGCAAATGCACGTCGCGCCGCCCGGGCCGGCCGTAGCCCGCGGCGTCATTCAGCGCGAGCACAAATAGTCACAATAACAACAAGTCCTGCAGGTGACGACTCGCCTCAATAGCGCTGATTACACCTCCATTCAGCCATGTACCCTACTTGAACAACCTGTTCCTTAATATAACCTCTTCAATATAATAATATGTAAACCCATTCGAAATCGAACGATACCAGTTTATCGTCTGTATATACATATACTTATGTATTCATAGGTTCATACTATTGTTAGGATGTAAACCATTATTTCTATTGGTAATCTAGTTCACCAGTGAAAATAGGTTCTCTCAACTACTACTATATTACTATACCTACGTACAGTTTACATAGTTAAAACTCGCCGTGATTTTCATTGAGATTTTGATTGTCAATGGATCAAGCCTTTATGAAGGTATTATTATTAGATGCTTCCTAATAAGCATCACTCGAGGAACAATTCCGGTCGCGCCATTCCCCTGAGATTTGGAGTTGGTTCACATCTGTAGCTTAACCAGAATACACGTACAAGGAACGTCTCAATCCTATAAGGTATCTACCCCTTACTAGCTGCCGACTTTATTCTGTTGAGAAGATTTTGACTATATCAGACAAAGTAAGTCTATCAGCGCCAGCGCCGTCTACGTCCCATTTTTTCTTATTAGTCAATTGTAATGCAAATATTAAAGTGCTATTTAAATATTGTATTACACTGTAGATTTATTGAATGCAATTGCCATATCCGCTTCCGTTACGTTGTCGTGTGCACGCGCCGCTGCTGCGACTCTCTCTGAGCGATACTTCCGTTGTAGTAGCTTTACTCTTGACATGAACGCCCGTTCGTCCCTTTCAATAGACAGTAACTATAAATTAACAAATATATGTATCTATACAATACAATAAACAAATATTATAACCTGATTACAGAACCATCTACCGACTCGGTGATACTAAAATAGACAAGACATTATTTCATGCGGGTTGTTTAAAATAGCGTGTTCAGAAAATTCAAATTTTTTTTTATTCAAATTGCGGTGGGGTATTTGGGGTCCACCAAGATTTACAGTGCCTAAACCAATATTAAAAGTTCAGAACAGGGTATCTTGTCGTGGCTGTGCATTGAGATGGCAGTCCCTGCCATAGGAACGAAAAGAAACCAATGAAGGGCAAGGAGCAGGCTTTAAAGTGCTTTGGCTTTATATTCGACGGGGACTGAATGGTGATAAAGGAGAATGTTCGATCTCTATGCATAGTACTCATAGTTTCCGGATTTCAACTAATTTGTTTATTATCCCGAAAATTAATGGATAGAAATAAAAGTATACAGTATAGGATGTGAAGTGTATTCGAGCGAGTCAAGTTCCAGTCAAGTGGCAATGCGTAAGTGCGTATTCCGCCGAGCCGACGCGCGACATTGCGCCCGCGCGCCTTGAGGAACCATCCCATTGTCTTCCATATCATTAAGGCCATTATATTTGCTTGTTCAAGCGTGCTTTTATCGTTTGTTATTATAACTTTGATCAGTGGCTGACATCTTCATAATGATTTTCAATAATCATTGTTTCATGATTCCAAAACAATAGCTATAATCACAATGCCAATAATAACCTCGACTCTTTTATAATTTGTATAAACAAAATTGAAAGCGATATCGGGGTTGCTCTGGGTACGTAGGACGTAAAAAGAAAGTGGGTTAGGTGAGACTTTCTATTGTTTCAGACGCTCGCATTAATTGATTACAACGTTTGTGCTGTCTATCAATATAGTCACTAAGCACTAATCACTAGAATTATACTTAAGCTCTTTTGGATGCGAAGTATACTGAAGTAAATAGTATACAAAAGAGTTAAATCAAAATGCGTAATAAGACTTTACTTCAACTGCGTATATACTCAATGAAGTCATATTAAGGAAATTTGGCATCAATTTTTGTAATTGACATTGTTCAGTGTTGCAATAAAATACCTGACTCAGGCCCACTGCAGGTCAATGACAAAGACAAAGGAGAATTATGTAATAATAAATAATTCACATTGTAACTTGAATCCTTTTCTACTTTGTAAACAATTCGGTTGAATCTATTGACCCTTTCAGTTTCATATACATATTTGTTTTTTTTCAGTAGACCAACCTAATGAAACCGACGTTTGGCTTGATAAGTAAATACCATAATCGTACCTATTTAAGATACCTACTTTACATAGGCATCTTCACTTCTTTTCATTACTTATGCATTTATCTATTTAGAGAGGTAGATAGTGTTCTATCTATAGTTTTGCTTTACACTACGCTAGATATTTGTATTGGATAATAATAAGTTGTTCTGAGTTACTTATTTACAATGTAATGACTGATTTGTGAAGTGTAACGTAGGCACAAGTTATAATATGTATTTATATTTTAAGAGATTACCTCTTTTTTCGTTTATTCACAACCCAAAAATATCAAGACCTGCCCAAATCACGGATTTAAGTTCAAGACACGTCAAAGTGATTTACCTTTCTTTAGCACTTAAAATTCGAAGGCTATTAAACCAAGCGGGATTTCAACGGAGACGATGGCCCGTAAAAGTTTCGCAAGATTCGGTCGTAACCCATTTTGGTTATAACTCGCCGTGACGTGCCGAGCTTTTACACGGCATGCCGAAGAAAATAGGGAGACGGCCATCGCCGAAAACAACAATGAGGTACTGTTACCATAATGACACTTTATGAGCACAAACATCGAGCCGCAGCCGAACACGACACGGTCGCGGTCGCGATGCACGAATGTGGTCCGCGCATTGTTTCCGCATTATACTTCCAGCAACGAGGACGACATTGATGCCTCACGGACAAAGGCACCCATTGCAACAGCCGACCCGGTGGAGCCGACCTCCATCGATATTTAGATCGATTCTCTGAAATGGATTCGATTACTATAGTCATCACTTTTTAACTTCTGGTTACTTCCTTAGAACCATAAAGCACTTACGATCATATTGAACGTACGCCTAAGTATAATACTCGTACATGCAGGAAGATTTAGGTATATTTCAAGAGGTGCGGATAAGTATAATCATTCAGATTCCATTGAATTGCGTCCTTTTAAGCACGTTTAGATTTCCCGTGTACTCACTTAGTGATCCTTTTAAGCTAAAGCGCACCTGTAAAGGTTAACTTACAACAAGTATAGCACTGGCATTTGTAAGCCGTAATCCTAGTACCTAGCAGGTAGTGTAGTAAAAATTAATCATACTGTAAAATGTATGTCAATTCTAGCAGAGTTAGTGTGCGCTTATATGTCAAATTTTAAGATAGGTTTTACAATATCGGGGTTTTGTAAAATTTTATGGCATTACTAGACCTAAGTTAAGAAAATTCAGAATTTAGGATTCCATTTTAGGTTTTAATGAGATCGAGAGAGATCTTCGATCGTATTTTCCGGTTATCTTCCATTTATGTAACTACTTATGCATTTAACTACCATTAAATTTCACTTGAAAATACTGTAAAGATCTTTCTCCTACCAAGATTTTTAATACAAACCACATATTTATTACGCGCAAGCGAGTTTTGTACCGTTCAACGCAGCTCAGGGATCCGATTCAGTATAATAACGTAAATGAAGGGTATGATTTCAAAACTTACAAAAAGTTATGAAATCCATATTTGAACAGCATATCGTCAGCGCCATTTTTAGCAAACTTTCCGTCTGTTCTGTAAGCATTGTTTATTTGAATATCTACGAAAAAATAATCATCAAGTTCTACTTGTAAGTGTGTTTAAAAACGTCGAATGACACACGTGAGGGTTGGACATTACACTCTCGGTTTCCTTGTACTCTCCTACCACACTTGTATCATAAATAACTATTAAAGTAAAACTTAAATCGCACGTTACTAAATCGGGCATCAAGTTTGAAAACGTAAGTCCGAGATGATAAAGTTGTAGCTAAATATGCTCACATAGCCACAAATTTGGTTGATTCCTGTAAACGAAAATCGCTTTAAATTGAGATATCGACTTTCGGCTCTCTTGTAACTTTCTTCTTTAATGACGTTGTGGTTAGCAGTCATAGTGGGTCAATGGAATATCCTCATGGGAATTGCGTACTGGTTGTGCCGCGTAAAGTATCGCATAGGATAAGACCACATAGTCGGTACTCGGTGGGCGGTCGATAACATGACACGTATCAACATTAACTTACACGAGGACCGCAGCGTCGTCGCCGTTGCCGGCTCACCGTTCAGCGCACGCAATGTTCCTTGAACAGACTGACGTAATGCAACTTGCACAGCGGCACACGATCCGACCGTGTGGTCTGCGACGTAAAGTGGGCCCAGTGATCGGCCATAGTAGCTAATATTACGGTGTGGCGTCAAATATTTTGCCCTTGTATAGTTTTCACTTCATTAAATATCTTTAACTTCTGGTTCATACTGAAATTGCCCTAAATTGTGAATTCATTTCAATTAGCGGTGGGTTAGCACAGAAGATGAAATATTTAAGTTTCATTACACCTAATTTTTTTTTTTTTTTTTTTTATCTTTGGCACGTCAATTTGACTTCACCTCGCCTGATGTTAAGCTGAAGGCAAAGTCCCATGAAAGAGGGTCACCATTGCAAACACGTTCAGTGCTACAATGGTGGCGCTCAGCTTGACGGCCTCATCAGATGCTTTTTCACGCCCCGCTTAAAGGACCCGGGACTGTAGGAAGAAGGAAACACGTGCGCCGGCAAGGAATTCCAGGACTTAATGGTACGGCAGAGAAAAGACTCACCGAACCGCTTGGTTCTTGATGGAATGTTCTGTACCGTATGCGAGTGACACCTAAGCCCTGCACGCGTTGTCCTGTGTAGGAAAGGGGAGGGTGGGATTAGTTGGAAGAGCTCATCAGAACATTCACCATGGTAGAGACGGTAAAATACTGCCAAGGACGCAACATCTCTACGCATCTGCAAAGGCTCGAGGGACTCTGTGACCTCAGGATTGATTTCTTTGGGATTTTAACACGTTGTTTCACATTTATGGCAAGCGATACAGAATACGGTAAACTCTCACTATAGGATTAATTACCTGTAAGCTTATTTATCACCCAAATATTATTGAAAAGATAGTCTTAATATATTACTATTAGGCACTGACCTTTAACCCGCATATTTGATTACAGCTAAGGAGTGGAATGCACTGCTTGTCTCTGTGCTGAAAATCAAGCTATAACCTGAGAATCTACAAAACTAGAGTGTGCTCCACCGTAGGCCACACCATCATCTACCAACGGTGGGACATTAGTCAAACGTGAGCCTAACCTTAAAGAAAATCTCTAAAATACAGTTATCTTATCTTATTTATTTGGTTTTTACAGTTCAAATTTACAAAATAAAAGATGCTATTAATATTAAGAGACCCTGTTTCATTACCATATGAAACAAATTGTTAACTACTTACTATAATAAAACTAACGGATTTTATATATTTATTCAAATGATTATGCACAAACTGTACTGAATAAGTACTGAGGTCACATCACATCACATGTACCTATTGTGATATGACTGGAGAGCGCGCGCGTGGGCCAGGTGCGCGCAACAATCTCGGCAGTTGTCGCGCGCACGCGCACCCTCCCTGCGCTTTTAATAAATTTCGGTTCGTATATAAAGAATCTATCAAAAGATGGATACGGCAAAAAACGGTGTACGTATGCAACTATGCAGCGTTCGGTCGATTCCGTCGCCCTCCGCGAACTAAACACCGTTTGTTGGGTGTGCAAACAAGTTCTGATTAAATGAAAAGGTGTCCCGGAACGGGTGTGTCCGTCGTTTACTCTAAGTAATTACATTTCATTTGATATTTGTGTATAATGTACATAATAGGAGCCGTTTGGTTCAAACTGTCACTTAGCTGAGATATACGAGCAGTGAATAGTTACTAACATCGAATATTGGTTTGTTAACGCACATTTACGGTGTATCTACTGAATTGTTACAATAAACTACGAGTAATTCATCTAAATTATCAATATCTTAGCTTTTAAACTTACTTTTCTTATGCTGGTCTTTAATGAAAATGTAAACGCGTTTGATTATAAAATGACGTTTCCTCATTTTGCAGGTCAAATTATATTGAGCACTAGCTGTTGCACGCGGTTATATTCATATATATACATCATACATATCAAACATATACTCACAGGAAGGTCAGGCCATTAATAAATTTTCTCTAACTATTCTAGTTAATATATCTAGCACTATCTAGATAAAACGTAAGCATATCTTAACTAGCTCGTGTTAAGGATCAAGATCCGGATAAACATACTAGATATATATATTCTGTAAATACATACATATTTTAGAGAGAAACACTCATTCTAATGCATATATACATATAATATATACATACATTGAGCTGGAACAATATATTTAGACTGCATGCTAGACGCATAAAAAGTAACCAAATAGGCTATTCTAGAATACAATATATTTATGTGATGACTCACGTGATTGAGTCACAAACATCCATCCAAGTTTTCATTCATCCAAACTTTTACATTTGTATTAGTAGTCGGATTAATAAAACTTAAATAAAAATAGCGTATGCTTACATGTGCACATATCGGTTATAGATAAAAAATACAATGTAACCGTTATTCGTCACTTACGGTTGTGTTAATCCTGTACGGAATGATCTACTTGTCGGAGTCTGCGCCCGAGCAGTGGTGCAGCTGTCCTCGCGACCCCAGGTCTTCTCCCCTTCACACTGTAACACTATAAATACCTTTTCGGCTAAGATACGCAAAAAATACGTATAACGGTGAGATTTAAGTAAAAATAAATGTGTGGGAAACTGTCCATTCCCGTGTCCTTAGATTCCGTGTTATTGTAGAAATTGTTACGGTAAGAATCGCAGGGAAGGATAATAAATTTCATCTTTTAAAAGTAAATAAAAAGCGTCATTTTTTATGTATCAAAAGGAGAACGTAATGTTAAAAATCACCTTAAAACTCGCAATAAGTACCCACACACTGACTTTTGTTGTGATAATTGTTAGTTTTCAGGTATAATTCTATGTTAAGTTTCATATGCAGTTACTTACTTCTTTGGACAAGTTTTAAGGTTGAATTTTTTGAGAAATATGCTACTTAATCAGCTGATAATGTAGATGAATAGCATTAATAACTGTCTTAAGACATAGGTATTCAAATTTGCTATAGACCTGATATGGGTATTAACAAACATACTTTAGAGAGAAGTACGTTAAAACATCTTTGGAATTAATTAAATGGAAAAGAAAAAAAAACAATTAAAGGGAGAACAAACTTTATGAATAAAGGCTCGCTCCTAACTTAAGAGCATCACTCAGAAATTTATACTACTTTATTAGTTTCGTGAAATATGTGAATATTAAAGCAGATGTACTAACGGGTGTTTATAGAAGATAATAAATAAATCTTCTACGGTATTGCAGTTTAACTAGATAGGTATGGTGGACTAGGATATAGTGTAAGTTTTAAAATGCAATAAAAATTATGCAACTGATCTATTACGAGTAGAACAGTTTTTTTATAAATATTCGTAGTTTCAATACAACTTTTTAAATTCTCTAGCAAAGTATTGAAATGTAGGTACCTAATCCTTTGATTGGTTTTAAAATATTGCATTTTCTTTTTTTATTGTTCGAAATAGTTATTCTTTTCTAGGTAACAGTCTATGAAAAAAAAGCATTACTCGAAGAGAACACCGGCACATATTTTCAATTTGTCAGACGCGTCTATATCAACAGCCAAAAAAATTGAGAAGAAATTGCAAAATAAAGTAAACAGTTTGCTTATCGAAAGTAGCTGCCATCTACAAGCGTTTATACTGCCGTAAACCAATATGTCCGTCAATTGTACGTACGTATACATTAGCTGCTAATACATAAGCTTGACTTTAACAGAAACTACTGTCGTTTGAGCCTCGAACTACTAGAGAATGGATGGATCTCATTCTTAAGGCCTTGGTTGGGTCCCGTGCAACCCAAGGTTCCCACCATCGGAGGTTTGGACCCACAGCTATGATCGGTATAATAAATATTTCAATAATAAATAAATAAATAATAACTATTCAACGTCACCTAGACCCATGGTAAGCATAGCTTAACTAGCTTGTGTTACGGGTTCTAGAATGCGGATAAACATACTTAAATAAATTTTTGTAAATACATACATATTATACATAGAAACACCCAGACCAATGCAGATATTCATATTTCATGAACACAAATATTTGCACTGAGCGGGCATCGAACCTGCACCTCCCGCGTAGCAGTCGCATTCACTACCGCCACGCCAGAGGTCGTCATATCACGTCAAATGATACTTGCATTTTAAGGAGATTAGGATATCTTCCCAAACGAAGTGCAGGATTCTAACTATATTTTATTAGATTTTAAAACAACGGAAATGTTCCATAAAGTACTATAATCGTATGTACTTAGATATAAATAGTATGCTACGTATAGAAGAAGGCCGTAAAGGGAATACACGAGGGGTGAAAGGTGGCCGGTGCGCGGTGGCGCGGTGACGCACCGGCCGCGTAGCGTGTGCCGAAATCTCAGCTGTTGCCGCGTTTGCACGTACAGGATGATGTTTTTAGTTCAATTTCTTATTTACGCTAAAAACCAAGATACCGATGCCTTGATATAGGTACTGTGTACCTGTAATAAAATTTGAGATATATAAGATTCAAAGGACGATATGCTTTTAGGTGATATTTTGTGTTTTATCCTACTCTAATGTAGTGTCACCCACAAACTTAGTATCGACTATATTATGATGCATTTTGTACGGTTTTGAGAATCAATATTTGAATTCATCTTGTTTAAGATTTTCTGTCTCTGTCAGAGATTCTGTCAAGGGGACTGCTTAAAAACTGATTTATTTAACATTGTAAAAATATCAGTACTTTATAATTACCGCAATGACTAGGTACTATCGACTGTATCAATTTATCACAAACAGGAATAATGTCTTCCATTGGAACATTAAAAACATTGTCCAAATGCCATAACTCCATATTAAATTTAATTTTAAAACAACCTGTATAAATTCCAATCCATCTGTGTTAAAAATGTTTATAAAAGCGTTGAATGGCCCTGTGCGCTTTATATAGAATACTCTGCAGCTATGCCATTATTTAAAATTAAACTACTCACCTACCTGCAACCACGGCTTTATGTCGTAAAACGGCACAAGGGAGAAAAAATTTCAATTAAATTTTGAACCTTACGAGCAAACGCATATTTTTCTTGATTTAAACAATTTCTAACCGTATTTTTAAACCCATAAAGTTTACTTCCACCATGTCATACGCTATGAAGCAATAACCGAAATATACCATTCTCACTTTTAAAATGGCGCTAACGTTCGTATCAGAACCGTACTTAAGACGTTTTTACTCCCGGTATGCCTAACAATGAATGAGGGAGACCCTAATCGTGGTTCGTATTTTTAAAAGGTAGTAACTTTTAGCGGTATGTTCAAGCATCAAAGAAGGTGAAGAGGCCTATAGGCTGTTCTGTTTCGTAGATGCTGTTTCATGCAGATGTGCGATTCGGGTACAGACATGTGATTCTGCACGCGTAACCAGCTGCCAGCATAGCTGTGCACTGATTCAATACAATGCAGGGTTGGACTGAGCTCGTGGGTGCCTATGCTTTGAATAACATTTTATGTGTAGGCAAGCTCAACAAACAATGATACAAACCCATAGAATAACAATAGTAGGTACAGTTCAGGTGTGTCAGGGGTTGGTTCGCTAGTTAGTCATAATAATAATAAACGTGATATCTAGCTAGACAGAACTGGTAAAAGTAATTGTCTTACTTATTGTCCGTTCACTTCTTTGTTGTATCGACAAACACAACAATTAACATTGTAATTATAAATTAAATGTTATTTATCTATTATGAAATTACCTTATCTTGTCTATTGTTTTCGATGCAGTTGTAATTAAATAGAAATTGTCAATGTATTTATAAAACTGATTAAACTGAAAGTGAAAGTATTTAATATATTAAGTTTATAAATGTAAGTACAGTATAGGGCGCATGTAAACTCATTTGTATGGAATGTATGCAAGAAATTAACCGCCAATTGTGTGACATTGAGAACGGAGCTGGTATATCGCACCACCTGCCTGCGGCGCCCCTGTCCATCGCTATTTCCGCCATAGCGCACGTCCCCTGCGCCGGCGCAGCTCGTGCCGCGACCGTTACGCACGCGCCCCTGCCCCCGCGACGTCGCACCTGGCCAACGCAGCCGCCCGCCCCGACACATCACACTTGTGTATATAATAACTATGTGCCATATGATGATAATTATTTACAACTATATTTATAAATGGCTCTTCTAATATTTACATGGAATATATTATAACGTTTTTACCTAGCAGAAAAGTATACTTTTGTATGAGATGTATCTATGTTATCTGCTGAGATATTTTTCTATAATTAGCAGCCAGATTCTTACTTAATCTTCATATTAACAAATGATTGTCATTTGTTAACATGAAGATTAAGAATCTGGCCGTTAATTAAAAAATAACAATTTTATTGTTCAAAGACTTGCTTGCTTACTTAACGAGGTGCTTTTCAAGTAGGTCCTTGTCCATTATCGGCATGTCATTCAAATCGATAAATCGATATGTCTAATGTTGTTTACGCATAACAATCTTCCGGTGTTGTGTTTACGTTTCCCATGCATAGGTTGAGATAACTTGTCCATTCACAACAAGTATCCAAATAAATTAGTTAATGAGTGACAGTTTATTTGTAATTGAAACGTCGCTATCACCTACTTATTGTGCCAAAAGCCTGTAATGACATGATAATGAATAAGTATTTTGTTGACAATCGATCGAAGTGATTAGTCACAGATTTCATCAATATTACTGAGATGTTGATGTCAATTACACGTCCATACCTTGACACATTGGCGATATGCGAGCTGAGTCACAAGTCACAAGGTGAATTTCACCGCGTCTTTGCAAGGCGTCCGTAATCACGGTACCGACGATGATACACATGGACGTTGAACTTGCATTACTAGCAATTATAATGCGGTGAAATCATTATATCATTCGACGGCTATCGGATGAGCAACACTTTCATGTTTACTATTTAAAAACTTGCTTACAATACCTTTGTTTTGGTGTTTTGTTACGGTACTTATGTAAGTATGAGTAGGTAACTACCTATATTAAATTTGAAGTTATGCAATCACGAAATGTCCTCGTGAAATAATTGCGACAGATCTCTATATTCTTCCTATGTTAGAATGTTTTATGTTCCAGCAACGCATTTTAAAAAATGGTCAAAGTTACTGCAGCCAATGACTGACTTCACTGGAATCATGAATTAATTAATGATTCCAATGAAGGTATAAATAAGATTTCCTGGTTAAAAAGCAAAATTTACCTAAATCTAAAAGAAACATCTTTACTGGTAGGGCGTGAACCAAAAAGTGCGTTGATAATTAGTACCGTAAGAGGTTTAGCTAGTGGCGAAGCATATAAGGTACCTATTCGATTTGAATTTTAAACCAAAGTTCAAGATGTAATATAAGTGAATTCCTAGTAAATAAGTTCCTCCTGTATTCTACATTAGTTGACTGATAGAAGATTGCTTGATTTAACACCCTATGAAAATGTGTTTTAGTTTGGGCTCTATGATATATATTAAAGTATCAATAGATAATGGGGTTTCTAGTCTAATACACTTAACACCATACTGAGCTACAGTGAACTTGTTTCTGTGAGAAAACCAAAATTGCCCAGTGAACAGTCTGACCTGTGGGAATTAACACTAGTTGCAAAAAAATATAACAAAGACTCTATGTACGTTATATTTCCGCATTGGGAAGGGGTTGTAAAAATATCTTGTTTGGTTTGATACACACAAGGAAATGTTTTTGTTAACGATCTACAGTATAAACGGGTTCTCAGCCTTTCCGGTTAGGTACCGTTTATTACTATTATTCGTTTAGTCCGTTATATCGTGAGATACTGAAGTATTCGCTGCCAAAATAATATGATTCTGTATTTGAATCAATTACTGAAACTCTTTTTATTCGTGTATTTTAAAATTTACGATAAAAACGATTAAATTTTGGAATTTACATGACATAACTGGAATTATGTAGTAATATGTATAAATAAAGTGTAAATAATTAAATCTACCTGTTTCAGTATTTTTGTTCAGTGTTCAAAATTCAACACGTTTTTCTATGACTACGTAAGTATGTATGATATTAAATAATATCGCGCTACCTACTATGTAGTACAATCTATTATATATCTATAGGTAGGAGTACGTGTTAGAGCCTACAGTTCAATATGGCAAGTGTATAAGAGATATGCAAACTAAACTCCTTCCGTGTAACCAGTTGATACCTATATATGATAAGGAATATTGTTATGTAATTGTTGCGTATCGCAAATACTTTAAAGGAAGACGAATCGCAACAGGAAGGAGGACAAGGTCACTTAAGACGATAACTTTGGCCCGTGTCAAACAATTAATAATAACCGTACCCATGTGTCATCGGTTTCGTGTAACATACCTTTTGTGCCTAAGTAGGTCGGACACATAATTTGTACCTATATGTTTTTGATTACTGTTGCTCTCTGATCATGTTACGCAAATCTGCGAACCCTAAATGACGTATCATAGTGCGTTCTTTGTTGTGTACGTTGAGACTTCCTTCATTGTTCACGAGTTGTCGTACGTATGATCAAATAACTTAAATTTGGTAAGTAGCTAGTTAATATTAATATAACTTAGTTAGAGGTAAAGTAAATACTCATATCCTAATGAGGAATATGTTTTTGCTAATAAATAAATGATTGTTAATGCGAAAAACTAATTGTCAATTCAAAGTTGAGAGAAACCCATTCAAAATAATTTATTTCTATTTTTTATTAAGTTGTAATTATAAGTTGTAATGAGACCCAACTATTAATACATAAGTTTGAGATATATTATCCTCCTGTGGCAAATAAGAAATAATTCGAGTTATAGTAAAAACTTATTTCTCTTCATCAATGTCCAACATCCTCAATGTGTCAGGTATTCGTAAGTAGCTAAGATAGGTGGGTATTCAATACAGCCAAAGCCGAATATCATCGCACGTTGACGAAATGGACGATGCACCAGTATGCTTTGTTTTTTTTGTAACGTGTTATTTAAATGGTTATTAATTTTAATACCATGAATGTGGCAAATAACCATATACCTACTTCACCTAATAGTAACTTATTGTAACCCTATCGTCACTGGTGCCTCCACGACTCTATATAAAATGGAAACATTTTGCATTACCTGAATATATGATTATTTTGACTGCTATCATACGTGGTTTTTAAGATATTTCTCCAGCTGAGCAACCGCAGTTTTACTGTAGACTCTGTTCCGCAGATACCCTTTTAATTATGATTTGTAAATTCCGTACCTATGTATGTACAATGCATCGTCGATATCTTAGTAGGTATAGCTGATACATTATTTTATTTGGTTATCCATTGTGCTATAAACGATGGTATGTATTTTAGTACTTAGTAGTAGTAGAACATTGTGTACTTAATTAGAATGTACCAGATTTCAGAGACGTGTACCTAATATATTAAATTGGCATAGACTGATGTGAAAAACCGTCCATCTGTTGCTGGTGCTTGTCAACTAAAATTTACAATAGGTGGAAGTGAACAAAGGTACCAGAACCGTTAAAAACGCATTGGTTCAGTTCAAAGGTGCTTAACCCCAGGAGTTGTGCAAAAAATTGTTTGGTTCTCAGCGACAGCGTGCGGACCGGTGCGATGCTGAAGCTGGGCATATCGCACTGAAAGGCAGCAGTTCCGCCGGGTGCGGAGGCGCAGGTGCCGCCGCCGCCCCGCGCCGCGCCGCTCCGCTATTGGCCCGAGCCCCGCGCCCTCCGCCGATTGGGTATGGCGCACGTGCGAAGCCTACCCGCCGCCACCTGGCTGCGCCGCTGACGGGGAGCGCTATATAAGCGCGCAACCTTCCCTCACCGCACCACTCGAGTTCAGGACGCCGACGAGTGCACGTGTACGTTGACGCGTTCTGATCACGACACTACTGCCGCGAAATCGTCGATACTTTGTGATATTTGGATTGTTACTACTACAGTGAATTTGTGTTACGTTTTAAGAACTTATTATTGAGAACTTTATTGAGTGTTTGTGAAAATTGTGCAAGATGCTCGTGGAGGACTCTCAGATGACTCGAGCTTTGATGACGAAGAAGTACGCACATTGCCCGCTGAAGAAACGGCCGGTGTTGGTGCGGGAGGAGCGACCGGCGACACCGCCCACTACGCCACCTCACCCCGCCCACCTCGCCACGCGTCTTTACTACGATTATCATTGTAAGTATTATGTTCTTATCACCTAATAATTTACGATCACAAGTTCAAAAGTATTTCAGTAAAAAACTTTTGCACCTAGGAATCAAACGTAACGAAAGAAAGCTTAATCAAAATAACAAAGTGTTCAAATTTCGAATTATGAGTAAATCTTTCTACTAGGTATATTAAGTAAAAAAAAAAATAACACAGCATTTTCTTTATTACAATCTATTAAGTTCTTTTTTATTGTCTACAGGTGATACAGAAAATGATGAACCACAAAACCTAAGTACTAAACCTGAAGATTTATCTAAGACCGGTAACTACCCAAGTAAGGCTTCGTCTCCTGTTGCAACTGCAGCAGTGAAGATGGAGCCCCGAGAATGGCCACAACAGTTAGAATATTTGGCTGCGTGTCGCGCAAGACTTGAACCTGCGCCTGCTGAACTCGCCCGACCGACTCCTCAATATCCGTACTTACCAACACTTTACGCGCCGTACCCTCTAGAAGAACTCTACCCAGCAGCACCATCATTGTCACCGCCGGCGCACCCGCAGATGTACTCTCACTACTCACCTGCCTCACCTCCTTCATCGTGTTCGCCACCACCGTGCCCAGAAGACTTGCGCTCTCCTGGCTCGGTATCCTCTGACTCAGGGATATCTGTATCAGCACCTCGCCGCCCTCGTTACCAGTGTCCAGATTGTGCAAAGTCTTACTCCACGTATTCCGGACTTTCAAAACACCAGCAGTACCACTGCGCCGCAGCCGAAGGCAGTCTTGCACGGAAATCGTTCAGTTGCAAGTACTGTGCTAAAGTCTACACATCCCTCGGTGCTCTCAAGATGCACATCCGAACCCATACTTTGCCGTGCAAATGTCATCTGTGCGGCAAAGCTTTCTCGAGACCATGGCTACTGCAGGGTCATATCCGTACCCATACTGGTGAAAAGCCGTTTTCTTGCCATCATTGTCGCCGTGCTTTTGCAGATAGGTCGAACTTGCGTGCTCATCTCCAAACGCATTCTGACGTTAAAAAATACTCATGTTCGGGATGCGGGAAAACATTTTCTCGCATGTCGCTTTTGAGCAAACACCTGGAAGGCGGATGTGGAGTACCCGGTGCTGCACCTTACGAGTACAGACCTGAAGCGATGCCGACTGCGCACACGCACCAACAACTCTCTCCCACCGCCCCCGTTCATGCATACTAAAAAGACTGAGCCCTGCAGTTTCCCCGATCTCGAATTTAGATGTAAATGTTTTAAATGTAAGCGTTGGCCTTATGGCACTCGAGTTTCTAGTATTTAAAATTAAATTATTTTTGTAAATGTTTTGAAATCGTAATGACGTGTAAAATTGTAAAATTATATTTCTATGTTACATGTTATGGGGACCAATGTAAATTTAGGCGTTCTAGTGTAAGATAGGTTTAGTTCTGTAAGTTTATATAATTCGGTCGCGTTCATCGCGACTTCACTAGTCATATGGCATTTGCCAAGTGTCATACACTTATTAAAAATATATTTTGTATCCTAAGCCATGTACAAAGTGCCTTAAGTATAAATGATTAATATATTCTCAACAAAGTATAATAATACCTATGCTATTATTTTGATATATGTATTATATTAAAATAATATCTACCTATCCATGAGGCTATAGTGAAGCCGATTATCAAGTGCGTTCCTTTTTGTTACCTCCATACGCAAAAAATTAAACATTACACAAATTATACGTAATTGTATTTTTTACAATACCCTTCTCCTTGAATCCGTTCCAGCTTGATAGTTTCGATACTTTCGAGCAAAACCTGAGACTGAATTTCACCAGTGAAAATTCAACAGTACACGGGAGTTTGATTTAGATAGTATAAAAATGCCAACAGCAATTAAATTAAGGAATTCTAATATTTTCTGTTAGTTACACATACTTACCTGATAAAATACCGCTGTAGCCTAGTGGTATGGGTAATGGACTGTTGAGACGAGGTCTCGGGTTCGATCCCAGGTTTACCATGGCACACACCAATGACTGCGATGCTTTTCGAAGTTATGTGTGTATTTATCGCAGGTTTATAAGTGCCCGGTAATGGCAATAGGCTCGCCACCTACATTGGGACCTAAATATAAACTGGCGAAATGTGGGTGCTAGCACCTCTGCCCACTCCTTCGGCGATATAGGCGTGATACTATACCTGATAAAATATTAATTTTATGTAGGTACGTAGTATTAATTAGGTACCTCAATAACACCTAAATTAAAAAAATCTGTACTGATACTTTACCTAGGGAAAGAAAAGAATACACTTTCGTTTTCCTTAAGTCAGTAATGTAGGTATGAATATGTTTTAGAATAATAAATGAACCTCGTTATTTCGAGAAACACGTCAAAACTACCTACTTTTTATCCTGTTCACTCAATACTATTTACATAGCTTTTGTTATCGTAGTGGAACGCGTAGATCGACGCACGAAAATATGATTTCAAAGGTGTTTCTTTAGACCGTTATGAATTAATGATTAGGCATATTATTTCCTTTAGAATAAGTTTCAGACATCTTTCAATAAACCAGTTAAGTAACTACTAGTCTTATCTATAGTGTATTCGTAGATAGTGCTGATGAATATTAAATATTTACAGGAATATTAAAATGAAAACGTTTATATTCAAATACAATTCTTCATACAAACGATGATCATTAACTATGTATTATTATTATTGATTACATAATTTATCAGACGAGCGTCCGTAAACAACTAATATTACTAATAAGCCTGTGTTCAGCTTCCCTTTTGTCATTTTTCATTGAAATTGAAACTGCAGCCGATGTATTCAAAACGGGTCCTGGGGACTACTACTCCCTTCTACATTTTTTTTATTTTTGTATAACTCTCTAAATCCGAGAAGTAATCCTAAACAGGATCCACGGCCATCAAAAATAGGTGAAATTCTCTTATGCTCTTAAATTCTTGGACCGGTCCCGTACAACCCATTCAAATAAAATACGTACCTAACTTAAGTTATTTGCATTATGCAGATACTAGAAACCGTTGTCAGTGGAATAACCGAGGGTCTAAGTTAACTGCTATGTGATGGTGTGAAATCCTTCTTTATCTTCTGCACTGCACTGCACATAGAAACTCATAGAAATTCTAATCCCCTCCCCTCTTCCCCCCTTCCTCTATACAGAGTTGGTAGCACGAAAGTGAGTCCCTGTTGTTGCTTTCCATCACGTGAGCCGTACCCTTGTCTGCCTCCTAAGTAGTATAAAAAACATTCTACGCAGCGCTAAAAGTAAGCATAACTAATAAGCTTGTTTTATGGGCGTTATGGGTTACACAGAAATACTCCGACCTATGCACATTCCTCCATATACATATTCCTCCATATAAATATTTTCACTAAGGGGGAATAGAACCCACGAACTCTGACTTAAAAATCGAATACTATATCGCTACGCTACACACAATGACCTTAAATTACGTATATAAACTCATTGTTGTTGAATATTTATTAAAATATTAAATAAGTAAAATATGTGTCCTTATTTTATTGATTAGAGCGATTGATGATAATATGATGGTAGGGTAGTTAATGAATAGTGTTAAGTACCTACTTAATCCTATTTCGTAGGTAGGTAATTCCTTTAAAATCTATATAAAGTCCAGAATAATAAAGATTAATTATATATATTCAAAAAAATGATAACAAGATAGAGAAATGTTTCACTACACACCTATGCTCATGAATCGTAGAAACTATTCAGTACCCGGAGTAATTAATAAGCGGTGTAATAATACAAACAAAATCGTATCGCGTCTAGTTTGGACACAATTTGTGGTTTGGTAAGTGGTTATTTAGCGGCAGCAAGTTTATCGACGAGACAATAGCGGAGAACACCGGGGCACCGGTCTGATGTGGGTCGAGCGCCGGCCGCCGAGCGTCGAGTATTAGACGGTGGGCGCCATTCCGACGGTCACCCGGCCACGAGGTCAACCCGGGGCCCGCACTCGACTCAGCCTTCCTGATACCTAATTAATGGAAATACCTTAATTTATTACCTCAACTACAATAAACTGCCAACTTGGAGATCTGTAGTTCAGTTCTGTTTCTCGAAAATAATTTACAACGCATCTAAATTACTTACCGCTACTCGCTCCGGACTACTGACTAATTTGAAATTTGAATTAGGGGAGGGATTATACATTACACAAATAAAACATTATATACATTTTATAGACAAAAACATTAAGTCGAAGATATTTATGGCTCTGTACATACTTAGAAGTTCAAAGATAATAGGAACAGATTAACAAAAAAGTACGTACAGACCAGTGCCTACGGAGAATCTTGTTAAAAATAAAGTACTCAATAGTTCACAAACAAATAAAGCCGTAGTATAAACTACATGGCATCCCTATAACACAGAGACCTGCTCATTGTAATGTCAACTGCCAACACAGTTCGTAGACCTATACGAGTATATATCATTATAACTTTGTAATTCAAATCATCTGACGCGAGACATTGTTTCCTAACATTTACGCAAAGCACTGACTCACTCGATGAATAAACATTTAAAATTTAATTGACAACATAATCCAATAAGTTTATCGGAACGTAACGCTGATCATGTCGCTTACTAGTACGATAGTTGTCCAATCAGATATAGATCTCACCGCTGACCCCTGACCCTGTCAGGCAAGTGCACGTTTCTTAAACGTAAGATACTTAGTATTGGCACTTTTCTATAGAATTGTTTCACGTAATGATACTATCGTAATTCGGTTACGCAACTTATTATTCCAATAAGATTTCGAGCAGTTCAGATATACTAGCGACATCTGTAGATGAGTAGTGACAATTTGTGAATGAAATAAAATTTGTGTTCGCTTGTACAAAGATTGAACGTGTCCGAGAGTGTAACGATTGCATAGGTGAAATGGAATCCATTACACCCTTATTAGATATTTCAAAAATAATTATTATTCTAAAAAAAAAATAAAATTAAAATTTCGACCCACATTTCTCAAATCAATAATGTAGTAAATAATGTCGAAAAAAACATTCATTATACTGGAACAGCTGAACACTCGATGGATTTACGATGATGCAATAATGCTTTAAATAGTCGTGTATTCTATTAAGGTAGCAAAATAAGAGCGCGATCATTTGATAGTGAGCTGTTACCATGCTCTGTGAACATTTGCAATAGTTTTGTTAACTGCAGATGAGAAGTTGAAAAGAAAAGGAAAAAGGAGAAAACGTGGAAAGAACGAGTAAAAGTTAGGTATATATAGAAACGA
Organism: Pelosia muscerda; assembly: GCA_963691645.1. Classification (NCBI taxonomy): domain Eukaryota; kingdom Metazoa; phylum Arthropoda; class Insecta; order Lepidoptera; family Erebidae; genus Pelosia; species Pelosia muscerda. The sequence goes on from OY829100.1 coordinate 9,966,720, forward strand.
CTTACTTGTAGTTACCTACAGGGACGAGAATCTCGTATGCGATCCTCTAATATTATTATGAATTGTGCAGGTATTATAATGTGCGATTATTAAGCACATACTAACTTAATATGTTTATGTCAAACCAGATAATAGGTATCTGCGCTAAATTTAGGTTAATTTAGGTTCGTACTTAGTCATTTTATCAAGTAAGAGTAGCATCCTTACAAACTATGCAAAAATAAAACTCAATACGTACAATTCTTTGAGCCATTTTCAAAATATCTTGATTATGCATGGCCATACGCTACGACTACACGAGACGGAAGAAATTCACATTATCTTATACGAATGCCAATTAGTGTTGCAAAGTGAAGACGTGTTGAGAGCGCGAATGCGCGTACGAGTCGCAGTGATTGGTCACCAGCGACCACCGGAGCGCGGGCGAGCGGCGCGTGCGCAGCGTCGCCGCACCTCAGCCAATCCAATGCATTCTCATTAATTAATTCTGTTCCTATTTGCATCGTGATTATCTAATCCGATATCGATCGCTGATATGCGGTACCAATTAGAGTTCACACCTAATAGTCTAATAGAACTTTGAACTTTTCTATTAGTTATAACTTATAAGTGATCGCCTTAAAGATAACGCAAACGAGTTTCGACACTAATGCGACCTCGTTCGAGAAGAGCTTTGGCATTGTTATGTTTAATTATTTATGTCTTTTAAACTAGAAACATTATTAATGTAGTACGAAGATTTTATAGAGATAATAAAGAGAACGAGTGTAGGTACCAACGGCAATGTAACACTACAAAAAGTTACGCAATGTTGTTCCACCAGGTCATACCCAAGTACATAGATATGTGCTTATGTACGAGTATGTCGGTGAGGAGACCCTGTCGTTCGTAAATATCTAGATCCGTCTAGATTTAGTACTGGCGGCAGCAATGGACCAAGTCAAGCCGCGATAAGCATGATTTGTAACGTCGCGCGTCGGCGCGTGCGCACAAATAAATGCGATTTCAATGCGCACCTCTCAATAAATTATCTAACCCACTCTTGATATGACATTGTAACGATTTATAATCTGCTCACACACGAATGTTCGCTCTGATATTAGGGATTTCCGCCCGCCAACCTTTATCTTTGCACATGTTACGTTGATGTCAACATTTACGAAGTGAACTGTCAAGTGAATGATACGCCTCTATATTAAAGTTGTAAATTATAATTTATTGAAGTGTTGATTACTTTAATAGATACGTGTAATAAAATCGGTACGTTTATAGAGTGGTTTGCGATTACACAATAATATAAACGCAGCACGATTAATCAATAACTACGAACAAGTCCAGTAACGTTAGCAGCAGTTGGGCTACATGCGCTAATTACATTTATACAGCCTGTTGTTATATTTTGCTGCTTTTATAGGTAGCTCTTACAACATGTTCTTGTGGCTTACCTAATTACTACTATGTGATTTTCTTGGGTTTATCCCTACACACTCAAGAAAATAACAAGGTCTTTGGGACTAACACCATCTACAACCTGTACAAAACAAGCCTTTACCATTGCAGCCATTCCGTGCAACATTCACAGTTCAAATTACCTGCCCGGTCATTATTATCTTTCAGGAAGTTCATCCATCATCCGTTAGGTCATTCTCTACTTTGCTATCATCTACTCCTAAACGAGATTACTTTCATCAGAATCATATCCAAAGAAAGTACTTGCTACTTTCGATAATATTTTCGAAATTATTTATAACCAGAGAGAACATTATTTAGTTATACTTAAACAATTGATTAACCTTCAATCTTCCTCATCAATCGCTAATGACATTACTTTAAAAAAATAAGCACTGATACTATCCCGAGACCCACTAGCGAGTCCCCGGCAAATGATATGTTTAACAAACAATTACGGAAGTAGAAGAAGCGAAATCTGTATTCCAGAATCACTTTATTTTATAAGCTACCGCTGGTTTAAAATCTACTGCTGGATATAGGCCTCTCACAATGTTGGGAGGCTCTGGCCTACTATTTTGTACTTCGAACGGGATGGGGTGGTAATATCCTTTGTGCCCTACACCGCACCGATTCCTACTATGTATCATAGCAAATAGAATGGAAACACGATGTCTCTGCTTATCTCAATGGGGAAGAGGCATAGTGTCAAAATATATGTAAATAAAATATTTCACAAAATTTCCTTGTCCACTACTATAAAACATTGTTGTAGCACGTATGAAACCTTGAAAAGTAGGATTTGAGCAAAATATTACATTCCCTTAGAAAAGACTATTATTATAATAGTTGATTAGTGGCAGCTACCTATATTATTGTCTTACGTTACGTCCGGTTCTGAGTTCAAACCTTAAAGGTCATAATGATCATAACAACTCAATTATATGCACTACCAAACTATTGTAGCGCCTATTTTATGCTATAAACTAACTACATAAACCATTGAATCAACTGCGAAGTGTAATATAAAATACTGAGCTGATATTCATTCGGAACCAAAAGAATACATTTTCTTTCAAGTGATTCTAGAATTTAAGCGTTATTTATAGTTTTTATACATTTTCATTAATAGTCGTTCATGATAAGTGATTTGTCATAACAAAGTGTATAATGCTCTAAAACTTCTTGCATATAACAAAAATAGAATGAGAACTTTTTTTCACCTATATATTTGTAGGAGGAGGTTAACCACAGCAGTAAGCTCATACACTTTCTGAAAAACGACCAATCCTTCCACCCTCCCTATTTCACGATTAGCCCTTAACAAGACGAATTCGCAGATTTTCTAGACAGCATATTTACAACAAGACACGTTAATTATACGTAGGTCGTAAAAGCTATAATTAGTAGATGAAGGTCTCTGAGAGTGTCACCTTGTAAATTCTTGATTACTTAAGTGTTTGGCAGATTATTAACGAGCGGTTTTGTGGTTTGTCACGATGTGGTAGAACGTGAAAAGTCATCATGTAAAATGCGTCCAATATTTATTTTTTACAGAATTAAATGGAATCTGAATTGATGATAAGAAAAATGGAATAATAGTAGTTTATGAAAGTATTCTTGTATGAAAGGGTTCTTAGAATATGAGGGTCGGTTGCGGGTCGTTTTTATAGTATCGCACTAATGTTTTAAAACCAAATTATGTGCAGGTCACGCATTAAATTAATTAATCTCGTGGCATTGTTAATAAATGTTGAATAAAATTTCATCGCTATGTCTACTTTTACTACGTCAAAATTCATAAGATTATCGCGCACGCGCATTGTTCCGCGTCATCCAATGAACAGTTTTCCAGTAGGTATAAAATTAGATATTTTTTCAAATCATCAAGAGATGGCGTTAGCATAGTTTTAGATACTTTTGGGTTGTCCACTCTAGAAAGGACGAACCCGGGAGATTTTGAAGAGATCCAATTGTGGGGGGAGGCAGGCTTAAGTTTCGAAAAAATTAAAATTAGTTATTAATTTTTAAATTAATATTTATTTTGTTTAGTAGCAGCATTTATAATTATACTTACTGTTTTAAAATGCTTTTAAATGCTGCTAACTGTTTAAATCGATTGAGTTCGGAAAAAGTGAACTATACTTCCTAGTATGCTAACCGTTCAAATTGATTTATATTGGAAGTAGTGAATCACAACAAGCAACAAGTCCCTTACGGTAGGAAAGCTCTGTTTTTCATTTCTTTGTAAACTGTATATGTTTTTCCACATTTATATTCGGTTATACATCACTTGACAATAAAATCAAGGTACCTAACCAATGAATAGTACGATGCGTTGTCTTCACGTAGTGTCAGCGCTGCAGTTCGTGAGATATGGACGTTAGCCGGACGCCGCGCCGGTACTCACGTGGGCGGCTCGACGACGTCGCGCTTCACCGACTCTGAAAAGATTATCCATCGGTAGCCATGCTTTGTAGATCCATCTAAATGGATTCTGATGCTTTATTCCCATAAGCTTTCTCAGCGAGATTGCGCAATCAAGACTCTGTATCACTGCAATAAACAGAAGTGAAGAAAAGTAAATATTTACAACTGTAGATAGATATAAACATGATCGTATTGTCATTGATACACAGCCGTCCATTTTGAATTTATTGACTCGGTTTCAGAAACGGCTGAGAATAGGAAATGAAAGTAATAATCGAATAAGTCAACTGACGGATTACTAGTAGATATCGATAATCTTGGCGTTAAGTTTTTAATAATCTCAGAGATTCTATGGTAAGTATGAATATTTTTAGTATATTAATTTATCAGTAGTTGCTACGCGTATCCAAGTATACAAACTATGAGAGCAATAAATAAGTTTAAATTGACGTTAAAGTGTGTGAAGTCTACCAAGATCTACTGGTTTAGGCTTTTCTACTGCCTCACGTGTTCTAAATAAGCCAAGTTATAATATGTGAAGTAGAACAGCGAGCCGCCTTTTGCATGGCTCATTCTTGCGTTATATGAAAAGGCATTGTAGACTTACCAACCAAGGATAAAAAATCTTGGCACAGCAGCAGCGCTGACCTGAAGTGGACACCGTATATATTAAAAGTAAAAAAAGTAAGTAAAAATTAAAAGTAAAGTAAAAAAGAATTTACTTCACATAATTGTTCAACGAGACTAAAAATACGTTGTCACGTGTGAATTAATCATAACTTTATTAGTGAAATACCTACTGGTCATATCGTATTTAATGGCATTATTTTTACGGTCCTGGGGCGAAACGGTGACGTTAGTGTCAGTGCAAGATCGAATTTTCTGTCACAATTGCACAACGCGCCTAAAGTATTAAAACCAAATCTATGTGTTATTTATTATAGACTATATTCTATCACTGTACCAAATTGCAACCAGATCCGTTCAGCCGTTAATACGTGAAACATTCAAATATCTTCACATTTATAATATTAGCATAGGATTCTTAACCGAACTTAAATTAGACACTTAGATTATTTGAGTATCACCTATTTCAGTTACACATAGGTTCATTGTATTAACAACCTCTTCGTCTTCAGAACAAAAACCAGTCTACCCCTGTTCAAATAGGTACGCCTCATTGTGTATTTTGTGTGATATTTTTGATCCAGTTTTTATTCTTTAATTATTACTTTTCGATGTTTACTCAACGCTATTATTTATGTCCGTACAATTTATTCATGTACGATCGTAAAACTGTTGTTACTTTTCCTCCTACAAAAGACATCAACGGGCTCTCGAGTTCTGTTTATCATAAAAGTTAACAGTAATGTTATAATTATTACGACAAAACATTTTAAATGTTATCTAGTCAATAAATTTCAACATTGACAGCTATAATTAATAATAAAAACAATAAAATAAGACGACCTTCAACTACGTAGCGGTAGAGCATCTAACTGCCAAGTCAGGGGTCGTGGGTTTGGATCACGCTCAGTGCGAATATATGTATACATAAATAATATCGCGACTAAACTTCGATGTTTCCTGTGAAGTGACTGCCATGAGAGAGGCCACTCTCCAACTTATTGATGATATCAAAGAGCTGCAGTTGGACGAGTTATTCAACTTTTTAGCGACTATATATCTATTTATATTTATCCGCATTCTAGAACTTACATGAAAAGCATGTGCACTAGAGCTGCACAACCTAATTCTCCCAAGTCATTTCCTTTTCCACCAGATATACTACGATACGCCTTCGACGAGACCTTCGAGCAAGACCTTCGTAATGCGTACTGCCAAGAAGTAATACGGAGCGTATTACTTCTTGGGACCTTGGAAGTCTTCAAGTCTAGGGCGAACTGGTTACTTGTAGGCAAGAGTACCACTTCTTCCTTCACATTATCATTTTTCATCAGGTGAGATTGTGTTGGAACGCAAGTCTATCTTGCATAAAAACTGTTAGCTAATCGGAACTTATTTTGGGTTTAGACCCGTGTTACAATATTTATTTGTTTATAAAAATAACATCGGAAACCGAATCCGGTATTCCGAACTTTCATTCATGTTTTAGTATAATAAATAAACAAAGATTATGGAATTGTGTAGGAAGAGATATGACTCACGTCTGAAATATCTCGCAGCAATAAAAACATACTTAACTATAATACAGAGTACAGCACCCGCCGCCGCCCGCCGCCGCCGCGCACATTAGCATCCGATGTTAATTACGAACCGCCGTCTCTCTAAGTTATGCGAACGAGATTATAAAGTATACAATAAACTTTCAACCTGTTTGTTTACGCTTTTCACCGTAGCTTTAGACTTATTGTTCAGCCATGATGTATAGGGTGTTCACTTAGATTTTCGGGGCCCAACCAACTTACTTGATATATTTTTATAGTAGAACAAATTAAAAATATGGTATGCATAGTTCAAGCCCAGAATATACTGTTACTGGACTAGTCACTGGTGCAACATGTTACCGTGTAGCGCAACAACTTGAAACACGTCTAATGTCATCTAATGTATAGCATGTTTTATGAACACACACGGTTTTCACAAATTACATTTTAAAAGTGTCATATCAGTCAATATCAGTGCGATGTACAATGCTTTATAGTCGATGTAAGCCGATCTTAACTGCATTTTAACTCTCTTGCCCGACCTAAAAATTTTAAAAACATGTACCGTATTTGATACACAACAATTTGAACGGGAATTAACATGATCATGGTACGAGTACACATACCTCTGACCCTGCTTGACGTTCCGACCAGGTTACAACCACCATGGTTACAGACTCACTAGCTCAGTGATGCACGCCATGTACTGTCCCATACCAGACTCAGTGTCTTTATTCCCTATGCAAACTGTCTGGTGTCTATCTGACGCTAAAGCGAGATATATACTTAGATTAATATACTGTTCAAAAAGAGATAAATCTATATTTCTAGCATTTTTAAACTATTTAGGTGGCAGACAAGCACGCGGCTTATCTGATGAAAACCGGCTACGCTACACTCGTGCTGCTACACTGTAGAAGCCTCCTAATGGTTTCTTGATGAACCCCATATTTTAGTCGTTTGGAAAAATTACAGAAAGGAGTTGCTGATCGCAGGTTCACCCACTTAAACTTCTGATTCCGTTCCAGGGTATAAAGTCTAAACAAACTACGAACTATATAATCTATCCTTTCACTTTTTCAGCGAGGTCTGTTCAGCCTTTTAACGAAACGTTTAACCTTCTACGCAAACTTTTTAATTTTTTATTTACAAAGATAATATAATACATATATTATAATATTATACATCCATATATTATAATATTAGTAGGAGTAGGACAGGATGGGAGAGGTATATTTCACACCCACATTTCGCCAGTGATATTTGTTATCCCACGTAATAGGTGCCGAGTCTATTAGCGCTTATCACGCACGTTTCGTTTCCGCCACTTAGTTTTCCTAACAAAAAGTAATCGATATGGAATTGAGCCCTATACCTTACGAACATAACCGCCACACCTAGTTTAACATGTAGGTGTGTAACCCTTCACCGAGATGCACAGGCTCTTACAACATTATTTGCAAACCAGGATACCTGCTGATCTACTCGTATGTAGCCCCTAGACTCCATTGTAATCGGGCATGTAACTCCCGGAGAATCGTGCAGACCTTTGTGACAAGGGATAATACCTATGGCAAACCTAATACTCTCCTGATACATTTCTGATTTGTTCCTGCTGGACGGATCGGATCATATGACATTCTGACAACAAATGTCACTCTCATACATTTTCAGAGAGATTACGATTGTAGATTCGGAACGAATGTATTTTGGCTAGGCCCCCTGGTGGGATAAGGATGCAGTTTCTATCTCCATTTATAGCGTTTATTATGAGATCTTCAATGAGCATGATACACCTATCTATACAAAGAAAGCTAAGTCACTTAGCTATCATTGTATCGAAGTTTCCACAATATAACTGTGATTTGTAATTACTTATACCTATATTTTATCCAGTTAATATTATAAACGAATGAAACAGTTTTAAAATTTAAACCACTTAATGTAGGTCCAAAACAATATACAACAAAACACTATGTAGGTAACTCAAACTGGAATGTAAAACCATTATCAACATGTTCTTGACTGACATGACATTTATTTATGTGTAAAATTGTGATACGAATTTAATATGATTATTACAAAGCGCTTGCGGCACAAAGATTTTTTTCATTTCACATCGCAGCGTGACAGTTACTCGAATCAAATCGAGCGAAGCTTTTGTTCTCGCGTCGTTTCCTTGTACACCGCTAGAGGGCGCGGGCGTTAATACAATAATCTGGTGTCTGCATAAAAATTAACCGGTGCATAACGGTACTGCGCGTAGGAGGCGCGCACCTCGCGAGCACTCGCGCAGGGCGCCGGCGTCACCTCCGACCTGCCGCGGCCGCGTCCCCACATCAAGAGCGTGCCGATAAATCAACGGACATCTAATAACGTCATTCTGATACATATTTATACGATTACTTCTTTTTTTATGTAATACTTTTGGGTTTCTATCCCTAGTTATTAGAACAAATCAAACCCCAATGTGTTTTGATTTGTTCTAATAACTAGGGATAGGTTTGGTTGACAAAATAAATTGACTGATAGGTCAATGAGGAGGTCATGTCTTTAATTCCCACTGCAGAACAATGCATTTTTATGCCACTTTGGTGGAAGACAAGCACACAGCCCAACTGATTTAAAGTGGTGAAAATATGAACGCATGAATTCGTAGAAGTATATAGTACCTTATGTTTAGCCGTATTCTAGAACTTCATACTATCATGGTTACCAATTTTGTACTGGGAATCGAACCAGCGACTTGTTGCAGATTCACCATCATGCTACAGAGGTCGTTGCAGTTTCCATTTATTGATTCCACAGATGAGCAACAATAAGTACAAATAAAACACTGCGCATAGTGCGGTGCTGTTTATAGCACCAGTAAGAAATACAGACTAACACGGGCATTGAAAATCATTCAGCTAATTGTTGTATTCAGATTTGCTTACGATCATTTACAGTATCGATTCTGTACGTATGGTTGCCAAGTGGCCAAATTCCAACTGTCAACTACGACGTAATAAAAATAAATTTAAAACGTCCGACTATAAGGTAATGGATACCTGTATGTATCTCATACAAATGTCCGCATCATTTGTAAGTGATCGATAAAGCAGATAAAGAAAATGTATCCTGACATGAGTCGATCATATTAATACCTCTCGTTGATTCCCTTGACGATACTTTTTATTGGTTGTAAACGTTCTCGAATATTAACGATTAATGAAAAGGATAATCAATTTCAACTGAAGAAACAAGAACATTTACTATATGAAAGTTAAATATTAATGGTGAATTCTCCTTTACTTTCTTTTCACATTGTGTATCAGAACTGGTAGAACATTAAAACTTAATCATATCAATTAAATCGGCACCGTTCGCAATAAGATGAGATCGTTACACGTGTGCGTTTATAAGGAGAAATCAGCACGGAGATATAGTCTCATCATTAAGAGCCATTCGTTAAAACCTACAGACAGTAAAATCTGTAACAAGCATCGTAATAAATGCAATAACAATGAATAAAATGGCAATAATAGCAGGTGAAATCGCGACAGGTCCGGGTCTCGGGTCGTCGTCCGTAATTATAAATAAAATACGGCAACCGTGCGCTCGCGCCGAGCTACCGCCCCCGCATCTACACTGTATGTGTGCTGCGTGTGCGACGCACCGCACCGAGCCTTGCCGCGTCGAGTCCCTGTCGATGCTCTCAGAACACAATAGTGCATTATTGGACTTATAAGGAATTTTATATACGGTCATTCCAAATTTTGTTACGAGTACAAGCTCACCCACTAACGCAAGGATATGGCTGTTATTTGGACGTTTTGTTGGTTGCATAAAAACAACTCACTTGGTCATTCCGTTTTATGGTAAGGTTCTAACTAAAATGGTCAGTTACTAAGCAAAGAAGTAGCTGATACTGGTACATATGGCTAATGAGGTATGAAAACGTAGAGTTAAGTGCTTTGATCTAAAACCATTCGATGTAAAAGTAGTCTGAAACTTATGAGTTCTGCGAACTAATTATAAATATTTATACACCTTTCGTCTCACTGTTAGAGTGTGTTCGGACCCGGTGGAAATAATTCAACTTCTTGAGAAGACTTAGAACACAGGTCGGCCGAAGTAGGGAGAACTAGATTGGGATTTCTCGGGAAACACCGATCTGCAGTAAGGATGTGGAGTTGCTCATACTCTGGCCCACCAGCTGATATGCGTTGCACACTAATATGTATACCTACATGCACACCAGAGGATCTCATGAGCGCCTCTGATAGACGTTATCCATGTAGCATCATATTTAGATAATTACGTTGAAAATGGTAGAATCACAGTTGAGTGATTAAATCGTGCTAAATTTATGTCGTGCAATCGTTTACCAGAGCCTCCTACGCTATCGTTATTGAGCAGCTTATTTGCATTTTATACTGTCGAATGAAAAATGATCACACGAAACAACAGAAGTTAACACATTTAAATAGGAACACGGTTATTTGTGGTATGTTGTTTTAATTATATGATTGTGTTAATGCTGAATCAGCCTTATCTGTGTCTAAACCCAACTGTCGTGAATATGACGGTTAGAAGAGTATTGTAGGAATGGTAAAAAGTGGTAATGTCGACCGGACGATAGGGGTGGAGGGTGGCGGGCGATAGAGCGTGGCATGGAAGCGCAGCACGCGCCGACATACGACACACACGTGTCCAGCACATATAAATACAGAATTCACCGCTTTTTCACTCAAGAACCGTTGGATATTGTTCAATTACAATAATCATCATAAAACTCTGAGGCAATGTTAACATGTTTTTGAATTATTTTAATTAAAGACAAGTGCTCTTTCCGTTGCACTCACGCAATATAAATCAATACTTTAATGATTTTGCACAATATACCACATTTGAATTCGTCATCAATTTGATGTGACTTTCCCAGTATCTGAGGATTTCCCCCCAGAGGCTGGGATCCGGTTACTCGTACTTCTCCTTCAAATTAGGTTTTTACGATGTTATAGCACAGATTACCATCACATCTCTCAACTACAAGAAGAAAACTTTCGCAAGAGCCTCGTCTGTCAATCAGATGTACCTGTTTACAGGTCAAAGTAGTTGGAAAAACCTGGATAAATTATGCCTATTATAAAAAATATTTTTTACTGTAGGCCTAATTAACCTACTAAATGTTTCAAATGAGAACTTCAGTCCTGTGACGACGAGTTAATGTTTATTTTATTTACATTAAGGACATATTACATTTTTAAGTTTTTTTGGTGATTATAATAATGATTTTCGTTATTAAAAAAAATAGTTGGTTAGCATCGTGAATCGAAATGGCATTATGACAGTTATCGACTCATTTGAAACACATAATGGGTGCATTAATTAAATTATATTTTACCATTATACGAAACAAATTTAGGATTATTTTGCGATTGCAAAAATACGTTCAAATGCGCCAGTAATTTCGATTCGTTTTTACTGTGTCATATTCTTCATAACGAAACAGTGGCACTACGAGACTGCCGACAGTATTGAATATTTGGGTAATATACTACTACTTATTTACTTCTGTGCCGTATCAAGTCCGATGGTTTTCTCATAACAAAACATATATATAACTCTTTAACCCATGTTTCGGGGTAGTTTACACTAAAACTAAAGAGTACCTAAATGCTTTATATACTTGGATTTATACAGATTTCTTGAGTTTTCTAATGAATTAGGAATCTAGTCTTTAGTAATCTAGGTTAAGAGAAACTCCACCAAACTCAATGATCAAATAGTTAATCTAATTGGATCCACTAGATATTAGTCATACGACCTGTTGGTAGTGTCGTGCTAGAAAAGGAGAAACCACACGCTTCGCTACGGTAATGATTTCTAAAATAGTCAGTTGATATCTTCTGTTTGTTTAATGATGGTTGATATAATTATATAGCGACTGTCTACTAAAATATGTTGCGTAAACTCTTTTGCAGTGTCCCTGATAACCTTTGCCTGAATGAAGTTAGCGTAGGCGATCTAGTTGTTTGTTCACTGCGGCCACCCAGTGAGCAGATATTATCCTTCATATTTTTACATGTTTTCTTGTTTTATTGCTTTTATTTATAGTCTTTATACAAATATATCAATTCACGGTGCCCACGTTGTTTGCCAAACATAACATGTTTTAAAGGTTAGACTAGGATGTTAGAAAAAATATAAAAAGATGAATTACATAGGAGGTGTGTTTTATACGTCTATAAGGGTAATGGAAAACTTACAAACGTCACGTTTTCAAAACATAAATTTTACCACGAAAATAAAAAACGTAAAAAATCGTTTACAATACTGAGAACGTGGCTCAGGGGGCTCAGTTGGCCAGACTATTCCTCCTGTAAAGGATCAGTTGTGGGTTCAACTCCCGTTGTGGACGTTGATATTTTCCAATTTAAAATGAGATGCAAAAATAACCTTGGTAATTCGTCCTTCAAATCAAAACTCCACATTTTCGTGAGATCGTTAAAACTATAAGAATCACTTGCAGTTCATGACGATTAGATTGCAAATGTACGAGTATATTTAAAAACGGCTACAATGTTAACCTGTTATTACTATTTACGAGTATATTTCCCTTTTTCCTGGAATTACTATTAGTTTCATCTAACAGGTGAATGTCTAGCTATTATGTGGGCGCCCGCATTATTTTTTTACCGCACGTCACTTTGAATAGAATCGAAAGATTATTGATAGAACACTTGCTAATTGGATTAATATTATTGACTACTCACATACCCGTAGTATTTGTACATTAGTTTTTTAAAGGCTGCAGATTCCAAAACATACAATAACTCAACGACAACTGTAGGGGAGCACCTAGCCTGGTCGGAGGATCCTCCCTTGGTATTGAAGGGACATCATATCCTGTTCCTCCACAGTGAACAGTGTGGTGACCCGACATGATCTGATCACGTAACCTTTGCTGAGCATATCAGCAGCATTCCTATCGACACCATCCCATTCATTTCTTCCGCATGAGTGGTAATCAAGTCTTCGCCATCCAGCACTTTCAGCCACTATAAGATTACCATAGGTACGGTTCATGAAAAAGAGTACATCTCTCCTATTTGATTCTTTTTCGTGATATATACGTTAAATAGAAAGTGTCGGGTTCGAAAAAGCCGGAAGGAAGCATATTACCTTAATACGTCCACCAGCTTCGCTGTTTTTATGAATTTGACCTTATTGTTCCTATCTTCCATTTTAGACTGTTATTCCCAAATGCCACTGTGCCATGAAGCTTATTCAGGCCAGTCGCGAGTTGGTTATTTCACGATATTAAGTAACGAACCAACGTGAACCACAACAAATAGTTGATCGGTAGCATTCAGGTGTACAGTATGTAGGCAACGTATTGTCATAGCAACACGTATGTAACGCTATGTGAGCGCATGTCAGGTGTGTGGTTCTTGTCCACGGTCGGTGGGTCCGGGCGCCGGTAAGCAGCGGCAGCGGCATCAAGTGCAGGCGCGGCCACGGTTGAACGTGTCGCCGGTTGGCAGTTGGCGCGGGTGGTGCGCACGCGCCGCGCACGCGACAGGTGGACGTCACGCGCCGTTACCTTACACCCATGTACACCTAGTCCACAAGTGTTTCGTTACTTTAATACTAATACAATGAAGCATAGGGTAATCAAAGGATATGTATTCCACAGTAAGTACAGCAGAAACACAGTTGTTAGCAAGAAAATTTGAGATGTAGGCTTTAAAATCTACCGGAGATGAAAGATGCTCACTGAGATGATGTGATGTTTGAGCGGATCGATCATCATTGAAATTTTACTTGTATTATTTTGATCATTACAAAAAAGTTGCAAAGAGTGACTTATGTGTGTGTGAATAATGAAACAAGTGATTGCTAAAATTGACTGAGTCACTACGAGAACATTTTCTTGTACCGTAAAACGGGGTGAACAGGAATCCAGAGGTGGATAGAAATAAAATGCTTATTGGAATATTCTAAATAATTACTCTTTAAAAATCTTAACTACGTCCAATAAGAGATATTTCGTGATTCTGTTTTTACAATGAACTAGTCCAAATTTTCGCTTGATAGAAAGTAACTGTATAATTTAGCTGATCATTTTATTTCTATTCACGATTCGATATCTATTCACCCTGTTTACCCGGTATACATTAAAAAAACCAAAGGAGCCCGAGATCTATCAAATATGTACACTGTACAGCATAGGTATAACACACACACACTGGACACAGACTACAGGCACAGGTTCACAGTTTCTTATGATACAGGATCCCCTAGTATAAGAGACAGGTTTCAAAATTAAAATGTATATTATAAATTAGCGCTACTGGTCTATAATACTATGTCAAGATATAGAACAATAAAAATTATTATTATTATTTCCTTTATTTATTTTTAATACATATTGATTACATTTTTAAATACATTTATAAAAAAAAAATCTAAATATATTTAAAAATATAAAAAATAGTAGCCCACCGGCATCGGGTACAGGGACCAAGCTACCGGTGGTTAGGGCTCCAGAGAGAGGAACTTCCTCACAATGCGTGCCGTGTCGAGGAGTACCGCCCTTTGCATCAGGCCCTTGACCCAGCTGCCTAACGAGAGCCTCTTAAGGTGTTGGTCGAGGCTCTTGGCTATCAGCCCATGGGCTGATACGACTATCGGGACAATGATTGCCGAATCAACATTCCATACATTATTATTATTATTATTATAACACGCTACTGAGGTGTATGAATACTTGAATTTCTTATACACGGTATGGACTTCAGGTTGCTGAGTTGGACAGACTATCTTTACTAAATGACACTGTCATTGATTGAAATGCCTAAATTTCTTTTCTATTTAAACTTTCAAGCAAAAGTTTAGCACATTTTCATCTCGATACCGTATTGAGCTTCGATCTTTTTATACTACTTATTGATCCTGAATGGTTGGCTTGCTAGCATCCATCCACTACTACTCTCTATTTATTTATTATAATAAGCAAATATAATTTAACAAGCGTTGGACATCTTAAAGTTCAAAAGTATTAGCTACCTGAAGTCAATATCATGATGAAATATCAAATATGACCTTGTTTCTCTAAGTGGCTCGGTTATCTCAGACGTCATCGTTAAATGAAACAAATATGACGTTAAAAGTTAATGTCACGTTATAAATATCGTTTCAAAAAGGTTACCGAAATGGATCAATCGAGAATGCATGACAAGTGCAAATGAGTCACAATGCTTTGATGGCAAGGTAGATAGTAACCAATAAGTTCATTTAAAAGGACACACGGCCCAAAAGACATACGTACAAAAGTATTGCTTATATAATGTTTGTGTCATTTTTTGAGTGCTTCGATCTCACGTCTTTACAATTTACAGCTTTATCGCCGGTTATTATTCATCATAACATGGTCAGGATGTAGTGACAAACATTTGCAATTTCGAAATACTGTATATAATATTTTATTTTTATTGAAAATACATGAGAATTGGGTAATCAAAAGTATTGCTAAATATACATAAACCAAATCTTGATACGTGAATGTTATTTAACTAGAACAAAACCTGATTTGCCACAATACAATTAAGCCAATTTCATAAATGTCAGAATCATTGTGTCGAAGCTAGGCGCAGTTTACATCTAAATAAAATTGTCCAACTGGCCATAAGTTGAATATGCGGTGTAGATAGATACTTAAATCAATTGCCTGTTTAATAGTTTTTGGAAAATAACCATAAATCATGTTGCGTGAAGAATATTTCGGGGAAGACTTCTCACGATAAACAAGTTCAGGGCGTCGTCGTTCGTCGTCGGTACATCATGAATCGTCAGATTAAGATACCGCCTGTTTACAAAGATTTTGAATTCCACGCATCGAAAAAACTCTTTAAAACTCATTACATCACCGTTATGGAGCGATAACAGCGTGAAATTTTCGTAATTGGTAATACACAGGTACTCGGCATATTTGTATGTAGGACTTATATGCATTGTAATTTGGCATATACGATTATAATAATTTTACGCATCATGTAAATTCTTTAATGTTTTCCATTAAGTAAATCACGTAATGTTTCAAGAACCCATAAACATACACTAGGTATAAAGGCTATAAGCTGAAAAACTTATAAAATATTGAGGACAGTTCGTGGTCATGTTTCAATATAATGGAATCGCAGTGGTTTTGGCTTTAGATTGAAGAAACTGTTAATCAGTAATAGATGAATTATTTATAACTAGTAGATCCGGCAGATATCATCCTGCCCTGACAAGCAGTGGACATACCGTTAGAAGCAATATACGTAAATATTTCATCCAAATCAATCTAGGTGTTTAGAAGGAGTTAAGTGGCAAACACACATCTGTCTTCATACAATCTATTGAATACCGGACTACAGTAATGGTCAGGATACTCAGGTTAGATTACATTAATAGACCGTGTTAATTTTACATGTTGATAAAAAGTCGTGTTATAAATACTATAGCAGTTCTATTTAAAATATTGTATTGAGTGAGTCGCTGGCAGGCGTCGGTGTCCATTACCTTAAAATCAATCATCGTGTACGTACAGGTTTCAATCTGCGTTTGCGCCGCTTTAGGTTCGGCGAGGCTTTCGACACGGGCGCAATCAATATAGCAGATAAGTGCGATAAGATCTGACGCAGCCTCGTCGCTCTGTCGTTGTCGTTTTGCAGCGTAGTTCCGCACGCCCCTCCCCGCATTACACCTTCAACTAGCTCCAAGACATCTTCATCAATTAGCTCACAACAGGCTTAGGATCGCTTTTTGAATCCATATGTAGCATACCTATAGGTATTTAGAAATAACAACAAATCAAATTCTGTACTGGGGATAACAATGTCAACATTACTGACACTTATTCATTTGGTTGAAACAGTGCCTACTTAATTCCTACATTTATAAATAATGACGCTTAATATTATAAACTAAGATTTATTATCTCTAAATGAATTTATAAGTGAGGATAACTAACAAATGTATAAGTATCAGTAATGTTGATATTATTATCCTCTTTACGGAATTCGTTTTATTTATTTTGTTTTTATTTCTAGTTATATTGATTTATAATTGGAAAAAATAAATGTCTAGACGAGATTTCATTAGTCTCTTACAGGAAGAATGGTTTTTAGAAATAAATTTTAGTGATCCTGATCAAGTTAAGAAAAGGGAAAAAGTACGATAATATTTAAATCTTATAAAACGATATCTATGAATTTCGGATCATTAGTAAACAAAAAACAGAACTTGGATTCTGCCTTACGAACATTCAATGCGTATAGATGAGAATGGTAGGGGTTTGAATGTGGATATGGGGCTCTAGGGATATAAGGGGATACGAAAATATAAGTGAAGGATGAACTGCATGACATTGTCAAAAAGGAATATAATGTTGAAATAATTATAGATATATAAATAAAAAAAACAAGAAGATAATCGAGGTGCATATAGGTAGTATACCTGATAGGTATTATTATTTCCAATTTCCAATAGATTCTGAAGCTACTCTAAATAAATTATTGATTTGGCTATTCATTCTGAACAGTTGTCATAAAAATAATTAGATTCAAAAGTTTGTTTAATACTAAGATATTTTCAGTGCAATGCGTTCGAATGTTATCTTAATGATACCGAAACAAATATACCTATAAGTAATATTTTATAATAATATTATTATAATAATGTTATATATATAATAAGTACCCACATCTATATCTATACTAATATTATAAAGAGGAAGATTTGTACCTATTTTTGTATGTTTGTAATGAATAGGCTCAAAAAGTACTGGGCCGATTTAAACAATTCTTTCACCTCTAAAAGGCTACAATATCTAGGAGTAACATAGGCTATATATCATCACGCTACCATACAAGGGAGCGGAGTAATAATCATAAATCTCAATTGATCCGGTAAATTTCTAAACATTGGCGCTAATATCGCTAACAATTTCCGTTGTCATGACAGCAAGGAAAAGTAGTATAGAGAGGCAAGTAGTGAATCCAGTAGAGTCGTACAACGCGATAATCGACATGCACGCGGGCGGAGCCGCGGGCAACAGCTAGTTTATAATATACTAAAATGCAACATAAAACATGAGGATCAAAAAAGTAGGTTAGGTGCAAAACGAAAAGCCATGTTTTATATTTTGTACATCAGACAAGAGATACTTTTGGTTCACATTCCTGAAATTTACCAATTATCATGACTCAGCATTTGTAAAAAATACTTACCAATTTCACCGTAATACGTAAGTGCATGCCAGTAGCGCGTGCGCAATGTTTTGTGAAGTGCCCTTAACGACTTAAGTGTTGATGTGCGGTAGTGGGATCATTTATTATTTTACCGTGGGATTGAATCTTGTTTTTGATACAGTCCATATTACAGACAGACATAAATATCTCTGATATTATGAAAAATCTATTCAAATACAACACAAAATAAGCAACGGTAAATCTTTAATATCGGTACTGTTAAATATGAAAGAATTATTATTATTTTTAAAACTTGTATGAAGTTTTCAATATAATATCATCATCGTTTTAATGAATTTCTGAGGTTCATAATCTTTGAACTTCTTACCACTGATGAAAAAAGTGATAAGTATTATGAGTACGACATCCATTATCCAATTAGGTCCTGAAGATATTAATCACAAAAAGCTGCAATAAGCCGGACGCCAAAATGTGGAAGCTCAGACTTTTCATAACATTCGCAAAGCAGTTATTTCACGTATGACAACCGTTACTGACGCCTTAATGTGCTTTCTGATAAGATGACACTGGATACGTAAACAAAAGTGAACACTCGACTGACCACGCCAAAAGTTGCTCGACCAGTAGCCATTTAACCTCCGGCTAAAAGTGTAAGTTGATAATTATTATTGATAGCATTATTTGAAGCTATATAAAATCACTTCATTAATTATGTACAATACCTTGTTCCACTTAACCTTCAATTTCAAAAATATTTCTTAAAATAAATTCCGAAGACACGAATCAGTACCTACCTAATGTTGTTTAAAAAACGAGTGATTTCAATCAGTTTGGAACGAAAAACACTTTGATATTCCTAATACACACGTTTTGGTGAGATTATTAAACCTTCAAAATTTCTCATACTTCAATTCGTTTTCAATTATTATGCAAACTTTATTCATTGTACATTCTAATACATCCAAAGTCACCTGCATTGATTGTGTACAATATAAACAGGGTGTCAATAGCTGTTTGAGAATATAAACAAACTGTTCGTGCTATGATTCACTCTATTATTTCATCAATTTTATTTTGTACCCAGTATGTAAATATAGGTAAATATACTATCAATATGATCAAAACATAATATTGCAAGACCCATCAGAAACGATCGTGACAAACGTAGAGTTGGAAGTAAGAGGGTTCTCACCTGATATGGTGATGAATAGGTTCATTACGTTACACATCTTGCTCACGCGTGTTCATGTCTGTGAACGTGTACTACTTCGTTGGAACTCACATAGTAAATCGTATTCGAATCTAAAAAGTAACACACGAGTGGAGGAGTAACCGTCACGCTGTGTGTGATCATCATTTACGAGTATAAGCGGGCATGCGGGCACAGGTGCGCACGCGCCGTCCTTACACAGGTAGCCAATCGTAGCATGGGCCTCATATCGCCTGTCCACTTGTATTTCTAAACACTGACCATTATCACCTAAAACTAAAGAATCGCAAAAAATATTTTAACAGATGTTGTTTAAGGCCACCTTTAACTTAGGGGTGTCAAAAACTAACGATTATAATCTATCTGATACGGTCTCATCGTAACCACACAATAGAACCAATAGAGGAATGTTAATGCTAATAATGTTTTTAGGCGTTATTCTGAAGTGTACTTAGATATTATTAATATTAATAGTTAAATAAGATAATTACGTGAGTCCCTCTTAAACAACAATAAGAAATGTTGTTAGAAGTCGATTAGTAATGGAAACTATCCATTAATGAGCGACGTGAGACGGCTGCTATCGTCGGCAATAAGTTACACGAGCATTAGTAAACTAGGGAGTAATTGCGGAGGCGGGCCGATTTCCTAGCTAGTGCCGAAGCAATTAATACTCACAACGTGATCAACAAAGCCGGTCCCGTCTTCGCCATACTTTACAGAATGAAAACAATGTAATGATGATAGTATTTATTTATGTCAACGGTATACAGAACTATCCATCAAGGATATTTTATAATAAATATTGCATCACGGCAAATATCGAAATTCAGCCGCATTACAGTTAGACTGGAAAGCCGATCCCAACTGAGTTGGGAAAAGGTTCAGAGAATGATTAAATAATGCATCAAAGTACATATGACATTGAGAAATAAATAATAAATAAAATATTCAAATATAAGATAAAGGAAGAAACAGGAACTAAGGTAATAACATGACTTGACACATTATTTAAATTTGAAACAGGTCTGTACGTCCGATTTTTTATGTTTCACTTGATTGTTTTGTCGGTGTAGTTCCAGCCCGTTTTTGCACTGGGCAAAAAAAGATTGCACCATATGGATTCTTATCGTCTCTAAAAGTGTATGTTTAATGAAAAACGTAACAAAAACATATGGCCAATTAATTTCTGCTAGCTTTATAAATGAACACATTTGGAACGAATTTGAAAGGCGCAATAAAATGTTTAATATATGTACTAGCACCTTATGGTGCTGTGTAATAAACATTAGGTAAATAAATTTAATAATGTATAGTAACAATTGAGCTTTCACGTGCAATGCTTGTAATTAGTGTGAGTGCTGTTATTGCAAGGTCTCAGTTTTAGTGCAGCCGAGAAGTGAATTTACGACCTTGAATAAATTTCTCCATCGAGAGCTGAGGGGACATTCGGTTGTTCGCAGTTCGTAACGATTAATCGTATTTGTTATTCAATTTTCCCTGTATTCAAAAGCGCGAATAAATATGCGTGGTAAGTCACAACCTGCTCAAAAGCGGGTTTCTCGACGCGTCGAGGCGACCATCTGGTGGGCGAGAGCTTTTTTTATTTTCCAAACGTGTCGTCTTGGATTCTCGTTTTTTGCACTGGCTGGCGCTCGTTCCTTTTCTTTTTTTATATTGCTGAGTTGCAGTTAACAGGTGGCTGCTTGTGTGCAGGTGAGACCTGAGATTTTAACTCGCGTCAGGTTCACCTTAGTGT
This sequence comes from Pelosia muscerda, assembly GCA_963691645.1. NCBI lineage: Eukaryota > Metazoa > Arthropoda > Insecta > Lepidoptera > Erebidae > Pelosia > Pelosia muscerda. The sequence goes on from OY829100.1 coordinate 9,987,981, forward strand.
GAAAAATTACGCGTGCTACCAGTCCAATTAATGTGTCCCAAAAATGTATAAACTAAAAGGATATTCAAATTACAACACGTTTTTTAGAACTTTTTAACGGCTCAGGTTTCACGAAGTACTTTATGAGACAAGGACAACTTAATTCTCTAGGTGGTAGTACTGTTGTCACATCGTGATTATTATATTTAACTACAAATTATTTTTTGCCATGGCTGCTGTGTTACTTCGATATTGCTCGAGTTTCAGATACATTAAGAACCGTATAACAATATGTTCTGTGGTGCATAACCGTATAATAGATAGGTATCTGCTATATTTATACAGAAAGTTGATGTGTGTTGTGTTAGCCTAAGTGTCCGTTATGCTAAGACGTTTACTACTGTTAAAAAAGTGATATGAGGAGTGAGAATTTTACCGATCGAAATAAACCTGTATCATACCTAGGTGTTCTAGCGTCGAATATAGTCTCCAGAGTAACTTTTGCGGCCATTGAATTGTCTGTTGTGGCGTAATCACCACCGCACCATAGAATTTCCTGAAAATTAGAGGGCCCTCAGAACCCATTTCTTATAGTATGTTCAGTTTGTCAGTGCTATAGTCAAGGTCGTTGAATTAAGATTTAAGTTCATCAGGTTGGGTTTATTCATTCATTATAATTATATTAGATATCTGAATTACCTTATTATTATATATTTATTATTATTATTATATAATTACCTAACTTTTAAAACTATTTTGAGTTATTCCCGAATTGTTATGTTCTCCAAGCTGACTATCTCATTTTGTGAATGTTTTGAACAATTTGATCTGGTGTTTACGAATGTCTTTAAATCCATCAAATCTAGTCGTAAGATTGGGATTCACTTACGACTATTCCATAAAAATTAGTGCTCGGCAGATCTTCAACTCTCAAGTTATGTATTTTTGCCGCTAAGTCGCTCGTTACAATTTAGATGCACTTAGTAAATAAATTGTTATAAGCTTCGGACGGATAATTAAAGAATTAATGCATCAGTTTTTACACGTCAAAACAAACTGTTTCAAGAAAGCACACTTTAAGGTACTTATTTGTCATACCTATGTGTTTTATAAGTTCAAATCTCTTCTTTGAATGAAATTTCGAAAATCCATGGGCTTTTGCTTATAATGAGATAAGTGAGGTCACATTCCACTTCGCTAATTCAGTCCATCCGTATTTCAACAGTAGCTCAAATCCGGTAGAATTTACTAGCATTCGGCACTAGGCGGTAGGCATTCGAGAATAATTAATTTGTAATAGGTATATACGTGACAACAAACGAGTAAGAATCCTAGATAAAAACAGGTGTGATGGCGGATCGGTAAACGGAAGGTGAGACGCCCTCAGTCAAATAGATGAGCGACCTGAAAATCATAGGCAATAGAACTATAAATCACACCGTGATGTCAGTACTACTAATATGTTTATCATCTTATTATTCTAAAACTAGTATGTCTACCATGTTTAGTTTGTCAACAATTATTTACGAAGATATTCAGCAATTACGTCATTATCATAAATACCTAATCAGCAATCTAAGATACATCATATATTGAACTTGGACTTAAGCGGTATTAGTGTAGACTTATGTGAAAGCTTGAAAAATTGTGCCTATTACGGAGAGCGTAGTCAATAGGCTCGCAGACCTGCACCGTTAGACTCCAGATCACGACGCGGCGGATTATTTGAGAACACAAAGAGATCGAGTGCCGAGCGACGGACAGACACAATCACTCATAGCGTTGCGTTTGTCATAGAGAGCGCGCAGCTACGACGCGTCGATCACCGGCCGACACGCTTTGTCAGCCTGCTCCGATTTGTTAACTGACGCCTGACGCTGTTCCACAGCCTGTTGGCACTCGGCGTCAACGAGGCAGCCCAGCGCAAATATACCAACACTGTACTATGAATACTTTCCAGTATTCATAGCACACCAGAACATTCAAATGCAAAATCTATCCTTAATATTTTCTGTGGCGTAGGGGTAGAGCATTGTCTGTTAAGTCAGGGGTTCTGGATTCGATTACTGCTTAATACAAATATGTGTATGTATTCACATTGGTTTCTAAATATAGTTGTTGCGACTTTAACACCTCTTATGAGTAAAAATGACATAACACAATAACATAACATAAACTCACGCCTATATCCCCGAAGTGGCAGGCAGAGGTGCTAGCACGCACTAGGTTAGGTCACAATGTAATAGGTGGCGAGCCTATTGCCATTAACCGGGCACTTATAAACTGCGATAAATACACACAGAACTTCGAAAAGCATCGGAAAGTCATTGGTGTGTTCCATGGTAAACCTGGTATCGAACCCGAAACCTCGTCTCAGCAGTTCATTACCTATACCACTAGGCTACCGCGGGAGTAAATAAGAGATCTTTAGGTTACATCAGTGATTTTGATCTAGAATATGTACAGTAAGATAAATTGAAGTGAGAAACCAGTGTCTCAATTAATATTTATTTTTGAAAACAACTTCCATTGCTTCTGTAAGTATTGAACGTTTTTGTAAGTAATCAAATTACAAGTAAGTACCTAATTGAAGAAAGAAAATTGTGTAAACGAATGAAAAATATAACAATGTCGTATACAACCCAATTAATTTAGGTATGTGGATTGTATACTAATTTATTGTAAATTACCATATTCCATTCCTGTAAGTACTTAAATTTATTTTCTCTTATTTGATATACCCACGGTCGGTTTGGTGATAACAGGCCCTTTACCTCTTCGCTGTGGAAGTATTGTCCACTGATCAATATGTCTCAATCTATAAAATATAGACCCTCTAAGCCTAGGCAAATATGTATTTAAGACCCATGATGTCCACAATGAAAGCATCTCCTTTTTTATGCCAGGTCATCTAGGCTGAATTTGATACCAGTTTTTCAAAATTTAGGAAAGTCGTAATGTATTGATTAAATATCGTAAGAGTTGTGTAGGTTGACTTATTTCTTCTCGGTTATGAAAACACTGGAAGCATTGGGGGCTTAATATACTGCTCCATGGTGGAGTGAAAAATTATCAACCTCCAACATTGGATGGCTCTTTTCTAAAGCTGTTCGATATTTAAAAATAGCGTATATAAAATATTTTAGACCAATCACTAAGATTGGCCAAAATTATTTTTATATGCGCTAGATAAAATAATAATACGTTTCGTCGAACGTGGTTTATATTGACAGTAATCTATTAAGCAGGATGCAAACTCGTTTCCTTCGTTCCAAAAAAGCATTCTGATAACACTTTATAAACTGTAAAGTTACAGAGCATTGAAATTTCAATTTATTATACAATCATTATCATTCTTACGTTAATCCCGGTCGCATAAACTTTAGAGCAAGCAGAACGCCAACAACCTGCTCATCTGCACTAGATATGAAATTGGCTTCACGTCCTACATTTTTTTTTGTATTTTGATTTTTATATTCTTCGGAGTAATATATCCAAAAATAAACACTTTTATATCCCAATAGGATTTATGAATGATATATGGTTAGCGAATCCCGGGCAATAACGCGGTTATATGGTAAATAAAAAGCTTGTGACCACGGCTAGTGCAACTTTTTTTTATCGTGCGCAAAATCCCCACGAATACCACCTCCGCCAAAACCGGTGGAGGTGATTATATCGGATTCGAGCCGACTAAAACGTAGGCCGAAACGTCAAGCAAATCAAAAGGTAAATTATTGTATTCACCGATCGCACTAATACCCAGTTTTCGGTAACTATATATAAATTTCGGTAAATAAAATAATCGTGCGAAAAACCCCCACGGCTACCTACCTCCCCATACCTCGAACCGACTAAAACGCACGCCGCCTTTGAGTCTTTAGCTGTCGGAGGTGAGATAGTAGACAACATATACCTCGCACCCGGCATACCTTAGGGCCCTCTCTTTCGAAATGACCCGTTCGGGTGTAGGGACCACGGTGTCCTCGTTTAGCCCCTGGCGGCACCACACGTCACCCCCAGACACTCGCTCATAGAGGGCGGAGGTCAATCTGCGACCTCCTAATAAGGTAAAATATCTTATGCATATATCATACAATCTCAATCAAGACTATGACACACTGAAACTGTTTTGTGTATATTGATTAACGGTGTGTGTTAATTCATACGATACATAAGAGTTTATTTTACATACATATATTACATATTATAAGAGTTAATTATTGATTGATATAATATATTATATAGACTAGATCACATTACGTGTTCTCTTAATGTTTAATGATCCATATTCAAATTGCTCATTTGTACCAAGTTCGGCACAATGGCGTTTTATCGATATTCTGCAGCAATAAGAGTACTACTGTAGTGTGCGTAACAGCTGAAACAAAAATTGTTTCGATTATTCTTTGGATTTGGTTGCGTTTATCACAAGTTGGTCATAACAACCAATTGGGTATTGTACATATTTCTTAAGTAAAATTTAAACCACTTCAAAGATTTCGAAAAACAAACCGTGAAAGCTGGAAACGTATTTTATTACTATGTTCATAATCGAAACGTCAATGCAAAGTTTCTTCATAATTATATTTGTCAGACACCAGTTTATCTTCATCATTTAGTTCATAACTTATCACAATTGTACTGATTTGTCACAATACTAGCTTCTAATACAGACATCATTTGCTTAGCTTACTACTACTTGAAAGTCAGTTATAGATAGAAACTTTAGGCAGTAACAATAAGGAAACTTGGTTGCCAGAGCCGGCAGTTAATTTCGAAACGATTTCAGAAACTTTCTACAGAGCTGTAGTCGTTCGGATTGTCCGCGAGAAGGCTGTAAAAATCGTTCACCCATAAAGTGAAATATAGGTTAAGACCGTCTGTCGAAAAATTCATTCAAAGTACCGTAATCTCATCCTTTTATTTTGTAATTTCTTCTTACCACCAATTTTGTGCAGTCGTTTAACATTTTAGGGCTCGTTTTATGATCTTGTGTCTGATGAACATCTTTTTTATTTCTTGTTTTGACTCCACGAATACGAATATTGACCGCTACAATAGCTGGTTTCAACGTCCTGACCCGATTCAGCTACTGTTTTTAATGACGTGAGAAAGATAACACTTAAGAATCAACGTTTCTACACGATTTAATTATATATTTAATTTATTTCCTTTTTTAAATTGACACAAAGGTACTTAAAGTAAAATTAAATGATGAAAAATTACTTACATGGATACATCATCAATTCTTGATTCGTACTGAGGTGAACTCGTACCTCAGGGTCCGCTTTTCAGTTTTTCCTCCTTCACTACCCACTGTCTTGGGCGTCCATAGTGGTGAGGCCATGGTGGGCAGGGTGGCTGCTGATGTGACTTTCTAATGTTGTCCGACAGAAAATCTAATACCACCCTGAACAGATAAGAGCTAAAGACGGATCCATGGCGTACCCCGACGGTGATGAGGAAAGTTTTCGTGTCGCTCATAGCGACGATTCTTGTTCCGTGGTTGTCCAAATCTTGGCAAATATTGCACATGGTGTCAATATAAGCCTCCTGGATTCCTTTGGACCGCAGAACCCACCAAATCACCGCGCGAGGAACACTGACCATCGAAAGGCCTGTATGTCTAAAAACAGGCAACCGTATTCTTCGTGCCACCATAACTCATTCTTAATTAAAATTATAAGTTAGTTAGATTCGGCTAACCGACATGCTAGGAGCACAGGAACTTCGCGCTCACGCTTGTCGCCCAGGAACAGAACCTTGTTCGTGTCAACGGTACGAGGCTCAACCGCAATAATATCTTACTTTCACAATTGTAATAAGCAAACGTCAAGAACTCATCATGTTGGACAACAATAAGGCACGCGTCTCGCCCGCCACGTGCAGATCGATTTACATCGTGGTAAGATCACTGCGCTTTTACCTTATGACCTTATTTACCGTAGGTATAATATACCTGTACTGAACCGTTTTTGATAGGCGTTAAATGAATAATTTTTAAGTAATCATCACTGGAATGGGAAGGACCGATTTGATCAATGTTACGGCTAGATCATGTTAAAACTGTATATAATTTTAGATTCAGACCAATGAACATGGTAAATATCCCGTTTACAACTTGTTAAAACTGTTATTTAACTCATCTAAACCTTCGTTTATGTCATATGACAGTGAAGTTTTGTCTTACTTTAGAAAGTATGATAATCGTAGGGTAATAAGTTTATATCAGGTAAATTGGGCATGGCTAAAAATGGCCTATATTTAATGAGATGAAGTAACCATAATAGTTGCCGTGGCTCGTAAGAATTTTGGTATAATGGCTTCTACGTAGAGGTAAACGCTATCTAGACGAAAATTTCAGCTGCTTAGAAAGACTGCCGGATGTCTTAAAAGTGACTATGAAATCTCGTTCGGTTGGGGCTTTTTCGATTTCAGTTTAAGAGGCGTGAGAAAATATGTAAAGTAATGTTACATTGTTAATTTATCCTGTAGGCATTCATATACAATTGTATTTCTGTTATTGTAATTGTATTCGGTTTAATAAAGATCACATACTTGGTAAAGTGCAATCCATTAGCAACTCGATATTTTTTGTTAAAAATTCTCTTGTTCAATAAAATATCCTTCACAAAACGTTTTACAATCTATGTATAACAGTTTAACATTTTATGACTCTATGCACAGTGCGCACAGTAGGTATACTCGTACCTATCAGGTCTAGGTGTGTGAATATACTTTCTTAGTTAAGTATGCACTTAGTAATAGAAATGGAATGAATTGTTATACTCACATATTATTATATTATAATTTTGATGGCTGGCATGATAACTACAGCGTTTAAGATATGCAAATAAAGAACTTTCATTTTACTATCGGAACAATGGTGATGTATTCGCGGGGGTTTGTCTAGTTGACAGTGGAGATAATAATACGATGAATAATAATCGTGTGAAAGCATGGTAATTTTCGATTTAACATTTTATTATCTGTGACACATTTCAAATTCGAATACTATGAACACTTGACATCAACAAAAGTTATAGGTACTCGACATGAAGAACATGAAAGAGGCTTAACAAAAACCAATTTGGCTTTAGATATACCCAATGTATATCTACTATGGACACAGTTAATATTATGGTAGAACTCTGTAGCGGACTCTGTGACTTCTTTCTCACTATTTTTTGGATATCTTTGACTCTGATACTTACCTAAGGCCTTTTTAAACATGGTCAACACTGGTTCATTACTAGGCGCCGAGGGTTATCTTTATTACTTCTACATTTACCTTTACTACCTGATCTCATGGTACCTGATGGAGGTAGGACATGTCAGTATTTCCGTCCCAATTGAGCAGTCCGACTGGGGAAGCACCTCCGCACTACTGAATACCGTGGCTAATACCCTTGAGTATATCCCCTTATATACCCTTATAAAGTATATACCCTTGATAAACCTTGAGTTGTGTTCCTGGCGGTGAGTAGGGTGGCCAGAGCTCATTCGAGAGTTGGGCTGTCAGCGAGAAGACAATCAACATTGCTGATTTGTGCGGGCTTGAAATGTTGTCGTGACGGCCAGGGAAACAGCATTTATGCACCCTGTTCCTAAGAAAGGCGACAGAACAGACCCGTCCCTCCTCTCGAAGGTAATGGAGCGGGTTATGAACACACGGCTCCTGAAATACCTTGTAAGTAACGATTTACTGAGCGACCGTCAAGAAAGAGTCTCCGATTGGGGACGACTAAACCTGGTCCAATACAACCCCACTAAGAGACAAGTATGTGCATTCAGCGCTAAGAAAACTTCCTCGAGTATCGGGATCCTTGGTGTCGATATGTCCAGCGTTGTCTGATGATGACGATGATGACGATGATGATGAGATGATTTGCATTGAAATGCCTCTGTGTACCCCCGGGTTTGCTGGCAGAGAACTCTAATTTGGTTATAAAGGTCGCCTTTTGCACATACCAACTCATAATTATTATAGGAATGTAATTAATGTGTGCAATAAAGAATGAAATAAAAAAATGAAAGAATAGCTATGTGCTAATCTTTAGGACTATGTGCTAATTGAAACTATGTTCTCTCTCCACCCTTATCTAAAGGACACCGTACACGCAAAACTGTCTCAACTTTACAAGAACAACCACTGAGGCAGAATTTCACCGATGAATGCAAACATCTTCAATTCAATTTAATCTTGGTGTACGATACTGAGAATGACCTCACTAAATAGAAAACTAGGTAAGTAAATGGGGTCACTAAGTGCATAATGAAGTGCATTTTCAGTATAGAAAAAAAATCATCGGTGAAATCATGTCTAATTACAAAGTTTACGATTAATGAAGTAGCTGCATGAATTGTTCGAACCCCTAAGGTAGTGAGTTTAATAGGATACGGATTTATTTTATTGCCAGATTTTAATTAAGATAATCATAGTAATTGGCTAAAGAAGCAACCGTTGCCAATAATTATATTATCGTAATCTCTCAAAAATCTTTTAATTCCTGTAATAGCTTAAAACATTAATGGTTTTTACTATTGTGGTTATTGAGCTATTTTACCAAAGCTTGAGCACTTAATGTGGCTCCAGAAGTACCTGAATAATTTCAAACTAAATTCTACTAACTGACGACAAGTGTTAAGAGTTATACGTACAGTTAGTACTTACCGCTAATGCGTACAGTTAGTACTAAACGCGTATAGTTAGTAATAACAGTTAATACTTACAGTTAGTACTTATAGTTATCATGTGCGTACAGTTCATACGTACATCCGTTGTTAATAACAGTGTTACCAAGTGTTGAGGTTAATACGTTATAGTTGTTATTGATACCTAAATTATTTAGACTTAGGTTGTTTAAGGATTGTTATTGACAAGGCACTTCTAGAGTTCACTGCACTTAAAAATGTATTTTATTATTATATATGTATTAATAGGTACTTCTTACATGATATACCTATTTATTGTTATATGCTTTGAAATTGTAACTTGTAGGTAATATGAACGATTAATAAGTTAGAGATAGCGGATTCAATGTCGACTCAGTGCAAATAGTTATTTGCACGAATAGACTATAGACATTTGCATGTGTTTGGATCTAATAATTTTAAATTATAATAATTTTTCTGCAAGCCATTTAAAATCAAATTTTTGCAAAAATTATTATTGTATAAAAAGGGGTATAAAAAGAATCGTTTTAGTAGCATTTTTAAGAAAGCTTGTTTTTAAAAGTTTTTTTATTCATAATCTTATTTTCCACTAGACCGCTAGAGTGCTTACTAAGACCAGACCAGATTTACCCTGATCACCGCCTAGACCCTAAACATTTCCTAACTAGACCCTGAAAACCAATTGATATGAGGCATGCCTTTTAGTTTTGTAGTTTCCATATTTCTCGGCTATTTTGAATTTGGAACTGTTCTATATTCGAATGTATATAAATTTTGAATCTCAAAACAGGCATGCCTCGTACCTACCTCTCCCTTTATAAAATTGCATTACCCGTCGCATTTCCCGTCAGTATAAGCCCAAACTCAATAGGTTTCTCTTGTATAATTCAGGAGTTTCTATGACCATCTTCTGACTCCATCTTCGGACTCTGAATACCACATAATACCAGAGAGTTTGTTAAGTTAAAACAAATGAACTTGAACCTTACTACTCCATCATAAGGCTAGCTCAATGGTGTCCTTATTAATGCATTGTCATCCAAACTAAACGAATTTCTGCTTAAAAACGAGTGTATCTGTGCATGTAATTTGTTCAAGAGGAATTTGCAAACTCCACTTGAACAAATTACATGCACAGATACTGTGAGCTAAAAAGCTAAAAGCTCGTAAAGTAGGTTAGCTAGATAGAAAGAAATAGGTGGATGATCTTATAAGGTTTACGATTACAAATGGATACACCCGGAGTTTGATTAGAATTAACCACCAATTAAATCAAAATTAACAAAATTAATGTGTATATTAAAGGAAGTTGTATCAAACGTTGACTGACCCGATTTCACTTTGAAAGCCCTTACTTTATAAGCCCATAACATACTCTGGATTTCATAGTATTCAAGAGTAGATCTAGGCTCGGAAATAAGCACTCAAGATTGCAAATCAGTACAGGGGTCGCGCTGTGACTTGAATGACTCATAAACACCTTGATTTACTGAACACGCCAGGAGATTTGTAGTGTATTAATTCCAATGTCACTGCCTTGAAGATAGAGCCGAGCCGCACCATCATAGAAATGTTTATACTCAATTAAACAAAGTTATTAGTATGGATAGACGAGTCGCGTGCTCTACATCACACACGTCCAAACGTTATGGTTGCGTTTGACTGAGCCGACGTAACTAATCGTTAAATCACGGGTGGTACCGACACCGACTCTCGTGATCAACATAAAAACTCTTATCTTTATTATCTCATTGAAAAACGAACGCGAGTAGGTAATACATCTATAAAGGAGACAATATTTATGACCATGATTTATGATTGAAGTAATTTTACGTGTCGTATTTTTATGTAATCCATCGTAAATTGTTTATTATATAACACGATACCAATCATTCACAAGACATCAAAGGTATCATAACATAACACAGGTGATTGTGACTAGGTATTCCTTCTTTCTCATACAGCTACAGAATATTGGTTGACTTTTATACAATTCTGTTCTTTAACTCATTTTACTTATTCAACTGGAGAAAAACAGAGTTCCTTTTCGATAGATCACCAATCTCAGTTGTAGTAGGTTCGAAATCTATGGTTTGGTTTGGTTTGGTTTTTACGTCCGTTAATCAGCATATTACCTGTTTTCTGGTTACCTGGTTACCTGTCAAACATGTGATGGGAAAAATATTAACCTGTACAAAAAATAATTATTTCATCATTGGAATGCTACATTATCCCCTAATAACATAGACTGCTTTTTATCCTGATACTCCCATGGAGATCTTACGCGGATGAAACCTATGCTAGTAAACATGAAAATATAATTTCAATAATTCGATTATAGAGCGACTATAGAACGAACCTAACGAACCTTTGCTATATGTAGAAAATTCTACGAAATAAATATACGTTTTTCTGTCTGTTAAAAATCCATTTGATAAGTCGATACAATTTTCAGACTAGACCAATGTCATAATAATCAAATACTTACGTTATGTTCTCTATATTTAAAGAAGATCTCACATCGAGCAACCCTAAGGCCGAGCAAGTAAATGGGATCGTACCTATCGCTATTATTAATTTTATTACTATTATGGGCCAGGCCGCAAATCAACAATTGTAAACGCAAACTTTGTAAGGGTCGTATGACTATACAACTGTACTCACACAGTTATATCGTCTCGTATCGTTCTGATTTATTTTTAAACTGCATGAAAAGAAACTGATGCTAGCTTTATCCAAGACAATGTTTTAAAATGTTGCAATAAAGTATTATCTGTATGCGACCGGATTCGTTTGGACCCAACTGTCATGTTGATTGAAATTAGCGTAAAAAATATCGTTAATTTATTTTAAAGCACTAAATGCGGTACATATTATTTTTTTATCTAAAACTAAAAATGAATACAGTTCAACGCTGGGCCCGGTTCAATAAGAGTGTTTTCAAACCGAGTTCCTTGATTTTCAGTATGATCTGCCAAATCTTTTCGTGAAATTATTAAATATTCAAAATTTCTTGTTATTTGATTAGTTTTCAATGACACTTTGAATTCCTACAATAAAAAAATATTTACAGATTTTCTACACGATGATGCGGCGCAACACACGCGTTCAGCAAATAGATTTTGACGTTTACAAATAAAAATGCAAACATACCTGCAATAAACTTTTGCATTAGATGAGATAAAGTAATATATAAATCTGCAAGTAATTTAGTCTTAAAACACTCGTCTGATGCTATAAAAAATTCGCCTATGCCTCATTTTGTTAACTCACACTCGGTCAGAAGTAGAGGACAGTCGCGAATATCTTGTGTCAGAAATCGAGACAACTCTCACTAGAGTATTCGTTTAGGAACGACTAAACCTAATTTAATTCGACCCCACTAAGACACAATTATGTGCATTCACCGTTAAGAAAACCTCATTTATTGTAGCGTCACCCATCAGGTGGGCCGAGTACTTGTCTGCCACCTAAGTTGTATAAAAAACCACCAGTTTCATCATAAAATAAAATTTAGTTACGTGATAAGCTTTGACAACAAATATACTTCAGTGTTTATTAATTTGTTTTAAAGCAGATATACACAAGGAGATAACTTATTAATAGTTGATATAGTATAACCCACATAGGGTAGATACTCCTAGCGCTATCTAGCGAACCCCTACTACATTACATCAAACTGAAGTAACTCACTTTTGGTGGTACTTTTTTTTTCACACAGTAAACTTCCCGCGACCGATAAAAACACACGAGGTTTTGTCATATAGATAATGGTCATAATAATAAACACCAAATAACATTTTATTTTGCTTTATCTTCATCAGGAAAAACTGTGTCTTCCACATCCACATAATGTACAACACGGAGAAGCTACACACTAGTTTTGTGGGATTCTCACCTCACCGGCCATTATACTGTAATTAATTGAATAATCTGCACTGAACTGTGGCGTACCGCGTCAGGAGTTCAATATCGGACAGATAGGTATATACAGCTCAGACTCAGCCTCAAATGCGTGGCTCCAGTCAACAATAGCGCCTGTAATACGGCAATAAACTCACCCCCTATTACGTGGGACCGAATGCAATGATTGGTGAAATGTGGGTGTTAATTACTTCTGCCTAACCCTCCGGGGATGAAGGCGTGATTATATCGTAATTTCTTAAAATGACTTACAAAACGGGCAGTAGTAAGCTCATTGACAAGATTGAGCTGTTTTAAATCAGAAGAATCGGTCCAGAAATTGAAGTACAAATTCCGCGGTATTTTATAGTTCAAAATGCCGCCTCGGAGCATTCTTGAAAATATCTACATATATCTATTGGTTATGTAACATAAAAGTTTCTTTATCCTGCAATAAAACGAAACCTATTTCAGTGCAGTTCAGATGAGTTTAATTTATATGACACGTTTAACATTTTTATACGATGCTATGAATCAGTCAATGTTCGATAATGAACTGGGTACTAAGAAACTTTCCATCGTACGTGCAATGAGTACCTAATTAATGCAGCAGATGTCCTCCTAAATTTTGCTCAGACTGATTTATAGGATATTAATTAAATACAAAGGCAGCTTCTTGTATACACTTTAGTATAAGTAGAAATGTAGCAACCTGCTATTTAGTACAAACTAACTGCGTGTCTTGACTTCACCTGTGTAATGATAGAAGAGGAGACAAACTCAAAGGTCGATATCATCATAATTATGGCATACGTTGCTGGTTGACTGAAGTATTAAGGTATCAGTGTAACACCATGGTGGACGATAATAAATAATTTTATTGATCTTAACTAATATCATATCACACAAACCATACCTACTTGATTCTATTGTTGCTGTGTCCAAATCGGTTCATGAACTGTATCCAATAAGAATCTACATTACTGTTGTGTACCACAGTGGTACAAAAAGAGTTCGTTAGACTGTAGTATTACCATACCTAAAATAGCTTCGTGAATTATGCAATGTTTTCTCTTTGTGCACCGTTGCATCTGAACATAACACACGTCGTGACGTAACTCACTTGCGTTAAATATCAATGGATGCGTAGTTTTATCTCTTCCACGAACAAAAAATGAGCATAACTTAATATACATATTTTCCCTTTAATAACTGTGTGATGTATTGTGATCGATGGTTGCATTATATCACAAACTCAGATAATTATTCACAAGAAATCAGACAGTTAAGTCATTACAGTGTGACCGACATGTCTGGACACTGTATGCCTGACGAATTTTAACGTAAAACAGTGAACAATAGCGATATGTGAAATATAAATACCAATGGTGAAGGTCCCTATAAGCTAGACATTCGTTAGCTCCGTTGATGGCTTCGTTCGATATTAGAATATTTGTTAGTTATTCAAAAATATTCGCCCTCGTTATTGACTGGCGGCGGCGTGAGCTATTATTGCCAGTTGCTAGAGGAATTCAGTTATAGCGCTATTGATCGACATCTATTTGGGTTTCTAACTTAAGAACAGAGCAAACACCCATTATTATATTAGCGTGTAATAAAAACGAGTCGTGAACTCTGTCCATCGCAGTTTAGTTAAAACCGTTACAAAGATCACGGCCAATCGACTACAAAGCTCGCTTTTAAACTATACTGCGTTTGGTGCCTTTCTAAATTTTCTAAATTATTGATTTTTCATGATCGAAACACAATAAAAAGTAATCAACATGAGGTCATGGTGATATTATTCGTTAATAAGTCACGACTTGAAAACTTATGTCTACTTAGAGTATCGCTCTATGTCACTAAAGTAGTATACAAACACACGATTGATCTAATGATATATAAATGTCTTAGAACGATAAAAGAGTTTACAAGAACACGTATATGTATAAACCAGGGATACAAAGAGGATGCAACCTGTAGAGGATGTAACTTTATAGAAGAAATAGTCAGCGTCACTGAGTGAAAAACGCTTGATTAAGTAGCTAGTGTAAATGTGGTAATATAATTTTTTTTAATAATTAGCATTATACCTATAAAAAAATCTCACGGATATTTCAATAGTGAAGGACTTCAAATTATTATCTAGCAACCCAAGCAGTGTGGCCGTTGCTCTGGCCCAGGCTGTGCTCGCCAGCAGGCGCGACCTGAGCTCCTGATTCTTTACCTAGAAAATTACAGCTTGTCTTCAACATTTATTCTTAAGTAGATGCAGACTGCCTATGCATATTTGGCTAGCATTTTCAATTACGGACAGTATAAAACGAAATGCAAGAATGACTGCAAGTTTAACTAAACTTCGGCAACGGGTGTCGAAAATGGTATTGTTACTCATTATTTCGTAATTTGAGGAACAGTGCATTCAGGGAAAACCAATAGTTTGACAGTACAGTATCGGTCGTCAAATTAGACAAGCGACATCGAAGTCCTAGTTATTTATTTCTTTGTAATTCTTCAAGATACACTGACGTGAGTCAATATCCAAACGACTGCTATCAACAACATTTGAGTCATATACATCAGGATTATGTGCCCACTACCCTAAACATAGTTCGATACTCATTGTCGCCATTAAAATGATGGAGGGATGATTTTTACGAGTCAGTAGGCATTAAGTGTTGGTCCGCCATCTTTATTGAGCCATAGATCCAGATTAGTTGCCATTAGTAGTGCGTACAGCAGAATCGCGCGCCGCGAATCATTAACGTCTATAGCAAACAACTTGCAGTGATTATAACTTACGGGATTTTATAGTGATATTATTATAATAGTTATTTATTTCTATGGCAATATTATTAATTTTGCCTTTTTTTGCTTATACGCCGACAGAGTTAATCTCACCATCTACATTGTCGTTTTTCTTCATGTCTGCTCGTATTGCTCGGCCACTAGGTTCACCCTAGTCCCTGAGAATCTAGAGAAGAGATCTTAAGAACGATTTTTGTAAATCAATACATCGTCGGGGGAAATAGACGTGAGCATTTGTATGTAATGTATCTATTGAAAGTAAGAATACGAAAACGGACCTTATGATTTAAAATTCAAAGTTTAGGTTCTACCGAGTTCGGTGCTGATGATTGTAAATTCTCTGAATTCATAAATTCAAAATTCATCATACTTTCCTTTAAGCATTTTTCATACAACTTCTCCATGCATTCTTACCATAATTTTCAGTGCTCTCATCACATGTTAAATAAATGATGATTAATGTTTCTGCTACGTTTACGGGTACTCAAGCAATAAATTTCATGGCTGTCATAAACAGATGCAAATATTCGGTAATTTGCTGTTTAATTAGCTGAACCCGGATGAACTCCAAAATATACTCGTAGTTCTAAAAGGAGGTAATGTTCTTTACGTAAGATTATAACCCTTTTTAGTTCTGTCCACATATCGCCACCTAGAACTCTGGTTAAATGAAACTGTTCGTCGTTCGAAACTTCCGTAAATTTCTGGTTAAACTTCCTTTTCAACTAATTTACTTGTGTCTCTTTAAAGTATTATTGTGATCTTTTACTGGCCAGGAAAAGTCAAATGATATGAGAGTAGAAAGGCTTATTTAAACTCTATCAGACCTTAGCTGGTTTATCGTGTATGATTAAACTTCACCATGACCAGCCGAAAATTGTAATTAAATATGGACCTATTAATCACTTTGCTAATTTTCTCATCTTTTCCGAGATGCGAACTACTCGTATATAACTGGAGAAAGTAGTTCATATTGAAGCTAGCCGCGAACTCGACACGTGTCGATAGTTGTTAATTAGTGTAGGGTGTCAGGAGCGACCAGCGACCGCTATCCGACGGTCGCGACCGCAGTCTGCAACGGTTACCTGCGGCCGGCACGGACCACTACAACGCACACATAGCTGGAATGTAATGTAAGATGACACCGCTACCACTATTGCTCATACGCATTGAACTTCAAACCCTCTTCCTGAAGAGGTTTTTTTTTTATACTACGTAGGTGACAGACAAGCACACGGCCCACCTGATGGAAAGCGGCCACCATGGCCTATGAACGTGTGCAACACTAAGGGTGTCACACACGCGCTGCCCACCCTGAAGGGAAAGGGGGAGAGTTGGGAAGGGGTGGGGAGACTAGGAAGGGGAGGGAAAGGAGGGGTATAGTGAGCTCTGGCTACCCTACTTACCGGCGGGAACACAACACGATGGTTATTATAACCGCGGTCTTCTGTAGGGCGAAGGTACTTCCCCAGTTGGACAGCTCATTTCGGACGGGAGATACCGTCGTGTCCTACCTCCGTAGACGTCTGAAATTATCGAACATTCCAAATAAAATTAATGTATAGGTCTATTTGGTCTTGGTACCTTCAAATAGAAACATATTAAGGTACAGTGAAATGAAGCCTAAGGAAGTAAAACCTAGACTATTATGAACAGTAGTTACGCTATCTAGATTTGTTGGGGCCGTAGATAACTATTTCACATAAGCTACTCCTTTGCTTACGAGCCATGAAAACCCCCATGAAAACACCGTACTGGCAGCCTTTCATACTGTTTCGTCGTGTCCTTGATGAGTCTCTTCAATACAGTTTCTTTTGAATGTTCAGTGTGTTTTGAGTGTATGAATATTCTTCACACACAGATAGGTATACATACAAATACTTGGTCCAGAATTTCACACAATAGTCAATAGGCACAGTCGAACAAATTCACTAATGTATCTAACAAATGGAACATATTCATTCACTGCAAATTTTCGTTGGAGCGTTTAATTATTTAAAAATAATGATGGTATACACAAATGAGTTATTAGTTATCTACAACTTCTTTTATACAAAAAGCATGTTACTTATTAAGTAACAAAGTTGGCTAAGTCACGTTTAACGTTATCGATACGGCATCGCAAAAATTACGAAACAGCCAAACAATCATGTTCCGATTGCAAGGAAGACGTACCTGTGTATAAAGATTGCTATTAGTATAAGATTGAAGCTATAAGTGTATCTGTGCCCTTAGCACAAAAAGCTATCGCATTCGTAATGTAAGTTATCGAGAGAACAGAGCATTGCGATTGGCAGTCTGCATCCTGAGAACCTGTGCGCGCGTCTAGCCCGCCTCTCGCAATGCTCCGTTCGGTCAATATCTTTACATTACGAATTCGATAATATTTCGTGCTAAGGGCACTGTTTACTTAACTCGTAAGCGTATTGCAATAATTGATGGTGACAATTTAAAGCATTATATTTCATTCGAATAGTACATTTTTAGTAATACGTAACTATTTTTTTTTTTATTTATGACACGTCAATTTAACTTCACCTCGCCTGACGGTAAACTGTAAGCAGTCTCAGGAAAAAGGAGAAAGCCATTATTGACTTTGAGAAATCCTTCCTGGAATGTAGGAACCATGGTGTCCCCATTTTGTCCCCGGACATGCACTTGCACTAAGCCCCATACCAGTTCATCCTGCATTTGCTCTCTTACCCCTCCACCTGAACTATTAAGGACCTGTGTATGGTAATGGTCCACAAGTCCAAAACTAAAGAATATTGCAAACATCCCTCGCTCTAAGGTGGAGGAAAGTCGCGAACAACTTGCGTCTAAAATCGAGACTACTCTCACCAGAATATCCGATTGGGGATGACTAAACCTGGTCCAATTCAACCCCACTAAGACACAAGTATGTGCATTCACCGCTAAGAAAACCCCATTTATTGTGGCGCCCCAATTCCTGAACACACCGCTCACCACCTCCCCTACAGTATCGGGATCCTTGGTGTCGATATCTCCAGCGATGTCCAGTTCCGCAGTCACTTGGAGGACAAGGTTAGGCTGGCATCAAAAAAACTAGGAGTGCTTAACAGGGCGAAGCAGTACTTCACTGCGGAGCAAAGGCTCCTTCTTTATAAGGCACAGATTCGGTCTCACATGGAGTACTGCTGTCACCTCTTTGCCGGGGCGCCTGCATGCCAGCTTGACCCATTTGACTCGGTACAACGGCGGACGCTGAGGATCGTCGACAATCCCATACTCTCAGGTGGTGTGGAACCTTTGAACATCAGGAGGGACATCGCCTCACTGTGTGTGTTCTACCGCCTATATAATGGCCTGTGTTCAGAAGAATTGTTTGACATGATGCCCACACCTACTCTCTATTATCGCACCGCTCGCCATAGGGAGGGAGTTCATCCTCACACACTACGACCGGAAACGGTGCGCAATGTGCGGTATGAAAGGAGTTTCATCCCGCGCACGCTCAAGCTGTGGAATGAGCTCCCTGCCGTGGTTTTCCCAAGCGACTACAATATGGGGTTCTTCAAGAAGGGCATCAGAAGGTTTCTACAGGGTAGTCAGCACGTGTGTGACGCCTCTGGTGTTGCAAACGTCCATAGGCCACGGTGACCGCTTTCCATCAGGTGGGCCGTGTGCTTGTCTGCCACCTAAGTGGTATAAAAAAAAAAATTCACAGGCGTGGGTAGTTTAGTGCTTAAGGAGTCGGTGCTACGATCGAGAGGTCCCCGGTCATAGAAACCGTACTTCAACTATCAAATAACAGAAAGATATGAGCAGAAATCGAACCTGTATACAGGGTGCTTAGCGGATGAATGTTTATTATTAACATCCTACTGCGAAAATCTTCCTTGTACATAGTGTACATGATTCCATAAGCCCATGTACAGGTAACAAGCTACTCGTTTTTATTCTGAAATCTCTACCTAGCACTAATTGCGATGCATGTAAATTTTGAGTCATAAATGTCAATTTAGTAGGAAATTATTGCCTATTGTTTGTCACTTGAAGACAATACTAACAGGCTTTGTTCATTTCTGTATTCTTATATACATACTCTTACTACATATATTATGTAAATAAGTCATATAAAGCCCATTTCGCCCTTTTAGGCACTTAAGATTTCTAGATATTTTTTTGTACACTTATATTATATTTTGGTAACTTCCCTTCAACTATAAAAATCAGAAAATTGTTTAAGTTGTTATTAACACACTAATAGGTACTTAAACTTGATGATTAAGTACCGCTCGGTACAAATATTTATGTGCATGAATATGAATATTTGCATTGGTCTGGGTGTTTCTATGAATAATATGTATGTATTTGCAAAAAAAAAAGCATCTAAGTATGTTCATCCGCATTCTAGAACCCATGACACATGCTAGTTGAACTATGCTTACCATGGGTCTAGGTGGCGTTGTGTAGATTCTTCTAGAATATTTATTATTTATTTATTAGATCATTCATTTTTTATTTCCGGAACAGAAGAATGTCATAAGTTGTCGAGTTTTGTCTGGCGAGTCATAATATAATATATCATCCAATTTGAAGCAAAACATTAATTGCTGTACCTAAGTAGAAAAAGATAAAAGGTAAGGCAAAAAGACAAGATTTTTGCTATTCTGATTCTAATAGTATTACTTACGCCATTTTAACTTTTTTAACGTTTTCTGTTATCAATATTGTACTAACATAAAGAAAAAGTTTTTGTGTACGTACAGTTCTGGTACATGCCAAATGATACGAAGAATATTGTCTGAATGACAAATGAAAAATATTTAGCATGAAAAATGTAGGTAGGTATATACGTATGTAGCTATACCTATAATGCTTATACCTATAAAGTAGCTATTATGCAAAAATAATTCGCATCTCGAAACTAAACGCTAATTATATACCACCATACCGTGAACAAAAGACATCAACGACCTCACGAACCAAACTCGACTAATATTAAACTAATAATTACATTATTACCGCATAGATTGTTATAAAAATATCTAGTTCAGTCAATATTACGATGCTATTCCATTTCCCACATAGTTGGAGGTCTGAACTAGAAGAAATCGAAGGTGCTTCGGCATAAATCGTGGGAAGATCTACATAGTTAGCCGCGCGGGGTCGGCCGGCGGCCGGCGCGTGTTGCGGCCGGGGTGAACGTCTCACTTAACTGTGCTGTGCACCTGAGCACTACACACTGCCCGCCGCGCCGCTCCGCCCGCTACTTACCTGCGCTTCGCTTCGTATATACGTAGTACTACAATAGAATCCGTTTAATAGGACCCAGTTTAAATTTTATATAAAATCTTTTATAACCTAACTCAGATATATGATTGCTACTGAGTCGGCTATAACGACATGTCGATTATTATGATCCTTAATGATTTGCATCCGGTTATACCGACCAACATGATTCGCTAAAGCCGTGCGACAATCGTTTTCAAAAAATATGTGTAGATATCAGATTTTGTTTATTTTTTTCTTAAATATACAAACAAGTTTATTTCTACTTTTCTTATATCTCACAACAATAGCGGGTTGTTTACATACTTGATTTATTAAAAAAAAAATTATATGACATTCGGTTAATATGACGAGTTTGAAATTTTCCGTCAATGTCTTTATAAGCGGATTCTACTGTATAACATACTTACTTACTTTACTTTAAAGGAGTATATCTTTTTATACACTTTGCTAATTAATTTGCTCTATTGTAATAACAAGTTGGGCGAGGGGTGACCAAGGTTCGCTCTGGTTTTCATTTAGATTATTTAAGATAGACTTAGCCACGTGTGCCAGAACGATAGGTACTCAGTCATGAATCTCTATGGTTCTAATGGCAATGTCAGTTGTTCAGGAATTAGAAAACAAAAGATATCTGAACAGGATTTTTTTTCAATTACATCTTTGAAAATTTTTCAAAACATGCTAGTACTGAGATTTTTACAACCACGTACCAATATCTATCAATACTATACTTAACCTGAGAGGTTAGGTACAGTAGGTAATATTTAATGGTCATGCTTTACCACCGAGACTATTATTCAATTAATAAATCTAACCCAAGTATTTCCGATATTAGATAAAAGAATAAGTTATTTCTTCTATTTTAAATATCAAATCAGTTCACAAAATTAAATAGCAATTAACTTTACTTTGAAACAGAACTGTAGTGTTTGAATTGTGGCGACCTCAGTGGCGTAGCGGTAAAGCGTTTGACTGCTACACCGGAGGTCGGCGGTTCGATAGTGCAAATATTTATAGGCATACATAAGTCTATTTACAATAACCTGGGTATGTACAAATAACGTATCTAAGCTAGAAACCATAGTACAAGTTAGTTAAGTTATGCTGAACTTGGACTAGCTCTGTAGAATTTATCGACATTGTTATGTAATGTAACCCAATCTATCATATCGTATTTTCTTGGACCCATTTCTGTGTTTAAGTAAATTCATTTTTTTTTTATTATCATGAGTAATTGAAGTGTTTCGGCCGCAGGGTTTCCTCTTGAGATCAGACGATTTAAGTATATGTCTCAAAGATCTTAGAACATACACCCAGACTTCACTTTTTCTGTGCTAAAAAAACGTTTTAAAGACAATGACTGCGTACATTATTCGCGCTATTATAGGCGCTCGGATTCCAAATCTAAATGTAAAGTAGTTACTTAAAGTAGGAAGGTAGTTACCATACACGCTACACATGTAGCAACTATACAATATGATACACATCGAATAAGGTGATAAATCCTATGTTAGATAGATATGTATCGAAAAATTACTTTCGTAGGGTCGGCGCAACAAAAGAAGCTCGGCGCTTTTGAACCTCCGCTCCACAAAATACTTGGAACAAATATTTTCATAATGAACATACGTTACCCGTTTTCTATAAATACCTACTACTAATCAATACAATGAAAAAAATTGAAACGTCTGTTTGTTATATTAAAATAACATCTTTTTATTAGAGGCATAATTGCGAATATTTGTACATAAAGTCCGTCTGTCTGTTTGTGACGAGTAATCGCCGAAAAGGCTTTAACAGAATGTCCATGGGCAGATATTTTTGCTATTATATTTTAGATATTAATGCTAATTTTATTCCATAAAATAAGTAGGCTTCCACTTAAAAAAAATCTAAGTTCGTGTGGATGAAGTCGCGGGCACATCTAGTTCTTTTTAATATATAACAGGTCGTAGGTATGTGGATGTGTTTCGAGATCAAAACGAGACTTTGAATGTAGGCTATCGGTCCGTGTAAGCAACACGATTCTTTGTCTCGCTTCTTAGAAATTCTAACGAAATAAAATCAGAATACCGCATTTTTTCACAATGTTGCTATAGTCGAAGCTTATTCGCCTGTCAACGTTCAAAAATTAATAGCTATTATTAATTTTGAAATTAATGTTAATTAGTTCATTTCTTTTAATATACCAAGAGTCGTAACCATTGCGACATTTTTATGACAGTGGTATTAACTTTTATACAAGAACAAAGATTTTGTATTCCAATTCATTATAAACTAGATCTTAAAAATGATATTCATAACTATTCATTATTGGAGATCATGTTCTAAAATTCCTCGAATTAAAATTTAAAGTTTGAAATAAAAGGAACGAAATAGTTCTCTTTTTATCTCTTATGATATTGTGTATTCCATTTACACCTATAACAATAATTTGTTGTAGGCACACTTAGTTACTTATGCAGTAATGAGCTACATTTTTTTGCCACAATTACGTAAACCGCACAAAATAGGTAGCTTCGAGCTAAGTAGCTCTCGGAGTGAAGTCACGTTATAACCACTGCATAAGTAAAGCTTGCAAATGAAGTGAATTTGTAGATCGATTGGAAATAGATCGTGTGTCAGCAATCGGGAGGCTGCGGGGCATGATCGTCGGCCGCGAGAGCACGCGCACGATCCACGTATAGCGCCCGCGGGGACACTACACTGCGCACTATCGCGCAAGAATAACAACGCGCTGTTAATGCTCCGTAAAAAATGTTTTAATGTAACAAAGTATAAATAGCTGCACATTAGCGGTATGACTAGACTTCGGTACTGAGCTGCTCCCCAGACTTTGTTACCTACTTAATACTTATGTAGTTTACGGAGTATCTTAATCTCCAATTCCGGTTGCAACCTGAACTTGCACTTTGAAGCCCAGGGTCCATTCTTCCATATATTTTCCTATGATTTGGTAAGTTTGACTTTTACGAGACTGACTGCCGACTGAACCCATTAAAATCGAGTAAAAGACCTACGCTACGCTAGACTCACCCGTCAATCAGCAGACGTAACGGATTTGAGGTTGGCTTGTTCCTGGTGGGCCTCATATACCCCAGCGCGCAGCGGTTCAAAAGGACCTTATCAGATAACACCTTGTTTTCATGTTTTGTAAACAAAATAAGCATTATATTAATTGTCGTACTGTCAATATTAAATTATAAGTGACAGCACTCACTGTCAGTTCATCAATCAGCCGTTAAAACAAAATATGTTATGATGATGCAGTCGGTTCGGGTCGGTCAGTTGACATTTGGTTTAATTGAGTTAAATATTTGCATAATTAATTCTACGAAATTAATATACTATTTGATTGGTAAGAAGTTAATAATAAAAATATGGATATAACTAATTCTATCTATAAATCTCAATTTTATTTGATATCAGTAATAATCCCATTAATATTTAGTGTATTGCAACCTTCACTTAATTTAATTTTGATAGAAGCTTTTGTAATAACCTTTAATATGATGTTTACAAAAATTATGCCAAAAAGTTAAACACTATGATTTTATTAAAAGACATGACCAGGAAACTTTACCTAGTTACTGTCATTATATAAATAGCCTTAATTTGTTCCGGAAATAATAAATGTACGTATTTATTTGCCTTTCTAAAGTTTTTCAAAGTATCGGAAAAAAATCGTTATTGCCTTAAATAGCAATAATTTTTTAAATTGACGTATTTGGACGAAGTATTTTACTAGAGAAAGTGCACATTTTAAGAACAGAAAATGAAACGATTTCCCACTGACCTTTCCTATTGTTCGGTGTGAAACAAAGAAGATCAAAGTAACCGGAATATAAACACGCAATTAATGATTTCTAAAACAATAATTTATGTTATACCTCGTATCTTGTTAAAGAAATTTGTAGCCTGCCAAATATTTTCGTGATTGTATCGCGCCTCAACTTCTACTATTTAAAATTGGCCTTAACTAAAGGCTCACCTTATATTTCGTTATATTTGTACTTGTAAGTACACAAGTTATGAACTCACTCAACGGTTCCAGACTCGTAAACAATTTCGGCGGCTATTGTTACTTCAAGTCAGAGTTTACACAAAGTTGATGCACATAAATCTCCATCGCCACAGTCGCTTGACATTGAATTATGGAAACACAAGGCGCCAGTTGAATAGGTAAAATGTAAGTACAACATTATGATGAAACATAATTGCCTATTTCATCCAAATGTCCGTCTAAGGTGTCCGAATGTAATTACCAAAAGTCAAAATGGTCCCGCCCACGAGTGCTCTCACGCGCCGTGAGGTCACCTTCTCTGACAACCTGCTCACAAAAGCAAATTACACCACTATATTTAGTGAACTGCTTTTTGACTATTATCTTTATTATAGGTTTGTAATGTAATGGTTCATTTTTGTTAGTATTAGAGGTATTAGCACCATACATTGTGTTGTATCGATTGGTTTGTTTGACCGTACGTACATTGTTTAGTTTAGCTGAGGCTCTTTGGGTCATTAACGTAATTGTTACTGATGGTCGTGAGCTCATTCGTTCTTTGTGCTAGGCACTTTTTCTTATCTTGGATGGATTTTTCAAAGTACGATTTTATAACTTTCATGTGTAGTAATGATGTGGGTATAACTGTACGAGAGATTTTAGAGAAGGTACGATTGAGTAATCACTCTAGGTAGAAACCTGCGAAAGTAGTTTTTTAGTCATATCAATGTCTACTTAATACTTAGCGAAACCAGCGCCAGCTGCTGATGTTACATCAATTTGTCAAATAGTTTAGTGTATTGACACCTACAAAGAGCTGACACCGTAGCCGTAATAGCAAATTCGAATACATGAGCTATACATTATTAAATGAAAATAAGTATAATGTGTACCTACCACTCATCTATGATGTAACTAATTGCCATAGAAAGGAATGCCAAACAAACAAACCAACCACAAACCCCTAAAGCAATTAAAGACTCCTATGACGAGACGAGATATGATTTTGTATGTGCAATATTTCGCATGTGTTCTATTAGGAAACACACACACACACACACACACAAACACGTATGCACTCCCGCACGCACAAAAACAACACCCGCAAAAGCAAATCCTTTTATTTTGTGGCACCGACAACAGATTACGAGATTTGGGTACATGGATATGATGAATAAAGACATTATACACTCATGACTATCATATTGTCTCAAATTAAAATAATCAATCTCTACTTTATGTTTATTCTCTCTATGTTTATCTCTATATTTGTTGTTCCAAAGGTCGCCAGGAAGATGTCACTTTCAGCGATAAGGATAGCCATGATACAGATTACGGAGATATTACGGACATGTTTAACGATTAGCATGCTTATATTGCCCGAATGAGTAATCTCGCATAAAGTAAATGCACGGAATGGAAGCAGCGCGTAACTCTAGACGAGTGACAAGACAATAATTGTAGTGGGCTACGGGACACATGCGTATATCAGGTGCGGTTTATTTACGTTTGCAGTGATGATAGACAAACAATTCTACTGCAAACTAACCATTCATTTCCGTCGTAATTTTCTAATAAACCTTCATTTGGCCAAATGCTATTACATAGATTTGTGTGGACATTGATGTCACGACGAGCGACGTTGCGTTGCAACAATTCCTAGGAAGTTGGTCTTTAATAATTCTGAATCATCTATAAAATATTCAAAATGAAAACGCATTTTATAACCCATACAACTTTCAATATATGGATATTTCGTTGCGAAAAATTAAACTGCAAGTATGAAAATAAATCATTACACTAACAGCTAAAGCATTAATGTAAGTGATTGATAGATAAACATACTATAACATATAAACAGTCACAGCGCTTGGTATAATTTAATTTTATATTCTTCTATTGATCGGGTCGCGGCCGCCTTAGTCAGTTCCATCAATTAGAGTAAGCATTTAATCGGATAATGATGACAGATACCTAATAATCTCGAGACCGTTAAAATATTCAAAGCGTTTTAAAATAATAATGGCTGACATTAGTCTCTGCTAGAGGCGAATTATTATTTTTTATAATATTTCAAGTACTCATGCATTTTTAATCTCCTTTCACGAATTCTGAGTGATTTTTGAGAGCGCGTTAAACATTTAGGATAAAATACCTTCTAGATACATCAATACACAGGTCAATAATGCCTACGAGTTTCATTGTCTATTACACTCACACATTAACTTCAATTTAACTAAATTTATTGATATAAGTATTACCTTTTTATACATATATAAAACAAAAAAATACGCATTAATATCATCCTTGCGTTAATCCCGTATGCATCCGAAGTTGTTACCTCGGAGTCCTCCACTTTTTCCAATCTAACTGCGTTGCGACTGAACTTCGATGTTTTTCGAGAAATGACTGTCGTCTGGCCTCCACAACCTAATGGCGAAATTGAAGTAGGTACTGCGTATAGATGTTCGTATGACAACTAGAAACGAAGCAGGCCCTCCAAGGCAGGACCAGTGCGGAATGAAGTCAAATTGACGTGTCATAAATAAAAATAAAAAAGTCATACATCCAAATATTTGCACTGAACTGGAATCAAACCCACGCTTCCTGCGTATCAGTCTTATTCACTGCCACTACGCCACAGGAGCTGTCAAACGACAAAACACTTCTAAGCCACATATTATGTAGATTTCATTCATACCCTCTACTATACATACTAAAATAAATAACATCCCAAAAATACCAACAAGAACACACAGATATTGTTGGAATTTCGACCACCAGGAACAGGCATTCCACTTGGATTCCTTTCAATTGAATTCCCCTGGAGATCCCACTTTACTTACACGCGTAGGTATATATACAGCTTTACATTGATACAGTAATGACTTATACACATTAAGAATACAATACATTTGATCAACTAGGTTATTACACTTGTTACGAATAGCCACTCTAAATTTTAAGCTCAAATCACAAGTTTGCGCTTCAGGTCAAACTGATATGTTTTTAACAAGAATCCTAACAGTAAAGATCGACTAATGGCCTCCTAAAACACAGGCAATTTACTTTTTAGATCGAAGCTTAACATCACGACATTGTCTCAGTTGAAAAGTAGATCGTATCATTTCATCAGTGAGTGGTGTGGAGAGCGCGCCGCGGACCGCGAGCTCCCGCGCCTGCGCTAGCTCCTCACTCGCAACGGCGACAAGTGAACGCAATCACTAATTGAATCAGTCGCTAGTCATTGCCACTGGCATTTTCCATGTAGGGCTTCCATATAATTATTATTCGAATTACAGGATAAAATTCGGAAGTATCATGAGCTACACAACTTTGAATTACACTCTTCGGTTATAGGTATAGAATGTATGAATAGATACTAATCTATATCAAATATAAATTCTTAGCCTACAATTACTACTTGTATCTACTAGTACTTCTGAGAACAGTAGACCTCGTGAGCCCCCTTTTTCACAACCTGTGACGATTCACGTCCTTCATATTTTAGCCTGAAATAATCAAGAACTGTTTGTAAATCATAAGCATAATATTTTACTTTAGTATACTTGTGTTATGAGTTCTAGCATTCTCATTAATATAACTAAGAATGCAAGAAAAATATAACTATTCATGCATACAAACGAATTTGCACTCTGCGTGAACCGAAACCCTGACCTCCGATATAACAGTCAAACGCTTTGGCAAACGTCAAACGAACGCGCAGCACTGCTTCACTGATATTCCAAATTTTTTGGCAAAACATGAAAAACTATCTGTCGAGTTGATCGAACTAGGGACCAAAATTTTAGAAATAATAACATTATGATTTACTTACCATTGGGCAATGCGTAGTCAAGTGACAGAGCAAAAAACATTCGCGTGTCACAGATCTGTGTGTGGCGTAGCGGTACAATAGCTACTTTTTTACTAGTCAAACATTTTTTTTTGATGAAAAGCGGCCACCGTGGCCTATGAACGTGTGCAACACTAAGGGTGTCACACACGCGCTACCCACCCTGAAGGGAAAGGGGGAGAGCTGGGAAGGGGTGGGGAGGCTAGGAATGGGAGGGTAAGGAGGGGTATGGTGAGCTCTGTTTACCCTACTTACCGGCGGGAACACAACACGATGGTTATTATGACCGCGGTCTTCTGTAGGGCGGAGGTACTTCCCCAGTTGGACAACTCATTTCGGACGGGAGATACCGTCGTGTCCTACCTCCGTTAAACATTTAATCATACCACCAGTCTCAGCCACGCTAAGGAAGTTGACACCAATCCCTTTAAGACAGGTGGCAATGATACGTTTGTAGAATAGAATAGAATGAAGAGTGTACGTGATTGACATAGGTTACGCGTATCATAAACGTCAAAATACATATATTTAAATAGGATAGGATATTCGACAAAATTACTACCAACAAATTGCCACTTGTCTAAGGAGGTAGTCCTTACTATCACGGCAGTCTAAGAATTTTGCTTCTCATCTTGTCCAGAAAATTGAGAATGTTTGGTTTCCGTAGGCCGATATCACTTTCAGTTGACGAAATTATGATTTCTTCCGCGTTATCGCATCAACAGATTTCAAAGAATCCCCGATGAAACCGCGATACGGCTGACAATGCGCGGGTATGAGTACTCCAAGTAGTGGTCCATAGTCGACCGATAAGTAACTAAAAGGTATCTTAGTATCTCCAGTCGACTTTCAACTGATGGGAACGTATTCGTAATGAGTTAGTTAAAATACTGTGAACAGAGTACGTGCATACGAAAGCTTACAAAAGTAGTTCTCGATTCAATTACTGAATCGTGACTTTTCAGTAAGACGAACTACGTCAGATATTTAATCTATCTGAATAGAATGACAGTCTGCAGCGGGGACTCGCCACTCACGGAAATAAGAAAGTCTAGATATATTTTTCTTATGTAATGAATTAATGCGCAAAGCCGAAACCGAATTAAATGGAGTTCATTTAAATCATCTTAGACGAAACCCTTACAATATTCATTCATGGTTAATATTTTTAAACAAAATAAAGATGGGTGTGGATATTTTAGTATACTATTACAAAAAAAAAAAATTTTGGACTCTACGCTTACACAGTTAAAGTTGGAAATTAGAAGGCAATGTGTAGAGTGAATAAAACGATGTAATAAATTATTTTTCATTACATTTTGAACATAAAGGATATGTTAAGAAAGCCGAAAATGCCATGGCAATTTTTGTGGTCTTAGTCGTTTGACAATGGTTAAACATTAGTAGAATCGGGGTCCTGTACACTGTATACTAATGAATATGTGGCGATACCACATGTACTCAGCGCCTACTAGCGACAAGAGTAACTACTACAACACTCCGGATTCTGAATCGCGAAAGTGAAGTTCTCGCGCTGGTACAATATACATACAACAATCCAACGACAACCGTTGGGCCGCGGCCCGCCAGGCGTGATCATCCTGCCTGGTCAGAGGATCCTCCCTTTGTGTTGGAGGGACATCACATCCCGTTCCTCCACAAATATAACGTTCTTAATAAAACAAACCATATCCGGTGAAGGATTCGTACATTAAAATTTCCATATTCGTGTACATAAGACTTGCCTCTCTTTGCATTAAAATACCTCTATGCACTCCCGAGTTTACTGGAAGATTTTGTATGAATATAATTTATGTGTACAATAATTGAATAAAAAAAAATAGTACCTACCATCTATCTCTTATCGTGAGTGTCGTAATAAAGCAACTTAGAGATAGAGCTGTAGGTAATTGTAACTTTATGTATTACATGGAACTGAAAATATTGCTGGCGAAATGTGGGCGTCAAAACTTTACGAATATAAAGACGTGGGTGTAGAGTAACTAAACACCAATGCCGTATTACAATACAACATTGTCTCTAATTTCGAGTAAATCGATCGACTACATTATAAGCTTTGCGAGCACCAACTTCCCTTAGCAGGCCCATTTTTTTTTATAAATATAATTAAATTGGATACAGGAAAGCCCTGATTCGCATTTTTTTGACAATAAAATGATAGAAAGACATGTACTTCATTTGAAGACTGACCTGAAATTGGGTCTGTCTATATTCGGCCTGACAAATCTGACAATCCAGACTCCATCCATCAGTAATTTAGTTTAAAGAAATAATATCCTGGAATTTAGCTCAATTAAATTACAGTCGTTTAAGTAATGGCCTTAGTAAGTCCTTGATAAGAATGTATTTTGTCCTAAAAATTAATTCTGGCTACCGCTAATGACGCACGATTTAACTAATTTGTCCATTGTTGATAATTTAGCAAATAATTGTAGGGTCCATTGTAAAAACTCCTATAATTTTGTAGTTTTCAGATTTGTACCATCGTTAAGTCCATGTTTGTAGTAGACTCTGGTTTCACTACAGAGCAAACTTCATACTGTGATTGCATTGTTAAAACACTTCCTACTCTTTTATTGTTGCGGATTCAAAATTAGGTCATTAAACTGAATAGTGGATATGTACCAACATGCGCATAGATTTGTTACAAGTCAGTGATAATTATTATTGGCCGACAAATCCTCACTTAAAGGAACCGTTATTCTTGTTTTGTTGCAGTGAAAACATTCATTACTTCATTTGCATACAATGGCTTGGTGCCAAAAAATATTGGAGTGTAAACGGTTACCACGAACGCATTTATGAAAGTTCTCTTTAGATTTATTATTATGAATGAATATACAAATGTATATAATGACAATATAATACTAGTTTGTGTCATTTTTGTTATGTAGGAACATAGATATGTTTGCACTTACATCTAAAATCATTAATGTTTTACGATTATGTTGTAGGTATTGTCAACTTTGAAACATAATGAATCTGTTATTATTCAAATTGTTTTTATTACTTGCGTTGTATTTAACAATTTATTCATTCATAACTCACAGTCAGTGAGCTAGTGTATAGATCACTGAAAGAAGAAATTTACATTTTTAAACATAGTGAGACCACTGAAATAAGGTCGGGCTGATGATGACACTGTGCGACCACCGGGGACTGGCCTCCATACCCAGGGGCTAGACGAGGACACCGTGGTTCCTACACCCGAAGAAGGACATCTCGAAAGAGAGATCCCCGGGTCTGTCAGGGTGCGAGGAATATGTTGGCTAACCTAACCTTCCCAACTGGCTCCACTGGGAAGGGGCATCCGTGGGAATTTTTCGCATGATTAAAAAAAATCCGGTGGTGGTGATAATTAATTAATTTTCTGGTAATAGCAATCCTGCAAATTCCAAAAAAGTTCAAGTTGAACATTTTATACTGGTTGTTCTCGTTGCTATCCTTGCTAGAGGTGCCTAGCGTAAAACTTCTTTTCAATTTGTATCGGTATGATTTTACCGGTCATAACGGATAGAGATCACTACATAATATATCAATGTTACATTGTTTTAAAAGACACATAATCGATTATTTTGCTGTTCTGCACTGGTGTTGCAAGTATTCATATTTTACAATAATACCTTATCGATAGAGGGCGGTAAGCCAGTGTAGCACGATATCGAACGAAAAAACTGTCGCAACTGACAGAAATCATAATCGCTTCAGGGATCAAGGCTAACGAAAGAAACCTGTACGATAACCAAATAATGTATATGTCACCCTTTCTATGATTAATGTCATTGATTAAACTTGATATGCATAGTCAAGTCACGTTCACAAAGATAATAATACCTATATGAAAATATACGAGATACCCAAAACAATACATTAAACAGGTCTGCCAAGATGGCCCATTCACATTTGGACCTGCTATTAATTCATATAAAAAATAAACCGTAATTAAATCGGCCATTGTGGTATCTACATGTGTATGCAAATGTACTTTTTATTATCTGGTGCAGATACAGTGATATGGAAGTGGACTTCATAATTATTTATTTAAGAGTCATGCACTCACAGAATGAACATAATAGATTGGATATTGACAAATAGGTACATTGGTACTGCATATTATTTTGTTTTATATCATTCCAACCGAAATCATACAATCATCTATTACATTCCATTGCTATTCTATTTGCTGGTTTTTTCTTTTCGCAATATTATGTCATTCGGTCACCCGTCTGGTACCAACAGAAGTGAAATTTTAATATTTTTTTAAAAAATAAAAAAGTATTTTGTTCACAAAAAAGTACATAAAAAACTAGACACCTTTTTTGCCTCCAAAAATCATATTATACATTTAAAGAAGTGCGACATGTGAATTGGCACAATTTGTCAAAACCTAAATAATTTTTTTATTGTATCGTAGTGACGTCAGCGTGACGTCAGCG
Organism: Pelosia muscerda; assembly: GCA_963691645.1. NCBI lineage: Eukaryota > Metazoa > Arthropoda > Insecta > Lepidoptera > Erebidae > Pelosia > Pelosia muscerda. Next base: position 10,020,925 of record OY829100.1, read on the forward strand.
TGACGGACGGAGGATGACTCGTGTTCTATGATTTTTGTTCAACCACACACTTAAAGCACCTAAAGAAGTTATTTCATTTCAAAATTAATTACTGCCAATTTCAATAGGTTACAGAAAGTATTTCAAATCATGAAGCCACTTCCATAGTTGCCAAGCGATCTCGTAGGACTTTCGAGTATTCGATCCGGTGATGGTCGATAAACATATTTCGGCATGGAGCTCTTGACGCAGATAGAGTGAACTAACGGAGCTTTTGTAAACGCAATTGTTTTAAACTATTAATTGTAGCGATAGTGCTACGAACAATGCACGCACTAAGTAACAATGAAACCGGAAAAATCTTTTGCACTGATGTAAGGTTTGGTCGTTGTGGCCTCTTAAATATCTCAATCTCATACAGTAAATTACACATACTCGTACCATATGCTTTCTTTCAATACACAGGTACTTGTTTCTCAATAATAAGAGTAACATATTTATATATAAACTTAATTATCCTAGTAATATTATCATAAATGTGAAAGTTTGTGAAGGTGTTTTCAATGTTTGTTACTTGATCACGCTCTAACGACTACGCGAATCTGGCTGAAAATTAGTATAACGATAGGTACATTGTATGGTCTGCAAATATATACAGACTATATCCCTGGAATAGATTTACATAGTCTACAGGAAAGTTATAAGAATTTCATGTGAGTGTGGTAGTACCTAAACTACTTTATTGGCGAATGGCTTTACCTTATTTGATACTACAATCTTTTTTTTTCTTTTATATGATCGACCATTATAATGCAATCAATCTGCCTATTATGTATAAATCGTAGATAGCTGTAATTAGTCATTGTTTAGTGATTATTTACTGGTAAAAACTTATACAAACTACCTTTGCTATCCCAAAGAAAATAAAATAAAATAAATAAAACATAGAACACATTTTTAAATCATCACTTTCAGTTAATAGTGTATTGGAAAAAAATTGTCTATACCACATTTTCTTTAATTCATAAGTATTAGTTCGACTATATGACACAAACTTAACTATATAACTGGTATTTGCCTCTGTAAATTTATCTTGCTACGTTGCCTCACGGAAGCAGACGCAATTGTTTTTATGTAACTCGAGAATCTTGTCACGTACTTAACGAGAGAAGATCACTAATTCTGATCACCAATGTATCTAGAGAGCTTCGAATGTCTACTTTTCGACCTTGACTTTTACTAAACTATCTTTCGTTATCCATCGAAACATATTTTCATTTTATTGTGAAATATGTATATAAGAGTATACAGCAAATTTAATTTCAAACAATACTTACATATCAAATAACATGGTGGTTAGTTGATTCATATTGTTACCAGCAAAGTGGACTGGTTCGACCACTGATGCAGCTCTAGGTATACTTCGACGCTAATACTTGTAGCATGCTATCTTTGAGAAATATCGCTAATGAGAGTGCCAGAATCTTTCCTTTTCTTTTTCCGTTCCCCTCACTTCGTCTTTATAGAATGTACAGTAAGATTTGACTAGAGTCTTCATACCAGCAGCTTAAAGAAATCCTATTACTATCTAAAACCATCACCATGCCTGTCTACCCCACGAGATTACAAATTGAACAATTAAAAATCTGTGCAAGGGATCATGACCCCCACTCAGAAAGAATGTAAAAACGCTCTTACCCATCCACCCGTAAATTTCTTCAGAAACTTGAATTAAAACATGAGTTGTCCGGGGTTTTCTAATAAAGCACTCTATTTTAAGATCTCATCTTAGATTGAACTAGTTGAATAGTTTAAAGTCAAATGAACATATTATAAATTCACATATCATTCGTACGTGGGCAAAACTATACCTAAACAGAACATAAGGTTTTTATAAAGTACAACCATACAATGATCAAATCAAGCACATAATTGATAACTTTCTACTTGACAAGTGACTTTATAAAATCCTTTTTTAAATCTCGTCTCTTGGACAGCGTTTTTATTTCCATCATAAAGACATAACAGCAAGTGTTGTAGGCTGTGTGGTGTGTATGTGGTATATTGTTAAAGATTAGGAGTGTGGGGCACAATGATTTGGTTTCGCGGGCGGAAACGGGCGCGCCCACGCGCAGGTCAGAGCAGTGACCCCGCAGCTCACCTCGCACAGGCACCGCGCACGCAGCACCACCGCACGACGCACTTCTACTGCTTGCACTCGTCTCATTGTTCCACCTTACCTACTAATACGAACGTTCCTTACCACTGAGTTAAATGCTACTACATATTCAACACAAATATATATACAAAAAATGTATAAATACAGATATTCCCACCGCGTTGAGTAACTTATGAAATTGTGGAGTAATTGTTTTATTATTCAACAGAGTGAAATGGAGAATGGAGTGAATTTATTCTCAGTAGGATTTATATATGATTCAAATAATATATTCAAACGTCATGAGTTATATCGTTGGAATTGTTTGCGAATATTACCTACCCATTGAAACAAAATTATTCGGGGAGTCTACCCGTGAAAATGGAAAATGTCTTCATAAATAGTAAGAAGCCAGAAATTAAGCACGATAGAATCCTTTTAAAAACGTGTGTTGTATTTCAATCCATATTTCTATTACAAAACATTCCAAAAAGAACTGAGTAGTTAAATCAATAATACCTACATTATCACATCTCCCGTCGTTTCAGGTATACTGTAGCAAACGTTTGAAGATGCGGTGCTAAAAGAGAGAGTAGTGAATTAAATTAATAATCTCGTTTTGATTTTAGAAAATAAAAGTAGATTCTTCACCCCACGCATTGTGTTCAATTAAAATATAATTCACAATTTTGACTTCATCAATAAAGTCAAATAAAGCGTGTAGGTTGTATTCATACACTTTGCATTGCAGATGCTTCAAACACAATAGTGTTGGAATAGAAAATTGTATTCAGTAATTACAAAGACGAATAAGACGGGGTCATCAGTGCACAAATTACACCTGCGTTACTAATACGTCTGCCACGGATATATCTTCTCACGAGTCATTTTTTACTCTTATCCGTGCTCAAATGGTATTTATTACCACCATCTGTCACTGCAGTAATGACTGTTACGCGTGATACCTGCTCACCAGTCGCTACGTCAAATAATCAATTTGCCTGTTTGAGAGGCATCAACGTAATGATGCTAACACAACACAAGAGTATACTTGTGAAATTTCCCTTTCGATAATAAAATTATACATCGGTTTGAAATTGAATGTCGATAAATGTAATATTGGAATAACAGTTTCTTAATTATAAATATATAGGAACTTAGTAGGTAACTACTTAAAAAAAAATATTTAAAAAGATTGACTATAAATCTGTCTTTCTTACAGTTTCTTCTCCGTAATCTCTACAGAAATTCAGCCGATTGTGACAGGATTACTACTGATAGCTGTTTCATAAAGCATAACAGGCTTATTTATTTTAAAGAAAGAGTGCGATGACAGACAGAAGATATCATCACCGCTTCTCATCCAAAGTATCGTAATAGACGACAAATGGAAAAATAAGCAGATGACACTGCGAGAGACGGAAAACTTGAAATATATATTTTTTTTTATACTACGTAGGTGGCAGACAAGCACACGGCCCACCTGATGGAAAGTGGCCACAGTGGCCTATGAGCGTGTGCAACACTAAGGGTGTCACACACGCGCTGCCCACCCTGAAGGGAAAGGAGGAGAGCTGGGAAGGGGAGGGGAAGGAGGGGTACAGTGAGCTCTGGCTACCCTACTTACCGGCGGGAACACAACACGATGGTTATTATGACCGCGGTCTTCTGTAGGGCGGAGGTACTTCCCCAGTTGGACAGCTCATTTCGGACGTGAGATACCGTCGTGTCTTACCTCCGTAACCCTGTAAAACATCCCTGTATCAACTCACCTGGCCAACTTGAAAACAGTAGATCAAAGCCTCCCAACATCGAGAAGGCCTATATGTATACAGCAGTGTACTGCGATAAGTTAATTGATTGAGTAGGAGTCCACACAAAGGATTCAGATGGAAGTCCATATGGACAAAGTTGCGGGCACAGCTAGAGAAATAATAAATAGTAGTCTATTATCATTTAAGGGAAATTTTGAAAGTAAGAGCCGATTACCGCTATGCCATAAATTTGTGCACTTTGTGCAAAAATCTCTCACATATAAACATCGAAGCACGTAAACCGGAGCATTACAATCAATATTTTCGTTTAAGCTACAGTTCAGATCTTGATTTATGGATGTGCGCTATAAACCTGCGGTATTATTAACAAGTTGTAAATCATTCATCGGTATTAAGACCGAGAATCGACTCCCAAGCACACGATCTGTTGATGGCGTCAGTTAAAAAGTTAAGTTAGTAAGGTTAAAAAATTGAATTGCACATTTAATATACGCATATTTCTATATTAAATATGCAATTATATTTTTGCTAATTACTAAAAATTCTACTACAATAAAAATACTAAAAATTCGATGTTTTTCGAAGTTGTGTGTTTTTAAGTGCACGGTTAATGGCAATCGGATCGCCACCTATTACATTGGGACCTAAACATAAACTGGCGAAATGTGGGTGCTAGCACCTCTGCCTACCCCTTCGGGGATAAAGGCGTAAGTTTATGTTATGTTATGTTACTAAAAAGAAAATATTCTAGGACATAGCGCTAGACCCGATCTAAGTAGAATCTGTCACATGTAATCGAAAATGTTGATAAACATACTTAGATTGTATATCAATTTTAATACTCGTACATATATTACGTAGAAATTCCACCTACATAGAAATATGTACAAATATTTATGATTTATAAGCAGAAATAGAGGTCACCTTTGATTTAGCATTAACTCACTCTTCAGGCTCTGCCGCTTCATCACAGAGGTCGATTTCAAGAAATATTGGTAGATATTGTCCATAATCATTTCAATTTTCAGAATTCAATTTTTCTTATATGTCCTGGATATCGAAATTGCCAGGCAGACTTACAGTCAAAAACTCGAAAATCTACATCTAGTGAGTTGACACTATTTATAGTTATTAGTTGTACACCAACCACTTTGAGGCATTTTTAACCTTCAGCAACTTCATGCGCCTGTCGTGTACTGTACAACGTTAAGTACCTACAGAATTTACTTAACTACAATTTACGAGCTTTTTTATTTATGGACATGTCAATTTGACTTCACCCCGCCGATGGTAAGCTCAAGGTAAAGTCTCCGGAAAGAGGGTCACCATTACAAACACGTAAAGTTTTACAATGGTGGCACTCAGCTTGACGGCCTCATCAGATGCTTTATCACGCCCCGCTTAAAGGACTCGGGACTGTAGGAAGAAGGAAACACGTGAGCTGGTAAGGAATTCCAAGACTTAATGGTGCAGTAGAGGAAAGACTCACCGAACCACTTGGTTCTTGATGGAATATTCCGCACGGGTGACATAACGGATGCGGGTGATATCTAAGCCCTGCAAATGTTGTCCTGTGTAGGAAAAGAGAGGGTGAGATTAATTGGAAGAGGTCACTTATTTGGTTCAGAAATTGAAGTAAAAGAACATAAATATCTAGGGATATTTAAAAAAATTGACATGTTCAAAACTAAATGTTTTAATTGTATAATCTTAAAATATATTATAACATATTCAAATAAATAATATCAACGGAAATAATTTTACCACCAAGTAACCTTTTCACTCGAGACTTGAAAAAGTTTACTGCTTCATCCAATAAACAAATGATAATATTGCCACGTGTCACTAGTATATTTTTAAGACCATTTTCCTTGTATATTAGTATTTATCACATTTATCATTGGAAATGAGCATCAGAATTCATTGATTTAGGGATGTCAACCACATATTTGTATCAAGAATATGAGTTTGGAGAACCTATTAGGTTCGCGATCCTATTCCTGGAAAAAAGTAGCCTATATGTCATTCCAGACTATATAACATATCCCTGTATTAAATTTCTATCAGCTTCGCTCACCCGTTAGAGCGTGATTCAATAATCAATGAATCACTTTAGCCTATCACAGTTCACTGCAGCTTCACTGTTTCACTGCTGAACCTAATAAGAAGTTTGGCCTGCTGTTTTCTTGCTAGCCAGACGGGTAAGTACGTGAAAGTTTGTGATAATGTTTCAATATTTGTTACTAAGTAGTGAGAGAAGGAAAGCTTTTATTTGGAGCATTTTATAATATCAGTTAGTAGGAAGTGAGATTAACAAGCCGGGGCGTAAGACATATGCCAGAGGCTACACATAACCACTCCCGTTGACTTTGGCAAGAGGTATCCGTGGGTATTTCCGCACGGGGAAAAAAGTAGGATTAACAAGAAACAACAAACATGCCTCGCGAGTTTCTGAGGTTTCCAGTGCTACAAAAATACGTAGCACCAGATATGGGTTTTGGTATAAGAAATATTAATGAAGAATTCGATTATGTCTTACGTAACAAAAGTGCCAAACAAATAAACCCATATATATGCTTGTCAAGCTGAACTATCCGTATTATAATATTATAACTGTGACCTTTTGTAAAGAATTTTCGATATTTTGTCCTAAAGACGATGACCCTACACAATCAATTTTACATTACGGACTTTCTAGGACATTACAAGCGAGGACTCAGGGCTGCACTCGTTCACCGGACGCTCGGAATGGGAAACACCGAAGCTGGTGTGGGGGTTATCGCTCTCTCCATCTTGCTCACGGCTACACGATGTGCGAGTTCTTGGGCTGCCTCCGCCTTCTTACTCGCAGCCCCGAGTTCTCACAGTGTCTCGGACGTTGGCTTCTTCTGCATTCAACGCGGGTAATACCCATCAACAGGTACAAGAGGCTACTATGGCTTCTCTAGCCATTCCCTCGTTTTGCCATCGTTACTACGGCGTGCCCAGCGCGTGGTCGCCTATATTGTTACTCTCCCTCAGTCACAATATCCCTGGAGCTGACACTTCATTCCGCGCTTCCTTATGGTACCGTTATAGCACCGAAAGAGCTCTCAAATCCATCTCGCCGCGTCACAGGATATTATTGCACGGTGCCCCTGATGGCCCTGATGACCATCGTGCGCTGAGGGATGTGCAGCTTCTGCGTATGTCTGACCTTCAGCGTCTCCGCCCGTATTGGTCATGAACCACACGATTCCCGCGTAAAAAGGAGACCTCGGACCGAGATCGGAGGTGACCCTTGGCCAGTACAAATGAACGGAGGCGATCAGGTAGAAACAGGTGCGTCGCATGATACACGCCTTCCCATATCCGGGGGCTAGATGGACACCGTGGTCCCCACACTTTAAGTAAGACATCTCGTAAGATATGACCCCGGGTCTGACGGAGTGCGGAGACTATCTGATATAAATATATAACAATATGACCTAATAATTCAAAAATAAAATAGAAAATTATATACTTGTAAACAAATAATTTACGGAATCATTAGTTTTACTATACACGTTCATCTTTCTATGAATCTTTTTTTTTCCATATCTCGGCCTTCTTCTTCCGTCAGTGCTCTGTGACTGAACTTCGATGTTTTCAATGAAGCGATTGCCATCGTAGTTAGACTAGACAGACTTTTTATCGCTAACTAATGGAGAAAAAATACCAGTAGTTTTGTCAACAGAACTACTCAACAGAACAGGTGGGAATTGCTTTCCCATTTGTTCTGTGGACAGAACCAATGGGAAAAAAATTACCAGTAGTTCTGCCAACAGAACAGGTGGGAGTAGACGGCTCAAACTACCAATATTGGGAGGGACCTAAATGGCATATTATCTTAAGCCTTATATTCTATAAGTAGAACAAAATTACAAATTAAATAACAGACAAGATCAATTTACAACAAATGGATGCTGTCGCAATCCTAAATTTGCGATAACTTTGCTAAATTAATTGTGGCTCTCGATTAATTGTGGTTTATTGCTTTGCATTTGCTTTAATTGTTACTGGTAGTGTAATATTTAATATTTATTTAAATATTCCTTCTGTTAATTGCCTTGGATCTAAGTTTAATTTTACATTATTAGCTGAAACTTAGACATCGTGTATAATGACGGACCCAGCCCTAATATGGTAAAACTAATACAAACCTGTTCTTTCAAAACAACACGTCTGCCATTGTTGATTTTTGTTTTGAACTTTATGAATTATAAATGAATTCCGCGAATTGGAACTGTTTTTCTTTGATATCGTAAAAAAATAGTATGCGTAATTCACATATGACACTAGTGAACTTGTAATTTGCAAGTTATTCGTTGAAATATATTATTATTAGATAGATATATTGTCATTCATGATAGATTGTATCATCTTCTTTAACAATATCAGTAAATAATCACACGGTAGTGAGAGAGCCAAGTTCGTGAAAGAAATGAGAGAGGCGCTGACATTGCGGATATTTGAACTGATTATGAGCCCTCTATAACTAAGAAATGAAATTTTACATCCACGAAAAAATTATACCTAAAGTTCTTGAATTACCAAAGTTCTCAAAAGATTTACTCAGACTCAATACGGGGCACTCACAGGTAACGTAAAATATACCGATAAACCATGATTCATAAATAAACATGTGCCTTTAAAACTAGAAAATATTACCATTTTACGTACCAATGAAATAAACTAATATTCTTTTAATATCATATATTTGTAGTTTTATATAACTTAAATAAAAAATGCATAGGAACTCAACACCCATTCCTATCTCTACTCTTACGACACCGTTAGCACCCGAAAGCTTTTGTACAGAACTTGGTCCTTACATATATGTTTTTATTTTAGTTGTATTTGATAGAGAATAGTACTGAACTGTTAGAGAAAACAAACGAATAATATAGAGACAATAGAGAAATCAAGGATCATTGTTGGTGCTATATTGGAGAGCGAACATTATGGGACACGCGGGCGACGGTGGGCGGTAAGCGCAAATGCATCACGAGCGATAATGAACCAACTCGTGTGCACGACTGCTCTTGCGCACTCACACGTAATCCACTATCCTCACCTCGGCAAGTCGTGCCGAGCTCACCGTTACCATATAGAACAACCCTCGTTTATGATTTTGGCTGTGCGAACATTACCTTTAGTGGGTACAAGTAGAACCGGTTGTTGTGGCAATTAATGGGTATGGCGTTAAGCACAATCATACCTATTCTTATACTCTAATTTCAAACTTTAAACATGTTTATAGGTGTTAAGCGCTTTGCTTTTCTTACATGCTTCACTACAGGTATAGGTATGGACATTATGTCAATTTCCTTGAAACAATGTTAACATTTGCAAAATCCAATTTATATCTTCCATCTGAAATAATACTCGTATTCCTGTTATTTCTTATTATAAACTGAGTTATAGTATTTTAATATTCAGTTGAAATATTATTGTTATTGTAATAGCCTATTCCACAAAATGTATTACCCCAACCAACAATCTCTAGTACCTACGTTTTATTGTACCAATATTTCCACATAGTAAAGTATAGTACCTGTTTAATGCATTTCTAGAACAAAGTTGCAGTGAAAATGGACGCCATTTGTGAACAAGACAGGATCTCGGATTTCTTAAACTGGCACCTCCCACGTGGTGTCTTGTGCCCTTAACCTTTGCAACGGCCGTATCGCTGTTTATGCGCCTTATAGTGCGGTCTCCATACAGGCTTACAGTTTTAAGCTTTATCTAAATTAGGAGCAATACCCAAACTATACAATGAAGGAAAAAGGGTAAATTTTTAGATATGTTGACCTGCTACTACAATAACACTATACAGAACTAACTCTTCTTGTTTTATAGACGTATTTGCTATGTTATGAGAATTTATGATGTGCGTTAAAAGTACCTATACCTACGATTCGATCGCATTCATTATATAGCGCAAAGGCATAGTATTTTTATATTGAAAATGTGATGTCAATTCGCGGTACCATTTGGTTTAGTATAATTAGATCCTATAAAAACTAACTTATCGGCGACATACGGAAATATATGCCGTAGCGTTTTTAATTGTGTAAACCAGTTTGTAAAGTTTTACAGAAGCTATGAGTAACATTACATGTTTTATTTGCACATTCTATGCAACTATATCGTGGCATATCTAGAGGCGTCGGTTGTGCTTTAAGTTAATATGTTTATACTACTGTGACAGTACAAATCCATATATAAATTTACTGCAGAATTGTTCAACCAGCAGAAGAATATAATAGAGGCGTTATTGACCAATGGCAACATCGTGTATCGTTGGATTATGTCAGTTAAGAGACGGTAGGGTTCATAATAATGTATCTACCTGATGTTTCACCAGCGACTGGATATGGTTAAGGTGGACCACTGTGTCGTTCTATCAGTACTAACAATTTTTACTGGTAATGATAACTTTAAGAGGAAGTATTCTTTTAAGTTATTCGATCCAACGCACTCTCAGGTCAACCTCTCATCCTGTATATCCTGTTAGGGAAACGCTCCTGGAGTCGAAAGCATTTGGTGTTACACTCGCCCATAGGCCGCGGTAACCACTTACCATCAGGTGGGCCGCGTGCTTGTCTGCGACCTAAGTTGTATAAATATATATATACGATATATATATATTTATACAACTATACGATCATCATCATTCCCTGAACCTTTTTCCCAACTCAGTTGGGGTCGGCTTTCCAGTCTAACTGTGATGTGGCTGAACTTCGATATTTTCCGTGAAGCGACTGCCATCTGACCTCCACAACCAATGGTCTAATGACCAATGGCGATATCGAAGTTCCAAGTTAGGCTAGTTGAACTTTTGAGGGCTCCAACTACCCGTAACGACTGCCATAGATGTTTGTATGGCAACCGGGATATATATACCAATATGTAGTACTTTTCTTTTTTTGGCTCTTAAATATTTGACATAAATACGACCATAATGCACCGTCACTAGAAATGATGGCAAGGTGTTCCTTTCCTACCCGATACAGCTTAATATCTTAGTTCTTCTTCTTGTAAATTTCACTTTAGCAGTTAATTATATATTATCACAAACTAATCATTTTTCGAAAGGAAAAAAGAGATAGTTAAATAAATACCATCATCTCTGTTGTATACATACTTATATACCATCATCATCACGTTTGTATCACTTTAATTTTGTTCTTGGTCTACAATAAAGATATCAACTACTACTACTGTCCATCATGCGCTTCGGGGCATTTAACAAAATTATTATACTGTTATGTTCAATTATTTACAGATGATATTAAGTGGAACGGTATACGTACTGCATACTGCAAATGTCGTATCAACTGCGTGTATATTTCCGTGCGCAGGCACGTTTCTTACATATTATTAAAACCATATTATTTGCGGAGGTGCTTTATCGCTTTTAGTAGTTAGCCTGTTTATTTATTTAAACTTTTTGCACAAATACAAAATAATGGGGCTTTTTCTACCAATAAACCTTAGGTTGATACAGACATTGACCAATGTCGGTAGGTGCTCAAAGTGTTATAGTGAGTTTCCACTCTATTGTGGTACAATTAGTAAGATTTTGTAGACTTTAATAATTGTTTGCCTCTAAAAGCTGCAAAAATTCAAATCTATAGAAGAAAAGTACTATTCACTTACTCCTCTTCTGTAGAATTGACTTACGCAGCTTTTAGAGACTCGATTCATTCAATCTGGACTAATGTAGACCAAGGTGGACGCCGTGGATGCAACCGTGAACCACCTAGTACATTGATATTTATATTATTTAATCGTGATTTTTAATTTAATCGTGAGACATACAATGTCCAGAATGTCCGGCATTATGGATTCAGGGCCATACTATATACTTAAATACAGAAAGATATCGATGGTGGCGTCTGGAGACACTAGTACTGACATTCAATTTTGAATATCTATTCATAAGTTGTATGTTATCAGAAACCCAGTATTCAGCACAATAGTCTTTAAATGAATTTTGACGTTTGAAGTGATGAAATTGTAGTATTCAATATACTTTAATGTAAGTAATACAAAACCGAACAAACGGACATTTATTGATAAATCACCAGCTAATTTTACAAGCAATCAATTGCAATAGTGCACAAGTGTTCAGTGTTCACACTTTGATCTCGTATTTAAGTTTAATACTATAGCAGCGTTATCTGAGATCCGCGACAATCGCGCACCTGCGCCAACACGGCGCCGACGCCGACGCACTTTCAAAAAAGGCTTACGTACGAACATAGTAACCAACACTATTCTGGTGGCATGGCCTGATTCTTAATTTATGTAAACAAACATGAGGATGCCGTGATCCGATTTATCAATACCTAAAGTTCGTTACAGAGCATTCCATTCTTTATTGATGATGCATTCTATACCTACGTCTTACTATGGCTTCACCCAACAAAACAGAAGGCAGGTACTGCACTGATTTTCAAAGGTAACTATTCAATGAGAAATGATTTAAGAAAAAATATGATGAAAATAATATTCTAAAATGTTTTGCTACATTAATGATCAAATAGTATAGATAGGTACGTAGCTAATATGAAATAATTTTATTTAGTTTGTCGAGTATCCCACGCCATTGGATTCAATTATGGAGGAAAGGTAGATAGGTCGGCGCGCGAGTGGTCCGCTCGTGACCCGTAAATTGGAACGGTCCGTCGCACGCCCTTGTCGCACCTCGGCCACGTCGGCCATCGTTGCCCCGTAACACAGCCCGATACATATTGTAACGGCATCCGAATCTACATCCATACACCAAACATAAATATTGAGCACTACTTCACGCACAACCTATTTAGGAACCCCTTCGTAAGTGTATGAAAATACCTTTTTCAGAATGATCGAAGTTTGCTTATAGCCATAATGCAATTTATATTTATGATTGTTCTCAAAAATATTCTCAAAATTAAGGGTACCTAATTATTAAGTACAAAATGATGATGATGCATTTTTATATTTTATTAACTACACAATCGACTTCAAACGTATGTTTATTTAATTTATTTTTTCGTTTAGTACAAAATTATATACTTTATTTTAAATAATATACTGTTTACTGGTTAACCATATCGACTTCGACCATAATGTCCTCAAATATCTTTATACTCGTAACTGAATTGACCATAATAATAGTTTATAAAATTCTTGCATAATAAGGGTTCTGAAAATACGAGTGTCAGTTTTAAAACGAGTCTTATGCGCATTACTTTGTTGTAGATACTCACACAAGTGTTTTCAGACAAATTATGTGCAGTTTCATGTACTATTATGTATGTACGCTTTAAATGCAGTCAGGATGACACAGCTGACTCGTGTAGAATAAGCGCGAAGACAGTAATTATTGTTCTATAAATTATCAGGGTTATCATTTCGCTATATATTGAAGATATATCACGAATTTAAGAGCTAAAATGATATTAAAAAATGTCTTTCATATAAAGACAATTTTCTGCCATTGATTTTTGCAGAAGCTGAACAACAATTCCAAAAAATGTTCTCCACATCTTATTTCCATGTTAACGTTTCCTATACGGTAATTACATGTTTACAATTCTTCATCCACTAAATAACATAAATAGTATCACCTCATACTTCTTCATGTATAAAACTGTCTTTCTAAAACCTAAAATCTTGACAAAATCAACATAGGTTTGATAGATTTTCCCATGACGTTATTAAAGAGCAGATATTGCCTGAACCACTAATGGTTGTGGTCTTCAAACCTCCCAAAGAACTACAGTATTTTATAGGTGTTTACACAATTAGTAGAATCATTATCTAAATCAAATATTTCGCCGTCTCACTAGCACACAACAAGCTGTTAAAATTATTTACACTCACAACGGACCGTAATAATTCAATGAAATTGTCAAAGTGCAGTCAGCAAAAAAATCGAATTGATAGGTCTCTGATTATGTAGAATTTCAAAGTATGATTCTATTCGGTAAGACAGAAGTGATGGTGAAGCACGAAGGTGTTGCCATATTGGTAAATAGTGATGGTGGGGTAGGTACATGAATTAAAATTCAGGAAGTGGTCCGTGTGGTGATGGAGGAAAAATATCACCACCCCTTCACAACCGAAGGGTATCGTAGTAGGCTACAAACCGAGAAATACGCAGAAGATATCACTGTGAGATATCACGAAAACTCGAAATAAAATACTGTACCAACCCGTAACCAAAGCGTAAGGTAGCGGACAGTACACATTGCGATAAGCCAAATAGTCTAACAATGAGTAATTCATTTATTTTATTTGTAAGATGACGTTAAGAATCGTAAACCGGAGAATGATCCAAAAAATCCCATATTGACACAAATTCTTTCATTTGACCATATTTGTTAAATTAGTAATAGAATTACCATATCGCGTAGACTTTCTAAGTAAACTGGTAATACATTTATTAAACTACCAAGTTAATAAACTAGGTTAAGTTAGTAAGGTATCGAGCAACGCTAACAGGTGTGCACGCCGTATTTGGGGCATAATGTCTTAAACAATGGGCGGTTGGGACTCGTACCTTAACAGAAATTCAAATCATAACTATTCTTTATTTATACGTGCTCAACTCTATTATTCTAATCCGCCTACTGTGTCTAACACTGTACCGATTAATGAGACGTAATGAATGGCGAATATGTATGAATTCAAGATCTTTAGAACCCAAACCAATTTCACCTGCCGAGTAAAGAATGAAGCACTGACGCAGGCTTTCCTCTAGAGGTTAGAAGGCCAGACGATAAACGCCAAAATAATATGGAGTTTTAATAGAGCACACCCTGGGCTCCTGGGATCCGAAGTGCAATACTTTGGATTGGATGTAACCGTGAATGGCTCTAGGATAAATAAGAACCTACAGGGTACAGAGTTGTTTGTGTGTATGTCTTGTGAATATAATATGTATTATTACCGTAACTAAAGTGGCGACGCGCGTATTAAGCGAGTGAGAAAGAGGGTAGACCGATATGGATGGCCCAATAAGAACTAGCTCGGCGGTCGTCAGTACTCCGCATAGACTAATACAGTACACCGTGATCATGGCACTTGAAACAGCGAAATAATTAAGCCTAAATATTGATTAAAGTCGGAAACCAACGAACATGGTAGTAATTATCTCGTTGACTTTTCTAATAGTACCTACTTAATATTAATATTCTTCTAAAAATTAGAGTTATTTTTAGGCTACTATTTCAGCAGTTACGGATCTCTGTTCTCATACTCAAGTACAAAAATAAGATTCAATCATGTGGGTGTATTGATTGACATTATATATTTTGAATCACATAATACCCAATTGTCGCTTGTGGGAGTAGGGCTGCCAATAACGCATTGATAGGTGAAACCCAAATGAAAGTTACATAACAAAATTAATCAAGTCTGTCGAGTAAGTCAACGTTTATTAAGGTACATATACGTTACTTTGTGATAATAACCAACAGCTTCTGTTTGTTTACAATTACGGAAATGTGTGGTAATTATAGTAGCGTTTAAAACAGTTCATTATTCTTGCTTTATTTAAAAATTATGATTACTTTAATTACACCCTATAACCGCAGATGGTTGAAGTGAATGCTTCTTAGCTAATTTTCTGAGTACGCTAACAGCAGCTTATTAAGTAAGAATGTAGCTAGCAGGTTTCGCAGGTTAAGGAATAGAGATGTACACCTTTTATTCATTTTTACAGAAGTTTGTGTCTTTTGTAAGTTGCAAAGCAGCCATGGGCATAAAATATGTAAAATGAGATATGTCAGTGTATGTTCAGAGCTTCCTCAAAAATTGGCCCGAGTCGGATTCGCACATTGAGTGTGCCGTAGAGAACTCAAGTAGGTATTTTGTGCTTAATTGTTGTTGGAAAACTGATAAGACACAACTGACGGATATGCCAATAAAGCTCGCAGTATCAGCAAACAGATTTGACAGTAGCAACAATAGGAGCAAATGTAGGTATTTTTGTGTTTAGATTTAAATTTTTTATTCGATCTTTTATATTTTTCAATGCCTTTTGAATTATTCAATTCGGTTTCTTTTATAATATGTCTTTCCTTTTAAGGTGAGCAGCTTAAAAATCAATTTAATGAAATTTTAAAGTAAGTAATTAGTTGCGGGTAATAGGGGAAAAATCGCAGTTGCAAATCCCGTTGAAGCATTCGCTTTTTTCGATTTAAATTGATTTAAATACCAATTATTCCTTAATATGTGTAGCAGCGATTTATTCCTTATATACTCAGTTAACGCCGTACTACATCACTCTACATCAGAACCCAGAACTACCCGTCTGGGAGTAACCTAAGTTATCAGTAAAATATCGGTCAAATCACCAAGAATATTTATTAACAGTGTTGATACCATATTTTTAAATGCGAAAAGTATTGGGTTCTGTAATTGTGCTTACGCAAATCTACGGCACCTGCGCTAAGGCTAATCGTATACTTATTTTACTACCTTGAATTCACGTTGGGTTTTAAATCAAATCTAAATAATCTAAAATTGCCTACCTTCCTTTGGTTTTTATACATATTTTTATTACTGCTACACATTAAATGGTAATAATTTTAACATATTTATAACAATAATATAATAAAGTGTCATTTAAATTTCTCCGATAAATAATAAGGTCCACCTTCATCTTCCTAACCAGATCTTATACACAGATAAAATGGATTATCTAACTTAACGAGTCATAAAATGTCAATTACTAACGCCACTCTATCGGTTACAGCCATTGCGCGGTGCCGCGGTGCCGCGGTGCCGCGTAGCGCGACAAGGAGGATAGTCGCGTGCGCACCTCCAATTATGCCGCCGCGCCGCTCCAAGAAATTATAAAAGTTTTAAACACTTCAGACTAAATATTTCATCTTCTTTCTGCTTACTTTCAAAAGCTACAACCATACATAATAGAATTTGCACATAGTTTGTTCAGTTATACGTATATTTATATATTAATTATTGTTACATTTATACCAAAGCTTCCTCAAAATTCTTATTCAAAATTCCGCGTAGATAAAGTAAATAAATAAAATATGCCTACTATCTACTCAGCACTATCTAGACCTGAATTGCTCCTAGCATGTATAGGTGCTTCAGAGTAACATTTTTGTGTAGGTACCTACCGAAAACTTCCTCATACAAACACCAAGTCTATCATCATGACTGAGCGGGAATTAAACCCACGAATTCCGTAGTAGCAGTTCCACTCTAATATCTTGCATGGCGCAGAGATATGTATTTAGTGTATACTTAAGTATATACTCGTACATAAGAAATAAAGATCAAATAACCATATTTCAAGGCTTTAATTAATATTTGCACTGAGTGGTAATCGATCCTGCGACCTACGACGTAGCAGTTGAATGGTCTACTGCCACACCACAAAGGTGGTAATGTCTCTATGTACCTACTAGGCATTAGCTATATTACAGCTATGAGGAGTAAATTGGCGATATCGAAGGAAAAAATCTTGGCTTATGTCAAATTAAGTATAGGAAAAGAAACCAAAAAATCTTGGAACGGACAAGACCGTTCACGATGTAAGCAAATATATTACTAAACTTATTTTGTGCTAAATGTTTTTGAGTTGAGCAGACTGGACATTTGGCCAAAAATAAAATCATATGTTCACAATAACCGACATTCACACGGGTAGAACCGTGAGCCTCCGCTAGTATAATGATATAAAGGTATAATGAATGTGTCTTCAATATACATTTAACGACAAACCAACAGGGCTTATCGAACCATCACGTATTCAAGCCTCATCGTGACTCGTTTGCTACTGCAGGGCGATCAATCATAAGTCTTTACGTTTTTACCGTTTAGGCCCCTCCGTGTCTCGAAGAGCGATGCTAAGCCGTTGGCCGGCCCAGTTTATCACGCGGCTCTTTAATTTATCTGCAACAGGTAGCAGATGATGCAACGTAAACAACATCTAGACTAAACTTTACCTTAGGTATAACCAACCGTGCCCGCGTGGAATAAAATCTCAGCAGCAGAAGCAATCTCAAAGGTGGACGTACATGTAGCTACCTACCATCAAGTTAGCTATCACTTTGCTGTTGATCTGTCATTTTGTTACAGATTTATCAGAGATTATAGAATATGACTGACTGCTGAACATGTTTATTTGACTCTCCATGTTTGTTCATTAGTTTAAATATTCTATTTTAACGAGATTATACCGGAAAATTACCAGGTTTTATATCTACATACTTAACAAATATAGTCGACTTTACGAAAAAAAAATTATTTTTTCTTTCAATCAAACAAAAATTGCGTGATATTTGCCGATACCTCCCTCTCACCGACGTAAGATTATATGAAATTTGACTCGACCCCCTACTTCCTTTAAGCATCTCACGTATTTTATGAACGCCTCCTTAAAGGGTTAAAAAGCCTAGGTATTTTTTCAGACTATAATTCATCCCTACACTGAATTTTAGCGAGATCCTTTCAGCTGTTTGAGCCTGATTTAGTTGCAAACATCTACATATTATCAGAAACTTTCACATTTATAATATTAGAAGGATAGGATCTGCAAAGGTATGTGTCCATGCTTATGACGTATCTGGAGTAGACAGACAACGCTGTAGAGACAGCAGTCGTTGCGTGTTATTTCTACTAGACCACGTCTGCCACACTTGATTAGACAGGGCTTTCTATGAAACGGACAAAATTGTAAAAATTATGTTCGATCTTTGAGACCAGTAAAATAACTTGAACACTAAATTTTCTGTGTAATGTTTGTCTTGTAGAGCAATTATTTTTATATCACTAAGTGCTATAGTGACCGTTATCACTTAGGGTTATTATTAATAATAGTGTATAGTACTATAGTGTCCGTTATTACTAATATTAGCTATTATTAGCAATAAATAACCCTTACGATGATACCTTTCGATCGGTGTCATAAAAATAGACACCGATGTTTTTAAAATAAAAATAAAATCATCCTTCAGTAAAATGTCAGTAAAATCTACAATAATTAGGGTACTTTCCCTACATGTGGCATTGCTCATATAGTTACCTATATAGCTATCTTCTAAGTATACAAAAATCTTAACAATAGATCAAGTCATTTCTGAGGGATTTGACATGTACATAATATAAGTAATAACTAGTTTTTAATTCTTTGCTATAAATATAATAAATGAAATAATTTGATTACTCGGTAGTCCGTTAATCCGTAGTACCTAGTAAAGGTCATCTCCACTTTTTTCTAAGTTTCTCTATCTTTCGCCCTTTCAAAGTCGCTGCCGTGATTTATTTATTTTTAACCCTCCTAATTTTAGCTCTCGTTCATTTGTTTTGTGGCAGGTATTTCTTTTTCGACCAGATTACTAACCACCTCATTTCTTTCGAAGGGTGTCGTTGGAGGCTACTAATGGAAAACGCAGACGATTACACAGCGAGAGAAGGAAAATTAGAAATAAAACCCTGTGCCAACCTGGGCCAGGGGGGTAATCAATAGGGCAAAGTCTCCCAATATTGATGATAACTCAAGATTCTCATCCAACACCTACCTACTCCCTTCCGGTCCTCGATATCCTTATATCATGCACCTTAGGGATTCCGCTAGGGTTACCTATTTAATATTTGGATTGAACTGCACAGTAACATAGTTACATACAGCTACTTATAGTAGATATGTATCTACTTATGTAACTTTTTGTAGATAGGTTACATTTGATTGTATTCCCAATGCGAGACGACGACATTATTAATCTTGCGTCGTCATCGTAGAAAAGTTTCAAAAGCCCATTGCATATTAATAAGCATTTGTCTTAATTATGTTATCATTCAATGACGAGGTACCGACTGAGTCGCATTCATAAATATTTAAATAAGGTGCACGTTTATCAGAGCCGTCAAGTTGTTCGCGGAAAGCGGCAGGCGTGGTCCCTCTCGCACAGCTACGGCGAGAGTTTGTATATTAGTGAGTCCATTGTTCCCATGTACCACGATACAGTACTGTATTACTGCTAACGATGATTCGCATATATTATATCTCATCAATTCAAATAAATTCATATGCTTCACTGCTAAATATTTAACCTTTTATAACATAACATAACATAAACTCACGCCTTTATCCCCGAAGGGGTAGGCAGAGGTGCTAGCACCCACATTTCGCCAGTTAATGTTTAGGTAACAATGTAATAGGTGGCGAGCCTATTGCCATTAAACGGGCACTTATAAACCTGCGATAAATACACACATAACTTCGAAAAGCATCGAAAAGTCATTGGTGTGTGCCATGGTAAAACCTGGGATCGAACCCGAGACCTCGTCTCAGCAGTCCATTTTACCCATGCCACCAGGCTACCGCGGTATATATATATAGGTAGATATTACGTAATCTCCGACCTTCCTATGTTCACTTGTTGAGTTATACGCATCACCGTTTTACCGATGGAGGAAAATGAAGCGCTAATATCAAAGTAATTGAAAGTAAGTATTACTCAAAAGATACTCCGTGCAACATTGTCAAAATAAAGGGCGTAATTTATGGAAGTTGAACTTGGAATAATAAATGATTCCTTGCAATAAAAAATTATTCACATCGTCAGCTTTCCCTTAATACTCATTTCATGCATATTTAACAATATGAATTTTACATTAAATCATTAACTACGTTTTGTTAAAAATGTAGTTTATCATTGTCATACACAACTACACTACATGTCATGTAAGAAGATAATATTACATAATACGCACACGTTGTATAAATACGTCAAGTCAACAAAAAATTACCTAAATATCTTTAACAACAGAAGAGAAATGCAAAAGCAAACTATGAAATTAAACAGAAGCAGTAAAAATCAAATTATTTCAGTAAATACGGTAGACCGCCTAGCATAATGGAATTATACACAACTAACTATTAATGAACATTTTAATTGGTACCTAAACCATGTCGATAAACTTTGTAATAGAATTAACAGGTTTGTGCTTGTTCTTAGAATCTATGTGTCTTAAGACTGTATTACATCTACGAGTATAAGGTACAAACTTATACTTATAATAACTTTAATCATGGTCTCGTATTGTGGGTTGTGGTTTAAAAAAGTGAGAGCTGTTCCTGGGTGAAGCCATGAGGATCTTGCAAGAGACTTTAATGTAATTTCTTCGTCAGCTGTTTGCTTATTTGTCACTGTGCTTTTTGCCATCAAAATCACCTCACCTGCAAGCCTATACTCCTAATTATTGAAGAACGTGGCTCTGGTTTTGGAGGTCTCTGTCAGAAGGTAAAACTTGTCGTTAAACCTTTATTAAACGAAGAATAATGTAATGAGTCCAATCTGGACTTTCCAAATGTACAGAAAATTCCATGTAGGTAGGTACTATGCCTTAAATTTTCTGACATATACGTACATATAAAAAAACCTAATAATTAACCCTTTTCTATTGAAATTTCCCAATATCAAATGACATTTTCTCAAAAACTAACATGCCTAAGTCCTATATTAGAAGTAGGTACATACCTGTATCTGCCTAAACTAAAATTTGATAAGCTAATACTACAGCCGAATTAATATAGCTAAGGATTAGGTACTGTTTTTCTTGTATTTAAGTACTTACCGACTAAGTAATTATAGAACGTTGTATTTACTTCACTCATTTCTTTATTAGGGATAACGTTGACACATTCTGAACTTCAAACGTCACCGTCAATCAGAGATGTTTAGAATGTAGAAGCCTAATGTAACCAGTCAAATAATTGAAAATAGCACCGGTGTGATTTATGCAAATCGATAGCTTGACGTTCAATTTAAACTGTGAGGCACGTTGCGCCCGCGGCGAAGTCGGCCATTAGGCGCTTCGCAGGACACGCGCTGCCTGCCGCCTTATCTTGTGTATCTGACGTGTCCACGGCAAAACGCCACATGCTATCTATCCCACATCGCATTCAATAAGTCTTGTAATAACAATTTTCAAATCAATAAATTAGCATAAACACTTCGTGTAGTACGAAGTGCTTTCTCCACAGAATCACCGATGGTGTCAGTCTTTAGGTAAACAGTGATGATGTAGTTTCTGGTGCACATTAAATTGCCTGTATATTTTTACAGTTATTGAATTAAATCAAGATGTTTAATATAGTCATATTGGTGAATAATCTCCAATTATATATTAAATGAATATTATCATGGTGGATTGGTAAGGTAAAATGAAATTATGGGCAGACTTCTGTCTTGATAGGAGTGCTTTCTATTTACCCGACTGCGCGACGCAAAGGAGGGTATTGTGTTTATCAGTCTTTGTATGTATGTATGTATGTATGTATGTTTGTTTCAATGTGGCGTTCTAGAGGCTAAACGCATAGGCCGATTTTGATGATTCTTACGTCAATCGATTCGTCTTAACCTTGCGAGTGTCACTAAAGACATGACAGTAATCAAAATTCACCACAACGACAACCAGACGCCATATTGTCAAAATGAAAAAAAATAAAAGTCGATGAACTATGTCAAGTGGTGTATCATTGAATAGGTATTTTAAAATCATATTTAGGTTCCTTTTACTGTTTTTCATTTTAAATGATAGTTTAGAATATATAACGATTTAAAGTTGTTTATCGAAGCATTCATTCTCGCTAATTTTCTTACTTATTGATTTAAGTTTATATTTCAAGTATAAACGATATACAAACAAAAATTATTTGGTAAAAAAATAACTTTTGAATGAATCGTAACTAAAAAGTATAAAATAAAAAAATAATTTAAAGAAAAACAATAAACCCGACTGCGTATAAACTAAAAAGAAAGAAACAAGCCCAGTTGTTTAAAATTCATACAATACTCACAGTCGGGGCCCATTCAAATTTTACCAATCATATCTTCCCAAGGGGCCCCGACTGTGAGTATTGTATGAATTTTAAACAACTGGGCTTGTTTCTTTCTTTTTAGTTTCGTTTTTTTTTAATGTAAGTAACTACATTTTTGCACATGCCCTCTGTCTAGCAGGAGATTGAACGTCGCTGATTTTCTTCAGAAAACTGAGAAGATTTTATCCCCACGGTAAGTGTTATTTCAGTAATATAATATTTTTATATTGTTTAACTACAGATTTTGTGAACGCACCATCAAATACCACCAATGATCTACTCTCATTATGACGAATGCAGTTGAACTTCAACGTTTAGATGTATATACCTACCGTAATTTAAATTTAGAATATCAATAGCTAGCAATAAATATA
This sequence comes from Pelosia muscerda, assembly GCA_963691645.1. Classification (NCBI taxonomy): domain Eukaryota; kingdom Metazoa; phylum Arthropoda; class Insecta; order Lepidoptera; family Erebidae; genus Pelosia; species Pelosia muscerda. The sequence goes on from OY829100.1 coordinate 10,044,088, forward strand.
AACTTAATATCCTACTACTGTAAATAATATTAAATGTTCATTCAAACACTGAGCGTAGCTGAGTCATCAATCCGAGTGAAAGCCGGTACAAATTCGATCGCGGTGCTAAAATAGATAACACCTGACAATCAACAATAAATCACATAGATCGAACCATATACATATCGTATATCACTTCATGTCCCCAATAGATTCCTATAATAATAAAACTTTAGTATTTCATCAAACTAAGAAAACACTTCGAACCGCTAAAAAAATGAACACACATAAGTACGACAATGGCTTTTGGCGACTCGCACGTGGATAAAAGGTTAAGTGCCATCGAAGCCTTCACTACATTCATCACGTCTTGTTTACCCATTGCACCCACACGCTACACTTGAAAATTTGAACTAGTGCAGACAGTCAATCTTGAAATTAAACTTTATTCAACTGCGACTCTCTTTACTACTCGTACTAGTGAAGAACACAACACATATGTATATGTACTCGTATGTGTACGAAATACGAATTATGTAGGTTGTTGTCCTTAATTCTACCGCAACCATAGTTTGATTTGACACAGCAAAAAGAAGAATTAGGATCCAACTAATTTCTGTTTGATTTCATACAAACATGCATAGGTACATAAAATCACGCCTGTTTCCCATAGGGGTAGGCAGAGATCACGGATCTCCATTTGCTACGATCCCGACATACTACTTTCGCTTCATTCACTCTCATTACCTACCTTTTTCATGCATGCTCGTCGGTTTAGGGTACTCCTGACTTGCCCCTTTTCTAACACTTCCCCGATTTGGTCCAGGTATGTGCGCCTAGGTCTTCCCCTTCCGACGGTACCATCCACACTAGCCTCATACACCTTATCCGTTAGTATTCTTTCATCCATTCTCTCAACACGACTGAACCATCTTAACATACCTTTCTCAATTCTCATCACTATATCTTTTATCACTCCACATCGCTTTCTTATCACGCTATTTCTGACTCTATCTCTCAAAGACACTCCAAACATACTTCGCTTTCGTTAAAAAAAATTCGTTACAAAACGAAATCAAACTTGAGATCTCTAAATAACAGTTAAAATCCAAATTATAGTTTTAATTTACACCAATGGTTAAACCACTCAATAAAGATATGTGATAGGGAGAACTACAAACGAAAGCAAATCGATCTTAAACGGACTCTCACTCTTCATCCCGATATGCCTCAACCAGGAATTGGATGCTCGTTGAACTTTACCTTTTACTTTTTCGTTAGTAAGATAGATACCTCTAGTGAAGTCTAGTGTTGTGATGTAAGATACGTTTCGTCACATGGACGCCACTCGCACGAGGATCACTTATTCAATATTTACAATAGCTGTTAATAGGGTACCTTGCAATATATATCATATACGAAACTCACCAAGTAATTGACAGTAACCTTGCTAGTTTAATTGAGTGCTACTTCTACTGAGACGTACATTGAGTAGAGATTGCCACCTTGACACGCGGGCCATTCAGTGAATATTTTTTTCTCTATGTAGAGGTGTAAAATTAAATTGCTTGATGCATAATGTAAGCACAACAGAACTCACCTATGAACTTCTTGCTTATTATTAAAAAAAGAGATAGGTAGATATATACTTATTAACAAATAATGTCATCACCGTTATGTCAGCATTTTGCTTCGTATTATCATTATATCGTGCGTTGATCTAGTCGTTTCTCACTTCGCTTATAGTATTAGTTCTGCGAACAGTAGACCTCGCGGCCACCCTAAAGTTTTTGCTTCCCCGCCACCTCACCATTTTTTTTTAATTAGAATATAAAACGAATGAAGTTATGGAATGCGCCCTTTAAAACCAAACTGTAAGTAACTGACACCATTCTCGCTCGCTTCTCTAACTCGATCAAGTATTGCACTATTTAGAAAGAAAGACAGAAATAATTAGATACATATGTACTTTTACCTACATAATAGATCTTAAGCAGCTTTTTGGGTTTCGACTGTATAGATAGCCCTCATAACTACCAACAACTTTGAGGCTAAAACCACCCTCACCTGTGAAAATTGCTATGGGGATGATGAATCATTAGCTGTTTTTCAATCAAGTACAGTTTTCCTATTTTCTTATTGCTTGAAAACAATGGTTTTGGGCATATTAATTATTAAGTGCTTTTGCATGAACGATGTGCATTATACAATAGAGTTTGATACCACGGCTATCAGCTGGATTTGATGGTTGGGTACTGTTCTGATTCCTTGATTAGTAGAGTGATGCCATATAGTCTATAGCCTTTGTCAATAAATGGGCTATCTAACACTAAAATATTTTTTTAAATCAGATCATTAGTTCCTGATATTAGCCCATATAACCAAACAAACATACAATCTCTTCAACTTTATAATATTAGTATAGATTCAGCTCGTTGAAAAGTGCTACGAAATAACATGACGTCACTACTTACTAACGCCCTGTACCTATTCAATTAAGTTATATTGCTTGTGCTCTAACTATTTAAATACCTTATCTACATTTAACTGTAAACGCAAATGCAAAAGGTACTAATATTGACAGATCACAAGAACATCCAAAAGATACCCTATTACTTTAGAGAATATGAGCCTACATAATATGAGAGTAATTCGAGCCATTAAAATAATGAATTGATTACCTATATCTAAAATCCTGCTAGGATCTGTATGGTGTTTTCTCTCTGGATCTGTAGGAACATATAGCAGGTTAAACATCATACAGATCCTAGCAGGAAGGCTTGAAGAGCCTTGCTCAAGCTAAACAAGGGCGGTGAGCATCATACCACGCACATCTCAAACGTCCCATCTCCCATATGCCCGCAGTGGTGGCGCACTCGGTCGCGCGACGGGACAAACGCCGCCACCCGCTCCACTGCATCGTGTCGCTGATATCGCTTTCACGTCATGGTTATCGCCCCAGTGATAATCTGCATAGTGTGAACCGTTATTGAAAGCCACGGTACTAGTTTGTGCGTGAAGGCTACAATAGCGGCACTTTAATCTGATATTTATTGACCGAGAGATCGAATGAAGCTGGCTGTTCGGTGAGGTGACCTAAATATTATAATAATATGTCTAGGTATTTAACTGCTTACCTATATCTGCCTACTGGTAGAAACTGTGCAATTTCTTCTTCAGCAGCTATCAAAATAATTAAATAAAATGGCCAACTTTATGAAACAGACTTCATGAAATTAAAAATGAGTTAATATTTGCGTGGGCGTGGGCTGGTGGCAAGCGCAGGACGCGCACTGCGCCTCCTATCAATGATCAATTTTGGTTTCGACGAGATTATCTTTTGATCGGAGCAATTTCTCTTCGGCCTTACGTCTGATAACATCTAGAGAACAACGGTTTGCATCGTTCTGCATAATTATAAACCAGGAATTTATGCCGTGATTTTACCGTGTGAGTACGTACCAACTATTTATATCACAACAATAGTTAATATTTTCGATTATTCAAAATTTTGCTTCAATCTGGTTTTTGCCAGGGCTAAATCAGCTTTATTAAAAGGGGTAAGGTATAACTTAGTAATTTAATACCTACCTTTTCATAGATGTTCAAATTAAATGTTATTTATTTATTTATTCATTTATCACAAACAATGTTTTATATTGTGTAGGATACATACATACAGTTATTCTATGCACAACAAACTATAGGTATACCTACCTACTGCCATTGTTTCAAGCCAGTACAGTCAGAAAGTAAAGTTATAAGAAATACTTATTCCATTAGGTAATAATAAAAATAGGATGATCAAAGTAGGTAGAGAGCGAAGCAATCAGAAACAATTTTCTATTACTATTTCTCGTTGGACATATTCCGACAACAAACACGATCGTCCCGAGAGCCGTGGGAATGTCCCAGTCGAGTAACGGACGGACGGACAAATGATGTTGGGCGATCTATTGCCTGTAATTGATGACGACTATTGTGTGCCTTTGAAAGAGCCACGAATGTTTGTCTTCGTTCTGTTACCTTCTGTTTGTTTGATGCCATTGTTAATCTGAGACTAGTTGCCTTAATTCGCGCGACCTTTTAAGTACCTACTCGTTGACACAATACTAATTACCTATATTCTTTCAAACATACAGTTTCCCTTCTCGGAAACCGTTAATCTTCTTGACATGGTGAGTAGTCCACCCACTAGGTTTGCATGCGGTTCATGTTCGCTTTGGCTCACCTGTCTTCAATTAGAATTTCAAGTGTAGGTACTATTATACATACCTATAGGTAAGTGACTTTACCTATAGGTATTGTAGATATTATTTTTAACCACAGACGCAAAACGATGGGGTGTTATGTCTTTGGTATTTTATTTGTAAATGGAAGAGATATGGATTGCAATCACCCCATTTCAATCCACTGCTGGACATATCCCAATAATTGTATATGTGTGATTAGGTACTTAATTTGGCCTCACTAATTAAAATAACATAACATAATCGTATCAGTCGCATGCACTACTACCACACCACGGAGGCTGTCCTGCTAGAAATACACACATAACTTCGAAAAGCATCGAAAAGTCATAGGTGTGTGCCATGGTAAAACCATGGATCGAACCCGAGACCTCGTCTCAGCAGTCCATTAGCCATACCACTAGGCTATCGCAGCTTATACTACATAAACACACTACCTACTATCTACCGCATAAACCAAATCTAAAGGAGGAAGAGCCTAGTCGGACCTAAGCGGAGCCTGAGTTCTGAGGTGTAATCTTCGAATGTTACCGGGACTCAAGCTCAGATGATGATGATTCGTAACTTGTGAACTACTGGCTCGTGAACAAAATTACCCTAATGACTCACACATTCAGGCTGCAACTTAGTAGCTAGGTAATACTTCATAAGGACAACCATTTCTCGGTAACCGTGCTCGGATTTTTCTTAAGTTAGAATTATAGATACCTTCATCCAAACCCACAGTACGCATGGTAGGCGAATACCAATGGTGATAAATTTAGAAAATAGCACTGGGCGCCGGCGCCTGCGATTGCTATCAGCGACATGAATCAGCGGCGTCGTCGCATCGCCGACCACCCGGGCTGGAAGCCACCGCCCGTGTGCCTGCACCGAGCCCGCGGCCTGCGCCTACACTGCACACGGGATATGCTTATTACACTATTTGTACACGCCTTCTAAATTATTCCCTACAAATAATGTAAACCTATAGAAGAAGTACTCGCTGCTCCAACGTGTAGATTTTTAATCGCTTTTACTCATATTATCTCCAATTCTAGCCAAACATATAGCGATATTTAGTCTGAATAAGAACTAACTCAACAAATACCAGAATTCCATACTAAATTCTGATTTCATTTCATACTAATGATCATATGAAGATATAGAACATCATATCATATATGAAGAATATTAGATGAGAAATCGTTGGAAAAAATCTTACCTCTCAGGCAATGGTCTGAGAGGTAAAATTTTTTCCAACGACTTCTCTTTTGAAATTTCTCACCCTTCGTTACTGGTGAGTAGATTTTTTCGGCGCAAACTCTTCAAGCGGTATTGATTCATCAATAAAATTGTTTTAATGACACAGCTAATTTAAAGTTAATTTATATTTTTCGGTTTACACGGGAGGCATTATTCTAATATTAGTAAACGATTAAATAGATACCTACCAACTTATCAATTGTATTTTGTATTAGGTAGAACCCGGATGGAAACGTTGCGTCGCCTTTTTTTATCGTACGCGAAATCCCCACAAAAACCGTCCCCGCCAGAGCCGGTGGAGATGGTTATGTCGGACTCGAACCGACTAAAATGCACACCGTCTTCGGGTCTTTGGTAGACGGTGGAGAGATAGTAGGGAACATACCTCACGCAGCTCGCCAGACTAAACGTAGGATCGTCGAATAGTGCTCAGGATGTAGATCTATTTGATATCCATAATGAGGCACAGGAGGATGCTTAGAATAAGGCCTTAAGCAAGAAACGCGTTCATTCAATTATATATATTTAATTTAGATAATTGTGTAGTTTATTTTTATGAATTTTAGATGCTGTATAATAGATAAGTACCTATATGCACAATTATAACATTGTTTCTGGTATAATTATAATCTTGCGTATTTGGAATGAAATCTGTAATAAATTTTGCACATTCCAGTGCCTTCTTGGTCTTTGAAATCAGTCACCCTATCTCTTCTCATTGAGGACAACGGGCTCGCCTCTTGCTTCATGTGAGAATTCTTCATTGATTATATTATTTAATGGTCAATATTTACTTTGAAATTGATATGGGCTAATTTAAATAAAACGATGTCACATCGTTTTCATATTTTATTAAAACTGTAGATATAATTATTACCTTACAGATAAATAATAACAATACTTATGTCAATAATTGTACAGTAGTGCAATGCAATAATAAAATGGAATTTTATAATAATATCCCAGCTCGCAATAACAAAAATCATCGCATTCCGTACCAAATCACTAACAATGAACATTACAAATATTAATACATAATATGTACATTAAACACTAGATCACATAATGTTACCCAATACTATGAGAACAGTAAATAAATTAAGCGTCAAATGTAAGTGATGATTTCATAGATTTCATAACTATTTTTTTTAAGTCTAATATTGTACAACTTTGCTTTGACGCTGACTATACATTATTAAAACATCCATAGGTATTATAATCACAGACATCAGTACCTACAATACGTATAACACTACATACTCGGTATAATTAAATTCAGAATGATAAAATTAAATCAATTAAGATTTTGATTTTATTTCGTGATACGATCTGGTTATGCCAAAAAGTTACGAGCGCAAGAGCCCGAGGGCTCTGCGGCCATCGGTTATTAATTTTCCTCTGTAAATATTGCCTCCACATTATGCGATTGTTTTACGATTTAATACTCTCTCCTCCGACCTCTTTTTAAGTTAGGGGCCCGCAACACAAAAATAAAATCTAAAAATTAAATAACAACATACTTTTGTTCGATGAATTACACTATGTACATATTTGATTACATAACGATCTGTGTATTAACATTACACTTACCACTTGTGCATTTGCTATTAATATTTTTTTTAATAAATATGAATATTTGTAAATGATGATAATATTAAGAATTTTATATTATATTATATTTATACGCAGGTATGCGTACGTACTTAAAATACAAAAATAAAGGATGAATTTCATCGAGTTTAAGCTATTTTAACAAGACACGTAAGCACATTTCGTTCGATTCTATTAATGGAAACGTGGGTACCCAGTAAATGTATTAATTTTACTGGTGAAAACTTAACTAATGATCGACATATGTTCTGTTCTACGTAATAGTTACACTTAGCTAAAATTTAATCACATCATCTTATAAACAAAAGTTACTGACAAAGTCGACATCGGCGTCGTGACAAATATTTGACATCACTCGAACGATTTACTTGCTACTAAGCTATACCTACCTGTTAGAAAAAAAGTAATGAAACTGTGAAATTCATTAGTTTACAGTTACCTAGATAGCTGTAACAACTTAAAACTGATAGATAAATTTTATCTGTCAGTTTTAAGTTGTTACAGCAATGTCATTATAGTGATTGACATCGTGGGGTGCAATATAATCATAATTGGTACGAAATACGAAATCCATTAACCAAAGATAACAAAATATGGGTCGAAATCAATAGAAATACTGATTTCTGGTATGACGTAGTAAATCACGAAATAACATTGCAACAGTCCCTACATATAAATAATTCGATGAATACGGGTACTTCGCCAATCTTGTGAACAATATATCTGCACATCGCAAACTGTAATTAAGGAACTGGTGTTCGACGCGCTGTTACAATTAAACTAGCGGTGCGTTCGCGAAATAATAAATGAATCAGATTATATCAACCACATTTATTGTTGTGTTTTAACAATTATACGAACAGAACTAATACAGAACATGCGTCCATACATTATAATGACCTACATTAGACCTTGAAAAGGCGGGTGATATAGTGCAATCTAATAAGCAGAATAATAGCAAGAGTTCAAAATAGAAAGAGGTAGATATTTAGGCTAATTCATATATTTTAAAAAACAATTTGCCTAAAGCACGATGTTATTGCATAAATCTATTATTTTTACCTACTGAGCAATAAGGGTGGAATCAATTTCTTTTTTTATTCAATAGGTTTCATATCCGTATCCGGAAACCATCCAATAAATCATCATTGAAGCTCTGAGAAAACTAAGACTTCCGTACTTTGCACATTTATTGCAGTTTTTTGACTGGGCATTTTTAATCCCATGAAGGTTAAGTATAGAAAATGTTATATGCTAAAATATATGTGGAGATTCTGAACATCGGATATTTGCAAATCAAGATATGTTCAGAAGTGTAAATGTAATAAAAAAATGTAACAATAAAAATATTCCTATATCCAGTATCCTATGTCAATATCCAGTAACATTCTTAGCGGACTTAGAAATTTATCTAAGGAATATTAGTCATAATGAAAACCAATTAGAGTTATGCTCAAAGGGGAAGTCAACTTGCGTGCTTACAATTTACGCTAGAATATCTTACGAGATTTTAAAACTAACTTTCTAGATACCTTCTGAAGGGGAAAGTAAACAGAATGAATTACGTAGATCAAAAGTAAATAAATGGTATAAGGGATCGTGAAAGTTCCGAAAAATATTAGAACACTTTTTGAATCTCTTAGGGAAGGCTCAAATGCTTACTTTCAAGATATCTGAAAAACAATACTAGAAGTAGACAATGCCCGAAGTTCGTACAAATGATTAAAAAAGATTAAAAAAGGGTTATATTCATAAATGAGACTTATCAATTTAGTTTTTTACTACACTCTGGCAATTCCATTGAATCATTACGGATTGATCCTTTGTCGGTGAAAAGAATTTTAACAGCTTCATGTATAACGAAGCCATCTTCGGTTCATTTAGCTTTTGATTGACTATCGGTTTGGGCTATTTCCATAACCTGACTGATTATCTAATTTTCGCATCGGCTTCTTTCCTTCTTTCTGCCGTACTGGAACACTAGTTATGTTTGCTACATCATCCATTCCCTTACCGTTTCAATTACTGTACTTTATTGAGATGTATTATTATACTCTTGTATAATATAAATATATATACCTGATCGACATAACTAATTATATGTATTTACTAATTAATTGCTAGTATTTGCACGCCTTGAGGCAGAATTTGGCTGTTTATTTATAATTATACCAAAACATATTGTATCTACCCATTTTCGCAAATAAATGATTTTGAATTGAATTCGAATCAAATTCTGAAGGACAGCCCATGTTTAACAATTTACGTTTAAGGGTAAACAGACAAACATTATCATATGCAGACGAGATATCTAGAAAGGCTGCTACAGTGTAACCTTTTAGTGCCTTAGACAGTTGAATGTCTGACACTAATAGAGCTAAGTAATCCAAGCAACTTTTTCCTTTACGAAAACCAAATTGACTGGCTGATAGAAGGCCCATGCTTTCTGAGAACCATTCCAAACGGTTTTTAACTAAATGTTCAGCCAATTTCGCCATAGTAACAGACATAGCAATTGGTCTGTAACTCTCAACCAAGTTGTAATTTTTGCCAGGCTTTAATATAGGGACAATAATTTGAGATTTCCAAACAGCAGGAATAACACCAAAATTTACGCAAATATTAATAAGCGACAAAAATATTCTAATATATTAACACTAGCGTTCACTAAAAAGGAATAAGGGATCTCGTCTATACCCGGAGAGGAGTCTTTCACTGAAGATAAAAGAAATTTAAGTTCTTCCATAGAAAATGGAAATGAATACTAAGAATTACAAAAATTTGTTGGAAGAGATGATTCACTATGATTCGGGACAAATGGAGGTGCCAATCGATCCAGAAACTCGTCTAGTCTAAAGAGAGACAGGATGGCAATAAGGACCGTCGGAAGATTTTAATTTGTTTCCACAGTATGTAAGAAGGAGTGTCAGGGGGAACTCGCTCGCAAAAACGTTTCCAGCCATCAATTTTCTTTTGCCTTAAAACGATTCTAGCCTCACCACATACTTGTTCAATGGCTGTCAAATTTTCGCTAGTCATATTGGCCCTATATACAATTTCTGCACGCTTCCTGCGGTTGACCACCTCCGTACACTCCTTATTCCACCAAGGAAGTAGAGGGTGACCTTTAGAAGACGAAGACTTTAACGGTAAATTCTGCTCAGCCGCAGATCGTTAAGCCTTTATCAAAAATTCATAGCAAGCGTCAACATTTGAAAGAGTTATAAGAGGGAAGGTAAAAGAATAGGAAAATAAGAAATCGGAAAATTTTGACCAATCTATATGTCCATTAATGCTATATTTAATAAGGGACTTAACTTGTTTATTGCATTTTTTAAATGGAAGATTTAAAATGATTGGGAAGTGATCGCTACCATGACATGAGCGGAGAACCTCCCATGTCATGTCAGGGGCTAAGCAGGGGGAAATCAAGGAAAGATCAACTGCACTCACATGTTGATGGGGCTTAGTTCTGCGGGTTGCAGAGCCAGAGTTAAGGAGATAGAGGCCTGCCGTATCTAAATACTGGAGAAATTCAAAAGATAATTCGTCATTAATATCACAGCCCCATGATTGATTGTGGAGATTAAAATCTCCTAAAATTATTAATGGGTTGTGAAGCGATGAAAAAAAACTGAAGATGTCGCGAAGAATAGAGGATGAAGGGTATGGGATGTAAATAGAAATATAAATAATATTATAGATTTTTACACAAACAATGGAATAATCGCTATGAGCAAAAGGATATGGTATATGTACACTATTTACAGAGGTGCTGACGAGGAGGCAAGAACCCCCATAACCATCGGCACGGTCATCACGAAAAATGTAATAACCTTTAAAAATGAATGCGGTAGATGGTTTCAGATGCGATTCTGAAATCGCAATGATGCTAGGAGATAATCGATTACAAAGAAATATTATATTTCTTTACTTTTTTTGCTCGGCAATTTCACTGAACTGCTCTGGCTGACTGATCCATTAATGATGGAAGGAGAAGGAATATTCAAATTGGTGGCAGCGTTGGACGGTAAAGAATGAGAAGCGGACAGGAGAGAGATAAGAGTTTGTATTAAATCTGCTATTGAAGGATTTGTAGAAGCAGGAAAGGCAATGGGTGACTTAAGGAGTTTAGGGTATATATAATAAGTGCCCTATGTGCATCCTTATCATAACCCAAAGGGGTATGAGAAGGTCTCTTACGATTTAAAAAGATGGTTTTTCTGTAAGAAGAATTAACCGACTCCGGGGAAGGTTGAGTTTTGCATGCCTGATAGGGGAATTGCATATGTTGGCTTGGAGACCACATCTCTGTATGAAATTTTGGAAGGAGGGTGAATTTTCGAAGCTTCAGAATATTACATAGATCGCTCAGCCATAGAAACTTTAATTGCCTTTTGTCTTTCATATTCAGGACATGATTTGCTTGTGGCGAAATGTAGACCACCACAAAACAAACAATGACCTTTATCAGCCTCACAAGAGTCCCCAGTTTGAACATCACCACACTTAAAACAGCGCGGTTCTGCTCTACACTGGGGCTTTGTATGTCGAAAACGACAACAATTGTAGCATTGGATAGTAGGATATATGTATTGACAGACAGGTAACGAATTGTAACACAGAAAAATTCTATTAGGCAAAACACAGGATTGAGACGGCTCCCAAACTTTGGTACCCTCCTCGTCTACTTTATAATTTATACGCCTAACTTTTGAAACTGAACCACAGCCAAGAGATAACATAGTACCTCTTGGCTGTGGTTCAGTTTTTCAATGTAATATATGTTACATTGTCCAAAACCTCTTCTATGGACCAGTCCGCCGGAATACCCCGAACTATACCCATTTTTGTTGTATGAAATGATGGAATAAATGTTTTGAATCCATGGTTATCGAGAAGTTTTGAGTAAATGAAATCATTAGCTGAAAAAGCAGTCTTGAAAGCCAAAGACATCCTGTTTCTTTCAATTTTAATTAAAGAACCATCCAAAACATTTTTAACACTAAGATTTTTAAGAAGTCTTCCAAAATGTACAGCGGTGATTGAGGAACCCTCATCTCCCAGTTTTAATATATGCACATTAAATGGGCCTTTATCTGTAGTTAAATACTGTTGTCGTCCAATAGGCACATTTTGTAAAACGTGTGAGATAGCAGTTGACTCCGTAGGGGGTAAAGAAATTTGAAATCGTGAATGCATAACGGCAATGGGCGGAGAAACCTGACCCAACGGCTTTGAGAAGGAGTACTCATAGTTTGTCCCAACGGCAAACTATAGTCTTCAATAGCTTGACGAAGTTTTTTCTTTTTGGATTTATTATTTCTTTTTTTAGATTTTTTAACGTTAAGACCTAAAGATCTAAGGACAGAATCCAAATGTAAAGGACTATCATCCGCAGATATGTAGTCTACTTCAATATTAGCTCCCGGAGACGGGATACTTTCAGTTGGGGAGAGATCATCCTCCTCATCCGAGGAAACCCCCATCCTACACGGCCGTCTTCTATACTGAACAAAAGACGGCCGTTACAACACTAATTAAAATTGAAAAGGAAAAATTACTTACAAATAACTGATGGATAACAATGAATGATCTCTGCAAGATAAATAAAATTAATTATAAAATTTGCAGAGAACCAGAAAAAACAACCGAACACGACAGTCACTTGACGTTTTTCGACATAGCTGTTATTTAACAATGAATTACAATATTTACATACGAATTTTCATTTGATATGCAATTTTTGACATGTTAACTTTTTTATAATATTTAATTTTATTTTTCTTTTTTTATTTTGTTTTCATAATTTCAATACAATGTAATGTTGTTTAAGAAATAAATACAAATACATTAGAATTCTTTTATTCAGCTCGCCTGACGCTGAAAGTATTTTGAACAAAACTGACATATATTTGCTGGATGGAACTTTTAAAGCTTGTCCACCACCATTCAAGCAGATATACAGTATTCATGGCTACAATGTTGGTACGAAAAAAGTTGTACCCTTGTTTTTTGCCTTTCTCCCTAATAGAAAACAAAAGACCTATGAAATATTATTTGCTATAATCAAATCACGATTGCCAACATGGGAGTCTACTACTAAAATGTTACTTGATTACTAGAAACCAGCAATTAATGCTATACGTGAAGAATTCCCAAATACCACAGTAAAAGACTGTATCTATAATTTTTGTCGTAGCCTTTTCAATAAAGCCAAAAATTTGGAGTGACAGTGCAAAAGCGTCATATTGCACGATGTGCGGGCTTAGCTCGTTTGCCTTTTAAATATGTTACTTCCGGCTATCAATACAACATGAAAAAATCGCCAAAAACTGCATCTCGTGACGAGGACGACACTCGCTGCGGAATAAGATGAAGTTTTCATTATGTATTGTTTCACTATGGTTATCGAATGTTTACGAACGTTTTGTATATCATAACATGATGTTTATATAATTAGCCAATTTGGAGGCCTCTATTTGCAGATGATATTATTATTAAGGGCTTGTAAAGGAAGGTCCAATCACATATAGGGGGGCCCAAAACAAAAAAGTTTAGGCGGGACACCAACTCTAGAAAATTTTAATTTTTTTAGAGAATTTAACCATGCTCAATATTACGAAAGCATAAATATGATCATGCACACTAGTAATCTAGGGCAATTATTAGAAATGTACCGACTAGTCAATGATGGTGGAGTGATAATCATCGATAAATGGGATAAAAGAAATTTATTATAATTATGTAACTATCTGTAAGTTGTATGAGTAGTCATTTATGTAGTATGTTGTGTAAGTAGTCATTAGAAAATAGTACTTAACTGGTTGTAATAATGTCAATAGAAACTGTTCTTTTTAACATCTAGGTATCTAATTTGATAGTAGCTTTTCTGTATCAATTGGAAACGTATAAGGATAGAGGGGGATAAGGATAGAGTTGATTTGCATATTATAGGATAGATAGATAGATTAGAAATAGATAGGATATAGTGGTCGTTTCGGAACGACGTAAACGTAACATTTAGGCTTGCAGTTGTTTAAATATTGTATGAGCATGAATGTTGAAACTGTTTGTTCAATATTACGTATTAAGTTACAACACTTTTTGACAGATCCTGAATACTAAGATTGCCCCCAAAAATGCCCCCTAAAAATAAAAAGTATTTAGAGAAAAGAAGACTGGCTCAGAAACTTTGTAAAAAACGAAGATATAACGAAATTAAAAATGATCCCGAGTTATTAGAATTAGAAAAACAAACATAGAAGAGAAAGATATTCTGACTTTAGATACAAATTTGAATTGGAAGAAGCATGTAGAGATCTTGTGCTCGAAATTAAATTCACAATCATATGCTCTTTACATGTTGACAAAAAAGTTAAATCAACCGGCTGTACTGGCGGCTTATCACGGTTACGTGGGATCGATACTGAGATATGGTATTATTTTTTGGGGTAACTGCACTGAAAAAGAGCAAGTGTTCAAATCACAGAAAAGATGTATAAGGGCAATGTGCAGTCTCCAACAAACAGATAGCTGTAGGCCTCACTTTAAGACTCTGAACATTTTAACTATGCCATGTTTGTATATTTATGAAATAGTAGTGTTTATTAGAGCCAATTTAGATTTATTTGAGCGCTATACAAGTAAGCGCCATGATCATAAAATTTGTTGTCATCAACATAAAAGTACACTAATGGACATGAGTGTTTTCTGTATGGCACCTAGGATTTACAATGGCCTACCTAAGACTATTTTAGATATAAGAGCTTTGGATAAATTTAAACATAAGCTGAAGTTATTTCTGTTGGACAAAACCTATTATAGCGTGACTGAATTTTTGGAAGACAAAGACAAATAGCCTCAGTTGATTATGATTATATTGTATAATGATATTAGATTATGAGCAGCCATCCATTTTTGACGCCCACTTATGAAGAAGAGAAAAAAAAAAAAAAAAAAAAAAAAAAAAAAAAAAAGAAGCAAATAAAGGAAAATTGTCTCGAGAAATAAAGGAACAAAGAAAAAGATGGAAAGAAATTTCAAAAGGTTTGTTATTACTCAATTTAGTTTTTGTAAAAGTAAAATTAATAAGAATCAAATCTGTAATTTAATATGAATAAAGTACTTAATGTTTTTATGTTGATATTGTAAAGCACATTTCACATTTTCCGCATTTCTAGATATCGCCAAAAGAAGAAAGAAGAGTCTATTCGAGAGAGAATTGATCCTCTATTAGAAACAGTTAATATTCAAGCTGATGCAGCAAATAAGAACAATGCAAATCATATAGATATTGAATTCCCCTATACCACAGAAGTTGACTCTTTGTGTGATCGTTCAAAAGTTAAAGCGGAAGTTAGAAAAGTTCGCTATCGAATCATGACAGGTTATCAAAAAAGAGACAAAAGACAACGTAAACAAATTGAGAGACTGAAGACAAAACTGGAAGAAATGCAACAGAAAAACATGCGATATTGACCAGATATTGAACAGAATGTATTACAAATTAACACAAAAGACAGAAGTGAAAAAATATCTTTAATCCAACGAATACAAAATTTTTACACAGAAGATGCACATAGCGTTATAAGCGCTGGTAAAAAAGAATGTATTACCCGCAAGAAAGTCCGCATGCAAAAAAGATATTTATGCCTACCTTTAAAAGACTTTACATAGCAAATTTTGTTCACAGACAAATTCAAAAGTACATTATTCTTTCTTTTGTAAACCTTTAAACCTTTTTGGGTTTTTTTCCCAAAAAGCATCAACAGAGAAACATGTCAGTGCAGTATTCATGTTAATATGGAACTATTAATATCTGCAATGAATAAGCAATCCATAATAAAAGAGAAAAATAGTGAACAGGTCATCTCTAAATTATGTTGTGATTCAAGAAACATTTACTGCTTACAAAGAAGTCTAGAAAATGTCTAGAATATAATCTTGAGTATGAAGATAGAACTTTCGCATATTTTCAATGGGTCAAAGTAACTAAAAACATAATAAAAAGTGGTATTCAGAAAAAACAAACATTAACGTTAAAAATATGTCCTTTTTTAACGTTAATGTTTGTTTTTTCTGAATAACTTACTAACAGCCCTCAAGAAGCTATTGCAAAAATAGATGCAAACATAGTACCATATCTCGAGCACACTAACAAAATGGTCGGTCAGTATAATGCTATCAAAGATCTCAAAAATAACCTAACCATTGAAGAAGCTTTGGTACATGTCGATTTTTCCGAAAATTACTCCTTAAAATACGCAGAAGATGTGCAATCTTGCCACTTCGGGGGTAGTAGACAATAAGTCTGCTTACATACTGTAGTTGTATATACGCATAACTTTGATACTGGTTTAGTAACCCCAACATCCATGTGTACAATAAGTGCTTGTTTGCGTCACGATGCGGCAGCCATGTGGGCTCATCTACTTCCGTTGTTAAAGCTAGTTATCAAACGAAATCCTTTAATTAATATAATCCACTTAATAAATCAAAGTCATTTACCTGTTTTGTATTGACCATTAAAGCGACACTTAGAAAACGTAAAAAAAATATAAAATTTATGTTTAGCAAATTAGCATTACCAATTAGAAATTTAGCGGGCTGTTTTTGGTCCATTTAGAAACATTTACTTATTCTAATTGAAATTTTTGTTTTGAGTAACATGGTTAGACAGTTCATGTTCAGCTCTTTCCTTTGTCGATTCTTGAGAACGCGAGTAATATCTCATTCTTTTAGAGTTTCTTGAATTATTATTATTTGGATTGGAAGTAAATAAGTAAGTAAAGTATAAGTACTATAAGTATGGAATGGAAATACAATTATTTATAATTAGAGATACGATGAATGATCGCGCTGAAAAGCTCGATTTCAAAGCAAGGCAAACGGATACTTCCGGATCTCTCTGTATTCCTATTCTACACACATAAAAAAAAGTTTGCGATCAATGGCATAAGCTCCTAGAATTCTTTAAATTTAACTTTATGAAGAAAAAATTATGTTGTATGCCTGTACCTTGTTTGAAATTAAAATATAAAACTATTTTTTATTATTTATTTAAAAAAAATGAGCCATTAATCAAAATGCAATTGTGATAGAAATTTCATAGAAAGAAAAAGACTGTTTAATTAAACTTAAACTACAATTTTATTATTAAAAAGTGTAAATTCAATATAAAGTAACTCCTCCCCTGGCTCGAACACATGCGGAGATCATGTTATCCAGCATTTCCTGGGGTAACATATCCCATTCTTCAATAGCGGTTTCTCTGAGCTCTGGAACTGTCTGGGGATGTAGCTCACGGTTCCATACAGCTCGTTTAAGAGCATGCCACGCGTGCTCTATTGGGTTTAAGTCGGGTGAGCCGGCAGGCCAGTCTAATCGTGTGATATCATATTCTTGAAGAGCAGCATTGACTCGTTGAGCTCGATGTGCGGGCGCATTATCATCGACCAGTACAAATTGGTGCACATGGTTTACTCGGAATGGTTTGACGATATCATCAATAGCAACTGCTTTGTACATGTCTGCTGTCATGAAGCCCCGATACGGGATCAAAGGCGTTCTAGCTCCAATCATAATGCCACCCCAAAAAGACACCGATTTTCCGCCTTGCTGAACTGTTCCAGTGGCAGTTCTTTGTCTTTCACGGTCGCCTGGTCTTCTCCAGACACGGACACGTCGGTTATTTGGATGAGTGGAGATTCGGGATTCGTCAACGAAGAGTCAGTTTTGCCAAATGTTTTCTTCCTCACCTTCTTCATTTTGCTGAAGTCTACCCCACTGCAATCTTCGTTGTTGACGTTGCCGGGAATTGAGCGGAGCTCGCCATGACCTCCATGCTCGTAATCCAGCCTGGTGCAAGCAATTGCGAACGGTCTGCGTGCTAACTTCAAGCCCAGAGGCGGCCCTGACTTCTGCTTTTATTTTAGTGGCGTTGATTGTGGGATCACGGGCTGCCAGCAATCTAATATAGGGCTTTTGGGCAGCTGGTGTATCCTTCTTCCCTCAAAGTTACTATTTTAGTTCGTAAAACCTCTGATAATCCTCTTGGAATTTTTTCAATCACAACTTTACGCGAAAAATATCTTGAATCGGTTATAAGTCACTAAATCAGATTTCTGAATGAGCGTAAGCTAGGACTGAAAGCCTTTTTGTAAGAAAAAACAATTGAACGGTGTCATTGTTTTGTGTTCTAATTCTTTATTTTGAAATAAAGAATCTAAAAAGAAGAATAAATCATAATATAATCTACAGTAACAAAAAATATTTCAGTTTTTCAAAGTGATCGCAAACTTTTTTTGATGTGTGTATTCTGTAGTGTTAATTGCGTTAACTGCTAAGCAAGAAAAGCAAAGCATTTAATTTAAAAAAAAATATTATATTAAGATATGAAAGAAAAGAAACTATTAAAAACAACATCAACAACCAATGCTCAGAATAATCTGCAGTTCAGTAAGGGTGCAAATTCTAATAAAATCGCATTATTTATAAGATCGCATACGGCACGTATTATAACTGCAGGTAGTGACTATCTTACGGAGAATCTTAACACCGAGTGTTGTAAAATGACGTCACTTGAGGAGCGCCATCTATTGATAAATGTTGGAATTTCATTATAATAATGGTATAACGCTATTTGAGTTGGAACGTAATTTTTTACTGTAGTATTTGCACGCCTTGGTCGCAAAAACTACTGAACGGATTTTGATGCGGTTTTTTTATTACAAAGATCTTGCTTAGACTCAAAATTTGCAGTATATTTGGTTGTAATTGGTTAAGTAGAACCGGAGATATGACCAAAAACAACCTATAAACGAAGCGCAGGCAAAGCCACGGGTATCAGCTTGTATAAAAAGTAGCCTATATGTTGCCCAGAACTATGAACTATAATCGTACAAAGTTTGATCAAAATCCCTCCAGTAGTTTTTGATCCATGCGTGCACATACGGACAGACAGACAGACAGAAAGACAAAAAAAAATCTGATTGCATTTTTTGCATTAGTATCGATCACCAATCATCCCCCAATAATTATTTTGTAAATATATTCAATGTACAGAATTGACCTCTCTACAATTTTATTATAAGTATAGATAGTATCGATCACCAATCATCCCCCAATAATTATTTTGTAAATATATTCAATGTACAGAATTGACCTCTACAGTTTTATTATAAGTATAGAAGATATAGATAACACTCAGAAACGAAAATATTCAAGAGAACATATTATGTAAACCTTCAACCTCAAAAAATCATTTTAAAACTTTTTCTTTAGGATTTATCTCCTCTGATTATTTTCTATTTTTAATATCACAATACACATTGAAATATTTTGAAAAGAAGCATAAAAGTTGGTTAAGTCACACTATGATTACAGGAGAACTCAAGAAAATTAAGGACTCCTCTTTAACGCCAAAAAGTAGTATATTTATAAATTTAAGCGCACGACAGCAATTAAGGTCAAACTTCAGTTACAACTGGATCAAGAGCCAGTAACAAAAACAATTAAATCTTTTACTGAATGAAAAAATGAAAACTATTCAAGGTATTCCAATTCCATCGAATGCAGCTATTGAGATAGAGAATGTAATTCACACTTGATTGGAAGGTCCTAATATGACGTCAAATATACTTAAAAAAATAAGAGACTCTCCTAGACCGTATACTCCAGAAGAAGCTCTTTCAATGATAATAGACAGAAAAATGTCTATGGAAACGTATAATTTTCTACGCACTGATTTTCAAGATCGAGGTTATCCAGCTTTTCCTTCCTATTATAAAGTATTAGAAGCTAAAAAGACTACTTTCCTACAAATATGGTAATATCGGAAAGAGAAGCGTCAGTTCCATTCCAAGACCTATTATAACATACTGTTAACAGAACATTGAGTGTCAACGACGAAGTTGTCACATAATACTGCGAACAAAAATCTTTGCAAGAGGTGGAATGTGTTTTGGAGGGAAATTAGGGTTTTGATGGGAGTACAGGACCGTCATTATATAAACAGGCCTTCTCCCATACTGAAGGTGGTAATGAGAATAGTCTAGTGGCCACCACAATTATTCCATTATTTTTAAGTACATCGAATAATGTTATACTTTGGAAAAATCCATCCCCACAGTCATATAGGTACTGTAGGCCAGTATGCGTACCATACAGAAAAGACACTGCTGAATTGATTATATCGGAGAAGTCCAAAAGGGAAGATCAAATAAATAGGCTGTTACCTCTATCCACCGGATCCTGCAAAGGACATAAAATAATAGTTTTTTGGGGATTGCAATTAGTTAAACACTGCATCTCAAATGTGTTGCCCATATTGTGGTTTAACTGCAACACAGTTCAATAACATTGACCTGTCTTTACAGCAACCCGTTAATATTGAAGGTTTTAAACATGAGGTGAGTCCACTTCACGCGTGGATCCGTGTTCTTGAATTTCTTTTACATCTGGCTTATAAAAAAGTAGTGAAAAAATGGAGAATATCACAGAAACCTGCAAAGAAAAGGCTGGTAGAGGAGCAAAAAAAAGCCATTCAACAACAGGTGAGCGTAAAGTTAGGCTTACTGGTACACGTGGTCCGACCGAGTTCCGGTACCACAAATGATGGGAATACTGCGCGAATGGCTTTATCCAATAAAAATAGAAAAGTATTTTCTGAAATTTTGGACCTTGATCAATGGTTGCTTGATGATTAACATGTAATTTTAACGGTATGACTCTGTGGTTTACCAATCGACAGTCATAAATTTGGTGAATTTTGCAAAAAAAATTGCATGTAAATATGTGCAAAACTACGACTGGCACCCAATGACTGTCACTTTACACAAAATACTAGTTCATGGTGCCGCAATTATTAATTTGACATCGCTTCCAATTGGAATGCTCTCAGAACAGGCGTCAGAATCCAGACATAAATACTGGAGGAGTGATCGTGAGCATCACTGTCGCAAAATGGATAGGGTAAAGACAATGACGGATTTATATCATAGGGCTTTAGAGTCATCTGATCCTATAAATGCACACCTACTCCAACGCCAAAAAAAGCTGTGTAAGATTACGTTACCTGCAGAAGCAATAGCATTGTTAAAAGCTGTACCTAGTCCAAAACCAGAACATTCTCGTTCTGGGTTTGGACAATCCAAACATTTTCGTTGTATATTTTATATTTATGATAGTGTAGTTGAGCCGTCTTGTATAAACTGTCTTCATTAAATTCATAATTACCTTAATATATACCTATATATTAAGGTAATTATGAATGAAATAAATTGCAAACGTATTTGCAACACGAGGAGTTGTGGGATTGTATATGTATATATATGTATATAAGATGAGGTAAAAGATACCAAACGAGATATTAAAGCAAAAACAAAGATTATTCTCTCAGTGGATCCGATAAACTATGTTCACATACAAGAGGCGAAGACTGCGTAGGAAGTTTGGCACAAATTATCATCAGCATTCGATGACTCTGGGCTAACACGCCGAGTTGGTCTACTGCGTGACCTTTGTAACACATCACTTGCTGGATGTCAAAAAGGTAGAGGAATACGTAAGCAAAATTATTAACACTGCCCACAAGTTAAGAAACATAGGTTTTAAAGTAGATGACGAGTGGCAAGGCACACTACTGCTCTCCGGTCTACCCGAATCTTACCAACCTATGATAATAGCTATTGAGAGTTCCGGCATGAAAATCAGTTCAGACTTAGTAAAGGCTACTACAAGATGTGAGACCACCTGAAAATGACTCAAAAGCATTTGCAGTTACCAAGAAATTTCATAAAAATTCCAAAAAGCAATCAAAAGGACCAAGGTGTTACACTTGTAATAAATATGGACATAAAATGTAAAAACAAGGCTAAAGATACAGCAAAAGCAAGTAACTCATATGCCGCTGTTTTTGTAGCATCTTAGACGCAAGATGATGCCTGGTACGTGGACTCAGGTGCATCCTCACACATGACCAAACATAAAGGTTTGCTGTCAAATGAAAGTGACACGCCTTCTGTAAAGACAATTAGAATTGCAGATAAAAAAACAAATTAAATGTGCAATGAGAAGGGTCAAGAGAATAAATTATTATTCACAAATGTGTTGTGCTCCCGAACTAGCAACTAATTTGATATCAGTTAGTCAGATTGTCAGAAGTGGTGGCCAAGTAAGGTTTAATCAAAATGGCTGTGCTATTATAAACAAAGGTCAGATAGTAGCAACGGCCAGTATCATCAACAAAATGTACCGGCTAAATATGCCTGGAGGAGGCTATGCATGCATGTCCGATGTTGACGCAGAGGATATTTACCTACGGCACCAAAGAATGGGACACCTGAGTTTTAATAGTCTGAAAAAGATGTCTGACAATGTAGATCATGTAATTTTCTGTGAAAAATCAGAAAATCTGTCATGTATCACCAGCAAAGAAGGTAAGCAAACGAGGCTGGCTTTCAAAAGTGAATCCAAGAGAGCACAAACCCCTCTTCAATTGGTTCATTCAGACATATGTGATCCTATGGAAACACATACACTCGGTGGATCTAAATACTTCATAACATTCCTAGATGATTATTCAAAGAAGATATATGTGTCGCAGTAAGATAGTTATAACCGTAATATAATCATATCCCTAGGGATATAATCATATACCGGAACATAGTTATACGAAAACGATTCATTACTATCTCACTAGGAATCCTACTAATATTATAAAGGCGAAAGTTTGTTTGGATGGATGGATGTTTGTTCCTCTTTCACGCATAAACGGCTGGACTGATTTGGTTGAAATTTGGTACAGGGGTAGATTAGAACCTGGAATAACACATAGGCTACTTTTTATCCCGGGAAAAGGTTCCCAAGGGTTGCGGGAACGGGAACAAAATTCCACGCGGGCGAAGCCGTGGGCATCAGCTAGTATAGTTATAAAACGGTCCAAGTTTAGTGATATAATTGTCAGACATGGAATTACTGGATCATCCGCCCTATAGCCCCGACCTCGCGATTTTGCGATTTTTAATTAATTTCCATTTAAAAATAAAATATACGACTTCGAGGAGAACGTTTTATGAACGCCGAGGAAGCAGTGGCTGCGTTTCAAAACGCAGTCGACTGGGCGTAAGGACGAGTGGGCAAAGTGCTTTTCTCAATGGTTCTATCGGATGCAGCGATGTAAATGGACACTATTTTGAAAAGATATAATAAAACTAATAACTTGCTAGTCTGTTTTTGATTTTCTAAGAACTTTCAGTGTCACCCTCGTAAAAGAAAACATGGCATTTTATGGTGATGACACGTTCGGTTGTGTACCGTCACTGTTCAATCAATCATACACTAGGTTCCATTATTGAAAGTGTTAACGTGAAACCAATCATGTATGCGATGTTACCTAACACAAGTGAAAGAACTTACATACGCCTTTTTGAACCCAATTTATTCTAAGCTGAAAGCTAACCAGAATATTTTACCAAAATGAATACTAATTTAAAACCAACAACTACAAACATAGACTCAGCATGTTCACAACATGCAAACGAAACATCAAGTCTAGATCTTCACAGCGCTGATCAACCAAGCGCATCCCCTCTAACAAAAGAGGAACAAGATCTGTTTGCTTTTGATGACATTGTCGTCATGGTGAACAAAGAACTTGACAGTGGAACCACCGATGTCGAGCCCACGCTATACCTTGAAAGTCTTGAGACACGAGTACAGCGCGCGCTAAAGGCGTCAAAAGGATTCACTGACCTTGTCAGAATCGCCGAATCGTTCGACGATGACAAGAAAATCAACATCAGATTAGATACAACTCCTGTATCGTCCGATGATTTCGAGGCCCTGGTCGCAGGGATTGAGCGGAAAAACGTTGTACAGTTGAACACTCCTCTTGGAGAGTTCCATGTGCCCGTTCCAACAACGCAAGCAATTCCAAAATACCAAAAGGTCTTAAACAACGCAGCGGCGGCTAGTATCAAAACGCTGAGCGACTTAACACTCTTAGTGAGTAAGAGCACAGCTGATATGAACCAAACCGTTCTACAGGTTACAAAAATGGCAAAGCAATCTGTCGCTGACCACGCAAAAACGATCGCAAGAAAAGATCTGATGGAGAGTATACTCTCAGTCATGATGATCGAGCGTGTTAAGGATAGGTTACTCAATGACATCTGTGACCAATACAGTAAACCCGAGATGTGGGTCGACCCACTAACACAAGGGTTATGGGTAGTCAGCCCAAGCGATTCACACCCGTCGATTTCGGCGGCTAGATCGCGGAAGGTGACGTCTAACTATGAGTTGGACGAAAACCAGACACAAAACTTGATAGCGTTATCATTCTCGCGTAACCCGCGTGAATGTGCAGCTGCTAAACTTAATCTATTCGCAAGAATAAAAGGTTCGCGGCGTGACGATATTAAGACAGATCCCAGGAAAGTGCTATCTATAGTCTTTTCTGAGTCTGAACTTACTCAGTCTGAAATTAAGGCAATGATTTTCCACAGAGTTAGAGACTCGCAAGCGGTATGTCCATTATGCACTACGCCTGTGGCGCTAGATGGACTAACATACCACGTAGAGTGCGATGTTATCAAATGGCTCGTAAGGAATTTCTTCTTTAAATACGACCGAGAGATCGGTGTTTTATCGACCCAGAGAGTAGTGTTCCTTGATCACAATCAAAGAGCATTGCTGGAGGGAATCCAGAAATACCATCGAACGCTAAACACTCCTTTTAAAATAAAGGGTGCAGCAAAATACATGGTTATGCAGAAAGATGGAGAAGGTGTAAGAACCATCACCAGCTTGCAGACCAATCCGTCATTTGTGCCAGGCACAGAAGAATGGCGTGAGAAACAATTAAGAGAAGAGCAACAAAGGAAAGCGAAACGTTACTAACGTCAGGCTATCACCTCACATCATCATCATCATCATCTCATATGTAGTTATTATATGTAAATTTTATTTTGTACAATACTAGGTTAGGGAGAGTGCCACGAGGCACTACAGCTGATTGCGAACACCAATAAGGTCACTTTGCAATGGATTAAGGGACACAGCAACTCACTAGGAAACGACGCAGCGGACGAACTAGCCAAACGAGGATCAGACACAATGGTACACGGACCGACACCACTACTACCAATACCTCAGGCTCAAGTAAGGTCATGGCTACGCGAAAAAACCGAAGAAACTCACCTTAAAGAGTGGACAAACGATGATGGGTGCAAGCAAACCAAACAATCGGTCCCAGTAACATCCAAAAGGTTTGCCCGCAACCTCATCAGATTGAATAGGGACAACATACGTAAAATCACAGGTATAGTTACGGGTCACTGCTCCCTAAACAAACATCTGTTTACCATAGGTGTAACCGACAGCCCCCGATGCAGAGGATGCATGGAGGCGGAAGAAACGCCACAACACGTCATTATGGAATGTAATAGTGTGGTGCATCAACGGGTACAACTGCTCCAATCACCGGCAACGCTTCCGGAAGCCTGCAGAAGTTTCTCTAAGCTTCTGGCTTTCTGGGAGGAACTGGGATGGTTGGAGTAAGCGGGGAGAAGCACCACCTCACGCACAATGGCCCAATCAAGAGGCTAAGTGCGGTAAACCCCAGTACAAACAACAACAACGCCTTTTTGAAATCCTAAAAGAAAAATTAAAGGTGGAGATGACAGATTTCAAATGTTATTATGAAACTGCGGTAATAAGCGCTGTGCAGACTATTTATCCACAATGTAAGGTAATAGGATGCTACCATCATATCCAAGAAGCAATTTGGAGAAAGTGTAAACAATTGAAAATACACAGCCATGAAGAAGGGTGGAAGGTTATTTTGAATAACGTCCCAGAGCTCACTAATTCGATTACGGAGTTCAAAATTTACTTTGAAACCAAGTGGTTGACAAAACTTTTTACAATTGTTGGCATAGGCGTCTCAATGCCAGGATACCTAAAAAGCCAACTTTCTTCTCATTTGGTCATAAACTGTGCAAAGAGGGAAAACATTTCAAGTTTTGTTTCACCTCTTCAAAAATAACTGTAAGAACATACCATAAGATATACAATTTGAACAAAAATTGGAAAAACTCATGTCAACTGCTGCTGAAATAACAATTCAAGAATATTTACAAAAAAACAGTTTACTATGATTTTTTTATTCGCGTGGGTGAAGCAGCAGGTTGAAGTATTTAAAAAAAAACATAACCATTACATGTATTATGAAAGAGGCTAGCAAAATTTTTTTCATAATGATTAGATTAAATCTAGAGCGCGCGTAACGCGCCTGAGCGATATAAAAAACTCTGGAATGACCTTTGAGTAAATAGTCATTTTAAAAACACGTACTTGGTGAAGTTGAAAAGTGATATGCAATATGAACGCATTTCCAAAATTAAATTATTTTCATGCAGTGTTCAAAGTATGTTAAGCGCTAAGGTAATATTGTTACTATGATATTATATTAGTAGGATGATATTAGGTATACGTTGAAATTAAATTATAATTTGAATGTCACAGATTCCCAACAAATTAAGTCCAGCGTGAAAAATTGGTGAATGCGGTCCGTTTGCAAAGAAATGAACGTGATTGGATGTCTAGTAAGTACAGTAAAATAAGGCAGCATACACTTTCGAACTGAGGACATGTGCACACCAAATAATGGTAAGGTTAAGCGATAAAGAAAAACTGATTATTTGCACTGTAAGATATTTTATGTACTTGCAATTTCTAAATTTATTAGTTCATTACTTCAATAATTTTATTTTTAAAATGTATTTTAGTTTTTTTCATATGGGTTAGTCCATTACTTTCAAATGTAGAATGATCTGGTGATTTATCTGGATCATCTTCCATCAAATGTGAAACTAATGCAAATGTACGGGTATTGTATATGAAAAAACAACGTATTTTTATTTATGAGTATGTAGTAACAATTCAGTTATTATTTTTCTATTTATTATTATATATATTTATATGTTATTGTTTGATTAATCTTATTCAATAAAAAATAAATACATCACACATCACATCCACAATTACCACGCTCGTCGTTTCACCTCTATGACGGGTGGGGAGCCGAGCCGGTATGACGTTGGCACAACCAATCGCGTGCAAGTGTTCAACGATGGATAGTGGTGAGTGTTTTGTTTTATTGCTGTTTTTTAGTATGTGTAATTTACTCCAAGATTTTAGCGGTATCTATATACAAGTTACACTTCTATAGGTTACATCATTATTCGTAGCTACTAGCACAACTAAGTGTGCGTATGTGGTTAGTATATGAGGAAACCCTTATACAAGTGATGTCTTTTGTAGTATCATTAAATCTTAACAATATCTTTATTTATTTTACAAGCTTATGCTTGGTTATTCAGATCTTAATCCTTTAACAACATAAAAAACATACAACGTCAGCAGCGCTCAAAGTTATAACGACTACCTTATAACTCTTCATGATATTGCTGTACATTAGAACCAGCGAGGAAATCGTTGAACTGTTTATGCTTACGTACGTGTTCCGCACATTTTGCGACCAATCTCACAAACTCACGCACATCAAAAGAATAATTCGTGAACTTAGCATGTGAACCACCACCAGGTCCATGGCCCTGGAATTAAAAAAAAATCATTACCTGCGCCAATACTTACAGACAACAGTGACCGTAACAACAACTGTGGGTGTATATGTAAATTTTGAGATGATAAAAAATAACACAGATTCATTGCTTAATAAATTTCACTCATCACCGCTATTTAATTAATTGCAAACCATCAGCAATGGCAGGCAAAATGGCAATGTAGAAACGAAACACATGTCGAAGTTTGTTCTTAGCACTTACAGAATATCGCACATTGCCATCAGCTTAACATCAGGCGTGGTGAAGTCAAATTGACGTGCCATAAATAAAAAAATATATAGGTACGACCCGTACGACAGCATATCTCCTCGGGCAGTCTTTTTCCTTGTTCTGAGGAGTGCGGTTTGGCACTCTTTTAGCTCTATTCCACCTAGATATATTGTAGTTACATTATTGTAACTAATAACTAGGTGGAATAGAGCCTCTTTTATATGACAATTGGGTATTTGAAAAAAAAAAATATTGATTTTTTTTATGTATTTTAAAACTTTATTATTAATAATATTGATATTTAATGCAAAAAACTTCAAAAAAATTTTTTTTCAATTAATTATAAACAATTAAAAATTGATGAAATTTAAATAAAAGTCACGTGACTATAAACGCGCCATGATTGGTCACCATAGTTGTGACGTCATAATGTTATAGCTATTTAATAACAGTACAGCGTTTACGGCTATTACACATGTCTAGACAATAATATTAAAAATTATTGCTAAAATACGAGTTGTTAGTTGGTTTCGATTAGTTATGTGTGATAAAGGATTTATTAAGGCAAAGTCTGATAATATTCCTGATGTTGATATATTTATGATCACTGATTTTTTTTAAAATGACATTCGGTTTAATTCTGCTGAAGTTCGAGGTGCCAAGGCAGGGCACGCTGTAGTAGCGGCGGTAAGACCCATCATGGGGGACTGGCTAGAGAGGCCACATGGTAGCCTCTCGTACCGCCTGACTCAGGTGATCACCGGGCACGGGTGCTTCGGGGATTACCTGCGTCGGATCCAGAAGGAGCCAACGTCCGAGTGTCATCACTGTGATGCGAGCGAGGACTCGGGGCTGCACACGTTGACCGAGTGCCCGGCGTGGGAGACGCCAAGGCGGGATCTAGTGACAGCCCTAGGGGTGGGAGTTATCTCGCTCGCCACCTTGCTCAAGGTGATGGTACGATGCGCGAGTGCTTGGGCAGCCGCCGCCTCCTTCTGCGAGCAAGTAATGCTCGAAAAGGAGGTGGCGGAGCGAGTCCGGAGAAGACTCCGGGCCCGCACTGCGCGCGATGAGCGGAGGCGACTCGGACGTCGGAGGTCGCAGAATGACCTCCGTCCCCCATGAGCGCGGACCTGGGGGTGACGGGTGGAGCCGCCGGTCACCCTAGCAGAAGCAGGCCACGGCGATGGCGCAAAATGCTACCCCATACCCAGGGGCTAAATGGGGACACCATGGTCCCCACATTGGGGGAAGAGGGGCATCTCAACAGAGATGTCCCCGGGTCTGCCGGGGTGCGAGAGATATGTCTTGTGAGATTATACAAGGTGAGAACCTCCGGCAATCAAGGACCCATGGACGGCGTGCGTTTTGGTCGGTTCGAGTTCGACATAATCACCTCCATCGGCTTTGGTGGAGGTGGTATCCGTGGGGATTTTGCGCACGATTAAAAAAAAAGGTGCCAAGGCATCTAGGTAAGTTTGTTAAAAAATAATATAATAAATGAAAATATTTAATTATTTATTCTTTATTACATTAAATATAATTATTTATTTCATAAATTGCAGAGCATCGCGTGAGAGTTACGGCGACAAAGCTATAGGTTATGTTCAACTAAGTCGTAAAAATAATATTTGTATTGTGAAAGGACGGGTATGTCCAGAACACCGAGTTCGGAGTAAAGCTTATTCAGTTACTTTAACTATTAATGAAAAGTCAAAAAAAAAATCGATTTTGTTTGGGGATTATCACGGTGCACTGCTTGAAACCATTTATTTCGACGTTTGTCATCTTGGGGAACATTTAAAAACATTTTATCAGGAGTTGCCTTTGTAGTATTCGTACATAATGGTACAAAACAAGAACGATAACTTTTGAGGTTCGACATTTTTAATATAAATTTAAATATTTATTGTCATTGTCATTATACAACAAAATTAAATAGATCAAAACACTATTTATTATTTTTCTATCAACTGCAATGAGTGAAAACTAACATTATGACGTCACACGCGCTCGGGTTTGTTCGGGAGTTGTCGGCGTGTCTTCGGTACTGGATTCAAAATTTTATTTTTATTTTGAAATAACTTTTGAATTATTGCGAAAAAAAAAATAAAAAAATAGTTTTGTTATAAAACTAATATATAATCTTTCCATTTATCACAAAAAAAAATTTTTTTTCAAATACCCAATTGGTGATATTTTGCTATTGCTATCGTTGTGAATGTTAAACCGTGGGTAAGTGGTTGGCTCCCCTACCTCCCTCAATATATTTTCTTGTTGCCCGTTGCTCCGACCGTGTGGGAATGGGTTATTGTGACAATCATATCAAGTAAGACCGTAAGTGATGTACAATACACACTAAGAGTCTAAAACAAAACGTAACATACCTGATCCTGCTGTACAAGCTTAGATGGATCTTCCCAGGTAACATATTTAAGGCCTCGTAGTCTTGTTAAGTCTAAGTAACAATTAGGATCCTCGCAATTGTATCTGTAACATACAGTTATCACTGTAACCTAACAAAATGGAAATAATGTGCATGGGTATTATCAGAAGGGTCGGATGTGAACCATTATCGGAATCCTGACTTGTAATGTTTATTTCTGTCATATTAAATAGGAGGAACACTGATTCCCAAGTCACAGGCGATTGCCTTGTTTGGGAATCAGGAAACTCAAAAATTGTTGTAAATGTAAATTCTTTATGTTTACTTCTATGAAATCACGTGTATCATATATTCTTGCTGAAAGCTTGTATCGGGTAGGTGAGCCTCAATGTGCAATATTACTAGGTCACATAAATACTCTTTGATATTACCTATTTACATCTGTTATCTACGGTTACTTTACGCGCCAAAAACACACGATCTGACAGTTCGGACACGAACACAAACTTTGTTACTTCTTCGTGTTGAGTGAATTTATTATTATATTATAATTCAAATTTATGCATAGAAGGATTAAATATAATACCGTAATAATGATATAAGAGGATTGAATATAATATATAATATGGTTCATGTAAGTAACGATTGCTATCTGTAATGTGTAGTGGATTTATTGGGATATTGATTAAACCCTGTCCCGAAGTGTAGCTAATATAATTATTACGAGTTATAACTCAGAACGAATCACTTGCACGCTGAGCTAGAAAACCTCTTCGTGGTACGCCCTGGGTTAAGGAAGTGACATGACTTCATTTCAGTAACGAAAGAATTCAGCAGAAACGAAAGATTATACTAAGTTTGTCTTTAATTACCATAAATTACAATAGAGGAAGGACGCCTACATATCGGAACGACGCGAAACGTATTACACATTTATACGTACTAGACGTAAACGTAAATAACGATAATATTAGACAGTTAAGTAAAAATTACAATAAATTAACCCATACTCACACTTCAAATACTGCAGCCCAATCAGGTAAAAAAAGTAGGTGGGTTAAACCTGCGCCATGCATCCCGATGAACACATCCGTATTGTGAGTGAGTTCCAGTTGCTTCTTAAATGGCACACTTTTGTCGTAAACAACTCTTTGAACTTCGTAGCCCTCAACTTTTTTTAATGCTTCAATTATAGCCTTCTCGTTTAAAATTGATCTGTATGTGGTCCCTCTAGAGAGTAACGTTACTCTAACTTTGTTATCGGTTCTCCGGTGTAATTTAATATCCAATGAATAAAGAATATGTTTCGAAAACGCGTGGAAGAGACCACTTCGTTCACAGCCATAAATCTGTAAATAGCACAATCATGACATTGCTTCAGCTGTTCAAAAGAAAAGCTAGAAATCGCCAAGACCCATTTGACTGAATCACTTTTAACTGGGTCCATAAGTTGTGAGCTATACAGGAATCTTGTTATACATATTTGCACCAGAGCAAATATGTATAACAAGATTTCGTGGGAATTTCGAGTCGGAAATTCCGTTAATTAATAAGAAATTATTATTATCACTACTACTATACTAGAATAGAAAAAACATTGCATAATTCCGCACTTGCCGTCACTTCAATAGAAGACTCGGTCATCCACAAAAGTAAAATAAATGAGCTGCGGCTGAATGTGAATATAGAAAGTATCAGCTTGTGACATTTATACACTACCTACATTACGATGGTGGATAGTAAAAAAAGTTGAATGAAATGGTGGTTCAAAACCAAATCACCATCATTTTTTTACTTTCCAAGAAATCAATATGTGTGGTGTACAGATAACACAAATCTATTACCTATTTTCCAATTACTTATGAACTAAATCTGATAAATAATTTAACAGTGAACAGTTATTTGCCACCAAAATTAACTAATTATAGGTATTGTAGGTAACAGATATCTAATCATATTTTGTAGCTTTCTATGTGGTATTTGATGGTAATCATCTGAACACAATCCGAATATAGGTGGGTGTATGGGATCCCACTTAGTTCGTCAGTACTCAAGTCAAGTGAGGTTGACTGGGGTACTGACGAACTAAATGGGACACCTGATGGATGATGATCTTTGCCCCTCGAGGTTGAATAGGGGGTCAGTGGCAGTCGCTGCAGTAAACGCGAAGTTGAACTAATGAACAAATAAACAAAGAGTGTGACAGTGGACCAACTACTGTAAACTGCAAAGTTTGAATGCAACCGGGTTTGGCAATAATGATTGCTAAAAATCTGGATATTATGGAGATCGTAAAAATAGATTGTCTTAGATTAACCCAACTTACCAAAGGTGTGTTGTAATAAAGACCAAATATCATTCTAGGCAAAAGTGGTAAGACTACATTTTTAAAACAAACTACTTTCCCTCGAAAGGTTTTTAAATCCCAAATAGGATTATCAGTGAAAGCATTGAATGTTTCCTTAAATGCTGAATCGTAAGTGTATGTTTCCCACACTAATATGTGATTGTCTTTAGAAAATGTAGAAGGATGTGTTGAGTTTACATGGAGTGATGCATACAAGTTGAAAAAATCACAGAAGTGATGATACATGTTAACAGCTGAAAAGATATAAAACCAATGTTTATATAGACGAATAGAATAGAATATATGAAACAGAAAGGCCTCGGTCGCGAAGTCAAGTCAAATAGAATTTATATCTCTTTCTACCATATGCTGAACGCGTCGCTCGCCGCTGACTTCGTGGCCGAGGCCTATATAAGTGTGAGTAATACATTAATATGAGTGTACCTGCGTCCAACTTCATGATATAGGTTGGTTTTTGTATAACTACGTCACATATGCCATCAACGATTGGTCTTTGGGTAGTTTTAACAAAATGCACAAGTTCTGGTGCCCATGATTGAAGTGCACTCATATGATCTGCTTCTTTAAGGAGTCGTTCTGAATGCAAATTACAGTATCCACCTGAAATACGTAGTAGAATATTATTAATAAATTACTTCAAAAATCGTAATAAAAAAATATTTCAAATCGTAATCTGATAAATGAGCATCAATCCAATCTGTTATGCTTCGAATTTAAATCCGACAATCTGTTATGCTTCAAATTCAAACCCGGCAATCTTGCGCTGTCGACCGATGGGGGAAACTAAGATTTGTTATTCGTGTTGTTAAGGACACTTTGTATGCTTAAATCATTTAAACTACGCAACGGATTTCAATGCGGTTTCTTTAATAAATAGCCTGGGTAAAGAGGAAGGTTTTATTTGTATATAACATCGTGCTACGACCAACAGGTGCGAAGCAGGAATGAAAAATGTTGCAGTAACGGGGTGACGCTGACAAAGTTGCGCGGGTAATCTTTAAAACTACACAACGGATTTTTATGGAGCAGCAGGAACGGGATCAGAAGTCCAAGCAGCGGGAACGGCATCTAAAGTCCACGCGGGTGGAACCGCTGGCGACAGCTAGTTCCGAATGAAAGTGAAACCCGTATTTTGGAAGGTCATTCCTAAATAGTGACTGATAATTGTACAAGAAAAAGTAAGAGAAAGCTCGAAACTTGAAGCAGTAACCGCGCCAAGGAATTGAAGTAAATTTGAACGTAGAGTTATCGCTTATATATAATTATGATTCAAAGCTTACGGAAGAAAAAAGTTGTACAGTAAAGTGACGACGCGACGCGACGTAAAAACTTCATCGTTTCGCACAAAAACTGTCGGTAAGGTCATTGAGCCGGAATTGGTGTAGGTATAGGAGGCGATTTATACATACCTATTTGACCAGGTCCAAGAATATCTGTTTTATAACGTAGATTGTCTCCACGTCCAACAAGCCCCGTAAAATTCATCATCATGTTACGCCCGCGACAAAACCTGGAAACACAATGTTCTACTAGGTAAATACGAATACAATAGGTACATCTGGGAGTTAAGCTGTAAGGTCCCACTAAGATCTTTGGAGACAATTGACCCTAACCTACCAGCCTGTATATCGGGCGAACAAACGGACAACACATACAGATCTGAAATTACACTCATATATGGTACAAGCCAAACCGTTCGACAAGTCCTTTATTTGCTGCACCATGTGTCGCTTTGCCAGTTCACCAGTTTCCGCCCTCCTACCAAATCTGTCGAAGCCGTCGGTGCAGGGAATTCGACCTATCGGTAAACCCGACCAAAACAGAGCTAGTCATGTTCACGAATAAAAGGGTACTAGGACAGTATCGACTACCAAAGCTCTCCGACACTGAACTCCAATTATCTAAAGAGGCCAAATAGCCTGGCGTCACTGTTGTTAAAAAAATTAATTGGAGTGGCCATCTAGACAACAAGAAAGAAAGGGCTTCTGGCAGTGTAGACGGATGATTGGGAAGAAATGGGGTTTAACACCAAAAATCATCCTATGGCTGTATGAAACAGTGATTCGCCCCATAATAACGTATGGGGCTATTGTTTGTTGGACAAGGACCCAACACATCACTACATCCACCAAATTGCAAAGGACTCAAAGACTAGCCTGCATGGCGACCACTGGGTGCATGAGGGCCACGCCCACAGCGGCATTGGAAGCCATGCTGGGACGCCCGCCCTTAGATTTATTCATCCGTCAGGAAGCAACAGCAGCGGTCATACGCCTAAGGGCACTAAACCTATGGAAAGATAGGAATACAAAACACACATCACTACTTAAATTGCTAACAGAGGAGCTACCAATTATAGAAGCAGTAAATGATCGTGTGCCCAAACAGTTCTCACCGGCGTCTTCTCGGAAGACCTGAACATCACCATCTCCAAACCGCTGGGGACCCATAACACGGTATTTCAAGCTGTATGTATGGGAATCACTCTGGCAGCTTCAGTGGTCATGGCCAGGAGTGGAAGGACACTCGATCCGTATACTCTCAGACAGCATGGCCGTGCTACAAGCTCTAAACAGCCATACAATAAACTCGGGACTCATACTGGAGTGCCACCATAAACTAAATTAAATAGGTTGCACTAATAATATAACTTTACAATGGATTAAGGGCGACAGCGGCTCACGAGGCAATGACGCCGCGGACCAGTTGGCAAGAAGGGGATCTGATATGGCAGTGATGGGACCAGAACCCATAATATCAATCCCCTTTGCATACCTATGCTCCATTGTAAACAAACAAAGGAAGCAACAGCACAACCATAACTGGACAAATTTAGTAGTGTGCAGACAAGCTAGGGAAGCACTCCCTACGATCGACAGCAGACTCACTAGGCACCAACGGCAACTGTCCAAGCGGCAACTTGGTATTGTGACAGCCGCCATCACAGGGCATGGTTCCTTTAATAAACACCTTTCAGTTCTAGATATCACATATAGCCCTCTTTGCAGATCTTGCATGATGGAGGAGGAAACAGCGGCCCATGTGCTTCTACACTGTCCTGTGACCGCCACATACAGGGCTAAGTACTTCAAAAACTCAGGTACGCTCCGAGAGGTTACCAGCAGGGTGAACGGCCCGCTGGCGTACATCGAGGAACTGGGGTGGTTTGAATAAATTACCCACCTTTACGCAAAAACCGCGCCGTGATGTGGAGTTGCGGAAATCAGCCCGCCATACCATACCAAGGAAGGTCAGTATTCTTAGGACTGCACCCAAGTTTGCCATCAGGCAGGATGTGGTCATTTGGCAATCCAACTATAACCTTTACTAAGGGACCCTGGCTGGGCTCCAAAGTGACAACTGGTCATTTGGTAGTTGTAAGCTTACATACACTTCAGTGATTTTTTTATTTTAGATATATAGGCTACCTACATTTCAGTAATTAAAAAGTGATAAAGTTTTTAAATGATTTCAGATTCAGTGGTATTTTATTGTATCTTGTTTAAACTTGCACTGGTTTCCAAAATCATACGCTTTGATCACCATCATACATGTTCTCTCTCTGTAATTTTTCAGTGGGGCCTTCTTTTAAGGTAGCATGGATCACATGAATTCTGTTCATATAAATATGTATCTTAATTGATTATTTGGGCAAGTAGGTATTAAGAACTTTGTAAATTATTTTGATAATGTTTTACCTCAAGTATTTTGAACATTCTAGTGATGTGTCATCTGGATAAGAAGCTTCACACATTACCATCAAGTCATTTATTTGTTCTTTAATATAACCTGGAAAGTAGAAATAAAATAGAAGAAATAAAATAATATAAAAACTGTCTAATTATATGTATCTTCCCTATTTATGGTCCGTGAACACTAAAAATGCTAAGTCTTGGTTAAATTTAAATATGTGATAAGTCACTTGCGCAATAATACAGTTATTTCTTACCATATCTAAGTAGTATTAGGATTGAATGTGTTCAAAAATGTGTCTTTTCCTCAACACAGCACATACATACATATAATATTATTTAGTTAGGCAGAGTTGAATTGACACCCACATTTCACCAATCATTGTGTTCTTTCCATATAATAAGGGTAAGCCTATCGCCGTATTCCGGGCACTATCATTAACTGGAGTCTGGGCTGAATATATATATATATATATGTCCAATTTTAAGCAGCCCTATCCCTATGTCCATGTAGTGTAGTTATCTTAGACTTATTTACAACCATGTTTATCGTAGACATATGTGCTCAAAAATAAATATATTAATATAAACTTCGTTTAACGTTCATGCCATCTTATACACATCTCAATATAATTAAATAACATGAATTTTTACTGTGTAGTAGCACACATATATACAATATCAGTCACATTTCCTGAGTTACATCCTCTTGATCTTCCGATAGCCGAAAATTCAATGGATTACACGCTATTATGTTATTTTTATTATCTCGTTTTTCACTTACCAAAATCGGCCTGAGTATAAAATGTATCATATTGAGCCGCTTTTGTTTTAACCCACCCACGATGATCGCCAGGGCATTTAGGGCGGACGTTATAAGATACATCATACTTGCAGTCCCTTTCGTAACCCCAACAAGTCTTAACGTTGACTTGTTCTCTGTATGGACACTTGGGATCTAATAAACAAGAATTAGCTACACTAGGAAATGCATTGAAAACATATGTTACATGTTCCGGCGGTATATTAAGATTGGCAATATCTATTGAAAAAATATTGCTAAGCGATAATATAATACAGAAAATAAACAATTGCCACCACATTTCAATTGAAAATTAATACAGAAAAATCTAACAAACTTTGACAAAGTGGAGACCGCGCAGCGCGCCACAAAACAAACAAGTTCGGAAGTTGAAGTTCCCTGTTCGCATCAGTGTTGCCAAAACTTAATTCCAAAATCCGCTGTTCCTATCATATTTTCCGTCGAAAATCCGTTCAATATATTTTTTGTTTCGTCAATAAAATTCGTCAAATAATAGAAGCTAAGCTAAGTTACCTATACAATGTTAGGATGTTCGTTATTGAATCACGCTCTAAATTCTAAACCGATCAGGCTGAAATTTGGAACAGCATAGATTGTTGTCTGGAATAACACATAGGCTACTTTTCTACCCGGGAATATGTTCCCTTAGACTTAGGGAACGGTTTTAAAATTCCATGTGGGTGGAGTCACGGATAACTGCTTGTTAAGATATAAAATTATAATCATCATCACTTTTCGTGTCCGTTATCATAGCCGCAGTTATGGAAGCTTTAGCTGTAGAAGTTTAGAAGAATACTGACTGTATGTAAGCATCGATCCTAATATTCTATATATACTTTATCGCGTAAATCGTAATAATAACATATTTTACCATTTCTTCTCAACCCTTTTTACAGCAAGGCATTTTAAAAAGAAAACGAAAAATTGCAATTTTTTTCTTGACTGGATTTTGTACTATTTGCATCTTTATTGCCTTAACTTTCACCAAAATTCAATAGTAGCCTCACTTATATCCACTCCATAGTATCTTTTAAGGATGACAAATGTTTTTTTATAAACCTGTAGGTAATATGTTAATAAGTTTAAAAAACTAAAGCAAAGGTAAATATCTGCTGACGGAAAATACGTTAAGTTGGCAATACTGCGCATTGATGTCGTTTTTTTTAAATTATTTAACAGCCATGGATACATACATGCCTTGTCTTATTTTGTATTATTTTATAAGACTTTATTCAAACATAATGAACACATAATAAAAACCGCGATAGCCTAGTGGTATGGGTCATGGACTGCTGAGACGAGGTCTCATGTTTGATCCCAGGTTTAACCATGGCACAGACCTATGACTTTTTGATGCTTTTCGAAGTTATGTGTGTATTTATAGCAGGTTTCATAAGAGCCCGGTTACATTACAGAGCTATTACATTGGGACCTAAACATAAACTGGCGAAATGTGGGTGGTAGCACCTCTGCCTACTCCTTCGGGGATAAAGGCGAGAGTTTATGTTTATGTTTATACATAAAATCACGCCTGTTTCCCATAGGGGTAGGCAGATATCACGGATCATGAAAATCAAAAGATGATCATAGAAAACTAAAAAGTTTTTTTTGTTATGGTGATGATCATAGACTAATATAATACATAGTGATGATGAAAATGACAGTGGGTGGTTGACAGTTGCCTCATTAAAGTACCTAGTGGAGATGGCGAGATGGAGGCACTAAAATCACAATATTTTAAGGAGAACACTCCCGAAGCCGAAAGCCTCGAAGTGCTCCTGGTACACAACATATTGGCATAAAAAATACGATTTGGAATATTTTTTTATTCAATTTATATTCAATTTTTGTTTGATTAGCGTTATTTGACCAAAAAATTTCATGAAAAACATGAACGTGGATTATAGCGCTATTTGTTATTTTCTGCCGCGACGTGTTTTTCATGAAATTATAAGTAACAACACGCAAGTGTTCACCTGCTGATATTACTTTGCTGTCATTAACTGTCGTCAGTTCTAAAGCGGGCGGGCGGCCACACGAAAACAAGTTTACTGGCGTGGATAACGTGGTTCTGGAAGATTTTCTTGAAAACCTTGACATTGGCGTCTCGCCATTATTAATTTTGTATTACATTTACTTTGACACAGGCGAAATTGCGGCGAGTCTGCTTGCAGAAAAAGTCATCTTAAGAAGAAGAAGAAGAAGTACCTATTTATGACAGTGGTGTACCGATTTTTTTAACGTGCTTTAAAGATATCATTAAGCATTTTTTAAGTCGATATTTATGTAAATCAAATGGATACTTTACTTAAAATAAAGGACTTTTCTGAAATGTTTACTATTGGAATAGTGTCGACTAGTGGTGCATTTTCGTTAGTAAAAAGCTTATATTCAGTCTTCACAAAAGATTAAAAAAAATGTTTTCTGTGAGCATAGTCTATGCAATGGCTGACAATGTTGCCATCTAAGAAAAAAAGAAGAAGAAT
Organism: Pelosia muscerda; assembly: GCA_963691645.1. Lineage (NCBI taxonomy): Eukaryota > Metazoa > Arthropoda > Insecta > Lepidoptera > Erebidae > Pelosia > Pelosia muscerda. Next base: position 10,083,789 of record OY829100.1, read on the forward strand.
CAAATGGCTGACCAAAAATGCTCAGTAATTATAATTACACTAGATGTCGCTAGTCGCAAGTAATTTGGCGCCTTTTCCGGCATACAAAATTCCCGGTGGATGCCACCGCGATTATACCACGTGAACACAACAGCAGTGTCCAATCAGCTGGTAAATCATAAAACCGCCCGCCCGCGTATGTCTGTTTACTCTACCGTTGTTCAAATTGAATACAAGTTTCTTGTTCAAAGAATAATTGCGTTTCTTTTCGTGCACTGATTTAGATTATGATGAATGTGACATTATTCATTAGTGGTTTTTGGAAGTAAAACTTCATTTGATTACATTTTTCTGACCTTCGAAGTTAACCCTAAACTAATGTCGCCATTTTGACCATACAACTTGGGTTTAGTAGGTATTTTTATTCTGTTTGGTCATCAACACATATTTAAATGTTGCTTTAGTGAGTTGCGTAAATGGATGTTCAATTGCGAAGAATACGGAGAAAATGTCTCAGACGAATAGTACTGTAAATATCCTTATACATGACGCTAATGGTTAGTAGCCAAGATGCTTTTATTTGAAGCATTTTCTATGTTATTCTTACGGTAGTTTTTCTTTTATTTCAATCATATCTTCATATAAACTTGAAGTAGAACTTAAGATTATCAAGAACTATATCCTGGCGTCATTCGTTTAACTGTTCTACCATTAAAAAGTGTTTTATCGAACTGATTTCTTACTTGTGTTTTTTTTTCTTGCTTTTCAACTTCATTGTAAACATTGAGAATACTTTTTATTTAGTTCACAGTACAAGTACTTCATAAATCCCTTCCTTGAAATCTGCTACTGGTTAAAATCTAATATCCTGCAATATTTTAGGACATCCCCAAATGGTGAAAGTTGTTCAAAATACCAATAATCAGTCTATTGCTCAAATCAAAATTAAACCAAACCCTGTGAAAGTCATAAAACTGCCAGCGACAAATGAGGGAAATACCAAGGTATCTGTCTTAAATTTAATTAAGTTATTACTCTTATAACCATGTTTCAGATAATATTATATTACTTACAAGTATTATTTGTATACATTTGAATTAAAAACTTAAAGTATTCTTGAAGATAGCATTGAATGATAAATATGTAACTCGTATAACATCTTATTTAATTCAAGAAAATATATTGCGGGAGGGAAGTTAGCCCCCACTCACTGAAACCATCTTGTTCCACTATGGCTGTTTCAACATTTTATCTTATTTAATTTAGTCATAGGTTTCTTTAGGGAGCAGTAGATCAATAAAACTATTATTAGGTACTAATTTACAAATCTAAACCTAATTACAGTATTGCAAAGTAGCTGTGTTGAGTAACTTTAGGCTATGTAAACAAAATTTAATGAGATCAAGTTACTATCCCTTGTCCCAATTAAAGGTCAAGATATTATGTCTTCTAGGTAAAAAAAAGAAATTCTATTTTTGTTAATTACTAAATTGTTGAAACAGAGAATTTGAAACCTACTAATTACATAACAATAACTCAATTCCACCAAAGCTCCATATTCTAAAGAGTGCCTATGTATATTTGTTGATTAGAGGGCTATCATAATGTCTTTAGTAATTTATTTTATGATCTTGTAGCAAGTTCCAAAATACACCGAGCTTAATAAACCTGTATCTAAATACCTGTTCAGCGTACATGATTAATGTTGTGTAATTTTCCCATAGATCAAGTTAGAAGCTAAATACCAATGAAATAAAAAGTAAAATAAAGCTATTCAAAATATTATAATTGACATATAATTCATTCTAAGCTGTCTTTACTTTTTACTGCCTATACATTGAACATTTTCTTTCACTTCCCATTCTATTTGATTTTTTTTAACAAATGCAATAATATACACTGTATTATTTTTACACTATATTATTTTGTTACTCATGTTTATGATTCTCTTTATTCAATATTTATTCTGTATATGCTCTATTATGTTTGCAGACACCTGTTTACAGAACGTTGAAGTTGACTGGTGTTAAATGCGACACAAGTAAGCTCATTATATCATAAGATTCATAACATGTCTGCCTATCCATTGATTAAAAATACTTTTGCGAAATATCTACTTCACAAGACAGCAATTTTAAGTGTGTCTATCACAATAGTTGCTGCAACAGTGTAACGTTTTTTTAATCTTATAAAGATATCTTTCTTTTACATCCAGGAACATTTAGTGCACTATTATGTAAGAGTAATATTTGTGAAACACAAAAAGTTAAAAAAATAATTCTTAGAACATACATAGGTTTCAACCTAGTCTATTAATTCAACATAGAAACAAGTTGGGTATTATGTAAAAAAATTCATAATATAAAAATAACATAATGAAATTTTATTACAGAATTACTGCAGGTTCCAGTTGATAATCTAGCAAATCTACAAAACATTAAAATTGAACCAAAAGAAATTGACGAAAATCAGGTAAAACATACAGTCCATTATATTTCATCTGAGGTACTTTTAAATAAGATCAATCTACATAGCTATTGATTTCGTGAGTTACAGATAAATCACGATCATTTGACAGAATTGAAATACATCCATCCAGTAGGGGAACTTGTGTCCCTACCTATAAAGTCTGAAAATCAAGTGACAAGTACCAGTTTTGGAAATAATTTGTCAGCTATGTCACATGCATCCAGAAGGAGACATGATTCAGACAATGATCCCCCAGCTGAATAGTAAGTAACTTAACTATACTTGTCATATCTACGCTAACTTTAATCTTAAGTTGAAGTTTATAAAATATCTCATCCCGTCCAAAAAGCGTCACATGACTAAAGCTAGGTTCATATTGCTGTGTCGGAGCGCCGCGGGCCGCCGTCTGTTGAGTCGCCAGTGTTCATATTAATGTACTGTATTGTAGGCTGTTGTAGCACAATTTGTCGCATTTTTAGATCATTCTCATTTTAAAAGTTGTGAATCTTAAATGTCACGGGAATTAAACCTCTGGTATAGAACTACATATTTACTTTGAATAAGAAAGCTATTTCCTATTATTAGCCAGCGAAAATGAATTCATTTATCACTGTATGTATACAGTAAGTGGAGCATGTAAAACGCTACTAGGTATATGATTTAGTTAAATAGGATAATAAGTGCTCATCAAGTATATGTAGTACAAAGTTATCAAGGCCGATTTTAACGTGGGTATTTTATACAAACATACAGTCACGTTTCTGACCACCACATGGACTATAATGTAAACAAGCTAAGCTGGCATTAAAGAAACTACGAGTGCTTAACAACGCGAAGCAGTACTTCACTGCGGGGCAAAGACTATTTCTTTATAAGGCACAGGTTCGGCTCCACACGGAGTACTGTACTGCTTTTTTACCGGGGCGCCTGCATACCAGCATTGCATCGTCGACAATCCCATACTTACTCTCAGGAGGGACTACCACACTGTATGTGTTTTACCGCCTGTGCAGTGGTTTATGTTCAGGAGAATTGTTCGATATGATGCCTACGCCTACTTTACTAGTACAATGAGGTTTTTCAAGAAGGTTTCTACATGGTCGGCAGCACGAGGGTCGGTGTTGCAAACGCCCATGGGTCACAGTAACCACATTCGATAAGGTGGGCCGTGTGCTTATCTGCCATCTTAGTGATATAAGAATATACTCGGACCGATGCTAGTGAAGTGAAGACCAAAAGGGATTTCCGCACGCAAAAAAGGATCTGAGAGGTGCAAAAAACAGACTTCAGCATTTTATCATGTGAATTTTCAGTTGAATTATGCTACCTACTTATTTAAGCTTTGCTTAGCATTTACTTAATTTTACCTTTTTCAAATGATTTCAGTACCACCAAGAGACGTAAGCATGCTGACAAAGTTGGTAAAGGATTGAGGCATTTCTCCATGAAAGTATGTGAAAAAGTGAGAAACAAAGGCTTTACTTCGTATAACGAGGTAGCAGATGAGTTAGTGCTTGAATTTGCTGCAGGAATGCATGGTTCTGCAGATAGCCAGGTAAGCCTAAAATAGAAATAGTTTTTGTCTGGCAACCTCGAATTAATTCTGCCATCTAGGACTTATTGTTGACAAGAAACAATGACCATACAACCAATAGACACCGCATTGAAGGCAACACACTTCTGGCAATGGTTCTGGCGAATAAATCATAACTTGGGCCGGCACACAGTGGTCTGAAAATCGAGCTCCCCTTTCATAGAAAGTCAATGTGGAATATTCATAAAACCAAAATATGGGACGTGTCAGGTATACATTACTTTAATGCATATTGTAGTATGAATGATTTTAGTTACTCCGCGCCAGAGAAAAAAAATATTTAGTTTTTTTTTGTATGGGAGAAATTACATAAAGTACATTTTCTCGCGACTGAATGAAACTGAAGGGCTGGTAGTCATACGAGCTGTTACCGTTCTTAAGGCGATTAGGTTGACATACCTTCCATCCTTGATGACTTCAGGCCATTTTATGTCTTCTTGGAGCCATGCTTCGTACTTTTTAATGAAAGTATGTCGCGTGCGATTACATGAGATCCATTTCCTTCTCAATGCACACACATAAGTTTGGCAGAATTGTTTCAAGTATCTCTTTTCATTTTCTGACAAATGAACACTATTCACAAACACTTCAAACAACACATTGGGATTTGAGAAAGAAGTGTTGTTAGCCACAAACATGAAAACATCAAGATTGGTACCAAAACCTTCCATCGCTATAGAAAATTGGAAATAACAGAAAAAATATTTACGCGCACCAGTGCTAAACGTTACTGACAGAATTCATGCCAAATATTATATTTATGTATGACTACCCTCATTAAGGCTGGGAACAAATTAACACGTAATAAATCTGAACTATTAAATAAAAATCATAAACACCCACTTAGCTAATGAGGTTATTATTGTAAAAAGTTATTTGTAAATTTAAGGCAAGTATTAGTTGCAGTGCTTTAATTAGTATTCGTAAAACAACTAATTTCTAAAGTTATTTTCTGAGTTAAAGTAATTTAATTTATTATAGCAATTATTATAACATGAGGCGCATATTTGCAACATAATATAAATATATTATTTCAAATTCCTCACCAACTTAATTTAAACGCGTCACATACTTAAAAAATTCAATACCGTAAATTAGAAATTTCAAAAAATTCCTACGTGTGAAGCGGCACCTAAAGGTATACGAGTGGTATGTCAACCTAATCGCCTTAAGAACGGTAACAGCTCGTATGACTACCAGCCCTTCAGTTTCATTCAGTCGCGAGAAAATGTACTTTATGTAATTTCTCCCATACAAAAAAAAACTAAATATTTTTTTTCTCTGGCGCGGAGTAACTAAAATCATTCATACTACAATATGCATTAAAGTAATGTATACCTGACACGTCCCATATTTTGGTTTTATGAATATTCCACATTGACTTTCTATGAAAGGGGAGCTCGATTTTCAGACCACTGTGCGGCATTAGAAATCAATTAACAATTGGTAACACGTACGTGATCTGTGAACATTTCGGCGTTTCTGTGTTAAATAATTACAAAATGAAAATCAAAATGTCTACTTGCTCAATAAAATGTGTTATTTAATACTCAGACATCAAACATTCGCAATAAAATAGAATTTCATTTCATCGGCAAGTTAAATAAATAAATAATCTTAATATCATTTTATCCGTAAAAAGTTCCTCCGTCCTGATTTTTAGTAAGTAGATGCAAGGGATTGCAATACCTATAGATATACGTGTCAAATTTGTCTGTTTAGTTCGGTCTTGCGCTGAAGGTACCTAAATACTAAATTAAGAAAATGCTGTATCGATAAATATGTTGCAATTCCTGAAATGGCATAAATGTACGTTTGCAATGCAAATTATAATCGAATTGTGCAAAGTATGTAAAATATTGAGTAATGAAATAGGAAGATGTAGGTATTTATATATATATTATATATTATTATTTGATCCAATTTATAAAGATGTATAAGGAGAACAGGACAGCATTTCTAGGTGCGGCGATATTTCTATTTTAAAACCACTAAGCTTTAAAAAAAATCAAAAGAAAAACATTGGCTTTGCCGTAATTTTTTTTCATGCCAATATGTTGTGTACCATGAGTACTACCAAGGGCCTTCGGCTTCGGGAGCGTTCTCCTTACACCCTGTATAGGCACAACTATTATGGTATATTGAGGCTTAGCCTTTTTTAGTCCTTTTACCGACCCAAAAAGAAATTTTCTCAATTCGGTTGCATTTTTTACATTATTACCACAGAACTCTCATTTTCGATGGATTTTTAAGATTCTTTTTTTAGGTGAAAAAATAACTGTCGGATTGGTTTCATTTTAACTAAAATACATTTTAGATAATGGATCCATGAAGAATTGAAGTAAGTTCGTCTATAAATTATGTAATATAGATGTAAAAAATGTCGAAAATACTTAGGCATTTTGTTATAGGTAAATATGGGAAACCACTTAGTTAAAGGCAGCCCAGGCTCAGCCTGAGATACGTGACTCGATTCAGCAATAGTGCCCGGAATACGGCAATAGGCTCACCCCTCTTGAGTGGCTGCATACATATGGTTGGTAAAATGTGAGTGTTATTTCACTTCTCCCTACTATCTCGGAGGGAAATAGGCGTGAGCATATGTATGTATGTATGTATGTATGTAGAACATAAATTATTATAAGATGACCCTTGTTGTATTGCTTAGAAATAATGACGATAATGTAGATCATACTAATTAAACCTGTCCCAAGTTCCCAACACTAACAGTACAGTTCGATTGTTGTTAAGACAGAGCCCTAAAATGAGTAAAGGTGTGTTGAAGACTAAATTGAAAAACTTGGTCCTTGACGGCCCTATGGCTACGGCTAGTACTGCAATGGTAGCGGCCGCCAAGGATTAACGTTAAATCACTGCTAAGTTTAATGGTGAAGGTGTGGAAACTGTGTTTAAATCGAGCGCCTCTCGCCATCAAACGTCACAGTTTGGCGAGAAAATGTAGCATGTAAATCATTTGTATATTAAACTAGCTGTTGCCCGCGGCTCTGCCCGCGTGGACTTCTGATCCCGTTCCCGCTGCTTGGACTTCTGATCCCGTTCCCGCTGCTCCATAAAAACCTTCCGTAGAGTTCAAGGAACAAACAAAAAAAAGAATTACTCGAATTGGTCCAGCCGTCTTCGAGTTATGCGCTTACCAACACATTTCGCGATTCATTTTTATATATTAGATAATGAATAAATAAAAATAAAAAAATTGTTCGTAAAATATGAACAATAGGTGTCTGTTGGTTGTAATGGTCGTTGAACAGAAGTAATGAACGTTATAAGTGGATGAAGTATAGATGAAAATATGAAAGTGATCGTCTACTTTCGACGCAGGCTATAACATAGTAAATAAAACTAATGTATTAAAAAACTTGACATTGTAGCAATATGATCAGAAGAATATACGCAGAAGAGTTTATGACGCACTGAATGTTCTAATGGCCATGAATATTATATCGAAAGAAAAAAAAGAAATCAGATGGCTTGGCTTACCCACAAATAGTGTACAAGAGTGCACTGCTTTAGAAAAAGAGAAACAATTAAAATTAGAGCAGATCCAAAAAAAGACTCAGCAATTGCAAGAACTGATATTACAGGTAAATGAGTAATTGTTGTGACATGGTGCTAATCTATTGAACTTATGTTTGTCAAAAGCTGTTGTTTACGACTTGAGTACTCAAGCATATTCTTTTTTTAGCATATTTCTTTTAAGAGCTTGATTGAAAGAAATAAGGAGGCCGAAAGTAAAGGAGTAAAACCCTCGCCGTCGTCAGCAATCCATTTGCCATTTATTGTTGTGAATACTAGTGATAAAGCTTTAATTGACTGCAGTATTTCTAATGATAAGTAAGTGTTTTCTAACATGGCTCACTTATTTAAGTTCACTAGGTAAAATTGGACGTCCTCAATCTAATTGTTATTATTTATATTTTTCAGGACAGAATATATGTTCAACTTTAATAAAAGGTTTCAAATACATGACGATATTGATATTTTAAAAAGAATGGGTCTCTTATTTGGTGAGTGTACAAATTAACATTTCTGTATTTCTGTATCTCTTAGAGGCCATGGCAGAATTCACATGACATAAGACCGAATTAACAGAAGGTATAATAATAGTCTTGACTAGGTTACCTGTAGCAGGTAACCTAGCTAGGACTACGGCAAAACCAGAGTAATATATTGCGGCTACCACTGGTGAAGCATTGTTTATTGTAAACATTTGTGTTTCATTTGAGTTGCGCTTTCATGTAATCTTGTTGTTAAGAATATAAACGGTGATCCAGATATTATCGTGACACGTCAGTTTTGTTGCAACTATTTCTTACTTCGTTCATTTTTCAACTCACTTAAATAATTTGCTGTACTTACTACATTATTGATCCGTATATTGTGATAACATGACAATATTATATACGAACCAATAATACTGAACATAATAGTGGTGTGTTGTTTTAATTGACCCAAATTGATGTTGATTAAATAAAATTTCTAAATAACATTTTTCTTGACAGGTCTTGATAAAGGGGAGTGTTCAGAAGAAGACATTGAAAGAGCTAAAAATATGGTCCCGAAATCATTAAAAACATACGTAGAACGTAAGTATTTATTACAGAATCCGATTAAAAGATCCGAACCGATTAGGAGCATTAGAATGTTACTGGGGTCGGCAGTACGAGTGTGACACCTTGTCATTACAAACATCGATAGACCATAGTAACCACTTTCCATCAGGTGGACCGTGTGCTGGTTTGCCACCTAAGTTGTATAAAAAAAATCCAAACATATACTCCTATATTAATGTGATGCATTACGTTACACAAAACTCCCCATTACAAGGTACAACAATACCTACTTACCTAGCTATATCTACATATTAATGCGGTAGCCTAGTGGTATGGGTGATGGACTGCTAAGACGAGGTCTCGGGTTCGATCCCAGGTTTACCATGGCGCACACCAATGACTGCGATGCTTTTCGAAGTTATGTGTGTATTTATCGCAGGTTTATAAGTGCCCGGTAAATGGCAATAGGCTCGCCACCTATTACATTGGGACCTAAATATAAAACTGGCGAAATGTGGGTGCTAGCACCTCTGCCTACCCCTTCGGGGATATAGGCGTGATGTTATAAAAAAAAAAAAAAACGTTTAGCCGGGGTTGCACGATCTTACTTTAACATTAACAGTGCAGTTAAAGTACCGGTCAAGTATAAAACAGGTTGCACCATTTGACTATTGTTAAAATCACGTCATAACTTGACGCTAACCGTAACCGGCCACGCTCAAACGTCAAATTCTATCAAAAAGATATAAGCCGATATAAAAAGATAAAGATTTTTAAATGGCGGCTTGTACTTGCGTTGACAGATAGTACAGTTAGCATACAAAATTTCAAGTCAGTTTTTTATCAAATGAAAAATAATAAAAGCAAGACCGGGTCGTATTAATTTCTAACTAGCTACTGCCAGCGGCTTCGCCCGCGTGATTGTTAAAAATTAGAAAGACACGTGACGGCATCTATATTTGTTTTCATCGGAAACAGTACCTACTTTTACACATACAGTCCTTTCAAATGGACATCCGAGTCCTTTCATCCCGAAAAAAATACCTGGCAACGTATATCACATTCTATCAGGAGGATCATGGAAGATCATGATGTTGGTTAAAATAAAGAACTAACATTATTATGAACGAATTTATTATTACTGTCTATGAGACATCTTTGACCAGAATTATCAAAAGGTAAGGGTAAGGGTTATTACTCACTAAGCGCGTCAAGAGCACAGAGCGTGGAAGTAAATAAAGACCAATATTTTTTGTCTGTTGACGGTACGCCCGTGAGTGAGTATAGACAGCACTAGTGTGCGAGCGAGAGAACGCGATAAGTGCCGCCATTTTAGAATCCTTTCTTTAATGAATTTAGTTTATAACTAACAGAGCTACTAAATACACTGGTGCAACACATTTAGCCAAACCATTAGAATCAATGTTACTGTTACTGTTGAATTTAACGGAAACCGAAGAGAAATGACAAATTTTTCACCACTCCCGGGGACTGTCTTCCCGCCATGCTAGCCCTGCAGGAGGACTTATCGTGAACTACAAGTATTTCTGTGTTCCATTTTATTTAAATTATGAAATTCTTTTACAGAAATGGGTAGGGGAGTTATAACAAAACTATCAACTATGCTCGAGGAAGAAGATCTTGCAGAAGAAACTGAGGAGGAGGAAGCGTTAGAAGGAGAGGGAGAAGTAGAAGATGAACAAGAGGCTGAAGCAAACGACTATAGTGACGATAGCAGTGACGTGGATGTTTAGCGAGCACGTGTTGCGCACTGTTTTGCGCACCATTTATGATTATTTTGTTTATACTTACTATCTAGGTGTTACTGTTGCATGTGGCCTAGGTTTATGTAATATGCCACACAAGTTCAAACATATTAGCTTAAAACATATTTTGACACAATGTAATGCTAATGAATGAGTTAACACTACATTTAAAACAATTCCAAATTATTGAAACTGAAGACTATTAGTCATATTTTATGAATTTCTATATTTTAACGTGTTCAGTTCCAGAGTACATGCATTTAAAATTAAATACATAAATGTTAAGGTGTGTATTGATCTTCATAACAATATAATCCTCCGTTATACAAAAAGTAGATTAACAAAAGCAACAACAGGTTTAACCAAACAGTAGACTGCCCTTCTGTGAATTTTACATGCATTTAATTTAAACTGCGTTAGCTCATTTGCTCAATAAATTTCGTTGAGGAAACTGAAAATTCTGCGTAGTCCGAACCAGCCAATGAATTTATATTAAAATAGCTGTTAAGCGCGTTCGCCCACGTGGATGTCCATTATTAAGACTTGGTCGTATCTCCGATTCTACTCAACCTTTTGATTAAAAAAGAAGCTCTGTAATTTTTGCGTCGATCGCGAAGAAAAACACGAATTTAAAATAATATATTTTTGGTATCAGACTCGGTATTATAACATGACCCAAATATTTTTATAGATCATCATCATTTCAGCCACAAGACGTCCACTGCTGAACATAGGCCTCCCCCATCGACCTCCAATCCGACCGGTTGGAGGCGGTCTGCATCCAATGGGTACCCGCGACTTTGACTATGTCGTCCGCCCATCTCGCAGGAGGCCGTCCCACGCTTCGTCTACCGGTACGCGGTCTCCATTCAAGAACCTTTTGGCTCCAACGGCCATCTGTTCTTCTTGCTACGTGCCCCGCCCATTGCCACTTCAGCTTGCTAACCCTGTAGGCTATGTCGACCACTTTCGTTCGTCTGCGGATCTCCTCAATTCTGATTCGATCTAGCAGAGAGATTCCGAGCATAGCCCTTTCCATAGCTCGCTGTGCGACCTTGAGCTTTCTTATGAGGCCCATAGTGAGGGTCCACGTCTCGGCGCCATAGGTCATCACTGGCAACACGCACTGATTAAAGACTTTTGTCTTTAAGCACTGAGGTATTTTGGACGAGAAGACGCTGTGTAACTTCCCGAACGCTGCCCAGCCGAGTTGGATTCGACGATTGACCTCCGCCTCGAAGTTTGATCCGTCTAATCGGACCATCTGTCCAAGGTAGACGTACTTGTCTACAACTTCGAGGGTCGAGCCTTCAACTGACACTGGGGAGGGCCTTAGAATATGAGCATTCGCCATAACCTGGGTCTTGTCCATATTCATCTTGAGGCCCACCTGTTGAGAGACTCGGTTGAGGTCGTCGAGCATTGTGTTTAGATCCTCCAGCGATTCTGCCATGAGCACGATATCGTCGGCAAAACGAAGGTGAGTGATGTATTCGCCATTAACATTAATGCCGAGACCTTTCCATTCCAGTAGCTTAAAGGCATCCTCCATTGCATTGGTGAAGAGCTTCGGAGATATTACATCTCCTTGTCTCACTCCCCTCTGCAACAGTATCGCCGCTGTGCCATGATCTTGTACTCGGACTGACATGGTGGCGTTTTTATACAAACACTTCAGCACTTCGATGTACCGGTAGTCTATATGACACCGCTGGAGAGATTGTAGCACTGCCCATGTCTCGATCGAATCAAAGGCTTTCTCGTAGTCCACAAACGCTAAACATAGTGGCAAGTTATACTCCTGAGTCTTCTGTATGACTTGCCGCAGCGTATGAATGTGGTCTACGGTACTATAACCTTTTCGGAAACCGGCTTGTTCGGGCGGCTGGAAGTCATCAAACCTGCGTTCGAGACGATTCGTGATAACCCTCGAAAACAGCTTATAAACATGGCTCAGAAGCGAGATGGGTCTGTAGTTCTTAAGAGAGGCTTTGTCACCTTTCTTGAAGAACAAGACCACCACGCTTCTGTTCCATGCTTCCGGCGTAGTACCTTCGAATAAGACGGAGTTGAAGAGCTTCTGAAGGACTTTAAGTATCGGTGTTCCACCCGCTTTCAGAAGTTCCGAAGTGATTCCGTCTTCTCCTGGTGCCTTGTTATTTTTAAGCTGCTTGAGGGCCACCCTAATCTCGTACAGGCTGATGTCCGGGATATCCTCGGTGTAGTGTCGGGTTAGCTTGGCTCTTGGATCTTTAACCGTATCAGTAGCAGGCTTAGTGACTGAGGTATAAAGCTGTCCATAAAACCCCTCGATCTCCCCCAAAACATCTGCCTTAGTCGACGCGACGCTGCCGTCCTTCCTCTTCAGCTTTGTCAACTGGCTCTGCCCAATAGACAAGTCTCTTGCGAACACTTTGGAGCCTTTATTTCGCTCAATCGTTTCTTTAATACATTGAGTATTAAAGGCACGGATGTCGTGTCGCAAAGACTGCTGGATACGTCTATTGAGCTGCCGATGTGCTTCAGCGTCATTGGTAGACTGCAGCCTCATAGAGCGTCGTTCGGCCATGAGTTTGAGGGTGTGATCGGTGAGCTTCTGTGGTCTATCTCTTCGACGGGGCCTGAAGAATTTGGAACCCACTGAATGAACAGCTTCAACCAACCTGTTATTTATCTCGTCCACTGTACTGCATTCTTCTAGGCAAGAGAAGCGATTCGAAAGTTCGAGTTGAAAGCTCTCGGGGTACTGTATATGGGAAGCTCTAGGTCGGAGCGTAGACCTCATCAGACGGGATCTCTCCAGCTTAACATTAATATTCAATGTGCCTCTAACCATTCGGTGATCACTTCCGGTTTTCACCCTATGGATCACTGAGACATCATTGAATATCCGTCTATGCGTCGTCATGATGAAGTCGATCTCATTTTTGGTACGACCACCGGGGCCCATCCAGGTCCATTTCCTGTGGGGCGGCTTCTTGAAGAAAGAGTTCATCATAAAGAGTCGCTCTTTCTCAAGAAAGTCGGCCAGCCTCCAACCCCTTCGGTTACGCCTCCCATACCCATATTGCCCCACTCTCAACTCGTTATCACCTCTCGTACCCAGTTTTGCGTTGAAGTCCCCCATAACAATAGTGAAGTGTGATTTAGAGGCATGTATGGCTCTACTAATGTCCTCATACATAGCCTCCACTTCATCATCTGGTCGTGTCGAGGTCGGTGCGTAAACCTGTATGACCTTCAGCAAGTATCTCTTGGACACTCTGAGTACCAGGTACGCGACCCTGTTCGACACACTCGTGATGGATATGATGTTGTTTATGAGGGACCTATGGACGATGAACCCGACACCACCTTGCGACTTCTCGTCGCCCTCCCGGTAGTAGAGCAGGTTGCCAGACTTCAGGGTTATTGTGTCCTCTCCCTCTCTTCGGACTTCGCATAACCCAACGATGTCCCAGCGCAACCTGCTCAATTCTTCTTCCAGCTCTGCTAGCTTCTCGTCTGTCCTCATTGTGCAGATGTTGTGTGTCACCAGTGACAACCTACGTTTGCATCGGTTGTCCATTGTGCATGCTTTGGTCGTCCGACGGAGGGATCCCGCCCGGTGATTCTTAGCACCCCTGGCCCCAGCGCTCGACTGACGCCCGTCAGGCGCGTCAGTGTTGCGACTGGAGCCCCCGGGCACTTGGGGCCGTTTGGTGCACACCAACATCTTGGGGGGTTTTCGGACCGTATACCCGCCACGCTGGTCCAGTGCGGGTTGGCGGGTAGCCAGAGCCTCGTTCGTTGGTCGGCAGAGGGCACCACGGGCAGGTGAGGTTGGCTTGGGTCCCCAAGGTGGTGGAAGGGACCCCTTACCCTCCCATTTTTATAGATATCACCCATAAATAGCATGTACTAAGGATGAAGTAAGATAATCTTAAATTAGTGCATGTCCTATGGCTCTTGTGCCGTACCTACGTACTCGTTGATAGAAAGCGCATGTGCGGTGGACATAGCGAGTTCGTGTTCAATTCTCCGCCAGGCGTTCCTAATTACCTGACTTGCGTTCCGCCGAGAGTTCGACGTGAACACACAAATGTTACACGCGTTTGATGTAGCCACAAGCGCGGCAAGCGTGGATGTCGCTAGCTTGCCCGCTCGTGCGTTTCGTACGTGAACACTTTGATATTATGTCATATGATGCGGGTGCTGTCACGTAATATCTAACATGTTCACGGGTTGTGCTTGTGACTTGTTTTCACGCAATTCATTTGTTAGTCTATATTTTGTAATAAGGGGGATTATGACTATTTTTATTGTGCCACCAATGTTTTATTGAATAACATGTTTCTGGCAGTTGTCCTACCGCCGCCGGCGAGTAATCGACTGTCTCGATTACTCGCCGGACTATTTTCTCGTTCAAGAAACGTACAAGAGATATAACATTCCATGTAAAGAAAATGAGTTGATCGCCGATTATTCACACACTCGCTTCTGTACGCCCACTCGTTTCTAGTTATTAGTGTTGTAATCGTTACTCTTTCATCATTGGCGGTGGGACAACAGCCTGAAGCTCAAAAAATTGTAATTCAAAAAAAATATTTATTGAATATGTAATTAATATTGTACATATTATTTGTAACCGAACCAATTTGTGTATACAAACAATTTGAAGCAAAAACGGCATCATTGTTTAATTATTTTATTTTCATATGGAATTGTTTTAATGATAAGTGAAATAAATGTCAAAAATATGTAATGTTGTTTATTTATCAAAATAACTTCTGCACCCAATTATCACTTCAAGTCTTCATCATCAAATAAGTCTTCAAAATCTGAAAACGAAATATAATTGTTTTTACTTTAGTATGATCTAATGTAGCTATAGGCAATATTACAGGTAGCATTGTGGTCATTTTTTTACCTACTCACTTAATAGACACAATTGATCATCACCTAAGTGAATCTCATACGTTAATGAGACATGAGAGGTATATCCCTGAAGGTTGTGTTGTGTGCAAAGAGCCCATTGGTCGGAGTACCTCAGTGAAGTCTCATGTTACCCCACTGCCTTTCTTTGTGTTTAAATGATTGTGAATGTTTTCTCTCATAGATAAGTTACAATGTAATATTTTGCCTTAAAAAGCGCAATTTCAGTGGGTATTTACTAATAACAACAAAAAATTACCATTGAAAAAGTCTGAATGGACAGCCTTTTCATTTGCAGCTAAGTCCATGAGTAAATTAGAAGGTCCACCGGCCTGTCGACAAAAAGAGTGAACATGGACATAAGATATTAATTAAAATGCAATAACATTCACAGACTCCCATAATATCAAGTATTAATTTTTTTTGGAGGTCTGTAAATGTTATAAATTGTGGCTTTCTATAGGTGAAAGAATTTTTGATTAGATTTGAATTAGACTAACTAGTGGCTTGATTTAGTTTTGAATTCAAATTCAAAATGTGTTACTATGCATAAAAAGACATTTTTTTACATTTAAAAAAAACATACTGAAAAGACACTAAGATTGACAAATGGACTATTATAGATCATACCTGCAACCTCACAAACTTTACCTAATATAGTATAGAGGAGCTATCAAACATGAAGTCATTAAAGCCAATGCCGTCTTTACCATAGGGGCAAATTTCCAGGGTCCACTGCCTTCTGGGGGCCCCCTTAGAAGAGAGACAATTTCTCGCAAGTCAACTTAAGAAAACCCTAAGCTTTACAAAAGGGCCACTAAAGTCTTGTGTGCCCAGGGCCCTTGCACTATCTAAACACGATTCTGACTAAAGCCATAGAATAATAAAGTATATAAATACGTGAATTGAGTGCTTACACAGATCTAGTATATGCCATTAGATATCTTTACTTGCTTTCAATTTATTCTAATATTAACGCAAATTTAGATTACATTTTAACAGCAAACTGCTTAGGGTATGTGTTACAAGCGTACACATACGTAATTATAAATCAATAGCGTTCAAGTTTTCGACCATGAAAAATCACCAACGAGTAGATTTGATACAAAAAAGAACTTACTTCCTCCAAATCCATATATGGCCCAACACCCTCGGGGAACATCTCATCAGCTGCAACTGTTGGTTTCATTGTAAATAATCTTCGCTATTCGGCTGAAACAAGGTGCAATTGCTTGTAAAATAGAATTTTATAATTTCTTACTAGATTACTACAATTTATTTTCAAACAAGCAAGCAACAACAAGCAAGCGTGAATGAATGAAATGAACAAATGAATGGATAGAAAATTAAATGACACTGATTTTTTTTTACAATTAATTTTACAGCCATGGATACAAGTCCTTAAAAGCCTAACTTTTTAATTAGGTATAAGCCGATGCATTAAAGAAAGGATTCTTTAAAGGACGGCTTATACTTACGTTGACAAATAGTACAGTTAGCATACAAAATTTCGGGTCGTTTTTTTGTCCAATGAAAAATAATAAAAACAAGACCGGGTCGTAATAATTTTTAACTAGCTACTGCCGGCGGCTTCGCCCGCGTGACTGTTGAAAATTAGAAAGACACGTGACGGCATCTATATTTGTTTTCATCGGAAACAGTACTCACTTTTACATATAGAGTCCTTTTAAACGGATATTGAGTCGTTTCAACCCGAAAAAAGTACCTGGCAACGTATATCACATTCTATCAGGAGGATCATGGCAGATCATGATGTTGGTAAAATAAAGAACTAACATTATTATGAACAAAATCATGAATACTATCTGTGAGACAGTCTTTAACCAGGATTATGAAAGGGTAAGGGTAAGAGTTATTATTCACTAAGCGCATCATGAAAGTGATAAGCTCCGCCATTTTGGAATTCTTTCTTTAATGAACCGAGTTATATAACACTTTAGGTCACAGAACAGAAAACTATTATAAGGGCCACGTGATGTTTTCAGTAGCGGAACCGATGTTAAACTCATACACATAACCGTTAATAATACCATGCATTACTAGTAAATCATAGCTTTGATTGGTCGTACCTATTTATATACTACCTTGAATGCCATATTAACTCAAATCATTTGTACTACTAAACGAAATCACACTACTCTTTTTAAGGTAATAGTAACTATATTTGCACCACTTTTTTTTAACCGTTCATAATAGCGATTACTTGCTATAGATAAAATATATTTATAGCGTAACAAGCTTGAATATTTACGAAGAGTTAAGGCATATTGTTATCAATAAAGTTCATATTGTCGAATTTATCCTTCGTTGCATGAATACGCCAAAGAGTATTATTAATATATAGGAGAAGAGTGGCAACTCTTTGCTTAAATATCATTGATGGATGGGCCCTACCTACAAAACGCTGAGTCTTTACCTACGTTCCATTTTTATGAATGGACGTTTTACTACGTTAGTGCTGTGCCTTCTACTATCGCAGAAGTGGTCGATTTACGTATACTTATACGATTGGGTATACTTGTCTTTTAACGTGTATTAACCTAAAAAGACCGGTAACATGCTACACTCATGAGATAATAATATAATTCTTATTTTTATTATAATTTATAGATTTCTTACTATTCCAAATTACTTTTATTTTTTAATGAATAATACACGTAAACGCAACAAAACACAACCGGGACCGAGATAAATGCAATATTCTCTTGCACTTCATGCATTTGCACTACGTACTAAGAAGTCATGCCGTCACTCACGCAAAATCCGTTTTCCAGCGGCTCGTTTCAATTTTCGAAATCGAATATCTTTAGAACTACTTATTTGTTTTAAGAAAATTCACTTTAGCAATTCTTTATAATCATTTTGGATATTAAATTTTAAATAAGCAGTCATCGTCCTATCGTTCGTCGATAAATCTTTTTTTGAAGTACGTCACTAGTATGCTAGTTGTAGGAAAAATCTAGAAAACATTATGAATGACGGGGCGCAAAGCATTCATAGATCTTGGTGACCTTGGCACGCTGTCATTCCTTATAATGGTGCGTTAGGGCCGCCCTGGGTTAAATATACATGTGTGGAAAGTCGCGCCCCGTCATTCATAAATTTTTCTAAACTTTTACTACAACTAGCATACTAGTGACGTACTTCAAAAAAAAGATTTATCGACGAACGATGGGACGAAGACGGCTTATTTAAAATTTAATATCCATAATGATTAAAAAGAATTGCGAAAGTTAATTTTCTTATAACAAATATGTAGTTTTAAAGATATTTGATTTCGAAAATTGAAACGAGCAGCTGGAAAATGGTCTTTGTGTGAGTGACGACATAATTTCTTAGTAAGTAGTGCAAATGCATGAAGTGCAAGAGAATATAGCATTTATCTCGGCCCTGGTTGTATTTTGTTGCGTTTACGTGTATGATTAATAAAAAAAATAAAAGTCATTTGATACTAGTAAGTAGATATTAAAAATAAAAATAATATTATCATCTCATGAGTTTAGCATGTTACCGTTCTTTTTAGGTTAATACACATTGAAAGATAAGTAAACCCAAGCGTATTAGTATACGTAAATCGACCACTTCTACGACAAGAGAAGGCACAGCACTAACGTAGTAAACGTCCATTCATAAAATGGAACGTAGGTAAAGACACAGCGTTTAGTAGGTAGGGCCCATCCCCTCCCTTATACATCAATGATACACTGTCATACTACCAACAGGATTACATTTGCAGTTAGTGTGACAGTCGTTCAATGATTAATCTGTTTTAAGAATTCATAACTTAGAGGTTTATAAAACCTTATAAAACGATTCAACATCCGAACGTCAGAGGGCCAGAGTTGACAATTAATGGCACATACATGACTTTAGTATAAAATAGCGCCATTTTATTGCCGCCAACATTCACCAGAGGTCACTTTCGACTATGAAAATTTTCATTGTTCTGAGTGTGCTTGCCCCCCTACCGCTCCCTGCCGTCTACTCCCACCTGTTCTGTTGAGTAGTTCTGTTGACAGAACTACTGGTAATTTTATTCCCATTAGTTCTGTGACTTATAAGACTATGCGTTATACCGGATTGGTCTCAACTTTTCCCATCTGTTCTGTGTGCGTGCTAAACCGCGTGCGTGCGGGCGTATGCGTGTGTGTGTGTGTGTGTGTGTGTGTGTGTGTGTGTGTGTGTGTGTGTGTGTGTGTGTGTGTGTGTGTGTGTGTGTGTGGGTGGGTGCGCCGACGTTGGAACCGATTGATGGCCGCCGCCACCAAATATTGAATCGCTTTTTTTATTTACTAGTCCATCAATATGGGTACCAAATGAAAGGGCTTGACAAGGAGATCAATTTGAAAAGTATTTAATTAAAAATTTAATTCGTAATTTAAAAAACCCCCCACACAAAAAATACCTCCAAAAATTAAAAATAAACAATACATGGCGTTGTCGAGTCGAGGGACCTTGAATCGTTTCAAAAACATGTAGGAGTGTTTCACTAGTTAGAGGTCCCCCAACACGACAACGCATGTTTTATTTATTTTTACTTTTTGAGGTAATTTTGTGTCGGGGGTTTTTAGTTTTTATTTTTATTTTCTTTTATTTTTCTTCTTTTCTTATTTTTTCTTATTATGTACTTATGATCATTTTTTAATATGAATAACGCAAGCTCTCTTTTGACAAAGATATACTGAAGGAATAAAAAAATAAAATTAGGTAATTTAAATTATTTGAATTCAAACAGTTCTGTGGACAGAACTAATGGAGAAAAAAAATTCAGTAGTTCGGCCAACAGAACAGAAATGGTACATTTTTGAACCTTCCATGTAACCCGGGAAAAGTGAATATTAATATTAAAATTACAATTAATTAGTGGGACTTGAACTGGGATAGTCTCCGCCATTCCTCAACTACGGCGATTCACAGTTCACGCAAAGTTTTCTTTTCAGCAAGTCCTAAACTATTGGGTTCATATCAATCATATCCGGTGATCTCGCCGATCATTACAAAATAGACACTGACACTGACACTACTGACAGTTGTCAGACTTGACGTGCTGTTGTGCTAAACAGTGTGTTTCTGTTTATGAGATTTTATGCCAATTTTGGAGATTTTATTATTAGTCACATTCATTATTAAGCTGGGATTCTATAGTGAAAAATATGCTATCATATGAGAACAAAATAATACTGGCGCCTATGGTACGCATTGGCACGTTACCCATGCGCCTCTTAGCATTACGTTATGGTGCAGACTTGGTTTACACAGAGGAATTAATTGATTGGAAATTCTTGAGATCGAAACGTAAATACAATGGTCAGTATTGGTTATCTTTCATAGGTTATTATGATTAAGGTTATCATTGTTGTAATATTGAGCCTCATGGCTCTGTAATCAACAGTAATCTAATTTTAATTAAATGTCGTTAATAATAAATCAGAAATGATCCTCATGTATAAATTAGAACCAAAACTTACTCTTCAATCTAATTTAAAATTATTTCAGATACATTAAATACTGTTGATTATATAGATCAAACAGATGGTACTGTTGTCTTCAGAACTTGCAATGAAGAGAAAGGAAAAGTCATACTGCAACTTGGAACATGCAGTGCAGAAAGAGCATTAAAAGTAGCTAAACTAGTGTAAGAGTGTGTTATGTATTTATAAAATACTATTTATTACTATTGAGAACTTAATTTTTACTTAAAAAAAAAAATTCCAGAGAAAATGATGTCGCAGCCATAGATATAAATATGGGATGCCCAAAGGAATTTTCTATTAAAGGTGGTATGGGTGTAGCACTACTAGGTCAACCAGAGAAAGCTCACAATATTTTAGCTACTTTAGTGAACAATATATCCATACCCGTTACTTGTAAGATAAGGATTCTCCAAACTCCTGAAGACACTTTAAAGGTGGTAGAAAAACTAGTAAGTTCTGGAATCAAAGCCATTGCAATTCATGGTCGAACACGTGATGAACGACCTCAACATAACGTACATCCAGATGTAATAAAATATGTTGCAGAAAGGATTTCCATCCCTGTAATAGCAAAGTATGTTGATTCTAAATTTTGATTGTATAAGAATTTTAAGTGGAACCTGATAAATTAATTGTTTTTTTATTGCAGTGGAGGTTCTAAAGAAATTGAAAAATATCAACATATTCATAAATTTAAAGAAATGACGGGATGTTCAAGTGTTATGCTAGCACGAGCTGCGGAATGGAACTGTTCAATTTTCAGGAAAGAAGGTTTACTTCCAATGGATACAGTAATCAAGGAATATCTTAAGCTTGCAGTTGAGTATGATAATTCACCTTCTAACACAAAATACTGTGTACAGAATATATTAAGAGATTTACAAGATACTCCGAGAGGAAGACAATTCTTAGATTGCCAAACATTAGAGCAAATATGGTAAGTTATATAAAGTGCGGATTCCACAAAAAAGGACTGATTGAGCTGAACTGAACCATATTACTATATTAAGCTAAGTACATCTGAAAAATTCAGTTGAGTCACATGAATTTTCACTGGTGAAATACAACTAAAATGTTGTCAAGACCCATATTGGTAGAACATCTGTCACATAAGTTACATTTACATTTTGCTTAGAATTTAGGTGTATTTACAAAAAAGAATTTATATAATATATGTATGTTTATCTACATTTATATTTATATATCACCTTACAACGATCATTACAGGATTTACTAAATGCAATAGTATAACCTTATCTTATATTTTAAGTATATGAACTCAGGCTTAAAAAAGGTCTTTAGATGATGCTTTCCCATGTGCTAGATATTTCTTTAATTACTAAATTACAATGTATAATTATGAGCCAGTACATACTACAATATTGTAATTTAAATTTGCAGTGCTATTTGGGATTTAGAAGAATATTGTCAAGAAAAGCAATCTATATATCAAAAAATGGGTATACAGGGTAGATGGCAGGTTTGTCCTCATGAACTAGAACCACCACTGAAGAAGTTAAAAGTAGGAGATACAAATCTTACCGATGTTATACAAATGAAGGCATGTATTTCAATATTGCTATTATGTATTTCGATGCTTTCCAAAGTTATGTGTATTTATATTTATTTATAAGTGTGCAGTGGCAATAGGCTCGCCACCTATTACATTGGGACCTAAACATAAAACAGCCGAAACGTGGGTGGCTAGCACCTCTGCCTACCCCTTCAGGGATATAGGTGAGAGAGTGAGTATTATTAATACTCAATCCCCCTATACTATACTCAATCTATCTATAAATGTTATTATTATAATCTATCTATTGAGCATATATCTGTTCCAGGTATCTTTTATTCGAGGTAACTTCAATGACCTGAATATGCCTAAAGCAAAACTCCATGCGTGGGCAGGAAAAAATGGTCATAAACTACCAACATATGAAACACACCAAGTGGAAAAGTTATTTCGCACTATAATAACTTTCAGAGAAAAAAAATATACATCATCATTCTGGGAAAAAAATAAAAAGTTTGCTGAACAAGGTGCGGCTTTAGTGTGTATGTTTCATATAGGTTTAGTAACAGAAGAAGATTTAATAAAATTTGGAAGCATATTAAAATAACTTTAATAATGTCTTATTATTTTTCCCTCTGCATTGTTTCAAAATTTTATATAATTTGAATATGAATTTCTACCACAAGAAGAAACAATATTTCAACTAAATAAACTTAAACTTGTGCAAAATACAGTTAAACAAAATGTACAGATATAAAGAATTGATTACATTATTAGGCCATGGATATGATTATTATAGTACAGTTTAGCAACTAAATTCTGGTATCAGAAATGTTATTTTGTAAAAAAAAATTAAGACCGATATAAGTGACAATTCACTTAATTATACCTTTTTCATACTAGCTATATTTTCTAATAACTTCTTGTTTAATTCATCTAATTTCGAATTCAAGGAATCTTGTTGTATTAAATCTTCTTGTAGCTGTCGAAAATTTAGGAAACAGCCTTGTGCGTTTTGTACTACATCGTTACCATCTTGTGATTTGGTTGGTTTACTGTTTGTAGGTTTAGCATCCATACGGCATAGATCTTCTAAAATAAATTGTGTATTTGGAATAGTAGGAGCGGTGTACTTTTCCATTTCTCACTTTAACTGAAGCTGAAATATGTATGTCAAAATTATATTCTATGATAAACACAATAAACCGTTCAATTTGATTTGACTACAGATATACTTACATTTTAAACTTAGGTCTTAACAATTCTTAAAAACTTCGTTCCAGTAAATAATTTAAGAGCTGCACAATTATTTTTATATTTCTTCTGGGCCCGAAGCAAAACTGAAATTTAATTCAGAATCCAATCCCGGTCCCGCTAGGCCGTAGTAGAAGACCGGCTGCTCTTCTTGCCTCACAATCACATCACACTCCTGGACAGGATATAAATGAAATGTTCTGTGCTCCTGCTCCTGACCTACCTTACGTAGTATTGTATTCTCTTTGCTCCTGACAGCCACTGACAGCCACAAGCCACAAGCGCCACAGAACAGCAACAGCTGACCAAGCTGACACTTGACAGACAGTACCATAGATCTAGAAGGTGCATGCGTTGAGATGGCCCTGCCCCTAACGCACCAATTATAGTAACCTTAACTTTAACAGGCAGTTGGAGCAACTATAAAGCGTCTAGTTATGACGCGATTTTAACAATTGTCAAATGGTACAACTGCACTGTTTAATGTAGTACGATCGTGCAACCTAGGCTAATAGTCACAGCTTTTCACCGATAGATGGCACTAGTAGTATTTTAAATTGTATTTGAATTACTTTTGGTCTGTGCTCTGGTCATTCTATTCATAATACACTGTAATTATATTTTCATCCTTAAATGTTTTTTTATCTTTCGTTTATATGACACTCGATGCGATAGTCATGCGTTTTGTAGTCCCGCATTTTTAAGGTTATCTACCAACCCAAAGAGATAAGCTGGAAGGTACCCTCTAGGTATTACGTATTGTCACTAAATCTCAACTGTTTGTATATCTGTCAGTGTCTGTCACCGGATAGAAAGATTGTAAATCATAGATTAATATATACATACTATAAATATTTGTAAATAGCTAATACTATAGCTGTAAATATTTGCACCTATTCAAATAAACATAATATTCATTTATGTGCCAATGCAGGCAGATTAGCACAGCGGGAATCATTCCGCGATCACCGCGCACCTGTAGGTACTCGCGTAGCAGTACCTTCGCCACGCCACATGGTCTGTTGGCATAGCATATCCTGCATATCAGATTTTTTAAGAATAATAAATCACATCAAACATTTTTTTAGTTTACCTAATTTCTAACTGTGCTGTTTACTTTTAATAATAACTTTGTCGATACTTTTTATTTCTATAGATTTATTAAGTACAGTATAGGTGAAGTAAAACTGATTGTTGAACAGCTTAAACAAAAAAAAATGCCGGTTCTCTGGTACACTGTAGTTATTTAGGTGGATAGTTTGCGGTTTCCTGTGGCAACCGCGACTGCACTGGCCTCGATTTCACGAGCTTATGTTACGCTCATTTACTTCAAAAATAAAACTCATAAAGTACATGTACCTTACGGCCTCAGAATACAGAAAAAAAGAAAACTTTTTATATAGGTAATATTCTGGAAAAAAGTAAGAGGATGGCCACGGTACTTATAGGTAGGTATTATAGTGTCTTTAGCAATCAAGGCTCTGCATCAGGATCAAGATAAATTAGCTTTGTAGTCCCCGAATTTCGGATTACTTATTTATGTACCTACGATAATTATCCTATCTGTACTTATATTTATTATATCGTTATTGGGGTGAGCTTCCCAGTAGAGTCTAAGTAGTTTCAACTTCTCGGATATCCCGTAGTGGAACCTATTGATTACGACTACTTGTCTTATTGTTTTGTACCTATTTGAACGTCTCAACTCTTGAGTAGGTCGTGTACCTTATCTACTACTATTTGAGTAGCTTTTAAAGATTACAAAGATAAAGTAGCTTTCCTTATTTTAGGGTTAAACAATTAGGTAGCGGCTTTAATTTAACAGGAGTATTTATGATATGTTTCTAAGTTCCTGTATGAGATCACACAGCGTGCTTCATTAGGCAGGTAGTGCGTACCGCGTATGGATATCAGACCACAACACGTGTGGTCTTCAATCTATCAACAAGTTTGGTTCGATATCAGACGACAGGTGTCAAGTTACGTGGTACGCTGATCTTCAATATAAATTATTATACTTGCTTGATATAATTATTATTAGTACCTTAGGTACTTAATACTGTGTCCTTTTTTAATCGTGCGTTAAATACCCACGGAAACCACTTTCGCCAAAATCAGTGAAGGTAATTATTGGACTTGAACCAACTAAAATGCACGTCGTCTTTGGGTGCTTGATTGCCGGTGGTGGTCCCATAATAAGGGGACCACGATGTCCCCATCAAGCTCCGAGGTATGGGGAGCTGCACTTTGCGCTACCGACGCCGCCTGCTTCTGCTAGGATAACAGGCGGGCCCGGATTCTTCTCCGGACCAGCTCCACCACCTCCCTTTCGAGCATTACTTGCTCGCAGATGGAAGTGGCGGCTGCTCAAGCTCTCGTGCACCGTACCATCGCCATGAGTAAGGCGGGGGCCACTAGGATCCGCCGCGGCGGCGCCTCCCACACCGGGCACTCGGTTAGACGTGCGGCCCGAGTCCTCGCTCGCATCGCAGTGATAACACTTAGACGTTGGCACCTTCTGGATCCGACGTAGGTAATATCTGAAGCATATATCTGCCTTTCTCGGCAGCAGTATTCGGTTTCGAAGGCTTACAGCATATATTATTCTCATGGCTATACTTACTAACTATATACTTATATATTATTCATGTACGCACGCAATAATTATTTTGCGCCACTTTGTGTCTGAGATTGCCGGATGTGAGAGAATGCAAGATATGTCCATACGGAGGTCATTCTGCGACCTACACCTGAACGATGGTGCTTTGATTTTAATATTGCATAAACTACTTTCTACTAATCCTTCTAACGACTATCCTACTTCCCATTGCTACCAGCAGTTAGTGACTAACAATGGGCACTTGCACAATCGGCATTAAAAGTGACTAGTCTCACTTTGGCCTGTGTTTGGCGACGACTGTCGATTGTACCTACTTGTGTCTTTATACATTTTGTCCGCAACTAAATGGGTGGCAGAGAATGACAGTAAATCAAATTCAATAATGAATGGAGCTGTCTTATTAAAGTACAATTAAAAAAATAATAATTAGGTAGGTACCCTACAACTCATATTTAAATGTAATGTGTCGGTCGCCTGATGAGATTTTTGATTTACAACCACATTCCCTCGCAAAAAATAAAATCCGCATATTTGAAAGAAACCGCGAGATTACAAGTCGACGCAAATGCTTGTGCATTTGACGATGACGACCGCGCGTCGACGACGACCAAACCGCAAACTCTGCTTCGATGCCCGTATACATCTTCAATGTTCAAAACACTCTAAATTATCTTTAGAACACGGTCTGTTGCGGTCTTTTACGGTTACTCGCCACAGTGTTTTGAAAGATATTACCTAGTACACATTATAATGTATCTATCGATTTCGCATAAAACAGAACGGTTCAGGGAATCAGCCTAACTTTGGTCTCATTTCTTCAAAATCCGTAAAATTCTTAAAGGTTAACTAAACATAATAATATACCTATTGATGGTATATAATGTCGTACTTAACTAGAGATAGATGACCACATGATTCCTGCGTTATACCGATTACCTACTTATTGTTATCACTACATAGTATAAAACAAAGTCGCGTTCTCTGTCACTATGTCCTTATGTCCCTTTGTATGCTTAAACTTTTAAAACTACGCAACGGATTGCAAAAACTATTTTCCTGAAAGAAATGGATGAACTTACCTAGGGCAAGAGTAAGCGCCAACTTCACGTCTGGTAATAAGCAATATGCAATTTGAAATGCGAAATGAAGGAGTGGACTTGGATACATGATCTGCCCAAATTCAATAACGTCAAAAGTGGATTATATAATGAACGGAACAAAATATTAGGAGTTCCAAAATTGAGATTTAAACTAACCCGCAAGGTAGTTTAAATCTCAATTTTGGTACCAAAGAAATATCAGAATATGCTATTAGCTGACTTCGTAGAGGAAGAAAATAGAATAATAGTATTTTGTACTAAGGATGCAAGACGTGACATAGAATCTTTCAAACACATTTTCAATGATAGAACGTTTAAATCATGCCGACAATCCTTTCAGCAGCTGTATTCCATTCATGATTATAATGAGAAGACCCAATCTATAATCCCCCTAATTTTCGCCTTTCGAGAGAACAAAAAAATACAACAGATGAATAATTATTTAGCTAGTTAAAGTCACAATTTCCAACACGGAACCCCCAAAAAATTACACTAGACTTTGAAAAAGCGGCCATGAAGGCCATTCGTAACGTCTTTCCTAAGAAAAAAATTAAATTATGTTAATATCATTTTAACAAGTCTTTAATCAGAAAAGCGAAATCCTAGAAATTAAATTTCAGTGTGTCGAGAACAGACACGTAGCGCGTCGTACTGGTCTAGCACGCTTACCACCAGGCTTTATAAACAAAGGCTTCACATGAACATGAACAAGAGCCCACCAGGAAAACAAGCTGAAAAATTTAATACGTATTTTAAGAAACAGCGGTTTGATCAAACTGAGTATTCCAAAGTTTTGCTGTTGTAGCAACGAAACAATTCGAACTACAAACCACCTTGAGGGATGACATTACAAAATTAATAGGTATATTGGACGTAGAAATCCCACTCTTGCAAATGTTCTCGGCGTTTAAAAAAATGAAATGGGAGTAGGGAAAAAAGTAAACAAAAAAGTAACAATTATGAAGTTATTGATGAAGTAATTATTTACTATTCATCACTAGATTTACTAAAAAAAATTTTCATTGCATTGAAATTATTTCGCCATTTTTGATTAACTTTTAGTATACCTACCCCCTTTTTAACTCTTTTAAATTTTTACATTCTTTCACATAACTATGTAATTTAGGTTTCAAGTTAGTTAATTAGTGTAGTTTGTGTTTATTCATCATTATATTTTGTTCTTAAGATCAATTTGGTACATTATTTCGAAAGAAGATTTTTTTCTTAATTCGAAGCTGGTTACAAAAACAGTAAAAAGCCCGGTTGCAGGATTACTTTTTTCTTAATTGGTAACGAGTTTCGAAAACATTGTTTATGCTAATTAGGAAATCAGTTTCAGAAGAAGAAATATTATTCTTATTTAGAAACTAGTTTCGAAATTTGGTATCGTACATGGCCGAAGGGTTTTGTAGCTATAGTGATAGATAATCTTCGTTTCCGCCCAAAGCGATAATTGTTATCTATAATCTTTTCTTATATTCGATTTGTCTCTGTTCAAATATTTAGTTGGGCGAGAGTAGTTACGTACTTACATAAACTACCTACTATCTGCAAAAGTCAAGCAAAAATTAAAAAAAAATTATATGTAGTTACAATTTAAAATTATAAAATGACTGACAACACAACTGAATCTCGAAGCTTTGTTTTGACTGGCGACAATAGTCCGTTCACTACTCATAATGTGTCACCCTACTTTGTGTTGCATATTAAATGACAAGCAATGCGACACTTCATATGCAATTCGATGAAATGACAGCCATAATATTTTCGACAATTCAATGAATGCCACTTCAATCTCATAAACTCGTAGCATCTCATTACTGGGGCTTAAAATTAGAAGGGTCATAAAATAAAATTGAAATATTTGGTCCCTGATTGAGTTTCAAGAGAGAATAGTTGTCACTCGATTTTAAAATTGTATTACAATAAACAGCCTCAGTGGCGTAGCGGTAGTGAACGCGACTGCTACGCAGGAGACGCGTGTTTGATCCCCTCTCAGTGCAAATATTTGCATGCATGAATACTGCTATTTGCACTGGTCTGATCGTGCCTGCAAGCACATTAAGCTGTCGGTCCCGGTTGCCAGTCGTTACGGGTAGTTCAAGCCCTCAAAAGTCCGACTAGTCTAACTACAGAACTTCGATATCACCAATTTGAATGTGGAGATCAGATGGCAGTCGCTTCACGGAAAATGTCGAAGTTCAGCCGCATCTCAGTTGGACTAAAAAACCGACTTCATACCCGGGACTAGATGGGGACGTCGCGGTCCCCCATCCTAAAGGCACCATTTCGATGGCCAAGGATCACTCAGAGATAAATAATATAATAATAGGTATAGTAAAATTCATTTATTCACTATAGTTTGTTTACAAGGATATGAACTTTATCAAAGTAATAACATGCACATTTTAGACAGAAGCGGTAGTTCAACTCTGGTACCCAAGGTAAAATTTTACTTGTATTTGATTGATTCGAGAGATATGTCTTATATTTCTCCTCCAACAATTAAAAATCCCACCTCTACCGGCTCTTGTACGAGTCGAGATTTTGCGCACAATAAAAAAGTAGTCTAGTGTAGTAAGCACGAATTGAAAAGAACATCTTGATTAGGATTTACCGTACCGTGAACAAAGCTCTATAAATATTTTAAGAGATTTTATTTAGTTGCCTTGAGAGCGATTAGGCCGGGACGCGTGTCAGAGCATAATCGGTAGATCTCATAAATAAACTGGGCGCTTTGTGTAGAAAAACAAAAGGGGGTTAAGTTATTAGTGCCAGGGCGCGTTCCCACTATATCGTGGCGTTATAGCTTGTACCCTTAAAATTTAAATGAAGGTGTTCATATGAGATATAGCAATTATATACATGTATGTCATGCTCTTGTCGTCACGATTCGATGGGAACAGCTAGATACGACAGAACGGGTTCATTCTCTTTCGTAACTAATTTCTGATAGTTAGCTACGATCAATAATTTTCCTTGCTTTGATAATCAGGTACAAAAAATTAATAAAAATGTAATTTTTTAACCACGTCACAAAAAGTAAAGAAACTTTTATTACTACCGAAGAAAATTTTATTTTAATTTTGGGATAACTGGTTATTCCATTAAGAAAATTTTGTCCAGTTTCGCATGTGTCTTTGTTACCAGCCAAAGCCAGAAAAAACCCTGTTCGTAGCAGGTTATGAAAAATCAGTAAGAAAGCTGGACCTGATAGAACGATAGTGTTGATCGATAGAAAATTTCGGTGATACTGACAACAAATGTTATATTTAATGGGAACTGCTGGACTCGATAGTTATTCAACGATAAATCGTATCACATACCTGCCTACTAACATATCTAATGGAAACGCGCTCTCAGAGTCGTCTCGGAAGGGCGCGCGTGCCAGCGCGCGTGTGGCGGCAAGGCCCCGGGTTACCGGAGTGCCTGACAACAAATATATTGCTTCCAGAGACAGATGACGCAATTGAAGAATGTTGTTTTAATACCTTCTGGAGCAATTTCTAGTCTATGTTGCCGAACTTCATAAATCCCGAAGCAAATTGTTTATTTAAGCTTTGGATAATTGCTTTGTAATTTAATTTTGCGTCATAAAACACACGAAAGTTGCAATATGCGGGAGTTTGTCATTCAATCACGCCAGAAAAGCTGAACGGGTCTAGATAATTTTCATGGCTTGACATTAAGTTAGATCATACTTTGGCATAACTAAATAACGAATGTTGTTGAAATCTCACTGGCAATGAAGAATTTCCCACGAAGAAAATGTTCATCTGGCTTAAAAAATATATTTTTATAACTGTTTGAAAAATGATAATTGTAAATGTGGAGAAAGACTAAACGGACTCCAGGTTTCGAAGCGGAAGCTTTGAATGAAACCGTGAATAACATAAAGGACTACAGTAGGTACTGTACGATATCTTTCTTCATCCATTGACATTCTAGTTAGGACACGTATGTTTATGACTTCTGAAAACAAGAAACTTGCATTAAAATAAATAAAAGAAAAGTGATAATGTTTAGACTATTCAGAACAGAATGATATATGTATAACGACGACACGGGCCAACTGCTCGAGTGACGGTGGAATTTACGAGCACATTTCAACACGGCAACTACATTTGTTAATAGACACATTAACAGTTGAATGCGACTGCGTCGGTTTTTAATTGCCGACATATTGGCGTGTGTCCCTACACGATTTATTCTATTTTATATTCTAGGATTCTCTACAGAACATCCAAACTTTCTGAGGCCATAGTAAGTTAGTAGTTATAGGTTAAAAACTTGATCGATTCTAGAATGCGGGCTAACAGGAAGACCTCGGTACTAAATACTCATGCCCTAGCAGGATGGTTTAGAATTATAAAATCATGCATAGAAACACCAAATTGTGAAAATATTTCTATTGAGTGTTTTTGTATAGCCAATAGCAATATATGCACCGAATGGAATTCGAATCTGCAACCACTGATGTAGCAGTCAAACGCTCTATGCACCGCTACACTACACACCACATGGCTCTACAACATTTGTAAATAGACACATTAATAGTTTAAATGCGTCTGAACTGGTTCTTAATTGCCGACATATTGATGTATACCCCTCAACGTTGCTTCATACAATGGGCCGATAGACGCAGATTAAGTGCAATCAAACTATCTGCAACACTAATTGTTAAACTGGTTACAAATAGTTACCTTAAATGACTATTAGGTAGTTGTAGATAAGTCGGTTAATGTATATCTACTTAATACAAAAGTAAAGTACCTTTAAATTATTTTCTTCTCGCTTACCCAAAGCTTCCTCATCATCCTCATAGTTGTTTCTCAGTTGCGTTTAAAGTATGCACTTTGGAGTCCTAGGTTCGCTTGTTGGTATCTATAAGTATTTTAGTTATATTAGCGACTAGCTGTTCCCCGCGGTTTCACCCTCGCTGCTAAGCACCTGTTGGTCGTAGCGTGATGTTATATAGCCTATAGCCTTCCTCAAGAAATGGACTATCCAACACTAAAAGAATTTTCCAATTCCAATTAGTAGTCCCTGAGATTAGCGCGTTCAAACAAACAAACAAACAAACTCTTCAGCTTTATAATATTAGTATAGATGCCATCTGAATTCTCAACCCTGAGAAGAAATCGTCTGTTGTTGTTTATATCGACTAGCAGGTGAAGTTAACTAGGGGCTCAGGGATGTATCTAAACATACTCGTACGATATTGCGTTCATTTCGAATACTGAAAAAAATGTTTTGATTTCTTTTTCCTCATAAAGTTTATGTTTTCCAAGTATAAGGTATGAAAATGCACATATTTCATAAATTTAATATGATAGCGGACAGTACGGTACCTACCGGTACCTAAATATTTTAAACAAATCATTGTAGTAGGTAGGTAAGGTAACTGTCCGTCACAATTTCACAAATACAATGAGCAAACAAAGACGGCTAGGGGTGCCTAATAACTGAATGAAAACAAAACGAATAGTTGTGTGGCCTGTGTGCAATTAGTGTAATGGTAACGTATTGTTTTAGTTCATTGTGATGCGAGTGCGTCGCTACTCGCTAACGAGCATCAAATGGCGCGTGCGCCGTTCACGGCGAGCAACGAGCTCCTCTCGACGACTCTCTTTGTTGTGCTCATCAACCCTCCCTCACTCGCATCGAGTTCCTACTAACATTAGGAATGTGAAAGTTTGTGAAGATGTCAGGGTGTTTGTTACTCAATCGCGCTGAAACGGCTGAACGGATCTGGCTGGTAGAGAGATATTTTATTGAAAAGTAACTTCTGCCCTCAGCAACTATTTATTCCCCTGTGCCCCAGCTTCTTTCCTTTGTATGCATGTAACTGCGAACGCTGAAGCACTCTTGAATCTTTTTCAGGTTCTACACTACCTCGTTGATAAGTTAGATTGCTAGTTTAAAAATGTAGTCATAAAACATATCGAAAAGAGATACACAATGTGTTCTTTTCACATTTATTCTAGTTGCCCCCGACTTCCCCATCTAGACATCCGTATTTTAATTTAAGGTACCTATTTGCACGCAACTTAATTATACTTACTTCTAAAATAAAATAAGATGTAGTTATTTTTATTCTATCAGCTATCTGCAATGATGTGCAGACAGTTGAAATACACGTATTAAAAAAATTTTATTGAAACTTATCAAAAAAACCAAATTAAATTTTATTTATTTGTACAGATAGTGTATTATAAGTTTATAATGGTAATTCTGATTTCAATACTAGAATTATTTCCAACTAAACGGATTTAGTTTGACGTAGCAATAGTGAAACGGACAACGTTTACAATTCACAACAATAGTTTGACGTCGCTATGTCTACCAATTCTACCAACTCAATAAGTGAAGTAGCTCGCTAGAATGCACTCGATTGAGATTTGGATAACAACTGGATACAATGAATATTTTTCATTGATCCTTAAGTTTTGAAAGTAAAGCTTTATGTAAAGAATGGTGGACGCCGTTGATGGACATCGAATGGAGGGACCACCGACGGCGTTGGGCGGCGGCACGTTGGAAGGTGACCGGTGATGCGTGATGCTCTACTCTATTGCTCACTGAACACTCTTATATGTGCCTATATAGTTTGTGATGTTACTTGTTTTGTCTACTGTCTTAAACTAGGTCCATAATAAAGATCCAAATTATCGAAAACCTCTTCCGATTAACCCATTGACTTAGAAAGTTATACGGTTATTGCATTTAATTATATTAATGTTAAGTAGGTATAGCTGATTACCTACAACTCACTTTTTAGTAGTATTTATATAGTATATTATAGTAGTATTTATATTATAGTAGAAGTATGTATGTGTAATAATTTTACATAACATAGTAGGTACATTTAAGTATAAAGATTTTAGAATAATATCTATAAATAATTACGGAACTTAGCTAGAACTATACTCCATTTGTTTAGGTATTTAAAAAAAGGTGAGTAAATAATCTTGGCGTGGTTAACTTTTTTTAAGTAAGTACCTAAACAAAATGAAGTATAGTGGATACGTCGTAGCTATCTAGTTAAGTATGTTTTCTAGCCACATAGCGTCTGTAGGGCCATACTAGACCTTTAACATTTTTATCTGTATTCTGACCATTAAATTTAAATTCGGATTATTGATTCTAAAAAAATTAATCGAGTGATATATATCTTGATAATGTACGCACTTTGTATTGTTATTATTAACTTTCACAATAAAATAAATGTAGCTGTATACTGTAAGTAGCAGAGTGATCGTATTGTCAAGAGGCCATTCATCGCACAGCCATTGAATACCAATCAATACTTGTCTGAAGATCT
The DNA here is from genome assembly GCA_963691645.1 of Pelosia muscerda. Taxonomy (NCBI): domain Eukaryota; kingdom Metazoa; phylum Arthropoda; class Insecta; order Lepidoptera; family Erebidae; genus Pelosia; species Pelosia muscerda. The sequence continues at coordinate 10,118,388 of OY829100.1, forward strand.
CTTATTCACGCATACTTTAACAAACAACAAACAGTATTCAAAATTGCGCATCGCACCTCTCCCGTTAAGCTGCTACGCATTTTATCAAAAATGACCTCTATGTACTCTTCCTTGAGTTCAATATTCAATAGTCGACTAAAAAACTGAGGCGGCATATCATGACACAAGGTAAGGTTACCTATTCACATATAATCCATTGTATAAGTCTTTATAAAAACTTTTATTGAAATGTTTGGCTCTATGTCAGTAATTCGATAAAAGAAAATCCGTCATTGAATACATTTAGTTAACAATTGTGTCTTTTGAAACGTAATTGAGAATCGAAACATAGAAAAACATAGAAATGGATTTTGAAGGTTCTTTAGGATCTTAAAGTGACTACAGCCAACAAACTAAGTGCCAGCACTGCACTAATAAAATTAACTTCATGTACCTACTTCACCCGTTTTAGCAAGTCACGGGGGTCGGGAATGAATAAAAAAAACCTATAACCTAGACCGAAAGCGAGCATTATTTTTTGTAATTTAATAATTACACATAACATTTATTATAAATAGTCTACTTATGGTATACAAAACGGTTCTAAACAGTTTGTCTGTGAACTCAGTTGAATCTCGGTATACTGTTTATTTCATAGCTTAGCTAATTCGATGTGTTAAGGACTGCGAATAAACATAATACTAAGATATTTTTTTTTGTAAATACATTTATACATACATAATAAACCTAACCTATATAAAATAGCTAAACCAATGCAAATACACACATTTAGATAGATAGATAGACATATAGATAAACAATTAGCAGAGTGTACGTTAATAAACAGACTTCTACTCTTAGCAGGACTCGATCCTGCGCCCTCTTCGTAGAAGTCGAACGCTCTATCGATTTGAAAGTGTTCTTTATCACACATTGGACCGACAGTTTGGTACCCATATAGGGGTACTTAAAATCATTTATGTTTGTAAAGTATTAAAACTAGGTATAACTACAGCCTACCGGAATCGCTGGTCTCGGTCTCAGAAAAATGAGTTTATCTTACCGTGGAAGTGATGAGCTATATTTGAGATAGGTACCGAGAATATGACGAAATATATGTACCTAGGAGTATCATCTAATGATCTGTGTCTCCCTTTACAGGAAGTGAAAGCCAACTTTGTGGGCTTCGTAATCTGATAACTACAACTTTAACTCTTCTTGAAATCGAAGCTATGAAAGCCTCCTATAACTCATTTTCCAGCTTGACTTCAGATCAAATTTTGGGATCTAACCAAACTTATATCATTATTTTAAAATTACAACTGATTGTTTTTTTAATCAACAAAGACAATTATGTGGGTCTGCATAAAGGAATGATTATGGCAATCATAATCGGCTGCCAGTTTACGCTTCATCTTTATAAGCAATATAAAACGTGATGGTTCGAGTGCCACGTTCCTCTGCAGCCCCGCCTCGTCACGTCCGTACCAAGCCGCAGCCTAAGCTTCTGTTATTTGTCAGAAGCAGGTACCATCAGATTATCCAAAATAGCACGATGAATGGAAATAAGCGAGGCTACATTACTAATTTAAACTCTAACCTGCTCTGTATCAATATTGTTTAGTTTTAGAAATATACACTATTCAAAAAATATATATTTATATATACTAATGTGCATTAAATAGGCTTTTTGCAACAATATCGGCAACCACATGTATACTTTCTCAGTGTTGCGAGCTGTTGCTGAAATGAGGGTGTTAATTCACCTCCGCCTACCAGGTGAAATCTGGCTACTGATTGCTTGTTGCCAATGTTATTTAATGTTTATTTCATTTCACAAAAAAAGTAAAAATCTACCCATTTTTCATTTTTATGCTACGGTAGTTGGTGCTATTTGCTTGACACGGTACTGCCGTTGTACTATATGAATGCTCGCAACGCCAGTAGCCACGGAAAATATTCTGAAAATGTTTATACAATTTTTGTAGAGATAGCAGTATGGGGTATAATCTATTGTAATCTCTTGAGAAAACTTTGTCTGGGAGAACAATCCGCAATTTCAGAAAACCCAGCCAGCATAAAAGACATGGATGAATATTTGCTTGAAGGCTTCATCAGATGATTCTTTGCGTCTTGCTTAACGGACCTGGGACTACAGAAAGCAGGAACTCGTGTGGTGGTAAAGAATTCCAAGAACCTAATATGGTGCAGCAAATACAAGAGTTGCCAAACTACTTGGTTCGTGATGGAATTATTGAACAAATGGCAGATCTATAATATCAATGATATTCGAATCAATTTAATTGCTAGGTTACATCCTACATCCTTCAAAATCAAACACGAAATTATTTAGCGTTTTTGTCGTTCTACGATGATACTATAATAAAATATCCCTTATTTCAAGTTCTAATAAGTTCAAAATGTGTAATTTAGTTAAATGTTATTTCATTAGTGAAGATAATAACAGCGGATATGTATTTATCGATGGTGATGGGGACTTAATCATCGCCAGCATATGTTAACATTGTAATAACGAGGTAACAGACCGCTCAGGCCGCTTGGTGCAGCGCACACGCCCTCGCTGCCGGCCTCGCTGGCCTGCTCCTCACTATATCATCGCATCGGTCACGCGCGCCTCGCTCCAATTTTATCCCTCAACAAAAAGGCGCAACGACAGGAAGGGTTGGATTTAATTACGATATTTTTCTATTATTTTCTCCGCTGTCTTAGTTTCGGGGCAAGGGTCGTGAGATGTAATAAATTCCGCTTTTTATGAGGTCACGGTTAACCCTCTTGATAACGTTTATCGCACATCTGGTATAAATGAAAAGCCTATTGTTATTGTACGATAATGTATTATCAATACGATTTTTACGTATATTCCGTAAAATATATAAAATAAAAGAAACGAAAAATTAATATATTTTCTGTATTTGATATCCGCAGGAAATAACATAAAAACTAAGTAGTTGATCATTAAGTATTTTTAATATATTTTTCTTCGAGGTTACAAACACCTAAACAAGACCTAAGTTCACCTAGATAATTTACTTGACATAAAATTGGTAAGGTAAAATTGATAAGGGTCGTAGAAAACAAATCTACGAACACGTACTTTTAGCGTTGTAGAGCTTTATAATTTTGGAGCTACATAATGGTGCGTACAAAATATTAAGGGGCACTTTACCTACCTACCTCGACACGTCACAGTACACGATACCATGTGATCGCGTCACAGCAGAGCATGTCATGTGACGACCTGCTCCGCGATGCATGAAATGAAGCGACCCGCTTTAACATTTTCAACCGATTGCATCCGAGAAGCGTGAGTTCGGATAAATTTTATTGATCACCTAACACACACGTCCGACTGAATTCAATAAAAAACTGCATGGAAGGGTTTAATGGTTACACTTACAACACTGACACTTATTGTTACATCAATTTATTTTATGATTCGTGACGCGAAAATTATTATTCTGTGTGATAACTTCATATTTGGCGATTAGATGTGTGAAAATAGGAGCGATACAGATTTACTTTTAGATAATTTTATTAATTTATGACCCGAACAAAACCTTTCAGTGTTTGTAAATATCATTAGGTATACCAAAAATTATAATTGAAAGTACCCATTGGATGTTCATAAAATTAATTTCAGCGATGGCTATAGCAATATATTTTACTTAAAAATCGACTCGTATTAGATATGCAAACAATAATGTAGATGGAAAGGATTGCTGTCGGCGTCGCCTATGAATAATTATAATTCGTTAGTAGCGAGAATGGATTTGTGTACTTAAGCGATTAAAGTTATTTGAATACAGCTTTGTATCAATAGGCGTAAGAGTGGGAGCGCCATACGCAAATACAGATGTTCACACTTAGGGATCAAGCGTGAATTGAGCGTAGGCACAGATCGATGTAAGCTTTTTAAGCTCACAGTTGAAACAGATGAACAGTTAACTAATGAAATTTTAGATACAATGATAATTCTTTGTTTTCTTCTGATATGATATTCCGTCTTGATTCTGAGACTTTAGCGATTTCATTCATCAGTACTTCGGACGCGGAGCTGCCATCAATGGCTAGTTTATTATAAATATGTCTATTTTCTTCAAACTATACATTACTAGCTCGGTGATCGATCACGCGACACGTGCTTGTACGTCCAAAGTATTTTTTCGATAAAAAAGCCATTTTATCAAAAAAACATGGTGAATTTCAACAATAGCTTCGATAGCGATAAAAGTAGGCGCATTGAGATAAACAAATATTTGAGCGAGGGCGTAGCGGAGCACGAAACTGGCGAACAAAGGAATTATCCCAGGATTGAGTTGGGTATTAACGTTATTTGATTACTTAGACACGTACACGCACATGAGAATATTAGAGTCTTTTCTTACAACTTAAAAAAGAGACAATCTCTTCTGTAAGAGGATTAAAAGTTTGAGTAGCCTGCCAATGTAAACTTTTAAAGCTATTATGTATCCTTCATGAAGAACCATACTTTTTATTTAATATTGAACTAACTTCCTAGCTTCGTTGTACACCTGACAAAGTCGACATCCTTACTTCCTTTTGTTTCCTTACCATGCTCTACTAACGGAATTTTTGTAAATAGGTAAATGCGTAGGTATTTTTATACGAATATTTCTTTTTTATTTAGGATACGGTAATTTGACTTCACCTCGCCTGATGGTAAGCTGAAAGGAAAGTAGGAAAGTGGAATTTTCGGCAGTTTCGGCACTGCCAGGAAGAAACATCTTAGGGCACGCTGTAGTGGCGGCGGCGGTACGACCACTCATGAGGGACTGACTAGTGACGCCACACGGTACCCTCTCTTACCGGCAGATGATCACCACGCACGTGAGCTTCGGGGATTACCATCGTTGGATCCAGAAAGAGTCAACGTCCGAGTGCCATCACTGTGATGCGAGCGAGAACTTGAGGAAGACTCCGGGCCCACAATGCCCGCGATGAGTGGAGGCGACTCGGACGTCGGAGGTCGCAGAATGACCTGTGTCCTCCATGAGCGCGGATCTGAGGGTGACGGGTGGAGCCGCCTGTCATCCTAGCAGAAGCAGGCTGCGACAGCGGCGGCGCAAAGTGTGCCTCCATATATCCGGGGGCTAGACGGGGTCACCATAGTTCCCACATTGGGGGAAAGGAGTCATCTCATCTCACCTCTGGCAATCAAAGACGGCGTGCGTTTTAGTCGATTCGAGTCCGACATAATCACCTCCATCAAATTTAGTGGAGACGGTATGTATTTGGCGCACGGAAAAAAGAAAAAAGGACGAGAGACATCTTTGTATGTATGTATGTATACAATGATGCGTAGGTATACAAGGCTCTAATTGATAGGTTATATAAAAAAATTAAAAAGGTAAAAAATATAGAAATAAATAATTTGAATCCAGAAGAAAATCTTGTAAAGTAAATGTCGGTAGGTACATACATTACTATATATTTAGTTAAGTATTCACAGTGCATCGTGACGGTCTGGCTGCTGGGGAGAGGGCACGCCGCCGCTACGCCTGCGTGATTGTTACAGGCAGTTAGAGGCGATCAATATAAATACCTTTACAAACTTAAAAAAGCTCATGTTAATTATTTTTCATCTGCCCACTTAAGTGCGAAAATAACTATTTTGCTACTACTGCACCAAAAACCTCACGAGTAACAATGATTCGAATTTCAAACACCATTAGAATTATCTCTATAGGTATGTGGCAATATACATAATAGCATGATTATATTCATATTTACTTAGTAAAAACTTTTTTACACCCCTTAGGCAAGCAAGCACACGATCCACCTAATGAAAAGTGGTTACCGCGGCCTATGGATGTTTACAACGCAGACCATTATAAAGTATTGATTCATGAAAATCAAGCGCTTTTAAGCGTAGTAGGTTACTATCAGACAGCAGATATTAAATGAATAAGTACTGTCTGATACTCTCCAAGATGTTAATTGGTAGTGCTTGTGCGACTAAACACGTAATTAATTTTCTTGCCATTTACACCGTATAGCAAGGAATCGGGTCAATTTTTTTTTTCCAAATTTATTCAGTAGCAACATTTTCGGTAAAGAATTTATTTTCGGCATTCAAGATTCTAGATTGAAGATTCATTTATTTGCATAAACACGGGTTACATGGATGTTATTACAACATAATAGTCGTTTTTTATAGTGCCAACATGTTTTGCCCAGACAGGCGTACAAAAATTATTGATAATGGAAAAAATATGTTTTAAACAAATTATAATTTATGTCACAATTAAGAAATTAGCAAATTACAAAAAACATTAAACATATTCGATATACTTACCCATTTTTGTACCAAGTGCCCGATTGGCGGCAATAAGCTCGCACCCTATTATGTAACACCGAAAATCATAGTTGGCGTTTGCTTCGGTTCGCCGACATCGTTGTCATAGGTGTACGTAGAGTCACCGGCGGAACGCGTAAACCCATCCCACATGGAGGAACACATACGCTTTGGTGGTCAGCTGTTGTGTTACTAAAGAGAAAGCCTCTGCGCCTAAGTGCGAGCTCTCGCAGTCTTGCATTCAGCCTCGGCTGACGCATTCCTGCCGTCTCCGCGCGTGCTAACGAACGTATTTGTCACACTGAGACTGATTGACGTCAAACGGTCAAACACTCGAATTTATCCAAGAATACGTCCATATTGGGTTGTTTAGCAGGTTATTAAGATTTGTAGAGCTATGCTTGAAGTTTCTTTAAAACATAAGAGTCATCGGACACAGAACTGAGTTACCGAGATAAATCGCAGAATAAGTAACGAAGTGACGTGGGCTGGTCACATCTGACGAAATACTGGTGACCGATGCAGCATACAAGACCTAGGGCGAAGACTGCGAGAAAGTAAACAGAAGGTAGGACGCCTCCTAGCCAGATGACCCGACGACCTGAAAAAGGTGGCTGGGGTGAATCGGTTGCGAAAGGCGGAGGATCAGAAGCAAAAGCACATGTTGGCCTCTGTGCAGAAGGCCTCTGAGCAATGGACTGCCATAGATGATGATTGAATTTTTCGTATATTATTAATATTTCATGCTAAATTCAAGCTATTATTGTTAACCCAATGTCGACCCACCTACTAGGTTCCTACTATTGTTGTTAATTGAGTCATTTACATGTCAAATAAAATAAATGTCAACGAAGAAATTAAAACTAAAGGGTGATCAAACAGCAGATATCGTTTTGTCTCTTTATAGAGCACGAACGAGGCACGTGGCACTTTCTATTAGCATCCGTATATGAATAATATAAATGCGTCGCTCTAAGTTGTGAGTGTTGGTTTGGGCCTTAAGGATTAGGCCATAAGGCCTACAAGGCATTCCTTTTCCTATAAAAAATGATAAACTTGCAATAATAGTAAACCTAATTTTATATTTTCACATCTTTATATTTTCGAATTTACCAATAAAAACGTAATATAGACTAAATCGGTAAAATATGGAGCGATAAGGCACGGGCATTAATCATTGGACTAGCGTGAAATCAAATTACCGTTTACCAGTCACAAACGCCATGAAGGGGTTAGATTCAATGCACACTCATACTTGGACTCATATAAACCCTACCGCTTAACGCTTCCGTCTCTTTCCGATTTATATTGAAGCCTGTATGTGAAAGTGAGATGGCATATTTTAATTTTATACCGAATCCGTGATAGACCGCAAATCAAGAATTGTGCAAATCTAAAATGCAAACAAATTCAGACATGAAATCGGTTTTGTGTTGGCGATAAAATAAGTTATTATTTGCGATGAAACTACATCATGGGGTTAGTGAAAAGTATTATAGTTTCTATTTTCGTTAAAATTTGGACTGTGGGAACATTTCATCATATTCAGTCGATTCAATATGCGATGTAGAACATCGTAGGTAGTACCTACCTAAATTAGCAATTAAATAATAATATCGTTAGTAATTAGAATGAAAATGTACATTACTTCAAAATTCTGTTTGTAAAAAGCCTTTTGTAAATTCTGTTTAGATAAACTGATTTCAAAGAGAAAACTAATCTCTCAAAGATCGACGTTCTAATGGCGGACCGTACAAAGGACCATTAAAATAGTCAGGAATGGTTCGTTCACGTCAAACTTTAATCCCGAGATTGACTTTTATAAATAGGGGTTCGGCGCTTAATTAGAGCGAATGTTCCGGACAACAAGCTATGGGCCACCTCCGCCTGCTCTTTGGGTACAATAGGCTAGTGATTGACACAAATTACCTCTAATCGAGGACATCGAACCGAACAGTCGTTCCATCCATAAATTTCAACCTTTTGTCGATAGTTGTGCGCAATTTAGAACACACTACTGTTGAAAAGCATAAAATTCCATTATACATAGGTAATGATACTGTTAGCAGTGTTGTATTATTATTTGTAACTGAATCTTGTGAAGGGTTATATAAAATTTGTGCTCAATTTAAAATTAAATTTAATTGTATTTTAATCCGAGCGATAAACGTCAATCAAGTCTCTCCTGCGACTGTGATACATGTATCAAGAGAGCTCAACATCACGTCGCGCCCCCATCTATCGCCATTCAAAATGGATTTTGAGGAAGGGTGAAATTAAAATGTCAAAATAGTAGCGACCCGGTTAGTATTTGTCTCCGGCTTTATTCGACGCTATTGTTGTATTCGTTCTTTAAAGCTCACATGAAAACGATACCGTTTAAGCTCTTTTTTTCAGTAAAATACTAAAGAAACCAACACCTACCTACTGCTTCTATTGTAACATAAGTGTAATAAAACTGTAAGGAACTATAAATTCATGTTTGAAAATTTAAGTTCTGAAACGATTACAAAATGCCGTGTTCGTCCATTTGTAAACAGAGGGCGATGCCGCCGGATGTTTCAACGCTCACAACATCAACACAATGTTTTATTCACGTTCGATTAATAACATTCAATACTGTTTTCGTACGTGTTTGTACGTGCAGAACCAAATCTTCAGGCTTTTTCAAAGCAAACCACTTCCAATATCTTCAACGTAATACAAAACTGTTATGAGTAAATTACAAGGACTCTCAGTTCACACGTTTGGCATGAAATGATATAGCCTATATCTCAAAAAGTACTGGCTTTAGGATTGAAATTTTGTATTTAAGAAAATAGCTATGAATTTCTAAAATACTTTAGGGTTAGTTTTCAAATATCTATTGGTCATAGTTAATCAGAAAAATAACGTTTAAAAAAAGATTTTCAGCTTTTCTACGTAGGCTTTATCCTCAGAGAATCACGCAACGACAATAAGATAAGATTTTTAATTATTATATAAAACTAGCTGACCCGGCGAACTTCGTACCGCCTTAGCGTAGCTTTAATGCAAAATTAAATGTATATTTTTCAATCTTTCTGAGAGATTTTCTTCATATTTTTTTCCGTAAGAACCTTGTACAGAGTATTAGAAAACTACAAAAAAGAAATCAGCCAAATCGGTCAAGCCGTTTTCATGTTATGTCGTGACAACAGAAAACGGGTTTCATTTTTATATATATAGATACCTCCCATCCCAGGTTTACCATGACACACACCAATGACTTTTCGATGCTTTTCGAAGTTATGTGTGTATTTATCGCAGGTTTTATAAGTGCCCGATTAATGGCAATAGGCTCGCCACCTATTACATTGGGACCTAAACATAAACTGGCGAAATGTGGGTGCTAGCGCCTCTGCCTACCCCTTCGGGTATATAGGCGTGAGTTTATGTATGTATGTATGTAGGTACCTCCCATTCTTTTAAATACCATACTTTACCGCAACATGCAGATCAGGAAAACGTAAGGGACGTTTTCCTGATTTGCATGTTGACTTATAATTTTTTTTTTTTATCTATGGCACGTCAATTTGACTTCACCTCGCCTGATGTTAAGCTGAAGGCAAAGTCTAATGAAAGAGGGTCACCATTGCAAACCCGTTCAGTGCTACAATGGTGGCGCTCAGCTTGACGGCCTCATCAGATGCTTTTTCACGCCCCGCTTAAAGGACCCGGGACTGTAGGAAGAAGGAAACACATGCGCCGGCAAGGAATTCCAGGACAAGATACATTCACTTTATAGTAAATTAAGACTTTCTGATTATGTAGGCCTCATGGTATTTTATCCAATAGTACCTAATACTTTACAATTTTGAAATGGGTGCAGTCAAAGGCGCCATTCACGTGTTGCAAATCAGCAAGACCTCGGGTTTACCCAGTCGTGAAATAATTTATATATTTTGCACACTTTATGGAGTTTGCTAGCTTATGAAACAGTTTAGCTATATTTTTTGAAGCAGCTAACTAACATGTATATGTAGTAAATCTCTACATACTAACTGGATAGGTAAAATAATTAAATGATCTATAAAAAATTAGAAAAAATACCACTCTTAAGGATGATAATGTACGTATTTCAGCCGATTTTTATTTTGATTATTGTCGTTTAAAGTCATTGTGAGAAGAGAAGCCAAACTCTAAAAGGTACTCTGCTCATAAAGGATGTTACTCTATGGCCATTTTCATGGCTATTTTTATGGGACCCATGCAATAAGTTGGCGAGTCACCGTCTATTTTTTTTTAACAATTTTGAGACTTCTTGTTCCGGTAGGCGTCCGTTAGTCTCTTCCCATAGCCCATTTACCAGTCCATCCAATATTCAACCCGATAGCCCAAGACCTAGTTACCATCGCGGCCGTAGCGCTGCACACCAATAGTCTCTGCACCTGGCGGGGACCATCTCCGGTTGTATCATATTGTGCACTCGGGGATGGTATCCGCCAAGTATCCCTAGCATTTTAAACTCTCTTAAAAGGGCCTCTACGTCTTGGCTTCGGCCCGACGCACGCCTTTCAAAGACCCGGGACTCCATAGGCCCGAGAGTTACGGAATAGAGAAACAATAATAATAATAATATTTATTTATTGCAGAAATATGGTTAGTACATAGGTGTTACATTAATTGTTTATCCAACACATTTCGCCGTTTTAGCAGCATACAAAATTTGTCTCAACAGGTCATTAATTGGGTACGATAATTTTCACAATAATGTCAGTTCTAATTTTAATTCTGGGGATATCGGTATTCTCCGTTGATCAGTCTCAACTGGCCCACCTAACTAGGGGCAATAGTTATAACAATTTTAACGACATCTTGGGTGAATCGGTATAGAATTTTGAAGTGATAATCCTCTATGGAATATGGATCTTGATCTTGCGCATCTCTTAGCAGTCACGTTGGAATACTTGAAGGCCAATTTCTATTAACAAGATTCGGAAAAATATGCTAGTAATAATTTATTTCTTCAAAAATATCCATAGCACGTCGATTGCACAAAAATATCGTCAAATCTAGACGTCATTTAGGTAGATGTAACTGTCATAATATAACTAAACGTTGAAAACAAAGTGAAGTTTTTAAATTAATCTTCTTTTTAGTAAACAACACCTGCCTTGCCTATTTCGATTGCTGAACTACTTAACAGTAAAACATGTGGATACTCCACATTTCTAATATTTTGCTTTACTATTGCATTTATTTGTTTGGCTGTTGAATGAATGAGTGGACAGGGGCACGACTCACGAGAGCTTGCAGAGCAAATAAATAATTACACGCATTCTACAGATATTTGCCTCGGGCAATCGTGGGGCGAGGAAAATGCCGATTGTATACCAGGGGGTTAGGACATAAAAAATCTCTTTATATTGGCATATTTGAAATATTTTCCTTAATAATGCTCTCGTTGTAATTTTTACTTTTTGCTTCGTATAAATATGGGGAAAAATATAGACAATCTGTTAAGCTATCATATCAATGCAATAACTTGCAATTGGCTGTGGATAGACTATAAATAGGTGACTATAGATTCTGTTTTGCATCTGAGAGCTCCTCGAAGTTCGGGCTCGTTTTCAGGCTTCAGTACCTACGCCAGGTCCTATTTTAGAGGTTTCGTTATTATAGATAATGTAATGATTTTTTTAAAGCACATAGTAAGCTGTTTCGAGGCAAATATAGACTGGAAAACGTAAATGCTTCGACGGGCCTTGAACCCGCGATCTTTCCCTAACGGGGGAATGCTCTAACCGCTGACTCACGAAGCCACTTCTGAAGTATTCGAAATTCTCCAATACAATCAAGTTAAGGTGATGGTGGGATCAATAGACACTGCATTTTGGTCTGTATTCTTAATTTTTAAATTGTATATATACTCCTATAAATTTGAGAAAGGGTGCCACGGTAAAACTATCTATATCGCACTGCATTGTAGCATGCCGAGACCCGAAGCCGTAGGCATAGGTCGCGCTTCATCCGTTTATATGAAGTTGCAATACTTTGAATTAATCGCTTACGATTTAATGTTATGAATTCTGAGTAAAAACTTCTATTTAGATCACCAGCTGCAGACTATTTGTAATGGGCCCATAGAATACAAATTAACAGTTCATATGTCATAAAACATTGCACAGACAGGGAACGGTACGGTGAAATCCATGCTTTATGCGACATGACGTATTTTAGTGTGTCAATTAGAGTTCTGTGTACCGACGTCTCTGCGTGAAGTGACGGCTCGCGACGGGGCTCGCAGTAGGACTCCGCCACCCTCCTGCTCTCTGCTCATTGCATATTCGGACAAATTGATTGTGTTGTTTTGGAACAAAAATAATTTTGCAGATGTTTGTTCCATGCAGTTTTGTTTTGAATTGCAAATATTCAATATGATTTACTTCGGAGACTTTATTTGTTATTACGAAACAGTCCTTCTCTGTATAACACTTATGGAATGTTTCTAGCCCTAACTTACCTAGATAATTAGTTGTAGTTCTTACAACTAGTAGATATTAGGTATCTAGGATACATTTACTGTAATGGATATATTAATTTGTTTATTTATTAGAATCTACTCGTGTCTTAGAAGATACAGTACGATAACGATTCTAGTCTGAATCACACTATTAAAGTAAAGTTACTTTGAAGTTGTGTCCTACGGTAACTGTCAAAGTTCTGTATATTGGATTTTGTAATTGTATGTTAATCGTGATCACGATTGGGACGCGGTTTATTTCTTTTCCTACAAATGTCTATGAATGGGGCAAACAGGACCTCTCATCGACCTCTAACGTAAGGCAGATAGATTCCATATCCATCATGATAGGTTAGCGATGTTGGTATTTTGTTGAGAAAAATGTAGTATCTTTTGTTATTTCGAAACTGGTAGTTGATATATACTTAGGTAATAGGGAAATACCATTATCAGGACCTAAGAGAGTCAGTACGTGTTCCACAGATGACTTTTGGTGCCGAGACGTAGACCCTCACTAAAATATATACTCATATAATATACTCTTACCGCATAAGAAAGCTCAAGATCACACAGTGAGCTAAGGAAAGGACTATCCTCGGAATTTCTCTGCGAGATCGAATCAGAAATAGGATATCCGTAGACGAATAAAAGTTGCCAAAATACGTTAGCAAGCTGAAGTGTCAGTGGGCGGGGCATGTAGCAAGAAGAACAGATAGCCGTTGGAGCTGAAAGGTTTTCGAATGGAGACCGTGTATCCCCAGCGACATGGACGGACGACATAGTCAAAGCCGTGGGTACCCGTTGGATACAGACCGCCTTCAACCGGTCGGATTGGAGGAATGGTGAGGCCCATATTCAGCAGTAGACGTCCTATGGCTGAAATGTTGTAAAGAGCTCTATAATAGGAACCAATAATGCCTAGAGTCATCGCATTTAAAGAAACAATGACTATTTGTGGCCTCAACATTTAAAGGTGCTTAAACTTACCTTACTAACGAAAATGATATAACTAACGGGTTTACAGGAGGCTGTTGTGCTAAAGTCAATAACCAACATATCGACGAGAATCTGACGACCTCCGTGGCGTGGCGGTAGTGAACACGACTGCTACGCAGGAGGCGTGGGTACGATTTCCGCTCAGTGCAAATATCTGTGTGCATAATTATGAATATTTGCGTTGGTCTGGGTGTTTCTATGTATAATATGTATGTATTTACAAAAAAAAAGTATCTAAGTATGTTTATCCGCATTCTAGAACCCATAACACAAGCTAGTTAAACTATGCTTACCATGGGTCTAGGTGGCGTTGTGTAGATTTCATAGAATATTAAAAAAAATCAAAAATATTTAACTAGCCAATTCCTGGAAGCGCTGAACTGTCCTTTTTTCCATTTTTTGTATTCTATTTACTTTTTTTCTTTTTCACAGACGTCGTTTGGTAGGGGATCGTACCTATTTTGGATAAACACAATACGTGCCTCTTATTTTTTTTAAAGCATTAGACATCGCTAAAGATAAAGTCAATGACTAACAACGCTAACTTCTTGAGTTCTGTCTGATTTCGCAGATCAATCCAAATTCGTTTCATCTGTTATTAACTCCGCAAGATAAAGATGATTAACGTTAACTTTCCTGCGAAACTTTTTTAGAGATTTAATTGAATACCTACCTGGAAACACCATGTCGTGTCGAACAAGTAATTATTTCTTCTATGAATTTTGTTACTATAACAACAAAAGACGCTCACAAAAACTGTTTTTAACCTACACGTCTAAATGAAAAGCAATTATGATTACGTCCATAGTCGCTACGTTTAGTCTGTAGACTACCTGCTGCGCTGCTCTATAATTACGCCGTGAGTGACATTTCCAAACCTTTTGTAAACGATAACGCGGAAACTGCTTCGAAAACTTAAAAAACCAAGTAAGTATTGTTACATTAATGCATTTGGGAGTAAATATTGAGGAGGCACAAAGCGGGGTCCGACAACCCTTAAATATAGTCCACGGGGTGCCATTAGAGCGGCTCAAAGAGTTGGGTGTTGCCCACGGAACTGCGAGGAACGACTTTGTAAATCTAATTAAAATATCAATATGTTCACTGGAGTCCGCGTTGACAATTTGATTTCACGCCTTATGCCCTTTCAACCCTGCAATGCGTCCATATTAAATATTAATACATTGTTCCTAGAGATTTGTTTTTTATTTTCTGTAGGATGTAAAAACGAGTCAGGCTTGACAAAATCATTTTACAGCTTTGAGATTTATTATATTATTAATAGGGATTCTGCGAATGTGCATGCATCAATTATCCGGTCGACATGATATTTCTGTATACTTACAATAAAGTCAACGACTCCTCTATGAAACTGTCATAGATATTCGTCGAGCGGCGTGAAAGGCTCCAAACTGTCGACGCGCAATCAATACGCGCTACCCTTATTTTTTTGGACATGAAAGATTCAGGTAGCAATACAAACAACAATAAAAACGTGACATATCAATCGTACTTTTTTTTCTTAATGTCGCAAATTCGCACAAATCAAACATTGAAGTGTTAAAAATTTCTGATAACAAAGGGCTTTTAAAGTCGCTTGACAGGGAGCGAGCAGACGCATTGTGACATGGAATCATTAGTTAGCAAATGTCAAGCCCGAATCCGTTTCTTTTATTACACAAACAGCTTTACAAGAAGTTTAAGTCAAACAAGTAGGTAAACAACTCGCTCGTTTGGCTGTGATTTATAGTTTCTTAACATTGCTCTTAGCGACTTTATTTGTACGTATTCACTTGTCTCTATAGGTATGTCTGGATATACCATAAAGTTATTCTTAAAGGAACAAAGTGTGCGAGTGAAAACGTAGCTTTACACAAAACACTAGGCGTGAGAAAGTGACAGAGTATATGAACCGTGAAACGTTTTTTATAAACAAAGTATTTAACTTCCAAATAGCTATATATGCAGTGACGTCAATATTTTTACACCAAAAGTCACAAGTCACTGCCACTGACATTTTAAATTCGGTTACGCGGTAATGAAGGAGTCTGTGGGTCTATTTACGCTAGTAATATAATGTCTATGGGATATACAGTAGTAGTGTAATTTGTAATTCTAGCATTTAGGTTGTACTGGCCACTTTTTAACGTATGTACAATTTGGGAAGAATAATATAAACATTTCCATATCATTAATCTCGTAACAGCTTAACTAAGTAGGCAGTAAGGAACAAATGTTACAATGCACGGCTGGCGCAATATTTCATCGCGTCGTTTTAGCAAAAACGCAACCCTTTTTTTGTTTTCTATTACAATTGTCACCCTTTCACTTCTATTTCAATTAAATAATGTCTGGTCATTTGGGACGGGAGCGGGACTGCGGGCCGGCCGACATACACTCGCAACAGTCACAAATTCGCGATGTTGTGCAGTGTCGTGTTCGCGCCTCCCTTTAACCCTCGGCGCAAAGTGCACGTCATCCTGTGAGCACATTAATCACTCCTATTATTAAACTTGTTATTGTGTTCATTTGAAGATAACGTTTTATAAACGGTGCCGTCCGCTTGCAACAAAATAAGCTTTATGTAATAACGTGTAAGCGATCCACCCGGTGAATGTTTTAGCAATGATTAATGATGTTTTACGTTCTGTTGATAACTTCGATAAATCAATAAAAGCAAATCGGATTAAAATACTAATACATATACTTTTCAGGTTAATGAATTAATGGATTTAGTCTAGTAAGACCCAAGTAATTGAATAACAATATACTAAGTGTGTAGCTTACACATGGTATATGTACCTATGTAGGAGGCTCACGGTAAAACCCAGATTGGTAAAGAAGAATAAAGAGTAGGTTTATACAACTGGTTCTATTTGTTTGGCAATCGGTGACGTAGTGCGTAACACTTGCTACGAGAGGCGTCTGCATGTTAGTTCGAAATAGACAGTCACGGTAAGGAATTTCCGATTTTGTTTTGACGTAAGCGCTGTTGGAGGTTTGATGCGACGAGGCGAGGTGAGGTTTATTTCTTAGAAATATGTAGACAAACATACCGTTGTGTTGAGATTTTTCCTTGTTTGCCTTACTCCTAAAATGTATATAAAGTCGGTAAAGGCCTTGGAAACACATTACTATTTGTCATATTTGGAAACAATATTCTATTTGACATAAGTTACCTGTATGGAACTTACGATCTTCTGAAAAATTTGAATATTTATAACTGCACAGCATAACCTTATGTTTATTCGTATAATAGAATACAGATTAACTGTCTACTGTACGGTCTAACTTAATAAGTACATAATTACGAGAGATTAAATAAAGTCTGTATAGGATTCGTTATTCAACCATGGAGTTTTAGTCCTTTGTGTGTTTTAGTGACTTTTGTATAAAAATTAGAGAATAATTCCAATTTATATAAATGTTTCCAAATGAGCTAGCAAGAGAGTTGAAAATTTCTAAGAAATGTTCAAATCCCATCTACATGTAAACGAAAATAAATAAAAATACAATAGTGAAGTATTTTAATAACACATTATTATCACGATATTTAAAGAAACTATGTTCGGTATCAGCTGTGATATAAGCAAAATATATACCATACTACCATTTACCTGTATAAGTAACTGCATTATTGTCATGATTATTGAGATTTTAGATTGGGTAGTGATATGAATGACCAAAACTGTTTAAAAACCCGAAGGTCAATAAGTACTTCTTTGTACAAATGAGTCAATTTTCATTTACAAATGTGTTATGTAACTTATTCCAAGTGAGTTCATTACAGACAGCAATATTTACGAGTAACTTAGTCGGTATGTCTATGTAGTCTTGTTATTTTATTTATTC
The DNA here is from genome assembly GCA_963691645.1 of Pelosia muscerda. Lineage (NCBI taxonomy): Eukaryota > Metazoa > Arthropoda > Insecta > Lepidoptera > Erebidae > Pelosia > Pelosia muscerda. The sequence continues at coordinate 10,136,036 of OY829100.1, forward strand.
GTGTAAAAAGAAACACTGAATTATCGTAGATACCTACCTACCAAAACTCTAGAGGATATATAATTGATACACATTTCCGTGATAAAAAGTGCCTAATTAAAAAATGTATTTATGTAAAATAAGACCTAATTATACAATAATATAGGCCTAGGTACTCTCTTAAGTGTTCAGGTTTATGCGTTTTTCGGATCGATCCACCAAAAAAATATAAAAACAAATGTACCTACTTGATTTTACAATAAACACAATACTTATAGTACCTACATATCGAATGTAGGTACTTCTAACGTTTCTCTGTTCATACTACTTAAGTGGCAAACTAGGACACAGTTCACTTCAACCGGATATAAAGAAAACAAATTATTCATGTAAGTAAAAATGATTTGACTGAATTAATTATATTAATGTTTACACATTGCAAAAAGTTTTGATGTACAGTCAGTGTATACCAAGATCATTGACACACAATACCTCATGTCAATGGCACAATGAATAAGCATTACCTACTTATTGACGAGGACACGCCAAACATGTAGGGAATTCCAAAATGAATTTAAAATAAGTATACCTGTACCTACGGACATATACTGTATGACTGTACTTACAGCGTGGTGAACTGTGCAATGTGCACGGTGCATGATCAATAACGAAAACCTTTCACATTTAATTACTACACATTTCGAAGTATTGATCTTGACGTAAACCGGATACTGACATAATCATTTTAAACAGCCTTCAAATATTCGCTATAACGTTGTTAACGGCGTCCTCACGTGTAGCAACTGTTCACGAACTTTGACAGCTAAAATTGGGTAGGAAGGTATATCAGCTATGTGAGGAAGAAAACGTAACCGTGACAGTCCAGCAACTGAAGGCGGTTGCCGCAGCCAAAATCGGTTTGGAAAGCATCATAGCAAACATGTTATACATCTAATGTACCTATACAAGAATGATACGAAAGCGGCGGTAGCTTAGTGGTTAAGGAGTCGGTCTTACGATCGAGATGTCCCGGGTTCGAATCCTGGCTATTACACTACCGACGTGAACCCACTCCTAACACAGGTCTTTGAGCTTAGCTGGAGGGGTCAAAGGGAATATTAGTAACTTCGGTTGCTAATATTCTTTATAAAGAAAAATACAATAATGTAGGTATCCTAGAACACATATTATTGCTTATGCGTTGTCTAAGTTATCTTAACTAGGTATAACAAATATCCAAAAATCTTCGCGAAGTTTCACATTTATTCTTGAGGCCTTAGGTGAACCTTCTTTCCACTGTGGAAAGAAGAGAAGGTATGCCGTCTCCGTTGCCTAGGGTGCACCGCGTGAATATCCTGGATCCCGCTCCCTAAGATAGGTTCCAAAGTACATGTTTCAGACACAACTGGAACAATCTCTAATCAAAGTAAAAAGTGTTTTCCTATGAACTATTGCTCCAATAAGTACCTAAGTATAAAATAAGGAAAGTCCCCGAATACACGTCACACAAAGTCTGATATAAATCAATGACGTTGGTGATTTGAGTTGACGTAAACGGAACTGACCAAACCGGTTCCATTCTAAACATTAGTATTCGATGGCAGCTCTAATGACTCACTCACAATAACAAGCAATATAATGGTACCTATCCATGTGGACTTTGCAAATCTTTACTTGGTTAGTAGGCTATATATATATTTTAGTTAATCCTGTCTGGCAACGACGACCTTTACGGCGGCCCTAACGGCGATAGTGAATGCAACCGCTGCGCAGGGGAAGCAGGAATCGAATCGCGCGTGTACGATTCGCTTAGTAAAAATATTTGTGTACATGAATATGATGCATGTGTTTGTATTATAATATGTATATTTTAAAAAAATGTATCTATGAACACAAGCTAGTTAAGCTATGCTTATCATTCATCTAGGTTGCGTTGTATAGAATATTCTTAAGATTCGTAAGAATGTCCTATAATATTTAAATTAATTTAATCCTACGACTGTCAGTTCTATGTTGATTTCAAATGAGGTTCTGTTGGACCGCAGTAACGGTATCAGTTTTTTATGCTACTTAGGTGGTAAACAAGCATTTCAAAATTGGTAGGACTATATTATTATTATTCAACCTATACAATATCACTAAGCTAATAAAGCCATTTAAATTTATATTGTAGCAGTACAACGAAAGCTAAGGTTCTTTGTATGTATAATCTAAAGAATACAAACTGTCTGAAGCAAACAATGAAATAGTGTCTCAAAACAATTTATTGGGTAACTTAAGAGTGTAAGTACAGCAAGGCATTTGAACATAAATAACTTCGGAACAGAACCGCTACCCGTTTTACCCCTCATTATAACATGAAAAAACACAATAGTCGAAAGTTACATGCCTATAAAACAATGGTCCCTAGTCGCTGGTCCCTACAAACTACGGGCCGGTCGAACTCGTCCGGAACTATGTCTGCAGTTGAAACGTTTACAGTTCTAAATTTAACAAAGGCTAATTTTGTTGCATTTTATTGCTTTGAAATAGGATCAGCGCCCATTAAGGCAGTTTTTGCCACGCCTTTTATTAGGGTGTCGTCGTCCGAAGGCCGCGCGGCAAAAGACAAAGCGTTGACCGGAATTGCATGCATAAACAACGTTTGACGGCTTCTTTGCCGTTTTATGGCAGTCCAGAGGACCTTCTGTCAGCCGGCTGGTTCTAACGAAACTTTCATAACACTATTTTGCACATGGTTGCCTCGTAAACCCTACTTTAAATGCTGATTTCATAAGGTGAATCACTAATTAAAAGTGAAAAAAAATGTTTAAAAAAGAGAATAATCTTGTCACATATTTCTCGACATAGATACCGACCGCAATTCCTAGCGTTTTGTGGAAATTGCTCTTTTAATATTTCAATTCTACAATAATCAAGTAAGTAAACATGTTAAGAATGAATGGCAACGAGATGGCATAGGATAATTTCTTTAGGTATATAATTTTATAAACCGTTACAAGAATAGAGAATTTTATTGGTGAAAAAATAGAATGTCACTGATCGAACGATTACAAAACAGAATTATTTATGTAAGAATTTCAATATAAATAATTCCACAGAAGCAGGTAGACTATTTTCGAGATAAATAATATTATTTATTACAATTTATAATTACAAATTATAACATACATAATTGATAAGCGTCGTATTGCGTCGACGTTTTAAACTCAAAGGAAAATCAACGGGAATTGCCATATATCTATAGACCCTTGGCCATTGTGACTTGATTAAATATAGTAAGATGTGTTAGAATAAATACTTACTAAAGTGTTTATATAACATTCTGCAAATGTGATAACTGTAGTCTTTGCGTTTTATTACTTTCTACTAAACTAAATTTGGTACCTACGAGTACATACCTAACTCACTAGCTACGCTGTATTAAAAAAAAAAAAATTTAAGATATTTAAACATAACAACGTTTACTGAAGTTCATAAAAATTAAAATTTTATAACTTATTAAACACAACTGGCAAAGAAATGGAGAAACAAAAAACATAATTCGGAAGGGTGGTAGTAAAATAAAAGATCGTAACAAATGAGTCAACTGCCCGAGCGCGGCGCACATTAAAATACATGTTAATAGAAACACGTTGTAACCCTTTCTTTATTGTGTTCTGTACTTTTTGTTTTATTCAGGGGTCAATGTGTACTTTTTGCTCTACAACTATGAAAAGGTTTATGAATCAATTAATTAAATGTCTCCACGGTCATTGTCACTGTGTAAATATGTAAATGAGGCGCCGAGTAACAATGCTTTGATTTATTGGTCAGGTCGACAAAAACTTGTGATACTGAAGGTGAGAATTATAGACCATTTGTTAGGTTGGCAATTGGTCGTGTAAATAATAGAAGTCATATGTTTACAATGACAGAACTGGATTATGTTTGTGAAACTAATAGAATAATATTCATGTAACTATAGAATATGAAAAATCATGTCCAAGCCAAAAGAAATTGTGACAATTATTGTACCTATCATTTAGATTTGTTCTAAAAGACCAAGTGTACCCAGATTGATGCTATTTTTATTAATTAGCATGACGTGTACCCGATATATAGTAAGTAGTGAGTACCTAATAGGTATCTAATCTACCTACATTTTAAGAGAACCCCGATAGGAAAGTCAGTACTGCAGTAAAAAGTCGTTTGTCCATCAACAGATGTCCCGGGCTTGGGCCTTATAGATCTTGGCGAGGTCTCATTATAATAATAGACCCTTGAATAGAAATTATTTGTTGATAACGATATTATTATGTGTAAACAGTTTCTTTCAGTAAATAAGTGTAAAATAAAGTGAATTTATACACGGTAAATTATATTTAAAATAATAGGCTTATCTAAAAGGATGTGGCTGACTTGCTATCAAGTGCGTCACAAATTGTACAATAGGCACAAAATAATTTATTTAGTCGTTGAAGAATGGAAAAGGAAGAAAGCATGTTTATTAAAGCCCCATTACATTAAACAACAATCTTATCCTGACAGTGCTAGTCTAGGCTATAATGAGTTACCTGTGTCAAATTTCATTCCGATTCGTTCAGCTATATTATGTGAATGAGTGTTGCATTCATTTATACATATATAAAGGATAAATAAGGTAACAAGTACTTAAATGGATTTAATCAATTAGCCTATTACAGCCCACTAGCTGGATGTAGGCATTTCTCAATGTGCGCCATTTCCACCGATCGTCCGCTTTTCGCATCCAGTCTATCCCAGTCACCCTTTTCAGTGCGTCAGTCCAGTTGCTGGGGAGCGTCCGCCCTCACATTTTACGACTCGTCAGTTCTAACGGTATTCGATCCTTCGACAGATGTGACCAGCTTATTGCCACTTCAGCTTACCTATTCTGCGAGCTATGTCGGTAACTCTTATTCTCTTCTCGGATAACCTCGTTACGATTTCTATCCATCAAAGAGACTTCACGCATAGCTTGCTCCATAGTCCGCTACGCGACATTCAATTCATGAATTAGCCCTACCGTAAGTCTTTACGTTTGGGCGCCGTTTTCAATAACGTGCACAAACCTTCGTTTTAAGGCAAGAGGAACCCCGAAGTAGTTTGCTAAATGCTGGAGGAGAAATCCCGACGTAGTTTGCTAAATGCTGCCCAACCTAGCTGGAGCCTTCTGGCGAGTTCTATCTCGAAGTTGTTGTTACCAAACTAAACAATAGCTAGATTATTGGTAGATTATTGGTAGACTATTGGTAGATTATTTGTAGATTATTGGTAGATTATTGGTAGATTATTGGTAAATTATTGGTAGATTACTGGTAGATTATTGGTAGATTATTGGTAGATTATTGGTAGATTATTGGTAGATTATTGATAGATTATTAGTAGATTATTTGCTAGTATCTATTATTGATGCACTTATAACCATACACACTTATGTTTCAACACATTTTTATTGGTATGCCATAGGTACATGCAGATATTATGACCAACTCCGCTTTGTTCACCCAGATGCTATCATATACGATGTCGTCTTTGGAATCGTCATCATCAAATAGTTATCATCATCAAAATCTGAGTGTGAATAAAATACTTACAAAGTACCCCAGGGTCTGCCCTCTTGCTCGTCTTTTCCTTATTATTTATTCGTTCGGTTTACCTTGGCTCTTTTAAGGGACCGACCTCTATGTTTCTTCAACCTTGAGATGGGAATAGCTTGCAGGTTAGTTAGACTTGGGTCTCTAAGCTTTTAGTCGTGGCTATATACACCCGTCTCCTAGCTGTGTCGTGTCTATAGTGCATTTAGTATTAGTACAGGTAGTATTCAAAAAGTAATATGACTCTAACATTCGAAAAAACAGACCTGGTGAAATTATAAAGTTCCGTTTGAACTATGAAACTTAAAACATTGTTATCAGCCACCTATATAGACAAGGACGATATAAAATATAGTAGGCGTGGGAATGTTTTTGTGGGAACCATATTATCAGTACATTAAGCAATGAATATATTGCTCACATTTATAATAATAAACTAGCTCAATAAATATGCTACACGGTTTATATAAGAGACACTTAAAAGTGCCGATTTTTCGAGTGTAATTATCAATCTTATGCAATCAAAATCATGTAATAAATAGCGAGCCGGGTCCCGACTTTGCTCCAGAATAAATTCGTACATAATTCTATATATATATATTATATCCTATATATATATATATATATATATACATTTTTTTTATACTATCACGCCTATATCCCCGAAGAGGTAGGCAGAGGTGCTAGCACCCACATTTCGCCAGTGTATATTTAGGTCCCAATGTAATAGGGGGCGAGCCTATTGCCATCAACCGGGCACTTATAAACCTGCGATAAATACACACATAACTTCGAAAAGCATCGTAGTCATTGGTGTGTGCCATGGTAAACCTGGGATCGAACCCGAGACCTCGTCTCAGCAGTCCACCACCCATACCACTAGGCTACCGCGGTTTTTTTATAATTTTTATAATATATATATATATATTATAAAAATAGTCACTTACCTATCTACCATTTCTTAAAGAGATTGTCATTGTTATCGTGTGAAATTGAAGTTCTTGTATATAAACATATTTTTCCAAATTTACTTTAGGTATTCAAAATGCATGCTAATCAAGTTGAGGTGTCTTCAAAGTAACATACAGTACATTTCACCACTGATGATCTGTATACTTGGATAGGTTTTTGTCAAATAGTATAAGGAAATTAGGTACCTATATAGGTAGAAAAAGAATAACGTCGAGTAACTAAGTGAACCGTGATTATAATCATACGTCTTTAAGGGTAGAATCTCAGACTATAGGAGTAAATATTCAGTGCCGAAGATGTCGTAACGTTATTATATAATATAATCGTTGTGCTGCTTCTTTTGATATATTTTGGTCTGATAAGGTTCACAATTTGTACTCAAACCGACTCAAACAAAAGCACACCAAACCCAAGTAAAGATTTCTACTTAAAAAACGATCTATGCTAGAGCAAGATTCTAGAATACGGGCCTACACATTCGTTTAAATAATTGTATCTCTCAAGCCGTATTAGAGGATTGCACAAGGATCAAACGGCGTGCGTCGGAGCGTCCGACACGTGGCCGTCACATCGCTGCAAAACAGATACGTGACGAATTGCAATATTTGAGATTCGTTTATTGAACCACTAATGTGAATGCTCTTTGATGGTGAGCACGTAGCACATAGTCGGGTAATAATCATAAAAGTGTATTTCTTTTTCAGTTGGAATAGCTTTAGTACCTATCCGTTTTATTGCTCACAAAAATGCAGCCAACAGTTTTACCAAATTGGGTGTTTTTTTGGGGATACCTAGATGTATTCACCATGTACTTTGAAAAGGTGCAACATGAGAGAAAAAAAGTGCAAGCAATTTAAGAGTGTGAACGAGTAAATACCGTTCACATTTATAGTTCCATATGTAGATATTAGGTGTCTCCTTTGCTTCACTATCACTATCACTACATAGTATAAAATAAATTCGCGTTCTCTGTCCTTATTTTTCTTGTCTCTTTGTATGCTTAAATCTTCAAAACGATGCAACGGATTTTGATGCGGTTTGTTTTAATAGAAAGGATGTTTTAATAGAAAGGATGGTTTAAGAGGAAGGTTTATATGTATATAACATCATGCTACAACAAACAGGTGCGGAGCAAGATTGAAAAATGTTGCAAAAACGGGGTGACGCAGACGAAGTTGCGCGGGTCAGCTAGTTGATCATATGTCGAGTGTCAGACTAACGTTAAGCCGAAAATGAGCGTCAAGTAATAAAGTTTTAGTAGCCAAATTTATTTTCAGGCTAGTGAATAACTGACTAAAACAGGTCTAAAACTGTACCTGGAGTGTTTTTTCTGACAAATCCCAACCGCTGTGGGCATGTTTTAAGGTAATGTTTTAAAGTTATGATAGGTATTCGTTAACAGCACTATTTTTTTAAACAGATGGTCATATTAACAAACCTTGACCAAACTGAGTGTATAAAAAGATAGTGGCAATGTAAAGTAATACTTTCGGAATAAAAGGTAGTAACAATTCAACACTTAACATTGATTATATCGAAGAATGATCGTACCTACATGGACACTTTGAACAACACTCGATACATTTCACAAAGTGCCGCCGCCTATTGTCACACAACAAACACATTAAGTTGTTCGCCTGTCGGTAATCGTTCTGTAGAAGATTTAGTTCTATCCAAATGTTCAGATTTGTATCTGCTAATTGACACTATGTTTGTCTAATCCACCACATTTTGAACATGAAAAATGCATTTTCAAACTAAACCATTGGATGAGTAAGTAGGAATAGCTACAAGACAAGCACAAGTCTCAAATTTGTAAATTCTTTAAAATAAAAAAAATTGTTATGCGTCTTCCATTGTTTAGATTTTTGCACATAAACATGTCTATAAAAGAACGTTGTAATTGAGTTAAAATATTTCAAAAAACAGAAACAAAAGATATATAGCTACTATTTCTGTCCCTTTAAAAAGAATATTGTGAACAACAACATACTTAGGTAATGTTGTATGTTTGTACTAACTTGTATTGCCTTTTCTTTTATAGTTCTCTTCGCGAAACTGAAAGATATTTTCACATACACAGATTACAGGGACGTGTATTAGTCCGGCGGAGTGTAGGTTTCCCATAATTCATGATCAGAGTTATTTTAATTTGCTTAAGCGCTGTCACTATACCAGCTCCATATTATACAAAGTATGTACTTTATTTCTGTTGCCACGTTTCTCTGAAGTTAATTTTTCTTCTAAAATATGAGTATTTTGGTACCTATTGTTTCAGTAAATATAACCTATTTTTAAAACGTAAAATAAGCTTTTAAAATACAAACTTACATTTAGATTTTGTTTCTCTTCTGTCTCGTGACCAACAAACTAAAATTCTTCAATGTAAACTAAAAGCACTATATTCAAAATCTATGATATATTAATAAGTGAAGCGAAAATTTTGAATCCCACTTTACGCAAAATTACGGGCACGTAGGAGGGTGGGATTTGGCATACCTACGTAAAAGAGGTGCATTAGCCAAATTTATTTTTTTAAATTATGCAATAAAATATGTACATTGTTTTTTTATTATCTATGACATGTCAATTGGCGTGGCAGTAGTGAACACGAATGCTACGCGAGAGGCGCGGATTTGATCCCCATTCAATGCAAATATTTGTATGTATGCATGAATATTGCTATTTGCACTGGTCTGGTGGTGCCTCGGAGAGCACGATAAGCCGTCGGTACCGGTTGCTATATGAACACCTATGGCAGTCGTTACGGGTAGTTGGAGCCCCCAAAAGTCCGACTAGCCTTACAGAACTTCGATATCGCCAATTGGTAGTGGAAGTCCGATGGCAGTCGCTTCACGGAAAATATCGTAGGTCAGCCGCATCTTAGACTAGAAATCCGACCACCCTAACTGAGTTGGGATTAGGCTCAGAGAATGATGTTGATTTTGTTAAAATAAACGTTACGCATACTAAAGCCATTTTTCACACACACACACACACACGCATGTTACTTACGTGTTTATACATTTTTTTGGCCTGGGTAATCAGTTAATCACACATAGTCCCACCCATACCTACCTTTTTGAAATATTCACAGCTGACGGATAAAGAGAGATACAAAAATAGGTAGAAAAATTAATATATATTTATAAATTAATAGGTCCCTTGTACCTCGTTTTTACGAAAAAAATACGCACGTTTAATAATGTTTAAACTTATAATTTTATAATTAATTTTAAGGAATTTCGACCACTGGGCGACTAGTAATGGGCAATAGTAATATTTAAATAATTTATATCTAACTATCAAACCTAAACAACAGTAGGTATCCACCTAACAGTATTAATATTGGTTGGTACCACTTATATCGTATCTGTAGGCAACAGCAACAGTTGAGCACTGAGACCGGTATCAGTTACTTATGAGGAGTAATAATAATTAGATAATCACATGCGAGACCCTTCTATTAATGGATGGAATAAATACAATTAGGCCACTGGGCGTTCAATAAATGCAGCTTTCATGACAAAAAAAATATCATGTTTCATGCTCTCTATCGCATCCTGTGATCCTAGTCCCCTTTATAAAACTATACATAACGTACATTGATCTCGTTACAAAGGAACCAAGGATTTGATACAAATACATAAAACACTCCAAACGCTGAGAGGATAATGCCCTTCATTATAAATTCATGTGTTTTGTCGTTTACAGTATTTATTTTGTACAATTTCGAGGGGGGAAAATCCCCCTTTTCGCTTGGAAGCGCCCGAAAGCGCGTAAAGAAGGCGTCGGGCGTCATCGCGAGCCGTCGTCATTGGCTCGTCGCTCCCCATCGCTCCCCACCATACAGAGACTCCGCCCTTGTGGAAATTCTACCCGGACCTTTGCGTACACGTTCATTTAGTACGCTGTTGTCGCTGTGGAAGGTAGTCGTGTTGCACGAGTGCGAGTTCCGCGAACTGACACATTTGAATCATCGCTGCTGAGTCAGTTTGACGCGCGTGTTAAGTGATGGTGAATAGTATCCTAGTGCATTTGTAGTCATTGTGTGATGCACGCAATGAGTGATCCCGCCGCTTTGGCAGGCATGTTGCCATTCGATTCCATTGGTCTCTACGAACAACCCAAACCACGTTTTATATTCAAAATGCCGAGGGTAGTCCCTGATCAAAAAGGAAAATTTGAATCTGATGATCTCTTCAAACGATTGAGCAGAGAGAGTGAGGTATGTATTTAAATTTAATTTAACACCGTATTTATAAACGTTCAGTACATACATACGTACGTATGCTCATTGCGCATGCCTATTTACTTTCGGGGTACGCTGTAAAATAACTGCCACATTTCACCAACAAATTGTATTCGGTCAAACGTAATATGGGATGAGGCTATATTGTTGACTCCAGCCATGCATCTGGGGATGAAGTCTTGACTGTATATATCTATAGTCGCCTTATACGACACCACACAATAAGAGATGGGTTAGCCCAAATTCTAACTCATAATTTTATTGATTCAATATCCCATTATTACTCGCGTAATTGAATCATTTATAACAGGAAAACGACCTACGTACGAACTAAGTCATTAGTTTCAAAACCGTAATCACTCCTTTCGTAATATTTTCCTTCTATTCAATACTGTTGGGCTAAGTAATATGTTACATAACCCACTTAATTCTGCACCCTTTTTCATTATTTATTAGAAAAGTTGAATTTTGGGCTTTAGCGCGTTGAATTCTTTTCCTAAGTATTTACGATATTAGAACAAAATATTCTAGAAACGTCTAATTACTTATTAAATGACGTCATATTTGTTGTGAATCACAGAAATAATATTCCATTTGTCAGGTGAGGTACACGGGTTACCGTGACAGGCCCCCAGAGGAGCGCCAGATGCGGTTCCAAAGCGGGTGTCGTGAAGGACACACGGAGATTGCGTTCACCGCCACCGGCACCAACCTGCAGCTGGTGTTTGACCACACGCCCTACAATAACCGAGGTTGTGACTTCCAGAAAGAAAGTGGCAAGGTAAATATTATGTTTGTTTTTTTTTAAGTTTACTGTTGCCGCAAGCGTGTCTTTCGGATATCACAACTAAATATAGCACCTGCACTATCTCTAGCTCTCTAGACTATCTATGTACCAAATTTCATCAAAACCGGATAAGTAGTTCAAGCGTGAAAGCGTAATAGACAGACTGAGGATTTTAATATTAATACGCATTACCTACGAGTATGGCTTACAGTGACGCACCACAGTAGCGTTGTGGAATCTATTAGGTAGGTACTACACAGTGACTCACAATTGGTAGGTATGGTGTTCAATGATCTTGTTTGTTAAGTTATAAATGTAATTATTATTTACTTAAATTCCAAACATAAGTCATCATTGTCACTACGTCAATCCCGATTGCATCCCTTTCACATCGGCACCCGGGGTCCGCTAATTTTCAAACATAAAATTCCCTATAAATAACAGTAAATAAGTAATAATCACAGAAATAAATAGAACACCTACCTAAATACATGTTAAATTTTTCGAAACTTTTCATAATTTTTTTATATTCTTACGAAAAATTACAAAGAATACCCCCTCCCCCTCCTTTTAGTTGTCGGGTTATCGAAGGTGTAAGATAGTAGTCAACATATTCCTCGAGGTGACCCCCGTTGGGTGTAAGGACCACGGTGTCCACGTCTAGCCCCCAGGCGTGGGGAGGTGCACTTTGCTTGCTACTGCTAGAATGACAGGTGACTCCACCCGTCACACCCAGGATCTTACTTAGATCTTCATACGCAAATCCTTTCCGATAATTGGGTCACCTGATATTTTCTTTCCTTTAAGGGTTCTGTACCATAAGGGTATAAACAGAACCTTTCACTAAGACTGCCCCTCTGCCTTTCTGTCACCAGGTTTCTCGTGGACCATTACAGCTAAACAATTGAAATTTTCACACTACAATTATGTACCTATGCGAATTTCTGTTGGCCGTATGATCACGCACAGAATAAAATAATATTAATGGTATAGAACTCTTCGCGAGTGAATCCGACTCGCACTTGGCCTGTGTTTTCGTAAATATTTCCTATACCAAAAGAGCTAATTTGTTACAGCTTAGGTATATAGGGTTTTATAATTCTTCCAACCTTTGGAACCTTTGGGAAGTTTAATATTTTTTTATTTTTGCCAACCGCATCTAGAACCGACGCCTCTGGACGTCCACTTTCCAATTGTAGTTCTTTCCATTAGATTAGGTGAGCTGTTTGCAGGTCTGCCACTTAAGAGGTTTAAACAAAGACTTGGGGTGATTGATAGATATACTTACTGTATTTTTAAGAAAAAAATAATTTTATTGGTATAGGTACATAAGTAGCTAATAATAAAAATTAAAAAAAAGAATATAAAAAAATACTACAAATTTTTGAGCCGAGGGATTAAGTCAAAAAGTTTTTTTAAAATTTAATAATCAATATACTAAAACTTATAAAATATGGATAAGATCTTTATCCTCCAAAACCGAGTTGATGTTTTGACGGATGTGACCCTGGTGTCGGTTTTTCTTTTAGCATTGGGTGTGAGAGAATCCGTCTAATTCTGGAGTTGCTCCAGTAAAAGCCAAAACAAATCAACTTGTAACTCAATTTGTAACTATCTGGACTTTGAGTTCCAAAATGAAAATTGCTACCTTCATCACAATTGAGTGCTATTAAATCATATTTTATACAAATCAAAAATATATATTTACCCACATCTCAAAAAAGTAGTATAAGAACGACTTTTTTTCTGTATCAGTCCTGAATATAGAATCGTTAAACCAAATAGGCCCAACCATCAACAGATCTCACGATGTACTCGCGCGTCATCAACGCGCCGAGCTTCCGGCCCACATTGTCATAACCAAAATTAAGACATAAATAACTTGTGAAGTTACTAATGATAAAATGTAAAGCCATAACACCGCACATAACTCGCCAGTCACGCTCTACGGCAACTTAATACCATCACCGAGTAAGTGACTAAATGACACATCTATGCATGAAGACATATTCTGGTTCACCTAATGTCCGTGCTGATGCATATGAAAGCATTAATTTTGAAGATAGAATTATCATTACAAAAGTAATGACTGAGTCTGCTTAAACTACTTAGGTAATTTATTATGCAAGGATCAATGAAATTTTATCGAATAAAAATTCCGAAAAAAGAAAAACAATTGAAATTGATAATATGAAAAATCGTAATAATAATAGTATTACTTTATTTTTTTCTTCCACAAAGGTAGTAGGTACATAATCATTCAGATAATCAGATTATTAACTATTACAGTTTTAATCTCTGCACTGGTCTGGTCGTGCCTCGGAGCACCCGGGTGCACCCGGTTGCCATACAAACTTCTATGGTAATCGTTACGGGTAGATGGAGCCCTCAAAAGTCCAACCACTCTAACTTGGAATTTCGATATCGTCATTGGTCATTGAACCATTAGTTGTGGAGGTCATATCAAAAAATCTATTGACGTATAGTATAATAATTGCCATAAGTGTAATAATGAAGACAGTTGCATTATTGTTGGCAAATAAAATCATATTAATAATAATCTTTATAGCCTCCTTAAATAAATACGAGATTATATCCTCGAGATTATTTTATATATTTAGAAACTATGTAACGCTCTTCTTTATGTACTTATTCATGTTTTTCATAATAATAGGAGACCCATGCATCTGATGTACGTTTTATTGAATTTAGCCCCTTCATAGCGAGAGGCCACCCGCTGGTCTCTTGTATGAATACTTATATTTATTTACACTCGGTTCATTTAACAATGCGCTCGAGTGTGCACTAGCCCTCATCTTGTAACGATGTTTTATTACAGTATGCTTCAACGTACTTGTCTGTAAAGGACATGGGTCAGAACGTACCCAGTTTGTAGCAAGTTGAAATTGGTACCATTCGAAAGGTCTTTGAAAACGTAGATATTTTTTGTATTGGAGCAACTTTGTAACTTATGTAGGAAAAAAGATATTTGATGTTGAAAATACCGAAAATCCTTAGTAAAATCGACCCACGCACGTTCATTTATTTTTTGATTTTATCGATTAGGTGGGTAGTTCGAACTATTTTGTGCTAGCGTCGGTGTGTCGTCAGTAGTTAGTACCTGATAGGAACTGATTTTGAGCGCTCGCGCATATCTTAGTTTATTTTATTCTTACTTTTATTTACAACCTCGGCTTTCACAACGGATTTCAGTGTATTACTTAACGATTGGATTATTATTATTACTCATCTGCTTCAAAAAAATGGAAGGTGAACGCGGTATATAATATTGATGGAGATTTGATTGATTTGATTTGATTTGCCGAGCATTGGCGAGGTGGAGATGGTATATATAATATTGAGGTATCTTCGAGCCGTAGCCCTAGAATGTCGCAGCATGGGCTAGTAACCGAAAACTGCTCGTTAATTAGAGGCCGCATATTATCGAGGCACGTGTCAAATAAAATATATTACACATATATTTCAATCAAGGTTAATGTCCAGCATAATATGGTACTTAGGTGTTGGCAGGCACCTAGATAACTTCGTAGGTCCGGCAAGTGCCTGGGATGATTATAATCATTGAAAGTAACAATACAATTTGATAAAACTGTGCTATTTAAGATTGATAGTTCTTATTTAATATTTTTTCTGTACCAAAAACCAACGATAAGAAGCTATATCGCTCTCTTAAGACAGAAAAAATGACTGGTTAAACTATTTATTTAGTCCAAAAAGCAGAAAAAGTGCGATTATTGGCAATTAAAAATGTTACAAAGAAGTTATCATAACTTCGGTCTTTCATTCATTCATTCATTCGTTCACTTATTTTCGAGTTACTCAATTAGGCCTCTTCTAAATTACACCTAGTCTAAAATGCTACAAAGTGGGTACGGGTTCCATACAAAATTACCCATTGTTCTTTAGATTTACATTGGAAAATGTATTCGGTAGTTTTACTGTGTCAATATCAATTACCTAGGTACATTAATTAAGGACCCAAGGACAGCCTCCGTGGCGTGGCGGTAGTGCACGCGATTGCTACGCACGGGGCGCGGGTTCGATCCCCGCTCAGTGCAAAAAGTTGTATGCATGAATATGGCTGTTTGAACTGGTCTGGTCGTGCCTCGGAGAGCACGGTAAGCCGTCGGTCCCGGTTGCCATACAAAACATCTATGGCAGTCGTTACGGGTAGTTGGAACCCTCAAAAGTCCGACCAGTCTAACTTGGAACTTCGATATCGCCATTGGTCATTAGACCATGGTTGTGGAGGTCAGATGGCAGTTGCTTTACGGAAAATATCGAAGTTCAGCCGCATCACAGTTAGACTGGAAAGCCGTCCCCAACCGAATTGGGAAAAGGTTTAGGGAATGATGATTAATTAAGGACCCAATTTTCAGTGATTCACTATTTATATTACAATTATAGCTGTTTTTTAAGTATTTAGGTACATTAATTGTAAATGTTATAAGAAATCGGTTAGATGAAGCATCATTTCTCCATTTTGGCTATTCATCAATACAAGATTCGATAGGTGGTATCACATAAACACCACCATGTATTCTAATTAGAAATATATTTCAGTAGTTACTAAGTAGATTACTGCTCATTATTCCCAAATGCATGCGTTTGCGGGGAAGAGGAAAATTTGAACTTCAAATTACAGTCCCTTGTGAAGGGGAGAAAAACATTTCCCCTGAAATCAATACTGGAAACGCTTCACGATTGGTCGGCGTCCCGACGCTGTTCCCACCCAACCATCATGGCCGACACCGACGTCACAATTCTGTTTGCCTCCCTACTTGGTGGGTACTTTCTGTACTTCATACCCACAACTCGGCTCGTTATTTCAATTTAGAACAACGCAATTTTTTATCCTATTCTTTTATTCGACGTCACAAAAAACAATGTTTCAACAAGTTATCGAAATCAATGGTACATACCTAGGTAGCATAGGAAGGCACAAGGATACCTATCATATCTTCGAGGACCACTATCAACAAATTACTTTAACATTATTAATATAACTAGAATCTCCTCAATATATATGCATATTATAGGATATCATCAGAGTAGATATCAAACTTAGGCCTTTCACACAGTAAATAAAGCAAAAATGAGTATAATTTTATATCAATACCTGACTGTATAACTACGATAGTCACTTATTAAGTACATAAAAATCGATATTCTGTAATTAAGAACAGTATGATGTGGTAATTTACCAACATACGGCAGGCGTCAGTTCTCTGTAAAATATTTTAAAAGAAAGAAAAGCGAACTTGTTATTAGTTAAATTGCATCCTGGTCGAATGTCTGGCACAATTAAAGGTTTGTTTGAAGCGGATGCCGGAACAAAGCGAGCACGCGATGTGGATCGACATTCGTCTGCCTTCTGTCGATGTGTCCTCAGTTTGGTAACCGATACTCGTATTTAATTTCTGATGTCTACCCAGTTTGGCTGAAGATTTAGAAATAAAATCGATATAACTACTTATTTAGACAAGTAAATTAATGAAGCTTTAAAATATGCTACTTAATGAATTTTAGGCAACAACGTCATATGAACACACAAAACTAGACCATTTTTTAAATTTCTTTTCCAAAAACTTTACCCGCAGATAAACGGACACATCTACCTGTTCACTTTTTGTTGTTTGGAATGATCACTTCCGAGCCATGTGTGACTGATAAACTATTTCTACGCTTCTTGCCACCTACGGTGCAAAGGTTTTTATCTAATTTTTTGTGACGTTTTATAATTGAGAACATTTGTCATCAGGCACACATCGTTTCAAGATTTATCATGAATGGCGTGTGCGTGCGGTGGCGTGGCTATATCGACTTGGAGCGACTGGACGGAGTTGGATGTCTGGAGCTAGATGAAGAACGAATGGCTGTGGAAGACGCTGCACTTCGCGATCAAATCGATCGATACAATCAACGGTTGCGTGACTTCGAGGACAAGCAGCGTGCGTACCGTGAACATGGTGAGGAGCAGCTGCGCGCTCATTCCCATGTGCACGCGCAACGCTGTCACCAGCCCCGGCAGCCTCCACACGGCGCTCACCCATCTCATCCGCACCCGACACATGCTGTACACATCAAACCGCACTCACAGGGTGCTCTTATCTCCTAAACTGCAAAACTAAAGGGACATTATTATATGAACCAAGTGAATGGGCGGTTCGGTATTTCATAAACCTAATTTACTTGCTCATTACATTCGGTAAGGATAGAGAATTAGTCAGGTAACCTTACGTTACTAAAATTTTGAAGAACATAATATACGTTACTGACGTATTTGCAATATCTTACATTATGTTATTTAGATACTCATATAGATTGATAAAAATACAGTAGATATTAGTAGATAAGGGCGAAGTCAAGACTATGACGAATAACTGTACCTAATGCTAATATTGTCAAATAATTAAATTTATGTAAATGTTTTTATTTTAGAACCGAATATAGGCTGCCTTCCTAGGTAACAATATCAATTCTTAGTTTATCCAAACTGTTTGCAATAAAAAGAATGTGAAACACATCAAATCACTAGAAGGACGTACCTATAAAATAATATCCTTACAAAAAGGGCCGATTATACAAGGAAATTGAGAACTCTTTTTTATTTCACTCATCTCATTTTTTCACTTATCTACAATAAAAAGTTGAAACCTTCAAAATTTAAAGCAAATGAACAATGCTTTCCAACTATAGTTTTGCTACTAAAGGCAATCATTCACCAATCTTGGTTGTCGGATTTTTTCTTCAACGTTATTTGCTATTCTTACAACAAAAACTATGAGTTGACTTGAAGCTTAGATGTCGGCCTCTCGCTGTGTATCCCTTAATTTATGAACAAACCATTTGTCATTATGTCCCTTTATTTTAGCAATCAATCCTTAAATGTATTCTTTTAATACTCACATAAAAGCTTGGTGTCTAACGTAGCTAAGTGACTAAAAGGTGGGACTTACAACTGGAATATCGTAGTTTGAGCCTTGGTCAATACAGTTTCAAAGATAAACCAATTTTCACACGTGCAGTTTAGATGTAAAGCTTAAAAAAGCTTCTTGTGACTCTAGTGAGCGGCAACGACTACTTACTATTCGTTTGTGAAATTGCCGGACAAAAATGATTGCATCAATAACACCATGGTGTAAGTATAATAAAGTATAGAGTAGTATTAACGTCATTTACTAGCATAAAGACATTTTAAGACAAAATTGTTTACGTATATCTTTCTACTTTCAATATTGATGCATGGGATTGCATAGGAATAAAAATCTAAATGTTTCTAACGTATGTATTGTAGAGAAGTGTATTTAGACAATATTCAATATGTTTCTACTATTCCCTACTTTGTTAATAATTCTTTCTACTTAAGATAAATAAGTTATTATTTATAATATTATTGTATAAAAATCTTTTCCTTACTTATGACCGTAATATTTTAGACAATTTCGTCCATTAGTTGCTCATACGTCATTTTATTAAATTAACGATTAAAAATCTAAATCTTGTGTGTACTAATGGCGACGAATTTACGGGACATGAACACTCTTTACATAAATACTTTCCACGCACAAATAAACAACGAAGGATTTGTCTTATACTACACACTTGAAACTACGATATATTACTGATCAAACTAGGTTACAAATCAGGGTTATAGTCAGGGTCAATTTGGGGTTATAAATCGAACTAAATCCAATCGGCGTTTTCGATTTCTAGTTAAACCGTTCGCCATTGGTGTACCTACATATACTTAATCGTAATAGTAATGGAACTGTAGCAGTCTCACTACGGTCAAATGGGTAAAAAATGCAGTCAAATATAACATGTTAAGAGTGCTTCAACTAGTTTTTATACCAAGATTTAGTACACCAATCTCAAAAATATTAAAAATGGTACCTACTGTAAGATCTATTAATGTCGTCGTCTAATGAATACAATCGTTAAACACTGATTTATTGTCTCATTAGTTATAATTAGGTATTTTTATTATCATTCTTGTTCAGTTGATGGTAGATGTTATTTATTTCTAAGTTGATTTTATATGCGACATAAATATATTGTGATAATAATGTAAATAAATCTTACTGGATTTTAATTATATTTGCAGTTTTAATTTTTTAACACGCCTTACGACAGTATAAAGAAAAAACACTTGCAAAAAGTGAAAAATAGTTTTGGCTTGAATGGTGTAAGTACTACTTTCAGAAATATTTTTAGGATACTAGGACATTTCACACAATGCTACCTAGACCCAAAGTAAGATATCTTAACTAGCTTCTTGTTGGGTTCTAGAACACTAAACTTACTCAGATAATTTTCTATAATACATACCGATTAAACAAACACCTAAACCAATAAAAATAGTGATATCCTTGCATACTAATATTTGTACTGAGCTGGAATCGAACCCGCGACCTGCGACGCAGCAGATGAAGGCACTACCGCTCTATGATTATGACATCTGAAATAAAGAACTCGAGGCCCTAATCAGTCCTAAGTGCTAATGTAATTCTAATAAATTACGTAAGTGATTTGTACCCTGATAATAGTGTCTACTATCTAACTTACAAATTACTTCATAATAAATCCTTACCTAGTAATAATCCTACCATACTTTTAATACATCCTTAAGGGCCTTAAGCTTACCTTAGAGGTTTCTAATTACTTATCGGTTTTCAGCCCCATGCAGCTAATTTGATGTTGTTATTAACATTGCATGCATATTGTTGCATTAGATTGGTCAAATACTATGGGCCTATTAACATAATGAGAATATTAACTTCAATATTTTTTTCAAAAGTTGAATAGACCTATCTATCTCTCGGGTCTTCGGTAATTTTTTTCTCGTTTTTTCCTGTAAGGCTATTAGGAAACATTCAATAAACAATGTACCTATTATTTAAACCTTTTTTATGGTCAATTATCCATATAATTAACTGTTACGATCTACGTAAGCACCGACAAGGTTTCCAATGCCGTTTAATTATAAAATTGGGGTGGAGGATCCCTAAGTTACACGCTAGTGAAGTTGAACATAATTAGTGTTGGATCGCATGTTCTGTTTGGCGCAGGCCAGTCGGTGGAAGCGCTGGTGAGTCCGTGTTGTGCCCAAACCGTGTCACGCGGGTGCACCTGTGCTCGCGCTCGTTTGGCGACGCCTGCACCGTTCTACCCCGCCCTTACTCATTATACCCAATATACTCGACTAAAGATATATTTATATTCACAGTCATTGATCGCAAGACAAGTTGACGCTTGTTTTGAACATCGCTTAATTTATTGTACCCTCATGCGTTGAACACTTGAAGTGTACACTTAAATCTTAAGTAGTGTCTGTAGCTTAGTTGTAACTTCCGGTTGAAAGTTCTTTAGTTCAAATTCTGGCCAATACATTAGAAATCGATGTGAACCCACTCCCAATATAAATAATTTAGTTTAGCTGAAAGAGTTTAGGGGAGAAATTAGTTATATTGGATGCTAAAATTCAAAAAAAGGGAAAGACAAAATTGTGCTTAGGATATGAAAGCCATAAAATGGTTCAATACCATAACACGTATTAATTTTATAGGGATACGTATCCAGTTTTAAATTAAATTATCATCTGATAAATATGTATTGAGTTCGAAATTATTATCGTTTGACTTTTAATCAACTTCTAACTTGAATTAATGAATGTAACTATGAAGGGTAGTAGGTAGATTTCTAATAGAGATATATTATTACTATATAGTACCTTTTAACCATTTAAACATCAGCGTTCACTTATTCACGTTACTTATCTCAGCATAAAATAAAGTTCGCACCAGCAACCTATGGAAAATACAAACATTACCTAATAGATACTATCTATCTAACTAAACACACGGGACATTTTTTGGAATCCCTAAAACCATCTAATATCAAACAATCTCAAAATAAATCTAATTTTTTCTATGGTATTGTAAAATTATACGCGGAACTAAGCATTATCCGAGGAACAACATTGATGGTATCACAGGTTTATGTTGGGACGAACGGCACCTTGACCGTCAAAATTAAGCAGGTACCTTCTTTATTGGACATGATCTCTGATCGATGCCACAAAAAACTTGCTATTTTACAATGCATAAATCGGAGAACGCAATTCAGAGGCGGCACACAATGAACCCGTGATTTATCGGAGCATTCTTTTTGCGCAAAAAGCTCAGGTCAGTGTCGGAGCGAAGCACCAAAAGGGCATTTCGTGTAATCCGCGCGCATACCGTGGGAACGATGCACCGACTCATAGCTATTTGATTATGATAACTACAAGTTATTTTACAATCGAGTACATAATTTATCAAATTATTCTCAGATTCAATTAACCGAATAAGAATATTATTTTAAAGGTAAATAGGATTTATAAACGGACCGAGTGCAACTGAAACTGTCTAGAACTGTTGAGACAGGTTACGTAGACCCTCAGTCTAATAAGCTAGAAAACTTACTCATAGCCTGCAATAAGTGCTGCACCCTCTAAGACAACAACGTCGTAACCTCCCCTATTAGGAAAGTAGGAACTTTCTACCAAATTGGCAAGTACCTACTGATTGAATGCAGTGGCTGGTTCTGATTGAGGGTTGCACTGGCACACAACCTCTACCGTCAAACTGCTGAGCTTAATTTACAATTCAAATTATTAATAAATACAAATGAAAATTGGTTTCAAGAATAACCATGTTATCAAGAATAAACTTCTAGTTATACCTATAGGTACACCTACTAATAACTGCGACAAGAATACCAGAAAATGTGTAGTTACATAAATACTGATTTAATGTTTTGTTACTGTTCTTCGATAGTAGAATAATCGGTAATACCTTGTAGGAATAAAAATGTCACAAGTAAGCTAGTAATTGTTTGTTTGCAACATTTTATGTTCAGTTTTATTTAGGTAGACACTTAATAAAATGGTAAAAGGTACTTATATCCTTTTAGTAGTAAGTAAATAGTTGGAGTAAGCTCGTGAAGTATGTAAGGATAGAACAACATAATAATTATGCTGTAGTCCATGGAATTAAGTGTGAATGTGGGTATATGGTAAATAGATGAAAATATTTAGGTATAGGTAGGCACCTATTTCAAAGTAACACAATTTTTTTTTACACAATTTACAATACAAGTAAAATTCTTAGACGTTAAGATAACGTAAAGAAAGTAGTTTGAACATGACACCCAACTAACTACATTTGAAAGGCTTCGCTAAGACACGTTAGTCGACCAGTCTCGTATCACACTTGAGTGACTCCAGTGCAAGGCGTCTGCGTGAGGCTTCACGAACCAAAACACAGCATCAAAATGTATTCACTTAAAGCTATCAAGATAATATCACCTGAAGATATCAGTTTGGTATTAGACCAACCGTCAAATCTGTCAAATAAATACAATTTAATTTACCTACTGACATTTTCTAGAACGTCTTGTAATTTGTATGCTATGAATATGACATCCCTAACTTGACGGCTTCAGTGGTGTGGCGGTAGTGAACGCGACTGCTATGACCGGGATGAACGCACGGATATCTAACTTATGGTAACCTATTGAAATATCGAATTTCTGTTACCCGAATCTTAAAACCCCGAAAACGGTTGGTAGAACTTTTAAAAGACAGATGTAATGAATGACAACTTTCTATAATTCCGTGTTTCATTTCCCAGATGAATCAATTTCCAGTAGGGCTAGCATGGCGCGAAGACAAAAGTCCCCGGGGAGTGGAGAAAAATTTGTCTTTCCCTCCTTCTCTCTCCCTTTAGCTAGCATGGCGTCGAGGAGAGACTAGTTTGTCACCGGGGAGAACGTTTGTCCACTCAATGCTACCAATATACGAAAAAGTATTATTCGACCAAATTGATAAAACCTAGCAACGTGCATATTTTATAAGTGCAACATTGACTTTTTAAATTGTCGGTGTTATTTTAATTTCATATAATGCAGATATAGCTAAGTTAGTAAGTAGGTATTATTACCCTGTAATAGGATGTATTGTGTTACGTAATGTGTCGTAGTAATATAGGATTATATGTTTGGATTTTTTATACAACTTAGGTGGTGGCAGAAGAGCACACGGCCCACCTGTTGGAAAATGGTTACTATGGCCTGTCGATGTTTGTAATGCCTAGGGTGTCACACTCGTACTGCTGACCGCTGTAGAGGGGGGGGGGGGGGGGGGTTCCACTATGACCGGACATAAATTATATATGGACTCTAGTCCATATATAATTTATGTATGTATGTATATATATGTATGTATGTATGTATATATGTATGTATGTATGTATGTATGTATATATGTATATATGTTTGTATATATGTATGTATATATGTATATGTATGTGTATATGTATATATGTTTATGTATGTATATATGTATGTATATATATATATATATATACATATGCATATACATACATACAAATATTAATACTTTATTACTGGATTTTAAATATTGAAGGTCAAAATTATTTGAGAAAAATATTTAAATCCCTCCTTCCCCATATTACATTAAATTTTATTTAATAAATGTAATACATTTAATATATATGTTATATATATATTAAAATTTTAATTCATTAATTAATTAATCAAATTCAATGTATTTATTTTTCGGTTACGATTTTTGTCCCCACCTCAATAGTTCGGAGACTAATATCTCTCTATAATCTGTCAAAAAGAGACATATCTTGTCCACTTTACGGCCGCCGTGCTAAGCAAGTGGAGAAACAGTCCCTTGTCTACGTCACAGCGAGGGACATAAGTTATCTCCTTCGACGCCATGCTAGCAATTAGGGACAAACGCGTTTGTCCCCGTCAATTTGACATAAGCGGTGGAGAGAGATATTTGTTCCGCGCCCGTGTTAGGCCAGCAGGTGCACTAAAACCAAATTTTCAAATAGTATTTTTTTGTTTTCCATAGTGTCATAATCCAAATATAGTTATACCAGATTCTCAGAATATTTTTTTTTTGTTTCCCATCGTACCATTTTCCAAATAAACTATTACCAAATTTTCGTAATCTTTTTATTTGGTTCCCATACAATCGTTTTCCATCTAAATTATATACAGGCATATTAAAAGTCAGTAAATTTATACGATTCATTTATTAGGTAGGTACCTACAGCAAGTAATTTAGAAATATTAGTTGCCTATTACAGACATGTTTAAGTGTCAAATTCGACTCAGCAGGTTAGGTTAGGTTAGAACTGCGACCCTAGCGAGCTAGCTACCTTGTAATTTTTCCATAGGATTCATTTTTAAAAATCTGGATTTTGTTTGTCTGGATATCAATAAACTGCATTTCAAAAATTTGTGTTTCAAAAATTCGGCTTTCGTGCATATGGATTACGGTCATCTGGATTTTGTGCATTTAGATTTCGTGTGTCTGGAATTCGTTCGTCTGGATTATAAAACGTCGTACAAATGAATAAATAGGAAAATGAAATTCGGAGATGCGATTATATGGCAAATAAAACTTCGGAATTTGGAAAACCGGGATAATGAATAAATGGCCAAACGTTTTCTGGATTATGATATTCGGAATATTAAAATTCGGGATTAAGATAGGTAACCCTAACTTATACTGGAGCAGGAATTTTCATATTTAGTAGTAGTGCCCCAAGACAACGTCACCTGCCCGCGGTACTTCCAGATGATCAGAAAACGACGCTCTGTCGAACGCCGCATGACGGGATAATCACATTTCCCGTCACAGGCGGGGTGAGTAAGGGCATAACCTCTCATGCCAACCAACCCGAAGACCAGGCTGAGTGCCACGTCATGGGAAAGGTATGTTCAGCAGTAGACTGTCGCGGGATGATGATAATGATGATGATAATGATAACTAGTTTAAATAAATATAAGACGTTGAAGATGAAATATTTACTTAAGTACCATATCGTAGCGTATCTAGATCTAATACCTGTTAACGATTGCTATTATATTTATATGACAACCGTAGCCGACTTAACGTGCTCTACGAGGCACACAAATATAATCCGGACAAATGCTAATAGTCGTATCCACGCATAGTTACAATATTTACACCGTGAGTGGGAATCGAACTCGCGCATTGCAGTTGTTTTCACTACCACCACCTCACGGTGTCACTCTATACGGAGTAAGAAAATGTCCCGATCTCGATACCTTTCATATAATATCTCGAGATGAAACTATGAGTCATAATTGTCATAAATATAATATTATTGCTATTAATAATTTAATTAATTATGGGCTACATTATAATTTTCTGTTCTGATTTATATTCTACATTGTTGGATATCCAATGAAGATATTATTTACTCACATTTAATTAGGGTTTTCAAGTTGTAAAACATTTAAAGCTGTTTATTTATACGACGAGCCTAAATGACGGGGCTGCTGAGCGTGGATACATCAAATGTCGGCGTTTTATAACCGTCGAGCTGCCAGCGGCACTTTGAAACCGAGTACCTACTGCCATATCATCCATATGTTTCCTCGAATTAACGTCTGTTTTCTACGAACAAAACGGCTGTCATAAAACTCGTTATAGATTTAACGCGCATTAAACATTATTAACTAGTTGTTTGTAATAAAAAGAGTAAAGAAAATCTGCTGAAAAAAATGTTGGCCTGTGGTTGTGCTACTTTTAAATTTTTTAAGGAGATGGCACAACTACGGGATTTGTCGAATTTGAAGTGAGCAAAATCTTTAACCAAAAAGCAGCAGAAAATGATGTAGTATCATTTTTAGTGTTATTTGTTTAGTATATTGATAATGCTTCCGGGTGTATGGGACTCCAATAAACTCTTCGGGGCTGAAACCAATCCCACCTGCAAACTAGTAGCTAACTTCACCTACAGATGGGCAGGGAAGGCTTTCAGGGGTGGGAGTAACATGACAGTTGCTCACATTACAGATTAAAAAGCTCTCCCAAAAGCAATAATAAAGTCAATTTTAATATGAAGTAAGGACACAAGCGGCTGGTAGGGAAGTACATAAATTGTACATAACCGGGATGGTTCGCTAGAGCTCTTTGGCAAGGAATACCTCTGGATAAGTTACGCAGTAGGTACTTATGTTTTAACGCATTCCAGACGTGCAACTAGGTATGTAGGTATCTTATGACCTACAATAAATTCCAAAGTAGTAGAATGGAAATACTTACCAAATTGAGTTATGAAGTACCTATTGTATTATAAATAGTACCTAAGCATGTCATTAAAACTATATGAATAAAAAACTTTCAAAGTTAATTTCAGAACAACTAGGCGAGTCGCCCCGGTTTCGCTCGTGGTATACTTTTAGCTTTCGTGGCTCTTCATTTATTAATTTTCTAATAATGTATGGGAATCTGCCGTATTTGTTGACAGTAATTACTTACTGCTCCGTTCTATTGTATAGTAGAGTGATATTATAAGTCTGTAACTCGATAAACGGACTATTTAACAGTAGTTCCTTAGATAATTATGTTCAAACAAACAATAGTTATTTGTGCAACAAGAGAGCAAAACTGTTTTTTGCTGCGAGTGCTGATTTTGAATCCTGAGCAAGCGAGGGATTCTAGGATTGAATCACGAGCGTAGCGAGTGATTCTAATGTAGAATCCTGAGCGTAGTGAGGGATTCAAATGCACGAGATGCAAATAATTTTGCTCTCGTGTGGCACACATTACTTTTCACTTCAGCAGCGAGAACACATAAGAAATATTACTTAGAAGATAATGCAACACTTATTAACAGAACAGAACACCTATTATTAATTAAAATAATGCTGAAAATTTTAAAAGTTAATAATTAATCTAATTACTTATTGCTGTTCTGCAAATTTAAAGTTGAATTTTAAAAGTTAAATTTTATACCTTTAAAAAATTACTTTTAAGGTGTGTTCAGAAACAGCGTACGTGACATTTTATTTTTCATTCAAATGTTGATAATAGTAATCATTATAAATACTTATGCATTACTTATTTTGGTATTCAATAAGATTACATAATTATTAAATAATGTAAATAAAATACATGGTAATTCTTTTACAAATATCTTTCAAATTTAGAATTTCGAAATAGAACCTTTGACGTGCCATAAATTAAAAAAAAAACCTTCAAAAACCTTCAAAGTTTGTCACTCAAACTTTTTTATGGACGGCCAAGAGACAGAGTGCAGTGTATGTAATTCGAAAGTTATTCGCGGAACAATTCTTTTTGAATCTATGGTTGGCACTCTTTATTGAAAATTAAAAAAAATAAATTAAAAAGCTACTTTGTCTCACTGAGTGAGCAAAATCGCATTTTGCACACTGTTTTTACGCAGCAAAACTCACTTGTTTGAGCTGCTGTGGTGAAAACAATCTTTTCAGCTCTATAATATATTAATATAAATAAAATGTTTAACTATATCTAAATTGTCACTAAATAGATGTTAAAAGCAAAATATTTATTAGGTAGTTATACCAAAATTTTATTTCATTTTAGTAGGTACGGTTATACTAGATATAATGTATTTGGTGATATCCCTACGAATAATTATATATTTTAAGTAAATGTAATTAATACAGGTAAGTGCTACAACTGAGCGTTAGAATTGAAAAATATAATCCGGCACGTGCGGGATAATCCCAACTAATTGACAGCGCGCGCCTCTGATCCCTCGATGATCAGGTGCTCATCCTCCCTGAGCCGTTCACGCTTAGCTCACAACTCTCAATAGGTAGTTATTAATTTCAGATGCATTGCGTACGGGGTCTGTAGTTTATTACTATGTAACTAGCTGTACCCGCGACATTGGCTGCATAAAATTTGAACGGGGTTTTAATTTTTTTTTGCAAGGCAATGGGGTTCTTTTTCTAAAATAAAAGTAGCTTCTTAACGCCTTTTAATATTAATGCTAGATCTGCCAATGAAACTCATTTTTTTTCATCAATCCCATGCGTGTGGAGTACCTATCTATAGATAGGTCGTCAAAAATGCTATTGAGGCTTTTAATATAATTTTTATCTAAACAGAATAGTTTGAGCGAGAGACACTTTCAAAGTGGAAAAATGAGTGTCCCCCCTTTAATTTCTAAAATTAGAGAATGATAAATAAATAAAAAATAAGTATATGATGATCACATCATATGATTATAGGTATTAAATACGTCATAAACCGCAATTTTCGCCTTTCTTTCAATTAACTCAAAAATTATAAGGCAAAGCGGCTGATCTAAGCTGCTGATGTTGCTTGTTTTAAATTCCCTACTGAGGAGGTAAAATAGGCGAAGAATGTTTAAATGGAAGGTCCGTAACTTGCCCAGTAAGATGCACGAAATCTTCTGTTCTGGTAATAACTAAATAAATGAAGACGCATATCAACGTTTTCTAATTTTCAACACTAAGGGAGCAAATGAGGGATTAGCAGAGTTTATATATAAAGCCGAATCTACCTGCTTTACTTAGGTATGTTAAATATTCATTAATAAGCTTTCATGTTGTTTTTTGTTCTTGCGAATACCCCCTCCCCCTCACCGCTAGATTAATATCGGAAACGACTAACCGACTAAAACCACATGCCGTCTTGGAGGTCTTAAATGTTGAGGTGTAAGGTGGCTCCATAAGGTATTTCCCCTGTACCCTAGCACCTGAAAATCTACAATTTACCTATTCATTATTAATTCTAAGCGCCCGGAATTCCACACAAAGTTATTTTCAACATAAATTTTGAATAACTGAAGTTATGATACAGTACAGTAGTAATACATACAGATAAACCTGTAACAGTAATACCAACTGACGATCCTATTTATATAGGTTTTCCCAAGATCTAGTTCAATAGTACCATACTGACAAACATTAAAATCGGTGCAGTAATCAGTAACGACATCTAGATATTATCAACGTTTGTAATTCTAGATGTAGGTATGATCCATTCATCAGGTTTAGTATTTCTTTGGACATAAATAATTTACCTACCTACATAATTATCCGGACACGTATTATACCACAGAACAGACTTTTTGTTTTCTATGTATTAATTAAACCATAAAAATCCGTGCATAAGAATGATCTCCAAGAAATTGTAGTTCTAAGCGACATCTATTTATCAACCCCCGACGTAAAAACGATAGGGTGTTGTAAGTTCCACGTGGCTATGTATGTGTGAATATGCGTGCGTTCGTGTGAGTAGTGACAGGACATTTGTTGTCGAATGTCATGCATGCATTGATGTATAAGGGGGGGGATGGGCCCTACCTACAAAACGCTGTGTCCTACCTATGTTCCATTTTTATGAATGGACGTTTTACTACGTTAGTGCTGTGCCTTCTACTATCGCAGAAGTGGTCGATTTACGTATACTAATATGATTGGGTTTACTTATCTTTTAACGTGTATTAACTTAACAAGACCGGTAACATGCTACACTCATGAGATAATATTATAATTCTTATTTTTATTATAATTTATAGATTTCTTACTATTCCAAATGACTTTTATTTTTTAATGAATCATACGCGTAAACACAACAAAACACAACCGGAACCGAGATAAATGCAATATTCTCTTGCACTTCATGCATTTGCACTACTTACTAAGAAGTCATGCCGTCACTCACACAAAAACCGTTTTCTAGCTGCTCGTTTCAATTTTCGAAATCAAATATCTTCAAAACTACATATTTGTGTTAAGAAAATTCACTTTAGCAATTCTTTGTAATCATTATGGATATTAAATTTCAAATAAGCAGTCATCGACCCATCGTTCGTCGATAAATCTTTTTCTTGAAGTACGTCACTAGTATGCTAGTTGTAGTAAAAGACTAGAAAAAATTATGAATGACAAGGCGCAAAGCATTCATAGATTTTGGTGACCTTGGCACGCTGTCCTTCCTTATAATAGTGAGTTAGGGCCGCCCTGTGCATGCATGTGATCCGATTCCGACAACAAATGTCACTCCCATACATTTTCAGAGCGATGACGAATGTACAATTCGGAACGAATGCATTTTGGCTAGTGCCCCTGCTTGGCAATTGGCATTGGCAACACTGCTATAGAAACGTCAACGTCAAAATCACAAAACATAAAATTCACGTAAAATATTTTATAGTCGACTCGACAGTAAGCAAATAAATATTACTGATAATATAAGTACAAATACATATGCACCTACTATAGTTTTACATAAAACCAGGTCTGTGGAATTATGAACGATGATGCTAAAAATTATAAAGAAAAAGATTTACATGCCATGTACCATCAAGAATGTATTATCATGGCCGAGTAGTAAGTAAACTTGTTTACCTTAATTTCATGACTTTAAATGATTATTAGATGCAATCTATGATCATTAGAGCGATCAACACAGTGAGAACATCAGTGTCTATAAAAATGTTTATGTTTCAGTCGTATGTTGCAAACAGAAAATCTACAAGGGATCTACGTAATTCCATCCTATGAAAACTCTTTTCGTAAGTATAGTAACTCTCATTTCAAATTTTCCTATTCATGATAATTATATTCTTCTTTACTTAGCATTTCTAATTTTTGATATTACAGTATGGTTTGGAGTTATCTTTGTCCGATCTGATTACTATGAAGGCGGAGTTTTCAGATTCACGTTGACATTACCTGAAAAGTTTCCTGAGGAAGAGGTACCTGTGAGTAATTTTGCTATCCTTTATGTGGTATAATAGTAATGACTATATTTATGGTAAGATATGAAAATAATAATCTTCACAATTTTCAGGTGTTGACATTCACATCACATTTGTATCACCCTGCTATTGATGCTAATACAGGTGTAGTGAACTTGACTGAAGTGTTTCCACAATGGGATAAGAAGCAGCATCATATTTGGCTAATATTAAAATATTTATATTCCATATTTCATAATTTAAATGTCAAAGTGCCTGCCAATGTTGAAGCTTCCATTGCGTGAGTATATTTAGATACTATGATTATCTTTTTAGATATTAACCATTATCTTTAATGTTGATGACTATTTAGATGGTGGGTATTTAAATTATCTATGAATAGTATTATGTTCAGAAAATGAATTTGTGGGTGATTAGGGAAGTTTTGAGAAAAAAAACTGTGAACTGTGGTTTAGAATACCTTTTATTATAATTTCTCAAAATAGTCTCCATTAGACTCTATACATCAATTTATCCGTCTAAACCAAGTTTTATAGCATTACTGATATTCGTCCTTTGGCACGCCACAATCACTGGCTATGAAGGCATTCCAAGCATCCTCCTGGCTATCATAATGTACACCACAAAGCCCAAGCATCACTTTGGGGAAGAGATAGAAGTTACACGGTACTAAATTGGGACTATCGGTAGGAAGGCCCATTTGCTGAATTTCAGTGGTCTTCTAAAACTCTAGGTAACTTTTGTGTGCTGATGCATTGTCATGATGCAAAAATGTCCTAGCAATTCCATTTTTGACCTTGATTTTATTTTGTATATTTTGTCAAATGGTAAATAGCATCTGAATTGCAAATAAATAAGGAAAAGAAAAAGGTGCAATTCATGTAGGTTCTACGTTTTAAATTGTTACATTTCAAAATCAAAATCAAAGAGATAGTTACCTCCCACATTTGATATAGTTTTTCAGCAGTTAGAGGAGAGCCAAGCACCTGGATTGTGTTTATTTTTAAACAGTTTATGTAGAATGGTCATATTCCTTATAGGCTGTTTTCTAGTGGACTACCTATAAAATGTTCTCAAGCATTCTTAATTATTTTTTTCAGGTATAAGAGTAACAAAAAATTATTTATGGAGAAAGTAAGAGAATGTGTTGTGTTAAGTATAGATCATATTTATGATGACCCACCTACAGAAGATAAACACTACATAACTTTTAAGCCATATGACCCTGATGTTCATGATAATGCAAAAAATATTATGCTTAAAACACCAACAAATGAATGTACCAACCAAGGAATATCTTGGGTGCAACAAGGTTCATTTCAACCATTTTCTAAAGAAGAAACTACTTAATTGAAAACATGAATGCAATAAATTAGTTCTAAACATACATACATACATTATTTGTATATGTACACTATATCATTATAATACAATTTGATTAGCCATAACCATGTGATAATAATCTGTATTTTTCTTTTTAGTACAACCAAATTAATGTAAGTTATCTAAATGTTATTTTTGTAACATACCTACTTGTTATAATAAATTTTATAAAGTTAAACTGACAAAATTTACTTCTGGAAAGACTTTAATTTACAATATTGCCCTTCTCCTGGCCTGCTTATCCTAAACTTGAATTTAAATATCCTAACTAAAAGTAATGTTAACATCTCACTGTTACTAGCCACCTGATTGAACTAAAGTGACTTTAATTTATTTTCTATACTTTATTTTTAAAGGTTTATGTAGTAAAAATGGTCATTACATGTTGTACTTATATGTATACTGTCAATAAATTGGTAATTACAGGTGGTTAAGTAGTACATGTAGACATTTTTTATCTCCTGCTTTAAATTCTAAGTATATATATAAAGGGAATAGGTATGATTCAGATGTCAAACAATATAGGTCATTCCAAATTAGATCTTATATTCAATTTATTTTTTGATACTTTTTCCTGAAACCAATTTTGATCTAATTCATATATGTTATTTTGCCATTTAAAGTGTGTAGGAGATTGTACTTCTTTATCATTGAATTCAAAATATTTACTAAACTCTATAGCAAGTTTTGACTTCACTAAACCCACTCCTCCATATTTATCATCAGCTGGGTGATAAACTCTACCAGTTGAAGGTAACATATAAATTTTGTCTGGTTCAAACTTTGAAGTTAATAAATCTCCTGCATATCCATAACATAGGACATCACTGCCATTCAAATGGGCAATATTTGTATAAACTATAGGGAGATCATCACATCTTATAAAGTTTCTTTCTCTTCCACAGAGCGAAATGAAAGGGAATTCTTCATATCTTCCTGTATTGTTAAGACGAATCCTTTTGAAAAAGAACTCTAAAAACTTCTTTTCCTTAAAGCATGAAGTAAAATTTTTCATTTTGGAGTCATCTAAAAATAGCTGTAATAAATCAAAATGTAAGTCAGTAGATGGGTATATTATTACTCATCATCATCATCATCATCGCCTCGGAGTCCGGGGTCCGCTTTTTCAGTCTTAACTGCGTCGCGGCTGAACTCTGATATTTTTCGTAAAGCGAGTGCCATCTGACCTCATATCGATATCAAAGTATTATAGTTAGACCAGTTGTGGGACTTTTCAGAGCTCCAACAACCCATAACGATTGTCATAATTGTTTCTATGGGACGACTGAGGCACGACCAGACCATTCATGCATACCATATTCAAGGTATCTGGATAATGTAGCCTATAGCCTACCTAGGTACAGAGTCTGTAGTAAATAGTAGACAGCCAGATAAAACATACCAACAAAATAAACTGCAACTGGGTACTTACCATACCTTGGTGATCAATATAATAAAAATATTCTCTAATTTTTGGTTCTGGTTCCTGACCTTGAACATATTTAATATGCCGCACCTGGAAATAAGGAGATGAAAATGTTCTTTTAGAAATAAAATGTAGACGACTCGGTATTATCATTGTACTGTGTAGTTTGTCGTTTAGAAATCCTTTAATCTATTCTATTTCGGGATCGAGATCAAGATAATGGAATCGATTCCGTTCCGATTGTATTGCACAGATTAAAGATTTTGTGTAATGAGAATGACAAACGAATGAATGAAATGAAATTACTAATTTCATAATGTATGTCAGACGCACAGAACAGAAAAAACTAGTAGAAATGCGACGCGATAATTTTAGTAACGGAACAAATGTCGCCAAGCTCACACATATAACCGTTAATAATACCGTGCATTACTAGCTAATACACGCGTGCACCCACTTCATCACACTTCCACTTATTTTTTGTTTTCCATGGTCGTACGGTCGCATGACATAAATGTTAATTGATTATTGCATTATTAATTATGTTAATTCGTTATTGCCTTTCTTACCCAATAAAGTAAATGTCCCATATTTCAGCAGTTTAAGGCTTTATCAACTTAAAGACATTTTCATCAACCTCAACATTAACAATGCGGAAATGTCAGGTGACAGGTGTATGTATGTGCTATCTGTGCATTATTATCTGTGAAATGAAAAGGATCTTTCTTCAACACAACATAATGACAGGTGACTTGAGGTGACTGGTGAAACAGAAGTACAGAACAGAACAGACTGTAAAAAAACACAAAAAGTATACAAATAAATATCTACGTGAAATAAATATGAAAATTATGATAGTGTAAGCATAGAAAGATCTGAAACTGAATACATAATCGAGCTTGGATTAATTGTTTTACTCAAGTACATAAACCGTATATGGAATCCACATGAACTGCGATCACGATGGAGGCTGTCCGACGATCATGGAAACTGCGTATGTATTATACAGTTACTAAATAACCTTCATTCTTTTACGCACGCATAGTATGATTTATATTATTTTTCAGAAGAATTCGTTGCTCACAAGGCAAATGTCAATTGCCTGGCCATGGGCCACAAGTCCAACCAGGTGTTAGCAACTGGTGGTGATGATAAAAAGGTTAATTTGTGGGCTATTGGCAGACAAAGTTGCTTAATGGTAAGTATAAATGCTAATATTATTATATAAAATACCTTTTCTTCTAAATTATATTAAAAACTAATTTATTATTCATGAAAAACCCTATAACATATTACAGAGCTTGAGTGGACATACAACTCCTGTAGAATGCGTATGTTTTGGACATTCTGAAGATTTAGTTTGTGCAGGATCACAAACTGGTGCTTTAAAGATTTGGGACTTAGAAGCGGCTAAATTGTTAAGGACTTTCACTGGACATAAAGGAGCTATTAAGTGTATGGATTTTCACCCTTATGGTGATTACCTAACAACAGGTTCATGTGACAGTAATGTGAAGTTATGGGATACTAGAAAAAGAGGTTGTATTGTGACTTATGCAAGCCATCGCCTTGCTGTAAACAGTTTACAATTTAGCCCAGATGGACAATGGATTGCATCTGCTTGTGAGGATGGTATGTTGAGAAACATTTTAAAATACTACAATAGATTTCAGCATCCGTTATATGTCCTTTTTCTTCAAAATAGATACCAATTAGAATAATCTAGTATTCTCATAGTACACTAATTATAATAATATAAACATTAGAGTAAACTGTAAACACATACAAAAACAAGAAAAGTACATGTTGTAATGAAATTGTGTAAATTTGATTAACATTTTTATGATAACATTTTCAGGTTTGGTGAAAGTGTGGGATGTTCGAGTTGGTAAAGTTCTGCATGAGTTTGTAGAGCATACTTCACCAGTGACATGTGTAAAGTTTCACCCTCATGAGTTCCTCCTTGCTAGTTGTGGTACAGACAAAACTGTTAATTTTTGGGATATGGAGAAATTCCAACTAGTTTCTAAATTTGAAAAAGATAATACATCTATAAGGTATGTAATACTTTTAATATAGAACTATGTTGTGTTATTAGATTATGATAAAATTATATTACTTCCTTTTTTGCTCACCTTTACCAATTGAAATGATTATATTTTAGTGGCATACTGGTTTTATATTATGTTTAAAATCATCATCTTCTAATTACATACCTATTTCTTGTAAAAATACTGGTTATTGCAAATACATTGTTTTGTTAAATTGATTTTGTAACTCTTTTTGTTTATAAGTGGTTCAAAAATTAATGCAACTGTATTTGTTTAGACACATGGTGTTCAGTGAAGATGGTACAACATTGCTTGGTTGTGCCAATGATGGTCTGCATGTGGTTGGTTGGGAACCAGCCAGAGTATTTGATACTGTCCCAGGACATTGGGGACAAATTCATGACATAACTGTAGCACACACACAATTAGTAAGTCATTTATTTCCAAATCTACAGACATTATTTACTTATGAAGATGGTTAACAAATCAAAACCAGCTAGCCAAAAAGGCTCTCAGTTAATATCTCATCAACATTCTCATAGTAATTTCCCAGAGTAGACATTGTTGTTTCTGCATGAAGAAAATTTTAATAGTTAATAATAATTTTCAGATAGCAGGATCATTCCATTCAACTTATGTAGTATTATCAGTTGTTGATCTCAGCAAAGTTCATCCATTTGGGGGACCACCACCTGTGTCATCGCCAGTGGTGAGGGATATTTCACCATTCCAAAAAGGCCACTCTGTACGCAAGAGCTTCTCAAAGGAAAAACCTCCCAAAGAAGGTATTCACAGCTTATTTTATTCAATATTTTGTATTCACTTTCCCCTATTCAGTATTTACTAGCTTTTTACTGAACATTCACTTAATTGATTGTACACAGTATAACACTAGTTATTCTGAACACAGAAGTCACATTTTTAAAAGCCACAGGAAAGAGATTGGGATCAAACCAGCTTGCTTGCTGCAGTTCCTCCTCATAATATCTGTACATTACCAACGCTGTACGATGCAACCGTACACTGTCTGTCGACTAAGCATTTTTACCTTAGTTGGCAGAACATTTAAACGGAGGTAGGACACGACGGTATCTCCCGTCCGAAATGAGCTGTCCAACTGGGGAAGTACCTCCGCCCTACAGAAGACCGCGGTCATAATAACCATCGTGTTGTGTTCCCGCCGGTAAGTAGGGTAGCCAGAGCTCACTGTACCCCTCCTTCCCCTCCCCTTCCTAGCCTCCCCACCTCTTCCCAGCTCTCCCCCTTTCCCTTCAGGGTGGGCAGCGCGTGTGTGACACCCTTAGTGTTGCACACGTTCATAGGCCACGGTGGCCGCTTTCCATCAGGTGGGCCGTGTGCTTGTCTGCCACCTACGTAGTTTAAAAAAAAAACATTTTCAGTACTCGATTAACGGCGATGACGTGTGCTCCGTCGCTACTTTGTCGTAATTATTTCGACCGAGGAATAAATAGATGATTCTATAATCTGCCGTATTCTTTTCTACCGACTATCAAATCTTTACATGGTCCTTCGAGCCGGAAACTTTTACATATAATTAAGCCTAGGCCTTTTGTAAAGGTTTGATAATCGGTAGGAAAGAATACGGCAGATTATAGAATTATCTATTTATTCCTTTGTCGTAATTATTTGGACCGAGGAAATGCCTAGGCCTAGGCTTATTTATATGTAAATGTTGGCATACTCAATTCCTTGGTCATGTGTACATACAATCATAAAAAATACATAATTTTTTATACTTAATTTGTGTATCTGCTTTCTCACTGCAAGGCTATTTCTATATGCCACTTACAATCAAAGAATATGCAGGGTTAGACTGTTGCACATTTACTGTAGGTGATCATTCTCCATGTAGGAAGCATTTTCTTTCTTTTAACCTCATTCCCAATTCCTCTTTCAATTTCACTCTAAGGCTGAATCATACGAAGTTTGATACTGTACGTACTGTACGCCATACCATCAGATACCAAGACGAACTCGAAATAGCATTTTTGTGTCTCATGCCACCCTATGTGTAGCCAGGGATAAAAGGCACGGGGGTTTTTGCCCTCCGCCCATATTAGATCCTACCGCGAAGGAGTGACGTTTCATAGCCCAACCAGAAGACGGGTCCGCTACCTTACGGGCCAGGCCAGCGCTTGGCTGATCTCGTCGAAAAGTGCATAGTATATCAGACGGTTCACTCAGTAAGCGGCGGTGTGTGGCACATAACTCGTAATTTTAGTGTGGTGAGAGTCCGACATAAACGCGTGCCGCCTTCGTTAGTGCTCTGACTACCTGTAACACATGTTATAGGTAGTCAGAGCACTAACGAAGGCGTATGACAACCGGAATCTACAGTTTAAGATGCTCTCCAACGCATGGTCATGGCCACATCACCCATTCGAAGACCGCAACACGGTGGCGTCCAGGTGCCATCCCCCATCCCTTTTAGCTGCGCAGGATTTACCGTCGTGATATCTGTAATTCTATTATTGCTTCACTTCTCGCGCGAATTTCGTAGGCACAATTATGCGTGGAGCATATTTTATGCCTCGGCATGTGACGTGCGACCTTAATGCTCCGTGGACAGAATTATATTGTTTTGTATGTAAGCTACAAGCTAGCTGAATCGATGTAATAATAAGTTGCGTCTATGAAGCTTCATCTATGCGGACAGTAGACAAAAGTTCATGAGTTGTATCATGTCAGCTGGTATTTGTGTGCTCCTGTCCATTTTTGACAACAGTATTTCCTGAGAGTCTGACTCCATTTGTTCTTTGTAACCCCCTGTAATTTGTCCTGCCTTGGCATCTCCCATGTCGGGCACTCGGTCAACATGTACGGCCCTAAGTCCTCGTTCGCATCACAGTGATGGCACTTGGACGTTGCCTCCTTCTGGATCCGATGCAGGTAACCATCGAAGCATCTTTGCCCGGTGATCACATGCGTCAGCCGGTACGAGAAGCTATCGTGTGGCCTCTTTAGCCGGTCCTCCATGATGGACTTACCGCTGCTACTAAGCGGTTATGTACAGTACTGGACCTCAGATGGATGACACTATTGAAACTCTTCGCTATATACAAGCATGTTCAATATTTCAACCGACTACTAATCTTTCAAAGGGTCGTGCCAAACAGGGTGTGACATACACGGAAATGTTATCAGTCGAATGGTCAAGTAACTGTACTAGTTGCTTAATAAAACATGGCCATGTCTTTACGCCCGAGGCTATTAACAGGTTACGAATATGCATTGCATGCCGTCAAGTTTGTGGTAGACGGAGTCTGCTTTGCACAACAACTGCGAAGCTCCAGTATAGGTATTAAAATCAGTCCGATTTTTTAACAGCTGACTTGTTTGTTTTTATGACAGTTATACATAGACCAACATTGCTTGATGAGAAAACAGCTGAAGAGTCAACATCAGGCACTGAAGCAGATGAGGAATCAGGTGCTGTTATACCCAATTTTAATGACTACACTGAAATATTTCGTCCTGCTAGAACATGTGAGTAGATTGTGAGAACCCCAAAAAATCCCAAAATCTAATATTGTACCTATGTAATATAATAAAATATTGATATTTTTTGTTAGTGAATCGCACACCTCCACCAGCTGCTAGCTTGAGTTCAGAAGACTATTCACTACCAGGTATATTTTTGCTATTCTGATTCAATCGCTTCTCACGCTTATATGCATTACAACAATAGTTCTTGAATGTTTAACCGTTAGGTGAAATAGAAAGATTTTTATTTTGTTGAACTCGTATTTAAGGAGTGAACTGTTTGTTGACGCACAGTGCAAGCGGCCGCGACCAACTTGGAGACGCCGATGGGCACATCCCTACGCGACCTGATGCTGGACGGAACGGGCGCGGGGGGTGGTGGGGGAGTGGGAGGGGGCGGGGTGTGCCCCGCGCGCCCGGTGCCGCTGCCCTCGCCGCCGCAGCGTCAGCGCGCCGACCACTACTCGCGTATCCCCACCTCCACCAAGGAGCATTACGCCGTGATTGACAAGAAACCTGAACCTTTTACTAGTAAGGACATTACTATATCACAAATGTAATGCTTGCGGTTACAGTATGGTAGGATAATAGGTAGATAGTACTTATCAATAACGAACTGGAAATAACATTTATAATCAATAAGTCCACTGCTGAACATAGGTTGTAATTTACAACCATTGAGGTAAACTAATAGAGGGATAAACTTTTTCTACTGCCAAAATATTTGTAACCCAGTAACGCGCGTTGATGATAAGATTTGAAACCAATAGACATTTTGAAGAAAACATTAGGTATATTTATATCACTCACACTAGTTGTGAGCGTGACTGATGACATCAAGCTGAGCGCCGCCATTGTAACACTACGTGTTTGTAATGGTAACCTTCTTTCCTGAGACTTTGCCTACAGCTTACCATCAGGCGAATGAAGTCAAATTAAGGTGCCAATAAAAATGAAACAGCGATATTGTTTCAGAGTTCAATTCAGTCCTCCGAACTTAGGTAAAATAATAAACGGATGACTTTATGACCAATGTGCCGAACCGTGCCAGTGTTAATTTAAAACCGGTTTTTTATAAAGTACTTATGTGAAATGCTTAGGATATTATTACCTTTTTGAAAAGCTGATTCAACAATCTACAAACTATTTCGGAAAATTTGTAGTGCCATAATTTAATATTATACGAACTAAATATTCGTTGAAATGAGCATTATAGCAAATGGGTACATATACATTATAACCTATGCAGTCAGGTTTTATTATTATTAGACCTTTAGTTATTATTTCAATATTACGCACCCATAACGCTTCTTTGCTATTCGATTGCTTGTGTATAATTCTAATAAGTTATTAAATACCATGAATAAATAACCATGCTTATATGCTTATATCAGGGGTGATGGACAACACTAAAGAAAACAGTACATTTCCGACAGCACAAGCCTTAAGGGATTATACTGCCAGCCCACTCACAGCAAATTCGCTTAATCGACATAACTCTTATAAGGAAACAAAGTCTACTACAGATATAAGTAAGTTATTTATGTTTGTCAATAGGGGATCGAACGGTAACCAGTTTAAAATCTAAAATGTACTTATTTTTATAATATATATATATATATCAATCAACTCAAATATCAAATTCAGTCAACAATTTTTAAATGGAGATAATAAATTTTGTTGTGTATGTAGTGAAACATCACAAATAACAGTGTATGACTTCATGTACTGGACGTCATATGTGTGAGCAATCATTGACTGCATACATAGTACATAGATGTATGTACGGGTTCCTGTGAGTATCTTTTTCATTACGAAAAATGTGCGGCTGAACGAACGTATTGATGTCACACGCTCTCAAAGTTTTGGAGGTATTTTTAAACAAACAATATTAAAACATGATTATGAGTAGGTATCTAAGAGATAATTTGTTCGATCCCTTATTTATATGAATATTTTTGTCACCAATGAAAATATCTTTGAAAATTATTATTTTAGCACCCAACAACCTGCGACCCAGTAACAGTGAAGTCTCGTTGGGACCGCCATCTTTGGGACCTAGATCTTTGTCTTTCACCAGAGCTGCTACTGCAGAGAGTACAAGGTGCGTAGTCAGATAGAACTTTGGCTATAAGTATATGTGCAGCCTCATGAGTATCAGTATGCGGGCACAGGCAGTTGTTTTGTGCAAATAATATGCCTAAAGCTAATTTCGTTCTAATAATTTACACAAAAATCATTCTTAAAATACATTGAGATACGTGCGGGCGCCCGCATAGGTCATACGTTTTAGACAGCGGATGGCCTTATGTTTCAACATGTATTACAACATTGTAACCTCAGACATCGAATTACACTTGATTGAAGACAGTTCTTTGTAAAAATGTAATTCAAATAAGTATGCGTACAATGAACCACATAAACATTATTATTCTACTAACATAGTAATATATCGTCATATGTACCTATGTATAGTTTTGTTCGAAATAAATTTCATTATCACTATTGATATGTTTCAGACGAAGAGTAGAAACGACTAGAGAAAACATTACAGTTACTTGCAATGTTGAAGCGCCAGAAGCCGAGACTGAAACGGAATTTGTTCCATACACTATGGACAGGCCAGTCGGCCTTGATCTCGATGAATTTCTACCCGTGAGTGTCTTTTATGATATTGATAAGTACATATATGTCGTCATAAAAAATTCAATCCGTAATTCTTAAAAATTTTGGTAAACGAACTTCTACGTCGTAAAATCGACAAAATCTAATATTGTGGTAAAACGTTCAAGCCCATGGAGAACTGAAGTAAGCAGAGTTGTTGCAAAGGCAATTGGGCTATAAGCCTTCAACTGAGTCGAACGGTCGGGGTAATGTCAGAAAGGTACAAAATCTAGGCTCTGCCGTCACTCATCAGTTCTAGTGTCATTCATGTGTTTGAACTCGGATGTCTCTTTGAAATTTTTTGCATGTAAAAATCATTTAAACCATCTTCCACGGCGAAGTTGCAAAAATTGTTCTGGGAATCAATCAAAATATACTGGTAGTGTATCATTTGATCTGTAAGTCCGCTATATTTTTATTTTCATTTTTAGAAAAAAATGTCTTAACAGAATTATCTAGACAGTACGTAGATGTAAGTAATTATGTCTCAAATATATCAGAGTTGTTAATAACTCAATGCATACTGTGACAATCATTTCCTCTGAGCTCATTAGAGAATTCTAAAAAAAAATATTAGTATTTGTGTCTGAAATTTAAAATTATAAATAACTTAACTTGGGCCATCTATCGGTGAACTGCCAAATCATTTAGGGGGGCTAAATAATTTATGTTCCATACCGACAAATGTCCCAATTTAAAAAAATATTCCTGTTTTAATTATGCACATAGACTATTCTGGACTTCTTTG
This sequence comes from Pelosia muscerda, assembly GCA_963691645.1. NCBI lineage: Eukaryota > Metazoa > Arthropoda > Insecta > Lepidoptera > Erebidae > Pelosia > Pelosia muscerda. The sequence goes on from OY829100.1 coordinate 10,179,039, forward strand.
TAGCGCTTAGTAGTGAGTAGTCAAACTACAATGAAAATTGCATGTCCAGGTTTGTCTGACTTTACTATGTTCTGTTAGATGGATTTCTAAAAAGTGGTAGTGGTTTAGACTGAGGTAACAGACGCGCGGGATCCGGGGTATGATTTGATGTCCCCCCACGCGTTTTCTCTCAACCTGTTTTTGTAAAGAGAATTTGGCAAAGAACTCATTTACAAATGACGTCCTTTGAGCCCGTGATTAACTAATCATAATCATAATGTGATTGGTTGATTGGCGCGCGTCTGCTGCAATCGACGCTTATACGTACTTACGAAGTAAAACAAAAAAACAGGCTTGAAATTAGTAGCAACCAGTCTACTTTATCACGGAAAGTTTTTGTAAGACTAGCTTATCACATTTCACTTTTACATTTTCTTGAAGCGCACAATGGCGGGTGGCGGCGCAAGGCGAGGTGCGCGAGGAGGCGTGGCCGAGCCCAGCGAGCAGGAGGTACTCGGCGTCATGATGCGCGGTCACGACTCTATGATGGCCGTACTCACTGCCAGGCAACGCGCTTTACAGGTATGTATATGTCATTCAATAAGAACCAAATAGTAATAGATACTTCCTCATCTAAGCATCAATTTTAGTTATATGTATAGTTTTATTTTTAATTAATTGATTCTATGCTCAATCAACACTCGTGAGGCTACACGAGGAAACGTGAGTCCGAGAGTGTTGACTGTGCGCTCGTCTCGCCTCCTCTCCTGGTGCGAGAGTGGATTGATCATTAGACAATTCCTTTGTGGAGTTCACGGATAAATCTTTCGGGTACACCTCATATAGTAGAACTTTTTAAGTAATAATTTTATATTGCATAACAACTAATAGCATAAACCTCTTTTCGCAGAATATCGTTTGGCATAAACTCATTTTGCATACATTGAAACCCATAATTTTGTAAGTCAGAATCATCTGTACGCATAATTTTTGTATGCATAATAATCACAATGTATAACCATCATATCGCAGAAAGTTCAAAACCAGATTCATCTTTTGGTATATATTTCTTATCCATAACTATTTAAAAGTAGAACCATCATTTCGCATAATTTTTACAGCAAGAATCATCTTTTATGATTATTGCAACACTTATGTATGTTATAAAGTTGATTTAATGATAATTATTTGGTTTTTATATCCTTGCCTATGAGAGCATGCTCGTTTCTGGCATAAGAGGTCACTGTTCTAACCTAACCTAACCTATCCGAGTCGGTGTACTCTGTGTCGGGGTGTTAACAACTATCTATTCTGGCGCTTCGCCGGCCGCTGCCGCGGCACGCTCGCTTCGCTCGCTCGGCTCGCGCTGTTGGGGTCACAGTTCTAACCTAACCTAACCTATCCGAGTCGGGGTACTCTGTGTCGGGGTGTAAACAACTATCTATTCTGGCGCTTCGCCGGCCGCTGCCGCGGCACGCTCGCTTCGCTCGCTCGGGTCGCGCTGTTGGGGCCACAGTTCTAACCTAACCTAACCTATCCGAGTCGGAGTACTCTGTGTCGGTGTGTAAACAACTATCTATTCTATCATCACAGTTCTAACCTAACCTACCCATTTTTAAAGAAGAAAGTAACCCAATCTATATTATTCTAATTGAAATTCTATGCTTTTTATAGTATGCCTAGTCAAATTATGCCAAATAATCTGTACTCTAAATGAACGTTATGCTAAATGAAGTTATACAAAATTTTAACTATGCCAAAGGTAATTATGCCAAATAAAATTCTACTATCTTAAATGTATGCCATTCTAAATTCGGTCATAAGCACATTATGCCTAAAAATATTTATGTCAAATATTTTTTATGCCTAATAAATGATCGATTAAAGAAGTTTCTGCGAAGTGAGTTATCCCAAATAGGTTTCGGAGTATAAAGTTTCTACCAAATAGACGGCACCCAAATCTTTCACTATTCAAACTGTTCGATTGTAGAATGCTCTACGTGTTTAGTTAAAAAAATTGACAATTCGGAACACGAAAGATCCGCGGCAGCATTTTCGATCAGCGTCGAGTGTAGCCTTGGAATGTTTAATGCTAATTTGTTTGTTTTTTTTTTCAGATTTTTCATTCCGTCCGTGTTAATAAAAGTCTGAAGTCTGCGTTAGAATCAGTCATTGCACTGGAAGACACATCTGTTATTTTGGATATTCTCAATATTATGGCACATAAACCGTAAGTATCCAAATGTTATCTGGAGTGCAGGCGGTCTTAATAAATAATTGGTCATCTTACAACGTACTTGTTACAGATCCTTGTGGAATTTGGACATATGTCTGCTGATGTTGCCTAAAATATATGAGTTATTGCAGAGCAAATATGAGTCGTATGTATATTTTACTATAAAACTATGAACTTTATATAAAACATTTTACATATTTGTATTAATAACAATGATTTTTTAATACAGATATATGCAATGCGGCTGCAACGCCTTGCGATTGATCGTACGCAACTTTTCGTCCGTTGTAAGAGCGAATGTCAGTGCACCAGTGCGCACGCTAGGCGTAGACATTCCTCGTGAAGAGCGATATGCAAAGTGTATGCAGATACATCGGTTACTTCTTGACGTCCGAGCTTTCTTGCTTAAACGACAAACGCTACAAGGCCGACTCGGTGCGGCGTTTAGAGACCTACACAATCTGATGCAACAAGGACTCGACTGATATGTTCTGTTAACAGATAGGTATGTGTAAAAAAGTGTTTCCAGAGTGAATAATATTTCAATAGCGGCAAGAACTGACAAAATAACTTCTCATCCTAAGTATTAATATTTTTATGAATTTAATTCTCACACTTGTTTTTGTAAATGTTGATTGACATGGAATTTACAGTTTGAAATGCGTACATACGACATAATATATTTATTAACAATAAAATAAATTACAAAACTATTGAATTTTCTTTAAAAACCACATTAATCACCCATATTGATTAGTTTTGAGAGATGTTGCCTTTTTGATATCTAATCTAAATTTTAGCACATATTATGAGTCGCAAGGTACTGTTGGGAATCTCGCACCTGGTGTTGTATTAGTGTATTTGAGGTATGCTGACTAGTAAATATTACTATGTAAATTGAAGTTGTTGTACAGAATATTGTTATGTTAGAAAATAGATCTCTAGAATGGAAACAGAATACTACAGCAGGTATCAGCTAGTTGTATGTTGTACCTCCAAATATATTGGAATTGCAATACAGTTTCTAGTACTCCCAATAAATTTAAAATCAAGTATTCATTGGTGGTGCAGAAATAAAACACAGTTTATAAATTATATTATAACATATAATGACCACTGTAACAAATTTTACTAGTATGTTACATACTTCTTCATCTAGTGATACAGTTTACAGTTACAGTCCAACCTATTATTATTATAATGATGATAGATGTTACTTAACATCCTCTCTTAAGTCTGGTTATAAATGTTCTTCACATAGTTTAAATCCCTTTATTCTCAACGAGTCACACTAAATCAACATACTAGTGAACAAGAAAACAAAAGATTGCCTTCACTAGTGAGTAGAACCACTGACTGTGTAGGAGAATCAACTAGAATATTCTGTAGATACTTTTACAGACATTGATGTTGTTATAATCTTACTTCTATTTACAAATATGTCAGAGTATTTAAGATGAGGTCAAATTCACCAATCACTTAAATTAGGTCCTAGCTTCTTTATTTTAGGTACATAAGTGTTTATATAATTTGCAATTTTTTCACCTAATTTAATATAAAACAGTACCTACTACTTAAATTAGAACATTTTATTTCTTCCTTTTTTGAATCATGACTACAGATTGAGGACTATCTATTGGCCTTTTCCTTTTGTTAAAAGCTTCCATTTTCTTGGCAAGTGTTTCATCACTAACATCTTTATCCATCTCACCAGTGGGCCTTTCATTTTTAGCATTTTCTAATTCCATGAGCCTTTCTATCTCCGGGTTCATACCTTTGAATGATAATCTGCCCTCGATCATTGTTTCGCAAAATATGAAACTTGATTCCGATATGTAGTTACCAGAAGCGCTGCGCATTTCATTGGTTATAATATTTGCGTATAAACTGCTATGATCCCGAGTATTTTCTATTTCCTTCTCTATTCTTTCTTTCGTCTTCTTCATAAATTTCATGTCCAGAACCGATTTCGGTAACTGTACTTTCTTAGTTATTCCAGCCATGACTAGTACTGAGAGGTTTTAAATTTCACGCGTACTTATATTGACATGTAATTAATCATATTTTCTAAATTACGGCCTCTATGATAAAGGTTTTGTTGCAAGCTGCTGATACATTATTTTGTCAGTGTGACTGTTTTCTATTGTAGATATTGAATGTTTGTAAAACTTTCTTTTCAATCACAGGTTAGTGCATAACACAGATTTATAGATGCTACACACTTGTTATTACTCCAAGATTACAAAGCTATACATACATATTTAGGACAATTACCACAAGTAACTGAACACCGCACAACACAACACAACATAACCTCAACAGCGACAGTATTGTATTCTATTTCTCTTTGATTGACTGCAGTTTGACAGCCACTTGACAGCGCAGCGACGATCAACGATCACTTTACTGTAGAAGTGTAATGAATATACCCATAACAAGTACCAGTAACATAATATGGATTCAAAAAATCATATTATGTTACTGATGGCTCTCGTAACATGTTACTGAATAACAACGAAATAACAATTAAGCCGTAGGTAGCTATACCCGCACGTTCCGACTAACTTGTCTATGTTTTGATACGTAACGTATAACTAGTTACGGAGAACATCTTGTTCAAAGAATATCTATGATCCATGTCTACTACATTGTTATTAGTAACATGCAATAACAAGATAACACTCTCGCATTGAGGTTTATTTTTGTGTGAGTTGCAACAGTGTTGCGGGAGGCAAGCAAAAGGTTGCCGTTCCATTCGATTCACTGGGCGAGAACGGGATAGAAGTATTGATATTTAAGTATGTGTAAGCAAGTTAAGTACTGTTTTGGCAGAGGAGTCGAATTGTTTGCTTTACATTGCTCTCTTTGTATGAACACTATGCACTTCGATTGTAGAACTGTTCAATGAAAAACAATACGGTGTATGCGTAAATCTTGTAACATCTAAACAGAAACTGACCAAAACCAGTTTAAGTTGGACTGCTCCGCGCGCGTCGCGCTAAGCTCGCGCCTTAAGTTTATTGTATATTGTATATTTAAGATTTTTTTGTTTTTTTTTTGTGATATGTAAATAGTACTTAGTGGTGTAAGTGCAAATAGTCTTTAGTGTAAGTGTAAATATGTACTTAAATGTAAATATGTACCTAAATACTTGAATTTATAAATCATTATGTACATAATATTTAATTCATAAAAATAAAATAAAAAAAAGTCTATAAAAAAATAATAATATTTATATTTAATAATCGTATGCGTAACCTCGGCTGATAAATATTAAAAGCAGAATAAAATTATGGGTATTATATTGTTACAACGTATTCGCTATAACAAGAAGTACGTATCGAACATAGAACGATCTACATTTGTAGTAACTAATTAGCATTCCTCTCGGTTGTTATTTCGTTGTTACTGGGTAACATAATACGGTAACATAATATCATCAAAGTAATATATTCAATAACATGAATATGAAAATCGTAACCTAATATACCATCTCTACTTTACTGACAAGTTTTAACCTCTTCTTTTTTTTCTTAGATGGCAACATATCAACCCAATTTAGGGGACAATCTTGCCAGTGTCGAGTTGGGAATTTCCTTTTATTTTGTGATAAATATAGTTGGAATGATTGTTGATGATGATGATGATGATGATGATGATGATGATGATGACGATGACGGATGATAGTTGCCCTAGTAAAGTAGTGGAGACTTTACTAGAAGCTTTTCTTAGGGAGATTTTGACACCAACACGAAAATCACAATTCACTACAATATTCCACTCTCCTACACTTGTGTGCTTTGTCAAAACAATGTGGTGAAAGAAATTGACGGAGCTTACTCCTCGAATATACCCCACGTGTTGCCTTGCCGTACCGTACCATGCAAATTTGTACAAATTTGACAAGAGTTGTCAAGTATTGTATTCTCTTTGGTTGTCAATGTCAACATTGCAGCAGCTTACAGCATGTGTGAATTCTCTTCTAATATTTGTTTTTATTTGTAGTGAATAAGGCTATACAGGCCGTAGGATATAAGTGTTCTGTGCTATACAGCTATACATGATGCAGGTCTCAGAGATAGACAATGTTAAAATTTACAACCTCAGTGTTGGAAAATCTTTACCAGATGTAAGTGTTTTGAATAATAAACACCATGGTGTAAATATCTTTTTGACTATTTGTAATTATTTAATTTGTTTACTTATTTTCCAGTGGTTAACAGAAAGAAAAAAACGAGCACTTTTAAAAAAAAATGTGGACCTGAGAAGGCGTATAGAATTAATTCAAGAGTTTGATATGCCAGGCGTTAGCACCAGCCTGCGGGTTTCCAAAGACGGACAGTATATTATGGCAACGGGCATCTACAAACCTAGAGTCAAATGTTATGATGTTAATAATTTATCACTAAAGTTTGAGCGCTGTCTAGACTCTGAAGTTGTTGCATTTGATATATTAAGCGAGGATTATTCAAAGGTTGGTAACAAATTGTGACACTATTCAAAAATACATTACAGGTTGGTAAAATTAAAAATCCTCAGATTTCATCCAGGTAGAACAATGATACAGGTACAGTTAAGGTTGGTGCTTGAAGCCTGGACTCATTTTGATGAGGATGCACCATCATTTTGATGAAAATGGTGGAGAGGTGATTTGGCCTCAGATTAATATGAGATAATTGTCTGTTTCAGCTTGTGTTTCTACAATGTGACCGGTATGTTGAATTCCATGTTGCCCATGGTCGCCATTACCGTTTAAGAGTGCCGCGCTTTGGGAGAGATATAGCATACCATAAACCTTCTTGTGACCTGTTTGTGGTGGGCGCATCTTCAGTATGTTTAATTGTCTTTTAACTACAAACTATATTTTATACACATAATTCATAAAACTATGTCATTAATAAACATATATTTTTAGGAAGTGTACAGATTAAACTTGGAATTAGGTCAATTTCTAGCGCCTTATGTGACGAAAGCTAATGAAATCAATTGCTGTGCTGTTAATGCAGAACATGGATTATTAATATTAGGCACAGAATCTGGCCATGTTGAAGCTTGGGACCCACGCACCAAATCTAGACAAGGAATCCTTGACTGTGCCATGCATTGTACAGATTCCCAATACAAGTAAATAATTTTGTTTTTATCTCATTTATTTATTTTTGATGCATATTAATGGTATTAAATAATTGTTCAGCCTTACTCCTAAACTTTTCACTGCGCTTTATCCTATATGTAGACATTTTCCCAGATTTATCTTGTGTGTATTTATTTCCTATTAGGACAAGCATAATATTATCATATCAATCAATAAGGTACCCGCGGTACTCGGTAAAGGAAAACTGCGGTAGCCTATGGTATGGGAGACGAGGTCTTGGGTTCGATCCCAGGTTTTACCATGGCACACATCAATGACTTTTCGATGCTTTTCGAAGTTATATGTGTATTTATCGCAAGTGCTGGCTAATGGCAATAGGCTCGCCAGCTATTACATTGGGACCTAAAAACATAAACTGGCGAAATGTGGGAGCTAGCACCTCTGCCTATCCGTTCGGGGATATAGGCGTGAGTTTATGTAATGTTATCATCAAGGTATAAGTGATAAACAAACAACTATATTTCAACAGATAAATATATAATAAGATGAGATTTTCGTAAACAACTTGGGAGAATTATTTAGAATGAAAATGTATTTTTTTTATACTATGTGATCTAAAACTAACCAATCCTGTTAAATTGCAGTCGTTCATGTTATCACAAACAGAAAATTTGTTAGACCTGTTTAGCTAATCATAGACAAACTCATTTCTCATTGAGAACTATAAACCTTTTTTCATTCATTTATTATAATGTTATATTTTCAGGAATGACAAATTACCTGCTATAACTGCCATTAAGTTTGATGGCCCGCTAAGGATGGGTGTGGGTACGTCTACTGGTCACGTATTACTGTATGACATTAGATCTAGTAAACCTCTGCTGGTAAAAGACCATATGAATGAAATACCTATAAAGACAATAGAATTCCACAAACAAATGAACTATGTATATTCCATGGACTCTACTGTTGTGAAAATATGGGATAAAAACACAGTATGTATAACATATATTTTCTATTTTAGAATTGTTAGTTATGGTTAAAGTGGTGACAGCTATGATACTTAATATAATATCTTATCAAAATCATGTGGTGTGGTGGCTCTCCTCTGCAAAGTGTAGCCAAACGTTCTGTGGTATCTCTAAGTCTTCATGCCGATAACTGACAGGCTCAAGCTTCTTGGCGTATCTCTTACTACGGTAGACGTCATCTGGAAAGCTCAAATAGCTGCCAAAAGCTGGTTATTAAAGTTGCGGCGGTACTTCACGCCTGACCCAGTGCTTCACATTTACCAAGAGCGAGTGGTCGTGCAAGGTGCTGCTTGCATCTCTGTGACTTTTCAACCAAACAACACTTGTCCTTCGGTGTTTTTATGGTTACACTTCGGAGATTGAATGCTGGAGCTGCACAGCCTAATTCCCTTAAATCATTTTCATAATTGAACGACCAGACGTACGGCGACGCGCCACCGATATATGGTGGATATTTCGCCCAAAACGCACGAAACGGTTCAGCGAGACCTTCATTATGCGTACTGTCAATGAATCGCCCTGCTTGACTGTGCGTTTCCGGAAGGCTATAATCTGGGAGTCTTTAAGTTTAGGGGTAAACACTTTCCATAAGGCGAGATAAAGGTCAAACGCGCGTACATTGCATAAAAAAAAACAATTGAAAAGAAAGTGCAGTGGAACGATGTACGAATCTCGAGGGGTCAGCTAGTTTATAATAAAATATAGGTTCTTGATAGAATAATGATAAAAGTCTTAACCCTTGTATTCTTAAATTTTTCAAGGGCAAGCAATACACGAGTATAGAATCATCGGCAGACTTCAATGACCTATGTGTTATACCAAATACAGGACTGAATATGATGGCAGTCGAAGATCAAAAAATGCAAATATATTACATACCATCTCTAGGTTTGTATATATTGAATTGATACATACTTACTGTATTTAAATATGTAAGTTTTTCAAGTTAGTAACTATGTATAACAATATATTTCAGGGCCAGCTCCTAGATGGTGTGCTTTCTTAGACAATTTAACTGAAGAATTGGAGAGTTCAGCGTCACTAACAGTTTATGACGATTATAAGTTCATCACTAAACAGGACCTGGAATCACTTGGCTTGGATCACTTGCTAGGAACTAATCTGTTGAGAGCATATATGCACGGGTAAGTTTCGATTATCAAAAACATGGGCATACACGCAGGCAGGACATTCGTGCGTGTAATAAGGAGTGTACGATTCGTTCTTTCGTCCTATATAAAAATAAGCGGTAGTAAGCCTAAGCCTAATTTTACGTAAATATTTCAGGTACTTTGTGGATGTGCGGTTGTATAAACGAGCGAAGTCTATTGCAGAGCCATTTGCATTTGAACAGTACAAAAAACGGAAAATTAGAGAGAAGATTGAACAAGAAAGACCATCCCGAATTAAAGTTGAAGACAATTTACCCAAAGTTAATAGGGATCTGGCATCCAAACTTAGGGATAATGACGGCAAGAAAAAGAAACATACATCCAACTTGCTCCAGGATAGCAGATTTAAGGTATATTATTTTATTTAAACACATTGCCCGCGTGAATTACGGATCCCATTCCCGCGTCTCGCAGGAACATATTCCCAGAAAGACTTTTAGAAAACTATGTCCATCAAAAGACTCCATCTATGTACCAAATTATAATCCAGATCCGTTTAGTGGCTTTTACATGAAATAGTAAGAAAAATCCAGCCATACTTACGATATTAGTGCGATATGATTGGCATTTAACACCAAAATTATTCCATACAGCAATGGGATAGTTTTGATATAATTGAAATTGGTGCTTGTCAAATGTGCATTACTGGAATATCTATAATTTCTTATTTAAGGTTATACTTTATTTTGCAGGCACTGTTTGAGAATCCAGAATTTGAAGTCGACAAAGAAGCTGAAGAATTTCGCCTTATTAATCCAATTCTGTCTAGAAAGGATAAAAATAAGGACAAAAAACCGATCGTTGAAGATAATATGCAGGTACGGATATGTTTTTATTCTGTTATCCTAGTAACAATACATTTAATAAAATATATTAGAGTAGATTCGACAATGTAAAATTTACCGAAAATGGATTCAGTGGGATTGATTAATTGTCCAAAATTATATGAGCTTCAGACAGTGTTAAAAATAAATCAATTGGTAGGTAACTCACATTATGTAGGTATGTTTGCGTTTCTGTAATATATATCGATAGTCGAATAAGAAAAACCTTTGTTGTACTTACGTAAGAAACTTCCTTGGAAATAAAAGCTATGCTTTTGGTAAGCTATTTGATAGACGAGAGCTAAAAAGTTCATTTTTACAATTAACAAGTAGGTACATACCTACACCTTTATGAATATAATCTACAGGACGGTCCTAGTTCAGATGTCAGGATAATAAAGTTTTGTTTCAATTCCACAGCCAAAACAAAGTGAAGTTATTGTATTTGTTAATGAGAATGAATGACCTTTTGGAAAAAAATAAAAATAAAATTATATAATGGTCTTTCCAGGTTGACGAAACTGAAGATAAAGATTCAGATATGGAACTGTACGATACTAGTGATGACGAAAGCTCTGATGAAGATAGATCGTGGGTAAAAGAAGTAAAGAAGCAACATAAGATAATAAGAAAAAATAAGGCGCAAGAAGATTTAGAACTTAAGGAAGAAAATGGTTATGAATTTAATAAAACACGCAACAACATTACTATGATTAAAAATATAACTGGCGTGAGTAAAGCCAGTCTGGGAGATCGAGTAAATAAGGAAGGATTTTCGACAATGGTTACTACTACTGGAGGCAATCGAGAAATGAAATTCAAGATGAGAGAGAAGAAGTCGGAATCCGAAAATAATAGGAAAATGAAGAAACACCACCAAGAAAGGAAACAATTTGTGCGACATACAGGTTTCCTAACAAAGAAAAGGCTTCCGAAATCATAATGACCTAATCTACTTTGTTAATAATGGTCTTATTGGATATATTTTTATTTATAAAATACTTCAATAAAACTTACAAAAATCAATAAATTTCGTCTGTCTTAATCTTAATTCTGATGCCTATATTTTTGTTTCTGTGTCCCTAAGGTGGCAAAATAAGCATCCAACCCTGTGATACAAATATTTATAAATACTTAAATGATTTTTTCGAAGAATTCCACACTTTAGTGCCCCGGGAAAACCTTGACATACCACAATCTCCATGGAAACGTGACCATTGAGATCAGACAAAGTTTATCAGCTCACTTTATAACCCAAGTATGCTGGTAAGCTGTCTTTGTAAAAGGCACGGGGTACCTATTCAACGTACTGAATATTCTTGTGTGCACACCGTGACTATTCGTTCTGTGATTTAGATTTCTGATATTGCCGACTTGAATATACTGTGAAGTGCATGCAGTATGTAAGTAGGTACTAACTGTATCGCATTTCAGACGAGAGGTCTGGAGTATAATACAGTCAGTATTGAGAACAACGCCGAGGTACTCGTGCTCTATTAAAGAACATTCGTCAGGCACGTGGTAGTCACCGTCAGGCAGTTCTACCTATGTTGAAGTTCGGACGGAGTCGTCGTCCTGGCGTCCGGCGACTGATGTCGATCACTTCACGCGTGATTACATCCTTAGTATTTGTGAACACTATCTAGTGTTCGCCCGTTGGTCGACAGTCGGCCATATGAGCATTATTATTTTGGTGTTCACATCACCCTATATCTCACTTTTTGATTTTATCAAAGTTTAACGCTTTAGTTACATAAGTTTGATTTAGGTCCATGTCAAATGTATTGTATAGAACAGAAAGTTCATTACAAGTAGGTACAGAAAAAAACAATCAGGTAATCAAAGCAAATTATAACAGAAATCAATGCAAATATACATTAATGGAGATATAATTTAGACAAGTACTTAAAAATTAAATCGTCATCTTCGTATTGTTTACAATGACTTTACAATAGCATTGGTCATTTTATCAGTATGATACATTGACTCCGTGCAACACATGTACCTAAGTAGGTAGGTATATTTATACACAATAATGTTATTGCTATTAAAAAACATGGCAGTGGAATGTTATCTGTTGCTCTTGGTGTATCCGTTGTAGTTCTCAGTGAAAGCATACCTAAATATTATTTCGTTGGTAATTGTGTATGTACCTCATTACTTAATTTAAAAAATGCATAATGACAATGCATCATATGGCAGTGGTGAGTTATCAGTTTTAGCTACCTACCTTCATTATTTAGATCCTAAGTACACAGTTGTTTGCTTCGTAAATAAATCAATAATTAATATATTTATCATTATATATAATGTGCGCACTGGCAATTAAAGTATAGATATGGGCAATAAACTGGATAATGTAATTTTTTTTAATGATTATGTAGCCAGTGATTTACTGGACAGCCATGTACTGGGCAACGACAAGCTTGCTGAACCAGCGATGGAAAGATCTAGAAGGTCCAGTCTCGACGCCAATAGTGTAGACGTGAGTTTTGTTTATAATCAAACATTAGCCTACCTACCCACCTGCCTAAGTGTCAACTCAAAGATATTCCATATATTAATAAAAATAACAAACTACACAATTATTATATGTTCAGTGTATGATTTTTTAAATATTAAATCTGTGTCATATCATGTATTAGAAGTAGTTAAAACCTAGTATAACACTTGTTCAAATGAGAAGCATACCTCCCTGTGGATCAATTACGTGGCAGGCTACAAAATGATAAAGGTAAAGTTAGGATTTGGAATACTTAGCAAATGTTGCAACAGGACTAGTGTACCCAATTCTAGGCAAATATTTTTGCATTAAACGCCTAAGTATTATGAATCATTCCCTTTCCTATATAATCAATTAATTGCCTATCGCAATGTCAATGTCGCCTCTCCCAATGTTGGGATACTTCGGCCTACTGTTTCCACGCTGGCCAGACTGGTTGTTGAAGTTTTTCGAGTTTCCCTTCTCTCGCAGTGATATGCGTTTTCCGTTAGTCGCCCCTTATTTTATCTCCGTCGAGTATTTTTTTTTTCGTCACCACACGAATGGTTTAGTTGCCATTAGGTATCTAAAAGTAATCGATAGGTAGATACATGTTATATGATTTTAGAATCCGCGATGTTTCTAATATATATTGGACTTAAAGTATAGAATCACTCACAAGTCATAAGTTTCTTTTTTAAATAAGTAAACAATTTAATTATTCTTTTCTAGATTGGCGAAATAACGGAATCACCTGATACGGAATATATGAGCACCTCTGCTATATTACATTATTGTAAATCGAAGGTACTTTATAGCTATTTAATTTAGGTAGTTAGTGTGTTTTCATATCCTCATGATTGTAGCGGTAAGATCCATCACGGAAGAATAGCTGAAGAGACCCTACTGGGAGACCAATATGCTCGCCGGACACGGTTGCTTCGATCCGTCCCACGCATCGCATAGGACGGGTCCGTGTGCGACACCCGAGTGCGGTGAGTGCTCACTACCGGGGTAGGTAGTAGGTACGTATACTTATATGCCGCTTCAGACACTGACAGAGTCTGCGAAGCAATCTTCAGAGTGGGAAGCCACACTCAGCAGTCTGGTGCTAGCTATGATCAGCAGCAAAAGTGTGTGTAACGCCGCGTCTTTCTTTTGCGAGGCAGAAATGCACGCAAGAGCTGAAAAGAAACAAGAGAAGTAGCACTCTGGCGTGCGACAGAAGGAGCACCGAGAGTCCGACGATCTCCGTCCTTCTCTTCCATGAGCATTTTCTCATTCATTTACTTACTTTTCATATACTTTTGTCAACTTACCTATCACTAGAGACAGTCATTGCTTAGCTAATAATAAATTGCATCTCTGATGTTGTGCATATCTCATTTCAGATATTACTGCCATATCTAAAGCTATTAACAATTATGGGTTTGCGACCGGTACTGGATGTATCCAATTCATCCAAATGCGCAATATGCTGTTCCCATTTTCATTCGCTGCAAGTTGCGATACTTATGTTTTTAGGATACGTACTTCAATATATGGCTTGTTTCAGGTACCTAATTCCACTTATAAATACAAATACGAACGTTTGTGCAGAAGACTTCACATTAACGCATGTTCCGCAACTGTTATTCATTAACTGGTACCATAATGAGAAGTTTTGATTATTTACAGGCGAGATAGAGGGTTTTGCTACAAATTAGTGCCATTGGCACTAACGTCCACGCTGGAATATGACACTTATAAAGAAGTGTGTTATGGAAATATAATTTTTACTTATATTGGACCTAGTATACTTCATTTTGTTGGATTTCTATACGCTCTGTATTTATTTAGAATTTCTGATAATGAACAGTTGCAAAATCTAATGGAAAGAGTAAGTTAAAATATTGTGAATCACTATGCGGTCAATGATAGGAATAATATGCAAGTATCTCATAATAATCTGCTTTGTTTTAGGTATTTCTGTTATCATCGTATGCACCTCAGGGAATGCCCACGAGCAAACCGAAAAGACTTCTGCGCATGTTGTGGTTCTTCATAATACTCAGTGTTCTGTGGATGTGTCTATCTTTGTGTTCTGTTAATCTAATGCTGGCCAAAGGGAATGTTATCTTCAGGTGGATGGAATCTAGGTAAATTAACGATCAGTCAGTCTTGTGCTTGGATGTCACCTAAAAATGTACATAGATAGTTATGACTGTTTTCAGCTCATATGAAGTGAAACTTGTGTTAAAAATTTTGCTTATAATTTGTACGTTAATCCACGACATGGTGCAAGCAACTATTATCACAAGTTATTGTCTACAAGCGCAGTTGTTGCAAGCTCATTTAATGTTTCTAAAAGAGCGGCTACTAAATAGAACTATAACACCATTGAACTGGATGAGAGTAAGTTTAAAAATTAGGCCTATAATACCCTAAGCTAAGCTGCGTCCCGAATCAAAGCCGGCTACTGTACCTACATACTTACGAGTATCTATATCTATCTACTATTATTATGAAGATGTTACCTAATGTTCTTGAGGTTGTAGGAGACGATAATATCCAAATTTACTGAACGGTTTTCGAAAATTCGATTTCGATTCGAAAATAGAAAGTCACATTATTTGTGAGTAAGTAACATCATACTATCGGGGAGGGACAGCAGTGGGAACGGGATCAGAAGTCCACGCGAGCGGTAACAGTTAGTGCATTATAAAGTATTACCTATAGAGTAGTACCTACTATTATTATTCTGTGCCTATTGAAATAGTCAGTAATGTAATATTAATTTGAAAACGATTATTTTTTGGTCTCCGATCGACATAAATAAATATACTTCTTTCTTCTATGCTTTTTTTAAATCAAATACTAAATACAATAACATATATCTTAAATAGCTATAGACTGACCGTAACCGCTGTACCGCGCCGTAGGTATATACCTATACCTGTATCAAAATATATCAGTAAAACGGGGTGAATAGGGAGGCAGGGGTGAATAGGGATAAAATGGTCAATGGGATATTTTCAATAGTTTATTTTACTAGATTTGAAATAAGCCTGTTATCAGCCACTTTATGATTATGTTATTACAATGAACTAATCCAAAGTTTCGGTTGAAAGAAAATAACTACAGAATTTAGCTGACCATATTATCCCTATTCACCCCTTTTGCGGTGAGACGAGGAAAGCATCGACTGTCACATCTGGTTAGAGCGGCGCCAACGTTTATGGCGGTATCTCGCTCGCTCATGCTCTCTCTTTACCTCGTATCCCGCCACACTGAGCACACCTAGGGCGCGGTACAGCTGACTGCTGACAGACTGTAATTCCGGGAATAACGTACTGGGCTTCATTAATATATTATAATCAATGTTGCAGGAAATCGCTGAATTTAGAAAACTATTAAAGTATTTGAATGACGACTTGGCTCCAGCTGTTTGCTTGTTCACTATTGTGAATATTTCTTGGGCTACATCAGGTATTATGTGGCTTTTAAATTTGGACAAAGTGGATACAGAAACAGAACCTATTATTGGTATTAGCGTACTCAATGAGCTTATATGGATATCAGCAGTCGTCGTACCATTCGTACAGGTAGGTATTATAAATCATATTGAGATAATTTGTTTATTTTCTCGCCACAAGCCAGAAAAGATAACTGTTTACAATATTTAACCGAGATTGCTCCTTTAGAATAATTCTGTAGTGTAGTTCGCTTGTGTCTATGATAGGTAATAAACACCGAATTACAAGTCACCAGAACCCGTACCTACCACAATCTCTTAAAAAAATTCTATAATTGACCGGTTGTTAGACCACTAACTGAAATATAACTTTGTAATGCTGTAACATATTTATATGGGATTACAATGAATTTATGGAGTTGGTAATATGACAGCTTATCAGCGGGCAGGAAGTTCGATTCGATGGAGCATTCAAAGATATTTTATTTTTAATGTTCGCAATATTATCAATGCAACTTAAAATAATGAACATTTCCCTTAAATTGTTTTTTTTTTAATTTCCAGGCCGCACGATTATCAGATGAATGCAGGAAGACCCAATCAGTCGGCCATGAGTTGTGTGTTCGGCCATTTCTCCACCAAGACACGTCACAAGAGGACATAAACACAGTGCTCATGTTCGCATCTACACTACAACTGCATGCTAAACTGTTCCACTACCCTATCGCAGGACGATATCTTTGCCTTGTGCTCACTATAACCGTCATTGTACTCTTTTCGTTAGGAATGTGTCACTATTTACAATGACGTATGGTCATTAATATTATTATTATTAGTAATTTCTAATGTATTTGTTGTAAAAATTACAATTGTAAATATTAAGTAATATTTTATATTAAAGAAACTGCTTTAGAAAGACTTTAATGCAATTATGCCATGTAATTTACTGATTCAAGTTTAATATTCATTCTAAAATGTATGTATTGTAATTGTTATAAATAGGTACTTATTCACCAAAAATATAAAACACGGTCGTATCATTTAAAGTATATTTTTAATTTAACTACATTGGCACGAAAAACAATATTAAACATGCGGTTAACACATTTAATTATATGTATAATATATTGATTGATCACATATACTCATACTAATACATTAACATTTATTATCTTTTTTTACGAATAACATTAAAACCCCTTCGAAATTGATAGAAAACTGACATCTGACTCTAAGGATATATATAGAAGGGGAAAAAAGCCTTTAATTCCCAGTAGTTCCACGGAAGAAGTTTCGTAAGACTTTTTTCCCAACAGTTCCGTGGCAGAACTAGTAAGACTTTTTCTTCCCAATAGTTCCGCGGAACAAAACATCAATTAAACACTAATATTTTATAATCCCATTAGGTCCGTGAATTCTCGTAAATAATATCACTTAACGGAAAATGGAATGAAATATATCTGTATTATTTATTTTAAATAAAATAAAGTGACTTATTGAATAGACGATCGTGTTACGGAACCCTGACACATAATAGGGTTGTTCCGTATTCGTCCGATGTTTCATACCGTTTTTTTTCCTAACTCAACTTATTTACGTTCCTTACTCAACCAACAGCAATTATTTATTTTTCACTTCTTTATGTTTACTGTTGCAAAAGTGGTAATAGCAACCTCGCTGAACAATATTTGGAAATTCACCTGCGGTAGCCCCGATAGCTTCTTCTTCGCCCATTACCAGATATTTGATGATTCTGTTATTACCAATATTGAACTAGTCCAAATTTTCGCTTGAAAGAAAATAACTACAGAATTTATCTGACCATTTTATTTCTATTCACCCTTCGATCTTTATTCAACCCGTTTTACCCGTAATTAAATTTCCAATAACGGAACTATTGGAAAGAAAAAGTCTCACTAGTTCCGCCACGGAACTGTTGGGAAAAAAGTCTCAGTAGTTCAGCCACGGATATTCTTCCACGGAACTACTAGGGATAAACGAGAAATAACACGTTGTATTCCCATAAATATCATATGTAAGCATTTTCAAAACTTTATTATGCCCCGGCCCAGTTATTATAATATTTCCCCTTCGTGATCCACCAGAATTATATTTAACCCTCCCAATGCTTTACGGGACGTGCTATATGAGATCGTTTGCAACCAATTACACTACAAAATGCCGTTGCTAAGTAGGTTAGGGTTACGATGAGTGTATAACTATACGTGGTGTGGATATAGGTGTTCTCGCCATTGTAGTTTAGTTAGTCGCACTCGAAGGCTGCGAGTCGCGCGACCTCGGCGCCCCACCACGAGTGCACGTCGTGCAGCGCGGGCAGGTCGCGCGACCCGCCCGCGTACGCGCCCCCCGAACTCGTGTGTTGCGAGCGGCTGTTGCTCTTCACCGCTAAACAAAGTAAACGCACCTTCAACCACCGATATACAGGATAGGAAGAATTTTTTGACCTTACCAGGGAGTAAAGTACTTTAAGTACTGGAGATAGCAAAATTTTTATAAAATGAAACGTTCATTGATTCTCAAAAATAAATAAATGTACATTCAAATATTTTCGAAACTTAAACTTAAACACGCCTGGAAATAGAACTGACTAAAATTCGAAAAAATGAAACCCAGTTCACTCAATCATCATCGGTAAAATATGGTAACGAGTTAATAAGATACATATTTAGGTTCATAAGTTATTCTTAGAGGAACAAAGTGTGCGAGTGACATACGTATCTATACACAAAACTCAGGCGTGAGAAAGTGACAGAGTGTATGAATCATTTTTATACACCAAGTTAATAACTTTGATAGGAATATATTGCAGTGACGTTGTTTCTACACTAAAAGTTACTGCCATTGATATCTTAGATTCAGTTATGCGGTAATGAAGGAGTCTGTGGGTCTACTTACGCTAGTAATTTCTATGGTTATGTTACAGAATAAAAAGTGATATGCAAATACTTACATGTAGACTTCTTGTTGAGAGCTGGATGTGGGTCACTGAGAGTCGGCTGGAGATACTTTTTAATCGGGCTTTCAGGCCTGCAATAAATACATCATGCGTGTTTTTAATTAAACGCGCTTCAGTAAGCGGTCCGCGGCATATTAAAATTCACATCAAAACAAAAATTTCAGCTTGTGATAGGGACTTATCACGTCTATTGAAAAGTTAGCTGTAGAATGTCATTCCTAGCTTGTTAAGATAACATTGGCCATTAGCCAACATATTACACTTACCTTGGAATTGTCACAGATGGTAATCCAGGTCTTTTAAACTGAGTCTTGGTTGACGATCTTTTTGGTGGTAAATCGAATGATGACGTTATGTCTGCGAAACAAAATAATAAAATTAAATACCTACTTGCATTGATTATTATTGACAAAAATAATACAAAATTAAATATCCTTGAAATCACTTACTGGATATGACAGGTTGGGAAGTAGACTCTGTAATTTCTGTACGTCCTATGATTGCCACGACCTGAAGCAAAAAATTGTAATTACATAGTAAAAGCAACATTCCGGTGAAGTAAAGGAGACCGCCACTACACCTTCAATAATGTCCAAATGGTCTTTGATTGCTCTAAATTGTCTTTGACTTGTAGGCATTTGACAGTGATCATATTTGACCAAAAATTTATGGACCAAAAATGTATGTAAGGTAGATTTCTTTTATACCGCTTAGGCCACGGCCAGCCCACCTGACGGAAAGTGGTTATCATGGCTGATGTTGCACACTGCTGATTAGGTAGAGGGGGAGGTGGGAGGGGTGAAAGTCAAGAGAGTTTCTGTGATCGGACTCCCAACTCAACACAAAACCTCTCCAGTGAGCTCTAGATACCCTACTCACCATCGGAAACAACGCAAGGTTATTATTAGCCGCGGTATTGAGTAGGGCGGCGGTATTTACCCAGTCGGGACTGCTTTTAATTGGGACGGCAGATACCTCCTTTTATTAAAAAGTTAATTTCGGTTTGATGGGTGCGCTTCATGAGTAGTATTGACGAGTTTGGTGGCTTCCTCCTAAACTCTTTATTAGACGAAATTGAAAAACGCTCAATAATACCTGAGGTTCAGCTTCTTGTTTCTCCTTATCAACTTTCTCGTTATTGAAGTCCACGGCCTGTTCATTTGTTTTTCTAAGACCAGCTATTAGACTTGTCTGTTGTTTCTGTAATGAATTATTTTTTATGGTAGTTAATATTATATGTTGAGTTAAAATAAATTAATTGCTGTAAAATTTAGAATTGGATAACCAGTGCTTATAAATTTGCTATTATGTAAAGGGTTTATGATAAGGCCTCTAGGCCTTTTATATTTGCCTCTAACATTATTCGCTTTTATATTTTTCTTTCAACTATTGATTTTATTGTTTTTTATACTTTTCCACGTCTAACTCCAATTAGTCAGCTGTTTTTCGTAATTATCGACACAGGGGAGTACTTACACTGCTATTAGCGCGTATTTTTTTAAGACATCCCTCCAACCACGTGCGTATAGTTTGTTTAGCCACTTCCTCTTCGATCAAGAACTCAAATTCTTCTCTTGCCAATAATTCCTCCATTTGTAGAGATTTACGGATGTCTACCGTGCGGTAAGATAGCATACTGGAAGCAAAAAGTAAATCTATACTAATATTGTGAAGTAGAAAAGTTTGTTTTAACGCGTTTATCGCAGGAACTAGTACCGGTTCGAATTGAAAAAATATTTTTGTATTTAGCCCGATTATCGAGGAAGTTTATAGGCTATATATCATCGAGGCGATAGAGCAGTATTAATGAATGTCAACAAATCCGGCAGGTTCCCACATATTATTCGAAAATTAAAAAGTTACGGGCATACAAAATGGTATACGATATGAAATGAAACACAACTAATGGCGCGCATTCGTAATTTGCAACAACTATTTACACAATATCATTAGTTTCCAGTTTGATTAAATTAAGATGTGCACTCACTTGATGACGTCATGGAAGGTAACATCTTCCCCGTTGTGTAGTCTCTCAAGTTCATAGCACATGTATTTAAATAATAGCCTCTCTTTGTGCGTGTCACATTCCAGGCGACCTTTTAGTAATCGTAAAATGAATTTCACCTGTACATAAACAAGGTATTATTTCGAATGTCAACAGAAAATAAAGCTGAACACAATGGCGACATCAAAAATTTACCTTCTTCACTGGTATAACACCTTTCTGATGCACATCCACAACATTCCAGGTGTTCTGGAAATTTCTTATGTCAGCATACGACAGTAATGCGTCTTCTTCGTTGGAATAGAATAATGAAAAATTCTCCATGATAATAGCTGTAAAGAAAATAAATGTTTTTAGGCTGAGTTTCAAAACAGTTAGCCCATTAGGCAATTAGAAAGCAATTTTCAACAAAGTTTCGTCAATTCGTATTTCGGCCAATCCGCCATCTTCCTGATCACAATCAGATAAAAGAAATATACCGTTGTAATCTAAATAAAATAACAAATAAGTATTTTTTTTTATTTTTTTTATCTATGGCACGTCAATTTGACTTCACCTCGCCTGATGTTAAGCTGAAGGCAAAGTCCCATGAAAGAGGGTCACCATTGCAAACACGTTCAGTGCTACAATGGTGGCGCTCAGCTTGACGGCCTCATCAGATGCTTTTTCACGCCCCGCTTAAAGGACCCGGGACTGTAGGAAGAAGGAAACACGTGCGCCGGCAAGGAATTCCAGGACTTAATGGTACGGCAGAGAAAAGACTCACCGAACCGCTTGGTTCTTGATGGAATATTCTGTACCGTATGCGAGTGACACCTAAGCCCTGCACGCGTTGTCCTGTGTAGGAAAGGGGAGGGTGGGATTAATTGGAAGAGCTCATCAGAACATTCACCATGGTAGAGACGGTAAAATACTGCCAAGGACGCAACATCTCTACGCATCTGCAAAGGCTCGAGGGACTTTGTGACCTCAGGACTCCCAATAATGCGGACCGCACGTCGCTGCAACCTGTCGAGAGCATCTAATAAGTACTTTGCGGAGCCATCCCAGAGATGCGAGCAGTATTCCACGCAGGAGCGAATTTGTGTCTTATAAAGAAGACACCGCTGCTCCGGCGTGAAAAAACGTCTCACTCTGTTCAGGACTCCGAGTTTACGCGAAGCTGTTTTGATGATGCTCTCGATATAGTTCTTGTTGTTCAGTTTGCAGCGCACGTCCATACCGAGTATATTGAGGTTATCCTGTAATGGCAGTGGTGTGCTCTGAAGAGTGGGAGGAGGAAGGAAAGGAGATGTCTTTGCTGAAAACGCGCATGCCTGCGTCTTCTTGGCATTGAACTCGACCAGGTTCTCAGATCCCCATTGGGAAACGTGATTGAGGATCCGGTCCAGCCCAGTGACAAGAAGTCGCCTCTTTTCCGCTATATCGGACTGCTTGGCCGCAGAATGTCCGTGGTAGCTCCCGTGTACAGTGCTATCGTCTGCATAGCAGTGGATGCTGCCGGTGGACAGCATGTCATTGATATGCAGAAGAAAGAGAGTGGGTGATAAGACGGACCCCTGCGGCACACCAGCATTTACCTGCAGGAACTCCGATGCTCGTCCATCACAGAGAACGCGAATACGGCGCCCCTGCAGGAAGCTAGCAACCCAATTGCACAGTCTAAGAGGCAGACCGAAGGCTGGTAGTTTGGAAAGAAGCGATTTGTGCCAGACTCTATCGAACGCTTTGGCGATGTCTAGGCTAATAGCCAGTGACTCACCATGCTTGTCCATAGCCTCACCCCAAAGATGGATAACATACGCCAGAAGATCACCCGTTGACCGTTTCGGCCTGAAACCATATTGTCGGTCATTAATTAGGGAGTGATCCTCTAGGTGACGCATGAGCTGTGTGTTGATAAGGTGCTCGAAGACCTTGCACAGCACTGAGGTGACGGCTATGGGCCGATAGTTAGCTGGGTCTGAGCGATCTCCCTTCTTGGAAATCGGCTGTACATTCGCCTCTTTCCACGCCGTCGGCACTGTACCCGAAATGTAGGAAAGTCGGTACAGCCGCGTGAGTATTGGAGACAACTCCGCTGCACATTTTTGAAGAACCACCGCTGGTATACCATCCGGACCACTGGCTTTCCGGACATCGAGTGACTGCAGTACTGCTCGGACATCGCGTTGCCTGATACGAATATCAGGCATTGCGTGGTCACTATTGGGTAGAGTCGGTGGCTGCATACCACAGTCGTCGATTCGAGAGTTGGCCGCAAAGAGATTAACCAGCAAATTTGCTTTCTCTTGCGGCTCATGTGCCAGGGATCCATCAGTGTTACGCAGGGGGGGCAGCGAAGGCTGGCAGAAGTTAGCTTGCACGGCTTTGGCCAGTCGCCAGTAGCCACGGCTGCCCGTGGGATGCGCTACTAGTTCTTGACCAACCCGTGCTATGCGCTGAGCATCTGCTCTGACATAAGCCCTCTTGCAGACCCTAGTGGCTTTGTTGTACGCTGCCTTAAAGTACCCGATGTTGGAATCGTGCGTAGCGCGCGCCCTTACCCAAGCGCGATACGCAGACTGTTTATGCTGAACAGCCTCTGCGCATTCGCGCCCAAACCAAGGGCGCACTCCGCGGGCACCGGTGACATCAGTGTATGGGATATAGTACTCCATACCCAGACTGATCTCACCGACGACAGCAGTTGCACTATCCGATGGGTCCTTACCTTCAAAGCAGCGCTCAACCCACGGGATGGACGCAAAATAGTCACGCAGTCCATCCCAGTCAGCCTACGAGTAGTGCCAGAGACGCCGTTTTCCCTGCACTGGTCGTGAGCGTTCGTTCCACTAGGATCCCCCAAGTCAGTACCCCAGGGGACTGTACGACACTCGCTATTCCACTTCGATCCCCTGCATTGGGGACTCGACAAGTATTAAGAATGAGGGCGCTATGATAGGCACCTTGGAACAGACCAGACAATGGTCGGAGTTGCCCAAAGCGGCTCGCACCGAGACATTGTACTGGTCTGGGTGGCTCGTCAGCTGAAGGTCTAGCAAGGAGGGTGCTAGGCCCGGCCCCCTTGGTATCCTAGTGACCTCGTGTACCAGTTGGGTCAGGCCGTGAGCCAGAGCAAACGCGTGGGCGGCTCTTCCCGCATGGTCTGTTTTGGAGGAGCCCAACCAGATTTCATGGTGGGCGTTAAAGTCCCCCAAAAATACCATTTCAGCGTTTGGAAACCGCTCCTGCGCATCATCTGCCGCCTGACTCAGATATTCAAAGAGTCGAGTTGTCTCGGCATCTCCAGTATGGAAACGGTAAAGGCACACGTAGATTAGACTAGTACAGCCATGGTCTACGTGTACCCACAGGACAGAAAAGGATGGGTCCTCAAGGCAGCGCAAACGGCGACAACAAACATCCGCCCTAACAAACACGCATACCCCGGCTTTGGCACGGAAATTTTCCTCTAGAACATAGCCGGGGTAGAGCAGGTAGGTCGTGTCGTCAGGGCGGCATATTTGTGTCTCCGTCAGAAAGAGCATGGCTGGTTTCGCCGTCTCAAGATGTTGGTGGACGGCGTTGAGGTTTGCATGGAGCCCACAGATGTTAGTGGACTCCACTTCAAAAAGCGAGCTAGTGGGAAAATGAAGAGCCGCTGTGTTGCCATAATCTCTAATATGCACTGCCATGGTAGAGGGTAGGAGAAGGCGTGAAAAAAGAGGTGATTGTCGTCGCAGCACCGCGTGACAAAGCGCGGGAGATTGGTTTTATCTGTGATTGTGAGGCATGGTGAGAGCCGATGCGCCGAACGGAAGGGCCCCCGTACCCCCCCGAATATGGTCGCCGGGGTCCCGTCCGGTCACCAACCGGCACGACGAACCATATCGGGATTATGCGCGGCCTGGTGAGGCAGCCTCCCAGGGTGGTTAGCCCCAGTTGGGCCCCTGTACTATGCCGCGGGCGGCCAGCGGCACCACCGTTTCTACGGGTCTCCCTGCTCGGCGGGTCGCCCCGTGCCATTCCCACCAGACTACGCCAAGACCCACTGGTCCCACTAATGCTGCGACTACCATCACCTCTGCCCGGCTATGCACTTGCTGACCCCTGAACGCAATCCAACCGAGGTTGGATTACTATGGAGGGTTTTCCGCACATGTGCACGGTGGTACCCACCCGGTCGAAATTTATGACAAATTTGTGCCATCAAATTTCTACCAGTATCTATATATATGCTATCTGAAATTTAGTTTAATTTAATCTGAAAGTTAGTTCTTAACGGATAGTCGTCGATTTATTTGGCTAGTTATTGTCCGTGACTGTGCCCGCTTGATATAGGTTATCGCGTAGTGTTGTAAATTTTAGTGCTCTACTCTATTCGACTTTCTATTTGACGATCTACTCGACTCTCTACTCGCACCTCTTCTTCTCCTCATTTCCTTATATCCCTATTTACGCCCAATTTTTTCCGATTCGCCATCACCATGTTTCAATTTTCTATCTCCCCCATTTCCCCTATCTCACCATTACTCCATCTCCCTATTACCTCATTTCTCCAGTGGCCCATTTACCCATTTCGCGATCTCTCTATGACCTCCTCATCCATTTCTTCATCTTCATTTCCTCATTTCCCCAGTGCCCCATCTTCCGATTTCCCCTACTCTCCTTTTCGCTTTTCTCTTTCTACCTGATCCTGATGCATATCCTCATCCCTTGACTTTCCCTCACCTGGATTATTATTTCAAGAGTTACAACTAGGTTGGCTGTCAGAAATTTGAACGTTGATACAGTCGGCTGTCTTACCCACGAGCAGATTGAGCACAATGTAGGTAATGATGACGTAGAATGTGCAGAAGTATGCCAGTGACGCGGTAAAGTTCCCGCAGTCAGTCTCCCAGTAGTTGTCGGCTGGCGTGCAATATGGCGGTGCGACCATACAATCGTGCATTATCTTATTCCAGTCTTCGCCCGTTACTATACGGAATAGCATTGCCACACTGTGGATTGGCGAGTTGAAGTTTGCCCTTCTGTAAAATGAATTTTTTCGACTGTTAATACAATTGTATTGCAGGTCTAGCTCATCTTATTCAAACTGCAATACAGGCAGTGCCCAGTTTATTGAGATTATTAAAATTACTTGTTATATGTTATGCTTTACAGTTGTATAATGTAGAATTCTAAGTGTACAATGGGAATATTCTCTACAATTAATAACTATAGGTTGTTGACATTATAGGAATGAGTATGGATTCAATAGCTATATAAAGAAAGAAATGTACATACCGTCCAATACCCTCGCCATATTTGACATTACCAAATACGATAGTACCCGCCAGAGCATAAAAGAATACGAGCAGAAACATGCCGAATATGATGAAGAAGCTCTTGCATACGCTCACTCCGACGGTCAGCATTAACATCTTGAGCGTCGTATGCTTGCCCGTGATCGTGAAGAATCGCAGGATCACCACCATGAAGCCCACGAAGTATGATAAATCGTTCTAAAAATAATAAACATCAATATTAGGGTTTGGATGTTACAAAGCTGAAAAGTTTGTTTGTTTGGACGTATCAATCTCTAGAAGTACTGATTCGAATTGAAGAATTATTTTTGTGTTGAGTAGTTCATTTATAAGACAATAACAGAGGGAAATACGCCTTTTGCCAAGCCAGCGAAGCAGTAATAACAACTGCCAACAAAACAGGCAGATTCCAAAACATTTTGCGACAACTAATAATTTTGGTGCCCCTCAGACCAAGCCGGATCGGTTCATCTAATATAAAATATATACACGCGTGAAGCCGGGCCGGTCGGATAGTATTTTTAGTAAATCAACTGAAGAATAATAATATTTATAATGTGGTACCTTTAAAGTGAAGTGCATAAATATCCATATGCAGCCGGCGACGGTGACAAGCAAGTCATATCGGTTGCGTCGACTCTGCCAATATCCTCGGGGGGTGAATGCTATCGTCTTCAAAAGTACTTCCACTACGAATACTAGCGTCAGTAAGGCGGATGTGAGAGCTAGCTGTTCGGTGTATTGAGAGTAGCGTGACCACTGCAATCGATAACAAGTTAAGTATCTATAGTCCATTTGTTTAGGTACAGTCAACACAATAAGATAAACGGTATCACATTTACATACAACGTTGTACATAACTAAACGTCAACAATCCTCGGTAGCTGAGTGTTTAAGGAGTCGGCCTTACGATCGAGAGGTCCCGGGTTCGAATCCTGGCCATTACACTACCGACGTGAACCCACTCCTAACACAAGCCATTGAACTTAGCTGGAGGGGTTAAAGGGAATATTAGTAACTTCGGTTGCTAATATTCTTTAAAACCAAAAAAAAAACCTGATGTGTCTTTTTAATATGTTTTGTTTAAAAACTTAGTATAAAATACTTTCATGCATTTTTTCTTCAAATTCAATTTTAAAGACCAAAAACCGGTATCGAACCTAGATAGTTAATTGTTTAACATGTGTTTTTATAACAATAATAATACCACAAGATTGTTTACCTTTATCCAAGTACCTAAACACTACAACAAACACTTATATAACTACACTGCGCCATGCATAATAGAAGATTGAGATATTATACATACCGTAACGGCTAACAGTCCACTGTTAATAAGAACGACGATTGCAATAACTCGTTTAAAGCTCAGATTTTGCGTGACATCATACGCAAACGCTCGAACTTTGCGTTTATTAGGACGAGGCGGCAAATGCAGCGGCTGAGCGATCTTCAACCTCTTTTTCAGATCACACCTAATGATTACAGATATGTAGGGTCTTAGCAAAATAGGTGCCCGAATTTTTTCAGTACTTTCAGAATGTGTAATTGTACGTTTTGATTTCATAGTCGTTTTGAAAAAAAAACATAGAATACAGTTGTTTTACATAAATATAAATAAAAAAAGATTAGCTTGTGTATTGCTATTGCGTATTATTCGCACAAGGTAACCTAGAGTTCTTTTTATGTACACACGTAAAAAAGTGAAGCGAAAAATTAAACGGCTATGTTGTTGAAATCTCATATGAAATTAGATTTATAAATGACTATTTAAATATTGAAAGAAAAATTTAAGTAAAATTTTACCATCGTCGCTGGTCAACAGTCAATAGGGCGGTTCCTTTGTTTTCTGAATAGTTTGCTATCACGACACCCACGAACAAAGTCAATCCAATCATGCAGCCCAAGAATATATAAACGTGTATGTAGATGGCATGTACCTGAAAATAAATAAATACATAAAGATCAATTATCACTATAATTGTAATGCAGTCTTTTATATATTCATGAATACTAACCGGCCCCAGTGCTTTGATCAACACGTCTCTAACATCTAGCCAACCTTTGAAAGAGAGCACTTCAAATAAAGTGAGCAGTGCATCACCAATGTTATCGAAATTGAATCGTTTTGGATTGGCCCTGAAAGGAAACAAATATCTTAAATGCCTTAATAATTAATAACTTAATAACACACTTTTATTTTAGACAAATTAACCTATAATACATTTATAATAGAACACATTAACAAGCGTCTTGTCAAGCACGACGTCACTCAATGAAACTTTTGTGATGCGTGGTATGTGTTTTGTGGTTCACAATTTGAAATACATGACAGTTTTCAGCCCGATTTTTAGATTTTCTGTAGGTCGATAACACCAGTCCGGTCCGGGCATAAAATAGAGTCGAAAATAGTATAGTTACACAAATTTATAGCTCGAGAACGGCCGGAATGTTTTTGATGACTTTTATTTTGTAGGGCTCGTTTTTACTTGGATTAAGAATATTCTAATTAGAATGCGTTAAGGGCTCCGTGAGTACCTATATGGTCCCCATAGATAGTTGGGCTCCTGGCTATATAGACCGGGATATATAGCCACGGACTCCTTATGAAAGCTTATGATGCGACCGGAACGAACGCTAGGATGATGGTGATGACATATACTCGTACATCAACACATCTTGTGGTTAAGGCGGTTAAAGTAATCATACATACCACACTCTTGGTACAAGCATTGAAGGGAAGGTTTCATTGAGTCCTGGTCGTATCTTCATCTTGGTGACGAACACGCGACGCATAAACACTCCTACACAATTTTCACGCTTAGTTATTGTTGGGTCGTTACATCGCGCCAGCCTGAAATATTCGTTAAAAAACATTATTTAAAATGACACTTAGAAAACACCGTCATTTTAAAACATATTGGTGAGCCCGAACAGTTATCTTACATTATCCAACACAAAAGGTTAATACAATAGTTATAAAAAAATTGTTACCGGCCACCGTAAAGCTGAACGCCATAGCTTGCAAACACAAACATTAGAAGAATTAGAAGAGTCGATACCTGAGAAAGGAAAAAATGTTTAATTATAAGGATTTGTTTGAACCAAACTAACATGGTAAAAAATGAAATGTTTTGCTACTAACCAGCAAGATCTCCTTAAATCCGCGACAGAGTTCGTAGACAACCTTCCGCATATGCGGAACGAGAGTAAAAATCCGCAGTGGACGTACGCAACGTAGTATCATGAGCATCTGTGCGGGCGAGCCGGGCGGCACGCGCACCGGCATCCAGCACAGAAACGTCAGTGATACCTGCGCAGATTACCGCATATGATAATAAGTACCTACATAACAATTTTTTTTCAGGTTAATAGTTTCAAAGTATTTTGACTTACTATGTAAATAAAAACATCTAGTACCGCAGCAGCGTCCTTAAGATAAGCTTTAGGTGTGAAAAATAATCCGTCAGCTAAAATTTTTAGTGCCAATTCCAGGCTCATGAAAACAACAAAGCCATACTCAGCGATCTGAAACAAATACCACCTCGTATAAAGTAGGTCTTACAAGTGTGTTATGAGTACCATCATTAAACAAACAAATATTAGTCACCTGCAAAACAAAATTTTCCATAACTCGGTATGTAGGAGTTTCGAACATCATCGAAAAGCATGAGAGCGTGGTGACCATAATCATCACCCAGTCCATATAAGTAACCAGTCCAAGGAAATTACTGTAAAAAATATATTTTGTGTTATGTTAGTTTTACCAAATTTTCTTATTTTTCTGATATGGATATAAAATGGCAGAGAGATAGTTAGCTAGCTATTTAGTAAAAAGTGCATTACTGATTGTAATGCACTTTTCAGTGGATTGGTTTTTACAGATCAGATCAGTGGTTTTTACGGCCATCGCAGCCAAGCAGACAAACAAGCAGGGATTAAAAAGTAAATTTGGTGTTCAGTATCGTTAATAGAACGGGTTAGTAGCAGAAGGACAGATACGCAAAATCCCAGAATAGCAAAATCCCAGATTCGCAATAGGACAGACTTGCATAAAGGCAGAAAATGTACCGTCGCGTTCGTAACAAATATACCTAAGTCTTGTCAATGTTACCGGAAATGTATGAAATCAAGGAATTATATACAAATCTTTGAAAAAGTGTACAATTCCGATACTATTTAGGAAATGTAAAAAATATTGTTTGAAAAACTATAATATATCCTAGGAAATGTATAAATTTCCTTGAAATTGTATATAATTCCAATATCGTATTAGGAAATGTATAAAGTCAATGCTTTCTGTAATAAAACGCGTGGTTATTAATATTTTTTTTTTATAGCACTTATTGAGACAATCGGGTAACAGTCATACCGTAAAATAATAAGAATATGTTAAAATTATCTTACTAATTAAAACTTCTAAAATCAACTATCTATTATAATAACATATCACAAAATCAATTTTTATTTTCATTCTCATAAAATCAAATTTCTGAACAGACGCTGCAATCCTAATCAGGCGAAGCAATACCCTCCCCTCGTCCCACTGTCCCCGCGTACCCACTAATATAAAAAAAACGAAAAAAAATTAAATGGTTTACATTTCCGATTGCTATTTAGGAAATGTATAGATTTCGTAGGAAATGTGTAATGTGTAAGTATAATATAATTTATTTCACACATTTCCATTTCCGATTTTAGGAATTATATACATTTCCTAGGAATTGTATACAATGACGGATTACATACATTTCCGTTAACTTCAACATTGTTAATAATTTGTCACCTCTTTCTAAGTAGGTATATGGACACTTTTAATTGTCATACCTATATAGTTAGGATATTTTCTATTTATACGAAACGAAATCATAAGAGAAACGAAGCATTCTTGCATTTGTGATTTTCAACGCAATACGACAGATGAAATATTACACCTGTGCAGGGAAGAAGCATGTAAAAACTTGGAACCAATACAGAAAGCATTTGAAAACAACATTTCTAATTTACAAGAAAATTCGCTGTTATTTATTCTATTACACTTTCTGTGTGCGTCTGTACTTCTGCCTTTATGCTAATCTGTCCTTCTGCTAATCTGGGATTTTGCTATTCCGGGGTTTTGCGAATCTGTCCTTCTGCTACAGAGCCAATAGAACATAGCCCAAGTATTTTTTGAAATACATATCTCCAATGTACAGAGAGACCGCTTTATAATTATACGAATATAATAGCATATAATAAAGGCTACATCAATGTTGGACATAGCAGTTGGACCACGGGTCGGGCGGGGTAAAATGCAACAAAAATCTGTCATTACATATTACTTAATTGCCATCATAATTTAAATATAAAGAAAATAAAATGTGCGTGCGAATTAATAGGTACATAATACTTACTGAAAGCTTTTGTAGTGCACTTTTCTTTCATTTCCAGTGACCGGGTCCCGCAACCGTGCATCATAGCGAGCGTCAACAATAGCGCGACATATCTTCCTGAAGCGCGATTCTCTTGGCACTATCAAAAGAGGTGTGTCAAATAACGGATGATTCTCACGCAAATCCTCTTCCCGCTGATTCCTGGATTAGAAACAATGTTTAACAGCATAATTTAGTTATCCGGCTCTAAGGAACAAAAAAATTATAATTTATACATTGATTATAGTTGGTTCTAGCTGTCATTATAATTGAAGGTTCAAAAGGTCAATGTGGGTTGCATTATATAAATATAAATAACTTTTCTTTTCCTTTATTACCTAAAATTCAACGGATACTGATTCGTCGAGCGGTGTGGTTATATTAAAACAGCACGCGGTCTTGGGTCCTAAATGCCTGAGTGTAAGGTGGCCCAATACCTCCCTCACACCACTGCGGAATATGGATTCCCTAACGAGTATACGTACCGGCGCATTTCTGCTTGTTGTCTCTTAGCCTGCAGTAGACGGATGTCGAGGTAGGGCGGGCGCGCTCGCGACGACGGCACGACGCGTGACGCGGCGCCGATGTCGCCGTTCTCGAGCAGGTGTTCGTACGTCTGCTTCAGCTTGATGGAACCGCTGCGTACCGACCGCCGGATCGAGCGTGAACCGAACCTTAGAGCCATATTATATATTGCACGTTAATCAGCCCTGTTATTACATTACTTCCTCAAAGTATTTACATCTATAATATAACAACATAACATAACATAAACTCACGCCTTTATCCCCAAAGGGGTAGGCAGAGGTGCTAGCACCCACATTTCGCCAGTTTATGTTTAGGTCCCAATGTAATAGGTGGCGAGCCTATTGCCATTAAACGGGCACTTATAAACCTGCGATAAATACACACATAACTTCGAAAAGCATCGAAGGCATTCGTGTGTGCCATGGTAAACCTGGGATCGAACCCGAGAACTCGTCTCAGCAGTCCATTACCCATACCACTAGGCTACCGCAGCTTCATTTCTCATTTACATCTATGTGTATGTATTCTCAAAAAACAATGTATCTAAACTTATATTAACGGTATTCTAGTACCCACAACAGAAGACAGTTGAGTTGTCTGTCACCTAAGTGGAAATAAACGAATGTGATGAGCTAAATTACTTGGACCAGTAAATTTTAATTGGAACCATCTATCGAAGCCGTCAGACAGGTTCAACACGATGGATAAAATGTGACAGTGTCGCTTTTTTTTAAATAAATGACTTACTTTTTTCTATATTTTTCTAATAAGTACGAGTATTATGACTTGTCTATCAACCGATTTCGGATTGAAGTCTAAATATGGGACACCCTTTATAATATTTTGAATGAACTTTGATACTCAAACACTTTGAGTTAGGAACAAAAATTGTACCAATGTTACTAATTAATATTTATGTTACAAACTTTATAGTATCGTAACTTATATAAATCTCTCCTTTTGTTATGAACATATAAAATTGCGATCGATCTAAATACATACTTTTTTTGATCCACACGTAATTGTTTGGCACTAGATATAGTTCCCTGGGGCTTAAGTCCAGATTTGCCTCCGGTCGCCAACATAGCTGAATCGCCCAAAAGCGGTCTATGGTTATTTGAATCCCTGTAAACCAAAATAACAATTTATTTATATAAAAAGACATAATATGCAATATCAGAAACGATTCATAAATTAAAATAAAAAAAAATCAGAAACCTGAATAGATAGATAGATGCTCAACGACAACGAAAGTTACACCTGAAAATATAAAATAAAAAGAAACAATAAAATTATCAACAAATATATAAAACTGCAGTGTTCATTTTTTAATTGGGCTCAAAGAAAGTATATAAATCAGAAAATTATATTATATTATTTTACTATTTAATAGCTTACTCAATAATAGAGCTAACGACATGTCTCCTAAGGGCGGAACTGGGTCGTTGCGACGGTGGCGCCACCATGAGAGTCTTCACGAGGCATCTCTTTCGGTACGGAAACGCGATTTTAGCGACGCCTATATACTCGAAAGCTCGTCTAGATACGTCCCCGCCTCCACCGGTGACACCTACGTCCTCTTCGCCTTCTACTTCACACACGAACTGACGCATGAATGATTCGCGAACCTGTATATTTTTATTGATATTACTATTTTGATAGCATATGAAGTTGATACGTATGGTCAGCGTCAAAAATTCATTCATTTTTGACGCTGACCATCGTATCAACTTCCGTATAAGCGTTTTTTAATATTAAGTCAGAGTGAAAATTAGTGTGGATGACTTTAACAGAAATTTGGCTTTTAATGGACATTTGATTAAAAATATAAAAGTGTTTTTTAGAAAAAAAAATCAAGATCTTTTGACGAAGACTGTATCATAATAATGGCATTTTTTTTTTTGCTATACCTTAGGTAAATTGAAATCACCAGGTACTTTATGCAATTTTGTCATTTGTGGACTGTCAGGAAATTTCTCAAATATTCTCAGCCTAAACGGAAGGCTCTCTTTAATTTCAGCGCTTTGTTGTCGGTATCTCAGTTGCTTCAATTTTTTTATATCCTCGTCAAGTTCCAAGTTATCCAAGATTACGGCTACAAAGAGTGATAACACAATCTGTAAGGTAGACGACATTATGGCGATTAAAAGTGCTATTTTAAGTAACCTAAGTAACTTAGTAACAGCAGTGTTAGTTTTTTATTCTTACCAATGTGACAAATAGATGGTACAATATGAAGTAGACAGCAACCAAAGGTGTTAAAGTTTGACTGGTTCGTACCATTGTTTCGTCCATTACTTCTACCCATGCTTCCTGGGTTAGGATTTGAAACATAGACATAAATGCCTGAAATATTAAATATTATAATTATTAGGAAATAAATATGATGTTCGCAAATTGCAGCACAACAATTAAAACTGTTTAGAATATCAGTCTGTCAGGGTATGTTTGACGGCTTCTGAACTGAACATAGTAGACTGTGAGGCCCATTAAAATGTAAAAATCAATCCTGTTAATACCTGTCTGTCTTTGATACTCTTACTTTCACTAAAATATTCATCACAAGGTACAAGTAAAGCTATATCTTATTTCGCTAGTTACCTCATCAAAAGTTTCAAACTTTGTAAATTCGCATAGAAAGCAAAATAACTGCATGGATATAGACGAACTAATTATCAGTAAGCACATAGTAAATATTATAAGGCTTCCAAGTTTCTTTCCAGGCCCAAAGATTTTGTAGACAAATCCCTCCAATAGTGGAGATGCCTTAATCAGCCGTACAATTCGAAGAACCTGAAATAAGATATGATAAGATTATCTAAATATAATATTAACTGCCATTTGCTATTTTTATAACATAACATAACATAAACTCACGCCTATATCCCCGAAGGGGTAGGCAGAGGTGCTAGCACCTACATTTCGCCAGTTTATGTTTAGGTCGAGCCTATTGCCATTAACCGGGCTCTTATAAACCTGCGATAAATACACACATAACTTCGAAAAGCATCGAAAAGTCATTGGTGTGTGCCATGATAAAACCTGGGATCGAACCCGAGACCTCGTTTCAGCAGTCCATTACCCATACCACTAGGCTACCGCGGTTTATTTCTATTTCTAATTGACCTATTTTTATTTCTAATTGATATTATTATCTTAGTTTATTAACTATTCTATAATATTATGTACTATACATATACACAGAACAGAAAAAGCTAGTAGAAGTGTGACACGAGTTGACACGACAGATTCAGTAGCAGAACCGATGTCGCCAAACTCATATGCAATAAGGTTCATATTGTTGGAATTGGGGTTTGTTGAGCAAAAACGCAGAGTACACGTACCCTGCCTACTCCACATCCACTTGATTTAGGTTTTCCATGACTATATTGTCATATAAATGACATATTGACTTGACTAATTTCATAATAATAATAATAATAGTACGTCGGCCGGGGAGAGGCCGACCACCGACTGGCTTGGGGCCACGACGCCAACCGGCTTCGAATAGGGTCCCCGCTACCGGTGGTGATGTGCACCGCATGAAATGGACTAGTGCTATAAATGAAAATGTCATGCGGGCATATTATGCGGCTACAGAGGGAGGAACCAACCTCAGTGCGTACCGTACTCGAATGCTTCCTCTGTTTCAGGCGCTTGAACCTTCTGTCAACGTTTCGTCACAACGACTATCGGACCAAGTGCGGGTCATTCAACGCAATCGTATGTTGAATGAAACCGTACTTGAGACTCTAAGGCTAGAATGCTTGCGAAACATCTGTGTCATCCCCGCCCCAGTACCCGCTTACACGCCTGCAAACCCAGTGGTTTTAATAAACGAAGACACATATGTTGAGCGGGATGACACACCTATTCCAGTAAGTATTCAGTACAATGAAGGGATAAAGGAGGCTTTGGAATGTGCTTTGCGTGAGTATCGGTCGATGCCCCTACATATTAGGCCACGTCTACCCCGGTTGCCAGTGCATAGACGAAATATGGCTCTGGTGAGGGCCCTTGATTCACTATTACCTAGATATCTAGAGAATAGTGAAAATCTCGGTGACACTCATTCAATATTGTATTGCACAGCTGTGGCAGCATGTCGTATGGCAGGTATTAAATTTCCTATTAAAGATTCTGCCATACGACCTGCGTCTGTCGCACCAGCATGGCAATGCAGGATTGAGCGACGTGTTGCCGAGGCAAGGGTGCTCATCGGTAAGCTAATCTGCTTCAGGTCGGGCAATACTCGCCCAAGAGTGATGCGCTATGTGACCCGAGCGTTTG
The DNA here is from genome assembly GCA_963691645.1 of Pelosia muscerda. Lineage (NCBI taxonomy): Eukaryota > Metazoa > Arthropoda > Insecta > Lepidoptera > Erebidae > Pelosia > Pelosia muscerda. The sequence goes on from OY829100.1 coordinate 10,215,811, forward strand.
CGGGAACTAATATTAGTTCTCAAGAATATGCGTCTCGGGCCACAGAGCGCATTGACTTCCTGAAGCAGAAAGTCTATGCATGGGCAAACCGAATACGTAGATATAAAAAACGCGTCGATCGATATACCGTGAATCGCATATTCCAAAAAGATCAAAGGTGGGTGTATAGAAGCTGGGAGCAAACAGATGAAAGTGTGGATGACGTGCGGCGGCCGGATGCTGATGCCACAAATGCGTTTTGGCGTAGCATCTGGTCGGTGCCCGTTAGCCACACTGAAGGCGATTGGATGCGTGAGGTTGAGGTAGCATGTGAAACAATTCCAGACATGGACAATATTCTCATTGATGCCATTGACGTAGATTGTGCGGTCCGTCCGCTGTCTAACTGGAAGTCTCCAGGACCGGACGGACTGCACAATTTCTGGTTAAAATGGCTCCGGAGTTCACATGCTATTTTGGCTTCACAATTTCAATCCGCTGTAGAATCTGGGATGCTGCCAGCTTTTATGACGACCGGAATCACCCACTTGCTCCATAAAACAGGTAGTACTCTAGAACCCAATAATTATAGACCGATCACATGTCTACCGACGGTCTATAAACTTCTTACATCCATTCTGAGAGCCAAAATTAACAATCATATTAATAATAACTCTATTATGTGCGCCTCTCAGAATGGATGTAGGAATGGGGCTCGGGGTACTAAGGAGCTCCTCCTTATTGATATGACTATTAGCCAACAAGCTCGCCGCAACCGTAAAGATCTGGCGGCATGTTGGATAGATTATAAGAAGGCTTTCGATTCCGTGCCACATACGTGGCTTTTGAGGGTGCTGGAGTTGTATAAAGTTAATGCAACTCTATGCACCTTCTTAAGGTCATGTATGAGGCAATGGAGGACAGTTCTTTTCTATCCAGGATGCCGTCGGGCTTTGGGGAGTGGCGAGCCGATAACAATAGAGCGGGGCATTTTTCAGGGGGACAGTTTGAGTCCACTTTGGTTCTGCTTAGCGCTGAACCCACTTAGTACTTTACTAGTGAGTTCAGGGTTAGGTTATAGGTTACGAAGAGAGGGTCAGATGGTATCCCACCTGCTTTACATGGATGATTTAAAATTATTTGCCCACACTGGTCCTCAACTAATGGCTTTACTGAAGGTAACCGAAACCTTTAGTAATTCTATTAAGATGGGGTTTGGCGTGGACAAATGTGCAGTCATTCATGTAAAGCGAGGACGGGTGGTGGAGTCAGAAGGTATACAACTTTCTGAGTCCACTTTCCTGAGATCACTCCTCGTAACTGAGACCTATAAGTACTTGGGTATGTCACAGGCGTTATGCATCAATGAGGCTGGCATGAAACAAATGTTACAGGAGCGTTTCTTTGGCCGCCTGAAAAAAGTACTTAACAGTCTTTTATCAGGTGGTAACAAGGTGCGTGCCTGTAATAGTTGGGTCATGCCACTCTTGGTGTACTCCTTTGGCATACTCAAGTGGACTCAAACTGAACTCGATGCCATCGACAGAAGAGTCCGGACTCAGTTGACTGCATTTCGAATGCATCATCCACGTTCATCTGTCATGAGATTGTACATCCCGCGAAAATGTGGGGGTCGAGGATTTTTAAGTGTTAAGACCCTTCATAATCGCGAGGTGTGCAATCTCAGAGACTATTTTCTTAGATCCAACGTGGATATGCATCGAGATGTAGTCAACGTAGATACTGGGCTCACCCCGCTCGGCTTGGCCAAGCTGAACTGGCGCAGGCCTATAGTAGTTGGTGCTGACGACCGCAGGGAGATATGGCAGAGCAAGGAGTTACATGGTAGGTTTTATCGGGCCCTCCACAGGCCCGAAGTAGACCTACTGGCATCCGTATCCTGGCTACGTTTCAGTGACCTTTTTGGGGAAACTGAAGGTTTTGTCTGTGCAATTGCAGACGAAGTTATCAAAACGAATAATTACCGGAAGTATATCATGAGGGATGGCACAGTCGACATATGTCGAGCGTGCCACCAACCTGGTGAATCCCTCAGGCATATTACTTCCGGTTGTTCTCGTCTTGCTAACGGTGAGTACTTGCACAGACATAATCAAGTAGCCAGGATAATCCACCAACGGCTTGCTCTGAAATATAACCTTGTGGAAGTTGAGGTACCATACTATAGATATGTTCCTGAGCCAGTTCTGGAAAATAGTCATATCACATTGTACTGGGATCGATCTATCATCACTGATAGGACTGTTGTAGCCAACAAGCCTGACATTGTGGTGATAGACCGATCCGAGCGCCGAGCATTGATTGTTGATGTTACCATTCCTCATGACGAGAATCTCGTGAAAGCTGAGAAAGATAAACAGGTTAAGTACTTGGACTTAGCTCGCGAGATTGTCGACATGTGGGGTGTTGACTCAGCAATCATTGTGCCGATAGTCGTGTCAGTCAATGGACTGATAGCGAAGAGCCTCGATCAACACCTAAAGAGGCTCGGGTTAGACGGTTGGGTCAAGGGCCAGATGCAGAAGGCTGTGCTACTAGATACGGCGCGCATCGTGAGGAGGTTCCTTTCTCTGGAGCCCTAACCACCGGTAGCTTGGTCCCTGTATCCGATACCGGTGGCACTCTGTTTTTTTATATTTTTAAATGTGTATATTTTTTTTATTTGTTGTATGATATTTATATTTAAAAATGTAAAAAAACATGAAAAGATGCGAATAAAGTGAAATAATAATAAATAAATCCATTTATTGCACGAAACATCTAATCTAAGATAACTATATAATAAGGACTATACCTGAAAGTATGTGAAACCAGACATATAAAGCTGGGGTATTATATGAATGGTAGTGCCAATAGCTAAAAGCAATTCAAATTTATGCACAGAGTGCTTGAAGTAACCTTTTAATCCCAAACACCATATTTTTATTAATGCTTCCAAATCCAAGAATATGGTAAATGCAATCTGAAAAAGTAAGTAACATAACTAATTATGTATTGATTTTAAGGGTCCTACTTAAAATGATTTAAAAAAATCATAGAGTATCTCCTTTCCTGCTTATCTATGATATATAAAACAAGTAGAATAGATGTTACTCATATGGCGCGGCGTGGCCGACCATATGGCTATGTATAAATTTTACATTATATGATTAGCGAAATCCGGGTTTTAACGCGTTCATGGTAAATACATTAATTTACCTTTTGATTTGGAGTCAGCTGGTGACCACGGCTAGTGCAACCGGCCGAAAAATCAAGCAAATCAAAAGGTAAATTATTGTATTTACTATATTATCACGTTAATACTCGAGTATCGCCAACCATAAATCATGCAACGCTAAAGTATTAAAGTGAGATTTTACATTAGTTTTACATAATATGTATGATATGTATATAATACATTAAATCACCTCTATGTAATAGTATTTTTCATAGAAGAACTCTCTAGGATTATCATCATGTTTGAAGTTCATGGTTGCTGTTATTACTCCATTAGCTAGTACAACTCCCATGACCAATAAGCGAAAATACGCCGATCTTAATAATTTGTGAAATATTTCTGGAGCACCACCTGAAACATTGAATAAATAATTAAAATCTAGCAGAAAGTAATCTGTGTTGGTAGAGCACTCGACTTCTAAACTAGAGGTCGCAGGTTCGACCCCATTCAGGGCCATTATTTACATAATATGCATATTCATGCAATGGTCTGGGTGTTTCTAACATTCACTAAAAAGTATCCAACCCATATGATGACCTCTACTTACATTGAGTTTAGAAGACATTGTATAATATGCCTCAGAAAATATTATTATTATGTAAAAAATACCTGAATGTTTATTTTCATCTATGGTAACTAATTTCCACCCATTGTCATCTCCAGTAAAAAATTGTGTAGTGCTGCCCTTAGTTATTGGATTTCTCACACCCCACATTTGTTGAAATTGAACCCGAATTTCATTGAATGTCTCTGTAATGACTGCTATGAACACATTCTTCACCAACCAAGCCAGGAAGAATATCATTGTACTGAAATTGTACAATTTCATACTTTACAAAGTACAGTAAAGGTGTATTAATACATTTCTTATTTATATTCATAAATATGTAGCGAATATAAAAAGATTTACTAATAGTTACCTGAAGTAAAGAGCTGACCTCCAAGTTGGTAGAGAATCTATAGCTCTATACATTATAAAAACCCATCCTTCCTGAGAAGAAGCTTGGTAGACAGTGAACAAACTTGTAGCTGGAAACAAATGAGTAAAATTAGTAAAAATAGTAAAATGGTTGATACACTAGATAATTTTGTATTCGGTAAATTAACATATACCGTGTAAATAGATACATATTTTATTTGCATTGATGACCGGAAATTATGTTTTTACAAAGTTTACAATGCCTCACGAAAATATGTAATACATAAGCTGGCCCTTGCTATACAGATATAACATTTAATATCTATTTTTTTTATCATTTAAATAACAAGTTAAAGTTAATGAGTAGGTTTAGTAATATACTTACTGAATTCCTCAAAACCATTAAAGCCCATGATGTATTTAGAAAGGTGGAGTTTCATACATTTCATGCCTGGAGGACACTGGTACCCAGAACCAGCGTCAGGTGAACAAAATGTATCAGGAATAGCCAAAGAGTTTATAGTTATTTCACTGTAAAAAAAGAAGGAATTTTAAGGTACTTGTGTCGTCACCCTATTATATACTAGCTGTTGCTTGCAGCTCCCATTGTAATTTTGATTCCATTTCTGCAACCATTAGTAACTGTTTCATGGTTAATGTATACTATGTTTGATTCCCTATTATAATCTACCTCCCAGCACACATTACATACACACAAAATCATAGAAAAAAACACAAGTGGAAGTGTGACGTTGTTGGGGTTGGCAGGGTATGCATTTATGTATGATATCGGCTAATTTGGTATTAAAAGTATTATATACTACAAATCAAAACAATTGTTTACTAGTAATATAAGTTTGGCAATTTCCACTAGTTTATTCTGTTCTGTGCAAAAAATACACTGAACTTGATCTAGTTAGTAGTTTGAGCCTAAGTGGGTAATAAATATTTTCAGAAACATTTCACATTTATAATTTATAAGATTAGTAGGTTCACTAATTTGTACACTTACCGGGGATTGGTATCATTTCTGACGCAGTGATGTGTCAATTCACCAAAGAATTGTACGCCCAACAAACTATATAGTGACATAAAAAACAAGAAGAAGAGTGTCACATTATAAATCTGTTGACTGGATCGTCTGGAAAATTGATATACATGAAGTTAGTATACTTAAACGGTATTGTATTGGTATTACACCTACATATCTACCTGTAAAGAGAGATAGGAAAAAGGTGACTGTAGGTATGTCTATATCATGAAGTTTATTTGAATGTATTTTAATCTTCAAACCCAAATAAAATATAAGTTGATTTACATAATATGTATAGATATCGCCTTTCAGGATTGGCAGTGCAGACAGTAGTAGTAACTCATAAAATCTGTATGAATTAAACTAGGAGTAAGCTGACTCTCTGGTGAAGGTGAAAGACTGGAGGAGTGAATGGATCTAGTAACAACAATGATATTATGAATAAAAATGGACAAAATGGTTGAACTTACTTGAATATCTGATTGATTCTAGACTTTGGCATGGAGAATTTCAAGAATACTCTCAAAAATCGGATCATAATTAAAGGCCTTGGTGCTCTCAATATGCTTAAATAACTGTATCGTGGCACAATGCCAGTTAATTCAAACATTTGTAGTAAAACTGATACCCAAAGGAAAAATACCATAGATGCGTCAAATTGGCACCAATGATCTTTTAAATATGCCACATCTCCCTAGAAGTAAAAATTATTGCTAAATAAGTTGGTCAATATATTCATTATAATTATTTTATTTTGTAGTCTCTTTCTCACAGCATCATACTAGTGACCTATTATACAAGTAAGATGCTATTAGAAAGAGACTGAAGACTGGTTGCTACTGGTTAATCCCATGCAAATTTCCATAAGATTGTAGATATGTATATATAACAAAAATGTTATCAATCAAACTGGATAATAAATAAATATGAACCTTAAGTATTCCTCTTATATGCATTTTCGCTATCATTTCTGCAGTGAACAAGAGAGTAACACAGCAATCAACTGCAAATGTTATTGTTTGTAGAGATGGATACTTCTCAAAGGATTTTGGTGTATTAAGTGACACTGACATCAAACTAAGTAATGCACATAATCTCAATATTCTTCTAACCCATAGCTGAAATATAATATATGAGTATTAAATAAGGAGAATCAATAATAAATATTATTCTCTGTATAGTATTTATGTTATCTTTATATGTTAGATTGTAGGTATTCAAAAGTTAGTCATAATGAAGTTATATTACCTTATTAACCCATTCAATATCAGCACTCTCGTTTAAAGATTCTTCTGGGCCATAGTCTGCGAGGACCGGTTCTCCCTTCAGGCTTTGTTTTCGGCCTAACATTTTCATCAATTTTAACTCAATGATAGCTGTTTTATAGGGCTTTGTAGCCCTGTTTTCTAGGAAAAGTAATAATAGGCCAATATTTTGAAATATTTTGAATTGGTGGAAATTTGATAACCTAGATTCATTTCATTACGAGATAGTACACTTCGGCTTTCATTATTTTTGCATAAATATTAAATACGCAAGTGAATATTTCATCCACTATCTCTAAGACAAAATATATTTTGGCTTCTTACATTTTATTATGATTAGGTATATAATTAGAAGCAACTTAACTAAATGTATTTCTCGTATATCAATAAAACAGTAACACCATTCATTTGTATTGTACAGTTTTAACACTTTTGTAAAACAAATTAACGAAACTTTGATTTTTGTAAATATTATTGATTGATATTTGAGAGGCGAAACTTTTTTTAATTTTTTTAAGGCCTTGGATATACGTTCTTAAGGCTGGTCTCGCATATCAGAAATGGTGCACGGAATTCAGTATCTGAATTATTCTGATTTAGAAAATATAATATGCCGACATGCCGTTCGTCAACACATACGTACTCTCCTCTCTCGTATAATACGTTCGCTGCACAGACAGACACTACCTCAACTCAATAGGGCATACATAGGTCATTCTGGCCATCGACACGCCGCTGACGCCGCTGATACTGCTGATAGCCTGTCTATCTACTTATCCTTTGCCTATGATCAAATGATGAAAAGTATTTAAATTATGCTCTGTGGTAACCAGTTACCATAGCGACATCAGCGATCACAACATAACGCAAATTTGACAGTGACAACACAAAGATACAAACAAATCAACAGAAGTTGATCGCTAATCGCTAGGCTCGCCGAATTGTTAAAAAAGTTATTTTTACTTGCATTTACTTACAGTATAACTGATAACTGATTTAGTATAAGAGACGTATAAATTTAATCATAAGCTTCATTTTTCCGAACCCATAAAATATAGTATAAATATTAATAACTACGTTATTAACACGACCTCGTCCAAAATGTTCATTTACATGAGTAAAAAGGTATTAACTCTTTTTGCAAAAGATTGGGAGGGTTATTATTTTCAGATGAACTTAATAAAATTATTATATTACTTTTAGATTGCTATACCAAAGCAGTCGAACGTTTCTTGTCTATCATGGAATCACTCATCAGGATACATTGCTGTTGGTGGAGAGGATGGAATGTTAAAGGTTTTGAAATTAGAATCTGGTAAATATGCAAACTGCAATCGTTCCTTCTTGCATCAAATTATCTACTTTAAAAATGATTCATAGTGAATCTTCTGTATAAGTCGGTGCATTAAAGAAAGGATTTATAATTGGCGGCTTGTACTTGCGTTGACAGATAGTACAGCTAGCATATAAAATTTCAAATATTTTTTTTTTAAATGAAAAATAATAAAAACAGGACTGGGTCGTAATCATTTCTAACTAGCTGCGGCCGGCGGCTTCGCCCGCGTGAATGTTAAAAATTAGAAAGACACGTAACGGCATCTATTTTTGTTTTCATCGGAGACATTACCTACTTTTACACATAGAGTCCTTTAAAAACGCACATTGAGTCCTTTCATCCTGAAAAAGCAATGTATATCACATTCTATAAGGAGGATCATGAAAGAATGAAGCCGCTGGCAGAAGCTGGTTAGAAAGTAATACGATCCGGCCTTGTTTATATTTGTTTAAATTGAAAAAAAAAATTGAGATTTTATATGCTAGCTGTACTATCTGTCAACGCAAGTACAAGCCGATATTTAAGAATCCTTTCTTTAATGAACCAAGTTATAAGCATAAGATGAAAGCTGAAAACTTCCATACTATCTAATGGGCTACAGAAATTTCAGATAAATTTAGGTAGGATTATACCAATACAGGCAATTGTACACATTCATGACTATATTAGGCTTTTTTCTTATTTGTTTCTTGATTGATTGATACCAATGTAAACAGGTAATAACAGTCAAAACAGCCGCAATGTGCAGCATATGAGCTGAGCTGGTGACCAATTAATATATGCATGCACATTTCTCATACTGTATGAGAAATGTTTCACCTGTTTTTATCTCTTTAATCTGTCCTGTGTACTGTACATGTATTGATGTATGTGCTCAATAATTTTGTTTCTTACTTTCAAATCCTATCTATGAAATAATGAAAGTAATATTAAATTTCTTTCCTATTAAAACCTTGGACATTTATTACCTATAAGCTTTCTTATCAGTAAATTAAATAGTATAATAATAAACAAAACCTGGAGATGAGATTTCTTTTTCACTGTTAAGTAAGAAGCAAAAAGAAGGTAGAAGATGGGACCTATTCTTAAATCAATATTAGATATAAGTTTTTAAGCTTTAAATATAAAATAACCAGAGACTCTTCTCTGCAATTCCAAGTGTTAGTGGTGAAGGTAGGTGCTACAAGAACCTGTTTTGCTTAATTAAATTGTTCTTAGGTGGTGGGGGAAATCTGTCCATGAATCTCAGCTTGGAAGGTCACACAGGCCAGTTGTGCGTGGCTATATGGAATGAAGTCTTTCAAAAACTAACCACAAGTGATGAGCATGGTGTTATTATTGTTTGGATGTTATATAAGGTATTCAATGATTTTATAAGTAAGTATATACATATAAAATTGTGAAAGCTAGTAGGTACTAAATTTTTTAAACAGTTCAACCAACCCTGCCAACCTGCAGATAATACAAACTTACAAACTTAGTGGTCAAAGACTCAGTCTTACTAACATGGGGTACCAGGTCAGGCCAGGAATTGAATCTGGCTATTACACTACCGAAATGAACCCACTCCTAACACAAGCAAATTAATTTAGGTAGAAGAGTCACTGACAGAAAGTATTTGTAATACTTTTTTGAAAGATTTTATTAACAACAAAATTTAGTTTGTTATCTTTTTTTTTTTTTTTTTATCTATGGCACGTCAATTTGACTTCACCTCGCCTGATGTTAAGCTGAAGGCAAAGTCCCATGAAAGAGGGTCACCATTGCAAACACGTTCAGTGCTACAATGGTGGCGCTCAGCTTGACGGCCTCATCAGATGCTTTTTCACGCCCCGCTTGAAGGACCCGGGACTGTAGGAAGAAGGAAACACGTGCGCCGGCAAGGAATTCCAGGACTTAATGGTACGGCAGAGAAAAGATTCACCGAACCGCTTGGTTCTTGATGGAATATTCTGTACCGTATGCGAGTGACACCTAAGCCCTGCACGCGTTGTCCTGTGTAGGAAAGGGGAGGGTGGGATTAGTTGGAAGAGCTCATCAGAACATTCACCATGGTAGAGACGGTAAAATACTGCCAAGGACGCAACATCTCTACGCATCTGCAAAGGCTCGAGGGACTTTGTGACCTCAGGACTCCTAATAATGCGGACCGCACGTCGCTGCAACCTGTCGAGAGCATCTAATAAGTACTTTGCGGAGCCATCCCAGAGATGCGAGCAGTATTCCACGCAGGAGCGAATTTGTGTCTTATAAAGAAGACACCGCTGCTCCGGCGTGAAAAAACGTCTCACTCTGTTCAGGACTCCGAGTTTACGCGAAGCTGTTTTGATGATGCTCTCGATATAGTTCTTGTTGTTCAGTTTGCAGCGCACGTCCATACCGAGTATATTAAGGTTATCCTGTAATGGCAGTGGTGTGCTCTGAAGGGTGGGAGGAGGAAGGAAAGGAGATGTCTTTGCTGAAAACGCGCATGCCTGCGTCTTCTTGGCATTGAACTCGACCAGGTTCTCAGATCCCCATTGGGAAACGTGATTGGGACGATCTATTGGATTTATTATATAAACAGGCATAGTACTAAACTAAACCAATAATGATAATTATTATTATTACATACCTACTGATTTCTGCCTCCAGGGTTCGTGGTATGAAGAAATGATAAATAATAGGAATAAATCAACTGTCAAAAGCATGGCTTGGGGTTCTGACGGCCAAAAGATCTGCATAGCTTATGAGGATGGTAAGTAAAAACTGAAAGTGTAGCTACTCATTTGTGTCATAAAGAGTGTTTAGTTTATGAATAAGTCTTTAGGCGGTCTGGTGCATTGAGTGGACCTATGACGTGGGCACACGTTTCTGGTGCTCTCCCATACGATATACGTCTTGAACATATTGGCGAACGAATACGCCGCGTACCATAGCATCCATAGTTTTCATAGTAACATTTGCAGAAATCTTGGGTTTTGGAAATCACAATATAATGTATACATTAGGGCATTTTCAACTTCAGGTGCAGTTATTGTTGGATCAGTTGATGGTTCCCGAGTCTGGGGTAAAGATATAAAGGGACCAGGGCTAGCTGCTGTCCAATGGTCTCCAGACAATTCACAGCTGCTGTTTGCATTATCTAATGGAGAGCTACATATATATGATGATCAAGGAAACTTTACGGTATGTAGGATTATGAAATAAATGTACTTAATTAGTTTTTGTGAACAGCCTGCTGGCGTTCTTTGACGAGTTGGAATGGAATGGATAAATTATCCAGCCTTACGCAAAAACTATTACGTGGAGTTGCGGAATCCAGCCCATACTAATACCATACCATACCATACCATAGTTTTTGTATCTGTTTATTGGCATCCATCCCAACTCAAACGAAGGGTGTCATAAGAGGTGACAAAAAATACGTAGTAATATCGTCTACTTATTATTCAAGAGCTTAAAAATACGTTTCCGTTTCCGATGAAAACAAAAATAAATGCCGTCACGTGTCTTTCTAATTTTTAACATTCACGCGGGCGAAGCCGCCGGCCGCAGCTAGTTAGAAATGATTACGACCCGGTCTTGTTTTTATTATTTTTCATTTGAAAAAACAATATTTGAAAATTTATATGCTAGCTGTACTATCTGTCAACGCAAGTACAAACCGACATTAAAGAATCCTTTCTTTAATGCATCGCGTCAAGATCGCGTCACAGAATGTGGAAGAAAATAAAGATCAATATTTTTTTTGTGTTGACGGTACGCGCGTGAGTGAGTATAGACAGTACTAGTGTGCGAGCGAGAGGAAGTGATAAGCTCCGCCATTTTAGAATCCTTTCTTTAATGAACCAAGTTATATGAAAGTAATATCTTATTTTGTTATTGTACTGTTTCAGAGGCCAGTGCCCATCCAAAGCATTTCAGGGTCGATGGAAGTTGTTTCAATGGATTGGTATTCGGGTAACGCGCCTAGTAATCGGCCTGTGTTAGCGATATGCTACAAAAGTGGTAGCATATTGCTATTAAAAAACTGTAGTGAAGAAGGTAAATATTGCAAAGATTTTTTTTCTACATATTTATGTAGATTTTATTACCGGGTCATTTTTTGTAAATATTTATGTAGTTTTTTTTACTTGGTAATTATTTGTTCATACCTATTTATGTAGTTTTTTTACCGGGCCATTTTTTGTACCTACATATTTATGTAGATTTTTTAACTGGGTCATTTTTGTACATATTTGTATTTATTGTTTAAGATACTGTGGGGGTTGAAACGAACATGTTGATAATAGATTGTCACTGGAACCATAACGGCAGTATCCTGGCTGCGGCAGGCTGTACAGCTGACAATTCTAATGTAGTACAATTCTTCAGTGCGTATGGAGAGGTATAACTTGAAATACTAGAGTTACAATTTGTTATTCAAGACATTTTTGCGTGTATCGGGTCTCGATACAATCCGGGCATTATTAACGGATTCTTATTCGGGCGGGATTATTTGACGAGGTCTGACTCTGACTCTGCCTTGGGGTTGGAAGTTTAGAAGACCTTTAAGACAAATCCGAAGGGTGAGTGGACACTAGACTCCGACCTGGAAGCTTGTCATGCAATCGGAAACAACTTTTAAGATGATGTCCGTTCAACTTAGTACCTATACCTAATTGTATACTTAACTATGGGTCATTCCACATATTTTGTCTATTGTAACTACCTACCTAACTACCAATAGAATATTGTAGACAAGGTCGTCCGATTTTTCCCAATAGGCACTGCTTAATATTTTAGGTTTTACTGAAAAAGAATTGCAAAATAATATACCTATTGCTCTTCATTATTAAAAGTTACCAAAGTGGTCAAACTATAAACTATATATTTACGGCAAAATTTATAACTTTATAGTGTAGTGTAAATATATCGATTACCTACTTATTAAATTTTAAATTACTTTTATTATGTATGACGGAGATAAATGCGATACTCTCCTGCGCTCCATACATTTGAAGTGCGCACGCGGGACGCGGGTGAATTACCTGCTTGTATTAATTTAGTAAAGAGGTCGAAAAATAAATTGAACTTTCAAAATCGTATATCTTTAAAACTAGTTGTGAAAAGTAGGTAGTCAAAATCCCTATTCTATCCTATTGATGTATTGCGCTATTGATTAACGCTGCTTTAATTGAATATCTAATATCGAAGGGATTACTGTACTCTGCTTGGTTGGTAGGTATATATTACCAAATCCAACCAGACCACCTAAACTTTATCTTGCCATGTATGGATTAATTATTTTATCCAATTTGTTTTTGTAGCATATACGGACATTACGCGTGCCTGGAGGTTCAATGAGAGCATTGTCTTGGGAAAAGAGATCGTTACGTCTCGCTATTGCTATTGACTCCTTTATATACTTTGCAAATGTTAAAATGGATCACAAGTATGCATTTTATGGCAATACACTAGCGTATGTATCAGCCAACGAGACTGTAACGTTTTGGGACACTGTAACACATCAGGTAAATATAATATGCTCCACTCAAATGAATCCTAAGTCTTTTCTAAAAACAGAGAGAAGTGATCCAATTGTTTTTATTTTTTACCTTTCTAGTCATGGATAAACCATATTCCAGACGTCATTGATATGTATGGAGTTGATGAATACTGTGTGATCGCCACTCTTGAGTCCATCATTGTATCAAATCAGCAAGGTATCCAGTGTGATGGTAAGGACAATAATAAGAAAATAATAACTATAAGGTACTTATTTACCCTATACGACTAAATACGATACTATAGTACACAATTATCAGTGTACAGAGTTACACGGGGACACCGTGGTCCCTATACCCAAAGGGCGACATCTCGAAAGAGAGAACCCCGGGTCGGCTGGAGTGCGAGGGATATGTTCGCTACTATCTCACCTACGGCAACTAAAGACCCAAAGAAGCGTGCGTTTTAGTCGGTTCGAGTCCGACATAACCTCATTGGCTCCGGTGGGATGGGTATGCGTGGGGACTTCGTGCACGAAAAAAAAAGTGTACAGAGACACACATTTTCAAGTTTAAAACGCTTTAGTCACGCGTTGTCAGACTACGGCTACTATGGCTTTTTAAACTTGAATATTTGCATCTCTGTGCACTATATAATTGTATATTATATATTATAATTGTGTACTACGAATATAGTATCGTATCGTATAATAGCCTGTATTGTCAACCTGCAACAGAGGCATCTTGCTAGAGTCTATGTTGTGTCGATTATCTTACTTCTTACTGAAGAAGCAAGATAATCGACACGTTGTTTAATCCATTAACCTGAAAATCTTATTCCATACTTTAGCAGCATCGTTTTTGTCGTAGTTGGGTTTTAGTTTTTAATTTTTTATGTAACTTTAAATACCTACACAACTGTGACTTTTTAATCATCATCATCATCATCATCAATTTTTAATCTGAAAATGAAGAGATTGAACCTCTGTCTCTCACAAAACCGTACACGCAACGTCATCCGTAACAAAACGCAACGTACCTACCTACTGCTAATTACTGCATTTAATATAAAGTACAAGGATTACACTAGCAGTAAGTAGGTTTTAGTGCCTGAAAAAATACGGCTCAACCACTTATAGTATACTATTAAATGGGAAGTATTAAACAAAATAATTTGAAATTATTATTATTTTATGTTCTACAGCTAAGACGTTAAGTATACCAGTCGTTTATGTGACAATCAATAGCAAAGCGATTGTGGTAGCCGCATGCAAGGAATCATTCATGATTTGGCAATTCTCTATTCCTGGCAGACCATGTAAGTTTTTTTGATAATATCTCAAATTCTCGCTAATGTCACACGTTCAAATGAAATCACTTTTTATGAATTATATCGCGATATATTTGGTATTTTTTAACTTTAGTTCGACTCGATTTAGGCTTTTTCAGTGGCCATTTCTTATGTTCGATAGGCTCACGTTTGACCACTATCTCACCTAGTGATAAGTCATGATGTGATCGACGGTGGAGCACGCTTGCCTTAAAGTAACCTGTTCACTCTATTCTTGGAGACTTCCAATTGGGAAACACAGATTCTGGTAGGGCGTTCCACTCTTTGGCTGTACGCTTGATGAACATATAACCGAAACGTATGTATGAGTGGAACGTCCACCATGTAGCGATGGCATATCACTGTACGTCTAGTCGTTCGGAGGTGGAAGGGGCTTGGAGGAATCAGATCGTGCAACTCCAGTGCATACTCTCCGAAGTGGTTTCGATAAAGCACCGAGAGACACGCAACCCTTCGACGATGCTCTCGGCTCTGGAGCTTAGTCGCAACTAGAGCATCGTCGCTAATAAGCCTCCTGGCTTGCCTCTCTATCGACTCAAGTGCTTCAAGCTGGTGTTTGGCTGATGCGTCACAGATGTGCGAGCATTATTCCATGCACGAACTTGCGCTTGCCAGAGTGTGAGCATTTATTCCGGCGTGAAATACTGTCTCACCTTCGACTGGATGCCTAGCTTTTTAGCAGCTATTTGATCCTTTGCCTTAATATATGGGCCCAAGTTGAGGTTGGGTGTGAGAGAAACGCCACAAAGCTCAAGGCGGTCGGTTATCGGTACAGTCACACCTCGGAACGTTCGGTTTGGTTGAAATTGGCTCCGTTTAGCCGAGAAGAGATACACCTGGGTTTTGATTGCGTTTAAGTTCAACTGTTCAACCGTTCAACCATGACCTCTCTAAGGACCCCGCGGGCTACTGTAGATGAGATCCACAGTAGCCCGCGGATACGACTCGTAACTCTCCACCACTGTGCTGTCACCTGCGTACCCTATGATGAGCATGAGCAGATCGTTGATATGCAACAGAAAGAGTGTGGCAGAGAGTTCCGCGTCCTGAGGACCCCCAGCATTTTTTTCATTTTGCATATTATGATTCGACGAGCTGCCTTGGCAACTCGTCGAGACAACTCGGATAGAACGAATTTTCAGGAAGTTGGCAAGCCAGGTACACAGACCAGGGGGTCTAAAAAGGCCACTAACGACGAATCGTATCCACATTGAAATACGAAGCGGATTTAATTTCGTAAAATGGTCACACACAGCGCAATTCGCCGCGCGATTAGTTTTTGGCAATTCGCCTTTTTGACAAGTTTCTATACAAAAACGTAAAACGGCTCACCAAATACGAATCGCCTAAATGTCAAATGGCAGTATTGAAAGACGCAACTCCCACATTGCGTCTAACAATTCGTCGATCGTTGTGACTTGTTTTGCTTGACTCAATTGATTGAAATTAAATAGATATAGCTTAAATATGGCTGATATATTTCTTTAAGACAATTTATCGCAACATGCAATAGCCCAAGACGACTTCACTCACCAAAACGGACACTATACTTCATCGTAACGTATTTAGTGTTCCTTGTTATTACTTACAGAATTATGAACATGAGCAAAGTAATGAAATACGTAAAAAGTATCTCAATTGAATTGAATTATTTTTTTATTTTAGCGTCATCTAGCGATTAATCATGAAACTCATACCACTTGCTCATAAATTGACACTCGTTGACAAAGCACAGTTTATTACCGGTTAATTAAATATTATGCTAAAATATATATTTATGGTATAAAATAGTTCTTAAAGTCTATTTTTTGATATAGTATGAATAAATTTCTATATAACTTTATAAGTATTATTAAAATAACCGAACTTTCCGGTTATTTTAATAATACCGGTGTTTATATTTTTAAAGTTGCAACATTTCATCTTAATCCGAATCCTCCGACGAACCGCATTGTAGAAGAATCGTCGTTAATGTGTTTCATTTTATGACAGCCGACGAATTGGAAAGCGGTTCGTCGGACGAACTGGAGGACGCACTGCAATCCGATTCGTTTCATGAAATGGCCTTTTTAGACCCCCAGCAGACAGGCCGTAGGAGGGAAGCCTGTTTATAAAGCTATCGTGACAAAAACTTTTGAGATGCCGAGGGAGACAGCTAGCACGGGTTAGAAGCTTTATAGCACCTCCCCGTGACTCTCAATTTATTAAGGTTAAGTAAATGAATAACTCAGTTGGAGGTTAGGGGTATACTCCAGCGATCTTCTGTATTATAAGGGTGTTTTTTTATTTCAATAGCCTCGCGGTCCATTCTACGAACGTAGGTACCTACATGTTTTAGCGGGTATCTGTGGTTTAACAAACTTTATATAAAATTAGATAGTACCAAATACATATATCGCGATATATACCGTAAAAAGTGGTTTCAATTCAACATGTTAGTCTGATTGAACTAATGCCCAATATGATTACCGATTTTGTTGAATGACTGCTTAATATACTTCAACATTCATAATGACTACGATATTTAAGATAACGACTATAATATACATAATGACTACAATATTTGTAATGACTGTACAGTACCTATTCATAATTTCATTTCTATATCAGGCGTTCCGGACCAGTTATACCATGCCGATGGATCACCAGTAGTTTCCAATGATGGGGGGTTTCAGGATGATACAATATGCTGTATTACTTGTTCCGATAGCCATTTATTAGTGGGAAGGGAGTCGGGCTCAATATTACTATTCTCTTTAGTAAACTTCAAGAAAATTACATCAATCAATATGACGTCGAAACCTTATAAGTTAGGACTGAACTCTAATTCTAGGTATGTTATTAACTGATTAGTTATTTTAATGGTAATGAGATAAGTAGGTAACTGTTATAAGTATATCTACACAAATCTAAGCACAACGAGTGTACTTTGTTTATTAATCCTTTATTAACCATTTGTGTATTTTTATTAATAGGTACCTACTGTGTGTATTTCTACTTATGTACTTCTGAATAACACAGTAAAAATGAAAGATCATTTATTTTGGGGTCTTATTTACACATTCACTTTCTTCAATTTTAAATTGAAATGAATGACCTTTTACTATATTTTGATTCCAGTAAATTTTACGTGATTGATCAACCGGGATCTCTGTATCTATTAGACACAGACATGGCTAATAACATAAGTATAGGTCAAGCTTTACGAAAGGATGTTTGGAGCGCGCTTTGGGCATCTGATAATCCTCAAATGTTAGCTGTGGCGGAGAAAGCACGACTTTATGTAATGCGAGACAATGAACCTGAAGAGCCATTGACAATGCAAGGTTATCTTTGTAAATTTAAGGTAAGTACATATATTCTCTTTCTCATCCTTTTTTTTTTTCTCTCTCATCCTAGCGTTAGGCCCGGTTACCTACTAAGCTTCCACTTTGGTTGGAGTCAATAGTCTGCTTTTATAATTCGTATTTATTGGCTATTGGGGGATCAATTATTATCGCCTGCCACTATTTTTTGTACGGATATCCCCTTAGACATCCTATCAAGTACCCCCTCTCTCCTCTGCCATCCTGGCGGGGGTTGTTATCTCAGACTCGATCAGACTAAAAGCGCACTTCGGCTTTGGTCTTCAGATAACGGTGTAAGACACATATAACCGGGGCAGACTCCCCTTTTAGGGAGTATCGGTTGGGTCGGAACGCAACAAAGGAAAATTGTCGCCAGAACCTCGTTCGTTGATCAGTGGGTTTACCGGCTGGTAGGTGAATTTGACTTAAGGTGGGTACTGACCGGCGTTACGGGGCGTAATATTACGTGTTACACCGCGAGCATTCGTGCAGTCAGTACGTCGTGTTACGGGGAAACCAGCGAGCAACGAGCCGCTCGTTGCTCGCTTTGAGTGCTCCATCCAACTGTCGGTTTTTTGGCGAATCCTTTGAGTGTTACGCGGTTCGGTCAGTACGCTCTTGCAAGTCGTCCCGAGCGCACGCGCGTCTCGAGTAATCACACGTCGTTCCTCTCGTATTTATTTCTTAAAACATGGAGTGGCACAAAGAAAAAACTCTGTATTTTATAGAAAAATACAGAGAAGAGGAAGTGTTGTGGAGCCCAGCTCATCCAGAGCATTATAACAAACTCAAGAAAGAAGACGCTTGGAATAGATTGGCTTTATTACTCGACAGCGAAAGAGAAACATGTAAAAAGAAAATGACAAGTTTACTGGCATCATCATCATCATTCATCCTCGTTGTCGGACATCTTGAGTGAACTAACTGCGAAAGCGGAGCACAGAGTTTTGACGAGCATGTTACGCCTATTTTAAAACACAGCGACGATGTGTAACACGCTCGCTGCGAATGTTACATTACACCTGGTAACGTTGGTCAGTACCCACCTTTAGACTCCGAATAACTTGATTGGGACCCAGTACCACTATACGAGAGGTGGCCATGTGCTCCCGGGATGTCATGCCATTAATAACGTTGGCCATTATATTCTTATCAGGAACTCGAAATTACTTCTGCATTACTTGACAGTGTGGATGAAAAATGTTCGCCTCAGCATATTGTAAGAGTTGAAGTAAAATCCTTGAGAGACACACGTCAGCTCATAGAGAAAGTGGGACTAAAGGAAGCAGAAAATTTTATAAAGGACAACCCTCATCCTCAGCTATGGTGCGTTTTACGTAACTTTACGTTCTGTTTAATAAGCGTCGTGTATATAAATCCTAGAAAACCTTGTAACTATTTCTATTGTATTCAGGTTATTACTAGCAGAAGCTGCTCTTAGAAACTTCGAAACCGAGTCAGCACTAGAGACTGCAGAAGCTGCTTTCGTTCGACGATATGACTATGCCGGCGTTAAGTTTGTAGCTCGTTTAAACGCATTGCATTCAAATGCGCTTAAAAAGGCAGAGATATTGGCTTATTTTAAAGATTTTGATGCGGCGGAAAAGATATATCATAATGAAGACCGGCGGTACGTATGTTTATATTATGAATGAAGTAATACACTGGGCATTTAAAAAATAATCATCAACATAGTTGAGCGGGCATTATACATATACGTGTTGTCCATCATCTTTTAGGCAGAATAATAAAGATATATTTAGTAACATTTTTTTGTGATGATTGTCAATTACGTAAAATTAACTACGTAAACGTTATATACATATGCCCAAGCCTATTTCCCTCCGGGGTAGGCAGAGACCGCCATTTTAGTCTATTTCTGCATGTTTCACGAGTTTCTTCCACCTTCTAATGTCCCTATAGACTTCAGAGCCCGCAGCAAGGGACCATCCACCCAATACCCACATGGAAAGCACCTTCCACAACTCATTCCTTTTCACCTTATTATACGTTTCTCCAAGCCACACACAAAACTAAATGTTAAACTATTCCACTAACGCCAAACCAGCTACACCACCAGAATTGTTTCTAGTTCCAGAGCATTTCGTACTGAATGTTTGTATAACTATACTGATTAATAACTTTAAATATTTTGCCACTATACCCTAATAAATGTAATATAATGAGAAAATTACTTAAGTAACTATTTGCTTTCTATGACATTAAATAAACATTTTAGGGACTTGGCTATAGCTCTTCGGAAACGTTTAGGGCATTGTTTCCGTGTGGTAGAGTTACTGAAAATGTCACCGAGTACCACAGAAGCACAAGTCAAGCAAGCTTATAGCAATATCGGCGACTATTATATTGATAGACAAACTTGGTAAGTCTGCAGGTGTACGCACAATATCTCGGTTGTCTTGTTAATTACGTCATACGTGTGACATAAAACTTGTACGATTAAAAATTATATTTTTATAGGAACAGTGCGCTGGAATATTACTCAATGTCGAATAATACAGAAGGATTAAAAAAATGTTATAATGCACTGGAAGATAATGAGTCGTTAACAAAATTATTCACAGGATCTCCGAAAATAACCAAGGTGTGTAAAGCTCCTGAATGCCACAATCCATATAACTTTTACATCTTAACATCATTGTAGCATTATTAAAGTACCTCATTTGGGCCCAGATCGGTACGAGGACAGCGGGGCCTATGGAGCAACAGGGCCTTCGCTGTTTAGGGCAGTGAGTGTCAAATAATTCTGTTTTTTATTGTAGCAGGAAGTAGGTACTCAGAAACAAAATGTTTTAGATGATTCTAATGATAATTTTGGACAAGAGCCTTCTATACAAGCCATAGTCCAACTAAAAGAAAGTGGAAGGTTAATACAGGCTGGAGAAGTAGCTTTTCAGGTACGTTTATTCACCTATGTTCGCATAAGCATTTTGTTTTAGTTTTCGCAAATTTTATTTTTCTTTAGGTGTCTCTCTTTTTATTATACTACATTTTGTACTTAATTTATTTCATATTATATTGCTTTAGTCTTATTATGGTCCATCAAATCGATACGTAGAAGAAATCGTTATCAGCACCCATTGTCCATTCAACAGTTTACTACGTACTATTGTTTTGTTGTCTATAAAGTTGCATACAATATGGAATGATGTCTGTACAATTATTTATACTGCAATTTGTGCAATATGTATATTTTTTTTAGTTGGCAACTTTAGAAGCATCCAAAAAGGCATCACCACTGAGGGTCAAGAAACTTTACGTTCTAGCTGGTCATTTGTACAGTCAAGGTGGCGTCGGTTAGTTATTACTTATTTATATCTTTTCAATCAATAAATTCGCCTATCGCACTGCTGGACATAGGTCTCTCTCAACATTGGTAGGCTATAATGATGAATGATTAATTTATTTATCTGATAACATTGAACCAAATTATTGGTTAGTACCTACTTATTAATTTATTTCTTGCAATATGTTAATTTTCTATGGAAGATGGAAGATCGTCAGTTACTTAACAATACCTGAGTGGAGCTTGAGTTGCCAGGTGTCCCGGTTTACCAACGCGGGATGTTCCGATTTTAAAGTGATCCCGATTTGCACCTGATCGGGATGCCAAATAAATTTAAAAAAATCTAACCATACTTTCATAATATACCACTGCCAATTAATAATATAATTTTCCTTGTAAAAACCGATTGAATAATCGAAGTATTTTAACTACATAATTAAATTGCATTTCTGTAATTTATGAACAGGATTTATTGTAAATGATCAACATATCACAATGTTTTATTCAAGACACTTTAAAAAGAATCAAAATACAGAATTTATGCGTGAGTTGAAACTCAACGTTTACCATCTTTTTTGTGTTGAATTTTTTTTTGTGAATGGTTCTTTTTTTGTTTATCTCGTTCTGCCATATGCCTTGATTTTAATCCAATAGAACCTGGCAACACTAAGTACAACCCTTCCCTTACATATCCATCTAATTACCTATAATATACCTATCTATGCCGGGTTATTTGATAGTCGTTATGGAGTGGAAGATTTTGGGTAGAGTTTCGATATGAAAATGGTCTGGAAATATAATAATCTAGAAGTAGTTTTTTTTTATAAAACCCATTCTCCATTAAAATTGTTTTTCGCCAAAATACTTTGAGATGATTTAGCTATACCTAAAAACCTTACAAAAGATGTTGTTTTTAGAAACGACTATAAAGTTAACCTGTACCTATACGTGTACAGAAGGTGCCCGCGGTCGCGAGGCGGTGCGGTGCTGGCGGCGTGCCACGGCGGCGCACTGGGCCGCGGTGGCGGCGAGCCGCGCGCGCTCTCGCCCCCCGCGCCACGACGCTGCACTACGCGCCGCCGCCCGCCTCGCGCAGCACCACCACCTGCTACACGATGCACAGCAGACAGAGGTACAACCACAGAAAAGGATAAACTAGTAGAAGTGCGACTCGATAGTTTTTTTTTTCTTTTTTTTTATACAACTTAGGTCGCAGACAAGCACGCGGCCCACCTGATGGTAGGTGGTTACCGTGGCCTACGGGCGAGTGTAACACCAGAGGAATAACACTCGTGCCGCAACCCCTGTAAGAACAGAGACATTCTGTGTCGTCAGCGCAAAAGATGTAGAATAAGCCTTTGGTTTTCCCACGGACAACACAAAACCTCTCTAGTGAGCTCTCTAGTTTCACTAGCGGAACCGATGTCGCCAAACTCACACATACAACCGTTAATAATATAATTGCTTTGATTGATCGTACCTATTTATAAACTACTTTTAACGCCATATTAGCTTAAATCATACGTATTACTAAACGAAAACACACTTCTCTTTTTAAGGTTGTAGTAACTATATTTGCACCACCTTTCTTTTTTAACTGTTCAAAATAGTTGCTATAGATAAAAAGTATTTATGGCGTTTCATACTTTGAATTTTATTGAACAAGCTTGAATATTTACGGAAAAGTTTAGACGTATTCTTATCAAAAAGGTTCATATTATCGAATTCACACCGTGGAAACATGGTGCTTTTTCCACGATAGGAAAGTAGTCTGCGAAATCGCGCACGAGTCCATAAAATCGCAAATCGTGGATTTCGGCCTTTCAGATACTTGGTAACAGATAACTCTCTGAATAGTAAAGCACAATTCACACACATCGTAGGTGCGGGTCGCTTTGCCATCCATCACTGTTAACAAAATTTTGTAAAATAATATGAAGTAAACGGCAATGGATGGCAAGCTGACTCTCGCCCGACCCCCACCCGTGTTATTTGTGAATCGTACTTAAGAGCTGCAAGCCGAAATACGCGGGAGGTGAAAACTACGCATTGCATCATGCATCGTGCCAACGCATTCTTTGGTAGGGTTGATGATAATACTCACTTAAATAAAGTACGATTTTGACATTATTCTTTTCATCTATCGTGTCGTGAGAGATGTGGTGCTGCGACTTTAGACCCCACGTGGTGCTGGATAATGCTATAAGTGACGTATTAAATGGGACCCAGACATTAAATCCCTAAGTATATTCTGGAATTTAACCTTGATCCTCATTCACAGCAGTCCCTATTTGCACATATTTCATGAGTGCTTACAGTGTGCCTCTCTGCTCATGTATTTCTTTATTGTTGTTTTAGGTTTGGTGTACCATAGCGTCGATAGCTATTCAAGCTCGAGCATTTGAATTATGTTCAAAGGCCATGATCAAATTGGAAGTCCTAGACGTGAGCTAACTTTTTAAAATACTCATTTTTATTTTTTTTATTGAATTCAAAAAGATCAACTTTTGATAGAGATAGTAGACCTTATTCAGAAAGGGCGTATCGCGCGAAATCATTTGCGCGTTCGTTGGTGAGATATTAGGCACCAATATATTGCGCCCATAAGCATCGCGCGAATTCAAAGTACGCGCGTAAAATCAAAAAAGGTCGAAATTCTCCTAAACCTACATGCTGTATGTATTATTTGTTATTGTATTAAGACGACGCTGAAGGGCTTCACACACAGCAGCTATAATGTAAAGATGTACATTATAGTACGATACATCTCATTACATCTTTCCATAGAAATCGTCAGGAGACCACACACGACAGCTATAATGTATATTTTTACATCTTCGAATCTTAAAATACAGAGCGACCTCAATACCTCTAATGAAATACCAACTTGCCTTTTTTTACAGCCTAATACATTTGAAAATTTAGCTATTGAAATATTCACAAGAAACAAACCCAAAGACGCCAAAGGAAACAAAGTAGAGTGCTCCAGTTGCGAAGTTAGCATGCCTGAATGGTACGTACCTTCTTTTAATATCAAAATTTTCGTATGATGATAATATATGATGCGAGATGATGATTGCACAGATTACCAATTCAAAAATAAATACATGATAATGAAGATTATTAATTTGCTATGATTAAAACTGGAAAACCGTTATAGTTGACCCTAGTTAGTAAGTAGTTGAATCATTGTCATTAAGAAATAAAAATTACTTTACTTGAATTACTTTGACGCTACACGAGAAATCCTAATTCCGTAAATGACTAGGTAACACTAGCAAAAAATTCTCATAAAATATTTGGTCACACTACATTGTTATTTTATGTGAACTTCATATTTATTGAAATACATTTATTTTTAGGATGTCGACATGTTCTGGATGTGGAAACGAGTTTCCAGAGTGCGTAGTTTCCGGACGAGCGCTAGTGGCGCCACATACGGTTTGGACGTGTAACACTTGCGGAGCTCGTGCGCAACAACATGAACTCGTTTTGCGCCACTCGTGCCCCTTGTGTCATGTACAACTTTCGTAAGATTACTTATCAAGCAGACTACAAAGACTTTTCTATTTTAATTAACATACATTCTAATTATCAGGCGAGGTCATACGACGTTTAATTACAATGTAAATAAATCTTTCAAAAGTATTAGTATCTAGTAGGTAAAGGTCATTATTGCGATAGAGTGAAGTGTAATCTCTTTTATGTTTTGTGCACAGGCACAGTTAAAATAAAAATGTTGAGCGTTTTAAATTTTTGAAGTTATAAGTACTGTCGCACCTTGAATAAGTCACATAAGATCTAACCATTTATAAATGTTTTATCTGAGATGTATTTGGATAACACTATCTGCAAAATGATAACAGGATAATGTAAATAATCAGTTGTCATGTTTTCGTATATTGTGTGATTAAACTTTACAAAAAAGAGAAAAGGAATGTAGGCACATTTTTGAATCAACTAACACACTAATGACTGTCTATTGCAAATCTGGGACGGAGCGCCCAATCGCATTCGAAGGGTCAAGACAAGAGACAAGTTACAAGGTTTGCGTACATAGGGTCAATTCAAATTAGATCATTTATACAAGGCTGAAAATAGGACTATAGGCAGTACCTATTATATGTATCTTAACCGAGAAGACAGTAGCGCGTCGTTGTGCTTACTATATTTTAAACGTAATGGTAGAACGTTGATATTTAAAGCAATTATAAACTGCTCGATAATTTTCACCATGTCCACTAAGATCCATTTTTTCCGCCTGATATAAATTTATCCTACACATAGTTTTCTCGTATAAGTACCATTTTAAATGGCCTCAAGGAGTTTAATCCTTGTGTTGGGCTCACCAATTTTTCTTTCTGCATATCCTGAAGCCAGCTCGAAAGCAGCTTTTTCTTGTCTTGCCGCTCGCTCACGATCGTCTAAAAGGTCTCTCCGCACACGTTGCGATGTCTTGTTACGCATGTGCACTTCACTCTCCCGAGGATTACCTACTTATTGCTGTGCTCAGGACAAAGCCTAGTTGGGGGGTCCTCCTTCAACGATGCCCTAAAATCGGTGGTAGAGTCGGTCGTCAACGTCTCCGTAGATTGGATTCAGTAGAGTCAGGTGTCCCCACCAATACCGACGGAGTGGAGTCTGGAGATCGTTGCGTGCGTGATGTGGGACATTCGGCTTTTCTGCCGTCTACGTCTGCTCGGGGGAGGCTAACGTCTTCACTATTTTATCAAACCTTAATGGTGACGGGGAGATAGAGCCTTTTGTGTCCGATGCTGTATCAACCTTATCGGCCCTCAACGGGGGTGCATCGCTCGATGCGGGACTGCCCTAGTCTCTGCAGCGGGCGTGGGATAAAGTGGTGGTGAGGCGTCTCCAGAATCAACTGTTGGACGCAACACAATTTGCGTCAGCGCTGTAGCCGCCCGTCACCTTAGTCGTATCATCCACTCACCGGCGTCGCTGTGTTGGAGCCGCAGTTCCACTTCGTACCGATCGCTCTGGATCGTTCCTGGTGCAGAGGCTGGCCGTCGCAATCCAGCGTGGAAATGCGGCAGTGGCAAGTGTGATGGGCACCTTTGCCCCAGGAGCGATCAGGGGTGAGTTATTAGATTTGTATTAATTTTTTAATTTATTGACTGAATTGTATCGATTTAAGTTATAATAATAATAAAAAAACAATTATCCTAAGGAGTCGATATTTTGTATCGTATGAGTTTACGCCTCGACTCATACGATACAAAATATCGATAGTGTCCGCATGGACTGGGCAGCGTGATGCACGCCAAAGAGGTAACAGGACAGAAAAGGTTGGTTGGAGGGACTCTGGAATGATCTCCGTCTATGAGCGTGCGGGTCTGCGATGGCGAGAACGACTGTTTGGCGGACGGTCGTTCGCATTCAAAGGAAGTACGCGTGGTCCGATCACTACAATTTTTCTGCCAAACATATTATGTTAAATTCGACACAATGTTGTTATTATAATAAAAGTTCCGTTTCATAATCTATATTTTTATTTATAGGGATTTACAAAGTAAGAATATTTTTATTGAACATTTCATGACCGAAATGCCAGATTTCATCATTTCTGAAATATCGTTTTAAAGAAAGAATGAACCTATTAGTTACATTTTGTACTATCAAAATATATTAAGATAAGAATAAACATAACATTTTTGCTATTCAAATCCTTTGGAAATATATACAAAGACAATAATAGGTATGTACTCTAAAACATATTCACCAACACAATTATTATTATTATGTTTCATAAAAGCAGTACTGCAATCATAAAACATCCTAGCTAGCAGGTCATTGTCTACAATAGGCTTATTTCTTACTAAATGTTGAATTTAGTTTCTGACTATGTTTCACCCTATGCTTCTGTTAAAAACCACAGTCCCTTTAATAAACTGCACAGATATTACTGTGCAAAGTTATTATTCGCTAGATCCATTTTCGAAAACTGCAAGGTATTGTCAATAATTTGAAAGAGTTCTGGTGGTTGTGGAATCCGTCCAGTTTCTAATTTGGACCACAATGGAATGTTGTTGAGAGATATTTCAAAAGCACCAGACGAGACTAACTGGCCCTCAAGCATGTTGGCTAAGAAGAACATCATCATACAGGCATACAGTTTATTCTCAAGGCACCAACTCCACCAAGCAGGTTGTGGCTTGTTTAGCCAAGCAAAAATGTTGACACCACTTAGTATGCACATGATGAGTATCATTTTACCAATACCCTGCAAAATGAAAAATTTACATTTAAACTTTGTTGGATACAACAACTAAAACATTCTCACTGAACTGCAAAAATATAATAGAAACTACCTTGGGGGCTAGTGATATAACATTACAAGGTTTGAAAAGAAATCAAGGCAGTAGACAGTCTGGATAGAGCTAGATACCTCCAAGTACTATAAAATTGACCAGGAGCTAATATGCTACCACCTGCATCCACTTACATGTCTTAGCCATAATAGTATTATGACATTAACATAAATTTTATTATGTACGAAATCATATATGACTGCTGTCTCACTCCCCAAACCTAAGAACAAAGCCTGTGCCGCAGGCTTGAGTCTCCATTGAGGAGTATACCAAACGGAAAGTAAAGTTGACTTGGACCTCATACACTTTCCATCAAATGCGAGTTTATCAACAATCTATCATTATTGATTGGAGCAGGAAAATAAAATGTGAACATGGTATCCACATTTGATTTTGCTGCAGATTTTAATGTGGATTCAAATTTTATTACTGGTATGTTTTAAAACCTTATAATTTCTCTTATCTGCACGCAGTCTAAATTTGCATTGCAAAATAAAAGTTAAAGGTCATAGAGGTGTGGGGATTGGTATCAACCAAATATAACTAAAAGACGAATTAGCTCTACCTTGAGTACCTAGTTAAGTAGGTAAAAAGTATAATGATGTGCATGGTAGGTAGGTAGTCATTTTAACTACACTTGATGTGGCACTCAATTGGTATATAAATATGAAACATACAAAATACTTATGAATACTTAACATACTCTTAATGAGATGGTCAAGATACTTACAATTATTCTAGACATGTACATATTTAGGCCTGGTGGATCATAATTAGCCCCAATAACAGAAATCTCTGGATACTTTTGTTGTATTATACCAGCATAGTCTTCAAATACTTTTCTATATCCGCATGAATAACTGTAATAATAATATTATCATGACAAAATGTTCATAGTAAGAAAATGTGATTTAAATCTTATATTACATTAGTGACAAAATAACCTTACCAATAATAAATGTTCATGATATGCCCTACACCCTGTCCAATTTTAGAAATACTTTCTGCATTATTTTCACTTCCTTGTGCGTAATTTTCGCTGGATATAATCACACACGTAAATATTAATAAAATCGAACTTATTGAAATACATAAATTGGTGGACAAAGGCATTTTTCTTAGGACAGAATAATTTGGGTTTAGTTTACAAGTAATACACAATCGTAGAACATTTATCTTAACTGTTCGAATGGAGAGAAAATCTCAATTAATTGCAATTAGTATGTAGCGCTCCGAATCTATCAAATAATAAAATTAAAGTATTCGAATCGAATAAGCATAAGAATGACAAATCACATCACCACAGATCAAAAGAAATGCGACTTGCGACCACAGAACTGACAGAACACTTATATCCTACGCTTGCGACTTGCGACAGACAGAGTGACAGATAAACCATTAATATAGAGGCGAGTCACATTTATCATAATAGGTCGTAATACGAGAACGGATCCAAATACTAGGTTTTTTTATAGGAGATAACATAATTCATGTTGTCTTCATGGAAGTAGCACTATCATGTTTTATTCTTATTTAGTAGTTTATATATTTTGTTTTATTCAGTTGAACGCCCTCCTGAACGCAACTTGCCTTATAGTCCTGAGTAGACTATGTACCGTTCGTACGGTACGGTACGGACCGAACCATCGAATTTGGTATGCTCTGAACCATACTCGATTGAGTGGAGAGCATTACACCGGACATTATTATCAGCCCGAGCGGTTCAGTCGTATCGCACATTGAACTTAACACGCTCTGCACTAAATTCAATCGATTAGACGCACCACCGAACCATTTGATGATTCAATTGTACAGGTAGTTACCATCGAGACGGCACTATATATCTTGGGATAAGGATACATAGCAGACTGTTGCACGCATATTGGTTTGATATAATCTGTCAATGGTGGATGTGAGCTGACATCCAAAAAGATACTGAGGTCCAGATATATGCCAGCCACTATACTTTCCCTACGTACTAGTATAAAGTATAGTAAACGTAAAAACGTTCGTAATGTTGATGTGTGCAATACGTGTTTATTCTATCCACCACAGAAAATGGTAAAATAGTATAGAATGGATTGAAGATATAAGTGAGTAAAGCTTAGATTGATGGAGTTAGGACATGATCATGATCTCCCATCTTAATTGAATAGTCCAACTGAAGAAGTACCTTCGCTATACAGCTCACGGCTAATTATAAAGTTGTGTTGTGTTTCCGGGGGTGGGTAGGGTAGAGTTTACTGGTTAGGCTGACACTGCTCTGGTGTCGAACTTTCGCTGAACTATAATAAACTTCACCCGTCCCCCTCCCTCCCTCTCTGTACATAGTTGCTGGTTGGATGAATGTGACGCCCCTGGTGTTGCAAATATCCATACTAATACGCCTCGGTAACCATTTTCCATTAGGTGGGCCGTGTGCTTTAGTCACTGGTGAAACATATTAAATTAATACATACATAATACATAAAATATATAATACTATATGACCAAAGAAATCGTAACAATTATTAGTTTAATCTTATTTTGAGATCATTTACAGATAAAAGTGAAAATAGTGTTAAAAATCGCTGAGCATCAGCAGTATTTACTTAGTCTGGCCATAAATACTATTACAATTAAAAATAAGAAAGATATTACATTTGAATTTGGAATCTGTCATTTTTATACGATTGTTCATTGTGTTTTCTAATTTTGGCGCCAATACATTGTACAATATTTTGCTATATTAAAATGGAGTGGGGTGATAAAGAAAACCGAATCGCTGTGATTGCATTACACAAAGTTGGTATGGAGCCGAATGTAATTTTTAAAACTCTCCATACGCTTGGTATTAGTCAAATGTTTGTGTACCGGGCTATTAATAGGTACAATGAGACCTCCACTGTTTGTGACAGAAAAAGATCTGGCCATCCACGT
Source organism: Pelosia muscerda (assembly GCA_963691645.1). Classification (NCBI taxonomy): domain Eukaryota; kingdom Metazoa; phylum Arthropoda; class Insecta; order Lepidoptera; family Erebidae; genus Pelosia; species Pelosia muscerda. Next base: position 10,246,305 of record OY829100.1, read on the forward strand.
AGTGAAAAAATTTTGTTTACAGATGAGAAAATCTTTACAATTGAGCAACATTTTAACAAACAAAAAGACCGTATTTATGCTCAAAGCTCTAAGGAAGCTTCCCAATTAGTCGACACAGTGCAACGTGGGCATCATCCGACTTCAGTGATAGTTTGGTGGGGTGTTAGCTATGAAGGAGTGACTGAGCCATATTTTTGTGAAAAAGGTATCAAAACATCGGCACAAATGTATCAAGATACCATTCTTGAGAAGGTAGTTAAACCCCTTAACAACACCATGTTCAATAACCAAGTATGGTCCTTACAACAAGACTCAGCGCCGGGTCATAAAGCTCGGTCCACGCAGTCTTGGTTGGAAGTGAACGTTTCGGACTTCATCAGAGCTGAAGACTGGCCGTCGTCTAGTCCCGATCTTAATCCGCTGGATTATGATTTATGGTCAGTTTTAGAGAGCATGGCTTGCTCTAAACGCCATGATAATTTGGAGTCCCTAAAACAATCCATACGATTGGCAGTGAAGAATTTTCCCAAGGAAAGAGAGCGTGCTTCTATTGATAACTGGCCTCAACGTTTAAAGGACTGTGTTGCAGCCAATGAAGATCACTTTGAATAAGCTTTTTATATTTTAAATTGTTTTATATTCATGTATTAAACTAACACACTGTAAAAGTAATAAATATTATTTGCACTAAAAAAAAAAGTTTTTTCTTCGTAACAATATTTATGGCTAGACTAAGTTATAATGGCAAATCAATTTATCTAATTTTGTAATCTGTAGACTTAAGTAATACTAGATAGAATACTGAGAAGGATTCCACGGAATGATTTATCTTATTTATTAACACTACGAATAGGTCCACTAAATCCCACCTCTAGACCAAAGAGTATAAAGTGGATTATGAGATTGCACTTTTTTCTGATACATTTTGCCTATGATCCTATCCAGATTCTGTTATTATTTTAAATAAGTTTGTATATTAGCACAATATTTAATCACAATGGGAAGAAGAGTGAAGATGTTAGTGATGCACAAATCCGGTGTCGAACAAACATGTTGCGATGATATTAATAATAATGTCTGGTGGACTGCTCTCCACTTTCCACACGATTGATAAGATCGTATATGCGTTCAGAGCGCATAAATTCAGTGGATCTTTGTTTCTGAAAAGTGGATACGCATTACTCAACTTTTTTAGTAGGTACCTACATACTGAATCAATCTACTTAAATCTTCGACTGAATGTAATAATCTGTGGTAACATAACGTTGACATCTTGACATAGTTGACTTGACAGTTGACATTCATTAACTGTCATTGGTGTCAAAAAGTTGCTGGTTGTACTGTATGCATGAATCTTGATTTTACCTCTTGATTTTAAATATTGTTGATTCTACTAAAGATACCAGAAAGTTTATATTCAAGGGTGTACTTAGATTGTGTAACAACAATGTCACATAATCACTGTCATGGTCATCATGATCACGACCATAGCGATGCTGAGGAACTTGGCATCCAATATAATCTTTATCAAAAGATTGATAAAGACAATTTGCAATGTTTAAATGAAAGTATTGAAGGCTCAGGCAAAACCGTGTTCAAACCGTGGGATAAACGCTTTGATAGAACTCAAGTTAGTGTTATCGATCGTATATGCTTATTCAAATTTTGCTGTACCCCTATGTATATATATATTATCATCACCGGCCTATACCAACACGCCACCTTACTTATAATATCATCCTTCATATTCATGGCATGGTTGATCAATAATGTTAAGTAGGAATATTCTACTTCATTGTTGCTTATACATGCAGTCATGGCTTTGGTATGCAACTATTTTTATGCATAACTACATGTCTAATTGCATTGGCCTGGTTATTATATATAAATTTGATTTATAAGTCATCATTCTCTGAGCCTATTCCCAACTCGGTTGGGGTCGGCTTCCTAGTCTAACTAAGATGCGGCAGAACTTCGTTATTTTCTGTGAAAGCGACTGCCATTGTAACTCCACAACCAAATTGGTGATATCAATATTGAAGTTCTGTAGTTAGGCTAGTCAGACTTTTAAGGGCTCTAACTACCCAAACAACTGCCATATTCATGCACACAAATATTTGCACTGAGTGGGGATCAAACCCGCTCCTCCTGGGTAGCAGTCCTGTTACCGCCACACCACAGAGGCTGCCAAGTTTGGTCTATAAGTATCGAAAATTGGCAAATAATTTAATGTAAGGAATGATTCTGAAAAAATAGGTAGCGCATTTAAATCAGTGCAGGTAACATTCTGCTGAAGGGGCAAGGGAAGGCACCATGGAACTGTTAAGTACCTCACCTAGGTTTATATTCAATTCATATTCTTGTATGAGGCAAACATATGGAGCAACAAGAATTGATTGAAATTATTGCAAGCATACCGTGTAAATATTTTTTGTGTGTCATGATGACATGAAGCCTGAAGGGAGCCGAGAGTCCCAGTATAAATTCATCAATTCAGCAATCAAATCCGCTACTTTTGACATAGCACTTGAATGCGAGAATAAATAAATAAATATTCTAGGACAATCTACACAACGCCACCTAGACCCATAGAGAGATGAGTTAAATAACCTTGTTATAATGTTTCTAGAACCGCATTCTAGAACCCCTTATGGGTTCTAGAATGTGGATAAACATACATATTTAGAAACTTTTTTTTTGTAAATACATACATATTATATATAGAAACACCCAGACCAAGCAAATATATTCATGCACACAAATATTTGCACTGAGCGGGAATCGAACCCACGCCTCACTACCGCCATGCCACGACGGTTCTTAATTTTTCTTACTATTGAATTTTTGTAGACATCTTTATATTCGGCTTGGGTTCATGAGATTTTTAAGCTTGTTTATTTATGTATGTTTATTAATTATATTGTTGTGTATTTATGTAATAATATTTATATCGTCAAATTAACTGCTCTCTAAATTATACTGGCTGGCATAGAAGATGCTGTCCAAGTATGGCAGTTTCTACCTGCATGTCAGTCTTTTTTTTTCACACCCTACTTAAGAACCCAGGATGGTATGAAGGACTGGGTCTGCCAGGGTGCGAGAGATATGTCTTGTATAATCTCACCTCCGGCAATCGAGGACCCATGGACGGCGTGCGTTTTGGTCGGTTCGAGTCCGACATAATCACCTCCATCGGTTTTGGTGGAGGAGGTTTCCGTGGGGATTTTGCGCACGATAAAAAAAAAAAGAGAGTTTATAAGGAGGGATAGGTGTAGGTGTAGGTGTGTAGGTGTTTCAATTGGCTTTCAGGACCCTTGAAAATGAACATTATCAATTAATTACCATACATAGGCCTGTCCAAATGTGCGCCGCAGACCGCAGCACCTGCCCTGCTCCCTCTGCCTTTCACATCTAGCGGTGCATTGTTTTTTATATATTTGTTATTTTCTAGTTTGTTGAGAGTGATGCAGATGAAGAATTGCTGTTCAATATACCATTTACAGGAAATGTGAAGTTAAAGGGAATAAAAATATCTGCAGAAGACTCTGACTACCATCCTGCTAAATTAAGATTGTGAGTAAAGATTTTGATTGTGACAGCCTCTGTGGAGTGGCGGTAGTAAACGCGGCTGCTACGCAGGCGGCGCGAGTTCGAACCTCGCTCAGTGCAAAAAAATTGTATGCATATGAATATTTGCATTGGTATGGTTAGCACATTCCTCAGAGAGCACCTAAGCCGTCAGTCCCGGTTGCCATAGGGACGTTGAAATTGTGGTGGAAATGAAAGTTTCTATGTACAAGACTATGTTCACCGCATTGCTTATCAGTCTCCAACGCAAGAGCGTAAGAGCAGGGCTAACTATATAACCAGTAAAACACAAAATGGTAGGTATATATTTAATTATTCTGCTGACTATAGAACTTGTGTCCTGCATTTGGCATGGCAATAGACTAAGTGAGTGCCTGACGATCCTTTGTATTCTATAGTGCGTGGAGCAGCTGGCCTCAGTAGATTGTCACGAAGTTTGCCAATCGCTTATAATAATAAAACTTTGACTCTTCAGTAACTAGTTATTGCAAACCTGTTTCGTTCGTTCGTTTCAACTGTTCTGTTCTCATGGTTGCCTGTTATCAATTATTAATTATACTTCTAGGTTCAAAAATAAGCCCAACATGACATTTGATGATGTAACTATGGAACCAGATCAAGTTTTTGAACTTCAGAAAGATAGTGAAGGAGTATTAGAATATTCACCCAAGTAAGTGCTATTTTGTTAAATCGCCCACCTATTATATTGGAACCTAAACATAAACTGGCGAAATGTGGGTGCTAGCACCTCTGCCTACCCCTTTGGGGATAAAGGCGTGAGTTTATGTTTTGTGATTTGTATGGTAATTATGCTGATTTAAATGTACGAGTAGCCATTTAATATTTTTATTCAACAAGCATAGGTATTGCTCTTTTATTTGTTATCTACCTACGATGCGGACGATGAGGGGTAGGCAAATTTAAAAAAAGCTGGTCAATTGCGAGTCAGACTGCACCGCGAGGGTTCGGTACAAACTTGAAGCTATTATTTTATTATTAACTAGCTGTCCCGCGCAACTTCGTCTGCGTCGGATCCGTACCTGTTTGTGTGTCGTAGCATAATGTTATATACATATAAACCTTCCTCTTTAGCCATTCTATCTATTAAAATAAACCGCACTAAAATCCGTTGCGTAGTTTTAAAGATTTAAGCATACAAAGGGACAAGAAAAATGGGACAGAGAACGCGACTTTATTTTATACTATGTAGTGATTTTATTTTATGAGTCGAATACCTACGCATGTGACGCACGGCATGTACAGTCGAGGAACAATAATGTGTACATACTAGTTCAAGTTCTTCCTAATTAGTTCCTATTATAATGACAACTTCCGTCATGACGTTTCAGTATCTGTGTATATTAAGCATTATAAAACCACTCAAAGAAGAATCAAAGAATCAATTTCATTTATTCAGTTTAGGCACATAAAGAGCACTTATGAATGTCAAAGTTTTACAATAATTATGTACCTACATTTGTCAAAAATATTATAATTCATAATAAATTAGGATACTTAGTAAATAAATCATTAGAAAATGATTCTTTCGCTGGTTCGGTAGTTAAATCTCCTGAGAAGAGACCAGCAAGAAACTCAGGTAGATTATCGTTATTCTTTTTAATATTTAGTTGTTTATTTATAATAACTGGGTGCAAGAGCAAGAGATTATTATGACCACGCATTTTTATCATCAAGATATTCGTCTACTTTATAATAGCTTTTTTTAATTAAAAATCTTTTCAATTCTATTTTAAACTTATCAAGTGGCAGCTCAGCCAAATCCTGAGGAATTTTATTATATATTTTTATACATTTGCCCACAAACGAATTACTGACTTTATGAAGCCTTAGTTTCGGTATCGCCAGTTGAAACAGGCAGTAGGTAGGTATTTCAAATTCTTTTATTTTGAAGTTTGACAACATAAGTACCTAGGTACCTTACGCTTTCCGTAAATAAAAAATAAATTATGTAGTTGTATCAAATATGGAATAGTCGAAGAAAAAAGATGGAGTCGCGGTTATCAGGTGCTTGCTTATAGCAACATAAACGTTTCGTAATCTTTTGATTGCATTAGTGTAGAATTATGATTTTTTTGTCAGCTTCACTTAGTTGCAGACCTGAGTATTTGGTATGAATTTCAACTTGATATCACCATGCATTGCTGTCAAAAAAAGTCTTGAAAGACGGACATCGAAGTGATTGTATAAGGGGTTTAGTTCTTTTCCTCCTAAAAATAGTAATAATAAATACTACCTATACCTATTACAATTTTGGCCAGTACGACAAAGATGATGTTTACCTTAATCTTCAGTTCGTTCATGATAAGAAAAGAAATACTTTGTAGAGTGTAGGAACTTATACAGTAATTTTATTTTTCAGAATAGTCACATTTTCATCAGTTACCCATTTGACAATGCATTTTCCAACCAATTTTGGTGCAGATACAACTAAAATTGACTATATTGGACTAAAAGGGGAATGGACTCCAGGCCACAGACATGGTGTTACTATTTGCACTTATGAAGTTAGACCTAATCTGGATGATCATAAACTAAAAAATGAAGATTCTGTATCTCGACAAATCGAATAAATATATGACGTTTCCGAGTTTATGAGTTTGAAATAAATACCTATGTACATAATAATGTTCAAATATTTTTTATGGTAAATAAAATATCTAAGTCCATAGCAGTGTTTCAATATGTTCGAATACGGAAGCTGCTCTCAAAAATGTCAACAAACCAATGAAAAATAATAAGCGGATCTCGAGCTCCACAGAGTAAACTTTGATGTAACTGGAAAGGTTACAACTGGTTAGGTTTATACATATTTAAAAAAAATACTTCGACCGGCTTCTTGCACTTAGAAGTCTATGGACCGGCTGCACAAGCCAATGTGGAACCCGCTGTAAGGTTATAAACAAATTTAAGGTTATGAAGACGAAAAACGTGAACGCGCCCGGCGACATGCGACTACAATACAGGCGACTACAATATGGGGTTCTTCAAGAAGGGCATTAGAAGGTTTCTACAGGGTAGGCAGCACGTGTGTGACGCCTCTGGTGTTGCAAACGTCCATAGGCCACGGTGACCGCTTTCCATCAGGTGGGCCGTGTGCTTGTCTGCCACCTAAGTGGTATAAAAAAAAAAACACGCCGACGACTGAAAAGAGCCTAAGTAGGTACTGAAATTGAAAGAGTACGAGTAAAAAGTTTTAATTTTTTATTACATACGTATTTGTATTTATAAGGAAGATAGGTCGGAAGTTATATTTACAACACTATAATAACGCGTCATGTATATTGTTAGGTACTTCATAGGAGTAACTCTCATGGAATAAATATAATTTATTTCATGAAGTAACATCCAGGAAATGGCAAAGACAGCCATATTCTTAGATACTGTAGATATGTTAACTAAACGCATTCATCGATAACAGTAAGATTTAAATAAAATTAATAATATTAAGAGGTATTAAGACCAAATACATTGCATGATGTGTACCTAAGTACCTAAGTAGATTCCTATTCACCCCGTTTTACGGTATTGATTATCCAGTAGTAGCACTATTGGAGTAATATTAACTAAAGAAGGTATTAAATACATGCTACATAATTACGTAGATATAGTTACTTTATAATATGGCAGTGATTTTTATTTAGATAGGTGTATTCTTCGTTCTTTTAATTCTTTTACAGAACACATCACAATATTCATTTAGTCCTAAAATTAATTATTTAATAGCATTTCAATAATATAAGCGAAGATCTCTTCACTGTCGACGTTTTCCTCGCACCATACGCGCGGCGTACCGGCGGCGTGGCCCGAACCCACCGAGGTGTGTATATGGACGTCGATTTGGTCGAGACACGGATGGTCGATAAGCTGCATTGGGTACAGAATTAAGATCACCAACCGTAGGAATAGGGGCGGTCTTCTTGTGGGGAATTGGCCAATCTCTTATGCAAACAGCACATCTGCGAATATAACATACACGATAAAGTAATAGGTAGGTACTTATAACCCGTTTCAGATAGGAATGGTATGATATAGGTACATATAAATTTATTATCACGACCGTCATACCTAAAAAATAGCAGCCCGCATCATGTTTTACCTAATAAAACAATGCTTAGTAATGTTACTGTTTCTTATGGCTTGGTGATAGGTACTTGACAACCCAAATGTTTTCATGCAATTTGCACAGTTACGGTGACAAAAAGTCACTAGTGTGCAAAAGCTCTTTTTAGCCTCTTTTTGGGAGTGAATCTTGATGTCAGATGAGGATGTGGGTAATACCACATTTTTATGGAGGTAGGACATGACGGTACCTATCTTCCGTCCCAATTGAGCAATCCTACCATAGAAGTACTCCCGCCCTACAGAATACCGCGGTGTTGTGTTCCCGGCGGCGGTGAGTAGGTTAGTCAGAGCTCACTGGTGAGGTTTTTTTGTCAGTGAAAACCGAGGGCTTAACACACACACCATTACATATGTGATGGTATGAAACCTTGCTTTGTCTTCTACACTGACAACACAGAAATTCTCTTAACCTTCATCCTCCTCCTCTCACCTTCTCTCTCCTCCCCTCCTACTCCCTTTCCCCCTCCTTTCTACAGGGTCGGCAGCACGCCCCTGGTGTTGCAAACGTGCTTATGCCACGGTTACCACTTTCCAATAGGTGGGCCGTGTGCTTGTCTTGCACCTAAGTTGTATAAAAAACCACATTCTGAGCTGAAATATACCTGATACTAAGGCACTAAGAGCAATTAATTAGTTGTTGCACGTACCTGCTGACTTTAGATACAAGATCGGATTTAAGCGTTTGTTGTTTAGGTTTATCGAACATTTTACTATCTTCGATAACTGATAGCCAGTATGAAACTGCTGTAGCAAAGTAGTTGCAGCGGCCTAACCCGTTACATTCGATGAACGGCCGTGCGCGGAATTCTCTCATGCAAGAACCTGGCGATATGAGACTTTGGCCAGATGCGTCTGCCCCAGCAGTGTGCTGTAAAATTTTATTACATTCGTATTATATTAAATAAAATTACTTAGTTCAATTAAATGGTAGGAATATGATAAAGAGAAAAAAAAGCGGTTTCATTATATTTGTTGCTGAAACAGGATCTGGACACATTTATGTATGAGTGGCAGTCTTTTGAAACTGTCAGAGGAAAATTTCTATAACTTTTTTCCAGGTCACTTGGTAGCGAAATCGAACTATCCGCAAGCGCGATAAGCGTTTACCGTGAAGTTCTTGCTTCTCATTTGAGATTTAGCAGGAAGCCGCAAATAAGCTACGATGCTTAATGTGAAAACGGCAAGGCACAGTAAATGTTGAAGATTGTTCTCAGCTAAGTAATAACTTAATAAGGTAGGTCATTAGTATTATTCAATATTCAATATTAGGTTAAAGGTATATCTAGTAATTTATTAACAATTGCTACAAATATCTCACCATCAGGAAACTGTAACCTTGCCACAGTTCTCTCCACCCAGTAGGACATGAAGGTACATAATTACTTTGACTATGTATAGCAATGCTTCGTGTCGGTGCTTCGCAAACTTGACACCTGAAATTTGAATTATTACAAATAGGTATGGTTGAGAGTTAACCAGCTTCGGTCGTAAAACTCGTAACTGACAACCAGTTTTTTGCGATAAGAAATCCTAATTTAGTAGTAGGTAAGTATGAAAACTCAAAATACATTATTTTTTAATAAGAAATAAATACCAAATTTAAATAGACTAGCATTGACGTGTGAGTTTTAATCATTCAAACCATGATTATGAGTAGTAAGAAAGTTGGCTATTTGCTACGGTCCCCTACAAAGATAGCTCTTGCCATGCGACGTGCGGCATCACGTGAAAGTTCGTTAGAATTAAACTTATTTTACAAGCATTATCAATCACATGGTATAAAATTAGGTACATACTATTTTGAAAGGCCTAGTGACAGGGATGTACACTAAGGGTACCCAATATGTCGATACCTACCTGGAAATGTAATCTTTTACGTTTTCAGCCTGTATAGGTGTCATCGCCATAGGCATGGGTTCCGGTGTGGACAACCAGAAACTGTAGTCCTCGCGCTGAGCGAAATTACATATCTCGTTAAAGTTGCAGAACATATATGGCATTGTGGAGAATTTGCGTAAACAGCTGCCAGCAGCGCCTAGGAATGCAGAAAATTATGCTTAACCATGGTTTAACCCAACAATCAAACCTTCCAATAACTAAAAGGTTAAGAGTAGGTACTATCCATACAACTATACAGGAAGGTTGTAGGTTAGTGATGCAGTTATATGATACCTACTAATATACAATTGTAAAGTGGTACCTATTGTGGTCGTATCTGTACCTTCATTGGAGATAATAAAAAACATGGATTAGGTATATGGCTTTGTTTGGAATTTTTATCTGCAGGTTCGCGATGTACGAAAAAACTATGAAACGGATTTTTATTGTTTCTTTATGAAACTTCTTGATCAAACATAAATTCCTAAGTTTGTTTGATAGCAATTGGTTGAATAGAACCGGAGAAATGATCAAAAGTCGTGATAATAACCGACTTCCACGCGGAGTTCGGGTGGTGACACTAAGGACACTTTGTCCACAAGTTAACTCATAATTAAATTAAGTGTGATTTATAAAATGTATGCATTAAGTAACATAATATTCACCTAAGTCTTGTCCGTGTGCCTTGCCATTCGCTATGATATGGATGAGAGAATATCCACTCCACATTGGTACAGTTCCTAAAGGACATTGAGGTATTGTCCTTTTTTGGGAGTGAATGGCAAAGAAAAATCCTCTTGATTTTGGTGTTGGTTGAACTGCGGCTCGGCCGGGGAGACCGCGAGAACCTTGTTGCCCTTCAAAACCTTGTAAACCTTTAATACCCCTTATGCCTTCTAATCCTATTGATCCTTGGGCTCCAACTGAACCGTGGAAGCCGGTGTCACCTCTTTCCCCTTTTCTTCCTGGTACCCCATTACGTCCGAAACTACCAGGCATTCCATCTCGGCCTGGTAATCCAACTGGCCCTGGTAAACCGATTTCACCTCTTGGCCCTGGTTTGATCTCAAATATAGAAACAGAGTCTCCTGGTTCACCCTTTCTGCCCTTTAATCCTTCTATTCCATTAAACCCTGCCTGTCCTTCATCTCCTCTTTCACCTTTCAACCCTCGTAATCCTGGAAGACCTGGGCGCCCATTTAATCCATTGTCACCTTGACTGCCCTTTTCTCCTTTGGCGCCATCGTAACCAGGTGCTCCTTGATCTCCGATCTCTCCCCTTGGACTAATTATGTCACCAATTTCTCCAGCTTCTCCCTTTAGACCGCGTAAGCCGTAAACTCCAGTGAGCCCTGGGCTACCAGGTGTGCCAGGAGTACCTTGTCGCCCAGGTATTCCCTTCATACCCTGCATACCTTTTCTTCCTTGGTAAGATAAACCCGGTGAACCGGCTTCTCCATCAGGTCCATTAATACCATATTCACCGGGTGCACCTTTCTGTCCCATTGGACCTGGCCATCCAGGAAGTCCATCAAAACCTGGTTTGCCTTGCTCACCCCTTGGAGCATTAATTCCGTTAATACCCGGTAAACCAGGTGGACCTCGATCTCCTGGCAAACCTGTGAATCCAGGCAATCCAGTGGCTCCAAATTCTCCTCGAAGGCCTTCGTCGCCACGTTCACCCTTAATACCCCTGAGACCAGGGAAACCAATATCACCAAGTGGCCCAGGTAAACCAGGCACTCCATTCATGCCTCTTTCACCAGTATCTCCCTTCTCTCCTTTTACAATTTCAGAAATTCCCTTTTCTCCTGTTTCACCTTTGACTCCCGCAAAACCTTGTTCTCCCATTGGACCTGCAAAACCTCTTCCACCAGGTCGACCAGGAGTGCCCATACGTCCGGGTCTGCCTAGTATTCCTTGGTCTCCTTTAATGCCATTTTCACCAGGAAGGCCAGGTAAACCTTGTGCACCTTTAATTCCATTTAAACCTGGTCTTCCTGGGCTACCGACATTACCAGTAAAACCATTATCACCAGTATCACCTTTTAGCCCACTTAAACCGTAGTCACCTATGAATCCTTTTTCACCATTAATGCCTGGTCTACCGGCATAACCTTCGTCACCTTCCTCACCTTTTGATCCAGGACGTCCTTCAATATTTGGCCCTGGCATCCCAATATCACCTTGGAGACCTTTAGAACCCTTCAAACCACGTCTTCCAAATATACCATCATAACCATGATCACCCATTTCACCTTTCATACCCCGTAGAGCATGATCTCCCGGCATTCCTTTTCGTCCATTGAAACCGCTATCGCCTCTATTTCCTTTGAAGCCAGGTCTACCATCAATACCAGGGTATCCTTGAGGACCTTCGTCTCCTGAAATTCCTTTCACTCCTTGGAGTCCTGGAAAACCTATACGGCCATCTATCCCGACGTCACCTGTCGCACCAGGGCTACCCTGGTCACCACGATCTCCTTTATTGCCAGCTATACCTGATATTCCAACAAAGCCTTTTATGCCTATGGCTCCGGTAATTCCCTGTATGCCGCGAACACCATTAAGACCAGTGTTTCCTTTCGTTCCTTTATCGCCGACATCCCCAGGTATGCCATTAGCACCTTGTAAACCGTGTTCCCCAATCATTCCCTTTTGTCCAGGATAACCTGGCGCACCAGGCAATCCAGGTGCTCCCCGAATGACTGTACCCATTATGCCTTTTCTGCCCTGTAATGAAAATATAAGTTATTTTAAGACTAGATAATAGTCATAAGCTTACAAAAATTTACATAGAGCTTTTAAACAAAATGTATATGTAATGAAAATACTTGGGTAGCCAATACCTATAAAGTATTTGCTCAATATTAATAATAATAATAATGATAATAAATTGTTTATTATCCAGAAAAGTACACAGTACACATACAAAGTCGAATTATGGAATAAGTGCAAACACACATGTATTGATTTATTATCAACAGTTTTACAAAGTTACCAATCATCGCGAATTAATACGGAACAGGTGAAACTAGGAAGGTTATAGTGTAGTGTCTAATGTTGTAGGTAATGGTACTGTAACCTTCGTGCGCGAGTCCCACTCTTACATGGCTGGTTGTTTAAATACTTTTTTTATGATGAATATACAAAATTGTCTTACTGGTGGTCCTGCAGGCCCTGTTGGACCAATATCTCCCAATCCTCCTAGTTGTCCTTTGACACCCATAGCTCCGGTTCTTCCTTGCATTCCTGCAAATCCTTGATCTCCATCGTCTCCTCGTTCACCACGCCCTCCATCAATACCCTTTTCTCCCATTATATTAGATAAACCAACGTCTCCATGTGCTCCTTTCTTTCCTTTATTGCCTTGGAATCCACTGGGACCTGGCTGACCTGGGCCTCCAGGTGATCCGTATGGTCCTATTTCTCCTCTTTGACCTTCGTAGCCTTTGAAACCTTTAGGACCCATTTTTGTAGTGCCACTCGGTCCTTGATCTCCTTGAATGCCTTTAAAACCATCGTAACCTTGATCACCAATGTCACCCTTTATTCCAGGATAACCTGTAAAATTATTAAAAAAATTACTGGTTGATGATTATTACCATTATTATGTTAATTATATTATTAGGAAATTTTATTGGGAAGTAAAATTACTAAAGTTCACATTTATCTTGTAGTATGTGTTGCCTATCTATGATACTCGTACTCGTAGTATCGCTATATTTTGTGCCTACGGAGCCCACCGGAGCCTTTAAAAGAGCATATCGTGAAGGAAGGACTTTTTAATTACGAATACCTATTAGCAACCGAAATTACTAATATTCCCTCTAAGCTAAGCTCAATGGCTTGTTTTTGGAGTGGGTTTAAGTCGGAAGTGTAATGGCCAGGAGTCGAACCCGAGACCTTTCAATCGTATATTGGACTCGTTATATTGGACTGGAATCGACGAAAACGCACACCGTTTTCGGATCTTCGGTTGCCAGAGGTGTAATAGTGAGAAACATATCCCTCGCATCCCGACTCACCCTGGGCCATGTCTTTCGAGTTGGCCCCTTTCAGGTGTGGGGACCAGTGACCATGGTGATTAGCACTCGTAAATGAGGAGGCGCGCATTGCACAGGCGAGGCGGCTCCACCCGTCACTCCCAGTAACGCTCTCATGGATTACGAAGGTCATTCTACGACCTCCGACGTCGCGCATCGTACCATCGACGTAAGCAAGGTGGTGAGCGTAAGAACTCTCACACCCAAGGCCCGCTTCGACGTCTCCCACGCCGGGTATCCAGTTCTCGCTCACATCACATCAGAGGAGGGGGCTCGCATCACATCACGGGGGGGGGGGGGGGGCTCGCATCACTTCACAGGAAGTAGGCTCGCATCACAGGGAACTCGGACGTTGGCTCCTTTGGCATCCATAATACATACAGCACAACTCAAGTTAAATGATAGGTAGGTACAGTGGGTACCAGAGTACTTACTTGCTTGTGTCATTCTTATATAAATGTAATCTTTACATTTTTACAGTAGAAAATGTTGTAGGTATTATTGCTATGCAATACTTGACATCAACCAATTTATAAAATTAACTTGAAGAAAGTTGCTACCTTTTGGTCCAAGCTGTCCAGGAAGACCTTGGTCACCCTTAGCATTCAACCCTTCAACGCTAGAGTCTCCAGTTACCCCTTGTAGACCATCTTCGCCTGGTTCTCCTTGCTCTCCTCTACAAAAGAAGTGAATGATATTGTTATTCTTTAATATTGTACGTAATGGGAGGAATACGTACACCATGAACTATGTAAAAGTCCATCAAAGTAGTAGTAGTATTTTATCTTTTAACTAGCCTATGCCCTTAGTTCCATTTGAGTGGATATCGTTTTGCGCAACTTACTATCCCCCTAGTTACGCCCGTGGCACGAGTACCTATACATAACTATGTACCTATGCATGAAAAAACTACGAATATTTACTTTTGTCCACTTTCTCCAGGCTCCCCAGTTAAAAACTGAATAGGTATTGATGGTCGCCGCCCTGGCCAACCTGGCTGTCCATCTTGACCTTTCAATCCATTTTTCCCAGGCACACCTGGCAATCCATCACTGCCGGTTTGACCTTTTACACCTTTTTCTCCGACATCTCCCCGTAGTCCTGGCCAGCCAGCATCTCCACGTAAGCCCGGGGGACCGTTGAAACCTAAATAAGATAATTATTATTTATTCACAATTTTTTATAACATTTACATAGCTTAGGTAGATTCGATTTAAAATTTTCTTTGACATTTGTAAGTTCCGTTTTATTGGTTTATACAGAACATTGTATTTCATGTAGTAGATTTTTGACCATTGAGTTTGACTTTGGTTAAGTTTGCCTGTTACAGTAAAGTAGACAAGCTTTGATCGGCGAGTTTCGATCACATTTTTGATTGTAAATTCTCATGCATTTATAATTATCAATTCAACAATTTTTCAGAAGTGTAAGTTGACTTACCCATATCGCCTTTTTGTCCAAACTCAGCCCGTGTTAGATTCTCAGGTGGATATATGATATATCCAGGTATACCTTTCGGTCCAGGCCGACCGATTTGTCCTTCTCCACCTTTATTACCCTTAGGTCCTTTGGGTCCTTCAAACCCAGATCTACCAGGTATACCTTGACTACCTCTTATTCCTGGTAACCCTCCAGGTCCCGGATTTCCTTTTACTCCTGGAATACCATCATCTCCTTTTTGTCCTTTTGGACCCGGCAAACCTAAAAATATAAAAGTAGTGATAATAAAATACCATGGCCGGCTATGCTGCTATGCTCAAAAACTGCTATCAGGTTTGCCGACGGCAATACATTCGGATTCGGGTTATAGGTGCCACCTGACTGGTTAATTACAATTGCAAGTCTATTCGTGGTGGTTAAGTTATTAATCAAAATCTCTAAATAAATATGCATGTGTATCTCCAAAAAATAGTTGTCATAGCGAAGAGCGTTATTAGGTACCTACTATAGTAGATGCGGTTACCATTTACGGTGGCACTCGAATGTTTTTTCTGCTGTCTACTATCTATCTAATATAGGTTTTCTGTTGTCTACTATTTATCTAATATTGTAAATGTTGTTTGAATGATAAATAAGTGTTATCTACCTGATCTGCATATTGGACAGTCATCACCGCGTTCTCCTTTAAACCCGTGGTATCCAGGACGTCCAGGTGTACCTGTGTCACCTGCATATCCTGGAGGCCCTGGAGGGCCAACTTCTCCTGGAGGACCAAAACCGTGGACACCTCTCCCTGGAAATCCTGATGGTCCAACGTCGCCCTGCTCACCACGATCTCCACGCGAACCCGGTATGCCATCTACACCAGGTAATCCATCTTCACCATCCGGGCCAATAACCTTTGCCCCTTTGAAGCCCCTAGGTCCAACTAACCCTGGTAGTCCGGGTAATCCGGAATGACCTTGGAACCCAGGAAGTCCTTTAAATCCATCATTACCTGGCTCGCCTTTAATGGATGTACCCGGACTCCCTTGCCTCCCTTGGATTCCTTTAATGCCTGGTAGTCCAGTTGGCCCCACAGTACCAGGTAAACCGCGTTCTCCCGGTAAGCCCGGTAATCCAGGCTGGCCCACAGGACCTTCTGGACCTTGAGGGCCCGAAGTTCCTTGTGTTGGTGGGACATCTAATCTTTCGTCGTAAATTCCAGGTTCTCCAATGGGTCCTTGAACTCCAGGGTTTCCTGGCATACCATTTTCTCCGCGATAACCTTTTTGTCCATCTGTACCATCTGTACCAGCATAACCTGGAGCACCTTTGTCACCTTTTGGACCTGAATCACCATCACGACCACGGTGGCCTGGTTTTCCTCTAGGTCCATCATCACCCTGAGCACCCTTGATGCCTTGTATACCGGGTAGTCCGTAAGGGCCCTAGTAAATAAAATTCAATAATATTAACCACCAGAAGTAGAAACATACCGAATAAAAGTGTAATTTTTTTTCTAAAACTCACAGTTTGGCCTACGGCCCCGACCATCCCTTTTATGCCCTTTACTCCTCGTTGTCCCTGTAATCCTTTTTCTCCTTTATTGCCCTTCGTAATTATCGTAACATTACTTCTAACATTATTATTATTCACATATATAATAGTACGTGGTCCGGGTTCCCCCACCCGTCCTTGGTCCCCTTTTTGTCCAGGAGGTCCAACAGTGTCCTCACCAGATATGCCACTTTCTCCTCGCTCTCCCCGAGCGCCGGGCAAACCCTGGAATTTAAATTAAAGCTTTATGAAATCAGGTAATGCCTGTAGGATGAAGGAAACAAGTGTATGACTTAAAATGATAGCTAAGCCTTGCGCTTAATTACTTTCTTTCTGACTATAAACAAAAACCGACGCCAGTTTTAATGACATCAAAACTAGTAATAACGATAACTGCTCAATGATAGTGATAATTACCTGGTCTCCTTCTTCGCCTCTAGGACCGTCAAGACCTGTCCACCCCGTGGGACCTCTTAGCCCAGTACTTCCAGGAAAGCCTGGGTCTCCCGCATCTCCTTTTGCACCTCTCGAGTTCGCACCACCTTCACCAGCCATACCGCGGTACCCCTTTTCACCAGGAGCTCCAGGCGCTCCTCTTTCACCAGGATAACCAACTCTGCCAGGTGGGCCCGTGATTCCATCAACACCGCTACAGCCATCCAATCCATCAAAACCGGGAATACCCTGTTCTCCATATGGACCCTAATAAAACGAAATTTTGCATACTTAATTATAATTGTGAATAAACCTAAGTTCTTGACTTTTCAATAAACAATATTGATAAGTTAAATGTTAAACACTGAAACATACCTGTGGGCCGGTGTCTCCTCTTGGTCCGTAAGGGCCATCGATTCCCTAAAACATTAATAAATTATTTTTTAGGCAAATCATAATATGCCGTTTAAAAAATCTTAATATAATTCATCCGTGGGATACCTACCAACACTTTTTCGCAAAACTGCTTTCTAAGTGGAGAGAGGTTTGCCCTCATACCCATAAAGCAGTAATAATAATCATACAAGTTGATGTAGAGATGTTGCAGTAGTAGAGACACGCTACAAAAGTATGCAGCCCCGGATCTAAAATTATTTTAGGCGGGGCAAAATTTGATATATGCCCTATATGTCCTGCCTATGCGAACCATCCATAAATAGTGGGGGCGTATCTACACTTTTTTTTTTTTTTTTTTTTTTTTTTACGTGGTGGAATGCATTTACGCACTTCGCTCACCCCCTACAGGGGCGGGGGCGAGCTTTGTGTGGGACTCCTGACCTCTACCGGAAATCAGACTACCCACTAAACCACCACGGTGTCCGTCGTCATCGCATATCGACGATGGCGGGAACAACATCTTCCGCCATCGCCGTGCGAGTCGCCCGCCACTACTCAGTGGCAGGCCCGTCTCTGGTGCGGCAGAAGAGGAGTCCTTCTGCCGCCCGCCTAGGCAAGGCACACGCGACACGACGTGCGCCTTCAACCTCGAGGCCTATGTAAGGGCAGCAGACGCCCCCGCGTCTACTGCCCGGCCTACAGTTAGGGGGGGAGGAGTTGGTGGTACCGCCTCCTCCGGACCCCGGTTCGCTTGCGGCGCTGTGGGAGGGAAAGTGGGTCTTTTTCCCTCCCCCTCTCCGCCGCCTCCTTCTGCGAGATAACGGTCTCGCAGAAGGTTTGAACCGCCGCCCACGCCTCATCGCTGCCGACCATAGACAGAACTACGGCCGGCAGCGAGAGGTCCGTCCCCACTTCGGTGATGAGAGCACGGCGCTCCCCAGCCCACGCGGGGCACTCCTCTAGGGTGTGCTGCGCCGTGTCATCATCGCCGCCACAGTGGTGGCACCCACTGGTCGGCTCCCGTCCCAGTCGGCACAGGTATTTCCCGAAGCATCCATGCCCCGAGAGGACCTGCGCCATTCGGAACGTCACCGACCCTCGCGATCTGTCCATCCAGTCTCTGAGGACCGGACGGATCGCCTCGACGGTCCCTCTTCCAAACGTGGGATTGGCCAGCCGCCGCTCCCACTCCAGAAGCAAGGACCGTCTCGCCTGGAGCCTCCGCTCTCTCACCTCCGAGGGTGCCGGGAACTCGCCCCGGCCCCGGGCCTCCTCGCGCCAATGATACACTGACGCGAGGACACGGGCCTCCAGCTCCCACGGAGGGGAGCCCGCCATAACGCAAGCCGCCTCGAATGAGATGGAGCGGTAAGCTCTTACCGCCCCGGCGGCCATCACCTGCTGCGGACGTCGCAGCAAGGCGACGTTTTTCGCCGTCAGGGCGTCGACCCATACGGGGGCCCCGTATAGGGCCATGGACCTTAGGGGCGTATCTACCCTCACTCCAGGCTGGTAACAAACGGTAGCTGCAAGGGTAACAAATGGGTCTACCTAAAGTTGGACAATCTCTGTGGTCTCAATATGAATAAGTGAGTCCGTCGGTGTGAGAGGTCCTGTGTCACCTTTCTAACAAGTCCTTCATGATGAGACTATATATATATATATATATATATATATATATACCTATATACTATTTATAAAATACAACGGTTACATACTCTAATACCCTTGTCGCCAAAATCGCCTTGATCGCCACTATCGCCTGTGTAGCCTGCTCGTCCAGTACGTCCAATAGGTCCATCATCACCGTACTCTCCTTGAAGGCCAGTAATTCCTGGGGGTCCTGGCGCTCCTTGATCACCTTTGATTCCAGAGCAATCGCATAATGTTTGATTGCACACTACCTAAAAAAAAATGGCTAATGAGTTCGATCATTATAAATTCAAAAATCTACCACTACTAAACAAATATATAACAACTACTAAGATATGAATGAGGGAAAATGTTAGGTATCTCAGGGAATAACTACACGACACGTGGTGTGAGTATAAAGTATGTATATTACAGTTTAAACTGAACCTAATATTAAAACAAGTACGTGGGTATGCGATTGTCTAAATAGTTTACACTACTTCGAATAACAGGTAGGGCTACGACTAGCGAGCGAGGAACGTAGCGAACGTGCCATGCGTATGCAGTTGCGCGGTGCGGTTACCGACGGCGACGGACGTTCGCCCTTGCGGCTGTTCGAGTAAACCGCACGGGTAGCGCGGGACCATGGAGACTGACTACTTGCGAGTAGCAGTGTAGAGGGAAACGCATTAGGGATGTGGGTTGCTATACGCTTCAAAAGATTATAGGGTAGGCATTTACATGGGTGGCGTGAATGGGAACAGCTTTCATGCGGGCGTATCTGCTTAGGTGCAGTATCTGTTTGATGAATGAGGTTCTTGTGCAAAATTCTTCTTGAGGTTGGGGGTCATACAGCAGTAGATCCCGTAAAAGCCAACCAAACTAAATCGAAAAGGGGAGCAGTAGAGTTGTCAAGGGACGCTGACACACGGATGAAGACAGAACGAGAATAATACGAATCAATCGGGTTTCAATTCAATATTAAATAACACATTTTTTAACTGTAAGTATTACATAATATTAATTAAAAAATACAGAGTTATAGAATCGTCAGTAACAAAGAACGTGCCTTATCGTTGGGACCTCTGACATACATTCGACGCAGTGCAAGTGCAAGAACATTGCACTTCCTACTTTATAATGGAGCATGAAAATGACTAATATAATTACTTATATTACAATAATATTATTAAATCATTACTTAAATTACTAATAATTTTCTCCCTAGATTAATTGCTATGGTAATTAGGCATACCTATAATCGAAAAAAGATTATTTTTCTAATACCATATACCATCGACCTATCTATATCACTACATAGTATAAAATAAAGTCGCGTTTTCTGTCCCTATTTTTATGTATTTGTATGCTTAAATCTTCAAAACTATGCAACAGATTTTGATGCGGTTTGTTTAAATAGATAGAATGGTTGAAGAGAAAGGTTTATATGTATATAACATCATGCTACGACCAACAGGTGCGGAGCAGAAATGAAAAATGTTGCAAAAACGGGGTGACGCAGACGAAGTTGCGCGGGTCAGCTAGTATAGAATAAAGTTACATGTGATTATGATGAACTGATAGTACTGAGATAGATGATTCTCTATTGTACCTACACAATGAGACGAAAAAGCTTGCCCATGTTACTGAATACTCGTAATATTGTACTCGTAATAAACGTGAAAGTTTGTTATTGCGAATGAATAAAATTATTATTGTTCCACGCGAAAATTAAATTAATTAGATAATAGCACAGAGCCTATTGTATATGCAACTTTATACTAATTAATGTTTTGTTAACTTTCTCTCTATCTATGTATAATCTGGAATAATATAGGTATAGACTACTTTTTATCCCGAGAATAGATTCCTGTGGGTTTCCGGTAGCAGTATAATAAAAAGAAAGGTATTCGAGGGTCGCGGATAGGCGATCAGTTTCATATTATTTAAATAGGTAAACACACAGGTTATGTTTCACCATGGAAAACAAAAAACAAGTGGAAGTGTGATGTAGTCGGTGCACGCGTGTCATTGCTGTGCGTATTTACGTAACGAAGAATAAATTCGACAATATGAACCTTTTTGTAAGAATACGTCTAAACTTTTTCGTGAATAGTCAAACTTGTTCGATTTAAAGATTGAAACGCCATAAATATTTTTCTATCTATAGCAAAGTACTCAATACTCAATACTCAATACATTTATTGCGTTCCATAATGTAGTACAGTTGTTCAAGTTAAAATTATAGTTACAATTATGGACCCTGTCGGGCACAGCACAATGTTTGGAGAGAGGAAGAGTTTGTCATAGGTACCTACTTATTTCTACAAGTATAACATTCGATTATATTATTTTGTGAATTCCAATATCATTTGTTTTATTTTATTATTTATGATGTGAGTAGACTTTCTGTTAAATTTGGAGAGTATACAGTCAACACAACACAATAACACCATAACACCATCATTTTAGCTACATACTGTTACAGTCATCAATAGTCCACACTGTTTTATACCATAGCTGCATAGTATCATCCATGGTGTTACTAAATATGTTTACTCTTAGTTACAGTTATATAATATTATTATTTGAAAATTGCATTTTAACATAGATGTCATTTTAATATAATGTCATTTTAGACAACGTCAATATAGAATCTCAATGTCAAGTAAAGTAATAATAAGTATATACGCAATTATACAATTCAAAAATACATTGGGCTGATTTAAAAAATGTCAAAAGTCAATCTTGATGTCAAGTAATGGCTATTTTGAACGGTTAAAAAAGGTAGTGGCAATATAGTTACCACCACCTTAGTGTGTTTTCGTTTTGTAGTACGTATGATTTGAGCTAATATAGCATTACCATCATCAACCTGCGGCAGTCCATTGTTGGACATATGGCTTCTCCCATGACACATTTTCATGAGAGGCTTTGCACTACTCGCCAGTAAGGGTATTAAAGATATTATAGTATAAATAGGTACGACCAATCAAAGCAATTATTTACTTGTAATGCATGGTATTATTAACGGTTATATGGTGTGAGTTTGGCGACATTGGTTCCGCTATTGAAACTGTCGTGTCGCATTTCTACTAGTTTTTTCTCTTCTGTGTGTCTGACCACTATTAAGAAATCCAACGACTTTACCGTTCATAATTATAACGAACCGAAATGGATTTTGCAGAATAGTTATTGCTGAAGAATGATGTCAGCGTGGTATTACATCATCTTTCTGAACAGACGTTAACCAACGCTGGTTACATTGCTTTGCGTTATACTTTTGTCCAAGTAGATAAATAGTAGGTAGGTACCTATAGGTACAAGAAATAAATGTTTTGATACACATGACAATCTACTAGTACAGATTAGTACCTACTAGAACATTGTTTCATTTATAGATTCTACTATACCTGTAGGAGCTGTAGGTCTTAATATACACGGTGATTTTATAGTGGTTTTGGAAAAAGAACATTTTGTTTCACACACAGTTTCGGTAGCAAAATCGACTGGAAGTTTTAATTTTGAAAAAAAAAATACTTTATGTATGGCAATAATGTGCAGGTGAACAGAAAAATGTATGGGAAGTGAAAAAAAAAAAAAATTTTTCGCCAAATTAGGACTTTTACTATCGAAATTGTGGCCAAAATCTTTTTTTCCAAAACCACTATAAAATCAACCGGTATAGGTACTATTATTTGTTTTATGCTATAACAAGTATTATAGTAGTGTACTAATAAGAAAATAACTTATAACAATAATAAACTTCAAAAATATTCAAGGTAACTAAAAAGCAAAAAATAACCCTTCTTGACATCTACATCTATACTAATATTATAAAGAGGAAAGATTTGTTACTTTGTTTGTAACGAATAGGCTCCGAAACTACTGGACCTATTTCAATAATTCTTTCACCTCTAAAAAGCTACAATATTTAGGAGTAACATAGGCTATATATCATCACACTACCATTCAAGGGAGCGGAGTAATAATCATAAATCTTAATCGATCCGGTAAATTTCTATACATTGGCGCTAATATCGACAGCAAGGAAAAGTAGTATAGACTGAGGGGCAAGTAGAAAATCGAGCAGAGTCAAGCGGGTGGACCCGCGGGCAACAGCTAGTTATTAATATTAGAAAGGGGAATGATTTGTTTATTTGTTTGTTTGTAACGAATAGGCTCCGAAATTTCTGGACCGATTTCAATAATTCTTTCATTAATCTAAAGCTACAATATCTAGGAGTAATACAGCCTATATCATCATGCTGCTATCCAAGGGAGCGGATCAATAATCATAAATCTCAATAGATCCGGTAGATTTCTAAACATTGGCGCTAATATCGATAACAATTTACGTTTTAATGACAACAACTGGGTAGGATGTACAAGAGGGAGACAACATTAAAAATTACGGACGGAAAAGACACGGAAAATGGGGAAATTAGGACAATTCTAAAGTGGGAAGATTGAGAAATGGAAAAATAGGGAAAAAATGGGCAGTAGAGAAGGCAGTAGTATAGAGAGGCCATAAGAGAATCGAGTAGAATCGTGCAACGCAATAATCGATATCCACACGGGTGGAGTCGCGGGCAACAGCTAGTATAGAATATAATAATATTATGTGTCACCCTCAACTTAGCCGTTGTCGAAATATGAGCTACTCACTTGCATATCAGCTGCAAACGATATATCTATCGTGATCATTTCCTTTGTTTCTCCCGGAGCTCATCATTGACTTACACTTGACAACTAGAACCAATACACTATGTATAGTATACGCTCCGCGAAGCCTGTGAAGCCCCCAGTAAGCCTCTGCGTTTCTGGACGAAGCTGGGCTGGCTGCTCTAGCTAGTAACTTTTTTTTTTTTTTTTTTTGTGTTGGTGTCCGTCGTCATCGCATATCGACGATGGCGGGAACAACATATTCCGCCATCGCCGTGCGCGTCGCCCGCCACTGCTTAGTGGCAGGCCCGTCTCTGGCTAGCTAGTAACCCTGCACGCACAATCGCCCAAAAAGGAGGCTAGGAGCGGAAAAAGGAGTCCCAATACCATAGACAATAGACAATACACTTTCAAACTAAAAAAAACAATCGGTCCAGGCTAAGTAGGTACAATAGAGATTTTAATGCAACTGGACATATTTCTAGTTGGACATTTTTATAGTTGGTCGTTTTTTAGTTTCGCGTATTTATATTTTGTCATATTTCAGATTTGGCTTTTCTCAACTTGGATATTATTATGCGATTGTACATTTTTCTTTTTGGACATAAGTCGTGTAAATGGCTATTAGTAACTAGGTATAGGCGGGGCAAGCTAAGATGGCCGTTTTGACATTTGGTTTTTTGCGTTTACTCTTATTTGATGTGCTTGATAGTGGACAACGATCTGTTAGAAGAATAACTGAAGAAAAATGTGGTGTGACTCGTACAGAACAAAATGAATTACACAAAAAAATAAAAAACGAACAAAACCAGTCGTGTCATAACTGCCATCATGGCGTGCCACAACTATAAGTAGGTATTTACATTTTTTGTAATGTATACATACTGTAATCGTTATGTATGTATTTAGAAAATGCCCGTTAAAAATTCTAAAAAAGCTACATTTTGGGAAAGGGACATTATGGGAAGTTGACCTTTTTGTGCAAGGGCCAGGGTATTAATATTAATCTTTGTGTAAGACATAATTTGGTGACCAATTATCTATATTGAGAATCAAAAAGAATTTTTGTACAAAGCGTGCAATTATTCTGTTTGTTTATTTATTTTGTATCATAATATGATTTACTTTAGGACCCTTTTTATAAAGTCAATTTAATTTTTTGGAGATAGGTATTTCTTTTATTTGGTGCTTAGGTAGGCTAGGGTCTTGAAAATATTTCTGGTGACCGTCTAAATTATACCCTTTAGAAAACTATTGCCTTTGGTAAACTTCATCGTAAGCTTCGACCAAAGTATGTTAATCATTCAATTCAGTTACTTTGGTCGAAGATAGTAGCAGCTTAGAGATGGACTCACGTCGTTGTTTCACAGGGTGGCGATGAATGGTCATCACCATAATCATCATTCCTAGTACAACGTAGCCCACTATTCGTGGATAAAAATAATATTAAATTTGAAGGGTAAAGAACGCTGTAGGTAATACAAATATAAACAATAGACACATATTTGTATACCTAATAACCAAATAACAAACGTAATTTAAACTGTCTCGTCGTAACCTACATTGAAACATTTTACTATTCAGAACAGGGTTACAATAGATAATTCCATTGTAAAGCGTTTAAAATTAATTTTATGAACCCTAACATAATTTAAAAATAGTACGTCAGAGTAGTCTAGTATGAGCTCTATTGCATTGCGTCGTCATGCAAATTTAGCAATGTTGTTGACTGTAAATTGATATGTTTGAAATGGCGTTTTATTAAACGGAGACGTTACTATTATGGTATGAAAATACTCACACATATACGAGTACAATAAATTTGACAACACTTTAGAAATGGGAGTATCAAGTAAGTACATTATACTTAGGTACTGTACATATCTCAAAGTCAGCAAGTAATCTTACCTGTTACTATGTCCTTAGCTATCATAATATTATGCACATTTTTTGTTCTAAGGTTCAAAGTTCTCGTACTCCTCATTGTAATCACCGTACCTACTCAAAATCATAAGTGGGCACATTCAAAGTCTGCATCTATCACTCAAAGGTCACCACAAAAACAATTTCCTGCGACAATAGTATAACCAGAACCCAGATGGTTTAATAACGACATCGGCATCGCTACTTTCGTTTGTTACGCGTAGGCACTTATTACCCCGGGACGAATACCTGCACTAGAACCTTGTCCGACAATTAGCAGGAGTACTAACTATAGGAGAAGTGGATTTGAGCCTCAAAAATATTGACGGGCCCATATACCCAATCATAACCCAATTGATGAGGATCTTTTGAATGTGATAAAATGGTTTCGAAATTGAGGTACCAAACACAGTCAAACACTGTAATTACCTTAGTGTGGATTATTCCCGGTGTCCACCACCAATTTGGCCACCACTGGTGGACAGAGAGACAAATAGTCCCGGTCGCATCTCAGATCTGTGGTCTTCTTTTACCTACTATTACAATTTCTCTGGTGGTTAGAGTCTCGTAGATACAATTATATTATGAAATTGTGACTTTCATTTTCAAAACGTACCTACTTATATGCTTAATATAGGATTGCATGGATTGTAGAGAAAGAGGGGCGGCGGCGGAGGGTAGGTACTTCCTGAACTCACGGCTGTCCTGTCCACATCTCGTGACTGCGATTGCGGTCATCCGGCTGTGATTAAGTATTTTAAAACCATTATAAAAGTCTATACTAATTATTATAAACTTGTAAATTGGGTGTGTTCGTACATTGAAGGAATAAAATAAAGTAAGTATAGCGGGCGGAACCATCGGCCATAGTTACTGTTTGGGATGTAAGATAAGTACTTCTTAACTCTTTGGCCCTAACGTTACTTCATATTAGCATATATTCAGCTTATCACATCAAGTTACTTAGTTCTGTTCTTTATGCATTTGGTACCTACCTACTAACTATGATGTGAACGTCATGATATAGATCATATACACGTCATTATAATACGTGTAAGTATGTACATTACAGACAACCAATAGGTTACAAAGTTACAAAACTTCAACTAGGTACCTACCCCAAAGTCTAATTAAGTAAAATAGCCTAACATACGTACTGAAAAAAGTGTAACTGCGTTTCCTAACGACCGGGCCTATCTGTGTGCTATTAATTATACGCCAACATATTATGGCAGCACGCGATTATAGAGTTGGTGAGTCATTAGTTGCCATTCAAGGAACAGGCTGGATAAACAATCATTGCAGTGTCCAAAGCGATAACGGCCATTCGCACATCCCGCTGCTCAGAGCCCGGTCCCTCTCCGCACCTCTCTCTGAGCCCCTGCCACCACGTGGACACAATGACACACATACTACACTGTAACATTATAGTAGTGCTTAAGTTATTAGGTAATCTAACTAACTAACTATACATTTGGACACCCGGATAATATACCTAATGTTGCATTGTGTGAATTAAAAAAAAGCATTTATTTTACCACACATTCACATTACTTACTACAGCTTCCATTTACTGGAAATGCGATTGTATACGCTAGAAATGAATACTTCATCATCCTCATAGCTATCTTAAGATTGTACTTCGCACTTAATATTCTTCACAATGTGGATATTTGTAGCAGAAAGGCTTGTCAGAGATCGCGACTTCGATTCGCACTTAGTGAATATGTTACTATGCATACTTTCGGCATGCATGACTTTATTGGTACCTATACCATAAAACACTCACAAGTGTTCGAGTGCAGCTTTGGTGGGGAAAATTCGCATACCCTTGAATGCTATTAACACTTATCGCAGATCAAGCAACTTTGAAGTGATCTCATCATTCTCTGAACCTTTTTCTCAACTCCGTTGGGGTCGGCTTTCCAGTCTAACTGTGATGCGGCTGAACTTCAATATTTTCCGTGAAGCGACTGCCATCTGGCCTCCACAACTAATGGTCCAATCACGAATGGCGATATCGAACTTTGATATGAAGTGATCTATGGCTATTAATCACCCGAGTTTAAAATTAATAAGTAGCGTATTGATCGTTCAACTTAATCACAATGGGTCAACGGGTTGCGTGCGCTATGACCTAGTTACTGGGCAGCTCTTTATATGCAATCTAAATCTAGTAGGTAGATAGGTACTATTGATATAGGTAGTACTTTTACGATTGATCTCGCAATCCTAAAAATAGATAATAAAGTTATCAAAGACTGCTAGGGAGCGGCGGGACAGCATTCGACGTCTTCAATTCCAGCTCAATGCAAATGCGAGTGTAAGTAGGTATGTACTATGTAGGGTTTATCGGCATTCTGGAAACCATATTACATGTAAGTTGGACAATGCTTACTCGGTCTACGAAACGCATTTAGGTATTATTTATAAGCTGTTGCTCGCTCTCCGCCCGCGTGGAATCCTGATCCCGTTCACGCTGTACTTTCTATTTACACACTCCCCAGCTTGGTCATTGACATTTTAAACCCCTGTGGCAACCCTTTCTGGTAACGTAGTTAGCGTTTGAATGGGATTCCTGATTTCTCCACCGCTAAACAGAGGTCTGCTCTACAAAATGAATAAAACCCAAACTTATTAATGAACTGAAAATTATAAATCTCTATAAATACTTCTGCCTGCTACATGTCGTGTTTTGTATTGATCTATTTAGATACGTACAGCGACCTTTTATTATTATAACTATGTCAAAAGTTGAAAAATGGAGCTTAGTGTCGGGATTTACGAGCAGTTGCCGGAATCTGGTGACCCCGTGGGCTCATAAACGCGTTCCCAATATACACGCCGCTCTGGCTGTACGGCGACACGCATGTGTGGCAAATAAAATCTACAGGATTCTTAAAATCTGCACACATCATTTTACATGTGTACGTTTCACATTTTTTACATGTAAAGTACAAAATTGTACAAATTTATTTATATGTGATTGAGCAGTGGCGTAAGGTGGATATAGTACAGCGAATCCGACTAGGTTGGTTAGGTAGGTAATTATGATGAACTCGAACCAACTAAAACGCACGTCCTCTATGGTGATGGGTCACCTGCTGGTTAGTGATGACATTATCTATGACGAAACACGTTAGCCTAGAAGGAACCTAACCCACTAACTCGAGACTTCATTCATTCATGTTTTATAAATTTTTTTTTCTACTTTACGTGCCAGCCAAGGATGTATACCATAAATTATTGCTGACCCATAGATAAGGACTCAGCGCCACCAATCGAGTCCAGGAGTCTTCTCCTATGTGCTTTTAGTTGACAAAATTTTATTGCAATTGTATGAACGGAAAAAAGAGGCATTCACCTACATAATTTAATGGCTAGGTATAGTGTGGATTATTTATCTGTTCAGTTATTATGAAAACCTTCCGTAAACGTTACATACAATCTCCGAGTAACGTTTTTTACTGAGTGATGATAAGGGGTCGTGACCCTCGCAGCTCTGCGCATGTAAGTCGATGATGATATGAGATGGCCAGGAATGTTTGTTATTGTAACGGTAGAAAATACGGCAGTATTCCTTTTAGTTTGCGCAGCGAATTATACTCTTAGATTTTGAATTAAAAGTTTGAAATCTATACTAATATTATAAAGAGGAAAGATTTGTTTGTTTGTCTGTTTGTATTATTGTTTTAATAATTCTTTCACCTCTAAAAAGCTACAATATCTAGGGGTAACATAAGCTATATATCATCACGCTACCATCCAAGGGAGCACAGTGATAATCATAAATCTCAATCGATCTGGTAAATTTCTATACATTTTCGCTAATACCGACAGCAAGGAAAATTAGTATAGAGAGGCAAGTAGAGTATCGAGTAGAGTCGTACAACGCAATTATCGACATCCACGCGGGCGGAGTCGCGGGCAACAGCTAGTTTAAAATATGTCTAACATTTATTTAATGTCTGTCCATAGTCTGTCATGATCGCATTTCTGACTCTGATATGAGAAGACCGATATACCGAATAGGTACATAAAAGTATGGGGGATATAACTAAAATAATAATAAATCAACAAGACGTAACAATAAACCTAGTTACAATCCATCAAATCCTTTCCTATGTATGTATGTATTAGGTATGTTTTGTAAGTAGATATGAGTATCCCTAGATATCTTTGAAAGAATAATAAAGAGTAGGTATAAATTCTGGGCTAATATACCTACCTACCTTTTCATATGGTCGTCTAGTCTAGACCCGCGACGACCGTCTAGACCAAAGAGAGAGAGAGAGAGAGAGATTATGTATACCTACCTATAAATAGAAGCGTAGGTATATATTTTTAACGTCATGATCATCATAGCACGCACGATCTTGGATACCTATCCATGACAGTACCTACTAATGATTTCTTCTTCTATTTAATAGGCATTTTGGGGGCACAGATTATATAAAGTTTACTGTGTGTTTCAAAATATATGTAGGTAAGCTACGTTTGGAATTTGTGAGGCAAATAGGTTAATCTGGTAATGTACTCTCAGAGATCGTTGCTGACTAATAACGTGTAGTCCGCCACATTCAACTAGCTTTTGTTACAGTACTGAAACTATTGACCTATTTCACATTACTGGAAGTAAGCAATAACTTTCAGTGCAACAGTCGCACCATAAAACCGCGTGTGCCGTGAATAACGCACACCTAAAGCTTCAACTGTACCAAATGAAATTTAGTCCTGTTTCCACAAGTAAAATCAGAAATGACCGGATATGCAATAATTATAATTACATAAGTACGTCGTGCATAAATAGCTGAAATGAATACATTTTGATATTAAATTCAAGTTATATTGGCAGGGAATAAACAGTCAATAAATATGGCAATATTTTTATATTATTTACAGCAGTTATACCTAATTCATATTGATAATATCTACCTATCATTGATTTCGATGTGCAAACGTATTTAGCACTTCTTATATTTACACCGATATCATGAAATTAGATTATTTGTTTCATTTGTTTTTAGGTACGTAGGTAGGTAGGACACTGGAAAGCCAACCCCCAACTGTATATATTATCTGTATATATTAACTGTATTTATTAACTGTGCTTAATAAGTCCACTGTAACTAAGTACCTACCCAAAGATGAGAAAACATCACGAGAATATCTATTTATTACTTTGCAAATAAATATAAAGCAAAAAGTACAGTAGGCACAATTTGTTATAGGTAGAGAACATAATAATATCGAATGAAAGTAAAAATATGAGGAATATGGACTACTTCCCTTTGGGTTCAACGTTCGGTACAAGTGTACGTCACGGTGATAAAAGAGCAAGTCTCATGAATGAGAACGAGCATTGACAGGGCGAGTCACCCCGCGTAATAAACCAAACGGTTACAATCAATATCAAAACAGAATAATGTACCTACCTATTTTAATGTGGGAGTGGGACTGATAAAAACTGGACAGGTGTGTACTATGCCTATGTATTTACTAGTTATTATTTTTAAATTAGTTCTTATTTTGTGTTGCTTCCTATAGATAAAAACATTATAATCAATTATAATCATCATTTGTCCGTCCTGTTTGTCCCTACATACTTATGTTTAGATCTTTAAAATTATGCAACTTTTGATAAGGTTTTTCAATAAATAGACTTCAAAAAGGAATGTTTATATGTATATGCACATGTACCTATGTTAAATGTATTTTGTATATGCGGAGTTGGAATGAAAAATGTAAAAACAGGTGACAGCAGACGAAATGAATAGGTATTATGTCTTTAAAATAAATTATTGTTAAAATAAAAAAAAAGTTAATCGTTATTAAAGATTAGCTATACAACACGATTAATCTTAATTGTAGCTATCGTGAATTGTGTAAATAATTTGAACATGTAAAATATAGCCTAATAAAATCAACACCATCCGTGATCACTGATCAGAGAGCTTTTCTTGCGAGGAGGATCGGATTGCCAATCGACGTAGCAACCCTTCCGATTGACCTCGATGGGGAAGGAATTCTTTGACGCCTGGACCTGCAGGTTAGTTTATAGGTTTGACCTGTGTGTATGGTTTTATATTTTTATTTAGATAATTTCACCTTGTGTACTTACATTCTGTAAATAAAGAATATGTTAAGTTTCTTGTAAAAAAAGCCTAATAAATGACGCGCAAAATTGTAGAGATAGATTAGTATATAATTTCTAGAGACCTTTTCATTTCTTGACTTCCAGGGACTATCACCAGAGATATCTATATTCTGTTCTATATATATATATATATATAAACTGAAAAGCCGCAAGAGTTTCTGGGCGTGCATTGCTCCCGTAGATGGCGATTCCTCCCTGGCTAAGGTAAACTACTGGAGAGCGCGGAAACCGCCTCTAACCCCTTTCGTACCGCTATCGGAAATCTTTCGCATGGGCATGACCAGGTGGAAGTCCCTAAATATATTTCGAACACTGGTCAACAACTGGTCTAGGCAGGGTTTCTCAGATGATGCGGACCATGCCTGACCATGACCCAATGACGGTGTAAATCGCAAGGAAATTAATTACGTGCTTAGCCGCACAAGCACAACCAATTAACGTCTTGGAGAGTATCAGACGAGACTATATTGCCTTAGACATTATTAATTTTTAGTTGCCCAATTAATGAGTGTCAAACATATTCTATCTGGTTCAGATAATAAATAAATAAATATTCTAGGACAATCTACACAACGCCCCCTAGACCCATGGTAAGCATAGTTTAACTATATAGCATGTGTTATGGTTTCTAGAATGCGGATAAACATACTAAAAAACTCAGATAAATAATTACACTAAGCGGCGATCGAACCCGCGCCTCCTGTGAAGCAGTCGCGTTCACTACCGCCACGCCCTAGAAGTCGTCAAATTCAGATGCATGACTCGAGTCAACCATAAGGCTCACCTCACCCCAACCGAATTCAATGGTAGGATAATTATGGGTATTAATTGACGTCTACCTAGCCCCGAGGGAAATAAGCGTAAACGTTTGAATGTAAATTAAATAAACGAATGCTGCTAAAACGCTTAACATCTAAAAGTTTATACATACACATTTGACCTCATTTTTACTTATATGTGTATAACTAAACTTAATAATTAAAAGAGTTTGTTGTATCTGTCTCGTCGTCGGTCAGTTTATCATCTCGACATACAAAGGCTTATATCAGTCAGAGATACGAAATCGTGGGAGTTATATTATTATTTCGGCAATAATTGCAAAAATTGTGTTTTATACATAACGACAAGTTGATAGCGGTTTCCTGTCAGTGATAACAACCAGTCCCTCATGTTTATACTCCGACCTCATTTTAAGAGCTTTGTCAATTGATGCTGATTTTGACCCAATTCATATCTATTACTACATATTCTAAATACTTAATTGTCTATTTGTAGTGACTCCTGATTCAAATAATAGAAAGTTCTAACCGGATATGTGACAGAGATAATTGATTGGCAGAGATTGTCATTATCAATATTTTCACAACATGTTCAGGTTAACACCTAACTGTAGTCATGTAGGTTGGTACGCAACTCTATTATAAGTTTTGTCTTGTCATTATCGAATAAGAAGACGGCAGATAGTGGAATACCTCTTCCTATTGTGCGGCAACAGTCAATTATGTTAAGTTAAGTTATGACTTAACTCGAAAAAATTAGCAACGCGATAGTTTCAGTTACACGATGGCTAAAAATGTAGTCTTTGACAGTTTAAGTCCATTTAAACAAAATAACATGGATAGCGTTATAAAATAAAGCAGATCGTTGTCTTGTTTCTTTATAAGAAAATAAGTAAACTAATACAAGTAGTAGATATCCTAAACTTAATTACATTAATAGTAGATCTATTATCTAGTAACTTCTAAGACTAGTAGTTGTGTAGTGGCATCGCTTTATATAATTTTAGTTTCGAATTGTCTAGAAAGTTCTGAGGTCCACTGTACGTTTGTTGATTTTTCAAGTAGTTAGCAGGTAGTTTAAATATTTTTTATTATCAAAAATGCGAGTCACTGATTAAGATTAAGTGGTGGTAAATTTAATGACCGTTTTATTACCTAATCTCAGTGGTTTGACAATGGTTCCCGTTATCAAACTGTGATGTGACTTTTTCATTGCTATTATTGACAAGTCTAGTGAGATTTTTTTTTTAAATTTTATTGGATAATTTGTTCTTAAAGGGGTCCCAAGTGTACCTACCCTTCTAGTTATTCGTAAACCTACTAATTTATATTATTTAAATAGTCACCACATGATATGATGATTAAAGTCCTTTATACCAAGTATCTAATGATTATATTGTTTCCTTTGATCAAAAAAAGATTTGATAGAAATAAGATCGCGTCGCGTTGCTTGCTCATGTTAAGCAACGTCGCCCAGTCACCGTGTGTCGTACTGAAATTGATAATTTCAACATGTACGTGTTTTAATAAATACAACTTTCACTCAAATATAACTTTAAATTCACCATCTTGGACGTGGTTTAAACCCTATCCGCTACAAGCCTAAAGAAAGAAGGAAAAATCACTCTATTTGTCCATGGCCGATCGCCAATATATATTTCCCGCCATTGCGAAAAAATGTTCACAACTTGTTTTCACTGTTGAAATTGCACCTAGTTATTTTTGGGTATTATTTTCTTCACAAGTGTGTTGGAAAACATTTTATGGTACACGTGTGTATTGATGATTACCGTCCTCGGCTCTCTTAAGACCCTCACCCGACGGCTCAGGTCTCAATGGTGACTCAGCGGTTATTATCAATATTACACACTTGTACCATAATGTAATATAATACCTACTGCTTGCTTATTTATGCAACTTTATATATATAGATATATAAATATTATATAAATATAGATATTATAGATAATTTTTTTTGTGACTATGAAAGATTTAAGCAATAAAAGTTCTGTAACACAAATGATATAAAAAACAGAACCAATTAAGTACTTAACCAAACAAATAAATAAATATAGTCAGTTTTGAAACTCACTACCTAGTTTTTTATACTATTTAGGTGGCAGAAATGCACACGGTCCATCTGATGGAAAGCGGTCACCGTTGTCTATGTACGTTTGCAAAACTAGAGGCCCTACACTCGTTCTGCCGAACCCTTCTAATGCCCTTCTTAAAGAACCCTGTATCGTAGTTAGCAGTCAAATCACTCACTAACACAATATTCAACGTCTTTCTTATTATGTACTGTGTGGGGTCACCGTAGTCCCCACACCCGAAGACCCCGGGTGTGCTAAGGCGCGAGGGATAATGTTGCTGCTAACTCACCTTCGTCAACCAAAGACCCGAAAGCATGTGCATATATTTGTAGTCGGATTGAGTTCAATATTAACCGCCCCAACCGGCTCTGGGGGTAGTAGAGCGTAGACTTTTTATTGAGTCATAATAAATATTCTACACTTTTTTATGTGGGTGTAATTTGCAACCATTTTACTGACAAACAGTAACTTTGCCCAGCAATCACGGAACGAAATATAAAAGCACCCCAGGTTGTAAATTGTCAGTCAGGTTTGAGTTAACACAAACATGCCGAAAGGGTGGTTGTTCGTAGTTGCAAGAAATATTTATAGTTACTTCACGATAAATATGATTAAGCAACTGTTAAAATTGGATTATAAAGAACTAGCAGCGCCTATACGTCTCATATCTTACTTAGAACAAACGAGAACGTGGGTCATCGTCATCTCAACGATTTCAAACCCGTGCCCCACTTGTTTGTCGATTTTTCCGGGATCGACTGCCGTCCGTCAACCTTATTCTAGGCGATAAGCCTACGCCAGAAAATCATCAATAAGCAGGTATTTCGGCCCTAAAGTTTTAGGTAAGGCTCTGAACACTCATTGGGTACAACAAATGGGAATGTTGGCTTAGTTTATATGGGTAATTTCACCGACCTCATTTTTAGAGTTTCTTCGCATGAAATCACTATGTAAAACGTTTATCTATGACCACTCTATTTTTTTTCATGTAATACGAACACTAGCTTATATGAAGTCACTACTGAAAATACATTTCTCTTAAACATAAAATTTAAAAAAAATTAAAATATGCTAGATCCCAATAACGGTGGCGTGTCCGCGATGCACCTTTAAGCGCATTTACCTCTTTAAGTCCGCTATGATTGCAAATTTAGTACTTAAATTAAGATTATTATGTTAATTAATATATGAAGCAACCATATTTACTGCTTTCATTACTTCTATTATAACGCAGACATCGTGACAATGTCGATAAGGAACGTCCGCGCCTAAAGTGCAATTTCGGTGTGTTTTTTTTATACCCTTATACAACGTATACACGTCAATTTAAACGATCTATCTTCTTACGCACGCGGAGTTCCAGTCATGCTCTTGCGTTTACGCAGTAATGGCATGTCCGATTCTGCCCAGTTTTCCCGCTAATACGTAAGTACCTTCTTATTTCTAAGAGGGAGTACGAAATTTTACAATCACGGTGGGTTACTGTATGAATGAATATTTGGTTTTAACATTACGATTTGCGAGTATGTTGTGTGTTGTTAGGTACCCTCAGCAATCATACATTTCACGTGACGAATGCATCACTGAGTTTTGTTTAATTTCATTTTTTCTTGATGTTTCTAACTTCGGTGGTGCAATATCGGTGGTTTCGGTGGTAGATTTATTGCCACCTATATTGCATCAATACTAAAATGGCTATGAGTTTCCATATCTTTGGTAAGATATTTACTCACAAGGTAATAAATAATAAAATTACTCATTTTTTGTTATAATTAACGTATTTACTATTACTACTGAGAGTGGGGCAATATGGGTATGGGAGGCGTAACCGAAGGGGTTGGAGGCTGGCCGACTTTCTTGAGAAAGAGCGACTCTTTATGATGAACTCTTTCTTCAAAAACCGCCCCACAGGAAATGGACCTGGATGGGCCCCGGTGGTCGTACCAAAAATGAGATTGACTTCATCATGACGACGCATAGACGGATATTCAATGATGTCTCAGTGATCCATGGGGTGAAAACCGGAAGTGATCACCTAATGGTTAGAGGCACATTGAATATTAATGTTAAACTGGAGATATCCCGTCTGATGAGGTCTACGCTCCGACCTAGAGCTTCCCATATACAGTACCCCGAGAGCTTTCAACTCGAACTTTCGAATCGCTTCTCTTGCCTAGAAGAATGCAGTACAGTGGACGAGATAAATAACAGGTTGGTTGAAGCTGTCCATTCAGTGGGCTCCAAATTCTTCAGGCCCCGTCTAAGAGATAGACCACAGAAGCTCACCGATCACACCCTCAAACTCATGGCCGAACGACGCTCTATGAGGCTGCAGTCTACCAATGACGCTGAGGCACATCGGCCTTCGACGACATCCGTGCCTTTAATACTCAATGTATTAAAGAAACGATTGAGCATAAAAGGCTCCAAAGTGTTCGCAAGAGACTTGTCTATTGGGCAGAGCCAGTTGACAAAACTGAAGAAGAAGGACGGCAGTGTCGTGTCGACTAAGGGAGATGTTTTGAGGGGGATCGAGGGGTTTTATGGACAGCTTTATACCTCAGTCACTAAGCCTGCTACTGATACGGTTAAAGATCCAAGAGCCAAGCTAACCCGACACTACACCGAGGATATCCCGGACATCAGCCTGTACGAGATTAGGGTGGCCCTCAAGCAGCTTAAAAATAACAAGGCACCAGGAGAAGACGTAATCACTTCGGAACTTCTGAAAGCGGGTGGAACACCGATACTTAAAGTCCTTCAGAAGCTCTTCAACTCCGTCTTATTCGAAGGTACTACGCCGGAAGCATGGAACAGAAGCGTAGAAGTCTTGTTCTTCAAGAAAGGTGACAAAGCCTCTCTTAAGAACTACAGACCCATCTCGCTTCTGAGCCATGTTTATAAGCTGTTTTCGAGGGTTATCACGAATCGTCTCGAACGCAGGTTTGATGACTTCCAGCCGCCCGAACAAGCCGGTTTCCGAAAAGGTTATAGTACCGTAGACCACATTCATACGCTGCGGCAAGTCATACAGAAGACTCAGGAGTATAACTTGCCACTAAGTATGTCTAGCGTTTGTGGACTACGAGAAAGCCTTTGATTCGATCGAGACATGGGCAGTGCTACAATCTCTCCAGCGGTGTCATATAGACTACCGGTACATCGAAGTGCTGAAGTGTTTGTATAAAAACGCCACTATGTCAGTCCGAGTACAAGATCAGAGCACAGCGGCGATACTGTTGCAGAGGGGAGTGAGATAAGGAGATGTAATATCCCCGAAGCTCTTCACCAATGCAATGGAGGATGCCTTTAAGCTACTGGAATGGAAAGGTCTTGGCATTAATGTTAATGGCGAATACATCACTCACCTTCGTTTTGCCGACGATATCGTGCTCAGGGCAGGATCGCTGGAGGATCTTAACACAATGCTCGACGACCTCAACCGAGTCTCTCAACAGGTGGGCCTCAAGATGAATATGGTACAAGACCCAGGTTATGGCAAATGCTCATATTCTAAGGCCCTCCCCAGTGTCAGTTGAAGGCTCGACCCTCGAAGTTGTAGACAAGTACGTCTACCTTGGACAGATGGTCCGATTAGACGGATCAAACTTCGAGGCGGAGGTCAATCGTCGAATCCAACTCGGCTGGGCAGCGTTTGGGAAGTTACACAGCGTCTTCTCGTCCAAAATACCTCAGTGCTTAAAGACAAAAGTCTTTAATCAGTGCGTGTTGCCCGTGATGACCTATGGCGCCGAGACGTGGACCCTCACTATGGGCCTCATAAAAAAGCCCAAGGTCGCACAGCGAGCTATGGAAAGGGCTATAATCTAGGCTAGGCTCGGAATCTCTCTGCTGGATCGAATCAGAAATGAGGAGATCCGCAGACGAACGAAAGTGTCGACATAGCCTACAGGGTTAGTAAGCTGAAGTGGCAGTGGGCGGGGCACGTAGCAAGAAGAACAGATGGCCATTGAAGCCGAAAGGTTCTTGAATGGAGACCGCGTACCGGTAGACGAAGCGTGGGACGGCCTCCTGTGAGATGGACGGACGACAAAAGCAAAATTGCCTTTGGCAGCATGATGTAGCATCTGCATCATGCATCCAAGCCGTTAGTACATATTGTTTAGATAAATATATCACAATTTATAATTTCGGTGTGATCTTGCAATTTCGGTGGGTTGACAATTTCGGTGGTTGTTCTATTTTTATAACAAATGCAGTTATTTGTTTCCTTCTAAATATCTAGAATACTAATGTGTTCTAAAATAACACCATTAAATTTTTTCATCGGTAAACCTATGATTGAAAAATACCACCGAAATTAGCAAAAAATGAGGCATGCGTGAAATTACCCATATATATTCCTACATATACTCTCAGAAATATGACCATATTTCTATTTAAGTACATACATTCATAGGTAATTATAATAATTAGGTCGAAACTTTAAAGTGAGTAGGATTTCATACTATCGTACGTCATTGATCCGCTAGTTTATCGGAGGTTATAAACTTATAACCTCAAAAATCAAACTTAGTTTAATTATTTCAAAGATAACGTTCAATAGCATTATGTTTGGTGTTGTGTTCATTTTATTTAAAGTTTATTTATAAATGATGGATACTAATTGCAAATATTATATTATTTGTATTGTATAAATTTATTCGCAAAAAAGTCACCTTATAGTTATAGTCACCTAATCAGTGGCAATGTAGTTAATGTTGTATATGTAGATGTGTGTAGAAAATTAACTCTACTGATTCTGCCATGTGACATACCCATAAAACCTCTTTAATACTTCACTTTTCAATCATTATCGGCATTCTGATTGTACATAATCTTTACTTTTTACCTATAGGGTGCCGATGAATCCGAGGATAAGTCTATTTGTAATTATTATTCAAGAACAAATGAGTCTTAAAATAAATGGTTCTTATTGTATTTTTAGGTCATGAGGCTAAGAGATGATAAAATATGTTGTTGCGAGTTGATATATGAAACGTACCAAATAAAAACTTAAATGATAATATATTTATAGAGCAAAGGTTACGGTAACAACAGATTATATCAAAGTGAACGTATTTTATATGTAAGTACCTATTACGCGATTTAATTCATAAAAGCTTGGGCTCAAATTAAAAAAGATTCTTCAAATTGACTCATTCTCGATATTTATTTCTCCTACCTTGATGTATTTAACAAATAAATACCGTTCATTTTCTTCAAACCCAAACTATGTGATACTTTTGATGATATCGCAAGTTGTACACTGAGCTGCACCCGCACGATATCTCGTTTTCAGTGGTAACTTCCGCGATCTATGACGTCATTGCGGGGCAAGAGGGTGCTTTGCCGACCAAAGCGGTACGATGGAGTAGGAAGTCGGTGTATTTTGTGCTATTACCTAATGGAATGAAACTGGAAAGTGGAATTAATCATATTAATTTAATATTTACTATGAGACCGATGCTGCGGTTGCTTGTCAGTAAACATTGTCACGGGTTCCAATAATATAGGTATATAGATACTATCAATTAGTCGAGTAACATCACAAGAAACCCGCAAATTCGCAAATTCATAATAGTGTTTGTAGTTTTAATAGGTACTCGTTAGACTCGTAATTTATCTATTATACGAATGTCCGAAGATATGAGAAGTTGATAATTAAATTGCGCTCCCAAAATGTCGTTATAAATTATCTATTATATGAATATTGTTTATTCGATTGGGTGCGTATTCTATAGCTTTAATCATTGATATCCTATACTAAAGGCTCTTATGAGCAGTGATAATCATTTATGTTTATAATTACCGAATGATGACATCAATGTTTTACTTTAACGATAGCCTCTGTATCCAGTAGCTATTTTATCACTTCATTTTATTTGAACTAACCGTATTTTTGTTGTAAAGTAGATCTAATCAAAATGTAAGGTCAACTACCTACTATAGTTTTTAAAACTTAATAACGTTTTATATATACCTGCTTAACTAGTTATGGCCGTACTCGTACCTAGCCTAGGGGCGCAGAGGTATGAAAGGGCGCGAAGGCAGAATTGGTAAAAGAAGAAGCGGGCCCGGTGCCGGCACTCAGGGGGATTGCCGCAAAAAGGGGACGCCGATGGGATGCTTGCCTACGACTCTTTCGACGTTTAATCTGCCCCTGAGCTATCTACAGGATAACTAGGGCTTTCTTTGCCGAAATGGGTACCCATCTATTGTGTGGTTATGACCTCAATCGGCAGGACTCTTCTTCAGTTCAGACTCTCAAAAGGATACACAGTTGTTCCGAAGTCAAGTACCAACACTTCATCTGACAGACGCACCAATGATTATTAGGTATATAATAAATACTGATTAAGGATCCTATATTGTAGTTTTAATATTTGATGAACTTAAAATTAAAATTATAACCGATACTGTGAATAAAAGAAATAACTAAATAAAAATTAGATAGGTTTAAGTATAAGAAAATCGACATTCCATTATTTAGTTTATAGTTTATAGAAGCTATAGTTTTCTAGTTTATGATTTAATATTGTTTTACATGAATAGAATATAAATAATGTAAATAAGCGGCAGGTTTATAAGTGCCCAATTAATGTCAATAGACTCGCCATCTATTACATTGGGACCTAAACATAAACTGGCGAAAGTGGGTGCACTAGCACCTCTGCCTAACCCTTCGGGGATATACGTGTGAGTTTACGTCTTTTTTAAATTATGTAAATGTTCACTTCCTCTATACGTACCTATTTTATCAGTAAATTCAAATAAGTCTTGTTTAGTGGGAAACTTCGAAAAAATTAGAGGAGGTTCACATACTCGTATCTACAAGTTTTAGACAACAAGTTCCGCAAGTAAGTCCAAACTCTACATGCGACCAGAATTAACGATACGATGATGTTGATGTAGTAGCTTCTCACATTGGTGATATATTATGTTATAAAGAGAGTAGGTACCACCGTTATGGTAGTTTCATATAAAGTTCATCAAGGTCTAATCATGGAATCCAAAGTGATTCTGATGATACAAAGGGAATCAAAAGCCATTGCCATGGTTTTCTAAATATGAATTGAACCAATTCAACTGGTAAAGCACCAGAAGCACAGACTCGTGTGTTTTGAGTGCTGTTCGACCTATGAGATAGCAGAAAACTATGGCACGTGATAAAGACATTTAATTAGTCAAAGAGAGACAGGTCAAGGTTCTTACGGAGGTAGGACACGACGGTATCTCCCGTCCGAAATGAGCTGTCCAACTGGGGAAATACCTCCGCCCTACAGAAGACCGCGGTCATAATAACCATCGTGTTGTGTTCCCGCCGGTAAGTACGTTAGCCAGAGCTCACTATACCCCTCCTTCCCCTCCCCTTCCTAGCCTCCCCACCCCTTTACAGCTCCCCCTTTCCCTTCAGGGTGGGCAGCGCGTGTGTGACACCCTTAGTGTAGCACACGTTCATAGGCCACGGTGGCCGCTTTCCATCAGGTGGGCCGCGTGCTTGTTTGCCACCTACATAGTAAAAAAAAAAAAACAGGTTAACTGCTGCGAGTGTCATAGCTGATGCTGCAGTGTTTGTTCTACACGTGGTGATAATAATACGTAAGTGATACTTCTGGTGCAGCTGCTTATATCCAATTTTCTACCAAAATCATAGCTATCCGAGCGCAATCCCACTTAGAAAATATATAAGTAAGTAGGTATTCTAATACATCTATACTAATATTACAAAGAGGAAAGATTTGTTTGTTTGTTTGTAACGAATAGGCTCCGAAACTACTCGACCGATTTCAATAATTCTTTCACCTCTAAAAAGCTGCAATACCTAGGAGTGACATAGGTTATATATCATCATGCTACCATCCAAGGGAGCGGAGTAACGATAATAAATCTCAATCGATCCGGTAAATTTCTATACATTGGCGCTTATATCGACAGCGAGGAAAAGTAGTGTAGAGAGGCAAGTAGAGAATCGAGTCGTGCAACGCCATAATAATCGACATTCACGCGGGCGCAGCCGCGAGCAACAGCTAGTTTTATATAAGTTAAGTGTTCCAGAATATTTATTTGTTTGAGTCTTCACGATAACATATTTTACTGATAGTACCTATACATAGTTACAGTAATAGTAGTGGATTGATTCTTTGATTCTTTGTCCCGTTAT
Organism: Pelosia muscerda; assembly: GCA_963691645.1. Lineage (NCBI taxonomy): Eukaryota > Metazoa > Arthropoda > Insecta > Lepidoptera > Erebidae > Pelosia > Pelosia muscerda. The sequence continues at coordinate 10,289,183 of OY829100.1, forward strand.
ATTATGTAGATAAATATGCAACAGAAAAAATGAGAGCTTTTGCTAAGTTTGCAGTAGGTATGTCATTATTTTATGATTTGCCTTCAGCTTAACATCAGGCGAGGTGAAGTCAAATTGACGTGCCATAAAATAAAAAATTTTTTTTCAAAAATCCATTAAGTCTTCGTTTTCAAAAGGTTGAATTCCTGGGTAGGAAAACTCCATTTTAATTTCAATGTTTTAATTTTATTTGTATGCTTTAAACACACAATAGAAGTCAGTATGTTGCACTCCACACATAACCCAACAGTAAGATAGCAAACAAGGTTTACACATTATTCTACTATTCTATCCTAATTCTTACTTCCTACTTCATATTTCATGCCAACCTATTATTGTTCATCCTAGTCTTCAAATACATGCAAAGATATTTAAATAAGTTTTCCATCGGTTCTTGTGAAACCAAATGGAAAAGTGACCGCGTGGTTCCGGGCAGAGTAAAATTATGGCCACTCCATCTCTTCCCATTCGGTGTCGTATAAGGTGACTAAGGAATAGGGAAAAGGGCTAGGGAACATTAGACAGATACATAGTTCAGACAAACCTCAGATGCATGGCTCGAGCCAAGAATAGTGTCCGGAATACGAAAATCCCCTACTACGTGGGACCGAATACCTACAATGGTTGGTGAAATGTGGGCGTTAATTCATCTCCGCTTACCCCGGAGGGAAATGTAAGTCAGTGAGTAGACTCAAACGTGAAAGATTGTGAAGATAAATGATTAAAGTTTCTCCGTGAGTTTAACTGCTGAAAAGACCGTAAACTCAACTACCGTCTCAGGGTAAATAATAGCAAATAAATCACGATATAAACCCTTTAAAAAAAAATTCCATTCGTTATTTTTCTTCGCGTAAACTTTAACGTACACGGCTATAAGGGATGAATTCAATTAATTAGGTAATACAAATCGTCATGAACATATTTTGTCAGTACCAACAATATTTATAGTGTGAAAATCCACCTAATAGCTACCTCACATAATACATAACACTATTTTTTTGATTTTTAGATACGTACTCGAAGGGCAAATAGCCATGTTCAAGCTATATGTAGGTATAATCAAATCAGATTTTGATAACGCGTTGATGTCTTTTTTACGACCTAAAGGTCAATACGCTTAACAAGTTTCACCTGTAATAGAATAGAGTATTTAAAAACGTGGTACTTACTGCTGAAGATGGAGTAGGAGTCCATAACAGGAGTAGAAGTGCAGCGGGCGCGAAGTGTAGCGCGAAGAACCGCGCACGCACCGGGCCCGACATGGCTGCGCCACCACTACTGGATGCGCGCCCTCGCGACCAGACCGGAGCCGCAGGCGCCTCGCCCGCGCCTCCGCGGGGCGGGGGTGTCCTCACTGCCGCCCGAGCACTCCTCTATCCTTTAGTATCCCGGCACAAACGGCGCGCGCGCACGGGATTCTGGCGCAGCGCGCACCGTGCTATGGCGGTGTACGTGCTATGGTAAGACTTATCTTCTACCTACTACTCACTCTATCTTTGGAAAATTAAATTACGTATAAAAATGTGAACCTCGATTTTGATACCATTTAACTACTCTTTATAAAATTTCATTTATTTAATCGAGAATTAAAATTATAACTGAAGTAATTTAATGTATCCCTATTTATTTTACTTTATTATACTTAATTATACTTTTTTTTTATAAAATAACTTCCTTTTATAAATAGGATGCTAGCTGCGTTTGCACCGCTTCTAGAAGTAAATACACAAGTAAGTAAATGTATTTTATTAACTATTTTTTGAACTGTAATAATTTTAGGCTCTTACTGTGTAAGTGATGATTTACTTATGTCTAAAAAATGCCTATCCGACGATATCTTTTTCAATATTTGGGAATGCAAAAAGCGGAGTAGCGACGGGTGCGGGCGGTTTGACCCGCTCGTCCGTTTGCACTCGTCTTTTTGCAATTTCTCCAAAACGCTAACGCCGTCAAACATTCATGACTCCAGTAGAACTTGATATATTTATAATTGTGTTGAACAACCAGAGATCAGTATTGTATGTAGTTTAAATGGAATAACTATGAACTTAGTTATATAGTTCGACTTCTTAACATAGTAACGTTAATAGTTAATTATAACATGAACATGACATATTGAAATAAAAGGCCGACAAAGTTTATCACCGCTCGGATGTAGGGTGTCGGTATTGCGCAAACGCACTCATTCCTACAAATACATAAATGTCATACTTTGTAATTATGGATTGAATTACAATTTAATTCAAAAAATCTGTAGGAAAATAGAAAATTTCTTTTAAAAATATATTTTATTCATTATTATTTAATATAGCATGGTTGCAAGCACAATGGCCCAAAAAGAGAGGCTAGGTGCGGACAAGGGAGTCTCAATACGAATACAGCATGGTGAAACAATATTTCTTTTTAATTAATGTGTTATAAGTATGTTGACCGTGTTGAAATATAACCTAACCTAACCTTGTTTCAAAGGAAATTAAAATTTAAACCTCCTTCGTAAGGAAATTCAGAGAATTGAAAAATGTCTGAAGCAATTGATAAATTGTCTTAGACTTCAGTATGTGTGAAGGTACAGTCTACTTAACAACAGACGCGTACTCTTTACGAATATTCTTCAAGTAGGCAATGAACCATCATGTAGATAATTCACTTGCAAATGTAATATATCATTACTACCTATATTATACTTTCCTACCGAATATTCATCTTATGGATAATTTTGCGAATATTTAAATATATATCTTTTCTCTATATACTTAAATAAAAGTCTAAAATGTCATTACAATAATCTACCTTCGTCGCATTAAATAAACAATATTTGAAATATGTGTAACACGCCAATCAATAAAAAATCTACTTTTTATTAACCAATTTCATAAAGAAGATTTTTAATTCGACCGTAGGTTTATATTTTTCCATATTGATATTCTTTATTGCACAGATAAATATTTTGTGACACATAAACTGAAGGACATTTGCATACAAGGGTAAGTTTGACTATTCTTCCTGCGAACTTTAAAATGGTAGAGCAGAATAAAACAAAGATAGGCACAAGTAAACAATATTCTTAGTGTCCAACGGTAGAGTCAGGTGTCTCCCAGTGCGAATATGACAGACTGAGGAAGAAAAATATTAGTCACAGTCACACATAAAACGACGGAATAGGGTTCTAAGATCTCGCTATAGGTACCAGTAAAAAATATAATTTGTACTATATACTACTTTATACAATACTTCTTCCAATTCTAAGACAAATAAAAATTAGTTTTCATGACCATTATGATCCGTGACATTAGTATCTACATGATTATGTAATATTCAATAATATGCGTAGTATATTTCCAATTATTTGTTAAGTAATTTGAATGAATAAAATTATTAACCGCTAATATCATGTCAATGATTCCGTAGTGGCGCAACCGTGGACTAGAGTGTATCAATTTACGGCTAAAAAGCCAACACAGCGATAGATCGTATAACGTACTTAGGTCAAAGTTGCTAAGATATGCGTCGAGTTCGGGGTATGTATTCAAAAAGTATATACCTAACACGATATAAATAATGAGATTATTTTCATTGACATATATCCAACTGTTTGTTGGGCATACTTTGTGTACAATACATACCTACATTTAAATATATCAAAGCAGATATTTGTGTGTTGCGTATTTATTTCGAACTTTTTGTTTTAAGATCGGAAAGTATTATTAGACAATGGCCTAACTATAGCCATGATTTTCTTTGTGTTTTCTATTATATGAATATATGAATTATTGAATTCTCGGCGTGACACTAAATTTATTCTCTAATATTTTAAGTGATGTGCGCCAACACCTTTGATGATGCACAAATCTATAGGCCGCCAATTTCCATCAGGTGGGCCGCGTGCTTGTCTGCCACTTTAGTGGCATAAAAACTCTTTGTATGTATCTAAATTGTACCACATACGTACGTGAGCACATACAACACCTTCCTTTTAGCTTTGCGGCAGTTGAGTAAAGCACCACAACTAGGTTTACAGCTTACCGGTAGAGCGAGATCGTAGCCATGATTACCTACTTCACTGCGTACCTATTAAATAGCTTAAGCTGTAGGATTTTAAACTGACCTGCGACGTATTGTATTTTTCAGAGAAATAATATTAAACCTAATAATACTAACCGCGGTAGCCCAGTGGTATGGGTAATGGACTGCTGAGACGAGGTCTCGAGTTCGATCCCAGTTTACTATGGCACACACCAATGACTTTTCGATGTTTTTCGAAGATATGTGTGTATTTATCGCAGGTTTATAAGTGCCCGGTTAATGGCAATAGGCTCGCCACCTATTACATTGGGACCTAAACATAAACTGGCGAAATGTGGGTGCTAGCACCTCTGCCTAACCCTTCGGGGATAAAGGCGTGAGTTTATGTTATGTTTATATTTTTTAATTTAACAGGACTATATACTGCTCATATGCCAATTAAAAGTATCTATCTGAGTTCCTTGCGCTTCCAATACCCCACTCTTTTATATTTTTATTTTTATTTACTTACTTACTAGCTGACCCGCGCAACTTCATCTGCGTCACCTCGTTTTTGCAACATTTTTCTCTTCTGTTCCGCACCAGTTGGTTGTAGCATTATATTATATACATATAAACCTTTCTCTTCAACCAATCTATCTATTAAAAACCACCTCAAAATCCGTTGCGTACTTTTAAAGTTATAAGAAAATAATATAGAGACAGAGAACGCGACTTTGTTTCATTATACTATGTAGTGATTTATTCATTTGTTTACTTATCAATTTATTTCTTTGTTTTTATTTATTTATTTATCATCTTCTTCTTCTTTTCTTAAAATGGCTTCTGCAGCAGAATAGCCGCAATTTTGCCAGTCTCTAGTAAATGTAAACGTAATGTAATCTTATTTATCATCAATAATTGAGTTAATTGACTGTCACACACACCAGGTAGATGTGACACATCTCAATATGACGATTATTTTTTAAGTTGAGTTTGTGAAACATTATTTTCACGTCAATCTATTCCACGTCACAGTTAGATAAAGTTTGGTAGTCTTAATTAGAAATACAACTAGTAAAATTTATGCACTCTTAAACCATCAACATCATCAAAATTTCGTACCGTTGCGGTCGTTATAAAGTAACTTAAGCTAGAATAAACTTACATTAACAAATTAAAGGTCAGAGAAATACTAATCATGTTTTTAAAGTTTTGGAAAATGTATATATTAAGCAAAGGTTCTTTGCCTAATTACTAAGTATCGCTTAGAATAGTTATCTGCTTTCAACTCAAGTAGGTACTCAAAGAAATCAACGCATTTTGTTTTAATGATTGCAGCGATATGATGACCGCTGGAGATATAGTGATCGGTTTGGATTCCCCGGACGAGAATTAGGTGCAATTCCGGATAGTGATGGATTTGGATTACCCGGGCAAGAATTAGGTTCAATTCCAGACAGCGATCGATTTGAATATGGGTCCAGGCAAGAATCAGAATCAATTCCAAATCCAAGAAACTCATACCCATACGATACTTATGGTTTATCGAATCGGCCAGACATAGTGCCACCCGCATTGCCTTCACCTCCCACCTCGGTTCCTTCAACATCTGATCAAGAACGAAGCAGGAGTCTTAGTTACACAATATATGATCCCGTGACGAGGCAACGCAGCGTAGAGCGCAATTGCACTGCACCAGGATGCTGTGTTCCGAAGTGTTTCGCTGAAAAGGGAAGCAGGGTAAATATAATTCGAACATATACTAAAAATGTTTAATGAATTGTGTCATAATCCTCATCTACTTAAACTTAAAATACTTTTTTATTAGGGTATCCCTGGAATGTTTGGTGCTCCTGGTCCTCAAGGTTTTCCAGGTCACGAGGGTCCAGAAGGACCACAGGGTCCTAAGGGGCAAAAAGGACAGATGGGCAATCCTGGTCCTAGAGGACCCAAAGGTGATCGAGGAAAGCCTGGTGAGAGAGGGTTCGTAGGAAGAACTGGACCTCCTGGACCTCAAGGTGAACCTGGTCGAATAGGTCAAGCTGGTAGGGATGGCTGTAATGGTACAGATGTAAGTATATTTTGTGTTCCAATGTTTTGAATATCATATTTTTTGGTTGTATATAACATTGACGTATAAAATTTGATGGTGTCTATTGTCTATTACCGGCGGTTTCACTCGCGTGGAGTACTATCCTGTTCCCTAGCACTGAACCTATTCTTAGTATAAAAATATTCCAAATTGTAATGACAGGAATTGATAATTTTAGATTGACATGTCATTTATATATTTACCATGTTTGTTGATTATATCGAGCAACCGATATTTCGGCGTTGTTGCAAGCGCCATGATCAAGGTGTACCTTAACTTTTTTTTTTGTTGCTTTTTTTTTCATCGTGCGCAAAATCCCCACGGATACCACCTCCGCCAAAACCGGTGGAGACCGTGATTATGTCGGACTTGAACCGTCCAAAACGCACGCCGTCCATGGGTCCTTGATTGCCGGAGGTGAGATTATACAAGACATATCTCTCGCACCCCGGTAGACCCGTACCTACAGTGTATATAGATAAGAATTGAGATCTCAGCTCCGACATTTTTTTATCTTAAGCTAGTACCTAGTACCTGGTATAATATTGTAACATTTACGATATTAATTAGGTATGTTTTATTTCATAATCTCACAGGGTGAACCTGGTCCTCTTGGACCTCAAGGTAATCCAGGTCCACGTGGTTTTCCCGGCTCAAGAGGTGACAAAGGAGATAAAGGAGAAGCAGCGTACACTGGTAATTATCCAAAAGGGCAAAAGGGTGAACCGGGAGCTGATGGACGGCAAGGACCAACGGGTCCCGCAGGACCAACCGGTCTTACTGGATTACAAGGAGCTAAGGGAAATGTGGGGCCGATTGTAAGATCATTTTCTTTAGTTAAATTTTATTTTTATATGATTACGAGCGCATAACACCCAACAATTATTCTTTTATTTAAGGGTGTTCCTGGTCCTAGAGGTGATAAAGGTGATAAAGGTAACAAAGGTCGAGCTATACAGGGTGATAAAGGAGACCGTGGTGATCCAGGTGATAAAGGTCCAAGTTGTCCATCTGAAACGGCACCCGGCACGAATGAACCAGGGTCTTCTCATATCAAAGGTTCACAGGGGGATATGGGTTCAAAAGGTGAGAAAGGAGAACCTGGACCAATGGGTGATAAAGGTGATACAGGTCTCACAGGAGAAGGAGGCCGCCCAGGACAGATTGGAATCAAAGGAGAGAAGGGACTTAGAGGAAATCCTGGTGAAAGAGTAAGTTAATATAATACTAAATAACTATATATATTTTCACTAAGTAAATGGGGTATAACATTTCGCTATGCAGTCTAGCACGATCTATTTTTAACCGACTTCATATCATAGGAGAAATCATGTAAAGGAAATGTTTGTAGCCCACAGTATACAGAAGCAGCAGATAAAACAGCAATATTGATTTCTTTCTAGAGAAACTGTATTTCATCTTAATACATCGTTGTGAATTTGTGAATAAGCCGCCGAGGGACCCGAATCCCATTTCTTTATCATAAATCGAATCATCAAGCAACGTTGACATTTGATTTTAATTATAAGCCAAATTAAATAATTTCTGTACTTCTAGGGTCGAGACGGAATGTATGGTGCTCCGGGACCGCAAGGTAAAAAAGGAGATAGAGGAAATGATGGTGTCGCGGGTCTAGATGGAAGACCTGGAAGTAAAGGAGAACCAGGTCAACATGGATTACAAGGACCTCGTGGTATGAAAGGTATACCTGGTGCACCGGGTGGCCGCACTGGATCTCGAGGACCACCTGGCCCGGCAGGGCCCAGAGGTTATCAAGGTAGACCAGGCCCTACAGGAACAGATGGTGTTCCGGGAGAGAAAGGAAGTACGGGCCCAATGGGAGCCCCTGGAGGACAAGGTGAACCTGGTAATCCTGGTATTGAAGGACCAGCTGGTGCTAAAGGAGAAAAAGGTGAACCAGGGCGAGATGGGTCACGAGGTGACTTAGGGTTACGTGGATTTGATGGACCTCAAGGTCCACCGGGCCCAAGGGGACCTAAAGGTGAAGATGGCGATTCCATACCTGTAAGTTCACTTTAGCTAAACTATATTAATAAATGCTTTATCACAAATACTGGGTGCTTCGGGTATCCAACAAGATCTTCGGAGCCGGTGCATCTGCTAACTAACGGACGGGGCTCTGATTTGAGCTTTCCCTTCGGGGTTGAGAGGACAGACGGCAGTCGCTCCAAAAGCCCAAACAGACAAAAAAAATTATATAGACCTAGGTATCACGAAGAAAATTTGCCAGGGATAGGTTCCGCCGACTCGTGGCGAGTGATTTTTTTTTACTACAGCCATCGACACGCAGTCAAAGCCTATGCTCTCTACTTATTTATTTTCTGGCTTCTATCCCTCGAAACCCCCTCAGGGTTCAATGTATTTTTACTATATTTAGTAATTTCTTCTTCCATTCTGGCCTCTTTGTCATTTTATTTCATTTAATTTCAATACATTTATAACCGCGGTAGCCTAGTGGTATGGGTGGTGGACTGCTGAGACGAGGTCTCGGGTTCGATTCCAGGTTTACCATGGCACACACCAATGACTGCGATACTTTTCGAAGTTATGTGTGTATTTATCGCAGGTTTATAAGTGCCCGATTGATGGCAATAGGCTCTCCACCTATTACATTGGGACCTAAATATACACTGGCGAAATGTGGGTGCTAGCACCTCTGCCTACCCCCTCGGGGATATAGGCGTGATAGATAGTATATAAAATAATTTCAATACTTTAATCCTAGTAATTTTTTACTCCTCAATTAAAACTTCTACTAAATATGATATATATTCGGCCGAGTTTTATTTCGTCCTGTTTCTATTTATTAATCATGTTAACAATTTTTTCCCAGTACTCCCACCCAGTACTTAACAGTATCAATAAGTGGCAGATTGCTCTTATTGATGTTAATTATCGGCTATTGGCCCAAACTCATACCGTGCCTAGTCATGTTGATTCAGTCATGTCATGCAGTCCACGAGGAGATGGACGACCGTCTCGTTGACGCCCGGCTCACAGGCACATGATGGGTCCTCCCTACACTTGAAGCGAGCCAAGTATGCGGAGAACCTACCATGCCCTGTCAAAAGCTGGGTAGTGGTGCCGGCGATCTCCATCTTGTGGACAATACTATATGTCTCCAGCGCGCAAGGGAAAAGAAGCTTGGTGACCGAAGCCGTTTCGCCCTGTTTTTACCTTTTGTTCTGTTTACTTTCGACCGCAGAGCCACCTCTTTGGCGAGTTCGTCTATTCGCCCGTTACCCTTCTGCGTTGAAGGTGGGTGGGCCTTGATCCAGAACAAGAATACTTCCTTGCCCTGGGTCAATCCCCGCTTGATGGACGCCCTGGCCTTAATCGCCAGTGAGTGGAGGGCGTGTCGATTGGTGACCTTCATGATTGCGGCTGTGCTGTCGCTAAAAACGCCTTGAACGCTTGAGGTCTGTCGTCGGAAATACGAGGCTTTGGCGAATACTTTGCTATCGAGATTGACCGCTTAAGCAGTGATTGCTCCAATCCCGATATACCCCAAAGGTTATCGGTCCCACAGCAGATATGAGCAGTCCACTGCCAGTTGAGCTATGTCGGTAACGTTAGTTCTCTGCTGAATTATTTCGTTCCGGATTCGATCCCTCAGAGATATACCGAGTATAGCTCTTTCCATAGCACACTGATCGACCTGGAATGGGTAGACCAACAATCGTACCGCAATGTCTCGGCTCCGTATGTCATTACTGGAAGAACGCACTAGTTTAGACTTTGGGTTCAAGACATTGTGGGATGGGCGGCAAGAATAACCAACGTAGCTTTCCAAATGCGCCCAGCCCAACTGAATTCTTTTTTTAGCTCATCCTCAAAGTTGTTTCTACCTAGTTGAAGCAACATGCTCCGAAACAATCTGGGAGGGGAGTACATTTTATGAGTGGTATGAGAGAGTGTTTATCAGCTTATTTTATCAAAATTATTGTTGAATTGAACTGTGACTTCTTTTTTTTATTGAAATTTACTTTACCCAAGAAATTGACCCCCTTCCTTTTGATAGATTGATCGATGATAATACAATTTTCAATTAATAATATGTTTATAGTCTAGTAGCTAGTCTCCAAAGTTTAGTAGTGTAACTTTTATACTTCTGTTCTGAGTATAAATATTAAGTTCGAAAGAGTTTAAATTAAGCATGTTTCGCGTATTTCAGGGTCAGCCAGGTCAAAATGGTTTACCCGGACTTCATGGAGCGAAAGGAACAAAAGGTGAAAAGGGTTACCTAGGGTTAAGAGGAGCACCGGGTAACTCGACTTTGGGCATACCTGGCAACCCAGGAGAAATAGGACCTAGAGGAGAAAAGGGAGATAAAGGTAGCCCAGGATTCGATGGTATCCCAGGTAACCCTGGATCGAAAGGAGACATTGGTGGACGTTGTAATGAGTGCTGGCCTGGAGCTCGAGGAGAGAAAGGAGATCAAGGTGTAAATGGTCTACCAGGGGGGACCGGAGAGCGAGGACTTCCTGGTCCACCTGGACTTAATGGTGAAAGAGGTGCAGATGGTAACAACGGTTCGCCTGGGCCTGCAGGTGCTCCTGTAAGTACTTTCATGATTTTCAGCTTGTTTTTGTTTTCATTTGTAACAGCGAAATTTATTTATGAACGATGTTAATACCCAGGGTGATCGCGGAGATGATGGACCTATTGGGCCACGAGGAGAGAGAGGAGAAAACGCATATATTGCATCAAACATAGTTAAAGGTCCACCCGGAGAGAAAGGTCAACAAGGTGCACCAGGTTTTATGGGGCCTAAAGGAGAAAAAGGAAGCGCAGGTCTCAAAGGAAACGCAGGACCAATTGGTATGCCCGGAGCGAAGGGAGACCAAGGCTTGAATGGACAGCCTGGAACAGATGGTATGCCTGGATCAGATGGAAATCCTGGTACTCCTGGACTTGACGGACAATCTATTAAAGGCGAAAAAGGTGCAGTAGGACTTTTAGGACAAAAAGGTGAAAAAGGATGGGCAGGACGATCAGGCATAAAAGGTGAACCTGGTAAATGTCCAGTAGATATTGGCTTACTCACAAAAGGTGATACAGGCGCTCCAGGGGCTCCAGGGCCTCAAGGATATCCAGGTTTGTCAAAATTATTCTATTAAATAAGTACAGTAGTATTGTTGTTAACCCTAAGTAGCCAGTGCTAGAGTTTATTCATGTTGATGTTGTACTGGTTACAGATGAACAAGGGTGTTAAGGCGGTACTTATACTTAATTCAAGTAATTTTCTTGTAAAATAAATTGTTATTGATCCTGGCTATTCAATATCCGAGAATTGCATCAGTCAATTTTTTAATAAAAGTAAGAATGAATATAATTCATTAATTGTTTTATAGGTGAAAAGGGAAATAAAGGTGATCAAGGATTTTCGGGCCGTCCAGGAGAAAAAGGAGCAACAGGATTACCCGGTAATCCAGGGCCAGTTGGTCCTAGAGGACTTACTGGAGCAAGAGGAGACAAAGGTGCTATCGGTAGTAGCGGCTTCCCTGGTACTCCAGGAGAAGCAGGCCAAAGAGGATATCCTGGTATACCTGGCTTTAAAGGAGATAAAGGTGAAATTGGCCCATCTATGCCAGGGCCACCAGGTCCTGCTGGATTCACTGGAGAAAAGGGTGACAAAGGCAATAGAGGAATTCCAGGTACGCCTGGTGCTGATGGTTTTACTGGCCCTGAAGGTCTACCTGGTGAAAAAGGAGACCAGGGTCTAATAGGACGTCCGGGTTCCCCTGGACTCCCTGGTGAGAAAGGTGACGCTGGTCCAATAGGTCCTGTTGGTATACCTGGTACTCCTGGCATACCTGGAAGAGAAGGACCCAAAGGTCAACAAGGTTACCCAGGATTCGCTGGAAATCCAGGAGTGATGGGATTACCTGGTTCGAAGGGTGAACCCGGCATGCCAGGAAATCCGGGACCAAGAGGATTCGCTGGAGCACGAGGGCGTCCTGGTCTTAGAGGTGCAGCTGGCATACCAGGGGCACCAGGTGAAAAAGGTGACAAAGGTGATCTCGGTTTCACTGGACTTCCAGGTAATCCTGGTAAAGACGGCCCTATTGGTCCTCCAGGTCCACCTGGACTCAAAGGAAACGTAGGAAATGCTGGAACACCTGGAATGCCTGGATTACCTGGTTTAAGTGGTGAAAAAGGAGACCGAGGTTTCCCAGGGTTGGATGGACCTAAAGGAGACCCTGGTTTAGCGTCTGATAAGGGTCAAAAAGGTGAGGCAGGAATACCGGGTCTGCAAGGCAGGGATGGTATACCAGGTGAACCAGGAGAAAAAGGTAACACTGGAGCACCAGGTTTAGCGGGCTTTGGAATACCAGGACTGAATGGACAAAAAGGTGAAAGAGGCTTGTCTGGCTTAAATGGAACACCGGGACTGCCTGGCGAAAAAGGTGATATGGGCCGCGTTGGTCTAAAGGGAGATAAAGGATCTATGGGATTGACAGGTGAGCGTGGTCTGCCAGGTTTGCCAGGAATGGATGGATTACCAGGAGAAACGGGGCAAAGAGGACTACCTGGTATGAGTGGACTGAAAGGTGATAAAGGGGACGAAGGTTTTTCTGGACGTGACGGCTTACCTGGGCAACCTGGAGAGCGAGGCCTCCCTGGCCTCCAAGGAGCTCAAGGCATTCAAGGCTTTCCAGGACAAAAAGGGGATAGAGGACTTCCTGGGACAGGAATTAGTGAAAAAGGAGATAGGGGTGATGCCGGCTTACCTGGCTATGATGGTAGGCCAGGAGAAAAAGGCGCAAGAGGACCACAAGGCGAAACAGGTTTACAGGGTGAAAAAGGAGATAATGGGTTGAGGGGGCAAAGAGGAAATGATGGATTAATGGGCGTTGCTGGCCAAAAAGGTAATTTTCTATCGATATTCGATAAACATATTAAAATGAGATCTAATGATTTGTCTTTAAACATATAATATTTTCAAATTCAATTATTAATTATGTATTGGATTAATACAATATTAAAATATTACAGGTGAACGAGGCCCAGCTGGACCAACTGGGCTACCAGGTTTAGTAATGGTTGGTGAAAAAGGATTACCAGGTCTTCCTGGAAAACATGGGAGACCTGGGATACAAGGTGCACCAGGCGAAAAAGGTGACCAAGGCCTCACTGGTCTTCCAGGTCGAACTGGTGAACCAGGTCAACCAGGTCCTATAGGTCCTCAGGGAGAAAAGGGTGATCAAGGTTTGGAAGGCGCAACAGGTCCACCAGGAGTTGCTGGTTATCCAGGTTCACAAGGGTTGCCAGGCCTTAGAGGCGAAAAAGGTGAACGTGGCGACAAAGGTGCAACAGGCTATGGTCTACCAGGCCAAAAAGGAAGTGAAGGTCCTCCTGGTGTACCAGGTCTCATGGGTCTACAAGGTGATAAAGGCGATCGAGGAAATGATGGACTTGATGGACAAACAGGCATTATGGGCCCGCAAGGTCTGAAAGGTGATCAAGGTTTTCCTGGGAGACCAGGTGCACAGGGTCAAATTGGTAAACCGGGTAATAAAGGTGAAGCTGGTCGATTTATATTCGGAGAAAAAGGAGAAACTGGATTAACTGGTCCCATTGGTCTAACCGGACCTCCAGGGCGAAACGGTGAGCCGGGCCTGCCGGGTATAGATGGAAGACCAGGTGAAAAAGGAGATCGTGGTTTTCCAGGACCAAACGGCCCACCAGGACCGACTGGGCCAAGAGGCATTCAAGGGCTACAAGGTGAACGAGGTGAGACTGGTCTTACTGGAAGAACGGGCGCACCCGGGGCCCCTGGAGCTCCGTGTGTCGAAACAGATTATTTGACTGGCATCCTTGTTGTGCGACATAGCCAAGGAGATTACAAACTCGATTGTCCTCATGGGCTCGTTCAGTTGTGGGAGGGATATTCGCTATTGTATATAGACGGCAACGAAAAAGCACATAACCAAGACTTAGGACATGCTGGGTCATGTGTAAGAAAGTTCAGTACAATGCCTTTCCTTTTCTGTGACATCAATGAAGTATGTAATTACGCAAGTCGCAATGATAGAAGTTACTGGTTATCAACCAACGAAGAAACTCCCATGATGCCAGTAGAAGGCAGAGATATAATGAAATATATTTCGAGGTGTGTGGTCTGTGAGGCCCCGGCGAATGTGATAGCTGTTCATAGTCAATCAGATAGAGTTCCAGAATGTCCTGGAGGATGGGCTGAACTTTGGATTGGATACAGTTTTGTGATGGTAAGTATATTATAGATTATTGATAAAACTACAACCGTATAAGATTTGAACCTCCTCGAAGCTGAATGTCTTTTGAATGAGTTAGTCCACTAGTCAAAACGTCTCCTCGAATAATGTGCTGAAAGATGTACATTTTATACAGCGTCAAAAATATCTTTTTCCCGATCCTATGTATGTATCGGACAGTCTGAACTGGAATAACATATTAGGCTTTGATTTTAATTAATTAAATCTATCGCTCTGTATATTTCATCCTGATTCGTTTGTGTATCATCCATAATAATTATAATTTACCTATTTACAGCACACCGGTGCGGGTGGACAAGGTGGTGGCCAAGCTTTAGAAAGCCCTGGATCATGTTTGGAAAGCTTCCGTACAGTACCATTCATAGAATGTAACGGTGAGGGAGGTACATGCAACAAGTTTGCTAACAAGCTTAGCTTTTGGTTAACTACTATCAATGATGAAGATCAGTTTGCTATGCCGAAACGACAGACACTAAAATCTGGAAATCTAGTCGAACGTGTAGCCCGATGCACAGTTTGCATGAAAAACACCAAATAATGTAATATAACTATTTTAAGCTCAGGTTTTGTTTGTAATTATCGATTACTCAGAAGATTTGATTATATGTGACTTTAATTGCCTACTAAAATATCATTAATCGTAAGTACAGAGAAGAGAGAATGGGGTTAAAATGTAGGCGCATAATGTATCATCTTGTAAACAGAATAGTTGAGTTCCTGGCCATCAAATAAGCCAAAGCTATTTAAATATAAGTTTTCGTATTTAACTACTGAAACATTTTTTTCAAGCTATGTTTTTGCAATGTTACTTAAATGTCATATTTCTGTTATTGCTTGTCTGTAAGTTAAATACAATTACTGTTTACCTACTGATCACAGTATAATATAAACTATCTAAGTATGTAATACAACAATACCAACAACTCATTGCCTGTTTAGGGTTATGAAAATTCGCTAGTCACAGGTCACAGCTGAACATTTGCTTGGAATAATTCAATTATGGTGCATTTTGTGATAATTTAGACTCGCCTTTGTATATATCTACTATTAAATGAATATAATAATATAAAATACAAAATATTAAAGACAAACCGTCTACGTATGTACCGTCTTTACCTATAACAATTTTTTTAACCAAATCTCCTTATATTCACTTTGTAATTAAAATTAATAATTTATGTTATAAAATAAAATTACGAAAGGAAAGAAATTAAATGTCATGATTATTAATTACATTTTCAACCGACTACTGTGTCTGCTAAAACTTATGAGTGGGTAGGTAGGTACTTACTTATAGTAAAGATGCTTTGACAACACTGCCATAATGTCGATAGATTAATGTTAATGAATTAAGAATTCGTACAATAAATAACTTAAAAACTTAAGAAAATGTTTTGTTTTAACGACAGTAAAGGGTGATT
Organism: Pelosia muscerda; assembly: GCA_963691645.1. Lineage (NCBI taxonomy): Eukaryota > Metazoa > Arthropoda > Insecta > Lepidoptera > Erebidae > Pelosia > Pelosia muscerda. Next base: position 10,305,019 of record OY829100.1, read on the forward strand.
TATTATTGTGGGTAGGTATAATCTAATGATTTTTTTAGGAACTGATAGGTACCTAAGCTAATTCTAGCTTAGTAAATCAGCGTCCAGGACGGGACTTGAGGCCGCGACTTAAACTGTGGATGTCTGAAAAGGTGACCCCTGTTTCATGGGAATAGGACTTTGCTTTCAGCTTGCCAGCAGGACTAGGTGAAGTCAAATTGACGTATCCAATATAAAAAAACCTCCTCAGGCTCAGGCTCAAAAACGTCCTGGCTAGACGTCTCGTGGACATTCGTGGTCAATAGTCTCACTTCCAAGGACGTTCAAGATCGTGCGAAGTAAGAAGATGGACCCTGAGCTCTGAGTTTAGCTTGGCCTCAGGTGCAATCAGAAAAAACGTCTAGGTACATGATGATGATGATAAAAAAGTTAAGTACCGAATACAATTACCTACTTACATTTCAAGTTCATTTATTTAGTAGATACATAGTCATTTTAAGTAATAAATGGCATCAACGATATTTGAGTCTCTGAGTGTGTGAGTGAGTGCTGATGACCTACCTGATCACATTGAATTTAAGTATAAGTTTAAATTTCAGGGACTTCCTTTCATTTCATTTAATATGTTTATTAGAGAGATTTAAAAGTAGGCCTAATAATGTAATAATAATAATAATAATAATTATCGCATAATGTGGAGGCAATATTTACAGAGGAAAATTAATAACCGATGGCCGCAGAGCCCTCGGGCTCTTGCGCTCGTAACTTTTTGGCATAACCAGATCGTATCACGAAATAAAATCAAAATCTTAATTGATTTAATTTTATCATTCTGAATTTAATTATACCGAGTATGTAGTGTTATAAGGGAAACTGGGGACACTTAATCCCTATGGGAGACAAGGTACACCAATATTTTTAGAATTACTAAGCGTATTAGACTATTTTTAATGTGGTATTACTAAGGGTAATAATGTTTACTTAGTGTTACCACACTAAAAAATACTCTAATACGCTTAGTAATTCAAAAAATATTGGTGTAACTTGTCTCCCATATGGATCCAGTGTCCCCAGTTTCCCCTACATATTGTAGGTACTGATGTCTGTGATCCAAAATGCAAACTCAACTCGATAATCGATATTAAATTTGAAGCGGACAAGATAACTGAATCTGTCATAAAAGCATGGACAATAAACTGTCCAGAAAAGGAAATAAAACCCAAAAAGGTGCCATGGTGGAATAAGGAACTAGAGATGCTACGTCGCAAGACAAGGACTATCTTCAACAAAGCCAAGGCACAAGGAGACTTCAGGGAATATTCCAAAATGCTCACTGAATATCACAAGGCCGTACGGAAATATAAGAGAAAGTCATGGAGAACACACTGTGACCAAATAAGTTCTCTTCCAGAAGGCATGAGATTAGCTAAAGCCCTGGCAATAGCCAAGGAGAACCCACTCACGAGTGTGAGAGACGGAAATGGGAAGCTCACGGAATCAGGAAAAGAAACACTACATGTAATGATGAGTGAACATTTTCCTGGATCAGAAATAATTGCGGAAGTACCACAAAATCAAATAGAAATTGATGGTACTGAAGGCTCGAAAACCAATAAGGCAGCATGGAACTCTGCAAGGAAAATAGTAGATGGGAACAAACTACAATGGGCCATAAGCGGTTTTAAACCATATAAATCACCAGGCCCTGATGGTATCTACCCCGCACTATTACAACAAGGCATGAACATACTAATCCCCCACCTCGTGAGATTATACCGAGCATGCTTAGCTTTCAACTATATACCGGTGATATGGAGGAAAGTAAATGTAGTTTATTTACCCAAACCAGGCAAAGCAAACTACGAAGATGTAAGATCATACAGGCCTATCAGCCTAACATCTTTCTGCCTAAAAACGATAGAAAAACTGATAGACAACCATGTGAGGGAAGGACCCCTAAAACGTTTCCCTTTACACAGGATGCAATGCGCCTACCAGCAGGGCAAATCTACGGAAACAGCGTTACACTTGGTAGTGGAACGCGCTCAAAAGGCACTGAATTGCAAAGAGATAAGCGTAGCGGCCTTCATAGATATTGAAGGCGCCTTTGACAAAACGACCTTTGAAGCAATCCAGACAGCAGCGGTCAGACACGGGGTGGACAACACCACCTGCAAATGGATAGAGAAATGCTCAAGAGCAGAATAATTTGCTCTACGCTAGCGGGTGAGAAGATATACGCCAAGACCACTAGAGGATGTCCCCAAGGGGGCGTACTCTCACCGCTACTATGGAGCTTGGTAGTCGACTCACTGATAGTTAAACTAAATGAAGGACCATTCTACACAATAGGATACGCTGACGACCTAGTGATAATGGTAAACGGTAAATTTCCAGGCACTGTCTCGGGATTATTACAAAAGGGTTTGAATATAGCACTCAGATGGAGTATGGAAAATCACTTAACGATAAATCCATCCAAAACATCAGCCCTATATTTCACACGCAAAAGGGACCTAAAAAGCTTAAAAAGACTTAAGGTAGCAGGAGTACAACTGGAATGGGCCGAAGAGGTGAAGTACCTCGGAGTCATGTTAGATAAACAACTAACATGGCGGTCACATCAAGATTTCGTCACAAAGAAATCAATGAGAGTCCTCGGTATATGCCGCAGGGCGTATGGCAGAACATGGGGACTTAAACCAAAAATTCTGCACTGGATATACAACATGATGATACTACCGATAATCAAATACGGAAGTATAGTGTGGTGGCCAAGGACCACGAAAGTAACATGCAGGGAAACGCTCAGCAAAATCCAACGGATAGCCTGCATGTCTATAACGGGTGCATTTATAACAACACCGTCAGCAGCGGTGGAACGACTATTAAATATGCTACCGCTGCATTCAATTGTACAAATGGAGGCTATTAAAGCTCTCAAAAGACTTAAGGATGCAGGACATATTACCAGCATACCAATGAGTTACACAAAAATGGAGATAACACCTGATCTTCGGGATCTACTAGAAATGAGGTCTGACAAAAAACAGCCTAAACTAGTATTTCATAGGAACTACAAGGTAACAATTCCTACCAGACAGGAATGGAAACAAGGTCTCAGAACCGATCAAGGTAATAGACAAATCTGGTATACCGATGGCTCTAAGACACTAGATGGCACAGGAGCAGGTGTACACGCGAAAAATTGCGACATCAGCGTCAGTCTCGGCAGATACGCCTCCGTATACCAAACGGAGGTGTACGCTATTATTGAATGCGCTCAGGAGATTATAAATAGAAAAACTCATGGAAAGGAAATTTATATTCTCAGTGACAGCCAAGCAGCCATTAAAGCGCTAAGCTCTCCAAAGGTACATTCAGAAATAACACTGAATTGCATAAGAAGCCTAAACAAGGTTGGAAGAGCCAACAGATTAAGGCTCGTCTGGGTCCCCGGTCATGAGGGGATTGAAGGAAATGAAAAAGCAGACCATCTAGCCAGACAGGGATCTGCTAAAATACCTACAGGTCCCGAACCATTCGTTGGACTCCCCGTAGCCACATTCAAAAGGGCTATTCTAGAGCAGGCCAAAAAGAGGCAGCTTAAGGAATGGAGGACCAAACCAGGCCTAACACATTCAAAGGAATTCTTAAGCAATGAATTGGGAAGGCTGAGCGAGAAAATAATTAATCTCAGCAGGGACAGAATCCGGAAAATAATAGGAGCGTTTACTGGCCACTACTGCACAAAATACACTTTGAGCAAGATTGGTATCATAAATGAAGAAACATGCAGACACTGCAAGGAGGACGTGGAAACGATGAAGCACATACTGTGCGAGTGCCACGCCTTAGGAAGACATCGAATGGATCTACTCGGGAGGGGATACCCCAAACCAGAGGATTACATGCACCTGCGATTAAGAGGAGTGGCCACCCTGATAGAGAGGGCTATCCCTCCTCTAACCTAGGAGCCAGGATGGGGTCGGCACAAAGGATCCAATAGGGTCGAAGTGTCCGCGAAAGCTCCAGAGCACGCACCCCAATAACATAAGATAAGATAAGATGTCTGTGATTATAAAACCTATGGGTGTTTTAATAATGTATAGTCAGCGTCGAAGCAAAGTACAATATTAGACTTGAAAAAAATTAGTTATGAAATCTATGAAATTATCACTTACATTTGACGCTTAATACCTATAGGTATTTACTGTTCTTATAGTATTGGGTAACATTATGTGATCTAGTGTTTAATGTGTAGGTACCTACATATTATGTACCTAGGTATTAATATTTGTAATGTTCATTGTTAGTGATTTGGTACGAAATGCGATGATTTTTGTTATTGCGAGCTGGAATATTATTATAAAATTCCATTTTACCTATTTAAAGCGCAAAACCATGAAAAACAAAAACAAGTGGAAGTGTGATGTAGTCGGTGCACGCGTGTTGGACTTTTTGATAAGAATACGTCTAAACTTTGTGTTTTAGTATGTAGGTATGATTAGAGCTAATTTTTTTTTAATAATATCACCCCTATATCCTCGAAGGGTTAGGCAGAGGTGCTAGCAACCACAGTTTCGCCAGTTTTTTTAAGTTTAGTATCCCAATTGAGCCAATTTATTTATATGAAAGGTAATAGGTATTTAAATAGTATTTAATTCAATGTGTATGTGTAACCAGGATCTAGAGCACATTAACAACTGGTCAAGCCAATTGGGGTTGACGCTTAATCCAAATAAGTGCCAGGCAATAATTATAGGAAGTCAACATTTACATATAACGGGTGCATGAGGCTATAGTAACTATATACTTGAAACCAAAATCGATATAAACCATTGATGTTTAAGAAAGGGGATCGGGCTTACCTACACAACGCTGCGTCATACTCATGAAAGTAATAAGCACTACGTACAATACTACGTATAATACTACGTACAATTACTACGTACAATACTACGTACAATACTACGTACAATACTACGTACAATTACTACGTACAATACTACGTACAATACTACGTACAATAGTACGTACAATACTACGTACAATACTACGTACAATACTACGTGCAATAGTACGTACAATACTACGTACAATACTGCGTACAATACTACGTACAATACGTAATATTTATGTACTACGTACAATACGTAATATGTACTACGTACGTAGAACTTATCACTACCATGGTCATTTTTAACCCCCGTTCCATTTTTATCCCCCGACGTAAAAACGACGGTGTTATAATTTTCACGGGTCTGTATGTGTGTTTGTGTGTGTGTGTGTGTGTGTGTGTGTGTGTGTGTGTGTGTGTGTGTGGCACCCTAACGGATCAACCAATTCCGATGTAGTTTTTTTGTTCGAAAGCTGAATTAGTCGGAAGTGTTCTTCGCTATGTTTGATAAACATTGATCCAAGATGGCGGTCTACATAATATACACTATGACAAATTTCAAATCCAAGATGGCCGCTACCAACAAATAGCGAATTACCTAAGTTTACTAGTTCGTCAATATGGGTATCAAATGAAAGGGCTTGACAAGGAGAACAATTTAAAAAGTATAAATTTAAAATTGAATCAAAATACCGCCGCGGTAGCCTAGTGGTATGCGTAATGGACTGCTATACAGCCGCGGTAGCCTAGTGGTATGGGAAATGGACTGCTGAGACGAGGTCTCGGGTTCGATCCCAGGTTGTACCATGTCGCACACCAATGACTTTGGCAATAGGCTCGCCACCTATTACATTGGGACCTAAACATAAACTGGCGAAATGTGGGTGCTAGCACCTCTGTCTACCCCTTCGGGGATATAGGCGTGAGTTTATGTTATGGACTGTGAATGGACGTTTAACTACGTTAGTGCTGTGCCTTCATCAATCGTAGAAGTTTTTGATTTAAGTATGTATATATTTTCAACTCCTATAGTAGATAGATGAAAATATAAACAATAAAAAATAGTGCTTGAATTTTTAGATTCCTAACTAAATTTTCAAATATCTTTTATTTTTTTATGAACTATACACGTAAACGCAACAAATAACCGAGACCGAGATAAATGCGATATTCTCTTGCACTCCATGAATTTGCACTACTTACTAAGAACGTTTTCCTACTGCTCGTTTCAATTTTCGAAATCAAACATCTTTGAAACCCTTCCGGACCCGTCGTCCCCCTGACATATTATTTGTTATAAGAAAATTCACTCTAGCAATTCTTTATATTATTATGGATATTAAAATTTAAAAAAGCAGTCACCATCCCATCATTCGTTGATAAATCATTTTTTGGAGTACGTCACTAGTATGCTAGTTGTAGTAAAGTCCAAAAATTTTTATGAATGACGGGCGCTTAGCATTCATAATTTTTTGTTGACCTTGACACGGTGTCGTTGCTTTAAACTGGTACGTAGGGTCGCTATGTATATATTAATCTATGTGGTCGCTCTGTGATATAATTCTGTGCTTCAGTGTCAAAAAACCGTAGACAGAGAAAACTCTCTGTAAAATGTTTCTGTCTACGCAAAAAACGAACCATACCATAAAGCTCTATTGTATGTTATAGAAGTTTTTGGTAGTTTACCCTCTCTCTAACTCTCTATATTTTGTATATTTTCTGTGCCGTCAATGCCGTCATTGGCTGTCATCGTAGCGGGAATTGAAAAACTGATTCTGACGGCTCATTCGTATTTCATTGCCCGCACGTAATTTGAAGCGTTTTAATCGATGAACATTTCTGTACACTGAAATTTATTTTCAACATTTAATAAAATGTTTGAATGGGCATATAGTGGTGCAAATAAAGCTGTACCGAGGAATGTGGGTCCAGAATGTGCTTATTATTTATCATCTACGAGGCAAATTTTGGAAACCAGTATTGTGATTACCACTTGTGTGTTTATATCAGTGAGTATATAAATTTTTAAATCCGGTATACAAAATAATAAATATTTTCAAGCAGGTTGAATAATGTATTGACTGTCCTTTAAGTATTATTAATAACTTTACGATCAAATTATAATTGGTAAATTATTATTATCTTCAAGAGCTCAAAATATTCATTATCAGTACTAAAAATATTTGCGTATCGTTACAGATTAAGACGTTTCCAAAATTAAGTATACCTGATATAAAATACGTGAAAAATGACAGGGGTGGTAAGAGATTATTAGTAATACTGTTAGCTTTGCTGTGGGGAATGGAAATTGGTTTCAAATTTGCATCACGCACAGTTATATACCTGCTAAATCCTTGTCATGTCACAACTTTAATACAAGTGAGTATAGTTAAATATTCTATATTACATTTAAAATGTTATTTCAACATTTTTATTTCAGTATTCCACTGTAGCTATGATTAGTTTATTTATTTTTGAATTTTACAACAATTTCTATCATTTTAGATCTACTTATTGGCTGCACCACCTAGCAAAACTGTTACAGCATTATTTCGTATACATTTGAATTTATTAAATGGGCCTCTGTTAGCATTTTTGTTTCCTGAAACAGCTTCAAGAAAGGTAATAAATCAGCAATCATTTTGTAATTGATCTCTTAAATTTTATTTCATTTGTACTTTGTTATTGTACAGATCTTTGCTGAAGCAGCCCTGTATTGGATACAACATGGAATGATGTTCGTCATTCCCTATTATTTATTAAGGATTGGTGGTATGTTCATCTACACTGCATTACAGCTGTGATACTTATTGATTTCATTTATAATCCAAGTATATTTTTTCAGGTGCCTATAATATAGAACCATTTTGGGACTTTAATTGGGCAATATTTAGCTATTGCCTAAACTTGTTATACCACTTTGTTGTGCTACAACTTATTGCCATTGTAAGTTAAGATTTGGTATTCTTATTTCTATAACTGCAAGTATAACTTGTAATCTATGATTCACTTAATTAAATTAAACAAAACTTGATTATGTGTCATATTCTCATTGGAAGGTGATAGTTTTAGATACTCTCAAATCTACATTTCAATTATACATATATTAAGTATAAATACATACAATCCTCTACATCTAATCCATACCTATACAATCTCTCTCTTTTGATGTTGCTTATACAAATTTTCTATTTTCAGCCTGCTCAAGTGAATTTGAATCACATGTTGTGTCCAGCCATATTAGACCCATTTGATGGGCCCTGGTTCAGAGTTGCTGCTGTTGTTCACCAAGCACTGTTGTGTCCATTACTATGCAAGATATTTTGTCTGATTTCCGAATTTTGCCTTACAAAGTTTCCGCCTACTAAAGTCAAGCCACAAATGAAAGACTCTCTTTTGGACAAAGATCTTGGGGATAAAGCTGTGGAACACCATGTGGACTAGAAACTATGGGCTAAGGATTATCGACATGGCTGTAAACCCGTTCAGGGTACGTAGAATCTATAATATAAATTGCCTTTTCATTTAGAGAACAATATTTCATCGCGTCCATTTGGTTTTGGTGGTTATTATAGTAATAAGATTAAAGTATCTATTATAGAATTATGAAATTATGTGATGATAACTGTTGGTGGTAGATCTTACTACGTTATATATATGGGTAGGTACTGTAATCTCAAATGTGTTATGTGAACGGTCTTATGGTAAAAGTTATGAAAATGAATTTCTGAATTTTTTGTGAACTTAAATTAATACATCATACAGATTTAGGACATGATTCAGACTAATAAGTATGACTAAGATGATTTGTGCGGACTTGCAATTATGTCAATAAAATATTTTATTTTATTTTATCTTGGGCATACTCAAGCAGTGGAATGAACTCCTTGCTTTGGTTTTTCTAAGGGACTGCAATATGGGGTGCTTCAAGAAGGGCATTAGAAGATTTCTTTAGGATCGACAGCACAAGTGTGACACATCTGGTGTTGCAATTGTCCATAGACCATAGTGACCACATTCCATCAGGTGGGCCCTGTACTAGTCTGCACATAAGTGGTATAAAAAAAGAGGTTTGAATTGACCAAGAGTGCATATAGAATGGACATTAGGTCTAGACATATATAAATGTGGAGTATGAAATGCAGTGGACAATTACAACACCTGTAACAGGAACTTTATAATCTCTGATTGAATCTCATGTAAGGAATTATCCTTGAGTAATATATTGTGAATTATAACAAGAGTAAAAAAAATATATAATGATATCCTTACAGCCTAATCTCTACTTCTGATGGTTAATTAAATTAATACCAGGGAGTGGCAATAATAGACTTGAGGTTTGAGGTTGGTTTTCTGCTATCAATAACTAGGTGCTTTAGCGTGCGTTTTCAGTAAAGTGAAGATGAACGAAGTGGAATTCAGTTTAGGAGTTGACTTTAATCACATTGATCTAAATCTACACCTCATCTCCGGTAGCACACGAAGTGTACGATACCTACAGACTAAACAAGTGTAACGGAAAGGGATGCAATAATATATAGCAAAACGGAAATAGTCCATCTCCACCTGGTCCCGGTAAGAGAGGTAGACCCAAGAAGTGCTGGCTTGGCGTCGTAGAGGATGACATGCGTGCCAATTCACTCACCACCACGGATGCGCAAGACCATGTGAAGTGGAAGAGAAAAAGCCCGAAAGCGGACCCCGGACTCCGAGGCGAAGGCTTCGGGTGCGACCGGAACTAACGCTAGGATGATGATGATGATAAAACAGGTTCAATAATCATAGCTGTTTGTCTAATCAACAGGCTGGAGACGTCTGGTCCCACAGCTTTGTCTGATTGATCGGACTAAGCGTACCTAGTTTTTTTGCTGTTAGTTCGAAATAAGAATCTGACTAACCTAATCGGACAACCAGGCCTGATATTTGTCTGAGCTCGCGTGGTCCGAAAGCACCGTCGGTTGTTGGTTCGACTGATCTGGCTTTTGCCCTTTCTACCATAAAACCCGCAAATCCAAATCCAGGTATTAGTGGTGCATGGTAAAACAATATTTTAAAAAGCAAAAAATATTCTAAATTATCTTTTGCTCCGATCAATGAACCGGATGCTACGGCCTTTCCAGCGACTCTCTTGCAGGAACGTCATTACGCACCGTTTCAATAGTGTGTGGATGTACTCCGTCCCTCGTCCGTTTGACACAGCGTTATTTCTCTGTACAAAAATAATTAAACACCGCTCTTCTCATCCTCAAATAACTCACCCTTAAACGGAAACGCACCCTTAAATGAACTTAATCACGTAGCGACCAGCTGAAAGCGCGCTGTTAGCCGTATTTTTGAAATGTTGAGAACAGAAACGGTCTAACACCACCTTATACTATCCTATGTAATTTAGTATATAAGTAGTCGATATTAATCTTAATTGAAGTTTTAACTGGATGTCCTAAGGATCGACCTTAGGACATCGAGGTAAAACTATTGAACACACTAGATGTGTAGAGATATGTAGCGATTATAACATTTTTGTCAACCCAGGGTTGAACAAAATTGTTACACGATTTATCATAAGTGATAAAGATAATTAATTTATTAACATAACAATTTTAGCCTAGCTCTACTTTCATCATCCACCAAGTTATTTTCTTTCTATAGCAGAGTTCACAGAGTTTATTAGAAGCTTAGTTGTAACAATAGTGAATAAATACAACATGCATAATGTGTGTAATTATACTGTATAATGTGTTAGTATAAATCAGTTATTCTAGATTGGTGTAACGTGTCAACCCCAGAATATTTATAATACAGCGGCCTTTCAGAATATAGATAAATAATAATAAAATTATTAGCTATTGCATGTAAGGATAATTAATTGTTAAGGTACCTACATATTTGAAGCAAATAATAGTAGTAAGATGTAGTTTTACATGCAGAAACGATACCTATATATGCTTTCGTTAATTTCTCTTTACATAATTTATTTATCCCTTTAAGTAATTTCTTAAAAATAATGTAGGTATATACTTACTTGCTTTCAAACTGATCATTGAGATGCCTCGTTACTATGTTGTTTCCTTCACCAACTATATGCACATTCAGAATATTAAGTAGTTATCATCCTACGATATTACAGAAACATTCCGGGATATACCTTACTTCCATTTTATTTCACTACAAGGACCAAACTATCACAGTAAAGGCTCGGCGTTACAAATGACGGGCTGGTTAGCTAAGTTAAAGTCATTAAGTAAAAACCACCATTCAGCTACGCATTTTTAAAGCCCACCGCTCGATTATCGTATGCTCCACTTAATTTTCTAACGTTGTCGAGTGATATACGAATATCAGACATTGAATGATTGCAGTTGATTAGTGTTGGTGGCTGCAAACTAGTCACTGGTAATTTAGCTGCGAAGAAGTTAAACTGACATGTCTGCTCGCTCACCAGAAAACCGTAGAGGGTAATGAAGTGGAGTTGCACGATACGACATTAGTAGTTGACCACGACGGAAGTAGTCGTTGCGTCGCACCTCAAAGTGGGGTCAACAGATGCTAAGTTATTAATACCAAAAAATTGCTATTAACCAAAGTCTTATATATGTACCTACCTATACCTAATAGTAGACTATCTTTATATAAAAAACCAGCTAGCTTTTAACCAAAGACTTATAGGTATGCCTAATGGGTCTACTACAAGTACAAGCTTCACCACCGTTTGGTTTTGCGCAAGCCAGTTTGTACATTGAACACGGTGTTTTACGTTGAAACCGGGCTCTTCTCTTCTCTCTGTGCTGGCGCACGGACATAACTTTGATGATTGTGATGAAGCTTGTTCGTGTGGTTGGCCCATAAGTAGGGAAAGTGGGGTGGATTCGTACACTTTTCGCTTCGAGCCCTATAGCAGAAAAACTAAACACTATTTGATAACCATTTGAGCATTGCTAGATTGCTTATATATTTGCCTACAATGTTCCCTTAGACGACTTGTTCATAGAAAGAACCGTAGCCAAGCTATGACGATTTAAAAAAAAAAAGTAAATCGTCCGAATGCACCCCACTCACGGGGTAACTTCGTACATGTGCTATATAGAAAATGTAACGTATATGGAGATCAAAATTTCGTAGAAACAACCTGGGGTGCTAAGTACCTAATAATAAGATCATTATACTTGTATTGTAAAATCTGACTACAATATATTCAAAATATTTAGTAGGTTTTACGAGGACCCCCGCCCGGACACTAGATTTCACCAGACTACAGTACAAAACCCCGCCTGGACACTTTTTAAACTAGGACGAACCCGGACAAACCCGAATTTATTAGTAGTCTCGTAAATGCGGATTGCATTTTTTACTGCAGTACATTCATATAGTACGAACCCACCCCGTTCATTCCTGTACGAAGCTACCCCAACTAAAAAATTCGATTAAAATATTGAAAATAAAAATAGCTGCTAAGATTATGTTGAAGTAAATGTAAAAATAATAAACTTAAGTATGTATTCAAACACCACAAAAAATCAGTTTAGTAATGGCAGCAAAACTTATAGAATATAAACACGTTCAAAGTTGCATCGAAAAATTACTTATGCAAAGCGAAAACACGTTATGTCCTGTCACATCGAAGCCAGCGGCTGCATTGGTGAGCTACTCCGCGGTTATATTAGGCGTGTGTGTTGGCACCACATACACTAATATGAAGGCGCCACCATGATCCGTATTCCAATTATGGCCGTTGTATGAATGCTCCCGGTGTACGAATCCACCCCACTTTCCCTACTAATAGACTTTTAGTTCGGAGAACGACAAAGGGATACAATGTATACCTAGTGTGTTGGTGTTATTAACTTTCAATAATTAATTCTCAAAATATTTGTAAACTTACCTTGCATACATTCCGGATGACCGACAAAATCGTAAAATATATTTTTATAGTTCCATACTTACAGGCAGACTATAGTCGCCGCGGATTAATTTGTAAACTGATGTCTCCCTTTGCATCAAAGCCTAAATGAAGCTCGGATGATTGATAATTTTTAAATTGTGACATAGGTTTTTAGGTAGGTATGCTATTCTAGTTAAAAATGGTGGCTGTGAGTTTTTCTAGTGTATATGGTTCACCAAAGTTCTTCATGTGATATAAATAATGGCAATATTGAACCCTGCTCAATTCCTTATCCAATGCGTTACAGCAACCATTAAAAATTTTAAATCCCCGGCAAACAAAAAAATACTTTGAAATAATAAAAAAGAAATAATTCAAGCGTTGTCATGTCGGGGGACCTCTAACAGCTAAAGCACAGGTTTTCGAAACAATCCAAGGTGCCCCGACATGACAACGCTTGAATTATTTATTTTTGATTTTTTGGAAGTATTTTTTTGTCGTGCGTATTTTTAATTTATACTTTGTAAATTGATTGAGTGAGAGTGTGTGTATGTGTGTGTGTGTGGTTGTCTCGCGGGAGCAGAGTGAGTGACAGTTATCAGTGTTGCCACAAGTTAAATTACCCTTTCCGAAAAGACGTTGCTGAATGCCACAAGTACCTATGCATGTTTACCTACTAGAAAGTACCAGAAATGTAGCAATATTATTATATAATTAGGTACCTATATAATAATCATAATCATTTATTTATTGGTTTAACGTAGGTTAGTTATTCTTAAGCTGGTTTAACTGAAAAATTGCATCTAACAATAGACAAAGGTAGGTTTTTAAATGAGGTGTATTACTTCCACGTACCCTTCTAACTGATTCTAGTTGGTTCCGCATGGTAGTGATTATGGTTATGAAATGGTCTTGCGACGTATTGTCATTTCTTGTTAAATTGTTGTTCTTAGTGTTGCTACTATTGTGGACAAAATTTTCTCGCATATACCTAAGGCCTTTTTTAACTTGTCCCAAACATGTTCAATTACATGAAGATCCGGGCTATGTGCCAGTCAAGTTATGGAACGTATCTCAACTTCTTCACAATGTTATCGGGCATTTATCTGCCCTCGTTAACTTAATTCACCTGAGCTATTTCACCTAGCTGTCTTATATACACTTTTAGTAAATTTAATAGGTCCTACATAAGTAACCATAGGTAACCTACACCTTCAGCACCGTTCATAAAACAAAAAAAAAAAAAAGACATAAAAATCGTTCCAAGGAAACATTTCTAAAAAAATGGCCTACAGTAATAAGTCCATCTAACATGCCTAACTTCGCCTCACATATGAAGTTATCATTGAACTGAATAGTAGATTGTTCAGTTGTTTCAGTCTGTGCTTGGATTCTGCGTCTGTCTTGAATGCCGCGATCAGATTAAGTACGTTTCTAATAAACTTTTTAATACGTTTACTTTAAGTAGTATGGAAACTTTCCTCTTAATTATTTAATCGGTGTCTTTCCTCAAAAACCGACCATAGGTTGATATGTAACCGCCTTCACCGCGTGGAGTTACTGCCAGCTTATGTTATTCTTAACTCGTTGTTATCCCTAGTGACATACATTACGTTTTATAAACTATAAGCGAAAATTAAAGAGTTTTGCAATGTCATTTCCAATATAGGATAAATGTCCTTATCACTAAGTCATAGCACAAAATTTGTGCTAATCTGACTCTAACTCAATCATATCGTCGATCTAAATATTTGAAAATATTGGAAAAAAAAATGGAAACCTATAAACTTTTTGTGACAACCCTACTTCCATAGAAGAGTATGAAAAACTTAGAAACACCATATCTCAGCTGTCCTGCATAGAATAGGAAGCTACATTGCTGGAGTGTATTTTATAAGTGAAAAACCTTGCGACATTTTTGTAGAAAAAATATTATATTCATTTTTCTCAAATTTACAAATTTTTTTTTCTTTTGCCGTGGCAGTTACAGATTTCCAATTTTTACACTTAATTACATATTACTTATATATTCCTTCACTCATTAGTAACTTTAACTCAAATAAATATTGATTTTTTTGGGCTACATCTGTAAACATACAAATAAAATAACCGTTCAAGAAAAGTCGATTTTAAAAAAATATGCTGTATTACGATTATTCCTATCGAATTTGGTTTTAAAAAAGGAGCCCGCTCTTGTTGCAAAATCTTTGCGATGTGCAGTTAAATCCCTTAACTACCGTTTTGACGAACCATATCGGTGAACAAAAATTCCGTTTGCCCGTTCATCAATAGATACTTCGTCGTCACTAGACCATGCATACACGAATTCCCTGAACTTAGGTATTTATTCGGAAATCTTAAACGAGTTCACAGCTCATAGAGAGCTGAATTCCATTTGCCTCCCTTTTTACTATGGTACTGTGTGGAAAATATTTCGCAAAAAATTTGAATCAGTAAATCGCACTTCACGACGACGTGTGGCTTTTTTAATTCTGACAGTTTCACATTTTCTTTTGTAAGAACGAGTCTTTACAAACCTTCTATATAGGTACTCTAGAAATTGTAGACTGGGTCGTTCTTTAGTCATAGAAATTCAAGCCTTACAATGCCTAACTTAATAATGCCCTGCTACGTTATGAGAAATGCTACTAGCCTTTACTACTGGCACAGGCCTAGATATATTGCTGGCACGTTAAATTATTTATTTTTTATTTACGAGTACTTAACACTTTTAACTAACGGCTAAAAATCAGGAGATTCTCTTTCGGAAGTTTATAATTTTTTAAGTTTGTTAACGCTTTCACCTGTGAATGTATTTGCTGAATTCCTTTTTATTCGAAAGAGTTACTATTCCGAAATGGTCCCATTTAAATTTCAGCGGTCTAAGGAAGGGTTTTAGAGACAGAATTCTTCAATAAATACCATAAAATCAGCCACAATCCACGATAGCTGCAATCGCATAATATTGCACTGTTCCGGTGCACCGAATATAAAAAATATTTTTGTTTTCGTTCGGGTTTAGATTTGAGGTACATATTCACTGTTAAATCGTACGGGATATTTACCATGTTTGTTAATTTCTTCGTGTAACAGTGAATATGTAAATGACCATGTCAATCTAAAATCATACATTGAGGTACATAGTTCCGTTTTATTAGTACATACTCGACGTTAAGTGCTTGGGACTCTCAAGGCTCGTCAATATCAAATAGGAAATAATAAATGTGCTGTTAGATTTATCTTGTAACACGGTACGTACTTTATTGTAGTCAAGAACATGCTGGAATTGTTTAAGACTTGATTACAAAGACAGACAAACTTCTTACGATGTACAGCATGAATGTCTCGTTTGCCTTATATGCAGAGGGTATTATGTCGATCCTATAAGTTAGACGTACCTAACTATGGCTGAAGACGTGCTGAAATGTACTAGATTTGGATTACAGTTGGAGCACCGGATCCTATATGTACCCGTGCTTCACCCACGTAGGTGAAGCATGGGTCCGACCCTTTTTTACTTTATTTATAAGTATAAGTTTTGTCAAAATACAGACATGTCTGTCTGCAAGTTTGGATTGCCTTGCACTACCTATTCCACAGGGCTATGATTGTGGACATACGATGTTTCGGTTGGTTTGACTTCAAGAAACGTTTTACGTACTTTTTATCTTTGAGGTATAACTGTAATTATACATTCTGTTCTATAAGTCGGTTGAATTATTTTAGTAAAAGTAAACGTATTGCCTCTTACCTATAGGTATATTATATTTGGGTATGTTACCTAAGGTAAGGTACCTATGTCTAGTTATATATTTGTGTATATCTAAGTATGTGTGTGTATGTATGTATATACTTATATAGTATATACGTGTGTAAGTATATGTATATTGCATATTAGGTAGCTTATTGTGTTCATGTGTTTGACTATAACAATAGTTATTATTTTCTCCATTATTGTTGTATATCAAACTGCCCCAAAACACTTTTCTCCTACTTTTTCTCTCCATCCTCCATCCTTGTATTTACCATGTGCAAACATGTATTGTTCTGTATTATTTTATCCTTCGTGTACAATAAAGACATATGCCTATAATTATTATTATAATTATACAAATTATGTGTTGTTGTCAATTTAGATCTGGATTTTGTTGTAAGTTGGTCATAGTTATTCGTACCTTTTCTGTAAGGTAGCAATTGGTGCAGTGAGCATTTTAAAGGTATCTCTACACTACATCTATAGGTTACTTTTACATTTTATATAGAAACAGTATTCGGTACAACTAAAATCATTACCACGTTATGCAATATTATAATTTGTAGAAGCATCGATTTTCCGTGTAGGTATAGAATATCGATCGGGACTTGGCCTTGCCTTACCGCGCGTGACAATAACACTGCTTATGTGAGCACCTATGTTCTTATGTTCCGTTACCTAATTAGCTTACATACATGCTAACACAACATCTTACAGGTTAATTTTAAAATTAACTGTTTCAGGAAATGCATAAGAACGTAAAGATTTTTTCGATCATTTTCGACCATTTAATTTTTTTTTTATAGAACGTATAGTTTAGCTGGAAATTGCGATAAACCGTCTTTTCCTTTAAGTAACTTCCGCCGGCCACTTTCCCACTTCAGATCACCCCTAATTTATTTTCCTTTCATATTCTCTTCCTTTTCCAACGGGTTTAATCCTACTATAATTTTATTTCACTTTTCACTATTTTCATGGTAATAACGCTAGCCTATGATACGAGCAGGTCAGATAGTGGGTATGATTCAAGCTCTTGTCAATCAAATTTGATTAGTTTCTCAACGTTCACGCTCTCTTCCCAGATTTGGGTAAATAGTGTCTTTGTTTACCCTAAGGTTTTTATTTTAGAATTATTACTACATTATATCAAAATAAGCTCTAGGATCACAACATCAAGAAAGTAATTTACAAATGACAAATTGAAAGAATTTATGTCAATGAAAATTAATAAACTCTAATTGCAAATGAATTTCAAATGTAAAATTAAATAGAATAATGTCAAATTAAATGAAATGAAATAAAATGTCAATAAATGAAAATACAGAGAGGAATGATAAAAATCGATCAAAAAGAGCTATAATAAATGCAATCATGGCTGAATAAAAAATGCTTGTTGTCTTTGAGCTCTTTTTTATTGATTGCAAAGGTTCATTCACCTTCTACGTTACGTAGGTGCTTGTTTACACGAGACAATAGGTCCCATAGGTCACTTACATGACCTATTGTATTGTGAAATTAGTACTGCATACATAGTATGAGAGGCATTAAGAATTAGTGGCTCGAGTAGGTATATAATTTTATTTATATAATTTATTTAGGATAAAACTATTAACGACTACAAAATATATCAAGCAGTTTGTTAATGACGAATAAATGTTCCGTACTTTTAAAAATAAGTAAGTCTGTTTCTTAATTAATTAACACATAAACGGGTACATTTCTCCGTTAAGAACGACATCCCATTTGTCCACGACTCCTTAAGCCACGATTGGACCAATGCAGCAATGTTCAAAGTTATGTGCATTTTGAAGATAATCCAATTTGCGATTTGCTAAATAAAATAGTAGAACTCATTTTTACTCACGTCAAGGAATCGAAGATTCTAGATGTCCTTAGTAGACAACTAAGGGCGTCTAGAATGGTTTCGGTCTATCAGTGTATAAGACCTTGTCATTATCCATTTTGGATCCACCGGCAATTGGACCAACTGCGAATTGGTTAAAAGGTTAGATTGTTAGTGACAATGATTACGTTGGTTGTGGTTGGAGATTTAAATACTATACAAAGAAAACTGTATTACAATTATTATAATTTTCCGTTTTGTTTTGTTTAATTATAATATGCTCCGTTTAATTTAATTTTTTGGTTTACCGTGTATTATTATGAGTATTATGACGTACCCTAAATTACAGCTGAACCAATATCTTGAAGCCAAAAATCTGCTGATGATAATGTGGTGAACACACTCATCCATCACATTTCTCATACATCACATCACAGGTTCTCCCTGAAGCGGTGTACAAGTTTCTATTTAGACGAGTAGATACACTGCCTTGCGGACTAATTGTGTTGTGTGGCACTTAAATTTGATTTCTACGTTGCAGAAACGCAGGTATCCTGTCAAAAAATACTATAAACACTGAGCATATGGCTACTGGTAGTATCCGTGATAGAACTATACCTAGACATTAGATCATTTTAATTCTTTCTAATTCTTGATTTTGAAACTAGCTTTTAAGTGCAAAAGTAAAATTAACAAATCTACCTACAAAATATTAATACCAATGAAAATTTAATTTTTACCTGTTGGAACCTATACCCATAATTAAAATTATTTAGTGAGGTTAGGTATTTTAATCACGTCGAAATTGATTTATTGATATCAATTAGGTACACAAATAAGATTAAAATTTATAAAAGCACAAGGTTCACATAATAGTAATGTTCTTAACCACATCCTACTGGATAGCTATTGATTAGAATTTTTCATTTGGTTAGCTTGACCAGGGATCAAAATAAATAATTGTTATAAGTAAACGCAAAGTTTCAATGCGTTATTAAGAAAGCAAAATAATGAGCTAAGTAGGTACTCGTAGTAGGTAGTTATCGGTTACAAAGGTATTTAGAACATGCCTCTACTGCACGTGGTGCGTTCGAATTGGTATTTAAGTACCACTCATAGAATTTTTTGTCTCCAAATATAACATATTTGGAGACAAAAAGCCTTTAAGTTAGTTAATAATAAAAAAAAAATTAAAAGATATAGATCTAAGTACCTATGTACAATATTCTTGTGGATATGTACCTATACCTAATTAAGTGGTTCGGGTCAATTTTATGAAAAGACCTTTTTTCATTGATTCAAAAAAACATTCGGAGCAGAAGTCACTCAAATTTAATTAAAAACAATTGAGTATGTAGGAGAAACAACTTAATATGTTGTTTTAGTGTTCTATAATTAAAAAAAAATGTTTTACCTACACTGGGAGATAATGACACAAATTTCCTTGCCATTTGTACGAGTGTAGTAGGGCGATTCTTCTCCAAAATCACGCCCAAAAGGTGTAATTTTGTTTTGCTAGACGACCTGTGGGTACCAGTACGGAACTTGGTTTTAGGAAAGTGTAGGTATGGTGCAAAGTAACTGATATTATATATATATATGTCATACTTCCAGTAAGAGGAAAAAGTACCCATACTTGAAAAACTTATATCTTCGAGACGTTTTCAAAATACGACTGTACAATAAGTTTTTCACCACCTTTTTCCATATGTCAGAGATATCGTGTACTTTCCAAAAACCAAATGCCATGCTGCTAAAAATGAACTAGCAAAACCCGAAA
Organism: Pelosia muscerda; assembly: GCA_963691645.1. Taxonomy (NCBI): domain Eukaryota; kingdom Metazoa; phylum Arthropoda; class Insecta; order Lepidoptera; family Erebidae; genus Pelosia; species Pelosia muscerda. The sequence goes on from OY829100.1 coordinate 10,325,154, forward strand.
GAACTACAATACTGAAACAAATGACTTGGAATATTTGTTATTATCTTCCAGTCTACCTAGTACCTAGGTACCTCTTTTATACTGTATTGAAATTTCCTAAATACTATGGGAACCATCTAGGTGTGGACATAAAGATATGACATGACATGAAGCAAACCAACCCTCTTTCCTCGCAACTCCGGAGAGCCAACATTTTTTCCGGTGCCGGTCAGCCCCTGATTATAGCTATGTGTATCAATACAAATCCTTCCATTCCGCCTGGAGCCTGTTCTTGATATATAGTTTTTATCATACAAAAGTCAAAGCCGTTTCTCTTATGTCAGGTCGATGTCAAAAATGTCGACCGCTCTTAAGAATAAAGTGATAGCGAATCCATAGGCCTCCCCACACGTATCTTTTCACAGTGCCTATGTGTTTGTTTGTACAGTGCTAATCAGAAAGACTCTGAGAAACCAAGTAACCCAAATTATAGGCCTCTCCTACGGCAGCAAAATATCATTCAAAAGCAGCAAATCCTTCTTCGAAATGTAGGGGAAGGTAAGAAAGACGTTGCCACTTCCGCTGACCAGGGTCCACTACGAGGTGAGTGTTACCTTCACGTGGGATTATGCATTTAACAGACCATTTATTTAGCAACTCCATGGGTAACTGCTGGACTGTTTCAAATTTAATTAGTTTGTTGATTAGTTACAAAGACTTCCGTGGACTAAATGGGTTTGAGACGCAAAGTTATGTCAATTTTATCTATTAGGTTTAAATAAGACATTGTAGTTTCATTACTTATAAAAACAAGTAACTAAACTAAGTACTTGAATTTGGGTTGGCACGTCGTCGGAAAGAAAATGAGTTCGGCTAAAGTCGACTTATTTCAGTTTTGTAGAACCTTTAAAATGTTTTACTGGAAAGATGATTGCAATGAAAATAGAGCTCCACTAGTGACTTTTTGTCACAGATCATCTCCAATCTGTGATGAAAACGTATTGTGACATGTGGCAATCAAACTGTTTGTAATCAATTTTGCAGTCACTGTGACAAAAGTCACTAGTGGGGGAATGCCCTTAATATTACCTATACGTCGCCCTATAGCCATTAATAGGTCGTTAGTCATTTACCGCTATAGTATTACTGTGTAATTAAATTGAAACACCAAAATAAACATTTTGTGCAATATTGTAATAGACTTTAAAGTGAATGAGCAAATGTATTAATAAAGTATAATTATTATTATTGAAAGTATTTTATTACCTGGGTTACCTTTTATAACACGAGCTAATTACCCGACTACGGTAAAGCAAAGGGAGTGTTATGATTTTGAAATGTTATGTATGTATGTACTTATGTTAGTCTACTACATACATATGTATGTAGGTTCATGCGTTCCCTCATAGCTCCTCAACTGCTTATTAGAATTGGACAAATAAGGTAGGTATCGTTTGAAGCGACTTTATCGTCCGCTGGTTATACCTAGGCTATATCAAAATGTCACATCTAACGGAGATCTTGATCATTTTTGGAACTTCTCCCGGCGGGTAAACGATGTCTTCAGAACATAAATTTCTAGGCTTCAATTTGTGGAAATCGTAATCCTCTTCAAGGCTCTGTATGATTTTGTTTTTTGAGGTCAACAACTTCCTCGCAGCCGGAGATCTTTTATGGTACTCTTCACTACCACGAAATTCTTCATTTTACTATTGTGGTGTAGTTATACCTAATCCTTAAATGTGTTTCATTTTATTTCTTTATTTATATACCCACTTCCGACTGAAACGGGCTACGAATAATGTGTCTATAAACTTTATTCGTAGGAAACGGGCAATAAATTGAAGATAACAGTGACTACCTACTAGGTATATCACAAACCAACGATTCTCACAAATGGCGGGTTATAGCTTTTATTGATAATTTCTATCACAAGGGTTATATTGATTGATTGATGGCTGAGCTATGGCCGACTGGGGCATAGAGCCAGAACCTGTCCTGCTCTCTTGCACATCTTATACTCCTTTCGGTAAGTTTATTATACTCCTTTCGATATGGTTTTTTAACTTAATCAATGGTTGCATCGTTTTCCACCTTATAATTTCGAATAAATTATTACTTACCTACCTAGTAGGTTTCACATTTAATATTCATATCTACAGGGTGTAAGGGGAACGCTCCCGAAGCCGAAGACCCCTGGTAGTACTCATGGTACAGAACATATTGGCACTAAAAAAAATTACCATTTTATTTCTATACACTCCATTTTACGGTACTTCGTCATCTATAATAAGTTCGCGGACTTACTTGTTTTCTATCACCCCCTTATAATGCACTTAATGTTATCCAAAATGCCACGCCGCCATAGAAATCAAGTGATGAACTGACATTAAATTTTGGCTCTAGTATTAAAAGAATACTCAGGTAGGTTAAACTTCCACCCTCTTATCTAAATGGTCGGCAGCACGAATGTAACGCTTCTGACCCCTCTGGTGTTGCAAACGTCCATAGGCCGCGTGCTTGTCTGCCACCTTAGTGGTATAAAAAGGTACTCCCGTCTGATCTGAATTGACCCTAAACCGTCGGATGTAGGTAAAGGCAATTAAAAATCCTGGTAAAATGCGTCTGTTCAAATAAATTAACTGTGACTAATAAAGAAGAAAAACTCAGTGGACGACGTTAGAAGACATTATAAAGGGAGATAACCAAATCATTACCTACCACAGCCTGGCGGACGATTATGTTAAAGTGAGATTCCACATTGGTAATTGACGAAGCCCTATCAATGAGGCCATTATTTTTACTTTTCCTGCCTAGTTTTTGTTTATCAGGTGTCGTGCGACGGCTTTTTTTATCGTCCGTGAAATTCCCACGAATACTACCTCCACCAATGTTGGTGGAGGTGATGATGTCGGACTCGAACCGATCAAAACGCTCGCCGTCCACAGTCTTTGATTGCTGGAGGTGAGATTATAGGTAGAAGACATATTTCTCGCACCCCGGCAGACGTAGACAAGAAACTATTTCTCCACTTGCTTAGCACGGCGGCGGTAAAGTGGAGTAGATATGTCTCATTTTGACAGATGATAGAGCGATATTAATCTCCGAAGTATTGAGATGGGGACAAGAATCCTAACCGAAAAATAAATTAATCGAATTTCATAATTTGCTAAAAATATATTTCATTCTTGCTTGAAGTGTCTCGCTCCTATTTTAATTTCGTTCTGATAAATGAGTGACAAACACAATACCTAACTAAAATTCAGCATCGTGGCTGAGTCCGGCTGGGACGGCACAGAAACTCTACACCCCCCCCCCCCCCCACCTCTTCAGCGGTCAGCAGCACGAGTGTCACACCCTTGACATTACAAACATCGATAGGACATAGTAACTACTTTCCTTCAGGTGGGCCGTGTGCTTGTCTGCCACCTAAGTTGTATGTATAAAAATTCCAAACATATAGTGCTATGTTAATGCGATGCTTGTTACACAATACGCCACATTACAAGGTAATAATACCTACAATTCTAGGTACTTACCTATCTATATTTACATAAATGAAGTTATAACGTTTATTGTTCTAAACATCATTATCTTTTTTTTCATCAATATTTCACTCTTTAAGTACCTATATGCACCATAATACTGACAATTTAAAAACTCATTATTACACTTAAAAAATATGCACGTTCCTAAGTTTTATCAATTAGGTTTAATATTACGTTTTGGTGTAGGTAGGTATTAGAAACTTTCTCCCCGGTGACAAACTAGTCTCCTCGACGCTATGCTACCTAAAGGGACAGTGTCCTTCTCTCGGGAAAGACAATTTTTTCTCCACTCCCCGGGGACTTTTGTCTTCGCGCCATGCTAGCCCTGCAGGTAGGAGGGATAGTCCCTAGAAGTCCTGACTTGACGTCGTGGAGTTCCTACCTACCAAGTCTTATTACCATGGACACCCAAGATCGGACGAAGAGGAGGACTATTAATTATAATTATTATAGTAGCAAGTAGGACTAGTGGGGATCACTTTGCCCTCCATACAAAGTTAACCAGCAGATGTAATTTTGAGATAAGGTGCTTCTGTCCTCTATATATGGAGGATTGTTTCTATTGTATTCATTAGAAAAGACTCGAATCAATAAAACGACTCGGGTTCTTTCCTACGAGATTCGAGGCTTTCGTTGTGGTTTCGTAGCCAAATGAATAATGAGAAAAATAAAATTTTACAAAACCCCTACATTATTTTAAACAGCAATGTTGCTAATAATCGTGTAGGTATGTTATGTGCGGTAAATCACTTATTATAGTTCTTGTTCTTTTCATCAAATATAGCTAAGATCATTTTCAATGACGAGAGTAAAAAGAAAATCAAAAGCATGATAGTTTTTAAAGATTTGATGTTGGAAAGTTAATTTCTAAATGCTTGGACTATTTTTTCATAATGTACTTATTTAACTTTGTTGAGTATTGGTGTTCGTACCTTAGTAACATTTCCGCAAATATTGACGAAAAGTTTGTGCTGGTATACTTACCTAGGTACTTAATTTCAAAACTACTTATATGAAAGCTTAAATATTATTGAATTTCAATATTTATAACCATGGACGTAGTATCAATGTAAACGGCTAGCTATGTCTACGGTAACCCTACCGTAAACCCAGACATACCTAGGTATATTATTCATGCACAGAAAAATTACCTCGTTACGGTCTATTAGGTACCTACACTGTTGAGTGATGGCACTTATTGTTATAATATAGCAGACACACTTGTACTTCCATTATATTTAGGTATTATTGAATCTAACCGGTTTTGCCTTGCGGTGTCTAGGAATAAAATCGTGAAGAAATCCTATATCACAGTTGCAGCACCACTTACCTACCTAATGGGGCCAATTGTAAACCATAACACGACTAGCGACTCAATCAAGACAAGCATGACTCACAAATTTTCACATCACAAGAATTTTCGTTACGCTCTCTCTCTAAACTTAAGAGCTATGCTCTTGTCGGTGGAGTAATCGCCATTCCTCTCTGTCTCCCGCCAAGCCCTTGACCTCCTGGTACGACACACCTTGTATCTTTTCCTTTATTTGTGCCATAAATGTTCCTCTTGGCCTACCTCTTCCTCTCTTTGCTTCTACTTTCCCTTCTATGATCTTTGTTAGAAACAAGTCGTTACGCTAGAGATCATAAAAATATTATTTAGTGTTACGATTGAGTAAACCTCACGTTGGGAGTAGATCCTTAAAAGATTAGGATTCAGGGTTTACCTACAACCTTGCTGGAGTTGTACTGTCAAAATTGAGTTGAGTACTTACTTTCCAATTTATTTTTATTTCTTTTTTTAAAAAGAATATCAGCAACTGAAGTTACTAATATTCCCTCTAACCCCTCCAGCTAAGCTCAATGGCTTATGTTAGGAGTGGGTTCACGTCGGTAGTGTAATGGCCAGGATTCGAACTCGGGACCTCTCGATCGAAAGGCCGACTCTTTAACCACTGAGCTAACGCCGCTTAGAAGTACCGAATACTACTTAGAAGCCTCACTTGATTTCATCTGTGACTTGTGATCTATATAAACATTTACAAAATTTTCTTTGAATATTAGTAATTATTAATAACTCATGATAAATTATTATAAATTTATCATGTGTTGTTTATCATGTATTATGCAGCGAATTGCTTAATTGGTCATTCTTTCTAAAATATAAACGATTAAAAGGAGGTCCATGACATTTTAGTGATACTTTATTAACCTTAAGAGTGGAATGCAATCTCTAATTTAGCAACGCATAAGTTTAACCACAAAATATACCAGATAAACTTGAGTGGATTCTAAGGATGTGGATATGGATAGGCGATTAACTACCGATTAATACACGTGTGAATACTGAAAAACAGGCTAAGGAGTAGAGGAACAGTCATAACTTGTAAAAACCAATAATAACAAAACTAGAAATGTGTCAATGTGTATACTGTATATAATTATGTAGAAAATAATAAACTAATCTAATGATTAGGTAGGTACTTAAGTAACAAAAGTATATAGGTAAATGATATTGGGAAACATGTGTGAACCTGCTAATAATTCTATTCCCCTTTGATCGAGTTACCTTAAACGCGAGATGCCAATGTAGGTGTTTTGCCTAAAAAGCTGTTGCCTTAAGTGAGAAATGCCGATGAAGCTGCATGTCTGAAATGTGAAGTCGACTAAGAAGCACATTGCCTAAATTTAATTGAACTATAAGGCAGTTTGCCAGAAATACAAGATGACTGAGAGGTCTGTTTGCTCTAAACGAGAAATGACAATGAAGCAGCATGTCTGAAATGTAAAATGACTAGGAAGCCGATTGCCTGAAATACTATAATAAATTTAATGTCTGCTGCCTTAGCAAAATTGGCAGCGAAGAAAAGAATTACCTCCTTTTGTCGATCAAAAGGGGGTAATTCTTCTTCAAACGTAAGACCAATGCTACAATTATAATATTTACAGACATAAACATTATATTACATAAGGCATTTAACCGCTTAGATATTTTGCTTTGTAAACATTTTACTACTTAGGCATTTTGCTGCGTAGGTATTTAACCACTTTAATATTTTGCTTCAGAGGCAATGTGCTTCTTAGTCGACTTCACCTTTCAGACATGCAGCTTCATCGGCATTTCTCACTTAAGGCAAACAGCTTTTTAGGCAAATCTTATTTTTAGGCAAAACACCTTCATTGTCATCTCGCGTTTAAGGTAACTCGATCAAAAGGGATTCCATTAACAGTGTTAAATAAATGCTTCTGCTGTCACAATGCATATAAATAATAATAGCTTCGAAATAGTAACATGTATCACATTATTGCCATTTGACTAGAAATTGATAACTTTCTAGATATAAATTGACTATCAGCCATCCACAGGTGGGCCCAGGTATACCATCGAAACTTCAGTGTTACCATAAACCGCTGACACTGTTGGATATAGTTTTTTTTTATTGGGAAGGCCTGCAAAGGAAATATAGTTTGATGTTATCATTTATTTTATGAGCACATATACAACTCTGATCTTTTAATCAGATTATATATATCTCTATCATATCAATAGATTAGGTTTCTATATGAAGTTTAACCAGGAAACTTATCTATAGCTTATAGATATCATTATAGCTTAAAATTGAAAATTTGTTATTATTGTTAAAAAATACTTAGGCAGATTAATGAATTGAAACCCAAAGAATTGTAATTTTGGTATAAAAACATTGAGGATCATTATCGAGGAGTACTTTATAGTGCCCTGGGCACTGTGGTGGGAAGATATTATTCAAAAGTATAATTACCTCTGAATGCAACTCCTAAAAATTCATAATTTCTTTCAAAAGACAAAGTATTATCTTCACAGTCTAGAATAACTCTTATTCGCTCTCCAACCTAAAATAAAAAAGTTATAAATATAATTCCAATTACATAATTGTGTTCTTTCCTATGATTAGTAACTGGTAATCCTAATATAAAGGACAAAATGATAAAAGCTTATTAAGATCTTAAAAACATGTTCTATAATATTATAGAGTATTTCTGAAACCGAAGTGCCTAACTCCTACTTCCTTGCTATAAACAAAAATACTAATTTAAATAAGTCCCATTTTAGTGAAAATTGTGAAATCAACCAGTTTGTTCTCAGCTATAAACTGAGTTTGTGGACAAGGATGTCAATTTAATTCTTAGATCACATTAAACTGCCTTTCTTAATTGGTTATCATTTTTAGTGAACAATGAGATGATACTACAACAATATGACTCTATTTTATTTAGTGAATCAATTATTATTTAGTACATTATAAAACAAGTGTTATGTTTTGTGCCATCCAATCCTAATCTATAACACTTAAAAGTAGCAAAATAATCTTACCTGATATTTAGGGCAATTGTTTAGCAAAGGGTAGTGTCCTTGTGCATCACCATTATGCAATAGATTATTATCAACTAAATTCCAACCCCAGCTCTGTTCATCTGACCCCAATAATCCAACATATCCTTGACACTGAAGTGGAGCTTCTTTAGTTGATATACCAACTACAGCTACAGTACCTAAAGGACCTTCCCATATCACTTCCCAAGCATGTCTCCCATGGTGAAACCCAATTTTACCCCGACATGCATCTGTGCTTTGTGCCACAGGATTTCTGAAAATCATAAACATAGATATACAAATATGTTACATGGTTAATACACCAAAAGTATATGTACATACTTTATGATTACCTGTGTAGTGTAAAACCATTGGGTTTAACAAATATATTTCTTGAACAATCATGTGGGCTCCAAGAATGGAAAAAGGCTCTTAATTTTGATTTATATGTGGTCACAGTTGAAAGTAAATCAGACTTCATAACTTCTTCCACCAATCTTTTAATACAATGTAAACGCCACACATCATTATTTTCGTCACTGAGAATCCTGTACCACCTTTTACAGACCAGACCACAATTGCGGAGATCTGTAAGGCTAAGATATGAAAATATTGCTTCTAAAATAAGATCGGGAAGCTCTTCGGCTATTGCATAGTCATCATTCATATTAATATTCATGATATACATTTGAAATCATATTATTTAAAACATTTATGTTAAGATTGGTAGATTAAATTGTACATTAATTAATTTAAATACGTTACAAGAAGTTTTAGGATTACGACGACACTAAAACTAAATAATAAATATGATTGAATGATTGATTGAATGATGTTGAATTGAATGATGAAAATTGACAAATTTGACAATTCTCTTTTTTGACACTGTCTTTTTACTACTGCCTGGTAATAAATTAGTTGAATTTAGTTGCCCGGGTTGCCCCCTAAAATCCAACCACACGTCCTGATTGACTACCTGATCTCGTGGGGGGGGCGGACACACGGAAACAAATTTACTGGCGGGGCTAACGTGGCACTGGACGAACCAACGAAGAAAAAGGCGTCTCGCCATTAATAATTTTGTATTACATTTACTTCCACGTTGTATTACCACGAAATTGCGGCGAAATCGCTTGCAGAAAAAGCCATTTTAGGAAGAAGAAGAAGAATAATAAATTAGTTACAGAACAAATACATGTTTAACATAACATAAACTCACGTCTACATCCCGAAGGGGTAGGCAGAGGTGCTAGCACTTAGGTACTGTAGGTAGGTACCTAATCTTTGGCTAGCACCCACATTTCGCCAATTTATGTTTAGGTCCCAACTGCGGCAATCTCTTACAGGCAACCATAGGATGGCGAGAAAAAGTAGGAGGAAAGTGTTTCTGGGCAGTTTGGTGTGCAACAATATGTGGAGAAAATAATAATAATAAGTCATACATATGAACATGATAAGCTATCTAATATGCAATACATATACACACATATACTATTTAAATTATAATACTTGCGCCGTTTGAGTGTCTGTGCCGATCCAGCAGCAGCGCATACGCATCGTGCTTGGAAGATGAGTAGGCGCCAAGGTGGCGACGCATGTATGTGGCGTCCCATAATAAAGCCTACCCATCTTCCAATCAACGACATACCGTCTGGTCTCTTGCTATCGTCGCGCGCCGAGCTAACAGGTTCAAATATAGCTGGCACATCGGCGCCGGCGGTGACAAGAGCCCGACGGATGATGTCGTTAATATATGCGTGTTGAGTCCAACTATACTCTTTGGTCGGGACATGCGACCTGCGCTCCTGCTGCAGGGTAATCCATGATGTCCAAGGTTATCGACTACTTCCCCACATAGACATCGATGCGGAGAAACACATGGTGCATCCAAAGTTATGCAAGTTGTAATGCGGAAGGTCGTGTCGTTGTACCAATGTTAGGCGAAGGAAGTGCCTGCCACCAAAGAGTCATTGGAAGCTGTACCTACTGAATAAATATTTTTTGATATCAACACAGAGCGACTCATCCAATTGCCTTTGGTAAGATGGGTTAGCGGGCATGATGGCATTCGGGCAAGTCATTTTCCAGACATTTTAAGCTTCGGTCTTGCCTGGCACGTCCAAATTGATCAGAGATAGAATTTTCCTGACTAATTCTTCAATGCCATAGACCGAAGATAAACTAGATGATAGTGAATACAGTGATTTAATACAAAAAATGTAACTTGGCATAAAGATCCTAGTATATTTTTTTGTGTAAAAATGTAAAATGTAATGTACTCGAAATTTACTAATACTTAGTCTATGTTTTATATAGATCAATAAGTGACGTGAAAGTACAAGAAAATCCTAGTAACCATGTCTTAAAATCCTGTTACATTTAAAAAAAAAGGGGTAAATTATCTCTGTCAGTCTGTCACTGTCGATGTCAAATGTCTTATTTTGTTTTTTTGTTTCTAACACCGTGTACTACGGGACATTGGCGGAAATTGCTTTTCAAGAATTGAATTGAATTACAAAACAGTTTGTTTTGTTATTCATGTAAAATTCCGTACAAAATTATTCATGTTGAGTAATGTGTCATGAATAATAATTTTCCTGAAGAGGTTGATGACTAATTATATCATTATAACTTGTAAAAAATAACGACACCACATATCGATTTGTTGTGAGACTTAGTTTTCTCTATTCTATCGTGAAAATGCCTGGATTTGATATGCCACTAAGCGATGAAGATTATATTATAGAAAAGGCTAAAGATGCCCAGAAATTCAATATTCACTGCGCCAAGGCATGGATGTTGACGGCAAAAACTTTATTTCCTACTGATTTTAAAATCCAATTTGAAGCTTATTTAATGGAAAAGCAATCGGGTAATGTTCAAGAGGCTGCCGAGTGTTTTAGCAGTCTTATAAAGTCTAGACAGAACTTCGCATCTCTGCTGCCAGAAATATCAGCCATTGCCAATGCTCTCCGATCACCTGAAGGTAGCTTTTTAAGTCAGATGTTCGATAATATTTGCCCAGATATACAACTAACAATACTGAAGACAAGTGTTGAAAACAGTGATGATACTATAGAACATTGTCGATTGTTAGTATTGTTGCTTAAAAAATTTCCTCAATTAGGTGTAGACAGTTTGGTGAAAACTTTAATTAGTACTGAGAAGTTCTTTTATGATAATCGATATGCACGACTTTTAGTCGTAGAAACATTACCACTTCTTAGCTCTTTAGAATCACCCAGACTATTACAGCGCTTAGTAATTAAGGCAATTGATTTCTATAACTCGTATGTTTATGATGAAACTGATCATGATATCACTGATCCATGGCAACGGCTATATGGAGTCTTGGATTTAATGGGAAGACAGCTAGGATGGGATTCCTTTTTTGTAAATTACAGTAATAGCTTAAATAAGGAGCAGTATTTTCAAAAATTGTTGACACTAAGGAATAATGAAGATTATAGACAACTGTTATACTGCAGTACTACCTTCTTTTTGAGAGCTCTTTGTGAACAAAAATCTCTAAAGGGCAACCACATTTTAGTAGAAGCACTCTCAGATCCAGAAATGCCACTATCAAAAAGAAGGAAAGGAGATGTTGAAGTAACTGGTATTTCAGCACATCAATTTCAAACTGCAGCCAATTGTTGGGAATTGTTACACAGTAATGAACGTATTTCTAGGGAATTCACAAAATTAGCTAATCAGTTGCAAGTCAAACCATGGTCAGAAGGGTTTGCTGAAGAATTTGCATTGTACCGGGGTAAATATGATGAGGCTATGCCACAAGCCAGTACAACTAGCCTCTCAGCTAGTGTAATCAGTGTGTCAATTAATTATTTCCAGAAGAAATATGCAGCATGCATAGAAGGCATACTTGTAGCTTTACCCCAGTTACCTAATGTGGAAGGTGTGTTAGAACCTGAATTAATTGTAGGTGGCAAGCATAGGCATTTACACTTCTTACCCCTCACCAAAGTTGCTATAATGCATTACTTCTGTACTATACTTATACGGATTCTTCTTAATTCTTCAAATAATACTGATCTGACATATGGTCACATGCTTGTATTGATGCAGCTTGGCTGGCCACAAGAGGAAGCAATATTCATACATATACTTGATGTGATAAGACAGAAAGGTGTTTTTCATTACCATCTTTTTGCCACATATATAATACACATCGATATATTGGAAGAGCTCAGTTTTATCTGGAATGAACAGGGAAACAATGTTGTTCTTGATCTTTTGCCTAATTCCCAGCAACACCTGGGGCAAAGAAGAATAGGGACTCGTGGTGCAGACAAAGGTGTAAAAGAAGACTTTAAACAAGCAATGAAGGCACAAGTGGCTCGGAGCAATGAATCTGTGCTTAATTTGTTGACACAATTTATTACTTCAGAGAGATCATACTTTTTACAAGTAGTTTAGATAATGTAATAAAATAATTATAATAATAGGAATGCATTTAGTTTATTAAAATGTGATGCGCAATATCAGATTTTTTTATTTAATTCGTAATAAAAACTTGATAACCTGTCCACTACCTGACAATGTTTGCTATTTTACTTATCCTACCTACTCGTAGGGCGGCTTCAGACTGGCGTTGGACACCCGCGCCGCGTATAAGCTCGTTTTTGGAAGCGCATACAGGCGCGCCTTTTTGCTTGCTTTCGCTCTTATAAACGCGAGCGCTCTTTTAGAATTAGGTACTTCGTAGATCTGGGTAAAGTGTATTAAAGTGACCGGGTTCACAGTCTTATGCAACTATCAGTTACACCCAACATCTTTCTCATCTTCTCAGTCGACGGCGAATAAGTAACACTGACACGACATACACCACTACCGGTTTGAGCTAACACGACGAAATGTACCCATTAATGTCAGTCCGATTTATAAAGCGCGTATCTAAAGTAGCGTTCGTGTCAGCGCGTATGCTGAAACGACCGTATAGGCGCAGAAAAATACGCTAATCTGAATCAGCCTTTACTGTTGTTAATACAAATTCTAATAACGAACCTACGCTAGCTAATTCTACACTAGCCATAGTAGGTACATGAAGCTTATTGAAATAACAGATCATGTATGTAGCAATAAAGAGTTTTTTATTTACTTACAATAGAATAAAAATGATTATAGATATTAAGCACTTCCTTCATAAGAACCAACGGCAAGTAGAAGATTCCGACGCGTAAAATGCAAGCCTTTAATGGGTGAGTTTTTAGTTGCAAATGATCGCAGTAAGAATTTATCTTCTTTCTGTACTGAACTATTTGCTCCTGATTCCTCACCATTTGCTTCTTCCGTTATAGCAGTGAAATCCCATAGTTTTATATTGCAATCCAAAGACCCTGGAAGGTAAAATTAAGGTAAGGTTTTATCTTCTACTTAATAATCATAAAAATACTACGATCAGAATAGCTGGACGATGTAATGTTACCAATTACAATGCAGTTGTATCAAAAGAAATGTACTTTGGAAAGATCGTGGTTTTTATAAAAGTGGTACTAAAACTGGGACTCTGTGACCAAAAATATGTTATTGACAAAATTGGGAGTTAATAGACGTCTAGTTAATCTTGCTGAGGTATATATTACCTGATGATAAAACGGTGCCATCACGACTAAAAGCTAGTGCATGTATGGGCGCAGTGTGCAATGGAGGCAGTATAGCAGCTGGAGATCCAGTCGAAATGTCAAACACTAACAGTTCTCCCACACTACCACCTGACGCCAGCCATCTCCCACAAATGGAAAACGCTAGCGTAAATATGGTTGACTGAAAAAAAAAAACAATTCTATTTAGATATGCTAACCTACCCCAAAAAATTTTGGTACAATAACGTTTTTTAGTTTCCGTACATTAAAACTTGAAATTTTTAAGTAAACATTATACAGAATACCTTCAGGATCAGTTCGTCAATATCAGTTTGAAGAACGGAAATAAAATGGCAGAATGTATTGTAGAGATTTTTTTTAAAAACTCACGCCTATATCCCCGAAGGGGTAGGAAGAGGTGGAGGGCACCCACATTTCGCCAGTTTATGTTTAGGTCCCAGTGTAAAAGGTGGCGAGCCTATTGCCATTAATCGGGCACTTATAACCTTGCGATAAATACACACAGTTATGTGTGTATTTATCTTTCGAAAAGCTTCGAAAAGTTATTGGTGTGTGCCATGGTAAAACCTGGGATCGAACCAGAGACCTCGTCTTAGCGGTCTATTACCTATACCACTAGGCTACCGCTAAATTGTAGAGATAACATACCTTATGTCCTGTCATGATTCGAACTTGTGTTCCTGTCAAACAATCCCACAATCGAACTGTTCTGTCACTTGATCCTGTTGCTACATAATTGGAATTTGGATGGAACTGGACACACTGAAATGTTATTAATGTAATAATGTTTATATTGAGTCATAAAGGGCTACAGAAAAAGAAGTTATAAGTAGATAGATAATACATACGTCAACATCCGATAAATGTCCAGAGAAGATTCTGAGTGGTTGGTGATGGTCGGTCGCCCAAAGGCGAGCGGTACGGTCGTGTCCAGCAGAAACAAAGTAATGTCCATATGGTGACCAGCGAACGTCCCAGACTGGCCATACATGACCTCGGTATACGACTAAGCATGTCCAGCACTGTAGTGACCAGAGTCTCACTAGAAACCAACAGGGATAATATATGGTTACAAACATTCACACACAATTTCGGATATCTGGAATCTGTACATACCAGTAGAGTCTTCAGAACATGACAGTAGTAATGTTTTAAATGGATCAAAAGCAACCTTGTATACAGATCCTGAATGTCCATACAGAGTGCGGCATGTTTCTCTATCTTTTTCTTCCATCATTCTAACGAGTACATCACCTAAAAGGTATAGAAAGAGCTGATTATTTTAGTTAGAAGTAATACCACATAAAGCACAGTCAGATACGATTGAGTTTGAGTGTTCAAATTCTACCCTCAAAGGCTAAGGTATGATTCCATAGCCGACCGCATACGACAACTGCAGGACGCATGCAGCGGCGGACTCAGCGTACGGTGATTTTATAACAATGAATGTGATAATATTACTCATTGTTTAATTCATTGCAGCGGATGATGCTATCTATGGTCAATACATACCATAAAACGGGGTGAATAGAGATCCAGGGGTGGATAGAAATAAAATGGTCAATGGAATATTTTAAAGAATTTCTTTCACAAGATTTTAATTAGGCTTATTACCAGATATTTCATGATACGGGTAGTCCAATGAACTAGTCAAAATTTTCGCTTTAAAGAAAATAACTACAGGATTTTGCTGACCATTTTATTTCTATTCACCCTTCCATCTCTGTTCACCCCGTTTTACCGTAAGCGGACCGCATTATGTATTGACCATAGAAATAAAAAAAAATGTCTAAAAACATCTACACATTTTCATTTTGTTTATCTACACATTTCCAATTTTAATTACATTACTTGTTAAATCTCGTTATGGGTCTGTGACGTAACTATGCACATTCTTATTTACGTTAGTTTAGTTTTACGCCAGTTTGAAACACTAAAATAGTGACGACCTTTGTATATTTATATTTGGTTAGGTAGGATAAGGATGATATTGCTTGCAGTAGACGGACAAGAAGACCATCACTGAGTTTGCAAGAGTAATACCCATACCTGCTTCTCTATCAATGTCTAGTAATTTTTCTGCTGATTTCATTCCCCTTAATTTAACAGGGGTTAATGTCCAAACCTGGAAACAGACAAAATAAATTGAAACTATGTTATATGAGAGACACCACTAAGCCATAAGTAATAAAATATAATAAATATATAATACTAGCTGTTAGGGGATGTCAGGGGATCTTCACACAGCTTTTTCCAGATCCAGTCTATTTCTTACCAACTTAGATCAAAATCCTTTCAGTGTCTTAGAGGTGAAAGCAAGCTAACACTGAAAATAGACTGCCAAAAAGACAGTAAAGTATGGGTTTTTATGATACATTATACTTCAAATAATCACCTTAATATGTGAGTTACTAAAGCCAACAGCCAGTAACGTGGAATCATCGCAAATATCAGCGCAAATTGCTGTATGACCACTGTTTAGAAGTGTGTAAAAACAAATAGATGGTAGACTCTCTGGCCCTAATTGTATACGTTTAGAGGCTTCCCTTAATGCTTTTCCCTTTTCAATTTTGTCAGTTTCTTTCCTAATAAAAAGAATAATGGATTAGACATGTCATGTAGGTCTGAATGTCAAAATACTGATTAATTGAAGAACTGCTGAACTTACAGCTCTGGTAGTGGAATTCTATCATTTGGAGGAGCGTTAGGATCAGATTTAGGTTTCTTCATAAAAATGTTGTCTTTTTTAGCTTTCTTCTTTTTCGGTTTATCTGGTGTCTCTTCAACTTCTTCTTCATCTTCAACTGGTGCAGGTAAGACTTGTATGTCAGGTTCTTTTAAAAGTCCATAATATACTTTTGTGCGATTCTCTGTAGAACACATAAACTCTGTATATAAATATTTATAAGCAATTCTCAGAAGCATGTTAAGACTTCGGCATTTGCATAAGAAAATCAGTGACAAAGGCTTCCCTAAATCCAGCATGTTTGCTAATATTATAAGAAGAGAAGAGTCTCATTGATTAATATAGATGTGCTAACAAGACAGTTTGCTACAGTTTTCAATGTGTTAATACTAATGTGAATTGAATTGGGAACTATTTATTATGGACATTGTTGATACAAAAAAATAATTCCAAATACAAAATGGGTTTAGGGTCGCACAGAATCACAGAATACTAAAATAATTGTTAAATTTATACCATTTCTCGTAGCTTCACCAAGTATTCCTCCAGTGGTTGCTCGTACTTGAGCTTGTGTTCTGCCAGGACCATCATGAACTTCAACTTGTATGTGATTATTTATTATGTTAATTATAACAGTTGAACTTTTTTGTTCATGCAGAAAACGCTTAAGCTGGGAAGATGCATCTCTTGAAAGCTGGACAACGAACTTGTTTGTGCTGAAAATATTGTATAATGATGACAATAGTACCCAATAATGGCTTGCACTGTACTTCACATTGATATTTAATATATCATCATACTACACTAACATACTATTTCCTAGTACATATACCAGTTCACCTCTTGGATATATTTTATGCACTTCTAACATTTGCCTCACATTGCAGACAAGCAGGAGAGTTGCACTCAGTAGTGCAGCCTTGTTTATGACAACCACACTAGGCTCCATGGGTAATAAATATCGGGTCATGTGGCATCTGTCTGGCCCCGGTAGAGAAGAAGCTCTGGCTTGGCTTTGTGGAAGATGATGATTGTGCAAGATGATAGATATGTGTAGTGGAAACACAATACCCGCCTCAGATATATAATTCAGAAGAGATCTGACCTAACACAAGATGATCATGATGTCCGCTTATTGTTTTAAATTGGTATGTTAGCCTTTCGGTTTCTGACTTGACAACCCTAGGATGAAAACCTGTGCCAGAGTATATCCGTCGCCACTCCAATTTCAGTTGATGATAGTGTGTGTTTCGAGGTTTTTGGTAAGAAAACCCCTTGAATGTCTAGTATCTTATCCTAATACAAAAACTTTGACATATTTACCTGTATATTTCAGCAAGTTCATTACCCTTAATTTGGTCCTTGTGTTTAACAATAGACAAACGCTTCAAATCTTCCTGACAATAATCTTCTTGTTCTAACCCAAATTTCTCCAAAAAGTTGACAGCATGTTGATTATGATCATAAAGAATTAGCAGAAGATACATATGAACAAATACTGGATACAACAGTGTCGACAGCTCATGCTGAAAATAAAGCACATACATACATGTATGTTACAGAAACTTAAGTCACAATTTGAAAGGTACATGAATAATTTTATGATATTATGAATTTACGTAGATTCCCATAGCTTTACTACCTAGTAAAGAGTTATAAAACTTAATTACCTTGTAAACATCTAGAGAATTTTCTATAAACTTCTTTAAATTATCATAAGCAAATTCATAACTGTATGGATCACTTTCAGTATGATGTGAAGTAAGAATGCTGGCCAACTCAACTTCTGGTAAATCTAAATTTTCATATTCCACATCTCCTAAACTTGCTTCTTTTCTTAAGATGTCTTCTGTGCCCTAAATATGAAATAATTAGGTCATTATTTTTAATACCAAAAAACATAAATAACAATGAAAAAATACTTACCTTCAAATTATACTTTCTCAGTAATTGCAGTACAGCTAAAAGTGGAGTATTTTTGTCCCCCATTTTAATTGATGTCCGCTTCAATAAAAATAGGAATCATAAGGTTTAACTGATTATAAAATAAAATAAAACATGAGAACAACAAAGCTAAAGCGGTCATTCATCAGTCACTGTCAGTACTGTCACTCTCAATCAACCACAGACCACAGAATACTTATATCCTGACGTAACGTACCACAGAACAGACAGACTAGACTACTTGGAGTGGAGTTACGAGCAGTGTTGCCAACACCACTTGACCTAATATCGCCGTTTCTACCACATAAAGGTGTAGCCCATTATCAATATGAGTTAGAACTTACGTAGGTACATTTGTTTCACACCGTCCAGTAAGTCGTAAAATAGCATCGTCCCCGTATCTATGAATAAGTTTAATGTTAAAAGGTATAACAACATGTTATAATACTCGTATAACATACACCTTGTATTTCTTTTTATTCCATGGGCGAAATCCCCATGGATACCAATTTCAACGGAACTGGTGAGAGAGACAATGTCGGATTCGAACGGACTAAAATGCTCGCCATTTTTGCCGGAGGTGACCGACGGTGCCGGCTGTGCGGGTCCAGAGTCTGCTCTAAACCCGTGTCGCCGTCTTCTGCTTGCGTGAAGGTATCAAGTTGAAATTAATATCAAAATATTCTGTAACTTCTTGTTCTGTAAAAAATGTAACTTCTAATTCACTGCCATAAAAAATGTTTAACCTAGATGGTCATTACACTCGCAAACTAGCAAGAGAATCAAGACTTATTGAGGTGCATAATTTGATCAACCATTAATAACAACATATACACAATAAGTTAATACTTATAGTAATTGCCACTTATTATTTCTGAGTTCAGGTCTGCAGTAAATGTCTAAATTCCCCGCAAGATCCTCACACAAGTACAATCCCACAAATTCCCCAACCGGATTGAAAATCCCCTCAATTTGGTGAATTGCCCACATATTGGCAGCCCTGCTTAGGGCTGCACTCAAACATGCAATGCACCCATAGATACGTACTACAGTAGCTTAGTGGTTTCGGTTTCGGAGTCGACTTACGATCGATTGGTCCCGGGTTCGTATCCTGGCCATTACACTAACGACGACGTGAACCCACTCTTAACACAAGCCATATACACACACTGGCATATTTAGCGGAACACAAAAAAGTCATGGTACATTTTTGAACTTTTCATGTAACTGGGAGATTTGAAAATTAATATTAAAATAACAATTAAGTTTCTACCCTGTTGAGAATGATGTTATAGGGAGTCTCCGCCATTCCTCAACTACGCCGATTTGCAGTTTATCCACGTTGGCCGGAGCTGGAATTCTGGACTTAACTTTTCTTTTCAGCAAGTCCCAAACGTGCTCTATTGAGTTCATATCCGGTGATCTCGCCGGCCATTCCATAACAGTGATATTCATATCATTAAGATATGCTTGAGTTACCCGAGCGGAACTTTGTTAATGTAGGAACCCCCGTTAGACGGCCGTATAAGCCCGGCATGAGTTAAAAGCAGTGCGGGGTGTATTTTCGCCGATTTTGGCAGACACTTACTCGCAGACAGATCATCAATGGGTTTTTGGAGTGATCATAAAAAGTGTCACATCGCTGCAGTCTTATAAGTATACTGTATATAATATGTATATAGGTACATTTTCTAAAGGTGTAACTTCGAGGTTGTATTTATTAAATCTCTAGTAAATTCTCCATTACTTTACTGAGACAGTAACATAGGTTACGACTACCTACTGATTGATTCTGACTTAGGTACCTGAAAGAATCACAATAATTTGAATGTGGGGTGTTATTCATCTATTCTTGGTAGTTAGATTTTATTTGTTTGAAGTTCGGTAATCCCACGGATCCGGCGGGAGTGGTGATGTTGGACTCGAACCGACTAAAAACGCACTCCATCTCGGGTAATCAGTTGCCGCGGTTAAGGTAGCTACTGACATATCACTGGCTCCTCGGTTGACCCAGGCCAGTAACTATTTATTAATATGTGTGGAAGGCCATCATGATGCTCCAGGCTTGCGCTCTTCAAGGGCCGATGTCATTTAGCTATCGAGCTCTGAGGCATCAGCGGCTGTGTCGGTCAGGAGACGCCTTGCAAATATTGTTGTTCTCATTATAATGAGTAGGAACTTTCACGTTGGTACGAATGTTACTTCAATAGATGATGATGTCTCTCTATCCTAAGTGCTACCTTTTAGGTTTCTAAACTTCTGTGGAATACTTACTAATCATTAACATTACCCTTTTTTTTAGTAGATACCCTTTTTGGTGGGGAAGTTTATTCGTCACATATACTCCCCCGTTGCATGTGAACGCGGTTATGTTGGGCTCGAACCAACTAAAAGCGCGCGCTGTCGGAGGTCTCAAATGTCGGGATCTAAGGTGGCATTTCCCTCGTACTCTTGCTTACGTTTTACTGGTTTCAAGTGCATATAAGAAGATTATAAAAAACTTAGTTTCGTTTCCACCACGGACTTCCTTTGAAAGAGACTGTTACGAGTTGGGGTTCCCATAAATAAGATTTACAATAAATTTGTACTAAGGAATTATCAGTGCGTGTTACCAGTGATTATTTATGGCATCGAGACGTGGAGCCTCACTATGGGCCTCATCAGAAAGCTCAAGGTCACACTAGCGAGCTATGGAAAGGGCTATGCTCGGAATTTTGCTGCGCGATCGAATCAGAAAATAAGAGAACCGTAGATGAACAAAAGTCGTCGACATAGCCTACAGGGTTAGCAACCTGAAGTGGCAGTGGGCGGGGCACGTACCAAGAAGAACAGATGGCCGTTGGAGCCGAAAGGTTCTCAAATGGAGACCGTGTACTGGTAGACGACGAAGCGTAGGACGGCCTTCTGCGAGGCGGACGGTCGACATAGTCAAAGTCGCGGTTACCCATTGGATGCAGACCGCCTCCAACCGGTTATGTTCAGCAGTTATTTCCTCTGGATGAAATGATAAAGGAATTATGATGACAGTATTAATCTACATATCGTTCTCTACCTAGTGTTATCTTATCACCTGTGAAGATATACATAAATGTATCTACGCTGCCTGTCTACGACCTCTATGGTCTACGACTCCACGCTACGCCGCAAAGGGCGTAGCGTAGAGCGTTCAATTACTTACATCCACCATACATCGTCAGGAATCGTGAGTTTCCTTATTTTTTCTATACTCAGTGCAAATATCCGCATGCATATTCATGATTATATGTCTATTGGAATTAGTCTGGGTGTGTATGTATATGTCTATGTGTATTAGGTTTGATTTAACAATAAAATCTGAGTATGAAGGTAATATCTTATTGCCTTTTTATCGTCTTCGAATGACATGAAGTAAAATTCCAGATGTTTATTACAATATGATTATTTAGGGATATGAGTAGATAAATAAGTATAATTTCGATAAAGCCGTGCTTTTAGGTCCTTTACACAAAACAATAAAATGGGTAGGTACCAACCTCTAAGTACCACAACATTTAAATTTATTAACACAATCAGTAAAAACTTATGAAGGTAATTTAACTTTTATTGCAATTAAGTAAGAAATACCAAATAGACGAGGTAAGTAGGCCGCCAGTACCAACATTTTCAACGAAAAATATTTAGATAGGTTTCTTAGAAATAAAATCGACCTTCTGAAATACTTACTTATCTACTTCGTTTACAAGCAATATATAGGTAGATATTATTTATCTTGTTAAACTTTTTGTTTGTGAAAACAAAATGTCCTGAATATTGGCGAACTGATAATTGATTTTGATATCCTCGCAAATAATAGTAAATTTTACTAATGAAAGGTAGATACATATGCATACCTAAGTGTGCTCGTTTTGTAGAGTTAAGAAGCGTAGGTAGGTATAGACCACTTGGTATTTAAAGTATCTTTTAATGTGAACGGTTCCGAGGATTGAAATAAATAAATATCTATTGAATAATTAGCTATTTCAGTACATTTATATAATAATTATGTAACAATGTATCAAATACGATTTTACTACTAAAATAAGAAATCTATTGATTTGTGCCATACCTCGTTACAACTCTTGGAAATCGTAGCTTTACCAAATTTGCTTCAAGAACATAGTTACCTACGATTTTTTTACTTGGAAGCAGTAAACCATCTGATATACCGAGAGTTCTGACAGGTATTTCCTAAAACATTTTTTTTATAAAACTATTCGTAGAATACTAAAAGCAATCACTATTACATACAAATTGATGCTACTGCGAAAAATTTAAGAAAATTGATATTCAAATATTTTATACTGTTAATATAAAACGATCAAATATTTTATCGAAGACAAGGATATTGCTTGACAATTTATAATAATGACTTTTTAATGTATTTTAATGAGATATGTCTTACAGATAACTTTCTTTAAGAAAAATTAAGAAAGTTTTGATAGAGCACATGTAGCAACAGTTAGTCTCTATTATGGAATAATAAACACATCTTAAGATACATATTAGGAATGTAATATTAATAGTTTAGACCATAATATTGTAGCAAACGTACCCTAATTTACTTTTGAAACACGTCAGTCTTAAGATCCGTCTATTATTACCAGTGTATTGACAGTATAATTATTTACATGACTAACTAATATTGCGTTAAGAGTTACAAATATCGTGATAAGCATCGAGCGCATCAACATTTACTATAGTTACCTAGGTACTAACGTCAAAGGCTGAAAAATGTATAAGGGAAACTGGGGACACTTGATCCCTATGGGAGACAAGGTACACCAATATTTTTGGAATTACTAAGCGTATTAGACTATTTTTAATGTGGTAACACTAAGGGTAATAATGTTTACTTAGTGTTGCCACACTAAAAAATACTCTAATACACTTAGTAATTCAAAAAATATTGGTGTACCTTGTCTCCCATAGGGATCGAGTGTCCCCAGTTTCCCCTACTTGTTAACTTTGAAACTTTTTATTGGTATAAAGTTGTACCTATGTAACCGTAAACTTAATGACTGTAGGTAGTTATTATTTTATACATAATGCACACAACCACACACTACTGCTACTACGGAAAACAAAAAACAAACAATGTTCAGTGATATAAATACTAAATACCTAATAGAATTTTTGAATTTTGAATTTTGAATTCTGAAATTCGATTATCGAATCGCGATTATCCCCATGAATATCGGGATCGAAATTGGCATCGATTGTGCTGTTTCTGCATTAACATGTATATAATACTCGTACGTACATACTGTCCACTACCCAGCATTATGATCATAACGTATAGAGATATAGAAACTTACAACATAGGTATAGGTATTTGGTTATTCTTTGAATAAATTTGGCACTTGAAGACACTTTTATCAGATGCGCCGATGCTTATATACTTACTTATCTACAATTTTTCAAAAGGGTCAGTTCCAACATCACTAATTCTACAATTATACATTATTGGTCGTTGGTAAGGTTAAGCTATTTATTATTTATATAGTGTGTTTTTCATGATATTTAAAGCAAATATATCCAATATTTTCGAGAGATCTTGTAAACGTCAGATTATTATTGACATTATGTTTCTAGAATTTATTTTTTTTTTTATTATATCCATTTTTTCCTGTGCGCAAGATCCCCTCGGATACCACCTCCACCGGAGCCGGTGAGAGTGGTTATGGCGGACTCGAACCGACTAAAATGCACGCCATCTTCATGTCTTCGGCTGCCTGAGGTGAAATTGTAGGTAACATATTCCTCGCACCACGGCCGACCCAGGGCCACTACGAGATTGCTCCCTTTGGGTGTGAGGGCCACTACGAAATGGCCCCCTTCGGGTGTAAAGACTACGATGTCCCCATTATCTAGCCCTCGTATATGGGGAGGCGCGCACTGTGCCACTGCCGCGGCCTGCTTCTGCTAGTATGACAAGCGGTTTCACCCATCACCCTCCGGCCCTCGCTCATGGGGGACGGAGGTCATTCTACGACCTCCGACGCCCGAGTCGCTTACGCTCATCGCGAGCTTTCGAGCCAGAATATTGCCTATAACAATATAAGAACCCACTGCATAATTCACATATATAATTACTGAAATTACTGACCTCTTTTGTCAGGGGTAATAAATATCCTTGTGAAAGAGATCAATAGTGTAAGTTTAGACTATTTACAAATTTTGTAGACGCAGTAATGGCTACTATAATAATACAGCATAAAAACAGTTTCTAGTTTGGTACAAGTTGTCATACCTATTTATACATCCCATGATACATTGACAGTTTATAGAACAAAATTGACATCAGCTTCTCTCAAATAGCTATTTATATTTTGGCCGTCTTATACGATGCAGTTTTTTAGCAATACTGTGTCTATATAGTTGTATATAGTCTAAAAGTGTAAGTATAATTTTATTATATTTTATATAATAGATAGAGATAGATATTTGTTACACGTAGATACTTAACTATTTATAAATGTAAAGTTAACATTTCTAATTGCTACACATCGTATTACCGGAATGATTATATTCATACGACATTGTTATCATTTAGGTATTTAAAAAGCTTTAAAGACAATTACAATAAATATAATATAATATCCAAATCTCATGCGTAATTAATTTGATAACCTACGTTTCTTTTATATAGGAGTAAACAAATCAGACCAAATCGGACGATAACACTAATTCATTACCTACGTAGTTATAGGGCTAAATTATCTGTATTATCTAGTTAGTTCATTACACATCTAATTATACTCATTTATTTATTAAAGCTTGTTTAACACAATGCTGTTCGAATTGATTGCACTTCACGTGCTTAGTCCTTGATTCGTTTAATATCCGCGCTACATGTTGGTGAGCTACATAGAGCTACTAGTTGGCGACCGCGTAGGGGGCTTGTGCTACGAATAATGTATCCTAGAATACATTATTTGTAGGGCTTGTGCAATTCTTGATCTGTGACGGGGCGTTGAAATACATCTTGTATTAGCCAACTCATTCGCCACTGTTTTCACCAACGTGTAGAGCAGACAAAAGATGTTCAACATTTAAAATATCGTTTACGACTTTGACTTATTAGGCTTTTGAGTATTATTCATTTCTTTCTTCCATAATATTCATTCTTAGGTAAGTATCACTACATAGTCACTACATAGTATAAAATAAAGTCGCGTTCTCTGTCCCTATTTATCTTGTCCCTTTGTATGCTTAAATCTTTAAAACTACTCAACGGATTTTGATGCGGTTTATTTTAATAGATACAATGGTTAAAGAGGAAGGTTTATATGTATGTAACATCATGCTACGACCAAAAGGTGCGGAGCAGGAATGAAAAATGTTGCAAAAACGGGGTGACGCAGACGAAGTTGCGCGGGTCAGCTAGTATAAAATAAAGTCAATTTCCGCTAACTGTTCCTATGTTTGTTTAGACCTTTAAAACTACGCAACGTTTGTTGATGCGGTTTTTACAACAGATAGAGTAATTCAAGAGGATGGTTTATATGTATATAACATCATGCTATAACTAACGGGCGCGGAGTAGAAATGAAAAATATTGCAAAGACATCACAAAGTGACATTATAATAGCGATTTGTCATGTGATTCGTCGATATCGAATCGGAAATATCGATTTCAAAACGATTTCACTAATAGATAATCACTTCGATAAATGAACGTTTAGATTTTAATTCCACAATTTATATATTGGGTAAAGATATAACCGTCCCCTCTTGGTCCCCTCAGTAAATGTTTAAAGATCTTGGCTTGAACAGTTGTGCGTATCCATTGGCTTAGGTGGAACGTCTTCGTAGGGTATGACATGGGCGGAGGCGAGTTCTCGAGCGACTCGCTCAGCTGCTCCCATCACACGTAGTAGATTCAATCCTGCTAATTTACGCAGCTCTTCTATACTCCAACCTTCTTCCATCAGTTCGGCGAACAGCAACGGGTACGATGATACGTCTTCCAAACCTTGTGGAGTACTGTTAAAGATGGTTTTTAAATTAAATTAAATAAAAGAGATTTATTACTAGTTGTCAATCTATATGAATGGTATTTAGTTATGCTGTGAAGTAGGTATAGTATGATGTATTATATGATCTCATCATACATCGTAGCTTTCGTAGCTAATAACTCTGAACTGAATTATGACGTCGAAATGAGTAAAATATATTACCTACAGGAAAATTATTTTACCACTTTAGAATTATGTTGCAAATAGATAATAAAATTATACCGCGTACTTTATAGTCGTTTCGGTGAAAAATATTTTTGGCACAGTTTCGGTAGTAAACTCGTCTGGAACTAAGAATTTGGCGAAAAAAATCCATACATTAGTTAAGTATAATTTTTTTTTATCGGCCAATTAAAATTTTCAGATGATTTTGCTATCAAAACTGTCCCTATAGTCTTTGTTTACAAAACGATTATTAAATCACCGTGTATATGATAGATATATATCAATGTACTCACTAATTAATGCCGTCGTAGCCTGCGCCAAGGCCTACGCTGTCCACACCGGCTACATCCCTGATGTGATTAATGTGAGCTGTAACACCAAACCATTTCATGTCAGTTAAATAATGACCTCAAAACAGTTCAACTCTTACTTATCTGTCGTGAAAAAAAGGTAGTTGTTTTTTTAAAGATTGCTGCTATACGCTGGAAATAGCGCAGGCAATACCGAGAGCAACATATAGAGGGAGGTAGATTAAATGGAGTTAAACTATATGGGTGTGTAAATTGAAAAAGGAAGTGAAATAGGTAAATTGAAAAAGAAGCAGTATGTACATAGGTTCTTCTAATTATTTTAGGTATTTACATTGAAGAAACAATTTTTACGTGTCTTGATCTCACCTTTAAAATCATTATGGGTAAATAATTTAATCAAAAGATAGACCTACATAGCCGAATTTTAATCATTATTTAATTTCTGCAAATACGTCAGCAAATATATTTTTTTATACAATAGGAATAAGGAATACTATTTACCTATAGCATCTTGAACGGTCGCAGTATCCTTGCACGTGAGGAATGATGTGTAAAAATTAACCATGATGAGGCCCTTGTTGGCGGCCAAAAGGCGCAGCACTGTGTCAGGCACGTTGCGGGTCACATTGCAAAGTGCTCGAGCCGAGGAGTGTGAGAAGAGCACGGGTGCCCGTGACACGGCTAGAGCATCCCGCATGGTGCGCTCGGACACGTGGGACAGATCGACCAGCATACCCAAGCGATTCATTTCTTTAACCACGACCTGGAACATGTTCAATTCAATTCTTTTGAATGGCTTCTGTGTGTTGCCACAACTTGCCAATGTCAGGGTGTTGTGAAAAGTAATTTGGTGAAGAGATTATTATAAAGAGATTATTCCTGGAACATGTTGAAAAATTGTTTGTGATAAATATATGACTTATCTCTTTAATGAAAGCACACAAGTTTGACAATCAATGAATGGGCAATAGAGAAAAGATAGCAAATTGTTATATTATAAATAAAATTTATTTATTTATATAAAAGTTAGTAACAAATAAACTTATATTAAGTGGCCCCACACTAGGCTAGCCTGTCCTGTGAGTACATAATCTGACTGTCTTATTAACTTCTACAAGACTATCACAAAAAATGAAAAAAAAAACAGATAAGCAAAATAAAATTAAATAACCATTACGTAAAACAACATTTTTTAAACATGTACCTACATACCAAAACAGATCAACTGGCATCAGATGATGCAAAATATTTTAATGATTGCGCTTAGACACAGATAGCATAATTTATGAAATATTATATAATTTTGAAAACGGGTCCAGTAGGTACTTTAGACGGTTATTGATTATTATGTAGGTACCTACCTACTGAGTAGTTTAAGTCTACAAACTTCAGTGGTTATTCAATGCACTTGATTAATGCTACACTTGAATAAACCTATACGTTTTTATGATCAAATAAATAAATTAAAAAAAGTACTAGTTGTTCTGTGAATAGTAGACCTTGTGAGTATCCTTTTGTTTCATAACATCTTTTGAGGAATCACGTCCTGGATGTTTCAGCTAGAACATTCTAGACCGAAATCAGACAGATTCGGATAAAAGCAAAATCGGTCACCTTGTCGAAACGGAGACTTGTTCACTTTATTCGCTCGGTCAATCATTTGTATGAAATGTAGTTCTTTTGATAGTCTGTACCTATATTGTATGAGTTTAAAGTCTGTCTGTTGGCATTATATCTTTATTCTAAAGTACGTGCTCCATTGTTTCAGCCGCTTTTGTACTCCGTATGAGTTGGCGTTGCTTAAATTAATTGCTAACTTCTTGGAACCTTTGTGGTTTATGAATTCAGAACGTTAGGGGACAGATTTCACAAACGACAAATTGTCGTAATTAGTTTCATAGTTTCTGACGTCAAACGTTTAGACAGGTCTATTATAATATTAATATCAACCGTAATATTGTTGCCTATTCAAATTTACGATTGTATATCTTCGAAATGGCAGTTAGAGGTGGATACTATAGCAATATCTATAAAGAAAACATTTCGATATTTTACCTTGTGAATGTTATTTTGATGTTTTTTTTAGATTGGGACTGTAATTTGAATGAAATCATTAAAAATTAAATGACTATATTTTTCTATGTAGACATGTCTAGATACCATGATATTACTTCGAGTAGGGCTGAGATCATAACCCAAGGTCTCCGTTTTACAATACCAGCTGCTGATTAGTATTATGACCCACAAACAGATCACCCTGTGAACCCACATGAATAGAACTGGCCAGATAAAAGTATATAAAAACTCTTTTGAAGACCTATGGAGTCCCATTATGTCTGGATGAGGCAAAAATTAATTCGGCAATATCGGTTGCAGTTGGGTGTCCAGCACAGGGTACGCTATCACACTTCTTTCACATTCGGGATATTCCGATCCTGAGAGGAAAGCTTGTGCAGGGAAGCAAGTGAGAGGTTAACTTGAGCTTCGAATATCAGCTATGCGGTATGGCTAAGTTTAGAGTTTACTAGGTACCCAGTAGGTGTACCTAATCATTGTAAACCCACTACTAATACAGGCAATTTGAGTTATTTGGACCCATGACATTTTTACAAAAAAAGTGTGTTCCTAATATTTGTATAAAATATTAATTTTTATATAAAATGCGATTCCAAAGCGAAGTGGTGAAAGTAACCGCGTAATTGTTATAAATGACCTACCTGATATGTACTTCGCTTTGAAATAAAAATTGTGTGGAATATATTTCGCACGTTTGTGTACAAAAATTATGTACGTAAGTCCATTGCTTTTACTCAGTTGTAAGAGATTATGTTTTTAATAATATGTATATTTAATTTTATGTAGCATGCATTTGTAATTGCGATTTACATCGAACTTGCCGCAACCTTGATGTGGCCCAATATCTTCGATCAGATAAATGTGAAAGGTCACTGACGAGATGTGAAAATATTAAGCCATATCCTATTCTAAAGTTTCATTCGTTCATCCGTGCGCGATTTCCCCACGAGTACTAATCACACCGGACACGGTTAGAGAGGTTATAACAGACTCGAACCGACTAAACCGCACACCCTCTTTGGCTTTTTAGTTGTCGGAGGTGACTAGTAGCGAACATATTCACGCTGTGACAGACCCGGGGCCCTCTATTTCGAGGTGACTCCCTTAGCTACAAGTACCTACTGTAATTTATGATAAGAAACGATTACCCCGATTACCCCTAAAATATATTTAGTAAACAACATTCAAAATTCAAAAGTTATATAGGCAATGTGTAGGTACAATAACAAGAGTGCAAAGCTTTTAGTATGACATATGTAAACAAACTAAACAAAGGAAATGACAGGGCTGATTTATGAAATACTGTATACGATCTTAAATATTTACCAGATATGATATATTTGCTTGCTTTGATCGCGTTCAAACAAAAACTCCGTTAGAGAGGAGAAGAAATATGGGATTCATCGGTGGTTTTAGCTTTTAAATAATATATTACATTACATAAACTACCAGCTCACTAAAAGAGGTTATTGATAGTGCAGACGAATCTGTTGCCGCGGCTTTGCGGCTAACGCCTGTAGCTGGCGGGCGAAACTATCCCGGGAGGGACACCTGCGGCCACAGATACCTACTGCCAACTATAATTAGATAGTAGTACGAGTTGGACATCTTTGCCAATTATTTTGATGTGATTAGCATTAAAATATTAATGTATCTCTACTAGACCAGATATAAAATTTTTGTTGTTTATGTAGAGCCCATACATTGATGTCACTATAATTTATTGAACATTCCATGTAATAATATTTTTCGTGATAATAATTTTACTACTATTAATTTAATTCATAGATTTCACACCACATTCAACCAGCAACTGAAGAGGCGTCGCATCAGATTGTGGGGTCTAGGGCCTGATGCATAAGGCCATGCTACTACCCCACGTAATGTGAAAGTTCCTTTCAACAGAGCTCTAACAGGTACTTGTAGCTAGGTCCATAGGGGTAATAATACCTACATATTTAAAAATGTAATTAACAAGCAAATTTTCAAATAAGGAGAAAATTAAAGGAGAAATATATTGTTGTTCTGGTAAAGGAAAACCGTTGCATGTTACTTACAAGTTACAACGTATCCTAAGTAGGTACAAGGAATAACTATCGAGTGTAGTGCGCGCGCGAGCAACGGTGCACGCAGTCTGCAGTTTAAAACAAAAGAAAATATTTCGAAAAGTATCGTTGCAGATAAACAAAGAACTCCTTTCGTGAGCAGCCCGAGTTCATACAAAGAGAAA
Organism: Pelosia muscerda; assembly: GCA_963691645.1. Classification (NCBI taxonomy): domain Eukaryota; kingdom Metazoa; phylum Arthropoda; class Insecta; order Lepidoptera; family Erebidae; genus Pelosia; species Pelosia muscerda. The sequence continues at coordinate 10,356,104 of OY829100.1, forward strand.
TATTGCGATGTGCCAGGATGTTTATCATTCTCACTCTACTCAACGTCTCGATCTATATCTAGGTAGGTACTTAGTTTACGAATACCATCTGACTACTTAGATTTGAACTCTGTCTTTGAAATCTCAACCACCGTAGGTCATAGATAAATTTTCTTATAACTGGCAACTGGCCATTCTAAAGGTCTTACGGAGTGGTTGAAAATTACAGAAATGTTCTTGAAAAGACTTTATAAAGATGTTTTAGCTTATTATAAATTCTTAATAACGACCACCAGACAATGTAAGACAATAAATTCTTCTTAACGAGCTACCATTGTATAGTATATGAAGAGGATTATAACTTCATCTAATTTTAAGAGATTTAAGAAAGAATTAATGGGATAACTCGGAGTCTTAGCTCGCGTATAAATGAAGGTTTGATGATTTAGATTCTCCTAATCTACATTTTATACGGCCAAATTATTTTCAAAAATTTATTCATTAGTTAGTAGTTAGTATTTTCATTCACGGACCTAGAAGGAAATACGGAAACACCTCACCTAGGAAGCATGACACAAGCTCAGTTTTAAGGAAAGTTGAGGAAAATTATCCTCTTAGGGGCCGAACAAAAAGAATCAGATTATTCTGCGAACAGCTACGTAGTTATAATAATATTTTATATAACAGATATTACCTTTCCAAAAGGGGTGAGTCCACCTCGCAGCGACGGTTCGAGTTTATCGGTGGACGCGCATTCAGCCCACGGAGTGTCGCATGTCGAAGTGAGAGTAAGGTACCGCACTCCAACTTGGTAAAGTGTCCTGAGAACTCCGAGAGAACCGCCGATTGCGTGGCCTCCTTCTACGCCCACTAATGAACACAGTCTGTGGTTGGCGTGCGCTGACACTATATCTGTGACAGTAAGATAAAAAGCAGAACAGATGCGGTTAAAATCACATAAACATAACATAAACTCACGCTTATATCCCCGAAAGGGTCGGCAGAGGTGCTAGCACCCACATTTCGCCAGTTTATTGCCATTAACCGGGCACTTATAAACACACATAACTTCGAAAAGCATCGAAAACTCATTGGTGTGTGCCACGGTAAAACCTGGGATCGAACCCGAGACCTCGTCTCAGCAGTCCATATCACTAGGCTACATACACATTATAAACATAAATACTTAATGACTTAGTGGAAGCTTGTGGAGTGTGTAGGCAGAAGCAGATAACGGACTGTTGTCTCAGCATACCCTGTAGCGAAGTGAGAATGACGTTAGTGTGTGTGTACTGATAATTATCTCAAATTAACTCCCACCGGCAGAATGGCGTCAGAAAATAAATGTAGAGTATTATTGAATTCTAACTTTCTTCAAAAGTACAGTTTGTTTATTATAGGTGCTAATTCTATAAGTTTTATCTTTAACTGGAACTCCTAACCTAAGTATAACAAAAAATATATTTTAGTAGAAACGTACATAACATAACATACGTACGTACTAAAATATTTTAGTACTGACTTCAAACAAATTATTAATTAAAGATTAAATTCGACAAGTTATATAGACTTCTTACTTAGCATTGCAGTTAGATTAATTGTTGGACTTTGAGGGGTCCAATTACTCGTAACGACTGCCATAGATGATTATGAATCGTGCTACATGCTCTCTTAGGAACAACCAGACCAATGTAAATATCCATATTCATGCATCCAAATGTTTGCATTGAGCGGGGATAGAACCCGCGCCGCTTGCGTAGCGGTTGCGTTCACAGAGGCTTCAGGCAGAGATTTCTAAATTATTTACTTTAAATTCTTAAATTGAACAGAATCAGTAGACAGGCATTTGAAAAATATAGAAAGTATGTAATCAATGTTACTTGACTAAATTTAATATATCAACAAGTCATTTACATAAAATCATACCCCCGAGGCAATACCGGATTAATCAAGCAATCGCCTTGTTCAGTAATTGCTCAGGGTATACGGAAATAATGATCACATAGCCGTAGGTACGACGTATACAAATATACTGTACAGGGTATCTCTCACTCACACCGCAAAAAGTTAAATTCTCTAACCAACCCCTGAATGTAATTTGCAATACAAATGGTATTATCTTACCTTTTCTTATTTTGAAACAATTACCTCTTTCTACCAAAGCAAATTTTAACTTCATTTTTTTAATATAATTAAAAAAATGAAGTTAAAATTTGCTAAAATTTTTAATATAATAATATAACTATTAAACGTTTCAGGGTATAAGGCAGTTCTGTCTACCGAAGTACTAGCAAATGAAGAAGATAGTCATACAACTTTACCGGTGGGACCTAATATTAGGTCCAAAATTCAAATCCAAAAGGTCTCGTAAATAATTTAAACTTGAAATCGAAGGTTTCTAAGCAACAATTTAAGGGTAAAAATTCACTTATTTCGTAAATTGGTATTTAGTTTAGATAGTGTTTTCAGTTAAAGCAATTAGTATCTACTTATTAAGTAGTATATTTTATAATCACAGAGATGATAGAAATTTCAAACAGTGAACTGATTTCTTAGTTTGTGGTAATAATTATTACATATTAAATAGGTATAGAACTATAGGACGTATATAGTTCTTTCCTAGTTTCACTTACTGGCCATAAAAAAAACAAACTAAAAAAAACGGTCCAAAAATAAGGGCCAATTTGGTCGGCTTCACTCATGAAACATTCAACCTTTGCCACTGATAGGCATTACCTACGAATAACTTTATTCGTAGGATAATACCATTCTAAGTGCATGGCATCTAACTTGGCAAGATTTTGTAGTAGTTGGAGTAAGTTCGCGCATCGTACACTTAGAGGCACGAAAAGTGCTTGTCATTATTCTATTCATTAACCAGAATGCCATAATTTATTTTGAATCATGTCTACTTTACCGCAAAACATACCCAAAAATCGTTTCACATGCGCTGACGGTTATTGCCAAGTTACTTGCCGAATTCTGTACCTTTCGGTACAGGATAGATATATAGGCACTACAGTCTATAGTCTTCCTAAGCCGTTGCAGAATACTAACATATTACGATACGATACGACTTTATTTTGTACTAAGGCTAAAAATTAACTGTTACTTAGCAACCTGGCTGTATATACCTTGTAGCATAAAGAAACTATTTAAAGTTTACCACAGTAGATACGCATTCAGATGAGCGTTATACCATTATAGTGATGTAGTGCTAAAGTTCATGAGCTCACGCTTGAAACTACAAAGTGGTATTAGTTTTTCTTTTCCAAGAACTTGAGAACCGAACCTAACTGTACAATTTTCATATGTTACGGTAGGGTAAAGCATAAAATGATTTAACTTTGGTTTATAGCATTAGAGCAGCTCTGCAGGGAGCAGCTTGAAGCAATAAGACTTTGTAGCAATTATTCGTATGCTGCACTCTGCATATTGCATTAGGACTTGCGGTATCGGCAGTGTGCGCCACGGTACGCGTGCGCGTTGACTTTGGTACGTGTAGGTAGAGTAGGGTAGGTGCAATTGTACATGATGAATGTACCAAAATTTATTTATTTTTATCTCTTCTACATCTATCTTTACAGGGTACCACCTAACACGACAGAGTAGGCAATCTAAATCATGCACATGATATTATAATTATCCATAATTATCCATAATATGAAACAATTGACAACAGGTACGAGTGACGCTGAAGGTTTAATAACCTCAGAAAAACGTTGACCGAATATATATTTGTTTTACGTTTTGGTTTTAGTAGAATTGAAAACACAGGATTTGTAAACGTTATTTTTCTACAACATCCCTTAGTAACTTTTTTTAGAGGTACTAACTCGACTATAGATATAATAACTGACCATAATTGGTCATAACTTACTCAAGAAAGTATTACTGCTCTGGTATACACATAAATTTGGTTACTAATAACTTTACAAGTTTACATAATTATTACAAGTTTGACTTTCAAACGTATGGTAACCCTTGTCAAACCTCTGTGAAGAAATTAGGAAACACTAACGTGAAGCGACTCTACCTTTTACCCAACTGCAGCAAATTAAAAAAAGAAGTCATGTATTTTACCTTTTACTTAAAGGTAAAATACGACACGACTCTCCTGTCGATATGTAGGTATGTTGTGTAAACCACCGTTTGAATAAATTCACAGGTTTAGCGAAAAGTACCTTGAATAAATTTTTACAATTAACATCCACTAAGCTGAGTGTATTTAAATAATTTGGATATGGTCTCCATACACAAATTACTTCTATGTATACCTAGTTATGGCGAGATTGGTTATACGAGATAAAACAATTTTCGATATCAATATAATACCACTATTTAGCCAGCAACATTGTGCCATTTTGTCATACAGATGAATAATTATAAAATGGCACTGCTACTTTTAAGTCTTCTAGTTAATGAATTTGATACCTGTATTAAAATTCATCAACTTATTTATGTAGTTCTGCATGCTCTTTGTCATTCGCAATCCTAAATTCATTATTACATTACCTAGGTATTATATATAGGGTATTATGCTAGGAAACCTCCACGTGGTGCACCCTGGGCAACAGAAGTGGCAACTCCTCACCCCCCCCTTGTGGGCGAGCAATTGCTATTTCTGGCTAATATCCTGCCAAGGTCGAAACGACCTAAAAGAAGGAAAACTTGAGACAAAACCCTTTGCCAACCCGTCTGGCCAGCGTGGCAATAGTAGGCCAAACACCTCCTAGAATGAATCGAGACGACACTGAAAGGCCCCCAGTTCCCGGTGGCCCCGCTATCCCCAGCCAAGGTAGCGGTTCGGGTAACGGCGGGGCGGGGGGTGCTAAGAATCCCCGGGAGAAAGAAGGCTACCAAAAACAATTACTGCTGGCTGCGTACAACTGCAGTACACTTCGGCTGGACCATCACCTCGCTGAATTAGAGGTAGAACTAGGTCGCATAAACTGGCATATACTGGGGTTGTCCGAGATCCGCAGACAGGGGGAGGACACGACAACCCTTGAAATCAGGCGACCTGTTCTATTTCCGAGAAGGTGATCAGCTCTCCCAGGGAGGCGTCGGTTTTCTGGTCAAGAAGGACCTTATTAGCAGCGTTGTTGAAATAGGTAGTGTATCGAACCGAGTAGCGTACCTCATATTAAAAATCACCAACAAGCGTTCGCTGAAGGTGATACAGGTATATGCGCCGACCTCACTCTGCCCCGACGAAACCGCTGAGGCTGTATATGAGGACATTGCCAAGGCAATGAACAACACCGCCAAGGCTACCTACAACGTTGTTATGGGAGACTTCAATGCCAAAGTGGGAGTACAAGAACGCGGCGAAACAAAAATAGGACCTTATGGAGTGGGGTGCAGAAATCACAGGGGGCAAATGCTAGTAAACTTCCTAGAGGCCCAGGGGCTCTTCTTAATGAATTCGTTCTTTAAGAAAAGACCCCACAGGAAGTGGACCTGGCAACGCCGGGACTCTGTGATAAGGAACGAGATAGACTTTTTCATAACGGATAGTAAGCACATATTTAGAGATGTCTCTGTGATCAACAAGTTCAAAACTGGTAGCGATCACAGACTTATCCGAGGCTCTCTGAATATCAACATCAAGGCTGAAAGATTCCGAATGATGAAGTCTACTCTCCGACCTACGCCGCTCCAAGCAGCTCTAGGGTCTGAAAAGTTTCAACTGGAACTTCAAAATCGTTTCGCAACGCTGGAAACCACTAGCGACATTGACGAGAAAACCGACACAGTGGTCAAAACATTACAGGACGTGTCTCGAAAGTTGTTTCCCGGAAAACGCAGACAGCACGAGTCCAAACTGTCTTCTGAGACTCTCGAACTTATGAGGAAGAGGCGTGAACAACCATCCACTCAGTCATCTTCGCCAGATGGGAGAACTCTAAACCAGCAAATCAAAAAGCTGATACGACGCGACCTCCGACGCTCCAACACACGCACCATCCAGGAGGCGATTGAGCAAAACAGGGGCTCAAAAGTGTTCGCACAGCAGTTGGGGAGATCCCATCTGACGAAACTCAAAACTGAGAATGGTAAAATGATCGCCTCAAGGTTCGAGATCCTCGGGGAGATAGAGAAATTCTATGGACAGCTGTATGCATCACGGATGAGCAAACCGACGGGACACAGTGATGATGACCACAGAGCCCCACTGACGCGCCACTACACCGAGGAGATACCCGATGTAGAGCAGAGTGAGATAGAGGCGGCTCTCAGGCAACTGAAGAACAACAAATGCCCTGGTGAGGACGGAATTACTACTGAGCTCTTGAAAGCGGGCGGGATCCCAATCCTGAAAGAGCTAGCGAGCCTCTTTAACTCCGTCATTCAGCAGGGCTTAACACCAAGGGCATGGAGCGGGAGTGCGGTGGTGCTGTTCTTCAAAAAAGGCGATAAGACCTTATTGAAGAACTACAGGCCCATTTCACTCCTGAGCCATGTCTACAAGTTGTTCTCGAGAGTTGTCACAAATCGTCTCGCAGGCAAGCTCGATGAGTTCCAGCCACCAGAGCAGGCTGGGTTTCGAAAAGGCTACAGCACCGTGGACCACATACATACCATACGGCAGATTGTAGAGAAGACCCAAGAATACAATCGGCCGCTGTGTATGGCGTTTGTGGACTACGAGAAAGCCTTCGACTCCATCGAGACCTGGGCTGTTCTGGATGCCCTGCAGCGGTGCCGTGTCGATTGGCGATATATCGAAGTGCTGAGATGCTTATATAGTACCGCCACGATGTCCGTCCAGCACCAAGACCAGAAGACGAAGCCAATTAGCCTCCATCGTGGAGTGAGACAGGGGGATGTTATATCTCCCAAACTATTCACCAACGCATTGGAGGACGTCTTCAAGACTCTGGATTGGACTGGGCGGGGTATAAACATAAACGGCGAGTACATCTCGCACCTTCGATTCGCCGACGATATCGTCATAGTTGCGGAGTCGCTGGAGCAGCTGGGCGAAATGCTGCACGGCCTAAACGAATCCTCTCGACGCGTCGGCCTTGGTGTAAACTTGGACAAAACCAAGGTTATGTTCAATGAACACGTTATACCGAGACCGATTGCCGTCGAAGGGGCCACACTCGAAGTTGTTCAACAATATATCTACCTGGGGCAAACCATACAACTTGGTAGAAACAACTTCGAGAAAGAACTAGCCAGAAGGATCCAATTTGGCTGGGCAGCGTTTGGCAAATTGCGTCGGGTCTTCTCCTCCCCCCTACCACAATGCCTAAAAACGAGAGTCTTCGACCAGTGCGTTCTGCCGGTTATGACTTACGGTGCCGAAACGTGGACATTGACGGTGGGGTTAGTCCACAAATTGAAAGTCGCTCAGCGGGCCATGGAGCGAGCTATGCTTGGAGTCTCTTTGAAGGATAAAATTCGCAATGAGGTCATCCGACAAAGAACTAAAGTTACAGACATAGCTCGCAGAATAACCAAGCTGAAGTGGCAGTGGGCTGGCCACATCTGCCGGAGGACCGATGGTCGCTGGAGCAAACGAGTCCTAGAGTGGAGACCGCGAGAAGGCAAACGGAAGGTAGGACGCCCCCTAGCCAGATGGACTGATGACCTCAAAAAGGCGGCTGGGACAGACTGGATGCGGAAGGCAGAGGATAGGGAGCAGTGGCGCACACTAGGAGAGGCCTATGTCCAGCAGTGGACTGCGATAGGCTGATTGATTGATTGATTGATTGATTACCTAGGATCCGTTCAAATTACTTTTCATTTTTGTTAACAAGTTTACTGGTGATTTATTTTTCATTAGTTTATGCATGACCCTCTTTCTGTTCAAAATTGCTGCAAGTTTGTTAATGTACGTCGTTAGGTGCATATTCTCAAAATGTAGGTATAATTTATACAACTTGAGGGACGTATTGTGTACAATCCGCATTTAATAATAAACGTTATTAATGACTTCGAAGTGATAGAACTTGTCGAAATGTATGGGTGCCACTTGGGAATCACTTGAACATATATTTGGTACAATGGTACGTAAATTTATAACTTGACGTTGTGTTATGTATTCCTACTATTCAACTGTGTTATTATAGCATGGAGTGATATTTTTATAGGTGTGTTTTCATTCTATTTTTGTTTGAAACTGCCGTGGGACCTCCCAACCTCGAAAGAAAAGTGTCCATCAGTTAGCAGGTGTGGCGGTGCCTCAGAAATGAAGTTGCCTAAAGGTCTTGGTGAGGTTCCTAAAAACCTTATAATCCCCTTTGTGTTTTATCAGAACAAAATTTTTGTTCCATCAATCAATTCAACTTTTGCAAGTTATTATTGAATAATCCTTAATCTTATATCAAATTACAGATTTTGTTGTATCTGTTCAAAGAACCTTGTCTTCGATGTTCAACGAAGCGAAGAAGTTATAGTTTAATTAAAAGTTGCACAGAGACCTAGTTTTATGCTGAGAAAAGAGGACGACACTTTGTTTAGAGATAGCTTAGGATATTATTCCAAATTGCATTATTTCTTTATCATCTTCATTGACCTTTGTTTTAAGAGGATAGACGCAAAAAGAATATAAACAGCTGCCTATACTCCATCTGATTAGGTACTTAAAAAAAGGTAAACAATGTTGTGGTACCTTTTTATAAAACACATGTTAAACAAATAAACTAAGCTAACTAATTGACTAACTAGTGGTTCGATACCGATATTTAGTCTTTATAGTACGTTTCTAAGGAGAACATATTTTTATACTGAGTTTTTAAACAAAACTCATTTAAGAAGCACACCTAGATTGTTTACGTTTTTAAGTACCTAAACAAATGGACTATGGTTTTTCTAAGTCTAAGAAGCTATTGCAACATATCTAAATTTAATGTTTTCAAACCGATCTGAATAAAAATCATGGTCTGACTCGTTCAATAACAGAAGCGTTAATAGTTAGTACATGTTTTTATTTTGATTAGCGAAGCATATTATCATTGGAATTTACAAATATCTATATTATATATACGGCTCTTTAAATATCACACCCTCTCCTCCATACGAGCACCAATTCCGATTACATTCAAAGCTTTGATGCACGGGGTCCTTTTTCATTATTTGGATAAACCAATTGATTATTATTATAATAATATTGATATATTGGTATTGATATTGATCTGCGTCCCAAGGCTCAGTTCGTCAATCAGGAGGTGTATTGTATTGTAGGTGACATTGGCTATGGCTCCAAAGATCTGGTGAACCCTCAAACTATATAATACTTGTCACGCGTAAATGCCGAGTTAAATTGATAAAATGTATTATTAGCTACCTAATTGAATCGAGTTTGTATTTCGCTTTGGTATTCTCAAATGGAAGTCCCTCTTAAAGAAAAGAACTTAAGGAAAGAGTAATGGAAAAACGTAACCGGTACATATAAATTACCTATTTATTTGCAAAACAATACGGGAAGTTAGTCTCAGAGCCGTATAATTTAATCGAATTCAGTTAATTCTAAAAAAGTAAGGTTGAAGGAAATGCACGAATTAATTTTAAGAGTTTAATTATTTTAGAGACTACAAAGTAAAAACAATAGGCTTTTCATGCAAATACGTCCTATTTTATTTAAAGGGGTCATTAAAAGGACTGATTCTTGTTATTTTTGAACGACGACAAGTCAAAGAACACAACTAATAAATGATTTTAGAAATTTACAATTACAGGTAGTTCAACTTCGAGTGAGAAGTAGAGCTAGAGTTATAACAAAATGTTTTAAGTACTCTGCCTAAAATATGGAGACGATCGGCAACAGCTAGGTCACCCATTTTGTATCGTGCTGAAATCACCATGGATACTACACCCGAAGGCTTTCGGCAGTGTTTAATAATCTTGGTATGAAAAAAAAAATCTCTTACCTTCAGCAGAAGTGCACAAAGTGAGTTGCGGGTGGTACTTGTCCGTTAGCCTTTGTATAAGATCAATTTGCTCAAAAGTCAGCTGCACTGCGTCCCGATGTTGAGCGTCGCAAGGCACGTACGCCGCCCAGAACTGACGACAGAAATCACTTTGACATATAGCTGATTAAATATCACGCACGACTTGCCTATTTCGCTCGTAGAATATCAAATCTTAGAGATATGGGGAACCGACAAAGATGCCATAATAGAATAGGTAGATGGAAAACGTGAGGCTACGGACGGTTAACTCGTTTTGCTGGAACAACTGTATCTACAATAATATTCCAAACAAACATTATATCAATCTTGTGGAAATGTGCAATCAAGTTGAAACAATTAGTTCGCTATCATTTCTGTTTCAGTTCATCTGTTGTATGTATTAATCTTACAATAATCAAAACTTGATGACGTTATTGATACAATGCTTTGAATTTAAATTACTTGCGTAGGGATTGATGAAAGATAATAACTTAAGTAGACTACTATCCTTGGATACTTAATTAATTCAAATTCGTATTAAAACTATTGTTATATATTTTTGTCAACTAAAGTATTCTAATAAAATAAATAAATATAAATATGGCCTTATTTTAGTTGTTAAAGAAGATGCATAAATATAACGAAAAAAATTTTAGACACGTGTTGTTATTGTTGCGCTCGGCACACTGATTTTATAAGTAGATTCTTAGGTTGCTGTATTATACATTACTACACCAATTTTCAATGAACACTTGCTGTTCGAATTTAAGTACCCACCTAAGTATTTTCATTCAATTAACACCTCAACCCAAAAGTGTAGGGAAGCATGCGATCTCCCCTCTTATATAGAGAGAAATTTACCGGATCGGAGTAGGTATTAAGCCGCGTCCAAACCAACGTAATATTTTACTGTGAACGTATCAGTAGCGCGAGTTAGTTCGATAATGTGGACGCATTTTGTTACACGAAAATTCCGAACACTTAAAGAAGAATATACTTAGAAGCGATACCACGGCAGGTCAATGTACGGTGTCACGATCGACTGTTTGTATCTCGGTGCGGGCGCTGGTTCGGTAATGTTGCGCTTAAATGTTACGTGTCACGAGGAGATCCGTCAGCAGTCTGTCTTTTCCAAAGGATGTTTGGTATGTTACGCTGTTGTCTACGTTATCAAGAGACGTTTACACTGCATTTATGACAATCATTGTCACATAGCGTTGACACGTGGAAACACACAGATACGGCCACGGGGTGAGGAATGTGAGGAGTTTTCTATTTTTTTTTTATACAACTTAGGTCGCAGACAAGCACGCGGCCCACCTGATGGTAAGTGGTTACCGTGGCCTATGGGCGAGTGTAACACCAGAGGAATAACACTCGTGCCGCAACCCCTGTAAGAACAGAAACATTCTGTGTCGTCAGCGCAAAAGATGTAGGACAAGGCTTTGGTTTTCCCACGGACAACACAAAACCTCTCTAGTGAGCTCTGGCTACCCTACTCAACACCGAAAACACAACACAAGGTTATTAAACGGCGATATTCTGTAGGGTGGAGGTACTTCCCCAGTCGGACTGCTCGATTCGATGAATCACATCATATCACATGATGACCTCCGTGGTGTGGCAGTAGTGAACGAAGAGCGTTTTAACTCTACATCATAAACTGCCCTATATCATACTCCGTCTGATGAATTTAATGAAATTTTAAAGCCATTACTACGCTAACATTTCCCATCGATTTAGTACGGAAAAAGTCAATGTGATAGACGGAGTTTGAATGAAACCATCGACCCACTCGAGGCCTTATCGGTACAACTCTAGTATGTGCTGACACGGCCACGCGTTGCTCTGTCCCACTCAGTCCACACTCAACGTCATGTCCTGTACCGATGCCACGCAGTCCTCTCCGCTGTTTGTGTCACAAATCTATACGCACCTTTAGGTATCGCTTGTCATAGTTAGTTTCCAGCTTCATTTTTATCTCGGAAATGTTTGGAAGGATTTTATAAACCATTTCTTTAAGGGTTATATAAACTTCATAGTATACTCGTATGAGCTTTAAATTAATCAATTTGTGTCAGTTGTCTGCCATATCGCATAACTAACGCGGTATGACTTGCGCTTAAGTAGCGCTTTAGTAATAAGACATTAGGATCCTTTTTACATTACGATTTTCATGCGTCTCATTGTGAAGGGGTTGTATCAGGTGGAATAAACTAGAATACTTATTTCACTTCTTGAATTGAATAGCCAATATCTATTCTAAATATCTCTCAATTCGAGAAATGAGTATTCCAATAAAATCGTTTAAACTTCAAGTACAAAAATAATAAAGTAGCTAGTCATATTCATTAGTAATAGACCATAGACCTCTCTCAATGCTGAAAGGCTTTGGTCTACTGTTTTCATGATGGCCAACCGAATTGGTACGGGGTTTTATTTCAAGTTTTCCTTCTCTAGCAGTGAAATTGTCTGAGTTTCCCGTTAACCGCCTCTTACGACACCCTTCGGATGAGATAATGTGGTGAGTATTCTTTCTTCGTCACCACACGGATATGTACTTATTATAAATGTCACTATATTTCTATATTTATGTCAATTCCAGTCATTGTCCTGGGACGTGTGTAGAACCTGCGTGATCAATTTATTTAAGTTGCATTTTTAAAATAAAATGTTAAATAGAGAAAGTGAACTAAATAATCAATATGAATAAATTTATCAATTTTATAACTTAAAGTATGTGTGTACCTTAATAGGGATTCTCTAGTACGAAGATCTTGTAGATTAACATAATTAAACAAGTTACTATATTATAGCATACATATATTATAACGGATTTAGGGATTATTGGGTTATTGAATAAAATAATGATTACCCAAGTATGCAAATTAGTCTTTGCGAGACGGGATTTGGACGCTCGTGCGATGTTTCGTTGATATATGTATTATCTAGAAAAATATTTATTTTAGATCATTTTTAGTTCACATCTCATATTTTGTGGATCCTGTTAGAGCTTCGGATCGCTTCGAAAACAACAACGCATGGATTATTTATTTTTTCCTTTTTCGAGGTATTTGTTGTGTTAGGTATTGTGGTGAAATACTTAGGATGTAGATAAATATTAAAAAAACATTGGAAACGAGAAGTTGGTAGCTTATTGGGGAAAGAGTCTGTTTCGTTAATTAGAGGTCGTAGTTAAAAACCTGATCGTCACATTAATTTATACTTAATGCAAGTATTTTAGTTTAACTGCAGGCAGAGGTAACAAAATTCATTTTTTTATGTAAAATAAAATGAAACCACCAGGTACGGCGTTCAATACGGATCTAGCAAAAGAAGTAGATATATATTCTTATACCTAATTGATTGATTAACAATACTTCATTAGTTAGGTACAGCAATTGTTAAACGAGGCAGAATTCCAAAACAGTAAGGTATACGAATGTTGTAGTAATCCTATAGGATTTTCAAACAACAAATTGTAAAAAATTTAAATAAATCTTCATCAGCATAAATCTGCCCTGCATTTGTATTTTGTTCAGCACAGCTCTAGCTACACGTATACCAGTATAAAGCCAATAATGTATTTTGATAGAGAAAATCCTTTTAAAAGATTATCGACCAAGTTTGTGGCCGTGAGATGGGTACATATTTTAATCTTACCAGGGATTATGGAATGACCTACTTTATTAAATGCACGATTAATTAAATTGTGTGGTTAGAGGAATTTCGCTCACCTGCGCGGCTACCCTGCCTTGTTTCAGTCGAGGCAGGTCTGTGTGGCTCCACGAGCTCGTTGCCCAAGGTGATATCGTCCGCAGGTCCTCGTCGAAACTATGAAATTTTATGAATTACTAAGAATAATGTATATATCTAGCTGTTATAAAGAAAATAATATTTAATGACAATGAATGCTTTGGACCCATTTTTATGGAGACCATTGCGGTTGAGAAGCAACTTAAACATAGGAATCAGTGAAATTAATGAAATAACATAAAAAGAAATAAAAATGTTATGTATAATTTCACTACACATGAAACAGGCTCGTTCATGGGGCAAAGGATGACCATTGCGAATCAACGAGGCAACACGGCCACCATCATTCGCAACTTTGCACCGGGAACGATACGGGGTGGGTTATTCGACAAGATATAATCGCGGATATTTTTGTATAATTTTGACATATAAATGTATTTGTGCTTTTTTAAATAAACCCTTTCATCATTCAATAATATAATACACATAAACCTCCGACAATTATTATGTTAAATAGTTTCAAATACTATGATGAAATAGTTCAAATTTAATATTTTTCAAACTATATTAAATAACACAGTATCATGAAAAATATACAACGAATTCAAGAAGCGAATCGAATCTCACATGACAATCCACACGCGTCGCCTACGACCTGGCCCGGTGCCACAATGTCCGTCAACATTAACCTCGAGTAGGAAAATTATAATTCTTTATCTCTTTGCAGATAGGTATTACTGAATGTTATTGACATGCATTTAAAAAGGAGTATCTTATATAAGGATGTGAACTGTTCATATCGGTTAAGTTTGTTGCTTATTTTCAGCAGCGGAAAGAATTTATGTAGGTATTGTTATGTAGGCATGTAGGTAGAAATTACGTAGGTACAAACCTACACATACGTAAAAATATGTAGGTACAAATTCAGCCCGATTGCAGCCCCACCTACTGGGTCTGAACTATATCTATTATCTAGTAGGTAGTTTGAATTCTACTTTCTAGTACCTAGTAAGTAATAGGTAGACACATGAAGCTATAATAACTATCACAATAGTGGCAATAATGGAATGACACCACTCTATCATTGGCATCTGTCCAGTACAGACATTTTTTGAGTTAAAAAAACATGGAATCTAAGTCTATTCAACTGAAAATACAGATAATAACTTCAGTCTAGTTCATGAAACACGTTCACTCAGGCTTCACTAACAGTTTCTTAGGCACTGCGCAGACTTTGACGTGGGCAGGCAAAATGCTCGCGGTGAGCTCTCATTAGTATGTATATAGTACAATAAGGACCCGCCGGACTACCAGTACCATTAGACTGTACCATTGATGGTACAAATGATACTGAAGTATCCCACTAGTATCTTGCGTTCATACACGGTCAAAATGGAACCTGATAGGTGTAATAACTCCCTCGTCTGCACAAACCATTAACATCTGGCAGGATGAAATCATATTGATGTGCCCTACTTATAAAAGTGAAATATGGGAATTTTGACTCCATCAATCCTTTATGTTCTGAAATAACAAAACATGTAAGTAAACCTTCAAGTATTCACCCATGTCACACGGCTGTCATTCGAAATGCCACTTAGGAACATTTTTATACCTCCTACTTTATATCTGTCTTACAAATTCGGTTAGATTCATAATTCAAAGCAAAAATCCGTAAAACTTTATTATGTATGGTTTTTAACGATTCATTTTATCGATTGTTATCTATTTCTATTACTTTTATTCGAGGGCCCATTCTGGGTATCAAAAAGAATAGAATAAGTATGCGACGTAACCATAATAAAAGGCATAATGTTGGTTGCTGATTTAACAAAAAACAACGTCTCAGTGTTTTTACATCGTTTCAATTTCGTGAATAATTTGATTCCTTAGAAAATTTTATTTCAAACAAGTAGGTAATAATAGATAACAGCTTAGATTCCTTAATGTCGACTATTACATTATATCTTTTTATTTTTTCTTTAGTTAAAAATGATTGCCTACATTGTCAGATTTTACAATAATGTGAAAATGGGTGGAAATATAGGTAGAGCCAATCAAATTTCGAAAGATTCATGCCTTTTTTTAAAGCATTCTTTAGCTCCAAATCTAAATTTCCATAAATCCACAGTGGAATTTATTTTGAACTTTGACTTTTAAAATTGAAAATATTTTGTATTATAGAGACGAAATTCTCAGTTATGTATGAATCAATACCTACCGTGCGGGTGTCGGGTCCATCGTGTGGCAGGGAGAGATTTCGACTGATGATTTATAACGACGGCCTAGCAAAAATTAGTCTTGACAAATTGGACAATTTTTTTTCTTATAGAAAACTTCACTCTTCATATTTGTAACTTCTTGGATCGCTTTATAACTATATGTGGAATTGGTGGGTGTTTAACACTTACTTGAAATCCTTAATTCTATTGTGCAAAAATTTTCTAATATTCCAAGGCAAGTCATTGTGTCCATCCACTAGCGGGGTATCGTGTAACATTCGCTCTGCAAGGCGCAGTCTCTCATGAAGGGGGGCCCCGGGGGGAGCGCGAAGAGCAAGAGGACCTGCCACGCACGCTGTACCTGCCACCAGTACTAGGATCGCTACGCAGCACCATCGTCGGTGCCATACTGACAAACCTACAAGAAAAAAATATTGTACATGTAGGTATATAGGGGAAACTGGGGACACTTGATCCCTATGGGAGACAAGGTACACCAATATTTTTGGAATTACTAAGCGTATTAGACTATTTAATGTGGTAACACTAAGGGTAATAATGTTTACTTAGTGTTGCCACACTAAAAATACTCTAATACACTTAGTAATTCAAAAAATATTGGTATACCTTGTCTCCCATAGGGATCAAGTGTCTTCAGTTTCCTTATTACCTGCCTATAAATTTTAGACTTATAATTTATTTTTATCCATCTATCTATATTAAAAACACTATTTTGTGATATACAAACATCTAGAACCAATTGCCAATCCCTATATATAATATATATGAGAAAGCAAAGCGGCCTACAAATAAAAACTTTAACGGTAGACGAATTTGTTTGAGTCCAGTCGGCACTGTTCTAGAATATTTACTGACTCTTATAAAAGGTATGGAAATGTAACTTATTGCTAAAGTAATAAAATTGTTATGAAAAAAATGTATTTGTATCAATTTTGGAGAAGTATTTTTGATTTGGATGGAATGTATACTTATTGCCATAGCCTTTCTAAACATGTAAGCTGGTGCGGTGCATCCGCGACTGTGATCGAGTAAGTCTGCGACTGACAGGACGATTATCGGATGTTTCGTAGCAAACGGTTGGGTATGACATGATTTCATTTTATTTTGTTGCTTCATTATAATTCATGAAGAAATAAGAAAGTAGTTTGTGTCTGTTGATAAAAACTAGTCATACGAATCTTCTTAATGGCGTATTTTTAAGATTTTTGTTTAGAAGAAGTAAAGAATTAGCAAAGCTTGCACGCCGTCCACGTACGATGCAGTGATCTAATGTTAATTTTATATGTATGGATTAAAAGTATACCTTAAGTTTTAATAACTATAAAATCTAGTTGTACACATGCCCTGTGCAAGTAGAATAAGAATAAGAATAATTTATTTGCCTTTATATTATTAGAGCGAGAAAGCTTTATAAAAACTGAATCAAGTCTATTTAGCCAGTCTGTTATTCCTCTTCTAACAAAATTAATGAAAACACATTTATTTTTATGTCTAGAAATAAGAATACAAACCCGCTAATTACCTATATTAGATCAACCATCAGGAGTGGATTTACGAGTGGAAGGGTTCGCCAGCATTACATCATGTTTAGGTAGGTATTGACTTAAAATTAAATTATACGTTTTAAAAGCCAGCTCAAGTAGGCTCGTACGACTTGTTTGGAGATTTAATAATGACATATTACCACTTACCATTATACCTACCTAGTTATAGTTGCATGCTTTTATATCGTTAACATTATATCCTTAACATTACATTTAGTATTGCCTCAAACAGTATTGGGCAACTTGTTGTAGTTTACTTGTATTATTTACCACTTATCACTATTATCATCACTACATAGTATAAAATAAAGTCGCGTTTTCTGTCCCTATTTTTCTTGTCCCTTTGTATGCTTAAATCTTTAGAACTACGCAACGGATTTTGATGCGGTTTGTTTCAATAGATAGAATGGTTAAAGAGGAAGGTTTATATGTATATAACATCATGCTACGACTAACAGGTGCGGAGCAGGAATGAAAAATGTTGCAAAAACGGGGTGACGCAGACGAAGTCGCGCGGGTCAGCTTAGTAATAAAATAAAATCAATCAATAATACGATTAACTAAGGGTAATTTTTTTGAATATATATCTGTTCAAAATACAGTTTCAATCTAATCACAATCTTCCAAATGTCAGAAACGAACACTTATATCAACTAGATAATTGTGCTACGACTATACCGTTTTTGATAATGAGAGATTGAGTTGATTTGAACAAATTTATTGCGAGAATTGGTCCTCAGATATCATATAATTATTGATCCTTAGTGTGGGAACTGCTTTTAATACTCCTCCTATAGTATTGGCTTTTACTACAGTCATTTGTATGAATATACATAAAATAAAGACGATAAAATTGCATAATATTGTACCATTAAGTATACATATAAACCTACCCCCCACTATTACTGAAGTTAGGTAGAGTATAGATATATAAATTATACGTAAAATAATCTTGGCATCAAGGGTTGGCAAAAATCCCTGAAGAGTAACGATTGCTGTATTATTCATTTTCCACGAGTGTTTCGTAAATCATAATGTATTCACAAAAAGCAAGGGTAGCCCGTTTAAGTTCAAGGTATTTTAACGTAGGTAGAGAAGGTATATTTATTTGCCGAAGGTACGCTTACAGACTACCACTTATGCCACTATTTATTTATACTTAGTTGCAGTTACACATCATTCTAGATAGCAGTTCAAATATAGCACACACCATGAATAGTACAAACCACAAATATAGCGAAATGTGAATTATACATTATTGAAAACACACTCGTACTTCTCCACTGAATTTATTATTGAACCCAACCGGTTTCGCCTTACGGCATTCTCAAAGGTTTACATTGACAGTTAAAGTGCTATCAATCAAGAGTATAAATAATCTGAAATGTTGTATAATGTTTATATAGATGTATATATAAATGCTTATATATGTAACTAAACAGTACAACAGAAACGCACAACAGGAGTTCTAATTTAAAATAAAATTCGAACACTAATTAAATAAGCTAACTATAGGTATTGATTTAACGGGTTATTTATAAATACGACTTGAATTAATGACTTACGTGAAGAATTTCCAGTAGTAGTAGAACTATGGCTGGTAGTAGACATAGTACCAGTTGGAAGCCATTGAGGAGATTTACAGGCGTTGCAAGCGGCCATGCGTCCGCCAGCACCACGTTCCGTCACATCAGGAGCCGGTGTCGATCGCTTCTGACCCTAAAAAAGTTTTTGCGTATTTTAACATAGAGAGTAGACTAAAATAATTCAAAATATTTTCGTTTCCGAGACATCCAAATATCTTATTTATCTTCGTAGTTTCTTTGCCTAAACAAATTCCATAGAAAATCTCTATCAATATTTAATAAAGTTTGTGTTTCTTACGAAGGCTATACAAACTTAACCAGCTTTCAAATAAATAATTCTCATGAACGTTATTGAAACCAGTCTAATAAATGAAAATATAGAGCTAAGCTACTTACATGTGTGTCATAGAATATTGAAGGTAATCTAGTGTCGTGCACCGAATCACAGGTGCAGTGAGCGTGCGTGGTGCGCGGCCCGCCCATACCGATCGCGTCGGCGTCTATAAATGTTTGTGCATCGTCATCCACTAAATCACTACGAGTACTTCTCGTCTCCATTGTGCTTTCGTCCCGCGCCCATGTTTCCGATAATCTATCCCTAAATCGTTCACTTGGAAAATCGTTATATGACATTTGCCTTTTGATGCTTTTACACCGACTGCGATTGTCTAGAGTGGAAAACTTTGTTCTTTCTAAAGACGGCGAGTTTCTCGTAATAAGGATGTCATTATTATCGAAGCTTCTCATTCTAACCATTTTTTGTGAGCTCCTTCTGGGTATATCTGCACTTACATTATAGTCTCTCAGTTTATCGAAACATTGGTCCACGTTACCAGAAAAATTAGCATATGTTGATGCGTTATTTTTTATATCATCTTTACCTTGATACCCCGATGAGGTAAAAATACAGCTTTGGCTATTAACCCGCCTTTGTGACTTTTCTGCCAATGACAACATGGATGCTTTCTTGAGCGAACTCGTCGACCCTGATGTTATCTCGGCCAGTTGGACAGCGTTTTGCTGTTTTTTTGATATCGCTTCTCCGCCCATCTTTTTTAAATTAGATAACTTTCTTTTTATTTTTTGAACAAGTGAATTTCTCGGATCATACGATATTAATTGTTTCGAAATATAGTTCGAAACACCAATGGTCTTGCTTTTATTAAATTTTCTGTCTAGACTGCGATGCGATCCTACGTTAAGTTGACTTCGACCTGTGCCACGTTTTATTCTCTCTAGGTCATAAATACTAAGAGTGTGGCCCCTGTGATCTACATTACGGTGACAGTTTACATAATTGTTTTGTTGTATATTACAATTACAAACTAAATCAAAGTCGTTTTTTGATATGTGTTCATCTAGACACTGTCGTTGAGCGGCTAGTGCGAGACAAGCTTCACAATCGACACCAAGTAGGAGTTCAAGACTAGTATTCCTGATAAAGCCATCGCTGAATGTGCGTGAACGAAAATGTGCAGCATTCTGGCTGAGTCGAGTTTCCCAGTCAGTGGGCAGGCCGGTACCAGCGGCAGAGGTCGCGCCGACCGGCCCGCCGTGCCCGCTGGTTTCACTGTCCACCATGGTGGAAGCATCGCGATTCACATGAATAACTCTCGGTTGACGAAACACGCGGCTATCACTTCGAACTGAACTCCGTGAGGGTGATGGCGATGGACGCTTATATGTCTCGACTTGAATCATCTCTGGTGATTTCAATTATAGCGATTGAAGCAATGGAATGGTGCTGGAACAAAAAGAAAATAGTTATATTAGTTCTGTATAAATACACTTTATCAAATTGTAAAGTGGTCGTGTCTGTACTCGTTTCGTACCACGATGGACGCAACAACCACTGAATCGATTTTGATGTTATTTTTGTTCGAAAAGGCTTGGTCAGACCTAAAATCTTACATTTGTTTGATTGAATCGGTTGAGTAGAACTGGAGATATGAATATTTTTTACCAAGTTTTTATCAATTTTATTCGCTTAAGTAGATGCCACAGCAATATTCGTATCATTTACAAACTTTTTCTATCGATATACATCTATTTTCTTTATAGAATATATTGTTATATATTTAGGTAGAATATCCATTTTCATTCTAATACGCTTGATAAATCTGTCCTACTTTGCATTTTGAGAGTATATGTATATCACTTATGCCTGCAATGCGAACGTCTTGCTTAAGTACATAATCCCTATAGGTTGGTAATTAATTACTGTGTAATATACCATACATATTTGTGAAAAGCTTTACAAAAGCACGTCTGTATAGGCTGATGTTACGTTACGTTCATTCAAGTATTTCCGCATTGTAATGCAACCCCGCTCATGCTTTTCTACCACACGCTTTTTAAAACAACAAAACACGCTGTTCTCTTTAACTTGGCAGTAAGAAGGAGCTCCGGAATCGTAATTTTGAATTCCACGCAGAGGTAGAATTGTTTCAGATATGCGTCGTAAAATCTTTTGGAATACCTGTCTGGTTTTAATATGTAGCATTTGTTTACTTATTGTTCATGATTGAGCATTAAATAGACTCTGTTAAATTTATTTTAAATTGTTATTTATGTTATTTTGTTCACGGGTGCCATTATATTATATCATCAGATGATGATATAATATAAGCATTAGGCCGAATTGCATACGGGGTTTTCACCACCACCAGCACTTCAATTCTGGATCTCGTCGGTCAATCCGCTGGTGTACCCGGCTTGTAGATGAGTTGAATTCCGAAGATCTAGGTAGGGCCTCAAATACCACTTCTGTTATAAGTATCATAGTATACGGAAACTATTTATGTACAAAGTCTAAAGTATAATCAGGTTAATCATATCAACTTTAAATCTAGGCGATATTCAAATCAATCATGATACCTTATCTGGCAGTGTACATAAATACCTACTATCGAAAAATGATGCCTTTATTAAATCATAAATTCAACCGGACCCCAATTACAGTACCTCATTTATTTTTATGAATTTCCGCAAATAGATATTAGCAACAGTTTAGGACACTACAACATCGTGTACTGTTATGACAGGAAGAACCATAACTGTTGTGTGGGTTTCCACGATTGTTGTGTAGTTGGTGGTGTAACACAAACCATGTAATCCTACCATAGTATTATAGAATTGTAAATTGAAAGGGTATAAACGTAATTATATATATGGTAAAATCTATTGAGTGTGTTTATCTAGGTTTGACGCCACCGTGTAATAATGTACATTACACAAGTAAAAAGCAAAGGGATAATAATCTATTCATGTACTGATACTGTATGATATCGCATCCTTTAAATGTGTTTGTGCGTTTAACTACACGTCTTGTTTTTATGGCCACTACCTTAATTTTTTCTTTTCTCATTTCATTTTTAGTATTTTATTTCTTTTTATGTAGTCGATGATTATTTACAATCGGCCTGCCTATTATGTATAAAATGTTGATAGCTGTAATTGTTTAGTAATTTTTTACTGGTACAAACTTCTCTAAACGACTGTTGTTATCCCAAATAAAAAAACTCTATTGTTGTAAATTTTTTACCATGTGACTCCACTCATCAATGTTGTCGGTCAAATATATCTACTTTATGTTAAATTAATAAATTGGAAGCAATTTTTTACAATTCTTGTCTGTTTGTTCACGATAGACAAAAACCTACTAAACAAATTTTGATGTGATTTTCATTAGAAAAGTTTTCAGTCATACTTCAAATTTGCTTTATTTTGATTATAACTGTTGTAGTAGAACCCGAAATATGACCAAAATGATAACAGACACCCACGCGGGTGGTCACGCGGGCAACAGCTAAGTACTAAGGAATTTAATATTATACCATTCCATGACAGGATACACCTAACATATTCTAAATTTATTGAAGCTCTTCCTCAGTTGGGATTCTGATAAACACTGCGTACAGAACGTGATGCGAAATTTTAACATTCACAAGCAACATAAAAAACAAATATTATATCATTCGACGTGTTAGGTTCATAATTTCATTTAAGAAATGTGCAACATTTACATATATCGGAATATTACGTAAACATTCAAGGCTATCACTTCTTACTGGTTTGCTTTTGACTATTTGTGTATGTATATTTTTATATTTTTAGGTTTATTATGTGTAAAATATAGTTATTCTATCTTGTGCGACTGTTTACTTTCGGAAATAAATAAATAAAATCAATTAATTTAAAAATGGTCTATTGCAGTCCACGGCTGGACATAGGTCTCTCTTTATGTGTGCCACTGCTACCAATCCTCTAGACATAGGTATATCTTTATGTGTGCTACTGCTACCAATCCTCCGCCTTCGTCACTCCCGTACTCCTCCGCGAAATAAATAAAATAAATGTCTACGGGTAAAATATTAAATAGTCGGTACGAATGAATACAAATATTGGTAGATAAATAATAAACTGACATAACACGACATCAAGAACCTAAGTGAATTCTAAAGTGGGATTTAATTGTCAAATGTCTAATACACCCAACGATATTTTGCCTGGGGCATGGATAATCCTCGAACCAATTTAGATGATTGGCTTAACATTGTACGCAATAAGTACTGAAATTGTCGTGTATAAAATATATAGATTATGATAAAAGTAAAATCTAAATAGCAAACTACTTCATATGGGCATAAACCTTGGGGATGTACTTGCTCCTTACATTTAGACCCTGGAGTATTCTAAAACTATACGTACTTAACTTGTGACTAGTTGTATTCTAGAATAAAACTTTAGTGGCAAATCGATACTCAGGTAACTGAGGATCATTCTATAATATGAGGTTTAGTCATATAAATATAAAGGTTATAAAGTTATTCGTAAAAGAAGTGTGGGGCCTTTGGGGTCATGCCCTGCCTCAGCTGTGAGCCTGCATGGGCTCAGATAGTAGTCGCTCCTACAAAAGTCGTATAAGCCAAAACAAAAGAAGGATAAGGGGGTTAAAACAAAACCTAAGATGCGACCGAGAATGTCGCCAAAATGATGATTACGATCGAAGATATTTTTTTTTAGAATATTAGCAACTGGAATTTGGGTAATTCCCTCTAACCCTTCCAACTAAGCTCAGCTCTATGGTAGGAATATGAACTTGCGTATCAGATCAGAAGTTTGAATATGATGTTGAACGCAAAACAAACAATATAAGGGTGGGTACACTGAAATCTTTTCATTGTTATTTTACGATTATGTTATTATAAAAGCCACATTATATTGTAATGGGCGTAGCATAATCGCAAAGATCGCCAACAATAATGTAACATTTGTATTCGGCTTACTGGTTTTGATATTAAATTTAATGGTTAACCTTTCACTGCCTAAATTTTCATTTAAAATAAGTGTAAGATTATTACTTTAATTAAGACACTTATATTGTATATTGTAATCATTTCAATGTAACAGATAATATTATAACGTTATTTATTTAATTGTTCTATGCAAATGGTGACAGCGACACCTTTACGACATCAGTGACGATAGGTGGCGCTGACACTGACAGATGGTTGTCTTCGAATAAGCTACGCTGACATTTGATTATTCGAATACCGACTACGGAACCGTTAACAGTGTTTGGAATTAAATCGTAAGATATCTATGTAATCTTGTTTCATTTCTGAGTTTGAAGACTTACTCCTTTATCTCAGAAGTGGGATAGTGAAAGTACGCTCACAATTTTGCAGTAATAAGTGATATAAATTATAATTTTTCTATATGTGGGTGTGTGTTAATAAGTGAATCATGGAACCAGACAATAACCATTCGCGAATCAGTCAATCTTGTTACACTCCGGATAGTGTAAAGTCCAAAGAGAGTGAACGTCACCGCCGCGATCGCGCAATTACTAGAACCTCTAAAAAGAAAAAGCGTGCGAGACGCGGAGATAGCTCGTGTAGTTCATCGGCTGATCGAGATAGTGAGAGGAATACGCCCAGTGTTCGTAGTGAATGTCGACGGCGTCGCAAGCGTCGCGGGAGTCATTCGCGTGAACACCAACGGAGTTGCAGTACGGAGATGCAGCGGAAGTATAAGCGGAGGGAATCAAGACGCAGGCGCAGGTCAACTAGGGCTGACAGCCCTCCTGAGAGCAGGAATGACACGTCATTACCGACGCAAACGCGTGAAGGTCAGTCCGTTTTCTCGAATAGCGAGACGCAATTATTTTTTACCGAGTTAGTAAGATCATTATCAAATGTTACTAGGCCAGAGGGTAATAAGTTTCCCATGCTAGGCAATGTTATTCCCGAGTTCGACCCTATGATAAAGAGCCAAACCATTCATATGTGGTTAAATAAGGTCAATGAATGTGCTAGATTATATGGATGGGGAGATGATCAAATTATACACTACGCAATTCCTAAGTTGACAGGCGTAGCGCGCACGTGGTATCAGGCCCTGCCGTCAATGTCATTTTCTTGGCACGAATGGAAAATCAAATTAGTTGATTCTTTTCCTAGCAGCGACGATTACGCTGAATTGTTAACCGAAATGCTATCGAAACGGGTTAAATATAGTGATTCGTTAGAGTTATACTATTATGAGAAAATTAATTTACTAAATCGATGTGAGATCAATGGGAAACGGGCAGTTGACTGCTTGCTTTATGGCATCGACGATCGTTCTTTAAGATTAGGCGCAAAGGCAGCGAAATGTCAGGAACCGGAGGAGGTACTCAAGTACTTTCAGTCGACCAAGCAGCAATCGCGGGTAGATGTAGAAAAGTCGAAAGTTAATTCGGATAAAAAGATTTTCACGTCAAATAATTCTAATTCGAATTACAAGCAATTGAATCCTAATGATGCAAAGTCCTTAAAGCCCCAAGTCGGGTCACCTGTAGTTTGTTTTAATTGCAACGAAACCGGTCACTATAGTACTAAGTGCACAAAAAAGATTTTAAGATGTAACGTCTGTAAGAGGCTAGGTCATTTGAGTAATAATTGTCCGCGACTACCCAATGAATCAAACAAAAATGACACGGAAAAATCAGTTATGCAAGTTGAGGTACAGAGTTCTAGTAATGACAAGTATATTGTCCCCTTACAAGTAAATAGGATCGAATCTGAAGGATATATAGATTTAGGCAGTCAGTGTACTCTTATACAACGTAGTGAAGCCGTTAGATTGGGAGTCTGCTGGACAGTGGACGGACTACCCACAATGAGAGGATTAGGTAATAATATCGTCCTACCTATAGGCTTTGTAAGTGTAGAAATAAGCATTCACGGTATTTCAGAGAAAGTAGATGCCTATATTGTCGAGGATGGAGTAATTAAATATCCGATTCTTGTTGGTCACAGTTACACTGAAAAGCCAGGAATAGTTATAACTAAAACTACAGACTCTTTGATCATTAGTAGGGTAGGGCAATCTAAGTTACAATTGTTGGCAAAAGAAAACGTTATTGTACGACCAAAAGAGATGGTTACTGTTTATATATATTCTGATAAAAAATATTCTGGCACTGTTTATATAAAAGGATCGTTAAGGGGAGAACCAAACAAAAAAATTTTACCTGTTACCTGGTGAGTATGAAATAAATAATAGTATAGGAGCCTTATTAATACAAAATTTAAGCGAAAATTCATTGGAGTTGCAAAAAGATACGCTAATTACGCGAGCCGTTAAGACTGAGAAATCATTAGACGTCAATTTACTTGATTTCAATAATCACGATATGACATCTGACTTCAAATTCGGTAGTCAATTGACTGGTGAAGAGGTAATACAACTCGAAACTTTACTTAAGAAATACGAATGCTGTTTTTCATCTAGTCTGATAGATCTAGGATTTACTAATGTGACACAAATGGAGATAGAGTTGAATGACTCTCAGCCAGTAGTCTATCGACCATACCGACTTTCGCATCCCGAACGCGAATTAGTACGAACCATGGTTCAAGAAATGATCGATGCCGGTATTGCAACCGAGTCAAATTCACCCTATGCAAGTCCAATTCTTCTAGTGAAAAAGAAGACTGGTGAGAAGAGACTCTGTGTTGATTACCGAGCTCTCAATAATAAAACTCGTAAGGAACATTATCCTTTACCTCTGATAGATGACCAATTAGATAGGTTAGCAGGTAATTCTCTCTTTATCAGCCTCGATCTCGCATCAGGCTATTATCAAATCCCAATAGCAGAATCTTCACAAGAACTAACTGCATTTGTCACACCTGATGGACAATACCAATTTAAAAGGATGCCTTTTGGGTTGGCCAATGCCCCTTCTGTCTTTCAAAGGACAATGAGTAAAGTCTTCTCAAAATTGAGATATGTAGTCATTTATATGGACGATATTTTAATCCCGGCTTGTTCATTTAGTGAAGGTATGACTCGGTTAGAAGAAGTCCTAAAACTTTTATCTGAAACTGGGTTAACGCTAAAGTTAAAAAAATGTCACTTCTTTCAACTAGAGCTAGATTTTCTAGGATTTCATATTTCTGGTGAAGGCATTCGCCCCGGGGCACGTAAGACAAATGCAATCTCAAATTTCCCTGTGCCTAGGAATGTTCACGAAGTGAGACGATTTATTGGACTGGCTAGTTTCTTCCGGCGTTTCGTTAAGGGCTTCGCATTACTGGCATGTCCGTTAACTAACTTACTAAGATCTAAATTTGAATGGCAATGGACGGATAATTGCACAAGGGCTTTTAACGAAATTAAGGAAAAACTTATGGAACGCCCGATATTGGCATTGTATGACGCGCGGTTGGATACAGAACTGCACACAGATGCATCAAAAATCGGTGTAGCAGGGATTCTTATGCAGCGTGGCGACGATGCCCAATTGAGGCCCGTAGCGTATTATAGCCGAAAAACGTCAGAGGATGAACAAAAATTGCATTCTTTCGAACTTGAAACGCTAGCTGTTGTTGCCTCACTAAATCGTTTCCGTGTATATTTGCTAGGGATACATTTTAAGATAGTGACCGATTGCAACGCTTTAAGAACAACTTTGACGAAGCGCGATCTAATACCTAGAATTGCTCGATGGTGGGTACAGTTACAGGAATACGACTGCGTTATCGAGTATAGACCCGGAGCACGCATGGCTCATGTTGATGCCCTCAGTCGCGCACCAGTAACTGAACTCACCAGCGAAACAGACGCTCATGTGATTGACGTTTTGAATTGTGTGGAAGACAGGGACTGGATCTCGACTGTTCAAAATAATGATGAAGAAGTAAAACGAATTAAAGAAATTTTATTAGATGACCAGACAAAATTTGTAGCTGACGTGCGAAATAATTATCAAATCAAAGGGGAGTACGTATACCGTATAACAAAAGATGGCATTCGTTGGCTTGTCCCCAGAAGCGTTAGGTGGCAGGTCTTACGTATGAACCACGATGATGTAGGACATTTTGGGTTCGAAAAGACTTTGAGTAGATTAAGAGCATCCTTTTGGTTCCCAAAATTGCGCCGTTTCACTAAAAAGTACGTTTCATCGTGTTTACAATGCGCACATCATAAAGCCCCATCGGGCTCTAAGGAAGGACTTTTACACCCTATCCCCAAAGTTGAGATGCCTTTTCACACGATTCATGCCGATCACCTTGGTCCCTTTGTCCGCTCTAAGAAAGGTAACGTGTACTTATTAGTAATTGTCGACGCGTTTACTAAATTCATTAATCTGCGACCCGTTAAAGACACGAAAACGACTACTGCTGTCAAGATATTCAAAGAATATGTTAGTTACTTTGGTACCCCTTCGCGCCTTATTACCGACAGAGGTTCATGTTTTACGAGTGCAAAATTTAGAGAATTTACAAAGAAATTGAATATAAAGCATATACTTAATGCTGTTGCAACGCCTAGAGCGAACGGGCAGGTAGAGCGTTACAATCGCACGATTTCGGACGCCTTGAGCACTAAATGTCATGATAAAGGTGAACACACTTGGGACGAACACATTGGTGATATACAGTTAGGCATGAATACGACAATAAATAAGGCTACGGGTAAAAGCCCTTCCGAATTATTATTTGGATGTAAGTTGATGACGTCGTCAGAAAATATGTTAGCTGATGTAATTTCTGAAACCACTCAATTAATTAGTGGCAATGATCTGATGCAGTTGAGGTCTAATGCCAAAGCTAAAATTGACATGGATCAACAGATCGCCAAGACAAGGTTTGACCAGAAAAGGAAGCAACCGAAGTCATATAATGTAGGCGATTTAGTGAGAATTGAAAGAACCGTAATTGACAAAGAACATTTAGGCAAATCGAAGAAACTTATCTCTAAATTTCAAGGTCCCTACCGAATTACGAAATCTTTACCAAACGATCGATATGTAGTGGAAGACACCCCACTAGTTAGGAAAGGAAATAGGAGGTATGAAAATATAGTAGCTATTGATAAGATACACCCGTGGCTTAACTTTAATGACTGTTATAGTGATACGAGTAGTGGCAGAGAAGATGATATTGGACCTGAAGATAGTGATAATTAAATTTAAAGCGAGTTGTATGATTTGATCATCTGAAATTGTAACACCAAGTAGTGAAATGTGGTTAGAGCAATTGAAGTAGAATAGTAGTAGAAAATAAAAGAAAAAGTAGAGTTGTAATATAAATAAAAGAGAAGTAGAGTAGTAGTAGAAAATACTGCTTATGACATGATTAAGTTTCAGATAGTCTAGGTCAAAGATAATAAAATTGTTGATTTGGATCTAATAGTGATGTACCTAGACATGAGTATAATTTTGAGACTAAATCACCATAATAGTGCAGATACTGAATGAATTTTTAGTAAAGATTCGCACGGATTTATGTGATGAAGTCAAGAGCACAAATTCTTGAGCAACCAGTGCAGACTAAGAATGGCATGAGTTGTTGAAATCGCACAGAATGATTACAGACGAGTAATCGGTGCAGAATGAGAATGATTTCAGTGACTGATGTCGCACAGAGTGGTTGTGATCTAGACAGATTGTGCAAGAAAAGATAAAAGACAGAACTAGTTTTAAGTAAATGTATTTAATTGTTATTTCCGATTTCATTTTAAACATATTTTTTTTTTCTTTGTTTGTTTATTTTGATTAAGTCCTAAGTGTGAGGACACACTTATTTTAGGACGGCCGAGTTGTAAGATTATTACTTTAATTAAGACACTTATATTGTATATTGTAATCATTTCAATGTAACAGATAATATTATAACGTTATTTATTTAATTGTTCTATGCAAATGGTGACAGCGACACCTTTACGACATCAGTGACGATAGGTGGCGCTGACACTGACAGATGGTTGTCTTCGAATAAGCTACGCTGACATTTGATTATTCGAATACCGACTACGGAACCGTTAACAGTGTTTGGAATTAAATCGTAAGATATCTATGTAATCTTGTTTCATTTCTGAGTTTGAAGACTTACTCCTTTATAAGAGAAAGTAAGTTTGATTATATTGTAACAGAAAAAAAAGTAAGAATGTTTATTAATACGTTATAGCGTGCTAGGATCTAAGTATGGGCCACGTTGTAATGTAGCATAATAGCTTTTTTATATTTTGTATACCGGGCACGGCAATTGACTTCACCTTGCTTGATGGTAAACTGAAGACTCTCCCGAAACAGGGTCACCATTACAGACGCACGAAGTTACTAAGGTGACACTCTTGCGACTGACACTTTTTTACTCCCCGGTTAAAGGATCCGTGACTGTATTTTTTATACCACTTAGGTGGCAGACAAGCACGCGGCCCACTTGATGAAAAGTGGTTACCGTGGCCTAGGGACGTTTGCAATACCAGGGGCGTCACATTGTGCAAGGGGAAGGGGTGAAGGCTCTCTTAGCCAGTCTCCCCACCCTCTCTGTGCGGTCAATGCAGAAGACCAAGAAGGGTTGCAGAAGACACACGAGCGTGAGAATAGCACATACTAGGCTGCTTTATCACACATATATATCACAAGGTGTAGAAATAGGTTCGAAAGGACCATACAAACGTCTCGGGATCGGCATCAGTATGCCTCGGGGGTTGAACTGTGATTAACAACTATTATACGCTATATATGATGACGATGCATGAACGTACAAACATACAAATATACGCTTACACCTATTTCCCTCCAGGGTAGGCAGAGAAAACAGCCCGCTATTCACGAGCTTCCTCCGCTGTCATTAAGCCTTTCACGTAAGTCCGATGGTTACAAGTACTTGTGACCGGCCCTATTTTCAAAATTCTATTAATGTTTTCAGTGTGTTATTCAAACCTTATGCCAAATCAAAAATATTGGATTCGTAAATTTTTCTCGACACCCAAGAATAAGTCAGTCTAACGAAATTTATGTGGTCGTAAATTTTCGTGAAATTTTATTTTACACAAAGAACCCGATTTCCAATGGCCAAATGTCAGACCGTTTGAGCTCGTAAGAAACAATCAGCTGCTCAGGTGCTCTATAGAGGAGGGGGTTTTCATCCCAACAAATGTCTGGTCGTGGCAATTCAAAGTACCACTCTGAGTAGAATTCGAATTAATAGTTCGTGTATTTAAGGTAGTTGCTACGAGTGAGCTACGATCCAGCTACGAGCTTGCTACGAGCGTTACTAACTACCTTACCCTCCTGGGTCTTATTAACACTTTGTATAACACTAGATCGTTATAATATAGTGCCTCGAGCTTTCTATGACAATATACACATAAAATTTAGTATCCTTTGTTTAAAGAGCTTTATATTTAGTGAGCATGCATGATGTTCACTGAAAAGTAATGAGTTTATGGAGAAATAATTTTGAAAAAATTATTGTAATATATTTTTTCAGTGCAGTGAAAAGTGAAACCATTCTAACCACTTTACGAAGATGGTGGCCGAGGGATACGTTTGTCGACCTCCTAAACTTAGGTTTACTTAATACAAACCTCCTTTAGACATCCAAAAGATACCATTAAATTAACGTTGCCTGACTATTGCACACTAAGTCCGAAAACTTCTACTTTTCAATGGAATATCATAAATTTAGTATAACAGGCTATAAAGTAAGAAAAATTATCGCTTAATAGTTTAGCATTAATCTCACTAATGCAAAAACAATAGACTCCAACAGCGGTGAATACAGCTGTCAGCACAATTATTTGTAGGCAACTGCCTCGAACTGTAGTCGGCGTAAATTTATTTCTGCTTTAAATGACCCGAACTCAGGCTGCGAACCTCGACTTGGTGTTTTTTGGTGCTGACGCTACCGAGTTAGTCACGGTAGTTAACCAAATAATACCTAAGGAAAATACAATTTAAATAAATTACTTATCCTAATCAAGACAATATACCTAATTAGTATCGAGCGGACGCTTGGCTTCGTTGTCGTAATAATTATATTGTATAAACTTTCTCAGTATAGTAAAAATTGTAATAGTAAGTAGGATAGTGATTGAGTTCGTGGGTTCACTTCAAATACGAGTAATAGATGATTGCCGTTTGATTTCCTTCTCATTGTCTTTTTTTATTTTGTTTCACTTCGACATATAAGTCCCCGCTAAGATCGTCCAGGCTTGGGCAACGTGCAATACAGTCCGCCTAAGTTACGAGACTTTAGCACAGGCTTACCTTTTAGGGCTGGAAGCAGCACTCATCGATTATTCAAATTTTAAGGATGAGTAAGCGAACCCTGGGCACCAAAGTAAAAGGTTCGAATACAATCACGACCATGCACGAATAATCAATTGTTCTAATTCACCCTATTCATATATATTTCCATATACTTTGACTTTAGCGAGATATCTGGATAGTTTTTCAAATATTTTTACCAACACTGAGAACTTTAGAGTTTTTAAAATGTATTTGTACAATGGACTTTTGAAATCTTTCTGAAAAGATTTAGCCTACGGCCTCTCTAACGCACAATAGTGAATATCGGCGATCGGGAGAATAAACCCACTGTTTTCTTTACCCATTTTTCATGTCAAACAAAATAAAAAATATAAAATAAGAGTAGCTCCTTTGTATAAAATGAGTAACATTATTTTCATGAGGGCCTAGTTGCACATTAAGTTAGAAAAAACATGTATAAAAGAAATAATATGAACATTTTACTGTTTTAGCCAGCCCTTATAACAAAATGAAAGTAAACAGGTAATACACGAATGGTAGGGTAAATATTATTGAAAATTATGTACGAGGAAACAACACGGCTACTTGGAATGTTCAGCTGAGAGTATTGGTTTAATAAAATAAAAAAAATATCACGCCATATTTTTACAGTCGTCGTGGTAAACATCTGTTCGAAAAAACAACACATTTTGCGGGTAGCTCCCGAAGTAACTTTTACTCTTAGGTGTGTTGGTTTACCACTCCAATGACTTTGATAGCACTTTTATAAACACGTGTTGGCTGATTCTATGACTATAAAAATACTGGTGCACATATAAAAATAATAATAGACTAACTAGGTATAAAAAAGATATAAAATATGCACATTGCCGTGCATGTTTTATGGCACGTCATATTATATGACGCAGTGACTGATAGGCAATTACACCAGTACATTAAAGTGTGTGCAAAATGTGAAAATATTCACAAAAATGTAAATTAACGTCCAGGAATCCGTGTGGTAATCATAATTATTATTATTGTACTTAATTATATCTTGTTATGTTAACTATCCATCAACAAAATAATAATTCGACAAAATAATACCTATGATGGCCTCTATCGTTCAATAGTTACACTGTAACTGATGACTCATTAGCGAATAATTAATACCGAATGTAACATCAGGAACGGTACGTATAGGGAAGTCTAAAACTATATGATTGGGTCATTTGTTACGCCAATGATAATGTAACTACAGTATCGAGGGGAAGTTTAGGGAAGACTGCGTGCCTGACCCTACATAGATGTTTCCCAGGCGATTTGACATATTGAGTTATTAACCGTTTGTGGCTTTAGATTACCCTTTTTTTTATCGTGCGAAAGATCCCCACGGATACCTCCCACCGGAACCGGTTGGGTAGGCTATGTCGGACTTGAACCGACTAAAACGCACGCCGTCTTTGGGTCTTTGGTTGCCGGCAGACCCGGGGCCTTCTCTTTGAGATGACACCCATCAGCTTTGGATTACCTTGAATCTCCCTGTCTGTGCCTGACACTTCAGTCGGAATCCATTCAATCTTCGTAATAGACAGTATCTACCGTCAAGGTCAGTTTGGCGAAGTCCGCCGCAAACGCTCACTGCTGTATCTCATGCTCTCAAATTATGCTCTTTCTGCATCTCGCCTCTCACCCCGCCGCGTGCACTGTACGTTGCGTTCAAGCCATAAGCTTCTGAGAATATATTCGCTCAAAAACTCGTCTGCACAGCGTCCTGCTGCCTGCTATTCCATTTAGTTCTTGTATCGATTTATACGGTGTATAGGTACCTATCAGGTATATTTTGCACAAGTAGTGCACTGCACAAGTACCCGAAAAGTAGGGCGTCAAAGCAAAAGTACTTTTTTACATTGTAACTCGAACAGATTTCGAAAAAATGCAAATCAAGATCCTGTCAATCTTAGCAACAATTTTTCTATTTCTCTTTAACCTTTTAGTATATTTCGTCGAAAGAAAAATAAAAGAAAAACGAAAGCGCAATCTGTAGGACATTCAACGCGAATGAATACAAAATAAATTGCAAATTGAATATATCATACGAATGAAAAAAGAAAAGTCAAGTTATTTCATGTTCACGTGTAGGTTCTTGGATGCGTATGTACATACAGTATGACATTCTCGGCGCTACGTCCCAACTAGTGACTCGCTGTACCGACGACGGAGTGAATGGAAGATCTTCAGGAGACGACGTCGAGCGACGGGAATAAGCCATTTCTGTTTTATGTTTGTTTTACCGCTCCGCCCTGACAATACAGCCATTGTGTCCCGGCATATATCGACATTCATTATTATCAGATTACATGTCTTAACATGCATGTTAAGCAAATAATGTTTTAATCATTTTAATACACATTTCAGTACTAATGATGTTCTTGCCAAAATATAATTTGGTGTTTGTATTTTATAATTAATCAATATAATTTGATATCGTTGTAATTTGAGTACTATACGTTTGAATTACGTACTTTCTTATTTTAACAAATCTATTAAATTTATACTACAAGATCTAAATATTAACAGTGAGCAGGAAACAAACCTTCTACTTCAACTTAGTGGTAGAACCATGGAAAACAAAAATATTTTTTTCTGTTTTGTGGGTAGAACGATCTAACATTAGGCCACAGTGGTTGTCCATTAGGGTTCCGTATTAGTGCTGCTCTATACATTAGCTAACATGGTAGCAAAAATTGTGGCAAAGTTGTAAAGTTTGTATTCAGTAGCAATGACCAATGTAGAGACTTTTCAGATTATAGAGCTCTATCGAGTGAAAAAATAATAGTGGAATCGAAAATATATATAAATACAATAATAATAGGGTCATGGTAGTTTGCGCCAAAAATGTATTTTATTAAAGTCGTCTGCACACTGGCACATCCAAAGCAAGCTGAACGACTTTCCAACTAGTTCCAATGTGTAGACACCATCACAAAGTCTTGGTCAATTGTTAAAACATTCATATAAATCCATCCTGAATAATTTTCGTTGAATCATGAATATACCACTTATGTGACAGACGGTTCATCGATCTATTCATTACTTTTATCTTGATCTAATTTTAAAAACGACCGTGATATCAATGTTCCTTCTTTAAAATTATATTATGAAAATTTCATTTCATTTTCAATTATTTATTTCGTGAACACAAGTTGTTATAGATCTTCACAGTCTGTTATGGTACATGGTATGTTCCGCCGATAGGCATACAAAATAATATGTATTTAACACAATACAAAATAATATGACATAAATTAACAGAATTAGGTCCCAATCTATGGTTATTATCCGTCTTCAAATTATTGACGATCAAGTTCATGAAAGAACAAGAATGACTACCGATACATTCGTTTTTCCATCATCATCATCATCATCATCATCATTCACAAATCTGAATCAAATTTAATATTTAATTACCACTATAACTTTGCTTTCTATTTCTTATTGGAAGTGCTGTATTTATAAAGTACAATAATGTTACACATACTCATGCCTTCGTCCCTTTAGAGAAGTCCAGTCGTCCTTTACTTTATTTTAACCTTTATGATATTGTATAAATAACCGGCATGGTTCCAAGTGCTAAAAAATAATTTCAACTTTGTAGGGAACCCTCGGTGCCCGAGTCTGACTTGCACCGGCATTTTTTTAATTAACATTAATAGGGTCAATGTACAGGATTATTATCGAAAAGGGTTAGGTTAGTAATAAATACCCTAATTTCACCAATCTGTCTATTTGGCTCTACGATATTCACAGTGAGCCTATCATCATTAACCAACGCTTAAAGTGAATAATAGTATAAAAAATAACATAACACATACTAGTTTCCAGAGTCTCTCAATCTTATTAAATTGGTCTTTGGTGTGCTATAGATAGTATAATTATCATAATTAATGAACTGGCGAGCAAGCTTGCGGGCTAATCTTAGTGGTAATAGGCAGAAAATTTCACAATCTGTGCAAAGACTTAAAATACACACTTTGCAGTAACAAAATTTTGCCCGTTTTTACATTAGGCGACTAGAATAAATCTGGAGTTTCGTAAGTTGAATTTCGACCATTCCGCGAGAGCGAGAGAGAGATTTTAGAGAGGTGATTGGTTACTGAGACGTTAAATTCGATTTGCGGGCAACTCGCGTTTCGATTCTTGCATATCAATTCCCATATATATAGTATATATATTCCTATATATATAGTTATAGGTAACTTTGGTAAAAAATATTAATTTATTCCAATGCAAGTGACATGTGGGCATACTGATCAGTCAGTTTTTGATATGATCCTAGAGCTACTCACAGAGCTTCTACATTCAACATTGACTTCAGGGTTGTGTGAATCTTTTGCATATTCAACTTATTCAACGGAAGTTGAAATTATACTAAACAGTAATATACAATATAAGCACTACTACTATGATACCATCAAATACCTTGAGTATAATAATGTAACATTATTGTAGTTTTTCTTTGTCTATTTATTGATGAATACGCTCGGCTTAGCTTGGGACACTATTATGTCACATTAGTTTCTACCTATGTATCAATCAACACATTCCTTATTTTTACCCGACTACGGTGGAGGGTGATATTGTTATAAATAGATAAATATTTCATGACATTTTGTTACTTTTTAAATTTCATCGTTCTTTCTTCAATGATGTGAGCGTTCCGCATAAATTTTCAAGCTCTAATTCGCTCTCTTTTCGACGAAATTTTTAAACAGGCTAATATGCTGGTACATTTAATTTCATCACAAGCAAGTTTATGACATTTTTTTTCTTACTTTAGAAATGTCAACCTTACAACACAGTTTCGACCTTTATTTTTCCACATTTCGGGGTGAATTTTTTAATGATTCCTTCTTGGTGAATGCTTACAATATGAGAGGTATAAACTGCTAGCATTTCGTAGTCTCAGCTGTTCTGGGTCTGCATTGATGGATGTATCGGTCAGTCATTCAGGCATGATAAGTAATGAAATACCTACGTGTAGTAATAGATTAAGTGTCTAGAGAAGAGTGTGCATGATGGTTAAGTGTATTCAAATTCTCAACTACCACCAAGCTAAGCGATGTTTTAAATAGACGGGGATTTTCATTAAACGTTACCTATTTTTTGAAGTTGACCTTTTAGGAACTTAATTATATGGAAATAAAGAAAAAAAAACTTCAAATCTATGATTGTTTTCACAGATGGCGTTGGGTCGCGCTCATAGGTACGTATATAAGTTGTAATTACTTCATGTTTGAAGTTAAAACAGGTTATACGACCCTTGATGTCTTTATTGGATCATTATTATTTTATAACAGGTTAGGCTAATATTGCTTTTGCTTAATAATGAAACTCAAACAAATTGCAATGATAATATACTGCCTCAAACATAAATCTGCATTTTGGTTAATGAAAAGAGTCACTGTATTTAATTTTGAGTTATAATTGTAAACTGTCTACACAAATCGCCGCTATGATGAGTTCATTTAGTTTTACTACATACATTCCGGAAGCCTCAGGGTGTACCTATGGGGCTCCACCAAGACGTTCAAGGCTGCAGCCAACTTCAACTGCTTATTGCCATCTAGTGTTACCTACACCTAGTGGTTACTGGACGAGGTTCTGTAGCAGGTTTTACTTCTTAGGGTTAGGGATCAGATGGCAGCCATTCCCTCAAAAGCCAAGTTAAATTCAAATATGGAAAGGAGGAATAGGACTCGGTTATATAAACGGACATTCATTAATGAAATCGTTTGTTTTTGTACAGTAATTCCGTAAAGTAATTACTAATATTCCGTCTAACCCCTCCAGCTCAGCTCAATGGCTTGTATTAGGAGTGGGTTCACATCAGCAGTGTAATGGCCTGGATTCGAACCCGGGACCTCCGACTCCTTGACCACTAAGCTCCGACGCTTCGGTAGTTATAGTACATACGGTGCCCATTTTCTGTATATTTGTCGGTAAAAATAAATAAAGCGGCCTATTGCCTATTGTCATATCATAATTTATGTATAGTATACGATCACATTATGTATACATACATTCATACATTTTCTCTGGACAAAACTACGACATTTATTCACATGTGTTACAAATACCGACGTTCTTAGATAGGCTTTCATTGTCTGGCCATCTCTGACCACCATTCCGTTAACAGAATAATGGAAATATCTACAGGAGGTAAAATAAAATGTGGGTGAAAGATTTTTCTGTAGGTAACTAAGCGGCCATTTGTAAGCGGTCGAGAAAAATGCTCACTCGTTCAGAAAAAATAATCTAGTGAACGACCTCGCCGTGCTACTATAGCACTCCAAAGTTTGTAGTTCGACTATGAAATAAAATGTTTATTTTCTTGATCTCACAAATTTAAAATTCATCATTCTATAACAAATTTTATAAACAATATTAAAATTTTGAACTTCATTTTGTAAATATAAGAAGTGCTTGATTAGCGCTAGTAATAATATTTAATAGGCACTTAATGTCGGCTTTAAGTAGCGGTAGGCGGTAATTTACTTATCCCCATTGCACTATACGAGCTGCTGTATTTTTTACCCACGGTTAACTGAAATTATTTATATTCCTCCTAATCGCTCCACTCAAGCTAAATTGTAGTGTACAATGTATGTTAGTGTGTATAATGGCCAGGATTCAGACCTGAGACATCTGAATTATAAAATCGACTCTTTATCTAAGTTATGGTTACTAGGTAGTGACTAATGGCTGCCATTACCTACTCTTATACAATATTATACTCTCGAAATATAGACAACTAGCTGACCCGCGCGACTTCGTCTGCGTCACCCCGTTTTTGCAACATTTTTCATTCCTGCTCCGCACCTGTTAGTCGTAGCATGATGTTATATACATATAAACCTTTCTCTTTAGCCATTCTATTTATCGAAACAAACCTCATCAAAATTCGTTGCGTAGTTCTAAAGATTTAAGCATACAAAGGGACAAGAAAAATAGGGATAGAAAACGCGACTTTATTTTATACTATATAGTGATGCAATATAAAACAAAAATAGGTAAACAATTTACATTAACAATTTTATTTGAGTGAACTTTGGTTCGTATTCGTAGTCAAATACCAGAAAAGCGATCATACGACCGGTATTTTGTGTAAATTGATGCAAATTCGGGTACATATATTTACATAGATAGCCTTCATCAAACGGTTTTTTAAAATATCTGTAATTGCACAATTTGATGGTAGAATTTATTTGAAACGTTAATGGCTATGAGGTTACGATTCAAATTTCGTTCGTAACTCTACGGTTAGAAAACATCTTTTGGGACATGTCATTGATCACACAATTTAGTACACTACCAATTTGCATATTTACAAAATTATCTTTCTGTATTCTCTAGCTGTATTTGCAGTTTGGTGTGCCTTAAAATTAGTGTATCCTGAATTATTTGCTAATTGCTTCAAAAGATTCAGTACATTGTAGCTATGAGGTTGTTTTGTTGCTTTTCAGCATAAATAATTCTCTTTGTACAAACCATAATTATACCCTTTAGAGAAAGATCGAGTTCTGGTATCGTAGTAATCAAAGATTTTGTGTAGATGTCGTTATCCTGCGAACCTTTACCCAACTCATTATATAATTTGTGTTATATTAAATGTACATAATAATATTATATTATATGTCTTTACAATCAAGTTGTTACTTTGCGTTGTGAACGTATCTTATTAAACGCTGAACATCTGTTTATTAATTAAATTTAATTCAAATAACGGGAGTAAGGGTAACCTAAAAGGGTAACCTTTACCATTTTCAGTTAGGGTTATTTCATCTGCCAGTGTCACTTGTGATCGTTCATTGAATTCAAATTTAAAGCAATGTGGCAGATTATTTATTATTTGAAAGTTCGTTTGAAACAGGAAGGAATTCGCTGTATCTACCAACACTGAAAATAACGTATGATATAAGAACTTAGGATTGTCTATTTTAATATAAATTGAAAAGCAATCAAGAATAAAAGAATCAATTTCGTTTACAAAAGAGGACCTATGAATGTCAAAGTTATACAATTTTATTATTCAAAAATATTATGATAAATAATTTGAAAACGATTCTTTCACTGGTTCGGTAGTTGGATCTACAGAGATGAAACCAGCTAGAAACGGTAGATTACTGTAAAACTTCTATTCTAAAATATTTTTCTGGTTATTTATAATAACTTTGTGTGATATTATAATAACCTTTTTCCACATATTGAGAACTCACTTGTACTTTTCCACAGTATTTTTATTGTTTAATAGACCTGACCGGTTTCGCCTTACGGCATCCTCAGAGGTTTACGATACTCTGAGGATGCCGTAAGGCGAAACCGGTCAGGTCTATTAAACAATAAAAATACTGTGGAAAAGTACAAGTGAGTTCTCAATATGTGTAACAACAAATTCCACCAAGTGCCATCAATCAACAGTATAAATAACCTTTTTCCATTTAACATTTTCCTCACTTTTATTTTAAACTTAATTTACTTAAATTTACTTTATAAAGGCTGAGATTTGGCATTGCAAGTTTATTTTTCGTATTAAAATTGTATTAAATCATCATCATTACCATAGTTTCACAGATTCCCGAGGATCGCCATTAACAATTGTAGATCTAGTCAAAATAAACTGTAATGAGATTTAATTTGGGCTGCCATTTACTTTTAGAAGAATTGATAAAATGATCGCGTTTTCAATCTCTGCATTTAAATCTCCAAACACTTTCTGTGATGTTAACAATAATTGAATATTTGATTGAATTCTGAGTCCAGCATCGTTATAAGACCGTCAAGAAGTGGCTCTTGTTTCCGGGTTTCAGCAAGATTGATTAGGCTTTGCTCTCCAAATGTTTTATAGATGATCGTAAATTTACTCTTACATCATAGCATCCATTCCAATACAAAACAACAAAATACATTAATACCGTTCCAGTGATTTCCCCGATTCCAAATTAATAATATAGATAGTACCGAACTTAGCAGGAAACGCAGAAAGCAGTATTACTGTTGCAACTCTCTGTCAACTTGCTACTAAAATTATAAGTCCCACTATCCTATTAATATTAGTAGGTATATTAATAGGAATATTATAATGTGAAACTTAGTGAGGAATTATATGTGTGTGCATGTTTGATACTCTTTGACACAAATCTTACTGGACATATTTTCTATCTAGATTAACTAAGATGCGGCTGAGCTACGATATTTTCCGTGAAGCGACTGCCATCGGACCTCCACAACCAAATTGACGATATCGAGGTTCTGTAGTTAGGTTAGTCGAACTTTTGAGGGCTTCAACTACCCGTAACAACTGCCGTAGATGTTCGTATGGAAACGGGACCGACGTTGGTACAAAGTTTGCTTATAGTGTGGAATATTTATAATTTGTCAATATCAACCAGCTCACAATTCGGCAACATTTTATCTTGAGTTTAAATTACGCCAAAACTATCAAACTTAATATATAAATACAAAATTGCAGCAAGCAGTGCTAATGTTACAGTCGCAATACTACAGGGCAATATAGCGGTAAAGACATTTCAAGTGTTGTGAATGTTTATGTCAGTAATAAACGTTACCAAGAAGGGTCATGCAATTAGTTGTGACTATAGTATATAAGTATAAAAAACCGACCAAGTGCGTGTCGGATTCGAAGAAGACACTGATTTGATACTTAGCTGAAGTTGTTCTTAAAAAACTGGAGATACCAATATACCCGTATTATACAGAACATAAGCAAATGAAACGACAAGGGGCTTTTTTTCCACGTCCTCACGGATGTCCCCGCCGAATTCAGCCGACATAAACCGTACGGCTTTCTTGGCCACCAGTTACCGAGGGTAAGATAGCCTCTGGCCCGTCCAGACTGACCCAGGGCCAGCGAAGACTCTCTCGTGTGTAGGACTACGGTGTCCATGTCTTGGCCCGGATAGGGAGGAGCGCGTATCACGCTGCTGCAGGGTGACAGGCGAATGACAATGGGCCATACCTGTCTTATATAGGTACTATTGGTTCTAATTGTCTTACGATTGTCTAGGCACAATTATAAGCGGGCTTAACTTTTAGCTGCATCTATGTCAATGAAAAAAATGTCGTTTCGTTTTTATGTTCAGTAGTAGTAGTTAACTAAATTCTACTTAATGTCTTCACTCATTAGACAAATGGACGGAAAATTTAGTGATCCTATAAAGAGGGGTCCAGAACCTTG
Source organism: Pelosia muscerda (assembly GCA_963691645.1). Lineage (NCBI taxonomy): Eukaryota > Metazoa > Arthropoda > Insecta > Lepidoptera > Erebidae > Pelosia > Pelosia muscerda. Next base: position 10,398,909 of record OY829100.1, read on the forward strand.
AAAATAAATTTAGAGTAACGCATATGAGAACGTGTTTCACTATTTCACAATTATGTATTAAGATCCTTTTCGAAGTTATGTGTGTATTTATCGCAGGCTTATAAGTGCCCGGTTAATGGCAATTGGGACCTAAACATAAACTGGCGAAATGTGGGTGCTAGCACTTTGCCTACCGCTTCGGGGATAAAGGCGTCAATTTATGTTATGTTTTTATTAAGATCCTAAAAGAAAACAATATCTAAAATCTACTTAGAATTTTAATAGAATCTTAGAAGAAAATATGATTAAGTAACTGTAATACGCATCGAACGAAAACTTTCTATATGAATATCTTATTATTTCAAAACTTCCTTTCTCTGGTATTGCAGGTTTCATGAATGGCGGTAACCATTTATCTTCAGATGATCCTTTTGATTACTTAAATTAGGATTTTAGTAGGTATAATAACGTCAATTAAGGTCAAAGTGTCGGTTAAGGTAAAAGTCGGAAGTTCACTTGTTTTTCTCATTTCAAAAATACTGACCCGACAAATGTAGTTTTCATTTCATGATGGAAGAGTAAGAGAGCAAACCCTGTATTAAAATCACAGGCTTTGCATGGAATTGAAATTCAACAACTTCAATTACGGGCGTTTTAAATTATATTCATAACCTCCTTATAAGATGTTTATGTCCATAAACATTTTATAAGGAGGTGAGATGTGTACTTGTTTACTTACATAGATGTAGGTCCGAATATGTACGAATTTCAGTTTCGTTAAAATTTTGTACATTCTTTATATTTATCGTACATTATAAATATTCAGTGATACAAAAAAGGCTAATTTTCATTTTACATAAATGTTACCAATAAAATTCATAAACCATTCAAGTATTTTTTTCGCTAACCCAAAAGCACTTCAAAAGATTAACACAAAAGCCTGTGATTCCATGGCATCATAGCTGAGAGCAGCTGTTATAATAGACGACGTGATAAATTGCACACAGTGTGACGTCTTCCCAAGTAACCGCTCTTTCGTTTAATTCTATTAAAAATAACTTACAAGAAAAAAATATACACAATAAATTGAAACTGAAAAAAAGTTGGAATACCTAAATAGGAACAGTGTAAACAAAAAAACTTTTGAAAGCGCTCTTATGAAAATTTTTTTTAAAGTTTTATTTCTAAAGTTATACTACTCAAATTATTCGCTAATTCATCATGCTAATATTTTTTTTGACAATATGCAGTATAATCATAACTTTAAATAACAAACAAAAGTACAAACAAACTTTTTAAAACAATTTTATAGATACTTACACTTAAATGAAACATTGAGTGAACAAATCACGTGAAAGTTTCACACAAATTAATTGTCCCACAGGTGCTCGCCATGATATTTAAATGTGGCATTAGTCTCGTCATTTGAACACAATGGTTCCCATATTACCGGCATGGTACTAATAGGTTGCCGTAGCCGAGCCCGGCGCTACGGGTGAAAGGTTTATACCTACGTGTACGCTCGCGAACCGCCAGCGAGCTACGAACGTGCTACGCGTGGGTACAACGCTTCGAGGACGACGCGAGTGGAGGCTATCGAGTACGGGCGCGAGCGGCCGCGGTAGACGCGTGGCTCGGACTGGCTCCGCTCGTTGCTCGCTGCGAATAATCCATATCAGAGAGGCGAGGAGGCTGTATTTACCGGACCGAAGGGCGGTCGGGCAAGCGAGCGATGACTGCTCCCGCCGCCGTAGCCTACCACAGCTGCGTTGCACGCCAAGCTCTGCGCTCCTCCATGTTGACACAATTTCAAATAATGTCACATAATTTAGGGCCCGTACACTGATTGCGCTTCGCAACAGTTACGTAAAGGCTCCATCGATGGATTCGGTTGAACTTTAACGATATTATTTTTCGGGATGATTGTTCTAATTATGTTTGAAACTAATGTAACTTTGAACAAACTCAAATACTTACCACCAATTAAACTGAAATCACAACTTCAGACATTAGATATTGATTGATAGTTTAGTGATAAGTTTATCTGAAATAAGAGAGTAGTTCTTTTGATGTTTATATTAGTTTTAGATTGAAAAGTATGATTAGAAAATAAGTTTCAAAGTAACGATAAAAGGTTTATAGCAACTGCTTGCCTATCTAAATTATAAAGGGTTGAAGAAAGTTTAAATTGTAAGTTTAAAAGGTATATCTTACCACCTGTGATAAGCGACAGCCGAGGGTGAGAATAAGACTTTCTCGTCTTAAATTATTTTAGCTCTGTCACCACTGGAAGGGAAAGTGTTCTAGGTTACATGTAAACTTTTAAACTTACTTACCTGTACTTAATATATTTTCATAAGTTTTACAATGAATGTAGTCTGCATGTGGTAAGAAGATACATTATAAGTGAATAGCTAAATATTAATTAGCACTTACGTATGAAATGTTTTTATGGAAATCAGCAATAAAAGTTACTTAACAAACGAATCAAATTAACAATACACCTTCATATAAATGTTATCAGTTGTGTAGTACTAAAAAGATCAATTATTTGATACTAACCTATTTTTATTGAACTGGATGTCATGTATGCTTTGTAAATTTCTATATGTGAACAGACTAGCGTCGTTACTGCCTATATACACGATACCTTCATAATCACCACCGGTATATTATATTTACGCTACATACCTGAAAGAGAAGCGACATACTCGTGAATCACATCAGAACCGTATCAGTAAATCATATAGAAAGCTATCGGTAACGTCATTTTTATTGCTTCCTCCTTTAAATTATCACGTTCATGTAGGGAGCACGTCTAATGATGGAATTATTCGTCAGAAGTACAACGTTAATGGCGATTGAAATCTTCCCACGAATTGACAGATTCGGTATAATCAGAGTAAAATTTAAGAGCTATTTAAATTTGTTTCACTTTACTCCATGAGCCAATAAGGGGACTAAAATAAGCAAAGTAGCGTGAATTTCTTGTTCTTTGTTGTTCCTATAGCAATAAATTATGGTGACGTGACCAGTTTATTAGTAGCTGCATTAAGGGCGGTAGGTGAGCTTTCCGAACAAATAAGACTTCGGGCTTCGGTAGACACAACTCCTGAAATGGGACATTTGGAAAAATATGCTAACAAAATAGCGTAACATATAAATTTTGCGGTCAGTTACTTCGCTCCAATCGCGGCTATCAGTGCCGAGTCCTGTTTGTTTATTGACCATATCCTTTGTGTCCAAATGGCTTTTGAGAATGATTTAATGCCCGCGCACTCGGGGCTTGCTCTGCTTCGTACAATTTTTATTCAAAACCGCAAACAATAACCTTTTGCCAAATCTAAAATGTTAATTTTTTATTAGATTACAAAACGTTTTCATACAACGAATACGAAATATTTTTTTATATTCTGATTCCTGGTCAATCTAAAACTTCGGGATAAAGAGTAACGTTTGCTCGTAAACCGTTAAGTTTTATTACAGAAAGGAAAAATATTCTCAGAAATATAAGAATTCGTTATTCTGGTAGGGCAAGGTAGAAAGGTACGGCGGGGAGTAAAGTGTATGACACGGAGGGTACCTCTGCCTCTTGAGAATTCGGTGAAAGATGTTTGGGTTGCTTCACTGACGTGTGCGCTTATGAATTCCTCACATCCTTTTCAATACTGTCAGAAAAAGATTTTTGACATTGATACATATTTACTAACCAAATGATATTGTTATTTAAATATGAGTTTTTCGTGTAGCTGATCCTATTATGTAATTTGATAGGGACTTATATACGCGACGGCTTGAGGAGGAATGTAAGCAAACATTGCTTTTGTGAGATGTGTAGCTACTGGCTTAATGTCTAAACGATTTAAACGACTTTGAACGTAAGGCACCATACACGTATATATTGCACGTACCTATGTAATATGTATATAACTGTATTAATTTGTCGAAGGGATAGAAGGCCTACAAAATATATTTACCTTTTGAAATTGTTGATCTAGATCCATAATAAATATTCTAAAGTGGTTTCATCTTATAACATTAGATTTTTTTTTACAATGAAATTATTAATTATACAACTTAACTCTATCGATATTGTGTGAACTCATAAACTTCCTGTAATCATAGAACCTTACTTCTCTACACCTGTTAAAAAAGTCCAATAAATTTCCTGCTACGGTCTGCTCTTGGCGTCATCGTCATAGCGAACCGGTGGCGGTAGTTACGTTAGTAAACATATGTTAGATTAACTTTCTATATTTTTATTTTCTTCGACTTGTGATTAATATACATGTGTTCATCACCCAGTCCTGCTAAACGGCTAGACCGATATGGATGATTTTTGTGTTACATGTTTTTGATGCGGAAAAATAAGTACAGCATATTATTCAATTGAAGAAACGAGACTAACCACGTATAAACGAGCAACCACCGTTGCTTAATATCATCTGCTTATAAACACAGTAACTCTCTTAGGAAAGCTTACTCGTGGAATACAGTCTACGCTAATCTCTCGTAAGCCTATTTAACAGTAATATACTACCACAATATTATACCGCATACTTAACACGTCTAGGTGGCTGACGCTTCAGAACTATGATATTTTAAAGAAGTCTGCTTTGCTACGTGGATCTTAATATCGTAGGTTAATTTTACGAGCTCCTGCGGGGTTGCGAAATTAAAAATTTACAGTGTATGTTCCAGCATAGATCAGTGAAAACTAGAAATGCCTCATTTTTTCAACAGTTATGACTAATTTGTCATGTAGGTATGTATAGGATTAACATTCTGGGGTTCGAAATCTGGCCGTTACATGTCCGAGACGTGAATCCACTTCTATAACAGGATATTTAGCATTGTGAAAATAGTAGTTATTTGTTATTTTCTTAGTTTTTGCTGCGATTCCAAAATTGAAAATAGAATAACGTGCGTTAACGACATGCAATACGTTAGGTAGGTAAGAATAGCGCTTGTACTTTTTTTAAATATGACAGTAATAATTTCTCACAGGTTTGTATTATTTCGTAATGATTGTTATTCTCATAACAAGGCATACTTAAATCTCTTCTTTTCCTTGTCGGTTCTTTTGTTTACTGCGCGGACTGTAGAGCACGATACATAAAACATCTTGCCGGGATCTACATCAAAGACCTTTCAAACAACGCCATAGTAACGTTCAATTCATTCATTGTTGAAAATATATAAAATAAATCAGGTATAAGTTATAGACTTGCTTGATGTTTATTCCGTGGTTTCGGGTTTCGTTATACTCGTATATTCTTGAAATATATTCAACTAAAATTAGTTTTCTATAATTTCGTCGCTTATATTTTATTTTAGGTATTAGCAATGCGTTCCTTCTCTAGATTGATAGATACTTTCTACAAACACATACCTATTTATATCTAATTCTTCACATCTTGTTTCTATCAAAAATAATCCCTATCGAAGTTGGAATTTCTTGGGCTACATTGCATTTAGTTGGATCTGTATATCTGTTAAGCCTAGTGATTATTTCTAAAGCCTCCATATTCGCGAAGGAAGCATATTATAGCCAGCATTGAATACTACAACCATAGGTAACTTTCATCTGCAGCACCACTCTATTGGCATTAACATTCAAAATGTGCTAAAAAAAGCTTTTCTTTCAAAGAAAACAAAAGAATCAGCAATATAATTAAGAAATTACATTTATTTTTTTTTACAATTTTTCTTACTTCGAATATTTTTTAATTATAATACAATTAACTATTTCAAATTAATTCTTTTTTTTATTTTATTTATATATTAGATAAATAATTAATTAAAATTTTCATGAATTAATTAAATAATTAATTTCATTGTTCAAACAAAATGGCTATCCAATGCCTAATGCGTGTGTAGGGTGCCAGTTTCGTGCAAATAATATTTTGCAAATTTCGTGTAAAAAATACAATCGATTTGCACTGCACAGTACCATACTGCATATTGAAATCAGGAAAGGGGAGTATTAAGAAAAGAAAAGAACCTCACCTGAAACTCCTGACTGAAAAATAAGGCTATAGTATAAACTTTTTACAGACAACAGTTCCAACAAGAAAGTGGTTCTGCAGTGCAAACTGGCGAAACTTTAAGGATTGGCACTCTTTTTTTTTTTTTTTTTTTTTATCGTGCGCAAAATCCCCACGGATACCACCCCCACCAAAACCGATGGAGGTGATTATGTCGGACTCGAACCGACCAAAACGCACGCCGTCCATGGATCCTCGATTGCCGGAGGTGAGATTATACAAGACATATCTCTCGCACCCCGGCAGACCCGGGGACATCTCTGTTGAGATGACCCTCTTCCCTAAAAGTAGGGACCATGGCGTCCCCATCTAGACCCTGGGTATGGTGTGGCATTATGTGCCATCGCCGTGGCCAAGGATTGGCACTCTGGTGATGATGAATTGATGATATTTAATGATGTTAGTTCTCTCTATCCCAAAGGGGGTAAATATATATATCAACTTATTCAAACAAAATCCAGTATATATAATTCATTTCAGACATCCAAAACTGATATCATCTTAGCTTGATGTAATTCATGACGGGTTAGGAAATGAAATGTTCTGAACACACACCAACTACGGTCTTAACATAAAAGTAGTTTGTGTTTATACAATCGTAAACGTATAGAATTGATGTTCTCGAACCTCGAACAAACTTTGTCGATGCTAAAGTACAATTCGATAACAACGTATCTAGAGTAACTTAATGTTAGCGCTCGTTTCGTATAACTAGGCAAATCAAAATATTACAAACGTTAACTGGTAAGTAGTTAGTATTACAAAACAAATTCGAATCACCCTCTCCTTTTTTCCAACCATGATTCCTTCATAATTCCTTCTGATGTCATGACTAGAGTGAACCGAAACCACACAGTGTTCCGTCCTGGTACCAATTGTGGAGGGACCTCAGGAATACCCTAGAAAGGAATCCCTAGTATAAAAGACGTACGAGCTACATGATGCACCATCGAAATGAATTATTGCTCCTAAGGTGACGGGTAGCTCTTCACTACCGCTACACGCTCATAGTGGACACCTGCCTGTGCCTAAACTTTCAAAAAATATACAAGCACAAATAAATAAAACAATAAAAAGTACAAAGTACTCTTCAAAATACATTGTCATTAAGTTCCTACGTATATAAATATAGTATAAAGAAACATAATATGATATTGTTGATGCCCATATATACAACATATACTATTGTGCTTCTGGGAGCCTAAAGCTTTGTTTATTTCATTTGTAGACAATATGCGCAAACATTAATCTTGGTACTTCCAGCAGTAATATGAACCAATGTAAGATGTATTTTTGACTTTAAATAAACGCGCTCTATGTGTTTATGTACCCCATGATGCGAGAATGTGATCAAGGGAATTAAAATCAGCACACGTCACTGTTCAAAAATACTATGATTTAAGTTTACTTACCTTCGCTATTAGAGTGTAACGCGTTTAATTGGTTCCTTGCGCTGAGCGATGTAAGAGCTACGTTTACTTTTATAGTCTTTTCAAACATTGTAACTTAGACGGTTTGTTTTCGAAGGCCGAGAAACCATTTATTTAAGTGAGAACTTTTTTATGGGACCGTCAGAAAGAAAACAACCTTTACTAATAGGAATTCCTTCGTATACTGTAAATGAAAAGACGTGCTGGGAAACACTGTTATCTGGCAGGACTCATAATATTTTCTCGGACTCGCGGATTTAGCGGAAAACCTGTTTTTATGTTGATATTATTGGTATTGGGAGCACTGTATGGAATGTAGAACCATACGACAGATGCCGTGTTAATAATATTGAAGATTTTGGGTCTCTCGCTAATATTCTGTATGTATGTGAACATGTCATATCCTTGGTAACATCTAATCGAATGTTTTTATAGACCGTGTGGCACAAACATTTACTTCGCTATGTTACAAGTTGATATCGCTAGATTGTATGTTTTGAAATTATGATCATTTAGCAGGAAACAGTATTTACTTAGATACCTATATCTTATGAGAGTACTATAGCAATATCTAACTAATTGTAAATTACTATTGAACCTAACCAACTTCATCTGAACGCTAATCCAATACTTCCACTTGGAGCTTTGGTGTGTACTCTCTTACTCCTTCTTTCCATAATTTAGTCTGATTGGCTGGCAAGAGCGTCTGCTATCTGATGTCGGGTCGTTACCTAGAGAAAAAATATATATAATGAAAACATGGAGCTCTTATTAAGACACTGCTGAAATTTTTTACCACCACTTCGATGAATTGTAAACCCGACTACAGAATATCTTAACGACCATTCGTGATACTTTTCATACATATTGTATTATACCTAAATTTATTCTCTACTTGTCCAACGGTTAATGGAAAGATAGCTGAACATAAGAGCGTTGAGGAGCGGTGTTATAATTCGAGTCTCTTAATATCATCTTGAATTGCCCTCTTAAAGTCTTAGCTGTCAGCCCTAAACTGCCTTCAACACTTCTGATTGACTTAAGTTAGCAAACCCATGAACCATTTTAGACAAACAAGGTTTAGTATCTGAGTTAAAAAAAATATATGACTTACTTATTGCTTTTTCTATAAATTTTATTCTTTGATTTTTTTATCTTATTCATTCATCATCATCTGAGCGTAGATCGCGGTTGCACTTGAGGTAATTTTGAAAACAGTTCGAAATGGTTTCTTAGTGAGTCTGGAATTTTATGGTGGTGTTATATTTTTGCAGCATTGAGGAGATATGGTTAAATTGGTGTTCCACAGTTAAAGGTCAAGATTACAAATTCATTTAATGCGACCTGAACTACGGTTTTAATTACTCTACACACTGCGATAGAGAGAACACTTTACAAAATCGAAGCAGTTGAACTAAATTTATTTTTTCAATTGCCAAATTTTATTAATTTTGACTATTAATGGTACATTTGTAATCAGGAGGACTGTAGGTGATTAATGGCAGTTGAAAAAAACAGCAATGAGTTTTTATTGCAAAGTTGTTTCCTCAGTCTCTACTTCGAACCGTTACTTTTCTGTTTCCAAACCTGTTACCAAATGTGAATAAGAAATAGTTATTGAAAATTTGAATTACAACCAATAGGAATAGTTAACATACTAATTACTTACTTTTAAATTTCATCAAAAAGAGGGTTTTAACTTCCATAAGTTGGTTATGTACTTCGTGATCCAAATTAAAAACATTTTGTGACCTCGTAACTAAATTAATGATTGAATTCGAATTTATTTCTGTTTTCTTCTTACATTCACCCAAAGGACCATGACAGTTAAAACTTTATCCATGTAGTAGTTAAATGATCATTTTATAAAATTACGGTACCAATTTTGCAGTTAAATGAAATTAAATGCTACTACGAGCTACGAGCTTTATTGCACTCCTTATACTGGCAGTGCCGCGAATAAAATTCTCACTAACGTGCTAGTAAATCAGCCTTGTTATTCCCAAAGCGTATTGAGGTCTAGTTCTAGTACGTACTATAAGCCAGTGGTGGGGGACTACCATGAAACCTAGGTATACTTTCGTTCTAGTGTCAGTCGAGGGAGTGGAAGTTCTTGGTCATGAAGATATGACCTGCTCAGTCTGCAGTGTGCGGAGGCGACTCTGGCGTCGGAAGTCCCTGAATGACCTCCATCCTCCATGAGCACGGGCCTAGGGGTTTCGGATAGAGCCACCTATCACCCTAGCATAGGCAGGTCACGGCAGCGTCATAAACGCCCTGGGTCTACCGGGATGCGAGAGAAATTCTTAGGAACTTACTGGTTCGATTTAAAAAAAAGACAATAAAGATCACAAACGAGATTAGGTACCTACTGTCATTGTTGCTTATTCCCTTTCAACCGTGATTGTGTTAGAGAAATGGATATTCATAGCTGTTAGTCAGCATGTAAATATTAGCAACATATATCACTGCACACTGCAATTATTTTTCCCATTGTTATAACACAATTCAGGTGATCAAAGTTACCTACCCCACCGTAAAAGAATATATAAAACCAACCATATCGAAAAATAACCTTATTTGTTGACGTCTAGTGTGCTTGGAAGAAAAATAAATTTGTTCTGTTGAATGTGGGGAGCCGGGCGCCCGGGGCACTCGCCAACGACGTCTTATTGAACGCAGATCGCCGCATTGATACCCACTTATTATTTTCTATGTTGTTAACTTGTTCGAGCTTAATATACAGATGTGTAGGCATACTTAGGATTGAATAATATGATTCTGTAGGTATCTAAATGTATTTCATTAGTAAAGTACATTTAAAAAAATATAGATCAACTTTCTTCTAGGCTTTGGGTGTTAGACGGCAGTTGGCCCCATAAAACACTACAAAAACAATCTATATATACAAAAATGAATCGCGAAATATGTTAATAAGCGCATAACTCAAAAACGGCTCTACCAATTCGAGTAATTCTTTTTTATTTGTTCCTTGAACTCTACGGAAGGTTTTTATGGAGCAGCGGGAACGGGATTAGAAGTCCACGCGGGCGGAGCCGCTGGCAACTACTAGTAAAACAATAAAATTCAACAACAAATAATATTACTAACCAATTTATAAAGAAAAGAGAATTAGTAGTGCAAATCCCGGGCTCTAAAGTGCAAGGGCGCAACCGGGATTGGCTCTAGAAAATATTTTTTTTCAAATAACAGGTACCAATATACACAGGACAACACGTGTAGGGCTTATATTTCATCCGCATACGGTGCAGAATATTCCATCAAGAACCAAGCGGTTCAGTGTGTCTTTCCTCTGCCGCACCATTAAGCCTTGGAATTCCTTACCAGCGCACGTGTTTCCTTCTTCCTACAGTCCCGGGTCCATTAAGCAGGGAGAAAAAATGTACAACAGTAACTAGTATTGATGGTTTCAACCAGTTTCAAGCTAGAGAGTGCCGACGCACCTGGTTGCTATACAAACATCTAATACAGAATTTCGATATCGCCAATTTGGTTGTTTAGGTCCGATGGCAGTTGTTTCATGGAAAATATCGAAGTTCGGCCGCATTTTAGTTAGTCTAGAAAGCCGACCCCAACTGAGTTGAGAAAAAATGTTCAGAGAATGATGAATGATGAATACTCTTGCTAATGAATAATGTAATCGAGTGATCAACTTGAAATAAGTAATAAAAATTGCTAAATAGGCAACAAAAAGCAACCAACCGATTAGCAATTTAGATTACGCCATTTTAATTTACCTTTTTTGTGAATTTTACCGGTTCCTACTGGAATACTGGTTGGTTATCTACGGATACCTTTGTGTGAATCGTAACATATTTTATTTATGATAACCGTAAGGTATTGCACGTTGGTAATTGATTTATTGGTAAATCGGGACTGCGAGATGTCCCGTATCCCACATTATTCACTAAAACATCATAGGGGTATAATGGGTATCCCAACGGGTACTACAAAAGGATATTTACGTCGTCGCGTCGGTATAAATGGGAAACGTGAAAATTATGGTGCGTTTTTACAATATTTATCATAAGTTCTTAACAAATGAAGGTCGTTCAGCTTTATTTCTTTGTCGACAAAGTTTTGAACCAAATAGGAGAGCATCGACTTCATAGGTTTATTCTACCTATTCTAAAAGTTCTAAATGTGGTGAAATGATTTTCTTCCATTGCATCGCTGCACTGCATGCAAACTAACGTTTTTACAAAGTCGTTCAAATTATAGTTCCTGTCATAGGTCATAGTTTACTTGAGTGACTAATTTCAAAAAGAGTAGGTAGAAGGATGTTTGAGGTTAGTAACGGGTGTCTTGTAACTTTGATATTGAAATCGTCCGTAGCCTGCCAGAAAACGCTACCAGGGCCCTGTTTAATAAAGCTGACAATTCGACAAGTCCGACATATGTCAGAAATTGACAATTCGACAATTTTTCTGTTTAATAAAACTTACTGGTGACAAAATTGTCACGGTGGAAAATTTACAAATATGTCGGATTGTCGCGACAATTTGACATATTTCTGTTTAATAAAACTTTTTGAGCGACAGGTGACAAGTGACAATTTGTCGCGGAAAACTTGTCAAATCTGCTTTATTAAACAGAAAATTGTCACGACATATTGACATATTTGTAGAATTGTCCGACAATTCTGACAGGAGCATTACCCTCTGTCGCGAAATCATATTTTAAATTTCGAAGGTGTAAGAAAGGGTTTATACGTAAAAGCACAGAGGCAATAATATACTTAAAAGGTTTATTACAAAAAATGGTAGGTACTAACATCGAGCAGTGAGAGTAGTGATGATGAATACTTGGAACAATATCATTTAAAAGCAGAATCAATTGCCCTTCTCAATTACAGATTTCTGCTTCAAAGAAAAATTTCGAGTATGTAAAACTACCGTAGAATATTTAATTGCTAAAATTGGTCATAGACTTGAACACGATACAAGCAGAAACCTAGCACTGACACCCGACGAACAAATTTTATGCGTTTTGCATTGGATGGGTTGTGGTTCGCAGTACCACGTTATTGGTGATGCACATGGTCTTAGTAAAGCAACCGTACATCATTGCATAAGAAGGGTATGTGGAGCCGTGACTTCTGAATTACTCGGAGAAGAAGTTCGCTGGCCTGATAATTGTAACGGAATACCAGCACTTTTCATGAGTCATAATGGAATACCTAGAATATCTGGTATTGTGGACGGTTCCTTAATTCCCCTAGATGCACCTTATCAAAATGAATCTGCGTTTGTAGACAGAAACGGAAACCACTCAATTAATATTATGGTGGTATGCAGACCAAACTTGGAAATTTTCTACGCATCTGCAAGTTGGCCTGGCTCTGTTCACGATGCCAGAGTGATGAGATGCTCTTCTTTAGCACAGACTTGGGAAAGTGGGTGGAGGCCATTCCCAAACGCATTAGGTACTCTTAGGAGACAGTGGATATGGTTTAAAAAAGTGGCTTATGACGCCTAATATACCAATACAAATACCAAGGACAGCGTCACTAGAAAGATTCTTGTGTGCTTTTAAATCAACAAGAAGAATGGTGGAAAATTGTCAAAAGACGACAAAATTGTCGCGACAATTCGACAATTGTCGTGACGTAATAATTTGACTGTGGTTTTGTGACATATGTCGAGATTTATTAAACGGGTTTTTAAATGACTAATACCTATGTCAAGATTTCACAGTCGATTTTTGACATATTTGTCACCTTTATTAAACAGCCTTAGCGCGACAATTCCACAATTTTGTCATTATTTGACATATATGTCGAATTGTCAGCTTTATTAAACAGGGCCCAGTACTCACTTAATATTTTTTTGCCACATAAATGGTATAAAATCTGTCTGTTAAGCTTCATTCAAACAATAATTTTTGTCATCAATTATTTGTCGGGCTTGTTTCGTTGGTAGATGTGTGTATCGATAAGATTCCTAGATTTGAACCCTGGCTATTACACTACAGATATAAAACCACTTCTTTATTTATTTAGTTTTTAATAAAAGGAAATAAATGTAGCTCAACATTAACAGAATCACAATGACAATCATAGGTACCATTATTTGCCAAATAAGAATGAATTGTAATATCCTCATCCTTAATTTAGATGTGCTTTGTTCTCTTCTTTTAATCGTATTTATTGCCAATGTTTCTAAAATATATCTTGTTTTTGGGCCTTCACTTCGTTATGAACTGTTGCCCCAGATAAAGAATCGATAGTCCGTCAACGTTGCTACGTGAAAAAGGATTCAGAAAAAGAAGGCCAAATTAAGTGTACTGTACAATCCATTTATTTCGATTCGATGTTCATAGCATCCCGTGATAAAATGCTTGAAAACTAACTCATACTCTCATGTTTATTAGGTGCAAGTTGCAACTCCGGTAAATTAATAATAAGATACAATTTGGTAAGATGTTATAAGATAAATTAATCGGATAGTAGTCAAGGATAACTTTTATATAGGATAGGATAAAATATACTCTTTATTAATTTTGCGCATCAGATATAAACTTAAATAAAGAGAACTAAACACACACACACACGCACACACACACACACACACACACACACACACACACACACACACACACACACACACACACACACACACACACACACACACACACACACACACACACACACACACACACACACACACACACACACACACACACACACACACACACACACACACACACACACACACACACACACACACACACACACACACACACACACACACACACACACACACACACACACACACACACACACACACACACACACACACACACACACACACACACACACACACACACACACACACACACACACACACACACACACACACACACACACACACACACACACACACACACACACTGGTAATGAGCCTTTAGTTTGCAGTTTCAGAAATACTTATAACAAATAACAAAGTTTCCAGTTACAGTATTTAGTATGTTCCATTTATAGTGTTTCGAGATAGACACAACATACTACACAATTACGTATTATTATAACTTTATTAAATAAATTAAACTTTGAGGCCCAAAAGCCCATGAAGCCACACATAAGACATACTTAATATTATGTAAAGCGGGGGCACACCGAAAATACGCCAGCTGGGATAAACTAAACCAGAGATTTGTACCTACATTAAGAACTAAGTAAAAGCTTACTCAGTATTGTGAAGTTTCATTACTACGTGTTTTTTTACTTCACCTTTTTACTTGAAATCGACTGAAGTAGCTACAAATGTCTAATACAATTTGTACTATATTGTGATAGTATCAAAGACCTGAACTCTTCTTATGCCCATTTGTGGCTCATTCTTTGTCATTCCACAGGTAGCAACACGCGTAGGCTTATACTAATACAAAGCATTTGTAATCCACAATAACACCCTAATATCATTTGCAGCGTGTGCCTATTTAATAGTATAAAAATAATCAACAATTATATTACATTAAATTATCATAAGTTTTAGAGGTCCGCATTGTCCTCGTCTTCTTTTAACTTTCTGTCAAAGTATAAGTATGAGCGGCCGTCTGGCGCGGAATAACCTAATTTAGACGCAGCTGCCAGGCAAGCCTCTTCTGTCTTAGGTATCTCAGCCATTCTGACGAGAGCGAACGCTGTCAGGTCTTCACAACACATCATACCTAACCATCTCTCGACCATTTTCATTCTAACATCCGCGAAGCTGAACCATGGTTCAGGCTGGGGCCGCACTGTAAGCAGTAGATTTTTAACATGAGTTAATAATAATGAGAACTTGTAAATGTTAGGAATTGAAGTGCACGGCGTTCTTCTAAGAGCCTCCGCTCCCGTATAAATAAAATTACGGAAAGGAGGAGAAAGAGAGCGACACTCGAAATCTTAATGTCAATCTTTAGAGATACAGAATGAGAACCAAAGAGGTGTCTTATGTGAATTACCACTATTTTATTTGCCCAATACCTACTCGTCATATGACATCTAAGTAGGTAACAATGGGAGTTCGAATTTTTTCCTTCATAGAAATTTTCCGGAAGTGCCGACATATGTGAAAATTGGCTTACATATTATGTTGATACTTCAAATGCCTAAGATGCTTAAAGAAAATTTCACTTGGAAAAAGAAAATGAACCAAATAATGCGACGGGGCTGTCAACTGCGTCACATCTCTTTGTGCGATAAAACCGTTCACCGCGTTGTCACGTCATAAACGGTGGGGTAGAGCATCAGGTATTATGACTTACGACATTCTTGAACCGCACGAAGTAGTGATTATTACTTCTAGGTATGTTCTAGGTATCTTGTACTGGGTAGTTATTTTCATGTTAACAGAATGGTCATTACGAAAAACGTGCAAAAATATAAGAAAAAATGTTTGAAATGCGACCTGTTTATTATCATTATGAGACAAGTCGAGCGCGAAAAGTTATGAGCGGAAATGACGCGAGAGGGGCGACCGGTGAAGAGGGAGGAACAATATTGCCCACCTTCAGTGAGATGTTCCTTTTTGATGAGCGCTCGAAAAGCACCTGGCATACCAGCATACAAGAACAATACTTCGACGCCTGGCCGGGGATCCATGATCAAAGTAGCCTTCTCCCATTCCACATGGACCTTCGGATTTACCACTTCAAAAGAGTCTTTGAATCTTTGTACTCTCTGTAAACAAAGTTATACATTAGTCATAAGTTTTAGTAGCTGTTGCCGGCGGCTTCTGTGAAATTCTCATTCCATTTCCTATTCGAGGGATAAGAATGGGCTATGCGTTAATCTAGACTATAATTTAAATGTATTCCTGGACCAAATTTTAGCTAGATTCATTCTGCCGATAACGAACGACCAAACATTCAGTTTTAATATTAGTGGGATAAATTATTTCATAGCCTGAAATGAGACATTACATTTTATTTGATGCACGTAGGTCCACGTGCATCAAATAAAATACAATCGATTTTAGCTTTTTGAAATCAACAAATTATGACTGCTTACTTAGATGGTGCAGCTATAATGACTGCAACGATCGTTCATTAGGATCTGATTCCTGAGACAAGGAAAAAGTGTATTTTTTCTGTTTGTAATTTGTAATACGTGAGTCTTATTTAAAAGTAACTTTTATGCCACCTCCGCAATTATGTAAATACTCGTATGTCTCACAAAAACATCTACTACAAGATTTATATTATTATTTTAAAGGGGTATTACAATTTTCTATTAAGTGTATTGAATCAACACAATACACTTAATAGAAAATAATTTATTTACTAACTTAATTACTTGCAGCATGTTGGAGGACATCCAAGTTTCTGCACATAATTATGTACAGTAAGCTCAGTTTTATTACGAGTAGGTAGGTACCTAACATTTGTGTGATATTTAACCTAAAGGGACGAGCTGTTTTTCCTACGTTGGTAGTTATTGTTGTTATGTATCACCTCAAAATAAAGCGAAAGTGATGATTATATAGATTGTTCTTTTATACAGCTGTGCAACATGACCGGTTCTGAAACCGCAAGATGTATATGAGTAACTAATCTAAACCAATCTACGAGTAGTCTTAACGCTTCTTCAGACTCGGAGGAAAGGAAGACCAAAGAAACGTAGGGTTGAAGTCTTAATGTATGAGCATACCAGAAGGAAAATAAGTAAACCGGAACCGCAAACGCTGGGATGATTATAACCTAATGATTGGAAACAGTGATTAATTTATCATAGACATTAATTTAACGCAGAATATAGAATTATTAAAAGTGTGATGGCGGAGAAAGAATATTACTACTTCATGTGAACCGAAGGGTATCATAAGAGGCGATAAACGGAAAGCACAGCGAGAGAAGGAAAACTTTAAGTGAAACCCTGTTCCAACCTATCTGACCAGCCTGGAAACAGAAGGCCACAACCTTTGAACATTGGGAGAGGTCTGCGTTCAGCAGTGTACTGCGATAGGCTATTTGATTGATTGAGGAGCTCACAACGTAAATTACACCTATTTTGCCAACCTACTGTCATTTTTATAAGGATACAAAAATATTTAACATACCTTTTTCACCGCTAATGAGAACACAATTGGGTAAAGCTCCGTATTGTTAGACCAAAAATAAAATATTTTCCACATGGCATCAAGAACCTGATATGGGCTAAAACGAGCTCCACGTTCGAATTGTTCACAGGTGGTAACGTTTGGGCGCATGTCGGTTCTGTAGTGGAACGGCGCCACTGCACCAACTAGAACTATGCCGAATATCCACTTGCACGTAAACATTTCTGTTTGTTGTTCACTTGGTAATTACACTTAGTTGTTTGTGTGTTTTGCTTTTATACAACAAGGAGGCCATAGATTCGATAATTGTTAAGAGCGTAACTAATACGTTACTGCCTTAGTTGTAGATTTTTTTAAGTAAATATAATTGTTGAATTTTTTAAATAAGTATAATTGTTGATCAATATGAAGTGCGTAATGTGGATGACGGACATAATTATTTATTTATATTTTATTACATCGTGTTAGTTATCATAGAAATGTTTTCTAATCCTACTTTTGCATTTAACAGACTTTAATCATACTTTTCCTTTCAGAGATTACTATCTTATTCAACATTATATACTAACAACGTAGATATTTATACAGAGATCACGCTGGTACAAGTTAATTGGTTCTACACAAAGTTGAAACTTGGAAATAAAGGTTGCAAGGTTTTTCTTGCCTTGTTCTTTTAATTTATTATGTGCTCTAACCTTTGCGGACACTACATAACTGACAATTAAGGATAATTGTCGTGCATTAGCTACGTCGCACGGTTTAACGTTGGAGATGAAGAGGCAGTAGAGAAAAATCTTGTTAAAAAACTTAATAAGGAGATGCCTTAAAGTCACATGTAATCGAATGTGATGACAAAATATAGGTAGGTACATAAAATGAAGCTGAAGAAGTATATTTGATTTATTTCCTACAAATTATAATATATATTTTATTAATTTTTATTGAAGTGGGTATTCTTAATTATTTACTAAAATCTTTAGCTTTGGTTAGTACTTATGTTAGTACTTTCATTATGTTAATTCAAAATACAACAAACTAATTCAAACACGTACTTAGGTACTTATTATAAGAAATGGATCATCTTAATATCCGTCTTGTCTAATCTTTGTAAATATAAAATCGACCAAATCGCGTTAAGGGAAATGGTATTCAAAACAATATTAAACATCAGAAACGATTGATAAATAACACATATCTGCAGTCTTATTCAGCTTTACTTAATTCAATCAGTATTTGGGAAAAACATTTTTTTGTTATTTTACCAGAGAGTACCTACAATAATATGTTTTTAAGTATCTTCCTCGGAACATCAGGATGTGTTTATGTGTAGTCACGCGAAATCTATTTCCACGTTCGAAGGAGCCCGTTATTCTGTCTGTATCATTTGACACTATATTTATCACCGGCGCAACTGAATGTCTTCTATGCAATTTGCACTAAACATTCCTCCTCGACTGCAAGTCGTAAACCACGTCACCTGGTCTCTAGAAACTAGGTACTAGATAAAAGTAATTTTGTGAATGCAAGCATTGTTTTTATTGAGCCTGAGATTTTTTATACTCTATATACGTAGTACTTACCTATTCATTTTGTTGGTTAAATAATAGGATAATAACATTTTGAATCATCATCATTCCCTGAACCTTTTTCCCAACTCAGTTGGGGTCGGCTTTCCAGTCTAACTGTGATGCGGCTGAACTTCGATATTTTCCGTGAAGTGACTGCCATCTGACCTCCACAACCAATGGTCTAATGACCAATGGCGATATCGAAGTTCCAAGTTAGGCTGGTTGGACTTTTGAGGGCTCCAACTACCCGTAACGACTGCCATAGATGCTTGTATGGCAACCGGGACCGACGGCTTAACGTGCTCTCCGAGGCACTTATAAACCTGCGATAAATACACACATAACTTCGAAAAGCATCGAAAAGTCATTGGTGTGTGCCATGGTAAACCTGGGATCGAACTCGAGACCTCGTCTCAGCAGTAACATTTTGAATCATCATAAAATAATTTATTAGCATTTCAATTTCAATTAATCCCACCCTCTACCTTCACCAAACAGCACGTGCAAGGCTAGTCAAACTGAGCGCTACCATTGTAACACTCTACGTGTTTGTAATGGTGACCCTCTTTCTGGAGACTTTACCTTCAGCTTACCTTCAGGTCGTGTAAAGTTAAATTGATGTGCCCTAAATAAATAATAATAATAATAATGATTGATAACAACCAAAGCTGGATTTTACAGATGAATATACGCATTTAATACAATATATTACACCTGGGTCTAACGCCTTAACAGTATAAAGCTATTAGTAATACGTAGAGGGGCAAAATGTGCGAAAGACATTACATATATTTACACAGAAAATGACAGACTAATGATTCGTGAAACGTTTTTTACAAACCTATCAACTTGTTAGATATACCCCGCTGTCATAAAAAATGGTTATTTAAATTCATTTCATATTTTAAATTCGACAACGTGGTAATGACGTGACTGTTGCTCTATCTACGCTAGTAATAATAACTTTATAATTAATAGATTGTTTAATAATTAGTATCATCTTAGTCTTCTCTCTATTTTATATAGTACTTGGGTAGGTATAAATTATTTCCACAAATATATAGATACCACGAATATTAATTTTAGGGATTTATCCCTATAGGTACATTACCGAATATCTTATATTGATCGAAGCTCGGTTGAACAAGAGATAACATGTTGGGTTGTTAATCAAATATTTCTCTGTGTGGAAACAGTAGGCGAAAGCCTCCCATCGTTGGGAGAGGCCTATTTCCAGCAGTAGAATGAGATAAGCTGATTGATTGATTGATTCATATATATTGTAAATCGTGCAAAATACTGGTTCCATGGTTGATTTTATAAAATAAACTTGATAACATAAACTCACGCCTATATAGGGGTAGGCGGAGGTGCTAGCACCCACATTTCGCCAGTTTATGTTCAGGTCCCAATGTAATAGGTGGCGAGCCTATTGCCATTAACCGGGCACTTATAAACCTGCAATAAATACACACATAACTTCGAATAGCATCGAAAAGTCATTGGTGTGTGCCATGGTGAAACCTGGGATCGAACCCAAGACCTCGTCTCAGCAGTCCATTATCCAGTGGTATAGATAATGGACTGCTGAGGCGAGGTGTGACTGTGCAGGCTACCGCGGTTCAAACATAAACTTGATACCCAAATAAAACCAACGTTACAGTGATATGGTGAAACTAGGAACTACGGTTATCACTGTCAAATGCATGCAAACTCAACTTCTTCTTATGATGGGTTCTGCAACAAAACCGCCGCAATTTCGCCAATGTCTAGTAAATATGGTAAATGTTTTATAAAATTCTTAATGGTGAGACGCCAATGTCAAGTATTTCAACAAATTCTACCAGAGCCAGTCAATCAGAACGTGTGGTTGGATTTTAGGAGTCAAATGCGAATCAATTTAGTACGATTTTATACTGTTGAAGGTGCAGTGCAGTAGCAGTCACTCAGTTCACGGGAATCTTTCTTTTACAATAATATTAGGTTTCATGTACAAGCTTGTTATAATAAAAAAATCATTTTCTCGTAGTCATGGTTACGCTAAGAACGTTGTTAATTAGAAATTTCCCTGATATTTCTCGGAGCTCGTAATATAATGTCTGGATTCATTAGTGAACCTGCTCACCGTACGTCACGAGATATTTGACAGTTACCTACCTACTGCTCACCTCTAGTAAGGTCAAATTGCTTGTGAGTTGTTTGATTGTAGATTGACATAGTCATTTGGACTACTGTTATAGAAGTCTACGGGCTATTTTCCTACCTGTTTGTTGTTTTTTTAGTTTAAATCTTATTTTATATTTAAGTTTAAATATCGGTTGAACTCAGAAAACAACAAAGATGGTAAACATCCAGTACACTTTATGATGGTAGTTGTGACTTATTATTGTTTCAAACCATGGCAAGTAAACAAACCATGGTTCACCCACTGACTTCAAGACGTGAGCCATGGTATATATGTTTGTCATAGTTGTTGTTGTACAGGTATATACACCATCGTGCTGTTGGTACATATACCTGAACACCGAAGAATTTTATGAGTGCCTTCCAAAACGCAATCTAGGTGGCAGCGCACTGGGTTTACGGGTATATAGAAAACAGTGTGGAACGTCGCGAATGACGATTATTTCAAAAGACTTTTTGAAAAAAACTAACAGTAAAAATACTATCACGTGTATTATTTTTCTGCCTTTATGCAAGTCTGTCCTATTGCGAATCTGGGATTTTGCTATTCTGGGATTTTGCGTATCTGTCCTTCTGCTACTAACCCTTATTATCATATACGAGTATTATATAACATGGGTAAGCTAATTATAACCAGTATCCTTGAGATCCAAGTTAACCTCACCTTCAAGTCATACATAACATAAACTCACGCCTATGTCCCCTTTGGCGATATAGGCAGTGGTGCTAGCACCTACACTTCGCCAGATTATGTTAAGGTTCCACTGTAATAGATAGCGAGCCTATTGCCATTATCAGGGCACTTATAAACCTACTATAAATACACACATAACTTCAAAGAGCATCGAAAAGTCATTGGTGTGTGCCAGCAGTCCGATACCCATATGCCACTAGGCTACCGCGGTTTACCTTCACGCACCTTCTAGTCGATGCACCTATTATTGACTAGAAGATGACATTGAAGGCTTTCCTTTCAAGTTTGGAACAAGGGAGGTCACTCCACAGTCATTCTCGAAAAATTAACATACTTATCAATTCAAATCAATAAGCAGACTTCTTATTCCGTTCACGCCAATGAAAACCTCGAATGTAACCGGAATCACCTCTGAGATGTACCTACATAATCATGTCTGATGAATACATAAGTTCAGAACGAGAGTTTTCAGCTTATATTTTCAACATTTTACTTTGAAATCGCCTGAACAACAGCAACGTCCCACATCGAGTGAAAATTCTACCGAATTTAAATTCATATACTTTTTCATTGAGTTCTTGCCAAGTGTATTTATTATATTTTCCGTCGATTAGATGGTTACAGACCGTCCGTGATATTTTTAGGCACGGGTCAGTAATGCGTTCTTTTCAATTTGAATATAAAGAAATAAGTAAAAATAATTCTCAGATACTCGGAGTAGGGTATGGGTATAAGTTTTTACTACTACCAGCTAACTACTGTGCGATTATGATCAGCATGCTCATGGTGCATGGTTCATGGTGCGTTCGACCAAATTATTATATAAATGCAAGCAAGTACCGTCGCCCTCAGTAGTTACTTAACATCAACAAAACCAACGAAATATAACATTGAAGTAACTTTCCGAATACGAGACGACCTAAAGTGTTCAGTAATTCGGAATGTGTTAAGATAATACTGATGACGACTGTGCAATACAACACTCGAATTAGGTTTAGTTAGATATAAGCTTTGAAGGACCATCTTCTCTGAACTTTATTCGCGCGACCTAACTCGAAATGAGATAACGTATCGCTGCCATAGGGCTCCGTAGCCACGAGTATCCCTAATAATATCGCAGTGCCCTCCATCCTCTTGACTTATCCGTCCTCATATCACATATCATGATGCCTTCAATTTGTCACCATTTTTTATCAAATTTCACACAAGGATGCTTTTTGTGTATCAAGATGATGACAAGTGAAATCTTGACAAATATTTTATGTTGGTAAGATATATGTTTGTCGCAAGAGTTTAATATTATAAATGTAAAAGTTTCTTAAGATATTTGTCACGATAAATTGACTGAACGGATTTACTAGGTACCAAATCTAGAGTATGGAAAAAACAATAGACATTCCTTTTTTTCTGGAATCTGAATTCCACGCGAGTGGTTTCGTGGAGCTCTGCTCATTTCATATATTTGATTATATTCTGGGAATGAAGAGTAGACTAATGTATTCCTGTACCCAATTTCAGCTAGATCCATTCAGTCCTTAGCGCATGATTCAATAACAAACATCCAAACATTTATTATATCAGTAGGAAGTAGGATTGATAGCATTTCTCGTAGCGATTGGTCGAGATGTATAGGGTTTCCACTGAACAAACTGTTCTATAGAAATACCGGTCCATTCAATAATGTTAACGTGAATTAATGCGACCATCATATAGGTACATAAATACCTTTGAATATGCCTGATGTTCCGACCAAGTTACACCGGCCGTGATCACAGGTCACAGGCACAGTTAGTAATACTGGTATCGATGAAATAAAAATACAAAATAAGTATTACCTACTCCTCCAACTAAGTTAAATTGATTGAGTTAGAGTGAGTTCACATAGGCAGTTTAATAGGTTATATCACGCAACCACTCGACTGTATGCTCGTCGCCTTATTGCACTACCACTTCGGTTCTTAGTTCGCTTATGTAAGTATCTAAAATAGTTGCAGAATTGGGTTGAATACATATATAGGCAAGTACCTGCTGGTAAATAAGTTCTGTCTTAGTTGAAAATGGGACCGCCTACAACAGGGTACGTACAGACATTAAAATATAAATATATATAAAAATGAAGCTTAACAGCCGAATGTAGATTGTCCACCATTGTCAAAACACTGAGGTCTTGTTTGATAACGGTTTTACAAGTTCATCAAATAAGGTACAAAACGCTAATTATGTTCTTCAGCATCTAGAAAAACTGTGAGATTAGATGAGGTCAACACTACGTAGAAATATCAAATACCTACAATGTGGGCGGTAACGATACTTTCCAACACCTGCAGTGTGCGCATCGTACCTACTGGGATTACATTACCACTACACAAAATCACCACCGCATACAATAATGTATTATTCACCAAGCCAGACTATGGAAACCCAAAACTTATCCACAAATGGATTTTTACTTCGTTTTCTCAATGTTCAATCCCGTTGTTTAAACAAAGAAATTGGATTGTAAGGAACGATATTCATTTAATGAATGCAGTGAAATCTTGCAATTTGAATTATTGATATAGAAGTTACGTAATTTATTAGCTTCTTGGATTGTGAAATAATAGCATGAGATAATTTGATCGTTCTGGTTCATTCCCTATAGTATTTTTAGCTTGTATCGAGTACTTAGGTAAGTGTGCAATATTACTACACGAAGCTACATAAATACTCTTTAACATTATCTATTACATCTATTATCTATGATGTATTTTACCGCCTAAAAACAAAACACGGGCACGCACTTTTGTTTTTACTCTACAGTAAATATTATATAATTGAAATTAATATGTACGTGGGATACACATACATAAACTCATGTTCATTTGATACATGAGTTTATGTATGTAATCTAAGAGGATTCAATATAATATACAAGAATTCATTGTCGTGAGCAGTGTAAGTAAGTAACGATTGTTATTTGTAATATGTACTAGATGGATTAGCAAAAGGAAAGGAATAAATGTATTCGTTGTGACGTGAAAGGATTCTTATTGATAGAACCTGGTCACGAGGTGATAGTATAGGTACTTACAAAAATATAATTTATGTAGATGAATTATTGTATTGTTGCTACAGACTTGTATTATTCCGATCAACAAATTATATTATCAAACAGAATACGAATATAGATAACGCACAAGTATGTAGGCAATGAACTGATACTATAGGTACAGACAATGTATCATTTGTGTATATGTATAGATTACTGCGTTTCCTACGAAGATGGACGTTATCTACTTATTTATATGCTATATCCACCTCTCACGTCTAACCTCTTACTGAATGATTACGACAAATAAGTACTCAATATAATCGAGGTACCTTCTATTAAAACATTATATTAACAAACCGGCTATATACCTAGTTCCAATAATTAGTGAACTATCAGTGCTAGTTCGTAGATAACAGAGTATAATCCGACCCAAGCTTGTGCTTTGCCTAGTACACCGTCTTCTTCTTCTTTTCTTAAAATGGCTTCTGCAGCAGAATAGCCGCAATTTTGCCAGTCTCTAGTAAATGTAAACATCTTATAAAATTAATGGCGAGACGCCAATGTCAAGTTTCAAGTTTTAAAAAAGTCTTCCAGAGCCACGTTAGCCACGCCAGTAAATTAGTTTCGTGTGTCCGCCCCCCACGAGTACACCGTCTAACTGACCAACTTCTACACGTATTGACATAATACGCCATCGCAACAGTTTTTGCAAATGTTAAGTAATCTCTGCACATGAAATGGAAAGTAAAGTAAGTAGACAAAACAATCCAATAGTGGAATCGTACAAGGCAAATAATTTTTGTTATCAATGAATCACGCAATACTTCGATGATTTATAATAAATAGGTTATAAATCTACCCGTCCTATCAATATTATAAACGTGAAAGTTTGTTTAAATGGACGGACAGATGGATCGAGGTTTGTTACTTTTTCACGCGAAAACTACCGACCGGATCTCAATGAAAGGCACATAAATAGATTATAGTCTGCAATACACATAGGTGTATCACAGGAATAGATACTTATGGTAGTAATTTATATATGCGTGGGCCACTTCTCAAAATGTATAAATTAATTTTATGTCATATTTTAACTGGGCAGTTATTTTTTTATCGTAAATCGATCTATGGCAGTCGCACTCACTGCCACTTCAACATATCCTCTTAAGGTGCACTTCAATAATTACTGTAGTAGTAGGAGTGATAAATTAAATAGGTGGAACGATTTATTTAGTTCGAAAAATTCGATTGGGAATTGTTTGTGAACCTCGCCGCTCCATTAATACGTCAGTGGTAGTGTAGTAGAATTTTCGATATAAATAAAAATATTGAAGAAATCATTTCCGGAACAGCTGTACGTTCCGAATGAATAAATCATTGTCTGATGAAAACTGGGGAAAATAATAGTGCTGAACCTTTTTAGTAACTTTTCCAAAAGTCACCTATAACTTCTCATACAGATTGAGTACTATATGCTTTATTTTTGTATCTATATTATAATTAGTAAAGGTTTGTATATATTGTATATCTAGTTGTACCTATATATGTTATTTAGATTTTAGAATTAAGTATTCCTCAGGTTTATTGTAATAAACCTAGAAAAAATGTTACTCTAAAAGTATTTTTACTTATTATTTTATAGTACTAGTGTAGGATTGTTAATAGTACTCCGTGATATTTTTTTAATATAATATTTAAGAAATTTGGTATAGAGATACATTTATAGTCACAATATTTTTACAACACATAAACTTCTAATTCCTGGAATAGGGTCCCATAGTTTGCGTCACTGGGATCAGAATTCCATGTAAGTAGATCCGCGGACAACAACTAGCACCTGATGGATGAATTGCTGTAACTTGTATTTTGTTATACCACTTAGGTGGCAGACAAGCATACGGCCCACTTGATGTAAAGTGGTCATCGTGGTCTATGGCCGTTTACAATACCAGGGTCGTATGATCTACATTTGAAAATTACGGTCATGTCCAGCCAGGACATGACCGTAAAACATGGATACAAAATCAACAAACAATAACTTCATATCTCCATCCGTGATTATGTTAATAGGTAGGTACTAGATCTAGAATCTCACTGAAGAACGACTTAATAAGCCTAAGAGACTCCAGAACTTTTGTGTAACATAAATTTTTGTTGGATTACGCAAATATCATCACTCTTTTGAATATCGAAAAAAAAACTCTAATGGTTACCTCTAGATATGGCTACGCTGAAATAGTCATTCCTACCCTATTGTTCGGTATACTCTTGAACCCTTTATTACGCCTTTCTCACAAAAAGGGTTTGATTTATTGAACGTCATACGTTCTAGATTTTTGAAATCGATAAAAAGAACTCAAAAATTATGTCATTATAGAGTTATTATGCTAGTAGTTCTTATGGTAAGCTCTGCTGATGACTTTATACTTACGTGACTTGCTGTTTTTAATAAATTTATAACCACTATTAACCGAATGTAACGTCACGTTTCTCTCATTGAACACTTTTTGTGAGGTAAATACCTACTTATATTATATAGATCATTTTCGCTTTAGTCGCTATCTCAGTGCTACCAATAATTTCTTTTTACATTACGCAGTAACTAAAGACTTTAGCTTTAGACCACCATCAGGCGAGGTAAATGCTTATTAAAGTACCATTATAGAAAAAGCTTCATATTTTTTGCAGAAATACTATCTTTAGACTTTACAGAAACATTATCTTCTTATCAAACATACATTTGACAGTAGGTATTGTGCTGGAACTTCTACAAAAGTTATAAATCAAAGATAGAAATTGAAAATTGAATAAAATATGATAATATATTATTCAATGAGGATTGTAAGTGAAAATGTTTCATATAAATGTAGAGTTTCTCTTCTACTTGTAGTCCTGTTTTGTAATATAAGTTTCAACACAAGTTTTGAACGCTGTACGCGTTTTTGGGCTATCTTTTGAAGATAGCGTGGGGTGCAACGGTGGTGGACGAGCTGAAATTTACTAATCATAGATTATATCAAAACAAAGCGCGTGCGGCAGGGTCTCGCTCCATTGTGACTTAGGTCCAAGATGTGTGCCGAAAGGTATGCCCATCGAATAAAATTAATAGGTATTACTTGTAAGAAAGTAAGAAAGTAGAAAGTAGGCAAACGGAAGGTAGGACACCCCCCAGCTAGATGGACTGACGACCTGAAAAAGGCGGCTGGGACAGACTGGATGCGGAAGGCGGAGGATAGGGAGCAGTGGCGCACATTAGGAGAGACCTATGTCCAGCAGTGGACTGCGATAGGTTAATTGATTGACTTGTAAGAGGCGGTGACAAGGCACCAGGTGGGGTTAGCTTGGTTCAAGTACAGACACACTTCTAACATATAAATTACTAATTGTATTTGTCATTATAATCTGTGTGCTAGTTATAGTCTGGCAAGCTCGTGCGTGACACTCCCATGGTCGAATTTGTCAGGCTGCTATGCCATGCTGTGGCAAAGTTTTGGTTAGAAGATTCAAAAGAGACAGTGCAATACCCCATATGATCCTGACAGTTAACGCTCAGCACAGACACTAAAAAATTGCGCCATTGAATCGCCACGCCATCATTTATTTTCCTTCGTCATCTCGCTCTATTCATGAAATCAGAAAATTATATTCAACTTTTAAAAATAAGTTTTAATGTGAATGGGCTCCGATCTGGAACCACCGTCGCCGTCGGGATGAAGCAGGAAGACTAGGTACTCTCCGATCATAATTTAGTAGGTATTTGATATTGAATGAATCTATTAAGGCCAACGTAGTTCCCGTGGAACTCAAGATACTGAAGATCAAATTGAAAATTCGCTGTGATAATAGTGAAGAATATTAAAATATTTTATTTTTATTTTGAAATATTTCATAAGTACTACTTTTGTAAAATATGTTAGTCAGACTAATTAAAAGTCATTCAGATTCCTGAAGGTAGCTGGATCGCGTTTCAAATTCAATTCGTGTAATTTGGATAATATTGTTAAGAATGCAGGTAGATGGATCTTAAGTCGTCTGAGACGAAAGTATATAGGCGAGAATTTCAATAAACTCAAGGGCATATGAAAGAGCCTAACGTACGAACGTCACAAGATGAAGTTTCTTCCCGAATGTGAAACTTTTTAATTTTTATATACTCTCAATTTAATCTACAAACATAGATTTACTCTCCACAAATAGGCACAAAAAATGACTTATTTCACCCTATCCTACCAGAAGTTAGATGAACGAACTGTTTGGACATAAATTTCAAAACATTTAACCCGACACTGATGTTCGAACTATTCAATAGACAGGGCATACGAGTATATGGTATTTTACAAAGCCTCTATCTGATTTTTCATGACATAGATTTAATGAAAATAAACATAAGTACCCCATCGTCTCGCAACTGCTATTTAAGGAAATTACACTTTCATATTCACTCAATGAACCGTCAGTCATATAGGTACACTAGCTTTTAATTTTATGGAGAATATTGTACCATCATGACCTAGTTTTCGTCGATATTGATCGTCTGTACCGACTTATCTCGTATTATGGAAATATTTTCTAATCTTATGGCCAAAGCTAACCTTAGTTCATATATGCAGTTGATAACAGTTTATCTTATCATTAGGAACAAAATGATTCAGATAGATTCGGTTAGCAACTGTTATCACTAACATTTCATATATTTTCCAAATAATGAGAACAATATTTTTCTTTGATATTGACGGGTGTTAGGACCTACCGACACCTTAGTCATTCATTTAAAAATTATAAGTGTAACCCAGGTTCCATTGTGCAAACATTGAATGCAATGAGGAAGACGTTGTATATACATATCACAAGTACCTGAATTATTGTTAAACGTAATGATGATACGTTCGTGAGGTGTCTGCCCACTATAACGTGTCATACTATGACCGTTCTACAACATAACAAGCAAAAAAAATATTTTGTACAGGAATGTATGAGATTGTGCCCATTAGACCATCCCGACACCTCAACACCATATACCAAGCGCGGTCCGTCAGCAATTTGTCGGCGAGAATATTTTGTTGGTACGCTCCATGTACGACACGCAGGCGGTGGAGCCAGTGAGCATACGGGTTGTGACTACGTATTTTTTGGTTTGATTCTTCTTCTTCATCTAATATTATGGCAATAATTACCTGTTGTCTAAAAGTCAGTGTTCTAATAGCATATTAGAATATTTAATTAGCCATAACACATTTATTTTTTTCAGTTGAAGAGGTCCACGCACCGCTGATACACATGCGAGACTGAAACGTAATCCTATCCTGTGTTAGCCGGTGTCACAGACATACGGGTTTTATAAAAGTAGAGAACACCGTCTATCCATTTCAATGGACAGGGTAGAACGTATCGCGTTGTTTCACGTGTCCGAAACGTTCCTAGCACAGTCATGGTATGATACAGTGTAATGGGTAAAGAGCTTTACTTCTAACACGTTCTAACATCACCCCGTATTTTGTAATGGATGTGGTTTTAGTAGTTCCCTTTGTCTCATAGGAATAAACTTAAAAAACCAACAAGAGAAGAACCATAATGTTCACAATTAGGTACAAAGCTCACATTCATATATATTAAGTAGATGTTTAACGAGTTTGGGATCTGTATTTCCAAAAGTTAGATCGTTGCTTAATTAAACAATTTTGTTGTTTGCGGATGTAAATTAAAGCTTAAATTCTTGAGATGTGGATTTAAAACCAGAGTATTCTGGAGCTTTAGATATTTAGGCCACCCGTTTAGCATTGGGAAAAGTACGGCTTTGCTGCTCAATAGAATAATTAATTAATTCATTAAATCATTTCATTTCCTTACCAAAAAGTTATGTGCGATTTGTAAACTGATAAGTACAGAGAGATAGTGTACATTTGAAATGTGATTAAATACATCCTTGTCTTTCGATCTTGATTTCAGTTAAAAGACATTACGTCCGGTCGGTGAGGTTGCCAAATACACCAGATACCAATCCCTATCACTTGTAATTACAAGAGATAGGGGTATAGACTAGTATTTACCTAATTGGCTTTCTTCTTCGACTTCTTTATACAACAAATTATACAAAGTTCTTGGCATTCCATCGGGAGTAGTTAAATTTGATGCTTTTAATTCTAAAAGTGACTTGATGTGAAATTAAGATAATATTTTCACGTGGAAATATGATACAAAATGTACACTCATATTTTAGTATGTTACATATAACAAGCTAAATTATCATTTATTTGACGGCCACTTAAATAAATCAGTCGTCAGTTTTTTAGTGTTACATTCAGAAATACACGTAGCTGTGTACAGTGGGCTCCAGAAAATGCTTAAGATCTATAATAATTCTATGACAGTCTAACTCAAATTACAGTTAAAAGTAACATAGATAATGTTAATAAAATAATTTAGATCGATGTCTGGTTTCTTTAGAAGAATATAAGAAGAATGACAAAATAATTACATTAATAAGTAGATCTATTATCCAGTAGCTTCTAAGGCTGGAAGTTGTGAAGTGGCATCACTTCACACAATTCTAGTTTCTTTCAGGAACTTTGGGAGCCCCCTGTACAACGCGTGATGTGATGTTGCGAACTATAATCACTTTATGCTGACGCTATATAAGTATCTACACTTCTACAGAGTCTATCTACGTACATTCGACCCGTGTGAAGCCTGGGAGCGGCACATGTGCATAATAAATTAATGTAGTATAGTATAATGTCGCCTTTTAGGATGTGGGCGTTTATGGTACATTTGTAAACAAATGTAGCTGTTTCCGATAACAATCAATTTGTATTGTTATTTTTATGTCTAATGAATTTAATAATACCCACAGATAATATAGTATTAAGCTAAGCATAAGAACCTAGAAACGATGTAGAAATCATAACTCCTCCCGAATTCACTATAAATAAGTCTATAGAAGGTAGAGGTGTACCTACCTACGACCGTGACTCATATTTTCTATCAAAACTCAACTTATAAGACGTAAGTCACAAAGCGCGACAACCTGACGACCATAGCTGACGGCTACTGTGTAACTGGGCCAAAAAGTTGATTACTCAAAAAGTTTGAAGAATGTTATTATGAATTGATGTATATAGCTACAAAGTTGTGATCTTTTCCGGAAATTAAGATCTTTATGGTATCAGTTTTAAATGTTCCACGTGCCTTTTATATTTTGTATAGATCTGTTCATGCTATGCAAGTTGTGTCGGTTGACAACATAAGCTTTACATGCGCCAAAGTATACCGTATTCATTGATGATACGAGTACCTTACCCTTCTTTCCTTTATAATAAAACATACTCAATATTTTATTTGATTGTCCGGTTTTATGCTCATAGCATGATTTTTCAAGTATGAATACATATTACTATACTATACTAACATAGGTTTATATATTATGTAATCAAAAATAAACCCTTTAAAGATAATATAGGTACACATCAGCAATTTATTGTTTGGAGAGTAGAAAATATCATGATATTTAAACGAAGTTGTAATAGAGTTCTGTTACAAAAGTAGTTTCTATTCGGATAACGATTTATTTTTAATTTAATAGTACATACTATGTTGCCATTTTAACAATTACCAAAACAATTTGTTTACCATCCAATGCCGCTCATGCGGAAAGAAAACATGAAAACCAACCAGGTAGAGTTATAGTGTTGAAAGTAAGTAGAGTACTGTATGAAAATATAACCTAATCCGTTTAGCTTTTTTGTAACGAACCATGGGTAACAAACAAAATATAAAATTCACGACTATTAAGCTTTATGTGAGTTTTGACAGGCTGTAACTTCTATTTAGATCGCATTTAAAAAATATTTTCTGCATCTAAATCACTTACTTATTTATTAATTAACAACAATTTCATATTATACCCCTCTGTCCATTTAAAATACTCTAAAAATTAAATTATATGTCTAACGTTAATTATATCATTGTTCTCGTCATTTATACATTCTGTACAATTGTTGTACATATTTCATGAATATTCACTGGATCTGGAAATTATGAACATCTGTGAACAATTATATCACATGTTATCTTACATCACACCATTATGATCTTATTACATATGATCCTTGACACGTTACATTGTTAAGGTTCCCTTAAAACATTTGCCCTCAATCTATAAATCTAGTGGACACCATAAAGTGTCTATTAGGTTCAATACCCAACTACTTGCAGGTTATCAGTTCTTCTGGCTGGTGTGACTCACTCTCGCCATTCGCTCGCTAGTTCTCGGTTACTTTATTACTCGTTTGTGGTTATGAGGTCATAACATCCAGCTAGTACGGGAATTTTGATCGAACCTATAAATAATAATCTCGGAGCCAGTTATTGTCTCTTCGTACGTAACATTCGGAACGACGCTTAGATGATGATGATAAGATACAAGTGTGCATTGTGGTAACATCTTATGCCTGCCCGTTTACTTTCAACTTCATCTACTCGACATAACAGAATTAAATTTTAATTTAATTTTGAGACGAAATAATCATGTTTAATAGTTCTAAACAACTGTAACTTGCCCGTACCGAATTCATATTGTATCACAGAGTTCAGATAACTAACCAGGCGGCAGATAGACATAATTGACTTGCATGAGACAGCTATTGTGATTTGGCTGGATATCTATGTAGGTACCTAATACGATTACATAATATCAAACTTCAAACAATGTCGTCTGGAGATTTAGGTGAAGTACAATTACAGTCCCTCACTTTGACTTTCTAAGGCAGTTGGATTAACATTAAGTATTTAATTAATAACTAATAGAACTAGAACTGAGCGGCAAAAAATACAACCACTTTCGAAAGGCTTATTTTCTTACATTTTGTTACATTTATGTTTAGAGAAATAGCCTTCTGTTAGTCTGTGTGTTCCGTTAGTTTTTAGCACCGCCGCCGCCGGTGCGGATTCAACTTGGTAAATTATTTATTGTTGTGAGTGTGCAAGTTAATCTTATATACAACTATATACAAAATATATACAAACCTATAGGTACTAATTATTATATTTGTACAAAAATAATAATTAAAAAGTGGAGAGACTGCAACTTTAGGCATCGAATTTTCCTTCGCATCGATCTCTACTGGAATCGTGCCCATAAGGCTGGCGGCATTACCGCGCTGAATGGCGATGCCAATTCTTTGAGCGAGGTAAAGGCCAGCCCTATGGTCACGGGAAGCGTCGATTAGTCAAAAAAATATATATGTTGCATCTACCTTCTAACATCGAAAATTGGTCTGTGAGCAATATATGAATTGTAAAATGGCTTTAGCATTATCAGTCTCAAAAATTCTGTTACTAGTATCTACTAGGTAGGTACCTACTCTGAAGGGAAAAGGTTTAAAAAATATTTGTTAAAGCTAGAGCCACCTACTCTGCAACCTAACCTTGAACTCCTGAAAGGCATGAAATATGCATTAAATATTTTCATTAACTTCTGGCGCTTTTAAACATAATGTAACATAGCTCAATCACATCAAAACGAACTCTATAATAACATTGACCTCGCGACAGTCGCGGCATCTGACATAATTAAATAATTCACTCATTATTTAATTTTCGAATGTCCTACCATTATAACAGAGACTGGAGAGTGTATCTACTCTCTATTAAAATGAAATTAGAAAAGTGCTAGTATATACCTACAATAGTTGCTATGTGTTTAGCACAGTAAATTACATTCAGGTACGCCTCTGGTGTTGCAAACGTCCATAGGCCACGGTGACCGCTTCCCATCAGGTAGGCCGTGTGCTTGTCTGCCACCTAAGTGGTATAAAAAAAAGGTACATTACCTAGAAGCCTCGATGCTATTTTGGAATTATGAGGCAACCATTCAGTTACTTACACCATATTAAATTATTTTGTAACTTGGTTATATTATGTAACACGAAGTATTTTATCGTTGTCGTCCTACCGAATAACCCGTAGTGAAAAGAAGTATCAGGGTCATATCAATCGGGGTGACGGCAATATTCTTTTATTATGCTACATATCATATCAATGTGGCAAAGATTTCAATAAAAAGCGTGTTTATCTTTAAGAATAAATCTTGATAAATATAAACTACTGTATGTTTGGTTTTTTTGTGTAATTGTGCAAATGTGGAAAATGCCAGAGTCTAGAACAAAATACATTTTTTTTTAATTACGAAATATATGAGTCAGTTTTATCATATATTATGTTTATAGTATAAAAACTGTAATAATATAGTTGTTTGTGTAGTCTAGTAGAATTGTTTAAAAACATACAAAGATATGAGTGCCTATAGATAAATAACACGTATCTCCATATAACGACACATTGTTAACAAAAGCGAAATCGACGTTCGTTCTAGAATATTGCATAGCCGACTTTTTGTGCGAAAGTATTGAAAACTTGCCAACAAAGATTGTTATTACAATCGTAATGAGTAGGTACATACATGTGTATTGTATGTAGGTGTGATATACGGAATGTACTCGCGGGCTTGGGTCAATAACCGATAAAAGTTCAACAGCTGACACTTGTTCTATAGACAGTTACCTTGGTTACTAATTTACGTTGTATAGAATGAATTAAAATATGCTGTTATATAAATAACAGAACACTGACTTCCTATAAATGGCAAACAAGCTTACGGCCCGTTTGACGGTAGACGATTACTGATGCCAATAAAAATACGCAACATCAAAAAAATATTGCTTGCACATAGCTCTACCTCGTTCCCTAAAGAACTATATACCCTATTTACCATACGAAACACGATGTGTTTCTTACGTTTGGGTGTGCCTCTATACATCCTTAAATGTGAAATTCGATCCTATATATATCTGTTTTTTTTTCTTTTTTTTTATTCATTAGGATTTTACAACACTGCGTAAATAACACTTGTTCTAAGTACCGATGTAACAACCTACATAAAGTAAATGAATAAAAATAACCAACAACATTATTACGCGAAAATGCTTTGTATAAAACTGATTGCTTCTTAAATAGACAGGATTCAAATCAACAAGTTTACAAGCATACTCTTGGTTTTCTTCTATTCATTGAGACTCTCCTTTTGACGGCCGATCACTGATGCTAGTGTGTCGCGTCGCGAGTACATTGCTCTGTGTTGATAACTCTATTAATAACGTGTCTCGAAATGCGCGCAACGAGCCAATCAGCCGTTAGCCAGCACACACTGAGTACTATTTACGAACATTGAATACAAAAGTGCAGTATTTTGATAAAATGTGCTCCATTTCAAGATTTTTAAATAAAATTATATTTATACATATCCTGTACATCCTTAGCCTGTTATTACTCTTTTTTTTTTTAAAAGCCTGTCATAGATGTTAAATAAAACTTATTAGACGAAAACGATAGTATTTATTCTTCTAATTACTCATTTTAGTCAGTTTACTATCTGTTAGGTTAAGCCCCAAAAATGGAATCTGAAAGTTAAATTAAGGCTACCCAACAAGTTGACATAGAACTGCTCGTTGACTTTTGCCAATTCAAAACTAAAGATTTAATTTAATTTGTTCTAATATAGACTTCCTCAAAGTGTATGGTACAACTAAACAAATATAAACTTACTTTGTTAAAGAATTAGGCGTAGTTTCGTTTCCCTGTCTAATTATAATTAGCGCTTCATATAAAATAACCTTTGGTCTAGATAAGCTCAATATTTCTATATAAATTAATGGTACGTAAACGATTTACAAATAATAACATAAAGATAGCTGGCTGCATTTTGTGATAAAGTATTAATTTATGTTAATGTATTCCTATAGACAAGCTCGTGAATAACGTTTTAATATTCAGTCTCCATCTAGTCGCGGCGTCGTGTTCACTTCATCACAAAAACAAATCATAGGTTAATATTTTTTCCGGTTATTTACAAAATAGACGCAGTGTGTAGCATCCTCGGCTTTACGAAACACGCGTGTGTTCGTGATAGTGCTTGTTTAAGCGTTGCGTTATGATCATGTTTTTTTAAATGAAGATCGTAGTATATTTTATTATTTGTGTAATATCTTAGTTTAAATACATTTTATTATTTTAGTAATATCAGCAAAGTAGGTAAGTGTTCCATTTCTTTTATACGTTATTATGTCTCTTTCTGTATTAGTACGTTGACACACATACCGGCTAAATTATTCCATGTTCATTATAAATATAAATATATCTGCAAAATGAGGATGATATTATATTTTAAAAACGTCATATGAAATATATTACGTTATCAAATGTTTGAGAATGATTTTTCTTCATCTGGATAAACATTTAATGACATATGTAGGTAATATATTAGGTAGAAAAGTAAGTTTTACGCCTGACACCTGTACCTAAATACTTCTTAATTACATATTATTATAAATATTGTATAAGCTATAGGTAACTCCAGTTGCTTTCACGCTAATAGAATCAATTTATCTCAATATACTCGTTTAGATGTAGGTTTTTCTTTTTTTTATAACACTTAGGTCGGTATAGTATAGGATATTCATGTTGTATCTCACAACAAGTTGTGATATAAGGTATCTGTGTTACCTTAACGATATAGTCGCCTTTTTAGGAATCTTACGAGAAGTGGGTTATCATAACTATAAGCTTTCTAAATTTTTGTTAACCTTCTCAAGGTTTGTTTCGAACAATTCAATGGACCAAAATAGATAAAATAATTTTAACAGCACCCACAGAAATAGAAAGCGTTTTGTATAGCAATCTATTAGTAGTGCTAGACTGTGTCCAATGTGTACGTGTAAATAATGTAGCTATTCTATTATAATATCTTCAGTGCTATATATTTCTTGAGTATAAAAACATATATTCTTGAAGCTTAAACCAATCTCACGCAAGTCAATGCACCTGTTAAACCATAAAGGAGGTTCCGGCACAGGCCTTCCTTTTAGCGTTTGGAGACCACTCACACTCTCGGAAAAACCTACTTACCTACCAGTAAAAACAACAAACGCGCTTCTCGGGCTCAAAAGTGTAATCATTGCAGGCAACTGCGAAATCGCGGTATAAAGATGTTCATCCTGCTATTTAGGAATGATGTAGGAATATTTTCGGTTTGTTTTTCGGAATCATTCGAAAAAACTCCAAAATATTCCAAGTTTTTCGTGATAGCAACCGAATATTTGTTAATATTCGGTTACATACAATATACTGATAACAGTCGTAGCTGTTCATGATAGGGCGCTATCCTATGAAGAATTCTGAGCACATTAATTTATATTGATATAATGCAAAGTTTCATTATGGAGTTGAAGCTTAAATCTATAATGAAACTTTGTAATTTTGTTAAAGTTAATTATTATTCCGTTATTACATATAACGTTTTACATTTAATATCACAAAAGAACCTACGAATAACATAATTACAGTGAACGAACACTAAAATATTTAGAGCCGATTTAAATATTTAGCCGGCGTGTAACCAAAAGTAACCTTGATGGTTCTATATTTAAGCGAATATCCTGCTTTACTAAACCAATTGTAATCACATATACAGTACTAAAACAAACTTCATTGGGTTTACAGTACTTAATACAACCTAGAGCACTAATGTTCACAACCTTTACTTTTGTTTAATAGTAATAGATGTAATTTTTATGTGGTTTAGGAAGTGACCTGAACCCACACCAGCCCTAAAATCATAGGGGTGTATTACCAACCAATTGAAGTACCTAAGATCCGTCTATTTTTTTATGATATAAGTGCGGTGACGCACGACATGGTAAGTACCAAAGAGTTTCGATTCCCTTAGATATGATCTGTTGTTGTGAGAGTAAGTTTGTCCGTGGTTCGTAAAACACACCAGTTTCCCGCAGGTTTTTGGCCACTTTGGTAGAAGATCAAATAACTTTTGCCTTCTCAAAAAGTGCCCATGAGACAATCACTGTACCTCTCGTTCATCAATGATAATATGTCTAGCGCATTTCTGAGGCCCACAGTAGGACAAGAAACTCTTCTAATTCTCTCTTATACTGGATTTTTATCTAAATACGTAGGTACGTAGGTACCTATTATACCCTACATAACCAGCTGTTCCCACGACCCGGGATTATTTTATTTCCAGTAACACAGTTACATAATTTGTTATTCCAGACTATAATCTATGTTTTCCAATTTATGAAAATGCGTTATAGGTACTGGTTTTGAGTGAGAAATATTTATTCATTTGTCCTAAATACCTTTCCTCTTTAATGATGTTAAGAATATTGGTGGACCACTGCCTTTGAGTCCCAAAATAAGTATTATACCTATTTGGTAACCAAAATTTGAACACCGTAGCTTCCAATACTACAATCAACCGCTTCCCCGGCGGCAGCGTAATTACTCCCGTTATTGCCTTATCGCCGTAAACCGAAAACAATATTACAACGAGTATTGCAAAATTTTCCATATTAAACTATGTTCGTACTGCAGGACCATCAAGTAACTAATAGAAGAATAAGTGAAAATAAAATCATTTTCTAATCAGTATCTGTATCTATTTATGTACCTACTTATATTACATTTCGAAATATAAGTATGTAAGTACTTAAAAGATTGTATTACATACAAAAGTAATCTAATAAAAGTGTATTAAAAAGTAGGAAAGCGGGCCGCGGACTCAGAGGTGAAATTCTATACACTAGGCAATTATTGTTATATATATTTACCTAACTGTAACGCATGATCAAGGAACAAATAATAAGTCGCGCAACATGTAGCGCGTCAGCTGGCAACATTGCGCAACATTATCGGACCTGCGGAGCAATACGTGCTTCGCATGATATTATGAGGTTTCAAAATATCATAAACAAAAATAAATAAAGAATAAATATTCTAGGACAATCTACACAAAATCTAAACAAAAAACTTTGTTGTTGTAAATTATTATCACTCTATCAATGCGTGATCAGCAACAACTGGCTAATAATACATTCACATCGGTGACCAGAGGCGGCTCGTCCTAAAGAGCGCTGGTGCAGTGCACTCCCACAAAAAATGTGTGTACATCCTAGAGTATAGGTACCTACTTAATACCAACAACATACATTCTATCTATTATACCTATAAAGTTAAACGTTTTCAAACATACAACTCGATCAAATTAACTGTACACCTAGCGCATAGAGAATCGCATTGCAGCGAGATGCAACTTAACTCGGCCGGGTTACGGGAGGAGCGCTAGCGATTGCGCTCCTATGAAACAAATCTTAGTACAAATCCCAGTACTGAATTCAATGAGTGCGAAAGAGAAACATCGTACTGTCCCGACACGTGAAACAAAAGATTTCATAGGAGAAATTAGCTGATCCTGGAGCGCCGCTCACGCACCCTGTTGCCAAATGGTCATTATGCAATCTGATTGACAAATTTACGTTGTTGCCGCTCTTATGTTTTCTTTTCTTTCAAATAAACAAAACACAGTAACACGTGACGCGTACGTACGCGCCGGTGATTGTTTTTTGGGGTTTTTAGCTTAAATAATTATTAAGAAAGTTGTTTGTGCGTGACCTTGTGTAAAAATGGAAGAATACAGTGTATCTTTTATTAAACATTGTGAAAAGACTCTTGAGATGCGTCTCGAACTCAAAGCCGCCACGGCTCTCTCTCAAAAATGTACTACAAAAAAGCAAACCTTTTACGCGTGTGTTTAAATCAGAACAAATTTTGTTTCCCGTGTTTGGTATTTGGCGATGGAGCCGGCAGTAGTGGTAAATCGGCATGGACGGTTACGGGAATTTTTCAATGAAAGTGAAAAAACATTCGCCTTATCATTTTTTTCGTTTTTATGTTTAGTGAACACCCATAATATTGGGTCACGAGCCGCCTCTGTCGGTGACGGTATATTTACACCACTTCAACTGGTGAATTTTATTGGCTATCACACAAAGGGAACAGAAATGAAGTAATCTGTAAAGGGTCTTACTTTCACCTAAAATAAAATAAGTTTAATCTCACTTTGCTTCCTTATTCGGACTCGGGCCATTGTCAAACGTCAATTTATGTACTATAAATTACTGTGTCTGTACTGTACTGTAAAGTCTAGCAAATTAAACAAATTAATGTATCCACATTAGGTACAAACATAATAATTCCTGCATCCAAAATATCGCATTCATACCTACTATATAGCAGGGGTATGGTAAGATTTATTTTAACACCCATTACCTTTGAGAGTCCAATATGCGTGTCTATAAATTATCCATTGTGATAAAGAGGTCGTTTATGTTTAACATAAAGGAAACTAAACAAAACAAGTATGTACTAGTAACTACTGTGAAGGAAATTCTCTTTTAAGTTTAATAAATTAGCTAGTTGTTGCCCGCCACTCCGGTTGCGTTCAGTACAGATTTCATACTCGTAACCCCTGGTAACCTATTCTCTGTATAAAAAATAGTTGTATATTATTCCAGACTATGATTCAGATTCAGATCTGTTCACCAGTTTAAGCTTGTTTGAGCAACAAAAAATTCATATAATACAATTCATTCACAAAAAATCAGAAGTTCAATGCAGATTTCCTTTACTTATTTCTTCCACATACTTACCAATTAGACTGCAAGTTCATGTCAGTCAACTGGACACTTTGTACCAGACAGATTTCAATTCGGTGTTACACATTATAACAAATACTCAAAGACCTGGAAGACAGTAGCTTACATCTTTTCACTTTTTGTTCTAGCGCATAAAAATAGAACTCAAAAAGATATTATCACCACACTATTGTAGGTAATCCTGTAAAAACAGTGATGTGGATAAATGAATTCGCAATTACCTGATCTGAAAATGAGTTACAGGTATCGTGCTTAATGTAATTGAATTCGGTACCTATATTTAAAAAATGAGGGCGTCCTACGTTCAAACTAAAATGGTGGGACATATATGAGAAAATAGGTACCTACTGATGTTCTATATCGGTTGACACAGGTATTCATAACAGCCAAAATGGAGTAACGTGACATTTTGTCATCAGTCACATATCTTCGGACTGCCATTTGCAATGTTGCTTTACCGCACTTGTCCTATACGTCTTCCGCTGCTTAAAAGTAATAAAGGATAGTCAATGATATATTACAAAAACTCGTCCTAAAATAAGTTAAATGCGAAATGCATTTAACTTATTGTAGAACGGAGGGGGGTCTACTAATACTTGTATCTAATAATATATAATAAGTATTTTGTGAAAACGGTTAACCCAACACAAATAATTTAGACAGTAAAGTAATTCATTGAAAAAGTATTTCATTGAGACAGTTTATAGTAT
Organism: Pelosia muscerda; assembly: GCA_963691645.1. NCBI lineage: Eukaryota > Metazoa > Arthropoda > Insecta > Lepidoptera > Erebidae > Pelosia > Pelosia muscerda. The sequence goes on from OY829100.1 coordinate 10,441,175, forward strand.
TATATAGTAAAAAAAGAGTTCTTTAGTAATAATTAGTATCTTTATTATATTACTAAGCAACCTTTTTTTTAGAATTCTCTAAAAATATCATAGATAGACAAGGAAGGAAAAAGTCACAATAATTTCGAAGAAGTACCTATACAAATATAGGGTGACTATCTCACAACGAACGGTTATGCAAGCCATCAGGCTCCACAATAGCTCATTTCAGTGCCACCCGTGCTCAGGTGTATGTCAAGACGCTTAAAATATTGTTGTCACCGAAAACGATATTTCCTTAGCTGTAAAAATGTCTGAACTGCTTTTATAAGAGGCTTCCCAAGTTTTTGATGTGATTTATGTTTAATTAGAGTGTCCTTCACATTTTTATGTCATTCCAAAATAATTCAAGAACTTCACAACGAAGGCTCGAGAAAGCTGTGTGGAGTTTTAAAACAATTATGAGTTTGTCAAGACAATGTGCTACGTAAATTCTTTGCCATACCATACCATACATGAAACAATTTTGTTCAGACGCATGCATTACTAATACGTACGCCAGCTTTATAAGAGATAACTTTAACCGACCAAACCAACTATACACATAATAATACATCCTTACTAGTTAGTAAATTTACTTCCTACTGTACACATTGGGAGGCCTTTGTATAATGAACATTGATTAACAACAAAGCTTTCAACATTGCATAACACTAGTATGTGTTAGGTAAAAATGTTTCTAGAAGTGCTCTACTAACATAAATGGTGCAATTTACTGGGGCAACTCGACAAATGTTCAAACCACTTACAGCCTTCAAAGAAAATGTGTACGAACTTTATGTGCCTTGCACAATGCTGAATTGCTCAGAATAATAAAAAAAGACTTACGGTATAGCGTATAATATACTTGAGGTATGTGTTTTTGTAAGTCACAAATACGTTGAATGCATACCTCCTCCTCATACCTCAGAAACATACCTAGTCAAAAGTTTACCAATAATTGTGGTCATATAAATAGTCACATGTACGTGAGCATAATGTCACTGTCATACAGAAAATGGTGTCAACTGGTGGGTGGGAGACTGATTACATATTATCAATGATCACTGTTTGGTTTTAATTATACTTATTTGAAGTAGATGGCGGTCACTTTCAGATAAGCACCAAATCTCTATGTTTTCTTCTGAAGTTGTGTACCCGAATACATATCCATCGTAACCTATACTATTTATCAGTTCAGTGGTCTCAAATATAATTAATTAATTGTACTCAAATATTATAACAATTGATTATACGTAATTAGGTGCATGGAAATTTTAACTTCCAAGTCAAGGATTATTATTTAATTTTGTTAGTAATGAATAATTGTAATTTTTACCTTAGATATAAGATAGGGAAGGAGGTTGATGTACCTTAACGAGATTTTCTGATTCTCATTTTATTTGTCGAACGGTAGACATTACTCGTGACCGCCCTTTATTTGGCAAATTACTAACTCTGACCAGAAACACCAGCAATTTTCCTCATAAAAATATTATTATTTATAATTAATAATATTTGTTATTGATTTCAGTATAATGTTACATTCACATAAGATAAACGTTACAATGACCCTGGGATACAGTTTCTCTTTACGCTGGGAAATCGAAATAAATACCTAGAGAGGTACAGATAAAATAAACTGCTCGTTTTGTACATTTATGTATTTATTTCCAACACTTGCGATGTTCATTGTAAGTAGATATCATTGCAAATAGTGCTTCATAATACTTATTATAAACGACGATCAGTCGACGACCCATTGCGATTAATATATAGATAATAGTGGTAAATTCACCGTAGTACCGTTTTATCGTACGATACTTCAACCAGGGGTGTGCTAATCCGTTTAATGAATTAAGCCGGGCTTTACCCCGCACTTGCAATTTGCATTAAAGGAAGCAGACTCTCATAATTTTCACTATCTCTATGAATAAATAATTATTATGAATAAATTATTCAAATCCGCACGAACCACAATCACGTCTTTTAAATGTTTATACACTTCGATAGTCACTCATTGTAATTAAGTGTGAAATCAGTGGGGTGAAGTTAAGATGTCTTGACGTGGGATGAATAAATAAATAATCTAGCGAGCAATGTCAACTGTTTAAGTAATCTGTGCCTATCATCTCTGAGTAGATTTAGGTGAAATGAAATGTAAATGAAGAAAAAAATTAATAGTAGCCTCATCTTTAGACAACGGTGTCACATATCTACAAGTCCATGAAATTGAAAGAATTTAGAAACGACAGATCCGCTTACACTATTATTCTTTTTCATATTGACTTCTGCCTATCAAAGAAGCATTCAGCGTGACTCAAATCGTGAACCACTCTTGCTTTAGTGGAACAAAAATTATAAGTAGCAACACGAAAAGAAAGCAAAATTGAAGTTACTACTGTATTTACTGAAGGTTTTGAGATAGTTATTTATGTGAGTTACCTACTTATGAAGGTTGACCAGTTTCTGTTGACCAGTTCCTAAATGTAGGAATATTTACGCATTGTCATTCTAACTATACATTGACAATGAATAACTTAAGACGTTACTCATCACAAATTGAAAATTATGCGCAATGAAATGTGTCATGTGTTGTTAATTCGAAGCACTAGCGGGCAGCTAGTGTTTGAATATGATAACTTAACATGTAATATACATTCATTACATATCTACCTATTTAGGTTGTTATAAAAACAAAACAAAATTCAAAATTCCTAAATAACTACGCTTCTAGGTGTCTGTAAACTATGACTAATTTTAACAGATTGACTGTTGTAATAATATTAACTTACTTAACGCATAAGATATCCTATTACTTAGTAGTAGATTTGTAACTGTGTATAATGCGATTGGAACTGGTAACATTGTTTTATTATCTCACCACCAACCAGACATTGCATCTACATGAAATATTACACACTTGCTTTCGCCCGCAACTTCGTATACAATTTGATTTGTCGCAGAGATTCCGTTCCTGTGGGAATTGGGCATATTCTGGGATGAAAAATGTTTTCTCTAACATATCTACAAGTAACTTTTCCTGGAGTATAAATAATACACAACTTAAATTTAACGTGTGTCCTCAACGTATTTATATAACTAAGAACTTACATTTTGATACTGGTATGCACATCATTGTCTACAGAATATTAATATGGGAAGCTATTGTGTAGTTGTGTACACATTTATATGGAAATTGCACGAATGTATAATTTAATACAGCCAAACTTTATATAGAGAAGGAGTAGATACTGAAGTATTTTGTTTATATTCTTATACCTATTTAAACGTTATATTTCAACATTATTTTTTTTACATTTACATTAAACATACACCCATTACCGTACCGTAACTTGACATAGGTAATATTACAAACCAGTAGCACTAACTTAAATTATACATTTTTATTTAAAAACCTGTCTCTTATACTGGGTGATCCTGTATCATAAAAGTATCGCGTCAATAAAATGATATGAATGAAGTACAATGAGCTTTGCAATTTTTAGTGAACCTGTGTCTGTAGTCTGTGTCCAGTGTGCGTGGTTATAATGTTAATATATTTATTTGTTTTATAATTTCATATTGATACGGGTATAAAATACAATCGGTTGATGATCACTGAACTGAGCCATAAAAAACCGATAAAATGAAATTATGGTTGAAAAGATACTAAAATAAAGATATTCTACTCCAGCACCTACCCTTATTTATTTAGGTAGGTGAATACATGAAATACCTAGCAGATATTTTCATTACAAGCAAACGAAGACCGGCGAACTAAAATGAAAACCTTAATACAAGTGCACTGTACCTACACTGTGGCCAAAATAAGTTTTATATATAATAAATTGCGTTTTAATTTAAACTATTAATCCCCATACTCACAGTGATGAAAGACAAGATAATTTTATTTAAAATATGATAATTATGAATTTTGGGTTAAAACTAATTAGAAAAAATTAAGTAATGTCCCCTCCTAATTCAAATTGTGGATGATTGCGCGTTTTTACTCATACACAACCTGTCTCACCACCCCAAAATACATACCTCGTACCGTACGGAGTAGAAAAAAACTTGTTAGGTATGTCATGCGATTTCTGTATAACGGGTTATACTTGGTCAGAATTGAAAGCATTTATTTCTGTGAAGACTGTTTAGTTTTCTACCTGAATTCTATTGATTGACAGCCAGGGTTCATTTCATCAGTGACCATTCAATAAAATTAGGTTTTCACGCTTCACTCAATGAAATTCATTGTGCCATGGTTTTAACACAATGCTCACATACTGCATATTTTAGTTGGTCTTAATCAGCTAATTACAGTTTCTATCACAGGCATTAATATTACTAGTGAAAGAAGACCCACAGACTCCTTCATTACCGCGTTACTGAATTTAAAATGTCAGTAGCGGTTGTTACCACTACTGACATTTTAAATTCAGTAACTTTTAGTACGGAAACTTTTGTGACTTTTAGTATGGAGAAATTGATATTACCTACTGCAATATCTATTTCTAGCTAGTTAGCATATTCTGTCACTTTCTTATGCCTAGCTTTTGTGTAAAGATATGTATGTCATCGCAAACTTTCTGTCTTTAAAGATATAACTTTATGGTTTCTATCGTTTGTGAAATCCCATATATAAAATAGAACTACATGAGAAGTTATACAAAAATATTTCCACAAAGTTGGTTTACATTCCTTCAAGTCTGTCAATTTTGCTATGTCGAGGGGCAGGTAGTTAGATACCTATTAAGAACTTTTAATCGTATTGTATTGAATTAAATTGAGTAACACTCACTCGAGCACGTCGCTTCATCATATTCGAGTCATGGTTGAGAACGCCGGATAAGTCCGTAAACATCCGCTCCATTCATCCATGAGTTTGATGTGATCGATTTTCTAAGTGTTGTATCTTATACTAAACTATTCCACTATACGGTCAGCATCAATAGTCACTGAACGGTCAGACGTCAGCAAGTCTATTTTACATACAGCTAAATTATCTTTATCTTATTTTTTTTTATAAAAAAAGAAATCATAACCAATACTATAATTTCGTACTCGCCTCATCTTTGTAAAAGATGAGGTGAGAAACAACTGACTTGCGAGGTCATTCAAATACATTTGACATTGAGTTCTATTTACACAAAGTCAAGGCTCTTTGAAATATTTCGTATAAAATAATTATGTGTACACGATCGCAATGTTTTGAATCAATATTCCCACGTAAGCATACGTATTGAAACCTATACACAACAAATGTAAGATACTAACAAAAAGTAAGATAGTCGTCAGCCGGATAACTGATAACAATATATAAAGTGTAACTTATCGCCATAAGCGAAGCACGATTCAGCACACAATTATGTACGTTTCCTTCACAAGAATATGCAATTTGCTTGAGATCTGGAAGAATATGTAGTCATAACACAATATTATAAAAATCATGTTGTACCGTCATTGAAAACAATTTTACGAGTAACTTCAAGAGACAAGACAATGCGCTATCACTCTCCATAGAGAATAGAAGGATGTAGAGGCATCTTTGAAATGGAATGATAAAGAGAATGTAATTGACATTGACAGATTAGGTTAATAAATTAGGCAGACTTTTTTATTGTATTTAAACATAAGTCCTGCACTGTAACGCAGGTGTAAGGTAACAAAAATCTTTAAAGGGTAGCTTTTTTAACTGATATATATCATTTATCTATGGATATAGATATGATAAATGAATAATTAAATGAATAATTATAATTTAGTGGATATCACAAAAAATTTAAAACCAACATAAATTTACATATCACAACTCGACGAATCAGGATAATTTTGATGTATAATTATTCAGTTTAGTCTGGAGAGGTGTAACGTCCGGTCTCCCGGTCCCGGTTGGCTGTTAGTCAACCGGAAGTTGATATGTTTTGTAAAAAAGAGTATGATGAAGCAAAAATGTTACACACAGTTTATAATGTTTTCATGTACATGTAACCGCTCAGAAATACTTTGGAATTAAAATCTCTCTCATCACACAGCTCTACATTACTGTAGTATTTTTTATGTACCGATATGTTAATGTTATCTAGACATTGCAAGTTTTATGTGTGACTAAACTGTTCTCTTTTGGATAAATAAATACTGTTACTGTTCATATAGCTCAACACAAAGTAAAAAAAAGAAAACAAAAGTACTAAGTATAAAGTCAACTTGTGCAAAATAATAGTTGTTTCAATAAAACTTACAAAATTTACTGCAGACGTTCGATATCAGAATATTAAAACAAGTGTATATATATTAATATTTATGGACGAACAAGATTTATTACTTTTCTCTGCCAGATAACAAATAGTCACGACCTCAGAGCACAGTGTATGTAAACATCTGATATTGATACTTACTTACGTGAGGTGTCTGACCATTTGATGCATTATAGTTTGAAGTAGGTACCTTCATAACTTCATAAATAGATTATGTGATTACTATGTTTTGTTATAAAAAAAGAGAGCTGAGAGTATTGTTTTGATACAGGTCAATGCCTGCATCAAATAAATTTGAAATTTTCCGTCTCCCACCCCTTTTTTTTTTTCGTGCGCAAAATCCCCACGGATACCACCGCCACCAAAACCGATGGAGGTGATTATGTCGGACTCGAACCGACCAAAACGCACGCCGTCCATGGGTCCTTGATTGCCGGAGGTGAGATTATACAAGACATATCTCTCCGTCTCCCACCCTAAAGAGTTCTGTACATTGTCGATCAGGGATTACAGCCGTAATGCCCTGATAACACGCACCGAGTGGAGTGGAAGACAGTGCGCTGGGCCGTGTACTGGACGAGCGCACTCATTCCTCCGTTCTAGTCTAGACCGTATCCAACTTGCCGCTTCCCCGCTCTGTCTCGCTAGTTCACTTGGCATGTTTAAACATGCACTGTCGCTCTATTTGCCACTCGCCTCGCAACCAATATAATCTTTTTACGATGCGTCGTGTCCTAATACTAGTCTCAATTGAACTGAACTAGCAAGAGTGGTTTATCTACTTGAGATCTTCACCCGGACCCATCTAAACAAAAAAACCGAAACTACTAGCAAAGCCATGATCCTGTCAGCTTTCGGCTACGATTATATAACAAACATTGAACTATTTTCACAGATTCGCACATTTTCAATAGGATACTTAGTAGAAAAATTGAGCAACCTGTAGAAAAAAAACAAATTCACAAGTATTTAAAACTTAAGTATTCAGAAAGACCCACATTACATAGCAATATCATCTTCTCGTTTTATATTAGTTTAAGGTTACACCTTAATGTATGTACATTAACAAGAGGTTATGTGCCTCTATAAAAATAACTTCTAACTTTAATTAAAAGATAACAATAACAACAAATCATTCTAGTATATTGAAGTAACGATAATTCAGCGCCATATTAAACGTGAACACCTGTACAATCAGGTAGTAAGTACACATTTAATACGAGTTATTTGTTAACATGCCTACGTACTCGGATGGCTCGTAGCGAAGCTGAAGCACAAATTCACGATACCTAGCAATTATGTTCTTAATTAGTTGAAGACAGTTATAGAACTTGCTATCAAGGCTTACGTCTTCGCATCCAATTCAAAACCAGTTCGTTGATCCATTTTCAGGACATAATATTTAGCTGAGTTCACTAATAAATTATATGGATGGGGAATGGATGAATGAAATGTGAACTACATCGACATTATCGGCGCCCAAGTCAATGTAGGTAACATTATTTCTGATGATTTATTGAGAGAATCAGGTTCTTCCTCTTGGGGTTAGAGACTGCTCCATGCTTACGTAAAAACAAAGGGAAACCAAATGCTAGGGCTCTTCCCTCACACTTTGGGCTATCTGCGGCTCCTCAAGTCTGAACAAATAACTATTGTAGAAAAAATTGTTTCATAAATGTTTTCATTAATGTAATCTTGTAAATTTGGAGTGCGTGCTCTGGAGCTATCGTGGATTCTTCAACCCTCTTGGATCCTTTGTGTGAACCCTAAGGTTAGTGGAGGGATTTATGCCAATCTTGCTCAAAGTGTGTGTACATAAGTTCAACGTAATTTATCGACTTTCGTTGCTAACTTTTCTTTCCTTGTGTTCTATTGCCCACCGTAACCGATATTGATCGCAATAAGTACTGAGAGGTACACCTTTATTATATCTCGTAGGATTTCAACCCTTTGATACTTGACAAACAAGATCGAATGAGCCATTTTACACTGTTATCTATTAATCGAGTCGCAAATAAAACGTGAGTATAATGTTCTTTATTCGAATCAGCAGGATAGGACCCGGGATATAAATATAACGCAACCTCTATTGGTGAGGCGGTATAGCACTGTTAAGTTAATGGCCGCAGGCTTACCGCCCACTCATGAAGTGGTAGAGTATTCGACTGTTGGGAGGTTGTAGGTTCTATTTATTCTTCCCGGTCTGGGCATTTATATGAATTTATTCCAATAATTTATAGGTATTTACAAAAAGTCTTCCAGTCTTTCGGAGTTTCAGTAGTAAACTGAGAAAATTGGGTGAGCTAGGTGTAACAAATAAAACAATCCTATAAGTTAGTACAACTGCATTAATTTACTTTATTACATACACGTTGGACAATTTACAAAAACAAATGGGTATTTAGGAATGACTATCTAAGTTTTAGAACTTATAGCACAAGTTAATGAATCTAGAAAACGTAGTGTACAATATGCTGGAATATGAAAAAATATAACTTGCGCAATACAAGTCTTTGTGTATCTTTGTTCCTCCCACAAAGCAGTGGACATTTTTAACCTTTTTGACGTGAATTCAATGACCATCTTACGTTTAGCTCCGTGGATGTTTCAGAGAGAAGTGCTGTAAGCTGTAAAATATGTCTATTAATAAAAGATCATTTTTAAGTGGCATATATCTATAGTCATCTGACAGTTAAATAACTAAAACTTCTGTGAAGTAGCCCAACCTGTACGGAATCATGTCTTTGATGTTTCAGTCAAAAACCACCAAGATCCGTTCATGGCGACAGCATATTTCCCCCCTCTCCTTCTCCCTTTCCAACCTATCAAAAAGCTCTAGACACATAAAAGAACATGTGTTTGGTGAAAATTGTCGAAGAAATTGTGGCCTCTAGAGCGGAACTTACACACAGACATAAATACGGACAAACGTAAAATTGGTCACTTTGTCGATACGTAGATTCTTGGATCTCGCTCAGTCTATTCGCTTGGTCAAAATATTATATTCGACCTCCTCTCCATTTCTCGTGTCAACGTCATGGCCGCGGCAATGAGCGCTGAAAATTACTGAATTCACGATATTATAAAATGGTTTCTACCCACGTTGATGTTATTTTAGGTGACTTTATGATGGCATGTGACTTCCACGTGGGCGTAATAAATAATATTTAGAAAAAATAACAAAATAAATATTAATGTGAAGTAAATTTATTTACACTGAGATTTGTGTGTACATTTTCAATTGTACAGGTACGAAATGTCAAGTACGTCCCCATTGCCATAGATCACTGTAACCTCTTAGCATCAGGTAAGCCGTGCACTCATAGTCGGGGCGTACTTGACAGAGAGAGCTGTCATCTACCCAACTGCGACCGGTCTCGGTCGGCGAGAGATGTCGTGCGGTGTTCCACAGGGATCGGTCTTGGGGCCGCTCCTGTGGAACATCGGATACGACTGGGCGCTTCGCGGTGAGCTCGAGGACGGTGCTGCCGTCACGTGTTATGCGGATGACACATTAGTGACGGCGAGCGGTGCTACACATCGCGAAGCGGCCTTGAAGGCCACGACCGCGGTTGCCCAAGTCGTGGAACGGATCCGGCGGCTGGGTCTCGAGGTGGCCCTACATAAAACCGAGGCCATGTTCTTTCATGGGCCTCGGCGCGCGCCACCAGAGGGATCCAGCCTTACAGTAGGAGACATCCCCATCGGCATCAAGCCCCAGATGAAGTATCTGGGGCTCGTGTTGGACGGCCGGTGGGACTTCGGAGAACACCTCCGAAGTCTGGCCCCCAAATTGAAGAGCACAGCTAATGCTCTGGCACGGCTGCTGCCCAACATGAGGGGGCCGGATGACTCCTGTAGGAGACTCTACGCGGGAATCGTACGGTCCATGGCCCTATATGGGTGCCCAGTATGGGCGGAGACCCTGAAGGCCAGACACGTGCAGAAACTGCACGCCCCGCAGCGCACGATGGCCGTCAGGGTCATCAGGGGGTACCGTACGATATCCTTCGACGCAGCGAGTCTCCTCGCCGGATCGATACCATGGATCCTGGATGCGAGAGCCCTTTCGGTGCTATATCGGTATCGAAAGGAGGCGCGGGAGCGGGGACATGAACCCGAGCCTAGTGAGCTCCGGGCCGTGAAGTCCCAGCTCCACGGGGACATGGTATCCGAGTGGGAACGACGACTTGGGCAATCACGCGCAGGGCACGCTGTATTAGCGGCGGTAAGACCCATCATGGGGGACTGGCTAGAGAGGCCACACGGTAGCCTCTCGTACCGGCTGACTCAGGTGATCACCGGGCACGGGTGCTTCGGGGATTACCTGCGTCGGATTCAGAAGGAGCCAACGTCCGAGTGCCATCGCTGTGATGCGAGCGAGGACTCGGGGCTGCATACGTTGACCGAGTGCCCGGCGTGGGAGACGCCAAGGCGGGCCCTAGTGACAGCCCTAGGGGTGGGAGTTGTCTCGCTCGCCACCTTGCTCACGGCGATGGTACGATGCGCGAGTGCTTGGGCAGCCGCCGCCTCCTTCTGCGAGCAAGTTATGCTCGAAAAGGAGGAGGCGGAGCGGGTCCGGAGAAGACTCCGGGCCCGCACTGCCCGCGATGAGCGGAGGCGACTCGGACGTCGGAGGTCGCAGAATGACCTCCGTCCCCCATGAGCGCGGGCCTGGGGGTGACGGGTGAAGCCGCCTGTCACCCTAGCAGAAGCAGGCCACGGCGATGGCACATAATGCCACACCATACCCAGGGGCTAGATGGGGACGCCATGGTCCCCACTTTTAGGGAAGAGGGTCATCTCAACAGAGATGTCCCCGGGTCTGCCGGGGTGCGAGAGATATGTCTTGTATAATCTCACCTCCGGCAATCGAGGACCCATGGACGGCGTGCGTTTTGGTCGGTTCGAGTCCGACATAATCACCTCCATCGGTTTTGGTGGTGGTGGTATCCGTGGGGATTTTGCGCACGATAAAAAAAAAAAAAAAAAAAGGTAAGCCGTGCACTTGTAACATTAAAATACGCTGAATACAAACTTGAAATGATTTACTTCCGTCCCTGGAATGTTCGGTCGAATACGAGACGATCGATTGAGCTCCAATGTACAGGTACAACATATTACAGCACAGATTTGGACATAGTCGAGTTAATTATGAACTTTACTTTCATTTTGTCTCAGTGGTTTAGTACTTACCTAAGTGACGTGATCGTACGCTGCTTTTAGTTTGGTCAAAAAAATCTATGGCTATATACATGGAACATAATTACCAGGGATGTGGAACTTATTCCCGGTTCTTGTGGGTTGCAGGAACTGGTTCAGTATTCATGAGGACAGTACAGAACAATAGCCAGTAGGTATATAAATTTGTCTGAGCTAGTAATTAGATAAATTTTATAAATGTATACATACTTAATTGGAGATACAAGGCGCGCATACAAATTATGTTATCTTTAACCTATTGAAGTCCAAAGTTAGATTGTCCATCTCCCAATATTCATGCGTAGTTGCCTAGTTTTTGTTGTATTATTAACTTCACAGTAGATAACTAACAAACTAAGATGATAAACACAACCTGAACATATCCAACAATTATATTGCAATTATGTAAGTGTCTAGTATACGCTAGATATTCATTTGCTACTTGCAATCAAAAGTTGTTGTTTTATTTCACTATCTAATCTATATCTAAGTAAGTACTGTGAAGGCAGATTTTGAATCGATTTTAGGTGCATAAGATCCGATACCAGGATCAACACAGAGACACGAAAGAAAAAAACAAGCATCCTCAGTATCTGCAGCAATGTGCTGCAGATACTTATATAATTGAACTGAGTGTTTCTCTGTATATACTTTTAAAAAATAACGTACCTAAGTATGTTTATCCGCATTCCAGAACCCATAACACAAGTTAGTTAAACTATGCTTACCATGGGTCTGGGTGGCGTTGTGTAGATTGTCCTAGAGTATTATAATTACTATTATCAATCGCTACACGATCTTGGGCCCCTTACATCCCGATATTGGATTTAAGTTCGACTGTTACTGTATCTGAAACAGCCCCGCCGTAAAATGTCAGGAATACAGCAGGATAATAGGGGCGTATACGGCAACACCGAGGAATTCGGCGCCAAGCTAACATCACTTTGGAGTCGGTGGTGCAGAATATCATCTCAGAGTTGAGAAATCAGACTGTAGTGGCTCCTATAAAACGTACGGGATGTATAAGTCGAACCAAGAGAAAAAAAAAAGAAATAATCAGACCTCAAACTCCGAAATGTCCTAAGTGAAAGCCTTGAAAGCAATCAAAATATCGATTGATGATTGATAAATAATGACTAGGAAAGCTCCCTGCAATAAAGGTGGTTAGGTATATTAAGTAAGTTTCGAAAAATTAACAACATTCTGTAAAACACTGTGTTTTATAGCAGGTACTATATTTCACTTTCTAAAACGTACACACACAAACACTTAATAGTTAGATTCGTGCTCAGAATTGCATATTATGTGCGGACATACTCGCAGTAGGCTGGTATGTGTTGTGTGTGTGTGTGTGTGTGTGTTTGTATGTTCCTCGTTATTCATGCCTAAATGACAGGTGGCAACTGTTTATCGCCGTTTTCACGAGACATGGTTAGAATGTATTATTAGCTCGTGGATTTCCTCGTTGGCTTTTCATGCGATTCTCCCATTGAAACTGTGATAAATATTGTGTGTGTTGATTTTCGGCTCTTAGCGATTTACACGTATATTTTACCCTCGACTTTGTAAGGCATTTTAAATGTGCTCACCTTTTCGGTGTATTTTTTTCGTAGGCTTTTGATACCTAGTGAGAATAGGTAATATTTTATAGATACAATGGATACAACAAAAAAGTTTTAAAGGAATATCACGCTAACGACGCGACGCGACGCTATAAAATATATTCAAGCACTAACTACTTTTAAGATTTTCAAATTAATTATATTAAACTTTATGTATATACATATTATAAAAAAATATTTTACAGATATTATCATATGAATTAAATATAACTGAAATAAAATAATAATTAAACAAACCAAAGATTCAAGTTAATTGACTACTTAATTATTTTTTAATTAATTAACTACTTTTAGGATTTTCAAATTAATTATATTAAACTTTATGGAAAATTATTATAATACACATTATAAAAAAATACAGATATTATCATATGAATTAATTATTAAATATAACAACAAATAAAATAATAATTAAACAAAACAAAGATTTAAATTAAAACGCGTCGTGGAATTCAATATGTTAATACTTAAATATGTAGGTATTTCGAATGTACCTACGTACGTAGGTAATGTAGAAATCTCCACAGGTGTTTCACTTAAAGTGGAAAATATCAAGTGCCAGTGCAAAGGCATTTATTGCAACGAATTTATGCCTATGCACCACATTTGAATTTAGTGAGTTTTACCGAAGTTACGTGAAATTCACTACATAATGCAACATTCAGATATAGATTTTGATTGTCGTAGAATACTGCACTATTTGGATATCAGTTGCATCTGTACCGGGGAGATGTTTAAAACAAGTGGAAGTGGAAAATGTTGTTTCTGTCAACCCCGATCGGAAAGGGCCATAACTATTAATTGGAATGTTTATTTCATTTCGAATTTGGGCGCTACTTTGTATTAGCAATCAATAGGTACTTAATAAACTCCGCACTTCGATACATTAACCGTCCAACAAATATTACATCACATTTCGATTATCGCACGATAGTTGATAACGATGACCTATTTTATGTAAGTAACAGAAAGGCATAATGCTGTGGAAGTAGTGTAATATTGAGAGATTGAAACTTGTAGTCTCACGACTGTGTATATTTTTCTGTTTACTTTGCCGCACGCGTCTGGGAGCTCACTTTTATATAAACAACCAGACGCTTTTAGGTGGAGACTGAGTGCAGAACTAAGTCGCTAAATATACATACCAAGGAAAATAACCAAGTCGCTATTATATTATACATATGTATATAGACGTACATTAAAAGATACCTAGTACTACGAAGTTAAGTAGGTATCCTCTAAAGCTGAGTGGGGCCTAAGATAGGAGAGAATTTGGTGCCTTGAGAAGAGGCTGGTTAGTAAATAAATGATGTGAATTATTAGGTACATAGTTTACACATATTACTATATAATTTATGTTTATTGCTGTCGATCACATCTCTATTTAATATAAATGTCTATAAATTTTACTTATTCTATGATTCGACTCTACAAAACTGCAATAATTTTCAAACTGACATTCTCTGAGTCTCTGTTTTTTTCATCAGATTTGACACTGCCCACTGGATGTAAAACAGTTGTCATTGCACTATGTTGTTAATCATCAACTTAAATAAATAAAGATAATACATCCAAGGAGTTAAACAGAAAAAAAATGTAACTGAACACATAATAATAACATTAGACATACATAGTACGTGGTATTCTACTAATATTATAAATGTGAAAGTTTGTTTGGATGGTTGAATGGATGTAGGTATGTTTGTTACTCTCTCACGCATACACTACCTAATGGATCTGACTAAAACTTGGCACAGAGATAGATCATAAGACTATAGACATAGGCTACTTCTTATCCCGGGAATATGTTCCTGTGGGTCGTGGTCTCGTAACATCATGGAATAAGTATGTGAACCTAATACTTTTGGTATGAAGTACCACGCTGACAGAAACTTTAAGGAATTTTATCAAAAAATCTATATTATCTTTATCCATAGAACGCATATAAGACGAATTGAAACAGAAAAAGATGCCTGCGACAAAACATCAAATATACTGGCTACATTATTATACTAAACTAAAAGGACTATACAACAAATATAAATTTAACGCGAAAAGCTAGGCGAAGCTAATGTGACGAATAATTATTTTTTCATTTAATTTCATTTTAAAAAATGTTTCAAAATACATTTTGACTTCTCTTAGTAGAAAATTTTCCCTTGAACTGAAGTGCCGTTCTCAATAGAAAATTGAAGTAATCTTTTGGAGTGTACAAAATGATGGCAATCAATTTAATAACGCGTTACTACTCTCTGCTTTAATCCAGTACATATTCTTGGGAAAATGGATATTTTTTTTACTGAAAATTCCAATCACTTTTTTTTATTTATGGCACGTCAATTGGACATCACCTCGCCTGATGTTAAGCTGAAGGCAAAGTCTCGTGAAAGAGGGTCACCATTACAAACACGTTCTTTTCTGTTTCAGAACCTTTCTTAGAAATGACTCCAACAAATGGCGAAGGACCAGAGCCCCCGGGCGTGGTGGTACTGGATGGTGGTTTCTCCACGCAACTTTCTTGTCACGTCGGTCATGTAATCGACGGAGACCCACTATGGAGCGCTCGCTTCCTATACACTCATCCTGAAGAAGTCGTCAATACACATTTAGACTTCTTAAGAGGTACGTAAAAACTTTATTTAATCAAACACAAGAGCATACTCTAAAAGTATTTATTTTATGTTGATGCATAAATCATAATACTTAACTACTGAAACAGCAGTATAAAAGTAACATTTGCGGTCTACACAAACTGCTCCAACTGCTTGTGCGCCAGTAACTTTACGTAATTCCTTCCCTGCTGATATTTTACTTTATTTTAAGTTCAACATGTTTACGATGGGTCTTGCACAAATCAGCCCATATTATGCAGATTAAATTTTACATATTAAATTGATAAAATTCATAGAACAAGAACGCAAAATAATGTCTTTATCTTAACAGGCACATCTGCAACAGGAGGGCAACATCAGAATAATATTAACGTATTGTGATTACCATCGAATATGGCGCCATGATAATTGCGTTAGTAATTACGGCAATACCGTCACAAACTGAGAGTACGAGCATAATGACCGATGTGCCCATTTCCGATGTTTGAAAGCTACTAAAACTTAATTTGAACTTAATGACTTAATGCATTGGTGCAGTAGATATTTTCTCGGCGGTAAAAATATATCAGAGCGCGTGCACTTTTGTTAAATGCCAATGTTCAGAAGTGGGCGGACACGTGTGTTAAATGCGCTATAAATGATCGTACAAACAATACATTTACTAATACCGTACATGAACGTGTACTTTTTTACCTATATGGCATTATAAGATGCTTGGGATAGATAGAAGGGATTATATGAAAATTGAGAATTTTTGGCCCTCCCTAAATACTTTTTTATTCTTGTAAATATTGTAGTTTATATTTAATTAGTTTAATAAATATTATTTTAACTATTTTAGTAATAAAAAATACTTATCATGAATTTGTATTGAAATAGTTAGAATAATAATTATAGCTCTTTGTTACATCTTAATGATTTGAAAAAATATGTCTCAAAATCACAGAGGAATGCGAAGCCTCATAATACAGACGTTTACAAACGTAGACTAGGCGACTAAGTACGAGTGTACATGCGTGTTTTGACGAATTACACGTTAGGTCGCTTTTAGCCCGTCATTTTCATGCATCTGACAGTGAGAGTGCGACCTCGTCTCGTGTCATCGTCCTCTGAAAGCGCTTTTCTTCGCCACAAAACGGTCCGTTTCTTTTCATAAGGAAAAGCTGAAAAGTGTCTGCAAGCAAATAACTCCCTGGAGGGAAAAACCTACTGCCTTGCTTTGCTGCCATATATAGAGCACATGATTTAAAGAAATATAAAATATACTTGTGTTCGTTGTGAAATAACTTACGTATTCGTTTCTTCTATTAACAATACATTTACATAGTAAGTGCATACATACTAATTAGTCCCACGAGTTAAGAAATTATAAAACACCGTTACATTAACATAACTTAGGTACATAACGTAATACATTAATTCTACGCGACGTAAAGTAGAAAACCAACGTATTTTCTCGCTAGGTAAGTCCCAGCTGTTTCACTGTGATTATTATGATTGACGTCGTAGGAAGTTGCCAAGTGATGCCGCTATTTCTCCCTCATCTACTAACTACTTCACATTTGCATAGTACGGTCCCGACAGGCGGCAAGCGGCACGAGGCGTGACTCCCACTCGTAATACAGGAGCGTCGTATACAAACTAGAACTCCGGATACACAGTGTTGTAGCCATTAATCACCTTGTCTGTCTAATACCTTTCCATTCGCAAGCCGAGCGCCGTCTTCTATTTATTACATAATTATTTTCTTCGACAGAGAACGGTTCCCTTTACCGTCCTCGCTTCCGTATTATTGAACTAACTGTGCCGGTGTTGTGCTAAGTTTTAATAATATTAATTGTTTATGCCTCTTACCCTCTCGCCCGCTAATACCTAGCTACGAAGTTTATTATAGTATTTATGGTGATAATTTTGAATACTTACTATTTCGAAGTGTGCATACCTATTACGTAGTCGTAGGAGAGGTAACTAAATATTAAGAAATGTAATGGGCTATATATTTGTACATCGTCTAGATTACAAAAGTGAGTTATTAAGAAAAGCTATTAACAAATAGTTAACTGTAGATTGTCGGTAAACAAAGCTAGGAACATGGTGCCTACTGTGAAAATAAGCCCTGTGCAATAATAAGTCTGTGGAAGCTTTTATTGTGAAGTCGATGTTCTGATATTAACGACATATAATGTAAAATACACATACAATCATGTCTATATCCCTGGAGGATTCGGTAGAGGCGAATCAACACCCACATTTAACCACAATCATTGTGTTCTATTCCACATCATATGGGGTGAGCCTATTGCCGTATTCTGGGCACTATTGATAACTCGAGTCATGCATCTGAGACTGAGTCTGGGCTGTATCTGTCTGATGTTAAACAGCCCTATCCCCTAGTCGCCTTGTACAACACCGCATGGGAAGAGATGAGGTGGCCTAAATTCAACTCTGCCGGGAACCAAGCGGCGGGTGCGAACTATGCATTTCTTAAATTAATATTCAGTGCTAAAGAATAGGCAATAGTGGAATTTTATGATAATAGAGGAGGATATAGTTTTTATATTATAGAGGAGGGATTTCAAGCGAAAAGCGAGCGAACATAATCGGCCGTTCAACCTTTTTAAAATACAGGACAAACTATTCGTTAAAATAAAATAGACAAAATGACCAAAAAGTCCTAGTTTTGGTGGCGAAGAATTGTTAGAAAATTATAGGCAGATTTCTTTTTATATAACTTAGTTACCTAGTTAGTAGTCTAGAATATGCTGTCAAGATTTTAATAGCACTTTTCTTCATTATTTACAGCGGGGGCTGATTTAATCATAACAAATACTTATCAGGCATCGGTGGAAGGCTTTGTGGAACATCTCGGAGTCACGCCTGAAGCAGGGTATGACTTGATTGTGCGCGCTGTGGAGTTAGCCAAGCGTGCCCGCTCACTTTACTTGGAGGAGTACCAGGACTATGTACAGGATGGTGAGTAGATTTAATCATCATTCTGCGAACCTTTTCCCAGCTCAGTTGGGGTTGGCTTTCCAGTCTAACTGAGAACTAGCTGAGTTTAACTGGTTAGTAAATTTAATGTATACATGAAATGTGATCTTTATGCTTTTGATGTATTTATCGTTCTAAACTGTAATTTTTGAAAAGCAGATGAGTGCAAGAAAATCACATTTTTATTTGTTCCCACCCTCTTAATTTAATTCTATCCTTAAAACCTACGTAACTATAAAGTTGTGTTAATCAATCAATCCATCGCAGTCCAGTACTGGAATTTGACCTCAGGGTTACACGCATGGATTTATGCGAGTTTTCCTTCTCGTGTAGTGATATCGTCTGCGTATTTTATTTATTTATTTATTTATTAAACTCAGACTTAATGCCGTAGGTGCATGCACGGTGCAGAGCTATAACGAGGTAGGCACTAAAGAAGTCTACACTTCTCGGTTACGGTTTGCCTTTAGCTTAACATCAGGCGAGATGTAGTCAAATTGAGGTGCCACAAATGAAAAAAAAAGTATTTCTCGGTTTGTCACCTCTAACAACTATCTTCGGATGACATGGGGTGATGATACCTATTCTTTCTCTCTCCGTTACCTCACGGATAGTTGAGAAGTCCAAACTTATTCATCATTCCCTGAACCTTTTTTCCCAACTCAGTTGGGGTCGGCTTTCCAGTCTAACTGTGATGCGGCTGAACTTCGATATTTTACGTGAAGCGACTGCCATCTGACCTCCACAACCAATGGTCTAATGACCAATGGCGATATCGAAGTTCCAAGTTAAGCTGGTTGGACTTTTGAGGGCTCCAACTACCCGTAACGACTGCCATAGATGTTTGTATGGCAACCGGGACCGACGGTTTAACGTGCTCTCCGAGGCACTTATAAACCTGCGATAAATACACACATAACTTCGAAAAGCATCGAAAAGTCATTGGTGTGTGCCATGGTAAACCTGGGATCGAACTCGAGACCTCGTCTCAGCAGTCCATTACCCATACCTCTAGGCTACCGCGGCCTAGAAGTCCAAACTTATTATACTTAGGTATTAGCAGCCGTGTTTTTTTCAGTAGGTATCCTTCAATGTTGTACTCATCAATTAGCTACTTCCCACCGCCTGCTGAACATATACGTTTTACGCCAACGCACCCGAATAATAAATTATAATTGAATACAATTATTATTAGCACTTTGTACTTTGTCAATTAACCGCCTAACGAGCGTAACATGCGAACAAACTTTTTGATTAAATACTATTACTCTTGACAATCCTATATTTTTTATTCGTACAAGTAATGCCATGTTGCGATAATGAAAGATAACGAAAGTGTCCCTAAAGAAAACATTCAGGTATTTTTAATTTTTACTTTCATTTTGTGAGTACAAAATGAACGCTCATTCCCTACGAAACAGGTAAATTGGCTATAAAACCAGTCAAAAATACGTATTTAAATCTTTATCACGGGTTTATAGTCCAGGTATTTTATGTTTAGAATAACAAGTGCGGAGAAAACGTTCGTGTTATTCCACATTTTAAAAAATGTTCCTTCCAGTACTGTTTCCCTTTTACTGCCTACATAATATTTAAGATATTCTTAAAACACGGTACCTAACCTCAGAAGTACCTAACAGATGTAATTTATTATTTCAACTTATAAAATTACAAGAATGTTTGTGTTTTGCTCTTAACAAAGATTCTAGGGCCCGCACCCGCAAGGGTCGGGTGCAAGCACGCATTAATTACACTTTGCAAGGGTTGAAAGTTATGTGTATTCGTGTAGATAATGTGAAAACATGTTCATAGAGAATAGTGTAAATATAGAGTGGATACCGTTAAAATAATAATACATATATACATCAGCATTCTCTGAGTCTATTCCCCAGTTGGGGTCGGCGGGTACCCGTAACAACTGCCATAGATGTTCGAATATTAATCACACGGGCTTAATGTGCTCTCTGAGGCCCGACCAGACCAGAGCAAATAACCGTATTCATGCATGCAAATAATTCCACTGAGCGGAGATCGAACCCGCGCCTCCTGCGTAGCAGTCGCGTTCATTACCGCCACGCCACAGAGGCACAGAGATACATATATATCTAAAATAAATAAAGCTAAATAGCTTTCAGCTCGTGAATAATAAATAAGATTTCTTTCATTTTCATAATTTATCGCGGGGTTGAGTTAAAAATGATGAAGACTTCACTTCATAATAATATATCTGTCAGTCTATTGAAGACTCATTAGCTGCTAGTATCTACTATATTTTACAATGTAGCGTATTAACATGTACATAAAAAACAAAATTGTATTTCTGGTAATCCGTATGTACCCGTTTCAGATAACACGCCGTTAGTAGTCGGTTCGGTGGGACCCTACGGAGCACACCTACACGACGGTTCCGAGTACAATGGAAGCTACGCGGATACCACATCCGTTGACGTAAGAATATTTATTATATTAAAGATCACTTTAATATCGAAAGTTTTTCTAATAAAACGTCAGCCGAATTGGCACCTGTCGTTATCAGGAGAAGACAGGTAAAAGGTAGTTTAATGCAATCGAGAAAGTGCAAATGTGAAACGTGAACTAGTGATATGTATAAGGAGCATTCCTTGGTAGATACATACGAGTACCAAGTCTAATAAAATATTAGTGACACACTTATACATATAATATTTTTATTTTTTATAATAGCACGCCTATATCTAGGTAGGCAGAGGTGCTAGCACCCACATTTCGCCAGTTTATATTTCGGTCCCAATGTAATAGGTGGCGAGCCTATTGCCATTATCCGGGCACTTATGCGATAAATACACACATAACTTCGAAAAACATCGCAGTCATTGGTGTGTGCCATGGTAAACCTGGGATCGAACCCGAGACCTCGTCTCAGCAGTCCATTACCCATACCACTAGGCTACCGCCTTAAATATTTTGAAATTCAAAACCAGTTGCTATATATTATTTATTAATGAATTTCAACGGTACCTAATTGGTTGGTCTGGTCTGTTGCTATAACACTCGTATTATATCGTCTGAGTATTTTTAGAGCAGAAATCGTTCAAATCAATCTTGCTCTAACATTAAAGGTAAAGCTTTCTAACTAAAAGCTCCAAATTCCACGACTGAGTGTTTTTATTGACCTATATTAACTATGCTGTTCGATTTAGGGATCATTTGGTCACTTACTGAGTAGGGTACATAAAGTTTTTATTACTGCTAATATTGAAATACCATCATTCCTATACTTATTATTTTATTATTATTATTCCTTTATTTTATATACTTATTTAAGACTGCTAAATAAGGCAGCAAATTATTAAGCCATGCGAAAAATGAATACAAAATACGTATGACGTTATATATTTTAGTAACGTGTGTTTAATTTGGTCTAACTATTTGTACCTAGTTCCTACGAGTATAGATTTTCTGAATAAAATATATAGTATCGAAGTATGGTTATTCGCCCTCTAGAACCCATTATACAAAACTATAGCTACGCTTTGCCGGTCAAGATCTACGTCTAGAATATTATTGTTATCTTTAACATAAACTAAAACATATACTAAATCACCTGACACAATATATTATGTAATTTAATTTTATAAATAAGACAGTCGACACGAAGTGCGGTTTTCTTTGAACTTTGAGAGTAGAAAGCACTCCGGAATCCTTGCAATTTAAAAAATTGAACCCCTTAATTAAGGTGGTTGGTATATACATAGGGTGAGGACAAACATTTTTAATAAAGGAAGCTGAACAGGAAAGCGTGGCGTGGGCTACACTATAACGTATAATTTTATATGTACCTACCATAAAAATAAAGTATTTTATAAGTAGGTAGGCAGTGTTTTTGGTTTCCAAAACACATAACACATTTCAGAATTTGTTTTTTAAGTTTTTGGTCATTGCCCAATTTTATATGTTTTTGGTACCTAGTGGAAACAGTGTTCCCTAGTACCGTGTATTTGCAGAACTAAAATAACTGTTTCTCCCTTTTTGATCATTTCAAAATTTATTACCAAAATAATCCAAAACAGCAAGCAAAAGTTTACAAAAATGTCAATGTTATACTCATCAGCATTATCTGTCTCTTATTTTTTAAGTGGAATTGTCAGAATTTCACTTGAAAACAATTTTTGCAGACTAAACAGACTTCTTCAGACAGAATTCTGTTCAAGTTTTATTGCCCTGCAGTCGCCTTCGAATGCTTGATAGCAAAATAGATACCTACTTTCTTTCTGCATTATATCTATAAAACCACACTATTCTTTAATTAACAACGTCATGAAGAGCATGTGTAAATGAAATGAATGAGATGGCCCCGGGTCGGCCGATGTGAGAGGAATATGTTACCTATCTCACCTCAGGCAACCTAAGATCCGACGATGGCATTCGTTTTAGTCGATTCGAGTCCGACATAACCAGTCTCACCGGCTCCGGCAGAGGTGGTATTTGTGGGAATTATGAGCACGAAAAAAAAAACAAAAAGAACCTCAATGAAATAAATAGTTACCATAATAATAACCAACATCATTCCGATTCTCTAGCCTTTTTCCTAACTCAATCAGGGTCAGCTTTCTAACGAAAATGCGGCTGAACTTCGCTATTTTCCGTGGAGCGACTGCCATCTGAACTGCACAAAAAGTTGGCGATATTGAAGTTCTATAGGCTGGTCTTGCCAGACTTTTTGAGAGCTTTAAACTAAATAGTTATTTTATCTACCTAAAAGGACTGAACTACGTTAGGATTTTAGAAATTAAATTGTTAAAGTTTCCACATTTAAGTAATATTCAATTAATTAATTCAATTCTTTTGAATGGCTAAGTAATATTCAAACGAAAAGCATTTTTTCAAACTATGAGTCAGGTGTTCGATCATTTCTGCAGAACCCTCTGAGCAATGAATGCATAGCCTAATAAAGGCCATTGAAAGCGGCGGCTAAATCGTAAAGAGGGCCGTAAAGTTGCCTGCAAATTAAAATTTACATCGGCAATATGAAAAACTCCACTCCATTTCTCTTGTTTTTTTTCGCGTACCGACAGCATTTGACTGGGGTGGACAGTTAATTAACGAAACCTAGAACAAATGGCTATCTAAATAAAACAAACAAGCAACAAAATGGAGATGGTAATTATTGTTACTTGTAACAATGATTTGTATTAATGAGTGTTTTACATTAGATCATAAATTTTATGAAAAAAATGGTGGCATCTTTGTCACCATCTTTGTCACCTAAAGTCAACTTAACAGGTTCGATTTCCACTCAGTGTTGTTTTACTAAGTACATTGATATTGCAATGTATGTATAAATAAATTAAGAACAAATAATAAATAAGTATTCAACAACAACAACACCACCTAGACTTATGGTTAGCATAGCTTAACTAGCTTGTGTTACGGGTTCTAGAATGCGGATAAACATACTTAGATATTTTTTTTTGTAAATACATACATATTACACATAGAAACACCCAGACCAAGGCAGATATTCATATTCATGCACACAAATATTTGCACTGAGCGGGAATCGAACCCGCGCCTTCTGCGTAGCAGTCGCGTTCACCACCGCCACGCTACGTGGAGGTCGTATGTCCTATGTAAAACGTATACCGCAATTATTATTTTTTTCAGAAATTTTCTTTATTACTATTATTTACGTAAAGCATAAATGCTAAAGACATTTGAATCAGTGTTTTATCTTCCTTATTTAAGGGGTACTCAAAATGTTTACATTGGGCGTTCATGCACAAGCATTTAACTGATAGCAGTTTTACGAGCAGCACAATTCTTATTGTCAACCGTATGCTACGTAGGAATATTTTATATAAGTTTACATGCGCAAATGGAAACTTTGATGGGTGAAAACGTTTATTTGGTATTTAGTCACGTCACAGAGATAAGGAACTAAAGTTACTGACATAGCTGAAGAGATAGTGGCCACATTGGGTCAGACGAGACCTCGAGTGGAGATCGCGAGGAGTCAACGACGTCATAATAATGGTGACTTGAATAGACTGGATGCTGTGGAAGATCGAGAGAAATTGCACATTAATAATAACAATAATAATTATGGGCTGTGCTACTAGATACGACGGCGGCGCGCATCGCGAGGAGGTTCCTTTCTCTGGAGCCTTAACCACCGGTAGCTTGGTCCGTGTACTCAATACTGGTGGCACGCTGTTTTTTTATTTTTAAATGTGTATTGTTCGTTACTATTGTTAATATTTAATAATGTAAAAAAATATGAAAATAATACGAATAAAGTGAAATTATAATAATTAATCATTTATTTTCTTACCACATATTTGAGCTTATACAATTAGGGAGGCCTATGTCCAGCCGTTGATGTACTTATAAAATTATAAAAGTAACATTTCTATTTTGTTATAGACTATGAGAGAATGGCATCGACCCAGAATCCAGGCATTGGTTGAAGCAGGAGTAGACTTGCTCGCATTAGAAACGATTCCTTGTCAGGAAGAAGCTGAAATGTTATGCGACCTTCTTAGAGAATTCCCTCACATAAAGGCGTGGGTCGTTTTCAGTTGTAAGGTAGGTGAAGACAGTAAAATAGCTCTGCACGGCTACCTTGATTCAATTACTTTACATCTACTTAAAAACACATAAACAGGCATATAACCTTTCCGAACATTGGGTGGTACTAAACATGTTCTTGTAAGTGCTCAAGCGAGGAATGAATGACTTATGTAGCAGCCATTGTAAATTTTCGAGAGTTTTGATATTTTGAAATATAAAAGTCATTGATTCGCCAGTCTGGTATTGACACATAGCGTTACCGCGGTGTTTTACACTAGGCTAGGGCACCCGCAGACTCGTTATTTATTTCTGTCCATATTTGAATACATTGGATTGGCATATTTAAGTTTAAAATGTTCAACTAAGGTTTGCTATTTCGATCGGACAGCTATCGTAGATGAAAAATTAAAAGGGAATCATAGTGAATCTAAAACAATATCAGAAGCAAGCCTAGTGTGGTAGCTCATCGTGTTAATGGCCACTCCTGATCGGTGTTTTAGGTAATGTCTTTCTGGAGATATTCAATAACTAAAATTCAATGTGTCTGATCTCTCTTCGAGTATAGTGTCAGGTTGCTCGCCTTAGTTTATTTCTCTATCTAACAACGTAGCTCATCAAATCTCTAATGAAGCATCTACCAATCAGTATTTATAATGGCACTCTTGTCCTCTGTTAACTTTACGACCACTGTGGAACGATAAACAGCTGTCATTTATGACCGTATTTAGATGGTAGAACTACATAAATTCTTCACCAATATAATTGAATGGCCGGTTAAATTTACATGCATGAAATACATTATTAAAATTAACAATAAAAATTGCTTTTTAAAATTACTGTTCATGTGTGTAGATGTTTGTGTATTTGTTCCTCATTCGCGCTCTAACGGCTGAACAGGCTGGAGGATATTTTATACTGGGAAAATGTTTCCATGGGTAACGGAAACATTTTGTTTGAATAACCATATGTTAGTCTAAAATGTCACTGTCGGTTTCAGGATAATCAAAGCATAGCTCACGGTGAAAGTTTCCAGAAAGTGGCTAAGAAGTGTTGGGATACTAATCCTGAGCAGCTGGTAGCCGTCGGGGTAAACTGCTGCGCGCCATCCTATGTAGCGAACCTACTGAAAGGCATCAACGCCGACCGGCCACACGACCCCATTCCGCTTATCGTTTACCCCAATTCGGGCGAAAAATACAACCCTCAAATAGGGTAAGATTTCTAAGTTGGATAAGTTATCTACATTTTAGTTTATTTATATTTATTCCCAAGTGAACGTAATTGACATGATTTTTATTCGAAATGTAGGCAAAGCTCTAATGGAATAGCTTTATTATGCAAACTCACCTACGTCGACTAAGGTCGCTCAAACTAAGTAGCGCAAAGGGATCTATCGATGTGCGAACTGCTTACTCTAACAAGGTTTTATGTTTTGCAGATGGATAGATCGTGACAAGTGCGAATCTGTAGAGGTCTTTGTGCAAGAATGGTTGGATTTGGGTGTGCGGTATGTTGGCGGGTGCTGCCGTACGTACGCCGCAGACGTGACTCGCATCCGGAATCAAGTCCAATGCTGGCGAGACAGGTGGCGCTTCCAGGCGAAGTTCTCGAATGCACAAATCAACAGCAATGCACAATAAACTCGACTGAAATGTTTGACAGCTCCTGTGACTCTTGTTGTCATAATAAATATCTACATTTACGTAGCTTTAGTTGCCTCCTGGAAAATGAATAATGGATAAATGAATTGCTAATGCTGCTATATACCGATAATGACTCAAATATGAATTTATATTATAAACTTATTTATAAATGTCATGTGCCATTTACGCTATAAGTTACTTTTACTATGTTATTCCTATTTTTTTAATAAATGAAGAAATATTATGCACGTATAAATTCGCATTCGTATAATTTATGATTACATATTATTTAAAATGATTCACATGCGCGTACATAACTCTAAGTTATGGTAGTCTTGAGTGTGCTGCTATACTCAGGCGTTCTCCTAGATCCTATCTATAACACCTAGAGGGTCAAGGGGAATCAACGATTGTGCCTTGCAGATCGAGATAGAGCATCCATATCAAGAAGAAGCTACAAATATGTAGGTATGTAACATTTTATCTGTACCAATATAAGCACCTGCGTAATTTTTAGAGTAAAAGCACATATTATGGTCTCAAAGTGAGAATATTTTACAATTGTCAATTTATCATTTTAAATAAGTACCTACCTACCTAAGTAGGTAATTTAATGTTCATATGTATATAAAGTATTTAAATATTAATGTCATAAATATTGCGGCAAGATTTGTGGTAAAGTGCGTCGCCATCCAGCAGCGATTTATGAGCACAATAAACAATTTCATTAGATGGCTCATGGAGGAATGGGAAGCAAATGGAGCGCAGTTTTCATGACGGTTTTAACGTGATATTAAATTATAAAGATGCTAGGTAGTCAGAGTTTTAAAAACTGAGACCAAACAGCAGGTTTATACTTAGGATTTTAATCATAATTCCTTCCCTCACTCGATATATGAAAATGTAGATATACTTAACTGGTAAAATACCTGGGATATATCGACAATTACACCTTAGTCGTGGCCACCTCTCTCTGCCTCTGCCTTATTATGTCCGCTGTCTTTAGCACGAAAGCGTAAGTTCTTTTGAACTTCTGCACTTTCATGACTTTAAATTATCCACCGTAGTCCTCCATAACCCATGCTAGCCATTTCTGAATTAAATAAATAAGAAGCATGCTTGTTGCATCCAAACTAATATTTTATTGTTTTAGCCATGCTAATAAAGTACCTATAACAAATTTCTTATTAAAGTTCGGGGATGTCTGCCAGAGCTTAATACACACTTCTTCGCCTACTTATTTAATGACATGGCTTATTTAAGATAACTCTTTATATCAAGACCTACCTATAGGTATTGTTAATATTGAATGGGTTACATTTATATATTTAACCCATCGAACGAAGTTTAGTTATAGCTTAAAAATATTTCAACGGTCAACCAAAACCGGTAGGTACCTACATTGAAGAAGTGAAAGTGTCGTGATACTCGTGATATATATACTTATCTTTAAAAATTCATTGCGATATCGCACCTTAAAGGTACTATGAGGAACAGATTAATTGCACTAGAAAGTTCTGTGGAGCGATGAATACGAGCCAGCATTTAGTAGGTTGAAAGAGATATTACTCCATCCTTAGGTATACGTAAATACCTACCTATTTTACTGACAGATCTCAACTGGGATTAGGTGCTGTAGGTATGTATTGTCTAAAACTTGAGATGCGACGCTATTATGAGGAGTTAGAAATTTGGCTTAGGTAAGTTGTAATTTATGTCAATAACCTCCAACTAGGTTTAGGTTAGGCTTTATCTGTATTATGTTGTGATCACACTAATCAGACGTAGCTCGTAGGCACCTAAATGCGTTGAGCGTTGTTCCTACCTACTATCATATTTGTTCTGAGGTATAGTTACCTTTTTTTCGTATAGATGAAGAATCCCCACAAATCCCCTGTCCACCCGACCTCGGCGGGATATGTGGGATTCGAACCAACTAAATCTGCACCATGTCTAATCCTCTCCAAGACGTGGACATTAATTGGTAGTGCTTGTGCGGCTAAGCACGTAATTAATTTCCTTGCGAGTTACACCACATAGCAAGGAATCGAGTCAAGAATTTTTCAGAATTTATGTACCTACTTTAGCTGCAACATTTTCGGTTAGTAATTTAATTTCGGCACAGGTACCCATTTTTCTATTTAAAGTGCCCGATTGGCGGCCTGATATATAGGTTCGCCCCCTGTTACGTGGGCCCGAAAATCCATAGTTGGTGAAATGTGGGTGTTTAATACACCTCTGCTTAACCCTTCGAGGATTACGGGCGTGACTATATGTATGTAAATCTGCACGGCAACTCGGGTCTCAATCTCAATTACCTACCGGAATATCATAAATTCCCACTCAAACTAAACGAATACCTAATAGATTATCCAATTTTCACTAATTTCATATTAGGTGATTATAAGTAGATAGGTACCTTCATTACTTAGGTACCTATTAGTAATGACGTAATATTACCATAATCTGCCTAGATCTGTCAAACATAAAAAAAATGCTGATATACCCACCTAATGTCACGCAATAAATCAGTAGTAATTAATAAACATCATCGATTAAACATTATTAATGCATTGTCAATGACTTGCCCAATCTCCCAGCATTCATCAAACGTTCCAAATAAACAGATGTTTCAAGTGAGATGAAGTTTTAATTCTAACTTCAAACGCGTCGTTATTTATGTACGAAAGGTGCCGTGCGCCTCCGTCAGCAAATTGAAAATGAAATTAAAAACGGCAGCGTTTGTTGTTGGTCATGCCGAGTTGCTGAAGCGGTGACGGCACTCCAAATTTGTACCTACTCAGTTTGTACCTACCTACAGTAGAAGTAAAAACATTCCCGCATTTTATAAGCAAGTAAGTAAATTGAATCGACGGTTTTTAATCTACTGAGATAGACCTTTCTTAACAAGGTCATTTATTACTTTGAGCTTGACTTTTCATTAAATTCCGACTTCAAAGTATGTCTGCACACGTTTTGTTAATGAAGATAATTTTACCTAAGTATAGGACCTACTTTGCTTTAGTATAACCTTATTACTAAGTAAGTACATATCTAATCTATCTACCAATATTTAAGTATGCTTCGGGGCACATATCTTGTACCTAAGTCATGAAAGAAACGATTTTAACTTTGTTTTGATTTGAGCTCGTCTTCGGCCCACCTGATGGAAAGTGGTAACAGTAGCGTTTGCAACGCTAGGGGCGTCACCCTCGTGGTGCCGACCATGTAGAAGGGAGAGAGAGGTGAAGGTTAAGCGAGAGTGTCTGTGTAACTAGCTCAAAAGACAAAGCAAAGCTTCATACCACCACTTAGTGTCTCGTCCTCTCGGTTCGGTCGGTCTAAATGAGTGAAACGCTCCCGAAGCCGAAGACTTATGGTAGGTAGTAGATACCTACTCCGGGTATACCTATCGTATACTGCACATTCGCTTAAATATCCCTTACACCCTGTTAGGTATAAGCACATTAAACTGCAATGAACTAGAAGAAAATTATTGTATAAAAATTATAAAAGTGTAGGATATTTTTTATACCATCAACATTTCCATTGTTCATCTGTCCATGTGCCTTACGCCCACACTGGCGATGCAGTTCGATGAGCACTCGTTGAACTGAATCAACACTAATCTATAGTTCAGTACAGTAACACGGTATCAATTTATACCTACTTAGGTTATTGGCATAATCGCGAAATATACCTAGTGAGAGGATCTGTAGGTATAATGTATATATCCGATCATGAAACAGGCCAATCTCTTTCTATCAAAGCTAACGAACACTACGAAATAACCAGTTGGTACGAAAGGGTCAGAGACTATAGTAAAGAAAATATGAATAGATTTTTAGAGTGTATATCTGCTCTTACGTTTTCAACGGTGTATGAGAAGAGTAACTTGCAAGAAGCTTTCGATGAATTTCATAGCCTATTTAAACTGTTCTTTGATTTGTGTTTCCCGATAAAGAAAGTAAAGAAATCAACAAAAAAAGATAACTGTAAATGGTTAACAAAAGGTATAAAAAAATCTTGTGTAAGGAAAAGATACCTATACCTTAAACAAGTTCATGACAAGGTAAAGAGAAAAGCATTACATAAAAAATATACATCCTATAGCAATATATTAAAAAAATGCATTCATAAATCGAAGCAGTTACAAAACAGGAAATATATTGAAACTATGACAAATAAATGCAAAGCTACATGGGCAGTAATTAATGACAATATTGGTGACCAAAATAGGAAAACACAAATAGACAAAATAACTAAAGACAACCGGACATATGTAGACCCTTTGGAACTAAGTGACTTATTTAATGATTTTTATATTCAATTGACTAATAGCAATGATTTTAAATTTAGAATTGACGAGATAAATAGAACTATTAAAATTAATAATGAAAAGACTATATTTCTTAAGCCGTGTGATAATATGGAAATGTTAAGAGTAATTAATAGTTTGAATAATACTAATGCAACAGGAATAGATGAAATAACGACAAAGGTAATTAAACTATGTGCAGCACACATTAGTCCACCCCTGTGTTATCTGATAAACATGTCATTTGAAGAGGGAACTTTTCCAAACCTACTAAAAACGTCAATTGTAAAACCACTATTTAAAAAAGGCTGCACATCTGACATGAATAATTATCGTCCAGTAACACTGATACCAATTATGTCGAAGATTTTTGAAAAAGTAATGCTGAAGCGTCTACAACAGTTTACGACATCCCATGCTATATTAACAGATGAGCAGTTTGGTTTCCGAAAAAATAGTAGCACCTCACTGGCATGTTTTAACCTGGTCAAAACGATTACACAGACTATTGACGATGGTTTACCAGTGGCGGCAATTTTCCTAGATATGAGTAAAGCATTCGACTTTGTAGATCACAAATTGCTTTTACATAAGCTGGAAAAGTATGGGATCAGAGATAAAGCGAACGACTGGTTGAGAACTTACTTAAGCGATAGGCAACAATGTGTGGAGATTTCTAGAGTGCAGGGGAATGAAAAAACAATTTATAGAAGTAACTACCGGCAAAATAATTTTGGTGTGCCACAGGGTAGTGTGTTGGGACCGTTTCTCTTTCTAATGTACATCAATGATCTCCCATATGTTACTCGACATAGCACAATATTATTCGCTGATGACACAACGCTTATTGTAAAATGTGAAAATGTTAATACTTATGAACTAGAAATAAACGAAGCAATAAACAAAATTGTACAGTGGCTGTCTTCTAACAATTTGCAAATAAACATACAGAAGACGCAAATGGTACAATTTCAGACACATAAAAGCAAGGCAATAGATCTAAATGTAAAATATAATGATGCTATCATAGAACAAGTCCAAGTGCGATGTTTCTCGGTATAAAGTTAGACCAGAACTGTAACTGGAAGGCACATATCGATTATGTTTGTGACAGGCTTAACAAATTCGTGTATGCGATAAAACGATTACGAACAACAGTTTCGATAGAAGCTGCTCTTAGTGCATATCACGGGTATGTTTCGTCAGTACTCTCATATGGTCTTTTACTGTGGGGTAATTCGGTAGACGCTATAAGGGCGTTTAGAGTACAAAAAAAGTGTATACGGGCAATCTGTGGGGCCTGGAACATGGATAGTTGTAGGCCTCTGTTCAAAAAATATAATATTCTGCCACTACCATCCATGTATATTAAGGAATTATGCCTATTTGTACAACAACATCCGGCCCATTTCTGTAAACAAGCCGATGTTATTAAACGTAATGCGGTTCCTAGAAATAAATATAGGCTATAGGTATGTACCACAATGCAGACTAGAACTGCATAAAAGGAACTCTTACATGAACGCTATAAAGGTATATAACAAATTACCGAACATTTTTAAGAATTTACCAAATATTGTTTAAAAAAAAATTGACGCAATGGTTACAAAAAGAATGTTTTTACGATTTAAATGAGTTTATGTCACACCGTGGGTGAGAGTGAGATAATGTAATAATTTAATCTAAAATTTAATATACCTTTATACAAATATAAATAATGTTATGATTGATATTATCAGCGATCTGACCTCATAATAATTTAATTTATCGTAATTTAGAGTATTTAAAATAATGTTATGACTTTAATATAAAAACTGACAGTAATATAAATTTGACATCAATATAAATCTGACAGTATAAATCTGACATTAAATAAATGTATAATGATTGGGTACATGCATGCTGTAAGATGATAGCACTTAGATTCAAATCACTGAAATATTTGCACACCGTAATGGTAGGATGTAAATGGGCCATTGTAACAAAAAAAATCAACACCTTGTTTACCTGCATTCTGGCAAATAAATTATTTCATTTCATTTCATTTCATTTCATTTCATTTCATTTCATATAATATTGACTTGACTGTCAAATAGTATTTATTAACTTACCACTCGCAAGAAATTGAATCAGAGAACTCTACCGACGTAAAAGCGAAACGCTATCTAATGGGTTGATTTGTATTACTTTGTGGTCATTGTCACCGTAATACTTGCGTTAATCCCGGAAAGTGTCACCTAAGAGTCCATAGGGTACACTTTTTTCAGTACACGTGCGTCGCGGCTGAACTTCGGCATTTTTCGTAAAGTAACTGCAATCTGGCCTTAACGTGCTCTCTGAAGCACGACTAGACCAATGCAAATGTCAATATTCATGCATATAAATATTTTCACTGACCGGGGATCGAACCCACGCCTCCTAAGTAACAGTGGACCTATAGTTATGTAGGTATATTATCTATTTATTTCCCATTTCGTAATTGAAATGAATTCAGCAACGACTGCTACAACCTAGTCATTATTCGTAATCGCAAACCATGTTACCGATAACAGATGGAATATGTCTTTGTCGCCATGCTGAGGCTGTAGTTACACAGACTAGTTGGCTATTCTAGGCCTATGGCTTGGGTTCCTATAATAACCTTATACCTAGGTAGGTACAAATAGGTAAACTTATTTAATTTGCAGTTATCTAGGTAATTAGGTACTGAAAACAATGGATCTGTCAGTTAAGCCCTTTTTTATTCAAATCTACATAAACCTACGTATAATATAAATGTTTGTTAGTCTCTCCATCTTTCTCGCAAGGTAGTAACGGATCGATATTACGACCTTTTACATAGAAATAGTTTATGGGCCCTCGAGTGACATAGTCCTTTTATACCGCAAAATTGCATGGTTCCTGTGGGACGTGAAAACCTGATTCACGCACTGAAACCACATAGGTCAGTATATTCAAATAAAAACATACGTATATACTTACCATAATATAATAAAGATACATAACCTCCTTTGTCAGGGATTTAGTGTAGTTTCGATTTTCTTAACTAAAATAAAATTATGTTCTTCACTAAATAAAATTATGTTCATCGTCTTTGGCAGTCTTTGGTAAAACTATCTATCAATAGCGTCGATAGCTTAGTGATAGTGGCTAAGGAGTCGGCCTTAGGGTAGAGCCTTAGGTTCGAATCCTAGCCATTACACTATCGAGGTGTACCCACTCTTTAAACAAACCATTGAGCTTAACTGGAGGGGTTAGAGGGAATGTTTATCAAGAACTCGTAACACAAGTTAGTTAAGCTGTGCTTACAATGGGTCTAGGTGACGTTCTGTAGATTGTCCTAGAATATTTATTTATTGTTTCCTTTTTATTAATCGTAATGCTCTCTATCTACGTACCTACTACAAGTTCTTTGGTACGATTCACAGATGAGAGTGAGAGTACGGTTGAGATCGACTTGCTTCGTTTTATAGAGCTGCTGCATTTTTTCTTTGGCAACTGGCCCAGCGCACGTCCAGCCCATCCATATGCTCACCTTCGGGATAGGCTGAGAGAAAATCCCGTCACTTTCTTATATCCTTACATACTTCACGAGCTTTCTCTACTGACATTGGACCTAGACTGGGTCAGACGGAAGAGCGCACGTTCTAGCTAGATAAAGTAGGTAACGGTCTTGGCACTCTTCTTCCCGACGACGCGACAATTATGACGTGGCAAATCAAATGTTTTGTAATATTCACGGTGCAATGATCACGGACTAATCATATACGAGTTTTGATAAGGTGATAGGTATTCGAAAAAAAACCCACCCGTCTAATCATGAAAGAAAAAATTACAATATTCGTCCATAAAATTACGTACCTAATATTTATTCATAACGCAACGTTTACTTAATAGTCAGCAGCATTCATTCCTGTTAAGTTATTTCACGTTCCAGTTTCCAAGTTGTAGTATGTAGGTAGGTATCTACCAGATAATTACATGAAGGGCTTTGACCTTCAAGACGATAGTCCATCGCACCCGGACTGTCCCTAGGCCACTTACAGCTTTCAGATGGGAACGGGACGTACCCCAAGGGTATGAGCCCCGGAGTCCCCTTCTTACCTCGAGCCAACAATCGCGTCGCAATGAAATGAAACACTCGAAGTAATTCCCGGGTAGTCTCTTCATTAGTGCACTAAATAAATTGTAAGTAGGTACTAAATAAATCTGTACGATAGTTACCTACTTAAATCCGCTGAGACTGTTCGGGTATGAAACAGATTAAATATTATTGTATGTAAAAGAAAAAAATAAAAGTATATAGGTAGATAAAGTTTAATACTCATGTTAAAAATTAACATTTACTTTCTTTCGCGTCCAATAATATATTTTTAGATTGTAAAGCTGCAAGGGCAAGAGTTCGGTCGTGCTTCTCTTCGTTTAGCTGTAGTTGTAAGTTTTTAACCTCCATTTTCATAGTTTTAACTTCGTTCTGTAGCCGCATGACTATAGTCCACAAACTTGGCGATCCGTGTCCCGTAGTAGAATGTGTTGGCAACGATGGTGATCTTACCAAAACTTCTATCGCGGGCATCTCGTCGTCGCATTCTGTAAAAAGAACGACATGATAATATTTGTGATATGGTAAAGTTCGATTTCGATGGATATTTTAAATGATACCCACCTTGCTTTGTCGGTTAACCTGTAAATTTATAAATACCTATAGTAATTTACCTAGGTGCTGTGCATAATTAGAAATTTTGTGATGTTGCCTTCATATTATTTGTTGCATTCGCCATCGCCATCCTATTTGTGTGTAATGAGACTTTGGTAAGATTTTACACATGCTTCTATCTATCTATATTCAGGTTTCGTTAAGTACCTCGGAGAGGCCAACTATCAGTAAAGCAAGAGTTTTAGGAACCCTGTTCTAAATAATTTCGTCAAGAGGGCGAACAGTAAGAGAAATATCGCGATAAAAAGTTTAAATATATTGGACAGAATTTCACTAGACTTTACTCAATTCATCCCCTTTCTGTTTATCTACGAACTTATTCATTTCATATTCTAAGGGGTTTACTTACACGATACACTAGAAAGGACCTTCTAACCCCTATTTGTTATACGATGTAAAAAAATCGATTTTCAAAGATCTTAAGCAGAGGTAGCATTTCATTAACGAGTCATAGGGTGTATGTTGCCTCAGGGTTGGGAAATTCATTTCGAACTAACATCATCTAGGCGGCGTATGTGTACACATTTACAGTAACCTTCGACTTACATCATTTACTATTGCCTATTTATTGTCTGTGATTTAGACTTAGTATATACGAAGGCCTTTTACATTTCGTAATTATTTTGCTATAAGATAGAGCACAGATACTACAGATGTTACTATACTCTGTCTAATTTAGGATGATAATTTTGACAGTTTGCGTCTATGAAGTATCGTATTTTATAAACAAATTAAGACCTCTAGAATTATCGTAATTCATAGACAAGTAACGCCCACTTGTCGTAGAGAAGCGCCTTGCAAGTGTACAGCATAATTGACTGTAGACAAACGAATCGAATAAATCGAACATAATCTATTAATTTATGAAAATAATTTTATGTTTAAGTACTTATTTACTACAATTTTGGTAATATAATTAGCTAGTTATAATATAAAACATGAATATCATACTATTACTGGCAGTAACTGTAGCAATTATCAATCTATATTTGCAGTACAGTGCGATTAGGTAATGTCACGCCGGTCTAATGAAGTGTTACCTTAAGGAAACCAATAATTATAAAATGATATTACCCTAAGTACATAAAATAATAAGAAATACTTTTTTTACTTTTTATGTATCATCGATACCATATTCTACGGGAACGATAATCGAAAATCGAAAGATTCATTTACGATAGTACTGTATGGGGTTCACTACTTAGACCTGTCAAAATTATCATCCTATATTAGACAAAGTATAGTATAATATCTTGAGAATATTTACATGTGATTTACTTTTAATAATCATCGCATCACTTAATAAACACATAAAATGTGTATGACTGTCAAATGCCGAAAGTAGGTACAGAAGTAAAGGCAGAATTTGTGAAGTGTTAATGATAACTACAATTGCATAGAAAAATAAATATAATAATGCAACACACAATTTCAGTTTCGTATAAAGATTAAAAGGATATAAGGACCATAATATATACAGGTGATTAAATATTTTCAAATAACTTATACCTCATCCATTTGTAAAACTTGAAAAGGTGCTTTGATCAAAAAGTGCTATCAATATATATATATATCACGCGGACAAAAAAATTATATATATTAAAACAAGATGAGGAACAAGTTGTACAACAACGGTTAATTCTATCACATTGACATATTATTTCGAATAAGGTTCAAATAAGTTAAATTATTACTCCTTGGCACGCCTTAAATTATCTGTTTATGTCACAGAGAATTAAGAAAAAAGAGAATTCGATTGTGGCCCTTCAACTAATACAAAGTCAATATAATTAATCTAATCTTCAACTTTGTAATAATTTAAGCAACAAACACAATATATATATTTATAAAAATAATATATTATGTGCATAATATTATTAGTATAATACAACGATATATATAGGCCTATTTTGACTACATAATAACAGTACTTAACTGACACAAACACATAAGTATACTAAGGAAAACATGGATTTGATCCATATGTAAAATATAGACATTAAATGTTAGTACTTATAAAGATACACAAATAAATATTACGTTAATAAACTAAGATTATCCCACATAATATTAAGTCATATATGAAAATCATTATTACTATAAACAATAGGTTATTATGAGGGCTGTTGCTATGATAATATATAACAAAATGTAATGGTATGTGCCTACCTACTGTTCTTTTTTCTTGCATAAATACAAAAAGTCATTTTTATACAAAACCGTAGTTCAATTGTGCACTCAACAACATTTTTTTTTCATTTGAACAAACTTTTACATTCTTCAAAATCAAATTACTGGACGTGTCCAGTAGAAAAACAAGATTCGTTCGATTATAAATTATCTTTGTCAAAACATTAAAATTAAATGTTTAAACTAGCTATAATGGTATCCATACACGTCCTAGTATAACTGCGCAAGCCTAGGCTTGTGTACATACACGTTAATGAAATTTGCGCAAGTTATAATATATTTGTGGAAACTTAAATTTGCACAAGCATATTGTAACGAATGTACCTATCTACCATAAAATGCCTTGACAGATAAAAAAGAAGCTAAGACAGAAAAAAACTTCATCCTGCCTTGGCCATAATAAGTCCGCGTATATACACTCATCAATGCTCGCCGATTTTTAATGGTACGTCCAACCCTCATAATACCTGGAGATAGTAACAAGAGTACCTACCTCGTTTATTGTTAGACTGTATTTAGACACTATAATAATGAACAATATAATAATTATATTACCGTTAGCTTTATTCTAAATAAATATAAAAAAGAAGAAAAATATAGTCATCAAACAAGGATACCTCAGTGAGGAATATATGACATGATTAGTTTATGAAAAATAAAAACAATCATTGCGAAGGAAATTTTGCAAAGGTGCACACAATCTGAACTAGTAGATAAATCATCAACTAATCAATTAGCCTATCGCAGTCCACTGCTGGACATAGTCCTCTGTCAAAAAAAGATAACGATTAAACAATAACCTATGAAAAAAGATATCTCACTCATTTAAGTCATAAAATCTTTATCACACTCTTCTCTTAGCCTTCTTTCTGAGTCTATTCCCAAACCAAGTGACCACCGGACCTCCACAGCCAAATTGGCGATATCGAAGTTATGTAGTCAGGCTAGTCGGGCTTTTGAAGGCTCAACTACTCGTAACGACTGCCAATAGATGTTCGTATGGCAACTTGGACCGACGGCGACGGCTTAACGTACTCACCGAGGCACGACCACCAAATATTTGCACTGAGCGGGGATTGAACCCGCGCCTCCTGCGTAGCGCGTTCACTATAGCCACGCCGCCGCAGAGGCTGTCCTTTAAAATCTTTATCACACATCAATTGATAAATGTCTATTTATAAAAAATTACATTTCACAAACCAAGACGTGTCCAATGGTTTGGTGCAAATGAAGTATAAAGTCAGATAATTACTTTTCAAAATAACATTCAATTGTTTGTATTTAATTAATAAGTATTTCTTTTCATCAATAATTTAAAAATAAATAAAATGGTATGGCTAACTATAGTAAAATTGCAAAACAATTATAACCAGCTGAATTCTGGTCACATAGAGGGACAAAAACTAGCATTCGTTTAAAATGTGGTAACTTTTTTATTCGTATGATGTTCTCGTAAAACCAATAAATAAAAAATATACATACTTATATAGTACGAAAGTAAATGTGAGTGATGAGTCAGATTTGTCAGTTTCTACTTCAATTAATCGGGCCAGAAAATGCTTGGCAAACCACTATTTTTAACTCTTTTCCCTAATGGGATGTGGGAATAGCGCGTCGCTGAATCAGTTCTATAATAATTTTTGTTAGTGACGCATATATGCGCAATGCAACTCCAGTTGAATTCCATTGAGAAATCTATAATTAAGGGCCCAGATCGTGAAAATCACCGAAAAGAGTGTTACGATTTTTCATATTTAACTTATTTAGATATGATTGATATCAATGATAATTTGTATATATTACAATCAAAGACCAAAATATATGTTAGTCTTATATTAAATCCTTAAAACCTAATAATTGCTATATAATAAACGTCAACAAACGCACAAAATTTGACAAAAATGCAAAAACATGCCTTCGTATTTTTCAAATATTACCCAATAAATCAACACAAATTGATAAAAAGAAACACTTTTTGAACACTGAAGAAACCAATACTTAAACCTATGTACTTTTTTTTGTACCTTTACAAACAAAGACTTCCTCTTTTAAAGCCCTAAAATCTAGATATGTTCTACGTAAATTCTCCATAGAAAAATGTATGAAAAATCACGCGCATCCCGATATTATGATTTAGTAACCCGCATCGCTACTGATCGGCAGTACGCTTTTATGGTTCAAGGTGACACCACGCGTGTCGGATGCGCTAGCAATATTACGTGTTGTGAATTTGTGTTTTTTGTGAAAAACTGTAAGTATAACATTTTTATAACTAATTCACTTTTAGTAAGTAGGAAGTACCGATATAATGAATGTCTGGAAGAAAACCATGATGGAACTAGATATAAATCGTAAAAAATACAAAATTATTTAGATAGGTACGTAGTTTGTTGAGGAGGTTATTTTATGAACCTTGTAAAGTAGGTATAAATACCGAGGAAAAAAATTACGAGATTTGTGTGAAAGTGTCATGTAAAAATTCTAGTTTTATTTGAGTGCTTTATCATGTCTAAGTACTAATAATAATATATTCGCATTTGTTGTTGTTGTTGCATGTAAATATTGGTTTGTATTATAAGTAATAAAGTCGATTTCTATAGGAATATTCTCATAATAATTAATTTTATTACATAATATAGTTAAATATTCGTTTTCATGTTCATCATATTGTCTAAATATCAGATTGTGGAAGTAGGTATGTTTCCTATCTGAAATAGCATGGGCGTACATACTTCGCTGCCGTCAAAGACGCGCGCGGCGCACCGCGCCTAGAGTCTGGTTAGGGTTAGGGTTGTACAAAAATTACAAAATAAATAAAAGTGGATACTATTGATGATTAATATTTCCAGTATTGAAAATAAAGAAAACCTTCAGGCCGAGACTCCGAGCAACACTGCTACGCGCTGTATAGAGGTAAGTTGTTATACGTAATTAGACTTGTTACATAAACAAACAAACCAACTACTTAGTTAGTGATGGGCGAAGACAAAATCTCAGTACCTATAGATTTTTTTCTTGCAATATTTATTATTTTCATTGGGAGACACAAACGAACTACCTAGTTAGTGATGGGCGAAGACAAAATCTCAGTACCTATAGATTTTTTTCTTGCAATATTTATTATTTTCATTGGGAGACACAAACGAACTACCTAGTTAGTGATGGGCGAAGACAAAATCTCAGTACCTATAGATTTTTTTCTTGCAATATTTATTATTTTCATTGGGAGACACAAACGAACTACCTAGTTAGTGATGGGCGAAGACAAAATCTCAGTACCTATAGATTTTTTTCTTGCAATATTTATTATTTTCATTGGGAGACACAAACGAACTACCTAGTTAGTGATGGGCGAAGACAAAATCTCAGTACCTATAGATTTTTTTCTTGCAATATTTATTATTTTCATTGGGAGACACAAACGAACTACCTAGTTAGTGATGGGCGAAGACAAAATCTCAGTACCTATAGATTTTTTTCTTGCAATATTTACTATTTTCATTGGGAGACACAAACGAACTACCTAGTTAGTGATGGGCGAAGACAAAATCCCAGTACCTATAGATTTTTTTCTTGCAATATTTATTATTTTCATTGGGTGACAAACACATTAGTACCTAAATAGTTCTCAATTGCTTTCTCAAAAGAAAATTCTCGTTAAAATCCCATATTATATGTATGTAGGTATAATAAATAATATTTATTTAACCGATTTTGATGATTTTAGAATCATTAGAATTGTCTTCTAAGCCCGAGTGACATAGAGTAGGTGACGTCATAAAAAACCAACACCTATAGCGTAAAGGAAATTTATAATATATGTAGTCAGATTTATTTATTTTTTGACGTGATAATGTCTTATAAATCGATGAACAAAGGCAACATGCACGAAAAAGTGTCACATTATGTCACGTTAGGGTCAAGCAAGAGCATGGAACAAGCGATGGAGAATAATATTATAATGTTATCCCGTAAAATTATTATCCTAAACCGACTTTACATTTTATACAAAACGTTTATGTTTTTGATCTATATGTTTCAAAGATGTATTCTAAGGGACTTCTTAGCTATGTTTGAAGAAATTTGGCCCATTCTTTATTTATTATTTTTTATAAAAAAACAATCAAGCCATTATCTTTCTTTACAGGAACTAGTAATTGAAAACCGTCAAGAAGGAAAGGTGGTTGAAGTGGAAGTTGGGCGTAGAGTAGCAGATATTTCTTTTTTTTTTAAAGCTGTTCAGGCCATAGGGGATGTATCCTCAGTATAATAGGTGAAGTAAAAGTTGGTCGGGACTCAAAACTCATCATGAAATGTATGTGTAATTAGTATGTGTAATATGAAATTTACTGTGTGTTTGGTTGAAAGGAAGAAGATAGCATGGAAGTGAATCATCAAATTGTATCTGGTATCATATCATCTGGTGGGAGCTACTTTCAGTTAAAAACATTAACTGCCCTACCAATTATGTCACCTTCATTATATAATGAAATTTATAATACGGTTTGCGATTGATGGGAAAAGACAGGAGCACAATCCATGGCAGAAGCTGTCAAGGAAGAAGCAGAGTAAGCAGTGTCAGTGTCAAATTTTGGAAGGAGCAAATGGAGATGAACACGTGCATCCAAAAGTTGTTTTAACTTAGAAATCGCCTTATGGTTTTCTGTTTTAAACGCACTTACTTATCTAGTCTTGGATTGTCATAAATCAATTACTGTACAATTCTTATACAATTTTGAAGAGTTACCTGGTGTAAAGAATCATCAAAATCGGTTTAAAAATACAGCGAATTGAGAATCTTCCTCTTTTTTTAAGTCGGTTAAAAGGGTTTGTTTGCAAAAAAACAAAGTGACATTTTGAAGTCACCACGCTACGGTTTTTATTACGTGAATCGGGCATCTGGTAACATTTTCATTCTGATAGGTTTTGCAATAGCAATTGATTTTATAATCAAATTAGCAGAAATCAGAATTTATTCAGTAATTTATTTAAACAACTTTAAACATTAGAATTTTGAACTCAAATTTTGTTATTGTTTACTTACTTTTAATTTGTATATTAATAATTTATAAACTTGTTTTACAAATTTTTGCACAACCCTAGCACGCTTGGCGACTCATATTTGTTATTGTTTACCTACTTTTAAATTATATGAATCATTTTTATACTTGTGTTTCATTTATTGATATTTTTTTGTAAAACCCTAGGAGATTTTTAAGATATCAAGGTGATCGTAAACAAATAGTAAGTAATTATTTGAGTTTATCCAATAGGCACATATCCTTGCGTATAGATAAACAGTAGCGAGGAAAGGCTCGATGTTATTTCGACCGTACTTGCTACTGAATTTGCAATTATGTTATTGAATGAATATTTTACGAAATAAGAATAAACTGTGGTAGTAAAATTACAAATAAATACATAGTTGGAATTTTAGGTAAGTAGAATACAAAAAGGTGGCTCTCTCTGGGTCATTCACCCGCCCCGGTCGGTTGTTTCAGTAAACAGTAGCGCTGCGGTCGCGCGAAATCGATGTTGCGTCTGGGCAATCTGG
Source organism: Pelosia muscerda (assembly GCA_963691645.1). NCBI lineage: Eukaryota > Metazoa > Arthropoda > Insecta > Lepidoptera > Erebidae > Pelosia > Pelosia muscerda. Next base: position 10,484,851 of record OY829100.1, read on the forward strand.
GCCCTTAAATGTAGAGTGACAAATGACATGATAAAAATATTCATATTTACGAAAAGTTATGTAAGATAAGAATTTAGCAGTAAAGCCATAGAATGAATAAAACTGATAGAAACGTAGGCAGAATATGCAGTTGGCAGAAGTAGGATTGTTTATAAATGCTGCATGCAATGCATTGCACTTTCTTATACAATATTAAAATGAATGGCACGCCGCGGCGCGCCCGCTGCCCGTTGTGATTACCCGCCACAAACATATTGCAATAACTTGCCTCATTTGTCTCTATTACAGAGCTTTTGATATTTCAAGAATAATGATTCACTCAGATTAAGGTTAAATTGCAGTCAAATCTTGTGTCGTACACGTACTAATGTTTGCTGTTAATGCTCATAATAAAGGAAATTGTACGTTTAATTCAACTCTACCTTGTAAGTGTTAATAAAAATGGACTTAACAGGTACATTACATTAAATAATATTTTATGGTTGTTGAAAGTGGCTCTAGTTTGTACACCTAGGTATGCAAACGCTTGCTCTAGGACCTATATAAACACGCTCCTATTACCTTAAACTTTCGCTACTCTACAAACCTAACCTTGAAACTTGTAAAAACGATTCCTACTAAAACAATTCAGAGATATTTCATTTATCTTCTAATTTTACTCTCGTTGTTTTAATAATTGGTAGGTAAAGATTGAATAACGCCCACTTCGACATGCTAAATTAAAACGCAAAATGAGGTCAAAGACGACGTATTATTAGCCCACTTAGTTTAAGAAAACCTTCTATTCATGGCGATGGTTCAATAAAAAGATCGCAATGGCATTGACAACAATATCAAACTGTGTCCATCGTTTGTAATATACTACCTAAGATTGAATATTTTCTTATATCATACAGCGGCTTTACCATTGTGTTGCCTAAAAATATCAAGGTCCCGCCGCCGCTCACTGAGTTTGAGGAGGGTTTGAAGCATTGTCAGCTAGTCAAAGACATCATTCTTATTTCGATCGCAATACTTTTTGGTTTGTGATTGCCTACCGACTAGTTTAGGTACATATTGCTTGCTATAGTTAGCTATGCATAAGTACCGCAGAGGTCACCTACCTGTGCAATAGGTTTGCATTAATATTTCTTGCATGATCTGCCTTTTAAAAACAAGAGTTGTGCCGTGTCATCAACTGTAATCACTACATAGTATAAAGTAAATTCGTGTTTTCTGTCCCTATTTTTCTTGTCCCTTTGTATGCTTAAATCTTTAGAACTACGCAACGGATTATGATGCGGTTTGTTTCAATAGATAGAATGGTTAAAGAGGAAGGTTTATATGTATATAACATCATGCTACGACTAACAGGTACGGAGCAGGAATGAAAAATGTTGCAAAAACGGGGTGACGCAGACGAAGTCGCGCGGGTCAGCTAGTGTATAATAATGTAAAAGAATTAACGCGCTAATCTCTGAACTCCCGTTTAATTATTTGGCAGTTCTCACGGAAGATAATAGATTTATTATACAGTACGACGATGTTTACGAAAATACGAGCAATAGGAAAATTTTGCTTGGAACGACGACACGATATCTGTAAATTTTGTTACACTGGACGAGGGGTCGAGTCCGGTTCATTGATACCTAACAAAGCTTACATTGATGTTATCATTGAAGTCAAAGGACACGCATATTTCTGTGATGAAGCTAAATGGTTTAGACTTTAGACTATGGGGAAGTTACATACTTGTTAGCATTTTGTATTACACCGTCCGTAGATGACTAATACGTTATAAGCGGTTATTTGTTGACAATGACAGGGAATAAGAGTCTAGAATGTGAATAAAAAAGTGCATCTATCAATTGTACATTTCCTACGTACGTTAGGGTTTGAGTTATTTGGGCGATTTTGATCTAAACATTCTAAACACTACATTATTAGGCCCAAGTGCAATAGCAGACTCTGCCTCACTACTTGATAGCTCGTTTACTTGGCACAGTGATAGAAAAAATAATCATTCCATTCTTTAGAGCCGCGGTAGCCTAGTGGTATGGGTGGTGGACTGCTGAGACGAGGTCTCGGGTTCGATCCCAGGTTTACCATGGCACACACCAATGACTACGATGCTTTTCGAAGTTATGTGTGTATTTATCGCAGGTTTATAAGTGCCCGGTTGATGGCAATAGGCTCGCCCCCTATTACATTGGGACCTAAATATACACTGGCGAAATGTGGGTGCTAGCACCTCTGCCTACCCCTTCGGGGATATAGGCGTGATAATATAAAAAAAAAAAAAAAATTCTTTACCCTAATAGCCGATTTATTTATATCTACGAACTTTCTAGAAAATAATTTAACCTTGGCTCGCAAATGTTTTGATTCGAATACCAGTTACGCGTCACACTTCCATATGTGCCGCATAAAATATTTTGACTCTGTATTTGAAATGATCGCATAAAAGTCCGACTTGGTAGCGGTGCTATTTTACAACATATGTGACGTAGCGGTAGTGTGGTCGACTGCTATGTCCGAGGCCACAGGTTTAAATCCCGCTCAGTGCATATATTTTTTATGCATGATATGCGATATATATTACGTATATTTGTATTGATGAGGGTATCTGTGTGAAGTATAAGTATTTATTTATAAAGAAGAATGTTAATGAATGAGTATGTTTATCTGCATTCTAACCCAATCTACAAGCTAGTAAAGCTATATTACATTGAGTCTAGACAGCGCTGTCGAGGCGATTATAAAATGAAAATAAGAGGATTATGATAAACGGGCACGAATGTACTCGTAAATCATAATATAAATCAAATGGTCAGTGAACGTAGCTTTACCGGCAAAAGCCTCTTCAAGGTACATGAACACGACCCTGATTACTCGCGCGATATCCCCTTCATACCTTTCCCCTTCAATATAATCCATTGGTCAATTAACGGCATTAAACTTGTCTTTTATTAGGTGGGGCTAAAATATAGAGGCGTGCTCTACTTACCCCTTCGGGTTATAAAGGCGTGAGGGTAATGTATTAAAAATGAATATTGAAACTTTAAAATTCTAATACTACTGAGTATTAGAATTTCTGTACGAGTTATTTTGAGAAAAAGCTCCTGAACTTAAAATTTCATACAACTGAGACTGTTCTGGTGACTTGAAATATTAGTTGGCTAGTACATCATCAAACCATAAAGTTACCCTCAGAGCGTCAAAGCCTAAACCGCCTAAACGTGAGAAAGTAACAGAGTATATTATGAACCGTGAAAGTTTTTTATAAAGCACTAGCAAACCCGGCGATCTCCGTTTCGCCACCAGATGCCTTTCCCGTTTTTCTGTTGAAATTTTTCCTGAATTTTCTTTGCTATAAACCTCACGGAGACCGAGACCTTTCCAACGAATCCAAAACCGTGAAAATCGGTTCGTGCGTTCTGGAGTTATAGCGTCAGGAAGGAAAACCCGACTTGGTTTTATATAGTAGATTATCAACTTTGGTCAGAAATAGATATTGCAGTGATATCAAAGTCTCTAGACTAAAAGTCACAAGTCCCTGCCACTGATATTTTAAATTCGGTAACCCAGTAATGAGGAGATTGTGCCTCTATTAACGTCAGTAATATTAACTCTATGCATCAAACACATAAAAAATTACGGACTGAAATTCGGGCAATTGGCGACGCATTTTCCCGCAATTTGGCCGGAAGACGGCACGTGATTTTTAATTGTGATATTTATATTTCAACGCAGAGCCTCTGTAACTAACTTTGTCACAAAAAATCATATCGTATTAGTATCGGAATTAACAACGTTACGAAATCTCGTAGACTAGTACCTACATAAATACGTGTGAAAGCATTGTTCAATTCTTTTACATTTTTATCGTTCTACAGAATGCAGTAAAATCTCCTGCAAAATATTGCTAAAATAACACCGAAAATATAAAAACAACGTAATCTGACGGCAGGTGCACATTTTGTGTCGCACATTCAATATAGCCGTTATTGTTGGATTTGGCTACAATTTAGCTACCACCAATTTAGAGAATATTTTTTTTGCATGACATACTAATACATAAGTTTTTATAGTACACCAAAAAATTTACATCAAAGACAAGTAGTGGGAGTTAGAGTTGCTCTAATGTAATAAAATATCATGTAGTTCGAATGTATATATCGGGTTTTTTTTTAAATGGTAGTTAGAACCAAGATTTGTCTGCAATTTAGCTGCCCGTTTTTAGACAATAGATTCTTCATTGCATGATAAGCTCACTAAATGTAAGTGAAAGATATAAAGCAAGCAGAACGATGCGAAAGTTTTGGAATTGACCTCAATGCATAAAACTAGTTTTTAAAATGAAACCTAAACTCGTATTCCTATCAATATAGATGTGTGATTAAATATGCGAGTTGAAGCGAATAACCAAAAATAAAGAGATAATTTTATAGCTTACTATACTTACTCCTGCGTATAAAAAGCACCATTTGGCGTTTAATGAGTTTTTTAATCATAGATACAAATAACGTCTAAGAAAAATCTATTCGTCCCTGGCAAGTATCCACGACTACTAGAATTCTTTATTATAAGGTACCTACCTACTCTTGACTCATACATAAATACATTTACTCGTACAAACTAACTTTCGCTAAAAGCGTAATCATGCGCATATCAATTCAATAGCCTTCTGTTTAATGCACCATAAAAATTCATACATTTACATAAAATATACATTTAATATTCATGACTACCTATTTTATCTAAATACTAAATAATACTGCACACATGCATTAAAACACAAATCCATGTAAAAATAGATCACAAATAGATCATCAGCTACGTCAAGTGCACTTGTACAAAATTGAAATCATAGCCCAACACACCTTGCCTTCAACTTTTTAGCATTAGACATTTTATAATTATATTATATAGATACGTATAATAAATTAAAAACTCTTAATCTACTATAATGAAATGAGAATGCGGTTAATTAAACCATGATAAAAACAAAACAGAAAAATTAAAAATATTAGTCAATGGGATCAGCTTTGGTTAAATGTAAAAAATTAAATGAAAACTTTTCACTCAATTCTCGAATTTATGAGTAGGTAACTGGTACTCCGAGCGAACAGCGGAACGAGTGGTATGTAGGAACAACAATGAGCATAAAAAAATAGATCTACTTATGTCAGTCAAAATGATGAGATTTTGTGAGATGTTTAACAAAGGTGCCACAGCACCAGGTGGACGAACGCGCCGAGCGGGACGTCGTCGAAGGCGACGGAACAGACAAGACGGCTCGCAAAGGCGCCGCTAAGCTGGGGTGAGATCCGCTGCGTCGCTCTCGGCCACACAATAGCTTCTGTCTACGTTCCTCCGAACACTCCCAAAGATTAGGATTAGAACGGTTCAATTCGAATTTTCGCTCCGACAACAGCCTCCTCGTGTCCGGCCCTCGGTACACGTATGAGTCCGCCGCAGAGGAGCTTTTATTTCGTTTTACTTTTGTCGATTTGTTACAGCCGGTATAATCTGTTGTGTTACTTCGCTGGACGGTCGGAAGTTTAGTGTAGTTATAGTGAGGTATGTTAGTAGCGGGTGCGTGATATTGTACTTTACCAAGAGATAAGTGGCCGCAGTCCACTGCAGGTGCGATATAAAGGCAGCCGCATGTAACAAAATAGAAAGATTCAGACTACCAGATCAGAACAGTATTGAGTTGCACATGTCCCTAATAGGTACGAGTACACAGCATCCGAATCCTGGTATAACATCAAGCAGATGGAAAAGAGAGTTTGTTGCAAATTGTTAGTGACAAGGTACACTTTTAAGGTGATAGTTATTGTAACAAAATGCAATAAATATCTGTGCTTCGAGTTAACATCGTTGTACGTAGAAAAACTTTATGAACCTATAACTGACGATGATATTAAATAAATAATCTCTACAGCGACTAGCTACTTTGTACTTACTCGTACTAAATATATAAATATAATTACTGCGTACAAATCACTATCATACGTATATCCGAATTCAATTATAAATACTTAACGATATCAGATCTACAAGGACTAATACAGTGTAATAAGAGATTCAAAGCATGCTGCACATGCACTTAGAGACGTGTGCCTGGAGGTACCGACAATATACTGAGCAGGATACTGAGTATTGTAAATAATAATGATATACGAAGTATTTACTTAACTTATCGTCATTACATCAACAACAGCAAACTTGAGTAAATATAATTTTCAAGCGCTACTTTTATGACTAGCGAAAAATTTGGTATCACGTAGGTATATAAATACAGATCTTTTATTCTAAGAACCAACTGAGAATACGGTTTCTTAACTTCGCATGTCTCCTCCTTGTCGACTCGAAAATCTCCAGCGGAATATTGGGTACTGCATAATAAACACGCTGTGTTAGTGGATACCTTCTACTTTATCATGTTCCAAAAGTAATGGAATTCTATCGATTCATTCAGATTAGAGATTCGTAGACGTATTTGTTGTAAAACGTTACAGACTTAAACGGATGAATTTATTTTCTATCTCATGTCATCAGTTTACTTTTTTTACTTTCAGCGTTGTGGATAAGTCGATACAATTAGCGTCATATATCAATTGTATATCATCGAACTGGTTTCGTTACTATACTATCTACTCTAGCTATTCAAAACCTTTATTCCCTTCTAGTAATAAATAAAAACAGGCGTACTCACCAGAACTTACAGCATTTCTGCACCGCGCCGACGTGCAATACGCTTCGATAACTTTCAAAATAAGAGCGTCTTCTTCATAAGAATTGGACTTGCGTTGATGCGGAGCATAAGGGTGCGTCGGCCCAATGTTTTCATCTGAACCGACCGTAAATGATTGAGGTCTGAGTGGCGGCGCAGGCCGTAAACATGTTATGCTCCACCCTAGATACACAAAAGTGAATATTGAAATAAATGTCTACTTGCTGAAATTTCATATCAATCAAATGTTAGAATATATATTTTATGGGCTTATTGTGAAGAGAACATAATTCACTTAAACCGATGTACAACAAAGGAAGTTCGTTACTACGCTCGCTATTGAATTTATGAAGTTGGGCAACCAATTTCCGAATGGTACTATTATGGTGTCGGCTTTCGATCTTATATTAAAAATATAAGGGGTACCAAGAAAAAATCAGCTTCATACGAATATGTTTAATATTTCGTAGGCACGTAGTAATTATATGTCCTGATGGAGCAGTTATTTCAGCGTCGAACCAACACCACTGACACTGTATAAATGATGACAAAGTTATTGCTGGGATATTCGGATATGGGATACACATCATGATGATGATGGTGATAGTATATTTGATCAAATTCGAAGTGCCCATACAAATTTGCACTCGCCCCACTTAGGATATTTCACTGAAGGTCACTCGAAGCCCCAGAAAGCATAAATAGCGGGCGCCTAGGACTATAAATAAATAAGGCTTTTAATAATTTATTACCTTTGTTGCTGTAACTCGAGCCAGCTGTGTCGATGAAGTCTACGGATGAAAATTTTTTGCCGATGGGAGTTTTATTTGGCTTAGCAGGAGATTGGTCGAGAGAATCACATGAATTCAGTAGCCATCGCGCGGACTGATTCTTTTGTTTATTTTTTTGAGTTTGTTGTGTGTGTTGTGTGTAGCTTTGATGATTGTTGAATGAGTGTGATCTTTTGTGGTTTGTTAGGCCGGAAGATAAATCAGAATTATTGCTGTCGCTCATGGCCATCTGTTGGTAAAAAAAAAAGTTAAGTCACCACTACTAACCGACAAGATGTATAAATAAACAAAATATATCTCTAGTATGGAATTAGCAAATTATTTTTTTCGAGGTTTCGTCAGTTCACAAAAAGTCAAAAGTGATTCTTCAGATTTTTTTACTTTTATCGGCAGATATAGTTTTTTTATATTACCATTAACGGACTTTTTCGCTTGGGACCACATCGCAAGATGTAATTTATTTAAGCAGTAAAATGTAGCAGATATGTTTCATAATCATAAAAATAGGTATGTTGACAGAGTTTGAATATTATTCAGTGAGTGATTCTCGGTTACTGTCATCATGCCTATTGAGAAATTCATAGCTTTAATTTCACATAGTCGTCTCTATGTTGAATTCTTGGCTTGGTAGCAGAATTTTTAAGCCCAGTTCAAATGGGTTTCTATAAAGAAATGTTCAATATTGATGGAAAGGACAGGTAAAAAGCCTTACCATGCATTACATTTGTCTTATTTGGTTAGTACGATTACATGAGCTTTACTTGCATGATTTTTTGTAGTTAGTATAATGAATAAACACAGGCAAGGATGATCAAGTAAAGCACTGCAACACTGGGGAACTCTAATGACAGTATTAATCTAATGGTTACAAAACCTCAAGGCAGTATTATCTTCAAACCAGTGACACAAATCAGTAGCTCTTTACAAAAGAATAATCCTTGCCTGAGTCGGTGACCACGGTAATCGGTAACTTTGCTTTCATCCACCAGTGCGCATATAAATCTGAACGATACACCACAAAGCCGGATTGGGCTTCCGCTAAACCCTTCTGCAATTTTGATAAGTCTTCACTGCGAGACCTCGTTTTACGCAATTCTGCGTGATTTGTATCAATGCTATGCTTATTATCTGTGCAAAATATGTCACGGTTACGAACAGCATTAGCTCGAGATGGTCTCTTAGTAATTGTACCTTTCTTGTCTTCTGGTTCTCGATATATACGCATATGGTAGTGTAAACTTGGCTTAGATTTTTCTGTTATATTTAGTGTACTCCACTGACAAGACAACGGTTGTCGTACATTTTTGGGTAATTCAATATGAGTACTCGGTTTTCTGTATATTCTAGGTGGAGGATCAGGTTTTAACCTAATTTCTGGAATATAGCTATCAATATTCCTTCTTATGGAAGTGCGTTTTACTTGTGGCGTGGTCATTGCGGGAGCAACGAAAGTAGATGTCACATTCGCATTGGACAAATCCCGAACATCGAGACTGTTTTCTGAAGTTACACTTGTTACGCAAGATGTTCTAGTCGTAGATCCGAAAGGTGAAGTACACCTGCATTGCTCTTCAAAAGCAGCAGCCTCTATTTCTGACAAAGTGACCTTCTTCCTACGGTCAGAGTCGAAACTTCCTTCAGATAAATTAGATAAAGAATCCTTTGCATGGTCAGATCCCTTGTCGTGCATATCTGATTCATTACCAGTGGTACTAGAGCTCGTGTATTCATGCATGTTTAGCTCCGGAGATGCTAAGTTACAACTACCCACAACACCAGAGTCAGACGAACGAGGGCTGGGACACAGTGATCTATTACAACATTCACACTTTCTATTAACCTTTTGATTTTCTGACTGTGAACTCATTCTACTCAAATTGGTATCTTCTCTACGATGATAATTTTCGGATTCTATCATTGACCTAGACATAGAGCGCCTTATTCTTTTATCCGAATTGAGCGAATGCTTTCTGAATGGAACATTCGTATTAAGATTAACATTAATTATTTTCATGTTCTGTTCTTCGTCATTTCGGAACATTGGCGGTGGATCTATAATGATAGAGTCTAAAGGATTGTAAGTCTGTTTTGGCGATGGCGGATCTAGACTTTGTAAATCATTAAAAACCAATGTATCTTCAGCATTTTCTTGGTGATGGGTGTAATTTTCCTCTGTAGATTTCCAAAGTTTAGCCACTGTATCGTTTTTGACACTACGATTAGGAAAACTCCGCCTAATAGGTAAAAAGTCGTGTTCATCATTACCAAGCTCAATTTGGGTATTTTGATCTATGTTAACCAGATCTTCACAAGCCATGTATGGTTTAACCTCATAACTGGATTTATCAACACTTTTGGAATGTAAAGCAAATGGATTCAAAGTATTCGCACTAGGTCGTGAAAATGTTTCGCAATATTGATCATTGTCTATTGTTCTACTGTTGTTCTGGATTGCATTGGCAACAGCGGTACCAAATAAATCTCGTGTGCAATCTGCCTTATAGATTGCTTGACTTGTATCCAAATGTGCATCATTAGACTTATCATAATATTGCACATAACCAAAGTTACTACCCCAACTGCTACTGGGGGATACAGTTCTTGGGCTAACCAGCGCGTCTTGTCTGAATATTTTATTGCTACTATAAGCCTCTGCATCAGTACAGCTGGAGGACGCATATGATTCAGTATCTACATCACTATCATCACTATCTGTATATGCTGTTTCAGTGCATATTGCACCATCATTGTCTATCCGCAGACGAATATGGTTTTTATGCCTCCTTAAAACTGGTATACCCGTCAGTTCGAAAGCCTTCGCCCAGGTTCTTTCGTGTAACAATTTGCGTAGCATTTGTCTAGTGATAACTTTTTTCTTAACGAGTCTTGCGAAATATTTCGTCAACGAATAATAAGGTGATGCAGAAGGGTAGCTAGGCGGCGGTAGTGTCACATGATAAAGGCTGCGGCGACTAGAGTTGATGCTAGACAACGCCCCTTCAGAAGGAGAGCGGGTCAGCTACACAACCAAAATGACAAAAACCTTAGTTTTCAACTAAATCAATTCATGTATCATTTTTTATGAAATACTATTTCATGTATAAGAGTATAAACTGACATAAAAGGGTGGCCCATTAACATATACATACAGGACATAAATGAACAAGTACAATAGCAGATACTGCTATCTGACTATTTTATTTTTCACCAGTATTAATAGAACACCCCATTAAGGATAACATAATGGTTTTAAAATTACTTACATGAGGCAGTGACTGTGGTTGTCCAGGTTCATGAGCAGGACTACTCGTATTGGAGTGCTTTTGCAACAGGCTCACCCAGTTATCAGCTTCTGCTTTAGTCTGACAAACAGCTACAATGGTATCTATCATTGGTCCACTTATTTCAAATGCATTTTTTCTGGTATCTGTGTCATCTAATTTGCAAACTGTTATGCCTGTTAAGGGAAGACAACCCTAAAACATAATATACATAGTTAGCGTAACTGAATTAATGAATATAGGTATATAAAAATAAAGAATATATATGAAATTAAATAAAACAAAACATCAGTATTGATTGATTGAGTATTCCTAAACAAATCTACTTAAACTTTGGTGGATAAGGTACTTACTTCATAGACAAAAGCAGATACTCTCTTGCTAACTGACAATAAGAGCAATGCTGAAGGAAAAAGAACAAGATAGCGGTCTTGGTGTGAGGGCCCTACAGCCACGCTTCCCATGTGTAAAACATCTCCAAGGGAGGCAAGTTCACCACCGGGCCAGCCACGAACTTCACCAGTTACCACTTGAAGCTCGAGTTCCTTTTGACGTCTTAGCGCTGCACAACCACTCTGAAAATTATGGAACTTTAAGTTTCTTATTTTGTTTACTGGACTAATCAGATTATTAAGTTGACTCACTGGCTGGGACTACTATGTTGGCATTCAGCCAAATTGATATAAAGCTTTGGCCTGATTGAGGAATAGAAGCTGTTATTATATGGGTTTTTATCCATATGAAAATGACACAACAATGACAAATATAACAATTTACAAAGAGTAATACATAAATTACCCAGCAAGGCCCAGGTTTAATATATGTGGCGGGGGACATAGGACTGGTACCCAAACCCCACAATGCACTGTCATAAAGATATGTATAGTGGAAGAGGTAGATAACGCACGCACAATGGCCCAAAATGGGAGGCTAGGTGCGGAAAAAGGAGTCCCAATACGAGAGGTAGATAACTTACAGCAATATCCTTATATACAACTGAAGCTCGATGTGTATCTCCTCTGTCTGGGTGTGCTTCATGCACATGTCTAGCTAATTCTTGAAGCATCGCTGGATATTTTCCTAAACGTCGAAATGGCTTTGACAAACCAGCTGTTAATACTAGCACCCCAGGACACACAGCACCAGCATTCTCCATCCATGTATTGAGATCCTCCCTAAAAATATAAATATAAATGATTGTTCATAACAATATAAATTTATTTTACTAATGTGGGATTAAACGTCTATTTGTCGATAGAAATGAAATGTTCTAGATCAAATTATCGTCTGTTTCTGAAAAGTAATGGGGAACATATAAAATTACCTGCAGCTGGTGTACCAGCTTGCTGATTGAGGGACCAATCTTACAGTACAGTACAGGCTCAGACAGTAGTCACTCCTATGAGAGTCAAAAATAGGGTGTCTCGCTCTTCACGGGAAGTTGTATTCTATGTAACATGCGAAAATGATATGAGAGTCAAAAATAATCAATTCATGATATTTGTTTTCTTTTTTAATTCCTCTCTCATTAACCAATCACAGTTTTTAGAATTTATACAAACGATAATTATTCACATTGAGAGAGCTGGAGTCCGTAGTAGGTGTAATACCTGTATGACAGATCTCCAGGCCCCCTAATACAGTGTCATTATAGGCTCTAGTACATGAAGCAGTGTAAGAGTATATAAAATATAAACTAATAAAAGTGGTCGAACTTTGGATATCACAGGCATTGCACTTGGGTGAAGAAGACAATCTGTATAATTACTACTCACTTATACTTGTCCAGAATACACACAGCTTTTGGATGACCAGCACAATAAATTTGATGAACTGCTTTAATTTTGGGAGCCCACTGTAGAAAGAGGCCTCCTACTCGTTGATCTGGGCCAGTTTTTGTGGCACATTCATCAAGCAGCGAAAGAAATTGTTCATGAACTTGTAACACCTCATTGATGTTTCCTGTCAATTGTCTAAATTCATCTCTAGTAAGCCTAGAATGAATAAAAAAGATAAGTCATTACATCAGGATGCAACATGGAAAATGATACAACAGACTGGTATTAACTATACAGTTCACATATACTATCATCAAACCTTTATAGTGTGATTTCATAAACTATGGTACCTATCTATTTTACTGTTGTACAACTTATTAAATGACTATGAAGATAATCTATTTACATATTATGTGATAATCTATATAAGTGTAGTTCCTGGCATATATCTTCTGAAACAAGGCCCTGATACATTCACATTGTTTTGATATGATCTAAGTTCCTCCAACATAAAATATGTACTGCTCATATAGAGCACATTTTGTAGACATGATATTTGCCAGTAACTTCTTCAAATTATGTTTGTAAAAGAAACAGACAAGTCTTAATTTTGTATAATAAACATAGTAAACAATTAATTAGACAGCATAGATATTCTACATCTTATGTACAAATGCAAGCAAGTACTAAGATTTTTTCTTTCATAAAATGGAATGATGAATAATAAAACAAATATTAGAAAAGGGTACCTATATTTTATTAGATTTGATAATACTCACATTTCACTATTCTCCAAGGGCTGTAAAAAATTGCTGACTAGACCTTGCATCTCAGCTACATGAGCTTTTTCTGAATCTATGATATCTTTAAGCACCACATTTCTAAATGCTTGAATCTCTGATGCTGCCCTTATTGGTGATGTAGTTACAGAACCGGATTGATCTATAAACATTATTTATTATTGAAGCTATTATACTTAATATATGGAAGCATAAGTTTATTTACCTTTTTGACGTTATTATTATCAAATAAGTCAACATACCTTTATATTCAGTGACATAATTGCTAGGGAACCAGCCGGTGGTCTCACCTAATGTTCCTTCCCACCATCCTCCTTCTTCTTTCTGAGTAACAGTAATAATATCTCCTTTCTTGAAACATAGCTCATCATTATTTTTGCCCTTAAATGAATATATTGCTTTCACCATGCAATTTTCGGCTGACATTTTACTTAGCTTTTGGGACCATGATATGGATTCTAAAAAAAATGTTCTTCATTAGACTTGTATTCCTTGCATACATTTAAAATTGTGCGTGAAGTAACGGGTTTAGTACTTTACAAAACAAGCAACAAAGAGTATAATGATTAGCAAGGAATATTTTTTTTGGACAGCTCATACTTCCAAAGAATAACAGGAAGTCCTGGTGTCATTTGAAAATTTACTAGATTAAATCACTTGAAGGCCTATCGTCAACTGATATTGGTCACGGTACGTTTTCCAGTCTTATTGCGTTAAAATATTTGAGTAATAATAAGATTTTACTGATATTGAACGTACAAAAACGCAAAATCCTCCAATTTTTCACGGACTTGAGTTCCAATCCAAAAATAAATACACCACAGATTCACAGATGAGTGAACAATTTAGTTTTTTTAGGGATTTTATGACATGGTAACTAGGACGTTTGTGTTATGTGTTATTTTTGTACATATTTTAATATAATAAAATAAACTTAGTGTTCATAATGTTTGGGACTTCACGCGATATATTTTTGAACACTTATTTTTGCCGACGTTTCAGGTGCGTTGCAGCACCCGTGGTCACGACTTGACTGGCCTGCGAGCGTCGCGCGGTATGTAGGAAACATTTTTTGTGTGCCTACCCTCCATTAACTTCATATTGAATGTAAGGCTGGCAAGTTGCCAGCCTTACATTCAATATGATGATTATTGATGCCAGTGGCAACACACCACACTCACCATGTCAGTTTTAGGCGGCATCGGCGGCACTGTGTTTTTGGGTTTCACTATTTTAATCACTGGATTCCAGGTCCTGGATAATTTGAATCCATCTTCCCTATTGAAGCAAATTTTGAAATCCGTATAAACATGACTCATAAGCTAGATTAGTCCTTAGTTCATAAGCGAGGCTTTGTCACCTTTCTTGAAGAACAGGGGCGCTAGCCAAAATGCATTCGTTCCGAATCTACATTCGTCATCGCTCTGAAAATGTATGCGAGTGACATTTGTGGTCGGAATCGGATTACAATGACATTCCGACAACAAATGTCACTCCCATGCATTTTCAGAGCGATGACGAATGTAGGTAGATTCGAAACGAATGCATTTTGAAAAAACAAGAAATTGAAACTTGACATTGGCGTCTCGCCATTAATTTTATAAGCCCCTGGGGGCCTAGCCAAGATGCATTCGTTCCGGATCTACATTCGTCATCGCTCTGAAAATGTATGGGAGTGACATTTGTGGTCGGAATCGGATTACAATGACATTCCGACAACAAATGTCACTCCCACCTATGCATTTTCAGAGCGATGACGAATGTAGGTAGATTTGAAACGAATGCATTTTGAAAAAACAAGAAATTGAAACTTGACATTGGCGTCTCGCCATTAATTTTATATGTCGTTTACATTTACTAGAGACTGGCAAAATAGCAGCTATTCTGCTGCTGAAGCCATTATAAGAAAAGAAGAAGAATGCATTTTGGCTAGGCCCCCAGGATCACCACACTTCTGTATCATGCTTCCGGCGTAATCTTCGAATAAAACTGAATTGAAGAGCTTCACCGGTGTTCCACCCGCTTTCAGAAGTTCTGAAGTGATACCGTCTTCTCCTGGTGCCTTGTTGTTGTTTTAAGCAGTTGAGGGCTACCCTAATCTCGCACAGGTTGAGATTAGGGAAATCCCCGGGGTAGTGTATACTTGTGTTGTAATATCTGTCTACACCTAGGGGCTGTAGGTGTACAGGGCACAAATCAACCTCTCAGACAAGTCAGTCCACTTACTAAACAACCGATGAGGTACAGTATATTAAATCAATATTAGCCTATCGCAGTCCACTGTTTGAAATAGATCTCTCAATATGCACCATTGTTACCGACTCACAGTATTTTGTACAAAAGGCCCAGAATATGAAATAGCTCCCCAATTTTCGTAACGATTTAAAACCTACTTGTAGTGTATTACTCAACTAAGATATAAACGATAAGGGTTAACAAAATAAAAGATTGATTATATGAAATTTACAATAGTATATTGATCAGAAAACATTTTTTCAGTTAAATCTTAAGAAAATAGAAATTAACATGTGAGATGACTTTACTAATATTACTACTGCAGGTGTTTGATCAAAGTAAAAACCATACTTAAGTAAAATTATGGAAAGACAATTAAGCTTGTACTATTTTACTAAATGAAAAGTTACATAAAAAATATAGGTATTACCTACATATTGCTTAATTATGTGTAATTGCATTAAAAATTATTAGGTAAGTATATTATTTACATTATTTTATGTCTGTAATTATCAAAATATTTCTTTTTATTACAAAAATTCATCACACCAATCTTTTAAACATTGGTAACAGTCTGATGATTGCTTAGAGTTGGCGTTACATGTGTCCTTCAACCATTCTTGAAATAATTCTTTTTCTTTTTTCAACACCAAAAATTGACCCAAAACTGTGTATGCCTGTAACCAAAGAATCAATGATTATAATAAGTCTGAAATATGAATGTGTACAAAGTTAATTATTACATTTTTTACTAAAACATAAATTCAAGTTAAAATCTTAAATGTAAATACTGAAAATTGTTGGTTTGTTTATTCAGATTAATCTTCAGCAAAGTAGCCGCGTTATAAAGTTCAGTTATAAAAGTTACAACTACAGGTATACGTCATTAGCTTTTCATATGAAATAATGTGACTGTTGGTCAATGTGTAAATTGATATTGAAACTTGTAGAAACGACACCAATAATTAATGATGTTATCAGAGCTTTGTTTTGTGCGACTAGCCCATGTGTATATGGATCATTTAAACGGGACTGAAAAAACAAGAAAAGCAGCTAGCTATATTAAGGTCTATTTACAAATATGTTTACTTAACTAATTGCCATATTTTATTTGAGTAGAAAGTAAAGGGTTAATTTCCATGCTGGTTTATCCATATCTACTGTAATAAAGAGGAATAATTTGTATTTTTGTGAGTGTGTATGCTTGTTCGCAATACCTCGAAAACTAGTGTCATTTCCAGCATTATTTCATCATTGAAAAGCTACATGCACCCGGAGTAATAGGTATAGACTATACTTTTTGCAAGAAGAAATTATGGATCCTTATTAAAAAAGTATCCTAAAACGTTCCTCGTTGCATGCGTTGCGGAAACATCCAATAGTTTCCGCAACGATAAATCAAAAGTATGTGAGTCGAGTGGAGAGGCGAGTAGTTGTCTATATAGGTACTTCATAATTTAAAAACTGTTCATTTGGCAAAGTATCGTTTTATTTTATGCCAGATGACGGACACAAACAGTATTATCAAATAGTTTAATCTTACCTTATCAAATCCTGCTACTTCAAGCCTTTTGCCTAAGACTTCACCAACGCCCGCTAAATCCGTTACTGGTTTTTCTCCCATGGGCTCAGCCACAAAATTCCTGTGCTTTTGTGATGTGCTCGACATATTGAAAGTTGTTTTGTTTATAATAAAACCCAATCGACTTTACAGCCAATCAATTAACAGGAACAAATAATTCTTGCTGAGGTCATTAACAAAATTAAACACTAATAATATGTAACCGTATTCTGACAATGAATAATATGCAAACAACACCAAACAATGACAATGAATGAAATGAATGAGAATTTGAATGAATAATATGATAGCATCAAAACCACAGAACACTTATATCCTACGCGTAGCTACGCATAGCTACGGCATCAAAACATTGATATATAAGGGAGGGGATCGGACCTACCTACAAAACGATGTGTCTTTACCTACGTTCCATTTTTATGAATGGACGTTTTACTATATTAGTGCTGTGCCTTCTCCTATCGTAGAAGTTGTCAATTTACGTATACTAATACGATTGGGTATACTTATTTTTGAACGTGTTTTAACCTAAAAAGACCGGTAACATGCTACACTCATAAGATAATAATATAATTATTATTTCTATTATAATTTATTGATTTTTTACTATTTCAAATGACGTTCATTTTATATATACGTGTATATACGTGTATGATTAACACGCAAACGCAACAAATCACAACCGGGACCGAGATAAATGCACTTTCATGCATTTGCAGTCCTTATTAAGTAGTCATGCCGTCACTCACACAAAGACCGTTTTCCAGCTGCTCTTTTCAATTTTCGAAATCAAATATCTTTAAGACTACATATTTGTTATAAGAAAATTTACTTTAGCAATTCTTTATAATCATTATGGATATAAAATTTTAAATAAGCAGTCGATAAATATTATTTTTGAAGTACGTCACTAGTATGCTAGTTGTAGTAAGAATCTAGAAAAAATTATGAATGACGGGGCGCAAAGCATTCATAGATTTTGGTGACCTTGGCACGCTGTCGTTCCTAAAGGTGGGAACAAATTATCGGACGCGTTCGTAAGCCGGATCGGACGCGGCTTAATAATGTGCACGATTGTCTTCGTATGTGACAGAGACAACACACAGACGCTCCCCGTTCACACCGTCCACCGCGGAAGCAAAAATATCGAGCCGGCCAGATTCTTTTCGGACGTCCGTGCGCTCAAGGACGGCTCAAGGTTACGTCCGCTACTTATGACCGATAGTTTGCACAGTTTCGTTTATTTGTACTACCCAGATAGCTTGTATCAGCCGCGGCTTACGGACGCGTCCGATAATTTGTTCCCACCTTTATAGTTGTGCGTTAGGGCCTCCCTGTGCATCAAAAAAGATATAATTGAATGGCATACGTATTGGACGAGGTTCCCATTTCCCACTATACGTGGGATTTTAAAACAACTGGGGAACTTTACTCTAGACGAAAGCAGCAGTAATACTCTAGGAATAGAGGTAATCACAGAGTAAAGTAATATATGAGGAGGTAGTCCGCAATCCATGATGTTTTTATAGCTGTCAAAATTTATGAGGGTTCTTAGGACAAATCTATTCTACTACCTATTGCAATTCATCCAGGTGATTGGAACATATAATATAGTTGTTACAAACATACAAAATACGCGAGAAAAAGTATGTTTGCAGATATTTTTGTGATAAATACATAATAATATATGTTTAGTTATATTTTTTTATTCTTTTCTGAAAATTTGTGAACAAAGTATGGGTAGGTAATATTGATTTTATGAACCTCTAAATTATGGATTTTGTAGTTAGCATAGTACTCTTCATTAATTTCATTCTTACTCTGTGAGCATTATTTTATTAGCATTAGCTACAGACAGAGTGAGACGTATACAACAGTATTTAGCATCAGACATTACTTACTCTATCCTGTGATCGTGATCTATGTGATCATGCATGCAATGCATGGTATTATATAGAGAAACGGTGACATTAGGCCAAGTAGTGTTGGCAACCCTGGCCATACATAAACATTTAAACTAAACATACAAAACAATTTAATTTTTAAACATAGGTACAATACAATTTTCTAAAGGCGTGTATCCATGGCCGTAAAATAAATTAAAAACTTGATACAATCAACAATCAGAGCGTCCAGCGTCATATTTTTGTTGTTGTGATATCGTGTTATTGCTATTGCAATTCTAACTAACGTTTAAATATAATTTAACTCAGTCAGTGGTGGTCAGTGGTAATAACTGTAGAGACATCGAAAATATATAACAAAATTTGTCACCCATTTCATTGAAACCAAATGATGTTGCCAATCAACTTTCTTCCACAATCGACATAGAAGTGCGACTTGTCTTTGTTAAGTTACTTTAGTAGGTAACATATTATACATAATAATATTAATGTAATGTATTATTATCGATAGTAAAAAGTTTCGTGACTTCACGATCAAGCCGCTGGTAAAATGGAACTTTCACTCGAAGAAACATTACATCAGGCAGTATTAGTTCAAGACTTATATACTGTTTCGCAGGTTCTATCAAAAGGTAAGTATTCATGTATTATGAAAAGTCTCCATTCGTTTTTTGATTGGTGAATATCCATACTCCAGTACTCCATAGCATATTAATAGTATAAATGCGTAAGTATAACTGTCTGTGTGCATGTATATAAAATCCATCTGGATTCCCCACAAACCTGACAGAAAATCTCCAATTTGGGGGTTCATATAACCAAAACTCCACACACTTTCAAAGGTAACAATTTAACATATTTATACCAAATATGTTAAATTTTTCCTGGGTTACTTGTCGTGATTTTCGAAAATACCTCATATGCTACCATCAGCTGGATGAAATGTGATATTTGATATACAATATCTGTATAAGGTGTTATAAATTCATGTAAACTTCACCAGTTGTTTAACAAATATCAAAATGGTATATCATATGTGCTAAGTTGCAAGAGTGCTTCAAAAGAAAAAAAAGGAGCCTTCATCCCTTCTATCTGTTAATATCAAATACTCTATAGCTGTGAAAAGTGCAATTTCTAAGTCACAGCTATAAAAATATGTAGTTAAACCCTTGGTGGACCCTTTGTCTGCTCATGACTGCTTAACATTCATGAGAATGAAGCTCAGAAAATTTTGCATTGGGTTGGAATAAAATTTAAGACATTGGCAACATTATTAATCTTCTAGAAGTTGCCCGCTAAACTCACTATTCCCTTATATTTATAGAGTCTCATATACTATATCTACACTAATATTATAAAGAGGAAAACTTTGTTTGTTTGTCTGTTTGGTTGTAATGAATAGGCTCAAAAACTACTGGACCGTTTTTAAAAATTCTTTCACCATTCGAAAGCTACATTGTCCACGAGTAACATAGGCTATATATCATCACGCTACCATACAAGGGAGCGGAGTAATAATCATAAATCTCAATTGATCCGGTAAATTTCTATACATTGGCGCTAATATCGCTAACAATTTCCGTTGTCATGACAGCAAGGAAAAGTAGTATAGAGAGGCAAGTAGTGAATTGAGTAGAGTCGTACAACGCGATAATCGACATCCACGCGGGCGGAGCCGCGGGCAACAGCTAGTTCTCAATAAAGAATTTCATATCATGTTGTATTTAAGTAATAAAATCATTATCTATGTCTAAATATAATGCGTAAAATGTAATGATGTTTAAATTACCTACATTTTCCCTGTGTAAGCGCAATCCCTACAAATTCACCAATCGGGTTGGTAACGCTGGTATTACTAGAAGAAATAGGGAATAATAGTTAGTATGAAAGTTTGTCATTTTTGAAGATATCTTAATTAAGTTTGGTACTTAGACAGATGAGAGTTTGGAGAAAAATATGGTGGACTAGAGAAGAGGCAATGGGGATGGAAGGTTAGAGGAAGGGTATATGAAAGGGAAAGTGAGGGGAAGGAATGGGATGGGATGGAAAGGAGGGAAAATGGGGAAATAGAGAAATGATGAGGCCACACACCAAAGCAGCAAACACATAGCAACTTGCTTTTGATCCCTTTTACTTTTTTCATTATGCTCTAAATACACATGTACTTATATAGAATAAAATAGTGATATCTTGTGCAATTACAGGTGCTAATCCTAACAAGACTATTAGCCAAGGCAGAACATGTCTCGGAGAGGCTGCTATTATTGGAAATATTGATATTTTAAAATTACTCATAAGTGGTAGTCAAACGTCATCAGTACAACAAAAAATATCTTCCCAACACTTTCCTGCCCGAAGAAGGAAAAGGACTTTTAAAAGGAAGTTTGATGATGAAGATGCACAATGTGATGACAATGTTACAAGGTGTATACATTTGGATGAATTACCCCGGAAAAATAAACCCAGTCAGCTCAATAACTTGCCTATCACAGAGAGAAATCAAGGATATTTCATTGTTGTACACAATGAAAGTCCTAGTAGTGAAGAAAGTAAATTGTGTAGTTTAAAATCACCTTTAAGCTCCTCGTCGCAAACATGTTCACCACAAGCTGATTTGGAATGGGATGAAGAAATAGGAAACACTGCACCTGCTACTACTGAAGATGACAAATGCTCTTCAATATACAAGTGAGATATTTTTGGTGTAACATTATTTACCTCTTAATTGTTTATACTATACTAAACAGATGCTTGATTTTTAGATGGTATGCTCGTATTCTTGAGTCTACTGGAGCAGCAATAGCTTCTGCATCAGTATTCATAGCTGGGATAAATCAACAAGATGCTTCCTTGAAAACTGCTCTGCATTATGGTGCAGAAGAAAACCATCCTGAAGTTGTCACATTATTGATAGAAGCTGGTAATTGGATTACATACATATATTATGCTTGCATCACCCTAGAGAATAGATTAAGGCAACAAACCCACCATCTGCTTTTGTCCTTACATTAGCTGATCCACCCCAGCTTTGTCCATGGCAGGTACTTCGAAATATATGCCTTTAATTTCATCGATTTTAAAGAATTTATGGGAATCTACTGGATGTGTTGAACATTAGCATGGTGATATTTTTATATTATTTATGTATAAACTTTAATGCCAACTTCACTATACATTTTAATAAAATCATTCTTAGCTAATAGGTAGTTTTGAGAAGTCAGTGTGTCTTTGCCACCCAAGGCCTCCTCCAACTCTTTCCAGTCTGCTCTTGATGCTGTTAATCTAAGCCATAGTGAACTGGCTATCTTTTCAATGTTGGCTATTTTTTAATTTAGTCAGCCCATTGTTTTACCTACCTTCCTCTTTTCCTCTTTGTTTGGAATCTAGGAGTCTACTCTGTTATGTCTTGTCATTTCCTTTGAGATCTTTCATCATGTGACTTGCTTTTTCACCACCACCTCCATTTAAAAGTTTCGGTTTTGACTACAATATCTTCAAACTTTGTAATATTCCTTATATCTATTGCCCTTTTTCTGTATCGTTTTGTGTATTCCAGAATGATCCTATCAATGGCTCTTTGACATGATGTAAGTGAATATTGGTGATAAACAGGTGTTATATATTTTCCTTTTCATTGTAATGTTTTAGTGTTTACTTTTTAGGCAAAAAGTTGACCTTAGTATAATATATGTAGGAATTTACATCTACAATCTGCCTGATATCCAGAACATCCTTCTCAGAAGAGACAGCCAACGGCCGACCCGTGGACACAGCCTTCAATTGACACGGGCCTCCGCTGACACACTGATTGCCCATCACTTCTTCAGTAATAGAGTGGTCTATAATTGGAACTTACTACCAGAGGAAGTTATATCTGCCACCACAATAAACTCGTTCAAAAATCGGCTTGATAACTGGCTACAACTAGAAAATTCAGTGCTTAAAAGAATGACGGACAGTTAAAACAAAAAGAGACACATACATTTTATCACTAGAAGTGAACACATCAGCTTGTAGCTGCTTGTTCATAAAAAAAAAAATATAAATAAATAAATAAATTCTATTTCCTCCTTATCTACTATGATGTTTTTTTGGATATGTTGGATTGGTATTCGTTTTGCTTATTGTCAAGCCAAACTTTTTGCTTTCCTATATCAGATCTTGAAGCATGCTTTAGCAGATTTCTGAGTCATCTGTTACTATTATTACCTATTTTGTCCTCTGCGAATCTTGAGTGATTCAAACGTGATCCATTGAAGTCCCATGTTGCTCCATTCAAATATCCTGAACTTCCTCTAATACATATCCCTATCTCACACCTCTATGTATTTGAAAAGTATCTATCTCCCTGTTTTTAACTTTATTCTTGCTGTGCTATTTGAATATATATTTTTTTATCAATCTTTTCTATTCCTTGATTTATCATTGCTTCCCAAATGTAACAATGTTATAAAGAATCAAATACTTTATTATAATCCACAAATTCCGTGTAAGTGGATAGTTGCCGTCTTGGCATTTCTCAATGAGTTGTTTTATTACATTGTTATCCATTGTCGAGAATCCCGATTGAAATCCAGCTTGCTCTCTTGGTTGTTGTTCGTCAAGTTTCTTAGTAATTTGGTTTATGGCGTTGTACGACTCTACTCGACTCTCTACTTGCCTTCTATTCTACTTCTCCTTGCTGTCATGACAACCGAAAACAGTTAGCGATATTAGCGCCAATGTATAGAAATCTGCCGGATCTATTAAGATTCCTGATTATTGCACCGCTGCCTGGAATGGTAGCGTGACAATATATAAGCCTATGTTACTCCTAGATATTGTAGCTTTTCATAGATGAAAGAATTATTGAAGTTTCGGAGCCTATTCATTACAAACAAACAAAAAGTAAATCTCCACTTCATAATATTACTGTAAATCCATATAAATGTTAGCAAGACTTTTTTTCCAAAGAGAGTGACTATTAAGAATGGTTTTGGGCCCCATTGACCTCATCATGAGGCCTACTGCCCATTTCCAATGTTACTAGTAAGCTACTGATACTTATATCTATCAAATATTCGTAATTGTAGAGTACACATTTGCAAGAATATTACCATTATTCTCAATAATCACCTCTAATGTATCTTCCATATCACACATTTTATTGCACTTAATTATTTCAGTAGTATTTGCCCGAAATAGAAGGACACGTGCTAAAACACGGACACTATAATACTTTTCTTTCAATACAGGATGCTGTTTAGACATTCCGGCAGGCGAAGGTTATACACCACTCCATTTAGCTGTTCTTAAAAACAATCTTAATATAGTAAAAATATTGCTGAAAGCTGGCAGCCAAATAGACTATCCAACACATGAGGATATGACTGCACTTCACTTAGCAGCTACGGAAGGATTTCTGGAAATAGTGAGTATATTAATTGTATGTTGTGTATAGGTATAACGTATAACGAGGCCCTGACCTGAATTGTTTTGATATAATCTATGATTGAGAGTTCGTCCACCACACCCCGTGCTGTGTCTACTGCTCATCATATCAAAAGCCTGTAAAAGTAATCCTTTGCACTATCTGAAAGTACTGGAAAATAGATGAAATTGCTACTTATTCTTAACATTTATTTTTTTATTATATTTAGGGATGAGATGAGAAACCTTCTCATCAGTTTAACTATTTTTAAAGTAAGAATGTATTTATAACATTAGCCTTGGCCCTTCGCATACTTTCGACTCCCATAGCTCTTAATTTAAAATAGGTAAAAACTAAAACCCAACTACGACAAAAATGACGCTGAAAATTTTTGAAACAAGATTTTCAGGCCATTTTCAGGCCACAGGCCAAGGAGCACATTCAAACAATTCAGTTTTATCATATTTTTATCGGTTTGAATCGGTGTCTATAAATAAAATATAATACATATTTCGATTCAAAACGTTATAACATAACATAAGCACATTTGTTGGTTTTTAGGTTGAGCTTCTAATAAATAGTGGAGCTCATATAGAAGCAAAGGACATGGATGAACGGACAGCATTTTTTTATGCAGTTAGAAGAGGTAATGTGGATGTAGTCCGATATTTGATAGCAGCTGGTGCATATATGAATGGTGAAGAAATTAACGGTACTTATAATGTTTTTATACTTTTCCTAATGTGTAAAAAGCCGCGGTAGCCTAGTGGTATGGGTGAGGGACTGCTGACACGAGGTCTCGGCTTCGATCCCAGGTTTTACCATGGCACACACCGATTACTTTTCGAAGTTATGTGTGTATTTATCGCAGGTTGATGAGTGCCCGGTTAATGGCAATGGGCTCTATTACATTGGGACCTAAACATAAACTGGCGAAATGTGGGTGCTAGCACCTCTGCCTACGCCTTCGGGGATATAGGCGTGAGTTTATGTATGTTATGTGTAAAAATTGTATTATGAATTATGTCTAGCTCTATTGGGCCAAGTGATCTAAACTTCATGTTTATCACATTGCACGGTCATTTTAATATCGCTAGTTACTTGATCATTGGACATTTTGACATTTAAGTTTGAAAAGGAAATTCTAGTGGAATTTTTATGGGGAGAGTATAACTAGACGATACGGATCCAAATGACGACGCCGCACAGTGGTCTGAAAATCGAGCTCCCCTTTCATAGAAAGTCAATGTGGAATATTCATAAAACCAAAATATGGGACGTGTCAGGTATACATTACTTTAATGCATATTGTAGTATGAATGATTTTAGTTACTCCGCGCCAGAGAAAAAAAATATTTAGTTTTTTTTTGTATGGGAGAAATTACATAAAGTACATTTTCTCGCGACTGAATGAAACTGAAGGGCTGGTACTCATACGAGCTGTTACCGTTCTTAAGGCGATTAGGTTGACATACCACTCGTATACCTTTAGGTGCCGCTTCACACGTAGGAATTTTTTGAAATTTCGAATTTACGGTATTGAATTTTTTAAGTATGGGACGCATTTAAATTAAGTTGGTGAGGAATTTGAAATAATATATTTGTATTATGTCGCAAATATGCGCCTAATGTTATAATAAATTAAATTAGGTACTTTAACTCAGAAAAAAGTTGACTTTAGAAATTCGTTTTTTTACGAATACTAATTAGAGCACTGCAACTAATACTTGCCTTAAATTTACAAATAACTGTTTACAATAATAACCTCATTAGCTAAGTGGGTGTTTATGAATTTTATTTAATAGTTCAGATTTATTACGTGTTAATTTGTTCCCACCCTTAATGAGGGTAGTCATACATAAATAGAATATTTGGCATGAATTCTGTCAGTAACGTTTAGCTCTGGTGCGCGTAACCTTTATTTTTTCTGTTATTTCCAATTTTCTATAGCGATGGAAGGTTTTGGTACCAATCTTGATGTTTTCATGTTTGTGGCTAACAACACTTCTTTCTCAAATCCCAATGTGTTGTTTGAAGTGTTTGTGGATAGTGTTCATTTGTCAGAAAATGAAAAGAGATACTTGAAACAATTCTGCCAAACTTATGTGTGTGCATTGAGAAGGAAATGGATCTCATGTAATCGCACGCGACATACTTTCATTAAAAAGTACGAAGCATGGCTCCAAGAAGACATCAAATGGCCTGAAGTCATCAAGGAAAAGATGAGTTCCTCAGTAACAATAGATCAGTCACCATGTTCCAGTTCCGAATTTCTCGTAAACGAAGGTGCACCATCATCCGCACAACCACAAACTTGTAGTGTTGGAACCTCAACATCTCTTGGAAACCAAGGTCTTTGGTTACTGAGGAACTCATCTTTTCCTTGATGACTTCAGGCCATTTGATGTCTTCTTGGAGCCATGCTTCGTACTTTTTAATGAAAGTATGTCGCGTGCGATTACATGAGATCCATTTCCTTCTCAATGCACACACATAAGTTTGGCAGAATTGTTTCAAGTATCTCTTTTCATTTTCTGACAAATGAACACTATTCACAAACACTTCAAACAACACATTGGGATTTGAGAAAGAAGTGTTGTTAGCCACAAACATGAAAACATCAAGATTGGTACCAAAACCTTCCATCGCTATAGAAAATTGGAAATAACAGAAAAAATAAAGGTTACGCGCACCAGTGCTAAACGTTACTGACAGAATTCATGCCAAATATTCTATTTATGTATGACTACCCTCATTAAGGGTGGGAACAAATTAACACGTAATAAATCTGAACTATTAAATAAAATTCATAAACACCCACTTAGCTAATGAGGTTATTATTGTAAACAGTTATTTGTAAATTTAAGGCAAGTATTCTTTGCAGTGCTCTAATTAGTATTCGTAAAAAAACGAATTTCTAAAGTCAACTTTTTTTCTGAGTTAAAGTACCTAATTTAATTTATTATAACATTAGGCGCATATTTGCGACATAATACAAATATATTATTTCAAATTCCTCACCAACTTAATTTAAATGCGTCCCATACTTAAAAAATTCAATACTGTAAATTCGAAATTTCAAAAAATTCCTACGTGTGAAGCGGCACCTAAAGGTATACGAGTGGTATGTCAATCTAATCGCCTTAAGAACGGTAACAGCTCGTATGAGTACCAGCCCTTCAGTTTCATTCAGTCGCGAGAAAATGTACTTTATGTAATTTCTCCCATACAAAAAAAAACTAAATATTTTTTTTTTCTGGCGCGGAGTAACTAAAATCACTCATACTACAATATGCATTAAAGTAATGTATACCTGACACGTCCCATATTTTGGTTTTATGAATATTCCACATTGACTTTCTACGAAAGGGGAGCTCGATTTTCAGACCACTGTGCGCCGCCGCCTCGCGCCTATCCGATTAAGGTTAGGTTAGGCTGACGCGGAAATGTAACTGAGCAGAGCTCCCAGGTTATTCGTGGTTATTTTTCAAATTTATTGAATTTTTGATAAATTATAATTTTAAATACATCATTAGGTAAATAGTAAAGACAGTGCCTAAAAATGTTTTAAAGTAGTAGGTATATTATCAGCTTTGCAAACGACTACATTTTTACGTGTTTGTCGTGAGGTCATGGTACTTACCTACTTGACAACAAATAACTACATAATGTGGTAAATAGCGGCAAAGTGTTTTGGACTGTAATCTATTAATGTTTTTCTAATTGTATACCTTAGATATTTTATAGGTATGTAGGTATACCCTATATTAGATATACACGTTTTTCTTAATTTTATTAATTTCTTCAATGCGTGTACCGCGTGGTCGACCCCGTCTAGCCCGCCCATTCCGTACTATTGTAGTATTATGTTTTCCTTTAATTAATGCAACAGGACAATAGGTATAATAACTAGGTCTTCCGATTCTACCCAATATTGTTTAATATCTAGTAATTATTCCTACTTACGTATTTTATTTATACAACCTATTTATTTTATTATATAAAAAGACTATTCAACCAATAATGCAAGCCCGTGCGCTTGATTTGATTTAATGTAAGGTAATCTACGATTGGTTGGTTGACGCGCCTCGTCATCGAGGCAACCGTTATCCTGTCCCGCCCTTTTAAAAAACAGTTCTGCGCAGCTAGAGTGAGTACCTACATTGTCAAAAAGTGTGCTGGTTCCTAGAGAGACTCACCACAAATGTAAGACGTTAAAACTTTTATCACGACACAGCTGTGACTGGCCCTCTTGACTAAATTTTATTAATTCTAGTTGCGAATTATCATCATCATGAAAATTTTAATACTTTTTTTAATTTATAGGGTTTACGCCTCTTTGTGAAGCTGTCTGGCAAAGTTTTCCAGTGATTCTAGAAATGTTACTTCAAGCTGGTGTACGGGTATGTCATTCTCACAGACTCCTGCACAAAGCTATTTCACAGAGGGAGGTATGTATTCTTTTCAATTTTCATTCGACGTTATTTCATATTACAAAACATTCCAATAACATGAAATTTGTTATAAATTGCAGGAAGACTTAATACAACTGCTTGCACATTATGGCGGGGGTCTGAATGTACGCGATGAGTTTGGTGATACGCCACTGATCTTAGCAGGAAAAATGACACGGCCTTCAATAGCTAGAATTTTACTTAGTTACGGTAATATGAAATTTTAATTACTCTGGTACAAAGTTATCAATGATTATACTATTGAAATTAAAACATAATACTTATTAAAGAAATAGTTTTGGATTGGACAAAATAACGCTATTACTTACCTACTTACAAATTTAGGGTAACATTTTTTAAATATTGATCTTACTTTTACTTTTTACACTAATTTTTTAATGAAATATAAAAATAGTACCTATTTATATTCATATTTTTACGAGAATTTTTTTTTGTTTCAATCAGCTTTACTAACACGATGGATAGTGAATAATGCAAGTTAAACGGTATAAAAAAATGAAAAAAAAAAATAGAAAAATATAAAATTTGCTTTGCCGTCATTTTGTTTCATGCCAAGATGTTCCGTACCAGCGGCCTTCAGCTTCGGGAGTGTTTCCCTTACACCTGTATAATATATGACATGTTTCAGGTGCATTGCCAAATTTACGCAATAGTATAACTGGTGACCATCCATTGCATTTTGCCGCCGAACGAGCTATGAACTTTGTTAATTTGGAAGAATTTTTGAAATTATTTTTGGAGCATAAGGCAGATTTGAATGCGACATCACTCACAGGAGATACTCCGCTTAACCGGGCTCTACTGCTAAAGCGGTAAGTTTTAAAATCATAACTGAAAACTACTAGCTATAGAATGAATTCAAGATCATGTGGGTGGATCGTGTCATGCAAGTATCGTGTCCGACCCTAATATATTAATAATCGTATTTATTAATTTTAATACATTAAATTTTTGGCTCTGTCGCAAAATGACCAATTCTCAAAATGACTACAGGTGGCAAAATGTCCCTTTCGCAGAATGTCCCTTTCGCAGAATGTTCCTTTCGCAAAATGTCCCCTTCCTCAAATAGGCATTAAATTACTTTCATCAGTAAAAAAACTGATCAATAGTCGGTGTACAACACAGAGGGATAGTATATGGGTAAGTAGGTGTATGTACTTATGTATTTTTTTTAGTTTATGTGCACATAAACTAAAAAGAATAATTGAAATCGAATATTTGTGTAAATTGATCTTTTGATTGACAGTAAATCTGACAAACTTCGATTTTCATTTTTTTTTTAGTTTATGTGCATACACCTACCTACCCATATAGTATCCCTCTGTGTTGTACACTGGCTATTGACCAGTTTTTTTACTGTTGAAAGTAATTTAATGCCTATTTGAGGAAGGGGACATTTTGCTAAAGGGACATTTTACGAAAGGGACATTCTGAGAAAGGGACATTTTGCGAAAGGGACATTCTGCGAAAGGGACATTTTGCGAAAGGGACATTCTGCGAAAGGGACATTTTGCTACCTGTAGTCATTTTGAGAATTGGTCATTTTGCGACAGAGCCAAATTTTTAAGTCTAGTTGTTGCTACGGCAATGCCGTGGCGCTTACGAGTCGTGCTGCTGTTCCGCATTTTAGGGACCAAAAACATCTAACAGACAAGCGCTAAAAGCACGCCATTTTAAGATGAGGAATTATTGAATTTACAAAAGCAACTCGCAAATAAAATGAAATTACCGTAGGTCATTTTCTAGAAACTGCGATGAATTTCGCGTTTTTTTTATTATTACCTACTGTACTATAGTTTTTAATTTTATTACCTATCTATTCTCTATATCTATATATTATAGGGGAACCACGAGCCTGGGGGGAAAAGTTTTATAAGTCTGCCGGTGGTCAAGAGTGAACCGGGGGGACCACGAGCAAATGCGATTTACCTAAAACCAACGATCTTATGTTAGTGTATGTACCTAAAATGAATTTTCCTTATAAATTCTTTTATACTTTCAGTGACAAGTCGGCAATGTATCTTATACGCTATGGAGCAAATGTGAATAATTGCGACTTATTAGCTAGTGGTTTGGACAATTTATCTCTAGCTAGCAAAAGAAATACCATTAACATGGCGTCAATGGTATTAAAGGCAGGACATTATTTTCCTATACCTGATCCCAGTGCTGTTGAACCTATGCCAGGTACCACAGATCATTGGTTATATTGGGCTTGCAGACAACCACTTACACTCTCTGATCTCTGTAGAATTAAAATTAGGAATATTGGGAGAGAGAAAGTATTACATCTTTTCATATCATCCCTCCCATTACCAAATACCTTGAAAAGATACCTTATGATGGAAGATGAAAGTTGCTAATAATGACAAGAAATAAAGGAAGATAACTATAAGCAGTTTTATTTAGTTATACAGTAGTAAAGGTGTACTTGAGAAAAACATAAATCATTCAAAATTGTTAGTACCTACAGAATAAGTTCAAATGGCTTTTGTTGGTAATTATATTATGTCATTGTATAAACACATCTAAATGTTCAAAATTGTGAAATAAATGAGGAATCACCTAGGTTTATAACAATCACATCAAATTGTGTTATTATGTAGACATCTAGATATTGCTATATATATGTGTTTCAGGGTGCATACAAATAGGTATTGATACTTTTTACTAAAATCTAATGTCTAAGTAAAAATCGAGTACCAAACTTACTTTAACCATCTTAGTTATATTATTTGGAGTATAGTCTTGAACATAAGAAATTAGTCTTAATACTTATTTAATGTAGTAACAATATATTATTATTAAAATAAATGATATGAATTCAGATATAAGACGAAAATACAGTTATCAGCAACAATGTATTGCTTAATACTTACTTAAACAGGGTGAGTAAATTATAATGACCTATCTTTTACGTTAATAATATAATGTACATAGATCCGAAAATAAGTGATCTTATCTTTGTAACGACAAAGGTTATCTTAAGTGATTTAGGCACACACTAAAACGATAAGTAACCAGACACGCACATTTTTCATATACGCAAATATTAATTGAAAGAAATATAAAGGTGCGAAGTGCATGTAAATTGTGCATGCCAGGTTGCGTTTATTTGTGTGTACACTAAATTTAGAGTCAAATCTATAGGGCGTACTTTGAACCTTGACTTAGCGCTTGGATATTCACGTTGAAATTCATAATTCTAGGCTAAGCTTGAGCTAAATCAAAGTACGTGTTATAAATTTCACTCTCTAGTGTTCATAAGGTGAAAACTTGTATATAATTTTGAAAACACTGAATAATTTTAGAAACTACACTACACACAATGATTACGAATTACACGCGTCAAGAGAGAATGGTGTTTTTTATTTATTAAATTATTACAATATGGCAAGCAAGGTAAACTAAAACTCGCATAACTCATTTACTGCAAAATAAACTATCATTTACACATTACAGATAGAGCCAGCGCTAAAAATGCTCTGTAGTTGTGTACACTCACATCCCGCGACCAATCATACACGGAGGAAGATTTTGATCTAGGGAAATTACTCTAAAAACTGGTGAAAGGAAGTATTAAAAAAAACCAAAACTGCATTCAAAGGTTTCTGAAAAATAGCTAGCACATCCAGTACTCGAATCGATTAAATTCCAAAAAATTATACCGAACAATTATCAAATCAAATCTCTCAAAAACAGGATGTACACGACTACTATGACCAATTAGTTCAGAGCATTATTTCGAGCTGACCCTTAGTTCCATTAGATGATTACTGAATTTAAATACTATAAAAAACAATACTTTGCTATAAATAAACAATATGGAATAATTAATAACATATAATAAACCATTCCATATAAAATAACATTAATAAAAGGTAAAGCATAAAAAGTTGAATAACAAATTAAAAAATACTTTCATTAGCATGTTTGTAGATCATATCTCACAAACAACACAAAAATAATCATAACTGGAATGAAAAAGTCCAATATTGGTAACACATGATGTCTAAGCCATCATAACAGTGACTTCTACTTATACTACTAAACACGCTGTAAAAATGGTGTGAACACAGAGTACTTATAATTATCATAAACTGAGTTGACGGCGTAGGCATGGGCATCGCCAAGAGACACAAAAAAAAATTGTGTGAGAGGTTGTAAACGATATATCATCTTGCTATCATACCTACAGATGACAGAAACAACTGAGAAATCGCTGAGGATGACGATATGTAGATTACAGTACAAAAAAGCGAGGTTTCCCATACAGGGGTATCAATATTCATTGTGTCACTTATGTTTTTTTTTTATAGAACTTAGGTTGCAGACAAGCACGCGGCCCACCTGATGGTAAGTGGTTACAGTGGCCTGGAGCCAGTGCAGTGGCGAGGAATGAGGAATAACACTCGTGCCACTACCCCTGTAAGAACAGAGACATTCTGTGTCGTCAGCGCAAAAAATGTAGGATAAGCCTTTGGTTTTCCCACTGACAACACAAAACCTCTATGGAGCTGTACACTGAGTATCATACCACTCCACCTCACTTCTGAACCAGGACATGGTTTTAATTGTGAACAGCTTGTTTAGTACTATATTATATAATATAATATATTATTAAAAATATTCTTAAAACGATATATTATATCGTTTTAAGAATATTTTTCTGAATATTCTGATAAAACAGAATAATCTTATAAGAAATGTATGCTTTACATACATTCAGTGACTTTGACTAAACATATAATCTGCAGCACGGTGACCTTTGATGTCCTCTACAATGGCCAGTTCATGGCATGTTTCAAGAAGATAGTTAACCAATTCCATATGCTTGTTTAGAGTGGCTTTGTGCAAGATGGTTTGGCAGTCAGCATCCTGCATGTTAATTTGAGCTCCAGACTGGATCAGAAATTTAATTGTTTCAATTTTACCTGCAACAAAAGTACAGGGCAGGTAATTCAATGTAGATATTAAATCTAAATAGTCTAAGCCCGCAGCTCCGCTAGCCTGGATATCGCGTTGCATATATCTCTGGTTCTATTCAAGCAAATGCGATATCCCAAGCTTGATGGATAAACAAAGGTGAGTCAGACTGGGATGAAAAGGTAATCGCTATAAGGCACTATTTTATATTCAGCACTGAACTGCAAAAGATTAATTAATTGGGGCATATAAGAACTGACTTAAGGCCTAGAATAATGAAAATGTATTACAATTTCAATCTTCTATTTGAAATGTTGCATGAAGTCATAAAAACTGATCCACTAGATTGGTTGCTATTTGTGACATGTTTATAGGTACAATCAGAGCTCATAATAATTAGTATGGCACTATTTATATCATCTGGGTTTTAGTTTCTTTATGTAGTATGTATAAACTCTGTACTTCAGAAATTATCCAGAACAGATTTTATAAAAAATGATTGGTATTGTTGGTATAAAGATAAAATAAAGAGATTAAAAATAAAGAAATGCTCAAATTTTATATAGATTACTACTTCTAGTGGGGACACCATTCACCAGACAGGTGATTAGCCCTTCTGTATGGGCCATTCGATCTATTCCCCCTGTAACACCTGCCATAGATGTTCTTATGACAACTGGGACGGATGGCTTAATATGCTATCTGAGACAAAATCAGACCAATGCATATATTCCTATTCATGCATACAAATATTTGCAATGAGCCAGGACCAAACTCGTTCCTCCTACATAGCAGCTGCGTTCAGTACTGCCATACCACAGAGGCGGTCTATTTATATAGATAAGGAAGAGTCAAAGAAATCATATTAAGGCACTTGTACTTCTCATCTAGAATTTATAGGTATGTGTCAAAATTGTAGAATATTATTTCAAAATCAATTACCTGCTGCAGCAGCTTTGTGCAATGGAGTGGCTAGACCACTTTTAGTCTGTGCATCAATCTGTGCTCCATTTAGCAATAAAAGTTTGCAGATATCTACATAACCCTTTCTTGCTGCATAATGCAAGGGAGTATAACCAGCATTGTCTGGCATATTTACTAATTCCTTCGCATTTCTTGCCTTATCAATTAAATGTCTTACTCTTTGCTCATCACCATAAAATGCTGTAATGAGTAACAATTATAATGATTGTTTATTAAATTTCTTTCTTTGAATTTGGTTAACAATAAGCACAAAAATAATTGTTGAGTCACAAACTGATGAAATCATATATTCAAACATACAGCAGGTCTGAAGTCTAACTATGATCTTTCTAATAATAGTTGCATCAACATCAATTCAAATACATGCGGTATATGCAAGTATAATCATTGATCATAACCCTATGACCTTATATATTACTGGTTGTTGCTTGTGACTCTGCCTGCATGAATGTTAATTATCGCGTTGTACGACTCTACTCTGTTTTCTTACGGCCTCTCTATACTGCTTCTCCTCTCCTTGACTTTCCATTTTTTTCCTATTTTTTCTCTATCTCCCCACTTTCTAATTTTCCTTAGTTACGCATTTTCTATCTGTCAGTTTTACTGTTGTCTCTCACTAGTACAATATTCCCAATTGTAGTCATGAAAACAGCAGTTGTTATCAATATTAACGCCAATGTTTAGAAATCTATTGAGATTTATGATTATTGCTCTGGATGGTAGCACGATGATATATAGCATTATGTTACTCCTAGAAATTGTAGATTTTGTGAAAACTTTTCCTCTTTTTAATATTAGTGCAGATATGAGCAGATTGTGACCCACCAGTTAGGAAATGCAGAAAAAAAAACTATATATAGAGAAAATAAATACCTGCATACCACAAGCCTCTCTCCCAGTCCATTTCAGATATTGTCTGACAAACAGATGCATTTGAAGATGTGCAGTGTGAGTGATCACAATCTTTACTATGATCCATATTTAGGCCAATTCTTTTAAGAGGACAGTGCAATAGGGCAGGTGATTGTATATTTATGTGTCACGTTGAAGAGTCCAAGTGATCTCCGCTTCACCAGTGCTTGATACAATCTTGTAACCAAGCTGTGCCAAAGAATTAATCGCAATAACTATGTTTGTCTTTATACTAACACCATTGACAACAACGCCAGATCCTGGAAATTTTTTAGAGAGAGCTCTGATTTCTTCCTCTCCTAAGCCAAAAACCGAACAGTCACTGGCATGAAGGGAGCCTTTGATTGCAATATAGACAACCCCATCCTCTTCAGTTAAGGGTACTGTTGCCAAGTTGCATGGTGATAGGTTTTGACTGTCCTTAGTGTCCATAGTATAATTTTAAATTGGTATTAATTACTTGTGTAAATTTGATTGCTTACACTTCGTCGTCTTTTGTTTGATGTTGGTAATTGCCCAA
Organism: Pelosia muscerda; assembly: GCA_963691645.1. Lineage (NCBI taxonomy): Eukaryota > Metazoa > Arthropoda > Insecta > Lepidoptera > Erebidae > Pelosia > Pelosia muscerda. The sequence goes on from OY829100.1 coordinate 10,521,170, forward strand.
GTGCATAGCCTCCTTGCTGAAATTTGTGATATTATCTTGCTCTACAACAATGGAAGGTTCTGGTTCAGAAAATTCTTTTCTCATAGTCCACATATATTCATTATAATCTTGTTTGACAGCAGTTGAACTAGATGCAACAACCTTGTAACCCAGTACCTGTAAATGAACTAAACACTTAAATGTATGATAACATGAGTCATATCTAAAGTTTGTTAATCAATTCCGTTTGTTATGTAAGTAACTGATAAAGAATGAATATATTATGTAGTTATTTGGTATTCACCTCTAATGCACTAAGAATAACACAAGGATGTTGTAAGTAAACAATTGTGGAATCGTCGCAGTATCCGCCGCATGCAAACCTCTTCAGTTGTTCTATGTCGCCAGCTACATGCAAATAGCAAAGTTTAATTTATTTAAAATTAATCACAAACTGTAGAGTAAACAATAAAATGAGAAGACGAATACTGTGAGAAAATATTACTAGAGTGGTACTGTATTTTGTTTGTCAGTCATATTCAATTTCTCATTTTATTTTGGAGAATTTTTAATACAGAGTCAACATCTCTACCTTTCAAGCCGGATACCAAAACACGCCAAGGGTTTTTATGTCCATACGACGCTAAATTACCTCTAATCAGAATGTAGGGCATTGATTACGGATAATATTCCACGTATATATTTATATATCAATTTTTTATTTCTTACAATTCAAAACAAAATTAAATCAATTAATTACTTACAGCTCAACACAAAACGTAAAACGTAAATCGTTAATGTCACTTTGATAGATTTGTTTCTATTAATCTATGGGTTTAATTGACTATGGTTTATTGTAGAACGTGTGGTTATATTCTGTTTTTATTGAAGTAATCAATACGTCCATAGTTTTTATTCATTGAGTAACTTCTTGGTTTTGGACTTCAAAAATAGTAAGTATCTACCCTTTGTCCCTATTCCCTAATGATCAGTTTTCTAGTAGATATTTATAGGGTTCCTAAAGACGCGGTAGATGGCGCAGCGGGACTTTTGGTAAGAAGACTTTGGTGTCACATTTAGTGTTCCTTAATTTATGAAAATAATGTTCTTCGATTTTCGGAGCATATGCATAGATACATATATGTATGCATACTTTTTCTGCTGACGACCAGCCTTGTCCACATCCAATCTTAACGCCCTAATCCTGTAATTTCGTAGTGTTAAACCGTAGGTATGAACAGCACACCTTGACCGCATATTGAATATTAGTTACGTATTACCTACTGAATGCTATATTCAGTGAATACGAAGATTAGTGTATGTACTACATAACATAACATAAACTCACGTCTATATCCCCGAAGGGATAGGCAAAGGTGCTAGCACCCACATTTTGCCAGTTTATGTTTAGGTCCCAATGTAATAGGTGGCGAGCCTATTGCTATTAACTGGGCACTTATAAATCTGCGATAAATACACGCAAAACTTTGAAAAGCATCGAAAAGTCATTGGCGTGTGCCATGGTAAAACCTGTGATCGAACCCGAGACCTTGTCGCAGCTGTCCATTACCTATACCACTAGGCTATGTATTACTACAATGTATTATTAACTAAAGTTATCTAGGTAGGTACCTATCAACTTTTTGAGGTTACAATATTACACACAAACAAACTTCAATACACACAATTCACACAAACTCAACACGTTTGGTCAGATTTTTCTTGCCACAGACTAAATTGGCCCCCACAATGCAAATTAAAAAAGAACCAAAAGCTATGCTAGCGCCATCTCTTTATTATCGATACGATTACATCTACTAGAAAACTGCTCAGTGGGTATCGTGTTCGGTAACAATGCAGCAATGCCATACCACGGGATCAGGGACTTCCGCATGGGGCGATGTTAGTGCTCAGGCACATGTATTAAGGAAAATTAAAATTATTTTATTTAGTTTCGAGTAATCATAGAAATACTTATGCGTGTAATAGTGGTCATAAAGTAAATAGTTTTTATGGTGTATGATGTCAGACTGCCAGTTATTAGGTAAATAGTAGGTAGGTACATATATCGCCACCTTGAACAACAGAGACGGTAACGTCTCTCTTACGTGGGGGAGACGCTGCTGCCAACCGACGTGGGCGCGGTAGAGGTCTTCTAGGAGACTCTCGACATGTTCCTCTGAAGCATCTCTAGCAGATAGCACAGTGGAGACCAGGCAAGGGTCAGGCTAGCTCATCGGTTACTAAGATCTGTTAGAAAATCAGCAGCAGATCTGCGTAACGCGCAAACTCCCACCGCCCTTCTGGGGTAGGGTGGTGAGCATGTTTCATGACGCAGCTAGTCAAATCTATAGTAGCAACCTGAAACCACAGTTTACGAACGCTTCCATAGAAATAAATTGTTACACTGTAAGTTTATCTTTCATATGAATTGTTCCACTGTGCTAAAACTGTTACGTAGTTCTGAATTTAATGTTACGGAAAAGTACTAAAATAGGTAGGCACGAGTAGGTACTTACATATAGATTTAAATGACGGTATGTTATACCTTTCGTATTACATACCGTCATCATCGAAACTGCACTTAAGAAACCTCTAGCGGTTTTTATGTTAATTGCAGGCATGCTGAAAGTCAGTACCTACCTACTATTTCATACCATGCTACTGAAAAATACCATTTGCACATTCACCTACTTATTTGTTATTGTTTTACATGAGTAGAAAATATTTTGAGTAATTACTTAGGTACAGACTCTTCTCTTCCCTATCCTCGACTATTCTGATGCCAGCTATCTAGATCTCACTGAAGACCAACTTAACAAACTTGAGAGACTCCAAAATCTATTTATACGTTTCATATTTGGCCTACGCAAATATGACCATATTTCTGAATTTCGACAAAAGCTCAAGTGGTTACCTATACGCTTTCGCCGGAATGCTCATATTCTTTCCTTGCTATACAATATTTTATTTAATCCACAAACTCCTACTTATCTTAAGCAACGGTTTGAATTCCTACACAACACGCACTCTAGGGTTTTGAGATCATCGGAGAATCTGAGATTGAAAATGCCAAGTCATTGCACCAACTTTGCTGACAAGTCCTTTTCAGTTCAAGCAGCTCGGTTGTGGAATGCTCTGCCAGTGACGATTAGGCGTGCTCAGTCCTTGCCTGTGTTCAAAAGGCTGGTCAGGGAGTACTATTTATCTCTCTGACAGAAATAAAAATTGTATTATGTATGTAGTTATGTTGTAATATTGTATGTCTATGTATGTATATGTATACATTGCATATTATTGTGTTGTTGTGCTATTGTATGTTGTTTGACTTATGTATTATTATTATTTTCTTCATATATTGTGATAATAATGATGTTGCACACCAAACTGCCCAGAAACGCATTTCCACTGCTATTTCTCTCCATCCTAAGGTTGCCTGTAAGAGATTGCCGCAGAGCGATAAGGCCGCCAATTGTATTTACCATGTGCAAACATTTATCTTTGTTGCTATTCTATTCTTGGTGTACAATAAAGACATGTTATTATTATTATTATTATTATTACTTTGATGTCTACTTGGTTAACGACATTGAACATGGTAATTTCGTAAGTATATTATTAATACTGTTGATTGATTGCACTTGGTGGAATTTAGGATAACAGTTATCCTAACAGCTAACATAGCTGCAAGTATATTAGCGCACGCATGCATTAGTGACTTTTCAGTACCTAACTGATTTTAAAAACTCAACTTGCTACATTTTGACCTTGGTTTGAAAACGCGCGATTTTTGTGTGCCCCATAGGTATTAATAGCACTGGGGCACGGCCCGACTTTGGGAGTACCTAATACCTACCCCTTCAGAATACCGCGACTAATATTAACCGTGAGTTGTTTTAGCGCAGTGAGCAGGGTAGCCAGAGCTCAACGGAAAGTGTTTATGCTGTCGGCGGGAATACCAATTTGTCTCATGAGCTGGCGTCATAAAAACTCTCTCAACTTTCCAAGGCCCCCTCCCCCCGCCACATTTTCAAGAAGGGATTAATAGGTTTCTATGTGGTACCCACGTTCAATCACCACCTAAGTGGTATAAAAATATAAGTATATGAAATAAAAATATATAAATATACCTCGAAATATTAGGGGGGGGAGGGGTATCTCCCGTCCTAAGAAAACCGCGGCTAATAATAATTACCCTGTATTCTGTTTCTGGCGGTGAGTAAGGTGGCTTGAGCTGACTCAGAAAGGTTTTGTGTTGTCGGTGGGAAGACCGAGAAACTTTGCTTTGTCTTCTGTAGTTACTGCCAGCACAGAAACTCTCTTTAACGTTCAAACTCCCCCACCCTGCCCCCAGTGCCGTCTTTACCTATGGCAGGGACCCTGGGCACACAAGACTTTAGAGGCCCTTTTGACTTTTAAGGAAAGTTTAGAGTTTTAGATTTCTCTTAGATGGTTTTGCGAGAAATTGTTTCTCTTTTGGAGGGCCCCTCTGAAGCGGTGCCCCTATGGTAAAAACGGCATTGCCTGACCCCACAACCATGTGCTGGTCTGCCGCCTAAGTGGTAGGTATAAAAAATTGACTAGAGGTTGCCAAATCGTTAACAGATTTGTTCACTTTAAGCCCCTTGTTAGGAGTTATATGATTCATACTTATCTATAGGTCTGAATGACTAGAATATTTTATGTTTAATGTGCCCTCTACGACCGTTACATTGGGATGCGAGGTAATTAACTCTAAAATATTAGGGTCATTGACAGCCTTTCATTACAATTACAATAAAACTGAGTAAGTACCTACAAGAATGTATCGTTAGATATATAAATAGGTAGGTATACCTACTTAAATATGATTCTTCTGTACTGTACCTGTACGTGTTTGTCACCTAGGTCGTCCTACACGGCTGGACCGATTTGGATAAAAATTTTCGTGTAGGTACAAATACAATCTATAATTCAATGGATAGGTAGTTTAATTTAGTTTTTTTATACCATTTAGGTGGCAGACAAATACGCGGCGCACCTGATGGAAAGCGGTTACCCTGGACTATGGATTTTTGTACACCAGTGTTCTTCAATGAGCTTTGGCTACCCTACTCACCGCCAGAAACACAACACAAGGACCGCGGTAGCCTAGTGGTATGGGTAATGGACTGCTGAGACGAGGTCTCGGGTTCGATCCCAGGTTTACCATGGCACACACCAATGACTGCGATGCTTTTCGAAGTTATGTGTGTATTTATCGCAGGTTTATAAGTGCCGGTTAATGGCAATAGGCTCGCCACCTATTACATTGGGTCCTAAATATAAACTGGCGAAATGTGGGTGCTAGCACCTCTGCCTACCCCTTCGGGGATATAGGCGTGATATTATAAAAAAAAAATTATGATTTCGTTTATTTTCTCTATATTGGACAACGAACTGTCAGAAGTATAAATCAATCAGCCTATCGCAGTCCACTGCTGGACATAGGCGTCTCCTAATGTGCGCCACTGCTCCCTAACAAACAAACGTAAACAGTACAAAAGAATCATATAACTGTCAGAAGTATAACTAAAGAAAAATATGACGAGACTGGTACAGAAGAAAATACCTAACTCTTTCTTCACTTCACCCACCAAAAAAGGGAAAACGAGTAGTCGTTTCAAAACGGCCATTATAGGGCACGCTATGATGGCCGTTTTGACCTGAGTAATTGCAACTATAGTCTGTGCTGTAGTTCTTATTGGACCATCCGTATCAGTCTACTCTCTTTTTCACTCGTTTATTACATCATACCTAGGTATAAATCAGAGAAAGAATCCTAAGTTTTTTCAGCTTACTGAGTAGGTATTGTGTGCAGCTGACAATTTTTAATCCATGATCCTAGCTCAATTTATGGATATAATAAAGGTTTAAAGAACGAAAATAAGTAGATACTATCACAATAGAATACATTTCTACATACACACAATTATTATGGATACCACAGAATAAATATATAATGTAACTCTTTATTAATTAACTGTCAGCAGAAATACGTGGTACTTATTTATTCTGCGTTAGAAGTAAGTATGGAAGTGACATGAATATTGTAATGTACATTCACAAAAGACATACATATTCAATGATGCATTATATCTATTACACGATATTAAAATAACAGCTCCGTCGCAGCATGTGCTCCAATGAGATAAATTGTAAGGGTTTGAATATGTCGTTCGTCGTACCTCAAGTTCTCTTTATTCGTAGGTCCTAATTTACATTATATTTTGGTATTTTAAACTCGAATTACTGAACTTTTGGTAACAAATATTTTTGACTTTACTATTTCTTTTAAATTATATGGAACATTTTTCATTGTCCATAGTCCGTCCATTCTTCTCTTCCTTGTTTATACGACGTACTTTTATGGAAGCGACTGCCGTTTCACCTCCTTACCCCAAGGAAAGTCTGCGCTAGAGCCTCTCATCTGTCATGCAGCAAATAAACCGGTTGTTATAATTACAATACATAATACCTCAGGAAATGACCGGATTTCGTATTCAGATGTAGGTACTACCTACCTTACCTTCTGTTTGTTTAATGAAAACATTTATCATAAACCAGCCCTAGTACTACATTCGAGGAACGTTGGTAATTGAAGAAAAGGTCGATTGAAGCCTACCTTCTGTACCTACTACCTACCTATATGCGTAGCTACCTACTTACCCGTACCACAGAATAAATAATAATCTGTACCTACTTAGGCACCTATTTTATGAATTTACTAGCCTATGCCCGCGGCTCCACCGCGTGGCTGTCGGTTATCGCTACCTAAGCACCATCTGTGCCACTTAAATTCTATGTTACCAATCACAACTCTGGTTCTACTTAACCGATTGCAATCAAACAAACGTAAGATTTTAAGTTGGACTAGACCCCTTCAAACAAAAAAAGTTTAACAAAGTAGGTAGTTTTTGAGCCAATCGCGGACAAACATTAACTTTTTACAATTATATAATAATATCTTAGAAGTACGAGTAGGTATTATTATCACTGTCGAGAGCGTCAAGTTTTCAATTGTAATCACAGTCGTTTCGTTTCGTTTCGTTCTTGGTAAGTAGTTTCAGAGTTATTGATTACAAATAGATAAATAAATCACAGGCAAATCTACATAAACTCACGCCTGAAGGTTGATGATATACCTATGCCAACTAGGTTTGTTTACACTGTTTCGTGGATGTTCGTGTTATAAGTATTTGTTGGCGTACGGAGAATGATCCTATCGCTTAGGCTATAGGAAGAGTCAGGGTGGCCCATAATTCAAGTTTACAGGGAACCACACAAAAATACAAAAAAATCTACACATACCTTTCTCTTTGATATATCATATTCGTTATTGAACAGCTGTTGTGATATTTTATTACCACTATCTTGCAATGTTGATGAAATTTTGAATCTAATTCTCGTCGACTGTGACCGCAGACTAAACAAATGGGCCGTCGTTATAGAAGATGATAACACTACACAAAATTGCGCTAGCCATGAATGCAAAGCGTGCAACGAAGCATTTGACTCAGGTTGTGATCTATGTGATTTAAAAAGTAAGCTAGGTACTCATTTTATGTATCCAGTTACTAAGTACCTATTAAGCAAAGATTGTAGGTAGATCCTTTAACGAAAAACACTACCCTAGGGGGTTAGAAATTCTACTTCGTACTTGTCATCATTCTTGCATTAATTTCAGGAACAGTAGGTAGGTATTAGAATTCTACGCGGGCGGAACCGCTAGCAATAACAAGCTATACCTAAATTATTTTAGACGGATCGTGTGTATAGAAGAAAGATGAGTATTGCAAGTATCTAAGTGTAGGACCTACCTGTGTAAATAAATAAGTCTTTGATTTCACTGCAAGTAATTTATGTACCTACTATTGATCGTGTATGTCTGAATCCTAAGAATTTCTGACAGGTTCATACAGCATACTACATTTATTGTTATAACGTTTGTACGACAATTTAAATAGAAATAACGACAGTCGTCATCCTACTGTACCTATGTGAGCAAGTACCTCCTAGGTTTAGTACATACAGATCTACATAATAAACTGTTACAAGGGTTTTCGAGTAACGGGTACGCGGTTTGTATTGTCGAGTGCTAGTTCAGCACAATTGCAATAAAGTGTAAAAATAAACCAAACTGTGAACTTTCATTTGAAATGTTTGTGTACAAAACTGCTACCAAATAGCGCGTTGTTGTGTGAATTGTGCTATTGGGTTCACTCTGTAAGGAAAGTATCGGAGATTTTTCTAAACTGCCAGTTGTTAGGTTCTAATCTACACAAAGACGGATCGTTCTACCCAGAATTCTTTGTTATTAGGTATTTTATTTAAAAACATTTCAAGGTAAATACCTACCAGTGATTTGTATTGTCCAGAGACCAATGGGCGTGCGAAAATAATTGTAAAAAGGTCAGTGATAAATTCTTTTTAGTTTATAACTGCTTATACAATACTGCGTGGTTTACGTAACAGGAATGTTATATTGACACACCATACACCTGATAAACATAAATATATATACATTATACAACCATCTACTGACAGTTGAAAGTATAGGTACTAGTTGTAGTAAGAATAACATAATATTAATATTGCATTGCCACCTTCTCCGTCTGAGCAAAAAAAATATTGTAACGATTCTCCAGGGCTAACATGGCGCGAAGACAATAGTCCTCGGGGAGTGGAGAAAAATTTGTCTTTCCTTCCACCTCTGTCCCTTTGGCGTCGAGGAGAGACTAGTTTGCCACCGGGGCAACGTTTCTCCACTTAATGCTACTTATACACGAAAAAGTTTGACCAAATTGATAAAACCCAGCAACGTTTATGTTGTCTGTATTATGTTGCACAATATTATTATCGGCTCTGACATATACTTAAAGAGTGAACTATTGATGGAAAAAAGATATGATGTTTAGAACACTAAACTTTTCAACTTAATATGTAGATATAGCTGGGTACAGACATATTTTCTCCACTTTACGGCCGCCGTCCTAAGCAAGTGGAGAAATAGTCAATTGTTTACGTCACAGCGAGGGACATAAGTTATCTCCTTTGACGCCATGCTAGTTATTGAGGAGAAATACATTTGTCTCCGTCAATTTGACATAAGCGGTGGAGCAAGATATTTGTTCCGCGTCCGTGTTAGGCTTAGGCCCGCCTGGGGTGCTGTTTGGCATTCCTTTCTATGAAAATTAATAATATTTCACCCTACTTTAATATGTTAATTAGAAAAAAAACTGCAAATTCGTCACTATACCTCCAATTCAACCAATCCCGTTGAATCCTGATTGGTTGTTGACAACGGCAACTCCAGTTGACATCTCGACTTTCATTTGGACTGCCTAACTAAAGTAGGACATTGCATTTGCAATAATGAGTTCCTACTTACTAATTGGAAATGCCACTTATGTTAGAGGTATGTTGGAGGAAGCTCTATCTGCTAACGAGACAGCCTCTATGTCAGTCCAACACCAAGATCAATATACGAAGCCCATAAACCTTCAGCGCGGAGTGAGATAGGGTGTTATATCTCTCAAACTGTTCATCAACGCATTTGAGGACCTCTTCAAGGCGCAGTAGGTATTCCTAACTAGACGTATATTGGATGTAAGTTACGAAGGAACGAGAATCCGGCGCGCGTGCATATGTTCGAAAGCTCTTGACTTTTCGACAAAACTAGTAGCGAGAGAGTCTTGCCAATGCCGGTGCAGTATACGTACCGTGCAACATAGGTAGGACATGAAGGTATCTCCCTTCCTAATTGAGCACTCCGTCTGGGGAAGTACCGCCGCCCTACAGAATACCGCGGCTAATAAATAAACTTGTGTTGTGTTTCTGGTGGTGAGTAGGGTAGCCAGAGCTCACTACTGAGGTTTTGTGTTGTCAGTGGGGACACCGAGAAACCCGTCTTTGTCTTCTGCACTAACAGCGCAGAGATTCCCTCCTTCCCCCCTCTTCTCTACATGGTCGGTATCACGAATGTGTTATCCTGGTATTGCAAACGTCCATAGGCCACGTTATCGGGTGGGCCGCGTGCTTGCCTACCACCTAAGTAGTATAAAAAAACAGCGATCAGTCATAATTGTATGCATTTCTTTCATTTACCCTCAATTTGTATTTTTATTTTATTGTAATTTTTATTAATTGTTTAAATTAATATTTTCTCGGCGGCGTTGCTCGACGGTATTAGTGTGACAAGTCTATCACAAGTACGAGTATCTCTGAGGTATATATTTGGTCGTAGATAAAAGCTCCACCTTAGCTAGGAGAAAAAGGTTTTCATGACATAACTTTCAAGGTACCATATCTTTTTTATTTAGATCATAAACTAAAATTAACTGAATAACGTTGAATTGTAGTTGAAATAACTTCATAAAAATGTGTCCTTATAAAGCAGTGCTTGAGCTTTGTAATCAACTCAGATTTGTTATTAACCCTCTTTTAACTTCTGCCATTACTGCCTTTTTTTAAGGTTTTACCCTCATATTGGGTTTCACTTTCAAATTGTGATGGCCATGCAGTGATGTTGGTTTAGGACACCGAACAGAATACCTACTCATTTTCCTCCTTTTCAACAATAAATTGGTTTCAGTTATTTTTTATCTATCTGATGTCACCAAAGTCATAAGTGCACTGTTGTACTAATGCATTAAATTAAGTATACAGGCTTAATTTGATGATACTACATAGGTACTTTGTATTAACATGATAACGTAGGTACACTCGCAATGGATGGACATGTGCAAATATTAATTTATCAGTCAAATATCTCGCTAGGTGATCTAATATCACCAACCATTGAAGATATTTATAATATGTCACATACTGTGTGATAAAGTTATTATTACCAGCGTAAATAGAACATCAGTCTCTTCGTTATCGTGTTACCGAATGTAAAATGTCAGATGATACTATAATAACTAATATGCACTTTTAATGACAAACTATATCTGACAAGTTGATTAGTTTATAAAAATAGCGTTTTACTATACCTAAAGTAAGTCACTTTCTCCCACTTAGGTTTTGTGTAAATATATGTACACACTTTGTCGCTCTAAGTACTACGAATAACTTTATGTATATGTATACCAAGCCTCTTTGAACGAGCTAGTAAAAAAGGACGAAGAAAGAAGTAGATCCAAATGGACTTTATCTCTAAAAGTTATTTAATCTATGTACCAAAATTTGGATTATACAGTACAACAGAATTATATCCAGCCAGGCGTTTTCCTGATGGGCACTGACGAAATCATCAGATAAATAATACAACGTCGTTCGTTGCCATGCCGTTGTAAGTAGTAAGAACAATAGAACTCAAAGAGATTAATAATTAAGCTCATAATACTTTCTAACTTTAGTCTACAATTCATAATAATAATTTATTGAAGAAGATTGTAATGTAATGAATCTTACCTTCCGGAGATTTTAATGTAGTATAACAGTATAACAAATAAAAGCTGAACTTTAGTAATCAGTTTATTTGAGAAACCAATTTCAAATACGCCAAAATTTAATTATTACGATAAATTAATTCAGGTGTAACGTAGTGAAAATTTACAATTCAATTGATATCTCAGCTAATTGCAATTAAAAGGGAACCTTTCAAAGGTGAAACCGGTACCAGTAACTGCATTGTGTAGGAGAGGATTTTTAGTTTCAGTTGCTTGTGAAAGAAAAATGTACCAAATTATCCGTAAATATGGTTTCATTCACTTTTCGGTCAATGACTGAATCGAACGTGGGATATTCGATTTAGAAGTCGATCGCTCTGCCGCTGGCCATAGAGGTCGTCAAACTGATCCACGCGCAATGGTCTAAGATAATAAAAATGAAATAAAAATAAAATAAAACAGAATGAAATATGACGAACTCTGTGGGGTGGCGGTGGTGAACGCGACTGCTACGTAGGAGACGTATATTCGATTCCCACTAAGTGCAAATATGTGTGTGCATGAATATGTTTACATATTTACATTGGTTTGGGTGTTTCTATGTATTATTTAGTTAGTTACTAGTTAAGCTATGCTTACCATGGGCCTGGGAGTTATTGTGTAGATTGTCTTAAAATATTTATGAATAAAAATTAATAAATGTGAAACAAGATAAACTTGAATTATTTAATAAAATTCACCTTGAATTTATTTGATAATATGACACATGCTACCTTCCGTTATTAATACAAGATTAGAACCAAAAATACTCGCAGCTTTAGCAAATACTACGTTCTCTTCACAGGCAACATACATATTCATATTATATTTATTATACTTTGGACCTAAGCCACGAGAGAAGTGAGACCCTGACGTGTCCGGATTATTTTGATATGACATGTGATTAATGGATTTCAGTTGGACCATTGCCGTAGCACCCTGTACTATCTTCAAAATACATTCATAAAACGCGTAATGTACAGCACATTTTCTTTATTCGTGATTGATTCAGTGGTTAACATTTTAAGCTCAAGATATATGCCCCGAGGTATACCAATATTTGGACTGAACGGGTATTGAATTGAATCTACGATCGGAGTCAGAGGTTGTAGGTTCGTAGCAGTGGCGTGTAGCAGTCCAATGCTCTACGCCTACCAGCAGGCCAACAGTGAGTTCGGCTTAAGCTGTTATCAGATGTTAATTTTTTTGTTCAATTCCATCATCTGGTGGTAGAAATTTGATGGCACAAATTTGTCATAAATTTCGACCGGGTGGGTACCACCGTGCACCTGTGCGGAAAACCCTCCATAGTAATCCAACCTCGGTTGGATTGCGTTCAGGGGTCAGCAAGTGCATAGCCGGGCAGAGGTGGTGGTAGTCGCAGCATTAGTGGGACCAGTGGGTCTTGGCGTAGTCTGGTGGGTATGGCGCGGGGCGACCCGCCGAGCAGGGAGACCCGTAGAAACGGTGGTGCCGCTGGCCGCCCGTGGCATAGTACAGGGGCCCAACTGGGGCTAACCACCCTGGGAGGCTGCCTCACCAGGCCGCGCATAATCCCGATATGGTTCGTCGTGCCGGTTGGTGACCGGACGGGACCCCGGCGACCATATTCGGGGGGGTACGGGGGCCCTTCCGTTCGGCGCATCGGCTCTCACCATGCCTCACAATCACAGATAAAACCAATCTCCCGCGCTTTGTCACGCGGTGCTGCGACGACAATCACCTCTTTTTTCACGCCTTCTCTTACCCTCTACCATGGCAGTGCATATTAGAGATTATGGCAACACAGCGGCTCTTCATGTTTCCACTAGCTCGCTTTTTGAGGTGGAGTCCACTAACATCTGTGGGCTCCATGCAAACCTCAACGCCGTCCACCAACATCTTGAGACGGCGAAACCAGCCATGCTCTTTCTGACGGAGACACAAATATGCCGCCCTGACGACACGACCTACCTGCTCTACCCCGGCTATGTTCTAGAGGAAAATTTCCGTGCCAAAGCCGGGGTATGCGTGTTTGTTAGGGCGGATATTTGTTGTCGCCGTTTGCGCTGCCTTGAGGACCCATCCTTTTCTGTCCTGTGGGTACACGTAGACCATGGCTGTACTAGTCAAATCTATGTGTGTCTTTACCGTTCCCATACTGGAGATGCCGAGACAACTCGACTCTTTGAATATCTGAGTCAGGCGGCAGATGATGCGCAGGAGCGGTTTCCAAACGCTGAAATGGTATTTTTGGGGGACTTTAACGCCCACCATGAAATCTGGTTGGGCTCCTCCAAAACAGACCATGCGGGAAGAGCCGCCCACGCGTTTGCTCTGGCTCACGGCCTGACCCAACTGGTACACGAGGTTACTAGGATACCAAGGGGGCCGGGCCTAGCACCCTCCTTGCTAGACCTTCAGCTGACGAGCCACCCAGACCAGTACAATGTCTCGGTGCGAGCCGCTTTGGGCAACTCCGACCATTGTCTGGTCTGTTCCAAGGTGCCTATCATAGCGCCCTCACGACCAGTGCAGGGAAAACGGCGTCTCTGGCACTACTCGTCGGCTGACTGGGATGGACTGCGTGACTATTTTGCGTCCATCCCGTGGGTTGAGCGCTGCTTTGAAGGTAAGGACCCATCGGATAGTGCAACTGCTGTCGTCGGTGAGATCAGTCTGGGTATGGAGTACTATATCCCATACACTGATGTCACCGGTGCCCGCGGAGTGCGCCCTTGGTTTGGGCGCGAATGCGCAGAGGCTGTTCAGCATAAACAGTCTGCGTATCGCGCTTGGGTAAGGGCGCGCGCTACGCACGATTCCAACATCGGGTACTTTAAGGCAGCGTACAACAAAGCCACTAGGGTCTGCAAGAGGGCTTTTGTCAGAGCAGATGCTCAGCGCATAGCACGGGTTGGTCAAGAACTAGTAGCGCATCCCACGGGCAGCCGTGGCTACTGGCGACTGGCCAAAGCCGTGCAAGCTAACTTCTGCCAGTAACCCGATGGATCCCTGGCACATGAGCCGCAAGAGAAAGCAAATTTGCTGGTTAATCTCTTTGCGGCCAACTCCCGAATCGACGACTGTGGTATGCAGCCACCGACTCTACCCAATAGTGACCACGCAATGCCTGATATTCGTATCAGGCAACGCGATGTCCGAGCAGTACTGCAGTCACTCGATGTCCGGAAAGCCAGTGGTCCGGATGGTATACCAGCGGTGGTTCTTCAAAAATGTGCAGCGGAGTTGTCTCCAATACTCACGCGGCTGTACCGACTTTCCTACATTTCGGGTACAGTGCCGACGGCGTGGAAAGAGGCGAATGTACAGCCGATTCCCAAGAAGGGAGATCGCTCAGACGCAGCCAACTAACGGCCCATAGCCGTCACCTCAGTGCTGTGCAAGGTCTTCGAGCACCTTATCAACACACAGCTCATGCGCCACCTAGAGGATCACTCCCTAATTAATGACCGACAATATGGTTTCAGGCCGAAACGGTCAACGGGTGATCTTCTGGCGTATGTTACCCATCTTTGGGGTGAGGCTATGGACAAGCATGGTGAGTCACTGGCTATTAGCCTAGACATCGCCAAAGCGTTCGATAGAGTCTGGCACAAATCGCTTCTTTCCAAACTACCAGCCTTCGGTCTGCCTCTCAGACTGTGCAATTGGGTTGCTAGCTTCCTGCAGGGGCGCCGTATTCGCGTTCTCTGTGATGGACGAGCATCGGAGTTCCTGCAGGTAAATGCTGGTGTGCCGCAGGGGTCCGTCTTATCACCCACTCTCTTTCTTCTGCATATCAATGACATGCTGTCCACCGGCAGCATCCACTGCTATGCAGACGATAGCACTGTACACGGGAGCTACCACGGACATTCTGCGGCCAAGCAGTCCGATATAGCGGAAAAGAGGCGACTTCTTGTCACTGGGCTTGACCGGATCCTCAATCACGTTTCCCAATGGGGATCTGAGAACCTGGTCGAGTTCAATGCCAAGAAGACGCAGGCATGCGCGTTTTCAGCAAAGACATCTCCTTTCCTTCCTCCTCCCACTCTTCAGAGCACACCACTGCCATTACAGGATAACCTCAATATACTCGGTATGGACGTGCGCTGCAAACTGAACAACAAGAACTATATCGAGAGCATCATCAAAACAGCTTCGCGTAAACTCGGAGTCCTGAACAGAGTGAGACGTTTTTTCACGCCGGAGCAGCGGTGTCTTCTTTATAAGACACAAATTCGCTCCTGCGTGGAATACTGCTCGCATCTCTGGGATGGCTTCGCAAAGTACTTAATAGATGCTCTCGACAGGTTGCAGCGACGTGCGGTCCGCATTATTGGGAGTCCTGAGGTCACAGAGTCCCTCGAGCCTTTGCAGATGCGTAGAGATGTTGCGTCCTTGGCAGTATTTTACTGTCTCTACCATGGTGAATGTTCTGATGAGCTCTTCCAACTAATCCCACCCTCCCCTTTCCTACACAGGACAACGCGTGCAGGGCTTAGGTGTCACTCGCATACGGTACAGAACATTCCATCAAGAACCAAGCGGTTCGGTGAGTCTTTTCTCTGCCGTACCATTAAGTCCTGGAATTCCTTGCCGGCGCACGTGTTTCCTTCTTCCTACAGTCCCGGGTCCTTTAAGCGGGGCGTGAAAAAGCATCTGATGAGGCCGTCAAGCTGAGCGCCACCATTGTAGCACTGAACGTGTTTGCAATGGTGACCCTCTTTCATGGGACTTTGCCTTCAGCTTAACATCAGGCGAGGTGAAGTCAAATTGACGTGCCATAGATAAAAAAAAAAAAAAAAAAAATCTGCAGGATGAGAAATGTCGTTTTGGTCTCGTGACACTTTTTTCAGTGTTATCATTGGTCTAAGAGAGATCTCAATTTTATAGATATCCTCCATGATTTTGGTTTATATTCAGATTAAAGGAAAAATGATGTTCAATTATATTTCAATCCGCCTCAGACGCGTGAACATTGATTTTCAAAGAAAATATGAAGCAATCACTCAAGAGAAAGTCACCTTTATGATTACGCCACAACGGTTGAATAGATCTGGACTCAATTTTGCACACAGATATTATTTGGATCAGGGGACCGGGATCAGTAACTCATACGGGCGGAATATTATTGTCGATGAAATAATTTGTTATATATCACCTCTGAGATCAAACTGGCAAGGTTCTGACTATGTTACGAAACTTTACCTAAACCTACAGACAACTACATACCATATACCCGACCCTTTACAGCCTCTACGAGCGTCATGTTGTTTGGATAAAATTGGGTGCACGGATAGTTGATTAGTTTATCTATATGAATACGATGGTTCCAATATAGGACAAACAAAAAAAACCCATAAGTTCGCGTCGGACAGCGAGGGTTCCGTACAAACATGATGTTATTATTTGAATTTATGTATTTTCATTCATGTGCGAACATATTATACGTACTTATCAATGACGCAAATGGCACACGGCTTAACAATACATAGTCGGATTATAACAAACTAGTTTTCAAATTTCGAATATAGCACAGATCATTTTTATTTCAACATAAAAATAGGTCATTATACCTACTAACATTATAGCTACATTACACCTGTGGAAAATAAACATTTTCAAATATGAAATGGTGGCACAAGGAAGATGGAGGCGCGGTTATCGTGTTACATAAAGGACAATGAACATGGTAGTCATACTACCAACGCCGTACGATATTACTTCAACTTCAAAATTATTTTAGGGGGTAAACAAAATAACTAAATATCATTTACAATTGCCATTTTCAGAATTAAAATCCAGGTTTCCATGGTTTTAAAATCGTAACCACCTCAAAAAATTATAGAGAATAAAAATGTGACGTAAATATGGTCATTTATCTGTGAAAACTTATTAATGGCCTTCAGATGCCCACTATTTAAGATAATCATATAGGTACTCGTATAGCTGTAATTTTTCCAAATAAAATATTAAAAAATATTAAAAGAAGAACAGTTACTTGCGTAGGAGTTACCCATGTTTGCAATAACTTGCCAATACCATTGGCGTAATTGCCAGTAGTATAGAGTATAGGTACTGAGATCGCAACAACAACAATCGATACACCTGTTTCGCCAATCTAAGATTCTACAAGCCCCCTCGCGCCTTGTGGTCGAAATATTTGGCAGTAAAATTGGTATTGAATTGTATTATAATTCTAAGTACATATTAATACAAACCTTCACATGAAAGATACGGACAGCGTAAAAGACAGTTTTGTCATACAGAATAAAAAAGTTTCCACCAACCTACGTCAAATTATATTATAACAAAACACGAATTTCAATCTTATAAGTTTTAAAAGTACATCTTGGTTCAAAACTAAAATTTTGATGGCCGAGTGGATTCGAAAATGAAATGAACAATTTTAATATTATTTTTATCTCGAAGCATAAGATATCTAAGTACCATTATTGGTTAATATCCTTTCCTACATTTATAAACATATCTTTTAATTATAATGATATAGAAGATTAATTTTTTCACTGCTTTAAGGCGTGACCACCCTTAGTATTCAGTATGAATTTCAAATTGATACCTATACGCGTTCTTAAGAAAAAGTTTTCGAGAGACAGGCGGATATAGGGACAACAAAAACATCGAATAACCGTTCTGTTTTTCCTCTTGAGGTACGGAACCCAAAAAAGCACACCTGACCAGTGACTATCTATAATTTATAATTTTAGCCTATTTACAAAAATGGTAGTCCTAACGTATAAAAAACATATATGTACAGGTCTCTACCAAGATCATCTCTACAAACATTAAGGGGGCCCAGGGGAGCCCTATACCTATACTGCAATCTTTGGAGCGGTCGTTATGAGAGTGATTATGAAATGTATACAAATTTAGTTCACCTAGAATTTTGACTAGGTATGTATTCTAATCCTAAAACATTCCTTTATATCCATGCACCCTTTTCGCACGATCATTAATTAAACATCGTAGTAGAATTCTCTGAAAAGGAGCTTTGCGAAGAATATATTTAATTTATAAACGCTAACTGCCACCAGGAATCTTAACAATGTGCCCAAATCCAGCCCTGCCTTAAAACTGTCATTCCACGCGACCGTCCCTTTAAACATTGATAACTAGCTGACCCGTCCTGGGTTGGGACTAGCAAATTTCATAATTACGAACCAAACTCGATTTGTGTGAAATAAATTGAGCTATCCCGATCGTAAGCAATATGTAAAATTAATTAATATCTAAAAAAACACATCTCCGGTACTAATGAATACTTCAAAGTACCTACTGTTGCCATGAACAAGTTACCGACCTTCTTAGCTCTACACATTACATATACCTATAGTCCGATGTTACTCTTACTAATAATATAAATGTCTAAGTTTGTGAAGATGTTTGGACGTTTAACTATCATCCTAATGGATCTGTCCCCTAGACAAGTGGAATATAAAAGCATAAAATATTCAACGTATGGGATTGACCCGTATTTTCACAGTTTACAGTCGGTAACAAATGCCATAAAAGTCAAAATACGTATCAATCGCAATCATTGAACACTGTATGCGACGACCAACCGACTGTCACTTGTCTAGGGGGCTGGCTGGCAAGGGGTTAACTACAATACTGGTAATTTAGTTCAAAAAAAAAATATTTTAGACAGTCCAAAGCACACCCAGTTCACCACAATTTAGAATACTTCTACGCTGACAAGTGGCTCTAGACATGAAAACCCTAAAAACCTATAGTTAGTACTCGTATAGTAAAATTCATATCAAGAAAGCTTGAGATTGATAACTGAATTTCATCAGTTCTGTTTTTTATCATGTTTTATTTCCTTTCACACAAACCAATTACCGTTAAAGTCACTAATCATTGAAATAGCAGTTTTAAAGTTTAAAAACAGTTGTATGCTGTAGAATATTTATGATAGTTTTATAAATATTTTGGTTTAAAGAGAGGTGCATAGGTTATTGAACTTTTATACTTTTGAGGCTAATGTTTCCACTATTTTACTACTTACCACGAACTCACATGATTAATTTGTTAACAAAACTTTGTACAAACAGGTGTTTTATACACAACCGTGTTTATTTTAGTTATGGGGTACTTAAAAGTGTCGGTAATGTGTAAGTTTTGGCGCATCCGTGTAAGGGCTGCGCTTTGATTCTCATTTCTCATTCAGTTCAGTGTTCGTGTAGGCAGGCCCCGGCTCAGTACTTTCGCTCGACGGCCGGGCGGCTCCGCCGCGACCACTCATACAAATATTCGTAAAACTTGAGCGTGTTTATAACGTTTCGATATTGACAAGAGAATTGAGTGAAAAAGTTCATTGGAAAATTAATAGATGTAGTGTAGAATTCAGTTCACGTAAAAGTATTAAAGTGCATCTAAGTGATTTTCTTTTTTTCAGGTAAGTTTAAATTATTATTTATATCATTCAAGGATCTAAGTTGGAGTGTTTTCAGATATGGCTCGTTTATTATGATTTATTGGAAAAAAATATCATTATTTTTTTAATTTTATTATTCATTTTTATCATTATTTTCAAGATTAAATATTATTCAGGATGTGTGGGCTATGGCATGCTTTTGGAATGCGTTGTGAGGAAGTTGGTAATAAAAATAAGAAAAATGAAGTAACAAATATTTCAAGTTGGAAAAAAATTGTAGAGTAGTAGATCTTTTAACACGTTGTTATCAGTTGTTATATATTATACTACCGTCAAAAACTTTGATATTATTTTAGTTTTCATCGTGCTAAAATTATTTGTTAGTTAGCTTTTATGATTTAGTCCATCTGCATGTAATATCACAGTACATGTAAATTCACGCTTCATTAAAAAGCTTTAAAAATCTTTACGGAGCTGTTTATTTCTATCAATGTTTAATATGTTTACCGTGTAGGGTTTATTACCAAAGTGTGTATCAATGGTATGCGAAATGTTTTGTAAAAGTATTTTTAAGGTTTAAAATACACACTAACCTCGTCTCTACATTCCTAAGTTTGTGCGAGTACTTTGTGTATTTTTCTGTGTCTACCGAATATTACAACAAATCATTTTTATATTATTGTTATTTGTATACCCGACGATTCTACGTAATAAACATTAATTATTTCATAGGTTGTAATTTAAATGTAACTTTTTTAGCGATAAAGATAACATGATTGATTTTATTTCTTTTTAAAAGAATTTAATAAACCCTTTAATTAGCTATTTTAGTTAAATGAATTCTGATTTATAATAAAGAAATTGCTAGTAAAATAAACTATATTTTAATATGCCTACAGTGGAATCCGCTTGTAGTGACATTAAAGGGAAGTAGCACAACACAAGTCATAGTGCTCGGAGGCCATAAAAATATTTTATACTTGAAATAATAAGTAAACTAGTTGCTATTTTTGTAAGATAATCATTTTAGTCAAAAGAGGATATATACCGGGTGTAAGGGAAGCCGAGGGCCCCGAGATAGTACGCCTGGTACACTAGGTAGGTACATATTGGCATAAAAAAAATCTTTTTTTATTATAAATGTAATCGCAGGTTTATTTATAAGTGCCCGGTTAATGGCAATAGGCTCGCCACCTATTACATTGGGACTTAAACATAAACTGGCGAAATGTGGGTGGGCTAGTACCTCTGCCCATTCCTTCGGGGATACAGGCGTGAGTTTATGTTATGTTATGATGAAGTAATGTATATTTAATAAATAATAAACATGATCTGATTTAATAATATATACCACCTAAAACGTGCTACGGACGGCTTTAGGAATCACGTCGGCCACTATAATCGGATGCAATTAACTCAAAATTAAATTAAAAATAAAAAAATCCGCCGGCACAAAAAATAACTTCAAAAAGTAAAAAATAAATAGTTCATGCGTTTTCGTGTCGGGGATCTATAACTGATTATGCATTCCTACATGTTTTGAAACGATTCAAGGTGCCCCGACACGACATCGCATGAATTATTTATTTTTTAATTTTGAAGTTATTTTTTGTGTCGGGGGCTTTTAAATTTTTAATTTAGTTTTTATTCTTTGCTTTTTAAATTGTTCTCTTGGTCAAGCCCTTTCATTTGATATCAATATTGGCGGACTAGTAAACTTAGCAGGTAATTCGTTAGGTACTTGGAGGTGGCGGCCATCTTGGATTCGAAATTTGTCATAGTGAATGATTCACTATGTTGTACTAGTCAAGCCCTTTCTTTTGACATAAATATTGAGAGACTTGTGTAAAAAGTTCAATGCCAAGAAGACGACGCAAGAAGAAGACGCAGGCATGCGCGTTTTCAGCAAAGACATCTCCTTTCCTTCCTCCTCCCACTCTTCAGAGCACACCACTGCCATTACAGGATAACCTCAATATACTCGGTATGGACGTGCGCTGCAAACTGAACAACAAGAACTATATCGAGAGCATCATCAAAACAGCTTCGCGTAAACTCGGAGTCCTGAACAGAGTGAGACGTTTTTTCACGCCGGAGCAGCGGTGTCTTCTTTATAAGACACAAATTCGCTCCTGCGTGGAATACTGCTCGCATCTCTGGGATGGCTCCGCAAAGTACTTATTAGATGCTCTCGACAGGTTGCAGCGACGTGCGGTCCGCATTATTGGGAGTCCTGAGGTCACAGAGTCCCTCGAGCCTTTGCAGATGCGTAGAGATGTTGCGTCCTTGGCAGTATTTTACCGTCTCTACCATGGTGAATGTTCTGATGAGCTCTTCCAACTAATCCCACCCTCCCCTTTCCTACACAGGACAACGCGTGCAGGGCTTAGGTGTCACTCGCATACGGTACAGAATATTCCATCAAGAACCAAGCGGTTCGGTGAGTCTTTTCTCTGCCGTACCATTAAGTCCTGGAATTCCTTGCCGGCGCACGTGTTTCCTTCTTCCTACAGTCCCGGGTCCTTTAAGCGGGGCGTGAAAAAGCATCTGATGAGGCCGTCAAGCTGAGCGCCACCATTGTAGCACTGAACGTGTTTGCAATGGTGACCCTCTTTCATGGGACTTTGCCTTCAGCTTAACATCAGGCGAGGTAAAGTCAAATTGACGTGCCATAGATAAAAAAAAAAAAAAAAAAAAAAAAAAATGTGGCGGCGGCCATCTTGGATCGATTTTCATCAAACATAGCTAAAAACACGCCCGACTAATTCAAACAAAAAAAACTATATCGAAATTGGTTGAACCGTTCGGGAGCTACGATGCTACAGACACACACACGCACACACACACACACACACACACATACACACAACACGCACGCGCGCGCACACATCCACACACACACACACGGAAACACGTGAAACCTATAACACCCCGTCGTTTTTACGTCGGTGGTTAAAAATAGGTCATAATAGGTGACATGTCTTTATATTCGATTAAGCGAAGGCATTTTATTCGACTTGGTTATAAAGCTTTTATGAGAAAACCATAAAAAATTGGATATACCTAGATCTTTTCAGAAAAGGTTGATGAAAATGATTTTGTTATATCAGGTAAAACCTAATAAAACCTACCAATTAAAACTTTTTCAAAATATCATCATTTTGAATGGATTCGGTATATCACAAGTTTATAATCAAATATATTTTGTGAGCTTAACGTAGATATGGCGGCAATAATAAATTGGTTCGTGATAGAATTGAAAAATAATTTATTACCGGTGATACTTATAACATAAATTTTCCTGATCGTCCTTTGATGTTAGACGTCAAATGAAATACATATATTAATATACACTTTATTAGATGCTATTGCTTACAAGTACCTAAGCTATAGCACAAAATAGATAATAATATTGACGTGGTTTCCAATAAAAACGTATAGGTACGTCACGTTTTTACTGCCCAGGGAAGTCGTTATTGTTATTGGTACTTGAATATGATAATTGCTAATAATGGGCTTCTCGTGCTACTAAAGCGTCTATGAGCGGAAATAGTGTGAAGTGTGGTGTTCCGATAGTGAGGAGCAGGGAAATGATGGCAGGAAAGGTGAAAAGCAGGAAATTTAAATAAAAAGGAATAATAATACATAACTCATAAACTCACGCCTATATCGCCGAAAGGGTAGGCAGAGGCACCCACATTTTGCCAGTTTATGTTTAGGCCCTAATGTAACAGGTGGCGAGTCTATTGCCATTAACCCGGGCACTTATAAACCTGCAATAAATACACAAATAACTTCGAAAAGCATTATTATTAATAAAGTTAGCATTAATAATAATAATCTAGGACGCTACTAGCCACGTCATTAGCCACGATCGTGGTATAAACCTTCCATTAAATAAAAAAAATACCAAATCTTACCAAGGTACCAGGACTAGGTACAGTCAGCCTCATAAATCGCTTGTACATTGAAATGTACAGAATAGCTTGACATCCCGAACTGCCATAAGTCAGTGTTGCAACATGATACAAAAATAAACTTAACATTACTAACGTTCATAAAACGATGATAAAAATATTTCATTTATCACTAGATATCTTATTAATCATAAGTCGCTGATAGTAACTTGTTACAAAATTAGATTGACAAGTTATTATTTGCAATGTTCTTACGTGTTAATCTACTTCAGGCGATGGAATGTTACATGAATTTGTATTCTAACTCAAATAGGTCCAAATCCTATCTGGTTGTTTAACTGAGTTTAACTGATAAGTGTCCCATACACAAAGCTTTACGGGCGATCTGAGGTCGGGAAGTGGATGGGGTGCGTTTTAAAGGGTAAAAAACGGTGTATCTCGATTTCCGGCTAAGCTACAAGTCCTATGGAGAAAAGATAAATCACAAAGTTGTAGGTAATAAAGAGACCTACAACTTTTGTAATTACATTTTTTCACATAACCTCAAAATTTATGTGAAAAATTCAAATAATCAAGATTTTGGTTTTTTATTTTTATCTTTCGTAAAAATAATTATTTTTTCACGAAATTTGGTGAAAACTTACCTTTTTATGTCCTAAAGACACTGTAATTTTTTTGGTTTGAAATATTTCATCAAAAAAACACCCTAATTTTCAATCAAAAATTCTCACGTCAAAATATCAGCTTTTTAATTAAAGTCGGGGAGGATTTTGTTCGGTGAAACCTCTTCTTTCTGATAATGTAAAAAAATATCTACATCACTACGGTAAATGTTCTCAGAAAATAAAAAGAAAAGAAAAAACTCGAATCCGAAATTTCAACATAAGTTACATATCTGAGTTACCTAGGGATAATTTTAGCCCATCAAAAGGTATTTCATAGAGAAGTGGTGAAGGGGCTCCGCGGGTCTAGGTCTTTTTACCTGCTATTTCGTACAAAAAATACACTTTCGGAATCTACATAGCAAGGTAAATACCTAATATATTTTGATTTCTATCAATCAACTCTAAAATAAACCGCGGTAGCCTAGTCGTATGGGTAATGGACTGCTGAGACGAGGTCTCGGGTTCAATCCCAGGTTTTTATCATGGCATACACCAATGACTTCTCGATGCTTTTCGAAGTTATGTGTGTATATATAGTATCAAAATCAAAATATAGTAAGTATTTACCTTGCTTTGTAGATTCCAAAAGTGTGTTTTAAAGTAAATTTGTCACAGTTTTATTGAAGTAACTCAGCCTGCACCTCTATTTTCATGAACGATGTTGTTTACTGCTCTGTATCTCGAATTACAACGGTTTTTACAACAGCTGGGAAATAACAGGTAGAAAGACCTAGACCCGCGGTGCCCCTGCCCCGCTTCTCTATGAAATACCTTTTGATGGGCTAAAATTATCCCTAGGCAACTCGGATATATAAGTTGTCTTAAAATTTCGGATTGGATGTTTTTTCTTTTCTTTGCATTTTCTGAGAACATTTACCGTAGTGATGTAGATATTTTTTGACATTATCAGAAAAAAGAGATTTCAACGAACAAAATCCTCCCCGACTTTAATTACAAAACTGATATTTTGACGTGAGAATTTTTGATTGAAAATTAGGGTGTTTTTTTGATTTTATGTCAAGATAAGTCGAAAAAATAAATATTTCAAACCAAAAAAAATACAGTGTCTTTAGGACATAAAAAGGTAAGTTTTCACCAAATTTCGTGAAAAAAGAATTATTTTTACAAAAGATAAAAATAAAAGACCAGAATCTTGATTATTTGAATTTTTCACATAAATTTTGAGGTTATGTGAAAAATGTAATTACAAAAGTTGTAGGTATCTTTATTACCTACAACTTGGTGATTTAACTTTTTTCCATAGGACTTTTAGTTTAGCCGGAAATCGATATATACCGTTTTTTACTCTTAAAAACGCACCCCCATCCACTTCCCGACCTCAGATTGCCCGTAAATTATTTTTCCTTTGATTTTTGTTATATTCTCGTCCTATTATAACAGGTTTCATCCCACTATGTTTTTTTTGGTTTCAAAAATGATCGACCCTGGTCTACAAATAGAGAACGCATAGTTGAAATTAGTTTTCCACCGAAGAGCCCAGATCTTAACCCCATCGAAAATTTGTTGGCCCTCATGGTGCAAGCATGGGACCCTGATACACCACGAAACAGATCTGCACTGATCAATCACGCAGTCAATACCTGGGAAAGCTTTAGAGGGCAAGATAAAATATGGTATCTTCCATGGGCGAAATGTTGCAGGCTGTTATAGATGCAAATGGGGGCCACATTCGTTTTTAATATAAATTTAATTACCTTAATAACGGAATGATTTAGTCATTTATTAATTTATTTCATTTATTAATTAATTTAATTTCAAAAACAATCATTTAATTTTTAAATTTCATAATAATTTATTGAGTAAATAATTTATTATCACAATAATTTATTAATTCATTTTTTACTGTATCTCGAATTATTCACTTTACCTACATATATTTTTGTATTAATTATTCTTTCTCATTTGTAAACTTTTATAAAAATTAATTAATATCTACATATTATACAATTTTACTAACAATTGATTTATTTTAAATAAATATTAAGTATACTTGAGTTTTATTACCAATTTCGATATACAAATTCTTGTAACATTATCGCCTAAAGTAGGTTCACACGTAAAAAAATCCAAATAATAACTTGTTAATCTAATTTTGAAATGAATGACTATCAGCGATTTATGGTATGTATAAGATTTCACACGCAAGAACATTGCAAATAATAACTTGTTAATCAAATTTTGGAATGAATGACTATCAGCGATTTATGGAAAATAAGATGTTTAGTGACAAGTGAAAGAGTCCCATCATCGTTTTATGGGCGTTAAAAATGTTAAATTACTTTTGATATCTTGTTACGCTACCAACTTATGGTAGTGAGAATGTCAAGGAGTTTTGTAAATTTAAACACGTATAGCAACTTTTGGAGCTGACTGTACAACCAGAGGCTTTCGGCTTCGAGAGCGTTTCCCTAACACTCTGTACTCGTATATCCCGAAGGTAGGGTTTAAGTTGATGAATTTCCTAAAAATATAAGAACATAAATTTACAGTTATTATAAATTTGGTTTAAATATAAATAGGGTGGTTATCGTAGTAGGATTGCCTATCGTAGTCTACGACTGAACATATTTATTTATTTATCGTAAACAATTTTTACATTGTTTTGAATAACGAACTTACTTCATTGTCAAGTAAAAAGATTACCTAGCTAGAGTATCAGATACATAACTAAATGTTTGTCCTTTACTTAAATAAATAAGTCATTTTACCTATTGATTTGTTTAGAATTGGAACTTTCATAAACGCTCATCAAATATTTTATTTCGCTTCCTCCATCGTAAAAAATTGGAGCACGCCGCATTCCATTTTTGTCAGAATTTTTATCAATTCAGTATAGCTATGCCTCGGTGTTTGCGGAGACAGAAGAGGTCGGCATAGGCACTCAATTGAATTCTATTATTATCGATAGTGATGATAGTAACAGCATTCATTTCATTTCATAATCGTTTTATATAGGAATATGTAGTGTGTAGAAATGGAACTTTTATAAAAGGAAATATGTCATAAGCTTCTGAAAGCTTATGAAATATTTTCTTTTATAAAAGTTTTCTGAACTGATATTTTCTTGAGTGATGCACCCATAGTAGCGTTAATAAAAAAAATATAAATACGTAATACATAATATAAAATAAAGTCAAGCTTTTCCCCCGGTTGGTAGATTTAACAGTATGCTTCTGACCTACGTACTTCACAAGCTTGACCAGTTTCCTCTACTTCCATATTCCATAAATGCTTTGACCAGCTCTTTAAAAAAATCATAAATTTATATTTAAATTATTTCATAATGGTCCTATATTGGAGACCGAGAGAAGACAACGTAAGGCAGGACGTCCCTCAGGTCGGGGATTTGGGATAGACTCGATTCGGAAGCCGAAAGATCGAGAGAAATGACGTACAGCAGTGGCCTGCGATTGGAAAATTGATACAGTTTATGGATTCTAAATAAAGAAAAATACCTAAGCTTTTAGAAATATTGCGTTTCATGAAAATTGTATATTATTTATGAATATAATTGTGAGTAATGAAAGCTGGCAGAGTACATTGCGTCATAATCTTCTTGAGAAGATTGTTCATTGATTGAAAAGCAATCTTCAAGTAACTTGGTCATTACGGGCTCAAGTTTGAATGATACTTCAGGCGTAGACCAAGTTAAGAAAGAGATTTGATGTTGGCAATCTATATAATTCTATTGAAAACATGATGTCAGAACAAATATGTTCTCTGTTATCTGTATAAGTTGAATGTGTTCGAGTACTAAACAGATAGCTAGCTAGATATATTTCTATATGAGCGTTGTTGTTATGTCCCATTGCTGGGTATAGGGTTTTTAAATTTGCCTACTTCTATATATTAGCGATTCTTTGCTTAAGTACCTACAATAGAAATTAGAATTTTGAAGTAAAGGTCAAACATAAGTCTTCGTAGCACATGGCGTAGCGGTCATTAGGAGATCACGACGTAGCAGTAAAGGTATAACTTTCGACGGCTACGTCAAGTAACGCTCTGGTTAGATTCTCGCTCAGTGCAAATATTTGAACAAACGATTACTTCAGAACCGCCCTGGCTAGATCGATTCCGTTATTATTATTCAATATCTACTATCTATCTATACCTATTAGTTATTATTATTATATTTTTATTCACCCTGGTTAAAACTCTCTGTGTCAGCTTATCAGCTATATTCTGGCAGATGTTTTTGGGTACTGACATTTCTTATTTGTTTCGGAGCGTGTACTTATTTATCAATTTTGTTAGACGCGCTGTCGACGTGCCTTTATGACAGGTCCAATTTTTTGCTTGTATAGTGTTATTCTCAAATAATATCATTATTGCTTTCTTCGAAAATTAAGTTACTGAACTACATGTAGACTAATGATTTTAGACTAGTGAAAAAGGCGTAAATGTAGTACATAGGTGTCACAAAGTAGATAATGTAGATATTACGGTGCTAACAAGTGCAACTGCTTTGCACGAAGTCTCATATTCTATGCCTGCGTCTAGGAACGCATACCGTATACACACTATATATATATATATATATATATATATATATATATTGTGTGTGTGTGTACTGTATCAATTTGGAGGGAAAGTACATATTTAAAATACTGTAGATTGCGACTGAAAAACGTGCCCTGATTTAAAAAAAGAAACAAAATTGTATTCATAGAATTGCAGAAAATTCGAGCAGTCATAAGGATCAAATGAGAATGAAACTAAGAAAATTAAAAAAGAAAGAAGAAATTAAATTTGACAAAATAAAGTACTCTTCCACAAAGGGTCATCGGGTTACATAATTATTAACGATAATTTAAAAAAGGAATGTTTCTGGTATAAAACCATTTTAACGGTTTACAGGAAGCCCAATTTGTTTGGACTTATTTATTCTACAATCTGCCCGTGGCCGTGGCTGCTCACAAACAACTGAAGCTAAAAACCACAAAGCGAAAATTTCATTAGGTCACATACGGCTTCTGCCATTATCCAAATAAATATACTACATATTTTTTATTTTGGTAATTACACATGCATATTATACCTACAACCAGAGCAATACACAAACTATATATGCAAACTAATATTTACACAGAGCGGAATTCGACCAGTGCGAACCGACTTGCAAGTGAGGTTAGCTTTTTAGAGCCCGTACGACCTCCTCACAATGTGTTTCCGCAAATTTCACTCGAAATCATTGTATATACCTACCACCTCAATGTAAACGAACCTTTGTATGAAATGTCTTTGATAATAATACATTACCGTTATAACAACCCGGGGCCATTGTTTAGAGTTAGGTTACATTTGCCCTGATTCGTTTGATGCGTGTCGTGTTTAATATTTTCAACACATGGAATGATCTTAGATTTCATTTGTTGCTTATTCTATACCTGGCGTGGAGTTATTTGTTCTAATAACATTTTCTATGTATTCTGGCTGGCACTGTATTTTTGTATTTTTGCATGAAAGTTAAATATAAGAGTAGACAAACAAAGGCGGGACAAATTTCAAGTTGAATTATTTACTGTTTGAAATGAGTTGATTAGTATATGTATAGGTATATACCTACTATCAAGAAATATTAATACCTATACTGTTAGGTAATATTTATAAGTATTATATAATCTTTTAATAATAAAAATATTATTATGTAACATTAAATGACGTTGAGATCCTGACTTGTAAATTACCAGCGGCGTAGGTAATGCACCCATTACCTATGTTTATAATTTCATAATATTTGCGAAATAGTAGCCTAGTGGTATGTGTAATGAACTGCTGAGACGAGGTCTTGGGTTTGATCTCAGGTTTTACCATGGCACACACCAATGACTTTTTGATGCTTTTCGAAGTTATGTGTGTATTTATCGCAGGTTTATAAGTACACTAGTTGCACAACTTAGAGATGACTTAAGAGTGGATTTAAGTAGCTTAATTCTCTTTAGATGTCAGATAATGCGATGAGATGGAAGGTCGTCAGTAGTTCCATTTTCAAAGTGCCGAGATGTTGTTGTTGCCGAGAGATGTTAATCCAAGCCAAAATGGTATAACTGTTACATACTATCTACACTAATAATCTATCCTGATATTATAAAGAGGAAAGATATGTTGCTTTGTTTGTAACGAATAGGCTCCGAAACTTCTGAACCGATTTCAAATATTCTTTTACCTATAAAAAGCTACAATATCTAGAAGTAACATTGGCTATATATCATCACACTACTATCCAAGGGAGCGGAGCAATAATCACAAATCTCAATACATCTATATGTGACAGTATGGAGATTTGGGCACTAGAGGTACGTATTGTAACTTAGTTAATTTGGGAAATATTTTATAATGTTTTGTCTTCGGGTAACGCGTTTA
Source organism: Pelosia muscerda (assembly GCA_963691645.1). Taxonomy (NCBI): domain Eukaryota; kingdom Metazoa; phylum Arthropoda; class Insecta; order Lepidoptera; family Erebidae; genus Pelosia; species Pelosia muscerda. The sequence goes on from OY829100.1 coordinate 10,551,948, forward strand.
AGTTTAGGTGAGAAAGCATATTTTTCTTTGAATCATTTCCTTCCGTGCACTTTCATAACTAAGTTTTGTTAACTGGTTAAGAAAAACCCTTTTTTATTATTGTTTTCACAACTGGTAAGATCGCGGGTTCGAACCCCGTCGAAGCATTCACTTTTTTCTATCCTTTGATTTGAACAGTCAGCATATCTACTAATTGCTTTTCAAAATTTTCTGTACATTTGATTAGGGGGAGTTATCAAAAACACAATAATCGATAGTTCGTATGATTGTCGGTAGATGGCTCCCACCATCCATTAGGTATAGACTTCTATACCCGTAATTTACCGTCGAAACCTACGGAGTCATGTGTCATGTCATGTTGCGTAGCGGGTTTTGCTAAACGTTATTAATAAAGTATTGTTTTATTATTGGCGTGTTAATGCAGTTGCGTTCTTAGTTTCATTAATGGTCTATAGGTACAGAATAAAGGTCTTTTGACTTGACTTCACAGGCCATACTTCACGCTTTTCTGTATAATTGTAGTCAGTTCAATCCTGTCATTACTTTTCCGTATTGTTTTTGGCAGCACCGGTACGATCGCTAATTAAAAATAATGATGAATTTCTATTAATGTATTCTGTTTGTGCAATTGGTACCAATGTTCTGAATGTAATTGACTTACGTAAATATTTCCTGGCGTACTGCCCAGTACATAAGATGTCGATAGTTTATTGCGGCCACACTGTATTATTTATCGTGTTATTGGCGTAATAACAATCAAAAAATCAATTAAGACAATAGCTGGGGATCTTTTGAGGTTTTATGTCAAAAGGTTTACATGAGTTACATTAACGGGACCAAAATTTCGTGCAGTCAGAGCCTTGGGTAGTAGCTAGTTTGTATAAATAATACCTATACTTAATTTTCCGTAATTTTAATGTATTTAAATTATGTACATGTACTAAAAGATACCTTCAAGTCAGAAGTGTATTTAGTGTACTTACTACACTTAAGTATTGAAGATACCTTAAGACCTTTACTCTGTTTCTTCAAAGAGAGCCCCTGTAGGCCAAGGGGGACGAAAATAATTAAACTTTCTCTTTCGTAATTATGTTAAGGTTGTATACTATTGCTAAGCTTCAGACGTTGAAAACCTCGTGTCTGCGATGCGTCAAATTAAAGTAGACGGCAAATTTATTACCAATTACTGTGAGATCGGAATCTTGGGAGAACGAGCTTCCTATAAACGAAAAGCGATGGTCGTTCAGTTGATGAGCCGATATTGAAAGATATCAAGGACCACATTTATACCTGGATACGATTAGTATATGATGTAACATAATGATCGGTAAAATAGGGATTTGTTCGTTTTCATACCATTTTTTCAGCCAGACGTTTCAATAATACTCCTAGGTAGGTACTTGTACGAGCTGTTCCGTCTATATATGTAGCGATATTTCGCTGTAATGTTACCAAAGAATCACTTTTGCTTGACAACGGCCTGACATGGTGACACGGACATAAATAAGTAACGCACACTTAGCGGCACTGTTTGTGCCAGTTCAGTAATTCACGATTCCTACTTATATAATCCAGTGGTAGCTAAGTACGCAACAAAAGCATTTTATTGTATCCTAGGTACACGTCTTGCACGTTTGTTTAATTACTGGATATTGATAACGGCGATAACTGGATATTGAGAGTGGTCGTAGGTTTTCATTGCCGGATTATAAAATTGTGAATTATTTATATGGATATAAGTAAGCTTATAGTATTTATTTATAGCTAGCAAATATAGGTATATGTATGTATATTTATGTATAACTAGCTGACCCGCCCCAGCTTCGCCCGGGTATGTTTAAACCGCTCGACCGATTTTCTGCAAACTTCACATAAACCATCTACTAAATAGTCTGAACAAAGCCTGAACATTTGGTTTGGATAGGTGAGCCCGATCTTGAGTCATAAAATTACAACGAAAAGTAGCATTGATATTTATATATTAGAATTATGTATTCCCATTTATTTATAAGTATTTGTTGTTTATACCCCCCTATCACACCCACCCACTTCTTTACATACATAGTTTTCTATATACTTTTAATTTTTATTGATTTTAAAAATGCACCTAATGAGTCTCTCTGAGTTCTCTGCACCACCTTTGGTTGACTGGTAGAGAATGCCTGTGGCATTCAATCCGCAGTACTTGTGCATAAAGTTTAATAAAAAAAAAATGAAGAAAAACATCTTTCAGCTCAGTGAACGGATGTATAATTGTCGAAGCATTTATCAATCATAAGGTGTTTTGGTAGCTGCACACGCTACAATATGCTTACGGAAATTTAGGCTTGCACAAATATATTGTAACGTGCAATGGAAGATACTTGCACAAATTTAGTTTATATGTATTTGTACACCACAGATTTGTTAAGCCTGAACGGCTACTATTATAGTGTTTGCAATTCACTCGCACTAGCCTTTGTGTGTATGTTTGTATATATGACTATTTGACAACTTTTTCATCCAATAATCGTACCATTTCAATGCACACGTACCACTGTGTACTTCCGTGTATCACATCAAAATAATTAACGCTGCGCGAATTCGAAACGAATTCACCGACCTACCTAATTTGTGAGTGAAATATACGTAAGGATGTAAGGTAAACACCATATATATAGTAGGTACTCCTGGTACACAAGATATTGGTATACAAAATTACGGCAAAGCAATTTTTTTTCATTATTTTTCTAGTTATTTCGCATTATTTACTCTCCATCGTATCAGCAAAGCTAATGAAACGAAAATTTCTTAAAAAACGTCACTGCAAAAAAAAACAAGTGGCGCCATCTTGCAAGTTCATGCTTTTTCATTAAATTTTTGTTTCATAAAGCTTTACTAACACGATAGTGAGTGAATAACGCAAGGTAAACCGTGTAAAAAAATCCGCTGGCCTAATTTTATTAAATGCCAATATGTTGTGTACCAGTAGTACTACCAGGGGCCTTCGGCTTCGGGAGTTTTCCCCTTACACCCTGTATTTGAAAAAGATTTGCCATTTCTTTTTTACCCAATATGTTGTCGTTGTCTCTAGAAGCATTTTTGGGGCACCACCAAGTCAAAAAAATCAAGTTCACCTGTAAGCCGATTAATTGATTGGTTACCGGACTAAGCTGACACAGGTTTTCCCTTTGGGGTTGAAAGATCAGATAACAGGTACTCCCACAAAAGCCAATTACAACAAATCAAGAGCCAACCCTAGAAATTTAAATGAAAGAATATTATGGTTCCAAATCACTGGCGATACCAATGCGATTGCGATGCGGTAGACGAAGTACCGTATGTCGTTATTTCCGAGGATGCCAACTATAAAAAAACGCGACATTACATTAGTTTGTTTTAAAACGCCGTGTGTAAAGGGTAATGTAAGTAGGTAATGTATGAATTATAATCACAGACATTTTACACAAACATGTAGTCAAGTTACAGCCGTGTAACCTTTTCATTCAAACTCCGGAAGTAATATAAGCTTATATTATGGTTATGTTGAAATATCCACTCGTACTTTACAGGTTAACTTTCTGAAACTTCTGTAACTGTGTAACTTGAAAGAACATCGGCTACGATGTTTGCCTTTATATTAATTTTAAGATGCTTTTGTTTCACAGGATAACACCACTTTGAAAGAAAATTGTTGCAATAAAATTACTTCATGAATATTTTTTGAGAATGTTTCTTGTTGTTTTTTTCTTTTATTAATTTTTAACATGTATCTAACTGTTGTTGAGCCTTTAATATTGTCAGCTGTGGATATAATAGACATTAATATGAATGTTAAAATTGTTGATTTTTACAATTTTAAAGAGATAACTTCAACGAAATTAGAAGATTACCATCACACTCGACTTTTTTCATCTGGCGTTAACGTTAAAATAGTAAAGAAAACTATGGATAGTCTTAAAGAAGAAGAAAAGTCAAGCAACATACGCGGCATTACTTTCCCGTAGGTAGTTATTAGCGTCTATTGAGGAAAATTCCTGTTTCCGGGCTATTGCCAGAAATTTACTGTCATAAACCCAATACCAATTATCTCGAACAAATTCAGGAGACAGAGATTATGAGAGCGAGTTCTGTTTTATTAAAAGACTACCTCGCTATACATCTATACTATTATATTATTGTAAATAGTTTCCGCGATGGACGCAAAAACTACCGAACGGATTTCGATATGGTTTTTTTTGAAGGGGTTTGGTCCAACTTAAAATTTTAAGTTTGTTTGATTGTCATCGGTTAAGTAGAACCAGAGTTATGATTGGTAATATACAATTTAGGTTGCACAGATGGCGCTTAGGTCGCGATACCGACAGGCTAGTATGTAGGTATATAACATCATGCTACAACCGGTGCAGAGCAGAAGTGTACAATGTTGCAAAAACGGGGTGACGTAGACGAAGTTGCGCGGGTCAGCTAGTACATATATAAAATAAAGTAAGGTAGTTTTACATCCATCAATTATTAGGAAAATCCGTGCTCGTATTTACCGATCAGTCTTCGTCTCAATTGTTATACATTTTAAACATTTATATACAACTAGCCTAAGACGTAAGATTTTAAGTTGGACCAAACTCTTTCAAACAAAAAAACCGCATCGAAATTAGTTCAGTAGTTTATGCGTCCATCGCGGACAAACATAAACTTATTACAATTATAAAACAGTATAGATACAGAGATACATATAAACCTACCTCTTCAATCCTAAGGGATTATTACCAGGGGCCTTCGGCTTCGGGAGCGTTCCCCTTACACCCTGTGTGGCGATACCACATGTACCCAGCGCCATCTAGCGACAACAAGAGAAACTACTACGTCACTACGGATCCTGCATCGCGAAAATGAAGTTCTCGCGCTAGTACAACATATATACAACAACCCAACGACAACCGTTGGGCCGCGGCCCGCCAGGCGTGATCACCTTGCCTGGTCGGAGGATCCTCCCTTTGTGATGGAGGGACATCACATCTCGTTCCTCCACAGTGGTGACCCCCGACGTGATCTGATCACGTAACCTTCGCTGAGTAATATCATCAGCATTCCCATCGCCACTATCCTACTCACTTCTTCCGCATGAGCGGTAATCAAGTCTTCGTCATCCAGCACTTCGGCCATTACAAGGCTACCATAGCATGCAGCGACCGCTGCAGCCTGGTTACCTTCGGCCACGCCTGCATCTAAGGGGCACAGTACACTGCTCTTACGGTCCACGTAAGTAGAGAATATCTCTCCCGTCTACATAGCAGTCAGTACCCACTGCACATACGGTCCAAGAAGAGGACACCTCTCCCGTTACGCAGCATTCGCCCCACTATATGGGGACTCACCTCGCTTCACTGAGGAATTCGCCCCGACACTGCCGAGGATTCACCTCGACTCACCGAGGATTCGCCTCGCCTCATCGGCGGCTCGCCGAGAACTCATCTCGACGCCTACTCAAGACTGGTTTTGGCACGCTCCTCAAGAGAGCTAAGACAGCTGACTCATCGCAATCAACCTCCGGTCTTGGAGGGGAGTGATGTGGCGATACCACATGTACCCAGCGCCATCTAGCGACAACAAGAGAAACTACTACGTCACTACGGATCCTGCATCGCGAAAATGAAGTTCTCGCGCTAGTACAACATATATACAACAATCCCAACGACAACCGTTGGGCCGCGGCCCGCCAGGCGTGATCACCTTGCCTGGTCGGAGGATCCTCCCTTTGTGATGGAGGGACATCACATCCCGTTCCTCCACACCCTGTATATTCCAATAAAATCCGTTGCGTAGTTTTAAAGATTTAAGCATACATAGAGACAGAGAAAGCGACATTGTTTTATACTATGTAGTGATGTAGTCGTTATTGGCATGTGCCTGTGCTTATAGTATAGTACCTACATACGACGAGATTTCTGCAAAATTAATTTTACTTGTAACTTCATACAACCAATATCCTAAAAATTACAGTGCTCTGTTATCGAGGCGATGGTACGATGCGCAAACGCTTGGGCTGCCGGCGCCTCCTTCTGCGAGCAAGTAATGCTCGAGAAGGAGACGGCGGAACGAGTTCGGAGAAGACTTCGGACCCGCGCGGCCCGCGATGAGCGGAGGCGACTCGGACGTCGGAGGTCGCAGTATGACCTCCGTCCTCCATGAGCGCGGGCCTTGGGGTGACGGGTGAAGCCGCCTGTCACTCTAGCAGAAGCAGGCCGCGGCTGCGGCGCAAAGTGCGCCTCTCCATACCCGGGGGCTAGTTGGGGACACCGTGGTCCCTACACCCGACGGGGGTCATCTCGAAGAGAAGGCCGCGGGTCTGCCGGGGTGCGAGGGATATGTTGGCTACTACCTCACCTCCGGCAACTGAAGACCCAAAGACGGCGTGCGTTTTAGTCGGTTCGAGTCCGACATAACCTACTCAACCGGCTCCGGTATGGGTATCCGTGGGGATTTTTCGCACGATAAAAAAAATGCTCTGTTATCGAAATATTTTGCGATAGATAGTAAATACAATTCTGTAGGAGTATTTATTGTATTTATTTTATGCTCATAAGCAAAGTAATTTAAAAAAAAACCTCATAGTGACAATGTTGGTGTGTTGTAAAAATTGCCATATTGAAGTTTCAGAATAACATTATTTGAGGTCAATCTGTGTCAGATCGCGTATAAATGGCGAAGCTAGAAAGGCACAGGTAAGTGGAACAATACGATGGGCAAAACTTTTCTAAGTTTTAAACTTTTTATGAACTGCAACTACAGATTGTGGACTATTTTCAGCTGTAATATTAAAATTTCCTAGTTTTAGAATTTACTGCAGGAGTTAAGAGTGACTTTGGCGCTCTTTGCTTACATAATGTAAGGTGCATTATGTCAATGGTTCTATGAAAGAACTTTTATGCCTTAAAAAACTGAAGTTGAGTGGTATTTAAAATAAAGCTTTTTAGTAACGTGTTATTTTGAAACTTTAATAGCAACATATCTAAAGCAGAAGTGTGGACGTGTCATGTTTTTATTTTATCTACAAAATGTATTGATTCAAAGGTAATATATTAAAGAAAAAAGTTGCGTACCCGGAACCTATTTTATAATAGCTTTTTTAGAATAATTTTATTTTCATTACACTTTTTAATTCATTTATAGGCATACTATACCTACCTAGTTAGCTTGTTAAAATGGTGTATACACTTCATAGCATTACCCTGTATAAAACATACCTCTTTAGCTAACATTGTAAACATTAATATGGCAAAGAAGTATATAACCTAGCCTAACCTTAGATAAAGGTGTCTCGAAAGAGATGACCCGGTAAAATAAAATGAAAGTATTGCAGCAAGTAAACAAATTGTGAATTCAATCGAAGAAAAATTGATAGGTATTGCGATATAAAACGGAACCCAACAGAATTATTATATATTTTATTCCTTAACATGGAACACGGATTTAGAAATAGAGCAGCTTTTGTACCTTATCATCATCTTGCTGGGTATGATCTACGCTCGACGAAACTTTACGATTGGTATCATTTAATTACGACAATGAAGCAGTAAATAAATTAAATACCTACAAAGATTAAATACCTACAATCTTTGTTTTTTTTACCGACAATTTACAATATATTTACCGATCATTCACACTTTGCACATGCCATTCTAAGTATTGTGGCGGTGTGTACGCAGATTTCAATGGTTATTTTTATTTATGCTTATTCATAACACAATTAATTAATGCAAAATGTATTCATTTTTAAATACACATCGTTGTCATCGAATTACAACTCTTTATGGTGTGACAACTATCGGTGAATAAGAAACGGTAATAAATTCAGTTAAAATTAACGAATTGGACTTTCACATATCAATGATATAAATAAAATAAATTACTTAATCTCTATAGATTGGAACAGCAGTGATGATAAAGTAGATACCCTAAAAACCCAATTTCTATTTTGATCACCATTTACGAATTAACATTACTTAATAAGTATCTATTTCCTTTATAAATATAAAACATACTGTTTAGGTACGAAATTCTGTTACAAAGTCGGTCCCAGCGCAACTGGGCTCATTACATTTATTAAAAGGATTCAGTTATGGGCAGCAATAATAATTCTGACATTCCTAATATTGGAACTCTTAATATTGTCACTGAGATGAGAAAATTGTTTATTGTATAAATGGCAGACCTATATCGGCCACTAGGGACAGTCACGTACAAGCTTCTACTTTCCAATTAGCGAACTTCTTACAACAACTTATTTCCTAAAACATGTAAGGCTTTCATAATGTATGTATAATGCATTCTTATACCTAATGTATTTTGAGGTCGATGGTAGTAATTTTTTGAGCGATTTCATCAAAGAAATATATAATTTTTTTAAGTGATGCACCTACTTAAATTCTAGGTAGGTATGTCTAAAAAAGATCGTATTATATTATGATAACTCGATTACTCTAACCCGAATGTTTTATTTTTTACTTCTAAACGGAGCGGCCTATTTGATACGTGAAAAGGCATCCTATCAGCGCGCAGCGTTATTTAACTGAATCTTTATGGATTATCTATTATATAGAATCTTTATAATTATTACTCCATGTTAATTGGATTAAATTACCATTGAGGTATTTAGACCTCCCCGTACCTTGGAGAGCAGGAACCGTGTCGGTCCCGGTTGCTATATGACTATCTACTACAGGTGGTACATGGAACATTCTTTGTGAACAGCTTTAAAAAGTTCGACAACCAAGTTTGAGTTAACTACAGAACTTCGTTATGACCCCCCAAGCAAATATCAATCTTTATTGTTTCATTTAAAGTGTATTCTACGTGTATTCATTTAAAGTGTATGACAACCTAATCTAGATTTGAGACTAATCTATTTAGGTATTATCATTTTCATAGATGAATACTTTGATCTTCTTCTTCTTCTGTTGAATCGATGGCACGGAGCTACTCACGGAGACGTCCCGACCATAGGTTTCGCTCTTCGCGAAGGCTTACATATCATACATTTTTGTTAAAACTTAAGGTTAATTTTAATCGTTAACTATCAAATTTTCTTATTAAGTTTTATACGTTTAACACATTTCTACATATTTTTTACAGGTAGGTAATACGTATTTACATTGAGATAACCGCGCAAATTTGACTAAAAGCTTTACTGTCGTAACGGAAATCTGCTGAAAACTTACTTGTGAAAGCCCATTAAAATCTGTTACTAGCCCATACAAGTTGCGCCAAGTTCAAAAATATACTTAAGGTTCTTAGGTTAATTGACAAACTGAATTAGTATATTATGAACTGTTTTCCGTACATTTTTAATTTTGTAAATGAGATATTTCCTACCTACATATAAAAGTTCCATAATTAGCTAGGGATTTATTTATTTATAGAACTCTAGAAGATGGGCAGGTATTTAATTACCATGTCCATCACCTGTTATCTGAGTTTTTATGCTAAGTTTTTTGGGTACGCGATTCAGGTTTATCATTTTAAAAAGGTTTGGATGCATGGAAAGTAATGTGGGTTTGATAAAACCTGACCTGACGTAAGTATAAGTAAACCTGTAGGAGTGATATTTTAAACTGTTATTTAGTTTTATAATCCGAATACAGATATTCCGTTTTTGAAATATTCTTTAGTATGGCGAGTGTTTTGATGAGCTTTCAATGAGTCTCACCCGCTAATTTCTTATCCAGAACAGCATGTCAGTATGAAGGTGTTATTCTCATAGGTAGGTACCCCAAATAGTTTAGTACCTCTTTAGGCCTTACGGCATCTGGTGGCTTTACTTCACATATATATTATTATACCTTAGCACTACATAGTATAAAGCAAAGTCGCGTTCTCTGTCCCTATATCCCTTTGTCCTTATGTCCCTTTCTATGCTTAAATCTTTAAAACCTCGCAACGGATTTTGATGCGGTTTTTTGATAGATAGAGTGATTGAAGAGGAAGCTTTATATGTATATAACATCACGCTAGAACCAACTGGTGCGGAGCAGAAGCGAAGACTAACTGTGTGAAAGAATTTTGTGTCTGGGAAAAAAATCAACGCGTATAAAATTGTCCAAATAATAGTCCATATGGCGAGTACGGCGGTAAGGCACCTATTTCTCTAATTTTATATATCATATTGATCTGACACAAATGAATCAATATTGTAGAAAAGGTAATAGATAATTCCTGTATAGTTTGACTCGAATCTGTGTTAGTGCTAAAATCGAAATGTTCATTACGAAAGTTTCAATCAAAAATGCACGGTGCGTTCATTAGCAGTCTCCCCTTCAATCGCTATGTTGATATTGCAAGCCGTTTCTGCCCCGTTAATACCGCGTCTGAATAAACAGATCAATTGAAAGTCGAAAATCGTTGCGAATTTTTAAAAGAAAAACCTCAGAGGTTGCATGTGAAAAAATATTTGCTCGAAAATCGCATACTTACAATTAAAAATATATTTTAGTGTACCACGGTAATTTCGTATTTCAATTTCTTTTAGGTATATAAAGTTTGTCGTGTCAATGACAACATTCTCAAATTAATCAGATTTAATCAGATGTAGCTAGCTCAAATATTGAACACTAATGTAATGTTATGTAATATCCGCCCTCCGTGCTATCCAAGTTAAGAGGCTCCAAATTCAAATGGAAGGAGTCGGTCACGTCTTGTATCCTGTATAATAATAAACTTGACATCTTAAATTGCTTATTAAGATGAAACTTTTGCTTGTAAGCCAAACAGAATGTTAAGTCCTCGTTAAAAGTTTTAAAATTTTGTATAAATTAGAAAGCAAGCAATTTTGCAACAAGTTCTGCAAGCTGCAAGACATGAGAAAGTTATTCACTGTTAAATATTTCGGGATGTTACAATGCGAAAGTTACGTTGCCGTGATAGGTATGTACATGAAGTGTCTTTTTCGCGTACCATAACCAGTTTGTTCAAAGACTACTAGTCAAAAAAGAAAATAAGATACCTGTATGATAAAGATACGTGTGATATCATCATGTACGTAATCCGTTAATTCCTTTGAGTATAGTTCTCATAGACGAATGTGAATGTGAATATTCTGATGAGCTCTTCCTATTAATCCCACCCTCCCCTTTCCTACACAGGACAACACGTGCAGGGCTTAGGTGTCACTCGCATACGGTACAGAATATTCCATCAAGAACCAAGCGGTTCGGTGAGTCTTTTCTCTGCCGCACCATCAAGTCCTGGAATTCCTTGCCGGCGCACGTGTTTCCTTCTTCCTACAGTCCCGGGTCCTTCAAGCGGGGCGTGAAAAAGCATCTGATGAGGCCGTCAAGCTGAGCGCCACCATTGTAGCACTAAACATGTTTGCAATGGTGACCCTCTTTCATGAGACTTTGCCTTCAGCTTAACATCAGGCGAGGTGAAGTTAAATTGACGTGCCATAAATAAAAAAAAAGAAAAAAAAATAGACCACATTATGACTTTATTCTGCCAAGTAAGGAAAGCATTTCTCGAGAAACCGATAATTTTATTACAGTCTAAGTTTGTGAACTTGTGAACTTGTGGGCTTTTGACGATATTCACAGATAGTTACTTACATAAAATATCACTATTCAAATGAAATATTGTCTTCGCTTAGCAAAGTTAAGTCTAAGTGTGACGTCACGAGCAGTTAGGGAAAAAGAGTGTGACGTGCTCGTGAGGGAAGAATAGTCCAACTAAGATCGATATGATACAGTTTTGTAAGGCATTCTTCCATTATCGTGATGCACATGTCTACAGGTTGCTGTCGTTTTACAGATTCATACTATGACATTATACCGGTTGATTTTATAGTGGTTTCGGAAAAAAAAGATTTTGGCCACAATTTCGATAGTAAAATCGTAAGGAAGTCCTAATGTGGCGAAAAAAAATTTTTTTTTACACGTCCCATACATTTTTGTGTTCACCTGCACATTATTGCCATACATAAAGTATTTTTTTTTTAAATTAAAACTTCCAGTCGATTATGCTACCGAAACTGTGTGTGAAACAAAATATTCTTTTTCCGAAACCACTATAAAATCACCGTGTATTGCATCAGGTATCAAGTAGGTACATAAAATCATGCTTACTATCTAAGCAGCAAATATGCAAACGTTGCTGGCTATATACTATAATATTTATCATACAATGGGTACCTACAACTAAAATCACGCGGGTCTGAATCTTAGATTATTAAAATATATATGTTCTACTATTCTTGTCAGCTGAAATAAGTTTTAACGTTTAGCAATATCAGTACACAATACACAGCAAACAGAATTTATTTTTAACCCTAACAATTGTAATCTATGTTTGTTACTACAATAGAATTTAGTTTTGTGTAGGTAGTGTCCAGTTTCTTAGATTTTATTAGGCACGTCTGGTTTTCACACGACTGTAATAAGAGATATAATAGCATTGGGAATCCACGTAACAACCATTTCAAACCATCAAAGTGGGATAGCAAATAGAGAAATACATATTTATCAGAATTTATATTTATAATCTATATATTTTGCTGTAAGTTGCTGAGTTATAGGTTATCCCTAAAACAAGCTGCTGTCTCTTGTCAAGGTGCTGGAAATAGTACCTACCAAAGTAGTCTAGATCTCGAATATATCGAGGTTAATAAGTTCTCTTTGTCTATTAGTATAGAAGCTGATGGTCCTTAAGCACATCATAGCCTGATATCATATCTTCATATTTGATAAATAAAAATAATTCTGATCACGTCAACTCTGAAAAAAAAAGAACTGCAAAAGAAAGCCTTTATGATAATTTATACGAACAGATACATAAGTATACAGGTTTTTATATCACCCCTCGTTTTTGACGAGGGTTAATAAATATGCGACTTTCGTAAAAAAACCTTGAAAATGAAAACGCGGATTAAACCTAAATATGTAGGTATTTTAATAAAGTATAAAGGACCTGTTTAAAATTCTTGGGTTGTTATTTTTACTTAAACCCCTCTGTTTTTCTTAGTCACACAGCCCAGAGAATATATAAACATAACTTGCCGAATTTAGCGAGGGGTGAACTATATTCACTTCACCAAATCGTTACCAGATATTTGTTTAAAAAAATAATTTTTCGTCTTTTATATTTACATTTTGTAATACTAAAGTCTTATGGCTTCTCAAGCGGAGCGTAGAAAGTGTCTGATAAGGAACAAGATTAAGTTACGGAACAAGATACAGTTTCACAAGTTTCAGTGAGCTAGTCTTTTACTAAATTAATAATGTGACGCAACTAAGAGACTGTCCGAATTTATAATTGGAACGAGAAGTGTCCCTTATACAGAACTGAATGTCTAATGGATTTCTGCCATGTAACGCTTAATACAATATCTTAGAATGAAATTTAATATACAAGTTATACGAGAAAAACATTGTTAACACTAACAATAGAGGCTATCTACTCGTACCTGAAACATACGAACTGTTTCGAATAAAATATAGATTTTAAACGATTTGAGGTAAAGTGCAAACGTTTTTAATACTTGTTGGCAGTTGGCCAGCAAATATTTCCATTACCCTTGCAACTGACTCTTTTATATCTAGCTGTTGCCCACGACTTTGTCTGAGTGATATTAATCCTATCTTACTAATATGGAAAAAGTGATAGTGTGTTTGTGAATATTTGTTTCTACGTATACCCGTCACTTCTAAATCGATGACATTTTAATACAGATACTAATTTCTGCTATATGATAAGGATCCTCTATTCTATATGCTCCAAAGTGCAAATTGGTCGCATGTGACTGAAGTTTCGATACAGAACTTCCTTCATTCAATTTAACAATATGTACTTCATTTCAGCTATATATTTCTGAATAGCAATAAGTTCTTTTGTGCGTTCGAGAAAATGTAATAAATGTAGACAATAAAACGTCTAGTTTATAAAAGCTTCTTCCTTAAGACAGCGCGGCAATATATCATCACTATGGAACTAACATTTCAGTAGCTGAAAAATATACATTTGAATATATCGAAGAACATGACACTGACAATAATTTACTTTTCTTACCCGTGGAATAATCTTACTACTAGTAGTAATACCTTTGTTACCATTCTTATTAAGGGTTTACTAATGTTTGCCATAATTCAGAATGCCATAATTTTATATGCCATACTGGTATTTGCCATAATTTCATTAGAAATAACGTTTCAGTTGCTATAATCGTGAAATGACATAAAATCACTTTCACTAATTCCATTGGTCATAATCGATCAAGTGTGACAATAATTTAAATCACGAAGACTAAGACGGGGCCCACGCCAAGCATCCGTTCCGAGCTCTCGCTGGCAACCTTTTCAAGGTATATAGACTAACTTAGGTGTTATTCCCAACTATAATCTATTTCTCTTCACAAAGTTTCATATATAAATTACTAGTGGGATCTACAAATAAATATATAATAAATCTGATCGTAGTTTGTACCTAGTGCAAACTACGATCAGATATTTATAATAAAAATATATAGTGGTCTTTTTATTAACATTTAAAAGTGGGTTTACGTTCAGTGTATACAGAGTAGGGCATTCAACCAACGATTCTTGGAAACTCCAATAGTTTCTAGAGTCTTTACCTAATATTAAATGCAAATAGATAATTTTCACTAATACATAAGGGGGAATCAAAGCATAATGCTTTACGCTCAGAGGTCGTCCTGTTGAGTCTCACGAATAAGAAGAGTGTTTGATTTGCGACATCAAAGCATACTGCCATGTACAGAGTGCCCATAATACCCAAAATAACATTTCTTGATTATTACTGACTTATTTGACAAATTTGAAGCAATAATTCAGTAAAACAATAACTTACGGGCCATTAGAATTGTAGAACCGACATTTCCTAGCATGCTAACTCTCTGATGCTGCTTGAAATTCGGCTCGTTCCATAGACCTGTGAGGAATGATAATGAATTGACGTTAATATAGATTGGTGTGTGTACAGTTTGATTAAATTGTGTGAATTGACTGGCGTACCGAGTATCTTGTCTGGTACATTTTCATTTCAGATATTTGCATCAAATATTTATATATAAAAGTGTAGGCCAGCATCGCAGTAAATATAAATATAATTATGTTGACTGTATGCATAATAGGAAAACCCCTATAAAATCATGGTTTATAAAATTTATACGGGATAGTGTTTAAGTTTTACCAATCATGTTGGAGTTTGATAAATAAATATTCTAGGATATTCTATACAAAACTAGCCAACCCGGCAAACTCCGTTTCGCCACCAGATGGCTAAAAAAATGATTTACCCGCTTTTCTGTTGAAATTTTATCTGAATTTTCTTTGCTATAAACCGCACGGAGCCCGAGACCTTTCCAACGAATTCAAAACCGTGGAAATCGGTTCGTGCGTTCTGGAGTTATAGCGTCAGGAAAGAAAACCCGACTTATTTTTATATAGTAGATTATCTGGACCAGCATACATAAGCATAGTTTTACTAGTCTAAAATATGGATAAACCCTACTTAGATGTTTATATAAGTAGGTATACAAGCCCAGACCAGAGTAATGCAAATATACATAAATTCACGCACACATAATTCAAGCGAACCTGTATACATCAATCCCGCGACTTAGCAGTCGAACCCTCTGCCACACATAGGTCATGAAAGCCTATTTCAATGGATTACCATGTGGCAGGCTTGAAAGAGATACCTAAATTTATCTAAACTGTTAGTTAGGTCTAACATCTATACTTCACTAACTGCCTAACTTTCAATTGGCAACGTCTGAGTTCAACTTAGAGCTTTCGCAACAACTTAGCGTTTCGCAATCGTTGTTCTAAATTTATAGTTTTTGATTTCCTAAGTAAATTTATAACAATTGATAACTTTAATGGCTGTTGCATATATGAGGATAATACCTTTTTGTGCGTCGCGTCTTTCGTGTTGCATGCTACGTCATAAGACTCTACTGTGGTGCCGGATATTGTTAACCGTGATTTGTCGCTTGAATTTAGGCGATTGATGAAATCCTGGTATGGGATGTGATTGTATTCTTCGACACGAATGTATATTATAACAATATCATGTCAAGTCAATTTAAAAAAATGGTGTTGGAGACTTAGAAACGGGATTACGATTTAGTCTCAGAACATAATAATATTCGCTGAATGTGTGTTGATTAAACTCAATAGGGGCTATAAAGTATTAGATTTATTATGTTATCATAGGTGTTCCGTTTCTCTATTCGAATTAGGAGGGAAACGGATGTGATAGCTCGCAATCTGCTTTTGTACTGACATGTACAATAATACATTCCGTATGCTTGCAATAAATTATTGAAGGTGATTCTTTTCAATACATTTTTTTACTCTTACATTATTCCAATAATAAATGTTACACATTGTTTAAAAGAAACATTTTGGAAGAATTTTACTCGTCCTACAGTAAAATTGAAGATTTATTTTCTATTTCAATAAGTTTTCAAGTACTAAATGGTTAAGGTGAATAATTTTGGTAACAGCTCATAAATCCATCTGGATTTTTAGAACTCAGTCGTGTGAAATTTTGTAACATAATTTTGAATACCTAAATAATAATGAATATTTTATTTGACTATATTTAATTAATACTTTGATATTTGATGTATTAAAATTGGGTAAACGGAATAAACTAAAGTCAAGTTCCAATGATTTTAGAATATAATTTCTTTTTGTAATGATCCATACCATATTATTGTGTATGTAGCAATTCTGATTATTACATACTTACATAAATTAATTTTATGCGTACAAATATTATTTGGAGCTTAGCGGTAATGTAACCCGCAACTCTGACAGAGCATTATTTAACTAATGCATTATTTAAGATCATAGCTACCATTGTTATTGGATAAGTAATGTGGTGATAATAGTTGCGACTAGTGGTAACACGCAACGCACACACGCAGAAATATCGAAATTCAAGTTTGACTATAAAATGAATTCCGAGCTTCGGCTGCAATCTGTTTTAACGCAAGGATGATGATGAGTTGTTATGTTGATATGGTTTGATGATTGATTTGATTTGATTGATTGAGGCCTTTGTTAATAATAAGATAGCGAACGCACCACTGTGACGGGAAGTTAATAAATAAAATCATCAGTCATCTCGAATGAGGGTCTCGGGTCTGTCGGGGTGCGAGGGATATGTTGTCTACTGTCTCACCTAAAGGAACTAAAGACCGAAAGGCAGTGTGCGTTTTAGTCGGTTCTAGTCCGACATACCCGTATCACGTATCAAGCAATCTGCCT
Organism: Pelosia muscerda; assembly: GCA_963691645.1. Classification (NCBI taxonomy): domain Eukaryota; kingdom Metazoa; phylum Arthropoda; class Insecta; order Lepidoptera; family Erebidae; genus Pelosia; species Pelosia muscerda. The sequence goes on from OY829100.1 coordinate 10,569,212, forward strand.
GCAAGGCTTGGACCACGGCGCTTGCTAAGAAGGATCCGAACATCACTGAGGTGAAGCGGAAACTAAATGCCGCCTCGAGGTCCAGTAAAAAAGCTATTGTTAGGGCTAAGTTTGATTTCGTCGGCAGAATTGGTGAGCGGCTTGCGCGCTACCCATCCGGCAGTCGTGCATTCTGGTCGCTTGCCAAAGCTGCCATATCTTGAGAAATAAAAAAAAATAAAAAAATTAAACGTAAACGTTGTTACATGTATGTACTAAGTATATTTTGATATAATGTTATGTAGGTAATGTTAAATGTAATTTGATGTTATGTAATATTACACAATGTTATATATAATCTACGTTCCGAGTTTCAATTAAAACTTCAATATACGGGCAACGGCGGACGTTTGAACTCCACCAAAGAAAAAAATAAAACACAAATATACAATAAAGAAAAATATTAATTCGCAATGATAGGTCTCACACACAAGCAGTAGATTGAAAAGCTTGAGAACTTTTTACTCGTGCACTTGCTCGTAAGGTTTAGAGGTCAGACGAGTGTGAATAATTCGAACCTTTGATGGTTATATTACAATAGGATCAAATACTCGTGCCGCTGTCACGTGTGTTTACGACAGAACATTTAAATGAACTTCTCTGTTGAAAGCCGTTATGTGACTTTCACTGTTTGTTTATCACCAAAGTTTGAATTGAGGGGTAACTGAAGTTTTTTAAAGTATGAAAAATAAAGATAACAGTTTTAAGTTCGACGACTATTGTGTACTGGTGTGGCGGTAATAAACGCGACTTCTACGCAGGGGCGCGTACATTAATGTTATTTACCAAAAAAAAAAAATTGAGTATGTTTATCCGCATTCTAAAACCCATAACATTTTATAGTTAAGCTATGCTTACCATGGGTCTAGGTGTCGCTGTGTAGATTGTCTTAGAATATTCATTTATTTATTATTCATTCATTCAGTTAGGGTTAATGGTTGTAACGTAGGTTTATTTAATACTTGAAAATCAGGGCTCCGGCATCTCGGACTAATATATCTATAAGGCATCACTCCCGTATATTCATTACCAAAACTAATATACTTAGGTACTAGGTCGTAATGAATACATTATTGAATTATTTACTGTTAAAACAATCCCGTTCACGCCCTAATCAAGTACAACATGTACTTTGTTATACATAACCTATCTCTTTACATGTTCACGCCTGTCCGACTTTGAATTAATACAACATATCACCTACGTTAATTCAATATATTATACTGTATTATAATTGTAAAGATAAATTAAAGTGGATGGTCATTTTTAGATTTTAAAAACCGATTTTCAAACTGCTATTCAATTGGATTTTTGATATTGATATCTGTGTTATTATCTAACAATTCATTTTTATAAAATTGTTCTTAAATTTTTACAGATTTATTTTTATTTCATGACACTCGTAAATAAACTGACTTTTCAAATAAAATCTATTAAAAAGACATAATCAAGATTGTTTATGTCAAGTACCTAACCAACTGGAGCACAGTTTGTTTTTATAATTTTTACAATTTCATCATTCTTGTTCCATTTTCTATTGTTCATAATAAATGGAGGTCTAGCCATCGAATTCAAGGAAAATTCTCTACCATCATAATTTACTTCGAAGACAATGGTCATTGTCGAAATATTTACAAATCTATCTAGGTACCTACTTATTTTGGTAAAAACAACTATGACCACGATATTATTATTATAAATGAGTTTTCGGTTTTTATTGTGACATATTGAGTTTGAGAATTCATTTTCCGTTCATTGCTCATTGTTTGACAAGGGTGACATCTGCCCTATATTCGATTTGTACCAAACGCAACGTTTGTAACAAACAATGAGATTGTTAAGTTTCATGTTATGTTAAAAGCTCAAAAAATATTATAGTATCTATACACCATTCTTATTTAAAATTAAACTTTTTATTGAAGCTAATATTACTTTAATGAAATATGACAAATTTACCATATGGTTTCTACATGGTAAATTTGTAAATACTCATGTCACGGTAGATATAAATATTCATGCATACATGATGAGTGAGAATCGAACCCGATATCTCTTCTTCAGTCAAGCGTACTATGCGTGCTTTTATATCCGACTTTAAAAAGAGAGAGAGATTCTAAATCAGACGCGTTTTTAACCGCTTAGAGAAAGAAGAGTTATTTTAATTAGAAAAGTGATGTATATTGACGAATTCTTCAAAACTTTGGTGTTATCTTGCATAACATTCATTTCATTAATAAATAATTTTTAAAGTACTTTTGGTATGCTAACTTGTCCGTTAAATATTAATTGGAAAAGTCAACGTTCAGTAGATTAACATTACACACACATTACCTACGTTTGACCAGTAGTTATTTTGAAAAACCTAGAAAAACGGTGAGCTAAAAGTGACGCTTAACGTTTTATCAACATCTCCTCTATTTCAAATGTAGGTACCTAATATATATTTAAAGTAATGTATGTACTCTGTGAATAGAAGATTCGAAATGAATGGTAATGAAAAAATGCGTGATTGTTTTGGGTTCAACGGTATCATCGATCTATATTATATACACATACACGTACTATACTCCATTTGTTCAGGTACTTCAATAAAGGTAAACAATCTTGTGGCTACTATTTATAAAAACACATGTTAAACCAATAAACTAGACTAACTAACTGACTAACTAGAGCTTCGACGCAGGTTTTAAGTCTTCAAAATGCGTTACTAAGTAGAGAAGTATTTTTGTACTGAGTTTTTAAACAAAATATATTAAAGGGACACGCTAAGATTGTTGTGTGATTGTTTACGTTTTTTTAAGTACCGGTACTTAAACAAATGGACTATGTATACATTTCGTGAAGTAACGTAAAGATATCAAAGTACAGCAATAAGACCAGTAGTTGGACTGTTTAGGGCTGCAGCTACCCGTAACGGTATGACAACCGGGACCAACGGTTTAACTTGCTCTCCAAAGCACGACCACATCAGTTCAAATAGCCATGTTCAAATATATTTGCACTGCGGCAATCGTAGCCGCGCCTCCTCCGCGTTCACTACCGCCACTCTACAGGATGCTGTCTCGAGAAGTCGATTGGTTGCAAATTGCATAATATGATTTTTTTTTCTTTTTCACTTTGAAATACTTTTTAACAACAAAAAGTCTGTATTATTTAGCTGAATTACCGAACTCTGACAGCCTCCGTGGCGTGGCGGTAGTGTACGCGACTGCTACGCACGGGGCGCAGGTTCGATCCCCGCGCTCAGTGCAAAAAGTTGTATGCTTGAATATGGCTGTTTGCATTGGTCTGGTCGTGCCTCAGAGAGCACGTTAAGCCGTCGGTCCCGATTGCCATACAAATATTTATGGCCATCGTTACGGGTAGTTGAAGCCTTCAAAAGTCCAACCAGTCTAACTTGGAACTTCGATATCGCCATTAGACCATTGGTTGTGGAGGTCAGATGGCAGTCACTTCATGCAAAATATCGAAGTTCAGCCGCATCACAGTTAGACTGGAAAGCCGACCCCAACTGAGTTGGGAAAAGGTTCAGAGAATGATGATACCGAACTCTGATATTTTGTACAAAGTATTATCGCGAAGATCTCATCTCCACAGTTTCAGTAACGTTATTTTTTTACGAATGAAATGAAATTATATGGCCTGCGGGGAAAAGCACCTACATGAGGTGCTTTAATTAAAAGTCAAAGTTTTATTTTATTTCATTTCTATATTTTATTTGCGACAATGTAGGAGTTTTTTTATTGTACAAATAGGAAGAAAAACGTATACTTACCTACTTTTTGTAATACTTTTTCACTTCCAATTTAGGATAATTTTTCAATTTAGGGTATACCTCGTCTGGATGATAACATTACTGTTTTTTATATATTTGAGTTTTAACGTACGAGTACTTATATAATTTACAGTTTATGTCTAAAGTGAATAATTCTGAATACATAAATAATGTTTTACGCTATATAAAAAATATCTGTTCATAAATTAACAAGAGAATTTAAGAATATTATATTCCTAGCGTCTTAAAGGAATTAATCAAAAAAGTAAATGAGGAACTCAAACTTTCCTGTTTGTTTGAAGTCTTTAAATAAGTTCACCCTTGTTCTTTGATCTAAGAGTATTATGTTATCTGTTTGTCTCACCCCTATATCCCGGAAGGGGTAGGCAGAGGTGTGAAGTATAATATAATACAATGCAAGTGCAGTGCACTACACCAGTATATTTTATACAAAAAATGTATTGGGTATCCAATTTTCCAAGCGTCCACTGCACAAGTCTCACAGAATTAACTAGTGTAGGTGGTAGATGCATGGATTTTCCTAGTTAACTCTTCCGTACTGTGGACCGAGGACAGAAACGGTAAGCTGACGTCTGAAATTTTGCGAATACCGAGCCCAACTAAGTTTGCCGTATTTTTTTTCATGTCAATATGTTGTGTGTGTATCATGAGTACTACCAGGGGCCTTCGGCTTGGGGAGCGTTCCCCTTACACCCTGTATATGTATTTTATTCGTCTTTTAATATTTGTATTGAAATCATGAAGCAAAATTCAATAAACCAATTAGAAATATTAATAATATTTGTTATTCAAGAAACTAAATTAAGTTCTATTACATAAAACGACATCAAATGAAATGAAATACCTGAATACGTCGAGTAAATGTAGAATTGCGTTCTAGTTTTAGTTTTGTGTAGCAAGGTGACGGTGTTTAATTTTATATATAGGGTAGTGAGTAAGCAAGTCTTTGTACAATATTCGATATGTAAAAGTATTAATTTATAAACTTGAACATTCTATTTAATGACATTTTTTTGGGAATATTACATTACAGAAAAATAAATGAGAGCGATATATTCTATTGTGCGTTCTGAAAAAGATTCTGCATCGGTTACCTATAGTGTTCGTTAGAATGATCATGAAAATGTTGGTAGGGATATTTCGCTCGCTTCATTGCTCAGTTCGACAAAAAGACGGTGAATACTTGACATTCTGTTACAAGTGAATAATCAAGTCTATCAGCACCGTAAAGTTTCATATGATCAATTATCGTGTACCTACTGAAGATTATATATTAAGATAGGCATATACCACCATAGGGAGTAATTGTCAACTATATTATTGCTTATAACTGTCTTCAAAAAGGAGGGCCATTAAGTCCTGGAATGCTCTGCCAGCATACATGTTTGCTTCATCCTACAATCTCGGGTCCTTCAAGCGGGGCGTGAAAATACAACTGTCGAGGACGTCAGGGTGGGGACCACCGTTGCAGGGACGGCAACTGTAACGGCGGTCCCCACCCTGACGGCCTCCACAATTATTTTTTCGGGGTACCCATTGTCAGAAGGGCAGCACTGCCCGTAGTCACTACAATACCGGTAAAACATTAATGACACTACCACATGACTAAGGTAGGTACTGTGATATCTTAAAATAATAGAAACTTTAACCTCGTTCATAAAAACCTTTGAAGAGCAGACGGTATAAATGGTAATAACGGTTTTACATCGGCAACACTACGATTCTATAAACAAATTATTTTTGTCTCTTTTTGCTTAGACCGGTGTAGTAGCGTGTTTGAATAAACTCTGATACTGTTTAATATTTATGCGATTATTTTACAAAGGCGCCGGATCTGACGTACTGTGGAAGTCATAAACGAAATATGTTCGAGAGATTTTTCGAGAGAATTTAAACTCTTAACAAAATAAATGCTTTACACCTCTTTGCACGCGGTCAATGGAGTATTACTTTGTTTACCAACCAACCGATGACGTGTAAGGATCATGTTCAGTGCATAAATTGTTTTTTCACGTGCGAAAATTCCCACAGATTCCAGCGGGGGCGGTTATGACGGATTCGAACCGACTAAAACCGCACGACCGTCTCGAGTCATCAGTTACCGAGGGTGAGGCAGGGTGAGGTGTCTCACTCCCCGGCTGACCTAGGGTCGTCGAAGGCCCCCTCGGGTATGACACTACGGTGTTCGCATCCTTGAGATCACCTGTGTGAGCTGGTACGACAGACACCTGACTCCTCTCTAGCAAAGCAAGTTTTACCGCCGCAATCACGGCGTGTCCTATTACAGTATTTACTGAGGGCAACACTTCATGGTAAACCATGACATAAATAACTCCAGCACTCTTCCTGGCCCTACGGTAAGCCGCCCAATCGCTTATAATCGTCCATTATTAACTTTTAGGTATATATCTACAATATTTTTTAAAATAGATCGGTGTTCCGGGGCGTAAATGTTGATGATGTTTATAAAAATGATATAAGTTCTGAAAAGTGGTGACTAATATTGTAACAACTCCTTGAGGTTTATCGTATATGGTTTCGAAACAGATCATCTGGTCACCATTTCAACTACCTTTTCTACAACAATCGATAGCTGCCGTAGATTTACTTTCAATAGAAAATGTATGGTCACAGTCTGGTGAATCATCGTTATATTTCTGAAAATGACAGAATATTTTACATGTTCTTATCTGAATATGAAGCCATTAAAATCAACCAAAGACAACCTTATTATACAGAGCCTAAACCACAAGGCATGCTCTTGACAGTAGAAGCCTTTTATGTTGTAAATAATGATATTAATTGTGTATAATTCAAACAAAGTCTTGAATCAAACCGTTTCATTCCGGAGTGTGATTATTCTCGACTAACTTTTGTTTGAGATTACGATCATTAGATCCCATTTTCTTCTTTTACTTTAGTAAATAATTCCCGGTGGCTCCCGGCAGAGTAGAATTTGGGCCACCCCATCACTCCTCCGTGGTGTCATAAGAGACGCTGCTAAGGCATAGAACTGCTCAACATCAGACAGATGAATGCAGCTCAGACTCAGTCTCTGATGCACGGCTCTTGTCAACTATAATGCCAGGAGTACGGCAATAGACTCACCGATTCCAGTGCAAATGCAATTGTGTTTTATACCTAACTTCTCCCAGCGACTTCATAACCGTAATAGTTGTATTTGTTGTAAAGTCCCTTCTGTTAGCCTAGTACATTTGTGTTGCTCGTAGTAAGTTTATTCTATTTCTTTTCTTCTTATATGCATTCTGCTCTGTGCAAAAAAAGATGTAGAGATTGTTTGATGAAGCTCCTTGAAGATTCTGCGAGCTTGGTACGACATTCAAATAATACCTGTCCACGTCCACGTCCATAGATGTCAAAGCAGACAAGTCGACAAAATTGTTTCTTGGTGAAAAGCAGAAGTTACCTTATTGTCATAAAACTATTTTAACGTTATGCTCGTACATATTACGATTTATTTGTTGCTTTGACTTGTTGTTGCAAATCTTGAGTCTTACAAGATATTATCATTTACATGGATTTGATCTTACTATTTGGCTTCTTGTTCAGTTTGAGTGAGTAATTAAATTCCTACCCTTTACGATCAGCTATTCAATTGAAATCAGAATATTATGAAATTGCGGATCGTTCTGGGCAAGAAAAGTGCTCTTTGAGACTTTCTCGGTTAAAATTTCTGAAAACATTTTTAGGATCTTCATAGATCAAAAGTGTTTATATTTTGTAGTGTGTTTTACCAATACAAACTATAAATCACCAAGTGTTATCATTTATAAAGTATGATTTACGTCTATAAAATGAGGGCTGTATTAAATTCACTGTGCTAAATTATCTGTAATAAGACAATAAAGCTCTGCGTTGGTATATGCAGTATTGGTATACGTTGTATGTGACCACATGCATTATAACCAAGATTTACTTCATATTCCTATTCAAGTTCTCAAAGACGTCACCTTTCGATAATAATGTAAACCGGTAATGTTATTTCAGGGCATACCATAGTACTCAACTACACGCCCTACTGACGACAGACGTTTAAAAAACACTCGTAAAATTATCTCACATGACTGCACGATTGTTTACAATTCAAATTAATGGCTCGTACATTATAAACGTACATTTATTTTTGTTCCGCATTAAAAGAGTTTGTTTGTTGCGATAGTAGGTACTGTTGTTTCGTGGCATTTTAACTAAAAGGTTTTAGGATTTTAAGATAAAAACGCACCATTGATAATAACCAAAAATAAATTGTATCCGCAACAGTGCAATATTTTTGTATTTACCTAAGTACATGGCTTAAAAGTTTGTTAGTAATTTCGTGTTGCCACGTAAAAAAACCTTGTCATTTTGACATCCCTTAAAAAGGAACAGTCTTTTTTGATAGGTTTGTTAATCAAAGCGGTACAGCTGTCTTCTAAGTAAAAATAATGAAGATAATTTGAATTCTCCGATATTAAAAATGTAATTTATTTTCGTAATACGATGTCAAAATAATATGATTACTTAGATTCTTTATATTTAATCTTTCGTGTTATATTGACGAACTTAATTAAAGAGTAATGCCTGGTTTTTTAGAGTCCGTAGATAGTAAAAGAACTGACCTCAAAGAATTAGTAGCAGAAAAAGCCCCAAACTTTTCCCTTATTCTCATTATAATTTGAAACGTTGTGTACTATATTACGCATTGTTTAATGTTTCTTCAGTTTATGAAGTTAGAATTAAATTAAATTTTGTAGTTAACAATGAACCAACAAGGGGTTTTTGATAGGATAGAAAATGATACCGCTCCAAAGATTGTTTATAATGCGGGCCAATTTTATCTATCCTTGATAGCTGAATTGAAATACTGTCAGTATGTACTTTAGTTTAAGTCCTTTTTGTTTTGATTGTAGTTCGGCAGAATGAACAACAGACTCAAATTTATAATGCAATCAAAAAGAAAAGAAAAAATATTATGCTGCCACTTAAATGTATATTCCTCCTAGACTGAGTGAAGACTAACAAAAGGTTATGAAATACATAATGTTCTTAATATATGATTATTACGACGTCAATTGTACTAATACCATTTCAAATTTATGTTGAAAGACAACACCTGGGTGAAACTTTTCAGCAAATTCTCAAGAAAAGTCATTAAAAGCTTCTGAGATTTACATTTCATGCTAAAACTTTTCTATAGTAATATATTAGCTTCAGTAGACTTACGGTCTCTGTTCCACTTGGCTTTGGTAAACTGTGTAATCTCCGTTCCTTGATTTGATACTTTAGAAGTGTTGCTCAGATTCACTTGTTACGGGATTTGTAAGCGATCTCTTTATCGCCCAATGGTACTTCAGTTTGATATCAATAGAATGTAGTTAAAATACATTCATAAAATTCCAAGACTTTTAGTAAGTACAGCAAAGAAATTAGGTCTCTTCAAAACTTTTTAGCAATCTTCAAAGAGTCGGGAAGTCCAGAATTTACCTACTCGATTTTACATTCCATTTTTCCTTAGCTTGACTCTTGTTGGTCTTAATTACATTGCTTACAAAGGGGCGCATATAAACGACAAAATTTACATTTATATCTAGATTCGGTGAGCTTATAAAGCCAGCCATTAAAACAAAATAAGGAAAAATCACTGCCATTGTTCTTTGATCGCCGCCTCAAATATTTACAAATTATAACTGGAAATAAGGTGCTAACACTAAATGGACTTCATCATCATCATTTCATCCATAGGACGTCCATAGCTGAATCTAGGCCTCTCCCATCGATCTCTAATCCGATCGGTTGGAGGTAGTCTGCATCCAACGGGTACCCGCAACTTTGACTATGTCGTCCGTCCATCTCGCAGGGGACCGTCTCACGCCTGGTCTACCGGTACGCAGTCTCCATTCGAAAACCTTTTGACTCCAACGGGTATCTGTTTTTCTTGCTGCATTCCTCGCCCACTGCCACTTTAGCTTACTAACCCTGTGGGCTATGTCGGTAAAATTCGTTCTTCTGCGGATCTCATTTCGTCTCATTACGTCTATTGAGCTGTCGATGTGCTTCAGTGTCATTGCTAGACTGCAGCATCATAGAGCGTCGTTCGAGTTTGAGGATGATCAGTGAGCTTTTGTGAAGATATGATTTCGTTTCTGGGGGACTTATCAACGAGAAATCCGACACCACCTTGCGACTTCTCGTCGCCCTCCTGGTAGTAGAGCAGGTTGCCAGATTTCAGGGTTATTGTGTCCTCCACCTCTCTTCGGACTTCTGATAACCCATGGTAATCCCAGTGTATCTTGCTCATTTCTTCTTCCAGCTCAGCAAATTTCTCGCATGTCCTCATTGTGCAAATGTTGTGTGTTACTAGTAACAACTTACGTGTGCATCGGCTGTCCATTGTGCGTCTTTGATCGTCTGACGGAAAAATCCCGCCTGGCGATTCTTAGCACCCCTGACACTCGATTGATGCCTGTCAGGTACGCCAGTGTTGCGACTAGCGCCCCTGGGCTGATTATTGCACACCAACATCTTACCCTCCCTGGTTTCGGACCGTGTCCCCGCCACGTAGATCCGGTGCGAGCTAGCGGATAACCAGAGCATCGTTCGTTGGTCGGCAGTGGGCGCCACGGGCAGGTGAGGATAGCTTGGATTCCCTAGATGGTTGAAGGGAGCCCTTACCCTCCTAAATGGACTTGGTAACAACTAAAACGGACAATAGAGCTCCGTACATTATAATTTAAGGGGCAAACATAACGTTACTTTTTAGTAAACAGTAGTTACCACACTCATGGCAAACTGAACTAGCAATGACTTGACCTTTACGAGTCGGCGTGTTTGATTGCGGGCAGTATCCCCTGGGATCTCGAGGCTGGCGTCCTAAAGAGGGTGTATGACGAGGGCGCCCTGATGCGCAATCTTGGAGGTCGGCCGCTTCCAGAGGAAATCGATCGCTGGAGACAGGCGGGTCGCGACGATCTTTTCCGGAGGTGGGCCGAAAGGCTTGGAGTGACCCGCAGCGCGTTACTGCTCGTGGGGGCCGTCCGGCCCGTCCTGCGCCAGTTCGTGGAGAGGGGTCATGGGGCGCCGACGTATCACCTCACCCAACTTCACACAGGTCATGGCTGTTTCGCCAAGTACCTGTGGGAAGTGGTGGGGATTGAACCGGAGCCCCGGTGCCGACACTGCACTAGCGGCGACACAGACACGGCCTACCACACAATGGCCGTGTGTGAGGCGTGGGACGGTCAAAGGACGGCCCTAACAAGCACTATTGGTGCGGACCTTTCGCTGTCGGCCGTGATTCCAGCCATGGCCGACAGCGAAGAGTGTTGGGCTGCCGTCGCCTTGTTCGCTAGCGAGGTGATGGCGGCAAAGAGAGAGGCTCTGCAGGAGCGGGAGCGAGCTGGGCTCACTCTTCCGCCCCGCAGGCCCCCGGCGAGGGGACGCCGGCGAACACAATTCGCCCGCGTCCCCGAATGAGCGAAGTCACGGGCGGTGGGTCGGGGGATCCATCGCCCCATGCTAATGTGGCGGAATGCGCCCCTCAGTGTTCCTAGGGCGCATTCATAAGAAGAGAGCTGGCCCCATCATCTGGATTACTCTATCCGGATGGTGGGGCCCCCAAGAGGAGAGCCCAATAGGGCGTCCCTAGCCGAGTCGCGGTGAGCACTCTATCCCGCGGCTCGGATTAGGCGAAGGAGGAACACCGTGGTGGTTTAGTGGGTAGTCTGGCCTCCGTTTCGAAGTCAGGAGTCCCACACGAAGCGAGCCCCTTGCCCCCGCGGGGGGTGAGCGAAGTGCGTAAATGCATTCCACCACGTACAAAAAAAAAAAAAAAAGATACCTGAATCCTAGAGTAGAGACAGAGATATCGCACTAAATAAACATTTCGCGTCATATGGAATTTGAATCAGATTGTAAGCTTTTATGTTGGTACACAGTCGTTTAAAGAAAGTTCACTCATGGTATCGTAAAAAGAAGAAAATACGTTGAGGGTTTCGTTACGAAATATAGCAAAGGCACAAACAAACTTCACAACAACAGTAATAGTCGTATATCAGGGTAAAAAATGTAGCGAAACTTATTTTAAATTCTACATACTCCGCAAATAGTGTCGCTCGTAAATTTGTCCTAACACGTTGGGGAAATTAGAAAATCGGAATCCAAAACTAACTACGGTCACTCAAGTTACGTACATATCAACATGTCATCTTTATCGATCACGTAATCAATTTCAATAAAGTAGGTGGGTCAAAAGGGTCAAAATAATACCCAGCCCATATGTTTAATAAAAGTTCCTGTACAAATATCTATTTTAAATGTTACAAAACTAATCTATATTTGATATATTTGATAATCTATATATGTATAAAGTCCATTTAATAATTAAACATCCGTAAGTAGGTAGGTTGGTATTGATTCGAAAAACGTGAATAATAAAATTTCATATTTCTTACAATTGAAACAAACAATATACTATGTACTTTCTTCAAAATATTCATAAAGTTTGATAAGACGCTTAATTGTCGGATTTGCGTTGTTATGGATTATCGATAATCGGAATTAGTATTTTATTTAAAAAAATACGAATTCCGATTATCAGAAGTTTTAGTTATTACTGATTCGAAATCGTACTGATTCGGTATCTTGAAATTAGGCATTCTCATATTCGTAATGTTAATCAGGAATTACATCAGGAATTTTGAAGACCAGGTTTAAAAAAATAGGATGTTACGTCGGATTTCTAACTGTTGAAATTTTGAATCATTCGGATTTGTAAAATAAGGAATTTTCAAATTTGTGATGGCGACTTCCGGAGTAGTTTTCCTTATTTCTATATTGTGTCCATACGCTTCCGAGGTTATGAAATGTCAATAATATTCAGGGGTAGACAGACATAACAACTAAGACTTTCTATAAAATTAAAAATATTTAAATATACTGAATAATTTTAATGAAAAGTATCTAAATGTTTGAAACGAGTACACCTCGTATTGAAAGTGCACGCTGCCCCTGACAGGACATGTCATGCCCATAATTACGTGCCGCACCGAATCTGTGATTAGCTTTGCTTAAATTAGCGAGACATTTGCTCAAAGTGTGACCATTTTGTATAAAATTCTAGGCAATACTCTGCAAGATTCCTTTTACTGGAGAGATGCCTTAACAAATTTATCCCCTTAAATAGAAATTTGAAGAGCCCTTTAACACCTTTTGATGGGTAAATAAACATTAGCTAACGGTCAGTGCACAATGACCGTACTTTGATAGTGGTATCATTACCTAGGTAGGTATTTTAAAGTGTCCACCTGGGTTTTCGATAAAATAAGTAGGTACCTACATTACTTACATTTACTAAGTATGCCTGTCTAACTAATTACCTACTGATCAAAAAGCACTGTAAAAGCAGATAAATATGATATTATTACGATTTATTTTTACTTTTCAAACAATCCAGTTAAGAGATAGCTGATGATTTAGAAACACGTCCCCTGATGTATGGGGTGGCGAGGTTATAGAGATCGCTGCATTTCTGAGGTCATCCGACAAGAATTAAAGTCACTGACATAGCTTGCAGTAGATGTAAGCTGAAGGGGCAGTGGACTGGTCACATTAGTGCTAACGAGTACTAGAGTGGAGACTGCGAGACTACTGCTAACGGAAGGTGGGATGCCTCCCAGCCAGCCAGATGGACTGACGATCTGTAAAAGGTTGCTGGGATGGACTGGATGCGGAAAGCTGAAGATCGGGAGCAATGGCGCATATTGGGCTGCGATATGCTAATTGGTTGATTAAACTTCGTATAATGTTTTCCTCACTGCCCACCCCTATGTGCTGCCATTCCTTTTTTTTACTTTCTTTGTTTACTTCGGGTGTACTTAGAGTTTATTTAAAAATTTCGATTGTGACAATGAATGTAATAATTGGGTGTCTTTATCATATAATATGTCGCAACAATCAGCACATTTTGAACAAAATTTCGTTCGCTTTTACGCAGAGAGTCTATATGTACCTTATTATATTTTAAAATACCGGAAATTTGATGACGATATCAGGTCTCTGTGTAAACGCGTTTAGCCGTTTATAAAGGTAAACATCTGCGTACATTTGCAATTTCATTTTGAGACGCTTCTCGTCTGCAAGGGATGATTTGCTTGTTTAATTCAGCAGACGTAATTCATCACGAAACGTCTCTGAATATTTCGAGTATGTAAATCTTGAATTCTTACCATGATCTCCTCGTGCATAATTTATATACCTAACGTGTATTGTCAATATATCATGTACGTAAGATTATTATTGCAAAATGTAAGTAGGTACTTGCAGGGGCGGATTATTCTAAAGGCAAAGTAGGCTCGTGTATAGGGGCGCGAAGGTTTGAGTCCGACATAATCACCTGCGCCGGTTTTGGCGGAAGTGGTATCCGTGGGAATTTTGAGCACTATATAAAGGTACCAATAGATCCAATAAAGGAAATAAATTATATAGGTACAAAATTCAAATTATAACGTTACGTACTATATAATATATACTACATTTACGACCACATTAATTTATACATAGGTAAAAAACATTCATTAAACACATTCAAACATGCAGACCGCACCGTGTCGACTGAAACCTTACAAAATAATTCTATGGAAACGTTCCTATGGATGACATCGTTATAGATCTCTTTTGTATACAGGTTCTTTATGCAGCTTTGCATTGAAACATATGTATCAGAGGTAGGAAGAAGCATTGCAAAATTGAATCATAATCGATTTTATTACAATTTAAAACCCAAACTACATAATTTAAATAGTCCATACATGTAATAGTTAAAAAGGAGGAGTTAGGAGTGGGTACATCTTCGAAATGACCAGTATTCGAACCTGTGACCTCTTGATCGTAAGGCAGACTCTTTGACCACTACATTACCTATGATTAAACTATTGCGTAAGTAGTGTAAAACAAAACGATGGCACACCGAAGTGAATATGTTCTGTACAAAAAGTGTGTGTTTACTTAAAAAAGTGTTCATCGTGACTAAAAAGATTTCTTCACAGTGGTGTTACATGAGAAATACAATTTGAAAAATAAAATCGTGATTATTATATCTTTTTATCGTCGTGCGATTTCAAAAAGAAGCACAACACAGTTTGCAATGTATTTTGTATTTTCGACAATGTACTTACTACAAAAAAAATAAGGTTCAGTAATGATATTACGAGTAAAATCATCGACAACCATCAGAGACAGCAAAACAACAACGTGAAAGCAAAGGAGAAAGAACGCTACCTTGAGGAACACCAACACTTAGTTACACCAATCTGAGAGAGTCTCTCATTAGCGCGAACAGATTGTGAGCCGCAGATAAGATTTATACAATGCCATTGGAGAGGAGGAAACATTAAGATAAGCTAAGATATCAAAGTAAGTAAGATATCAAGTGACTTCTTTGCTGCCCATTGCCTTCACCGCTGTGTTTGGGCTGGCGGTTACAATACTGGCGGTATTTGCATCACACAAGCCGTTCTTCCAGGGCACCTAAGTCAGTTCGTCTGGCCTCGACCTACTGTTCGACCTATTCAAAATTTAGGTAACCTAAAAATCGCGGATAAAATCAAGCCTTACTAGTATTGTAAACATCAGAAAATGTAATTTAATGTTTTCGGCATCGTTGAAATGCTGTCGTTACATTACTTTTAATGTTAGCAAAGCAGCGCGAGAGCTCATTTGATACAGATATCTACAATGAATATAATTCTAAGACAATTGGGGAGAAATTCAAACACATACTTTCTAATTTTCCACCTTCCTCCATGAAATTTTACGAAGTACCTTAGCCAAACAAATTAAAAATGTTTTTGGCTCGTACTTTATACAATGAGTATTCGTTTCGTTGAATGATGATATACCTAGTTACTTCTGATTTTTTTATGTAAGTAGTTCGTGACTAAATATTAGCCAATTTGGTTCACTATATACCGGCAAATTATACATGTTTACAGTAACACAAACATTACTGAAAATATGAAAGCAATAAATTTAACTTTTTTCGTAGAAAAATTTAGTGTTATTATTATTATGCAACGTACTGTAAACAAAATTAACACTCCCGGTTCTGGTTCTAATTATCCTATACATTGTGAGATATTGCAGATCATACAACGGCGTACCTACAACAGGTATAACTCATTTATCAGAAGGACGCTTTAATTCTCTAATTTTAGTTAGCGCGTTTTACAGTTAAGTGTCGGTGAGTAATTTGGTGTCATATGATATCTTCTATATATATAAAAATGAGTTGCTGTTCGTTAGTCTCGCTAAAACTCGAGAACGACTGGACCGATTTGTTTAACTATGGTATTGGATTATTTGTGGAAGTCCAGAGAAGGTTAAAAAGGTGAATAAATATGAAAATGCTCGACATCGGGAACGGGATCAGAAGTTCACGCAAGCGGAACCGCGAGCAACAGCTAGTCTTAAATATATTTGGTATCATTCAATAGTAATAATAAAAATGCTATACATATCCAACAATTATGATTGTACTGTAACTATGTACTTGTTATCACTAACAAATTTTATTTTATCAGTGTTGCATTTGTAAAAAGTTCACTGTAAGTAATTGCTTTTAGCGATAAGCACGCAGTCCTTTTTGTAGAATTATCAGTCTATGTCAATAACAGGTCCACTGCGATAAAGTCTGTTTCTATAACGTTCTACAAGCAAATTTTATGTATTATCGAAATAGACAGTAAAAAAAGATAAAGGAAAAAGGATAAAGGAAAAAGGATAAAGGATTACAGATTTATATAATACTAGCTGTTGCCCGCGACTCCGCCCGCGTGGACTTCTGATCCCGTTCTCGCTGCTCTTTGTTTACCTTTTAAACCTTGTCTGGACTTCCACGAATAATTCAAGACCAAAATTAGCCAAATCGGTCAAGCCGTTTTCATGTTATGTCGTGACAACGGAAAACGGGTTTCATTTTTATATATATAGATAACAATAGTTTTTAGTACTTATTAAAGTACTACAAAACAGACTCACTTATAAATAAAAGGTAGGTATGTATAACGTAGGTATATTATATCATACGATTTGATGTAGGCATTACCTGGTGGAAATCCATTATAAGAAATAATATATTGGGGGAGGAAGGGGTCCCGCCACTTGCCCACTACTTGATAGCGGTCCTGAAGGTGCCTCGTTTAGAGGCGAAGCCCGTGTCCTTCGCACTTGCAGAATATTGCATATACGACAACACCTCTCTTCAGGTAAGAAGTCTTTTTACTTGCTTTGAAGGGTGCGGTTTGACATTCCTTTCTATGAAATAAGTAATAATTTGCTATTGTTAAATCGTGGGTGAGAGGTGGGTTTCCCACTCCCAATATAATATAATTTCTTATATTATATCAGTTGTAAAGTTTATTAGCCACTGAATTCCCCACCCTTGTGACAAGACCTAGGCTTTGAACATGAACCCGCAAATTAGCTAATTTATTTGCGGTTTATTTTACGACCCGCAGAATAAATATGTTTACGAGAAAGCTAATACTTTAACTATCTTAGAATAAAAATACCAACAAAAAGCTAAATGAATGTAGATTAGTATCTAAGAAAACTTATACCGAAACAATCTTTGGTTCAACGAAAATTTTATTCTTCTTCAACCGCACGTGACCAAGCAACATATGCATGGAAATTCACTATCAGATTCGCCTCTAATGACAGACTGATCTAACATTCTATTAACATGTTTGCTTGCAGTGTTGTTTGCTGATAATTTGAAATGAAAACAAATATTTTGATGTGCTTCACTCACCACAAGCATTTGTTTATAAACTATTCACATCTGCTTACTCTCAAAATTTAGATGAATAGGATTTTATTAATCACTTTAACCAGTCCGAAATATTTACTGAAAATGCAACCTGTGTACACATTTTAAAATGATGTATCATTAAAAATTGTTATCATCCTTAACATTATTAGGATGCTATGCATTCCACGGGCCAGATTTTTTTTGAATAGGGATGTTCTTGTGCTTTATGACTTTATTTTCAATTTCTTAGGTAGTTTATTTACGCACGGATACCCCCGCGTATTTCGCTTTCGTCAAAGTAGCCCACTATTATTATTATAAAGATTTTTTATTCTTTACTAGCTGTCGCCAGCGGCTCCGCCCGCGTGGACTTTTGATCCCGTGCCCGCTGCTTGAACTTCTGATCCCGTTCCCGTTACTCCATAAAAACCTTCCGTAGGGTCAAAAAACGTCCAGTCCAGCCGTCTTCGGGTTATGCGCTTACCAACATATTTCGCGATTCATTTCGCGATTCATATATATATATATATATATATATAAGCGCTTACCAACTTAAGATAGCTTACCAACATATTTCGCGATTCATTTATATATATATATATATATATATATATATATAATATATATATATATATAAATGAATCGCGAAATATGTTGGTAAGCGCATAACCCGAAGACGGCTGGACTGGACGTTTTTTGACCCTACGGAAGGTTTTTATGGAGTAACGGGAACGGGATCAGAATATATAAATATTAGCAATTTTTATTCTATTAATCGCAACGTTTGTGGGCTAGGTAAATGTGAAAATATGTTATCTAACAGAGATAATGTGACATGTCTTTACACCTAACACATGAAAAGTTGTATCTTAACCAAATGGTACATACATTTATGAAAATTTAATATGCGCTGTTTGTTGAAACGGGCGGTTACAGTGAGTGTCTAAAATGTTGGATTACAGCTGTGTCGGCGCCTGAAATGACTGCGTCAGTATAATATATCTTTAGATAAAACTGTGACAATGTGACAAAATGTGCAAATGTGTGGTTAGAACTTGTTTAATACCGAGTTTAGGAGTAGGTAAATGATAAATTTTATTTTACATTTTAATAGAAACTTTATCTACCAAAACGAACAATTTGCTAGGTAATGTTTGAACAAATTGATAGTATCTGCATAATTCAGAGTTAATTTTTTTTCACAATAGTTACATATATTATGAAAAAAAAAATAACTTACAGTTAGAAAAGTTAGTATTATACTGTAATATTTGTTTTGCTCCAACTAATATTGTAGATTTTGTAATTTACAGACAGTAACCTATTTTAATTATATTGATCGTATTCGGGTCCCTTCGAAACGAATGCCTCAGGAACCGGGGCTCTCAGGTAAGAACCCAATTACAAAATATAGCTTGGGCAAAACCAATTCTGCGTAATTTTAACTAAGAAATTTTAAAATATCTAAACAATCTAATAATTTCTTGAAGTTATTTGTTACTTGAAGTTATTTTAGCGTGTTCCTACTTCAAAGGCTTTCATTTCAGAGCCCCGTTTTCTCCACTTCGCATGAAGTTCAACTTGCCCGACAGTATCATATGTTTTATCATATGTTTGTCTTATTTCTAAGTACGATCTCAGATTACTTTCTTACCAATTCGCTCATACAATCTTTATTATTTTGTATAAAAGGTTAAAACACACCATTGTATTTCATTCTTTGCATGTTTTCATTGCTTCAATTTCACATGCCATAATATACAAGGATGGCCTCTGCTCTAAAAAGCTGTTTGTGTAAATAGGAAATGTAAGTGAACCCATAAATTAATTCTAGCAGTTGAATTCATTGAAAAGTTCAGGAAACTTTAGTACCAATAAAACATTCAGTTATATCTTTTGTTGATATCTCACTGATTCTTCGAAATATGTACCTACTAAAAACTGTGTGTAAAATATTCTGTGTATTTTTGTAAGACTTCTTCTCTTCATCCAATACTGTTGCATGCAAAGCCTCCTAAGGTTAGTATAGACGTTCTTCCTTTCGGAATTCAGTTTATTAGGTTTTCAATGGGTGCGGTTTTTGTCTGTACCCTCAATCGCGCGGAAAGTCTGCGTTGTCTGGGACTAAAAGATCCTAGTGAATTTCACCCTTTGATGAAAATTATTTATACTAAAAATAATTTATTTTTATTGTTTTAATTTCAGATAAATGAATAAATATGAAATTTGATAATATTTTTCAATCACATTTACTCCTAAAGTGGCTCTAATTTCAGTGCAATTAGGTAAATAATCTTCTTCTTCTTTCCTTAAAATGGCTTCTGCAGCAGAATAGCCGCAATTTTGCCAGTCTCTAGTGAATATGGTAAACGTCTTATAAAATTAATCTCAATGCGCCAATGTCAAGTTTTAAAAAAGTCTACCAGAGCCACGTTAGCCACACCAGTAAATTTGTTTTCATGTGTCCGCTCCCTACGAGATAGGCATATAATGCTTGTTATCAAACTGTGACAATATCAGTGCTATTGTTCACAAGTGTGTGATTTATTTTTAATTGAGTTGTTTTGTTCCTTAAAAAGGTTCAACGTAAAAAGATTGTGTTCAATAGTACAAATCAATACATTAATATACATAATTGGTTACTCATTTCATACAACTTCGTATTTAAATAGATAATTGTTTATATACGTGTACGTGTTTAATAAACAAAACTCTTGTATTCTATGTACAAAAGTTAAAAATTGTGCAAATGCAAAACATTCTGACTACAAATATAACGCCGATTTATCAATTCAACATTTACTGGAAATAGTGGTACCTGTTCAAATGTCTAAAAATACCCAATAGGTAGGTAACTAAATAAGTAAATTGGGAGCAGAAATAAACTTCACCATTTCCTACGAATCATTTCCTCGTCAGGTTGTATTTTTTTGCTAAAATCATAAAGGTTGTTTAACTTCCATATTATTTATAACGTTTCGGATATATTGAAATAGAGAAAGAATTTTTCTGAATATAAAAGAGATTTTCAATTAAAATTCGGGGAAATTTATTTTACTTGCCTACTTAGTAAATGAACCGCCAAAACTTTTGAAGTAGGTAATTTATGATTTCTTTTAAAAAAATGAGGTAAATTGAATGATACCGGTGTTATAAGTTCCTCACTATGATTTTAATTATTGATAGCATTCACTTCTTTGGTATATATAACAACTAGCTAACCCGCGCAACTTCGTCTGCATCACCCCGTTTTTGCAACATCTTTCATTCCTGCTCCGTACCTGTTGGTCGTAGCATGATGTTATATACATATAAACCTTCCTCTTTAATTATTCTATCTATTAAAATAAACCGCATCAAAATCCGTTGCGTAGTTTTAAAGATTTAAGCATACAAAGGGATATAGGGACAGAGAACGCGGCTTTATTTTATACTATGTAATGATATCATACACCCCTAGTTTTGTAAATCCTTTTGAAAACAAGAATAACACTTACAGAATTGTAAAATTGTAATACTGACAGAAATATGTTTATGAATATTTTCAACTTCTAGCACATTAATGTTGCATGTGCAACTCGTATAAATTCAGTTTACGTCCGAGTTGAAGCTATTATTCAGCAGCAAATAACATGACTGTCAGTCGAGGTAATAAAATCTCAGAGTAGCGTAATGAAAATGTAAAATAGTATTACAAATAGGTATCTACTATAACATTTCGTTTTCAGTTCTAGTTTTTTAGACCATAGAGGTAGTTGCTTACGGAAAAGTTAACATACCATGATATCACTATTAGAATAGTGAGTATGATGACTAGCAGTTTTATGTCACTGCGCCCATAAGAGATTCTGATTGCGCTCTTGTAATCCATTGGAAACTATTCCAAGAACAAAAATAGCCTTTACTATATTACAAGCTATGTATACCTTGTCACTGAATTAAATTTTAGCCAGATCCGTTGAGCCGTATGACTGCACCCCGCCTGATGGTAAGCTTGGAAGCGGTTCAGAGAACAGTGGTCGCTACTATAAATGTTTTCCCTAGAATGGCGGTTCCTACTATGACGGCTTTGTCAGATGTTTCAATAACGAACCTCCAATTATTTTCACAAAGATAATAATTATCGATTTGAATTAGAAAAAGTGAATTCTCAGATGATGCATACGAATTGATATAAAATTTTTATTAAATTTGACATATTATGTTATAAGTACACATAATTAGTAAGTAGGATAAATTAAAGTAAGGTCTCCGTTTAAGTCCACTAAAGAAAATCCTGGCAGAGTTCCTATTGTCGTTGTTGGGAAAAGGCCCATTCATTATTTCATAGATGAACGACTCTCCCATTTTCTATTCTACAAACCTTTGTGACTCCACTACTGGATTTCTTTTCATAAACATTCACTTTGTGTTATAACTTCATTGTTTCATCTCTTATATTGTGTAGAAATGTTTAGAGCTGTGACTAAAATAATAACATAGACGAAATTGCTTTGGTCAGCTTCACTCGCTAGTTCTATGCGCTCTGTGGTTCTGCCTATGTTAATCTTGCTTACCCCCTTTTTCGTCTGTGATTTCTATCAGCCCAATGCAGTCCACTGCAGGACATACATCTCTCCCAGTTGGGCGGCTTTGGCCTACTGTTGCCACGCTCCTGGTCTGATGATTTGGTACAGACTTTTGTTTCAAGTTTTCCTTCTTTCGCAATGATATCGTCTTTATATTTTATCGTTTGTCGAGGTAGGGTGTTGTAGTAAATAAAGGACATTATTCATACCATCCCAAACTTGTTCAGTAGGAAGCAGGTCAATATATCACACGTTTATTTCCTAAAATCTAACTCAAATCAATCAAATCGCAAGCTCGCTGCTCGGCAGATTTATTACGCGAATAACGTTAAAATTTACCACAGAATAATGACACAGGTGAGGTATTGATCAGGTTTATTGTTATTTAATACCATATGATTTGCTGTAGGTAGGTAAATAGGGTAAACAACAAAATAGCAAATATAGGAGGGTGCATATACTCCGGTAATCTTGCCGTACAGGTAATAACACACAGGTAAAAATAAAAAGTTCTGAAATGAAATTCTAGGTCTGATTCTATTTGCAATTTGTGTTAATGATTTTATATTCAATGTCTTATCAATTTCATTCAATTTGTTGAAGATACTTGATGATGATTTCATAGTCCACTTGGTAGAGTTGTGAATTATTTTTCGACCGATAATATTATTTAATTCTCAACGCAAAATAGACAAAATTTAATAAGTTCCTTGGATGAGGGTTCGATTTCTGAGATTGGAAAAAGTGCTAGATGTGGAGATTTTCTGTTTCGATAGGTTAGGTATTTCTCAGTATCAGCCCAGAGTCCAGAAAAGCATTCGTTTGATGGTAACAGGCTTGTAGACTATTACTTGCAGTCTGAAGTGTAACATGAAATTTCACCAAGGTAGAGCGGAGAGGTCCATTCAAACTTAGAGATCTATACCTACATGGCGTTTGCCAAAAACAAATAAATTAGTTTTCATTCATTTTCAAATTTTCAAATATGGAATGCTTGAATGGCCACAAGAAGGAAAATGGAGTCGAGAAAATCGTTACCTACATTAATTTGCTACATAATCGTGTGTAGTTTTTGATTGCATTATCGTAAAAACGTTGCTTTTTTACCGCTTCAAGGTGTTGACGACCCGAGCTTCCGGTATGAATTTCAACTTTATACCAAACTTATAAAAAGTATAGGGAAAAGGTTCCATTTTTCCTTTTGAGTTACGGAACACTTATTAGGATCACTTTGTTGTCCATCTCAAATCAATCAATCCGTAAAAATCAATAAAACCAATGCAAAGCAATAATAATCATAATAGCAAATTCATTAGTTCAAAAATACATATAATTTTACATACACACGCTACGACCGGAAACGGTGCGCACTGAGCGGAATGAAAGTAGTTTCATCCCGCGCACGCTGAAGCTGTGGAATGAACGCCCTGCCGTGGCTTTCCCAA
The DNA here is from genome assembly GCA_963691645.1 of Pelosia muscerda. NCBI lineage: Eukaryota > Metazoa > Arthropoda > Insecta > Lepidoptera > Erebidae > Pelosia > Pelosia muscerda. The sequence goes on from OY829100.1 coordinate 10,592,867, forward strand.
GCGACTACAATATGGGGTTCTTCAAGAAGGGCACTAGAAGGTTTCTACAGGGTAGGCAGCACGTGTGTGACGCCTCTGGTGTTGCAAACGTCTATAGGCCTCGGTGACCGCTTCCCATCAGGTGTGCCGTGTGCTTGTCTGCCACCTAAGTGGTATAAAAAATATGTATCTAAATTAGAGATATAATACATCTTAAGTAGTATGTATGAATAAGCTTACTTAATTTGTAAACTTAGGTGACTGCCGTATTTGGCGACAATTACCGCCTACAGGAACTGTCTGGCAATACAGAAGAATATTTTTTAACGATGTTCTGTAAGATACCTATATAAAACTGGTACACAAATTTTAGGTGAACAATGTTTTTATGTACCTTTAACTCCTGGCACCTGTACAAAGTTGATCTCAACTTAGTTTCGGATTGTCCGTGTCTGCTAGGTAGGTATATCTAGTAACTTTCCAATATTTTACAAAGCAAATTTTCTAACTCATTACTTAAATAATGACTCGTAATGTATAAAAACCTAAAAGCAAGTCTCTATTTTATATTACTTACATAAAATAAATAAAAATGTTTTTTTTTTAATTTGAATTTATTTTGCCGTTTATGGCAAAGTGCGAATACATCATAAGTTTGTCGAGTTTTGAGAATTTTGGTAACTGAATTTACAGGTTACAAGTGAGTAGATTCACGTCGAAAGTGCAATCTATATAAATATTATATGGATAGTATTACAGTGGCAATGGCCAGTAATCGAACACCATGGAGCTCCAACGAGATCACGGAGGTAGAACATGACTGTATCTTTCGTCCTAATTGATTAGTCCTTCTGGGGAAATATCTCCGCCCTACAGAATAACGCAGTTTATAATTATCTTGTATTGTATTTCCGGCGGTGTTTAGAGCAGCCAGAACTCCTAGAGGTTTTGTGTTTCCAGTGGGAAGACTGGGTAACCCTTCTTTGTTTTCTGCACTGACAGCACAGAGACTCTCCTAAACTTCCTCCCGCCCGCTCCCCCTCCCCCACTCATCTATATGGTCCGCAGCATGATCCACGATGCCCCTGGTGCTGCAAACATTCATAGGCCAAGTTCAACACTTTCCTTCAGGTACCACGTGCTTGGAGGTCGCAAAATGACCTCCGTCCCCCATGAGCGCGGGCCTGGGGGTGACGGGTGGAGCCGCCGGTCACCCTAGCAGAAGCAGGCTACGGCGATGGCGCAAAATGCCACCCCATACCCAGGGGCTAGATGGGGACACCATGGTCCCCACATTGGGGGAAGAGGGTCATCTCAACAGAGATGTCCCCGGGTCTGCCGGGGTGCGAGAGATATGTCTTGTATAATCTCACCTCCGGCAATCAAGGACCCATGGACGGTGTGCGTTTTGGTCGGTTCGAGTCCGACATAATCACCTCCATCGGTTTTGGTGGAGGTGGTATCCGTGGGGATTTTGCGCACGATAAAAAAAAAAAAAAATGGTACCACGTGCTTGTCTGCCACCTAAATAGTATAAAAAAAAGAGATGTACGGGGGCAAATCTAAGTAGGTACACATGAAAGTCAGCATACCATATAAGATTATTATTAACTACGTTATTCTGTAGGGCGTAGATACTTTCCCAGTAGGTAAATAAAACACGTAATTTGGTGATACACTTACACATATTGCGAATAAAAGGAATACAGCAAACATAGATCCATTAGGACATACGTTAGCTGACTCACCTCTGCACGGCCCATCGGCCACAGAGACATTTTGTAATACTTGAAGTAGGCGAATAAATTTTATTCTGATTCTGATTTCCAGTAGGACTGCTCAATTAGGATGGAAGATTCTGTCATGTCCTACCTCCGTGGTTGGAGCTCCATACTCCTTATTAACTGGTGTTCGATTACTGGCAATTGCCACCGTAATACTATTCATATGATATCTATATAGATTGCACTACCGACATGAACGTACTATTAGTATACGTTAAATGATCATAAAAAAAAAATCGGAAATCCTAAAATTCACTACCTCTCTATCGTCTGGAACATGTTTTAACTACGCACCAATTTTATGTGTTGTTCGACGTTCATCTATTTTAGAGGGAAAATAAATATCCTACGGATATTGGTACTTATGTCTGGTGTATTTGTAATGAGAAGCGAAAGAAACATCTTGTTCGTGAGCCTGCCCGTCACGAACAAGATATTTCTTTCGGGTTTAACATCTCTAACTCTTATTAACTAATGTATTTTTTTCACAAGCTTGGTAATTCATTAATATTAATCGTATAGAATCTGCAATGGTGATTTGGTTACATTCACGATTGATTTTAAATAAATAGCACCGAATCACGAATTCACAATATGTTTCTGATATTACGTAAATAGAAAGGTGCCTAGGTGTAAACATTTTTAGGTTACTATGAATGTGGGGTGATGGGTGGAGACGCTTGTCACCCTAACAGAAGCAGAATGTGACGGCGGCAAAAAAAAATGCACCCCGTGGACTAGACTAGTGGGGACAACGTTTTCCCTACACCCGAAGGGATTCATCTCGAGAGAGAGGGCCCCGGGTGAGCCGGGGTGCGAGGGATATGTTGTCTACTATCTCACCTCCGGCAACTAAATACCCAAAGATGGCGTGCGTTTTGGTCGGTTCAAGTCAGACATAGCCTCCCCAACCGGCTCCGGTGGGGAGGTAGGTATCGGTGGGGATTTTTCGCACGAAAAAAAAAGAAGATTACCATGAATGTAGCATACGAGTAAGGTTATATGGAACATTTAGGGTCCAAGACTCGAGATTATTAGGTAATTTAATTATAATTAGTGCAATAAAACAATTATTAACCAATTCTGTCACATTACCTTGTTATCACATTGTCACATTAAAAAAAATCATCAGTTAAAACGAGGTATCTAAAATTTTTTTATCAGTAACTCCGTAGGTACACTATTGAAAAGTCACTCGACCGGCTTTTATAACGTTAAGAGTTGCACTTCACATTGAAACGTATATGTGGGCTTTATAGGTTTTTTCAGCCGTAGCACCAATATACTAGAAACTGAGTTCTATAGTTTCATCATACACATTGATTTGATTTCATCGTATCGCATTTCGTACATGTTAATAAATCTTCATCTGTTTCACGTTATTAGGTCTTCTTGTATACTAACGTGTACATCTCGAATAACATCTTAATTATTTCTTTTCTAACTTTAAAAAAGAATTTCATTAAACATCTCAATTATAATAGGTAGGTATCTAATTGAATGTATTTTGATTTGCTATAAATTTAATTTCCTGTTTTTTCTCTAAGTAGTAATTTTTTAGCTGAATGAATAAAAAAACATGAACTCGCAAGATGGCGCCCCTTTTTTTTCTTGCAGTGGCGTTTTTTTATGAAATTTTTGTTTCATTTCGCTTTACTGATACGATGAAGAGTACCTAAAAAAAAAAAGAAAATTGCTTTGCCGTAATTTTTTTTTCATGCCAATATCATACCAAGAAGGTTAAAGTATTGGCAAGGTTTTCGAGAAATTATTTTACTACATAAGACTTATTGCTGTGGTTTATGCTTTTAGACAGTTTTATGTGTACTATTAACAGTAATGAGGACACACATATTTATGTCCTTAATTATGTAATTGACGATGAGTTTGGCCATAAATAGTGAAAACAAACCGTGGTATTAGTTTACTGCGACTTTAATGAGCAATACTTACTTAATGCTAATACAGAAAAGTAGCGGTAGCACATGAATTCACATTCAAGTTACTAGGCGTGTTCTGTGCCCTGATATTCTGCTGAGGTGTCTGTATTGCTCTTTAATGATGACTGTATTTTCAATTCTCCGTTTTCAGGTAGATATGTATAAACAGCGTTGCAATTCATTTTATTTTCACGATTATTACGGGTAGATTTCCTCGATGTTATTTTAATGAGAGTTGACATCATTAGACCCGTGTACTCGTATTCCGTAACAAATAGTTAGTGCTTCGGCGTGTCTGATATACCACCTGAAGCTAATGCTATTATAATATATCTTTATTGCTAATATCATGAATAGTTTTTATTATATACTACAATGAAATCAATTCATTTATATTATAATGATAACAGAAAAACTGGTTTTAATTAAATGACAACAAGTTTTAACAATAACCCATTATTTTTTTCTAACTGCTGATGCGCGTGGTTTTGCCCTCGTGGAATTTTCACCATCAAATATCGTTTGGATACAAATTAGTGGAAAGTAGGATTGTATGACAACATCAATATATTTTCTTCTCAATCCTGTGGTATCATAATTTACAATAATTTCGTTCTATATATTTTTTTCTTTACACAGTAATACGTAGCTTAACAATATATTGTAATAATTAGGTATTATGCATAGAAACACGAATGCAAATATTTATTTCACTTTAATTCGTTCAAGAATATTTACACTGAGCGCTAATCGAACCCGTGTCCACTGGCAGTCGGGAAAGACTCTGTTTTTTAAGTATAATATGAGTTTAAAGCCCAACGCGGTAAGTTAATTCGGAGAAGGAATTCTCTTTTTAGGGTTCAGTTCTATCTAATGCAGACTCATTTATATTCAAGTAGCTTCTTACCCAATGTAACATTAAACAAGGGTTTAAGGTAGATGTCAATTTCTCGTTAATTCAGGCCGACGCAATTATGCAAAATGTCATATTACGCATTTTGACTCGGCTTTTCTATAATACGCATATTTTTAAGTTTTGATTATGATTAGATGAAATCAATAATAAAACATTTTAAATCATTAGTACCTAATACATCTTTTCATCGATGTTTTTAAATTTTAATGTCAATTGTAGTCAGCCATATTTTTCTTCCCGGTGTTGATAATGGATAAACTTCTTAGCCTACCCTCGTAGACTAGTGGTAGTAGGTTTCATAAGTAGACTGATGTCTTAAAATTATTATTACCAGCGTAAATGGCGTTGTTCTATTTATGCTAGTAGGTACTAGATGTGTTCATGATCGCGGTACCAAATTTAAAATGTTAAATAAATTTAAATATACACTTTTTACAAAAACCGGTTATACATAACAAGTTGATAGGTTTATAAAAAAACGTTTTACGGCTCATGTAATCTGTCACATTCTTACATCTAGGTTTTGTTAAAATATATTGAGTATATCACTCATACATTATGTAGTATTTAACTTTGTGATTGATGTACACGCTCATGAAAGCAAGTATATGTCAATAGGTTAAGGAACAATATTATACATAGGTAGTAAGGAGAGGTTTTTTATGTTTGCTATGAAATGATATACCTACTGTATTTTTATTAGATTTTCATACGAACAAGGAATGTCAATATTAGAAATGAAGAAATAGGTGCGCCTAGTGTTGTATTACGTGTACAATACGTAATACAACACTAGGCGCACCTATTTCTATTGTTGTTATTGCGTAGAAGATTTCACTAGATACATCTGGAAGGGTTACAGTGCGACAGCGTAGTTATTTTTTTATGATACCAGAGATATTATGTTTGGTATTTTTCTTATAACTTTGCTTTACAGCAGAGTTTTTACCTACGTTAAGCAGTTTTATATGATTCAAATAGGTTCGATTACCGAGAGATTCATATTGTATATAAAAAATTAAAGTAATGTCCCCTTTGAGTAAAAAGTTGATTAAAAATTCACATTGTTTACACGTTTAAATTTATATAGTGTGTTCGTTCGCATGAAAAAACAAGGATCGTAAAATTTGATGAGCATGCTGGTCACCGTATAGATCCACAATGACTTCCGGCCAGACCGTTGGCTTGTGGAACATGTAGCTTTGTGAAAAACGAGCCAATAAAAAACAAGTCTTATCGAGCTCGCGCCTTGAGGGTTCCATACAAATTTAAATAAGAACGACGAACCTCTAATCAACTCATAGGCTGTAGACTTCAAAACGGTAAACGAAGTGATAACGGATGATCACTTTTGTTTCCACTTCGTTACCATAATTATTCGTTATTACTTCGTTGCCAGTCTGTCTGTTTGTTTATCTATCTGTCATGATCTTTTCACATGAATGCGTGTAGGCATAAACTATGCTTGCAAGGAAATTAAATTTTATTAGGCATCCATTATATCCACGCTAACTTTTTCAAAACTTTCATCCGGCTGGGGATATTTAATAAAATACGAAACAGTGCGTTTAGTATCTCATTTAACTTTTTAATGGATTGTAAATGGTTTAGTTTAAATAATTGCCGGTGCTGTTCGTTTTAATGTAACGCGATGTACTTAATAATCGTATTACGGGTGATTACATTATACAAAAAAAGCCCTACCTAATATAGATTATATTACAAATATCGAATAATTAGCAGGACCGGACTAGGTCAAGTACTATATCATAGAAAGTTCCAGAATTTTTAGGAATAGTCTTAATCGACGCCATATTTATCAGCCAGCAATAAATAACCGTTTATGATTTTGATTCAGGGATTTCGGCTTTATGGTGCCGACTTTTATCTATAATAACACTATTTTATCAATAACAGGATAAAATTTTCCATGAGAATGTTATTAATGAAAGTCCGCAATCAGCTCGTCCTAATAATATGATAGGTACTAACATAATTTTGTATGACGAATTCGGAACACGTGTAGAGATAACAAGCTTTAGTTATGATGTAAGCCGTAGGTAATCCACAAGTGAAAATACCTATTTATTTTGTACAAAAAATAAATCACATACTTAATTATTGTGGTTTTCCAAGCGACTGTAATATGGGGTTCATACGTAAACGTTAAAAAGCGGTAAAACGTGCATAGACCACTTTCCAGCATGTAAGGCATGTGCTTGTTTGGCACCTAAGTGGTATAAAAAAATTTGGATATACTTAGTTTTTTATAATTATTTTTAATTGCCACTACTCATTTGCATGTAGGTTATATTTAATTGTATTCGCGTAAAATGACACTTAAATTTGTAATTTACGCTTTGTATAAGTCTTAATTGATAACATTTAAAAAGTATTAATCTACCTGATCTGAATTGACCCTATCTGAGTACGCTCCCGTTGCAACATTTTTTCATTTTTCTAATGAACCGTATAAGATTTGTAAATTAGAATTTACAAGTAAAATTGTATTGGCAGGAGCCTTAGGCGGGCACAGAAAAATTCGGAATCAATCATGTACGAAAATGAAACTGCTTTGAAAACGAAACGAGTCTCTTTATTTGAGACCTCCTCTCTTTATAGTCGCCCGCGGCTCCGCCCGTGAAGGTGTCGATTATCGCGTTGTAAAACTACTCGATTCTCTGCTTACCTCTCTATACTACTTCTCCTTGCTGTCAAAGACAATGGAAATGGTATTAACGCCAATGTATAGAAATCTACCGGAGCTATTGAGATATTGAGATTTATGATTATTGTTTCGCTCCTTTGGATGGGAGCCTTACTCCTAGATATTGTAACTTTTCATAGGTGAAAGAATTATTGAAATCGGTCTAGTAGTTTCGGAGCCTATTCGTGTAGATTAGTGTAGATAAGGAGATCAGACATTCGTCGTCCTCACATTGTAAAATGATTACACTAAGTTAACCTAATTTTGTTATACATTATGTAAACATACCCGGGCTGCGGCTCAGACCAAGAGACGACGAATACAATCAATCAATCAGCCTATTGCAGTCCACTGCTGAACATAGGGCTCGTCCAATGTGCGCCACTGCTCCCTATCCTCCGCCCACCGCATCCAGTCTGTCCCAACCACCATCAGCCCATCTGGCTAGGGAGCGTCCTACCTTTCGTTTACCTTCTCGCGGTCTCCATTCAAGGAGTCGTTTGTTCCAGTGGCTAGTCGTTTGCTTCGGCAGATGTAGCCAGCCCACTGCCACTTCAGCTTGGTTATTCTTGGAGCTATGTCTGTAACTTTAGTTCTTTGTCGGATGACCTCAAAGTGTGCTTGCATGCAGTGCTTCAAAGAGCACAGCTCCACTCAATGGCCCGCTGAGCAACTTTCAATGTGTGGACTAATCCCAATGTCAGTGTCCACGTTTCGGCACTGCAGGTCATAACAGGTAGGACGCACTGGTTGAAGACATTTGTTTTCAGGCATTGTGGTAGGGGGGAGAAGACCCAAAGCAATTTACCAAATGCTGCCCATTGGATCTTTCTGGCTAATTCTTTTTCGAAGTTGTTTCTACCTAGCTGTATGACTTGTCCCAGATGGACATATTGTTGAACAACTTCGAGTGTGGCCCCTTGAATAGCAATCAGTCTCGGTGCGACATGTTCATTGAACATAATCTTGGTTTTGTCCAAGTTAACACCGACGCCGATGCGTCGAAATAGTAGGCCAAAAATCTCCCAATAATTATACCCAGCCAAGGTGGTGCCGGAGGGTGTTAAGAATCCAGGAGAAGGAAGGCTACTGTTGGCTGCTTTCAACTGCAGTACACTTCGGCTGGACCATCATCTCGCTGAATTAGAGGTAGAAAAAGCCCCACAGGAAGTGGAGGGGCAACGCAGGGATTCTGTGATAAGGAACGAGGTAGACTCGTTCATAACAGACAGTAAGCATATATTTATAGATCTTACTCACAGACTTATTCGAAGTTCTCTAAATATCAACGTCAAGGCTGAAAGATACCGAATGATAAAGTCTACTCTTCGACCTACGCCGCTCCAAGCAGCTCTAAGGTCTGAAATGTTCCAACCGAAACTTAAAATCCTGTACTAGCGGCATTGACGAGAAAACCGACACAGTGGTCAAAACACTGCACAACGTGTCGCGAAAGTTATTTTTGGGAAAACGCAGACCGCATGAGTCTAAATTGTCTCATGAGACTTCAAACTTATGAGGTAGAGGCGTGAACAACCATCCACTCGGTATCGTCGCCAAATGGGAGAGCTCTAAACCAACAAATCAAAAAGCTAATACGGTGCGATCTCCGACACTCTAATACACGCATCATCGAGGAGGGGATTGAGCAAAACAGAGGGTCGAAAGTGTTCTCGCAGTAGTTGGGAAGACCCCTTCTGACGAAATTCGAAACTGAGAATGGCTAAATGATCGCCTCAAGATTCGAGAGAAGCAATACCGAGCAAATGCGAGGGATATGTTCGCTACTATCTCACCTCCAGCAACTAAAGATTCAAAAACGTTGTGTGTTTTAGTCGGTTCGAGTCCGCATAACCTCTCTCACTGGCTCCGGTGGGATTGGTCGATGGGCACATCGCGCACGACAAAAGAAAAATACACAGTGCTCACGGCGTTTGAAACAGCATGGTAAATATCCCGACATATTTAGCAGTGAATATGTAGTTAACCATGTCAATCAAAATCATGCATAGATTAATGATGTCCTACTAGGCTTGAGCGCTAGTCACAAAATAGACAGATTGGTTAGTGTAGTAGGTATATTTATTTTCTTTCACTTTAGGTAAATATATGCGGAGAGTCCGCATATATTTACTGGAATGCGTCGTTTTGTGCTCAACAAACTGTAACAGTAACGAAAGGAACACGTAGAGAAAATTTATACTTCGGGCAAGGGCAGGTAAATTATATTTCATGCGAAAACCGAAAAGGGTTACACATATTTTGGAATTTCAATAGGTACTAAACAAGTCTGAGAATTTTGAATATTCATAAAAAAACTAATATAAGTATCACAAAGATTTATCGACAGTGCTGCGTTATTGTAACTAAGGTTTACCAAACATGTCTTTTTAATTTATTTCGACGAAAAATTGTGAAAACCGTTTTCCTTCTGAAAATCTACACTTATAATTTCTTCAAGGGGTATGGTAGATTTGAACCAAACCTTCCCTGAATATTATAATTTAAAAAAATAAAGGTTTAGAGTCGACTACATATTTACAAAATTCGGATTATCTTATACTTAATTATATTCTAACGATGCTAACAGATAAAATACAACGGTCGCCATATTGGCCACTCTAGAGACACGGCGAAGATTTTCTTGCAAAACTTGACATTGGCGCCCGGCCATTAATAATTTTGTATTAATTTATATTATTTACATTTTTTCGAGGAGCCAGTTGAAAACCAGCGCCAGGTACTTGTGCCTGGCATTACGCTGAACTGGCTCCTTTTTTCCTTTTGTAGCACAGATGTGCACGACGTCTTTTGTATATTTTTTATTTTTTAATTTACATGTAGTATTTGTGATGTAAAAGGCAAAATAAAGTATATTTTCTTTCTTTTCTTTCTTTCTATATATTTTATATTATATATTTTTGTATTAACACTTATGGACATTGGCGAAATTGTGACAATTCTACTGTAGTAGCCATCTTAGGAACACAGAACACTTATACTTAGGAAAAAGTTGAAGTTTGTTGACAACGGATGACATTTTGAATAGTGCACATGCGCACATACATACGCTTGACGTAACTCATATGGGCGCAGCCTGGGATTACAGCTAGTCGTATAAATAAAATAGAAATATTGTCAATCTTTCGGAAGTTGAGCGTAAACATACATTTCGATTATAGATGATATTTTAACACTATTTAAACCAATTTAAGCATCATTAATTTATTTCAGTTCATTTATACAAATATACATGTAAATAAGAAAGGGTTATGCGTGGACGTAGGTATTGTTATTGTGGGCTATATTAATATGTAAATTTTTCATTCTAGGTATCCTTTGTATTTACGTAGGTGATGAAATTATTCAGGATTTTAATAAATAGGCGTTCAGGATAATATTTAGACTTTGATTATCAGTGTTAGATACCTAAAGCGCAGAGAATAATGGGATGAATTTATTTAAATAATGGTAAGGAAATTAAAACATATTAGACAGTCTAGTCTAGTACATTGCCAAAGAGCCATGTAGAGGAGCTAGGAGAAATAGAGGAAGGCAAGGAAAAAGTTGGGCAGACGAAATAAAGCTAAAAGCTGGGCCCAACTGGAGGTGAGTTTTAAAGGACAGAAAGCAATGTAAAATTTTAGAAGAGGCCTTTGCCAAGAGGCACACAGAACTAAGAGACTTTCTATAAGAAGAAAAAAAATAGTTCAGGATAAAAGGCTGATTGATGGATTGATTGAAGGAAATTAGATGGGCAATAGAAGTTGTTGTACACGTTCACAGGCTGCGGTGACCGCATTCCATCATATAGACCTCTCCAAACGTGGGCCATTACTCCTGATCCTTCGCCCTCCACATCCAGTCTGTCCCAGCTGCCTTTATCAGGTCGTTGGTCCATCTGGTTAGGGGACGTTGACGTTTGCCTTCTCGTGATCTCGACTCAAGCACTCGTTTGCTTACAAGAACAGTATATATGAAATAATATCTATTCTTTAATAAAAGCAACGTTACATGGCAGCTTTCCTTCAGAAAACACGAATACATTCTTGACGGGAGCATTGATATGAAAATATGACATGTTTTTGTGTTGAGTACTTTGAGTAGGTATATGAGCTCGGTATCATAAGATCAAACTGAAATTGAAAGTACTTGTGAAGAATCGTATCGTGATATAGGATTTATACGTTCTGAGGGGAAAAGCACGTAATTCGAAATTTGAACAACTGATGCAGAAATAAGTTTCCTGCCAAGTATGTCCAATGACGCAATGTCGATTTTGAATATAATAAATTTTCAACAACTTATTTACTTTAATTAATAATGCAACGTGAACTAAGTTATAAATACATACGAATTAGATTTTTTACATTTTGCGTTTTGGCTGTTTAGCGTGATTGATCGTGCCCACCACGCTCCAAACTGCGCGCCCGCGCTCTGAAAAAATAATAGCAGTATTAATTATTATTTATTATTAATTTAACAAACTTATCGCACTTATCAACAAACAATTTATGAGCAAGGGTGTTGAAAAGTTTTTTTTTTTACTTTTGGCACACGTGAGGTTTGGTTATTACACATTCGGTTTCCTTGCAGCAATACACCTCGTGTGTAATGGCCAAATACCACATTTGTATCATAAATAACCATGGTTAGTGTCCTTCTCATAATCACATTGTCTGCACTTAATACTTTGTTCAATTGCTTCAAATCTGTTAAGAAATTTCTAAATAACTCGGCTTCTGCCTCAAAGTACTCGTAGTTAGTGGTTTCCGCATAGTCCACTTTGTTTGTTTACGTCTTTGTAATGGAACCACATCTGCTATTAAAACGATATCTTTTATTTCTAGACGATTAAACTTCTATTGTTGGAGCTTTATGGTTGTGCTAAGTGTAGTTAAACATTCTATGTACAGACCAAATTTTAATTAAAGTTTCTGGGCACTGTTCTGGCACGATTTTCACAGCACGATTTTAATATGCAGGGCTACCATTTTGCTTAATTTACAAATTAAGAAGCGATATGATGCATATCTATTTCAACTCTTAACATTTTTCTGTTGATCTCTCCTTTCACAAATATGTGTACCTATGCAAGTAGATACCTACGTGAAAGATATCTACATCAAAAGAAAAATCAAGAAATAATGTATCAAATCCAAGTTTTTAATTTGACGTCGAAAATCTTCGTAATATGTCTAAAACTTTTAAAGTAAGCTCAGCTTATACCCAGGCAAGATTATTTAAGTTAATCAAATGCGTACATATTATAGAACTCACACAAGATTATTGGCAATTATTCATTTTATATTAAGATAAGAATCTCTGCGAATAGTTATTTTAACAAAAAGACGTTGGAAAAACATGATTCGATTTAAGGTTAATGAGAAGTTATGACAAAAGTATAATTCACGTCTCGTTAATTAGCGTCGCTAATTTTAATTATTAACACCAAGTTTTCCTTTTCCACTAATTACATTGCGAGTAGGTACGGTGTCTAATAAAATATAATTAGTGTAATTTCATACTGATAAAGGGGTAAAAATAGTTAATAATTAACATTCAATCAATCAAGTTAGTTCCTGAAAGCGAATCCTATGCTCGGGCCCACTCCATGAGTAACAGTACTGTCGTGAAACATCGATGGCAACTCTAAAATAGCCTTTCGCAATCCACTGTTGGCGTTAGCCTCTCCCAATGTTAGACGGCTGCGGCCTACTAATTCTACACTGGATAGAGTGGTTGGTACAGGGTTTTATTTCGAGTTTTACTTCTCTCGCCGTAATATCCTCTGCGTTTCCCGTCATATATATATATGACTTTTATAACGTCGCGACATCATCCATTGGGTGTCATGCTAACCCTGCAGATGATGAAATAGTACAAAAGTGAACCTCTATAAAAATTATTAGCTAAAATACTCGTAATATCGCAATTACAATTGAAACGTAATAACGTAAACTATTCATGGTAATATGATTACCGAAAGACCAAATACTTTTTTGTTAAATAATTATTTATTTTTAAAAATAAAAATAGGTATATTATACTGAACATTTTCTCATTAATTTGGCGTTTCAGCAGAAATTAATGTATCGCCATCGTTTGTACATTACATTAACTTTTCATTTGCTAATTACGGCTTAATTAATCCAATTTAATGACATCAACCAAGTTGTTCAGTTGTTTGTTAGCTATGAGTTTATTAGGTTGATTTATCTTTTATATTGTAGGTATTAGGTACGTAACAATATTGCAAATAAAATAAGTTTAAGAACAGAAACTGGAGAAATAAAAAATCACATTGTGATTAATAATAGTATAAATATGAAATTTTGTGAACATGTTTGGATGTTTGTAGCTCAATCACGCTCTAACGGCTGGACGGATCTGGCTAAAATACCTACAGAGATAGATTAGACACTATTTTAGAAAGGTACGCACGAATAACCGACGGCAGAACCGGTTGGGGAGGTTATATCGGAATCAAACCGAAACGCACGCCGTCTTTCGAAATAGATGGCCCCTTTGGGTGTGCGGACCCTATAGTGTCTCTATCTAGCCCACAGGTATGGGGAGGCGCACATTCAGCCAACATAGAATTACTCTTACCTTTTCACACATTCTAGTTAATGTGTTTAGGTTCAACTTTATTCTCAGAATATTTTATTTATTATATTATATTTTATATACCTTTTATACACCAAGTAAAAATGCATTATTAAAATCTATAAGACCTTATCGCTTTAAGCGATCTCTGCCAGGTAACCTTTGGGTGGTAATTATGGTCGCAGTATTGAGTGGTAGTTATTTGGGCATTGTCATCAGATACGGGATAGCGTGTAGATGATTTTGAAAATAGTATATAATGTACCTGCATATTGTTCCAGATACTTAAGAAATTCAGTAGTCCAACAAAGTAAACACGATATTCGTACTGAATAATTTCAAACTTTCTGGCGTAATAACATTATCTAGTCTCTACTGCGACGTCACATCCACTCATTGTGAAGCTGTAGTCATCTGTGTTTGAAGCTTGGTTTAACTTTGTTCACTAGCTTGGTGAAAATTCAAAGAAAAACAGTAAAATTCTTTGTTATTTCTAGTAACGCCATGTCTAGACTGTTTCTGTGTGCTGGAAGAGGAATACAGAGACTGAGAAAGGTGTGACCTAAAAAGAATATTGTTACGAAGCTTAAGAAGGGTATGCTAAGAAGGTTTGAACAGGCTAGCCTGAGTCGAGCTCGTAGAACATAATAAACTGGGCATAAAGGATATAAAGGGCAGGTCAGTAGCGTACGAAACCGACGAGCTTGCATGAAAGGTTTAAAAACAGTAGAGAAAGCTCATGCAGTATGAAAAGATAAAAGCAAATCACAAGTTGTTGTCGCTGCATACCCTGCAAGGCTTATAAATATATATTGTATAAATATACGTAAAATTATTCAGCACTACTCACCGTAAGTAAACCGGAAACTCACGGGTAAAATTTGAATAAGTAGGTAACATTAATAAAATATGAGCATCGTAGGTTTGATTCATAACGCAATATTTGGTAAAAAATATGTTATTTAACATTATGTAAATACCTATTACTCAGAACGGTAGCGACATCGTAGCAAATATGTGTAGACATGTAAGAGCGTAGCAACACTGGTTATGGAACGTAGCCTTTCGTGTGCCTACTGTATTTATAAATAACTAGCTGTTACCCGCGGCTCCACCCGCGTGGACTTCTGATCCCGTTCCCGCTGCTCCATTTCGAGACCTTTTAAACCTTGTCTGGACTTCCAAAAATAATTCAAGACCAAAATTAGCCAAATCGGTCCCGCCGTTCTCGAGTTTTAGCGAGACTAACGAACAGCAATTCATTTTTATATATATAGAAGATGTTACATTGTATTTGGCAGACAAGCACACGACCCACATGAAGAAAAGTGGTTACCGTGACCTATGGATGTTAGCAATACTAGGAGTGAAACATTCGTGCTGCTGGTGAAGGTTAAGAGAGTTTTTGTTTCACCGTTTTGTTTTGTTTTTGTGCGCTGGAGACAAATTGGTCCTTACACTAAGGGTATACAAACTCATCAGTGAGCTCTGGCTAATCTAGCTATACTCACCGCCAGAAACACAACATATAGGTTATTATTAGTTGCGGTATTCTGTAGGGCAGAGGTACTTACCCAGTCGAACTGCTTGGTCGGGACTACGCTATCCGTCTATCCGTCTTACCATCACTAGAATGAAACCTTACATATTCACTTTAATAAATTGAGTTATTAATGTATTTATTCATAATATTAGCTATCTTTTATGTTACAATGTAACCTTACGGATTGGTGGATTAGTTACACTAGTATTCAGTTTTATTATGGTATTATAAATTAGTTGTGTCGGTACATTGCAGATATTTAAAAGAAAAATACCTGGGTTATGGCGAGGATTGCTCCTCTGCCTAATATTAGATTTTTGACAATTGCTTAAAAAGTAAAAACTATTTTTATATTCCGTACTTTGTATCGTACAACTTGAAAAAATAATTTGTTCTTTCTTCCGCACTTTATCCGTAGTTGATGAGATTTTCAGCCAACAAACAGTGGAACGAAATTGGTGCATGCAATTTATTGTTTTCATTTGCCACTTTTTATTTCACTTGTTGCAGTAGTTATTGGATATAAATATATCATTCCCTGAACCTTTTTCCCAACTCAGTTGGGGTCGGCTTTCCAGTCTAACTGTGATGCGGCTGAACTTCGATATTTTCCGTGAAGCGACTGCCATCTGACCTCCACAACCAATGGTCTAATGACCAATGGCGATATCGAAGTTCCAAGTTAGGCTGGTTGGACTTTTGAGGGCTCCAACTACCCGTAACGACTGCCATAGGTAGATGTTTGTATGGCAACCGGGACCGACGGCTTAACGTGCTCTCCGAGGCACTTATAAACCTGCGATAAATACACACATAACTTCGAAAAGCATCGAAAAGTCATTGGTGTGTGCCATGGTAAACCTGGGATCGAACTCGAGACCTCGTCTCAGCAGTCCATTACCCATACCACTAGGCTACCGCGGCTCCTTGCTACCCGTGGATATAAATATATATACATTTAAATTTGAATTCAGTTACAATTTTATTTTTATTCAAGTACCTGTTCTTTTCACTTATTAAAAATCCAAAATTCAACATCTTTCGAATAATATTCGCGATAACTATTACATAGATACGATCGTTTATTTACGATTGCTAGTAGTTCTCACCTCATTTCTCGTGTTTGTTATGATTACAAAATACATTTGTTTATATAGTATTTTATTTTTTTATCGTGTATGTAGCAAGGTTTTAGACGAATAATATTTTCACTTTTGTTTCAGAAAATGTTCGAGATGACGCATGTTATAGTGAAGAATGTACCATGATCGATTCTGTGCCAGAAAATATGTATGGTCCGAAGTTATTTGTTGCTTCCGAAGTGAAGCAGAGCAATGTTTGGATGTCGCCCAACAAGTCGGAGACTGTCGACGGCACTGTTAACGTATCCAAAGTAAACCAGACAGTTTATTCGATGAATGATGACGAATACATATTTGATAGAACAGATGTCAGAGCCATATTCATTACATTATACACAATCGTTTTCTGCTGCTGTTTTTTTGGTGAGTGAAGTTTATGAAATTTTATTTAGTTTATCTTAAACGTCGTAAATGTCTTTGAACCGAGACAGTTTGCAGAGGCGTGACGTAGTGAAATTGATTCTAGTCGTATTATAGAGAATTACTCTTTTGTTCGAATATGAGAAGGTGGCAACTTTTTATTGAAAATGAAACTTTACTTTCTTTTTTGAAGTTTATGACAATATGACAGTTCATGTAGTCTATAAAGCAGTTTTTTATTACATTAACTACGAAATATATAAATAGAAAGAGAAAGTTATTGCTCATTATAATAAAAACTGTAAAAGATTTATATTTACTATTATTCTCTGTTAAAAATAAAACCTTTGTTTTGTGTAGTACACTAGTTTTAACGAGGTTTAGAGGTTGAATGAAACAAAATATGTTGTTGTTTGCCATGATTTAGTAGTGTATCCATGAAAGGGATTTAGAATGCAGGTATATTATATTCCTTTTATTTCAAATCTTTCGTGGTGAGCTATGATTCTTTTAGGATGTTGTACTCAAAGAGCATAACCCTGGTTAAACCATTCGTTGCAAAACCGAAAACTTAACTCGTTGAAATTTTCACAGCAATTAATGCAATTAATGTAGTGATGAAGTAACTACCAAACTTAATTGTGTAGGTCTCATGGCAGTCGCTTCTTGGGAAATATAGAACTTCAGTCGCATCTTACTTAGACTAGAAAACCGACCGGAAATGAAGAGGGCGAAGGATAAAGAACGGATTTGGCAATGCCACAAACGTTACCTACACAATTTTACGGTTAATTAAAAGATATTACAATGTAATTAAGTTAATTTTCTAAAGCCTGAGTATCCAAGGCCGCGTCGTCGTGTTTAGGTGCTATAGTAAGTGAGCTTTGAAATCGTCTTATTACGGCCGACAAATATAGAGCCAGGAACGCTATATTTCGTTAGCTATCAGCCAGCTCACCACTTAAATGTATTGACTTCTAAGTTACTCCAAAACAACAGAAACTCTAGTACCGTGCTTTTCTCGGGTGAGATGTACACTAGAATTATTTTCCTGGCATTCATTCATTTCTTTAGATATTACTAAATAGGATTAAATTGAATTCACTGGAGAAGACTTGAGCTCTTCATTGATCGAATCAGTCAGCTAGTCGAAATAACCGATTATATTTCGAAGAAGTAATTTAATTGGAGACCAATTTAAACTTAGTGGAAGGTCAAATTCTAATACCATAGAATTCTGAAATTTCATAAATGTTACAAGTTTTATTAGGTACTGAGTTAGATTTACAACTTTTTACTGCACAGTAAGATGCAAAACCACTTTTACGTTCTTACATAGTTACTAGTGTTACGTCAAATGAAAAGTACTTACACATTATTTATTTTAGGACTACGTATAACACTTATGTGCATAACATGGTACAGTTCAGTTGTGCAAATTTTGAATGGGCATAGTTAGTTGTTTTGTTGTCGTTTTAGTAAATGTGTATGAATATGGCACTAATACAACAATTGGCTGCCATATTTTGCAACAACTATAACAGGAGGGTTATTTTATATGTCACGTCAGGCGTTAAATGAACGAGAGCCAACCAATGATCGTCGAAATGTGTACCGACAGTTCGACTCAGAGGATAAGGGCCCAGAATTGTTACATTTATTAAAAAAAAAACAGTCAATTGTTTTTTTATCACTCCCCATTTCAACCTATTTTATGTACCACACATTGAATATCGAACACCGTACTTAAATGGAATACAACACCGCGCTGTCACGTCACTTCATTCGGCCGATTCGGCTTTTCTTTTGAATGATTAATTAAATCTGCTTACGCTCTTATCGTGATACTTTTTTCATGTGTTATTTTGCTCCTTCCGTTTCGTACTTCCGTTTTTAGATTTAATTATCATCATGAACTCACAACACAACACAACTCGTCACAGAAAACAGTCTCACTAGTCTGACTAAACACTAAGTCTAACTTTCTTTCTCCCTTTATAAAAGTGACCTTGTGATGGCTTTTCTTGATTCTGAACCGCATGTATTATTAATTTGACCGTTGTTAATCGTTCTTTGCCATGAGTAGGTAGGTCCTTGTTTATTCTTTTAGTCATAAAGCATTTCTTTATGACTAACGGTAGTCATAAATTCGCACATCAGTTTTTCACCTTCCTACATAATAAAGGATGTCTGCTGCAAATGTGATGCATTAATTTTATGATTGGATTTGTGAACACTTCAAATTTCGTCATCGTAGTATTGGTACCCCTTCTCTATTTCTCCTAACAACTTTTTAATCAGAACCTACACAGACTATATTATAAACAGTAAACCACGTTATCTACCGTTAATAATAATATTTTAATGTGTTATCTTGCAGCTCGTTTATTGTGTACCTACTTACATTTTTCTTGAAGCAAGGTTGCATTTTTTAATAATTTCTATTATAATGAAATTAAAATTAATTAATTGCGGCTTGTTGTACGGTTTCTTTTACCACTTAAGTGGCAGACAAGCACACGGCCCACCGTATGGAAAGTGGTTACCGTGGCATGGACGTGTGCAATACCATGACATCAAACTCGTCCTGCCGAGTCGGAAGGAATCGCACGAGTACAGGACGACAAAACTGTAAGAAGGAACCACGTGTGTTAGTAAAGAATTCCAAGACTTAATGGCGCGGCAAAGAAAAGAGCCACCGAACCGCTTGGCTCTACATTAAGTAAACCTAATAACTTATGTTCGTTTTATACATATAATTATAGTTCTGTTATATGTGAACCATCAGCAAATTGGTCTTCACAATTTTCGTTACTCAAATGACTTGCAAGTTATTTTTTAATTTCTTTACTTTTTTGCTAAAAGCTTCTTTACTTTGGTTCAATCGAAAGCCTTAATCACGGTATGATTTATGTATTATATAGGTAGTTAATGTGTAATCAATGTACAGAAGATTTCAGATGTCAGAATCAAAATGTACAGAAATTCTGTTCTTCTGAAACCCACGGGCAGGGCTGTACACAGTTCTTTCAGTCAATGCTAAGTACCTATATGAAAAGGTGCTACATTACATGTAGGTATTTTATCTGCTATATACTTAGAGACCCTTTATACAGTTGATTGAACGCACTTGGTGTAACTTATTGTTATACATTATTGATAACACACTTGTACTTCTTCATGATATTTATTGTTGTACCTGACCGGTTTCAGCTTGCGGCATTCTAAAGGTTTCCACTCCAATTTGATTTATGTATATAATAATTGCGAATCTTTTTAAAATATATATATTTACCATTTTAATAGCAATAGCTTGAACGTATGAGAATTAAAAATTTCAACTATCCTTGACTATCCCTGATATGATATAAAATTATTATTATATATTATCAGAACATTAATATGACCGCATGATAACTTGAAAATAGTAAGTAAAAAATCCTTTCTCTTTTCAGAATCAAATCAGACGGTTTGAGCGAAGCCACTACACTGAGTAATGCATAAATCTACCATTTGGATCTAATTAGTAATTTATTGCTCTTTTGTGTGAAGTTGTTTCTGCGATGTTTTTCATCTTAGCGTTAGTAATGGCTGCCTCCAAAGCTTCAACTTTGGCAGCAAGAATAACTGGCAACTGAAGTTGATTTGGACTCTGAAAATCTTGAAAGGTCCCATACACCCGTAGTAAATTATATTGTATGTGTAAAAATAACCTAATCTATATTTATACAATTGTACTAATTCCTCTACAGTGTTATACTATTTGTTTTACGATCACGTATTCTTGCGTCATCAGTTATTAATAAAGTATCGAATTTTCCATCGTCTGCGGTTCCGAATATGAATACCACCCTAATACTATTGACGTCAATGGTTAAGGGCTACCCAAAATACGAGATATTAATGTACAATACAAATTACTAGCTGTCGTAATAGGTATATTTAAAGGGTATACTTAAGACTCACCCAATTTTCCTCACGCAATGTATTATTGTAAGGGTAATTGAGTTATTAACATCAATCAGTGGCAAGTCAATTAGCTATTTGCTATAGTTATACTATTAGGTATCTGATTCTATTATATCCTATATTATTTTCTAAAAATGGCAATACGTTCAGTTAGAAGTATTATGAGTAGGTACCTAAATATATGGTTATGCTATTGAAGACGAATATTGACCATTATCTTAACCTGAGTGACGTGCACTCGTATCACACGCGGTATCGTGAAAAACTAGCAGCAGCAGCTAGGACCTTAACGAAATCACAAAAGACGACTCTTGTTATGGGGCCGACAGTCTGCAATAAGTTACCCGCTAAAATTACGCCTGTTCCAACCCTCGGTTCGTTTAAAAGGCGATTAAAGCAATGGCTTATCGAGCAGGCGTTCTACTCGTTTGACGAGCTGTTAACAGCGAAACCGTTACATTGACTGACGACTGGACATTGCGTATTAGGTATTTACTTTTGAATGAAATGCTTTGCATACTATTGAGATGATTTTATGTGTTGTATATTAATATTTTTATTCATTCTCTTTGACTTTATAAATTATCTGTTATTGTTATTATTTATTGATAAATTATGTGACTCAGAAGCTTTGACCAGCTTTGACATTGTAAACTGACATGTAATATTCTTACAAATAAATGAGTTATGAGTGTCAGTAAGCAATCTTAATAATTTTGTAGTGTCTTTAAAGTAAATATTATCTCATTGAAAACTTTATTAAAGACGTTATGTGTCAGAAGTAGTTGATTTTTTTTTACCTTATTTCATAGTAGGTCCATGCACTTTTGCAGCCTAGAATTCCCTCTTCACATTTCACCATAACTGCTATTTCTTTATGAAAAATCGACCTGTGACCTTACCGTTTCTGACTGCCTCGGCATCCTAGCTTTAATTACGCAAATGTATCAGGACTGCACTTTATGCGCTTCTTTTAGCACTTTGCTTCATAAAAAACTTATGGTCACAGGTATGGGTTAGAAAAGCCTGGTTAAAAAAGATCACAATATAGGTAGCTAAAACACAAAATATGTAGCCTAAAGTACTTTGGAAGTTCTCAGAAGTTGGGAACATGTTGTAAATTGTTAGTGAACTACTACTACAAAGCAGATGCTAGTAATTCGATGATCTTCTATTATTACCTTCAACTTGTCACTCACAATTTTCTTCACTGTTATTCTGAAAGACGTCATTTAAATTGTACCTAAGTATATTTTTACTACAAAAATTCGAACGATTCCTGGAATAACAGTGCAAAACCATTTTTTTTAAAGAAGTTAATTATAGATAAAACTCAAAAGATAAAAACACACGTAAAACATTTTTATGAACTCGGTGCCAAGCCAAACGCTTAGACGCCAAAGACGTTCATAACCATCAAAGGCTTATGCTTTACTTATAAAGGTGTGTGGAATCTGAGTCGGAGTGCAATACTGCAAGGCAATCCAAACGTGTAGACTTGTCTGGAGTAACGTCATTGCTAACGCTCCCAACCGATGTTGTGCCTTGGAACCGACTTCAAGAAAAAATTAAGCGCATGTTAATTTCAGAAGTCGGTTAATAGGTATTATATCTTTATTAGATTTTCCAAAAAAAACCATGATATTCAAGACATGATGATATGAATTTTATTGAAGAATGAATCATAGGATTGCAATTGTTCGTGTTTGTGCTCTTTCAATATTACCTACGTTCTCTACTGAAAATTCTTTGGGTGTGGAAATTTTGTTGCGCCTTCATTTAAAACTTGATGATGTAATTACGTTCCAAGAAATATTGCTTCTGTGAGTTACATGGGCACTTCTTGAATATTTAAAAAAGTTTGAAAGAAATTATATCCCCTCAAAGCAAACACTGTAGTGTTAATATATTTTTGAGAATTGAGATTGATATTTTATAAAGTAGGTGCGATATTACTCATACGCTGACCACGTGCTTGGTGTGGTAACCCTTTAGGGCGTAGCCTCGTGGTAACCCTTGGGTTAGCAGTCATCTCTGTTTAACGTTCTAAATGCGCGCAAGAGGCATGCTGTCCAAAAAGTGAGTTTGTATAATGGCGCAACATACCGTCTCTTCGCCTTAAGCTTGCCTATTTACGCCTTAATGAGTTACAATATAGTCGTTATTTTCAAATACTACAGGTGGCAATAAAATGATAGTTCTTAGATATTACAGTGGTGCGCCAGTTTGTTGGAGGGTTGCCAAGAACGAACTTTAAGTAGCCTGTATCCTCCAGTTGACTTTAAAATCTCCTAGTAGTAGATGCGCCTACTGAAAATTCTTTCATTTGTACATTTTTCCAACTTTTTCTATACCATTTAGATGGCAGACAAGCACGCGGCACACCTGAACGAAAGTGGTTACCGTGGCCTATGGATGTTTGCAACACTAGGGGCGTCATATTCCGACCATATAGAGAAGAGGGGGGAGGGAAGGGGTAGGGGAGATCGTTAATAGACTCTCTGTGCTGTCAGTGCAGAAGACAAAGAAGGGTTTCTAGGACTTCCCAATGACAACACAAAACCTCTTCAGTGAGCTCTGGCTACCCTACTAACTAACACAAGGTTATTATAATATTAGACGCGGTATTCTGTAGGGCGGAGGTACTTCCCCAGTCGAACTGCTCCATTAGGATGAAGGATCCGTCAAACATGACTACCGTCAAACTAAAACTAATGGAGGTAGAACACTACCTCCATTAGTTTATTTCGAAGTTATTTGGATTCCACGAAATGTCAATATCCTAAAAACGGTAAACATTCGAAATAATGACAGCATACTTATTTTTATTACACCTGTACCTACCTAGAATTTATAGGCAAGAATAAAGCACACACTCGAAGTATAAATATGGCAAATGACTAGTTTTTCTAAAGCTTTTTCCTCTTCTATTCTATTCGCATTTTTTTTTGTTTTATGTTTAGATGCCGATCAAGTAGGTATACTCGTAATAGCCCACCCTATACTTAAGTGGTTGCTAACGCCTATAAACGTTCGGCTAATGGTGATGGGCCGGCGTTAAGATAGTTATTTCAACTAACGCCAAGTGATGATGTAACCTATGAGCATATTTACTGTTAAATATATCGGGATATTTACCATGTTTGTTGATTGCATGACCTATGATGGCATCCATGCGCGACTAGAACATGCCTAAATTCTGGTGTGAAGAAGAGACACTGATTGGGATATTTTTTAAAGACTGTGTATTTTTAAGAGCCATATTAAACTCAATTTAATGCAATATAAGGCAGGTATGATGCTTTGAACTTGCTATTTGGTTTAAATGAATTAGTATTTGATACTCTCAAATTTCAATATATTTCAATATATTTAAAAAAATCTTTTCAGCCAGTTTTTTTGCCAAGGCCATTAATTGTAGAAAAGAAATTCTTATTTACAAAGCAAAGGATATTTTATTGTATGTACCTATTGACAAAATAAAGAATCCTTGAATTGAAAGAGACCTTCACCTAAGAAGGGTTCCTCAAATTACAATATATTTATATATATATAGTATATAATAGTATATAACATAGTATTATGTATCACTAAGTTAGTAAATAATTTTGACGTGACAACGTCTTATAAATTGGCTTGCCGGGTGACACTTCAAGAAACTGCGTTACGCTCCGCTCACGTTATGCGCTCACAATGAGAGCGAGTGAGAGGCACGCGTCCCTTCCACTCGGGCATGGTTAGCCCGCCTAAGAGCGAGAGAGACAGACATACCACTCAAAGTCGTTGTCACGTAAAACTTTCGCCCGTATACCGACTTTACAGGCAACCAATTTTTTATACGTTTTCAATATATAAAAAAAATGAATCGTGCAATGCAACCTTGTTTAAAAAGAAAAAAAAACATGCATGCATTGTTAACAGGTATTTTTAGGAAATGAAAGGATTTTTATTTTTATTTAATTTGGAGCATATTTTATAAATCCTTCATATTTCCAAATCTACTTAGAAAGTTTTACATTACCGCAACACTTTTACTGTATTTCCTGAATGTTTATCGGTGGATATTACATCTAATTGGTATGTAAGGTTTGTTGAGAGAGGAAAAAAGTTTTTCGTGAAGCTGAGGTTTCCTCAATAAATCTATATCACAAGCTTCAAGGTAATTGTAAGCTCTCTCAAGTTGATAAGTAATATGCCTACCTAATTTGGTATTGATTAGAATTATACTTAAATGATGAAAAGGTTCCTTCGATGCATAAATGTTACGTACTAGTAGTAATATTATAATTTGTTCGTGTTTAAAAATAATATTTTTCACTGTTAAATATTTCGGGATATTTAACATGTTTTTTGATTTTATGGAGCAACTCATATTTCAATCAACAAAAATCAACAATCGTGGTAAGTATCCCGAAAAATTTAACAATGTGTAAATGGGCATGTCAATCTAATATGATACAATATTATATATAATATTTTAAAGCAAAAATAATATTATATATTATTTTTGCTTTAAAAAATACTTTCAATAATGTATAGAATTAATCAAAAGTAACCGTAGTGGGAATTTATATGGTAATAGCTGTTGAATAATTCGATGATCTATATTCTCAATGATCAGATCAGTTCAAAGCTGTATCACATTCCTTCCTTCGGTTTCAGGAGCGTTTCTCTAATAGGTACCCTGTATATTATACGGAATTTACCTTATTAAGTTAAATTCCATATCGGATATGGAATTCAACCTATAAGCAAGAGCAATAAGTAGGACCACTCTCATATGTCATATCCTTAAGTAAGTGATGTTAGTATGCCTACGATATGCCTGAAGTTTTATAGTTACGGGGAGTTACGTTACAGGCGCTTTATGATCCACCGATTCTAACATTTATTTGTGCGGCATTCTTCGAATTCACTACTGATTCAATTCGTTGTATTATTCGTAAATCTTAAATATTTACAATAATAAGACTGTGTACATGATGTACACACAAATTATAGAAGTTGGAGCCGGAGGATGCAAAAAGAAACCAATTACTTATAAAATTAAAATATAATTCAATTAAAATTACATGGGAGTGATAATTGGTCGATGCTTGTACCAAGAATGATCTCTAAACTTAACTTAGTCATAAAATTGAATGCATATTGTTACGACATATCGTGGCGTGATGTTCATGTCGTTCGATTTAGCGCGAAGCGTTGCCTAATTTTGCTGATTCGGCACCTTGCGGTTTCCATGCGCTGTAAAGGTTGGATGCATCGTCGCGGTGTAAGGGCTGTGATACATCGGCACGTAACACACACACAAACATACACTATAATATATCATCAAAAGTATTAGCAGGCCTTACACGTATACATTTATGTGGTACATGTATGTAATGAAAGGATGTTATATCAATTAATGGACTGTAATAAAATGAAAATAAAATATCACATTAAGTAGGCACTGTAAATAAAAAATGTAAACCATTCAAATTGTTACAATAATATATGTGTGTTAACAAATTAAAGGTTTAAATTATTAAATAATTCTTTTTAATTAAATTTATCAACTTTATGTCTCATACAATAAAAAAATATTTCTTTATTTAAGCCAAAAAATATCTATCAACATATTATTGCCGTATACACATATGAAACGGATAAAAATATTCTGATTTGTAACGCAATACAATGGTGGAAATGTGGTTAAAATCTGTGTAATGGTAAATTATCAGTAGGACGGGTACGGGTAATAAAATTCAGGCATGTTTTAAACAATCATACTATAAACAAACCTTAAGATAATGCAGATATCAATAAAAATATAATGTAGGTACTCTGATGCCTTTTAACGAATGTATTTGATACGGATTATTCGTAGAAGTGCAATATATCCACTGGCTCTTATACAACATAATAAAAAAGATAAGATTTTATATTTAGGTCGTCAAATTGACTGCACCGCGCCTGATTGTAAGCAGAGACGCAGTCCAGAACCCATATTTTGGACTGCGCCTCTGCTTACACAAAGATACAAACCACATTGTTATCGTAGTATGTTTTGTTAACTCGAAGGTTTGATAACTAGAGCACTTAGAACAATTTGGGCTTCATTTTACTAGCACATAGTCCATTGATCTCGGTTCATACTGTTTCTGGAATCCAATCTTAGGCAAGCACGGGGTACGAGGCCTGCAACCTCCAAGTCTCCCTATGACTCGCAGAGGACACAGGTACCTGTCACTTCTTCATCCACACCGACGCTGCGGCGCGACGTTCTTCCCCCATTTCAGGGTTTTATGTGGAGACCATGCTTTCCACATCCAAGGGAACCTTAAGATATGCTGTGGGTGTGCTCTAGGCAACCTTATACCTCGGTATCTTCAGCCCTGAGACAAAGGCGCGCTGTTTTAGTCGGGCTGAGTTCAATATGATGATGGCCGACAGGGGTGATAAATATTAAAATAGGTGGCTTAGCACAGAAATGGTAACTATAGCTCTAAACAATCAAATAGTCCAACCGAATAGTTCTTGATTCAATTTTACACTGATGCGTGCCACAAACAATGTCATATGATCAGATCCTGTTTCATAGGAAATTACAGACGCAGACCTTTCACAGTCCTGACAATATCTTCTAATGCAGTTTACAAGAAATGTGTCACTACAACAATATACTATGATCACAAAATATTTCAGGATATTTTAGGACTGTCATGTATGTTCGTAGCTGCGATACAGTCGTGGTTTCAAGTGCCTCGGAGAAGGCATGTATCTACGTGATTGTTTTGTAGCTAGCCACCTATCTGCGCCGCCGCGCGCCATCTGCCTGTGGTTATGTGAGTTTTGTAATGATATTGAATCGAACTGGCTATAGGCACGTATTGTGATGTGTTTGAAATCAATAAGATAGTTTTACATAGAATTCATTCTATTCCTTATTCTACTTTTCCTACTAATGTGAAAGTTTGAGAAGTTGGAATAGTTTATTGTTTGAAATAATACATGGAATATTTTTTATTCCATTGTAAAAAAAATCATTGAATTATTTAATTATTATACATTTAGCCATAGTAATTTGATTATGATTTTACAGTGAAATTCCACCTTTAATAGCCGCTTGAAGAAATTGTTTAAAATTCCTTAATTATTAAAGATTTGTTATGACGACGGAAACAAGAGAAGTTAATTAAATTACTTCACTCCATTTCTTTTAAAATATCATAATATTACATCAAACTATAATTATCTTCACATCTGAAATTAACTTACAAAATGGAGTAAGATAAAAAACGCATAGGTACTTACGGAGCGTTTTTATATCATACATTTTGTAAGCTAAT
The DNA here is from genome assembly GCA_963691645.1 of Pelosia muscerda. NCBI lineage: Eukaryota > Metazoa > Arthropoda > Insecta > Lepidoptera > Erebidae > Pelosia > Pelosia muscerda. Next base: position 10,621,147 of record OY829100.1, read on the forward strand.
GAACACATAAATAATACATAAAATGAGAATTGCATTATTTTTATTGCGTTATTATTGCGTTAGCTAGTTTGTTATAAAACATATGCGCACAAAATTTACTTTGGATTCTTTCAATCAAGAAGTAGAAACGTCTTCAGAATATTTATTATTTTGTTTATACAAACCTTTGTTTTAAAGTTAACACATATTCTACGTAGTATGTTTTTAAAACAATGGTTTGTTTATAAATATTAGGTATATATTGTTAATTTATCTCTCTATAAATGAAAGGAATATATTACGCAAATTTTCTTATTTATTATACGAGAACGAATAAAGTTATTGAACTACGAGTAGTTAAGTACTTGCCTCTGAATGTTTTATAACTTTTTCACTCTGAGTTTACCATTGTGAATGAAGAAAAAATTAGTTTACAAAGTATGATTCGATTGAGTAAAGTACAGAGTTCCCAATTTAGTATAAATTCTAAATTCTCTTGCAGATATTAGAATGTTTAGGCTTACGCATCTAGCATAGGAGCTAGAATGCTGTTAAACATACTTATTTTTTGTAAATATGTACGTATTGATTATTATATATAGACGATTTAAGTACAAAAAAATAATGTAAAGAAAAGCAAAAACCCCGACTGCGTAAAAACTAATTTTAAAAGTTTTGATTACTGTCATGTCTTCAGTGACACTCGCAAAGTTAAGACGAATCATCATACAAACATACATACATACATACATACATAGACTGATAAACACAATACCCTCCTTTGCGTCACGCAGTCGGGTATAAAGGGAAGAGCACAATAGAGATAACTTTACCTTTGTGTTCTTATCTTTAACATCTTCAAACAATTTATGGTTCTAAGTAAATCCAACTGAATATATTTTTTTCCACTGAAAACTAGGAACGTACCTATATCCAATCTCTACAATCGAAACGGATAATAATATTTTAAGATAAAGACTTTGTATACTTTATTGGTTAATACCTGACCCCCGCAACTTCGTCTGCGTCACCCTATTTTTCACTTCTGCTCCGCACCAGTTGGTTGTAACATGTTATACCTTCCTCTTCAATCACTCTATCTGTTAAAAAAAACGCGTTAAAATCCGTTGCGTAGTTTTAAAGTTTTAAGCATATATAGGGATATAGGGACAGAAAAAGTGACTTTGTTTTATACTGTGTAGTGAAGGTATGCAATAAACAAGGTAATGCATGACTTCGCCTCCGTATAATATTGATGCCGTTCCTGCAGCTCGTGGAAACCTTTCTTGGATTAAAAATACCCTTTATGGTTTTCAAATCTTTGGGCTATCCTCTGTCAGGTGTATAGGTATCTCTCGTCACTCTGTAGCGGTCCTGCAGATACTTTATTATTTTTTATCGTGCGCATGAATCGGTGGAGATGATTATGTCGGACTTGAACCGACTAAAACGACGGGGTGCATTTTAGTCGGTTTTGCCTTGATTGCCGAAGGTGCGATTATACAAGACACTCTCGCACCCCGAAAGAGCCGAGGACATTTCTTTTGAGATGAGCACCTTACCCTAACTTGGGAATCATGGTGTCTCCATCTAGTGTGTAGAGGCGAAACACGTATCCAGGTTTGTTCTTCGCACGTGCGGTTAAAGAGTCTTTTTGCTTTGAGCGGTGCAGTTTCATTGAGATTGTTAAACCATGGGTGACTGTGGATTCCCCTCCCTCCCCCAGTATATTTCTCGTAATGAATTTCCGCCATGTAACGCCTATTTCAACATTTTATCTATTCCAGTGCCAAATTTTCGTCAACCAAATCAGTTCAGTTAACATACATACATTCAAACATGTTCGCAAACTTTCAGACTAATAATATTAGTAGGATAGTAGAAGTACGGTTCGTAATGATAAAATTCTAATCACTCTAAGTATTTCAATCGGTTTCACATCAAATAGTGTGTATACCCCTATAACGTGTTGAAATTGTGTCTGTCACATGCAAATGTAGGACTATTATGTTTTCACATAATATGGCAATAAACAGGCATTGTTAGATGTACAATTATTACCCATTTGGTTGTACTGTTGTTCTCTCTAATAGTCTTTCAACTAATAATAATCAATCACAATCTAAGTTGCGTATTGCTGAAACTGAAGTATGTATTTTACCTACTTAGTATGTACACAAAGCAAAAATGATAGCCTAACCATTTAATACAATCTATTTATGATTTGAGTCAAGTGGAAGAAGCACCCGTATGTTTTACATATGTGTGAGAACAGTCAATATCAATAACAATAACTCATTTCTTTGAAGTCACATATGTGTGCGTCATCGTTACAGGCGTATTAGTGTATTACGTTTATGTGTGCCAGTGAATTGTGAACGATTGAATATGTGTTAGTGAGTGATTTGCCTGCCATCGAATGAGAAGGTAAATTTCACCAATACAGCACAGGCTTACGTAGTTGAGTGGTATTATAGGCGTAATGGCAATGCGAAGGTTGCGAGTTCGAACCGCAGCTATATTGATATAGGCGGTTTGATTAATTGATAGTTTTATTTTAGTTCTTTATTTTGTTTGTGATATTAAAGAACCATACAGTCGATTGTTATACTAAGTGTTCCGTAATCTCAAAAATAATAATAATATGGAAAATAAAACAACATCATTGTTTCAATGATATAATTATAAAATAAGGTTGTTCAGTAAATAAATAATTTAGTTGTGTTGTGTCGTAGAACTATATATATATATTTTAGATACTTATATACTTATTACTTATATACTATATACTTATATATATATAAGTATCTAAAAAATCTCGAGTCATAATGTTTGTATCTAAACTAATTCTAAACAGTTAAACAGATTTTGATAAACATTTTTGCTAAATAGTATTCAGTAGACCTAAGAATAGTCAAGCGGGCGTAGCCGAGTGCAATACGTTTAGGTTTATACATTAAACATTCTTTATATAATGAATAGGTTATTCAATATTATCCTTCTGGATGTTTAAATCAGACAAGTATGGACGCAGGTAAACTAATTAACTTTCAGTAACTAAAGTGTAGTGAATCACCATGTTAACGTTTAGAAATTATACTATATGCAAATATAATAACTTCTCATTTCGTTAACAATAACATCACTCACTTATTTACAGTTCAATTTCTTTATTTCTCAAAATGATGCCACATAATTACCTACATCTTTTAGTTCCTAGGCACTAGTGCGAAGAAATGGCGCAACATATTCCAACTTTTATTATAAATAGTAATAATAGTCATTTATTTGCTTAAATTTGCCTATGTATTAGATAGTAAGTATATAGTGGTTTTAATTATTCCAAGTTATCTATACCGGAGTATATATACCTAAGTATAATTGAAACCACTAAAATACAGACTTACAGTGTTATTAAACAGAGATAATAATAATAAGAGCACCTACTTCAACCAACCCAACAGGACCCATCGATGACATCCAACCCCAGTACCCTAAAGTAATATGACCACTAGACCTGCACGGTAGAATATTTTTTGGCAATATCGCTCACCTGCTTTTCTCCATAAAATTTTGGGTCCATCCTTGTCTGATTTAAAACATTTTTCGTCACTAAATATTACTATATTGTTGCACCAGTCAAAATGTAAATAGTCCCTGGCAAAACTTAACCTACTTTGACGATGAAGATCCGACACATCAAAATTTTTCTTGCTGGTCTGCGACATTTGATCCCAGCCGCCCGAAGATGGTTCCTTACTGTTTGAAATGTAACATGGTGTTTGGTGGTCATAACACGGGTGGACATAAAGGGGGTTTTCTACCTATATGTTTTTCCACCACCTCTTTATGCAAAGAACACGCATCGGTGTAGGCAAAGGCTTTGGGGCCAGGCTGAAGACGGTCTATGGTGCCTGAATCGCCATATCGGCGCACCCACCGCTGCACAGCTTCCATCTGTAATGAAAATAAAGTAATAAAATTCCTTGTTAAAATTCTGTAAAATTTATCTACTTACTAGCTGATGCCCACGGCTTCGCCCGCGTGGAATTTTGTTCCCGTTCCCGCAACCCCTGGGAACCTTTTCCCGGGATAAAAAGTAGCATATGTGTTATTCCAGGTTCTAATCTACCCCTGTACCAAATTTCAACCAAATCAGTCCAGCCGTTTATGCGTGAAAGAGGAACAAACATCCATCCATCCATCCAAACAAACTTTCGCCTTTATAATATTAGTAGGATATATTTTTGTTCATTATTAGTATTGGAAGAAATAATAGATTATCCAGGATTATAAAATCAAATAACTTTCATAATAATAAATTGCAGAAAATACTACTTACCGATATGTTCAATTTTCGAGATATTTCATGTATTGAAATATTTTGCTCATGCAAAGTAATAATATGCGCTCTCATAATAGTTGTAAGTTGTTGATTCATTTTTATAAATAAAAAAGTTGTTATGAACCGTGTGGAAACCACAACGAGTCCAATTGTTGACAGATAAAATTAAAATTATCATGTTATTTTAATCATGAGAATGAGGGTAGCATAAATTCCAATACATACGAGAAACATTCATGCAATCATGTGTATGCAACAATACTCGCTCAGTAATAATAAAAATACTACTGATTTAAGTTGCTATAAAATTATAACTAAAATATCAAGATACTTTTGTGATGTTACCTAAACATTCCCTTAATAGGTAAGTAATTAACATAAAGATATACAAATATTAAAAGTTCAAAAAGTAAAATTCGACTGGGAATCGAACTCAAAACCTTACTATATTTAAACTTTTCAAAAGCGTATCTGTAAACCCCGCGGTCACGAAGGCTTACTAATGTAATGTCAAAAACCACGTTCATATACTAGTAATAAGAATTTTTTGAGTTATTCTTATTACTGAAGAAAATGGTAACTGATGATTGAAGATAAATAAATACGAATGGTTTTGAATCAATTGTAATTTGCAAGTGTGTAGGTGTGTGTGAGTGAGGAAACGAGTTATTGTTACACACACATACATGTCGAACACTGGTGACCTTTTCTGCTTGCCAAAATCAATATAAAGATCTGTATAATACTTATATCACTGGACAGGCTATCGTTGTTGTCTTGTGTACCTACAACCCTGGGTTATTTGGATGATAAACAAGCTTGAAAATGAGCTTTCACTCAACTTGCTACTCAAACGAATTACTATATTTTGACTAATTTAAGTAAATGTTTTCAAATAGACCAAATAAAAAAAGACAAACTCTCTGAGTTTCGTGACGGAGTCTTCTCAGGCCGGGGCCGCGTTTCGTAGATGGTCCATTTGCCAACTATCTTATAATATGTTATTGATATTGATGTTTATACGCGCCGTTTAATGGTCTATGCATAACAAAATGATGTTTGAATTTTGAATTTCGAGTGGGCTATAGAAGTGCCATTATCCTTTGACAACCTAAATCTAATTCACGGGGGAAACTGCACACACAACTCTCTAATATTAAGATTGAAAAATTAACAAGACTTAATTTTCTTATTTCTTTTGTTTCAGGAAACTTACTAGTTATTCTTGTGGTTACTTTATCGCGGCGACTACGTTCCATCACCAACTTTTTTTTGGCGAACCTCGCTGTGGCTGATTTATGTGTGGGTGTGTTTTGTGTCTTCCAGAATTTGACCATCTATCTAATACCAAGGTGAGTAATTCGTGGGCTTAGGTAAACAGATTTTCTTAGTACCTACTACTATGTAGATAATCATGTTGAATGAGTAATGGTGTACGGTAGTGTGAATATAGAAACTAATTTACGTTAAAAGTATTGCGTTTATTTTAAAGGTACACAGATTTATTTTATGACGTGTTTTAGCTCTAAAAATACTTCATCTAGAGTTGATGTATCGTCCTGTTACGAGAAAAAAAGCGTGAGTGAAATTGCGTCATTTTGTTTTTTATTTGGCATAAATTTGTAGGTTTACCTACGCGTTTGTTCGATGTAGGTATATTGATACCAACATCGAAGGAACGTAATACGTTATTTTCATCAATTAATCATGCTATTTTCTGTAGTTAACAAAACTGAGAAGTGAGCAAAAATAGTATGTGAAGTTCTCCATAGTAGACTAGCAGCCTGAGCCCCATATTTTAAAAGATGAAAAAATTTGTAAAATAATCATATTCAAACTTTTTATACAACCGCTCGTCCATTTTACATGTTGTATAAAACCAGAAGCAGTGTTTCAAGATTTAAAAATGATGAACTGTTCATATTACAGTACGTTGCAGTACCTATCTTAGTTGATTATTATAATTTTTATTATTATACTTTTATTATAATTTTATTCCTACTTTATTAAATTTATGGGCTTAAAAATATTATATTGTTAAATGTGCAAAATATAATATCCATATTGCACCTTATGTTCAAAAGACGGCGGTGTAAAACGAATCTCTAAAATTTACAAGAATCCAACTTGTAAAATTTATGTCATGTAAATGTCTTAATGCAGCTAGGCCATTGTGATTCAAACTGTCAGCGCTGTAATAACTAGGATCCCTAATCTTAAAAGGCAATTACAGTGAACTTACGAGACGATTTAGCATTTGTGTGCATAGAACGAGATAAGAAAATGTGACTTTTATAAAAATCTTTAGTTGTGTCGATTAGTACGTCATGGATGACTTGAATGAATTCACGTAAAGCAATAACCCTAATATAATGACGATGAGAGTAGCGTTAAAGTTAAGTAGTATTAAGAAATGGAAAGTAATGAAGAATTCTTACATCGTATTCTTCTTAACTTATCGTATTATTATTAACTTATTGCCCCTATCAGATTTTGATAATATTATGTGCAAAACAATGTAGTATTCTTTCAATGTTTCTTTTAATAAATAGTATCATGACTTAACACTAGGTGTGATTAATGATGCCAGTTCTCGTCTACATACGTGTTTGAAATCATATCGGATGAGAGAGAACTATTACAATAGCGTCTTTTTTTTTCGAGACATAATTGCCTTGTCACCAATGATACCTACTTTTTATTATATTATTCACTAGGTTTGTCTTTCCTGCTAAGATATATAATTTTGACTAAGACTGGCAGAGAAAAGCTTGAGGAACTGACAATAATAAAATGATAATACAATTCAGATTAGAGCTCAGAGTGAAATTGAGACTTTTATGTATTGGTTACTTGTTTTTTAAAATATGCTATAAGTAAAATGAATAGTCATTTTTCAAATATTTCAATTAATCATATATTTCGTCAATTATATTCGTAATAAGATAAACATTTTAGTAACAACTTTTAAAAAATTTCTAGGGCGTCAGCTTAGCCTCAAACTCTCCTTCTTGTTAGAGTCCACGATATCTGAAAGTAAACAAGCAAATTATAATAATAAATACCTACATACCTGCTACTTATTCTCAGATTATAGAGTCTACTTAAATTGCAGGCTTGTTTTTTTTTTTTTACTACGTCGGTGGCAGACAAGTACACAGCCCACCTGATGGAAAGTGGCCACTGTGGCCTATGAACGTGTGCAACTCTAAGGGTGTCACACACGCGCTGCGCCAACCTGAAGGGAGAGGAGGAGAGTTGGGAAGGGGTGGGGAGACTAGGAAGGGGACGGGAAGGAGGGGTGGGGTATAGTGAGCTCTGGCTACCCTACTTACCGGCGGGAACACAACACGATGGTTATTATGACCGCGGTCTTCTGTAGGGCGGAGGTACTTCCCCAGTTGGACAGCTCATTTCGGACGGGAGATACCGTCGTGTCCTACCTCCGTTAAAAACTACCTACTTAATTACGTGACAAATGTCAGCGTATCAAAGAAGTGTCCCTCAATTCCGTGATAATAAATATATATTGTATGGGCCCAATGTCGTTATTTAATTTAGACAAGCTAAAACAAGTATAATAACATTCATATTATCTACTGAACTCAAATTAAGTCAATAATTTCAGTCAACAGAACAAATAATTGTGCGCAGCTCCTGTAATTCGGTGACAGTACAGAAATGACTCAACTGTGAAAAGATTAATATTTTTGACGGACAAAATAAGCTCTACCACTAAAATGACGCGCAACAATGTCGAATTCTTTACTGCCACATCAATGGAATACCAATTACAATTAATTTTTTTAGAAAGAAGCTAGGATTGCCTAGCTTCTGCTTCGGTTAAATACTTACAGAAATACAGCAAACTTCGCCATCAATTCACAAACACTGCCGAATCCGGCAAAATTGCGCGCAAACTGACAAATGCGGCTAGTTGTTACTATCTCACTCATTCGAGCTGCTCCAAACTATGCAGATGAGTTTGTACTTTATTACCGTGTCATAAGGTTGTATTTCAAATCATTGATTTCACTCGCACAACCCAATTTTGGCGCTCAAATCAAATACCATACAATTAGGTAAGTCACATAATTAGATGAGTTCACCCTTTATTCAATAGGTTTAGGAGTCAGATGAATTTATGTTTCATTTAAGACCTCACTATGCACTATCTCTGTAAGAGGAACACGTTTCCAATCACAGGTTGTACAGCTAAAACTTATTAATGACGTAGTAACTTGATGAGAATGGATTAGGTTTCACTTGTTACGAATTAATTACTATTGGAATATGTGAACTGTCGCAAATTCCAATTAACCTGCTGCTGAGAAATTGGAGAATCATCCATTTTCACCTAAAGTGGTTCAAGGCTATTAGACATGACTGAGGGAAACGTGGCTGGGTTTACTAACTCTTAAATTATTACTATGATTGATGTAACAGCAAACCAAATAACAAAGGCAAAATGTAATATCTATGTACATGTTTGTACCAAGCGTGTTACTTACTGCATTACTAGCATTCAATAAAACCTTATGGAGGAACTACAGAATTGATAATGTAAAATGTATATTATATTGTTTATAAAGAACGATGTCATAACGTGAAATTCAATGCACAATGATACATTTTCATTTCATTTTTAGTGCCAAAATACCATGTATCTCTATGAACGTACTCGTACGTACCTAAATTTGAAACTAACAAGATAAATCTTCCTATTTTAGGGTCGTAGATTCCCGACTGGAGCGTAGAAAGGCGTAGTGAAGTAGAAAATTAGTTTCGTTCTTTATTCGCTGCTAGATTTTTTTAGCTCCAAACAATACAACGTAGTAGTACCGTAACGTAGTATCAAATTTAATACAACGTAAACTTTATGAATGTATAAGTAGTTCAATCAATGTCCAGAAGTGGTATGCAATATGCCACTTAATTGATTGATAAGTACCTAGTCCTTCAAATTTCTATTCGAATTTTCAATACAGGAAGATATATTCATACAATATGAATATTTTTTCCGATTCTCGATCTAAACTAGGTCGACGGCTTCGGTTAATTTCCGTTTTCGTTACGTTAATATTACGTTTGCTTTTTCGTCAGACATAGTAATGCTGAAAGTGGGTGTTACCTGAGATGCTATGCATTCACCATTATCAAAGTGATTTAGTCTAGTATAATGATTTGAAAAATTGATTGTAAGTTTATCTTAGGAAAAAACGAAAGCTGCAGTGAGACCGATCGTTAGACGCCACTCATCGTATAGAGCAGCAGCACCCACGAATACAAAAAAAATCTCAATAAAAGCTCTGCTAAAAACGAGACAGCGAGCCATAAGAAATCTTATCTATGTATAAGTAACGATGGTAGGTTTAAGAACTTCAGAAATATTAGGAAAAATCAGTTTAAAAATAAATCTGTTAGCCTGACTTAGCCTAGACGCTATTTCAAATTGAACCTAGAAGCGCACATTTATCACACGATACCAACAAGCACTTTCATCTATAAAACATTTGAAACATATCTAAAGCTGTACGAATATCAATTCAATAGGATATCTCAACACCTAAACTTGTATTTTCTTTTGCAGCTGGGTGTTTGGTGACTTCTTATGTAAAATGTATCAGTTCGTACATTCCCTGAGCTACACAGCGTCCATATTCATCCTAGTGGTGATTTGTACAGAGAGATACTTTGCCATTATACATCCCATCACTTGCAAGCAGATCCTCACCTCAACGAGACTTAGGGTAAGACTCTGTGCTACAGACGAACGGTGAATGCGACGCGAGGGACCCATTTTGTGTCACACGATTCTTCCAGTTCCCACATACTGGCGCAATTTTTGGAATGCTCGTATAATTTTCAGTAAAACTATTCAAACATGTGTTTGTGGGTTAAGCGTGGTTGTTTGCCGTTACAAGCGATATAAATTTTTTCACTTAATGTTTGAAAATAGAACTTACGATACAAAAATGACAAAGAATAACTGACTTAAACAATCTATAATTTTATTTAAAAAATATTACTTATTTTCCCGCATTGTTTTGAACAGGCTGTGAAATATTTTAGGTCAAACGTGACCGCCATGCTGAAATTAACGGGCTATGCCTACACATCATCATTATAGCGTAGTCCCGTTCGCATTCAAAGGTTGCCCATTGAACTTCAGATTCTGCTCTCCTAACTGTCAATTATTAAAGTTTGAAGTCATCAATATAGCATAGCTTCAAAAATTGACTTGGAGTATGAAACATCATCTACCTTTTATAAAATAAATAGAATTTTAAGGAATTACGTTTCTGGTTCTACAGCTATTTGATGTTTGGATGCTTGCAATTCAAGAATTCAAGCCTTGCTAACGCATTGCCTTATAATTGCTACTGCTTAAAAAAGGACTCTCCCTTTTCTTAGAAGGAGAATAAAATAAGGCAATTAATATATTTACCCACAAAGTAAATTTTAAGTGAGAGACGTACCTTTTTACCAGATACTGGCTCAGTTCGTTAATTTAAAAAATAATGGAAAATTATGACCTTAACACTTTCATATAATACTACTCCTTTATCATTCCTTTACGGCCATCGGCTAAGTTATGTTAACAGAGCACGAATACACTATTCTCAAGAATATACGACCTATGGCAATGCCTAGTATGAACTCGTATATAAACTCTATCATAGTAAGAAAATTGTTTTGTTAATTACTAATCAGTAATCACTCAAAAAGCTAGACGATTTGTTCTCAAATAATGCACACGAAGTAGGTACAAGATCTTGGACAAGGACATATATGTTTATACTGCTAAGGTCTCGATGAAATATTTAAACCTATTTTGTTGAGCTGCAGAGCTCCACTATGAATCTGAATCTTTTCTTGAAATCTTATTATTCAGAACGAACTATATCCTGACAAATCTGACAAAAACTGATGATTAGTCGCATCTGCCGGCCTCATGGTATAAAAAAGAAACTTTTTCGACTTCGGCCTTCTACATTATAAGAGCTACTACGTTCCGGTCCGGCGTAAGTTTTGCGCTAAACTTTTAATAGGCGGTCTTTATTCATCACATCAAAATCGTCAACGTTGTAGATACAACGGTTTCTTCTATACTAAGTAAACATTTCCAAGTTATGATAACTTAAAATAAAAGTTTAAAATCAGTAATGAGGGATAAATTATTATGAGATGATGAGCGCGAGGATGAGCTAGCCAAGATTATATTCTTTATTTGTGTCTAAATTTCATCCAAAACCGTTCAACTATTTTGGCGTGATAAGCTACAAAATGTCCATTCCATTCGAACTGCTCTATTACAATATAATAGTGGTAGGATATTTATTTCATATTAACATCTAAGTTTCATTACACCTAACTCCGTGTACTCCGTGTTAATCATTCGCTTTATTTAAGTATTTTGTTTGAGCATAAAATTTTACCAGCTCAACCGCGATGTCAGTGGTTTTCTTAAGGTCCTTTTAAGTACAAGATGTACCCAAAGAAATAAGGAATACCTACGAAATGGAGTGCGTGGGTGTTCCGCAGTCATATGCGGGTAGTTAAAATTCTACATTTTCTGCTTGCATAAATTTCGACCTATTTGTCTATAAAGATCGGACACAATACGACTAATTTTTTTCAATGTTCATGTTTTCTTATTGTTTTAGTAAAACAACATAATGTATCTGATTATATATAACTACCAAACACCCTAAATGTATGTTTATTATACCATTATTTTGATTTACAGTTGGTGATATTGGGCGTCTGGATAACTAGTGCAGTATATAGCGCTCCGAAATTTATTTGGGTGGAGACAATAACGAACGACCTTGGCGAAGGGCACATGGAAACGATATGCATATCTCACCGAATGAAATATAACTCGGAGTTGTTTGACATGGTGAACTTTGGACTACTCTACGTGACCCCTTTATGCGTGATGACGGTAAGTGAAAATAAAATGATCGGATAAAGTCAACAACTAGGACGGGACTTGAACCTGTAACCATTATCATTCCATAGACAATGCTCTGACTAACTGAGTTAGTTGAATACGTCTTGGATATTCAAAATTCTTCTAAACACGTATTGTGTCGACGCTAGAACCATCTGCGGAATTTTTAGCGAATTAACAGAGAAAATAGACGATTGTACAATTATTTTAAATTGTATTTTAAGTATTGTTTTATATTGCTCTGCCACATTACTTCAAATTTTTATTATAAAAGACATTTATTTGTTAAATATGCTTTTATGCATAATAACGTGCGTGTTTACCTGCCAATTCAAGGAAAATATGCCACATGCCTGCAATTACAACAAATGTATGACGCTAAATGGTGTCATTATTGCAAAAACGTGTGTACACATTAATGTATTGACATTAAAAATACTATTAAAAATAAATGTACCGAATATATTTTGGTTCAAATTGTTTTGTTTTACATCACAATTAATGACTATGAAAAAGGAAGCTTTATTACCATGAAATGCGATATTACTTTTCTTGTGATGGACTTTCATTTATATTCCTTATAATGAAAGAGAAAGAAGCAGGCTTTGTGTAATTATGCAGATATTTGTGATTCTACAAAAATGTCTTTAATATCTGGACAACAAGTGGTTTATTATACTCATTGCGTCATGCAGAACATAATGACGTCATACTTACCAGGTTCCGTAGATCCCGGTTACAAGTGATAGTTACAAATTGAGTTGCACTAGATATTGAATATTGAAAGGTGGAACAAATATCCTTCTAGCCATACACCCATGAGGATTGAGATTTACTAGGTGTTTGGTTTATTTACGGAGCGACTATAAGACCTGTAATACCCAAAGGGATTACTGTTGTATATTCAATAACTTTCGAGATGATTGTAATTTAGTCATGGTTTATAGCTTAAGTTTGACATATTTAACACAAGAGTAGTTATATCAGTGAGAAGGTTGCTACGAGTATCTTTGGAGGTTTTTGATCAACATCAATCTTAGAGATGTTTTATACTGATGATGAACTTTTTTAAGTGATATTTTTCATTCATAACTCACTAACACGTTAACAAATTTCGTTGACTTAAGTTTTATAAGGTTTTATGCAACTGTTGAGAACCTTTTATTAAGTTATGTAGATACACACACAGAACATTATTTTCAGTGAAAGTTGGGTGAGTAGATTAGTTTTCTATCATATGCTAACGACCTGTCTCTCCTTAGACAAATTCATCCTGCTTTTAAAAAGGTAATGCTGCCTATTCAACGCTCAGTGTTTGATTCTGTAGCCGATGACATATGAGATCTGTAGAGGTGTAGCAGACGATGTACCTATCGTTCGTCGTCGGAATGAATCATTCCTTTACTTTTTACTTAGATATTTTGAAATATTATATAGCCAAGTAGGTATATCGCATAAATGAAAATTAAGTACCTAACGTTACAATGCTGTGTATTTCATTATAGTATAGATTGAGATTAGGTAGGATATAGGGAGATTTCCCTTCTGAAATTGATAACCTTAATTCCAATCATGACACGGTAGGTAGGTACACATGAATACCAATCTTTGTATGTATCCTCATATACTACAAAATTGATGTTGAATTTGTATGTAAGGAATTTACCTAACATAAGGAATTCCTTTTGACCCTTTCAGTCTCGAAATATGCCAATCCTGAACAAGGCCTCTACTGATATTCAAACCCTAAACGCATATTGAAAATCTTATACCTTCTGACAAATAATGTCAATAATAAGTAGGTATGGGCTGTTCATATATCAAGTTGTTTACTTAAATATCATATATGGTACCATTTATTTATTTGCGACAATCTACGGCTTACATGAAAACAAATGACCGCTAAAAATTGAAGTTTTTGAAACACGTAACGGAGGTAGGACACGACCGACGGTATCTCCCGTCCGAAATGAGCTGTCCAACTGGGGAAGTACCTCCGCCCTACAGAAAACCGCGGTCATAATAACCATCGTGTTGTGTTCCCGCCGGTAAGTAGGGTAGCCAGAGCTCACTATACCCCTCCTTCCCCTCCCCTTCCTATCCTCCCCACCCCTTCCCAGCTCTCCCCCTTTCCCTTCAGGGTGGGCAGCGCGTGTGTGACACCCTTAGTGTTGCACACATTCATAGGCCACGGTGGCCGCTTTACATCAGGTGGGCTGTTTGCTTGTCTGCCACCTACGTAGTATAAAAAAAAACGTAATTACGGTAACTGCGTGCGATTTTTTATGTTTGATAGACTCGCGTTTGACCACTATCTCATCTGGTGGTAAGTAATGATGTGTTCGACAGTGGAGCACGCTTGCCTAGAAGTATCCTATTAGCTCTAGTCTTGACGACTTCCAAGTTATAGCTATTCGGAAACACAGATTCAAGTAGGGCGTTCCACTCTTTGGCTGCCATGATGAACGTATCACCAAATCGTTTGGTACGTATAAGTGGAACGTACATCACCAAATAAATTCTATGAAACCAAAAGGGCAATTTTAATGGCAAAAATAAAACAAAACCGAAATTACGCGATTTACTACCCTAACAATTACGCTTCAGTTTTAGGGGTCAGATAAGATTTATTGAACTAAAACTTTTCAGCCAATATCCAGCACCATTACACGAAAATAGCTAAAAGTCTGATAAAAGTTAGGAATAACTTTGGCGTAACTTTGTATCGCGATATTATTTTACTACAACGTTTTTGAAAATTTTATCTATGCTCAATTGCTCAAAATAAACTTCATTGGAAGATCGAACTAAGTTTATGTTACCTATTGGTAATTGATCTTCCAGTGAAGTTTAGTTTAGTTTAGTATTCTATTTATATACTATTTATTAATGGTAATAATATTCAAGGATATTCTTTACAGCGCTATCTAGACTAAAGTAGAAAACATAACTTAACTAGTTAGGTACTTATATAGGTTCTAAAAACGCTGATAAATATACTTAGGATTTTTTCGTTGTAAATAGGTGCATATAATTTACTCAGTAATATCCAGACCAAACCAATACCTACATAATAATATATACACACACAAATATTTGAACTGAACGGGAATCAGTCAAGCGACCTCAGCTTTAGTGGATGAACGTTCAACTGTTACACCACACAGGTTGTTAATAATTTAAGTCACAGTTCCAGTGAAAATTATAACAGATTTGAACATTTTCAGTTAAGCTTAAATTGGTATCGACCCAAATTCAGTTTAGCTAACATAGCATAATATAATCGAAACTGGTTTCCAATAACACAGTTGAATAGCTTTCATTTATAATCATCATCTGTATTAGGTATAACTTCTCTTTTGCACACCATCCAGAGGGACGCCCACGCCCACCAAGAAGGTGGGTGTATGGGAGCCCCTCTGAAGGGTGTATGGGGTCCTCATCAAGAGGGGTATAAGGAGGCCACACTTTCTTGGTTTAAAATAGCCCCACCAAGGACCTCACTAAAATAGTCATCTCACCTCTAACTCAGTAGAGTTAAATGGTGAGCAGTAGCTAACCATTTACTACTGATCAACAGTCGTTGCTCTGACGCAGGATATAGTCTCGGGGTGACTTTCAAGTCAGACGATAATCGTTTCCGTAACGCTGTATGCACCAAATAGGAAAAGAACGAGTTTGTGAACTTCAGGATCCATGGTAGGTATAATTATAAGTATAACTTAATGTAATTTAGTAAAAATAACTTTACCACTCTCTCACACTACGGATGTTAGGGCTCCTTTTACAGAAATTAGTATCGGTATAGCCTAACAAGCTAGGAATTATACATATTTGGATATGATGCACTTGTAATTTTCGACTTATTAATCTATTAACTTGACCGGGTTCACCTTGGACTACGTTCTCGTACGACCTTGAAGTTTCGACCCATGGTTCCACTCAATATCAAACCAATTTAGAACGACCTGGCTTACAACATTCTTAAATTTTTACATTGACAGTTTCAAATATTGTAATTCCTAAACACAAATTCTTTATTTTAAGAGAAAATAGATTTAGCTTGATTTTCAGCAACTTAAGTTCTATGGAAAAAAGTAAAATAATAGAATAGGTATAGGATCTACGGTAAAAATTTAGGCATTCCATTTTTTGCGGCTATTCACTATGTCTGCAAAAGCAGGGTGTATGAATTTTTCTTGTTTGGTTTTGCATTTTTTGTGTCATTTACTCACGGACCTTTTAAACATTCTTCACATTTTACGTACAATATAATATTACGCACATAAATACCGGCACTAAGTAGGGTCCAACTCTGTTAATATCTCAAATATATTTTTACTGAATAAGAACTAGGTAGTAACTAAACTAGAGAAAAAAAAGTAGAAAGTTCAAATATAGAACAATATTAAATTAAATGAAAAAAGAAAGCATATTTCATAATGCTTCCCAGTTGTTTTTACTTCACATTGTCTGTATATTTTTACTTGAATGAAAAAATACCATTTCAATTTGTTTTATAAATTTAACCACGCCTCTAGCCACATTGAATGAAAATATTTCAGTGATATTTCATATACATATAATTTTTATTGAGCGGCTTAACTCTCGGTCAATTAGCGTATGATAACTCTTATAATGGACGTGTGATTAAAGAAAATAGAATATTGAGATTTTAAAAATAAACGATCACGATACCTTAAATTAACCGCAAAAGAGTTATTCAACTAAAAAATGCTTTCCTGCCACTAAAAGAAAACTTTTTGCATTTCATTTGATACTTTTTGGTAAAGCTGATAAAATTGTTCAAAAACTTTATACTGCGTAATGTAATGTGCATATTAAGGTCTGTAACACGTATAAAATTGTATATGTGAAT
Source organism: Pelosia muscerda (assembly GCA_963691645.1). Lineage (NCBI taxonomy): Eukaryota > Metazoa > Arthropoda > Insecta > Lepidoptera > Erebidae > Pelosia > Pelosia muscerda. Next base: position 10,638,307 of record OY829100.1, read on the forward strand.
TTGAATGAGCGAACGTAGCTTCAAGTGTCCTTACCTGAATAAGCCAGCGATTTAACGAGCTTCAAGATGGCCCAAAAATGCTTAGACAGACTTTGAGTTTGCAAAATTGCTAATGTAAGTTAACCACTGTTTTTATCTTCGGACCTCGACCCAGGAGAATTGTCGATAAAAGGTTCATGTCTATAATTGATTTCGACAACTTTTAAGTGAAGTAAACAGATACTTCATTATTTCTAATTACTTTTCTTTTGTTACATATTACTTCACGTGGTATACAAGTATATTAGTTCTTACGGTTGTTTGCGAAATGTCTGTTGATCTTTTATTGCCAACTGACTTTAGGATTGTCTTATTTTTTTTTGATGTATGAATGGTGTACGCACGGCCTAGAAGATAACATAACATAAACTCGCGCTTTTATCCCCGAAGGGGTAAGCAGAGATGCTAGCACCTATATTGCCTGGGGGTGACGGGTGGAGCCGCCTGTCACTCTAGCAGAAGCAGGCCGCGGCGGCGGCGCAAAATGCGCCTCCCCATACCCGGGGGCTAGTTGGGGACACCGTGGTCCCTACACCCGACGGGGGTCATCTCGAAGAGAAGGCCCCGGGTCTGCCGGAGTGCGAGGGATATGTTGGCTACAACCTCACCTCCGGCAAATGAAGATCCAAAGACGGCGTGCGTTTTAGTCGGTTCGAGTCCGACATAACCTTCCCAACCGGCTCCGGTGGAGATTATATATATGTGGTATCCGTGGAGATTTTTCGCACGATAAAAAAAAAAAAAAGCACCTATATTTCGCCAGTTTATGTTTAGGTCCCAATATAATAGGTGGCGAGCCTATTGCCATTAACTGGGCACTTATAAACCTGCGATAAATACACACATAACTTCGACAAGCATCGAAAAGTCGTTGGTGTGTGCTATAGTAAACCTGGGATCGAACTGGAGACCTCGTCTCAGCAGTCCATTACCCATATCACTATACACCGTAACACCGTTAAATAAAATAAAATAACAAAATAAAATGAAATTTAGGTTAGAACTACTAAAACATTTCATTGTTATAGTTTCATAAACCTGATGAATACAGGAAACCTTTCAATTATCACGTGATTTGCATGTGAGGTCCCTGGATCCGTAACGTGTTACAAATAAATAAAATTGTCCTGTAATGTATCATAATGTATATAATACCCTCATCGGTTGTTAAATGAAGACTATTGTTCATCCTTTTGAAATATATATTTAAAGATCATAGGGGAAAGGGAAGGCTGCAAATTGGTTTAATAATATTCGTGAAAGGAAAATCTATTGAACGTTTTAACTAACTTACTTTATCTTTTGTTTATGTTTGCGTGATTACGAGAAGGGTATGATTTCTGTAAAGTAATATAACATTCGCGATCAACCTCATCTGCAAGTCTTTCGCACGCGAAGGTATTCCTACTATGGTTGAGGAAGACAGGCAATATTTGCTCCTGCAAAAGTCAATCAAAGAAAATGACAAGAAGGAGTGTAAGTGTAATCCCTGCCTCGAAAATGAAAGTCTAATATAATGCTACTGGGATTGGTATACTGTGAAAAAGAAGGATGGTTACGCAATTCCCAAATCCGAGGGGTTATTATCTATTGAAAGTCTAATAAGTTAAAATTCTAACGAGTAATGCCTTTCATGTAGTAAGCATCCACTACGGAGTATTTTTAGTAGTAATTCTGGCCCTAAGCGGGTTTTCGTGCGAATCCGGCGCGGGCCATTACTAATGAAATTTAAATGAAAATGAATGAATAATGTGAACAACAAATGGCTATGGTCGTAAATAAATTATCTTTAGTAATGGTATCAGTGCCTACAAGTGTTGATGCTCGTTGTACAGGCTGAAACCTAAATACTTACACTACGTGAATACGAAATAATCTGTTTTTGTAATACATTCTCCAACTTTCTCGGCTTTTCGTTGCACGTGTTTGGGGTTTATGAGTTCGCACAGGATTTATGAGTTGCCATGGTGTTTAGCAATCTAGTTATAAAGTGCTGTATTTATATTGAAATATGTTTTGCACCAAAACATAGACTTCGACATTTATATGTTTATATTTCCTCGTAACTACTAAACGGGTACACCGACCACCATGGTTCCCACATTAGGGGAATGGGGTCATCCTAAAGAGATGTCCCCGTGCCAGCCGGGGCTGTATAATCTCACCTCCGGCAATCAAAGACCCATAGACGGCGCGTGTTTTAGTCCGTTCGAATCCGACATAATCACCTCCACCGACTTTGTTGGGGGTGATATCCGTGGGGATTTTGCTCACGGAAAAAAGAGGCACAATTGACGGAGATAGGACATGACAGTATCTACCTACCTTCCTAATTGAGCAGTCCAACTGGGAAAGTACTTCCACCCTACAGAAACACAACACAACACAAGGTTATTATTGGCTGCGGTACAGCCAATAATAACCTTGTGTTGTGTTTCCGGTGGTGAATAGGGTGACCAGAGCTCACTGGAGAGGTTTTGTGTTAGACCGAGAAACCCTTCTTTGTCTTCTGCACTGACAGCCCAGAGACTCTCTTAACTTTCTCCCCTCCCCCGTTTCCCATTCCCCTCTTCGCTATATGGTCGGCAGCACGAATGTGATGCCCCTGGTATTGCAAACGTCCATAGGCTATGGTAACCACTTTCAATGAGGTGGGCCGCGTGTTTGTCTGCCTCCTGAGTATTATAAAAAAAGGCTGGTGGTATACAGGTATATGCGCGTGCAAAGTATATATATATATATATATATATACATTTACAGCTAGACAGTTCATGGAGGTTTGCATCATCTGCTTCTAGTGGGGAAGTAGATTTTGGCACCGCAATCGTGGTGTGCCTTCAATTTTTCCATTGTCTAAGAAATTATACTTGTAAAGAGCATGCCATTTTTAAAGGTAGGAGCAATATTAAAAAGTTTCCATCGTTCTCTACGATTTGAGAACGAAAAAAATCATTTATGTTCTTAACGATTTTGAAATATTAAGATGGAAACTTCGAACGTTCGTGAAATTTTTTCGCTTATTAAATTCGATGGTACTTCGTGTAACTTTCTGGGATATACATGATTCTCCAGAAGATAAACGTTTTAAAAAAATTAAATATTGTGTCATTTACAGCATAATACGACAATATTACATTTAGTGTACTAATATTACGGTTTATATTTCTGTTCCCTTTTTGTATACATTTGCTCATAAAATTTCTTATCAAGGTATTGCTACAATATCTAATATGAATTTTAGAAACAAAATAGCGAGATGAGGCTAATAATTTTTAATAGAAAGTCTTTACTAACTTTTAAGCTTTTGCTTTTCATGATTTAACATGATCGCGATAAGTAATTCCCGTTAACATGATTGTGGAAAGCCTTTACTCAAAGGAAATCTAATATGAGTAAGAATGACAATATTTTTCGCAAAGGATTTAATTTTCTATAATAATAAAACAAAGCTCATATGCCTACTTTTTGTGTCCTAAGGGAAATCGTAAAAGTTTTACTCTACACGATCTCATAATATTATTAACACGTATCTAACCTAAAAAAACTTTGTAAAACAGATCCTTACCTTATATGTTGTGTATTTTGCTGTCAAAGTGAAGGATCTGTTTTTACAAAGTTTTGAAATTTATAGATGTGTGAATGTACGCATGGCCTTTGACATCCTCTAAAGCGTGACACGGTAGTGAACGTAACTGCTACGCACGGGGCGCGGGTTCGATCCCCGCTCAGTGCAAAAAGTTGTATGCATGAATATGGCTGTTTGCACTAGTCCGGTCGTGCCTCGGAGAGCACGTTAAGCCGTCGGTCCCGGTTGCCATACAAACATCTATGGCAGTCGTTACGGGTAGTTGGAGCCCTCAAACGTCCAATGGATCTCAAATGGTCATTGGACCATTGGTTGTGGAGCTCAGATGGCAGTTGCTTCACGGAAAATATCGAAGTTAAGCCACATCACATCACATATTTCAATAGTACAAAAAAATAGTCTGTGTTTCTATCCGTTCGTTCCGTATAATCTGTTATGTAGAGATACGATGTTGATGGTATTTAGACAGATGTTAGTTATAACATCATCGCATAACTAATCATCGTTAGTTATAACATCATAACATACTTTATTTCAGAAAAAAAATGTTAAGATTCCGTACTTAGAGTTTTACTAAACCAGATCTAGTCTTGAATGAATTCATTCATCATTCAGTTTCATTTCAGTCATTTTTAGTCTGTTAATAATCCTAAGTAACGAATGGCTCTAAAATGCAAGTAGCTCGTGAAGGTTCTTAAATGAGGATTAGAATTCTGACATGACTTATGTCCCTTTGTAGGTTGTAGTTATGAAGAAAGTGTAATCTACCTTTTAATATAAAGGCTACTAAAAAGAGAGAAATATTAGGCAATAAGCATGTTTTGAAATTAAATGACTGCCGTCATCTAATCATATATATTCTGTCCTCCATGATTACGGTGGAGTAAACTAGGGTCGCTCCTCCATCTTTTTTCGTGGTTGTCGTAGAAGGTGACTGAAATATGGGGCTGTTCTCCATCCAGTAGTACTAAGCGCAAAACATGAAGACAGCTGGACCAATCCGTACATTTAATTTCAATTTATTCCTTGCCCATTAAGGACGGTTTTTATACAGCGGAAACGGGATCAGCAACGGAGTTGCGGGCAACAACTAGTAATTTTATAAATTTTAGGAACTAATTTAAATAACAAGAATATAACTAGATGCCAGATAACAAGAAGATATAATATTCATATTATAAGTTATGGGAAACGTTCCCATAAATAATAAAACCTTGACTTGACTTTTTATGTTTTACACCCATGGAGAACTGATATATCTACATAATAATATGTACATTCGGTTCTCCGTGTTTACCCTAAATAACCTGGACAGGGAGGGTAAATTCAAACGGTAGGTAAATTTATACCAAACGAACTCAGAATTTTAGGTTTTAGTAAGATTTTGCAAAAGAGCAGATCACCCATCTCCTACTGGCAGTAACTAAGTGGACTTTTATTTTTACTGACCCCCGACGTAAAAACGACGGGGTGACATAAGTTTCACGTGTCTGTGCATGTGTGTCTGTGTCTGTGGCATCGTACCTTCCGAACGGATGAACCGATTTCGATGTTGTTGTTTCTGTTTGAAAGCAGAACTAGTCGGGAGTGTTCTTAGCCATTTTTTATGAAAATCGATCCAAGATGGCCGCTGCCACAAAATGGCGGACTATATATTTTTTTTAGATCGTTACGAAAACATGTGGGAATGCTTCACCAGTTAGAGGTCCCATGACACGGCAACGAATGAGTTATTTATTTTGACTCTTTGGAGGTATTCTTGTGTCGGGGATTTTAAATTTTTTAATTTAATTTTTAGCCTCAGGGTTGCACGGTAATTGAGCAATATTTTGGGTTTCTGCTTTGATAACATGTTATAAGACAACATACCCGCTAAACACCACCAAAGCAATGTCAAAATTGAAAAAGGGATTGTTTGAAATTTATTTGGAAGGATTTATTTTTGCAATCATATAATAGAAGCAAAATATGGCAGAAATTGATTAAAATTTTGTTAATACTTAGGTATAGGTACTCCAAATTATAGTACTAAAACTATTTAGGTACTTTTAAACATTCTAAGAATTGTTTTTGATTACAGAGGTAACCTGATACAATCCATTTTAGTTAACTCTGAAACAAAACCATATTTTGATAAATTAAACCCATACATAGAACCCCACGCTTAACAGAATAATTTCGTTAGCCATTCTCCATAGTACCTACTTAATTTTTTTAAAGTTGACGGTAACAATCTTTTCGAATACGTTAGCAACTAAAACATAGTAAATATCCCGGCGAGTGTTATAATACTTATGAAAATGACCATGTCAATCTGGAATCGTACAAAGAACAACTCACGAAGTCACACCTCCTGCGTAGCAGTCACGTTCACTACCGCCACGCCATAGAAGTTATCATAGAGGAGAACATAACATAACATAACATGAACTCACGTCTCTATCCCCGAATTGCTAGGCAGAGGTGCTAGCACCCACATTTCGCCAGTTAATGTTTAGGTGGCGAGCCTATTGCCATTAACCGGGCACTTATAAACCTGCGATAAATACACACATAGCTTCGAAAAGCATCGAAAAGTTATTGGTGTGTGCCATGGTAAAACCTAGGATCGAACCCAAGACCTCGTCTCAACAGTCCATTATCCATACCAGTAGGCTACCGCGTTCATAACATAACATACATTTATAAACACTCGTTAAGAGTACCTGACAAATCAGAAGAAAAAATTCAATTATACGTCTACAGTGCATTCAAAAATTGTTGTTTGAGTTTAAGTATAGGTTATTCCTGCTACCACAATTAATATTTATATTTTTATAAATCATTTTAAACAAAGATTTCAAACAATAATACACATCCATAATAAGTGAGTTTACTAATTCTTCTTATTCAATTTAAGAGCAATTTTCATTCTCTCTTGTCCACTGTTGATTGTCAACGGAATCCTAAAAATTTAATCAAAATGTTAAAAGGTTTTCGTTGGTATTTTTGTAGTCCTCAATACAAAGCGTTCATGCCCCGGCACGAGTTCAATTCCGAATATGGCCCATATTTTGGCGACAGGGGTTGCATTATCAAATGATAAAGTGGAATACCTATACAATATTAATTCATTAGGTAGTTATAGGTTAAAATAATAATTAAACCAATAGGGCCTAACAGAGATGAAATGTTAACTATACCCGTAGCACTAAAAACTATCCAATTTGTTATGTAAAGTTATCGAGAGAGCGGAGTTTTGTGATTGGTAGAACTCACACACATACATGCTCACAGTTGGTAGGCTGTCTACCGTAATGCCATGCCATAAGGCTACGGCTAATACTTTACAAATTTGATAGCTTTTCATGCTAATGGCACAGTTATAGGGTCGGTAAAGCGAGTGTGACTCTCCTGGTGTTGCACACGTCCATAGGCCACGGTATCCACTTTTCAGTGAGTTGTGCCCCTATCTGCCACCTAAGTGGTTATTAACTATTATAATTATGGTATAATGATCAGAAAACCCTTTGAAAGGAAATGTTATTGTAGAATATGTTGAAGGTTATTCTTAGAGATAATATGTAATATTTTTTTTTTTTTTTTTTTTTTTTATATTATCACGCCTATATCCCCGAAGGGGTAGACAGAGGTGCTAGCACCCACATTTCGCCAGTGTATATTTAGGTCCCAATGTAATAGGGGGCGGGCCTATTGCCATCAACCGGGCACTTATAAACCTGCGATAAATACACACATAACTTCGAAAAGCATCGTAGTCATTGGTGTGTGCCATGGTAAACCTGGGATCGAACCCGAGACCTCGTCTCAGCAGTCCACCACCCATACCACTAGGCTACCGCGGTATGTAATAATAACTAAGTTTAGTGTGATCCTTTAGTGTACACATAATCTCTTTATTACATTTCAACTAATTTTAAATAAATATCTGTTTGGTATCTCATTAAATAAATACTCTGTAAAATAGTCACTTTTGACGGCCTCTGTGGCGTGGCGGCTGTGAGCTCGATTGCTACGCAGGAGGCGCGGGTTCGATCCCCGCTCAGTAAAAATATCTGTATGCAGGATGACGTGCAATATGGATAATTGCACTGGTCTGGTCATGCTTCGGAGAGCACGTTATAAGTCGTCGATCCCGGTTGCCATACAAACATCTAAAGCAGTCGTAACGTGTAGTTACAGCCCTCAAAAGTCCAACCGTCCTAACTACAGAACTTCGATATCGCCAATTTGGTTGTGGAAGTCCGATGGCAGTTGGTTCACGGAAAATATCGGAGATCAATCTTATTTGAACTTCCAGACATCGACGTGTCGAATCAAAAGTATACTAAATTCAACTATTGTATGTGAGAACTTAAAATCTCTAACCCCACATTTTGTTGTAGATCTTGTTATGTTTAGTCACCCTCTGGTACTAAAACAACTATTTAAATCTTAATCTATGTCAACTATTGCCTTAATTACGAAGACAATTTAATAGTCCCGAAGGCCCCGAGTATTTACCCTTTACGTGGAGTGCTACAATAAACCTTAGAGCAACCATAGTTTGGAAGTGTGCCTAAGATTAAATCTTCGTTTACCTAATAGGAATAACTTGCCTAACTCTTTGCTTAATTTTATGCGTAAACTTTATACCTATCCAGAAATAGTAAAATACTACAATAATAATATATAACATTAAGAAAACAGATTTAAAGGAAATGTGATTACTAGATCTCCATCAAATTGATAAGCTTGTTGTTAGATTTATGTAAGCTTAACTAATTAATTATGGATTAACCAGAAGTTAATGTAAAATTTACTAGCTAACCCGCACAACTTCGTCTGCGTCATCCCGTTATTGCAACATTTTTCACTTGTGCTCCGCAACAGTTAGTTGTAGCATGAGGTTTCAAAGATTTAAGCATACAAAGGGACATAAGGATATAGGGACAGAGAACGCAACTTTGTTTTATACTAAGGATGTAGTGATTTCTTAATGTTCAAACTACTAAACTATTATTTTTTATTTATTACCGTGTTTCTTCTAATAGTATTCAATCAATTAATTATAGGTAAAATGTTATAAAATGGTGTAACTATGCAATTAGGTAACTAACTAGTTATAGGTTAAAATTGTACTTAAAAGAATGGGGCCTAATAGACGAAATCTAAAAATTCGATTACCTTGGAAAGACTTGTATAATTAGTGGGTACTAGAATTAGGGATACGAATTAGTATTTATCTTATAACTAGCTGATGCCCACGGCTTCGCCCGCGTGGAATTTTGTTCCCGTTCCCGCAACCCCTGGGAACCTTTTCCCGGGATAAAAAGTAGCCTATGTGTTATTCCAGGTTCTAATCTACCCCTGTACCAAATTTCAACCAAATCAGTCCAGCCGTTTATGCGTGAAAGAGGAACAAACATCCATCCATCCAAACAAACTTTCGCCTTTATAATATTAGTAGGATATTAGTAGGATTAAATATTACCGAGTTAGATTGATCAGAGGTTAGGGCTTAGATGTCATCCACATACGGTACAAACAATTCCATCAAAAACTGAGCGGTTCGGTGACTCTTTTCTATGTCGGCACACGTGTTTCCTTCATCCTACAGTTACGGGTCCTACAAACGGGGCGTGAAAAAACAACTGTCGAGGCAGTCAGGTTTGGGATCGCCACCATGTTCTGGACTGCGCCTTTGCTCACCATCAGGCGTGGTGCAGTCGATTTGACGATTTAAGTATAAAAAAGGTAGTGAAATTAATGAACCTATGATTTAACTACTTATGGAATTTGATTTTAATTTTTCTATAAAAGCATGATGATTGAATGTTGTTTTAGAACTTTCAAATAATGCTTAGATATTTTATTTCAAAACCTTATATAAACAACTACATAAGGTAAAATAAAAAATTGGTTCATTTGCAATCGGTTCACATATTTCTTAATATTTGTATGGAGTTTTTGAAACATTTTGTGAGTCCATTAAAGAGAAAATGTTATTTAAAATGAAGATCTTTGAAACATTGAAAATACGCAGTAAATCGTGATTATTTTCGTTCTTTGAAGTAAGATGGTGAATGTACTAAAATATTTAGTATGTAAAAGAGATTTTCCACAGGATTATTTGTAGAGCCGTATTTATTTCTATTCTTTTTTGAAAATAGATCATACATTTCTACATATTCAATCATAAGTAGATGTTTGAAAATCCAATTAGTCCGAAGTCAGGCGTGGTTCTATCAGAAATAAATGAAATAATAGATTTGGGAATCTTCTTCTTCTTCTTCTTTTCTTAAAATGGCTTCTGCAGCAGAATTGTGTTGTGAATCTTTTAATTTGTTGGCCGCTGTTTAATAATGTATGTATTTTGGTTTTTGTGTTGACACTCAAAACCAAAATAACTTATGTCGGTCGCGAAAGACTTTTAATTATCATACTGTATCTACTTCTCATTATTTGCCAAAGAAACAATTTTTTTTCGGAACCCCTGTCTCAATCGCAAGATAGCCAGAGATAAGATCAATTGATTAGACTAAATTAGTAACAAAATATATCATACCACACATGGGCACGGTAATATATTGTGACATGGGTAAAAGTAGCCGCGGTAAGTTTAAACTACCTAGAAGAACATCAACTGACGCCAATGAATACACAGAAAGATTTGAGTGTTACAAAGTAATGATTAGAAATGAGAATTATATAATTATCAAACTAATTATGAAATGAGCTAACTCTAAGTTATATTATTAGAAAATCCTTTCGCTATTGCCCACTAAAAATATTCGCGAAATTGGTACAAAACATACCGGACCTAATTCGTAGCACTCACGTACGTATAATATACCACAAAGTAATTTAGGATTTCTTTCTGTAGAGTTAAGGTTCTACGAAGTACGTGCCGTCTTACAGACATATGGAGAGATAAAGAGTGTGTTGCATAATTACTAATCTTGTTTGAAGAAAACTGTAGTTGAAATAATTTTTTTCACGATTCTACACATGCAGCCTTACACACCATGCCGTTTAATACTGAAAGTTATTGGAAATTATACTGAAAACTTATATTCCGAAAGTGACTTCTACCTAAGTCAAAGCTGTTTTCTGACCTAGTCGCTGGAAGTCTGTAACAATTTTATAGTAGGTACGTAAAAAGCAACTTTTAATTACTTCAAGGTTTATTTACTTTAGGTCCTTCAAATACCATTTGTCTTTGTCAAAGTAAATTGGTAAAAGAAGAAATAAAAATTAAGTACTTATTTTCTGTGTTCGGCATTAATGTTAGAAAAATATCGATTTTCTGTTTCGTTTTAGTGGCCGAAAAGTCAAGCAAATCAAAAGATACACTATCGTATTTACCATGACCGCATGTTTTGTTAACCATATCATTCAACGCGAATGTGTAAAGTAATGTAATTATTTTTATATGAAGTCTCTACGAGTATAGGTTATTTGGTTATCAATAACATTAAAATTTAATATAAAACTATGCATTGATCCATTTGTATTCAATTCATATGCATGGAATTCGATCAAATCGGAAATATGATGCAAATTTGTTTAGCAGTGTCATTTAGGAGTTGAAAATAGATGTTTGGGATCGACATTGAAATGTGACTGTATTTAATGACGGAAATTGACTTTTTCGGATATTTCCTCACCCAATTGATAGAGCGAAAGCATTCTTGAAGGCTGAACTTTATTTTGACTTATCAAAATCGGGGTATAGCTGCGGTAACCTAATGGTATGGGTAATGGACTGCTGAGACGAGGTCTCGGGTTAGATCCCAGGTTTTACCATGCCACATCCATGACGTTCTATAGTTTTCGAAGTTAGGTGTGTATGTATGTAAATGAAACGAGAAATGAGACCCAAGTGCACGACAATTGTTACTAACAGATTAAAATAATCAGGCATTCAAGTAAAAAGGTCTACCAAGTGGTTTAACCCTTAAAATATTCAAAGGCTTAACCAACATACACTTTAGGGCGAGGATCGCAGATGGTGCTATGCTAAGATTTAGCAGGATTGGGTTAAACCAGGTGCGAGTGAACCCCAATAAATCCGGTAACTGCGCTGCCTTTTCACTTAAGCTATGTACGAGTAGGTAAGGAATTTAAATGTTATACGGTATTCAAATCGTTTGACGTTATTAAAGGTGCTGACTGAAGCTATTGAACTTGTGGAATCTTGAAAATTGTGGATATCTGTACATCCGTATACAAAAAAAAATCGTATCAAGGAAATACCTTAAATCAATTTTACTGCGCTTTGGGAGATTGAGAAACCCATGCCACCCATGAAAATGAAGGTTTTGACATTTTTGTAGTTATTTGTTTGTTATCGATGTTCAAGCATCTCGTGAAATTCATTCAACCGATTTTGTTCAAACTTTGTACATCTGTTTTCCAAGAGTTCTCCTATTTCTGGTTATAAGCTTTAGTATACAGGGTCATCATCGTCATCATTTCAAACATAGGACGTTCACTGCTGCACATAGGCATCCCCCATCGACCTCTAATTCGACCTGTTGGAGGCTGTCTACATTCAATGGGTACCCGCCACTTTGACTATGTCGTCCGTCCGCCTCGCTGGAAACCGCTTACGCTTCGTCTACCGGTACGTGGTTTCCATTCGAGAAAGGTTGGGCTCCAACGGCCATCTGTTCTCCTTGCTACGTGCCAAGCCCACTGCTACTTCCGCTTACTAACCCTGTAGGCTATATACGCAACTTTCGTTCGTCTACGGATCTCCTCAATTCGATCGATCGCAGAGAAATTTCAAGTATAACCCTCTTCCTAGCTCGCTGTGTGACCTTGAGCTTTCTTATGAGGCCCATAGCTGACACTAATGATAAGGTTCTTCAAAACAAATTCAATCCACACAATTTATTAGTGACAAGTCTATTAATCACAGCTGTATTACGAGGCTGGTCTTCTTAAATCGGATAAATAAAAAAACGTGTGGATAGAACTTGTGTATTTTCAATATCCAAATACAACATAAACCTTCACGATTTATGTTGTTTCACATCTCTGTACTAAATTTCAATCAGATCCGTGCAGCAGTTAGACCGTGATTCAGTAAAAAACATTTAAACATTTTCAGAAACTTTCACATTTATAACATTCGTATATAGGAACATAAATCAGATTAACCAATGCAAACAAAATTTTAATAACTTATTATCTTCAATTTTGTATATTATTACAAGATTGTACAGAACAGACAATGGATATGGCAGGACGCCAGACGTCTGTGGAGGACTGTACAAGAAACATTGTCATCTGTTGAGCCTATTTCGGGACAGATGCCTAAAGAACTGCCAGTATTCGTTGGTATACTAATTACCACTGTAATTCATAATACTTACCTACCTAACTAAAGTTATTTACCCAAGTCTATTACATATAGATAATAGGCTAAAGCTATACTGAAATATATTCTTTAACTTATTTACTAGTAAACTGGATACTTTTTAGAATGTTTTATGATTACCAAACTACTTACATATGTTCAAATTATACCTATCGTTTATTTACATTATGGTCCTTGTGAAATAATGTTTAACTCTTTGTAAAACCGTACTAGTTTATATTAGACACCATTTAGCCCAATTATTAAGCTGTAATTACTCATAATTGGGGACCGGGACACCACAATCATCATTATCTCTGAGCAAAAGGTTGTTAGTAATATAACATAACATAAACTCACGCCTATATCCCCAAAGGGGTAGGCAGAGGTGCTAGCACCCACATTTCGCCACTTTGTGTTTAGGTCCCAATGTAATAAGTTGCAAGCCTATTGCCATTAACCGGGCACTTATAAACCTGCGATAAATAGACACATAACTTCGAAAAACATCGAAAAGTCATTGGTGTGTGCCATGGGAAAACCTGGGATCGAACACGAGACCTCGTCTCAGCAGTTCATTGCCCATACCACTAGGCTACCGCAGTTATTAATAAATTAATAAATTATTTAATATATTTTAATTTTTAAATGATAATTACAAAGTAAATTAATAAAGGTAGTTAATAAATTAATTAATATGGTCTTACGTACGATACTTGGCAGAAATGTCTTTGAACATAACCTATTCCTCATTTCTCTTTATTCTGAATGAAACACGAGACAGTAGATATTAAGGTGTAAGAAAATAAATTCTCAGAACTGGGTTGATCAGTATTGTTGACCTATGCCGGAGAAAATAAAAAATGATAATATATGTTTTTAATTTTATATAATAGTAATTTTCCACTTCTTTTCACTTATTTTAATATTAGTTACATGCATGTTTTCATGGAAACCCTATCACGGGGTCAAATAATTTCATATCTGGAACTATTAACGGCTTTTTTGTAATAACTCACTAATATTACTCATTCTTTAATGCGACTGCTGCGCAGGAGGCGTACATGAATATGGCTATTTGTACTGATATACCTAATTTAAAATTACTTTATAAATGTAACATCGTAATAAAAACTTCACTGTAACAGAACTACTCAAAAGAGCTGAGTGATATATCAAGGGTTTTCGATCAATGAATGGGCATTGGTCGAAAACCACTTGCCGTTATTGGAACAAACCAACGAACTAGGTACATATTCTACACAAAAATACACAGAGACCACTTGGTAAATATTTCATATTGTCAATGTAAGACAAAGAACTCTTATCAAAACACTCTTGTCTACCATTGTTGAACAAGTCCGTGGTTAATACAGACTTTTACACTATTCATCTCTAGGGTTTTACTGTTTTGTTGTTGGTTTTACAGAACAATACAATACGTTATAAAAGAAAAAAAATCAGAATAAATAGCTTGAAAAGATCATTTCAGTAGAAAGCGGTGTTATAGAGGTGAAATCACTGTGTGTGTATGGAGTGATGTGAAGTAAGATTAGTAGATATAATAGAAATAAATTTATTTACCCACTTTTTTCATAATTAAAGCATTCTTTGGTATAAACATCTAAAACGTTTTTTCCTCTTAGATACAGTCAACAAAAGATATACGGTACCACATTTACATAGGTACAACGTTGTATGAAAAAGCGGTACTGTATCTCTTTTGTCGACTGTACATATTTCCGTTTTTGCAGGGATCGAAGCACGTCTTATGAATACCTGAGACTGTCCGAGTCTTACCTCTCTCAAGACTACCCTACTCACCACAAGGTTATTATTAGCCGCAGTACTCTGTAGGGCGGAGTATTTCTCTAGCCGGACTGCTCAATTTGGACGGGAGAATCCGTCGCGTCCTACTTCCTCGTCGCATCCTACGTGCGTTTGAAACTAGATATTACTCAGAATAATATCCCTGATATATTTTACAATTACGACTATAGAGCTTAGGGTGTGATTGTCGTGATAAACGCAAAAAATGACAACACATGAAGGCTTATAAACTTTAGTTTTATCAAAATATAAAATAATTAATTGATACTCTTCAAGACGTTAATTGGTAGTGCTTGTGTGGCTAAGCACGTATTTAATTTCCTTGCGATTTACCTACACCGCATAGCAAGGTTTCGGGTCAATTTTTTTCAAAATTTATTTAGCATTTTCGGTTAGTCATTTATTTTCGGCATACCCAATTTCTTTTCAAAGTGCCCGATTGGCGGCAATACGCTCGACCCCTATTACGTGGGACCGAAAGTCACAAGTTGGCGAAATGTGGGTGTTTAATACACCTCTGCCCACGCCCGTAATCCCCGAAGGGATTCGGGGATTACGGGCGTGAGCAATTATGTATGTATAATTGTATAAATATACTTATTTTATGAAGGTTAAGTTGGTATTACATAAATAGCTTGGATTAATATTGTTTCGAATTTAATTTACAGTAAAAATGAACATACTTATTATTGCGAAATTTCGTTCAAAATATTGTTACTTAATTAATTATTTTGAACAAAACAAAATTTCAGGGCTCAGGATTCCTTTTTGTAGTACCTCAAGGGACCTTTGTTCTTGTCAATTGCAGATTATGGTTAAGCATTGACCGCATAATGGTCTGTATAGACTCCCTACCGTCCTTTAATGTTTTGCAGATAGCCAAACCATCTACCCTATCCGTAGCTTTTTTACCTGAGTTAATTGCCCTACTTTCAATGATCCAGTTAGTAATCACAGGCAGTCTTCAGTTTTAATCACAATCATAAAGTAAGAAGTTGATGTATGTCTATCGATAAAACTAACTTACTAGTACTCCACGAAATAATGTGTATCTAAATATAATCCACCCAGTTCACTGATTCCCTAAATTGTAGCCATTATTTGCACTAGCTATTTTCAACCTTTCAACAGCACTATATATGGTAATTACTACTACGAAAAGTAAATGATCTAGACTCCGATTCTACTAATTGTCAACGATTGTCATACCACTGGGATAACAAAAATATCATTGAATTTTAGACTTTCCTGTCATGCTGATAAAGTCTACTATCAAATGACATCATATAGAGGGAACCGATGTAATGAATTCAAATACAAGCCTATTTCAATAAAGAACAAAATTCAGTGAAGTATTTGGTAATCTCAGTGGTTAAACAATTAGTAGACTCTGGGTCCTGGTTTAACGGTTTAATCACTCTAAAATGCACTGACTGTTATTTTTAAAACCATGTAATATTGTGTAATGTAATGATCAGCTTAAGAAGTTTTCGGCTTGCTTTCAAACAATGCCATAACAATAACTATATGACCTTTTCTGCTTTCGTCTAAATCCGCTTACTTTAACGTTTTCAAAGGTATATCTGCATATTTACCTTATGAATTTTTGATGCTGATTTTGATACTATAATCTTTTTCCGCGTTCACTTTTGACAAGATAAGAGAGTATGTACTCACTAGTTGCGCTGACGACACAGAATGTCTATGTTCTTACAGGGGTTGCGACACGAGTGTTACTTCTCTGGTGTTACACTCGCCCATAGGCCACGGTAACCACTTACCATCAGGTGGGCCGCGTGCTTGTCTGCGACCTAGGTTGTATAAAAAAAAACGAGTCCTTGTCAAAAATATTTTTTTCAGTTAGTGAGTCCTGCTGTATGTGCGGCGGTGATGTGTTTTAGGGCACCGCACTTCACAGGTCGATGTTTATTGGAAACATCACCATTTCGATTTATAAAATGTGGTGCCCTCGTAATAATATCCAAAGGGTTATGTGCTAATTTTTTATCATAATCCATACGATACAAGGGCAGTACCGCTGTAAAGCAGTGTCAATCGATAGTAGACTACATCATCCCACATCTAAATAATACCTAAACATTAGCTGACAGATGACTCATTTCCAATGTCTCTTTTAAATTAGATAATTACACTTCTTCTGTCATAGTAGTAGTTGAAGTAATTTGTTTCACGGCATCGCCGCTACTCACGGATAAGGCCCGAGCATAAGTTTTGTCTTAGGAGAGGCTTACTACGTCCCCGTACGTAATTAGACTAATATTGGGCTTATGTTTTGTTTTGGAACTTCGATATCGCCATTGGTCATTAGACCATTGGTTGTGGAGGTCAGATGGCAGTCGCTTCACGGAAAATATCGAAGTTCAGCCGCATCACAGTTAGACTGGAAAGCCGACCCCAACTGAGTTGGGAAAAAGGTTCAGGGAATGATGTTTTGTTTTGTTATACTTGGAACATACTTAAAGTATATAATACGAAGGCAAATCAATGTTAACCTATATCATAGAAGCATAAGTAGCCATAAATTTAGGTAAGCTTAGGCAAGGCTGACGTTTCTTAAGACATGCAAATTTATAGCTATTACTGAAGTTTATGCACTACATGTATACTGGGCAAACCTTATCTATATCTACAATCGAGATTAGCGAGTAGATGGATGTCAGGTGAGAATAATATTTAATTATTAACCTATTAACCTATTTTAGATTTATTACCTAGACCTATTAACCGCGGTAGCCTAGTGGTATGACTGCTGAGACGAGGTCTCGAGTTCGATCCCAGGTTTACCATGGCACACACCAATGACTTTTGATGCTTTTCGAAGTTATGTGTGTATTTATAGCAGGCTTATAAGTGCCCGGTTAATGGCAATAGATTCGCCACCTATTACATTGGGACCTAAACATAAACTGGCGAAATGTGGGTGCTAGCACCCCTGCCTACCCCTTCGGGGATAAAGGCGTGAGTTTATGTTATGTGTCATGTAACCTATTTTAGATTTCATTATTATCACAGCCCGATGAAATACAAAAACTTGTACTTTAGAACCCGAGATCCATTCTCCAACTCTAGGTTTTTAGCCCCCTAGGCAAGTGGCAATTCATTGGTCGTCGTCTTCTAGAATGAAATAGAATAGAATGATCAATGTATGGGATTGACACAAATTTTAACGTTTATGACAGCCAAATACGTGTCGATCACATTCACTTTTCTTTACTCCTTTATTTACTGTTCAAACTCATATGGGTGTACAAGAAAGCAATTTATCTTGTCCTTGAGCTGAAAGCATATTTCAAAAGTGTTTTTCATTATTGAACTTTTCTTTCTGTTATAACACCTACACCCGAAAGTACACTAGTAGGTATTAAGTAGGTAGGTAATAATAATCAGTCTATAAAGACTAGGTAATACTAGGTAATTTATCGCAGGTTTATAAGTGCCTCGGAGAGCACGTTAAGCCGTCGGTCCCGGTTGCCATACAAACATATATGGCAGTCGTTACGGGTAGTTGGAGCCCTCAAAAGTCCAACCAGCCTAACTTGGAACTTCGATATCGCCATTGGTCATTAGACCATTGGTTGTGGAGGTCAGATGGCAGTCGCTTCACAGAAAATATCGAAGTTCAGCCGCATCACAGTTAGACTGGAAAGCCGACCCCAACTGAGTTGGGAAAAAGGTTCAGGGAATGATGAAAGACTAGGTAATACATATATTAGTAAACAGGGTCATACATACTTAGACAATCTTACTGACACATGATTGCGCGCCGCCTCCATCAGGCGGCGATTTCCACACGAAAAAAAATTTGGTTTACTGATATTTTAGAAAGCTCATGAAGTATTTAAAAATGTTGTGTCTGTTTGCCTACCTCAAAGAGAAATAGGCTTAAGCAAAGCAAGCAAGTATATAAAGTAAATACCTATTTCAAAAGTGACGTATTCAATTCGTGTATTGACGAAATGTAACCTCATAACGTAAGATCTGATAAAATTAGTGGAGTATTTCCTTCCAAGTAAAATTGCAATATGATAACGATCGCTAATAATTTTATTGGAATAAGGGCGGGAAGAAGATAATGTTTATTATTAATCTGATTTACTCATAAGACAGACGTATATAGCATAGCGGTAAAGAAAAGCCTCACGCTTTTGTGGCTGAGAACCTGATTTTCTGATTCTCTTTATTGGATTCTCATTCATTCTATTTTAAAATGTGTTGTATATTGCTATGTTGCGTAGATAAAATAGAAGGCATTCTGTGCAACTCAGAGCCTTTAGAAGATCTAAAAGGGACGAGAGAACTCTTAATCAAATCAAAAAATAATATAATTCTGTAAATGTCTAAAATTTGATAAGAAATATTTCCGGTGCTGAAAATTTACCAACTTAATTTACTTCCAAGCGTGGTTCACCAGGTTTTGTTATACCTTTATTACATATAGGTACTACGTACGACATCAATAGGCTTATTCTCCTTTGCGTGGGGACTAATAATACAAAATGGTCGAAAATGACTACGTACACTCGTACAGTGGAGCTTAAAAATAATAATTCTCGTAACTACACTGGGGGTCTACCAGTGAAGTTACGAGAATAACTCATAATTTTTATTATATATTTTTTACCTAAAAATATTAAAGATTTATATTGTTCAGACCTTCTTTTGTTGGAACTGTTTTGGAAGTGACGACTTCTTTAGTCTGTCGTTTTTATAGCGAATTTGGCTACTACGTCAACCAAGTTACGAGCCACATCCTTTATCCGTTTATTCTTAATTCTTAATTCTTTATTGCACACACAAAGTACAGAGATTATTTACATACATTTGCAAGAATCATGTACAAAGGCGAGCTTAACTCACAATGAGTTCTCTTCCAGCAAACCTTTGAGTTTCAGAGGAGTATGTATCGTAATGAAGGCAGTCTGAAGTGTACGTCAAAGATAAACACACAAGATCATAAAAATGTACCTAAACAGGTACATATATATAGACATATACATACATACATACATACATACATACATACATACATACATACATACATACATACATACATACATACATACATACATACATACATACGACCCATACATATAAATATACCTACACACATACATTTATATCACACATATAAATAGACTTAAACGTATATATACCTACCTAGATAAATAAATATATAGACTACAATATTATTGTGAAAGGAGATGATCCTTAGTTCTTCTCCTGAAGATATCAAGAGTATTACTACTACGAATGGAGTGAGGCAAGGAGTTCCACAGACGCACAGCTTGCACCGTGAAAGATCCATCGTAGCAGCTAGAACTGTGCCCAGGTGTGCGAAGTAGAAGAGACGAAGAAAGGCGGCAGGGTTTGCCCCTGGGTACAAGATACTCAAAGCGTTCCCGCAAGTAAGTAGGAGCATTAGGATTATGAAGTATAGTATAGAGAAGAGTTAAGATGTGAAGGTTACGGCGCTGCCGAATAGGGAGCCAGTTCAGTCTTTTCCGGTATTCGCTGACATGGTCGTATTTACGGAGGCCAAACACGAAGCGAATTCCCAAATTCTGCAAGCGCTCAAGTTTGTTCAACAGTTCCTCCGAAGCATCGAGAAAGCAGACATCAGCATAGTCCAACAGCGAGAGTAGAAGAGATTGTGCAAGAGTAATTTTAGTCTGAAGAGGTAGGAGTTTCTGGAGACGTTTGAGGGATTGAAATGAACAGTACACCTTCCTACTTACCTCCGCAATGTGAACATCCCAGGCAAGCATGGAGTCGATATGTACGCCTAAGTTTTTAGCACTTTTTGAGTACTCAATGGCTTCAGAGTCATACATCACTGGAGGCAGAGAATCATGATCCAAGAGGCGGAGCATGTATCGGCCACCAACAATGAGTGCATGAGACTTTTTTGGGTTGACCAGCAGTCCAAAGGATTGTGCCCAAGCATTGATATGGTCAAGGTCTTTGTTGATGGCGACCACAGCCTCACTTAGTTCATCGGCTTTGAAATGACGATATATCTGCAGATCGTCTGCATAGAGATGGTAATGCGAGGTTAGAACCTTAGTGACGGCGTTTATGAAGATAGAGAAGAGGAGTGGAGAAAGGACGCCACCCTGAGGAACGCCTGACACTAAGTCGCACCATTCGGATGAAACGTCGTTCACTTTAACAGATTGTGAGCGCCCTTGGAGATAAGATTTGAACCAAGATGTAGCAGAGGCAGAAACATTGATTGACGATAGAATACCTAAGAGGATGTCGAAATCAACTGAGTTGAAGGCACTGCTGAAGTCCAATAATACCAAAATTGTCAATTCCTTGTTCTCCATGGCCATCCTTATATCATCTGTTACTTTAACTAAAGTTGTCACAGTGCTATGGCCACGGCGGAAGCCAGATTGGAAAGGACTTAGCAGGCCATTAGAGGAGAGGTAGTAAGTCAGTTGATCGTGGACAACACTCTCAAGTACCTTGGACAGGATGGGAAGGATTGAGATGGGGCGGAATTGGGAGTGTGTTGTGGGATTGGATACTTTCGGCAGAGGTATGACGGAAGCCTTTTTCCATGATGAAGGAAAGCAGTTGGAATATAAGGAATAGTTAATAATGTGCGTGAGGATAGGAACAATCAGATTTACGATAGGAAGAAACATTTGGAGTTGAAGGCCATCGTCACCGACTGCCCTGGTGGATATGGAAGTTATTCGTTTCATTATATCTACCTCTGATACTGGTTGAAATGAGAAGGAAGTATTTAACGGTAATGGAAGAGAAGAGAGAAAATTTAAAGTTGAAAATTTAACATCATTAGGAATGGTGGTTGGAGGGGTAGAAAAATGGGCATTAATTGCATTGAGGTCCATGTCAGTAAGGCTGTCATGGACGGCCTTGCCAATACCTAAAGATTTTAAGAACTGCCATTGTTGAGAAGTATTGAGGTTTTCAATTGAGTCATGAATGTAACCTCGCCTGGCATCCCTACACATACGATTGCACCGATTACGCAGGCTCTTGTAGAGGTTCAAGCCCTCCTCAGACGGACACTTCATATATTTACGCTTGGCCTTATCTCTCTTGGACATAGCGTTTTTGATGACTGGAGAAAGCCATGGCGCAGGACGATGTCGTACCCTTACTTTTTTTAGAGGAGCATGTACATCATAGATGGCCAACAATGTACTGGTGAATATAGACACCTTTCCATCCAGATCATCGCAGTCGTAAACCAACGACCAGTCTGTACTATCCACGTCGTCATATCACGTTTATATTTTTTTCGCAGAAAATTTTGAGTGTGAAATAAATTTCACGTATTGTTAACCTAAAAATAACTAACCTAACCTCACCTACGTAACATCAGAATGGGCTTCATACATGTTAGGTGAAATAAAATTGTGATAATTTACACGTGACACCTCTTTGATGTGAAAACTTATTATAGGTACGTTGTAATATCGGGTGTTTTTACAGGTTTGAGGGTTTAGTTTTTAAATTGGCACCACTGTAAAGCAAAAAGCAAAGGGCATAAAGCCGCAATTTTGTGAACTTCAAAAAACCCGATAATCATCGAAATCTCAAACACGAAAATTTATAATTAAACGTGTCGAATGCTCCAACTTTGAATTTAACCATGTTAAAGTGGTTTTACATAGTTTTGCTTCAAGTTAGAGTAATAACTTCTAATCTCCCATCAGACGCGAAACCTTTTAGCGATAGTAATTAAAAGTTAAGTTCAGATATAAGCTAATGAGCTTAACCATATCCAAATTAATACTTAATAGATTTGCAAATGACTACATACCTACACTTAATTCTTCATTTTACATCATCTCACGGGACGGTAAAATGTGTGGATTAGAGTGCTTTATAATTATGGGAACCTTTTGACGGTAGGGTTTTTATGTGACAGTAGGGTTTAGTCGAACCGATATGTCACAAACCGTCTTGAGATCTGATTTCGGGAAAAATGTGTTCTATGGAGAAAATTGCCTGAAACTTTATATGTAGGCACTTACATTTTGAGGCCCGAGATCTCTTCTTCTTCCCTAGATTTTCTTTTGACCGCCTGTCCCATTAAGTCCAATCGGAAAGACTGATATGGGTTCGTATACGCACCTCATCCATGAAAATATATGAAGAAGCGTCCAAGATAGCCAAAAGCGTCGGTAGCTTAGTGGTTAAGCTTACAGGTCCTGGGTTCGAATCCTGGCCGACGTAAACCCACACCTAACACAAGACATAGAGCTTATCTGGAGCGGTTAGAGGGAATATCAGTAATTTCGGTTGCTAATATTTTTTTTATAAAAAACGAATGTCAGTTTTTATTACATATCTATACCTACTAATATTATAAAGAGGAAAGATTTGTACCTATTTTTGTATGTTTGTATGTTTGTAAGGAATAGGCTCAAAAAGTACTGGGCCGATTTAAACAATTCTTTCACCTCTAAAAGGCTACAATATCTAGGAGTAACATAGGCTATATATCATCACGCTACCGAGCGGAGTAATAATCATAAATCTCAATTGATCCGGTAAATTTCTATACATTGGCGCTAATATCGCTAACAACTGCCGTTGTCATGACAGCAAGGAAGTAGTATAGAGAGGCAAGTAGTGAATCGAGTAGAGTCGTACAACGCGATAATCGACATCCACGCGGGCGAAGCCGCGGGCAACAGCTAGTTCAGAATAATTAGATTATCAAAATTGTAAATTCTGCGACTTACAGATTTTATAGGTACTAGACTGGGAACGCTGACAAAATGTCAGGATGTAAATTTTGCTACCCTACTTTCGATACTAAAGCCTAGATAAACGTTGTTGGATCACTAGATTTATTAAAAGGTATAATATGTTCTAATTTCAGTTTTAGCTGTCCTACATTCTATCCGAACATTTGGCTCTGACATGGGTCCGACACTAAGATGCTTACTAACGAACACTCCTTTTGATTATTACAATAAATTTTCAGATATGACACTATTTCAGGGACATGGACATTATCCTAATGGTATCATAATTAACGAGAGAAATTTATGTCAAGCAGTTTCTAATCTCAGAATACACTATAGTGAATGTTAGATGTATAGCCAGAAAAAACCATCGTATTTATTAGAATTACTGAATCGAATTTAAAATTTATAGTAAATAGTTGTAAGTTGTTGGCAGTGGGTTGGTCTCATCTGTCGACAGATCCATGGCCATGGGCGCAAAAAAGTCCTTAAGTGGAGCTCGAGAGAGGGTAAACGTATCGTGACACACTCCTAGTCGGATAAACTGACCACCTGAAAAAGGTTGCAGGGTTTGACTGCATGCGGAAGGCTGATAATTGATAGCAATGGTACATATTGGGAGAGGCAGTGTGTACATACTTCTAAGTATAATAATTTGAAGTCTTTAAATTCAATAAAATAGATCATTGTAATGTAACGACTAAATGATTCGAATTGAATATTCACTCCTGTAAATCCCCGAAGGGATTGCCGAGGTGTACCAACACGCAAATTTTGTCAACTATGATTTAATTTCGGTCTAACATGATGGGGATCGAGCCTATTCTTATCAAGTGAGCAGTTTTTATAAGCTATTTGTTCAGTGCAGGAAAGAAATTTGCTCTATCCCTACACATAAACTTCCATGTATTTATGCTTTTGGATGGTACTAAATATTTGCTCTTTACACAGGTTCTGTACACACGCATCGCAGTGGGTCTCTGGCAGAGTTCGCATGCGCTGCAACATATGGAACGAGTTCAATGCTGTGCAACGCAACATCAGAGGAACGAAAAGGCAAGCAATGCACAATATGATCAGCAACGGACTTTCGTTGGCACTACTGAAAATAAGGTTACTAACAAAGATCACGTTATTTATCTACAGACCTATTAGCTACATTTTAATTTAATCAACAAAAATGTTATTCATGTAGTAAACTGAAGTCTGTTAGCTCAGATATATGTACAATCAAGCTGTTTGTTTCTGGAAGTTATTAGTACTGACTAGCAATAAAATAATAGCGTAAAGATATTCATATAGAGAGAGGATGTCTGGCGTTTTTAATAGAAATACTCGAATGTATTCCACCGCCACGCATCGTATACCTGTACCAACATTTTTTATGGTACTCTTTTTCTCAAGAGTGCTGGTCTATTGCTTATACCTATTATATGGCCATTAAACTCTTCAACTATACTATCAGCAAAAATAGAGACTTTAGATTGTCTGATTTCAAAAAGTGTCACTAGCGGAAGTTTTAATGAAACCCTACCTCAATTTTCTTACAAAAGTACTAAGCTTAAATTCATTTAGATCAGAAAAAGTGAATGCTCCGACGACGGGACTCAAATCCGCGATTATTCCTTTACAGGGGAATGCTGAAGTGTCACGTCTTAAAATTAAAAATTAATACTGATTGCTTTTAAATTTCAATACCTAGCTTAGATTTTTAGTGATCCTTCACTGGGAATAAAACATAAAATTGTTACAAAAACGAACAATAGAAGGAAACAAACTGAAGTGAGTTAATTTGCTCATGATAGAATATATGAAAAGGGCGCATTATCACCTACTTGTATTCGATCGGGTGGATATAAACCATGATTTGTATTACATTGGATCAGCTTCTCGTGTATAGCGGCAAATTTGATATTTGTTTTTATATTGGCTTTTGCTGGATTACGTGATGGTGAAGTCAATCGAATAATTAGGTGAGCATCGTGTATGTGTATCCTCCATGATACACATACAAGATGCTTGAATATGAAAATGAAAATGCCAATGCATTCTACTGATTCCGCGGACAAATTATTCACTATCAAGACTGCACGCTTATAGAATACATTGCCAGTGCATATCAGGGGGGCCAATATCGTTAAAAGAATGGTCAAATATTGTGCTCTGTGATTATATACATACCTATTCACTCGTTGTGTTTCGTTGGTATTGGTATATACCTACTATGTATATTTATTGGTTATAGTTGTATATATTTCAAAAGTTCCATTATAGCTATATTTTAACTTTATTTTTTTGCTTTTTCTTACTTTTTTAACGTTCTATTTTAATATAATTTTTATAACACGTCTTACCTATTTTAAATTTATTGAAATGATAACAGCGTCATACTTGTATTATATTGTTCTGAAATGTTACTATCTATCTCATTGTTTCCTGGAAAAAATCACTTCCAGTGATAAGCGATATTGTTCATGAGTATGACTGTTTAAGTCCCACTACTTACTTGTCCTCACTGTAAATTTTTTGGAGGAAAGCAATCATCAAATCACACCTTCATAGAACGCTCTATGAACGTGTGATTTGAAAATTTCCCACTGCATTTAATAACCCAGTGCTTAGGAAAACTCCGAAGCTTTAATAACATGACTCTATGATGATCCTTATGAGCCAAGCAATAAGCAAAAATGTTGGAATAGAACCAATAATGGCGGGTGATCCGTGGGGCACAGTTAGTCTTCTATGATTTAATTACGTAATCAATAAGCTCCATTAAACTATTGTGATTATTATACCGATTTATTACCTCATTTAATAACTGGTAACAGTTTTGTATTAAATCACAAATGCGAGTATTTGTTTCATTTTAACTTTTATGCTAAGTATATAATAAGACTAAGTAAACTTTCTTGATATGTTTCATTAATCAAATGACGTCTTATAACACCGTAACAATTGTACTAATCTAGGAGTTGTTACGTGGCTCACCGTGGCGTAATAAATTATATATAAATCGATTAATTTTATGGTGACCTTTTTTTTGGAATCACTTTTCTGCGGCGTGTTGCAAAATACTCATTTAAATATTCATGTTTTTACAAAAACATGAATGTTTTTCTTCATTTGCTGAACAAGCTGTCCACTTTTGGCTGAAAATTAACCATTCCCTTTCCATCCATTTCATACGAAATACAAATGTATTTCGTAGTACCTAATGAAAGTTGTTGTTTTTAACTATTGAGAAATCATAAATTATTCTTTCATTAATCATTCCAGTTGTGCCCCGCCTTTTTTGTGCAAACCGATAAGATCTCGATTAAGTTTATGGTTGACTTTTACCTTTGTTTTGTATTTCAGTAGCTATGATATATTATATTTCAGTGATTGCTTATCTATCTTAGGTAGGTACTCTATAAATCTTTGTTTCCAATAAAAGTGAAGGTATATAAATGATTATCATTTATGAGCATCTTCGCCACTGCTAGACAAAGGCCTCTAAAGGCTTTGCACATCTAATCTATCTCTCTCTCTCTATCTATCATATAAGATTTTGAGGTCATACGATCTCAAAACGATAGCTGCGTTTTGTGACCGTATGACATCAAAAATTTGATTTAATTTTTGCACTCTGAGTTTGATAAAAATGTGACTTAATGTAAGTAGCTATCAATCATCAAATATTTTTACTAAAATAAATTTATTTTTATACAGAAAATGGTGACAGTAAACAGCAGTAAGAGCAGCAAGAATGCTCGGACAAACGAATCGCGTAATTGTCACCACCTGAGTCACCTCTCGCGCAACGTGCTGCGCGCGCGCCGAGGCGTTGTCCGTATGTTAATTGTCGTCGTGCTCACTTTCGCCATCTGCAACTTACCTTTTCACGCGCGCAAAATGTGGCAATACTGGTCTAGTGGCTACGAGGGATCCAGTGACTTCAGCACTCTACTCACTCCACTCACCTTTCTCATCACATATTTCAACTCCGGCATCAACCCTCTTCTATACGCTTTCTTATCAAAGAATTTTAGAAAAGGAATGAAGGAATTACTATTCTGCAGCTGTCATGGTAAACGAAAAAATGAAAATTTAATATTATTGAATCCCGTGGGTGGTGTTGGTTTGAGGCGTAGCTCAACACGCTCCACCCGTGCCAACTGCAGCACGGTGACGATAGCACCGAATGGAGAATCATGAGACATGCGTCGGCGGCGTTTCTTGTACAAAGTGGAGAATATTGATATTTCCTGATTAACGGAAAGCACTGACGAAGTCACGGACAGCAGCGGCTTTTATACCATCTCCACCATATCTAGGCGTGATCTGTATGACTAAATAACAGTGTATTTGATATAAATGTTTGCTGAAAGTAATCGATTGACTCCGTCATTTAGCAGTTCGAAACTGACTTGTGCAAGTGAATGCTAACTTTGTGATCTCACGAGCTTAAATTCTTACATCTTTTTAATTAATTATATATATATAATGTTAATAGTACATTTGTTGTGAACGTTGAGCATTTGCAACTCACCACTACATATCTGTGTTTTGTTATTTTTAATCGAATTAGTCTTATTAACTACTGTGACATAAATTTTATTGTTCAAAGAAATTAGATAATACCTAATGTATAATAAATACAACATACGTAAAATGTTTTTGTATGTATAGAATTGCATAATGTAAATAAAATTATAATCTTAGTGTCAATAATAATAATAATTGATAAAACAATTTGTGTAATTAATTATTTATATCTAGTCTTTTCATATATCTATATCTCTATAGATGTTTGTGAGTTAGAACTGAAGTCTTTAAAATATCTTTTTACTGTACATTTGTGCTATAAAAATGTTAAGAGTTAAGTTTGTTTTTGTACAAATAATAATACATGAAGAATTTGGCTTACTTCGTAGCCGACATAGTAGAAGAGGCCAGCGGTTTGTGCATCTGCCAAATTGAAATTCCAGTGGGAGACAATATTATATTTACAATTTTAAATATTATTTATTAAGAATTTATCTGTAAATAGTATTATAAAAGGTCTCCAATTTAACAAGATCGAAGTCGGTTTTAAGTTGAATTTCACCATTGTAAATAATTGTTTTCACACATAGATAGTCACACCTCTTTCCCAGTGAGGTAGGTACTACATGGTTCCATATGCTACGATCCTTGCATGAAAGTTGAAGAAATAACAGTTCTAAGCTATTATTTGTTCAACTTTCATAAATTGTTTTGCCGGCCTTATCTTGCCGCAAAATATTTTCAAAATTTATTTGTCCGTATATACCTATATACCTTCGTTGTACCCTAACAGGAGTAAGTAAGTACAACAAATTTAAATGAAACTAATTTATTTTTGTACTTAACTATACACAAAATCATGCATTAGCGAATTAAAAATATCTGAACTTAGTTATTATAACTTGGCAAAACTTATTACTTAGGCACTTATTTCTTGTCAGAAACAAACAAGTTTACTGAGAGTCAAATTTGGCCTAATGAGGGTAAATATAAATTTATTCATGACGTTTACGAGCTGTAATTTGACGACTTCTAACTATGTTGTACCAGTATTCGCTGGGTGCGCGACGGCAGCGCCAACTAGCGGATGAACTTTAGGCGGACTGTGAAGTGTCAAATGGCGAGTTGTCATTACGAATAATAAAATAAACAAAGAAATATTTTCAATGAAACGTCGTATTTAAAATCGTTTATTGTAAAACTAAAAACATATAAATGTATACTACATGGATAATTAAAGTGTTATTTTATAGGTTAACTTACTTTTTCTTCTTGACGGCTGTTATCCATTTCATTCGTTGTTCTTGTTTCCAACGTGCTTGTGGAGATTTGTAGAATTTACAAGCACTGTTTACGCCAGTGTTTTTACAGTTATCAACACAGCAGGTATTGTGACCTATATTTCTTTATTTTTAACGAAATACAATAAACAACAACACTCCACTATGTATACGCAAGGATGACATCCGCCGCGAGTTCCTTTTTTAGCCACGGCGGGCGCTGCGATCGATTCGTCTGTCCCTACTCCCCGCTTTGCACCCAGCGAATATCAATTGAATAAGTAAGCAAATAAATTTGGAATTGATCACTATTTAATAAACATAATTATATTTCACCTCTTTTTTATGTACGAATAATACCCACGGAGCTCCCCCCCTCCCTCCCCACCAGAGCCGATTAGGGTGGTTATATCGGACTCGAACCGACTAAAACGCACGCCGTCTTTGAATCCTCACGTGCCGGAGGTAAGATAATTACCAATGAATGTTTTGAGATTATCCCAACTATATTAGGTACTCCGCGGTTTATGCCGATCAACAAATTCATTTGCCGAAAAATGTACTTAAACATAATAAAAATTTAGCCCTCATTGCTCAAATATAGAAACGTAGGTAGATTGATAAAACGCGAGCTAATATTACTACGATATCAATATCAACGTCAGAGACATTTCCTAAAACAAATGAATTTAATATTAATCTGCGTGGTAATCATATTCATCATTCTTGTACCATTACAGTGTATGAAATACAGTAAATCTGGAACAACCGGCACATTAAATATGTAGCAAAATTATTAAACCCTGTAATAAAACTCGATGCGATAAAATATACTGTATCTGGTTAAGTTGATATAAATTTGCCGTTGAATGTTTTACTTCTTTATATCTCATTTGAAATGTGGTATACGGTTAAGGGATAAACATTTAATTAGGTAATATAAACTTCTAGAGTGATATTTTATCTCTTTTATTTATCATTACTTTCATAACTTTTTGTAACTTCAGACCTTTGATGCTTTGAAACAGTAATACATTTTAATAATTAATACTAACAAGGTTAGTAGCTTAGAAAAAGGTGTGACATGGTTTCAGGGTGCGTCAAGAATGAGTTAGAATTTCAAATAATGAAACGCTGAAAGTTGATATATGAGATAATACATTTTGACACCTATTTGTATTGAAATAGTGCATCTATTTGCAATGTATTCTGTATATAACAAACTAAAAGTTCTATATTATTGCTGATTTAGTATCTAGTAGTCTTGAATTAAATAAATAATTTTTATGTTCCGAAACGTGACTATTGGTTGGAACATTGGCTGGAATGGATTGTATAAAGTGAAGTTTTCAATATTTGTTAACTGATTCCTATTTATATTCCGGATTGAACCTAAGTCATACTTATTTTCTGTTCTTAGCTCGTACTATTATGTACTATTCTTATCTTATCCCATTTTGAAATAAACGATATACCTAGTGTAGACATTAGACACAGTGTCATTTAAGTATTAACTATACAATTTACATAGTTAATCTAACAGCGTTTAGCTAGAATCATGTTCATCTGACAGTGGTGTGCATACCATAGAGACAAATAGACACACCCTACACAAATTGTATAGTACAGTCACCATCAAATATATTGTAGCAGACAAGGTGACCAAACACTTCTGAACAATTTAAAATGTCAATAGGTTCCATTCACTACAAGTTACCATTAATATCTGAACATTCATCTACTCAGATATTAAGAGGGCAATGAATGTAACAAACATAATGGCAAACATAATGACATTTTAAATTTATGAAGTATTTTTTTAATTTTTTGCACGTCAATTCGACTTCACCTCGCCTAATGTTAAGCTGAAGGCAAAGTCTCATGAAATAGGGTCACCATCGCAAACACGTTCAGTGCTACAATGGTGGCGCTCAGCTTGACGGCCTCATCGGATGCTTTTTCACGCCCCGCTCAAAGGACCCGGGACTGTAGGAAGAAGGAAACACGGGTTGTCCTTGTCTGCTATAATGCCTATATCTGATGGCGTCTGTGCATATAATACGCGTAAATTTAATTTCCGCCGCATATTTTATTGAAAAAATCTATGCACGTTACTGATATCTGGAACTTAGATATAGCATAATGTCACTGTCACACATAATTGGAAGAGTAGAGTGAGGTGCAAAGACATAGATATGCTTAGGATATTTTTATTAAATACCGTTTCTATGTGTATTCTAGTGATAAATTAACAGAGTAATGAGAATATGCGATATGAAGTTATAATACATTAAGTTTATGGAAAAATATAACTATATTTCTTGTTTTATATTACTATGGTGTCAAATATGTAACATAAAAATTCATTGATAAATATTGTTTAATTACATACAGAGTGTTTTATTTATTTCCTTTGCAGGAATTGAAAATGAAACGGGAAAATTAACAAAATAGTTAACAGATTATCTACTTTATATTATTATGCTCACAACCAAATTCTATGTATTATTACAGTGAGCTAGACAATTTGGAACTAAAATTTTATGAGGTGATGTCACTACACAACTACTAGTCTTAGTAGCTATTACATACTACTTACATGAGTTAACTTACAATCTTACTGATACTAATATTATAAAGAGGTAAGATTTGTTTGTTTGTAACAAATAGGCTCCGAAACTACTGGACCGATTTTAATAATTCTTTCAACTATGAAAAGCTACAATATCTAGGAGTAACATAGGCTATATATCATCATCACGCTGCCATCTAAGGGAGCCGAGCTATCGGAAGAAGAGCATCTATACATTGGGGCCAATGTCGCTAACTATTTCCGTTGTCATGACAGCAAGGAGAAGTAGTATAGAGAGTCAAGTAGAGAATCGAATAGAGTCGTACAATGCGATAATCGACAGCCGCGAGCAACAGCTAGTTTTCTTATAAAGAAACAAGACATCGTACTAGTTTATTGTTTAAATTAGACTAAGATTAAAGATCTTAAAGGTATCCAGGAACTTTTAGACCCCTGTACATCAAAGATATTTAATACTTAGAATAAGTAAAGTAACTATTCCGAGACCAAAAAAATATTTTTTCGAATACCTACTGGTCTGTTTAACTGCTTTCTTACGTAAAATAACTACTAAGGCTTTAAGTCTGCCATATGTTTCATCGTAACATGTGTAGGTGCTATTCAGGACAGGTGCTCTAGTTAGTTCTACTAACCCAATTGGTCGAGTAGGATCAACATCAGTGCGGTAAGGGTTGTGGGCTTTTGTTAATGTACTCTCGAACACTATGATTTATTACAGAGTGTTTGAACCACAAATATTCATGCTTTGGACTGAAAATCTAAAATATACATAGATATAATAAATACACTGTTTTATGATTATTTATCGAATAATTATTTAATATAAATATTAAGGATTTTTAAATGAACACTTAAAATTTGGTTTAAGCTGTACTAAAACACCAATCACAATGCGTGACGTCATACGTGATCTATTATTGACAGAACCACTACGTGTTTTTGTGAGTATTTTTTATGCATTATGTACTTTGGCATATAGGCGTAGGCAGGTGTTGAGGCTAAACACAATTGTCGTCACACGCTCTCAGATGGACGTAACTTGACCTTTTCGATAGATTTAAAAAAAACAATATTTAGACATGCTTTTCAGTATATGAAAGGGTATAAATAAATAAAAATTATTTTTTCGTGGGAATAAATACGTTTCCATGAAGATTAATAACACACTTTACTTACAATACACTATATACACACACAATACTCATACAACATATATACACATACAATACACAATACTTACAATATAATAGGAATTGGCATGTATTTGAACCTTTAGATGATTATAGATTGTAGAAGAACGTAGGCTTTTCGACCATAATATACCAGTTTGACAGGGAAAAGCCATCAACTTTATGTAACAGTAGGTACCTACACTGCATTTCATCAGACCCGTCACACTTCGCACTTTAGATATGGCCCCAGGGTATAAAATTCATTCGAGCCCCGTCACCCGTGACGCAGCTATCGCATCTCGTTCACTTGACCAGGGTCAGTACCCACCCAATATAAGAAATTGACATAGGTACATATAAACAGACAATAAAATAAATTGATTATACTTTAACGAAACGTAAATAAGATATGAGATTTAAAAACATGTGTTCTGAATAATAAGTTACCAGACAGCTGGCAGGAAGACACTGATTTAGCACTTATACAAAATAACAGGATTTCTTTTCCACTTAATTTGATTTGGTATTTCAAGCACGTACTGCTGAACTTTATGAAGAGAAACTCCGTGGTTTATCCTAAAATTTTCGATTAAAAGATTGTGCCTAGATGATATATATTACTCTTAAAGTTGGCCTATAGTAAGAACACATATAAGTTTGAATAACAGTATTATTAATATTTGATATAGTTATTAAAAGTACAAAAGTTATAATTGAAGAAATGATTGACAAACAAGTCTACCAAACCACTCTTTGCTACCGTTATTCGATAACTTCATTTTCGTATTCGATAAATTCGATAATATCGGAAAAGGATATAAATTTTACCTAGATAGAACATAATTTTAAAATACTTTTTGTGACAGGTAATCGATTACAACCAACAGACTAATCCCATCGAGTCTTTCAGATCTTTTTAGACCTAGATATAGAACATATTTTTGAACACAAATACGTGCACGGAGTGGCTACTAAACTTGTTTTTTACAAGTACTATTTACTATTGTGGGCTCGACCAGTAGACATCAACAGCGTAATCTAATTTTCCAACTTTCTTTCAACAACAACAAAAAGAAACCAGTTAAATCGGTTTCATTCGGTCGACCCGTTCTCAAGTGTGGTTAGGGTAAACATTAGTGGCAATTGAATTTTATTTATATAATACCTAGTTCATGTCCGTATTGTAAAGAAGAAGTACAAATAGCCAAATTCATGCATACTACAACATGGCTCTAATCGAACGGATGTATCGACGGCATTTCTACCCTCAAATTTTGTGTTCACAATGCGCTGCCACTTGTATTGCATTTTCGGAGGTGCTCATAAGGTCCTCTGGTATCCAGGTATATGGACAGGCACTCCAGCAGGTAAGTCTCCACTGACTATTTCCATTGGTCTGATCGTATCTCGGGGAGCACGTTAAGCCATCGGTCCCGATTGTCATACGAATAACTATAGCAAATGTGCCGGCATTTGGAGCCTAAAAAAGTTCAACAACTGCAATAGATGGCAGTCTCTGCACAGAAAATGTCGAAGTTCAGCCAAACCCGCTGTTAGGCTAGGAAAACGGACACCAGACTCCGTCTTCCAAAAAATAAATGAATCAATTTAATTAGCGTATCGTAGTCCATTACTGGACATAGACCTCATCCGATAGCATACCAGTTACTTCACGGAAAATATCGAAGTTCAGTCGCAACTTAGTTAGACTAGAAAGCTGACCCCAACTAAGTTAGGAATAAGCTCAGAGAATTATGAAGTTACGAAAACTAATATTAGTATGTTATTCTATACCTAAATTACATTTCTTATTTACTATCATTATTTTCATTTTTATATACACAGCTACATATATACCTGTATAAACATATACAAAAATGGCGCCATGTGGTCTCGCACCTAGGGCGCCGGCAAACGTTATAAGTTTACTGTTGCCCGGATACATTACATGTAGAAGCTTGCTAAACATCAGATTCACACAGCTGACCCTAAAAATGCCGAATAAATACTCATAAATATTTGGGCCATTTCAGGAAAGATTTTAAAGTGATTTATAGCCAAAGCCCTTTTTATTCATTTCATCCCGTATGTACCTTTTAGATCCTTTCCCCTGGCTCTTCATGTTAAATTGGATATATAGGTAATATGGAGTAATATCTGTCTAATATTTATCTTTCATCGGTTCATTTTATTTCCCTCTCTTTATGAATCAGGATTGTTATAACATATATACATACATAAGCTCACATTTAGTTCTCTTCAGGGTAGACAGAAGACAAATTCGGTTTTTTACTCTATCTTTACACCGCTCACGAGCATCCTCCACTATCATTAAGCCTTTAATGCAAGCCTGCCCGTTACGAATATTTCCGACAGGCCCAAGTCTTTATTCTTATAAATTGGGATTATCGCCTTTGTCCAATTTCCGGGTATCTTGCCGTGTCCCCAACAAATATTGAATAGGTTATTTTTTTCGTGCGCGAAAACCCCATGAATGCTAAGCCCACCGAAGCCGGTGAGAGAGATTATATCGGACTCAAACCGACTAAGACGCAGGCCGTCTTTGGATATTCAGTTGCCGGTGGCATAGTCCTTAGGGAACATATCCCTCACACCACGTCATACACGGGGCCCCTCTCTTTCGAGATAACCCCCTTCGGGTGTAGGGATCACGGTGTGTGTGCCGCGGCCTGGTTTTGCTAGGGAAGATTGAATAGGTTATGCAACAATCCCATACCAGCCTGCAGACTTTCCTAACCTCGCCTCCTAATATCAGCAAGCCAGCGAATCTATCACTCCACATCTCGATCATACCGTTCTATCTAAATATGCTTTTTTTTACTTTCTCTTTCAGGTTAGGGTATTTATCTTTCTTTTCTTTTAAATTACCTTTCTTCATTAATAGTTACTACTATTCACACATGCGGGTGCGAGTCGGGCGCGGGTCGTTTTGCCATTCATCCTCGTTTTCTTAATGCTGCATTGTTTTGTTTTATTCTGTAAACGGCAATGGAAGATAAAATCACCCGCACCCGCGTTTTTTGTGAATCGCGCCTAACTCTTTCAATAGCTACATCTTGCCAAGCTTTATTCTATTCTACTACCATGCTTCTTGTTTCATCATCCCACCAGTCAGTCATTTTTAATCCATTTTTAGTAATACTACACACTCCATTGGCACTCTACTATATTCGTTTTTACTTTTGCGCCTATCACATTCATGATTCATGGCACTCCAATTTGATTGTAACGTATCATTCCAGCCAATTTCATCCCGTAAGTGTGCCAAACGTTAGAAATCCGAAAATGGAACACTTTATTCTAGTCTTTTATAGACACTAAAGTCTTAGTTCCTGGAAAAGATTAGCAATTGTACATAAATTATTAAAAATAAAAAATTATTTTTATCATTATGTAACAATAATAATAGTAGTAGGTACTTTTAAATATGATATAGTTAATTAGCCTATGATTGAGAATTCTGATAGATAAAGGTTGTTTATTTTAGAGGCATTATCACGGTATTAGTCTCATTTAAAAGATATTCCTATGCCATTTGTGCTTGAAAATAATTGGGTGCCACGGGTCACTCGAATGAAGCGTAATGCGGAAACCGATTTTCGAACACTTTTTTGCCTAACTAGAGCCGTATAGTGGAAAATGTTGACTTTCGAGTTGTCTATTGATTGATCAAAGTGATGTATCTGTGATAGACGTGTTATATAGATGTGATAGGCAAGTCATACGTCTATCTCGCACCTAGCGTACGGTAAGTTTGGCGAATTAGAACCACAAAAATTTGTACAAATCGAATGAATTGATCTGAAGTAAGGTTTGATAAACCAGGGTATTAACGCGATTATATGGTGCGCGATTTACCATTATTTTATATAATTATATTACCTTCCTCTCAGTAGCTTCAAAGTGATTTAACTTTATTTTGGATAAATACATACATACATAATTATATAAAATCACGCCTATATCCCCATATGGGTAGGCAGAGGTGTTAGCACACACATTTCGCCAGTTTATGTTTAGGTCCCAATGTAATGGTAACGAGCCTATTGCCATTAACCGGGCGCTCATAAACCTGTGATATATACCTCATAACTTCAAAAAGCACCGAAAAGTCGGCGTGTGCCACGGTAAAACCTGGGATCGAACCCGAGACCTCGTCTCATCAGTCCATTATCCATACCACTAGGCTACCGCGGTGATGGATGGAAGGAAGATGAATAAATACATAAAAAGCATAAAGTTTTGGTATTTTCAGATAGTTATCAGCATAAAGACATGAGGCGATTACCAAGGTAATATTATCAGGAGACATTTAAAAGTCAACATCACTACAAACTCATTCAAAAGTGAATTCTCTATAAAATCTATTTCGGTCTGATCAACCTTCACAATGAAAATAAATGTTATCACTATTGGTTTTCATAAAGTAATAAGTATCTACTATATATTGTTGTTTACGAGAATTTTATCACAAAGAGAAACAAATCCTCCGAGACGAGGGTGAGTATTATTGATTTCAAGTGATGTAATGCGACTCAAGGATAATAGCTAGTTTAGTTATGGCCAACTGAACTATTGTTGTATCTAATAAGGGTTTACAAGATGAATAACTGCTGACTTTATATATATTAGATTGGTGAATCTAAAAGAAAATCAATTTTCTTGCTGATTGGCTATGATATCTCATAACTTAATAAGAAAACCCGTATGAGATTGACACATCATTACGTTTATAGCAGTCGTGAACATTTATGTTAATCCCATACATTGCAAGTCACTAGACATAATACCCTCGCCGAGCCCCTATTAGAGAGATAAGCCTACATAATAAGGTTATATAAGTATATATAGTAGCATATCGTTTCACTTTAAAAGTAACTACATTTTGAAATAGGATATCCATCTTCAACATCAAAGTCCACGCTCATCGTTGATGAATAGGCAAAACCTTTCAGCAGTTGGTATTCATTGCAAAGGCAGTATTTTGGTAGAGCTTTTGTCTGGAAAACTAAACAACGCCGTTTTATATTCTGTACAAATAACACCTCTTTCCAGTTTTAAGTTTAGCGGAAAGTATATTGTTTCTACGCATATTTATATGAATAACTAAAACTTAGGTACCATACCACGTAGTAAATTCTTCTTTATCTGAGTATCAATCATCGGTTGTAATTTAGAGCCAGAAGCTAGTTCTCATACATTGATCTCTCTTGCCTTGCCCTTGGCAGTGACTACTTTCTGACCGTTCAACCTCGAAAGGAATCGAGGTGTAACGGCTGAATGGATCTGGCTGAAATTTGGTTCTGGGATAAATTACGATCTGCAATAGCAAATTGCTTAATAAACATTTTTATTCCGGGAATACCCATGGGTTACGGAAACGGGATCAATATCCCACGCGGATGAAGTCGCGGGCAATAGCACTAGTAGGTAGTAGGTACTCTATTGAGTTAATTTGCTTGTAACCACAGAAGATAATTGTATATTGCAGGGTGAGATTGAACAACTACCTATATAACTTAAGTGTAAACTCTCCAAATATTCCTGGAAGATCACTTTGATGTAAGTTTCACATCTCGTTTGATGTCCAAATTTCGTTATAAATTGAGGTCCTGTTCGAAATCAAAAGATAGGTAGGTAGCCGCGG
Organism: Pelosia muscerda; assembly: GCA_963691645.1. Taxonomy (NCBI): domain Eukaryota; kingdom Metazoa; phylum Arthropoda; class Insecta; order Lepidoptera; family Erebidae; genus Pelosia; species Pelosia muscerda. Next base: position 10,677,104 of record OY829100.1, read on the forward strand.
TAACCTAGTGGTAAGAGTAATGGACTGACCTGGGGCTCGACCCCAGGTTTTACCATGGCACACATCAATGACTTTTCGATGCCGTTCAAAGTGAAGTGTGTATTTATTGCAGGTTTATAAGTGCCCGGTTAATGGCAATAGGCTCGCCACTTATTACATTGGGACCTAATCATAAACTGGTGAGAAGTGGGTGCTACTACCTCTACCTACCCCGGCGGGAGTGTATGTAGATAGGATCTTTTTGAAGTCGTAAAAGATGACATGGCCTTCAGTCATACCTAAGATTGTCTAGAGTCGAAGAGTAGAAATTGAAAGGCGGAAGAAAATTAGAAGTAAGAGTCTCGGATAAAACCGAGAGTAACGTGATGGTATAAAAACCTAGATTTGACAGGCTAGAACGTTAAGTAGGTATTGGGTTCTTCTAACGGCTAAGGAAGTTATATGAAATACTTAGGTATTATTGAATATTTCTTCAGTTCTACTGTAGAATCGTCTTTCAACTTTTTGTGATAGCTTGTGTTGGTTCGTTAAGTACGAATTGAATATTAAAGTGATTTTTTAAAAAAATTTTATACCAGTAGGTAGGGCTAAAATAGAATTATCTACTGATGATGTACCAATTCTAGCAATACTTTTTTTTATAGCACGTCAATTTGACTTCACCTCGCCTGATGTTAAGCTGAAGGCAAATTCTCATGAAAGAGGGTCACCATTGCAAACACGTTTAGTGCTACAATGATGGCGCTTAGCTTGACGGCCTCATCAGATGCTTAATCACGCCCCGCTTAAAGGACCCGGGACTGTAGGAAGAAGGTAACACGTGCGCCGGCAAGGAATTCCAGGACTTAATGGTGCGGCAGAGAAAAGACTCACTGAACCGCTTGGTTCTTGATGGAATATTCTGTACCGTATGCGAGTGACACATAAGCCCCGCACGTGTTGTCCTGTGTAGGAAAGGGGAGGGTGGGATTAATTGAAAGAGCTCATCGGAACATTCACCGTGGTAGAGACGGTAAAATACTGCCAAAGATGCAACATGTCTGCGCATCTGCAAAGGCTCGAGGGTATTTGTGACCTCAGGACTCCCAATAATGCGAATCGCACGTCGCTGCAACCTGTCGAGAGCATCTAATAAGTACTTTGCGGAGCCATCCCAGAGATGCGAGCAGTATTCCACGCAGGCTTATAAAGAAGACACCGTTGCTCCGGCATGAAAAAACGTCTCACTCTGTTGAAGACTCCGAGTTTACGCGAAGCTGTTTTGATGATGCTCTCGATATAGTTCTTGTTGTTCAGTTTGTAGCGAACATCCATACCGAGTAAATTGACGTATGAATAGACTTACGAACAACTTTACAAAGTTGTCATATTTTTGGTATAGGTTTGATAAGTCTGACAATTTAGTAAGTTTGATTATCAATAAATCACTATAGGGAGGCGTGGTTGGTTGGAAGACCCAATTTTATGTATGAAGTTACGCAAACTTAAAATACTGAACAATATCTATGTATCCCATCATAGCCATCTTTTCTAATAAATTCTTGAAGAATGGCCGATTTGTGGTGCTGCTGTTATCTATCCTATGAAAAAAAACAAATTACACTTTTCACCTAACTGGAACCCACCTTAAATAAACATAAAGAAAGTAATTTTTGTTTGGTCATATTTTGATCTCAGTGCTCTATTTTTTAATTGAATTTAAACAAACTTTCTGCGACTGACACATTAATTTATGAACGTAATTAAACACTCCCTTTATATATTTTTTTCTTATAAAAAATAATCTTAGATTTTTTGTATTCAGAAATCACAACTTTTTCAAAAATGCGTAGATAAAATTGCTCTGCAAATTATTTTGAAATACGGGAAAGTATGTGAGGGGTTGGAAGGCCATACGACAATAAAATTTATGATGATGTGTTATGAAATATGAAACACCTTATTCAATTTTGTTTCACCTTCTGCATCTATTCCAGTTTTAGAAACGTAAGTCACGTACATTATGTCATGGTACGTTGTTTTACGCAAGATTCGTTGAAAGGAAACCTTTCACGCCGAAGAACGAGGGGGCCTCAACCTCGCAAAAGCTTAAAAATAGTCTCATAGTTTACGTATTACTTACCTACCTACCTACAATTTTTTTTATTACTACAGTCTTTTTAATAAATTTGATTTCGTATAACACAAGGACTTTACCTCACCTTACTACAATTTCTTATATTTCAGAACTTAGTAATTTAAAAAAAAGTAATTATGAATATGAAACAAAGTAAGTACCTACTTACCTAACTTCAGTCCATGGACTAGATTCAGTTACACCACGTTTTTAAAATGTATGATTTCCATTCGATTAGAAAGAAAACAGTTTTTGATGTTTTCTAATAACACGTTTTAAATACTAAATTCTAAGTGATTGGGCCCCAGAATATCTAAAGATCCTAACGAACATATACGTTTGGAATGAGTTATCAATGAAACAATAAAATGCCCTACCCGACGTCAACCATTACCTGGATGATGTATTAGGTATAAAGGACAGTTGATTGAATGCCTAGGTATTATCTTATTTGTCTATTTCTCAAAACATTGGAAAATGAACCGCCAGCGTAGATTTCGATTGTGAACATTAAGAGAGTTTCGTACTGTCATTGCAGAAGACAAAGCAAAGTATCTCAGTCTTTCCACTGACAACACAGAACCTCTCCAGTGAGGTCTGGCTACCCTACTCACCGTCAGAAACACAACACAAGGTTATTATTAGATAACTGTAGGGCGGAGGTACTTTCTCCGGTCTTCTGGAACGATCAATTAGGATGGGAGATACTGTTATGTAGGATATCTCCGTAATACAAATAAAATTTGAATTCTTTTTTTATATCATGTTCTGTAAGAAGAAGATTAATTAACTTAACATTTTGCTATCATAACGTAATCGGAATTATCTCAAAAGAACAAAGTATTTTTTTGCGTTAAGCAATTATTCAATACTTACTGACGCCCTCGTAGTATTTGGACCCCGTTCTAACAAACCCGTGAAAACCTTTTCCCGGAATATAATTCTATGTGTTAATGCAGGCTCTAGTCTGTACCTGTACAACATTTTAGCGAGATCCATTCAGCCGTTAGACTGGATACAGTAACAAATATACAAACATTGTCACAACTTTGACTTTAATATAATTATTAGTAGGATACGATATTATCTAAGAACTAAACTTGTGTAGACAAACAAGTTACATAAAACGAACTAATTTTCAGACGCAAGCCGTGACAAATAATATGTCTTTTAGTGACGAAAACTAAACTTATAAACAATTAATGCCTCCTATTCATCAACTCTCTTCTTCTTCTTCGTAAACAACGATAAGACTGAATACATTACTCTGCTCCATTCAGTCCAGCTGTTGTCACAGATTTAGGGCTTGGACTTAATGACAAGATCAAATACTTTCATCCTATCCTACAGTCACAGAGACACCCTAGATTCCTAAAAGACCATTAAATTGAATAAAAAAATAAATAAAGGTATGGATATTATGGTAAACTGATTCTTGCGAACTCTTTTATCATTCTCTGAGCTCATTCCCAACTCAGGGGTCGGCTTTCTAGTCTAACTAAGATGCGGCTGAAATTCGATATTTTGCATGAAGCGACTGACATCGAACCTCCGCGACCAAATTGGCGATATCGAAGTTCTGTAGTAAGGCTAATAGGACTTTTGAGGGCTCCAACTACCTGTAATGACTGCCATAGATGTTCGTATGGCAACCGGGACTGACGGCTTAACGTGCGCTCCGTGGTACGACCAGATACTATGATCTGGCTTATTTGTGTGCACATATATACATGCATACAAATATTTGCACTGAGCGGTGATCGAAACCGCGCCTTCTGCGTAGCAGTCGCATTCAACACCGCCACGCCACAGAGGCTGTACTGCTAACTACATTGAAAACCATAACACAATCCTATGATAACAGTCAAAATGTGTACTTGGCAACGAATACAAACCTGGATAATGTTAGCAAGGATAGTTACTTGTTATTGCAATATTATTAAATGGTTTATTGCGAAGATACGTGCGGTACACACATGTTGCAGAAATTGTACGTACAGTTTTATTCAAGATCATTAGCAAGAAGTGTTATTACAAGTTACGTAAGTGAGTACGTTAGATGATGACTAAGCTATTACTAGTATTAAACTTTGTATAACGTGTGTGGAATATAAATCACCGTCCTAAATACACGACCCGTAGCACTCTAGAGTTGCTGGTTAAGAGAACATGTTATAGAAATTAACTATAAAACTTTCATCCACAGCATTAGCCGGTTTCCACAGGGTTTTCAGCTCGAATCTGATGTCCACGGTATTGTACACGGTCATAGACCAAGCTAACCACTTACCATCATCAATAACTACGTCACAACTCGCAAGTCTACGATAACAGTCAAAAAATCTACTCGCTAAGGATTTCAGAAATATTCTCTAGTCTTTTATTAGTATTAGGTGATATTGTTTAAAGAACATTTATTTATCGTTTTTACCCTTCACCTTGGTGGTAATACAATGGCCTTCGTCATTTTTATTAAAGGCAAACGCTTCCTTCTGAAAATATGAAATTTACTGAACATTTTCTTTTTGCAAGGAACTCAAACTTCCATTAATCATTGTCACTATCTCGAATTTATGTACATGTAAGGTCAAGATTTTTGGTAAACATTTATTGGAGATGTTAGTATTAAGTCTACCGAAAAGTGACATGTACCTACTTGCATGTCACTTTTCGGTGACATTATTGATATATTTTTATCATTATTAATTCAGTCATGAATTAATAATGATAAAAATAAAATAACAATTAAACAAAACGAAGACCTAAATTAAAACGTGCCGTGGGAATCCTTCGCATCGCAAACCTCATAATAATAGGTATTACTTAGGTATCTAGACACATTATATAACTATTAATCAATTTTAATGTTCACCTTCTCAAGCAAGCTCGTGCAAATCTAATATTTGCACGAGCATTGCTTGTTGCAATTGTTAGGAATATTCAAATATTTATTTTAATATTAAGTTGATTTTTTCAACTTGAATAAAATCTTAAATTAATATAATTTACATATTCAGTTATGAAAATAATCAAGTTTCATTACTTGTAGTAAGCAAAAAAGCCCGAATAGAAACTTATTCGAGCTTGCATCCTGTGCTCGTAAATTTCGCTGATTACAGGCAGGTATATATATCTATATAATTATTGTCAGTATTGTCCGAATGTAATAACAGTTGTCGTCGACGTTTAATAAGGAAACTTATCCGTCTAGAATTCCTAAGTAGACGAAACTTCCCACAAATTATTCTATGTAACACAAAACAGCTTCAATCTCGGCTTATTCATGAAACAAGTTGATGTTCCTACGTCCGTCGTTTAGGGGTTTATATCTCTTTCAAGATGCCTCTGGGTCGGTCGGAATGCGAGGGATTTGTTGCTTATAATCCCACCTTCGGCAACCGAAGACCCGAAGACGGTGTGCGTTTTGATCGGTTCGAGTCCGATATAACCCATAACCGACTCCAGTGAGATCAGTATCCGTGGGGATTTTGACACTTCAAATCGTTTATTCTGCGAGCTATGTTAGTAACGTTAGCTCTTTGTCGATTGACCTCATTACGTATTTTATCCTTCAGAGAGACTATAAGCATAGCTCGCTCCAAGACACACTGCGCGACTTTTATTTGGTGAGCTAATTCCAACGTCAGTGTCAGGGGTTAGGTTATGTTAGAACTGTGACCACTAAAAGCACGAGGCAAGCGAGCAAAGCGAGCGTGCCGCGGCAGCGGCACCTAGACAAAAAACAAAACATGAAAAAATAAACAATGAAACCACCGTCACTTTATTGACAATGAAAGGATTACTAAACCGAATATTCGATATAATCCCTCGACTAAATCATTATTAGTCTAATGAAGCATTAGGTTAAATAAAATTAGTGCAACTGAAAATTCGGTGAAATGACCTTATTCCAATTAAATATTTATGCTAAATAAAATTCTACCAATTAAATATCAAGGTCAAATGAAGAATTATGTGAAATGACTTTATGGTTACTACAAACGTTGTATACAAAACAAGGGTGAACCTGCAAAATAGCATGCCAGATTCTTGAAGTAGTCTTATCATTTAAATTTAAGTGAAGATCTGATTTCCTGAAGAAAGTGATACGGAAAATAGAAGTAACGTTATAATATTATGCAATAATTAAGATTCAAATGCAAGTAATTTCAAATGCAAATACGCAGATACGGTTGACAGAAATTAAGCCCGTAAAGATAAGTACCTACTACGTTTACACCGTTTTGTACAAGAGATAAATGCTGTATCGTCAAAACCATTTTCTGTTTAACTTTTAAACGAAAACATCAGCGGTATCTGTTTCTAAAATTAAATTGCCCGATTTTATCACTCGCTCGAAATCGCAAAACAAATCCGTCACAGTAGTAATATCCCCCACCTCAGTGATTGCCCCAATAAAATAGAATTTCAAAATCGTCTTCACCTACATCAATGGTACGATTAAGTAAAGTACTCGACAAGTAGTGTTCCTTTAAAAAGTATCCCGTTTCATACAAGTTACTATATGGTTTTGTTACCAACAAGGGTAAGGACTACTTTAAGGTAAGTTGATGTAGGAAAAAAGGGATTGTCAAACCTCGAGGTTGACCCCATAACGTGGACCAACATCTCATACATATTTTGGCATTGTACGGAAGGATTACGAAAATGATTTATCATCCTTTGGATAACTTATTTGAAGGATGAAATCTTATAAATACCTTTTATTTTCTATGTTATTCGATGCTCCATTCCATTACTATTGTACTTATAATGCGAACTTAGGTATAGAAGCTCGTCTAAAGTATATTGGTATTTGGTTAGCTATTGTTCAGGGTTCTGTCTATGTTGACATCTGAGACCGACTTCGCTCTTAGTTTGAACGCTCTTGCACACCAATAACCCATATTGGTGCCCGTAGCCCACACCAATATGGGTTCTTGAAGTACAAAAGTGGTTCACTATTACACTTGTATCTACATATATAAAAATGAATCGCGAAATATGTTGGTAAGCGCAGAACTCGAAGACAGCTGGACCAATTCGAGTAATTCTTTTTTTTATTTGTTCCTTGAACTCTAGGGAAGGTTTTTATGGAGCAGCGGGAGCGAGATTGGAAGTCCAAGCAGCAGGAACGGGATCAGAAGTCCATACGGGTGCAGCCGCTGGCAACAGCTAGCTAAAATTAATATTAAAATTTCATTTCAAAACTCATAAGTCCCTAAAGAAATATTTTAGCTAAATTTTATCCTCTGCGCAATTTATTTTGTATAGGTTATTGACATGAATGAGTATGTTTACTCATTGACGTCAAAAACTTATTATCTTAACGAATTTCCAACATTATGTGGGCTGTTTTAACAGCTAATAGGTTATTTTATGTAAGTTTCACAAAATCAACTTTTAACAAAGCCTTTGTAACTTAATATAAAATGAAATTACAAGATATTTCCAAGTTCACATTAATAAGAGCTACATTTCAAGTAGGCGTGCGCATTACAAGTAGACATACATTTTAATGAGTAATCGAATCACTGGATTGTAGTACTTACTGACTCACTGAAATCGCAGGCTTATTGGAATACTGATTTAACTCAAAAAAGACGATTTTTGGGAAATCGTGAAATAAAATCGTGCATTGAGGACTTATCCTATTTGCTGATGAATAAATCTAAAACTAATTTATTAATTTATCAGGAATGCTTGTATTTTGAAAGTATGATAATCTATTCATAAGGTTTCAATAAAAAAGGTACCGAAAATTATTTCTTTATATTTAAAAAATCTATTATAAAATGTGCATTCTATGTTAAGTCAGTTTCTTATAAAAAAATAAACATACTTTCAAAATGCAAGTGTGCCATTAAGTTTTAAGCCGGTTTTATTTTAAATAATGTATTACTTACTATGACTTAATCAGTACTTAGTCAGTATTGTAATAACCGTATAAAACATACTTGGTGATTGGGTCTCTTTTTTCAAATTAGCAGATAGTGAATAAATTTAATGATGGCATTTTTAACGAATTAAAAGTCATTAATATAATCATCAATCTTTTATTACAAAATAGGAACAAAATTAGCAATCAGTACTCTTTATCATTAGTAGGATATTATAAATGTGAAAGTTTGATTAGATGGGAAATTTCCTCTTTCTCCTCCCAAAAACTACTACATTAAACTGCGGGTGCTGCCTAGGGCAACAGCTGAAGATTCTATGAGTCAACAGAAAAATCAAGGCGGAAAATAGTTGTTGTACTACAAAATAAAATTTAAAAAGTTATAGCTCACTATGAAAACCACCCAACCCACACACACAAACCCACTATAAAATAAAACAATGTCAGAATAAACAATTAGGTAAATTACTATAAAACATAAAATAAAACTTCTAAGGAAAACATAACTAAAGCTATGGTCAATTTTTTGTCAGGAGCTTTCTGAAATCTTACTTTTTGTTTTCATTTATGCCTTGGCGTTGTGTATAGGCATTACATAACTTAATTTCATATCAAAAAATGTTTGCCTTTGAACTACACTTATCTTTTCACAGCATCTAGGCCTGCATTTATCACCACAAGGTGGTTGTACAGAACGAGGTTTGATTGCTTTATTTTTCTCAGAAATTTAGCTTTATTCTGTTTCCATCTTTCTTCATTACGTTTACGCTTTTTACCCTTCTTCTTATTTTCTTGGTTTAGTGAAAATTCTGTTGTTGTAGGTTCATAAATGTTTATGTGCTCTGAATGTTCCTCTGCAGTTACTGGAACTATGCTATCTTGAGTTACCTTCTGTTCATCACTAGAGTCCATATCGGAACTATCACTAGAAGATCCTGAAGATGATGAGGACATAGAAGACGTAGATGATGATGAGCTCCCAGATGATGTTGATTGACTTGGATATACTGGCACTTGTCTTCGCTTTTTAGACGCAACTTCGTATATTGGATCTTGATCATTTAGGTCCCAAAGTAATAGGTGGCGAGCCTATTGCCATTAACCAGGCACTTATGATCCTGCGATAAATACACACATAACTTCGAAAAGCATCGAAAAGTCATTGGTGTGTGCATGGTAAAACCTGGGATCTAACCCGAGACCTCGTCTCGGCAGTCCATTACCCATACCACATTACACGAAATGTGGGTGCTAGCACCTCTGCCTACCCTTCGGGAATAAAGGCGTGAGTTTATGTATGTTGTTGTCATCCAGTATGTTCTAGGTTATCCTACAACATAAATAATAATATCATGCCTCTTGTACAAATGAAAAAATTTATTCACAATTTTAGACCAATAACGACTCAATATATAATATTTAGAAGCAATTAAAAATTTATATATAATATTATATTCATATTTTTTCCAAACAAAGACTCAACTATTATTCTGTCTACTAACTAACATTATTTTTAGTAGTAAAAAGACTTATATTTGAATATTATAAAGTGTTACCATTAATAATGGATAGGTTTTAATAGTAAACAGACTTAACTCGTAAGGAGTCTAGAAAAATATAACAACGTTTAATGATAAACTGACTAAAAACTGAATGTGTCACCAAATATATTAAGAAAATAAGTAGTAAAGTAACCTAAAATTTAACTTGTCATTATAAGATTATACAGTTTGCTTAAACTTACCTGTGAATTTAATAGTAAACACCCTCAACTAGGATTGGGTCTTCGTTCAATGAAACGATAATAACCTCACAACATAAGTGTTGGACACAATCTGGTATGAGTCATTATGCGACTTAAAGTCAATGAGAGAACGCACAAAAGTGAAAGAGACAGATTATATCGCCGCGGCAACAAGAATGCGTATTTGCAACTCATTTCAACGGGTAGGCGGTAGATGGCGCTAAACAAAGCCTGTATCTGTATGAAACTCAATTCTGACTTATCTACTAATGGGTCACTGTTCCATTAAGCCTGCGAAATGTAAACGTTACAGTGCCAGTTCACATTATTCAAATAGCATTGGAATGATCCTGGAATAAATGTGGACCGGTCATAACTCGCCGGTAGGTGGTCCCGTTATATTAAAATTACTAATACTAATGTCAAATGAACATCTACCTAAGTTTGACTTTTTGAACGCTCACGCTTATAGGATTTAGCCAATGGGTTTAGCTTATTGGAATGAAACCACTTCTTTACTAATATTATTACTAATTCTATATTCTTCTTTACTAAACTTACAATCGTAATGTGGATAAAATATCTCATAAAATAAGTTCTAAAATACAAAATTATCTTTTTTAGGCACGTCAATTTGACTTCACCTAGTCTTATGGTAAGCTGAAGGCAAAGTTTCAGGAGCGGGTGGAGCCGCCGGTCACCCTAGCAGAAGCAGGCCACGGCGATGGCGCAAATGCCACCCCATACCCAGGGGCTAGATGGGGACACCATGGTCCCCACATTAGGGGAAGAGGGTCATCTCAACAGAGATGTCTCCGGGTCTGCCGGGGTGCGAGAGATATGTCTTGTATAATCTCACCATCAATCAAGGACCCATGGACGGCGTGCGTTTTGGTCGGTTCGAGTCCGACATAATCACCTCCATCGGTTTTGGTGGAGGTGGTATCCGTGGGGATTTTGCGCACGATAAAAAAAAAAAAAAAAAGGAGAGAGGGTCACCATTTCCAACACGTACAATGTTACAATGGTGGCGTTCAGCTTGCCGACCTCATCAGATGCTTTTTCAGGCCCCGCTTATAAGACTCAGGACGGTAGAAAAAAGGAAACACGTACGCTGCTATAGAATTTCAAGACTTAATGGTGCGGCAGAGGAAAGACTCACCGAACCGCTTGGTTCTTGATGGGGTATTCTGCACCATATGCGAGTGATATCGAAGCCCTGCACAACTGTTGTCCTCTGTAGGTGAGAAGGGGTGGGATTAATTAGAAGAGCTCATCAGAAAGAGAGTGCGGAGTCAGAAATCATTTTACAGATAGTTAAACCACTTAGGAAGTCGTGGCATTAACAATTCCACAAAGTTTCCTCGATTGGGCGAAACTTTACCGAATCTTTAATGTCAAAAGTTTAGTTCCGGCATCCGAAGAAATAATACAATTTATTATAATTATTTATTACATTATCACAAAATGTCTTCTCTAGGTTGCTACAATAAATACAGAAATAAATATAGATTAAATTTTATAGTATATACCTTTAGTAAGTTAAAGGATATACCTGCATTGATATACAAAAAACCAAAGATACACAGTCTCGAACAAAAGTAGCATTCGAATCTGTCCGCAATCACACATAAATAGTTATAGTTATGTTATAAACATATTTTTTACAAATTCAACCTTACGAACATGACTTAAAGCTCTTTTTACAAAACAGTGTACAAAGTACGTGTATGAAACACGAGCGATGCGAGACCATTTTAAATGAGCGCTGAATTTCGAATTGACACCCTGACTGTATGTCTTGGGTTTTGTTTTTATATATGAATGTATACCTGTCAATATGCCCTGAGTATATCCGAGGTAGTCATAAATACAAACTAGTTAACCTGAATATACTATAACAATAGCGGTGTACCAAATCTCTAATCAAAACATTCAAAACAATACATGCTGATGTCGATCGTTCATCAATAATATTTTCTCTTAAACCTATTGTAGCTTACGAACGATGCTTTGATGTAGGCTTTTCTCTCAGAGTTGAGGGATTTAGAATGTCCCTCTTGTATTAGCTAAGATAAATCTATTTGTTATTTTTGTTTGTTATTACAAAAGAGTAGAAGAGTCGATTTCGGAGCGTAACTCCAAATTGCAAACTTCGAATGAAACCGAAGTTATCACATTTACTGACATTCGTTACACCCATTGGAATCTGGGATTAGTAAGTGACAAGAATAAGAAATAAGGAAATAACAATAGGTCACAAGTCATGGAAATTACTTGAAGTGACTTTTATGAAAAAAGAAATGGCAAACGAGCAAAATATGTTCATATCTGGTTGTTATCGAGCACTAAACATGGCGTGATTTTTATCACTGTCAATTATTTCTAATATAGTAAACTATTGCGTGCTGAATTACGCAGTGTTCGTGTTTGCCCGACCCTCCCTAATAGCTTTATGTTTCTTATTGCACTACTAACCCTTCAATTGGCAAAGCAAGAAGTGCAATATAATCTTGATTAATATTTTTATTTTATTTTTTACTTTATTCTTTATTACGATTTAGATGTAGGCATTACCTGGAGGAAAACCATTACAAGAAATTATATATTGGAGGGAGGGGGGCCCACCACTCACCCACAGTTTAACAATGCCAACGAGAACAATAGCAAATTATTACTAATTGTCATAGAATGGAATGTCAAACCGCACCCATCAAGCAAGTAGAAAGATTTCTTACCCGAGGGGAGATGTTGTAGTCTATGTGCAATATTCCGCAAGTGCGAAGGACAAACCTCTACACGAGGCATCTTCAGGAGCGCGAAGAGGTGAAACACGTAACGAGGACACATCACAGAACTTCATTTGCTACGATACTAACATACTACTCTCGCTTCATTCACTCTCATTACCTTCTTCATGCACCATTACCTTCATCAAAAGAATACTTTGAGATTAATCTTTACATTTAGCTCAGGAACAGTCCCTCGAGTCGATTTAGTGTAGGGAGTTCAGGAGCTTAACAACTTTGTTGTCCTTTGCCTACAAATAAATTTTATTCCCAAAGAATAAAATATAAAAAATAGGTCATGCCAACGGCAACCCGTAAATTGCCGGTAAAGAACACAACTGCTACGCTTCGTACTTCGTACGCTTCATACTGTATGTATTTTTATCCGCATTGTAGAACCCATAACAGAAGCTAGTTAAGCTATGCATAGATTGTGTAGATTATCCTATATGCCAAACCTCAGAGCAACTAAAATGGTTTTTTCTTCGCACTGCACGCGAAATACTGCACGTTACGAAATTCCATCTCCTCGGGTAAGTATGAGGTCGGCCGTTTCGATTTATGACGTTTCCGGCTCGAATTTATTTTCAAACCTTTTGAAAGAAATTTAATTAGACCTTTTTATATTTATTTGTTATCTAGCAAGAGTATATTAAGATTTTCTTGAAATGAGTCCGTTTTGCGAGCACGACAATGCGATTTATACGGATTGAAGTTCCAGAAATTGTGTTAAACGTTTGAGGTACCTATTGAGAGGCATTAGGCGAACAATCACATTACGCTGTCACAAAGCGCGTTTTGGTAATAACATTGAAGCTATCAGAGATTATACGGTACTTACCTAATATTAATGAAGCTACGTCGGAAAAGTTTATACTTGCTTTTTTTCTGCTAGTTACGACAGTTTCATATAACTTCAATAGAGTTAATCGCTATTTTAATTAAGTGTGAGCACGGAAGCGCTTTGTCCGAAACATTGTTATAATCGGTTTAACGGACAAGCTTTTTAAAGTGTATAAACAGTATTTCTGAAACAATCCCGTTAACGAAGCTTCATAAATTTGTGCCTATAGTCACAAACAAAACAATATCTGTAGGAACATTTTGCTTTATTCTTTGCTTGTAGATTTTCATTTGTTTTTATTTTTTTTTTTTATTTTAGCTGCTAGATTTGTTTAGAATGATAGCAGACTGTACATATATGAATCACTGCAGTGAGATAAGGCCCATGGGATTAGGTGATGTGAGGTGATTTATGTATACAACTAAGCAATATACTTACCTAACTAAAACCCATATTGTATTTCTGGAGCTTTGGTAATAATTATAATACCCCTTTCTGAAGTAACTGTCAAGACATTTAATATGCCCCAAATACCAGCACTGTCAGGAATTACAAACTAGGTACTATGAAGAAACTGGCACTCAGATAATATAGATTGATAAATTGCTTGTCATCATTGCTTCTACGTTATAACGCTCGGCCACATACGGCACAATCGCTGGTAAAATTCTCTTGAAAGTTTCCCATTTTCACCGAATTCTGTAAACTTGCCCCAAACGACCGAATTATTCAAAAGTTTATACAACTTTTTAGTAGGCAAATCTTTAAGAATCTTCATTTTCCGAAGAATTTATCTATAATCTTATAGAAAATGTACAGTGGGCCTCAAAAGTCCCTAGACATTTTAAGATCCATTATCCTTCGACAGTTTAAGTCAATTTAACACAATAAATAGCGTTAAAAATAAAGCGGATCAATATCTTGTTTCTTTACAAGAAAATAAGTAAACTCATGTAAGTAGATTCCTAGGCATAGGTAATTACATTAATAAGTAGATCCAATAGTTTCTAAGACTAGTAGTTGTGTTGTGTTTGAGGCCCACAATACAGTTACAGTTTAGTTGTACGCAGTTGGACTTATATCTTACCTTCTCATCGCCAAGATAGAATTCTACCTCGTATAGTTTTTTTTTTTATTTAATAGCAATAACATTTTTAAGCACTCAAGAGACATGTCGTAAGAAGTAGAACAAACACAATCCTAGCCGATCATATTCTACAAGCAAACACGTATTTCCCAAAAGACCATTATTGTTTAATGGCTGACTTTTAGGCGGGTTATCTGGCTACCTTCTAGCACTATTTTTCTTTAAAACAACTGAATAAATAAAGCAAATCTTAAGGTACATATTACATGATCCAATGCAATGTTTCATTATATCTGGTTATCGAACGTCCGCAAACTTTACTGTGTATTGTATAAAATGAAGATTTCTAACTCTATGTGGCATATAAAACATTTCTTTGTGTATTGCGATCGTCCATATATCATTACGCTTTCTGTAGCATTTCTTTAGAAAAAATATGAAAGATAAAAGCACATTTTCTCAGTGACGTCTCGTGTTTATACTTTTGGACAAACATAATATTATCCAATAACAAAATAAAACAACAAGGGCCATCTTTTGGTCTATCGTCAAACTATTTCACAGAAGATATTTTAGGAAATATGTGTTGAATAAGCCTTACTGTTTGTGAAATAAATGTTGTTTAGTTATTAAGAACCTCCATTTCACGTAAGTACAAGGCTTGAAGAACCATCACCCATGCTGATTGCTCCGCCGATACTTCAATTATATTATTTATCAAATAGACCGATCCAAATCTCTCGAGTATCAGATCACACTTGGAATTTATTAAAAATGTGAATACCGCGATTTACACTCGATGAAAATGAAAAGTCGAAGTCCTTTCATTTCAATAATGGTAGGAGTTATCTGGCGTGTAGGTATAACTCGAAACCTATAGAAAACTACCTTCATACTTGTTTAGAGGCGATTGCAAAATATTGTTGATTAGCAAATGGTTAAATCAGTCAATGTAATGAATACCTACTTATAAAATTTATTTATTTAATATACTCATGTCTGTATATATTTTTCTGTTGATGTTGTTTATTATGCTAATAATTTTATTTTTATGATCAATTTATTTATTTAATGTAAAAGCTCAGTTTTCATTTGATACAAGTACCCATAATATTATGTACTTACTCCTATATGGGCCAAGTCTACCTGAAATAAATTCATCTTATTTCATTTCAATTGTATAGAAATTTAAAATATTGTAAAGGTTCAAAATATAACTAATTAGATAGAGTCTGTTCAGATCCCCGGTTTACCCGGTGTTACCCGGTGTTCCCGGTTTTATTTTGAACGTTACATCATTGTATTGGTTTCCATAATATAACCCAATCGTTTGGATTCCATTGAATTCACATCATTTTTTAAATTACTACAATATTTTTATACCGACCTGTATTTTTCAATTAATTAGGTGTATTATATGTTGTATAGAATTATTTTATGAAATATTTACGAACTCGCCCCTTATAACAGGTAAACATTCATGTTTTTAGAGGATGATTAGATTTAGAGGAATACATTGATGTACAATATCTACATTATACGAAAAAAATACTAGTAGATATGTACTGAGCAATAGTTTAGTCCAAGTAATAAATATTTTATTATTTAGGTAATGGTGGTCATAATATTGATAGTAGCTTTCTATATTTTATTTCTTTAGCATCAGCATGAAACTATAGCGTACAACGGTAGGTACTGCGTTGGACTGTTAAGTACAATCATGTATGTATACATGAAAATATAAAGTTATTTTTCCGATAATATAACAATAACAATATGAGTCAAAATAGCCCTGTGTAGAGATTTTTTTACAATATTTGCTAATATTTACAACTTAAAAGCCGAAACTCCAAATAGGTATCCAGGTATCAATAATAGTAATAATTCAAAAAAAAATCCTTATGAACTCTTTACAAAATATTTTAACAACTTTATCAACTATCAACTATGTATATACGAAATCTATATTTGTCACCGTAAATGAAAAGCATGTCTGATAATAATTCAAGTTCTTTGACAAGATCAAGAGATATCATTTTCGCGTTTATTAAATTGGGTCCCAGGTGTAAAAATTCATCATCAATAATACAATCGAACAGCTACTCACCTCCGACACCAATTACACAGACAGGCTTTATTCGTCCGTCAATAATCTCCGGTTCAAATATCCAGCACCTATTTCGCAAAGCTGTCGTTTTATTAACCTCTTATAAATATATTTTTTCGTTAGTTTTCTTAAGCTTAATTATTTTTGTCAGCATCTGGCCTTGCTCTATCCTTCTCAGCGGGTGAGTTCGTGTTTGCCCAATGTGACACAGCTCCTCGCTTGCGACGGACGTTGATACTGCCTTGAATGATAATGCCCGTATATAACGGGATGCCTTAAGTCAATTCCTCTGAACATGCTATAGCCACTCGCCGGTATCGCTCCACCAAGCGTACGGCGGCATGTTGCATGTGAGGTTGAGAAGAAAAAACAGTAGATAGACGCATTGCACCCACTCTTCCAACACGCCATACCCAGCTCCCGCCTTAAAAGCAGAAACAGCTTTCTACACACCGGCAGCGTTTGTACCAGAGATAGCTCACGGAAAATGCACCTCCTCCAGACAACATCCAACGCGCTGAGAGTCTACCACCCGAGCATTGACTGAAATTCACCACCTGACAGTCTATAAAATGGTGTTACCTAGACGCGGGGAGAGGTAGCTGTGACTGTGGTGCACTTCTACAGTCGATAGACCATCCTGTCGTGCCCGTTTTGCCCCCATGCCTGCCAATCGCTGATAAGATTGAAGCGACGGAAAGTGCAGTTGTGTCGCCGAGTTTTGGGCTTAATTGGCTAACTTTATTTCTAATCGTTGCCACTGACACGAAGAAGAAGAAGATTAATTCTGTTGGATTTTAATTTTATTAAATTTACTTACTTACAACTACTGTAAACTAAAATTTGATTCTTTAATAATTTTATCTAAAAATCCAAATAAAGTCTCTAAATTTACAAGAATTGAGAAGCGAAATAACATGTCGGTATGCTTATACAGTTATTCTAGAGACTGTCAAAGACTACAAAACCAAATACCACTAAAAAGAAAAAACAACTGCAACAGCTTAGTGTTTAAAGGTCCCAGGTTCGAATCGTGGCCGTTGTACTACTGACTTGAACCCGCTCCTAACACAAATCATTGAGCTTAGCTTTCGAAAATGTTAGTCAAATCAATTGTTAATATTCTTGATTAAAAAACATACCTATAACTGAGTTGTTCCAAAAGTTTAAACCCATATTTATAGAGCTCTAAAGTTATTCATTTTTATTCTAGGATTAAGAGTGAAAAATCATTTTTCAGTGATTGAACAAAGGGCTCCATTTATCTATCAGACATAATTTATTACTCACAGTTACGCAACTCTTTCACTGCGACATTGTTCAATAGTTACTAAAGAAGAAAATATTTGGCAGGCAAGAAAAATATCACTCCTACCAATCGAAACAGTGGGGAAAAATTCCCACTTCTACTACCAATTGGTTTTCCGCTGGACCACTGTAAATATCCCATCCACATGACGTGACTCCTCTAGATGGAATGGATAAAAGGTTTTTAAATAATTATAGATTTAATTATTGTTATTACTGTAGTGTTGTTTGATGTGAAAATATTCTAGAATGGCACTCAGTTTTGAATCTCGATTTTTATGAGAACAGTTGTATAGAACATAGACATTAATTTTACTGGCGTAAATAGACCCATAGATTTATGTATTTATTGTGATTTATAATAGACCCCCTTACCATGTTAGCGAATTTGAAATCTGTGTCCTAGATTCAGAACTAAGTACTATTCTAGAATACGTATCTTTTTTTCTGTTGCGTGTGCTTAGTGTGGATTATTTCGTACCACTAATTAAAATATCATAATAACGCAATTGTATATTACACAAAACAATCTTTCAGGCAGAGTATTTTTGTTTTATTGTATTTTTACATAAAGACTGTATATCTTTGTCAGTGTATTTTTGTATAGTACACAAAGACTGCCCACAATCCACACGTTATTTAACTTATTCAACAACACAAAACTCTTATGTGATGACCTCACAATAAATTCTATTCACTACGTTCCTCTTTCTTAGGCCAAACAATAGTGGTTTTAGGTTAAATACACTGATTCAACTTGGTACATATAAAATGAAATGAAAAAAGTTAGAGAGAGCAGCATTGTGGGCAAGGAGTGTTTGCGTATAACTGTTCGACCAAGTTGCGAGTGTATGCACTTCGACTTCATAGAGCAACTTACAGCCTCGAGACTCCATCTCAATTTCATGTACTTATCTATAGATATGTGCGTCTGTGGTGAAAAAAGAAACTGCAGTCTTTGCAGTTAAGTAAGAGAAAGTAGAGATTTAAGTATTCTATTACGAAGTTCTACCTATCATCATCATTATTAGAATTATTTCGAGTTGCATTAGAAGTTTTTTCCTTGGATTCGTGGTCCTCTTACTCCTCATACGACTTTAACGGGTGCAAATATTTTGACTAGATACCTAAAATATAACCCACCAAATAATTTAGGTACAATTATGATAAATCAATTTTCAAATTATGAAAACCAGACTGTATTGAGAGAGCATTCAGCGTCGTTCGAAAATTAATGACAATTAAAAATCCCGTGAATATTAGATCGTTTCATGTATACCTATATCGCTAAAATGTTGAATGCAAGAGAAGAGAATATAAAAAAGATACCAACATTGGAATTTTCTGGAATTAATCGACAGGTGATCTTATTACAATTTTATTTTATACTTACTAACCATTTTATTGCTACTAAAATACTGAATATAACGGTGTCAATACTTAACAACGCAGAAATGTATACACACATAACTTGAATACGCTTTCTCAATCAAGAACTTGCAAGCAGCTGCACAGAATTGAAACCCATTAAACGTCGTCCCATTTTTATTTGCTCCTGCAAATACGCAGATTGCACGACATATCATCGTGCCATAGATAGTTTCAAAGCCACACAATTGAAGTCGTTAAAAGCAAATGTTACATCAGAGAAGAGTTTATAGCCTCATAAAACTTTTTCTCTAACCTAAATTTATAATGTTAATAGATCGTTCTAGTTTCAAGTTGTTAGGATCGTATATAACCCTTTTGTAAAACAAATAAAATCCAAAGGTAATGTCGAGGGGAAAGTTTTAATTAACAGAGTATAAAGGCTACGAAAGCAGATTATATTTAAATCTACTAACAAAAAAAAGCTTGCAAAAGGGGTCGTCTGCCTGAGGAATGTGATGTTTACATTACAAAGAATATGTGTATACTGTAGGTGTTTCTTTATTCCACCATAATTTCTCATTGTCAGAACAAAATTAAAGTAGGAATAGAATCTGTTGAATCCTTATAGTACCATGGGTGTAATAGACTAGGTTCTAGCTATGAGGAAAATTCAATGTAATTGAATGAATAAATATCTTGTGACTCCGTTTGTACTCGTAACAATAACGTAAATAAAAGTAAATGTAAGAAATGTATCTCTGCAAGAAAATTCCTGACTGTTTTAGGATTGTCTTAATTCTTGACTGTTTTAGGATTGATTTATATTTATAGCGAAAATATGGGGTGCCACTTACACGGCACTTTTTTGACTTTTATGAAAACTAGACTGTTTTCAGTTGCTTTGAAGCAAAATGTAAATCTAAATAGATTTACAGTTTGAAGACAAATATGAATATTTCTTAAATTGAACTACATAATTGAGACTATGCATCAAATCCTTTCCAAATATGTTTGAACAAATAACAAAGCGGCATTATACATGAAGGCTGTTAGTTTTACCGTCGTCTCACTGATTTTCTCTTATTGCTGTAATAAATTACTGTAATTATTTTTCCATTAACGTGACTGCAATCAACAAGACTCATGATTAATTAAGAATATTAAGAACATATCTCCTAATATTGTAGACGTACAGATTCCACGTTTATCAATTAGCTAAGCCATTTATGAATAGCAGCAAATCTGTTCTTTTTTCCTTCCAATGTATTCAGAAAAAAAATCTTCGGCGTTTTTGACGAAATTTAACGCTTTGTGATATATACTGAATTAAGACTAGGAATAATGTACAATTGCGATAATACGTATTCATAAAATGAAAAACGTCCGTGGAACCACAACTACATGACTTAGCAAATATAAGCCGTACTTTGGCGAACTATGATTCTGAAAAATATATCCACTCAAAGCTGGAGTAAAAACGGACGTTGAGTAAAAATGGACACCGGACTCCAAGATGAGATGTGACCGAGGTTAACGCTAAGATGATGCTTCGATATCATCGAAAGAAATAGATAAAAGAATATAGCATCACACTGTGACATCTTTCAGCAGCCTAGGTACTGCAGAATTTTCTATTTCTACATAAAGTGGCTAGTCAAGCGTAAGCTAAAACGTTTGTACGATGCAAGAATTGCCGCAAGCTACAGATGCTATCGTGATAATAACATCAGGAAGACCCATCACATCTGTATACAGATCTAATAAAGCATTCATTTAATAGCAATCAGTATCGAAGCCTGAAATTGGTTTGTATAATGTAAAGGGCTCATGTGTATATGAAGCAGTGAGGATATTATGTTTCTAGAATTAGATTTCATTCTATTATTTTGTACTGCTAACTTAATAAACGTAATAAAGTATGATAGTAAACTGCCGATACCTATAAATATTCATAACCAAAGAGGTTGCCTTCATCTCCGCGATAATCGGAGGTCGGAGCTCAGCTAATCAGGCGGTTATATGGGAACACCATGGTTTCCACACCAAGCGAAAGGAGCTACCTTAACAGTGATGGCCTCGGGTCTGCTAGGGTGCGAGAAATATATCTTATATTATCTCACCTCCGACAACCGAAAACCCAAAGACTATGATGGCATAACCACTCTCACCAGCTCTGGTTGGTGTGGTATCCGCAAGGATTTTGTGCAGAATAAAAAAATAAAGAGATATCCTTCATCTCCGCGATTTTATAGACTTTATCTTCCAGCTCTTTTTGATGAAACATTGTCTACCTGAACTCTGACATTATTCTCACATTTTAACACGGTGCCACTTAGAAGCCTTGCATTCAACAGGACACTTTTTCATGTCGCACTCACTGCCCTACCATAATTAGTTTTATTCATTACCAAAGAAACAATAGATACTTAAGTAGCAAGTCATTAGCGTTCTTCAACCGAAGTATTCTATAAAATGGAACTTCTGCAGCCAAGAGGTAACAAATTCCGAGTACCAATTTTAGAATTTCGTTATGCTAACTTATCAAAGGTAGCGGAACTGAAACTTAAGGTCATCAAAAATACTAAATACTATTTATAAGATACATTGTTTAGTTACGCTTTAAATAAACAAATTCTCTACTCAAACTTGTACCTATACCCACTTTCAGATCCTTGCTATTTATGTTATTTACTTGAAAAACTCAAACAATCAGATATTTCCATATCCAAAATGTTTTTCATAATATCCAAATAAAAAGTAATGAATATAAATCAAAACAGATTTTCATAAAGGATTTATGCCTTCACCGCGCACAGTCTCAATCGAATATATTGGGCGAAGGTTGTTAATCGTCTTAATTTTCGAGGTTAGGTATTTTCTACCCTTATCATAGAATATTTGCCCATTCATAACTTGTGAAAAGGAGCTCTGTCGAATTAGGTATTTTGTTAGCAACTTAGCAGTTGCTAGATTTAATAAGTGTTAATAATAGGGGATTTATTTTGATATTGAATTTTTTTAAACAATTTTTTGTAAATAATAATTAAGTGTGAGTTTAAATAATACATTTTTGAAAATATTATCCTACTTTAATGATTATTATTTTGGTACGAAATCAGTATACTTTTATGTAAAAAAATAAAAAAAGAAACCGCAAGAATTGAGCATCATGACTCACTTTCACTCCTTTCTCCCCAATTGGTGCACATGGGTTTAAATTGTCAAAAAACTGAACAAGAATAGATAGACAAACTATGATTTTATATCAACTACTAGGTATACTGGTTATTTGGAAATAACGCGCAACTTTTAGTAGGTGTCATATTATAAAAAAGAAGCGCCTAAGTTATCTAATTAATTATAGGTAGGTACCTACTTTTATTCAGTCATACTTTTTGGCAATGCTTCGCTACTATTAATCTCATAACTTCTGGGGTGATTACTTCATTGTTGTTTGTTACGTTTGCTAACATGCAGTGAAAATTTACAAACAACTTTGTTAACGACTTGGTCGATTATAACTTCGAGCTTAAAACCGGGTACCAGTGTGCCACAGTGTGCTATTGAAAACTTAGGCGTAGAGTCGTCAAAGTTAAAAATTGTCTATACCTGCGAAACAAAGAAAGGAGAGCATCAAAACATAAAGTCTGCCATTTGTATAACTTACGTGTTGTGAAATTTACGATCACGATAGCCAATATTAATTTAATATTAAATTAAAGGGGGTAAATAGGGTCCTCATAAGCTCATTTGATGGACGAGACACAAACGTCTTATTTTTTGACCCCCAAGGCTCAACTCGGACAGAATAACCTGTGATGGTTGGGCCTAGAGGCGTTTGTCAAGCAAACTTCGCTTGACAGCGCTCTGAAAGATACCTCGTGTAGAGGCAAAACACGTGTCGAGGTTTGTCCTTCGCACTTGCGGAATATTACATCATCATCTCTCCTCGGGTAAGAAGCCTTTTTACTTGCTTTGAAGGGTGCGAACATTGCTTCTATAACAATTATTAATAATTTACTATTGTCATCGTTGGAATTGTTAAACCGTGGGTTAGTGGTGGGACTTCCACTCCCTCCCCAATATATACCTATCTTTTTTTTTCGTACCATGTTTAGTATAAAGTTTTCGATATATAGAAAATACAAATTGTCCCTTAAGGAAGCCGACATATGAAAAGCCTCCACGTCACGTTTAATGCCTGGCACAGCGGTCAGAGCCCAACAGTATTTGCACGTCGAATTTAACGAAATCAACGGCACTTTTGTGGCGATCGTGACCAATTAGGCGGCACGAAAATACAAAATAGTTTTTTCTCTCTGATGTCACCTATTTGTAGAAAGGTCTTGAGTAATTCAGTTAATAAAGATAAAGTAAAAATGTCATGTTTTATTACATTGCAACCATAATCAACTGTAAAAATAGGTTCTGTCGGGATTTAATTCGTTTTATTTTACACTAGCTGTTGGCCGCGGCTCCGCCCGCGTAGATGTCGATTATCGCGTTGTACCACTCTACTCGATTCACTACTTGCCTCTCTATACTACGTTTCCTTGCTGTCATGACAACGGAAATTGTTAGCGATATTAGCGCCAATGTATAGAAATTTACCGGATCAATTGTGATTTATGATTATTACTCCGCTCCCTTGTATGGTAGCGTGATGATATATAGCCTATGTTACTCTTAGATATTGTAGCCTTTTAGAGGTGAAAGAATTGTTTAAATCGGCCCAGTACTTTTTGAGCCTATTCATTACAAACATACAAACATACAAAAATAGGTACAAATCTTTCCTCTTTATAATATTAGTATAGACATAAGATAATGTTGACCAACGGTTCATGGACCAATCGACTGTTGGTGAACCGTTTCAGAGTCAACCCAACGTTTCGAATGCTTCTCGGTAACACTAACAATTCAACGAGTTCCAGTACTTTGGGATAACTTACACTTAATAATTTTTCTGTAGTTTTTTTTCATAACTGTTCATTTTGAATTTAGAAATCATACTATTACCTACACACAACGACCGACATTCTAAATCAAGCGGTCCATTTGGGAATTCTAACTTTGGTGAATATTCTTCTCAGTGACATTATGTATAATCTAAACGTATGCTATAAACGCTAAAAGCCTCTTTACTACGACTCGAGGCTCGTAATACGTTTAAGTGCGAAAATTCACATTTGATGATATACGTGATTTTTTCCCCTGACAAATATTCTTTGGAGAATTTGTATTTGATTATTGAAAGAAAAATAGCGAAAGAGACTGGCCTTTATCCTAACGAGGTTTTATTATCACAGGGTCAAGAAACTTATAACTGATAATGAATTTCAGTAAAGTTAATTAAAAAACAAATTATTATGTTTATTGGTTATTGACCTGGCGTCGTATATCGCCAAAGGTCTCTGTACCATGGACGCCTAAGATTTTCGGTTCTACGTAATATGTAGCTAGTAATGCCATCAACTGGGCTCTTTGTCGCTCTCATAAGTATATATGACACGTCATTAACTCCGATTACCAACTCATACCACGAAAATTATTTAATTTCTATTTTATACCAGTATAGAGTTCCCACATCAATTTTTACTGCAATATAACAATCAGCGTGATAATCGCCTTTGGGCAGGCGCACAATACCATTTCCTAATATACTCGTATGAGTTGAGGTTTACATAGAGTTCTATAAACATACCTACCTCAATATCTTCATCTGTTTTTTTTTCTTTATTTCACCGTTCCAATGGACTTTTCAAAACAGACTCTAATTTCATTAATGTGTTATGTATTTTTTTAATATTCGAAACAGTGTCGGAACAAAACAAAAATATATGGACAATAATAAGGTTATTGTCAACATAAAAATAAAATTTGATATTATGAAAATACCACATAAATGTACAATGAAATTTACCTTTTATGATGCTATCAGCAGTCGTTTGTAAAAATGATCGTAATACAAAAAAGGAATTGAGGAAAACCAAAACAATAATGTCCCTTCCGTGTACTAGCTCACATTTCCCAAAAGGCTATAGAAGAATTCTTTATACCTCAACAGTATCTGATAATCAGAAAAAAATCTTAACAAAGACTTTCCAGATTAAAATGTACCGGTGAGCCTAACAAAAAAGTCGAATCCACCTGTCACTCCACCTTAAATAATCGGAGAAACATATCTTCCTTAAAAGTAAAAGAATTTTTTATCGAAATTAACCTGAATTATCGTTAATTTATAGCTTTTTCGTTTAATCCGAAGTAAGGAATCCAGAGGAAAACTAGTAAAAGTCGCTTTACAGAAGAGTTATTACGTTATTATTGTGTTTGAGCATTGAGAAGGCCACTCGCACATTTAACTAACTACGTTTATACAAAGTCAATATTCTTATTCATTAAAATCCGCTTGCATAAAACTTACGTATTAGAGCCCTTTTTTTTTCATGCGAAAAATCCCCACGGTTACCCCCCTTCCCCGCCGAAGCCGGTTGGAGAGGTTATGTCGGACTCGAACCGAAACAAAACGCACGCCGTTTTTGGGTCTCTAGTTGCCGGAGGTGAGATAGTAGTCAACATATCCCTCGCGCCCCGGCAGACCCGGGGCCGTCTCTTTCGAGATGACCCCCGTCGGGTGTAGGGACCACGGTGTCCCCGCCTAGCCCCCACGTATTAGAGCCCTGAGCCCGCTCTTATACTCCTCCTTACCTTTATCTAGTTAGTTTTGGTTGCTACGAGAGTAACTGCTGTCTATTTTGTTATATTATGTATTTATAATTTGGGTTCAAGAGTCTCCCTTTGTGAAAAGTTTAAAGAAATAGATATTCTAACCGTAGTGTCACAATACATGTTCCCGTGGCAACCTAATGTATCTAAGAAATATTTTGTATCTAGACTAAATAAATGTTTGTAAATCAAAAAAAAAGAAAAGCCCGCCCAGTTTCTTGCCGGAGTCTTCCTGTCGGACGTGACGGGGCCGAATCAGCTGCGGTCCATTTACTAACCTAACCTTAATTATATTTTTAATTTTGACGTTTCGTAAATGCATTTTAAGGGTGTCTATACAGAATACGTACACCGTTACTCAACTCCAAATTATATCTACTTGACTGTATAGCAAACGACTCTTTATTACTTACGAGTAGAAAGGAAAAATATTAGTTATTCAAATACGAGCGTGTAACTAATGAGCTACGATTTTATCTAAGTAGCGCAATTTAAGTGCTACTGGAAATAGATTATTGTCTGTTGAGAATATTATTCCTGAATGGAATGGTTGCTTTAAATGGTTTTGGTTGGTACTTGTGCGATACAATGGAATCAAATGATAGTAGGTATGCCTATTGTGAGAAAATAAAGGACTTGAAAAAGATATGGGTACAAAATACCACTAAATCAGCCGAAGCTGGGATGAATATGATATGGTTTTTCATACTGAAAAAAAAAGAAACGATTGAATTTTACTATATTCTTTCTCACAGCTTCAAACCAACTTGTAGAAATATTTTTGTCTTTTGAATGAAGTTTGTAAATCAGTTTTTTATTTTTTCAGTGCCTGTTTGTGATGCTTACTTTTGGTAAACATTTTTTTATTGAAATCTCACTTATTTCTGTCTTTCTATTAATTGTGATTTATATTGTAGGTACAGTAAACAGAAATTTTATAAAATGTTCAGAAATGATGGACGTACCTACTTTAAACGAATAAATAACAACACCTACACACTTACTGGACTAATTGTAGTCCAGTAGGTGTGTAGGGGTTGTTATTCGAAATGGCAGCTGTCGCTAGAGTCTCAATTTCTTAACTGTTAGTAGTTGTGTTGCAGGTTCCATCATCAACTTACAAAAATAAATGAATAGCGCACAACTAGTCTTATGTACGTCCGCGTATTTTAAGAACGATCCCGTAACTCTTAATCGTTAAAGATTTGGGTTTCCCTTCATCATCGGCTCAGCAATATTAACATAAGACTACAAGAAGCAAATATATGGTTGTTATAAAAAAATCTATAAAGTTTGAGGGTTCCTCTTAATTCCATGGTTTCATTATTAATATTAAGTTTTTATTTAATTTTATTTAATAAAGATACATACATACATATATAGTCTTCAGGTACCGCTTGGAACATGGAAGTATACTCTTCGAATTGATGAAAGAATTTCAAAAATCTGTTCACAAATAGGTGACATACTTTGCGATGAAGTCGAGTTTTACGTCAAAAAATTAACCTCTTTTATTGAAGTCGGTTAAAAAGCTGTCTAAAATACTTTTCATGGCACAAGTTTATTAAAGTCACCATTTTGAGTAACAATATTTAATGACAAAATTTATATTGTATAAGATTATCTTGTTATGACATACACTACACTATTTTTTACCACTTAGATGGCAGACAAGCACGCGGCCCACCAGATGGAAAGTGGCTACCGTGACTTATGGAAGCTTGCAACGCCAAGGGCGTCTCTCGAGTTCCGCCGACCCTGTATCTGGCAAGAGAGGTGGTGAAGGTTAAGAGAGTTTCTCTGCTGTCAGCGCAGAAGACAAAACCACCACAGAGCAGTTACAACTTAAGCCCTCGGTCTTCTCACTGACAACACAAAACTTCTTCAGTGAGCTTTAATTTGGCTACTACTCGCCGCCGGGAATACAACTCAAGGTTATTATTAGCCGTGGCATTTATGTAGGGCGGAGGCTCCAGACGAACTGCTCAATTGAGTGGAAAGGTACCGTCGAGTCCTACGCACTACAACCTATTTACACAGCTATCGTGATAGTTTACATATCCTCGTTTTTACCAATGTAGCTAAAGATTGTTTAAAACCTTTCAAAATCACTTTCGTTTATCATGGTGTGCTTTATTACTATTTATCCCTGAAAGTAAATAACCGTACCTAATCCGTATTAGTAATATACCGTAAACCGTAGACCGTAATAAAAATACTCTCTGAAATATTAAGTGCTTCAGGTTTGTACCTATCGATAAGTTTAAAATGTATTCTGATTTTGCAAATATCCGGCCGATGTTAGCCTCGAATACCCCTTTTAGGAACACAGCCCATCAACGTGTGAATTTTATCCTCGTAAGCACAATAAGCTTTTGAATATTTTTTTTATGAGATACTGAAATAATTTAAAACAAAATAAACATTTCCATGATAACACGTACCTTTATAGCGATGTTGATATTAAAATCTATAATTGAATAATACCACTGCGTTATTGCAAGATACATACATAACAGAACTCCACCGTAATCTAAACGACAATCCAATTTCCGTAATACAAATTAACAAATGTTTTATATCTGTTGAACCTTGAAGGGAATGTAAAGTGAATTTCGGTCACCGAAAAGGGACTTTTTGCGTCTGCAAAGGTTCGAGGGTATTCGTTACCGCAGGACTCCAAATAACGCGGATCGCGCGTCGTTGTAACCTGTCGAGAGCATCTAGTAAGTACTTTGCGGCGGAGCCATCCCAGAGATGCGAGCAGTATTCTACGTAGGAGGGGATTTGTGTCTTGTAAAGAAGACACCGCTGCTCCGGCGTGAAAGCAAGATTATTAATACCTAATGACAATCTGATAAAATTGGCAATTAATTTGGTAATATATAATAAATATATATCAGTTATAAAAGGGTGTCTCACAATTGTGACTCAACTTATTCTATCCTACTAATTATAAATGTGAAAGTTTTAGCAGATAGTCAGACACTTGTTACTCAATTAAGTTGAACGGCTGAACGGACATATCTGGGAACAGAAGAAATCTTTATACTGGAGGAGGTCTTCTGTTCCAAGAGACCTTCAAGCCCCCATGAGGCTTTGGATAGCCGTGGGTCAGCCGGGAAGTGAGGTATATGACAGAGACTACCTCACTCTCTGTAACTGATGGTCCGAGACAGCCTAGTAAGATTATGTGTACAATTAACTTATAAAATGAAAATCAATGTACAAGTTTCAAATGACTTTTTAGCGATGGCGGCAAAATAATCTATAAAGTGATGAAGACGCACCGGTTGATGAAGTTGTAGGGCCTAACAAACCCAATTGTTTAGTAATATTCACTCCTATATAAGATGCTCTACTCTCACCTTATCTCCCAGTACGGCCGGTCACCGCGGGAGAGCTCGACCAAAACCCTCCAAGAAACCTATCAAGATTAGAGAAGAGCAATATAAATATCTGTACTTTCAATGCCAGGACACTGCTATCAGAATCAAAACTTATCGAACTAAAGGAAGCACTACAAAACATTAACCACGATATTTTGGGACTGAGCGAGGTCCGCAGATTGGGAGAGAGCATAATCGAAGACAACAAATACATTTTCTACTACATTGGACAAACCAAAGGGTTATACGGGGTGGGTTTTCTAGTCAAAAAGATTTACAAAGAAAATATTAAAGCATTCACTGGAATATCAGAAAGAGTCTGTGTGCTAGAGATTGACCTAAATAATACACCCTTTGGAATAATACAGGCATATGCGCCTACCGAAAGCTCACCTCAAGAAGACATAGACAACTTCTATGAAGACTTGGCCAAAGCTCATGACTCTATCTCTACAAAATATATAATTTGTATGGGAGATTTCAATGCCCAGATAGGGTTACCTAAAACATATGAGCATACAGTCACCGGCAAATACGGCTATGGCAACAGGAGCATTCGTGGGGAGAGACTTATCCAGTATGCATACGAATACAACTTAAAAATTGTAAACACAATGTTCAAGGTAAAGCCTAAAAATAGATGGACATGGGTCTCTCCAGATAAAAATATAAGAAACGAGATTGACTACATTATGACCAACAAACCTAACCTATTCTCCAAGTGTGCAGTAGTCGCGTCTTTCCCCTTCGGTTCAGATCACAGATTACTGAGAGCCACAATCAACCAAACTACAATGGGAAAGAGCAGAAGAAACTTTTGTAATACACCAAGTAGGTTGAATACTTTAAAAGAACAAGAAACATATTTAGAAAATTTAAAAACATATATACCAGAACTAATGACATCACACGAGTACTATGACGCTGATAAATACTGCCAAAAAATAGGGGAATCAATACAAAAAAGTCTAAAAAGTACCGAAAGTAAAAGAAAAGCTAATATTTTGTCAACAAGGGCGCTGGAACTTATGAAAGAAAGAACTAGATTACAAAACAAGGAAAAATTGAATAAAAATGACAAAGAAACTTTGAAGGAATTGTACAAGGCAACTAATAAAGAAATAAAAAAGTGCTACAACACTCACCGAATAAATACTATACAACGACACCTTGAGAAATCTAGATCTACCAAAAAGGCTCACAAAGAACTGAATAGAACACAGAAATGGATTCCATCACTTCAGTCCGACTTAACGAAAACCAAATCACGATTGGACGTCATAGATATGGCCACAGATTTTTACTCAAAGCTATATAGCCAACCGAACTCTTACAGACGGACAAAAATGATCAACCAGATCAATAATACCTCAACAATTCCAGATTTTACAGAGTCGGAAATCCTGACACAGATAATGAAGCTGAAGCCTGATAAGACCCCGGGCCCGGATGGTATCACCAATGAATGTATAAAACGCGCAAAGACTCTACTACTGGGACCAATCACACTTCTTTGGAACAAAATATTAAGAGAAGAAACGGTACCACACTTATGGACTGAATCTCAGATTATCTTGTTATACAAGATGTAGTGGTGTAAAACCACTACTAATATTTTTTATCTGCATGCTATAATTAAACGCATATAAATTGTTATCCAACGTAACACGTTTCGTAAATGCACATAGTTACAAATTAGTTCTCTCCTAGCATGTAATTAAAGTATTATTTCGTTACATTGTTTAATTAAACATTGTCAAGTTTGGTTGCGTTTCTGGTGTCATATTTGATAATTAAGTACAACCATTGTATTAGAATAATTTATTAGCATAGTTAAAATGCTCAAAAGCCAAGGTTCCATACCGGCATCGAGCTGTCAATTGGCATGACACTGGAACGATATTCACGATTTACACTTCGAGCGAGAGGCATCGTTTTGTGCCGGCTCTTGAAGCATCACCAAGAATCAAGATGGCTAAGTGAATCACGGGAACTCTGAACGCGATGAATCGCGGAGTTTCCCGGCCATCATCCCTCATCGTGACGTGGTAGGCGCAGCGACGTACCCCGACGATTGCTGGCGTGCTGTGGCGCGCTTATTTCTGCGACGGCGTGGCTATCCTCGAGTCGACGTGTCCTCCGAAGGACTGGCACGTGGCTGTGTCAGTGCTGCACCTTTACGGCAAGGGTGCAGTGACGCCAAGGAGACACCTGGCCCATAACGCTCCTTACACTACGGTCCGGGAGCAGCCGCTGGTTGCAAAGCGACGGAGGCAGTGAAGACGGCGAGCGGCGCGCGATGCGTTGCTGGACAGGCATCAGATCACGATCGTTCGTGATACGAGGTATTTCACCACCAAGTTTCCTTATTACATGGCCATTCGTCCGCGTCGCGTGTGTTCGTTTGCCACCGAGGCTATATTTCGTGAGTGCTGTGCATCCCCGATGAGATGGACAATATATAGATTAACTAGACATAAGGTCCACCATTGTTAACAGTATTCGTTTAATAATATAAACTATATATACTTGTCAGTGATATCTTTCATTAACATTCCCGAGGTACCCATGGTCAGATTATACTTACAAACTTCTAAGAGGTCCTTGAACCAATGGTTCAGTGCTGACCTACCGAGAGTACTATCCGATAGCACTATTTTAAAACTTAGATTCATTGTAGCTTACTTATAAACTTTTATATTCTTTCAACTCCAAGAGTACTTATACACCTTTTATACGCCACAATCGGCCTCCCCTTTTTTATATGCTACAATTGGCGCCCGAATAATATATTTTTAATCTTAATTACTTTAAATTTAACCTTTGACTGACCATTGGTATATCTCGGTGAAATTTTTCTTTGTTATCAAGACTTTGTTTTGACAAAATCAAACAACTTAACTTTTGCTATAATTTACATAAAATGGTGTTCACTGTATCTGTACCTATATGAATATCTTAGTTTATCCATGTTAAACCATATATTTAACATATTTTATACTTTAAATACAGATATTTTGATGGTTTCTGTTTACATAAGTTCATTGAACATACTTAACCTAACTTTTTTACTTGTCAATTGTTTAGTGAACATTCATATACCTATTTGCTGATAACATTTGTTAGAATAAACACAGTATTTGTTCTATAACTATTTACAACTTCGGTTTGAATCACACCAACAAATAACTTTAATATTTTGTTGTTAACTTATATTTATGACTTCTTATAGTCTTATTGTTACTCATTGTTTTGAGAAACATACAAACTTAACATTAGTAACTTGAATACACTAAATTGTTTTGATATTGGTGATGCTTATTTAATTTTTGTGTTTCTTCACTATTTGATGGGGTGATTCTGCAATAATTTGTTTTTATTTTTCTGTTTTTGTGCTACACATATAAACTTTTGTGTACATTTTTTTGTTCATCATGGCTGATGAACCAACTGTTTCAAAGCCTTTGGCTGTTGATGATCAGCATCGTAATGTCACTCTTAGGAAACAACACCAAGATGTGTACGGAACGCCACCAGAACTTGATGATGGTACTAGCTGTAAATCACCTTTAACTACTCGTTGTGATAAAGTCATGCAGGTCGTGCGCGATGAAAATTTACGATCTTGGAACATTAAATATTCCGGTGACTCAGATGTAGTTGACTTTTTCTTGCGTATTGATGATTACATGCGTAGTAGAGACTTATCGGAGACTAAAGTGGTTAAATGTTTCGCGGATTTGTTAAGCGGTAATGCCTTGGATTACTATCGGTTAATCCGAGACTCAGTCACTTCTTTTGCAGATTTAGAATTTAAATTTAAAACTTTTTTCTTATCTTGTGATGGTAACTTCATTTTAGAAAAGAAAATTAGGTCACACACACAGTCTGCCAGTCAACCAGCTAATCTGTACGTCCTGGAGATGGTGACTATGAATTCTAGGCTTGCTAATCCGTTACCTATGAATACACTTATGGACATTATTACACACAATATGTTGCCAGCTTATGCCCAGCTTTTTGCTTTAAATGACATAGATAATACAGATAAATTACTTGCATTAGCTAAACGATATGAAGCTTATACTAATATTTCAACACATATTAGTTATAATGCGAAATCTAGTAAACAGCATAAATCTGTTACGGTGGTGAAAACAAAACAATCATCATCATCTGATAGGAAACCCACTTGTTTAAAATGTAAGAAAATCGGTCATTTATATAAACAATGTAGAACTATACGGGGTATCGTTTGTTTTAATTGCGGCAACAAGGGTGTATTGACTTCCACTTGTTCTAAGTGTGAACCAAACATCAAAGCTAAATCATCTAAATCAGCTAAACAAAAAAACTAGTTGGCTCAGGAGTGTCTAGGCATAAACTAGCATCTCAACACTTTGGTACTGTCACTCCTGATATTTCAACCTTAGACGGTGACAACAGAATTTTTTTGAATTTTTCTATTCACAACCACACTTATCGTGGGTTGTTGGACACTGGAGCTAATCTTTCCATTATAGGTAATAATTACCATCATAATTTGTTACACTTGGGTTTCAAATTAGTTAAAACTGATATGGGAGCTACTTGTGCTAACGGTTCTAGGGTTAAGGTAATAGGCAGCATGTCTATACCAGTTAGTTTTAGAAACCATATCTCTCATATATCATTTTTGGTTGTCCCTGATATTACTAATGACTTTATTTTGGGCATGGATTTTGTTCATGATTTTAAACTTTTAAATTTAAATTTTGCTAATATTCAGTCATCCTATGGGACCAATGAATCTCAACAGGATAATGTCTGTGCTATTATTCCCATGAGTGAACTCTCACCTTTAGAATCGCGTGAATTAAACAAAATCATTAATAAATTCAAATCTATTTCTACTGAAGAGAAAGGTTTAGGTAAAACTAATATCATTGAACATAGGATCATAACAACAGGTCCACCTATTAAACAAAGGTACTATCCTTTGTCACCAGCTAAGCTGAAAGCTTTAAATGAAGAAGTGGACAGAATGCTTGCGCTGGATGTGATTGAACCTTCTAAATCACCATGGTCCAATCCTGTTGTTATGACACCTAAGAAAGATGGTTCACTCAGATTTTGTCTAGATGCTAGAAAATTAAATGATGTCACAGTTAAAGATTCTTATCCATTGCCTTATATTAGTTCTATCTTAGACAATCTTAAAGGAGCTCGTTATTTGACTTCCATTGATTTATCAGCTGCCTATTGGCAGATAGCTCTTTCTGATTCTGACAACATTGATGGTTACGGTACATCATGTCAGAAGACAGCTTTTGTTGTTCCAAACCGAGGACTGTTCCAGTTCAAAAGAATGTCCTTCGGATTGTCCAACGCTGGTAGCGAAATGCAGCGTCTTATTGACTCTTTATTCCATCACAAATACGGTGAGAAGATCTTTGGTTATTGTGATGATTTGTTAGTCGCTACTCATTCGTTCTCTGAACATTTATCTATTCTAGAAGAAGTATTTGAAGCATTGAAAAACGCTGGTTTGACTATTAATTATGGCAAATGTGAATTTTGTAAGTCACAGTTGCATTATTTAGGTTATGTTGTAGGTTCACAAGGTTTACAAACTGATGAAAGAAAGCTACAATGTGTAAGAGACTTTCCTACACCTGTTACAGCCCGTCAGCTTCGTGCATTTATTGGCTTATGCTCTTATTATCGTAGATTCGTCAAGAATTTTTCTACTATTGTCGCTCCTATGACAGCTTTAATAGGTAAAAAGAAGGGTAAAGAAGCGATCGTTTGGAGTGAGGAAGCTGAAAAATCATTTTTAGCTCTTAAAGATGCCCTCACCCAAGCCCCAGTGCTTGCTTGTCCTGATTTTTCCTTACCTTTTCAATTACATACTGATGCTTCGTCAGTAGGTATTGGGAGTGTACTAACACAGGAAATAGACGGAATAGAGCATCCTATTGCCTTTCATTCACGACTCCTGTCGAAGACAGAGCGTAACTACAGCACTACTGAACGTGAGCTGTTAGCGGTCGTTGATTCTGTAAATCATTTTCGTCCTTACATTGAAGGCAGTCACTTTATTTTAGTTACAGATCATATGTGTCTTAAATGGTTAAAAACTTTAAACAACCCTTCTGGTCGTTTGGCTCGTTGGGCTATGCAATTAGCATGTTTTGATTTTGAGATTCGACATAGAAAAGGTAGCTTGCATGTTGTACCAGACGTCCTGTCTCGAGTAGAACTAAATGCAGTTTCATTCTCGGGGGGTAGCACTTCTAATGATGATTGGTATAATAAATTATTTAAAAATGTAACTTCCAATCCTGGTTTTCACAAAAACTATTTAATTAAAGACAACATTTTGTTTAGATATTCCAAACCATCATCTAGACTACATGAGGACACTTCATGGAAAATTGTCATTCCTCATGAGTTAGTACAGGACTGTATCAAAGAAAATCATGAAAA
Source organism: Pelosia muscerda (assembly GCA_963691645.1). Taxonomy (NCBI): domain Eukaryota; kingdom Metazoa; phylum Arthropoda; class Insecta; order Lepidoptera; family Erebidae; genus Pelosia; species Pelosia muscerda. The sequence continues at coordinate 10,712,952 of OY829100.1, forward strand.
TAAAGCTATACATCCTGGTACATTTAAAACACTGGCCAATATTAAAGCTAATTATTTTTGGAAAAATATGTATGCCGACATTAAAAACTATGTAGCTAATTGTGATAAATGCAAGTCCCATAAGCATTCAAATAACATACCACATGGCTACATGACCAATCAGAAAAAGGTTGACCGTCCCATGCATACATTGTCCATTGATACAATAGGTCCCTTAGCAAAATCCTATTCTGGTCATGTGTATATTCTATCTATAGTAGATGTTTTTACAAAATTTTGTTGGCTCCACCCTCTTCGTACTGCTACCACTAAAACAGTTACATCTTTTATTGAATCTGAAATTTTACTTAAAGAAGGCACACCTTGTGTAATCATTTGTGACAACGCTACTATATTCCAAAGTAAGGAATTCAAATCTTTTTGTACAAAACATTCCATACCTAAAATTTTTTATAATGCTTATTATGCTCCTCAATCCAATACAGTGGAGCGCTATAACCAAACCGTTCAAACCTGTCTCTCTCTTTTGGTTGAGGATGATCAGCGTAACTGGTCTAAATATATACCTCAAATACAGCTCTTCTTAAATACTTCTGTTAACATTGCTACTGGTTATACACCATACTTTTTGGCTAAAGGTCGAGAGATAGTCGCGGATGGTGCACTGCATACACTGCGTGGCAGCACACCTGATTCGTTAGACGATCTTCAACTCTCAAGTAGGCACTCTAAAGCTGAAGCCTTAAATGACCTTGCTGATATTTTCCAACGTGTGAGCACTGCTCTGACCAAGGCGTACAAACAGAACGCCCACAGGTATAATCTGCGCCGCCGAGAGCTCCGGTTAAGCGTAGGTGATATTGTGTGGAGGCGAAATTTTGTACAGTCAAACGCAGCCAAGTTCTTTTCGGCTAAGCTAGCACCGAGGTTTGTCAAATGTAAAGTTGTTGGCAAACCATCCGATGTGGTTTACCATTTAGAAGACCTCAGCACGGGGATTGTAGGGAAATATCATGTCAAGGACATAATTAAAACGCCAGGAGGTGTGTAACACTAGTGTGTGAGACTGTACATGTGTTGGTATGTTTGTATCTATTTTGCCTAAACAATGTTGACCTTTTTGTCAATGTCATTTTACTTTTGGTACCTGCATATGTATAGCTTCGCATCAGCAATGTGTTTTTGTTTGTCTGTCTTTAACTCTTTTCTCAGTAATTTAAATGAAGTTTCAAAGATAGAAATTTTTTCAGACATGAAAATTTTTAATTTTCATTTTTGACTTTTTGGTATTTGCTTGTGTAAATACACTAGTCACAGATCCTAGATCTGCTTTTTTGATCATTTTTAGATCAGTACTTTGGCCAAAACAATTGAAATTAAGTTTCAATTTCTTTGTGATATCACACTTACTTGTACTACTTGTATAAGATTGTATGTTATGGAAGTGCACTCCATACATTAGGACTTCTCAGGATACATTAGGATTTACTTATCTTAGTTTTTTACCATTCTAGGTTTCAAAACAATGAATGATAAGTTCTTCTTGCTTGGAATTTTTAAGACTCAGTCTTAAAATTATTTATGTGATTCTTATCACTTAAATATAGTTATTTCTAACAATTTCTTAATAGATTTTGTACTCGGACTAATCATATGGTCTGACAACACTTGTTTGATAGCTTTTCAACCATTACAGGTTCGAAAACAATTCAATATAAGTTTGTTTTTCCCAGTACAGTTTCTTAGACTCAGTCTATAGAAACTTGTTTCCTTGTTCTTCATATCAGTCTCGCTCTGATATGATTAACTCCTTCTGATATCAAGCAGTTCTAGACTTCGGATAGTCTGCTTGTAGTATATCCCAACAGATTCCGGACCTGTTGTGGACTTTTACATATAAGTTTAGTTTTAGTATATTCCATACTTCACTCACTGGATTAGCTACCCAGTGTTGTTGTTGTTGTTGTTGTTGTTGTTTAGTACTTAATTCTTAGATTAGGTAATTGCTTTAGTCAAGTTAAATTGTTAAGCTAATCTTTAACACTTTTCAACTTAGATTTTTTTTTATTATACCTTTAATCATGGCTAGGTAAGCTAAAAAAAAAAAAAAAAAAAAAAAAAAAAAAAACTTTTCATTGACTTTCAAAGTTTTTTTTTCCGGTTACCCCGGCTGCTTCGGATAAGGGGTTATCCTCTTTACTCCGAAGGGGGGTATTGTAGTGGTGTAAAACCACTACTAATATTTTTTATCTGCATGCTATAATTAAACGCATATAAATTGTTATCCAACGTAACACGTTTCGTAAATGCACATAGTTACAAATTAGTTCTCTCCTAGCATGTAATTAAAGTATTATTTCGTTACATTGTTTAATTAAACATTGTCAAGTTTGGTTGCGTTTCTGGTGTCATATTTGATAATTAAGTACAACCATTGTATTAGAATAATTTATTAGCATAGTTAAAATGCTCAAAAGCCAAGGTTCCATACCGGCATCGAGCTGTCAATTGGCATGACACTGGAACGATATTCACGATTTACACTTCGAGCGAGAGGCATCGTTTTGTGCCGGCTCTTGAAGCATCACCAAGAATCAAGATGGCTAAGTGAATCACGGGAACTCTGAACGCGATGAATCGCGGAGTTTCCCGGCCATCATCCCTCATCGTGACGTGGTAGGCGCAGCGACGTACCCCGACGATTGCTGGCGTGCTGTGGCGCGCTTATTTCTGCGACGGCGTGGCTATCCTCGAGTCGACGTGTCCTCCGAAGGACTGGCACGTGGCTGTGTCAGTGCTGCACCTTTACGGCAAGGGTGCAGTGACGCCAAGGAGACACCTGGCCCATAACGCTCCTTACACTACGGTCCGGGAGCAGCCGCTGGTTGCAAAGCGACGGAGGCAGTGAAGACGGCGAGCGGCGCGCGATGCGTTGCTGGACAGGCATCAGATCACGATCGTTCGTGATACGAGGTATTTCACCACCAAGTTTCCTTATTACATGGCCATTCGTCCGCGTCGCGTGTGTTCGTTTGCCACCGAGGCTATATTTCGTGAGTGCTGTGCATCCCCGATGAGATGGACAATATATAGATTAACTAGACATAAGGTCCACCATTGTTAACAGTATTCGTTTAATAATATAAACTATATATACTTGTCAGTGATATCTTTCATTAACATTCCCGAGGTACCCATGGTCAGATTATACTTACAAACTTCTAAGAGGTCCTTGAACCAATGGTTCAGTGCTGACCTACCGAGAGTACTATCCGATAGCACTATTTTAAAACTTAGATTCATTGTAGCTTACTTATAAACTTTTATATTCTTTCAACTCCAAGAGTACTTATACACCTTTTATACGCCACAATCGGCCTCCCCTTTTTTATATGCTACAAAGAAAGGCGATCCAGCGGACATAGGAAATTATCGTCCAATTAGTATCATGTCTTGCCTCTACAAACTTTTCGCATCATGTCTGCTCGAAAGAATATCCTGGGACATTGACATACATCAACCAATCGAACAGGCAGGTTTTAGAGGTGGCTTCAGTACTGTCGATCACATTCAAGTGGTGGATCGAGTGATAGAGGGATACATAGAGTCCCGAAAACCGCTATATATAGCCTTCATAGACTACAAGAAAGCTTTCGACTCTATTATACACGAAAGCATCTGGGACGCATTACAAACACAAGGTATAGCAGAAAAATATATAAATGTTTTAAGAAACATATATGCGCACAGCTCAAGTAGAGTCAAGCTGGATAGAGTCGGTACAAGGATCAGTATAGATAGAGGTGTCAGACAAGGTGACCCGATTTCCCCGAAACTCTTTATAGCCGTACTAGAGGAAGTAATGAAAAGCCTAGACTGGGCCGGGAAAGGTATTAACATCAATGGAGACTTCCTGAGCCACCTTAGATTCGCTGACGATATCGTCCTATTCTCTGAGTCTGCAAAACAAATAAACGACATGATAAACGAGCTACAGCAGACCAGTGTAGGGGTGGGATTAGAAATGAACATGGAAAAAACCAAAGTTATGACAAACCACCACAGGATGCCCATCTCAATAGGAAGTAACCTTCTCGAGTTCGTGGATAAATATGTTTACTTAGGAAAACAGATATCTTTTAACAAAGATAGAAATTCAGAAGAAGTAAACCGAAGAGTGGCGATCTCCTGGAAAAAGTACTGGGCTCATAAAGAAACATTCAAATCACACCTGCCGCTGCCCTATAAAAAGATAGTGATGGACTCAGAGATATTGCCTTGCCTCACCTATGGTTGTCAAACTTGGACGTTCGATCTCAAAACTAAAAATAAAATTCAGACCACCCAGAGAAGGATGGAAAGGAGTTGCCTCGGAATAAAACTAAGAGATAAGGTGAAAAATGTCGACATACGAGAGAAAACCAGAGTTACTGACGCATTAATCTTCTCACTACAAAGAAAGTGGAGGTGGGCAGGTCATATTGCCAGATACAACGACAGATGGACCCTAAGATCTGTAAAATGGTCTGGACCGCCAGGCTTTAGAGCGCGAGGCCGACCATGTGCCAGATGGGCAGATGAAATAGTAGCGGTGGCAGGAAGAGAATGGCTAGAAACAGGAAAGAACAGAGAGAATTGGAATGCCTTGGAGGAGGCTTTTACCCTAAGGGGGTCCATACAAGACAAAGAAAATTGATAAGAAATGCTATTATATTAATTATTATTCAAATGTTATTTGATGATGTTAACTTTATTTCATAGATTTAATTTAATGAATTGATTTTATTTTATTCTATTTTATATAATGAATTGCATGAAGCTAAATACATCTTATTTAATGATATCGATTGTATTTTATATAATGATCTCATGAGATAAAATGAGTTTTAAGAGGCTATTTTATTGTTTAACCAATTAGAGTGATGATGTATAATTTATTTTATTTTGTATGGAATTAATTAAAGCTATTATTATTATTATTATTATTATTATATAAGATGCTATGCAAACGCTTCCGAAACCGGAGGCACAAAGTGCACTCACGGAACTTTATAACCTAGCATAAAAAACGATTTAGTATATTTTTAATTGTACCACTTAATTAGCAACATTCTCTATCTATTGTATTAGTACCTAAAGCAAAATGAAACGATAACTTCATAAAAAACATCACATCCAAAATTGAACAGTTGGTAATAAAAAAAAATTGAAGAAATTACCAAATCGTAATTTTTTTATGCCAAATTGTATTATAACCGGGGAACTACTAAGTGCCTTGAGCTGCGGGAGCGTTTCCCCAACACCCTTTATAGCGCACTTTCATATATAAGTAGTAACATTACCGCTCGTAGGTACAAACAGTGGTGGATTTGCCCTAAGGCCCGGCGGTGGTGTTTGGCGCGAGGGTTAAATTTCTAAATATATTTCACACTAAAGTTGATCACATAGTAATATCATTATGTATCCATCATGGAAGTTGAGAAAGGGGCGGCTGATAGCTTTGGGCCTAGGGCGGCTGAGACTGCAAATCCGCCACTGGGTACAAATACTAAAATACTGCATGAATTCCATTGTGAGTTACGATCGTAAGTTTCTCTAACGTATCTACTGCTATTAGGCAGGGCACACGAACTTGTTACGACTATTAATGGGCCATCGTTTGCAAGATAGCTCCATGTTTCCAAACTCTATTTGAGTAGTTTGTGTGTACCTACTCATTTAGCTAGGTTATCCTTGTTTCACCCGATGTACCTAAGTTTAAAGACTTCCCAATCAAATAATACCTACAACTCGTGGCTGAAAGGTCTGGGTCGACAAACTGAGAAAGTAAAAATAGTCTATAGTGAATACTGATAGCATTTATTACAATTTTCATTGTATCTCAAAGAAGAAATATATCTCCTAAAAAGTATTTTAAATGGTTTTATTTAGTTTGGCTTGCTTATTCAAATTTAATATTAATTGAAATGTTAGTGACTTTTTTTCGGTTCACTCAAATTGATAATACGCTTGTACTTCTTCACGATATTATTGCTGAACCTAACCAGTTTCGCGAAAGTCGCAGCGAAGGTTGAGAACTGTAAAATAAATCCTTAAGAATGCCGCAAGTCGAAACCGATTATGTTCAGTAACAAATATCGTGGAAAAGTACAAATGTGTTATAGTGCACGGCATCTAACTTGGCAAGGTTTTGTATTAGTTGGGTAAGTTCGCGCATCATACACTTAGAGGCACAAAAAATGCTTGTCATTATTCTATTCATTCACCAGAATGCCATCATTTATTTTGAATCTTGTCTGCTTTACTGCAAAAGAGACCCAAAAATCGTCTCAGATGCGCTGACGGTTTTTGCCAAGTTACGTGCAGATTTCTGTTTCATTAATCAACATTTTCATCAAGTTCCATTAATTAACAGTGTAGATAGACTCTTATACATCTATAATAAAAATTATAAATTCCCTTTTCACTAATAGTAACGTAAAGTTAAATACAGACCGACATTATCAACAGTTTGTTACATTAGCCTTTGCAAACTATAAAATTATGTTAGAACAAATTTTAAGTAAGACAATCTTAAAACTTAGCCGGTCAAAGTTTCGTTCTTAAACTAATTAGAGCAAGAACGCGACTTACGTAGTGACGTTAAGAAATTCAATTCAGATTATACCTACATTGCTACTACTATATTTGCTTACGTCGTAACACCGCTCTATCAATCTCATGGCGGAGATGTGCGTGTTAATCTATATCTATATCTATACTTATAATAAAACTGTAGAGAGGTCAATTCTGTACATTGAATATATTTACAAAATAATTATTGGGGGATGATTGGTGATCGATACTAATGCAAAAAATGCAATCAGTAATTTTTTTTGTCTTTCTGTCTGTCTGTCTGTCTGTCTGTATGTGCACGCATGGATCAAAGACTACTGGAGGGATTTTGATCAAACTTGGTACGATTATAGTTCATAGTTCTGGGCAACATATAGGCTACTTTTTATACAAGCTGATACCCGTGGCTTTGCCTGCGCTTCATTTATAGGTTGTTTTTGGTCATATCTCCGATTCTACTTAACCAATTACAACCAAATATACGGCAAATTATGAGTCTAAGCAAGACCTTTGTAATAAAAAAACCGCATCAAAATCCGTTAAATACTGCAGTAAAAAATTGCGTTCCAACCCAAATAGCGTTATGGGTACCATTATCATAATGAAATTCCAACATTTATCCATAGATGGCGCTCCTCAAGTGACGTCATTTTACAACACTCGGTGTTAAAATTCTCCGTAAGATAGTCATTACTTGCAGTTGTAATATCTAATATCTATCTAAGTTGTAATATGTAAGATCTTATAATTAATGCGAATGCGAATATATTAGTTACATCCTTTCTGAACTGCAGATTATTCTGAGCATTGATTGTTGATGTTGTTCTCAATTAATCTCAATAGTTTCTTTTCTATCTTATCTTAATTTAATAATTTAAAAAAAATAACTTAAATGTTAACACAATTAACTTTACAGAATAGAATAGGAATACAGAGAGATCCGGAAGTATCCGTTTGCCTTGCTTTCAATCGCGCGATCATTCATCGTAAATCACTAATTCTAAATTATTGTATTTCCATTCCATACTTATAGTACTTATACTTTACTTACTTATTTACTTCCAATCCAAATAAATCCCTACCTAAATAACAGGCTTCTGATAAATACTACAATAACATAATTTTTTCGACTGTAATCAGTCGAAACGAAACGAACATACTTTTTAGCTCGACATCGCATCATTCATTCATAGATCATTAATTATTCTTTTAATCCATACTTACTCATTTTCTTCTTTATATATATAGCAGGCTTTTGATATATATATTATATTAACATGCCACCTAAAAAAAGAACTTCTTTATCCCAAAATTCAAGAAACTCTAAAAGAATGAGATATGCGCGTTCTCAAGAATCGACAGAGGAAAGAGCTCATCGGTTGAACTCAATGAGAGTTAATAATGCAACTGCACGAGCGCAGGAAAGTGCCTTAGAAAGAGAGCTGCGTTTAACTGTAGAAAGGCAAAGTAAAGCTAGATCACGAGTATCTGAAACTTCTTCTCAACGAGATCTAAGGCTTACAGTTGATAGTGAACGACACGCTTTTGCCCGTGAGTCCGAAACGTACAATGAACAAGAGTAACGGCTTGCAGCTGATCGTGAACGACATACTGTGTAGTATTTGGGTATTTAGAATAATTAGAATGATAGTCTCTTTGTGTATTTATTGTAACTGTTATAATATTATGATCAGCTCGCACAGTAACATAAACTTCTTAAAGTAGGTAATGTCTAATGCGTAGTCCCATGCGTAGTGAGTAGTGTCCACCATATTCCCGCGCACCGTCTGTCAACCTGACAGGTCGTTCAGGAACCCACAACATCCTCCCCTTTACGATCAGTCAGGATACATAGGTAGTCATTCATCCATTTTGGTGGAACTCTATGACGGACACCTCTCTTTACAATTAAGCTATCGGTATCAGTAACATTTTCATTTACATTGTTCTCACTTGCATTACAAGCTACATTTTCATTTACATTATTATCATTTACATTATTATCATTTACATTACAGTCTACATTTTCATTTATATTATTATCATTCACATTAAAGTCTACATTTACATTATTATCATTTACCTTAATAAATTCTGAAGATCTTGGAGCGATGCAAGGGGTACTATAAAAAGGCATCTCAGGCTGTGGTGACGGTACCAAATGAAATCTATTTCTTCTGAACAACCCTCTATCTGTCTCCACTATATATGATCTAGGCTCATCTGATTGTTTTAATACTCTTCCATATATTCTCAAATCACTAATCCATACTTTCTCTCCTATTTTTAATTCCTTTAATTCCCTAGTCCTATGTCGTTTGTTATAATAAGTACTAATTTTTTCTTTCTTTATCATTTCTTTTCTTTTAAATTCTCTATTACAATTTACTGACTTTTTTAATAACTGAGGTAACCTAGGTAAGTTGTCCCTTAATTTCCTATTGAAAATAAGCTCAGCTGGGCTAAATCCTGTGTCCAATGGAGTATTTCTATATACTAACAGTGCTAAAAAGACATCTTCATTTTTTTTTCAATAAATTTTTTGCAATCTTTACTGCTGATTCTGCACAACCATTACTTTGTGAATAGTAAGGACTGCTTGTTATATGTTGAAAATTGTATAATCTAGCAAACTCTCTAAATCCTGATTTAAATTGGGGTCCTCCATCAGTTCTCACAATCTCCGGAATCCCAAACTTTGAAAATATTTCTTTACAATAATCAATTACTCTATCCTCTGTTAATGAATTTAGCTTTTTAATATCTATATATCTAGAATAATAATCAATTATAACAATATACCAGACCCTATTGTAATGAAATAAATCTATACCTACTTTTTGCCATGCTCTACTAGGGGTTTTTTCTAATACAATGTTTTCTTTTGGATTAACTCTCACTTCTATGCATTTTGGACAGTTCTGCACTAATTTTTCTATTTGCATGGCTAAACCTAACCACCACACTGATTGTTTAGCTCTGTTTCTACATTTATTTATTCCCAAATGCCCTGCATGTATTTTTTCCAACATTTCTGATTGCAAATTTGTTGGTATGACAACACGAGATTTATACAGCAACAAACCACCTCCCATAGATAAATCATACCTGTACTGATAGTAACATTGTAAATCTTCTGGAATATTTGATTGATTAGGCCAACTCCCCTGTGTATAAAGAATTAATCTCTGACAAATGCTACATTTACTCTGTTCATCTTTAATTTTTTCTAGAAGCAGATCTTTCAATGGAATGTTTTTTAGTGTAAAATTAACAAATAATTCTGAATTGTCTTTGCTTATTTCTTCTTCTTTTTGGAACTTAGAAACTGGATTTCTCGATAAGGCATCCGGTATTAGTAATTTTTTTCCCGGTATGTAGTGGACTTCATAATTAAACCTAGTCAGCTTCATTCTAAATGACATCAGCCTTGGTGTTAATTCATCTATAGGTTTGGTCTGCAAAATTTGTACCAGGGGCTTATGATCAGTTTCTAATACTACTTTAATACCATAAATATAATCTTTAAATCTATCTACAGCCCACGACAATGCTAAACATTCTTTTTCTATTTGCGAATATCTTTTTTCTGTTTCAGATAAAGTTCTACTTGCATATGCTACTATATTTCTATTATTCTCTTGATTTTCCTGCATTAAAGTCGCTCCTAAACCATATGAACTACTATCCGCTGCAACAATGATCTTATAGTTTGGGTCAAAATGTGCTAAAATTGGTGCATTTTTTAACATTTCCTTTATTTTTTTAAAAGACGCCACCTGATCACATCCCCACAAAAATTCTACATCATTTTTTAATAAATTGTATAAAGGATATAACACTTCTGTTTTGTTTTTTACATATCGCCCCACAAAATTTACCATACCTAAAAATTGCATCACCTGTCTCTTATTTTTTGGAGATTCAAAATTACTGATAGCTTCTACTCTATTTTGATCTAACTGTATACCTCTGCTATTTATGACATGCCCCAAATACTTTATTTCCTCTACCCCGAATTTGCATTTACTTTTGTTGATTGTAATACCCTTCTCCTGTAAACGACTCAATACCTTCCTTAAAATATCATCATGAGCCTCTATGCTATCTGCATGAATCAAAATATCATCCACATGGGTAACCACACCACTAATGTCCTCAACCAATTGTGAAAATTTCATAGAAAAGTACTCTGGGGCACAATATAAACCAAATGGTAACCGATGATACATATACCTGCCATAAGGTGTAATTATAGTTGTTAAATGTGCTGAACTACCTAATGGAATCTGATGAAAACCTGCTGTGGCATCAATTTTTGAAAAATATTTAGACCCTTTCAATTGTGCTAATGTAACTTCTAACTTTGGAATTGGGAAAATTGGTCTGAGGATATTTTTATTCAATTCTGTGTAGTCCCCACAGATTCTAACAGTGTTTTCATTTTTTGGTACAACCACTATAGGTGACACATATTGAGTAGGCTCCTCTACTTTAGATATTACCCCTAGTTTACATAAACGGTCTAACTCACTCTTAACTTTAGTCAACAATGGTATGGGTACCACCCTAGGTGTACACTGAATATAGCTTTTATTTTTATCTATTAGTCTAATATCAAATGATTCTTTAAATACCCCCAATTCATCATATATTCTAGGAAACTCGGCTTCCACATCCACAGTACTAATATTTAATAACCTATTCACCCCAAACACCTGTATAATTTTCATCTGTTCTATTGCAGGTACCCCCAATATAGGAGTCTTTAAATTTTGCACTACATACACATCACCACAATACTGACGGTCCTTATATTTCAGTCTGAGTTGTAAAATACCCCTTACCTTCAAATCTGTATGGTCTGGGCCTTTGATTCTAACCTTGCATGGCTCCAAGTTGTGTGATTTAGCTACTAATTCTTGTGGTAACGCCACTATATCAGCTCCTGTATCAATCAAAAACATCAAATTACACTTATATTGCTCATTTCTATACACATCTATCTTTATCCTATACTTGCTGTTTGTCATTATGCACACCTTCTTTTCTTCCTGTATCTGTTCATCTTGTATGTTCCTGATTCTCCCAGCTTTGCAACACCGAGCAAAATGGCCTATTTTATTGCACTTCATACACTTAGCCTTCAAAGCTGGACATGTCTGTCTTGAAATATGCCTCTGCCCAGCGCAGAACCAACATTGCCCTGCAGTTGCAGAATGGTTCTCTTTTTTAATTTTATTGAGATCTGTAGTAGCAGATACACCCCCAGAAAATGACCCCTTTTTCTCAAAATCTTCTACCGTTTGCGCAGCCTCTACTGCCTCTTTTAAGGTTATATTTGTCTTCATTAAAATTTTCTCTCTTCCTCGCCGACTAGCCATACCCACCACTATTCTATCTCTGATCATCTCTTCTTTCATCGACCCATACTCACAATTATCCGCTAGCACATGTAGGCTTCGTATAAATTCGTCTACGCTTTCGCCCACCTCCTGATTTCTGGTGTTAAATCTGAATCTGGCGTACACGGGGTTTCTTTTAGGGTGAAAATGTTTGTCTAGGGTTTCCAAAGCGCTCGCAATTGTGGCGCTATTACTTATGTTGCACTGCAAAGCCACCTCCTCAGCTTTGTCACCCATTAAGTATAACAATAGATCAATTTGATCAGACTCTGATCGATTATTCGCCCCACTCACCGCCATGTATCTTTGAAATCTTTTCCTCCACTTGTCCCAGTTTTCTGGGACAAAATCGTAAGGATCGGGTGTAATCACTACACCCGGCATGCTGGTGTTAGCCATTATTTGCTTACCCACTTAATATTATTTTCACAGTTTTTCACCGCCGCTGCCACCATGTAGTATTTGGGTATTTAGAATAATTAGAATGATAGTCTCTTTGTGTATTTATTGTAACTGTTATAATATTATGATCAGCTCGCACAGTAACATAAACTTCTTAAAGTAGGTAATGTCTAATGCGTAGTCCCATGCGTAGTGAGTAGTGTCCACCATATTCCCGCGCACCGTCTGTCAACCTGACAGGTCGTTCAGGAACCCACAACATACTGTATCCCGAGAATCTGAAACCCTATTCAACGAGAGGTACGACTCCCAGCTGTCAGCAAACGGCATATATTATCCCGAGAGTCGGAAACGTACACCGAACGAGATTTACGGCTTACAGCTAACAGCGAACGACATACATTATCCCGAGAGTCCGAAACGTACACCGAACGAGATTTACAACTCACACTTGACCGTGAACGACATGCATTATCCCGAGAGTCGGAAACGTACACCGAACGAGATTTACGGCTCACACTTGACCGCGAACGACATGCATTATCCCGAGAGTCTGAAACGTACACCGAACGAGATTTACGACTCACACTTGACCGTGAACGACATGTATCCCGGGAGTCCGAAACCTACACTGAACGAGAGTTACGTCTTACCTTACAGCTGACCGCGAACGACACGACACGACACGTCTCAAGAATCTGAGACTTACACTCAATATCATGACCGTTTTACAGCTGATAGGATACGCCATGCTATTTGAACTGTTTACTCTCTAACCATGCTACTCAAAACAAAACATTTCAATTAGAATAAGTAAATGTTTATAAATAGACCAAAAAACAGCCCGCTAAATTTCTTACCGGAGTCTTCTCAGAACAGGGCCGCGTTTCAAACTGTAGTTGGTAATAGTAATTTGCTAAACCTAAATTTCATATTTTTTTACGTTTTCTAAGTGTCGCTTTAATGGTCTATACAAAATAAGTAAATGATTTTGACCTTTATTTCATTACTGCTAAAATTGAATACAAGTCTATGTAGGTATAATATATTTTTACAGTAATGTATGCTATAAAAATATGCTGTAGAGCGTTTTCGACCTGAAGCGATGATACGCGCGATCCGACTTTCACGCGTGCGGAGCCGCGGGCAACAGCTAGTCAGTACTATAAATCTAATGTCAATCTAATCAAAACACACCAGTATCACAAGGTTAACTACAAGCAGCGAGTGAAGCTCTTCTAAGCCTAGAAAAGTATTTCAACTAGGTTCAATCTTTGACAGTCTCGGAACTGAGAGACTGAATAAGTACATGCGTTATCTCCATGTAAAATGGCAACTAAAATCTGGTTAATTATTTTGATCTTTGCACCAATAAGAATTTAAGACAATGTGCTATGCAAAAAACACAACAAAATAATAAATTCATAATAATAATATAATTCATACTATCTAAATATAATAACGTAATATTATATAACGTAATTTGAACAACTGGCTATATTTTTATACTTAGTATTTGATCCATTTTTAAATGCTGCTATGTTCCTGCACACCTTGTTTAATAATGACATCACAGAGTACAAATGTCTTTGTGTGTAGGCTTATTGAATGAAAACGCCTCAGGGCTTACCGTGTGTCTAAGCCTTCGTGTTTGGGCGTGAAAGCTTTAATATGTCCTCTGACCCAGTCGGAAACTTACTTCTTACTAATTCATGTACTTTTTTTCACCAGATTTTTATCACTTTGACAGAGTTATGAATCATTGTATCAAGATTAATTTTTACATTTCTCTTTTTCACAATTTTGCAGTGGTAATTATAACGGCCGCGTAGATATTGTATGAAGCCCTTACTTCGATTTCCGTGTCAAGAAAATAATTTATTTAGTATAGTGTTGTGGGAACCCGAAAATATTTGATGAACGTTGAACACCTCTCTGATTTTACCTTCTGAATACAGTCACAGATATTTGAGTGATTTGTTGTTTACACCTCTTTAAGTAGATTCAATAAATTTTATTACGCTTTTAGCTTAGTATTCAAAATCATCTATGTATTTGTGTTTAGGTAGACAACCTATAGTGTAACTAGTACTGTTGAAAGCATTTTGGTGTTACCACCAAATATAGTGGAGTGTCGACATGCTATCCTTAAAGGACGCAGTATGTTATCTGATGAGATATACGGCACCTTTTAGGGATCGCTCTTCAGTTTAGATAGGGGCCACTTCCCTACATAATGCCTGTCTTATACTGATTATATTATCTAGCATCAACATAATATGCCTGTTCAATTGCGTTATATACTAATTATGAATAATTGTTCTTCTTCATCATTTGAGCGTTAATCCTGAGGGCCTGAATCCTGAAGTGAAAGTAGACAGACAGAGACTCAACTTCGTCGGCATTATAATCGTTTCTAATATAGGAAAAAATTATATCGAGACTGAATTTTGAATAGATATTGAAACTTGGTTGCAGACAAATCTTGCACTTTGGAGTCCAATGTTGGCTCCCCTAGTCCTTTAATAACTTGATTTGGTTATTGGTGCGACTGTCGTCTGACTTCCAGTCCAAGTGGAATATCCAGACCCATGTCAGAGACTCGTCCGTCAATCAGCAGATTATCACCATACAGGGTCCATCGTGGACAGATACCTAGATTGGTGTATGCTTACACAATGGCCAACCTGGTCTTAGGGAAGCACTCATGTATAACGATATGCCTCTCTACCTTCACCACATAATCCGAATGTACCTGACATAGGGAGCCGTCTTCTACCCAACAACGACCGGAGGGACACACTCCCCTCAGCATCAAGCCCTAGATGAAATACCTGGAGCAATTGGAGTCTTGGTAATGTCTTGGCACATTCAAAGCAGCTATCGTGTCACAATCAAAATTATAAATTTTATAATTTATTATCTTCACGTTCATAAGTATTACTTTGTCACCTGAATAAAAAGTTAATTGGATTGAATCAACTTGAACTGAATTGAAAAAAGAGTTAGACCTTGCTCCATATTGTGATTCAACGGATATGTCAAAACCAACTCCATTTTTCATTTTTTCACACTTGAACACAAAGGGATTGTACCTACCTACCGGAACCATATTAGGGAGTCAATTGAATGTATGAATGCAGAGCCGAGAACGAATGACACATTGTGCCGTGAGTCCATTAGTTACCATAAATCTGTAGATAATATATTATGAATTAGGAACTCGTTTTATCTCGTGCACGAACTCGACTAAAACGCACGCCGTCTTTCTTTGGGTCTTCGGTTGCTGGAGCTCACTCAATTATTCAAGACATATCTATCGCACCCCAGCAGGCCCAGTGCCATATCTTTAGAGAATTGTGTGGAATTTAGGGTGTTCTCATCTAGCCCCCAGGTATGAGGAGGCGCATTGCACGGCTCCCACGACCTTCTTGTGCTATTGTGACAGACAGCTCCACCGCCACCCTCAGGCCCGCGCTCATGGAGGACGGAGGTCATTCTGGGACCTGCATGAAATACAGCTTGGTGACAGATCGACAGACGGGCGGACAGTGGATTATTTGTAATGAGTTTCCGTTTTTACCCTTTGGGTACGAAATTGTTCGGGTGTTGATAATATGAGACTGTTCATAATGTGTTAAACCGTTTGATAGAGATGCAAAGAAAAAATTTTTCTATTAAAAGAAAGAATTCTTACCAAAAGGTATAAGTATTTTCTTCTTTCCACAATCTCGAGGTATTCATACTGAGGCCCTATAAATGACCTTTATCTATAGTTTACTATGAAACAATGTAGGTTACATAAAAATAATTACGTAGCGCATTGTTTGTTATTGGGGTTTTAACCTGAACCCGCCTTTTGTGAAATTTCGCTCTATCACACCAATACAATAACACACACTGATCCTTCATGCATTAATTTTTTATAGTCATTCAGATTTAGTACCGTAGCGTAGGTAGCATTTGTTTCAATAATCTGGAAAAATCGAATTTGTCACATTTGAAAGTGATCACTCATTCTATGAGTTTGAGATATTGTGAAAAGAAAGAAGTGTTAAGTATAATGAATGAAGTGTATTTCAGATAACTGCAGCGGCGTGCAATCCGAATCATAGATAATCCTACCTGAGGTCACCAAAAGTCTCGAGACTCTGCAACTACGTAAAGATATAGCCTCATTGACAGTTTTCTACCGGCTACACCCTGGTGAGTGTTCTTATGAGCTTTTCCAACTGGCCCCACTTTCTTCTTTCCTACACCACACAACCAGGCGGTTCAGTGACCCTTTTCTTTATCGCACCATCCAGTTCTGGAATTCTTTACCAGCACACGTGTTTCTTTCCTCCAAGTCTTGGATCCTTTAAGCAAGGCGTGAAAAACCAACTGTCGAGGCCATCACGGTGGGGACCGCACATGTAACAGGGGCCACCATGCTTTGGTATGCACCACTACTTACCATCATTTATTAATTATTTATTACATTGCAGATAAACATTATTGTGACCTACCCTACCCTTATGTTCTCGAAATTATAATGGCAGCACACACTAATTTGTACTGTGGCGATACTACATGTACCCAGCGCCATCTAGCGACGGCAAGACTAACTACTACGTCACTCCGAATCCTGCATCGCGAAAGCGAAGATCTCGCGCTGGTACAACAATGTGTGTAGTTGAAGGTGAAGGTACACAGTACATGTGGTATCGCCACATGTACTGTGTGCCTCGTTCAATAAATTGCTCGGCCCAACCTGCCGATACACAATATACATTCATGAAGCACAAACGAGCTACATGACTTGTAATTGAGACCACTTACAATGAAATAAGAGGGACCTACGAATAACAAACTAACATATCAGTATGAATTAGACCATTGTGAAAAGAATTCCTTTTATTTTGTCTGGTGTACTTTCACGCGGAGAAAAAATATCACACAAATGGTGACATCGCTTCGATAAACGGAAAAATACGCAGACGAGCGAAAGAAACCTCGAAGAAGAAATATCAACGCACCTGGTTAGCCTAGAGACAGTAGCCCAAAGTCTTCCAACATTGGGAGATGTTATTTCCAGCAATGGACTGCAATAGGCTAAATAGATTGATTACAGAATATATCGTTTATCTGACTCTCATCGTTAATACTTTAGAAATGTGACATGTAATATCAAATATATGAACGGTTGAACATTTATAACGGCAACACCACCTAAATTATCCAGCTCAACGAACACTTTGTACTTAGCTGTAACCACAACCACTGCCATCACTGTGACTCTTCACGGATAGGTAAGTATAGTAAAACCAATGTTTTCATGTGAACTGACCGAGGTTATAGTACGAGAGCCCACGACCAAAATTTTTGTCTCATAGAAATACGGCCAAAACCGCATCAAATCGATAGATACGATTATCCTGAACTCGAAAATACCAATATCAAACATTTTCGCGTAGCGTTTGATCTGACCGAATTTTCAAAATTGTCAAAGAATTTTACCGAACTGCATCATAGCAATATGTCTGATTTGCAGACTGTAGTTGAATGATAGTTCTCAGATACCGGAAACATATTTTTCAGACGTTAGTGGTGTAGCGCAAACCCGTAAAATCACTTAAAAAAATAAAAAATGAGACAAAAAAAAATTCTCATAGCAATACGCCTGAAAATCTTTTTTATTAGTAAATTTTGGTTATTTGATGCGAACAAAACAATTTTCAGACGGAAATGTGAACGCATTAAATTTTGAGACCGTTTTGAAAATGTTAACAAATTTTACCGATCGGTATCATAGCAATATGTCTGAAAATTGTTGGACTTGATAAAATAAGTTGTCCACATGTGCAAAAAATTTATATCAGACAAATTAAGTGTAGCACCTTCTCTATCAGACAACTTTTCGATACTCAGATATCATTTAAAAATCGTATTGAGGCATCTTGAATTTTCTGTTACAAACCAATGAATACGTTGCGACCCTGAATTTATTAGATGATAATTAACAAAGAATTTACCCGAAACCGTAACATTGAAGTTGAAGGACTGAAATAAATTGCACAAAAGGAAACTGGAATGAAGTAAAAAAAACGGTTTATTCAAATTACAAAATATTCTCGTATTCAATCGCTGTCGGATTCGGAATCGTCGTTGAAACGTTAAACGTTATTTTCGTTTTTGGGAGTATATGCTACACTTAAAGTGTCTGAAAACAGGTTTTTGGTAATCATGGCAGCAATACGAAAAGTTGAAAAAAATATTTATCCGTATTGCTATGATACAGGTCGGCTAAATTTGTTGACATTTTCAAAAATGCGCTCAGGCTATATGCTACGCGCAAAATGTCTGAAAACAAACTTTTTCGTAATACAATTGTAAAATCTATGTACATTTTCACTATCAGACGTATTGCTATAATACCGACTGTCTTTTTTTTTCACACAGCAGAAATGGCCTCCCTCGCAGTTGCTACACTTTCGACCGGTTACTAAACACCTAGTCGGGTTCAGAATCATACAATCTAACGATTTTATAGAGTTTTTGCCGTATTGCTATGAGACATGGTTTTGGTCGTGGGCTCTCGTACTATTACCATTATACTTGCAATAGTGTTAAATACTGATAAATTAAAAAAAGATTTGTATTAATGATTTCATTTGACAGTGACAACTGTAGTTGATCATTTCACGAAAACGTTAGCTCTACTGTATATTAAGTTACGAAAAATATGGGTATGATGCACTGCCCTGACATTTTTGTAATTTTTTTACTCTTGACTATTTGCAAACATTAATTTAAATGCATAGTGCAATGTTTAGCACCAACATATATAAAACCTTATTTAATTAGGAAATATTCACTTTTATCAGCGATAGCTTGTTAAATTTCATAAAACAAGCTTTTATTTAAATGCTTTTCAAAGCATTTTCTTCGTTTTAACGAAGAAAATAAATTTTGAATGCAATCAAATCCACTATTTTATAAATTATAAAATTTATATTGATTAATAAAAGCTTGTAACGGGAACACAAACAAACAATTTTTTTCTTTTTCAAATCACGCAACAAGCGTTTTATATCACGAGAGTGCTTGTCAAGACAATTCAAACGAGTCCCATACTCAACGATTTTATATTGTTTAGTTTCGAAGTTCCCATAGGCACTTTCTGACGCCACCTTGAGACCCTGGCTGTCATGTAGCACGAGAGTGCTTGTCAAGACTATTCACACATACATACATAAACATAAACATAAACTCACGTCTACATCTCGGTACGGTAGACAGAGGTGTTAGCACCCACATTTCGCCAGTTTATGTTTAGGTCCCTGAGCGGTGGCGAGCCTGATGCCATTAACCGGGCACTTATAAACCTGCGATAAATACACACATAACTTCGAAAAACATCCAAAAGTTATTGGTGTGTGCCATGGCACAGATAACATAATACTAAAGTGCCATGGTAAAACCTGGGATCGAACCCGAGAATTCGTCTCTTACGCATACCACTACTGCGACTATTCATATACATAAAATTACATACATACATACACAAGACTATTCAAACGAGTTAAAATTCGATGGATTTGTCTTGTTTACTTTAGGAGACCGACTTCATCTTGAGATCAGCTTCATGGTACCATATTATTATATTTTCACCGAAGTTACGCATCCTAATCTAGCGACAGGAAATGGTTCTAATTTAACTCACAGATTTGTCCCATACTAACAAGGCCAGTTAAATTAAAAAAAATAAAAAGTATTTTAAGCATTATTGGCACAAAATGTGAAAAAAAAACATAGATAACATGAATACGAAAACGGCCCTTCAAGGAAGTAGTTGATCTAAGCAACGTGAGACGATTGCCTTGTTGAATTTCGGATGAAATTCGATCCGATCGTGTAGTGAAACACCGACAGCATTGCCAGTGTTTCGCTACACGATCAAATTGACGAAGGTCGGCCCTCAACCTGTGTTCGAACAGGAAATTAGGAATGCTGCCTAGCATTTAATTAAAAAAATTCATGAAAATGCAGGGGGATTGAAATGATTCCTATGAAAGTAGTAATTTTAGAGCAGAAACAGGATTTTTAGGTAGTATCTTCAGATCCCGTTTCTGTAATAGCAACCAGTAATTTTTTTTTGGTAAATTGTAAAGTAGACAGAGAAGCACAACTAAAATAATGCGGTTTTTTTGAATAACCTTTCTACCTACATTATCGCATGAAACTCTTTAAAAATATACCATTATTTTTACTACAATAAAATACCGAATAAGTGATCTAAATAAAACAGCGTGATTCGGGTTTGTTTTACATTATTTTATTTTAACATTACCGTTCAGCAGGCTCAGCCTCAGAGACTTATTTATGTCTCTCGTGTCTACATTTAGGTTTCTGAAGGCGTAATTTAATTTTATAATTCTGTATTTCTTGTCTAGAGTGAACATGATTATTTTCTAAATTCGTTCAATAACTCGGTAACCAAATAACTATATATTTACTGACTAAGGATAATCAGGCGTTTTTAGAAGAATATTAAAGTTTTATTTTTTATAAAATCTTGATCATATCATTAGCATATTTACATTGCTGAACCGATAAATTTAGTGATTAGATTTTCTTTTCATCAGATTTAACTAGATCAGTAGCTACCTATATCAATAATTAGTAATAATTACCTATACATGTTAAAAAAACCGGCAGGAAGCAACTTAAAGGATGACGTAGATTACCTCAAGTAAAAAACCCTTCTACGATCCGTGCGCCGGTCAAGTAGCTCTTATCATGAACCTTTAATAAACGTGACATAAAGGGCATGGTGATATATTCCATTACCAAAGACAATTTTTGACAAAGTGTTCTCCAATGTTTTCTAAGCTGGAATAGTACACGTATTATGTCTGATTTGCATTAATATTGTTCTTGAAACGTACTCCTCAAACAGCCTTCACAACATAAATACACTTGTATGTGGCCGCATAGGGAAAGAATATGCATGTATTTAAACTAGACCTTTTCCTCTTTATATATTTTTACAACGACTGTATTCAATGAATGATAAGTAGCTCTCGACGGTGTGTTAGTTATTGCAAGTTTGAAAAATCCCTCTGACTCAGGATTTTGAAACCCAATAACATAATGATACAAAACATACCTTCTGAGGTTGTGGCTATATAAGCACGTGAAGATACATGCGATGAGTAAGAAACAAAAAAAATACTTAAATGGTTTTATTGTACTTAACAGTGGAATTTAAAAGTTATGTTCCAATTCCCCATTTGATTATGCCACAGGGAATCTCAAAGCAAACTTCACGTCACGCTTGCCTTTGGCAGATATAACAAGACCATATTCTGACGTAGAAATAAATTACAAATAGAGGGCTACTTTTCCTTCTGAAATACTAAACTTAAAATCAATAAGCACTGATGAACTTGTGGACAAGTAATAATTAATCGTTTAAATAGTAGTTGCATATAGGTTTCAAGACCTGTTAAACATCCCACGCCAATCACCATATCAATCGAAATTTCATGCTGGTGTTTACCTGCTGCTGAGTAGGGCCACCAATAAAGGATTTCTTGTCACACTTGTATACGCTGCTCCGAATCCGAAAAATTAGAAGGAATCTCGATTTTACACAGAAAATTTATATTTTTATGCGTGAATATGTCTATTTGATCTGGGTATTTATTTTCCGTATCTCAGAACCCTATTACAAAATTATTAGCATGTTGCCTCGCAAATACGTACGTGAATATTTTGCAAAGGAAACTTTGCACCGCCGCCACCGCGGCCAGCTTCTACTAGGATAACATGTAGCTCCAATCGGCTCTACTCATTCCCATCCCCAGGCCCGCGGTCTTGGATGATAATAATACGAGTATGGTTTTGGACTTGGATGTAAAAATAAAAAGCGTGAATAAACCACCAGTGGCAGGAATCGTGTTTTATGAACTTAATTTTTTTGGTAATAACTGCAGAACTTTATTAGAAAGTCATTTCGAATAGGCTAACGCACGTGTGAACTGAAAATGAACAGCTTATACAGAGCCACCACTGGTGCATAATAATTTATATCTAGTCAAAGAAAGATGATGGTAAAACGAGTAAAATAAACACTTAATCATGAGCAGGCCAAATTGCAAACGTTAGAGCAATTCGTCACAGTGTGAACCTTGTAATATCGCCACACTTGAACATCGATCGAAATCGACATGACCTTGAGATAATATAAAACACGCCTGCGAATTATTGATTGTAATCAAATATAATAAAAAAGTATCGTAGTAGTTGACTGCATCTTATATAAGTCAGTAATGCATCGTTCGTCAATTTGAAGATACGCTTTAAAGAAAATATAGGTAGTCTCCAGGTAATGTTTCAACCGGCAGTTTTAATGTATTTAGTTGATAACCGGGGGTCGAGCACGACGCTTGTGTCAGCGCGCAACTCGCACGACGAGCGCTACGCGCGCTGCACTTCTTATCACATACCAGTTTCATTCGTGTCTTCATTGTGTTACTCATCGAGAGTGGTTCTACCGCTGACGCAAACATAAAAAAGTGCATTCTTCGATTGTTCGAACGAGATACGACCCTTCGACAACGGCTGACTTTTGAACTGTGAAGGAGCCGACCCATATATCGCAAGAGATTGTTATTACAATTCACTCAAGGTATACTAAATTACCATCTATTCATCTCGTATTTACATGAATCCATAATGTATTGAAGACAAGGGACTAGCAGTGCTCGAATACTTATGTATAGAATATACATAGTTTAAAATCAATGAATTTATGCGAATACTTAAAAGTCTGTAAACAACAGTTAAACTTTTATAAACGTAAAGGTACATTCTGCAAAGGTCCCTGTTATATAAAGTTGTACGAAAAGGAACTGTATTTATCTCCATTGCCGACGGTACCTATAGAAAAACCGACACATCAAATGTATTATCGAGCTTACATTATGTGTGTATGATGTACATCATACACACATAAAGTTTATGCTTCTACTGCGAGTAATTTGTGTCGAGTTAAGCAACAGCGTCATTGAAACAAAAAATATGGTAGATAGACCACACCGGTACAAAACCAACGTTAGCTCCTTTTACAAACGGAAATGGCGACATTGCTTTATTTATACCATGTTTAAATTCAGATTATCTAGATTATGACAAATATAGACTTTACACGGCACAGTGAAGAAATCATAGAGGTTTTTATTTATTGGATACGGATAGGTACTTAGTTAACCATCACTATTTCGATATATATTAATAAGATATGTGTACACTTGTACACATATTTTGTATCAGAAATTAATATACCTATTTATGAATAAAAAATATTTATGAGAAATTCCAAGTAAAAATGTTTATTTTAAGCCAATTTTTGGAGTAGCTGTGTAATTTTGTTAGCTTTACATAAACTTCAACTTAGGGAATAGCGCATATTTTAATAAATTCAGTTTAGTAGTTTACAAGATAAGTATGAAAAGTAAACTAACACTGGTTTATTTATTTGACCAACTTACGGATAATGGTGTCTGTTTTTCTCTGTCCAATATTCCCACGGATACCATTTTCACCGGAGCCGGTGAGAAAGGTTATGTGGGACTTGAACCTACTAAAATGCACGCCATCTTTGAGTCATTAGTTGCCGGAGGTGCGATAGTAACGAACATATCCCTCGCACCCCGTCAGACTCGGTGCCCTCTCTTTCGAGATGACCCCCTTCGATGTCTGAGGGAAAACATCTCAAAACGTGAGAGTATCTAATGCATGCAATGATTAACTATAAGTCCAGCACTTTGTCGAGTATAATAAAATATAAAATCACAATGGATAGGTACTCATTTACTACAATAATACTTAAATGAACTACTTATGTTAATCATATTGTAATGTCCAATCCAATACTTTTAGTTTTGTTTTGTATATAAGTAGTATGTTTTTAGTATTTTGTTCTTTGGCTTTGTATTCTAAATTTTTCAGACGCAGTTCCCATTTCAAAATTTGTTAAAATCATGCGCGAATGAGGTTGCAATTAAATCTAGTGTTATTTCCCTCTATACTCCCGGAATTTGTTTTTAGAAAACTTAGCTATGAGACATGCTCACCTTTGTATCACTTTATATTTCCTTATGTTTGTGTATTGATGACTCTTTAATGAAGTTCATTTTCCCTAAGTTGTAATGTGTGATATGGAAAAAAACACAATTATAGTATTGACTAAAACTATATTAACAGATCCTATTGCAGTAATTTGGTCTCTCTCTCTCTCTCTCATAAACTCACGCCTTTATCCCCGAAGGGGTTGGCAGAGGTGCTAGCACCCACATTTCACCAGTTTATGTTTAGGTCCCAATGTAATAGGTGGCGAGCCTATTGCTATTACCGGGCACTTATAAACCTGCGATAAATACACACATAACTTCAAAAAGCATCGAAGTCATTGGTGTGTGCCATAGTAAACCTGGGACCGAACCCGAGACCTCGTCTCAGCAGTCCATTACCCATACCACTGGGCTACCGCGGCAATCTTTTTATTATTAATCTGTACCCGACGTTTCGGTTGTTAGTCATAGTAGTCATATCTATCGCCGTTTTCTTGATGTAGCAAATTTTTTTTCACGGCGAACGTCCTGCGCCCGACCCGCACCCGCTCTATATGTGAATCGCGCTTATGCGAACCCCGGGCCCCAAAAAACAAACTTGTCATGTAACTTAGAAATTGCTACGAAAATAATAATGGTTCTTTATACCGTACCTCTTTCGTTCGTACCTCTTTATAATAGTAAAGCTATTGAGAAAAGTTATATTTGTGAAATTCTCCAAAAACATTTTTTTACTAGAAGTAAGTTCATATCCTATATATAACGTAGTATGTACGATACTAAATAAGTCAAACTGCAGTCTACCTATCACAACCCCAGTACCAACAAATACTCCATAAAACTAGAATGAATGATGAATATTGCATAGATAAAAAGAATTTTTGAATTTACAAAATTTACATTTGAATTTTAATGTAAAAGATGCCCCGCGTACAAAAGAAACCCCTTATGTAGTGCAAATTGACTGAGCTTTACTTTGTGCGGGCGTCTGCTATTTAAAATGATGACACAAAGGGATCACAGAAAAAGGTCAAGTAAAACTAATATTTGTTTCAATTTGTCTCATAAATTCCGAGATTGTTGTGTTAGCTACCGAATAAATAGAATACGAGTACATCTTACAACAAATTGTTGAATTCCTAAAACTTCCTACAAGACGAGTGCTAAGGTGCAGTGGGTTCCCTATTTTCTTTAATCGTGAAACGACATAGTTTGAATGAAAGACCACAGAGATAACATATAAAACAAGCAGTTTCTGCTGTCATTGAATTTCAGTTACTAGCAGTACAATAAGAATTTCACACCAAGGTTGCAATAGCTTTTGTCTAAGACACAAACTCTTTTTAACGTGAAACATTATTCTCATTATGGGATAGCTCTGGACGTAAAGTTTCTGGAGTATACGTTAAGAAAATATCAGACGGTTCACTATTTCATTTCTTCTTGGGTGCGTATTTTTTCTTTTTGTTCTTCTTTTATTTTGTTTTAATATAATTATGTTCATGAAGCTTAGACGAGTTAAAAAAGAATTAAAGCTTATTTTTATTATATTTCAATATACCGTCCAATGATACCAGAATGCTGAAAGTGAACCGATCTTTCACTGAAGGCTCTTTTCATTCGTGAGTTCAATTGCTATAAATGATTACCTAAAAGTTTATCGTTCAGTAGCCTTAGCATGGCGGTAATCGACAATAGCGAGATATCTCTGAAAAATGTGTCACGTGACCTTTATCTGTGTAAAAGTAGAGTCTAAAATTAAATGGCACTACTTGTAATCTGTATACAGCCGTGTATATTATGCTATATTCTTTATATATTTTCAAATTTTCACAAAAACGTAAACGCTTGGATGACTTGTCCTTTTTATTTTAACATTTTCCGGTAACGATATTCTGTCATCTAAAGAAAACCGGTAAAGAGGTAGGGCTCAAAGGCATGGATTACCTAATTCAAAGGACTACTAAAGCTTCTTTCTAGCGATATTTATAACTTATGAGCTTTGGTTTTAGTTGTGCTATTAATAACAGGTTTGACATGAAATTGCTGAGATTTTCTTACAGATTCATGAGTTCGTTAATCCTGTATTCAATAACTATTTCCATTATTTATATTTTGTTTGAAAGTTGATTACAAGATTTTACAACTCTGATTGACTTTTATGATTATGACTGCTATATGACCCCCGATTTCGAAAAAAGGGTTCGCAGAATAGTTTCATTGTTCGTCGATAAATAGTCTATGTATCGGCATGCAGGAGAAGTTGCTTCCGACCCGAATATCTAAACATTTTCATAAGATGGACTTGTAAAAGAACAATCAAAATTCATTATATGTTATGTTTTCATTACAGTGAATATATCTTCTAAAGTGACAATAACAAGGGCGCGCAAATAGCTCATTGACTCAATAAATTTTAATAATCAAACATAAACACAAAATTAACAAGTCAAACAATGAAACGGTTGGTTATAATGAATTTATGATTTCCATGTAGAGTCGGCAGACTCTGAGCTATAACCGAATGGATACAATAATATTCTTTAAGCATATGGAGCTTCTGTGTATGTGTGTGTATGTGTCTGTTTGTTATACTTTGTAAAATATAGCTTGGATCCTATGACAGCTGTCAGTGAAATCCCGCACATGAAGTCTTGAATTTTCTATTATTGAATGTAGTAGCTGTCAATGTCATACTTTATGGGCATACCGAGCTAATTAGTGACGGGCGATGAATCATCGTGACCACATACTATGAACTATCCATATTTTGAATAAAGCTTAATTTAAAATTGAGTTTAATATAAGACAAAAATAATTTGAATTTAATCTTATAGCTTAGGTATTTTAATATCATAATAATATTTATATTTCAATAAACTTGATCCTAAATAATATTGAGTAAATACAATCCTACATTCAATCCATCAACGCACTGAACCTGTTTTTGGATTTTGTAACAAGACACGCCGCGTTTGGCTCTTGGGCCATGATATAGGCATAAGATACACACGCCAACATCTTGTTTGATATGAACTTCCACTGATCCACTTCACTCATTCTCATCAGTACGAGTGCCGACGCCTTGTATGCTACGTATATTCCGTTCTCATTACAATTAAATACATACATACAATTAAATGAAACCTAATTATATGTAACATGCATCAATAATAGCTGGTAGTATCGATATTTTCATCGAATTTCGGACATCCCTATGAACCTCATTTTGACATCTGTCATAGGACCCAAGCTATATTTTACAAAGTATAGCAATAAACTCAAAAACTACTGTTCCGATTTTTAAAATTATTTCACCCTTAGAAAGCCACATTCAACCTGAGTAATATAGGCTTTATTACACTGCACGATAACTATCATCCACACGGGCAACAGGTAGCTGTAAATAAAATTATTTTTAAACTATCATGGCCACTCACATTACTATCGGAACTATCGTGATATTTATCATGTTCCTATTGTTTCATGGCAGACTGGTTAGAGAGGCCACACCCAAGTCCCTCGTACCGGTAGACGCAGGTGATTACAGGGCACGGGGGCTTCGGGGATAACTTGCATTTGATCCAAAAGTAGTAGGGGAGAGTTCTCTTGCTCGCCGTTCAAGTACTTAGATAAGTTGGGGCAGTGAACACTTCGCCAACTGATCTACTTGAACATATTCTGGACGACTGAAACTCTCGTCTACATGCGTCTTAGGGCGATATGAGAGCCTACTACAATAATTCTTACAAACAACGGGAGCAAAGAAAAAGTAAGTAAAGAGCAAAGAGTATTTATCCTGAAAGCATGGCGAATTCAAGTCTCGTTCTCTTCTAAACCTACTTCTACTTTTATTGTATAACTAGCCTATACCCGAGGTTGTCGGAGTCCCCGTGGCTGTCGGTTATCGCCTAACCTAAGCCTAAGCGCCATCTGTGCAACTTAAATTCTATATTAATAAACATAACTCTGGTTCTACCTAACCGATTGCAATCAAATAAACATTAGATTTTCAGTTGGACTCAACCCCTTCAAACAAGAAAAACCGCATTGAAATCCGTTCAGTAGTTTTTGCGTCCATCGCGGACAAACAAACTTTTTACAATTATAATATAATAATAGTATAGACAAAAGTAAAAAAGGAATATTATATAAAATTGTTTGAACCGTTAGAATTATTGTCAATTCTATAATATTAATAATAGAACTCTCTAAAAAAACTTACTTATTGTCTCCGTAACAGAAGTTCTGAGTCTAGGTGTACTTTGCACCCATGAGTTGAGGACTGGCGATCTGTTAATAATGAGATGGCCAATATATTACTTAACAATAATAATATAAGGCGAAAGCGTTCAAGGCAACGATGTGGATTCGAAACCCAACAGAGTTCTGACTCTATCACTAAAACACCCGTATGACCTCATTTTGGGACCCATGTATAACTAGATAAATCCAGTAATGACTTAGTATATTAATGGAATGGGAACTTATTCTTGATAGAAGTACTACCTGGCTTATACATTTAGTACGTGCTGGGAACGAGAGTTAAAGTTCAGCTTAGTTAGTTTAGCTTACCTATCCTACGAAACGCCGACCCACTAATTAGCACTTGTCTAAGTGTACTAGACTAAATACTGGAGGACTCTTTTGGGAGTTAACACAAAGCTTTCTTGAAACCCATAATATATGACTGAAAAAGTATTAAATCTTTGTTAAACTGAGCGCGCGTAATTATTTCCAAGAACTCATTTATTCAATATCCGAACTTAAGGTCTACTGGGCACATCACATTTTCCAAAGCAAACATTTCATATTATTCTGTTGAAAAATATATTAAATATCCTATATGTAATTATAATATCTCATTTCTAAAGGTGGACGTTCGGGCTAAGACACAGACAAGAGACGACTGAGGATAATTAGTAGAAAAGTAGGCATAGAACTTAGAAATCGTCTCGTTTAGTTTTGGATTGATCCAGATGAAATCGGATCACATGACATTCCAACAACAAATGTCACTCCCATACATTTTCAGAGGGATGACGAATGTAGCCTCGGAGCGAATGCATTTTGTCTAGGCCCCCAGGATACGATAAGCGCCGCGTACTCAGTCTATTTCGATCGCGATCGTTCAACTTCGATCATGATCTTTTTTTTTTTTTTTTTATTGCAATTCGGATATGTGCATTTTAAGCCTCAACATTCTGATGACTTTTAGTCAACTTTTAGTTTCAGTAAAATTGTATTTTAATGTTATTGTGGTATTTATGTTTATTTTTTATTTTGTTGCCCAGAACAATTCAGTATGGTGATTGAAGTTGCGTTCTAAGCCTAGCAATTATTTTTTTTTCTTTAATCTTTATTCTTTTTTGTTTTTTTTTTGTTGTAATGCTTTCGTCCTTGTTGTAACACAAGACTAGCGGGTGGACAGTGAGTGTGTTTGTTGATATTGATTTTAGTTATTTTATTTATTTTATTTATTTTATACATACACATACATATATATATTTATATTATTGTAACTGACCTCACATAAATAATGAATGATATAGATAGCGATGACAGTTTTTTCTCTGCTAGTAGTCTCAACGACAGCTTGGTGACTCCGCCGTCACTTGAGGATATTCTTCGCTCTCAGTTTTCGGATGTCCCCAGGCATTTTAATGTAGTCCATATAAATGCTCAGAGTATTCCTGCTCATTTCCCGGATATGCTGGCCAATCTTGTCAATAAGAATATTCATGCTATTCTTATTTCCGAATCTTGGCTAAAACCTTGCCTACCATCTACCTCTTACTCTCTTCCGGGTTTCCAGCTTATTAGAAATGATCGAGTGCCTGCTGGTGGTGGTGGTGTGGCCATATACCTACGCTCTGAAATTTCCTATACAATTATCAGTATGTCGCCACAACCTGCACCATCCAATGCTGGCGAGCATCTTTTCCTCGAGCTGGAACTTAACCACTCGAAAGTTCTACTCGGTGTTTACTATTCTCCTTCATCTAAAATGAACTATTTTTCTTCTTTTGAACATCTACTGGATACATTCTTACCTTCTTACAGACATGCGATAATAATGGGAGATTTTAACACTTGCCTGGTCAAACAGGGGCAACAATATATTACGCGATCTACGTCTTTCCACCGCATTATTCAATCTTGTAACTTGTCCATTCTCCCGTTAAACACTACTCACCATTTTCCTAACTGTGCTCCTGCTCTCCTTGATCTCATTCTTGTTTCCTCACCTACACATGTCGCAAAGCATGGTCAATGCTCTGCCGATATGTTTTCCTATCATGATCTCATATATCTTTCCTACAAGATACGTCCCCCTAAAGAAAAATCTAAAATTATAATGCAACGCAACTTTGGTGGCATTTTGCTCGACAGGCTTCGTGAGGATGCTCATAATATCGACTGGAACCCTCTCCTATCGTCCAACTGTGTAGATACCAAAATCGATATACTAACAAATAAAATAAACCAGTTGTATGATGTGCATGCACCGATCCGTGCCATTAAAGTCAAGCATTTACCAGCTCCTTGGCTTACATCTGAGATCAAAGAGTTACTGGCGAAAAAAGCTGCAGCGAAGGCGAAATACAAAATTAGAGCAAACCAGATAAACTTGGAGAAATATGTAGCCCTTAGAAATAAATGCAATAAGGTGTGTAGGAAAGCACAACGCCAACACATTCATACCTCGGTGGAAGGCGGGGAACCAGCAAAAATCTGGAAATTTCTGAACACACTAGGAGTTGGAAAGTCACGTCACGACCCAATTCCTAACAACTTGAACTTAGAAGCACTTAATGTACATTTCTCTACTTCCACCAATTTTGATGGAACTACCAAAACAAACACACTGCAATCTCTTTCATCTATGCCAACTCCTAATCATCCACCTTTCATCTTCAACCAATTGTCCGCTTGTGATGTTAAGAAGAGCATCTTGTCGATTTCATCCAATGCTGTCGGTAGTGATTGTGTCAGTCGGAATATGGTTGTGCCGATTTTAGAACAAATTCTTCCTATCCTGTGTCACGTCTTTAACTACTCCATTGCTTCAGGTATTTTTCCATCCTCGTGGAAAAGTGCCCAGATAATACCTCTTCCTAAGAAATCTAAACCCTGTTCCTTTTCTGATTATCGTCCAATATCTATCCTTCCATTTCTCTCTAAAGCTCTAGAGCGACTCGTGCACACACAACTCAGCTCTTTCCTAAATAAAAATGCCCTACTGAACCCTCTACAATCTGGTTTCCGTCCTGGGCATAGTACTGCGACGGCATTGGTTAATGTCACAGAAGACATACGTCTAGGCATGGATAGTGGAAATCTCACACTTCTAGCCTTACTCGATTTCAGCAACGCTTTTAACACCGTTGATTTCGACATCCTGCTTGGCATACTTGGCTCTATTAACATATCTCCAACGGCTATTGAGTGGTTTCGTAGTTACCTGTCTGGGCGCCGGCAATGTATTCGCATCGAAGAATCATGCTCTTCCTGGTGCAGTACGACAGCTGGTGTACCGCAGGGTGGCGTTCTGTCCCCGTTACTTTTCGCCATTTTTATAAACACAATCTCCGATAAATTAAGGTCATCCTACCACCTTTATGCTGACGATCTACAAATATATACTCAAGCTCCTCCAAACAACCTGTCCAATGCTTTCGCTGTGCTTAATGCAGACTTGGAGCAAATATGCAAATGGAGCAGAAATCATGGACTTAAACTAAATGCCTCTAAGACTCAACTAATTGTTATGGGAAGTCCCAGGCTGACTTCAAAATTGGATTGGACCCAGCTTCCGCAGATAACTATGGGCGGAGCGGTCGTGCCGGTTAGCGATAGTGTTAAGAATTTGGGTATCTACATGGATAAATCATTCTCTTGGAGTAACCAGTTACGGGAAACAAGTCGCAAACTATTCGCGTCAGCGGCTGCCTTACGTAGGCTGCGAAACTTCCTGCCGATTGCCACTAAAGTTGCGCTCGCACAATCGCTTCTTCTTCCTGTGCTCGATTATGCCGATGTCAGCTATCCCGACCTCACAGAGGAGCAACTAGAGAAACTTGAGCGACTTCAAAATTTCTGTATTCGATTCATATTTGGTCTTCGCAAATATGATCACGTTTCAGACTTTCGTAAACAGCTTAAGTGGCTCCCAATTCGACTTCGTAGGAATGCTCATATTCTGTCACTATTATATAATGTACTGTTTAATCCCACCACTCCCTCTTATCTCAAAGAGCGCTTCCAGTTCTTACATGACACACATGCGAAGTGCTTGAGGTCGTCCGAGAATTTGAGGCTGAGAATGCCGACGCATTCCACAGACTTTGCGGATAAATCATTCACTATCAAGGCTGTGCGCCTGTGGAATGCATTACCAGTGAATATAAGACGGGCTAAATCCCTCAATATCTTTAAAAATATGGTTAAAGACCACTACCTATCAACGTGTGCTTTGTGATGCTTCACAAATTGTATACTTAGTTACTCGTTGCCTTTATATATATCTACTCTCTATATTTATACTCTGTATCTTATATACGTATTGTATGTTATAACTGTATATATCCGATAGTGAGGTTAGTGCTATATAATACTTATTTTATGTATACTCGATACTCATATAGGTAATGTTTATTTTGTGTTAATATTTATTTTATGTTTCCTACTTCTAATATAGTTTTGTATAATTCTTACTACTTGTACTGATTGTCTTGCCTTATTTTATATTAACTGTTAACTACACCAATCAACATATTGTTATGTCACGCTACTATCCATCCCAAGGTTGCCTGGAAGAGATCGCTTCCAGCGATAAGGCCGCCCATTGTACATTAGAACAACTGTAACTCTCACTACTTGTCCTTGGTGTTTTCTTGTATTTATTTTTTTTTTTGTTTTGTTTTTGGTGTACAATAAAGAGTAATCTATCTATCTATCTATCATGATCTCGTCACAACATTACATAACCAATCTATCAAGATTAAATCAAGAAGAAAAGAAATCGATAAAAGTGCTGGGTTAAAAAAGGGTTACTCAAAAAAAAAATTACTCTCATTTGAATCTACTTAATGAAATCCATCTGCTGAAGTTCATGGCTATGAAACCTACTTCTGTGTGAAGCTAAATGAATGAATGTTAAATGAAGCTAAAGACGGGAGACGACGAGGAACTCGTGTCATCGCCGTTCATTTTATGTGTCAGCGAGGATTGACGCGCTTTTGCGTTTACACGTTCAGTCTTGATCACAAATTAGATTTCTAATGTGAAATTTAAAATATCTTTTGAGATCTGATACATCAATCCGTCAACCCGTCGACCTCCTTGAATTGACGACCTCCGTGGCATGGCGGTATTGAACGCGACTGCTACGTAGAAGGCGTGGTTTCGATTTCCACTCAGTGCAAATAATTGTGTGCATGAATATGAAAATTTGCATTAGTCTGGGTGTTTCTATATATAATATGTATGTATACACAAAAAAAAGTATCTAAGTATGGTTATCTGCATTCTAAAACCCATAACACATGCTAGTTAAACTATGCTTACCATGGTTCTAGGTGGCGTGGTGTAGATTGTCCTAGAATAGTTATTACTTATATTTATTATTATTATTAATCTAAATCGTAAGTATATTTTCAATCTAGATATCGTTGACATTGATTTTGATCACGGATCGCGATGATTACTGGGTACGGGATGCCTTAGCATCGGAGACTGTCCTCCACCTCGGTCATCTAGAGACAAACCGTCACCTTCTTTATAATTATGTTTTGTACTACTAAAGTCACTTGTCATTCAACTCGTTACTAATGAACCTACTAAAAACTAATGATATGCTTTTCAGTGCAGAGTAATATCTTGTTCATTGTGATAGTAAAATAATATGTTTCCTTTATAGATACCGGCTTTGTTAAACTGGGTTATGAGATCATAACCATAGACTAGAGAGACATCATGCACACATGTTACTATTACGTTCAAAACGTAGGCACTAAATGGTCTACCTATATAGACAGATATAATAGGCAGCTTTGAAAACAGTACGTGGCGCCACGGAATTTCGATAAAGTATTTGAAAATGATGCTTTTCTATAAACTTATCTGAAGAAAGAAAATTTCACAACATAATATACCGCGGAAGCCTAGTGGTATGGGTAATGGACTGCTGAGACGAGCTCTCGGGTTAGATCCCAGGTTTTACCATGGCACACACCAATAATTCGTTTCGATGCTTTTCGAAGTTATGTGTGTATTTATCGCAGGTTTATAAGTGCTCGGTTAATGGCAATAGGCTCACCACCTATTACATTGGGACCTAAACATAAACTGGCGAAATGTGGGTGCTAGCACCTCTGCCTACCCCTTGGAGGATACAGACGTGACTTTAAGTTATGTTATGTTATGTTTCTATAAACGAAAGCGGACTCTAGACCTCTAGCAGACCTTTTATAAAGCTAGGCAGCCTTAGCGTCGTAAAGTTTTTGGTACATAACTGGGAGGCCGAGCAGCTGCAAAGTAATAATAACCGTATGGCCGAGAGTTAAGATACATATATGCATGCAGTGGTTGATCACGTGGGCATGTAGGTATTTAACTAAGTTAGATCGTCGATTTTCCAGGCAGTGAGTTATCTGTTCCAACTATTAGGTAATCTGTGCTCTAGGTGAAGACGTCGGATGCAAACTTCACACTGAGGTTGTGACGACAAACCTTTCTTCCCCCAATAACAGCCTGTCACCGTCTTCTTGCAACACTTCAAGAGTTTCCTCTACATTCTACGGTATTGAGTAGTTTTGTTTTGACATACCATTTTACTTACAAATTCTTAAGTGTTCTGCGTGGTTGACAGGTATTTTATTTATTCAACTCACAAGGCTGTAGCTTCAGCGAAGTAGAGATTTCCTACTCCATTTCGCTTCTAGTCGGAAGGCAGAACCTGAGGGCCGAGTACACCTTGACCTCGAATGCAATAAAGAGAACACGTCTCCATGATGATGATGATGATGTTCTCATAAAGCGCCAAGCATAGATTGAAATAGATAAAATGTAACAAATAAATAATATAATCAGTAAAAGAACTGAACAATTTTCACGTAAGAATTCAGCGAGATGCCCTTTTAGTTTTACCCCAAATGTTTGCGACCTAAGTGGTATGAAAGTCTGTACCTAATATAAAGCTTTTACTTTCTTTTTCAAAACTTGACCTAAGGAATGGGTGACAAAGTGTAAAACCGGTAAAGACATCAATATAGGTCAAGTTAACTTTACCGGAACAAAAAAGGTACTTATCCCTCTCTTTTTAACGCAAACCCGTGGAATAGCGTGACATTTATCTTCTAGATAATTTTTACTTACAATAATATATTATTAGGAAACTATTTAGAAAAAAATTCTAGGAAGCGATATTATAAACCTATTGATTTTTTAATGTAAATAGCGTTCCCTTGTACCGTTGTTTTTAAGTAATTTATTAATCTTTAGCGATGCCGTAGTAGGTAATGCTACCGTACCTACTCATTTCCTATATAACAAAACCGCTTCCAAATCCGTGCGGCAGTATTTGCGTTAATCGCGAAAAAATGGATCTTTTTGGGTTCAGTTCAGAATCTATTAATACTTATAGTAGGAATTTCATAAGTGCACCTACAGATGTAGAGATAGAGGAAGTAGAGGTATATACAGTTCATCATTTTTCAAGATACTGAGATGTCTACTTATTTAAGTGAATAATATGATCACCATTCGGATATGACCCAAATCTGACTAAGTATATACACGGGTATGCACACTACGAATAATACCTACTATAGCCTTTTTTTTTGGTGTTAACATCATTCTTTTTGCTGTAACCAGGTTATCACATTGCCCAAATCAGGATAAACAATGTAATCACTGTTTAATAAGTGAGATACAAATTATGTTTGCCTATTATGGTTGTACGTAATGCTGGTAGGTCTACTTGGATATTTGTAGCACATTTTCAATAAAAAATCTCATTCTCACAAAATGAGGTAATTTGAAACAAGAACAGAAAAGCATATTTTTCTCTTACCTAAAAGAAAACAATAGTAGTTCGCGTATATAACCTCCATTCTAAGAGAATAGTGGTATTTCCAATGAGTTGAATAAAATAAATTTCTCTTTTTGGGGCTATACACAAAAAGATACACGGTAACAGAAATAAAAAATGACCTTGGACGCACAATTATCTAGTTTAGATTACGAGAATGAAATTATCCATATAAATTCAAAATTCCAAATTCAAATCCATTTATTCTGTATAGACATCTAAACTGCACTTACAAAACGTCAATAATAAATAAAATGGTGAATAAAGTGGGGATATATTCCTATATATCATAACATAGTAAGCAAATGGACCACCACCGGCACCGGTTTGAAACGCGGTCGACACAATGGAGAGTGAATAACGCTAGTGTTCAACTAGAGTTATTCGCTCTCCATCGTGTCGGTATAAAAAAAAAATAGCCAAATCGTAATATGCCAATATGTTGTGTACCAGGAATACTACCAGGGGCCTTCGGCTTTGGGAGTGTTCCCCTTATACCTCGTATTCCTACATGTTGTCTAAATCGTCTTAATAAATAAAAAGATTGAAGTAAAATAGATTATTAAACCGAGCCGACTGCTGGTGAAAAAATCGAAACAAGTTTGGTTGCAGGCGGTACCCATTATTAGTCTTTCGGTTTATGATTGGCCAATGGGTACCGCATACTATGACATTATTTTTCGATCTTTATTTTTCAATATTATTTTTTAGATGACGATGCAATCACTCCTAAATAAGGTTGTGCAGACGGTATAAAAACTTTAAATTGCTTTATATGTAAAGTTATAGTTTATATATGTATGAGAAAATAAATAAATGAAAATGAAAATGACGATCAAATTTCTTAAACAATTTACGTTTGTACTGTTTTAATACAAATGATGTGGATATGTAGGGGCATCATTGCAATTCAGAATATATTTAATAATAACGTGTGTTTGCACAAGCCTGGGCTTGCGCAGATAGGCATGCTTGCCTTCCGGGCTCGCACTGCCCGCAATGAGCGAAGGCTAAGTACTCGAACGTCCTCCACGAGCGCGGGCCTGTCAAATCATAGATCCATAGACGGCGTGCGTATCAGTCGGTTCGAGTCCGACGTAATCACCTCCACCGATTGTGGTGGAGGCGGTAGCCGTGGGGATTTTGCGCACGGAAAAAAAGGGTATGCTTGCCTACCATAATAGTAGTTGTAGATTTTTTTTAACCCTGTAACTAGTCACGCAATTAGGCAAA
Source organism: Pelosia muscerda (assembly GCA_963691645.1). Lineage (NCBI taxonomy): Eukaryota > Metazoa > Arthropoda > Insecta > Lepidoptera > Erebidae > Pelosia > Pelosia muscerda. The sequence continues at coordinate 10,750,820 of OY829100.1, forward strand.
TAAGATTGACAAAGTCATTTAAAGGATGACAAGCTATTTTATCGATTAGTGTTAAAACTGCTCCGTATAACAAACATTTACTTAGCAAGTCAATCTTCTTGACCCAAAACTTGTATGTAAAGCAACGAGCTTTTGGTGTTCCTAAAGATTTGGGTGAAGATTGCTTTCAAACTTTGGATTATGCAAGCCGGAGTTGTACTGTATTTGTCCAATAATTTTCATTTGTGTTTGCATTCACTGTTTTCATTATCCAGGTTCGATTGTAGGTAACGAATATTCTAAGATCTTAAAGTTAAGACTGAACTGTTTGTATGTACTTTGTGTGTTCAGTTTTGTAGGTAAAGAATAATTAGTAGAATGTAAAAAATGGGTATTAAGCGAGAAAGTTTCTAGAGTAACGCAACAATACCACCTTATAAAACTACTAGCTGTTGCACGTGGCTGTCGATTATCGCATTGTGCGACTCTATTCGATTCTCTAGTTGCGTCTCTATAATACTTCTCCTTGCTTTCATGACATCTGAAATAGCTAGCAATATTAGCGCCAATGTATAGAAAATACCGGATCTATTGAGATTTATAGCCCAAGATATCGTAGCTTTTTATAGGTGAAAGAATTATTGAAATCGGTCCAGTAGTTTCGGAGCCTATTCGTTACAAACAAATAAATAAATATTTCCTCTTTATAATATTAGTGTAGATAGGCAGATAATTCATTCCACTGTATGAAAAAAACTTCATCCCACGCACGGGCAAAAAAATTTACTCCCAGCTGTAGTTTTCGCAAGCGTATACCATATGAGATTCTTCAAAAAGGGCATAAGAAGATTTCTTCAAAGTCGTCAGCATGAGTGTAACGCCCCGGGTGTTGCTCACGCCCAAAAGTCGCGGTAACCACTTTCCATCAGGTGCTTGTCTGCCACCTTAGTGGTATAAAAGTCATTTCTTTTACCGTCATTTCCGGATTCATATCATTTTTGAGCAGTAATAGATAGGTATGCTGTAAACTGCTTTTGGTCCTTTCATTCCATTTTCTCACTTCATTCTCTTTTGTTTTTTAATTTAGCTAGCACAAACTCTGATGTTATAAGAATTCATCGATGTTAACCGCTTACTAGCAAGTAGTTCAAAGATCACATAGAATTGTTTATCATTATGAAAATGGTTTGTGATATTTCATTCAATAAACTTATAAGGAAAATTGTTATTATTCCGTCTAACTTAGGCATTTCATGAGAAATATGCAAATATAATATCGTAAATTTGAATTTATGTTACCTACTCTTCTTTCGTCTATGTTGTCAATAATGTAGTTTATGGCGACCATATACTGGAATTTAAGTTACTGCAGAGACAAATACTGACACAGAGTATGCTGAGCTTTACGATTCTGTCTCCAAAGTAAATTCATATTGGGTATTCTACGAGTTCTGAACACAGCGCATTATTTATCATTCTTTAAAGAAAAATTATGACGACACAGTTTGTTAAGAACAGTTGCCATAACGGTAGGTATTACCTTACGCATTCCAAATTGCCAACCACCTTAGCTTAAAAGATTATGTAAAAATTTATACTATTATTGGCAACCTCCGTGGACCGTGGCAAGTAGAGGTAGTAGTGTGAACGAAACGGCAGGAGTCGCAGGTTCTATTCCCACTCAGTACAGATATTTTAGTGCATGAATATAAATATTTGAATTGGTCTGGGTGTTTCTATGTATAATGTGTAGTGTTGGTATGTATACATTATATATAAATGTATCTAAATATGTTTATCCACATTCTAGAACCTATAACACAAGTTAGTTAAGCTATGTTCACCATGGGTCTTGAGGTGTGTAGATGGTCCTAGAATATTTATTTATCATATTATAATTGTAAATAAAACAAGAATGTTAATTACTGATTTTCGTTGACATTTCTAATCGTACCTATTTACCTATGTGGCATTTCTGTTTTGAGATTATAAATTAAACACTGTAGTAGGTAAACAACTACTTGACTATCAAAATTCTATTTGCTGATAGAGTGAATCGATTTTTTATGGGCATAATCGATAAATTTAACTTACAATATGGGGTTCTTCAAGAAGAGCATTAGAAGGTTTTTACAGGGTAGGCAGCACGTGTGTGACGCCTCTAGTGTTGCAAATGTCCATAGGCCACGGTGACCGCTTCCCATCAGGTGAGCCGTGCGCTTGTCTGCCACCTAAGTGGTATAAAAAAAACATGAAGATTTACTTCATACCAGTAGACCGTATTATTTTTGTTCATATTGACGTGATACTGAGATTGGTGAAGTGAATTAAGAAAATCTTTTATTTTAAAGAACCGGCTGTTGAAATAAATGTCAAACCAAGGTATTAATAAAGTAAGTATAACGCAGGTCCACTTCCTAGTAGGTTCCCCGCAGTTGGGTTTTTTTTTATTTTGAATCATTTTTCATTACACAGTAGGCAACAACTGTTAATACTCGAATTGCCACGAAAGCCTACTACGGCTACTATTTAGACATTGCTCCCAAACACGACTTCAATGAATATTGTGATGTTGTTCCATCAGAATTCCTACCGGAGCGTCAAATATCCCGAACAATATTTTTCAAAAATTCTAGGTCATAAGGCGATTACGAGAGAGAGTTCATCGGGAAAGGCAGATTTGTGAGATAGCAATTTGCCATTTTAAAATACGATACCTCGAACCTAAATGATCATACGTAATCTGATTCACCCATACACTGCAATTCCGATAAGTATAGCCTCTTGTTTTTTATCTTATTATCAACACGGATATGAGACAGTGCTCCAACTGCTCTGTCCAATTAATTGGACCGAGAATAATCTGGATTAAAAATAAATGAGACCATGGGATAATGAAAAGAAGTCTAGGTTCTGAAATTGTTAGACGACTCGGTGCTAGACACGAGTCCATACTTAAAATAGTTGGAAGAACAGTCTTACCTCGCCGATGTCCCAATGGCTGATTGGAGCTAAAATGATAAAATGTTAAACCTACGGCTAAAATGTAGGGAATATCAATTATACTTCTTTTATGTAAAACAAGTCAATTTAACTTCATCCCACCAGGCAGAAAGCTGATGGCAAAGTCTCAAGAAAGAAGGACCGCCTTTTAAATATACCAAATAATCATTAAAATCAATCGAATGGTTTCGGAAATAAAGACATAAGGTTTTTTGAGAGAAATGTCAGTCTCGTTCAAACATAACAGGCTAAATAATAGATGATGGAGCACTCCATGTATTACCGGCTACATCTCGAATCAACGATAAGCCTATATGGATTAGTTCAAGGATATCTACTAGTATAGTAGGAATTTCATAAGTGCACCTACAGATGTAGAGATAGAGGAAGTAGAGGTATATACAGTTCATCATTTTTCAAGATACTGAGATGTCTACTTATTTAAGTGAATAATATGATCACCATTCGGATATGACCCAAATCTGACTAAGTATATACACGGGTATGCACACTACGAATAATACCTACTATAGCCTTTTTTTTTGGTGTTAACATCATTCTTTTTGCTGTAACCAGGTTATCACATTGCCCAAATCAGGATAAACAATGTAATCACTGTTTAATAAGTGAGATACAAATTATGTTTGCCTATTATGGTTGTACGTAATGCTGGTAGGTCTACTTGGATATTTGTAGCACATTTTCAATAAAAAATCTCATTCTCACAAAATGAGGTAATTTGAAACAAGAACAGAAAAGCATATTTTTCTCTTACCTAAAAGAAAACAATAGTAGTTCGCGTATATAACCTCCATTCTAAGAGAATAGTGGTATTTCCAATGAGTTGAATAAAATAAATTTCTCTTTTTGGGGCTATACACAAAAAGATACACGGTAACAGAAATAAAAAATGACCTTGGACGCACAATTATCTAGTTTAGATTACGAGAATGAAATTATCCATATAAATTCAAAATTCCAAATTCAAATCCATTTATTCTGTATAGACATCTAAACTGCACTTACAAAACGTCAATAATAAATAAAATGGTGAATAAAGTGGGGATATATTCCTATATATCATAACATAGTAAGCAAATGGACCACCACCGGCACCGGTTTGAAACGCGGTCGACACAATGGAGAGTGAATAACGCTAGTGTTCAACTAGAGTTATTCGCTCTCCATCGTGTCGGTATAAAAAAAAAATAGCCAAATCGTAATATGCCAATATGTTGTGTACCAGGAATACTACCAGGGGCCTTCGGCTTTGGGAGTGTTCCCCTTATACCTCGTATTCCTACATGTTGTCTAAATCGTCTTAATAAATAAAAAGATTGAAGTAAAATAGATTATTAAACCGAGCCGACTGCTGGTGAAAAAATCGAAACAAGTTTGGTTGCAGGCGGTACCCATTATTAGTCTTTCGGTTTATGATTGGCCAATGGGTACCGCATACTATGACATTATTTTTCGATCTTTATTTTTCAATATTATTTTTTAGATGACGATGCAATCACTCCTAAATAAGGTTGTGCAGACGGTATAAAAACTTTAAATTGCTTTATATGTAAAGTTATAGTTTATATATGTATGAGAAAATAAATAAATGAAAATGAAAATGACGATCAAATTTCTTAAACAATTTACGTTTGTACTGTTTTAATACAAATGATGTGGATATGTAGGGGCATCATTGCAATTCAGAATATATTTAATAATAACGTGTGTTTGCACAAGCCTGGGCTTGCGCAGATAGGCATGCTTGCCTTCCGGGCTCGCACTGCCCGCAATGAGCGAAGGCTAAGTACTCGAACGTCCTCCACGAGCGCGGGCCTGTCAAATCATAGATCCATAGACGGCGTGCGTATCAGTCGGTTCGAGTCCGACGTAATCACCTCCACCGATTGTGGTGGAGGCGGTAGCCGTGGGGATTTTGCGCACGGAAAAAAAGGGTATGCTTGCCTACCATAATAGTAGTTGTAGATTTTTTTTAACCCTGTAACTAGTCACGCAATTAGGCAAATAAGATTGACAAAGTCATTTAAAGGATGACAAGCTATTTTATCGATTAGTGTTAAAACTGCTCCGTATAACAAACATTTACTTAGCAAGTCAATCTTCTTGACCCAAAACTTGTATGTAAAGCAACGAGCTTTTGGTGTTCCTAAAGATTTGGGTGAAGATTGCTTTCAAACTTTGGATTATGCAAGCCGGAGTTGTACTGTATTTGTCCAATAATTTTCATTTGTGTTTGCATTCACTGTTTTCATTATCCAGGTTCGATTGTAGGTAACGAATATTCTAAGATCTTAAAGTTAAGACTGAACTGTTTGTATGTACTTTGTGTGTTCAGTTTTGTAGGTAAAGAATAATTAGTAGAATGTAAAAAATGGGTATTAAGCGAGAAAGTTTCTAGAGTAACGCAACAATACCACCTTATAAAACTACTAGCTGTTGCACGTGGCTGTCGATTATCGCATTGTGCGACTCTATTCGATTCTCTAGTTGCGTCTCTATAATACTTCTCCTTGCTTTCATGACATCTGAAATAGCTAGCAATATTAGCGCCAATGTATAGAAAATACCGGATCTATTGAGATTTATAGCCCAAGATATCGTAGCTTTTTATAGGTGAAAGAATTATTGAAATCGGTCCAGTAGTTTCGGAGCCTATTCGTTACAAACAAATAAATAAATATTTCCTCTTTATAATATTAGTGTAGATAGGCAGATAATTCATTCCACTGTATGAAAAAAACTTCATCCCACGCACGGGCAAAAAAATTTACTCCCAGCTGTAGTTTTCGCAAGCGTATACCATATGAGATTCTTCAAAAAGGGCATAAGAAGATTTCTTCAAAGTCGTCAGCATGAGTGTAACGCCCCGGGTGTTGCTCACGCCCAAAAGTCGCGGTAACCACTTTCCATCAGGTGCTTGTCTGCCACCTTAGTGGTATAAAAGTCATTTCTTTTACCGTCATTTCCGGATTCATATCATTTTTGAGCAGTAATAGATAGGTATGCTGTAAACTGCTTTTGGTCCTTTCATTCCATTTTCTCACTTCATTCTCTTTTGTTTTTTAATTTAGCTAGCACAAACTCTGATGTTATAAGAATTCATCGATGTTAACCGCTTACTAGCAAGTAGTTCAAAGATCACATAGAATTGTTTATCATTATGAAAATGGTTTGTGATATTTCATTCAATAAACTTATAAGGAAAATTGTTATTATTCCGTCTAACTTAGGCATTTCATGAGAAATATGCAAATATAATATCGTAAATTTGAATTTATGTTACCTACTCTTCTTTCGTCTATGTTGTCAATAATGTAGTTTATGGCGACCATATACTGGAATTTAAGTTACTGCAGAGACAAATACTGACACAGAGTATGCTGAGCTTTACGATTCTGTCTCCAAAGTAAATTCATATTGGGTATTCTACGAGTTCTGAACACAGCGCATTATTTATCATTCTTTAAAGAAAAATTATGACGACACAGTTTGTTAAGAACAGTTGCCATAACGGTAGGTATTACCTTACGCATTCCAAATTGCCAACCACCTTAGCTTAAAAGATTATGTAAAAATTTATACTATTATTGGCAACCTCCGTGGACCGTGGCAAGTAGAGGTAGTAGTGTGAACGAAACGGCAGGAGTCGCAGGTTCTATTCCCACTCAGTACAGATATTTTAGTGCATGAATATAAATATTTGAATTGGTCTGGGTGTTTCTATGTATAATGTGTAGTGTTGGTATGTATACATTATATATAAATGTATCTAAATATGTTTATCCACATTCTAGAACCTATAACACAAGTTAGTTAAGCTATGTTCACCATGGGTCTTGAGGTGTGTAGATGGTCCTAGAATATTTATTTATCATATTATAATTGTAAATAAAACAAGAATGTTAATTACTGATTTTCGTTGACATTTCTAATCGTACCTATTTACCTATGTGGCATTTCTGTTTTGAGATTATAAATTAAACACTGTAGTAGGTAAACAACTACTTGACTATCAAAATTCTATTTGCTGATAGAGTGAATCGATTTTTTATGGGCATAATCGATAAATTTAACTTACAATATGGGGTTCTTCAAGAAGAGCATTAGAAGGTTTTTACAGGGTAGGCAGCACGTGTGTGACGCCTCTAGTGTTGCAAATGTCCATAGGCCACGGTGACCGCTTCCCATCAGGTGAGCCGTGCGCTTGTCTGCCACCTAAGTGGTATAAAAAAAACATGAAGATTTACTTCATACCAGTAGACCGTATTATTTTTGTTCATATTGACGTGATACTGAGATTGGTGAAGTGAATTAAGAAAATCTTTTATTTTAAAGAACCGGCTGTTGAAATAAATGTCAAACCAAGGTATTAATAAAGTAAGTATAACGCAGGTCCACTTCCTAGTAGGTTCCCCGCAGTTGGGTTTTTTTTTATTTTGAATCATTTTTCATTACACAGTAGGCAACAACTGTTAATACTCGAATTGCCACGAAAGCCTACTACGGCTACTATTTAGACATTGCTCCCAAACACGACTTCAATGAATATTGTGATGTTGTTCCATCAGAATTCCTACCGGAGCGTCAAATATCCCGAACAATATTTTTCAAAAATTCTAGGTCATAAGGCGATTACGAGAGAGAGTTCATCGGGAAAGGCAGATTTGTGAGATAGCAATTTGCCATTTTAAAATACGATACCTCGAACCTAAATGATCATACGTAATCTGATTCACCCATACACTGCAATTCCGATAAGTATAGCCTCTTGTTTTTTATCTTATTATCAACACGGATATGAGACAGTGCTCCAACTGCTCTGTCCAATTAATTGGACCGAGAATAATCTGGATTAAAAATAAATGAGACCATGGGATAATGAAAAGAAGTCTAGGTTCTGAAATTGTTAGACGACTCGGTGCTAGACACGAGTCCATACTTAAAATAGTTGGAAGAACAGTCTTACCTCGCCGATGTCCCAATGGCTGATTGGAGCTAAAATGATAAAATGTTAAACCTACGGCTAAAATGTAGGGAATATCAATTATACTTCTTTTATGTAAAACAAGTCAATTTAACTTCATCCCACCAGGCAGAAAGCTGATGGCAAAGTCTCAAGAAAGAAGGACCGCCTTTTAAATATACCAAATAATCATTAAAATCAATCGAATGGTTTCGGAAATAAAGACATAAGGTTTTTTGAGAGAAATGTCAGTCTCGTTCAAACATAACAGGCTAAATAATAGATGATGGAGCACTCCATGTATTACCGGCTACATCTCGAATCAACGATAAGCCTATATGGATTAGTTCAAGGATATCTACTAGTATAGTAGGAATTTCATAAGTGCACCTACAGATGTAGAGATAGAGGAAGTAGAGGTATATACAGTTCATCATTTTTCAAGATACTGAGATGTCTACTTATTTAAGTGAATAATATGATCACCATTCGGATATGACCCAAATCTGACTAAGTATATACACGGGTATGCACACTACGAATAATACCTACTATAGCCTTTTTTTTTGGTGTTAACATCATTCTTTTTGCTGTAACCAGGTTATCACATTGCCCAAATCAGGATAAACAATGTAATCACTGTTTAATAAGTGAGATACAAATTATGTTTGCCTATTATGGTTGTACGTAATGCTGGTAGGTCTACTTGGATATTTGTAGCACATTTTCAATAAAAAATCTCATTCTCACAAAATGAGGTAATTTGAAACAAGAACAGAAAAGCATATTTTTCTCTTACCTAAAAGAAAACAATAGTAGTTCGCGTATATAACCTCCATTCTAAGAGAATAGTGGTATTTCCAATGAGTTGAATAAAATAAATTTCTCTTTTTGGGGCTATACACAAAAAGATACACGGTAACAGAAATAAAAAATGACCTTGGACGCACAATTATCTAGTTTAGATTACGAGAATGAAATTATCCATATAAATTCAAAATTCCAAATTCAAATCCATTTATTCTGTATAGACATCTAAACTGCACTTACAAAACGTCAATAATAAATAAAATGGTGAATAAAGTGGGGATATATTCCTATATATCATAACATAGTAAGCAAATGGACCACCACCGGCACCGGTTTGAAACGCGGTCGACACAATGGAGAGTGAATAACGCTAGTGTTCAACTAGAGTTATTCGCTCTCCATCGTGTCGGTATAAAAAAAAAATAGCCAAATCGTAATATGCCAATATGTTGTGTACCAGGAATACTACCAGGGGCCTTCGGCTTTGGGAGTGTTCCCCTTATACCTCGTATTCCTACATGTTGTCTAAATCGTCTTAATAAATAAAAAGATTGAAGTAAAATAGATTATTAAACCGAGCCGACTGCTGGTGAAAAAATCGAAACAAGTTTGGTTGCAGGCGGTACCCATTATTAGTCTTTCGGTTTATGATTGGCCAATGGGTACCGCATACTATGACATTATTTTTCGATCTTTATTTTTCAATATTATTTTTTAGATGACGATGCAATCACTCCTAAATAAGGTTGTGCAGACGGTATAAAAACTTTAAATTGCTTTATATGTAAAGTTATAGTTTATATATGTATGAGAAAATAAATAAATGAAAATGAAAATGACGATCAAATTTCTTAAACAATTTACGTTTGTACTGTTTTAATACAAATGATGTGGATATGTAGGGGCATCATTGCAATTCAGAATATATTTAATAATAACGTGTGTTTGCACAAGCCTGGGCTTGCGCAGATAGGCATGCTTGCCTTCCGGGCTCGCACTGCCCGCAATGAGCGAAGGCTAAGTACTCGAACGTCCTCCACGAGCGCGGGCCTGTCAAATCATAGATCCATAGACGGCGTGCGTATCAGTCGGTTCGAGTCCGACGTAATCACCTCCACCGATTGTGGTGGAGGCGGTAGCCGTGGGGATTTTGCGCACGGAAAAAAAGGGTATGCTTGCCTACCATAATAGTAGTTGTAGATTTTTTTTAACCCTGTAACTAGTCACGCAATTAGGCAAATAAGATTGACAAAGTCATTTAAAGGATGACAAGCTATTTTATCGATTAGTGTTAAAACTGCTCCGTATAACAAACATTTACTTAGCAAGTCAATCTTCTTGACCCAAAACTTGTATGTAAAGCAACGAGCTTTTGGTGTTCCTAAAGATTTGGGTGAAGATTGCTTTCAAACTTTGGATTATGCAAGCCGGAGTTGTACTGTATTTGTCCAATAATTTTCATTTGTGTTTGCATTCACTGTTTTCATTATCCAGGTTCGATTGTAGGTAACGAATATTCTAAGATCTTAAAGTTAAGACTGAACTGTTTGTATGTACTTTGTGTGTTCAGTTTTGTAGGTAAAGAATAATTAGTAGAATGTAAAAAATGGGTATTAAGCGAGAAAGTTTCTAGAGTAACGCAACAATACCACCTTATAAAACTACTAGCTGTTGCACGTGGCTGTCGATTATCGCATTGTGCGACTCTATTCGATTCTCTAGTTGCGTCTCTATAATACTTCTCCTTGCTTTCATGACATCTGAAATAGCTAGCAATATTAGCGCCAGAGCAATATTAGCCTAAGATATTGTAACTTTTCATAGGTGAAAGAATTATTGAGATCGGTCCAGCAGTTTCGGAGCCTAATCGTTACAAACAAACAAATAAATAAATCTTTCCTGTTTATAATATTAGTGTAGATAGGCAGATAATTCATTCCACTGTATGAAAGAAGCTTCATTCCACGCACGGGCAAAAAAATGAACTCCCAGCTGTAGTTTTGTGATATTTCATTCAATAAACTTATAAGGAAAATTGTTATTATTCCGTCTAACTTAGGCATACCTTCATGAGAAATATGCAAATATAATATCGTAAATTTGAATTTATGTTACCTACTCTTCTTTCGTCTATGTTGTCAATAATGTAGTTTATGGCGACCATATACTGGAATTTAAGTTACTGCAGAGACAAATACTGACACAGAGTATGCTGAGCTTTACGATTCTGTCTCCAAAGTAAATTGATATTGGGTGTTCTACGAGCTCTGAACATTAATGGCAACCTCCGTGGACCGTGGCAAGTAGAGGTAGTAGTGTGAACGAAACGGCAGGAGTCGCAGGTTCTATTCCCACTCAGTACAGATATTTTTGTTCATGAATATAAATATTTCAATTGGTCCGGGTGTTTCTATGTGTAATGTGTAGGTATGTATACATCATATATAAATGTATCTAAGTATGTTTATCCGCATTCTAGAACCTATAACACAAGCTAGTCAAGCTATGTTCACCATGGGTGAAGGTGTATAGATGGTCCTAGAATATTTATTTATCATATTATAATTGTAAATAAAACAAGAATGTCAATTACTGATTTTCTTTGACATTTCTAATCGTAGATATTTATGTGGCATTTCTGTTTTGAGATTATAAATTAAACACTGTAGTAGGTAAACAACTACTTGACTATCAAAATTCTATTTGCTGATAGAGTGAATCGATTTTTTATGGGCATAATCGATAAATTTAACTTACATTAATCATGAATTACTAGATGAAGATTTACTTCATACTAGTGGGTCTACTGGTATGAAGTAAATCTTTTTAAAGTAGACCATTTTGTTTTTGTTCATAATTTTGACGTGATACTAAGATTGGTGAAGTGAATTCAGAAATCTTTTATTTGAAAGAACCAGCTGTTGAAATCGGTGTCAAGCCAAGGTATTAATAAAGTAAGTATAACGCAGGTCCACTTCCTAAGAGGTTCCCCGCGTAAGTGATGATGATAATTTCGATCGTGATGATTTTACTGAAGCCTCCTTACCACCGAATTCTAACTCGTGTTTTTGACTTTTGAATGAAATCTTTTTCATGCTATGAAATCTGTAAACCAATTTGTTTTTACTCGACTACCGGAGAAAGTATTAAATATTGTGATGTTGTTCCATCAGAATTCCTACCGGAGCGTCAAATATCCCGAACAATATTTTTCAAAAATTCTAGGTCATAAGGCGATTACAAGAGAGAGTTCATCGGGAAAGGCAGATTTGTGAGATAGCAATTTGCCATTTTAAAATACGATACCTCGAACCTAAATGATCACACGTAATCTGATTCACCCATACACTGCAATTCCGATAAGTATAGCCTCTTGTTTTTTATCTTATTATCAAGACGGATACGAGACAGTGCTCCAACTGCTCTGTCCAATTAATTGAACCGAGAATAATCTGGATTAAAAATAAATGAGACCATGGGATAATGAAAAGAAGTCTAGGTTCTGAAATTGTTAGACGACTCGGTGCCAGATACGAGTCCATACTTAAAATAGTTGGAAGAGCAGTCTTACCTCGCCGATGTCCCAATGGCTGATTGGAGCTAAAATTATAAAATGTTAAACCTACGGCTAAAATGTAGGGAATATCAATTATACTTCTTGTATCAATTTAACTTCATCCCACCAGTCGGAAAGCTAATGGCAAAGTCTCAAGAAAAAGGGTCCACCTTCCAAATAATCATTAAAGATCAATCGAATGGTTTCGGAAACAAAGTCATAAGGTTTTTTGAGAGAAATGTCAGAGTGTCGTTCAAACATAACAGGCTAAATAATAGATGATGTGCTCCATGTATTACCGACTACATCTTGAATCAACGATAAGCCTATATGGATTAGTTCAAGGATACCTACTAGTAAATAAGCTTCTATTGTAATACTCCGTAAGCATATTTTATAGATACCATACCATTTTTGTCGGATTACGAAGGGTACTTAATACACCTATACCTATTCGTTATTAAGCCCATTCTAAACCTAAAGCTGGAGCATTCGTACGCTTACGTGTACATTTCTGAAAGTACCAATGCTATCTAGTCAGATAATATCCGAAAATAAGAATATAGAGGAGGAAGGATTCTAAATGGTTGAATGAAACCGCTGAAACAAACCTTAATTTTATATTGAGTCACTCTCACCAGTTGAAATATAGCCGTCATTTACCATCTACGCCGCATTAAGCTTTCTCAATCGGAATAATTCATTTAGGGTCAAAGGGCTTGACTTGAACATACCATCTACCTGTAACTAACTGAAATCATAACGGAGTCAAATGTTTTGTTTGTAATTTAGGTTCAGTTGATATTTTGGTAAACTATAATGAAATGTATATCGATTTATTCATCTTCATCTGGATAAAAAGGATAGGGTAAAAGCCGGATAGTTGCGCCACTTTTCAACAAAGCTATATAATTAAGAAATATGTGCTTAATAAGAATATTGCAAGGTGTATATCAAATTATAGGTCTTTGAGCTACTATAGAAGCCTATTGTTAAGAACATAGTTATTATAGGTTTTGAGTAAAACCTGTTTTATTTGACCTCTCAAAGAGAGGATAGTTGCCCACTCTAGCGGATAGTTGCCTAACGTAAATAATACTTGAGAGGATACTTGCCTCATGCGGGGATAGACGCCTCACAATGATTTTTGATGAAAAACAAATTCATATCGATTTACTCAACAAGTCTTTATTATTTATTGCAATCTTTTATTAAGTTCTAATCAACGATATACAAAATATAACAAAAATAGCCAAAAATTATACCCCGTATCCCGTGGTATCCCGTACATTCGCGATATTTAGTTGATTCCTTTCTTTATCCAACTCTTGGAATGCAAGACCTAAACTTTCCTCTGTCCAGCTTATGTGACGCGGCACCACGCCGGCTTTACGCTGATACTTACGAGGCATTTTGCTCACCTAAAAAGTTAATTAATTATTAATTTTATTTTATTAACGGGTAGAATGAACTCTGGGGTTACGTACGTCCATAGGCCACGGCAACCTCTTTCCATTAAGTGCATATCTGCCACTTTAAGTGGTATAAAAATAAAAATAATAAATAATCTGAAAAAAGTACTGACACAGGTGGGCCTAGAACACACGACCTAAATACTTATTGTATTCTAGCTAAGTAACTTAGCCACAATGAATAAAAAAAACACAAATAGAAAATATTTGCCTTTGTTCGTGAAAGAATTTATAGTTGCGAATAGTTGCCCCCAGAGCAACTATCCGCACAAGTTTCTAGGGCAACTATCCTTTTTTATACGGATACTTGCCCTTTTCATTTGCGAAATAAATAATAATTATGTTACAAAAATATGTAATAAACTTTGCAATGTAAAGCCTAATGCACGCAAAGAAATAAAAAATGGATTGAAACCACAATTAGTAACAAAAATATTACACAGAAATAACTTACCAATATAAGTTCGACACCTGTCGAAGATTCACCGCGGAAGATTTTCGCTTGCACGAGTGAAACGCTTGCATCTATGGTGACGGTTAACGCGGCCCTGAGGTCTATGGGAGGTGAACTTACAACTATAGTATAACGCTAATGCCACTTACATCCGTAACATAGTGTATTCGAAACCGTGGCAAGTATCCCCCTGGCGCAACTATCCGGCTTTTACCCTACATAAAAATATTTTTTTTTTTTATCTAGTCTAATGGGAATGTTAACAAAAATAAATTACGAATCAAAGCAAAATAATTGAATAGTTATAACTTTTGAAAGATAATAACGATTTAACACTTTCAAAGATTGAAAGTGATTACTCGGGGAGCACCAAAGTATATTCATCTCAAAATATTTTTGTATTATTTGTCATAGTATAATGGCCGAGATTCGTATTAGTAACTTCCCTGGGAATGTATCTTTGCTTAATTTCGCTTGCAGTCGCTTCACGGAAAACACAACCAAATTAGCGATATCAAAGTTCTGAAGTTGGGTTAGTCGGACTTATGATGGCTCAAACTACTCGTAATAACTGCCATAGATGTTCGTATGCAACCGGGATCGACGGCTCAAGGTGGTATCTGAGGCACGACCAGTCCAGTGCAAATGGCCATATTCATGCATACAAATATTTGCACTGAGCGGGGATCGCACCCGCGCATCCTGCGTAACAGTCGCGTTCACTACCGCCACACAACAGAGGCTGTCTATTCCTATTTTCTTGTCATGTAATGTGGGTTTCAAACTTAGATAATACAGACGTAAACTCTGTTTGGAATGCCTATGGCCGGTGCTCGAGGGCTAACTTAACTTGTCCTTTATCGGAGAAGTTTCTCCGCCTGCGGCAGATCAAATTTCGAATCTATAACATAGCACAAAATAACTTTTTCAAAATAATATTTTAGGCACATTGATTTTAATAAGTCTATAAGTAATTAAGTTGTTTCTCGTCTTAAATCGTCTTAATAAATAATTTATAAGTTATGTCAACAAAATGTAAGTATGTAATTCCTTACATATGAGGTCTACATGTCACTATGACGATGTCTTGTTATGTATAGGCAAAATGCGAAATTGACAGACTGCGTTTTAGGTACTCAGCGACTAAAGCGAAAAAAATAGAAACAAAGAATAACCTATTTGTACAAACAAAATATAATATAAATATAATAAACAATATCATAAATTCACAAAGTATAATAAAACTTAAAAACTGCTTTATCTTAAAATGCTTATAACTCATTATTACTCTTTATAAATTTTACTTCCGTAACGCACATTATAGGCAGAGTGAGAGTAAATGATCTCGGGAAACCAATCGAAACTACTTTGTAACCGAGAGGGAACAAAGTGATTGATTACCAACGAGTACGCAGTTTGGTCTTAAACCGCACAATTTATGTTGGTTTGATTGACATTTACAAGGAAGAAAATAGCTATTAATATGATATAGATACATAAACCTTGGTTATATATACCTATTCTCAAAATCATAGTGTAATAGGATTGGGAATACAGCTGATACGAGTAGATATAAGATATAACGAAGGTAGGACATGACGGTCCCCCGTTAAACATTTCAGCACTTCGATGTACCGTCTATATGACACCACTGGGGAGATTGTAGCACTGCCTATATGTCTCGATCAAATTCGAGTTAAACATGGGGGCCAGGACTCATTAGTCACTTACTGCAGCGTATGGATATGGTTCACAGGACTGTAGCCTTTTCCGAAATCGGCTAGTTTGGGAAGTCACCAAACCTATATTCAAGATGGTTCGTGATAACCCTCGAAAACACCTTAGAAACATGACTCAGAAGTGAGATGTGTCTGTAGTTCTAAAGCGAGACTTTGTAACCTTTCTAGAAGAACAAGATCACCATGCTTCTGATCCATGCTTCCGGCTAGTACCTTCGAATAAGACGGAATTAAAGAGCTTTCAGAAGTTCTGAAGTGGTTCCATCTTCTTCTGGTGCCTTGTTATTTTTAAGCTGTTTGAGGACCACCCTTCTAGTGCAGGCTGATGTCCGGGACGTCCTCGGTGTAGTGTCGGATTAGCTTGGCTCTTGGATTCTTAGCCGTGTCATATAGCTGTCCATAAAACCCCTTGATCTCCCTCAAGACGTCTACCGTAGTCGATACGACACTGTTGTCATTCCTTTTCAATGTCGTCAACTAGATCTCACCAATAGACAAGTCTCTTGCAAACACTTTGGAGCCTTTACTCCGCTCAATCGTTTCTTTAATACGTTGGGTATTAAAGGCACGGATATCGTGACGCAAGAGCTGCTGTATACGTCTACTGAGCTGCCGATGTGCTTCTGCGTCATTGGTAGAGTATCATAGATCGTCTTTCGGCCATGAGTTGAGGGTATGATCTCTCTTTCTCAAGAAAGTCGGCCAGCCTCCAAGTATTGCGATTAGAACCCCCGGGCACTTAAGGCCTTTATTGCATACCATCATATTGGGGGGTTTTTGGACCGTGTCCTCGCCACGTTGATCCGGTGTGGGTTGGCGGGTAGCCAGAGCCTCGTTCGTTGGTCGGCTGAGGACACCATAGCAGGTGAGGTTAGCTTGGGTCCCCATGATAGAAAGGACCCCTTACCCTCTCAATAATTCGTATCGTATTCGAGTACGAGCAACATCGACCACATTATTTCACGCTTGACCCAGAAGTGAATACGAACCATATCAATTACCCTTTACGAATATACTGAAAATGTACGCAATCAATTGCAAATTCATATTTAAGGCTATTTATTGCTACCGCTCCTCTCTCATCGCGATCTACAGAACCTGTTTATGGAATTAAATCCCACGGGCTATTCCCGGCTACAGTTTATCTACGTACCTAGTATCACAAAGCCGATAGGTACGAAGTCCAGCGTATTTGGGCGATATTATAACCTGCCTATATATGATAGGTTGACCTCAGTGACCCTTGTCGCCTACATACAGAATTCCATGCAGTAACAGCAGAGAAACCAGTTCTTTTGATTCGAGACTACCCATAATTACTCCCATTCATGTATGCAATCGGCAGTGCCTGATTTACGCAAGGGCTCGCCAATTTGAGACAATAATGCAAACAGTTTTGTCACACATCGCTGTGGAAGTGCAATACTGAGATCACTTTCTAAAATAATATTTAGATTTCTCAATATGTACATCAATAAGATATCAAATACGATTACAAGTATGAAAAAAATCAATATAGAAAATTAAATTTAGAATTATATTAATTGCAACACTAAATATTAAGGGAAACATAATTTAATTCTTGCCCGATGCAAAATAACGATTATTTCATATTTAATTTATTCACAATTTTAAAGTTTTACATTCCAACGTATTTGTCACACGCATTTCTGTTTTTTGAATGGTAACTTTATCTGCAACAAGTATACCTGATTGTTGATAAAACTCTAGGGTAGACATGCCTCGTGACGTAACCACTGCCGTAAATAAATAATTTATGGAGGCTTAGGAGAGCGCATACCGAACTCCAACGAACGAATGGAAACGAAGATTAAAATAATTGATACAAAAAAGTTCAGAGTGGTGCCTTGTGTTACAAAAACATCTTAGTTTGACGAGTATTATTTAACAATGGTTTGTATTATTTATGGTATAATTACAGCTGTCCTTCAAACCAAATATTGTATTAACTGATGTCTGTTGCTATCATCAATGGTACGCTAATAAACGAAAATTTTAACTTCATCAACAAACAAAAATGCATGGCGTTCTTTGTTCTTCATTTAATGTGATAATTGTTTACGTGGTGCGCAGGAGTCTGGGATCGTTAACGGATACTGACGCATGAAATTTGTGCTTACAAAAAGCGATAACTGGCAATAAATGAAACTTATGAGTAAGTATGACGTAAATATTTACAAACATCCAAAGAAAAATGCAGTTGCTTTCCTATACCTTAGGGCACGAAAGCCAAGATCTTCATGGCGCCAACATCACCTGCTGACCGGTACACCTGCTGGTAAACAGACGAGGATCTGACGCTGATAACGACCATATCCACACTAATAAATATTATTAAGGAGAGAAATTTGTGTTTTTGTGTGTGTATGTTTATAATGAATAAACTCAAAAACTACTGTACTGATTTCTTAAAATTTCGTAAAAAGTGCCCATAAACGTTTCGTTACATGCGCTGCGGAAACTTTTGATTGACGAATATAAAAGCGAGTAGAAAATCGTGTAAAGCACTGACGGAGCCGTGGGCAACAGAATAATAATTTAATAATAATAAATTACCAGTCGAAGTAAAATCTTGACGTAGAAGGATTGGTTTGAATTCAGTTTGGGAGCCTAATATACTAATAAATTACCAAATACAATAAAATATCAAAGTAAGTATGTATAATTGATGTTCCGATCTGTCAAATGGATACTTATAGGTAGGACACCAATTTAAACAGCAATATACATTTCTCACCCTATTTAATTTTGTATCTAAATTTCGATGTCAATGAATAAAACTTTGTTTTCACCATCGCCCAATTTAATAATTTAAGATTTATTAACAAGCGATGTTAAAACCTACTCAAGGAATAATTTAATTGCTCAAAGTACTGTCCAGGAAAGCGTAAAATTGCCTAAGGGCTTGATGACATACCACGGCTCAAATGTTTACTCCAATGATTGTAGTGTGTTATTAATATATGATATGATATTGAAACCAACTCTCGGATAATTCTAGTATTAATTTTATCTCAACTACGGCCTTAACTATGATGTCTTAATTTACAACAGACAGAATTATCTTGATACATCATGTCTTTGTATATACTGCTAGTATTAAACGAGTTATTATTAAGTCTCTTCTTCTTTTGACTTGCCTTTTACCAGAGCAATCCGACTTGTAGGTGATATTAACTTTTGCGCTGAAACGCGTGTCACGTACTAATTTCGGGTCCCGTATTAATGTGTTCAATGGAACCGATTGCCTGAAAGTTTGATCCGCAACTGTTTATTTCATGGCAGGCTTATAAGTAAAAGGGTTCGCTCCCTTTTACTTATAAGCCTGCCTCCTTTGAAATGTACGCTTTGGATGCAAATCGCGCCTCGTGCTTGGATGCTGATGACTTCTTCTGTATCATGAAAGATAAATAGTGTCGATTGTAATATAAATAGTAACCTTTAGTCGCTGAGTACCTAAAACGCAGTCGGCCAATTTCGCGTTATGCCAAAATGTCATTTAAAATTAGCGTTTCAACTAAGTACGGCTTTGTATATGTCGTGATAGGTCTAATTCTCATATTGCCCATTTAGCGATACGTCTATGTCGCAATAGGTCTAATTCTCATATTGCCCATTTAGCGATACCTCTATGTCGCAATAGGTCTAATTCTCATATTAATATTTAATTGAACATCACACACTTTTGTAACCATTAGATTACCCATTAGAAGTCTAATTGACACGACATTATATATGTAGGCACAGAATCATCAATTACTAAAACACAAAAGTGCTTACGAGTACATACTTTTTACTGTCATTGCTTTGCCGGCCTCCGTGGCATGTCGGTAGTGTACGCGACTGCTACGCAGGAGGCGTGGGTTCGATTCCCGCTCAGAGCAAATATTTGTGTGCAGAAATAAAAAATATTTGCATTGTTTTGGATGTTCCTATTCTTATAAATATGTATGTATTAACAAAAAAAAGTATCTATGTATGTTTATCCGCCTTCTAGAACCCATAACACAAGCTAGTTTTACTATGCTTACCATGGGTCTAAGTGGCGTTGTGTAGATTGTCCTAGAATATTTATTTATACTTTTTATTTTGGTGTAAACCAAAGCAAAATTTTAGCAACTTGTACAAGATAAATTACATTATAATTTTATACTTCTCCTCTCTACTCTTCACTACCATCTCGTTATGGATGTTTGGCGTAACATTGTTCGCTGCAAACTGAACAACAATAACTATGTTGAGAGTATCATCAAAACGGCTTCAAGAGTCTTAAACAAGGTGAGACTGTTTTTCACGCAGGCTGAAGCGGTTCTTGCTTGTAATGAGATATACCTAATATGACTTTGGGAGTAGGATCTAAGGATTCGCAGACAACACGTAGCTTTGAAGTAACATTTTTGTGCTGAAAATCCATATCGCATATTAATGGAAAAAGGTCAAAACTGTGGAGTAAAAATGTAAGCGGTTGAGGCCTGAAAATTAGTATTTGTTTTATGTGCTCTCAAAATAATGGGTAACATAAATCTTGTTTGGAAATTAGGGTCGAGAAGGGATGAGCGTACGTTTTATCCATTAGGTACCTGAAGACTAAAAGTTTTGGGTATTCCTGAAAATTGACACCTGGGTGAAAATATGGGGAATAAGAATAAGGTACAGGGACAGATTTATAGGCTGGAATATCACATAAGCTAGACATTAAAATGGTATTCTGTGGGTCGCGGGAAAGCAATGACTACAAAAAGAACAACCTGAGTTGATTTGTCTAGGTGGACTAATAAGTCTTTTGTCTGGCATAATTAGTGCTCTTATTTCTAACACCACTTTCGCAAACAATATTAGTTCGTAGTCATCAAAGATTTTGGAAATAGGTGAAATTTTCTCAAGAATTTGGGATAATTTTCTCCCCTCGTTTAATATAGTCGCAAGAATGATAGTAATTTCCGATTGTAAAACTGTTTACAGAAATATAAGAGGAGAAATTTTAGGTTCATCCCTCCTTAAAATTTCAAAGCACGCGATGATTGGATATTAAACAAGATGTTATTGACTGGCAACTAGGTATACGGAGCTTACCAATACTAAGCCAACCCCACCAGCTAGACAGTACTGCTGATTAACGAACAGTAGTACAGTCAGCATAGGCCGTATAAGCCAAATCAAAAGGTGTAGAACCGGCGTTGAATCGTAGGATACAACCGGGAACAATGCTACGAGTAAGATGATGATATTACATGATACTTTTCACTTTTTTACTAACAATGAAAAATAATTAAAGATGTCTTATTTTTTGATTATTTATATAAATTGATTATTATCAATATATCGTAAAAGATATTAACGCAGTTAAATGGACCATATCCCAGTGGATTATTGCCGAAGTTTTTTGTAGATACTTCTGAAACTAATTAATTTAGTTTAGCTTGATATACCTACCCTTTACAATATGCGACGCAGAAATTATTGAGATTGTGAAAAGGATAGTGATGTAGAAGTAGGTATACCTAAAAGACCTAAAAGAATTCAATGGGGGATGAGCGATAGAGAGGTTTGTATAAAATACTTCTTCCATACGTGATAAAAATACTTCTAACTATATTGTATATAACATGATGATACTTGCATATAAGTGTATAATAAACCTTACCTTATTCAAGATACATTATGTAGGTATTATGCTTGAAGTCGCGTGGTCAACACGTTTTGTTTCTCGTTCAAAAACATGTGTGTCTTCTACTACAAAATTGATAAACAATACGGTTAGCCCCCTTGACAGGTGGCCATCATTTTATATATTGGAGCCGATTGGAACCAATTGGAACAGACTATATTGATCAATGTATAATATAGACATTCGTTCACGCCTGTCATAAAACATATTGAATGCAAAACGACAAACAACAAATAGTCATCAACATTGCGTTCCTTTTCAGACCTAAGATCAACGTTATATAATGATATGTGGGTGTAACTATGATACTTAGTTGTTATTATGCCTAATGACCACGGCTCCGCACGGGTGGATGTTCGTCATCGCTACCAAAAGTTACAAGACATCGTCTATTTCTAATCATATCTCCTGTTCTGCTAAACAATTGGAATCAAACGTTCTGATTTAATTCCCACGAAAAAAGTTTTTGTCTCTACCGTAAAAACTACTTCAAAATTCGTTCCTAAATTCTTGCGTCCGTCACAAATAATATTTTTGGATTCAGAATCATTAATTTAACATAACGAAATTTTTAAGCATCTAATATACACAGACAATACAATTAATTTACAATTTAAGAACACAGGAAAAAAGAGGCCTTTAATAATTTTACTTTTTGAATTATTTTTCCATTTAGGTACTTTGTTTTTTATTTTCAATTTTAAAAATAATAAATGGTACAAAAATTACTTATAACCGATCTTAAAATAATTATCCCACTTCAGAATAAAACGCGCTCATTTCACCCCATGCCAGGTAAATGCTTTTATTATTCAAAACAATGAAATGTTAATGAGTTCCTTCTTTTTCTGCACTAAGGGTACAGGAACTGGGCCGGAAACAGTGCGCACTATGCGATGTAAATGAAACTTTATCCCGCGTATATTCAAGTTATGGAATGAATTCCATGCTGTGGTTTTTCCAAGCGACTATAATTTGACCTTATATCTATACTATATATATAATACCGTCAAAAAGGGCATTTCAAAGTTTCCTTGATTAGAGTGTGAAGCCTCGGTGTCTCTATGAAATGTACGCCCACCATTGTTAAGTTTGATTCGCACCTCTGCTACTGCATTGAAATCATTTTCTATACACCATACATGCAACCTAACCTATCCTAACTAAACCAAAATATTTTTTCCACAATTGGAAGTATTTTATTTGTTTTATTTATTTTATTCTTCATAAATTATATTTATATACAATAGTGAGACGAGGTGTACAAAGGCGAGCTTAACTCCAAATTGAGTTTTCTTCCATTGCCAGTGACGTTCGTTTTGGCAGCAATCTATCATATATCGGATAAAAAAAGTTAACGTAGGTACACACAATACACCTTCTGTAGTCATTAGTTAATAAAACATTTGTTCTACACGAACATTAACACTGCAAAACGTTGTGATTTCCGAGTGATTAGCTCAAACAAAAAACAACTACTCGAAGAATGTTCCCCTGGCCTCGCTTCTTACGTTTTTTGTTCAAACTCGGTTTATACAAACTACAAACCATGTCTTTTAAATGCTTACACGTTTTTACAAGATGCGCTTTAAGTACGAATTGGTGATCCTTGGGATAATTTGAACGCTCGTGAGGGTTAAATGTGTAGAAGAAACAAGAGGTTTTAGATTATTGTAGTACAAGTTATTATACAATTTAGACTGGATACAATAATTTACATGAATAGCAACTTGAGAGAGTCACTCATTTTCAAGTTAGTTTATTATCTGACTAATCTTGGATTTTATACTAACCTTTTATTTATACGTAAATCACTGATTTTATTAAGGAGTGTGTTAAAAAGTGTATTATGTAGATTTAGTTAATCTGGAAAGAATGCACAATAATACCTACAGACTAGTAGCTGTTCGAGCCTTTGATTGCTAAATCAGACGTCATAGATTCGAATTCCGCTCACTGTGAATATTTGTAATTGAATACCTATTTGTATTATTGTAGGTAATATCTATCTATATATTATCTATCTATGTATTTCCTGAAAGGATACAGTAATTTCTTTTTCTAATTATATTTTATAAAGCTCTAACCTACTAGTCAGGTTTTAATAATAATAAATCGGTCCAAACTATTTTTGTGTACCTACACCACGATAAGTGCGCGTAGCATAACACAATGTTACAATGTTAGTTATATATAACTAACAATATTAGTTAAACCACACATTGAACTTTTCAAACGATGAATCCATACGTCACTTGTTACGGATTCGCAGTCAAAACCACCTACCTCACCAGATTGATTAATAGGGGATCGGACAATATTTTTGAAAAAGTGATGTGAAAACTTTTAGGTGCTCAAAATCATGTTTTGATTTTGGGTCACACAATTAATCAATTGTGATAGTGGATGTTGCGAAAAAAATGCTCGTAGGAGACGTGGATGCTCATAGGAATGAACACGGATGACGTCACGTACTGTGATTGTAGTTGTACAAATGTAAATATTGTAAATTACTCAATATTTTTTCATTTAAAAGTCATTAGTGAGTTATTTTAGATTATTATTTTTCAAAACAGTAGATATATTTATTTTATCTGAATGCATTTTAGATTTTACTCAGATAACTGTCCGATCTCCTATTGTAGAGGTTTCTTTTTTTTGTTTTTTATTTATGGCACGTCAATTTGACTTCACCTTGCCTGATGTGCAGCTGAAGGCAAAGTCTCATGAAAGAGGGTCACCATTGCAAACGCGTTCAGTGCTACAATGGTGGCCTTCAGCTTTCATCCTGGCAGCCTCGTAAGGTCATCATTCCTATCTCTTTCCTAAGCTCCAGTCGTACATTTTTTATACCACTTAGATAACAGACAAGTACTTGAAGCCCCACCACTTTATGAGGTCCCTCCAATCAACAGGACCTAAACCAACTTAGTCCGCGTGCCGATACACAAGCATATTGACGAAGAAGACTCTGGCCGAAGCTTTGTTTTCATGCTTGAGTGCCAACCAAACCAAAATCTCAAGGCGGAATAGGAAAACAGGCCCGCTACCCAAGATGCGTATCAAGGGTTTCGGTATCGAATTATTTATTTTCTTACAAAACAACTCTATTATTATGCAATAGACAACATGAAATATGACTATGTTCCGGGAAAGTACAATGACTGTGTTCCGGGAAAAAAACCAATGAAACATCTTCTAATGCACTACGTGATTTGTGGGTTACGTGAGGTGACTTAATACCAAGGCGAGCGAATCAAAATTAGGATGGTCTTGTAACCTCTGTATGTACAGCAAAGGGTCTAAGCGCAACATGTTTATACCCTGTTTTCACACATCTTGAACGTGTAACGTAACACGTTTTGATAACTTCAATAGGCTTCACACATTTTTTCTTCTAAGCCGACATTACTAGATAACATCTAACATTCTCGTTAATCCCTGCAGTTTAACTAAATTGTTATTTATTAGGAGTGAAATCACATTGAATTGAAATCACTTTTTTTGGCATTACAATTGAAAAAAATAATTATACAAAACTAACATTAAAAAAAATCTTAGTTCTTATTAAGGTAGGTACATTAACCGCGGTAGCCTAGTGGTATGGGTAATGGACTGCTGAGACGAGGTCTCGAGTTCGATCCCAGGTTTACCATGGGACATACCATGCAATGACTTTTCGATGCTTTTCGAAGTTATGTGTGTATTTATCGCAGGTTTATAAGTGCCCGGTTAATGGCAATAGGCTCGCCACCTATTACATTGGGACCTAAACATAAACTGGCGAAATGTGGGTGGCCCTTCGGGGATAAAGGCGTGAATTTATGTTTATGTTAATGTTCTTATCAAGGTGCTATAATTGCACCGGGCCTAGTCGGGGTATGTAACTAATGTTATAATTAGTGTAGTATTTATACATCATAAAAAATATAAGTGTTTATTTAGTTTTGTAAATTTGTGGAGACAAATATGTATGGCGGAGGCTAAGGAAAGAAAACAATACCGTTTCCGTCGCCTAGGAAGCAGTATTATAAGTTTACTAGCATTATACCTACCAGTTCTTACTTGATACCTGAGAACCCAATGATGTATTTAATTATACGAGTATGAATCATGTTAATCGTTGCCGACAAACAAAATTAACTTCTAATACAATCATAATGCAGTAGGTTATAACATCTGCCCCTTGACCCCAACGACATACCTACATTTGATTGAAGATAATGATTGTCATGGCTTCATAACTGATCGTCTGACATCATACCTAATGTATTTGCAACTATTCCAAACTGAGGTTAAATTATTCCACATCGGTGTTGAATATTGTTTTAATAAAACTACTCATATTTTATCAATATCACTATCACTATCACTACATAGTATAAAATAAAGTCGCGTTTTCTGTCCCTTTTTTTCTTGTCCCTTTGTATGCTTAAATCTTCAAAACTATGGTTTATATGTATATAACATCATGCTACGACCAACAGGTGCGGAGCAGGAATGAAAAATGTTGCAAAAACGGGGTGACGCAGACGAAGTTGCGCGGGTCAGCTAGTTAAATATAAAAACCAAATTGTCTGTGTACAAATTAACAATGTATAAGCAACTAAAAATAATACAAACTCTATTTGAGATCTAAATAAAACTGTTGAGACTATTTTAAAGGCAACTATAGATAAAAACACTATACATTCACCGCTAAGAAAATCCCATTTATTGTGGCACTGCAATTACTGAACACACCGCTTACCATCTCCTCGAGTATCGGGATCCTTGGAGTCACTTGAAGGACAAGATGATGCTGGCATCAAAGAAACTAGGAGTGCTTAACAGGGCAAAACAATACTTCGCTGCGGGGCAAAGACTCCTTCTTTATAAGGCACAGATTTGGCCCCACACGGAGTACCGCTGTTACCTCTACGCCTGCATACTAGCTTGACCCCTTGGACTCGGTACATACACGGAGACGCTGAGAATCGGCGCAATCCCATACTCGCAGGCAGTGGAACCTCTCAACCTAAGGGGGAACTTTGCCTCACTGTGTGTGTTTTACTGCCTGTATATGTTTATGTTCAGGCGAATTGTTCGACATGATGCCCACTTTCCCACCCACCCACTTTCTATCATCGCACGAAAGTACTCCCTTCCTTCACTCACCTCAAAATACAAAGCTTGATCATTTATTCGGCAGAATAAACAAACAGAAAAACGTACATTAGTTAGTTAATCACTAAAGCAACTTATTAACTGCGAAATCAACAAGTTTGCTCTAAATACCTGCTTACTCACTCACTGAAGTTGTAATAGCCTCATTAAATTCCATTTTAATAACGCATTCCTTTGAGAATTCCAACAGGTGGTAATGCGCGGTGAGTATGTTGTAAATTGAAACTTAAGAATCCCTGCTAATTGACTGAGCGAGCTGTATATCTATCTTTATAATATTTGAAGATAATTATAAGTAAAATCTATTAAGATAGTATAGATCTAGTAGAGTATGTAATTAAAATGTATAATGAGGAGTAAGTACATTATGAATAAGTAAACAGGTACGCTGTGGTTTTGGTACATATTGTATGGTCGTTGGATACATACAACTAATAAGTATGAATATGGAACGAACATGGAAGAGTAAAATAGGCGGGTTAGGCGTATCATTCTTGCGAGTATTTACACAAGAGTGCACTAATTCGACAATATAAATCTAATTGTAAGTACTTCAGGTTTTGAATAACATTCGTGAAATACAATTACAACTAAATTTTTTGTCGTTTTATCTTCATATGCCTTCAGGTACCTTAACAAAAATGTGAAAGAAAATAATTAATTAACCTAATTGATCGAGGTGTTTGAGTTACATAAATTAACAATATCCTTAAGTACTATCTGCTGACAGAAAGCAGCATTTTGTAATGTATATTCGAATGACAGCTGTAAAAAATACATATTTCGTCCAGTACAATTGTTTCGTGAATTGAATTCGACCGACACTATACCTTCAATGGTGTAAAATAGTGCCAAATTGTGCATTGTACAGTTTCAACCATAGTTTAATATTTTCACCATTTCCCATAAACGTTGGTTTTACTGTAGTGATCCAGATTTCTTTTTTTATACATCTACATCTACATCATCTTTAGGTGGTAGATGAGCATACGACCCACCTGATGGAAAGTGATTACCGAGGCCTATAAGTTGCGTGTGTTTTCAGTCGTAATGTGTGAGATGAACCTACCGATGGCGAGCCATGGTAATACCGTGGGCTAGCGGTGCGATGATAGAAAGTAGGCGGTCTTAAATCGATACCAATATTTTTGTTCCGAACAGTCAGTCTAGTAGTAAGTTTAATCAGTACATTGTACTAAAAAATAAGCTCTGGTATCATAGTCGTGCCATAAATAATACCTACCTTAATTCTACTACTGGAGTGTACATCTGTACATAAAGGTGACATCAGTAAAACTCCGCACAAATACCAACTAAAAGTTAAGTGTTCCAAGTTAACAACGATTTGTACACAGGTTTTTTATCTCAACATGGTTTTAATGTAGCTGTTACGAACATTCGGTAATATGAGTTATGTTAATGTCGATGTTAACGGAAATGTATGTAATCCGTCATTGTATACAATTCCTAGGCAATGTAGGTATGCAATTCCTAAAATTGCCTGAAAATTTGTGAAATAAATAATATTACACATATTTCCTAGGAAATCTATGCATTTCCTAAATAGCAATCGAAAATGTAAAACATTTACGAAATGAATGGGATTGGTAACATTTAAAAATCTATGTATAGCCTAGGAGTGGTCCTATACATTTCCCAGAATATGTATGTATTAAATACTTTTTGAAAACATATTTTATATATTTTCGTAATATTTCCTAGGAGTTATATACAATTCCTAGAGTTTGTATATTTCCGGTAACATCGACATTAAATTGTTTTTCGTTGGTACGAAAAACGTTGGACGTATCATATTTAGTGTTGTTTAACCCTACGTAAAGTTTCCGGATAATCTTGACACCAGTAACGTCACAAAATCTTCCTACTCCATATTTTGTAGGTGTCTTGTGAAAATAGCACGGGATGCTACGACGGCAGAGAGGCTCAAATCTGCCCGTCATAGATCATGTCAAACCAATCCACGCGCGCCAGTGCCTTGTTTCTCTTGAGATTCGGGGTCAAAATATATGCCGGTAACTATACAACACTGGTATCCTATGATCATCGCGGCCGGAGGGTGTCACACTCGTTACTACTGTATCTTAATCATATCGCGTTAGTGAAATATAAATTTCTCCCGGTCTCAATTTTGTATCCCGCTTATATAGAACCATAATAGGGTATTCGGGATCGACACTAACAAATTGTCATGTCAATGTGTCGATTTACCTGCTGTTTCACGGAAAAAGTTTTGGCGTATATTTTCTCTCAGGATTTCCGGATCAGAGAGCACGCACTCCCATAAAAATCATGGTAAATTATTTATGAAGGAGTAGAAGCGCGCCCGGGGCTGCAGATTGCAAGCTTCGGAAGCAACCGATGAGTTGTGTGTTTATGAAAGTAAATTGTGTAAGTACCTACTGAAAATTTTGATAAGCAATTAGTATGCTGACCATTTAAATCAAATTTCATTCACCATCGCCCCAAAGATTTTAGGTTATATAGTAGAATTTTGAATACTTCAGACGAGGCTTCGTGGTTTCGCGATCATTGGCGTTCTTCCGTTAGTGAAAGATCGTGGGTTCAAATCCCGTCGAAGTATTTACTTTTTCCTATCTAAAATAAACGAATTGAAAATTAATTTAAATAAGATTAATACCACAAACCTAATATTACGTTGCGTTTTGTATGGAGCGTGTTCACCTCACCTCAACTATTTACTTAAACGAAATATGAAGTAAAATACCGCTGTTGTATAATAATTTTAACTTTCATAAACCTTTGTAGGTACAATTTGCAATGCATATATAAGGTAGTTTTAAAGGCTATTGTTATGAAAATGTCACAATGTAGCCTAGCATAGACAATTAAACATACTACGCAATGTAGACATGTAGGTACTTAGATAATACAGAAGATATACATATATGGTTGTGTGTCGCAACATAAATCACCATACAAATATACAGGCTGTTTCAAAATTCTAAAACCTATAAAAACTGTAAATTGACTACTACTACCCCATTTTTTTTATTCGAAAGGAACTGGACTGTTGTAATCGTTATTATGTACAATGTTAAAATATTATAAATATCTATAATTATCTATTATATTAGTATCTAAAGAGAGAGTACTTACAACGGAAACACAGACCATAAGAAAAACGATCTAAAGCTCTGAATTACGTATTTGTCTTCGGAACTCCAAAAGACTCCTCGGTGAGTGGTTTATAATTTATATTTACAAATTTTATACTATTAGCAATAATTACAGAGATATATTAGAGCCTGGAGTCATTCCAGGCTACTTTTTATCTAGGGCAAAAGTTCCCATGGGTTGGGGCAACGGGATCAAAACTCTACGCGAACACAACCGCCGGCATCAGCTAGTTTGAAATAAAAGTACGAAAGTCCACATATAACAGATTATTTTATTTAATAAGCCAAGCCTTTACATGTTTTTTTCATAATTTAACTCATGCTGTATATGTTACATTTTACGATCTGTGGTTTGTTATGTAGATAGCGCCATTATTGCCTCTTATTGTTCACCACTAAGCATTGTGAACTGTGTAAAATCACAAAGAATACGTATATCGTACATGATATATCTAACCCCATTTCTATAGAGTATAGCTAACAGTATTCTCTTGTATGTTCTTTATGTTTTTTACAATGATATATTCAACTGTAGGCAATGAATAGATAAAAAATGCATTACATTTTTATGTAACCATGCATGAAGAGAATATAATTCAAATATAGTTTTTGATAATTAAACCTGCAGGGGGTTGGAGGTCACAGAATGTCCTCCGTTCTCTATGAGCGCGGACCTGGGAGTGACGGGTGAAGTCGCTTATCACCCTAGCAGAAGGAGGTAGCGCAAAGCGCTGCTCCCATTACCCGAGGACTAAATGGAGACACCGTAATTCGCATAACCGAAGGGCGAACGATTCTAGAATCATCTCGCAAGATCTCTCAAATCACCGTGGTGGGTAATAGCGGTGAAGTTTATTGATTTCCATAAGAACTCACCGAAGGGATTATAGGTAGAGTGGGGCTAACCATAAATAAAGTTACACAAATTTAATGATTTATGGAGATTACTCAAAACTTCGATTGGATAGTTCTAAATTGCCACACAATGTTGTTACTCATGTAGAGTATGGCAAAATTAATTTATCGTAAGATGATACATACATAATATATTACTATTTTTAAAACTAATTTGTTTTTACATGGTGAATGAAACAAATTAGTTTTAAAAATAGCACATTCCTCTTTGTCTGAGAATATTTTATCCACGTGAGAAATATTTCTATCCTTTTTATTTATGATGCAAGAAAGTTCAAATTGATACGAGACATGCCTTCAACGGGACTGCAAACAACGAAAATATGCAGATCTCATCTTACGTGTACATACAACACCTGGTCCGTACCGCAATGCATCATTCTGGGTCAGTAACGAACGAACGGTGTGTCATCACTATAGGTATAAATCATTTGTACTATTTTTTGTACAATTATTAAACTACGATACAGAGATAAAATAATATTTGCTAAGAGATGAATGTTATGGAAATTTCATCCCCAAGAGCACGGAAAAATTGGAAAGTTCTGGAAAACGCAACTTCAGAAACATGTAACAAAATTTTCAGACCAGGTACCTATGTAAATGGTGCTGCACTGGTATAGGGATATCAGGGATTTTTCCGCTTTCATTCCTGTGAAAAGTCGAGTCAAAAGTATTGTATGTATACAGTATACACATATGACACAAATATATAGGTTCTCTCACACTCTACTTTATAGAATGCAGCACTTATAACGCGTCATAATTCTTCAAAAACTAGATACTTAATACAAGTTATTGATGATTGCTTTCCTCATTCGTATAGTCGTTTAGAAATGAACACTTGCCTTCATTACTTTCATTGGATCGTTAAGTGGTTATATTATCAGTAACACATAAATACCTGAGTGACGTTACAGGGCAAAGCCCTTGGACCATTAACTTCTCCACCACGTTTCTATAATAATAAATGTTTGTTACGACTCCTAAAATATAATGGCATTAACAAGCACGAATTCTGAAGTTGCGGTATTGGAAAACGATTTCGCTCTTTACTGGGTTAATTCATCTGTACTTTTCCAATTTATTAATTTGAGTGAGGGGTGATACAATCATAAGAGATTCTGTTTATAATTGACTTACAACTTACTAAAGTTATAATTTTATTGGTGCAGTGCGCAGCACTATTTATTCGTTTCAGAGAAGGTCGATTAGACCTATTTGCAGTTACGACGCTAAAAAAATTGATCTCCTAGTCAAGCCCTTTATTTGATACCCATATTGAGGATTTAGGAAAGGTAATTTGTCATAGTGTGTTGTTTTCTACTAGTCAAAAACTTTATTAGACAAAAACATAAATTAACATCGGCTCGTCCTTTCGCTAGAAGCGATCTCTTCCAGGTTACCTTAAATAATAGTTGTTTCTAAAAATACCTAAATAATATACTATAAAGTAAGCCTACTCACTTACTGACCTTGAGGAATTAGGTCACGTTGTTTTGTACTTAATTTATACAATAAGGTACAATGTACTTAAGTATCACGTATCAACGTGCATTCTGTCAAAATGGTTGTCATCAACTTAACTTATAAAATAGTTTGACATTAATTACTAAAGGTGCGATTTCCTTTTGCTGCGTACAAATGATTGGATGTTTCATAGGGTAATCATACAATCTAACTCATGATTACCTTTTATGGACTATAAAGTCAGTCTTGGCATGGTAAGGTTACAGCAACGTAATTTGAAAACTTCATAAACATATTCGTAAAATCAAATAAAATAGTAAAACTGATACATATTTAAAATATTTATTTTCAAGTTATTTAAAAATCCTTGTAAAGTTCGTAGTATTAAAATTATAGTACTTAATACTACTAGTACTAGTAATTATATACACGAATTACTACGTCGCTATGCGTCGCGGAAGCGAAGGTCTCGCGCTGGTACAACATACCTACGTATAGTACAATAACCCAGCGACAACCCCCGGGCCGTGGCCCGCCAAACATGATCACATTGATCACCGTGCCTGCCGATCGGAGACTCCTCCCTTTGTGTTGGAAAAGCATATCTCTCCGTTCCTCTACAATTTGGGTGCGCCAAAGTTCACCTAAATTTTCAACTTCGAAAATTGGAACTCCGAAAATGTTCTTCCTAACATTTTTCATCCTAACAATCTCAATTCCTAACTACTATGTCTCTAATGTTTTAATTCCGAATCATTCAACTTCATAATGTCGGTAGCAATAAACATCTATTATACTATTATTTCTTTTCCTATATTTTGTCAACATAATCATCTTTTACACTATTATTGAAAGTCATACCTTTTTTGTTTAGATTTATTTTTATTAATAATAATCAGTATTATTTACATTAATTTTGCGTAACTTTTACCGTTTTAGTTATTTACACGTACAATCTCGCTGCGGTCATTCAGCCAAGTTCCAGAAACGAATCGGTCATATTTATAGTTCTTGGTTTAGGTTAGGTTAGAATTGTGACCACACAACGCACGAGCCGAGCGAGCGAAGCGAGCGTGCCGCGGTAGCGGCCGGCGAAGTGCCAAAAACGAATCGAAAACGAAAAAGGTCATAAACATAACCGTAAATCAGTCGTATTTTATGATTTTCATTCATTTAAGCCAACAAATCAGTCAAACAACCTTTAATCATTCTAAACAGTTTTCTAATTAATAGTAATAAGTATGTAACAAGAAATAACCAAAAAAATTAAAACTATAAATAAAATATAATTCTACCGACATATATTATATTTTTATTACATTTGGTAGATAAAAGTTTCTTTCTAAGTATGAGTGACAATATTATGGTACCTAATTATGTTTAGGGATAAAAACGTTAGGATAAAAAACAGTAGTAGCTTTAATATTGTATGTTAACGATTTTATTGATAACAATTTTCGGAAACATGAGTGTTATGAACATCGACGGTAACACTACAAATAGTATGAATAAAAACTTTAGGATGGAAAATTTTAGGAGGAGTGATCTTTCGGATTACAAATCGTTATGAAGAACAATTTCGGATAAAGAACTTTAGGTGAGTCAATATGGACCCCTACAATTTATTTACCATTAATTGTATTGTAATTAGATATCACGTTCAATTGATCTCATTGAATAGGTGAAAAGATGTAAGTGTTTACTCCAAAGGAAATAAACTTTATATATTGAAATTTTAACTCCCACATTTAGTCCAGTACTGCTTGAACTATCTATTCCAAGTATCCACCTTCTCGCATATGAAAAACATTAAGTTATAGTTTCACCTAAGTAATGTTATAAAAAAGTTGCCCAGGCAATTTCTAAATTCTATTTCATCTGACAAATTTAATCCAAAGACATTGTCTAGCAAATGTCGACATTTGGTGGCTCGTCGGCCCCGATTACCTGCACGAGCCTCGGGCCTTGCAACTCCATTTTGCCGTGTAAGCTCTCGGCGTATTGAATTTCTTTCTCGGGCAGTTGCCAACTTTTCAACTTGCCTGTACTCAATTCAAAAGTGAACTTTATATAAAATAGGTAGTAGGCAGTCTTGGTTAATTAGTTTCGTAGTACATAAGTTTTCTACACCGAGTTTTAGTTTTTAGTGTGAATATCCTTCAACAAATAAAGGAGTGCTTCAAACTTTACATTCCGAATAAATTATTAACAGTAGATATAAAAAATGTGTGATCATTTAGCATTTATTTATGCCATCAAACGAGTACCTAGAACGAAACGATCTGTGAAAAAGAATCTAATGAAATGTGAACTTAAAAAACCACAAGCAATCGAACGAAGAAAAGAAGAATCAGGAAAACCATGAACAAATTTCCAAATGTCCAGAGGAAATAATATTATAAAATCATTACGAAGATTTGTGATTTCTTGATGTATTGTGTATTCATATCTTAAATAAATGTACCGGGTAAGTACATTTATTTAAGCTATTGATTAGCTTGCCTTTAGAACACTACTTTCCAAATTCCCTAGGTAAATGACATGTTTAAACATAATTAAAAATGTATTTATTGCGAATAATATATGTAGTATTTACACTCATCTCCGCTTCTCTGAAAATATAAAATTAAAAAGCTATCATTATTACGTAGTGCCTTATTAAGCAACAAAATTCATAGCTAACTGACCTAAATTAAGCACATTAAATAGAGTCCGAACCTAATCCAAAATAGCATTCTCTATACATACACATACCCTACAATAGAAGCTCTAGATATCAACATTAGCGACGTTTTCGTTTGTTGCGATTGTTTATTAGGCTTCTCACGTCAGCGGAAGTAACGGATGTAGGAGATCTTCTTAGTAAATGCTTTTATCCTAGAGCGATTCAACTAGAGGCTGTTCATAAAAATCTTCATCGTATTATTATTTTAGAACGGTAAGGATTTAGTAAAGCTGCAATTTATACTAGTTCTGCTGTAGTTCTAGATTCTTCCACTGGACGCATAATATGAGTAGACCTTAAATTTCTACTATACCATTATACATAAGACTGTTAGCTATATTCTATTCTGTTTTATTTATAACATTTAAACTAGATATAAACTCCTTAATTAGGTTACATTTCACTGGGGACACCATGACAATACGTTCAACTAAATCTAATTCTCAGAAACTCAATACCAAAGGAAAATTGCGTATGTATATACCAATACGTGAGAATATTTCCGTTCAAGAGCAGCAGAGCATTTCCTTATGTTCGAATAAAAATTTCAACATTTTTGCGTTGCGTGCGGTTTTCAATAATTTACGTCAAGAACTGAAAATTTGAACATAAAACTCTACAGCGAGAAGCTTTATTTTGAGTTAATCATTTCGTATACAAAATGGCGAGCGGCTATTTATTAATATGGACTTTATAATATTCGATCACTATCTGCTCGATATACTGATAAACGTTTAATTAGAAATGATTAACGGCCATCAGGACAAACAAGGGAAGTTTAACCGACGATAATGCGTACCAAATCCGTGTGTGTCGAGAGATTATCTAAGTTACAGCGCGTTCTCAGAGCAAATCTGTCTAACATGATCCCCATTACGTTGTGTTGTAACTATGTTGCTTTCAACATACGCATAAATTAATAGTGAAGTCTAATATATACGGATTACTATTCGGCTTGTTAGCCGGATGCCGAAATGAGTACCTATAGCATGTGTAATTCCTTTTGTTGCCTACCTATCTACCTAAGATCAGGTATCAAATGGATTTCCGCACAAAATATAAATACTATAAGACCCCATTAATACGATTTTCTAGGGACCGGATGAAAAACGCGTCATTGCAGGAAACCGTAATAAGCGGGAAAGGGAAAATCAAACGTACTACATACATATTATTATTAGGTACGTAGCTCTACATTTATTTATTTTTCAAAATTTTTGTGTGCAATGGAATATACCTAATCATACTAGTCAAATTAAACGTGCTTAGAAACCGATGTCATCTTGGAAACTTGATGAAGCCTTCTGTGCAGACGAAAACAACAATATAAAAAGGTGGCAATGCTACAACTCTGTTCGATTTTCACTTGTTTATTTGTCAAGCTTTACCTTATTTGTATAACTCAAGGATCAACAGAAGATACTGTTATCTTCGGGGCATTCTCACCTGCATTTCAGCAACATCTCCTTATTGACAAAAATATACTTATTATTCCATGTCATAGGTAATCATATTTGGAAATATATAGTATGGATATTGCAAGTTTTGGATGCATCCGAGATAGGCACTCAATTGTTTTCGTAATCGGTCTAGATCCGTGGTCGTCAAATAGCGGCCCGTGGGCGTTATTGGTGCGGCCCACCGCAAAGTAAATTATTTCAATAGTCAACTACTTATACATTACATGTCATAATCATAAACAAAATAAATAAGTTCTTTATTTTTTGTGCTCGAGCAACGACTGTGATTGTGACGGACAAGAAGTGACGAACTCGCGATACGATAGGTCTCCCGCGTGCAGCGAGCGGGGAGCGTTCTCACCCTTCCTGACCCACTGCACAACTAAGATGCTCAACTGGTTGAGCCATGGGTACTTTCAATTCCCTTCTACTCAACTAAGATACCGACAACTCAACCCGGACCCACGGCACAACTACTACGGCCATACGGCCAGCGTTTACGAGAGCGTTTTAACCATTATTTTCTTCAACATTTCTCTGTGAAGCTTTTTTTTTTCAAAAATGAGCTTCTTTAAAAAAAACCGTAATCGTCTGTCCTCTCATTTAAAAGATAATGAGGATTGCATGTAGTCCAAAAGAAGCCAATATACAAGAAATAATTAAAAAGTTCAACACCATAATTCTTAAATTCATAACAGATACGTATTTCTGATTACCGATGTTGAACTTTTTTAATTATTTCTTGCATGCCTATGTTAGTAAAAATTATCCTTTTCTAATAAATATTGTAATGAGCAATACTTATGGGTACCTACTTTATTCGATATCAACTTCCACGCGTACGACGGCGCATCGCGGGTACAGCTAGTGCGACACGACACGACAACGCAAGAATAATTTATTTGTTTACTTGTTGGAAGTATTTTTTGGGTAGGGGGTTTTTTAATTTTTAATTTAATTTTCATTTTATACTTTTTTTATACTTTTTAAATTGTCCATGTCAAGCCCTTTCATTTGATACCCATATTGACAGACTAGTAAATTTAGAAGGTAATTCGCTATTTGGTTGGGACGGCCATCTTTGATTTGAATCCTTTTATTTGACATCCATGTTGAGGGACTTGTCCAAAAATATGTAGGTAGTCCGCCATTTTGTAGCAGCGGCCATCTTGGATAGATTTTCATCAAACCTAGCTAAGACCACTCCTGACTAATTCAGCTTTAAACAAAAAAAAACTACATCGAAATTGGTTCATTCGTTCGGGAGCTACGATGCCACCGACAGACAGACACACACACACACACACACACATTCTCACACACACACACACACACACACACACACACACACACACGTGAAACTTATAACACCCCTTCGTTTTTCACGTCGGGGGTTAAAAATTAAGTGAACTGTAGGTATATAAGTACATAAATGACTGCAAAGGCTCTTAGGGTGCCTTCACATACTCAGCGGCCCGGCCCTGGTACTCACATTGTCACGTGTGGCTCTTGGCTAGTAAAGTGTGACGAACACTGGTCTAGATGTTCAAAGTATGCACTGTCTATCCATATTACTCCTCAAAGAAATAAGGGACTGGCAAAGCGTTTGTGAATTGTTGTCAGTTCCAGTACAGAAAATATGATAGTACTTCGGGTATACCTATTCTTGTAGACGAAAAATACATTGCAGAGTGTCGTCATTGGGTCACCTAATTCCTTTCTCACGGATACTTTATTTTCATAGGCTCGACCTATTATCTAATTTGGAGCCGAGAAGACGATATGTTCATTATTTTCCATTACATTCAATGATCGTTGACAAATAAATAGGTCATCCGAATTGATTAAGCAAGGTTAACGTGAATGATCCAATATGCAAATCTCACAGGATATCAATATTAAGTAACACTATGGTGTTTTCTTACAATTTCGTCTTATCCAGAACCCTGTAATGGAATATGAGGATCTATTTTAGTATATATATATATATATATATATAGTAGTATGTAGGATATAATTATATATATTTAATAGCATGAATGTTATTTGTTTAGGTATAACAGTTTGTCTTTAATGACGTCAGCCAATACCGTAGTAGCCTAGTGGTATGGGCCATTACCCTGCTGGGACGAGGTCTCGGGTTCGATCCCAGGTTTTACCATGGCACACACTCATGACTTTTCCGATATTTTTCGAAGTTATGTGTGTATTTATCGCAGGTTTATAAGTGCCTGGTTAATGGCAATAGGCTCGCCACCTATTACATGGGGACCTAAAACAAAAACTGGCGAAATGTGGGTGCTAGCACCTTTGCCTACCCCTTCTGGGATATATGCTTGAGTATATGTTATCTAATTGAAAACAACGCCAATACAGTCGCGGGTGACATCCTGCTTGTCGTAACTTAGGTGCACCGGATTGCTCGTAAATACTTTAAAGCCAATAACATAAAGCAAACAAAGTTTCCCAAACGGGTAATAGTAAAATAACATTGGGTCTTCGAAAGGCTCGTAATAGCATTTTCCTGTGTATTCTGTATAATGTTACACTAAACTACCCACATCCCTCGGCCTAAAAGGCATGCACGCAAGCAGCTCATTAAACGATACCCAAAACATGAGTCATTGTGTAGACTTTAAGCCTATACTTGGACTACTAAATAATTAAACTATTATATTATAAAATGTAATTCATTTACATCGCAAAATTAAATGAGGGTGTATGGTGTGTATGTACTTAAAGTATAACTGCATAGATAGCAAATCACTAATTCGATCCCCATTAGCGAAACCCTTTATGTAGGTTACATATAAAATATGTTTTATGTGTTATTGTTTTGGGTTATTTGAAAAATGTAAGAAAAATATATGTGAATCGTTCGAATAGGATATCTCCAAATGAATGACAGAAGTGAATTTTGGTAGAACTTGAAGCAGAATGTATAACTTAGTCTCATGTCGTGCTTCAGCGCCTAATGGTATTCCATCTAAACGTCACGTTTATGTCATATTTTATTTAAAAAAGAGCTGGGGCCTTATCACCACCTTTTGAAAGCAATATTATATCAATCATACTTTACTTCCATAGTGAGACTCGTGGCCGTCACAGTCCGTCAGGACACACAGGACACTAGTGTCATAAGGTTAAAACGGATCACACCGAATCTCGTACTATAAGTAGATACATATGTTTAAATATATACTTGTCTTACAAGATACAGTACAAAAATATCAATGGATGACAACAGTCCGGGTCCGGATCACACTATGAAAGTAAAGTAAGACCAACATCATTTGCAAGCCAATATATCGGCTGATTGACGGACGAGGCTCGAATCGCGAAGAACTGAAAATGTAAAACATCGAAGTGCCCATTTGTCGATCATTCATCAGTTTCGAAACTGACATAGTAGAAAATATATGAAAGCGTGAACTGGTTTTCTCTAAGTTGAACACAGATAAACACTTCGTAACTGCAAAGTAGTAAAAATAAAAGAACTCTTGCTCATAAACATATTTATAAAAATCCTTCTCAGTGAAATGATACAACAAACGCCAAAATGCAAAACGTAATGATGGATTGTTAACCCTAGCGACGGGCGTCGTAAAAACCCTAACCCTACCTCCATATATGACTTACGTAAAAGATAAAAGACACATCCAACGTTTCGTCATCATTTACACCCAAAGAACGAAAATGGACAATAAGGGATTTCATCATACTTGAATTTTGTAAATGTTTAACTCGAGCGGTGCAAAATATATAATAGAATAATTTGTGGAAGAATATGGAGGTATTTATTTCGTTTAAGGGGTAAGTAGCTAGATGTGCCTGCGATAGGGGTAGGCCAGTAGGATCATACACCCCGTGTATGATTTTAGATTAACATGATCATTTACATATTTTGGGATATTAAACATGTTTGTTGATTTTATGCAGTAACCCATATTTCGGCGTTGTTGAGAGTGAAGTACCTACACCGTGCATGTGTGTGTACATGCGCTTGCAATAGCGCCGAATATCGGTTTCACCATAAAATCAACAAACATGGTAAATATCCCGAAATATTTAGCAGTCAGTAAGTAGGGGTGTGAAATGAAAATGTGACTTATAATTTGGTAAGTTAAGTAGGTTTATGGTTTTTCTAATCCATTGAATATTAGGTATATTCAATGGATTAGGAAAATGAAATGAATCAATAGATCAATTTGTTTGTTATGATAAGAAGATTTTTATAGATAAATTCTGTCCTTAGATAATAACACCATTTAGCCGACCTCTTTTTGGTGAAATGATTTCCAGTTTAACGGGGTTGATATCAAATTAAATGCGAATATTTCTTCAGGCCTATCTTATTTGGCATTCCGTTCACATGTTATATGTAAGTAACATTGAACTGTTGAATTAACATTACTGACGCACAGCTACACGGTCATACGTCCCCGACCTGCTGCCATACTATTGTTCTATCGATCCTCGTCTCGTTTTTTTGCTGCTATCCATCATTCCATCTGATGGCAGTATCTTTCCTAATATCTTATGGCACTATTTTATCTAGTTATTGAACGAAAAATCGAGAATAGTGTGCATATATTTCATAAATATACAGTTTGTATATTTATGATATCAATATAATGTTGGCGTAATTTGATGAAAATAAAATGAAAATAAATACAGGAAATTCAGCACTGACGCTATATAGAGAGATACATAGAAAATATAATATATAGTAGAATTTTATAACGTAACTGCAAATAAATTACCATTTTTATTAGTTCCCTTATTAGAAAATTTAGGAGTAAATTTTGAACGTAACAAATTGGGCTTACGAGTTACCATTAGTCTAGCTTATTATCCCCTACATTCTAAAATAAATAGTATAAAACGTCTAAGTCAACTTCGCCATGATGTTTTAGGCATTAATGGTTAAAATTCATTATAATCAATATTATGGGATTCTGTTCGAACAAATAGCTACTACTACATTTTATAACTGCGCTTTCAATCGTTTCAATCATGATAACTATTTATTTAAAATACTATCGAATCCTACTCACAACATTCAAATTGAATTACAATACTACAATATAAACTCAATAGGTGTTATAATCCTGCATTTATTCCAATTAGGTATTTGTACGTTGAATCGTGCCACTGCCCAACGTGAACAATAAAAGTTTTACAAGAACCTATACAAATATTGTTCAACAAAACATAACAAATGAAGTAAGTTTGAACCAGACCTGAATAAAAACGAATGGAAAACTATTTAAATATCTGCATAAATAGTACAAAGAATAAAAACAAACTTTTACCTTATTGTATTGTTGCGATCGGAATCGCAAAATATAATATGGTATCTCTGTGGGACATCATAAAAGGTTATGCGTTCATATCTATATGTGATAAGCTAAATAAGTGAGCAATCGACCACGTAATTGACATTGAAATCGATATGGAACGTTACTCTGAAGGTACTTCACACGTCATTGTATGGAATACACAAATAATTTCGATACTGTTAGGTACTTTCTGTATATATACATTAATATTTATGCTACAATCGCAAACCAATTTCGTGCATTAAGGGGCAATGAAATTATATATACCTAGTATGTGACTCGGACTTTCTAGATCAGAATACGAGCTTTGTGAAGACGATCGTAGCAACGATCGAAGTTATTATCGCATCTTGACGTTTGCACAAAAATCTAATCATTAATAGCCTCTGCCACATTCCGTTACAATTAAAAACACACACAGCATAAAAAGCTTGAGAACTTGATTTTTTCTGGAAGCTACGTAATTACTAAAATTCAAAATACTGACACAAAAGGTTTTGTAGTGCAATTCAAAACATAGATTGTAGATAGGTACTTGCCTGATACAACTAACTCCTAGTTACGTGGACTGCAAGTACACCAAATATATTTCGAAATATGGAGGTTTACTACGTCTCTATCTACCCTATCGGAGATAAACAGGGTGAGTATTTAATCATAGAAATATATCTTTAATAATACATAAATCTTAATCAAACTTTATCTGTTCGTTACGTTTAGAAACTTTTACTTTGTTGATATTAATTAATTAAATTCTCTAACCATTAAGATTTTAAAAATCTAACAAACGAATAATTATATAAGTGCTTGTGGTTGCTCTCGTCTCTGTCTACGCAAATAGTATTTAATTTTCAGATCAGTCCAGCCGTCCTGGCATGCTTGAGTATTGAACATCCATCTAAAAACTATTAGACCTTAAAAAAGATTACATATTAAAAAGAATTAGGTATTAAAAAAGGAGTAAAACTACTAGACCGAAAGATAATTACACTAGCCAGGTATTTTTTTAAATAATAGCAATTAAATTTGTCATGGTGAATAGGAAAATGATTTCTAGAAGTATGGCATTCGCATTTCGCCATCTCCGCCTGCTTATAGACTCCATTGGTCACCCGTAGGCCCACGCTCATGGAGAATAGAGGTCGCTATGGGACCTCTAACGCCTGAGTCACCTTCGCAACCCCATAGAGATTCTGGGCGCTAAACCAACTTCACCTGCAAACCGCTACGCTGACTGAGTATAAGGTGACACTTCAAACTGGTTTTAGAGTTTTATTCGAGAGCGTTCAATTAATTTCTTTCGAACATTACTTGGTTATGAAGTTGACTTCGTGAGGTCTATGTATACGCAACCTTGTTTATTTGTCACTCAAAAATTCACAAGAAACAATTCAGTTGAAAACAAATTGTTTCTTGTGAAACAGAGTGTCTTCAAAGAGAAGTCAATTAATATCAGTACTCGGAAGTCTAAATTATGCATTATATCTCCTTTCTAAATGAGTGAAACTCCATCCAAAAGTAGTGAGTTAATAATTTTAATTTATAATTATAAACGCCATTTACACAATGTCTTACATTTTATCTCTTGTTAGCTTTACAGGCTTTTGTAAAATACATAACGCAATTATTTTGTTTCATTTCATTGAAAGCCTTTCAATTAAATTAAATTTGGAATTTCTTAACAAATAGTCTTTGGACTGGA
The DNA here is from genome assembly GCA_963691645.1 of Pelosia muscerda. Lineage (NCBI taxonomy): Eukaryota > Metazoa > Arthropoda > Insecta > Lepidoptera > Erebidae > Pelosia > Pelosia muscerda. Next base: position 10,794,444 of record OY829100.1, read on the forward strand.
ATGGATTTAGGGTCCGCTAAGTAATTTATAAAAATCTATATGTACTTATTATAAATGCTAAAGTGTCTCTCCCTGTCTGTGTGAAAGCACGCCTAAACCACTGAAACGATCTTGATGAGAGGTACAGAGATGAACGGACATAGGATACCTTATCAGCATCACGTTAATAGGAGTTAAAGTGGGCTAAGCTCGTTACCGCCTCGGCTCAGGCGGGGCCCGTTGTGCCTAAATGAAGTGGAGACCCGCCACCAAGCAGTTATGTCATATAGTGCTGTACAAGTCGTGGAAAATTGAGGCTCGGGTATGTGCGAATTGATTCAATATAGTTAAAACCTAAAAATATCAAACTCTCAATTAAAAATGGCGATTTTAATGGTATGATATGGCTTAAGGCGATGAATGGTAAAAACAGTGAATATGGTAGCTATTTTTAGTCCGGCAGTGAAACGCTCGATGACCGTGTAACCGTGCAATGCATTCGGACACGAACCGGCTCGCGACCGTCACGTTGTAGTGCGAGTGATCCTTTTGTCTCATCCTTATAATAACAGAACCTTCTAATTCCCGCAAGAGTAGCTCAGTTTGAGTAGTGCAATTAAAACCTTCAGCAAGAGTAGCTCAGTTGACTGCAGATTCATATTCATTCTTAGATGTTGTTTTTTTATTCGGATTGGTCAACAAACAGCTATTAACTCTAGCAAGCAGTACAAAGATTGAAAAGGTCTTGAAGAAAATTATGTTGTCTTAGTTCACAACAGAGCCGAGAGCATCCACAATACACAGAAAAAGTACTTTAAAGGATTCTTGCGGTAAAATGTTGAGATCAATTGGTATTGTTTTTTTTCGTAACTTTTGTTGCTCCCATTGAATAAACATAAAAACAACTGTCTAATTTTATGTACCTAGTAAGTACACAACATTAGACAGTTGTTTTTATGTATATTCAATGGGAGCAACAAAAGTTACGTCTATAATTTACACTTTACTGTTGACTGATTGACGATCACGACTAACCGTAATCGAATCACATTGTCATTGAAGAACGGAAATACATCAGAAGAAAACTTAACTCCCAAGGGACAGAATCACTATGAAGCACTTCACTGTACCTAGTAATAAATCTCAACTATGAATAAGAAGAGAACTTTGACGATATCGAGGGAACCGCAACACTAGGTACTCAGAATTCTTTTGACTTTGTCGTTAAACTTAAACTAAAGACTACGTATTTAATAAGTAAATCAATTTTACTATCAATCTTGGATTGCTTTGAAGTATCGAGAAGTGACTTTCGAGTAAGTTAGCACATAGGTATCAAAACAGTCAGGATAATCTTATTACCGCGGCGACGGCGACGCACGGTGGACCGAAAATCGGCTCTCATTGACTGAATGAAAATTTTTAAGTGTCGGTTTTTGGGCGGATATTGGTTTCATTAGTTATAACTGTATACAAAAATGACTTCTGGGTCAAATCAGTCCATAAACCAATTAATTAAATTTTTTTACGAAAACTTTGTATGGAGAAATTATGAAAAATTCAATTTTCTCTTATTATTCATGATTTTTTGGTGTACAATATATTACGGTTGTAATTGCCGTATTTTTTAAAACATTCAATTTTAAAATATTATTTTTAAGCATAAAACGGGGTTTTTGGGTTGAAAGGTTGTTATAATAATTATTTATGTACTCATAATCGATAAATAACTAAACAAAGCAAATAATAATATAAACTTGAATAGTATACTATATTGGCTACTATCTCACTTCAGGCACCTTAAGACCCAATGACAGCGTCGTCGGCGTGCGTTTAAGTCGGTTAGAGTCCGACATAACCTACCGGGAGAGATTTGGGTGATTTTTCCCACGATAAATCAAGAAAAACTATTAGGCTCCGCAGACTCTTTGATCGGTTTAGTCTTCGGTTTCAATAGGGAATAAATAAATTTATGAAGGCTACTAGAAAATATCCTTGTAACATTTACGAAATTATAAGGCACCTCTTTTTCAAAATATTTTCAGTATTTTGTAGACGTCTGTAAATAAGTTATCCAGTTGAACATAATATAAATATAAAGCTAATGAAGACAAACACAATTATATTTTTTTACTACAAATATCTAATTACTCTAATTTATGAACGAAACTCTAATGTATGTAAAATTATATACCTACTTACTTCCGAAAATTTTCAGATAGGGCCACTAATCGATACACGATGGCAACTGGGTCGGGCCCGAGAGCCAATTGCAAGGAATATCAGCATACAAGTCACTCCACCCGATGGCGAAGAAGATGACGAGTTCGTGCCGAATCTGCGTATGCGCAGGAAGCTTAGCACGCCTCTCAGCGCTCTACCTGATGGACTCAATAGCCTACCAAGTAAGATAACAACCGTATTCATAAAATTATTGCCACTGATGTATCTGGATGTTTATAGGGTAAACAGATGAGGTTGATTTGCGTGCACCAAGTTCTTCGAGGCCCAAGCCTGTTGGCAGTCACTCCCGTAAACTAGACCAATAGGAATAGGACTAAGCGAATTTTGGGCTACTAAGATGATGTTCCTAAAAATCCTTTAATGTGTAATAATGTAATAATGTTAATACATATAATTATAATAGCCGTTCGTTTCTATGTAGTGAGTATTTACTCAAATAAATGTATTTTTTTACACATTAACAGATCTTCGGGTGTCGCCAACGAGGTCTCTGTCTCCCTTAGACAGAACAAAGCGACGGTTTAGCACCATGGTGTCCAGTGCTGCAGCCGCAGCTGTTTCTCGTCGCCTCTCAGCCACAATCGGGTGGCTTGCCTCTCCTACACAAGTCAAGCCACATATAGTCCGACAAGGTCGCGCCCTCTGTCTACAATATATTAAAACACAAATAAGGAGATCTTCGGTTTGTGCCAAAAAGGTAGTCCTTTTGCTTAGTCTGTTATGATTTCATTAACTTATAAAATATTCTACGAAATTGACAGCGTTATAACTATATTAAACATAGCTTAACTACAATACAGATTTTGTAATAGAGTTGGAATTGAATGCCGCTACACTATTGAGGTCGTCCAAATTTTTATATTTCTCAATAAAGTTGTATTTTTACAGCAAATAGTGTTGAGAAGACTACAACGAATGCTGGAGACTGAATGTGGGGAAGAAGCTATGAATAATACGGAGGGTGGAATACTAGCGGCACTGCGTACATTATGTGCAGCTCTAGAAAAGAAAAGACCTGACGCTTTCAGGCATATAGCACGGCAGGCTACACGAGCACCCTCTACAATGCTCAAGTCAGATACTGCTATTGCAGAGCTGGCCCTCGCACTAGCACGTCGTATCACTAGAGAAAAAATCACGTGGTCTAAGGTAATAATAACATCTATTTCTTCATTTGACACCAAATCCATAAATAGTTACAATTGGAGATCAGCATCTGGCTCATAAAGCCGTTATATTTTCTTTCTAACGCATTATATATAAATATTCAATTATACTGTTTATTTTATTGGGTGGAAATGAAATACTATTTTTTCAAAATTTGTAGTGAACACTCGTTTGAGTATACCTTCCTTCAATGGTATTTGTAAGATTAGAAGTATGGTCGGTCAGTTTTCCAACTGAAGGTAGCTCAAAGACAGAAAATAAGACAAGTTACAATATTTTTATCCAAAGTTACGAGTATGTAGATATACTCCTATTCAGATGAGGTTATCCTGAATTTAGAAAGAGATATAAGTTTCTTTGATAGGCACTTTTAATTGTATTATTTCTTCATGTTAGAAATCGAAGTAACACCGAATTGAAGTATATATTTTCAAGAAATTGAGTAATAGACGGTGATAATTGACTTCGGCAATTTTTCGAGAAGAACTGTAACAATAACAGCCTAACAATCACTTATTTGACTGTTATCATTATATACCACTAAAATAAGAATACAAGTAATAAAACGTTATCTTCTATCTCGCAATACATCATGAATTCAAACCCGAAAATTGGCTTATTTTTTAACGTAAAAATACCTATAAACACAATATGTGTCATATTATTAAATGGATTTTCATCAAAATTAAGATTTTATTTAACTATAAGAGCTTGCATTTGACTGCATTTAGGTACTTGTATAAATATTATAATATTAACCTTGTAATTAGCCTGTCGTATTCGATGCCCGTCTCTGAATAGGTTTGGAATTAAATGCTTGACAACTGCCAAGAATGGATGGGTAACATTTTGATAACAAGAGATTTTTCCTGAAAAATACAAATTACTTTTATACTAATATCCAAACGTTCAACGCCTACGGTTTGTGAATAATGAATGTAGTAATCATTTCGTCGTAAAATGTAGAGGATGTTTTTTAATTTCTGTAACGCAATGTAAATAAGACAAAAAACAAAATTTTTGTAATTTTTTACCATCAAATCAATTAGCCATAGACCTCTAACAAATTTATAATGGAGGTACAGTAAAACCAACGTTTTCGTGAACTGATGAGGCCGTCTCTAAGTAAGTAGGTACTCATATTGCTAGTGTCAAATCGTGTTATATTTATCTTTGATTTGGGTTGACTTTACTGAGGACAGATGAAGTAACTAATGAAGACGTTGAGGATTACTTACATTGATTATACATTATCTGTCGTATTGCTAATCTGGGATTTTGCTATTCTGGGATTTTGCGTATCTGTCCATCTGCTACAAACCCATTATATTCATTTGACGATGACAACCGTAGTTTCTATTTTCGCCATTTCACGAAAACATTGTTTTATAGGGTTTTACTATAATAATAATTTACCGAATGCCAAGAAATCCCAAAAGTGATAGGAACTTTGTGAAGTTTTAGTAGATAATATACCTGCCCCTGCTAGTCACGTTGTTATTTTATGATTTTTTTTTAAATTTCAAACCCCGAACAAATTAAAATATTAGGTAGGTAGGGTTATGATACAAGTGTGTAATGATGGTGATACCGCTACTCTTAAGATAGCCGAGGATACACGTGTGTCATACGACATTTTTCACTTGTGAAGTACTTGATTAATTCTAAAAACTCTTAAAATTTCAACAGTGAAAACGAATTGTAATAAATTTTTCGCAATAGCGGGAAAAATTACTACCTACTTAATAGTTTTAAAAAAATACTCACGCAACCTATAATGGTGATCGGCCATAAACTTAAGTTTGAAAGAATGAGGTTTCTTTTTTGGTATATACAAAGTAGATAATTTAAAGTGTTTTACTAATTAAAAACAGTTTATTCGATCTCTAATAATTAAATATTTAATATTTTTGTTTAACTCGTAACTTTCAAGATTTGGTTGTGTACATACCTACCTAAATTGTTAATTTAGGTACACAATCAAATCTTGAAAGTCAATCATAACCTACATAGGGTAGACTGGGTACGGTTGAAACAATTTTTATTCAAATGTACATAACATTGGAATTATTTGACGGAATTTATTAATGTTTTATTATTTTGGTAGAAAATATATCTGTCTTTCAATCAGGACATGCATTGTGGCTTCTGGTGCAATAATTTTGCTATGAGGTTAGTTTATATACAAAGTGAGAAATTGTTACAACCGATCACATGGCAAGGGCGGTTGTAACAGGGAATGGGGTCAATTATAACACGAACCGTTTGAATAATTTAATGGGCTTTATTATAACAATCAATAGTTTTATGCCATTCAGGCTAAAGACACCGCCTTCTTAAATTGAATTAGTACTTCTAGCTACATTATAATTAAGTTACAAGTACAAAAATAATCAAAATGAAACAAAACAAATCTTCTTAGAAAACTAATACCACATTTTTTATAAAACTAATCAATCTACTAATCAATCTTGTGAGATCAATGATTTGAAACAGTTTGTAATTATATTCTTAGTAATCGTATTTATATAATATAGAAAAATTGCCATAAAGAAAAATTTACTTAGTTTCGCAGTTATGGCAAATGTAGGGCAGACCACCAGCAGTGCATTTCTCGTGTGCCCAGAGCTGACAACACCATTCATTGTTCCCTGGACCTGCTTTCTGAATATAGTGACAGACATACGAGGCAATCGGATATACACAGTTTGTTACAACTGTACCCATTCGGTTTGCTATAACCGTCCCCACCGGCCATTTTGGCAAAATACGACACATAATAACGCAATGTATAGTTTAAAATCAAAACAAAACACTTTCTCTTTTTTGTAATAAAACGCAAATCAATATAATAAACTCTAAAATCGAAATATTGAACTATAAACATAAAAATGGAAAGAAACTGCAGGCAAAAATACCTACTTTAGGTTGTCAAAAAGTAATAGGGTCTCCTGTAGACAAGCACAGCGCGTCGCGGCTGACGCAACATTGTGAATCATGTTCATTCGTGTTACCTGCTTCTTTCCCCCCTTGCACCCCTACGTCTTATGCCACCGGTTCGGGAGATACGGACGTTGTTATAACCGTCCTTTGTTACTACCGTACCCAGTCTACCCTACTTACTTAACCCGACCTCGCGGTTCCCTAGTTATTCTATATTCCCTAACTAATAATTATATTTCAAAGGTTATTGATTCGTAACTTGAATACGGCGCTTGATAACGGCGTTCTGAAACAAAATGTAGCTAAGACAGAATACCTGGCGTTAAACTCAACAAATCTCACACTTGATCAAGCGAACAGATCAAGTCAAGTAGGTAGGTATGTACCTACCTGGGATCTGGACTTCACGTGACTGGATTAAAAAATACCCTTGACACCACCGGTGGTGCAAGACGGTGGTGTCAAGGGTCCAAAAGGCATCAACCTTTACCTATACAAACAGATAAAAATATTTTATCTTTTTGAGTTAATCTACAAGTCAAGCCCTTTCATTTGAAACCCATATACTTACACATATAAGTGTCTATATGAGTTTACAAATAAATTGATCAATCTATTCTATTCCATTCTACAAATCAACGATCTACAAAATACGCGCGTGTGCGTGTATCTGTCTATGGCATAGTAACACCCGAACGGATGACCTAATTTTGATGTAGTTTTTTAGTTTGAATGGTGAATTAATGGGGAGGAATATTAGCTATGTTTGATGAAATTCAATCGAAGTAGGTCGTCGCCACAAAATAGCCGATTACATTCTTAAATATGGGTATCCAATGAAAGGGCTATTAGAATACTATACATACACTATGATCCAAGATGGCCGCCGCCACAAAATGGTGAATTACCTTTTTACTTGTCCGGGGGGCTGTATTCTTTATTGTAATGCATTGATTTGTGCCCTTATACGCTGCATGCACCCGGGTGCCACGCACCTCTTGTATTTCCCACTATAGAAGGCCCTGAACATAATACCTACCTACATTGATGAATTTTAGATCGCGGCAGTGTACTGCATTTGTGGAGCTCTTGCGAGGGAGGCTGCTGAAGCGGCAGAGGACGAACCGGCCTTAGAGCTGATAGTGGCGCCTGCTGCCGCCATAGCCGATCTCCTACACGAAGAACCTGGCAATTGGGTAACGGGTCATGGAGGATGGGTACAAATCTTTTCTTTCATATCATTTATTTTTTTGTAGCATTAACTTTACCATCAGTATACGAAGAAACGTACTTCACCCTCGGCAAACTAATGGCCCAAAACGGCCGTGCGGTTTTGGTCGGTTCGAGTCCAACATAACCATCTTCGCTGACTTGGGAGGTGGGCGGTATCCGTGGGGATTTCCGCACAGGAAAATAAAGCATAGGTACCATCTAAAAACATCAAAATGCTCGTCTAGAAATGATGGAAATATCATTTCGTGGCGTCTGCTGTCTATCTTTTAGTAGGTTTAAACAATGCAGATCTGTTTGATGGTTAATAACGGAGTTCTAAAATGTACCTGCCTATTGGTATGCGTTAACTATAACACTAAGCACTTACCATCTTAGACTAAATACAATGAATAGACACAGTATTGCTCACAAACTTATTCTTTACATGAAAACTTATCCATAGCCAACCGCCTACGTAGTACAAAACTTTCTTTTTTTTTCCATTAGTAAGACAAATTATTTATTTATTTTCAGAATACTTTAGTTGTGAAATTGCAGTCCAGTCATCGAGATCATCGAACGGAGAGAGGTCTTCAAGTGATGATGTTTGTTTTAACAGTAGCTTGTTTCATACTTCTACTATTTCGGTGGATACGTGGAGACACCACTTGAATAGGGTTAAGTAGATCGAAATCTTCCATTAATTATGGACAGTGAACTCCAAAAGTTCCTGGACATCTTAAGATCTATAATCTTTTTACAGCTTAAGTCTAATTTAACCAGAAGTAATGCGTTAATATAATAAAATAGATCGATGTCTTGTTCCTTATAAGAAAATAAGTAAACTCATGCAAATAGTACCTATCCTAAACTTCATGGTAATACCTAGTAGATATATTATTATCCAGTAGCTTCTAAGACTAGTCGTTGTGTAGTAGCATCACTCCATACAATTTTAGTTTCGAACTACCCCAGTAACTTTTGGAGTCCACTGGCCATAGGTACAGTCAACGATAACAGTTGATTAATATAAAATAATTAAGTACCTACCTTCATTTCTGTTTTACATTGGAAATGTATTACCTAAAATTTGACTTAATAGGTAGTTATACCTATATCAATAGAACATTACTTTATAAGCCATAGAACCTAAATTTAAGTTATTTAATATTTTGTGTAGGTATTTTATTTTACGAAAGGTTTATAACTACCATAATATACCTAATCGGTAAGTTTGAAATTGTACTGTAGGGTTATGATGATAGCAAGTTGTGATGTAATTATGGCAGGTGTTTAGTATTATTATTATTTCAGCGACAATGTTCAAAGTTTGAATAAGTAGCGGATCTGGGACCTGAATCGCAAGAGAAACGTGGAACTGGCGCGGGTGTGAACGGATTTAATATCTGATCTATGATTGCTAGATTTGAGCCCGTGTACCACCGTTGCACCCTGTGCTATCCTCAAAAGATAGTTCGAAAATGCGTTCTGCGGGTATAGCGCTTATTTCATTTGGGTCCACAATTCGTGCCTGTATGTACCTATGGGTACCATGGTTATTCAAACTTTTACGTTATATTATTAAGTACATGATTTATAAATATGTACCCTCAAAAGATTTATTGACTACAGATACAGCTAAAATGGACACTTTTAATTTAGCCTGTTATTTACTAGTTCCATGGGTCCAATTTACACGCAAAACCAATCTGAACTCCAATTATACGAATTGTTAATCATTCATTAACCATTGAGATTACAAAAACTACCACTGAATTTTCATTGATTTAAAGCTTGAAATTAATTCATTACATTGTTTAAGCATTCTAACGATGCCATTTAATTCTATACTTTACAGCATAGCAGTAAAGTTTGATATTCAGTGGCATTTTATGTAATTTCATTGGAATGAAAATGGTTGATAATTAGTAGCTAGTACAAATTTAGTCATATTTCAACGTGATGTAGATATTACTTACCTACTTAGTTTATCAATCTCATATCGCTGTATAGACTAACATCTATTTAGATATATCTATAAGTAGACGAGGTCCTACAGAAACTGCTAAGTATTTATGTAAATTAGATCTCAACAATAGCGCTATACCTTACCTACACAGGCAGCGGTTGGTACCGGTAGATAGACATTACATTGTTATGAAAATTGACACAGTTATAAAATACCCAAAGATTGTATTGTTTAGAGTAGGTACTTAAATGAAGTTATAATATAGGTATTTAATTTATTGTAAACCTAAAATTAAGTACAACAAAATATTATTTCTTGAATGTTGATATGTATCTATTTATTGGTTAAAATTAAACAAGTATTGTGAGTCACTATTTAAACGGTTTTATTTAATTTGATAGGACATTGTTTGTTTTTTGAAGCTCAATGCCGAAATCCCCTCGGATACTAACTAAGTACTGAGTCCCGACCTCCAACCCTTGCTTGAACTGATCGCTGACTGGGCCGCCGCCGGTTGGAGAGACCTGAGTCTCCTCCAGGCTTGTTCCACCGCCTACTTCTCGAGCATTACTTGCTCGCAGAAGGAGGCGGCGGTACCTCCTAATAACACCCTATACTCCTATAACATCTATTTCCATATAGGTAGGTACCTACTCCATTTCTTTAGGTACTAATCTAAACTTAAGTAAACAATCTTGGTGTGTCTTTTTACTGTACATAAATTTATAACATAAACTCACGCCTATATCCCCGAAGGGGATACTAATAGTACCCACATGTCGCCAGTTTATGTTTAGAGCCCCAATGTAATAGGTGGCGAGTCTTTTGCCATTAACCGGGCACTTATAAACCTGCGATAAATACACACATAACTTTGAAAAGCATCGAAAAGTCATTGGTGTGTGCCATGGTAAACCAGGGATCGGCGTCTTAGCAGTCCATTACCCATACCACTAGAGTCTTTTTAATGTTTCGTTTAAAAACTCAGTTTATTAAAATTTATCTGTGTAGAAACACATTTTAAGGACTAAAAACCATCATGAAACCATCTACATCCACTCAAGTCAGTTATGGTAGCCATACACATTCGGTTCAAGTTAGTATAGGTAATCATCTTGCACAAGCATCTTCAAACACATGTTGCAGTATATTTGTGCAAGCCTAAATTTGCACAAGGATATTGAAACGAGTATAAGTGTGGGTACCTACCATTAGTTAGCCTAGTTTATTTGTTTTACCTACATGCCATTTTTTGAGACAGTCGTTATAACATTGTTTACCTTTAGTTAAAGTACCTAAACAAATTAAGTAGATATAGGTAGAATAGGTAGGTACAAATTTTCTTACGGAAAATCCCACTGATATCTTATTACCCCAGCAGAAAGCAGTAGCGAACCTACACAAAGACACGTCGTCTCGGTCTCGATACCTAATTGAGACCCGAGTAGGGAGCGTGCCGTTTTAGTCGGTTCGACAACGGCCTCGACATACATAAATACCTATAAAAAAACAGATAAGTAAAAGTAAGTAGGTAGGTACCTGCTACTGGCATGTTACTTCATTTCGTTTCACAGCCATGTAAATATAACGTTAATACCAAGGACTGCAGAAGGGTTCAGGGAAGTTAAAGGCACATGAAAACCTTTTGCGATAGTAGGCTCTCAATGCTGCCGTACATAGTTCCGTTGTCCTTCCTTTACGCTGACTCACTTTTCCTTTTGTTTACATTACTTACGAGAACTGACTAATAAACGACTAGTAAGGTTTTCCCCAAATATACAAATAATATAAACTACATCCTTATACAACATAAACTCACGCCTATATGCCCGAAGACGTAGGCAGAGGTGCTAGCACCCACATTTCGCCAGTTTATGTTTAGGTCCTAAAGTAAAAGGTGGCGAGCCTATAGCCATTAACCGGGTACTTACAAACCTACTTATATACACACATAACTTCGAAAAGTCATTGGTGTGTGCCATGGTAAACCTGGGATCGAACCCGAGACCTCGTCTCAGCAGTCCATTACCCATACCACTAGACTACCACGGTATGTTATGTTATGTCTTATACAACATTATCATAATGGCAATCACAATATAGATGGACCATGTGCTTGTCTGCCGCCTAAGTGATATATGTACCTATGTATAGTGTTTAATGTTGATTCTCTACTATGTATAATAATCGGGTGCGCCAAAGTTCACCTAAATTTTTAACTCCGAAAATTGGAACTCCGAAAATGTTCTTCCTAACATTTTTCATCCTAACAATCACAATTCCTAACTACTCTGTCTCTAATGTTATAATTCCGAATCATTCAACTTCATAATGTCGGTAGCAATAAACATCTATTATACTATTATTTCTTTTCCTATATTTTGTCAACATAACCATTTTTTACACTATTATTGAAAGTCATACCTTTTTTGTTTAGATTAATTTTTATTGATAATAATCAGTATTATTTACATTAATTTTGCGTAACTTTTACAGTTTTAGTTATTTACACATACAATCTCGCTGCGGTCATTCAGCCAAGTTCCAGAAACGAATCGGTCATATTTATAGTTTTTGGTTTAGGTTAGGTTAGAATTGTGACCACACAACGCACGAGCCGAGCGAGCGAAGCGAGCGTGCCGCGGTAGCGGCCGGCGAAGTGCCAGAAACGAATCGAAAACGAAAAAGGTCATAAACATAACCGTAAATCAGTCGTATTTTATGATTTTCATTCATTTAAGCCAAACAATCAGTGAAGTGAAACAACCTTTAATCATTCTAAACAGTTTTCTAATTAATAGTAATAAGTATGTAACAAAATATAACCAAAAAAAATTAAAACTATAAATAAAATATTAATTCTACCGACATTTATTTTTATTACATTTGGTAGATAAATGTTTCTTTCTAAGTATGAGTGACAATATTGTGGTAATTATGTTTAGGGATAAAAACGTTAGGATAAAAAACAGTAGGAGCTTTAATATTGTATGTTAAGGGCCCAGATCGTGAAAATCACCGAAAAGAGTGTTACGATTTTTCATATTTAACTTATTTAGATATGATTGATATCAATGATAATTTGTATATATTACAATCAAAGACCAAAATATATGTTAGTCTTATATTAAATCCTTAAAACCTAATAATTGCTATATAATAAACGTCAACAAACGCACAAAATTTGACAAAAATGCAAAAACATGCCTTCGTATTTTTCAAATATTACCCAATAAATCAACACAAATTGATAAAAAGAAACACTTTTTGAACACTGAAGAAACCAATACTTAAACCTATGTACTTTTTTTTGTACCTTTACAAACAAAGACTTCCTCTTTTAAAGCCCTAAAATCTAGATATGTTCTACGTAAATTCTCCATAGAAAAATGTATGAAAAATCACGCGCATCCCGATATTATGATTTAGTAACCCGCATCGCTACTGATCGGCAGTACGCTTTTATGGTTCAAGGTGACACCACGCGTGTCGGATGCGCTAGCAATATTACGTGTTGTGAATTTGTGTTTTTTGTGAAAAACTGTAAGTATAACATTTTTATAACTAATTCACTTTTAGTAAGTAGGAAGTACCGATATAATGAATGTCTGGAAGAAAACCATGATGGAACTAGATATAAATCGTAAAAAATACAAAATTATTTAGATAGGTACGTAGTTTGTTGAGGAGGTTATTTTATGAACCTTGTAAAGTAGGTATAAATACCGAGGAAAAAAATTACGAGATTTGTGTGAAAGTGTCATGTAAAAATTCTAGTTTTATTTGAGTGCTTTATCATGTCTAAGTACTAATAATAATATATTCGCATTTGTTGTTGTTGTTGCATGTAAATATTGGTTTGTATTATAAGTAATAAAGTCGATTTCTATAGGAATATTCTCATAATAATTAATTTTATTACATAATATAGTTAAATATTCGTTTTCATGTTCATCATATTGTCTAAATATCAGATTGTGGAAGTAGGTATGTTTCCTATCTGAAATAGCATGGGCGTACATACTTCGCTGCCGTCAAAGACGCGCGCGGCGCACCGCGCCTAGAGTCTGGTTAGGGTTAGGGTTGTACAAAAATTACAAAATAAATAAAAGTGGATACTATTGATGATTAATATTTCCAGTATTGAAAATAAAGAAAACCTTCAGGCCGAGACTCCGAGCAACACTGCTACGCGCTGTATAGAGGTAAGTTGTTATACGTAATTAGACTTGTTACATAAACAAACAAACCAACTACTTAGTTAGTGATGGGCGAAGACAAAATCTCAGTACCTATAGATTTTTTTCTTGCAATATTTATTATTTTCATTGGGAGACACAAACGAACTACCTAGTTAGTGATGGGCGAAGACAAAATCTCAGTACCTATAGATTTTTTTCTTGCAATATTTATTATTTTCATTGGGAGACACAAACGAACTACCTAGTTAGTGATGGGCGAAGACAAAATCTCAGTACCTATAGATTTTTTTCTTGCAATATTTATTATTTTCATTGGGAGACACAAACGAACTACCTAGTTAGTGATGGGCGAAGACAAAATCTCAGTACCTATAGATTTTTTTCTTGCAATATTTATTATTTTCATTGGGAGACACAAACGAACTACCTAGTTAGTGATGGGCGAAGACAAAATCTCAGTACCTATAGATTTTTTTCTTGCAATATTTATTATTTTCATTGGGAGACACAAACGAACTACCTAGTTAGTGATGGGCGAAGACAAAATCTCAGTACCTATAGATTTTTTTCTTGCAATATTTACTATTTTCATTGGGAGACACAAACGAACTACCTAGTTAGTGATGGGCGAAGACAAAATCCCAGTACCTATAGATTTTTTTCTTGCAATATTTATTATTTTCATTGGGTGACAAACACATTAGTACCTAAATAGTTCTCAATTGCTTTCTCAAAAGAAAATTCTCGTTAAAATCCCATATTTTATGTATGTAGGTATAATAAATAATATTTATTTAACCGATTTTGATGATTTTAGAATCATTAGAATTGTCTTCTAAGCCCGAGTGACATAGAGTAGGTGACGTCATAAAAAACCAACACCTATAGCGTAAAGGAAATTTATAATATATGTAGTCAGATTTATTTATTTTTTGACGTGATAATGTCTTATAAATCGATGAACAAAGGCAACATGCACGAAAAAGTGTCACATTATGTCACGTTAGGGTCAAGCAAGAGCATGGAACAAGCGATGGAGAATAATATTATAATGTTATCCCGTAAAATTATTATCCTAAACCGACTTTACATTTTATACAAAACGTTTATGTTTTTGATCTATATGTTTCAAAGATGTATTCTAAGGGACTTCTTAGCTATGTTTGAAGAAATTTGGCCCATTCTTTATTTATTATTTTTTATAAAAAAACAATCAAGCCATTATCTTTCTTTACAGGAACTAGTAATTGAAAACCGTCAAGAAGGAAAGGTGGTTGAAGTGGAAGTTGGGCGTAGAGTAGCAGATATTTCTTTTTTTTTTAAAGCTGTTCAGGCCATAGGGGATGTATCCTCAGTATAATAGGTGAAGTAAAAGTTGGTCGGGACTCAAAACTCATCATGAAATGTATGTGTAATTAGTATGTGTAATATGAAATTTACTGTGTGTTTGGTTGAAAGGAAGAAGATAGCATGGAAGTGAATCATCAAATTGTATCTGGTATCATATCATCTGGTGGGAGCTACTTTCAGTTAAAAACATTAACTGCCCTACCAATTATGTCACCTTCATTATATAATGAAATTTATAATACGGTTTGCGATTGATGGGAAAAGACAGGAGCACAATCCATGGCAGAAGCTGTCAAGGAAGAAGCAGAGTAAGCAGTGTCAGTGTCAAATTTTGGAAGGAGCAAATGGAGATGAACACGTGCATCCAAAAGTTGTTTTAACTTAGAAATCGCCTTATGGTTTTCTGTTTTAAACGCACTTACTTATCTAGTCTTGGATTGTCATAAATCAATTACTGTACAATTCTTATACAATTTTGAAGAGTTACCTGGTGTAAAGAATCATCAAAATCGGTTTAAAAATACAGCGAATTGAGAATCTTCCTCTTTTTTTAAGTCGGTTAAAAGGGTTTGTTTGCAAAAAAACAAAGTGACATTTTGAAGTCACCACGCTACGGTTTTTATTACGTGAATCGGGCATCTGGTAACATTTTCATTCTGATAGGTTTTGCAATAGCAATTGATTTTATAATCAAATTAGCAGAAATCAGAATTTATTCAGTAATTTATTTAAACAACTTTAAACATTAGAATTTTGAACTCAAATTTTGTTATTGTTTACTTACTTTTAATTTGTATATTAATAATTTATAAACTTGTTTTACAAATTTTTGCACAACCCTAGCACGCTTGGCGACTCATATTTGTTATTGTTTACCTACTTTTAAATTATATGAATCATTTTTATACTTGTGTTTCATTTATTGATATTTTTTTGTAAAACCCTAGGAGATTTTTAAGATATCAAGGTGATCGTAAACAAATAGTAAGTAATTATTTGAGTTTATCCAATAGGCACATATCCTTGCGTATAGATAAACAGTAGCGAGGAAAGGCTCGATGTTATTTCGACCGTACTTGCTACTGAATTTGCAATTATGTTATTGAATGAATATTTTACGAAATAAGAATAAACTGTGGTAGTAAAATTACAAATAAATACATAGTTGGAATTTTAGGTAAGTAGAATACAAAAAGGTGGCTCTCTCTGGGTCATTCACCCGCCCCGGTCGGTTGTTTCAGTAAACAGTAGCGCTGCGGTCGCGCGAAATCGATGTTGCGTCTGTTTATTGATAACAATTTTCGGAAACATGAGTTTTATGAACATCGACGGTAGCACTACAAATAGTATGGATAAAAACTTTAGGATGAAAAATTTTAGGAGGAGTGATCATTCGGATTACAAATCGTTAGGAAGAACAATTTCGGATAAAGAACTTTAGGTGAGTCAATATGGACCCATAATAATCTTTGATGTTGATCTTAAGTATGTAGAAAAAATATGTTTAAGGTGTTGCCCTCTATCACTATAAGGACTAACTACTATGGACGGCAGGATACGTGAAAACGTAGATGGCGCTCTTTTATGTCCGCGGTAGAATGATATCACTTTTCGTCACTGTCTTCACTGTGCACTGTTGCCAGATTAGGGAATTTCTCTTTTCGTGTTTTTTATAGTTATGGGGGATATATTCCATCAAGAACCAAGCGGTTCGATGAGTCTTTCCTCTACCGCACTATTAAGTCTTGGAGTTCCTGACCAGCTCACGTGTTTCCTTCTTCCTACAGTCCCGGTGCCTTAGTGCCTGCCTAAAAAGTAGAAATTGATGTGCCCTAAATAAAAAACTAATATTCGTAAGAAACTTTCTAGGGCTCCAACACAATTTGAACGTCTAAAATTTGGGTGTTTACATGATCTTCGAAGCACGTAAATACCCAGATTAAAATAGACATTCACGCTAATAACACTTATATTTACACTGAGCTAGAATCGACACATGGGTAGCATGTATTATCGTCACATCAAGTCGCTATTATACGTATTTTTACATTAATATGAACGAATTTATCTGAGTATACCATATAAGTATTTAAAAAGTTAGTAAGTATATAAAATAAAGTGCGTGACGTCCATCAAAATATACTAAAATATACTGCATCGATTACAGTCATCGACAATTTTAAACTGTTTAAAAGGTACATATCCAAAGAATCAATAAGCATTTAAAAAATCAAAAAACTTGTTTATGGTCTCGACAGAAAGCTGAAACAATTGAAGGAATAATAGGCATGCTAAAGCGTAAAAATACATGTGCTATAAACATTACGACAGTGAAATATTTGTGACCCAGCTAGCAGTGGATTATCTCATTACTTGTAAGTTAACAATTCTCCGCAATAGCCTTTCTACTAATCTCTAAATTATCCTTTGTATAGAAAAGGAAATCGGAAAAGAACGTCACATCTAAACGTGAGGTGGCGCTATTGTATACGAAAGTTTACATAAGAAGAAAAGAGAAAGAAGCTAATTTAGCTGTCAATGTCATTAAACTATATTCACAGATATGACTGAACCCCGTATTATTTTTAATTTGTACCTACATACGTACGTGAGTTAGACAACTAAAAACATATTTACATATAATCATTATTTTGGTATGTAATTTAGCCCGTGCTTCAATCATAGATTAATAGCACAATTGTGAACAGAAACATTTGTTTAACTCGATATTTTTTATGTGCTATGTTTACTATACTTACTCTACTTGCAGATGTAAATGAGAGTAACGATGTGTTATCGCGACAACAAATGAACAGTGGACAAACCCTCTCTAATTGTGTAGTGTTTCGTTGGTACAATATACCGTAGCCACGATGATGAAGAATACGTTACCGAAGGACAAACCTGGGAAGATGAGAATCCGAGCTTTCCCTGTAAGTTTCTGTTTTTCGACTATTCTCTTAGCTATATTTTGCTTTAGCTGATCAAAACATTCATAACAATTTTCTGTAATCATATACAAGCAATTGAATTACTCACTTAAACTGCAAAAAACTAGTTCAGAACACTTAAGTATATCAAATTTCTTTTATCATTCAAAATGAGGAGAACTATTCCAAAAATCATTTTGTTGACTCAATAGTCACAGTAATGTTTTCAAGTTATTTGATTCAGTTGTAATGCATGACAAAATGGCAATGATACACTGCCAATGTCACTATAATAATTTAATGTTGTATGTGCTGTAAATCACTCGTTAGATAAACAATTTTTGCTAAATCAATCAAATATGTTGTATTAAAGTTGCATTATTTTGGTATTGCTGTATTAGTGCTAGTAAATTGAGCCCAGTACAAGGTTCTTAAGAAATATACTTACTATAATTATGTTTGCTAAGTATATATAAGTAAAGATTTTCCCATGAGGAAATACAACACAATTTCAACAGAATTTCCTTTTTTATGCACTTCTGCAATATTATACTATGAATACTATAGCTACATAATGACTAGTAAATATATAACATAACATAACATAAACTCACGCCTTTATCCCCGAAGGGGTAAGCAGAGGTGCTAGCACCCACATTTCGCCAGTTTATGATTAGGTCCCAATGTAATAGGTGGTTAGGCTATTGCCATTAACCAGGCACTTATAAACCTGCGATAAATACACACATAACTTCGAAAAGCATCATACGGTCATTGGTGTGCGCCATGATAAAACCTGGGATCGAACCTGAGACCTTGTCTCAGAAGTCCATTACCCATACCACTACGTACAGTTATTTGTATATCTTGTTTCTATTTAGTAGCATCTTTCGAAATAGGCTCAATTTCAGCAATAAAATCTATTGAACGAAACTAAGTTCTACACTGTAAGTTAAACAGTGCAAGCATTGAAAACTCGAGTATTTCCACTGTTAAGATCCAGCCTATGTAATATTTCAATTGATATTCATTTTAGTTGCTGTGACATACATAGTAAAAAGGTTTGTTTACTGTGATGGGTGTGGTAACACTATAAATTTATGATAGCTGTCAATTTGATTTAAAAATAGAAAATATTTTATTTTACAGAACAAAATTTTTGTATTCAATATGTCATAACTATATTTTTGATGACAGGAGTGAAAATCAATTGAAAGATAAACATAAGTATTTTTTAGTGTATTTAATGTTTTTGAACTTATACTGTTATTTTGTACAATGTTTGTTTAACACTCAAAGCTATTGAGCATTTCAAGATGACGAGAAAATTTCAAGTGTGGAACTACTCTGAACCATACTATCAAATGTATCCAGACACTTGGGTCAGTATAAAGAATACTGCATTATACTGTAGTGTACAGGTACTACAGGTACTACTTGGCAAAGGGTTTTATACTGGATACTGTAGCCGTGAGAAATAATTAGACAGACTGTGACAAGCACAACAAACGGTGGAAATGAATTAATACATTGCTATTTGAAGAACATTTTACTTCATTTTAACTCTTGCTATAATCACATTACCCTACAATTTAATATTACATTGAGATCCACTCATATTTATTTGATGAATGTTCATAATGCAGCTATATGCCCCATTCATCTTACTATTGTGTTAGTGTTGGCTATGGGATATGTCCAAGTTGGTTACAGCAACAACCCATAGTAATATAATATCGCTACCCACATTTATGTTTCAGATGACTATGGATGAGAAATATGTGGAAAGTATATGGAGTTTGCTTAAAAATGCAATACAGGAAATTCAAAAGAAAAACAATTCTGGACTTTCTTTTGAAGAACTTTATCGCAATGCATATACCATGGTTCTACATAAGCATGGGGAACGACTCTACACAGGACTGAAGGAAGTGGTCACTCAACATCTTGAAACAAAAGTATGAATAACATTTTGAATAATGTATTTCAGCTTTGACTATATAAATATTTGAAATGACATTGTATATTTTCAGGTTAGGGAAGATGTACTCCACTCGTTACACAATGGATTCCTTCAGACACTTAATAATGCCTGGACAGATCATCAAACAAGTATGGTCATGATTCGGGATATATTAATGTACATGGACAGGGTATATGTACAACAAAATGAAGTCGATAATGTCTACAATCTTGGGCTTATTATTTTTAGAGATCAGGCAAGTCTGTTTATTTGGTTCAAAGTGTTCAAACTTGAATGTAACTTAATTATTAAACATGAAACAAAACCAACAATCCCATAATAAAATGCTTAATAATAACAAATTAAGATGTGGCAAAGATTGCATTAAAGTTACAAAAAGTTCAACTACTATTAAAAAATATTACCAACTTGGATGGTTCCAAGATTCTGCTTTATGGCCACATGAAGGAGGATTCATAACAGTAGAATTTCGAATGCTTCAGATGTGACTTTGTGCCTCAGCGGTCATAGCATTTCCTGAACTTACGCGAATGATCACGGGTTTGAATCCCATCAAAGCATTCACTTTTTCTGATTTAAATTTGATTTAATTTGTTTAAGAAATTTAATAACAAAAATTTATAATGTTTGATTTGATTTGACAAAGGTGGTTCGTTATGGGTGCATTCGCGACCATCTACGACAAACGCTGTTGGAGTTGGTTGCCCGTGAACGTCGTGGTGAGGTGGTAGATCGATTGGCCATTCGTAATGCCTGTCAGATGCTCATGGTACTGGGCATTAATTCACGTGCTGTCTACGAAGAAGACTTCGAGAAGCCATTCTTGCACCAGTCTTCAGAATTTTATAGGGTAATGAATGAAAAAACTCATGTTGTACTTATAACTCGTAAAACTCAGACTTCTGTAAGGTTATAGTGGTATTGATTAAGTAATAGACTAGAATCACTATATACCAGATTCACTTGTAGGAGAAATACTGAATTCATTATGTACCACAGAATATCAGAATAGCTTATTATTTTTATAGAGACATCTGGTTATGTAGAACCAACCACACACCCTTGCAGGTGGTAATTACTGTGGTATTAGGTTACCCAACAGGTTTTATGTCCCTCGCACCCTGACTGTGAGGAGGGGACGCTCCAATCAGCTGCTGCTGGGATGACAAGTTCCTGCACCTGTAACCCCCAAGCCAAGGATATTCTGTTATGACGATACTAAACCTACATGTATCTTATTGACCGATTAAAAGTTGTAATCATATTTAATATCATAATTACATTAATTTTTTTAATGTTATTTAAATATCTAGATGGAATCTCAGAAGTTCCTAGCAGAAAACAGTGCAGCGGTGTACATAAACCGCGTGGAGGCTCGTATCGCCGAGGAGGCGGAGAGGGCGCGCCACTACCTCGACGAGAGCACCGAGCCGCGCGTCGTGTCCGTGTTGGAGCATGAGCTCATTGAGAGACATATGAAAACTATTGTTGAAGTAAGTCTTGGCACTACACAACGACAAGATCCGTGTTTTAATTTACACAACATCATTCTCACAGCGTTAGTCCTGGATGCACCAAAACTTTGGAGCCATTCCTTTTTCTTGAATTTGTAACAGTGCTCATATATTGAACACTACAAAGGCAGCTGGCGCGGCTCGTCCTGCGTCTGTAGGGCCAGTGCCACGCCGTCCGTACTGCCCGAGCGCAATATGGGCGCGGCCGAGGCGCCTGCGCCGCGAGAGTCTTCAATTATTGTCGCTTTTGTATGCAACTCATGTATCGGTTGGGCCCTTACATTATGCATTTCGAACAAAACTGAGTTTTCAACTGGAGTTGCCGTAATTCAGAACCACAGTTTCGCACAACATTTGTATGGCGATTCGGAGGCAACTGGAGTCACGAGTTTCTGTAGCTAGAAACCGAAATGCGTAACTGGAGTGGTCCGCTACTTGAGTTTCTCGTATTAACAACCAATCAGCAGCTGTCGAAAATATCAGCAAGATGGCAAAATACGATTTGTCAACAAATTGACAAAACTAATCGCGTCTTTAAACGCGACGACTAACATCGGAGCTGACAAAACCCAAATTTTTTTAGGCGATTAATGTAAGAAAGGCCATATTTCATAACCTCTTAAATGTAATATTATTCCAAGCTTACTTTACTTTCATAGTGATATTTATGTACCCGTATGTATCTTGTAAGACAACTGTGAGAAACTGTTTGAGCTAGTTTAACCAGTACCCTGTGTATCGTGACGCAGATGGAGAACTCGGGCGTGGTGCACATGCTGATGCACACGCGCACGCTGGAGCTGGCGTGCGTGTACAAGCTGCTGTCGCGCGTGGCCGAGGGGCTGCGCACGGTGGCGGACGCCGTGTCGGCGCACCTGCGCGAGCAGGGCCGCGCGCTCGTCACCGACACGCACCACAACACCAACGCCATCACCTTCGTGCAGGTACCGCCACTTCTTTTATTTTATACTAGCTGACTCGCGCAACTTCGTCTGCATCACCCCGTTTTTGCAACATTTTTCATTCCTGTACCGCACCTATTTGTTGTAGCATGATGTTATATACATATAAACCTTCCTCTTTAACCATTCTATCTATTAAAACAAACCGCATCAAAATCCGTTGCATAGTTTTGAAGATTTAAGCACACAAATGGACAAGAAAAATAGGGACAGAGAACGCGACTTTATTTTATACTATGTAGTGATAGTGACGACTAGTGGCACTGGTACTTCTTTGAATTGAAAAGTTTTGCTTCAGTCGTGTGCTTCTAAAGCACACTCATAGTGGAATGGTTTTTGGACTTGAATCTGCTAAAACCGTGCGCCGTCGTAACTACCGAGGCTGAGATTACGTCGGGCATATTCTTCACGCTCCAGGTGACCCAGAACCATCTAGATGCCCTTCTCGGGTGTGGAACCGGTGTCCCCATTCGTCCCCGGATAAAGAAGGGGCACAACGCGCCGCCGTATACTAGCTGTTGCCTTCTCTCCATAGTGGGCGATTTGGGCATTTTCTTCCTCGTAATAGGCACCTATGACGGAACAACTGTGGTTTTACTCGATTCGAGTCCGACGATGTAAGCATTTACCTGTGGACAGCGCTTAGAATCAAGTAGACCGTGTGCGGGTTTGCTAGTTTCGTAAGTGCATAGGTACCATGTCTGCATATTTGCCTTATCATGTAGGAAATAGGCATTTAAACTGTGTATTTCAGTCCCACATAATATGCAGGGCATGATTACTGTCTGCTCTGTTTTTCTAATTTAACCCAAAACAGATATAGTAATGTTGTCCTTGATGTTTATTAATGAAATAACCTGTTGTTTCAGAATCTACTGGACTTAAAGGATAGATTTGACCACTTTCTTCAAAATTCATTCAACAATGATAAAATATTCAAACACATGATTGCATCCGACTTCGAATATTTCCTCAATTTAAACAGTAAATCACCCGAATTTTTATCATTGTTCATTGATGGAAAATTAAAGAAGGGAGAAAAAGGGGTAAGATTACAAAACTTACATAATATTATTTATAATACTTTTTGTTTTATGTCACTGAAATAACTTTTCCTATAATTTTTTTATACAGATGAGTGAGCAAGAAATTGAAGCAGTGTTGGACAAAACAATGGTACTGTTCAGATTCCTACAAGAGAAAGATGTATTTGAACGTTACTATAAGCAACACTTAGCCAAGCGATTGTTGCTCAACAAATCCGTGTCCGACGATAGTGAAAAGAATATGATCTCGAAATTGAAGGTAGGTGCAACCTATTCTGTATGAACATATTATACCAATGATCTTATATTTAAAGGAAATTATGCCGCGTTTTTAGACAGAACAGTCATGCTTAGTTCTTGTGCGGTTTCACTAATGGGCGGTTTTGTATTATAAACGGCAACTGCGCGTTTTACCGTTACGGTAAATTTTGGAGGTAAAATGTATGGAATTGTATAAAGACCCTTTAAAAAAACTTGACATTCTAAAGTGAAATATATATGAACTGTTGCACTCGCGCTTTCGTTAAGACAAGTGAATTCACCTTTATTTCAGTGACCGTTTTTAAACGCTAGTAATCTAGCTGCCTTTTTCAAATATAAGATCATTGTATTTTACTAATGTTTTATACCTGACTTTACATATTCAGAGATGTATAATTTGGTTTCTGACCATTCCCAGACTGAAGGGTTGCTTAAGGATGTTGAACCCCGAGACTTTCATTGTATAATCGGAGATGTCTCACAAATAGAAAGCTCAGTCACAGATTAAGTAAACCGCGGTCCGACCCTCCCACCCAATCCTTATATTTCTGCAAAATTCTTTACCATCATATACTTGGACATTTCGTAAGTGTCCCGCCTTATAAATTCCTTGTAGTCCATTTTGTTGTATAAAAAATCTTGCTTAAAGTCTTGGCTTAACAATCGAAATCATTAATTTAACTTCCAAGATTATTGACATTTCTTTTTGATTGCACAAGTTTGTGTAAAGAATTTTGCAGATTAATTAAGACTTTAAGCACGATAATATTTACTTGTAAGTATGTAGAATGTATCGTAAAAGTATTTAAAAAAAAACATCTAAACGTATAGTGTAATATAGCAACAGTGGCTGCGGTAATGCTAATGCGATGCATTCAAAGGCTTGTAACAACTGATTCTATCACCGAAATGTAAGTTTGATGGTAACTGGGATAAAGTCAACGCAAGAATCTCACATACTAAAATAATAGACGCAAGTTAACTTCTCTATTATTTGTTTCTCTTTAAGAAGCATTGTGACATTTGTTAGATACGTAAATATTAAGGCTTGGCTCACGACCTCACGAGACACACGACAGTTATCTTTAGTCAGACAAAGAGCGGGTGTTGATCAAGAGCTGTTTTTATAACCGTTTTATTACTACCGTTTCACCAAAATAAGCTGTACATAATTTGATTTAAGCGGCAATTTTCTAATATGCAATGTGATTTGAATAGTAGACGATGATAGTTTAGTCTTCAGAATCTTTAGTATAATTATTGTATGTATATTATATTTTATTAATTTGATTGCGTTTTGTATATTGATGTAGTGAAGAAGTAGTTAAACCATATTGAGATCTTAAAGGACAACCCCAACTCTCATACAATCTTGGGCCTGCATGTACAGGGTTGAAAATTAGCCAATATTTAGAGCATCTAAGGACATTTTGTTTGCCTAATTTTCACGACGATTCACAATGGCCAAGTTTGTTAAATCGAGCATTGTTCATAGGTTATGTTGTATACATAATGCGGTCAAACAGTGTCTTATGTTGTGTGTGATAGCTACAAAAGTTATTTGTAAATAGGTTAGCTGGTTTTATTATGAGTAGGTATAAAAAAGGACGGGGTCATTAAGACTTTTAGACATTAATGAGGAATGAAAAAAAATGTGGATAAAACTGATATGTCAAAGCAAGTAGTTGTTGTACGATATTGAACCTTAGGTATAGTTTTATGATATGCAACTGACTTTAAAGATGGTAAAGCAATTATATAGTTGACTATTAGGTACCTACTTACCTACAGAAAATAGAAAAGGAGCAAAATATCACTGTTGTATTTTGAGAGATGAGTGTAATCTTTAATTCTGTTCCCTACCCTCACTTACTTCAGACGGCAACATCCGAGTAACCTCTTTTTGCTACGGTTACCCCTTTCCACAATGCTGTATACTTGTTTGCTTATAGATGTTAATAATATAGAATTAATATAAATAGGTGATAAAATAAAATAACATTATTTTAAAGATCATTATATTTAAAAAAGTATTTTAACTTATCCCCATCCCAGGTATCTTCCTATTTGGCTTTTGAAATGCTTACACGAGGACATGGGACATTACTCCACTTTTTAAGCATCATCATAGTTAACTATTGTCAAGAAACTATGCAGGAGATGTTATATTGTCCTGGAACCGTGCCCAACCAAGATACCATATTATACTCGCAATACAATACCACATGTGGTAGTATCCACTCTCTTATAACTTCAAAAATCCTGCGTTCTTGTTCTGTTACATTTCTTAGTTTATGGCATCTAATTCGTCGCAGAAAGGAACATCCACACAGAATACACACCCGTCTGTGCCTCGCTGGTGATTGCGCTGGTCTGTTCTCATCCAAACATGCACATTGAGCTTAAATCCAGCATGATTCGCAAATGATGTCATTTGCATTCACCTTAAACGAGGTTATGTTATAAGCACTGAATATTCCATTAGTCATATAGGCTAGTTCTTCATGAACGTTACACATATCAATAAAAATACATTGTCATATACAAAAGTTGACCTAATTATCCACGGGATTAGATAGACTCGTAGTAATTTCTATTCTATAGCAGCTATCACACAGCTTTTTCAAATGTTAATTATAATAACAATTTCAACTTCTTCTTCTTATTTTATATAGATTGTTGAATTGTTGACTTTTACAATGACACCATAGATTAATATATACATACTAGAGAAATGACACGTAATACAGATAATTAGTAAGCATCATAGCGCATTTACGAAGATCGGTTTAAATACATTCAACGTTTGCGAAGCTTGTTGATAAATAAAAATCACATTTTAAAACTTTTGTCGCACTTGGCCATTGCTGATTGTAATGAGATTTAATCATAATTATAACACAAAATAGACGATTTTTTTGAGGTAGGTTTGATGTCTGTATACTCGGGCCCAAAATGGGGCATCTCCTTTGGTACCAAAAACAGCATAGTGACCAGTGTTACGGCTGTTTTAATTTTGACGCTTACTATACGAGCGACTCGTTACTCGCTTGTATCTTTATTTTTTGTAAGAATGATCGCTTTATTATATTATACGGTATACCTAACGGCAGTCAGTATACACTTTTAGTTTGTGGATAGTTATACCCCTAGGTACAATCTTCGTAATCGGTTATCATCATAATAAAAATAAATCGGTTTTTTCTTTTTATATAATTTTAATTTAATTTAATTTCCTCCAACATCCTACCAGTTTATTTACCGTATTTTGTGTTAAGAGTAATCAAACCTACTAGTTTATATATTTTAGCGAGACATATTCTCTTGAATAATTCACTCTAAAATTCTATTGCAGACTGAATGCGGCTGCCAGTTCACATCAAAACTTGAAGGAATGTTTAAAGATATGACCGTATCTAACACCATTATGGAAGAGTTCAAAGAGCATGTGCTGTCATCTGGAGTAAGTTCACCTTAAAATATTTTTACCGAAGAAATGTGTTCAAATTAAAATACATAAATTTTATATTATTATGAATACTACATAAACATACTACAACAACTTACTTCTTCAATATATTTTACAGACTTCACCTGACTGATACCTTCATTTTGACGTGTAATATTAAGCAACGAACCTATTTGTTTTCTACTAATGCTTAGAATTTCTTAACAGAAAACCTTAATAGCACTGTCTTGCTGTCTCTGCCTCTACACTACAGACAGAAGCAATCATTAAATGATTAGCTTTTTAAAGATAATGTAAAGTTTTATCATCATATAAAATATTTGCAGATCAATCTTCACGGCGTCGACTTGTCAGTGCGTGTACTAACCACAGGTTTTTGGCCCACACAAAGCGCTACACCAAAATGCAATATACCAACGGCGCCACGAAATGCATTCGACGTGTTTAGAAGGTATTTAATACGTACTTTTTACTGATCATGTTATTCGAACTAAGACTGAATTTCGTAATGATAGCATCCTTATATCTCTATAACTAGGGCCATAGTAGGTAAAAATTATAATAATAGTGCTGAGATTACCTTGCCTTGGGAAATAAGTTTGCTTGATGAAGTCACATCCCAGAAGTTCGCCTCTACTATCGGTGACAAGTGCGCAGATGCTGAAAGCGAATTAGTTAGGTTAGGTTAGGGATAAGATTCTGGCAGCTATTCTTGTGAATGTAGTGCTTGGCATGAGTAAGGGAGGAGGAGGTGCGTCAACGACGCTTGTTGGTGAACGAACGCCATTTTTAAAAGTGGCAATAATTTCGACTCCTTTTTTCATCGTACGCGCCAGAGCAGTTGGAGGTGGTTACGTCGGGCTCGAACCGACCAATTCCCACGCTGTCTATAGGTCTATGATTGTCGGAGTTGAGATGAATACAAGATATATCTTTCGCACCCATAGACAATAAATCGGACTTATCGGTCCTGTTAACCGCAAAGCAGCGCATTATCAAAGAAGCTTTAGCCAAAGTCTGGCTCTGATTGTAGCGAGACCACTTACCGTTTTTTGATTAGGTAAGTTGGAATCATTTGAAAGGCAAAAGCGATAAGTTAACACGTTCCAGGGTCAAGCGATCCTCCACTTTCTGGATTTATTTCATATGGCTGTTTTATTTAAGGGTTCGGGGCAGCCAGTTCGTGGCCCTTAATGACGTTGTATGAAAGGCACTTGATGTGACCACGCTCTAACTGTAGTCCTCTTCAAGTAGGGCATTAGAAGGTCCATGAACCTCGGGATGTACTTCCTATCAGGAGGACTGTGTCTGTTTACCACTAAAGTTAAAAAAAGACCGACGAGACTTTGTCGCAGGCTTATTGACGAGGTCAAAAGGCAGTCGCTCCAGGAAAAGTGCAAACCTTGAATACAACTGGGAAAATCGCTATGTGGATGATGATGCAGAAAAAAGACCACATTATGGTATTATTGCTATTCCCTTCCTGCACGCCCCACTATCGACCGATAGTACATTTATAGGTACCGAGCTACTCACCAAAGTGTCCTTGCTCCAGTTTCTACCTGGCGAAGCACTCGGGGCGGCAGCTGTCGCTGCAGCCGCAGCTGGGCAGCGCGGACCTGAACGCGACGTTCCGCGCCGCCGCCACGTCGCCGCCACGCTCCCCGCCCGCGCCCGCCGCGCACCCCGCGCCGCGCCGCCACATCATCCAGGTGTCCACCTTCCAGATGTGCGTGCTGCTGCTGTTCAATAAACGCGAGCGGCTCACTTACGAGGTACGTACTTTTTCGTGTGGAATTGCATCTGTCGTGTCGGACTCGAACCGCACGCCGTCCCGGATCTTCAGATCCCGGAGTTGTAAAGCTTTCTCCTCGTACCCCCCTGGCTATGCAGTATCCTATCAGACCCTACTTCTGTACGTATGGCGAAAAAAAGTAAACCTTCACGTATACCCTCAATTTTAAAGGTGTATACTTATTTCATTGGATGTGTATGTGTGCTCCCTATGTCCAGTCAGCAACTTAGCTAGCACACCCAGCCACCTTGGACGTGATATCTAAGTGCTATCTTTGCAAAATGCGCGCTAATATCTCACGGGTGTCCCATAACATCCAATTTTATTAATTCACATACCTAAACCAAATCCGTACGTACAGTCAAGGAATTTGATTCGCGTACCGTTCTAAGTCTAAATTGCCGATGACAATCTATAATATTAAGGGTTATCTTTCTTCGACGACGCTTTTGTTTACAGACATAGACTAGAAAGAGATACTACGATGATACTAAACCGAGCCAAACCGAGCTCTTCCGAACTCACTGTTTGACATCTTTCGAGAATACTATATTTTTTTGACAAACGATAAAATGTTGACTTGACAAGGTATATAATTTTTCCAAGGTATATATTTTACAAGTATAATAAGTTTTTATGGCTGGGGCGAACATAATTGGCTGTTGTCATCTATAACTTCGTGGTTGTCATAGGTGACTTCAAAATATTAGCTGTGGACGTTAAAGTTTTAACGTCGACAAGTTTTCCCGCCATTGAAAACTAAATGCTACGTTATAAAATAAACATCAGAAATTGTATTCTTAATACTTTTAATACTTAATAATAACTAATACTGTCAGACACAGCTTGGTGTCGGGCCGGCATTGAGTCTACTATCCGACTACACAAATGTCTGAACCACGCAACGATTCTAACACAACGTGACAATATTCCACTAAAGCTTGCTTCGTCCTCTCTTGACCATTTTGCCACTTCTGCACCATAATTCTCCAATTATCTTCTATTGGGTATAAATCGGGTGATTTTTCTTCTTCTCCAAATCGAGTAGGTAATCCATAGCCTCACAGTGTTGTTCTCGATATATCTATTTAGTAACGGAGCTATGTCGCAAATGCCGCGGGCCTGCTCATGCAATGTAATTATTTGACTTCTTCCTTCCACATTTTAAAATTTTACGTTTTTATCAAACACGTTCAATGTTTTAGTTGGCATTTGACTGTGTCACTAATTTGACATGGCCGAAGATTTTTTTTCCTTTTTTAAATACGAAACTAAAAATAGGTTAGTATTCAGATTTAATTTCACTATGTCAAACTGTCTTCAGTTTGACATAGTGAAATTAATCTAAACAGACTTTGTCTAAGGTCGAAGTTTGCAGATCTATCAACCGAACATGTGTCATTTTAATTATGCAAAACTATTTTACCATAATTAAACGAATATAACCCTTATGATATTTTCATAGTTCGAGCAAAAAATCATCTGAACGGTACGCGAATCAAATTCCTTGTCTGTACGTAGTAAGCTCCCCGAAGAACGAAACCTATGCTCGGGCTCTCGTCAATAGCGACGCTGCCGTGAAACAAATTACTACACCACGATGGCAACTCAAAAATGGCATCGATTCGACAGAAGAAGAATCCAAATCCATACAACAGCATGGTGTATCTATAGCTGTTGTGAACTTACGGCGGTATTATTTTGTAGGAAATACTCAACGAGACTGATGTACCAGAGAAGGACCTCGTCCGAGCTCTCCAATCGTTGGCGATGGGCAAACCGACCCAGAGGGTGCTTATCAAGCAGCCGAAGACCAAGGAGATTGAACCCTCCCACCAGTTCTACGTGAATGATGCCTTTACATCTAAATTACATAGGTACGAGCATAATTTACGTTTAATTATAATCGTTTTTACATATGAAATTGCCGAAATTTTCTTACAGATTAACATAAACACGAATTCGTTATTCCTGTTATTTAATAGTTATTTCCATGCATATTTTGTTTGAAAGTTGATTTCAAGATATATGACTCTTATTGGCCGCTTGATAAATTGAATTCGATCTTCAAAAACAGTACTTCCTAAATGCTATCCATTTTGATGATAAATTTCGTATTTACCTTTTTACAGCTGTCACTTTTCAAAAATGTTAATGTATAAGTTACTAGCTGACCCGCGCAACTTCGTCTGCGTCACCCCGTTTTTGTAACATTTTTCATTCCTGCTCCGCACCTGTTTATTGTAGCATGATGTTATATACGTATAAACCTTCCTCTTTAACCATTCTATCTATTAAAACAAACCGCATCAAAATCCGTTGCATAGTTTTGAAGATTTAAGCATACAAAGGGACAAGAAAAATAGGGACAGAGAACGCGACTTTATTTTATACTATGTAGTGATGTTAATGTATAAAAGTATCGTATATCTACTACTATCATAATTAGAATTATGGGATATTTAAGTTGTGTACATGTTTTCTTAAGATATTTCGGCACTTATACAAGGCGTTGGCTGCAACCGAGATTAACGTTCTCATGATGATGTCTTACATTGTATCTTCATTGCAGAGTTAAGATCCAGACAGTTGCAGCTAAAGGCGAATCAGAACCAGAGCGACGTGAGACACGCAACAAGGTTGATGAGGATCGTAAACATGAAATTGAGGCGGCTATCGTCCGTATCATGAAAGCCAGAAAGAAAATGGCGGTAAGTATTTAATTACAATTTTACGAAATAACATTGTTTTTCCCAATCGGCTTTGATAAAGTGTACACCAGGATCGTAATAACATGTTCGGTGAGTTCTTTTTTGAGGAGAAACTTTCAACGTTGTTTACTGGCTAGACAGAACAGTATCGTCTATTTGAGTGGCGTAGTGGCGTAAATTACACTTTTCTTCGTTAGTGGTATTGGATGCGACTGCTGGTACTTGATATGGCTATGCCAGGTACGACTGCCACGTTGGATTGTTATTGGGTTTCTTGATAGTAAATTTTCAATGACAGGAAAAAACGAGATTCCAAAGGTCACATCTGTGGGTTTATTACCTACATATATCTGCTTAGCCCTGCGGAGATGTACAGGCGTGAGCGTACATATAATTATTAATGACCATCGTAACACATTGCAGCACACACTACTGGTCGCCGAAGTGACAGAGCAGCTCCGCGCTCGCTTCCTGCCGTCGCCAGTGGTTATCAAGAAGCGCATTGAAGGGCTAATCGAACGAGAGTACCTCGCTCGCACGCCTGACGACCGCAAAGTCTACACTTACGTCGCATAGGTTTGTAGCGGCACATCTCAACATTGCTCCGATCTACTTGTGTAAAAGCAGCTTCAGTTGTCTACTACTACTACTACTGTTGTT
Organism: Pelosia muscerda; assembly: GCA_963691645.1. NCBI lineage: Eukaryota > Metazoa > Arthropoda > Insecta > Lepidoptera > Erebidae > Pelosia > Pelosia muscerda. The sequence continues at coordinate 10,826,842 of OY829100.1, forward strand.
TTCTTTGCTTTTTATTATATTTTATTAGATAAAAATATTCTTTGAAGATAAAATTATGTAAAAATATTGTAAATACCGATATAACTCTAGTACCTTACGTCATGTACTATGATAGTTTACTTCGATTCCGTAATGCGGCTATATTAAAAATTTCCTTTATAACAACATGTTTTATTAAATTCTCTCTTCTATATTTTGCTGATACTCTATATGGGGATGAGACGATCTAACTGAACCTAAAACAGGTTTTATTTTCAGGCCATCACAAACTCAAGATCGTTAAGTCCTTGACGGGGATGCCAAGTTAGAAGTGATAGTGAAGTAACAAAAGTATTTAAATTATTTCAAAATAAAAATTATTAGTTATTATGCAAGAGTTATTTTATTTGAGAAAAATATTACACAACATATTACTGCTACGATACGAGAGTTAATAAACTTATGGGAACTATTATTTGGCGGGAAAGGGAAGAAGAAATCATTGGGTAGGTGGATATTCAGATGAGGACTACTTGCATATACATATAAACTCGGCTTCGTGGCATCAACGAAATTAATATCAGTTGTGAGCACCATTGATATATCTTCAATATTAAAACTTATATTCAATGGAACAATTTCATATTTTACAGACAGAATTTTATTCTGATTGAAGGCCTCCTTTTCATCAACACTGGCAAATATGAATATTGTAGAAACTCTGTTTATTAAATTATAACAATGTAATTTGGATGAGTGTTCACTGTATTCCCCAGACACAGGTTCTTGTTTATGTTTATCTATAGACACCTTTATCCAGCTGTCATCATCGACGCCATAAGGATTTCCAAAAGGCGCAATAAATACTTCTCTATTCAGTCCTAAGATACGACTAATGTTATCTTGAATATCTTTACATACGCTTGTGTAATTCTGTGTTAAAATTCCTTGTGTGTAAACATAACGACACTTTGTTCTTTTATTCACACTAAATCTAACAATGTTGTCAGACATGTTCGAAGAAACACACATTCCATTTTTATTATCTGGCAAACTGAAATAATTGTTAACGGTATTGTTGAAAAAATTATCACTAAAATTGCTTGGCGCATTTGAGATTATTATTGGCAAATAGTTGATGTATCCTGGATTTCCACTTAATTCTTTAACATGGTCGAGAGATTTGTTCGCTATAATAAACTTGACAGTAATTTCTTGCGTCATAAATGGTAACACGTTGTAAAGTATTTTCTGAATGTGCAATTTCATAGTAGCGTTTATGATTTTAGACTCATAGCAATAGAAAATGTAGTCTATTTTAAGCGCAACATTTAAACAATTGCTCTCCGTACACAGAACTCCATTTGTACTCTTATTGTAATTCTTACAAACACCATTGTCGCATGCGAGGATGGTCCAATTGATGCAATGCAAATTTGAACAGTTCTGAAACATAAACACCAAAAATGTTTTTGTTGACCCCAATATACGTAAAGTAGACCGGGTCGATTCTACTTGTATTGACTATAAAATATCATCATAATTTTATTATTGAAACATATTGTTTCATGCTAAAAGCAAGACATTTTATACTATGTACAATCAGCAACAAAAGCAGTCGGAATGTCTGCCAAGAATGTCATTAAAATTTGTTAGTATTTAGATTTAGTAACTATTAGTTATGAAAACTGTTTGTTGTTGACTGAATGAGTACATACACTTCAAAGTCAATTATTATAAGTTGTATACCAGAGTAGAACTGTTGAATGTACGTTCGGTAGTACTTAAAATCATTGACTCTTCTGTGTTGCTTATATGGAACATCTCCAAATCATTGAATTTTACTATACATCGGATCTTTTCTTCTCTTAAGAATCCAATTGGTGCTCGGTCAGTGCAGTAACTATTTACCATAGTTGTGGGAATATCTGCAAGAGTATCATAATTATAATTACAAGCATAGCACATCATTTAAGAGAATCATTTAAGTGTCCATAAATAATGTGCTAACCAAAGTAATAAATGGTGCCATTTCTAAGCATCCAAATAGGATCACCCTGTTTAAAAAGAGTTTTCTTGAATTCATATGTTTTTTGGTACTGATGAATATCTTTCCATTTATTATAATGAGCTGCCGATACTAGATTTGGCTAAAACAAGAGGAATGAAATGAAATAGTAATCATGTACACACATAGTATATATAGTTTCGCCGAACTTTATGTACAAACATACATAGATATGCTCACGCCCGTAATCTCCGAAGGGGTAAGCAGAGGTGTATTAAACACCAACCCACTTTGTACAACCGTCAAAAAGGTCGGGCGCGCGTATGCCAACTAGGCAACAAATGACAGGACTGAAGAAAAATGAAATGAATATGATCAACTTCATGCCAACACAAGCCCTTTGAACAGTGACCTCCGCAGTCGCGCTTCGCATCTAAGGAAAACACGATTTGCGCAGCCTTGAATTTGAGTGCATTGTCAATATTTTAGTTTCACGAAAAGTTCTGGATTAAAAAAGACGAAGAAAATATAGTATAAATTAACTTATAAAATTCTACATTACCTTTTGTATACTTCTCTTATCAGGCAAATTAGTCTTAACAATACAAAATAAATTGTCAAATGAACTACTTCCATATCTTTGGCCACCATTTAGTAAATTGGATATACACCCATCATTATATTGATCATCTTTATGTTCTGTCTTGCATTGAAACTGATTTAGATCATCATTGGTACAGTCTTGATCGCAACAACAATTAATGTCACAGACTTTGAACTAAAATAAAATAATAACAGTTAAATTTATTAGAATCATATGCAGAAAGAAAGGCTGTACCTTCTTCAAAACATACAAAGTTAGCCATTAAATAAATTATCACTGCAAGTAAAGGAAAACTAAAACTCTAAACCAAGCCATCTAGTCTGGGTGGAAAGTAGGCCAAAGCATACCAATATTGGGAGAGGCTTATGTCCAGATCCAGCCATGGACTTTGGTGAGCTTTTTATCATTCCCACGGATACTTCAGTGGTTGTCATAATAAACACTGCAAAATTACTACTTAAAACAAATCTGATAAAACTTACCAATAAATTGCAGTCACAGTACTTACTAAAATATTTTTTTGGTACATTATTTGGTATGAGAGAAGAATTATTTTTTGTTTCAAAGAAAGTTATTTCTGTGATATTGTCGAACTCTGTGCTTGTAAAAAAATTGTCAGTAGTTGTTTCAGTGATAGACACATTCTCATCATATAGGACTTCAAATACTGTGGTGGAAATTTCAGTTGTTCCTAGAGATATAGTTGGTAGGGAAGAGTTACTGTAGATTCTCTCAGAATAGCTATTTGAAACAGGATCTGATTTCTTTGCATACTTGCTCATGAGAGTTCTATAGTAAAGAGCATGAGGTTTGTTTGTTATATTTTTTAAGAAATCTTTGTCAGTTTTCTCCCGGTTTGTGATATTGTCTTCAGCTGAATTATCAAGATGTATTTTCTCTTGAATGAAATCCATAAAACAAAACTGAATAAATATTGACAAAACCGTAAAACCCAGGTAAGTAATCACTTGCATGTCTTCACTTATATTCTACCCCAAATTGACTAAAATTCCTTAAGATTAAATTAACTTGCATTTGTACTAAGCCTTTTGATTGAGTATTCAATTTGGATCTGAAATATAACAATGAAATTGTATTTACCAGTGCAGAAGAATATTAAAAAAAACATTCCTACAGATACCACATACCGATTAAGTCCTAAATTCACGATATCACTTTGTATAAGCTGATGAGATCCACCAAGGAAATATTGTCGAACTCTATCAGTTAATGTAGTAGTACATGGTACCCAGCAGTTAACTACAATAGTGTGTGGACCAGGAACAGAAGGCAAACTGCAGCAACCATATCCAACTATCCATGAACGTCCCAGAGAATCCAAACAGCTTACTTGTAGTACAATTTTGGGCCAACCTGTAGTGTAAAAAGAAGATAATCATTTTAAAAATAAAAGCAATATACATAATTAGCAATGATATTCTAAATACAAACTACGTAGGTACTATTACAAAGATAAGGGTCTAAAGGCCTAAAAGTTCTGCACGATCTTTATTTACCAAGGATTTGATAAAATTTGATAATTCAAACTAATCCCTGTGAGCAACTAACACAGATGACTTCCTTCCTAGTGGTCATTTGTGCTAGTGAGCTCTGGTAATGTTAAAGACGTAATGATGGGCAGACGCAAAATAATTATATCAAGACTGACTCTTTGAAATTATGGCTAGCAACAGTTTGATTGTATTATTATTTCAATGACAACATATAGAAGCTAATGAAAGGCTGTGGATAGTTAATACCTACCTTGGACACCTTTCGTTACGTAATGGATATCAAGGGGATGAGCCCACACAACAGTCTGGTCGTAATCAAATTTCCCCGCCACAGTCTGCCCTTCAGGGCAACCCGAGACTACAGTCCAGTTTGGTCCTTGAAAGACACAACATTATAACTGTAAACTTGTAACAAAGTTAAGTTATTAGATTACATTCAACCGCATTGTTTATCTATAAATTCTTATACAACATTACCGGCTTGAAAGGAATATCGGCAAAATATGGAAGATCTATCATGAAATTTTGAAGCACACTGCAACTGCCCAAGTATATGCAATTCTGCCATCAAATAAAACTAGACGAAAGGCCCGTATAATTACTTTATTTATCGTTAAACTATTGTCCATTTGTTGTCAAGTTGTAGTTGCGGTAACTATGGTAACCAAATGACGGTGTTGTCAACTACTTTGTACCATTTCCACTGTGACATAGCAAAATATTTTTTCAAAGAGTATCCTTAAATTGCTATAATAGACTAACGAATTTGCAGGCACCACTAAGCCTACAACTTAGTCCGCGTGAAGTTAGATTTCTTTATTGCATGGTAACCGAATGCTATCAGTTAAGGTGAAGGTTGTTATAACCTTTAACCTCGATGATTGATTAGAATCTGCGACTTCAGATGGTTCGGATTTGACATATCTCCGACGAATATGTATCCATGAGTAATACCTGTTTTACATCAGTAGCCTAATGGTATGGGTAATGGAATGCTGAGACGAGGTCTCGGGTTTGATCCCAGGTTTTACCATGGCACACACCAATGACTTTCCGATGCTTTTCGAAAATGTGTGTATTTATCGCAGGTTTGCAAGTGACCGGTTAATGGCAATAGGCTCGCCACCTATTACATTGGGACCTAAACATAAACTGGCGAAATGTGGGTGCTGGCACCTCTGCCTACCCCTTTGGGGATATAGGCGTGAGTTTATGTTATGTATGTTAACTATTATAATATTCTGTGTTAATGTGTTAGAATAGTTAAAATAATAGTAGTAGTTGAATAGTTTGATAACCTCTAACTGTATTAACCAGAATATTAACACAATCCACCAACCATTTTAACTGATAAGATATGTTTAAAACCACCAGTTTTAATGAAAAATCCACTAAGTTGGCAACACTGGGCGATACTTCTAGACCACAGAATACTTATATCCTACGGACCTGTATTCTATATCCATGTCCGTTCCGTTATATTTATGTAAAATAATAAAACGCTTCCTGGATTGGAATTATTATTATTGACTCCCTCGGCATACCTGTTTGAAGCAAAAATATTTATTTTCTATGCATCTGCATTGTAGAAGCTTTAAATTAGTTAAATAAACGTTCACGTTGAACTGTAGGTACCGGGCCCGAAACGAGCGTCGCTCGTCGTCAACTAAATAATACATTTATATTTTACATGGACGACACGGTGTAACGCGAGTTGTTTATATAAACGCGGCAAAACCTGCGGTTCGTCGTCTGTTGTTTAGTCTGTTTGTTGACATAAAAGAGAAATTGACTCTTCTTTAAGATTAGGTAATAGGTATTAGGTAGTAGGGCCCCTACAAAAAGCATAGGATAATCATAGGATTAGGGACCTATGTTTTATGTAGGTCGGTAGGTACATTTCATGTACATGAAAATAAAACTACACGTAGGTACTTATAATAAACAATTTTATCATTTATTTTGTAGTTTGCAAAATATTGATTACCTATGATTAAAGATACAAGCAAGTATAACATTTAACACATCAACATAATAATTATAAAGCATCGTAATCACAGGTACGGTTGCCATCCGTGGAACAATCGGCTGAGGTTAAAAGGGTCAGTGGCAGCATGTAGCAGGCGAGCGACCTGGCCAGGCACCGCCACTCCGCCCGCCACACCGTCCTCCGTGCCGCTGAGCTTGCTTGTCACTACTAGCAAGGCGCGTTTGGCAAGCCCGCTCGGAGGACCTGCTGTACCTGCACAAAGTATAATAGAAAAAATATATTATGTAAAAGTTAACTAACATACTATGCGTTTCAAATGAATAGAAAACTGTCATATTGACATTTTGATTAGCGTTGCTAACTTTACGTAGATACGGGCACTGTAGACTAAAAACGATTAGTTAAAATTAAAGCTACTCAACCCGAGAGTGAATGTAGCAGGATATGTCCTGATCAGATCTGTGAATACAAACTTCAGTCACACAGCGTTTTACAATTATCGAATTCGTGAAAAAAATTTAAGAAAACAATCTGATAAGGTTTCTACCGGGTCGCCAGCACGTGTGACGCCTCTGGTGTTACACTTTCCACCAGGTGGGTCCTGTGCTTGTCTGCCACCTAGGTGGTATGAAAACAATTCTAGGGCGTTCCTCACACCGCTGTCAGGACTCGAAATAAAGGAAGTAAAATTTAAATTGTCTTACTAAGATTGTTGTTGCTCCTAGTCGTAGAGGGCGCATTTTGCTGAGCTGTTTTTACAGACCACGAGTACAGTGGATCACACAATAAAACCTCTAATATGGTGAGCAGCGTCTCTTGGTTGTCACGGAGCAGTTGCATTGTCTTTTCACAACACCTGTAAACATACAGTTATTCGGATTTAGTTGTGTCTCATCTGGCACACGACCCGCATGATTTCAAACCATTAATTTCGAAAATGTTTCGGGCCGTACTATAGTAATTTTATTAAAACGCATTCATATGTGTTATATATATTGGTTGTGGAAGCCAGTGGCAGTCGCTCCACGGAAAATATCGAAGTTCAGTCACGACGCAGTTAATACTGGAAAAATGCGAATCCTGGGCTCCGAAGTGACGGCTTTGGTAGCGACCGGAATTAACGCAGGAATGATGATGATGTGATACTTTTTGTTAATGAGTTCTGATTGTTTAATGAACTAACTGTTTTATAACTTTTGTAGAAAATTTACATAATGCCACCTTTGGTTTTCATTCCTTACCCAGCTTGGTAGGGAGATGTGTATTGCTTCACAACCTATTAAATTGTTGGAGTTCAGCGTTTAGCCCTAATTTAGCTTAATTTACTTCGAACACATACTTAATATTATCTCTGACAGCTCATGGCTCCACTAAGGCTGCCTTCACACTGGCGTTTCTTCAGCGTAGGCGTTCGATGAACGAAAAATATAGGCGTAGCGGCGTAGCGTCGAGCGATCTATCGACGTTCGAGCGTTCCACCTACGATACTGCAGCGTACTCATATGTTCCAGCAGAGACGCTGTGAAAACGCGACGCAGAGCGACGTTGACATACGTTCATCGAACGCCTACGCTGGATTAACGTCTGTGTGAAGGCAGTCTAGAGCAGGCGATAATTTCAGATAAAGTTACATACGAATAAGGAATTGATTCTTATTTTTTACCGTCTAAATATTCCTTCAGTGCCGCTGCACCCAAAACCAGCAATGATGTCACGCGTTAAACGAAACGGTATCGTTTCTGGAGTACGCAATGTTTTACCTTGATCGAACGCAATACCTGTGGAATACAATTAGTCTGGTACAATTAATTCAATCGGTACAAATTTAGATAGGAAAAGGTAAATGTTTCGACGGGAAGCCTCGTTTGAACCATTCGAAATTCTCATATACCATCTTTGGGGCGATAGTAATTAAATCACACCAAATAATTCGTGTAGTTTTGTGCATTTTGGTACAGTCATTCCATCTAAGGTAGGTACCCAGATGATCATATTGAATCTTCAAGGAATACGAGCGTAGCTACTATGTATAGCTATATAATATAATAAGTTACTTCTAGGCAAGCGTGCTCCACCGTCGACCACGTCACCACCTATCACCAGGTGAGATAGTGGTCCAACGCGAGCCTATCGAACATTAAGAAAAAAAAAAAGATAGCATAAACTTCGCGCCAAAATCAACTCGTTTGGCCATAGACACACTCACATATAATGTTGCCTAGTGTAGAGAGACTAGCGTAGAATTGTCATATGGAACCATTTACATAATTTCGAGTGCGAAGATATCTTACCAGTTTTTTATTTATTTAATTTATTGCTATTCTATTTTTATTTATTACCTAAATCAATGTGAATTACTTCAGCGGTCCTTTGATCAATTAATATGTTGTAAACATGTCTGTCGCCGAGACCCAGGATATACCCCACCATCGACGATGTTGCAACACTTAAAAAAATAAAATAAAAAAATTACTTACAAGAAAAATTAGAACACTTCATGAAAAAAGTCGTAAAAATAAAGACAAATTACCTTTTGGTATAAGCTAATCTTCTTTCGTACCAAGTGACTGGATCTAAGTAGTGTTCAGTGAAGAAATAATGAAACACTGGTTTAAACTCTCTCATTATTCTGTTAAAGACGGTCAGCTTATGCGCAGTGCTCTCGTTGCAACTTTCGATCATTTTCTTTCGCGCGGCATCACAAGACATATCCTAAAAATGCCCCAAGGTTAACTTAGTTTAATAATATATGATGTGCTGTAAATCATTACAAAATGGACGAAGGAATTTATACCCTATGCTGCTGATGTGTGATGCTGATGTTACTATTGTATCACTAATTTATAATGATCCCAGTAAAAGATTCATATAATGATTGAGAATACTGAATGCAAATGACTGCGATCGCTGTACCGCTCCTATGGTGCGCGCGGGGTAAGTATCGACCGTCAGATTGGCTCAGTACTTACGACTTGAGTCCAGCGCCAACTCTCATGACACTATCTCGCTCGCTCTTAGCTCATACTCTTTCTTTACCTCGTCCCCCGCAATGCTGCGCATACCAGTAGAGCGGCAAAACAATCGCGGTTATACTATAAAAATTATGTTTATAGTAGACCTTTTAATTTATTTTTTTTATATTTTATTTTATTTAACGAGTATTAGGAAAAAGAAGAAACATTGATACATAATTTAAAAGACGTTCATATTAGTTAACAAGAAGTAAGGTTTAAAAGTAGTAATCCTAAGGCGATCCACTAGAATAAGCATTGTTTAAAAACTTACCTGGGGACGATACCGCGCATGTGCACCGCTGCCGTCAGTCCCCACGAGATACATGCCTATGGGAATAGTGCCTTCGCACCATTCTAATACGCCTGACAAACGAGACAGTGGTACAACCTATCAAACAAATTAAACAATGAAATCTTCTACCCGTTAATGTAAATATCGATTATTTGAGGCCTGCCCTTTTTTTAGTAAGCTTTCAATATTCGGATGGAAAAACACGATATCCTTGCACATACCTATTTTACATTTCCAGAAAACATGGAAAACTCATTATTTGTTGTAAATATCCAAAATAAAAAGTACCTAGGCAATCAAAAACAGACAACATTGATTTATGATCTAACTAAATTTTTAACATTGATTTGCTCGAACCACCAACATTTATTTGCTTATAGGAGAATATAATTTACCTTGTAAGTTCGAATAAGAAGTTTATTTTTATTAGTAACGGGATCTTTCTCCAGCAGAGTATTAACAATATTGAAGACTTGTTGCATGACTGCATCTTGTTTCATATCATCTCCGCCCTAAGTAAAAAAGTAGAAAGTTAATTTTTGTACTAAAAATTTATAATATAAAAAAGTTTACAAGTTTAGCATAAAATAATATTACTTTTATTAACAAAATATGTTTCTTCCCAGAAGAATCCACGCAATTTATCTTCTTTGGACAGTTTACACCGCCAACTAATTCGTAGTAATTTTCAAATGAATGTAAAGCTGAAATAAATATGAATTAAATTAATTTGTATCAAATCAGACGAAGAACACAGTAAGCTTTATATATTCAATATCCACACTAAGTTCTGGACCGCAAAGTACTTACAAACACGCAATTAAGAAAACAAAGTCTATCCAAATGTAAAACAGCTATTTATGAGTCGCTATTAATGTTTCCACTAACAAACTTACGGCGGAGGCAGTTGAAAAAGTAATAACAGTAAATAATATATGTAGCAACAAATATTGCATTCTGTGCATTCGTTCTAAGTTATGTAATCAAATACTAATAAGAAAATGTAATGGTCTTAAGTTCATTTCAATGTTGAAGATTCTCAACCCCTATTATTACTTATATGTCTTAGTGTAAGAACTAATCTGAAATTGTTAGATTGTATTCTATTTCGCGCCTTTTACCTCTGGGTCAGAACAGTCCGGCACATGTTTCTGACTTTGAACTAGCTCTACTCAATCATCTCCCTGCCCTTGTCTCAATGAATTGAGGTCGGTGCTACATGTCATTCTCATCCACATATTCATGTCAGATGTCATTCCATCACTCAGTGCCCTTCTTTGAAATATCTTCTTTCACACAATCCATCCATCTCTTCTTGGGCCGACCTCTACTCCTAAAGCCCTCTACATTCCTCTACTACTGTAATTAAAGTATTCATGATCTGACCCTATAGCTGATAAGTTTATGCAATATCCATTAGTACCTAAATAAAAAATAAAAAAAAAACTAATCTTACTTTGTATGAATGAGTACTGGCAGTCATGTTTGATAGGCAGTGTGACGGTGGGGACAGGGATAGCACTTAAGTTCCGCAGCTTGTGAATGTTTTCGGCATCAGGTATTTTTTGTTTCTTAGATCGAGATGTAGGCACGTGGTTAGCGAAACTTATCATAGCTGAAATAATAAAGCTTAAGAACAAGAACTTAACTGGTTGCAGACATACTAGTTATACAGGGTGCTAGGGAAACGGTCCAGGACGCCGAAGGCACCTGGGTAGAATTAAGGGTATACTGTATTGTAATTTTTTGGTAATCGAATCGTGATTTTTTTATTGCCTTTTTTACTTTTTTATACCGTTTAACTACCATTACTCATTATCCATCGACTTAGTAAAGTTAAATGAAAGATCACTACAAAAAGAAAAACAAATACTTAGTGCGAAATTATCGTTTCATTTAACTTCACTGATACGGTGAAGTGAACAATGCTAATTAACGGAATAAAAAAATACCAAATCGTAATTTCTTTATGACAATATGTAATGTACCCAAGCCAAGTGGAATTAGTACACTTCCTAGTACCTTCGGCTTCGGGAGCCTTTCCTTAACCCTGTACAGTGAAGAATATTTTTGTAATATTATTTAATATTCGCGTGTCAAGTGTCTACAGGGGGCCTAGTCAAAATGCATTCGTTCCGAATCTACATTCGTCAACGCTCTGAAAATGTATAGGAGTGACATTTGCTGTCGAAATGTCATGTGATCCGATTCCGACAACAACAAATGTCACTCCCATACATTTTCAGAGCCATGACGAATGTAGATTCGGAACGAATGCATTTTGGCTAGAACCCCAGGTCTAATAGTCGGGTTAATCGAAAAGTACCTACTCAAGTAGCTCGATAAATCTAATGAATTATAGGTAATTATTTTCTTCATATCAATGCAGTAATACATGTTATATTACTCTAAATGATTTACAACTTTGGATCGAGGCCATCTGGAAATCGCCAGATCTCGCACCTGATGTCAAAAAGAATGAACCTAATGTTCCGTGCTTCATTGAATAGATTATAAGGGAGTTGTATACTAACCGTCACACATCTTTTCCATCTGGTCTATGACAAGTTTAAGGTCGGTATTATGTCGGCGTAGTTGAGTGACCAGCTCCTGCGCCGCCAACACTCGTGCCTCTTGCTCCCGCGCACGATTTGTGCTACCGATTCTACTACTTGCGTTTAATATTACACTATCCTTATCAGAGTTCTTCAGAAGAAACAGAATAGGAAGTGTGTGGTGTGGATGGTCTATTGCACAGCGCACTGGATCGAAAAAAAATAATGAACATAAATTTTATAGACCACGCGAACATTTTTTACGGATACGTTATTCCTCCTTTCTGCAGTCCCGAAAAAGCGGGGCGTGAAAAATCATCCATCAAGCCCATCAAGGTAGAGATAGGGACATTATACCGTCAGGCGACGTGCAGTCGATTTGACGAACTACATTATACCGGTTGATTTTATAGTGGTTTCGGAAAAAAAGATTTTGGCCACAATTTCGATAGTAAAATCGTCCTAATTTGGCGAAAATAATTTTTGTTTTTTACCCGTCCCATACATTTTTCTGTTCACCTGTACATTATTTCTATAAGTACATACAGTAATTTTTTTTTCTTTCAAAATTAAAACTTCCAGTCGATTTTGCTACCGAAACTGTATGTGAAACAAAATATTCTTTTTCCGAAACCACTATAAAATCACCGTGAATATTACAAATATAAAAATATAAACGCAGACCAACTTACTCAAAAGTTTCTTCAAATTAGTAATAAAAGCCGTATCTTCATTCGTAAGGCGGGGAGCCAATTGAGGTAATATCGTAATAAATTTCCAAGATGGTATCGCGTGCAATAAATCTTCAAATTGCTCGTTGTCATCGTCTTGGAACTCGAAGTCGCGGTTGGCGAGCCAAAGCGAGATTACTCGAAACACTGATAAGTTGCTTTCGTTACATTGTTTTAAAGACAATAAGTAATATCTGAAAAAAAAAAAATTGTACATCCCACATTGCATAGACCGCTGGCGAAACCTTTTAACTTTTAGTTCTCTACTCGCTTGAAGAAATGTGTGACATCTTTGCTGTACAAAGGGGGAATAGCCAATAGCTCACGATTATCTTTGTTTAAAATTACCTCATTGCTAATTGTAAAAAGCTCTCTCTTTCAGCTCGTGTGTTGGCAATCTCGGCTTCATCTAATTCTTTGAAACGTCTATTTGTACATAGCGCTTTGCCTTCTTCCCTGAAAACATCATTGTTTTATAAATTTAATGTGTTAAAGCGAATACTATATAATATGAAACAAATAACAAGTTAGATTATGGTCAGGTAGCTAGGTAGTTAGTTAGGTAATGGGCTCCGTTGACGTAGCTCGAGATTGAATTTTGGCGGTAGTTCTACTATTTTGCTAACAAACTATTATTTTGGCGAGTAATAAATCACACTCAAATAAAAATAACTAGAGCCCTACCTTATAATATCATATCTTCCAATCGCGTCAAACTAACAAATTCGAAACGAACGGACAGACTGTCTGTATAAAAAAGGTTTAAAAAATTGTAGATACCATGTAAACATTCATATGTGTACTTATGCACAAAAACTGTTATTTTATATAGACAGTGGTACACAATGTATCTATTTGTCCAATGTATAACTTAAGAGATAATCGAACAAGAGTAACTTGATAATTTATCTATGCCTACTTTATCAATTTAAAAAAGAACTTACTTAGATAACGACTTCTGCGGTCTGTTATTTAAAGACGTTTCTGTACCTTTCATATTCTCTACACACTTAACTCTGTTCTCGAATATTGACGAATTCATATAAGTCACCACCTAGAATGCATATGTAAATATTAAGAATACGAAATACTGATGTACATGTTATTAGATAGGTATATTATATTCAGATGTGCTTGCTCGGGAACCTTGGGATCTCGGGAAACTCGGTGCCCTATGGATAACGGAGACGGTACCGTCTCCTTCTCAAGGTAGGGGAGACCCTACCGCCTACTGTTAACCCCGATCGAAATGGAAGTAGCCCATTTGGAGGATGCTCAGAAGTTTCCCACGTTAACCTCCGATTAGCAGAAAGCAAGGAGTCGGGCGGTTTACCAAACACAGACCTGAGTTTGACAGGTAGGGTCGCCTGTCAAAGCAGGCAGGCAGCAAATCTTTGATTGAAAGAAAAAGAGTTCTAGTTGGTGGGAACTATTGCCCTTTATCAAGACATTTTACTTTTTGAATACAGCCTAGAAGTTTCGTTTGGAAGCTGTTCTGGCAGCTGAGAAATATCAAATTAAAATTTTTACCTGCTTATATTCGGCATCTGCAAATTTCGCAATATCTCGATATACTTTTAGCCTTACATCTACATGTTCTTGGTTCAGTACTTGAAGACTCTTTTGCAAATATTTACTAACGATGTCTCTTGGGTTATCGCGTTTTGAATCGGCCATCCACAATGCGTATCGCCTAAAAAAGAAATATTTATGCTGACTAAAGCAAGTGGTCCGGTGTCTAGCCCGGGACGGACCTGGAATTATTAGCCCAGAGATACTTAATACATGATAGTGCTGCACACCGATTATATCTCTATACTCTCGCTTATAGCTTCACAAAAATAGCACCTACAGCCCTACAATTACGATTCACATTTATTGTTAGAATACAGCATTTTATTTACCGTAAGGAGACAGCGGCAAGCTTTGTCTCTAACGACGGTTTGTTTACGATATTACGAAGTAGAGACAAGGCTAATTCCTTGTGGCCCTTAGCCCACGATATCTCACTCTCCACTAGAGTGATTTCATCATTCATCTGTAACTTTGTAGCAATAGCCGAGAGACGTTGCGCCATTTGAACTCTGTTATTGTTTAACGCCATTTCTGCAATTAGAAACATATTTTTATTAAAATCTTTGTCTATGAGACGAGGGCAGATGAGGATTTATTTCGTTACATCAAGATAACTGCTTATATACCTATATTTACAGCCATTAGAAATGCCATAGAGCTTGTTAAATAATAATGTAATAAATCGCGATACAATCTGTTAATGATATTTTATTTCTATGCGTAATAAATTAGGTCACAGCCTCTCCTTTTAATTAAAAGTTATTATTACAATATTATATTTACTGAGTTTTCTAAATAGGTATTTAATCTACTTTCCAAAATACAAAGGAAGTACTAACAAACAGGGGAGTGAATCTACTACCCTCCACAATTACTTGGCTACAGATAAATAAATGAATAAACGCTTACAAGATGTAGGTATCTACTCGTAGTTTTACTTACTAGCATATTTTATCTGCAATGAAACTATTTCTGTCATCACCGTGCTATGGGATTTTGCTGCGTGTTCCAGCATCAAGACTCGTTGTGACAACAAAGACTCGATGTGTTTAAAATCACGAAATTGTGGTAAATTCTCCACATCCCATCTTTGAAGCAGTTCTGATAAAGACAAACGATCACTTCGTACTGAAAAATAATCTTCGATGTCCCTGAACATGTGCAGCTTTTCTACTATCTTGTATATGTTTTGACAGTTTTCCATATTCAAATTGTGACATATTCTGGACACAGTCAGTTTCGCATTATTCAACGGTATCATCAACTTATCATGAAATTCAGGCGTAGTTTGAATATGTAAACAATTTTTAAGGCATGCATATTGGAATTTTTTGATGACTGAGTCTGGGTTGTAATTTTTTTGTTTAACTTTTTCAGCCAACTCTTTAGTATCTACAAAATCACTCCAGTCACCTGTAAAAAATAGGAATCTTATAAATGTCTCTTGTAATTACATAAAATTTCTTAGATTTTTATTTGCAATTTTCTAATTTGGAAACTTCAAAGAACAATACATTAAGCATTCACATTCTAGAACTCTAGTTAAATTAAATTATTCTGAATAACTAAAAAGCGTAACTATTAAGGAAACTTACCAAGGAAAGACAAACATTCGTATTTGACATCATTCAATTGATCACTTTCTGGTAACGATTTTATATACCGCAATGCGAGGTGGTGCATGCCAGACTTATGTAGTGATCTTACGACACCATATTGGAGTTCTTGATCGGACTGGGTGCCGTAAGAAAGCGCGATGTCATGCAGCAACAGAGCATCTGAATATTGTCCAGTGTTTATGAGATGCTTTCGTTTTTCATTATCCATAGTCAAGTGTGCAGTTCCGCAGCCTTCTATGGCGTCAATTTCGCCAATAGATACGTAACACTAAAAATACAAAGTATGAAATACCCTTAAAAACCCAATTACTCATATTCATTCAAAAAGATATATTGAAAATACGTTTAAACACGTCCTTACTCAATTAAAAAAGGGTTGTAATAAACAATAAAGATGTAATTACTAACTTTTCTAAATATCCTTTGTAGTATCTCTCCACTCTGTAAATTAGTGGTGGACTCAGGTGAACTTGGTGCCAGGCCATTGTTTGCAAACACAGCCGAAAGTTCCCCGTAGTAAATAGCTGCCCAGTTTTGATCAACCACTGCCGCTGCCCATGCCACTTTATAGTATTCCAGGTCTAAGAAATTTAAACTCTTCTTTGGACATCCAGGCCTGCAAAAAATTCGCGTAAAGATTCAAAAAAGTGACGTAAGACGTTTACAAGTTACACGTTTTCATAAAATGAAAAACATGTACAGTAAAAACAAGGAGACTTCTTACCGCATTATACAATAATTCCTTTGCAAACGAACAAAATCCACAATTTCCAGCATATATTGAATTATTACTTTGTGTCCTTCCGTCAGTGTGTCTGATGTAGAAGAGGTCATATTACTATGTCCACTATTTTCCAACTTATTATCAAAGGTTTGTTCATAAATGTAATTAAAAAAATTGTTTATATGTTCACCTACTGCCTCAATACGCGCATCAGATAAACACTGAAGCAGCAGCCCTATTAGGGCCGGTAATATTTTATGGCAAACGTGAGACTAAAAAAATAATAGTACCTAATTAATATCATGACATTGTATAACAATAGGTAAATCTGTCGTTAAATTATAAGAGGTAAAGTTTATGAGATTGTAGGGAGTAAAGTACTGAATGGATTTTGTTAAAATTTAGCACTTTTAGACTGGATAGAGCTTGGGAAAGAAAGGACAGAGGCTATATTTGGTCGCAATAACAAACGCCCGGACAAAGCTGCGGGCAACGGCTAGTACTTAGTAATGCAAGCTTTAGAATACCAGATTCATAATACTTCAATTTAATTTCGAACTTATTGATCCATATTCTTAAATAAATTATTATGGTTAGGTGAACCTGTATATATTTACCTTTAAAATGCAAACTTCTCGTAAATTATGAACATAGTTAGTCGATGAGCTAACGAATTCCAAAAGTGTACAAGTAACTTCTTTCAACCAATCATCTTTGTTTTTGCTGAGCAGAGCGTTCAAGAATATTCCATCGGTGAACATAGTATAATATTGTTCAAACTTTGCACCGTCGACATGGGTATCGTTCGATATTGTAGCAGTCGACGACAGTGGCTTTAATATGTCTCTGTCAACATCGTGTAACTCTGAAATAATGTTGGCTTTTAAATCATGCTTAATAACCAAATGAGCAATTTTCCAGTAGGTATAATCGTATCGGTAATAAAGAGATGGCGTTAGCATAGCTTTTGGTATCGTCAGCTGAAAAAGTATGCATACATATGCACCGAAATTCAAAGAACATTTTTCCATAAATTAGGGAACACTAGATGTAACACCACACTCTTCTTACCAAAAGTGCCGGCTGCGCCATCTAGCGCGTCTTTAGGAACACTGCAAATACTTACTAGAAAACTGCTCATTGGACTAAATAGTTATTGCGAAAATATCGAAGTTCAGTCAAACGTGCACTTAAACTGGAAAAAGCCGATCACGGATCCGTTGTTTTGGTTGCGATCGGGATTAACGCCAGGATGAATTCAAAATCAAGACGAAGATGATTAAATAATCATGCATAGATTAATTACTTGTCTCAATTACTACTGACCAGTGATATCATTGACGTCTAGGCACTGAAGTAAATTAGTCAAAGTTGCTGTGACTTCGTTGGTAACATTAGGGTCGTCGTCAAAGATTACTTCTAGAAGTACTTTCACAGTCACTTGAGCAAAATAATGCTTTGGATTCACGTTGGTTATACTATCGGTATTAATAGGCGGTATCGTGACAAGAGTTTTTAAATCATATGAACTTATTTCGGACAAACAGTTGCATGCCTCGATAATGGTCTGAAAATAATGAAGTTATTAATGACTTATTTCAATAATATATTTGAATCATATTTTTGGTTACATTTTAATCGTCATACCAATTATCGCATTATTTAGTTAGACTTACCTTATCATCATATGCTGACCTCAAAATAATACAGAGCGCGTGAATGATCTCGTGTATCAAACTAGATTTACAATCTTCAGAAAATCGTTTAGATTCTAATTCACTGTACAACATACATATATAATCCTTATTAATAAATAGAAAATTACGTAGATTCAGTAGAGTTTCATGACTACAAAAACAAAAAGAAAAACAAATTTACACTATCGTACAAACATCACAAATAAAATAATGACAGTAATTAGTTATGACGTACCTGGGCCGACTCAAGCTGATTTTTTGAGTTCTTAATTTTACTTTAAATATTGATAGATTAGCACAACGCTCGTTTTCTACAATGCCTTCAGACATGGAATTAATAAAATCAACTACGTCATTACTTTCTGTTAATAAATCCTTCACATCATTAAGTAAATAATCCAACATTGAAGCACACTCTTGTTCAAAGCCTTCTTCTTTTTTAATTATCAACAGTGGTAATAGCTCCAACAGTGATTTCTGCATTATGCATGCTGAGTGTGGCAATAAGTGATCGAGCACGATTCTTAATCCCCTAATAAAGACCTTCATTTCGTTTTTATCACTACAGTGTTTGATAGCATGTGCAAAACTGTTACATGTGAAGTTACACATAAACGCATCAGAGGGTAAACCAACAGGAATACTCTTCAAAAACGTTACATAGGCATGTAAAGTAAGCGCCTTATATTCAAATATATTTTCTTGAATTACAGCTTTCCATAATTTGAGTAGTATTTTAAATATTGTTATAGTTTCATTTTTACAAAGATACTGAACAATGCTTTCATCTGCTATACTCTGGAAATATAAATAAAATATTTATAGAACCAGCAATCTTTTCCATGAGTAGAGTACAAGGTTGATATACGGTATGCACATTAATATAAACCACGCAGAACATGCACCATACTCAAAGAATCAATTAAATCTGCGACTTATATCGTGTCACCCTCGTAATGAACTTTTGAATTATGATAATTTGGTCGAATCTGTCCCATATCTTAATAGCTTTCGTTCTTTTAAAACTATAAATATGTTAGTTATATACAAGACAAGACGGAGACGAAGGGGAGGGTAAGGGGTCCCTTCCACCACCTTGGGGACCCAAGCCAACCTCACCTGCCCGTGGTGCCCTCTGCCGACCAACGAACGAGGCTCTGGCTACCCGTCAACCCGCACTGGACCAGCGTGGCGGGTACACGGTCCGAAAACCCCCCAAGATGTTGGTGTGCACCAAACGGCCCCAAGTGCCCGGGGGCTCCAGTCGCAACACTGGCGCGCCTGACGGGCGTCAGTCGAGCGCTGGGGCCAGGGGTGCTAAGAATCACCGGGCGGGATCCCTCCGTCAGACGACCAAAGCATGCACAATGGACAACCGATGCAAACGTAGGTTGTCGCTGGTGACACACAACATCCGCACAATGAGGACAGACGAGAAGCTAGCAGAGCTGGAAGAAGAATTGAGCAGGTTGCACTGGGACATCGTTGGGTTATCCGAAGTCCGAAGAGAGGGAGAGGACACAATAACCCTGAAGTCTGGCAACCTGCTCTACTACCGGGAGGGCGACGAGAAGTCGCAAGGTGGTGTCGGGTTCATCGTCCATAGGTCCCTCATAAACAACATCATATCCATCACGAGTGTGTCGAGCAGGGTCGCGTACCTGGTACTCAGAGTGTCCAAGAGATACTTGCTGAAGGTCATTCAGGTTTACGCACCGACCTCGACACGACCAGATGATAAAGTGGAGGCTATGTATGAGGACATTAGTAGAGCCATACATGCCTCTAAATCACACTTCAGTGTTGTTATGGGGGACTTCAACGCAAAACTGGGTACGAGAGGTGATAACGAGTTGAGAGTGGGGCAATATGGGTATGGGAGGCGTAACCGAAGGAGTTGGAGGCTGGCCGACTTTCTTGAGAAAGAGCGACTCTTTATGATGAACTCTTTCTTCAAGAAGCCGCCCCACAGGAAATGGACCTGGATGGGCCCCGGTGGTCGTACCAAAAATAAGGTTGACTTCATCATGACTACGCATAGACGGATATTCAATGATGTCTCAGTGATCCATGGGGTGAAAACCAGAAGTGATCACCGAATGGTTAGAGGCACATTGAATATTAATGTTAAGCTGGAGAGATCCCGTCTGATGAGGTCTACGCTCCGACCTAGAGCTTCCCATATACAGTACCCCGAGAGCTTTCAACTCGAACTTTCGAATCGCTTCTCTTGCCTAGAAGAATGCAGTACAGTGGACGAGATAAATAACAGGTTGGTTGAAGCTGTCCATTCAGTGGGCTCCAAATTTTTCAGGCCCCGTCGAAGAGATAGACCACAGAAGCTCACCGATCACACCCTCAAACTCATGGCCGAACGACGCTCTATGAGGCTGCAGTCTACCAATGACGCTGAAGCACATCGGCAGCTCAATAGACGTATCCAGCAGTCTTTGCGACACGACATCCGTGCCTTTAATACTCAATGTATTAAAGAAACGATTGAGCGAAATAAAGGCTCCAAAGTGTTCGCAAGAGACTTGTCTATTGGGCAGAGCCAGTTGACAAAGCTGAAGAGGAAGGACGGCAGTGTCGCGTCGACTAAGGCAGATGTTTTGGGGGAGATCGAGGGGTTTTATGGACAGCTTTATACCTCAGTCACTAAGCCTGCTACTGATACGGCTAAAGATCCAAGAGCCAAGCTAACCCGACACTACACCGAGGATATCCCAGACATCAGCCTGTACAAGATTAGGGTGGCCCTCAAGCAGCTTAAAAATAACAAGGCACCAGGAGAAGACGGAATCACTTCGGAACTTCTGAAAGCGGGTGGAACACCGATACTTAAAGTCCTTCAGAAGCTCTTCAACTCCGTCTTATTCGAAGGTACTACGCCGGAAGCATGGAACAGAAGCGTGGTGGTCTTGTTCTTCAAGAAAGGTGACAAAGCCTCTCTTAAGAACTACAGACCCATCTCGCTTCTCAGTCATGTTTATAAGCTGTTTTCGAGGGTTATCACGAATCGTCTCGAACGCAGGTTTGATGACTTCCAGCCGCCCGAACAAGCCGGTTTCCGAAAAGGTTATAGTACCGTAGACCACATTCATACGCTGCGGCAAGTCATACAGAAGACTCAGGAGTATAACTTGCCACTATGTTTAGCGTTTGTGGACTACGAGAAAGCCTTTGATTCGATCGAGACATGGGCAGTGCTACAATCTCTCCAGCGGTGTCATATAGACTACCGGTACATCGAAGTGCTGAAGTGTTTGTATAAAAACGCCACCATGTCAGTCCGAGTACAAGATCAGAGCACAGCGGCGATACTGTTGCAGAGGGGAGTGAGACAAGGAGATGTAATATCTCCGAAGCTCTTCACCAATGCAATGGAGGATGCCTTTAAGCTACTGGAATGGAAAGGTCTCGGCATTAATGTTAATGGCGAATACATCACTCACCTTCGTTTTGCCGACGATATCGTGCTCATGGCAGAATCCCTGGAGGATCTAAACACAATGCTCGACGACCTCAACCGAGTCTCTCAACAGGTGGGCCTCAAGATGAATATGGACAAGACCCAGGTTATGGCGAATGCTCATATTCTAAGGCCCTCCCCAGTGTCAGTTGAAGGCTCGACCCTCGAAGTTGTAGACAAGTACGTCTACCTTGGACAGATGGTCCGATTAGACGGATCAAACTTCGAGGCGGAGGTCAATCGTCGAATCCAACTCGGCTGGGCAGCGTTCGGGAAGTTACACAGCGTCTTCTCGTCCAAAATACCTCAGTGCTTAAAGACAAAAGTCTTTAATCAGTGCGTGTTGCCAGTGATGACCTATGGCGCCGAGACGTGGACCCTCACTATGGGCCTCATAAGAAAGCTCAAAGTCGCACAGCGAGCTATGGAAAGGGCTATGCTCGGAATCTCTCTGCTAGATCGAATCAGAAATGAGGAGATCCGCAGACGAACGAAAGTGGACGACATAGCCTACAGGGTTAGCAAGCTGAAGTGGCAGTGGGCGGGGCACGTAGCAAGAAGAACAGATGGCCGTTGGAGCCAAAGGGTTCTTGAATGGAGACCGCGTACCGGTAGACGAAGCGCGGCCTCCTGCGAGATGGACGGACGACATAGTCAATGGAGGTCGATGGGGGAGGCCTATGTTCAGCAGTGGACGTCTTGTGGCTGAAATGATGATGATACAAGACATTGTGAATAAACAAAACTAAAAAAATATCCTGTGGATAAACTACTGTACAGCCTGGAAATAGTACACATTGCAAGGAATCATTACTCCCTACAGTGTATCAGTCCTGTAGGTAAAAGTTCTCTTACTTACTTCAAAATAGTTCAGTATGGCCGAAAACACTCTTTTTGGATAATAATAACAATGTCGGTGTTGCGTCAGTGTAATACCAAACATTTCTTCAGTATTTTCAGAATCTCTGACATGTGATGCTGCTGTCAATAACAATTCCCCGACATTCTCAACGAACAAGTTGTTAAATCGGGTGCCTTTCAATATTTCATGAGTGCCTTTAAACATTCTATCGGCATATTTCAGAGACTTTTTGAAATCGTCCTGTTTATTAAGTGGGTAATATTCCACATTATACTTTTCACTTACGATATATGGTAACGATAATGCGACAATATTTGGAAGACAGGCCTAAAATTCAAACATAAAACACAATCAGTACATATTATAAAACAAAGTCTCTTATGATCATACACATAACACTTTCTCTTAACCAGAGAGAATGAAGAGAAAGTGTTATTTATGTAGACGCACACAGGTTCACAAAAGGGCAGACTGCCAATCACAATGCTCCGTCCTCTCGAAACCTTTACATTACGAATTCGATAGGAGTTCATGCTAGTGCTACTGTAACGGAGAGGGTGCGGAGCACGAATGAAAAATGTTGCAAAAACAGGGTGATAAAGTTGCGTCATATTTTTCCGCCCGCGTGGAATTCTTACTCGGTTCCCACTGCACCTCCTATTCAAATTTACACATGTATTTCTGATCCCATTCCCGCTGTTACTTTTATTAATTAAGATAAAGGTCATGATCAGATTTCAGTGCGGACGGAGTTTAGGCTAGTAGGTACAAGGGCGTCGCCAAGGGGGGGCAGCGAGTGGCGGCTGCCCCCCCTAGAGATTCTAAAAAAGTTGCCAAATATAATACAACCAAAGTCCTAAGTCTTTGAGTTGATTTGCTTGAAGTTCAAGCCTTGAACAATCATTCTCGTACGTCGAAACTCGAATGAATTCACCAATTCCACTCTTAATATTCCGTACGCTCAACTACGCTTGGTCTACTCTATCGTTGAAGCGGGAGAGGGGGAGGGGGGAAGCAACATGTAACCGCGCGGCGAAACAGCCGCCTTTGTATAAACGTCTGTCTGTAAATCATATGTAAGGCTCGTAGTAAAAGTGAAAAGTTTCATGTGCTGTCGACTTTACCTACAATTCATAGATTAGAGAATGAGAAAAGTATGAATTGTAGTAGGTAAAGTCAACTTGCCCCCCCCCCCCCCCCTGCACCATCAACTGGCGACGCCCTTGATTAGGTACAATATATTATCTTATAGATACTGTCATATATTATCAATATAACATAATTAAGTCTATAGCAGCTATAATTATTTTACAACTCACCTCAAGTATATTTTCTACCGGCTGTGATTGCATATTAGCTGTATATTTTAACACATCGCTTTCGAGCACTTTTCCGCCCTTACGCCAAAGCACATCGCCTGCGATTAGCCACCCTTTGTGTCTTTCTATAAATGAATCTATATCATCATATCCAAATAAAGTTAACGGCAAATCTTCAATAGTATTATTTTTGGAAAACCAAAAGTGTATCACTGACAGAATGTGATCATTTAAATAAACTCTGAGTTCTTCAATGCCTGCAATACTAGCCATTCGATTTAAGACTTTGGAAAGTATGTTTTTGTTTAATGATTTAGTTTTTTGTAGATGAATGACTTCAAATATTAGGCTCTGGATAATTGATGGATTTGACTGAGCTAGTGCGAAGAAGCAATGAAGGACAGTAGCAGTTCGGTTAGCCGCCTCGTCTTTCAGCATTAACTGGTTCCTTTCATCCGATACCTGAAATATTGGTTACATAAAAATCTGATACTAAAATCGTATATTGAAGAAATTGCTGACCTATAATAATGGGATGATCTGGGATCCCTACTAATAATATAATAATAAAAATTTGTCAGGTCATTCTTTTTTTCTTTTATAATTATAAAATTTGTAGGTACCTTTTTATATTTTATTTAAAAAGATCCAATATTTATTCTATTTTATCTGATCTCATTAGATCAGATAAAATATAAAAAATAATTAATATTATTATACATCGCCGTTCCTAATGCTAGTACGGGTTTGTATGGTTTGCCTATACTTACACAGAATGAAAATTTATGAAAAAAAACCTACTTAACAGTTTTAAATATAAAAAAGAACGAGATAACTCATTAAATAAAGATAGATGTACTTACGTCAATTAAAAATATCTCCAACAGATCCGCCGACAGGCTCTCAATGTCATTTTCCATGGAATAGTTAATCAATTTTAACAAATAACAGCAATAAAGACGCATGCTATGGACATCGCCTTTGATTTTAGTAATGAACACATTTGCAAAAGTTCTATCTATAGAATCATCTTGCTTTTGATTCAATACGATTAGTTTAGCAGCACACTCATAAACTAGAGAGGCTACCTTAGGCGGATAGTACAAATCTGCACACAGCTGCAAGTAACTCTTTATCATTATGAAACAATTATTCTTGTCATGTAAACATAACTTGTCAATGATGTTCACTAATATTTTAAGAAGTCCATAAGACACTTCAGAATTCCTGTATAATTTTCTGCACATAAATTGCAGCAATTCGGAAATCAAACCTGCAATTTTCAAAGTAGAGTATATAGTAAAGCGATAATAAATACTAAATTCAAGTTGGATTGTTAAAACAATTACCTAAAGGTGGATCGTCCACATCCGCATCGGTTAGTATCTTTATAGACTGAAATATGCATTGCAAATCTGTATTGAAGTTGTACATACTGCCATCTAATAGCAATTTCAACAATTCTTCTCGATATTCTGCTATCTTTCTACAATATGCAGCAATTACGAAAAAGCAATTATGCTTCAAAGTATCAAAATTCATGTCGTCCTCATCATCAACAGATACATTGTTGTCAGTAACTTCAATTTCTGTGCTTATTATATTATTAATACCATGGAAGAAATCTCCATCAATACTTGACCTCAACACACTAGTAAGCAAACAATGAGTTTCGGTAATCAACAGTTCTTTAACAAGCTGAAGAATTTCAATATTAGCAGGAATTCGTGCACTGCTCTGTAGCATAGCGTTCACTGCGGAGTACATAAGCGTTAATGCCTTTTTTAATAAAGCAAAAACTTCCATGGATTCCACTTCATACTGAGTTTTAATATTATATCTTAGAAGTATATTTAAATACGACACAATAATATTGATTGATTTGATACAGTTTAACAAATAAGCTTCTTTTTGTCGAAGTTTTGAAATTGTTTCCGTTAGAACTGTTTTAAAGAATTCTTGTACATGGTTTTCTATAACAGCAACGGTTTCAACATTACCAATACACTGTTGTGGTTTGGGTGCTGTGATTGTATTATCGATTTCAAACTCAGTAAATAAAATACACTTCTCATTAGAATTGAACAATATATCACATAAGTTTTCATATTCAGAGACTATAGAGCCACTTTTAGCAATATTTACATTTTCATTTGCAATTAACCGAAATATTAATTCTGTTACGTTTTTAACAGAAACAGAGGATATTTCACCTGTAGTGAGCCATGAAATGCATTTGGTTCGATAATCCTCAGAGCTAAATTGACTGTAACAGTGTTGAAATACTTTACTTAATGTCATTACGCTGTGTGTACTTAGAGGCATATCGTTTTCAATGTACAATTTAATTAGTTGTTGTGTTTGGGGGTGTCTTACTGTACCCGATTGTAATAAATGTTGAATGATCGTATGGGTAGCTTTGTGTGATGCATTGATAGAAGCACAATTTCTGAAAATATAAACTTCAATGTAATTATTTATGCCCGTAAATTATGTCTGTATTATTATAGCTGTGGTCTGTTTCTATAACTATAAAAAATTATATACATATATTTGTATTGTTAATTAAATAGATACTCTATTCATAGAGGACTAAAGTGCAACATTACACTAATAATTATTTCAATTCACGCCTCGCCCCAATTTTGCCATGTTAAATATGTAGGTATATGTATATAATAAATAGTAAAAGAAAAAATAATCCACGCCAATTTCATGGTCAATTTGAAAGTATTACCTGATGCAGGAATTCCATAAACATATTAAAATGTTGTCACACTCTTCATTTTTATACATCAAACGATATAAATTTTGTAGCACTAAGCATGTTACATTTTCAAATACATCCCAATCCAAATTTTGACTGTTATTAGTCAAGATCATTTGGAGGCAGTTTAGTAAAGACGAAAAATCTTGAGCAGATATGCTGTTTCCATATTTTTTTACATATACATTAAGAATTGCCAACCTGGAATTAATAATAACACATTACCTACGTATAATTTCATTGCCTAATGTGTAAAGCAACTAGCCATATTCAATGAGCTAAAATTTTGAAGTTATAATAACGTAACCTCAGGATAACTTTCGAATGCAGTTACACCTGCCGAAGTTACCTATTATAATAAATGTAATACGTATTTACATACGCTCACGCGCATTATCTCTCCAGGTTAGGCAGAAGTGATTTAACAACCACATTTCACTAATTATTGTATTCGATCCCACGTAATAGGGTGTAAGCCTATTGTCGTATTCCGGGGACCTTTGTTGACCGACAGAACAGACACACGAACCATGAGTCTTGAGGCTGAGTCAGGGCTGTATTTATCTGTTAAACAGTCCTATCCCCAGGTCGCTTGGTAGGTACGACACGACATGGGAAGAGATGAGAACAAAACAGAATCCAATAACTACATAAAGAATATTACTGTTTCCGGTTAGTGCGCCGTACTCATATCGGCAAAGTTCCGTTCTCGTATAATAGAGATTTGAATTATGATACATCGATATAACATTACCAGGGTATTTGATTTTGCTGTAATTCGTTTATCAGGTCATTAAAAATTTTGTTCTTGTTCATGTTCAATCTAAGCTTCTTCGAAGCGCTTTGCTCACCAATGTCATTTTGTTCATAAAGCTTAAACACCTGGAATTGATTGAGAAAGCTGAGTAGCATGTATTTTTTGCATACAGCACAACCCTTGCATAGATAGGATGAATTTACTAGTTTTTTTCTTCTGTCGAATTGACGGCATTTTTTGTTGCCATCGTTAAGTATCTAGTAGGTAATTTTATTTCACGGCAGCGCCGCTACTCGTGGAGAGGGCCCGACCATAGGTTTCGCTCTTCGGGAAGGCTTATACGTCCCCTCCAATCTGATAGTTTTGTATTTGTGTGTGTGTATGTATGTTTGTAATGAATAAACTCAAAGGGCATTGCACTGATTTCCAAAATTCTTTCACCATTGGAAAGCTACATTCACCCTGAGTAATATAGTATAGGCTATATTGTAATGCGCGATAACCGACATTCATGCGGGCGGAGCTGCGGGCAACAGCTAGTTAGGGATATAATTGGACATCAAAGCCATCTATAATGCGTTTTCTGCTCTCAGTTAATGAACAATTTAAATGGTTTGCAATAGTTTTGATAGATGACTAAAAATTAATCGTTCAATAATTGTATATTTAAATGCCTATAAACAAAGGCAACATTGATAGAATAAAACCTCTTCTACTAAAACTTAAATAAGTATTATATTACTTTATTAACATGAAAAATAAACTCACAAAATAATGTGTTTACTACTACTAGTACATACTTACTACTACTTAGGTACTGTTAAAAGTTGCTTAAATGTTTAATGACTATAATAGTTTCGTTTTGGTACAACTGAATTTATGAAGAGAAGCTTGTTCTTAAAGTCTTTTTAATAATAACTTTAAGCAAGAATCCGAATAAAGACTAGTCTCATTAATATGCCTCTGAATACTTAGGGTATTGAATAATATTCATACCTGGTAATAAACTGATGCAGCTAAATCATGAAAGTATGTGCATTTTTGCATTGTTCTATCACTTTGCCGTCTAGCTTTTTGTATGTAGCTCACTTCTAGACAGACCAATTCAGTAATACTATTCAACGATCTGTTCCATTGATCCCAATCATTCGCTAGACTGCCTGCTTCATTTTGTGATCTGCCTTGTGGATGGTGGACAGTTATTGTGTAATATAATAACTTAAACAGCATCATCTGGAAGCAATATAAATATTTGGTGTTTTCCATATATCTATTCTTTTTAAGTGAAAACTTCTTAAGGCATGTTAAGGTTAAGTGACAGTAGCAAATGCAGGACTGTTGTCTCTGCCAACTTCAGAGGTAGACAGTATTGTGTTTGTATGTATTTATTATGTATGAAACTATTTAAACCTTTTTCTTTTGGTCCTTATTTTGATCATAAAATTTCAATATTGAGGATAGCATATTCTCCATAAAGCTGTTCATTGTTAACCGGTATTCTGAAGATAACTGAAACAATAATGCAATGTTATTTATTTATCACTCGTAACAGATTACAACCAACAAGAAAAACAATAATGAAATCATTATGAAAAAGAATTTTCACATACCATTTCCAAAAGTAATGTGATGACTTCTGTAATAACATCTTGCACTTTTCTATCATTTGAAATCTTCACAAAGTATTTTTCTAACAATGGTAAGGAATCTATAACTGGCCCTACAAACTGTGAATTCTCGTTTCCATTTTTCAATACAAGAGCTACCAATCTTAGCCTTGTAAAGTGATCTAACTTAGAATTCTCAGAAATACATGCAGCTACACAGACTTTCAGCAGATCTGGAAATATCAATAAAGTAATGAGAATCAATTTGTTAACACTACAATATATGGAGCATATTTAGTGGCATTGAGGTATTGAGCGGCGGCGGTAAGGGCAGGTACCTTAACTGTTATAGTTAACAAAACATTCTTAGGAGATTATCCACATCTGACCCGTTTCAAAACTACACCTTATATATGTCTTTATTTTCATTTTATAACATGACAACCATAGTGAAAGAATCATTTTCAAATGATTTATGTACTAAGTATTTCATTTATTATAAATTATAATATTTTTGACGAATGTAGGTACATAATTATTGTAAAACTTTGACATTCATAAGTACTCTTTATGTGCCTAAACTGAATAAATGAAATTGATTCTTTGATTCTTGAGCACTTGAGTTGGTGGTGGATTATATTTGGAACAAAGAGCGATACCTTATAAATTTTGTAGGCTATTGAAACATCAGCATTCTTTAACTTCAAAGGAGTGCAATTTCTGTACCTCATCATCATTCTCTGAACCTTTTCCCAACTCAGTTGGGGTCAGCTTTTCGATATTTTACGTGAAGCGACTGCCATCTGACCTCCACAACCAATGGTCCAATGACCAATGGCGATATTGAAGTTCCAAGTTAGACTGGTTGGACTTTTGAGGGCTCCAACTACCCGTAACGACTGCCATAGACGTTTGTACGGCAACCGGGACCGACGGTTTAACGTGCTTTCTGAGGCACCGAGATTTCGTACCTATGTAGTACTATTATTTATTCTGTGCCTATTCTGAAAGCTAAATATTCCTCGTAGGGGGCTTGCCATCGGACCACCATTATGGGCACCACTAGCACTGATCTATATCCATTCTTCTAATGTATTATAAAAATATAACATGCTCAAAAATGTATTGAAATGATATTACCTACTTTACTTACCTTTCCATATTTTTGGAGATATATAACCCAAATAGTAATCACACGGGAGAATGTATTTAAACAGTAAATTTAAATAAGCATCACCGATAGCTTTGAATAAACGGTTATCATTTAGGACATACAGACATATGTCTGTTATTTTATCACATTTAATATATGCTTTGCCTGTAAAAGAAAAAACTATGAAATCTCCTATCAAGCTTTGTGATAATTTTGATGAACTTTCCAACAATATATTTTGGTATGTAGGATAGAGAAAATTCAATATATGTGGTACCATTAAAATATATTTTTCAGAGCAGGGATGTAGTCTTAGGTGGATAGCCCCGAAAGACACTTTGCGGTATATTTGTAATTTCTCATTGGAGTAGATTTGAGTTTGTATGTGTAATGGTGGCTTTTTAGATATAATGATCTTGGATGATGGGAGACCAACATGTGTGTCCACTACCTTTTAGACTGCACCTTAAGCTTACCATCAAGGGGTTGCAATAAAATTGATGGATGGATATATAAAAAGAACAATACGTTTATAGAAGCTTCAAATAAAAGTGGTCACCTTTGTTAGATCCAGCAACACATAGATGTAACAAGCTTGTGCATAGTGGCAGTGTAATACCATCATATGTTTTAGATGTTTCATACTTCTCTGTTTCCTGTAAAGACCATGAAACACAGAAAATAAATATATGTGTGTGTATATATACATATATACCTAACTCTGAAGCATTGATAATAAAGAACCCGACCAGACAATTTGATAAATAACAGACTGAAGTGCCTATTCTAGTCTAGGGTATATACTATTAACCTTCAAAATATATTCATTTATATCATCAAAAAGATTATTCCAGGAATATCCCTTGTTTTTTAAAGTATTGTCCTTTAGTAAGGAAGGCACAGCATTTCTTGAAAGAAACTCTCTTATAGTTTCTGCACACTTTTTGCGTTCTGTAGCCCGTAAACTTCTTAGGCCGACGCTGGCCTCTCTTAATGTTATTTCTAATTCCATGCCTGGAAGGTAATAACTCCATTAAACAAACGTAAAGTTTAAATAAATAACTTGCCGCCAGCAACAGACGGCTAAGTTAACGAACGATATCAACTTCACAGCATATTGACACTATTGACACTTGACAGGCACTCTTGACTTTTTTTTCTTCAATATGGCTCACTCCAGGAGTATTTGCCAGTGGCAAGTAATTCGATATACCATATAAATAATATAATATTAAATACTAGCCTAAGCCCGCGGCTCCGCCCGCGTGGCTGTCGGTTATCGCGACCTAAGCGCCAACGCTGTGCAACTTAAATTCTATATTACTAATCATAACTCTGGTTCTACTTAACCAATTGCAATGAAACAAACGTAAGATTTTAAGTTGGACCGAACCCCTTCAAACAAAAAAAACCGTATCGAAATCCGTTGTATACATAGACGAAGAATATGCCTATAGGTATGTTAACAGCAAGGTTAACTAACAGGCTCCCTTCATACTAGCGTTTATCCAGTTAGTCCAGTTTATACGTAGGCGTTCGATGAACGTATGCACAGCGCAGACGCCGCTAAACCACGACGCATTTAAGGTAAATGTACGTAATTCCGGAGTACTAAGGCATTTTTGTCTTTCCTAGCAATTTCCAGTAAAGCAGGAAAAATTAGCGAATTGAAGTTAGTTTATTCGTAAAAAGAGGTTTTCAGAGAAGAGATTGTTATGTAACACTACTATATTTAAACTATTTTATAAAAGTAATCGTAATTTTTCTGGACCTAGTAAATGTCCGTTATTACGGTATAAAATTTGACTCTCCAGGTAATTCCGTAAATGGGTGCTGGTAATTCCGGCATATGCAGAAAAATGCCGTTTTTCTGCAGGATTACATGAAATATGAAACATAAATTTAATGTGACGTGTTCTAAATAAAACAACTTTATTTTATAAGTGTAGGAAAACAGTTTATTCAAATTTTTAGGTACTTATAGTAACTTTATTACTTATAGTAACTTTATAAAACAGTATAATTAAATTATACAATAAAAATATATAATTAACAGTATATTTAAACAGTATATTCAAATTTAAATTTTTAGGTAGGTACTTACTTACCTTAGATGCACGATATATGGTCATGGATCCATTTTTTATATCCTCTAAAGCTTTGGCGAGGTCCTCGTTGGAGTAGGTACTTTTTGTTTGACATTTCGACCTGTAAAAAAATTAAAATGCAGTAGCTCCTCAGGTACCTACTTATCTATATCTACCGTAATGAGAGACACAGCCAAAACAGTGAAGGTAATATTAAATTAAACAAATTAATGATTTTGTACCGATGTTCTTTGTGACGAATCTGTTTAAAGTAAAAAAATGTTTTCTCTTTACACACGTATTTCATAACATAGAGAAATAAAATCGTAATACGTAATTTGATTCCAAGAAACTATGTTATATATTAGACCTGTAACAGCTTTTTTTGTTTACTTATCTCATCTCGTTCCTGGCAAATTACAAAAAACAAAATCACCTTCCTTTCCTCTATTCCGTAATTGTTACGTAATAATGGACACGGTTGGTTTTTGGTGTAGGTAATTCCGGCAATCAGAAAATTTCAATTAACTCGCTAAAAACTAAATGAAGTAACTTGAAACGGTAATCAATCAGTTTGTGTTAAAACCCTTAAAAATAATTACATTACTTAGTTATGAAAATACTTACATATCACTCGCAATATCCTTATGAAAATCCGCGCGGTAGCTTACGCGTACGCAACACACACACTACCTTTATGGCGGTTTGGCGCAGACGGACCGAGGGAGACGTGACAACTGAGCCGACGATGGTTACAATTCTTTTTAACGTGTGTAATTGACGCTCTATTGTACATACTTAATAGATAATTTTAGAACTTTTTGATACAATTAGAAGTTTTCTTATTTTTAGGCCTAAACCGAAAACTTACGGAATTTCGTACACTTACGTAATATGGTACATTTACCTTAATAGTACGGTATAACGAGGTGAATAGGGGTCCAAGGGTAAATAGGCATAAAATGGTCAATGCAATATTTTACATAATTTCTTTTACTAGATCTCAAATAAGCCTCTTATCAGATATTTGATGATTCTATTACAATGAACTAGTCCAAAATTACGGTGGAAAGAAAATAGCAACAGAATTTAGCTGACCATTTAATCCCCTTGGATCCCTATTCACCCCGTTTTACGTAGGTAGGTACGTAACACAAAATACAAAAAGGTAACAGTCAGTATTTTTTATTTCAACATATAGTTTTAAATCAAAGCATTTCAAAGAAAACTATTCGACATTAATTGTGTTACGTGCGCTAGCATACAATAGTCTAACAGTATCGCAATATCCAACACCACGTCGAGAACCTGTTACCATAACGTACGCATCACCGGCCCGTAAAATCCGCTTTGCTTTGCAATAGTCAAGTGCTGCATGAACACGTGCTTCTGTCTCTAATATCCAGGTCGATTTAGGTGGTTCGAAATAATGTACTGCACGTACTCCTCGCCAAAATCGTAACTGTCTAGACGTATGACAAGTTCTTGTGACTGCTACTATAGGACAAAGAGGCTTAACATGAGACAATAGTTTAGCAGTACGACCAGAATTAGTTAGACATATAATAACAACGGCACGTGATCTCATTGCAAGTTCAGCAGCACTAACACAGAGTGCTCTCGTTGGCTCATCAAGAGGAGATTGCATTAACGTCAGATTACCATAGATAAATGGTTGCCAACGTATTCGTTCTGCATGTCTACAAATAACACCTGCCGCAGCAATGCAATGCTCAGCCATTTTCACAGAGTCGTAAATGGGTGAAAATTTCTGTAATGGTGAATCATAGTGTAATTCAAGAGATATAACATCTGCACCATCAAGTACAATGTTTGCGATATCTGTAACACAAAGAGTAGGAATTTGTTCATTTATTACTACTTTACAAATATATGGTTTCCCGGCTTTGGAACATTTTGACACGATTACTTTGAGAGCAATGAATATCTTTTCTACGGGTAAATCAGTACTCAATATACATCGATCAACATATATGCCATCTGCTTCTTCTAAAATATCATCGATGTTATCAAATCCTAGGGCAGAATCGATACAAGCGATAATTATAAGATGTTTTCCTTTTTCAGCTAATATCTCTCTAACTGTTCGAATATCATGTGCATTTTGAGTATTTGGTACAAGTACGCCATCAACGTCATACCCAATGGCCCATGCTATTTGTTGTTCCATATGTTCAAAAGGAGCAACGGAGGGCTCACTACAATTTAAAGATTCATCATAACTATCCCCCTTCTCCTTAGGTGGGATTTCGCGAGGCACTTCAGATATACGAACAGTCATTTTAGCACCAATAGTTCCACCTATTGCAATGGAACAATCTACTGAATCGTCTCCAACTTCAGCTACAACAAGTTTTACTTTTCCAGGAGTTAAACTATCAATATATATTATATCTGATGTTTGAAGATCCATTAAATGATCGTAACCCACATAAAGACAATCAGCTGTTCCACACTCACGCCAACTAGGATCGGTAGTCAGACGAATAGTGTTAAATGGCATGAGATCTATAGTTGACTTTGGTCCACCTTTTAAATCTCCAGTTACGATATCTGGTCCTCTTACATCTACAATTACAGCCAATGGATATACGTATTCTAATTCGGCACTGTAGTTATACACAGCATGCCTCACGCTTTGTATCAGTTGCGCACAAGCGTCCGGCTCGAGGTCTCTTATATTAAGCCGAGCCACGGTCATACCCGCAGCAATCAATTTTTGAATAGTACCGGGCTCTCGATTAGCAACTCCAATTTCACACATAATTCCTGTTTGCAGTTCTTCGCATGGATTTTCATGAATATTTATATTACAGTAGTGTTCAAATTGGCTGGTCGCAACTGTATCTGTTTTGCCTTTTTTGGACTGTAATCCTTCTAAAGGTATATGCCATGGCAATGACATTGTAATTATAAAAATATTCTATTATTTATATATTCTAAAACAATTCTAGCTCTAAAATGCTATAAAATATTTTATAAAATAGACTGAAAAAATATCTGACACACGATATAATGACATGCAACGTATGACATCTTACGTAGTATTGTATTCTCTTTGATGACATGTAAAAATCCTTCAAAGCCACCAACAAGCCAAGGAGATCTTAATGTTTTACAAAGTGAAGATTATTGAATGATATCAGGTGTGGTCAGGCCTACTTAATTCAAATTCCTGTATTCCCGGTTTCACATTACCGTATTGAAATTTTCTCCATTTTCATTTATTATACTTAAAACTATTACATTAACTTATTATATCAAGTTTTAGAACATTACCCATGCTGAATATATGTTTTAGTTTTTTTAGGAATATCCATTGTTATAACAAAATATCACCAAACAGACAGTCAATGAAATTTATGAAGACTGTGACTGCGATTTCCGATATCGTCTTCGATGAAGTAAATCGTTAACGATCTTAATATAAACTATCGATTCGTAGTTTCGATCGGTCTGAAGCGATGGATCGTACAGACGAATCGTACCGTATATGGGCCCCATCTATGGTTACACATAAAAACTCGAATTTACATTACATTTCAAAAATCAAACAGCCAGCAGCGATATGGATATGAATGACAATAGACTATTATATTTAATAATACTTCTTTTTGTTCTTTTCTTAAAATGGCTTCTGCAGCAGAATAGTCGCAATTTTGCCAGTCTCTAGTAAATGTAAACGTCTTATAAAATTAATGGCGAGACGCCAATGTCAAGTTACAATTTAAAAACAATCTACCAGAGCCACGTTAGCCACGCCAGAAAATTTGTTTCCGCGTGTCCGCCCCCCACGAGATCAGGTAGTCGATCAGGACGTGTGGTTGGATTTTATTTATTTAAAGTATTTAATTATAAATCATTACATAGTAAAGTAGAATGAAGTCGCGTTCTCCGTCCCTATGTCCCTTTGTATGCTTAAATCTTTAAAACTACGCAACGGATTTTGATGCGGTTTGTTTTTATAGATAGAATGGTTAAAGAGGAAGGTATATATATGTATATAACATCATGCTACGACCAACAGGTGCGGAGCAGGAACGAAAAATGTTGCAAAACAGAATGACTCAGACAAAGTTGCGCAGGCCAGCTAGTCAATATATATAGTAGAGATATGACACAACATGACATAATGATGGATATGACACATTTTGCGTTCTCTCGTCGAGGGGAGAAGTTCTCGCCTCGACGAAACTCCTTCACCACTGTTGCCAGGTGACTGTTTAGAATTCTCCCCAAAAGTATTCCGAAAAACCCTCATAAACTCAGTATTTTCTTAAAAGACCCCCCAAAATTTACAGAACAATTATTTAGGTATTAACATGATTATACTCGCGTCACCATTATTGCTCTAGAATTCCACAGGATTCTAAACGAGGACACCGGAGACCGGACAGATGATGTATGTAAAACATAAGATCTTTTCTATACTGTGAGAATGTGGTGCAATAAAACAATGTGACGCGGGTTGCGCCACGGGTATCATCTAGTTAATACCTAAATAATGGTACTGTAAATTTTAGATGACATTATAAGGAAATTCTAAGTTTCAGGCGTTTTTCGGAATACTTTTGGGGAGAATTCTAAACAGTCATCTGGCAGCATTGTCCCCTACATTTATTTAGGTTTATTTCAAATCAGCACTATTATAGTGATGTCTCACTCAGAATGTGCCTTTTATTCACTATTCTAGTTGAATGATTGTTGATAATGATCATATCTGATTGGTAGGTACAAGAAATTACTTTAAAATCTAAAATATACCTATTACTCTAATTAGAAATAGGGATGTTGTAGATAGTGCACCACAGTAGCCACAGAGTAAATAATATAGTACGTACTACGTGCGGTACAGCAGCATTATCATTTGTATGGACTGGGTTTTAGGACACAGGTGACAATATTGCACGTATATAGGTATGGCAAAAAAAAATATTAAAAATATTCTCGTTCTTATCATCATTAACATTTTAACTTTTACTTTACTTTCTATTATAAAATTCCTAATCTCTCAAACAATTATTGGTAACTTTAGTAAGTAATGTAATGTCACAGTGTAGAAAACCAAATATGAGAGTAAATAAAGAATCAAAGGCTTTGTGTCATTTTAAATAAATAATTAATTATTCATTCATGTCATTTTCGTGGGGCCAAATTTTCTACACACGTAAACGAATTTACTGGCGTGGCTAACGTGGCACTGGTAGATTTCTTAAAACTTGACATTGGCGTCTCGCTATTAATTTTATATTACGCGTACCATATTCACTAGAGACTGGCAAAATTGCGGCGATTCCTTTGCAGAATCCATTTTAAGAAGAAAGAAGAAGAAGAAATACTTAATGAACATTAAAAAAAAAGTACTGGAGTCTTTACTAGAAACTATTCTTGAGGAGATTTTGACACCAACCCGAAAAATCACAATTTCCTATAATATTCCACTTTTCTACACATGTGCGCTTTGTCTGAGTCGTTTTGTCCACATAGTAAGTAATATACTACGTAAGAGTTATGTCTAAAACCCCACCTTTTTACATATAAATACTTGAATTTACACCTTAAAAATGAAACACAGCAGCCGTAGCCAGTGATATGACACTTTTTGCGTTCCAGTTCCCGCCAAAACTCCACAGAATGTGCCTTTTTATAAGGGATTTTATGACATGGTAACAAGGACCTTTTATGTCATCTTATTTAATTTTATAATACTTTGTTAACTTATCTAGTTGGGATGATTGTTGATAATGATGATGAAAAAAACTTCACCATTTTGCAACTCTCACCATTCTGCAACTAGAATTTACACCATTACAATAAGAAACAGCAGTGTTATGACACTTTACGCGTTCACGCCAAAAAACTCAGCTCAGAATGTGCCTCAACTCACTCATCACATCATATCGAC
This sequence comes from Pelosia muscerda, assembly GCA_963691645.1. Taxonomy (NCBI): domain Eukaryota; kingdom Metazoa; phylum Arthropoda; class Insecta; order Lepidoptera; family Erebidae; genus Pelosia; species Pelosia muscerda. Next base: position 10,865,094 of record OY829100.1, read on the forward strand.
AGTGACACACCTCTTTTCACTTGTTTAAATAAACAAACTCAAAAATAAGACTTCCACTGTTTTAGTATAAAATTCCTTTTAAAATTCAATTTGTAATGTTTATTTTATTTAAAACTTTGACACTGACACGGTTAATTCTTTGTCCACACTCATGTTTAGTTTTCAACTTTGGCAGAATTGTCGGCATATTACTTAGACAATAGAAAGAAGGCATATATTGGTATCGGCAACACTTGCCATAAGAAAAATATATAATAATAAATAATAATAATAAAAATAAGTTGACATACGTAATATTACAGACCAGTAGCGCTAACTTAAATTATACATTTTATTTAAAAACCTGTCTCTTAAACTACGGGATCTAGTATCATAAGAGACAATTAATAGAAATAATAATGTTTGGTTTTCTACACTGTTACATAACATAACTTACTAATATTGGTATGTATATTGACTTGAGGGATTAGGAATTTTATAATAGAAAGTAAAGTAAAAGTTGTTAAAATGTTAATGATGATAAGAACGAGAATATTTTGAATATTTTTTTTTCTATACCTATATACGTGCTATATTGTCACCTGTGTCCTAAACCCCAGCCCATGCAAATTCTAATGCTGCCGTACCGCACACACAGAACACTTATATCCTACCGCACATAGTATATTACTTACTCTGTGGCTGCTATGGTGCACTATCTGCCACATGCGACATCCCTATTAATTCTAATTAGAGTTATATATTTTAGATTTTAAATGTAATTTCTTGTACCTACCAATCAGATACCCAAATCCATTAAAACGTGCTGCATTACATTATTTCATGTATGATCCTATTCATTCATACTAAATTATACATAGGCTATATTATTATCAGTGGGTATCACTGACATAAAAAATAAGAAAGAGTTAAACAGCGAGCTTGCTTGACTGCGTGTCACGTTTACTACGGGCGAAAATCTATCGCATTTGATTTTATTTTGCCAAATAAACAAAAACTCAGCGTCGGGATGCGTCGTTTGTAAATTGTGAACTTTATGTTAGCTGTGTTATGTGGGCAATATCAGTTGTTAACGTTTAGAACAACACATTTTCTTTTACCACCATTTAAACTTGCTGTGCGACCGTGAAGGTTGAGAATGTTACGTCATTTTGCTTTTAGTGCGTGATATGAACTCAGTTATTTTGTTTCTGTGCTAAGACGTGTTTATAACTTAAAAAGTGTTTGGAGCTGTAAGTCGCATTAAGAAGTGTTAAATGTCTACAATGAGTGTTATCATACATACACCGGCTGCTACAAGATGCCGCCATGTTATTTAGGAATCGCAGTTTCGCTGTCAACTACGGATCGCGGTTAGCCCTGTCTGATATTGTTGCAAGATTCATCTTTATTCCATAACATTGGTAAGTAAATTTAAGTGTTTATACGCATATGATATTTTTTTAAGTTTTTTCCTAATAACGTCAGGTTTTTGAAATTTCTATGTTTACTGTAGTCAGTAGTGTATTGTCAATGCAATGACGTCATATAATGCAAGGCAAGGACTTAATTGCTAAAAATTAAACTTTTGTTTACCCTAAATATGCTAGATTGTAAATAATTAAGGTAAAGTAAAGTACCTATGGCTTAATCGACTTGTCTCTTCTTCAAATTCTTTCAAGGTCTCTACTTAGCCTTGATCACATCGCATAACTTACCTACTGCATAGGTTATTTTTTTGTCTCCATAACAATCACTCGAATCTTTTATTTTGGTGTCAGTATGTTGAAAAACATTTTTTCCCTTTATATTCATAGAACATAAACATAAGCTAGATACTTGATAATACATTGGTTTAATATCGAATTGAACACTATTGTCTGATTGAATGATTTGGTAGACCCTAAACTCGTGTCATAAGTTTGAGAGTGACATATCATCTTGCATTAATCCCTGTTGCATATGAAGCTGTCACCACCGGAGTCCGTAGTCATGGCTGAACTAGCATATTTTCGAAGATATCAAGGTACTGCAGTTAGAGCAGTTATTGGAATTTTTAGGGCTCCAACTTCCCAAAATGAGCACTATATAATTTGTATGGGAACAATGGCTTATCATGTTTTCTGAGGCATGACCAGACCTAGTACAAATACCCATAATCATGCATACAAATATTTGCACTACCTCCTGTATAGCAGTTACATTTACTACTGCCATAGAGACTGCCACTGAGAGTGATATGTAAACTTCAATTTATGTAGTAAACTAAAGTCAATTTTAGTCCTACTATAGTTCTTGAAATATTTAACGAATTTGTCTTTCTATGCACTGGCATAGCTAAGTACATCTTATAAGATTATTAAAGCATCTTATTGTAATTTTTAGCTATATGCACAATAAAGTTATAAACCATGTATTCTTGTTCAATATTAAAAAGATCCAAATGTTCCATTACAGACAAGGTGAGATGACCTAGATCAACTCTACTTTAATTAATTACTTAATCTGTACTAATATTGTGAAGTAGAAGAGTTTGTATGTTTGACTTGTCCTAGTATTTTTCAATTTGTACCATTTTTTCCCAAGATTAGAGCAAGTTTGCTGTTGCCGCAATATATTATAATGGTTAAAGTATAATGTTGCTGATAATTGCCTAAAGGGGTATGGGATATGGGATTCAAAATATGTCTGGTTGGGCTTACTTGTACTAGATACAGATCATATTTAATTAATCATGACTAAGTACCTACTATTTCTAGTAGTACTTGCAGGTATCTTATAAGATGGTCCTAGACCACAAGACAAATAACACAAATGTGCAGGTCATTGTGACAGTAAAGTGACTTTTCAGAGGTCTTATCTTTTTTTTAAATATCGTTTCTAAACTTGGATTTGTTTTAGTTAAAACCATAAGCGTGTTGGTCCTCGCACTGTTGGGCTCTCATTAGTTATCCCAGGCGTGCAGTCTTTTTAATTGTCTTGTTCCCAATTGATTTTCAAGCCTCTGTGCTAGTCTATACTGGTGGTGAGTGATCCGGTCCTTGCATGAATGGGTTGTTTTGACATATTTTATTGTAGGAATGTTCAGATATTTGTGTAGTTCATCTATTCATAGAGCATTCGTAATAGATCGCAATAGCAATGAATTTTGATTCTGGTTTTTTTGTCTTTGACTGCCTAGTCCTTTTGCCAATTATGTCAGTGACTGCATTTCTACTTGCAAAGTTTGCTATATTCAATTAATTTCTAAACCAACATAATTTGTATTGTACAATAGTAAGTAAAATTTACTTCCAATACCAATCAATGGAAATGGATAATATCACAAAAGGATTGGGATTATAGAATTTATTGATAGAAACTGCATATGGCTTCTCAATTACTTATATGGAAATAGTCAATCGCATCTAAATTGTAAAAATACTTCATGTGTTACACTGCCAAGTTTGACTTATGTTTGTCACACATATCTTGTTTGTATGTATGTACATGCATTAATCATAATGACCTTATATCTTCCTAACAGTTGCATAGATTTATTTAATTAACATAATTATAGATACATTTGACTTGGTAATCAAAGTGCAAGTAGATAGGTGTAAAACCAAAATGATGACTATGATATAACATAAACTCATGCCTATATCCCCGAAGTGGTAGGCAGTGGTGCTAGCAATCAGTGACTGTGATATGCCATAGTTTAAAAGTAAAACTAATATTTTTGTGAATATAGGTATCTAATAATCTAATAATAATAATCTACTATATAAAAATAAGTCAGGTTTTCCTTCCTGACACTATACCTCCAGAACACACGAACCGATTTCCACATTTTTGCATTCGTTGGAAAGGTCTCGGGCTCCATGAGGTTAATAGCAAAGAAAATTCACGAAAAATTTCAACAGAAAAGCGGGAAAATCCTTTTTCACATGGCGAAACTGAGTTCTCCGAGTTTGCTAGTTGGCTATATAATAATTAATAATATTTTAATTTCAAAGAAAGAAGTTATTAAACATCAAAATCTGAACTGATGCTGAAAGGATTGAGATAAGTTTGATAGCACATGACACCTATTAATATTCACCTGACAAATTCACTATATTATAGCTTTTGTTCACATTTTATGTACCACATACATAAACTACTACTTGGCAAATGAATACCTTGCATTTGAGACATCATTCATTGAAATCTATATAGATACTAGATCATAATAAAAAAACACCCATACTATGTTAAATAAAAATAGATAATTAAAAAAAAACGCGACTGCACAAACATTAAGCAAACGGGACTCATTTCAAATGGGTTCAGTTGGCACCTATAAAATTTTAATTAAAATAGCAATAACAAATGGGTGTGTTTTATACTTCATTTTATTTTTTCTGTATTTATATCTCTTCTACTATTATATAGTTGTAAAATGGTAGTGTCTAAACATTGAAGATATTAAAAAAAAACTTAAGTTATGTTATATTAACAATAAAAATATGTATAATTTTTTAATTCTTGTCTACCATGATATACCTACCCAAAAACTACTGAAAGTATTTTGATGACTGCTAAATGTTTTTAGAAAGTGCTTGGTCAGACTTAAAATCTTACATGTGTTTGATTGTAATCAGTTAATTACAACTGGGAAAAAATATAATAATCAAAGTTGAATTTCGGTGAAATTTTTATAGCGGTTGCTAGCAGGATTCTTATATTGCTTGATATCCTCTCTACTCTATACTATGAATATAATGGTAAAGTGGTTCTGTCTGTACACTGGAGATATTAAAAAAAATTGGGTTATATTATACTGAAGATACTAAATACAGAACTATTTTTTATAATTGTTGTCTGTTTGTCGATTGGCCTTTTTGATTGAGATGAACGCAAAAATTACTGAGGTTCTTTTAGCTAGCAATGACCGGGTCAGACTTAAAATCTTACGTTTAATGATTAAAGTTGGATATTAGTAAAATTTTATACTCAATATACATATAGGTCACTAAGAGGTTTTTTGAGATTATAGGTGAATTGTTATAGCTTATTAAATCCTTACAAATAAATAAGAATATATTTTTGCTATAACATTTTTAGACCTTTGATTTATTTACAGCAAACTTGATGGTGTTTACTCAAAAGAAAATAAGACATTGTTTGTTTATCAATATGATTATATAAACACAGCATTGGAAATCGTAATTATTTCATTAGTTCTGGTTCTCTAATTTATTAATTGTGGAGTAGATGTTTTAATTATTTGAAGCACATTACTTTTCTGTCTCATCTGTTTGTCAGTCTCAATTAACAGAAACTGAGAAATATAAACAAATTGTACACTGTGGACATGAGCTTGGGAAGGCGGCTTACCTTATCATCAAAAAAGACATACACGCGGGCGCAGCCGCAGGCCACAGCAATTATTCCAATGAATGGATTTTCTATGGCTTATATCTACCAACTATGTAAATTAATAGAAATGTAACAAACTATGTATGTTATAGTAATGATTGATTGTGACAAACTATATCATATTTAGTGTTGTCAATCTAAACCAAAATTAGTTTCTCATGCATATGGGAGGTTTAAATTTAATGATATGATATCTAAATTAGATTCTTTAAGAACCCCATTCAATCAAGCGTGCTTGTGTGTGTGTGTGTGTGTGTGTGTGCGTGTGTGTGTGTGCGCGCGCGCGCGCGTGTGTGTGTGTGTGTGTGTGTGTGTGTGTGTGTGTGTGTGTGTGTGTGTGTATGTGTGTGTGTGTGTGTGTTTGTTAGTGTGTTTGAAAGATCCTCCGACACGGCAACGCGTCTTTCTAAATTTTTAATTTTTACCTTAAAACTGGTAAAGCATTCCTACATGTTTTAGAAACGATTCAAGGCCCTCAGCGATACATAGCAATGAAACATATTCCAATGGGAAAACTTAACTTTTCGTTAATTAGCACAATGACAATATTATAAACGATAATCATAAGTAAAGGATAATAAAACATGAAACGAGATTATATGTCAGTTAGACACGACAACGTTTGGATTTTATTACTTTTTTGGAGTATTTTTGTGCCTGGAATGGTTTAAATTTGTAATTTATTTTACATTGATTTTAACAGCAAGATGAAGACAACAAAAACCTAGTGGTAGCAATTTTCGACCTTACCAGTTAACTGGATACAATACATAACATAACATAACATAACATAAACTCATGCCTTTATCCCCGAAGGGATTTCGCCAGTTTATGTCCCAATGTAATAGGTGGTTAGCCTATTTGGGGACACCCACATTGGGGGAAGAGGGTCATCTTAACAGAGATGTCCCCGGGTCTGCCGGGGTGCGAGAGATATGTCTTGTATAATCTCACCTCCGGCAATCAAGGACCCATGGACGGTGTGCGTTTTACTCGTTTCGAGTCCGACATAATCACATCCATCGGTTTTGGTGGTGGTGGTATCCGTGGGGATATGGCGCACGATAAAAAAAAAGGTGGCGAGCCTATTGCCATTAACCGGGCACTTATAAACCTGCGATAAATACACACATGACTTCGAAAAGCATCGATCATTGGTGTGTGCCATGGTAAAACCTGGTATCGAACCCGAGACCTCGTCTCAGCAGTTTCTTACCCATACCACTAGGCTACCGCGGTTACTTGCATGGTATATACGCTATAGAAAATCTATCCATATGAATAACTAGTTGTGTAGATGTCGGTTATTGCGAGGACTTCCATCCCCTATTTGATTTGAACCTGGCCAAGCCCTTTATAATTGTTCTGAACAAGAAAGATGATGAGAGCTCGCGTGCATATAGAAATCAAAGAAAGTAATATGGAACAAGTATGAATGCAGAAGAGAGAATAGAACTAACTGGAAGTCGTTTTGTGCAAGGTTGAAAAATAATCCAAACAGTGTGACTAGTGGAAAATATTCTCTAAAGTGAACACATGCAAATTAGGCGGCATTACGAATGGAGAGTAACTATCGATATATCCTTGAAGTAATGCTAAAAACACACTTCCTTGAATGTGAAGAATACAAAGTTAATGAAACGTCAATGGACCCAAACCCCATCAAGTAGGTACCTACAGCCGAAGGCAATCATTACAGAGGAACATTTGCAGTGGAGCTGGTGGAGCATACGATCTTTCTAGCCGTTAAAGGCGGACCGGCCAAAATAAGTTACCATTAAGTATATGAGCAAAGATATCCTGACCCTCTACAACAGCAGCATAACGACCAGGTACATCCCAAGTAAATGGAATGAGGTCAAAGTATCAGATGCATAATCCTCTGATTCTTCCTTCTTAAGACACTAGAAAAAAGTCCTGAGCATCACAGCTGAAACGAACCGAAGAAGGAGATATTCAACTAGAATGAGGCAGTCGAAGATCTTTATCAAAAGTACCAACCAGTGAAAGCTGGATGATATGGGAGATGGGGCTCTCAGGGAGCAGGGGAAATGGATGAAATGCCTCGCAAGTATCGCGGGCGGATCATCTGTCCGGTCTCCGGTGTCTCCTTTTAGAAATAAAAATGAGCCCTTTTTTATTTTTATATTAGGGTATGTCAATTTGACTTCACCCAGCCTGATGCTGAAGGCAAAGTCTCAGCAAAGAGGGTCACCATTACAAACACGTAGAGTGTTATAATACAATGGTGGCGCTCAGTTTGACGGCCTCATCAAATGCTTTTTCACGGCCCGCTTCAAGGACGCGGGACTGTAGGAAGAAGGAAACACATGACGTGATAAGGAATTCCAAGACATAATGGTGTAGCAGAGCAAAGGCTCATCCAACCGCTTGGTTCTTGATGGAATATTCCGCACCATGTGCGGGTGGGTGACATCTAAGCCCTGCACGTGTTGTCCTGCGTAGGAAAGGAGAGGGTGGGATTAATTGGAAGAGCTCATCAGAGCATTCACCGTGATATAGACGCGACGGTAAAATATTGCCAAGGACACAACATGTCTACATTTGTTAAAAAACGTTCAGTACGCACACTTTAGTTTATTTACTCACAAACTCAGCAATATTTTTCTCCAATTGTCTGTCGGTGTAATAGAATTGGTCCAATTTGGACCAGCCAAATGCTATATTGAAATGTCTCCTCCATCTACCATAATGATAGCTATGGAAGTTTGAACTGCCGTTAAAGCATTTTAACTAAAGATTTTATTAAAATATATTATATGCCATTCTGGTAAATCCTCATGACCTTAAGTAAAAATACGCATCTATAATAAATGCTTTTAACATCGATAAAAATTTGAATGTGTACCGTCTGTTCCTTATTTTCCAAAGGCAGCTTGTTGAATAACTTCACTGCATTGTACCATGATTGGTCACGTTCAATGTAGGAAAAGTATTGGGCGGCATATGCCTTCTCCTCGAAATTTATCATTTATTTCACTTTGCTCTTGACTCTCATAAAGGTGAATGGTTTTTTTTATTGATGGTGAATATTACTCAGTGTGTACAAAAATGAGCTCATAGACTTGACTCCGTAAATATTATCGAGTTCCTAAAAACTGCCTACAGCTGCTGTTGCTTTATACGAACCATTGTTTTTATGAGTCTCATTTGGGCAATAAAAGCTTTTTGGATCTAGTTATTATAGTCGACGGGTGTTTTGGGGTTCCTCCAAGACCTTCGGGACCTAAACCAAGAAAGAGGTCTCTTCATACCCCCAGTGTTTCTCTCACTCTTATTGCAATACACGGCCATTATATTCCAATGTTAATTTTTTAAATAAATAATATTTTCATTAAAACTGTTGTTACAGGTGAATTTCTTTCTTGCACTTTAATCTTCCAAGTCACATAGCCACGGAGCATCACAAATCGGCGCTGAACGGCGCCAAGATCTTCAATGAACTATATATGCCAGTGCTGGCTTTTGAAGATGCAAGGTAGGTTAATTTCATGATTTTGTAACTTAATTTTATTACATATAAAATATATGTAAATAAAGAATTCAATTATTCGCAACAAACCCCTTAGGGTATAGTTAAAATAGGTTTAGGGTGTATTGAGTTTTGTAGGAACATGAAATATATTTTGTTATCAATACAATAGCGATGATTTATTGCTGTAATGCGCATGATATTAAACAGTTAATGTAATGATTTTTTTGTTTACGGCAACATTAATTGTTAAAATCGATTCGTCATCCTGACGTAATGACGTAACTTTCAATAAATGAAGTTTACATATATTATGTAGTTTACCTCTAGAGCTCGTTTAAAGTAATAAAAACTACCCTGCTATATTTCTAAAGTAACAACATACTCCAATGCAGACATCATATTTAGGTAATAGATCGTAAATGATATTGACGGTTTGTAAGTTCCGTTTAGTCTATACAAAATAAATGATTTTTGAATTTTGAAACTCGTTTTAAAATTTTTATGTAACAAAATTTTATGGCTACCTGTCCACCCTACCATTAAGTCCATGATTACGTCACAGTTAAGAATAAATAAATATTAAATTATAAATTAATACATGCCTATCTCTATTAGGTTTCATGTTAAGTATGCATTTTTATGTATGAAATGAAATGTAACCCTTCATATTCCTACAAATTCAAAGTCCTACAAAACTGATTGCAGGGTTTACGAAGTGCAAATTTCTTATGTTACAGTAATGATTGCATGCAAGAAAATATTTTCAATATTTAGCTTAATATTATTTCGAATAAAAACTTGGATATTTTCATAGTTGACTAATTGTTTCTTTTCGAACAGTGGTGGTATAGATGACTGAATTGTTGCAGTCTTGGCAAAGAGGCTACTCAAATAACTTTAGGCACTGTAGAGTATTAAGTGCTTCCCATGATGTTATGTGAATATTGTCATTCGCAGTTTTGTAAAACCATATAAAAATTAATGCTATATTGCGGTTGTGTGGTACTGCATCACTCGCCAAGGAGAGTTTGCAAGATGGATTTAATAATGAACAATGAATTTTATACTGACTTATAAACCGCGTTAGCTTAGTGCTATGGATAATGAGCGCTGAGACGAGGTCTCGGATTTGATACCAGGTTTTACCATGGCACACATCAATGACTTTTTGATGCTTTTCGAAGTTATGTGTATATTTTCGCAGGTTTATTACATTGGGACCTAAACATAAACTGGCGAAATGTGGGTGCTAGCACCTCTTCCCTTCGGGGATATAGGCGTGAGTTTATGTTATGTGTTATGTTTGTGCTATTTCAATGTATAATTAACTACTATTATTTATTATCATTTTGCGAAGTACTGTCTCCCGTGAACTACGTTGCGTAAACGTAGCTAGATTTCCCATATCATTCCATTCATAAGTTAAATATAAGCTGGTAATAAAAAGGTTCAAAGTATGAATGTAGTGGGTTTTAGGAGTATAGGTAAATATAAAAAAAAAGTTTAAAAAAAATCTCTTAAGAAAAAGTCGTTAGAGCGTTTCAATGATAATATGGCAACGAAGGGGATGACTGAGAAAATGACGTCCAATAAGATTATAGGGGACATAGCATGAATACTTCTTACAGTTGTCCCAATGTTGCGTTTAAATTTTATGTTCAACGGTACAATGCCTTCCTCCTCTTTTAATGAAAATGACACCTGTTATTTATGGCACAGTATTGTTTAAAAGTATTAACTATCAATGTTATGAACAGAGAAAAAAAAATGACTAGATATACATCATAATCGTCCCATTGTGGCCATATGGTCCCTTCATAACAATGGTGAGTGCGTAGCAATTGATTCAATTACGAATATTGTTCAATATCACCAACATTAATAGTATCAATCAGGTTATCTTATTCTTTGTATTACAAAAATCTTATTCATCACAATCATAACGTAATTAATACATATCGGTTGAACTTAGCATTTGCTGCTAATTTAAACATTCTGTAAATCAATCGGAGAATATTACTATGTAGATAGACCTATTAACTACAAAACATGTGCCTACCGACTTAATGAAACACGAGCAACTAAATAAGGACTCAATACTATACGAAAATAGTGATAACATTGGTGTTATTACATTTATAACTAACTCGACAGGGATAAAATGTAACTCGATAGGGAAAGTTAATATAGGTTTTATACATAAATATCAAAATTATTAACACATCACGGTCTTCTCCGTTAATATTATTCTTACGAGATAAATTTCCCAGAATATTCTATACATTTTCTTTCCGAAACCTGTAATCGTATATCTTTATAAGGGATTATTATGTATTTGTTGTACTTCTTCCTTTGCGACCTTCACGATTCACGACTAGTCGAAAAATTCTTAACTCAGAGGCAAACGTGTGCGATGAGAATTAATTTCAACATATATGCGTACATTGCGTACATATACATAGACATACCAACAATGTCTACATAGCTACGTTTATGATGTGTATCAAATTATAATTGTCTGAGGAGATGATGTGCCTACTCAAAGCTTTTATTGGAAACTGAATTACAATTTTCTTTAGCTAGGAGCCTAATAGTAGCATATTGTGTCTGAATTAGGTAAATTGTATTCATTAAATTTAAATACATGATAAAGTATTAGAGGCTAGCGAATTATAATCGAATAAAATTTGCCTTACTGTCTTAGCGTGTTTACGATAACATCGCGTATTCTTCGTAACTTGGCGATGAAGTTACACAATAAACGTAACTCAACATGTAGGTACTGGCAACGCTTCGTCGGTTTTTCCTGATCTTGGCATTGGTCCTGCTTTGTTTGTAGCATGTTTAAAATACAAATTGATGACATGAACACTTTCTATTTATTAAGACCTATCTTTTATTGTAACTACACGGTATCTTTAGCACCTTTATTTGGTAGTAGGGATATCGATTTATTTAGCAACTCGTACTAGTTGGTGCCTTAGTTACTTAGCTGCCGTGTATTTTATTATGTAGGTATATTGTAATTTTAAAATTTAATTACTTTGAGGCTTAATGTCGTTATCTCTACATATATAGACATTCACTGGCAAACGCAGTAAGTATAACAAGCCGGAATTCTCCGATTCAGTTGGAAATGAACATCTGGGTCTCCAAGGCTAACTGGTTTTGGGAGCAGTTTTTAGGTTTGATTCCTCTTCGTTTGTTACTTTGTATATGTTACAACAAAGTGAGACAGTTGTTATCAAACAAAATATTTATATCTGGAACTATGATGATGAGTCGGTTAATAATATTTAATTTCTTACAGTAGGTAGTAACGATCTGAATAATGTTTATATTAAATAGGATAAAAAGGCTAAGCAAATGAACAGTTTTATCTTGAAAGTGGGTACGTATCATAATGTTCTAAAAATATAGCTTGAGTTGTTTCCTTCGTCGTCTGCTGTATTGGTCCATCGGATCTATTCTCTTGAATCCTAAACTTACACTGCACATACCTGACTTATTGGCGTGTATCAGTCATGTGAGATCTTTTATCAAGAGAGTTACCCTACCCATATTATCGATTAGGTACTACCACAACAATGGTATGTTAGGTTTTCTTATAAGCAAGTCTGTGTCCCGAGTTTGTTAAAATTCGCAGGTGAGACATTTAGGCGAAACGGGAGACAGGAGACATGGCTCAGATTCTTTGGTTTTCAAGCTATTTTCAGGTAGTCTATGTTTAGGCAACTGCTGTAATACAATAATTAAGATGAATAAATGTGGACAGGTATTCATACTCGAATATTAAAACTGTTTCATTGTGAAAAGTATAAGCGATATTTTAGTGGTAAGGCATGTGACCTTGACCCCGGAGTATAGGCCTAACCTGCCCCAAAAGTGTTCAGTTGAAAGTTGGTGGTCGATAAATGAGATCGGGTTCGCGCAAGCGCGTACATTCCCGCTCACTCAATCGATCTGCCCGCCCACGTGACGCAACGCATTTGCGGGGATTCTTTGCGCACTCCTCGAAGTCTTTATACTACCACACATTTGCTTTTCATTTTGGCCCTGTGAATTATTACAAATTCTCGAAGATTGTTAGTTTTGCTACGCTATCAAGGTTTAACTATCAGTAAAAATATATTTTCTTCTTTTTCTATTATTAAACTACTTATGTACTGTCTTCAGATTCAGATATTAATAAACGTTACATACATGAACCCCTTTTTACCTTACTTCATACTATTCGCATCAGTATGTAGATTAGGTTAGTATTAGATTATTTTTGCAGCTCCTGGTCTTTTTTCACTAAAAATGTGTCTACCTTCTATCTGTATATGCAGGCTCCTAGACTATCAACAACATATACTGGTCCCTAAATATCTTCACACAACACCTGCGATACCAACTCAAGTCCGACATATAGGTACCGTTTTAAATTTACTATAATTTTAGCTTGTATCTACACCTACTACTGGTCGCTTCTGAGGCCTTCACTTCGGAGTCCGATATCCGCTACAATTAGCTAAATTATGCTAGAATGAAATAAAAGAAACATAAGTCTTTAAACCAAAAGCAATGTGACTATTGTAATAGAACACACACGATCAATGAGAACAGACTCCTGGTGGAGCAACAGTTTACTGTTACATATTGACAATGACTTTCTAACTTTCTAAAATATTACAACATGACTTGATGATGATGTTTTACCATGGTACGTAAAGAATACTATAATAGTCCATATTATACGTTTTCAGCAACAGGTGACAAATTAGCTTGCGGCCTGCCCAATATTAGTCCTTGTACAATTGCAACAACGACCACGAAGAAAATAATTAAATTTTTTTTTGAATGTCGTGCAGGCAACCAACAATCTTTTCCAGGGTGGATTCATTTTACTTGTCAGAGCGACCTGAACCTGTCAGAGAGGGACCCCTTATACCCGATTATAATCTACTCGTAATATGAAAAATTTCCACAGAGGCATAGTGTTATCATGGTAAATGTTCATAATGAATGATGATGAATTGAGATAAAACGAGGAACAATTGAAGTCATTTTGAATTAATCACACAGACAACCAAAACTTTTGTCATTGCGGTCGCGGTTTTGTATTTTTTCTCTTGGACTTTCATGAATTCAAAATTCAGTTTCAACGTAAAATCTTCCATAAAATATGAAACTAGAACATAGTGTTTTCATATGCAAACTACTCAAGAATATAATTCTTACTTAGACATAATGACGAGTGAGAGAGACATAGTTGACGCAGAATAATTAACCTAGGTTCGCAAATATTCGATAATAATTGATTATGTAAATATATTATTCAGTGTCATCACATCACCCCCGAAAATCCGAATTAAGAAGTTTTGATTGGATAAAACCCATGTATAAATACAATGATTCGGTATTAAGTTATGACCACAGTGAATCATAACATGATTAAGCAATTTGACTATACAAGAAAAGAGTTGAAACAAAATACTAATATTACTGTAAAGATTCAAATGAAAATAAATGCTTAGAAAGGAGAAGTGCATAGGTACAAAAAAAACTGCGGTAGCCTAGTGGTATGGGTAGCGGACTGCTGAGACGAGGTCCAGGTTTTACTATGGCACACACCAATCACTTTTCGATGCTTTTCGAAGTTATGTGTAAGTACATATTTAGGGATTTTTTTTTAAATTATTCATTACTAGGGAAGTACTTTCACCTAGTGAAAACAGCAGTTTATCTATTTTAGCACCTGTGCTGTAAGTTGCCAGTGTTTATTAGCTACGATTGTCACTTATCTATTAGGGTTGTGCGATTGTGTGCCTTTTGTCTACTGAATAGGGCTAAACTAAAATATAATACCGAATTTAAAAAATATTCTTTACACCGCTATAATGATGAACTGATCTCAAAGATACGTTTGATTTAGATGTGATGAACTATGCGACGGAGACAGGCCACCCGGTCCCCATCCAATATATAACGTCATTTATATTCTCATTAGTTGTTTCATTTGATTAGATTAGCAACGTTCCCTCGAGGTAACACCTCATCATTTCTTGTAAACATTATATTAGATGGTTTCATTTAAAGTTTACAGACCGTAAATACGTCCAAATCTAAAATCAAAATAACTCAGTCGAGTGTCCTTACGCAATTCTGGGTTAACACCGACTGTCACATCAAACTAGGTAATTTGAATTACTTTTGTCCCTAAACGTTTCAAGTTACATATTATATTTTAGGTTAAACACATTATTTGTGTGTTAATCCAATTTCGGCTGAATCTGGTAAATGTCATATTTCCTACGAGAACTCAGCCAAGTTACCTGTAGAGTTATTAGAATTTTCCAGGTATGTAATGTATAGTATTTAGGTTTAGATATACACTCCATTCGTTTTCCAATGCCCTGCTTCAATTTTTATTTTATTGTATCACATATGGTTCATCTTCAAGTTGCTACTATTTTCATGCCACGTTACGTTGCACTTCCTGTTAAATTTCTTTCGTTTCAATCAATTGTACTTATCTTAGATCAATTTAATATTTTATGGAAAGTTCCAATGAAATATTAACTTCCCCTGCCGATAAAAGAGTTCCTACCAACTCATTAGACTTATATTCGCATGTTCGATGTACCTACGTAGGTAGTTTCCACGAACAAATCGCCCCTTACACAAATTTATAAAACAACAAATTAATCAACTCGGTTTTCTCATTCTCACGTGAATCATTTCAGTCGGTCAATGCCAACAATAAGTAAACCGCCTAGTTATCGTATTTAAGTATGGGTTTATTTAATGTGAGGGTGTTAATTTTTTAAATTATTAAAGTGATTAAATAGCTAAGATAATACTGATACATTAACGCATTAGCACACATGTAAATAAATAAATAGCCCTCTAGTCAACATGAAGATACCGGTGAAGCGGAATTAGAATGAAGTGCGCGCTGCGAGTTGCGGCGGCCGTGTGCCACGTCATTGCCGTGACCCACTGACATAGATCCGCGGGGCCGCCTGCACCGATATCTGCACGCGCCGCGCTCTTCCTCTACAGCCCCTTTAGTCTTTTACCTATAAATTTGTATTTCAATGAATTTGCATCATAATTTATTCAGCGCTACTGCGAAAAATGATGATGTACCCATTATAATAATTTAATTGGAAGCATTGAAAATACGAGTAATATATGCCTAATAAACGTTTTCTAGTATTGTTTTTAGACATCAATCTATTGAATGTACTGTATTAGCAAGGGTACAAAATGTTTATTACTCATTTCCAAGATAAAATTTCCTCAACTACTCTTATGTAGAGTTCACATCAGATCCGCTATTATTATCAGAACCAAATATTTAGAAGATATTAAAAATAACATAATCACTATTTTGATATCATAAAAATTGCGATTGAGTTATGCAATAAATGACCTTGTTATCTAAATTGTGCACTTGACACAAATACTGTTCCATTTCACTTTCATGTAGGTACAAGTGTCTACGTCACGGCTAACAACGTATCGTTGTATGTGGCTTAATTTAGCTATGCAGTCGTTAGGGCACTAAATTGATCTAATGACACTGTTTTAAATAATAGTGAGAATCTTATTTAGTTTACAAGCTAAAGAAAATAGTTAATCTTTTTAAAGGGGAAACAATCTGGTCTAATGTTTTTATTGAGGTCAATGTTAAGGTTAGGTAACGATATTAAATAATTTGCGTTATTTTAAGTAGATACTAAATTTCTGCCATAGTTTACGTATGATAGAAGTAGAGCAAAGAAACAGAACTAATATAATGTCTCATAAAAGTATTTGATTTGGAAATAGAGACGTCCTCCAACTACTGAAATAGTCCAACATTATAGTGGTCTTCACAATTAGGCAAAAATCTAATTAATCATATCGCTAAATTTAAATATTTACTATAAACATTGTACACGCTAGAAAAAAACTATACTATACCAAACTGGTATATTGCTACTGGTAACTAGTTACTTATTTGCTATGTTGTAGTATGGTATGGTTAATGGTGAATTTTTTCATAAATCACATTTGAAGCTTCAAGTACTTAAGCTTTATATATCTACTTTATAAATCTATGTCTAATAAAGTTATTGGAATGTTTGGTTATACCTTGCCGTTTTATTTATTATATTTTGGTCAGGTTTTGCAACACGTACCTATATAGCTAATGAAACCGCAAACAATTTTTTGTAGGTATGTATTTATACGTCGTATTAAATCGTAGACGCTCGGATTTATTCGGCAAGTTCAACACTGTCGTATTAGTGAGCGAGATCGCAAGCGAATTCGTATAGTTAGGGAATGACGTTGGTGTGACTGTACTAGCGATACTGTTCAGAGTGCTCAGACCGTCAGTCCACCTTCTCACGCTCTTAGCCATCGTTGTCGTCGTCACCATCGTCGCTGTCGACGTTCTGCGTCGTGTCGCGCCGCGCCGCCCGTCGTGTTGATAATTTGTAAAGCCGCGAGCGAAAAGGATGTGTGTATATCTACGTCTCGCCTTTCAGTTGACTTTCATCGTCGTTTTGTAGCGAACGTTTCGTACGGATATCGATAGGAAATTGCACTATCACTACGTAATAAAGTTATGTTATTGACGATCAATATTAAATATTAACGAGACGGAATATCAGATTTGTTATTTTTTGGTTAACTTAACGTTGTTCAAGTGTGAATTCAAATTCTTCGTATTAAAAAAGCGTCGCGGCGGTCGTGGCGCAATGCAGTGTATGTTTGGATGCGGATACGACTTGTGCTGTTTTAAGTTTATCCAGGGATATATACGTTACTTAAAAGGTGCAGGTGAACGAATAAGTGCGTCTTAGCCATGCTTCCTATGGTACAGACAGAACCCGTGCTGTTCAATTGCGGAGTCCATTCCGTAAATGTGGCCGCATCTCCTCCAGCCACATTGTCGCCGGATTCGGATGTCGACGAACTAGTTGATATATTCTTCGATGTGGATGTTGCTGTTAACGCTTTGCCAAGGTAATTTAGTTACTTTTCAGTCTTTGAACCATAGCAATTGTATACAGGTGAACAATTTTAATCTTATTTTTAGCACTAAATGACGTGCAGTACTATAACAATGATAGAAAGCATGAATATAAACATACATAATAATATCGACATGTAATATGACTCAATGCAGCATAAATCACCGGTTAGCTTCAGGTATCCGAATGTCTACATTTACTTAGGCATCAAAAATAAATATGATACTGGTATCTAAGCTATAATGTCAATGAGGTTCACCTCAACCCTGATTCTATCTTAAACTAGGTGGCGTCAAGTACTACGAGCTACGACTTGTGACAATGGGTTACATTTCAATACAGTAATCAGCCCAGTCAACGGCGGACCAATGACATAAAACACTGAGACCCAGAATGATTACGGGTCACTTGTGAAGATAATATTAATAATTATGAACGATAAATATATTAAATCAACAAACACTAATCCATTTATGCTTGATCTTACATGTCCGACTTAATTATATTAAATACTTTATTCGTAGTATGGAGAACATTATATTGCGTAATTGATTTAGAATAATATCAAATGAACTAACGTTATCACACTAACTGCATAACTCAAAATAAAATTAACATAATATTTATACCTTCCAAGTGAAGATTAATTTTGAAGCTACTATCTATGAACTGTTGCCCGCAAACTGTTAAGCGCAATATTATGTGCAAGTTAATGTGACGATATTGAAGATTGGAAAAATAATGATACAACACATGATTAACAAATAAATAGGTTTGTATAGTGGTGAATAAAATGTTCAAGGTAAATACCTAAGTGACGCATAGACCCGTTTATTAGATTTCATCTTTAAGAAATAGAGGAGAGATTACTATAAAATACCTATTTACCTACTTACATTTAAGATGCATGGAATGGGCTAAATATATGAGTATGGAGGAACCAAGACCAGTATACTGATGCAAATGGTGTTTTGTCTATCTCAGTCGATCTTACCTTTAATGGGTATATTTATTACATATTGCTACATTGAAATATGACGTCCGTATTTACTACGTCACATTGCGTAATAGTAAAGAAACTATCAATATTGTAATATTGAAATTTATATGAAAGTCATTATTTGGGCCCTCGAAAGAAGTCTCCCTGTGTCTAACATAGCATACTTTTATGTCCGGTGCATAATTATGGTAAAACCACTGTTCTCCTCAGGTGTCTCTTGTAGATTATCTCTTTCGTAAAACCAAATCATATTGCGATTTCTGTTCATCATAATAATTACCTACAATTGTTTATTAATTTTATATAGTACTTAATGTCGCGATTATTATTATCCTTATTATTTGCGCCTTCGTTCGGTTTTTTCAACTCGGTTCGTTGTAGTATGTATTCTTCATCTTCTGAATTCTAATCATTTCTATTTTTTTTTAATCCCTGTCAATATGATTACTATAATGTATATGTGATAAAAGTTTTATTTTCTGCGTTTGTTCCGTTATTTACTCTTTTGTTAGCATTTGTTTAGAAAATTGTAAAACCGATATCTACCCAAATGCTTTATCGACTATTTTTATGTAACTATATTATAGTTTTAATTATATTAAGCAGATGAAAATTTGTTATATAATTAAGTTGTTACCTATATCAAAGTATGAGTAAGTTTGGTATGAAAACTTTTTGGCTACGTGACCTTAGTCAATGTAAAATTCGTTGCAGCATATTACGGTATGAACTCCATCATAACAAAAACAAATGAACTAAAATCATAGCATCGCACATACGATTCTTGCGGATGCTTTTTAGAAAATAGTAGTTTTTAACCAAATGCTGAAAAGGAGGAGATTGTTAATTCAAAAAAAAATCCAAATCGGATTTGCAGAATGTTTTTTTTAAATTCGAAAACAAAAAAGAACTCAACAGAAGTTGCTGCAATCGCCTAATATTGCATTGTTTATGCAAGTGCACATCATAACATCACGCCTGTATCCTTTGAATAGGCACGCACAAGTATTCAGAATATTCTGTGATATTTCCGGTGTTTATGCACCGATATTAAAAAATCCTTTTGTATTCGTTTTGGCTTAGCTTTGAGGTAGTCCTATATTAATTTCATTAATATTGATCCTTGGGCACCGGAAATTCCCAAGGCAACTCCACTAAATCAAATAAATGAAAGAAAATGTGAAATGATCGAGGTTTTCTTAGATGTATGAATGGCATTAATACGGTAGGTACTGTGACAATCTTAGTACAAAAATACACAATAGAACTCCTTAGCGATGTACAGCATGAATGTCTACTTTGAGTTATAGGGGTATCATGTCGATACTATGAGGCAGACATAGGTACTTAACTATGGCTGCAGACATGCTGGAATGCTCTAGATTTGGACTACATAGGTAGATAATAGAATTTTCAAACTTATTTGGTTTATTAGATTACTGATTAACAGTTTATTGAATTAGCAATCTATTTGTATACAGCATTTTCAACGATCTGTCGTCGTATGGTCTTCTAGTTTTCAGTGCCTCCACGTTTTCTATTGTAAGGAAATAACGGAACCCGAAACGTTGTCCGTTTTTTCAATACACTTTTGTCAGAAATGCGTGGACGTAAGAGTAGTACGAGGAGGTTGTTGATGTTTACCAAATACTCAGCTCTGCTGACACCTTCCTTAACGCTGTGTCTGTGTGTGTGCTCAAGTCAAAGTTCTATATCAATATGTCATCAAAAATGCCGACGTTTATGTAGTCTATTTATAGAAGACAATAACTGCGGCTCCGTCTTTCTGTTTTTGATCATTCCATAATTGAAAATTCCTAAAAATTCATTGCATTTTCATTTTCAGCAAGAACCTATGTCCTATTCTTAAACCCCGACGTAAAAACGACGGGGTGTTATAAATTTGACGTGACACCTTTCCCCTCTCTCTTTCTCTCTGTGCGTGTTTGTGTGATTTCGATATAGTTATTTTTTGGTCAAAGTCCGGAGTTATCTTAGGTACGAGTTTGAAAAACTCGCTTACAAATTAGCGACATTTTTACAAGCCCTGCAATATGGGTGAATTTCAAAAAGATAGACTAGTTGTGTTTGAATTTGTTAGGCTGGTCTTGGTAATAACTTTAGATTGAAGAAAGAGATTTAAACTTAACGATAACATAGATAATAGAATAACACTCAAACAAAGAATAAGGAAAGGGGTGGATTCTTTGTTTGTTTGAATGTTATTCTAAATATATTTTGTGTGTTAGCGGCTATTAGTATGGTAGTATAAGTATAATACTTTGTAGATTAAGGTCATCCATGTTGAGGAATTGGGATATTACTAGACCTTAGCAACTGATGGCCTTAACCAAGCCTCGAATTCTTCAGATGATTCAGTGTTAACAGGATAGGGGATTCAGACTGTACGCAGGAAAATACCCCTCTCGATTCTTATGGGCGCATCGTTTGTCTGGCAACATACTGGGTAGCGAAGGACCGGCTTCCTTATATTAATTTTATTATGTCTAGCACACTCAAAAGCCATATATCTTGTAAGTGAACCAAAGTCCATTTAAACGTGTGTAATTGCTGTGACAAGTTTTTAGTGGACGAAACACCTTAGCACACTGGAGCAGTCACTGGTAAAGGGTATTACCAATTATATCTAAAAAGAAAGGTAAATTTCTAAACTTATTGCTTAAGAATCACCCAAATCCAGAGATTTAATGATTTGGTGTAGTTACTTACTCCTTTAAACTTTGTTTTTGTGCTTATCGCCTTGATGTTGTGAAATTTTTGGTTATGCTTTAGCCATTTACTATTTATTCTTAGGTTACGGTAGATACTTGCCATATCAATTTGTGATTATTTTAATTACGAAAGAAATAGGCAATATTAAATAACTTTATCACAAGTTATATACCTACCTACAATCAAATCCTCTATCTTTTTTAGATAAAAAATATCTTTAGTAGGTTACAGCTAATATAACTGAGCTCTATTAAATTAATTATTGTATAACTTAAAAGTAGGTTCTATTATAATGGGCCTGGGCCCATGTACAAAAGATTTTATATCCAATTTACGACTTTTTCAAGTCATCGGTCCATCTGGCTAGGGGAATTTTATTGTGAATGATTTTTATAAATTATCATTATCTTGATCATACATACCTAATTTTATTTGCTTCAGTAGATTATTTAGCAATACCTGAACTTAAATATATAAATACCTGGTCTTAAATATATAGATATGTACTTATTTACTTCAGCCAGTTTGTTGGATCATATTTATTAATTAAAAGAATACCCGATTCCTATTTATAAACTGATCTGGTACTTATTTGGTACACTACACATCATTATTCTGACTGACAAAACAACGTAAAATCGTTAAATAAGTATTTATTATTTGTTAGTTGGTATATAATATAGGTAAAATTAAATATCCAACTAAATTTTATCGTATAATGTCTGAATTCCTGCAGTTTAACCTAAACAATGCGACCTTACTCGATATAATAAAATCAGACCGAAGAGCTTATAATAAAGTTGCTTGTGTAGGTAGGCAAGTAGTTGTCTCGATGACGAATACCTGTTGAGTAACGATTGAAAAAGCGAAACCTTCGACCGCAGAGTGCTGACAATACTTACCAACTTTCACCAATTCGAATTAAGTGTCAACTTAACTAAATCTTTAAAAATACATGTGTTTAGCAGTGGTTTTAGTAATGGAGCGATCAAAGTGAATCATCATTATTTATTGACTACGTCGATATAAAAAGGGCTCCGTAAGTGTTAATTTGTTTTCAATATTATTATGTAGTAGATAAATTTATTATTGTGTAGTTAACTCAAATTTCCATATTTCAAACTGATGAGTCCAGGAATTGGATAAAGGTTTCACATTTTCGAGAATTATTATACTATTTCTGGTCACGCTTGTGGCGCGTTGTTGTTATTCCGAACATTATTATTTCAAGGTTGCGCGGCCGTCGCAGTGAGGTTGCGTAGTGGGGCTCCTCGGTAGGCGTCGTTCAACTGGTATCTCCGTCCCTCTTTTGCATTAAGGTTCAGCTTACTCTGTACTTGGCATTTGATATGAGCGACTTCAATGTGAACATAACTATTCTTTGATAGTCATATAGATTACGATAGTGTACAGCCTCACCTGGTTAGTTTTGATAATGCGCTTATATGTATATAAAACACCTATTTAAAAACCTGAATAAGTACAATACAGTTCCCGCTTGCTTAGCAGCAGATATGAGTCATGCTCGTGTTCTATATCAATTTAAATATTGGGGAATCGTTTTTATTACATAAAGATTGCTTCCTTTGTTATTATTTATTTAAATTTAGAAGTGGAGATTAGTTTGCCACCACCACTGTTTTGATATTGTAGCTTCCTTACGCAAGTATGTGATTTTATAGAACTTGTTTTCTTTATGACAAAACAAATGTCTCTATAAAATCATCACTTACTTCATTTTATCATCATCGCAACATATTTTTTGTTTTATACACAACAAAACCATCCTACTTTAATTAAAGTTTATTTTGTTTGCTGCTTCTGTAGAATCGAATCCTGTGACCTCCAACTGGGAGACACATGGAGGGGGATGCATGGCAAGATGAGCGTGACAGCGCCGGTTAAGAAGATAAGAAAAAAGTCAGACAATAAGCCACAAGCTCAAATGTACGTATAATACGCTTGAAACGTGTATACATTGGTGGAAATGTCTGGGTTTTTGCGGCTCACAGTACCTCTCGAAGCCTACTTCTGACTTACTATAGTTTTGAAGCTTATTTTCATTACCATTATTTTTTTTTTGACATTCATTCCTTTTACACTGCATTCAATTAAACAAATTTATATAATAATTGTTTTAGCTATATTATTTCTGTAATTAATAATATAATAAAATCTGAACTGTTCATCGCATATGTTTGAGTAGGTTGGTACTCCAAAATTAACTAGGACACTAAATTACAGATTTTATAATTAAAGCAAATGAACCGCAATTTCTTAGCTAAACTCGAAACTTGATCACCTCGACCGATTTGGATAATTTAGTTGGATTGCAAGGTTTATATGAAAGAATTTTTTTGAAAATTAGGGGTAATGTCGGCAGCCTGAAGACACCGGGTACAACAGTTAATCTCTACTATTATATAATTTTAAAGTGGTCGTGTTTAGGAGGTATTTACAAAAAACACTTGGGTTAAGGTTATATTATATTAACGATTAAACACGAAAATATTATTTTTAATTATTGTCTTTTTATGTTTTGTCTCTTTGTCTATTTGACCGCGATGGAGGCAAAAACTACTGAAAAAATTTCGATGCTATTTTCTTTTTTGAAAAGGCTTGATCGAACTTAAAATTGTATATATTATTTTATTGATCGAGATTGGTTGAGTAGAACCGGAGATTTGAAGAATAATATAATATTCAAAGTTGACGTTCAGTGAAAATTTTTATAAGTAGATATTTTTACCCGCATTGATATTATCAGATATAGCGCATTATGTTGAAATGATTGACTGATACTTCTTAAATTAAGTATTTAATTAGTAATTTTTGTTTTAGTAATAAATTTGTGCTTTGAAACTTGTGGTAAATTGTAAATTATTATACTAAAATGTCGAAATATAATAAAAACTAAATTTAGATAGATTTTTTTGAAAATAATCATGGCTATGTATCATATTTTGATTATTACAATTTATTTATTAAAATTGTAGATTATGTTGATTCAGTTTACATCTTACTAAAGATTTAAAGTTGATAAATGATACAAAACATTGATCACAGTAATTACTTAAACTTTTTTTATCATGCAGGTATTAAAAATATCTCTTTAAAATGTTTTGAAATCTTATATTTAAAATCTAAACTGTAACTGTGTTTTTGGAAACCCATTCACAATAAGATATTGTGTGGACTTTCTTCAAAGCTACAATTAATTACGTTTTTGTATTTCGAGGAATGCCGACGATATTTTCTTCTTCTTCGTAATATGCGAAACTTCAATCAAATGGAAGCGAAATCTTAATAGTCAACTCAAGTTTTATTAATATTAAAAGGCTTTCTTGAAACTATGAAACGTAAACAATTATCAAACCCTTTTTAATTAGCAAAAAGCCTTTAAACTTTCTAAAATATCGGCTAAGCTATGGACGGTAGCTTTGTAAAAAAAAATAGAATTCTTTTTATTATCAAATAATATTGGATGATACTCATTAGTACCAGTGCTAAAATATTTGGTGCAATATTGTTGTATTAAATGTACCTAGTATTGAAAACGCATTTTAAAATATTTAAGTTGGTTAATTACAAACAATAGGTATATATTATACAATTTGTGTAAGTTGTGAACCATAGATTGAGAATGAATTATAAACTCGTGGGCTACTGCAGATAGATTTAAAATTGAAAGTAATTAATAACACCATGAGACGAGCATGAAAAGCAGAACAGACAATATATTATTGTCTTCATTTCTGTATGCGATTTTTTTAAAGCTGACACATACCATCGACTAAAATTAATAGCTCAGGGAGTGAGTTAAACAGAACTAGTTTCAGTAAGTGACTGTGACAGTGATCAGGGCTCACCGTGGTAACAGCGGTAAGACCTATTATGGGGGACTGGCTAAAGTGGTCTCACGGTAGCCTCTCGTACCGGCTGACAAGGTAATCACCGGGCACAGGTGCATTTATAGGGATTACCTGCATCGGATCCATAAGGAGCCACGTCCGAGTGCTGTCACTATGATGCGAGAGGGACTCGGGGCTGCATATGACGTAGGGGGAAAAGCAGGTGCGCCTCCCCAAACCCAGGGGCTACATGGGGACGCCGTGGTCCCTACACCCGACGGGGTCATCTCGAAAGACAGGACCCCAGGTCAACCGGGTTGCGAGGGATATATTGACTACTATCTCACTTCCCGTAACTAAAGACCCAAAGGCGCCATGCGTTTTAGTCGGTTCGAGTCTGACATAACCTCCCCAACCGGTTTTGATGGGGAAGAGGAGGGGTCCGTGGAAATTTTTTGCACAATTAAATAAAAAAGTATGTGACGGTGATCTTTGATGGGTGAAAATTAGCACGTGAAAACCAATGATTCCACCACATATCCTCAAGTTCTTTTAAAATATTGTGTGTGTGAAATTACAAACTGACATTGTAGTGAGTATAAATGTAACCCCTATATAAGCATAATACTAATTTACTTATACCTAAGTGAGGCAAGGTCGAAGTCAGAGCATGTTAATCTTTGACTACTTGAAAAAATATATTTAATGAAATAAATATTTACGTAATAAATTATTTACAGTGAGATATTATGACTATTCAAAGAAAAAGAATACTTTAATATCATATTTCAGATTTATAAAATCTCCTATAACGTCCCGCTTAAAGGACCCGGGACTGTAGGAAGAAGGAAACACGTGCGCCGGTAAGGAATTATTTTCTGTTCGAAAGGGGTATATTATGATGATTCAATGTCTTAAAAGATTTGGTGACGGATTTCGGGGACAGACTCAACTTTTCTAAATACCTACCAGAAAATCAGTCGCATCTCCTACAATCGCGTAATATTGGATTGTTTATGCAAGTGTACATATTAACATCACGCATATATCCTCTGAATGGGTACGCAGAAGTGTGCAGAATATTCATAGATAATTCCGAAGTTAATGCACCGATTTAAATCAAATCAAATCGTTTTAGTTTAAGGTAGTCCTGTATTAATTTTGTTAGTATTGGATTTTGGGTACCGGATATTGGGTAACAGGGAAACTTCACAATATCAAATAGAAAATGGGAAATGATCAATGTGTTGTTTTTTATGACCATCCTGTAACACGGTACGTACATCGTACATTACTGTAGTCAAGGAGATACGGGAGTTTAGACATGGAGTAGGTACAAAGACAGGCAATAGAACTCCTTAACGATGTACAGCAGGAATGTCTACTTGAAGTTATAGAGGATATCATGACGATCCTATGAGGCAGATGTATCTAACTATGGCTGCGGGCATGCTTGAATACGCTACATTTGCACTACATAGACAGAATGCCTTAACGACACACATTGTGATGGTTTGATTTATTGGAGGAATATTATTGATTCAACAGGTTCATTATAGAACAATAATCAGTATGGTCTTCTAATTCTCAGGGCCTTCAAGGTTTTCTATTGTAAGTTAGTATGTAGCTATATTTTCCATTTTGAGATAAACATTTCATCTCGTTAACATATCACTGAATCATACGAGTGGTGCGGTTGATGGACTCTTCCGAATTCGCTTTCGGTAAAGAGTGTTACGTTCACTGAAGAATAAAAAATAAGTTTACTTAAAAAAATTCAACCGACTTCTATAACAACAGTGCACGGAAATGTAAGTAATAGGTTGATTAAAAATATATCTCATACATAAAAATGCGTGTAAATCTTTTGTTGAAGTCGGTGCCAAAGGTCGGTCGAGACAGTTGGTAATGGAAGCCGGTAGTTTGGAAATAGGTTGTATAAGACTCCATATACACCATATACATTTTATTGGTGACTAGCTAACCCGCGCAACTTCGTCTACGTCACCCCGTTTTTGCAACATTTTTCATTCCTGCTCCGCACCTGTTGGTCGTAGCATGATCAAACTGCATCAAAATTCGTTGCTTAGTTTAAAAGATTTAACCGTACAAAGGGACATGAGGACATGAAAAATAGGGACAGAGAACGCGCTTTGTGGCAGGTCTATGATTTAGAACATACATGTCTGCCTCACCGTTTAGCTCGGCACTGAGCCCAAAGAAAAGTTATACGCGTAAATTTATTTTTGTAATATATTTGTAATTCACTTATTATTTACTTTTCTACGCATTGGTGTTCTAGGAGGGATTTCATTAATGTTTTTGATTAATCCCTATTATGTATTCAAATAAAAATGTCCATGCCTTAGCCAAAGTTCCATTGAAAGCTGTTGGGATCCTTTGCGCCTGTCAGGAAAGGTGTATTACATACTTACATTCAATGTGTTTCACGCTAATGTTATGCAATGATAATTCTAATGATTTATTAACGATTACGATTGATTGCTAAAGGCCGATTATAGTCAATTACGATTTAATGAAATCGTGTTAATGCTAGTTTTTATGAATTTGAAGCTGAGTCGATGAAAACTAGTGATACGTGTCTTAACACACTTCAAAGCTAGTGGTACATGTGGTATGTATTGGGGTGCGAGTACATAGATATATCAAAATGTGCTTACACAGTTTAAAATTAATTAAGCGTGTTTATATTCCTCAGTAAAATCCATCCTAAGTACAGACGAAAAGTTCTGGATGAAAAGTTGAAACTATTGAAATTTTCATTTGATGGTTTCATTTAATAATAATATAATAATAATCCGTATGCTGTCGGAGAAAGAATATCAGCACCCCATCTCATCAGAAGGGTGCCGTAAGAGGCGGCGCAAGTAAAAATATACTACGAATATGACTGCGAGAAAGGGAAAACTCGAAATAAAACCTTGTACCAACCGGTCTGACCAGCGTGGAAACAGTAGGCCAAAGATTCCCAACATTGGGAGAGGTGTATGTCCAGCAGTCGACTGCGATAGGGTTAATTGTATATTTAATTATAATATTATGTATTAAGTACTTGTTTTATATTATGCATTTATATTTATGTTGCTTTCCACCTGTTGATCGCTTGATGTTTATACTTTTTATTACGTGTGTAAAACGATCAGAATATTTTTTCTATCTAACTTGGAATTATTTTATAAACGTTTTAATTTTTAGAAGAGTGCCCTTATAGCTTTGAATATTGTCGCCATCGTAGATCTTTCGCAAGTATTAAAAATATTGAACTAAAAACGTTTTTTCTAATGACCCTCGTATATCATACCTATGAAGGGTAGCTCATAGCTGAGTGATAACTGACTAGTTTAGCACATTGCAAAGTTAATCAATACTAGCCAGATCAGTCTAAGGATGAATGACCATATTGACCATGCCCAAGGCGCTGAGACCCCCTGTGCCTCAGTGAGCACGTTAAGTCGTCATTCCAGGTTGCTATACGAACTTTTATGGCAGTCGGTATGCGTAGTTGGAGCTCTAAAAAGTTCGACAGCTAGTATAACTACAGAATTTTGAAACCATCACTGTGTTATGGATTGCAGTCACTTTCTGAAAATAACAAGTTCTGGCACTGCATAGTTACACTGAAAAACTGACTTCAACTGAGTTGAAAACCTTTTCTCAACCCTGTTGAGGGCTGATCGGGTCTATGAGCGCTATATCTGTCTGAGTATTACGATATAGCTTTATGGTCTGCCATACCTCCGACCGATCATTGACGCTTAGCGAATGTAACAATTACGAAATGAAATGTACAGATGAGATATTTTTTTTAATTACATTTTATTTTTCATAGCATATTACTTTACCACACTTGTAGTATGAATGTAAAGGAATAGCCAAAACTACTGTCTGCGCATGGACATCAATACACCACAATCAACAAAATACTTGTATAATCATAATATACAGATAATTGATACCGATGTCAACGGATGTGGTTTGGGCACTTACTGAATATACTTTATATTACTTATAACTAGTATACATTTTGAAGATAATATAATCAGTCACAAATCAAGCTACTTTGGATCTGGCACAGCGGGAACAGTAAGAGACTGACTAAGATCTACCGTTTCGATTGCTTAATAAATAATAATAAATAATAAATATTCTAGGACAAACTACACAACGCCACCTAGACCCATGGTAAGCATAGCTTAACTAGCTTGTGTTACGGGTTCTAGAATGCGGATAAACATACTTAGATACTTTTTTTTTTTTGTAAATACATACATATTATACACAGAAACACCCAGACCAATGCAGATATTCATATTCATGCACACAAATATTTGCACTGAGCGGGAATCGAACCCGCGCCTCCTGCGTAGCAGTCGCGTGCACTACCACCACGCTACGGAAGTCGTCAAGTCGAAGCCTAAACAATTTTTGAAACACTGTATTGTGTAGGGTTAAAACGATTTTCAATGCAAAATTTTCACGAAGAATCATATTCTAGCCCAATGACGACATTAGAACTGAAAAGTGACGTCAAAGCCTAGATTGCGCCCCTTTCTGACTTGTATGTTAGGATCGTAGCAGTGATTGTTTTGAGTTGTGGTCAACTTACGAAGTGAACATTGTGTGCTAGAGGGTTGTATTATTTGGCAAAATACATTTCGGCCCGTGTTAAGCTTACCAAACATTATCGTATTACGGTACTCGGATATAAAATTTAAATTAAATAACTTAGTTCTTGGGCGACAGGGGTTATTAAGGGCTCACACAGAATGATTTTCGCCGCGCACCTAGTCGCCTCACTAGCCCATTTATAAGGTGACTAAAATTATATGCGACGACGTCGGTCATTTCCTTTGAATACTGGTATTGAAATAGTAAGTTCTTCAATTATTCAAGAATTACTTGAAAACTGTTGAAACACTTCGTGCGGCGGGGGCGACCGCCTATAACTGATCGATTGCACTGTTTGAAGGAGTTTTTATGCCAGGTGTTGCTTTTGTCTTCACGCAGTCTAGTTCTGATGAGCAACAGCTGCTATTGGTGACCAAAACCTAGCAGTTTGGTTTGGCTACTGAGCAACGCACAAACGGTTACAGCGAGGCCAGAGTCGGCTGCTTCCTAACTTTGGGGCTTGCGGCTCTAGTCAATAACGACTTGCGGCATAACCGAATGAAAATTGTGCAGCTTTCGTTACCCGTGTTAACTTTAATTTTAATGAATACCACAGTCGGCTAACCCACTTATAAAAGAGGTTCTCAATTCGTTTTGCTCTGGTGATTACTCTGAGATCTATGATGCGATGATATATGACGTGATTCTGATGATTGAAAATGTATGTGTGATTACGACCTATTTAAATTTTATCTAGTTCTCACAATGGTACACGCGACAAAACCACATAATTCTTAAATATTCAATAAGTATGTGCGCGACAAATGAACGAATAACTCAATATCACGCCAACCGATTTCGATTATTCTTGGGATATTTCATGGGTGGTCTCATATACTGGGAGCCAGGGTCTGATGCTGAGATCCTGGAAATATGGAGGAGAACTTTTAAAAAGGCAAAAATAATATTTCTGGTGCCTTTGAGTTGCTGATGAAAATATCCCAAGTCTGCTATTTTCAGGGAAAATAAGTAATGAACAATCATTACTACAATCATTTTCAAAGCAAAGAAGCACGAAATTTCGTACATACGCGTCTTTTTATTAATAAATAGTCAGGTGTAACAAAGTACATTTCGAATTTCAAATCGAAATTAAATTGACTTTAAAAGAGCGTGAAGAGGCACTAAAAATATGCGAATTCACTGATTTTCTAATCTGCCTGAGCTACTATGATGCAATCAATTAAGGTATCGTCTGTCAAGCCAGCCATAAAACGGGAGACTTGAAACGAGTGAATCATACTTAATGAAAAAATATGTAAAAGATATACTTTCTTTGTAATTTCAGAAATAAGTGTCACAACGAGAAAAGGCGACGGGAACTTGAAAACGAAACCATAAACCAGCTTGAAGAACTCTTAGGAACTTGTCTTGCGGAGGTAAAGCAGCCGGACAAAAACGGCATCGTACGCGAGGCCACACGTCAGATCCAGGAGGTGCTGAGGCGAAGGCGGGAGTGCCCTGACGAGTGTCCACTTCGTGTCACCCAGTGCCTCTCGCCAGTGCAGGCCGGCGAAGTCAGCTCCACTCAGCCGTCCTGCCCTGGATTACATTTCTCGGATATCACTTCACTTATAGAGGTAATTCATTACTTTAAATATTTCTTACTGAAACACTTGAAAGAACTCATGTACAATCACCTATACTGAAGAGAAGCACCTATACATTAGGCAACTGTGCCTATTTTTTTTTTACTGATGGTAACCTGTAGGCAAAGTTTCAGGAAAGAGGGTCACCATCATATGAAAATCAACGTTTTTCAAAAATTTACAGAGTTTTTGTCACAGAAGGGTTACTGCATTTTTAGAAGTAACAGGCTCATCAGTGCTTTTCATAATTTCGCTACTAAGGGGGCCCTTAGTAGATTTTGTATTTTTTTGTAAAACGTTGAAAGAAAGAACAGCCTCTGAACGTTTGTAATTTGAAAAGATGCATGAAATTTCAAATAGGTCCTTCTGGAAACTCTGATACATATGAAAATTTGTTGCCATTTTCACCATTTCCACTATATTTAAAGGGGCACGAAGAAAATGACAACAATACCTAATTGAAAAAATATATTATATTTTAGAAGTGATCGGAAATGGTCGCCTTCTTTTTTTTCATTTAAGCAACATTGTGAAATTCTATTCGGTCTTTCCTGAAAACAATATTATGACATACTTAATGCATTTTTTTCGCGTAATATCCTTCTTTTTGTAGCAAGGTAACAGAAAAAGATAATAGTCGATTAAAAAAGAATAGGATTCACAAGTTAACGTAACAGTAATATATTACGACTCCATCTTCAGACTCTGAATATCACTTACCTACTCATATTACTAGACAGGTTCTAAACAAATGCACCCGAACTCTATTAGGTTTATCTTATTTAATTTAGGAGTCACCTTCCTACTCCATCGTCTGACCTGGACCCCGTTTCTACTAACTGTTAAACCACTTAGATTACAAAAACTGCCATAGAATTTTTGTCTTTATATAGATATATAGACTAAAAGTTCTAAATTAAATAACTCTACACGAACCTAAACTGTTCAATAGCATTTTTTGCAATGTACTTTGACAAAGGTTGAAAATTTATAGAATTGGACCTAACTTCGTGGTACTTACTCTAATAATGCATTGTCATTCAAATATTAATTTCATCACAATTGGTTCAGGATATGCTTCAAAATGATATCTTCAACCAATTTTGTATGAACTGGCTCCACTACCCGCCCGCTGTGGGAGTGATGTGTAATGATGTCAGTTCCGATGGGCTCAGAGAAATAGGTACATTGTTGCTCAAGATATAGTTACATAAATTGGTTCAGCAGTAGGTACACACACAGTACTTAGGCACACATATTAATTCATATTTTAAAACACTACTGGCACTGGTTCTATCGAGGTGCCTGATAATAGTAAATATTTAATTTACAAAACATATGCTACTTGTTTCAGGCCCTCAAACATTACACAGGCTTACTCGGCTGGGTTTTATTGGAAATAAACTCAAAAGCTGAAATAGTATGTGTCACCGAAAATATTAAAGACCTCACTCGGCAGGACAGATCTGAGTTATATAAGACATCTATTTTTTCACTTCTACATGAATATGATCACGCAAAATTAAAGCCACTGTTAAGAAACTGCCAAACCTTAAACTGGGCTACAACTTTTATAGATAAATTTCACGCTATACAAGCACGTCTGATTATCAAGAATTCAAATGGGACTGACAGTGCTGGGTATGTATCTTATACATTTTCACTTTTTATCATTAGAGAAAAAGAAAACTCTAGTCACTATATAATAAAAATCAGTCAATATGTCAAAGACATTGATACGACGATGTGTAACACTGTTGATATGAAATATGTTTTGCCATTTCATTGTGATAGTAGATGGTGACGGTCGAACGATAAGAGGCCGATTACAAGTAACTAATACGAAGTAATGAATACTACTTTACGACTCTCCGAAGGAAGATAATGCATTATTGTGTAGAAAAGTATTTTGAAAAATATTATCACAAATGTAGGACAAAGAATAAGAGCTTTTTTTGCAAAACGTAATTGAAAGTTACTTTGTTAATAATTTCTTTGATGAAGTTATGAACTAGATGTACCTATTTTGAACGGTGGACACTGCAATCAATCCGAAGCGAAGACTGATTTAGTAACAGTTCGTGTGGTGAAGTGTAACGAGTGGTGCTACGTTTGTAGATACGTGGAGTGTGTGATCCACGCGGCGCCGGTGCGCGGCTCGTCCTCGGAGGAGGCCGGCTCCGTCATGTGCGTCATCCGGCGCTGCGAGGACGCGTCGGCCGCACTTCTCCCTGGCGACGGCGGCCCACCCGCCATCACCGCTAAGGCATCGGATAGCATTGTCTTCAGATTGGACTGCAACTTCATTATATTATGTGAGTTTCTTTTTCACCTTCCTCTAAATTTACATGTGACTAAGTTCATTAGAGAATATCTTAGCTGATGCTCCATTGTATTGATGTAGAAAAATAATAACTTATGTGTTTTTTATTACAGTTTGTGATTTAAGTGGAGTGGAAAACTTAATAAACACTTCCGTCTCTCTCTTGGGAAGTCCTTATTTAGAACTTGTCGAGACTAGTGATCGAATTCGTGTAGCTGCACATTTACAAGAGGCCGCGTGTCTTCCTGCACCACCCGCGATAAGTAAACCTTTTCGGCTCCGTATAGCCCCAGATAGACCGTTTTTGAGAGTGATCGCACGATCGCGTCTTTTTCGATCAAAACCCACATCCGGCGAACCGGATTTTATAATGTCCACGCACACTGTACTCGGTGACGAAGACATGGAGCTTCTCGAAGAAGGCCCCAGACCTACTGTTGGTGGCCCGCTCATGACTTCAGTAGCGAACGGAGAATCGTCTAGCTGTGATCCACGGTACCGCTCTCCTATGAGCCCTAACGATGGGCCTTTCCTCAACGATTTCGATCTCGAACCTTGGGCGAACTCACTGCTCGGCGACATGACTGCTGAAGAGACAAAACAGCGCAAAGAAAACGCAGCCGAAGGACCCTCGCAACCTTTAACTCCCCGCGCACCACCTACACCAGGCGAAGGCCCTCCGTCGAATCAAACGGGGGAGGAGTCAAATAGACTTCGGCTACTGTTGAGTAAGAAGCCGATACCGGGGAACGAGGGTGCGGTAAACTCCAACAACCGAATTCTCAAAGATCTACTGAAGCAGGAGGACGAAGATGCTACAGGTAGCGAGACGTCGGCTCCTCACACGCCGCACACGCCCCACACGCCGCTGACGCCGCACACGCCGCACACTCCGGCGGCAGCGCTGTCGCCGCTGCAGTCGGCTCAAGCTCACGCGCGGCCGCCGCCACATCCGCCCCACCCGCCCTTGTCGCACTCGCACGTGGGGCCACCTTCACATCCTATGCAGCAACATCAACATCATAACAACTCCGATGTGTTGTTAAGGGTGGTGAGTAGCTTTTGTTTCAATTAAAATATCCCTAGTAGTTTACACTCATAGTGTTATAATATCCATGTTTGTTGTAGATATTAAATGAAAAATCGGACGATGAATTGGCTGAGAATAGAAGAAATTCTGGTGACGGTAACAGGGTGGTGCAACCACCTAGCGTACTATGTCAGCTGCTCGCCAGCAATAGTAATGGGCCGTCCGGCAATGGCCGACAGCAGGACACTAGTGACAACTACCTCGAAAGAATCGGTGTCAAACGCAAGTTTGCGAGCGAAGATACTAAAGCCCTAGTTAACAATGCCAAAAGAGCTACACCAGAAAATCAGCAGGTAATGTGAACACTTACAATAAATGTCAACATTTGAATGAATGGATGACTGAATCTGGATGAAATTTCGCACAGAGATAGATTATAGTCTGTACCTAATAGGTTCATTTTCATCCCAAGGATAGTTTTTTTTACTGGATTTTATTAGAATGTAATCTATATTGTAAACTCGTGGTGCCGCTACCAACAGTTGGCTACGTGTGATTTACAGTAAACAAAAATACTAGGAACTGACACCACACTAATAAAGATCAACATGTGCGCATCATCGCTAAGGACATATTGGTGTGTTATGTTTGCAGTATTCTACACTCACGCGTTTATAATTTGAAAACGATTGAATACGTGTTAGTGAGGGCTTTGTCTGCCATATAATGAGATAGTCAATTTTACTTTTATAGCAAGGGTTCCCGTGGTCAAGGTGTATGAGAGACGGTATGATAAGACGGAGGCAGTTAGATCTAACATCGACTATAGTAATTACTGGTTTTTTGTTACTTAATTTTTGTTTCACAATTCTTGTGGTTAGCTTCTATAATCAAACAACTTAATTTAACATGATGAAGATGAACAGACCACCATAAAACAATTATGTATCATAAAAAATTGTCAATATACTTCTACTTATTTAAATCCGAAGTGCGAATAGCCAAATTCATGCGTACAAATATTTGCACTAAATGGGGACCGAACCCGAGCCTCCTGCGTAGCAGTCGCGTTCACTACCGCCATGCCACAGAGGCTGTCATATTAAACAAAATATGAAAACGTTATATAAACGCAAGGCATCAAAATCAAGTACTTAGTTAACAAATAAACAAAATTAGGAACGACAAGCAATATTATTCGACGTTATAATATTCGACGGTAATTATTGTCTTAAGTTGCACATTATTCGTATAGAAATAAATACTAAGTGCAAACAGATATTATTGACGTATTGTGAGTGCCGTTTAGTGGTCTATACAGATTAAATGATTTTAGAAATTTGAAACAATTTTATATTGGAATCCGATCTCAAAAACTCGGTCGCTTTTTAACTAAAAGCTATCCTGTGAGCTCCGCCCTCCGCTCGCCGCTCCGAAACCACGCTAACGTGTATGGAAAATAAAATATATTTTTGGTTAACCTGTCTAGAATGTACCTTTTTCCCTATAAACGGTTTCACTCGTAAGATACCTCAAAGCGGGTTACTGGTACATATTTGAAATTGTAAAGCACTTGACCTATTCAATCGTATTATTGTTGACTATGCATTAATAGAAACAAATTGTTATTGCCAAAGGTCACGTCGAGCGCACATTCTGCCGCATCCTCAACGGCTTCCTCGACAGCTAGCAGTCCTGCGACCAGTAGTAGTGGGGGGATGATGAGCCCCTTGTGCCAGAAGAATCAAATTCTTGTGTCGCTGCTGGCGCGTCAGCAGACGCACCCGACCACGCCTCTCCCGTCGCCGAACCCCAACCTGCGCGTGTACCCGCAGCCGCCGCGTCAACGCGCGCCTGCTCCTCCGCAGATGCAGCAACAACAGCCGCGACTCAACATCAACTCTACTCTTTCCAATATACTCACTGGACCTCCCAATCAGTGAGTAGTAAAGCTATTAATAATCTACGACATATCAGTGAGCGACGTGACCGTGTTTCTCTAGCCGAGGTCGCCGATGTCTCTAGGAAGAGGTCACCAAGTTAGTTTGTTAGCCAAACATTGGCAAAGTCTGCTTGAAGTTCGTTTAGCGGGTAAATCACTCTCCCGAACTGCTTTACCGAAGTAGCTTTGATGTTGGAAAAACCGCGTAGTATGAGTGTGTCAATATGACTCGCATTTGATAAAAAGAATTATCCCAAAAGGTAAAAGTTAAATAAATTATCTTGCATCTTCAACTCATTATTAAGCTTATAAGTTATAAAATTTCCAGTATTTAGTCTTACGTCCTTACACTTATTATTCAAGTTTCATATTATTATCTCGTAGCTTTATTTTACACCTACATTACATAGTAGTACACATTTAAAAAAAAACAAATTGTCTTTTACAGCCGAACAAATAATGTGAACGGTGGTTTAGGCGTGGTCTCAACTGTCGCGAATGTCGAATGTCCGTCGACCATGGCCAATACACAGAGCCATTTGCAGCAGGTACTGCAAAGAGGTCCAGGTGGAATTTACCCTACGGCTGCGGCCAATGCAGCTTCTATTCACTATGGGACTACTGCTCCGCATCATGTCTACAATAATCAGACAACGTTAGTACACATTATTTATACAGCCTTAAATTGCTCATGTTTGT
Source organism: Pelosia muscerda (assembly GCA_963691645.1). Lineage (NCBI taxonomy): Eukaryota > Metazoa > Arthropoda > Insecta > Lepidoptera > Erebidae > Pelosia > Pelosia muscerda. The sequence continues at coordinate 10,902,839 of OY829100.1, forward strand.
TTATTTTTATCATCTTGGAGCATAGCCCTTGTCAATCCCTAATCTGAAGAAATAGTAAAACCATAAAACCTAGACGTGAGAAAGTACAGAATATATGAATTATAAAACGTATTTTATAAACTACTAGCTGACCCGGCAAACGTTGTTTTGTCTTATAAATTTTAAGGGTGAACAACCCTTATCACTAAGGGGTATGAAAAATAGATGTTCTCAGACCTACTCAATATGCTCACAAAATTTCATGAGAATCGGTCAAGCCGTTTCGGAGGAGTACGGGAACGAACATTGTGACACGAGAATTTTATATATATGATTATCAACTTTCATAGATATTGCAGTGGCGCCAATGTCTCTATACCAAAAGCCTCTAGTCACTCCACTGACTTTGAATTCGGTAACGCGGTAATGAGGAGATTCCTCTATTTACATCAGTAATATAAATTCTATGAGTAATACGGACATTCATCTCTGGTCCAGATCGCGCCCGAATCTCCTTTAGGACTTTTCGCCGTTCCTTATATTTTCAGAACAACTACTAACAACTGCATACCTTTTTGTTTTAACACATATTCACGCCTGTGAATACCATAAGGGGTAGGCAGAGGTGTATTTACACTTGCATTTCGGCCACTTTGATTTTCGGTCCCATGTAATAGGGAGTGACTCTATTGGCCTCATGCCGGTACTTTTTCATGAGTTTGAATTTACTGTCGGATGGAGAACAGCCCTATCCCATAGTCGCCTCCTATGTCACCCACGGGAAGAGATTTGGTGTTTTGCTCTACCGGAATTCACAACACAGTTTTTTGTTCTGTTGTTTTATAAAAGGCTTCACATTTATGTAAGTTAATTTTTACGTTTGTTGATATTATTTTAGAGGTGGCAGCACACGAGCGCAAGGAGGAGGTGGCGGTGAAAGTGAAACGCCTAACGATCAAACGCTCTCGGATATATTGGACGAGTTCATCGACAACATGCCTGTACCGCTCGACGTTAACCTTCGACAGAGACAAGTAAATATAGCATCATTACACATTAACAAAAGATGCCCGATTCCAAAATTTGATGCGACCCAAACATCGTCACAAACATCCATAAGATTGATTTAACGAATTCAATTTCAGGGCACGAGGGAAAGAAGCGCGATGATTAACGCGATTACGCAAAGTCTGATGCAATGCGAGACAGTCGCTAACCCCACCGAGCCTCAGGCGGGCGCACCGCCAGCCTACTCCGCTCGGAGCCCGGCCAGCCCCGGCACGGGAGGGGCGGGCGCGGCGGCCGCGGGCGGAGGCTCCCGGACACCCACCCCGGGGGAGGCGGAGGCGAGGGAGCGCTGGCGGGCCGCCGCGCCCCGCGCTCTGTACGGCGCGGAGGGAGCGAGGGCACGCGCCCTACTGGAGCAGCACCAACACCGCGTACGCCTGCTGCATATGCAGCGCTCGCAGCAAATTATGGTGCCACCCGAGGTTAGTATTTTTTAATCGATAAAATATTGCAAAGACCCCATAAATCTTCCCAAACACCCATAAAGATAATTGATTTTATATATCGAATTGCCAGTTTGTCATTGGGACATCTTTTCATATATATTCGAAAATATTTCTTATACCATTTTACATTTCGATTTTCGATAAATAGAACTTAATTATAAAAAGACCCGTTTGAGATCGTTAGGTAGCTACGCCTCACACGATGACCGAGTGTCCGGCGCGGGAGACGCCCGGCGTTTTTGTCGGTTCGAGTCCTACATAATCACCTCCACCGACTTTATCCGTATTCGTGGGGATTTTGCACACGAAAAATAAGCCTGTTCGTGTTTATGAAAATATTAAAATTATACCTAAATGTATGCGGATACGTTTTCCAGGCATCCGAGCAACCTCAGGCTGACTTGGGTACGGCCCTCGTTTCAGTGACGGCACCTCCAAACGTGACCCTCACTCGCACGGATTATCACTTATATCACCACAGTAAGTTTTTACCTATTATTTATGGCGAAGTTAATACAAAACATATTTTGTATGCTAATCTTATGTGTTGTCAACAGATCAAATAAGTGGGAATTACAGTACAAATAAAATAACCACATCGCAACAAAATCCAATGTTGAGCCGGCAGCTAAGCGTAAGTTATAGAAATTAAATTGTAATAGGTATATTGTTGGTTTGAGTGTATTAGGGACCCATCCCAATCTTCAGCTCTCCTCACCCGCAAATCAATATAACTGATGATTGACGGACGAGGCTCTGGCGTAGGCTTTCATCTGGGGGGTTGGAAAGAAAGAAAGAAAGGAATAAAGAATTTATTTGCTCATACTCGTCATAACCAAACCAAAAGGAGGAGATGATGTGAGCAGACTCCGACTAGGATAGGAGACTTGGACATAACAATAATGTTAGAAGCCGATAGAGGGAGTCCCAGACTAAAGTATGTATATACTTTGGATTGGCATTCGGATGAAGATTCTATCGAAATCTTATTGCATTCATGTTGCTTTTTCCGTGAGTATAGATTAATAATTTCAGGTGTCAACACCTTAGCCTATTTGGGCATAACTAATTAAAGAGTATTTAATTTATAATTATCGTCGGGGATACTACAAACCTGCTTGCTTAATTATTAGCATTAGAGTTTCGAAGAGATTTCGAACTCTATATAATATATAATATATCCCTACTATCAATCAATTAAATTGTCGCAGTCCGTTTCTGGACATAGGGCTCTTCTAATCTTAAGTGGCTTTGGCCTACTGTTTCCATGTTGACCAGTCGGATTGGTAGCTTTCCTTCGCAGTGATATCATTTGCGTATTTTTCCGTTAGTTGCGTCTTACCCTTTGGACTACGGAGTTACTATCAGATGAGTAACAATTACATAAAATTTAAACTATCAGCCTATAGAACAAATACCTAATTCAATGCTTTCAGTTTAAAAATGAAGAAGTAACCGTTACAATAATAAACTTACGACGTTTCAAAGTTGGTATCATGCAGATAGGAGGCCACGACCAACGCTAGCTAAGCTGGTTTGCAGTATCCCCGACGTCACTTTGTCGGATAATGTGTCTTAGGTAGCACATGATAGTGACTATAACCTAATGCCGGCGCAGGTGCCCGGGTCGGGTGCGTACTCGCACGCGGGCGGCGTGGCCACGCACTCGGCGGCCGCGCTTCACACGCCCATGACGCCGCAGCCCTACCACCGCCCGCCGCGCCCACATCTAGGTAATTAATACTACAGTATCCTTTGTATTTATCTCTCAGTTTAATTACACTAAAATATCACCAACTGCGCGTTACTTTCATGCAATTGACAGTCTAATAAAATTCATCATTGTTACCCAATCACTTTTTCATTTTGCGCTTCAACGCAACTTATTATTTGGAAGAAAAAAATCTCAAGAGCATCATAGGATTTTCTGGAATACTTGAACGAGATAATTTAGTCTGATTGGTGGATACTTAGATAGTCATTATAAATAATGTACATATAGCAAATACACAACAGTTTATATAGCTTGTGAAAAATGTGTAAGCTTGGTGATATTTTATAAGAAGCATAAAAAACTACGCGTATGTGATATGGTAAATCAGTTTCAACATTTTAACAAATATGATACTAACGAATGCTTCTGATATATGAAATTTGATTCTCTGCCAGGGATGTAAATTTGAAGGGTGGTCTTGTGGTTTCTTTTTAAAAAGTAGTTTTGCTTAGGTGATCAGTTATTTATACTTATAATTTAATGATTAACGATACAATAGTAATGAGCATTTCTTTTTTGAGGCTTTTCCATTACATTGATGATAAATCAATTATTGTAGGTTAGATATACATAGATAGATTAGAAATTTCAAATACAGTTTGTATTAGTTAAAAGCATGACAATTTTTTAAGAATTCGCATGCATTGTAGTATTCTAGAAATAGCGTGTCCTCCCGAATTACGGTGAAGTTTCCTGAAATAAAAAGAATATTAACCTAATTGCATGTCTATCGCTTAACTACTCGGTATCTCTGAAAATATCTATGCAAGTCATTAAAAATTGTTGCCTTAGTCGAAACAGCAAACTTTCGATAAGGGTAGCAGTCGTTTTCCGCACGTATTTTTTAGACGATTGACATTCCCGTGGACTGTCAACGGCGTGCGGTCGAACGATACGCTCTCAACTCCCGAATCTCGACATCATTACCCCGTTCCGCGGTAGAGATCTGGCAGGCGCATCAAATTAGGTAGGTGGGGTACTCGCGGGTGACAGTAGGCCACTGTTTATAACGCGGCGTGTGTGGCAGTGGGAGGCTACTTCGACGAGGGCGGCGCGGGCGCGGCCGGCTACTGCGGCGACTACGCGCGCTGCGGGCCGCTGCCGCCGCACGCGCCGCACGCGCCCCACGCGCCGCACCCGACGCACGCGCTGCCCCTCGACCACCAGCACCCATGTGAGTATCGCCGACGACCGCCCGCCCCCACACACCAATCTTAACACCACTGACCTACACATTCGACTGGATCCTGATGAAGACGGGGCTCGTTCTGGGGGCACTCTCTTGTCGAATCGACTCGCCCAATCGTCACCATCTAGAGCGAGAGGTAAGCGGGGACGTCGAGTAGCAATAATTAAACTGACCCCAAAGTAACTTATATTTTTCTTCCGATGCCTATCGCTCTGCATGGTTATTAATTATAACATTTGCATCCTGCGCTTGAACATTCTTCGCTTCTCCGTAATGACTTCCCTGGAACGACGGTAACGCGTGTAATCATAACTATCGGTGCGCGCTCTCCTCATAGCACGAGTACAAAGGTAGGAGGAAATGTACCCCAGGTCTGGCACCTCGGGAGCTCGATTCGATCGTATGTTGTGTGCAGGCGCGGGCAGCGGCGTGGGCGGCGCGGGCGTGGCCGGCGTGGCTGGCGTGGCCGGCGTGGCGGGCGTGGCGGCGGCCGGCGCCGGCACGTCGGAGTACGTGCGCAACGAGCTGCGCGCCGTGGTGGGCGCCCGCTCGGCGCGCCCCGACCTGCACCAGCTGCAGTCGCCCGAGATGGACCCGCTTATGACCTTCGACATGCCTACCCCCGGTTGGTATACCGTTCGCTTTGTTACTAATTGTCTTTTTCATAACCGTGTTCGGAAATGCAAAGATTGAGTAGAGGGAGCTCAGTCGAACTGTGAACGATTATAGTGTTATTGTATATATTACAGATACGTTTATTGATATACGAAACATTACGCGAAAGTCGGCAAATTTGAGTATTTCAAAATATATAATATATATAAATATATATTTACTGGAAATCAAATGTATGTATAATGTTTATTATATATGAATACTTATAAACCTGATTACAAATCTGTTTAACAGTGACGAGTAAGACTCCATAGGTGTCGTTTCACTTGCAACGTAATCCTTTTGCGATAATGCCCCATACATGATTTAGTATCCAGACTCGATTAAAACGAGACAGTAAATTTGTTTGGACTTTGGATATTGAAACGATGGCGTCGGACGCGCGTTTTTATAAACATTGTCAGTGTAGGGGATAACCACTGCCAATGTATACGTGTGTACGTACGTAGGTGGCGGCAGTGTGGTGGGGGGCCGAGCGTCCTCGGCGTCGACAAATTCGTGGGAATCGCAACAGAGCACCCCGGTAAGCTTGGGAAACGTTCAGCGAGTATAAACTATCATCTAGTCACTTCACTACTTTATCGGTTTTCATTATTTTTGTAGACCTACTTATAATATTATTACGTCTGCTCTGCTGCGTGTGTTGTCAATTCGATCATATTGATACTTAGAAGCAGATTTGAGAAATGTACCAAACTCTAGCACCTTTCTCTAGTCATTTGAGTATTAAAGGATGACTCACGCTACACTGTGTCGAGTCCGAGCTGAGCGTTGGCCGCGCCTCTGTTGGTTCCGAGCGTCTCCGACAAAACGGTTGCAGCTCGGTATAGCGTGAGGATGTTCATACATTGTATATATGTATGTATTTTGACCGTGCGACGGCCGACTTGGCTCGCACACAGTCTAGCGTGAGTCATCCTTAAAATCATATTTTAACATTTCATATTAAGTGCTTCCAGCGTGGATTTGGTACATTCCTGAATTTCAAAAAGCTTTTGTGATGTGATGTCTAATATTATCGAAAATTTTAGTATACAAAAAGTAATCATTAAATCTTTTTTAAATTCTGTTAAATGACTCATGACGTGAATTCTCGGCTTTTAGGATTTTGACATCAAAAATTAAGCTTACTATAAAGTGGGATAATTCGCATGCCCAGAGGACCAAGTGTGGTGAAGGTTTTATGAAGCTGTAGTAATAAAACAACAGCATTATATATATGCCATAGTTTGCTTGTTGTGCGCTTATGAAACCATAATAGAAGATTTTTCGTTGGTTTAGTTTCGTAGACTTCTAAAAAGGATTGCATGACGGTACTTGAGATCTGGAACCAGTCCCCACTTCTAGTCAATATATATTATACACGAGTAACGATCAAAATAATTGTTTCTTTGTGTACATAATGCACAGTAAAGTAATCATAAACAGACATTTGCTTACAATGGATAGAATTACCGTTAATTTTTTGCATAGGAATTAAGCGCGATTCACACATAGCGTGGGTATAATGTCACCTCCGGCAATCAAAGACCCAACTGTCATACGAACATCTATTGAAGTCCAATAACTGGTCTAACTGCAATATTTCGATATCGCCATTGGACTCAAGGTGAAAAGCGTTGGATGCGATCGGGATTAATGCAAATAGAATGATGATATATTGGTTGTCATTTCTATAGGCACAACCGGAATACTACCTTTTAAAGTGGAATTATGTGGGGTTCAATAGTTGACATGTTGATGAATATTAAAAAAAAATAGGTGTGAAAAAGTTATATAATTTGAAGCACCTTGAAATTTATCTTCATGCGAAAATTATCTAATATTCCGATCGTTCCCCGTGTATAGTAAAAGTCCATCTGTCTTTGGCTTCCTAAATGCTATCGATTTTCCAAGATTTTGTATTTAGTTGAAATATAATTTGTTGAATAGAACAAATGTAGGTAGAAAAATTATGTAGGTCCACTAATTTATTTTATAGTTAGTCGTCTGAATTTTTTTAACGAAAATAAAACGTTTTATTAACCATAATATACATAAAACGAAAACCGAAGACCCACTAGCTTTTACGTGCAAAATTATGACCTCTAATTCGAAGTAAACTTGCATAGTGAATGACAGAATTTTATTATATCCGGATCCGAATTCAATACGAAAAGTATACGTTTTAATGATTTGAAATAACACTTTATTCGAACGTCGCATACTCTATGGCTAGTAGTATTAGTTATAGGGTTCTAGAATCGGGTGATCGTGATAAAAGTAATTAAACAGTTTTGTTCATTCAATAAAACCACTCTTAAATATGTCGTTCTCATCTTAGATCTATCACTAACCACCATACCACTTCTGTAAGGCCCTTATGTTCTGACTTTATAAATTCTATACAAAAAGTTGATTCGATAACATTATCTACAATGTTTGTTTATCTGTCGTTAAATTCAGTTAGGCCCCCAGGAGATGTCACTATTCGACCTCATAACACAATTAGTGAAAGGCATGCGGGGCACGCACCATAGCTGTATCGTTTGTCTGTCCAGAGTACTACGGAGGCGGGCTCGGCGGAGGCGGGCCCGGCGGGGCCGGTGGCGGGCGGTGATGAGGCGGGCGCGGGCGCGGGCGCGGCGACGAAGGCGTCGCTGCTGCAGAAGCTGCTGTCGCAGTGAGCCCTGCGCTCCAGATCGCGGCGCCCCCTCACTCCCCGGCTCTGGTTGACGGTTGCATTTATTCCTTTCTCGCTCGTTTCGACGAACGATAGTCGACGATACTAAGATTCCAACGTAACGAACGTCGTCGTTCCGAGTTACGGTCTACGTGGTACCTCTGCGGCTGTAAATCTCACTCGCGTGAGAGTAATATAGTACATACACGTATTTATAGACGTCTTTAAATGTAGTCTAGTAGTGCTAGTGATGTTTTCGAGCTGTAAAAAATCGTTTCGTTAATGATATATTTACTTCATTAAGTTCTAAGAGAAACTTTAGGTATCGTATTTTATAAATAATGTATGTATGTAACTTTAAATGTGCGTATAAGTTTAAAGACTAGCGAATCGATCCAAAATTTGTAGTTTCATGTGATGGAATAAAAGCGATATACAAAATATCCTGTTGACTCGTACGCCCAGTACGCACATTCACAATGTACAATAGAAATATAATACTGCGTGCAATACTGTATAGAAATAAACACATAGTTTGGCGTTGTGAACGTTATGTATTATAGTATGAAAGTCAGATGTTACCTGTTATGGCAAAGTAATTTGTATTATAGTATATGATGACGAGGCGTCGTCGAGTGAAATGGTTTCTCATATGGAGAATTTTGTTTGTACGTGTAAATAATATGTTGTTAAATTATACCTGTTGCTTTATTGTAAATATTTTGTTAAAATATTTCTTTGTGTTTCGTGTATGGTACAATATTATTTAGTTTCAACCCTTTTTATGATATTGATTAAATAATTACAAAGCCTATTTTATGTTTTTTCCCATATTTACCTGATTTTTATATTATATGCTTCTAGGTCTAGTTTATGTTATAATCGCAGTAAATGTTGGTGTTTCTACAAAATTATAGCTGTTTATCATTATATTACATATTATAATATTCTTACGCGGAAAGCGAACTTTGTTTGACATATGTATAGTTCGAATAGGTATCGCTCAGTATCAACATTACATGACATTAAATTGGTGATCCTCAATAAATTTGCTAGATATATATTACTTATATAGTATATATGTGAAGTTATAAGTATTTGTCTGTGATTATAACATTTACAAGTTCTTGAGAATAGAGTAATACCCCCTTATAAAGTTATTCTACTCTACGGTTTAAAATCTGTTCGACAAAGTTACCCTAAGACACTGGTGTGGGTTTGCCTTTCATAAAATCAATTAGCAGATACTAAATCGCCGGTAACTGTATTCTATGCACTGATGTGCAAAAATGAATTTGGTGTATAATATCAATACCTGTAAACGATAAAATAAAGTGATATCACATAATGCACAAACAAGTGTTATTGCTATAACGCGGCTGTACAATGTTTTGTTACAGCCTTAAACAAAATTATCGATGCTCAGTTTGTACTATTTGCGCTAGCTTTTTGCGCATATTATTAATGCGTAATATTTTATGATGTGCTATTTTTAAAATGGATCTTACTGATGAACATATTAAAATAAAAGTTCTTTGGTCTTTTACTACCGAATGTCGCACATTCTTAATTATAAACTTTGTTCAATCTTGAAAAGAAACAATATTTTCTTCAATAATGTTATGTTGATTGAAGATTTTTAAGTAGATCATTAGCGATGTTTATAATTAAGGCCAAAAAGTATAAGAAACTTAGTGTACAAGTCTACGTGTATAGCGAAAGGCAATTACCTAAATGTGAGTAACATCGCTGTTAGGTGTCATTTTTAGTAACTATGTATTAAATTTTAGGCACGAAATTTAGCAGTATTCGCCATTTCAAGCAGTAATTTGTACTGCCGTAGCAGTGAGTTACACAACAGTCTTAAGAGCTAATACTGCTTGAAGTGGCATGTAATTTGATGTAACGATTTAAGCATACTAGATTTGCACAATATTACCTAATAATAATTGTATGTTAACTTTAAAGTGTAATACTAATTTAAAATTGATTAAGACCTCTTGGGTGTGGTGTGTATCCTAATAACGGTCTAATAAGTGTAACTTAAAATTTAAAAATATCCCTCTCATAGAATTGTTGAATGTGTCGCTGAAAATTTTTACTTTAGGGACCATGATTCAAACTTGGATGGTCGCAACCTCACATCTGTTTTAATATAATAAAGGAACTATGAAACGATTCAGTGGTGAGGAGATTGGATAAAGGATACATGCTTTCACAGTTGTGTATTTTCATCAGGAATTGTTGCACCTATACATTTGATCTTTGAACAGATTTCACATAGACGATAATATATATTTTTGGTGAGTGGCAACAACTCAAACATTTAGTACTTAAATAGGGGGTTCACTCAACTTAGTGGTAAAATATAAATAAGTTTCGTTATATGTATTGTATATTAATTACGTACAATGTACAGCAATCGTTTCTTGAACACCATCCATAACATATAGGACGTATAAATACATTAAAGAAGTTAATTGTGATGTTCTACACCTAAATAATGAACGTACAAAATATGTTTAAATGATCCGCAACCCGAGTTACAGAGAACTGTCTACGAAACAAAGAAATGTATTTTTATACCATACGAAATAGTTTGGAAGGTGGGCCACTGACCAATTTTATTTTGTCACTGTTGTTGATGTATTAATGAACACATTACGGCTCGGTTCATTTTAATATGTAGTAAGTTTAGCTTTACGCAATGTAACGATATGCCGGAGACAGGATTCATTCCGCTAGAAGCCCGGTGTTAATAGATACATTTCAACCAATAAAGTACAAGTCATGGCCTTGTTACACGGAAGTTTAAATAAGTAATATGGAAGTAGTCGAGTCTAAATACATTCATAGTGCATTAATATATGAAAAATCTATTTACTCGTAACTGGTCACTAGATGGAACAGCATTATATGCCGTCACTAAATCGAACTACGACATCTCAATGACAATTTAATGTACACAAATGTTATATTTTTTGCAGATTTATGATAACATAACTAATTTATGTAATCAGTACTATATTATAACGTTTGGAACACGTCCATTGCATGGTATACTTTTCTTTATCGGTTTCATGTAAATAACATATTGATACAACTATGTTTACAGGAATTACCGGCATCATGGTTTACCTTACAACGGTTACATTACGTCCTATGTTGTCTATGTCTGATGTTTCGATTAGTTTGCACGTACTCGTACCCTAGGTGGGTGGCCAGTCACCTAGCTATTGTACTCTACTCGATAGTTATACCGTGATCGTGTTGCTTTCTGTAAACATAACTGTATGCTACAGACCGCGAAAGGATAAAAGCAGTAAAGTCATGCCGTAAAAAATGTAGGTGCCTGAAAATATAATAGATAAAAGGATATTTTTTCATCATCACCTTTATAGGAAATAATGCGACTATAAATATTGAAGATTTAAAATAGATACTAGTACTAAATATGCATAAAATATTGAGTAAATTAATAAGTCTGCCTGCAATCACAAAATATTCCATTGAAACATAAATCATAATGACTACATTTTACTTAAGTACATAAATAAAATTCATTGTAAATAAACCACATCGAATTTAGAGTTGATGCATTGATATATGTATCGAAAATATTTATATAATGAATCATGTAACAGTTGATCCTAACGAAGAGAACTAAAATTAACCGCAATGCCTTGAAAATAGATTACTGGAGCCATTTAAGATAATTACAGTTGATGATGTTGGTGAGTTAGTCTTCCAAATTCAAAAGTAGACTGTACAGCTCTGTAAAGGTAGTTGTTCTTGGTGATCATCATGCATCTTAGTAACTAGAACTTTTCGTTACTCTATTACTTAAATAGAGTAACGAAAAGTTCTAGTTAACTTGCTACTGGCTGATAAGTTGTTGAATAATGTAATGATGCAGGAGACCTATAATACTATAAAAATATAGTTGCATGATGCAATTTTTTCTATCAAGTATAACCATGTATTTTAGATCGGTACACTAAAAAACTACCTTTCAGACTCCAATACAATAATCGTATTTATAGGCAGTCTTTCCTGACTCTATCCCAGGGTAGGGCTCTCTTTTCTGAAATATATTATATTCTTCACTCATTTGAAAACAATCCTCTGACTATGGGAAAGTACAAAAATGATTTCATTTTCATATATTTTGCTATTAACCAAAAATATTATAGTTTACGATTTAGATACCAGCTATTCCAAATATTATTTAACAAAGAGACACTGTCATTGACAACGATAATCGCAAAAAATCGCCGTATAACGAGGTTAAACGATACTCACCAAGTCTTAATATTAAAAAAATATAGTTATCAATCCTTTCATAGTTTTCTAGCACTTCTGCATCTCAGAATGCAAGTTAGTTATTTATGGTGGCGCCTTTGGCATGCTCAGTGTTCCACCGACACAGTATCTTTGAATCATCAACGAAAATAAGTATTCCTAAATATATAAATAATTATTTTGATAACAGAAAATTTAAATAAAAAGTCTTTATAAAATGTATGGACATCGTCTAGTATATAACGTGTTAGATCGTATAAAGTGAATTAATACCTCGTAAAATCAATTTGATCGTCCTAGTTGATAACGAAATTGTACAAACCGCTACCCTACCCTGTTAAACATACTTCGAAGAAAGTTAACATTTGGTAAACGCTAGTGTGTGCTGGTATATATACCTTATAAGTCTTTTCTAATTACTTATGTAATATTTAATTTGTGAATTGGTAAAGCCAATTCTGATATTGTCTATTCTATGGAATTTTGGAAATTAGTGGTAATGTCGAACATATTGTAAGAGCATGATAGATTTTACATTATATTATTACATTTCTGAAGAATTGGTATATATAAAATGTTACGTATAATTTGGAATTCTATATGGAGATTGAGATAACAATTTAATTTGGTATATAAGAGGATATGACCCATTGTCACAGAGTAAATTTAATTAATTAAAATATAATTAATTGGGTCCAAAATTCCATCCAATCTTGCAGAAAAAATTCAATTGGACTGCATTAATAAATGTGATATATCGATGTGTAATAGAAATATTTTTTTATCATTCATAAACTTACTCTGCGGCAGGGGCCTACGAATCATTATCACTGCGCAGCAGAACAAGAAAGAACATAGATGTGTACGGGAGTCTTTGTTTTGAAAGGAAAACATAATTAGTTTAAGACATTTTGATTTTTATTTTCATATCTTTGTTACAAGATGAATCAATTTATTTTATAGTTATTGTTTATTTTCCGCTACATTTAAATGTCTTTCTAAAAATCCTCTATTCGGAGGTAAAATTGTGTGATAAAATATTTATTATAGTTGGATGACAGTCGCTAACACAAGAAGGCATTCCCGTACTTTTTTGATTTTATTTTTTGTATAAAATCATGTCTTTTGTCTTGGCCTGTCGTCCGTGATCAAGGGTATTTTTATATTGTGAATATCGCTTAGGTTTAATATTCTGTTATAGCGTTATAACAACTAATTATGTTTTTCAAAGACACTGCAAAGTGATATTAGATAAGGTCGCTCACAGAATTGATTTTTGAGAATGTGTGCTTTGTTAGTTGTATGTAGAGCTGTGTGTATCCATTTGTAGAAATAAGCACAACTGACAGTCCTTTTACTCGTACAATCCTATGACCATATTTCAATAACGGAAGTGGAGAATATAAAATATTACTTGGTAATAAAACAGAAGCCTAGTCCTTGTTTGTACAATTATCTTTTTTGTGGGTGGCCCGGTAAGTCTGTGTTACTTAGTTTTTCAGATGTTAGTTAAGGCCTTTTGTGTTGCTGTGCATTTCTACGCATTGTATGTATGTATGTTTATATATTGTAAATAGCTAAAAACATATATTTTTACGATTAGCATACACAACCAAAGTTGTTATGAAGTGATGGTTGATTAAATAAGAAATTTAAGTATAGGTCGTTATGTTTATTTTGAAAGTGATACAAATAAATCTGTGCAGTTACAGTCTGTCAGTACATCATAGCGTTGTAAACGACCACCGTGGTATTAGTAAAATAATGAACTTCCATTTTGGCACAATGTTCTAACGAAACATAAAATCATTTCAGCCATCAGTAACAAATAGGAAATCAATGAAAAGAAGATTAAGTATACATAGTTCCTTTTGTTCCTAGTAGTTTGCTCCAGGTCGTCTACCATATTAGTAACTGTCAATTAAGAGAAGAAACACTCTGAGTACACTATAATACCTTGGTAATATTCGAACTGTAATATTTTATTAATTGATAAAATCAGGCGTTATGAGTACATAACATTTAAGTTGTATTTTTTTGTACATTTTAGATTCGAAAATATATTAATATCTAAATGATACGTCTTTTCATTTATGTACCTGTATTTCTACGTAGTTATTAACTATCCTAAAAACCTCTATTCCTATATAACTAACGAGTGAACTCCTGGTGACATTCTTCGGAGATGATTTTTACGTTTTACGGATTAGGACCCCGATTCTATAAAAGTTACTGCCAATCATTGTCAAACAACAGCCACTACTACAAAAACATTTAATTTTCACCTTAACTAGTATGCTGTTAAAGTCTGAAATTAAATGGCATCTTGTAGGGTGAATTGATTGATGTAATGAACTCTTATTTATTCAATTTTGGACTTAAAGCCTGTACTAGTGCAAAATTTTGATATTTATACTTTGTCAAATATAGGATGATAATTTTGACAGGTCTAAGTAGGGTACCCCATACAGTACAATCGTAAATGAATCCATTCGATATTCGATTATCGTTCCCGTAGAATATGGTATCGATGTTACATAAATAGTAAAACATTTAGTTCTTATTATTTTATATACTTAGGGTATTATAATTTTATAAATATTTGTTTACTTAGCGTGACACTTCATTAGTGCGGCGCGGCATTAACTAATCGAACTTTACTGCAAATATAGATTGATAATTGCTACAGTTACTGCCATTTATAGTATATTATTTATGTTTTATATTATATCTAGTTAATTCTATTACCAAAATTTTAGTAGATAAGTACTTAAACATAAAATTATTTTCATAAATTAATAGATTATGTTCGATTTATTCGATTCATTTGTCTGCAGTCAATTATGCTGTATTCTTGCAAGGCACTACTCTACGATAAGTGGGCGGTACTTGTCTATGAATTACGATAATTTTAGATGTATTAATTTGTTTATAAAAATATGTTACTTCATAGACGTGAACTGTCAAAATTATCATCCTATATTAGACAGAGTATAGTGTAGTATCTGGCTGTGGTACGTTTCTCTCCGACCAAAGAAATAGCCGAAACCACCGTATTCTTTGTTTAGTTAGGTAAATAGGTAAACAATCTTGATGTGCCTGTTACTTGATGTGATGTGTAAAAACTTAGTTTATCCTTACACTAGCGGACTTTAAATAATATGTTTGTTGGTCCTTTAACTTTTCCCTTATAATTGACAATTGGATCTTCTATTTGGTATCGAATCCGAAAGTTGATGGGCCGGATGGACTTGCACAACTTTTAATTAATATGGCTCCTACACCCATGTTTGACTTTTCAATTCTAGTCAGCTTTAGAATCAGGCTCACTTCCAAGTTTTATGGCTACAGACGTAACCCATCTACTCTATAAATTTGGTAGTAGACCCGAATAACTATTCAGGGTGTAAGGGGAACACTCCCGAAGCCGAAGGCCTCTGGTAGTACTCCTGGTACACAACATATTGGCATTAAAAAAATTAGGGCAACGCAATTGTTTTCTATCGTGCCGTTATAACTTGCGTTATTTTCATTATTTTTAGGACACGTCAATTTGACTTCACCCCGCCTGATGGTAAGCTGAAGGCAAAGTTTCAGGAAAGAGGGTCGCCATTACAAAAACGAAAAGTGTTAGGTACAATGGTGGCACTCAGCTTGACGACCTCATCAGATGAGAGAGAGAATTTCGCTTTATTTACTCTCCATCGTATCAGTAAAGCTAAATGAAACAAAAATTTCATGACAAAACATCAAAACAACTCGCAAAATAGCGCTATTTGTTTTTTTTTGTTGTGACGTTTTTTTATGAAATTTTCGTTTCATTCAGCTTTACTGATACGATGGAGAGTAAATAAAGCGAAATTTAGTTTTTTAAATTGCCTTGCCTTATTTTTTTGCCAGCCGTTGTTTATGGGAGTGCCTACTTCTTTGGCCGCCTGAAGAAGTAGGAATTTCTTCTGTCGAATCGACAGCATTTTTGAGTTGCCATCGTGGTGTAATCATTTGTTTCACGGTAGCGCCGCCACTCACTCACTAGGCTTATCTACTACTTCTGTCCCCTTATGAGGCTCACGGTAGACAGTTTTGGGTAAAAGAAGGAAGGTTGATGCAGAATCGAGAGTATCATCAAGACAACATCGCGTAAATTCGGAGTTCTGAACAGAGTGCGACGTTTTTTCACGCCTAAGCAGCTTTATACAAGCAGTCTTTATACAAAAATACTTAGGGATTCATGAGGTCACGAACGCTCGCGAGGCTTTGCAGATGCATAAAGATGTTGCGTTCTTGGCAGTTCTACCGCCTCTACCACGGTGAATGTTCTGATGAGCTGTTCCAATTAATCTCACCCTCCCTACCTACACAGGACAACGCGTGCAGGGCTTAAATGTCATCCGCCTACGGTACAGAATATTTCATCAAGAACCAAGCGATTCGGTGAGCCTTTCCTTTGCCGCACCATTAAGTCTTGGAATACCTTATCAGCTCACCTGTTTCCTTCTTCCTACAGTCCCTGGTCCTTTAAACTGGGCCTGATCTGATGAAGCCGTCAAGCTGAGCGCCACCATTTTAACACTGTATGTAATGGTGACCCTCCTTCCTGAGATTTTGCCTACCGCTTACCATCAGGCGAGATGAAGTCAAATTGAGCCCTAGATAAAAAAGAGAAGGTAGTACTACTCGACTATGGGCGTACCTGAGTGCTGTGGGGAGATTCTTCTTCCTGTTTGTTTTTTTGAGCACTGTTTCGATTTTACCGCCCTAATTTTTCCTTTATATGTGGTAACAAGAGTCTTTACAGTATGTACTAATAAGCACAGCATGTTTTATTTAGCTGCAGACAGTAGAATGCAATTTTTAATTAACACATTTACTAATAATTGTTACAATTCATGCATTGAATGGTTGGTTCTTATTTATGATACAGATATTGTTAATGCACTCATAGTTAATTTCCATCAACGAAATAAGAAATAATATTAGTTGGTAATTATTATTGGTGTGTGAATTATTGAGTGCTCTATTGTTTTATAATCCAATCAGCATAGACTCTGATTCTGACCTGACCTCTGGAGGTCTTATTCACTGTCAAGATCCCATACGCAAAATAGTAGGTAAATACCTACACAAACACAGTATTGTCAAGCAACAATTTAGGCTATTAGGAAGTTCATGTAGGTGATTTTCATAGACAATTAACTCTCGAACGTACAACCGTGTAGAGTGACGGTGCGCGCAGTGAAACATTTATGCGAATAAAATTGACAAAAAAAAATGAAAACTCACCCAGTATATATAATAATTAGTTATGGAGCATGAGTTTATCCAAAATATTTTTTGGGCTACGATTTTAGTTCTTTTGTTTGGAATTACTTTAATAACAGCAAGCATTGTATATTACAGTTTGAAAAGTGTTTCTAGTTACATGCATTGGTTAAAGTTTTTCCGAAGACGTGAAAAGTGTTCAGATAATAATTTATTGGTTCTGGTGAGTGACTACTTTAATTCAATTATCTTTTTTATTTTAATTATTTAATCATTTATAGATTTTAATTATTTATTAATTTTTTGATTTTAATTATTTATTAATTTATTGGTCCTCTTATTCATTTTGCTTGGTCTGTCAGCTGTTCCAGGAGCGATTGTCGTCTGATCTCTCAACCCTGAGAGGAACCTCGCCCCTTTTTCAGTAGGCAGCAGGTAGTAACTGACTAGCAGGTGAGGTTGGCTTGGACCCAGAGATGTTGACAGGTTAGCGTAAATGTACACGTGTCACATCCAATACAGCATAAATTAGAATTGTACCAAAAATCTATTCGAATATAATTTTGGTGCAATTTAAAATTGGTGCGGTAAATGGTATGTCCTGAAATAATATAGTTATGTTTCATTTATGTACTACTGAATATTTTAATGTTTTAGCACGCTTTAGACATATTATCTGCGATGGTAGCGCAATCAAACTGTCCAATTTCTTTTCCAATTTATCCGCTAACTTCTATGCATGTTTCAAAATGTCTAATAAAATAAAGCACTATTCTACCCCGGAATATCTAGACTAATGTTGGTCGGTGGTTCTACCAGTCTCATTAATACCGCGTTAGCAAATTTAAAATCTCAAATGAATTGAGATAAATATATACTTTTTATGACAGCCGGCTATATCTGACAGGTTGATAGGCTTATAAAAAAACCATTTCATGGTTTTTATTTTCTGTCACTTTCTCAGACCTAGGTTTTGTGTAAAGATATGTCCCTCTAAAGCGTGATTCACACAGCGCGTGGGCGGATCGGTCGCGGGTGTTTTTGCCATCCATCGCCGTTTTCTTAATAAGGTATTTTTTTACTTTATTCTGTAAACGGTGATGGATGGCAAAAACACCCGGGCCCGACCCGCACCCGCGATTTGTGAATCACGCTTTTAAATGTATTTTTGTCCCTCTAACTAATTTTTACTAATAACTTTAGGAGTTCCACTGTACACAAGAAATACTCATTAGAAATCAACTTTGTTTTGTAGTAGGTAGGTAGGTTAAATATTAAAATTTTAAAAAGCTTTAATAAATACTTATTATATGTATATTAACTTATTTAAAACAATGTAACGCCTATTTAGCCTCTAGTACTGAGTACATAAGTTATAATAGCTTACGTAGACTCTAATTTACTCTCATTAACGTATTCACCGTCGATAAAGTAAATTAATTGACGAGGTCACTTGAAATAGCACAAAACTCATATTGCTCTAAATTTAGGAGTTGCATCAACAGGGTACAAGGTATGTGTGTTCATACTTTAGGAAACTTATGCCTTATAATTATACTAATTAGCTTACCTTAAATACGCAACATTTAATTATAGTATTTTTGACTTCAGTAGTTTTTGCTACTAGGTTATACTATACTGTTGAGAATTTGATATTAATAATACTCATTATTATGAGCAAGTTCGACCTAATCGAAACGAAATTAAATCGGGGTGCTATCATTGTGATGCCCCTTACATACCTATTATAGAGGCACGGCGTTATTCTATATCTATTACTAATATATAGGCTTCTACTACACTGTTTATTTATTAGATTAATTTAAATCATTCGGCAAGTGAATAAATTACGAAAGATTTATTTTTAATTTAGTCTCTTCTTATTCTTCGTGTTTTTAGTTGATACTGTGACCTTAGCACGAAAATCTATCGAATTCGTAATGTTAAGGTATCGTGAGAACGGAGCATTGCGATTGACGGGCTTACGTATGCACATGTTCATAGTAAGCAGGCTGCACTGGCACTGTTCCTCGGAGATCAGCTCTCGGATTGCTTTTTAGTAATATTGAGCATGATTGTATCTTCAGAACGGGTGTCAGTGTGTTCTAAGTAATGATGTTGTCTCTTTAAAGTAGGTACTTACCTACCTATACTAATGCTAATGACGCCCGCATAACAATGATGCTAGGACGCAATGCAAACGTGAAATTCAAGAGCAAATCTCCAATTCATTTGAAGGATTTGTTGGCTGGGGCTAAAAGTGACTCAGCCAGGGGACCCTTTATAAATCTTGCAGATGAGACCGCTTTGAAAGAAATTACCTGCGTAATACAATCTCTACATAGGAGTTAGTAGAGTCAGTATAGGCATAGAGAGGTAAGTGTTTAATATTAATCCTATGGAAAAATTACAGAACAAAAAGACATCTAATTCCTGCTGACTGGTAGCAGACGCTAAGTGCTTGGCTGGTATACTCGTAGCAGGTACCTACGTTATATTGTTTGATTTGACTCATTTAAAAGAAAAGTCAGAGACGTAGATCAACTTGTTGCGGTTATATAAAGCAATAATTACCTTTTATAATTTAACCATAAAAAGTTAAAAGTACAGCTTTAATCACCATTGAATTAGTCTATCACAGTTCATTGCTGGACATAGGACTCTACCAATGTGCTCCATTCCCGATTTTCTGCCTTCCGCTTCGATGTACGAACTTTTTGTATTGTGAAATTATCATAGTTGTAACCATTTGAATCCTAACGACTGACTTCTCAGTCTTCAACTACTTATAAAACAAAAAAAAAAATTAGTGCTCTCACTTTCTCTCTGTGTTACCTTTGTTTAACAGATATTTTTATTGATGAAGTTTCGCTAACATACTTACTAGACAGGCAATATGAGGCAAAGGTAAAGTTGATATGAATAAACTTATTAATATAGTTACTCTATCTATAGCGGTAATACAGCTTGTACCCGAAATAGCGATAGAACGCTTTGAATTCTTCGCGGCATTAACGTACCGCACGAGTTCTTTCGTTCGTATTTCATGTCTCGAAACGCAGCTTTGTCCTGGCGGGGGGCGTGAGGGCGTGCGCCCGAAGCCCGAATGCCGGGACGTCGGGAGTGTTAGGGATTTCGTATTTGTATCCAGGAGAGGCGAGCTAAATAGTGTAGTTAAGAGGCGCGCGGCCGCTCGTTCGCACGCATGCGTGCGCTCCCTTATCCTGTTGCACGCATTACGTAGTCCTACCACCTTACGGTATCCTACGATATGCTTAAGCTGTTAGATAACGAATGCGAATTCTATAATAATTTTATTATTTTCATGGTTTATAGTTACTTGGACTTGATTGACAAAAGATGGACGTGAATAAAGTATTCGTTAGGAATGTTAATAGGCATTAGGTTTTGTGTATTAGTATTTAAAATGGTGTGGTGAGGTCAGTGCAAACTATTCGCAAAGTAGCAACATGCCTTGGAACTGTCCGTGGTCGCGCGACCGCCAGCAGCCTCCCGCTGTCAGTCCACCGCTACGAATAATGCCGGAGGTTTGTTTGTTATTATCAGACTTAATATTTAGCCATATAAAGGTACCTTTGTGATTGATATATTGGATTTTGATTGATTATTTAATAGCTACGTTGATTGATTGAATTGTAATTGCATTTAGGTATAGCACCTTCTTTCTTTTGTGATGTGAGTTTTATTTGACCAAACACATTTGATATATTTGTAGATACAGGTATCTATTTGCTGAAATAAACCGCGGGTATTTATCAATCGCTACACTTCAATTACTTATAGAATAGGTATTAAATTTCACAGATACCTGCTTAAAATGTTAACTTTGTAAGTACCTATTGAACGTCACTGGAGTTGGACTCATTAGGCTAAAAAAAAAAAAAAAAATTGATTGGTAGATTGATTGACAGTAGAGAGCAGTAGAGGGTAAGTTGAAGTTGATACTCAATGAACTCATTACAAAATTCCTAAGTGACAGGATTCTCGCTTGACGACATAAAAGTTATAAAAGTGAAAAAATCTATATTGATAAAGCATAAAGCCACTGAGACGTTATCCCGGGAATGTTTTAATGGATTTAAAGTGTTGTGTGCATGTTAATTTCGTGTCTATAAAATAGAGAAGTGGACTCTATATGACGAGTGCACTTAGCTGTTTAGTTATATTATTATCTCTGTTTTATGTGTGTTCTGTCTATTTCGATACACATTAAAAATTCGGCTCTTAAAAGAGATCGCCTTACCTAAGTAATTAATAATAAAAATAGGTATCTACACTACTTACCTTAGATTTTAAGTTTTTAACAAAGTTTCGAACGTTTACGTTACGTTATATACTTATTAAATGCGTTACTTAACGTTAACTTAATGAAGTAGGTAGAGACCAAACTGAGCTCGAACTATATGTTAGTCAGTTAGTTAAATTACATACCTAGTTTACTTTTTAAATATATGTTTTATTGAACCACGTTATATGGAGTATAGGTTGGTACAATCAAGTAATCACATCAAATAAGATAGCTCTCTGTATTTCGTTACAAATGTTTCTACCATGTGCTGTAGAGCATGATTACCAGAGTGATGAGAGCTACAACTGCTCACAAGAGGTGGTAGAGTCGGCAGAGATCAGCTGGCTCGCGGCTCAGTACTGAGGCGTTTGTGGCCGCGAGTACCCGCATGTTGAGGTAGAGGCACCGGATATAGTTACATATAAAAAAACAGTTGTTTTTAATGATAGTGACAATTTTCTATTCAACATTCAGAGTATAAAAAAAATACTTGAATTTTTTCAACGTGTTGTAAAGTGAATTGTGATGGTTCGATTTAAAAAGAAAACTTTGTAATCAATTATACATTAATATGTATCGATAAAATAAAATGCCTTGGAACTGTCTCTGGGGTTACCAGGCTCCTGCACCGACTTGCAGAGTGAGTGGACCACTGCATTTAGCGTTACAGGTACTTACATGCACAATATGTATTCCTTAATATTTAAACATAGAATATTATGTAAACATAGTACGTACATAATGATAAAAAGATAAAAATTCACTGTTATTGTTATTGAAACACCTATGAAAGTGTATTTGAAGGTCTGAATTTTAAATGTGTTATTTATTTGTTAATGTAGATTGTATTCAGCGCGTTAATATGCTAATAATGTCAATAGTCATGGTTACTGACATTGTGTTGTTTTAACTTCTAGAGGTGGACTTATCGATAAATATAAACATGTTAAAAACTTCATTAAATGTTTATTGAGTTATGATTTTAGATTGACTTGGTCATTTATATTACTTGTACATAAAACAATTAACGCTTTTCGGATTTAAAGAGCTTTTAGACTTTCGAGTATTAAAAAAAATTGTATGTCACTACACAACGACTAGTCTTAGAAGCTACTGGATAATAGGTCTATTTATTAATGGAATTAAGTTTAGGCAACTACTTGCATGAGTTTACTTATTTTCGTATAAAGAAATAGACATCGATAGTTTATTTTATTAAACGCTATCTATGGTAGGTACTTTGGTTAAATTAGACTTAGGCTGTCAAAGGATTAATTATAGATCTTAAGATGTTCAGGAACTTTTGGAGCCCACTATACCTAGGTTAAAAAGTATGGTAGGTACCTACGTACATATCCCAGCGAGTGTTATACTAGTAATGTGAAAATAATTTTAGATAAACAGTTTTTCAGTGACGATTTCATCCTTATTAGGATCAATTTTTTTTTAAGGTTAATGTTTTGAATTAGAGCTGAGTACCTATGTGTTTGTTTGTGACTGAGTTTCATGTGATTTTTTTAAGACCACTAGTTAAATATTGCCATTTATTTTGTGGTTAAAGTAAAAGTTATGGAGTTATTACATGCTATTACTAAGAAACCTACTATAGTAAAAGCAAAACCTAATAATTACTTCGGTAATTTGATAATTTTCTTTTAAACGGAGATTGCGGTTTTTTCAGTAGATATAGGTTTACGACAATAGTTATACCCTAATATGTAGGTATTATTATGTACTAACACAACTACGTGTTTTTTGATAAACTATATATTATTAATACTATTTTTATTGGGGGTAAAGTATTTTATTATGCATTACTTCATTATTATAGGTAACGTCATTAAAGTATTGTCAATTCCGAGAGCCTGTGCGCCGAAGCTCTCGTGGGAAAATACTTTAATGTGTCGAGTTATTTAGATACTAAATCACTTATGTAATTTCTGAAAATTAAAACATAAATAAGTTCCATGGTTAAATGCCAATAAGTTTAAATAGTGTCATTTAAATATTTGTTAAAGTTATTACCTCTTTTTCTAAGTCCAATGGAATTACTATTTAAGTAGGTAGTGGACTTTGTTTACTATTGTTATTGGTACCTACCTAATCAAAGATTCCACGAGTGTAAATTTGCATAGATTAGTATTTTACTCTATTTACTGGCATATGAAATGAACGAACTGGCAGTAATATACAGTAGGTAGATATCTATTAACTTTTATTACAGGCCTATATCAAATTAATTACTCTTAAGGGTCCATTCTCGCAATTTGGCGTTCATTAATTGTAATGAATGCTAAAAAGGTAAAACAGCTTATTTCTATAATTAGATAGAAGGTTCTAATAAGCACAAGTTAATGAAATTTTGAAGCAATTCGTATGCTAACTTTTCCTATAAATTTAGATTCGACCAAGACGTACCTACTATGTATCAAGGGTTAGGAGAATTTGAATATATACGTGGTTGAGTTGATCAGAGCACTCACCCTAGAGTGGACTAGTCGGGGCTTCGAGTCCTGTCTTGGATGTTAGCTTTTTTCTATCTACATCTGCAAACTTTGCAATGCAATTTCCTTTTGCCTGTGATCCACCTACGTAGTCCACCTGGATGAATAACGTACATCTAATCTAATATTTTTAGCTCTGAATAACTAGGCATTCAGATATAATTCGTTAACACTCACAACATAGTAGCCTACGTACTATGTATACCTAATTTAAATAGACAACTCACATTAACATAAGCGATATAATATAACAGTTTGTATTGTAGTGGCATCGTGTCATTAAGTTACCTTGGAAGGTAGTGGAGCTAACGGTAGAATGCTAATATGAAACGACTTCGTGGTATTGTCGCATGTGCGCTTGGCCCTTGCTTCTTGCTTCTAAAACAGTTGTGCAAGAGCAAGTGCACCGCCCACGAGCCGTGAGGCGCCCGGGCCCTGTCCCGTCGACGACATCTGCGGCTGCGCACCTCTCCGCCTTTCTAAGCAAATATCTTTAGACAAGTTCATGGTCGACAGCTTCGAATAAATTAAAAGTAACATAATATCTTACTTACACTTTATTTATGCACGTTTTATTTTCTGTATTGTATTGTGACTAGCATATTTTTTCTTTTTACACGTTTCACACGCCTTCATTGCCATAAGTATTTTTTTCTAGTACACATAGGTTTGTGCATAATAAATAAAAAACTTTTGTACATAATTCATGTATCATCTCAATAATTTAATTTTAGTGTGTGTTACATTAAATATTTAAACGCGTTCATATTTATCGCTGCAAATCTAGCCTTGTTGGTAATCTATTCGAACTAAGGCTAGATTAAATAATTTAACTCAGCTTTAATTTTTGACATTGACGTAAAGTTAACATTATTAAAAACGTAAAAACACTTAAGTGTCTTAACAGTTATCAAGTTATACCTAGTTACTTGTCATATACCTACACTATAATGATCAAACTAAGTGATATGAGCAAATAAGAGTAGGAATTTAGTTCCTTACGAAGTTAGCTGTTCCATAAAGTTAAATCGAAAGAAGTAAAAAATTATATAGGTACACTCCCCTTCTGCGCAACTTGGACCTTTGTGATGAGGTATAAAGGCTTTGCATTACATAATATGATATGACACGATATACTTTTACTAAAAAACAGTTAAATACTAGTATATTGTATAGTAGGTGATGGAATGGTTTTAGTTTTACAAGACTGATTAACCACCAGTAGTTTCTACTCGTAAATTAAAATAATCCAGCTGAATTGCATTATAGAATAACAAACAAAAACTACAGGTCACCTATACAAGGATAAACAATAGAATTAAATGGTCAAGCAAGACATAATCGTGTGGTAGATATCATTATAAAAACTATTGCCATCAAAAAGAAAATGAAGTTGTTCCATTATTTATAGTTCGCTACGGGTACACCTACCGCTTTGAGAACAAACCGATCGTGTCGAATATGTTCATTCATCGGTATCTAGCGTTTATAAGTTAATTAGGATCGTGTGGGGCTGCATATGCGGCTCTAGTAGACAATAAGGCCTTTCAGCAGGCGGCGCCTTTGAGACTTGTATCACTGGCTCGATTATATTGTAAGTACCTACATTGTACATTTACTAGTTCCGATTGTGTTGTTGTCAATACAATACGTCACGTAAATATTTTGAGATAATTTGCTAATAAAATATATCGTGATGAGGATGAGTATGGTTAAAGAAGACACCCCACGGAACGTGAAAAGAGATTTACATCGCGTTAAAGATCTTTCTACGGATTTCGGTGAAAAATGAACGAAGCATTTTAATATTCCTATGATCTACAGTACTATTCTGATATTATTACGCAAGCTATAAAGTTTACTAGATATTTTTTCTCCCCTTATCGCAATACCACCAATACTTTTCTTCTTCTTTCATTATCGGCCTTCTCTTGATTATCTTAAAATATTTTTACCACTCTTCCTACTCTCTACTCACTCTTACTACACTCAGATGACATCCCACTCCAACATTCGTTCGGTCTTCTTTATTCAAATATTCCATGTTCTTCCGTTAGGAGTTTAGGACCTATAAAGTTCACTAACCAATACCTCTTACTCCCACATGGAGATAAATTTCCACATTCTACTACATTGTTGATGTTTTTAAGATATTTTGACAGCGATAGTGTTATTTAGCAAATAATGGATGTTATGTATTACATTTCTTGTTGTTCTCGTCAGTTTCTTAGCGAAGTACCATCACGTACCGCACGTAGACCGCGGTCATCGGACTCTGTTGGTAGATGTCATGCCATAGTTTGCAAAGTATTCAATCTGTATGACGCAATATTTATATAAGGTTTATTGCAATTCGATTTGGAACTTACAGTAGAACAAATTCTCAGCATACCGAGGAATACCGCGGTGAAAGCGTTTCGCTCTATTGCTCACTATCGAAACCGATGTCGTAGCTTTCAATTATAAAATAAGCGCAGTTTAAATAATATAATTTAGTAATTTTTGCGCTTAAATGTACTTGCTGAACAAAAATTGACAACATCATTAGCAACTGACAATACGATCATTTGCATTAGGCTAGGCGTTTCTGTGCATGTATTTACATTTATATGTAGGTACATAAAATGTTTACAAATACGTTGCATTCTAGAATCTTAAACTTAGTTCTGGCTAGGCTAACTTTGGGTCTTTGTTTTGATTATAGGTCAGAATATCCTGATCGAAGAGAAACTGTCCCTCGTACTTATATAATATAGTATTTTAGTATATTGGAATTGTTGTCTAATCTATTCTGATTTAATTAAATAGAAAGAATTTATTCTAAGAGGGAATTTCGGCGGACCCTCTTAATTTTAGAAATAATGATATTCTATATATAATTCGTGAATCATTAGATCTATCCTTCTACATGGCTGTGAAGCATGGCCTTTGCTAGAGTGATACAACTGCGTGTCGCGGAAAAGAATATGCTGAGTTGGATGTGTGGAGTCACAGGTAAGGACCGGGTGAGAAACTCTCGCATCCGGGACCGCCTCCATGTCCGTGACATTGCAGACACATTGCAGGAGAGTCGCCTTCGCTAGTACAGCCATGCTTAGCAGCGATCACCTATGTAGGTAACAAATGTCTAACCATGCCACCTCCACCGGATTCCGATAGGAGTAAGTACAAGAAGTACTGGCTTGTCGTCATGGAGGATGACAAGAGTGCCGATGGGCTCACCACCATGGATGCGCCAGACCGTGCGAAGCGGAAGAGAAAAAGCCTGAAAGCGGACACCGAGGTGAAAGCTTCGGATGCGACCGGGACTAACGCAAGGATGATGATGATGATGACATATAATTTGGGAATATGTTCTTAAATTCTTGTATAAGTATACAATTTAGTTGTCACTTATTTGAGGAATCAGTGCTCCTATCGTCAGTCTAGATAAGCAAGATTTCAGTTCAGTCTAAAGTTTTCGCAGGAAGTAACGCCCTTTTAACCTGTGCCACACAAGTAGCAAGTAGAATTGACACTGATAAATCAAATTGAATTATTCTCAAAATATAAGTATATACTAATTGTGGTATATAATGTTATAGTCTACCTAAATGTAACAATGAGTCAGTATCGTGAAAGTTCGAGCTAAGGATCTTGATAAAACTACGGGTAACCATGTAAGGCTCGTCCGTGGTCAGGTTGCCAAATTGTCTGTAGGTACCCGTACAAAGACAATCTACAATACTCGGGTACCCACCTACGCCGTTTAGTAGTAAGTAGTGCCGTATATATTAAAATGACTGGTTTAACGAAGTGCATTGAATAAAATCGGCAAACATTTGAAATCAATACAAATAAAAAAAACATTTAAACCAGGATTACATCTACAGCCAAATCTCAAAATTAGTTTATAAAGCAATTATTGATTTCATGAATGTGAATACGCCATACCTTAGTATTGACTTTCTTTATTTGAAATTATTACAAAAAAAAACAAACTAAAACGTCTATATTACAGAATCAAACGCTACGATAAATATGCTACGAGAACAGTCGTGAGTTTGATTCGCAAATCATTATAATTCACCTAAGTACCTACTGTTTGACCGCATTTACATAGTTTCTTATTGTTATCTTATCGTATTCTTCATGCATCAAGTATTGCTGAATGCATGCGAGTCGTATAATTTATCCTTAACAAGGACTATGTGATTACAGACCGACATCAAAACCTCAAAAGAAAAGAACTTCGTCTGAGATTACCCTTCCGGCCGCCAGGTTCGATCGCACAGTTCGATTAATCGAACTATGAGGAATTGTATATCCTTATGGTTCGATTGAAAAGTCGAACTGTGCGGAGTTTGCTATTTTAAGTAAACGTGGTTCGATTAATCGAACTATGAGGAATTGTATGTCCTTATGGTTCGATTGAAAAGTCGAACAGTGCGGAGTTTGTATTTTAAGTAAACGTGGTTCGATTAATCGAACTATAAGGAATTTTAGAACCTTACAGAAAATTAATAATTTAAACGTGCTACTGTATGAGAAAAGTAATTGCTATTTAATAAATATCCTTCATTTAAATAAAGAACCTTTCCATGCCATACGTTCCAGGAAAATCCCACATGCATATCACCACGAGCAAGCATCATATTTGTTGAAATTATGAACTCATTACGTCTTCGAGGTTCTTTTTCTCGCTTCTCTAACAGTCCTCCTTTCATTTTAATGGCATAATACTCAGAATCTCGATGTAAACTGGTCAATATGGTCATCAAATTTGGTCCTTTTTTCCCTATAAGAGCATTGATATTTTATGCCACCCTTCGAGACAATTTGTTGCTCGGTGTAGCTCTCCATAAACAGACCACTTTTTTATAAAATCAATATTATGTAGCCATTGGGTCTCCAAGTACTCTTTAAATTGTTTGATTCCCGTATCTTCTGTAATGTCTTCCACTATATACGCCCAACCATCCGTTATTAAATGACATGGTAAGAAAGGGAGAGCTGAGCTCAGTGCTACTACCCTTTTGTCACTTTGTGCCTTAGTAATTTTAAGACTATTTGCTTTTCTCCAAACAGCCCTAGCAAAATGGTAAAAACAACCTTTTATGATTGATTGTGGAAAAACACTTTCTAGTGTGGATTAAAATAGAACTCGTAAAGAAGTAAATATATTAATATTGTAATAAGCAATTAAATAGAAAAATGAGGAAAAATAAATATTTGAGAATTACACATCTAGGACAATTTGAACTTCAGACAGTATCGCTGACTTTTTTACCCATCGAACTATAAGGAAATACAGATCGTCGTAGTTCGATTGATCGAACAACAAGGACTTAAAATTCCTGATAGTTCGATTAAACTAAATTGATCGAACTACAAGGAATTACAAATCTTCGTAGTTCGATTGATCGAACCATAAGGAAATAAAATATCTCGTAGTTCGATTAATCGAACTGTGCGATCGAACCCGGCGGCCGGAAGGGAGATTACGATGCTATAATCGAACAACACGCTTGTTCACTGGTGATGTAACGTTTAATTCTTTATGTTATTTTATACTTAGGTATTTCGAATCATTAGGGGTTGAACTACATTAAATTATCTATATGCTACGCGACCACTATCAATAGTCAGAAAAGTCTTGAGATTATTTTGTTCCTGTCCAAGACATAATAGGCGAGTTTAACTCACTATTGGTTTTCTCCCTTTGAGTATCAGAGGAGTAGGTATGGTAACGAAGGTGGTGTGAACTGTCTTGTTCTTTTACTTCGGACCTAGGTTGAGAACTTGAGACCAATAGGCATATAATTATGTAAATGATATGTAATGACGGATCTATATCTTATTCAAACCCGGTAACTTGATTTAACTTCATATCCGCAGGCTATGTATTGTATACCGTACAGTAGATCTTATCACTATTACATTAGGTAACTCTTTAAAGGTTGGTATAGGTACCTATCTATATAATACACACCGTTTTACTTGAAGTATATGATTAATTTACGCTCAGAAACTTTTTCTTGTTATTGTATTAAGTTATTCCCAATTCAAATTCTTAAACGGTTGTTTACTTAAATGAAAGCCGGTTTATGTGATATCGGTTTATAAATTAACGCAAGTGACAGGCCGTGATCGCTGACAGAAGCCACAACTCCTCTGTGAACGGCTATAAGTGGTTATATAGCATGATTTATGACACATTCCTGTGCAGAGCGCGACGAGGATTCATCAGTGGGGATGCACTGACGACGATGGGAACGAGATTACTTCATACATATCATCCCGCTCACAGACAAAGCTCTTAGTGGGATCATTGTTCGAAATTGTTTGGAGCTTTTTAGTCCCGTATTAGTCACCACGCCCATACGGTATCAGTATGGAACAGCGTAAGCAAACATCCTATGAATATCAATGGAATCCATACGTATGTAAATTAAATATATTGAAATATTTATTGCGATCTTACTTTTAGCTCACCATAACAGTTGAAACATCTGTGCAAACTTAGATATAGGAGGCCGGCGTTTATATGTATAACATCACTGTACTTAGGTATTCGTCATTGGTTGTAATAGGCAAAGCAATGTCAAATGAAAAAGCAAATTAAATGTGAAAATAATATGAAAAACTTGCATTCGTTCCCGACAGCATGAGAAGTTAATGGTAGTATATACTAGTATAGTATAACAGTACCCTGGGCTCCAAAATACTCAAATAGTGATGATAGTGAAATATGGATTTAATATACATACACTTTTCTCTAGACTCTCTGGGGTATGCTAGCTGTATATGTACAAATTAGTACCTACCTACATAGTACATAGGTATGTTAGTGTGAATTGTGAAGCATTCGTAAATCGAACTCAGTAGTGAGCATACAAATGCTAGTAGGATGTACTCTGAGTCACATAAAATATGCATTAAAAATTTTAAACCAACACCAGCTTTAAAATGTTTTCTGGTGTATATTTGTAATTGGCAGCGGATGTTACGCAAGTGCGGTGGAACTGCCGAAATAAAGCTTTTGACCGGAAGTGCGCTCCGCCGGGACGCGCGCGCTTGTAGGTACCAGGCATCAGCGTTCACAGGTACTTAATACTGCCACTAATGAACAGAACGGGAACGGCACCGAACCTTATTATTGGTAATACGCAATACCTTACATACAATTAGTTCAACAGCCGCTAGCCGCCCGTAATTACCGTATGCTTTAGACGCATTTCGTAAAACATGTGCTACTGGGGAATAGTTGGGAAATCACTGCCATAACACAGGTATTTCCAGTAATTTATGGATTTTAAAGTAAAGTTTTCGATTTACTGCTTTGCTATCAATAATAAATTATGTTTAATGTTACCATAGCGATCATACTTGGTGGCTGGAGGAATTTCTGTTGAGTAGTTAACACAACTTGGTAACTAAAAGGTACAGTGTTTTATTAAAAAAAAAAATGCGTACGCAGCTCCTAGAATTAAATACTTTCTAATTTCATTACCAGCGTGAAAAAAATTTGATTACTGAAACAAACATATTAGGTAGGTACAATATTATTAAGCCCTACGAATGGTAGCAAAAGGGTGTGTGTAAATTATTCGTAGAGTTATTCCAAACACTAAACTTAGGCGTAAAAGTTGTTTAGTACAAAACTTTAGGGTTTAGAGCAATTTAATGTCTGAAATTTTATGTTGCATCGGCCTTAGTCTTTAATTAGGAAAGGTAAGATTGTCATCATTCTCATATCAATTTTTGTTTTGTGGCAACGTGCACGGACTAGCAGATGACTTTGGCCGAAGCTTTCACTTCCCGTACTTCACAGAAGTTACCATATCGTGATGTTATTTTGTGCTGATAACGATCGCTCTTTGCACATTTCACACTCTGCCCCAAGACGGCGGCGCCCGCTTTGAGTTAGTGTCACCGCCTGTCATCGCCTCCTTTGCAACCTCAGAGGATTGAGTCACTTGCGTGTGCCAATTCCTGTTGCCAAACGTCTTGATTTAGTTTCAGCTTAGTTTAGCGAATATCTATCTATTTACTTGTTTTTAGCTTATTCTAAATATTTAGTGTTAAAATTTTTGAAAATAATATCAAGTAAGTTACATTTTTAGTATTTTCATATGATATGTAATAAGTATTATTATCTAAAATATAATAATATTATATCATTCGCAGTAACCGTAGGTTTAATTCTTTTTTAAGCTAGTGAAAAATAGACAGGAATGAGTATTTGCACTAATATTTACTATTAGGGCACCTTGGCTATCCATTTCCGAAGTTATGTTGTGAATACACACACGCAGTAATATTGTACAATAATCGTATCAAGTACCTAATTCAAAATAGGGGTATAGAGTTACTTATTAGTATAAAATTTCGTTACTGAAATTCAAACTCTTGTTCAGTACAAGGTCTCGCAAAAAATATCACGGTTCGCGAAACATGCGCGCCAGCTGTCAGGCAGACGCCGCGCGCTGTGAATAAAAAAAGTCAGTTTACTTACATTACTGTAGAGAGGTTTCATATTATTCCACAAACGTCACACGTTACTAACAAACTCGGTAGTAAAAGTAGTTCTCTTAACCATGAATCAAAAAGCATATAAAAGGAACTCATAAAATAAATTATATTCCCTTATTGGTACATAAACAGAGTTTAAAAATAGTTGGACCACCTGGTACAGTCTGCTCCTAACTTGGAGTGCAGGGAACTTGATTTATGTGCCTGTGGGCTCAACACAATGCAACCGCAAATATAACCCTTGACTATTTTCCTAGAGAACAAATTGTCCCTGGGTAAATATTTCAAGTGGTCGCGTTTGTTGCATTAAGCCATAGGGCACTGCATATTGTTCACTTTATCATCGTGTCGTGTGCAACCCCTATGACAACACGCAACACTAACGCATTAGGTAAATTGTTTTTGTAGAGATACAGGTAATAGTTTAAGCTCTGTGATGTCGGATTTATTTAATTAGCTTGAATTTAAGTAATATTAATAAAGACCTATAAAGTTATTATTGAAAAATAGGTAGAAAATCGGTAATAATTCTTTCGCATAACTAATCAGCTTACCGATTCTAATTAGATTAGATGCCAACCTCTATAGTTTTCTTTATCAAATTCAGGAAGCTGTCTCTAGAGCTTCATAAGAAAATGGCCTTACTCTCTGTGACAGTTTCGTCCCTTTCTTTAATTTTAGATATTGTTTATTTTCTAGAGTTTATATTTTACAAAGCAATTACTAGTATTCATCAAATAGGGCCCCTCCCTTTATACTACTGTACCAAACCATATGATGTGTAAACATTAGTAACAAAACAACACAATTTAGAAAATTTCCTATTGTAATGGTTGTTGCTGTTTTCTTTCAAAAAGAATAGGTTTAGGTATATTATAGTGCCTATTACCAAAAATAAGATAAACTATTTCAATATTTAGTTGATATCATAATAAAAGTCATAACTTATGACTAGTTTGACGAGTAATTAATTAATAGTGATTAGGTTGACGGTTGAACGTGGTCCAATTATCACAAAATAACGGTTTTATATGGAGTATTAGAGGTGTTACAGATTGTTTTGTACAGCAAAGCAACGTGGGAGGTCCGATTTCTCACAAACAAATCAAATTGAATGTAAAAATAGCTTGCTTAAGTATGTCATTTCTTTTCAATAAGCAATTGAAGTTTAAGAACCACGAGAGTAATAAGTATAAAAATACCACTTAAGTATCTATGAATTAGATACTTGAATGCTTTTCTATCTCAACAAACTTATTTTTATTAGGGTTTCGTGAACTCTTTTACAATCATTTCGTTATCTGTCGGTTTGATGTATGTCTGTCTGTTAAGACCTTTTTCTTATATACACCTGAACACGAAGAAATTACTTCGAAATTATGAGCACTGTAACTTCCTGTAGTTTTGCAAAAAACAATTTTCTAAGTCAACGCAATTAAAAAATTCATATAATCATTTTTCAAGACAGAAAATTTATGCAGTATATTTAGACAATCGCAAGAAATCAAAGTCGATAGGGTACCTAGTTCCCCTTGAGCTAGAGTCATAATTTAACAAGAAGCAAGGTTTTACAACACAAGTAAATGGGAAACTTCGAGAAGTGAAGAAGTCTACCTAATAATAATAACTCATTTCTATTAATCGATTTATTGTAGCCTATTGTAATCAACTATATCTGGTCTGCATCGTCGTAGGAGCCACAGCACCCGTCTGCTACCTTCTTCAGGTCGCCGGTTTACCTGGCGACTCACCATCCATTCTACAACACGTTAGTGGTCGTCGGAGTTTAGGCAGCTATAGAAAAGTCACGCCTATAATTCACTTCGGGTTACATTGCGAACTCCAGTTTGCCAAAAGTCTAGTTACGTTTAATAGGCAAACATATCCATGGTAATCAACTTATTCCTCTAAATTCCTACCGATTCTCACATAATACAACGGATGAGTAGTTTCTATCAGAAAATAAATCTGAATATGTAACAGAAATGCAAATACCTATGCGATTTTAAAATTCATATGAGTCTGCCATTGATTGATGGTCTCTCTTAATATTAGTTGATTAACATAGCAGGTAACTGTTAACTATTTCCTGAATGAATAAAGACTTCTATCCACAATGTTTCGCTGAACACCGACTGAATCCGCACCGAATTCCTTTGTATATATAACAAAAGTGCTTAGTATAATAAAAATTAATCGTTTATGCTTGAATACTTGCACGTTCGTCTTTTGATTCGTCTACCGTAAAACGGGGTGAATAGGGATCCAGGGTGAATAGGGATAAATGATCAGCGAAATTCTGTACTTATTTTCTTTCAAGCCAAACTTTGGACTAGTTCATTGTAATAACAGAAACATCAAATATCTGATAAGAGGCTTATTTGAAATATAGTAAGAGAAATTATGTAAAACATTCTATTGAACATTTACCCCGTTACTAGAAATGTTCAAGGTGCTAATAATTTCAAATAACTTTAGAGGAAGATAAAATGGTAGCAGAATGTAAAATGGCTGGCCTTGACTTCAGTTACATCACGGTTGTTAAACCTCGGGTTGTTTCACATTTTGAATATGCCTTTATTACCTTTACCCGTAATTAACTACAGTAGGTATGTGAAGTTACTATGTGGGTGCGTGTATGTAGGTATATATCTTGGAAGTCGATTTAAACAACTTCCAATGGACACACGCTCCAAGAATCTGTACGTTTAAACTTGGCCTGATAAATAGATACTATTTGATAACAATCATGTCTTTCAGTTTTTAAATTAAAATAATTTACATGTAAATAAAGATAATAGGCAGA
Organism: Pelosia muscerda; assembly: GCA_963691645.1. Taxonomy (NCBI): domain Eukaryota; kingdom Metazoa; phylum Arthropoda; class Insecta; order Lepidoptera; family Erebidae; genus Pelosia; species Pelosia muscerda. The sequence continues at coordinate 10,938,329 of OY829100.1, forward strand.
GATACATATTTATTTTACGACATTCTAAACAGCATTGTCCCGCCACAGAGGTCGTCAAACATAGGTAAATCAGATTTTATAGTGCAGAGTTGCGCACTACAACCGCAGAAAATAAGATCGCAGATAAAATTATTCGTTGTTCTAGTGGAACACTATGATTATTACAATTTATATTCATAACCAGAGTTGATGGAGTGAGTTTTCTCACTTTTGTGATAACGTGAAATGAAAAAGCGATGCAATTTTCTTTTATAACCAATTCAGTTCTATATTATCGTTACTTTTAGTGTTTTTTATACAAAGTAAAGACTTCATAATCAATTATAGAAAGAAGAAACGACAAATCAACTTTACGTAGGGTAGGCCTCACGTTATGTATCTCAATTTTATTATTTTGCTTTGCACAGGAGTCGAACTATTTTTGTTATTTTCTTGTACCTATATTATGTATTAAGCAAATAATGAGAGATTTGTGTAATGAATTAATGTTGATAAATATTATGGTTGTAAGTCGAAGGGGCATGACGTCAAACATCATCCCCTTGTCAAGTCGCTCCGTTCACTCGTCTCGTGCTGACGTTTCCAGCAATTAAGTTGTCACTATAACCTAACGGTTTATCTTTTTGAGCGTGTTGCTATTAGTAAACATTTCGTTTGATGTTTCAAATGAACTGTGATACACTTTATGCTTAAAATGCAAGGTTTAATCTTATCTAGTTGACGGCAAAAACTACGTTTGGTAGAATATCGTTTCATCAATAGACACAAAGGTAAATTTTGCTTTTTCTTTTGTGAAATAGTTTGGATGTTTAGACAATAAGAAGTTTGCTAAGAAAACTAAATGGGGTTGCGGTTTTCTTGTAAGGTTTCGCTTTGTGTTCTTATTACTGTGTTTAACTTATTAACATGCATTTTATCAACGGTTACTTTTGTGTTTGAGGTTAGGGTACATTGAAGGAAGATACATGAGGCTGTAAAGTCACACGAAATGTTTGTTTCCGGTAATCATAGCGTTGCGTAAGTCAGTGTAAACTGTATTACTGTACCTATATGATGTCACATCATAGTTTCAACATTGTACAAACAAAGCCGCAAGCCAGCCTCTGGCACACATTGTGTGCTCATTTCCAGGACAAACAATGAATATTATTTGGGAAATAAATTTACATTAAACATTAGCTGAGCGGGAGGTCTTCAAGGCTGATTCTGTTTACGATTTTTTAATTCTGTATCTTAGAATTATGTCATCACATCACATGTCTGTGTCAGATACTACATAATGATAGAATCATTATTTACGCTCACTATAACTTAACCCGTATAACTGAAGATTTAATTTAATAGACGCCCCTAGTGATAAGTACTTTTTAACGAAGATGAATAGAATTCTGATTAACTTTTAAAGTATACGCAGTTAAGCCGTGGTTAACCATATTGAATGAAGTTCGGCCGTAGTGAAAATAAATATTTTAAACGAAAATAAATATGGACATAAATAAGAACGTAATCTTTATTATTTCAATTACCTAAGTACATAAAATTACAACAATACATCTATGACTACTAAGATGGGAGATAAAATTATAGGTTGTGTTATGATTTGTTGTCAAGGGTCAGGGGTTCATATAATTTGATATAGGTGTTTGAAGATGTGACGTTTAATATCTGTACATTGTATCGCCGGAGTATCCGTCACAAAGCAGGCTTGCACTCCGCCACAAATATGAGTTCTACATACGACGTTCCTCATTACCGACAACACGGGTGGTCTGCCGGAACCAATGCCACTACTAAGAAAGGTATAATTTCTATTTATGTTATCGAATACCTTATAATTTTATATTTTTGGCATGATTATTTAGAATCACATCAGCTTAGTGCTCATGAATTTAGTTTACAGCATTATTTCGACGGGTGCAAAGTAAAAAGAGGCATCTGCATAATAGCAACTTTACAGGAGAGCAAAAAGAACGAAAAAGTGTATTATTTTCTTAACGAGTGGGCCAATATTTTTGAAAATTTTATCATAATTTATTTATACTCTTATTTATTTTTATATTAAGTTAATTAAGCTAATTTATTAATAATTTAGGAGTTATTGTAGATAGCCGTTTTTACAACGTACTTTATAAAACGCTAACGGAGCCAACTACCAGCTGGTCGTATATGCTCGGGACTTTTAATATCGTGTATAAATAGTTTTTTTCTTTTTTTACTGATCTCAATTGATCTCAGGCCACTTATAAATAAATATATATTATAAAATATCCACTACAGAAAGTAATTTTGCAGATAACTTTTTATGCTTCGTACTTTCATAACAACATTTTGTAAATTGGCTTAGTAGCCCAAAATCATCATGCAAATATAATTGCAGTTACAATACTTTCAGTTTCTTTTTTATAAGGTCGTTTATTAAACAGAAAATCCTACTACGTGACAAATACTTTGTATAAAGTTAACCGACGTAAATTTAATTGACGCGAAGTATAAAGAGTCAACTGGCAGATGGTTGTTAATGCGTCGTATGTGCGTTTAAAGAGTAATGCAAATAGAAATTAAAAGCACATCTTGAAATAGTTGCCGATATACATAAAAGCTTTTAACTACTTATAACGTATGCGCGCCGGTGACAAGTAAGTCAACTGCCTGATGACATTTTGTGTACGCTCGGAGTCCGCCACCGCGCCCCGCGCAAAAACGACCAACGTTACTTGGTCGCATTACCTTCGTACTATTTGCAAAATTGAGTGTAGATGGCTTTTTATACTTTTAAAAATTCATTGAAATATAATGAAATCTCCAAAACCAAATATGCCAGGTTGAGGAGTCTTATTTGATTAGTACGAAAATGCAATAAAAAGAAAATCGTGAATTTGTAGTTGACTTTATTTACTTTGCACCCGTCGATTTGTTATACTGTGTGGCATATAAATCAAAAGGTAATGTCAGTAGCCTGATATACCGTTATAAATTGAGAAATTATGAAACTAACCAAATTTAATATCGGTTGGTAGCACACCACTGTACATTCCATCTGAAATCGTGCGGTGTAACCACAAACCCGTATTGGTTTCTACTATAATCAAATTTCATTAATGCCCCGGCGACGCTAGACCCCTTGTGCCCACGCGTCGCATCGACTTCGGGTCAACGAGACTGTTTATTGTTTCGTTTGTTGCAATAAACGTTATTTGAACTACTTTCATAAACATGATCGCATTCTAGACTTTATTTTGGTTTGTAGCTTTATATATGCATATCGTCATGGTCGTCATAAAGATAAAATCAATCCGGAGCAAAAAATAACTTAGAACAGTCAGAACGTCTTCATTTACATTAACTTATTATTCAGTCCATTCATAGTCAGTTAATAATAACATGAAACACTTAAATAAATTTACTAAGTAGGTACTAATATTGCAGTGTGAGTAACTGCAACTGTAATAATAAAACATTCCGTATGCCTGAATAAGTAAATGGTTTAGATACAGACAGATATCTTGAATTTTTCACTGTCAATTATATCAAATAAAACAGCAGAGGAATATAAGTTATTCTTTAATTAAGCCCATTTTAAAACATCATAAATTGTAATTATTCTCAAAACGATTAAAAACTTAGGTAGTTTTGTTGAAAATACCTTAAGAGCTATCGCAGCTACCAAAATAATTGGTAAATTAGAGTCACATAACCGGTCAGGCGGAAAAAATTAACGAAGTTATAAAAAGTTCCATATTTCATTCTTCGAGTTATAACTGCATTATTATAGAATGCAAAATTAAAACCAATGACAATAATTTATTACTGATTAAATAATAATAATTGTTGTTTCAAACTGAAGTTTAATTGCTGAGATATGGTCTCCTTGAATCTATCTATTTGTAAATAATTACCGATTCTGTTTACAAGATCAAAGATGAAGATATCAAATAACTACACGTCATTGCAATTCACAACGACTAAATTCGAAGGGTTGTCAATAATATGATTATAATCTATGAGTGAGATATAGAACAGATTTTTGGCAGTTATAAATAGATATCAAGAAAATGATCATAATTTTTTTTTCGCTAGTCATTGTTTGCGATTTATTGTAGCATGTAATTACTAGATACTTCTTATTGCTATTTTTTCTACATAAAAATATTCAATAGGTATGAACCATAGACATTAACGAGACTAGCGTCAATAGACTCACAGAATCTTTTCATTACCGCGTAACCGAATTTTTAAAATGTCAGTGGCAGTGACTTGTGACTTTTAGTGTAAAGAATTTGACGTCACTGCATAAATATTTCTGTCAAAGTTATCATCTGGTGGTATTATAAAAAAGCGTTTCACGATCATACTCTATCACTTTCTCACATCTAGGTTTTGTGAAAGATACGTAATGTCACTCGCATACTTTGTTCCTCTACGGATAAATTCGGTATAAACAGTATTGGACAAAGTTGACGTATGACAGATATTTGGGGTAACTATTTCACCCAGGTTCACTATATTTTATAATGGCAACTTAATGCGCCGAATTTTAAGGCCAGGTTGCAGTAGTTTTTACAATTTTTAAACGTCTGGATAACAAGTAATATAGCAAATAGCGCTAAATAAAAAGCATATTCATAAAATAGACTATACCTTCTAGGGTCCTGTGAAAACAGAAACACGATTCATGATAATTGCCTCGATAGAAATTGGCGTCAAACATGGGTCTAAAACGCTCCAAATCGATATTTCAAACACGTTTTACACTAAGACGCCATCATCAAATAATGCCAAGATTAATATCATTATAAAGAGCATAAAAATATCTAGCGACTGGTAAAATTATATTTTATCAAGCAATTATTATTTTTTTCAAAAAACTTATAAATCCTCAAAATCTTTGCATTTGAGCGCTCGCAGCGGTCAGTCAGTTGAGTCAGTACCCGCCGAGGCGTGTTCAAGGTAGGACGTGTGCTGTTTGTTTCTGCGAGCTTCACCCCCGCACGTCATTACGTACAATCGGTTTCGCTGAAAAAATGGGTATAACTCGGTTCATTAAAGGAAGAATTCTAAAATGGCGGACCTTATCATTTTCTCTCGCTCGCACAATTGTGCTGTCAATTTAATTTAATTTATTTTTTATTTATGTCAATTTTTTTTTCTTTTGTGCCACTGTACAAAAAATGTCCAGTAGGTATATAAAAATTTGAATTTGGTGTACAATAACTAGTCTATATCTATGGCTCTAAAATTTTTGGTAGGCTTTTATTGATGACTGCTCTAGTCTTCTTAGCCCATAACTCTTAGCTAAATTACAAGGGGGTTCACGTCAGTAGTTGGTTCAATAATCAGCAACGACGGCAAAATGTAATCCACAGAACAGCAACGGGATGGATGAAGTGGAGACAACTCACAGGCGTAATGTGTGACAAGAAGATGCCCCTTAAGCTTAAAGGCAAACTGTACAAAACGGCCATACGACCTGCCATACTCTACGGTACAGAATGTTGGGCATCTACCAAACAACACCTGTCAAAGCTTCACACTACAGAAATGCGCATGTTACGCTGGTCAGCGGGTGTCACACTGCTGGACAAAGTACGCAATGTCCACATCAGAGGAAGCTATAAAATTGCCCCGATTACAGACAAGGTTAAAGAACGACGCCTACGATGGTATGGACATGTGCTCCGCCGTACGTAGGACCATATGGTACGAGTAGCCCTAAACCTACCGACGACGAAGCGACGCCGTGGAAGGCCTTCCGCCACTTGGTTGACGACAGTACAGGGGGACCTGGAGGAATCCAACATGCACGCTGAAACAGCGAAGGATAGGGAGAGATGGAGAAGGCAGACAAGGAGAGCCGACCCCAGATAATGGGAAGATGGCTAAGGAAAAGAAGAAGAAGACTAGATTGCCTTAGTCACTAGGCTACCACAGCTGAGTATAATTATACATAGTTTATGTTACATACCCCGAAGACGTTTCTAATTCTAGTTTGCAAATTGCCACGTAACTATAAGTACTTTTACTAAAATCTGTGACATATTTGAATGTTATAAAACTTGCACAAGAAAATTATCTCATAAACCTGATGAAACTTACAGCAGACAGGAATCGTATTGAACGATCAACGATTTTACAAAGAGATTGAAATGAATGGCTCGAACTAAGAAAAAAAACAGATATAACACCATTAGTAAAAAATAATCCTGTATAAAAAAATCTAAACCAAGTGGTTTCAGTAGCTCACGGCATCGAAAACGAGAAACAAGCCATACAGCAAATGGAACAACATGAAAACATAAAAATAGACCAGTGTGGACTTTTTATTGACCGCAAATACCCTTTTATTGGAGCCACTCCAGATGGTCTTGTTGGAAATGACAAAGTTGTCGAAGTCAAGTGCTCTTTGATTAAATTTAAGTGATATTTTTTTCTCTACCTATACAATGAAAAACTATAACATTATGTGCCCGAATCTAACCTACTGCTTTTACGATATAGGTACCGTGACGTAGTAACACCCTAGCTTGGTGACATCACAGACATGTTTCTATGACGAGTACCTACTCTAAAATAGCACTACAATCTCCCGCACGCGATTTCATGTATGTTTTTTTTATAATTTAAAACAGTGTTGCTACACAGTATACATATACACATATAAGCGAAAAAGGCACACATATATGGTGGTATTCCGATGAACTCTAACAATCAATCCTACCCTCCCTTTATCCAGAACAACATGTTTTTTATATCACTTATGTGGCAGACAAGCACACGGCCCTACTGATGTGAATCGGGTCACGGTGGCCTATGACCTATATGTTCAGGTCTTAGGTATTGTCTATATACACATATATATACCATATACACTTGTCTATACGATTACGATACTAAACGATTACGATACGGCTATACTTAGTTTTTGTAACAAACGCGAGTCTCAAGTTTTCGCGTACCGGGTTATACTTACTATGGGATCGCGCGCGCCTGCGCGCCGCCCGCGCTGCCCGCTCGTAGCGTCTATACACTCGATTCGGCTGCGGGGACTGAGGTACTGAGGCGACGTAAAATACCTACTTGTCTCACTGCAACCTCGCCTTATATTAACCAGAGATGATCTGCGGAAAAAAAGGAATGGTTCAAAAAGATCGTCATGGCTCGGTACGTTTTATTACTGTCCGAACGAGAACTTCGTCGGTGAGTTACGGTTAATATTTTATATGCTTGAAAAACAAATTACACTGATCATCATTACTTACCTTGCGTTAACCCCGGTTGAATTTTCCAGTCTAACTGAGTGGCTGCTTAATTTAGATATTTTCCGTGAAACAACTGCCATTTGGCCTCCACAACCTAATGTCGATAACGAAGTATTGCAGTTAGACCAGTTGGTGCACTTTTTAGGGATCCCTCTATCTATTACTAGTTTAGGGCTCCAACTAATACTATAGATGTTTGTATAATAACCTGAACCGAAGGTTTACCGTGCTCTCCGAAACTGCGAAGCACGATCATAGATGGCAAATAGCCATGTTTATGCATACAATTATTTGTACTGAGCAGAAATCGAATCCGTGCCTCCTTGTTCGTAGCAGTCGCATTCACTATTGCCACGCCTGAGTGACTGTCGGCACTGAATTATGTTGTATCTAATAAAATAAGTTTATAAACTATATTAGGCTCGAATTATAACAATGGTAGAAGCTTAGTTTGACCATTAAGACTCCAAAACGAAGTTAATAGTATGTGACTCAGAATAGATCATTATCCTACGCTTAGTACTTATCTTGATTCTGATATTTTTTGGTATGGGCTGATACATGGTATGGATGGTACCTATAACAGCCAGTGATTTGAATAATGGAACTCTAGTCCCTGCGTTGTAGGAGTTTTGTGTCGATAAGGGCGATGAGCTTTATAGGTACATATTTTAAATTTAGAAAAAGTAAATTCTCCAGGTGAAAGAAGTATACAGTAGGGATATAATCATAATAATATCGAATAATCGAATAATGTGTAATAAAACATTATGTAAGCTAGGTAGTCATTACTGTTTATTGAACGGCCCTATAGAGTATGTAGTTAATAATATTATTGTTAGTTGATTGCAGGCTACGATAAATGCTTAGTTCAATAGGTTATCACACAATAAGGTTGCAACTATAGTCCAATATAAAGTTAATCGGAAATGATGCACGTAAATGAACAGTGGTTTCACCTCTGCCGTGGGCCATTACCTGCCACCCCTGACTGAGGGTTCGTCCCTTATATTAGTTATAAAGGGAGTGGTCGGTCATCATCATCGCTCACAGGGGCGAAGAAGACAATATTAGTTTATAACCGGTCCGCTTCCTCATGCAATTATTTAAAACAGTGTAGGGCTTTATGTAGTCACGCAAGCTTTTCCTTTGGATATTAATTTTTTATTGTTATACATATTAGTCTTTATTACCTATTGGTTTATATTTATTTCCATACATTAGAAGTAAGCAACACAATAGCGGTAGTAATATTCTACATAGCATTTATTGCAAAATAATAATATATCTAAAAAATCTAAAAAAATCTAAATTTAGTAAACCTATTAAATAACAAAAAGAGATTTATAGCAGAGCGTGGTTTCGATCCACGGACCTCTGGGTTATGGGCCCAGCACGCTTCCACTGCGCCACTCTGCTCTCGTGCGACCGATTTGAAATAGTGCAGTACAATGTGTTTGTATCTCCGATGTCTATAAAAAATCTTTTCTATCAGTACGTACGTAGCGCACAGAGTAGACTGGCGCGTAGAGTACTTATAATAGTTTGTGCCGTCGTCGCGTCGTCTTGTAATTGTGGTTTTGTGTTCAACTTTAAAAAAATTAGGTTTTGTTCAAAATATTATATGTATATCAAGTGTATGTATCATGAATTTACCTGCATTATGAATTTTTAAAACAATATTTAGTTGATTTTTTATTTTGCTTGCCAAATTCCTTCAACATTAGGTATCTATATAAAACAGGTATATAGGTAAGTAGTTAAAAAACCAGTTAGCGGCTGACTTATCTAAAAATAGATAGTCACAATCAGTGACAGTTGGAACCAATTGCAATTAACAATGACATGCATACTAATACAAATACCGATTGGAATCAAGTTTAATTTAATTTCAAACAGGAATTCGCGTGCCAGATACCTAAAAATGTCTACCAACTTTACACAGCGAAAAGACGGTATAAAAAATATACTATTGGTACAATGGAAGGGAATTTCATCTAACATGCCGCATAAATGGTTTAAAAGGGTCCGTTGTAGTTTAATTGGTACCTCGTAATTAATTAAAGTCAGTGACCGAGCAATGGCTTACTATTGTTCAAAGTGATTCTAGTATTATCGATCAAACTGTCTCTCTCCGAATCGTGTTGCTTGCTAGGTGTGTATTTCCTCAGCTATGTGAATACAGAGAGTTATTTATTATTCGTTATCAGCGAAGCCAGAACACGCGCGCACCAATACCGTACAATAAAGATAACGTTAACACTGGCTTTTAAAAATAAAAGTTGCATATGGGCCAGTCGTGTTTTTAATATAATACTAGATTAGTTTAATATAATGCAGTGTAGGTACATTTTCATATAGATCTTCACTATAACATTAGTATCGTAATTTGTCCGTCAATACGTATCATTCATGTTTTTAGTGCGGAGCCTATATTATAGGTACGCATTGAAATAATTATTTACATCAATGGATTTTTCAATTACTAAGTATCATATTCGTAATCGCTTTATCTTATAGATAAGTACAGACTATGCTAATCTTTTATTTACCACTAAGTTGGCAGACAAGCACACGGCCCACCTGGTGGCAAGTGGTTACCATGGCCTAACGTGCCCGAGAACGTTTTCAACATCAGGTTTTACCACAACACAGGTTGTTATTAGCCGCAGTATTCTGTAGGGCAGAGGTACTTCCCCAATCGAAATGCTCAATTAGGACGGGGACTCATATCGTACCTCCGTTTACGTTAATTGGGAGAAGATTGAGAGTTATAGTAGAGCAGTAGAGATTAAAGAAAATTGTTAGAGTTATAGAGTGGTAGATAGGTATTATAGAGTTGTAGTAGGTATAGATGTGCTATAGAAAAAACGCTTTACAAAACTGATTCGGATAAATAATTACTTATAATATTCATCGTAAGCTCAGCGTTGAGTCGAAGTCGTATCCGGGGTTTTCTTTTGCCAACCTTTTCGTCTTCCACTTAGCTCGGTTTTGGACATTCCTTCTACGCGATTAAAAGTCAGATAAAATATCTGTTTTAAAGAAATAAATGTTTATCCTACGATTTTACCTTGTTATTTTTTGATTATGTGCTCTTTAAAAGGTTATTTTAATTTTATTTAGATACTAATCTATCTGGTTTGGGTACGAGTATCAGGAAAAGATTGCTTTAAGTGATAAAATCTGAATTTGTATAACTCATACCTAGTATAATTGTATAAATTCTGATGTATTGTTTGGTGCACAATAAACAATTTATTATGTTGGAATTATTTTGTTATGAATTTAAAATACATATTATGACTTCTGTCATACAATTTTAATTGCTGTAAATGATATTACCGTAACCTCGTGGGACTTTAATTGACCGAAATGACTTTATGTTACGGATAGAAGGAGAACATTTAATTACGACAAGATTTTATTCTCAATTTTTCTCAAATATATTTATTTTGATTTTATTGTTACCCACATTTCTGGCAGCTTCTGTTCCAGTTTTGAACTTTGGGTAGCGAGACTATTACTCTCTGTACCTATTTTCTATCTTCCTGAAGACTGAGGACAATATTATGTCTTGTATTGACTGGCTATTCTTATAATACCTTACATCCGTAGATAGTTATGTCTCGTAAAGTCTGGTTCATTTGAAAGTAAAATACTTGTAAGTGTTAAATGACTTTAAAAACAAAACAAAACCGTCGACACCTACTCAGCATGCGTAATAGCTTATATCCTAATATGGTCATGTTTTAGGCAAACGTGCTCGTGGTTTTGCTCTATAAATAACAGAAACATAATTAACATCTGCCCTCATCGATGGAGTTCGCCTACTCTAATTATCATTGCTGTTTGTGTGTTAGTTTGTGCTCACTATTGGTAATTAGATGACGTCTTTGCTGACTTCATAATTTAATTACTTTCTGTCTGATTAACCGCGTAGTTAGCTACTTACTATGTATTCAGAGAGAAGGAATATATCCACACACATAGTTGTAACAAAATGTATATTATGTTCGTGATAGTGTTGACTATTGAGCAAAGGCAAGTGCCGGTGTCAGGCCACACCACAACTGCTTGAGTTGCATGACGCGTGAGACAATTTTCTATAGCTTATAACGTCTCGATATTAAACGGAAGTCACGTACAGAAGCCTTGAGAAAGCGCCGACCGTAGTGACAGATGGTTCCCTACCCAAATCTTATTGATGTGTGTTAGGAAATAAAAGATGAAAAAGTTGCAACATTCTGACTTCAGATAATGTCCGGCCAGCATAATTTGACTAGGTTTGTACTGTACACGTGCGCAGATAAGTTTGCTGAAGAGTAAACAAATAAACTTGAAAAATGGAACATCGGAGTATAACAATGTTATCATCTTTACTACCTTAAATTTTATCTACTATGAAGAAGTTGTCTTTTAATTCAGTAATCTGGTTACCTACATTACATACCACAGCGAGCAAACATACTAAACACAGGTAGGTAGGTTTAATACCCTTAGTTGGGAAATGCTCTCGTGCTTATTATAAAACTGTCAATACCAATAAATACAGTTTATGTTTTTGATTGTAACGCTTTTCAATAAATACTTGACTTAGTAAATTTCAGACAAATGGTAATACTACGTAAATCTATTAATTTTATTTATTTAATAAATAAAAAAATATTTTGCTTAAATATGTTCCGAAGTTACTAACCCTACAAGCTAAGCTCAAGGGCTTGTATTAGGAGTGGAATTCATTTAATGGCCGTAGTGTAATAGCCAGGATTGGAACTCGGGACCTCTCGATCGTAAGGCCAACTCCTTAACTGTAGGACATATCTTTTTAAAATAATTAAGTATCCTCGTTAAATCCTGTTCTAAGACCTCAAGATCAAAAAAAATATAATTATTATAGTTACTACTAAATTGTTATGATGCCACGCATATAATCGAATCGAAGTATTCCATCAATGCTAGATTTCTTGTTTATAATGTTCGGTGAACAGTTAAGGTTTAATGAAGTATGAGTATTTGTATTGAAGATAACAGTAACAAAACCGAACCTCGTTAAACCAGTCTTTAATCATGAGATACGTATATCTATGTAAATTCGACATTCCTTTTATTATAAAGAAAGAAGTTGTTTGGTTAATTTTCGGTGCTCCTAGCTTCGTGAAGTAGTAATTCATTACAAAACAATGGAGTTTAATATCAGAAGGGCACCGCGTTTCGTTGATTTATCACTCCGACACTGAGCCCTTTGTTTTCTTCCACGGTGCGGCTTCAATATCATGAAGCGCGGTCAAAGGTTCGGCGTCCTACATACAAATTAATATTAATTTTTATTTCATAAACATAACACCACCATTATTTATAACTAAGCTGTTGAACACAATGAACCATTTTTTATAATCTATACTAATATTATAAAGAGGAAAGATTTGTACCTATTTTTGTATGTTTGTAATGAATAGGCTCAAAAAGTACTGGGCCGATTTAAACAATTCTTTCACCTCTAAAAGGCTACAATATCTAGGAGTAACATAGGCTATATATCATCACGCTACCATACAACGGAGCGGAGCAATAATCATAAATCTCAATTGATCCGGTAAATTTGTTGTCATGACAGCTAGGAAAAGTAGTATAGAGAGGCAAGTAGTGAATCGAGTAGAGTCGTACAACGCGATAATCGACATCCACGCGGGCGGAGCCTCGGGCAACAGCTAGTCTTTTATATAACTTTTGTTATTTGCTAGCATGTTTAGGCAATTAGTCTATAGCAGCCCACTACTGGACTATCCCAATGTTGGGAAACCTTGGCCTACTGTTTCCACGCTGGCCAGGTCTTAGAACAGTTGTAAGTACCTACAGGTACACGGTTTTAATACGAGTTTTTCATTTCTCGCAGTGATATAGTTTGCGTTTTTTTCAGTTCATCGCCTCTTACACACTTTTTGGATGAGATGGGCTAGTGATACCTATTCTTTCTCTGTCATTATTTAGTGTTTAGTAAAGTCATAAAAGCCTTCTAAAGATAGTTAAATTAAATTTTGGCTCGTTAGATAATGTCTAATGTAGCTGATAAGCTGTGCCAGTAACTCATCGAATTTCGGTTTGTTAGATTGATCTGGATAAGTAATTTGTTGTTAGAGATTTTATCAGGGTGTTAAGGTTCCGTCCAGCTATTTTAGTACTTAGTAGAAGTTGACATAGCGTCTTGTTATAGTTGCTTAAACACTTGACCTGCCAAAAACATTTCAAGTTAATAAAATATCCATTTAGCGCTAACCCGAAACGCGAACCCAAGGCGCATGTGCCCTGTAATATTGATGCGTTAGCAGAAATGAACAGATTAAAACGTGCGTGAAAACACTAGCTGAATAAAGTATGAACAAAAAGAAACGAACCTTGAATAAAACTCGCCTCAATAGAAAATACCTAAGTACTACATATTGCCTAGGTACTGTTAAATTATCTACTAAATTTACTACCGTCCTGCATACTGTATAGCGAGGTTAAATACCAATTTAAAATGTACTGAAATATTTTACATCGGTGCATCGGAATATTAAATGTAGTATCTGTATATACATACATATCTACTAACTAAGTATCTTTATAACTGACATTACTTTTAATACTATAAATTATAATAATCCCTGTGAATTTCATCCAGATTCATTTGGTTTGATATTCATTTACTTAGTTCAGAGTTGGGACGTTGAGACTAAAATTGAGAGATGTTTCAATTCAAAATTGAACAAATAAACAATAAGCTGGATATGTACCAGTCGAGAATAAAGGTTGTATTGGATGTCTACGACGTTTGACAGTAAGTATTATGAGGATTATAAAGGACCTTAGAGTGTGTGTTGTGTTGTGTAGTATAGTATTGTATCACTTAGATTGTAGGTTGATTTTGTAACAACATAGCTAGAACCATCGGAAGAAATAACTCAAGTTCCAAAAAAAGTAAGACAATATTCCATAAGTCACACAGGAAACCAAAAATCATCACAGGATTACCGTTTATACGTGGTGTTAAAATAAGCTGCCTGCCTTTTATACGCCCTATATTTTCTTTGTACGTTTTAAAAACAAATGAGAGTGAAGTATTAATATTGTTTTGTTTTGTTGGGCACCCCCTGCCTCGGCTGTGTGCTGTATCGGGGCCATACACCGGACGGGCTGCGGGCGCGGGGGCCGGGTCTCCGGTGCCCGCAGCGCGCCACTGGGCCTCTGCAATTACCGCTGGGATATAGCGAATTACTTCATGATGGATACGTTTCCGGAAATGAGGACAGGAGCTCAGCTACTTCACACCTAAGGTGTGCATTTCTGTTTACGACTTATAATAAAAGAGTAGGTAGTAAACTAAACACTTGCTTTAAAGGACCTCCTGCCTCGTACCTACCTACATCATTCTCTGAGCTATTCCCAACTCAGTTGGGCTTTCTAGTCTAACTAAGATGCGGCTGAATTTTGATATTTTCCGTGAAGCGACTGCCATCGGTCCTCCACAACCAAATTAGCGATATTGAAGTTCTGTTATTGCTCGTATCTCGTACCTACCTTTTTCGTTAAAGAGCAGATGTTCTGTTCTGACATTATATCATATATCTACTTTATATGCAGTAAGAGATGTTATAAATATATTTCTTGTACATGTGTGTAACGTATCGCAAAATAAAGATATCGGTTGTTCCATCCTCTAAGTCGTTACATTTTTTTTAGTTTATTTATCATAGGTGTCATGTATTTCAAGATGTGCAATGAACATTGATCCGCAATTTCATGTATTAAATGGACTGCGTGTAATAGAGGTATTGTAACGTTAATCTGTTACGAGCTGCCGTATTTTTTGCTGCACATCCCTCGGCGCGGACGCAGGCTGCAGTTTTTGCGAGCAGGTGATTTTAGAGCACGTGTCAGTCGCATATTTTATAACGTGTGTTTAGGGAGCGGGTGTTGCCGCAGCCGCCTTGAAATTGTAATAAGAGATTTGTTATAGAACTGAGTGATGGTATGAGATGGGATCTAAATGTATTCATTACCTTTTTCAATGCCGATAACCCGATTGGCCCATTAGATGCAGATGTTGTACAGATGTAGTGATTTGGATGAATATTCCAGATGTGTTCTCCTACTCTGTTAGGTACCTACCATGCCATAGTCAGAATTTTAATACGATTTACATGATCAGAGTTTGTGTTATAAAATAAGTACTCTAAGTAGACGTGTAGCAACAACTTACGCTAAAAGCACTTGAGTTGGCTCTGCTCGCATCGGCGCGATAACACAAAGGAGTGATTTATTTCAAACATCGATTTCAAGTACAACGTCCATATATCATATGGCCTGCGAATATGGCGTCAGTGATCGGCGTCTACGCAGAAATTTGTGACGTCATAACTGGAGTACTCTGACCTAATACAAAGAAGATAGTTTGCGCAACTAAGTCGTAGCGAGAGTACTATCTCGTAAATTTATAACGACCGGCTTCCTTTCCTCAATCTAATTCAGAATATGTAAAACGTGTTCTGATTTAGAACTGTCGGTACAATTTGTTGAAGACTGTAAAACATGTCATGGCTTTCGGATAAAGATCATGGCCCACGAGACATATTATTGAATGTAAATTACAAACTGAAACGGCCAGTATCTTATTGGAGATGGATTGAATAGAAACTAATTATTTACTCACGCATTGTTCTGTCAACAAGTTTGCAGACTGTGTTGTCAAAGTAAACGTATAACTTCTTTAACATTACAAAGACCATACTTTCTGCCGACCCAATAGGCGGGGACCACGCATTTGAAGGACAAATAAATTCCAAGAGTGTTTTGGGTTTCCACCGTGATCGTCGGGCCACAAACCTACCTCGTCTGCAAACCGTTTTAGCTCCCATATAAGACATATGTGCCTAAGTCAAAAAGTGGAGAAGGAGTGAGCGAACACATCCGGTAACCTTGCTCAGGTGATGATGATGATTATGAAGGATAAAATTTAAACGTATCTTTAGATATTTCCGTGAGCTCCTATCCTAGTAGGACACCTGTCTATGATTATAAAAAAAAACTATTTTCATACAATACCTAGTTTCTTAAAAATCGAACAGTGAGAGATAACAAGGCATGTACCCAATAAACGGTCCACCAGATAATCGTAAATAGAACGTATATTCTGTCGGAGTTGAATGGGCTCGCGTTCTACCTCTCGTCCATTGTACGTGCGCTAACGAAGGGCGAGCAGGGCAGGTAAGGCCGGTAAGGGCTAGATGGCCGGCGAGTTTACCGTCATAAATACCCGCAGGCATGCATTTACTGAGCTTAGAATATCAACAATGGCGCTGTCATTTCACGCATCTATGTTAAACGTTTTCAAGTCTCGTAATCTGCCCGCAGGTATTTGTTCTCGTTAGTTAGTCAATGAGAAATGACACTTTCTAGAAAGGATACGATGAGGATGGGAATGCATTTATTAGAAACGGTTGTTTTATAAAGATCTGAATGGGTTTTTGGGGTCAGTAGAAGTAGCTGTTTGATGGAGAAGTTTAGCGATTTCACTTGCTTTCTTTTCACTTTTCTTTACACTCTACAACATAATTATTTATAGGTATAGGATTATAACGTATGCGTTATATTTAAGTCTATGATTACTTACTTATTTATTTATTTGCAGAAGGAGGGGGTGCCTCAGGCTCACGCGTTTCGGAGTAAATCATTCCGAAAGCCACGACCATGCCACTGGTGCCACCAGCCTGTTCACAACCAAGGCTCTTGCTGCAGAGGTGAGTGTTTTTGTTTATAGGCTTTCAAATTAGTGGCTATATTGCACATTCACAAAAAAAATTTTAATACTTACTTTTAGTTTGAGTTTTAACACAACTGAAAGAAAATTTAATCACGTAAGTTCGTTAGGTATACTGTTATCTGATTAAAAGAGTTACGGATGAGGCTGTAGCTCAGATTTTGGGAGTTCCTACAACGGTTGCTACAATAAAAGAGCATAAATCATACCAGAAGATTTCCGGACTCCGATGTTAAAGCTTCAAATGCAATCGGGAATAACACTAAAATGATGATGAAACACAGCTATTGAATAAGAAAACTTAAACCACCGAATTCTTAGTTCTGTGACGTAAACACAATACCAATGTGGGGGCGGAGGTCCGTTATATCTACAAACAGTAGCCACCAATGATGAAAGGTCCCGATAGCACATTTACTGTGTGTTGCCCCATACAGAATAAATAAGTGTTCCTTCGAATTATTTACGACACATTTATAAAATTCCTCTGTCTTTGGTGCACGTCTGTAATAGTCTGATGGACCTGAATACGATCCCCAAGTCGGGCAGTAAAATAGTCATTGTGTTTCTCGGTTAGCAAATTCCCAGTGGCGGCTCGGACTCGGAAGTCAGCTAGAAGTGCGCAGTTAACGGTATTAGACTCGTCCCCTATTCCCTAATGCCGTGAAACTGAAAATAATATGTATACATTTATCTGAGTCACCTCTTGTTCCCTGAAGGGGTAGGTACTTCGGGAGTACCTATACAAGAAATGTGTAACATGAAAATTATAAAGTGTAACTGATTTGATTTAACCGTTTGTTTACCCTGGTAACATTAGACTACCATTGATAGTACTCTGGCAATTTATATTTAACGATTGTCGGCTTTACGTTTAAACATTAGCTTACACACTTTTCTATAATATATAATTATGATTTTTATGGAAGTAACAGCCTCTGAACTGCCATTTCCGAGAGAAAAGGCTAAGCCTCATCCGTGAATTAGCAGGTATGACAGTTAATAAGTGCCCCCACCAAATTCTGATATTAAGTTAATATTGTTTTATCCGATATTCAAGTCATGGACATGTGCATTGCTCATAAACATCTACAACACTCAAATGAAATGTCACATAATATAAATTTAATTGCATGACGTGGTGTGACATGAAACAAGCAGTGAAATGTTAGATATTCCGACTGTCGCAAATATCACGAATAACAACCCCAGCGATGTCTTTCGGAAACGATTTCTGCATACGAAATGTAATGTTTATTCTAGCCACACTTGACTAGCAATGGCGTAGTGTCGTAGACCTGTTTAACAAAAGTTGTGTGTACTTATTTAGGCTTCTCCATAGATAGTGGTATTGTAATCATTTATAATGGGGTATGATAATATGTTAAGTGTATACAGTGTTAAAAAGTGACATTCATTAGTCCCTGTGTATAACATTTTTTTAATGAATCATAAGTAGTAGAGTGGCGAAATGTGGGTGTTATCACCTCTGCCTACTCCTTCAGGGATATAGGCGTGAGTTTATGTTATGTTTATGTTTTTTAGTAGAGTAGATAAATTTGGCTGATGTCATTACGCTACTTTTATTAAGTAGGAGTGCTGAAATTCATATACACAAGCTTCACCTCATTGGAGCTAACGCTGAGGTGGATATGTTGGACTCGAACCGATGACATACACACACCTGCTCTGTGTTGCATTGCACCTTGGTATGGTATGGTATGGTATGGTGTGCTGATTGCCGCAACTTTACATGAGAACGCGGTTATTGCATGAGGGTGGTTAATTCATTCAAATCACCCCAACTCCTCCAAGAGCGCTAGCAAGCTGACCGATTTCTCGGAACATACTTGTGTTTTTGAAGTATTTAGCAATGTATGTGGCGGTGGCAGGACAGTGTAGAAGCACATGTGTCGCTGTTTCTTGGTCTCCCTCTCAAAGGTGATACCTAAAACCATCAGGTGTTATACATATCACCTATAGTCCATCAAAATAGGGCACACCTTTTATGAAGATAAATATCCTTTCAGGATAGTTTTACAAATATCAGAATAACCCATGCTAAATCGTTCACGTTTGTTTCAGTGTGCAAATATGTCTGCCACACCACCTGCGAGAGCAAGGTATGTACTTTATAATGCATCTAAGTATAGTCTAACTCTAACGACGAAGTGTGACCATTTGCACGCAAATGACCGAACAATACGTGAATGCGATTAAAATGATATCTAGAATAAGTGCGAATCGTGCCAAGGCTCGCGTTCATCCGCCACTACAGTAAGATGCCTGTAAAATAAATAATTATGTCGGTTAGATCATACTAGATTGGTACGCTACGGTTAGTAGGTATGTAGTTAGCAAAAATAAATATATAGTTTAATTGTTGTTTATTTATTTGCATATTTGACTGCAGTTGCTGGATTCAATATTTTACAAAAATGTTAGGTAAATATATTAATGTTGCTGACATCATAAGCATATTAAGATGTTTAATTTTAAGTTTTCTACCTAATCGAGTGCATTATCTGAATCTTAATTTAACATCCAATTTATTAATGGAACAACGTAGTAGGTATTAGGTATTTCTGCACGGTAAAGTCACTCATTTTTTCTTGTTCTTTTGTTGTGTTGTTCTGTGTGGTGTTCTAGCTGTAGTAGTAAAAAATAAAAAAGAAATGAGAGTAGACTGTAGTTACTTCAGTGGAGATTGTACTGGTACCTAATTTACATTGTATTGAAAGTGGAAAAAAGAACAAATCAAGATTGCTACGTATAAGTATATTATTGTATACCTACGTCCTACGTTTTCATATTCTTTCTTGTCTGTCATTTCTTCATGCATTTGGGAGTTAAATGTTTAGTAGCGCCCTCTATTGTTATCTTCTCGTAACTTAAAGGTTCAACCGCGGATGAATGAGCGCTCGCGCATCGCTGTATCAAGTTTATGTATGACTACAGACAGATGGCGTCAATACTTCAATGAAAAAAATTAACGCAGAAAATTACTTGCTTGTGCATTGATAGTTTGAATAAAATATAACATGCTTGAAAATTATTTATAAATTTTAAAACATCACATTATTGTGCTCATGCTTAACTTAATTTCAACTACCAACTAGGTATTCATCTTGACTTTATAACGGTACGATAGGATTCCAGTCCCAATACGATAGGTATTCATCTTAAAAAATATACACATAGCCTACAAGGGCGGAAAGTTAAGACGTTTCCAACTATATTACCTCATTTATCGAGTTCCGATTAAACGTTTGGAAGTAATGAGGGAACAAATGAACATACTTACACACACCTGTCAATAAAAATTCATAGCCCGGTAGGTACACGTATTAATTTAAAAACTTAGAAGGGGATTTCACAAATGATAGGAACCGAGATCAATTAAATCTAAATTAGGTACGTTATCACCTACTTATTTAAAATTGTCATCATCATCTTCGATCCTTCGATTAGTTCCGGTCGCATCTGAGGCTGTCAGCGTAACCAGCCAGCAGCCGAAGTTCTGGGTCCACCTTCTGCCTTTTAACCCTCAACTTCGCACAGTCTTGGACATCCCAGGTAGAAAGACTACTGGCACGCATGTAGGTGTCGTCTTCAAAAACATCATGCCAGTACTTCATGATTTACACCTTCTAATGAAGTCCGGTGGATCAGGTATGACCAGAGATTTGTTACCAACGTCGTCAGGTGGCAGTAGCATCAACGAAAGTGTCTCGCGAAAACTTCATTTTCGATGTCTGCCAAACTGGTCTAATTCTGCCTTAATGTTCTTTAGTACCTTTTCGTGACCAGACCAACAGCATAGTTGGTCATATTACAAATTTATTTATTCACTTACAAGATAATAGCGTGGAATAAGTAAATAATAGTCCAGTTTTGTTTGTCTGCCTATCCATGTTTAGCGATGTCGATGGCAATCAGCCGGTTGCCGCTGGTCACGCTTCCATTGTTCCACATCTTGCCGAACTTGGACATAGGACTTGCTACATTATTCACCGTTATAACAACGTTATGTTACAAATTGACAATGTGTTCAATCAGCGCTACAAGTCATTGTGATTAACGATGAATGAGCTCTTACTGCTGCCAAATACGTAAAGATCTTTGTGAAATTGCTAACTAATTTATTTGTATGGGTACTACAACTTCATGAATGTTCCTACAGTTTTGGATTCCTAAGGCAGTTTTAGTTTTGTTTCGGGTTGTTGTGTATTTGATGAGATGGAGCTTGTTTTGTGCAAGTACCTACTAAGTTTAGTCGTTAGGTACCTACCGTCTAATTCGGTATGTTACTATCGCTTACATGATGTCGACCATTGTAATTCAATTTTTATAAAACGAAGTTTTATTTTATTTTGTATTTTAACCGACTTCAACTGTACCTAAATCTTGAAGAGGTCAGCAATTTACAGAATATATCTCACACTTAATAAGGTGTACTTACTGATGAGAGAAGAGGCCTTTTAGCGATTGCAAACTGGTGAATTGTAACAGTTACCTTACAGCTGATAAATTGATCAACCAATTGATCCCCACGACCTAAAGAAATCTGCAACATGTGTAGCTTGTAACTATGTATAAATAGATAAGTAGTTGTTAAAGTAGGTACTACATATTTATCTCATTAAAGAAACTTACATAATTCAAACTTTGTAACGGATGACTCGTAAAGAATATTGTGTTATTCAGTCCGTGTGTGTATTAAATTTTATATTAAGCTTCAGCAACTTTCAGCAATACTTTACCTACGTAGCTCAGCATTTAAATCATAATTATTGCATAACGTTAGCCTGAAACTTCCGAGGGAAACTTTATAAATAACGCGCAAACAATGCAATTGCAAAAACAAGTATTTAAAATTCTACAGCCAAAACTGTTTTATGCATATATTTTTGTTTGCTTTTATGCAAACTGGTACAACAACTTAATTAAACTGCGGTTTCATTACCGGACTGTAAAGCTATAAATGCTGAAATGTTTCATTTTATTGTAGAAAACCACTGGCCTTAAATGGTTCTGCGCACCCGAAACCAAAGCTTACAAAATTGTAATTATCTACACGACATCCTCCATCCGTGTCACTGCTAAAATTAAACATTAATTACTACGTAATGTGTACATTTATTACTTATAATTACATTTCAAGCTAACAAGAAATTCTCAGCGTGGAACGGAACTGGGTATGGTTAGTCTCGCACCAACATTGCATTTTTAGACAAGGAAGCAAATGTGATTAATATTATTGTTTTATTATTGTTTAATAAATAAATATTATGAGGATAGATTTCACCTTCGAGTTTGAAAGGTTTAAATTGATAAAGATATAGAAATATTGTGTAATGTGTTTCTTCGACAATCGGATGTATTTCTACAGTAGTATGAAAAACATTTCTTTACAGTTGTATCCTAAGCTTGCATTTTGGAGTTTGATTTTATAACCTTCTTCTGACCTCTACCCTTTCTAACTTAATTGAGTTTTCATGGTATTTTATGGATTTTTGGTGTGACGTAAATAGGTAGAATAAGGAATATGTATCTTAGATAAGGAATTAGTATATTAGAGAAAGTTTGACAGTGATACCAGTAAATGAAAAATTGAGAAGTGAACGACTATCGTGATATAGACATACTCTGAGAAGAAATGATAGTAACGTTAAAAAAAAGGTCCGAAGTATGAATGTAGAGGCTTAAAGAGCAGGTCGGTTCCAGAAAGGATGGATATACCTATTGTATGAAACAAGATATGGCAAAGAAGGGATAGACAGAGGAAATTACATCTGACAGGAAAATGTAAAGGGACAATGACATGTTGCGTCGACCTCAATTATTTCGGATGAGGACAGGGAGATGATTATGATAACCCTATATTTTCCTTGTGGTGAAAATATAACTATTACCTATATGTTAAATATTTCAGTGTTCTTGACAGTTAGTCGTTTTCTAGACGAATCGTAAATTTGCATTGCTAATGAAACGTGCCCGTGTACCGGTATCAATAGTTATTTATGTATCTACCTCCCGCCAGTGTTCACTTAAACCTTGAAATTGAATGGTGGTTTCCTGATAGTTAAGATTTTATATAAAACTTGTTTTCGTATTTGCTGTTTAGAACGATTTGTTACGCCTTGATCTGTTTGATAGATCTGTGCGCAAGAACTGAGATTCAAGCTGGAATACAAAAATATTACTTACGCACCGTTTTTGACCGATAAATATGAAATTACAGTAGTTTTATTGACTGTATAATACTTTGTCTGTCTGTGAGATTCTAGGCCGAACTAAGACATAGCTGCCTACATTTATCAGCTTTAGGTATGTGTTAGCACTGTATTTTGTTCTGTGTTTGTTCCTCATTCATCGCCATGAAACTCAAAACATTTGGAACTTGCTTATCTTTCACGACTCTCTTTTACTAATTTCCTAAAATAGTATCTAGTTCTGGTTACGAGATTGCTTTTCTGCTATTTCATTGATCGAAGAGAGATGAAAAATTCTGCTGATCATCACGTCATGATGTACCTAGTAGGTCGGCAGTGTAGAAAAACTTAGATTTTTCGTTAGATTTTTTTTGTTCTAATTGTGATTGTTGGGAGCGTGCGCAAATACTTTATCAATAGTGTTGACTAAAGATGACTAAATAAACACACGCTGCTACTTAGCGTCAATATTAAGGCTTAGTTGCACGAACTATCTGTCATGGTCATCGTCAAAAATACGGTCACCGTCAAATTTAACAGTTTGATAATAATGGTTTGGTTAACTCTATGATTAGTACACAGAACAGAAAAACTAGTAGAAGTGCGACGCGATAGCTGCAGTAGCGGAACCGATGTCGCCAAACTCACACACATAACCGTTAATAATACCGTGCTCTACTAGTAAATAATTGTTTTTTTTTGCCTACCCTTTCCGGGATATAGGCGTGAGTTTATGTTATGTTATAATACATTAAAATATTAAATAATTTAAATAAAAAACATGGTTATTCGTTTTACAAATACCTTTCAAATTTAGAATTTCGAAATTGAACCTTCATATTTTAAAGAACTTTCTAAAGGACGGCCAAGGAATAGAGTGCAGATTATGTAGTTGGGAAGTTCATCGCGGAACAATTCTTTTCAAAATCTATGGTTGGCACTGTTTATAGAAAAAATAAAAAATATGTATAAAAAAGTTACTTTGTCTCACGCAGTGGGCAAAATCGCATTTTGCACACTGTTGTTATGCAGTAAAACTTACTTGTTTGAGCTGCCGTAGTGAAAAAAGTATTTATGGCATTTCATACTTTGAATTGAAAAAGCTTGAATATTTACGAAAAAGTTTAGACGTATTCTTATCAAAAACGTTCATATTATCGAATTTATCCTTCGTAGCATAAATACGCCAACCAATGACACGCGTGCACCGACTACATGCCGCTTCCACTTATTTTTGTTTTCCATGATTTTGTAGCTCTGTTTTTGACAGAATTTGACGTTTGAGCGTGGCTGGTTATAGTTACAACCAAGGCTATGACGTTTTATACCTGACCGGTACTTTGACCAGCTTTGTCACGGTCAAAGTAAGATCGTGCAACTAAGGCTAAGTGAAAGGGTAGTACTTCTACCATTATTATTACATTTAATCTTTTAATCATTCGTAAAATTTATTTTTAATCAAGTACCTACCTACCTAATTACATAACATAACATAAACTCACGCCTATATCCCCAAAAGGGTAGGCAGAGGTGCTAGCACCCTCATTTCGCCTGTTTATGTTTAGGTCCCAATGTAACACGTGGCGAGCCTATTGCCATTAAAGTGCCCGGACTTTAAACCTGTGATAAATACACAAATAACTTAGAAAAATATCGAACAGTCATTGGTGTGTGCCATGGTAAAACCTGGGACCGTACCCTATTTAGTGCCTATCGTATTTAATCTTTAGAAGAATATAATTTGCCAGCAATAAAATGTAACCTAATAATGCTATAGGTAAGTATAACGTTTAAAATATACTTACTTGCATTTGTAAAGAAACTGTCGAATATTTTGTACTGCTAATACCGAAACAGAGATCAATTGAGAACCCGTTACTTGTGCTTTTTAAATGTAAATTGAATCGTAAAATGCTCATAAATTTTACAGCACGACGTATACGAGTACAACACGCGAACGGATTCTTGCACCTTATAGTTGTACGTGAAAATATATTGTACTGACTATGACAATAGACACGTCGTAAAGTTTAATATGATACTCATTATAACAATGAAATGAGGTGATAATCTTAGTGTTGGTCCGATATGGGTGTGTTAGTTTTGTTACTTACAGGTTTCGTGTAGAGATTTTACACAAAATAGAGAGGTAGATGATATTGATAAAATTTTCAATGAATCAATGAATCAAAATAACCCGTCGCAGTCTACTGCTGTCGCAAGTTTATATAAAATAGTATGATAATTGTTGTGGCGATTTATTTTGTGTTAGAGTTATTAACTTGTTAATGGTATTTGGTATGGTAATTGGTAGAGCAAAGGAGATAGAAGCACAGATACAATAGATTATGGTTTGGAAAAGCAAATTGTTTGGAAGCTATTTACTGTTTATGCCAACAGCTTGTTATAAATAAAATATATCATAAATATTTGAGAAAAAAAATGTGTGATTGTGACAATGTTAACATAAGGCTTTGTCGACAGATCGGCATGCCGATGCCGCTAAGAGCTGACCGGAGAATGTGTCGCCTATCAGGCACAATCAGCAATAACAGTTTTATTTTATACGCGTGTCGTTTGAGGGTTGCACACTCACCGGAACATTGATATTGTGTGCGATACATTTTGATGCGATCGTCGACATTTCCTGATAACAATACGGTAGGTATTAAACTGAAATAAAATTATTTTGAAATTTATATCGCATTTTTTGGTGTAATTTTATTTTTTAATTCAGCATAAGTCTATGTGAAAAACATCAACATCTTAATTTGACACAGTGATAGCTTCTAGACTAGATAATCATGTTCTTACTTGGAACGCCGCGACGTGGTCAAACACTCTACTATTTTTATTTTTGGTTTTTATTATTTTTGTTTCATTTCAATGCATAATTTCAGAAATATTTAGAGAAGAATGTATTTTTTTCCTTTGTTTATTGCATATTCTATGAAGTAATTAAATAGATAACAAATATAGCGAAGTTATTCATATGACCTCGGAAAAATTTCAAGTACGTCTGTTTCAGCAGTAGAATTAAAACGCTAGTTAATAATAAATGCTGGTGAAATCGCATCAAGTGTCCATTGTTTTTATGCATATGTGTAGAATTTATACTGGGGTTAGAGGGAGTATGTGTAATTGCGGTTACTATGTAACTAACTTCATTTGTTAGGTGAGGAGTTAATTCACATAGGAAATCCAATATTACGTTATTTTTTTAAAACCATGTATGATTTTACATTTACATGATCATTTTAACTACTAAAAAGTCTAAAGAATCCGGTTTATAGTTTTTTTTAACTCTTTGTTGGAAGCTATTAATACAATTTTTAGTTTTTTTAGAGTCGATTAAAAAGCTCTACATTTTAATTATTCTGCAACAGAGTACTTTTTGTTTAGAAAATCAGGAGCTCAGTCCGCGAGCACCACTTATACTTACTGTGATTATAATTAATTTGAAAGTCAAATGTTTCTGTTAATTAAGTGTATTTTTAGCGTCTAGGAGTGTAAAGTAGCTTAGCTTGTGAATTTATGGTCTATGTGAACATTCGTTCGAATAATGAGATTCCTATTTGTGATATAATAAAGTAATAACAACTTACAACATGCCTGTAAGCCCTCATTCGCCAAATTTTCAAGCTGGTAACCCAAAAATTGCGAACTTATAACTTTTGATAAATTTAATCCGTCAATTAAATCTAGCTACTATATACAGGTATGTAGTAGAAATGGTTCATGAAGGTACTTGACACCAGGGCTTGTTTACCGGTTAATGTATCAAACCGGTTTCAGTGTAAGTACATAAGAGCGTTTCATTTAGGTTTGACTCTACCTTAACCGATAAAAACCCTTTTATGTTTGAACTCAATTTACCGGTTTTGATTTCGCTCTTACCGACAACATCGATGCACCATTCACATTCAATTCGCGCGGACTACATGTGTTATCCACTAGTACAAAATTTCAATTTTCAAGCGTAGGGCTAAAGTGCTTCCATATTTTAAAGGAGTAGTGAAGGTCACCAAAGTGTAGTGCGAGCGTCGTCGGTCGCGTGCCTCCGGCCACTTGGATCGTGGACTGTATGCGCAGTCCATTTTCAATTTAATACAATTTTTTTTAATAAAATTTATTTATTTTAATTATCAAAATATTATAAGAACAGTTTTTCTAATCAAATATTCTATTGATAAATGATATTGGTAAAAATTCTATTGATAATGGCATGTATTAACTCCCTATAATTTTAATTATATATAATACTAGCTGTTGCCCGCGGCTTCGCCCGCGTGGTTTTTTTTTGACAATTACCTACTCATTTTTGACTCATTATTATTATTAGCCCACATAGTTATTTAATTATTATATTGCATATTTTATAACCACCTTCGGTTCGCCGACGATATCGTCATAGTTGCGGAGTCGCTGGAGCAGCTGGGCGAAATGCTGCACGGCCTAAACGAATCCTCTCGACGCGTCGGCCTTGGTGTAAACTTGAACAAAACCAAGGTTATGTTCAATGAACACGTTATACCGAGACTGATTGCCGTCGAAGGGGCCACACTCGAAGTTGTTCAACAATATATCTACCTGGGGCAAACCATACAACTTGGTAGAAACAACTTCTAGAAAGATCTAGCCAGAAGGATCCAATTGGGCTGGGTAGCGTTTGGCAAATTGCGTCGGGTCTTCTCCTCCCCCTACAACAATGCCTAAAAACAAGAGTCTTCGACCAGTGCGTTCTGCCTATTATGACTTACGGTGCCGAAACGTGGACATTGACGGTGGGGTTAGTCCACAAATTGAAAGCCGCTCAGCGGGCCATGGAGCGAGCTATGCTTGGAGTCTCTTTGAAGGATAAAATTCGCAATGAGGTCATCCGACAAAGAACTAAAGTTACAGACATAGCTCGCAGAATAACCAAGCTGAAGTGGCAGTGGGCTGGCCACATCTGCCGGAGGACCGATGGTCGCTGGAGCAAACGAGTCCTCGAGTGGAGACCGCGAGAAGGCAAACGGAAGGTAGGACGCCCCCTAGCCAGATGGACTGATGACCTGAAAAAGGCGGCTAGGACAGACTGGATGCATTAGGAGAGGCCTATGTCCAGCAGTGGACTGCGATAGGCTGATTGATTGATATTTTATAATGAACAAAACTAAATCACAACTTCTGTGTCTTAATTATGAAATAAAAATAAGACTCCCAATAATGTAGATCGCATGTCGCTGCAACTTGTCGAGAGCATCTAATAAGTACTTTGCGGAGCCATCCCAGAGATGCGAGCAGTATTCCACGCAGGAGCGAATTTGTGTCTTGTAATGAAGACACCGCTGCTTCGGCGTGAAAAAACGTCTCACTCTGTTCAGGACTCCGAGTTTACGAGAAGCTGTTTTGATGATGCTCTCGATATAGTTCTTGTTCTTCAGTTTGCAGCGAACATCCATACCGAGTATATTGAGGTTATCCTGAAATGGCAGTGGCGTGCTCTGAAGAGTGCGATGAGGAAGGAAAGTAGAGAGCCAGCATTTACCTGCAGGAACTCCGAAGCTCATCCATCACAAGGAACGCGAATGCGGCGCCCCTGCAAGAAGCTAGCAACCCAATTGCACAGTCTTGGAAGCAGACCGAAGGTTGGTAGTTGGCTAAGAAGCGATTTGTACCAGACTCTATGGAAAGCTTTAGCGATGTCCAGGCTAATAGCCAGTGACTCACCATGCTTGTCCATAGCCTCACCCCAAAGATAGGTTATATACCGCAGAAGATCACCCGTTGACCGTTTCGGCCTAAAACCTTATTGCCGGTCAGTGATCCTCTAGGTGACGCATGAGCTGTGTGTTGATGAGGTGCTCAAAAACTTTACACAGCACTTAGGTGACGGCTATGGGTCGATAGTTGGCTGGGTCTGAGCGATCTCCCTTCTTGGGAATCGGCTGTATATTCGCCTCTTTCCACGCCGTCGGCACTACTGTACCCGAAATGTGGGAGAGTTGGTACAGCCGCGTGAGCATTGTAGACAACTCCGCTGCACATTTTTGAAGAACCACCGCTGGTATACCATCCGGACCACTGGTTTTCCGGACATCGAGTGACTTCAGTACTGCACGGACGTCGCGTTGCCTGATACGGATATCAGGCATTGCGTGGTCACTGTTGGGTGGTCGGTGGCTGCATACCACAGTCCTCGATTCGGGAGTTGGTCGTAAATAGATTAACCAGAAAAATTGTTTTCTCTTGCGGCTCACGGGCCAGGGATCCATCAGGGTTGTGCAGGGGGACGGGGGAGGGGCGGGGGCAGGGTAGCTGGGCTGCCGGGCTGGTAGAATTTAGCTTGCACGGCTCTGGCCAGTACCCAGTAGCCACGGCTGCCCGTGGGATGCACCACTAGTTCTTGACCAATCTGTGCTATGCGCTGGGTATTTTGCAGCCTACTCAGCGTTCGGAAACCGCTCCTTCGCCTCATCTGCCGCCTGACTCAGACATTCAAAGAATAGTGTGGTCTCGGCATCTCCGGTATGGCAACGGTAACGGCACACATAGATTTGTCTCGTACAGCTATGGTCTACGTGTACCCACGGGACAGAAAAGGATGGGTCCTCAAGGCAGCGCAAACGACGACAACAAACATCCGCCCTAACAAACACGCACTCCCCGGTTTTGGCACGAAAATTTTCCTTTGGAACATGGCCGGGGTAGAGCAGGCAGGTGTCGTCATGCGGCATATTTGTGTCTCCGTCAGAAAGAGCGTGGCTGGTTTCGCCGTCTCTAGTTGTTGGTGGACGGCGTTGAAGTTTGCATGGAGCCCACAGATGTTAGTAGACTCCACCTCAAAAAGCGAGCTAGTGGGAGAATAAAGAGCCGCTGTGTTGCCATAATCTCTGATATGTACTGCCATGGTAGGGGGTAAGAGAAGGCGTGAAAAAAGAGGTGATTGTCGTGGCAGCACCGCGTGACAAAGCGCAGGAGATTGGTTTTATCTGTGGTTGTGGGGCATGGCGAGAGCCGACGCGCCGAACGGAAGTTGCCTGAATATATGGTCGGCGGGTTCCCACATCCGGTCACCAACCTGCACGACGAACCATTTTAGTATTATGCGCGGCCTGGTGAGGCAGTCTCCCAGGGTGGTTAGCCCCAGTTGAGCCTCTGTACCTACTATGCCGCGAGCGGCCCGCGACACCAGTTTCTACGGGTCTCCCTGCTCGGCGGGTCACCCCGCACCATCCCCACCAAACTACGCCAATACCCACTGGTCCCACTAATGCTGCGACTACCACCACCTCTGCCCGGCTATGTACTTGCTGACCCCTGAACGCAATCCAACCGAGGTTGCTACCCACCCGGTCAAAATTTATGACAAATTTATTCCATCAAATTTCTACCACCAGTAGTTATAACGTATTTTACGCCGCATCCTTCGATTAGACATTTCTTTCGTTCAAGTAATCAAAATAAATAACTATATATTTTGTTCTTTCTCTTATGACCCATTCTTTACTTGAAAACCCTAAAATAATTAGGAGCAAAGCTGCGAAATTACCAATAACTTAGCCCACTTTAAGTTAGCAATCGTTTAAATAAATGCATCACTCTCTGAACAATTACAATTTACAAGCAAGTTAGTTCAAGCGATGCCGACGCGGGTAGGTACGTGTCGCTCTGGATTAAACCGGTTTATTAAGGTTTTAGTATGGTTCCCATTCTGGTTTCGCTCTGAATGAAACCTTTACTAAAAACAGGTTTAACCTTTATTAACCGGTATTTTCTAAACCGGTTTCAAGCCCTGCTTGACACTATTTAGGACTAATGTCTAATCTGTGACTTTAAACTGGTTTTACGACCTTAGTCTAGTTTAATAAACCTCAAGGTTAAATAAGAAACGCCGGTTTGTAATGGCGGATATTGGAGTATAAACAAGATTATTCACATTTCAAACACACGAGTACCTACGATGAAGAATAAGGGAGTCATTGTGAAAGGCGCTTTTAAGGCCGATTCAACGGGTCTGGTAACGTTATACATTCAGTCACTTGAACCAATTTGTTTTGATACATTTAAGCCTAATATTTCTCGCTCCATAATCACTTGCAGAGCAATCAACGCCAGGACTCCTATGTCGAACAGCAGTCAATGAATACCACTTTGTTTGTATGACCTTACATACATACCTTAGTATAGATAGATATTGTAATGGTTTTCAGATAAGAACACGTTACGCAGGGACGGGCTTTGAATCATTTTTCTAATTAAGTTAATCAGAGATGCCTGTCATAAGGTATTTAATTTAAGGTGTCGACAATAAAATACAATCAATATTAAGTGTGCAGAGAGCTTTTGCGGAGCGACAGGTTCGCAAGGTGTGAGTGAAATGCCCAGGAGCGCGGCGCAGAATGCAAATAAATGATGTATAAGTGAGTTGGTATACTTGGCACTTATTGTACACGTTGTAGGAAGTCTTGAGATCATTAAAGTCACTGTTATAGGATTAAATTTTCTTTAAATTAAGTACCTACCTAGTTCTCTATTGTTACAGAGAAACTTTATGACTTAAAGCTTTACAAACATTCTGTTCTTAACAAAGGAACTTCATTTTGAAATCATATAAAATAATCAATTACATTTTAAGTGTACATGTACGATTTTATTACTTATGGGTCTTTAAGAACAATAAGATGGCATAAGTAAGATCACTAAAATGACTGTGTGCAGCTTATAGAAAGGTAAGGTAAATACACATATATAACCAACTGATACCCGCGGCTTCACTTGTACGGAATATTTATCCCGTTCCCGCAACTCAAGGGAACTTTCCCCGGGACAAAAAGCGAAAATCTATCCCTGTACCAAACAGCCATATATTATGTTTCCATCTGTTAGAGCGTGATTTATTAAAAAACACTCAGACATTCAAATATCCAGATATCTTCACAAACTTTGTCATTTATAATATTGTAGAATGTATAAATTAAGTATCTAATTATCTATTTATGATCAAATACTGAGATAGGATTTTGCCAAGATTTACGACTGCCATTAAGTTTAGACATCTTGGTAAATGTAAGGAAAGTGTGCAGTGTGGACTGGGACGTAGTGCGACATGACCGCACATTGGGTCCCGTAATAGGTATCTAGATGGTAGTGATGTGGAAGCTGCAGGCGGCCGGAGCCGCGGGCGCGGGCCGAGTCAGGTGCAACGCACGCACCGCGCGCCCACCGTCGCTGGAACCTCTGACGAGCGCGAACAGTGCCGTCGCGCGCGCCGACTGGCCCACGCGCACGCCTAATCTGCGTTTCGCGATACATATTCGCACAAATGCAAACAACATCCCATTTTCAAAGAAAATCCTTTTATAGCAAAGCTCGGTCGCTCTATAAATAACGCTAACCGGTGGGCCGTTGTGCTCTAGCGAACTCGCGAAATCTGTGCGAAGTTTATATTACAAACTTGAAATATTTTACCATTTCAACCACTTTGAACTGAATAAGGAGAACTAAACACCGGTCGTGCGTCTCGGGTGATGTTAATATTAATGTTTTGATAAATGTACAATACATTTACTATTTTTATGACTCTACTAGTGAAGTGTGCGAAACATGTGACATCTAAGTAAACTATTCAAGCAAGTGTTTCATTTATTTGAGTGGTAGAGTCAGCTTAAGACAACAATTATTATTTATGGCATGCTTTTCTTTAAGTACATTTCTCCAAGATGTATTTTTTATGTTTAACGCGTGTTAATTACTACAAATCTTTCTCAGTTACGGTGCTTTTCCATATCCGGTACTGAGAAATCCGTGAATTGTTACGATAGTGACTAATGACAATCATTAACAATATCTAATCATATTGCCAGAATAAAACGAACTGTACCTATTATAGATATGTTTGATCTAGATTATTCTTTGATGTAACCGAGTTGATTTATTTTTTTTAGTTCAGAAATCCGTCTATACACTTTAGATTTAGAATCGTATCCAATCATATCACAGTTGAATATGGAATTTGTTCAAATCGTTCAAGGTGAAAGCGATTTTTTGTTATCACACAAAAACAGTACTATATATAACTACTTGTGACGATCACATACGATAACACTGTTGTGTTTCAGTTTTATCGATAAATAACTTCTTGAGTCACGTATGCCATTGCACCATATACACACAGGTGTTGTGCGCGACTGTACTTCAGCCAGCGACTGACTGATTAGCAGTTGTTAGTAAATATGTATACCCCAGTTTATATAACCCGTACTGACTAAGTAGGTTCATAATATTCTAATTTCTAAGTATGTGAGTATGTATAGGTACCTACATGCATTGTAGTATTGTCAGTTGTGAAGTGATGTATGTAATGCGTTCCAAAGAGTTTCAATGGTGTCAAGTACTAATTAAGATGTGGACGTCATATTAAAACAGTGAGTGTGTTGTTGGCATCTCGTCAATTGTGCTGAACTGTACAGTAAACAGAAAGCATAAGAGAAGTCAGTGTTTACGTTTGACCACAGAGTGTCGTGATTAATTTAATATTTTTGTGAACTCGATGAACTTTGAGAAACGTTTCGTTTAAGCATTGAATATGTATTACAACGGTATGTTGGACAGCACCAGTACCTCCACGTCCTCAGGAAGCTCCGACCTTCGGGTGAGTTATAAGGAAATTAAACATTATAATCAGTCGAAAGTTTGCACAAATATTTCAAGTTGAAATAAAACTAATTTTGTTTGTAGTTTACGCGGATATTACACATGGAAGTACAACTATTAATTTTAACAGCTATGGTCACAGTGATGTAACACCATAGTTCAAAAAAGCAACTGTAATGTCGAGTAATGTAGCTATAAAACGCTAAATAAATCGGGATCATATTATTCTTAGTAAGATTAGTTTTATTTCAACTTATTGTATGGTGGTCGTTAAAAAAAATGTTATGTGAGTGTGTGGGGCCCCCACCGAGTCGGTACACCTGCTGATTGACGAACGGGGCTCCAGCGCAGTCTTATGATCTTTGAGGTTAGAGAGGTTGATAACAGTAGCTTCCATAAAATTAGATCGTCCCATAGATAAGCGACTTCAGGAGAAGAAAACATAGGAGAGTGGTCACTGTGCTAAACAAGACCATGACACCATGACAGAACTATGAGCGGGTCGAAGGCTGTGCTTGGCTTATAGGTGATATAGGAATAGGTACGAGTTGTGGACGAAAAATGTGCTCAAAACGATTTATACATGTATTGCGCGTTTTGGAATCATAGATTATATAAAAACGCGTCAGAGCCTCTCGTGATTTGGGTCCAAGATCCATGACGATAGGTATAGAGCTCTATGAATGTCAGGATTCGGCTGGGGAAGTATTAAATTACTTATCACTTACTTAAAGTCTACTTTTTCCGGAAATTCCCGAGTGCCATTACCTACTAGGTAAGCAGGTATCCTCATGTATTATAGCTGTTGATACTAGCGCATAGACTTACGGGGTGTGAGAGGGATTACTCCTATATGAAAAGGCATAGCCGTCTATAACCGCGTACAACGCATGTGTGGGTATATACGAGTAACGTGTCTTACTTCCATTTCCATATATTAATTTAAAGAGCTATTTTTATTATTCACCAAGTGCCAAATTTGACTGAGCAAAAGAGATTGTAATTTTTCTCTCTCTTTCTTTCCAGATACTCAATGGCGAGGTGGTTTATTCTTCTGAATAAGTCTTTTTTTTCCATTTATTGAACAAATATAGATAAAATTTTATATTTAACTAACTGTAAGTTGCCGCCCACGTGGACTGCTGACCCTCTCCGATAGCATGGTGATTATAGCGTGTGGCACTCACAAATAAAATGACTGTATTGGCGCAGTAATTTTTAAAATCAGTTCCGTAGACCCATAAATAACTCCCAACTATCTCACAAACTTTAACCTCTTTATAATAATACCTACTTTCAGTGAATTATTGTGAAAAAACACTCTTAGTCGGGTCTTGTATGAAAGGTTTCATGGTCAAGCGCTCTAGTAAATGGTGGGCTGTGGTTTTTTACCCATCCTAGAGTGTTAGAAATGTGGATGTAATGTCTGTATATGAATTGTATATTACCTACTTAAGACTTATCTTCAATATGGTAAATGAGTGCACGGCTTAACATACCTAATGGTGAGCAGCTTATAGGTTTCTGTAACCGCTTTTAACATCACATTGATTGTGTACTTCGAGAAAAGGGAAAAAGGATTACAAAAAGGATCATAACTACTGCTTTAAAACTTCAATACAAACTTACCACTTCTGCAGGTAATACTGAATTAATGAGTTTATTAACTTCAATAGTTTAAAAGGTATTAGGAATGCGCTAGGACCGTGGTCCTCGCCTGAGGCTGTGGGCGCAATAATCCCGCACCACGCATTGGCGGCGCGGGCGCAACCCGACCGTGCAATACCGGAGCTAAAACGAACATTAAAAACTCTATTTACCGTTCCACTAATAATACGTTTAGGTAATGTTTCAAGATAATTAATTAATGGTTCTCAAAGATCAGGTCTGGCGATAACGCAGTATTTGCTGCAAGCATTAATGGGTAATTTCACGCATGCCTCATTTTTTGCTAATTTCGGTGGTATTTTTCAATCATAGGTTTACCGATGAAAAAATTTAATGGTGTTCTTTTAGAACACATTAGTATTCTAGATATTTAGAAGGAAACAAATAACTGCATTTGTTATAAAAATAGAACAACCACCGAAATTGTCAACCCACCGAAATTGCAAGATTACACCGAAATTATAAATTGTGATATATTTATCTAAACAATATGTACTAACGGCTTGGATGCATGATGCAGATGCTACATCATGCTGCCAAAGGCAATTTTGCTTTTGTCGTCCGTCCATCTCGCAGGAGGCCGTCCCACGCTTCGTCTACCGGTACGCGGTCTCCATTCAAGAACCTTTCGGCTCCAATGGCCATCTGTTCTTCTTGCTACGTGCCCCGCTCACTGCCACTTCAGCTTACTAACCCTGTAGGCTATGTCGACCACTTTCGTTCGTCTGCGGATCTCCTCATTTCTGATTCGATCCAGCAGAGAGATTCCGAGCCTAGCCTAGATTATAGCCCTTTCCATAGCTCGCTGTGCGACCTTGAGCTTTCTTATGAGGCCCATAGTGAGGGTTCACGTCTCGGCGCCATAGGTCATCACGGGCAACACGCACTGATTAAAGACTTTTGTCAACGTAATGCCAAGACCTTTCCATTCCAGTAGCTTAAAGGCATCCTCCATTGCATTGGTGAAGAGCTTCGAGGATATTACATCTCCTTATCTCACTCCCCTCTGCAACAGTATCGCCGCTGTGCTCTGATCTTGTACTCGGACTGACATAGTGGCGTTTTTATACAAACACTTCAGCACTTCGATGTACCGGTAGTCTATATGACACCGCTGGAGAGATTGTAGTACTGCTCATGTCTCGATCGAATCAAAGGCTTTCTCGTAGTCCACAAACGCTAGACATAGTGGCAAGTTATACTCCTGAGTCTTCTGTATGACTTGCCGCAGCGTATGAATGTGGTCTACCGTACTATAACCTTTTCGGAAACCGGCTTGTTCGGGCGGCTGGAAGTCATCAAACCTGTGTTCGAGACGATTCGTGATAACCCTCGAAAACAGCTTATAAACAAGGCTCAGAAGCGAGATGGGTCTGTAGTTCTTAAGAGAGGCTTTGTCACCTTTCTTGAAGAGCAAGACTTCTACGCTTCTGTTCCATGCTTCCGGCGTAGTACCTTCGAATAAGACGGAGTTGAAGAGCTTCTGAAGGACTTTAAGTATCGGTGTTCCACCCGCTTTCAGAAGTTCCGAAGTGATTCCGTCTTCTCCTGGTGCCTTGTTATTTTTAAGCTGCTTGAGGGCCACCCTAATCTCGTACAGGCTGATGTCCGGGATAGACTGCAGCCTCATAGAGCGTCGTTCGGCCATGAGTTTGAGGGTGTGATCGGTGAGCTTCTGTGGTCTATCTCTTCGACCAGCTTCGAGCTTCAACCAACCTGTTATTTATCTCGTCCACTGTACTGCATTCTTCTAGGCTAGAGAAGCGATTCGAAAGTTCGAGTTGAAAGCTCTCGGGGTACTGTATATGGGAAGCTCTAGGTCGGAGCGTAGACCTCATCAGACGGGATCTCTCCAGTTTAACATTAATATTCAATGTGCCTCTAACCATTAGGTGATCACTTCCGGTTTTCACCCCATGGATCACTGAGACATCATTGAATATCCGTCTATGCGTCGTCATGATAAAGTCAATCTCATTTTTGGTACGACCACCGACCCATCCAGGTCCATTTCCTGTGGGGCGGTTTTTGAAGAAAGAGTTCATCATAAAGAGTCGCTCTTTCTCAAGAAAGTCGGCCAGCCTCCAACCCCTTCGGCTACGCCTCCCATACTCATATTGCCCCACTCTCAGTAGTAATAGTAAATACGTTAATTATAACAAAAAAATGAGTAATTTTATTATTTATTACCTTGTGAGTAAATATCTTACCAAAGATATGGAAACTCATAGCCATTTTAGTATTGATGCAATATAGGTGGCAATAAATCTACCACCGAAACCACCGATATTGCACCACCGAAGTTAGAAACATCAAGAAAAAATGAAATTAAACAAAACTCAGTGATGCATTCGTCACGTGAAATGTATGATTGCTGAGGGTACCTAACAACACACAACATACTCGCAAATCGTAATGTTAAAACCAAATATTCATTCATACAGTAACCCACCGTGATTGTAAAATTTCGTACTCCCTCTTAGAAATAAGAAGGTACTTACGTATTAGCGGGAAAACTGGGCAGAATCGGACATGCCATTACTGCGTAAACGCAAGAGCATGACTGGAACTCCACGTGCGTAAGAAGATAGATCGTTTAAATTGACGTGTATACGTTGTATAAGGGTTTAAAAAAAACACACCGAAATTGCACTTTAGGCGCGGACGTTCCTTATCGACATTGTCACGATGTCTGCGTTATAATAGAAGTAATGAAAGCAGTAAATATGGTTGCTTCATATATTAATTAACATAATAATCTTAATTTAAGTACTAAATTTGCAATCATAGCGGACTTAAAGAGGTAAATGCGCTTAAAGGTGCATCGCGGACACGCCACCGTTATTGGAATCTAGAATATTTTAATTTTTTTTAAATTTTATGTCTAAGAGAAATGTATTTTCAGTAGTGACTTCATATAAGCTAGTGTTCGTATTACATGAAAAAAAATAGAGTGGTCATAGATAAACGTTTTACATAGTGATTTCATGCGAAGAAACTCTAAAAATGCGGTCGGTGAAATTACCCTAATATATAATGAATAACTAACGCCATAATGGTATAGCTGGGTTCTAGTTTAACGGCCCATAATTTGAAATTGATATTAATTTTATTAATTTTCATAGCTAGTTTTTTACTTTATGTTGAAACCTTTCAAGTAGAAGCTCGGGTTAACAAAATAGTTAAACTGATTTATCCTTACAAACATCTCTCACTGCAAATTTCAGTGAATGTACCTTCATTAGGTACATTGAATAAGGTAGGATATGCGGTTAATTAGCTTGAGGAATGCTCTGTAGCATTTTACGCCTGGGCGTTCAAACCTCGTATCGTGTCTAACACGGAATCTCTCAGCGACGTGGCCTTTATTGCAGCTATATTCACGAACTTCGAAATTTAGGTTAATTTTACAGTGTCATCATATTGTTTTTGTACTGTGAGATCGACAAAATACATGACATAGTGTTCAGACTCAAAGAAATAGGCATTTTAACGATGACATCGGAACATATAATCTTTGTGATTTATTATTAAGTATATTTCAACACAGCGTTTGCAGTAATATATTTACTTAGTTAACACTAGTAATAAGCATAAATTATACAATTACAAAATGTCAGTTTCCTCAAAGACACTTCGTAACCGAAAGGTAAAATTAGTCAACTATGACGCCACGTAGATTCTGCTTGGAAGCTTAATGTACTTACTTAAACTTTTACACCAAAACGTGCTAAAGGTACGTAGCAACTATTTATTAATCTGTGCTACTGGTGAAGCGTTTTTCTGTTCCATGAGTTCTTTTTTCAAATGATGTGGTAGTGTATTTTATTGTTGTATATGATTTAAATAAAGTTATAGTAACAAAGTGCAGGTAAATGTATAATATGACGAGATACTTATGTACAAACTAAATTATTAAAACAACACCATTGATATATTATACAATAAAAGACTGCCTGCCAAATCGATATCCGTCCGGATGACAAGAGTGTTTGCTTGTTTGGACTAAATTGCCGCTTGCTACCTATTATGAAGCGGAAAAGTAAATGGGCCTCAGTGGCGAAGGGTGGATTTTTTTGAAAGGGAAGCCGAAGGAAAGAAAAGAAACTTACCATGGCCGATTGTAATGTGTAGGTAGGTACTCCTTTCAAAAGCTGTGACTGGCTGGTTCGATGCTTAGGCCCAAATGGTTGAGGAAATTTCAACCCACATTTACTATACGTGTGAGCACTGATGATTATTATACCAGTGAGCCACTTATATTTATCGTAATGAGATACATTAAAATATTTCGTAAATCCATCGCGCTGTTTATCACTACATATATATTATGTATAGTACCTATAAAACAAAGTCGCGTTTTCTGTGCCTATGTCCCTTTGTATGCTTAAATCTTTGATACTACGCAACGGATTTTGATGTGGTTTTTTTAATAGATAGAGTGATTGAAGAGGAAGGTTTATATGTAGATAACATCATGCTGCAACCAACTGGAGCGGTGCAGAGGTGAAAAATGTTGCAAAAACGGGGTGACGGACGCAGACGAAGTTGCGCGGGTCATCTAGTTTTCTATATTCATGACAGGGCGGGCTCGACCTAACTGAACTATATGTTTCTTATTTTCATAATTTAATTTCGAGAAAGATGTGTCCTCACACAACAAAAATCAGTCGGACAAAACTACTTACCAAAATATTACGTACTGCGACAAT
Organism: Pelosia muscerda; assembly: GCA_963691645.1. Classification (NCBI taxonomy): domain Eukaryota; kingdom Metazoa; phylum Arthropoda; class Insecta; order Lepidoptera; family Erebidae; genus Pelosia; species Pelosia muscerda. The sequence continues at coordinate 10,978,617 of OY829100.1, forward strand.
ATAATGGCAATCAATGCACAACAGCCAGTACACTACACAAACACAAACACAAATTATACTTAGTAATAACTACTTCACACAAAAAAGCGAATTCAAACTACTTGCAGTACTTTATAACATAAATAATTATTGATGAAATAAAAAATTAATGTCAATGAATGACGAATTTGAAATATTTGAATACATCGCTCATTCGCCTCAACTTCAGGGTAATGAAATCAAAACAAACTACATTCACATTAGTGCTCTCTCGTTCTCGCAAATTCTTATCGTATATTCCCTCTTTGTCATAACTCGTTGAATACCGGCTTATCCCGCCACATATTTTTACGAACACTACTAAGAAAAATTGCGCATGTGTGCGTGCGACTCTGTATTACTAGATTCCGATTTCGCCGGCGGGCTTACCTATCGCGCGCGTTCAGACAGAATCATAGGTTTCCTTCCTTATTTGAGAACTAGATGGCGTTATGAGAAATATGTGTAATATGCAATGTATGTAAATAATTATTATAATTGCGATTTACGTAACAGAATACTTTTTGTTTTATATTTTTGTGTATTAAATGAATGTGGTTTCATTGATTTATAATTTATTAATAGCCAATGCTTAAGCGTTTTTGCAAAGGTAAGCCGGTAGGAATCGGGTTATATGGACACTTCGCCACTGATGGGCCTTAATGATAGGCCCGCAATTTTTCTCTCTCAGTATTTATTTTCAAATTCTTCAGACAATTCCATATAATAAAGTGATTTGATTAGGTAGGTACTAATATACAGGGTACGCGGTGGTCTTAATTTCCATCGTAGGAGCTTACTGCTAAACACAAACCTCTGTCTGGAGATTCTCTATAACGATTCTACCAAGGTAGACCAGTTCATTACCATTCGAGTACCGTTTTTCAGAAGTTGTAGCTAGTAGTTACATGGATTCTAACTGAGACTACTGACATACCTACCTATTCACACTAGCGAAAGTATAGGAAGAATATATTTTATTTGGTTTTTATTCGGATGTAGACCTTGACTCTAAGGGTAGATCAGAGAAAGATCGTGTGTATTTTAGCAAAAAACAAAAACGTTCGCAATCTGTATGACTGCGAATGTTTTCTTTTCTGTTTTTGGTTTAGTCTTGATTATATTCTTATTAGCTGCTATATAAAGGGCCAATAACAATAACAATATATAAGAAAAGAAATAATAGAGATTCTCACACTTATTCTCTTTAAACCTATACTTGAAGTTACTCACTTAGGCTACGTCTACATACATCCCTATGGATAATTATATTTACTGACCAAAGTGAGCAGCTTGTTCTTCAAACATGGTTTCCTATTTGCCTAGAATGTAGATTGACACAACGGCTACGGAGGAATGTCGTTATGAGTGCTTTACGTAACAGATCGTCGATCCCAGGGAAATCAGCGCGCGTTCCCGTTCCTCGCGAAACTTGTCACAGTACCTCGAGACCTCGACACGAAATCCTTCAATTTAGATTGATATTTAGTTGCGACTTCTAAACCTAAAACAGTTTATCTATTCATATATATTATAAATAGCCCTATATCACTACATAGTATGAAACAAAGTCGTTAACTCTGTCCCTATATTCCCATATCCCTATGTATGCTTAATTCTTTAAAACTACGCAACGGATTTTTAATAGATAGAGTGATTGGAGAGGAAGGTTTATATGTGTATAACATCATGCTACAACCAACTGGTGCCGAGCAGAAGTGAAAAATGTTGCAAAAACAGGGTGACGAAGTTGCGCGCGTCAGCTAGTATAATAATAAACATCCCGTGGCATAGTATAAAATCCCTGTTTTCCGTATTCACGCTATAACTTGACTTACCTCGAGAAGGAGTTTGCCGATTTCATCCATCTTTTTTAAGAGTTTTCTAATACTTTGTAGAAGTTTTAATTTGACTATGATTTAGAATTTATGTAGAAAATTTTAGAAGATTTAAGAAAAGTTAAGTAGGTATTTAAGTAGATGGATATTCTACGCGACGGAATTTAGAGCAATTGATATAAATGTTGAATATTTAAAGAACAACGTATTGACCCTAAAGATTGTTCAATTAAATTATTCTTTATTTATTATTATTTTTTTATTTATCAATATTCATATATACAATAAATATTATATACTTTGAAATACTACATAGATTCACGAAGTGTTACCATGTAGTTAAAACTTTACACTTCATTGTATTGTGAGAGTATTCAGCCCGACAAACAAAATCAATGAAGAAACAGTGAATATTTAAAGAATTTTGCTATGGTAGTTACTTAACATAGAATTTCTGTAAGTCATAATAATAATAATCTTAAGAAATCACAGTTTGCTGCTATACAAAATGCTAGCTAATGCCATTTGGACTAACATTATTAATAGGAGTACAATAGATGCTAGGCAGAGCAAGAAGGAAATACAATGTTGTCGTGATGTTACTGTTCATCTAACGCTAAACGATTGCCTGGAACTTTAATAATTTGTAATACCAGAGGTAACATTTTCCAAATAACTCTGTGCGATTTTTACATTTTCCTTTTTTTAGGCTGTGGTATGCTAGACTAGGCTGAAATATATCTCAAAAGACATTACAGCTGCGGCGATATTTCGGTCTGTTCTTTAGACTACTTAAAGAATGGTTATTAAATACGATTAAATTATAGTGCAATAATCTATATTCAAGAAATATACACATCACATATTTTGGAACTTTGCAATAAGCGCATGCAAGAAGCACATCTCGTTAGCCTACTTCGGAAGTTACTAGGTCAGGACTGTCAAGCCGACTTGTATTGGGGTGTGGTGGATCTAATACATCTTCCGGTGGGTCGCTCGATACTTTAAATGTCACTCAGTTTCCGGGAACATTGTTGCCACCTCGATGAAGATTGAATGACCTTTCATGAGCGTGCATAAGTTTTATATATCGTTTTAAAAATACTTGTGTAACAATATTGATAACTAGAGTTTAGCTACTAAACTTTACTTGAAGCTATAGGTATGTTGGGTGATTCCGTAAAAAAACGTGTTCTGATATATAATTTATTAACACTTTGTAGTTCGCAAAAATCGATAGGTGAAATAACTATGTTTAAAGGCGACCTTAACTTTATAAAAGTTGCATAGTACACTTTTTTAAACCATTAAAAGAAGAAAAAAATAGGAATTGAAATGTAACTGTATAATAGACTACAGTAAAATATTATGATTTACATATTTTGAAGCGCAATGGGGAGAGTAGGTTTTCATAATAATCAATTGAGCATGGTTTAACTAACAGTATATTTTGAACTAGGCTCTTATATTTATTATTTTAAATAATAAAATGTAGGTAGTATCTTTCCTTTTAAAATAACAAACAAGCTCATACTTATCTATAGATAAATGTCAACAATTACTAGACCTCACAAGGCCTGATCGATGTTAGTCGAATCTCAGACCTTTTATAATGACGTTCACGCCTAATTAAAAGCAAATAAAAACCAAAAACGCTAAACATAAATGTAAATGGTGGAAACTGAACACCGGGTTCTAAAGCAAAAGACGTATGTAAGTGAAAGATGATGATGATGACGTAATAGGAAAGCAAGTACGAATTGTTTTAAATAAAGTTATATAGTTTTCAATCAGCAGGTGCGATATTAAGTGCGATTGCTGTAGGATGGAATAATACCTACTAGTTTACGGCATCACTAACTTAATATTAGTGATGCTGTAAACTTGCTCGTAATTCCTTAGGGAATTCTCATCGCAAGAGCTTATACTGATCTGTATTGTTTGTACATAAAATAAAGTCACTTTCAAACTTTGCTAACTAAGCCGCAAATCACAGTACCTAAACATGCCCCTGTAATTTAAAATGTATGTAATGTATGTAATTTAAAACTAAAGTTGTTCTAGTCCATTTTTTGAATATGTATTACTAAACCGATTTTGTTGAGACTTGTTGAACTGCTCTTAGAGTTAGTTCAAGTACATAAAAAATAAAAATAAAGATAACTAACAATTCAATTAATAGTTTCGGAATATGGACCTACTACAAAAATACGTAACTATTGGCTTGGAAGTCTTAATAAATATAGTGCATCTCCAACAAAATGAATCGGAGTCGATTAAGAATTTTGGTCTAACTAACCTGAGACAGGTTGCATCAAAGCTCTTCGTTTCTTTTATCAGTTGCTTATGTAAGAACTCATAATATACGGTCAATCTTTTATTGAGTCCATGTAATGATCATGCCAAAATCGCCTGGAACACTAACAATGCAAGGTCATTTTGTTTGTTTCGGAATTTTGGGCGACAGTGGGTATTTTTGAGAAAATAATGGACTGTTGAGAAAGCATGTTTAATTCACAATATGCTTTAGTAAAGATGAAAGTCTGGAGAAAGAGATAGGGGGCATATTTGTGAGATAAGTTGGCGAGATCGGTGAGCCAGCCGTACCTACTTATTTATATCTGCTGCTATATTTTATGGCCGTCTGTGGCTCTGTGGTATTCGGCTGATTGTGTTAGTCTGTTTGCATGATTGCGGTGAGTTTATGGATGGTCAACCGCACTAAATGCGAACATATCTGGCATTTCTGTGGTACTCACATTGTTGGCGATCAGCATTTCTTGTGTTAAATAGACAGACACGTGGTAAATTTATCTTTTATACGTCTATAATTTTATTACATATAACATAAAAACGATTTATTGTACAATAACCTAGCTACCTTGAATTTAATATCCGTTACGAAACATATTTCGGTATTTATGATTATTTCCATATTAATTTGCATTATAATATCCTTTATTTTGTGTTCTACCACGATCTATTTTTATTTAAATAATACGGTCACGTATATAGTAAAACGATTAGGAAAAAGATCTTGCTTTATTGAATTTAGATTTGATTGATAGGAAATGTTGTAACAATATGTGCTTATGATACCCACGTGTACGATATTGCAGATGGATATCGCAGAATACTCAAATAAATCAGTTGAATATTTATATCTAATTAATAGGGTACGTTGACTCTGTTCAGTATTTTTCTTTCATTCATATTACATTACACATTTCAGTAATAAATATTCCAAACATTGCATTGGTATAGAAAAAGTTGTCAATATTTGTTTGTGGAGTAAAACTTAGGCAAAATCTTTTAACTCCATCGGCATGCTTCGGATCGGATCGACTAGGCAAAACCCGAAGCAGATTATTTTACGATTGATGTTTGACTGAAATGTTAGGAAATACTCGTATTACTATCAAAGGCAAATGTATTCCAGTTAACGATATTATTACCGCAGCTCACAAACACATCCCAAAAACGTATTTTTGAACCACTTCATGTATTAACTCAAATCGGTTAAATACTCTACTCACTTAGTGTTATTTTCGCCCACTCAGTTTTTTTTTCGCCCAACTTAACATTTAATTCCGTCACTTGGAATTTTTGTTGCTAGATTAGATTAACTGTTTCATACTATTAGTAGGTCATTTTACGTTTTTTAATCATTCACGAATATCGCTAGTTTAGTGTTTCGCAAACATAATTTAACGCTGCTCGGTTCAGTACAAAAGTAACTCATTATCAGTCATCCTTTTATTATTTATTCGCCTGGTTAATTATTTTCCCTTTTAAATTAATATACATTAACCCCTGTTGCCATGATACTAAAATATGTTCCGTGCTTAAATAATACGAACATTTAAATGTTTCGGGTTACGTTATTATAAGTTGGCTTGCTTACCGAGGAGAGGTCTGTTCAGTATAATATATGTATAAATTTAGATCATCAGTTTCTTTCATTGAACTCAATGCTGATTAGCTAAATTATAGTTTGTCATCTCAGAACAAGGTCATTTTGGTAGGTACTAGCGTTTTTACATCAGTGTTTGTCCAAAATGTGAATTTAAAGTAAATAATTCTAGATTATTTATACTGTTGATTGATGGCACTTGGGGTAACTTATTCTTATACATGATTGATAACACACTTGTAGTTCTCCACTATACAATAATAAATACAGTAGAGAAGTACAAGTGTGTTATCAATCATGTATAAATGATTCTAGAATCGATTAAGTTACTAAGAAAGTAGGGCATGTGTACATTGTATTATGAAACAGTAAGCTGTTCAATTAAATAAGTTAAGGTAGGCTTTCTCTGTTCCTCATTATCTGGTATCTAATCATTACAAGTTTCTATTTTATTAAGGTATTTGTTATGTTAGTAGGTACTTTACAATAATTAGTACCAACAAGTGGTTACTGAATAAGTAGAATATCTACACTATATTTCTGTGCTGTAATTCGCGGCAAATCGAAGAAATGAATAATACTCTAATAATAGTTTTTCATAAATTACCGATAAGAAACAAACAATGTATAAAACCGGATATTTACACGTAGGATTTGATCAGTATCGGTTCAAAGGTGAACAATGTTGGGCAAATCAAGTATTGTTTATCAATCAAATCGTTTTTTGTTGTTGTCATCATTGCTCTCGTAGTTACTATCCTTGGATGATCCCGGTTACATCTACAGCAATAAAGTGTAGTAAAGGTTGGTTCGGGAGCAATGCCGTACATTGGGAGAGGCTTATGTCCAGCAGCGAGATGCAATAGGCTAATTGATTTATTGATTGAATATTATCATAACAACATATAAATACAATATTATCATAACACCGCGTGGTTTCAGTCTATTTGAGTTCAACTCATCTACTTTCTCGTGCTCTTGTCTGGAGACTGGGTACCTTTGGCCTTTCACATAGGGCACCAAGAGAACTGAATTCGCCTAACAATAGACCGAAGGAAGTACATGATGTTAAAATATAATGTTGATTCAACGTTTCGTTTTTATTTCACAAACTCGTGCACTGCCGTATCATGGAGAGCTCGTAATTATAACAGAGTTAGCAACAAAAAACATCAGTAGACGCCGAATGACCCGGAACTAGTACTCAATCAAATCTTACTGTATAATTTACGTTCGACAAAACTCGAGCGATTTGGATACATATTCTCATTAGACCTACTGTGGAATTATGCTGATTTTCTCTTGTTTGCATTGCGAATGACGAACTTGTTGCTCGTGGATTTCTACATAAGAAAAAGTCAACTATTTTCAAGAGTATGCTCATAGTTTTTATTATGTAGTTCAAACGGGATAAACTTTCAGCTTGATAGGAAATATCACACAACAATCTATATTGGCCAATTTGTTCTGCGAAATAAAGTTCTTTTACTTTTTTCTTAAAAGTACATGTAAATGTCAATTTGTCATAAACATATACCTATCTTTTCTGCTCAGGTTACTCGTTATTTGTACTTATAGGACCTACGTACGTATACCAAATGCGGAAAACTTCTACCAATAGGTACCTAAATCCGGATACAAAAATAAAAGCCTGCCTAGTGAAGTTCAACAATTTGCTGTAATAGATCTATGACGTGCATATTTTTTATTCGATATCTTTGTGGTACGAATCGAAAAAGAAAAAATATAATCGATTTCTTGTTAGCAACCTCTAAAACGACATTCAAGCAGTTGGAACGAAATGCTAGCATTATATTCTTTACTTACTTACTAACTGTGCCCGTGTCATCATCTGCGTGGGCGTAGATGTAGAAGAACCTATCAATGATTCTATCAATTTTGTAGATACCTATGACCATTGTGCTGTAGTGTTAAGCTCAGAACAACTAGTAGCTATTGAATTCCTAGATCTTTGTGTTAAAAAATATTAATGCCAAATAAAATATCACTAAAAAGTACTTAAGACTTGTAGTCTAAGTGGTCTTAGTATAGAGGTAATAGTTGCCTAGGAGCAATTAACTTCCTACAGTTGCTATCCTCCAAGTGTATATTCCTTGCAAATCAAAATGAGATATATCTGTCTGCCTGAGTATGTGATCTTGTTTTAGTAAAAAAAAATTGGTTTACAGTCACGGCACATCAAAGATGTCCCGTAATGTACATGCCGCAATAAATATCAGCAGAAATGAGAACCGGCTTTTAAGTCGATTTAAAAAGTGATAATAATCTACTTCGCCTTCATATATAATGCGAGAATAATTCTCAAAAAATACTGTTTATTGCCTTTGTCCTAATGCGAATATAATTCTATCAAAGTTACGTAGCTCCAATCTGTATGTATTGCATGTCTCTAATGTAACGTATATACTACACACGTACCTACTTGTATTTTGTTTGATGAGGTTCACAGAATATTAGGTTGTGCATCAGAGCGCTTCAAGTTTGAGTAAATATTATTACAGCTTAAATGACAATAGGATTACTCTGTTTTTCGAAACACATGCAGTACTATTCCCATGACTAATATTTACAGCTTTCACAAGAAGTAATTGCATCTGCGACTTGGCAAACCTTAGGGACTGAAGATTCTACATTCGTACACACCACGCCATATATATTTTTGTGTTGAATATTGTCTTATAACGTTTTTATTTTGATTTTGAATGACAAAGTAGGTACGTAACATGTGAAGTTACTTTAATCCATGTTTATTTCACCCAAATATTTTGTTTGGTACCTTCACATTAATTGCGTTATTATCAAGTGAATGTGTGAAAGTCGGTACGTCTGTATTCCGTTACGTCTTACACCTTAATTTGTTGAGACAAGGCTCTCGATGTCATCTCGGCGAATTGAGACGTCTACGTCGAGGCGGTCAGTGCGCACAAACAGTTTAAACACTTATTTAATCTCACGCATTTCCTTTTAAATTATCTTTAACATTGCCGCTTACCATGAATGGTGAACTTAAATATAATTTGAACTGTCGCAACAGAAATAAAAAGTGATTGAAATACGTATAACCGAAACAGAAATATTGTGCATAGGTATGGATTCTGAAATGGTATTGCGTGCTTTAAAAACAACACATAAATTTGTATGCTGATGTGGAGATTTTGTGCTTCCATTTATAGTAATTTCGTAAGCCTAGGAATGAAATAAGAGAATACATTCTGGTTGTGTTGTGCTACCCGACGCAAGTCGTAAACGTTCATTGAGGAAGTGGGTTACTGTTATTGGTTTAGTAATAGATAGAGAATGGGACGGCAAAGATTTTGCTATAATGTATGAACAAACCAAACACACATATTGTTACGGTACTATTGATAATATTGGTCCACGATGTGTTTTCTTTGGGTTTACTGTTGGTAGGTACGCTTCGTTAAATGATAAATTATTTATAAAAAATAAAGATGTGTACTTAGAAATAGGAACTATCCTCCAGCTATATTCCAGCAAACTAGATATAATTTCATGAGAAATTTCATGACAAGGTGCGCCACCTAACAACGATGGTTAGGTAATATAACTAATGCTTTTATTTCACCGTCTATTTTAACAACTGTGTAATGTCAGATATTTCTCCTAAGCCAATATATATGCTATTTATATTAACCTTTTTGTGTATTATGCCTAAAATCATATGTAGGTTAATGCCTATATTTATCACATATATCGCGATGAAAGGCACGAATACTGATTGATATCTTCAATTCCAAATCTATTTTAAACTTATTCCGGCGGCTTTAGCTTAGGTACCATGACCATTAAGTAGATAAGCGGTCTAATGCATACCGAATGTCTTTTAAATAGTCCCGTAGTTTCTGAAATCGATTCGATCAAACATATATAAATATTATTATTATTACTGGTCGATTATACTAATGACTTTATAAATAAAAATATCATTAAAAATTATTCAAGGTAGTACGTAGGTAGTAGCAGTGTATCGTGGTTCGTGGTTGGTTCGCAAGAGTTAAAACATGTTTCGAAATTGGTTTGTCAAAAGAGCGCAAGAGTAGCCCCCTGAGACGGGACCACCGCACCGCGTAATTAATAACAGCATGCTCACAAATTGCGGTTTAACTGACTCACGACGGTAATAGGACACCCTTGCCCACCAGCAAACACTCAAAATTATAGCCTTAACATAACCACTATTGCGTGACTGACTGCGTGATTTTACCTTTTAAAGAAATCTTTTTCTCGCTGGTTCCGTGCATTTTGTAAAATCAAAGTCATAACACAACATATCGAAACTATACAAAGAGTTTATATAAGATTTAGTGTGTATTTCACCTGTTCTCAAATTTCGAACTGTTATATAAAGTAACTTCAAAAGGTATTTGTAACATTGTATATATTCCCTTATTGAGGGAAAATCTTTGATTTATCATTCATCAACAAAGATCTAATTTTGAATGGCTCGTGCATAACAACCACTGAACATCTGAAAGTTTCGAATGAAAATAAACAGTATTACAACTTCGCCATTTCCTGATCGACCTAATAAACATAGATAAGTGAGGTTCTGGACTGGATCAAGCAACACAAATATGTTCGAACAACTGCTCCTCTGGGACTGAATTTATTTTTACAGCAACGCGGTACGTTGTGCTAACACACAACCACAATTACTCTACAATTCGTTTACTACATATGTACTAGTGCTGGTACACGAAACGGCATAAAAATCTTGTCCATTATGTAGGTCATGTAGTTACGTATGGTTAGTTTTGCACACCAAGAAATAAATCTAATCAAAAATATTGTTTAACGAATTACATAATCCCCCTACGGAAAATTTCGGCGCTTTTTGCCTTTCAGTTGAAAAACTTCAACTCTTTGTGACTCTGTTTGAATCCACGGGTTGACTAAGTGGTTTTAACATTACAGTGAACTTTAGTTGCCAAATGGAATAAAATAAATAAATAAATATTCTAGGAAATTCTACACAACGCCGTCTAGACCCATGGTAAGAATTGTTGAACTAGCTCGTTTTATGGGTTCTAGAATGCGGACAAACATACTTAGATACGTTTTTTTTAAATATGTACACATTATACATAACATAACCAGACAATGCAAATATTTATATTTATGTACACAAATACATATTTGCATTGGTGATCGAACCCATAAAGGAATACGAATTATGTTGATTGCTATTCAATCCTTAGTAGGTATGTGGTACCATAAATGTATTTTATGAAAACTCAAGTGTTTATTCCTACAATAGAGAAAAATATGGTTAAATATTAAATATGATCTTTTCAATATAAATAATAAACAACTATACCTGCAGCAATCTGCATGTAAATCACATTTTTAGTTCGTAACTTTTATGGTTTTGGATAGCTTTTTATAGCTGTTTCTTAGATAAGAGTCATTTTATATATGTTCCGGTACAAATTCCTAATTTCACACGTAGTAACGAAGAACAATGCCCCATAATGAATATAGAGTGCGTTGGAAGAATCTCGTTAGTTGCGTAAGTGAATAATGTTCGACTGTGGTGACCGATGTGTGGTTATAAGTTACACAGGGATCGTCAGCGTGGCCTCCTTCCACGTTATTTACCGCACATGTGATGAATTTCCTAAGCTAATGGAAAGTAATGGGCTTGCCGCTGGCTTAGAGGAAATTAAACTTATCACGATTTGTAAAAGGGTCAATAGCTATTTTAAAGTCAGGGAGCGTTGGTTCGTAATAAATTGCAAGGCTTTTATAAGTGGGTGCTGTGAAACATACGAGTATTAACAATGTTTTCGAAATTACAAACATTAACCAGATAAGTTAGTGCTGAACTGGAGCAAATTGCCGTGTGCCGTGTCTGCCTATATTACAATGAAATATATCTCACTTAGGTCTCTTAATATTTGTGTCTGTGGTGCTTTATCTCCAATACACTATACCTGTTTGTCACTTTTAACACTCGTTAGAGAGGGAAGTAGATTTATCATATTTCTAACTCCTGTATTTTACTTTTTATTTATTAGTCTTGCCTTGTTGATCAAACCTGGTAGTTTTCGCTTATTATTATTATGACAGTGAGATGTTTGGATCAACTCTCGTGTTGAATATATTATATTTGGAGGTTGCTTTGGTGTCGGTAACGGTGACAGTGTCACGCGATCAATGGTTTTTCACAACTCAAAAAGAAAATTTTATGTCAATATTGCATCGCATCTAAAAAAGTTTTCACTTCAGTCATTCAATTTACAAGTACTTTACTTACAGTTTATGTTTGACGATTGTGTTATTAATTTAGTGTCCCTGCAATTACGCGTTGTTTTCTCTGCCTACTTTATGAATTATTAAGTGTTACATAAAGTTCTCAACTTACCCATCCATCATTACGTTATTAACTTCGGAACCTCTCTTTTCACACAAAACAATTACCAAAAATTACTATATTGCACTCTTCCTCTTCCTGCGCCATATGAACACAATGTTGCTAAAATATATGTTTGTCTTGAAGGTTTATTACATATTACACGTTTACCAAAGCTTTAAACTGAAGTTATGGGACTTAACACGAGTATACTATTTCCTAGATTTCTGTAGTGAGTGTTAAAATTCAATGACTTGTTTTTGTACTGTATATTACATATATAATTGTTTATGTTAACATTTGCAAACGCGTGACTCTGGTTTTCTTTAGTTACTTTTAGTTAACTATTTCTCATGAAGTGCATTTCGGGAATATTAATCTGCCGAAGTTAATTCAATATTTGAATTTTTTATGACTATCGGTTCAAATATTCGAAACGTAAACAATATTATGTATAGTATCGATCACTCAATATCTTGCGTCTGTGACGTATCGAATCGGTTCTGCAATACATTCCAAGTGTGAAATGTGGTTTGATAGACTCGATGTCTGTTACAATGTAACCCATAGGGCACACACTCCCGTGACAAATGCGGAGATATCGCCACAGCAGACAATAATCACAAATTACTTCCTCAGGGCGTTTTGATTTACTGCAATTGTGTACGAAAACAAGTAAACCTACTTTTACGTCCATTTATGAACTATTTACCACTTTCACTTCGATTTTACTGCCATACATTTATTGTTACCTTTAGTAGTTTCAGATACAGATAACAGTTTCTCTGAAAAAATAAGCATTGTCATAACTGAATGAGACATTGTTTCATACGGTAGCTATCGACTAAATTTTACCGTTTGAGCAAATTACTTCTCATTGTAGTTTTCTCAATTTCAGTCTAATGAATATTTCTTATATCGGTGGGGATTTCCAAAAAGTAGTATTTACAAGTTATTTACATTGCATTAATATCCTCCGTTAATTATATGTTATTCATAGGTATGTAGGTACTATTTAAAACTCGTAGTGTGGCCCTGTGTACTAATATTTTGGCAAGGTGAATCTTAAGTCGCGAATGCGCACTGGTACAAGGTCGACGCGCTCTGCTCTGAGCATAGATAGACAGTTCTTTATATCATTAAATGAACATTCAAATGCAAATTATTATCTAATTTCAACAAGTGTTAGATAAAGGCATTATATCAATTACCTTTTCTGAGGACTTTGAATCGTATGGGGTAGCACCAAGATTTCTGGAGTTCAAGTTTACCTCACCTGTAAGGAGTATATGCATACCTGCTGATTAACAGACGAAGCTTTTGCGCAGTTTTTCCTCTCAAGGTTGGTGGCAGATGGTAGTCGCTCCCGTAAAAGTCATTTAAACTGAACAAGAGAGAGAGTTGCAAGAGATGTAACAGGAATTGATGCTCGAATATCAATTATCTTAGCAGTATCTCCTACTGAAAAATCTGACGTCAAAATAGGTTAGATAGTATGTTGCTGAACTTTTTCATACATAATTAACGACTTAATATCTCACGTTATTCGAAATTCCAATTTTAAAACACGTTAGCAAATAAAACAAAGAAATTGGTAGTCCGTGCGGAGACTGTACTCTCTCCCTAGGGAACAATTGACCCACTTAATGTAGCACGAGAAATGTTTGTTTCAGGTGGCCGGAGCAGTCGAGCTCACCGACTCAGCCAATACGGCGCAGATATTGGCTCAAGTACAAAACTCTGTAAGTATGCACCCTCGACTCAATAATTTATTTCCAAACTATCTAGGTGGTACCGCCAAAAACCTTATGATTTGATTTTGGACGTTCTATAACAGTAGATAGGTAATAGAGATTCGAAGTCAGTATAGCTTTATTAGAAGAATGAGTTCAGCTTCCAGTTTCTCGATAAACATACTTAAATACTTTTTAAGTCTATCTAATGACGTGCGTATAAAACAACTACATTTACGCATAGAAATGTTTATATTGAGTGGGAATCGAACCGGCGATCTCTGGCTTAACAGAAAATTTTCTCATTAAGTCCTTTTATTAGATTCTGTTCCGAAATTTCGCTTCCTTATTTGAATTGGTACAGATTTTCATGTTATAACAGTTTATGGATATAAAAAAACGTCATATCAGTGCCTATTGAGATTTTACTACAGTGTAACATTAAAATCGCATCGTTTATTTCGGTAAACGTACCCGTGTAAGGCATCTTGGACCAATAATTGCTTTGAAGTAAGTAGGTACCAAGAGAATTCGCTATAATTAATATCTGAGGTATCATCAAAGGGTTCGATCGTTAACGATTCTGTATTCATCTCTCGAATATCACGATGGATATGACCTGCGAGATATGGTTGATATAAGGGGCTCTTTGTACCTGGAAATTGCTGATATTACTTCCCATTATGATTATGGTACGTGAACAAGAAAGTGGTACGATGCCGACGACGGCGGCGGGTCAAAACGTGGCTCACGCCGCTATTTCGTTCATTTTCACGCCATTTGGCAAATTTTCGGAGAAGGGAGCGTGTACTCTGTTGAATAGGTGAAAATTCTTTGTTTATTAAGTATTTATGTAGTTTGTTATACAATAAAAATTATAATAAAATGTTATATAGGAAACTAGAAGAGTATCTCTATTCTCTGTGTTTATAACGTCCATGCATGTTTTACATATCCTATTTAAAATGTATTCTTCAAAACTTTTCACAATGCCATCGAGATCTTAAACAACACAACTACCTTAGTAAACGTACGTAGTTTAACTAGCTTGTTATATATATTATAGAATGCCGATAAGCCTACGAGAAAAAAATTTAAAGTAAATTAATATAATGAGATACCCACAATATTTTGCAAGCGGATATTGAACCCGCAACTTCAGTGTAGAGTCTAATGTTCTACTGCCGCAACATGGAGTATACACATAAACTCATATTTTTCCCTTCGAAGTCGGAAGAGACAGCTGCCTGTCATCTGGGTCTATCCTTACACGCTTCACAAACTTCCTCTAATATCATTTCACCTTTTATGAAAACCCTTTGGTTTTGAGTGCCTTTAATTCTTAATAAATGTTGATATGATTATGAATGGTATTCCTCAGCCGCATGAGAAGTCCAGAGCAAGGATTTAGAAAGCTCTAACTACAAATCAAACATTAACGGGTTCACGCGAGCGCTACATTCCCGACTCTACACATTCCTCTTCCTGTTTGATTTTTGTACAAACACGGACATCATTGAAAGGAGGTTTCAAGAATATTTAGCTCACTGCTCGCGGTTGAATCATAAGTGTAGATTGAACCTGTAATATTTAATTTTGTGTTTTATTTTCAATCAGCTAAAATTACTTATTAATTAAATTTTATCCTATATCAACACTTCTGTGTTGTATATTTGAATAAATTCGTAATCAAATATTTAGTTAGTATTTCACTGTTGAAGAAGCTAATAATAATATGCTGAAAATGAACTGTACCTGTTCATTTTTAGCATACTTTTATAAGCTTTTTTCAAAGGCTAAAGTTGATTGACTCTAAAATACGTATAAGTAGTTTTAAAATATATATATTTTGTGCTTTGTTATCAATTTTATGAAATATTTAGAAAAAATAAGACGTTTAATAAATTAGATTTTTTTCCAGCTTTAAAGTTGACTGCACCGTCTATATTTGAATATAGAATAAATGTAAACAGAGCAAATAATTACGAATCGCTTTGTCTGCCTTCAGCGTTGTTTAAATATACTTAAGTGAAATAAATGAACGAGCTCCGGGCCTAACTGTTAAAATCAATCAAGTGTATTTGGCGTTTTATAATGAAATATTCGCAACCTTACTGAATGTCAATTGGATTCTAGATAGATCTAAATTAGGTATATGTATTGCATTTTCCATTTAATACAGCTATGTTTTATAGTAGACGCACGAAAAAACACTAACAAATTCAACTAAAACTCTATCTATAATTTTAGTGATCAATAGATTGTAATATAGATAATTATATTAATCTACTTTAATCGCTGAATGTACTTCCTGATAGATTTGGTCGAATCGTGCTGAGAATATAGGTACCTAAGCTACATACGTCATTATAATTGGTGTGGAATTTCACCACCCCATCTCATCCTAATGGTGTCGTAAGAAGCGACAAACGGAAAAATAAGTGGACGAAATCACAGCGAGAAAAGGAAAATAAACCCTGTATCAACCCGACTGGCGAGTGTGGAAACAGTGGGTCTGTGGAGGAACGGGATGTGATGTCCCTCCAACACAAAGGGAGGATCCTCCGACCAGGCAAGGTGATCACGCCTGGCGGGCCGCGGCCCAACGGTTGTCGTTGGGTTGTTGTATATATGTTGTACTAGCGCGAGAACTTCATTTTTCGTGATGCAGGATCCGTAGTGACGTAGTAGTTTCACTTGCTGTCGCTAGATGGCGCTGGGTACATGTGGTATCGCCACATCACTCCCCTCCAAGACCGGAGGTTGATTGAGATGAGTCAGCTGTCTTAGCTCTCTTGAGGAGCGTGCCAAAGCCAGTCTTGAGTAGGCGTCGAGATGAGTTCTCGGCGAGCCGCCGATGAGGCGAGGCGAATCCTCGGTGAGTTGAGGTGAATCCTCGGCAGTGTCGGGGCGAATTCCTCAGTGAAGCGAGGTGAGTCCCCATATAGTGGGGCGAATGCTGCGTAACGGGAGAGGTGTCCTCTTCTTGGACCGTATGTGCAGTGGGTACTGACTGCTATGTAGACGGGAGAGATATTCTCTACTTACGTGGACCGTAAGAGCAGTGTACTGTGCGCCTTAGATGCAGGCGTGGCCGAAGGTAACCAGGCTGCAGCGGTCGCTGCATGCTATGGTAGCCTTGTAGTGGCCGAAGTGCTGGATGGCGAAGACTTGATTACCGCTCATGCGGAAGAAGTGAGTAGGATAGTGGCGATGGGAATGCTGATGATATTACTCAGCGAAGGTTACGTGATTAGATCACGTCGGGGGTCACCACTGTGGAGGAACGGGATGTGATGTCCCTCCAACACAAAGGGAGGATCCTCCGACCAGGCAAGGTGATCACGCCTGGCAGGCCGCGGCCCAACGGTTGTCGTTGGGTTGTTGTATATATGTTGTACTAGCGCGAGAACTTCATTTTTCGTGATGCAGGATCCGTAGTGACGTAGTAGTTTCACTTGCTGTCGCTAGATGGCGCTGGGTACATGTGGTATCGCCACAGGTCAAAGCCTTCCAACATTGGAGAGCAAACTGTGATAGGCTAATTGATTGATTGATCTATTGCTATTATTATACACTAGCTGACCCACGCAACTTCGTCTGCGTCACCTCGTTTTTGCATCTTTTTCATTCCTGCTCCGCACCTGTTTGTTGTAGCATGATGTTATATACATATAAACTTTCCTCTTTAACCATTCTATCTATTAAAATAAACCGCATCAAAATACGTTGCATAGTTTTGAAGATTTAAGCATACAAAGGAACAAGAAAAATAGGGACAGAGAACGCGACTTTATTTTATACTATGTAGTGATGTAGTGATAACATAGTTCATATTATTTATGCATAAGCTTGGGAAATTTCAACTACAGCACTGAATAGACAGGTAGTAAGTGAGTACATTCTGAAATACTGCAGTTTCTTGTTATGTTTAATCCGTAAAGACGTAAGTATCAAGATTGTACTATCAATAGCGATATACCTAACAGATTTGATGTTGATATGAAATTTTGGTCTCTTTACGTCAATAAAATCATGCATCAGTTATCGGCAATATAGATAAGTAATAAATCACCATCCTCATTACAATTTCCCAGTTGTCATCAAATCCTAGGATAACTAGGTGATATTTACGTGGATTAGCATATTTTATTGCTCTTCGAAAATGTAATAAATATTTTATTATAAACAGCTCTACTAGGCCTACTCCATAAACAATTAGTGGTCAGTTGGTATTAAAACTAACCTAACCCTTTCGATCGTTGAATATTATGGCAGTTCCACATTATCTAATCCGTTATAGCACCCGCATGTGTCATGTAATTGACATGTGTCAAACAGAACAGGCCAACCGCCACTATTTTAGGACATTGTTTATAACAACAACGGAAGCTGTTTCTCCATTTCATGCGCAATTCACTATTGGAGCGGTAACGATGAAATTAGATGCGTATAACATCACTGATTATACAAAACTTTATAGGTCAGACTGTGATAAAACTTTATCTACATACCTCGCTGATAATTATCATTATAAATTTACTTAATAGTCGCAGCGGGAAATAAGATTCAAAGGTGATGAAAATATGTTCTGGTTCTACTAGAGTTCTAATAGGTGATAATCGAAATATTCTGGGGGCGGGTTGTGGTGTGAAGGTGTCGTGACTTGTGACTATGGCATTCTACGGGCGCGACGTTACGGTGCGCCACAGCACAGGCCGCTTCGCGCGGACAGTGCGCGACGCGAGCGCGGGCCGGCCGCACACCGCATCAACCCACGGACATGCGCTGTTAATGCCGATCGTCTATCAGCAGGCTCACCTATGGCGGGAAAATATGCAATTTGCGCGATTTTAGTATAAAATCGCGCCTAACTTGCCCAAGTGTTACAGTGATGTCTACTTTCTTTGATGACTCAAAGAAATTTAGAATTTCAATCTCTGAAGTGTTCTGTGACTTGTCTAAATTAGTTTTAACATGTTTAAAAAGCAATGAGTTAATCGTCATCTGAAGGAAATATCACATTGTTATCTGGACACGAGCGCGCGGCAATTTCCACCTTGGTCTAAGATGAAGCTATTCAAGAGGAGGCTGTCGTTCAGTGCAGATAAACAGAAACAGGTTCCATGCGTAGATGATCCCTTTGAACACGAGGTACTTCATAGACCCATAGCCCATGTATCAACTCTCACCACATTGCAAATATTGCCCGATGGATAGAAACGTACAGTCTCAATATACAGCCGACATCATAATCAATGGCGAGTGAGACTCGTTCCCACTTCATAAATGATATGAATGATAATAAATAGTAAATAGATAAATTTTGTAATAAACGTCCACACTTCATTACAACAGCTCTTATTCTTTATTGATAACGATAGTGGCCACGTCTGGCGTTTAAGCAAAATACGAACCAAGTTTCTCAAGAATATAAAAAATATGATGGATAATGATTGATAAGCGTTATACCAGCGTATTTTCTGGATTAAAAGTTGGTATACGTTTTAGCAAAGTAAATTGAAAGGCAAGGTTATCTTATCAGACGGAGGCCGCGGCGTCGCGCCTACTAGGCACTCTACCGAGTTTAGCCACTTATGATTCAATTCTGCGAATCGAAATAAATGGCTTCAAGCTTGGGTACGAATCTGCAATGCGCTATCGTCGTTTCTATAACATGGAGTCAAGAGTATTTATCCAAAGAATATTATTGTCAGACAAATGCCTCCTTTACGCAATAAAAACTTGTTTGTCCGAAAATTGCTCACCTTTGATCGAGGTGAGAACACGGCGACATCATCGTAGGCCATTAAGTCACAATCAGGAAGGCTCTACAGCAATAAATAATTTCTGTTCTTACGTATACACGGTGATTTTATAGTGGTTTCGGAAAAATAATATTTGGTTTCTTCTTTTCGCCAAATTAGGACTTTCTTACGATTTTACTATCGAAATTGAGGCCAAAATCTTTTTTTCCGAAATCACTATAAAATCAAACGGTATATTTTTCCATTTGATGAATATTCATACACTTTATGGGGGCCATCTACAAGAAAATATAAAACAATACCTACATTCTTTTAAGACTTTGAATCAGTTGTAGATATACCTACATGTTTCTAGACCATTTGTTTACCGTTTCTTATGAGTTATTATCGCAGATCTCTATAACGTTGAAGCTATCGCGTATCTAAGTGTACGTTAAATGTAGGTGGACCTAATAGTCATAATTTAATGACCTTAAGAACACGATGTCCATACCAACTGGAGTCTATTTATACAGATGTTTAAATCTGCGTCAATGCCAAACGTTAATAAAACAAGTCATATTATGAACACTTGCGTACTTACTCTGTGGACAGGATTACAGTGCACACAAGTGCATCGTGCTAATGAGTTTTGTCTTAAGTATATGTAAAGGTCGAAGATGGCATAATGGATAGAATAAAGCAGTACTACGGTAGAGAGACTGTGGACGGTGCAATGTTTGTGGAACAGTTACAGTACAATCAGCGTACGTAATCGCACTGCTAATATGCTGCAGCTATTTGTCCTTGGCCTGCCATTCACATTGATATTGTGGTTACATAAGTCATTTAATTGTTAGCGTCTTGCTGAATATTTTAGCAGCAATAAAATATATTCAATATATTATATATTTTTTTAGGTAGAACCGTTTTTTCGGTGATGGGAAAAGAACGAATAAATAAGAGATGCAATACCATCCGTATTGCATCTCTTTAAAAAGAAATAGAATGAGGCTCTCCATTTGGGAGTATTTTTTTCGTTTCTTACCGCAGATCTTCGCCATTTATGAATACCTGGATTAGGAAAATCTTTTTTATTTGCGAGGTTCCAAATTGGTACCAATTTATAAAAAAGGTGTCTAAAGTAACGCCAATTTACGGTATGCCATATATTAAACCGGTAACATGAAATATGTATTTAATCAAATAATTTTGGATACATTTCGAGATTTTCATTTATCCGTAGTAAGTATTTAGAACCATGAAGTTAAGTCCGATAATTTTTTTCTACATAATCTGTAGAAATTCTTAACTGCATACAAAGTGAATAAAACAAGAGCCAGTCTCCGTGAGTCGTGTCCCAGTGTTACTTTTTTTCACTTTCGCACTTACAAGAAGCTACATAGGTTACACTTTCTGAGGTACATACATATATCACAAAACGATAAGTTTTTGTTGCGTTGTCATTGTTGGCGCCCCGGTAGATCGGATACCTGTGACGTATTTAAGTGAGAATTTCAACAACCATAAAGGTCTTGGGCGTGGACCAGGTAGCACAGTTGGATACTTTCACGGTATAAGACTATCTGACTTCCGCGTCCCGTCCCGTCCTCACAGTTGACAATTTGAAAAGGGATAAAATTTAACAAGTGACCAAACACAAATCTGTACTATTTAATTTTATATAAATATAATACTCCGATGTTTAAAAATATTTGCACTGAGCGGGTATCAAACGCGCGACGTCTGCGTAGCGGTTGCGTTCACTACCACCACGCCACAAGGCAGCCAGCTATAGGGTTGGTGGTGATAAATAAATCACTGCTTCATAACACAACACTATGGTTACTAAACTTTTAATTTGCTACGGATTTGTGTTAGCGATACTTATTGGGTTTTCCCATTTGAGGTTAGGCTTAAATCATGAAATAAAACCGTATTTTTTGGTATATAAAAATAGCCTACAACCTATTCTTAGATATCAGTTTTATTACAAACACTGAGACACGAATTTAATATATAAGTATGGATGTCTACATAATATAATCTGATGACCTGAGTGAGTGTAGAAAAGCAAAGGCAAGAAACACAATATTATGTATTGATTCTTTCGGGTCACTCTAAGTACATGTTACATATTCAAATAGAGTTTCTTCTTTATAACAGTCAATAACGCAACCTTACTTTTGTAAACCAACTCAGGGCGTGGGTCGCAAGGCTCACAAGTAACTTAAAACTTTAACCATTTATTTTCTAATAACGTGGGTACAGTACAGTACTTTCGATTTCTCCGAAGAAAGAAGACAATGTAAACATATCTCCATGTATACTCACAAATACTTAGAACTGCAAATATAGTTTGATGAATCATTTCTTCTATAAACAGCTACTAGGTAATATTAATACCTATCCAAAGCTTCAGAAAAAAATCTCGATATAACAGTTCAATTGGCTGTTTGCCAACTACCTCATTATTTAAGGATTTAAACACTGAAAGTTTACGTTTAAGTAAATATAAAGTTATTTTGACAGCTCGGTCTTAAATTTTATAGATTTGTCACTTAATATATCACAATCAATACGAGTACCTACTTGGTAACTTTGAATCGATCCAACGTTCACGGAAATGGGATCAGTATTCAAAATAAGAATAAGAATATGTATATAAATATAGATGTACATATAACAATAACATGGGTGAGAAGATGCGATAAATAATATGATACAACATACTATAGCACTTCGTCTCTGTCAGTTACTACAATAAATAATCAATTCTAAAACCACTGACACGCTAAGTATATATTTTATTCTTTTGCCCATCATTTTTAGTCAAGACCAACCAATGCAAGTTAGCTTATAAACTCACAGTTTCGAAAATGAAGTTACTAAATTTAATGGTGAGGCGTGAATAACGAACATAATTGAAATAAAGAGTGAGAGAGAGCTTAACAGGAGGCGTGAACAACTTTATTAATTCGTACACTTGGTTTATCTAGCCGATATATTGTTGAAAGTAACGAAAGCACGCGACTACACATTTTATACATCGTTCCTACATCACAAACCGTTGCATACAAACTCACAGATCCACGTGGGATGTTTATTATCTAATCTACCTGCTCTTTAATCTGTTGTGCTATTTTCACACAATGTGGAGCACAGATTTTGAAATAAGAGTGTTTATAGCATCTCCTAATAACTAACACATTGTTTATGGCTACTACAAATCAGCGCTGTTTTTTAATCTATACGTGGCTCTATTTATACCGCATACGAGTAAGTATGTCGAATGCAGCGCGCTCACAAATAAAAGGTATACAAACAGACAGAAAAGCGTGATGCTCTTGTTAGAGATATTTATTAACACTTTTATTTGACATCACACAGAACCGAAATCACGCTACCTTGATAATGTAGAGTAATTAGGATTCGGACGGATATTTCCTTCCAATGTCTGCTATAAGTTTGAAAGAGACTGCCAGATAGATTTCAATTTACTTTTACGAAAATATATTATTTAGGTACAGATAATTATATTGAAGTTACTCGTTAGGGCCCTATTGAGATATTCGAGGTCCAGGTCAACTTTGTTTTCTAGTTGAAACAAATGAGGCTCTGGGCTTTCTTCTGATTTCCACTATACCAAATGATAAACGGATATAAAATGAAAATCGGACCCGAGACTGTGGTGTAAGCCTGGCATGCTACCGGGATTTTCATTAAAATTAATAAGTAAATACGTGCAATTAAGTGCCCCCTAGATTTCTAAAACACCATCAATAAGTAGTTGATCAATATTCCCAGAAACTATTATCGTTTCAGACACGGAGCGATGCCTCCCAAGTTACGAACACATAATTATTCAATTTCAAACCAATTAAGTAAGTGGATGGGATCTCGCTGCATCTACCACGTATCGCTATATAAATCAATCTTTCTGAAAACGTAGCATTAAATCAACACATGTTCTATCATAATAAATATCGTGATATGTGTAGTAGATAGATAATCTTCAAATCAAATGTTAATAATTCATTTTCTAAGTGTACTAGTACTAGTACTTACTGTGAGGTGTATGGGGCCCCACCATAGAACAGAAAAATGCTACTAGAAATGAGACACGATAGATTCAGTAGCAAAACTGATATCGCCAAATTCACCAACCGTTTTTATTACGTTGCATTACTACTAGTAAACAATTATTTTGATAGGTTGTATTTATATGCTACTTATAATGTCAAATTAGCTCAAATCATCAAAATAGAGATTATATACTTTGCTAACAGATAAAGAAGTATTTATGACTTTTCATACTTTCAATGGAACAAGCTAGAATTTTCACGGAAACGTTCAGAGGTATGTCAGTGAATTCTAAGAAAGATATTTAAAACTTTAACGGATTACGATAAGGTTCATGTTGTCAAATTTGCCTTCGTTGCGTAAAAACGCACAGATCCTAACATAATACACTCGTACTCCGCCTACTTCACACTCCTACTTGTATTTGGTTGTCCATGGGCCCCACAAAGATGTTTGTTGATGAAAAATGGTCTCCCAAATGGTTATTTAGTAGTAATAGTTATCTTAACTAAAAGGAGGGTACCAGGTAGATATTGTAGTTACAAGTCTACTTTTTACACAAATTTATATGTCATTAGGTTAACTTGGTTCGGTCTTCTGCCTTTTTAGAGTTATAGCCGATATCGTGTACGAGTGCTGTTTGCATTTCAAAGATGTCAAGCTGAGGCGCCTCGCACGTGATCAGAATGTACATTTAACGATATTTACTCTGACATCGATCTGTAAATAGAATGAAAACAAACGTAATAATATATTCGAAACTCGTTCATAATATAATCATAATACGTTCTCAATATTGTTATGATTCTTATCTATTCAGTGCTATAATAATTTAGTGTCCATCACTTGTAGGTGGATTAATTACAATTAGACTTAAACCTAATCTGGTTAGTTGCGAATCTATTCACTGAAGACTGATCAGTGCATTGACAATGTGTTGAACTACTCCAGAAGGAAAAATTTAAGCGAATGAGTTTCCACATTTTACAGACTAACATTCATGAAGAAAAATTTACTGGATTAATTTCAATAGAATTATTTATGTTTAGTTCATCATCGGTGAAATCTACGGAGGTTTCATATCTAATAGGTTTAGGTCTTCGATTAATACTTACGTAAGCATTGTCTTGACCTCTTCCAATATGATATGATCGTGAAATGTAAACAAAGTTACTAAAACAGTTTGAAATTCCCAAGTCACAGTGTAAATATTTTGTATCCGAGATTATTTTATAGTTTCATTCAAACAATTTAGTATTTTTGTAAATTGCTATTGTATTTGATATAGATATGTATGAATTATTTTTAAATAATTCCGAATTAATACAATGTAATGGAAATATTTTGTATTTAAATAAAGAAATAAGTACCTTACCTACCAACTGCTAAAAATTATCCATCATGAATAAAATTTCTCTTGTCAATGGTTTGAATAGATTTAGGAGTAGCCGTTATGGTTTCAAATTTTAACCCAGATTTAAAAGCCTTTTGTTGGTGAACAAAGCTTTGCAAGTCCGGTGACAATATCTGCATGGCTAAATACTTACTTATTTTTGTACTTACAATAACCAATTCGCGACAGCTATCACTTGGGATAGTTACCTACGTAAAGAACTAGTTGTAAATATTGTTTTGAAGAATCTCCTCCGGAATTATAATTCCAATGAACAATACTACTTTCTAATGTTCAAAAAATCTCAACTATCTTTTTGATATTATATAATATATATTATATATAATATTATATAAATTATTTTTAATGTCAAAATATCAGAATTTTAATCAATGTTCTCTATTACATTTCGTATATTCCCTTTTAAACTTTGACGTTGCATGATACCTGGTTAACGCGATGATATGGTATATACAATTATAAATTTAGCTTTTGATTTGATTGACGTTTCGCCAGGTTGCACTAGCCATGGTCACAAGCTGACGTCAATCAAATCAAAAGGTAAATTATTGTATAATAGGATTTATATGATGAATTACATATGATCGCATTGATACCCGTGTTTAGCTAACCATATACATGTCTTTTATTTAAAAATGTCTCTTTGTCTGTTCCGGGAGTAACGTAGGTTACTCCATTTTTAAAATTACGGTAGGGTTCCTTCAACAAAAATTATATCTGGATTTAAGTTAACACGACGTCTCAGGCACAGCTTTTTAATAGTAAAATCGAAAGCGCTAAAACCGTTATACGATATTTTATTATTCTAAGAAGGTAGCTTCAAGATTCGATTTAAACCTCATACATTTTCAACAGGACAGAGCGAGGTTTTCGGATACAAGCTGGCAAATTCACCGCAGCTGGATGCGCAATGGAGATCCCCTACCAGTGTCGCCTACCGCATCACGCACGCTACCCGCTCCGCTCACCGCCCCGCCACCCGTGCCCGCGGCTTCTGCATCCGCGACCTTACGATCTGATCAGAATGGCATCTACGACACCATTACGGTAAGTGAAATCATTGTCATGAATAATTATGTATACCTATGTTTGTTTGACTCTAATACAATACCAAGCGCAACAGCTAATCGTGCGCATAAATAATGAAATTGCAACAGTCGCTCATAAGAAGTAATTTTAAATATGATCTCATCACCATCATTATATTATTAATCCCAGTTACATTCTATACAAGCACAAGCTTCGGAGCCCGTTCTTGTACCCTATCTCTTGATTTGGCTTACTTCAGCTATTAGGCCCCTAAACCCTACCCGAGAGAGCCTTCGGTGGCCCTGAGTCAGCCAGGAGTGAGGGATATGCGTGAGGTTTTAGTCGGTTTAACTCCGACATAACTACTTCAGCTGGTACCTGCGCTGCGTGGGGATTTCCGTACAGAAAAAAGCCTGCGGTAAAGTCTTATCCGTCAATCAAGCGGTGTACACATTAGTAGGTGAGGTTGGCCTCGAAGATCTTGGTGCGACATTATATCGACGGGTGCAAAGTAAATAAAGTCAACTACAAATTCACAATTTTCTTTTTATTGCATTTTCGTACTAATCAAATAAGACTCCACAACCTGGCATATTTGGTTTTGGAGATTTCATTATATTTCAATGAATTTTTAAAAGTATAAAAAGCCATCTACACTCAATTTTGCAAATAGTACGAAGGTAATGCGACCAAGTAACGTTGGTCGTTTTTGCGCGGGGCGCGGCGGCGGACTCCGAGCATACACAAAATGTCATCAGGCAGTTGACTTACTTGTCACCGGCGCGCATACGTTATAAGTTTTTAAAAGCTTTTATGTATATCGGCAACTATTTCAAGGTGTGCTTTTAATTTCTATTTGCATTACTCTTTAAACGCACATACGACGCATTGACGACCATCTGCCAGTTGACTCTTTCTACTTCGCGGTCAATTAAATTTACGTCGGTTAACTTTATACAAAGTATTTATCACGTAGTAGAACTTTCTGTTTAATAAACGACCCTATAAAAAAGAAACTGAAAGTGTTGTAACTGCAATTATATTCGCATGATGATTTTGGGCTACTAAGCCAGTTTACAAAATGTTGTTATGAAAGTACGAAGCATAAAAAGTTATCTGCAAAATTACTTTCTGTAGTGGATATTTTATAAATATATATTTACTTATAAGTGGCCTGAGAACAATTGAGATCAGTAAAAAAAAGAAAAAAACTATTTATACACGATATTAAAAGTCCCGAGCATATACGACCAGCTGGTAGTTGGCTCAGTTAGCGTTTTATAAAGTTCGTTGTAAAAACGGCTATCTACAAAATCTCCTAAATTAGTAATAAATTAGCTTAATTAACTTAATATAAAAATAAATAAGAGTATAAATAAATTATGATAAAATTTTCAGAAATATTGGCCCACTCATTAAGAAAATAATACACTTTTTCGTTCTTTTCGCTCTCCTGTAAAGTTGCTATTATGCAGATGGTTCTTTTTACTTTGCACCCGTCGATATGGAACCATTTTTGTACCACTCAGGTGGCAGACAAGCATTCGGTCCACCTGATGGAAAGCGGTCTCCGTGGCCTATGGACGTGTGCAACACCAGACGCGTTACACTCGTGCTCCCTACCCTTATAGGTGTTGTGTGTTTTACAATTTCCATATAACTGCAATAAGTACATTTTCAAAGTTCTAATACAACAGCATTATTGTCAATGGTCGATTAATCTTCTGATTTATCTTTATCTCTACATTTGTATCTGTCTATTTTTTATCAGAGATAGTTCATAATCACATAGTAAAAGATAATGATCAGTCTCAAACTATGTCGGAGATAAAAGTATTGAGCCTCTAGGATAGTTGATTCAGTCAATTAATCTCTTGCAGTATATTTCTGGACAAATACCTCTCTCACGAAATAAAGTCTTTTCATTTTTCTATGACCTCTCCCAATGCGCGTTAAATTTATTTAATTTATATAAACATCAAAATGGTATGTTGTTGAGATCTGAACGAAACAGTACCTAAAGCAATTTCAAATTAGCAAAATCAACTTTTTACTGTTAAATGATTTATTTTTATCGGTAATTGGAAACAATACTTATTCGTGTACAATTATCAACTTTGTGCATCTTATTTTAGCGTCCATATTTGTTTACTTAGACTCAACTGTCACATGACGAGAACCGCCTGACAATTATCTCAACAGAACGTATTAAGTTTCTAATCGTAAATCACAAGACCTTAGGTCAACGTTTGTTTCGTATTGTTTTGACAGCATATTATTGTAATTATCAAGTCTTATGTCCGTGTTGAAGAATGAATATGTGGCCAATTATAAGGTAAAAGATTGATTCGAATACATGGGTATGGGGAGGTAGTACATTTTAACCCGTCAAACGACACCGAGCCGCATGCCGTGTGCCGCCTGCCGCATGCGCTAGCTCGTACACGACGGCGACATAGAACTATACCTCAGCTTTCGAACTATAGATTTGCATTAACTGGTCATAAATCATAATACACTGGCCCAGGGCTCCACCAGCTTAGAGGCGTACTCACGAGTCGCGAGTTCCTGTTGTTTCGCTAAATGTACCTTTGTACTCGCACGCTCGTAAAATGAGGGTTAGTGGCCGGAGACCGCCGTATGCTGTCACTGAATTCCACTGTTATACCTTACATATATTTTATTTTCAGTTAGGCTGGTATTCATTGCTCTATTGTATCTCCGTAACGCCCAATACTTTATATCCATTATAAGCAGTTTATGCCAATAACTGCATAAATCTAGGCACCAATAAAGTAAGTTTACGATTGTAAGGAAATAAATATTTGTCTGTGATACCTACTTTTACTAGACATATTGCTGTTAAGTCTTAGATGTCACTATCTATTCTTAATGATTATTATTGTTAGGGGAATAACAAATGTTCGCTCGCTAAGGGTCGACAATGTAGTGAGAACTGGGCCGGATGTAAAAACCATTAATATTACGTGCTGTAGGACACCATGGAGTAGAGCTATTTGTTTCCCAACAGTCGCCCACGCAGCCCGAG
This sequence comes from Pelosia muscerda, assembly GCA_963691645.1. Lineage (NCBI taxonomy): Eukaryota > Metazoa > Arthropoda > Insecta > Lepidoptera > Erebidae > Pelosia > Pelosia muscerda. The sequence goes on from OY829100.1 coordinate 11,007,835, forward strand.
CTATGTTCCGCATCAATAGCAATGTTTAATATTGTTGGGATTTATATACCAGTTTATAGTCATAAAGTACATAAAAAAGGAACAATGGAACTGCTTGAGGAAGTCCGCAGGTCCTAAGTCACTATATTACACAACACAAGGGTAGTTACGTATTATAATTTTTTATTTCAATACAATAGCTTTTCTGCGCTCTTTGATGACGTCAATAATAGCGTTATGCAATGTTCGGGTCCAGGTATATTGTGGACGATGTGCCAGTTTACTTGTTATTGTCGTGCAATGGACATGCTTTCAACTGACACCTTGACTGGTAGTACCTCCATTACTGTTATGCGAGGTGCACAGTTAGAACAGAACTCCTACAGAGTAGAGTTCTGAAAACTCTACTGCTTATCGCAATCCAAAGTTTCTGGAGGGACATCGCAGTACTTCTTGGGGAGAATGGTAATCGCGAAACTCATGATTGCCACCACTGGTGGTAGAAACGTTTTAGCTTAATATTGAGTAGGCTGTTTGGGTTTACTGTTGGGACATACCCAAACGAAGAGCAACCCATAAGTTATGCGTTCTATAAGTTTGACAGCCTCTGTGGCATGGCGGTAGTGAACGCAATTATTGCTATGCAGCAGGCGCGGGTTCGATCCTCGTTCAGTGCGAATATGTGCGAATAAGTTTGTATGCATGAATATGACTATTTGCAATTGTCTGGTCGTGCCTCGGAGAGCACGTTAAGCCATCGCGTCGGTCCCGGTTGCTATACGAACATCGATGTTCGTATAGCAACCGGGACCGACGAGATGGCAAAAGTCTAACTATAATAACTACAGATTTTCGATATCACGAATTTGGTTGTGGAGGTCCGATGGCAGCCGCTTCACGAAAAATATAGAAGTTCAGCCGCATCTTACTTAGACTAGAAAGCCGACTCCATGCAACTGAGTTGGGAATAGGCTCAGAGAATGATGAAGGTTGACAAGGGAATTCTATGGATCCTTGGACTTTGCTTTTTATTCTATACTAGCTGACCCGCGCGACTTCGTCTGCGTCACCCCGTTTTTGCAACATTTTTCATTCCTGCTCCGCACCTGTTAGTCGTAGCATGATGTTATATACATATAAACCTTCCTCTTTAACCATTCTATCTATTGAAACAAACCGCATCAAAATCCGTTGCGTAGTTCTAAAGATTTAATCATACAAAGGGACAAGAAAAATAGGGACAGAGAACGCGACTTATTTTATACTATGTAGTGATACCTATATACAATAAGAAGTATTTCTTTTCTTGCGGTTTTATTAGTTCGAAAAACATTTCTTTTAAGAACAGCCTCATTAATTCCGACCGCATAAATCTACTGCTCGTGTCGATGTTTTTTTTGCGATGTGTGTTTGTTTTGCTAAAAAAAGATGTGTACTGCATAATTATAACTGGCTTGAATTGGGATTAGGTATGTCATAATTTAATCATATTTATGGTACATTTTAAACTAAAATAAAAGTTATAAAAGATAATATCACTACTTCCTCCGGATCGTACATGATACACGTATAAGGTAATTTAAAAGAATTTTACCAATTCAACTCAAACGTAACATATCCTGTAGATAGGTAGGTATTCTTGAAAGTTTGAAACTTGATTCGAAATATAATTTCAGTAACGGTAAAAGTTAAAGAAATGTAATAGGCCCCGGCGCGGTGTGGTAGACTGTACAAAACGGTCCCTAGAGTCGTTTATGACAATTTCCGGCGGTGTAAGTGCCGACAGCCGGGGTAGTTCCACTCTAATGGGGTAATTGTGTTCGCGAATAATTGATGACCCAATCGCCTTCACCTTCCGCACTCGTTAAAAGTAACCTTGCTTTAATAGCTGTCCTATCATTTACGAGGGCTGCTGACAGTTTAGAAATTTGCAAGTCGGTCGGCGACATCAAAAACGTTCTTCTTGGCCATAATGATGTTTTTTTCGAACATAGTTTTTTCTAATATATCTAATATATAACCCTACATTATGCAGTTCATTGTATGCTGCAAATTACTAGATACGCATATCAGAATGGAATTATTCCACAGAGAAATATCCACTTTCAGAAGACTTCATAATAGAAATGTCGTTCTTGATCTTTTAATTTGAAAACCTTAACGAAATCCCTCATCGGTTTTAACTGCCAATGTGTTTGAAGTTTTAGAGAATTGTAGGAAAGGTGTGTTATGTAACAAAGATTTGCTATTACCTAAAGTTTATTTTTATTATCATTTCTAAACCTTATTATTGCGGTGGTATATAGATTTAAATATAAGAAAAAGTTGTACATGCAAAATTCAATAAGATAAGTAGCCTACAAAGTTTTTCAATATTATTTTTATACGATTAGTATAATATATGGTTTAATAACACTTGCACGAACGCTTACACCGGTATGAGTTACCTATAGCAGTGTTTTACGACTTCTGTTATGTTACACGGTGGGCAAAAGAGAAGCCATCTTATTTTTACGCAACATTTGATTGATACTATTTGAAGGAACGTACGAAAATACTCGTAAATTACTTTACTCGTCGTGCATTAAATTGAAATAAGGTAGGAACACTTTGATTATTATTTTCTTAAGAGTCAAAATGACTTGCGTTGCGTGTCCATAGTGTTCAATGAGCTTTTTACGTCTATAGATTACTCTTGCTACGTTGATGATCTGGTTTCGATTGTGGGTTCAATTCTTACTCTGCGTAAATATTTGTACCTTATCATATCATAATTAATTCACAATATTGATAGGTATATAAGATATTCTCGAAAATAAAAGAATCCATACGTTTTAGTAGGTAGTGAGTAGCGCAGTGAATTGACTTTATTTATCTGGGAACTAAAATTCGCACTAAATGCTCGTGTGATAACATTTCATGTAAAGGATTGTACTCTGGAAGATATCTCATCGGCAGCATGAATAATGTATACGTTCTTAGAAAGGGATACCCAGATGAGATCGCATTTTAGCTGCTGAAGTCAAAAATGAATAATTTAAACTCCCGAGTGACTGCCTTAGATTGTGTAACAAGATATCAAAGAATTCTGGGGACTTAAAATGTAAATACTGGAAATATCACTGAAACAAATTACACAGCTACAAATGACAACGAAAAGATACGAATAATATCAAGTCTGTGTTGATATTGATTTATATTTATTTACTACAGTATTTACAAGGTAAATAAAGGTCTTTAGACTTTGTAAAATATCATCAATATCTCGTGTCAAATCCAAGCCCACTCTCACTGGAGTATTTCACCTTGGTAGTCGGGGTCGGCTTTTCAGCTTTTCGTAATCCTCTTTACAGTCTTGAGCATCCATGAAAATAAGACCCATATATCATCCTCCATATCTTTACGCCAGAAATTTCTCAAGCCGAGGCCTTTTTGTTGTTGGCTTTGCAAAATAATGTATTCAAAAGAAAACCCCGAGATTTAACCGTAACCAGTAATGCGGTACTTTCTAAGATTTCCAATACATATTTTACAATTGTTTTGTAATGCGTGTTACGTAACTTACTATTTTACCTATTCAGCAAACCGACAGTTACCGCTAGGTGGAAGAGTTTATGGAATTTAAATAGTTCTCCGTGACCGAAGTTGAACGTTTAGCATTGCAAATACACCGATCTAATCGTAGTTCTGAATAATAATATAATACTAAATAGTTACCTAGGTGTAGAAAACTGTTGCGTCACTTTCTTGTGTACAAATTTATTTGAGAAGCCCTGACCTCTATCGAAATATTTATAGGTATCGGGCAGCTAGGTGCGAGCATGTTTTGCATGTAAATAAAATTATTGATTAGGATCCTGGTCCGTTGTGGCCTCAGATAATATTGGTTCTTCTATGAAGAAAGAAATGAAGAAATTTGTACTGTAAAATATCATACACGTTCAATATAATAATATCCTTGCGCAGTGCGTGTCACCCACAGTTCCTATCATAACTATTTCGGAGTTACGAGTCACTGAGTTAGGTAGTGTTGTTTTTTGCGCCGCGACCTTCATCTTTCGTGTTGTTACTGCATAATTCTGAGTTTACTAACAAAGTTATCTCATTCTTGTGTCCTTGAGGTTATTATTATTATTATTATAAATTATGATGACTTGATGAATAATTGTCTGGCTAACATTAAAATCATCTTTTGATGAGAAACATCTATTGTCATACTTTGGAGGCCTTACGTTCCAACGAACGGTATGACATTCTCTTGTGATGAATGGCGTCATACATATTTCAACGATAATATAATGAAAGTTATCAAAACCAATATTAATTAAAAGTTCCTGGCCGTCCTAGTATGTTACATACATACATGCTATATTTATGATGTAAAATCTACTTTAGGCGCGTTGCACAGTTTTAGTAGAAAATTTTTCAGTGACAAAACACACCCACGATATCAGGTCGGATCGGATATCGGATGCCACATGATGTTAAGAAGATATAGGTAGTTAGTCTATGAATTATAATTATGAGTTAGTGTATTAAATTATCTATGGCCAATAGGTATTTGACAAACAATATAAGAAAATTATTTATACTGTTGATTGATGGCTCTACTTGTTGGAACTATGGTCTTTGAACTGAAATTACAAGAAATTATTTTGGGCGCAAAAATATCTGACAAATCCCTTCAGCTGTTTTTACGTCCACGAGTATTTAACAAACAAATGAACAAACTCTTTCGTATTAGTTTCGATTTACCTGGCTTAACTTCGGGTTCAATCTTAATGTAACGTTAAATACTCTGTTAGTGAACCAATAATACGGTATACGCAGGAGTATCAATTACATGATCGCTACGAACCCACTTTTAACAAAGTATTGTCGGTTCATTTTCTTAAAGGTTTCAACAGAAATATTTCTTCAATAGGCAGAGTACAATAAAACCGTAATTTGCTGTGTTTGGTAATAACAATAATATTAGCGGCGCGTTAAGAATGGGACCACCCGGCCTAGAGCTAGATACTGATCGGCGGCATCAGGTGTCGTCGCGAGCCATCGAGCCATTCTTCACGTCGCGTCGCCATAAATAAAATTCGACACTTGAACAACAGACCGGCGCTATGGTCGACTCGACCCACAGACCCCGAGATCTAGCGATACCGTCCATCTTTTCTTTTGCAGCTCAACCGCAATCAAAACACTACACAACCTGTTCTTTTATCTGTAGGTACTGTATGTGACGTAATCAAGCTCATCATATTTCAAGATCAATAATTCAGTAGTCTAGTCGTCGTGTCTAACCTATCTAAGCATAATACGTTTAAAACTATAACTCGATTTCTTCCAAATTGAGCAAAACGAATACAAATAGCCATCGATATAGGTCGGCGTAGTGTAATTAATACAAATTGCTTTTGGCCATAAGTGACTGTCAAAGAGGCCGCAGGTCGGGATTAATGTTAGATAAGTGATTGGGCGGCTGATCGCGAAACTTTCTCACGATAGCTATTGCGATAGAAGCGGAGCCCTGCGGCGCCGTATCCACCCGTATCTATCCGGCTTACTGGATACCGGCGAAATATTATAGTTCCTTTTACAGAGTCAGATAATACTGTTTACTCGGACCACTGCGCTCTGTAGTATTTTATCCGAGAAGCTTTTCTATCTTATAATTTTCCTTCCGTTGACTTAAACAGGATGTCAGTCTGTTTCTTTGATACATAACTTCATTTATAAACTCCGGGATTTCTTTGTCTGCTTAGCAGCTTACATTGACATCTTGTCAGGTGTATTACGGTACACTTGCTTTACCTTTTATGGGTCCGAAATCTAGAATTTTACGTGTCACATTCGTGGAAGCTTAAGTAATTTTGAAAAATTCTCTTACTTATCTTCCATGTCCATTAGAACCTATAACCACCCCAGTGGAGAAGTTTATTTATTTATATGACACAATGGCGGCTACCAATGGAATCTTGCTTGCCGTATTACCTTTTTCACGGGCTTTTTAGTTTCAGTTACGTACGAGTATTATTATATATTTAGATAAAAATAAACCACTAATCGACCAATTAGCTGCAACATAAAACATAGTCCTCTACTATTTTTGCTTTTATACATTAGGAATGGAAAGAAAATAAGAAAAATCTTCTGTGTGTACGTACTTATTATGTTACGTAAGATATACACGAATCCTTGGAGGATTAGGATATTTCTTCGGTCGACAATTCGAAAACTTTCATGCAGGGACATTACTTTACGTACTAGAAGTACTATGGGTTGTGTGTGTCCAAGTTTATTTGTTATAATTTACTGCATAGAAGCTTAAATATAAACGGTCAATACATCTCACATTGGGTTCACCGATGACATAGTTCATAGTCGGGTTTTCTCCTCGCACCTACCGCAAATAAAGGTTCTCGACCAGTGCCTCCTGCCAGTTATTGCCTACGGTGCCGAAACGTGGGCACTGACGGTGGGAGCGTCGACAGCGGGCTATGGAGCGAGCTATGCTTGGAGTCTCTTTGAAGGCTAGAATTTGTCACCCGACAAAGAACTAAAGTTAAACCAAGCTCGCAGAAAAAGCAAGCTAAAGTGCTGACCACATCTAAGGACTGTAAGAAGGCAAACGGATGGCAAAACGCCCTCTCCAGATGGACTAACGACCTGAAAGCGCACATTGGTAGAGCCCTATGTCCAGCAGTGCATTGCGATAGGCCAATTGATCGCGACTGAAGTCTCATGAATCCCTATTAGATTTACCTAATACTTATATGCATGCAGCATGGGTATAAAAACCGAAATAGAAAGTGTACTATAGAAATGAAATGTTATCTAAATATTAAGTCTGTGTAAATATTTGGGCAGCGACTAGTTGCTGGACGTTAAGCTTGGATTAGTTGCTTTTAAAGGTAATATTTACATTGGTGGACTACTTTCAAAGGCACGGTGGATACTGCACTTGTATTTTCAAACAGCAGTAACTGAATTTAAATGCAGTTACTATTTATTTTCTTTGAGGCGCTGACGGAGCAGTTGGATTAACTAGTTTGTTCGTCATCACTTGTATATCTTCGGAATCGTTATATGGATATATCACTCAGTACGAAACGAACAAAGTAAGTAGGAATACGTTGTAATTCGTGTCGTTTTCTTAGATGAAAATCGGTCAAGTAAGAATAGGTTTAAAAAGTGTTCACGAAGTTCTACGTCGGGGACCTCGGAGATAGATAATGAATTTATTACTTCATAGCTTTGACTATTACGGCAGTGATAGCTGTATGACAATTTAACTTAGAGAGTAAAGTCTGTGCCTATAAACTACATTAAGCCTGAAACTGATGACCATCATCGATAGGTGTGATAACACTATCATCATCCTCCTCATGAATTATAAGTTAAGTAGGTACTGTTAATGTTGGAATTAACAACACTACATAGGCACCTCCATCAAGATTCAAGATACAAGAATACATGATACGCGTTGCAAGCTTATCTCAATATAGCCAGTTGTTGATCGACAATGCGACATTCTCACGGCACATGCAAAAGTTAAGGGCCAACTCGTGCATGTCAATCACGTGCTATAATTTCATCCACGACTCGGACTACGTACCTAGATCCCTTCAGAATTTTAGAGACAAAGTAATAAGGATGTCGTACAAGGACTAAGTTTGAAGAGCTACCCTCATTACGACTTAAGCTAAATATCTGCATTTCATTAGCCACTTTGCACCTAATTGGACAAAATAAACCCTCTATAATTCCTAATTGGACAAAATAAATGAGACACCTCTATATGGATTACAAGATACAGAATTGCGTTTACTTTATTATAGCCAGTAGATACTGAAAGCCAGATAACTTTCTGTAAAAAACATTCAGAATAAAAGGTATTGGATACAATAGGAGCGAGCTTGCAAGATAAATTCAAAACGTTAAGGTAATTTGGAATCTAAGGCCTACGCCACACTTGACAGATGTTCTGTCTACGCCACACTGAACCGACTTATTAATATATTCCATGAAGCGATAGCCTGCAGTCTTCCAAGCCAAGTCTACAATCCCAGACCAGATAGTCTGATTATTTAGGACTCCAAGTGCTCGTTGTTGTGCCACGAATGTTCGTATGGCAACCGAAACCAACAGTCTCACTGTTATGAATTGTCTCCCACCGTAACATTAATGTAACCTAACCTTATAACGTGATCATCAGCTCGGTTATGATAATGATATGATTCTAAGTCGCTTCACCATAAACACATAATATAATAATATGTATATGAAACGTAAATATGTTAGGTGTTATACTTATAAAGATAGATGTAATAATACAAATACATTGCGGTGCTAACAGCATAAACATGTTAAGCTGTATGCGCTATACATGTTCAGAAAACGTAAGTTACGAATATATTAGTCTGTGTACAAATGTGAGTGTAGCAAACGTAGAATGCTCGGCGACACGCGCGTTTGTTTACGGAAGCTGCGCCGCCCGCCCTACGTCCCACTTGCCCCTCTCACCGACCGACCGGGCGACCGACGACCGTATGAATGAATCCATCAGGTGATTGCGTAATGTAAATTAGATATACAATTTTCATAACAACATAAAGTACGGTTTCGAGTCAACCGGCTACATTTATGGCTGTAATACATACTACTAAATGCTATTAATTATGTTAATAGTTTGCTACTTTTAACGTAGGTAGCATGCCTAAATAAATATGTACTGATTATAATTTAAACTTCTTGACATTTGTTAATATACGCTGGAATTCACCGAGGAATTTAAACTGCGATTTTACATTTTACGCTCTTTTAAAAAAACCAGCTGTACGTTCTATTTTAATGCTTCTGTTCTGTATGTTAATGATCTTGTTTAGACAATTCGTCTAAATGGAAATCAGATTGCTGTCGTTAGATTTAAAAATCGATGACCAGTTATAATAGGTTAGAATTAATGTGCATATTAGTGAATTCAAATTAAAATCAATTGTTAATTAATGTGAGCGTAATTAAATTTTTTGACTATTAAGATAATACTTTACTATAGTTACCGATGTCTAAAGACAGTGTTAATGGTTAAACTATAAATTACTTGCAAAGGCCAACCGAATTTGGTTAAATTTAAACAACAATACCTAGGGTTAGTGATGAAAGCTTAAAAATTGAATTTATGCACCCAGTGTTTAATAAAATCTTGTTACAATATTCGACCAGTAAGTTAAATAAAGATGTAGTGTTAATACCGACGCGGTTGGGTGAGCGTACACTGCTCTCTGATCAAAATATATTTATGTTGATCACCAAATTATACGCTACATACCTACTTTATAACCTTCATAAACTCTAATTTCTTAGCAATTAAAGAGAATTAAGTATAAAATATAGATATAAACTGAAATAATTGCTAAATTATACACACGAGTTTACATTTAAAATGTCTAATATTACGTATTAGAAAAAAATTCAACGTTAAGTACATAAGTCGCTCTAGGTAACAGCGGGATTTGCTCTGCTCTACATCATTGTACATTAATAGACTGACTAGCATATAGTTAGTTGAGATAACAGAGTGTATTCAGTACTGTACTCGGTGCAGAGAGGCTAGTGCGTCGGTTGCTAAGCAACCGATCGACGCCAGAGAGCGTCTAGCGCCGGGACGCTGCGGCGCTCCTCGTCGCCAGTGCCGCTCCCAATCCCGTCCCGACAGAACACTCCACATACTCCTAACGAATATATACTTTTGAAGGAATATTTTCATCACAGTGAGAGTGAAGTCAAAAAAAGAACTAGTGTCCAAGTAACTTCAAGATGCCTATAAAGTGAAAATTAAGTGAAAAGTGATGTGATTGTTTTAGTTAACAACGATAGAAGAAAGATTTACAAAAAACTTGACATTAAAATTACAAAACTAAGATTGGCTAATTATTTTCAGTTTCTTACTCATACGGAGCACAGTATATCTATGATAAGATAAACTGAATAAATATACAAAATTGCTATGATAACAATTCTGCAAATTAATGATAAGAAGATCACATTAAAGAACTCCAGCCTAAGGTTTTAAGAGGAGGTTTACCATTTGATGATGATGATGTGATAGTACGGAGTTGATTTGATAAAAAAAGAAAAAAAATGTATCTTACGTTTTGTCGGTACCTATTGTGTCATTATGAATAAGATGTTGAGATGAATGTTTCAATCACTCGTAACGTTTGTAATCGTGGCTATTGAAAGCAAAAAAGCAACCCAATGAAAAGAGTCTGGCTTCTCGACAGCGTCTTAGTGACCGCTGATTCTCGCTCATATGACGATCTTTTATTTAGATGAGGCACACCCCCGAGGTTATTCACCCTCGCGTGCCTAACGCGCTTTATGTGGAAGGTCAGGGTTATAGTTTTGTTGACGTACCTACCTATCTTGGGTAGTCTAACTAGGCATGAATCTTGAAACAACGAATTAATATGATTGTGCTATGATGGTTGTTAATACACTGAAGTTACGATCTCAAATAAAGTTTCATGATATTAGTGTGAAAGTTGACAGTAGTTTGTATACGCGGTTGTCGCAGTGCAGCGTCAGGGGCGCATGTCCCCGGGCATAGCGCCGGCCGGTCGCTGACTGTTCTGTGTACCCACTACCCACATATCACCCCACTTGCGGTGGATCGCTCTTTGAAAACATCCTTTGTTTTTATAACACTTACACACACACATACATTTTTTACTATCTATAGCCTAAAACTTATCGTACAATACTTGTAATGTTCTTTTTAAGTAGGAACAGTGTTTAACAAAATTAGTTAAATGTGATGGTTACACTTCAACCACTATCTTTTGTAAGTTCAAACCGCGGTTTCCATGATAGATGTCAGTAGAAGACTTTACGGAATTAATGAAAGCAAAGAATTGCACGAGAGCTAATGAAGATGAGGTGCCGTGCAGTAAAAGGTGCGGAGGCCGCGCGCGCCCTGCACCGGCTAGCATTTGCACTATGGCGCGCCGTTTTTTATCTGCAGCGTGCGCCACAGCACGCGATGCGTCGGCGCTCGCGCAGTCAAATCGCATACACCAGCGTGCGCCCAGTGGTTTGTCTAACTAATTACTATCATAAAAACTATAATTGATGTGCCTGTTTTATACCGTTCTATAGTAGACAGCAGTGATATGCTATTTTCATAATCACCTGATATTCGATTCCAACAAACGGGTTATCAGTTGGGTATTTTATAAACTAATGCCTCTAATGTACTACCTACTGTTATAAATGTAATATTATATGTGTAACATGTTTAAAAATATAGGCGCCATATCGATTACGTTGAAATCGTTGTAGTTTAATCGTCGTGATCTAACAGACACATAATATAATAGCGATAAAAGCTGCAGTAATCACTTAAGCCACCCCCAGTGGAGCGGTCATTTATCAGCTGTGTTGAACGCGATCTATCCATCGGACATTCAAGTCCGATCACGATTACGATACTCCTTACTCTATGCATAAGAGACAGTTAGGGAGCAATCAGTTTGTTCAACTAAGATCAACAATAAAACTTTATGATGCATTGTCTCTAAAAATAGGAAGCTATTCGCACCAATTGTTCCGATTTGCATCTAAATAACAATGTAAATTTATTCGTATAGTTAAAATATGATAGATGTAGAGCAAACGCGAAGCATCTCAATATTTTCAATTGAACTGTCACACCAGCTAAACAATCTGAATGAGCTGCTTTCTTTATCCAAATTAAATATTTAAATAAGAAGACAGAGTTGCTCAACGGGTTGCATTAGATAGTAAAATTAAATGCATTCCTCAATACCACACACCTTTACGCACAGAAATATTTCTGTGAAACGAAATCCCATCAAGTCGGGACGCGCCGACATTGAGAAAAACTGACAAGGATTAAATTACTACTTTTGATTTCATTTTAATGACAGTCGACCTCGAGCGGCGTTTTTATAAATTTATTTTGCAACTAGTTAGTAACAACAATAACAGTCTTAGATATGTTTAAAGATACGTACTTAATTATAACTTTTGTTTCAGACACGAGCCGTGAGTGCGCCCGCCACCCCCGCCGCAAACACATTTACGAGAGAACAGGTAATTTAGGCTTCATTATGCTTTTGCGAAGGCTATCCTTGTAACCCACAGTCGTTAGTAAAGTCATTCAGTCGTTGCCAACCGTGTAAAGACGACCTATTCCAAAGTGCGTCTACTCATATCGGGGGGCTAAATAGGGACACCATGGTTCCCACATCAGGGGAAGAAGGTCATTTCAATAAAATGTCCCCGGGTCTCCCGGGGTGCGAGAGATATGACTTGTATAATCTCACTTCCGGCAATCAAAGATCAGGCGGCGTGCGTTTTAGTCGGTTCGAGTCCGACATAATCACCTCCACCGACTGTGGTGTATCCGTAGGGATTTCGCGCACAAATAAAAAAGGGTTATTATTATATATACTAGTAAGAAGACGTTGACGATACCACGCTTGAAAATCTTTAGGCAAAATTGAAATTAAGCCTAAAAATAGTTGTTGATCTTAATATTTTCACCAAAGAGCAGATCATCATCTTCCAATAATAAATTAATATTTTTCCTCGCCTTCATTTTCATAAAGTAAGTATACATTATAAATCTGATAGATTGACAGTTACTAAACTAGATTATGTATGTTAGATAGCTTAACAACATAATCGATCATATTATCAATCAACCTTTGAATTACCTACACTTGTAGTAGTAGTATAAAGTGTATGGTGAGAAGATAATTTATGTCATGTACAATATCTACAATCTATTTTCTATCTATAGCGAATCAGGATTAATGAAAATAATGTAATGTAATCATAGCTTCTCCTCTAGTTGGCATGTCACCAAACCACTACAGTGAGCGCCATATGATTCTCAAATTGTTTTCATGAACATATAAGTAACGAGAAAGAAAATGTAAGATCTTTATACGTAAGGTTTTCCTCTCCGTAACAATATGAGCCGTAGATTCTTGTCCCTCCTGAATTTATATTTTATCAATTTATATTCATGAGTCATAATCTTGGACGAAATCAGCTATATGCTGTAGTTGTAAGTACCTACCTAGTGTGTTTTGGGACCCTACTAAGATGTTAAGGGTCAAAGCAAACTTACCTGCAGGCCGGTACACGTACAGATTGAAGAATGAGTCTCTTGCCCATGTGAAAGCGTCGGTTGCGACCAAAAACGGCAATGATATATTTTCGGTTTTGCTAGCATTAGTACCTGTTACACATGTAAATAATTTAATAAAGGCTAATAAAAATATTAAACAGATAGCTAGCTATCAAAAATTATAGACGCATTAGTGAAGGGTGAAACAGAACCTACTTATGTATACCTACGCAACAAATAGAGTTTAATTCCTGCAATTTTAGCAATTACCTTTAATCAACCGTAATAAGCAATTTTATAGACCATCAATACAAATGAATGTCTTTGAGTTCAAATAGGCTTAATTTACATGACATTGCTAGGCTTACACAGCGACTATACTAATCGGATTAAATACAGTGAAGCAAAGTGTGCTGTGTACTCAGCATGGCGTCGCCTGCGCCTACGCAGTATTCGAAACACTTTCACAGAATTATTGCGCCTACGACCTTTCGGTGTTTGACATAAATAGTTTGAAGAAAGCCAAATCAGGGCTTCTCTTTAAGCTGTCACTTACTTAATCAACAAAGTAGTTTGTATTGTCAACGCGTTTTACTAGGCACACAAAGCGTTACGCTCACGCCACACCGGCGGTTTCCATTTGTCAGACTTAAATGTTATAAAGCGGAAATTATGACAAGATTAGCTGAGACGAATTTGTTTTGGAAAATCCAGCTAATGTTTACGAGTCCTTCTCAGTTCACACCCGGCCGAGTAACACGTGTATTACTCGTAGCTTGTTTTATGAGAGGGGTCCCCAAAATAGATTCTGGTACGGAGTACAGATAGTAACAACAATTTAAACCTTAAAACGCTATGGAACTACTTTCTTTCAATAGACTTTTTGTAAAATAATGTATACTGTTGGTGTGTCTATTAATAAATATATAAAATAATCTCAGTAATCTCAGTAACGATTATGATAATCAAATTGACATAACATAACATAACACATAGCTAAATTTCAAAAAAATATTAGTGTAGTGTAACAAAACACTAATGTAATTACGGTTGCGACAATTGCCTACTCGTGATTATTTAAATTACTAATTACCACTTTTAAGCAGACTAAAACAGAAAAGTACGTTATATAAAATGAACTACTTTCCACAAATATGCTTTGAAGCTATTACTTCACACACAATCATGAATTTGATGTTACCGCTATTGCAGTTGGCGCCTCAGAGGCGTCAATACATAATATATTATGTTAAAATCAAATTATGGATACAATGGTTTATAGATCGCTACTTAACTTGATCTATAATTCTTTCACCGAGGTACACCCACGCTTCTAAGTTAACTGTTTTAATTTGTATTCATAAATTGCCGATATCATAAAACTATTTGTATCGCTGCCGGCTATAATTTTTTCAAATATAGCTTAGGATCCATGATATTTGCATATGTGTAGCATTATCTCTTCTACTGGTATTTTACTTGACAATGATATGCTTGAATAGGGTTTATTACCTTTTCAGTTCCTCCAATTCACTTCTGATTAATTTCGATATTACTTCCCGAGAGTCATTATTTTGTATTTTGTGGGTGATACTGTTGAACCCGGTGTACAGTCAACCAAAGATGTGTGTACAATCGAACAATTCAAATTCATTTATCAGTGGCGTACATTTATACTAAGCAAAATACACATATTTTGTCGCTTCTTCTTCTTATTTTATGTAAGTGGCTCCATCGTTCACCGATGATTTTGCCTATATCAAAGTAGTGTTTGATAGTTTAACAGTTCTAAAACTATTGCTCGGTTTTACAATGAGAGAGCATCATGTTTGATTCCTCCTGATTTTGGTAGAGTCTGCAGTAAATATTTGTCTCTATGGAATGCACGTCCACAAATGTTCGAACGTCGCGAATCATTCAAGGGACGTATCTATGTTTTTTATGGAGTATCTGTGGTTTTTGAAATCTTAAGTAATCGCTGCTAACAAGTTGCACGTTTTCATATCGCGCGTCGCAGACCTGCGATAGGCTAATTGATTGGTTTTAAGAAAAAGAGACAGCCTCTGTGATGTTGTGGTGATCGTGATCGCGATTGCCACGCAGGTGGCGCGGGGGTGATCCTCGCTCAGTGCAAATATTATTGAATTGACAATAGCCATATTTATGTATGCGTAAATATGGCTATTGTCAATTCAATTCTTTTGAATGGCTTATGGCTATTGTCATTGATCTGGTCATGCCTCGATCACTTTAAGCCGTCGGTCATGGTTGTCATGCGAACATCTAAGGCAGGCGTTACGGGTAGTTGATACCCTAAAAGGATCAACAACTGGTCTAAACGCAATGCTCTTCGATATCACCAATGGAGATCAGATAGCAGACGCTTCTCGGAAAATATTGAAGTTCGGTCAAACCTGCTGTTAGTCGGGTAAAAACGAACCCTAGACTCAGAGGTGAAAGCTTCGGATGCGACTGGGATTGACACTAGGATGAAGGAGTTATGAAAAATCCCTTCAGTCCATGTTTGTACTCAACTTAGTTTACTTAGTTTACATGGAGTAAACATATCTTAAGTTTACTCATGTTTATTTAGCATTGAAAAATTTGTCAAGGAACTTTTTTGGCCGACTGTACTTAGATTTTACCTACTGTAGTGGATGGGATTACTTTCTATGAACAGGATCCTAACCATATTCTTACAGTGACTTTGAAAGGATAGGCGATACATTTAACAATAGTTTTTATCTACCCTCATAATTAAATGGAATTAAACTTGAATAACGCACAAACAGCTAATCAAATAAAATAAAAAATAAATTAACTATCATAGAAAATTGTATGATACAGCTGGCCATAGAAGGTATAGACAGCTGAGTCATAATTTAACTTTTCTGCCATTACGATACACCTTCAGCTAGACCAAGAAGGTTTCAATGCAGTTTTATACGTAATCTGTGAACGGGGACGCTACACGCATGCGCGACCCAAAATGGATTTTGGCGCTCTCGCATTATACAATAAAAACATCGCTAACACGGGTGAATTTAAACTCACGCTCCTATTTTGAGAACTCTTATTATACAATAGTTTTATAAACTACTATTATAACGTATTATAAGTAATATATCTAAATATAAAATATTCTACAGGGTGGTTCCCGATCAGCAAGTTATCCCGGTGGTGCTGGCACCAGATTGGACCTATGCTATGTAGCCGAGCGTATGCTAGCATTACACCTTCCAGAACGGGATGCTCATGCAGAGGCTCAAGCAGCGCATATGCTCACCAACAAGCATGGAGAACATTTTATGGTAAGAATAAATAGTCTGAAGATTTAAATTGCTTACAAATGTATCCTTAAAAATTGCTTATGTCAAAAAATTATTCTTTTAGCTACTTTGTTTTTTCGATTCTAAAATACATATACTTTTACTATTTAGTTATTTAGGTACTGTGAATTTTAGACAGTAAAATTACTTAGGTTGATTTTTTTCTTAGAGGCAGTTTTAAAGTAGCTGAGCTTATTTGTCTATAGATAACTTGATTAAACTGTAACAATTAATGGGTGAAATTAGATATATTTAGTTAGATACTTTTATTTTATTGTGATCTATTTAGAAAGCTCTTATTTAGACGCATTTGATTCATCATGCATATCACACGTCTCTCTACGGATGATTTTATTAAATGAAATTAAACAACTAATAATTAAATCAATTACTGTAAAAAGATGTATAATCTATATAGTAGAGCAATCGGGCCACCTCAACTTATCGTAAGCTGAAGGCAAAATCTCAGGAAAGAGGGTTTACGAGTACGACTGAATTATTGAATTGGTAATCTTTGAATAAATGAAATGCTGTAGTAAAATATAGAGAATGAAATTACAAGATTAGGCAACATTACCATAGCTAGTGACTAAGTCTAGTCGAAGAGAAACAAAATTCACTCGAACCAACCATAATTAAATTGTATTATTGTGACTCGTAAACAATGCCTGAAGCGACACATAAACCGGCGATACAGGCGTTATTGTACATAAACCTGAAGTTTATTGCTACACGTAGGATTGAACGTCCGTTATGCATTTAATGTTGCCACTGATTAGATCTAACCTGCATCATTATCTTAGCCTTAGTCCACGTGATCTGAGGTCGTGTGCAATTGTAATCTCATGAGTTCACTGCCGTATTAATAGTAAGATATGAAATCCGTGGGCATTGAAATAGAAATATCTAACATAAGCGCAGTATACACATCAAAACATTACTGTACTATTAGTGTCTTTAGATCCTGGTTATCTACTGCACCATAAGTGTCTTTAAAATCTATCGATATTTACCATACAATAAGTGTCTTTAGAATTAATATTGGTATTAACTGTACAATAAGTGTCTTCAGAATCTATTGGTAATATACTATACCATAAGTGTTTTTAGAATCTATTGGTAATAATTATTTATTTGTTATTATTATATTCCAGGTGTTTGAAGTGAGTGGTGGTGACAGCGATGGCGGTCGAGCAGCACGTGGAGTGTTCGGTCGCGCTCGTTCCCTTGGCTGGGCTGGGGAGCTAGCACCACCATTAGAACGCCTCTGCGCAGCTTGCAAACACATAGAGAGCTGGCTTGCCGCACATCCAAAGAATGTAGCCATATTGTTAGCATGGTGAGTAAGATTTTCTATACCTACTTAATTAGAGGTGTTGTAATTATATTAAGTCATTGGTCTCGGTTGAAATTCGAATAGCCTGTGACATACATTGGTAGTCGGATCCCTGAGAAGTCAATTAGTCAGGTCTAGCTAGAAAACTAGACCTAAACCTAGTCACTATAATAGGCCCTAGTGGGTACTGGAGATAATAGATAGTGTCTGGCAGCCACAACCATATAAGCAAACCAATAATAAGCATTAGTACAGGAGAGGGAACCCCGAAGTTCAAACTGTGAGATTTGATTGCAATAATAGGGAAGAGTAGTACTGAGATGAAGAGTATTTCTATGTAAAGCGGACGTATAAAACTTCGAATTCTTAAATAATATTAGGTCTTTACGAATACGAATACGAAATTGCCGAAATTTTCTAACAGATTCATGAGTTCGTTATACCTGTAATTTAATAGGTAGCTATTTCCATTATTTATATTTTGTTTGAAAGTTGATTTCAAGATTTTACAACTCTGTATTCAATTTTGTTTTTATTGGCCGCTTGATAAATTAAATTCCATCTTCAAAAACAGTACGTCCTAAATTTTGATTTTCACTCTTAAAAAAATGCGAAAATGTTAGTACTTACTGAAAATTGGGTTTTCCTCCAATTTCTTAGAACAAAACGTCAATTTCATATGTAACGACCTAATATTATAACCTTCCTCGCGGAATTAATAATACTTCTTTAATCAACGTAGTGAACCTTTTTTACCATGAACCTTTTTACATTACAGGGGCAATCGAGAACGCCTGGGCGTGTTGGTAGCAGCGTACATGCACTACTCGGCTATATGTGGAGCGCCGGAACATGCGCTTGACAGATACGCCATGCGAAGATATCTCGACGATAGAGTTCCCATCTTTCAACTACCTTCTAATAAACGGTAATCTAAACTCTTAACTAATGTTATTATTAATGTTATAATGAGTTGGTACACTTAGCGTCAAACGTACCTACTGATTAATGCACATATTTAAATTTGAAAATGTGAATGAGAATAATTATGGATGTACCTATTGTATATTTATCATTTTTTAACTAATAAAATATCACAAACAAAGCCTTCCAAATACGTATTCAGGAGGCATTTGTATATTAGGCTGCCCATTGTACAATCCGATATATTATGTTTATGTCCATAGTGTAATTTCTCATATTATTGTGTACAATAAAGAGTTATCTATCTATCTACACTGTTTTGTATATTTTTCGTTACATGAAAATGTTAGTACGGTAATTTTATTACCATCATTTGATATAAAATTTAAATTACTTATATATTATTATACTTAACAAACGACAATATTTACAAGAATGAAAATAAAGATTGAGTGGTAGAGGCAGAAAATTCATGCATCGAAAAATTCCAAGCCAGCGATGTCAATTCAAATTACTATTAATGACATAGGGGACTGATTCTTTCGTTATATTTGTCTAGATACATAGATACGTTCGCGGGTCTGCTCGCTGGTCAGATCAGAGTCAACGCCGCGCCCCTGCACCTGACGCACGTGAGCGTGGCGGGCTCGCTCGCCTCTACAGCCACACCAACCATCGCCTTTCTCAAGATATATGAAAACTTTGTCTGTGTTTACACCTCAGGTATGTATATCCGACGTTCCATCCATTAAATAACTGATGAATGGAAAAAACACAAGACAATTTATTTCAAAATGTTGGGAAATTCCCCTGTAGATCGGTAAAATTCAGGACGGGACTTGAACCCGTGCCCGCTTGAGTTGTTTATACTCTAACCCACAAGACGCATATATATGAGAGTTTTGAATGTCCAGGATGTGCCCAGATAGTTGTTCTCACAGTTAATCTTAGGTACTCATATTGTCAGAGTATTCCCCCTGTGAGGAACAGGTCGAGAGTTCCGGTCCCGTTCTGAATGTTTACTTTTTCCAAACTCCTATGGCTATGAAATTGTGCTCTGACTTCATCATTATCCTCATAGAGAATTCCCGAATGTCTCAATAATCAGCATGGCGCGGATTGGTTTAAATACAATTTGTCCGAGAAATTGAGAAAACGCGCAAGCCAGAGCCTCGTCAATTTTTTCCAGTTGCACAATGTAAAAAATCTGTGTTTTGACGTGACAACGTCTTATAAATTGGCTTGCCGGGTGACACTTCAAGAAACTGCGTTACGCTCCGCTCACGTTATGCGCTCACAATGAGAGCGAGTGAGAGGCACGCGTCCCTTGCCCGAGCGAGAGAGACAGAGCGAGAGAGAGAGAGTGAGAGAGATAGGCATACACACCGGTTCATGTCTTCTCAAAGTCGTTGTCACGTAAAACTTTCGCCCGTATACCGACTTTACAGGCAACCAATTTTTTTCATTGAGTAAACCGTCTGGTCTCACAAATCCTGAGAGGAACATCTATATCAGGGAGTTAATTATTTCTTCCCTCTAAATCCATGCTGTTGTTGATAGGACTGTACATGGTGAACGGTGGTGGCTGGACGGTGGGCGTGGGGCGGCTGGCGCTGCGTGGCGACGTGCTGGTGCGCGCCTACCGCCGCCCTGCGCACACGCAGCTCGCGCGGCGCCACCTCGTGTTCGCCTGTCAGTTCCACACGTGCGCTGTCGCCGATCACACGCTATCCTTCACTAAGCAGCAACTTGATCATGCTGTGCACGGTAAACTCAATGCACGATATTTTGAATATTGATGCTAGATTTCTGATTTGTGCAAAATATTGTAAGAATACAGCGTTAATAGCTAACATTTTAAAATTAACCAGAATAGGTATGTCTTACAGATAAGATAAATAAAATACAAAGTTATTACCGTTATTACGCCTGTGTCAATTATGTACATATACCGTAGTTTATTCAACTTGTATTCATAACTTCGTACAAGAAATAAGTCATACCTACCTAACTCTAAACCAATACTTGCGCAAATCTGAAGTCTAGTTGTATCATCTTTCTAAACTAAACTCGTAGATGTATTATATCCCCCTGTGAATTGATAATGCAAGCCGTACCTAAACATAAAGGACGTTCTTATATTTATTAATAATCTGAATATTCAAAAAAAAAACAATCAAATGTTATATAATCAACAACAATGAACCTATTTAGGTAATATTATTTTGGGTTGCGAACCCTAATTAATGTAATACACAAGTACCTCCAATCCATACATTATATTCCATGACCGCGTAAACCGTAGTACCTAATGTTTACGGTCATTAAATCGGACATCTATTCCTAATATAAATCAAACCTTGACACATAATATTTAACATGTTTTGAGTCCTAATTCTAATTTTAATGTGGTAATGTTGAACGTTAAGACTTTTGATTAGTATAATGATTTAGTTTTTGATTACTTAGAATAATTTAATTTCAAACTTACCTAAATGTTAATAAATTTTAAATACGAATGGCTAGAGCTAGGTATAAGTCTAGGTACCTATAGGATAGCGATAGGTATATCGGAATAGATTTTGGACCTCGCTAGAGAAATGAGCATGGCATGCGGGGATTGTTTGGTATAATCTGATTGCACCCCGTGCTATCTTTTAAAAAACAGAACACAACTGTATTGCGTGTATAGAGCGCATTGTTGCACACTTTTGGTCCAAAATTCGAGAGTATACCTATAGGGTAAAAGCCGGATAGTTGCGCCACTTTTCAACAAAGCTATATAATTAAGAAATATGTGCTTAATAAGAATATTGCAAGGTGTATATCAAATTATAGGTCTTTGAGTTACTATAGAAGCCTATTGTTAAGAACATAGTTATTATAGGTTTTGAGTAAAACCTGTTTTATTTGACCTCTCAAAGAGAGGATAGTTGCCCACTCTAGCGGATAGTTGCCTAATGTAAATAATACTTGAGAGGATACTTGCCTCATGCGGGGATAGACGCCTCACAATGACTTTTGATGAAAAACAAATTCATATCGATTTACTCAACGAGTATTTATTATTTATTGCAATCTTTTATTATGTTCTAATCAACGTTATATACAAAATATAACAAAAATAGCCAAAAATTATACCCCGTATCCCGTGGTATCCCGTACATTCGCGATATTTAGTTGATTCCTTTTTTTATCCAACTCTTGGAATGCAAGACCTAAACTTTCCTCTGTCCAGCTTATATGACGCGGCACCAAGCCGGCTTTACGCTGATACTTACGAGGCATTTTGCTCACCTAAAAAGTTAATTAATTATTAATTTTATTTTATTAACGGGTAGAATGAACTCTGGGGTTCATTCTCTTTCCATTAGGTGCATAAATGCCACTTTAAGTGGTATAAAAATAATAAATAATCTAAAAAAAGTACTGACACGGGTGGGCCTAGAACACACGACCTAAATACTTATTGTATTCTAGCTAAGTTACAGCCACAATGAATAAAAAACACAAATAGAAAATATTTGCCTTTGTTCGTGAAAGAATTTATAGTTGCGAATAGTTGCCCCCAGAGCAACTATCCGCACAAGTTTCTAGGGCAACTATCCTTTTTGATACGGATACTTGCCCTTTTCATTTGCGAAATAAATAATAATTATGTTACTAAAATAAGTAACAAACTTTGCAATGTAAAGCCTAATGCACGCAAAGAAATAAAAGATGGATTGAAACCACAATTAGTAATAAAAATATTCAACAGAAATAACTTACCAATATAAGTTCGACACCTGTCGAAGATTCACCGCGGAAGATTTTCGCTTGCACGAGTGAAACGCTTGAGTCTATGGTGAAGGTTAACGTGGCCCTGAGGTCTATGGGAGGTGTACTTACAACTATAGTAAAACGCTAATGCCACTTACATCCGTAACATAGTGTATTCGAAACCGTGGCAAGTATCCCACTGGCGCAACTATCCGGCTTTTACCCTAGTTCATAATACATCTATGATTTACATAGTTCACTCTTTACTGTCCTCGTGCTTTGTTGAATGTTAAAATAATCATGAATGTATAAGACAACTCTTTTCCTAACTGAATTAATGTTTTATGAATTAATACCAAACCATTTTATCTACAAACACTTTAGTCTATACGTTTGAACACTTTGAACACATTCTACCTACGCTTTTTCAATTTATAACAGTGGAATGCAAAAGAATTCTATAAATGCATAAAACTATATATATATATATATATATATATATATATATATATATATATATATAAAGTACACTGCTACCACTCTCTTACAATTTATATTTATTTTTCTGCCGTTATTTTGAACTCCGAGAAAATATGGATCAATTCCTCTCTCTGTCCATATTGTTTGAATGCACGTGATATTGTTAGGATAATGTATCAAAATCTAGATAAACGCTGTTTATTACGTTCAAAACTCATTACCATATTTATAATTATACTAACCTTCAGAGCTCGGCTTCCCCTGCTAAGACTATGAATTATTTTATAATTACTTTATTACATCAATTGGTGCCCATTAAATAAAATCTGGGAAAACAACACAGCTGACATTACTTCCTGTGTGGTCCTCAATCATCAGGATGGTGCTGGGATGGACTCCGATAAGGGCCACGAAGAGTCACTTATGTGAAAAGAGAAGCAATTTTCACTTAACTTGACGACCTCTGGTAGAATCTTCAACTATTACCACCAACTAATTCCTCTTAGGACTATTATTTTTAATATGTAAATGTAGATACATAGAGAGATTTTAATATGTAAATGTAGAATTATTTGGCAGATTTATTTATTTATGTAGGCCACAAATTTACGTTAAGTGAGTAATAAAAGTTGGTAATGGTAGCTACTGGTTGTAAAAAGACAGGATAAAAAGTCACCTCTGTATTTGCTGACACAAAACAACAAATTCAACAAACTTTTTAGTTAGCATTATCCCAGACAATAAAATGCTGCAAACACCATTCAATCATGTTATATATGTATACCTTATACCCAAATATTTAATAATTTCACAATTTCTAAAATTATATATGACACATTTTGAATAAGTTTTAATTTATAATAATCACAATTAATTTCGGAGCAAAATTATAATCATGACTATAATACCTGAATACAGATATTCCCTACTACTTTAGTTCCACGTGAGCTAAAACTAAACAATTTTTTGTCCAGATCCTTCATTCCCAAGCGATGGTGCCGTGGAGCTGGTGTTTGCTCGCGGCACAGGCAGTGGCGCAACATCTGCGCCAGCGCCGACTCCTGCGGCGCCACTACGAGCCGCACCGGATGCCTTGGCACGTGCTGACTCACTGGAACATTTGCGACCGCTGTCCACGCTCACCGATGATGACCCTGGTAAGTTTCTACCAATCCATTATACTATCGGAGGTCTATGCTGGACATTGGTACCTCCCACTGTGCCTCACTACTTCCGATCCTCCATCTTCCGCATCCAATTTATTCCAACTAAGGCGGCTAAGTTTACCAATACACAAAATGTACACATAAGAAATTATAACTCAATCCACGTGAACAAACAATAAATCCGTACAAGTGTTAGTCCGATTCGATAATGAAGCGCAGGTTCCACACAAACCTTTATATTAGATTAATTTCGTCATTTGTCCTTCAACGGTTAAGGCCAATAATATTTAGAAAATCTACCATTAATTTCAATGATAAGTTGGATTGAAAGATAACTTTTATTTTTACCTGTGTATTTCCAAGGAAGTGTCTGAGCGGCAAGAAAATGCAACCATGTAGGTATGATTTGAGATTTACAGGTCTATTATAAGTTGAACCCACATTTGTAACACGTACAATGAACCGGACTGCATAGATCGGTATAGGACACGATGTTGAATATGGACGAAACAACACGTGGCCGTATCACAAAGTAGAGTTGTATTGACACTACGAGTCGATCGATGGTTTGATTGAAACTCCGTTATCAAACATTATCGGACTGACACGCGCTTCTGATACGGTCACACTAAAATATTACCAAAATATGGACCCGGCATAAATTTTTCATTTATTTGTTTCTGATTTCTGTAACGGAGCGCCTCCAGCCGTACGTTTAGCTTGTTAGCCCGGCATATTTTTTTTTTCAGACATCAGACTAGGCTATAACTATTGTACAATAATTATACTGCTCGCAAACCAATTGTCCGATGTTAGAAAATAATTGCGGCATTATATAATTTATTTACAAAGCTCGACCCAAAGCTAACAAAACGCGTAGAAAGAGAAAGGCTATTTCTCTACACATCAAATGTAACATAGAAAAAAAAAAGAGTCTTAGGAAAAGGGTTGCATTCTGTTTTTGTTGCGCAGATTTAACAGACTTGTTTTAATCAGTCAAATTCCGGAATAAGTAATTTCGCATGTACTCCGTCAAAAAATAGAAAAGGGACAAGTAATTAATTCATACTGCGTTCGTCAGCGGCTTAAGAACGTGCGTACTTTCTGATATTTATAGAAACTGATATCCGTAGCAGAGAAGTTGAGAGTAGGCACATAGACACAAGACAAAAGATCGACTTTTTCATAATCAACCTCTGAACCTTATTAATAATTCTTTGTGTGGGAGTAAACTTCTGACTCAGATGTTATGAAGTGCATGTACGAAAAATTGGATAGTGATCTGTTTTTATCTGAAATAATAAAGTATGAAATTCCAGTCATTATAAAATTTCATAGTAGGTAGAACTGCATATAATATGTCTAACTTATTTGTATCTTGGTACAATTCAGACCACAATCACAACAACAAACAACTACAAGGTCTATTGAAATCCCCTAAGCAAATACGTCACATTATGTTTAATACATAGGTACTGTTTGCTAGTTTGTATCTGCCTAAAATGACACAAGTATTTTTTTTAAATACTTGCATTAAATACCTATGATCGATGACATTACAACGAGATCATAAAGGACTATCGTAATATTACAATACTTTCAAGTTTAGGGTAAAGCATAAAATCCAGGAAACTTGCGACATTAGCTGAACCACGGTTTATTACTTTAACATCCGCAGTACTCAATAATCTATTCTCGTAGGACATTGAAAGCTTGTCTACAATCTGTTATTAGAGCCAGTCACATGTGCCAATGCCAAGCTGGAGCAGAACATCCGAACGCCATTCCCGGCAACAATGTGACTTTAACAAACTTGCGTAAACTGTCTTTTGAACAGGAATTTCACAAAATGGGTATCGTTTCATACATCCTGTTAAATAAACAGTATTTACTAAATATTGAACTAAATAGTTATATTCAAGATATCAAAATTAACTATCAAATATTAGTAATCTTGGGAGGAGTTAGCATGAATGTTAGTAGCGTAATCACGCCACGTTGGTTGGTGTGTATGTATTTTAACATAAGACATAATTTCTACTCTGTGATAGCATATAGACAACTTTATATCCCAAGAATAGGTATCTATTATAGCGATATATATTACGAACTCTTTATTGTAAACCAAAAAATAAATAACAGTATAGACTTATTAATAAGTATACATAAACAATTTGGCATGTACAATAGGCGGCCTTATCGCTGGGAGCGATCTCTTCCAGGTAACAAAACAGTAGTTCACTGATCAGTCCACAAGGTTACTTTTAAATAATTGGTGACATTAAATAAGTAAAATACTAATATAAACCATTCAAATAAATACTTTTATAATACCATACTAAATATTATATTTTTACATTTAATACGAGTATTTTGCCACTATTGGCATATTAATAGGATTTAATATTCGCCACTGAGCCCAACTCTATATTTATTAATTACGTGTTAAGTCGTTAACGACAATGGCAACACAAATTAAGATTCATGAAGTTTATAAGTAGGGACTTGGGACAATGATGCCAGTGTTATCATCATCGTCACCTACTTGCATTGATCTCTGACAAAGGTATCTTGAGTCAAAGCATTAGAAACTGGGACATTAGTGTTGACAAAGCGACCTAACTACGCCAGTTAACGGGCGGGTCGCGGTTTACGCGGTGTGCAGGTGTCGTCTATTTTAGTGTCTGTGTGTCTGGCTCTCTGGCCGCTCGACACTGTGCTCCGCCCGCCCAGTCGACAACCGCCTTGCGCGTCGCCACACACGCGCCCAGCTTCTCACTCGTAGGCAAATCATGTCACTAACTTTATACATTAAAAGAAACCATGTCAAAAACCCTATCCACACATATACACACCTAAAAGTGCAACGTAATATTTGATAAATTTACATGACTGATAGATAATCGAAGAAAATAGAGAACAATTCTTTCGGATATTTCGAGGCTAGCTAACGAAATCACAATCGAGGTGAGTGTGACATTAATTTCACAGATAGTAATGGCGTTTTATGACTTTCCAAATTTATTAATGAATGTTTGTGTAACTGTAAATGTCTGTTTGTTTGGTGGAACATCACATAAGTGCCATTGGACTGACTTTCCTAAATCCTTCTTGGCTAAAAGTTTATAATTAAAATGATTGGGTTTATTGAATGTACCTACCTACCTATAGAGAAAGCTGGAGATGTAAATATTGAATTACAATATTAATCGTACATGGCTGAAACCATGTTGCTCGTGGTTCCAGCGGTATACAGTAGACTCTAATTCAGATCATTCTAATTGATATTGGTATAATAAATTATGAGCTTTTGATCAAAATAAATAGTTACTGAGTGAATTATTTCCACAAATATTAAAAATGGTTATAGTTTTTCATTTCTATCAATAACTGTACTAACTGAATAATTATTAACAATGTATTGTGTCATTACTAACTACAAACGAGATTGCACTATATTGCAGTCAGTTCCGGCGACGGCGCCGGTGCCCGCTAGTTAATTGGTTAGCGTGGTGAATTGCTGATGTATGTCCACTATTCTCTGGGCGACAGACTTGCCCTTAGGGCCATCATTGGTCTCACATCTATTTAATTAGAAACGAGAATCGAGAGCACTCTCCCGTACTTGTACTCATGCAATTACCAATAGTATACGCAATCAATTTTATTTTATAGCAAGTTTTTATGAAACTGGCTTAATTTCTCAACCAGTAAAGTTGATTTTATATTTAGAGTTAGGTAGACTGTACGTTACGTATAACTATTATATATTAAATATACCTACTACATTTCACGGAAGTGCTTTACCGATTTGCATAAACTTTGTGCTCATTCTTTTTTATCCTAAGATTTTCTAAGATAGAACGCTATTAAAAATAAGCTAATAACTAATTTATTGTGCTTTTTTTGTTAGTTATTATTTCAGTGTGTAATAAATAACTGTATGTATCTACTTAAGAAAAGGCTACCTGTTAACTATCGTTAATTTTTTGTCAATTAACCCTGGCTTATGTGTACATCAGTTACATGTGACCACAGCGTACATAATGTATGTATTCGTTTTTATGTTCACACTCATGGTTATGTTTATTCTGACGTCATTATCAGCTGTGCACCATGCCATGAGCCCTATTTTCTGTCAGATTGTAACTTTGTCAAAATCTACTGATCAGACTACTTATATAGCGGCGCACGCAACAAAAATTAACTTCAACGGATAACCAACAAGTGTCAATATTGCTTATCTCAAGATTTGAGGCTAATCTGGAAAGGTTTGCTACCTTTACTTACAAAAACCCTATGTCTGGAATTATTCCAGCGCGATCCTTTTTTATTTTATTTTAGAGGTAAGAATATTAGAATAATAGAGGAAATAAATATAATTTAAACACTCCCTTTTCCACTGAAAGTGGAAAAAAATTTAGGTCTTTCAATTCTATGTAATAGATTTCAACGACAGTCGAGTAACTACAAGTTTAGCTTACTTGCCTCCCCTACTATAATAAATACCTATTAGTATACCAGTAACTGTCTTGGATTTGTTCGGTAAATTCATACAGATGGTTTGCGCGGTTAGTTTGTCGTGATGTAAAGTGTAGACTCAAGGTTTGTTTATTTGAAATGTCCAACCGTTTACTAATACCATCCATTCTTAGACCATCTGAATACATTTTGGTGTACTCGTTACGTTAGGTACTGCGATTCGTCTGCGTTGTTGCTTACCCTGACATAACGTACACATGTCCTGCGATAACTATCAGTGCTTATTATCGCTAAAGCTTTTAATTTTGATGAACAGTCTATACAATCTCTGTACTGGTCGCGGACGCGCGTTTCGTGTTCAGTGATCTTACCATATATAGATATGTTTGCGACCTAATTGTACTGATATAACAGATATATATATTCTTCTAAATCTACTAGAGACGGTAAAACAGTATAAAATATCATTCAATATTATTATTTTCTTTTTCATAAACCAGTAAATAAAATTTAGTTAAACATGATATATTTTTTCCCATTAAAAGACGTAAACTGGTTGTAGCTTGGTGCTTACGGCGGATAACCCAACGAACACTGATAGCCTGATAGCCAAACGGCCAATGTCGAATAATAATGTGGTAGAGCTTAGCTTCGCAGAAACACAAGGTGGAGTCTGATGACATCATTGCGACCTGCTCACGAACACACGCTCACCTTCATAGGTACGACGCGACGGCTATCGCATAACATTGTTGAAAAATACTACCATTTTATGCAAACTTCTTTCTTAACTGTTCAATGATTCGTTTAAGTATCTATTTGAACAGCAGATTATGACACATGCCTCTCCAATTCGGACTATTACGGCACTGTGGTTCTGGTCACGCTCATTTACAATAGTTAACGAACTAAAAAGCTTGTCGAACAAGAGTTGATGTGATGTTCCAATGACTTTGAAGAATTCATTCATTATTAATTTTGTATGGTGTCAGTTCGCAAGCCTATTCTAAAATAGATTCTATTGAGCATGTACCTAATTGTTACCGATTATAACAATTAAATAGTTCTTGCTTCAAAAGACGAATTCAGACGTTTGTTGATAGTAACTATGTAATGAAATAATCGGTTCATTGAATGGGAGTTATTGTTTGCGGTGTATTTGTAAAATGTGCTCTGGTTAGACCGACGCCGGGCGGCGGGGCTAACTCGCCCGTGCCGGTGGGGCGCACATCCTCTTCCTGCGCTGGTACACATTTCGTAATAGTTAGCATCGCTCGGTTCGACGCGTTATTTTCGTTGACAAGACAAAAATAATCTCATTTTCCTTAACAGCAACCGACGGTCACCAGACGTTGACGTTGATATCTTTACACTAATTACGTTATTGACAACTTCACATTTAGTTCGTTTCGAAATCGAAACTCGAATGATGTGTGAGGCGCCGCCTCAGCACATGGTGGGAATGGCAGTTAAATGTTTAATTAATTTTATGTGTATGTTTTAGTTTTTTGTCTAGATGGCTATCTCTAATAATAAAATACATATTTATCAAGATTATAACCCTTTTAAAGTTAGTTAGAGAAGTTAATAAATTATTAAAATGGTTAAAGTCATGGCCGTTTGTTGTATTTTAAACATAAACTTTTCTAATCTCGAGTACTTTTTAAAAGCCTAAAATTAAATAGTTTTCATAAAATTAAAAGTTTTAATTTTTTTAATATATTTTAAGCATGATTTAAATTTTACTTCGGTAGCCCCGATTCACTCCCTGTGTACACACAGCGCTTTCATTTACGAACGTTTTGCATTTGGACAAACTAAAAATTGCAAAACTGATACAGCTAATACTTACGAGATCAAAACACGCTCGTTATGCAAATCAACTAAGTAATAATGTCATTCCTCCCTGTTAGCCTACGGTATTTACACGTTTTGGGTCTTTATTTGACTCGTAAATGTTGACCAAAATATTAAGTGGATTGTTTCGCTCTACTTTAACAACAACATAAAAACATGGGTTAGCTTTTCTTAAATAAGTTGAATGTCTGTAATACTTAACAGATTTATGTTTAGGTATATTTCCTTAAGTAAATATTATATTAGGGAGAAATAGATTGATAGATATGTAGTCAGATAGAACTCTTTATTGCAAAAATGTATAATATGGACATAAACATATAGCAGAATGTTCAACGGCGCCATTATCGCCAACAGCGAATTCTTCCAGGCAACTTTTTTCACTCCAATGGTTTTCAACTAAACACGTCGTTAATATCGTCCTCCCGTTTACTAAAATTAGACTTTAACTAAAGCTATTTAATATCGAAGTTCTTTCTCACCTACCTATATTTTGACGGTAGCTCCAATAGCATAAGTTATAAAGTAAGTGTAGGTAGTTACTTACTTGCATTTAGAGGTCGTTTCCTTATTCGATGTCTTCTCCTTGAACCGACAACTGATGGCCGTTGTTTATAGTCATTCATAATAAAATCATCGACTCAGATGCTTTCGGATATAATATCATTTAGGTTATCGGTGACTTGCTTCTTCAAATTGGTATCAAACCGAATTTGTAGAGATATTGTTTTTAGTTGTCATGAACAGTGCCTCTGTTTTATTTATTTACTAGTAACAAAAGAGTTGACAAATATTTTTATTTTTTGTAATAGGCTTACGTATTATACATATTTTAAATATTCAATCAATCATTCCATTAGTCACGTAGCGTTCGACTGCGAATGTTAATTATGGAAATATCAAGAGTCGCCCTAGTTTTGACCAGGTTGATTGTAGTGCCTAGTTTATTTGTACAATATAACCAGGGCGAAAATTTGTGAGTGTCTTTTCGAAAAGGAATTCTTCGAACTTTCCTGTTGGAGGATATTTCACACCTCTCGATAACAACTCATAAACAAGTTGGTAAATGTAACACAATCCGGATACTGCTGTTTGAGTTTGAGAGTAACTTCTTTGTAGAACTGATCAATACCGTAATCATATCCTGCTGAATGATGGTAACTGCCATAGTGGTTGGTTAAGGGTTTTTATCATCGATTAAAGATGTCATTAGCATTATATTTAGTTATAATGAAGTTTAAGAATTACATTTTGCAAGGATGGTTTTTTTCTTCGAGATAGCTATACTTCTTTGTTTCTAACTGTAATCGGGAAGTATCGGCACTATATAAACAACACCTAACGGTGTGCACTCGGTGCTTGCGTAACGGGAAGAGAACTTAGTCCTCCTTAGGACGCATTTAGCTAGACTCGCTTGAGTCAGTAGTATTAATCTGTAGAGAAATGATATATCAACATGTATTGTGTATATGGAAATCTGATTGAACTTATGAGAGACAAATAATGCAAATATTTGCATGAGTTAGGGAGCTTGCATGTTCTACGTCACGTTGAAATGGTTCAACGAATTTCATTGTTATTCCTAAAAATCGATAGTGTGTATATTGAATTAACAAATTCATCATACCGATAAAATAAATATATTAAATACCACTAGTTGCGGTTGGCTAAATTATAAAATTAGTTAGGTGCTTTTGTAAATTGCACTATGAACAAATAAAATGCAGACCGTGCAAAGTGCAATCAAAAATGACACACATCTCTTGGCAGTTACTATCTTGTAGCGATGAGGCCCCGCCAGTTTATTAGAGCGAATCGAATCCAATTTAAAAGCTATTCGTAATTAAACCGTCGTCGCTAAACATCTGAACCGTCGGTGATGCGTAATGTCATAGAAGTTATGTTGGGAAAATGTAGCATGAATGGTTTTCATTAAGTCTTTCATTTTGGTGCAGGTGAAAACAACGGCAGTGCAGAAGGTTCCGGTTCGGGGGGAGAGGCTGGTGAAGGAGGTGAAGCAGCCCATACATTCGGTCCGCTTGACGGATCTATCTACGCCACGGTGGTGCGCGCGGGCGGCGGGCCCGCCTCGCCGCTCAGCGCCTCCATGGACTCGGGTATCTCTTCGGCGGGGCGCCGCGCTGCCCCCAGCCCGCCAGACGAACTCGACGCGTTACTAGGTGACATGCTGCGAACAGTGAGCGCGTTACCCGACCCACCGCCGGCGCCTCATACGCCGCAGCCACAGTCGCACGCCGACCGACCTTCCGACATACCGTACCACGCGCGCGCAGATTCAGCGCCCTTCACTTACGGAGCGCCCGGTCTGCGCCCAGGCATGTTGCGCGCGTCCAACCGCCTCGCCAGCCCCGAGCTGGTGCGCCGCGCGCTCGGTACCGACCGGAATTACCGTCCTATTGAAGACGACGATGACGAGCGCACTGTCACCCCAGAAGTGCCCTCACCACGTACCCAAACACCGTTATCGCCTCGCACGCTCCGCAAGTTTACCCATGAGGATGTCACCACCACCACAACGACGGTGCCTCCACCTGCTTCTCCTATACGTAACGGCAGGTTAGTTAAAATATATCACTGGTATTATTTAAAATTTTCAACTGTGTCTAAACAAATATCATGCTGATAATAATTTGACTCATGAATATCGAAATGGTCGTATCATAATGGACAGAAATACAACCTTTCAAAACTGATTTCTCGCCAGCTTGTCACAGCATATTGCTAGAAATTAATTGTTCATTGAAGATAAATAACGATTCAATTAAATATTTATCAAAAATATCGTGAAGTAAAGAAATTGCATTCATACCTAATCTTTGGTTTTCTTGCCCGGGAAAAACTGGTAAACATTAAAATTTATCTTACTAAATTATAAACGAGGGTTTCGTACCAGACATAAACATGTGTTCCTGTGCAACGATGTGAAGGCCGCCGCCCACATCACACGCTGATACAATATTTACATTCACAGCCTCACCTAATTTTAGCAAACGTGGTTATGTTATACATACTCAAAGGTCAATGACAATAAGTTAATATGTGAACATCATGTATAACGTCTATCTTCAACGGTGTAACATCTAAGCAAATGATAACTTGATATACACTCTACATCCCTATCTGTTACCATAATCATAAACAAAATATTTGTAACGAAACTGTAACATAACGATCGATGTTGGCATCCTCTTAATTTATTTAACTGCGTTTCGCTCGACCCTCTTCACTGTCAATAAAAGGCATAAAAAATTGGATATCCCATCAAGAATTTACGACTATATATCCCTTACACGATTAAAAACTCATTAAAGATTTGGGTTTCTTTGTTCATATCATTTTATACATAGGTCGCGACTCTACATTTTCTAGAGGGCATGAAGATTCACACATGCATTCTGCCTATGTTTTTGCTAAAATGTTATTGTGTATCAAGAGTGAAGAAAGGGTTTTTTTGCTATTTGGTTTTGCCAGATTTTTATTTGTACATGATCAAAGATTGCAGTGCTATTTATGTTGCATTATGTATTTGATCTTGCGAAAGTGAAAACACTCACTAAATTGAAAGTGATGTCCATCATTTATTTATTACTTATGTCCATACACTAGTATTGCCTGGTGGTCGACATCGAGGAACCACAATATCTATTCGGCTTCGTCCACTTTTATAACTTATTTTTGATAGCCAATTACGAGCATAGAATATATTCTCATATTTTCACGTCTCATTGGAACTTTCCGAATCTATTCAGTAAAAAAATACTTTGTGAAACTGCTCATCATTACAATATAGTGCCTACTCTAAATTAAGTACGAGAGGATGACAAACTACTT
Organism: Pelosia muscerda; assembly: GCA_963691645.1. NCBI lineage: Eukaryota > Metazoa > Arthropoda > Insecta > Lepidoptera > Erebidae > Pelosia > Pelosia muscerda. Next base: position 11,042,158 of record OY829100.1, read on the forward strand.
ACTTACTTATAAATATTTGCATAGAATACCTACAAGGGACGATGTAGTCGCAAAGTGACAAAACCCTTTAATAAAAAAATACGTACAAAATGTCGGTACCTTATTGAAATTGCCTAAAACAATCCAAAGTCAAATATTTTATTACCTTGTTAAATGATAAACTGACATGCTATGTTCGTGTTAACCGAAATAAAAGATCTAGTTGAGCATTAAATAATAGGTTTCAGCGTAGGAGCCGAGACCTGTGGGCGTAACGTAAATTCTATAGATCAATGATTACAACAAAAAGTATAAGATCAGTCTTTTTTTGTCTTGCATACCTGTTATTCAATACATGCTGATATGGGTAGTTAATGCTTGGTCATACATTTAATATTCATATTTACATGGTTGACATATAGTTATTAATGATAACAAGTTCCATCCGTATAAATTTCTCAAGCTACGTAGGTACTTGAAAACTTAGTGGTTTAGTGTTTCCACGTATGCCTACTCAGTATACATGGAATTCAGAATAGTAGGTATATTGGTAAGCGACAACATCAGTTATGTACTGCAGTTGAGCTATGATACTTGTGAACGCTCTTATGATAATGACATTATGAACTTGTAACAACATACTATATATATAAAAGATAATAGAAGGTAATAAATCAATGAATAAATTGCGCCAACAGTTAGTTAACAAGGAAAGACTCGATTAGGGTATTGTTATGCGTAGTAAGAAAATGGTGGAAGATCTGAGAAAATGTGCTCGAAATAGAGAGAAATAGTTAAGATGAATGAAAAAATATCTATAAAGCACCACTAATACAAACATGGAAAACAAAAAAGAAGTAGAAGTGTGAGGTAGTCGGTGCACGCGTGTCATTGGGACAATATGAACGTTTTTATAAGAATACGTGTAAACTTTTTCGCAAATATTCAAGCTTGTTCGATTCAAAGTATGAAACGCCATAAATAGTTTTTTATCTATAGCAAAGTAATCGCTATTTTGAACGAGTGGTGGCAGTATAGTTGCCGCTACCTTAAAAAGGGGTGTATTTTCGTTTTGTAGTACCTACGTATGATTTGAGATAATATGGCATTGAAAGTAGTAGTAAATTCCACCACTCAAAGGAATTATTTACTAGTAATGTACGGTATTATTAACGGTTGTATGGGTGTGGGTTCAGGATACAAATATTTAAGTAAGCTCTTTCACTGCTAGTAGGAAAGAAATGCCTAAACGCACGGAACTTTACGAAATTTACGAAACACATGAGAGCTATACGTAGTAGTAATACATAGTTCTCATGTGTAAAAGTACCTATGCAGTTGATTCACTGTCATTTGTACATTTATTACATGTGTATGTACTGTGTGGTGACAATATCTACGTAATGCTCTACTTTGTGAAATACCGACTGAATTAGTCGATCTGGTATAACATTACAAATTCCTTATATTATGCAACTCAATGAATCGACACTGACATTATTTCAAAGCGTCCATGAAACATGTAAAGTGCTCTTTAAAATATTCTAACTACGTTCTGTTTACACTATTCTCTTTCGTTTACACATTCATGCCAACACTCACCGCAACTGTAATAAATACATTTAATATATAGATTTGTATTTAGGTAGGTATATGAATTGTAGCTATTATTGCTAGAAGTAAACAATGGCACGCGTCTTTGTATTAAAGATTTGACATCAGGTTTGATCGACGTATGATAAATGACACGGTACCGATATCTTTGTTGTCAATCATATCGTTGTAATGCATTGTAATCAAAGCACTTAGTGCGAATGCTTTTGTTATGGTTGACGTGAGTAAAAGCTCTGCATAATAATACAATACTGCTACTACTTTATCTGTGATACTACCTAGTACTATTATTAATATTTTTTCAATATTTTATCGCAGGGTGCACAGATTCGTGCATACACGTAGTTCATTTATATTGATAATACCTGATCGTTTACAGGGATATAACTCATGTATAAATGAACGCTATAACCGTCCGAATTTGTTTCGTAGACATTTGTTTAAAGGTAGGTACACGAAAAAAGTTTCATGCTCCGTTTGTGAATTTCACTCAATTCTTTTCAACCACGTAGGTAATGATAACTATACAAACACAAACTTGTGCAGCTGTAAATATTATTGGGATAAGACTTAGAGCACCGTACTCCGCAGTACATTAAGAAACGGAAGCATTCGTCGTTTAATTGAGTCGGCGATAGGCGTGGGCTGAAACCGAACCGGGTATCAATCTACTTGTTCCGCAACATTGCACGACGCGACGCACACAAGATACCTCTCAACTCTATCAACCTATTGCGAATTACTTATGCCACCACTGTTCAATGAATATATCGCTAGTCAAATTACTGTCATCATAGGGCCTTTCTTGGAATAATGATAATAACTAATCACACCATAGTTGGTATTCAATTACCTACTATTTTTAATAACACCTTGTCAGCTCTTAATTGCAGATGTCAGTTGTGCATTATAACGATGTTAATGGGCAGCTAATAATTGGATATTTAAACACACTGCCATAATAGGCAGTAGGCACACGTAAGAAAGCGATGTCGACTTGCAATTCTAGGTTTGATTTGGAGCGATGTTGTGTGATTGCGTCGCCACCGTGACCCAAACAAGTTACTATTTCGAGATAAACGTCGCCATAAACGGGCGGGTGTCGACCCGACCACGACACTACGACGCCCCACACCACCGATTCACTATTTACTTTCTATTAAAGAGCGCTATGTCAAACTCTTTAATTTCCTCATTCATTTAGTACAACTGTTTATATTTTTATTAGAAACATGTGGTCTAACGAATCAGTGACTTAACATTCATTAGGTAGGTACCGACCTACCTATAACATAGTAATAAAATGTTTATTAATTAGTTTACATACCACACCAGACGCCTTCGTATTCATTCAATATAATAATATATACATACCTACTCACCAGCCACCCACCGACTAAAGATTAAAGGCTTTGCATTGCCTTAATAAGATTACTCGGACCTTCAAGTCCTACACACAAATACAAAAAAATCTACTAAGATAACAACCGGGCCACGTCATAAAAGGAGTTGATATTTTATTACAAATTCTTTGAAGTTTTCAAATGACTGTGTTGTCAACAGATGGTTAAACGGGGAAGTGGAATGGGCGGAACGTCCGTCGAGCAGCGCTCGAAAAACCCTACCAGAGAATGGTACTTGGAGATCAGCAAGTTCTATTGGATGGCAAGAGAGTGTACGGGCGAGAGAACCTCGTCGCTCAGAAAGTAGCGTGGAGAGTAGTGCTGGCTTAACATGGCTCCAGCGACAACAACAGAAATTACGCGAGAGGAAAGAAGCCAGGGAGAGAGTCGCTCGACTACCGCTCGAGTGGGATACTGCACCCTCCCGGCATGTGCGCCGTTCAGCTAGTCACAGGTATTGCCACTCTCCATAACTAACTATGACGTAGGTTCTCCTCTCGAGGTTCTAGTAGTTACACAACAGTCGTTTCCCTGCATCCACAATCTAAAACTGTATGCCAAAAATAACAATAATTGGGTGATGGAGAAAATATGCCTCTAAAGTGCAATAATGCATCTAGGATTCGCACAAGGATGAAAAAGGAATAGGATTTAACTGACTTAACTTTATTTACCATTTTAATTGTTACCAACATTTTGATATAATTTTTTTTTTAATCAGAGTGGATGGCTACACAAGTGACACGACAGCATTCGCTGATGACGATGACGACTTCAGTGTTCCGCTCCACGTGAATACGCGCACTACTCTGAGGACAGGCCACACCAGTCCACAAGCTCCAGACAGGTAAATAATAAATTAACTCTTGTTATACCCTCCGTATCAGTCATGACAAAGAAGTTACTGTACGGTATGTAATCATAGTTCGCTTCCACTATATTGTATCTAAAGATCACAATTGTAACAGACGTCAAAGTAAAAACATATTTTGCAAACTAATATGAAATAGTTATTTGTGCAACAAGAGAGCAAAACTGTTTTTTGCTGCGAGTGCTGATTTTGAATCCTGAGCAAGCGAGGGATTCTAGGATTGAATCACGAGCGTAGCGAGTGATTCTAATGTAGAATCCTGAGCGTAGTGAGGGATTCAAATGCACGAGATGCAAATAATTTTGCTCTCGTGTGGCACACATTACTTTTCACTTCAGCAGCGAGAACACATAAGAAATATTACTTAGAAGATAATGCAACACTTATTAACAGAACAGAACACCTATTATTAATTAAAATAATGCTGAAAATTTTAAAAGTTAATAATTAATCTAATTACTTATTGCTGTTCTGCAAATTTAAAGTTGAATTTTAAAAGTTAAATTTTATACCTTTAAAAAATAACTTTTAAGGTGTGTTCAGAAACAGCGTACGTGACATTTTATTTTTCATTCAAATGTTGATAATAGTAATCATTATAAATACTTATGCATTACTTATTTTGGTATTCAATAAGATTATATAATTATTAAAATAATGTAAATAAAATACATGGTTATTCTTTTACAAATATCTTTCAAATTTAGAATTTCGAAATAGGACCTTTGACGTGCCATAAATTAAAAAAAAAACCTTCAAAATACTTGTGTTTGTCACTCAAACTTTTTTATGGACGGCCAAGAGACAGAGTGCAGTGTATGTAATTCGAAAGTTATTCGCGGAACAATTCTTTTTGAATCTATGGTTGGCACTCTTTATTGAAAATTAAAAAAAAATAATTAAAAAGCTACTTTGTCTCACTAAGTGAGCAAAATCGCATTTTGCACACTGTTTTTACGCAGCAAAACTCACTTGTTTGAGCTGCTGTGGTGAAAAACTAATTCCGTTACCAAGACCCACAGGACAGCAACTTATTTCTGAGATAATATTATTCAATGTCTGAGATAAAAATGTTACTTATTTATAACATCCACCTGTTCATTCAGTCATTCGCACATTAAAATATTAGTAAGATTTGAACTTTCCGTTTCGTGTTGAAATGATGATACAGTTATCTCAGGTAAAACCTAAATATAATTGTTTCAGAACCTCATCTAGAAAATTCATGTATGAAAAGATGACGACGCGCGAATGGAGTACGACGTCTACGCCGACGCACGCTCCTGCGCCTGGATTACTGTCACTTGCGGAGCCTGTTAGCGCAGACACTGTTGTAAGTAGACGTTTTATCAATTCTTTAATAATGTATTTGTTTGACGGTGGTACTCCCAGAAGCATCTAGACCTTCCAGGACCAACAATCTCCTTTCGTATGAGTCATCAAATATTAAACAACATTTCCCCTATTCCACAGGATCGTGCGGAGAGCTGGTCCCGAGCCGAGTCCCGGACCGAGTCCCGAGCAGGTACGCCTGCATTCCCGACGCACCCTCGAACACCCTACCCGCCCACGCCAACACCTTCCTTTAGTACGCGCCCGCCGCGGTCGCCGTCAGTTACCAGGTGCGTCATCCTTTGATACCCTTTACTGTACACTACTATATATATGTAGTAGAGTCATTCTATAGTTATACTGACTCAACTTGCTAGACTGAGGAAGAATCATCCTCTCATTTTTATTAGCCGAATGCAGTCCCGATGGAAGTAGTACGTGAGGTAGACAGAAAACTGACCTGTCTTCTCATAATATGAATTCAACACTCTGAAAAACCTACGAAAACATTCATATTATAAGACGTGTGATGGGGCATGTGCTGTCAGTCAACTTAATTTTAAATTTCAAATAAACATAGTAATTTATTTTAATAGTTCTTATAGGAATTCAGCTTCAATCATATTTAATTGACATTAAGATAATTTACTAAACCTGCTTTGATGATTATTGGTGACTGGTTTCTAAACAATTTTGCAACTTATTAAAATTCAACTACACTATAATAAAATTCATTAGCACGTCTGCCTATAATAAATATATCTAATTGACCATTAACATAGTAATTTGTTCGACAAGTCAGTCTTGTGTCAAATATATAATTTTTATCTCTATCATTAAATTTGCCGTTCCTTTTCAGTTACACTACCCTATATCATAGAAAAATTATAAGTATTCTAAACTAATACCTATTGAAAACTATTAATATATCCATATTATATTCTATAGTTTAATATTTTATATAATGATCGTTTATAAAATTTTACTTCAACTCTTTTTCCCCTGACTGTATCTAGTACGTGCGTGCGAGTTGACGACAAAAAAAATAGGTAAAATCGACCGGTGCCAAGTCGCACGATCGTGCGAGATTTTTTCGTGCGAGATGACGAATGACCGTTACGAAGGTCTAACTGTGTTTGTAATATTATTATAATACGAGTACTGTTTGGAAATGAACAGAAAAGAACGCGAAGTGAGTCCTGAGTCAGAGTACCGCGCGTTCAACGGCTCGGGCAGCCTCGGCTCGCGGCGCTCCAGTGTCAGCGGCAGCGCTGAACCGCAGCACGTAGCGCCCGACCGCGTCCGCTTCGCACGCGACACCAGCCACTACTGGTACAAGCCTAACATCTCCAGAGATGATGGTAACTATTCTACTTTCCACTAATATTATTAATATGAATATTTGTGTTGGTGTTTAGAATTTGATACTCAATTACACTCTAAGGGCTGAACAGGTCTGGCTCAAATTTGGTACAGGGATAGATTAGAGCTGGGCACTTTAATCCCGGAAAATGTTCCCGTGGGTGGCGGGAATGGGATCACTGTTAGTCGTGCAGTTTATGATTGAACAACAGAGTGCGCTTGCCTAAAAGTAACTCATTCAATCTAGTCTTGAAGAGTCCCATCCGTGGGCAAATATATGATAAGGTTATACCGGAAATAGAATCAGACAGGCCATTCCACTCCTTAGCAGTATGTGCCTAATATCGTGCCTATTACTACCTATTAGAATTACCTCATATATACATAACCTATCTACAGCATATACTTAGTCATGGTCTTAGGAGTAAGTATCGTAGAGGTTCAGAGTGATTACTGTTGGTGTTATTAGAAAACTTTTGCCCAGTTACGAACGACGTTGCCTCCATACTCCATACACAGAAGGGTACTGATAACAGATAACGTACAAGAATTTATGCATAGGTATATGAAGATACAACAACCCATATTATTACATCTTTTACGTCATGTTTTAAGTGATTTTATAATTAGGGCTAAACTCACTCGCACGACCATTGTTAACGCTCCTGTACACTTGCTCCAATCACTGTGAGTCACGAAAATACCGGCCATGATATTCAATAATTAAAAAAAAGTAGGAGTTGCTGATATTAAAAATACATTTCCTTCAATAGCTAACGGGAGAGAAAAAAAAAGCAAACTAGACTAAGTTTTATACGAATGAAAAAGATTCATGCCTTAAGCTGAGTTATGTTTTATACATATTTTAATACCTCGTATGTATTGAAAAGGTTTACTTACTTGGTACTTTTATTACAGATCTCTTATTATATTTGCACCGAAAGCCGAGGAGTTAATTCTACTCCAAAAATACTTCGATACCTTTGATCTTTAATCGTTTTCTAACGGCTTCTATCTTTATCTGTATAGCGGTGTCAGCATTACTTCAACTAGAAGAAGGTGCGTTCATAGTCCGTGACTCGAACTCGTTTCCGGGAGCGTTTGGTCTGGCAGTACGAGCGGGAGGCGCCGGAGGCGTCAGACATTTCCTCATCGAGCCCACGGCGAGAGGAGTCCGACTACGAGGCTGCCCTGATGAACCCGTGTTTGGTTCGCTTTCGGCACTCGTGTACCAACATACTGTGACACCTTTAGCGCTACCAGTACCGTTGAAATTACCTGACAGGTGAGTTCCCATTTGACTAGGCACTTTTGTACAATGTGTCAAATGTGAATTCAAAAAAACTACGGTAAATTAACTTGAGTGTATCAAACCAATCTCCCTCCGTGTTAGGAAGAAACATTTACTTAACTAATTTGCTTGTCTTTTTACAATTCACGAGCTTCCTCAAAACTGTCATTGAACCAATTCTAGGTACAAGTAAACCGGTAGTTCTGAGATAGAGTAGGTAGTTCTGACCTTCATTTTTCTTAACAAGTATTTTATCAATTTGATAGGTGTTTCTTTTCTGTCTAATCTCATAATACAAATATATTCTGAATGAAATGAAATTACTAAAATTTTACAGTTATCTTTTACCGTCAGAGACTACAATAATATTAGCAACTGATTAAGTGGTTGAACAAATATAAATTCACCTTTGTGGACATAGGCCTCTACCAATGTTGTATCCTACTGTTTCCACGCTGGACAGACGGGTTGGTACAAACGGATTTTATGTTGAGTTTTCCTTCTGTATTGGTGATATCGGCAGCGTATTTTTCCGTCAGTCACCTCTTACGACACCCATTAGATGAGATGGAGTGGAGATATTTTGATATAAATTACTTCAGCTACGACTATATTCGATTGTCTAACAAAGCGATGCGATGTCTCAGAGACCCGTGGTCGGGCGGAGGTGCGCAGGCGGCAGCGCGCGCACTGCTGTCGAGCGGCGCGGCGTGCCACGTGCTGTTGCTCGGCTCCGAGAACACCGAGGCGCTCACCGGGCCAGCTGCCGTCAAAAGGGCCGTCACAAATATACTGCAGAAAAAGGTCAGACACTGCGTAAGGCAAACCTCATTGATGATTCATCGCGTAAGAGCCATCCAGGCTGCGAGGGACAAGTGAAGCCGTCTTTCACCCTAGGAGAAGCAGGCTTTCAGGGCGAGATCGGAACACTGTTCAGCGCCATCTAGAAATTGGAAACCTATCGTCTTGGGCGGGTTTTAGTAACTACCTGTACCTAATGAACCGGTTAAATAGACAGATGAATTATTATTTATCTCTTTTCCCTATTCAGGGTTCAGCCCACGTGGTTCACTTCAAAGTATTCGGTGGCGGTATCACGCTGACGGACGCGGCTCGCAAGTTGTTCTTCAGGCGGCACTATCCCGCTTCTGGCGTTTCATACGCGGGAATAGATCCTGACGAGAGGCGGTACACGTACGTCGACAACAACACACAGCTTGAAAAGTAAGTTTCACATATTAAATGCTAAAATTAACGAAAATTTTATATACTACCTACTAAATTACTATTACTATGAAGTACCTATAATAAAAATTATTTTTATCGCAGACGGGTATTCGCCTTCGTGGCTCGAGCATCTTCTGGGGCTGACAACCAGTGCCACGTGTTCGCTGAACTAGAGCCTGAACAGCCGGCCACCGCCATTGTTAACTTCGTCAACAAGGTCAGTCATCCCAACATTATATGTACTTACTTACTCATTATGTTCGCATAGAGAGGTAAACATTATTAAACATTTTATAATGTTAAAAAGGTATATTATAAAAAAAAATATGGGACCAAATGGCAACTACTTTGCATAGAACTAAAAAAGAATCACGTAAATCGAATCATAATCGGTGTAATCGGAGTAATCGGTGCACATACAAAAAAAATACTAATCGAATTTAGAACTCATCCTTTTTGGAATATAGTTCAAAAACAAGATCATCTCTAATGATTAAGATTTTAACAAAAAAAATTAAACCATCTTCAGTAACAAAATGGGTACTAAAATGTAAAACTGCCAATTAATCTCCACTGAACTGATATGTTCCTCCTAAATGACCAATTCTTTTATCTTTTAATTGCAGGCTCTACTCGGAAATTCCCAGAAGAGAGATATCATATGAAGGTACAGATGATAAAATCTACAAAATTGCCGAATGAGTTGTAATCAAATACTCACAACCGGAAAAGTGTAAAACACAAAAGTGTTGGTAGTGACAGTAACTATTTTCTAATTTGTGTTAATGATTTTGGAGAACGCATCGTCATTTATTTACGACGTGCGTTATATAAATACTTGTTATTATTTATCTTACACATTCTATTTAAATATAAAATTGAATAAGGAACTTGGTCGTTATGATCTTTTAATTTTTAGTTTTAAATGATTTATGAAAACATTTTCTCCAGAATACGCTTCATTTTCACCAAGTACAATTAACCATTTAATGTGGTAAGATAAACTGCATTCATGATATAAATATAAATTATAACTTAGCTTAGGGAAGGAACTAACTAGTCTCATATTATTTAATATAGAGTAGTGATATTACGTGTGCCTAATGAATGTTAGTTAAAACTAAATCCTGTGCATGTTATGATGAAATCCCACCCATAGGTAGCTAACAAAAGTCAATTAACAGATACCTACACGTAAGCAGCTATTAAAACACTGAGAAACCAATGTACTGTAACCTAAACAACGAAGATAAACATAATTTTAGAGAAGAGCTTCAAGAATGCTAGATAAGGCTTTTGTATAATAAATACCGCATACCATGAAAGTTTAATAATATATACAAAATGTACAAATTATAAACCATAGGCAGAGGTACGGTCTAATATTTTTACATAACAGTTATGTATTGGGCTTTTATTACGTATAGAAAAGATGAAATCATCGCCTTAATTGCTTAGTGCTTAGATAGTCAAAAGTTAGCTTGGTTTATAATATAAACCACTTTTATTAATGAGATGCCTTAACAAATGAAATAAATGCGTACCCAAGGTATTCTATCAGTCATTATTTTGCCCAGTTCGTGACGTTATTAAACATTGTAACACATTTTATTGTAATAATAACTGTTGTAAAATGTATTTATTGGGTAATAATATACTCATGAAAATAATTTGATGTGTTTTATTTATACTCGTATAATATTTATTATACCACCTTATACCATACCATACCATATAAGTATTATAATTTATATTAATATAATATCACTAGATTTAACATAAATTAACTTGAAACTAAACAATACAATTCAAGCATAAAATAATTGAGGGAAATATTTTACCAGCCTTTAAATATTTCACACAATTATTATTAAAAAAACATTGTCCCTACATTATTATTTTTTTCGAAGTGTCTGCCTAGCAACTAATTACACGATTTTGTTAGCGATGGTACTCGTTTCTGGGCTGCTTGGAGGTGTTGGTGACGTCAGTCATCAGATCGGCCAAATCGCAAATGTCCGTAATCGTCGAAAGGGTCTTCAGCACGCACAGCTCTATGGTTCAGTCTGTAGTCTCGGTACCGTCTCGGTCGCGCTCTGAACTCCTCGTCCTCTTCGGGTAGGGCGAAGCCACGAAGATTAGCGCTCTCGCAGCATCGTACTAGTATCGTTAGAGCTATGGTAATCAGCACCGCCATCACAGTTATAACCCGCATTGTGACAGATGGAATTTCTGCAAATTAATATAATTTCAATTACTACATGAAATTATTCATTCATTTTTCTTGAAATTACTGCATACTGCAATATCGAAACATTGTTATAAAATATTAATGGTAAAATGGTACCGAAGCAATTGAATAAATGGATGATTCTGCCACCTCTTGTTGCAAAAGAGCACGCAGTTGGAATATTAAAGAGGAAACAGAAAAAGAAAAATATATAATTATTCTCTCAATCTCCAACTAACACTCACAATCCACCAACTCTATTAAAAAAGTAGGAAAACTGTGACGTCCCTAGTGTTGTAAACGTCCATGGACCATGGTAACCACTTCCCAACAGATGGGCCGTGTGCGTTTCTGTCATCTAAGTGGTATAAAAAAGGAAAAAAATCTATAACGTACGAATTAAAAATCGTTCATTTAAAAAACGTAGTCACCACCAAAATATTTTCAAGAAAAATACTATAATTTGCAATTTAAAAAAAAAAGTCTATTACGTATACATTTTAAACAACTTACCCTGTGTGGAGAGATGAGTGCCAGCCAACAGAATGAAATGCTTCAACAATACCGGCTCTTATATACCAAATGCGTCTGCTGAAAGACATCTCCCCCTTGTTTAATATTCCCCTCAGACCCTGTCTATTTTCATAAAAAGAATATGATAATTGACATATTTCAATTATTTTAACCGTAAAATTGATGTTATTAGAGGTTAGGAAAAATATTTACTTGCTAGGTACTGTAAGGGTGATTGATTAACATAATTATTAGATTAGGGAGTTGGAATGGGAATCCCGCGGTTTTATTTGTAAAATGGCTTAAGGTAAATACGTCAGTACTAGTGCAAAGTACCTATAGATAAAACTGCAGCTGCTACTGCAAAATGTATTTCCTAGAAACGTTTTCCGTTAGCAGATATTTCTACACGTATTTTTTTCCTAATTAAAAATGTATGTTTTAAATCAAATTAACTAATATTGAATTGAAGAAATCCTGCCGATAGTGTATAATATCCAGGATAAAGTTCATAGCTACTGTTGAATCGCAAACCGCCGAAATTTCACTCTGCCGTAGAGTCACCATTCAATATCAATCAATTATTATCTTGCAGGGATGTACGTTACACGAAAAGTTTGTATGTAATACATACTATATACATATTATGTATGTTACATACTAGGTATATATGTTTAGAATACGAAATAAAGAGCATTGAAAGTGGCTCTGCTAGAGAGTAGGTATGCTCCCTGGCAGAGCCACTTATAAAACGAACTTAGGATATATATTAACCTGCTGCTTTTTTATAAAATCCTAGTTCGCAATCATCATTCTTTAGCAATCACAATTTTTGAGTTGTTAGTAAGTAATGTAAAGAGGAATGAAGTATCACATGTTGCCTTCGGATTAGATACAGGGACAAATGCAATTGCCCGAATCTTCGTTCAACCGCTTCAGATATTATGTAGGTACGTAAGCTTTGTGTTAATTGAATACCTACCGTTAGCACTAATTTCTCTTAAATACTAAACATCACGAAAATTAATTGATTATTGTGACATCGTAAAACTAAAGTTATGCGAACAAGTTAGTAAAATAGATTAGTCTTTAGCAGATCTGAAAAAGTAGACAAACATCAAGGAAGGGAATTGAACCTGTGATTAATCCCTGGAGGGGGAATACTTTGGTCAACATTTCGAACTAAATTTATGGGAAAAGTCAGCATATTTAATAGTTGCTCAAAATTCTCTAAGCTTTAAGTGTGTAGGTATATTAAAAAAAAACATTTAAGGTACATAGCATTTAGAAATTAAAAAAATATTTTAAGGCCTCTAATACTAACCAGATATAACTTCAATTGTTTTTTGGAATGTAAGTTGGTAAGTCACCTAGTAATTAATGTATGAATATGGTTTTTAAATTATATTTTGATAGAGTTAAAGTAATTTACTTATAAAATTCAGTTGATGTGGCTGTATGATTGCATGCACTAGACGGGGCATTATCACTATCTGGTAAATTAAAAAAAATCTTTAGCCGCGCTTTTTTACCTGTGGACCTGATTTAGAGTTAGACATTTTAAACGTCGCTATCTCGCTATACGTAATTATTTGTGTAAAGAAGTAAAAAATTGTAAACCAGAGAAGCAATTGAATAGGAAAATATTTGCTAAAAATAATTATAATGGGAGGTTCTACCGAGTTTGATACATTAGAACAACAATTTTTAGAGCTCATTTCCGAATTTCGAACTGTAACGGTACGTAACGGAAAGTATATTTATTTGCATTATGTTATTATGAGAGATAATTAATAAAAAATAAGAACTTTAGGGTAACTATTTAACGGTTAGGTACATATTTTATTAGATTTCGAGTAATCTTCTACGTGATTCATTACGTACGGAATCAGCTCGGGCGGAGGCCGCGGAAGCAAGTCGCGCGGCTGCTGAACGAGCTGAGGCCGAAGCTCGCAGCGGTGCCGCTGCTGCGACCGCTGCTGTAACTAAGGCTACTACAGCACTGGCACACGCCCAGGAACAACTCACTGGACTAAAGCTACATCTTGAACTTACGGTAGGCTTGAATTCCTGTTGTTACTTAAAATCTGGGACAGGCACCAATGTTAAAATTTCTGAGAATGATTACTTTAATGGATGTAAAAAGCCGTAAAGATTCAATACGAAGCTAGTTCTGCACATACTTATAAGAGAAGCATATCACAATTTTGGACCCCTCCTTCATCCGAGCGCCAAAAATAAGAACTTGCACTTACGATACCAAGGTCTCCTACCTTTTCTCTTTCCTTTCCATATTTTGCTTAGGTATTATAAATTAACCGAAAGTAGCGCAAGTTGGAGATCAAGGTGAATTATTCATCTGAAATAAACATGATTAGCATTATTGAAGATACTGTTCAGCTTTCAATGAATAGCTCCAATTAGCCCAGGTTCGTATGGTATAGGCAATATACCTACTCAATATCGCTGTAGCTACTTTAAGGTAAGTACCATAATTTACGCTTGATACAGGAGCGTCAGCGTGCTACATTAGAAGAAAGGTGTACTGAAATGTCAACACAAATCAATTGTTTGGAAAGACAACTTCAGCAACTGAGACCGCTGCAGTCAGCACAAGTCACTTTGCAGAGGCAATTCAGTGACCTACAAGAACGCATTCTTAATGCATCCGAGGAAGCGCGAAGGTAAAAACTGAACATCCGTTTCTCGTTAATTACTTATATAAAATAAATAAATATTGATGTACAGAATGCACAGCCGGTATTCAAAATATAGACAAAGAAAGAAGATATTATTTCTAAAGCATAATAAGCTTATAATTAGATGCATAGTCTGTATCATCTGTCTTAAAAAACGTTGCTAGGATATCTTTAAGATGCCGTTAGTTCTTAAAAAAATCAGGTTGTAATTCCACCTTTGAGTTCGAAGACCATCTTAAACAAAACGAGTCTTTATCAAAACACCGACATCGCTGTGGACTCGACAGCATTCCTTACATTAGGTTTATTACGTCGTCACTGCCCATCAAGATGTAACTCCCCACAACATTGACCACTACAGTACATACCTATCTAGTTAGATAGACCGCGGTAGCCTAGTGGTAAGGGTAATGGACTGTATTACGAGTGTATTTATCGCAGGTTTATAAGTGTCCGGTTAATGGCAATAGGCTCGCCACCTTGGGACCTAAACATAAACTGGCGAAATGTGGGTGCTAGCACCTCTACCTACTCCTTCGGAAATATAGGCGTGAGTTTATGTTATGTTATGTTATGCTATCTAGTAAGATTGAAGAAAATATTGTGCGCTTGGGGGACCCCCGATATGAACAAATTTACTTACGTTTTTTCTTCAATTCGTCAACTCCGAACACCTAATTCGATCAATGTTCGTGTTGTAGTGGTGTCTGAACATCCGACTGGCAATAACAAAGCGTGGGTTCCGACCGCAATTCCACTTAACTATTTTTAAGGTTTCTTTGGTAGATTCGTTACGTGACGATTTTGGTGCTACCCATGAGTCGCGTTAAGGAACTTGGCTAAATAGTTTCCAAAACTTATAAGGACTACTATAACGTCATAACGTCATTTTCTTTCCACCTAAGACCTCATTCCATTTCGGGCGGAGTCATATTGGGAATAGATTCACGTTGATAGTAGGCTGGCCCACCTAGTTTACCGCCGTGTACCGATATTAAATGTAAATCCTTAATCATTTCATCTATAGGTACTCGTATCTCTAATTTATTCATATACTATTGGCCGGTCTATAAAGAACACAGAATAGAAAAAACTAGTAGACATGCGACACGATAGTTTTAGTGTGTCGCCAAACTCACATAGGTATACAACCGTTAATAATACCGTGCATTACTAGTAAATACTTGTTTTAAGTGGTGCAATTTACCTACTACTACTTTTTAACGTCAAAATCATATTATGTACTACACAACGAAAATACAGTTAACCCTTTTTAAGGTAGTGACAACTATAATGCCATTACCTTTTTTCAACCGTTTAAAATAGCGATTACTTTGCTATAGATAAAAAAGTATTTTTATGGTGTTTCATACTTTGCAGCTTTGGTACCAACGAGCTTGAATATTTACAAAAAAAGTTTGGACGTATTCTTACAAAAAGGTTTCATAATATCGAATTTATCCTTTGTTGCGTAAATACGCACGCCAATGACACGCGTGCACCGACTACATTACACTTCCACTTGTTTTTTGTTTTCCATGATAGAGAATCAATTCGACTTGAAAATGAGCTTCGTAGAGTAGAAAAGTGCGCTGCAGCCGGCTCGGAAATACGTGAACGTGCTCGACTTGCCGCCGCGGCGCATGCGCGTGAGAGACGGCTTGCGGCAACCGAGCTGCAGCACACTAACCGAGAACTGCTCAATGCTAATGGTAACCTCAATATTTACATAGCGTCGACTGTACGCGTTCATTGATATTTATATTGGAATAAGTGAATGCTCAAGACGAGACCTTACAGCAGGAACGCTCTGACCAACTGAGCTACATAAAGACGTCCTGATTATGCGAAATTATTCTACATTCAAAATTTCATAAAGTGCATTGACGTGTTTCTATTTCACAGTACCTACCGACCGCAATCAAGAGCGAGATTTTTTCTATTCGGTTCTTCCAAATTCCAAATTGTCAATTGTGAATTCTAATTCACAACGGACAATCTGCACAACGCCACCTAGACCCATGGTAAACATAGCTTATCTAGCTTGTGTTATGGGTTCTAAAATGCGGATAAACATACTTAGATACATTTTTGTTGTAAATATTATACATAGAAACACCCAGACCAATGCAAATATTCATATTTTTGTCCACAAATATTTGCACTGAACGAAAATCGAACCCGCGACTCCTGCGTAGTTCCAATCCAGTCGGGTTCTCTACCGCCACGCCACAGAAGAGTCTCACGTAGTTACTGTACATGACTTTTATCGATATATGGATTTATTTAGAGGCAATGTACGGAAAGGTCTAATCTAACTTTTCAGCGTGACTCTACGGTAGAACGCTACTCTTACTCTAGGACTAACTCTATGACGATGATGACTGCGGTACACTCGACAGCACCGAAAAACCCTATTCGTTTGCGTTAGTTCGCGGTTGTGCATATATCGTGTACCCTTTATTATAAGGACTATTAAAATTTACTAACATGGTTATTTAAGCTCAAACTTTTTGATATGTACATACCGTGGAATGGGGTGTCATTGATCAATTTCCAAATTCAAATGGCCGTATTTCCTAAAAAAACAAGCGTATCGAACACGAAAAATAAATGAAATATCGGTTTTTACTATTTAATCGATACAATGAATTAGATTTTTATTAAAATAAATATTATGACGATGAAAAATATAAATGTGAGTGATCAATGCTAAACCGTACGTGGGGTTACTTTGATAACCCATATTTTTTTAACGGCAAATGAAAGTAACCCCTTAAACCAATACTTTTTCGAAAGAACAAAAAAAATCTGTCAAGTACAAAATAATATATAATTTTTTTTAAGTTAAGGGGTGACATTGATCAAGGCAGTAAAAATACTTATTGAAAAATCAACTTTATTTTAACGTTTCATTGAGATCAATCGTAAAAACATAATTAGGAAAGTCAACATCTTAGATGTACCTACAACTCTTAAATGTTAATTAAAATAGAAAAGTCAACAAAAATCAAAACAGTTTCGTTGAGATCAAAAATATTAATTGTATTGTATTGTTTTTAAATTTGGAGACTGTTCTGCCTTGTCTGTCTAAAAGAACTTTAGCGAACATGCGCAAATCTAAGATTGTAAGGGGATATCCCCACTCAGAACATTTGGCACAAGCTTTCAATATAGATTTTTCTTCATTTTCAGAGAATACTGGCTGAGCACCCGGCTTTTTTATAAATTTTCCGTGGTATTTGTTAAAAATTGTACCATACGGTATTTGAAATTTCTCTGAAGCCGCACGTAAGGTCATACGACCTTCTACAACTGCAACTATTGCTCGATCTAACACATCTTCATTGTAATTCCGATAAGCACGAGCGCCCAAACGCTTCTTATATGTTCTTGGCATAGCGCTGAAAGTAAAAAAGAAAGCATATAAAGCAGTCATCATTGCAAATATATTGATAATTTATGTTAAAAAGCACAAACAGCAATATTGCTAGGTCTTGGCGTGAGATTGATCAATGACCAAAGTAACCCCATACCTCCGATCAATGACACCCCGTATAAAAGATAAACCGCTATTTAATGAAATTGTTGAGGTTAGAATACAAAACAAAACTTTTTTAGCAAGCTAATAAAACACATAACAACATGAACTATAATTTTTTCTAACTTCATTCATATCCAATCTGGTACTCTTGAAGTTATTTTACCCCTTAAAACAGTTTGAATACAATACTCACAGGTTTTTATGAAAATCTCCGGTAGCGATCTGTTTGTACGAGCTTGCGCTTGAGTATGTCAAAGAGTGACATTCAGTGCTGCCAACGCAAAAGACAAAATCTTTCGGTTGCGTTCAAAAATAAAATAATTCCTGTTTTTAAAAATTATAAAGTTTTTATCAAAGTTACCCCGTGAATCAAACTAACCCCATTCCACGGTACTTACTTTCTATGAACCAACTAATATTCATTAAAAAAAAACGTTTTCTCATATTTAATTGCGATCTTTTATCTGATCTAAGCGGAAATAAGCAAACTCAGAGCTACTGTAGCAGAACTACAAATTCATTTGAATGAAGTTAGTGTCCACACGTCGACCAAAAGAACAGTGGATTTGAGTACGGAAGCGATTGCTGAAGTGAGAGCAGCTTTGGAAGCGGAGCGAGCTGGGGCAGCGAAACTCGAGCGAGCGCTAGCGGCAGCACTTGCAGACAATGCGACTTTAGCAGCAAGACTACACGCCGCCGACAATACTGATGGCGCAAACAAACTCTCGTCACCCGCTGAATCAATGTGTACTAACATTTGTCCTATCGATTCCTTTTTAGCTGAATAAAAAAAGTCTACATAGTTAATTACTTATGTTCATATTTTGTGAAGATGTGAATTCATCCGCTGCGTTGACTAGTCACAGCTTGCCGCTGGCGGCCTCCCTACTTTTCTGTTTCTTGCACATACATAGAACAACTCTTGTGTTAGGTGAATCGTGTAAGGGTTATACGATTTTATTTTGGGATATAGTACACTTCGAAGATGCCCTGCGGTGTCAACCGCGATGAGTGCGCACGTACGGAAGCAGTTTAACGCAACGGACGGCCTTAATGGTTTTAGAACGTTACACTTAAGGATATGCAAAGGTGTATTAACACCCACAAATAACGTCAAAAAAGTCTGAAGTAAATAGAATGCAATTCTTTTACTTGACTTCGCGCTCCTACTGAAAAATTCTTAATAGATACGATACACTTTAATAGCACTTTGTCCGACAGTGACACAGGAATTGTACACCAAATCTCATATACAGCAGTTGTGATTGATGCTCAACGGAGCTGGTCTGTTTCGTAACCAATTCATTCGAGCTAAACTAATGTATTCATTTAGTATTCAGTAAGGTGGTATTACATCATAATGTATCACAGCTTGGACACGCAACGATGAATTACACATTAGTCAGAAACAAAAACATACTCATATGAGTAGATACACGTGTGACGTGTCTGTATATACCTGCCTACATTTAATACCTAAAACTTAATTAGAAAACAATGATGTGGACGAGGCTTGACGATGCCATTTATATTACAAACAGGTTTTATGGTCGCGACTTACATCTCCAAAATTCAAAGGTCAAGCTGTCCTTTCCAAGAATGTTTCCAAATATTATTTAACATTAAAGTTAAAAGTTTATTTTTACTAATAATATGATGATATAATAGTAACTCAGAATATAGAACCAACACAGATATAAACAAAAATAGTGAACATACTGTATATCGAAGATGCTTATTACACCAAATACTTTGATTGTTACTTTTTAGTTTTTACTTATCGAATTTTATTACTTACTTTTATCAGTCCTGTTTATATGTAAACAATATAGTATTTGGCAATTCATCTAAGTTTGTAATATAGAGATAAACAATTACAGTGCTGTGTTGCACTAAAACAGGTTCCTAGGAATGCACTGTGCTTGGTCTGTACCCAGCTCACTAATATAAATATATTACCTACTATCGACAATCTGAGATGTTAAGTCCCGTATGCGTGATAAAGGTACTTCAATGCACTTAAAATAAAAATGAAATAGCACACAGGATATTTTGAAATGATAAATACTAAATACTTTTTATAAATAAAATAGAAATCCTTGAATATATAATTAATAATTAAGTACTTTATTTTTATTGCATTGCAGTGCACTGTTTACTAATGAAATGCATAACTAAATACTGACTGCTTATGTAATTACTTATATCTACTTTGTATTTTCGCATATTAGAATGTGGTAAAATGAACATAAATTTTAAATAAGATGTTCCATATTTGGAACTTATTTAGTTCAGTAAAAGGATATAACTAATAAAAAAACCTCAGTTACATAGTGCGAATATATGCACTGTTCGCAAGTAGGTACTATGGCACTATGTGCGATGAATTTTCACAAGGCTTCTCGGCGCCCCACCTGCAGAGTTCGTAGGCGCCCGCGCCGCGGCTGCTTGACTCCACAGCGCTTAGTAGTAAAGTGCACCCCGTGACGACTCTGCGTCGCGTTCAACACACGCTGTACAAACTATGCGCACTCGAATGAAATCATCTGTGATATAGTGATAAGTTATATTTAAATTAAGTTCTAAAAGTGATTCTAGTGTTTACCAGGTGAGCATAGTTAAATACGATCGAAAGCACTTTAAACCGTGTGCGTAATCTCTATATTTATAAAGTTATCTTACAATTTTTAAATGACATAATGCAGTTTTTATATTTTGGTGAATTGTAAACAGATGCTCTAAGATATACTTAGATAACACCATACAGTTAAGTAGGTTTCCCAGTTGCAATTCCACAGTCCCACAGCGATTGTTTTGTCGTCTGAAGAGGTAAACAATATAGCGCGTCGTAGACCTAGAGAAAGTTTTTTTACCACAATGACTTGATTCTTGTATCTTTGTATACACATCAACTAGGCGAGCTTACATCTGTAGCTAAACTATTACATGACAATTCAGCTTATATTCTTAAATATTATCACGTAACTAGTAGGCGAATCTTTTAAGAATGAAACATGTTTTGCCATATCTGATGAAAAGGCTGTTCCGCCCACACGATGTTGACACAGTGAGTCAGAAACGCAAGGACACAGGTTCTATATGTACATATGACAAATATGTAAAGTTAAATAAGTACATATGAATAAACAACTCACCCACGATCGATACATTATGATGAATTGCACGTAAATATACCGATGATAAATACCTCATATATGTAGGTACCTACAATTCTTTCTTCTAAATACATGATGTACCTATGTTCATTTCGAAATTAAAATAAAAGTGTTATTATTACGTTTGTAAGTATTAACCTGACTAACTAGATTCTTAATTTATTCATAAAAAATTCCAATTGGTATACTACTATATGCCTACCTATATAAATTATAATTATAGGTATACACTCAACGTTGCTTATATATATATATATTTGTATTAAAAGTGGAAACCTACTTATATAACCTCATAATAGGTATCCATTTTTAATAAAATATATTTCAAAATTTCATATGACAGGGGTTAAATCGAAGGATAATTTAATTATTGTCATGGCAGTGAAGAAACACCAACTCCTTTTGAGTCCAATTCAACCTGACTTGCTAGTGCATGATAGCATGTCTCATTGTACCAATTAGATCATTGTACTCTGCTACCATTACTGAGGCCACTTTCATTTTGCACATAGTACCCTAGTCCTTCGCCTTCCACATCGGTCCTTCGGTAGATAATGGGCAAAGGCAATCATAACGCAATGCTTCGGTGGAATAAAGATCTTAAATCTTTGCACACCGTTAATTGCGATCCACCAGTCCATTGCCACTTCAATTTGTACCTACATTTTACGATCTAGGTACGATGAGAACATCAGCTCTTTGTAGGCTAACCTCGTTACGACTTCTATATATCAGATTAGTTATAGTCACGTAACAAAACTCTGTGTGTTGCATTCTAGTCAAAAACGTAGTCGTGAAAGTTTAGCACTATAGAGTATATATAGTGCTATAGGATACAAACAAAAAGACACCCAAGTTACAGTACGTAAGACATACAGTATGTGCAATATACTTATAGCGTATTTTATCACTTTAAAAAGACAGGTTACCTTGGTTTACATATAGCTAAGTATAACGTTTGAAGCATTTGTTACATATCGTAACGTGAAGATATACTGATCTACTCGTGTTGTTTCTGATAGGAAAATAAGAGATGGAGGATGTCGCCAGAACATTGACCATGGCAGAGAATGCGGTTATTAGCTGGGATTGAATAAATCACAGATGGATTAAATTTTAATTAATGAACTTAATTGCGATTTTGTGGGCACATTATTTAGAAATATTTTACGCATGCAATATGCTACCTTACCTTGTATTGCATTGCAAAAGCTAGTTATTTTATTCAACCAGTTCCATCTTTTATACTACCGGTGTACTAATCTGATTATAGAATACTTTTGTTTGTATAATTAGGTGAATCTAGTATCAGTCTTCTGAAAAACGTAATTATCATAAACCACCATTAAATTGGTAGATCCTAGCATGACTGCTCTAGTTTCTTACACGACGGTGAAAAGATACACGGGTGAGTTTATCAGTTTAATATCAACTAATTCTTAGTTACATTAATAGTGGACATGTCATCATCATTCTCTGAGTCTATTTCCAACTCAGTTGGAGTCGGATCTCTAGTCTAACTAAGATGCGGCTGAACTTAGAAAACTTCCGTGAAGGGATTGCCATCGATTTTGAAGTTCTATAGTGAGGCTAGTCGGACTTTTGTAGGCTCCAACTATCCGTAAAGACTGCCATAGATATTCGTAAGGCAACCGGGACCGACGGTTTAACGTGCTCTCTGAGGCAAGACCATTCGTGCATACAAATATTTGCACTGAGCAGGGATCGAACCCGCACATCCTAGTAGCAGTCGCGTTAACTACCGCCACGAGACAGGATGTCTAATGTTGGATACGTATGAAAAAGATAATCCAAACTCAGGCATTCAGACCGGACCTATTACTGTACACAAAATTATGAAGTGTACCTATAATAAACTAGTCTTTAGAACTCTATGTGGTTACATCATACCTATGACATGGAAGTAGGCGCAAGGGGTACATCATATAAGTATGTACCTATATATCTTTCTGCAACTTAAAGTCCTTAGAATGTCAAGAGCTTCAGAAAACTCATTACTGGAGCGAATGAAGATGAATGCTGACGCATCACTTAGAGTATTCCCAACACTGCTAGTCCGTCTCTGTTGCGACAGTGATGGCAAATCAATAGAAAGTTAAAAAAGAGCCTAACTAGTAAGTATCTGAGTTTAAGTAGAAAATGTTTTGTTTCAGAATCATGGTTCAAAATTTTGGGTTAAACATTGCCTTGCTAGCCTTGATAGCGCCACTAGTACAATGGTAAGTTTTACTATACAATTTACAACCTTAATTTTAATTAACGGAAACACTCGAGTTATTTAAATAACTATGAATCATATTTTTATTTATAAAATTTCCTTTTCTTCCGAATGAAATATGATATATTGTAGGGAACAATAAATACCTACTTTGTGAAGTCAAATCTTATTTTATCATCCAGTCACACCAGCTGGCACCTGCGGCCCCACCCATGTTCGCCTATGTTTGGGCATTCGTTATCACGGAACATTGTTATTTCCGAAAGTATGTATTTTTACATTCTGACATGTTTCGTTGACTTTCTAGGCAATATACAGGCAGATACCCTCAAAAAACAGCTATCAAGCTAGCCCTTCTCAATCGTTTATAACTATACCTATACCTTCTTGTAACAATGCTATTTTGCAGCATATCGGTAGTAGGGCCCCGCGCGCTTCGCCCATACACCTCATACACAGTAGCAATAGGGGGCAGCTCCAGACCTTACAATTTGTACGTGGCAATCGAAGGTCGCCGGGCTAACGGAGAGCAATACAATGAGGGACGCGAGGTGCAGGTCCCAGTCGCCGCTTCTAGGCTTATAGAACTTGAGGTAAGTATCCTCTGAAACTATAACTATTAATATGACTATGAAAGTATGTTTAAGTAAGTTGACATCATAATTCTAAATATAGGTACTGTATCGTAACTATCGTATGTAGGTATATTTCTTACGTGGCTTAAGGTAGTGTCAAAACTTGCATTGTATGTTAGTAAAGAAGATAACATTTACATATCTATAAACTGATTCAGTTTTTTTAAACCACAGATCGCAAGCACCATTAGGAAGGTAATGTGCTTGTTTGATACATTAGCAAAATAAACTACATACCTACGGTAACGATAGCGCAAGTACACCCACGTATAATGAGTGTTTGGCAGACTGCCACCCATATAAATGCACGGGACTACCTAGATGGGGTAGCGATGGCGATGTCTTAGACATTTTCGTTTAGAAATTAAAAATTAAACACCTAAGTAAATACTTAAGTAATTCCTTGCGGGATTCGTGAATAGGTACTTTTTAAATAAATTGATGTTTGCAAATTCTGATTCTTTTC
The DNA here is from genome assembly GCA_963691645.1 of Pelosia muscerda. Lineage (NCBI taxonomy): Eukaryota > Metazoa > Arthropoda > Insecta > Lepidoptera > Erebidae > Pelosia > Pelosia muscerda. The sequence continues at coordinate 11,066,739 of OY829100.1, forward strand.
CTAACCACAAGCTACATAACATAACTATTTATTTTCCTCACATCATCGCCATTCGGTACCTAAATCAAACAATTGCATCAATGAACTATAATTCACACAGAAATTTATTTCTAGTACACATAAGGCAGCTAACCACATTGAAGTTTAATCAATGATTTTCCCACAACGAATCGTGACAAATCTATTTCACCTGTAGATCGGTGACCCTGGGCCGGGACAGTACGCGCTGGTGGCGCGGTCAACCTCAGGCCCGCTATTTTCATCGTCGGCCTCATTGCTCTACCAGCCGCGCAGTTTCTGCATCTTCGTGCAAACAGATAAGCGCGTATACCAGCCCGGAGACACCATTAACTTTAGGGTCATCGCCTTGGACAAGTAAGAACAATGTTATTTCTAGCTGTACTTGCAGACGATGTGACAGGAAGTCTGGATTATTGTGTGTAATCTTCGTAATCGTGTACTTAATAGAACTGATACCAATGTATTTATCGATTGTTATGACATAATACCAACAGATATTTTACAATAATATACAGATTTTAAATTTAATGTTTCCATGCACGAGCAATATAAAATAATAATTATTATTAGTTAGGTAGGGACACCTACCTAGGGTCAATGACAATCATAACGTGCTATTTCGGCTATCACTACAGTTTATCAAATTAAATGTCCCGACATTATTTTGATTGTTACGTGTAATTGAAACATCTTAACTAACAAACTTACGATACATAAAGAATTCAACAATCATCCGAAATGTACCTCTGCCTTACGCACCGACGCTGACGCGACTTTATAAACTGTTACTTATATCAGAAAAAGTGTTAGGGTTCCGCGCAACAATATTAAAAGTCTTACATTAATTGTTGTACCTATATTTTAAATACACAACTATTCAATTTACTCACACACATAACTAATTGACAAATGGAAATAGAAACCGATAACTAGATTACATCATTCCTACTATCGAGACACGTGAATGAAAAATATCTCAACAAAATCGGGAATTGTAACTAAGATACATCAACTACCTACTTAACTTAGTAGGCTATCCAGGAAAATACGTAACATCTTACTCTTCATTATAGCTATAGAATCAAGATTGCAAACAATTGATATCAACTTAGGGAGGGGTATTCAAAATAGAATTATACCTACCTTATAGATAAAAACTTTATTTACAGTCCGATAAAACAACATAGTGTTTAGTAAAATATTATTTCATACTGATATATCAATGTATGGCATTACTTCCTACTTTGTCGCAATACTTTGCAAGAGAATAATACTTATGTAGTAGTAGGTTAACGCAGCCATTAAACCGTAACACATCTATTGATTGTTTGAGTATCGGCCACATCTGCGCCCTTGTTCCATTTAATGAGGATAACTTGAATCAAAAAGTATTATGCAACCGTATTCTGTAGACTATAGGTAAGACACTTTCGTTTTCTGCACCATCAATGATACAACGAGAGTTCGTGCGCGTAAGATTACGTGTGATTACGAAGCGGTTGTTGACCCCAGTGTGCGCATACGCAGGTACCTGTTGCCGCTGTCGACGACTGTAGACGTCAGTGTGCTGGATACGGGAGGTTCACCGATAAGGCAATGGGTCCGTGCTGAACTTAACCGAGGAGTACTTACTAAAGAATTAGTCCTTGCTGACGAACCAGCGCTAGGAGAATGGACCGTACAGGTATTGTGAGAGGATCATCTAACAATTAATTAAAAACTTTAAAAAAAGAATACTTAAGGCATGATATATATTATCCACAGTACCTAATTATTTTTAACTAATGTTTTCGAACGGAAATCACTAACCACGAGTAGCATTACACTGTCCAGTTCCTTAAATACGGATAAACAATTCTCATTGGATTCCCTACGATTCTGATTTACCTCAGTCATTGACTATAGAAAGTAAAGCGATTATTATGATTAATGTGATTCCACTTTGCTACTTAATCTAGACACGAACATAAATGCCTACTGAATTGATGATTATATAACAAAATAAATTAATAAAGTTAAAATTATCAAACACTGTTCGCACAGTAAGGCCATTATCCTTTATTGAGACTAAAAAGGATAGGTAATGGCCTTATTGTGCGAACATTAATTTTAAAAAGAAATTCATTTGCCAGACAAGTGTGCTAGACAACTCCGGAAATGCTACTAACCTCGAGATTATAACTGGCCACTTTGCGATGGCCTTTGTGATAGGTCAAAAACGTTTATGCAATCCTTGTGTATCAGGTGGAGGCCCGTGGACAGAAATACTCTCAGAAACTTTTGGTGGCCGACTACGTGCTGCCCAGATTTCACATGGAGATGCAACTACCCAAAGAGGTTCTATTCAGCGAAGGTCGATTTGATGTTAACGTAACTGCTAAGTATGTAATACCTACTATATAAGTGAAAGCTACAATCAATACAGCAAATACATTCCATTTTCAAAAACAGTCTTACCAAGCGAACTGGTTCAAATTCACGGGCTTTAATTGTTTACGTATTCCAACCCGTAACAGTTCAATTTTCGTTGAGATAATTGCCTAGTAAGGCTATCATAAGACAAGTGTTCTAACTGGATTAGTCTGTGACGACAATAATTGCAAGGAAAAACGAGAACTTACTCGTTTTTCCTTGCAATAGGTTGCCCCACCAATAGCTAGTATTGTTTAGGATTTCTGGGGAAGTCCCTAACTTATAATATAGATCATAGCTCCCAAAGGCTAAACGAGCGGAAGGAGCAATGGTGGGATGATAATGTGAATCATTGTACTGTCATTGCTATCAAAAATAGACTTTCCGTCATAAAAGCTTATGATAATACGAAGATATTTAATTCATGAATTTAGGCGTGAGCTAACTTATTAACATATCAAGTTCAAGAATGTCGTGATAAAAACAATGTAGTTACGTTTTGTGAGGAACAAGTGAGAGAGCCTCATTTTTCTATACAAAATATTTACTGTAACCAGTTTTTATATAATCTGATATAATAGAATAATAATCATCAAAATTCCCCAACTACCATCGTGGTTAGCCAAATTAACATAACTAACTTGATTACAAAGAAATCTAATAATATAGCATCTACCTACCTCAATGTGATAAACAACCAAGTTCTAATAAACTGGATTGAAATTTCTCATCATGTCTCGAAACAAAGTAATATTCACAGAGAAAGATTTGCCATTTCTCATTATCCAGAAATATTAAAGAAATCCGCAGAATAATTAGGTTTTACATAAATGAGTAAGACTGTTTGTTTATATAATTTCGCGATATTAGATGTCAATTTCCATTAACTTTGAATAAATAAGGTTACACCCATCTGTTCTAAGAATGGTTTGGAAGAACCCGAATGGGAATTTGCTCAATGTAGATACGGAATATTTCTATTCAATAGATATGGCGAGTGAACAACTTGTCATCTCATGACATTGGTCTTTCATGGATGATGACAAGTTGATTCATGTTATTGATAAATTAATTAAAGATACAATTTAAAAAGGCGTATTTAACTTTTCATTATATGCACATAGACATTTCAACGGTCGTCCAGTACGTGGGGAACTAACAATATCTGCGTATCCAGTATTCTTCTCTGGACTCCTACAACCCGTTGTGGCTGCTCCTACACGAAAAGTGGTCGAAATCAACGGGCAGATTGTAACATCATTCGACCTCAAAACTGATCTTGATTTAGCTGAGGATGCGGCGAGGCCGCTCGTTGTTGAAGCCGTGCTTGAAGAAAAAGATACTCTGATAAAACAAAACGTATCAGCGAGAATACTGTTGTTAAGAGCTCCGTACAGACTGAGAGTTTCAGCACCTAATTACTTTAAACCAGCTCTGCCTTACATTGTACAGGTGAGTAATGTCAAAAAAATTTCAATTTTTAACTCTTTTATTCTTTTTTTTTATACCACTTAAGAAGAACTTAATTAGCTTAGGAAAGTGGTTAACATGATCTATGGACGTTTGCAACACCAGGGGCGTCACATTCGTGCTGCCGGCCTTATAGAGAAGAGGGTGGAAGGGGAAGGAGGAGTCGAGAAAGTTAAGAGCGTCTCTGCGCTGACAGTGTAGAAGACAAAGAAGGGTTTCTCGGTCTTCCCACTGACAACACAAAACCTCTCGAGTGAGCTTTTTAAAAGGCCAGTAAGCAACAGGTACTCCCAATATACTAATTAGCTGATTGATATTAAACTTAATAGTATATATGTGTACCAATATATATTTTATCTACAGATCGAGGTGGTAAATCCAGCTGGACAATTAATAGTAACGGATGGAGAAGTTACAGTTGAGAGACTGTGGGACGATGGTGCTCCTGTTAATATAACGAAAGTATCTTTAAATAGAGGTGTTGCTACTTACACTTTGGTGCCAGATATAGGACATGTGAATTCCACACTAAACTTATTGGTAAGAGTTTTTATCTTAGTAAAAAACAAATATACCGCCAAGCCAATAGCCATGACATATTAATTCGTCCACATGTGTAGGTACATCGATCTTACTGATAATTTTAAGTTTTAATAGAGTACCCTTTTTTTAATGTGCGCAATATCCCCACGGATACTACCTCCACCAAAACCGATGGAGGTGATTATGTCGGACTCGAACCGACCAAAACGCACGCCGTCCATGGGTCCTCGATTGCCGGAGGTGAGATTATACAAGACATATCTCCTCGCACCCCGGCAGACCCGGGGACTGAAATGACCCTCTTCCCCCAATGTGGGGACCATGGTGTCCCCATCTAGCCTCTGGGTATGGGGTGGCATTTTGCGCCATCGCCGTGGCCTGCTTCTGCTAGGGTGACAGGCGGCTCCACCCGTCACCCCGAGGCAATAGAGTACCCTAACTTTTACTTTTGGTCGTGTTCTTTACGATGATGTATTGTGGACTATCTGTGTGCTTATTTTCACTGTTTGTCAAAATAATATGGATAAAATTCAAGATTTTGACCTATAAAACTTTTTGCAAAGAATCTGTAAAATTTCTTCACCTCCGTATATGAATATATGTGGCAAAAGACTTGTAAATAGTCGAATCAGTAATAGATTATAATAGAATAATTTATGATGTTCATCAAGGTCATATCCTTGATGAACATCATAAATGATATTTGCACTAAATGCTCACGACTCGTGACGCCGACTGTAATGACCTAACATACTAGATGACTCTGTGCTAAGACAAGCACCGATAACAATTCATACGTTGTGATTGTGACAAGCTATATTCCGTAGCGGTAGAGTGCGTAACTGCTAAAAGGTAGCAGTTATTTTAAAATAATTTTAATGGGAAGTAAATATTTTTTACGTTATTGAAATATTTTTAAACTTTATAGGTAGTTTGTCGAACTTCAACTGCAATCATAATATAATTTTAATCGGCCTGTAAATCTGTATTTGACAATTTTAACAATTCACATGTGACATCTCTTTGAAGTGAAAACTTTTTAAAGCGTTTTCTGAAATATAACTTTTTATATAGACTACTAGCTGACCCGCGCGACTTCGTCTGAGTCACCCCGTTTAAATATTTTTCATTCCTGCTCCACACCTGTTAGTCGTATCATGATGTTATATACATATAAACCTTCCTTTTTAACCATTCTATCTATTGAAACAAACTGCATCAAAATCCGTTGCGTAGTTCTAAAGATTTAAGCATACAAAGGGACAAGAATAATAGGGACAGAAAGCGCTACTTTATTTTATACTATGTAGTGATTTTAACTTAGGCCGACAGCGCCACAGTGGCATAATGTTTTTGTATGGATGTAGAATATTTATTTATTTGTAGATAAAATACAACGAGATTACCGAGCGTGTGGTACACGTTCAAAGAAATGAGTATACCAGCCAGTTCCTCACTGCCGAGGTTCTAACCCGCAACACGAGCGTTGGTGGTGAGATGCGTGCGCGCATCACCGCCACTGAACCAATGGATATGGTTCACTATGCTGTCATAGGGAGAGGAGATATCATCGTCGCTAAGACTTTAGAGGTTAGTAGACTTAAGATAACACATTTCTTCGGGGAAGAAGCTATATTATTTTTTTTGAGAGTTGCGGTTTGGCATTCCTTTCTATGAAAATTAGTAATATTTTGTTTAAACACCTTCGAACCAATTATTTTCTTAGTAGAATTAGTTACAAACCAAAGTTATTCTTGAATGGAATAATATACTAAGTATTATTATCTCTGAATTCAGCTCATACAAATGTTTTTCCGAGGAACTATTGAAAACGAATATGAAGGAACAGAAAAAACTTACTGCTTACTTGAATTCACGACCCGTCACCCCATCCATGATAGGGGGCAGTTTTTGTAATTGTACTTATGTAGTGAATCATAAATTCATTAACAGATCTATTTCAGTTGAGTCCAGCTCGAAAGAGCGTTGACGTAACAGTGAGTATAACCTCGCGTATGGCCCCCGGCTGTACCTTCCTAACGTGGTACCCAAGCCGAGGAGCCGAGGTGCGAGGAGGAGGAGGTGGGAACAACATACTGTCAGCGGCTGTGTATGCACCACAGAAGGATTTGTTGCAAAACGAGGTACGTTGAATAATTATTTTTCTATATGGTCAGTCCGTCTATATTATCTTTGTTGAATGGTCCAGAAGATACAGAGGCCACCATTCCAAATGATGTCGATCCCTAATTAATATTACCTACCTTCATAGCTTCATTCTTTATATCAGTTACGTTACGAAACATGTGTGCGGGTAGGTATAGCATCCCACTTCTTTATCATGTGACAAAGAGAGCTTGTATGAACGTGTGGAGGAACGGGATGTGATGTTCCTCCAACTCAAAGGGAGGATCCTCCAACCAGGCAAGGTGATCGCGCCTGGCGGGCCGCAGCCCTAACGGTTTTCGTTGGGTTGTTGTATATATATTGTACTAGCGAGAGAACTTCATTTTCGCGATGCAGGATCGTTGTGACGTAGTAGTGACGTCGTAGTTAGTTTCGTAGTAGTTACTCGTGCAGTCGCTAGATGGCGCTGGGTACCGCCACATCACTCCCCTCCAAGATCGGAGGTTGATTGTGTTGAGTCAGCTGTCTTAGCTCTCTTGAGGCGAGGCGAATCCTTGGTGAGTTGAGGTGAGTCCTCGGCAGTGTCGGGGCGAATGCTGCGTAGACGGGAGAGGTGTTCTCTTCTTGGACCGTAAGTGCAGTGTACTGTGCGCCTTAGATGCAGGCGTGGCCGAAGGTAACCAGGCTGCAGCAGTAGTAGTGACGTCGTAGTTAGTTTCGTAGTAGTTACTCGTGCAGTCGCTAGATGGCGCTGGGTACATGTGGTACCGCCACAAACGTATGTTTGTGCATGTATATCATATTGATCAACATTCTTTTGATTTAGGTACAAATATCGCCAGTCTCCACCAACGGTGCTTCGCCCAAACCGAACACACTTGTGGAAATACGAGTACTGGGTGAAGCAGGTGCTTTTGTCGCCCTTCTGTCCGAAGACACGCAGGCCATTGAAGCTGGGCTCGCACAGGCCAATGGACTCGGCAGCGGCCTTGACATGCACAAGGTCAGATTTAAGTCATCCTCATACTCCAAGACACTCCTCGCCTGGCTTTTGGTATAACTACGAAACGGTAGAACTTCGATATTCTTCGAGAAGCGACTGCTCTCTGATCCCCACAACCCAATGGTGAATTTGACATTCTGAAGTTGACCAGGACCCTGATTTTACTATTGTCAATCCACGAGTTAATTTCAGACTTTACCTTTACACAGCTGAAGTTCAATTAAATGTCATTATGTAGAGTGAATGAATCTATGTAACAAACTATTTTTCATTTAATTTTGAACTTCAAGCTTATATGATTAAAGCTTAAAATTTAATGGCAGTGTATGTGATCTCAATAGTATGATTATGGTTAACAATAAGTAGAATCGGGGTCCTGGTGACGGACGTTTTAGGGATCCGTAACGATAATTCATCCAGTGAAGGTATTTTGATCGTGACATCTACCGTTGTTAGAAGACATAAAACTTTAGATACTTTCGTGCAAGAATAGATAGATAGGTATAGAATTCATTTTTTTATTAACTCTACCATTTTCCCATCTAAACCGGTAGCAAGTAATATAGCCCGTTCTAGTTTAATTAATTATATCTTGAAATGTATGTTTCAGATCGAGCGTGAAACAGAAAGCTTTAATAGTTTGCCGCATTCTATTTTCAAAAACGAAGATCACCTCGCGGCTTCCGGCTTAGATTTAGGAGGTTATACTGCATCAGACGTTTTCAAAGTTAGTACCTATATGTAATACTAATACTGTATTAGTATATGAGTATGATATGACTATATAAGCAACATATTACAACATATAGGAGCACACGAAACCGCAGGTAGATAAACGGAAGGTGGGATGCCTCCCAGCCAGATGGATCAAAAAAAGATGGCTATGGGAATGGTGCAGATTGAGAGAGGTCTATGTTCAGCAGTGGACTGCGATAGGTTGATTAATTAATTGATTGAGTACATGTATACATACCTACTATTCGTATTTTTGTGTTATACTTTGTAAAATGTAGCTTGGGTCCTATGACAGCTGTCAGTGAAATCCCGCACATGAAGTCTTGAATTTTTTAATTATTAATGTAGTAGCTGTCAATGTCATACTTTATGGGCATACCGAGCTAATTAGTGATGGGCGATGAATCATCGTGACCACATACTATAAACTATCCATATTTTGAATAAAGCTTAATTTAAAATTGAAATTAATATAAGAAAAAAATCATTAGAATTTAATCTTATTGCTTAGGTATTTTAATATCATAATAATATTTATATTTCAATATACTTGATCCTAAATAATATTGAGTAAATAAAATCCTACATTCAATCCATCAACGCCCTGAACCTGTTTTTTGGATTTTGTAAGAAGACACGCCGCGTTTGGCTCTTGGGCCATGATATAGGCATAAGATACACGCGCCAACATCTTGTTTGATATGAACTTCCACTGATACACTCCACTCATTCCCATCAGTACGAGTGCCAACGCCTTGTATGCTACGTATATTCCGTCTCATTACAATTAAATACATATATACAATTAAATTAAACCTAATTATACGTCACATGCATCAATAATAGCTGGTAGTATCGATATTTTCATCGAATTTCGGACATCCCTATGAACCCTCATTTTGACATCTGTCATAGGACCCAAGCTATATTTTACAAAGTATAATAATAAGTTATAATATTCGGTTTTCTTTTTAGAATGCAGGTGTTGTGATCCTAACGGATGGCGTGTTGGTTAAAAATAACCCAGACGGTAAGAACCTTGTTAAAACTTTACTTTTGTTAAAACGTTATTATTATGGCACCTACACTCGACGATAGGTATTGCCATTACTGAACTTCCGTACAACTTATTGTGTGACATACATAGGTACATTAAAATTCGGCATAAATATAACTGATTTATGCCGAATTTTTTGTTGTAGCGTAGCACGTAGCGTCTAGCGTAGGCCTATGAAGAGATATTAATTCTTAAACCTAAGACTGAAGCAATACAATCTAATAGTTATATTAATCGACAGCGAAAAGGGCGGTATAAGTATAAACTCCTGCGCTGGCGGCATAGAAGCCCTCATAACCTTCAGAAGGTTTTTATGTGTCGTGAGCACGAGTGTGACAAACGTTCATAAGCCACGGTAACCACTTTCCATCAGGTGGATCGTGTGCTTGTCTGTCACCTAAATTGTATAAAAAACTCTTATATATCTGCCTAAACAATTTTCATCATTCACCTAATTTCTGATCAATTCGTAGTTTCAGCTGAATTACTGTCCCAATTCCCTAAGTCTTATACATGCTTCAATCAATATCTCTATATTACAATTTTATAGATATACGAGTAGAGACGTACAAATATGAGAATCTAAATAAATCCATCCATTGCACTACTCACATACGTATATTAAAGATGGGAAACGAATTTGGAAGCTGTGTGTACTTTAATCACTTTATATTCTATTATATTGACACTTATTACATATTTCTAGGATCTATCCCAACGGAAGCACCAATAGAAACTGGTACGCGCGCTCCCTTGGCGGGTCCTTACGCTTTCAGCCGACTCCCACCGCCACCCTCGCCTCGATACTACCTTACAGTCTCTCCTCAGCCCACCTGGATGCTAGCGAATCTGACAATTGGGTAATGTTTGTCTTTGTCTAATGAATCTGCAATTGGATACGTTATATTTGTTTATAATAATCATAACATAATTTAATTTTTGGAGTGTGTGCATTGAAGACTCACATTCAGTTTAAGCTGACAATCTCTCAAAACACTATTCATGCTTCATCGATCAATCAATTGGCCTATTGCAGTCCATTCCTGGATATAAGCCTCTCCAATGTGCGCCGTAACTCCCGGTCTATCCACCTATTTCAGATCATAGATGATTTTGCCAGATTGACACCTGGCAAAATCATCTATGCCCCTTTCGATAAATATCGTCGATGCAACTCAGCACCAACCATATCCTAAGCATAAATTAGCCTGTATTAACAAACTCCTTCTTTCTCGTTCCATTACAGAAGCGACGGTAACGGAGCCAAGGAACGGTGGACAGCAGAAACACCCGGCGAATTCTCGATTGGAGGATTTTCAGTTCATCCAACTTTGGGCCTTGGTTTAGCTACACCACAAATATTCAGAACTTCAGTACCCTTGGCATTGACTGCGGAACTGCCCAGCAGTCTGCAACGTGGAGAAACTGTAGCTGCAGTGGTGATTTTGAAAACCACTCTTGCAGTGGACACTTCAGTAGAGGTCACTTTCTACAACAGCGACCAATATTTCGAATTCGAAGCCCTTGATAACGAAATCGATTCTGCTAAAAGTGAGCACATACCAATTTTAAAGTTTAATGTGCTAATTAAAGTAAAATGCTTCATAGTTACAAAGTGTATGCACTTGTAAATTGCTAGGAATGATTATGCTATTTTATGCTAATACATTGGGACTACGGTGACTACGAAATCTAGTGGAGAATTTTCCCTTATTACTAGTGGAATTGAGCTATACATTCTCTATTAATCTAATACTTAAAACAGGTTCAGATAGAGTTGCTAGAAGGTTTAATAGTATCTGTTTTCGTACACAGAGATCGAATTATTCCGCCGAACCCGTGTGACGGTGCCCGCCCGCGGCTCTGTCAGTACAGCGTTCCTCGTGACCGTGGTCCGCACCGGAGAGGCGCCCGTCATCGTGGAAGCCAGCGGCAACGGCGTTACCGCGTCGCTGTTCCGAACGATCGACGTCAAGGTTTATACTTTTCAGAGTAGGCTTAACTAAAGCAGATCACTCAGATCTACCCTTAGAGTTCTTCTACTGACCGAAGGATAATTATATTAAATGTTATAAAAAGTAATTAGGCATAATTTAACTAGAATGACCGAGCGACTAATAATAATCATCTGAACCCATAAAAATCACCATCATTGCATCTTTAGTTCCAGTTGCATTCAAAGCCTATACTTTGGAGTTCGAGGTCGGCTCTCCTATTCTCCGTTTAGAATATTTTTGAACTTTTGCGGCAGCAAAAGTTAAAACCCTCTCCCCAACAAATGAATGAAAGCCGATGCCAATATACAAATATATAAATCTTGATATAATTTTTACCTCAGGATGGATATGAAGAGGATATTTATGCATGGAGCTTACTGGATGCTCGGAAGACTGTAGCGAGAGCCAACGTGACTCTTAATGTGCGGCCTGGCATCAAAGTAGGGGCTATATCGCTACGAGCTACGGGTGACCTGTTGTCTTCTGCACTGCAAGCTACAAAGGAACCTTCAGTGCCTTCCGCAGACGCGATACATGCCTTGAGACCACTCTCATTGGCTTGTGTACTCCTTGACTATCTCCAGGTTTGTCAGTCTAACAGATATTAATGCTTGCACGAATAAAGTCTGTTCCAGAGTCTCATCCTGACTCTGAAATCATATTTGTATCCTTTAATTTTGTATATACAGGCTTCAGGTCAAGCAGAGAGCGCAACAACTAAGGAGGCACGTGAATTAGCAGCCACAGGATATCAACGGCTAATGGCTTATCGGCGTTCGGACGGATCTTTTGCCGCAGAACAAGATCCTGAGGCCGAAGGGGACGTCTGGTAAGGAAGCATACCTACATTTTAAACTTCATATGTGGTACAGCGGTAGTACAGTAGGTATGCGTAAAAATCAGTAAAATTTCTGTATCGATTACGCTTCAAATTTGATACGGTATTCAACAAACTTCGGCAGCATCAACATAGCGAACGTAATATAACTTTCGTATCTTTTTGACCAATGAAACTATTCTAGTCACGTGACCAAAAGTTATCGCTATCACTTTTCGCGTCAGTATATTATTTTTACTTCGCTGTAATCAGGTATAGGATTTTATGAAGGTAAAGCCGGGAGCCGTGTCGCTAGTAAGTGCGTACATAATGTAGGTTTGGTCGTGCAGGATGACGGCCGTAGCGACACGTTGGCTGTCGCGCTGCTCGCGCTACGTGTCGGTGGAGGCGGCGGCGGCGGGTCGCGCGGCGGCGTGGCTGGCGCACGCGCAGGCGCCCGACGGCAGCTGGCCCGCGCCCGCGCCGCGCGCCACCACCGACCCGCACGCGCAGGCGCCCCTGCCGCTAGCTGCGTACTCGCTTATGGCGTTACACCATTCTAAGGTACCATTATTTCCAACGGTGACACCGTCGATAACTTACGATTCTTGTTGGCCACCTTTTCCCCAATATTCTCCTTAGCGAGTTTGTCGATTCTTATTCAACCATTCTTAAGTAAGCTTTCAAGAATACTACAAGTGATCGGTTCCACGTTGTGAAGTGGTAGTTTTCGAGTTTTGGGCCGTCTTGGGTAGGTTTAACACCACATTGCCCTCCCGTCATGAGGCGGGCGAGACTTCTCATCGTTGCGATATTTTCAGAACCCAGTGTTTTTTTTGTTTGGCTATCTTGGCAAATGTGGGTCCGTTGACTACCGTCTGCCCTACCAACACCTTAAGGTCTAGCTAATACCAGACCCATGAAGTTATCTAGGATCTATCAAATAACTAATGATTGATATGTGTTTTGTACAGGGTAGCGACGTCCTATATAAGAACAACATCAACAAGGCGCTTGACTTCGTAGCGCGCGGTGTGTCGCCGAGCCTGGACGCGTACTCGCTAGCTGTTATCGGAGGTGCCCTGGCAATCACCAGGCACCCGCAACTCACGCAGACTCTCGAGCTTATGGACAAGTATGCCAATACATCAGGCAAGTGTACTCATCAAGATACATACTTATTTAATATTTTGAAAACCTATCAGAACCCCATCTACAAAACTCTGATATTACCAGTGGGTTATGGAGGCCAAATAGCACGCACTTGACGGATTTCATAGTTAGACTGACACCGACAGCCAACCAACTGGGTCGGCCGCCCACATAATACTGGAATGCGAGGCAGTAGCCCCCCAACGATCACAAATCCTCGGCACAGTGAGGTCGCTCCGCGAAGCCTGTGAAGCCCCAAGTAAGCTTCTGCGTTTCTGGGCGGAGCTGGGCTGGCTGCTCTAGCCAGTAACCCTGCACGCACAATGGCCCAAAAAGGGAGGCTAGGTGCCGAAAAAGGAGTCCCAATACGATACGACTGGACTGACGATATCAATCATACCTACATGAAGCTTTTTCTCATATCTAAAATCATTTGGGTTTTCGGTAGGATCCACGCTATTCTGGTCCAGAACATTGTACAAGAATGAATGGCGCAATCCTTGGCTGGTCGGCAACAGCCTAGACGCCACGACCGCTGCGTGGGGACTTCGTGCAATGTTAGCCGCTCGTCTGGTTGACGAGGCCACTCCTGTCGTACGGTATCTACTGCAAGCGTACCAGCCGAACGACCCTGACCCTGAACTGGTATGAATTTCCACCTTGTCTAGCATATTGTAACTTGGCTGTTTTTTTATTAAGCATTGACAGGTACTTGCGAAAAGTATAAAAAGAATGGAATGAAAGTAGGTACGAGAGGTATAAAAACGAAAAATAGTTCAGAATGAAAGCATGATACATTTTCATTCATTAATAGATAATAGCAATAGACATGAACCCTGGATGAGTTATCGACAGATAGTAGACTAGCGATTAGGCTATGACCTTGGGTCGAAGATGTCAAAAGAAACATTAATAAATTACTTCATTCGAATTTGATGATTGCAAAAATAAATTTTATGATTATTCGTAAGATTTACCCACCTAATTTGAATTCCAGCTCGACTCTCTAGCACAGTACGCCGAAGTGATCAAGACCTCTACAAAAATGCGAGTGTCAGTTAACATAACTGGTACTGAAGAAGCACGGCAGTTCCAAATCGCTGAGAACAATGCGCTCATCATACAAACACAATCAGTAAGTTTTTAAATCATTTCATCATTCTCCAACGTAAAATCATGGTTGCAACCAAAGTAGAACTTTGGAATCCAGGGTTTGCTATCCTGCTCCTTCAGATTGGTTTTACTTAACTTTGCTTGATTGATGCCCAACTTTGATAGGCTTACACAAATTAGGGGCTCTCACAGTAGCAAAGGGTCTCCATTAACTTACCGGCTTACTCGGCAAAGAAAGAATTCTATACCTACAAAATTACATAAGAGCCGACTTCCCTTTTGATTTTAATATTCATTTAGACACTAGGCCCTTCCTTTGGGAGTTCCGGGGGTCTCCAGCAATAGGCTCCCATGACGTAATAGCGAGTAGCTATTGGTTTGACAGACAGCACATGGGCGAACTTCTTTGACGGTTGTTCACGATGTTGCCCGATCACTATGCCAATTTTTTGTAATACCCGCAGATACGCAACAGTCGTTCAGTAACTGCAGTGACAGAAGGTCGTGGCATCGCGCTCGTAGGGTTGTCGGCCAAGGGCAGCACCAACGTCACAGCGCCTTGGCCCAGATACACACTCGACCCCAGAGTCGACCAAGTGTCAACCAAGGACCGCTTGCAGCTCTCCGTGTGCTTTGGGTTAGTTATATGAATATACCTACTCGTATAAGTACTTACATTTTATACTACACAGCGCCATCTTGAGAAATTCACGACTAAACTAATAAAAATAAATTGTTATAATAAATAAATACCTAACTATAAAAAACATATATTCTGTTGATAAAAAACCTACTACATTTTTTGTAAACACATAGCACAATTGCACTGAGTTGAAATCGACCCCGCGATTTGTACATACTTTGGGATATCTTACCTAACAGTTTCAGACTTGTATCTACAAAAGTAAGTAATGTTGTTATTACAGATTCGTGTCACAAGGCAATGAGACCGAAAGCGGGTTGGCTTTGCTTACTGTTCAGTTGCCATCAGGATATTTGGCAGACATCACTACGTTGAATGAATTAACGGTATGTATCTTAAGGTTATGCAGGGAAGGGAAAGCCAGATAAGGACGAGAAGCTGATGACTTTTATAGTGGAGAATACCATCTGACTTCTCAACATCGAGGGAAAAGCCACACGTTCGTCAACCAGTAACCAACAGGTATACTGGCTGTGGGAGATCTTGGCTTGACTCTGTAGTTTTGGTGGGATCTCGCCTTCTACGACACCCACGGGAAGAAATGGGTGGTCCTATTCTACTCCACCAAGAACCTACATGGCGTTCACTGGAAACCAACACGGAGCTACGGTAAGTTAGTGGTTAAGGAGTTGACGGTACGATCGAGGGATCCCGAGTTCGAATCCTAACTATTACCGACGTGAAACCACTTTTCCTAACACAAGCAAAGTTTTACACAGCTAACATATTGATTACCTACTTAGGTTAGATGTTATTAGCTATTACTTGATTTTGCCGTAAATTGTACCTACGCCAGTTCAAAATGGCATCGCTCTTTCAATCACGAATCACGACCTGTTTGAAACACATTCTCTCAACATCTCAACTGTAATGAGCTTTCTAAAAAATGTGTTGCCAAGGCGTGTAACTGACGTGTGTGTGCAGGCCGTGCGGCACGTGGCGTGGGCGCGCGTGTCGGCGGGCGGGTCGCGCGTGCTGGCGGGCGTGCGGGCGGGCGCGGGCGAGCGCTGCGCCACGCTAGCCACGCCGCGCGCGCTGCCCGTGGCGCGTCAGCGGCCCGCCTGGGCCACGCTGCGGGACCTCTACGACTCCAGTGAGTACCTACCCCAATGAGGATTAGCCTTAGGTGTAATATAATGCGTGCTAAAATATTTAATACCTACGATAAGTGCATTTTTACTGGACTAAATAAGTAAAATCACCCTTTTAAAGCAAACATTACAAAAAAAGGAATAATTCTTACTTTCCTATCCTAAAGTGCATGCAGATTGAACTAGCGAGTACCTAAGTATAATCGTTGGATTTCGCACATGGAGCGCAATTTTGACTGTAATTTCGTAACGTGCGTTATGGGCTCTGTTGACTTAAAACATTGTTAATTTTTTGTTACATTTATCACGGGCTTAAGGCGATTGCCACGTAATTGCCAAAGGGTTGTAATAATTAAGTTCCTACTTATAGTTAATTTTTGTTAGAATTGAGAATGGGACGCAAATAGTATAGACATACGACTTTTATCTAATAAACGAATTAATTGATATTCTTAACATCTATCTGTAGCGCAGATTACCTCCTGGTTGAACTGTATTGAAATAGCTCGATTTTTGGAACTACTTAGGTCTTAAAGATCTCGCTCTAAACGCTCTAAACATACCTGGTTAAATGACAATTTTGTTAATAAATGCACAACTAAGAGAAATTCAGGTATATAGGTTGATTGAGTATCATCAAGCACTACCTACTCTGGAGCCTTAAATCTAACCCAAAGTTAGAGTTTAAAATAACCACCTAATTTCTTCTGTAACAGCATACTTTATATTTCTCCAGGTCACCGCGCCAGAGTGTTCTTCCAACCGCAAGCTGCCACGACATGCGACATATGTCGCGAGTGGGAGTCTTGCGAGCGCGCCTGTGGTTCAGCCGCACTGCAAGTCTCCGGCGAGGGCCGGCCCGGCGGTTCCACGGGTGCAGGAACCGTACCAGACCACGCCGCGACTCTCGACACTCCCACAGTCCTCCTGGCCCTTATAGTCTCCGCACTCATGTTACTAATCAACTAACGCCTTCAATAACAAAAGGTAACATAAAACATTGAATGGCCAAGTTTATGAATTGAAATGAATGTAATCGGTCTTTCACAGTTTCACATCATTTCAAATCTATAGGAAGAGTACATCATTTCAGCCACAAGACGTCCACTGGTGAACATAGGCCTCCCCCATCGACCTCCAATCCGAGCGGTTGGAGGCGGTCTGCATCCAATGGGTACCCGCGACTTCGACTATGTCGTCCGTCCATTTCGCAGGAGGCCGTCCCACGCTTCGTCCGTACATGCCCGTTTACGTAGGAAGAGTACAATAATAGATAAATAGAGAGATATATAATATATCTCTCAACTGTAACTCCCAAGTTAAAGTTGTTCCAATGTACAATGGGCGGGCGATATCGCCGGGAGCGATCTTGTATAGCCTCTGTAGCTGTTTTTAGGGTTCTGTACCTAAAAGGCACTAAACGGAACCCTTATACAAATTTCGTTATCCGTTTGTCTGTCTTTTAGTCAAGACCTTTTTCTCATAAACGCGTGGAGGTACCCATTTAGTTGAAATTCATTCCACATACCTAAGTATTTAGCTTGAAACAATTGTACAAATCAAACTTTCAAGGCAATCAAAATACCTAGGTATATTGCGGTTTATGTAGCATAAGTTCATCCCTGATTCAATTTTTTATGTACCAACCCTCAGTGCACAAGTCCGGCTTACGGTTAATCAACCTTTTTATCTAGTTAAATTTTATATCTGCATCAAATTTGAAATAAAGGCCAAGTTTCACATCTATGGTCACAGTTCAGATTTGAATTACAACTGAGACTATTTAAGTTTTATGTTTATTCTGTTTACTTCAACCAATTCAACTTACCTCATAAGTTAATAGTGAAGATACTAAGATACTAAGATTAACTAATTTTTTTTCCTCATTAAAACCTGTATTTACATTAAAGATTAACGTGATACATCTGGATTTATGCATAAAACTTTGTAACACCGCCGCCGTTCTTTCTGGCCAAACTAAATTAGATATTTAAGCATCTGTCTAATGTACCTATACCTAGTCTAAGAGCTAGAGCCCGCCTACATAATTATGGTATAAAGTGGTAACTTTACTCACGCAAGCAAGTAGATACCTACTGCCCGCTGGATTCTTCAAGTGAGCTTAGTTCCAAAATTTAATTTTTTCTTTGTATTATGAAATGAAAGTAAAGGTTCCGACATTCTTCAGAGCTGTCTGGCTGCTAGAGAAATTACTTTTAAATAGTTTCATAAATATGGTATACTTTCATAAATATTATTAGACGAAGAGTGCTGCAGTCTCTGGCTCTATTAAAAAAGATTAAACATACCTGTCGTTATTATTTTTGCGACTATTTCTAAACGTAATAATAAAATAAATCAATTATTTTATTAGACAATCTAATAAAATAGTAACTCGCTAGTTTTTGAATAAATACTAATTTTATTGTGTATGTATCTATACCATGTATAGCGCTTTGTATAAATTAATTAAGACTTTATAGTTAAGACTCATATAAAAATAAGGCAGGTTCCAATAAGGATTAAACAAAAACAAAATGTGTTATGGACTTATTTATTGCACACTGATTTCCCATTTAAAACGAACCGTACTAAACGTTAACAATCTGTGTATATTAATGTATAAATAAATAATACAAAAATGGGCACTGTGAAAAACACTTTGCAAACAAATTCCCAAGAATCGATTAATTTTTACCTATCATCAGAATATGAAATTTCATTTTTTTAAATAAATAAATAAAATCATTTATTTTCGCCATTAATATTATTAAGTCTACACCCATTAGGTAGATACATATTTTTACTTTACATTTTCACTTAGGTTGGGGTTAACTACGTTACATACCTATATACAGGTTTATATTTCCATTTTTCTCATCATCCAATGGAAGAATCCCAAGATAGAGAAAGACATCGTCAGTGGAACTGCAGATGCTTTAATCCATGCCCACAAACTGCAATCAAAGTGTGTTATGTACATTACTATGTACTTAATTAAAGCCCTCACAAAGCAAAGAAGACTGTATTTAGCCAGTTGTCTCATCGCCAGTAAGTAAACGAGTACCTAACTATCGGCTATTTTCTCTTTCAAGAAACTTGTAATAGATATAACATTTCGTGTAAACAAATAAATGCCTATCATTAATAACTGAACGCGCTGACTGTTAATACTACCGACGGAGGCTCGTTCCACTAGTTTGTCACTGAGCGAGAAGAGCTTTCAAAGATAATTCTCGCTTAGCGATGCTCGCTTGGTGGTCGGGATTCAAGCCACGGGTATTCGCCCGTTGCTCTCGTACACTCGCTCGCTTACGGCCCAGCGACAAAACTATCGCTACAACGCCCTTGATTCTTGCTACTCGCCAACTCGTCTTTAGTAGCTAAGCGCTACTCGTCCATCGCCGGCGGTAGACCAACTGCCTAGAAGGATGGATCAGACTTTCTTGTGATCGTTAAAGAAAACTTTATGACGATCACAAGATAGCCCGCTAAATCAAACAGAAAATTACGCTGTTACAGTGTAAACAAGCTGCACTGTATCAGAACGGACGGTCTGTATCTACTTTTTTACTCGTCGTATTTCTATGCTAGGGTCTATTTCTATAAAACCATAGACATTAGACTAAAACGTTTTTCTGTCACACTGCTGAAAATCTTTTCAGCAGTATCTACATAACAGATGTATTTTATAATATTATGTATCTACATAACAGATGAATTTTATAAACTCACTCATAAGGGTCATCAGATATGTAGTAGGGTTGAGGCGTGGGTACAAGGCCGCAGTCAGATATATAAACTCGCACTGTCGGTTTGTCGTCCACATCCGTAGGCGTGTGCTCCACCATGTGCACAATGTTTTGACCTTCCACCACCTTGGATCAAATTAAATATATTTGAAAATAAACAGTTAATCTAAGTACTATTTTTGAGCTAAGTAAAATAGGTTTCCTTTCGGGGCTGGCAAGCCGAATGAGATGACAGTCGCTCCTGGAAAAGCAGATCTAGCAATTTGTTTTAAACTCTTTATAAATCATCCTAATTATCACAGGCGCGACAATTTTATGCATTATCCTAAAGATAATTAATTTTTACGCAGTAACATTTCAAATAACAATTATTGCTTAACCACTTCATAAAAATGACAATTTTAGTCTAAAAGGAAGATGAAATGTAAGTCCAATTACCTTTCCGATAACAGTATGCAAATCATCTAGCCAAGGAGTTCCAGTGGTCGTAATAAGGAATTGGCAACCATTTGTATTTGGTCCTAAAATTACAAAGACATAAAATATAGAATATTTATGTTTTAAATACTAGAATACGCCACAGATCAGTAATAGACAACACTACCTTTATTAGCCATAGACACAAAACCAGCGACACTGTGTTGCGTACTCAGGTTCTCATCATCAAATGTTTCACCATATATACTGATGGAGCCTGTTCCGTCGTCAGATACTACGTCGCCTCCTATAACACCAAGAAATGAAAATTTTATTGTTGGAGATCATAATAGATATTTTGGAAAATCAAAATAATTATTAATTATGATATATATAAATTATGCTGTAGGTTTTCTACAATATAGGGTTCTTCAAGAAGAGGTTTTTAGAGATAGAGATTAGACGGTTTTTACAGGGTTGAATATGATGCCCCTGGTGTAGCACACGTCCATAGACCACAATAACCATTTCCTATACTATCAGGTGGGCTATGTCCTTGTCTGCCACCTGAGTGGTTTAATATAATAGATTTTTAGATCAATAACGTTATACAGATTCAAATGTAATCATCAGTAAGATAATGATGGTGATGACAGATTTGACCTGTACTATTACATATGTTATGTAGCAAATTATTAAGATTTACGTGGAAAGGAAAAGAATAAAAAAATGCTACTTACCTTGTACCATAAATCTTTTAATAATGCGATTAAATGAGGTCCCCTTGTAAGACATCCCTTGAATACCTTTGGTCGACAACACAATGAAGTTCTTGACAGCATTAGGGGCCAAATCTCCAAATAATCCTATTACAACTCGACCTAAGTGCTTGTTTTCACGTTGAATATCAAAATAGACCTGATTTGTAACGCGAAATTGCCGTGCCTGTAAAACAAATATACATAAACTTATTTTTTTATTATTTATTTTCACATAGACTTGCCAACCTTGTGCTCAATAATGCAAGCTTCGGATAGTTTCATATTCGGCAGTGATGATGATGATGATAACGAGTTTTAGCTACAATCTATCAATACAAATTGAAATACTTACATTTGACAAAATAGCATTTATAGATATAAAAAAGAATAACACTGATGCAATATGGAAATTCATTTTATTGTGAACACTTATGTGTCCAGTTCACTCTAATCACTTTGTAACACTGCCTTAGTTTAGTAGATAATTAAATAATACCTACCTATGAAGGAAGCCTTCCAAGTGCATAGCGTCACTTAAACACCAAATATAATAATATGTAGCGTTGAGAAGTATTCGGCACGGTTCTTCTTGTACGTAGGTACTATAATGTACTTATATATTTTCACATACAATATTACATGCCATACTATATTTGAAAATGTTGGAAATTCTAGACTTTAGAAGTTCAATCTTTGATAAGTATGTGATAATGATTATTTTCATCCTTAAACAAATAACCATATCCTAGATGTCCCTTAAAGTGACTTATCTCTATCTATTATGCTCCTAATCTATCACAATTTAGGCTTCATTGTTGTGGTCATCGACACATGCTTTGTGTGACTTTTTATATGCAATTTTAATTTGTCACTTCTACTGAATTCTCTATCACAATTTAGAGTATCTTTGAAGGGACACTTAAATAGCTTCTTGGCCTGGTGCAATCTCATATGCCTTTGAAGAAGATCACTTCTTTTAAACATGTATTTGCATACAGAGCATTTAAATTTTTTACTACCATGTTTCAACATATGAGCTGATAAATATTTTTTCATTGGGAAGCTAATATTGCAAATTTTACACTGAAATGGTTTGTATTTAGCATGTATTTGCAAGTGCAGGCGTAATCTTTTGTCACTGGCAAAAACTTTGCTACAATGTATACATGCTTTATTGTGGTTCTCTGTGAGCATATGCAGGGCTAATTTTTCTGATTTACGAAATTCTGCATCGCATTGTGTACATTTATATAACTGTAATTTTTTAGACACTCCTTTATCAGATTTATTATGAGTGTTTTGATGAGCAGCAATGTCTTCCAAACTACCAAAAGTCAATCCGCATAAATGACAAGCATATTCAAGCATGTCATGAGACATATTTATATGCTGGAGTAAACTTTCAACAGTGTCACAAAACTCCATACAATCATGTTGTATACATTTGAACTTTTTAACAGCCAAATGATTTTTCAAATGTGCTCTATATTGACTATAGCTAGATAATACAAAAGTGCAATATGGACAACTGTAACTTAAGAGTTCTGCTTCAAGAGTTTTGGCTGTGGTCTGAGTAAGACCATCTGGCCAAACTTTATGACTAAAAATATGTCTCTGTAAATGAGAATTTTGATTAAAACAACGACCACACACAACACACTGGAAAGGGCTTTCATTATGTGTTTTGGTATGTGCAAGAAAGCTTTTCATATTTTTAAACTGCTTCTTACATGCTGTACAAGTATGGTCTTTAGGCTGAATTGAAGTTTCGCTTGAAACCATATCAGGTTCCATTTTACTTCGCTGTAATGCTATAGCTTCACTAGAAAATGGTTCATTTAATACAGTTGTCTGTAGAATAGAAGAGGTAGGCAAAAGTTTTTCTTCCAAAGCACCACCGCTACATTTGAAACTTTTGTGATCCAGAAATATTTGTAAAGAGTTAAACACTGATTTGCAAAGACCACACACAAAAATATCTTCAGTTACCGAATCTAGTACAATAACGTGGGCCATTATAATAGAAGTAGTAGAGGTATTTTTCAACTATAATATAACTTTTTATTGTGGCATAAACTATATAATATTATTAAAATACAAATCCATTCATATAGAAAAACAAATAGATGACAAATAAAAGTGAATAATTGACTTGACATTGGCGTGTGACATTGGAAAGAGGTACGTTTAAAAAGTTAGCATTCAGTGAGATAAGAGTGAGATCCAGAAGTCTGCAAGATGTAAAATCTTGTGTCGTCTCGTCCAATTTTATTGGCAAGCTGTGGCAAGAAGGAAGTTAACATTCGTCTGATCATAGAAGAATGCAGAATAAAATTAAGTAATATTGGTGTTGCAAGCCTCCATAGGTCACGGCACGAAACTACTTTCCAACAAGTTGGCCGTGTGCTTGTTTGCCACCAAAGTTGTATACAAAAGAAAATATAGGTACCTACACTGTCAGCGTGTGTTATAAGTGAATATTTTTGTATGACCACGGTCACAATACACCCCGGCGGCGAGTAGCCTCAGCTGTGATTTACGAAGCAACGCAACGGCAATAACACGCTGCTACGTATATTATTCACCGAGGTCGATAAATAGATGAGTATCGATAATAAACGTAGACTGTTGGTCATAAATCTCTTTCTAAATGGTCACGAATGATTGAATGTTATTTATTATCGTGAGTGACCATCACTTAACGATATTAAATGACATTTATTCGATATTGACCTAAATCCTATATACCTGGTCATAAAATCACAAAAAAAAAATTGATACATTTGACAATTTTGACATCTTTCATATTTCATATCAGTTTGTTTGCATGTTTGTTGTGTGTAAATGAAATCAAGAAAATATTTAAACTAAATTACTATCCTTTGCTGAATTTAAAGACTAAAGTTTTTGTTTTGTAAGTAAGTATTCACATATTACGTTAATTTTCTAATAACATAAACATAATGTAACGGGAAGCGGGTTTCGGGATTGGAAGTAAACTAACTCGAGCGATTTAACACTTTATTCAAATCACCAACAGTCTTAAGCGTACACACAGTCTATTGTCCGAGGCACTCGTACGCACTTAGAGGTCTGTACTGCACTGCACTGTCTTTATACACAGTCTCTAGAACGGCTACGTTCACTGAGCGTGTATGGTTCACAACACATGCACTTATTGCACATGCACCACTAGCACTTTCACTGACACTGACACTTTTTATTAGCACTATTACTTGCACTTTTCACTTAACTTCTTCTTCTTCTTCTTCTTGTTTCCACTTCAACCACTGAGACTTAACTGCTCTTTTGGCGCTCCCGGTGCTGTTTATATACCATGAAGAATCTTCTGGAAATCCTAATTTCGCTAGTCTTTTCGATCGTCATTACGATCGTAATTTCGATTCTCTTTATTTACAATTATTCTAGTTCATTCCATTTGAGGAGTTCAATTTCAGAACTTGGGCTCATCTTCGAGAATATTCTATCACTTGCTAGAACTTTATAAATTTTAGGATTTAAATCAAGAATTCTCCACCTTACTTACCAAATAAATTTCTAGAAATATTAAAAATCACAAAAACCCATTTATGTACATGCGAGGTTCGAACCGTCAACATCTTGCACAGCAGACCATCGCTAAACGCATCGGGCCAGCGCGGCTGTTAAGCTTCTAGTCGAAATTATCAAATGCTTCAATCATTGACGGCTTACGTCATGAGTGGTGACATTCGTAACACTGCCCCTCCTAAGACATGCTCGTCCCGAGCATCGTTAGAACCGTAGTAACGAGCCAGTCTGTCGACGTGAACCACTTTAGCGGAGCTTCTTGGCGTCTTTTGAATTCTATAAGTGACATCATTAATTCTTGTTATCACTTTGTAAGGTCCTTCCCAACTCGGCTGAAGTTTCGGTGATAATCCTTGCTTCCGTACTGGGTTATGAAGCCATACTGACGACCCTTCCTCAAAACACCTTAAATTGGCACTTCTGTCATATCGTGTTTTCATTCGTTCACTGGCTTGTAAATTTGCTTCTCTCATACATCTGTGAACTTCATCCATTCTTCTCCTCAACTCATCAGCGTAATCTGTTATTGAGTTAGGTGAATCAGGAGGGCACCCCGTGAGGAGTTCTGCCGGTAGGCGAAGTTCTCTGCCAAAATTTGAACAGTAGAAATAGTGGAAGATACTCGTCCCAATTCCTCTGATGCGAATCGACTATCTTCGCTAGATGCTGCTCCAAAGTTCTATTAAAGCGTTCCACCATACCATCTGACTGCGGCCGATAAGGTGTCGTTCGCGTCTTATGAATTTTCAACATTTTGAAAACCTCTTGAAATACTTGCGATTCAAAGTTCCGTCCTTGATCACTGTGAATTTCTAGGGGTAATCCGAATCGACAGAAGACCTCGTTCACCAATATAGTTGCGACCGTAAGAGCTTCTTGATTCGGTATTGCGAACACCTCCGGCCACTTAGTGAAGTAATCCATCACTACCAATATGTAACGATTGCCATTCATTGATATAGGAAAAGTTCCGGCAATGTCTAAAGCTATCCTTTCCCAGGGAGCTCCGACATTATACAATTGCATCCTGGCTCGACTTCGTGTTTGTGGACCTTTAACAGATGAACATGGTACACATTTTCTACACCAATCTTGAATGTCTTCCTTACAGTGTAACCAATAAAAATGCTCTCGTATTTTTAATAAGGTTTTTCTAACTCCAAGATGTCCACCTGACACTCCATCATGGAAAGCTCTAAGTATTTCTGTCACTTTTGCTTTTGGTACAATAATTTGTATATGTGTACCATTTCCAGACGCGCTCTCCCATTTTCGGCATAGTAAGCCATCACGAAGTATCAAACTATTCCATAAAGCCCAATAACTTTTAGTTGCAGAGCTCAAACCAGCAACTTCATTCCAAGCTGGACGTGGAGAGGAACTCGTTAACCATTCCAGAATCGGCTTTAAGTCGTTATCTTCTGCTTGTGAATTTCGCATGGCGTCATTATCCCAGCTTTCATTAAGAGAATCTGTTCTTATGACTCGTATAATTGTGTCTTCTTTTCCCTCTTGTCTTTCACAATGTTTGCAGTCATCGGCACAAGGTCGGCGAGACAAAGCATCAGCATTTTTATGTGAGCCACCACTTCGATGTTCTATTTCAAAGTCGAACTCTTGTAATTGCTCGATCCACCGTGCGACTTGTCCTTCTGGATTTTTGAACTGTAGAAGCCACCTCAACGCCGAATGGTCCGTCCTAATAAGAAATTTGCGTCCTAGTAGGTATTTCTTGAAATGTTGTAACGTTTTTACTACGGCCAGAAGCTCCCTCCGCGTTACACAATAGTTTCGTTCAGGTTTTGATAGTGTTTTACTGAAGTAAGCTATAACAACCTCTTGATTTTCCTTCCTTTGTGACAGTGTTCCACCGATGCCTAGGTTACTGGCGTCCGTATCTACAACAAACTCGTTCCTTCCGTCAGGATAACCCAATATAGGTGCTTCACAAAGGCGTTCCTTAAGTTTTTCAAAAGCTTTCTCACATTCTTGATCCCAAACGAAAGTTCGCTTCTCTTCTGTTAGTCTGTGTAGTGGCTTCGCGATATCGGAAAAGTTCTTCACAAAACGACGATAATAAGAGCAGAGCCCCATAAAGGCTCGCACCTGTGTTTTGTCCTTCGGCGCCGGCCACTCTTTTACGGCAGAGACTTTGGCGGGGTCTGTTTCTACTCAATTTTCAGAGATGACGTGACCCAAATAATTGACTTGTCTCTTGAAAAAGCTGCATTTCTTTAAATTCAGTTTTAAGCCTGCTCCCTTAATTTTGCTGAGCACGCTTTCCAACTTCTTAAGATGATCATCGAAATCTCGCCCCACTATGATAACATCATCAAGATACACCAGACACGCTTCTCCTATTAATCCCGCAAGAACTCGCTCCATCAACCTTTCGAAGGTCGCAGGTGCGTTGCACAAACCAAAGGCCATAACCTTGAACTGCCAGAGTCCTTTCCCAGTAGAGAATGCAGTCTTCTCTTTATCCTTGGAATCCATTTCCACCTGCCAGTATCCACTTTTCAGGTCCAATGTAGAAAACCATTTCATTCCACTCAGGGTGTCTAGCGTGTCGTCTATTCTTGGTAACGGATAACAGTCCTTCTTCGTAATATCATTCAGTCGGCGATAATCGATGCAAAACCTGGTTGTACCGTCCTTTTTCTTAACTAAGACAACTGGAGAACACCAAGGGCTAGAAGAAGGTTCTATTACTCCATTTTCTTCCATTTCTTTTATCAGACCTTGAACTTCTTCTTCTTTGGCGAATGGTATTCGTCGAGGGCGTTGGCGGATTGGTTGTGCATCTCCAGTATTTATTTGGTGTTTTACTAACCCAGTCTTTCCGATGTCTTTGTCGCTCTCAGAGAAAATGTCACTGAAATGTCTCAACAAATTCTTTGCCTTGACTAACTGTATAGCACTCATATCTTCCTTACAGTCGACAAAGATTTTACCGAGATCTATTTTTCCTTCAGAGACCTTCGTCTTCTCTTGGCAACTTCTTAACCACTCTATTTCTTCACCTACTCCAATAAGGGTACCTCTTTTTAAGATCTGCGTATCACTGCTCAAATTAAGCACTGGTACCAACATGTTTTTAGACATCCCGACTACCGTTCTAGCTGGTATCCATGAGTTATCTCCTTCTATCTTTTCAATAACTAGACAACGTCGGCAACTTTTTCGTGGATCTTTATTCATTGTAACTGGTACAAGTGACTGAGTCCTTGGTGGTAGCTCGGTATCTCGATGGCAGTAGATTTTACCTCCAACACCTCCCTTCATAGGCACCTCTGTTCTTCCACATTTAATGACTCCGTTTACGATATCAATTTTGCACTGATGATTTTTCATAAAGTCTAAACCGATTATGCAGTCATCTACTATATCAGCTACTACAACTTCTTGCCAAAAGAGTTTATCGCCCATCTTAATTGCCACTACCCGTTCTCCTTTAACAGGTATACGCTGACCGGTAGCTGTAGTTAAATGTATAGTTTCTGTCTGGTTCTTTATCTTTCCACAGTCCTTCAAAATCCGTAACCCAACTACCGTACGCGATGCTCCAGTATCCAAAGTTAATTGACATGCAATTCCGTTTATTCTTCCACTGACAGTTAGACTATTTCCATCCGTGCTTTGATAAATCTTGACTTTTGGGGCTTCACGACTACCGGCCAACGTCCACCCCTTAAACTTGGCCGGAATTAGTTTTCCGCCGTCTCCGACGCTTGTATTCCTGCGTCGGTCCTCAACGTCGTACGGTTCGGGCAAGCATTCCTGAGATGACCTCTTTCCCCACATTGATAACAGCGGGGAGCGAAGTTCCTCCGTCCATTTTCTTGCTCGGATGTCACTACTCTTCGCAGGCGTCCACTCCCATTTTCACCACGGACGGCTTCTACTTCAAGTGCGTGTGCCACAGCTTCTTTGACTTCTGGATGATGGGCCAAACGTACTGCGGCTCTTACTTCTTTATCACGTATTCCATCGACGAAGGTTTGTAGCAGCATCCTCTCAATGAACGTCGCAGGAGAGGACTGATATGCCTTCCTCACAAGCTTCTCTACTTCTAAAGCCCATTGCTGCAATGTCTCTGTAGGCTTTTGTACCCTGTCCCGAAGCTGTGCTCGGAATACATGTTCTAGATGTGCATCGCCGTACCTTGACTCTAAGGCGTCAAGGAGCTCTTGATAAGAAGCCTCAGTCTCTATGGCCTCTAACACCGTTGCTGCTTGGTCTCTCAGGGCTAAGGTGAGTCCAGTCCTCGCTTGTTCTTCACTCCAGCCGTTTAGCTGTACTACAGCTTGAAACTGTCGCTTATATGCATTCCAGGACGATGTTCCGTCGTATGGAGGCACCTTGAAGCTTCCTCCTGAAGAGACTACGGCAACCGGCGCTGTTGTACCTGAAGCCTTGATTTTTCGTAGATCGCCCTCAACTGTTGAGATGCGCGCATGTTTTCATGACTTTCTACCGTTTTCTGCACCTCCTCTACTTTCTTAATGGTCTCCGTGACTACTGAGAGTACTCGGTCTCCCATCGCTTGTAGTTGCTCCTCCTGGCGGCGCGCTTGCTCCTCCTGGCGGAGTGCTTGCTCCTCCTGGCGGCGCGCTTGCTCCTCCTGCATGGCGCGCAGTTGCTCCTCCTGGCGGCGCGCTTGCTCCTCCTGGCGGAGTGCTTGCTCCTCCTGGCGGCGCGCTTGCTCCTCCTGCATGGCGCGCAGTTGCTCCTCCTGGCGGCGCGCTTGCTCCTCCTGCATGGCGCGCAGTTGCTCCTCCTGGCGGCGCGCTTGCTCCTCCTGCATGGCGCGCAGTTGCTCCTCCTGGCGGCGCGCTTGCTCCTCCTGGCGGCGCGCCTGCTCCTCCTGGCGGCGTACTTGCTCCTCCTGGAGGCGCGTTTGTTCCTCCTGGCGGCGCGCTTGCTCCTCCTGCATTGCGCGCAGTTGTTGGAAGAGTACGCTTATGTCCATCGGCGAAGGTGCACTTAGAGGTTCCTGAGTAGCTGAACCATGTGCGGGGACAGCAGAGGGTCCTTCGCCAGCAGCACGCCGATCACTAGGGCCTTCGACATGTGAGACCGCTGGGTCGGGTTCACCTTGTTCTCGTCCCGTAGTTCTGGACCGTGTGTTGGGTCGCTCTGGATGTTCTCTTGGCGTGAACGGCATCGTTCCTTCCAATCCCACTTCTGACACCAATGTAACGGGAAGCGGGTTTCGGGATTGGAAGTAAACTAACTCGAGCGATTTAACACTTTATTCAAATCACCAACAGTCTTAAGCGTACACACAGTCTATTGTCCGAGGCACTCGTACGCACTTAGAGGTCTGTACTGCACTGCACTGTCTTTATACACAGTCTCTAGAACGGCTACGTTCACTGAGCGTGTATGGTTCACAACACATGCACTTATTGCACATGCACCACTAGCACTTTCACTGACACTGACACTTTTTATTAGCACTATTACTTGCACTTTTCACTTAACTTCTTCTTCTTCTTCTTCTTGTTTCCACTTCAACCACTGAGACTTAACTGCTCTTTTGGCGCTCCCGGTGCTGTTTATATACCATGAAGAATCTTCTGGAAATCCTAATTTCGCTAGTCTTTTCGATCGTCATTACGATCGTAATTTCGATTCTCTTTATTTACAATTATTCTAGTTCATTCCATTTGAGGAGTTCAATTTCAGAACTTGGGCTCATCTTCGAGAATATTCTATCACTTGCTAGAACTTTATAAATTTTAGGATTTAAATCAAGAATTCTCCACCTTACTTACCAAATAAATTTCTAGAAATATTAAAAATCACAAAAACCCATTTATGTACATGCGAGGTTCGAACCGTCAACATCTTGCACAGCAGACCATCGCTAAACGCATCGGGCCAGCGCGGCTGTTAAGCTTCTAGTCGAAATTATCAAATGCTTCAATCATTGACGGCTTACGTCATGAGTGGTGACATTCGTAACAATAACATAACGTTCCTTTGTTCATAATTCCGGCTTCATTATGATATGTGTTTTATTGTGATGTTAAGGCTATAATTTTGAAAGTAAATTCATGGGAATGTTCTTTGTTGTGTTTCATACTACAGCAACTTTAAATTTTACAGTACTTGGCTACTCTATACCATGAATAATAGCACAATATCTATTCTACACAGTGTACACTTTAGTCCTCTTTTTAATATTTCCCTTTTTCTACCTCTAACTAAAAGCATGACTATGTCTGTACTATGGCTGAAATGAATTTATGATGATGTGTGTACAAGTTGTATGTCTTTATTGTGTACCATTCTTGATTCTTAATTTTATTTCAGGTCAACATGACTGTCAATAATACTATTGCACATCAGCGCTTAATCTTAAGTGGAGATCGGGAAAGGTACTGATTTTATAAAAAATGTTTTTAATAACATCCATTCCATTCTGACATCAAGTGAGTGTTAGGTGATGATGATGTGAGTGCTTTGATGTTGAATGTACCAGAAGTTTTTACTTTGAAACCATCTTGATAGCATGGTGGTGTTCAGACCCATGTTTGCAAATATGGAGGGTAGTTCTCAATTCTCAAATAATCACCTTTCATCCACTGTAGGAACATCTGCCAGATTCCTTTTTGCCTTCATGTGAAATTTTATATTATATTGAAGTATTTTTGTAGGTTTAAAGAACTTTTAAGAAGACGTCTAATAGAATGTGGTTGGAGAGACCAAGTTAGAATGCTGTGCCGAGATGTTGTGAAAGAAAATGAAAGTAATAATGTCACATTTGATGGGCTAATTACAAAAGTAACACCCCGTGCACGATCATTAGTTCCA
Source organism: Pelosia muscerda (assembly GCA_963691645.1). NCBI lineage: Eukaryota > Metazoa > Arthropoda > Insecta > Lepidoptera > Erebidae > Pelosia > Pelosia muscerda. Next base: position 11,098,302 of record OY829100.1, read on the forward strand.
GACACTGTCAAGAAAGAACTACTTCAAAAAATTAAAACTCATTTACTCACTCAAAAAGATCAATAGATTAACACTTAGATATGTTAATTTGTGTTTTAGGTTACTGTCAATATAAACTAATATTTTATTTGTATTATAATTCATATTTTAATTGTATTGTAATCCATTTTAGTGTAATACAAAAGGCATTTAAGAGAAAAAATTTAACAAGCACACATTATTTTACATCACTTTGATGTAAAATAATGTGTGCTTGTTAAATTTTTTCGGCTATATTAAATAAAAAGAACATTTTTACAACCAACAGTATATTTATTTTATAAACATTTACTTTATTATACATCCAGATTAAACAAAAATATATATTGCTTATACATAATACTGCCATACTTACATTCTTGCAAATAATGATATTGCCTTTTATTTTTTGTCATGGACATTTCTGTAGACCAGTAGTGTACTCGTAATTATTTCATGGACTACAGTGACATTAAATCAGTCAACAGATTTTAAGCTGCCCTGTTAATTGGCGACAAGAATATTTATTACAAACTAATTTTAAATCATTATGAAACAAAAATGTTGTAAAATAATGTACAGATCACTTCATAAAGTATATAAATGGCATTAAAAGTGTATTTAAAGATAATACTTAAAATAATATCACACCTGAAAATAGCAAGTATATGGCTATTCACTAGGTAAACAGAATATGTAAACTGTACTGTATACAATAATAATACATAATATGCTATGGACATAGATAAAAAGTGGATACATTTCATTAAAAAATTATACAGCTGTCATAATTTTCATTATAAAAATATTTTGAGCAAATAAAATTATGCTTATTTCATTAAGGTAAACCCAATACCTAACAGTAAATTCAATAATGAATATAAACTAGTAACAAATTTATTAAAGTGGACCTCACTGTTTCCGTGAGAGCATTAGTAAAGAAAGAGCTACATTTTTTAATATATTCTAGTACTTGTGATGAGAAAGTATCATTGTCATTTTGGCAATATAAGAATATTTTCGATATTAATTATTTTATTGTTTTTAATATTGAGCATAAAATAGGACGAATATGGGTAAAAATGTCTTACATCAATCTTTTTAAAAATAATGTGTACTATTAAAGATGACCGGTGTAATCTTGCTACCATAATTACTATAAATTAATACTACATACCAACCCAATAGCATCAAACATTAAAAATAATATTTCCTGTCAGCATTTCAGCAGTACAAAGCTAAAAACGACAGATGGCACAGACACTCAATTTCACAAACACTTTGCATACATATGTGACTTCTCAATAACAGAACAGTTATGTGAAGAAATAAATTATTGGGAATGTTGACAGGTTCAGATCAAGAGGACGAAATAATATATAAATGCTTATAATATATACTTATAAGAGAAGGTTTTAATCGAAGATTATGAGCAATAAATTTTCTTAATATAAATATCCTTAAAGCTCTTTGATACCTGATCTAAAATTTGGTAATACACAATTATTACAATTTATTTATGTACAAAGATATACAATGGAATGTAATTTGGACTCAGTTTTTACTTTTGATCAAGTACAATTCAATTGATTATGTATAACTTAATAATGTAGCCATAACAATATTCAGTACTCTCTTATTATAACTTTAAAACTACCTATTATTTAATATAATTCTACCTACACATCAAATAATTGATCAATCCGTTTACACAATACTGCTGATTACTAATGAGCACTTTAATCATCAAAATTAGTACATGAACTTTTATGTTTGCATCAGCATTTGAGATTACTTATGACCGTACACAGTCCTGAAGCAGTCATAACGTTGAAGCATCGGAACTACAATTAGGGAAACTACATTATCTTTTTCGGAAAATGCCGTCCAACATTCATTAAATACCTAATAGACGACACTACCAAATGGGCGACAGTTGAACAAAGACCTAGTATTACTCGTGTCGAAGCAGGAAAGAAAACCTACAATGTTTCTGTTACAGTGATATACCAAATTGTTTTCTCAACTTACAGATAAAAAGGGCGCCAGCATGAGAGGACGTGTATAGACAGTTAATTTATATTGCGATCCAAAATCGCGATCCAGTATCGTGATGAAATAATATAGGCACAATCTCGTTTGCACTCATATTATTTATTGTTGAGAGTGAGAGAGACAGAGAGAGAGAGAGAGAGAGAGAGAGAGAGAGAGAGAGAGCGTCAAAGTATTGATGTGTCAAAATATAGCTTAAAGTATTGTGTCATAATGAATACATCAAGCAATATTATAAACATCATAAATGTGCCAATCACATCATGTACCTACATGGTGATACAATACAATAATGGTTGATTCAATTGTACCTATATTGCAACTCTTATCGCGTTCCATAAATGCCGACGTCTGTAAGCATTTAATGTATTCGTTTCAAAAGGTTGACCGAGATCGCTGTACCGCTCACCGCTCACCGCTCCCATTATATGCGCGGCGTAGCATGGAGAGTACAGCGTCCATTGTGTGCGTAGTGTGATAGGGGGAGTGTACGGTTCCTGCACGTGGTGTGGTGGGGGATCTACCGCTCGTGGCGTGGCGGGGGGAGTGTTTTGCTCCCATGAGTGGAGTGGCGAGTCTTTCTTCCTCTCTATCACATTCCCTGCCACGCCGCGCACATCATAGGAGCGATATTGCAGTCGTGGTCAGACTTTAATACTTGCAATGCTAGGTCTTAGGGACACAATTTATTATTTTAATAACAAATTTAATAAACCGACATATGTACGTATAGAAGAATAAAATTTATCTTGATCGGTTACTATGGCAAAGGCCCGCCCGTCTATATCAAACATTAAAAATTTTGGCAACCGAATTTATGCAATACTTCGTACTCATATCCATATAATTAACATTTAAATTACTTAAAAGCTTAAACTAAATGAAAGAAAACATTCAGTTTATCTTCACCACTCCGTTTAAATTAAAAGAATAGTTATGCGATTTCAGACAATAACCATTACAATATATTATTGCACTTTTGACTAACTATATCGGATATTGGGAATTAGTACTGGTTGGTGCTACTGCTACCTTACATACTAACTTGATAAATCCTCATAATATAACTCACTGTCCGCAGTTACTTAATACGTGTACCTTACATAATATTATTTTGATGAAATATATGATTTTTATACGTACTTTTAAATAATCAACAATGCTCTAGGCATGGATGACAAAAAATAGTGAGCAGTTGAGTACCGTTTTCAAGATCAATTCAAAGATATTAGATTCAATAAAACTAGATCTTTCGTGATTACATACTTATATACAGATGTTAAGCAACAAATTTAGAAAATAACGGCCGTAGATATATTAATAATAACTAATAATATCTTTTAGGAGATTCATCTATTCATAGGAACATAGACTTACATCTTAGAAATAGCTGCATTATTATATTCACCTATTAAAACATGTAAATAAAGATCTGAAGCTAACTCATATAATACATATTCAACATTCTAGCAACAAAATGTTGCGACAACATTACCTAATAAAATTTCGAAACAAATAACACAACAGCCGTTCACCGGTCACTCACAACCCGCGCAATAACTGCGCTCAATTTGATACCTCCGGCTCAGCGTTCGAATCGAAAAGTCCGGTCATGAGATTACTAGAAAATACAATATTAGCGTAGGAGTCTCGACTCGACCGTGCAAGTGGAGACCGACCCGGCCATTCATCACCGATCAATATATACAAAGTTCAATAACGCTACTCGATCTAGATTATTAATTCACGATATGGCCACCGATAATAAGATCTATAGGTAAAAAGTGAAACTTATTACGATCTTTACCTATTTGGAACGCGTACACGCTGGTTCGATGAGTTTAAAATAAGAAGTTGGCATACATCGGACGATCGTGCGCGTTTACCAGTTATGGGGGGCCGGTGGGGCTGGCGGGGCTGGCGGCGTGTCCTGCGGCTAAGTGTGCGCGGCGAGGCGGGCGAGGGGCGGCGCGCGGCGGGTGCGGGACGAGGGGGCCCGCGCCACCAGCACGAGTGAAGACGCCAGCGCTAACCGAACCGGCACGTGCGACCCGCCTGGTAACCTGCACATACATTATTGTGTTAACGGTTGTCAATCGTCTATGAAGGCTTACCTACTAGCTTTTTTTCTTTTTGTAATAGTTTTTTTCGATTCGAATTCGATCTTTAACTTTATCCGAACTATTAATATTATTATTTGGATAAACATTAAGCATAAAGGTGAATGCAGATTTGGCCGCAACGCACGCACCGGCGGGCGTACCCGCATTCCGGATGCCGTAAGGTGCTGCCAAGTCTGCGTTCACCTTAAGTATGGAACTTTGAGTATTTACCAACACCAACATTTTAAGAGCACCCTGAAAATTGGTAAACCTGCTGATTAACGGAGGCGGCACCGGCGCAAACTTATCTCTCGGTGGCAAATTAACGTTTTAATGATGATGAAGTAATTACGTAAGTAGTAATTATACGTACTTGACGAGCACGGAGGTGACGGCGGCGCGGCCGTCGGCCGTGGGCTCGATGGCCACGGGGCGCAGGTCGGGCGCCCGGCGGCGACGCGGGCCCGCTGACGTCACGCCGCCGCTCAGCACTACGATCACCGCCGCGAACGGCCGCTTCGCCATGTGCAGCATCTGGGGAGAGAGGGATATTACAGTTCTATTTACTTTGCATGAGGCCGTCCGCTGCCTCGGGCATGTGGGCGCACATGCGGGCGCCCGTATCGCTCACATAGTACTAACTATATGCATGGAACCGGACGCAATGTATGCGACCCGCATAAAGAAGGGGATGCTGTGAATACTATAAGCGGAACCCGGGCTTCATGACGGAGGCCTTATTATCGACTTATTATTAGCTGAGCAAGTTAATGATTGTAACTGAATACTTGTACCCCGCTGTTTTATAAGCGTTTTGATGTTCCTAGGTCAGAAGTTGCTTTTATTGATCCTACATTTCGAATTCAGTTAAACTATTTATTTATAACTACTCAATTGTATTAGATTGTATTGGTAAATTCTTTCGGAATTCTGGTAATTACTAACCTCAACTACGTGTCTTCTTCTGGCGCGGCGGACGTCAGCCGCTTGCTTTGCCTTCCACGCGACCACACACGCCGCTAGGAACAGGAAGAAACAAGAGAAGAATACTGAAAAGAATACAAATAGATCGATGTGCAGCTGATCTTGACGGAAGAATGTAACGCCGAAGCTCGCCGCACCCTCGTCCGTATGTCGAGCACGAATCACTATGTAGAACTTGGTGTGTGTGAGGTCGTGTATGTGCTGAGGCAGCGTCAGCACGAGACGGTTGCGCAGGTTCTTCACGCGAAGCAATATATTCCTCCTGTCCACGGTCACGTATGTGGCCAAACTCTTGCAGGTATAGTCGGCTAGAGTATATTCCACTTTGTCGTAATACCACGTCATGTGTGGCTCTTCAGGCACGTGATCGTCAAAGGACGGCATTCTCCGACTCGGCTCGTGTTTATGATAAGTTGGATCCAGTTCTACTGCGTGGTCCCCGTTGCTCGCGTTTACCGAGACTACAAAAGAACTGTCGTTCGGACTTAGATATAAATCCACAGCGCCCTGCGTCACGTCTACAATAACTCGTATGTCGACATTCATATATCTTGGATTTACAGCTACAAAAACTGTTTGACCTGGATAGAGTGGTCTCGGTTTCATTTTACATTCATCTGGAACAAAACCAAAAATGAGTAAGTCTGAAATGAATTTTTATGAATGGCCATCAAATGGTAACATATCTTACCGATTGATTTCCCGTCAAAGCATAATTTATTCTCTATATTGATAGTTTTATAACACTGGTGGCCATTTCTGGGGTCACCCATGTACAGGTCCTTGCACTTGACGCACTGGTAACGCCAACACTCCTGCGCAGAGTTCTTGCTGGAGCTGGTGGTTTGGCATGAGACGTCACTTTCGGTGTTATTGCCACAGTTACATTTTTCACCGGTAACTGGATCACAAGTGTCACCGTGTCCATGACATTCACACCTGAAAGTATTTACGTTGAATATTTACTATGGTAACAAATATTTTTAGTAATTTCGCTAAAATATATTAGCGAAATTATCTCTTAAGTTAGATAATGAATTCGAAATTTAAAAAGAACAAAGATCTTCAGGTTCGAAATAGCGTGACGTGTCAACACGATCTTAATATTCATATGTACTTTCATAAGGCGACATCAAGAATGGATAAATTATAATTATACTTTTACGCCGAGTCCACTGTAAATAATTCCATTGCATTTCGTAGGCGAGGCAAATTAGGAGTGAATGCTACACGGAATGTTGAATGTTGGAACACCGCCTCTGACTGCGACCATGTAATAGCGATGTTGCTTTTTTTTATTCTCTAAAAATGACCACTTGATAGTAATATCAATATGACACTTGCCAATAATTTCGAAAACCCGCGGCCCGTTACGTGCTTCGCTACGATAAAATGAAATAATAAAATATATTTAATAAATGAACCGCTTGATCGATTATCTGCTAACTTCACATAAACCATGTACTAAATAGTCCGAACACAGCCTAAACATTTAGTTTAGATGGGCCAGCTCTTGAATTATAAAATAACAACGAATAGTGGCATTGATTTATATATACCTACATATTGATATAAAATTAATCATTTGAAAACGATTCTTTCACTTGTTTTGTAGTTAAATCTACTGAGTTATTCTTTGTTTTTTCTTTTTTTAATATAGTTTTGTTTATTTAGACTGGGAATAATATTAAACAGTTTTTATTTTGTTCTCATATCATTGTTACCTATCATTGTTACAATTTATATCAACGTCATACTAACAATAGTATATTATTGTACTCACGGTCTGCACGGGTCCCGATAATCGTCTGACCCGCGGAAGTATCCTTCGATACACTTTTCACATCGAAGGCCATCAGTGTTGTTGGCACAACGAGCACAGCGCGCCTTGGTGGAAGCCCCAGCATCTCTGAATATATCTCTATATTCCTCTGGTTCAACGATGCCACCTACATCCCTGGAGGTCGGCGCCGCGTCGACGTCACTCGTACATATGGAAGTGTGACCGTGACAGTATGTGGAACAGGGCACGCACTGGACGTTATTCACTGGATCGCCTACGAAATTGGGTTTACATTTTTCACACTGGTCACCCTGTAAACAACAGTAGGTTCAGATTAACACAAGTATAATATATGTATTAGAATTTAATAATAATAATAAATGTCTTTATTGACACAGTTCAATGTGGTACATACAATTGGCGGCCTTATCGCACATTAGGCAATCTCTTACAGGCAACTATAGGATGGAGAAAAATATAGTATACATGATTTAGGGCAGTTTGGTGTACATAAATAATGATATAGGAGTTTAATAAACTTGAAGATATACATATACACATAATAAAAACATAGGTATATAATTTTTTTAATAAAAGAATTTACTACACTATATGTATTACAATTAACTACTAAAAATATTTGTGTCATTGCAAAGTTCGGGAGTATATTTTGACATAGAGACACTGCTCTTTGAATGTAAAACATACTATATGTTGAAGAAACTGTAAGTTAAGATAGTTGTAATATAGAGCATATGTTACCATAGTGTTATTGTGGCACTCGATGCACTTGTCGAGCTTGTCGGGCCCCTCGCAGTCGGCGTGTCCGTTGCACTGGCACTGGATGGTGCAGTTGGCGCCCACGTAGCCGAACTCGCAGCGGCACACGTCGGGCAGCACGCACGCGCCGCGCACGCAGCCCTGCGAGCACACCGCCACGCAGCCGCCCGCGCCCGACCGCTTGTGGCCCGCGCCGCACGCGCACTCGTAGCCCTCGGGCAGGTCGCGGCACACCTGAACACAACCGCTTGTCTCATACATCAACTTTCATTTCTTAACTTAGTATGGAATTACATTGTTCTTACACCTCCTGGGTCGTGGTCACCGACAAATAAGTTTTATACTTTTGAAATGCACAGCTTAGTCACTTTGTTTTCTGCACATATGTTTACTTATCAGTCAAAACTGAATGAATAAAGTAGTGTATCATTTGTTTTATATTAGAATGGAAGTGTTCACAGCTATATAATATTCATGTATCTATTTGTTTTGAACAAGTCTTGTAATTTATATATAATAAATTAATAAATAATAATTCTCAAAATCAATTATAAACTTATAATAGACTTGGGAGATAAAAGTAGAAATATTTTTTTTAAGTAAGTTGTATACTTGGCCCATATATCTACTTAATGTATCCCACATTCCAGTCTGTCCAATATATGTATACTTATTTCCTACCTATGCCTACCTATTATAATTAAAAGTATTTAAATTCTCAACTAAAAAAGTATTGTACTAGTCAGTTGCAGGTTGCAGTCAACATACAAAAACGCGTATACATAACGACGCGATCCTAAAATATTATTTCTAAAAAAATATCCATATATCTCACCTCCGAATCAGCTTTACACTGATGGTGATTATTTTCGCACTCGTTCTCAGGCGGACAGCGCGTGTAATGCCACGAAAAGGTGTCGTTGGAGTCGTCCGTATCGTTGGGCGGATGCACGGTGTTGTAAACCGCCTCGCAGGTAGTACGAGTAGAATAATCGAGAGGCGCATCGATGGAGCCTTCAGAGCACACGCCTTGGCCGTTGGCCCCGCTCAGAGCACACCACCCACAGTGCGAGTGATGCAGACACTCCGAGCATTGCTCGAACGTACCGCACGGCGCCGGGCACTTGTTTTTATCCGCACGAGTCAGTACTAGTCCGCACACACCGCCCGCACAATACACCGGCTGGTATGTTGGCGATATACACTTGCCCAGGTAAGTAGCCCACCTACACTCAGCAAACCCACCCTCGCCTCCGTCTGAGCTAAGGCAGGACTGGCAGTCGTCATATGCGTGACATCTACTTGGGCACTCTTCGCTCTTTGTTGGGCGTAGACTTTGCCGACCAGGCTCCTCAATTAATGCGCACGTCCAATTGAAGAGCTCAACGGAATCCTCTGCTATTCTTGTTAGTTGGCCTAGAAATCATCACAAGATTAAGTACATAAGTATATAATAAATATGATATCATCATCATCATCATGTGATGACCGCTCAGTGCAAATATTTGTTTTAGTGAATATGGTTTTGTGCATTGGTTTGGTCGTTCTTCGGAGAGCACGTTAAGCCGTCAGTTTCGATAGCCATATGAAATTATATGGTAGTTGTTACGGGTCGTTGGAGTCCTAAAAAGTTCAATCAAAAAGGTATCACTGCAATTAGTACTTCGATATCATTTATGGGTTGTGGAGGTCAGATGATAGTCACTTTACGGAAAATATCGAGATTTAGCCGTGACGCAGTTAGACTGGAAAAAGTAAACCTCGGATTCCGAGGTGACAGGGACATACCTTCTCTGACAGCATGCCTAGTCCACGTACAATCGTTGGATACACATTTTTCGCAATCCGAAGCCGCACATCGTAGTTCTGGACAGTATTCGGCGTCACTAATATAAGTGGTTCCAGCATTACATTTCATGCTAGTGCAAGACTCATCTGTAGGTACGCATTCACCTGAAGTACAAATTCACACATTATATAACATTGTTCCGAACAAACATTAATACAAAATATACATGTAAGGAGTACGTACCGACGGCTGCTGCACAGGATTCACACCATCTACATGCTGGTTTTTCTTCTGGGTACAACGGCCATGCGGCTAGGCATGTCGAGCAAGTTGTAAAATTTTCACACGCACGCCTCGATACAAGCTCAGCATCGCACGCCGCACCCGAGTTAGTTGATACTCTCTCACTGCCTTCACAGCCAGGTTTGTCAACTGAGTAGCATTTCGTGTAGTTACCAGTGCTACAGAAGCTACAACCCATATGACTACGGCAATCCAATTTGTTTGAACTCCATAAAGAACAAAGGTCCTCGGGAAGAGAAATGCGAGTGACTTGACAGTGAGCACTACCAGTCCACCCACCAATGATGTAAATATAGTCTTCATTCTCTGTTTCTAAATCAATTGCCATCGCGTGGGCTATTGTAGGAGGCGGCGGATGACCTACAATACTTACACCTGAAAATGATTAATGTGTTGTTATATATGTATATAGTAATATAGTGCAACAAATGCAAGTAGCAAGAAGTGAAAATATACAAACCTTTCACAAGTCTGACCCATTGATTGCAACTATAAACGTACGCTATCAGAGAATCAGATGTATTTTCAGGATTCGTTCTACCTCCAAATATGATCATATACTCATTAGTTGTTACTGCGGAATGTAAGTATGTGGCCAGCGGCAAATTATCATAATAGTGATTCAAATTAGGAAATGTGGGTAATTCACTCCACTTTTTAGTTGGATAGTGAAAAGAGAAGAGTTTATTAGAAAGAATTGTACCGTTGTACGAGTATAAAATTCCTCCATATACATATAAGCTCTGCGAAGGTACGTGATAAACAGTGCTATGTCCTATTATTCCAGATGGCTTTGAGCCTTCCGTCTTTAATTTTATCCATTTTTCATTATCAAGATCAAATTCCCATACATCCGACATAAATCCATCTTCTAAAGAAAATCCTCCAATTAAAACTAAACTCTCGTAGTCTTGATACTTTTGTAAAGTTAAAGTATGACCGGCAAGGGAGGGTGGATGAATATCCTTATTACGAGTATTACTCCATCGTTGATCTTTTAAGCTAAACTGCCAGAAATCTCCAAGAGTTTTGTTTTGGCCACTTTTCTCTTGGAAACTCAAACCACCATAAATGTAAACATTCTGTTTAGAATGATAGATCTCTGCAGCATGAAAGTATCGACCTTCAGGCATTTTGGCATCGGGAGTTGCTTCTACTGTAACTTGCATCCAAGTGTTGTTCTTTGTGTCAAAAAATCGTATATCGTTCAATGGACCATGTGAGAGAGAATACCCTCCAAACATCCACAATCCTCGTCTGTCGGCAACCAAGCTATGTCCGAATCTTGGTAGAGTTTTTCTTAGATGATCTAAACCATCTGTTAAATATTCCGAATTAAAAAGTTCTGTAAATACAAGCTGTGTTTTATCCAGTCTAATTGAGCAATCGTCTCCACCAAATCCTTCATTACACAGACATCTGCCGTAGCTGGTGTCACATATACCTGCACTAATAGCCATGCTGCAGTTGTTTCGACAGATTTCAACATCGCAATTTGAACCCCCATAACCTTCACGACACATACAATGTCTGTTGTTGCACACTCTCGGCCAGGTACAATGTCCATCACAAGCGAGGACCTTGTATACACCTTCGAAACCTTGCTCGGGTTGACCTTGCTTATAATGTACTATCAAATTACCACTGCGGGCTTCTACGACACCAGAAGAGGCACCGTTACAGAAAACTCCCAAGAGCTGACTTTGTTGATTGTAGCTTAGGTCTGGTAGGCCACCGAGACCATCGTATACATACACGGCGTTCTCATCACAAGGAACATCAAATGTAGAGGAGTTGATAGTAAACTGTATTATGGCATCATTTATTTCGTCGGCTGAAATAATCCATAAGCATTCCTTGGAAGGGCCTATTGTTTTAATATCAGGATCAGTTTTGTAAGATCCGATGCCCTCCGTCTGAGTAGCATTTAACATTCCTCTAGGTTCACATTGATAGTAGCACCGGCCCCCATGTCTGGGATCACCATAGAATTTTGGTTTACATCGCTCACAGTTCAGTCCCTCTGTGTTATCTTTGCATATACACTCTCCTGTTGCTACATCACAAACACGAAGGGATTCATCACCGTGATCGTTGCAATCACATCTGCGACACCCTTGTCCAGTGGTCGCATTGCCGTGACTTCCGGGTTTGCACGATTCGCAAAATTCACCTTTAGTCCAATCCTGACATTCGTCACATCGTCCGACACCTGCTTTACAAGTGGAATGATTATGGCAACCACAATTAATGGAACAGTCGGCACCAGTCCATCCCAAGTCACAGTTACATTTGAATTGAGGAGAACCCAGGCAATAGCCGTGTATGCAGTTATTGTAGCAGGTGCGCATGCAGCTTTTCTTACCATCACCAATATATCCTTGTTTACATTTGCATGTATAGGAACCATGCGTGTTATTACAAATGGCATTCTCGTTACAATCGTGCAGGTTGAGCCCGCACTCGTCTACGTCGGGACACTGAGCATATGCCCAACCGGCATCTGTTGCGGTTACGTTTAAAACAGAAGAACAGTCCGCGTGAGAATGCGTGAAGTCGCCCTCTGTGCACGCGCCCTTTATAGGATTTTCGTGCGAGAAACACCAGCCGCAGCCCATACTTCTCAGACATGTGGAACATTGTGAATGGCGGCGACAAGACTTGCACTGGCCGGCTTTGCGAGTAGGGTCATCGGACGGGGAGGACGCGCGATCGAGCCATTCGCGGCATAGGCCAAACTGATATTCGCTGGTGTAGACGCTGAAGCTGAAGCATTGACGCGTGGCCTCGCACCACACGCAGCGGCCTCGCTCGTCGAGGCAGTGCTCGCAGTCGCGGCGCAGGCGGCAGGGCGCGGGGCACTGCTCCACCTCGGAGATAGCACCGCCCGCTCGCCCGCGCCGGGCACAGCGCGCCTCGTCCGCCCACCACTCGCAGTAGTTACCACTGACACACCTTTCGCAGCTAATGTAATTTGAACAATTAGGGCAAGCTGCTGGTTGTAGCGTGAGGTATCTCCACTCGCCATCTGCGATGCACGATGTTGACTCGTCAGCAGTTCTTGGTTCGCATCGATTTGTCAGCTCGCACCACCCACACGCCGCATCAGATAAACATAAGAGACAGTTATCGTAGTTTGAGCACTGACCGTCAGAGTAGGGCTCCAGAAATTCAAAAGTGAATACCTGCAACAAAATGCTTATTTAATACAATTTTCTAAGAATTTGTCAGTTATCATCAGAAATAAATATTGACTGATATTTTCAGCTCTAGCAAAATGAATGGACGAGGACTCAGACATTTTCTCTGCACCTATTAGATAGTGGATGAACGTATTATCCTTCCCAAAATATGAGTTTAGCATATGGGACCTGATATTATAATAAGGTTCATGTTGAATGTGTATTTAGTGACAATTAATCGCTAAAAACATTATTAATTGTTCCCGTAACTTCGTCCGCGGGTAGTAGTAATTCTTTTTAAAAAATAGAGTAGCCTAATTTACGGATTTATAAAATCAGATAACTACAGTCAAAATCAGGCCAGCAACTTCGGTTATTACCCGTAACAAACAAAAGACAGAAAGACAGACAGTTCGACATACAGACAAGAAGTAAGTAAAGACGAAATAGACCATTAATGTCACTAGTTATATTACTAGCTAATCAATAACGAAGGACTTCGCACCGTGCAATAATCATTACATATTATCAACAATATAACAAAGTAGTATCGATGCTATAAGTAAATATAAATAGTGTCATAAACATATAACAAACACATTAAGGTCGTCGCTCGCTTATCTATCCAGCATCCGACCCACACTGCATCATCACCGCTCGACACCCAGTGGTTGTCAACGGGAAGTCAACATAATGAGCACCGCGTGACGAATTATTGGAAAACTCGTGATCGATTTGTGTTCATTCGAATCGAGAAATGCTCTGAATGAATTTGAGACATAGCAGAGGTGTGTACTGGATGCCGCTGTCACTCACACAATTAACTGTCAGATAGCTAACGTGCGAGGCCATCTTGATCCCGTGGGGGGCGGACACACTGGCGTGGGTAACGTGGCTCTGGAAGACTTTTTTAAAACTTGAAACTTGACATTGGCGTCTCGCCATTAATTTTATAAGACGTCTACATTTATTAGAGACTGGCAAAACTGGCTATTCTGCTGCAGAAGCCATTTTAAAAAAGAAGAAGAAGAGGCCATCTTGTGAGCGTAAGAGACGCTTCTAAAGTTCTTACTAAGAATTATAAAATTGTAAATTACTCAGTTGAGTAAAAAATACTTGGGTTATGTTAAATTGACGATTCTGAATTTTAAAAAAATTATAATGTTTGTCTGCCTGTTCGCAATGTACGGAACGGATTTTGATACGGTTTCTTACGTATTTATGATCGCAGTTGGTTCAGTTATAATAACCGATATGACTGCGGGTGGAGCTGCGGGCATCAGTTAGTTTTTCGGTTTATTATTCTTTTGTTTCCATAAAATATTGATCAAAAACATTGAAAAAAAGCCGCAGAAAATTAAAAGAACTCATTCGACGCTAAGAATATGACCTGTTTCGAATTATGGTCGCACAAAATTATTTTTTTTCCTCTTTATAATATTAGTGTAAATTAATATTTTTGAGTGTTTGTAATGAATAAACTCAAAAACTACGGTCCCGATTTCAAACAGGCTTTCATCATTGGAAAGCTACATTCACCCTGAGTAACGTAAGATATGTAACATGAACAGTCATTAGAAAAAATAACATCATTAACACTCAAGTTAACTTCTTAAACATACAAGTAAGTAAAGTAAATACCGTCCAACGTGGCAATTCGGAGATTACCCGGAACAGACCATCATTTTTTTAAAATCGATACTAACATTCACACGGTACGAGTCGGATGTCATCAAGTAATAAAATAAAATATTTAGATTGGTTTCTGTAGTAATGAGTCATAATTAAACATAAAGAGCGTTTATGGATTTTACCTTAGCACTCTCCTGAGATTTATTGTGAAGTAATTCCATTTTGGCATGATGATGAGATGGATATAGTCCTGTGTGTAGAGAATCATTGGCAAGCATATCGACTGCCAGACGTCCGGGAATCAAGAACGGCCAGTCTACAAGGGAGCAGGCGTATGGTTGAGCAGTCAAATTGGCCACGGGCCCTATGGTATCCCCCAGCGCTATTGATACATTCGAATAGCCCGCACATATGTGTAATAGTTCACTAGTGCCATTCCAACTCTGAGGGATGCGAAGCCAGCCTCTAAGTCGCGCTTCGCTGCCACCGCTGAAAATGTGATTGCTTCCGCCCCCAGTGCCCCAGTCGACCGTGGTGGCGTTCACAACAGATACACCGTCTGGATGATTCCAATCTGCCGGTTGTTGATACCTTAGGAATGTAAGACCGGGTCGTTTATCTGAATTTTTACATTCTTCTGGTGTTGTCACTTCTGTACCAGTTGGTCCCCACCAACCTGGATTTTCCTCTCCGCAGACGCCGTAACTGTCTGAAATAACGAAAGAACAAGTAATAAATCTGCTCTTATAGATCATTTTAGAGTGTAAAACGTGTCGTACCGTCTTTGTGATGACACCGCGCGTTCTGCACACACCAGTTGCATTGATCTAAGCCGAGCTTGGTACTGACGGACGGTAGAGGTGTTCGCGAGCTGTTGACGCTCCCCTGCGGTGGGCCGTGAATGAGGCACGAATGACAGTCACCTAATGCGGGACATATTCCTCCACATCGAACTGACTGCAGGTTTGTTGTGCAGTTCGAGCCTATCGTCCTACCGTAGCAAGTCTGTCAAAGAGCAAAGGACAGTTATAATAGTTTGATGTGCTCGTGTATAAACAGATTTATAAAAACAATTACGTACATCGTCAGCAGAGCACCAGCCACACTCTGGATCCGCTAAACATTCAGGTTGAGTACGGTGGCGACGACAAGATGATTCTGGATGATTATTAGTAATACCCGCTTGCCAACTAGGCACCACATATGCTAGTAGATCACCTATAATAATGATACCGTCTTGGTAGAGTTCTCAATCGCATACAAGGCTACAATAATTTATGTTATAAAAATATATTTTGTTGGTTTGGGAACACACCCAAAAATTATTTTACTAATTTATGCATTTGCACTACGCGCTAAAAGACCATGGCGTCACTCTTTTAACGATTTTGTATAGATCGTTTTTCAGCGGTTCAAGAAATTGAATATGCTTTTTAACCGATGTAAAAAAATTCACTTTAATAGTTTATACAGTTATAGACTGATTATTTTTTGATATTAAAAAAAGTAGTCATCATCCTTATTCTTACTTTTTAACTTTGAAATTATTTGGAATTTTAATATTGGTGATTGAAACTATCGGAATGAAGTAAGATGTGACATGTTGTTTAGACAGTGCACATAATTTATTGCTACAATATTATTGTATGCAACAGCAAGAAACTTGCATCGTATAAATCAGCCTTTATTCAAGTATCAGAATTGAGTGCTGTGTGCTCTTATATTTTTTCATTTAACTTTTATAGAAAGAATTTGCGTAGTCTTTTTTCACCTTACTAAAAAGTTAAAATAATGAACTATTACATACCATTGACGTTACCGTGATAACCTCCAACGATCAATAATGTCGAAGGAGGCCTCAAAGCCGCTGCGTGGGCGAACACGCCCTGCTTTTTGGGATAAAACTTGCGAGTTTTGCCCAAAACGTCAAGCGATATCCAAGAATGACAGCCAAGATGATAAATGTACATTTGTCCATCGTAACAAATTTCTTCTCTGTTATGGCGATGAGAATACCCCCCAAACACAACCAAGTAATTCCCTGAAAAAGTTTACATGTATTTATTAGAAGTTATACAAGTTATGCGACTCAGGTTTTATTGAAATAAAAACCCTATTTTTATCAGACTACGGATTTATCCTTTGACTTTTAGGGACGGTTACCTACTAACAGATTAGTTAGAGTAATTTTGATATCCACACTTATTCCGTTTAAGATTTTTTTACGTGGATACTCCCCGCTAAAGCCAGCAGGGGTCATGTCGGATTCGAACCAACTAAACCTGCACGGCCGTTTCGGGCCATCAGTCGCTGAGGGTGAGGTAGCCTCTGGCATATCCTTCACTCCCTGGATGACCCAGGTCACACGCATTACTGGCTCGCAGAAGGAAGCGGCAGCGGTCCAAGCGCTCGCGCATCGTACCATCTCGTCGTGGGCAAGGTACCAAAGTCGTGCAGAGACAAATGAGCTCAGTGTAATGAAGTTTAAGTACCTACTTAAGTGAATGACCAGGATGAATGGTTGGGTTTAAATGATGTTTAAGTATCAGCAGGAATAAATACCTATAACAGTGGATGTGTGAAAAGCTCTTTCCCGTGGTACATAGGTATCACGCAGATGTGCCCGGGGGTAATGTATTTCACTCCAGTGTCTATAACCTATGTCGAAGGCGAACATTCTATCCGATAGCTTCGAGAACCTGTTCCAAAATTATACAATTTATTCTACATCATCATCAATGACTATTTTATATTAAGTATAAATCAAGATTATCTTATTGTCGACTTTTATTCGAAGTCGTCAATTTAAATAAGTACTTGCGATGTGATCTTGAAATGAAATTACGATAGCAGATAGTTACAATAATTGGTTGGAATTCTTCAGTGAATGTTACATAACCCGTATCGTGACTGAGATTATTTAAAAATAAATTATTGTAATACATTAAATTACTTTTAAGATATAAATAAAATGCATATTAAAGTAGAGACTAGATTAATTAGACTAATGTTGTTTGTGAGACTCCGTACAGTCCAAGTCCTTATAATCAAATCTCCACTGTAGGTAGGTAAATGAACATGAACATGACCACAACCGTATACAGTAGCAACAATAATAATACATTTGCATATCACATTAACATGCGTTTATGGGAATACACGCTAATGTATTACGTACGTGATATCTGTCATAAGTAGCTGATAGTTTTACATAAGTAAAAATTACATACCGTGCGACGCTAGCGACCACCCCTCCATATACTAATATAGAATTGGAATGTGAATGATATACAGCCGTGTGTGATACCACGCGTACGTCAAGCTCTTTCCCGCCTCGCACCTGTACTTTTTCCCACGATTCCGTCTCTACATCGCCAAGTTTTATTTTGTACATACTACAAAGTGGGAAAATAATATTACTTAATCATTCTGAAGTAAGCAATTCTTAGTGAATAATACTGTTTAAGTTTTACCTTGAGGAAAATTCTCCATCTACCGTACTCCCACCAAACAAGTATAATTCATCCTTGACTGCAGTTATGGTATGGCGTGTTAAGCCAGGCGGGGTAAATGTAGACCTCGTTGCCCGAAGAGTCCACTCGTCATGTACAGCATCATAAAACCATAGTTCAGATGATAAGCTTCCATCAGATAGTTTTCCTCCATACAACACAAAACCGGTCTCGAATTCGCAAGCCGAGTGCCCATACCTCGGCTCAGGTTTTGTTTTGTTCGGTGTGTGTTCAGTGCTCAGTACCTCAGGTTGTTCCGTAAAGTGTAAATAGCTTTCCGAGTAAGGAGTGGGCGCATGCGAATACATAAGAGGTAACGTAGTTTTATCTTGATTGGAAAATGATGACAATAGTAAATTAAATAATGAGCTCCTGTTGCTTATTGGCCAGCTGCCGTCGACATTGCCCTATAATTGAAAAAATGTACCTAGATAAGTAGGTATATATTGCTTACCAAACACATACTTTTAGTCCCACTAGGGAACCTTTTAAACTGTATAAGCAAAGACGATCAATCTGATAAGTAGTGCAAGAGATATAAGACACTGACCTTTGTGAATAAAGTTAAGAGAGACTTGTCAATTTCTTCATTAGTTGGATACCTTCGTAAAACTTTGCCATTTTCATCGTACCATTGACTAGTTGAAAACCTATAATATAAACACGATAATGCTATATAAACCGAAGGTCAATAACATACAGAAATAATTATAACTCGGACCAACTAAGGTCACAGAAATTATCATAAAATCTTAATTTTTTCATGTTTAATAGCTCTGATTTTTCAAGGTTTATTGATTCATTTACGGTATGACAAGGTATGCTAAATCTGTTAAGCGAAGAGTAAATTTAATTAAGTATCTACACAATGGAAATGAATTAAGAAATAAGAATGAAATCAACATGAAAACTTTATCATCAAATAATAATACGCATACTAGGTACATCGTAGCATTATTATTTTTACGACAATTTCTGAGTAAACCGCTTAATATATATCTTTGTTATAAACTATAATAAAGTGATATGCTTCCGACTCACCTGTATATTTCTAATAAGCCGAGAACTTTGTTTAGATCATATCCACCAAATACGTATAGAGAGTCAGTGTGATTTACATAGACTGCCGTGTGAGCTGCTCTCTTGCTCATCCCGCTTTCCGTGTGCGACAACCAGTGCCAGCTGTTACCTTCTTTGTCAGTCTTCTTTAAAGAGCATGATTCACCCGAGAAACTACATGAAAAAACAATAATAATTAAATGGTGTGTGTTGCCAACCTGAAGCAGTCATCAATACCGCTGAGTTTTGAACTGGATGAATCTAATTATTTTGACGACGATGAAGAAGAATGGTATGAAGGACCATCATTTACCTACTCAAAAAAATAGGTAAAAAAACTTTTTAAGTTAAACGGTTTTATGTTAAACATACATTGCAATGTTTAAGATAAATGTACTAAAAACCAAAAAATAAAAAAATAGATACAGTCGTGGGAATTATAAACATATGCATAGACTAGACTAAAATAAAACCGTGGGGCACGTCAATTGTCTACAAATTATCGACTTAATGTGCGATAGAAGAATTGTTTAATTCGTCGTTAGGCAGTTGGCCCGCAGACGGTGAGGAAATTACTTACTATTTTCTGAAGTGCCTCACGGTTTTATTTTAGTCTAGTCTATGCATATGTTTATAATTCCCACGACTGTATCTATTTTTTTATTTTTTTGGTTTTTAGTACATTTATCTTAAACATTGCAATGTATGTTTAACATAAAACCGTTTAACTTAAAAAGTTTTTTTACCTATTTTTATTTTCTAGTTTTTAGTTTTTTTTTACATTGTATTTTACTGGTTGAGCACTTTCATTTGATACCCATATTGATGGGATTGATAAAACCTACGTTATCCGCCATTTTGTAGCGGCCGCCATCTTGGATTTCAATTTTTTATAGTATATTGTATTCTGCTTGTTGAGCCCTTTCATTTGATACCCATGTTGATGGGATTGATAAAACCTACGTTATCCGCCATTTTGTAGCGGCCGCCATCTTGGATTTAAATTTTTTATAGTATATTGTATTCTGCTTGTTGAGCCCTTTCATTTGATACCCATATTGATGGGATTAATAAAACATAAATTATCCGCCATTTTGTAGCGGCGGCCATCTTGAATTTATAATGATAATGAATAAACATAATTGTATTGTCACCAAAATCCAAAGTGTATACAAAATTTCCGATTAATCGGTTGACAGGAAGAGGGTGAAATTTGAATTACTAAATTTGACCCAAGAATAAAGAATAAATAAAACAAACGGGGTGAGCTAAATAAAACCGTTTAAAAACAGAAGGCAACAAACGCACAATGTGTGGTCATGTGGCCAATAAGTCGAATTCTACCCGTCAACATTGTTTGGAAATGGGAAGGATTGTAGAAATAGCAGTTGAAAGCGAAGACCTAACTTTACCTTGCTTTTTACAATGACTTTTCAATTTAAAAAATTGATTATTTAGTCATAGCCTACATGTAGCCGTAACCGGTTTTTACACTATAAATAGGTACTTATAATATACTTTAATTACTACACCCATGTATACAATTAAGTAGGTAAGTACCTAACTATGAAACATAGATGTCTTAATTAAATTCGATATTATTTTAATTCGAATTTAATTACGTGTATTTTTGATCATGCAACATACGTAGGCTGATGTTATCCTTTATAAAAGGTCAGTCACATATATTTAAATCATTGAATGCAACCTCCAAGTAAATGTGAGTATACTAATATTATAAAGAGGAAAGATTTTTTTTTGTTTGTTTGTACGAATAGGCTCCGAAACTAATGAACCGATTTCAATAATTTCTTTCGCCTATAAGAAGCTACAATACCTAGGAGTAACATTAGGCTATATATCACCACGCTACTATCCAAGAGGATCCGGTAAATTTCTATACATTGGCGCTAATATCGCTAGCTATTTCCGTTGCCATGAAAGCGAGGGAAATAGTACAGAGAGGCAAGTAGAGAATCAAGTAGAGTTGTACAACGCCATAATCGACATTCACGTGGGCGGAGCCGCGGGTAACAGTTAGTAATGTATAAAGTTTTTAGTTCGAATACCAACTGGAAACTGTTAATGGAATTAACACAAGATGATTATATTCAGGTTGCAAACTCTGTCAAACAAAACCAAAACAAAATCAAAAACTTATAGACAGAACTAATATCACAAGGAGTAGGTATGCTTAATAAAGTGCCTCATCGACAGTCCGTAGGTAAATCGTCGCATTATAGCACCGGATAATTAACAGCTTCACTTGACGATTCTGTGCCTAATGCGGCGATGACGTAAGTATTGAGAAACTGGTTCCTTATTTTGATACGAGAGATAGATAATGTGAGAGTTACGTGTATATTTATTCAAACACACCTACCTATTAGCTAAAATCAAATCTCACAACAATAACAATAACATTTTCATCCCCCCATCTCAAAAATACAAAAGATAGCCGAGTGCAAAAGATTTTATCCGCTAGCTAGAGGATAAAGTAAATTGAATTCAGAACATCGTGACAATAATTGAAAATATTTAATTTTACCATTATTATTATAACTTCAATTCAAAAAATCAAAAAACTATCGCTTACAATTAAATTACTATTCAGTCACTAAAAGTGAAAACTTGTAATTGGCTTACATGTGCTTATGTTACAATTTATCAGATGTAATAGCTGTAAGTTTTCCATATGATAATAAATAAATAAATAAATAAATAAATAAATTCAACCTCTTTGCCCCTACCTGATTGCCGAATTTATGATACACGCTGACCTGTATTATTTACTAATACAGATCAGTGATCATACAACTGATTTAAGTACTTTGTTGAAAAAAATCAGATTCGGAACCTCTTTGGTGTACTTTTTATGCGCGCGCCATTTTCTTTTTGAGGTGAGATGAAAACTTAGGTACGTATGGCACACGAGTGTAAAGGTTTTCACCTCGTGTTCTTTGATTCCCTCGCTGAGGCTCAAGATTCTAATTTTTGAATCCTTCGGTATACTTTACTTACTCGGTCATCAAAATTCAGCACGCGGTTAAAAAGCAACTTTGGACTCTTGTATTACAAATAACTATTAAACCTCATGATTATTTATTAGGACAAATGGCAAACACGTTTGATAAGAATTTATGGTAAGTGCGAACCATAAAGTTATTATTACTAGAATAAATAGACCAACAGTATCCTCATTACCTCGATACCGAATTTCTTTTTCTTGGATCAAAATCACCACTATCACTAGTTTGTCTTAGCAGAATCATAGAACTAGGTGGTCGGTTATCTGTAACAGAGATCTACACGGCTGGTATGTTTATGCGTGTTTCACGTGCTATCCCCTCGTGTTACACCAGAGCTATCGAGAAAGTGAGTTGGTATTCAAACCGACAAAAACGGAGAAGGAGGTTAAACCATCGGGTCAGTCTCGGTTCGAACCTCTATGGCAATCGCCACGGGTAGTTGAAGTCCTAAAGTACGACAATTGGTCTGACTCTAGATATCGTCAATGGGTTGTGGATGTCAGATGGCAGCCGTTTCACGGAAAATATTGAAGTTCAGCCGTGTCGTAGTTACGACTAAAATAACCGGCCCCCTAACTCTCGAAAGGATGCTGCGTACGCCATGGTAACCAGTGCGATCGAAATCTTTCGACAAACAACTAGTTACAAAACTGATTACAATGGCGGCCGAAACGCGACATGAAGGCCTCAGATGCGACCGATACTGACGAAAGATGATCATGATGCGGAGGAATAACGCATCGATGACCACTTCAGGACACTCCCTACCTGGAGTAGTTACAGCATGTATCAATTCCTTCAAAGATAGTCAGAACCCAAACTCCAGGCCTAAAACTTTGACCAGCAATGGACAGGAATTAGGATCTTTTTGTACAGTATAGAAGCAAATCTCAGGAAAAACAGTTACTCAAATGGTTTGGCAGTGATAGAGCTGTCCAGAGGCTTATCTCTCACAATCAGGATTCATCTGTCACCTTTTTGTAAAGACACCTCTTTTCAAAAAGATGGAGTCCTACAGGGACTGATAGTTAACTCAGCTTACTGTTTGTAATTATAAATAGGTGTAATGTATATAATTATGGTGTTTCGTTTTAATGAGAGCATGATAAATGATATTGGATAATTTATCATGCTCTTAAACACAGATTGGGATTAGATATTAGAAGTTGTCCATCTGACAATGGCACAAGTACTAGCTTGTCACACAGCTCTTCTATTCACTAGTACAGCACACATTTTTTTCAATAATCTGTTTTTATTTATAACAGTTTTATAAACTTATGTAAATCTCGATTATGTGTCATTCTAATGGGAATGAAAAAAGTTGTGTGTAAACTTTTATTCATCTTCATCTGTGACTTTTATGTGTACTGGAGTTTCTATAGAGTGATCTAGTATTACAATGATAGGTAGGAGGACTATGTTTGTAAAACTTATCATTCCTGTGTGGAATGTTGTATAATAATTATTTATTTATAAAATGGCAACTAAAAATGATAACTATAGTTTTTCTCCAGTTAAATTAAAATGTTGCACTATGTCAATAAAATGTACTACTTGAATTGACATTCACCACCACATGATTTCCAGCAGAGTAAAATTAGGGCCATTCCATCTCTTTCCATGTGTTGTGGTATATGGTGACTAAGGGAAAGGGCTGTTTAACATCAGACAAATATAGACTCAGTAGTCATAGTTTTAAACAACAATGGTGCCCAAAATATGGCAATAGCCTCAACCCTTACTAATTGTAAATGTGGGTGTGAATTCGCCTCTGCCTACCTCAAAGGAAAATAGGCGTTAGTCTATAATGCATGTAAATTTTGCAACAAATTTTGGTGTGTACAACTATCTTATTCTACGGTTCTATGTATATCATTCTGAATGATCAAGGAAACATAATGTCTTATAATGTATTCATAAGTATTGATTAGAAATTACACTTACCCTTTCTTACATACACATTTATCTCCTTTACAATGGCCATTTCCAGAACAACCATTGGGGCATAGCTCCACACTACAATCCTGGCCACCCCAGTTGCCGACACAAAAGCACTTATTTGTCACGCAAAGCCCTCGTCCTGTACAATTATTAGGACAGCTGTGTATTGCATATGTTGCTCGGAATCCATCCAATACATAGTTAGTGTCACTATACAGTAATATTAACATCTAGAACAATGATCACAATAAATTTATGAAATGGGATAAGCAATTATTATTTCATTTTCAATATTTCACAAATAATTTTATCTATAGGAAATAACACTTACATATCCACTAGATGCGGTAACATTTTGGGGCTCTGTTTTCCCACTGAAACTTCCGAGCAATGGTGCATCAAATGAATCACCATCATACACAAATACATAATCATAGGAACACTCTGTACCCATACGAAGAAAACTCAAAGTTATATACTGACTACTGTTCTTTGCCATAATGAGCCACTCACAATGTGAGTCCTAGAACAAAAATAAAATAAGTATTGTCTCCTGAATCCCTTCAGCAATAGCAAGTGCTTATTTTACATGTGACTGACTTGGGTGTAATTAGAAGTGGTCGGTCCATCGGTAATGATCCCGCTCTGTTCTGTAAATATCCTGCGAGTCTTGTCACAAGGCGCCGTGGATGCCGCGCAAAGGACAGCCAGACAAATCCAGCTGATTACAACTAAGCCAACACCTTTCTCCCGCACACTTAGATAAAACATGCCTCTTCCGGATCGTCGTAAAACATAAGTCAAATATCAAAGCCATATAATCGTGAATTTGCGACTAATATTACTAAAATGTAGAATAAACAACACTCATGTAAGTTAATAGGTGACATCTACTTCAAGGCTAACCACTTAGATGAATAATGCCACAATGGCATGTAAGACTTTTGATTGAGATTGTGTATTAGAATATTTGTGGGTGAAATTAACATTTGATCTTTATTTTTAGTGGCAGAGAAACACTTTCTAACAAGTTTTTCTTACAAACAAACAATTCACAGATCCATCACAGTATTTTGACATTTGACGGATTTTTTTTTCACATGACTTTAATCGCCATCAGTGGCCTTTGGTCTTTTAAGCCTAATATTTATGGAAATAGCCATTTACAAAAAACATGTGAAATAATTAATGAATGTTATTTTACATGTAAGAAAAATAGTAGTATCATGTACACCAGTACACTGCTAAATGGCCATTGTTGTTATCAGCAGATCTTTTTATTAGTAAGTCTTCGACAGAGGTGGGAGCGGCCCTGTTGAGAGTTGCTCGGAAGTTCTGTCCGTATCACTTTTTTATACCACTTAGTGGTAGACAGGCAAACGGTTCACCTAATTGAAAGTGGTTACTGTGGCCTATGGTGGAGTCACACTTACTTGCGCTATCGACCCTGTAGAGGGAGAGGAAGGGGTGAAGGGTAATTAAGTTTCTGTTCCATCAGTGTAGAAGACGAAGCAGGGTTTCATACCATCACATAACAATGTCAACTTAAGCCAGCTACATCACACACAGAATTTATTATTAGTACAATAATCTATAATCTGTACATACAACGTACGCATTGTACGTAGCTATGTAGGTATTAAAATTTAAGTCCGGCGGGACTGGAAAAAAGAAAGAAAGAAAGAAAATGTTTATTAACACCCTCCATTTGTACAATAATAAATACATGGTGTTTTGTAGTGATAGATACATTTATAAAATCATACAAAAAAAAACAAATATCTAGGTACAGTTGACACACCCCGTAAAAGTCATTACACCTCCATACGGTAATTAAGTATGTAAGTATGAAGGTGCAATAACCCACAAAAGTATGGTGCCTGTATGCATTTTAGAGTGGCTATAAGTAGGTAAATTAGGATACTTTACTCAGAACCGTTTGAAATACCGTTAATTATTTTCAAGTACCAGGCCAACCTCACATGCTTGTGGTTAAATCGGCTGACTCAAAGGTTCTAGTGAAATTTTTAGAACGCAACACAAGATATTTTTTAAATTTTCAGTCATATCTGTCATCATTCCCTGAACCTTTTTCCCAACTCAGTTGGGGTCGGCTTTCCAGTCTAACTGTGATGCGGCTGAACTTCGATATTTTCCGTGAAGCGACTGCCATATGACCTCCACAACCAATGGTCTAATGACCAATGGCGATATCGAAGTTCCAAGTTAGGCTGGTTGGACTTTTGAGGGCTCCAACTACCCGTAACGACTGCCATAGATGTTTGTATGGCAACCGGGACCGACGGCTTAACGTGTTCTCCGAGGCACTTATAAACCTGCGAAAAGCATCGAAAAGTCATTAGTGTGTGCCATGGTAACCTGGGATCGAACTCGAAACCTCGTCTCAGCAGTCCATTACCCATACCACTAGGCTACCGCGCCTACTCAGGCACAGTGGGCTCCCAAAGTTCCTGGATAATTCGAAACTGAAATTCTATGTAGTTATACCACTACACAACTACATTAGTTTTAGTCTTCTAAGACTAGTTACTAGTGTGAAGTGATACCACTACACAACTACATTAGTTGTGTAGTGGTATCACTTCACACTAGTAACTAGTCTTAGAAGTTACCGGATAATAGATGCATGCATACAACAATAGGTTCTATGCATAGATAGGTACCTATATTTATCAATGTGATGTGCCTATCCATTTAATCTTCGCTCCTCATTAGCGTTCAATGTCACTGATGACACGCATCTAGGTATATTAAGTAGTTATGGCATAGCATGGGGTGCAGTGGTGAACGAGCTCGAATCTACCAATCACAGATTATATCAAGGCCTTGTTTCTATCGTGATCTACATATAGGTAGTCCATTTGTTTAGGAATTTCCAAAAATGTAAACAATCTTAGCGTGTCTATTTACCTAATATGTTTTGTTTAAAAACATAAAAACACAAAACATAAAAAGTTGCCACAAGATTGTTTATTTAGTACCTAAACAAATGGAAATAGGTCCAAGCCGATATCTATAAATCTTGTATTATTTTGTATTGTTTTACTATTGACGTTTTACGAAAACGAAATTAATATATTGATGTTTTTCCTGTTATGTGTAACTTACCTATTATGTGCCAATGTTTTTACTGAAAAAATATTGCCTAACTTCATAAGCGTCGGTAGTTTAGTGGTCAAGGTCGGCTTCACGATCAAAAGGTCATGGGTTTGAATCCTGGCCATTACACTACCGACAAGAATCCACTCCTAACACAAGCCATTGAGTTTAGGTGGAGTGGTTAGAGGGAATGTTGCTAATATTCTTTAGGTATATAGGTAACAAAATCGTTTTGTTTAAACTGAATGGAAACTACAACTTTTCATTAATTAAAGTTCCCAATGTAGGTAAGTACCTACGTCACAATATACCTATTATTCTGTAAAGTTACACAATAATGATCATAAAAATCGAAATGCTTTGTACACCTTAGTTATAACCACACTTTATAATCTACCTACATTAGTTTACATTGCCAATTGAATAATGAATAGATATGTAGAAACAGATACTTACCTACTATTATTATTGTCACAGGTCTGAAGTTAATCAAACTTGGTGTTAGTAGGTACCTAGGTAGGTATATACTCTGTATTCAAAAGAGATATTTTTTATGTATCTCTTAAACGTTAGAGTGCAATGAATTAACAAAAGACAGTTCACTAGTAGGCAGAGATGCGTGGCTATCGATCGATCATCGTTCATTCTGCTGTCTTTGCAATTCTCTCAACGTAGCAGCGTACAGGGCAGTATCTATTTGGTACAGGTAGGTTACATTGTACATAGCTATAATTTTAATAACCAATATATAGTAGGAATATATAATCTTTATTATCTCGAATTTCAGAAATAAGTAGGTTTCTTTCTTTCACCTTATCCTTCGCTTATAATATTTTTAATCTTCAACCAGTTTTGTATTAAACATTTTACAAGTTGTTTCATGGTGTAAACGAGGGGTTAGAGGGAAATTACTAGATACCCCTATAATGGCCACGTATATCTACCATAGTCGCTACAGCTCAGAGGCGCACGCTCCAGCTGTGGAATGAACTCTCTGCCGTGGTTATGTCAAGCGACTACAATATGGGGTTCTTCAAGAAAGTCATTAAGAGTTTTCTACAGGGTAGGTAGCACGAGTGTGACGCGCCCGGTGTAGCAAACATCCATAGGCCACGGTGACCGCTTTCCATCGGGTGGGCTGTGTGCTTGTCTGCCACCTTAGTGGTATAAAAAAAGCCACACCATGTAGTCAAGTTTCATCAGAGTTCCCCAGTGTGAACACTAGGAATTACTTCCTTCCTGCGTAACACTATGGTAACACCTCAGGTAGGTATTGAACAGTTATGAATAACTTTAAAGTATATTTATGAATCAAAATAATACAAATTGTGAATAGAAATGGACGTCATACAAGATAGAGTGCAATCATGTATGAAAACAGAAGGGGAATTCGATTTAAAATTGAATAAGTGAATATCTATAGGATAGGATGTGATATAGGAGTAGGGCGGGAAAAGGATAAAGGAAAAGGGTTTACTATGTTGAAGGCTGAAGATGGTATACTTAGTTGTATTACACACAAGCTCCAGTTGTTTAAGTGACACATTTACTAGTATATGTTCAATAAATAAATAAAATAGATAAAAGACAGTACTTGAACATCTTACAGGGAGAATCCTCTGACCACTTGAGTTACTAGACCATGTCTAACTAACCTCTTAGGAGGCGACTTTGTAAATAATTTCTCCCCGTAAGAGACGGACCGCGGCGCGGGTTCAAGTATCGTCTAAATATTCGTTTTTTTCAATGTTAAATAGATTTGAAAAATAATCTAAATGTCATTAAAAGAAGGAAAATTCTTATTTAGTAGCACCGTGCCGTTTCGTCGCATTATTCTTGTAGCATAGGTATTTTATAAAACATCTTAAAATATCTATTTACCTCACCCAGCAGTAGCGAATCAATGTGATTTGTGTCATTAGCCACATATTTTTTTTTAATATAATCACCAGTATTTATAATGCCGACTCATTATACGTAGCGTGTACCATATTTATGAAGGTGAAAATTAATAAATCAAAAGCGCACGTGAGAGGCGCCGAGGGCTGTTGAAGTTTTTTCATCCGGAATGAAGTGATAACCGCTAATGACGCACTCTTAGCGCCGACTCATCCGCAATACCATCGAGGCTAAATTAAATTATCGAATATTATTATTAATGTGCACTACAGTATCAAAGATAAAGACTAATTCAAAAGTTTACGTATAAATTTCAAAACTCATATTTTTTTGAAAAATTACTTATATACCTAGGAATAGGTAGTCGAAATGCAACTTCAAATAAAAAGAATAAATGTACTGTGTATTTAACTTATTCAAAATGATACGCGAATGTCATACATTGGAATAGAACCAGTTTTTAAATATTCTGTCGCCATATATTTGATCGGCTCTGTTCCATGGCTGCTGAAAAGTAGCCGAAACGTCGGAATAAAAATAATTTTATACCAAATATATCGCGATAGAATCCGTAAAAAGTGGTTTCATTTCAACTCATTCGGAATGTAAAACCATCCATTGATTTACAATGTTTAAAGACAATTATTACTAGAATGCCCATACTTTTTACTTGGTAATTAATAAGTAAGTGCAGTAACGACATTCTATATAATGTAAATTTTGAGTAGGCTAAGTGCAACGAAATATTAGTTTTTATTAACCGATGTTTCTTACATCTGAACGACCTAATTTCTGAAACGATTTCAATAAAAGTTAGCGCGAAAGAAATGTCTAAGTAAATCGTTCATTCAATGGGACTGACGTAATTAGGTACGTTTTTGGAGTGAGAATACGAAGAGAGAATACTCACCATGCCATCTCATCCGAAGGGTATCGTTAGAAGCGACTAAAGGAAAACGCTGACGATATCACTGAGAGAGAAGGAAAACTGAAAATAAAACGCTGTAGGTACTAACCCGTCTACAACTGCCGTAGACAGGTTCAATCCCAGGTTTTACCATGGCACACACCAATGACTTTTCGATGCTTTTCGAAGTTATGTGTGTATTTATAGCAGGTTTATAAGTGTCTGGTTAATGGCAATAGTCTCGTCACCTATTACATTGCGACTTAAAAATAAACTGGCGAAATGTGGGTGCTAGCATCTCTGCCTACCCCTTCGAGGATATAGGCGTAAGTTTATGTTATGTTACGTTTGTTACCAATCCGTCTGGCCAGTGTGGAAACGGTAGACCAAAGCCTCTAGTCCCAACATTGGGAGAGCTACGTTTTACTTTTTGGTTATGGGAATGCCTAGATATCGCTATTGAACGTAGAGTCAGTGGAGATTTCGCATTATCGACGGTCCACTGTACTGACTGACAGATGTACCTCTAGTACTGTAGATTAGGTATACAATACCCAATTACAAGATACCTATTTCGAATAAACTACTTAGTACCGTAATTGGCTTACCCTTTCTGATTAAAACTGCTAAGTAGGTATTTTGCCTATCAAAAATACTCCACAGGTTCAGAAAATATCCAAGACAGCAAGTCAGGACATTTTTTGCACCAGATACAAGATAATATTAAAGCTATTAAGGTATGGACCCACACAGGTTGTGGTGTGTATTTTCTGAAATTAAAAGGCAATATATTATTTTGAGTGGTGCGCCCGCCGCCCTGTCCTTGATAGCCGGTCTTGTGAGTGACTGACCGCGCGTGACGGTCCATTCTAAGCGCATGTTTACCATGTAAATGAACTGACCTCCACCGGCCGGTCATTTTTTTTTTTTCACAGAAAACAAACATTGTCATTCCTTTCGTGTTTACACTGGCGCCCATTTTCGTATTAACGTAAACAGCTGTTATACAGAAAGGTATGAAGGCAAACTTTTCCTTACCTGTGATTTAGGGAACTGCCTCTCCTGCAAAAATATAACATTCATTTTTTTAATACTATTTTTTATACTCCAAACGCTTAAGGAACCTTTGCATGCATCAAGAATCCGTTCAAATAAAATATTACTCGTTACGTTTACTCAGTGAAGATCATTTTCAGGATCATGTTCAGGAGGTACTCAAAAGTAACGGATATGATGTGAACGGAAGACGGAAGCAGCAAACATTGAGACGGCGGCACCCAAAGGTGAGCAGACAGCCAGCGTATATGCCTTATGTCAGGGGAATAACGGATAAAATCGGCTCCGTGCTAAAAAAGTATTCCATCCCGACAGTTTACACACCAGGCATTAAAGTAAACAACATCGTGGGCACACCGAAGGATGTCTTGCCGCTTCAGACGCCAGGGGTCTACAAGATCGATTGCAGCTGCGGTAGTTCGTATATAGGCCAAACAAAGCGGACTATTGCTGATAGGGTCAAAGAACACATTGCAGCTGTAAAGAACCGCCGGACGAGCAAATCAGCGATTGCAGAACACCTTTTAGAAGCGGGCACGAATCACTGGATTGAATTCCATAATACGCAAGTCCTCTCCACCGAACGTCAATTCTATTCAAGAGCTGTACGTGAGGCTATTGAAATTAAGAAGTACAATAATTTCAATCGGGAAGACGGTTTCAAGTTATCTGCGACATGGAATCCAGTGATAAAAAACTTGCTACCTCGCTTTTCTGCGCCGTCGGATAGACACCGAGCCGTTTGCTTAGAGAATAGGGACCCTGTGAGTGTGGTATGTGACGGTACCTGGCGAAGAAATAATCTACAAAATGTCGAAAATGTGCGGGTAGGTGAACAACCGGCTACCTCACGGACTCGACGACGGAGGGCGTGCGCAGCTGAGCCAGTCAGCCTGTGACCACAGCCGGTGTAAC
The DNA here is from genome assembly GCA_963691645.1 of Pelosia muscerda. NCBI lineage: Eukaryota > Metazoa > Arthropoda > Insecta > Lepidoptera > Erebidae > Pelosia > Pelosia muscerda. Next base: position 11,130,368 of record OY829100.1, read on the forward strand.
CTGGTCGAAACGTCAGGCAAAAGGTATGTATATACCTATACCATGATCGCGTTAATTCCCGGTTACATTTATTATCATTACAAATATGTGCGAAGACTGTCATAGTGTCAGGCTTCAAGCAAGGAAATGTGGAGCATCGAGTGGGGTGGCGGCACACCCGCACACGACCGCAGCCCGGCATCACCATACAAATGGCACATTAGCGGCCCGCGCTCGGCCACCACGTGCCGGACGCACCTTATCTACCTCTCAACTATATTTGTTCTGCGCCGGATTACCAGAGATTTACCACGGTCACCGGCCGTTAACAACCGATTAAACGTCCTCTTCAAATAGAACTTAAATTTAATGTTACTCGTGACCGCCTGAATTTTAAAATATCTATGAAAACTTTCGGCATCGTTTCGGGTTTCGTTGCGATAACATGCAGTGGCTATTTAATTTTCATTATTTAGCATAATTCTTTAAACAAGGTCTATTTTCACATCGTAGTCACAAATAATACAATAATACTATAGTAACAAATGCATACCAGAACCATGATTTGTTAGTAATAAATTAATAGCCTTGATAGCATTACTTATTTTGAGAGCTATTTTTTCAATTCAATTCAATTTATTTATTTCTAAACAAACATAGTTTGTGTTGAAATGTCAATTTTAACGTCAAAATAAAATAATAGTTATTTGTGCAACAAGAGAGCAAAACTGTTTTTTGCTGCGAGTGCTGATTTTGAATCCTGAGCAAGCGAGGGATTCTAGGATTGAATCACGAGCGTAGCGAGTGATTCTACTGTAGAATCCTGAGCGTAGTGAGGGATTCAAATGCACGAGATGCAAATAATTTTGCTGTCGTGTGGCACACATTACTTTTCACTTCAGCAGCGAGAACACATAAAAAATATTACTTAGAAGATAATGCAACACTTATTAACAGAACAGAACACCTATTATTAATTAAAATAATGCTGAAAATTTTAAAAGTTACTAATTAATCTAATTACTTATTGCTGTTCTGCAAATTTAAAGTTGAAAGTTAGAAGTTAAATTTTATACCCGTTATTTTTAAGGTGTGTTCAGAAACAGCGTACGTGACATTTTATTTTTCAAATGTTGATAATAGTAATCATTATAAATACTTATGCATTACTTATTTTGGTATTCAATAACATTACATAATTATTAAATAATGTAAATAAAATACATGGTTATTCTTTTACAAATATCTTTCAAATTTAGAATTTCGAAATAGGACCTTTGACGTGCCATAAATTAAAAAAAAAACCTTCAAAATACTTGTGTTTGTCACTCGAACTTTTTTATGGACGGCCAAGAGACAGAGTGCAGTGTATGTAGTTCGAAAGTTATTCGCGGAACAATTCTTTTTGAATCTATGGCTGGCACTCTTTATTGAAAATTAAAAAAAAAATAATTAAAAAGCTACTTTGTCTCACTGAGTGAGCAAAATCGCATTTTGCACACTGTTTTTACGCAGCAAAACTCACTTGTTTGAGCTGCTGTGGTGAAATAGTTATTTGTGCAACAAGAGAGCAAAACTGTTTTTTGCTGCGAGTGCTGATTTTGAATCCTGAGCAAGCGAGGGATTCTAGGATTGAATCACGAGCGTAGCGAGTGATTCTACTGTAGAATCCTGAGCGTAGTGAGGGATTCAAATGCACGAGATGCAAATAATTTTGCTCTCGTGTGGCACACATTACTTTTCACTTCAGCAGCGAGAACACATAAGAAATATTACTAAGAAGATAATGCAACACTTATTAACAGAACAGAACACCTATTATTAATTAAAATAATGCTGAAAATTTTAAAAGTTAATAATTAATCTAATTACTTATTGCTGTTCTGCAAATTTAAAGTTGAAAGTTAAAAGCACAGCACTTATATCCTTAAATTTTATACCCGTTATTTTTAAGGTGTGTTCAGAAACAGCGTACGTGACATTTTATTTTTCAAATGTTGATAATAGTAATCATTATAAATACTTATGCATTACTTATTTTGGTATTCAATAACATTACATAATTATTAAAAAATGTAAATAAAATACATGGTTATTCTTTTACAAATATCTTTCAAATTTAGAATTTCGAAATAGGCCCTTTGACGTGCCATATATTAAAAAAAAAACTTGTGTTTGTCACTCGAACTTTTTTATGGACGGCCAAGAGACAGAGTGCAGTGTATGTAGTTCGAAAGTTATTCGCGGAACAATCTTTTTGAATCTATGGTTGGCACTCTTTATTGAAAATTAAAAAAAAAAAATTAAAAAGCTACTTTGTCTCACTGAGTGAGCAAAATCGCATTTTGCACACTGTTTTTACGCAGCAAAACTCACTTGTTTGAGCTGCTGTGGTGAAAAATAAATTACGATCCCAGGCACAATTAATTAACTCTAAACAAACATAATTTGTATTGAAATGTCAATTTTAACGTCAAAATAAAATAAAATAAATTACAATTCCAAGCACAATTAATTAACTAACTTAATAAGGTACAAAAACATTTCAGCTATCATCCACAAATTCTTCCACTGTGTAGTAGTAACACTTTTCCAACACCAAGGACTTTTTCTTAAAGGAATTGGTTTTGTATACATCAAGCTTTAAGTCACTAGGCAGACTATTAAATAGTTTTATTGCTTGATGTTTCGCACTATGTATCACGACGTTAATTCTCGGATTCAAGGTAGTTTTGAAATGGTTCCTTCGAGTGCTTTCACGTGTTACTCTTTCATCTTCCGTTTCATATTTCCTTATGTGTTTTGCAAAATCACTTAAAACCATTAAAATTACTATAGCTTAAGCTTTATTATTCTGTAATAAATATTTTAACCGGTTTTTTTTATTTATAGCTCGTCAATTTGACTTCTCCTCGCCTGATGTTAAGCTGAAGGCAAATTATCATAAAAGAGGGTCACCATTGCAAACACGTACAGTGCTACAATTGTGGCCCTCAGCTTGACGGCCTCATCAGATGCTTTTCTAGAGTTCTGAAAGAGCTTTATTAAAAAAAATCATAATACAGGCAAACAGGACAGATGTAGAATAAAGACGACATCGAGTGAGATAAGGCTGTTCCGCGATAAATCAGTGCTGTCGATACGGAGCCGCCCCATTGCAGCTCGCGACTTGATTTGTCGCGTCCATCCCATGGCAATATATGACCATTAGGGTTGTAGTCGATATATCGAAAGACGCTACACTATCACACAAAAATGGTAGGTGATTATACGGTGAAAGTAACGGCGTTGAGTTCATAACACTTACCTACTTTGTTTTTATACTTAGGTGTAAATACATACTCATACATTTTACTGCACATACTAGAAGTGGAGTTTGAGGTGCTCGTGGTCAGAGGACTACGTAATATAAAATGTAATCCACATCTAATATGTTGAGCTGTTCTTTATGTTCTGTTATTACCACTAAAATGTAGACGCTTATTTGCAGGACAGTAGAATAAAAATACATGTTTATGAATTTACAACAACAATTGATCTGAAAGTTAGACTAAACGTAAACTGACCATAATCAAATACTAGAGTATTGCAATTTGTCCAAAACAAGGGAAGAAGGGAATGAAATATGTACTCACATTTCATTAGAATCTTGGAGAATCATGTATGAACAGTTACGTACCTACTTACTTATTTATTACTTTTACTACATATTACGTATATACCTACAAGAGTTTTCAAAATAAAATACGAAATTCGTAAACTTGCCAAGTAGTTTAAAAATGCCTTTTTCATTTTTAAACAGAATAAGTACCTACCTAATAGGATTATTCTTGTATTACTTTTATCGAAACTGACTATACATGTTCAATTTATTTACAGAAATTATAATATCGATATTCTACTATAGTTGCAATAGATTGTACTGCACTAGCCTATTGATATGGAAGCAATAAAGCGCTCAGTAAAATAAAATCGCCCCCAAGCGCGGTCAAAATATCTTCACTATTATTGCGACCGCTTGCATAATCGCAGCTTTTTACACAAATGACAATACAACCAAACCTATATATTTTTATTAATTGCGTAAAGTGAACTGTTAAGTTATTACTTTTTTTAAATGTGAAAACTAATCTGAAATATCTACCTGACTGTCTAACTACCAACTGTTATAATATTTCACTACGCAGATAACGAAAATAATAATAACAAATTTCGGTTCGCTATGGTTCATTGATCCACGGATTACAAAACAAATGCTAGAACGTTCTTTTTTGTATCTTTATCGTGAATTCAATAAAAAATGACTGCAACGTTACCTTTATATATTAAAAATTTACTTTTAACAATTACTTCGCACTAACAAATCTATGAACCAAAATAAAAAAGTTCAATACAAGGGATCGGTGACCCATATAGATACTTAACATGAGGGTGTTAACTGCGACCTAATTTCAGATTAATACGCTTAAGCGGAAACCTCACTAAGCGGGTTCAAATGGCTCGCGGAAGACCGGCGGCCGATACCAGCGAACCGAGGATGAACACAAACGAGCTAAACACTATATTATGTTTATTCAACTTTCTCGATTCTTCTCTATTACGTAACTTTGGCGACTAAGTAGATTTATAGTTTCCGCCCTGTTCATTATCTGTATTGAGCTAGTAGCGGCCGATAGTCCGGACGCGTGGCATAAATCTGAATGAAACGTTGGAAATAGCCGCCCGCCCTACCGATGTTCCGCGACTTCTACTTATGAGAACTTAGTTAAGTCAAACTTTTCTTACTTGAGTTTCCGAAACATTGATTGCCAATTGCCATTAGATGAGTGCAGTAATTATATCATTGTAATTGTGATTTAGTAACTATCGAAGACATGAAATAAGTATACATTGAACATTCAATTCCATTCATGAATTGTTATTGTTCTTGTTTGTAATGTGGTACTAACATAGTTCATTGTTACTGACACATATGTACCTATGTCTGAAATAAATTCTTCTATTTTACGAAGCGACGGTCTACGAATTAGTCAATGGTGCAGATCAGAAATATATTCAACAGAAAATTGGAATGATGATCATCATTACAATATTCTACCCTAAATAAGTCCAGCTTGATACAATTTATACTAACCCGTCCACTGCTTGAAGCAACCCCAAATAAAAGAAATATACCGGAAGCTATAACCAATCTCATATCCTAATTCCCCCGTTCTTGTTTCTTAAATATTCAATTTATCCTGTGTTGGCATTTTTTCATGTAGTTAAGAAAAACAAGAGAGCCATAACTCTCGTGACGGTTGATCAGATAGCATCATAATGGCTGTAATGGATCCTGGTCAGCGGCCCGCATGCAAATAAATCTGCGGCCCGATGCAATGATGTGTGGAAAATGGAAGTTACCCCTTGCTGGAGCGACCGGTGCGTGCCCCGGTGGCCTGCTCCCGGTGGTATGTACCTACTACGTAATAAAAATTTATTACATATATTCCAAGTTGCTGCCAGAGTCGGCATAATGTTATTTTGTTTAATTTGTTTGTTTATAGGGAGCATTCGTTCTCTGTTTGATAGTGATAGATTTTGTTAGTTAAATAGGTAGTATAATTTCATTTGCTATTAAAAATACAGGTTTTAGATAAATTATCAAATCAACTTTCAATATTTTACTTTAATTATTTGGATACTACAACAGAATCTTTCATGTTACTTAATATTTAAAAACTGAATTTTATTCCAGAGCTGGACCAAAAGTATTTAAAGTTAAATTTGCTATTGCAAGTCTCATGACAGTTAATAAACAAAAAGTAATAATAAAACATTTTTAACAATATCAGTTGTAATAAAAAGCATAAAATATACTAACCCCTCAATTAATGCGACCTGTTAAAAGTAATAAAATTTAAAATAACTCATACAATAAACACCCTTTACTTATTTAAACAATTGCACACATTACTATTGTAAGCATTATTGGTAAATTATGTTGCCCAAAGTGAGAACAAATGTTGTGCAGTTTAATGTTTTATTAGAATTGACCCGGGGATAGTTATCGTGATTGCTACGACGACCCCGTACCAGGATAGTAGTCGGTACTTACTAGATACGCGATGGACAATCTTTACCTGCTGCTGTTGTTTTATCCGGGAAGTGGGCAGCGATAAAAGTCAGGGCAAATGGCAGTCAATAAAATAAATAGCGACGGCATGCAGGGTGTTCTGTAAATAAGTCGGTGCCCGGGCTCGGGGCGACGATCGCCTTTTTTATTGGCGCCTCGATTGCTCTCGAAACAACGAGTGTGAAGCTACGATGAGCGTGGCGAGCGACGCATATTGCAGCGTCGCGCTGACGCGGCAGATTATACTCACAGATTAGAAATAAAATTCTTCGCGATGTTACGGCATTGTCTGTTACAATGCTCTCATCCGTTATCGTTCTTATTACGATTTCGAAATTTCCTTTAGTGACGAATAAAATAGTTTTGAAGTTTCAATATACAGGACTAAAGAATGTATACGTCCAGACCGGCTATACCATATGACTGTTAGATTGCGCACTAAACCACGTTACATATCTACCCGAAGTGAGACTAAGAAACATTTATTCGGTACCCAAATGTAAATATAGTAGTTTACATTTGAGTACTGAATAAATGTTTACATGATAAACATTTTAAATTATTATCCTAAACTTAATAGGTATTTCGACATACTCAATTGAACTCTAAACCAAAATCTAATCATGTCAGTGAAAGAAATAACCACACTTACTTAAGTTTAATACCTCGCCGGGGAATTGTGTTACGTTAGAATGATAAAGTATTCCACACGTATCGTAGTCGGTCGCGAGGCGGCTCCTAGATAGATGTATTAATTTGTAAGAATTTGTCGTCGGACCCTCGCCCTACACTCGGTGCACATTCCAATCACGCACAACAAGCTGCGTAATTGTACCTAATAATTTCTTTAAATAGCTGCAACACTGGACATTCTACTATTTTGGTTTATTTACTTACATTACTACTTTTACACACTCAAAGGAAAATTGTAATGTAAATAGATTTTACATAATTTGTATACAATCCTTCTATTCCTTAGGAATTAATTACCATATCGCTTGTATGGTCCTTAACTAGGTATAGACTTGTTGGCAGAGATGTGCGTTCAATAGAGACGAAGAGACACAGCATACTTCACCACTATGTGAGTATGTATGTAGTTAAGAAAATATAATTTGTCTCATATGGGTATGGTATTTTGCAGAATCTGTTTGTCTCTATGGAATGCACGACCACTTTGTTAGGTCAAGCACTTTGATTTGAAATGTCAAAGTTTAGGGTAGGTGCTTATTACCTACCCTAAACTTTGACATATTACTGTTGGTTGGTAATTGGTAATACTGCACAGCGTGATGATGATTTCGCAGGTGTTGACCATTTCAAGGGGCCCCCTTGCCCCTTGAAATGGTCAACTGATAGGTCAAGCCCACACTGAAATACGAACGAATGCCCGATTTTCGGTTGGTTACATGACGTCCTATGTCATACCTTATTTATTCGGTTTGAGTCAATCTTTGAATGAAAGTAGAATCACCCGCATGGAAGTAAATAGTAATATCCACTCGCCCATCACAGTTTTTTTGTCAATACGATACTAAAATCGAGAAACATGCTTTACGACGGACATCATCCGTAAAGAATAATAAAAAGCCGGCAATTTCGTTAAGTTTTATGTGATCCGAGTGAATGACCTTCATCACTAGTAGGTTTTATTTGTATTGAGTTGGACAGTGCGTTATTAAGGTAGAGGAATAAGGTGTCATTGCATTGCCGTAGGCCGTGGGTCGGAGCGCTGGTCCCTTGGGGCTCGTCAGCGCACGACTAGCCTAATCCAATCACAACTACACACGCCTACATGGACTTAAAGGAGCAGACAGAATTGATGACAAATTGAGTTTTTATAGATAGCACATATATGTGTTCTACTGTCTTTTCATGTTGTTATGATTGATAAATTAAATGTGTAAATCCTGTGTAAATTAAAGAATGGTACTTCTTTCGTACTAATTTTGCTTGTAACTTCTTTACACGGAGAAGTTTTGCAGTATGCATGGTTATTTGTTGCTGAGCCGCTCGCTGAATAAATGATATTAGTCACACAGATAGTTTATAGTTCGGCATAGCAACTAATATGCTATAATGGCGGAAGCTTGCGTGGATATCACTCATTGAAATGAAAACACCTACTAACCAGTTTGAGATAACTTACACTTCAAACTATAGGACCAGTGACAAACATCCTTAATCAACCCGCCATATACCCATGGCTGAAAAGTAACCGAAATGTCGGGCTAAATTTAAATAATACCAAAGAAATACTAAAAAGGTCATTTAATTTCAACATATTTTGCCACCTTTGTTCCTGGAATAGGTTTCTGTGGGTCAATGGAACGGATGCAGTTATTTATTGTAAGTGTACCCGCCATCATAACAAAAAGCAAAATATTAAAAAATGCGGTGTATTTTAAATGTCATACTTACCCACTGCATAACGGTGATAATAATATAAAAATAAATGGTTTTCAACTTTCACATAAAATAGGGGAAATATTTTACTTTCTCGTCAATAAAGCTGATAAAGTGAGAGCCTACGAGCTTCAGTAGACGCGCTACGAGCGTAGCACAGTCGTAGACGCGCGCTTAGTTAATTTACCTAAGCATCTTACCGCTATCTGTTTTGCGCCCGCGCCGGGGATTATGCTAATGATGGTTTGTAATTCCCTTATCGCGCTTTGTCTACCTACAGCTTTGCTACAATATAATAATTGAAATAAACAGTATAATAACTACAGACATTTAAAATTGGTGGGCTTGACTGATTTATTCAACTTATTTAACTGTAGTTCACGATCAGTTTAAAATAATTTAAGTAAGTTATTTCGATAAAAGTTCAAAAAGACTTACTCTAAATGATGAAAACAATTAGGGACGTACAATATCTCTTTAGGTTGAAACGAGTAAACTACTTGATTACCTATTTAAAAAAATTGTTGCTCAGATTTTATCATGTACTACCTACGTGAATGTAGTGCAATTTTTATTTACTACTTCTAAGCTAACCTTAATTTTTTTTTATAATATCACGCCTATATCCCCGAAGGGGTAGGCAGAGGTGCTAGCACTCACATTTCGCCAGTTTTATATTAAGGTCCCAATGTAGGTGGCGAGCCTATTGCCATTAACCGGACACTTATAAACCTGCGATAAATACACACATAACTTCGAAAAGCATCGCAGTCATTGGTGTGTGCCGTGGTAAACCTGGGATCGAACCCTAGACCTCGTCTCAGTAGTCCATTACCCATACCACTAGGCTACCGCATAATACAAATAAATAATATTATGTGTATATACTCGAATACATTTAAAATAAAGTTACGTATTTATGTGGCAGTTGGTTAACAAAGTTCGCTAACCGACCGCCACATCTAACTTTAAATCAAACAAAGTAACCGCTATACGCACAAATCGGGAACACCTACGCCCAATTAGTCACGAAACGAATGGTACATCAGTTGGGAAAGATGAGGTGTATTAGAGGTATAGTTATTAGAGACGTGGCCGTGCCAGGGTGACCGGGCACGGAGGTAATGGGCGCGAGACGCGAGGGGACCGGCAATAAGTCACCCAAACCATCTGATAGCACCAAATCAATGACCGCCCCGCTATGATACAGGAGATTAACCTACGTTTATAGTCTTAGGTGGAGGCGAAGAATTAATACCAAGGAGGTGTGTTTTCTCTACGACATTAATTTTATGGGTGACCATTAGTACTGATATTTTAATAAATGATTAATGTAATGATAGTTTTGTATGTAATAATTTATGATTGGTGATGAGAACAAGACTAGTTTGAACGGTGCCTGTTCTATTTATTCCACAAAGTCTTCCTCCAACTTAAGGCACAATGTCATCCAATGTAGGAATGATAAGTGATATACCCTATTCGTTTTCTCTCATAAAATAAATCACAATCATGGCATCAAAACTGCAGGATAGTATTAATATGACAATAGTATTTTGAAGAACTAGGGATAAATGATAACACGCTGGAAACTTTACGAACATTATACAATTACGCATTTACACACTGCGTATCAATTCGATTTTTAAGAAGTCTGACATGGATTCCGACCATATACAGCAAAGCAACGTAAGTAGGTATACCTTATCAAAATGCTTTCAACCAAATACAGACTTGATATCTATTGTGTAACAAATATAATTAACTTTTCTTTTTCCTAATGAGGAATGAGAATTATGTATATAACATTTATTAAATAACTGTATTTTTGCTGAAGTTTGCGGTCAACGTTTATTATGTTCTGGTCAGTACGACAGAAGAAAAGCTTGGGCACCTGTCAAAAGCAGTACTGTCAAATTGCGACGTGCAGTTTAGGGATGGGTGCTGTAAGGGTGCCTGTCACCGGTGTTTTAAGGCGAGAGGGTCGCTTGTTAGTGCGAACGTGCCGCGGCGCCGCCGGTAAACACGTGGGTAGATAACAATCTATTTGGATTGCCTCTATATTTCATTTTTACCCGTGCTTCTCTCTAACTAGATAGAGGTGCCGCGTCACGACAATGGAACTAAATAAAGGAAATACGGGTTATATCTTTTGTAACTGTTTTTTATACGACGTTTCTATCGATGGATATTTCGTTTATGTTTTGTTTCTGATTGTCAATTTATATACGTTTTACTGTAAGTGAGCGTAAAAAAGAAGATTAATACAATGTCTACCGAGGAAACAAATAAAGAACTAGTATCTCTTCGTACCCAGTGGTTCCAGTAGAAGCGCTATGCTTGTGCTTGATGTATTTTACTGTATTTACAAAATTACAACAACCGCGGTAGCCTAGTGTTATGGGTAATGGACTGCTGAGACGAGGTCTCGGGTTCGATCCCAAGTTTACCATGGCACACACCTATGACTGCGATGCTTTTCGAAGTTATGTGTGTATTTATCGCAGGTTTGCAAGTGCCCGGTTAATGGCAATAGACTCGCCACCTATTACTTTGGGACCTAAATATAAACTGGCGAAATGTGGGTGCAAGCACCTCTGCCTACCCCTTCGGGGATATAGGCGTGATATTATTAAAAATAAAAAATAAAAAAAAAATAAAAAAAATCACGAAATAATTTTACTATGACAGACCCCAATTAGTGCATCTTCAGAAACTTTTTTAATTAAACAAGTTGTAAAAACAAACGAAACAAACACCTGATAAATTAAACAACTTAGGACTAACCAACATTTGTGAACCTGGTTCACCGGCCTTAGGTATCTAATATCTTATAATTATTGTCTACTAACAATTTTATAAATTCACTAGCTGTTGCCCGCGGCTTCGCCCGCGTGGATGTTGGTTATCGCGACCAAACATACCATATTTATGTCCTTTCCCAAGGTCTAGTCTACCCTTTCATCATCAGTCATCATTCTCTAAACCTTTTTCCAACTCTGTTGTGGTCGGTTTTCCAGTCTAACTGTGATGCGGCTGAACTTCGATATTTTCCGTGAAGCGACTGCCATATGACCTCCACAACCAATGGTCCAATGACCATGTCGATGGCGATATCGAAGTTCCAAGTTAAAATGTAAATGTGGTTGGACTTTTGAGGACTCCAACTACCAGTAACGACTGCCATAGATTATTTTTTATTTAATATTTTTTTTATTTATGGCACGTCTATTTGACTTCACCTCGACTGATGTTAAGCTGAAGGCAAAGTCTCATGAAAGAGGGTCACCATTGCAAACACGTACATACAGTGCTACAATGGTGGCGCTCAGCTTGACGGCCTCATCAGATGCTTTTTTACGCCCCGCTTAAAAGGAAAGGAAACACGTGCGCCGGTAAGGAATTCCAAGACTTAATGGTGCGGCAGAGGAGAGACTCATTGAACCGCTTGGTTCTTGATGGAGTATTCTGCACCATATGCGGGTGACATCTAAGCCCTGCACGTGTTGTCCTGTGTAGGAAAGGGGAGGGCAGGAATAATTGGAAGAGCTCATCAGAACATTAACCATGGTAGAGACGGTAAAATACTGCCAGGGACCAACACATCTTTACGCATCTACAAAGGTTCGGACTGGACTCCCAATAATGCGGATCGCGCTTCGCCGCAACCTGTCGAGAGCATCTAATAAGTACTTTGCGAAGCCATCCCAGAGATGCGAGCAGTATTCCACGCAGGAGCGAATGTGTGTCTTTTAAAGAAGACCCCGCTGCTCCAGCGTGAAAAAACGTTTGTATTGCAACCGGGACCGACGGCTTAACGTGCTTTCCGAGGTACGACCAGACCAATGCAAACAGTCTTATTCATGCATACAACTTTTTGCACTGAGCGGGGATCGAACTCGTGCCCCGTGCGTAGCAGTCGCGACCACCACACCACGGAGGTCCTTTCATCAACAGTATACACTATTATAGTATAGGTGTTGCCCGCGGCTCCTCCAGCGTGGATGTAGGTGACCGCGACCAAAAATAAACATGTTGTCTGTGTTATGACAGCGTGCGATTTGCCGTCGACTTCACAGAAGAAGTGTGCAGGTTGCAAGTAGATTTGGGTAAGTACTGTGAGTACCTAATGTGTAACGCGTAATATAATACGAATGCGTACTCGGTTGCTCTGTTGCATACAGTACCTACTCGCGATGTACTTTTTGGCGAGTGTTGTCCGTTTTGATATGGCAGTTTTAGCATTGTAATTAACGCAAAGGCGTTTTGTCGTCGCTTGAGATGACGATCTTCTGGTGTAGATTTTGCGGTGTCCTCGTCTAGCCTCCGGGTTTGGGATGGCGCACTTTACGCCTCCACCGCAGCTTGCTTCTGCTAGAGTGACAGGTGGCTCATAGGGGACGGAGGTCATTCGCAGACTGTGCGTGTCCGGAGTCTTCTCCGAAGCCGAGCCGCTGTCTCCTTCTCAAGCATTATTTGCTCGTAGAAGGAGACGGCGCATAGTACCATAGCCGTGAGTAATGCAGCGAGCGAAAGAACTATGTGGAGCTCTAAGTCCTCGCTCGCATCACCCTCGTATTACACCTGAACATTTTCTTGTGGTATAATGGTATTACAATCTTCTTCTGTCGAATCGACGGCATTTTTGAGTTGCCATTATAAGAAATACAATACAACACTGACAGCACAGAAACTCTCTTAACCTTCACCCTCCTTTCCTTTCCACATGGTCGGCATCACGTGTGTGATACCTCTGGTGTTTCAAACGTTTTACCGTCTCTACCACGGTGAATGTTCTGATGAGATCGCCCAGTTGATCCTACCTTCATCTTTCCTACACAGAACAACACGTGCAGGGCTTAGATGTCACCCGCATACGGTGCGGTGAACCAAGAACCAAGCGGTTCGGTGATTCTTCCCTCTGCCGCACCATTAAGTCTGGAAATTCCTTACCAGCGCACGTGTTTCCTATTTCTACAGTCCCGGGTCCTTTAAGCGGGGCTTAAAAAAGCATCTGATGAGGCCGTCAAGGTGAGCGCCACTATTGTAATACTCTACGTGTTTGTAATGGTGACCCTATTTCCGGAGACCTCGCCTTCAACTTACCATCAGGCGAGTTCAAGTCAAATTGACGTGCCATAAATACAAACATCCATAGAATAGGTCGCGGTAACTACTTTCTATCAGGTGGGCTATGTGCTTTATTCCACCTAAGTGGTATAAAAAGTTATACGAAATCAAGTAGGTGTTTAGAATACTTAAAATGCTGGTATGATTAGGTGCGCCTTTTTTTACGCCTGAACGTTTTCCTTGTAAATTCTGTAAACAATGTAGGCAGTTCAGTTGAACAATGATGTCAACGACAGTACCGACATCTATTTCGCATTTCACAAATTAAAAGTGGTTTAAAAAAAAATGACAGGTCTTATATAGTCCCGTATGTAACGAAACCATACCTTGAATTTAAATCGATCTACGCCATCTATAGTTGCACCATGTACTAAATAATTGAATAACAAATTTTAATTTCATAGTTAATTACGTATTTTTTTTTACAAATATGTACGTAAAAATGAAGTATTTTTATTCACATACTTGACTGGACGTAATAAGACATAAATATCATCTATAAGAATAAAATAGCGCCCTCTATATCTTTACTCATATTTCGTTTAACATCATTAATGCTCACAACTCCGGTTCTATTGAACCGATTGCGATGAAACAAACGTAAGATTTTAAGTCTGACCAAGCCCCTTCTAACAAAAAAAACCGCATCAAAATCCGTTCAGTAGTTTTTGCGTCCATAGCGGACAAACAGACAAACAGACAAACAGACAAACAGACAAACAGATAGGAAATGAAAAACAAATATTTTCGTGTTCAGTATCGTTCACTTAACATATCCCAAGTATTTTTTTTTAAATATCTTCAATGTACAGACACGACCGCTTTACAATGATATAATAGTATAGATAGACGACCATTCAAAATCATATCAGGTAGCTACGAAGGTGACAGCACGGTTAGTTAAGCCGTGTTTACACTTGCGACCTCCTTGGTCAGTTTATGATTTGTGCACACAACTGACACCCTACTCGGTAGTCGTAACACTATCACATTATACGAGGTGCTATTGTATTTTACGCAATGTGCATATAGAAAGCTGCCTGGGTCTCACCTTCATCCCTCAATGAATTCGTAAAAAACAAATTCTGTAATCCGATTGCAGCACCACCTACTGAGTTTAAGTGTGAATGTATACAATAGGAATTAGGAAGTCTTACGCGTGTCAGACGACGAATTGACAAGTTTTAGTTTTAAATTTACTTATTAGGTAGATACCAATGCAGCAATGTATAGTCGCACATATAGATAGATGAATTAATACATATTAGACAAATCTACCCTTAAAACTTGTAGTTACTCAATAAAATTTCCTGTCGCTAGCAAGCAGTCAAGTATTCTAAACTACTATAACCCCAAAAGTAGGTAAGTACTATCTATGAAAGAACAACAGGGTCTCAGTACCCGCGCTCCTCACCCGCCATACATATTGAAGGGGTTTTATTATTTTTAAAGTACGCGCTCGTTTGCACGCGAATGGGCCACTTAACCACGGATAGCTCCCGATGTAGCGCACAGATTTCCTACACTAACAGCATTAGCCATTTTTATGCGAGGGATAACTGTTCAGCCACGCTTTTTACATGTCCTTCCTACGATAATAGTAAAAGTCATTCGAATATTTAGTACAAATACAAGAAATAACAAACATCATTTAAGTACTACGCTTCAAACTGGGAATATTTAGTATAATAATCGATGAAACCTTTTAAAAAAATCTTCATAGGTTGCATCAGCGACAGTCGCTTTTGCAGTATTTGTGATCACTATCATTGTATTCCAGACTAAAGCGTAAGATGATTATTGTATTGGAGTAACTACGTAATAAGATTTTTGTTCAAGATTGAGTTCTGTTCAATATCCTTAAGTTTCGCTATATTTCATGATATAGGATCCACGTCTTTTAATAAACTGAAACCTAGGCGACCACTTAGGTTCCAGTCATTGGACCATATTATCTTGAGATATGTTTTTCTTAAATTTTGAGTAGTCTCCCGGGTTAACCTGGTCATCAGTAAAAGCTGGAAGGCCAGGAAACGTAAAACTAAAGAACTCACAATATGATTCGATAAATTTTGCTGTACACAATATTTAATTGAGTGATTTATACAGGTAAACTAAATCGGAATGAAGAGTCGACGGAGGTAATTGAGCAGTACGACTAGAGAAGTACGTCCACCCTACAGGATAACGCGGTTAATTGTTATACCCTTGTGTTATATTGCCGGCGGCGGCGAGTAGGTCAGCCAGAGCTCACTGGAGAGGTTTTGTGTTGTTAGTAGGAAAACCGAGAGCTTAAGTTGTTACCCCTATGTTGGTATGGAACCTTGCTTTGTCTTCTACATTGACAGCACAGAAATTTTCTTAAAATTCACCACTCCCTCGGCCCTTCTCTCCCCTCCCCGCTCCTCCCCTCCTACTCCCTCTCCCCCTTCCCTTTACAGAGTTGGCAGTACGAGTGTGATATCCCTGGTGTTGCAAACGTCCATAGGCCACGGTAACCATTTTCTATTAAGTGGACTGTGTGCTTATCTGCCACCTAAGATGTATAAAAAAGGACACTGAATTTCAATGAGTTCAGAACATTAACACTTACGCATGAGATAACGGATTACATAATCATCTTTATTACGACAGTATTTTTGTCTATAACATTACAACGTTCATAAAATCGAAGTTTACGAGTGCGAGAGATACGTCGGTACTTCGCCAATAGACTCGTTATCAGAATGGACCGGCTATGGGCACAATGTTAGACATAGGATCGAACGTAACGTGGAACGTGACTAGATTCATGAGATGTAACACTCGCATGATACTTATACCTTCAGCTCCATTGTCAGCTCATTGACGTCACGTCAATCGTGTATTGTGGATATTGGAACCTTACAACGTAAAGCTAACTATTAATAATTTAAATTCCAGCCAACTAATGTAATAATTTAACACCTTTTATATTTTGTTGCTTATTACTAACGTTTACGTACAAAAACCCTGAAGTTGTTTCAACAATGGGAACGTACTCTTACGGGTATGCTTTTTGAATACCTCCGCTTGTCAAACTTAATGCGCCCTCCATCTGCGCTATCAGTCAGACCCCTGTCGATATCACTCAATGTAGTTTTCTTTATATGTTAAGATGGAGTGAAAGATGGTATTGTGGTTCTTGCGTATCTTATCATATTTATAACTACATTTTACAAACCCCTAAAGCAATCCCACTTGTACAGTGGGTTCCAAAAGTTCGTGGATACCTTAGGATCTGTAAGCCTTTGTCAGTTTAAATCTAATTTTATCAAAAGTAACATAGATAGTGATCTAGGATTTTGGAAAAAGAATAGCACTAATACCTAATGGACGACTTTCAAAAGTCATTGAAATTCCTACATCATTTCATTTCATCAAATTCATCAGCAATCATGTTCTATTAAAGCTGTGCAGTGCAATATTTTATAGATAAATTTACAATAACTAAGCCTTCAATAAGTGTGATTGACTCCCTAAAACCGTAACAATAATCATTAAGGTTTAATTTATATTTTATTAACCGTTAAAATGACAATTCGTAAACCGCGATCACTAATTTGGCACCCCCTCGGTTGCGGTGTGTGAACGTGTAGCGCGTTTTGATTCTTATTCATAGACCGGGGGTCGCGTTAGCGGCCTAACAATTTGATAATGTATTCACTTGATAAAGCGGAAGGTGGTACTCCGCAAGTGCCGCATTAAAAAACCAATTACAGCGTGGCTAAATCGTACCGTGCGCCGCGCGGCTATTTGTCAGACTCCCGAGGGATAAAGAGTATATTCTAAATTTAATTTCACGCAATTTAAAAAAATTGGGGGACAGTCAGTTACGTTATTTTTTATTGAGCTCTAGTTATGAAATTTAAAATGATTTTAAGGGAGTGAACGACAAAGGGGAGGCCTATCGAATATAAAGAGTTGAATACACTTAAATCTGAACTAGTCAACTGTTAGGTTTTGTAAGGTTTACAACAGTTAAGTATACATTAAATATAAACAACACTCATATGCATATGCAACCTTATAAACTACTCATATCACAAAAAAATTTACTTTGGAATTTTCGTTGGTAAGTACAACGGAAAACTTGAACGCACTCGATTGAATTAACATTTATGGATATAATAAATAATAGGTACGGATGTTTATATAATTAATTAAACGACAAACAATTTGAAAGATATTTGATTTTGAAAATTTCATTATTTCAAGACTCTCAAAACACTCTATATAAAATAGTACCTGCATGGAGCAAGTGAAATCACACGTCGCGTATAGTGCATATAGATCTATGGAGCACAGGAGAAAATTGTATTTACATCGGTCTCAGTTGAGTTCACAATTGCATTGCTAATAATAAATTACTAATTTTAAATTTAATAAGGAATTTAAAAAGTAATTTTTGAGAAGAGAATTTAATTGTTTATATACTTGACGTAGGTACTTTGGGAACTTAATTAATTGAAAGTATTAGTTTCAGCTTAGAAGCAATATATTATTTTAATTATATTATTTTTCAGTAAAAACTAAGAGATACTACTTAATATAGGTAAGCAGTATTGGGAAGAATCGGACTATCTTGACAACATTTCTACTGAGCGTCCTATGTAACGTTAAAAAGAATCGTAATGTATGTAATGTAACGTTTATGCATCTGTTTTTGAACCCAATAATGTCTTACACAAAACACTTTCACCATTCTTTAACACAAAATAAGTTAACTTCAAAAACAATTAGTTTCCTTAAGAAAACTGTCTAGTGTATTTCTGATATAAGTCATGGGGCGAGGGCAAAGGCAATGTAACAAACAGCCGCCCTAATACAATAACGGCCGGAACAAACTGCGCTATAAAATATCACCAGTGAATAAATCAGTTTTGCCGTGATGCGCCCGACCCTCCACCTCCCGTAACTATCAACGATTTATGGTTATACGATATTATTTAACAGATAAAATAATAATTGACCGGATCTAGAAGTAAATCCTAAGTCTTGTTTTGATGGTTTCGTTTGTCTGAAGTATAAATAAAAATATTTAAACAAGGAAAATACATAACCACTTTCCATATGGTGGGCCGCGGGCATGTCTGCCATCTAAGTAGTATAAAAAAATTTAAGAGTGTGGTAGAAACAATTCACAATATTATCAAATTCATACTTATTTAACAGTACGGTATATTCTGCGGCTGCGGACTACGGTCGATTACGGTATCATAACTTTAAACGATTATAGTAATGGAAAACCTGTCATTAGCCTTACTTTCTGTTTAAAATTTATGTATTTACTAACTGTATCGCTGTTGATTTTCGAAATAAATAAATAAAAATAAAAAATAAATAAAAACGTTGATACGACACTACTTATTAAAAATGCCTAGTGGTATGGGTAATGGACTGCTGAGACGAGGTCTCGGGTTCGGTCCCAGGTTTTACCATGGCACACAACAAAGACTTTTCGATGCTTTTCGAAGTAATGTGTGTATTTATCGCAGGATTATAAGTGCTCGGTTAATGGCAATAGGCTCGCCACCTATTACATTGGGACCTAAACATAAACTGGCGAAATGTGGGTGCAAGCACCTCTGCCTACCCCTTCGGGGATATAGACATATATTACTTGTTAAACCTCGATATGAGTAAACGGTCCCATTAAGAAGCCGCAAGGAATTAAAGCAGTAAACAATATTATCATGTTCAAGTCACTTTCACGGTACGCTGTATTTGCTACATGCTTACTAGTTTTTGTATGCGGTCGGTTACGGAATCATACCTTAATTTCACACGTGACACTTCATATTGTCCTAAAAACATTTACACTGACAAGAAAATTGAATAGACCATAATGTAATTATTGCACAGTGATTTGCATATACTCGTAACAAGTTACTAGGGCAAAAACGAACAATGTCTGTCATAGAGGTAATAGAATCTACTTAATAAGTATTCTAGTAATGTGTTTCCCTATAATCCTCTAATGACGTGTGGAAAGTATCTAGTGCATGTATTTGTTCTTCTCGGTCTTACTATAGGCATTTTGTTTTGCTACCCAATAAAGTGTGTTTGTTCCTACTTATATCAGATGCTTTGTCCCATAGCTTATTACGGTATTGCGAGGTATAACTTAAATCAGACTGACATTTTCTATTTGTACTTCGATTCTTTATATCTAGGTACTTATTTATTATATTTCTTCACGACATAACATATTAGAAGTACATATAGCTATGGCAAATTTTTGCCAGCATCGAACCTAATATTAAAATATGTGTAAGATCGTCTCAAAGCCCTATATAAGGGAAACTGGGGACACTTGATCCCTATGGGAGACAAGGTACACCAATATTTTTGGAATTACTAAGCGTATTAGACTATTTTTAATGTGGTATCACTAAGGGTAATAATGTTTACTTAGTGTTACCACACTAAAAACTACTCTAATACGCTTACTAATTCAAAAAATATTGGTGTACCTTGTCTCCCATAGGGATCCAGTGTCCCCAGTTTCCCTACTCATGAAAGTGAACCAAATGTACTTATTTGATAATATACCGAATATAATTTTATTTAACTATTCTATTCAAATCTTTGTGCGGCGACATGAGTGAGTAGAACGCAATCTCAGCATCTCAATTCGGAGCAGCAAGCGTGAAACAACGCGCCACCACGCGACTCCGTGCGGCTCCTCGCCTCGCCTTGCACTGATTGAGCCGCGACAAGTTAAACCATTTGAAACAATTTAATAGAGATCAAAAATTCAAGACCCCACAACGCCCGCACAAACTTTTGAAGTTTTTCCCTCGCTAAAGGGATTATCGGTGAACGGAAGCTTAGGGGGATATTTTATGGTTTTTGTGGACTTTATATATTTTTTCCTTAATACGGGTACTTGAAGTGAAAGTATCATAATCATTATATTATCGAACATATTATATACAAACGTAACAAATTTTAGAATAAGTGGTGTATTTTTTTCCATTTACCTGTAGTACGTATAGGTATAATACTTACGTAGGTATTCAATTTAAGTGCTATATTTAACGAACATTATATTCAGTTAAACCTAACAACGATAGCGATATGTCAATCTCTTATCTAGAATTAGACTATTTAATAAAAAAAATAGTTTAGTGATGGTACTAACAAAATTAGCATCAAAATGAGTTGAACTATAGATGCTTGTTAATTAGTAAGTAGTTATATAATTAGGAAATCTAAATTGAAATGTAAATTGTTCTCTCAAATATGGTTAAGAAATAGGTATAGTGAGTTCCAAAAAATCCTGCACACTTTGAATCTAAAATTGTATGAAGTGATGCAACTACACAAGTAGGTATTAGTTTCAGAAGCTACTGGATAATAGATCTACTTATTAATGTAATTAAGTTTAGGCTACTACTTGAATGAGTTTATTTATTTTCTTATAAAGAAACAAGACATCGATCTAGTACGAGACTTATTTTATTAACGCTATCTATGTTTCTTTTGGTTAAATTCTTCTTAAACTGCACATATTCGCTCTTAAACCACTCATGTGATACTATAAAAAACTCGCCCACGACTTTTTTCACTCACATTTGTACTTTAAGAACCTTTATTATGCAACAGTTTTGTTTATAAACTACTAGTATGCCACGGACTGAACTCTCTGCAATTTTACAATTTTGTATGGAAAATTTATCAGCTGTTATAGTTAAACAGATTTGCATTCATTTATGTAGGTACACGATAAACTCAACAAATTACAACATTATTATAACTCAAAACGGATCTTGTTTCTTCTGTGTATTATTAAAACCAACAAAATAGTTTTTAGCAGACTAATAAAATAATTTTCATCATCTTTCAAACAACTGCAAAGTAAAGAAATTAGTTCCAATTTAAGACAGCAATCCCAAGATAAAAAAATGATAATCTCAGATTAATAAGTCAGAAAAAGATTGTTTTCAATCTGTAGAGACATACGTTACTTTTATTGAAGGAATAACGTGAGCTTTAGGTTATTATGGTCCCTGATCGAGTTCACGTACCTACTCCACTTCTTTCGGAAACGCTATCAACGTAAATATCTGCAGATTTTTACTGGCACTCGCGAATATAGTTCCATGTTACGTCTTGTTTGAATTATCGATCTACTGCGTATGACGTAAGGTTTACAATTCATGTAGTGGGTTCAGATGGGACTTTACCGTAGTCAGAATATCACCGATATGCGATTGCGTTATGATAGGATCAGAGTTCACCGGAGCGTATTCTTTGAAGAGAAATTCTTCAAATAACTCCCATACATATCACATGTGGTTTACAATTCATTGAAATGCGGTCGCTTTTTATAGTTTTTGTAAATCATTTGGCGAAATAGTAAACTTCCAATAGTAAGCTTCTAAGAAAAATGTTGTACTCCGTCTCTTGTACGAGTTTGTATGAGTGTAACTTCGAGAGGAAAGTCTGCCCTAGAGCCTCACCTGTAAATAAGCAGGTCTTCTGGTTTGCAGGTTGGCTGAGGTCAGCTAGGATCCCGCAGTAATTGCACCCATAGCATTTGGTGGGTTATTTTTTCTATAGAGCTGTACCTTTGTGTAAATATTCGTTTTTATTTAATATGCGTTACATTTTATAAGAGTTAGTTATGTTTTAAATTGATCAGATCCACGATGGCTTAGTAGATGTTCAGGTCCATGGCGCAGTGACGCTGCTCTGAGGATTATTGCGTAGCATAATGGAGCAGAACGGTATCTTCCCCAATCGGCTCATCCTATAAGCACAACCGACCGGAACGCGATTTCCCCTGCACGCATCAATCGCACTATTGATTGGCGCTGAAAAGTTATATCATGCATTTAAATAAAATGTATTTTTTTAGCAAAATTTATTACTATTTTTAGCTTTACTTTATTTTATCATCTGGCGTATTCGAGTCATATTGGGGAAGCCTTTCTACCGTCGGTTCTATATTCTTATATTTATTTATTCACTTCTCAAATATTGGTACTTTTCATAAGAATTCAATGCTTATTCCATGGACAATACCAAACAGCTACCGCCTGTCATGAATGAACAGGTAGGTAGAGAAAAATTATTAATACCCTAATTTTTCCCTTTATATTTACGACTAGCTGTTGCCCGCGGCTCCGCCCGCGTGAACTTCTGATCCCGTCCTGCTGTCGAGCATTTTCATATTTATTCACCTTTTAAATCTTCTCTGGACTTCCACAAATAATTCAAGACCATAATTAGTCAAATTGGTCCAGACGTTCTCCAGTTTTAGCGAGACTAACGAACAGCAATTCATTTTTATATATTACTAGCTGTTGCCCGCGGCTCCGCCCGCGTGGACTTCTGATCCATGTCTGGACTTCCACGAATAATTCAAGACCAAAATTAGCCAAATCGGTCAAGCCGTTTTCATGTTATGTCGTGACAACGGTAAACGGGTTTCATTTTTATAAATATAGATTACATGCAACAGGACATCAATAGACTTCGTGCTGTTACTGTAATTTCCCAACACCTAATCACAATATTTGGAAATAATGAAGCATACTCGTAAATAAATATGTAAATTATTAAAGTATATAATTATATCTAATTGCAACCAAATAATACTGTGAATCGTATTGTTTACTAGTTGTTATCATAATATTATATTACCCAAGTCAGCAGTGTGCATAATATATATCCGGTTACACACTCGTATGACCTACCTTCGTTACTATGTTATTGCAATGCAATACTTCATTTTCATTTTACTTATTTTTCGGTATGGACTTTAAAATATATGATTAATATTAATTCTTATGACACAAACTTAAACCAAAAGGATAACAGACATTCAAACATACATAACATCAACTCATAAACTCACGCCTATATCCCCGAAATGGTAGGCAGAGGTGCTAGCACCCACATTTCGCCACTTTATGTTTAGGTCCCAATGTAATAGGTGGCGAGCCTATTGCCATTAACCGGTCACTTATAAACCTGCGATAAATACACACATAACTTCGAAAAGCATCGAAAAGTCATTGGTGTGGGTCATGGTAATACCTGGGATCGAACCCGAGACTTCGTCTCAGCTGTCCATTACCCATACCACTAGGCTACCGTGGTTATCGACAGACATTCAAACATGTTTTTCAATTTAATACTGTATCTCAAGTTTTCATTTCAAATGGTTCATACATAATCATTCAAAGAAAATAATCCATTAGATTAATTTTCAAGAACTACCTAGTCCGATTGAACTCCCTGCAGATCCTTCAGTTCAACTCTATAAGATGTTTATAATGACCTCCTTTGATATAATTCAATCCTTTTCAACGTCTTCAATACATAATCGCATCGCTGTCCGCTTCGACTCCGCTTATTAAAGTCCAGAAGGGATTATATTTTTATAGTACTGTTACACAACATAAACACAATCATGATTAATCGGATTTGGACAAATGGCGGGTCATTTGGGCGAACGATCGGAGACCGTGAATGTCCCGGTGACTATCTAAAGTATCGAGATAATAGGTGCAGGGGCTAGTCGGAGTCCACCCCGGGGCCGGTCGCCCACGGCCACTAAGGAATAATGTAAGTGTCCGGGGCGACATTTGCACCGAACTGCCGACGACCTCCGCCTCTTACTTATGCGGTTTTTAATATTTTTATTGTAATGGCTACCGATCTTCAGCGCAAAAATGACATGGAAACTTCTTGTTCGTAAAGTTTTCCTTAGAATTTACCGAGACTTCTTCAGCAGTTTGACTTACCTCATCCAAACTTAAAACTTGAATATGATGGAATTCGTATTGAAAGGTATCGGATATGATGTTTTTAATTAATAAGATGGTCAACCCTGTACTATAGTAGAAGTTGTAAAAGTCTTGATATACTAAATGCTCTCAGTTTTCATTTCACCTGGTTGTACACATACGATCCTTCCAATCTTAATCACATTAGTCTATTCTTATCTGATAAATACTACGGTTAATAGCATCTTAGTGGAATTTAGGTAAACCGCTTAAGTTCAAGTTATAACTGCATGAGTATACTAGTTTAGAACTTAATGTTGCATAGGTAATTCTTCATTTTAAAAACAGAAGTTTTATAACTACTTAGTCATTTTATCTGTAAGAAGTCTCCTAAGATTTTCCTGACATGCATGGTAAGGTGTAGGTTCTACAACAACGTGTAAAAAACAGCTGTGCACCCCCTCGCGGTCACGTTATTGTTGGCGGCGGTCAGCGCACTAAAACTGCCCATAAAACACCCAACTTCACACCGCTATAGCACACGCACGATATATATCTACGCTTATTGAAATTTTCCATTCCCGGTAATCATTTCTGGTTTTTGTTTTTCCTTACAATAATTATCTGTTAAAATACCTGATTCACAAAACTATTTAGTAAATGTTCATCAATATAAATGAAGCGAAAGTGCTATTATTGCCAAATATCTACTGATAAGTAGCACTCGGCTTGCATATTTCAATACAGCAAAATAATTGTTTATCTTTTTAAATACTCATAAGAACAAATAAAATATTCTTCTCTAATTTCACTCTCCTTTTCAGGGAAAAGCTTTTTTTAAAATCACTTTGCATTTGTACTAAATAAAATCAGTTAACTGAAGATGTCACTAATCTAATGTAAGCAATTTAATTCATAAATTCAAAACAGTTTTCATACTTTCTACACTTTGTTGAAATTCAATGTAAGGTAGCCAGAATTCAGAACAGAACAGGATATTAATAAAAAAGGATCTGCTTGCACGACTGAAGATAATATATGAGTTGAAATAAAATCTGTCAGTGACCATTTATGGCGGAGTTTTGTTATTAAAATGTAGCGTCCGGGAACGTCAGGTTTGCAGCGAGCCATGCGGGGAGGCAGCGCGGCGTCTCCGCGCCGGCTGCGGCCACGACACGATCTGATTTATGTTCGGACCAGCAGTATTTTATTCGACGGGCGCCTCAACAAAACTATAAGTTTCCGTTCGGCAGGACCAGGGGAGTAGCCCAGTAAATATTGTCTCCGCTTGCTGCATCAATACAGAAAGATATCTTTATTTATTGCTCTACTTTATAAGATAATTTAGTAATGGATTGGGATCATTTTGATTTTATTCTCTAAATATGTTATTAGATGGCTAAAGTCTTTACGTACGACAAATAGAATAGTTTCGTGTAACTTAGTTATACTTATTTAGTTTATTGGACGCCCGAATTTCCATAATATAAGTAGTCATTGTATGCAACAGACGTTGGGTTGAATCAAATTTCAACTTGGTAGAAAATTAGAATTATGGTTTTAGAAATCGATTATTTACATTAGATGATTATTTTAAAAATGTAATTTATTTATTGACATAGTGTGACCACATTTATTCAAATAAATGAATTTGAATTTAAAAAAAGTACCTCTATTAAATTCGGTATCTACGAGTACTCAACGCGATATACAATTGCAGTCAACTGTACATATCGACATTAAACGATTTATATATTATTCAGAATTACAATTAATATTTAATATTTTTTTTACTAATTACTTGCTTCTTTCCTTCCCCTTCCCAGTCTTCAGAACACGCCACTGCCATTGCAGGATAACCTTAATATGCTCCGTATGAATGTTCGCAGCACTGGGAGTCCTAAACAGAGTGAGACATTTATACACCCCGGAGCAGCGGCGGTGTCTTCAGCCTACAAGACACGAATTCGCTACTCTGGGTTGGTTCCGCACAAACTACTTACTAGATGCTCTTGATAGGTTGCAGTGACGTGCGATCCGCATTATTGGGAGTCCTGAGGACACAAATACCCTCGAACCTTTGCAGATGCGTAGAACGCGTAGACCGAGCGTGAAAAGGCCGTTAAACTGAACGCCACCATTGTAATATTGTACATGTTTTTAATGGTGACGCTCTTTCCTGAGACTTTGCCTTCAGCTTACCATCAGGCGAGCGGAAGTCAAATTGACGTTAAATAAAAAAAAGTATTAAATCTTACTGATTTTCATTACATTCAAAATACTTCATTCAGATATGAAATTAGGTAAATTAAAGGAATAAAGGATGTTCTGTCAATCAATGCCACAGCGCGGCAGGGTGAACGTGGATCATTGCTGTATAGGGTGGACTGCGGAGGGTGGGAATACTTGCTTGACATTGATGACTCATTAGTACGACGAACTGTCCAACCCCCTGGCGCTACATCACTTCATTTGTCTTGAAACATGATCGAAATTTGAAATCAGGAATTAAAACTAAAGAGGTCTTTATGAATGGTACAAAGTTGCAGGACCGACCGTGACGTGCTATTTCCTGTATTGTTCTGTACCAGTACAGTACCAGTACAAAGTCTAACCTAATCTTGATGTACCTACTCTTCTAAAGGTAATTTTTTGTTATAAAGTGGCTTGAAATTTGATTTAGTAATTAAATTCTTGGGTAGGTGATAGGTGTCAAATATCAATTTAAAATAATAGTATATGTTATAAGCTACTTAACTAAACTCGTGTACAGACATACGAAACCAATGCTATTTATTTATTACGATGCCTTATACTAGCCGACCCCGCAACTTCGTCTGCATCACCCTGTTTTTGCAATATTTTCATTCATCTGTTGGTCGTAGCATGATGTCATATACATATAAACCTTCTTCTTTAACCGTTCTATCTATTAAAATAACCGCATCAAAATCCGTTGCGTAGTTTAAAAGATACAAAAGACATTAGGACATGAAAAATAGGTACAGAGAACGCGACTTTGTTTTATACTATGTAGTGAAGTACACCTATATCTCGACAATCAAACAATACAATGAATAAAGAGTGTTACGTAGAAACCAGCCGTTAGTTGCATCAGTCATTACCCGGTCAATGAATAACGCTAAGTCCAATTACGTGATTGGATTAAGCCGCCAGTCGCGTTGGCTCAACGCTTGCTAGTACCACCTTAAGTACTTACGACACGTAACTGGTGATTTATCTAACTATTTATTGTTACGTCATAGATTCCAACCACAACGTCATAGACCAAGTATTCCTACTACCCGTAAGTAACAAATGTAACAAAGGTTCGTACTAAAACCGACAGCATGCTTGCCGAGACACAGCATTAAGAATGGTCACCTATCCTGAGATTGACCTGGATATTGTAGATTAAAATTGCAATGTGCTAAACACGAGCCCGTCAACACTAGCAGGGTGCTAGTGTTGACGGGCTCGTGAGGTCTATTATAAAACAGTATCCTGTTCAAAGTGGATTACATTACAACAGTTACAAACAAGTATGAAACAATTATGTAGGTTTTTTTTCAGGTAATAGCTCTTTGTTTTAACTTTAGATTACTAAAACGGAATTCTAAAAGAATGCTCGATACTTGTGATATTTAATAAAATACTTCCTACACCGACTGGGGTGAATACCCTTTAAGACATACTTACCTAAATAAAAAAATTATATTTTGCAATTACGAGGAATCAACATTGCAACTTGTTATTGCTGACTTTGGTAATTCTACTTGTACTGTAGTAATGATTGTTATAATTTAATAAACTTGATGCATATATTTATATAATAATAATATACTTATACTATAATATATAATATACTTTGTTAATTATTGAGTTTAAAATCGAGTAAATTAGGTCTCAAGTAACCTGCTAATCGATATACTTGATGACTGACGGACGAGGTTCTAACGCACACTTTCCTCCCAGAGATTGGGGTCAGCTGGCTGTCACTCCAGTATATGCTAATCAAACCAAACTAAATAAAGGAGGAGGGAAAAGGAGGTATAAGTGCCAGCTTTGGATGACCTGAATCGGCAAGATGAAACAGATTAGGCTCAAAATACATACAAATATTAAGTCACGTGGCTTTCCCAGTAGGACAGGTATACACCTTTCGTTTATTCTAATTCCATAATTTTTTTTCATACATGCTCGCTGGTTTCGAATACTCTTGGAATGTGCTTTCTTTAGAAAATCTCAAATTTAAAAAAGCAAAAATCATTTTTAATGGTTAATTCATCTAAATTAAGTTAACCAATATTGAGTGACGTTAATTCGATCGTTACACGCATAGTTTTACCGAGCGCACGGCTCCATCAGTTCCTCCGAGGGTCATTAGAGCTCAATTGTTTTGCGTTTTGTGCGCCTCCGTTTTGCCCAATGAAGCCTGCCGCTATTACCACTCGGAGGTGTGCCCTCCGCCCCAGGCCTGACCGCACGCTGATTGAACACTTGTTTCGCGATAATTTATCACTCTGTCATGTCAATTTGTTTAAACGTTTTTACTGAGTATGCAGTTTTGTTAGCACAGGTACTGCAGATCACTCAAATGTAGAGTTGTATAAAGCATGAGTTTCATTTACATTACATTGTTGTAAGGTATGCTAAGAGTCAGATTTTTCTATTTCTTTGTAGATCATATCTGATTTTAGGGCATACGTACGCCTGCAGGTCCTTATTTGCACAAAAATAGCATTAATTCGCTAAGTCAAGAAAGATATATTGTTTTAGACATATTGATAGAAAGCTAAGGTCCATCATCCACACATCTACCTATTGACGTCCCGCGGTGCGTAATGCGTTCAACCAAAGTTTACTTTAGAACCCGGTCTACTTGTTAATTTGTTTGTTGATTTTACGAGAGCAACTGATGTTCACCTTACTTACAACTAGATAAAATCATGCGCCAGAGTTTCTTCCGTTTAGCAGATTCACGGACTAACTGGTGAGGTTCACTCAAGTTCTGAAGATGTTGGAATGGCCTTATATACCCCACCCTGTAAAGTTTTTCCTCATCGCATGATCTTGGGCATTGGAGGTAGTGAGAATATGTCATCTTCTACAACGCCAAACCAGCACTTTATGGATTTAGAGGCCCAGTGGAGGCGTAGCGCCGGATTTAAAACATGGACTATTATATGATTTTAGATTGTCATGGTCATTTACATATTCACTGTTAAAACGGTCGGGATATTTACCATGTTTGTTGGTTTCATTTCGTAACCGATATTTCGGCGCTGTTGCAAGCGCCATAATCACGGTGTACCAATAAACATGGTAAATATCCCGATCGTTTAAACAGTGAACATGGCCTATTAGATAATCTGTGCCATGGAATGTAAAACATCGCATCATAAAATTACAATATGTACTGGATATCTGTTGATAAAGCGAGCTTACAATTATGTTGTAAGTAACATGGATACAAATAATGGATTCCAATGGTGTCAAAACTGTCAGTATTATGAAACATTCACCTTGAGCCTGTGCAACACGATCTGCCGACACATTGTTTTGCGAGAATCCGACACCCGGCCGCGGTGAGCTTATCGTGCGCCTTATACCGTGTGACGATACTGGTACTTGTACATACATACATACATATGCTCACGCCTGTGATCCCCGAAGAGGCAGAGGTATATTAAACACCCACATTTCGCCAATTATGCTTTTCGGTCTCACGTAAATGGGGGCGAGCCTATTGCTGCCAATCGGGCGCTTTGTAAAAAAGGGTACACTGAAAATAAATTCCTAACCGAAAATTTTGACCCGATTCCTTGCTATGCGTTGTAAATCGCAAGGAAATTAATACGTGCTTAGCCACACAAGCACTACCGATTAAGGTCTTGGAGAGTATCAGACATATGGTACTTGTGTTTAGATATAACTTGCTGTTACTCATGGCTTCGCCCGTAAGGATTTCTAAACGTGGTCCCGCAACGCATGGGAACCTATTGCCGGGATAAACAGAATAGGAATAAGATCAATAGCACACTACGGTGCTATTGATCTTATTCTGTGTTCTGTAATCAATTACTGTACAACATTTCAGCTAGTAATCATTGCGTTACTCCCGATCATATCCGATGTATTTACCTCGAAGAAGGTTCGCTTTTTTCCAGTCTAACTGCAGATTTGTCAAATAAATGTTTAAATATATTAGATACTAGAGGTTGCCCGCGACTCCGCCCGCGTGGATGACGGTATTTGTACGGCATAACTGTAACACATAACTTCGAAAAGCATCGGAAAGTCATTGGTGTGTGCCATGGTAAAACCTGGAATCGAACCAGCGACCTCGTCTCAGCAGTCCATTACCCTTACCACTAGGCTACCACTTGAAATATTTCAATAATCTGAATAATTCAGATAATCTTTTCTCTGCTATGCAAGTGTCGATATGTATGTATGTATATTGATGTGTGCGACTACCTATAAACTGCAATGCGGATTTTTTTAATATATTTAATTACATATTATACATAACAATTAGGTATATCTCCAGCCTACCTATGATTAGCCTACAAAACTGTTTTAAACAGTTTGTCTGTAAACTCCATTGAATCATTCCATTCAACATTGAAGTTTGCTAGTATAATTTACACGAGACGAAAGTAGTTGCTGTCTTCGCCGTCACACTTTTGCAACACGGCCAGGGCCGCGCTGGCGGAAGACGCGCCGCAAAATTGTCACGTCAAGTCATTTCACAATGACCGAAGAACACATTGGTGCCGATTCTGTTGCTCATCTTACTAAACTAAACGAACTCTACACTGTATTGATTCGAATTTTGCAATCTCATTATATTAGGGATAGGATTCAGTTTAGGTTTTATATCGTTAGTCTTAAATGACATTTTCATGTATCGATATTTTATAATTTACATTATTTTAAGTAATTAGACATCATTTTAGTCATTATAGTCTAGTTTAACTGTTTTCTAACAACAGAATTGGCACCATATTTATTCCATTTCTTAGATGCTTTCGACACATCGACTTACACGTGAGTTTTCTCTGTTTATATGCGTAATTAGAACGCAAAATATACGTATGTTTTATAGGTGTGATGAAATTGTAAACAAAATTAGATACTTATAAAGACGTAGACTGTAGCTACAGTCTCCATAATTCGAAACTGCATAGGTACCTAGAGGCAACTACATCTAACAATGTGCAAAGCACGTCCAAGTCACATTTTTTACCAAAAATGTATTTACCGTTTATAGAGTTGGAATATCATTTATTTGCACATGTAGGTAATTTCCATCATTTATTTATTTTTGCAAGTTTTTAGGATGGGTTTCTTGCTCGAACAGTCAACACTGTATGTACTTTAAATAGTATTGCTTATTTACATAGTCTGAAAATTTATAAAATCCGTCTTCTTCTATCAACGGCATTTCCACTCCTAAACTCTGTATTCCCAGTGCGCTGCCACTTGGATTGCGTTTACGGAGACGCTTATAAGGTCCTCCGGTGTACAGGAATGGGACATGCAGCACACTCCAACAGGTTAGCCATGGTCTGTGGAGCAACTCTGCACTCGCACCGCAGATCTGCGTCATCCGAGAAGCCCCACCAAGAGCGGTTCTCCGTACTTCGCCCTCTATTGTAAGTAATGAAGGGCAAATTTTTATGCAGTCTGTGTGCTAATTCTTAATAGTGTACCTTACAACTTTCTAATACTTCAGACACCTAAATAGACAGACTGCGTCACCCTCGGTCGCTGACGGCCCGAGACGACCGAGTGGTTTTGGTCGGTTCGAGGCCGATAGCCTCACTGGTGATGGTGGGCGAGTATCTGTGGGGACTCTCACTGTAGCGGTCCTGAAGATACATCGTGTAGAGGCGAAAATGGGGTCAGAAAAAGCGTCTGATGAAGCTGAACGCCACCATTGTAGCACTGTACGTGTTTGCAATGGTGACCCTCTTTCATGAGACTTTATCTTCAGCTTAACATCGTGCGAGGTGAAGTCAAATTGACGTGCCATAAGTAAAAAACACGTGTCGAGGGTTGTTCTTCACACGGGGAATATAGCATATACGAAATCATATCTCCTCGGGTAAGAAGCCTTTTTTGAGGGGTGCGGTTGGCATTTATGACAATTAGTTCTATTTTGCTATTGTTATCGTAGGGATAGTTGAACCGTGAATGCGTAGTGGATTTTCCTCCCTCCGCCAATATATTTCCTCTATGGATATCACATTCAAAAAATTTGATTGAAAGTTCAAATTGTTAGAATGTATTGTATTGTCCATTCAGAATCTATATAAGAGTATAGAAAAATACAATAAACGGTAGGTATAGGAACTGCCTGTTATGTAATACCTGCTATGCTCTACATACGTTGTCTCAACTTTGTATCGTTTTAAATGCCTAAACCACATCACGGTTACATTCAAAGATTGCACTTTGGCGACCAGGGTCCGGTCTCCTTCTTCATCCATGTGGTTAATATTGACTTTTACGTGAGTGACGGCCGTCTGAACTCCAATACCGAGAGAATAGCCTGCCTAAACCACGTCAGCACACCGAGTTCAGTTGATAAAAGCGTAGGTAATAACTATTCAGTCAAATCAGAACCATCAAAATTATAATAAAATTATAAATAATTTTATCAATACTCAAGTTTGGTATGTGAGGTTTCGTAACTAAGTCACACTTCTCAGAACATTAATCCAACAGGATGTCGTGTAACATGATCCTCGTTATGGCGGCCCACGCGGTAATATGTTACATTGTTTCACATAGATATTCGATGCATTGTTTTTAATATTTCTTATTTAGAAAGAGACCATTGAAATACACTTGATTTAAGTTAGACTTGACGGTAAGTGGGAGCAGGACAGTAGTTCTCGTTGTCACAAAGCGTAAACTTTGAACGCCTATCGCTTGGCGAATGATTGACTCTGCCCACTGAGCTACCTGGGGTTAAGTCCAGGTCCAAGTAGCGCAGGTGGCAAAATATGGCTGAAAAAGGCCTTATTATTTATACAGGTGGCAGTCAAGCTCACTTGATGAAAAGTGGTTACCGTGGCCTATGGACGTGTGCTACACAAGAAGCTTCACGCGTGATACTGACTCGTATTTTATCGTGCGCAAATTCTCCAAGAGTGCCACTACCACTAAAGCCCTTGAACTGATAAAATGTACGCCCGCCGCCTTTGGATCTTTGATAATACAAAACATATCTCAAGCACTCCGGTAGACCCGGGGCTATCTCTGGAGATGGCCCCCTTCGGGAGTGGGACGAGGTCGAGTGTTGTGAGGCGCGCTTTACACCGCCGCCGTCACGGCCTTCTTCTGCTATGGTGACACTTAGCTACCCGTCACTCTCAGACCCGTGCTCATGGAGGTCATTCTGCGACTTCCTACGCCCGAGTCACCTTCGCTCATCGCAGGTGAGTGGGAGTCGAACGTCTGATGAAGACTCCAGGCCCACACAGTCGGCATCGTCATCGCCGAAGAGAAGAAGAACTCCTACTCCTAGAGCCGCAACTGGTAATAACAACAATTTATCAAGTTCGGATACTTTGAGATAAATTGCACTTCAGACTATGTAACAACACTTCCATCGTTGGTCACTCCGAGAACATTGCTGCTGAAAAGTAACAGAAACATCGCGCGTCGAACAAAAGTAAATAATACCCTCAAATGAATAAAAAAGAACCCTTTTTAATTCATGTAAGATAATACCGTATATATAGCAATCGCGACAGAGTCCGAAAAAAGTGTATCATTTTTCAATGTGTGACGCCGCATAAACTTTAGAAAGCATCACATTTTGTTATAATATTCTTCCGTAGCGTGGCGGTAGTGCACGCGACTGCTACGCAGGAGGCGCGGGTTCGATTTCTGCTCAGTGCAAATATATTTATGTGCATGAATAAGTATGCATTGGTCTAGGTGTTCCTATGTATAATA
Source organism: Pelosia muscerda (assembly GCA_963691645.1). Taxonomy (NCBI): domain Eukaryota; kingdom Metazoa; phylum Arthropoda; class Insecta; order Lepidoptera; family Erebidae; genus Pelosia; species Pelosia muscerda. Next base: position 11,164,733 of record OY829100.1, read on the forward strand.
TGTATGTATTTACAAAAAAAAATGTATCTAAGTATGTTTATCCGCATTCTAGAACCCGTAACACAAGCTAGTTAAACTATTGTGTATATTGTCCTAGAATATTTATTTATTTATTTATTTTCTATCTGACGAACTGATCTGACCAAGATTATGACTTATGATTATAACGATGATATCCGACTTTGTGAAGCATTTGTTAGAAAGTTGAGAAAAACATTTGAAACGATTTGCATAAATAGACACAGACGCAAACTCAAGCTGCTATCTGAAAGTGACTGTTGGCACTTGGCAGATCACTGAGAATATGAAGCAGGTGTGCGACGAGCGTGCTGTGCCGGTTCGTTTGACGACAATCGCGTTTGTGGCGGAGCCCCGCGGCGCCGACGGCGAACAGCGCCGCGTGACGATTCATCTACGTACCCTCTATTACACTATGGAAACAGATTTTTGACGTTACTACTAGACTATGACAAACTATTCTAAAGTAATTGTATTGACAATATTTATGCTCTCTTCATAGCTATCGATTGTTAATTTGTACGAATATACTTGCGTTCATTGTGGTATAAAACTCTGAACTACAATTATAAGTACTTAAATACTCTATAAATAGAGTAACATTACAAATTGAGAAACTACATTTTTACTATCCTTACGACCTTCATTCATTCCTCTGAAATATAAAAAAACATAAATTGGCATTTGTCTTATGTTTTTTCTGCATAGGCGATTCCAATTTTCAATAGATATTATTTAATAGAAGATTGCTGACGTACAAAAGTGCGTTCCACACTATTTAACATGATGGTAACGCAGTGTCTTTGATGCGGCTCCCGCGACGCGTTAAACAAGAGCCGAAAGAGTGCAGGGCGCCGCGCCCGCCGCCGTCGCTCCGCGTTGAAGGGCGGCATAATTCACTTAAATCACGCTTGAATCACGTACGTATTCAAAAGAGCTTCACTAGAGGCTTCACGCAAACCTCGCCCTGCTTACCGTATCTTAATTTCATACTTTGATATAATATGCTTTAAATCAAATTTAACCATTTTTCATATATCAATTCATAGTATCAATGAAACATAAGAATCGGAATAGTTATACTTAATCGTTTAATCATAATAGTTATACAGTTTATGAAATATAATACCACTTTACATTATAGTTATGAATAAACAAGATCAAAAAATATGTTGAACTGAAACCACATTCAAGATCGTTTAACCATATATATATACGTATTTCTGACTATAAGTAAGTCTATCACAATGTACTCTTATTGCTGATAAATGAAAAAATGAGGGCATGATCCAAAAATCCCGCAAATAAAATTCCAATTACACAGAAATGAAATGACATATTTGGTTTGCTCAAATCCTTAAAACGTCATCCAGATATCCATTACATGTCTATTAAATCTTACGACATATATTTGTGGGGCTCAGTCAGCAAAGTTCCCCTCGCAAACACGGCGCCGATTACGGGCTCGACCGACTGGAGTAAACGAATATAAAACACATGCGGGAAGACGAGTGCAAAATGTACTCGTCAAGATTTTGCATAGGTAAACACGAGAATCACCCCTTCCGCGGATTGCGAACCGAATCTTCTCAAATATTTGTATATGCATAAAAAAATTGTAGAACAATAAACACTCAACATTGATCTCATGTTGATCACAAAACAAAAGAAAATTTCATTTTATTATGCATAGATTGATACAAAAGTATAAGTAAAAATAATATTTAGGCTATTGTTGGATACTTTTACCACCCGGATGACTACGAATTTTCCTCTTACCACTAATTTTTTATTTCGAAGGCCCCAAAATTAAATAAATTCTACTTACATTTCTCTTTTTTGAAAATTTTCATAGGTGTAATTGACATGGTGCCCGGACGAACCGAACCTTCGGAAACGGTGCGTAGTGTGCGGTATGGAAAGACTACTTTCCATCAGATGGACCGCGTGCTTGTCTGCCACCTAAGTACCTATTATAAAAAAAGTGAACATAATTGCTACGAAATATATAAATAAAGTTACCCCACTAAGATTGTCCAGGCGCCTCCTGAACTCTTGATTGATAGAAGAGGCTCGGGTGCAGGTATTCTTCCCGAGTTGGCGTTTCGGATGACATTGCTACCGAAACAGTCAACTAAACGTTTAAATTCAACTTAATGTTGAAAGTAGATGATAATTTTCAGATTAAAAAAAATAGTTTTTGAACAAAGTAATTTATATTTGCTAATAAAAAGGCTGTTTATTTAATTATGTTAGTAGGCTCCAATAATATTTTTAAATTTTTTTATTACAATACAATTAATAATTTTGAATCAAATTATAGTTCTGCAATCTGTGCAAACATCATCTGATTAATATTGTCTGAAGAGTTGAGCGCACTAATGCGAATCTGGCTTCACAGGGTTTATTTTCAGAGAAAAATATTATCTTATCATAATTTCATTTAAGTAAACAGTCAAAAGGAACCCATTAATATCCAATTACTTTGTAACATCCGGTTCATTGGTCCCTTCGTATTGACATAATTGCTGACGTATTTACCGCTTACAACAGTGAAAGTCTGCTGACTTAGCAGACTACTACTTTCTTATGTCTAGCGGGTCATTTCCATGAACCCATTGCAGTTGATAAGATTATAGAGTAAGCGGGTATGTTACTAGTGTCAACAAAGACTTAGTAATAGTACGTTGACTTAGAGTTACGTACAAATAAAGAAAATATAAGTGTATGTTTGAAACAATCACTATATCAGCGTCCTATCTTGAAGTGTTATGGAAATATCGCTTTTGACATTTTGAAGATAGAGGTTATATTCAGAAACAAATGAACAGTCATCAGGAACACATTTTTTATTAAATTGTCTGTCTGTCAGACTTGTTTGTCCCGCGTAATCCCCGAAGTGGCTAGGCGGATTTTGACTAGATTTTTACAGCATGTAGATGTTATTAGAAGTGAAGAGTTTCCTTCTAAGAAAATGTGTTTCATCGTAGTTCACATCACCATTTAACTATTGGTGAGATAGAGGTCTGACTATCCATGACTTTTGTTATTTTGTCGGTATGTAAAGAATATTGAGTGCACTTCTTTGCACTGTATTATTATTTGAAGCGTGCAACATAATTACATTAAATGGCCAGTACGCATTGCTACAGCTCTCAGCTGGTTAAGTGCTATTAGAAAATTGAAACCATTGAATAGAATATGACCAGTAGCAATGTGTCTAACAACATGCGTGACACATCGCCGTGGTGATGTCAACAACACCACGTGGAGTTCAACCAACGAAAACCTGACCTACAAAGCTAATTTGAAGGACATCGAGAAAAGGAGAGTGACCTGACGTAGCAGCATCTAAAGTGATGAGTCGCGCGTGTCCGGCGCGCGGCGGCGGCGACTCGCTCCGCTCAAGTAACGACCTATCGATTGGCAATAGTGCCTAGTTAGCAGATCGCGCGTCCCGCCCGCCCCTGGCGCCCCGCCCGCCCCACACACTTCATCTAGATCTGTACATACAATACATTCGACTTTTTCTAATTTATTCATGAGCTTGTTTATCCCTGACAATGAGAATTTAGATGTATGAGTTGACCCGATAGGTCCTTTTGTGACTAGTAACAGTGAACCTATTACTTTGGAGCCGCCTTGCTAGATTTCCAAAATTACAAAATATTTAATATAAAAACAATGAACAAATGTCATGAAATTTTATATCGCAATCAATTTTATACTGCATGTCTCAAGCATAAACACTCATGTGTGCGATCCGTCGAGGCGATGAGTGACCCTGCAGCGACGGCGGTACTCCGTGCGGCGTCAGCCCTCGTCAGCACTCGTCAACCGGTGTCAGCATCGAGGCTGTTCACCCGCTCAGCTGTTCACTGTGTCAAACCCAAGTTATTTGCAATGTTAGACAACGTTATAAATGTTTAAGTGATGTTGAATTCCAAAATTATACAATTGATAGATTCATGATAAATCAAACAAAAGCAAATAAATATAAACACGTTTAGGTACATTGCATACATTGCATAATTTTCATCTTTTAGGTCAACAGTAACCTAAGTGTTACGGTTTGTATCGTAAAAACCAACGCACAGATCGTGAAATATTAAATATCCACTTTTTGTGACTACAAAATCTTAAGTCACATTCATTTTTAGTTTGTTTAACTAAATTAGCTAAATCATCCAGAAACATGAATAATTGGCTTATCAAGGAACACGATTGGAAGCGTTAATCAACGTATTACTCTTAAAGTAAATAACAGAATAGAATAAGTAGATATGTAGATTTCTCTCAAAATACAAGATTATTCTGAAGGCGTGAGTACAAGATGGTAGTGATGGGCCGACCTAGTACGGGAGTATCGACCGCCCCGCGACCCTGCCGCGGCGCGGAGTGCTGGCTCAGCTCCGCGTCAGCGCTACCGTTCGCGCCCCACCGTCGCACTCCATCAGCCCTTTTCATCTACGTTCCTAGTTACAAACCCGAAACATAACAGGTGTTCGGATAAAATAAACTTTAGGTGCACAGACAGTTTTTCATGGTTATGTTAAACTTATTACGAGTTATAAACTAGATTTTGTTTAATTAAGTTTAGATGGTAATCTACTTCTACAAGCTTAAAAACCTTACATATATATAGTCTATTCGCACCAAAACTATGCTAAGTCTGGTCTTTTTTGCAGCACAGCATGTTTGTAACTTTGGTAGATGTGATGATACGTGGGGATTTTGCGCACCATTAAAAAAAGGTAGATGAGTCTGACAGCTAATAGCCGAACAAAGGGAGTAAGAAATTCAACACACAGTAGTTCTAACATGACTATAAATACGAGTATATTATGTGAAATAATTTGAAAAAAAATATTTAGATTTTGTATACCTAAACCTCGGCATGACTGAAACAATCATAATGACAATCTTCTATTTGTTCATTAGGTGTTTATAATGAAAACCGTTTTCTAAATTACTTTCGGTCAGAGTTCAAGATTCACCACATGCGTTCTCCAGTCTCAAACGGAATGTCAAAAATGTGAAATTGTGTTATTTTAGTTACCTCTGAAAATGGAAAGTATGGAATGGTGACGTCAGAGCTAGTAAGCCGACCTTGCCACTAGAAAAATGTGCCACGTCGGTCGTGGAGGCGGCTGCTGGCTCATCACAACCTCGCGCAGCCACCGCGCCGCCGCCGCCCGCTCTTTCCGGCCATCGCACCCAGGAGTATACCTGCGCTTGCAAGAACAGATATCAAATTAGTTCATATATTTCAAAATATATGAACTAAGTAGTTACCATCGCCGTTCAAAGAGACATAGTGTCCAGAGTCGTGATATAATAAACATCAAATTAAACTCAAATGAAAAAAAAACCTACCTACCTACCTAATGGGTGAAAAATTGTCAGTATATGTATGCCTTCCTGTATGTGTTTGAATGCGTGTGTGTGTGTGTGTGTGTGTGTGAGTGTGTATTTCTGTGTGTAAATTTTAAAGTTTGGACTCACTTAGATACAATAATACACACACATATGCACACACAAACGCACACACGAAAACACACATACGTACATACACACTTCACTCAATCTGATTTAATTTAATTTAGATTTGATATTGATTTCATTTTAATTGCTTTATTATAAGTTTAAGCTGATCTTCATTTTTATTTGAGTGTATTATGTATGTTGATATATTGAAATATTTTTAAAAATGAGCTGTTATCTCAAACACGGACATTAAGTTATCTAGTTTAGACACCGATGTTTAACTATGTGAAATGTTTGGCTATATTTTCAATGTTCAATGAATAACTTGTATTAGAACATAAGTTTTCATCTGTTGGTATTGATTTATTAATAAACTAGAAAGTATTATAAGTTCAGTACGAAGCTGAAATATTTTTATAACAAATGTGATGTGCCATAAAAACATTCCTTTCTTTCAGACATATGTATAACTATTATCTATTCTTTGGTATGATTTATCTTGTGAGTGTCTAAAAGATAAACAGCCTTTATCTAGGATATGGCTTTACTATTAAGACCTTAATATTAATTTGGCACAAAGAAATTCTTTTTCTATGACAATCTCTTTGAAACTAAATAATACAAATTTATACCGCGTTATTAGTTATGAACACATAAGGGGCACATAAATAGCAGTCACCAAAAATCCTTGGTCAGAAATGCAGTCCAATGGCATCGTAGAAATAATTGTCCCATATATTATTATGATGTACGCCTACGAAATGGGCCATTACAATGGCCGGGGCCGCAGTAACAAAGCCCATAATTCTCCTCGACTTCATTAACAGGCCTCCATTTGCATGACAGCCTCTACTTACGTACCCCTATAGGTCTGTAATAAGCGTTCGATGGATAGGAGAGGAGCGCGGAGGTGGTTGTACGTTCAGAACATACCGATATAAGTCCACACAGATGAAAATGTTCATTCCATGCCGTACTATCAGTCAAATATGCACTTTACTATTGAAGAAATAGTGAGTCCTGGATGCTGTCCAGATGAAAATATAGATTTGTGTAGGCCGAGGTTAGTAGGCGGTGCGGTAGTCGTCTCGCTCTGGCGGGGCGTGGCAGAGTTAAGCACGCCCCTCGCGTCCCGCTGCCGCTCTCCCGTAGCCCGTAGCTCGTAGCGCTGCTACGGAGATATAGTCAGGCTATGTTGAGTCCAGACGTTGCACGAGCACGAAGAATGTACAACTAAATAATATAATTGTGGTTGAACTCAAAAAGTTCCTTTCCAGCTTTAATAATACTTAGTCAATAAGCAGAAATTCTTTTTTGTAATTTTTCTCTTCGAAATATGTATTTATCATGTTTAAATATACGCAGTTTGAAAAGAATGCCTTAAATCCCTTACATTTATTCCGTTTAAACACTTTAGCTCATATAAATGTCAAAAATATTATTTATACTGTTGATTGATGGCACTTGGTGGAATTTGTTGTTACACAATACATATTGAGAACTCACTTGTACTTTTCCACAGTATAAATACTGTGGAAAAGTACAAGTGAGTTCTCAATATGTGTCAAAAATATTCAATTTGAATGTCAAGAATGAACCATTTGATATTTCGTCATCTATGTCGCCGTTTCAACTACGTGGCCGATTTTGGTTTCGTGCCTATATCTGTGTGTCACTTCCAGTCTAGAGAGCATATTTCTTAACAGATTTATATTAATTGATATTTTAACTCATTTAGGTTATCATGATATTACAGAAAATACAAGAAATTCGTATAACATAACATACCAATGTAATAGGTGGCGAGCCTATTGCCATTAACCGGACACTTATAAACCTGCGATAAATACACACATAACTTCGAAAAGCATCGAAAAGTCATTAGTGTGTGCCATGGTAAAACCTGGGATCGAACCCGATATCTCGTCTTAGCAGTCCATTACCCACACCACTAGGCTACCACAGTTGTTTGTATTCATATAACTGACACTATTCAATACAAAACATCAAAGCTAAACAATAAAAACATTGAACGTAATTTTTTTGGCCCACATATTGACTGTATCCATTAAAGATTTAGTTCATCTTTACTTACACCTAGCACGAGTACCTTAAGTTACACCTCACGGCCCTTACTAAAAATATACCAGTAATAAACAGCTGTAAAAATATATAGGTGTAATGTCAAAATTTTCCATACAAAATGTTGACATAACACCTGCGTATTTTTTTATTCCTTTTTAATAAAGGCAAAAAATACAAATTCAGTACATTCGTTATATCACTGTCAGGAATCTCCACTATAACCCGCCAACGATAGATCCTATCACTATTAAAAAGAACTAAGTTGTTTACATTATAGTCCGGTCAATTTATACCAAAAAATTAGAGTAAAGGTTAAAAGTTTTATATAAAGTCCCAATAGGCTGGAAGTGAATATTAGCCATAATGATGGAATGACTAAGAATTTTTCCGTGTAGTTCTATCAGTAGAACTGAACTAATAGAACTTAACGGAATAGTCCGACTTTTCGACACAAGCCATTGGTAGATGTATAGAAAGTTTGAGTTTCAGTTTATAGTTAATATTAATAGGAAAGGACTGAAATTATGACAAAATTGCAGTCAAGATGTCACATACCACAGTTCAGACAGTCTAGAATAGTTCCAATACTTACAATGGCGTTGCGATGGTTGCCTACATGCATGCTCAAGACTTGAACTCAGGACTTTTCGGTCCTAATGTTTAAATACATAGTTACCGACAACGGTTCAATATTGATACTTATCTCACCAAATACAAATACCTACCTACTGATTTGATAGATCAACCCCGGCCTCATTTGCCTCACTCGTATCACATTGAAATCAATTATGAAGCAAAAATATTTGGTAAGTAGAGAAGAGTGAAATATGTTAACTTTATGATTCCAAATCAATCATCATCATTCCCTGAACCTTTTTCCCAACTCAGTTGGGGTCGGCTTTCCAGTCTAACTGTGATGCGGCTGAACTTCGATATTTTCCGTGAAGCGACTGCCATCTGACCTCCACAACCAATGGTCTAATGACCAATGGCGATATCGAAGTTCCAAGTTAGGCTGGTTGGACTTTTGAGGGCTCCAACTACCCGTAACGACTGCCATAGATGTTTGTATGGCAACCGGGACCGACGGCTTAACGTGCTCTCCGAGGCACTTATAAACCTGCGATAAATACACACATAACTTCGAAAAGCATCGAACAGTCATTGGTGTGTGCCATGGTAAACCTGGGATCGAACTCGAGACCTCGTCTCAGCAGTCCATTACCCATACCACTAGGCTACCGCGGATTCCAAATCAATCAATCACTTAATTAGCCCATTGCCGTCCACTGCTGAACAAAGGTCTCTCTCAATGTATGCCACTGCTCCCGATCCTCCATCTTGCGCACCCAGTCTGTCCCAGTCATATTTTTTAGGTCATCAATCCATCTGGCTAGGGTGCGTCCTTCCGTTTACCTTCTCGCGGTTTCCATACAACCTGCTAAAAATTGTCTTCCGGTCCGAGTTGCTTTTATGTATTTCTTTTAGAATCCTTCTTTATTCTTCTATTGTTTCAGTTGGGGAATCCGTTGCTGCAGAGGAAGCCGGTCGTGGTGGTGGGCTGGTCCAAGCCACCGCCAACTTGGATTACGTTCGCATAGTTCGTAAGTCGAACAGTATGATGCTATGATACTTATAACTGGTAAATAATGAAACGTTCAAGCAAATGAATCAATCAATCTGAGACCTTTGAATTTGAGACCTGAAATCCATTTTCCTACTCCTTCTCACCTAATCACTGACCATTCTTTTTTGATGTGGTAGTTGTTACAGGAACGGTCACGTTACAGTCTAACCTCTGAACTCCGAAAAAGGGAAGTCCACGATAGAGCCCTATTCATTGTTAACAGGTATACCAATAATATACCGATGGTATATTGATAGGCACCGTTGATTTAAACAACACATGTCTGGGTAGCACTCCATTTTTATTTAGATCAGAGATAGAAATTCAACCTGGAAATACTGGATTTAAGCTTCTTTATTTACTTTTGTTTAGTTTCGTATTAATAAGAACGTTATCTATCAAACTTATAGGTACCATTGTGTGTAGCTCCACTATCAAAGAACTCGACTCCATTCATTTCTAATAAAACATTAGTGTCGAATTACGAACATCGCCGTGTGACGGCATTGTACATATTATACATTAGAGTCACATAACATACCAAGTACTTGCAACTATGTTGTTATCGAACCACCGTAAGCGCCGGAACCTCTGATAAACATACCTAAATAGTTTTGGTTATGATAATATAATTCTTGTAAGTAATGAAATAGTATGAGATTGAATATCTTTCTAGATACGAAATGAAGAATACCGTGCAGAGTATTATTTTGGAGTTGGATCTGAAATTGAACTTAAACTACTACATGATCGAAGTCTATACAGTCTAAGTAACTATATTTTATTTATTGTAAACGCCGAAGGACCTAACGACTGAAGGGATGTGGTTGAAATCCGCCCTACAGAGTACCGCGGCTAATAATAACCTTTTGTTGTGTAGCGGTGAGTAGGGTAGCCAGAGCTCACTGGAGAGGTTTTGTGTTGTCAATGGGAAGACCCAGAAACACTTCTTTGTCTTCTACACTAACAGCACAGAGACTCTATTAATCTTCTGCCCTCCCCCTTCCCCTTCCATTCTCTTCTGTATATGGTCGGCAGCACAAATGTGACGCTCCTGGAGTTGCAAACGTCCATAGGCCACGTGCTTGTCTGCCACCTAAGTAGTATAAAAAACAGGAATAAATTATAGTCTGGAACTTAAGTAACTTTATTATTACTGAAATAGGTTCCCATGGGTTGCTGGAACATGATCAGAACTACGTGGAGAAATAAACAACGAGCTAGACTACGAGTTAGCAGAATTGTGATTACTTAAAATTAATAATTAAGTGACACATTCTGGGACTGTTCCGTAGGTGGCATATTACAAGTTAATTATGGGATAGGGACGTAGATACTCAATCTGAAATTTTATTATGCATACCATTCACGATACGTGACCCAACAGCTCAAGTGGTCAGAGCATTCTTTCTGCAAGAGACTGGGCGCGAGTTTGGGTCCCGTCTGGACCTTCACTTTATCCAATTTTAATCGATTTGAAAAATAATGCATATTAAGATATTAAAAAAAAACATAAGACTGAAAAATATATCTGTGCACCATAATAGGGATTGATAGGCATGTGAACATGAAATACATAATTATAACAAAATAATTAATTTATAAATAAGTGTAATAAACTGCAACTATGTTGCATGTTTACTAAAATATGTAGGTACATCATTACACTTATTTATGTAACCGTTTCTAGTTTCATTTAGATTATAGGATCACGACATTTGTGGAAACTCATTCTCGGTCGTATCAAAACTATGTACAAAATTGATAATAGGTAATATGTGTAAAATCGAGAAAAAAGAAGTTCAAAAGCGTTCACGCGCATACATCCATAGGTAGGTCATGGATGTATGCGGGCATCCTACACAAGAAAAATTACGAAGTTTCTGGTAAAAAGGTTGACTTCTCACCTAAACTATTTTTATAGTAAATTTTCGGTATCCTCCGGTTGCACCCAGAATTAAAAAAGGGCGATGGTATTTCCCCAGTCGGACTGTTCAATTAGGACGGGAAAGGAGGTATACCGTTCTAATTAAGCAGTCCAACTGAGGAAATACCTCCGCTCTACAGAATACCGCGGCTAATAATAATCTCGTGTTGGGTTTTCGGCGATGAGTAGGATAACCAGAGCTCACTGGAGAGGTTTTGTATTGTCAGTAGAAACCCTGCTTTATACTTTGCACTGACAGCACCGAAACTCTGTTAACCTTTACTTCTCTTGCTCCCAATACCCGTTACACGGTCGGCAGCACGAGTGTGATACCCCTGGTGTTGCAACCGTTCATAGGCCACGGTAACAATTTTCCACCAGGTGAGCCGTGAGCTAGTCGATCACTTATATGGTAAAAAAGGACTTGTCCTACCTCCGTGAATTCGAGTGTAGCATGGGTACTGAGTGATGAAAATTCATGGTAGAACTCTCTAAAACGTTTTACGAATTAGGCACTGTCATCCGAGAGGAAATTCTGTTAGAATGGAATAAAAATAAACTTTATTCGCAATATTTTATATCAAATAATAAAATTCCAAGTGTAATTGTCATAATAATCTAACTCTCTTTATTTACCTACCGTTCGATGATCGACCTCAATTTTTGTAACTGTTGGGCAATCGAATACGAGTGATGGCGACGTTCGTATTGTTTTGCATAATCATCAAAATCAAGAGTCATTGGACTCAATGGTTGAATGCAAACTTTACCTTAATGCTATATTTTAACACGAAAACAAACATACTTATTAAAATATTATTGCAATTGAAATGAGAAAATATGATAAACAATTTGGCTCAAAGATTAACGGGAATGCTTGTATTTCGGATCCTAGTACCTATTCTATAAAAAATATTACTAAGAATTTGCAAGTACTAAGGACATCGTCTAGAAACTTGTAATTACCTAACAAAGAAGCACTTCGCCTAAAATATAGAACTGGCATTATCATTGTTTGGCCCTATAATAGCAAAAAGTAAACATACATAGCCTATTGCCACATAACTTCGAAAAGCATCAAAAAGTCATTGGTGTGTCATGTTAAAACCTGGTATCAATCCCGAGACCTTGTCTCAGCAGTCCATTACCCATACCACTAGTACCATTGTCACAATCCCTTTTATCCTTCCTTTCACTGTCACTGCAGTATAAAACATTAGAGCATCCATATATTTTTCAGCTTTACTCTACAACAAAGAGAGTTCTACTTACTAAGACTACAGTTGTCATTGAGTGATGTAATAAGTATTTCTGATCCATTATTCTTTTTATTCTTATAGTAACTTAATACACATAAAGTCACATGTTGGAATTCTAATAAAATCAATCAAATACACAGTAAACAGGAAGAATTTAAGACTTCTTATCATCATCTTAATGTTGATTTGATCCCTGACGCTCCTTTTCATCTCAAAGCTCAGGATCCAATTACTCTTTCTTTTGTTTATTATTCGGCCTATCATTGTCATGAAGATCTGTGTGGGTTCTCATACTTCTATCACCTCCTAGACTATAGGTGTTAAATAATACGATGCAGTAATTAAGTAGATACTCAAAATTTTAAGCGTATTATTAATAGCGTTTCATGGGTCCTGCATAGGTAGAAGGATATCAGGAATATTTATAGATAAACATACATACTTACCTAAACAGTTTTTAAAGATGTAGAGATATTTATCTAGTATATACAGATCAAATAAAAATAATATAAACAAAAATAGCAAGTGCACATAAACACTTAACAATTATGTAGGATTATTAGAATATTAGTGGTGGGCCTAATACCTAGTAGAATTCGCGTAAGTGGTTATGGTACGTTCGATTCCCACATCGTGCTAGATGAAATTTGGTTTTTCTGTATGAATATTCGAAAACTGAGCCTACAAACTTGCACGGTAATCTATATTAAAACGGATAGTAGGTATAGTTAGCAAAACGTGATTGTAGTAACCCTATGCCTAACCAGCCCGGAGCCGTAGACTTAAGTAAGTATACAAAATATTTAAAAAAATTATTACAAGTTGAAATTGAATGCAAGGCAAGAATTATTCCAAACAACATAGTTTAACTTTGTTTGTAGAACTGCAAGTAACTTTGAAAATGACTGGGATAGGATAGAATAGGAAAAATATATTTTTTTGTTGACGACTTGAGTACCTAGAGTTATTTCTTTATCAGTCATTGTGCCTTGATGCATGGTTGCACGGTAATGACCAAAGGAAGTTCAGTAAGTTTGTAAAAAAAAAAGTCACTTATATGTATAAAACCACTATATTGTAAATTATGATAAATGTCCTATACAAGACTTAGTAAGCACCAACATTGTTTATGTACATTCTACCGAGTTGGGTATCCTGAAAATATTTGCTTTTTACAATTGTGTGAATAGATAAATAAAAGAATATTTTCTGAAATATTTTATTAATTAAAACACAAGATAATATTCGTTATTTATGTATCTATTTACAATTATTCGATTAATCAGTTTTCTTCTTTCATTTTAACTTATGTATAAATTTTAATTTTAATAATACGTTTAGTTTAACGAAGCTATGCATATCTTACGACACAACCATATATTTAACACGGTGTTGAATCCGTTCCCGACGGATCGAGACGGCCGCATTGTTCCACCTTAATAAAAAACTATAAAACTGGAACTGATGATATAATTACATTTCAAACTTAACAAAAGCACGATTGTCTCGGCAACGCAGACTGCGTGGTCGTGCAGGGAGTCCGCCGACACGTCAGTAGCGCTGCCAGGCGCATGAGGACGAGGCGGCGGCGGAGGCGCCGGCCCGCGGCGCCGCGCCCTGCCGTCACAGCTCCGAGAAGAACTCGGGCGAGGAGTGCGGCGTGGGCGGCGCGTGCTGCGGTACCGCGTGGTCGCGTCCCACCAGTGCCAGGCGTTGCTTCAGCATGTCCCGCTCGTGTGTAACGCGCGCCACCTGCAGCTGCAGTACGTGCAGCTCATCTTGTAGCGATCGATTCGTCAATTCTAACTCTTGCCGCTGTTGTAATCTTTTACTGCGACAATTCTGTGCGTAGCCGCGATTCTTTAGCGTTCGCCGTTTTTGTTTGAGACGTGTAACGTCTTCTCTTGGGAATCCGTGCAGACGTTTGTTGAGTTCACGAACACTCAACGTCATTAGCAGGTCATCGCTTATTAGATCATCACCACACGAAGAAGGCTGGTAGCCATGAGGTCCAAGTCGAGGTGACATAGCCGAACACGAGCTGGCGGGGCGCAGCGCGACCTGTTGCACGTGGTGATCTTGCTCGCGCCACTCTCGCCGGTCCCATTCTTCAAAACTTCCACAGGGAACTGTGCGCATATCGAGAGGTTCTCGCATATGTGGTAACCATAAGACATCTTCGACGAGCGCGGCTCGACAAGGGCTGCGCCCGACGGGTCCCGGCGGGGTCTCTGGGGGTGTGCTGGGGTCAACCGCTATGGCCACATGTGGTTGAGGATACGGTCCCGCGTCAGGCCAAGGGCGACATGCACGTGCACAGGCAGGTGGAGGTTCAGCCATCTCGTGCCAACCGGTACGCAGGGGTTCACGCTTCACAACATTGTGGTCCTCGAGGTGGTCAAGTTCGAAATTTTGGACGTACTCGTCGGCGAGTTGGTCCTCGTCGGCTTCGCGGTGCGGCTGCGGAGGTAGAGTCTGCATAGCGCTCGCCTGGGAGCAGTCTACTTGCGCGTGTTCCACCATGGGGCCGTGCGGGGCGCACGCCGGCCTGGAGCGGACTGCCGCGGACACACAGGGCGGTGCGAAACTCCGCCCTCCGGCCCAATGACGTACCGCGACGCGCGCATTCACGTACAACCTTTATTTTCACTAGCATAAGTTCGCTAACACTAGAGTAATATCATAACATAATATAATAATAACATGACATACATTACGGAATATACTTACGTATGACTACTTTGGTAGGTATATAAGTACCTAAGTATATGGATATCACGTAATGTGTAAATCTACATGTAATCTTTATTGAAGTGTAGATTTAATATATTTACACACAATTTTAACTGTGTGTATAGTATACTGTAAATTCATGAAGTAAAATCGTGTAAAATAAACCTCTACGACGATTCTGCTTTTCGTAGCATCTGTGCTACGTAGTCATTGCTTAAACATTATGCTAAGTTAAAAAAAATAAAATAAATGAAATTTATGTAGGTACATGTACTAAATGAATGCACTGGAAAAATTATAAAATCTATTTATGTACATCATGAAATACCAATTTTTAAAACGCTTGCTCAGCTTGCTCTTATGAAACAGAAATGTGATGCTCTTTCAGTTTGACATTAGAATATAAAGCATAATCTAAAGCTTATTCATTAACAGAACATCAAAATATTACGGACCATATTAACAAAATACCTCAATTTACTACCATGACGTAACACTTATAAAAATATATAAAAGGAGTACCAAATAAGAAAATATCAAAAGATAGTCGTGGTCGCGGTATACCACTGTAACAAAACATAATATTCTATATTCTCGGAAAAAAATGACATACTACCACTGCTATTTTACATATTTTCTTATTTATTACTTTTTAGAATATGATTTTTCAGTAAACGGGTTTTAGTTTGCAAACTTTCCTTTTGATTGAATTTATTAACTTCTCACCTACGAAGGTTTAACCAGCACTATTTACACCCTGCTGACCAGATAAATTCTTTACGACGTTACTAATTTTTTTCCAAAATTTAAAACGAACAGTCTGCTCAAACTAGGAATAGAACGTAACATCTCATACATAGTAGTCGCTCGCAATCACCCCGACACAATATACGTTTAAGTAAAGTTATGCAACAATAAGGCGGCGTGTGCGGCAGTGAGGAGGCTAACCATAGAACAAAGTGATTTCACGCGTCGCCGGTCGGGAGGGCACGGCGGCACAACTTCAGCATAATCGCGAATTACATTTAATCACCTAGAGAGCGTGACCCGCCACTCCACAACCCTTCCTTATTATCCCTTAATAATTGAAACGATGCGCTTGTTTTTGCAGAGCAACGGCCCATGATTTGTATCTAATTTACTCATTTATATGCTTATTTCTAATTAAAGAATACTGATACGTGTCTTCTAAGATTAAATGCCTGAAGATACTTACAAAATATGCCCGGATGAAAATGTTTTTTGTAGAAGTGTGTTTTTCACACTACATAAAAATATGGCGTAGGAGACAATAATTAACATCTTTATTTCAATGTAAATACTCATTATAAAACGCCCATACTATAGTCGGCAGTCGTCGAACTACTTACTATATTTACTTGAACTAATTTTAGACATATAGTCGTAGATCTTTACATACATAAATATAAACATAAACCCCAAGTACAGTACTCTGGAATGTCTAATGCCTAGGGAAAGGTGAACTAATATGAAATAGAACTTCAAATTTTATGCATAGGGAGAACCTATTGCTGTCAATTAAAGTTTCCCATACTCTGTTTGAGAATTTCCTAATAGTATAACTAAATTTTAAAAATTAGACAAGAAACGAAAAGACTCATAAATATCAAAAATATTAGAGCTATATTGTAAGTACGTACGTAATATTGTACGAGATAAGCGGAAGGGTTGCGGCACGCTGCGGGCCGGGTGCGCTGTGGCGTGGGCTGACGCAGCCGCCGCTGTTTGCTCACCACGGTCAACATTGTTAGCGCGGCTCCGGGCGCCTCTCGCGCCGCTAATGTTATTACATGATTAACCCAGCGAACACGTATCTCACTTCTGTTTGGCCTAGCTTTGTTAATTGCCCACTTTGAAACTGCGTACATCAAATTGTTCTGTAAAGGCAAACAACCCATTACACTGTTAAGTAATAAGTTGCGATTTTGCCATTCCATAAGGTTTTTTAAAGAAAATTAGCAAGTGAAATTATTAGTATTACTGTGAAACCCTTCAGCGTTAGCTGAATTTCTTATGTTAGAAGTGGGTACACGGTGCCGTCAATAATTTAATACCCAGGATTCAAACCTTGGACACTAAACTACAACCTCTTGTTCATACTTTTCTATAGTCAAAACAAATTAGGGTGACTGCCACTCACTAATAATAAATTATTATCACAACTCATAATTTTCATCATAAGACATTAAGTCTTTAGTTCATACCATAGACAAAGAATTTCTTCTCTCTACGCTACCGGGCCCATAAAAGTTTAAACGGGGCGTGAAAAAACATCAATCGAGGCCATCAAGGTAGGGGCCTCCATTCTAGGGACAGTATCTGTAATGGCGGCCACCGGTCTTTGGATTGCACACCAACTGATACTGAGCTGGTATGGAATCCAAGAATAGAATCAGAGAGGGGTGGTCAGTTGACACCTAGTTATAATAAAATAATGATTAATAAATTTACTGCCTTGACAGTCGAGAACCTACCCAATTGGAATTCATTAGGAAACTAATTAGTGTAGGTACTAAATTAACTTTTCGGAACTCAATTATTTAAAGTACCTACTTTCTTTGTTAAAGGTCGAAGTCTTCCATTCTGTAGGTTTGGTGTATATCTGACGCGTGAATGAAAGAATAACTCTGGAGCGTGTTTGCTTGACTGACCGCAATATGTGAGTGTACATAATTACTAAAACCAACTACTAGATTACAAGCTTCAATAAGTTAAGAGCATTTTTGAGCTAGTCCTGACAATTGACTTTTAGTCCACGACCTTACCTTGACTTACTTTTATAATATTAGTAGAACTTTTAGTTATCGTAGATATCATATCGAAATGTCTAGATCAGATTCTAGGTTATTTCTACGTACGATTTTTACTTTTTCCAAGCAACAAACAATCGTTACAGTTTAATAAATTTATAACAGCCGCCGGTATTGTTATCGACAATAGCAGGAAGAAGTGATAACAATTTGGAGCCGTGCCGGTGAGAGACAAGCTCCCAGAGGCGGGACACGTTCAAGCACTATCGGCACCTCTTCATCAATTGATTCTTCGCCCTCGCCGCCCTCGGCCTACTCACGAGGACGTCGATCCGCTTCTACTACAAGTACCTAAGCCACAAACGTTTTAAATTTTAATTGTAAAAGAGTAGCTTAGATGCATACTTAGTAGGAGAGATCCCATTAAGAAATCTTATTACTTGGCTAAGTTGGCTATAATAATGACTTGACTATATATTAGGTAATAATATAATATAGTGATACAGGACATAGACTAAGGCTACAGGTTGTCGCTACCTAAGTACCTACTTATAAAGAAATCCTATCATTCTATTCAGATCGTAAATATTTTGTGCCGTAAGTTATACTCCGTTTGTTTAGGTACATAAATAAAGTGGCAACATCGTGTGGCAACTTTTTATAAAAACACACGTTATACAAATAAACTAGGCTAACTAACTGACTAACATTTCTAAGACTAATATTTAAGTACCTATCTTAACAAATGAACTATAGGTACGTTAGTAAGTTACGTTAGAAGGGTTCTGCTGAAAATAAAAAAAAAAACACGTGAAGTAGTAAATAATTTACACGCGGACAAAATCAGGAGATATAGCTAGTTAAAAATAATGCAATAATGTAAACACAACCCATATAGGAACTAATATCAATCGAATTTCTAAACAAAATACCTACCTAGCTATCATCATGAATCTTGTTTAGATTAAACTTGCTGAAGTTCAAGGCAATCTGATAAAAGTTCGTTAGCCTATGCACATGCTAGGTTCGCATTATTGATTACAGCATCTACGTAAGTACCTATCTACATTAGAACTACTTCATACATTTACGCCATAATCCTTCTGGGTAGCCTGTCAACTACCTTTAGTACCTCTATCTATCTAGATATACACTTCACAAGCTTTCTCTCCTGTCTTTTAAACCGTCTTTTGTCCAGTCCCATTTCTGAATTCATCAACATTTTATAACAAACAATTTAAACTAGTGAATGTCCTTCAAGGTCGCTCGTATTCTAAAACAACATGATCAAAAACCACACCACCGCCGCCGCCCATTAATGTATAAACAAACACATAATCTATGGCTTAGGTACCTACTTATCTTTTCTTTAGCTTGACACTTCAGGCGAGTGTACCTATAGTATAACAGTATGGGCTCTGTTCTCGATATTTGAACATGAATCCGGGAGGGGGGTTCCCCGTTCTCATTATAGTTGATACTGTTTGAAATATATAAACAATCATTACGTAAACAATCTTGAGGTGCCTTTTTAATAGATATCTATGTTTTACCTACATAGAAACTTGGTATACTTATTAATATTCATCCATTAAAAAACTCACGTTAGTCTAGTTTATTTGTCTAATGTATTTCTATAAATAGTGGCTACAAGATTGTTTAATAATTCAAATAGAATAGAAACTTAGGTAGACACATATTTTTCATTTCATACATATAACCAAACTTACATTTTTGTCAGAGACGAATCCTTAAAATCATTGCCAGCAACAGTTTTGGCCTACACTATATTTTCCAGAAGTTCATATTCAGACCCATCTTCGAGTGACTGGAGACGAGAGTTCTTACCCTGATTATTACCCAAAGTCCCTATTCGTGCAGATGTAATCGGCACATGGGTCGTTTGCTCCCGGAAAAGTCAAATCTTACCCCGAATTTTACCCAAAGTTCTTGTACGTCCAGGTTGTAACAGGCGAAGTAATATCGTCTGTACTGGGCCATTTGCTCGTGGCATAATCTCATAGAACCATAAGTGTTATCCAAACTAATATCTTCTTCTCCGCGAAAAGATGTAAATACCTAGGTTTTCAATAACCAGTGCTCACGAAATATCTGTTATTGGGCTTAATTAAAATTTTGTAAAAGAATTTATTTAAAATATTCCAATGACCATTTTATTTCAATCCACCCCTGGATTCCTATTCACCCCGTTTTACGGTAGGTATTGTTATCTGTGGTGTTACTCAAGCATTTCAAATTCTAATGGTATTTCTAGAGCATTCAATGATGCGTTTTTGATATATTATTCTTAAGTACCTATATTTATTTTTAATAGAACATTTTTTTTAATATTCCGGTTATGCTGTAAACCAGTCGGGTTACTCAGCCGTTAGTAGCTCCACCTACACACGGCATACGACATACGTACGAGCAAATACAGCAGACAGCGCCATCTATTTTGACTGTGACGAAAAATCTACAAACTCATAGTATCTAACTGCTATTAGTAGTGGTCGTTTAAACACAACACAACGAAAAGTCTGAGCTTATTCGTACAAGCGTTTAAGTACGTTTACAAGCATAAGCTTATTTGGTTTAAACGAAACCGAGATGGCACGCTTGTTTCTAGGTGCGCACTGGGCGCAGGTATGTTATGATGTACCTACTGTCGCCGACCGCGTCGCATTGCACTGGCGCGCGTCGGAAAATAGACTATAATGGTAAAAAATAAAGTCGCAAATATAAAATTTTGTCAACATGATTATGCGGTTAAATTGAATATAATTTGACAATATAGATTTATACGTGTCTAAGACTACATTACTTCAAGTCGTATAATTTTTCATTGTGTTGTTATGCTTTTTAAGCTTAAGCTTTATTTTGTTTTATGCTTTTTTAGTACGCGTTTCGCTGTCGGCTTAAAGCGATCGTCCATGACGTTACCTACCTATTTCGCGAGTTTTCGAGTTCGTATGCAAGTTTCGTATTTTAATTAGGTATCCATTTTAGTAGTTTATAAACTTATTGTATATAATTAGTGTTCAGTGTATATAATTTTAATTGTGAATATAGTAGATAGGTATAATAAGTGTAATAGAGACTGATAACAATGTCTATGTTCGAAATCGTTAATATAAAATATCTCCAATGTTCGAACGACTAATTTACTATTATAATTATATTAGTGTAGAAGTGACAGCAAAATAGTTAGGTACACAATATTATTGATTAAGTAAAATAACAAAACATGTCCAATTTACGTACGTTTATAGACGACTTATTAAAAAAGCGTTTTAAGTGAAAAGCACTTTTTTAAGTCTGCTTACAAACACAAGCTTAAGCGTATTAAGCGTTGTGAGAATAAAGCCGTTTATCACACTACTAACTGCTATGCAACACATACTGAGTAAAGATAATAGATGTCGCTGGATAGAATAAAGTACTGATCGTTTTGGACTTGATTTTGGATTTGGGGTGGATTATTTTTTGAACAAGTTTGGGCGGATTCCTTTTGGACTAAATATTTTTAGACTGCGTCAATTGGATGATTTGCACATTGGGCAGTGCGCCGCGGAAATTGTAAAGCGTACTTGTAAAGCTAGGTTGTACAGATCACTTCCATTGGAAGTGGAAATGGTCTGTGCTAGGCGACCACCATGCGAGCCAGGCCGGGCCCTTTAGTACAGAAATCATAACCGGCCGGTACACGCCTAGCTTAATGTAACTGCCGATTTGGCTAATTTTGGTCTTGAATTATTCGTGGAAATCCAGACAAGGTTTAAAAGGTGGACAAATATGAAAATGCTCGGAATGGAGCAGCGGGAACGGGATCACAAGTACACGCGGGTAACAGCTAGCTTTATATATAATAAACCATATTATAAACTTACAAATAGAATAAGAATAGGAAACTACCAAATTTTGAGTAAGGTACATAAACAAAACTCCGAAAAAGTTTAAAAAAATTTATATATGATAAATATTCGTACAAAAATAGAAAAATACTTTGGTATGATTATAGCAAGAGTTATAAATCATTTTCAGCAAAATTTTGTACAATATAAATAATACGTAAAGGATAGTTACAACTTCCTGAAAAATTAAGTGAAATAAATGCAAAATTACGTATTTGAATGGCCTTAAAACTAATATTTCCAACACGGACTTGGGAAATTCATATTTCAAATAGTATATAGGTTACATATAGTATACAACTCAAAGGCTATTTAACAAAACCACCTGTTCGTCTCATGCAACTAAACCAAGGTGGCAAAGTGCATGACACTTCCACTAGGATATAAGTATAGGTATACTTTTATTATATTTAATTGAATGAAAAGGTTTATTATAAATATTTTTCTCCACTATACACATATGACTATTGAACTAAGTAATTATACTCCTTTATATATACTTTCACACGTAAAGCTGTAGGTAGGTATATGTACTTATTTCCTGAGTCGTGTACACTTCTATGTGTCTGTGCCCCTGGTAGTTATGTGCATATCTTTGGAGGCTAATGTTAACCGCCCAGAGTAATCTCGATTCCCACGACGATTACAACCGTGTTGAACTTTGTCTGACAAGATCAGGTTTCTTCCTTTACCTATCATTTACACGTAATGAATGTTATGGAAAAATATAAAAATAAATGTAATCATAACATTTTTGCTTCTATATGAAGATTAAAAATATATAATACAATAACAGCTATATAAATTGCAAAATCTCATAAAATTATTAACAATTCAGCAATAAATGTATAAATTCACTGGAAACATTTATTGATGTAAATTATTTAAATATATGTGTATGTAAACAATTTTTATATAAATATATGAACACAATTATCTACTAATACGATTGCTTTATTGTTGCGAGCCATGTTTTACATATCACAATATACGTTTACGTAACGTATTTCAGTCTTAATTAAAATGCTTTTAAAATATTAGCAAATTGCAATCATAAAAATATAATAATATTTTTTTATCCCATAACCTACGCCCACACCATTCCACAAAAAATCTACCCAGAGGAAGAATTCATTCGTATTCTTAAAATAATAAAATTGAACATAATGGCACAACAAATAATAAAAAAACTAGGTAATAATCAATTTTTATCCTTACACTAATGCCGGTACTGTAAGTTATTGCGTGATAAAAAAAATAATTTGTAAAAAATATAGAAATACAGAGTAGCTTCTATTCCCGATTATATTATTATTGCGCTTCACTTAGTTATAACTTCATAATTATAGCATTAGGAATCTGCATCAGTTGGTTTGAAATGTAACAAAGCGTAATCGTGGTAGTACATCATTATAGCAAGAGGTTGGCCGAGTATCAAAGAGCTCCACACCATAATGTTGCCATACCGAGGTCCAAACTTAGTTTCGGCAAAACGAGATATTACCGCAAGTGGTGGTTGGGCCATCATACCTAAGAACGCCCATATTCTGAACATTTGCAGTGGAACACTGACCTGAAATAAATAAACCAACATTACGTCAAACCAATAGGAGAGATAGGTGAAATACGTATGTCATTCAAATTATTATAACGTTATCTGTGCTATCTGTACCAACACGTGAAAGATAATAATAAACACTTGTGCATGTGACTTTCTTTTGTGCAACGTATGTCAAGGCTATAAAAAACGTGACATTTCTCCTATTAATAAAATGCAGTATTGGCACTTGGGCGGTTGTTTCCATCGCTTTATAGCCGGGAGAGGGACTGGGAAGCAGATAATATAACCATAACTTGGCACAAAATCAAATTCTTTGAAGTAGGTATGTGTGTGGTTATTGTCGGAAGTTTACGCCAATGAGCAATGTTACATATTCAAATAAAACTATTTCAAACGCATTCCATCGCGAGATTTGTTTGTGCTATTTATACACAGCAAATTACTTTACCACCCATAATTCGTTAACAATTATTTTACAGTCCCGCGTAATAAGAGGTGAGCCTTTTGCCGTCAAGCGACACTTTTTTTTGCAGGGTGGAAGAGATGGATGCAGAATATCTGAGAATAGCGACCATAAGAAGGTGGCGTGGGGTACTTTATTACTTAGGTACTTAATCCAATGATATATTTATCATCCAGATGGCAATTGTTAACTAACCAACTTATTAGGTTTTTTTGGACAATATACAAATTCTCTATAGACTAGAAACAGCAATAACGCGGCATAAAATTGCTACTACCTCTGCAGAGCTCTAATACAAATTTGACAAGTATACATCCCATAACATGCACACATTGACAGTTTAGAACAATATTGACACGCTACCATGACAAGACAGTGATTCCAGCTGGCCGCAAGGGGCAGTTTAAATAACATTCAAAAGGATATAATAAAGAATACATACCAAATACTCGTGGAAAAAAGCTGATATCAAGAACACGACGATGGCAGCGACAATTTTAGAGTATCCCATCTGCGTGATAGGTTTGTACACATGTCTCACCGCCCACATATGGACAGGCATATTCCAGCTGCTCCAGAATATGTTGATGTTGTTAGCGTTCCACCAATCACCGTAGAACTTGCGGTCAGCGAATTGCAATATCTCACCCATCAGATTCAAGAACGAATGGAAACTGAGGTAGAAGAAACAAAGCCACAGCAAATGGTTTGGTACCTGAAAATATAAATATTTCACATCAACATTTTTAAAATCTTACTGATAGACAGCAAAATAATGAATGACATTTTTAGAACCCCAATTCTACTAATTGTTATTCATAGTCACACGACTGAGATCACAAAAGCTGCCACGGCTTTATTTATATTGACTTTAAGTTCAAAATGAAATGAAAAAGTGTTTATTACGTCGTTTCATCCACTATACACAATACCATTTAATTTTGAACTTTAACTATCATCAATATCGCCATTGGTCATTGGGCCATTGGTTGTGGAGGTCAGATGGCAGTTTTTGCTATTAGGTCGAATTGCTTTTAGGCCCTTGTGATACGGAGGGGTCGCTTCACGGAAAATATCGAAATTCAGCCGCAAGTTAGACTGGAAAGCCGACCCCAACTGAGTTAGGAAAAAGGTTCAGAGAATGAACTGTGTACAAATATAGTTCAAAATTAAATGGCACTTTTTGTAATCTTAGTTCCTTGACAATGATTGACAATTAGTAGAATCGAGGACCAGGTCACTTGTTACAGTATGGCGATTAATATGGGTCTAATCAATTACGGACCAAAAGGAAAATGGTCAGTATTATTATGAACCTAAGTATGTCAGAGCGTTATTTTCCTCGAGTTGGGAATCAACCCTAGTGGCGCAGTAATAACAGTCAAAAGTTTGTTCTATTCATAATTTTGTACCAAATTATGGGTACAAAAATAAATTAATTGCAGCAAGCAGATAGAGGTTTTCTTTGCCTACAACCAATTAGTTAAAAGCAACTAATTTGTGCGACTATATACATAGGTATTGTAAATATAAAAAAAAATATAAAAACAATATATAGGAGTAATAATAATAATAAAACTCTTTATGGCACACCATAGGTCGAGTATTCCGATAAATCAGCGGCACAGTTTAATGTGGTTCCTACATACAATTGTATTTACATAGGTATAATGTCGTGACGTCATTATACATAAATCATATGCTTGCTATTACACTCTCATTACGTAAAACACGTGACATAATCACGAAAAGCGTGCAACGTACCATGACAGTATATTTCTGTACGGGCACGAACACGTGTCTCATCTAGATTATTTGAAATTTTGGCACGCATCCCGACACGGGCGATGACCGATTGGCTAAAGAGTACCTATAGATAACACAACAAACACGTGAACAAACCCGTGCCTGGCTAGACGTTCAGAAAATTATATCGATATTAGTTGCCAACCAAATAAAACAACTAAACAAAGTGGTACAGTTCAGTGTTGCATCTTACATAAGTTTATGATGTAGATTTCACTACATAGTATAAAACAAAGTCGCGTTTTCTGTCCCCATGTCCCTTTGTATGCTTAAATCTTTAAAACTACGCAACGGATTTTGATGCGGTTTTTTTTACTAGATAGAATGGTTAAAGAGGATGGTTTATATGTATATAACATCATGCTACGACCAACAGGTGCGGAGCAGGAATGAAAAATGTTGCATAAACGTGGTGTCGCAAACGAAGTTGCGCGGGTCAGCTAGTACTACATAAAATATACGGATATATGGTGCATAAACCACTTAAAAATATAGGTACATTTTCAAATATTATGAAATCACATCGGATGTTTGAAATGCCCCTGAATAGTAAATTTTAATTGAGTCGCGTTTGTAAATTATTCAATAACCTATTATGTTTGTTTATAAAAATGAAGCAAAAGGTTACATACATACCTACTTAGCAAGTATGCACATCATTTTGGTGATAATCTAAAAACCTTATCTAACCTCTTTACCTAGGCCGGATGCCATGTGTACTATTGCCAAATATGTTTAACTGTGTCGCCTGTACCCAATTCCATTACATATGAATGTGTGGAAGTCGTTCATGATTATTTTTATGATTGTGAGTTCCATATCACTTTCCCCAGCCGAGTGGTTCAGATTCCATCGGGTATCGATTCCCACGTCTATTTCAATTTTAAGCAGGTATTTGATAGATCAATCAATTATTAGCCTTTCGCAGTCCACTGCTGGAGCTCTTCCAAACTTGGAAGGTTTTAGCCTAGCCTACTGTTTCCACACTAGCCAGGCAGCTTGGTACAGGTTTGTATTTCAAGTATTCCTTGTTTACCTAATCGATACTTACAGCTAATTTTAGCAGTCGCTCTGTTATCCTGACAGGATCCATTGTGGAGAACGTCTCCACAGAATTTGTGACTGAAGGTATCATCCATTGTTGAAACAATGCCAGGACAAGGTTGACTCCAAATATCAACTCCAATAATCTTTTAATTACAAACCGCTTCCTGATTCTGAAATAGAAATACCGGCATTCGTTGTCATGAACCTTGGCGCTTTGGACTTTAAACGTGACGTAGTATGAACATCGTCGATGATGCAATTATACAACAAAAATATCAACATAAGAACGTTGACCTTAAATATATATATAGGTATGTAGGTACCAATTAAATTTAGATTACCGTTTTAAGTAGGACACGCGTGATAAGCAGCGGTGGTGCAATGGCCATTTGAAGATGGCACTTCGTACTACTTCCAGTTTACCACCGATATGTGACCTCACTTAAGGGTCAGCTCAATCAGAGAAGAGCACATCGAAGAGGATTTTATTAAGACCACGCAAAGGTAAATCAACATTAAAATTTTAGAGTGCCTTAACGAAACCCTCTGCGCTGACACTAAGTGCCTGACACAAACAATGCAGTTTAACTGTATACACTTGCCAATGGATGGAATCGGTTCTAGGTTCTATAGGCCCTGGAAATTCAATTGGCAGTCGCTCCCGTAAAAGCTAAGATAAACCGAAGGACAATCGGGCTACAAGGTGCTCTGAATGTAACCACGATTCGCGAATAGAATGACTGACTTGCATGTGAGGTTGTTTTGGGCCCCGAAAATGTCGGTTATGCCCCATAAAAGGGACTAAGAATTAAATTAAAAAGTGTTGCCAGCTTATCAATATTGAACATGTCCAGAAAATACATACCCATTTAGATAATTATAATAATTCTCGATTACTTTATTAAAGTAAACAACATCAGACTGAGTGGCGAACACAGTGACGGGCACGTGACTAGATCCGGTCTGTTTAGTAACTGTATCAGTTTCGATAAGATAGGAAATGGATATAAATAAAATGATACTTAATAATTTGATTTTTAAGCCTAAAACGGTTCTCAGCAGCACTGATTACTTATCTGACTGAAGGTGAAAATGCAAATTGAATTCTAAAAACTTCATTAAACAAACTTATTTGATTAAATTCTATCAACACTTAAATAATAAATGAAACTTTTCAGGAGAGCGATATAACCTAGTAATTTGACTCATAGAAGTTACATAGACAAGGCATTACTTTTTATTAGCACGTAATTACTAATATTCCATATAACACCTCCAGATAAGCTCAATGGCTTGTGTTAGGAGTAGGTTCACTTCGGTAGTATAATGTCAGGATTCAAACCTGCAGGCCTAACACGGGCGCGGGACAAATATCTCTCTCCACCGCTTATGTCAAATTGACGGGGACAAACGCGTTTGTCCCTCATTGCTAGCATGGCGTCAAAGGAGATAACTTATGTCCCTCGCTGTGACGTAGACAAGGGACTTTTTCTCCACTTGCTTAGCACGGCGGCCGTAAAGTGGACAAGATATGTCTCTTTTTGACAGATTATAGAGAGATATTAGTCTCCGAACTATTGAGGTGGGGACAAAAATCGTAACCGAAAAATAAATACATTGAATTAGATTAATTAATTAATGAATTAATATTCACTATTAAATTCATCGGGATATTTACCATGTTTGTTTATTTGTTTGAATAACCGATATTTCGGCGCTGTTGCAAGCAATAGTGAATGTGTAAATGACCATGTCAATCTAAAATCATACATAATGAATTAATATTTTAATATGCGCCATGCTAGCCCTACTGTAGGGCTAGCATGGCGCGAAGACAAAAGTCCCCGGGGAGTGGAGAAAAATTTGTCTTTCCCTCCTTCTCTCTCCCTTTAGCTAGCATGGCGTCGAGGAGAGACTAATTTGTCACCGGGGAGAACGTTTGTCCACTCAATGCTACCAATATACGAAAAAGTATTATTCGACCAAATTGATAAAACCTAGCAACGTGCATATTTTATAAGTGCAACATTGACTTTTTAAATTGTTGATGTTATTTTAATTTCATATAATGTAGATATAGCTAAGTTAGTAAGTAGGTATTATTACCTTGTAATGGGATGTATTGTGCTACGTAATGTGTCGTAATAAATGTTTGGATTTTTTATACAACTTAGGTGGCAGACGAGCACACGGCCCACCTGTTGGAAAATGGTTACTATGGCCTATCGATGTTTGTAATGCCTAGGGTGTCACACTCGTACTGCTGACCGCTGTAGGGGGGGGGGGTCCCACTATTACCGGTTGTAGAGTCCATATATAATATATACATATATATATAACGGGTGTAAGGGAAACGCTCCCGAAGCCGAAGACACATGGTAGTACTACGGGTAAATAAAATTCTGGCGGGGGTCTCAAGTCCGGCAAACATGTCAGTACGTAGAAAAACAATTTTCTTTTTTATCGATCAAGTGTAAACATGAGGAAATTGCCGATAAACGCACAACACTTAAGAATAACCAGGGCCGCAGGACGCTGTTACCAGCTGTTACAAATGAACTCTACGATTTGAACCCAGTAGGGTTACCAAACAATCAAAATTGATGAGACAGTCTCACTATCACTCCACTCACCCTCATCATTTTGAGATGAGAACAGACAAAGAGAGACTGAAACAGCTTGCAAGTTGATAAAATAGCATAAGAATAATTACAACATCCACTTAAGTATTATGAACACATTTTTATGTTTATGAAATCATTCATGTTGAATATGAGACTGTCTCAAAAAATCCTTTACCTAATGTTAACCTACATTCAAAATTTCCAGCTACGCCCCTGACACGCCCCCCTAATAAATACTTGATAAAATTGGTTCCGTACACAATTTAATTTAAAACTCTAAAAATTGGACATGTCACGCGATCTTTCGCCTTCGTAAGATAAAAGTTCGTTACACGAGTGTCCAATAGTACTAATCGTTAGATCTTAGGCAACCTTTGATTCTGATCTGTTAGGTTGCTTGATTTCTAATAAAGATAATGTAAACAAAACTCACTAGACATATCATTTCACCCGGATAACATAGACTGCAGGAGGTTCTACTAAAGTGTTCGTTAATGTAACATTCACCACGGTACCCTAAAATATTTAGTAATAATACAATATTTTTTCTTTCATTTCAAATCGCCACGCCCCTTATTTCGGTTGGTTCCGTAGTAATACTATTTAATGCTAAACTTTCGCAATAATCATTTTAGAAGCATAAAAATATCACAATAAAGTGTTAAAAACCATATTCAAAATACCAGGACGACATAAGTTGTAAGAGCGGTTTCTCAAGTTTTTCAAATAACAAAGGTTTACGGTACCCTAAAATAAATGATAAAAATAAAATTCATTGCTCATTTCTTCCTATACCTAAAAAGGGTGAAGGGTCTAATAACTTGCCTTGGAGTATAGTTTTATACCACTATTTTCTGCATTCCTAGTATAAGATGTAGTTTACTGAATTAATCCATATTCATATTTTCATATTAATATTACGAGTATAAAAACGAAAGTAAATCTTTTTGTCTGTCTGTCTATCTGTATGTTACGCTTATACGCCTAAACCACTGAATCGATCTTGATGAAGTTTGGTACAGAGATGCATTAGAGCTTGGGAATGGACATAGGCTATTTCTTATCATGAAAGAGGGCGTTAAGGGGAGGGATAGGGGATGATGATGAGAGGAGTGCATAAAAGTTCGCCAAGAAATTGGGTATAGAACTGGCTTAGAGCTCGGGATAAGCTACCTTTTATGAAAAAGGAGAACCAACGGGGAGCGGGGAAGGAAAAGGTACAATAGGTGAGGAGCAATTGGCACTAGACAAAAATAACTGTAATGTGCTTGGTGTTTTCGAAAGCGACTGCTGCTTCTCAAAAATTGCTGTGTAGCTGTTGAATTTTACGAGTGCGACTGCTGCTAGCCAAAACTAACTGTCAAGTTGTTGACTTCTAATAAATCGTTAGCCGCTTCTCAAAAATTGCCGTAAAGCTATTGAATTTTAATATCTCACCAGGCAAAATTAACTGGTGGTAGATCCGAGCCAGTACACGGTAGGTAGTCGCTCTCGTTAAAGCTGTAACTGCCTAATAATAAATAATAAGCGAACTCCGGGTTCCGAAGTGTGAGCTTAGGATGCAACCGGGAACCAGCCCGGATGATTATGATTTATGAATCACATCAAAACATGTATTTACATTCATCATTATCAGGATCGCTTACAGCACGGAAATCAAATGTACAAAAATGTAATTAGCTGCCGCAAGTAGGTATCCGCACCTAAAAAAACACACCACGTCATAGCTTAAAAACATTTTTACTAATAGATTTTTTAAGAGGACGTCAATCGGTACAACTACCCTAAATTAGTAGGGGAATCCCCGGGCGCGGTATCTTTTGATGTCGCTTAATCCGTTTGTCGGCGGCGGCCGCGATGCATGGCGGTGCCTTTGACGCAAGCCGCAAAGCGAAGAAAATATTACCTACTACTACTATCAGTGTTGCCATACTTGTTAGATTTTGTTAAATAAAAAATTGGTGGGTTATTTTCCCAATTTTTAATTTTATTATGTATTATACAAGTTATTAATTTGTAACGAAAAGAGGTTTGTTTGTTATGCGTCTCGTCATCCTTATGAATCCATTTTATTAATTCAATAGGCTATTGTGTAAGTAAGTAGTTCCAGAATTCGTTTTTAAAGAAACTATTAATATTCCAACATCGTTAGCTAAACTAAATAACTTGTATTTATTAATGGATTCACAGTTGATGTGAGTAATGTAATGGTTAGGATTCGAACCTAGGATTTTCCATGGTAAGGTGAACCTTAACCACTAAGTAGGAGTGCGTGCCCCTCCTTATCCGGGTGGTGGAGTGTGAAGTGTGGAGGCCATGATATACCCGGGTCAGCCAGGGTGAGAGGGATATGCCAGAAGCTACCTCGCTCTCGGCAACTGATGGCCCGTGACGGCCGTGCGTTTTGTTTCTCACATAATCACTCCTACTGATTCCGGCAGTGGGAGGAGCCCCGTGTGGATTTTCGTACGATTAAAAAAGAACTAAGTAGGTACTAAGCTATGCGCATTATTCCTAACGCGGAGTAAAAAACAAAACATAAGCAAAATAATATCACGTATTACTTTAATTGAGCACATAGGTACATGTACTTTTTAGGCAAAAATCTAGTTGGCACTAGGCAACATTATTCCCAATTTCCCAATTTACAGAATTCCTTCTCTTTTGTTCAGTCAGTTGCTGTGTGTTGTTGTTGGTTGTGATATACTTGCGTGATGTCGGATTTTTATTACGAGTATTATGGAATTATGTCTTGTGTTGGTGTACTTAGCTGTTATTTTTTAAGAAGTTGGTCGTCTGTACAGTGTACAAAAATTGGTGACGGAAAACCAGTAATTACCGTTGTGGAGTGTTTTAGGAAGATAGTGAACCATACCTAATGAAAGTTTTCGTGTGTTACTCCTTCACAAGGGCGACCGCCCAGGTTCTTCACTGCTTTGGAACAGAGAATTCTCGAAGTTCTCGAACGTTTCGAAGCAGACCTGTAGCTACTGAGAACGAGTAGGTACCGTGCGAGCTGGATCGGTTCTCGGAGTTAAACACGTAAATGTGTGGTGCATAATTTTTTCAGTACCTAGGTACTCTTCTTTTTTATTAAATTCAAATAAGTTTACTGTTGTGTGTGACCTGTTTATGTGATAGGTAAAACCCCTTGTGTCGTGTTTCGTGAAGTGTATGAACTAGTACATTCCTAGAGCTGGAACAGAACCAGTACCAGATTAAGAACGTCACCGCGTCGCATAAAGTAAACCTCGGTAAGTGATAGGTACTCTAAATTTCTGCGACGTATCTCTAAACGCTACGTAGGTACCTACATACGCGCAAAGCAACGCGGGTACCAGGCGCACAGCTGAGTTTAAAGATTTTGCAGGTTATTGGACTCAAGTGAACTTATTACGAAAGTACAAAATACGATAGTGTTGTGACCTACCCCTTTTAGTGATATATCGAATAATGAAAGGATTTTTTAAGTTTTGTATGATAATTACCGATGCTATCTTTTTTTATTTGCCGTGTATTTAGTCAGTGCGTATGTCTTCATCATACGATATACTACCAAGTCCTTTCGGCTTCGGGAGCGTTCTCCTTACACCCTGTATATGTTATATACATATATAATGTATATGTATATATATATATAATATATATATTTATATACATATATAATATACATACATATACATACATACAAATATTAATACTTTATTACTGGATTTTAAATATTGAAGGTCAAAATTATTTGAGAAAAATATTTAAATCCCCCCTTCCCCATATATTATATACATATATATTAAAATTTTAATTCATTAATTAATTAATCAAATTCAATGTATTTATTTTTCAGTTACGATTTTTGTCCCCACCTCAATAGTTCGGAGACTAATATCTCTCTATAATCTGTCAAAAAGAGACATATTATCTTGTCCACTTTACGGCCGCCGTGCTAAGCAAGTGGAGAAAAAGTCCCTTGTCTACGTCACAGCGAGGGACATTAAGTTATCTCCTTCGACGCCATGCTAGCAATTAGGGACAAACGCGTTTGTCCCCGTCAATTTGACATAAGCGGTGGAGAGAGATATTTGTCCCGCGCCCGTGTTAGGCCTACAGGACCTCTCGAATTATATTTAATGAATGAGCCCTTCACATGCAAGTGTCTAGATCTATTTATATGTTGCCCGTATGTGCAACATAAAGATATACTTATATATCAAGGCTATAAGGAAAAATTAAGTTTAAATATAACATACGCACCTTAAACCTTGTACTTCGTATTGTTATAAGGTAACACACGTTATTAAAGTTAAAACAATTCAATAAAATAACTAACCGTGCAGTGCGAGGGTAATTCAACTCATAACACAAGGTGGGGGCCAACATAAAGTACAACAAATCTTTGAGGTTCAGGTTGTCGGGATACTTAGTCAGTCTCGCCGCGGCTGGGGTGCCGTTTAAAATGTCTTCTTTACTTTCTGCGGGTTATACGATTCAATAAACAACCATTCAGATATTTAGTCACAATGAGTAGATGATAAGTGCAGACAAACTCACTACATAGCAGTAAGAATTATTAAGAAAACGCTAGCAGAGAAATAAGAAAAAATAAATAACTAAGGCTGGATTTCATCAGTGACAATCATTTCAACTAAACAGGAGCCCAAAATTCTAGTAATTGTCAGCCATTGTCAAACCACAAACACTGCAAAAAATGTATTTAGTTTTGGACTTTACAGTTACGCAGGCAACGTCTAAAATTTAATGGTAATTGTCAGAGTGTAATAAAGAATGTAGGGCACTAGTAACATCCATTTAATTTTGGTTTTTATGACTTTTTGCAGTGGCTATGAATTAACAATGGTTGACAATTAGTAGAATCTTAGTCCAAGTTTCTGATGATTTATTTATTCAACGGAATTAATTGAGTAAAAAGTGATACCGATAACGCAGTTTATTTTTAACATGATCATGGTTCCTATCATTGGTGAAATCCGAAGTTGCGACAGACTTAATAAGCTAAGTATGTATCTTCTACCTTTACTGTAGGTAACTATGTCAAAAATTATTGCATGCCCTAGATGGACAGGGAAAAACACCGCACACTCAACATATTAGTTCAAAATTATGATACACTAAACCGCAACCGAAGCATACCAGTAAAAATTACCAATGAATCATGAATAGATAAGTATTATCACACAAAATAGGGTTCGACCGTTCAACCTTTACTTGTGCAAGTGTCATACTTATTACGTATACGTTATTGATTCATTGCAAGTGCTAAAGTACACACATTATAAAAAAGTGCTGAAAGCCAACAGAAATAAATACATAGCGTATTACACAAAACGATACAATATTTTTGCACTTACGCTCATGTTCGGCATTAATTAGTTCATCTGGAAATTTAACAGGACCATTTAGATTCTATTCTATTTTTAGGTAGGTACACAACTGCTCAATGAGGCAAATGACATTAGACATTACATAAATTAATCCGTACTTACTCCAATTAGGTGCAGACAAACTCTGTCTTCTAAGTGTATTATTCTGATTTTTACCCTTTAAGCCATTCCGACACCAATGATTTGTTTGGATATAACTCCAAAGTTTCAAGAATATGATTAAATAGAGTAAGCATACTGATGTAATACCGACTGCAATAAAAGAAAAATATTAGATTCGAAAAAAAAATATAAAGATAAACAGAGATTAATAAAATTATGTTTTGGGACACTTGGAAGATAGACGTGAGGACGTGAAACATCTATCCTCCTTTTCATATCATCATCATCATTATCCTAGCGTTAGTCCCGGTCTTATCCGAAACCTTCGTCTTGGAGTCCGGGGTCCGCTTTTCATATATCATCATCATCATCATCATCATGTATTAAAAATATGTCTACCTATAATAACAGTATGGCGTTTGCATTCACGTACGGGCGAATTACTAGTCGACCTTGTCTCCAAGGTGCGCCTTAACAAACTAAAAGCAAAACTATTTAGTATAATCTATGTGCAATGGCAGTACGTTAACCCATTCCAAATGTACATTATATACTTTCATTTTTAAAATGAATTTGCCTGTTGAATAGCGTAACTATTCAACGGGCAAATTCTTCACCTTCAACAATGTAGTCAGAGTTACAGTTACTAGCTTTTCTTAGGGAAGTGACATTTATGTATTTACCAAAACTAATTTCATCTTTTTTTACTTGTAGAACTGCCGCAGGCAATACGAGTACAAACAGTATGTTCAAAATCTGCAACGTTAACCCGAACTTTTCTGGTATTATATCCTAAAAATAAAATAAATATGTAACTACTAAAGAATAACTTATTTCCTAAGAGTGAACGCGCTTGGCAGTACCAACGAGTCTCCACTCTTAGGAAATAAGTTAGACATGTTGTGCATTTTGCAAGCTGAGAACTGGAGCGTAGATTGAACACAAAGTAGATCACAGAACTAATAATAATAATGTAGGTAGAGACATTGTTAGTCTTGTGAGATTACGCCGGTTACGCGTATTCTCGCGTTACAATATACAGCGTGTGTTTTTTGGACCAGATTAATTTAAATTCGAAACAGTTTTTTTAAAATGTTAGCTTGTTGATGTAGAGTTCAACTTACCACTGCAATTCCCTTTTCAATAAGTAGACTGACAACAATTGGAACAATGCTAACTGCAACAAAATGTTATAAACAGTCAGATGTAATTTAGAGTTCTATTACCATTTAACATGTTTCAAAATTCAAAACTAACATAGTAACTTGACCAACGTTTTCATTTTCTTATCTTTCGTGGCTGATGGCCGTACATGTTTAGAACTTTATGGATGAAGTTGGAAGTAAGTACTCCGAAGATGATAGAGAAGTCAAAGGCCATCCTCGTCGTGTATTTCGCCGCGAAAATCTCAAGGTCATAATCCAGATGGACTCGAAACTCATATTGACATTTTGAAAGTGTAGATTTTTTTCGGATACAGGATTTATTTATTCTCAAAATTTCAAACAGTATGTGAATTATTATGGAAAATAAATGTCTAGGAATCATTCAATTTAATGGTTTGGTCTAAACTTGATCACTTTCCTTCATTAATTGTTAATATATAGGTACCTACGTTGAATGAGCATACACAACATACTTACATACTATCAACACAACTGATGGATATTGATCACTGTTCCCCTCATTATAACCAGTCAATACTATAATCCATTCTAAAGGGTTCACACGGAATCCATATCTGCAAAATGACGATTCAACATGCATATGTATTAACTAACACAAGCCTTAGCTGATATATGTATAGGGAAATTTCAAAAATCAGTGAATGTAGTTCAAAATATATGTACTGAGCTGTACTTTAACTACATGCAACTTTAGTTAACTTGCCCTTAGTGCTATATCAAAAATCCACCCTGTATATTCTGTTCCTTTTTGTAGAGACCACAGTAAAAGCTATCAATGAGATATCAAAAAACTTTTAATTGATATCGAAAGTATATTACCTAATGAGTAAAATGACTTCAATAACTTTTTAAAAATGAAACGACAGGTATCTTATGTGAAAAGGTTCCTGTGTTTTAAGTTATAACTTCCCAAGAGACTGATTAAGGTCATATTACAAAAATCTATTCATATACTGATAAATCTATTCATAAAAAGGATGATAGCACATATGGATATAAATCAATCTTTCTAATTTATTAAAATACTTACTTCAAAAAGTTTTCAAGGCCTAATCTTAATCCACCAATTGATAGCATAAGGAAACCCCAGTTAACCAAACCAGTAAAATTGTTGAATTCTGAACTCCATGAGAACAATGAGTCTCTAGGTGTGTGGATCCTGTAAGAAATATGTCTTTGAACTTCGCAAATCTAATTTATAAAAATGGATATTGGCAAGCGCATTACTCAAGAACGGCTCGACTATGATATTTGAAAAGTATTTACTATGCTTTGGAATAACTTAACATCTGATTCATCATCATGATGTCGTTCTGACCTCACCTGGAAGGTATATATGCTTATTGAGAACTGAGGCTTTGATCTAGATTTCTTCTCCTAATTGGGAGGTCAAGTGGTAGATGTTACCGCCATATAACCCAAACTATGAGAATGAGAAGGAGTAAGTAAACCAAAGTTCTGATGTGAAAGATTAGGATGACACTGAGAACCACGTAAAGATTATAATTTTGGCTCTGTTTAGTAGTAAACGCATACTAAATTTCTTAACAAACTATCCTATCCTGGCCTATCTCCCCATACATGGATGATAACCATTCTTGATCATAACTCATTCTCATTGATGTTTGAAATAAAATTTCTTTCATTTGAATTTTCCATGGAATAAAGTGGAATTTAATAGTTTCTTTTATATTTATAATTCATTTAAGTTCTTCTATCAATATAAAAAATAAGGTTAGAAGTTGTAGCCAATGTATAAAGGGATATGCAACATCAGTGGAGCACTCATGTTGTTGATGTATAAACAGTATATCACGGATGATAATAGTTAATATTATAGGTATAGGATAGTAGATGAGGTTAGCTCGATTCTCAAACATGTTGGGACTTTGGCAGTAGATGCCCTATACACGTTATGTAAAGCAATATAATCTGTAGACTCACGGTTTATCATATTGAAGTTTTCGCACTTTTTTCTCAGTTTCAGTGATATTCTCAGCTGTTGAGACACTCTGAGCTCTTCTATAACGAAGAGCTTTATCTTCACTCTCGGCAGGCATTTCTCTATTTAAACTATCTGTTTAAAAATCAAATACATATTTTAATACACGCCACCCCTTATCATTAATTTTTTAAGGTGGGTATCTCTATGAGATAGTAATATAGTATATCGCTACGAAAATCAACAAGATTACATTACACCGGGCGTTCAATGTGTCTTTTTAATAAATATGTTCATTCACAAGACAATCTATAAATTATTATAAAAGTTCAGGTACATAGTACAGTGAGTGTTACTTTAGTAACAGAGAAGAATAGCAAGCCAACAGTGAAACGAAAACTAAGGCTATATAATCATGGGTATCTAAACTATTGATGGAAATTTTTTTGCCTGCACGCTATGTTTAACAAGTAGAAATCTAAAAATTCGATAAAAACACATCACAAATACATACACACCAATTCACTAGTTTTTCAAAAATGTCATCTGTCAATTTAATGCATGGTATACACCAACTGACTGACTGAAGACTACGAGAATGACGTAACGTAACTCATGAAACAAACATTAAGAATGGTTTTTTTTTTGGTCTGGACCGCGTGCTTGTGACAAGTGTTCGTCCCTTCCAAAATTCATTTTATCGTTTTATTGCGTAGTTGGAGTATTTAAGTGCTTTTGTGTTGTCTAAGTGTGGTTATTGTGTATATTCTGGGTAAGTTTACCGTGTTTATCTAGACGGTAACATGGATGACGATCCACCAGATCCTGGCGGCGGACGGGTCCCAGGTGAAACATCACGCCCCTCTAGTCATAACGTCCAGGAGGAAATCTCTATGGCCAGGAAGCGCAATATAGTCCATTCATCACAGGAAGAGACTGTTCCTGTCAAAAAATCTTCCACTATCCCGTTACAACCGACGCCTTCGATAGAGAATAAGTACGTCCACCCTGATCATCAGGATAAGACTCTGAAGTATTCAGAGACAGATACTGGTCCGTTTTTGGTTCATGTGACGAGAGATGTTGGTGACGCTTCCGCTGGAACAGTATTCCGCTCCATCAAGTTCGGTCACTTTTTATTTAGTAACAAAATTAATAATATTGTTGAAGGAGGTGTGAAGCGAGTAGGCCGCAACAGACTATCTGTGGAGTTTAAAAATGCCCGGGATGCTAATGAATTCTTAACTCATCCCTCTTTAGCAAGGGCCAAATACAATTGTAGCATTCCCTCCTTTGCAACCTCCCGAATGGGTATAGTTCGGCAGGTACCTGTGGAGTGGACCTTAGAGGAAGTAGTATTATCCATTGAGGTTCCATCAGGATACGGATCTGTTATTAAAGCTAGAAGGCTGAATAGGAAAGTTATGGGTGAGAACAACTCGGCCACATACGTCCCCACTCAAACAGTCGTTCTTACATTTACAGGGCAAAAGTTACCTCCTCACATTTACTGCTTTTACAACTCGCTGCCTGTAGAGAACTATCTACTTCCTCTTATTCAGTGTTGGAAATGCTGCCGTTATGGTCACACTACTACCCAATGTAGGTCTGCTCCTCGTTGTTTTATCTGCTCCCAGGCTCATGAGGGTATTTCTTGTTCGTCTAAATCTCCCACCTGTATGTTCTGTTTGGGCCCTCATACGGCCAAAGACTCTTCCTGTCCAGAACACTCCAGACAGAAAGCTATAAAACTTACCATGTCTCAGGAGAATGTTTCCTACATGGAGGCATCTGCAAGGTACCCCCAAGTCAGGAAATCTTTCGCTGACACGGTGAGATCAGCCCAACCAACGGGGTCACTCCATAATAACTCCCCACAACAGCCTTCTTCTTCTTCTTCTACAGTTCAGGGGCCTCATCCTATAGTTTCTTATAGGAAATCCATACTCATCCCCCGAAAACAGAATAACCCTGCTTCTAGCCCTGGCTATGATAGGCAGGCCCACAACCTCCTTACCCAATCTCCTCCTTCTTCTATGCCTAATGGCGCTTCTCTCCTGATGGAGCAAACTCCATCTCCATCCAGTGATAATCTTTTGGATTTACTCCTCTCCACTCTCATTAATATGTTCACAAGATTTGGTGACACTGAGCTTCCCGATAAATACAAAAATAAGCTTTCTCAGCTACTTGTTTTCGCAAACCAAATTCCCTCCCATTCTGCAATGGAACTGTAGAAGCATTAATAATAAAAAAAATGAATTATTATTCCTAATAAATAAACACAGCCCCCTCATTGTTGCCATTCAGGAAGCTTGGCTAAAGCCCAACTCCCGTTTCAGGGTGTCTGGGTTTGCCTGTTTCCGGGATGACAGGAATGATGGTTATGCTGGAGCCAATATACTGGTCTCTAGAAATATAATATACTCACAAATCTCTATTCCCCCTCATAGTGACTTATTTAACATAGTTGGCATTAGAGCAATGAACATTTCCTTTCTTTCTGTCTACATTCCGCCTTCACCTGATTCTTCCATTCTCTCTGAACTGATCAACATCATATCGTGTATCCCCCCTCCTATTGTCATCTTGGGTGATTTTAACATCCACCATATCTCTTGGGGATCTTATAAATGTGACGACATTTCTTCTTTATTTCTTGACTATTTGGATTCTTTGAACCTCTGCATATTAAATGATGGTAGTGCTACACGCAGACCCACTCTGGTGCACCCTGGTCCTTCTGCTGTAGACCTGTCTCTATGTTCTCCTTCCCTGTCTTCTTGCCTTATCTGGAAGGTGTCAAGTAACTCCCACGGTAGCGATCACTATCCCATCATTATCTCTTCCCTTACCAGCCAAATACAATCCCCTCTATTTAACCCTCTTCAAAAATATAACCTCTCAAGGGCAGATTGGGAAGTATTCTCTAACTCGCTAGACCAAGAAATGGAACAGTTGCCAACTCCCAACTCTGAGAATTTCCATTCCGTATATTCCCATTTCAGGGATGTACTTCTGATTGCTGCGGACAACTCATTTCCAGCTAAGAAAGCTCCCAGGTATAATCTCCGTTCCCCACCTTGGTGGGACCAATCTTGTTCAGCTGCCTGCAAAAGGAGAAAGGATGCTGAGAGAGCATATAAAATAGAAATGTCTCGCTCAAATTACCTAAACTATCAGAAGGTTGCAGCGGAAACTGCTAGGCTCCTATCGGAGAAAAAACGTGATGGTTGGCGCAGGTTCTGTGAGAACCTATCCCCTCGTATGCCCTCATCTCTAGTCTGGAAAAACATAAGAAAGTTTAAATACTCATTATCATCTAACCACATTGCTTCCAATGACTCTTCAATCTGGATTCAGGATTTTGCACAAAAATTAGCTCCTCCTACAGTCCCTACCTCTTCCGAATGTTCTGTTTATCATCCCTCTCTCCTTCCTAGACATCGTTTTGATGCTCCCTTCACTCTTGATGAATTACTAGCGGTCTTGGGTCCACTAAAGGATTCCTCCCCTGGTATAGACGGCATCCCTTACTCTTTTATTGTCAAGAGCAGTCTTCATGCCAAAAAATTCCTTCTGAATATCCTCAACCTAATTTTTGACTCCGGTATTCCCCCAGTAGAATGGAAAACGCAAATCGTTCTTCCAATTCTAAAACCGGGCAAACCGAGTGACCGTTCCTCAAGCTATCGCCCCATTGCTCTTTCGTGTACAATGGCTAAAATCCTAGAACATCTTATAAAAAACCGACTGGAATGGTTCGTGGAGAGTCAAAAGGCCTGCTCTCAAAGACCCAGTTTGGGTTCCGCAGGGGCTTAGGTACTATAGATAGTCTTGGCATCTTTACCACCGATGTTCGCATAGCAATGTCGAAAAATCAATATTGTCTGGGTTTGTTTCTGGATATAGCATCTGCGTATGATAATGTTCTTCTTCCTGTACTCAGGCAAAAGCTGCTTAAGCTGAGTGTCCCAGAGAAGATAGTTAACTTCATATCAAATTTCTTTTCAGAGAGGAACATTCTAATCAAATATCAAAATTTCGTTCTTCCCCCTAGAACCGTATGGAAGGGTCTCCCTCAGGGTTCTGTTCTTAGCCCTCTCTTGTACAATATATACACAGCCGATCTTGAGCTCTCCGTAACTTCTTTCTGCAACATCCTCCAATACGCAGACGACCTAGCTCTGTATATATCCTCAGATCAAATAACGGATGCTGTATCCAGACTAAACTCTGCAATTCATTACCTTCACATTTGGCTTGTGGATCATGGTCTTTCCCTTTCAGTCCCGAAGAGCACGGCAGTTGTTTTCAGTCGTCACCGATCTATTCCGGATTGTGTACTCTCTTGCGAAGGTCAAATCTTCCCTGTAGAAGATAAAGTAAAATTTCTAGGTATGGTCT
Organism: Pelosia muscerda; assembly: GCA_963691645.1. Lineage (NCBI taxonomy): Eukaryota > Metazoa > Arthropoda > Insecta > Lepidoptera > Erebidae > Pelosia > Pelosia muscerda. The sequence continues at coordinate 11,207,092 of OY829100.1, forward strand.
TAGACACTAAGTTATCTGGGATAGAACATATTAACTATACCATTGAGAAGTGTGAAAAGAAATTAAATATCATGCGGTCCGTGGGCGGTGTATGGTGGGGTGCCCATCCTTACTGCCAGAAGCTGATGTATAATGCTCTGATTCGTAGTCATTTGGATTATGGTTCCTTCCTTCTTGAACCCTGTAACAAAGCATCACTTATTAAACTTGACAAGATCCAGACTAAATGCCTTCGTTTAATTCTAGGTGCTATGAAGTCATCCCCAATAAACGCCCTACAAGTAGAATGTGTTGACCCTCCTTTGTTTCTGAGGAGGCAATACCTATCTGATAGATACCTGTATAAGACTGCTCAACTTGCCTTCCACCCTTTGATCCCTAAACTCCATTCACTGTCTGAATATGTCTCCTCTGGTGCATATTGGAAACATAAAGATCATCCCCGGTTATTCAATTCATTTGTTAATCTCGTTCGCCTCCCCTTCCCCTGTTTCCAATCCAAAATTAACCCCTTATTTGATATACCTTTTGAAGCGATAACTTACTCTCCGGATATCGTTACAGACTCTGGCATCAACAAAAACTCTGTGGAAGCTGAAAGACAATTGCAATGTCTAATCGACCAGAATTGGCAGGGTTTCTTAGTCATATACACAGATTCTTCTAAGTTATCCGATAACTCCTGTGTTGGATCAGCTGTTTGGATCCCCCGGTATAATATTATATTATCTCTGAAATCCCCCAATATCAACACAATTTTTACCGGAGAAGCTATTGCCATTCTAGAGGCCCTACTATATATAGAGTCTCATAACATCAGCAAATCAGTAATCTTCTCTGATTCTAAGAGTTGCTTACTGGCCATCCTTGCTAATCAATTCGCCAGTAAATGTAGATCTCCCTTAATTCTTCAAATTAAACACTGTCTTTTCAGATGTCACAATAGGGGACTTATGGTCTCATTAGTATGGATACCGGGGCACAGCGGGATCTCAGGTAACACTGTGGTAGACAGTCTAGCCAGGTCCGCTCCCTCCAGCGGAACGCGTGACCAATACAGATCGTTCTCTCAGGACTTATTATCTCTCGCCAATACTTGCTTAAGATCTCAGTGGAACGTGCACTGGTCTCAATCCCGTTCATCTAAGGGAAGGCATTATGCCTCTATTCAGGTCGATATACCCTGTAAACCTTGGTTTTTCAAGTTCCCCAAAGCCTCCAAGAGATCAACCTCTGTTATTTGTCGCCTCCGTTTAGGCCATGCCTGTACAAATGTCTTTTTGGCAAAGATAAGGATAAGGGATAGTTCTCTCTGTGAGTGTGGATTTGACGAAGGAACGGCCGACCATATCTTCTTCTCGTGTACTAGGATGAATGGATCGTTATATGACCTCCTACCCTCAAATGATGTCCCTCTTCCTACTAATTTTAACACTCTTCTGACTTACGTCAACTCCTCTCGAATTTATAACATGATAAGTTACTATATAGACCTTAACAATATTAACCTATAGAACTGTGTCCGTTTGCTTAACCACTTAACACTATGTTTGCTTTAATGATGTCTCTTCTTTCCAGGTACTTCAATACGCTAAATTACGCACCATTCGGCCATCTTTCCAAAATCTTTGTTTGACTCTTGTACTTTCACGTCTCTTCAAAATTAGAACAGTAAAATAATAAATATACAGAATACATACAATAACGACCAAAAACTGAGTTGATGGCGCAGGCATAGAGATCGCCAAGAAACACAAAAAAAAAAAAAAAAAAAAAAAAAACATTAAGAATGCTTTTCAAATGAATAAAAAATGTGAACATAAATTCCACTGTAAAAAATAACCGTAGTTGTTTAATAAATTACTTGATGTAAAATCTTCTGAATGAAGTTTTCTATGTATTTATATTAAAATGTGAAGAAGCTGAGGCGGACGTGCAATAAACACAATTACAGAGCTATTTAATAAATTGGACTTTGTTTTAATAATAAAAATATATTTCAAGTTCAAATTTCCTTACGAGTCAAGAAAGTAATCAAATCGTGAATACAAACGAGTCACAGTTATGAGTGTATGTAATGCTATGTATGGTATGACCTATGTTCCAGATTTACAGCTTGAATAGATTTATGTACGAAGCCAATATTTCAGGTTTGCCACTCGGGTTTCTAGAGCGTCAGGACACCGACACAGTGTTATCCTTCATGTTCATGAAATAAAATTCAAGGGAGAGATGACTTCACAAAATGTGCTCACATTTTATGACCACCGACACTTTTATTCGATCGTTTCTATTCACTTGGTATATACACGGCATAATAAGTGTCATTGATAAAAAAATTACCAAGAATACCGAAGGGGTTGCTACATTACAATATTATATCAGATTTAGTAGTTTTTCCATTATTTTCCATATAAGATTTAAAAAATTGAAATTATGTTGGCTCTCCAGAACGCACGTATGGGGATGAAAGGTGGGACCGCCAGTTCGTAATGGCCTCAGCCTTGATGGCCAGCCGACCCCTCCCCCTTATCAGATGGTGGCTGCCTGACCTTACGCCATCTAAGGGATAGGGATTCTTACACTTCGGAAATGCCCCGAATCCCGAACTAAGCCGCGGTAGCCTAGTGGTATGGGTAATGGACTGCTGAGACGAGGTCTTGGGTTCGATCCCAGGTTTTACCATGGCACACACCAATGTCTTCTCGATGCTTTTCGAAGTTATGTGTGTAGTTATCGCAGGTTTATAAGTGCCCGGTTAATGGCAATAGGCTCGCCACCTATTACATTGAGACCTAAACATAAACTGGCGAAATGTGGGCGCTAGCACCTCTGTCTTTCCCTTCGGGGATGTAGGCGTGAGTTTATGTTATAAGTTTATGAGTTATGTTATGGAAATGCCCCGAATCCGAAATGGCGTGCGGTTGTAGTAAGTCCAAATCCCACGTAACCATTCTTGGTGGCTGACTGGTGCAGTATTCATGAGAACTTCCACAGGAAAAACGCAGTAACACTCTGGAAGAGCCAGCAGGTAAAACAACAAGCCCACCATACCTTTAGCGTTACTTACACCTCCATATTCAACTACAGATTTACCTAAATTGGACTCCCATGGCTCTCCAGGAGTGCTACTGCGTTTTTCGTGGGAAGTTCGCATGGATACTACACCAGTCACCCTCCTATTTTAAAACTGCTCATCCTGCATAAAGCAATACTCCACTACCTACTCTAAGCGAGCTATTTAAAACAAAAATTGTGCTAGACTTTGAGGGACATGAGATCAGGAGCGAGGTATATCAAACTGTGCTAAACCGCGCCTTAAAATAATAATACCTACTTTAGAGGAAAAGGAGCCACAATACCTTAACTCTTTAAAAAGCCTAGTTCAAAATAAATGTAACCATATGGAAAAACAAGAATTAAATAAAGTTGTTTTTTATCATGATAATGTTATGATGTTATGTAACGTTTTGATAATCACCAATTTTCAACCAAGTGATATTTAGTAGAATTGTTATCGATAAAATGGTCACTTCAAATCCTCCATTGCGAGGATAAAGGTCGTCTGTTCGTAACTGTGACCACTATGTAACTGAAGCACAAGGAATCGCCAGGATTTAATGAGATAAGCAAAGCATTATCTCTAATTCATTGAATTATTATAAAAATAAATAGCACAATGAAGATTTGGACTTCTGAACATACTTTCAAGTAAGTTATCATGACGCAACCTTGAATAATGAAGGTATTATCCACTTTATCATGATTCAAACTATCTCAAATCTTCTTACTGAATTAATTGCAGCCATCCGTGGGAGACGGTTGCTCAAGCAGCATGGCGAAAATACCCAAATCCTATGAATCCTGCAGTTATTGGCACAGATGTAATCGAAAGAAAGGTTGTTGATGGAGTATTGGTCACACATAGACTCGTCAGTTCTAAGTGGTATTTTCCAAGATGGGCACAAGCAGTAAGTTCAATTCCCTACAATAACACTGTTTATACTGTGTATTTTGACTCAGTATTATATATAATCGGGGTACCTATGTTTCTTTCAGCTTATAGGCACAGCTAAAATATGCTATGCCAGTGAAAGGTCAGAAGTAAATCCTAATGAACGACAAATGACTTTGAAAACCTCGAACTTGACGTTTTGCCGTTATATAGCTGTGGATGAGACAGTACGGTATATACCAGATCCATCTGATACATCTAAAACCTTGCTAAAACAGGAAGCAGTAGTCACAGTACAAGTAAGTTTCATGATTATTGTTAACCTGTTAAAATGTGCATTTGAATTTTTAACTCCATGTTTAATATGAGAACCTCTGTGTATGAGTATTCAGGGCAATTTTAATGTCATTTAAACTAGTTATCTGGTAATAAAATAATAGTAACAGGTTCCTAGATAATGTAGTTTAATATGTTAGTTGATTAAAGAAAGTAAATGTACCTATCTATATAAAGGGAAGAATGCTGATGTTAGAAAATTTTTATCAGTTCAGAATATTAACAAGGGAGGTTAACTAACTCCTTCAGCTAAGCTCAATAGCTTATGTTAGGAGTGGATTTACGTTGATAGTGTATGGTCCAGGATTTGGACTCAGGAAACTTTCGATTGTAAGGCTGACCTCCTTAAGCTAGCTAATTAATTACTAAGCTACCAATGCTTTAGTAATTATGATTGGAATAATTTGTTCTGACAGTACATTAATAATTACAGGGCGTACCACTCAGCAACTATATGGAAGATCTACTAGCAAATAAAATATCATTAAATGCTGGTAAAGGCCGACAGGCGATAGAATGGGTCATAGGAAAAATAGATGCAGAAATTAAAGAACTTGCAAGTACTGCATGTAAAAGCACAGATGAGCTATTATCACAAACTAAGAAATCTCTTGATGACATCACTTCTACAGCCAGGAGGTCAATGGATGATATATCATCAAAAGCAAAGCGATCACTTGATGATATAGAAAAATTCACAACAGCGAATGCAAACCAAAGGAGCTGAAAAGAGGAGTGATTACTGTTATGCCACACAAGTCATCACGACCTGCACTTAATATTAAATTACAACAAATTGTTAATCTAAGTATTGTTGTAACATTAATTTATTTTTAATAGTGTAATTAGCATACTATTGAGTGCAAATATATGCTTAATAGCATCCTTTGTAAAGTGAATTCCGAAGAATACTTGATGTCAGTTTTTGCATGTAAGAAATAAACGATTATGTTATCAGTCATGTTGCTATCAGCAAGATTGATTATCTAGTAATGAACTTTTGAATGTGCAAAAACTTACTTTGTATACATAAAATAGAGATCTATGTTATATATTGTTTTTATAGTAGTACATTAAATTATAAATTACCTCATATGACAAAATTATCATTGTAACTGAACTATGCATATATTTATATAGGTGAATGTCTATGAATCTTTGTATTGCCTTATTTATTACAATATTATTTAGGCGTGATTTGGATTTGGCACTGTTAGTGGGAAACAATACCTCAAATTTATTATGGATTCATTAGATTTATTAGAGTATATCAGTTGGAGTCTTGATTTGTTTAGGTGTCATCAACTATATATTTATAATGATAATGGCAGAATGATGACCGAAGCATTACCAAACTGATAATGCAGATGGCTTCTAGTGTTGTGACATTACAATAATTGCTATTCCAATTAGTCACACTGTCTATCAATGAACAAAGGTTGTTCAGGTATTGTGGGATGTAAATAAAAGTTAGCTTCTAATGATTCTAAAGAATTTTAAAATTGACATGACATATTTTTGTAATAAAAGGTAATTTATTCCAGGTAAAGACCTAGTTGGCAAGATTTTTTTTCCATTCAATGCCAAGAATCACTAATGCAGAGAAGACTGATACACTTTATAAGTTTAATAAATCATTGTACTAGATTAGCATGCAACACACATCACTGACTCTGGTAGTTTGTTCATTCCAGTATTTAATGTACTAGCCCTCATTGATGATCAAAAGGATATTGATTGATGTTATGTGTAAGTAGGCTACATTAACACAAGATTTTACTGTATAAAATGCACTTTATGTGGCACTATAATAGCATAATTACCAACAATATCAACAAGCCCTGGAATTGGATTTATTACATACAATTACAATTTAATAAAATTACCACTACTAAAAATAACCTTTACTTGATAATGTAGAATCCAAGGACTCTTGGTATTGAATTAAAGTTTCCACCATCCAGTACATACGTTTTCAATTTCATAGTTTGCAGCAATAAATGTTTTTATTTTAATATTGTTTATTTTGACTTCTAGTATTCCTGATAACTCCCTTACTTACGAAAGACTAAATATAAGTAGGAGTCTAGTAGGAAACACTACGATACTTGGAATATCCAAGCTAAAGCCCTTGGGCCTACCTACTCTCGAAGATGTAAAAAAAGTGAAAAGTGAAATGATGTGACAGCATAAAAAATGCAAAAGTAGCAAAAAATCTTACCACCTTTTTTTCTTTATCGAACCGTGCGAAGAATCCCCAAGAATCTTCCCCCTCCCCCCCCCCCTCCTTTTGGTGAGATAGTAGCTAACATATCCCTCGCACCACGCTTTTTCGTGATGACCCGCGTCGGGTGTAGGGACCACGGTGTCCCCGTCTAGCGCCCGGGTACGGGGAGGCGCACTTTGTAAATAGGCCAAAAAAAAAGAAAAGCTCCGTGAGGTACTTGTCGGAGTCTTCTCAGTTCAGGACCGCGCTTCGAACCGGTGAGGTCCATTTGCTTACTAACTTTTAAAATATATTGTTGATTTTGACGTTTTGTGAGTTCCGTTTAGGGTTCTATACAGAATAAATTAGTTTTGTATTTTGAATTCTGAACAATGCGGCGAGCGATACTACCCGCACTCTTAGAGGCGCCACTAAGATCCGCCTCGACACCCGGTCAACGTATGCAGCGTCGAAGGATATCGTACCCCCTGATGACCATCGTGCGGTGCGTGTAGCTTCTGCAAGTGTCTCGCCTTCAGGATCTCCACCCATATTGGGCACCCACGTGTGGCCATGGATCGCACGAACCCCGCATAGTCTCCAACAGTAGTCATCCCGCCCTCCATGTTGGGCAGCAGCCGCGCCAGAGCGTTAGCTGTACCCTTTAATTGGGGGGCACGACTTCGGATATGCTCCCCGAAGCCCCACCAACCGTCGATCACGAGCCCCAGATACTTCATCCGAGGCTTCATGCTGATGGGGATGTCTCCCACTGTGAGGTTGGAATTAATCTGGGGGTGCGCGCCGAGGACCAGGAAAGTACTTACATGGTCCCGGTTTTATTCAGAGCAACCTCGAGACCCAGTCGCCAGATTCGTTCCACGACTTGGGCAAACGCGATCGTGGCCATCAGGTTTGCTTCGCGGTATGTAGCACCGCACGCCGTCACTACTTTCTTTATATAGGTAGGTATAGCACATCAATTTGACTTCACCTCGCCTGAAGGTAAGCTGACGGCCAAGTCTCAGGAAAGAAGTCATCGTACGTAACGTAGGTACAGTATTAAAATGGTGGCGTACCTACAGCTTGACAGCCTCATCAAATGCTTTTCCACGTCCCGCTTTAAGGAGCCCCGGGTCCTTAAAGCGGGGCGTACAACTCCACGGAAGATGTTAAACGTTTTGGCGCCTTACCTCGCCCCGAGCAACCGCACCCCCGCCAGTGTTTTCACGCGAATGATGGCATCCTTTAGCTAAGGTCATATTGGCTCTCCGAAAAGTCTGGCCCCATTTTGGACATGTGCTCGATAAGGCACTTCGCAATAGCCTTTACAAAGAGTTTGCACACCTCGTTGAGCAATCATATGGGAGACTTGTTATTACCCTGATATGAAAACATATTATAGAACCGACTATTCGCGTCGGACGCACGAAAGGCAAAAGCAACCAGACGTTAATTAAGAACTATAATAAAGCATCAAGAAGGATCATTAAGGCAATGAAGGCGAATCAAAGGTCTACCACAGCAAAAATAATTAGATAATAGGGTACTGCTCAGACTAAGCACAATGTTATTAGAAAGTTGTTGGAAGTGAGACAGTGGCTGTATGTCACATGACATGGACAGTTCAGGATTTTAAAAAAAGAAGAAAATTATGATTCAGTTGATATCAACTTTAGATAATTGTATGTTTGAATTTGAAGGCAGAAGTTCACTTCACTTTTGAAAGTTGTAAGAAGTAATGATGGATTGTACTATCTCCATGTTGTTATATTAACAGTATAGTTCTAGGTACACTATGATTGTGTACATGCACAGACATGGAGTCATTATACCCCTTGTAACATGCAATTTGTTCAACTACAACTAATAGATAATTGAAATTACAACAAACTGAAAGGCAAGGTATTGTTTTATTATGTTATAAAATATTATCTACACCTACAGTTCAAATCCACACACACCATTAATCCAAATAATATAGTAAAAAATGCAACGGCAGTATTACTTCTCTTTTTTCTAGTTTTATTTCCAATCCCTTTATTTCACTACTAATATAGGTACACCTAGTAAGAAACATGTATCAATAAATTAATTACTAAACTTGATAAGTAGACCGCCAATATTTTGGTGTCTAATTTTTCTCACACATCACATCAAACAAATATAAACACTAACTACTTATTTATAAATTCAATTTTTACATATTGCCTTACTTATTTTGGTAATACAGTATACAACAAAATGCTTCTCATTGCTTCTATTCCAAAGTAACTTATACATATTCCACAGTAGTAGGTAGGTATAAGGGTAATCAGTAAATTCTATATTATTCTTATGGCAATGGATACCGTTTGCCTAATTAACATTAATAATTAACTATGGTAGCATTTATAAGTACGATAACAACTCAATGGCAAATGTGAAGTTAATATCAAGTACTTGTCCCAGAAGAAGTCATGTTGCCGTTCTGTACATTTCCGGATACTGTTCTTGTAGCAGCAAGATGAGAGGCCTTCAAGCGATCCAGTTCATTAACCCAGGAGCGAACATGCTCTAATCTATGCCAAGCCATCTGCAACACTTTTTGTGAAGCATATCCAGAGCCTTCATGAGGTTGTCCAGTAGACACTTGTGTTAAGTAATTGATCTGATCGCTAAGTTTGGATTCCACTTGACTTAATGTTCTTAAAAATTGTGAAGTATTAGTTTCAGCTTGTTTCTGACCTGACTTTTCTTTACTAAGTTCTAGAAGTGCCTGAGCTGCAAATAAGTCATTTGTATAAGTAGGTCGTATAACATGAATTATCACAATATTTAAACTTAAAAATAATTTAAACCAATACCGGCACACTGCAAGCATGTAATAATATCTTTTTCAATATCGTCAAGAATTTGAATTCTTTCCATAGGTGCCGTCATTTCGAAGTGGTTGATATTCTAACTTTAATTAACACAACGATCAATGCACAATGTTAATAAATAAAGATAATAATATAAAAATAGGTATAATATAGGAATTAGGATGACAATTAATTTTGACAGCTCTGCTCCCAGTGTTGCCAGATGACTGTTTAGAATTCCCCCCAAAAGCATTCCGAAAAACCCCCAAAGCTTAGGATTTTACCATCTGGCGGGGTGAAGTCAAATTGACATGTCCTAAAAAAACACATTATTAAGGTAAAACAACAATTATTAAGCATTCATACCCGCAGCGTCATTATTGCTCCGGAACGAGACCGGACGGCTGATCCACCCGCCTAAACTATGACTGTCTAAAATAATGTCTATGGTCGATGGTCGATTAGGTAGTTGTTTGTAGCAATGACGGTCTTGGATTCATAGAACATTGCGATTTTGTAAGCATAACAAATGACCGTCACTCACTTTATTTTAAAACACCACTGTTTGTGTAAAAGTCAATTACTTTTTTTAACTATTTTATTGAATTTCGTGTTTATATCGGGTTACATTTGTGTGGGATGATAAATACAACCTTTAGATATAAAACAATACCAAATACAAAGAAACCGAGAAAAATCATGTCTCGAATCCAAGATATTTTTAAACTACGATAAGAGAGATAGACTGAATCACTGAATTAGTTCTATCTTACCGTGCGCGGAAATCGAATAAATCTGAATATATCGGACTAAAACCGACTAAAACTGCACGTCCGTCTCGTATAGACACCGTAACGCAATATTCATTCAAAGGAATACCAATACTAGACAGACCCAGATGACTATGAAGACAGTGGCGATCACGACGTATACACCGTGAAAGATAGCCAACACCATTGTAGCATTGAGCAACAATCATTAGAACATCTTCATGAACTTTTGACGTGACAACGTCTTATAAATTGGCTTGCCGGGTGACACTTCAAGAAACTGCGTTACGCTCCGCTCACGTTATGCGCTCACAATGAGAGCGAGTGAGAGGCACGCGTCCCTTCCACTCGGGCATGGTTAGCCCGCCTAAGAGCGAGAGAGACAGACATACCACTCAAAGTCGTTGTCACGTAAAACTTTCGCCCGTATACCGACTTTACAGGCAACCAATTTTTTACAAACAAGATAAAATATATTTTGCAAGGTTTCCAGAGTAGTCTCTCAGACAACGTGTGAGTCCGTCCCTTGCTTTGAAAGAATTAAATATAAATGAGATTCATTATTGTAATTATATTTTTAAATATCATGGATTCCAAATCACTGGCTTGGAAGTTAAAATCGCCCAATTCCCTCCAAGCCCATTATTTTCCCCCCGAAGATCCCCCCAAAAATATTATCCCCCCAAATTTCCCCCCGTAACTATAAAAAACCCCAATCTGGCAACAGTGTCTGCTCCTGCTCTAAGTGTTGCCTATCGATAGTCGACTATCGCTAAACTATCGAATCGATGACGTCATGTTAATTGTATCGATATGCTATCGATAGAATTGATAGTATCAGATAAGATTCAAGATAAGATAAGATTCATTTATTTGTAAGAATATTGTATAAAAGTTGTTACAAATTTGGTTGTACATAATATTCTGCTGTCTCCAGCGTACAAATATTAAAAGGTTGTAATATAAATTTAAATTATGTCAGCATACAATTAATAATAATATAATTATTCCTCGTTTTTAAATATAGTCATAATAGAAGTTATATAATTACAAAATGTCAAATCATAGATATACATGTCAAGGTTCACAAAAGAAGTCAATATTAGACTCAAAACGTTCACTTAGGAAATCTTTTGTGGAATAGTAACATTTATTCAGAAGGAATTTGAATAGTTCATATTTAAATGTCTTAAGCTTTAGAGTCTTAAACTGAGCGGGTAGTTTATTATATATCCTAATTGCCATACAGTGTACATTGTTAGAAAATATTTGAAGATTTTCCTTAGGCATATGTAACTTGTGACCTCTTCTACTACTTGGTCGGGTTACCATATCATTATGGAAATCAAACAGACCAATATGACCGTGCACAAATATACACATTTCAAATATGTATAAGGCAGGTAGTGGTAATATTTTTAATCGCTTAAACAACGGGACACAGCTTTCTATGGGATGTGCTTTGCACATTGCCCGTATACATTTTTTTTGGGCCCGGAAAGCCAAAATTAAGTTTACAGAGTTACCCCATATTATTAAGCCGTAGCGCAACGCCGATGAGACATACCCATGATAGGCACATAGTGCAGCCTCTAAACCAGCTACACGTGTCAATTTGTACAGGACAAATACAAATCTATTTATTTTAATGCATAATGTGTCAATGTGTGCCTTCCAATTACAGTTTTTATCAATGGTTATACCTAGAAATTTAATATTATCAACTTCTTCAATGGGTTCATTCGCATGGTTTATTTGAAGTTGCTGGCGTTTACTATTGTAAGTTTGGAATTGTACCAGTTTGGTTTTTTGTGCATTTATGTGTAGATTGTTACTTTTTAACCATGTGGTAACGTTGTTTAATGACCAATTGATTTCATGTTGGTACTCGGAATGATTCATGTTCTTAGATTGAATACTGATGGTTGTGTCATCAGCATATAATAAACAGTTGTGTGCAGTGCTACTAGGTAAATCATTTATGTAGAGTAGAAATAACAAGGGTCCCAGTATGCTGCCTTGGGGCACACCACAGTTATTTGAGCGGTATTGAGATCTATATGTATTTCTGTGGTGCCCAGATAGACTAGTAACCTCTACACACTGTTGTCTGTTGGTTAAGTAGCTCTCTATCCATTTGTAAGCATTCCCTCTGATGCCACATTGGTTTAACTTGGTCAGGAGCAGCCCATGATTTACAAAATCGAATGCCTTAGACATATCTAAAAATAAAGATGTTACAGGTATTCTATCATTAAGACTCATTGTAATAAATTTTAAAAAGGTGAAGCATGCTAAGGTCGTTGACCTATTTTTCCTAAAACCAAACTGCTCATCTCTCAATATATTAAATTGGGTAGCAAATGAGTAGAGTCTCTCATGCATGGCTTTTTCAAAAATTTTGGATATCACAGGTATCAGGGTGATTGGACGGTAATTATTCATTTCGTTTCTATCGCCTTTTTTGTGAAGTGGTTTAACAACAGAAAATTTCAATCTTGATGGAAAAAGACCCTGGTCAAATGAAAGATTTATAAGATGACTTAGGGGGAGCGCTAGAGGTTTTGAACATCGTTTGAGAATGCTGGTGTTAATGTCATCAAACCCGACTCTATCGATAGTGTGAGTCAGGGGAATACTATTTATATACAATAATAGTATCGATATTATCGACAGTATTAGCACTGAAACTATCAATACTATCGATAGTAGCGATACTATTGAAGACGCGCATATTATTTAGGTGTAATACCATCAATAATATCAATAGTATCAATAGCCTACACCATCAATAATTTAAGAAGCTGCGATAGTATTGGTACTATATAAATAAAGCTAAATCCAAAAGAATGTGTAACTTACCCATCATCAAAACCAATCAGCTAGCCATTAACATCACTTGTTACATTATGCTATAATTGGAAAACGATAGTATTGACGTTTATTAAACTATCGATTGTGTTATACTATCGATAGTATCATTGTATTATTACAACAATACTATTGATAACATCGATAGCATCAATAGTATTTCATAAAAATAACGATACTAAGCGAGATCTTAAACTCGGATGAAAATATAGTGTACTGTTCGATACTTTTAGTCGATTTTTAACAACAACACTACTATATCTGACAGTTGATTTAATCCTTCATTTCCCTTTTACTCGGCCATTTTCGTCGCGACAGTTACTGAACATGGTTAGTAATCAGGAATATATTATATCTGTTCGAATCCTAAGCATCGTTAAATATATTAGTGATTAAATGTGCAATATTCATTCAATTTAGTATTTAATTATGATTACCGTTCGTAATTGTGAAATCTGTATAATTGTATTGCCACAAACAAAGCCTGTGATAAAAAATTAAGACTACTCGTTCCATATGATGAGACCCTATTTTAATATATTATACGGTTAGAACCTGAATTCTAAGTGAAGATTATACTAGGGCGGACTGATTCTTATCAAAATAACGTCACTATTGAATCCAGTGTGCCACGTTTTACATTGTAAGTTTGTTTCCAGTCGCACAGGAAGTTTTCGGCGCCTCGCCATGGGTCGATGGGATTCTACCCCAAGAAGAGGTCCCGTCGTCATCGTGGAAAGGTAAAGGCGTTCCCTAAGGATGACCCTAGCAAGCCTGTCCACCTTACTGCCTTTATTGGTTATAAGGCTGGTATGACCCACGTGGTGCGTGAACCTGACCGTCCTGGTTCAAGTGAGTACATTGAATATTCATACTTGTAATAATACCTACATGAGTATTTAGATTGGAATAAGTATATGCCTAGACGGGATTTAAACCTCCGACCAGGTGATTGAAGAGATAGCATATGCTTCAGAATTCCATATTCCTTGATGTCAACTACAAAATACTTGTTTTTCAGAGATCAACAAGAAGGAGATTGTAGAGGCAGTGACAATCATTGAGACACCTCCCATGGTAGCAATTGGTGTGGTTGGTTACATTGACACGCCTCATGGTCTTCGCGCCCTCCTCACCGTTTGGGCCGAGCATATGTCAGAGGACTGCCGCCGTCGTTTCTATAAGAACTGGTGAGGCCACAAACATTGTATCTTCAAATTCTGTCCCAATGTTTAGTAACTATTAAAGTCACTACCTCTGCCGCATGGTGGAAGTACTGCTATGTAGGAGGTGTGGGTTCGATTCCCACCCAGTGCTAATATTTTTGTGCATTAATGTGGCTATATATGCATTGGTCTGTTATATTTGTGCCTCAGAGAGCATATTATCATTGGCCTACAGTTCCTGTTGTCATATGAGCTTTCTTGACAATCCTTAAATAGGAGAAAAGTGTGAAATTTGTTCTCTTTGGTAGTAGTAGTTCTACTACTAATAAATTTCTCTTGTTGTATTTCCATTCATTCATATGATGTTATTAATGTTTTTATATTAGCTCTCCTCTTTTCAATGAGAGCCCTATATTGAATATGCCAGGAGCATATTTGCACCAATTGGTCTCCGCTCCACGATGAGGCCATTTGGTTTTTCTTACAGTGGCACTGTGATTTATAACTAGGTACAAATGCAAGAAGAAGGCTTTCACCAAGGCCAGCAAGAAATGGCAGGATGAGCTTGGACGCAAATCTATTGAGAAAGACTTCAAGAAAATGATCCGTTACTGCAGTGTAGTGAGGATTATTGCACACACTCAGATGAAGCTGCTTAAGCAGCGTCAGAAGAAGGCTCACATCATGGAAATCCAAGTCAATGGTGGCACTATTGAAGATAAAGTTAAATGGGCCAGAGAACATCTAGAAAAGCCTATTCCAGTAGATTCTGTATTCGCTCAAGATGAGATGATTGATTGTATTGGAGTTACCAAGGGTAAAGGATACAAAGGTATGTAAAATAAATTCCTTAAACATCATATTTCTCTTTTAGTCATAGAATGTTTATACAATAAAATTAATTTTTAAATTTTAGGTGTGACTTCTCGTTGGCACACCAAGAAGCTGCCCCGTAAGACACACAAGGGTCTGCGTAAGGTTGCTTGTATTGGAGCATGGCATCCATCGAGAGTATCATTCACTGTAGCCCGTGCTGGTCAAAAGGGCTACCATCACCGCACTGAAATGAACAAGAAGATTTACAGGCTAGGACAAGGTTGGTGTTGGGTGTTTGACTTTAAAAGTACCTAGATGATTAAGAAACTCAATAGATAATAAAAGACAGTTCTACAAAGTACTTACTTAGATAAACTAAATAGTATACTGCCTTCCAATTATTATCAAATAATTATGACTGTATCTAATATAACTCCATTGATTTTTAATGAAGAAATGGAGTTTGGTTATTTACAATATTTTTATTTTGTACTAGTATATTTATCCAGTTAGCTGTTGTTAGCTTTTTTCACATTTCACTATCAAAACTAAGCCAGACATAAAAGTGATTGATTCCCTATTCCCTTGTCAAGTCTAACTTATACCTGGTTGTTGCTAAACTAGGAACTATCATCATCATATCAATATATTCTATATCTGTTCCCAATGCAGAAGTGATTTAAACCTTGCCTAAATGAGTCTTTATCTTGTCTAGTCTGTGAGTGATATGTCTAATGTATGAAACACATTGTTTACAGGTATCCACACTAAGGATGGAAAAGTTATCAAGAATAATGCTTCCACGGAGTATGACTTGTCTGAAAAATCTATCACACCTATGGGTGGATTCCCTCACTATGGTGAAGTCAATAATGATTTCGTTATGATCAAGGGGTGCTGTATGGGACCTAAGAAGCGTGTCATCACATTGAGAAAAGTATGTTATTTTTTATTAATTTTGAAGATCATTGATAAATTAATCTTCTTTTAACCCTTTGGGGGATTAACATATGTATTTTCTTTACCAGTCGCTGCGCGTGCATACCAAGAGGGCTGCACTGGAGAAGATTAACCTCAAGTTCATTGATACATCTTCCAAATTCGGTCATGGTCGCTTCCAGACACCAGCTGACAAAGCTGCATTCATGGGAACCCTCAAAAAGGACCGTATTCGTGAAGAGGCTGCAGCTACGACTGCTCCAGCAGCTCCTGCTCAGTCCTAATCATCTTTGGACAATAAATAAGAAAAGATATTCTAGTTGTTTTATTGAATTTAAATTTAAATAAATTTAATCAGAATCAAGTGAGACGACGGAGAGGTTGTCCAACTTTAGGTAGTAGGTTGTGGCTCTTGCAGGTTCCCCAAAGAGTATAGTAATATATTGGAGAAGAGTGGCAACTCTATGCATGTATGCTCATACGTTGGTCGCCAATTTTGTAACCGGGAAACTTCCTCTGGCTACTCCACCAGCTTAATTAAGCCCAAATTACTAGCGGCTTTGTAAGTATCGCATCTTCCAGTGACGAAAATGTGACGCACATCATCGTGACGATCATTTTAGCTTCATAAAAGTTATCCTGAAGAGTTATAAGCTTTTGAAGAAGAAATGTTGGTTTTGTTTCAAAAGCTTATAACTCTTCAGGATAACTTTTATGAAGCTAAAATGATCGTCACGATAGCGTTTCGTTACCGTCACTAATGTTTAATGCAAGTTTCAAACTCAAAGCTTCCGTCATCAAAAAACAAGTGGGCGTAACGTTCAGAATTATGAACCTTGCGCCCATCTTGTATCTCGAGAATGGGTGGTCATAAGAGATTCAAACTTGGATGTAGAATTAGTGACGACATTGTGACGAAATGTGACAACCTAAAAAGAAATAGAAATGCAGTGATTTATGAGTAATTCAAAGAAAACTGCTGGGCGCAAGGTGTAAAACCGCCCTGTTTCAACATCCAATATCTTCAAAACCAAGGCGTCACAAATTCGAAACTAGGTTGAGATGTGCGTCACATTTTTGTCACTGGAAGATGCGATACTTACCAAGCCGCTAGTAATTTGGGCGCAAGGTTCTGAGGTTAATGAATATTGAAAGAATTGAAACAATCATATTTATATTATTTTTTAAAAATGTCAAAAATAATAGCCCAAGTATACCCAACCAATAGCCAACTATACTATAGCCCCCACTTCCCTATTTTCATCTTTACCCTGATTTCCCCACATCGCGATTTTTCCCACTTCTTCATTTTCTCCACTTCCTATTTCACTATTTTCCTTTTTACTTTTCTCTATCCCATCTTCTACCCCTCTCCTTATCCTCATACAGGGTCCAGTCGCTTTTTCTTGCGTATACGCTGAGAGCTGATATCTCGTATAAGAGAGAGGAGGGAGAGGAATAGTCAATAGTTTTTTTTATTGCCAAGTTATAAATTTTGTTATAAAACTAGGGAGATCTCCAGAGCTGTCTTCGAAATATTCTCCATCGTAGACTTTGTAATGTATACAGTGTATAAGGGGAACACTCCCGAAGCCGAAGCCTGGTAGATAAATTTTGAAAATGGATATGTGGGAGACTTAAATTTTTGCATACTAATCATTACGCTATGGTTATGATCTTAAATTAAAACCACTCATTAAATGTCAATCAAACTATTGCAGTTCAGCTGGGTACCTAAGCTATTTATTTTAGTCGGATAGTAAGTATGTATCATTATTATTATTATTATTGGGTACTTGGGTATCCAAAAACGCATGCGGCTATCTCCGGACAAAAGATTATTGTGTCTGTCTCGTCTACTCTTATCACAAATGTAATATGAGCGTTCCTCTCTGATGATAACTAACATTTTTAGTGTTCACTCCATACATAATACCTCATCGGGGGAAAGTATGGAAATTAGATTTTATTGTATCTCCAAATTGGGGACTGTCAGTCATGTTTTTGGGGAATTCAGATCGTGGTCATTGGCAACCCCCAGCTTCTTATAACAATAACTTGATGATCACTGTCAAAATGAGAAATAGAATGAAGTTGAAGTTTATTCCAACAATTTTTTGATTTGTCAATAAACTTTAATAAAATGATAACAATGCAACTTTATTTATAAGTCTTTAGTAAGGTAATAAATTGCTATAGTCTAGCATTTGATATTGTATTGTACTGCAAACTGACGCGAATATTTACTGAGATTTGGCTTATTTTGTTTTAGCATATTTATTTCCAGCTGTACCTATTATAAGGAATTGGATTTTTAGAGTAAGTATTCCGTGTTAACCATCGTCAACAACCATGAACAGTTCTGCAGCAAAGGTACAGCAAAATTTATATTCATTTACCTTATTGTACTAATTAAAGAGGCATTCCTATGATCACTTATGTTCTTTCCACAATGGTTTCAGGTTGGGGAAATATTTACTGAAGCAGGAGCTGCTTTCAACAAGTTAGCAGAAATGACTATGTTATTGCACCCCATGGCAGAATCTACACCTAGGTGAGAAACATCATTACAATATAAAGTAGCACCAAGTGCTTGGCTTTTACAGCTTGAAGAAGTTTGGAAGTAGCCTAATAATCATCTGTTTTTGAAGAGTTACTAATCCACTTAAGAATGTAGGTAAAGTGGTCATCTTAGTATTGGCCTTTGTTATAATATTATTGCAACTGTGCCCGCATTGATGTTGGTTATTCCGCAGTGTTGTATATTTTAGCGCTTTACATGATTTTCTACTTGCTTCGACTCACATTATGTTGTTCTATAATCAACTATCTGATTACGTAATGATGAAAATATTGGTATAATTTATTTTAAGTACATGGATATAATATTAATATAATATCATAATGAGTAAAAAAACACGTTTCAGTCAGCAGCCAAAGACGCCAGTGAAAAAGAAATTACCTGAAGAAAGAACACTCTCTGGGAGCACTGTACTTGGTCATGCACAACATAGTATACATGCTGCACCCTTATCGCAACAGGTTTGTTACACGTTAATTTGTATATTGTAACAAAATAGGTATCAGAGCATGAAATGAAAGAGGGCACAACTAGAGACCTGTAGCTTTTTAAATTTAAATTTATCTCGAAATAGAAATTAGTTATTGGAAATGTCAATAATTTTCAAATACAAATTCTGATGTGGTCTAATGCAGCAGTTGACCTAATGAACTTGCAGTACCTATCAATACTACATATGACTGATATTTACTGATTTACGAAACCTTGAAGTGAAGTCTATACTAAAATAAATAAGGTTTATTATTAAACCATTATTACGGGTAATGTTTGGTGGTAGTTCACTGTAGGTTTCTGTTGTAAAGATAATTTATTCAATTGCTACCACTGAGTTATTAGTCAATTTAATGAAAGGAACTCTATTGCTTACATTTAAGTATTATTTTAAGGTTCAAGATGCAATAGGAACTTTTGGACCTTCAGTTGGTACAAAATTATTACAAGATAGTGACTGAATTTTGTTACTATCTCACAACTATAATAGTCAAGACTAATGTCCCTCATACAGGCTTGCTCTCTATTGCAAGCATACTGATGTTTGTCACTATCTTTGTTTACAAGGTCAGTGTCATAACGAAAATGTAGACTCCACGGACCTGATATCAGATGTTCAGTAAAATGAACTATACTGTGCTTTTGCTATCCACAGTGAGAGTGAGAGAGAGGATGGCTGGACCAAGGGAGATTTTGGAATGTATGAGTAATACTTGTACAAGTACAACCATGTAAACTGTAATTGAAATTTAGAAAAAGAGATAAGTATTTAATGTAGTCCTAATATTCATTTATATTTATTTTTAATTTATAGGTTACACTCAACATGTTAAATGCTCATGAAACAGAAATGGATACAGATCTTGGTAGTGATGTAAAATTGGAGTTTGAATCAAGCACAGAAGAAGTTACAACTTAGTCTTATGGTCCATTTTGTATATTTGTATAAGTATTTCAATTGTGTGTATAATATAGAGATTCCTTAATTAATTGTTAACTGTATACAGTTAATGTAATATAATTAGACATCACTTTAATAAATACATACAATTTGATTTGTTCTTTGTTTACACATTGATACTAGATAGTAACAATCATTACAGAATTATGACTTAATTCAGCTTACAAAACTACTTATTTTCTTTTTTTTCTATAGTGATACCAAGATTTCTGCCAACCACTTTATATTATACTGATCAAAATAACTTGTGAAAGAAAAAGAAAGGTATAACAGTATGGTCAAAAGGTTTGAGTGTGGTGAAGTACTTGGTAAGAATAGACAACATTAGCATGGTACGGTAAAATGGGGTGGATAGAGATTGAAGGGTGAATAGAAATGTTCAGCTAAATCCTGTGAAAATTTGGATTAGTTCATTGTAATAACACAATCACGAAATATCTGTTATTGGGCTAGTTAAAATTTTGTAAAATAACCATTTTATTTCTATCCACCCCTGGATTAGTATTCACCCTGTTTTACGGTAATACTAATTACTTTGACATTAGCAAACACAGTATTATGAGGTAAGTAAAAGAGTGTTAATGTCTTGTCAGTCAATCATTCTTATAGAAAATAGATCTCATCACACTCGTAATATTTGCATCATATTTTATCTAACGATTTTAAATAAAATTTGATGCAAATACCAATATTGGTTGGCATTTTTAATGGATATGAATCATTAACTATTTACAGATTCAGCTAGGGATTGAAAGCTTTTAATTTTTCTTTTCCAAGAGGAACTTGTAGATTCATAAATTTTACAGAATGAGTCGGCCATTAAAATATCTTCAATCACATCATTTACTTTGCCTTTTATTTTTAAAGTCTTGTAGTGGTCAAATTCTTTACCAGTTTTCTTAACTCTTCGTTGTGCATTCCGATAACACTGCCAACTTTGCGACTCAATTATAATTCCCCTACAAATACTTTTCATATAGTTAAGAAATTCAAGCAGTCCATCATCACCATGATTTAAATGAATCCACATCGTAACAGAGAAACAGAGAATAGCATCAAAAACATTTTTTTTACAAGTACTCAGAAAGTCTTGCATCAACAAACGATCATTTTTAGCCATTATATCCAGAGTTCTAAATGTTATTGACGAGTTGTAATTTAATTCTTTGGCTCTCTCTATTAAATTGGGATCAATATCTACAGCAAGTATACGAATTTCACAATCTGGATTATTATCTTTCAAATATTCGTACAGGGCCATGGTAAGATTTCCTGTATTGCAACCGACATCCAGACACACGAGCTGGTTATCTATTGGTGGTGGAAACATAAGAGGGTGAAGGTTGTCTATCCTTGTTTGCACATTGTGGAATGAATAGTAATTTATAAAATTACCATGTTTTACCGCGCCTGGGTCACTTCCATAGAAACAAAGGTCGTTAGGATCACGGAAGGGCTTTACTATATATGCCTTCGATATGAGGGTCGGGAGGGGGTGGGGAGGGGGGAGGGGGGGGTGTAGAACCTCCCCTATGAAGGAAAAATTGCGGACGCCCCCCCTTTTTGAGATACGAGTTTTTTTATATTCTAACCTAACTTCCGCATTTTCTCGTATTGACATCGATTTAAATATCGCAAAGGGGTACCGAATAAAGTAAAGGGGTTAAAAATATTGACTCACCTAAAGTTCATCATAAAATACGACTGATTTACAAACATAACCGTTTATGACCTTTTTCGTTTTCGATTCGTTTCTGGCACTTCGCCGGCCGCTACCGCGGCACGCTCGCTTCGCTCGCTCGGCTCGTGCGTTGTGTGGTCACAATTCTAACCTAACCTAAACCAAGAACTATAAATATGACCGATTCGTTTCTGGAACTTGGCTGAATGACCGCAGATTTACGTTTAGTTTCACTCAATAATAGGCGGTAAAAGTCGGTAAATTATTATAAGTATAAATTTCATAGCATTCAGTTCAATCAGCGAAATATACGTATTTAACATAATAATATGATGGATAATATAACTTAGTCAATAAATATACGTATTTATTTAATTATTTAAGGAAGTAAAACATTTTGGTGCGCTTACCTTTGATAAAACGAAACGTTTAATGATGAGACGAAATGTCAAAAGCATTGAAAGTATGTGTTCTGTTGTCAAAAGTGATAAAATATTGGTACATTTTTACGATTTTGATTATGTTTTTTCTCGTTAACGATTGATCTCCGAAACTTGAAACTTTATTGTGGAAGCTTCTATTAATAATAGCTTAGTGTAAAAAAACTATGGACTGTGAACTCGTGGACCTATATAGGAAAGCTTAGCCAGGATCACTCTCAGAGTTATCTTCTGTCATTATGCATGAGATTTTTAATTTATGCCTTTTAAATTATGTTATTTTCTCGTAATGTTGATTGATTTGATAGACATCACAACACAATACCGTGACCGTGTTCTGTGCACAATACACATCACACTTGTGTTGTGACACTTGTGACCAGTGTTGCCAACACTGCTTGGCCTAATATCGCCGTTTTTCAAACATAAAGTAGCCTAATATAGCCGAATATCGATGGTAGTAGCCTAAAGTGGCTACTTTATATAACAAACGCCAAAATTTCAATATGAATTTTATAAATTGAGTTATGAATTTCTTTGTAACGTTTTATGATAACTATCTGTATCATAAAACTTTCTTGCCTGAATAAATAACATTTTAAAATCAATATTGAAAATATTCACTGTTAAAACTGTCGGGATATTTACAAAAAACCGTGTGAGTCGATGCAGTGAGTGTTGTGTGTCGTGATCGAGTACAGTGTGAGAACGCGGACAGTGATGCGGTAGTGGCGGCGCGCGTAGTAAACGAGTAAGTAGGTACATAATTATGTACACACACATTGACATATGCGAGTAATAATGTATTTTATTCTTAAATATATGCTTTTATTCGATTTAAATACCTCATCCCGGAAGTAGCCTAAAAGGCGCCATTCGGATTTTTTCGTCGCGAATTCTCATTCCGAGTAGTCTAAATGTCGAAAAATTGCCTACGTTGGTATCACTGCTTGTGACATGGTTTGGTTATGACAATGACATGACAGTGTCAACTCAACAGTCAACTGTCATGTCATCATCAACTTTCATTCAGGTATAGAGACTAGAGAGAGAGCATAGAGAGAGCAACGCAGTGGCAGTGGCACCGTTTCCATTCTCATTTGATGACCTAACCATAAATATTGAAGATAACTTAACTTATTTTAACTATGAATATTGAAGACTTTTGATTACAGACGACTTGCGATGCACGACTATCATTTTCATTTCTGTGTCTACCCATTGATATAGTGACATCTAGTGTGAGATAGCTATACTATGTAGTAACATGGACATAGAATGAAGTAGTAGTTTTGATATAGACCAGTAGGTGGAGTATAACAAAAGTTAGGGTGAACGGGAATCTCTGACATCCATTCAACCTGGGCAAACCCTGTGTTTCGAGAAGCAGTACCGATAAAAAAAGAACTGTGGCCAATTCAAAATACTTACGACAGTGTTGCGAATTTTCGAACTTGTCTTATACCTAGATGCCATTAAGCTTCTTTTAATTAAGTTGTCTGTTTGGTTTATGTCCCCCATGTGCTTTTACTTCATTTAGAATTTTTACCCAATTACTTGTCTGATGCTCTCCTAGACGTTAATCGATAGTGGTTGTGCGATTAAGCACATAATTATTTTTCTTGCGATTTACACCGCATAGCAAGGAATCGGGTCAATTTGTTTTTGCCAAATTTATTTAGCCTAAATTAATTGGCGGCAACAGGCACGCCCCCTATTACGTGTGGGTGCTTACCTAATACGCCTCTGCCTACCCCTTCGGGGATTACGGGCGTGAGCATATGTAGGTATGTATGTATATATATGTACCCGATTACGGCAAACCCAAAAGAGGGTTATGAATTTGACAAACTTCGTATGTAAGCAGGTTCATCTGTTTTCTGATAGCTCTAAACTACTTATTACAACTGGACAAACCTATATATTGGTGTCCGTTATGCTAGCGTACACCAGAGCTATATCGACTTAGTTACTATGCCAGTAAACTGTGTGTAAATACTGACTAATTAGTGTAAAAAAAACTTTTCCTTCTTTAGTCTAGGAAATAAACAGCATTTTCACTGTGTACGATGGCGTCACGATCTAGCCAGCGTACACATGGCCGTACTTGAAACGGATAATTGTAAAGCAACAGAGTTTATACACAAAAACTCTGCTCTTATACTTCTCCCACTATACAAAATTTCATAAGTAGGTAGGTATTGCTCTTGTAGGAGAACAAGACTTTTCAATGACATTTAGAGCTGGCGTTATGGCAGCGTACACTCTTGCTACCCAGAGGATTGCTGACGACAGTTGGAAATTCTTATGTATATGATACCTACCTACTGTTTGAATTAAAAAGTGGTCATAAGCTTCATCTCGCTACTAGGTCGTGCAAGTAGTTTTCAAGTCAATTTCAATCTGAGCTAACCAGAGCTAACTATTTTCATCATAATCAAACTGACTGACCCAACAAGGCAATTCCCGAAATCCTGGCTGATCCTTGACTGTACAGTTCTCAAATAAGTTGTAGGTATATTTTTTAAGTTTGTATGCGCGTTTCTCTCGCCAGCTGAGAACGGATTTGCAAAAGTCTTTTTTGTAAAATTCTATATCGGTAGAGATATTATTTTGGTTAAAAGTAGGCCTACCTACTATGTATTATTTTAGCAATATTTCTTTTGATTTCCGACAGATCTCAAACTCTATTAACTTTTCCTTTAAAAATATCTCTGCATTGGGCTACGAATAATATATTCTACATTATTCGTGGGCATTGGGATATTTAGTCAGTGCTTTTTTTAAAAAACCGGTCAAGTGCGAGTCGGGTTTGTACTACATAAAACACAAAGACGTTTTGATTGCGTTGATTTAGTTACATTTTTGCACAGACTCAGTACGAGTATATCTATAGTGTGAAAAGAGTATGTGGTATGAATTTCAACTTGATACCTCCAACGGCTCCAACCGCCATATTTATTCCTGAGAAAAAGGTCTTGACAGACATACAGACGGACGGTGAAGAGTTTCTATGAGGGTACCGTTTTTTTATTTCAGGTATGGAACTCTAAAAATAGGCAAATCGCTTCTGGAAAGTTAGACACTTAGGTTTGGGTGCTAACCAGATTTCTGTAACTTGTCATCCGTTAATTTACCTGTTTTGTGTAGGAGA
Organism: Pelosia muscerda; assembly: GCA_963691645.1. Classification (NCBI taxonomy): domain Eukaryota; kingdom Metazoa; phylum Arthropoda; class Insecta; order Lepidoptera; family Erebidae; genus Pelosia; species Pelosia muscerda. The sequence continues at coordinate 11,232,303 of OY829100.1, forward strand.
TTTATATAATGTAGATAGCGTCATTCTGTTCCCCTAGGAACGCTAACAGAGCCTTAATGTTACCGACAATACCTACCGACGATTGTTCTTTGTCTAATCGATCAAATGAAATCATGAGCTAAAGCATAATGAAACTACTCACCTATTTCATGCATTCGTGCCAAATACAAATGCGTGTAGGCACGCTTGAACTTTCTTTTTCCTATTAATGAAACATTGCTAATATACTATACTGCTAAATATTTGTATCTGTTACTTGTAATTCTTTTGTAAGGCGATCATTAATTAATTGTGGCGTTTCTATTGATTGATTGGTAGATAAGGGACCGTAAGATCATGAAAAAATGCAGGTCATTTGTAACATGATGGTGATTATACGTATGGGGTGTAATTAACATAACATAACCTCTGCCTACCCCTTCGGGGATACAGGCTATCCCCGAAGGGGTAGGCAGAGGTGCTAGCACCCACATTTTGCCAGTTTATGTTTAGGTCCCAATGTAACAGGTGGCGAGCCTATTGCCATTAACCGGGCACTTATAAATCTGCGATAAATACACACATAACTTCGAAAAGCATCGAAAAGTCATTGGTGTGTGCCATGGTAAACCTGGGATCGAACCCGAGACCTCGTCTCAGCAGTCCATTACCCATACTACTAGGCTACTAGGTGTGATTACCTCATGACAAAAAGGAAAATCATTGTCATAGTGCTGGCACTGACGGTCCAAGCACGTGCGCGCAAATTGCGCCGCAAGGCTTAATTTTCTTTTGCTAGACGATTCGTACCGGTATTGCAATTGGTTTGTGGAAAGTAGGTATATGATATAATGTGACGGTTTTCATAATTGCCATACTTCTAGTAGGTGGAAAGTGTTGCCTTACGTAAAAAAAATATTTAATGGACACATTATCACAGAATAAATAGTACTACGTACGACAATATGACGCGACTGTACAAAAAGTTTTCAAGTAGGTACTTATGGCACCACCTTTTAGAAGTTCCATAAAGAATTTCGAGGCCCAAGGTAATCTAATCTGGAAGTTGGTACACCTGCTGTTGAAGTAGTTGCCCGTCAACTACTTCAACAGCAGGTGCAGTCGACGTTCCAGTGTTAAGAAGTCAGACGGTAAACGTTCTCGTAAAAACCAAGTTAAATAAGATATTAAAAGAGGAGCAGGAGAGCGAACGCTAGAGCTCAAAGTGTAGGCTTTGGATACAACCCGAATTGTTACTCGGATGGTGATGAATGCATATATGATTAAATTGATTAAATGTATAAGTCTGAAAACACCTATAGACGGCTATCGCTCGTAGTGCCAAGCTTGTCCTATAAAGAACTAGGACTAACTACTACTGTACAAAAATAGAACAAATTACATACAACTACTACGTCACGGTTCGGTACAACTTTTACTTTCCTGTAAATCATTCGATATACCTACATAACAGTTCCTTAAAAAGCGTAGACGGATACCTACGTTAAAAAGTAACGCAGTCACATGAACATCACTTTGTAATTTACATCCTCGGTGACACAATCCAAACTGATACAGTTCATGTAACGAATGTGCAAAGCAATTGAAACATAAATACAGGTGAATAGAGACTCATCTATTATCAAAATAGTTGTAAAGAACAGTAGCTAATTAAGTAGGATTGAATGGTCTTCATACCTCACGCAAGTCACTTATAATCACGCATTTTCACACACGTAAACATATTCACATGTGGTAGCTGCCTACAAGTCTACAACACACTTGGTAAAAGATATTTCGCACTTTTTGTCGTGCATTTTATTGGAGAAATTCGCTTGGAAAATGGTTCTTGATGCTTTTCAAGTTCAGTTACGTAAGTACGCGTGCAGAGAATTAGTGCGGAATAGCGGATGTTTGGTGGTGCTCATCGGTGAAGTGGTGCACGGTTATAAGCTCTCACCCGCTTTACCGCCCGTCAGTCGCCGCTGGACCACCCTCATACACGTTGATTTATAGTTTTAGTGTTGTGTGTGACAAAAACAAATATGTGTACCACTTTCCGGATATACGTCTTATCAGTTATCTGTGTGGCAGTGGCAGCAGGCCACGTTCATGGACCTCGGCGATCCGCAAGAATGGAAGTCGACGACGTGCAAAATGAAGTGGACAGTGGACGTGCTGAGGACAGCTCATGGTGGTGGACGGCTGAGCTGTCCGTATTACAGAAACTTTACGATGATTGCAGTGTACAGAAGCACATGTCTATGTGTTTGAAGGGCAAGGCTCTTATGGCACTAACTAGAGCAGTGGAACAGGTGATGCTGTGACGTTTTTGGTGCTGTTATCATGCAATTGAGTTTGTCAGTGACAAAAATAGTGTAATATCATTTTTAATTGTGTTGTACAGGAGAGCGTTCAGCTCACCGATGGGCTGACGTTGGTAAAGCAAGCTGACGCGCCCTCCGCCGTTGCGGAGCCGCGCTTCTTCCCTGGAATGTCCACAGAGGATAAGCTCGACACCATGTTACGCTCAAAATTCGAGCAGTTGTTGAATACACACACCGTTTCTATGGATCTGGCATCAGAAGGCAGGGGTAGAGGTAATTTTTAGATCTATTAATTAACTTCTTTTATTATTTGTTCTTCCGTTTATTTATTTGATATATTATTATTTTAGGTAAAAAGGTCTTGCCCTACCTGTTACTTGGTATTTTTACCACCGTGACCATTGTGGGAGGCATGGCGTTGAAGATCTTGGCGGCTATTGCCGGTAAAGCACTCATCGCCAGTAAGGTTGCTTTGACCATTGCTGGAATAATCGCTCTGAAGAAATTATTCAGCCACGACGGAGCTCCCGCTGAGACTACCTTCCAAGTGCACGCAGACGGACACCATAGGTGAGAAGTAATAATTTACCTAAACCATTGACCTGGTTAATTCATACTCTATGATCCATAATAATTCGTTTGTCAGCTGTTTTCTGACTTATAATAATATGGCTTAGCTTGCTTATTTTAATCAATTTTATTTTAATTCTAGTCTTTAATTCGAAGGCGAAATCTATATGTGGTGAGGCCAGCGAAAGCAGGCGCGGTGGATCCGTACTCCTACAACGAACCGACGATAGCGAGCGTGTAGCGCTCCTGCGGAAGACGTCGCAGGTGTAGTCAATACGCCCGTCGGTATTAGCTCCTCGGCCCATCGGGACTCCATCATGCATGGCCCATCATCATCGCAACGCACCACCGCGCCAATATCCACAAAATAACCCCAAACCAAAGTACCATCCCAATTACGGGCATTCTTCTTGGACATAACGGTTGTCCGTTTTGAGTTTTGAAATCTATGTCAGTAAATTATTTAAAGTAATTTATTTATTTATGACTAAAATACTTTTAAATGTAAATTAATTTATTAAAGTGATGTAAGATGTAAAAGTAAAAAATGTTACACTAAATTTAGTTTCATTTCATATCAGATGTAATACCTATATGTAATATTTACCTACCTACTTGATACTACTGGAACTCCGTGCTTGATTCAACTAGAAGAATACATATATACTATTGCATAATAAAGACAACATACATTATGCACAACATGTCGTATGATTATACGTAATAACATAATATTCATATCTCAAAAGATCCGAGGAAATCATTTTCAAAAGAAATAATTTGAAGCCTTGAATATTGCTGATTGATTGATATACCTGTATAGTGCGCATTCATTGTCGTGCTATTATGATTGGATGGCGATTTCATTGCCGTGTTATTATGATTAGATGGCGATTTAATTATTGCAACAAGTCGCTTTCTTTATACGCTCTACTGGAGAGGAGTTCGAGAAATGTGTCGAGATTTTCCGTTAATGTGGGCGCTACGGCTATGAACGTTGAAAGTAGAAAGTTATAATCGATTCACTGCACATGCACGAATACTGTTAGTGCATACTATTTTATTATAATGTGCTATGCGCCTACCCAGTACATGTGGCTAGTTATCGTCAACGTGTGCTACTTACACGATCGATTACTTCATTAGTGTTGAATAAATAATCTGTTAATGAATGAGGTGGCTGTGTGCACGGAGTTAACTAGCTAGATAGCTGTCGATTTTACAGACAGAAAGGCTGAGTAGAGAGGAGTGTGGTTGTGCGTTTGTTCGGCTGCGGAAGGTCAGCCCGTTGATTAGCTGTGCGCCGGTAAAGGCCGACCACAGTGCACGTTTGTGAGCCCGGACGCTGTTTATAATGCAGATATGTGTTTGCCCAATCGCTGCACGCTACGCTGACTATATGGCATCGTTAATGCGGCTGGCGTCTCTTTGCATACGCAAATATAGGGCGGGCGGACCGACGCTGATTAAGCGGTGCAGCGGTGGCGGGCGGCGGTGTGGCTCTCTTCATTCCTGTATCAGGAATCGTGAACTTGACTTGATTAGTTTTCAATGTGTATGTTTACGTATTAGTTGTACCTATATATTATCCATCGTGGATAGGTCTCACCTACAAGTCAGTAGTCAGTACATTGCTGATTTACCGATGAGACTCTGAAACAGACTTTCCTCTCGGGGTTTGTGGGTCAGATAGTAGCCCCTGTAAAAACTAAGACAAACAATTAAGCGGACTGAGGCGTCAAAGTACAAGGTTTGGATGCAACCAGAATTGATGCTCGTTTGATGAGTTTTATTTGTAAATTTAGTATTCAAATTTATTCCCGAACTAAACTTATGTTATAGCTAAATATATAACGCGTTTTAATCTAAGATAATAAATCATTTTATAATCGATATTAGTCATATCGATATTATTATCAAAAGAAATAGTTTATAGCTTTGAATATTGTCGATTGATTGATATACCTACCTGTATAGTTCACATTGATTGTCGTGTTATTATGACGACATTCACATATATAATCGATATCATTGAATCGGGTTCTAATCTAAGATAAGTAGTAATTTTATAATCGATGTTGTTCATATGGTCCTTAACCTGCCACGGTGCAGATTCTCTAGAGAGTTTGAGTCTCGGAGTGACCACAACGTGAGCTAATATTATCCACTGGGTTGGCTTGCTATTGGTTTAGGTATAACTGTCGGCTGTCCGTCTGTTCTCCACTCAATACTTGATGTCTGTCGAACATCTCGAATTAGGCTAACAGCTTAGCTGACGTCTGCTAGATTACTGATTTATGTACTAATGCAAATCAGTGCGCTATATTGATACTACCGGTGTCTAAATGCTGAGGGTGCTGAAGGGTGATTTGGAATTCAATTAGATACCTACTCAATTATTGATATAGAAAGACGACAAGTTATTCCTTTGAGTTATGTGTTGCAATCTACGATTTCTATGATAACTAATATGTTTGGACTAGGTTTTTAAACGGGATGCAAGAATTACCTTAGTTTATTAGTCTCCACAGCTATCTAGTATAGTCATAACGTGCCTATTATAATGTCATCATATGAATGGTTCAACTATGATAGCTACAAGTCGAGTACTTAGCAATTCATCATTAGTACTTAGACATACTAATGACTACTTATGCGTTAAACACTGTTACATCTTAGTGAAAACGCATTTAGAGGCGAAAATAAAAATAAATGTAATAAAATCAAATGTAGATACAGATTAATATAGAACCGGGGCCAATATAACAGTTAGCTAAATTGAAGATATTGTTGAACTTCTACATATTACACATATTACACATTTACATAAGTTACTAATGTATTACAATCCCGGTAATGCATTTTATATTTGTGAAGGTAAACATGGAAGGCGAGGTTGCGGGCGTCACTCGTACAGCGAAGTTACTTTACGGGCGAATGGTCAAAGTATTCGACATAAACCTATTTTGTTCTCTTCTTATATTGGATGTGCGCTCCCTTCTTCGCCTTCACCCGCTGTCGCTGTCCACTGTTAGGGTTGCCTCGTATTTTAATTATTTTCCTGAACGTGGATAAATACCAGGATATACAATCAAATGTTATGTTTTAAGGTATGGCCAGGTTATAGCAGGTTAGTTAAGGTGAACTTTTCAAAATGTTTCTAAATGTACCAGGATTTATTTTCAATTTTTAAAAGATCCCTTGCCTGGTTATTTATATATTGCATCTGAAGCTTACAAACATCTGGGTTAATATATATAAATACTCGAAATCAAACCTAGAACAGATAAATAAATACAGAATCAGAACATCATATAAATAAACAATTACGCACAATGAGCACATCTCACTACTTAAGTATTTATTTCAATTATCTTCATATAAATTCAATAAAAAGAAGTGATTTGCAAAACGCAGATATTATAAAGTCCGCTTGTTACAGATTTCTCGCTAGAATACCGGTTCTATCTACAGTATGGCAGACAGACACTACACTTTCGCTCTGTTACTGTTGTTCGACTTGTGTTACGCCGCGTAGCATGTGTAGACGTCGGAATTCCACAACATTTACATTACTTTCAGTGGGTACATTTTATCTTACTATAGTTATTAATCGTGGGTTCACTCACTGTTCATATTTTACATACATTTCTAAAATAGATATGTTATTTATTTATAGGTAGGATTTTTTATGTGATTGGTTCAATCAATATTATAAAATTTGATCAGAAACTTCTTCGAGATTTCAGCCAATAGACGTCATTTCTACTTGTCCGAAGTGGGGATCCTTGGATGACGTGGTGTGTGAGTGCTGAGTCGTATCATAATGCTGACGTGTGCTATATTCCCATATATGTGCACACCGGAGGATCTTCTGAGCACCAGATAGCAGCACACTGGGATAATAGAATTTCAGTCACTGATTCGACGGAAAATTTATAATATTTTGTTAATGTTTCACTATTCTCGGATTCATAATTTTGACATTATAAATTACAGTTTGATGATTGAATGGGAGCAACCCTGTGCCTGGGTGGGAGGATATGTGAGGAAGTTTTGTCGGGAATTATGTTGGTACGTGCCAAAGCCATTATTGCTGCGAGAAAAGTTCATCAATTTCATTTCTGGCCCCCATGCCCGTACCGAGCCCGCGTGAACGATCTGTTCCGTATCCGTAAACTGCTTAATGATTATGTAGACTTAAATCAATGTGGTATCTAATTTCAGTGATAACGAGAGAACGACATAGGATCATAACGATTCTCTACAAACATACTTCCGTCATATTCGGAGATCCAATCTTGATGGGGTTTGTACTATATTAATTTTTGATGCTCTTCTTCTTGAAGAGCATGTTAAGATGATGGATGGATTATTGGTGTACCTTTATGGTTTCAAGGAGAGATTTTGTGTCGCCAACATCTTTAATTTTTCTGTGATGAAATAACTTTATGACCAATGTACAATAACCCGTCCAAACCACGGCATACTTACTAAGCAATAACACTAAAACAATTTTATAATTTTTTTAAACCGAACTTTTAGTGCTTGTGTTTGACAAAATTATGGAAATATTAGAAAAAATCTCTTGCAAGGATATTTACATATTTCCGTTTATACGGGGTGGTTTTAATTAGATAAAAAAATTAGTAGTATTCGCATAAACTTCCACCAGTAAATAAAAAGACCACTATTATGTAACTGACGAACTCGCTGAATTTGGTACATGGAAAATTGTAACTGGAATAATTTTTTTTCGGGGAATAAGTTTCCAGAGATTGTGGGAACGGGATCTAAATTCAAAACTTAAAAATACAGAACGATTGAAAAACCAATTCAGAACTATATAAATTTTGCTTTTTTGTTAATTGTGTGTAAATTGATAAATTAAAAGTAGGCATAACTTTTAGTAACACCTTAAACATACCAAAAGTAACTTTGGTATTAGAATTATTAAAAGTAAAACATCTTCGCTACAGGACTTTAAATATTAGCTATGTTGGAAAAATCTCAGTGAAAGTGCGCACGAGCGCACGCTTTGAAATGATAATGGAATTATTGAAATCTAAGTGTATGTTAAACGATTTGCTTTCTAAATGCAATTAATTTCGTATTTGATTTGGAAATAACATTGTTATAAGTTGGTACAATTCGGTATAAGCGCATATAAATATGACCCTACGAAAAGTAGGTAAGTAAATCATACTTACCTACTTTTTTCCAGTGACAACATATAGTTAAAGCTGCAATAAGAATATCTATTTACATAATTGTAACTTAGCTATTAAATACGTTAGTTAACTAAAACAAAACTTAATTCCGATTTTATCGTATTCATGTTCTTTTTTAGGTTAAAATTACATTTAAAAGTTAAAAGTAGTATTAGATTACATAATGAATAATAAATACTAGTAGCCGTAGCAGTAAAATTAAACTTTACAGGAACCAGAAATAGCGTAGGTATGATTTTAGATTGACATGGTCATTTACATATTCACTGTTAAAACGATCGGGATATTTACTATATCCCGATATATCCCGATCGTTTTAACAGTGAATACAGAAATAGCGTTATTTCCTTTTACAAAAAAAAAGACTTTGTACTTATGTCAAATGATACTCGATCCATTTGTGTACACAAAGAAAATAAGGCATATTAGAATTATTTAAACGACTGATACAAATCGACAGTTCTCTGTACCGTGGGTATGAAGTGGAGTCATAACGGTTACGTACAATAAACAGCCATTATGGGTTATTTTCTGCGTACGTGCACTCACTCATCTATAATTCTGCATCTAATCGGCACAGTGGAACACGGACTACTCCACTGTGTGCTAGCTGCGTGTCTCCACGTGTCCTACTATGGAAACTTGCATAGTGCTATAGACTGAGGCTACACGTTTTTTTAATGTATTAGTTATTTTTTAATAAAAAATCGTGATAATCAAGAGCATTAACCATAAAAAATAAATTATGATTCCTAATAGATATAAGACGTGACATGGTCAATGATGGACGAAAAGATTTCCAGGGCAAATTTTCATCAGTTTAACCGTAGCTTTATATTTTTTAGTTTATTATTATTGAAACTTTCTAACGTTACTTCATCCACAATGATAATTTTATAGTGGTTTTCCTGGTTATTTTCTTACTTTTATAGCTGAGCGTCTATAGACTTACAATAACCTGATGCTCCTGATCTTTGACCTTGAATTAGAAAGATGTTGAAGTTGAAAAAAAGTAGACCAGAGATCGGTAGTGATATTTGATATGTTAGAAATGAAACTTTAGTTAGACGCAATTCGCAGCTTTCAATTTTGTTCGTAGAAAAGTGTAAAGAAAAAATTAAGGACTTGTTACCTAACCTAACATTGTTACCTAACCGAACGTAACTCTCCAATAGACGTCAGATTAGCGAAGTCGATGTCTAACGGACGTCGCACGACCATAAGAAGACATAGTCATTAAATTCTATATGGTCAGTAGGTATTTGACAAATTAAATGTTATAATTTTTACATGTGCCACATTTATGTAGTGAAACCTTTTTTTATTCCGTTGAACACTTTTTGAGAAAAAAGTAATTCTTTATACAAACTGTTTTCACTTTAGGGTCTGCAGTCGGCATTTTTTATCATAGCAGGAGCACATGATCAATGCGAGATATTATTAATTCATAGCGTTTTTCTTGTTCTATTTTACTAGACTAATGTGTATAAAGTAATAAAATTATATTTTTGTGGTTGGTGGACGATTCCAATTATCTGTGGCAGGGTGGTCAGGTGGTCGTGGACGGACGCAACTGCATCGAACAAGAGCTTCCAGGGAGGAGACTAACAGACCTTGACTGGGACGTGTTCAGTCGCCGTGGCCTTCCGCAATAGTGTTACGAGCTAGTATTGTGCGCCGGACATGAAGCTTAGCATTGCGAACATGCCTACCCCTGGCCACCAGCCGCCCGTCATTATGTGTCATTAGTTTTGCGACGCTGACCAAATGACTCGTCTGCGATATCGAATGACTCATTCCGGCCGTGATTAGGGTATTTAGTTTTATCAATGTCTATATAGAAAGGTAATTTCTAGTTCTGGTTACCTATATCTACCTACTATTGTATTTAGTGTATTAGTTGCTTCTTTTTCTATGTACTTTATTTAAATTACAATCTAGCTAACCTACTGATTATTCTTCTTCTATTCCTAAATTTTGTATTTCCAGTGCGCTGCCACTTAAATTGCGTTTTCGGAGGCGCTCATGAAATCCTACGAAGTACAGGTATATGAAAGGTCATGCATGCTCTGTGGTCTAGCTCCGCACTCACGCCACAGGTTCGCACCATCTACCTCAACTAGGCCGATTCTCCTTGCTTCGATTGAACTGTGTTCTAAGTCTATCTAAGGACTCCCACTGATGCTGGGAAGGTCATGCCCAGGGGGAAGACTTTACGACAGCGAGACGCTCTATTAGCCACGCAGGGATCACCATCTACTGAATATGCTGAATAATACGAGTAAGTATAGGGAAAGTTACATAAACTTATTAATAATAAATCTAAGAAAACGTCCATTAATACTTAAGTACGTATTGTCTAAGTACAAACGACGCGTCTCACCCTCTCATATGCACACAAGGAATTTTTATTGCCGAATAAATTCATGAAACAATTAACGTTTTCGCCCACACTTTTTTTTCATGTACTTTCGTTTTATTTGTCACTAAACGCAGTAACTCGGTCGGCTTTTGTCAATCAAGAATGTCAAATGAAATCTTTTTTCACGAGCTTCGGCATTTTTTTGTATGACTCGATTTACGAGTATATTTTTGTAATGAAAACATCTAGATAGTACCTACTTTCATTTTTATCGTTTGTCTACAGCAGTTTATCTTGTAGTAATTTGATTCCAATGTTATATTATGAAGTTGATTTCAAAAAGTAGCATGAACACTGATTATAAATATCAATTTTCTGTATATCTGAGGAAGTTAAAATAATTAACGCCAGCACTCGCCGAAATCAGCAACGATCAGGCGGTCTAATCGTCCCATAAATTTAAATTAGTAGCATCAATGGGATTTTATTGGAATTGTGCCATTATACAGGAACCTACTATAGGAATTAATTAAACATATGGAAGTGCTTAAATATATCTGCTTGGAAATAACAGAAAAGTAGAATAACAAAATTATTATAATTGTGATAATTTTTTTTTTTTTATTTTATTTTATAAACTCACGCCCGTGTGTCCCGGAGTATTACACAAAGTGTAGTTAACACACACATTACGCAAAATATTTTCGGTTTCTATTACCAGGCATTTTGTCATGAGTGTATATCCAATAACACTTTGCTTGGCCCATAATATCAAACCTAGGACCCCATGCACAATGGACACACTTTCTTGTGTCATTAACCAAAACCCAGTAGTAGAGCAATGTGATCAAGGTTCATTGTTACTTGTTCAAAGTCTTTCTATTAAGTATAATTTATTGATAAAAATTCTACTAGGCTCACAACAACACCAAGATACAAGGTAGTTATTATGTGATGTCTAATCAAAGTTGTTTCTGAAAACAGTAGGTAATTACACGCACGGCTAACAAGAGCGGACGGTGGGCAGTGAATTTATACGGGAGAGCCTTCCTGGGGCGCAATGTAAAGTGTATATCTGAAGGAAAACGTTTCATTCCCGCCGGAATATAATCGTCCGGTCGTAATTTATATTGTCTGCTGCAGAGGCGAGTCCCGCTGCACATTCATTTATTTTATGTGCCATTTACAATTGTCGGTCGATGGTCAAGGGAGCGAACGAGGGGTGCGGGGGTGTGGAGGGTGCGAGAGGGGGGCGAGGTTGCCGGACGACGATGCCTTCGCATTATAAAACCGTGCGGTCATCTGCAAACTCAGTAATGGTATTTGTAATAGGAGCGGGCCGCAAGAGCTGACTGCCTAAGGACTCACACTCGCAACACATGAGTCGGATGCTTTATTTATTATATTAATTTGCTCCCTGTCTGGTCAGACCGTTGCGGTCTTAGATGATTGAATGTATTGGCGGTATAAAGCGGTGGTTTAAGGTATCGAACTTGGCGGTGTTGCAAATTCGAATTTCATTCACGTGAACGTAAGTGAAGGTACCTGATGAATTTATATAAGTTCAAGGCGTTAAAAAAGTTCTAATGGTGTTTAAATAGTCGATGTAATTGTGATCGGATCAGATCCCAAGATATCCAGTCTCGTCAAAAAAATGTACATCTACTACATATTCTGAAGTCATGCTTTAAGGAGATAAAATGTATATGTAATAAGTTCAATGACCTATTACTAGACCTATTAATAGTTACATTAACATTTAATAAAGTAGGCTAATTTTTATCCCAATATTTCTACAGGTTCTATTGCTACGCGAGTGAAACCGCGGGGCAGTAACGTATAAAACCCACCAACACGCACTTATGAGTTACGACTTTCTCTTTATAGCTATTTAACAAAGTAACGATTTATTCTTGTCAGTGTTTCCGCTTATTAACCTCATTTGAATCATAATTTTCTTCGTTCTTAATAACTTTCGATTGACAACCAACACAACATTTTTCTGGAACTCATAAATCCTAATTTCATTTGAAGTGTCTTCAATAAAGAAAGTTCCTAATTTTGTAGAATACTTCATTCTTCTTTTGTATTTAATTGTCAGTCGTTGCATTTTTTCGCATAAAAGTCGAACGAGCAGCGTCGGCGGGCAAGAGGCTGAGTGGCTCTGTATTCTTTTGTTTTTTAATTATAACGCCAGCGTCCGTGGGGTGACGGCCCCCCCTACTAAGTTTCTGGTGGAGGTGCTTTCTTGTTAAGCGCGACGGGCGCTCGCCTCCTACGTGCCTCGGCCATTCATTTCGTAGAAACTTATAACCTGACCCGCGTACTTATGAGCGTCGCCAATAAATATAGCGATGACCGGAGGCGGCGCGGTCCCTGTCGGACATGACGCGATGCGCGGGCCTCCGAGCGGGACGGCGAATGGTGGTAGGTTAGCGACGCTCGCGGCGAGGCATTGTTAGCTAAATATCTAGGTGGTCAGTTGGGCGGGCGGGGGCCAGGGCGGCTAGAAGACGGGCAGGGGCGGCGGGCGGCGGACGTGCCGGGCCCGGCGCCGGCCGATGTATTGAGCGCGTATTGCAGACGCGGTCACGCGCTGCAATATTGCGTTCGCTCTGCGATATTGCCCCTCAGTAACTCAATTTGATAAATTGTACAAAGTTCGCTTACTCAGTATTGGTATCGCGCTCCCGACGTAATACCTTGCAGATATATAATGTTACATATGTACGTGTCAGGATTACTCACGTAGGACCTACAGTAAAGTTAACTTTTGATTTATAAATATTGGAAAAATAAAATACCGATATAGGTTTCTGTATAGTTAGTAATAGCATAGCACTCTAGTGAGTGTACATACTCATTAGATAATTTTATACTAGCGTTTCCCCGCGACCTCCGTTAGATTTGTTTTTGTAGCATTTTCCAATTGAAAATGTAATGGAAAGGTCAAATTTGTTTACCATAGAAACGGTTCTAGTAAGTAGCTTGATGGTCCTCAGATGTTTCTGTGAGTTTAAAAATATTGTATCTATCTTAGATAATAATGTTTTTATTGTTCTAGTTCGTTGAACTTTCTACATAGTTAAAGATTGTTCGATAAAATAGTTCCTTGCAATTTCTGTTCTCATCGTGCATCCTATCATGCATGATTTTTTTTTTTTTTTTTTTTTTTTTTTTTATCTACGGCACGTCAATTTGACTTTACCTCGCCTGATGTTAAGCTGAAGGCAAAGTCCCATGAAAGAGGGTCACCATTGCAAACACGTTCAGTGCTACAATGGTGGCGCTCAGCTTGACGGCCTCATCAGATGCTTTTTCACGCCCCGCTTAAAGGACCCGGGACTGTAGGAAGAAGGAAACACGTGCGCCGGACAGGAATTCCAGGACTTAATGGTACGGCAGAGAAAAGACTCACCGAACCGCTTGGTTCTTGATGGAATATTCTGTACCGTATGCGAGTGACACCTAAGCCCTGCACGCGTTGTCCTGTGTAGGAAAGGGGAGGGTGGGATTAGTTGGAAGAGCTCGTCAGAACATTCACCATGGTAGAGACGGTAAAATACTGCCAAGGACGCAACATCTCTACGCATCTGCAAAGGCTCGAGGGACTCTGTGACCTCAGGACTCCCAATAATGCGGACCGCACGTCGCTGCAACCTGTCGAGAGCATCTAAACGACCTCTGTGGCGTGGCGGTAGTGAACGCGACTGGCACGCAGGAGGTGTGGGTTCGATTCCCGCTCAGTGCAAATATTTGTGTGCATGAATATGAATATTTGCAATGGTCTGGGTGTTTCTATGTATAATATGTATGTATTTACAAAAAAAAAAAAAGTATCTAAGTATGTTTATCCGCATTCTAGATTCCATAACACAAGCTAGTTAAAATATGCTTACCATGGGTCTAGGTGTCGTTGTGTAGATTGTCCTAGAATATTTATTTATTATTATTATTTATTATTATTATAATAAGTACTTTGCGGAGCCATCCCAGAGATGCGAGCAGTATTCCACGCAGGAGCGAATTTGTGTCTTATAAAGAAGACACCGCTGCTCCGGCGTGAAAAAACGTCTCACTCTGTTCAGGACTCCGAGTTTACGCGAAGCTGTTTTGATGATGCTCTCGATATAGTTCTTGTTGTTCAGTTTGCAGCGCACGTCCATACCGAGTATATTGAGGTTATCCTGTAATGGCAGTGGTGTGCTCTGAAGAGTGGGAGGAGGAAGGAAAGGAGATGTCTTTGCTGAAAACACGCATGCCTGCGTCTTCTTGGCATTGAACTCGACCAGGTTCTCAGATCCCCATTGGGAAACGTGATTGAGGATCCGGTCAAGCCCAGTGACAAGAAGTCGCCTCTTTTCCGCTATATCGGACTGCTTGGCCGCAGAATGTCCGTGGTAGCTCCCGTGTACAGTGCTATCGTCTGCATAGCAGTGGATGCTGCCGGTGGACAGCATGTCATTGATATGCAGAAGAAAGAGAGTGGGTGATAAGACGGACCCCTGCGGCACACCAGCATTTACCTGCAGGAACTCCGATGCTCGTCCATCACAGAGAACGCGAATACGGCGCCCCTGCAGGAAGCTAGCAACCCAATTGCACAGTCTAAGAGGCAGACCGAAGGCTGGTAGTTTGGAAAGAAGCGATTTGTGCCAGACTCTATCGAACGCTTTGGCGATGTCTAGGCTAATAGCCAGTGACTCACCATGCTTGTCCATAGCCTCACCCCAAAGATGGGTAACATACGCCAGAAGATCACCCGTTGACCGTTTCGGCCTAAAACCATATTGTCGGTCATTAATTAGGGAGTGATCCTCTAGGTGGCGCATGAGCTGTGTGTTGATAAGGTGCTCGAAGACCTTGCACAGCACTGAGGTGACGGCTATGGGCCGATAGTTGACTGGGTCTGAGCGGTCTCCCTTCTTGGGAATCGGCTGTACATTCGCCTCTTTCCACGCCGTCGGCACTGTACCCGAAATGTAGGAAAGTCGGTACAGCCGCGTGAGTATTGGAGACAACTCCGCTGCACATTTTTGAAGAACCACCGCTAGTATACCATCCGGACCACTGGCTTTCCGGACATCGAGTGACTGCAGTACTGCTCGGACATCGCGTTGCCTGATACGAATATCAGGCATTGCGTGGTCACTATTGGGTAGAGTCGGTGGCTGCATACCACAGTCGTCGATTCGGGAGTTGGCCGCAAAGAGATTAACCAGCAAATTTGCTTTCTCTTGCGGCTCATGTGCCAGGGATCCATCAGGGTTACGCAGGGGGGGCAGCGAAGGCTGGCAGAAGTTAGCTTGCACGGCTTTGGCCAGTCGCCAGTAGCCACGGCTGCCCGTGGGATGCGCTACTAGTTCTTGACCAACCCGTGCTATGCGCTGAGCATCTGCTCTGACAAAAGCCCTCTTGCAGACCCTAGTGGCTTTGTTGTACGCTGCCTTAAAGTACCCGATGTTGGAATCGTGCGTAGCGCGCGCCCTTACCCAAGCGCGATACGCAGACTGTTTATGCTGAACAGCCTCTGCGCATTCGCGCCCAAACCAAGGGCGCACTCCGCGGGCACCGGTGACATCAGTGTATGGGATATAGTACTCCATACCCAGACTGATCTCACCGACGACAGCAGTTGCACTATCCGATGGGTCCTTACCTTCAAAGCAGCGCTCAACCCACGGGATGGACGCAAAATAGTCACGCAGTCCATCCCAGTCAGCCGACGAGTAGTGCCAGAGACGCCGTTTTCCCTGCACTGGTCGTGAGGGCGCCATGATAGGCACCTTGGAACAGACGAGACAATGGTCGGAGTTGCCCAAAGCGGCTCGCACCGAGACATTGTACTGGTCTGGGTGGCTCGTCAGCTGAAGGTCCAGCAAGGAGGGTGCTAGGCCCGGCCCCCTTGGTATCCTAGTGACCTCGTGTACCAGTTGGGTCAGGCCGTGAGTCAGAGCAAACGCGTGGGCGGCTCTTCCCGCATGGTCTGTTTTGGAGGAGCCCAACCAGATTTCATGGTGGGCGTTAAAGTCCCCCAAAAATACCATTTCAGCGTTTGGAAACCGCTCCTGCGCATCATCTGCCGCCTGACTCAGATATTCAAAGAGTCGAGTTGTCTCGGCATCTCCAGTATGGGAACGGTAAAGGCACACATAGATTTGACTAGTACAGCCATGGTCTACGTGTACCCACAGGACAGAAAAGGAAGAATTATAAAAAGTTTCTTTGTCCGCGATGGACGCAAAGACTACTGAACGGATTTCGATGTGGCTTTATGTTTGAAGGGATTTGGTTCAACTTTAAATCTTACGTTTGTTTCATTGCAATCGCTTAAGTAGAACCAGAATTATGATTAGTAATATAGAATTTGAGTTGTACAGATGGCGCTTAAGTCGCGATAACCGACATCCACGCAGGCGGAGCCGCGGGCATAGGCATAGTATATGGATATGTTTTCTCTTTACATTATTTTTGGTGTACAATAAAGAGTTATCTTCTATCTATCTGATAGCTTAGTACTCTGTGTCCCATTCTATTTTTCTCTATCTCTTTATTTTTTCTAGTTCGTCCAAAAGCCTGTACAGAGGTGAAGATTTACAGATAAATTTCCTTCATATTTCTGCAAGCCTGGTGCTTTATACAAAAAGTAATAGGCACACAGAAATACCTATTACGTTCAGTAATGACAAATCCCAGGATTGTCTAAATTATTGAAATTCCGTCCTCGTCTGCGTAAAAACGTAATTAGTCAATTGTTTCATGAACATGACGGTCAATAAATAATTTGCTTGTGTGCGTAAAGAGATGATGAGGCACGTCATTTGGGCATAGCTATTCGCTGGGTGCAAAGCGGGGAGTAGGGACAGACGAATCGATCGCAGCGCCCGCCGTGGCTAAAAAAGGAACTCGCGGCGGATGTCATCCTTGCGTATACATAGTGGAGTGTTGTTGTTTATTGTATTTCGTTAAAAATAAAAAAATATGGGTCACGATACCTGCTGTGTTGATAACTGTAAAAACACTGGCGTAAACAGTGCTTGTAAATTCTACAAATTTCCACAAGCACGTTGGAAACAAGAACAACGAATGAAATGGATAACAGCCGTCAGGAAGAAAAAGTAAGTTAACCTATAAAATAACACTTTTATTGTTTAATTATCCATGTAGTATACATTTACATGTTTTTAGTTTTACAATAAACGATTTTAAATACGACGTTTCATTGAAAATATTTCTTTGTTTATTTTACTATTCGTAATGACAACTCGCCATTTGACACTTCAGAGTCCGCCTAAAGTTCATCCGCTAGTTGGCGCTGCCGTCGCGCACCCAGCGAACAGCTATAGAAGTTTGGTATTCAGTAAACATAAAAAGCCTTCCAATCCGCCATCAATTGAATAAGTTATTCAGTCGATCTGAGGCGTGGATGACCTTATTTTTCTTGTTGATATGTTGTGACGTCATCCTTTCTTATCAGATCATTCTAGATATCTTTGAGGTAACTGTATTCTTTATTTATGAGAATATAGGGAGTGTATACTTTGTTCGATATATCTAGTACTGGTAGTAAATATGTACTTAAAAGTACTTACAACAAACTATTTTAGTAGAGTCTTACATATTTTCACATTGAGAATACAACTACCTATTTGTTTACTTTAACCTATAATTTAAAATAATTATTTCGTGGTAAGCGATAGTAAAACCACCTGTTGCCTTTGTGCAACTTTAAACCCAATAAATTGTCGCTTGTGGAAATATGCGTATACAATAAAGTCAGTGTGTTAACCGTTCCGTAAAAGTATTATAAGGTACTTAATTACCTATTAATATTAATGTTACATGCATCGGTGCATGATTAATATGGTAGACGTTATAAGCAGACTGGACTGGACGAATAGGTCATCTTCTTCGATAGGTATGTAATTATTTACGGCACGGTTTATAGTAGGCATTATTATTGAAATGTAATTACAAGTATTCTAATGTAATTAAAAGTATTAACTGTTATATTTCATCAGGTAGAAAATCACTGATTAATTTAGAAGAAAGGGAGGCTTAGCTTATCTTAAGAAATCGCAATTAAGATTTATCAAGGCGCTGCAAGATAAGTCATAGGATTTCAGAAGCGGAGTTTTGTAATTACAGGACATATATCTGGATGTACGTTCGGTTGTACTTTGACGATAAACATTGTTATCTTATTATTGTGGGAAATGCATATATAGGTGGTTTTATATAAAAAAATTATTACTAATTTATTTTTGACAAAAATCTAAACTTGCATTGACAATATAATAGTATTGAGAGCTATTTAGGTAAGGATAATAACAGCGTACAGTGGGTGCGCGGCAGTAGTGCGGTGAGCGCGCGGCGGCGGCGCGGTCCGGATGCGGGTTGCGTGTGTCCGCGGCTTCAGTCTCGAGAAAATGATTTATATTGTTTGTGTAGCGGCGGGCGACGAGCGGGGGACCGCAGGGGGGAGCTTTCTCAAGCAGATCCAGTCCACTGCAGATATGGGCGAGTATTATTATTGATCCGGCTCGGGCGGCGGTCGGCGGTCGGCATTTCCTACCGCTCATACTCGGGCGGGGGCGCCGGCCGCCGCCCGACATATTTATTGAGGCGCGCGGGACGGCACACGCCGACGTAAAACTTATTATAACGACGCAGACCATCTACTTCGGTGCACTAACCTTTAATAAGAGGCGTAGGGCGAACGGCCGAAGCCGGAGGGGAGAGTACTGCGGCTTCACGCCCAATCCTAACGCGTTATGATATTATATCAACTCATATCGGCCAATCCCCGCTCGTTATGATATTGTGGGCGGGCGGGAGAGAAATGCAACCGACAGTTTTCTTCGTTGGGCGGGCGGGTTTATGATACTCAGTTATGATTATAATGGGGGCGCATCTCCGAAGTACCTAACAGGTGCTGCATTATATATTGCACTACTTGTAGGCATGACTTCACTTATATAAAAAAACAATGAAGGCTAAATTATTTGGGACAATGCAGAAGGGTATTAATGGGAAAACTTAACTAGGTATGTGGTTTTGAAATTATACTTTCAGAAAATTCCTTTTTCGGGCAAGTTACTGTAGTAAGTTCAATGCAACTCCAGAAAATAATTAAATATCTATATATTCTGGGACTGCATTGAAATTGTAATTGTATTGAATGGCTACTCTTATCAGTTTCAAGTAGATAGATAATTTGTAATCACTTAAATATAACGCAATATTAAAGTGAAAGGCATGTGACTTTCTCACCACACTTTAAAATCGGGTTATGTATCATACTCAAAATGCAAAAACCACCGGAACTGTGGTCTAGGTCATTAACGGCAACTCAGCACTAACCTGGGAAATACTTTTTTGCGACTCCTATGCAGGTAGACGATAAATTCCACTCCATGCCCCCCAGTTCTGCTAAGTGCAACATAGATAGACCAAGTACTTACTGAATCAACAAGATGACTAGCTCACGTCACCTGTTTCCTTCTTCATGCAGTTCCAGGTCCTTTAAGCGGGGCGTGAAAAAACATGTAATGAGGCCGTCAAGCTGAACGCCACCATTGTAACACTGTACGTGTTTGTAATAGTGACCCTATTTCCTGAGACTTTGGCTATAGCCTACCATCAGGCGAGGTGAAGTCAAATTGATGTGTTTTAGATCTGCACTGGAATTTTATCAGTTAGGACTCCGTTGTTTCTATTAGTATGGGTACCGTGTGAGTATCGGAGTAGATTCCAAGAATTCGATTCTGGAAAGAACCTGGGTCAGTGGGAAAAAAAGGGTCTCGTATTGCCTACCCGTCCTGTTAGCTCCGTAGGCAGCGAATTACTTCATATACGTTACCACACGCGTCCGATAAGCTTTTGTAAGCATTTCCACCACTGAATCCTTATTCACTATTACTTGCTAAACCACCAAGATGTATCTTCAACGATACAAGGCTTTGTAAAAACTTTTCTTTAAACAGATGCAACGATCTAGAGTTCTTGGAAGAGTATTTTGAGTTAGACCTGAAGTTAACAACTGGGTCCCGCAGTGGTGAGGATTCCTGCCGGCTAGCCAATCGGTCGCACGATGTATAACAAACTAAATGGAGGGAAGATTTTTCCACTGGATTACTTTTTCAAAATTTTAAACATTCTCCACTAAAGCCCAGAGACTTAATTTGTGAGAGGGATAAATTATCGAACAAAACTCGATGAAGCCTACTGTCGACCAGTGGTCATTTTATTAAAAATATCTCTATCCCTATATCAAATTTATTGCACCATAAAAACATCAAAAGTTTAGGACTGTATCATAAGATTATATTTAAATAGGAGTGTAAGAAGCGTCGCACCCAACAAGGTCGTCAGCCGATAGTCTTATGATGACATTTCAACGACGTTCAACCCAATATCACATTTTCCATTTCGACTGTGAACAGAGGAACGTTTGATTTTATTTTCGTCGATTTTGCAGAATCGTGACCTGAAGCGTAGATAAGGATTTGTTGCGCAACTTTCATCTGCGACTTTGTCGAGCCTGCCGATAATTCTGATTTAATACCATTCAACCTTCTTAGTAAAAGTTGCCTCGTCATTCGTTTGCTAGCTCTTTTCTTTTATTATTTCAGTCACGACACAGCTCTAAACAGTCAAGACATCATAGAATCTAGTGATCTATAAAATAATTTCATTACTGTTAACTTACTCATTTCCTTCCTAATTGTTTTGAATTTGTTGTAATAAAAGCGTATTGAATTAAACAGCATCCTTGTTCAGCAAATGAGTTGATAATAAAACGATAATAAACAAGCGCCTTTGTAACAAACTATAACAGATCGGTAATTGCTTCCACGATACCTTCTCGCGTTATTACGCCTTTTACGACACCGTATGGGGTGAATAAAACATTTTTACGAGCGGCCATGGCTGCTATAATACATACACGCACACACATGGTTAGTACATGCCTACAGGTAATAAAGAATAAACTGAATATACAGATACACATATTTGTACTTGTCCCCTTATGTCGCTCAATCGTAATGGCGGTTTAAAAACTTCATTTTCTTTATGCATTTTATTTCTATCATATATGATTATCGTTTCTTGTTTTCTAAAATGTTCATAATTTTTACTTCAATTTATGTACCTATTGTTCAAGAGCGTTAAAGTAATGGAGACGGGTCGGTGCACGGGCGGACATATGGCTCCGACTTACTCAAATAGATTGCGTCATAGCATAATGTCGTCCCAGAGCGCAAAACAATTATAGAGACGGAATGAATAAAGTATTGCTCGACCACCTCCGCCGATCGCGTTCGTTTCATCTCGAACCACGTTTTCTTTGTAATTTGCCGTATCCGCGTAATGTAACATTTGTTGAACGAAGATACAATATATATATTTTTTATTTTTTACTCTGGGGACACTTTTTCGACCCTCGTCCGAGCGGTCTCTTTGAAAAGTGGACATCGGAACGCGGGGGAAGGAGCCCCCGAGGACACTGGACAGAAAATGCGTTGTAAACATTGCGACTACATTCAATTTCCCGTCATTTTTCAAACTGATAAATAATTCTGTCATCGAACGTTCGGACAGGGGTCGCTATGAAGTGATTGTCGATGGAAGGACGCCGTAAAAAATAGCGGCCGATGAGACTCGGCCTCTACTTCTCGTATGTTCGCGATAAATTTCTTTTTTATTATCAGATATCGAGGGACTCGGGAATCGAATAAAGCGCTCATATTTAATTCATAAGATACCGGCCATACAACACTAGTCGGGACTATTTTATTTAAGATGTTGAAAGATTACGGATACTGGACGTATGCTTATTCTAAGCATTGCCGTTGGCTAACTTTTCTTGTCATCAATCATGCATGACAACGAAAAGAAGTTTTTATATACGGTTCTTGATTTTTACATATCTTTGTGTGGTTTATTTTTATTAAATAGTCTTGTTAAAAACAAAATAAAGCTCATTATATATCTACGTGTGTATGTCACTTAACTCCTCCGACACGGCTGAACTGATAGTTTACTCTGTTTTATTTTTTAAGAACTTAGTCTTATGATCGAGAGATCCATGGTTCGATTACTGGCCATTACACTACCGACGTAAACCCACTCTTAACACTTTAGCTTCGCTGGTGGGGCAAGAATTTTGCTTATTAAGATGACCGGCATAGTTATTAAGAAACCGGCTATACCAATGCCCTCTATATTATCACTATACCTTATTCAAACTTGATAAATGTTCTTTGATATTTTAACAAACGGTTAAAAGTACCATCGTGGCAGTAGACTGAACTTGTCTATTTTTTGAATTGTATTGAAATAAAACTCAATCATCGCAGCAATGGTACGAGGACGTTAATACAAAGTTGCGCTGAACAAAAATGACAATGTGTATCTGTAATGGGCAGGAAATAAATTTAAATTATTTAATTTATCACTACGGCAGTACGTCTTGTGTCCGGCAGATGTGTTCAATACATTTAGAGCCACGAGAACAGGGCCGGGGGTCACTCGCAGTATTAAATAACTCTCCGACAGCTAAATGAGTAGGGGACGCGAATAATGTCTACACAGGATTATTCTGAACGTTTTCACGATACACTTTTGAAGAACAGTATTACTAATACTGTACTTCAAAAGTACTATTAGTATAGTACAGTACAGGTACAGTAAGCTGTATTACTAATAAATGAACCTATGTTTGTACAGCAATAAACTATGAGATGAATTTTTAATTTTGGTTGTGTGATGTGAAGTGACGAATTACCGTAATTTATGAACATCTACAATAGTACAAATCCCAATCTGGGAGCATAGAGAAACTTTAAGGTGCACTTTTGCATCCCAGGAGCTTTATGATACACCTTATCAAATTAAAGACTCACCTCGTGCAAATGTTAAGCTTTCATTCTTCACAACTGAAGTATGAAAAAAACAAAAGCATTGAAAGACAAAGGTAAGTTAAACATAAGAATTTACCCCGATAAAGTACCGCACCCTTATTTGTTATTAAGTGGAGTGAAAGAAATTGTGACGGAACCAGAATAACCCTGCTGGATTTGTTACTACCCGTCGCGGTAAGGAACAATAAAGAAAATTACGATACCGACCTACCTACAGTTCTATACACCAACTTTATTAGAACGCCCTATCTTTATTGAACTTATATTTAGATACAAAATTTCTTAGTATATTTATATATTTCAGTGATATTGAATATCTATTTATAATAAAATAATAGGTATATACCTAGTTGTGGTTTCAACAAACTATCGCTTCAAGACACGATATGTCGTCGTCCAAAATGTGAATATAAAAATAAAAAGGATTACCTATTATGTGATTTTTTTTTAAATTGTAAAATCGTCTATTTCGAATGTCCATAAAATGGCACAAAAGAAGATATCTAAAGTAATTGCACCTGTTGTTAGCTACTTATGCAAATCATAATCACATATTAATATTGGATGTAAGAAAATATTAAACAGGCCGTTTATGTCGTGACCTCCAGTGGCTTTATAATGTATTAGTGCATACTTTACTGATCTAAAAAATGTTTTTTAAATATTTTCATTTTATTAAATAAACAATATTAGCAATCGAAATCACTAATACTCCCTCTAACCTCTACAGCTAAGCTCAATGGCTTGTGTTAGGAGCGGGTTCACGTCGGTAGCGTAAGGGCCAGGACTCGAACCCGGGAGTTATCGATCGTAAGGTCGATTCCTTAACCACTAAGCTACCGACTTGATCAGTTACTGACTACATTTAGTGAATTAGACTATATCATATTGACTTAATACTCATGAAGTATTCTTGTTATTCTTCTTGGGGTACCCTAAATATTGGATTTAATTTGTACAACCAGTGCTCAAATGCTTGATGTCAGCATACCTAAAACTAATAAATCAAATATTTTATTGGAGAGTTGGTAAATATTCTAGAATATTTCATATAGGTATCCCCCAAAAGAGTCAAGTGTACAGTTATGAATAGAGTAATTAAAAAGAGCTTTGAATCTTTTACTTATTTATAGTTCTCATATAATTTAAATCTCCAGTGTAAGTTTCCTCAAATGATATAAAGATTTCTCCAAAATCCATACGGCGATCGCGACGAACACGGCTGATAGGAACTCAGTTTATATTTTATTCATACATTGTATTGTTGGAATATCAATTGCCTCGCCCGGCGGTAGGTAAAGGGTACATTTCCAATCCGCACGGGATTCACTTAGATTTGAAGGAAAATAGATTTCGATTTCCAAAGCTGCGACAAAGCAATCCGATATATTTTTCAGACAGATATTGCTAGCGATTTCTTTTGAGCTTTGAAATATAAGGGAGGGAATTTAAAAAGATTCCATGTATTTCTTTTCAATATATAAATAAATTTACTGAGCTGAGTATTCGTAGTGGTTGTGTTGATGTGCTTTACTACTCGTATTTAGAAAATTTGAAAAGTTTTAATTTTTTAGTGTACGCGTGTTGTTGACATATTGTATGTTTAATGGTAGAACGTTGTTTAGAATATTAAACGATAAAGGCTACTATACAGTGGCAGAGTACTTGGACGATAAAAAGATAATTTGTGAAAAAAACCTACCTACTTAATGTACCTAGTCAAACTGATGTTGTAGTTTAATTTAAAATTTGACTTATTTATAATTTATCTCATTCATTACACACTGACATTTAATTGTAATATTTATTTTGTTCATAATGCCTATCAAATTTATTAATTCTTGACACGTCAATATTTTTGTTTGATAAGGACTGGACAAAGTCCGAATGCATAATTTTATTTTAGTCCATGTATAAATATTTCCGCGCCTCACGGCAGAGTGTGCTGCTCCAAAACAATATTTCAACACCTGTAATGTAACCATGTTCTATGGAAATAAAGTTTGAGTTTGAGTTTGAGTTTGAGATATCATTGGATGATTTAAACCAGGAGATGTATTATTTTTTTGAATTTAGGAGATTTATTAGAAAATGCGTACTAACCACTAGTCTTAGACGCATTATAGATCTACTTATTAATGTAATTAAGTAGTACTAAACCAGTATCTAAGTTGAATTATTTTCCGTGTTCTAGAATCCACTTTGTTAATGTTTGGGTGTTAATGGTGCTCTGATATGTGGCATAGAATTGTAATTTATTTTAATATTTAAAATACTTATAAGTTTTTAATAGTACAAGAAAAGTATGGATTTTATGTCTACAGGTACATTTTACTTTTTCACATCTTGTTACTCGAGTGTACAAATGTCAGGGGAACAATGAATTTAAAAAGTCACAGACTAATAGAGAAAGGTCAACGTCGTTTAAAAACGGAGACGGGTTATTTCCTCTTTTTAATTTTGGCAGGCAGACAATGCACCAAAGGAAAACATTAAAAGGGGTGAATTCCAACCCCTTCGAAGTGATTAATTTATTATGTTCTTTGTCTCTGTTTCGATTTTGTAACATGCACAATAAGAACTAAAATCGTGAAGTGGTGGTCATGTACAATTCCTTGCTTTGTATATAAACACGTTATGCTGTTCGAAAGGAGTCACCATCACTAACTTTCTCATCATTTCTATATGTATTCTATTATTGTGACATTGACGAGAGTGACTTCATATGTTAATTAGTAGGTTTACCGGCTTGCAGGTAAAGTTGTTCAGACCCCAAGGATTAGTTTTGAAAAGGTGAATTTGATTATACTTGATAATATTTCATCTGGTCTCCGAGGTGTAAGCCTCGGATACAATCATTGACGAGATGATGATGGAATATTTAATTTTTAATTATGCACTATGTGTCATCGGTGTACTACGTATGCTGCTAAAGGCTTCCCTATAAGTTATGTATCAAACCCGTAAAAGTATCACTCGTGCAATATAAAAGTTAACGACACAAGAAAACGCGTTTTCCACAACATTAAAGATAACAACAATACGGGGGCGAGCGAGTGTAGAGCCTCCCGCGAGGGTGGCGGGCGGGGGTCGAGAAAAATTCAATATTAATATGAAGGAGGTGCGAGAGAGAGGCGCACGCGGTCCCGTTCGCGCGGCCAATGGCGAGCCCCGCCGCTGCTGCGATATGATGAATTTATGGATGTAATAAAAGCGAGGTGCGCGATTGGAGGAACGGTCAGGGAGAGCTTATTTTCTTTTTATTTTCATATTTGGAATGTCGGTCTTAAGTCGCTTGCAGCCGCCTCTGCACGTCTGACGTTTCTTCTCTAAATGGTTGTACCCCACCACTTGATGATTTATATGTTGACATTATGATACATATTTACACAATAACAGGTTGAATGTACATACTTCATATTCAGGCGTTTGCTGAGATGACTATACTTTAGATATACGATACTCAATATTAGTTCAATAAAAGTAGAAATTGTAGACAATGTTTTTGAGAGAGGTAAAGTTGTGTGGTAAGGCTAAGAGGCTCTCGTTGTACAAAGACTCGTAACTGGCAGTTGATTGAGGCGTGAACGACGCTCGACCGCCGGTCGGGGTTTCTTTCTTGATTTGGTACTCGAGTGGCCGAAACGACACTTCTATTTGCATGAACTGATTTTGGGTATTTCGTTTTAAATCAAGGAGATGACGTCACCATTGAGAATTCAGGTGAAGGAATGTTCTATCGGGTATTCCTCTAGAGAATAGTATTGTTAGAATGAAGTACATTTTAGGGTATATTTTTTATTTGATAAAGGTATATTTTTTCCCTTGTCTACCCGTGGGTCTTTTAGTTGTTAAGGTTTTAATCAATTTGCTTCTTTAACCCTTAGACTAACATTGTGTTACTTTTATTAAGATTATAGTCTCATGATAGATGCAACCCAGGCCCTCATAATCGTGGGCAAACTTTAGAGCCTCTAGTAGTCTAGTCAGTAGTTAAGAACTTTCTTCAAATCAATTCATTCCAACGAATTCACTGTGAACTTGTACCTATCCTTCAACATACTGTGTTCTGGATGAGTGCGTGTTTCATTTTTGGGATCCTCGTGTTCACGAGTACAAATAAGCTTGCTTGACCGGGAAGTATTTCTCACTTAATATCGACTTAAGTGGCAGTATGCTCAATATTTGAAGGTTTGAGCGATTGCTGAAGATTGTATCTCTTTCTTACCTTGTGTCCATTATCCCTATGTCAGACGATCCTCTGTGGGTGCATGTGATGCAATACTTCTTACAGCTTAAAAAGTGGCCATAGTTTCTGATTAGCGCTACAGTTCTACCTTAGTCAAGTAAATAATATATTTTTTAAAGTTTAGCACATACTCGTGACTCGATAGAGATTAATTAGTGTCTAATGGTTCAATATTCTATAGCCTAGTGACATATAGATAGTAACATATAGATATGAATAGTGTAATGGTACTAGAGCCGCGGTAGCCTAGTGGTATGGGTAATGGACTGCTGAGACGAGGTCTCGAGTTCGATCCCAGGTTTACCATGGCACACACCAATGACTTTTCGATGCTTTTCGAAGTTATGTGTGTATTTATCGCAGGTTTATAAGTGCCTCGGAGAACACGTTAAGCCGTCGGTCCCGGTTGCCATACAAACACCTATGGCAGTCGTTATGGGTAGTTGGAGCCCTCAAAAGTCCAACCAGCCTAACTTGGAACTTCGATATGGCCATTGGTCATTAGACCATTGGTTGTGGAGGTCAGATGGCAGTCGCTTCACGGAAAATATCGAAGTTCAGCCGCATCACAGTAAGACTGGAAAGCCGACCCCAACTGAGTTGGGAAAAAGGTTCAGGGAATGATGATGAGTGTAATGGTACTAATCGTATGATGGAATCAGATTCTATCAGCAGCTCAGCTCAATGGGTTCCAATCAATGTCAATATCACATATGTAGCTTGTGACCACGGCTTGTGCATTCTTGCCAAAACGTCAAGCATATCCAGGGGTAAATTATTGTATTTACCATATGAACGCGTTATTACTCAGGTTTCGCTAACCACATATGTACTAATCTTCAAAGTTTCAAATTGATTCAATTAGAAGTGGGTTACATTCGTCTTTACAACAACATAGTTTGGTATAAATAACTAAAGATACGACGAACGATAAAAACAAACAAGGAGACCAATTTTTCTACGTACAGAAATAAGTTGGTGACTGATCTATATATTATGTAAAGGGAATTGATACCGTCAATATAATGCGTCGGATAGAAAAGCGTTCAAAAGGCAGAGCCCTGACAGCGGCAAAGACAACGCAGACAAATAAATAGGAGGGCGGCGCGGTAGTGTGCGGCGAGTCAGCCAGGCGGAAGTATTGGGGATCTGCCACGGGCGCGCAGTTTTGAAGTCCAATTATATCGCAGGCAGGTGGCAGCCCCGGGCTACCGTCGAGATGCTCAGCCACCGGAGCACTGAGGCTTCGGCACAACCCTTCAATACTGGTAGATCAGTGCAGCTATCTAAACAGGTTGAAGTGCTATACAGCGTTCTTATGTTTACAAAGTTGATCTTAGTAGCTCACTGTTGCACAGTAGGTATACTTTTTTTAAATGTAGTTCTGAGACTGGCGAAATGTGGCTGCTAGCACCTCTGCCTACCCCTCCGGGGATATAGGCGTGAGTTTAAGTAATGTAGTTCTGAGGTGGTGGTGACAGTGTGAGGGTTACAGAATATGTAAAGTATTTGACTGGGAATCGTACAAGGGAATGAACTTGGTACATAAAGCGTTCAATACCACTACGTCACCAAGGTTTTAAAGTGACGAAAGTAGCAGATATGTATCTAAAATAATATTTTTTTTCATAGAAGTTGCGTTGTATATTCAGCAGTTGCACTTGTGATTCACTATACTTACTTACTTGCTAAAACTATAACTGAGTTAAACTACTATGGCTACTATGAGTACTATGAACTATATTTAAAGAACCTTCATTATATCAATTTTACGCTCAAGAATCAATTTTATGTGTGGAGTTTATAATGCTAACTAGCCACAATCTGTCATATACTGATGAAATGTGGATTCTTTAAGTATTTTGTCAACAAGCAATTATTACTTCTCTATTTGATATAAATGTCAAATTTAGATAGGAAAAGGGAATGATTGCCCGATCTTCCCTTACAGGAGTACTGCTTTGACAGCTAAGTCACGAAGCCTCGATTGAATCATTCAAAATTCTCCTATACAACCATTTTTGTCTTTCGTGGCTTAGTGGTCAGAGCGATCCCTTGCAAGGGAAAGATCGCGGATTCAAATCCTGTCGAAGCGTTCACTTTTTCCTATCTAAATATGATTTGAACTGTCAGCCTACTAATTGTTTTTCAAAATATTCAGTACATTTGATATAAATGTAAAAATGTGGTTATTCCATTTTCACACTGTCCTTATAACGATGTAGAGATAGCTACCCGTATTTTACCTATAAAGCTAGCACTTCACCGTAACTGTGTACTGGAGTACAAAAGCCGAAGTTTTCCCCACAGCGAGATTCCTTTTTCTTTGTTTGGTGTATTTATTGTAAATCTACTCATAGCAGCCGCCAGCCGCCGCGCCCGCCCGTTAGAAGTATTTCGACATAACTTTTGGCTCGAGCACCTTATGTACCTACAGTTCGGTAACATTCCGTTTTAATGTTGTTTTTATACTAAATGTACGTATTTTTGTATTCGCATTTTAGGTTTTTTGACTCAAAGCGTAAATACGTAAGTATTTACGCTTTGAGTCATATAATTGTGATTTGATGTATAAAGTGAGGAATATCTTTAGAAAGGAAAGCTGTGATATGGTTGAAGAAATAGTGACCTAGCCAGAGAAAGAGATGCAAAGGTGCAGTGAACAAGTGGAGAGGATGAACGAAGTAAGATTGTCGAAACACTTTTATGAGTTTAGGGGAACACATTTTTAGGGAATGTCAAGACTGTAATGTATCTGCCATCGGAGAGCATTTATGGAAATAGATATGAAGTTGTGAAACGTATCGTATATGCCAGGATAGTAGCAAGTAGAATTGTTACCCTACCTAAAATTTGTGTTACAGAAGCTTTATTATGCTAGAGCTAAAGTTACTTTGCACTTCAAGCAAAAGAGTAAATAATGCAAAGAAAACTGTATCTGATTGAAATGGAAATGCAACTATATATACGTCCAGGTAGTTGAGAATTAGCAACGAAATTGTGAAGTGCAGGCGAGCGTTGCTGGTGCAGGCAGCTAATATGATTTGTTCACACCGCTCCGTTCCACGTCCGCCCTCTCTCACTCTTGCTGACATTTTAAGCAACTTAATAAAATAGTATCGTATACTCGAGCATCCTCTGTACATTTAAAAGCACATAACATGACTCTCTAAACGAGGACTCTCTTGTGAAATTTACAGACTCTGAAGAAAGACGGTAAATTTTGCAGGCTATATTTTTCACTTTTAAATTTTTATTAAATTATTTAGAATACTATTATGATAATAAAATATTACACCATAAAAAAGGGGGTTTATACCGAAGTAAAAAAAATGAGTGATGAAGAATTACTCTCACTTGATATCGACAGGTAAGGTACTTAAAAGGCTGGTGGTGCAACAATAGGCTATTATGTGGGACCGAAAATCAAAGTTGGTGAAATTTGGGTGTTTAATACACCTCTGCCTACCCCTTCGGGGATTACCGGTGTGAGCATATGTATGTATATTTATTGTTCATATAATGGTACACATTAGGTACCTAATAAGAATCCGACAGATCAAAAAATATTTATTATTGACGTGAAACTCAGCGGGCTTTTAGTGATCTTTTTGCTAACTCCTACTCTCTTCACACTTTGTGCAGAGGTCAACAGGGTTCATAACTGTATTTTAATTTATTCTGACACGCGTATCACATTCTGGAATGCAAGAATTGAATTGAGTAGTCTACTTAATTTAATAACAATGTTATGTTCTAACACTGTTGACAGGTGAATCCATCCATTTATCAATTGTAATGAAGCCAAGCCGATATATCTAATGATGATATATCTTTACAACATAACATAAATGCCCATTACAGCTCGATGTGGCTACGGGAAGTGCTACAGAAGACGTGTAGTGGGCAGGGGGTGGTGGAGGTCCAGTCTTGAAGATACTTAAGGGGGCGTGGGGCCCGTCACCCCCCCACGGCGCCGGACGACTTGCTTATTCTATCAAGCGTGGACACACACATAGCCGGCGTCCTTCACGTATACAACTCACACACGAAAGGGGCATTATACGGCCGGCCACCACTCCACTGTGTCAATACAATACGCTCTCTTCGACTGGACTTAGATTATTTAGAAAGCACTTGTAACGCTCATATAAGAAGCGCCGCGAAAGACGTATTCCGCGTCACAATGGCCGGTACGTGTCGGCGAGGGCTGAGACGGGATACGCGGAAAAGATTACGATCCTAAAAAAACAGCCTCCACTCGTGAATATACCTAATATTCTTTGCACAATTGACTTAGGGTGTCAAGATAGCAGTTTATATTCACTCCCTTCATTGTTTGAACTGATAATAACTTTCTAAATATATACCCAGAAATACAATGCTAGCAATATTATTAATGGAAAATTTTGTGCGTTTGTTATACACTGCAGCACAGTTGGACGGGTTATATCGCAATTTTAGATTGTGTGTTCAATTCAAATTCAAATTAAAAATCATTTATTCTATATAGATCATTCACAAAACGATTTGACTTGATAGTTTGATGGGATTATCGGTAGAGTTTTATGTTCGATTCTCCAGTCAGGTAGTTTTTCTACTATGCCGAGCTTGATTGACAGGAATAATTCCTTCTCTATTACATGGATCGAACATAGCTGTTGAAAAATAATTTTATTTCATTTTGGTAATATATAGATTGTTATCACGCAGAATTAAAATAACTATAACTTACTTTATACAGATACTAATTTACAATGTGAATGACAGAAATAATTTTATTTCTAAACAGTGCACTCGTGTGTCTCAAAACATAGGAGGGTGTAAAGCTTATTATTGTTAAATATGTATGCAGAGCTGACAGATGCATTAAACATGACAGGGAAAGACCATCAGAGTCATATCAGCGGCTACGAGAGAAAGCGTGAGACTACGCCACTGGACGCGGATTATCCGCTACGCGCCTACGATGTAGCACACTGCGTGCTACGCACGTAGCATTAGTCATTGTTCAAAGATTGCTTTGGTACTATTTGTGTTTAATATAAGTACATATTTACATAAAAACAAAGTAATGTGTGGGTATATCAAGTATCAAGGTATGGTTTGTAGATCTCAATGATATATCTAGAAGTAGTTTAAGCGCCCGTGACGAGTGAGGGACAAGTTGAAAATTGGATTTTTCCTTTTTTCCATTTTTATTTCCTTTAGGTTTTACCTTAAGGAAGATAAAAGGAATATAACATCTGGAGAGCTTGGGTACTCCTTACAAATCACATATAATCATCGTCAAAACGTAAGGTTATAAAAAAAGATATACTTGCATATTGGAGTAAAAAACAGCTGCATCGTAGCCCAGCACAACCTACGCCAAGATTTCCTCCGTCAATAAGCAGGTCCGGTAGGTCGGTTCATAATTGAAGTTGACTTGAACCCAGAAAAACATGGAAGGTGTACCTCACGACGTACAAGCATACTGCAACAAAATTTTGCTCTTAAATGGGATACTTCTTCAATCGAGACTACTGCTACTATTCATACTGGGAAAAGTTATGCCGACTAACATTCACCCGCCACTAGATTGGATAGTTTGAAATAGTTTTTTAATTGAGTCACTAATTTAGCGTTAGTTTCATAAACCAGTTCGGTACCCTTTAAAATTAATGATCCCTTAAATTAATAAGTGTCAAAGTTTAACGGTGTAGGTGTCTCGAGATCCGCATGTGTGCGTGTTCAGTTTACGTTACATCTTACTGGTGTGACGCACGTGTGCCCAAGAGACACCGACTCATGTGTGGGTACTTTCATAAATCTGTTGGGAGATATATGAGAGCGCAATTTCCGGTATCCGGCCATTAGCGCCGAGCTTTTATAAGCTTAAAGCTTAGGTTAAAGATTTTCTGGGTAGTTTAATGCGAATCTTGTAATAGGAACGATAAATTTTATATAAAGTATGTGATTGCATATTAGGTGTCGATTCGGAAACTTTTAATGTGTGTAACTTGGCCTAATGACTGTTCGTATGTAGTCTGAGCAACATCACTTGACGAGTAACATCGCGAGTTAAAAGGTACATAAAAATATTTTGTGTTAATTTTTGACTCGAGTTAAAATATTCTGTAGTATCGGTTGTGTTCACTTCGGTTGTGGGAGATAAATGAAAAGAGTTACGGACAAAAAATGAGCGGTGGCCGTATGTGGGCGGGTGCGCGTTGCCTGCCCAGTGGGGTGGGAAAGGGAGTACCGACTTATTATTTTTATCGACCGTAAAAAGGTGCCGGACCTTGTGTGGACCCTTCCACGACGGCTCCTCTGGAGAGGTTCCAATTATTTTCGGATATTTTGCTCCAAATCCCGAAAAATACTGACCAGTAAAAGGGTACGGTACTTACTTTGTGCTTGATTAGGGCCTATACATACATACATATGTTTGAGATCGGTTCGAGGAGTTTCCATACGCTTGAGGGAACACAGGTCTAGTACTGTTTATTTATATGCCTTTATATACTCAGCATGTGAATCTCTAAAAGGATAAGCAGAGGTGTTACCACCAATTCACACGGTTTTCGAACTTCACCTCACTTCGTAATAGAATAGAGCCTATTGGCGTTAACTGGGTACTTCTTGCAGACTCTGTCTTGTTGCTAAGAAGTTTATAGCAGGATACTCAAAACTTAACACTGTTACTTGAATCAACCTGAAAACTTCAAGTAAAGCAATTGTAACCAATACGATAGTTAATTAAAAAAGTTCTTGAAGATTTGCTAATTTAGAATTAGATAAACAAATTGATTGAAATTTAGTACCGTTGCAGTTCGGCATAACTGAGAAAATAAAAAATTGAGAGAAGTAAGAAAAATAGTGGTCTATAATAGTAAAAAATAAATAATAGTTAAAAAAAAACTAAAAAACACGCTTTTATAGCAAATGTAACTAAAAAGTAGAAAATTAATTTTAATAAGTTTGAATTAAGAAAGGTGTAAATAAGAAATAAAAGTATATTGTTGAAAAAAATCTCTGTCTTTCTCTTTAGGGATATCCATTAGTTAGTCTATTCATGCTTAAACTGTGCTGGACAAGATTGTAAAAATTCTTGCTTCCCTGAATGCGTCCTATGCGTAAAAATTCCTTGTTCTACCAATGCGTTCTTTAGCGTTAGTGAGATATTACTGCATCACGGTGGTAAACTTAAAACCAATTCTGTGAATCTGATAGGAGTGGAAATGCCGTCGAGTCGACAGAAGAAGTGAGATATGCTATAATCATGCCTTCCACATTATGTGGGGTAACGAGTTTCTTAACGACTATTTGCAAAAAACACTAATAAAAAGTTACGAACTACATAATATAATTATCATGTTAATTTTTTGCGTCAAACTGCAGAAAAAAAAGGCGGCAAGTAACTACGCTTGCTCCATAAATAATTAAAAGTAAGTTGTCACTGAAACTAAATATCAATAAATGAATAAAAAACGTACATTTGTTCCGCATGTCGTGGGTCGTGCAGCGAGCGAGACCAGCACGACATCGTAATGACGCGCTTGCAGCTGCAACCCTCACCCGCTACCCTGATTCGCGCTGTCACGTCCTACTCAATAATGCAACAATGCACACCTATTGTTCTACCACCACTTTCACCATACACAATAACATATTTAACAAGCTAGCACCATAAACACACTTTGCCACTCCACTACATCCCCGACAGCAATAATTCGGCGCCCTACCGTAAATGTTTCTCAGATTTACATCGATCCTAAAAAATCTTTTTACAATTAAGGCGACAATCTTCATAAATCAATTTCCCCCGAATTGAATGTCAATAAGTAGGGACGGTTGTTAAACGACGCGCCGTAAAATAAAACTTTCCGGAGGGCGGAAAGTTCCAAGCAAAAAGAATATTTACATTAATTCTCTTCATTATGTTTTGAAGAATAATCATGGTACCGCTCCCATTCCACTCTCTCGATTGAGTTTTTATTTGAATATTTTTTTCGCTGCTTCCCAAGTTCGTCTCTGTGTTACAAAAGGAAGTTTTTATTAGCATCTTAATGATTTTACGGCGAGTCCCCGGTTACAACAGCCTTTATGTCGTCAGATTTTCTTAAGTATTTTTTGTCGAGTTTTTTGCATCTTACATTATTAAAGTTTTCATTCCGGCGTTTAATGAAGCTCATTTCTTCTGTTCGTCCGAGCCTTGATTGCCTTTATTTTGCATAAATGTAAGATTTCTATAGATTTCTTCCTAGCTAATCGAGTCTCTTCCAAAGACTTGGCAATTGTTTACGAAAGGGGCAATTAATTGTTATTTTTGTTACCTTTTGTAGTTTTTAGTATTCTAGATAGCTGATTAACATTTCAGAGACTTCTTTTGGAATAAGCTAATTAAAGATGATGCCAGGAATCCCGTCTTGGTTTTCAAGGGTCATTAATAAACCTCTATTCACAATATTAATTCAGTCAGTCTATATTTGGTTTCGTTTGTAAGGTACATAATTTATGGATACTATTTGATGTTCATGGCATTGTCCGCCAATTAATTAATCTCGCTGATTAATGGATTTGTCGTATTGAATTTTGAATGACAAATAACTGCAGGGTAGTCAGACATTTATCATTACTCATGTATATTTCTCGGCACGTCTACGTAATCTTACATATAACTGATAATTCCTATATTGTTTGATATTCTTAAGTTTAGCTACATATAAAATATTTGTAAATATAAATATAAACCTACCCCTTCATACACTATGTGGCGTCAATTACACGGTTATGTAAGATCTCAAGGGTACAAACATATTTGTTTGGTATTACTACTATAAAATCAAAAATTCATGAAAATTAAACAGTAGATGCGCATAGTTCAGGCGATAAGCGAATGTCGCGAGACGTACATCCGATTTGTCCCGTCCGGTACGGTAATTACATTCATCTCTGCTCCAGACTGATTTATGCTGAGTCTGGTGCGCCTTCGACCTCTGTTCTGTCATTAACTACTTTTCCGGCCCAGTCTTACGCACCACAAAATAATAATCGTCCGGAAAATCGACGGAGGCTGTATGTAATGTTATGAGAGTAAGGCTGGTCGTTTTTCTCGGGTCGCAATCGAGTCCGAGATCTTGCTTTCTTTTTAATTTCCCTGCGGCCTCCTAATGAGGTCCCTGCGGCTGCGGCTCCGGGCCGTTATCTATGATATTCTTGAGGTTGATGCTTATTGTGCGTGTCACTGATGGCTTCCCTTTTTATTATCCTCTCGAACACAATTCAGCGGTCGCCCAAATGAGTTCTTCTCATTTGCTTTGCTCTCTTTATTTCTCTAGGCGGCAGTTTGTCTTGTGTCGCGACTTAACTTCTTTTAATTTTAATGAAATGGCCACGGAACGAGGACCGCCCGCACTTTATTTTTGCATGGTTTTTGTTAGTTACAATTTCAAAGATTACAACTGAAAGCTAATTCCCGTAATTAACAATCCTCAGTGAAATCACAATTTGTATCGCATGAAAGCCGTTTAGCTAAGTACCTACCGATTTAAATTAGTTAAATGTATACTAAGAATGAAATGTTTCAAAGATATAGAAATGTATTGAATTGAAAATTTATATGTATACCTTCATAAAAACTGCTTTAGGTTTCCATTTTACAGATCAGGTCTTTCTTACCTACTACTTTATCAAACTTACATGACGCCGTAGTCTGTTTTGAAGTGCTCCGACAATGCAACGATTACTGTGACGTTGTGTGTCAATTTACTTCCTACAATATACAGGCGATTTGTTAATCAATTGCCGGTATGTATTGTGGTTATAATAATGATATTGAAAGATACTTGTGCAAATTTCAGTAAATTGTTTTTGCACAAGTCTTGGCTTGCATATTTGGACATGTATTATGACTACCATAACTTAGTTTATTAGTTGAAAGAGGAATTAATACTAGATCTAAACTATAGTACTTTCAATCTTAATATACTAGTATTATTGCATGAGACAATTTAATATAGACACAAATATCCTAATGTGGTATATGTACCAATAACATTATCTATTTTAATGACTATCACATTTTGGGGGTTAAACTACATAAACAAAGCTGGTATTAAACGGGTAGTCAGTAACAAATCACACGACTCCGCCTACACTTATCTATTAAAATGAGAGATTATTGTCAGCTCAAACGCTATACAATATTCGGGTGTTATTTTCACTGGATTGTCCAATATTGTCACAATCTCTATAGTAGGGCAATTAGAGACGTGTTGCGCGTGTCACGCACGTGGCGGAGATCCTGCTCGCGAGCCATGCTGCATGCGCACACGCGTCCTCACCACACTGCCCTCATTAAACCTCTCTGTTTATACTGCTTGCGACATGAGCCACCCCCTGCTAACATGTCAAAGAAAACATGAAACATGTTTGTTTTATGCAAAGAAAAAAAAAGCCAACATAAAGTTATAATGACAAACGTTTCTTCGACATCCCGACACGTTTACAGTCAACCTTACCGAATTAACAAATGAAATTGCAACTGAAAAATTTGGGTATTAAGGAAATCCCCTTTGAGGAATTCGCTTCATTTAAATATCGCATTTTTCTTGAAGATTATACCTTACGACAGCCATAAAAGAAAACAGGAGACCCGCCCCTCGATAATGCGACGAGCCCAAGGAATTTTTATTCCGCTCAAATCTCTCCTGACATAGGTATATTTTTGTGAGATCGCCTGGAGATTTTAATACCCGATTTTATTTAAATTCGTTTAGGCGGTGTGGGTGACTGTGCCCCTAGACATTTATCGCAAGGGCGTGTTTGTACTTATAAATAGCAAGAATTTTGCAACAACACTATTAGTACCAAAACTCTTGTCGTACAAGTATGTAAACATGTTTACTTCTTCTCGTTTTCTTCGATGATGGACTTGTTTTAGTGCCTTGTTCTTCCTAGATGCAAAAGCATATTTCAAATTACCTGATTCTCTCTAGATGTTATCGATGAGGCCTATCGCATTGTTCAATTCTAAATTGATAGTAAAGTAAGCATCTAAATATTCTAAAATAAACAGTGTCTACTATTAAAAATATAACTAATGTGATAGTGAAAAAAACTGTGATGCAAGTATATGTGGGGTTATTCACATCGCAGCGTCATCAGTCACTTAGCGCGACGTGTCATATAACGGGACTGCATCTGCACAGCACAGGCAGGGCCCCTCGCAGCAAGAGTGATCATTCTTCATTTGTCTGACCTATCTCGATCATCCACTTGACCGTATATGTAGCATCCCCATTATTACTAAATAGATTGCATTCGCTTCCATCTATGTGAGTGACATTTTCAATTTGAAAATATCAAAGCAAAAGGTAGGTACGTTACTTACCTACATGGTTCTCAACAATGTTCCATTAAATATTACGCTTCATTCCATTCTCTGTGCCAACAATAGTCAGATCACTCAGAAAAATTGCAGTAATTTTTCATCCCGGTTTTGCTGCTTCCATCTCAATGAATTTTACCGCCGAAATTTTCCTTACCATTTGTTTCCATCGCGTAAGATCTTTTCGTATGAGGCGAGTTCTGTGTTAATATATGTGCCCGGAATACCGTGACCATATATTACGCCGACCTCTGGCGGACCGGACATAACAATTCTCGATTTGCTATAATATCGGTCGTGCATCCCTGTCTGGGCGGGCGGGCAGGTGGCGTGAGCGAGCAAGCTGACGAGCGCCGGCCGAGCGCGCGGGGTGGCGGCCTACGTGCCGCGTATAATAAGCATTTCATGCACGGGGTGCGGGCGCGGGGTTCGGAGGTTACATAGGTACCTATTTCCCGTAAGTCGTGTACCTAACCGGACCGTACATTATGAGCTTGAGGGTCAGCGAGTCTCGCACGCCATCTCTGTCGCGCTCGGCATAGGAACGCAGCCCAAGCATAATTTCGTGTGATATATCGCACACGCTTGGGTCGTCGTGATGGACCTCTATGAAAATCGTCCTCCGTCCGTGGAAACTACTGCTCGGTATTTAGACGAAAATAAAGGATCTGTTCAAACATTACCTTCAATATGTATGTGACACGACACTAAACTAGGGCCGGGTAGTGACTTTATGTGTTTGTATTTATACGAGAATGTAAGGTAATGCCGAAATGTATGGTATATGGCTGTAGCGGTCGCTTTAGCGTGGAATTCATCTTCTATCTGTACGATTTATACACGAGGAGGCCGTAAAACGGAACAATAAAAACCCAAAACAGCAATAAATTTCAAGCAATAGACGCAAAGGTTCGAACGCGCCTTATCAATTCCTTCCACGCATGGGATTCGAATCGCGCAATAAACTTATGACGCAACCTTTAAGTTGTCTAATCTAAAAATAGAAGAAGATTCTCGAATTTCACTAGCGTGACATCTTTGTAATTTTGTCAAAATAAATAGTTTAACACTTACAAACATTGTTTACAAGCAATCAACACTTAGTGGACAGTTGTACGAGGGTCACAGGTAGGTAAAACAAATAGTGAACAAGCCCACTCTGCCTCCACAAAGGGAGGGTCATCTTAAAGGACAAGGAAATGCGGCCGGTGTGAACACAGAAGATGTTCTTTATGCATTAGTAATGTGGTGTAATTGAAACCGCTTACTACGTTGACCACAGTTTAATCTTGAATTTAAATTCCTTCTAAGCAGCAAAAATTCCTGCCAATTTATTGTACTAGAGTATTTGTTATCTATTCTAGCTGCTACATACTGCGTACTAAGGTATAAGACAATATTTAATAAATAGGAGTAGGCTGTGGTGCGCGTACACTACGATTAATAATTCGTGAGTGCGGTCCGGTGCTCTTACAGTGCCGATTCATTATCGTTACGGTCTCGGCCCGACGGAGATCTACGATATAGCTCCCTGATTGACCCCACATTAAAAATTACATACAAACAGATAGAGGAAACGGACGCTAATAACGAAACTGTGTACTTTCTTTGTTTCGATTCGTTTCCGAGACCTATCAAAAATTTATAAACAGTACGATCGATCGAGGTTGCGGCGAGCATTCATAACGTAATGGGCACAGATTGTTTGTAAGAATGGCCAAGGTACTTGCTATTTAATGGCTGCTTTGATTCGTTAGGTTAATTTCAAAGGGGCCTGGGAGGGTAAGCTTCCCAGTGGTCGCCGGAGGGTCGAATAAATATGTCCCAAAGAGTTAAGTGGGAGAGAAGTGTGGAGCGGAGACCGCGTCCGACGTTTGCTCTTCCACTCGTGTTGTTGCACCACTTATTACACACAAAGTTCTGTTAAAGTTTTCTCCGACACTCGAGCGCGAGTTTAATTTACTCGATAGTGTAAATAAAGCGGGCGGAGTGGGAAGTTTCGCGGCGAGGCAGCCCCTGGCGTCGCCCGGCGACACCCGGCTGCGGTCGAGTGATAATAACGTCCCGCCGCGTGGGACTTCCTTATTAATCGAGAACGACAAATTTTAACGACAAGAATTAATGAATCTCGTTACACGGGTTAATCCTCCGCTCGTAAAGTGTACGCTCCGTGCCGGTTAGGTGCGCGGGCCGCCTCCGTCGACCGCACCTTCATTTCTTAACTACCTACACCTTCTCGTCAAACTGATATAAATATAATTATTTATAACGACCCTTTTTGACATTACCTCACGTAATTTACATCATAGATCATATATTTTAAGAAAGTATTTAGCAAATTAGAAAGAAAGTATTAGATAATCATTCTGTGCTGCCACTACACTAAAGTACCTATACCTATTTAAAAATTAAAATGTCATGTAGGGTCGCGTGTCATGTGGCACGACGGTGAGATGAAACGAGTGCGAAAGCCGACTTGACTGAGGGAATCCAAGATATATCGTCCAGTTAACGACCATGTGCGAATGGAACTTTATTGTAATTGCCTTTTGTAAGATCGGACAGGGTCATTACGGACCGTCCTCACAAACCGACCTCCCGTTTTGCTTCAAAACTTTCCTTGTAGTAGTTAACTATAGACATTTGGTTGCTAACTTGAGACAGGTTAAGGCTTTAACTTAGATTTACCCTTCATTAAAGAAGCAAGTTAGAAAATGGATGTGCAGTATCTCTTCATCATTATAATTAATATAAACCGAATGGTTAGAGAACTTAATTACAATGTTGATATTGAATGGAATGAGTGGTGAGGCGCACATGTGTGGAGTGTATTCATCAGTTGGAGAGGTGTGCGGCACATTAGGGGGCTGAGGCGGCCTCAAAGCCTGAAGACTGATTATGTCTATCCGCAATTTCTCTCCAGCCCTATTCTCGCGAGCGAAAACTAGCGAGTTTTCCACCGCGCTATTAAGCGGTCGCTTTTACATTTGTCCTTATAATGGAAAATGTGCTACTAATTAATTTAAAGCGAAACTCATTTATGTCGAAATGCGTGTCTATTAAGCGATGATGGGATGAGCGCCTTTCGGGTCTGCTCTTATGTTCCGCCGTGAACCGTTTTATTGTTTCTAGATAAGTGCTTTTGAGCTTTTGTCTCGTTGCGAGTTCACAGTGTTAACGCAGAGTCGTGAAAATTATACGTGGTCCGGTTACAAGCCCTCACCCCATTAAGTAGAGACGAGCTCATTCTCGGTAA
Source organism: Pelosia muscerda (assembly GCA_963691645.1). Lineage (NCBI taxonomy): Eukaryota > Metazoa > Arthropoda > Insecta > Lepidoptera > Erebidae > Pelosia > Pelosia muscerda. Next base: position 11,274,577 of record OY829100.1, read on the forward strand.
GACTAATCAAATAACAGTCTCCCCATCGGCACCCCCCGCACCGCCGCCGTGCCCCTCGCCTCGCGGCCAGCGGTCATCTCTCTTATCGATTGTGGTGGAATTCGTGCACAGAATGCGATATTTCCCAACAATCTATACATATATTGTTAGATAAAACACAATAGAAAATATGTTTCCTTTTATTTTTGGACGTCGGCCCTCGTTAGCCACGGGCGAGATGTACCTACGTCCTTGTCAGTGTGTTGTAATAAAACTAATTCACATTGGAGTTGCGAACTGCGCCTAAATAAATATCATTTCATTGCACTGCTTGAAACTATAAACGACGCAGACCGGCCAGGCGTTTGCGGGTTTCAACACCTATTAGTCTTCTTTTTTCTTTTATGGCCATAGATAACTATTATTGATGTGAATGTTGTATAAAATTGTTAAAACATGTTCTAAGTTCATAAGTTTGATGCTTGATATTAGCTAAAGATAAGCACTTTCATTTAATCTTTCGATCTTGAACTTACCTAGCAATAAAAGCAAAATGTTTTTATATTAGAACTAATTAAAATTGTTATTGATTTGGCGACAGACGTAGATTACCGACATCCCTATCTAAAAAATACTATGTTGAAGCTGGTAATCATAACGAACCATGTTACAGGTTTACTCAACGGAATTGGAAATATCGCGGGTTCGATCTAGCTAGCTACTAACATACCTATACACATATTATATGTAAGTATATACATATTAGACACTGCAATATTCGGATTCATGCAAATAAACACATAAATACATGCAACACTGCCCAGGAATCTAACCAGTGACCTCAGACTTAGCAGTCGAACGTTCTAACACTACGTCACAGAGGTCATCAAATTGTTCTGAAGTAGGTATTTATTGATATATATTTAATTTTAGAATGATCCTCTGGGAAAGTTACTGTAATAGTTAATAGGTAATAATATATCTGTAAATAATTTTCACGAGGCTACCTCTTCCTTTTTAGATGTCGGTCATTCATAGCTAACCTTAAGGTTCTTGCTAAATGCAAATATTTGTGTGCATGAATATGAATATCTGCATTGGTCTGGGTGTTTCTTTGTATAATATGTATGTATTTATTAAAAAAATGTATTTATCCGCATTCTAGAACCCGTAACACAAGCTAGTTAGGCTATGCTTACGATGGGTCTAGATGGCGTTGTGTACATCCAAAAATATTAATTTTAATATATTTTATTCATATATTTATAATAAAGTTGTAAATATTGTCATATTCCAATATAAGATTTTGCTTGCTTAAAATCAAATGTGTGCCTTGATCGAAGCTAGTTGCCCGCTGGTCACTTGCTCGTAGTGTAAGGGCAGCCGAATGAGTTGGATGCGACAGCAGACGGCACGGCCGGCGCTCGGCCCAACCGCTCGCTCCACCATGTAATTCTAATGAGTATTAGTGTCGTTCGTCTACCTAGTGCCGGTTACTCTCACGCTTCATTCTATAAAGCGACCTCCTATTTCGGCGTTGGTCCGTAATACGATTGAGCATAATACCTAAGTGCTGGTCAAACTGTAGCCCCACATAATATATGTAGTGAGGTAAATCGCACCGGTACGTATTTTAGGGCTTTTTGTGGACCTATCTATAATGCATTTATATGTGTGTGGTTCTAGTGCGATGTTTTAGTGTAAGAGTGTGGTTCTGTTTGGTAGAAAATACTTCTAAATAAATATAACTAACCCCAGGACTGAATTGGCGTACCAGACTCTAGTGAAGTCTTTATCTCAGGATCAGAAGGTCAATCAACAATAGTAAGATTATGATGGTCTGCTACAATAAAGTACCGACCAAATTGAAAGTAATTTAAGCTGAATTTCAGAGAAACGTAAATTACGCTTTTAAGTATGCGCTGGAAGTAAACACGTAACAACGTTGTAGGACAACTAAGTTTTGGAAATAAACTAACCAATATTTTATGCTTATGAATAAAATTTTACCAGTCCAGTAACAAGTTAAAATTGTTTAGGGTTACTATTAAATCATTTTGTTTGCAACTATTGTAGGAGATAAGTACGTAGTCTGTTGTCCACCCTAATAACTTTTTTAATTTCATTAACATATTCTTAGAATATGCGACAGTAATATTCAGTATTATGTGAAGTACACTTTATGTTGTACGCAGCGCCATATTAACAACCGTGCGGTGCTTCATTGGACTGTGAAAATGATTTTGATTTGACCCTTTGAAGGGTCCTTCTACCGCAAAATTACATTTCCATATGTGAATACCTATGTATCTGATACTCTGACACCCCATCCATATTCGGTAGTCAGTTGTAGTATTAGGTATGCAGATACTTAGATTATGGTGTCTTCGCGTATTACAGATATTTTATTGTTGTATTTTCTTTTATAAAAGTTCATGATTTTTGTTACAAACAGTAGTAAAGATAAACACAAAACATTTTCTTTTTAAAACCAAGCCAAGTTACTGGCAGGTTAGTCTATTATTGCGTAAACAAAAAAAGAGCTAACTCGTCTATATGAAAAGCGTCAAAGTATAGCAGCTCTTTATCTTCAAATGTGGCGTCGTGGAAGATAATTTTATTCTGAGAGTATCTCTCCTTACTGCTGATGTATTCAACAGAATATTCCCATATGTGCGTAATTCTGCGGAATGGCAAAAAAGGTCTGTTTGAGGGGTGAAATATGTAAATTTATTGTCTTGGGCGGCCCCGCGCAGCGCAGCTCTCAGAGGCGCCCCCGTCATACACGACACGTAGGATAAAGGAAATGTTAATGCGCACCAATTTATGTGCTTTTCTATGATTTCGCTGAATCGGGCGCTCCGTTTTCCCCTTTATGGCTTAGCAGAATCTAGCGTTTTGTTTATAAATTGAAGGGTCATCAACGCTATATCAATGTAATGCTGGCTATAAAAGATTTAAGTTTATTTCTGAATTTTAATTTACGTAATTACGATATAAATACGTACCTATTTAACTCTATAAATGTATAATGATTAATTTTTTAACAGATATAAAGGTAATAAATCCATACATACACGCTTGGTTGACATCACTGACAAGTAGTCGAATTACTCCCCTAGCGTTATACACTGACTAATTCACAAAGGCCAAATGTGACATAATACCGGCATAATTCAATGTTTTGCTCACCATATTGTATTTTATTTATGAGTTATGCTTCGATGAGTATAGGGCTATCTCTTTCATTCTGTGTCGCCGGAATAATTGCATCTCACTCTCTATGACGAGCTGCGAGGGTGTTGTTTCATCGCGGCTGTATGAACGGATGGTTAAATAGTACGAGTTAACTTACACCGCATCCGCTACGCGTCATTTAGGGGTGCCGTGGTCGGCATTATGTTCTAATGATAAATTATAAGTAAGTAGGTCTTTTGTAATACTTTGAAAAAGTGAAACTCTTCGCGTAGCTTCTAATATCCGAAACAAGCAGTTACCAACTACATAAATTATACGTTTAAGGAATAGCGTAGGATATGCACTGTGTGATCGCGCCTGAGTGGAGTACCTACGTATGTACCTAATAAGTAAGTACTTACTCCTTAATCCATGTCCACTTGTTAATAACAGACTGTCTCATCATAATACACTTAGATTTTTTTTTTGTTTCAAAACAAGTGCAAAATATGAATACTGTATTTTATTGCTTTAACAAAATCTTCGACATGAGTGTTCTTAAACATCTATCATGGACTTTTCCGAATCAAATTCATTTGTTCGATAGGCTCGCGTGCGACCACTATTTTACTTGTTGATAAGATGTGATATGTTCGACGGTGCAGCTTCCTAGAAGTAATCTATTCACTAGTCTTGAATACTTGAATGTTACAGCTATCTGGATATTTATAGTATATTTACGTTCCATTAGCTATCTACTGAATAGAATAATAATATTATTTATATTTGTTAAACTATTATCTATTGCATAAACCATCCCAATGATTTTACTTCAGAAGCGAAACGTCTTAACAGAGACCAAAATGTATGGTAAAACTACGTTCTATACTGTGAACTGGCGGCCCATTTTTCAGATGTGTGCTCATTTAATTTAGGAAGGGTCGGTTGTCGATATTTAAATTTTTAAACCTTACCCAGACAGAGACACGGTCCATACAACCAAATTGTATTGACAAATTTGTCATTTTAGAATTTGTAACTTTAGACCGGTTAAGATAAATTTTAATGTTGGGGGTCAAATTAGAAAAAAAATTCTTTGAGATGAAATTTGACAGAGATCTAGGGTATACCATTACAAAATTTAAATTCAAATTATAACTATAATTACAATAATTAATAAAAAAGCCCTTATTGATCCCTAGTGTGCTAAAATATTCCAGGTCATAAATATTTTTTTTAGATATTTTTTATAAACGGTAAGTTTTATCGTAAAAATGTGTCCGTGTGAGACGAAGTTAAATATCATTCAATTCATCATCATCATCCGGTCGCATCCAAAGCTGTCCAGCCCAGTGAACCTCGATATTTTCCGTGAAACTATGCCATCTGGCCTACAGGTGTAAGCGATATCGAAGAATTGCAGCTAGACCAGTTGTTAAACTTTTTAGGGCTCCAATTGCCCTTAACGAGTGTCATAGAGGTTTGTGTGACAACCGAGACCGAAGGCTTAACGTGCTCTCTGGGGCACTACGAGACCGAACCCGCTAAAGATCATGCAATAATCTATACAAATAGATCAAGTTCGAGTTAGGTTTACGCTCTGAGGGTTTCGTACAAAGCTGAATTTGAAGATAGAAGTAATATTATACAAACGTCAATTATATTTAGATTGTGTCAAATTAGAAGTCAATTTTTTTACAATTTCATGCAACGTCTTGACTTGAATATTTCGTAGTAAGTTCAACTTGATACTTCGCGTATCAGACACGCTCGGTCGGTTCGGTGTCGTAGAACTTAAAATGTCTGTTACATTGACAATATTTATAAACAAATAAATTAATGAGGACTATTTGCGAGAAATACTCCTTAGAATTAAAGTTCATCAGAATAAAACATTAGTGCTCAACCAGTTTTTATGAACGCAAAAGAGTATTTTGATAAATATAACAGATGATATAAACAAGTAAAATATCTGACAGCGCGGCCACATGTCTGCGTTAATGATGAAGTTAATAAATCTGACTAAATGGTTTATTTCGCGGCGCGTGCGCACAGCGGGGGCCCTAGTGACGCTACCAAGTTATGCTGTCGTGTATAAATAAAAGTTGTAAATTACTTATTCTGCAGGTGACAGATATGAACGAATAAATATTTCTGTTGTCGATTAAGGAGACATTAAGTTTTATAATTTATCAGAAACTTTTCTCATTTGTTTGGGCACCCTAAACATACCTATTGTGTATTTGTATTGATTCGTAAACTAGATATCATTCATTAGATTTTTTTAAGATTCTCTTTATGGAACAGTTTATTTTATGTTTGTCGTCTTTGAATTTGGAATCTGTAAATTACAACATTTGGGTAAAAAGGTCCATGTCCTACGATTGCGATTGGCTGAAATACTTCAAGATTGTGGTGTGTTTACATATTTACAAGCTTTGGACATTTTCCTTCACATAAGTACTAAGTAGTAACAGTAAACTGCTAAAACCTCCTTGCGAAATTTCATGATCTATGTCAACGGGATCCTATCATTAATTCCCTTATTTGCAAGTTTGATTTTTTAAGCTCTAAGAGGTTGCAAAAGCATTATGAGCGAAGCATAATCATTGTTTAGACGGTTTTTTTCAATATTGATTATAATCTTGATTGAAAAAAGTCGTAACGGATTTTGGCTGCTTCCCTATAAGGTAAAAATTGACACCAGATGAAGTACTGCTGTCATCTTTTTGCCGGGGACCTGCATGCTCTCAGGCCCAGCTCATCCCAAACTCTCAGGCGGTGTGACACCTCAACCTCAGGAGGGACTTTGCCTCACTTGTTTTTTTCCTGGGCAGAAATCTCCACGGATACTCCCCGCCGAAGTCAGCGACGGTGGTTATGTCGGACTAGAACCAATCAAAACCGCACGATCGCCTTGGGCCACTAGTTGCCGAGGGTGAGGTAGTCTATCACGGCCCGGCTGGCCCAGGGCCAGCGATGGCCCTCTCGGATCTGCTGCGTCCACATCTTACCCCGGATAGAGAGAAGAGCGCATAATGCTGCAGCCGCGGCCTGCTCCTGCTAGGGTGACAGACGGCTATACCTGTCTCCCCCAGGCCTGTGCTAATGGAGGACGAGGTTATTTTGTAACCTCCGATGCCCGAGTAGCCTCCGCTCGTCGCGCGCTTGAGTGCCCTTCGGACCGAAAACAGTGCGGTATGAAAGGAACTTCATCCTGCGCACGCTCAAGCTGTGGAATGAGCTCCCTGCTGTGACTTTTCCAAGGTTCTTCAAGGGCACTAGAAGATTTCTACAGCACGAGAGTAACGCCCCTGGTGTTGCAAAGTCCATATGCCACAGTAACCAGTTTACATCAGGTGGGTCGTGTGCTTGTCTGCCACCTATGTGGTATATAAAAAAGCTTCAATGAGTCTTAATAGTAATCTTCAATGGTTTGGATAAGCATGATTGTTATCATCGTTCGAATCTGGTTTCACAAAAATAGTTCCATGCCCTTAAATCCATGGTGAGGGTCTGCCCCTGCGCACAGGGGTATTAATGCAAATTGGGGATTTAGCGTTATGGCGATTACTATCTGCTGGCACGTTACAGTCCAGATTTACTGCTTCATGATTTATTGTGATTAATTCTATAACTTAGTCAGAAAGACAATAAACCATGAAGTAATAAACAGTTAAATTTGGTTTTCTTTCCCTGGTTTTATTTAGGTTCATCTACCAACTTAAAACTTTTAGGGAGGCCATTTATGCATCCAACAAATATTAACAATGTTTCCGCATAAATAAATAATTAAGGAAGTTGGTAAATAAGCGTGCGGCCTCATTTATTATTCTTTATAAGGAAACAAAGGCGAGGGTTAGCCGTAATAAGGCTCCGGCACCTCGCCGGCTTATCTTTATTGCCTCCAACCCACGTAGAATAATAAATCGTTTTCATCAAAAACAAATACTCGACAGTTTTTGTCGGAGTCGAGCGAGCAGGCTGGAGGGTGGCAATTTTCCACCCCCATAATACAATATTTTCCGACATTTTCCACGGGAATACAGCTTCGAATCGCTCGCTCGCAGCCGGCAGGTTCCTTTAATGTGTATTTTTCGTCCAATCAGAGAGCGGCGAGAGTCTCGATATTACCTCAACTGTCACACATAAAGTGGAAAATATGGTCGGCAGATGTGGGGGGTGTTCGCGGGCTTGAGAGGGGGTGGTAACATTGTAAGCGGGGTGCGGGACGACTGCTTGCCAGTCGGCGCGCGTACGCGACGCTCCGGCGCGCCGGAAGAAACGCTTCGAACAGGTTTATAGCTTTTCTTTCAGCTCCACTCAGGTACGGGCCGTATCATAACAGGGAATAGCGGCGCGTGATGTGAACCCGTGATAAAATAAATGTCGAGATAGGCTTATGTATTGTACTGTTTATCTTAATAATGGCCGCCCGGAGAAAAGTTTCGATTAAACTTTGGCTTTTTACTCTGCTTTTCTTGTCTTTATTTTTTATATGTAGCAGAGATATTGAGCATTAGCGTTTGATAATAGTAATTTCTTTAACGTATACTGACTTACATAAATAGCAAGCACTAAGGAGATATCTGCTAAATAAATAAAATTATCTTCTAAACAAGCACAATTTGAGTAGAGAACAAGGAATCGAAAAATCACCATTTGTTGCATTAAAATTAATGAAACAAATTAATGATACTTCGTACATCAACATCACTGAGGGGAAACCTGAAACATTCGAAAAGGTTGTAGTCGCTCTCTACGTTCCCGCCTCCCAGAGTCCACGCGCTCTGCGCTTGGCTCTCAGTGCGGAAGACGCGACTGCGGGAATTGCTAGCGGCGGATATAAATCGCGATTCATTTCTCATCGTAACTTTTTGTAGGTTCTTATCTGTTAGACTTCACTTTTCATCATCCGAGGGGATTTATGTAATGCCTAGTCATTTCTCGGCGTCGAGGCGCGGCTTATCGGCGAAGCGCGAGTTGGCTTGATTGATGAGCGCGCAAAAATAAATGTTCAGTTAAATTATTCGATAAGTTGGAAACGGAAGTTAAACGGGAATTATCTTTGTCTTGCCCCTGAAGATTTCACGGTTGTAACTGTTATGCTGGGAGTGATTGATCGATCGAGCCTTCTTGTGCTGCTACCTACTTAGTTAAATTTACGAGGGGAGAAAATTATTTCGTAACATCGTGAGTGGACATTATTAGACTGTCAACATTTGAGCAGGATATGTGTATCGTGAAGGTGCAAGTTCAACTGTAATTTACTTGTTCAAAAATATAAATTAATAATTAGATTGTTGAAATTGTAGAAATTACACATAAGAAAATATTACTTTATAACCTGTTACTCAGAAAAGTAAAATGACTTTAAAATGTTTATATAAGATAAGAATCTGAGAAATGAAGTGATAAAGAAAGTTATAGCTGTAAATAGAGGTGTTTGCAAGTGGTGCTTCTGTTTTGACGGCGGTTGAGTTCCCGAGTGGGTAGATACAGGTTGTAAAGACAGACCCAGGAGAATGTTTGACGTAACCCTCGCATGTTTATCTGTCTGCTAGCAAATACGAGGGGGCGTTTTTAAGTTCGCGGAATGGGAGTATAAAAATAGGAATAAAATTATTTACTTATTTTTCCTTTTCAATATGCTCATCTATAACCCGTATACATTTTTCAGATCTTTCAATTATCTTATGTATCCCTTTAAAAAAAAATGTCTGAATAATACGCAGAAAATGCATCTTTCACTTCTTCATTGCTTGACAATTTCTTCCCGCGAAATTCTTTTTTGAAGTTTGGGAATAGATAATAATAGCTGGGAGCCAGGTCAGAACTGTAAGGTGGGTGAACCAAAATTTCGAAGCCCACTTTCTGCAGTGCAGCCATCGCAACACGGCTCTTGTGGACAGGCGCGTTATCGTGTAGAAGGAGGACACCTCTGGTAAATTTTCCCCTTATTTTTTCTTTGATGGCTTCCTTTAACTGAACTAGGATTACAGCGTAGTATTCTTCGGTTATTGAGACACCTTTGTCTTTGTAATCGCTCAACAGAATCCCTTCTGAGTCCCAAAAGACTGTTGCCATGATTTTCTCAGCCGACTGTGACACCTCAAACTTCTTGGGTGGTGGTGTACCCTTTTTGGGCCACTGCATAGAGTTTTGTTTGGATTCAGGTTCATAATGATGAACCCAAGTTTCATCCCCAGTAACAATTAGAGTCAATACTTCCTCTCTGTCCTCACTACAGAGGTCCAAAAACTCGCGAAAACAATCTACGCGCTGTTGTTTTTGAGGTGACGTGAGCATTCTCGGCACCCATCTTGCACCCACTTTAGTCATGCCAAGACCATCGTGAAATTTTTTGAAAATGGTTTTATCTGATACTCCAACCATTTCTGCGGACTTGTTTTTTTTCAGACGGGCATCTTCCAATATTAATTTTTCCACTTTTTGAATGATTACTGGAGTGGTCACCTTAATCGGCCGTCCTGGCCGCTGGTCCTCTTCAAGTGAGTCCCTGCCTTGCCTAAAGAGGTTATGCCACTTGTAAACCATAGCTTTACCCGGGCAAGAGTCTCCATAAACCATGACATCTCTTCCAATATGGTTTGAACTGATTTTCCTTGCTTGGTAAGGAACTTTATGACAGCGCAGAATTCGATTTTGTCCATACTTCACAATTTCTTCCCGATTGACTTGTTTGATCGACGATAGTTCAAATACTAATGACCTTATTACGATAAAACTTGGTATTTATACTTATAACGGGTTACTTATTTCGTAAAAATTTTGGTAAGTACCCTCACTAGTAATCTACCCACCTATTCCGCGAACTTAAAAACGTACCCTCGTATTATAAAGGCACAATCAACAGGCTTGGGTTTTGTTGTGAGGTGAATAAACTCCTAGAATAGAAACTGCTCACATAATTTGACGTTTTCCTGTAGTTAAGATAAATTACGTTAATAATTAAGTTAATTAAGTTTTTCAATTAAGGGTAGTAAAAGAAAAGTAAAATATAATTCTTAAATTTTCGGCCTCCTAGTAAAGTAATGTGTATCAAAAATTCAAGACCAAATCTCCACGTTAAGTTTTCTATTGTTTAAGAGTTATATAGGTATTTCATATATTTATTGATATCTATTGGGTGTCAATCTTCGTGGCCTAGGTCAAAGTCCAGTGTTAGCCGGTACGGATGAGGCTTGGGAGGATTGGGACAGTAGCACTACCGAAATTACCAGAATAAGTCAAAACGATATGCTCTATAGCAGGAGGGATTAGAGTAGAAGATTGGATTCTAAACTTAAAAGTGCAATGCCTCGACCACCACCTCAGTCAGCAGATACACCTCGGTGGCTTGGGTTTGAGGTTCCCACAAAACAATTCTAATTAAAACTATATACAATTGAATGAGGTAACTTATCTCTTTGTTCAGTTATGACCGTTTTAATAAATTTTGTAATACTTGACCTCTACTGGGGGAAGCAGGCAATAACTAGCAATATAAAATTAGGCATGAAAGTTAATGCCATAATTGACGGCAATCAGCGCCCCTCCCGATGATTAATGTGACGACGTCGCACCATGCCACCCTGAGCCCCGGCGCCGTCTGCCGCTTGCCGCCCTACCGGCAAACTCCACATTTACATCTTTCGAACATTTGCCAGGATTGCTACATGTACTCTGTTGCGGTACCAAAGTCGTCCGTTATTAATAGCGATGTGGTTAATATTTTTTCCCCAATGAATATAAATTTACGGCCATTACAGCGAAGTGGCAATCTGTTACTATTCTAATTGCTAACAGTCTGAATTCTTAAATTACGTGTGGGACTGCAGCCGGTCCACTTAAAAAGAGCATTGCGGCTAATCTCGAGCGACACATGTACAAACAAAGTTTAATTGTGAGCGGTGCGGCGGTGGCGGCGCACGGTGCTCGACGGCCCCGGGCAAAACCGATTACAGTCTTAGCGGAGCTCACCTTCGATTCCTGCATCGCACCACCCTCACCCACACATATTCAATTCCAATCAATCCTGCCGCACATATTTATATGTAGAAGTCGAGTGCGTGTTTTTATTGCGAACTGCATCGAATGACGGCCGCAAACATTGCATCTGCCTCCCTCGCCGCGTTGGAAAAACCTTTTATTTTTAATTTCGATTTTGATTTTTTCCGAGCGTGCCGTGTCGTTCTACTTTTATTTTGTTTCATTTCATAGCGCAGGGTGGGTGCGCGACAGATCGGAATTTCAGATATGTACAATTTAAAATCGTGTAAGTACGGTCAGCGTGCGGCGTGGAGCGCGGGCGGGCGCGGCTGAGGGCGGGCGCACTCTCCCGCTAGACTGACGCCTGTCGGTTTGTTTTCTTTGCTTTTTTACGAATTCTATTTTCATTTGATTGCATTTGAATTTCCGCCACCAATATCCGCTAACTAAACACGATTAATGCGGCCCGGAGATGGACAGGCGGCGGCGGGCGGAGGCAGAGCGGGGCCGTGACGCTCTGTCGGGGTTTTGTCGTTTTATATTAGAAGCCAGCTAATTTATTGCAAACTGTGCCACGGGAATCCTCTTACAACATTGAAGACGAGTTGCTTGCTGCCGATATTACTAACATTATTTACACAACTCCTATTGAGAGTACACTTTACAGCTCTCCATATAGGTACCTTACAACGGTATAGATTAGAAATTAACCCAATTTTTATACTTTTTTCTATATCATCCTAAAAAGTGTAAGTGTATACAATTTTTTACATGATTATGTTTGCAAACAAAAACTTTAGTGAACCGGTCATTCACTTTTTGTTTATACCAATACCCGTACCTGGGGATGTTCAGGAAAACAGGTGTACCTGTCACCTGTTGCCAGTACCTACATAGATAATTACAGGTGTATGTAGAACTTTGACAGTATTTTATTTGTAGCCACTGTGCCCACCAACTTATTACAGTATTTATTTTTTAATTTGTAACAAGTGTGCGTGTGTGCGTGTGGCTATAAAAGATTTTATCAACTTATCGTAATAATGCTTTAACATTCAATCAGAGTTAAAACTGTTTAACTTACGTATTTAGTTTCGTTATTTCTTATACCAGTAAATTGTTTCTGAAATAATTTTAATAATTGTTATCAGATGTCAAATTTCATCTCCAGAATATTTACATTCAATTAAATCATCTGTTTCCAATCTATACGTCTGGGTTAAGTAATAAACGTCATTGTAAATGCAAAAGCGATGCCTAGACCGGGCATCAAATCGATCACGGCGTTCCGTTATTGGGAAACTTCTCCACAACACGGGCCTTGATTAAAAGTATGCAAATTTTATTACATCCAGCAGGGTGTGGTGCGGCCCGTGGAGGTCAGATGTGCTCTCCGTCGATCACCTCTAACTATATTAATTTTATGTCTTGAAGTAAGTAGATGGTTAAGTTAGGAATAAAACTTATATTATTTCACAAGTGTGTATTAACCCATTGAATTATGTAAAATGGTCTTAGTAGAAAAATAAAAAGCGCACAGGGTGAAATTAATTTGAAAACTACTATAATGTACAGTGGACTCCAAAATTTCCTTGACAATTTGAAAAAAAAAAGTGTGAAGTGATGCCACTACACAACTACTAGTCTTATAAGCTATAGGATAATAGATCTAATTATTGACGTAATTAAATTTAGACAACTACTTGCATGAGTATACTTATGTTCTCATAAACAAACAAGATTTCGATAGTTTATTTTATTAACGCTATCTATGTTACTTTTGATTAAATTACTCTGAGGCTACCACAGGATTATAGATCTTAGGGTGTTCAGAAACTTTTGGAGAGCACTGAAGTTTATTCTATATTAATTACTTATAGATTTCTTAATATTTGTCAAACAAAATTTCTTCACGGTTGCAGTAATGGCGAACAGTGAGTCGTTTGTGTGTATATCAAATAAATAATTCGCAGCTACGTGCAACAGAGCGGGAGTTTTGTTTATGTCAAATTGTAATTTATTGGTTACCCGGATCGACTTGGATATTACACCAGGAGGTCCCCCTGTCCCCACCACCTGACCCGCCCCTCTCTCGGCTTCCGTTCGATGAAAATTTTATATCACCGTGTCGTCGTTACGTTACGTCATTCCGTTTTTTCTTGTCCATGACCAGCTAAAGCGATCTTTTGATTAAATTAAGGGGATCAACAGGGAATTTTTACACTGATGGATAGGTTGACACAGCGTTTCAAGGAACATCGCCGGAATTTATATTGGGTATAAGTGATTGAATACAAATTTGGCTTTTGTATAATTTATACAGTTAATAAACATTAACTCTGATCTCTCTTCGATCAATCAACCGAATTCGATCAATTTTATAGCCGATAGTTATTTCAGATAAAGTCAATTTTAATATGTACTGCTAGATTAACTTAAATTGAGAGTGTAGAGTAAACTGTTTGCTTTGCTTCTTTGTTGTTAAGTAGTAGTAATATGTAACGTTTGTATCAAAGTGGAACTGTAGCTTAACTTCTGGCAGATTTTATGAAAGTTGCGTTAATTTAATAACCTTCCCTTAAAAAGTTAAGTTACTTTTGATACATTATTATTGACAACACACTTGTACTTCTCCACGATATTTATTATTGTACCTAATCGGTTTTGCTTTGTTGTATTCTCAAAGCCTATATCAATGATAAACATGTCGTGGAGAACTACAATCAATAATGAATAATAATAAGTTCCATTCAGTGCCTTCAATCAACAGTATAAATAATTCGTTTTTTTAGTTTAAATTAACTGAATTACTACTACTAATTCGACTGAATCCGATACATACCTATTATGAAAGGTATTATACCTAGATCACATATGTATTTATATTATCAACGTAATAGTTATTTGGGTATATTTATTTATTTAAAATCGATTTAAGTAACAATATAAGGGACAGTCGTTGACAGTCAAATATTTGGCCGGGTCATCGTCACCCCTGTTGTATGAAAATAGATTCACCCTAACTAATAATTGCAAATTTTTGCCGCTCACTGTGTTAAACAAACAATGAACTATTATGTTACACCATAAAGGAACATTTTGTCGCCATTTATCAAAATTAGTCAGTTGTTTTGATTCAGCGTTATTTTGTAGTTATACCTGGTACGTATGCTGCATAACTGCTAATACTCTGACTCTGCTACAAGACTCTTAGGACCGGCCTGTGCATGTGCTGATTGACGGACAAGACTACAATAATGCGTTTCATTTGGGTATTGGAAAGTGTGACAGGCAGCCTGGGCTCTGGATGTGGTCCAATATGATGCCGGTGGGGTTCTTTCGTTACTGTTTGTAGATGTTTCATTACCTCAGTCTTTGGTAGGATAACAATCATGAGTACCTAACAGTGATTATAGTACATTTATATCTCCTTATTATCGGTATAACACCTACATATTGGTATAGGCCCAGGTTGTGGACCCAATATTTGCTCAAAATTAGCTCCATATGCGCAGTGCGCGTTTTGAGACTGTCCTTCAATGATAATCCTAGGTGCAACAGTGGTGAACGAGCTCAAATATACCTACTCATCATATACTCATCAATATATACTCATCAATATATACTCATCAATATATACTCATCAATATATACTCATCAATATATACTCATCAATATATACTCATCAATATATACTCATCAATATATACTCATCAATATATACTCATCAATATATACTTATCAATATCAATATACTCATCATCAATACAATTCGCGCGCGTCAGGGTCTTGGTTCTCTCGTGGCTTAGGTCCAAGATCATCAGACAAGAATAGAGGAGAAGAAGAAGAATATCGTGTCCATGACATCGCAGATAAAATGCAGCACAGCCGCCTTCGTTATAGCGCCCGTGTTCTACGGCAACCGTTAGTCTACGTGGGTTACAAATGTATGGTGATACCGCATCCTTTGGGCCCTGGTAGGAGTGGAAGACCTTGAAAGCGCTAGTTTGGCGTTATATAGAGTTTTCAGAAGTGGTAGCACCCATTCATTTTAAAGCCTACAATAATATTAAGTTCAATGTGCCGATATATCTGGTACGTGGGTGTATATATAACTAGACATCTAAATTAAACGTGAGATGTATACAGACAATTAGGAATTTATAGATTGACATGGTCATTTACATATTCACTGTTAAATATTTCGGAATATTTATCATGTGTTATTTTATGAAGCAATAAGCTTCATAAAATCAACAAACATGGTAAATATCCCGAAATATTTAACAGTGAATAATTAGATATTTATTCTAAATACTTATAAAGTGTGAAGAGCAGCCAATTCTATTGTTTATTGGTCTTAATAAACTATAAAAGTATAGTTTCATAGTTCGACGTAACGTAACTAAATATATACACTAATATACAAACTAAATAACGTACGTCAAAGTTAGTCGAGTGTCGCGTAGACGCGGAGCTACGAGAGGAATTTGTCGACTTAAGCTAATTTTACTTTAACTCGTTCAACAACTTATAATAGAGTAACTTTATAGATTAATCTATTTTTCACGTTGTAAGAGTGAAGTAATGAACTCGTGTAAACAGACTAAGTACTTGTTATGCGGATAAATAAGTGGACATTGCTGTATCCAAAGTAAACAGTAGATTGCAGGAGCGGTCTTATATTGTTCGGCTATTTCGGTCTCGACACTAGATACTTTTTTATCCGAAGTGACCCGCGGGCCGCTACTCCCGCTGATAAGCAGTAAATTGCTTTTCTTTCCATTTCTTAAATAACCGGCCCTCCCCCGTACTGGCAGTATCACCCTCTGTTACTGCTAAAAGGTACGCTCGCATCTCGCCATATTCTTTTACAACTAAGAAAAGTTAAATTACCAACCTGCTTAAAAAGGGAGAAGTCGCGTTATGTTCTAATTATTATTGTACCAACAATAAAAATACGCAAACGAGTGTATTATACAATTAGACACTTCTCCCCGATCGTTAAAAGGGAAATTTAAATGGAATTTTTATGTCCAGCAATTAAGGATAACGTCGGCGTACTAGACATTTTTGTAATTACAAAAATAAGATTCTTGAAATGTAGCGTGAAAAAGAATTAGGGCGAACCTTGCGGAAAATACTTCGGACGCTACAAGGTGACAGATGGGATAACTGAGAAATGTTAAAAACTTGCTTGGTACCTATTTAACTTAATGTCACAATAAAAATGTCAAGTAAGATTCAGCCATACCGATACCTATACCTGTAGGTACCTATGTAATATTTAACTCAGTTTGTAGTGGAAATCTGACAGAATGACGGTGTGAAATGTGAACGTTGCATTAAAGATGTGTAAGTACTTAGGTAGTAAGTGGAAGCATGCGGAGCGTCGGTGTAGGAGTATACATGAAGATGGAGAACGGTTAAGAAGCCCGAGGGAGTCGCGGATTTATCGCCGCAGCGGGCTGACGAGCCGCGCCCGCGCCGCGCCGCCTCCGCCCGCCGGCCGCTCTCGCGCTGATTTATACCGCGCAATCTCGCAAAACTTACTTCACATTTAAATTTCCAAACTGTCTAAGCTGCTCTTAACGTCGACCATATTATCTCATTCGATCGCCTATAAATTTTATGAGCTGACTCGCCTTTGTCGCATTTTAGCTTTGACTTGAATTAATAGTCCAAAAGGACCGTATACTCTTTGTTTTTATAGCTCAACATCAATTCAATTGAAAAACATATTATCGGTCAATAAAGTTATACCTACATTAAATCCTTTAAGTTCCTAAGATTATCGAACATTACGGTAGGTAGCCTACATACAGTTCTCTCATAATGTCATGTTTTGCGCGCTAGTATCAAAGTAACTGTAATGGTAGGTACAGATATTTACGAAATGAACAAGTCCCTGGCGCCTGTTATGAATATCTAATATAAATTTGTGATTCTCCGAGTGTGACACCGATGTTTGTTACCACAACTGTCTCAAACAAACATCGTTCCGGTACCAAGGAACTTGCTGGCGTAATACAGCATCCCTACACGCGTCGATACGATGCAACTAGTAACCGTTCCCGGCGGTAACACCCCTTTTATTAAATCTTAGGAGACAATCTTGGTACGGAGTCCATCGGCGCAACCCCTCTCATAATTTAGTTTGAAACTTTTTAATTAGCTTTATATTTGTGTTTGCAGATTGAGACTTTGCCTCTCAGTTAGTCATTCGGGTGACTGCGGTTCAGAAGTTATATTATTAATGATGCAGTCAGAGTGGTTTGAAGATATTTTGTATGTTTTTTATTATTGAGTTTGCAAATAAACACACAATCCGAATAATGTTAAGCGTTTACCACAACTTAATAATGACTATGCTGGAACATCAAAAGGGTTATTGTAACGATGCCATATGTAGTCAAGAAGGTGTAGAGAAAAAAAAGAGAATGGGAAAAAGGGAAAGAAAACGAAGGCAGATGAAGATCAATGCAAAAAATAATAAAGAGAAAGGAGCGAAATAGAAGTTTAATAGTAAAACATTTGGCATTCAAAAAGGGTCTTCTAATATTTTTTATGTTTACAATAAAGCATATTACTATTCAATTCGCACTGATATAATTAATAGCCCGAATTAATATTACCGCGATAGCCTAGTGGTACTGGTAACGAACTGCTGAGACGAGGTCTCCCGAGGGTATCCCAGGTTTTACCATGGCACACACCAATGACTTTTCGATGCTTTTCGAAGTTATGTGTGTGTTTATCGCAGGTTTATAAGTGCCCGGTTAATGGCAAAAGGCTCGCCACCTATAACATGGGATCTAAACATAAACTGGCGAAATGTGGGTGCTATACCTCTGCAGCATCGTTCGGGGATATGGGCGTGAGTAATGTTTATGTTAATTAATATTTTCATCACATTTGTCTTTTTACTCATATTGTTTTAATTGCTTCCTACACTTAATCACTCAGACGAAGTCACGCGCTCTAGTCTAGCGGGCTCGCGGGCGTTGGTGGTAAAACGTTGTAGGAAACACACACATAACTAACCTAATTAATCCAATAATATCACCGATCACGACTCAATTCGACTCGCAATCAGTATAATATACCACCTTACAGTATTTGAACAAGTATGAGATACATGCCAATGACTGACAAACAAGAGGAGAGTGATATATACAATATTGTGACGTAAGATGCACAGTGATGGGCTACATTTGTATGTAGAACGGCCGAGTATCGTGTGTGGTTACCGTTGTTCAGACGGTGGCAGTGGGCATGACTAGAATCTGATGAGACCAAACTACATTTTATAGGTCTACAAACATACCTGGCCGCTTGTTACAGCGGTACGTAAATGTAATTTAAGACGTTCAACACAAATATTGGTATACGTCTTGTTGGTTTGTGCCGAGTTTAATTAGATAGGCCTGCCCTGGACTACGCCTATTCAAATGAATGGTAATGAATCAATACTCGTTCGACAGTGTAAGGCAAAATTCTATTACACGTTGTTTATCGTGTGTGCACATAGGAGTGAATTTTTATAGGAACACAATTCTGATTTGAATTTGTTCTATTTTCTATTTAGTATTAACGTCTAACAAGAATAAGGTACAGTAGGTACGGTGGTAACAAAATAACATCTATTTGGTATGCGGTAGCCTAGTGGTATGGGTAATGAACTGCTGAGACGAGGTCTCGGGTTTGATCCCAGGTTTACCATGGCACACACCAATGACTGCGATGCTTTTCGTAGTTATGTGTGTATTTATGGCAGGTTTATAAGTGCCCGGTTAATGGCAATAGGCTCGCCACCTATTACATTGGGACCTAAAATATAAACTGGCGAAATGTGGGTGCTAGCACCTCTGCCTACCCCTTCGGGGATATAGGCGTGATATTATAAAAAAAAACTATTTGGTTACCATCGTTGTCAGGTGTCGCTGCACCAGTGGAGGCAACTCTCTTGCAGTTTGCCATCAATGACATCTGAGAAGAACCTGCTTGTGTAGCTCTAGTCCGGTACTAGAGCTACACAAGCAGGTTCTTCCTTATATCTTCATACTTCACAGTCAGCACAATGTAAAGAGATAGAACTAATCATGGTTTTATAGTTCTGTCACTTCGAACTGTGATTTGGGGATTGATCATGAATGACACCAGTTATTCCACATGGCAGCAATATGCGCTTTGACTTGGAACGCGAAATGATTCCAGGTATTTATACGGATGGAAAAGGAATATACCGCTTAGCGCGAAGTAATGTTATAATTGTGCTACGATAATTCATGAAATATTGTTCCATGAGACATATCTTCTGAGAAGATGTGTCTCATGGAACAATATATAGAATATTCTTCTCTGCAACCTTGATGTATGCGCTAGAAATGGATGTAGTTGAAAAAAATACTCAGTAAATAAAATCAATATCACTACATAGTATAAAATAAAGTCGCGTTTTCTGTTCCTATTTTTCTTGTCCCTTTGTATGCTTAAATCTTTAGAACTACGCAACGGATTTTGATGCAGTTATTTGAGGATTTTATTTCAATAGATAGAATGGTTAAAGAGGAAGGTTTATATGTATATAACATCATGCTACGACTAACAGGTGCGGAGCAGGAATGAAAAATGTTGCAAAAACGGGGTGACGCAGACAAAGTCGCGCGGGTCAGCTAGTAATTTATAACAATCAAAGAAACCGTAATGCACCTTCTGATTAGGTATTTACAAACATGCCGATTCGCAGGTGTGGCTGCCATTATTAACCAGAATATTCAGGAAAGCACAACAAAGTAAAAGACGATGAAATATTTAGATAACTTACTTGAAAACATACCTGTAGGGTCATGACCCACAGATTAATTTAAATAAAAGTAATTAAGTATGTAGGTACATTATTGCATCTTATTAGGTAAAAATCACTTAATAAGTCTTCTTATCTTTTTCTTACCAATACTGAATGTAAAAGTTTGTGAAAAAATTTGAATTGTTATCCAATCACGCTGATACAGGCGGATTACATTATGGAGTAACATACCGGTTTAGACTTTTTATACAGGTAATAGGTTCCTATAAATTATAACTTTCATACACTTACTTAATGTTTACAAACATACCACAGGTAAGTATAAACCAAAAAATAAACCAAGTTGATGTGACATCCCGTATCTCTTGATATAAATTTTTCAATGCCTAAATTGTACTTAGTTGTGGAGTCTGTTTTTACAAAACTTGGTGACTACCTGTTTCACATACTAATTTATAGTATTTCAAGTACTTCACTATAGTATTATGCATAGCTTAACTTTTTACACATAATAATACATACGTATAAACTATGCAGTGTTTTCCAGATGACAATGTAGTGAAATGCAATAAATTTTTATTTTGTATGTTCTCGTAAGTAGTTTATTTTGCATTTATAAAACAATAATAAAACAAAAGGAGTAAGAAGAACCATATTCACCACTGGCCCATAACACCACCCCGGGCAGATTTCAGTATGTGACTCAGGGGACTTTGACATGATACCGTTTTTCAATCTACGTACGCTTGCAATACCGAGTATATTCTTCGATTGTCACTCCTTGATGTAGCTATATATATAGGAACAAGTCCTATATATATCTGCATGTGCATTTATATAGGAAAAATTGATAATTATCCATTGGATCCATTTCTCCAGATTATTGAATGGGAAAGGCCCATTCAATAATCTGGTATGGTTGACTTTTAAGCAAGTGACTAACATATGACCTTCCTAACTCTAACACGAAAACATGCACTAGAACAGCGTAATGTATGGTCAACTCGACCATACAACATTACACATTTTCCATGTATTATATATAAGTATATAATCAAAGGAAAATCATTATAGGTATTCATTTGATTGTTCTTAGCACAGAAAGCGATTACTTGGAAACCTATTTCTGTCTACATAGATAGCACCAATTCAGATGGACTGTTCGAGATTAGAGGCTTGTAGCGTACGGACCGCCATAGACTACATACATACGTATGAGAGCAGAAGACCATATTGGACTGCCCACTAGTGTAATTGAGGATTATTTGTTACTGCAGAGTACGTGCCTGATCTTTAGTAATAGTCACTTTCATATTAGAATGATAGATAGGTATTGAATCGTCTGAGGAACATACGCATCGGGGGCAGTCAGCATATGCGTGACTTCGCGGATAAAATGCTAGTCTAGTGCTAGTCACCTATTCTGGTTCAGCCAAGTTCTGTGGCGATCGGCAGACTATGTAGGTAACAACTGTCTGGCCATGCCGCCTCCGCCGCGACCCGGACGCCGAAGATCTAAAAAGTGCAGGTTTGACGTCATGGAGGATGATATGTGAACCAATAGTCTCACTACTAGGGATATCCAAGACGAGAAGAAGAGGAATAGTTGGAAAGCGCACTTTGGATGCTTATTCCGCAGATAATGATGATGATGACGCTAGATATTGGGATACCCATAGCACCCGTAATAACAGCAGTTTTACAATACATTTACAAAAGATACCTTGTGGAAAACTGTACCTATGCACAGAGCGACATTGTTCCACAACTCGCAATACTAAAAATGGAACATACAATAATCCGACATGAAAGTGCCTGCATGTGTCCCATAAAGTTCATCTATATTACACCCAATATTTGTCTTTGTCACATGTTTACATTTTAATTTGTATCATTCGCAGCCCATGATTTATTAAGTTCATTTAGGGTGCGAGGGTATCATCGCGACGCTATTTCATGCATGACCGACAATGTTTGCAGAGAGAGCACGCACCCGCCACTATTACAATTTACAACACAGAACTAAGCATCTATACTTTTATGAGCTTCGTGGAGCATCTGAAATCCCCAATATCAAATGACTGGCGTGCCACTTGCATGAAACGTACACGTGGTTGTATAATAAATATCACTTTGTATTTACATTTGTTAGTTCGCAGTTTGCGCAATAAACTATTTTTGGATTGTATCTGTTCTCTGTAGTATTGTTAAAGCCCTCACTTTGAGATTCTAATGTTATGTTCAGAGTTTACCTTTAAAATTACAGAACGACTGACGGATCAAGGTGTATCTATATTTTCTAGATAAGTAATGAGCCGGTTTGAAACATATCCTTATGTCTGGTTGACAATTTGGAATCAACTAAAACACACACCGTCTTTGGGTCTTTGATTGCAGTGTTATAAGGTAACACTAAGGCAGTGTCATTAACTTTTTGTTTAAGCCAATTCTCATTCGGATCACGGAACATGGTATCTAGCACGGTTGATTGTTTGTTGTTTGACCGTTTATTAACGGACTAATAAAATTAGATTTTACACACATTCTTGTCTCAATAATCTTCACATTAAGCACTGAATGTTTTGATGCAATCCTAAAATATTATGTACTAGCTGTTGCCCGCGGCTCCGCCCGCGTGGATGTCGATTATCGCGTTGTACGACTCTACTCGATTCACTACTTGCCTCTCTATACTACTTTTCCTTGCTGTCATGACAACGGAAATTGTTAGCGATATTAGCGCCAATGTATAGAAATTTACCGGATCAATTGAGATTTATGATTATTACTCCGCTCCCTTGTATGGTAGCGTGATGATATATAGCCTATGTTACTCCTAGATATTGTAGCCTTTTAGAGGTGAAAGAATTGTTTAAATCTGCCCCGTACTTTTTGAGCCTATTCATTACAAACATACAAACATACAAAAATAGGTACAAATCTTTCCTCTTTATAATATTGGTATAGATATAGATATATATAATGTGGAAATATTTATCAAATGCTGTTGTAATACTAAAATGTTCTAACTTTGAATTTTGAAATCATCACCGTATTAGTCGGATGGCCCGATCAGGAGAGCAGTACCTCACCCAAACTACTATAGAAGAATAATGGATATATATAGATACCTAGAAGGTGCGCAATTATATTTTG
The DNA here is from genome assembly GCA_963691645.1 of Pelosia muscerda. Lineage (NCBI taxonomy): Eukaryota > Metazoa > Arthropoda > Insecta > Lepidoptera > Erebidae > Pelosia > Pelosia muscerda. The sequence continues at coordinate 11,297,690 of OY829100.1, forward strand.
TATGTATACCTATAATTTATATTTTATTTATGTATAAAGTTATTATTTAATTATTGTAAAATACTTCACTTATAATTTATATTCCCGAGACATCAATTTACCTATACCTACAATTGTCTATTAATTGAGATAGAGATCAAACGTGATAAACAAAGTACAATGATAGTCTTAACAATAGTAGGTACCTATGACTACTATATATACTACTATAGGTAGGTATGCAATCCTAAAATACCGTGTCAGTTTTATTTACATCATTAATATTTATTTATTATTTGGCGCAGTATTATCCATTCATTGCCAGAAGCAGAATGTCATCAGCGCCTGTTAATAGAAGCACAGCAAAAACTTTCTAGAAGGTTTTGTTAAACTACTCGTTGAACAAAACGCAAAGTAGTCGTGATTCTCGTTTTTGGGATATTAGCTTATTCGAAATCGTATAATCGTATTCGAAACCACATGGTCACTCAAATAACTGAGACTACTCAGTTATTTGAGTGACCATGTGGTTTTATATAGAGTCTTAGTCATGCACAAGCCATGACAACGTGTCATTTATACAAAGTTTTCCAGTTTTAGAGTAATTTTCCAGAGTTAAATACAAGAGTGCCGTAATTGCAGTAACTTTATCTAAAGTAGGTACCTAGGTAGGTACAGGTTGTTGCTTACTGCAGGTACCGACCAACCGATCTTTATTAAGGTGGTATTCTAATGTAGAAATGTACGAAACCAAGGCAAATATTTGGTATCAACCCTGATTATGTCGAAGCTTAATTTAACTTAAGTTTGAATCTTTTTTGCTGGTGGATAAGTACCTACTTACCTATATAAATAACAATTTACAATACGAACAATTAAGCATTCCCTGACTAAGTATTGGATGAAATTAATCGAAGTTCGGATTACGGCCACCGGGGCCTTAATCTGCTCAGACGGTATCAGGGCGCGGACTTGTTATCTGTTTAATGTCTGGTAAACAACGGGATCAAGGGATAAGGAACGTCCTTTCATACTATACTGGCCCTCTGGCGTCTGGATTAGTGCGCCTTCCTCTGACGAAGATTGAAACTCACATACGTACCTACTACAATTCACGCATATGTTTGATATGTTTCTCACATATCTCCCTAGTGAAAGTTTACACTGGTATTATAAATTAGAACTCAAACTACTTATGCCGCTTGGGCTACGTAGATTAGGTATATAAGTAGAAGGAAGCCAAGGAGAGGATACCCAAAATCACGTACGCATTGAAGTGCTGTTAGGTCTACCTAAACAATTAGAGATCGGGGCTCAACAGGCTTCGTGGCGTAATCGCACCGTACCCTAACTGTTGGTGAACTCGTAATTGTCGACTGGATGAGACAGGCCGGCGCGGCGCGCGTCTCAATCGGTGTCGACTTAAGACTCCATGCAAATTCAATTTCGTGCCCAAGCAATCTTACACGTAAGGCCAACCGAACATATTATTGCTGGATTTATCTTTATTGCAGCCGTAGAACACTCCAACTAAGTTCGACTGTCGAACTTACGCCATTAGTGAAGACACCGAGATACAGGATTGTTTTGGTAGGGGCGGAGTTGTAAGTCTTATTGCTTTTAGTGCCGGCGTAGGGCTGGATTGTTTAATCTAAGGTGTTGTTTTGGGTTCGCCTCGTGTATTTTTTAAGAATTAAGTTCTGCTTAAGCGTACAGACAGTATTTAATTATTTGTTTCTCTTTACTCTTGACCTTACAATATTCTTGAATAATATTTATACTTACTGTTTTCATTGAAAATAACTTTTACAAATGATTGTTATATATGCATTTACGGCATAAATTTGAAGAATATAATTATATAAGTATGAAGTACCTACATCTTACCTGCTTAAATTGTATGCTCGAGAGCCCCTAATTATAATCTCGGCTTTTATCCCAACTTCATATTATTAATATCGTATAAAAAGACAGGATGTTTACAGTGTCATTGTCAACTCTGAATTCAATTTACAATAAAATGGTCACACAAAAAATGCATGAGCGAGTGCGTCGAGTACCTACTTCACTGTTATGACATAATACGCGCAATAGCAAACCATAATACGGAGACGTATAAAAAGACATCGATGCCGGGCCGTACAAAAGTAGACGTCACGAGCTAATCCACCCGTAAAATGTCCCAAATCGGTACAAAAAGCAGCCGACAAAAGTGTTGTTGTATAAACGTAAAATGAAATTTAATAAACATCGAACAATGAGGCCGGTTGTAGATATTTTGCGGAGATAGTGAATGAGAGATAAGCTGGCAAAAGGTTTGCAGGCACCGCGTATGTTTGATGTCGCCTCTCGTCGCCGGAGCGTGAACGGTTTAAGAGCAAAATTGCACGAACGCTAGTGGCATCTGTTAACTGTGCACTCTGCACAAATAGATACTTTTAATTTTGCAGATGGAATGTCATTGAACGTCAGCTATTCGAAAAAAACTTATATTTGACTTGTACAACCGATCGAGATAAAGATATTTTAATTTTCATTGTAATTAAAGCTTGAGTTGTGTATTTATACATAATGTTATAACTAACGACCTTTAAACACGGCAAGTCATTAGTAATGCAAATTAAAACAAACTGTGCGTTACAAAAGTAGAAACTACTTTGTATTAGATGTAATTTCACAACAGAATGCGTGTTTTAAAATAAAGCACCTTTATATAATTTCTGAAAAAATGCCGACTCAGGATTCTAATTTTAGATTGTAGAGTTATGGTTGCGTGTTTTGCTCTGGAATACGTACTTACCCATCTATTGTAGATAATGATGGAATCATTCTCTTTAGCAAATAAAATAATTAATTTTGTCCAAATCGCGCAATCATCCCTGAAGTGTATTAGGAGATAAGTATCAAACGTTTCTATTTAACTTCTCTCTGGGGCGGAAATTCCCCAAGCGCCATATTGAAATGTTTATAATTAAATTACATAAAGACGAAGAAAATTAATTTCACAGTGCGAAGTGGCTCGCGCCTCGCGCCTCGCGTACAAAAGCGGAAGCTCGGCTCAAAGGAGGCGCTGCCGTCGCTCCGCGAATTTAATTTTCTAGATGTTTTTGGAAATTGCCGAGGAGTTGAATAATCACGTTATAACTTAACGGTATTAAATTTTATACGTTAAAGTGTTAATATTTCATTTTCAAGTTTAATTAATTAATTCCAAAGTTAGAATACGTTGGAATGGCAACAGCGAGTTCAGGATTCTGCGATATTTCTCAGGATATGACGATTAGACCGGGTACAAGGGTTAGAGCGAACTGTTATAGATTTAGGTATTTCTTACTTAGTTAAGAACCTATTTGAAGCTGTAGTCGGAATGTTGAATGATAGTAGAGGAAGCTTGTGATGTGTGTATACGCCGAAAGTGTAATGTTGTCTTTGCCCGAGCGAGAAGGCCTTAGTATATGTATGTATGTGTCATGTATCTAATAGAGCTTTACGAACAATAATAAAATTAAGATTCATATGATCCTGATCCTGGAAAGGCACTATTCCGATTGCTACTAAATTAATTACTTTGACCATATTTACTTACCACGCTTCATTCATTGCATATCTTAAGATATATCGCATCCCTACCGACGATGTGTACAGTACAGTCAGCGGTAGCAGAGCGCCTCGTGCGACGAAACAAATTGATGTACCCAAATAATTATTAATGCCTCACGAAATTTAATTGGAAAAGTTGAATTTGTATCGCGCTCACGGCGTAGGTGAGCGATTTGAGTCGCGACGCCCGCGCTTGCGACTGTTTACGAGATAATTAATCTCAAAGTATTTACTGCTTTAATCGAGGCACTCCGCCCTGATGGGGAGCGAATAACTCTCGTATGTAATAACGTCGCCTACTATGTCGATACCGCTACATTGCATGTATCTATGTAAAAGTACCTATTGTATATTTAATTAGGAAATTTTATTTGGTGTTTACCTACGTCTATTGTTGCTGATCATCAACTTTTTGTTGCGCTTAGTATACATGTGATTGGTGTAGCCTTCAGCTTTGACTGTTTGGGGTCGTAGTTTTTGTATTTGAAGTAGGTAATTGAAGGGGTTTGAAAATTTCAAATATTCACTATCTTTATTGACCCTGGTTGCATATGAAACTTTCATTTTTCATGTCAAACCCCCGGGTCCAAATGCTCTTTTTCCTTCTTTCGATTTGATTTATCTTTGGTTTTACATAAGCTACTGCCGTTGGACTTTCCTATGCTGATTCAACCTCTAGAAAAAGGCCTACCTCAGAAACTTGTTTATTAGTAAGCAGGTATATCGACTGCAGGTAGGCTAGGATTACTTGAAGTTTCTTAAATTAGCGAAAATATTAGAAAACGTCGTCATCTGATAGAAAAACATCGTAAAACACCATGAAACTTTACTAAAAAACGGTACCTAAATAAAGGAGGGTCATGGTCCTCAAACTATGCAGTCTTTCCCCCCTCATGGGTACGCTTGGTTGAGTTTAACAGGATGACGGTTAAGGAACATATTTAAGTTATTTAAATATACTGTAATCTCTACAATCACTGAGACATTTAAACCAGTTTATTGTTGCACTTATTATTGTGATACACAAGAATACTTGTACCTAACGTAATAAAAGAACAATAAAATAAATCCAAATGTCTATGATTCAATCGCGGTTAACCACCTAACTAATATATAAAACAAAAAGAAAATCTACATCAGTAACGTGAAACAATTTGGAGTTCATGTCTTGTACCTACTAACATCACATTTGCAGTAAATATAGTCAAAATAGGGTAAAACTTGAAGTTTGGTACAATGAAGACGTATCTATCCGACAACAGGTGGCGTTAGTAGTATCTACGCGGCGAACAAATTTTAGTTCTACTTTTTACCGCAGTGCATCAGCGCCACTTTTATTTTACATTAAATAGCAACTGCAGTTATTTAACAAATATTGAATTTTGGATAATATTTATATGACTATTTTTAATAAATTAGTAGAAATAGTGTAAGTTCACACGAATGTAGTTAGTGGCAGTATCACGATGGAGCGGTGTACCGCATCAGGTTTTGTTTGGCATGGCATAGCGCATGGGCCGTTTAAGCTAATTAACAATAGATCGAATCCGACTGCAGCAACAATGAAAAACGAAGAATAAATGTCAATTTCACAAACGACGAGGAGGGTTCGGCTTTAAATCGAATTCCGTTTAATAATAGTACTGCGTTAGAGTTGAATGCACTCTTGATAGTACGATAGTTTATTGTATTTCAAACGTTCTGATATTAGAATTTCTGAATATTTTACTTGCTATTGTATTGGAAAATAGCAACGAAGTACTTTGATCAGGCGATATAAATAAATATTGAAATGTTTCACGTGTTCCGTACCTATTTACTTATTTAATACGTAGGTGTTCGATTTCCAGTACATACGTCGTCGATATGGTCCGAAATAGCGGACGATAGATTTCAATTAATAGAAGACCGCTTGTGACTGTTCTCAGTTGTGTATATAATTTTCACTGTAATAAAGTAAAGTAAGTATACGTTAATAAATAACGTTTACCTTCATTATATAAGTACTAAATATAGAGGATATATACTGAAAATTTGTGACTTTATAATATTATAGGTAATATACACATCTTTCATACCTACTTCTTCGTTAAACTTAAACGCTTTTCCATGATCATTTTTCGTCATGATGAAAATGGAACTTAACAATTATTTTTATTTCTGTCAGCACTCCGTAGTACATCAGATTTTTTCAAGTACATAATAGACTTCTGAGGCCTGTGAACATTCGTAATACAGTTTGCTATTTTTACAAACCAGATAAAAGCTAGGCAGTCAAAAAACCGACCATTACAATAATAAAAACCAACTAACTTTTAAGAAGTCAAACTACAATAGTATGTTGTATTGGGAGCATCTGCTTATAAAAGAGTAAAGTTAAAACGTAATCAATTTTAGATCTCCTTAAAAAACGAATTGTAAGCTTCTACAATTTGACTGAATATATTCTCTAAATAACATGAATTGCATGCTATATAATTTAACTACGTGCTTGATAGACCTATAGCAGTTAATTCAATATAGGTTTAATTAAAATTAAAATGTAGATTCTTTTTTTCATCGTCTATTTGCCACTCTTACTAACAAAATATTGAACATCAGTCCCTATTGTATTACCTATTACAGACAATTACAGTCTGCAAATAGGTAACAAAAAGTGTGAAGAAGTTATACGCATTTGTATCTAGGTATGCACAGCGTCTCTACCGATTTCTTATTTTTAAATTCAATATCGACTGTATTATAAAACACTCAATACACCTTTTCAGTATTCTATAGTACCTACTAAATTGATCTATTATTATTATTTATTATTCAATTAAATAAACGAGACATAACGATCTACCTACACTCACCAAATGCATGCATGCAATTTAATGCAAGTTGTATGCAAGGAACGTGTATGAACTGTTTAAACTGAGAGTGACCAACTTATTTCATTAATAAATTAAGGCGATCATTACGAAGTGCACCTACTTCAATCAACCAAGAAATATTATGGGTTTATATAAAAGCATGCCGTATTGTATGGATTGTCGTGTTTAAAAGCGACGGATAAAAGACAACTACATATAGCGGAGATGCAAATGTTTAAATGGCGTGTGGTGTGACGAAAATAGACGGAATAAGGAATAAGTATATTAGAAAAAGCTTAAAAGTGGCGCCAGTAAATGAAAATTTCAGGAAAAATGATGAGAATGTTGTAAATAAGGTTTAAAATATGAATGAAGCAGAGGTCCTGCAAGAAATGATGGATGGATTGTGAGATAGAAGATATGGCAAAGAAGGGAATGATTGAGGAAATCATCAAACGTCTGACAGAAATGTATGGTGGAGAATGACATGTTGCGTCGAAGCCAATTCATTCTAAGCAGGTAGATAATGACTTAAAAATTACCAAATAACTGTACGTGCAATGCTGAACCAGATTACTCAACCACTAAAATCTCTCGGAACGCCTGGTATTGAATGTATGGGACAAATGTTTTAAAATTGTTTTTATTTTAAGATTCTGAGCACACTAGAACAAGGAAAAATAATTGTGTGCTATTCCAAAGTATAACTCTATCTAAACTTATGCCAAAATTCATTCGGGTATGTTTAACCGTTTTACTGTAATAGAGTAATGAACATTCATCCACTCATTTCGCATTTATGAGTAAAATGTAAAATAAGTAAGAAGTAAGGCAAGGTGATAAAAAACAGTACACTCCTTTCTTCGGGAGTTGGGTAAAACCGAATGAATTAATATCATGGTTGCTTGTCTTATGATTTGATTAGGGACCAGTTAGTACATATAAGTGGCAAAAATTACCGAGGTGTTACATATTTTTTAAACAATAGTTTAGTTAAGCAATGGCTTGTGTTTTTTTTTTTTTTTTTTTTTTTTTTTTAATCTAACTCCTTCCACTGCGTGCTGTGCACTTCGAGGAAGCCATTTTTAATCTAATTTAATAATAAAAAATAATAATAAAACAAGTCTAATTTCTAAAAAGTACCCTCTTGGCTGTTTCTTCTTCTAAGCTAGGTGCTTCTTTCATTCTATCACTTTCATTTCCTTCCTTGCTTCCATCCCATTACTCTCTTACCAACTCTTTTAAAAAACCCTCTCATACTAATCATACATCCCGTGGGGCGTGGGGCATCCGGGTGATCAGCAAACTTCCTTCAGAACCGCAGACAGCACTTCCCAGTCCATTTTCCCACTCTTGTATCGGCCTCTCTCAGCTATTTCTAAAAATAGCTGTATGAGGCCGATCACGTCTTATTCCTTCTAAGAACAACCCTTAATACCCTTTCCCAATACTCTAGGAAGTGCTGCCTGTAGTTCCTTGTCACCAGGACTGGAAAGTTTGCTACACAAACCTCCAGTTGGATCCGACACTCCAACTCGTACCTATCCCTAGCGAAGATGGGACAGTCCGCGACCAGGTGCGCAACCGATTCCACGACCCCTGGCTCGCAGGCGCATGATGGGTCCTCCTTACACTTGAAGCGACTCAAGTATTCAGAGAACCCACCATGCCCCGTTAATAGCTGGGTCGTGGTGCCGGCTATCTCCATCTTACGGACGGTTCTGTACGCAGCCACAGCGCACGGAAAGAAAAGCTTGGTACCAGAAGCAGTCGTACCCGTTTTATAGCGTCCGTTCCACTTGTCAAGCGTGATCTGACGCAGGCCACGCTTGACAAATGAGACGGGACACAGGTCATAGTTCGGCCTCGTCTTCGACCTCAAAGCCGCCTCCTTAGCGAGCTGGTCCGCTCGCTCGTTGCCCTCCAACCCTACGTGGGCCTTGATCCAGAACAGGGATATTTCCTTGTTCTGGATCAAGCCCCGCTTGATGTTATCTCTGGCCTCAACGGCCAGAGGGTGGAGGGCGCGGGGGTTGATGACCGTTTGGAGAGCGGCTTTGCTGTCGCTGAGGATGCCGAACGTCGTGGCCGCGCCGCGCCTAAGGACCTCACTGGTCGCTTTGCATAAAGCCAGGAGTTCGGCCTGGTAGACGGTACAATGTGGGGCGAGAGCAAGTTTGAGGGTCTTTGTTTCGGCGTCGCTATTCCAAATGGATAGCGCAGCGCCGACACGACCCTCAATCTTGCTCCCGTCCGTGAAGATGCGCACCTGGATGGTGTTGGTGCGCTGGTAATCTTCCTCGTCTACCAGGCTGGTGAAGTCCAGACTTATATGCTCCGCGGGGTGAGGTACCTCCATTGCTGAAGCCATCCGTTCGACCTCTCTGTCTCCCAACCATGACTGGGACACTCCTCTCTTGGCCTCATAAAGTGAGGCCACCTCGCGAACTCTGAGGTCCAGAGGGAGCATTCCAGCCAAGATTAGACTTGAGTGCAGAGAGACCGTCCGGTAGCCCTTGCAAAGTTTTTGCGCGAACCCGCGCTGCACCACGGCTAACTGCTTCTGGATACCGAGCTTCTCCACCGCTGGACACCAGCTGCTGGCTGCGTACAACACCGTCGGTTCCACGGCTGCGGTGTAGATGGTCCGGATCACCTCGGGATGTAATCCCCAACCGATCCGGGCCATCCGCGCCAGCTTGTGGTAGATGGCGATAGCCTTTTTGCACTGGTTGGTGACGTGGGTGTTGAAGGTTAGCTTGTGGTCGATGGTGAGCCCCAGGATCTTGATTTCCTTGGACATGCCAATGTCTATCCCGCCCATGCTGAGGCGTGGGACATCGTACTTAAGCCTCCGCGTGATTACCATCGCACAAGTTTTGTGCGGTGCGAATTTCAGCTTCATTCCGATGCCCCACTCCCGCACATGCTCGAGAGAGGCATTGGCTTGTCTCTCAATCTCCAAGGCGCTGTCACCATCGAACACAAGCACCACGTCATCCGCAAATGCCTGGACGCGAGCTGCCCCATCCTCCAACCGTCGCAGTAAGGGATCCAACAAGAGGTTCCACAGTAAGGGTCCGCCAATGGAACCCTGAACGCAACCCTTCCCCGTAGGGCGTTCGCACTCCTCGCCCGCATACCTTACCCTCACTCTCCTGTCGCTAAGGTAGCTGTTGATAACTCGTCTCAAATTTGCCGGACACCTTTCCTCAGCCAGTCGTACCTTTATAGCCGGCCACCAGGCGCTATCGAAGGCGCCCTCTATGTCCAAGGACACCATAAGGACTATCCTCTTCTCATCAAGTCTAGCCCTTATGTGGCCCATGAGGTCATAGAGGGCGTCTTCGGTACTTTTCTGGGGCATAAAGCCGTACTGGCGAGTACTAATCCTCGGCATTAAGTAAAAGTTGAGACGAGTTACCAACATCCTCTCGTACACCTTCCCCAGAACCGGTAACAGACCAATAGGTCTGTACGATTTGGGGACGGCGTACGAGTCCTTGCCGGGCTTCCTCAATGCCACCACCACGGCTTCCTTCCATATTTTAGGAAAGTAGCCGTGGCGAAGGCACCGATTCAGCAGCTCCAAGAAGAATGAGGGGTCGGCCCTAATGGCGTGGGTGCAAATGTCGGCTGTGAAGCCATCCGCCCCCGGGGCTTTCTTCGGATTGAACTTCCGAAGAGCACCGAAGAGCTCTCCCACCGTAAAAGGTGGGTCATCCTCATGATGACCCTCATCCCGCTCCAAACCCTTAGCCTTTTCCCTAACTCTTCGGTGCCCTTCGTTGTCCTCCTCCTCCCGGTCCTCCGGGTAGAAGGTCCGAGCTAACAGCTCGGCCGAACCTTTTGCGTCCAGGTAAGATCCATTGGCGGAAAGCAGAGTATCCTCTTCCCTTACCGTGGCCCTACCTATCACCCGGTAGATGCCCTCCCATAGTCCCTCCATGTCCTGCCTTCCGCAGAAGTTCTTCCAACTTTCGACTTGTGCCTTTTTTACTTCACTTTCATACATCTCCTTTCGTTCCAGGTACTGAGCTATAACGAACGACCTGCGGACCGGTGCGGCGTACCTGATTCGACGCTTGAAGGTGACCATTACCTTTTTAAGGCCAGCGAGTCTTTCCGACCACCACGGTGCAGTGGTCAACCCCACTGGTTTTTTCACTGGGATGCTTTCGCGGCACGCGCTCCCAACAGCCTCCGTATATGCTTCGGCCAAGGCATCCAATTCGTTGGTATGCCTTGTTTCGCCTATCGCAATATCCGGAAGCTGCCGGGCCATGCTAGCCCCGAAAGCCTCCCAGTTGGCCTTTCTAGTATTATAGGCCCGAGTGGTCCTTTTTATTTGAGTGCCACTCGCTTTTGTCAAATTGAGGTTGAACACCACACCGTTGTGGTCTGAGCTCGGGCATAGGCTTGGGTCCACCCTCCAAGCGTCGATCCAGGGAAACGCGTTGTCCGTGCAGGCCGTCACGTCTACATAGCTGCAGTACCTATGTCCACCCCTCACACAGTCGAAAGTCGGAATATCCCCGCTGTTCAGGACATGGAGGTCCATTTCAGCGAGTACCCCACTCAATAACTCGCCTCTGTCGTCTTCGGTTGGGTGCCCCCACCAGGTGCTATGCGCATTTGCGTCCCCACCCAGAACAGTAAGCCGGGAACCTAGGCTTCGTCTCACCTCCTTGAGCCGCTCCAAGTAAGGAGCCAACGGCGTTGGCCTCGGTTCGAAATAAAAGGATACCAGCGTGATCTCCCAGGCACTGGTCCGGATCCCCACCACCGCGATGTTGTCGGTGGTGAGTTGCGGGTACTGTATGACGTCCACGTTTGGGTCAAAGACGGCAATGGACGCCTTTACAGTCCCTCCTCCTTGTCCAGTGTTCTGGAAGACCCTTACGCCCTGGTATCCTTTCATTCTCCCGGTATTGCCGGTATAGGGCTCCTGAATTAGAGCGGCTGTGGCCTTGCGCCTCGAGGCTTCGAGAACGAAGGTTTCGGTTGCCAGCTTACTCCTCTGGAGGTTAGCCTGCAGCATCCTGTGTGGGGTCACATTCCTCGGATTAACATTAGCACTGGTATTGAGTGGTGGTCCTCGCTATCACGTCCCATCTCTGTCGCACTGGGCACAGATGGCTGAACACACTGTGACATGTGCTGCTGAGCCTCTCTCTCCGGCAATTGGTACAGGTTGGCTCTGCACCGGTAGCTGGGGCATGCGGCTCTGAGATGTGATTCGCCGCAGTGGCTACATTTGGGTTCGGTGCCGGTGCAGAATTTCCTCGTATGCCCGTATCCCAGGCACAGGGAGCATTGCACCAATGGCGACTGATCTGCAACCCTAATAGGTTGCAGATCAACGTGCAGTCTCCCTATGCCTAGGGCACGGGTCCATATCGCCGGGGAGACCCTCAGCACCACATGGCACGTGTGGGGGTTCCTCGCCGTCCGTCTGTAGAGTACGGCCATCCTGACCTGCTCCGGGGCCAAGTCCCGGAACACATCAGTGTTCCGGGCCTTTACGGCCCTCAGCAGGTCCTCATCCTTGAGAATTTTGAGGACGCCGTACAAAATGAGGAGCGGATCCTTATTTTTAACTTCCTCAACGGCGAGGTTTGACTCCCTTTTCGACAGCCTCTGCTGTGCCCTCTTTCTTTCTTCTTCTGTCTTATATCCTATAAATACCTTCCTGTCTTTCGCCTTTCTTACTTTCTCAACTGTTATCCATCCCTCAATTAAATGGCTTGTGTTAGGAGTGGGTCCACGGGTTCACCTCTCTATCGTAAGGCCGACTTCTTTACTGCTAGGCTACCAACACATAAAAATATATAGGTATACCTATTTATAAATGTTTACGAGTTATGACTATAAACTTTAAAAGGTAACTAGATGGTATAAAATAAGTTTTTATGTATCCATATTAATATGAATACATAAAACATGGTTAAACAAGCAAAATATGGTTTTCCTCTTCTACGCACATTCAATACAACATTTTTGCTTCTTATACTATATAAGCACCTACATGTCACTATGTACGTGCAGTCTGACTTTTAATTTAGGGTAAAGCATATGATACAACTATCCTCGAACTAAAAAGACATTCAAATGAACGTGTGATGATCGAAACCATCACAATAAGCCTGTGATTCTAAAGTAAGAAGTCAGTATATTAAAAATGAAGGCGCTAACACCTAAACCCTAATAATCCCGTTAACAAGAGAAGGTGTCAACGGAATTGACTGCCATTTTTAAAAAGCTCGCTACCACAAAATAAACCATGGCTATTTAGTGTCGGAATAGAATCGGATGAATCCCCTTGACCGTGTCGGCCGATAGAGATCTGCTCACTGAATTCGTTCATTTAAAGTATAAATGAGTCGGAATTGGTGAAAAATCTCGTTTAGAATGAGAATACTGTGTTACTTAACTGTACTCAGTTACATTTAATTTGCCTTTAACAATGATTTTTGAATGAGAATATAATAGTATACATGTACAGTGGGCTCCAGAAGTTCCTGGACAATCTTAAACCAAAATTGTATGAAGTGATGCTACTATACAGCTACTAGTCTTAGAAGCTACTGAATAAGGTAAATGTACCATATTAAGTAAGTGTACGAAATTCCGTAAGTTTTCGGTTTAGGTCTAAAAATAAGAAAACTTCTAATTGTATCAAAAAGTTCTAAAATTATCTATTAAGTATGTACAATAGAGCGTCAATTACACACGTTAAAAAGAATTATAACTATCGTCGGCTCAGTTGTCACGTCTCCCTCGGTCCGTCTGCGCCAAACCGCCATAAAGGTAGTGTGTGTGTTGCGTACGCGTAAGCTACCGCGCGGATTTTCATAAGGAAATTGCGAGTGATATGTAAGTATTTTCTTAACTAAGTAATGTAATTATTTTTAAGGGTTTTAACACAAACTGATTGATTACCGTTTCAAGTTACTTCATTTAGTTTTTAGCGAGTTAATTGAAATTTTCTGATTGCCGGAATTACCTACACCAAAAACCAACAGTGTCCATTATTACGTAACAATTACGGAATAGAGGAAAGGAAGGTGATTTTGTTTTTTGTAATTTGCCAGGAACGAGATGAGATAAGTAAACAAAAAAAGCTGTTACATGTCTAATATATAACATAGTTTCTTGGAATCAAATTACGTATTACGATTTTATTTCTCTATGTTATGAAATACGTGTGTAAAGAGAAAACATTTTTTTACTTTAAACAGATTCGTCACAAAGAACATCGGTACAAAATCATTAATTTGTTTAATTTAATATTACCTTCACTGTTTTTGGCTGTGTCTCTCATTACGGTAGATATAGATAAGTACCTGAGGAGCTACTGCATTTTAATTTTTTTACAGGTCGAAATGTCAAACAAAAAGTACCTACTCCAACGAGGACCTCGCCAAAGCTTTAGAGGATATAAAAAATGGATCCATGACCATATATCGTGCATCTAAGGTAAGTAAGTACCTAAAAATTTAAATTTGAATATACTGTTAAAATATACTGTTAATTATATATTTTTATTGTATAATTTAATTATACTGTTTTATAAAGTTACTATAAGTAATAAAGTTACTATAAGTACCTAAAAATTTGAATAAACTGTTTTCCTACACTTATAAAATAAAGTTGTTTTATTTAGAACACGTCACATTAAATTTATGTTTCATATTTCATGTAATCCTGCAGAAAAACGGCATTTTTCCCGGAACGGAATTACCAGCACCCATTTACGGAATTACCTGGAGAGTAAAATTTTATACCGTAATAACGGACATTTACTAGGTCCAGAAAAATTACGATTTCTTTTATAAAATAGTTTAAATATAGTAGTGTTACACAACAATCTCTTCTCTGAAAACCTCTTTTTACGAATAAACTAACTTCAATTCGCTAATTTTTCCTGCTTTACTGGAAATTGCTAGGAAAGACAAAAAAGCCTTAGTACTCCGGAATTACGTACATTTACCTTAATATATCTACTTATTTATGGAATTAAGTATAGGTTGCTACTTGCATGAATGTACCTACTTATGTTTTTATAACGAAACAAGACATCGATCTAGTTTATTTTATTAACGCTATTTATGTTACTTGTGTTTTTTTATCTATATTTACTCTCGGATAAATTAGTATACTTAGACTGTTAAGGATTATAGGCCTTAAGGTGTCCAGGAGTTTTTGGAGCAGTCGAGCAGATTTTAGGGGACGGGTTTGGTCACAACGTTATTCAAGTAAATAAAATTAGGGTAAGTGTTTGTAACATTAAAATAAACGGCTTTTAATGAATGCATACAAATTTATTTACGATACATAATGTATATACCTAGTTGTTTTATACCTACTTTCCTTTCAGATAATAAGCTATATCTGTTGATGATTTGTACTAAGTCTTTTGCGTCTAATATTAGAATACAAAATATAATTTTGTAGTTTTCTACTTAGGTAAATGTTGTAACGTAAACACCGGCTATCAAATGTTCATGGCCAATATCCATGGCTACGAGTAAATAGCTAATTAGTACTTAAAGCTTTACGAAGCATATAATAAAATTAACATATAAAAGGCATTAAACTAGAATGGACACGTACATAAATTGAAGAAAATATGTCCCACACTGTTTATTAGTTATGTGTTATGTTATGTTAACAAAAACTGCTTAGAGAATCCGCCTCATTTTCAATCCAGGCATGCTGCAACACGAAATGTTAAATATTATTTAAATACTAAAAGCTTCACAGTTGCGTATTCACATAGGAAGACTAAATTATAGAACACTGATGCCTGGAGCTTTGCCCATGGAAGTCTTACCTGGGTATATCAAGAATGTGTTAGGTACTCCAGATATGAAATATGAAATATGTATCCAAGTACCAAATTTCAGACTCATTTATTCAGCACTTTGAGCGTCTTTGAATAACAGACTTGAGTGAAAAGTACTTCAGTTGTATCCTAGTAACATATATCGTAGGTATAAACGAGTATTAAACGGCTTTAAAATGAGCGAGACACATTTTATAATATAGGTATAATTAAAACGGAGAGACGTATGTAGTTGAAACATGTAAAGTAACATTAAAGTTAACACGGGATACTACGAGGAGAATAATTACCGGACCGGGGGTCTGCGCTCGCACGAATGACTCGAGTATGAGGAACGGTACCCTCCCGGCTGACCACTGCCACCCCGTTGCTAGGCAACTGACCCGCCGCCTAATCATCATAAACAGATATCCAGCCATCTTTGATAATACTCTACGACAATATCATTTGAGATCCTATTTTATTAATATTATAAATGTAAGTGTGTGAAACATGTTAAAACAGCTTGAAACAGTCTGGAATAACACATAATTTTATCCCTGGAATACGCCATGCGGGATAGCACCCAACATAATTGGAATTTCACCCGGGCGGATTCGAATATATTATATGTAGGTTTGTTGAGAAGTAGATAGAGTCCGACTAAGATACAAACATTCAAATAATTACTCTTTTATCCTCGGAGGGTTAGGCAGGAGGTGTACTAACATCCACATTTCACCAATAAGGGTGGAGGCTATTGCAGTATTCTGGGCAGACTTGTAGACTCGAGCCATGTACCTGAGGTTGACGCTGGACTGTAATGTAGAGCGAATCTCACTAATATTTTCGGCTTTTTACTTTCAAATTTAACCACAATTCATTTCGATAACAATAATATAATTTATTACGCAGCTAAATACTTTTAGTAGGTACAAATAAGCGCACTACGCGTATGTATTTGATGAAACTTTTCACTGCATAACTACATAACAAAACTACATAAACTATTTATATAAACTATGCTTCTCCTAAAAGTAAATATCCGACTTAATTGACGACTCTATATTTCTTTTTTAATCTGTTTTCTGTAGGTGACACTTCTCAACTCCAGTACTGCCCTCATGGAGTGCGGAGGTACGTTGATTAACCTCTAACGTGTGAGTGACTTCCCTACACTACATGTCTTTCGGAGGTTCAGCAGACTGAGAGTATCCTAAGTCTCTCCACTCAGTCTCATTATCAAGCATTATTTACTCTTAGAAAGAGGCAGTATGAGCCCATGCCTTCGCACTTCGCACCGTGGCTAAGAGCGTGGTGCCATACTGCTGTCACGAGGGAGCCACCTCGGTAGTCTTTCTATAAACAATTTTGAAAGAACGTGACCTAATGACATGGATGCTCTCAATCGTAAAATAATGTTTAAATATTCTTAAAAATTTACAGTAAAAGCCAACGACACTTCGAACGTAATGTAATCCTTTCACTTTGGCGTTTAACCCCCCATTTAAAGTTTAAGCCGTCTGAATATTTAATAAATTTCAAAGAGATGTCAATCGAGTGTTTTATTTTGCATAGGGCTTAGCGTAGCGTGGGGGTGCGCGAGTACATTTCGATGTACGTCATTTGTTTGTACGAACGAGCCCCGCCCGCGAGACGCAACTTGAACTTGCACCCAAATATTGCATTTATGGTTGACAGAATATCAAATGATACTTTGATTGCACCCCCAATAGAAATAAACGCGTATATTTTCATTCACTTTAAGGTCTATGTAGTGTATGGATTTTAAGATTTCATGAGTGCAATAATTATATGTAATTGAAAATGATCGGCTGCAACTATTAAAATATTTTATTACTTAGTTTTAAGTGTCCTTATACAAGGTTTCCCACTGCACTTATTGTGTCGAAAAATGTATGTGATTTTTTATACTACTTAATTAACTACTCTACAACTGTCTTCAACTATCTGACAATTTTGCCCATACGATAAAACAAATGAAACAGTGATGGAGAAGTTTGATCTACCTTCTTAGTAGTGACCACGAAAAAATATTGCCAGTTCAAGTCCATCAACAATTTTAATAACGTTTTACTTGCCCTAAACATACCATAAACTTACATATTTATGTTCTCAATTTTCTATCGTAAACCTACCAAGTATACGGTGTACATCAAACACGATAATTTAGTAGGAAATCATTGGTTGTCGAGATCAGTAACAAAAGACTACACTCGGTTACAACTTAAAGAGGGTTATAAATGCATTTCTTGTCGGCCATTGTCTTAGCTAGGGTAATCGCTTCCGTGAGAGTAGGTACAAGCGGCCATGGAGGCCAGCGATCGCCCGATCCGACAGTTCCAATTTGTATGCCGACCACCACCGCTCCGACCACCCCGCACGTTCTCACGCCACATCTTCATTTCAACTAATTATTATTTAGTTTTTAACAAGTGACACATGTTAGTCAAATAACAATTATTGTAATAAGGCCGTGATTCCCATACAACGAGCTTTAATGATGAGAACAGTTTAGTATTATAATAAAGCAAAGGTATACCGACTTAATCATTAATGTTTGGAATGATTAATTTTAATATAGACTATCGATAGGATTGAAATTCAATCCATAATAAATTTCCACTAAATACATTTCATCTTCTCATTTTCACGACGCTACGCAACGACACTCACCTGTGATCCGCTGCTCATATCGCGATAAAATGTACACACATACGAATCTATTTTCTAATACAAAAAAGCAACAATACCTTGCGAAGCATAGAGGTAACTCTAAATTTTATATGTACGATACCACGGCCCACTGCGTATTAATAAGTAGATAAACAGTTCTAGAATTGTCAAGTTTCACTTAAAAGGTGAACTGGTCTTATACGGTAGGTACAGCCATTATTCTATTATTAGCTTTTAAATATTTTATACCACCGACGACGCGATTCCCTTACTCCATATGAAACAAGAGCGGTAAGCTTTTGAAAACAATGACAAAAAATGCATCAGGTGGGTTAAATAAACGTCTAAAGATGAATGAACAAAAATTGCAAATAGCGCAAAGAGACACGGCGGGCACGCTTCACCACCTACCTATTCAGGATGTGTCGGTTATGGTATGGATCTAATGATCGTATCCCGATTTGGTAGTACTTCGAAATGCGACTTTTTATCGTTTTTCTTACGCTCAATGTGGCTGTCAGCAAACGGGACGTCATATAACGGCGATAACAGGTATTCAATGTTGAAATCATATTCATCTGCAAGAGAAAAAGTATTCATAATATCAATCAGATTGATTGAGTCCGCGTTATTTTAATCACGGAATACCATCTCAGCAACAAATATATTTTTAAGCGCAATTTAATTTTTAATGCAACATTGTTTTATTGATAGTTACTCATTGATTAATGATATTACTATTTGTACAGCAAATGACGCGCGTAAAATGTAGACAATAGCATGTCTTGTGTTGCCATCGAATAACCTACTGAGTAGGTATCATTTATAATACTTTTATACTTTGCATCACATTAATACTCTTAAAATATTCGACTTGTCTGCGCGTGAATGTATATTGCAAGAATCACATTAAAGAGCATTAAAATCCTCCTTGCATTCGTTAACCGTGGCTGTGTATGGCAAAATATGTGCACCGACTCGCTTTTGCTGTTCGCTCCGTATGATTTTCAGAAATGGCTATGGCTTATATGCAGTAAGGATACAATATTTTTATTCGCAGCGTTTTTCCTTAGTAGTGTTTTTACTGCCATTACCGTATCTAAAGTAGGAAAATCGCTCGAGATGCTACATTCTAATGATGGCTCGGCAGCGAGCGCGTGCGCCGGTACTCTCCGCAATGAACCAGGGTTACTACTTTTATTCAGGTATACATATTTAACGTGAATATTTATTTTTCTCTGTACTCTGGTGACAATAAGGACATACCTGTAGTCATAGCTTACAGTTTGGAACATCAATGCCACCAAAGCTATATGACATGCTACATAGTCAGGGCTACGTCCTGTAGGTGCCCGTTCGAAGACCGGCGTGTCAACCTTAGGAAGTGGCCATCATACTAACAGAACTAAGCCTGACACGGCATCGTGTGGGTCATGTGATATATTACGTACACTTTTTTATACAGAAAAGGGTAAGGCTATATTTATGGTATTGAAATATCGTCTTACGAGGCTCCTAGTATGTGTTATTTAGTTTTTATTTAGGCCGTCCCGCAACGAGTTTATATAACAGAATAGTTTTAATCAGCTTGATTCTGATAATGGACAGTAAATATTGACTCGTAGGTGGTTATGGGTATATATTATAAAAATAAATGTACAAGTGGAACTAATTACTTTTCCCTTTTTTTCTTTCACTTTCTTATTTTGTATTATACATCTTATATTACGTTTATTATGACAAATATGCCATATTTTTGTTCCCTTACGTTACTGTCCATCCCAAGGTTGCCAATCCAAGATGAAAGAGATCGCTACCAGTGACAAGGTCACCCATTGTACATACAATTGTTTACGTGTACTTATTACTTAACAAAGATTTATCTATCTATATAATAACTTGACGGCAAATCGTGCTAATTTGTCTTTGATTCGCATTAAAACAGTATGCTTTTAAATACAGTGACAACCGTAGTTGATATTTTCATTATTTCATGAAATATTTAGTTTTACTAGACATACCTAGTTGTTGTAATTATTCGAGTTAACCCTAGCGCTGCCACACCTTGGAAATATAACACAGTAGGTACAAATGACAAGGTACCAAGAATGGATAGGCATAAATCAATATTAATGCAGCAAGTAGGTACATAGTTTGCGCCTTCTATGAGTTGATGATTAAAGTTGTGTATGTATAGGCCCTATAACGGTTCTCTTAACCGATGTCATATTTGCATCTACAAAAAAACTTCTATAAATGTTGCGCTAGATGATATGTTGAGTTCGTTGGCACGTTGTTTGATTAGCTTAATAGGAATAAGTTCGAGTTTTACAATATATATAGCTGTTATGGGTTTGATTAACTGTAGTTACTTCTATCAGTCAATTCGCCTATTGTCGAACATAGTCCACTGCCGGACATAGGTCTCTCCCAATGTTCGCCATTGGTCCTCCAACGGCCCTCCAGTCTTGTTCCAGCCGTTTTCTTCAGGTAGTCGGTCCATCTGGCTAGGGGGCGTTGTCTTCCGATTGCGTGTTCGTGGTGCGCTCAAGGACTCTTTTGTTCCTGTCATCGATCCTACGGCAGATATGGGCAGTCACGATGTACTTTGAACTAAAGTAGTTCAATTCAATGTAAATTTTCCGATTATATTATTATGATCCAAATTGTTTATTTTATTAGTTACTAGAATCACATTTATAATTGTTTCCAAATTCATGACTGAAGCATATAATCACAACGAAGTACCTCTAAGCTACTGCATAATAACTGCACTGAATGTGATTTAATAGCGTCGAGGTTGTCACCATATTCATATCAGGACTACGACTGGACACTACCATATAGTCAGAAAATAATTAGCTCCATCAGTATTCATAGTTTATGATTTACGCAACGCGTAGAGCTCATTAGATTAATATATATGAGGCTACAGAGTATGCGAATGCCATATGTTTTATTAGGACATGTATCGTTTAAGTAACTATTATAAGTGTCATTATTTATAAACGAGGTAGAATTTTGATATGCGTCTATGTGGCAAGCCATACCATATTCAATATATACTTTAGTAATAGGTGCTTGAATAACTGCATCATAGATCTCACTTATACAAACATTTATTTAGATTAGTTACAAATACTGTTAAAGTGCATGCTTAAATTATCGAGAAGAAACATTTTATGCATGTATAAAATGTATCATCTTAATGTAAAGCTGGACACAAAAAAGTAAACGTAGTGGGATCGTTTAGAGCGCTAATTTGAAGGAATCGGCGGGAGTGTCGCGGCGCGCGCGATGCCATCTTCACGGCTTACAATAGTAAACAAATGTGTCGCGCGGGCGCAATTACACTGCCGGCAGCCTCGGCCGGTACGCGGGCGCCGGGTACGCTTTCCTCCGTCACGCCGAACGACGGCGAATCGCGCGCACATCACGCTTCGCTCCAGACTTATGCTAATGGCCACCAAGTCGCGTAAATTGGAGTGAGCTTGCTGCAAAACAAAATGGGTCCGCCTCTTTATCTTATTACTGCACCGCGTGCCGCGACTTGACTTCGTGCAATATCTTCGGAAATGAGTTCTATGCTGGGTTACCGATGGCATATTTTTATTTTTCATTTGAGCGTCTCGGTCCAATTGTAAGGCCGCAGATTGGTGAAGTGAAATTCGAATACAAAAACTAATGCAGGAATAAACCAGAAACCGATTAAAAGGCCGCATCACGATTTCGTATGCACTTTGCACTCATTTTATAAAACGTGGACGGTGCCGGCTTCTCTACCGATACATTGATTTTCTGTGTTTTGTGTAGATTAGTCAAAGGCGCCTTGTAATTAAGGTGCTTTCGTTCTGTGATTATTCTTTAAATTTCTTTTCTTTTGTTTCATCGAATACAATCACATTGTTTTCGAAGTCTTTTGTTCAAAAGGAAGGTAAAGGCAACGGTCTATATCAATACTGCTGTTTTATAGACACAAAGAAATTCAGCTATGTTACAAGTGTTTGAGCGATCCAATTTCGAAAAATGTTATAAGCACTAAATAGTGTAACTAATGCTGTGTTTTTTATATCCACACAGAATCCATCAAGTGGAAGTGAAGTAGCGTGATGATTGAATATTCATCCGTGGATCAACAATAATAGATCCCATCAGTGGCCGGTATGTGGCATCACATTTAATATAATAAGAGTTCAATACATCTCACCGTGAAATGTGTCGATACAAAAACTTAACTAACTATAACTGCTAACGTGTGAATCGTATTAAAAAGCTGTTTAGTCATTCGACTTCATAAATAGGTGGCATTCGATTTATCGTGATTAAATTTCGTCCATTAGGACACCGTTATACCGATCGGTGAATGTATATGGATAATGTGTCTAATAATCCGACAAATAGAATTTCGACAGTGATATCACTCGTCGGTGCTGTTATCTGATAATAATTTAATTCTTACAGCTTCGTTTTGCTATAATCAAACGAACGAATTTTATATAGGTACCAATGTGACTGCTTTTTTTAACTTTTCGGCATTCATGGATCTTTTTCTCTAATAAATGGTGAAAGAAAAGCTCTAGAAAATGGTAACTTGTGGTCAGGCGTATTACAGTTGCTATTGACCTTGTAAATATCTTGAGCTATAGATACCAACATACTTAGACAAAGAATGTAGAGCTACTCTGGCAGCACTAGAATGTGTGTACATATTGAAAGCAACAGTAGCAAGTATGTTTGCTGTTATATTTGATTCCAGGTTCGGGCAAATTGTTATCAGGTTTGTCGTAAGAAAATGAAAATTTGTCCCGCAAACGTGTCTCAAACAGTTGAGGAAATGTAAATTTTATTTCTCAACTGTGTATTTTTTCATGAATAGGTAAATGTGTGTAAGATGAATATGGGATGAGATGACAGCTTCCACGTGCGAGACCTCGCAGACAAAATGCGGGTGAGTTGCCATCACTGTTGTCGCCATGTTCTGCGGTGACCACCTGGCTACAGGTAACCAATGTCTGGCCATGTCACTACCGCTGGGTCCGCGTAGACCCAAGAAATGCTGGATTACCGTCGTTTAGGAGGATATGAACGCCAATCATTATGTCAGTCAATCATCGCGCCAGTATAGTGGATGCACACCATGGATGAAAACCTCGGATGCGACCGGAACTAACGCAAGTATGATGATGAGGTGGACATAGGCGTTTTGTCTATTGTATTGGGACTCCTTTTTTCGCACCTAGTCTCCCTTTTTGGGCCATTGTGCGTGCACATAGGCATAAGAAATCATGTAATGAATCCTTCCATCATATAAATATACTAGTTAAAGAAATAAAACACTGATTTACTTGTTTAAAGTTAAAACTAGTTAAAATAATGTATACCAAACAAGAACAAAGAAGTAAATGTACAGTCTGTTCCGTTAAACTAAGTAATTTACTCAATTGTCTTGCAAAATGGAGTCGGCCAATAAACAATCGCTCATATTGAATGGACGGAAATGTCCGTCACGAAATTAGCTAGAAACAAGAGAAAACCCTTAAAAGCAACTCGTTTATTATATTTTAAACCGTTTTAAATTGTAGAAAGGTAGTCAGCCGCCACTAATGTGTTTCACTTGTTTGTCGGGCTACTACGGAAAAGCTTTCGCATTTTTTATGACGTTATTACCTTTGTGTTAACACAAACACATAAACACGTAATCTTATAAACAAACATCGAAATACTATACATATTGTATAATAAAATGTGATGGTAATATTGCTTTAATGTCATTTTATTAGCTTTTCACGACTTAATAAATATGAATAGATCGAAATTAAAATGTGATAAAGGTTTAGACCTGGGGCAGGACTAGGACATATGGTTCTACTATCTGATCTAGGTGTATCTGAAACCTTACTACACAAATAGACCATTGGAGAACCATATTCATCGCGGTAGTGACCGTAATTTCGCGAATGCGGCTTGGTGTCTGGGGCCCAACAATATCTTCGGGGCAAAAGTCAACCCTGGTTACTACTTATAGTATATCTCTTGATACTTACTAGTTATGGTATATCTCTTGAAAGGAGACTCTTTCTCGGAGTTGGTAGTTAGACGACTGTGGAAGACAGGTATGGGAGATCGGAACTCCGGCTCAGTAGAGAAAGTATTGAATTCAATCAGGACTAGCGTTTAGTTATAGAAATTGATGGCCATAATTCAGATTGTCGTAGAATCTACACATTATGAATAATTTTAGGTATCTCAATACTAATCAGGAACATGCGCAGTGAATGGCCGCCACTCGCGGAATCACCGCACACAAGAAATAAAAGTCGACAGAGAATGCTATTTCAAAACGCATTTCACATACAAATACCTAATTTCAGAGTAAAGTACGCACATTATACAGGCGGGTTCGCATTTAAATTATTCCAGCGGATCGTTTATAGGCCATAACCGAATTTGGGAATTAGCTATAAAACAACATTTGATACGGGCGGGCGCGGGCGGTTTTGCAATTTGAATGTTTCGCCCGTTTCAGAACTCATTGGGTTGCGGGGCGCGTGCCCGGCGTTATCTATCCGTGCCCGTGTCGACGCCACCGCCGTCGCCCTGCTTACCGAGCCTGCTACCAGGTGAAAGTTAAACACCCTCTTAACTTCAAAAAGTCTATAACAAATAAACCGACACTCCATCGTCATCCTCCTGCCCTATCGCATATTTATTTGAGGTTGTGCTTTTTGCAATAATCTCTGGTTGCAGTCAACTCAACTTTCACTCCCTTCCTGGGCATTTTTCATATTTCACATAATCCATCCATCTTTTTTTAGGTCTTCCTCTCCCCTTGAAACCTATACAGTATTAAGCATATGAAAGAAGTACACCCTCATTAATGTTTTCGGGATCCAAACCAACCTCACGTGCTAACTCGTAAACTTTCTTTTTTATGTGCGGAAATCTTCCTCTTTACCACCTTCTAAGTGAAGGGTTTCGTCAATGGTCAGCCTATAATCGGACGAGATTTTGGCGGTGGGATTAGGGGTCAGACGGCAGTGGAAAAGTCAAGATAAACAAAATCAATGAAAGAAAGGCCAGACCCGGGCCTATGTGCAAACGTTGAGTTGATGTTGATAATAATATAATAGGTGTGATCAATAAAAAATGTTTCAAGTTTATTTTATACATTTCAAAATATCAATGAGATCAAGGATTGAGGTCGTCAATTCCAACTAGCCACGAATTATATATAAATATAATTAACCGTCGTGACTAAAGAAGAATTCACAGTAAATGAGTCTAGAATGGTTTAAAGGAAGCTATTCCATGCAGCAATTTAAATTCCATTACAATGAATATAAAAAGCCAATTTGAACTCTATACTCTTGTAGTCCTCCGGCGCCCGTATTGATAATTTCTTTAGATGTAAAAGCTCCTATGCTAGTAGTAGTATAAATATTATATGTCTACGTATAAATTTACTTTTATAATTGGTACAAAATATAATAATTGCCTACATTATCATTATCACACTTAATATCTTAATCTTAATATGTTAAATATTGCTAGACCTTTATTACACAGTTACATATCTACAAGTATATACATTCATTTTGTATAATTTACATCTGACTGAACAATTGCGCACTGAAGTACCAGGGTACAAAGTGGGCTTGTCACGTCAGAGTCATCGTTAAGTACTCGCCAATGATTTCGAAGCCGTGTGAATAGAGCACCCCAGTATTAAAGAGCGAGCAACTTTATAACA
The DNA here is from genome assembly GCA_963691645.1 of Pelosia muscerda. Lineage (NCBI taxonomy): Eukaryota > Metazoa > Arthropoda > Insecta > Lepidoptera > Erebidae > Pelosia > Pelosia muscerda. Next base: position 11,323,398 of record OY829100.1, read on the forward strand.
TGAGTAATACGAAACGATGATGATTTTCAACCGTTATCTATTTTTAACTGACTTTAAAAAGAGGAGAACTTTATATATAGGTAAGTTAAGTAGGTACAGTGAACGCAAAAGTCATAAACATGCACAAGCTTTTCCAAATCGTATAGTCAAAAGTGTTACATTTATGAGGAACGGAAAAAAATAGAAAACAACCAACATGGTAAATATCCCGATAAGTGTAATAGTGAATCTATAAATGACCATTTCAATCTAAAATCGGCATTGTCAAAAGTCTATATACCTACATTGTCAAAATGGCGGAATTATGTTATAAAAAGGTAATACTGTTGTGCAAGAAAATTATATCTAAAATCAGACTGCCTGCATGAAATTTCCACTCCCATGGGAACCCATTCCAGAGATTATCCACTATAATCCATCGCTGTAACAAAGTTTAGCTTCATCCAAACTTTTGAAAACTTCACAAACTGTCATTTATAATATTAGTGGGAAGTAGGATAACATTGGGAGCAACGTGTACAAAATGGTATTATTATGCATAAGAAAGGATCTAAGTGGATTATCTACTATAATATATTAAAATAGTGATGAACCACTGGCATTTATTCAGTTGTTTCGTAAATCGGAGTCCATATGTTGAATCTATCTCAAAATATACAATTTAATCTAATCAAGTTAGCACCTGTAACTCCGAGCACCGTTTTTTGCCAGCCGTACAATACCAACAGTTAACTCTATTCAAATTTTCTTCAACTAATTTTGGTCTTATTCAATTTAGTGATATACATCTAAGCAATAATTGATAACAAATCAAATAATTGTAACTGACATAAAAACCACAAAAACGTTCTTGTAGGGCATTACCAAGGAAGCAATTTCAAAACCAAATCGTTTGTTTCATCGCGTGTTACCGAAATTAATTTGTTTCGTGTTGATTTATTTTTAGGGGTCTTCACTATATAATCGGGGAATCCTTACAATTTGACAATATTGTTTATACTATTAAAAGAAATATTCTACGAAGTAGACGTTTTACACATACATACATTCACATGATCACGCCTGTAATCCCCGAAGGGGTAGGCAGAGGTGTATTAAACACCTACATTTCGCCAACTATGATTTTCGGGCCCACGTAATAGGGGGTAAGTCAACTGCCGCCAATCGGGCACTTTGTAAAAAAATGGGTATGCCGAACATAAATTCCTAACCGAGAATGTTACAGCTAAATAAATTTGGAATATATAGACCCAAAGTAAGGATAGTTTTTCTATCATTTTTATGGGATCTAGAATACTAATAAATAAAAAAAACATAACATAAACTAACGCCTTTATTCCCGAAGGGGTAGGCAGAGGTGCTAGCACCCACATTTTGCCAGTTTATGTTTAGGTCCCAATGTAATAGGTGGTGAGCCTATTGCCATTAACCGGGCACTTATAAGCCTGCGATAAATACACACATAACTTCGTAAAGCATCGAAAAGTCATTGGTGTGTGCCATGTTAAAACCTAGGATCGAACCCGAGACCTTGTCTCAGCAGTCCATTACCCATACCACTAGGCTACCGCCACTTCTTTACTAATAAATATACATATCTATTATAAATAGAAACACTCAGACCCATGCAAATTTACATACACATGCATGCAAATATTTGCAACGAGTGGGAATCGAACCTGCCTCGTCTGCGAACAATCGAACGATCTATCACTACGCCACTGAGGTTATACCTGACCTACCAGCTTACAAATATGTATTACGGAACCTTAATACTTACCTTTCTAACTGCATAGTTATTTCATTATGGAGTGAGTTGAATGCGGGCCAGTATTAAACGACTTCTGTTATGAGTTAACATAGGCAATTTTAAAACAAGAAGCACACGTGTATGCGATAATATCAGCTAAATTAAACTGTTGCCACACCGCACCGTGGCAGTTGAAATTAATAGGTGAAAATAATATTGGATACTAGTTTCCGTACTCAATGGCGTGGTGGTAGTGAACACGACTAATAAGCAGGAGGCGTGGGTTCGATTACCTCTCAGTGCAAATATTTATATGAGTGAATATGATTATTTATGCCGTCGCTGTCGGTCTCGGTGGCTCTACAAACATTTATGGCTATCGTTACGGATAGTTGGAGCCTTCAAAAGTCACACTTCATCAGTCTATCTACAGAATTTCGATATCGCCAATTAATTTTGAAGGTCAAATGGCAGTCACTGCACGGAAAAAATCGAAGCACAGCCGCATCCTAGTAAAACTAAAAGTCCTAGACTAGAAAGTCAACCTCAACTGATTTGGGAAAAGGCACAGAGAATGATGGTTTTTTTTTCTACCGGCTTCGATTAACACAATTTTTCCTTATATCTTCTGTTTTACTCCACCGATTGCGATTGAATGAAAGTTAGATTTTAAGTCTACATTGAAATAGTTTCTGCGTCCATTGCTACAAACAGACAAAAAAATAAAAAAAATACGTGTTCAATACCGTTATAAACCTAACCATAAACTTTTTTAATCTCCTATGTACCTACACGGCCACTTAACAATTATATAATAGTATATAGGTGTTACAAGTTCAACTGTAACAACAGTTGCATGCTTTGTGCGGTCAAGCATTGCAATACCAATAGGTGAGATTGAAGGCAAATTGCAGCGTTGGCAGCTGCTAATGTTCATAAGTAACTGATACTTGCACCAACGAAGTAGGTACCTAATTGCAGCTGATTGTCACATAATTATCATTTTTGTGGCCTCGTCAGTAGTACACTTAAAAGTGGTTGAAGAGACGCATTTACTTACAGTAGAAGATGCTTTTATTTACTAATGGTTATGGAAAGTATTTACTATTTACATTAATAGTTACACTTACAATTTCTATTATTTTTATTGTTCATAGTCTATTTAAATACACGTACTCACGCCTTTTGTCCTTCAAAGTAAACAGAGATCCTTCCGCTTCAGCCATCTGGTTCTGTCACGAACTTTCTCCGCTGTCATTAAACCTTTCATGAAGGCCCACCAGTTTCGAGAGCTCTTGACCTGTCATATTATTCAATACGGAAATTCCAAACTTGTCATGTAATTCTAAACATCTGTTCAATTTTGATTCGAATACCTCCAAAATTGTGTTAACGAAATATGCATAAGTATAAATTTTATAATAGATATGTACTAGTGTAGGTACCTATGGATTTTACTCGAGTAAAAAGCCAATTGATATAATTTTGTAATGATCCAATTTTCCAAATACTTAGAGTGAGACTAATGCCGGTACACAATTATGCAATAAGTGCAATGAGCAGAACTGACAGACCGACGGACACAGTCGATCGTACAACATGTCTGACTGACGTGGCCTCGGGGCTTCAAGCAAAATAACTGCAATTTTTAACTAAACGTAGAACAATTCTAACGTTAGCTTCGATTTGATTGGTCTTTACTTCTACGATGTACACAAACAGCTTTTATAGTTAAGATGAAATTCAATGGATAACAAAATAGTAAGCAGAGGTATCTGCTACTATGACTTCGTAGATATGAGATTTCGTGGAACGTTGTTTAATTAACATAATTATAATCAACATAGATCATGTCCGACGGTGTTTAAGTATAATATCCCATGGTATAGTTTACTTACGAAAAACTGCAAATGATGGTCAGACTCGGATTACCTCTGAAACAGATCTGGAAAAATTAAGGAACAATATATCTGCATGACTAGCACTAGGTAGTAATTTTAAGGCATGTTTTTCTATAGATGTTTTATACTATTTTGCTATACACACTTACACAAGATCACACTTTAACATACTCCATATCAGTTTATTACAATACACAAATATAATAATACACACACAAAACATACCACATACGACTATTATACCGACACTTGTTCTATATAATTTATTGGCTGAAATATTAGTAGCAGAATCTTCAGAATACATTAAGTTGTATGACCCAATTAACTATCAAATTAAACACTTCTGTCGAAATTCAATAACATAAAAGACTTGAATAACGATATTGATGATGCGACTGTGTCGAGCTCTATGTCCTGCGACCTAGACTCTTGCCATGAAAAGATTGCTAATTCATCAACCTCTTTCACCTGTTTCACACAAAATATTCGCAGCATTAACTGTAACTTTCCTGGTCTGGAATTATTGTTAAGCAGACTAAAAATTGACTGTGATGTACTCGTCCTTACAGAATGCTGGCTAGCTAAAAGTGCTGCTGTATTACCTGCAATTAGGGGCTACCGGACTAGTGCTACTACTAATAATATCCTCCAGAATGATGGAGTTGTATTATATTACAAGGATCATCTAAATTTCACCGTTTACGAGCCCGACCTACAAGATTGCAACTGTTTGGTTGCCACATCAACACATACTGCAATTGTCTGCATATACCGATCCCCATCGTACACTAATATAGATAACTTTCTGGACTCTTTAGATCAAACACTGGAAAATTTATCACACATAAACAATATTATAGTAATAGGAGACCTAAATATTGCAATTAATAGCGAAAGTATTGAATTCGCTGGGGAAAGGTATCTTAATCGAGCGGCTACACATGGTCTTCTCCCTGCACATACAAAAGTGACTAGGCCAGGAAGTGGCAAATGTATAGACCATGTGCTGCTAAAGACAAAGTATACCTCAAACACGATCGTACCTCAAACTACACTAACAGACCATTATCCCGTTATTTTGTGCATGGAAGGGAAAACATGCTTTCGGTGTGAAACAGATACAGTGCATAAAACAAACACAGTCAATCTTTTTAATGACATGAATAATATTAATCTAACTCCAATATATCAATCCTTAGATCCAAATTACGCTATAAATTACCTTGTTACGAACATCCAAACTATAATAGAAAATAACACAGAAACAGTACATTTATCGAGACGTAAAAGAATGTTAAAATCATGGGTCACACCGGGTTTGCTACGATGCATGAGGAATAGAGACAAGTTGCATCATAAAGCAAAAATATCACCAGATAACCAAATAATCCAAACAACATATAAACGCTATAGAAATTATTGTAACATAATTATAAAAAAAGTGAAAATCTCGTATGACAAAGCTCAACTGGAGATGGCTAAAAATGATCCCAAAAAAACCTGGAACATCGTCAAGAATATCACTTATATGACTAAGGAAAATAGTTCGCCCACTGAATTATTAAAGTCATCTCCCTCGCCAATACAATCAGTAAATAGTATTAACAGATACTTTATAAATGTAGGTAAATCACTTGCTGAAAAGAGTCAGCTGACGAATATGAATTCTGTTTACACTGATTCCTCCAATTTATCTCAATTGCATTCGTTCGTTCTTGGTGAGGTTGATGAAGAGGAAGTGGAGCGACATATTAATAGCCTAAAAAGTATTTGTTCGGTGGGACTGGATAAAATTTCTAACAAGTTACTTAAGCAATTTAAAAATATTCTTGTCCCCCCACTCACATTCATCTTTAATCAATGCCTACAAACTGGTATCTTCCCCACTGAATTGAAGAAATCCGCAGTTCGTCCTATTCATAAGGGTGGAGATAGAAATTTAGTTGAGAATTATAGGCCTATATCTATTCTTCCTTCGTTATCAAAAATACTGGAGAAAATAATAAATATTAGACTGGTCGGCTACCTTCGAAAATATAACCTGCTATCCAGTAATCAATATGGTTTTCGAGAGGGTGGATCAACGGATGTAGCAGTCCATCAGCTGACTAAATATATCAGTAGTTCTCTCGATAAAGGGGAAAAATGTCTGGCGATCTTTCTTGACCTCGCAAAGGCTTTCGACACCATTTCAGTTCCTTATCTCATAAAAAAACTGGATGCGCTTGGCATAAGAGGAGTACAACTGAAGCTTTTTGAAAGCTATCTTTCGGGAAGGTATCAGTGTGTGCGAGTGGGAAAATACACGAGTCAGGAGCTTCCAGTAAGCTACGGGGTACCACAAGGAAGCATTTTAGGCCCCACTTTATTTCTAGTATATTTTAATGACCTTTCTAACATAAAGCTACCCCTAGGCAAAGTAATTTGCTACGCAGACGATACTGCCCTCCTTTTTTCAGCCAATAAATGGGATGAGGTCTTCGACGTAGCCCAAACCGGACTTAACTTGGTTCAAAATTGGCTTAATTGCAACATGCTGACTTTGAACGTAGATAAAACTAAATTAATGACATTTTCTATTCGAAATTTACACATTGACGAAAGATATAAAATTATTTGCCATCAGTGCAGTTCTACTAACGGCTGCCTCTGTAAGCCACTGGAGTGTACTAAAAAAATAAAATATCTAGGTGTTATACTCGACTGTAACCTCTCTTTTAAAGAACACATCAAGGCCCTGACTGCTCGGGTGCGTAAAATCATCTATGTTTTCAAAACCCTAAGAAATGTTGCAGATCCATCTTTGCTAAAACAACTATATTTTGCCTTGTGTCAGTCAATTATCACATATTGTATAACATCCTGGGGAGGTGTTCATAAGGGCACAATAAAACCTATTGAAGTTGCACAGAGGGCTGTTTTGAAAGTGTGTACATTTAAGCCTATTCTTTATCCTACTACACTACTATACCAATATTGTGATGTGCTCACTGTAAGGCAACTATATATACAAAAGATTGTTCTACTGCAACATAGCAAGCTTACGTTCGATCCCAGTCAGTTTAATAAACGGAGAAGCTACACTGTATGTCCAAGGCTGCAAAAACCGAACACTTCATTTGTACGACAATTTTCTAGTTTTCTCGGGCCGCTCTTATATAATAAACTTAACAGAAATCTGAATATATATCCACTCACCACGTCCTTGTGCAAGAAAAATACATATAATTATTTACAATGTCTCACCTATGACGAGACTGAAGATCTGATTATGATACAAAGCTAGATTCTCAGCTGATTTCGGAATTTATCTTTCACAAAACACACACACACACACACACACACACACACACACACACACACACACACACACACACACACACACACACACACACACAACACCCACGCATATGCGCACACATAAACATAACATACTTATAATTTTGGATTACACCACAAGCACCAGTATAATTTTTTATTTTTTTTTGCGTTTCATGTAAATCATTTGTTATTGTTGTTTATATTAACTGTCTCAAGTAGGGCTATAAACCTATGTAATGTTTTCGGTGGGAATCGGCGCTGTAAGCCGAGATACAGGCCTGTCCTAGTTCGGCTGCAGATGCTACCTATACTTAATAATTGTTAATTTTAGCCTATACTAATCTATGTACAATTTATGCTTAAGTTCATTTGTGTAATAAATAAATAAATAAATAAATAAATAAATAAATAAATAAATAAATAAATAAATAAATAAATAAATAAATAAATAAATAAATAAATAAATAAATAAATAAATAAATAAATAAATATAATATGATTTATAACAAATTCTATAAAATTCGTGCCCTGTGAGCACCATATTACTGACAAAAGCCGATTTATTTTTTAGACATAATATGATGTGATAACAGGGGGTAATTTTTCGCGCCCCGCTGAGATAAGTGAAGGCATCGTGAACATCGGATGTCGGCAGATCCGGCGCCATGCATCGCTTCCTCTCACTGACTGTCACTGCTTCCGTTTCCGCACGATCATGTCTGGTCTCATGACGGAGCGAGCCGCCCTCGCCCAAACATTATTTTTCTACTTATTGAGCTTTGATCTCACAATTTATTTGCTTGTCAAATTCAGGAAAAGGTCACGTGACTTATATTGCTCTATAAGCTCGATTGGTTTTACGCGAACAGAGTTAAAGTTGGTACTTATATCATTGTGGGTACGATGACGAATAATTTATTATATCTAACTATGAGGTATATGTTTATCCGGAATAAGCACTTCTTATTCGCAAATACTGAAAGAATTAGTTGATATATTAAACTTGTTAGTGAAATGACAGGCGCGAAGATTATATAATTTGATGTGCTGTTGTAGATAAGCTATCGACAGGGCGCCGTGTGGCTCATCTCGCCGTGGGGTGTCCACCGAACATGTGGACAATCTTTTACGCTCATGTGTGCGTTCACCCTTTTATTGGACGAGGGGTCGTTACAAGAAAAGTATGGACATTACTCATACATTTATTGTAATTCATAGTATTCAGTAATCAATTATTATAGCTATATTTTTATATTCTTAAGTCACACAACAAATATTTTAATTAACAAATTTGCTGACTGGAAATTTGGTGTAAATGTTTGAGAAAAGTGTTGCAAGTCGTATCAATATTAGAATCAATGCATCGTTGATTAGAGTCCACGGAGTAGGGTGCGGGGAAGAGAGCGTGAAATTGTCTGTTCACTTCTGTAAATATAATTTCGGCGACAAAAGGTCTATAAATGATACACTCAGGGTCGCAGTGCAAGTGCGTGTCGCATTTCTAGTTACACGAATTTTAAAAATTATCTCCCTCGCTGTGTAGGGTGATCACATTTTTCAAACACTGGCATGTGTTTAACTAGAATAAATTGCTTGGTTTGTTTATTTGTACTTATTAAAAATAGATTTTTTATACCGCTTAGGTGGCAGACAAGTACCTACACAGCTTACGTGATCGAAAGTGGTTTCCGTGGCCTATAGACGTGTGCAGTATTAAGTAGTAGGTATTACAGTCGCGCATTCCTGAAGGAAATAACATTGTATAATTAATATGCTGATCACAAACAAAATCATAATGTAACATAGTGTCAGAAAATGAGCCTGAGTTACATTATTCTGTCGATTAGCTCTACGAAGATGAGTACCTACCAGTACTAGCAGTAATATGTTAGATATTATCTATTCTATTCCAAATATTTATGATGACATTAAAATTTATAGAAATAAAATTCACATGATCGATAGCTAGCCTAGTTAAGTACATGTTGCTAGGTTGCTAGAAATTTATAATTCACATATGGAATGAGATATCGTATCATCGTTATGTGTCAGTTTTCAGTTAAACGAAATTATGAATGGATCTGTTCTTATTTTATGTTTGTTTTAGAGTGACCACGTCAATATATTTATTTTCATTTGATAAAAGTTAAGTCTTTCCCATTATAGATACCAATAAGGCTACAATGGTGACCCTTAGTTTGACGACCTCATCAAATGCTTTTACGCTCCATTTAGAGGATCAGAGAAGTTCATAGGAAGAAGGAAACACGTCTGCCGGTAAAGATTTCCAGGGTTTTGCGGTGCAGCGAAGAAAAGTTATTGGTAAAATTGTTGACACTATAATATGAGGGTGATAACCCAGTTCTGTACTATCTATCAGATGTTTTCTACTGAGAATGAGCAATTGATGTCCTCCAGTTGATACTCTCATTGTGAATAAATCAGTAAAGAGAAAATAATGACAGAAAACATTATCGTTCAATAGCATCTACATGTGTTTTACAGTTGAGTGGAATATATTGCACAAAAAAAATAAACCACGTTTTCAGTCATAAATCCTTGAGAACATCGTGGATTGATTAATTACATCGCAGATTGAATCTCGATTCAAAATGCGTGTTCATTTTATGAGTAGCTTTATTGAATTAACGCATTAAGTCGTGACTAATGGAATCACAGAACAAATAAAATTAAAATGTAAATAGTGGGACGTAGAAATGCTAATAATAAATTTCTCCATTTTAATAACTGTAACTGCGCGAGAGGGGAGCTTCTGGCCTGTTAAGTCAATATAACACTTCCATTACTCCAAATTAAATTCCTTGGGGAGAGAGATGAAGTTTTTATTCAAGTCAGACAAAGGCACTGAAGACAACTACCCATGGAATAAGGGATACTTGCTACTTTGCAACCTATACAGCACTTCATATATTTTATGATGACTTTTGTGCGATGCGACTTACAGGAAGTTGTTATGCAATTTTTATTTGACTTTAATTTTGACTAATTCTATTAATTTCCGGGAAAGTTAGTTTTTAGTGATAAGTAGATATTTTAACCATATTTTGAATAGTTAGAAACACACGAGAACCGGTAAGGTATACATATATTTTTATAAACCACAATTGACTTGAATGAACTCCATTAAAATTATTTTTTTCTATACTGTACATGAAAAACTGGTACCCTATGTGGCAAAGTAGTGGTAGTTAACGCGACTGGTACCTACGCCGCGGCACGGTTTCTATTCTGGTTCAGAACATTTAACTATATTTGTATGAATGAGTATGGTTAGACAAAAATATTTTTAACTCGGAAGATTATGGGATTGTAATATAAGTTCATTTATTTCATTTGTACATATATAGCTGTAAAGCAGTCCCAGACTTCAAGGCAAAGGCCTCGAATGCGATCGTGGCAAATGCTAGATGATGGCGCTATTTAGCTCTAAATGAAATAAAATATAGTCAACCTACTGGAGCTAAAAATTATAATACTAAAAATTATAATACCGACACACGAAATCGACAATGAAATGGAAAACTGTTTCTTATTAAACCAACTTCTTCGTTCGTCTTTGCAATTCGATGAATTGTTTATTTTATATGGAAGTTGTATCAAATCTACATTTTCAAAACAGTTTTTAAAGTGCGAATATATTTTCACGTTCATATTTTATAGTTTTGTATTATATTACTTCGACTTTGCCCGCATAAACTGACTCGTGTTATATCATTGTTTACTAAAATCAAAAATAAAACTACCAGTTTTTTTTATTTAATTTATTTTATAGTTTTCTGCGATACCTTATTCTAGCAAAAAGTAGTGATTTCATCCCATAGAGACAACTAAGCGACAAATAATCCTAAACAAAGGAGCACTTGCGTTAAAATTTCAATAAGCCGTTTATAAAAGGTTGCAAGTGTGCAACGCGGGTGTGATGTGTATTAATATTTCACGGAATTAATCATTATAATCCTTCTGGCAAACAAGTCGCCCTCGGGAAGGCGAACAATATAATGAAGTTGTCATTTTTTAGGCTACGCGGGGGAGGCTGGAGGAAATCCAAATTGAATCATGCGGCGAGGGAATTGTGCTATTATGTTATTAAACAGGCGAGGGCAGGACCCCGTGCCTGCTATTTTTTGCGCAGAGGGCGTCGCGGAGACAGTTAACAGTTTTCACAATAGAATTATGATATAATTTGGCACAACAATGGTGTACGCATTCTAGTGCACCGGAGTTTGCATCGAACAAATCAACTGACACATGTTCTTATTTTTTAATTATTAGTTTTTAGTCTCTATTAAAATGTATTTATATACCAGCTTTGTTTCAATGTTTCCCGTAATTTTACGAAACTATTTACTTTATATACTTTATATATGTATATAGACACTCATAAACTGCACATTTTATAAAAATCTACAGGGTGTTAGGGAAATGCCCCCGAATCTGAAGGTGGTAGACTACTAGCATAAACATTACGATTCGTTTTATTATTTTTATAGGTTCCACTTAATTAGCATCATGTTTACTCTCTATCGTATCACTAAAGCTAAATGAAACTATGATTTCATAAAAAAATACACAAAAGAACACAAATGGCGCCATTTTGCCGAGTTATTGTTTTTTTTTTAATCTTTGTTTCACTTAACCTTACTAACACGACGGAGAGTGAATAATGTTAGTTCAACGGTATAAAATTGTACTGGACACTAATTCGACAATGAGACTCTAATTCAACTGACGCAACTTGAGAACATAGACAGTTCAGTTGTGAAAATTTTATTCAGTACATGTGTAAGACAAAGTATTAAGTGGATTTATAATTATGTAATGCGTAAGTGCAAAGGTGACTAAAATGATCGAGGTGTAAGTACAAAAGTGAAAGATAGTGATGCTGCATTTTTTTATACTTGTTAACGTATTCGTCGAAGTTTATAACTGGAAAAATATGTAAGCAACTCCCAAAACAAAACATAATATATGTATCTGCCGACAAACAATCCCTTTATAATAATACCTTAGTACTCTCATCTACTTATATCACACTCAAAAGAGCTAAGAGTGAAATGAAAGCTTTTATCCATATGTCAGAGAGAGTACTTACAGCGGCTTATTGTCACCCCCGCTAGAGAATTTGATAAAGCGTGTGCGAATATTAACAAAAGGAATATCTTGTTAAATTGATATTGCAACCACTGTTAAACGAACTTGAACTTTATGTAACGCTTTTTCTGTGACAAAATTTTAATAATTGATTGCACAAAACCTGACAGTTACACCGTTTCGATGAAAAGGGCGTGAAATTGTCTCCGTTGGAAAATGTATAATTCAAAGGGGAAGATTAAAATATTATCCATGTTAAGTAAATATTCAAATGAATATTTTCCGTGTTAGACAACAATGGGTGCTCGCGAAGGGGAAGGTGGCGTAATTTGATAGATACCTATCTACAAAACGGTCTCTTCGTTAAGAGACCTCCCTGTTATTATAAATTATAAGCGCGATTTGGGAATTCTCCTGAGTTAAACGGTTCTTAGAGGAGAATAGGGCGGGGCCATTTGTCACAACCTACCGTCGCATTATTGTATAATATTTATATGTTAATTATAGCTCTAGTTATTTATATTCATTCTACGTAGTTCTTAGATAAATTTGTTTATTCAAATAGTGATATTATAGTTTGTAATTAGTTTTGTTATTATCATAAGAGAGATAAGAGATATGAAGATTGATTTATCAATTGAAATTCACCTGATTCATTTATACCTACTACAATTATGAAGATAATGATAGTTTTTGTACATTGGACATATTTAAAAACGTAATGTAAACAAGAAACGTTTATAAAAATACTAATTGATTAAACGTTGTGAGATAATTGATGTAACGAGAGAAAGTGAGTGCATTGGACAACAATGTGTCATTTGGATTATACACTTGCACCCTAAACTTGTGTGAGGTCCTTTGGGATTCTGCGTCTCGCTTGTACGGGGGCCTTGGGACATACATTATTGTTATAATAAAATGCCATATCAGTCTGTACACTCACAGGAAAGGTTTCCTCACGATTTTTTAGTTATTGACAATCAACTAAAGTACATTAGGTATCTGTAAGTATTTTATCCTTATGTGTTATTTATTACTATTTATTTAATTTCATACGTTAAATATTTAAGGTAGCAAATAAACACACTATTCATCAGATAGCAAACGATTCACATAGGCTGAAGGACTATGAAAGTTTGCAACACTAATACAGAAGGAACCTTAATTAGGTGTAAGAAATTCTGCATAATTCTTAAAGTAGTTATTACGTTATTGAGAAGTTGGGTATTCTAAACACTCTAACTCTTTCTAGTCAAAAAATATAGTGAAAAAATTTAGGTTGTTTAGTTTTATTTTTATGTGTCCCGATTATTCCGGGGTCATCGAGTTTCGTACCACTGTCGCCTATGGGTGTGCATACATCGCGAGGGTGTAACATGTTTATATGTTTATTTTAATACGCGTGTCGCGCGTATAATACGGAATTTATTACGGCCCGACCCCCGACCGGATTAATGCGATACGGAAGATTTGAATTCAGAGCATTAACTTAGATTGGTACGTTCAGACTCCGCTTAGGGGAAGTTTGTTGCGCCCACCTACACGGTGTGTCAGCATCCCCACGAATAGACTCATTAATGTTTTGTAATCACATCGAGTTATTATTTTTTTAGTGGAACTAAGAAATAATGTCAGATAGTTACACCTGGGTGGACAACACCAGGTCTTTTGTCATTAGTTTTGGTTTCCTTCATTATAGATCTTATTTTAAGGATCAGTTGCTACGGATGTGTACAATGATTTATTGCTACTAATAACGGGAAAAACTGGCTATAATCTATTTTCATTCGTATACAAATCGGTTGAACAGAAAACCATAAAACACCCCACACAAAGAATCTTTATGTAAACATAACAAACATAAAAAACGTTATAACTGTTGTTTTAACTCATTTCGAAAGTCATCCATTGTATTGCTTCCCTTGTATTGTATTTATCTATTATAGGATTTTATTTCATTACCTATTTACAACAACACCCTTAATACCAAATAGTATCTTCTCACCATCTTTACATATGTATCAGTGGTATGGTATGTTACGTACGAGTATAATGACAATATTTTTTTATTTTTTATTTATGGCACGTCAATTTGACTTCACTTCGCCCTATGTTAAGCTGAAGGCAAAGTCTCATGAAAGAGGGTCACCATTGCATACACGTTCAGTGCTACAATGGTGGCGCTCAGCTTGACGGCCTCATCAGATGCTTTTTCACGCCCCGCTTAAAGGACCCGGGACTGTAGGAAGAAGGAAACACGTGCTCGTGCACTGGCAAGGAATTCCAGGACTTAATGGTGCGGCAGAGAAAAGAGTCACCGAAACGCTTGGTTCTTGATATATATTTTTCATACCTCATATCACCTAGATAGACAAGCACACAGCCCAGTCTCTGGTAAGAATTCTTTTACTTGTTTTGAAAAAGGTGGTTGGACATTCCAATATATACCTATTGTTATCGTTGGAGTGTTGAACCGCGGGTGAGTGGTGGCTCTCCCCCAATATATATTTATATATTTTTTTGTAATGAATTTCCACCAGGTAACGCCTACATCTGTATCGTATCATTAATGTTCACTACTCCGGTTCTACTCAACCGATTGCAATGAAACAAACGTAAGAATTTAAGTCTGACCAAGCCCAATTTAACAAAAAAAGCACATTAAAATCCGATCAGTAGTGTTTGAGTTCATAGTGAACAAACAAAAAAACAGACAAACAGACAGAAAATTCGAAAAAATATTTCCGTGTTCAGTAGTACATAACACAAGTATTTTTTTTAATATCTAAAATGTTTTTTTTTTGAATAGATAACATATCCAAAGATGTTTGAAGTTATGTAAAGTAACGATGTTTCTTACAATAGAATTGAAAAACAAACAATTAGAGGGCAGTTGGCGACTTTGTTTTGAACAAACAAATTTAATTAACATTCGTTTATTTCCCCGCTTGATCCGAGAGAGACAAATAGTCTAAGTAAAATTTATGTATCGGAATCAAATTCAATTTCGTCTTTGCATTTTTTACACGATTTTTTAGGACCGTTTTACTTTACCGTGAGAACGACAAGACTAAAGAGGATATGCCTCTACATTTTGTAGAATTCAATTATACACTTTTCTTGTGCAATGCGAGTAGTTATAAAGCATAATAAGTTTTGATGGGCAAGATTAATTGATCTATTAATATAGTTAGCATCACACGTCCCAATTACGAGTTCTGATATTGTTTTATGGGGGTAATAGGTCCAATTACCACATGAAAAATGTGCCATCTGACAAAGTGCAAAACGCTCCGCTAAAGCGTATTTTTTATTCGATGATTGACATTTTCTGGAACTAAGTAAAATTACGGACTGGAATAAGTGTTTCGTAGACCCTCAACAGACACTGTTGAAGGTTCATATTAATGCAGCATAGCAGATGAGGTTAGTTTCTTAGAAATAGCTATGTATGCCATAGCTATTTCTTATACTATTTATTATCTTGATACTATTTACTATTCAGTTCCACCAAGAAAACAACGGAATTTACTGCAGTTCCATGTGTTCTTACGATCTTGTGAAATTTGTTTTCTTACAGGATTCTTCTAATCTTCTTTAGCATCGTTTATATTGATTATGGCGCTCCTCCTACCTAATTTATATTCAGCTAGTGTTTTTTCATCACGCCTTGTGCTTAATATCGCAATTTGTGCCGTAGTTGGCGTAAGCCGAGGGGTCCTGTCACCTTTACTCTTTCGGACGGGCCGTCTTTCTCTGTTCAATACCTATTTTATTACTCGCTTACACATAAACAACTAAAGTTTACGATTGTTTTTACATTAAGAAATCGGTCATGGAGAGTAATAACCTAATTATTAAATGAAGATTAAAGACCGACAGTAACCGTAAATAAATATGATTATGAATCTGATATTGAGTCTGACCGATTGTCATTGACTTATTGTAATCGTACATTCGATGGCAAAATAATGCCTCAGTCATAAATATTCGTCGTATCGAATGGCATTCATGATAATGGACACTTTTTTCTCGGTATCGTCGCCTGTTGTCTGCGGTCTGGCGCTGGTCAAGATGTGCTGTGGGCACAATCAGTAAAAGTTATCATACATTGCACATTGGAATTTAGGAAGTACCTACAAATACTTTGTCATAGGTCTAACTACAAATAAAATTATTGGTATTTACTGACTTCATAAATACCTACTGACTATAGATTTCTTTCGTGTCAAAAAAAATTATTACAACATTATCCAATAGAGGCACGAGAGGGGGAACATGATTTTGGTGAGATCCAGGCCCTGTAGAGATAGGCTCTACAAGAATATGGTAGAAAGCGATGACTTTGGCGACAACGCGCGGCTGTTATAGCGTGATGGAAGGCCCATCATGGGGAACTGGCTAGAGAGGTCACACTGGTAGTCTCTCGTACCAGCTGATGGAGGTGTAGGTATCGGGTATTACCTGCGTTTGATCTAAAAGGCGTCCAGAAAACGAATGAGGACGACCGGGTGCTCGGCGTGGGAGACGTCGGGTAAGTCGTAGTGGCGGCCCTAGGAGTGGGAGTTCTCTCGCCAGCCACTTTGCTCACGTTGATGTTAGGAAGCGATGGAACAAGTTCGGAGTAGACTCCGGGCCTACACAGCCCTCAACGAGTGGTGGCGACTCGGGCGCCGGAGTTTGCAGAACGACCTCCGTCCTCCATGAGCTGTGGCTTGGGGGTGATAGGTGGCACGGTCTGTCACCCTAGCAGAAGCAGGCCCTGGCGGTGGTACAAAGTGCGCCTCCACTTACCTGGGGACTAGATGGGGACACTGTGGTTCCCCACACGTGAATGAGATAGCCCCAGGTCTGCCGGGGTTCGAGGGATATTTTTGTTACTATCTTACCTCCAGCAACTAAAGACCCAAAGACGACATGCGTTTTAGCCGGTACTCCCTAACCGGCTCTGGCGTGGGGTTATCCGTGGGGATATTTCTAACTATAAAAAAATCTACTATCACATTAATAGTACGAGTAAACTTCTTAGATTATGTATGACTAATATTAGTTGAAAAAAAGTCATTTTCTAGATATGTGGTACATATACCTAAGATAATTTTGAATGTTCTTAAGATTTGGTAAATTTATTATTTTTATATATATGTTATCTTTTTTTCTTCATATATAAATCAGTCATTCAATTTTAATGAATACAACCATGTAGGTATCTGTTATGTGGTCAAACGTGTTGTACTCTTATATTTATACCCTAACATCTACCATGTCTATCATGTTTCAATCAATTAGCTCATCGAAGTCTAATGCTGGACATGACCTCTCCTAATTTTGCGAAACTTTGGTCTATTTTTTCTACACTGACCAGACGGGTTGATGGGTTGGTACAGGCATTTATTTCGAGTTTTCCTTCTTTGGTCTACTCTGTCCAACATCTTTATGAGTAAATATTCTCTTCAACTATTCTATTCAAAATATTTGATTCTACGTATATTATAGAAAGAAATTGTTTTTTGCTATAATTGATTTGCTATATGTAAAAGATTCCTAAATCTGAGTCGAGGTGATCCAAAAACTGTGGCGCCACAGATCAATTAGTTCTGAGTAATAAACAAAGCAAATACGTTTGTTATGAGAAGAATTCGGCTGCCACTAAATTTCTTTTGCCACATCAATCAAAATCATACAGATAATGAAATCATCATTTGGGTGGCCATAGAGAACTTGGTTCTTAGAATTTTGTCTCCACGTTTGACCAACGTTATGCGCCGTTTCTCTCCGATGTGACCGACGTCATTATCACATTCCCGTTTTATTAATTAGTTACAAAATTTGCAACAAACTAATTTTATGCGCGTGTAGGTTTCTTTCTATAAGGTACATACATAAATATGTAGAATATGTAGATACGATCTCCATTGATGTTAATACCTAAATTAAAATATGAAAAAGAACACCGAAACTTGCTTGTGTCATGACTTCTAGAATGTAGATAAACATATTTAGATTTTTTTGTACAAATTAAACATAGAAACATCCAAACCAATGCCAATAGAGAAATTCATGCTTACAGATATTGGCACTAAGCGGGAATTGAACCCGCTCCCCCTGCGTTGCAGTCCAAGACTCAACAGCTTCCTCACAAATGCCGTCAAAGTCAAAACCAGGACACGGGTCACTGGTACATAATAAAATCATAAGATTTTAATACTTAATAAATTGCTAATAAAACGAGTGAATAGAAATATTACGACAAGACATAAATTATAGGAAATATGCTAGTGATAACGGTTATTCAATTTAAATTCCATTACTTTAAGTAATTTCTTTTTTAATGCTAATATATACACGTAATTTATTTTCAATTATACTAACTAATATATTTGCAAAATTGTTCGTACAGTGTTAATATTTTTCATCAGTTGTATATAAAGATGAGAAAAGATATAACATCTATTTTGTTATACTTGGTTGTACTTTCATTGACTAGTCAGTAATATAATAGTTAATACATAATATTTTCGAAAATAGTCTTGTAATAATGCAGCAAATATTTTTTCAGATGACGTCTACTCGTATAATGAATCTGCTCGGAGACACTATGGAATGAGTTATTACGTGAAGTGTACTAACTACATAAAATCCTTCACGTGTATGAGTGCATGCAAAAGTATTGGTTTTCAGGTTTTTCGAATGGATATTAACTGTAAATGTAGCTGCCATGAATTAAAGACCACAACCATTTTGCCATTCTTTAAGTGGCGAACTAATGGCACTATAAAGCGCGTACACAAAACAGTAAGTGTTTCGCTCTATCATATCGTCGGCACTTTATCACCACCACCACATTTAGAAAGTGAAGAATACGAAAATACTACAATTCCTTCTCTCACTGAAAGCACCACGACCTCTTATGAAAATACAACTACGACTTCAGGAAATGAAACATTAACAGAGGAAAGTCAAACAGAGTCACAGTCAAGCAACTCATCCACCACGGAAAGTGAATCCCCAAGTCCTTCAACTGCACCTGAGCCAGAATAGTCAGAAATTATCTCATCGAATAAATGTTATTTTGTGATTTCTTTTTACGTGATTCAACCCTAAATACTTCCATTGCTGTAACTCCTTGCTGTACAGAAGAAAAACCTAGAGTTGCCAGCTAAAATATTCGTTCCTCCATTAGCGTTTTAAGCAAAGCAAACATACATCACGTGATAAAATGCCCTAATGATGGCCTCTTATTGAAATGTGATTGGCGAAATGTGGGTTTCATACACTACAGCCTACCCCTTCGGGGATACACAGTTGTGAATTTGTGAATATATTTGGGTATTTAAGTATGTATGTCTGTGTGGTTCCAAGTTGAGTAGAATTTATCTCTTGTTCTTCCCATGCCGTGTCGTACAAGGCCACCAAGGAATGTCTAACCTCCACAAATATACAGTACACGCACTCAATAGTGCCCGAAATACGGCCATAGGTTCTAAATAGAATTATTGGTGAAATGTGGGTGTCAATTCAGCTCTGCCTAACCCTGCCAGGATAAAGGAGTGATTTTGGTATGTATTTTATTTCGAGAATAGTCAGTTAAAAATAATACATAGTCCATAAATAAACTTAACAGATTTAATTATATAATCATTATCAAGTAAAAGCAATACTGAATTTGAACAATTATTTAATCATAAATTTTTATTATGTGCTTATATAGGTACATTTGTATTAATTTAACAGAACATATATTTTCTATTATAACGTGGGTTTAATTACCAATAAATATATTGGAGTCTACATTACTCTAATGCTAACTTCGAAATATTTATTACATAAAAGACACAGAATGGTGAAAGACGTTTTAGTGTATTATTTTTTGATAAACCATCTTATAGTGCTTGCACTTACAGAGAAGTCTACAAGTAAGTGACAAGTAATTATCTATCTTCTATCTATATAATTGTAAAAAGTTTATGTTTGTCCGTGATGGATGCAAAAGCTACTGAACGGATTTCGATGCGGTTTTTTTAAGGGGTTTGTTCCAAATTAAAAACTTACGTTTATTTGATTGCAATCGGTTAAGTAGAACCAAAGTAATGATTAGTAGTATAGAATTTAAGTTGCACAGATGGCGCTTAGGTCGCGATAACCGACAGTCACGCTAGCGGAGTCATAGTCATAGGCTAGTTATGTATAATATTATTATTATTGGGTACACCCAGAGGCGGATTAAATGTTAAGAGCAATGTAGTCAAGCTTCTCATCGGTTCCGTTGCCTTCTTCTCGAGCATTACTTGCTCGTAGAAAGAGGCCTCGGCAATATACGCGCTCGCGCTGCGAATCATCGTTGTCCAAGGCACTGAGCGAAAGGATTCACACACCGAGCGGTCCACATACCTTGCTTCTTATTTTAACAATTTCCCCCCTTTATGCACATGCTGTACGAAATTCCGAAGTAATATAATGGATGACAGATTACTATACCTTTATGTAAGGTAATATTATGTATGCATGAACGTAACGCTAATGTCCTTTTTTATTTTTTATTTCAGTATCGGTGCCCATTCCAGAGGAACTCGGGAATGGTAAGTAATACTATTAACAGTTAAATTATCACAAATGCTCCTACCACGTATACTAATTGCGAATATCGAGGAATAAAGTAGTACCTAGAAGTCAACTGCAATGCCATTACAAGCAAGTGGGCAGTCAAACCATCCAGTCACTCTAACATATAAATATTCACCTTTGATTCTCCAACTGTGGTACAGCGGCTAAACTCCACCGAATGTGACGGGCTGTGCCGTCACTTTCGGAGAAGTAACAAATGCATCTGACCTCAGCATCAACTCTGTACTTATACATTTAATTTTAAGTATCAGTTTGAAAAGAAGTATAAGGCTATATATAAAACTAAATAGCCTAGTGGTATGGGTAATGAACTGCTGATACGAGGTCTCGGGTTCGATCCCAGGTTTTACCATGGCACACACCAATGACTTTTCGTTGCTTTTCGAAGTTATGTGTGTATTTATCGCAGGCTCGCCATCTACGACATTGGGACGTAAATATAAACTGGCGAAATGTGGGCGCTAGCACCTCTGCCTACCCCTTCGGGGATAGAGGCGTGAGTTTATGTTATGTATGTATATAACTAAAAATGTTAACATTATCAGGCCTGCAACCAAAATTCAGGACAGATTCTTTAGTGACTTCCCATTAGTCCACAGTAAGACACTAAAATAGTGAAAATAGTGAACAAGTATACGCATTTGATAGTTAGGGATGTGGTCTGTAGATGTCTGCAACATTGGTTTTGTCATTTGTTTTAATATCTGCAGAGCGAAAGAAGTTGTGACACTTGCAATATGCAAGCATGTAACGTAAAATGAGAATGTTACTAATTCATAAATAAACCGATTATGAATATTTTATTAGTGAACATTAGTCTAATTGATCTCTTCATGGTTCTTTCATAATTAATATGATTTTCAGACATGCCAGATTCGAAACATATGAATATATTACGATATGGACACCATAGGACCCAAGCGTGTAAAGTTTTCCAAAAAGCTTATATTTGCATTATGAAATGTCGAGAAATGGGTTATCAAATCGCCGAGTCAGACAAAAAATGTCAATGTACTTGTTTCAAAGACTCTGCGAAAAAGAAATATGATAATAGAGTAAAGAAAGGTTGGAGCGTACCGACTACCACATTACCGCGTTGGGCTCAAAGAGATACTACAGAAACCAGGGAAAATGACTTCAATAATGTAGGTCCTACAGAAGATAGCCATGAACTTATTGTAATGCAATCAACTAACAAAACAGATTCCAGTGCCGTAGATATAAGTCCTGGAGCGGACAATATTAACCAACCATTAAAAAGCACAACTAACCCTGAAGGCATTACCAATCAAGCACAAACTACGCCTAAAGACGATACTGCCAGTGCAACAGATACTTCCGGTGCAGCAGTTACTGCCGGAGCAGATACTGTCAGTGCTAATGTTACTACTGGTGCAGCAGAATCTGCAAGTGCAGACGGTGCTACTGAAGCAACAAATATTGCCAGCGCAGATGATACTGAAGCTGCAGCAGATACTGCCGGTGCAGATGATACCGCACCTGCAGCAGATACTACCGGTGCAGATGATACCGCAGCTGCAGCAGATACTGCCGGTGCAGATGATACTGCAGCATCAGAAAGTACTGCCGGTGCAGATGATAACGCTGCTGCAGCAGATACTGGCGGTACAGATGACAACGCTGCTGCAGTAGATACTGCTGTTACAGATGATACGGCAGCGGCAGCAGATACTGCTGGTACGGATGATACCACAGCTGTAGCAGATACTGCTGGTGCAGATGATACGGCAGCTGCAGCAGAAACTGCCAGTACGGATGATCCAGAAGCTGCAGGTGATACTGCGGGTGCAGATGATACCGCAGCTACAGCAGAAACTGCCGCTACAGATGATGCTGCTGATGCTGATGTGGCATAAGGGGTGTGAATATCGTGCAGTTAAGAAATAAAATGAAATACTATTATATTATGTGAATTCTTTGCCACTTAAATCATTTGCATTCTATCCTATCCTACTGTTCGATTACAGCTAGTTAATAAATTTTATATTCTGTATAATATGCTTATGTTCACCATTTTAATAACCGAAACTATAAGCCGAGCTAGTTCTTATTGGGGCCAACTGTCTCAGTGTAGACTGAATGAGTGAGAAAGAGGGGAGCCACTTTCCCAGTCGACACTACCACTGTCCGTATTCTCACGCTGTACTCGAACGCGACAAACAACACTCACTGTATCGACTTGCCTGGTTTTTGGAGATGCTGTTTGCTTGAGTTTTGTGAACTTATGAATCACTGGGTGCCAGACACTCGCCAGTTGTAAACCCATCTTCCCGGTTAAAGCTTATGTGCTTTTTATTTCAATAGTTTCTTTTACCATTCTGGATGTATAGTAAAGTTCTGTCTTCTCAATGATTAAGGATTTACCTTTACCTACTTTTATGGCAATAAAAGTAGGTAATCGAGGATTACGGCACAGCTGCGGGGAGGATGACGTTTCTTCTTCTATCTTCACATTGCACATGTTACGGCACACTACACTGACAGTATCAATGTTCTTAAAAAGTACCGACCGCTAAACAAAACTAGCCAATGTTTTTTGAATCACTGTATTTCACATCGAAAGTAGTTTATTGCCTTCTTCCCTATTGTAATTGCGATGTTCCCTAATCTCTCTCGTTTCTCGCACAATGGAGATAAGGGAAGCTGATAGAGATGTGGTTCGATAGAGAGTACCTATATTCTTAATAAAATTTGAGTGTTTTTTAAATTTCAATAGTCTCCGGGATCATTCATGGGCCCTTGCTGCACGGTCGACTTTGTAGAGCGTTTTTGTTTCATGTCAGCTATGTGTTCTTTGCATTACGAAGCATTCCAATCATTACACCAACCGTGACAATACCCATCCTAAGTAAACCCGCGACCATAACGATTGAAAAGTAGCCGAAACACCGGGCTAAATGTAAATAATACCAAATAAATTGCAACAGAATCCTTCAAAAAGTGGTTTCATTTCAATGTGTGACATTCGCGTAAAATGCAGAAGTTATAATATAAACCCTCTCTCTATATTACAATATGTATACAAAAATACAGACTGTGCAAGTTTGATGCCATTAGAGTCGATAATTCTTTAAATTCTAGTATTCTACATTTAGGTATTTCTTTTATTGAAACAACATACTGGTGTTTTCATCTTAATATAAATATCAGTAATATTTCTTCGGTATACGGTTTATCGAGAGGAAATACATACCTACATAAATATTATTGAACTGAATATTTACGAAGTGTAGCAGATAATTATCAATATATTTCAGTAACGACCGCATTAGGGAAATAACTTCGGGTTTCCCATCAAATATTAATGTTACTACCATCTAGCATGAATGAATATGAATTCAAGTGAATACGAGTTTTGTCTCCAGTTGCGATATATATATATATATATATATATATATATATATATATATATATATATATATATATCGCCCGGTGAAGAATGGGTTAGATCGTTGTCAGTGAATTTGCCTTTATTATGCAATTTATGTTTGAGTAGATATACCATACTTCAAAATACGAAAATTGGCACTTTTACAGAGCCATTTCGTTGTCCGTCTGTATGGCAAGATCTTTTTCTCAGGTACACAAAGCAAAAATGATAGCCTAACCATCTAATACAATCTATTTATGATTTGAGTCAAGTGGAAGAAGCACCCGTATGTTTTACATATGTGTGAGAACAGTCAATATCAATAACAATAACTCATTTCTTTGAAGTCACATATGTGTGCGTTTTTGTGTTTATGTGTGCCAGTGAATTGTGAACGATTGAATATGTGTTAGTGAGTGATTTGCCTGCCATCGAATGAGAAGGTAAATTTCACCAATACAGCACAGGCTCACGTAGTTGAGTGGTATTATAGGCGTAATGGCAATGCGAAGGTTGCGAGTTCGAACCTCAGCTATATTGACATAGGCGGTCTGATTAATTAATAGTTTTATTTTAGTTCTTTATTTTGTTTGTGATATTAAAGAACCATACAGTCGACTTTTATACTAAGTGTTCCGTAATCTCAATAATATGGAAAATAAAACAACATCATTTATTTATTTATTTATTTAGTTATTTATTTATTTAGTAGACCTAAGAATAGTCATATACTATTGTGCGGGATAATTGAAATCCAAGCGGGCGTAGCCGAGTGCAATACGTTTAGGTTTATACATTAAACATTCTTTATATAATGAAGAGGTTATTCAATATTATCCTTCTGGATGTTTAAATCAGACAAGTATGGACGCAGGTAAACTAATTAACTTTCAGTAACTAAAGTGTAGTGAATCACCATGTTAACGTTTAGAAATTATACTATATGCAAATATAATAACTTCTCATTTCGTTAACAATAACATCACTCACTTATTTACAGTTCAATTTCTTTATTTGTCAAAATGATGCCACATAATTACCTACATCTTTTAGTTCCTAGGCACTAGTGCGAAGAAATGGCGCAACATATTCCAACTTTTATTATAAATAGTAATAATAGTCATTTATTTGCTTAAATTTGCCTATATATTAGATAGTAAGTATATAGGTATAAGTATATAGTATATAATAGGTATATAGGTATAAGTATATAGTATATAATAGGTATATAGGTATAAGTATATAGGTTTTAATTATTCCAAGTTATCTATACCGGAGTATATATACCTAAGTATAATTGAAACCACTAAAATACAGACTTACAATGTAATTAAACAGAGATAATAATAATAAGAGGACATCCAACTCCAGTACCCTAAAGTAATATGACCACTAGACCTGCACGGTAGAATATTTTTTGGCAATATCGCTCACCTGCTTTTCTCCATAAAATTTTGCGTCTATCCTTGTCTGATTTAAAACATTTTTCGTCACTAAATATTACTATATTGTTGCACCAGTCAAAATTTAAATAGTCCCTGACAAAACTTAACCTACTTCGACGATGAAGATCCGACTTCAAAATTTTTCTTGCCGGTCTGCGACATTTGATCCCAGCCGCCCGAAGATGGTTCCTTACGGTTTGCAATGTAACATGGTGTTTGGTGGTCATAACACGGGTGGACATAAAGGGGTTTTCTACCTATATGTTTTTCCACCACCTCTTTATGCAAAGAACACGCATCGGTGTAGGCAAAGGCTTTGGGGCCAGGCTGAAGACGGTCTATGGTGCCTGAATCGCCATATCGGCGCACCCACTGCTGCACAGCTTCCATCTGTAATGAAAATAAAGTAATAAAATTCCTTGTTAAAATTCTGTAAAATTTATCTACTTATATATTTTTGTTCATTATTAATATTGGAAGAAATAATAGATTATCCAGGATTATAAAATCAAATAACTTTCATAATAATAAATTGCAGAAAATACTACTTACCGATATGTTCAATTTTCGAGATATTTCATGTATTGAAATATTTTACTCATGCAAAGTAATAATATGCGCTCTCATAATAGTTGTAAGTTGTTGATTCATTTTTATAAATAAAAAAGTTGTTATTAACCGTGTGGAAAGCACAACGAATCCAATTGTTGACAGATAAAATTAAAATTATCATGTTATTTTAATCATGAGAATGAGGGTAGCATAAATTCCAATACATTCGAGAAACATTCATGCAATCATGTGTGTGCAACAATACTCGCTCAGTAATAATAAAAATACTACTGATTCAAGTTGCTATAAAATTATAACTAAAATATCAAGATACTTTTGTGATGTTACCTAAACATTCCCTTAATAGGTAAATAATTAACATAAAGATATACAAAAACAAATATTAAAAGTTCAAAAAGTAAAATTCGACTGGGAATCGAACTCAAAACCTTACGATGTTTAAACTTTTCAAAAGCGTATCTGTAAACCCCGGGGTCACAAAGGCTTACTAATATGATATCAAAAACCACGTTCATATAGTAGTAATAAGAATTTTATGAGTACTATTATTGAAGCAAATGTAAACTGATGATTGAAGATAAATAAATACGAATGGTTTTGAATCAATTGTAATTTGCAAGTGTGTAGGTGTGTGTGAGTGAGGAAACGAGTTATTGTTACACACACATACATGTCGAACACTGGTGACCTTTTCTGCTTGCCAAAATCAATATAAAGATCTGTATAATACTTATATCACTAGACAGGCTATCGTTGTTGTCTTGTGTACGTGTGGAGTTATAAAATTAAAGATCGGCAACTACAACGTCTTAGGCCTTTCACCGCCTTTCTTACATTAGGCAACTGGAAGGAAATTGACGTTTTGTCGACTAGAATTATGACCAAACCCCAGATTCCGCCACCTTGTTAATACTTTTGAGAGCTGCTGAAACGGCAACTTGGGTTGTTGGGCATGGAAAGGGTTTAGAGCTGTCATCATCATTATCATTGCGTTAGTCCCGATCGTACCCGATTTTTCCTTCAACACCATAAAATCTTGGAATTCCTTACCAGCTCACTTATTTCCCTCTTCCTACAATACCGGGTCCTTTAACGTGGGCGTGAAAAAGCATCTGATGAGGCCACCATTGTAACACTCTATGTGTTTGTAATGGTGACCCTCTTTACTGAGAAAAGTCTCATCTCAACTCAAGGACTTCACAAGTTTCATCTCTGAGGTGAAGTCCATTGCCAAGTCTTAAATAAAAAGTAATTAAATAAGTTACTGTACTTCTATAGCGGACCCTGGGCACCGAGGTGGCCACCTGGTACGCAACCGGGACTAACCCAAAGATGATGATGAGTGCTATAATTACCAAATAAGTTGGTTATCTACTAACTATCACCGACGATATAACCCTGGCAGCGTGGAGGTACATATAGTACAGGTATTAAAGTTTCAGTTTCCACGTAATAGACGAATTAATACGTGATCAGTTTTATGATATTATATGGGTAATATTCATTAAAATTTTAGCATTAACTAAACTATATTCAATGTAAATATATTCAATTATTCACAATATGAATTTCTTTACCAACAGTTTTTCCCAAACTTGAGTTTTTATCAACAATCTTTGCCGAAATACAGGGGTAAGAATCGAAGTTTTTATGCAATATCCCAAGAGGCAATACTGGATAGTGACGGCTATGACGTATCACTGAGATTTTTTACCAATACAATGTAAACATATTTTTGCTTTTATATCGATATATCAATTTCTTTTATACGGTTTGACGTTTTGCGTAAAAAACAACATTTTACTTAAAGACACTTTCGTGACAAGGGTGCGAAGACTGAGGGAAAATAGTTTATAGATACATTTAATAAATATTTTTTCAAGTTAGTAAGTATCCACGTATAAGTTTGGACGCAAAATTGTTCTTTACAACGGTAAATTCAAATATGTTCAGTATCATTAATTTAACTTTTTTACATAGCTAAAACTTACAATACACAAATATTATAGTTTTATTAACATTCAGTTTAACTAAGAAATCGGATGAACTTCGATATCTTCCGTGAAGCAACTGCTATCTAACTTCCACAACCCACTGGTGATATCTAAGTTCAGTACACAGACAGCCTCTGTGGCGTAGTGGTAGTCAACTGTAACGCAGGAGGCACGAATTCGATCCCCGCTTAGTGCAAATATTTGTATGCAAGATATGGCTATTTGCACTGATCTGGTCGAGACTTGGAGAGCACGTTAAGCCTTCGATCCCGTACGTCCTATAAACGTTTATGGCATTCGTCAAGCTGAGTGCCTCGTTCCGGAGACTTTGCCTTGAGCTAACCATTGGGCGGGGTGAAGTCAAAATAACGTGTCCTAAATAAATTAAAAAGAAAGTTGGAGCCCTAAAAAGTTCAACATCTGGTCTAGCTGCAAATCTTCGATATCAACTAAACCTATAGGCTGTTGGATGGCAATCGCTTCTCGGGAAATATCGAGGTTCAGCCGCAACGCAATTAGACTGAGTAAAAAAGAGGACCCTGGACTCCATGGTGACAGCTTCCGATGCGACTGGGATTAACGCACGGATGATGATGGAGTACATATACCAGATTGTCGGATTTTATGGGGATTTAACTACAAGTTATCATGTGTTCGCGATTTCGACGAGGGATTTTTTGGTGGAAGCACATAGTGTAGGAAGTGATAATGTTATGCTAGTAATAGATCGCGTCGGTAGCTTATACATATAGTGTATAGTCGGCCTGACGATCGAGAGGTCACGTGTTCGAATCGAAGTTAGTGGAATATTAGTAGTTTCGGTTGCTAATATTGTTTAAAAAATAAAGATATAAATAAAAATAAATAAATAAAGTATTCTTAAAAGTTAATCAAGTGGTATTGGGTCAAAATGGATTGATCAGATAAATAAACACAAGTGTTCGTATTGAAAATAGTAAGATTAACTACAGAAAATGAAAGTTATTTAGTGAGAGAGTTTGACTCATCCAGTAGCCTACCTACCTACCTACTTTGATTGAAGATTGATTTATTTGTAATAAAACGCCTTTGAGCTCTCCTTTATCTGTCTACGCACAATCGAGGGCGAAACAAAAGAGGAAAGCAAACAATAAATCCAGCTACATAAAAATTGCAACAACTTTGTTCATAATACCGATGGAGGCATCATCAAAAGTTGGTTCGCTTCGCACCCTCGCGCCCATTCGTGCAGAGATTACCAATAAATCCAATACGGGATAATTGGCCGGCTTAATTCTGTTCTATCTTTCTACTTAGTTCAGTCGTCAGAATGTGCCAGCTCAGGCCCCTTGGGAGAGTCCAGTCGAGAGCACAAACATCGGCCAGTTGCTGAACAAAAATAAGATCTTGGTTATTTCCATAGGATTCAAATTTATTCAACAAATTGCTAACAAAACAGAATCGACGGTCAATGAAGAAAATGGCACAATTAATGAGGTATTTTTAGTTTTCTGTATTACTTAATATTTTATTTACGAGCTCAACGTTATTGATTAATGTTTTGATATAGAATATTTTTATTTACGATGTTGAGTGACATGTGATGGACATACATAGGTGAGATCCCCTGTAGTCTAATGGATGAGAATTATGGAGTCAAGGGGTGGCAAGTGTGGCAACGATTTGATATTCGCATCCACTGCTGGCCCTCGGGACCGCTGCGACGTGATTCAATAACGATGTCCTACGATCGACGTTTTGATAAGTATGGAAAATGCATCCAGATAAATCAATCATGTGATTTTGTGCTGCTGAGATTATATTAGGGTCGGCATACACTTGAAATGAAATTGTTAAATGGAAATCTATCTAACCAAGAAAATATTGTTCACTTAATTCCTTAAATAATATGAAATGATATCAAATACATAACTAAATATAACTACTTAACTCCGTACACGCACAATTTGTGTGACAGGTATAAGTATGCGTATATATTAATTCTTCTCCCCATGATGAGTTAGAATTAAAACGTCAGTCAAAGCGGAAAAATACCGTTCCGAAAAATTAGCCAGTGAAATTCTAACAAATAATTAATCTGGAATAATCATACAAAACGACGCGAGCGGGATGCTCGGCCATTATTACCATTCATTTCAAATCAGCCGTGCGGAGGGTCGGGGAGGGTGAGGGCCTCGCTCGACCTGAATAAGCATACATTTTCCAATCAGGCCACGTATCATTTAACTCGCTATTAAATTCGACTTCTTCCCTCGGAATTATTATCATGTCAAAAAGAATCCGAGTAAGTAAATACATGTTATAATTCCAAAAAGAAACAACCTGTTTTACTTGATGTGAAAAATCCATAGGTCTATTCAGCTTTAAATACATTGTGTGGTAAGCATTGAAAATTTTAAAAGAAAAAATTTGGGTGTTCATCATGGCAGCAGCGAAATACTTTTCATAAACACCGTCATAACATTCATGCTTAAGACCTTTTAAGGTAATTACCTACGCTTTATGTTTGAGTTTTTCGCCTCGGCACGGTGCTGAATTAGAATTTTTTGAAAAGAAGTTTTGCATGTTTCTTACAGTTCAATGTTTTAATTTATAAATATGTTATTAAACAGAGAAGATTTGTAAAACCTTAACGGGATTTGAAAAGGTAATCGAAAATATATCAATGGACTGCGTAACGCACTAAATGATGCGTTGTTTATGCCGAGCGTGTGACAGCACGAGCCAGTCACCTGACACCGTGAGCCAAGTCACCCGACCTCCCCCGTTATTAAATTAATAACTTTGAACACCGTCATTATCTGACTAATTGGAGGGGTGATGGGCTCCTTTTAACACATTACCTAAGCGTTTAACGTCACTTTTATTAACTGCATAATTAATATTTCTTTCGCTCCTGTGAGTTGTGCATGACGTTGACTTATTTTCATTTGACTAATGACAGTGTCAGTTATTTAAAAAAGCGCTTGCTTTGCTAACTTATATAACATTATAACGAAAAATTAATATGATTTTAAGCTTAGTTTAAGCTGGAGTTTAAGTGATATGTTATTAATTAGTACTTATTGTCTTAATAAAAATAGTACAACAAATTTTCTTAGATTCTAAAAACTTATAGGCACGCGATTATAAATACTGTAAATTTTTAGGTTTCCGTACCTCAAGAGGAAAACACCTAGCCCTGAGGGTTAGGTACACACGAATAATTTGTGGTCCGTCCGTCTGTCCGTCTGTCTGTCTGTCTGTCTTTCAATACGTGTTGACAGCCAGGCAGGTATCAGTATCAGGTAACAGTAGAAATTTATATCGAGTACTCAGATCTACAACATCTTAAAACCTGTGTAAAAATCAATCTTCCACATCAGCGCAATCAAAATATACCTACAGACGTTTATGTAGCAAATTTAAGCAACCTGATAACCGCGACTGCTTATTCCTTCTTCGACCATTCCATAATATTTGAAATGAATGAATTTTAAAACGTTGTTTTTGGGGTCATTTACAAACGTTGCGCATCAATGTTTGTAAATGACCCATTATTCCAATATTTTTTTTTTTTTCAATATATATTCGATATTCGAAATTTGAAAACGATAACCCTACTAAATAATTAATATCAGGTAAGCTGGGTGCTATTCTCATGAGCGTCCGAATGGCGACCGGATTCTGTTTGTACATGTTACGAAATATATAAAGTAAAAATGTTTGTCGGGAACCCTCAGTGTGCGAGTCCGACTCACACTTGATCGCCCTTTTTAATGATTCATTAATCATTATTTACTTAATATAACTTTGATTTTTGTCCAGTGGTGGAATATTGCACGGCATGAAAAACTTTACTTCATGAAAAAATTATTGAATATTTTTTGTAGCCGGAGTTATGAGTACGGTGTACCAACAAACCAATAACTGAGCGGTGGAGCAAGATTGTTATCACAAAGTATTAATTAGCGTCTAACGGTACCATTTGTGTTGTTTATAAACATATCATTTTGCTGTCCTACCAACGCTCTAGGCTTAATTTTACTTAGAAATTTAAGAGATATAATTAAGAATTTTGCAGAGCGCAATAATTTAGGGATCTTTTAATGAGTGATATCAGGTTTCCAGTAATTAACGCCGGGGGCAAGTTGCTGTTTTTGTTATCAAATATAATTGTTTACCAAATTTGATTGGCGGAATATCGGGTTTTGCTTAACACGCTCTACAAGAGTCAAGTAGAACGGTGAGTGGAACGGTGTTATAATTAATGTGCAGAATATTGTACGAATAATGTTGTAAACATGATACGTGATAATACTTTAAATGGATGGCGAAGACCTTGGTAGGCGGTGTACGTTTCCCTGCCAGTCAGTGTACGGATAACCGTTGAGGCCCTACAATCGCGAGCGTGATACAAATATACACATAATTTTAATGCCCGGGGGTGAAGCATTAAAAGTCAGGGATCAAATGCCTTTAATACTACAGGGAAAAGCTATGGAGTCGCCTTTATTGCAACGTTTTATTTACAAACAATTATTCCTGTTAGGTATAGATAAAAAAATATTAGTTTTTGATATGTTTACTTCTTTTTTCGATTTTTTTACGTGTGGCGACAGAAAAATTATTCTCACCAGCCCATCTCATCCGAAGAGTATCGTAAGTGGCGGCTAGCGGAAAATGCACACGATAATATCACTACGAGAGAGGGAAAACTCGAAATAAAACCCCGTACCAACCCGTCTGGTGAGCGTGGAAACAAAGCCCAAAGCCTCTCTACTAGGAGAGGCCAGCAGTAAACTGCGATAGGCTAATTGGACCCTTTTATCGTCATTTTTTTGAAAACGATTTGAACAGGTAATAATGAAAAAGAGTAAACGATGAGTAAGAGTGAGTTGCTAAAACTATAGTTAACATTAAAGTACTTATAAATACGTAAATATACGCACACATTGTTCACACATCATCGAAAACAATCCAACAGCCTGCATAGCTATTATCTATCATCAAATATTCAGACAAATCCGCTCACATATTAGGTACGTAGCCGTCAATAGGGTTTGAACCGTCACCCTTTTAATTTAGACTTGGACGAGGGGGTCATTAAACAATAAAGTGTTGATTAAAAGCCCCCATGCGCGGGCGGCGTGCAGTTCAATGCGAATAACTACGCTTCCTGTATTGAGCTATTATTTTATCACCAGATGATTGGCGGGCACACATTCAACGTGAACGATGCTCCTTCAACTAACTACGCTTAAGGTCAAACGGTTATTGTTTTAAACGATTCTGACGCATCCATTTTCAATACTTCTTGCATCAAACTTGTATAGTATCACTTACTCGTGGTATCACCCTGTGGTGGTAAACACTCCTCTAACAAGAAAAACGCTTAAAATTCCCTCGACAAGACAATGTTTGAATAAAAATATTATTAGGTATACTAGGGTAGGTATCAAAATTCATCATTCTCTGAACCTTTTTCCCAACTCAGTTGGAGTCGGCTTTTCAGTCTAACTGTGATGCGGCTGAACTTCGATATTTTCCGTGAAGCGACTGCCATCTGACCTCCACAACGAATGGTCCAATAACCAATGGCGATATCGAAGTTCTAAGTAGGGTATCAAAATTAAGGGCTAGTTATTTTTGGAGGTAGAACCTTTTTGTTACGGAGGTTTTGTAAATATGGATGTAATTTTTATGTAACATTGAATTGCTATTCAAACCCTTTCATTTATGTATTCTCTATAATCTCATACATATATGTGATTGAATTGGTGACTCTGCTGTCATCAAGTCAGTCGCCTGTCATAAAGTTGACCATTCGTTTGTCTGCCACCTTAGTGGTATGAATTAAATAACAGATGATATCATTGTATATATTTTGTTTCGTTTAAAACAACCAATTCATACATGAAGTCACGTGATAATAGTTTCAACCATTGTATCACCCTATCATTCCTATCTCATTATCGCAGTCATCACATGGTTTCATCATTTCAGTTCCAACACAATTGAATGAAGCTAATTGAACGCAATAGGTACTGGGGAATATACAACGAAAAAGTATTTTTTTATTTTGGATAGATTTGCGATTGGCCACAGCTTTTTTCCCATAACACTAGCGGTTGTTCACGGCTCCATTCAGGATGAAAATTAGTCTATGTACTTATTTTTCTATAGTTTTACATTTATCTACTCCTATGCCTAATTTCAGTTAAATCCGTTCAGTCATTTCATTTAATCCTTCACAAACTGTCCTAGCCTCTGTGACGTGGCTTTAGTGAACGCGACAGCAGATGCAGGTTCGATCTCCGTTCGATGCAAATATTTGTATGCATGATATGACTATTTGCATTGGTCTGGTCCTGCCTTAGAGATCACGTTACGCCTTAGGTCCCGTTTCTCATACAAACATCTATGGTAGTCGTTACGGGTAGTTGGAACCCTAAAAAGTTCAACAACTGATCTAGCTGCAATTATTCGATAGCACCTATACCTAGGAGTTTTGGAGGCCATCAGACTGGACAAAATGCGGACCCCAGACTCCGAGGTGACAGCTTCGAATGCGACTGGGATGGTAAGAAAGTAGGATGGGATTTAAAAACGTTTTATAATTATGATAAATGTTAGTATCACAATACAGTAATTTTTACAGTCTGTTTTGAAATTGACACGTCATTCAGGAAGTACTTCCTAAAGGTAGGGTTTGGAGAGTGTTCTCTCTGTCACATATTGTACTAGCAGTTTGGTACCTTATTATACTTTGTGTATAAGACATATTAAAACTTTAAATTTAGTATTAACAACTCTCAAAAGATATCAAGTAAGCAAAGCGACTTTTCGACATGCCAAATCAAAAGTACATACATCTGTTAAGATCTATACCTACCATATCGCACCCATACGAGACTAAGAGATAATTAATCACGAGAAAATATAGGGTGCAACGAACGCGAGTACAGGACAGGAGTAATTACAACGGGCTCATTTTATTTATAACAGTTAATACTAAGTAATATTATCGCTATTGGTTGATTGTACAATTGAAAATGTATATTACGTAAGAAAAGAAAATTCAAATCTGTTCTAGCTGTGAGCAACTACATGTGGATATCGCTTATCGCGGTCTATAGAAATTACAGAACTTCTAGTTCACCTACCACTAAATTCCCTCAAAATTGGTTTAGTGGTTTAGGCGTGCAATTTTAACAGACGGACCGTGTTACTTTCGCTAATAGTAGTATTTTAGTACGTATTAAATACATTCGATTTCAATCATAACATTCTAAAAAATTGGTTTCATTTACAACAGTATTTTGTTGACTACTAAGTTGCAAGTGTTACTTAAGTATGGTATGCACCTTATTATTTATATATTTGCACACAGAGATAATCTAGAAAACCATTTATGGAAATTGTATACCAATCGTTAAAAAGAGAACCGCCCTGTTAACAGATTTTAAATCATTGCCGTCACCGGTCGCCATTGTAACGTCAAGTTAGTTCAAAAGCGGTCGTTCCAGTCGAACAAAATGATCTTCGCTGGAGCGGATTGCGGTTCCACACCTCGTGGAATCAATAGATCTCATTCAAATAATAACAAGGAGTTATAGATCAGGCGTGTGAGGCCGTCGGACGAGCGGGCGCATCTGACGCAGCCGGCTCAGTGATGCGGACCGCGGCTCGTGCACCCGCGCCCTTACTCCAGTGCATGTCACATTTGAGTATGGAAATGGATATTTATTTCACGTCTCAGACGCCCGCCGCAGCCGTCTGCGGTGATCTCTGAAGATGATAACGCTCCGATTTATATATTTCACTCGATGATCGGTAGCTACTGCTGATACTATGTTGATTTATACAGGGCGGTATCTACTATACTATTTTAATAGTAAAATGTTGATAATATTTGTATTGATGAACTACTAATGATAATTTTAAAACGGCTTAGAACTTTGACTCAAGAAACCTTCTAGTTCGGGTAACTAACGTGGGTATGTTCTTACTGGCCTTCGATGCTATATAAAACGAATTTCATTCTAGATAACAACATATATCAAGCTACAAGCATGGAAAATTATGGCGGGAAATGACTATGTAATTTCCGAAATAAAAAGTGACAGAATAGGTACCTATGTACATTTTTAGATTATAAGCTATCTCGATGCCAAACTTCAACAGAAATTATTTAAGTGTCTAGGCGTGAATAGGTAACATACCTATATACCGACTTACAGTGTTACTTTCGTATTTGTAATTATAAACTAGTATGGATGTAAACGTAATATTTGGAATGTCGATACAACATTCATTAAAAGGCGGTCAGCATTAAAATGATCATAATGATCGAAACTATCTTCACATTACACGTTTGCAGCGACGCTATAAAATCAGCTTTCTAAACTATAAAACATCATACAACAACCTCTAGTGTATAAGGGGATATTGCATGCAAAATCTAGCATTCACCATAAACTCGCCTGTACTTAATTCCTCTCTTATGGTTGAGAGATCGCCGCGTTGAAGGCGATGCACATATTCACACTTTATAAGGGCAGATAATTGATTAGTATCTGATATTGTAATCATAGGCATTAATTAGAAAACATATGGATAACTTAGTTACTTGTAATTAATTCTTCATCCTTGTTACGTAGAATGTTGCGTGGTAATTAATTAAGACACACCAAAATAAATTACGTAGGTATATAAGTGCGTGAACTTAAAAATAAAAGAACGCTACATGAAAAGGTGAATGTGGGAATGTATTGATAAGAAATTTGTTGTCACTACAGTATACCTACATCGATCGATCCTCAACGATAAACTTGCAACATTATGGACGAGTGGATGTTTGTTATTTAATCACGCCAAAAACCGTTAAACAGATCTTGATAATATTTTGGCGCAAACATAGATTATAATCTGAAAATGCTTACAGACTGCTTTTGATTTCATCTCGAAAATAGGTTCTTGGGTGTCGCGGTAACGAGGTTGATTAGAAAAGATGCTAATCATAAAATATGTACGTAAAAATGGCAGATATGTATAAATAATTATGGAAACCAGTCCAGGAGTTTACTTAGGAGGATATTGAAGAAGAAGATATGAGTATAAGTTATATTATGTACTAACTTACTTGATACTGCAGTCTATAAGAGGTCAGAGATCTGTGACGGACAATATTAACCATCCTGCAAGAGTTCAGTGACGTTGAAATAGATCCACTCGACGTCTTTACAACGCGCCTTCTGCTTAAACAGAGAAACATGAAAAAACTGTGTAATTCCGAATAGATTAAGAAAACAATAACGTCCACCTGAAACGAAATACTTTTCTGGCCTATATAAATATTCATATACTCGTATGTAACTCGTATGCAAGTACTGCACAGCAACACAAGAAAAGATAAAAAAGGACCATATTAATTCAGATCGGACATTCTAAGTTATCTGCAGCTTACATTTATTTAGTTTGTTTCGAATTGTGCATTTATTTTTCTCAAGAGATTTAAAATTTATAACGTGGGTATGTCACGTCCCGGGTTAATTAGGTGTGGCGCAGGAGTCGGTGGCTGGAGTTAGCGATGCGGCTAGACCTATTATTTTCACCATCGCATATATAGTATACGTATACCGCTCAGAATAATTATAGACCTCTTCACCGCCTTTACAAAGATTTTGCATACTCAGAGTTCAGATAAAAGTATAGTTTATTGAAATGCTTGTAATGCTTTGAATAAATACGACTAATGAAATGGTAAGACGCTACTTTAAAGGCCTTGTTTGATTAGAATTCACGGAAACCTGACAGAATTAAACTACGAAACTTTATACCTTTACTAACAAATATATTGGACTCTAAAGTGAAAATAAACTTTAGAATTCACAATTACACACTTTTTATTAAGTTCTTACTTCACGTCGAATAATTAGTTGTATTTAATTAGAAATACTTTCTTTTAAACATTTATGATACGAGCATACAATTGTATTACGTTTTTTTCCCTTACGGAAATCTCTACGGACACCGGAAGTCACCAAGGATGGTTATATTGAACTTCTTCAGGTTCGATTTCTTGAGGTTTGGGTTCATCTCCCTGTTTTAGTTACCTTACAGTACCTATATGTTCAGCATAATCGATGTACCCTTGAAATACTTGCATTTTTTGTATGATTTTAGATTGACATGGTCATTTAAACTTCTATTTTTAAATTCAAGGGACATTTACCATGTTTGTTAGTTTCAGAGTTCAACCGATATTTCGGTGCTCTTGCAATCGCCATGACATGACACGGTGTACTGACGACCGCCGAGTTAGTTCTTATTGTGCCAACCGTATCGGTCTATCCTCTTTCTCATTCGTTTATTACGAGCGTCGCCACTACCAATTATATTGTATTAGTTATTGATACAGTTTATAACGGCGGTATCGGTATATCTGCAGTGCAGAGAAGTGTGATACCATAAAAGCCCCTACATCTAGGTAATTGTCTGGTGCTGTGCTTGAGCAAAGATCTCCCTGGATTTTTTTCAACGAGGCTCCTATCTATGCGATAGCATCGAATATTTATTGTCTTTAATAGCTTTTTGTTATGATTCGACATTTCGGTATATCATTATTCATTTAGCATTAACAAGGTCGTGAGTTTAAATTTTAGCTAATATGCCATTGACGTGAACCCACTTTTAATTTAAGCAATTTAGCCAACTGAAGGGTTTTTGTTTTATACCTAAGTAAACCTATTAATATTTCTGGTTATTAATACTTTAAAAAAAAACTTTGGATAAATTATTCAAAACACGATGCCATATCATTGTTTATGTAGGTATTAATGGAAGTTTATAAAATGTCTGTCTCAAAATTGTTACACATTAAAGCTGATTTAATACGAGCGATAAAGGGCGTACCTACATTATGAAAGGTTAATAAAACACGGCATCGCGACGAGCCGGCGCATATTTCCAACATTAATTGGAATATGGCGATAAGTGGCGAAGAGGTGGTTCTTCATCATTAAGATAATATGCAAATAACTGAGAGAAGATGCGATAAATTTTCCCCACAAGACTCAGTGGATCAGTCTTGATTGATTAGTAGACGATAGCGTGGATAAAACGCGAGTAGGCAATTAATATAGTGCAGTGTTTGTTATATTACTCTATTTATACAAACTTATTTTTTACATATCATACATTTGCACATACCTATTTACAATGTATGATTTTAGATTGACATGGTCATTTACATATTCACTGTTAAATATTTCGGGATATTTACGATGTTTATTGATTTTATAGAACAACCAATATTTCAGCGCTGTTGCAAGTACCATGATCAAGGTGTAGTGACGAGTGACAACCGCCGAGCTAGTTCTAGTCATCGAATCAATGGAGGTGTTTTTTGTGTCGGGGGTTTTTTTCAATAATTTAATTTTTATTTTAAACTGATCTCCTTGTCAAGCCCTTTGATTTGATACCCATATTGGCGGACTAGAAAATTTAAGAGGTAACTCGCTATTTTGTGGTGGCAATTATCTTGGATTTGAAATTTGTCATAGTGTATCGTGTTTTACTAGTCAAATCCTTTCATTTGACATCCATATTGAGGGATTCATGCAAAAATATGTGGTCCACCATAATTATGAGGCGGCGACCACCTGGGATCGATTGTCATCAAACAAAGCTAAGAATACTCCCGCCTAATTCACCTTTCAAACAAAAAAACTACACCGAAATCGGTTCATCCGTTCGGGAGCTACAATACACACATACATACAGCCACGGGAAACTTATAAAACCCTTACGATTTTACGTCGGTACTTAAAAATGCACTTTTTGTTTATCTAATAATTCAACAACGTCATCATTGGTCGACTAGAGTTGGAGAGACGAGAGTCGGACTAGTAAAGTTTTAATTAAATGTTATAATGATGTAACAAAGTCTTGATAGATATACATACATGTAGACTAACAGACAAAGAAATGATCTTACTAGGGCAAAGCTTTTCCTTTTGAAATATGGAACCCTAAAAATTGCGATGAGTTTATCGAAGGATAGATGGATAAATTTATCGAAGGAACGAACAAATGAATTAATTAACACTGAAACAACAGTGATAAGATGAGTTCTGACATTAAAATTATGTATATGTCTGTATTTATATAATTACGATCACTACTCGTTAAAAGTAATTCCTTGAACAACAGAAATAAACTATGGCAGTCTTTCGAATATGGCAAATAAATAAATATAGTAAGACAACTAACATACTCGTAGTTGCTTCATGGAATCATATCACACCTGTAATAATGTTTACTGGAAAACATACCGGTATGAAAAAATACATACTTACATACAGACCTATATAATATACCTATTATGTATGTAATGAAGGCTCAGAAAACAATCCAATATGAATTTGTTAGCATAAATATATCTAACTAGCTGTTTCCCGCGGCTACGCCCGCGTGAACTTCTGATCCCGTTCATGCTGTCGAGCATTTTCATATTTATTCACCTTTTAAACCTTCTCTCAAATCGGTCCAGACGTTCTCGAGTTTTAGCGAGACTAACGAACAGCAATTCATTTTTATATATATAGATTTAGATCGGAAAAAGTGAATACTTCAACGTGACGAACCCCGCAAATATCGTTTTATTTTAACCAATAGTTCGTATGATTGTCGGTAGATGGCATCTACCATCTCTCCCCACAATGGCTGTGTGGCCGAAATTCGGATGCCTTAGATATGACTCTGTAGCTCAGCTGTTAGAGCATTCCCCCTGTAAGAGAAAAATCGCGAGTTGGAGTCCCGTCGTAGTATTCACTTTTACCGATGTAAATTTGATTTAAAACAGTTAGACAAACAGTTGATTTTAAACAGCATACTAATTGCTTTAAAAAAATGATATCATAAATATAGTTGTCCCACGTCTTTAGTAGAAATGCAGAACAAAAACACTTCCCGATCTTTGAGAACGCGTTACAAAACGAAGTAACCCGCTTTGCAGTAAGCGCATAGTAGTAAATCAAACCTACAAAAATGTTAATAGCATTCCAAAAGGCACGGTTTGCAGTACTATGCTGTATACTGCCTACTCGTACATATGTGACCTTTGCGCCAGCGCATATTTACATCTCACTCTACGGCTAACTAGCTGCACCACACCTCGACCAATCTATTGTACGGAAATATCGAGCGATGCACGAAACAATTCCATTTTGCCTTAATATCTGCATTCACATGTTTGGGAAGTTTGAATATTTGATTCTGCACGCCGAGGCATCTGGTCTTACTCCAATGATGTAAATATTTTACGTATATCATCGTAGAATATACAAGAAGCATATCAATTATACAAAACAATTTAGTATTTCGGCAACGGTTCAATAATAGAGGGAACAGGAGAACAGAGATTCTATGTTGGTGAGTCATGTTTGTGCTGATTTCAAAGTTGTGCGGTATACCTAAAGATGTCGATATAGTGGTCTTTATATTTTATACTAACAAGATTTAACTCATCTTAGGTGGCTTTTGAACAATTTTCCTGGAAGGAGGTTGGTTTAATATTTTTGCTTGGATCTATAGCTATACCTACCGCGTGGACTATACCTATTATTGATCGAATATTGTTAATCAGCTGATAAGTATAGGACTTAAGAATGTAGTCTGTCGTGAGGTCGTAAGAACTTCAGGCCACGCATAATTTACAATTCTGTCGTTTCTAGCGTTCATAGGTGTGCTTATCTGCTACCTAAGTCATATAAAAAGAATAATAGAAGTGAAGTCATTGCTGTTCCTGACAAAAACAGACAGGCAGCAAATTTTGTCATTGGAAAGCACGTAATGTAAATTCTATTATTACGGCCTTTTATTTTTCAATTACGAACCCCCGAGCAGCCGCCGTCGCCCCGGGGTTAACTCCCTGAGACCCGAGATGTTCCATTATTTTATTTTTCTATGTTTGTTTACTTTATGATTTACTTTTGAGATGATAAATGTACTAGCATGATCATCCTATTTTGCGAAATGAAAGATAATCGATCACAATGCACAATGCGCAGCAGCTTAAATTATATGTCTGCAGAATATATAAGTATGGATTTTAATGACAAGAAACTGCTTTAGATTGATTGATTATCCTACCTACACCGGAGAGAAATAGCTTAAGTACATGTATATATTCTATAAGTGTATCTAACTGTATTTGTCCAGTATAAGATACAGAATATTCTACAGAACTGAAGCAAAACGATATTCACAGGACTCTCGCTCCTCTTCATTCTAAATTTGAGGTTTTTAGGGT
Source organism: Pelosia muscerda (assembly GCA_963691645.1). Lineage (NCBI taxonomy): Eukaryota > Metazoa > Arthropoda > Insecta > Lepidoptera > Erebidae > Pelosia > Pelosia muscerda. Next base: position 11,365,809 of record OY829100.1, read on the forward strand.
GTTTGCTGTACTCAAATAGCACTAGCTGTAATTGGTGCACTGCAGTTATTCATAGAAAATTAACATCAAAATCACAGAATGTGATTGAATCATAAATCATATAAGTCATAACGAGGCGTGTTATGAGTTTGTTCACGAGTACTCCATTAAGTCAACACTAGGGAGCCGGGTCACGCGATGCAGCGCCATCGTACAGATATTAAACAATAGGTTCATTCAAAAATTAAACAAAATGCTTGTTATACATAGAGAGGACCCTGAACTACTATACGTAGATTGAAGCTTTGGATGTGTTATCTGTTCTTGCCGATTTTTCTCCAAGATAGGCAGAGGCAACAGCCCGCCGTCCGTCGCTATCCTTACATATTTACTTCGAGAGATTCCGCTAACTGGCAATAAGCATTTCATCTATGCTTCTGATCTATCTTTTTTTAATACCTTGTAATAGACACGTTATAACAATAAATTTATGACGGTGAATCTAGTTTCACCTAATATTAGTGACTTTCAATAAATTTACTGCCTGAAATCTGTCTTCTGGCATCGAAATAACGACAAATGATAGCAAGCAACACGGTTCTATAACTGCGGTACAGCACTCCACGACTCCCTCAGCGCCACTCAGCGAACAAATTAAATAATTTCTACTTCGTTTGCGATTGTACGCACGCGATATAATTCGATATCTATACTTACTTATGTGTAAGGACTTAACGACTAACTTAACCATTAAGCCAATATTAACACAATGACTTGAAAAGAAAAATGTTTCAGTTATTGTTCTAAAACATAAATGGTAAATATAATAATTAGATACAGGACTACAAGATGTTGAATCGCTTGTATTAGTACGTTGTTTGCACTGTACGCTATAGAAGTGACGTACGGCTGAAAATTGACGCTGTCTCTGAAGTATTCAAACGAGAAAAGGGTACCACTGACAAATATCTTAAAGTTTGGAGTAGGTATGAATATAGAACCATTATAGTGTAAGAACGTTGACTACAAATTAGTTGTTATTGGACAGCTACCAGAAAAATACGTTTATAAAGGTAAAGTTAAACATTTTTGAAAGTTTCACCAAAAGATAAACTGAAGCAAGTATATCTTCAAACATTAAATACATTTTAACGCCATGAAGGATGATATTAGTTCTATATATAGTAAAATATAGTGAAACAAATAGGAATTTGTTAAATGTCATTTTCGTGACAAACTCTATGATCACCTTTTACTCGCAGTTTTAGCGTTGATATGATTCAACAAGCCTTGTCATGATTATTGGGTCGCATTCGCATGTCGTGCTTGTGCGCAATAAACTTATAATAGCTGTTTCAACACTAAAATAATAATGTTATATCGATTCAATTTCGTGCGCTTTATCGTTCTTTGTGGGTCGGTACTGTGGCGCTTGAGCATAGAGCATCCGCGTTACACCTTGTAACGCAGTGCCGCGCTATAGACCGAGAGATCCACTGCATATCTGTTATAAATCTATACAAAACAAGAACATAAAGTTTTATTCGAAATGGCCACTTGTTAACGTATGTTATCCGTGTGTCGTGCAATTTCACAACGAGCCTCCGCGCCGGATCACGTACTCTGAAATCCACGTTCAGAACATAAACTATTTACCAACTATTCAATATTCAATACGCGATTGCAAAATACGCCAAATTATTGCATTAGTAGAGAACAGGGATTCCCGATATTGTGGTTCAGCGATCGCTAGTCGGCGCACCGCGATATGCGGCATAAATAATTTAATAATTCGCAATACGAAATTTACCATACGAAGTGTCGTACCGTTTGTCTGTTTCGTATTCAATATGAGTATTTGATTCTCATACTACTATCGCATTGGGCAATGTTCGAGCGGCCACTTTTCCCCGAACGAAACCATAACTTCCACACAGCAAATAAGGTTTATTTTATTAAAGAAATGAGTGTAAGTCTCGGATCTTTTCAAATTGTTAATGTTTATATGTAGGTGAATAAAGCATGTCTGTACATTTCAATATCGGGAACATCCGTGTTATACGCGTGACCTTGCAAATCACAGCCTGCTTTCCAAACGACTTCACAGAACCGTCGATCGGCGTCTGTATTGCGCGACAATCACAATGTTTATAGAATATTTTATTAGTTCGTTACATGTAGAGTTATTTAAGTAAAGTTATATCAACAACTATGAGAAATAATAACGACTATATTTTTATTCTTCTTGCGTATGTTCAATCCCATACTCAAAGAGTATTTTATTACCATGAGAATATTTTTAGTATAACAGGAAAATGTGTGCTCATCGTTTTTATTGTCGTTGATATTGATATTTCAAAATACATTATATGTTATTATTTTTATCTTTCTTATGTCTAAACGCACCGACACTGTCAGGATAATACCTATATGATCAAATTTGTCGACCGACAACGAAATAAACCATCTTTAATATCTTTTTGAAAAAAATCTCAGCCGTGCAGATTTATTATTTTATTTATTTATTTATTTTATTTTATTTATTTTAAATATTTTTTAATATCAATAAATATACATATTTTAAAATTTAATTTATAAAATAGCGGTGGTCTATGGCTGAGTATTAAACTTTTACCACTAGAATAATTGCCCACTCAATTCAAATGCATTCATATGACATGCGTATGTAAGTACCACTTACACACCTAGGTTTGCATGTGGGCCAAAGAGTTTAGTTCATACAGCTTTAAGTGCCAACAAATTTGCACGAGTACATTATCCCTAGTTGACCTACTTTATTAAGTCTATCTGAAGGCATATGAGATGCTTACCGTTACACAGTTGAAACATCATGTTGGCGGTAGTCAGCTCATTTCTATTCGCAATGAGTTGGCCAAAACCCAGATCGTCATGTCCGCAATCTGCCGTTCCCAAGGTCGTAAAGTGAATCGTGATAATATGGTAACCGTGTTTCAGATTTATGCTGCCCAGTGTCGATAATATCATCCTTTGCATTCTGATAAGAACCATCGCCGTAGTTTAATGTCACGAATTTGGTTGTGACATGTTTGCGACAATGAGAAGGGATCCACTGACCGTCGCAATGACTTGTAGTGGGCACGGCCAAGTATGTGGAAATTGGAATAACTTTCGCATTTTCTCACTGTTTTATATTTGAATGTTCACCTAGGCAAACAAACATCCCGTGCGTGACTTTTATTTTTTTCCAAAGTTTATCTGTGGGTAGGCATGTTTAAAATATTACTGTAAGTTTATAAGAACTTGATACATAAATACTTCGAATTACTAGATAGAAGCAAAACAATCAGACGGACTCAAGTTATGAGCAAAATTAAACATAAAAAAATGTTCGGTTCGGATAAATCTCACCCACGTTAAAAGCCCTAATATAACTTCATATCTTAATTACCGCAATAAAAGAATACCTTACTAAAAACCTCATAACATTGTCGCTAGTGAAATATAGGAGAACAAAAAATGTTCATAAAGGATAGGGGGCGAGCGGTCAACAAATTGACCGATGCTTATACTTTGCCGATAGTGAGTGATTCTACACACTGTCTGTAAGGGTTTAATAAATTATACGCGTTAATAGATTTTTAAGGTTGTGTCCTTCGTTACTTAACTCTAAGGAAATAGATAAAACAACAGCCAATTGAAAATAACGTTTTAATGGATTAACAATCCTGTCTCTCATCTGATTTCTCAGAGCATCTTCTAAGTATCGAGTCGTGCTAACCCTTCTAACCTCGGAGAAAAGAATGAATAAAATAATCAGAGTCGCCTGAGCAATTATGTGGAAAATTCCTGACAAATACATGTTATTTGTGAGGAGTGGGACACGGTAGCCGCGGCGTGGTACGACGGTGCAGCACGGCGCAGTGCCGCGTAGCCGTGCTGTCGCCTAATGAGGTCGCTTGCTTCTTTTATTTATGTGACAAATGCAAATTGTTGGGTGAATCTTTTACGAATATTTAGTGCGAGAGGTCTGATACACGCCCGATGAATATACAATAACTTTTCTAATCACAGTTACAATATCAACAATAGATTTTAGAGAGCATATATTTAAATTATCTACCTTTATCATCTCTACATTATGCGATCCACGAAGATACAGTTCCGTGATTATGTGATATAATTTGTGTGAACAGTTCTATGCGGTTACTTACCTAGTAGGATAATAAATTTATCTTTTACGGGCCGCGTACATGTAGATATCTAGACGTGCATAGAGTTTACAAGTTTAGAGCGTGTACACTAAAATTTATGTTTGAAAGATTTGTTCGCCACAAATAAGGTTGTCAGCGTGTGTTATCTAAGGGATCGTTAATTAATTAGAGAAATTGAACGACCGCCGCAGCGCACGGGGACCAATAACTCGCAACCCGACTCGTATCGTATCATAGCTTCGCTCGCTTTTATTTATTTTTACCACTCACGTAAACAAAATTGAATTCAAATAGCTAGAGGACATGTTCATGCAAAGTACAACACTTATTATGTACGTTTTGACATCTAAATGGAGTATAATGATGACAACCTACACTCTTGAGTTGTGGAGAATGTTAGTGTATATATTATGTTGTATTCACACATTTATGTATGTGTTCTTCAGCCTTATTCTCCGCCTCTACTATGTTGCTCATAACATAAGTTATCTGAATATGTATTTTATAAACTTTATTTATTAAAGCATTTTTTCATTAAATATTGATCACGCGTACGAATATAGAAAGGGCACAGCACGGTATTTCCATATATACTGCATATTTTGTTTTAGGTACTTATAAAAGGTACACAATGTTGTGGCAACTTTTTATAAAAACACATGTTAAATAATTAAGCTAACTAAGTGACTAACCGGTGGTTCGATACTGATTTTTAGTCTTTATAATAAGATTCTAAGCAGAAAAGTATTTTTATACTGAGTTTTTGAACAAAACTTATTAATAAGACACACCAAGATTGTTTACCTTTTTAAGTACCTAAACAAATGGAGTATAGATACTTAGTTTATAGTTGTCGTTGACAACGGGTGACTGTTATATATTGTTATCTTTTCAATCTACAATGGACATGCTAATTGTGATGTTATGAACGAGGATGTTTTACTGTAGTTAGTGACCACCACATGAAATATAATCCCACTGCGTCACCAACTCACCACGCTTACGTAATTATTAAAGTCACCGTTTTGTTTATCTTTATTTGATGTACATAAATCTTCATTTGTTTTAATACAAAAGCATCGCTTCTCTCATATTTTTAATTGACGTCATGTTTACGGACAGTAATTGCAATAATTATGCTAGTTTTTCGTTATGAACACTTAACAGGTAATAGCAACATCAGGCGAAGAGATTGTAGGAGACCTGAGACTTTAAGGCTCAATCTTTGGAGGCAACTGGGTTTAACACTGTGATGATGTGATGGCATGGTTAATAATTAAAATAAATAAATACGGTGATTGTATAGTCGTTCTTAAAAAAACTTATTTGAAGCACAGTTTCGATAGCAAAAGCGTCTGAAAGTTTTAATTGGCAGAAAAAATAATATTAATGTATGGTAAAAAATGTAGAGGTGAACATAAAAAAATATGGGACGTATAAAAAATATTTACACTAAATTAATACTTCTTAACAATCTTACTTAAGTACTGATCACCCGGTACACATTTTCTGTTTTTTTCATTTACTTATATTACATGAATAACACATTGCTGACGTTATTTCGAATAGTGGGGAGGTCTTTTATATAATACCACACTTATTAATGTAATAATCTTCTACGTAAACGTGCATCAACAGATAGCATATCATCAAGTACGATAGCGACCAAACACAAGCCTTTTATGGGTAAAAAGGTATATCGTCAATAAAAAATGTAACGATTTGTTACCAAAATGACTGAGGTGATCGAGATAAGTAAATTGAATCTTGTGGCATGAGAGTTAATCATTTTATAGATTTTAATTGATTCAAGAATATCTGAGGAATCGACCGAGAGATAAGCGTACTTCGGAATCTGAGGTGAAAACCTCGGATGCGACCGGGACCAACTCAAAGGTAATGATGATTAGCTACAGAATCACTTCATGCGCAATTATCACTCACCACTGCAGCACCTTACGGCATGAATTGCGTAGGGGTTAATGTGATCAACTCGCCAGCTGTTATCATACAGATTGCCGAGTGTTTTGTGTATGATTCCCTACATGAGACCACTCTTGTGTGATTTATAGAAACGTATTCTTTACCTAAATATCTGTGTTAACCCGTGTGGCCAGCGTGAAAACAGTAGATCAAAGCCTCCCAACATTGGAAGAGGCCCATGTCCAGCTATGGACCGCCATATTAATTGAATGGGGATTATTGAATGCACTCGAATGTTTGAAAAAGATGCAGTATATAAACTATTTCCTTGTGTGGGAATTTAATCAAAAATCCTCGTGTATCTTCATGTAGCAACATTATTCAAGTTATTTAAGGTCTTAGTCCCTACATATTGATAAAGAGATCAAATAAGCACTTTTACAGAAACGTAAACATACATTTAGATGTTTAGCGCAGAGACAACAAAATGGTTCAATAAAATGGCAGGGCATAGACAAAACGCTACAATAACATCAGAACGGGAACGAATCGCTAGTTTACGACATGAGCGCAACGACCGACTGCTCTACAAATGAATAAGCCATCTGTTCTAATAGCTGCAATTAAACATGGTCTCCAAGCCTCCCAGGCACTTGCATTTGGACATAAGAATCGATAAAAACTACAAGAAATGTGACAGCATGTACAAGAACCAGGAGATATGACTGTCTAATATGGCGAAATAATATATGCAGCAACCATATTCAGGAAAAATTAATGTCTAAAATTAATTTTATTGCTATCAAAGCTTGATGACATCGGTGTATTTAATCTAATATTCAAAACTTTTTATTACTACCAAGTTGCTCTATACGTATAGGAGAGCTGTTATGGCACGAATGCCTGGTTTTTTCAGACCACTTGCCGAGACACGCTAAAGTAAACCATTCATATATGGCGAACTGTCATAATTAAAGTTGCACATGAGCCTCCAACGATATTTTTTACCGATACCGAGAATCATCATAACTTAATGTCAGTTTGATGAGCGCATTCATGTTTCAAATTTAATGATTATTATTTAAGAGCGGGCGAGATTTCCATACAATGGTTTCCAAGTATTAAATAAGGAGTTATGAGTAAATAATCAAATAGTGCCAACATCACCAGCAAGCTGGTATACAAGCTGTTAGGAGAGGCTCGAAGTCGAAGGCACATTGCAGTTCTCCGGGTACACTTGATATTGGTATAAAAAATATGATTAGAATTTTTGTTTGCTTCATTTTTTAATTTTTGTATATCTACCGTTTAACGAATACGATAGAGAGTGAATAATGCTAATTGAACGGAATGAAAAAAAAATAAAGAAAGGAAATCCTAAATCGTTATTTTTATTGCCAATATGCAGTGTGCACGGAGTGCTATCATGTACCTTCGGCTTCAGAAATGTTTCCCTAACCCCCCTATACTTCAACTAATGAAAGAGACTCAGCGGTAAGCATTCCTCTTAGGGTGGAGAATACAGACGCCAGTAACTTCCATGATTATCAAAATCTGAAAAGACAAGAAAAGTATGTAAGTTCCGGTCTCCGAAGTAAAACTCTCGGTACCTATATCCGAATGGGATTTTCGCATATATGAAGACGAGTATGATGCATCAATAATAAACTACTATAATATTTTATACAATTATTATAATATTTTATAGATTAAAGCTAGTTAGATCTGTAAATCAGTGTGAAATCAAAGTATGATATGGGTACCTAGTTAAAGTTTGTTTATACGCTATGATTGTCTAGTGTTTCTTTGTAGTATTTTTTGTATGTATCGTTTTGTTTTAATTTCAAAATAATTGATTTGCTAATTCGAATTACACCGTCTGAAATCATCATAAATTGCCGATAGAGATACTTGTACAAGTATGTACGAGTTCGCACATTCACCATTTTATCATCCTGTTACATGAAAGCTTACATGCACTTTTGGAAGCACGCAAGTAATCCGATTCTCTTTATTCCAAGATGAGCATGTGGAAGCATGTGTGCAGGCTGTCGTATATTTTTGTAAGTGAACATTCAAAATCACAATGGCTGTTCTGGCGGCGAGTAAGTAAACTCGGTGTCAGTTGGCCTGGCGTGTGCGGCAAGCCGCGGCAGGCACTGAGCCTCTGCTTGCTGACCCGTAATTGCCAAGTATTTTATTGCACTATCTCAGAAGTTTTATGTCATTCAATCCACGACTCTTAATTGAATAAGCGACATGAAATTTACAACCGTCATACGTTTAACTCGTCCTAGTTAAGAATCTTTGACGTTTTGCGCGAACGCTCCTCTGTGTGCGTGCATTAACTTCTTCGGGGTTCAGTAATTGAAATTACTTAAGTTGAAATTGTTTTGTTTATATTTCTTTTCAAGTCTATGTATTGTCAAAATATGTGATGTCAAAACCAGTGATCGCATTATATTGTACGTACTCTATGATTTGTATTCCTGAACTTAAGAAGAATGTGTCGTAATTGCGTTTACTACTTAAGGAAAATGATGATTAACATGTTAAAGCTTTCACTTTGGTGCCTGAAGGACTTAAGAGGAAACACTAGGGCTGATTTCCCATACAAACGTAGTCCCCTGTTTTCTCCCTGGATAATATTAGTAGAGCAATATTTTTTTTTTTCTAAAAATCTATGGCCACTATTATCATGTTCCTATGTTTTCATTTTTTTCATAAATTATTTATTAAAAGAGTTATGAACCTTCAAATACCTAAAAAATTGGCCAGATTTTCCGCTGTGTTCAAACATTCAGTAAACAAATTCAAATAGATTTTATAAAAAAAGGAAAACATAGGAACACGCCCAAAGTCTTTCTTTAATTTTTAATGATAGAAGTAGCTGAATCGGTTAAGTTTTGGAGAAGAAATCAGGGGACTACGAAACGTTGATTTCACGCACTTTTAATAGGTATTTTCGGTCCAAGCTGCAGTTGTCTCTATCGCACTCTGCGGAGGAAGGGTTGAGGTTGGGGACGCGCGGACTAATACATATACAAACACTCTTGTGACGTGAAGTTTAGTCGATAATTTTATCGATATCTTAGTGTTGTTCATCGATATCGATATTTTGCGTGAAGTGCATTTATCAGATTATTGTGCTGTTCTATTGTTGAAAGGTAATAAGTAACTGATGAACTTTTTCTAGATAATTTTTTATCAATATTTCAAAATTGTTACATAGGGTGTAAATCACTACATAGTATAAAATAACGTCGCGTTCTCTGTCCCTATTTTTCTTGTCCCTTTGTATGTTTAAATCTTCAAAACTATGCGACGGATTCTGATGCGGTTTGTTTTAATAGATATAATGGTTAAAGAGGAATGTTTATATATGTATATAACATCATGCTACGACCAACAGGTGCGGAGCAGGAATGAAATATGTTGCAAAAACGGGGAGACGCAGACGAAGTTGTGCGGGTCAGCTAGTAAATAAATAAATAAAAAAAAAAAGATCAAAATCAGACTCTGAAGATGTGCTTGCATTTTCTTCAAATAATTCTCGATTTTTCTTGGAAGCTTTTTTTATACCACTTAGGTGGCAGGCAAGCACACGGTCCACCTGATGGGAAGAGGTCACCGTGGCCTATGGACGTTTGCAACACCAGAGGCGTCACACACGTGCTGCCTACCCTGAAGAAAGCGTCTAATGCCCTTCTTGAAGAACCCCATATTGTAGTCACTTGGGAAAACCACGGCAGGGAGCTCATTCCACAGCTTGAGCGTGCGCGGGATGAAACTTCTTTCATACCGCACAGTGCGCACCGTTTCCGGTTGTAGTGTGTGAGGATGAACTCCCTCTCTATGGCGAGCGGTGCGATGATAAAAAGTTGGTGTGGGCATCATGTCAAACAATTCTTCTGAACACAGGCCATTATACAGGCGGTAGAACACACACAGTGAGGCGAAGTCTTTTCTGATGTTCAAAGGTTCCACACCACCTGAGAGTATGGGATTGTCGACGATCCTCAGCGCCCGCCGTTGTACCGAGTCAAATGGGTCAAGCTGGCATGCAGGCGCCCCGGCAAAGAGGTGACAGCAGTACTCCATGTGGGGCCGAATCTGTGCCTTATAAAGAAGGAGTCTTTGCTCCGCAGTGAAGTACTCCTAGTTTCTTTGATGCCAGCCTAACCTTGTCCTCCAAGTGACTTCGGAACTGGACATCGCTGGAGATATCGACACCAAGGATCCCGATACTCGAGGAGATGGTGAGCGGTGTGTTCAGGAATTAGGGCGCCACAATAAATGGGGTTTTCTTAGCGGTGAATGCACATACTTGTGTCTTAGTGGGGTTGAATTGGACCAGGTTTAGTCGTCCCCAGTCGGATACTCTGGTGAGAGTAGTCTCGATTTCAGACACAAGTTGTTCGCGACTTTCCTCCACCTCAGAGCGAGGGATGTTTACACGGCCCGGCTTTACTCTAGAAATTGTGCTCGAGTTTGTAGCCAGGGTACATTAGATGTCCCGTATCGGCAGGGCACGATATTTGAGTCTCCTTCAGAAAGAGCAACGTCGGCTTCGCGGCTTCTAGATGGTGGTGGACCTCGTGTAGGTTAGAGTGTACCCCTGATGTTGCAAAAGTCTACTTGCATAGTGGAGTTAATAGCTGGAGGAACGTTTCTCTTTATTGATTTGACTATTTTTGTGAAGGAGTGGGAGTGGGGGGGGGGGTGAAGGTTAAGGGAGCCTCTGTGCTGGCAGCGCAGGAGACAAAGGCAGGGCTTCGCGCCACCGCTGACATATTAGGGTTATGTGACTGGCTGGCGCGGCGGGCGGAAGGGCCCCCTCCACTCCGGTCTCCTTCTCCGGCACGACTACAGCACCGGGAACTTTACACAGGCTGCTGGTTCAGCCTCCTGGGGCGGAGATTAAGTAATCCCCAGGTTCGGGAACCGTACAGCCTGCGGGCGGCCAGCGGTTAACCGTTTCACCGGATCTCCCTGACCACCACGTCAACATTTCACGCCCGCACAAGTCAGCCTTTGGTCTTCCCGCTGACAACACAAAACCTCCCCAGTGAGCTCTGGCTACCCTACTTACCGCCGGAAACACAACACAAAGTTATTATTAGCCGCGGTTTTTTGCAGGGCGGAGGTACTTCCCCAGTCGGACTGCTCAATTAGGGCGGAAGATACCGTCATGTCCTACCTCCATTAGCACTTCACGCATTTGCGATAAAATACTTAAATTATCTTTGTTTTCATCACTGTAGAAATAATAAATTTATTTATTATTATATTAAAAACACTGGGCTTAGCATACTTAGATACTAGTGAGACTATAATAGCTAGACTACTTATTATTATGCAAAATGGACGTAAAGAATGAATAAATTTCACAATGCAATTTTTATCACTGAAATTTAAGTATTGATAAAAAACGACCTGTCTCACACCTAGCTCTGATGAAATTCGAACCCACGATCGTTTACTTTTGTTCACTGTTCAAATAAATTGTGAATGCAAAAAAGTAAAAGTAATAGGATAAATAGCAATTATTTCATCTTCATCGATTGTCAAAGATCTGGGAAGACATTGCATTGCGTGTGAGGGTGGTAATGTCTTCACATTAGCTATACAGCGCGTAAGAGGTAGGTATTGGATAAATTCGACGCTTCTTGTAACGATTCCTTGGCTGAGTGATTAGAGCATTCGTCCGGACGGTGAAAGAAAGACTTGGTGGCGAGCGCAGTGCGCACGGGCACAGGAGGGCGCGGGACGTGGGGGCGGCGTACCACGCACACATTGACAGTCCCACTCACACATTGATAGCTCGGTTGTTCGGGCACTGCGCGACAGCAATAGATTTTACAAATACCTATTTTTCAATTCTCTCGCCCTTAGTGTTTCCTCTTAATTTCTTCTGGTTTGGCATATACGGTTTCATGTAGGAACAAATATCATCTGACCTCTCTATCATGAGAGAAGAGCCTGACAGAGACACGTTCGACAATCGGTAGGTGTATTAACTAGGTGTAAAGTTAACTATTGAAAGGGGTTTTAAAGAATTTGTTGGAATTTATTTTTCACATCATTTTGCTCCTCGAGATTACTAAGTGAAGACTTTTAAATATTCAATAACCGGTAACATAATTCAATAAGTAAGTTTGTATTGATATTGACTGGACTTTAAATAACTTGTCATGATTTATTGGCAGAACATTAATACACATCAAGTTGAAAGATGTCAGCGTCTCATTTATATGTTCTATTGAGCCATAAATATTAATTTTAATTACGCGTCACAAGACTTCGATGACAGTCTGTCGAATAACACGCACATTTAACATTGTCTTGACCATGGCCCACATAAGTACATAATGAAGAATGACCCATCAGTTTCAATTTATAATTTATATATAATACCCAATAAATATATTTTAAACATAGTAATAGTGTATGTGCACTACCAGTACATACCTACATTAAAAAAATCGCTGTAAGGCGGACCTTGAAGGCCAGACCCGTGCAGAAGCTGCACTCCTTTTGCGAGCAAGTAATGCTTGAAAAGGAGGACTCCAGTCCCGTACTGCCCGCGATGTGCGGAGTCGACGCGGACGCGTAGATTGCAGAATGAGCTGTCTGTGACCCTTGCCCAAGCAAGCTGTGGCGGTGGCGGCGCAGAGTGCGGGATGTAGCGCACGATAAAAAAATGGACTGATGATTTAAAAATGTGGCTGGGACAGACTGGATGCGAAGGATCCAGTCCATCTAAAGAGTTGGATCGGGAGCATTAGCACATTGGGAAGTCCTATGTCCAGCTGTAGACTACAATAGGCGAATTGATTTTTTGATTGACATTTGATTAAGTACTTAACTAAAGGTAAGGTAATCTTGTTACGAGTATTTATAAAATCGCATGTTACACAAATAAAGTAGGCTAACTAGCTGACTAACCAATGATTTATAAATACTTACTCACGTCATTATATCACGGTCACTACTATTATTTATTAGGTCTACTTATTTTTCAAATCAGATTAATAAAAGTAACTTAAGGTATATATGCGGAAAAAATTGTATCGTGTAGCGATATTCAGTTTCTAATGCTTTGATAATGGTTTGAAGTCCATTTTTCATTAATTATCCATGAAGCTACTTTGTTATATATAGTACATAATATCATATACAGTTATAAGTATCGCAAAGTCACGAATATCGTACAGGTAGGTATGATTTTGTGTCCCAGACTGGTTGGCTTCTAATAAAGGTTCACAATGTAAGGGAGCAACTTGGCCCGGTTCACCCAATTAAAGATGAATCTCCCCGCGGATCATGTGACAACAAACCCTGATGAAATATAACCAACTTGTCTCCCGCGGAACAAAGAGTTTTGATACTCTAAGTAAAGTATATCTCAATAATATTATATACAAGATAATTGTTTAAACTATAAACTAAATAGCTAGTAGTAGTAGATGTCCAGATAGATCCATATTTAATTAATTCAACGTACATTCAATCCACAACTTGCAACCTTCAATGCACAATCATTTTACATTATCCCTCTAAAGCTAACCGATATTCTGTTGCATTAAAATTTTGCCTTTTGGAGCCAGCTATCCATATTTATTATTTTTGGGTATTCTGCCAACCAGAGCGTCATCCGTTATATATAAGTACTGCTAGTATGGACTAGCACGAAGTTGTTGACATACCAAAAAAGGTGTTGGTGTACCCTTATAGACATAAGAAAGGAAGTCTTACTACAATTGTATTATCAATATTAGTTATTAATAAAATTAGGTAAATAAAGAATAGCATTATTCATTAACCACCTTGCAACGAATAGCGATGGTATATAAATGGATTTAAGAATCCCAATCTAAATGACGTAATTTTTTTACATTCTACGTATTACTTTGTCTGCCACTTTTGATTTAAGATAATATTATATTGTATTGGGCTTCTTAATAAGGATCAAGATTGTTTAGTCTACATCAGTATTAAGATTTGCTAACTTCCAAAATGGGTCTGACATACGAACGTAGGCAACATGTACGTTATATATTTCAGTATGAACTATCGCATTTTTATTATAATGAGCATTAAGAATCGCTCCTGGTTTCCAAAAAGGCTGAATATTTGATGGCTCGTCTCATATTTTACTCTCATCCCGTAGCCGAAAGCAGACATATAAATCAAAGGCATGTTTGTAAAGAAGGCGATCGCTCCGCACGTCTCTGTAATTGCAGCAAAAACACACGTTGTGTGATTTTCGAAGACGTTGGCAAATTTCCGAATAATATTTAAACTTAACCATGCTAGTAGCAATCTCATCAGTAGGTACCTATCGGTACTAAAATATACATATGAAGTTGAATAACAAATTTGAACATTCAAAAACTATATATTATGATAGTTATGTTATTCTATTTGTAATTCGTCGTATTTCTGAGAATGCTGAGAGCTTGATAAAGATGCGGTGGGAGCAACAGGTAGGTTATAGTTTGTTGGTTGGGAACTGATTAGCAAAGCCGTGCACTGATCTCTCAGTGGCACGGAGCTCGCTCGGTCTCGGGTGCGTCATAAATTTTCATTGATTGGATTAATCTGATTTGGATGTCAATTTTGTAAGGAAAGTACTAGCTCTTTATAAAAGAGAATACAATCTTGAGTCTTCTGAGAGTTCGCTTATTCAGATTGGGATGCATAATAACAAATATATTGTAACAGTCAAGAATACATCTACGTCTCGGCGTCGTATGTGTATCTAAATTCATGTTTTTCTTATTTTCTGTTGATACAATCGTTAAACAAACAAAGAAGTATGCCTTCACGTTTGTTTGAGCTGATTTGTTTCATTGAATAATAAAAGTACACACATATTTGAGTGAACAGAAACAGAAAAAAATATTGTTTCACCTTTATTGGAACTAATGAGATGATTCACAACCTATAATTGTTTTTTTATGACTTTGGTGCAAATATTTTAAGTACTCGTAGGTACTCGAAACAGTGAAAAGAATGCAAGTCGATATAGAGTATAAAAACTTGGCATCAAAACATAAAAGTGGAACTGAGCGAACCGTTCACATTTGTGTAGGACACTTCATACTGTGAGGTACCTTGTCGTGAGCTTCAGCTTTTCCAGTTATGACATGTACAGATACAGACCACTTTTTACTCTAAATAATTCGTTTACTAGCAGCATATCCATAACATATTGATGTTATAAAATCCTGCATGTACTACCTATCACATTTTAAAGTCACTTGGTTTACACATACCGGTACTGAGGTAGCAGCGGTATCAGTACATAGGTACTTCAAGAAAATTATGATTAAATTATGCAACGTCAGTATCTAGCGGAGTGGATGTGTGTAATTCATTGTATAATTTATCGACATCAGCCTGCTGCCTGCCCTCAGTCACAAACGAGCATATTTCCCACGTCAATTTTGATTGCGATATTATGGTGAACGACAGAAAAAAGACATTTTAGTTACTACTAATTTAAGCCTGTAAAAGCGGTCACGAGTCATGCACAATCCCCTTATTGATGTATAGTTGCCGTTGCAACACCGCAAATTTCTTCTTATATTTCTACGTAAGAAAGTCCCTTTTACAAGTGACCGCACAGTCGACGTAATCACGCAATGCTAGCCTCTTAGCACTGAGTAAACAAATCTTCGACATTGTATCTGTTCGCCTTAACTCTATTTATTTAAAGGAACATTGTCAAGAGAAATGTACAATTATTGTTGTGTTTTCTTATGGATTGCATTACGAAAATATATAACTCGTAGGTTTACACTAAGAAAGGGTCGCTATCTGTGATTTCATGTTGTTTATCAACTCGAACAGACCAATAGATATATTTGTTCTCGCGCACCTAATCTATGTCTGCGCTCTTTACAAGGTTCGCGATTACCTTCAAGTTAATAATATCAGTATATACTATATATGTAGGGTTCATTCGAGATGGGAGTTATGATACTTTAAACTAGCGTAAACTGGCCTATTAATTTTAACGGATATACTAAGCAACGGAAGAATAAATAAAAGACACCTCAAAGACATCGTTCTCACAATCAGCGGCTAACATCTTTTGCTGAGGACAGCTATAAATTTCAGCAGTCATATAGTCGGTCATCTTTCTTTGTTATCATATTAAAGGGGCGGCATTCCATCGACGTAATTATGCAAAAAGCTGGACTGTGGCCGCGTCGGCCAGCCTTTGACAACCGCATCATTATACTTGACGTAAACTAAGATTTATTCGATTGATTTATTAATAAATATGAATTATTTTTAATTTTTGTAATTTCTATGCACTAAACGCTGGACCTTTATATGTACTAGGCTATACAGTCCTATATGCTGCAACAAAAACGCTTTGGCTGATGAAATTTAATATTAAGTAAATATTTTAGTTACATAAACGAGAAATGCTGGGATCCTCCAGTTCCACGAATAAGAGTAAACGAATACGTAATTCGCTGAACAGTGGTTAAATTAGCTGGCAATGCGGGCGTCTTTATAGTCTTTAAATTGGCAAAAAATCGAGACAAGCTTCGACTGACACTGATCGCGGAGGAATCAGCGAAACAGGTGTTATCATAAACATACATTTTGCCATAAAAACAAAATAATTTTCATGAGTGCCGGTAGGCGCGAACTGCCATTCGTGTCGCCGACACAATGGCGATTTCATAGTTTCTTTTTTGGTTCGTCGTCGGCGTAAAAGCCGACGATATTAAATTTAGTAAGCGGAGAGGTGTCCAAAATCTCACGCAGACGTGCGATCCGCCACACATATTTCCATCTACACAAAAAGCTGAACTATAGCCATAAATATGTCCAAATAAACATTAGTCGTCGACTAACTGCAAAAGATTTTGCAGGGTTCCGCCGATTTCGCATTTTAAATAGTGATGCACTGAAATTTTTGAAAAACAATTAATATGCTGGATGTTCAAATCAAATTGAGATAAGAAAAAGTGGATACGAACCGGCAAAATTAACAAGTGATATAATATATATATACCTACCGACAAACTTCATAATTACTTACTGCGTAGTAGCTATAACGCACTAAGTGAAATTAACCTTTGGAACCAGTTAGCTGATTAATAGAGCGTTATGTTGTAATGTAAAGAAGGCACTGTTATTGAAGATTCGAATAATTGGATAGTCACAATTAATTTATCAATATAAAAGATAACTAGGTAAATTAATAACTAGTTTAATTATGTACTTAGATATATAATATTTACGTGTCATGCTGATGCAAATGTTGACTAATATACCATGGTGACTATTACTAGTCACATTTACACCTGAGGCTCTATGTAGCAGAAGGTTGGAAACAAAAAATTGTAGATTTAATACAGTAGCACAGTAATAATCAAGGAGTTGTGTGAGAGACTCCCATTGTGTGCACTAACAGCCGTGGTGGCGAGGTTCGGCGTGTGCGCAGTGTCGAGCGGAGCAAAGCGGTGCGGGCGCAGCGATGACAGCCGAGCATCGCACCCGATAATATGTGTACATATGTAACATTAAACTGCACAAATAAACGAGTGTTTCACACTACATGGGTTCAAGAACAAGTTTTTCCATAACACAAAAGCCAACACTGAATAGTTATAGCTGCTTCGCGGCCTCTCGGCATAATCCAATAAAACAATCGGTGGAATGTACCGTCAGAACAATATGTGTCATTACCTATAACGGTATGACAATGTTTTATACAGCATAACAAATTTTCTAGTAAGTATATAGTATATGTTAATTCATACATAAAATATGTCTGACTCATTGAAATATAGAAATTATAGACATTGATATTAACCAATAAATAAACTGGTCGATATAGGTCTGTCATATCCTATCATCGCAGCATTAGTTCCGATTGCATTCAAAGCTTGTACTTAGGACATCGGGGTCTGTTCTCCCGCCCTTCCTCTTGCATTGCACTTAGCTCGGCTTTTACAGATGCGACTGTCATCTTTTGTTATGAGAATTTAGCTGATACTTCAATAGTTATCGTATCTATATCAATATTAAAGTATCAAAAGTTTTAGTAGTATTGCTTAAAATAAAAAATAGCATATAATTGAACAAATATCAAAACTCTGCGCCACAATAGATATTTAATATCACATATTTTTGCTATCTGTACGAATGAAATTGGCGACTGAATCTCAAAATATATGAATTTGATTCAATGGAAAGGCAAGCGGCTTCTTCTGTTATTCCAAGGGCTACCACCGGGGCATTCAGCTGCGATATTTTTGTTATTTGTAATATAATATTATACGCGACCGCATATGCGCTCCTTTAACGAAATATTAATTCATATTTTTGCGTTTTGAAAAATATTTTGTTTAAAGTATCTATATTACACTTATAAATAAAAGAAGTAGGTATTTGGTCTTATTTACATTTAGGCTCTTATCACATTTGTCAGCTTGATCCCAAAATATTTACCTAATAGTTGGTGGTCCATAGTAATTCGCCCGATACGGTCGTCGTAAAGCAGGTATGAAAAAAAATTAATCATCATCATCATCTCAAGAGTGTCCTTTTTAGACCCTCTTTACCAATGATGCCTTAGCTACCTTCACCACAGTCAGACTGAGTGGAGATTCACGCACACAATCCAACAGACCAACCACATTATGCACAGTTCGAAAGGAAACAATACCAATTTCTTCAAAAATGCCTTTTACAGAGCTTGCACCGCGCTAGTACAAATATTGGCCATCTGATGGGCTGTATATTTGTTTGTTTTTGGTATGGGTCCTATCAATGTTTATGAGTTTTTTATTCAGACTATCTTGTCCAACTACTGAACAAATCCGTAACCAAATATTTTCACGTCTCTCTCTTTCAGTTGGAATGAAGATGTCGTCCCGCCACCGTTTTCTCGGCTAGTCCTTCTCTTTTCATCTTCTGGTATACAAAGTGAGACTGAGTGGGATCACTTATCAAGTGACACTGTGCAAACATGGCCTGCTTAATCAACTTGCAATATGATCCTAACTTGCTTGGTTACTTCCAATGTTGTCCGTCTAACACATACCTACACTAACCGAATGAAGACAAAAAGAATGTAATCAAGTTAGTTCGCTATTACAACAAGCTGTCGTGCATACCGTTGTTGACGAATGGTACTCGTCTGTCTTGTGACTTTACTCACTTTAGCCTTAGGACGAAGTACTATCGAATTCGTAATGTAAAGGTATCGACGGAACGGAGCATTGCGATTGGCGGCTGCCTCTTGTGAACCTGTGTGCGTGTGTAGCCCGCCAATCGCAATGCTCCGTTCCGTCGATACCTTTACATTACGAATTCGATATGAGTTCATGCTAGTGCTACTGGTCTTTTCAAGTTAATTCGCTTGAGATGTACCCAAATGTTACAGTTTAGGACTTAAAATAAGGATCACGTACTTAACCGGAAATTCGAAAGATAATATTCGCATTCGAAAAGTCCCTAGTTCCGTTAGCTAGCCCTGGATCATATATGATGCACGCCAGTAGGTAACACATGTAGTGACTCCGCTCGCTAGCGACACCTTCACCAGACTTTAGTATAATTGCCTATACATGTATCATTGGTGACCACGCAATAATGAACTGTAATATATACAATTTACCATTAAATACATTCTTTAGGTATACAACTAAAGGTACTTCTAATATATTATGTAATGATTAAAACATAAACCAATCCAATTTACTTGACCAATTACCAGGAATAGCTGATAATAATTATTAAAAAAATATAAAAATTGCGTGTTCAAAGATGGTCACGAATGTGCAATTACAGCCGTTGAAGAAAATAAATGAGGAGTTAGAAAAACTGTAAATGAAAAGCAAGATAGGGAGACTGTACATGAGAGAGAAAAGCTAAATTGTACTTTTTCATGGTACCTACCCTTATGGGGTTAAAATAAGGAATGATTGGTGCTTGACCAATCATCCCTTATTTTAACCCCAGCACCAATCATCCCTTATTTTAACCTCATAAGGGTAACTTGAAGCACTAATAGTCTCGAACCTATGCAGCTGAGATAGCCTCTTGGCTGCTTTCTACCGGGTACCTATATCATGGCAAGTATTCTGAACAGCTTTTCTAATTAGTTCCCTCCCCACTTCTCCCCACCCACGTCACTCTTAAATGTCGTCCGCGCGGTGCAAATAATTCTATCGAGAAAGAATCAAAGGACTACGTTTTTCTTGATGCCATTCTATCGACATCATCTATAGTGGTGCGGTCAGTTGGCAGCTTAAATGTTAATACATGTGGTTGTACGGGATACGACCTCATTCAGGGCTCAAATAACCTGCCAACCGATACACCCGACGCTAAGGACTTCCTGGCAGGGAGTCCAGCGAGGAGAGACTTCGCGATGGCACAAACATTAGCACAAAGTTATGCCATGCTATATTCCCTGTATTTGTTATAAGAAGCAGTTTGGCGTGATTTGTCTCCATTATTTTCCTCTTTTATTTTCCTTCACACGCCTCGACAAAGTTCGCCCTTTCCTTTTGTCAAACATAAGTTTCTATTGTAAGAACTGTCATTGTTATGCTGCCACCTACACAGACAAGAAATACTTTTTAAGATGCTCTGTTTTAGCACCTTGTAGAGCAAAATAAGGTTAAGAGGGCCCGTACCAGCCATATTTGAGTATTCTGCAGGTGTTTTTGAGAATACAGGTATGGTGACAAGTTATTTGGTATTCATATTAACATCTTTTTCTTGGACCTTTAGGAGTTCGGCTAATATGGTATTTGAAAGTAATAGTGTCGCAGGACAAATAAATGCACCTGTTGAAGCTTGGTGTACCCAGCATGTTTCTATATCTCCAGACCTGACCGATATTGGTATTTTTTTGCCAAACTAGGTATCATTTAGGTTCATTACAGACGAGTTTAAAAAAATATCATTTTTACTTCATTTTAGTAGTACATATCCATAAGCTTACTGCTACTTTCGCTAGCCGTTCAAAATAGTTTCAACCTTCGTACAAATGTACATAATGTGACATTTTTACGCAATTTGTAACAAATCAAGACACTTCTTCATTTGGGAGATCACAATTGTTCCGAAAAAGTCATGTTGTCTTACAACTAAAATGCAAGATATTTAAAAAAAACAACGATATCAATTAATGATTTCTGTGTACGAAGTATTTTCACGGTTGTTCCTTGAATAAAGACGAATCTCCTCAGAAACATCTACTCGTGGGATACGAGGGGATTCCAGCCTGTTGGTGGATACGAGTGAAATGACTGGTTAATTGCCTTGCCTTGCAGTGCACGTACCGCCACTGACATGTCACAAGACGTCTGCCACCGGCAGCGGCGATCCCTCAACGAATTCCAATCGGGAAGAGCGAAAAAGACACGAGCCAAACATGCGCGTATAAAAAGTTGCTGCGCCGGAGCATCGCCGCGGGAGGCACCGCACCGAAGCGCGCATCCGTGCCACGCTGCCCCGCGCCTTCTACTCATGTGCAACTAAATTGCACGATTAAAACGTATGCTAGTATGCTATACATCCCGGGCCCTCATCAATCTTATCCTCAGCCATAGCCATAGCCATAGCGAAGCTTAATATCTTTTTATTCAATTCAACATGCTCCAAAAGAAAGGCACCATCACTTACATAGGGTTCATCTCCAAAAACACAGCACAGACAATCTTAGGTGATGA
The DNA here is from genome assembly GCA_963691645.1 of Pelosia muscerda. Taxonomy (NCBI): domain Eukaryota; kingdom Metazoa; phylum Arthropoda; class Insecta; order Lepidoptera; family Erebidae; genus Pelosia; species Pelosia muscerda. The sequence goes on from OY829100.1 coordinate 11,387,623, forward strand.
CAATTGACAAAAGCAAAGTGGGAGTAACTATTCATATAGCTACATTATATTATAAAGTAGGGTACGTATTTGATGCTAAATGTCCTAGTTCCCAGTATTGTTTCGGTCGATTTAAAGAATTGGCGTCGAAAGGCCGGCGGCGGCGCGCGCCGCGACTCACAAAAACAAAGCCGTCTGGTGCGCAAACGCGTATCCACCGCGATGAAAGACATTCGCAGGTTTTCGATTGAGCACCTCAAGTCATGCCGCCGTCGCCGCCACGTCACGGGTACTACTGCCATTTAATGACGCATGACCGCTTCTACTACGTTTTCGTAGAAGGATAAACTCATTGTTTGTGTATCCCGCTGATGGCAATAAGGTATGTATAAACTGGTCGGTGAGTGGATATTTACATACCTACATATAACTTTGAGAAATGAAGTAAAGTAGTGAATGCGTGAGTACACATCGCCTGCATAGCAATGGGGTGTGCTGCGTATGCAGACGCTAGCGTCATACGAATGATGCGATATAACGGATCGACCCGATTATTTCTGTCCATTTCACGACTGTTTAATAGCAATGTTAAACTCGGCGAAAGCAAACATACACGCCCTGTTTATCGAATATTTTACGATCTTCACCGGATACATTTTAAAATGCTAAGCTTTGTAGAAGCGGCTGAAAGATTGTTTGATTCAAACGCATGTTGCTAGTTTTACTATTTCTGATATTTATATTACAGTTAGTCATTTACCATTCTGATTTACCTGCGTGTATGTTTATTCAGATTCAGGTGTTTATAATACATGGATACTTTATTTCAAATAAGATTTACTGTTCAAGAAATAATTTGCCGTTGAAACATCTGGGTGAAGTCTGCTTATCTAGTTATTTCGTTATCCACTTCAATAACATTTACGAGAATGTAATTTTTAATACCGACTTCAGAGAATTCTCACCTACATAAAGTGTAATTCTCATACTTATTTTTTTCTAAAAACGTGCAAACAGAATGACTAACATTAAACGAGGCTATTGCGCCGAATGATTGTGCTACATATAAACAGTCAAGGTTTGTATCTTGTACGGTAGATACATTTGTTTATTATGGCGGGGAACTAAGGTTAAAGGTCTCGTCTACTTCTGAAAAAATGGCAAGTAGCGAGGTACCTATTACTAAACAGAAAACATTACCACCACCTGAATATATTTGTATTTGATGAGGCAATAAGGCTAAAACCGAGAAGTATATAAATTCTCATTTAGACTGCTAATAGTAAGTAGGATGCGAATTTAAATATACCTACTACTAAAATTATCATACTTACGCAAAAACATAGACCAAGTTTATTTATTTTATTTAGGTAGTTCTTTATTATTGCACACATAAATTACATTCATATAATAGTTATGAGATCAAATTTAGATAAGAAAAAGTGAATGCTTCAACAGGATTCGAACCGATCTTTCCCTTACAGTGGGAACGCTCTGGCCGCTATCCATGAAGCCTCGTCTGAATCATTCGAAATTCTTTGGGGCGATGTGATGTTTAGTACAAAAGGCGAACTTAACTCAAATTTTAATTTTCTTCCAGCGAACCACCCCACTCCCGTGCACAGAGGAAATTAACTAACACCAGAACTGCCGCATTCGCTGCCACTGCAGACCTAAAAGAACAAAAAATATCCCCACAAAAATATAATAAATATAATACAATAATCTATAGTCAGTTGTCAAGATAAGATGTTCCAAGTTTGTATGCGTTAATTGCATGTATGCAAAGCACCCCGAACAAAAACTGTCAACCAAAAGTGTTGCTGTCATAGTTTATCTGTTTTTATACAAACGCGATACTAAAGATAGCCCCCTTGTTTGTAAACTTTGATAGAGTAACGTGAATAAATAACAATGTAATTATAATTGGGGTACTAATGTGGTTTTTGTGTTAGTGGCACCGTCTCGCTTCCGTTCAGGTGACGACTGCCGATAACATCTACATACTTACATATTATTCTAGTCAACACAGTTTTTCACTTCACTAATATTACTTATATTATTATAGGTACTAATAAATATGTCGCGGTTAAAAACCTTGACCATTAAAAGGCAGATTTAAAAATAACTCTAAATAAAAGAATCTCAATATGTACTATTCTAGGGTCTCTACATACATTTTTGTTTTCTATTGGACTGCAAGAGGCTAGTTGATAGATTGATTAATCGTATCAACGAGGGCAACAGTTGACCCTAGCCGGTATTTATACATATATTAGCACCTAAGTAATTATATTATAAAAGTATTTAACCAAAGATTTCGACACCAAAACAGGTCGCGGATAACTGCAGTACGAAGTACTGTTCCCCGGGTCTGCCGGGTACGAGAGATATGTCTTGTATAATCTCACCTCCGGCAATCATATCATTCTAGTCGGTGGGAATTTTGCGCAGGATAAAAAAAAGTACGAAGTACTGTATTTAGAGATTGTTCATAAACCTAAACATTGAGCAAATAAATGCTTCACGAATATCATTTACATGTACCTACAACATGAATTATGTGTTATTTCTGTATGGCTAATCATTTATTAGATATTTTCTATTAGTAATGCTTAGGTATTGTGTATGGCGTTAAGAAACTTTTTATTTTTACTTAGATTACCATCATCAACGCTATTTATATTTATTCTCTGCGACTTCACCTTTCATTCGGACATTTGTTAAGTCAGTAATAAATATCCATCCTTACTACCCATTAGGAGGAGTAGACCGAATAAAAATGATATCAAAAATTAATGCGCGTACCAACGTTGTCAAAGATCGTGGGAAATCGATCAGGAGAATTAGGAAAGCGGACCCTGCGCAACAAAGTGAAAGGTATGGACGCATCTAGGAATAATGGGTCTAAGAGAAGTTGAAAAGTAAAGAGAAATTTAGGAGTTTTGGCACAGAATAAATAATACTCGTAGTACTACGGGTTTCGTAAGCTCCCAAACAAGTATAGGTAATAGACATCTTTTCATGGTGTCTTTTATGAGATTGCACGCCCGAGTTGCAATCCGGGTTTCATCTATGAGCCCGGATTGCAGTCTATGTTGACGAAGATTTCCATAATAAAAAAATTTAAAAATACGAGCCTAAATCTATTTGAAAATGGAATATTATGAACTATGTCCACTCAAATCGCGGGAATAGCCTGATTACCAGTGCTTAACATAAAACACTTGCCATCCGCGATGTACTTAGTAACCTAAGGTTAGTTCTGTTGTTAGAATATTTTATGGCTTCTGTCTGCACGTAAGTAATTTATCAATAGTAGTAGTAGTATAAGTACAATGACTAGTACCTATATATTCATTATAAAAGAGTTCGTTAGACTGCGTTACTGTACACCAGGTATGTTAATCCGCGATGATTAGGTGTAGTATGAGTGTAAGTGTAACTATTACCTATCAACTATTAGATAATTTGTATTATTCCTACTCTACTAAAACAATTACCTACATATTCTACTACATAAAGTGTGATCAGAGTGACTAAATGGGTGCTTTAGTAACGCGGGGTTAGTTCGGGTCTCAAAGGTCTTGGTGGCGTTCTTTTTTAAATTGGGTGTAGGTACGCTACTCCCATACAATCAATTTAAAAAACAGGTGTTATTTTGATTATAAAGCAAAATAAATCTAAAGTATGTTAAGTAATGACATCATTTTGTTTATTAATGAAGCGTGAGCGTTTAATTAGTTATTCTGATTGCCTGGTATTTAGACGAAGGTATCAAGTGTAGGTATATAGGCCGACCAAACAGTTCAATGTCCTAGAAAAAGAGGTATTGTTAGATAGTCTATGATTGTGTATTGTTAGATAGTATATAAAAAAGTTCCCCCCAATTTTGTTTTCATCAGTGTGTTATAATTATTAGACAAATAAACATTATCATAAAATAGAACTGGAGGTAATTTGTGCAAAATGTTTGACTCCGGTAGGTAGGTAGCTTATTTAAATAGCTAGTTACACTTGTACTGTGGAAGAGAGATCGCTTTCTGATTTGGGAAGCTGCGTGTGGGTGTGTCTGTGTGTGTGTGTGTGTGACGTGACCTTCGCGTCGTGCCACCTCGCGGCTACTTACAGGGCGGCTCGTGCTGGAGCCTAGTCCGCGGCCCAGTTCAAACACGACAAGTAGTTAGAAGCCGCAGCTTACGACTTCGTCCCGTTCGCGGTGGAGTCAGCGGGTCCATGGGGCTCCGAAGCCAAGAGGTTCTTTGCCGACTTGCCAATTGCAGAGGGAGGGCGGGATCAGAGGTCGGGCCAATAATATCATACAAAATATTTCCCTGGCCATACATTATGGGCACGTTTGGTCGAGGGGACCAAAACTTGACTTGATCCACCGGATCAAAAGAAGTATTGACATATTGACATGTTATATAGTTTTTAATTTATAGACATATTAGCTTGTTAAATATGTTTTGGCAATGATTTCTATGTAAGTCCCTACTCAACGTTCTCGTATACATATATGTATTAGGTACGAATTTGAATAGTATTGGTGAGTTGATGTTTTTCCGTTTATTGCACAAATATTTTTCTAATATTGTAATGTCATTGTACCTTAGTCATTCATTCATTCCAACACTGTCGTTAACAGGTGATATCACATGACCTGTATAACATAATGAACATAAATTCATTGTATTCATAATGGCATATAATTATCATCACGCATAGATTATGACTGAGCTGATTAAATTTTGTGAATAATTTACTTGTGCTCCGGAAATCCTAACAATTGTCTGTCGTCCATTTAATAATGCTGCTTTTGTTATTTTATCCTGATATTATTAAAAAATATGCAAATCGATCGCGGCCCGACCGGATGTTCATTTTAGTAATAATGTCGATGTATTTGCATGTAAATGACGCTTGTATCCGCGGATGTTCCAATTACAAATTGTAATGTGCAGCGTCATAGGTTTGAAACAAACTGCATGACACATCACATTATAATTTTAATATCTGTTGAGTATTTTAATTTTTTTTTGTCACAATAAATATTTAATCTAAGTTAGTACGCATAACTATTGTTCGAATAGTGTAGATAACATTGTTTTTTATTAAACATGAAAGAAAAACAAATTGCATCATCATTTTTAACAAGTGAAAATTATCATTTCGTACTATAATTTATATGACTATGTAATCTTATCTAACATTATATGTAATTTCAAGTCAACGCGCGTAGGTATCGCTACCAACCGATAGATGGCGCTACATGTATCATAACAAAAACATTCTATATTGGTATTTTCATTTATCTCTCCTCTCTATACACGCGTTGTGATTTATATCGATAAGTTGAAAATCACCGCAGGCCTTGAGTTAAAATTAATTTTGTAAATAATTGTTTATTATTATGTTTATTAACGATTGCAAATTTCAGAGCCGAAAGGTTACAAGTGAGAAAATGTATGCTTAATTTTAATGCTTGACTAGTAAAAAATTGTGTTGGGTGTCTTCAGTGCAATGTAGTTGCGGTACAAAGTGCATCGTTCATCGGCGGGAGGTCAGGCGCGGGCGGCGGGTTGCACGCTGCAGGCTGCACTGCACGCCCCCAGCCCGCCCCACGCCCCCGTGCCCCGCACCGCCGCTGGTCCCCCCCACTTCTCCTACGACCTCACTACTTGTTTTGATGTAAGGTGTCCACTGGCCACTATGCAAAACTCATGCCTTGCCCAAGAGGTGGGAAGTGCGCCGTCCTTGTCGCTATTGTAGCGAAGATAAACTTTTGAATGTGCACATTCTCGCTTCACTTTTTTCTTGAGTAAGCATCTGTTATTTCCGCAAAGTGCACAATAACTTGTGCGGTTTTAAGTCGAGAAAAGTATGTTACGTTTATTTTAAAATACTTAAACGATCATTTTAATTTACTTTTTAATAGTCGAGTCAGTTAGAATTACTAAGATAGGGTAAAGGCTTAAGTAGTTGACTTGTCACCTAAAGGCGTGATTATACGTCTCTAGGTGTCAAGTATGATCGGATAATAATATTTTTTGAAAGCCTCTGTGGTTTAGAGTGGTGGACGGCTAATACGTGGCTGCGCGGGTTTGATTCTCACTCAGTGCAAATATTTGTATGCATGGATAGAAATATGTATTTGCATTAATCTGGTTGTTTTTATGGAAATTAAAAATATACTTATTTACAATGAAGGCACTAAGTGTGTTTCTTTGCACTTAAATCCAATAAAACAAGCTAGTTAAGCTCTCCTTACTTTAGGTTTAGTCGTAGTGTTGTGTGAAATTTTGTAGGATATTTATTTATTTGATATATTATGCTGTCATTTTAATTTTAAGACTGAATTACCTTAAATATGTTATTCTATTGAATTTGCACTAATTTGAGATTTAATTTTTACTCAATGTTCCTTTATAAATAGGCAAATAATAAAGGCATTGTCATCTTTTTCATTTGTTGACCTGTATCCTTCAATATTACCTAGTAAAATCCTATTTTCTGCGTGTTATAACCCATGGATACCACCCCCTTTTGAGGGTAAGAGGTCCCTTCCACCATCTTGGGAACCCAAGTCAACCTCGAGGGTAAGGGGTCCCTTCCACCATCTTGGGGACCCAAGTCAACCTCGAGGGTAAGGGGTCCCTTCCACCATCTTGGGGACCCATGCCGACCTCACCTGCCCGTGGTGGCAAAACGTGGCAAGTGTCATGGGCATTATATTGCACCGAGAGCAATTATCTAACAAACATAATGAGAATATTCATCAATATATTATAATGAATAATTATAAAATCAACCACTTAATTGATAACGGAATAAATTACATCACTGATGGAACGTTACTGATTGTCGTTTCCCGTGGTTACTAGAAAAACTATCACGTCGTTCTATTTATATTTTGCAAGTCCGCTAAATAAGAAATCCTATTAGGTAAATAAGAAATTTTTGTAATGCCAGGTAGGTACAATAATAAATAAATAATACATATTCTAGGGCAATCTACACACCGCCATCCAGACCCATGGTAAGCATAGTTTAATAGCTTGTGTTACGGGTTCTAGAATGCAGATAAACATACTAAGACACATTTTTTTTGTAAATAAATACATATTATACATAGAAACACACAGATCAATGCATATATTCATATTCATGCACAAAAATATTTGCACTGTGCGGGAATTGAACCCAATAAAGTAATTAGCTAAGTACAGTTTTCTATTAGCCTGTGATATTCTAGATAACTAGGGTTAATGCTTGCAATTCGAGACGTCATACGACATACCGGTCTAGAAACATTCTATGTTCTTTAGAATTATCGTTCCAAAGCCTCAAAGCTTTTTGTTACTATTTTCAATAGGGCCAAAGATACATACTTAGCTACTATAGGTACATAATAAAATAACGCTCAAAAATATGAGTCTTCATTCCTGTCATAGCTTATTCTGAGCGAAGTTCACCAAAAAAGAAAATAAATGAAGTAGGCACGTGATGTTTGTATAAACGGTATTAGCGACCTGGCACGTGTAAACTTTTTACTTAAGTTACGGTTTCTAAATTTCCAAATTTCATCCAAAAGTAGAATAACCGTAATATCAAAAATCCGTTAGATGTGACGTGATTTGGATCTATTTACCCGTTTATAAGAATACGGGGCATTCTCTCGCGTCGCATGTAAATCTCTACTCATTACTTCAAGTAACCTAGTACTTAACCGGTAATAAATACAAAGAAAAAGAATGATTGAATAACGCTGGTCTTTGGGTGTTACCGGGTGTGTGTAAACCACTAATATGTTCAGGGGCTAAGGTAACTAATATGCCACCGGTACACCTGTTGATATACAGATGATGCTCAGCGACAAGCTTGCCTTTCGGGAATCAAAAATATATCGACTAGGAACATTAAAAAAGTGGAGTCTCGAGCTCCAGGATTTGATCAAAAAAAGCCTGGTTGGAAAAGCTAGTAACAGTACCATAATTAATTCCTCAACTCCTACAATTTAATGTTTAATCATCATCATTCTCTTGGTCTGCTGTGTTAGGTTGGTCGGTTTTCCAGTCTGTGAAGAGACTAAACTTCAATATTTTCAGTGAAGCGACTGCCATCTGACCTCTACAACCGACTATTCAGTGACGATATCAAAGTACTTCGTCTGATACTCTCCAAGACGTTAATTGGTAGTGCTTGTGCGGCTCAGCACGTAATTGATTTCCTTGCGATTTACACCGCATAGCAAGGAATCGGGTCAAAAAAGTATGTATGATATCAAAGTACAGAAGTACAGTTAGTACAGCTTAATATTTAATACGGATTCAAAAATTAAAACACCTGATTAATATCATACATAAGTCACTTTTATTATAATTATTTGAAGTTTTTAGAAAAAGTTAGAATCGGGATACATCTATGTACTTACGTACTTACTCAATGGAAGAAAGCATTAAGTATTCGTATGTAGGCATTTCAACCGACCTCATAAGTACCTACACATGTTAAGTATTGTAATGACATTTCAAGAATTAATTAAATATTTACACAACACGACATTGTATTGTTTTACCATTGACAGCGGAACTCGATTGTCACCACGAAATCCTGGAACGGGATGAACAAAACCTGTTTTATATAAAAAATACTTAATTGATTTTGTTAGTTTAGCCATACTAATTCGCTGATTAATATTAAACGATCGCCAGATACGTGCCAAAGTTGCAGATGGCTTGTAACTACATGTTTTATAACCAAGAAATTTTATGGTTTCGGTTGTGTTAAGCTTCGTTCGGTACCGATATCTTACTAACGTTATCGTTTACGGGCATTCATTTAATGTATTGAAGTTAGTGCGTTCTTATCTTTGAGTCGCAAGGTGTCACATAAACGTTTACTACATCGATATGGTTACGATTGGTTTGGTAAGATACGCAGTGAATGAAATAGTAATTGTGACTTTTTATGTTATTTTACGAACTAGATCTTTCTTTTTTCATATAACTTACATGAATATGGGAATTATAACAAAGCAATATTATTTCTTTACGAAAAAAATATGGGACCCGTACACGGCTATTCCCAATAACAATGAGGATGGTTGACTTAAGGGCTTCAAGTTAACCTACATTTGCTGATAAATGAACGAGGCTCAATTGGAACTTTTTTAGACGCGGGGTTAGGCGGTAGTCACTCTCCTGTATCAATCCGTCTGGACAGCATGGAAAAATACCCATAAAAACATAAAATAGCAATAGGCTAATTGATTGATTGAATGTTACATTAAATAGGGTTGTCAGAGATACTTGCCAAAATAGTAGCCTTTATAGTTACCTACAGGGCTAGAACACAACACATCCATTTAAGTACAGATGTTTATAAGTTATTTGCGAACAGTTCATATCGACAAGAATAAAATAGATTTGTGGAGTGGGTACGTTTTTTAATTCTTCGTTCTCAAATTCGTTGTCAAATTCTTCTTCAAATCATTTTTAATTGTAGTTAGGTATATAATTTCGTATCAACTGATGGTACTCTATAAACTCCACACTAATAATAGCTAGTAGGTCATTTTAAGGTAAAGTTTCATAAAAGCTTGTAAAAGTACTGTGATTCTTCATTTTGATAAGCGCATCAAAGTAAGAAATGTGATGAACAGGGACCACCATCGCTGTAAGTTTTTCTATACATTTCAATATTAAATCAATATACAACATCGATTTATGATCGTGGTGAGAATATCTATAGAATATGTACTACAGTAGTTCAATAAACAAGAAAATCCAGTAGAGAATAGTTAGTTTTTACTCAAGTGGGGATTGGCGCGCGGACGATTCCCCGCGGGTGGCGCAAAGCGCAGGCGCGGCCATGCTTCATAATTAGCTCTGATATGAATTTTATAAATGTTTCATGCGCACTACATGGGTAGTGGACAATTAATTAACTCCTGCGCAACGTTTACATTAATTAGTCGAGAGACAAGTCATGTCCCTTCGTCATACATTAAACATACACGACTGCGTTCTCAGGAAAATTTATTAATATGATGTTACATTTCAATAATTCAAACCGAATTGTCTCTGCTATATTTTACTTTTATACTATGGGTAATTGGACTACTACTGTGGAATGTTACTCTAGATTAGTCAATTGCACTAATTAGAGTTCTTTTTGTTGATACATGTTATATAATTGGTAAATGAATTATTTTATCATCAAATTATAATTAATTGATATTTTAACCTTTAGAACAACATGACATTGTATTGTTTTCCCATTGGCCATATGAGAAATGTATTTTTTTTTGTTAGTGACTATGTAAATATTTAAGTATTTTATATAGGTACATGTTGTCTATGTGCTGCCGAGTTTGAAAATAATATCTTTTATTCTTTTTTGTTATTGACCAAGAGGCATACGGTCGGAAGTACCGTGACGGACCTTCCGTCGCCGCATGGTACACAAAAACGATTTATTCCATAATAAATGACAAATAACGGGAACGCCTCGTCATTTATACGCAGTAATGTAAATTAGTAATATCTTTAAATATTTTCTTTTGATAATATTTTATATACACTTATAATGTATCGTTAATTGCACTAATAATTCAATTATACTACCATTTTTTCTCTGTCTCACATAAAATTATTTATTGCTCGGAATGCAATAATAATTATGACTTAGTATAATATTTATTTTATCCAGATTATATGGCTGACCAATAAATGACCATCATTAATAATCAAAGTGGAATATTTCATTAAGACAGTAGAGACGACTAAGTTTTACAGCTTAATTGCTTTCGCAAACTATAACAGGATCAGTTTTTATGGCATACCCACAAAGGGGTCCTCAGAATCTCGACTGCAATCATTGATATTATATATTTTTTGTATCATAATTCCTTACGATGAAGAATGGATCTCGCTCATTTAGAGTTTTGTTTGTTTTGTAAATCTTCGTTATGCGCCTACAGTAAAGTCAAACATTCTGCAAGACGATGTTGTGTGGTTGAGTTGGAGCGGGACGATTGAATATGGACGGTACTAAACATTCTAATCATACTACAGTAATCTGAAGAGTATTTGTCGAATGGCATGCAATATTGTGAATGTCAGGAATAGCCGACGCAGTGGACACAATGGGCCGCGTAGTGATAAGGTGTGCCCGCGGTGCGCTCGAACCGAGAGCGCCCGATTGTCCTACCATCAGTAATTTTCCCATGATCAAGAATGTAGCCACACGATACGTACTCTAACAATGTCTTTACTCAACCGATCCACTAATGTGTCATTGTCAAACTCTATTGTAGAAAACATTATAATATTATGATGATTGTTACAGTAAACTGTAATACTGTTACTTCAAGGAATGGAGTTGAAAAGAATAGTATTGTAAAGGCTGAAGTGTGTGGTGACGGAGGAATTATACTCTCCACCCCATCTATCCGAATGGTGCTGTAAGAGGCGAGTAACGGAAAACGCAGACTATATAACTGCGTAAGAAGAAAAACTCAAAAAATCCCGTCTGGCCAGCATGCAGACAGTAGGCCAAAGCTTTCCAACTTTGGGACAGGCCTATGTCCAGCAGTGGACTGCAATAGTCTAATTAATTTGAAAATGTACGGGAAAGTAAAGGGTAAGACTTTCTGAAAACAATTAAAATAGTCGATAAACTTAACGTTTACTTGGCAAATAAAAGTAGAAGAGCAGTTGTCAGATTATAGATCTTCAGGTAAACAGTTAAAGTTCAAAATGATATTACAATTACCTTACAGAAAATAGCGTTCTCAAAGTGAATAAGCTTTTCACCTATTCACTGAAAATAAAATGTAAAAAAGTAGATGTTTTAAAGAAAATTAAAAACAAGGAAGTTTTGCCGATGGCGCCTGGTACCTAATCTACTCCGTGTAAAGAAGAAATTAAAACAACTTTCTTGGATATTTATTACGCTACTTTTATTACCTGTTTTTAGTACTTATGCTGTATTTAAAAAGAAATAATAGACGTTTTGAATGAAAAAGTTAAGCTCAACAGAATTACGAAAAGAATAGATTTATTTCACCGCTCTTACTTATGATATGTAACAAATATCTAAGTGAAACTTAGCTGTTACTGGTTGTGCGTATAGTTTTGTGATAAACTAATATTGTCATGAAATTTATAACAAAAAAGGAAGCAATTTATTAATATAAAATTATACTTGGGTGTAGGTATAAGTACTTTTATTATTTTAATTTATTTTTCTTTGCCGCACAACCTCAATATCCTCTGGATGTTCGCTGCAATCTAAGCAACAAAACTATATCGAGAGCATCATCAAGACAGCATCGCGTAAAACTCGGAGTCCTGAACAGTCCGTTTTTCACGCCGGAGCACAAATACCCTTGTGCCACGGTGAATGCTCTGATTGGCTCTCCCAATTATTCCCATTTATGTTATGTTGTGTGTTTTGATAACACGTGCAGGGCTTAGATATCACCCGCATATGGTGCGGAATATTCCATCAACCAAGCGATTCGGCGTGTCTTTCCTCTGCCATGTTTCCTTCTTCCTACAGTCCCGGGTCCTTTAAGCGGAACGTGAAAAAGAATCTGATGGAGTGTCAAGCTCAGCGCCACCATTGTAACACTCTACTTGTTTGTAATCAGGCGGGATGAAGTCAAATTGACGTGTCCTCAATGAAATAAGAAAAATAGACAATGTTCGAGCAGTTAGATCCTCAGTGCAATGCAATTGCCTGTACTGACATTCACCATGGACCAACGACCATGTGAAGTAGAAAAGTGAAATCCCAAAACCGCCTCAAGTTGAGCAGTAGGTACCCGTAATGGGGTAGCAACCAACAGTATTTTCAGGGAAAACTCATTTATTAGTCGCACGCGTCCAATTTTGATCCGGGTCCCGCAATTCATGGGAATCTTTTCCCTTGATAAATAGTTATACTAGCCTTTGTATTATTCTAGGATCTAATGTCTAAATCTCTGTATCAAATTTCAGCTAGATCAGCTGTTAGAGCGTGATTGGGTAACAAACATACAAACATCCAAACAGTCAAACATCTAAATATTCAAACATCCAAATATTCAACATCTTCACAAACTTTCACATTTCTAATAATAGAAGAGAGTGGGACTTTTACTCAGAATTTAATAAATTTCCGTCAGAGTTCGTCATTATCGCTGGCCCTAAGGTTTATAGTATTATTTAGGATTCTTATAGTTTTTTTTTTACATTGAAATGACGTAACTTGCCCTGATTGTAAACTGAAGGAAAAATTTTAAGAAATAGGGTGACTATTATATACTCCAACAATGTTACAATGCTGGCCTTTTTATATCTCGCTTATAGGATCCGGGATTGTAAAACTATTCAGTTGGTAAAGTTTCATCGCCTTGTTACGTTTTCATGTTCCACCTCCAACTCTTCATTAACGCCATATAAACCATTCAATAGTTAAATTATGTAAAGATAAAAACCAGATTAAAACTGGTTTGATAGACTCTAAACTTTTTATCAATTTGGATCAGGTGTTGAATCTCATTATGCATTTCCCATACGTATGAACACTTCCATAATTATCAAATTATAATAATGATCTAAATAAATTGGAGTTGTAGTAAATCAATGTGGTTGTGCTCGGTCAATAAAATATACATTCCAGGACCGCCCACGAAGTGTCTTCAGTAGATAACTCGTGGACTAAAAGTTCTCAGTGCGAAGCCTGCCGCTGGACGAAGATCAAGGCGATAACTGTATCTGCCTACATTATTCACAATGGCATATTTACAATTTGATAGCGATTTATATCATCTCATAAACAGTGTTAAAACTTCCAAGCTTATTGCCAACTTCCGCTCCCATAAGTTGTTCTTCAGTTATCCAATAGTCACGAATAGTTCGCCAAAGAAACTTGATTTGTGTTACCTCAAAACTTATTCAACACTTTACAGCATAATAAACAAATCTAAATCGCGACTTAAAATAGTGAAACAAGCACCTGCTCGTGATTGTATTGCATCGAGTCTACGACCCTTTCCTTTACAGATAATATAAAGTATAGATCGTTATCGATAAAGTTATTTCAAAATACTGCACATTTAAAACGAATTTTTGTTATGGCACCGTGTCGACATTTTTTATTATTTATCAAGCCACGATGGCCATAAAACTTAAAATGCCTTTAAAAATCAGATTATAAAACAAGTTCTTTGTTTCTGTGTTAAAAATTCGTGATGACGGTCCTTTGAAAGGCTATAATGAGTATTGATTTAAATTACGTGGATTAAAAATCTGGGAAAAATTATAACGAGAGGATGCCGCCATCTGTTTGCCTACGATGAGAAGCACATGGATACGACGATTAATTTGTGATAGGTGGCTTTTAGAATGATTCATAATGTTTTCTAAATTTTGTTATACTTTTGCCATAATGTATAATTTTGTAATATAACAAATAACAATATCAATAAATTACAAAATACACAAAATCAATTATCACTAGCCTATAATAATGGTCAACATTACGGTAATTAACTACATCATATTATAGGAAAATCGTTTTTACACTTCCAATTTATAATTGATACTTAAAATGACAGCTAATATGGCTGTTTTTATGTAAATAATTTCTATTAATTCAAAATTAATTGAATTATATTAAACTCATGATGAAATTTAAGCGAGTATAGATGTTCACAAAAGATAACATGTATTTATTTTAACTACTTACATAAATTGACGTTTTGCAGTAATTATTAACACTAAACAACCTCTATAATAAAGCGCCATATCATTCCAATAGCTCATAATTAATAGGTACTACGATAACATTTTAAAATGTTTCTGGTATAATAGATCCCTATTTTATCCATTCCATACTATTCCTCGCGTTAATTTTTTTAAGAATAATGAAGCAGACATTTTTATAACAAAGGTCCTTGGCCGTGCATCTTGATCTTAATGTTATCTCTAATAGGTCAATAAATAAGGACTAACGTGCGAGCTTCGGCGACACATACACGCCAAGAGCTTATTATAATAAAAAATATTCAATTCGATAGCCGTTCACAATATTATACTCAGTTTTATATTCATATTTTAATCGTTGCAATAACTCGTTAAATTTTATACTTTTTGTAAAGGTCTTTATTTTTTGTGAAACATTATTTGTAAACACTGTAAATTTTAATAATTGTTATTGCTTTATGTATCACCAATTAAAATAATAACTTAAAAACAATATGGTTTGTAACTTGCATTATTGCAATGAAACTTAAAATAAACGCAAACATTTCTCGAAGAAATTACAAGAGGCAATATAGAGTTACGTTTTATGATAGGACAATCTGGCTTATGAATGAAATGTAAACAGCCGCAATGAAATGATATAAATGATAGCCGGTGGTGAGCGGCCACAATCAGCTCGCGGCATCTCGCGGCCGGCCGCCCAGCCCGGACCGTCCGCTTTATGATGTTATACTCTTTTATTTAGATATTTGTACGGATCCCCTCATTTTTATTCACCCGAAAACATTATTATGCATAAATAAGTACTCTTTTATTTTATTCCCATCGTTATTTTAATAAATGTTAAGTTTCAAAGTTGGCTTCGTCACCTCTTGTGCCTGTTCGTTCGCCGCTCGAGATGTGGCGACAAAATTTAACAGATAACGAGGTGAGGCTCTTTTTAAATCGGTTTTATGTAACTCGACACTTTTGTATGTCTTTTATAATATGCTTTATGAGTAGGATAGGATAGATGGACACCTGTAACGTACAATATTTATATTTAATTTTACTTTTTAATAGCTATACCTTTGGCTCTACACTTTTATTACGCCGTCATCTAGCTAATTTAGGAAGTATTTTTTTTGAAACTGTAACAGGGTGAGTCAATGGACATTAACAAACATTTGTCATAGTGTTGTAAGGTGTCAGGCAGTGGTGGGGTCGAGCATAACAATTAGTTGGCACGACGCGCCCGTCGCGAGTCCTCTCGAACTCGGAGGCAGGCGCGCGGCCGGTAGCGCACTCCCGCTGTGCCCCCCGGCGAGCCACGCGCCGCTCTCGATGAACCAACAGTAACACATCTAATATTTAATATCTTAATAACCGATTAGGGTGTGTTTAGTATGCACTTTGAATAATTACGTACTTTATTATAACAAATCGAATACAGGTAATCTAATCTAGAAATGTACAAATTAAATCGTACGCAGCACGCTCACCGTGGGACGTAGTTCAATTTTGTCATTTTACATCATTTGTCCGTAGAAGCCATGTATTTAATTTACATTACATAAATGCAGTAATACAATATACATCTGCCTTAGCATGGTAGTGGTAACTGGGACTCCTGGATCATTTTTGGGTTTGATTCAAGCATAGTGTATTCTGAAAATAGCAAATAGTCTCAGTCCGTGGCGTGGCGGTAGTGAACGCGACTGCTACGCTGTTGGCGCGGGTTCGATTTCCACTCAGTGCAAATATTTGGTGCCAGAATATGAATATATGCATTAGTCTGGGTGTTTC
The DNA here is from genome assembly GCA_963691645.1 of Pelosia muscerda. Classification (NCBI taxonomy): domain Eukaryota; kingdom Metazoa; phylum Arthropoda; class Insecta; order Lepidoptera; family Erebidae; genus Pelosia; species Pelosia muscerda. Next base: position 11,404,143 of record OY829100.1, read on the forward strand.
TATGTATAATATGTATGTATTAACAAAAAAAATGTATCCAAGTATATATTATCCGCATTTTAGAACCCATAACACAAGTTAGATACGCTATGCTTACCATGGGTCTAGGTGATGTGTAGATTGTCGTAGAATATTTATTTATTTATTTTATTAAGTAGGACCTAAATTAGCATAAAAAATGGATGGAAAGGAACTACATATACCTGATCAAAATTTCTGTTACGATCTAAACTATTATTAGATACTATTTTGACGAAAGAATAATAGTTAATATTAAAGTGATCTAAGTTTTTCCTAAAGCGTACCTCTACACAAAGTAGTAGTATATAGTGAAAAACAACCGTAAATCTCATACTTAAAACACATGCCCATATATTTCAGGTTTTGAATAGCTTACTGCAAATGGATAACTTCGGGTAGTTATTTGAATATTGAATACAGGGTTGAAATGAAACCTGTGACATGACCTCTGTCTAATGATAAATGGTGGTCGTAAGGGGTCGTTAATGGTTGGAAAGTTCTGTATTGGCGCGGTGCGAGCGACCGATACAGCGGTGTGACGGTGCGGGCCGGGCGATACATCGGTTATTGAGAGCGATTTGGGCAACAGTCTCAATACAAGTACATGCGACTGATTTACGAGACGAGCGTGTGCCCTTTGTGCTTCAGCTGACTAATGGACGGACGCTCACGGACATTTATGTAGATTGATTGTATGAATTTTATTCACAATGTTAATACAGTAACAGATTTAGATGTCATTTAGAAATGGCGCTCTAAAGTTGTGCAATTTAGGCCGTGAATAATGGATGACGAATGGTTAGTTTCTATACCGAATTCGTACCGAGGTGGGGCTCTTATTGTGGAGTTGACCCCAAACCCAAAAATGTTCTATTTTTTTTTTTTTTTTGATATTCTGAATAAAATTAGGTGATGTATGTAACAAGTGGATGGCGAAGAATAGGTACTCATCGGATACAACATACGTAGGTATAAATAAAATGTATTCATATTGTGTACCCAAGAAAGGGTGTACGATGCCACACTAAGATTTGGAATTCCAGGTAACCTCACCTATCCTATCTAGTATAAGAAGGAAAGGAAGCAGCGGTAAAAACAAAAGAGAAGAAAGGAGTATAAGCCTCTGACAGTTTCACAAGTTACATTGCACATTGTATACCGTTATGTGAAGCTAATACTTATCAGGTGTGAGGGTTGTTTGTGGCCAATATAAAAAAAAAACTATATTTTTTGCTATTGGTAATAATTTATTAACACCCAAAAATTTAATTTAAAAAGTTATTATAGTGAGTGAAATAAAAGAAGTATCGATGCATTCTTGATATATCTTGAAGCATAATATTTTGATATGGACGCGGTGATACAAAAAATATTTATAACGTTTAGTTACGGCTGGAAGAAAAAGGACAATATGAGAGGACTTGCATCGTCATCTTATCGACACGGATCAAACGTTTTTAATCAGAAATTTTAATGACCATAGTTCAGAATATAATAACTTTCCTTTAGCTACCGAGATACTACGCATTAACATGTTTGATACTTCATGAACCTTGGTACTTTGAAACATTGGAAATTTCAAATCAGGCAATTTTCAGTTAGATAAAGGTTTTTATAACTTGAACATGGACTAAATACGTAGGAAAATATTATCAAATATCGGCACACTAGTAAACAAGACCCTTTGGAAGCAGACCACTTCCAACCGGTCTGATTGGAGGTCGATGAGGGAGGAAATGATGATGATGATGATGATGATGTTTTTCAAACATATTGAAATAGTTTTAGTAAAGTATGCATAAAAATAATAGGACTTGAAAGTTTCTTCAATAAGTGCTTATAGAGGCTGTCTAATCACTTATACATGGTTTGTCAAAGTTTGACACACCATGCATATTGTGCACCATTTCGAGGCTATACGCAAAAGAAACAATTAAATCTGATGAGCCATAATTTAAATATATACATATACGAGTATATATGTCTGAAATCAGTGAATGTTAAGATGCACGGGTGTATGTCGACAATCACCAATATCGATGATGTAAGTCCGGAACTTTTCTTAAAGTTTACTTAAATCGGACGTGTGTACCTGTGAATGTTCACGTACACAGAGGAGATGTAGTAAATCTTAGATTCAACGATTTACAATTTGTGTGAATGTTAGCATATGTCAGTGTTTGTTCGAATATCGGGCGCCCCGACGCGATAGCTCCGTCGACGTCGGTCAATATATCGTACTAAACATTGACCAAATCATCGTGCTCTGCGATCAGTCACCGATAAATGACCGAAATCGTCATAAAAGTTATGAATTTTGGTCATACACGAAAAATTATGATGGATATTAACAAGTATCAATGTGTTCAGAACACATTTATTTACCCGTCATAATGAACCTGTATAGTGTGTATTTAATGTGACAGCCTGAAAATGGCACATTGGGCGTGCTGTCACTGAGTGGTTCCTATAAACGCCCTTATAGTGTGTGTATCAACCCTGTATAAGTAGGAAGAAGGCTTTACGAGTCAGTAAAGTAATACAAAATAATTAGGTTAATTTTTTGAAGTATCAAGACAGTTTGCTGTATGCCCTAATGGTCACGCACAGTGGCGAAGCGAGACAGTTCGGCATTTAGATTCATTGTGCCCATGTTATTGACTGTATTCGATCCGTCCATCAAGTGACCGATGCGTTTACGTGCCTCTGTTTTACGCACTCATCTTATGTATGAATTTCTACAATGATATCTAATAGCATATAATGTTTATATTGCTTTTTTCTTAATCCGGGTGCCAATCCAGTTTACATCTCGGCCTCTAACGACTTCTTTTTCGAAATATTTTTGTTATGAAATTAAAGGGATTTTAATATTATATGTTTGCCGTCTAATTCCTCAATTCTGAAGGAAAACCTGCACCAGAGCCTCATCCATCTATCAGGTTACAAATGAGGTTAGCTGGGACCCCAAAGAACTTGGAGGTCTCCATATACCCTTATGATATTTACAATAATCTTTTTTTTTATACCACTTAGGTGGCAGACAAGCGCACGGCCCACCCGATGGAAAGCGGTCACCGTGGCCTATGGACGTTTGCAACACCAGAGGTCACACACGTGCTGCCTACCCAAAAATCTGTATACTTTTAGTGTCTCTAAATGTAGTAGGTATATGTAGTACCTAGTATCTTTAAGGTTTAATTATTACTTATATTTATATTCTTTTAGGACTGGCTATATAACATCTACAAATACGAATTGTGTTGCAAATATTTTTTTACGAATCATGAACTAAAAAACTTATAGTGTAAATGTCACAATTATAAAAGTTGGTCAAAATTAACATTTTAATTTATATCTTGATTCACAATGCAACAGGTTGAGCTCAAAGAAGAGAGCCAGGGCAGCAAAAACTAACGTCACTTTTACTTTTTGTGGGCAAATTGAACTACCAAAATGAAGTCCGTCAAAGGATGTAACATCCATTATTAATTATAATTTTTTATTCAGTATGACATCATCCACATTGCAATTTCCTTATACCAGACATTTGCATGAAACTTTTAATAATCACGTAAATAACATAAGTAAATCAATTGATACTCGTACAATATAACTTTATAGGTACTTAGCTTAAATAAAATAGCTAAAACTTTGGGATAATTCACGAATCAAAATAGGTATATAAACGATACAATCACTTTTAATTATAAATTATAAGCATCGGCATTAAAGAGCGCAATTATAATTGCTTATCCAACTATGGATAATATGATATCAAAACGTAAGCGGCGAAAAGTGTTCTTAATGACTTGTTAAATAAAGTTAATTATCGACTGCGAATGGTTTGAAAAATTGTTTACGAGTATAGCGCGAGATGCCCAGTAGCACGGTGTAACCGATTAGTCACAGATGAGTCTGTGCTTCGGTATTATTATAAGGCGACGGTTTAATTAAACATTTAGCTATTTTGAGACAATAGTATCGCATTTTTATGTAGATACTAACTGCGTTCCAATTCGTTTTATCTTTATTTTTGAGAACAACAGAATTACGTATTAGCAAGGTAATTTATACATATTTAGTTAACTATAGGCAAAACAAAGTAAGAAGAAGATTAGTCATCAATTACTGATATATTGATTTATGTTTTGAGTACATATTACTATTTTGTTATGTTATACCTAAGGAAAACAGAAATGGAGGGGGAATGAGTCGAAATAAAGTTCTTGCATTGCAAGTCCACCTGCATGCTGGTACATTTACTGAAAGACGGACAAGGGTGTAGCTTTTTTTTTTTATCGTGCGCAAAATCCCCACGGATACCATCTCCACCAAAACCGATGGAGGTGATGGCGTTGTAGTTCACTGTAGTGCAAATCAACGAGGCAAGTAACGTTACTTATCGTTTGGATAATGTTGAAGAAAAAGAATACACAATTACTTTTCAAACAATGCCAGTACTTAATTCAATTGTTATGTATTTAGTTTATTAGGAATACAATTATAAAAATAGCTAACTATATAGTGGATATAATATGTCTCTGTCTCAAAGATGATAACAACCACTAATAAAATGCAAGTCACCGACGCATTCCTAATTTATAATCATAATAAATATTTATAAATTAGGAATTTATAATCATTTTATATTTGTTCCTCAGACAAACAATCTATATCAAAATATAAATCTAATCTATACTCACCTAAAACTGAACACGAGGTCATGTTCTAGTTTTAATGCTCAGGTGTTTTGTATTGCCACCGTATCTATGAGATGTCCACTAACTACCATTAAGTACGTGACGATGATGACCAAAATCGATCTCAAATAGTGAACCTGTTTGAATGGAATATCATCACGCAGTGGGATCGTTGCGCTATCGCATTATCAATACAATTAAAAAAAATGATAGTCACGTACCCCACGAATTATATAGACGAAACCAATCGACCACTTCAAAAATTATAAAAAGTTACCCATCTGAGCTAAAACGAGAAACTGAATCGATGCGATGGTGATGCTTTTTTATTTCAAAAACTTATCTGCCTATTATCCAATCACTGAATGTTGAAATTAAGCACGCTTTACGCAGTTAGTAAAATTTCGTTTGGATGACGTGGCGATATTGGACTGAAGAAGACATAACGTCTCGAGTATCTTTAAGTACCACCGTCATGCTTTTAATCTACAAAATCCAATGTTACCTGCATTGGATTTTGAGGATTAAAGGCAAACGTATATGTAGAAGGGGAAGACATCGGATAAAAGCAAACTATTTAACAAAATTATTAGAAATTAGAACACAAGATTGCGTAAGAAATAGATGAATAAATGACTTTTTCATATTCTATGCTTTCCCATCTTATAGAATGTTATGAAACTTCCATCCTATGAACTAAGTGCTTTAGAACAAAAGTAAGATCGTGGTGATAGTACTGATGAAGAAAGAATAACACCACTCTATATCAGGATATTGTAAGGCAACTGATGGAAAACTACTACGAGAGAAGAAACACCCGAAATAAAACCCTGTACCTACAACAGGTATGGACAGCGTGGAAACAGTACGCCAAAGCCTCTCAACATTGTGAGAGACCTATGCCCAGCGATAGGCTAATTGATTGATGAAATTCTACTCTGCCGGGAACCACGTGGTGTAATATTCAGTAAGGAAAAATCTAGAGTAATTTATGAAATGTGACCCTATAATATAATTTCTGTTTTTGCAATCTGCTCACTATGGCACCATAGCCCCCCTGAACGGCGGTTTTTCTATGGGCTAATTGATGTAGGTATATTTATATTTCTTGTAGGTATAAAAGATCCAAAGAATTACAGTTACTATTCGATTTTTGTATCCACTAAAATTTAAAGCATGAATACTTTTCTATTTTCAGTAAACACGGGAAATAAGGATCCATGCTTTAGCTTTAGCTATACTTTGCCCTACACAAATGACTAAGTAGGTATTGGAACGAAATGGAAGAATCAAGTATTACTGAAAATATATTTAAAGTTTACTTTACTTGTTATTATTTGTGACTAACCAGGCAATAACGTTTGAGTGACACCTGACAAACGATATGCACTGTGTGGTATGAAAGGAGCTTCATGCCGCGCACGCAAAAGCTGTGGAATAAACTCCCTACTGTGGTTTTCTTCAAGAAGGGCATCAGACGGTTTATACAGGGTAGGCACCGCTATACTTTGCCCTACACAAATGACTAAGTAGGTATTGGAACGAAATGGAAGAATCAAGTATTACTGAAAATATATTTAAAGTTTACTTTACTTCTTATTATTTGTGACTGTATTATTTGTAGCATTATTCCTAACCAGGTAATAACATTTGAGTGACACCTGACAAACGATATGCACTGTGTGGTATGAAAGGAGCTTCATGCCGCGCACGCAAAAGCTGTGGAATAAACTCCCTACTGTGGTTTTCTTCAAGAAGGGCATCAGACGGTTTATACAGGGTAGGCACCACGAGTGTAACGCACCGGGTGTTGCAAACGCCCATAGGCTACGGTGTTCACTTGCCATCCGGTGGGCCGTGTACTTGTCTGCCACCTGAGTGGTATAAAAAAAACCTCTGCCAAACCCAAAGTAATAGCATACCATCTGTATGCTATTACTTTGTAAGGGCATACCATCTGAGAGGGGCATACTATGCTTATTTGCAACCTTAATTTCACAAAAGTAAAATATGTTTCATTGGTTCCATTCACTCAACCATATCCGTGTCTGGACAGTAAACAGCAAGCTAGTGACCCCACGTCAGTGAATTACACGGCGCAGATTTATTTGTAAACTCATCGATTGATTTTTTATGATTCTTGATATTAGTCACTTCATGCACGTGAAACTATTTCATCTTATTATCCATACGCCGCGGGATCTGGTTAACAATAATTATGATAGATGCTTCATAACATCCACTGATAGATAGTTTATTATTAGTTCATTGCAGAAGTTAGATTCGTTATAAAAGTATTAACAAGCTGATTAAACCGACAAGCAATCGCTGATAACTTTGCTTCGCATAGTGTCCGGTTGACCACCTTTATCTACACCTACACTAATATTACGAAGAGGAAAAGAATGTATTTCTGTTTGTATGTTTGTATTAAATAAGCTGTATTGGAAAGCTACATTCACTCTGAGAAACATAGACTATATGGTACGACGATACAGCTAGGCAAAGCAGCTAGTTTGTAGATATGCTTATTAATTATCACTTCGGAAAGAACTAAAGTCCTGCAGCAAAAGCAAGCATAATGTGATAAGTAGAATCACGAAATTGTGAACTCTACTTCATCAAATTGCATTTAAATAAATTTGTCGTATAAATCTAATAAATTGCACTTCCTAATCTGAAAATTTCAAAAGTGCAACGCGCGATAACACCTGTTACTATAAGAAAATTGCGGCAGGTACTAGTTGTAAGTATCTGTGTATGCAAATACTTGTGTTTCCTGGATGTGGAGCAGCGACGTAGGCGAGGCGATTTTGATGTAGTTATCCGCAAATAATGGTGGGCGCGGCTCGATTCGCTCCGCTGCCGCTGGCATTGTGCTTTATAATAAATGGCAACAACAGGTGAATAACTAATTTCACTCATAATGTTAGATCCTCTTGGGTGGGGTCATTGATTTAAAAAAATAGTTAAACATTGCACACTGTGACCAGTATCACGTGCGTACTATAAATAATATTACCGCCATTTACTGTTTGATTGAAAGCCGTTGAAAAATACTGCCATGTTTTCTACATTTAATTGTGACAGTGCAAAATTGGAATCGCATATAGATCTGTCGGTATTAGTTATTCTACAATGAACATCAGCTAAAAGCTTTTCAATTGAAACAATAGATTTATTATGGAAAATAAATGCCTTTCACAAAGGAAACAAGCGGTTCGAATATCCTGTAAAATATACAGGGACATTGTTTTTGTCTATTAAATATGCAAAACTCAGAATGAAATATTTGATGCGGTCGATGCCATTATATAAATGGAATTATTCATGGAGCCAGACGTCGGAAAAGCCAGTGAAAATTGACAATTCATTTGTTTGTGCGAATGTTGCGGCTTCATTGCCATTTGATGCCAACTTATTTCCAATAAATATTTTGCGATAACATGATAATTATCTGTATAACTCAATTATAACATAAATTAAATTAAACGTACTATTACTACGTTATGATATTAATAGTGCGCTGATCTATCGAGTAGTAACTTTGCAACGACATTTCCTCCTGTGCAAAATAGATAGGTAACCATGTAACCCCGAACACGCCTCTCCCCACAAGTTTTCAAAGCGGGTGAAACGACTAGTCAACCCTTTGCCGCTCACTCGTACGTGAAATCACTCAAATACTGAATATTTTAATCTGAGCAGATAACGAGCTCGCAATTCTATTAGATGAAACATTGCTATGTAAGGTTAAATACAGTGCAGCGGACCCTAGTTGCATCGCACTGAACCGTATGCCGGCCGGCCAGATACACAAGCTTACATCTTGGTATAATATAATTTACTTAAAAGAACTTGGACTGTTATAATCAAATACACATTTATTTTGTAGTTCAACTTTTATTAGTATTAGAATTCCTTGTCCCTTGTTCCTTAACAGCTCACATGTTAAAATGTTCGTACAGTCCCGAAACCTTTAAGGGTGGCGTGAAAAAGCATCTGATGAGATCATCAAGCTAAGCGCCTCCATTGTAACACTCTACGTGTTTGTAATGGTGACCCTCTTTCCTGAGACTTTGCCTTCAGCTTACCACCAGGCGGGGTGTAGTCAAATTGAAGTGACCTAAATAAAAAAAATAGTTCCCTAATGAGATAGTTGACGTACTCGTAGCAGGTTATTATATTATTATAGTAAATTATGACCTTTTAATGCCTTCACTTTGAGACTCTAGCATGAATATGATTAAGTTAGTGAAAACGCAAAAACACTGAACCAGGAAAGAAACAACATATTTTGTTAGACACTAATACTTAGGTACCTAGATATCACAGTTACTGATGGTTCTTTTGTTCATCACTTGTCTTCAGAATATTCTGACATTTACGAAATAATGTTAAGTTTATGTATGTATAAAAAACGATAAGTTCCTCCAAAATACACTTACCAAACAATGTAGAGACTGTTAAATTAACTTCGTAATAAAACACATATAAATATATCAGGGTGAGCAATAAAGCTATCAAATATTTACTAATCTGAACGGTGAGAGCGTCGCTCGAACCCCTTCTGGATTCGGGACTCATAAAATAAATTGAAATAGTCGCGCCGCCCCCCAAATTAAAATATTCAAATGGGACGCACGCGCAAGAAAATTGAAAATTGTCGTCTATCGCCCGCAAATGAAACCTATAACTCCTCACATACACTTCGAGCCAAAAAGGTGGGTAAACATTTCGATAGGAAATTGCATTTAAACGCAAAAACTCCTTCGCCTAATGGATATGAGCAAATGGTTATTCTGGCCGTGTTACAGTAACACAATCGTTTGTATTCACTTCTAGAAAAAATATCTAGATTATTTTATTTGAATAGTTTAAAACAGAGCAAAATATGATATGATATGTACATTAAAATATTAAAATGTACAATATTTACTTAGGTAATAAAGAAATATATAACTGTCACTTTTTGTATGAATTCATAGTATTATGCACAAGGGGGCCATTTAACTGCACTGACGTGTAATTTGGTATAGAAACCACTGTTTCGATATGCCTTCGAATAATGCTATAAATGGTCTTCACTTTTATGACTGCAATTTGGTTCAAATAACGAATTAGTATTTGTTTTATGCAAGAGTGAATTTAATGCAAAAACTGTGCAATAAAATAAAAATAACATTAAAAAATGGATTTTAAGTTGGGAAGCAAGTATAAATGCTAATTTGAAATATAAACAGTAGCAGTGATTTCTGAGTGTATGTTAATAAGTCACAGGTACGTGATAGAGTGGGGAACCCTCGACGGTGGCTTCCGTTGTTTTGCGGCCGCCGCTGATTTTGTGGTTACATTTCGCGTAACTTGATAGAGACATATACCCTACTTGCACATCCTCAGAGTTCACCGAGAGCCAGTGATGGGTAATATCGATATTTTAGACTTGAATTAATACGTTCTTAACTAACTGAATTGCAATTTATGTAGCGTACCTACATAATTCGTTATGTCAACTGTGGAAAGTTTATGAAACAATACAGTAATGTATTCATATTCATACATATTAATGAAAAGTACCTACGAACTATGTTTAATAAATATATGTAAATTTCATGTATCAAGACTATTATGCTGGGTACCATGCAATCAATACTTTGCTACTGGAAGTTTCTACAACAATCTATACAATTGACGACACTACAAATCATTGAAGTTAGTTTGTAAACTTCTGGTCTGGTTTCTTGACCTTTACGAGAACGACTATCTGACCCTTATAGAGCCTCGACCATTGCTTAACAGGTGCATCTACGGCTCATTCCATTCTGCTCTACTAGCTGTCCGATGGTGGATCTCTTTGGACAACATTTTTCTAAATTATACCGATTTGGATGGTCGAACTGTTTGGATAATAGAAAGGAATAAGCCTGCTAAAAGATGTATGCAAGTTTGACTTGGACCTTGCGTGTTCAAACGTGCTCTATTTTGGGTAATTGTTGAATGCAGCTGGCCAGGATCTGGCTTGGTACGAAGTGAAATAAAGACTGCGAAACAAAAACAGCATATTATCAAAATTGGAAAAATTTAAACCTAGAGAAATTTTAAAAGTGTTATACCTACTATAGTACTAATGTAATAACAGTTTTATTGTTATTGATAATTACCAGAATTATTATACGTAATTAACACGAACTGATAACTATGGCAACGACTATGACAGAAGTCTCTCAAAATATTTTCACTTTTATGTTAGGTACACGATAAAAATAATGTAAAATCGATAAATAAGACATATTATATCGAATCGGAGTGTATGAGGTACGACCTAGTGAGCGGACAGCGTCCGGTGTTCGTGCAAGCGATACCCTGGGAACCGATCGCCTTCCGCCGACCGTCTAGAACGTTTACCCCTTTACATCACCCCCGACACCAAAACCTTGCACTCAGTATTACTACGTGGTTGGAACATTCGCCAGAACACCTCATTACTTTTTAACACCTTTAATTTACAACGAGACGACCTCGATCGCCCCCGTCGGAAATGCTTTTTATTCATTTCATCGCATTTAAAGATTTAAACCGTTTGCTTCCATTCATAAAATTATTAATGTGATCGTAAAATTGGGCAAATTTTATTGTCTCGAAGGCATAATGGGAAACTAATGTAGCGTGTTATTATTCAGTTCGGTTGTAGCAGTAAAATACGAGTATTTGTGAGAGCGCCCGTGGACGTCGCTGTTGGCAGTGAGCGGCCGACGGGCGAGCCCACTGCGCTCAATGCGTTCCCAGCGGAAGCCCCCTCTGTTATTTGAATATCAAACATATTTCGGTCATATTTCATTGAAACAGTTATGATATTCTTCCTTTGCGTTTCGTACGTGCATCCAATGTTAACATAGATATGTTAATGTATAGATTTATTACCTCTATCAAATTGGAATCTTCCTTAAAGAACATGACAGCAACTTAGAATGTATAAATACTTTAATTTAGAAACAACTTAATATATTCATCGTTTAATGGAACCTTTATCATTTGGCAACCGTTAAGGTGTGACAAGTGCCTTAGTGATTACTGAAACAAAATTGCTGTAGAGTTTTAATACGAAACAATAATAATGGTTAGATACTTGAAAACTTTATTAGAATATTGTAACTTCACTTTCTTACACGATTAATTTCAAGGTATTTGTACACATAATAGATAATAACATAATAATGTGAACGACTAAGTATTGTATGTTAATATTATAATAATAAATTATAATTTATGGTTCACTGAGTCGAGCCCCAGTTCTGATTCTACAGGGGCCCGACACAGTAAAATGGAATTATTTACTAGGTTATGAGTAAATAAGGCCCGTTGATAGTGGCCGGCGCGATACAAATCGGCAGGTTCACAGAAGTGCACAGAGGGCCATTTGTTCCGCGGATTACGGTCACTGAGCGCCCGCTGCGCCGATATGAAATTATATTATTATTACAAACATATGATTTCGCAGAACCTCTTAAGTAGCTCTTGGCTCCTAAAACCAGCAATGTTTTATAAGTACAGCAATCACGATCGAGGGTACTTGATTTTAACTTTGATTATTAAAATTGAGTGAGTTTATGTCATAATTTTACATGCGCAATTCGTCCAGATTGGGTCCATATTGACTCACCTAAAGTTCTTTGTCCGAAATTGTTCTTCCTAACGATTTGTAATCCGAATGATCACTCCTCCTAAAATTTTTCATCCTAAAGTTTTTATTCATACTATTTGTATTGCTACCGTCGATGTTCATAACACTCATGTTTCCGAAAATTGTTATCAATAAAATCGTTAACATACAATATTAAAGCTCCTACTGTTTTTTATCCTAATGTTTTTATCGCTAAACACAATTACCATAATATTGTCACTCATACTTAGAAAGAAACATTTATCTACCAAATGTAATAAAAATATATGTCGGTAGAATTATATTTTATTCATAGTTTTAATTTTTTTTTGGTTATTTGTTGTTACATACTTATTACTATTAATTAGAAAACTGTTTAGAATGATTAAAGGTTGTTTCACTGATTTTTTGGCTTAAATGAATTAAAATCATAAAATACGACTGATTTACGGTTATGTTTATGACCTTTTTCGTTTTCGATTCGTTTCTGGCACTTCGCCGGCCGCTACCGCGGCACGCTCGCTTCGCTCGCTCGGCTCGTGCGTTGTGTGGTCACAATTCTAACCTAACCTAAACCAAGAACTATAAATATGACCGATTCGTTTCTGGAACTTGGCTGAATGACCGCAGCGAGATTTTACGTGTAAATAACTAAAACTGTAAAAGTTACGCAAAATTAATGTAAATAATACTGATTATTATTAATAAAAATTTAATAAAAATAAATCTACACAAAAAAGGTATGACTTTCAATAATAGTGTAAAAGATGGTTATGTTGACAAAATATAGGAAAATAAATAATAGTATAATAGATGTTTATTGCTACCGACATTATGAAGTTGAATGATTCGGAATTAAAACATTAGAGACAGAGTAGTTAGGAATTGTGATTGTTAGGATGAAAAATGTTAGGAAAAACATTTTCGGAGTTCCAATTTTCGGAGTTGAAAAATTAGGTGAACTTTGGCGCACCCGTCCAGATTTCTCGAAGTTCATGGATATTCATCTATGGGCTGTTTTAAGAAAAACAAATCAAGACCAAATATACCTTAACGCAACAATAAATAATAGAAAACTCTTTAAGAGCGGCAAGATAAGAGCGCCATTGACAGAACTTACACCACAAACAACCATGATTTCAATTTGGAATTACTCGACGTGGCATCGGCATCGGGCATCGGGTTTCTCATGAAGTATTTTGGATACGACAAATAAATATTAATAATACAGTGCCAATGTAATTCTTTTCCGAAATAAAAATCTACAGGGAGAAGAGATAATATACTTTTGTTTTTCTTTATTGTTATTGGCGTAAAACATTTAGCGAGCACTGTTCTGCCATAAAACATGTTATTTTGTGTGACAAAACGTCGCACTTCATGAGAAAATATTGACCCGCAGATAGTGGAATAAGCGAATTATTGGTGATTCTCATCATGGAACGGAACCACCAGCTTTAACTTATCCGACACTGCTGTTTATTTTTTTATTATGGTGATTGTCAGTGTAATTCGGCCAAGTCTGGTGATTTTGGGTCACAACATAGATATCAAAATAATGCTCGCAGCTATCAAAAACGTTTTCGTTAACTTTTATAAATTTTAAGACGAAGAAATTGTTCCATTTGTTTATCTCAATTAAAAATGACATACAGATAGGAAAGTATTATGCAAATAATTTTAGAATAATTTTAATTGAGATAACCCTTTGTATGCTCTATCGTATGTTGGTTCGCTTTAACATGGCTCATCCATATGTTAATGTGACGAACGATAAATTGGCCACTAATAAGATAATTGGCCGCGGTCTATACCCACGTAAATCAACATCTTAACAGCTGCGCTTGCGCAGACAACTCCCTCACTCAACAGAGTGTCCAAATACATGTGTGAGCCACTAGAAATATTGAGCATTTACTTTTATTGGTGACCTATGTCATATACATCTCATATGTTACCATGGTATGTGTTTTTCACTGTTTTTAAACATTTATTTCTTATATAGCCGAACCTCTTATGATTATTAAATGATGAAATTTCAAGAAAATAGTTGCCTTGAATTGACTTTCATACTAGGTAATTGTACAACAGACGAAGTGTTAAATATTTCTGACACCGTGCCTGCTGGCAACATTAATGTCTACTAGAATATATATTACACGTTAATGGTTTCAGTCATCGCCTGAAACTAGCCTGATATGCATTGTAATAAATTACAGAAAAAAATTAGCTACACCACAGAATGTTTTAACAATTCTTTTGTTCTTGTTCATAATATATTGTTCGTTTTATCGATGTAAATACAATGATAGGAACTCCATGTTCTAATTTTATAGATTATGTATTTTATTTTGTGAATAATGTATACGCTCACATACATACTTTAAAATACACTCCGGTATCAAAATGTTTATTTTGTAGACATTAGACACCCTGTGTATGGTATGATTCACTTCATTGTTCTGAAGCTATTTGAAGTAAACAATCAATTAGATTCGAATTACAGGACGGCTAATAATAGTGGATATTTATTGTCATTGGAACATTTTATAACCATTTTATTAATTTAATTGATATTGATGAGGTTCACTGGGCATTGCGTGGGTCGATAAATTCAATGCTCCTTTTGTGGATAACCTTATTGTTCTTAACAAACTTGATGGTTGTTTTAAATTTTTCTTTCATTTTAACGCCATTCTTCTGTTTAATACTTTGTAATAAATTTCACGCGATTTGTTATTGTTTTCAAATGATTCTGATAACATCAAATATTATGAAAAAAAAATTACGGAGCAATTGAGTATTGTATTCAATGTTCATTGTAATCAATATCAATATACACTTGTTGACGACATTTGAATATGTGTTTACGCAAAATTGTATTACAAGGATTAAATTGAGTTCTACTTATGTAGTTATTACTTGCGCATTAAATACATGCGAGTACGCCCCTTGTATGACAATCACGATGCATTGATACTTCTACATAATTTGTCAACGCTTGACTGCGTTACACAAATGCTTTTTAGGTCAACAGTTGATTGGGAAATGATCTGTCCATGTAGTAAAATATAAATAATTTGTTTTAAACGGAATGAGGGTCATTTAGAAACATGAGGGTAATAAAACTAGTGCGTGTCATGTAAACTCGGTCGCAGGCCTACGTAGATGCATCCATATAACGATGAGCTGTAGGTATTCCTTCACTCGCAGTAGTTTTAGATTTGTATTGTGAGGGGGGAGAGCTCTCATTACATTGTCAGACTGTGAATTCGTTTGTCGATATCGACGGACGAAACGTAACAACATTAGCATTCGAGACGTAGATGGACGTACGTGCGCTGCGGGTAATGTTCACACTATAACAATATCCTTGTTTGCATCATATTGTATTGATATTGCACATAATTCACTGTAATTCAGTACTCATTTTTATTTGTATCAAAATTATGGAGCTCCCTTTCCTATTCCCAACAACGATTTAAGATAATATGCAGAATTAATACATAGTTTATTCGTTAATTGTATATTTGTCAAGTTAAAAATAAAGCATAACAAGATAAAAAGCTATGAAAACAACTGCTGCTAAATGTTTGCACTTTATGGATTTTAAAATACCCTGACAAACTTAATCGGTATTGGCATTGAAAAATCGTTCACTGTTTCCGATAGTTCGTAGGATTGTCGGTAGACGGCTTCATCAATCATCGGCAAACTCCCTGTAGAGACTGATGGCAGGTTCAAATCATGTCTTAGACATTTACTTTTTCCAAATTTAAATCAATTTGAAAAGAATCATATTTTTAATTCTCTGATATTGTAATAAACATGGTACCTTGTACCATTGTTTAAAACGGAATAAAGTACGCTTATATTAAAAGCAATTATTATAGATTCAGAAACGTCCAATATATATGGCATGCTAGTTGCCTAGATAGATATTACGAATGCATATTAATTAGTCAATTAAACATACATTAATAATATAATTCAATTGAACGCACAACAACCAAAAATATCCAGTGATTTGTGATTTTAAATAAAAGTTTGATTAAAACTCACGTGTTCGGTGCGAGTGACGTGTTAAAATTAATCAATTCAGTCCGTAGGTATGGGAAAATAGAACGCTGTCGACATTTTTTACATCTTGTACTGAATAATTTAGTAGGTCATTGAAAATTTTAATTCATGGTCTCAACACGTGTTTTGTTTGCTTTTCGAAAAAGGCATGAGGATGAAAAATCACGATGAGCATTTGGGCCACTGCAACCTCGTCGATAAACCAAGAATAAAGCCATAATATTCGATCCTTGCGTATGAAATTGGTGTTTTTTTTATACTACTTTGATGGCAGACAAGCACTCGGCCCACCTGATGGGAAGCGGTCACCGTGGCCCGTAGTAAATATCTTAATTTCGTTTTCTTAATAGATTACTCTAGGAAAGACTCATTGATCATTTATTCAATAATTAATCTAATTGATTTGCAGTCTACAACGTTTTGAAGTCCACTACTGGAAATAGGCTTCTCCCAAGGACATAGGATTTATTTAACAGCTGTTTTTACTTTCTTGCTTCAATTATCATCTTAGCGCCTAATCCGGTTGCACCCGAAATTATTTTCAAGAAACGCGAGGTCTTGTTTTTCATTGTTTTATTGTTGATCGGCTAACAGGTAAGATTAGGTACCTACCACCTGTCCTCCTTTGATTTTTAAACAGTTTTATAAAAATCGAAGGATGACAGGCGGTAGGTACTCGTCGTATGATTTCGATTCATTCACGTAGTCATCGTCCACCACCCGGTCAAAAGTCAAGTTATTTTTTTTTAAATTGGCAACGTGTAGCAACAACGGTAATATTTAAAATGAGTGTGGAAAGTGTTAGAGAAGCGAAACTATTCTTCAATGAATCAATTTACATTCAATACATTATTCAGCATAATAAAATTCAAGAGGTCATATTGGTCATATTATAAGACAAAGAAAAATATTAGTTGAAACTATGTTTATGAATTTGAAACTGTGTTATGAAATTAAAATAAGGTTGTTGTGAATAATTGACATGGATCACGTTAATGGCCACGTGACGTGTTGAAAATCATATTAGGTTTACCATTACTTTACAAATGCATGAACATCATTTTATTATGAATCTCTACCGATCACGAGATAAGGCATTAACATAAAGTACTTTGTTCGGCACTCACTTTGTCTTTGTTAGGTTCAAACTAGCAGTGCCCGCGACTTTATCCGAGTGGACTTATTTCTGGATATTAGTTATTTTCGCATGGATTCCTATAATTTATCAGAAACAAAAGTGGACTAAGTTCTACCTTACTAGAGTTATCTGCATTAAAAATCCCATCGACATCGGACCAGTAGTAACCTATATCAAATATAGAAACAGACAGACAGACAGACCAAATTGTTACTTTATTATAGGTACCATGTAAACAATCATTATTAAAAAGCTGTTCTTTTAAAATTACAAACAGACACTTCAGTTTTATTTGTATAGGATCAATAGTGAATGTATAAAAATGTGTACCTACGTATATTGTACACATCTCCTCTGCGACTGCACAGCTCAATATCGCCGTATCGCGTATGCTGTGTAAATCAGTAACACAATCGGTGGTATTCTCTACTGGTTTACTTCTTCTTCTTCTTTCAAGCTCTTGATTCTGGTAAGTCAATGTACTACATATTTATTTGGATATTCGTTGCTTAAAATGAAATCAAAGTCCAACTATGCGGCGGTGGTATAATATGCCATTTGTACTTCCTGACAATTACTCATTACTGAACTATTTGACCATTGTACATTTTGACGAATGTAATGTTTTGACCTAAGTATAATTAGACTTCTATTCGTTGATGTTCCGGGGCCGGAGAAGTCTAGACGCGACTACGGAGTGGTCGTGGTTCGGCGGCGGTTTTGGTGACATTTTCACAGACGCTATCCAGTGCGGCGATGAAACGACTGTAAGGCGCCAACACAACGACGTTATCATGACTTGTATACATTCGCGTTTTTGGTAATATTCAGTGAAAATAAGTAAATTCTATTTATTGACTGCATGTATGACGTTGTAATTTTAATAGACGCCCAACTAGCTGGCGCTTTGACGAATGTTGTGAGCCCCACATGGAACAATTTATTTATCTGAGTAACTCACCGTTCTTATGAGTCAGAGTTCAACTTTGTGAAAACTATTTACCGGTAAGAAATATTTGTTACATAACTTTCGTGTATATTTCTGCGAATCACTAACAGATGTTTCGCAATTTTAATGTGTCTGGACCGAATAAGTTCTTTTCTTATAATTGTTGGAAGTCTATAGTTTACATTTTAATATTTATGTGTTTATGTAACCCTATGTTCCTTTAGTTTGTAACTGGGACAATCTGTAACGCTAGAGTGCTAGAGGGTTTGAAATCTCGTCTATTTTTGAAGAAGGAAATATTTAGACATACCTAGATCATAAAGAAAAACAGTGAGTGATAAGTGTAATGTAAGATGCGTCTAAATTCTTTAACTTTTATTAATATTTACCTTTCAAAATCCAGTGGTATGGTTATGGTAAATTAAAAAAATAATCGTGTTGTTCGCTTTAGAACCCCGTGACGCTGAGATCTGTAATGGTTTTA
Organism: Pelosia muscerda; assembly: GCA_963691645.1. Taxonomy (NCBI): domain Eukaryota; kingdom Metazoa; phylum Arthropoda; class Insecta; order Lepidoptera; family Erebidae; genus Pelosia; species Pelosia muscerda. Next base: position 11,423,178 of record OY829100.1, read on the forward strand.
GAACATCTTTTCAAGGATACAGTTAATTTATAAAAAGGCAAAAGTTATATGTGCATTTACTAGGTACAAAATAGTAACACAATAATAATTAAATACACAGTTCGTGGTGCCTATAAATCTTTGAGCGGCGGCAGACCATTATGAAGGCATTCTGGCGCTAATTAATTTAACGCTTTCTTTTTCATAGCAAAACGAGGGTGACTGAATGAAATTCCAAAAAGCGTAACTGAACGTGTTGTGTACAAAGTGTATAAGTTATCGCGGGGCTCATTAAACACATTCCAGGGCGGCTTCATAACCACTGTCATACGCGTAGCACTGCAAGGCGGCGGGCGCCCGACGATGACGGCGACCGCACCACATACAGGTTGATCTATCTTTTGATTTGTATGCTAACTGGTGTGGTACTTTAGGTACCAGCTTTTTTTCAATAGACCGATACATATTCAAATAGATATCAATATGTGATGAATTATTATACGCATAGATACCTCATATCAGGCAAATTATGAATTTAGTGTTTAGGTACTTAATAAATAAAGAAAAACAATCTTGTGGCAACTCTTCATTAAAATACACTATGTATTTTTATGAAAAGTTGCCACAAGATTGTTTATGTTGTTTATACAATAACAACAACAAATAAACCATACTAACTAAATGACTAACTAGTGGTTCGATACAGGTTCTTAGTCATCAAAATGCGTTAGTAAGGAGAAAAGTATTTTTATACCATGTTTATAAACAAAACGTTAAAAAGACACTAAGATTGTTTAAATTTATTTAAGTACCTAACCATGGAATATAAGTACTCGTTTATGGGATGTAAATATGATTCATTATAACTTAGTCTGATAGTAGATTTACACCGTGGTTTGATTGCTAGTGGGACTAGTAGTTTTCGAAAAATAGCAGAAAAAATAGCGGTACCCGTAAAAAAGGTACATAATACTATGTGATGAGTAATATATTCGGTAGTATATTGTATACTAGCTGCTGCCCGCGGCTCCGCCCGCGTGTATGTCGATTATCGCGTTGTGCGACTCTACTCGATTCACTACTTGCCTCTCTATACTACTTTTCCTTGCTGTCATGACAACGGAAATTGTTAGCGATATTAGCGCCAATGTATAGAAATTTACCGAATCAATTGACATTTCTGATTATTACTCCGCTCCCTTATATGGTAGCGTGATGATATATAGCCTATGTTACTCGTGGATAATGTAGCTTTCGAATGCTGAAAGAATTTTTAAAAACGGTCCAGTAGTTTTTGAGCCTATTCATTACAACCAAACAGACAAACAAACAAAGTTTTCCTCTTTATAATATTAGTGTAGATGTAACTTATACAAGAGCTAACGCTAACTTGAATCCGCTAGAAGAAACAATGTTGCAAACAGCGCCCATTGTTTACTCTTAGGATGTTACCATTTTATTTTACGATCACGGTAATTGTCTAACTAACTATCACTTATAATATATGAAGAATCTAATATTCCTTGAGCAACAATCGTGGATTCGATAACTATCGACTATTTCCAATGGCTAAAAAGGTAGGTGGGCCTAACAACAGGACTTTGGAAGTAATTATACAATGTTGCAACGAAATATGTGAGTTCATGCATCGAACATCAGACATTTACTCGTGTATATTTGCAAAGCGTTGTATCGTCCAACAGCGTTTGCGGCGATATATTAAATTTATTTATTCCACTTTAATTCCAACGTTCTAAACAGAAATATGATTATTTCTAGTGATTCCAATTCCACTATACCACAATTATCAAAATGCGTCGAGGTTTGTATTCTAATACTACTGGACTACAAGGATTAGGTATCTAAGGTACAGATTAAATTATAGGTATGTCTAAGGTTGAGCACCCATTATATAGACGGCGAGACAGATTAGGACTTACTAAGACTGGGCTTAGTGAAGGACTTTGCAAATTAATATTTAAATATGATGATGGATTGAATGAAAGTGTTGCAAAGTAAGAACATATTTCAACCGCTGGAATCTTGTAGGTGGCTGAAACAATTTTAAACGAATTCCTATGTTTAGAAATGGCAAAATGCGGAATACGGTTATAAATTTTAACTGCTGTAATTACGAAACAGCATAGTTGAATATCTGTAAAATATTTGTGGCAGCTAGGTACGTGATTTTTAATAATGTTTAAGATTTAAGCTCTGGTATATTTTTGCATCTATCATATTCACATTCACTATTTGTTTACTAAAACAGAATCTTCGGAAGTCGAAGAACAGAATGATAATAATTTCAACATCCTGTATATAGTATGAAGTCCTAGCGCATGATCAATGGTTAGGTCTTATTTTGAAGTAGATATGTCGCTTGAATGTCATCCCATGATATACTCGACTCATTGTGTGGTAATTTCCCTCGACAGTTTAATTGCCGTTTCACCGTAATGTGACAGCCATAAGATTAATTTATAGGGACACCTTGAATAACCACGTTTCAAAGTCTAATATATTATCATTAGAGATATACAAATCATGTACCTAGTTATTTAGTGTGACATATTTTGATTCCTAACATTCCTAAAAGTTAAATGCTCTGTTTCAAGTGTACTATGCCGTAAAGAAAAAATAATAACAAATTGTGTCTGTGGCGACCTGAAGTGAAAAATAGTCAGTATAGGAAATAAACAATATTTACTTTCCAATAAAAGTGTCCAACGAGACTATTAAAAGTTTTCAATTCGAAAAGGTGTTACATTACCACAATTTGATATGAAAAACACTACAGGTCATATAGAATCTAATGAAGATATCTTATATCGTCGAGCGGCATACGAAAGACGTCAGAAATATCAAAACCCAACGTCAGAATGAGTAAAGCCCAAAATCAGAATAGGCGAAGCTCTACGTCAAAATGGGAAAATATGAATAAGGCGATCTAAAATACTGCGATAAAATGAAGAACATCACCATCTGCTACTCAAAAATTACTTATAACTGTTGCCCGCGTATCCGACCGCATGGATATTGGTTATTGTGACTAAACGTAAATTATTTTCATTCCTAAGCTCTAGTCTTTCTCTGTACCAAATTTCATCTAAATTGGTTCAGTTGTTTTTACGTGAAAACAAAACAGGCAGAACTTTCACATTTATGAATACCAGAACCGGATCATACACAGCATCTATTATATTATTATGCTTAATTGTCCCTATGTGTATAGTTAATAATGCCTATCATGCACTTGATGTTTTATGCAACAATTCCATGAAAATAACAATGTTGAAATATCATGTAAATAAATGGTGAACTATCTACCTATAAGGGAACATTGGCGTCACTAATAAATAATTCCATAACTAATGCTAGGCATTACTTATGGAAATTCATATTTATTCAAATAGCAAGTTTTATAATAAATATTAAAGGAGGTCAAATCGATACATTTTCATGACATTAGACGTCAAATCGTTATTAAATATTCAGTTTGTATATTTCATGGAATCATTTGTTTGTCACTGTTTCAAATTCATAAGTGTTATTGTTACGATTTGGAATATAATCAAAAACCGAAGCTGAATGATTTTTAATGTAAATATTATAAGTAGTTTAGTTAATACTTTGAAAATGTTATAACTACCTATTTCTTTTTGTGCATTCATGTAAAAAGAATCTCAAGCTGAATAAAAAGTATATACATGAACCATTATCATTATGAGGTTCTTGAACTGAATTTCTTTATGTCCTATGTTACAACACTACCCGAATCTGAATATATAAATAATGAATTGTTCTTTTTTTTACAACGGTATGCAGACATTGAATATCTTACAATCGTTTTTAGTATCGTACCATATTCCAAGTACATTTTCACATGATTCTCAGTTACCAACTAAACTAAAAGTGATGGGATGCTATAAGGGAGGCGCAATCTTAAATTATAAGTACTATATTATTATTATTAGTCTAAAATAGCACTAGATAAGAAACCATAACGTACCGCTTCAGTAATTCTTTTATTTTCCACGAAAACTTTCAAGCCATGGAATACTATGCCTCAGACTCTGGTAAGGATCTTTTTGCTCAAAAGTGCTTATCCCTTATAATCCCTTTTTCATAGAAGGAATTGCCTGAAGCACAGAATAAATAATAGTATTACGTACCTCATGTACCTACGTATCTGAAGATCTTTGTTATAACATTAGCTGGTAGGTTGGTATCTCAAAGTATAATTTTAGAATATTGTATTTAAAAAATGAAGGGCACCAATTATTTCTAACTCTCAGATGCATGTTCTAAGTCTACCCAGTAATCTGATCTATAAATTTTGTGACAAAATTAAGTGAGCGCAGACAACAAAAGTCACCTCAAATATGAAATGAGTTAAATCGGAGTTAACAGCATAACGTGAGCTTTTAGATTTTTTGTTGACACGACGCCACTGCGGTATTTCCTGCTACCGCATATGAAGCGTGTTCACAAAAGCTGAATAGCACTGTATTTTACTTAACTTACAGTTCAAAATTCAATATTCCTTAACTAAATTTGCTGGTTCGACTAAGTGGTGATTAATTATGATATAAAGACTTTTATATTTCTGTTGTTATAGTGTCGTGTCATTTTAAAAGCACGACAATGATTTCCATAAACAATTTTTCGTTGTTATATTTATAAATGTTTCTGATTCAGTGAAATAACTCCCGAGAACTTAAACAAATGAAATATCAAGAGAGTACGGCAGAAGGAAATGTCCAATTAGGCATAGGCAATGTTGAGATAATTCTGTTTACTGAATTGATTTCACGTCGTCCGATAAAGCGACTGGATGTTGTCTAAAGGGTATGTTATCAGATCAATGTGCGGTTGCCGGCCGTTGGCATGCATCGCCCACCATGTGGGACACTATACTTGCATCCAGGAAAAGTGTATATGATAGTTGATTGATGAGATTTATTGTAAACCTACTTGCCTATAAATTTTGCGCACTTAACAAACGCAACTTATACATAGAAAAATTGCATTCTCACCTTTGTGGCTAAAGAGTTGGCTTTATCGATGGTCCCAGGTTCGAAAGGAGTGGATGTGATGTTCGAAAGTATCATCGATCCTTTGACAAAGAGGATGTTGCCTAATGGACGAACTGTCCACTTAGTTGGATCTAAATTTGAATTAATATTACAATGATCTAGTTCCTTATTTTTTGTACTTGTCTTTGGAGACGATATCATATCAACCGTACCCGTAAATCGGCCTGCTATTCGTTGGACCAGATTTCGGTGCAGATGTTACTCACGAAGACTAGAGGCTAGGTGGCTGTCACTCTTGTTAAACCCAAATTGATGGTAAGGAGTTGGCTCCAAAGTTGGTAGATACAAAGTTAAGATACATCCGGATAAAAATATAAGCGCTCGAATGAAATAGAAAGAGCCTTTGGGCGAAAGCCTAAAAGAAATACATACGTCCACCTCCATCTTCCCCTGAAAATTTTTCAACCACTTTAAAACTTATTTAAAACAGTTTATCGTTTAACAATAAATTTTGCGATATAAACAGGGCATGACATGGCATTAACTAAGCGTCCAAATAACAGCTGTATTGTTGTATTTACGGACAGAAACATTCAATTATGCAAATTTTTATGGCTGTTTACGGAACGTATGGACTTATAAAGTTAGACACATGTAGCGCTCTAGCTTCATATTTTACAATCATAAAAAACGTATATGGAGCAATAAGTGCATAAATGTCAATATTTGTGTACCGAGTGAGCGCAGTGGGAGCGATCGACGCGATTTATAAGAAACATTTAGATGAACTAAGCAATGGCGGCAAGCCACGCGCACAGCGGTATACCTGGCATCATAACGTCCAGCATCGTAATTGTCGATTAATTATTTCGATTTCAATAAAACATCGCCATAAATGAAATTGTATAATTTAAAACAATAAAACGTCACTAATAAGGTATAACTACGGTTCCGCCGGTCGAGAAATTTTACGCAGTGTACATAAAAATTTAACATCTGTAAAATAATTATGGTCTGGTAATATATTGTATGCGAATGCGTAGTCACGCTGTGCAGTAGAGCAAAGTCGCGATGTTAGATCGCGCAGTATCATGGAATAACCAGCAGGTACGAAGGTATGTGAAAGTATAATATTTATGTGTTCATTAATGCAGGCTTGTGTTAATAACGACGCATCACGTCCTCGGTTCACAAGGCATCAGGATCAAGCCTCACATTTATATTCCGTCAGCTGTACACTGCCGTTTAGATTTGGATTATATTTGGTCATTGTCATTCCGTTAACGGCCGTCTAAAGTTTGTTCCATTTGGGACACAATAAAAAAACAATTGAAAAGAACCTATAACAATTCAGAATTGATTGCCTTAATTGTCATAATCATACAAATATTATAGGACAAAGTGGTTTCTTAAAACTGTTTTGGGTGTAAGGTTTCCCATTTTACATGGCGTTAATTTCTTTTTTAGGATAAAATGGAGTTGATTTTCTATTCTGTAGAAATATGTTTAGGTTTTAGTATTTGTTGTATCTTTTCATGCATTTCAGGATGCCTTCTCTGATCTTAGTCTTTTGCCGCTCATTTAAAATGAATTTAGTCGTGCATTAGCTCTCCTTAGTATAGCTGAGAATTAAGGGTTTGGGGGGTTGATTTTACTCTTAATAAATGCTCCTGCAAAAGATTGCTGAGCATTTATAATTTCTTTCAAAACTAGACTGGTGATGTGCAATAAAAAATCATTATCAAAAAAACGAAACCTATTTTCCCTTTGTGAAAAATCGTTCTTTTTTAGAAAATGCATATATTCAATTATTCTGCATACAGCGTTGACTCGATCTTTTTTAAATTGTAATGATTTAGAGTAAAAATTAAAAGTTAAATACGTGTTTTTGCGTTCACGTAACCTAAGTATAAGATGTACAATGACATCACATCTCACTTTACTTGTTGAAGTAACAAAATATAACATCGAGTATAGAAATACAATTTATATTATTAACCTTCAAGTAGTCATCAAAATAGAATATAAAGTCATCTCAATGTTAATAAGCCCGCTATGGAACAGAATGACAAAAGACCTTTACAATGGAATGAGAACAAATAACAAATTATAATAATAGAACACACCTGCTATTCTCTTGATCCAACATTTCTCTCATTTATGACGTTAATCGAGCGGAATACTTGTGTGTTAACATAGTTTTGTCCCCAACAAAGCGCCGCACTCAGACAATACGCCTATGCTTTAGTAATATTTTTTGTATCAAATATAAATTCTCTTTCATCTCACTTAATTTTAGATCAAACTATAGTTCTTGCATATAGTTCACGTCATTATTGTCTCTGTTGTACTATTCAGTATAATAACGTCGTAATTGCCGATAGAACATAACAAATTCAAACTTAAATTGGTCTACAAAAGGTCTAATATTACATTCCGTTTGTATTAACCAGTGTTTGTAATTGTGTGTATTGTTGACAGATAAATAATAAGCGGCATTGCTTACAAGCTTGTGTAGATGTCGTATGATCGCTTACGCTACGAGTCGCGGGTCGAATTAGTGAATTGTTGGTTGCGTACGCGCAGGCGGCAGGTTTTGTCTAGCGCGATCCGCCTCTCTCGCACATTAATCTCCAAGCCAGAGATGAAACGATATGCATTTGTCATCGTGTCCGCGATTAACTCGGAGAAACTCTTTCTATTGTATTGAATCAATTCGATTATTATTTAAATGGTCATATGGAGCAATAGGAAGTATTCACGAAAATAATAAATGATTTTAGTTCACTAAGTTGGCTGTGTGTCCTGTATATTTCACAGGTGCATATCGTCGCATTTCGTTCAAGCGGCTCGGTTATCTTTATGGATAAATTTAAAAATAGTCATGCTTAAATAAATTAGTCAGTCGTTAGGCGGTCGGCAAATATCTCAGAAATATTATGTGTATGAATAGCGCGCCGTATGATGGACAGTAGAAAGGGCTGCCCTTTAACTTACCTTGTATTATTTTGTCATTATTAAATTCCCCTGTCACCGGCATGTTCTCATTTCGCCCTAAGAAAATATTGTATGCAAAATTATATGACATTTGAATGAGCACAAAAAGGTCGTATTGGGATTTGTTTACAAGTTGATCTTTAAGACTATTTTGTATTTGAAAGATTGTCCTCGCATAATTTAACATTTATAAAGGGATGTATGTACCTACTATGAAACTAGCTAACAACACGTGCAATTAAATAAGGATACAAGTGCCCACTATTAGTAAATCAAAATGGCCAAGTGAAATCACTAACGATGTTAACACCACATGAGCTCATTAAATGACCAATGATTCGAAGTTAACAGTACCTACGTAGCAAAATGTGTGAAATGAAGTGTAGCTGAAGAGCCACAACACAAAGGTACTTGAAGAGGCAATCAAGTTCAACAGTGGAAGAGTCGAATCTTGTCAGTTCTGAGGCCCTCAACAAGCCGCAAAATGAAATTTCTCGACGCCGTCAATCATTTTCCCCTCGTCGAGGTCGTCCCACTAGTCAGCTGATAAAATGTGGTGCAAGTGATAAGCTTATAAAATTACAATGCTTTTATTTTAAATATACCAGAGACTGTATGTTGATGACGAGATAGGTAGAGGTGTATTGACACTTATAGTTTACAGACTTCAATTTTGGTACCGTAGAGTTCTTAGCCGAAGTGCATAAGGATGTAAAGCCAGTATTCCAAATAGAACGTTGAACCCTTGCTACTGTTATGCCGAAGGAATAATTGTGCTCTTGTGACTTCGATAGAAATTATTGATCTAAAATAATGAATTATTAGGGTCTGTACCTGCCTAAGAGTGTCATACTTGCAAGTGCAAGTAATTTAGACAAACCAATCCACTGCTAAGTGTGAATTGAACGTGAATTGAAATAAACGCGATCAGTTAGCTTAGCGGTAACCCAAGTTAAATAAGTATTTTTAATACTTTTATTTATCACTATCACTATCACTACATAGTATAAAATAAAGTCGTGTTTTCTGTCCCTATTTTTCTTGTCCCTTTGTATGCTTAAATATTTAGAACTACGCAACGGATTTTGATGATTGTTTTAATGGATAGAATGGTTAAAGAGGAAGGTTTATATGTATATAACATCATGCTACGACTAACAGGTGCGGAGCAGGAATGAAAAATGTGGCAAAAAACGGGGTGACGCAGACGAAGTCGCGCGGGTCAGCTAGTATAAAATAAGTACGTAAGTATAACAAGCTCACGTCGTGTAATGTTCACTGATTTACTGAAACCCGCTCATAACTTTTACTTTGACTCTCAAGTATGAGAGTAATCGAGACATTATTCCGGTGTGTAAGCCCCCGTCCATCCGTCACGAAGATGTTACGTGGAAACTACTCATATGACGTCTTTTCCCCTTCTGTGTCGAGGTAAGTGGGTAATTATAACATAAGCATCATCATAAAACTCTTACTGTAGCGATAAATTGTTACATCAAAATACATTTAGGAATGGAATCATTAACCTCGGAATATTAGACATCAACTATGGTCATCGTTAGGTATCCCGCCCAAAAAAATTCACAATTTCTTATTAAAAAAAACAGAACATTTCACACAATCACTACATAGTATAAAATAAAGTCGCGTTTTCTGTCCCTATTTTTCTTGTCCCTTTGTATGCTTAAATCTTTAGAACTACACAACAAATTTTGATGCGGTTTGTTTCAATAGATAGAATGGTTAAAGAGGAAGGTTTATATGTATATAACATCATGCTACAACTAACAGGTGCGGAGCAGGAATGAAAAATGTTGCAAAAACGGGGTGACGCAGACGAAGTCGCGCGGGTCAGCTAGTTTAATATAAATTTACAATAAACAATTAACTGTTACCTACGACACCACCCATGTATTCACGTCTGACCCACACGAATATATTCTCGTAAAAATAATAGCTTTTAGCGTACCTACTACTTAAACCTGACTATAATATATCTACGAATATGTGCCAATCATAAATCCAACAATTGAGACTTTCACGTAGTAGTAACATTCTTGATAATGTTTATTCAACCAATCCTTTGCAAAATTATGCTTACCTTAGCAAAAATGTGCATTTTGCCGGTCACATAAATGCTTGAAGGCGCGGCTCATTGCACTGCAGACAGAAAAATATTTCGGAATTGAGATTGATGTCGCACGCATGTGCAGACGGCCTGTCTGTATGCAAAACAACGCTCTACCAAATATAGAACTAATTTATGGTCATACTCGGCGATTATGGGCAGTTAAAAATATCCATCGGTACTCTCGCTTTCCATAACATACTACAATAATTCAAATAATGTCTTAGGTTATAGTATATATATATTTAATTTCAGTTAAATAAAAACTAAAATAATTAATACCATGGTAAAGACGATTAGCTTATAAGAAGATGCATATCGCACAATACAATTATTAAATTATTTATCATTCAGTTTATAATTAGTTGAACATAATACATCTATGAATTTGATTTATATTGTTACGTAATAAAAATAAAAGTCATGTATCTGGGAAATTTAAAAGAAAAAAATTCTATTTAAATAAGATCTTGTTATTTTTTCTTTTTATGTTCGATTGACTTGCGTTTGTCCACTATCTCACCTTGTAAGCATATACATGCATTTGCTGAAATAATAACCAAAGTTTTCACAAAGCAACGCCGGATCATCGAAATCAAATAGACTGCAAATACTAAATCAAGTTTTGTGTAATAGTGTTTTTTTATTTTTTTAAATGTAACAGAAAACCCCATTAGTTATAGGTACTCTAACCGATTTAGACCTTAATTCATAAAACAGTACTACATTTCTATCTAGTCTATTTGATACTAATCCAATTCAAAAGAATATGTTAATCATTTGATATGGATATGTAACAGTAAACGTATTAAAATTTCAAAACACACAAATACTTTCAATGAGCGTTACCAATACATATAATTAAAATAAATCCCATTTAAGGGTAGGCTCCCACGCGATAAGAGGTGTTATTTATACACCCTCATCTCACAAAGGAACCGCTGCCGAATATCACCCATAAATATTGGGCTGAGGTGTAATTTTTCACATACCACGTCTCCTCGAGCGTCGCACCTTTAAAATAAATGCAAACAAAATTTAATAGGGAGAGATGCGCGGGATCGCGAGCTTCAAGTAAAAATAAACGATAGTCCTACTCGACCAATCGCCGCAAAATATTTTATTATCAGGCTATATTTGTAGCATTCTCCTCCAATTTTACATAGTGCAACTATTAACAATCTATGCACAGTTCTTTAAACATACACGAGTACATAATAAATACCAATTGAGTACATGTGTTAACGAAAAATAATATACTCGAAACATGTCTATTGTTGATCAAGCATCCCCAGTGACTACAAAGTATTACAAGTTTTGGATAGTGCGATTTTCGATTATAATTTCTGCGAGTTGCATGGCCAAATAGGAAGACGCGGTTCGAGCTACGTTTATTTACGATTATTGGTTATGGACAGAGTTGATCGGCGGCCGGTGAGTCCCGCGAGTCTCGTAACGCCTCGGACTTCGGACGCGATCACTGAGGGTGCCACGTCTGACAGATATATCCATCTCCTGGGAGACCGCCTTTACACAAAATTATGAATCGCAAAAGGGTGTCGTCTCGACACCTTTGCAAAGAATAGACTTTAAACAAACAACGCAAACACTCACGTCTCACATCAAACAGATTTTATTACGGCAAGAGACACAAGAATAAAAAACGTTGTCAATAATAAAACGCAAAGGCGAAAAGCAATAACCAAGTTCTCATCCGATACACATATCACAAAAGATAGCCAATAAATAGTCCTATCTGTATTTGTCACAAAATAAGAATTCCATCAAATAATTCGGCGGCAATAAAAAACGGATAGAGACATTGCACGCATTCGTAATAAAAGTCTCACCATAAATAACGATCATGAAATATAATACACCTGCAATCTTCGGAAAATGGGAAAATCATTTTCCGAGGGCGGGTGCGGTCCGGCGTAATATTGTTATAAATGTACTTTCTAGAGGGTATAAATAATAATGGTGGCCACGCGAGTGACGTCCACTCGCTCGGGAAAATTATCTGCAGTGTGTTTGTTCACCTAAAAAACTTTATTTTAATAACGTACTAAATTCTTATCACTTAAAGTGATCTAAGAGCTAATTGGTAACTATAAATCTAATAGTTGATACTTAAAAAATCTAGAAGACAATAAATCCACTAATATGTATTCAAAACAGCAAAATAATTATCAATGGATCCGGAAATGAAATTATCAAAATGTTACTCGAATACCTATATTTTTTACTTGTTGCTTCGAACTTTCTAGAGATGAGCCTTTTGCAACCTCACTTCCATTATATTCTAATATACGAAATAATAAAGCATAGTTGATAATAATGAAATGAATAAGTGGAAAACATAAAATTAATTTTAACACATAGTAACTTTTGTGTTCACACTTTCACAATTTTCATTTACCGCGTGATTCTGGTGTGGCATATCGTGACGCGGCGGTGGCGAGTGCCGCTGGGAGTCATTCCGCTCCGACAGCCTGTAAATTCTCCATTACAGGATATGAAATATGCTTACCCGCCCTTCCACCGTTTACGAGCGCCGCTATGATTTCTTATCCATCAGCCATTCTTTCCTTGGGGCGTGTTAAACTACTCGTGTTCGTGCTAATCAAAGGCAGACTTTGATATATTGAATATTGTTTTATTAAAGAAGTCGTTATAGCAGTGTAAATTGAAACATAAATCACTTCTGTGTTTGGTTTACTTTTGTAGTTATTAGGTCATTTTGTTTTCAGAACGAATTAAGTAGGTATGCATGTTAATAGTTTGTGCAATGAATGTTTTCTTAATTCTTCTTTACCTAATTCCTTCTGCAAATAGGTACAAGGTTCGCAGTTATAAATATTCGCCATACCAGATGAGTCATATAAATTTTCTCAACCCTTAGTATTGTTCAGCGGGCTTGCCTGTAGGATCGGAATACCTAACCACTACTAATTATTTTAAAGAGTTCCAAAATCAAACAAGAAATATTATACTTCTTCATTTATGCCCTTGCTGTCACTATTCCTCTTGTAAACCTTTACTATGTAGGTAAGCTGATTTCCAATAAGGTACAAATGTATATGTTACTAGTTGGGTATTTTACAAGTGACGACTGTTGGACACATTCACATAATAAGCGTGAATTCAAAAGTGCCAAAATAACGAACACTTCCAATATCAAAGCGGTATATTATTTCTATGTCAACAAGATACATTCATCACCGGATCATAAATGTCATTTGAACATCATTTTGTACCAAAATTAAGAGCTAAATGAAACTTTAATACCAGGTGAGACGTTATTTCATTACTTAGGTATATGTAATTCCCGATGAAACCATCATTCCCTTCTCAGTTCAATGAGTCAACTAAATAAATAAACGTTTATTTCTTACATTACAATATTTTGAGTTTTCAACACAGAATTCAGCTTTTGTTCTTGGCGCAGTATAATGACTTTATGCGTCCACTAATGCGATATTATTTTAATTAAGTGTCTGATTTAGTTTCACCGGAAAAACTCAAAACAATGAGGTTTCATGAAAATAATATGCAATGAACCTTCAGATTTGTGAGTTTACCCACCTTAAATAATTACCTACATAAAATAACGATTAACAACAACGCACGCATTTATATTATTGTTGCTTGATCTTCAAGTTATCCATCATAAAGTACCGTTTAAGCATAGTGTCGACTAAGAATAGGGTCGAGGAATTAAGAGACACGTCGCAACAATTATACACGTCGTCGCTTGTCTTGTAAGACATCAAAATAAAATAATTACTATTTATGATTCTGAAAGCATATTAACGGCACGCACCGCCACTCTTTTAATGTAATAAATCGTCTGGAAAATATAACCGTCAGCACTCTGTCATACGCTTGTCTGCGTCGCACGCGCAGCATCGCTTCGCTCCGGCTGCAGGGCTGGTATCGCCGCCGATGTTCCCGACCACGTCACACATCCATACGCCATAAATTGTTCGACGTAAATAAAATCTGGCGTTCCATATTTTAAATCCTTATTTTAATAGCCCACTATTCAACGAGAAATTAAGACGTGTTTATTAGCTGAGCTGCTCGTAATACAAACAAGTCCTTCCTTCATGAGTTACTTTACTCGTAATATCATAAATCTGTATTCACATCAAGTCACAACATAAACCTATTAAAGTTGCAACATAGATCTACGTACATACTATATAGATATAAATATTTGATAAGAGTTCTTTGTGTATATGTTAAGTATGTCATAATTGTATTCATCAACTTGGTTGAGTGTCACGTCTACTATTTAGGTGCTAAAATATTTTGTCAAAACAAAAATAAGTACACTAATATAAGAAAATTGCGTCTTAGCATGTTAATATCGTCTATTTAAGCATAACAAAGACAAAATATTGTTGTTGAATTTCGTAAGCAGACGTTCCAATAAGTATATTTCTTTCATAGTAGTAATCCCGCATATTTTTATTCACCATAAAACAATCCAAAGGAAATTGAGTATTATCGTGTAAGTAGTAATCTGGGTTCGAATTTATGTATCGGAAGAAGTGTATGAAAAAAGTTTTTCATTGAAAGCGTATTCACGACATTATTCAAATCCGAGCCATCTCCTCCAATCTTTAGATAGTATTTATGTATTTCGTTCGCAATGAAAATCATAATAGCGCAGGTACACATTATTATTCTAGAACAATGTTGAGTGTTCGCCTATGAAGAAACCCACGACAGCTGTCCTACTAATCAATTATGCGTCCTCATAATATGACTTTAGTCTTGACGACTATAAAATTGCCACACATAAAATTTTTTTCTGTGCCAAAAATCAACATCATCGCAGACGGAATGTTGACAACATAATATTTTTCAACGTGATCTTAATCTCAACAAATTGTTGAAGATGAAAATTTTTAATCGCGTGTCTTTAAAATAGACTATGTGACAATTCCCAATTAACATAGTATAGGGATTTTGATGAGCATCTTAAAACAATTGTCGAAATCTTACGATGAAGCTATAATTTAATTTGACTTGCTTTGACTCGTTGCCAGAGTGACTAATTCGCGTTAACATGTCGTGACTCTCGTATTATTGCTATATTTTCCACTCAATTGTTGAAATTCGTATAGAAGTTGAATAACTATTAAATAATGAATCATTAAAACGTATTTTAAGTACAACATATTTTAGGAAAGAATAAGTGTACATTCGCATTAATGTCAGTGCGCCACATTATAAAACAAAAGTCGTCCATTTTATTAAATACCACTTGTGACCTTAGAACAGTAGGTAGGTAGTAGTGTGATTAATTTTTAATGTTCTTTACATGAGTAAAATATAAATATATGCAGCGAATAAAACCTCATCGATAGCAAAAGACTGGCCCAATAAACATACTTTAAATTGACTGAGAATATTTATTTTGTTTAATTTCAGCAAAGTCAGTGTAGAAGAATCAATCAAAGAATCAAAGAATCAATTTCATTTATTCAGTTTAGGCACATAAAGAGCACTTATGAATGTCAAAGTTTTACAATAATTATGTACCTACATTTGTCAAAAATATTATAATTCATAATAAATTAGGATACTTAGTAAATAAATCATTAGAAAATGATTCTTTCGCTGGTTCGGTAGTTAAATCTCCTGAGAAGAGACCAGCAAGAAACTCAGGTAGATTATCGTTATTCTTTTTAATATTTAGTTGTTTATTTATAATAACTGGGTGCAAGAGCAAGAGATTATTATGCCCACGCATTTTTATCATCAAGATATTCGTCTACTTTATAATAGCTTTTTTTAGTTAAAAATTTTTTCAATTCTATTTTAAACTTATCAAGTGGCAGGTCAGCCAAATCCTGAGGAATTTTATTATATATTTTTATACATTTGCCCACAAACGAATTACTGACTTTATGAAGCCTTAGTTTCGGTATCGCCAGTTTATTTTTATTTCGCGTATTCAAGTTGTGAAAGTCTGATTTTTTTTGGAAGAGGTCTAGGTTCTTCCTTACATATAAGGCGTTGTCGTAAATATATTGTGAGGCAACTGTTAAAATATTAATTTCTTTAAACAGTTCTTTCAGCGAGTCACGGGGTCCGAGGCAATAGATTGCTCGTATAGCTCGTTTCTGTAATATAAATATAGTTGCAATATCGGCAGCTGAGCCCCACAGCAGCAGACCATATGACATAACGCTATGAAAGTAACTGAAATAAACTAATCGTGCCGTTTTCTCGTCAGTTAGTGACCTTATCTTTCTAACCGCATAGGCAGCTGAGCTAAGTCTTCCTGCTAAGGCTGTGATATGAGAACCCCATTGTAGTTTATTATCTAGTGTGATGCCAAGAAAAACTGTGGTATTGACTATTTCCACAGTTTCATTATTCATTATAATGTTTGAGTCTATATGTCTTACATTTGGCATCGTAAATTTTACACATTTTGTTTTTTTGGCATTAAGTAGCAGGTTATTACTCGTGAACCAATGCAATATTACAGAAAGGGTATTATTCACATCCTCAAGTATTACTTTTTGTCTGTCAGTTTTAAAAATTAATGAAGTGTCATCAGCAAATAATACTATTTCACAAAGATTTTCAATGAAGTATGGAAGGTCGTTTACATATATCAGGAACAAAAGGGGTCCTAATATCGAGCCTTGGGGTACTCCCATGACTAGCGGGGCGCCAGAAGAATCGGTGCCATTAACGTTTACTTTTTGTACTCTGCCAGTGAGGTAA
Source organism: Pelosia muscerda (assembly GCA_963691645.1). NCBI lineage: Eukaryota > Metazoa > Arthropoda > Insecta > Lepidoptera > Erebidae > Pelosia > Pelosia muscerda. Next base: position 11,440,068 of record OY829100.1, read on the forward strand.
GACCTAAGTAAGCTAAGTGAGCTATTCGAGACACCATAATAATCTAACTTTAATAACAAGGTCTCATGATCAACACAATCGCCTTTGATAAGTCACAAAAAATACCAATGGCATCCTGCTTCTCCTCCCATGCATCAAATATTATGTTTAACTAGTGCGACTCCTGCATCTGTTGTATTTTTGCCTTTAGTAAAACCAAACTGTTTTTTATGAAGTAAATCATTGGCTGCAAAATGTGAAAGCAGTTGATTAAATATTATTTTTTCAAAAATTTTACTTAGCGCTGGTAATATAGAGATGGGACGAAAATTGGATGGGTCACTTTTGTCCCCTGCTTTGAATAACGGAATGATTTTACTGTACTTCATAAGATTTGGAAATTGTTTTTCATCTATACATTTATTGAATATGAATGCAAGGTAGGGCGCAATAGTGGGCATTATTGAATTTATTATATTGGTTGAAATGCCCCAGAGATCTTCAGTCTTTTTTATATTTAATTGTTTAAATGTTTTAAGTATTGTTTCAGTGTCTATATACTGAAAATTAAAGATCACATTACATTTAGGAACACAAGATTTAAGAAGGGAATCGGCTACGTTTTGCGACGAATTTAATTCACTCGTAGTAGTAATTGCAATATTTGTGAAAAAAGATTCAAAAGCATGGGCCACTGCAGAATCAGTGGTAATGTATTGATCATCTATTTTTAAGTCGAAGGATCGATCACGTGACCTCGTTTTACAGGTTTCTTTGTTAATGACATTCCATGTGGCCTTAATTTTATTATCAGATTTTTCTATTGTAGCCCGTATATGATTAGATTTGGCGATTAAACATACTTTCTTGAATAATTTCGAGTATATCTTAATATTTTCAATTACCTGTGGCTCACTAGTAGATGCCTTTATATCGTATAATTCATATAATTTCTTCCTACTTTTGTATATTCCAGGTGTAGCCCAATCACTAAATTTAATTTTAAATTGATTTACATTTATTGTTTTTTTGGTGAAAATATTGTTAAATTCACTTTTGATTACTCCGAACAAATCTCTGTAGAGATCATTCGGATGATCGTTATTATTCATCTCTAGAAGAGGTATTTTATCTTTAATGTTTCCTTTAAAATGTTTTAATCGATATGTCGTGATTGGTCTACATACAATATTTGTTGTTAATGGAATATGTTGGTGCTCAAATCTAGCTAGCTGACCTGTATGATCTGATTTAATGAAATTTATTATAGATTTCTCGTTTACATCACCGTCAGAAAAAATGTTATCTAAGCAGGTAGCTGATGTGACTGTTTTGCGAGTTGGTTCTCTAAAGAGATTTTGTAAGTTAAAAGATTTAAAGAGATTAAGGAACCTTAACGCGTTCTGGGAGTTTTCCAAGATATTAATGTTAAAATCGCCACATACAACTACCATCTTTTTACACTTACATACCTTTTTTAAGGTTTCTTCCATAATAGATTCAAACTGGTGGTAATCGCCAGAAGGAGATCTGTAGACGCTAATAATAATAAATTGCTCAAGCTCTGCACATGCTAACTCAATATTTCGCTCACTTGAGAGTGCTACTATGTCTTTTCTTTCTTTGGATTTTATTTTTTCATTAATTAAAATGAGTGACCCACCTCTAATAGCAGAATCTCTAGTAAACGAACTAACAACTCTGTAATTATCAATACTAATTATCATTTCGTGTTTTTTTAGCCAGTGTTCAGTTACACAAAGTACATGAATATTTCTTTCATTTAAAAATAATTCCAGTTGTAACTCTTTGCCTGAAAAGCCTTCAATATTCTGGTGAACAATATTCATGAACACAGACTTCCCCTTAGTTTTTGAATCTAATTTGCAAGAGATTTCCTCTATTGTCCTAGAATTAAATTTAAATTGTTGTCATTATTAATTGGAACATATTCCAAGGTTTCAAGACACTTATTGTCATATTTCTGCCCAATAAAAGCAGTGTGGCTAGCCAAGTTCTTGGCTGAGTATTCAATACAATAAGATAGCGAAGATGCTATCTGTCTCTTAAAATACCTATTCAAATAGAATTTATTTGATGTCAATAACAACTTATTTTCTAAATATGTATTTATGTCCATTAAGTGGAACTTGTCTGAATTATGATACATCAATGTATGTATCGTTTGATTAAGCTTAAATCTAAGGTTATTTTCTGCCTGTGACAAACTACGGCTATATGGCAGTGTAAATAAAATTATGTTTTTAACATCTAATGATCTCAGCAGTTCAAGACAATGCTTGAATGCATTCCTGTCCGTATTTCCCCTATCACCAATTAAAATTATTAGAGTATTGATACCCTCTAAACTATAATTGTTTATTTTTTTAATAATATTAGGGTAAGTTAATCCCGGTAAACAATAATTAGTTATATTTTGTTGTAAATATGAACTTAATAACCGGCCCATTGATTTCCCTAATTCATCACAAAACATGACTACTTCAGATTTTACATTTTCATTATTTATATTATTTTGATTATTTTGAGCGCAGAGGGAACTACTGATCTCTTTTGACTCAAGTGAAGTAAGAGAGGGCGTACAGACTGACTGAGGACTGAGTGAATTATCTTCAGATGTTAATATTGGGTTTGGACTCATCAGATCCTTCATAGCCAGAATGTATTCCTGATACTCACTTTTGACATTAAAATACTTGTCGGTCATTATATCTAATGATTTTTTCAAATTATTCATTTCCGTTTCTAATTTCATAATATTGTTATTATACTCACTGATATTATTTTCAATTAATAATGAATACATATCAAGTTCATCTCCTAGTTTCCTTCTCTCATTAATATACCTGACTTTTGTGTACAAACACTTTTGTCTTTTAATAAGTTTTTGTGTTTTTTTAATGTATTTATTAATTTTTATATATTTCTTAAGTTTGTTCCTACTGCACTGAACTACCCACCTTTTTGAATTAGGATTATGAACTATTAAGGTATCATCCTTTGTTAAATCTATGGTCACTGTGGGTTCTAAGTTTGGTTCAGTAGAAACAAGGCTGGGTGTGCTACCGACTAATTCCTCAAATAAGTTATGGGTTTGAGTTGCTAAGGTGTCCCGTTTCTCGGCCTCAAGGTGGTTAATGTGGTGGTGGGCTTCATGCAGTTCCTGCTCTAAGACCGACATCCGCTTGAGGCCCTGCTCGTACTCGTCGCTGCACTCTCTAAACCCAGTCACAATATTGAGTAATCTGTCACGTTCATCTACCACTAAACTGTGCTCTGTGTGCAGTTCAGCCATCTGCTTTTTTATTAGGTCGTATTTATTCAAACTATCCAGTAGTTCCCTTTCATTGTCATCTCTTTCTCTGTGCAACTGCTCAACCAACGTTCTGGATATATCTAATTCCTTCAATGTTAGATCAAGTTTTCTCAGAAGATCATGTTTGGTCTCACCACGTCGAGCAGAAGACATGCTACGTGTGACTGGCATCTCAATATTAATTACTTTAATGTATAAGGAATTAAATACCAAAAGGCTGCCCGTTCAATACACTACCTACGCAAGTAAATAAGTCGGTAACCTCAAAACGAAATGTATTAAAATACGAGAAGTATATACTAATATGATAATAAGTAGTTTTTAGTACGATTACCTGTGTAACAATAACTTAATATTTAGTAAAAGAGATGACAAAGTTCACAATTAAAAGAAATCACTTTTATATTTTTTATATTGTACGGTGTCATTGACTTCAGTCGTTGAACAAAATCAGCTGGACGCAATTTTCACAAGTTTTTTACACTTTTACACACTGATTTTTTGCTTAATACACTTTTATGATGATAACATTGTGCTTTGTGATGAATTTTAACCCCAATTATCGTAATAATTAAATAAAAATTAAAATATATACAAGACGAAATACGATCAGATGTTAGCCGTAGTGTGTACATCTGTTAAGCGGCTTAGATTATTTTTAAAATGTTTCTCTTCTTAAAAGATCTGAATAGCTATTTTATTTTTGATAGATACAACATTAATCTTTTACTCTCCTGCATGCTGGCAACAAGAAGCTTTATGAGGCTTAGAGCAGCTTAGGAATCATTTAACAGAATACTAAAGATTGTAAAGAAGTATCAAAGGAATCAATTGATAGTTATGATAACAGATATGTGAGGCTTTACTTTAGGACGGTGAACTACACTACAATATAGTATTATATCGGAGAACAAGTACTTAAGTATACCTGCCTGCACAAACTTGTCAATGTAAGATTGTTTATTTTTCTTCTTTCCTATTAAAATATACAATCAATTTCTATACCTTATTCTACTTTAGTATGAAATATGAATCGCTTTTCAGTCATATTGGTATTTTTTTTTACTAAATTTATCACTGATCATGCAAGTCTATCCTTTATTACAATGCGATATATGTTCCTAAGAATATAACCAATGTGGTTACTTTATTGTTATGAAAGAGTAGGGAAATTTATGATCTTTATAATTGTGACATGCAGCATAGAATATCATATCCATTCAATCATTTGATATTATTAATAAATAAATAAAATAAGAAATATTATCATGCTCATGGATAAAGTCAACTTCATTCCTTCTGGTTGAGATTATTCTTCATCTAGTTTACCCAAAAAAATAAGCCATAAACTCAACAAGGTTAAATATAACAGTGTGTTAAAATAAGCTACTTACACCAAACCCCAAAAAATATGAGTATTTTCATGAAAATGCATCGTATCAATGTTATTAATGCTATCGTAACCACATACCTATTTCGTACATGGTGTCGCGCCGTACGATGCGACTACGTGACGATATCCCGACTTCGACGCCAACATGCAGCATTATGCGAAATTCCTCCAACACGTAATAAAATTTTATAAAACCGCGGTTATCGTAAACAGAACAAATAGCAAAGTTTATGAGCCATTCGTCGCGCTTTTCCATTTGCATGATACGAGTATGTCATAGGAAATACGTATCGTACGCGGCTACGAGTTATGGCGATGTCCCAGGTCATCGCACTAAATTATTCGTCTCGTATAAATTTGTTTATGTAAAAGTTATGGACAGTTGTCAGACATCGTCAAAATTGCAATCTCATTGTACGAAAATGGCGGGAATGACTCGCATCCTTTTGTTTACGATTGTTTTTACGTGATTGTCGTTTATTCTACACGGTATAAGATCTAGAAATGAATTTAGTTATAGGGCAAACGCTGTATCAATTTTCTATGATTTGATGCAAGTATCAAAAAGTTATGAAATGTGGCCGTTTTCAACATCTTAGTAACGTGGTTGACTACAAAAGTAATCACCCATCTTAGTGCGTAAGACAATAAAAATCTAGACAAATTATTCCACTTATTCTGTGGCTAATGGAATCTAGAAGTTAGTACTTACTATATACGTCGACCTATTGACTGATTACCCTGGCAGTAAGACAAATAAATGGGTTCATTTCAGACCTCTAATTTCGGACGGTAGGTGATATAGGTAGATACCTCTAATGACCAGAAGTTACTCTTATAGCCATTCTTATGACCTAAAATGAAAGTAAACAAGCTGAAAAATGAATGACATGAGTTTACTATTCTATTCCATGAATCTCGGCCCATACCGCCCTCTCAACATCCATAAACAATGTGTGAACATTCATAAAGTGAAAAATAAGAATAATAGATAATAAAACGTGAGCGTAACATGCGGCGTATTTACAAAAATTCTTTGACAGACGCATTTAGAGCTGTTAGCGCTTCTTTATAATAAAAAGTTTTCAACAAAGGCTCATTAAAAACTGAAGTCATAACAGGAAACGTGATACAGTGGCTGGCGGGTTTTTAAAGATTACCTCTTTCATCATAAAAGCGCGGTAAGCGGCAGCTGGCGCTTCCACTTTATGTGGTTTCTGAACAGCTTCTCTTTAATAATCTTGTTTATTTATGTATATAGCACACCCGTAACTTGAATGCTTCTTAACATGTGTCATTGACTTGAAGAATGCATCATTGTATATTTTTCATTGACGTAGAGCTCTGTTAAATCAGGGTTGATGGATTCAATTACTGCTTAGTGTAAATATTTGTGGGTATACATATATATTTTTGTATTGACGGATGTAGATTTCTAAGTTGCTATTAAAGTGTGCACTTTGCAACCCAAGATCGACGAATTGATTTTGATTGGTAATTTCTGCTTTTCTAGCAGCGACTGCTGTTATGATCTATCTGTATAAGGAAACCAGCACCAAAGCCTCGTGCGTTGCAGGTTATCGAAAGATTATAGACGAGGTTGACTACGCTTCAAGGATGATGATGAGCATATTATACAATGGTGGTTCTATAAGAGGTAAGATAATTTTTATAGTCTTCCCTTTTGAAAATTTTCATCCTTCACTACACTCCTGTACGCTGTTCGTATATTTATAATTATTTCATATTTTCATTTTTAGGTGCCCCGATTGCATTTTACGCTTCTTCACGGAACTCTGGGTTCGCTTTCCGGCCTTTCCTTCATTACAAGAACCTATTACGCGTGGGTTCGATTATTCGCTCAGTTGCAAATACTTGTGTGCATGAATATGAATATTTGCATTGGTCTCGGTGTTTCTATGTATAATAATGTAGGTACGTATTTACAAAAAAAAGTATCTATGTATGTATATCCGCATTCAAGAATCCATAACACAAGTTAGTTAAACTATACTTACCATGGGTCTAGGTGGCGTTGTGTAGATTGTCCCAGAATATTTATTTATTTATTTATTATTTGACAAACTAACACTGACAATAAGGTTAAATAATTATAACATTTACTGCTTGGTCGGCCGGTAAGTTGTTATCAGTGGTTGTAAACTAGTCTCTCCCCTAAGAACTTTGGCAATACTACTTTATGAGTAGCTGGAAGAATAACTATGATAGAAATTTAATATTAATAATATTATTAATGGAAATACAATCCATTAGAACGGGGAAAATCTTCAGATCTGACATCACAGCCTTGACACGCACTGCGACTGTTAATAAATGCATTTAATTATCTGTTGCAATATCATACTTATAACCAAAGATAAATTTTATATGTACAGATAGACGACTGAAAAATTTTAGTTCCTAAAATATGTTGATCTCTGTGACATAGCGGTGCGATGAAGCGTACGTCTTCTACATCGTAGGACGTGCGTTTGATTCCCACTCCATGCAAATATTTGTATGTATATTCATTTAAATGTCTATCTATTCGATGTAATATAATAGGTACATCTAATACAGAGTAACATCTAAATAGACGTACAAGTTAAGATAGATACTAAGATCAATATTACACAAGAGGAAGACACCCAATATACTCGTAGCGGCATGTAGGCACTGTAACAGCGAACAGTGAGTAAGCAATAAGCCTCCTTGTAGCTAATAACAACAACGGCATCGGCGACGATATCTCAATATCGTAGGTGCGAGTTAATTAACACATGATGCTTGTCGTGGAAATAGAATTCCTGTAAGCGAGTGCTGGTGCGCGCGCGCCCCGGGCCACACCACCGCTCCGCTCCCTGCCGATGTTTGTTTACAAGCAACGAGACTTCATTACGCCGCCGGCTAATGTATTCAGCTTCAGCCTCCACGTTAACAGCGACACTTCTCGGAATCAATATGCTCCTTGTATGTTTTGATTGGCTGTCGCTCCGACGAGCAACACAATCCCGCCCTAACACACCAACGCATAAAACACACTTTTCCACACCACCAGCCCATAATTTTAATGACACCGAATACAACGAACGGATTTCAGTGTTAATACTTACTCGAGATAAATTTCCTATAGTGGTAACGACCTCTGCATTGAACTTGTCCAATTTTAGGGTTAAGGCGCATTAATTTGTTTTATTAACGGCTTTAAACGTTTAACCGTTTCCTGTCGTCACTGCTCTGGTTCGTATCATTCTATTGTGTTCCTTGTACTGTACAGTACTATGCCAACATCAAATAACAATAGACACTATGAAACAAGGAAAACTAATTCTGATACTACAAGATCCCCCACACTATTTTAAGATCCGTCTACATTCAAATATAGAACTTTCTATGTGACATATTGTGATCAAAACCACAAAACAGTTTTGTGTGCGGCTGACATAGCCTCGGAACATTGCCAAATCCATCGAAGCGACTTCTGATCCCTTGCACCCCCAAAAATAATAATGTTTCATTTTATAAAAATATTTCCCTTACGACTGTCGCTCGGTATATCACGGTATTTGTCACAGAGGATCACCCTTTATGTTCGTTTCCAGTCAAACCCCTTAGATAAGCGAGCCTTTTATATGCCAAATATAATATATTATGGTTTACAATTCTTTCTGAATCTTAATATGGATAAGACAAATAATATTATGACATGTTCCATGCTTTCATTCGTAATTGCTGAAGTAGATGTCGCATTCCTTAGGATAAATTTTTAGGTATTTTATTTCTATTGCGGTTTCCGAATCATGAACAAAACTATAAGCCATTAATTTCGTAACAAAATCAAAATTATTGAACAATGAACACGTTAACTTATGATGGTGACAAGTAAATTGGTAGGTAATGAATAAAATTTGGTTTTGTGTGCAACAAAGTCTTTTTGTCAGACTCTCATGCTTATCCATATATAGCCAGCAAGCACGAGCCATTACTTCCAACATATGAGCAAAGTAAAAATATCAGCGTATTATGGGTTATCAGAGGCAGAGTCGCGTCTCGGAGACTCCGGCCGGCATTCACGTCCCGTTCCAACTTAATGGATTGCTCGCTTTCATATTCCGAAACGTACACAATGTTTGCGCTCCTATGATCACGTATAGTGATTTAACGCTTTATATCTCCGCTACACGCGTCCTCATGTTTATGCTATTTCACTATGGGGAATTAGAACTAATGTCACACGTCGATGTCAAAATTAAATTTACATTTCATCCTAATAGCATTTCCCGATACAAAAACTTGAAGTGCGAGGTTGACACCCATCTGTTTGCACGTCTATAGCTCCCCTTTCATATGAAAGGCGAAAACAAACAGAGAATGTGCCAAATAGCAAACAATATTATACGGAATGCACAATAATATCAGTTCCGGTGTGGCGTGAGTGTGGGCTGCGCTGTTTGCTTCCGCGAATAAATATGAAATTCGAAGACGGCGCTTCAGACGCGAACAAATATTATGTGAGTTTGCTTTGGTAAAATGATAACCGTCGAGATTGAAAATTTGGGTTTAGCCGCCAGGCAGGAGATTATTGAATATACGGACGACTCGGGTGGCTCTTATATCAAAGCTTCGTAAACTATTTCGTTTCAAATATTGGGTGGACCAACGACGCATTGCCTCATGACATAAGTTTGCACTTATGTTTATGTGCGATTGTAGAGTTCTAAGTATGAATACGTAGTCACCACGCTTATAGAAGTAAAATTATTTAGTAGTATAAGTTTAATTATTTTCGATTAATAATAAAGGAAAGATTTTCAAAATACTTTATAACTTATACAAACTTCCAAGAATGCGACTGCAACGACGAGGAGTTGAAATTTACTATGATTAGTGGTTTTTCACAAAAATTTAGGGTGAATCAATGCAATGGTATGAGTGGTAGTGGGTTAGATTTAAGCACATAAACGAATATCGCTCACGAATACTTTCAACAATATTATGTATGTCTGAGGGAGAAAAAAAGAGTTATGAAAGCAATACAGGTTAGACCTTCAACATTTTTATAAAACGTGCTGAATACAGTATTCTACTATTTCAAGTAGATCTTTTTTCTTTTTACTAGCTGTTGCCCGCGGCCGCGGCACATCGCCTGCCTAGTCAGCACCGGGAAAGGAATAAGTCCGTTTCCCAGTGCTGACCTATAACACTCACAAATAATGTGACTTGCTATTGGCGAAAAAATTTCATAGTTAGTTCAGTAGGTCTAAATATTACCCTCTACAATCTCACAAACTAACAAACTCACATAGGATATCTCTTTATACTTATAGATATGTAGTGTAATTGTAATGGTTGTGAATTAATATTACATAAAACTGTAAAATCAAACTTTTACTAAGCGTTAAAAATATATATATATTTCAATAAAATGATTAATGAAAGTCTCCGTATAACTGCAGATATGATGAATGTTTGTTCATAAGCCATATGTTTATACAGTAACTAAACTTAATTAGAAGGCAAAAGGTGTAACCACTGTAGCGAGTATCGACGAACGTGAGAATTGGCAACAATATCACCCAGATCAACGGTGACAGAATACAATACAAGAAACCGTATTTGCCTGATTAGTTGACAAGTTCACATTTGCTAGTATCATATTATTGCACAGAATTAAGTTATTCTATTTTGTCACAAATACATTTAAGTTACTATTCAATCTCACTCTTAATTAAACATACATACACTTATCTATATTATATAATTGTAAAAAGTTTATATTTATTTGACCGCGATGGACGCAAAATGTTCGTCTAGTAGGAACGGATTTCGATGCGGTTTTTTTTTTTGAAGGGGTTTGGTCCAACTTAAAATCTTACGTTTGTTTGATTGCAATCGATTAAGTAGAACCATTGTTATGATTAGTAATATAGAATTTAAATTGCACAGATGGCGCTTAGGTCACCATAACCGACAGACACGCCGGCGGAGCAGCAGGCATAAGCTAGTACATTCATATATTACTCGTACACACTTTATATTGATGCCTATATTCCTGAAAGAGTAGGTATCTTCCTATCTAAATTTGACCAAAAGATTGTAAGATAGGGTATTCCATCTTGTTCACCCTGATGAACAAAATGGAATTAAACCAGAGATAAATCAAACCACACGTCAATTGCCTAAAACAAGAACTAGTAGGAATAACTCATACCTTATCTGTCCACTATGTGTAGTCATGCGTAAAATATTATTAGTTATCATTTGAAGGTTACAAGTTGCACTCGGCCGGGCCCGTCATCCGTCGCTCGCCGCGACTCGGCGGTCCCTCCGACCCCCACGTTATCATCCCGTGAGAATAACTTCCAGATTTATGTGCCACGTAAAACTTTATGTCGTGCTTTGTTTCGTAGCTATTTTATTGTTATCATCTATTTTGTATAACCACACGTTTTGTTTAAAATAAGCTTTTGTCAAGTACGTTTTTTCTAAACAAAAGGGACCATATTATATATACTATTATCTATTTTATTGTTATCGTTCATTTTATGCAACTCACACTTTTTGGTTAAAGTAAACTTTCAGCAAGTACTTTTTACAAACAAGAGGGGCCATAGTTGGTATTATTTACATTTAACCTGACGTTTCGGCTACTTTTCAGCAGCCATGATCGAAAGGTGATAGTTGTCACATAGCTTTAAGAGTAGGTTAAATACTTTTTAATGGATCTAGCCCAAATTATTTGGTATTATTTACATTCATCCCGACGTTTCAACTGCTATTTTCAGGTTGATTAGGGATGCAAGGTGTCACATAGTTTAAAGTAGGTATAAATATTTTCTTTCCGGGTTGGTGACCACCAGCCAGCCCAGTAGTTGCAGCTGTAAAAACCAAAGTAATCTTAGATGGGTATATATAATTTAGTTCTAATACCCTTAACTCTCCATTATGACCTGAAAAATACTGTTTACTGAGTAAATTTCAATATCGCAGTATTTTATGATGTGCCGTGTCACATAAATACAACCATCCATGTAATATCTTTAAAAATGGAAAGTACTAAATCAATTAAAATATTTACACTCTTAGTTTTTTATGACTCTGGCACTGACATTCTTCAAAAAGACATTCGGCCTAACGCGGCCAGTTTTTGAATGTTTTAGATTCTGTATGATAAAATGGAGAGAATTTTTATCTTAATACATTAATGTGATTTAGTATATCCGTTTCATTAAGGTACTGTGGAGAGGTCAGGCGTTTCTCGTTGTCCGCGTCTCTATCCTAACACATTTCTTTTTGCTTTTTTGCTAGTCTTTCTGTGCTGTTCTGTTAGAATATACTCAAGATCATCATCATCATTAATCTCGTTCATCGTAACCTGTTACCTCGTGATCCGGGGCTCGCTTTTCCAGCCTAACTGTGTCGAGGCACTCACGCTTTATCTAATCAATTATAAAATCAAATACAGTTAAGATTGCGGGATGTAAGAAGAAGGTTCGAATCCCGTGGAAGAATTCATTTTTTCAGATCTTAATTTGATTCGAACAGTCTACTCTACTTACGTATGCTTTAGAAAAAAATCAGTAGATAGGTACATCATCATTACCTGAACCTTTTTCCCAACTCAGTTGGGGTCGGCTTTCCAGTCTAACTTTGATGCGGCTGCGCTTCGATATTTTCCGTGAAGCGACTGCCATCTGACCTCCACAACCAATGGTCTAATGACCAATGGCGATATCGAAGTTCCAAGTTAGGCTGGTTGGACTTTTGAGGGCTCCAAGTACCTGTAACGACTGCCATAGATATTTGTATGGCAACCGGGACCGACGGCTTAACGTGCTCTCCGAGGCACTTATAAACCTGCGATAAATACACACATAACTTCGAAAAGCATCGAAAAGTCATTGGTGTGTGCCATGGTAAACCTGGGATCGAACTCGAGACCTCGTCTCAGCAGTCCATTACCCATACCACTAGGCTACCGCGGCTTATTACATAATTTTCGATATTCCCGTCAAGTGACTCCACAACCTATAACTAGGTGAAATCAAAGTACCATAGTTAAACCAGTTATTGGACTTTTTAGCGCCCCAGCTAGACTGCCATAGATTTTCATATGGCTTAAAGTCCTCTCTAAGGCTTGACAAGACTAGTGTAAATAGCCATTTTCATACATACAAATATTTGAACTTAGCGGGAATCAAACACGAACTCCTTCGTAGCAGGCACGTTCACTACCGCTACACTGCTGAGCCTGGGATATGAGTAACCGAAAAAAAATTTATAATTAAGTAGTTTTGAGATCCCACCCACATTTTTGGGGTTCCAACCATCCTCACTTGTGTTAAATACCTACAAAATAAGACAGCTTCGAATGCAAATGAAAGTAAAGATAATGATGATGATGAATTTTGTTTGTAAATAATCTGGCACGCTGTTATCAGTTTTATGCATAATTGTGCATCCGGTGGTGGAAAATTGTAATGATCAGTTCGCACACCCTAAAGTGAGTCGAGTGGACGATAATAGAGAAACGTCTTTACGAGTTCGACACCCGCTTGACATCAACACTAAAATCGACATTGTGCAGATGACGATTACTGGAGCTGTGTACACGTATGACAAGGATGCCTATACTGCCACACACGATTTTTTTTTTATTTATTTATTTACATAGAAATCAGCATTACATATTAATAACACATATTGAACCCGTGTGTATAGGTATATTGATATTCATTCAAATAATGTGTACATAACTTGCTTGCTATTTTAATAATTAACGCATAAACAAGACTAGTAATTTTTTTATTGGATTTTTAGCAATGATTTTAACTCACGACGCAAAAACGACAATTTGACGTGCCTGTGTGTGTTTGTATGTGGCTGTAGTAGCTCCCGGCGGTTTCTATTATTTTCGAAGTAATATTTCTGGTGTGATATAGGTATGTTGTAGCTATTATATTTGATGAAAATCAGTGGAAAATATCCGCCGATACAAAATGGCTGTCAAATGAAAGGGTTGGACTGAGAGATCAATTTAAAAAGTATAAAATTAAAAATAAATATTTTTTTTACTTTAAATAACTTACAGCTTATACCTAGTTAGGAAGCAACACGTTGGGGTTGTAACAGCTCCATATGAAATCCGTGACACCCGCCACTTTCTGCAATAGTCATCGGTGCATATAAAAAGTTATGACCGTTGGCAATATTTCCGAGAGGCGGCCGAGCTCTCCGTAGGAAACGATATGCAGTAAACGGTCGGGCGTGCGGTCTCGCGGGGCCACTGCGCCCTGCCCTTACTGACCCGCCCGATTTTATGCCAATTTTCATAAAAATAAATCTGACTCGCGTTGATTGAACCAGTCGCCCGGCCGTTCGTGATCGACTTTCTATTTTATTGTTATTAGCTCAGTCGCGCAAGGGTACGAATTATTGTTTTGCCATTTATCTCCAAAAATAGAAAAGGTTATTCTCGGGTGTAGTAGGTAGATACAACTTTATATGACAATCAATTTATTCGATACAAGATTTTTCTTTGCCACATGAATAAAACTTTGGTGAGCATTTGATAATTTACATTTCTTCTCATTGGAAACAAGTTGGAAGCTATAAAGTAACTAAACAAAGTAAAAACACGCTTACAGACATGTACCCTACATAAGAAAACAATTCAAGCATCGCCTAAAAACTGTTGCACTGTAAAGGACGCGACGTGAATGGATCATTGGTCGAGTTAATAACCGTCCCGCTAAAGCTCGGAGCGATCGAACCGCTGCTATCGCTGTTAACATCAGATGGAACAAGTGTTATGGCATCGTATGCTGCCTTATACGATTGAAGACATTCCCGTAGAGATATTCTGATGCTTATCGAAAGGCCACACACGGCAGCTTGCCACTAGTCAGAATAACTAGCTGACACTATACGCCAATTTGCGATACTTTTACGCTCATAACAGCTTCAGGTGACACCACTAATGTTCTTATACCAAGACCACTTCGACCGTGTCTACGACAATCCACCTTTATTTCAACTGTAATAAATATCCTCGTACATAAAATCCCTTTTAGGTATTTAAGTTTTAATTGAAGAAAAAATAGTTACATATGTAGAGAGATAAAAGTGAAATACAAAATGATACGTCTGAACAAAAGTGCAGAGTGTAGTCAAAGAAGCATAGCGGGCGATCGTGATTTATCGTCGGCCGCTTTTGAATATTAAATAATCTTTAATGGGAGCGCATGATCGGCCCATTAGCCGACGTCGCTCCTTTCACGTTTAATAAAGAGTCATTTATAAGCCAGCGACGCTTTTCCCTTATCTGGACGAAGTATGTCGCGCGACTGAGAGGTGCCGCCCTATCAGGATTAATTCATAATTTTATCCGTGTATGTTGATGTATTCAATGTTTTGAGTTTGGTGTGTACAGAATTAAAAACGTCAATCTTAATTACCATACAAAAGCGATTACTGGCTTAATGCTTTGAGGACCTATTATAATAGGCAATAGCTATTACCTTCAATGTAACTATCTCAGTGTTAACCTCAGGAGTATTCCTTCATTCCAACGATGGGTAAGGATCGCTTCATTGAGTCATTTGGCAAATATCCTTAATCGCTTCTAATGTCTGTCCTTTGGCTTTAATGTATATTATATAATAATTGTTTTACTAATGAGAATAAGTACTTACCTTGTTAAATTGTTTAAATCTTTACTAGGATTTCACAAAAAATACTCAATTAATAATATGAAGTAAACAGAAGCAGTAAGTGTGAATGCTATGACATGAACTTATTAAAAAGATTACTAATCTGACTCCAGGCATTAGCCTCTTAACCCCTGTTACACAAAACATGTTAAAATTTTGTTACTAATTAAACTACCTAATATTATCATGTGTTCGAAGATCATCATAATTGTAATTCGACAATGTTAAAAACGCACATTATAGGTAATTCCACATTTGGTCGAATAAGACAAAAATATGAAGGAATAAGCGTAATTCCAGCATCCAGGTAAGTACTACTTTTTTCACTAACCCTGTCCATACTCACCTCACCCACAGAATGTGCGTAATTATGAAGATTAATCTTCGCGGTGCACGAGGGTTAACATAACTTGAGGGCGCACATCGTCGGTTACGACTTCCTAATGACACTTCGATCGAGCCCGCCGCTCATTATCGCAAAACATTCGATCGGCTCACACGAGTTATTCCTCTTAATATCGCGCCGACGATGGGTAAGCGGTCAGGATATTGTCACGTATGCGCCGCGCACTGACGTAATTATATCGGTGCAATTAAAGACCAACTAATATATTATAATCGTTCTGTTAACGTCAGCGGTTTTTACAAGAGACCCGGGCACCGACCATCGCAGATACGGTTCACACACTCATTCCTGTAACACCCTGCAAGAGCATATTACATTGTAATATTTGTAACTGATTGAAATGGTATGTACCTACGGTGTAATCTCATTCAATATGTATTGTATAGCGGCATAACATTTCAGGCAGATCCAATGAGTACGTATGTAATAAGATGCATACGAGATAATTGATAATGCAACTACATGCAACTAGCTACAAAACTCTTTAAGTGTTATGGTGAATAATTTATGCAAAGCATTATATATTAGAAGTTAAAAGGAATTTAATACTTTTTTGAATGTTGTTCAATGACACTTGTCCAGAAACGGAAATTGTAGCTCTTTAATATCTTCATCCAACAATGAATCTCTAGGTAGGTAATTATATTATACCTATAACGAAGAACAATGAATCTCTCTTTAATATAACTAAATTTTACAACTATATAAATGAATATTATATTCTCTGTACATGACAGAACATATTACCCTACATGAAAATCGATTCCACTAGTGAATCGACCGACTGAGCTGATAACTGAAACCACTGCGCCATCCATGAAGTTAACCATTTAACATAATAACGATCTAAAATTGCGCAATAAACCCCATTGTTTTCTATAGACAAGGAAAATCAATCACAGCACTAAAGAAAATCGAAGATCGCTTACATAAGCGGAATAAATTACATGGTAGACGCATAGCGATATACATTAGGCAGTCAGATCACTGTGACTGCCTAATAAACGGGTAGGCCCTGGGGCAGTTTGATTTCCTCGCGAATCATGAGAAAATTATGCTGCAAACCAGCGATCTCTCTTTGAAAACGTCCGACGGATAAGAATAATTACTAACATTGATTGAACCCTAATAATCTGAGTTTATTTAATAGTCGACAGATGTTAATCGGTGCGCCGACTATAATTACACTTCAAGTCCTGTCGAGAAAAACGCTGAAGCGCATCTCTACAAGAAGACAACACAGGCTCATTCATTCATTCATTTAAACGTGAATGTACCTGTACAAAACTATTTTTGGAATACAGCCTCAAAGTTTCGTGTCAAGAAGAGTTTAATTGGGCATCGAATACGATATTTTTAATCCATGTTCATATGCGTTATTTTGTTTTTGAGTAACATGTTAGGTCATACAAGAGTTCGCAGCTATACTACTTACAAATAATTATATACGAATATATAAAGTAATTAACATATGGATTGACTCAATAATATCCGCTTATTCTAAACACCAAAATAGCAACCGAAATGTATCTACTGATAAAAACAACGAATTAAAATTGACACGGTTGGTTCACAGTCATAAATATTACACAAAGTTTCAACATCGAGAAATGGGAATTAACTATAGTTAATAGCTGTTTTAATTAGCGTTTATAGTAACGTGTCAGCTAGCGGAGTTTATTTTAACATTTTTCCATTGTATGTAAAGCAGCATTGGAGTTCATCCATCACTTCATATTCGCGGCTTGCTGACAGCGCGGGGATTGCTCCGAGCCTGCTGGCGTGGTGCCTGTGCCGTCTCACTGCCCATACACACGCTAATTGGGATCAACATTGAAAGAATACCTTAGTTTAATTATCGTACAAGCCCAAATTAGGTAGTTGGATTCTTTATCATCTTTGGACTCATCATGTGATTGTACTTTTGCTTCTCGGTATCAAATTGTGCAAAACGTAAAGGTATCGATTATTGCTAATCAAAGGGTTATTATGTTAAAAAATGGATTAAATTAGTTTACAGCCTGCCCAACTCAGACATTCATATTTCACACTATACCAAATAGCCACAAGAGCTTTTATTGTGAAATGCTCTCTTAATCTAGTTAACAAAAACCAAAATGGCAGTTAAAAATGATGGAGAATGACGAAATAAACGCTATAAGAGAAAACGCCTTGATAGGTGAGCACGAGAGTATATCTACATGCTAAAAATAGCCATTTCACAGTACAGGTACCTAGATTACTGGAACTTTTGAATACCTATGTATCGATTTACAATAGAATGAACGAACACTGAGACGGATCGTGAATCTTTCAAGGGATGGCCCTCTGCACTGTATGGAGCTGGTCGTAGCTTCAAGTTTTTTTTAAATCTAAATTGATTTGATTAGTCCATTATTACTTTCACCTAATAATATGCAGTGTCACCTAGATATAACTTTTTCATTCCCTACTAACGGAATTTAAATGTCTCCAAATAACAATCGCAAAAGGTTAGTTCTTTTATTGCTAACAATGGTTTCATATTTTATTTTCTTTCAAAAGATCGGGGCAAAACGGGCACTCGACATTTTATCCTCTTGAATAGATGTTTGTCTAAACTTTGTAACCGTACAATTATAATACGTCTACTAACAAGTGTTTAAGCAATCGGTAATCACATTTTTTATTTTCCTACCATTAATTTTCACGGTTCAGTGTTTTCTCTAGTATTCGTAATTGTTTTACTTCCATCATTCTCCATTTTAATTACTAATATCGTTCGTCTTAGCATAAAGTAAGATATTGAGGATATCTGTAATTGGTAATTTTTCCTGTTAAATACGCAAATGACTAATTGTTATAACAAATTGAAAATAATTCAAGTAAATCGCGTGTTTAATTGACACGATGACACGATTGTTTGAGAGGAAAAAATACCTCATTTGTATGTACTGCACAGAAAATCTGTAAGGCCTGTGTCGGTCTTACACTACAATTGAACAAGTTTGTCACACAAGTGGAACTAGTCTCAGTTCTAACCATTAAAACTATGCTCCGATGATAAATTGTGGTAAAATATTAAACTTCAAACTATTGTAGTGAACCCCGGGCACTGCATCGATTAAATTGAACAGAGCATAAATGCTGCACATAATAGAATCAAAAAGTGACGGTTTAACGTGTCAAACCACATGTTATGACCAGTGTAGACTTTTAACTTAGGTTGGATTTCACCATTAAACATTAATTTAACCAAATTGAGTTTTCACGTTTGACTGAACTTCATGAAGTAAATGTAAACTTAGAAATGCGACACGATAGTTTCAGTAGCGGAACCAATGTCGCTAAACTCACACATACAAGCGTTAATAATAGCGTGCCGTTACTAGTAAATAATTGTTTTGATTGGTCTTATTTATATAACCTTTAATGCCAAATTAGTTCAAATCATACGTACCTACTAGAGAACGAAAACACACGTTAATTGGCAATTTAAGGTAGTGGCAACTATATAAGTATTGCCATCACCTTTTTTTAACCTTTCAAAATAGCGTTTAGTTTACTATAGATAAAAATGTATTTATGACGTTTCATACTTTGAATCGAACAAGCTTGAATATTTTCGTAAAAGTTTATACTTAGTCTTACAAAAAGGTAGGTATATTGTCGAATTTATCTGCGTAAATCGCACAGCAATGACACGCGCGCACCGAGTACATCACATTTCCACTTGTGTTTTATTTTCCATGGGTCTAATGCAGGTGAAAATATGAAATGAAATAAACGTGTTTATGTTTTCATCTCATAGCCTATGTCCAGCAGTGGACTGCCGCGGGCTTATGATGATGATGATGTTTTCGATAAAATGTAGACTTACATATATTTTTAAGAGACTTATTGTTCTGCTGCTATACTGTGGATGTGTTTAAGCCGTACTTTGCAGCTAATGGAAGTTCGTAGAATATAACGAACTGTCACTTGTAATTGAACACTTCAACTGTAATTGGTTGAAAATGCGAATGCCGGAAACGGATAGATACATAGGTTAAACAAGGTGCGTTCATAATTTGCAAATAGGAACTTTGAAAACTAACTCATATTTATCTAACTGGGGCCCATCCAAGTCAGATAAATATGCAGTGTGTGTACGCGCCCGCTTGGTATCCTACCATACAGATTTTATACCGATTTTATATAATTTTACATCTATGTAGTATGCAAGTATCAATCATAAATGCCTTACGCGTGCTTGTTAACGCGCTCATGTATATTCTAATCCTTGTTGCATTTAAAACGGGGCGGCCTAGTAATTATGTGCTTTCATTTGTCTGTTTCTCGGAACAAACGAGCGAGGCTCGGCGTGTAAGCCCGCTCCATGTAAAGCAGTTAGCAGTACTCTAATCTCGCACTGCCATTAATTTAAAGAATACGTCTGCGTAACCAACTTTACCAGCAACGTCGAAACACAATTCTACTTCACATTTTCTTATTTGCATATTAAAATAATTTCGAGTAAACGCAATACGTAAGTCGCCTTCCACCCGCATCTAGTCATTTCTGAAATGTCATACACCATCATTTTGCGTCACTGGAAAATAAACTTTATTCCTTTCACATTCAATTGATTGTAAATTTTACGTTGACCAATAAGTACGCTTGTCTTATCCTGTTATACTCTAAAACGATGACAGATAAAGGCGGGTTGTGCGCCCAAATAGATAAACTAGTGTGGAAATTAATGTCTACATTTACTGGTGCATGAAGTTCGTAGTTAATTATAGGTTTATAGTTATTCGCTTTTTAAATACGTATAACAACCACAAAAGGTAACCATTATCGTTTTTAAAGGAAGTGTATAAATTATCCATACTTAGTGGCTTATCAGCAAACAGACAAATATTTATCAAAATAATGTAGTGTTTTCTTTCGACCGTGAAATTGCAGTTTACCATGAGCTTTCGACTTTTGTTAGGTAGGACGTTAATTTAACTTATTAATTTGTTTATCACTTTTCACTAACAAATTGACCTGATATTACTAGAACGGAAATATGGATAGAAATTAAATCATTTGAATAATGGTGTCGCAGTGGGAAGACTTAAAACAACACATAACGTGCCAGCTGTTACTTTTAGGTGATATAATTTAACAAATGATAAGTTTTGGTACAGAAAAATATGAGTTTAGACATATTCTTTATCATTTTTATTAGCACACGCTGCGTACAGTACCTATGTATTATGGTCAATAGTTACTCACAAAAGGTAAACCTACAAGAAAAGTAAGTATTGGGAAGACGTTGTTCAATAATATTGTATAGAAATATAAATATTTACTCATAAATATGGTAGACAGAGATCTAAATAGTAGATATATAACATGTACTGTTTAAGTCGCAATACTTAGGCAACATGCAAATTTTTGATTTTGTGTAACTGCTTTAATTAGAATTGAATGGTTATTCATAAAAATAATAAATAATTTGAATGTCAACAAAATTATAAAGTACCTATCAGTAGTCAAACATTTGGTAGTCAGATATACCAAAATAACATAAAAACAGTCTACTAGAATCAAAGTCCATTAGGTACAGTGGGCCTCAAAAGTTCCTGGTCAATATGAAACTAAAATTGTATGAAGTTATTGCCAATACACAACTACTAGTCCTAGAAGTTACTGGATAATATATCTACTTATTAATGTAATTAAATATAGGATACTAATTGCATTACTTATTCTATTATAATGGACCGAGACATCGATCTAGTTTATTTTATTAACACTAGGTATCTATGTTACTTTTAGTTAAATTAGACTTAGGGTGTCAAAGAATTATAGATCTTACGGTGTCCAGAAACTTTTGAGGCCTTTCTATGTACATGTCCATTACACACTATATTATTAAATAACATTATTTTTTTAAAAGAATATTTGCAACCGAAGTTACTAATATTCCATCTAACCCGTACAGCTAAGCTCAATGGCTTGTGTTAGGAGTGGGTTCACGTCGGTAGTGTGATGGCCAGAATTCGAACCCGGGACCTCTCGATCGTAAGGCCGATTCCTTAACCACTAAGCCACCGACGCTTGAATCCGTACACCGACGGCTATGAATTGTCCTTATTTCTATTAGTCTTATCAATTGACTTATCTGATGAACAGTTGATTAACATTACCGTAACTAACGCACAACATTATGGTTATTTAGTATACCGGTTAATTGCTATGCTTGCAGCCATGTCAAAAAAGTACCACCTGTCTTCGACTTTAATTACCTACTAATTTTTTTTATGATATTTGAATAAGTATATGCACTAAAATAATCACATTTAACAAATTACATACATGTAAAACTAATTCATTATTAATTTAAAAGAAGGGTTAAACCAAGTGTGAGAAGTGGCATCAATCTTATTGATTCGATCGCGATCAAATGGAAATACTTCTGCACTTACCAGTACTTGAGTTCGTGTGACACCAACACCTCTGTTGTGTTAGTAAGTCAGTACTTCATATTAAACATGCTCTTTAAAATGCAAGACAAACACCCGTGTCATATTTGTTAAATAATCATAAACGTGTAAACGTAAATTATATGAGTCGCACGCTTGAATGCTTTCTTAGTCCGAGGGTACAAGTTAACACTATGGTGCTCACTCACCGTGGTCGGTTCGTTTTATGAACATATTAATAACACCGTACGCAACACTTGACGTCACGATACACGATCTAAAAACAACACTGTTATGAATTACTAATTTTACGATGGTCATTATATAGTGTAATTATGTGTTATAATTTTATGATACGTTCATTTAACAACTTAACACATTTCACTTAACGCCTTTTATGCGGTAGAGTAGTCGTAACACAATTTATGCGTGTTTCTTACAATCTTACACGTGTATATACATATTTTTGTGTTAGTGTAATTTACCCGCATTCATTTTTAAAAGCTTTTCGAAATAATACTTTTAATCTTGTTTTTTAATATTTCGTAGCACTTTACTGCATACAAAAGTATCAGCTTGAGTGTTAAATATTACATAACAGGATATTCGAATACTCATATGACAACCACAAAAATGCTTTTATCATTACTAATAAAGGGAAACCCGATAAAGTAACCCTATCTGAAGAATTGAAAACATCAGAATTTTTAACGCCTGTAGAGCCAATTAATTTAACAATAACAGGGACGGGTGTCGGAAATACACTAATAAATGCCCTCTATATCAGTCAAAAAGAACGTTGCGACGTTTTGTATGTCCAATACATTGTATTTCGTTATTATCTATCTATATGCTAGTAAGTTTTTTCACACATTCCGGGGAGGCGATGTGGCGTGTAGCGGGGTGGGGGGCTGGCACCCGCCGCGAAGTGCTCGCGCGTGAAATTATTATCATATAATACCCCAGGCTTTGAGCACACAGCGATTATTCAAATGCTCCTCGCAATACGCAAGCTCGCGCCATTTCTAGCAACCGACTTTAGCGCGCAGATTCTTGGATTCCTATTTCACACCGACTCCTTTCTTAAAATTTGTCAAACATATTCATGTATAATGCACGAGAATTGTCATGAAATCGATAAGCAAATGACAGAAAATGTTATGTAAATTCAAAGAGGTGCAATACCCTTAGTAAGTAAACACCTTAATGTAAGCTTGCAAGAGATATCGGCGAGCGCGTGACTTACGCCTTTTGATAAAACAATACTTTGTCTAGACAAACTATTATTGTTTTTATGAATGATTTTTGATATTATGACACTTTCATCCTTGGTATATCCAACATTTTTTTTACCGCATAAGAAAACTTAATAGTTTCTTATGTCTGTCTAGTGCGACTACATTGACATGGAGAACATTTTATGTTAACTAAATGATTAAATAGTCACTATCACTATCACTATCACTACATAATATAAAATAAAGTCGCGTTTTCTGTCCCTATTTTTCTTGTCCCTTTGTATGCTTAAATCTTTAGAACTACGCAACAGATGTTGATGCGGTTTGTTTCAATAGATAGAATGGTTAAAGAGGAAGGTTTATATATATATATATATATATATATATATATAACATCATGCTACGACTAACAGGTGCGGAGCAGGAATGAAAAATGTTGCAAAAACGGGGTGACGTAGACAAAGTCGCGCGGGTCAGCTAGTAATTTTATAAAGTTAAAATTTGAATTCAACAATTCAAATTTTAACTAAGGTTATAATTACTTGAAGCTGCTTTGACTTAAGCGCCAATTACAGTTGCATCTAAAACTATCACTTAGATACGAGCCCAGGCTCTTCTAAATCATATTTCCACCCCCCTCCAACCCCGAAAAGTAAGATTACCTTCTTATGTCAATCACAACTTCTTGGTAGCCTTGCCTGCTTGCTAACTAATTATAGGAGAGGTACAGTGGTTAGGGTACGTAGCACTTTGGGAGCAACCTCACAGAACATATCTACACTGATTAAATTAATGATGTATTGAAAATAGAGCAAATCAAAAGCATTCGAAACCCATGGAACTTATCCTGTTAGCAAAAAGGCATAAGTAAATGCACGATATGTTTGAATAAACCTACTTCATGTTCCTCTAATTACACATAGTAATCTGTAAGCCATAAACTTGAGCTGAATAGAAACTGAGTTCTCACGTTTTTCTCAATTCAATTCAATTGTGTAATGTGCGTTCTATATGTTGTACCGCCCGCCACTTATGAAGTATGGTACAAATATACTCTCCTCCGAGTCCGAGGCTTTCATTTGGAAGCCCGAGATCCATAAGTTCTTCACCACCTCTTTCTTGGGTTCAAATTGTTCGGGTTATATGATTTTGGAAGCGCGGCAGTCGACCTCGCAAATTTGAGAGAAAACCCTGAGCATCGTTCGTTTATCAGCAGGTATAGCGATTTGCAGGTGAGGCATGGGCTCCAAGATCAAGGTAGGAACTATACTTCAGAAAGAAGAGCAATGCATGAACGAATACTGTCCATAGCTCAACATATCGCCGAGAATGAACGAACTATTTGAGCACGTATTTTTACTCTTTGACATAAATAATAATGATAATATATTCTAAGACAATCTACACGACGCCACCTAGACCCATGGTAAGCATAGCTTGACTAGCTTGTGTTATAGGTTCTTGAATGCGGATAAACATACTTAGATACTATTTTTTGTAAATACCTACATAAATATTATGCACAGAAACTGCCTGACCAATGCAAATATTCATATTCATGTACACAAATAATGTAATAAGATTAGTAAGTAGTATAAGAATGAACTAAACGAGGCGTGGATGTGTATGCAAATTACCTTATTAGCAACATGACTAGGAAATCGATCATTGGAAAATCGGCTACATGTGTACGGTAATGATGAAACGGAAGGTGCAAGTGTATGTGGAAACATGTTATGGTTTTTGACTACCCAAAAAAATACAGAGGCGTTACTATTTGTTAAAGTAAAAAGAAGTAAAAACATAGTAAAAATAACTGTGGTCACCTCAGACCTGAGAGTTCAGAACCTCAGAGTTGAGTTCATTTTGATATTACCAGACTTCAAATTTTAACAGAGTATAGTGTACATAAACAGTAAGAGAAAATAAATAGCCTTTTTATATGTAATTAAGCACCTATTTACTAACTAAACATACCGTAAACAAAAAATGTTAACGACTACAACAATGGTTGTTCCATCCATCTAAGTGTGGACAACTACAACAGAATATAATTAAACTGTTAATTAAGTTCATAGACTTTTGTATTTTTATATTCGTAGTTGTTAGTTACGAAAGGTCACAGTAAAATCTGATAAAAGCTATTTTATAAGCATTTGTACGTATACGACTGGCGTAATTCCATCAATCTGTCCAAATGTGAGCTAGACAAGAGCGTTTTCCACTGCGTTCGACATGAGGTAAAACGAAATGAAGAAATTTGACAAGAGTCAAACATTTTATAATCCATCAAACGAGATATTTTAAAAGATACAGACTCTCAAAAGTTGTTACCTAATTTTCTGATACTTCACACCTAACACATCATGAAACTGTTCTGTCCTATTGATATTATGGGCTATCCTACTACAACCATAAGTCGTTTATAAAAATTTCTCATTTTGAAATCTAATGGCCTGCCAATGGCGCCCGGCAGATGCGTGCCAATGGTCTCGCTACCATGAATGCCCAAGAGTGTACGAAGTGGAGGATGAAAAGCCGAAAAGCCAAACCTGAGCTCTAAGTACATCTCGACTTCGGAGGCAATCAGGAAATTTCGTCTAGGTACATGATGATGATGACTGGTAATACTCATAACTAAGCACTTTTTAGTTACAGAACTTCCTTGACTAACATTGAAAGCCATCGTAACTCGTACACTGACTCGATTATAAAGTGGAAATTTAATTATAAAATAGTACTAAACTTAAATAAACTTGTAAGTTAACCCTCCCGACTTGATCTAAAGTTAGCAAGTGGAGAAGGGCCTGAGACGTAAAGTAAGCGTTATCTGCGAGTATATTTTGCTTTGGACTCTTTATGAGTTTCAAATGAGATCCGTCACGCGACGTTAACTCGGAATAGATGTGATAAAGTGGCCGCTAATCTGTCCTATTGGGGCCGCACTTAGTACACTTTATTAATCACAAAGCTTACAAATTACACTATACTTCCTGCGGCGTGACACCTCACTTCGGCGTATGTTAATTTTATTGTCGACTATATTGGACGATTTGGTCACCGCCACAACTTTGGTTGGGGTGGAAAGTGCTTGAATAATGTAAAAAGAAATTACCCTATTACTACTTATAAATTTGAAATAAACAAGAATTATTTCAACTAAAGTATTCTTTGACACACGCCATACGCAGATATAAATAAAAGATGTACAATTCCTAAAATAGTAGATTGCTCTCAAAATTGCTATCCCTCAGAATCCAGAATCTTTAGTGCTATTTGCTAACTCAACAGAAGTGCATTAAGTATGCATTAGACATTGGATGTCGATGTTCGCTACAAATAAATTCACAATAGCAATTTGTCATGGTAGCTTCTGTAGATAAGGACTAAACGAGTAGGTACTTAAAAATATATGACTGAGTGAAACTGAAATAGGTTTGACATTAAAATAAGGTTACCTTGAATCGACCTTATGTAAACATAAATTACCATTGCATATTTATTATTCTTATCAAGACGCATTTTGTTCAATGTGTTTATGCACAATTTTATTCTTTAATCGCAAAATTTACACTTTAAACGTGGGGTTCTCGACATGACACCTTATGCAAAGCAGGTGCTACCTGATACGTGTGCTCATCTGCAAGGTTAGAAACGGTGTAAGCCTCGCTGAAAAGTTTTACCAATATTTATTTAATGCTAGATATACACAAGGGTGAATTTTGTGTTAATATAGTTACAGTAACGTCTTCCGCTTCGTATAGTACTAAAAATGTGTTACATTATGTTAATACTATTTTAAGCGGTCGTAAGTCACACTTTTGTTAAGTTACCCGTGCAATTGATGCGGTTTACAGCAATGATAATATATATCGCTTACTGAATGACGATTGCGTAACGCCCGTCATAAATTCACAGAATTGTAAAAATTATAATAAAAAACGATTGATCAAGTAACCGCGCACGTAGGTAATACGAGTACTTATTAGTATTTGGAGATAAAATGAAGTTGGCCCGCTTTTGGCAATTTATTGGGGTAAGTTATGGGCGGCGCGCGGGCTCGAGCGGCTAATTTATTCGCCGTGCACATAAATTACTTGATTATGAATTCAAGTTAGCTCCACTGAATTGTTTGTCTGTTGTTGTAAGCAGCGCTTTTGTGTAACAAACAAGGATATTAGAATATACCAGATTCTTGTCTTATAGACCCGTGAATAAATTTATGGCATACTGTTATATGTGGGAGTACACACGTGCATGAGAAAAGGTAGAGGTGTAATAAATGTGTGTACAGAGGAATTGAGGAAATAAGTACAGTAGAAAGAAAGAACGGTAAAATTTCACATTGTCATTAAATGTTATGTGTGAAAAAATAGAAATGAGGCGTTAAAGTAGAAACAATCTAATAAAAAGCAATAGTCGGGATTATGCAGAACACCAATGGTAATACCGAGTTGTTTTCCAGGCGGTACTAACGCGCCGCAAGTCGCTGCAACGCGGAATAATCGCGGATACCCATAAAAGATGTAATTTCAGATAAGCTGAAACAGACGAGCCCCGCCCCCTGCCTCCCGCCTCCCTCCACGTTCTCCCTAGCTGCCTACTTTCTAATGACTAATTATTATGCTATGCGTTCCGAGCTTTAACATCACCGAGTGAAGCCTACCTGCTGTTACTTGGTTATATTTTGTACCGCTGCTACACATTTATACACAGGCTATATGTACACTAAACGCTATAGTGATCAGCTAACTTTTTTTTCTAAGAAACGTAGTCTTTTTTTTTATGTGGCATACAAGTACACGACCCACCTGATGGAAAGTGGTTACCATAGCCTATGGACGTTTGCAACACTAGGGGCGTCACATTCTTGTAGTCGAAGTTGTTAGAAATCATCTAATACCTTTCTTGTAGTGGTGTTGGCGGGGGAGGGGAGGAGGTTGAATGTTAATAGAACTTCTGTGCCGCCATACATATATATATAAATAAAATATATATAAAATGCGAATAAATAAGGATTCACAGAGATTTGTTATGTGTGGAACCATTTGTTGTGTTGGTCTTCCCACTGAGATCGCAAAACTTTTCTTACCTACCTGGCTACCCTACTTACCGCTGGAAAAACTACACATACCATGCTGAGGAAGTATAATTGGCGGAACTTAACTAGATATACCTACATGCGCCTTCTTCATCATCATTCACTCAATGAAAATCCTGGTCGCATCCAAACCTTATGCTATTTTTTACTCCTCAGGTAAGGGTTTCTAGATAGGTATACCTACTTCTTTCTATAATTTGATTTGGTTGGTGCTAACAGGCGCATCACACTCTTGCTACCCAAAGAAGTCCTCTTCAAATGAGCATCAACATAACAGCATTGTGATGGATCGTATCCGAGGCCTTCAACTCGGGGTCGGTTGTTCGATTAGTTACGAATATTCTTTTGCTATGAAAGAAAATGTCTTGGCAAAAACGGTTCATGGTGCTCTCATTAGTTTTTGCCAACGTGATGAATTGAAAAGTAATAATAAAATAATAGTACAGCCCACCAAATAGTAAAGCATAGAAAATACAAAGTAATAGTGCGTGACCCACGACTATTCGTCTTCCTTTAATTTTAATAAAACGATAAAATTCTAAAATGTCTTTTTTCAAGTCCCAACAATCCATGATCGTTATAATCTTATCTTATATTAGGTACCTATACGTAAGTAATGCATTTTTAATTACAAATTATTATTCCTTCAGATGCGTTGTGTTTGCATAAGGGACTCCTTCAAATGTGTGAGTTCCGATCACACATATGGGCATGAATATTTTGTAATTCATAATGAGGAGAGGTGCTTATGAGGGCCAGTCGTGGTCGCCAGTACCGGCGCCGCGACGATGTCCACGATAGAGGGCGCCTCGCGTCCTCGCCACGGCTCTGCGATTTCTCTGATACCGATACCCCATTACCATAACATTCGCACTCTATAACTACAAATGTGTGTAACACGCAGAACTATTAGCATATTACATGTAAATACATATATTACACTTACACCTCTATGTCAGCTAGTACGCTATATTTCAGCTGCATAATATTATGCAACGAAATTTGAAAGCAATTAGTATGCTAACTATTCAAATTGAGATAGAGAGAGAGAAAAAGGGAGATAGAGAAATCCATAAAGTTATCCTTAGAGGGACGAAGTGTGCTATTGACATTATGTATCTTTGCACAAAACCTATACACGAGAAAGTGACAGAATACCTACCGTATGAAAAATCAAGTTGATAACTTTAACAGAAATATGTATTCAGTGACGTCAATGTTTCTACACTAAAAGGCACAAGTCACTGCCACTGACATTTTAAATTCGGTTACGCGGTAATCTAGACATGTCACAAGTCTGTGGGTCTATTTACGCTAGTAACATTACCTATTGTCTATGGAAAAATCCAATCTAAATCGAGTATGCATAATATTAGTTTTAAAATACCACACACAGTGAAATACAATACGTAATGTACGAGTTAAAAAAATCCTACATTATAAGATAATTTGAACTTGCATTTGATAACAAGCACTTCACTTTGTTTAATACATTCATATTGTAACATGTTATAAAGGCTAAACTATCTATCTACCCACTGATTTTTTCCTTGTCATTTATTTATGGGCATAAGATTTTCAAACTTAAACTTGTTTTTATTTTTTTATTTTTCATAATGATAACCTAACCCAAAGTGCCGGAAGGGAAAAACGTATCGAACATAAAATAAATATAGTTGTACGTACTCAGTTTTTCCTTAATATAAATCTCTAGAAGAATGATGATTTATTAATGAAATATGTTCACAAATAAGAGTACAGTATATATTACCTACCTATTACGTGGATAAGCAACAAACATTTTAAAAAGATTAATGAATAAAAGATGTAGCAGATATCAATACATCAACGCAAATAAGTATACATCTTCAGCTCACGTAAAATAATATGATGCGTAGGTATTTTATAATCAATATGTTGAATTTATTTTACAATAATATTTTCATAGCAAAATAAACAAATTTGAACATACACTATAAAATAGTTGTGTATATAAACTTTGAGATATTAATAACATAGCTGAATTGAACGGCAATTTATTATCTAGAAGATTATGTGGTTTATCTATATTTATTTTATGCCTCAAAGATATAACTAACACGAAATATTACATACCTAATGGGCGCTGGTGACGATTTAATAATCTATATATTTAATAATATTAAAAAGAGGAAAGATTTCTATTTTGTATGTACCGAATAAACTCAAAAACTGCTAGACCAGTTTCAAAAACTCTTTCATCATTAGAATGTTACATTATCTCTGAGTAACATCGTCTACTTTTATCCCGTTATTCCTCTGGGACTTGGGCGGGTGAAGCAGTGGCGCGGTGCTCGTTATTAATATTTTTATTAAAAAACACGTTGCAAAAAGTCGCACAAGGAACGCTATAGAATTACTCCACACAAGATTATGTTATTTTAGCAACTGCCCTGTTTGTCTATATACCTTATGTCCGAATTCATGTAGGTAGCCAAAACTTGAAACGATAAAGAATTTCATATCTGTCTCATCTGCGTCACCTTGGTACTGAAAGTAGGTGGTATGAATGGATAGTACCTATATTTACAGCACGATGTATATCGACAAGATGGCGATCGGCAAGTAAATCGTCCGAATTATACAAATAGCGTTTGCCTAACTGCACCAACATATTGGCATATGTTCGTGACTAGTTTACGAGTGCCACGACATTGCATATTAATTGGTGTCGCTATCGAGCCGCGCATCGTTGCGACCTAGCTTCCACAATATCTACATATTCTACATATAAACCTTTTGCTAGATATTGAATGTATTTTTTTAACTAACACCTACATTTCGCTAGTTTATGATTAGGTCCCACGCCACACCAGTGAATGTATGTTAGAGTTAGGTACTTATGTTCAGGTCTAGTTTGTTATTGATATGATATTTGATCAAACTGCCGCTGGCCAGGGCTTCGCTTACAGGAACTTCGTATATAGCTAACAGTATGCATGTCATCACTAGGCTCCGTTGTCAGCGAATTTGTAATTTTCAATTTGACTCAGTCCACCAAGCCAAGCCTTCAGTAGCTACACCCGAAAAAGACCCTCAAGACTCTTTGGGGCAACAAAATAGTTCTGTAGTAACCAATCCCTTATGATAAAACGTTTAAAACGGCTTGTGCCTCCCAACACAAGTCTAAGTTGTGTTTTGAACACGGTTTTCAATTTTTACACGACTATAAAGATTGACTCACAGAGTGAATTCCACAATCCTACAGTACTATACTTACAATCTAGTTTAATTCTACTTCCTTAAATGTACAGAAGATAAATAATAAAGAAAAGTCTGAAGTTAATTAAAATCACTAGAAGCTGAATAAAATGTACAATAAATTTAAACGAGACCTTTTTCATTGTTCTAACAAAGTTATCAGCGGCCAGCAACTGAACTCATCAATGCATTGGTCAGTACGGTGTGCGCTACACTCGTCGTAGTACTGTGATAGAACGGATAGAGCGAGCGCAGTCTAATATGCAAATGTATTTAAATGCTAAGCCCTCTTCATTACGTCGGTATCGATCTTAGATATACAATTTGTAACTCGATAGGTGCATAAGTCTAACGAATCTCTTGTTAATACCCGTTGTTAAAGCGAATTAGCTGCCGTTTGTGTACCGCTGAATTTGTTCAAAAGCTGTCTTTGAAAATTTACAAAACTGTTGAGTAGAAAGCGGTAATTTATTCTCGGGCCTAAACTTAAGTGAAATTTTTATTTCATAAAAATGAAGTTACTATGTTAGTAATGTTGAGTTATGAAGCTACGTTGCTTATACATATTATAAAACAGCTGATAGGTGTCATTGCTCCTTTCCTTCCAGGCTTACTAAATAATTTGAAGAACATGATACATATATATAAGTACTTACATGTAGGTAATACTGTTGGTGACAATAGCCAATATAAAAGTGTATGTAATAACCCTTTTTATCCTCAAGTATTTGATAGTTATTTTTTTATTGAAGAAAGACATTGCCCCGAATTTAAACGTTGATAAGTATATTACATTTGTATTGGTGTTTCGGGCACCACAAAGATCTTCGGGCCCAAACGAACTTACACCTGCGATTGTTTTTGCACTCTCGGTGTTGCGGGGTAAACTGAAAATTAAGATGAGTAGCAATTGTTCGAGATTTAAAGTACAGGTGTCAAAGTAGCGACCCACCGGGATTGACGCGAAGAAGACGTTTATAAGAATGATTCATACTATTGTATTATTCTTTCATCCAGTAATAAAACCAATTGCCTATTGCAGTCCACGGCTGGACATTAGGCCTCTCCTAATGAGTGCCACTGCTCCCGATTCTCCGCCCTACGCAGCCGACTTGTTCAGGCGGCCATCGGTTCTTTGAAAGATGTGGCCCGCCAACTGCCAGCTTGCTTATCTTGCGAGCTATGTCACTAACTTTAGTTCTTTGTTGGATGACCTCATCACTAATTTTATCCTTTAAAGATACTTCAAGCATAACTCGCTTTATGTCCGCTACGCGACTTTCAATTGGTGGACCTACCTCACCGTCATTGCTCACTAATACTAAACAAATCGAATTCTTATTCATTAAATTACAATAGATAATGATTCCTTGCAAATGTATGCTCACGAAGGTAGTACTAATTAAACTGAATCTAAAAATCAGTACACATTCACATAAAATTAAAAGAGAAATTCCTATACAATTAGACATTGCTTTATAAACATAGAGTGCTGTTAGCCATTAGTATTCTAGCAAGTGTTAGCAGTCCAATCAGATTAATCTTAAATATTTATTGCACATAGTGTATTGGCAGCCGGAGGCTTGTTAAATTAGTATGACGATGGTAGTCCCGATGTTGGAGAAAATGGTAAGCGTCGACGAACGTGGGTGGGCGGGCAGCACTGATTAAGACATGATGAATAACAATCTGTTGCCCTCCGCCACGATTATTGTCAAGTTATTTGATTGGCGTTGCGCATTTCTAGCTATCAGGAAAATGTATCATCAAGGTAAGTAATTAATATTAAACTAGCGTGCTATTCTAAATTCTTGATTGCAATGTGTATTGCATTGATAATGTTGATACCTTAGTCTCATTTATACGTGCATAAAGTTAATCAACAAAAGTTTATGATAAATAGATAAGATCTTAAAATAGGTTATTCAATAAAAACAAAACTGGACAATAAAAGAAATGGTGGCACACAGAAGAGCACCTGCATCAGGAGATCGGAGAGGTTACCATTTTGTAACCTCTCCAGCCCATTCATCATCACGTATGGAACCGTTTCAAATATGGCTACCGCTGAGAACTTGGACTGCGAATCTATTTCCCTTCATTTCTTTCAATATTACTTACCTATATGATCGCCAGATGCGGGTACTCTCTTTCAAAATGTTTCACTCCACTAAATATTAGTTACCTGTTTATTAATATCCTGAAGTCAATAAGAATTTCGCTCCAAGGAATGAATTTACAGCCCATGCTCTCATATTAATACTTGTCCTATGTAAGATAATATAATTTGCATCATAGGTTTTTATCATAGCAACCTCAAAATTATAATACTTACATGTCAATTTAACCTAATGTTAAATTAACTTACTTAAGATAATATTAACGCTAATATTATGTTCCCATGACTCACTAAGTCACGATTGTTTGTGTCGCAATGTAACCTGTTACAATGTTGTTAGGTACTGAGTGAAAAACAAAAAAGTACAATTTGTTCCATGTAGAATTTGTTCAACTCTTGACCACCAAACATTGGCTATTTTATACCAGTTAAGGTCTTCATGTTAAGGCGTGAACACATAAATTGGACTAGAAGGAACACTTTGACCAGTGGTTCTTTCGTACTCTACTCAATCCCCTGGTTCACTGAGTTCAACTTTTGCATTCTTTATAATTGATGGACTTTATAGAAAACCTTCGATTTCTAATGTATCTGTCTTTACCGTGGCACATTTAACGTCTATTCTGTGGAAACAGACATTCTATAGTCATGCTTTAAATAATAATTTTCATATTATGACCAATACTTTAAGGCCTGCAAAATAATAAATATAACGCAATGCAACCCTGCCTGGTTGGTGCCAGATTGGATGGATTGATCATCGCGCTTAACAGATACCTATCAGAGTATTTCACTGTTTTCATTAAAGGATCCACTAACATTTCTGGAAGTCATTATGATCCACCGTTATCGTCTTATTCTCTTCCTTTTTCATAAACGTGTATTTTTTACTGTAATAAGTTGTGCCTCTAACCTAGGTGAAAAGTGAAAATTAATTTACCTTAGAAATTTAATTCACCTTCATACATCATTTCTGAAATCTTTATTGGCAGGTTAAGATATTTGTGAAAAGAATTCACCTAATTAAATTTTAAAATCTTCAATACTAACAAGTAATTAGGTATATTAGTGTTCGGACATTATAATTTTTGAAGTTGATTGCTATTTAATGAGCCAAGCTATTTAGAATATCAAAGAGAATATAGATGTTGGGCATAGTTGAACATCAAAGAGTCAAACGAATGGCTTCGTCTAGCTATAGATCATGACTCTCACAAAACAACACTTCCTCTTTCCTATCGGGAATCGATTAGTTACTAGCTAATCCTTAACCTACAGCGAAGTTAAAAAGAATAAGACCAACACAGCTCCACCTGTCGAATCTGATAAAAGTGTTTTATTTAAATTTCTTTAGTTGGCAATTCAAAAACGAGCACAAAGTTGGATTTGTGTCTTATTAAATGAAATTTATAGTTTGGATATAGTTGCTGATTGACCTCGGTCACTAGAAGGATAACAGGTTCGCATGAATGTTAAAAATGAAGATTTATACATCATATGTATAATGTGCATAACAAAAACGTGAGGCTGTTTCGCACATATTGGGATTATGTGCATTTCGTTTTGTCGTATTTGAATCTGGAAAAAGATTAAACTCAGGGATAAACGATTGAATAATCACTAGTGCGTACGATACTCCAAAGAACTTTAAACATATATTTTACCCTGAAACTGCGAAGAAGATCTCCTTATCACGATTAAATAGGGTATTACAAATGCCACTATAAATAGTGTAATACAATGCTCTATAAATAAAATACTACTTAATTTTATGTTGAAACCGAATGTTGTGCAAGGTGCGCGTACGCACGTGCCCGTCGCCTACGGCTCCGCTACAATATCTGTTCCGAATTCAAATTCGTGTCATACATCTTTATGTTTAGGTAACAAAGTAAAATTATGTAAACTGGACTCTAGAACCCCCGCTTAAGGATGATTTGAATAATAATGTAAAAGGAAATGGATATTCAAAATAATATCACCTCGGGGTTAACGATTACCGGTGCGCGCATGCGCCACAGATGGCGGGATAAACCGACGTTTGTTTCCGCAGTGATATCTGAATTAATGGCGATACGAAATGCTCGAAAGGTGCTCATTAACATGATTTATGCAAGATAATAAGTTTCTTATGCAGACCCTATTGTCCTGATTAACGTTTCGAAATGGGCAGAGGCCCGTAAATTGGTCAAGCGTTTTTGTAAAATAGATAAATGTATTGTGGTTGGGTGGGTAGGATATTATTTCTGCGGGTATTAGGTGGTGAGTACATGAATGTGTAGCGAAGTCCTCGGTAAGAGTATCCTGCAAGGGCGCCGTCCATCTCGCGGCTCGTTCGCTCACTGAGTACATTCCCGTGTAAGTTTTTACACCTATTATTTTATGTGTCGGCGAGTAAAGTTCGGTACGTGAGTTATAAACTCGCTCGCGCCTCTCTCGCCCCTACTTTATAGGTATTAACGACTTGTCCGAGAGTTTTCTTATAAATAAATTTGAAGGGTAACAAGGCTCGCTTTTGTAGGATTAGTAGAGTGGATCTTGTTTCACTTTGTTGCGTGGCCTCTCTATCTTTTTAATGGAAAATTTATGAGGAATGTTCATGGCCTTTCGCGTGAATATATAAGATTGTTTTAATACATATATTAGTCAGTAGTCACACTCTAGATATAAAAAATATCGTGCGTTATGGGAATATTTTGCAGTTCAAATGAGGCACATGAGTGAAATAAGATATTTCCTATGCATCGCTAGTCAACATTAAGCATTGGAAATAAGCTCGTAAAAATTTGTGACTGCTATTTCATCGTACGATAAAAACGAAAGCTTTTGATAGACTAGATGAATTTAACAAATATTTGTTGCACAACACAAATGGAATGTTTTGTGAGGAGGTAGAAATCAGCAGATCACGTGACATTAGCCCATAAGGCGTAGTGCGCACTATAAAAGCGGGACGTATGAAAGTTAAGAGCACTACCTGTAAAATATCAGAGCAGTAAAGTAAATGCAGTGGTAGTGAGACAGAGGACGTGCTTTGAACTCTTACTACTTACGACTACAGAATGGTCTTAAATCTCATTTTGACATACTCGTTTTACGTACGATAAGTTTGAGTAAGGGTGTTTAGTAGGTTTACTAGTTTGTAAAACCCTTTTTATAACTATTATCACAGATTATACCACAGTTGATACTATTACATAAAGCGTAAAATGCGCATTTAGTGCGCGTAATAGTCGTGTGAACAGGTAGAAGCAGTACTTACTTCACTGTTTTCAAAGTTAATTTTGATGTATTTTACTTTTTAACATTCACAGGGGGCACTGTGATGGTTAAAATATTTCTAATGTAAATCAATGACGTTGTCTCAAATATATTCCTATATTATTCTAAAAAAAATATCATCGAATAGACGGAGACAATTTACTGACTGTTACCAGATGCTTAAAGGTCATGTGTCGTTTAACAATATAGGTAATTAATATAATATTTTAGGTATCTTACAATTTTTGTACACTTGCATACCAAATTATTTGATATTTTCAAATTTATCATCCTTAGACCCATGATTGAAAAATAATGGGACTAGGTATATCTTGTTCTTTGTGCTTCTATATTAAGTTAAAACACTTTATCCTTGCGTTTGACTTTTAACAGTAGAACGTATCATACTCCAGCAGATGTTCTCACTGAACAGAGTGACACTTGAAACTTGGTGGGCTTAAGCTAAATAATCATAACAATAGCTATCTATTCTTAGCGCGGGTTATTACCAACAAAAGCGAATTTATGAGTGCACTTTCAAAGTTTCAAATATCCCTAATGGAGCAAGAGTGAGCCGTTTTACATGTTCCCCCACAAACTGTATTATAATGTCTGTACCAAAAATAACCGCACATAAATATAAAACAATGTGAAACCACTTAAAGCGAATAAAATACACGTCGACTTCAACTCAGTAAAATGAATTTATTAATAACAGAGACAATGAACGTCTGAAACAAACGTTTCACTTTTTGTATTTTTAATTGTCCTCCGGACGACAGCGAAGACGCATTAGAAGCACGAAAATAAACCGGGCATCATATAGGTGTGCGGCTGCACGTTCACCGCAGAACCACGAGTCGCACCAGCGGCGCCCGCGCCGGCCGGCGAGCGCAACCGCTACCGCCCGTGCCGTGCCCACGCCGCTCGCGCACAGTACTCACTCAGCGACCGATGCTTCGTGTTAAACTGTAATAAATGTGTCACTAATTAAAACTACTTCTTAAACTTCTGCCGTAAATATAATGATTGAATTGTAATTTAAGATGTGCTTCGCTTAATATGGAATGCAATTCTTAGATGATATCTTCTACGTAATTAAAAATCTTGTCGTGACATTCAGAGGAGCGTCCCGCCTCCGCACTCCCTCGTTCCTTCAATATTGTTGGCGATTGAATCGCAATTAAATGTATCGAATCAAACTACACTTTATTAAAAGGGTCTGATAGCTCAAAATGGAGAGCATATCGCGAGGTAGAATCGAACGTGCTCCCGTCGAAATGCCAACCATTTTATTTATTCGCCTTAATTATGTATCTTGTCTTAATTTACGATTGGATCATACGATAATCTGAATCGTAATTTATAACAGATGCCTAGGTATTCCAATCGGGTCCATAACAAGATTTAGGATTACGTAGATGACGTCGCATTTGGTACTCGGTGTCGCGATTAAAATATATTATCGACATTCATTGGCATTTTGCAATTAAGTGCGCGCGGATAACAGCGAAGAACGAGCAGCGAACGCTCGATGCGCGCACTTCGATAGCGTCATCGCGTTTAATTTTGTTATGTGTCGATGGCATGACGGCAAGAGGACGTTTCGATACGGCGACTGTCCACAGATACCCTTAATGAAAGTAATGGAGGTTTATTAACGATCGACGACAACTCTTCTCGTAATACATGCTATAGTCATAGATAGGGCCGATGGTGAAACGTGCGAGCGAGAACAAAGAAAGCCACATTTGCTAATTGCGGTTTTGCTCGTGTCGTGCGCACGGAGGCCGGATCGTGAGCTCCAGCGATATGACGATAACACATTCATAAATAATTAGAGCGAAATTTTCTCATTTGTAAGACGACAGTCAAGATATTTGGTAGCAGACTCTCTGTTCTCAGAACACTAACATCTAGATAGGCGTAGTATCGACACGTCTTCTCGACTCTTTGATAGTAATAATGAAGATGCACTTCCAATTATATGTTATGTACTACCTACTTATTATTTTAAATAATATCTACTCAACATAATATAATAAGTACAATCAAAACAAGCACTGTTGTTTTAAAACTGGTCTTATCACCATTACGACAAACTTCGACTAGCCACAAGCTTAGGAAATTTCGAAGAATACCTGGTTTATTGGAAAGCACTACAAAGGTACCAGCTTCTTTTCTATGCAAAGATTTTTAAACCTATGTATTTGTATATCACATAATAATATTATACCTCTAAATATATACGATTAACTATAATACGCCAGATAAACAATATAGAGACCTGGTGTAGGTACATAGTAAGAGTGAGAATAACATACCTCGATACTAGCTAGAGCTATTTTACTTATTACCAATACTGATCTTTCAGTTCATCGACAATTTCAATAAGTTTATGAATTGAATTCATAATGCTGCAATGATTTTACTGTGAAAAATTTAACAGATGAATCTAATTCGATATTTTCTTACAGAATATCGTGACACTAAGTAAATCTCTAGGTCAACTATTGATAGAGAGAACAATACAAAAAGCAAATGTGAGGTGAAACGCTTGTGGGATCAGTCACGCTTGTCGGAGCTTCGCCATGACAAGGTTCAAATTTCCACTTCCGCTCGATCCATGAACAATCGATATTGTTATCGCCGACTCTTCATTATAAACCGAACAAAAATAATTATACGAACGTTGGAACGACAAAAAATAGTCGGGTACCTACGCATTCACGTTTTAATAACGACATCGATAACAAATTAAGCATGTTTAATTTCCCTACACCGAATGTTATTGAAAGCATCGTAAATCATCTGGAAGATAAAAGGCTTTAATTGAAAGAAAAAAGTCTGCAACACAATGTTTGGTTTTTGCACAGTCACTGCGCAGATTAGAATTCCGGGCGTAGCCAATTATTCCTGTATGAAATTTATTAGTTTCGGGTATCAATCGAATGATGTTTTTCTAATCACTAGTGAACCACTTATGTAGTAACTAGTGCTTAAATGATCTGATGAAATAATAACGTGATACATAATAATACTCGGATCTACGAATTACCGTTCATCTATTCACAGTTTTCTATTATTCAAGCAAAAGCAAATTTTTCGTAACTTCCTTGTTCGATTGTCGTCAAGTTTTTTGGAACGCAAAAAGTGGCTATAGCATAAAAACAAACAATCTCTCTAGCGCATAAATTAAAATTTCCGCTTGCAGATCGCAGTGCTAAATCAAGCATAAACATGCCGAGGGATGGCAAAAATCGATACTGTGTTATAACGGACTATGTCTTGCAACAGAAATATTTCTATTATTTTGCAATGTAGATGTAACATCTTTAGGTTTGCAAAATCTTCCTATTTGACGCGACTTTCACGAATTCTATATCTTTATAAAGTTAATTTTCAATGACAGTAACATTACATGTGTCTGGTGGGTCCATTCGATAGATAACTATCAATTACTTTTACTGCACATCATATTCATTTGAGAATGCACTTGCCTTGATTAGTGGAATGCTCTTTAAAGGCCAAGGTGCCATTAAAATAAATAAACAACTATCTGAAACAATTCCAAGTGTTAAGTGTGTAGTGGCTATCAAAAATTACCAGATAAGACACACAATGCTCGGTCGGTGACTTATGAAGTGATTAAAAAGTTGAGTACAGTCAGCTACATCTTTTCCACACTAAGCTACATATGTATTAATTGTATTTGTATACAGATAGAGAAAAGAAAAGAAGTTTGTTAGTGTATTCGACAGCACTCGCAGCGCATACTCGCTTCCCACTAAAATTTAGGCACTTCACGCAAAAAAGTATTCTCAGATTACGCACAGCTCAAAAAGTGAATCGGTGAATCGTACAATGTAAAGGTATGCTACTAAAAATATACACCTCTAAAAAATTGAAGTGATTTTACCAACGGTTACTGCATATTTTAGATTCTAATCAAAAATATAAAAAATGATTCGATTACTACGAATAAGTCGTGGTCAGAGTTTGGGGTTGCGTCTAACGATAAAAGTTACCATTTATTATAACGTAAGTATAGATAACTGTGTTAAACGTATATAATAAAGAAATCTATTATTAATATGTATTGTGCTCGAATATACTTTTAGAACTGTTAGTTCAGGATTGAAGTTTAATTATTAAACCGTGTTTAAAAGTGAGTCCGTAAAAATCTTTCAACGCTCCACACTATCTTGAGACTAACTTTACGCGCGTCCTATTACGCCGGACCGATAGCCACAATCAGGTAACAGCCACCATGACATCTTTATGATGTTTCAAAAACCATTACTAACGACACCTTTTTAGTTACTTGTGATAGGCGCACGCGCACACCAACATCTCAGAGACAAAACGTGTCGTGTCATCGGCACCCGCAGTGACCGTCCGGTATAGTACCATGTCGTTGATTACTAATGCAGCAATGTACCTAATCAATCTGTATAATAAACTAAGTAGACTAGTATAATATTGGAATTCGAATATATCCGTTGCAATATTCCAATAGGAGGTAAAAAAGAAGAAAATTAAACGAATATTGTACTGTTATATGTTGTATTGGTGCATACATTGTGAGATCAACCGCGCCTTTAAATATTTGATTTATTATTCTATTAATGTTCAATCGTTCTATATGCCTTGACCATCTCAGTATATATGTCCAGCGGCATTCCAGCGGTAGTTCTACAAAAATGTGCAGCGAAGTGTTGTCTCAAATGATTTCGCGGCAGTACCAACTGTCCTACATGTCGGGTACAGTGCCATCGGCTTGGACAGGGGCTAATGTACTGGGTCTGCATAATAGTTACGCATCTCTAAAACACACAGCTCATGAGTGACCTAGAGGAACACTCTTTAATTAATGACTGGATTTAGGTCAAAACGGTCAGCGGATGACCTTCCGGCATATGTTACCCATCTTTGGGGTGAGGCTATGGACAATCATGGCGAGTCACTGGCAATTAGACTTGACGTCGCCAAAGCTTTCGATAGAGTCTGGCACAAATCGGTTTTTTCCAAACTACCAGTCTTCGCTCTGCCTATTACTGCTGAAGTGTCGTATTCGCGTTCTTTGTGATAGACGAGCTTCGGAGTTCTTGCAGGTAAATGCAAATGTACCCCAGGAATCTGTGTCACCCACACTCTTTCTTCTGCATATCAATGACATGCTGTCCAACGGCAGTATCCATTGTTATCTGGGATGAAGGGATCAAGATCGGGCGGCGTTCGTCCTGGAATCTATGGATGGGGTTGTTCAGTGAAAAGTTATGGGGAATACCCCTACTTGGTTCGGTGCCCTCAATCGTCCAGCCATCCGTCAATACTCTCCCATATTATACGTTCACAATCTCTTGAATGTATTTAACAACATTTACACATAATTAGAAAATATTAAGACCATCAAACGACCAAAGCCATATGCGAGAGATCATAATGATTTAAATTTAAACTGACTGGTTTTGTTACTGGAATAGATTTTAGCTTTCAACAAAATTTAAATAAAATTAATATTAATAGCGTTATCATATTTTAATAAGCGATATCTTAAGTGGATTTATAAATAATACACTTAATTTACGGTTATAGAATAATTTA
The DNA here is from genome assembly GCA_963691645.1 of Pelosia muscerda. Lineage (NCBI taxonomy): Eukaryota > Metazoa > Arthropoda > Insecta > Lepidoptera > Erebidae > Pelosia > Pelosia muscerda. The sequence continues at coordinate 11,482,895 of OY829100.1, forward strand.
ATAATATTATTCTGTTGAATGTTTGGGTTTAAATTTACATAATATATTTGTATATACTCTTACGTAATGTAAACACTAGTTGACATATTAAACTGATATTTAGTATATAGCAAATGCTTACTTGAAAACTTTAGAAATAACCTACTGTAGTGGATGAATATATTGTCGGTGATACGATAAACTACTCATAACTACGTGATCGTTTATTTCAGTACTCATATCATTATTTTAATCAGGTATAAATGTAAATAACATACAACTGACAAAACTGTTTAGTCAGTTTCTTTAGATATAAATCTTTCAACTAAAACGAGATAGCTAATTTACATCTATTGCCTTAGTTTAGTTCAAAGCTTTATTTATAAAAAAAAAGTTCAAAAGGAATATTTTTGAATTTGATTGTGTGGGTTGTTATGTCGTTTACAAGCGAGCATAGTATCATGTGTTAAAGTGTTTACGATCAAAAAGTTTTTACACAAATCCACTCTCTGGTGTAGTTCAACTACATTAGGTCGTGTGTCTGTTAAACTCTATACTATTAGCAAGATACCATACATACATACATACATACATACATACAAAAAATCCCATAGGGGTAGGCAAAGATCACGGATCTCCATTTGCTACGATCGTTTCCATATTCCGATACTACTTTCGCTTTATTCATTCTCATTACCTTCTTCATGCATGCTCGTCGCTTTAAGGGTACTCCTGACCTGCCCCTTTTCTAACAATTCCCCGATTTGGTCCAGGTATGTGCGCCTAGGGCTTCCCTAAGATACCAATTACACTTAATTCGATGCAAAGTTAATGACGTTGTCTTTTGGAATAACGATGTCAATCTGACAATATTGCGTTCTTTTCTCTTAATAGACAACAGGTATACTGACATAGTTATCCAATTTTTACTACCTCATAACTATATCAAAACATCCATAAATATGGCTCTAAGTAAGCTTGCCCTTAAACGTTGACAGATAAATGTATAATTAAGTCTTCTATTAATTAAAATTAATACTCATCTTTTATATTTGTGTGATCTAAATCTCTTGTCTCGTAACCGCATTCCACTTTAAAAACTGTATAGCATTTTGATTTTTCTTTAATTGACTAATTTATATTAATAATATTATTTATTAATGCGTTTTTGGGTCAAGTACGTAGTCATTTTAGTTATATTTAGTTCCGATTGACTCTATTGACAATAATAATTTTGCAATTAAGAGTTAAATTAACATTTTGTTTTCTTTTTCAGAATAATTTCAACCCCCAACTGCGTCTAGTACCTCAGGGGAACAGCAATTCAAGATTACAGAAACAGAACTCTAGATTTTAGATGACAACTACGATGAAGATGCTGTACCTACTGCCTATGTAAAAATGTTTACTAAGCACAGATCTACGAGATTAAGCATATAATTCTGAAATAAATAAATCTAATAAAATTTGAAATTGTATATTTTAATGAAATACATAGGTATCTCATTGACAGGTTCAATCTTTATGGTATTTCGAGCCCATTAGAAATAGTTTTTTTATATCTAGGGGAAAAAAACAAAACTTATTATTATTACCTACGAGTTTAACAAAGATATTCCAAAATATATTTAAGAAAGAAATATAAAAGAAACAAAAAAATCTACGATAGCAGTCACTCACACTCAGGAATATTAGGTCAAATTGACTCCACATGATGGTTTAGATTCGCAGTATCATATCATCTGACTTTATCCTTTAGTAGGTAAGCAAACATAACTCGTAGAGCTTCGTAGTGGTTAAAAGAGTAGTGCTATTTAAAAATGAATGTTGGAAATGAAATCAATACGTTGAACGTTTGGCGGGCACGGAATGGCGCGTTATGAGAACATAAATCTCTGACCTTACGCCGACTATCTGCCCCCCTGCCCCACTCGTAACCCCTACAAGGTACGATGTACAGCACCACATCTGATGTGAAAGATACGACTCAAGCCTTATAAAAAACTATATGTCCGATAAGTGTAAATCTTAATAAGCTAAATGATTGAAACGCGAGTGATTATGCCATATTTGGACCAACTCTAACCGCACACCGTCTCGACTTTCGGGGGTCTTTTTAAATCATGTAGGTGGCAAACAAGCACACGGCCCATCTGATGGAAAGTGGTTACCGTGGCGTGTGTACGTTTGCAACACCAGGGACGTCACACTCGTGCTGTCAATATATAAGACATGCATGAAACCCTGCTTGGGTTTCATCACATCATATAGCAGTGTCAACTTAAGCCTTCGGTCTTCCCATAGAAATACAAAACCTCTCTCCAGTGAACTCTGGCTACCTTGTTCACCGCTGGAAACACAACACAAGGATATTACTAGTTACGGTATTTTGCAGGGCGGAGATACTTCCCGAGATGAACTGCTCAATTAGGACAAAGTCTTAAGGTGCTGGGTGTAAGTTGATCCATGAGGCATATCCCTCACACATCTCCGGCTATCTACGGTTTCAAAGTGGCCTTGAGAGTTCTTTCTTTCAACTCGTACCGTTCATTCACTTCAAATCTAATGTAAGGTTTTTAGGATTTACAAACGTGGGAAATATTTAAACTTACTAGATCTCACTCTGCGAAACCCCTTGATCGTATTCATTTATCCATACAATAAGTTTCTTAATCATTGTATTACAATTTGTCTCGTGGAGTAGATTAAATTCTAATTTGTTATAAATATATATTTAACTTGTCGAGCTCATCACTCTGCAAGTAATAATATACAAGTACCTACAGCTAATAAAAATTAACTATAGTTTTGATATATAGATATACCTACATACTACATCCAAGAAATCAACTTCGGAACTCCATTGAATATATCAGTGACTCTAAGTATTACTAGTTATTACCTAATATTAATTACCTACTGATAAGAATCATTTAAATATTATAAATAATTGTTTATAATAAAAGTTCAAAATTAATATTTTAATGCCCGTGCTTGACAAATCGAATAACAAACCTTGCATTTTGTTTTAAAGTTACCTCGATCCAAGGATAAAAAATGTATTTAAATCCATTCATAAAAATTTTGATACAAATTTCTGTTTTAACGGTGACGACATCTCTAAAAATTATATACTTATACACGAAGAAATCATCTCCCAATTTGAATACCTTTTAACTTTCACTTCCATATTACGTAGGGAATCAGTGAAAACCATTTTTCTTTATCTTATCTTGTCAAAATAAATCAACTGCCGCTCAACCTGTGTCATAACTATTAACAAGTAAGATATTACCGTTATTGATTATCTAATAAGCAGAAATGATGGTTCTTCTGGGACGTGAGTACACTAGGAAAGCTCCGGTCGTTCATTCGACAGATATGAGCGGACGAGCCGGTTATATTTTATCGGAAGTAACGGCATGTAACGTACGGCCAATTTCATAATGCCTCGTGCGCCCGCCGCGAATGTGCCTACTTATCAATTTGATATCTCGATGTGGAAACATAATATGCCACAGATGAATCGACACGGAAATACATGCTTATGCTTAAATGTTATCTTACAAATTGAGGTGCGATAGGTGTGATTAGGGTCGATAGGACTTTTATACTGTGTGTCTAAATATAGTACTTCAGTACTAGTCTAATCAGAAATCAGGAAAGCAAATCTCAAGTTTCTAATAAGTTCTGGTGTTGTTTTTAGATATTCCCATTACTATTGCTCAAAAAATCACACTGATTCATTACCAATCGAAATAATTCGCCTTAATCACAACTATGTAATTAACTGATTCAATCGTGCAAGTCAAGTCACAAAAGACTCAATTTCACGCGTGACAATAAACTCTAATTAAAATCTAGTTTATAAACACAGCACGGGAATAATAAACACATAAACTAATCCCTCGTAGATTATGATAATACACAACGGTAAAACAGACGACTCACTCTGTCAAATAAGTCATCAGTATGTCAGTTAACTCAATTACATTGAGATCAACACACGGCTACCGTACATGATTAACAAGCACAGTTTACAAACGAAATTATACTCAAAAACTCTTCAAGTAACTCACAAAATGGTTCGTCAAACCAAGCTCCTGGTTATCCTGCTTCATAAATCATTTAATAACACAAATGCATAGCCACACACTGAGCTATTCCTTCCGTTGTTGCTGTAATAGAAATATTCAAACCAAAACCGACTCTAACCTTACCGCATAAGTTGTAATTTAGAATAACAAACGTCTATGTTTTGCTTTTCGAAAAGTGTCAGTAAAATTATCCGGTACTGGAAAAGCAATATGTGTGACATGTGAACTATCTACAAAGCGAGCTCTATGCGGACGTCACAGAATATATTTTAATAGTAACAGTTGACCTGGCCTATATTGCGGTGACTTATCCGTCGTCCGGAGCGGATGCCACGAACTGCTGTCAACCCTTGACATTCGGGATAAGTTTGACAGATGATGCATGAAAATGATTTAGGAGCTAGGACACACATATGTTAAACAGTGTTTAACAAATCATTCAAATAAAATCCACACTCGTTGAGTCTATTTCGAGAGTTATCGATTTTTAATTCGAGTTACGACGACATCATTAACATTATATTGTAATATGTCATAAAATATCATATTTCACACACATTATATATTAATATTAATAACAAGCCACGAGACATATCATCATATCTCCATCGAAACATAATACCGGACGATTTTGTAATCCTATATCGCGACGAGCTAATAGGGCCTGTTAAAGCAATGTCGTTGACAAAATCGTTGACCTTTCAATCAACGCTAAGCAAATATTGGCATTTCAAAATATCAAATGTATACGAGAACCGGAAAGTGGTCGTTAAATTTGGACAGAGGCGGCCATAAAAATAAAATATTAATAATTAGTGGTAGGAGGTTAATAGTCCATTAGCAACGTGTTCGCTCGTGGTTGTCACTCGGTTAGTACATTAACACTGAACACGTTCAGTTTCATAATGACTTTACTGAATCTTGAGGCAGTTTACGTATCATCAGATTATCATAACGCACTTATGAGTTGCTGTCAAATAAGTTGTTCCATCAAATTAGATACCTAAGTATGTATTATCAATATTTGAATTAATACACGATGAAATAGGTCATATTTATTTTCAATTGACCGAGCCAACTTATCGAGTAAGAAGCCTTACTGTGTGTAAGGTACACTGAGATTTATGATAACATACTAGTACACTATACATCAGTGAACTGAGTGAAATCACTTTATCACGTTAAGCGATAACTTTTTAAGTTAAGTATACTTGATTACATAATGATAATTCGATATTTCCAAGTTTCAGTAAATCACGTTTCATAACTCTGTTTACAGAATACTTTCATATTGATAGTAAAACAATAAAAGTGATGGATCAAAAAAATGAAGCAACGCTTCAGTGCATACTGTTTAAAAACTTTGTTGTTTTTGCTAACATTGTCGTAATCAATGAGGTGATCTACTTCCCTAGTCGCAATATTAAATCTTATAAAAACAAGAGAATAATTAAAGCACCACTGCACCGATGCTTTCGTCTGCGGAGCGCGATCAGGTAGCTACCGACATGGTGCACGGTCCCCCGTGCCTGTGCCAACGACGAGTGTAGCCACGTTCACCGATAGGGAAAAACTACACCATCACGTTGAATGTAAAAACAAATTATCAAATAAGAAATAAAAATCTATCGAGGAAGCGGTCACAGTTGACTGTATTCATAGATTATCCACAGCACTATGAGTTGATTTCTTTCTTAATAATATCTCGGTAGAACGACGGAAACTAGCAGTCCTTGATTGTTTGATCAGTTTTCCAATAATTATTCCCCATAAAAACACCGGAAATGGAATGCTTAATCGATTCCGGACCGCGCCTCGTAGTGACGTGGCGTTTGATTACTGAAATTATATGGCGAGACGAATCGCGCAACTTTGTTTTGTGTATTGTTGAACATGGCCTTCGACAGCGGCGAAAAATAAAAACTAATACAACTATTGTTTTAGTCGTGTCATTATTTTATCGCCGCTATGAGGAAGTTAATTGATGCCTTCAAGGTAAACGGTTTCTACCGACGGCGACGTCTTGTTTGGATGATTTAATTTATTTATTACCTAAACTTAATAGGTTTGCTAGTCAAGTCAATGTGAGGTTATCCTACGAAAACTTTAATTAAATAGTGAAATTGTTATGGCGTGAACGGTTTATCTGTATCACGCTGGGAATCAAAGTAAAAGCTTCATACTTTGTACACAAATAGTATTAGACACGCCACGTATAGAGTGTACCCCGTGTTCACATTAAAGATTGATGTCAGACGAAAAGATGGGGCCACTCTGCAAAATTTATTTCACATCTCCACTCCACCAATGACAAGAAAACTGTTACGGTTTGCAACGGTCTGAGTGTAACATTAAAAATTCAAGTCGTCTTACCCACTTGTGTGAGGGATTGCCGCATATTCGCCTTTGGACAGCATTTATATTTCCTTTGGCTACGGTTATACTCAGCATTTCGTCAAAAGAGAATTCTGTATTCGAGATTTATCTTTCCACCCGTGTGGGTTATAATTTATTCATAACAAGATTCTTTACAACAATTTATAGAGGTCCTGCAAATAGCAATATATTTTAGTTTATCCGCTGTGCAGCAATGTAACAACTGCGTGATATGTTTCAATACGATTCATTTGATTATATTTTATGGTATTTTCCTAATATAATATTACTTACCTACGGTACAAACAATTCCATCAAGAACTAAGCGTTTTGGGGATTCTTTTCTATGTCACTCTATCAGGGCCTGAATTCTTTGCACGTGTTTACTTAATCCCACAGTCTCGGGAACTTTAAGCGGGATGTGAAAAAACAACTATCCAGGCCGGTCCCTCCAACGGTGTCACCATGTATTAGACTGCATCCCTGCTTACCATCAGGCGAGGTGCAGTCAATTTGACAAGCTACATAAAAACCCAAACAAAATTACATTACAAGTACACAGTAACTTCTATTCACATTTCATAGAGGAACATACAACGAGCACCATACAGTAATTAACATGTTTAGAATACTGAACACTAACGCATAGAATGGGAACTCTTGGCACCTGTAACATATTCTGATTCAATCCAACCAAATTGTTAGTCAGTGATAGACCGTCAGCTACTTTAACTCATTAAATGATTGCATACTGTGTATATTTTGGCAGCAACTACTTGTATAGCAAGAATATAATACATGAAACGTTGAAAGATCATCACCATCATCTAGGTAGGTGGTGCTTGTGCGGCTAATCACATAAATTAATTTCCTTGTGATTTACACCACATAGCAAGAAATCGGGCATTTTTTTCCAAATTTATTTAGCTGCATCATTTTCGGTTAGAAATTTAATTTCGGAATACCCATGTTTTTTCCAAGTGCCCGATTGGCGGCAGTATGCTCACACTCAAAATCATAGTATGTGAAATGTGGGTGTTTAATACACCTCTGCCTACCCTTTCGGGGGTTATGGGCGTGAGCATACGTATGTATGTTTGTACGTTGAAGGAATGTCTCTAATCTAATGAGATAAGCAATAGTATCTCCTGTTGCTAGGACAATTCTAGGCAGACTAATTAAACTGAAGCAGTGGCGTGAGTGACAACCAGTCAGTCCGTAGGTTATTATTGTGTCGAAAACGCTTATGCCAATTTGTGAACTGGAAAGTGATGAATTAATTTAGAATCACTTAGATATTACTAGACCAATCAATACATCTGAAAAATCTACTAAGTATTTACATATACTTGAGGAACATAAATAATAAGTACCTAATTGTAATAGTCAGTCCGCTTCTTTCTCGATTTTTACTGTAATTGTTTTTATATTGACCAGGGCCTTTACTGATCTTCAACGTATGCTCATAAATGTCGTATTTTAAATACCAAGAAACATTCAACAACCGCTCTCGGAAAAGTCAAAGTAAATAAAATTTAGAAAAGGAAATGTAGAAATGTAGACGAGGAGAGAGAAGGAAAGAAGCTCCAAAGCGCAAAATTTGGATGGAACTGGGATTGGTGTTAGAAGATATGGACACGATACAAAGTACAAATTAAAAACCAGTAGTTTATAGAATACAATTATACTTTATCGTACAGCTTACTGACTTACATTAAATACAAACATGAATATGTAAGTACCTACATTTTTATATCATGTCATAAAATTAAATTAAAAGTTGTACATTAAATAGCTGGTTTAATTTTATGTCGAATATTAAAAGAAACCTAATGTAATAATGTAGCATCATTGCATAAAATAAACGATCAAATAATGCGACCTTTTTATGAATATAATGGCGTCGACGAACCCGATATTTCCGTTTGATATTGTGCTTGTTTATTATTCGTTCTGTACAGTCGATAACGTAACGCTTTTAAGTTTAATATGCGAGGCGCTCATTACATGAAAATAATACCTACTGAATAATAAATATGTAATACTTACCTATTTAAAAGGTTATCTGTGGCTGTTCACATAAGAAATGATATTATTTATTATAGAATTTACGCCGATGTTAAATAATGATGATATCGGGCTGACATTGAGGTCACAAGGTGATTTCTTGTCACTGAGCTTGACCATCTCCTGTGTAACACTACTCAAAGGTGCTGAGAACCTAAAGACAAAGCTTCTTTCAGAATATGTAACGTCTTTATCGCAATGAGTATTCCGATGTTCTCTTCTAATCAGTAAAGTTTTTATAAAATTAAAACTCGTCACAGATTAAAAAATAGTTACTACGTAATTTCGCCCGATTTGTGGAAAAACAGTAAAAACTTCAATTGTTTCAATACTATTTGCTTGAAAGCTAGTGGAGAGAGGTGGTGGGGCCCGTTATTTGGGAACGACGACCCTATCCATGCCTATTTCAAACCACATACATAGAACTGAGGTTTTCCTCATATCATCAGGGTGATCCTCAAATGTTAAATTAGTTTTATTGAGGACCAATTGGTTTGATGCTTCTTTCTTACGGCGCACAGTGGCAGATTGGACCCGATCATGCTTCCCAAAAAGGGTTATCGAATTTCTTCCATTGCACTAGCTATAATGATAGCCAACACCATAGCTAGTCATGAACAGGTAAAATTTTTATTTAAGTACTCTCACATTTTTCAACATATTTGTTTGAAAGTCAGAAAGTGGGTGGAAATCGCAATAAATTGTCGATTTCGTTTTGCGTGTTCATCAACATCTCGGAGTTTCGTTTATAAAAAAATTGAAAATATCTGACATGAATCGTGAAGTGATTGGTAAGCAGTGTTTTATTTATAAATTACAAGTGTTATAACATGTTCTGTTATTGAGATATGTACAGTGGAACTCGTGAGATACTCAAATTTTTCTACATCTTCTATGTTTCTTAGTCCGAAACTTACATGTACCCTCTTGTACCCGGGCTGTATTTTTTATATATTATAGCCACATTCGTGGTATTTATAAAAATAATAATTACAAACAGCACACTGGTGTACATCATACTTTTTTAAATTTTTTTTCAGAACACATTATTTACCTATCGAAAAAAGAATTTTTTGATGAATGGATGAAACACCCTAAAAATGACAAGAATTCACAGTTATTTGAATATATGATAAGAAAATTTTGATTTAAAAGATGCTACTGAGGAGTCGATCAGGCATTTAAAGATGGTGATAGCACGAAATTGCACCAAGTTAAATGAAAAATGGTTGCAAAGTGGAAAGTGTTACGAAAGTTTTTTGACTTCCGTAGGTATTGACTGGTTGAACAGTGAAGCCATGGAGCTGTGCTTAAGAAAAGAAAGTCTTCTTCATCGTCTCTTTGCTGTAAACAACCTGCCCTCGTACTTGAGTCAAATTCCTCTGATAAGGCAACGCAGGTAACCGAGCTAGACATTTTAGATTCCACGATCTTCAAAAGAAATCGGTGGGACCTAACTGATGTGCGCGCAAATACAAATATTATACCAAATGTTGACTTTGGTACTGTTGCTCCTTGGGACCCAAAGAATCCAGGAATATGCAAAACTCATTGCATTGGAGATGGATTTAGTACCAGAACAATTACGTACGGTAACTTGTTCTAAAGTGTTGGATTTTCTTAGGAAAGTTCGTGGTGAAGAGTCTTTGGCAAATGTCAGTTTACCTAGTTTCGAAGAATCTGATTAAGTAACCGGTAAAAAAAAAAATAAAAAAATAAAAAAAAATATAGGTACCTACTATTTAATTTCGATCAATATTGTGTTATTATTTTATCGGATTGTGTAAATTACCCCAGCCATGCACATAATTAAAAAGAATGTGAAAATAACCATTCTACTGTTATTAAAATCAATAAAATGAATTATGTATCCTACCAGTCTAAGCTGACCCCAATGGTCATAGTAAATCTACGTACAGAGAGTTCAAGTTACATTGGTTGCCTTTTTATACTAGGGTTAACTATTTTTTTTAATTTTTTTTCACTAATTATGATAAAACATAAGTCAAGGCATCGTTTACACATAATCCCAAGTCCTAAATAATTTTGTCCACCATGCTTCTATGGGAATCTGCCACTGTGCGGCGTCATAAATATTTGGACTTTACCAGTCCATTATTTCTTCTAAATTCTCGTACGGTACCCGTCCAAAAGTAACTTACTGGTCACTTTCCCAACGTGATACACTAAAAGTTTTAACATACTGGTAAATGCTTTAACAGGCGAGGTTTTTTAATTCTTGAACTTTAAAAAAAATGTCGTTGACAAAGGTTAACGACAATCGATATTACTATCAATATGAATTATTGTCTATTTTTTTACTATTATCGTCATAAACAGTAATGACAACTGTTATAAAATAGTAATTTTGTTCCTGGCTAAGTTCCAATAACATGTCCCTAGTCAAGTAAAAAGTGTCTGCAAATAAATTATCACAGTATTATATTGTTAGAGTTTTTGTCTGCAAGTGTACAATGATGTACAAGGTGTCACACCTACCACAATGTCCGGTGGTAACGTTACGAGTCACTGCACATCTAGGCACAATACAACGATTGAATTCAGGTGTTTTTTTAATATTTGTAATATAAAAATATGAAGTAATTTGACAAATTTGATGCAACCTTCAAATTACCTTAAATTTAATTTTGTCCATTAAAATTTTATCAATGTATATCTTTAATTTGAATTAACAATAACATAAACTTTAAACACCATATATTCAACAAAAATATGAATTACGTCTTTAGTTTGTTTTGCTATAGTTCCGGAATTACGAGATACAGTGATATCTTAGATCTTCTAAAATAAATAAAACATTTATTTTATTGACTCTCTGCAGCTCCGTAGTAGCCTTTCTGACTTTATACTTGTTTGCATGATACTTCTATATGGGTGATTTACAAAAAAGTTATAAGTAACAAGATTATAGCCAACGTCTAAAATTAATAATGGTTTTATACGTTGGCTATAATCTTGTTATTGTAGGTTACGTTTCAGTTTCCTTAGTTTGAAACTTGATGGCACTGTGTAATTTCGCTTAGAAAATTAGTTTATATTATCAAAGTAATCAACTAATTAGAAATAAATCAAATAATAACGAACCAAACTACGGTAACCTACCACAGTGAAATTGGTTCGGAAAAGTTCGGTTAGTGTTAGTGAATGATCTATGAGGAGCGCAAGGTGTGCGCACGCGCCGCATGTTGATATTGACGGATAGAAGTTCGAGCAACCACATAACGCCGGCGCGGCCGGGTGATGGCTTCCGTTTCATAAAGTTTAATGACGTGGTTGACCCAGCTTTGTTTGTTTTACATGACTCCACAACTGCACCATTTAAACTTTTTCTGGTTAGTTAGTTGCAAGCAAAGGCTTGTCGTGAAGGGTCATATGTAAATAAAGCACAAACAAATTTTGAACATCTATATCGTGGAAAAATATATTATTTCCATTTATGTGTGATTTAGTAATATATTAATAAAATGTAAAACGAAATGTAAGTATTATTTCGCTAAATAGAAACTTGGGCTACCGCCGCGCCGCCTCTCTCTGTGAGCAAGTAATGCTCGAGAAGGAGACTGCGACAAATGAGTTGCTTACTATCTCACCTCCGGCAACCTAAGATTCGAGGATGGCGTGCGCTTTAGTCGATTTAAGCATGAAATAAGAAATAAAATAGATAGGTACTTACTTGTATTGTGTTTCAAAAATAGGTAGTCATCAAATATACTCAACGCAGGTACTCTGTCTTGCTTGTCGTTTCCTTAATTAACAGAAAAACCTAACGCACTCGCGTTCACAAAATATCAAGGCAACTTAATCAGAGGATCACATCTCTTAATATACGGGCCGGCGACGAGTGAGATCTGACACGAAATTCCCTAAAAATAATATTTAAAATGGTAATGGGTCCTGGGGTTCATAAATTGCTGCGCCATATGTCCCGTGCGTTGCACCTACTGTATACATAAATATGTCAAGTATTGAGAAGACTACTGCTGTATTATAACGTCGATAGACAGTCTTGATATTTTGATAATATTACGTTTTCGTTTCTCAGCTGACTTCATTCTGCTTGAATAAAAAATGCATCAATATGGTAAATAGTGTGACCTAAGTAGTATGAAATTATGTTGTATTTTTTTCTAGCCATTACACTACTGATGTGAACCAACTTCTAACACATGCAATTTAACTAAGCTGGAGCGGTACAGGGAATATTAATTCTTTAAAAAAAACTTCTTGATCCTACTTGCGCTTTTAAAGCACTCTACATAGGTATTTTGAACCTTTCTAACTACATTACTCTCATCTCTTCTCTTAAAATGACTGTTAATATATGGTGTAATTGTTGTTAAAGTAAAGTAAAAGATAAGAACTAACTAATAATTAACAAATAAAACCATTAAATTTTTATTTCCACTATTATTTTGAACTGTAGAAGGAGGAACTAAAATCATTGGTGAGATTGCTTGTTGAACCAGTTACAAACAGTAGCAGAACCTGTCGCTTAATTATGAATCGATGTTTCTCATAATTTTGTTGTTGATGAAGTTTCCAATGAAAGTTAAAATAAATCAGAAATTTTGTCGGCACATTCCTTTCCACCCACGACATAAACTTTTTAAATGGCTGCTAATTTATATAAACAATGACAAATGATTTCACTATAGATGTACAACGTCCCAAAGAGTTCATTAGCATTATACTTACTGACCAGTTTTTAAAACATTCAATTTGAATTAGATACCATTGAGTAGCATGCCATTCTTCACCCATTCAATAAAATTAATTCATGTTATTAAAACTTTTTGATTATTATATTTGCCTGGTTAATTTTATGATCACAGAACACCTGTAGCACTTTGTTTACATTCTTGACGTTTACCTTGAGTGACCTTGTCATACAGCTATAACATTATCATAAACGGCTTACACACAGTAGTGAGTTCAAAATATATACCTTATAATAGATATGTATTTATTTTGATAATATAATAAAGAGTTAGTTACATTATTTCAATAATTATCAAATTTAAAGATATTGAATAGTGTCAAGATCGTAAATCGCTGTTCAACCGAGTGCATTGAGTTGCAAACAGAACAGTACGCTTCAAATAGAATTTTGACATCAATATTTTGCGTTTCCGGGGATATGTTTATCTTATGATAAAAATAACTAAGAAATAAACTTTGCGTCTGTATCTTCATTATTTTATGCGAAATGCGAATTCAGTTTAACTTCTATTGACAATGACGATAGAAAAAAAAAAATTATAATATTTGGTAGTTAACGATATGTTTAAGTATATCTACTTATTACTTCGCATTACATATTATCATATTGAATACCACCATTGAATCTGTCAAAAGGTCAGCGGAAAAAGGTCACACAGATCGATCTGTGCACATTTACCTAACACCAACCAGCTGTCGCAGTCGGAGCCATGATCTTTTAGTGTAAACATTCAACATTATTTTAACATTATTTGTTCACACCCTCATTCCATCATAGCAATATATAATCCTAAGAATATTTTGACTATCGTCTTCACACGTGCGAACCTCAAAAATAGATCACTCTTACGCACAGAGCTTATAAATATATCATTTGCCAGGTGAATTTTTGATCAAAAAAATGAAAATCTATGAATTAAATACTAATAACTAGCCATTAATATGTATTCACTTAGATATTATTACCACATAAACTGTACCTAGGTTTGCAAAACAACAAATTATACTTTAGACTAACTTTTATTGAAAACACCAACCAAGTGTATATGAATATAACGACAGAAAACCAATAAATTTTGAAGCTTCTATAATACACTCATGGGGGACCTTAGCTAGTGTCTGGTCAACAATAAGTAATCTTAAAATCCGTATAAGGACTCTTGTAAGAAAGACCCCAAACTATGACCAAAGAAAACAATAAATCGTAATGACGGCGTGCCCCGAGGGCACCCTCAGATGCTCGCTATTTTGGACTATAAATAAATGTGTAGATGGATTGATAAATATAAATATTAGGGGCGAAACGAAGAAAAACAATGTTTATGAAACTGGTGTCGTTCGCATCATAACTGTGAGTTACGACTTCCGACGCCTGCCGGCATATGGGTCCCGTGCGCGATTTTTTCTACTACTTACAACTTATTGTAAGATAAAAATAGATGATGATTTGAAAGAACTATGATACTCACTTTTAAACTTTCGCGTTGCATGATATTTAATTAGCGAAACCCGGGTATTAACACGAGCATATGGTAAATTCAATAACAGAGTCAGCTTGTAACCGCGGTTAGTGCAACATAAAGCAAATCAAAATGTAAATTATTGTATTTACCATTAATAAATAATATACCCGGGTTTCGCTAACCATAAGAATTATGATGTTATCGAATGCAGTATGCTAAACAGTTACTTTCACATTAACATAATATACCTAGGTAGTAATGTAAAACGATCATTATCTACCACACTATTAGTAATCGAAATTACTAACATTCCATATAACCACTCCCATATGACTAGTGTTAAGAGTGGGTTCACGTCGGTAGTGTAATGGCTAGGATTCGAACCCGAGACTTCTCCATTCATTCTTACGATGGTAGGTAAAAATGGACACATAACCACTAAGCTAATGTTTCCTTTTGCTTTTTGTTCCAGTTACTTCCAAAGTTGGTACTTTGGAGCCTCGAGTCCGATCTTCGGTACTTTCTGGTAACTTTTATGAGAGTGACTGCAGTTTGATTCTCTCGACCATGACATAAAAACCATTGTGGTGTAGTCTTGTCCTTTAATTAACAGGTGTACGAGCCGGCGGCGGGCAGCAGGTGAGTATAACTTGAGCCACGAAGATCTAGGTGGGCCCATACACCCATATAAAGATAAACTACAGATAAATCATTTTTGTTCGATTCTCTCTTAAGATACAAAATTGTAAGCCATATACTACTTTTGTGGGGAAGTACCGCTTTGTCCCATAGGTAACATTTGCATGATTGTGACCATCAAATAAATACTGTACACCTATTATTTTGGGCATTGTTTGGTATTGTTATGGTTATAATACGAGTATATATCTATTTAGGTTCGATTTCCACTCAGTGCAAATATTCATATACAGGAATGTCTATTTGGATTATGCTGGGTGCTTCTATTAGTAATTATACATATGTATATAGGTATGTACTTATTTACAAAAGAAATTGTATCGAAGTACCTATGTATATTCGCATACTAGAGCCCATAACACAAGCTTATTAAGTTTCTGTTTTATTCATTATTTGGTACAGTTAATGTTCCTAATTGAAAACAATAATTTCATAGATAACAACTTAATTTTTTTTAAATTTACATCTCTTAAATAACTCTACGCTCTAGACTAATCGCTGAGTATCGGGCAAATTACAAACGGAATTCACGAACACAAATAACACCTAGACAGAGAACAATTATTAGTAGGTCACACAAATACTTGTGCCGTATAGGAAGCTATTAAAACTTACAACACACTAGCCATGACGAGGTGATCCCTCAGACCTTTACGGCAGACGTGCAGGGCTTAGATGTCACCCGCATAGGGTGTGGAATATTCCATCAAGAACCAAGCGGTTCGGTGAGTCTTTCCTTTGCCGCACCAATCAGTCTTAGAATTCCTTACCAGCGTGTCTCCTTCTTCCTACAGTCCCGAGTCATTTGAAAAAGCGGGGCGTGAAAAAGCATCTGCTGAGATCGTCAAACTAAGTGCCACCATTGTAACATTTTACGTGTTTGTAATGATGACCCTCTTTCCTGAGACTTTGCCTTCAGTTTACCATCAGGCGGGATGAAGTCAAATTGACTTGTCCTAAATAAAAATAATAAAAATGTTCTTTCAAACAGTTACAGAACTAGTACAAGAGCTTACGATGGATAAATAGGAATAGGTAAGACTTCAGATGTCAAACAGAATCCGTGGCATTACAAATAAATTGTCTTTCCATAATAAGATTAACAGGGTTGAGCATGCGTGTACCAGCCGCGGCTGACGGGACGTTAGTCACGACACTCTATACTTAGACGATTGCATTGTCTTCTGAAATATCTATTAACGATTATTGACAAGGCATCGGCACGCGAATTCTCCCCGCGGTAGGTGCGACGAACTGCTATAAATATATTTTATGTGCAATGTAGCGCGATGGGCGTTGCAGGTATGTGATGGATAGATGTACATACGATCAACAATGAAACCAATAGGTACTTGTAGAGGTAAAAAGTAGCCTTAAGTAACAATACCCTGCCTATAGACGAATTGAGTAAACCTGACTTCGTTACCAGGAAACAGGTTCTGTAAAGGTAATACCAGCTTCACAGAAGTTTCATTATCGGATAGTACCTGATTGAAGATATTTCAAAGAACCGCGGCGGTGCTTTGCGCTTATCAGCTTACAAAGAAATTAATACTTGTAGTACCTTAGTGACCTTGCGGCCTAGACAAACTCCATTTCTATTGGCTACATCGTCAATAGAAAGGTCGAAAATGTATGGGAGTGACATTAGTTGTCGGAATGTCATGTGATCCAAACTTTGTCTGACATTTATCTGACAATATCGCTAGTCAGTGCATCTAGCTCGAACCACTATCGAATTCGTAATATGAAGGTTTCGAGCCCTATAGTTGTCTGTAGACGAATTAGGTAAGTATGACTTCATTTTTGAAGGAGTCTACCATATACTTACTATAGAAGTCACTAAATAGTAGACTGGTTCCAACGCATATGAATGTTAGGATGGAATAGAAGCTAAGTCTACCATAATTAGTTTTCGATATTGTGGACCCAGCTCACCAATCTCGGGCAACAACGCTGTTATGATAATGATATAATCCTGGCACTGGGACTAATTTTCGCAATATACTGTTTGGATTACAGTTAGACTGGAAAGCCGACCCCAACTGAGTTGGGAAAAAGTTCAGAGAATGATGAATGATGACTGTATGGATTACAATGTAGTTAAATACAGAAATAAACTTACTGTGTGAGCTCCGTAAGCATGGGTACTATGAGAATGTTATTATGAACTAAAAATGCCAGAGGCACTATAATACAAGACATATCTCTTGCATCTCTACAGACAAGGGGACATCTCTTTTGAGATGACCCTAAAGAGGAGGTCATCTAATGTGGAAAATATGGTGTCCCCATCTAACCCCCGGGTATAGAGAGGCGCGCATTGTGCCACCGCCGCCGCCGCGGCGGCCTGCTTCTGCAACCGATGGATCCACCAGTCACCTCCAGGCCTGCGCTCATGGAGGACAGAGGTTATTCTGCGCACATTACATTTCTGAAAAGAAAATTTTATTACTGTATGTATTGTATGTTCTTAAGTAAATAAATAATAGGTAGGTACATTATAATTCTACGAATAGCGTGCATGCTTTAAATAATTACACTCCCGTAACAAATTAATTAAATTCGCGTCAAAATTGCAAATTGTATATTCAAATTGATACAATTCGACAATTGATTACAATATGCACACAAAGCACTATCGCGTCCACAAACACAGGCGAGCAGTCAGTCAGCCGACGTCGATTCATATCCAACGAGAGTGCTTTTCATTTTGTATGTTAAATTAAATTTCCATGAAACAAGATTGAATTTTTCGCAATCAACGCGCGCGAAGCTTGCACGAAATGATTTCAACTGTATCTTCACTCATGAAAGTTTATACATTTAAGCGTACCTATAGTATTAAGTTACATAAATGATTACCATTGAATTTTCTATGTATGTATATAGGTGAGCAATACATAATATGTTAAGAGTGGAAATTGATACAGTGCTTAGTGAATATAATAGCCAGATGTATCAATAAACAGAAAACCACAGATGTCGGATCGGCAGCAGCAAGCGACCGCGTCACGTCGAACCGCTGCATAGCCACGCGCTGGCGGCGATGCGGCGGTGAGCTAGTATCGGCTTAGCTAATTTACAATTTAATTATCAGTCGGAATGATGCATCGTTAGCGCGCGCCAAACCGAGTTTATGCGACTAATCAATTGTTTGACGCGGCCACTGCAATCACGCGCCGTCCGCCCGGCAGCGCTGCCTCCCGCCCGCCCCACGCTCGCTACCACCGTTACCACCGATACAACAGTTGCAATATAAAACATGAACCCATTCCTGTTCTACCTTATATCACATATTATGTTGTGTGAACATAAATCGAATGAATTATTTATATTAGCAATAATTAATCTCTGTCATACCTAATAATATAAGTACCTATCGATAGATGCTTCGGCAATCCAATCGAGAGAACAATGCGGCGGCGTGTCGCGCCCGCGTTGATTAAATATAGCTCAGAATCCATCAAGCGAACGGAGCCATCAAGCCGTTGCTATGGATATATGCGCGAAATATTCGACAGGTGCCAAGTGTGTCAATTGTAGAGTTCGATCGCCGATGACTAACTGCGCCCTAAATTTTATTTCAAATGTCAAATAATTTGAGCACCTGCTCTGCGCCCAGACCGGCTCACGGGACCAGCTTCTACTACAATGTGACACTACCTACAACTCACATACAGTACCTACACACACATACCTTATACCTGAGAACAGTCTCACGGGCACTAACGACCTTACTCTTTTCAACTAGCAGCTATATCCTGCGTTAGTCCTTGCGAGCAGTAAATAAGTGTTCGCTACTGTTATAAGATAACGGTATACACTAAACAGCGCAAACATCCGTCATTAGAAAGTCACGCGCAGTTTTCATTAATTTATTAAGGACGGTTAAAATTAACCGCTCACGAATAAGAATCGTGCGACACAATGTAATGTGAACGTTCACAATTCGCTAATCCCGCGTCGCTACCGTTACATAAGACAGCTGAGTTGAAAATAAATGTAAAACACAATAAATTTCATGCCCCGTAGGAAATGAATATTCATCACGAAATCGCCATGCATATTCTCTTTTGCTACAGAATTTCATGCATCCGTAAAGTCGCGCCCGCCCGATATCAAACTAGACCTTACAACCTTCACCATCAGTTAGTATTCGCATGCATGGAATAGAACGGTAAAGTCGGGGTCGTCGGTTCACCGAACGAGCTCTCGTAAATTTCAACATATAGTAAAGTGATTTACGAATAATTGTTGTGTTGGCGTATAACTAGAGAAATCTTTCCGCTGTTTGCCGCCGCTTAATTTATATATGAGGCTTAGGTAATTCGCCAGCCGCGAGTAATTGGTGTACAGAACAATAGCTTTTGTCATACCCTTATCTCCCGAGCCACGTTTGTCTCACTTCAAAACGCCCTCGTAAGCACAATAACGTTCGCATCAACCTTATCTAAATTGTGTACATATTTCTAGGCTTGTCATTCTTCTAATATTTGTGCTCCTAGTATCTCTACATTGAAAAGGATCGGTCGTCTAAAACACAGCTCGTAATTGTCTGTAAGATTTATATAATTTGGAATGTTCGTCTAAATAGCTTTTTATGACATTTTATATGAGATCATCTACTAACTTATTCATAAATTCTTCTATTTGAGGAATTATTGAAAACTCTGACTCTTTTACTAGGTGTAGGTAGTCTGTTAAGAGTTTATTTAGGTACCTATATAATTATTTAAATGTCGCTGTTCCTACATTACGGTTTTATATTCAATAAACGTATTCAACCTAATCGTGAAAGGGGTGAGTCAGGTGGTTGAGGAAATAGCAACAGAAATGTAGAAAAGCAATTGTTGCGCGCGCTCATGACTCGAGTAGGTAATAAGCACGGGACATTAGCGTAACACTTAATCGAAACATGTGTTTATCGTAACATGCGAATCGGCCTAAGGCGAATTAGTTCTCGCACAATGCAATTTGAATGCACATTACACAACGGACGAGGTACGAACGCTTTTTATTGCGGCATCGTGAGATCTTATCTCGGAACTGCCACTTCCAGCAGGCAAATTTCAGATTCTGTTCGAGTATTCGCCAGTTTTGCACTCTACCGCGTTTAACCGAAAGTAAATAACCGTTTGACATAACACGAGCGGAACTGGTGTGTGTATGGACATATACGCACCGCTCGCACGCACCCTACTGTACATTTTTAAAGAATTCAACATAAAATCAGCAATAAAATTGAAAACATTTTGTTACCTTTTAAATAAGTTTTGTGCTGTCGAATGGGCAGTGGCATGCAAATTTGGTCTTTATATGACCTACTAAGTGTACATTTTCTTGTAAGGTGTTTAATTCTGGAATCATTTCTCGATCGATAAGAAGCGTTAATTTTACGAGCGAGTGATAATTTGCTAACTTCCGACAGAACATCGCCCTAGTTGAATCGTTCCGAACATTTGCTTCTTAAAATAAATTACAAACTCGGAATTGAGTAATATATTAAAAGAGAGCGATTAATTGTATACATTAAACAATTATAGTAACATGGTCGCTTGTTCAAATCCAGCGCACCTAGACAAGTGGTAATTCTATGGTCATCGTTTCGTACAATACAATAAAATCAACTTACAATGTCTTTGACTGTGTCTTTGACATTCGTTTACACCCGTCATATACGTCAAAATATGTGCCCATCCCATACATTGAATTTTATTTTGATTCGGTTCTATTCCATTCTACAAAAGACTTCCAACGAATTGCCTATTACCTAGGAGGACTGGTCAGTACACTGCCGACGTACCTCTCGCTGCACTCTCTGTAATTCACTGCAACTTCAGTCCAAACAATTTGGCTTAGGTGAAGGGTTATCAGAGTATTTGATAATTTCAATTACTAAGTAAATAACAATTCTAAAAGGTAACCAATGTTATCTGCGTCAAATAAATCTTCAAAAAGTTTTTGCAGCTGCCAGGAGGCTAGTGCTTCGCTCATATTATTATTTGCCAACTCTCAAGGCTTTCGTGCCGTTATGCATAAAGTAACCCCAGTCCTACAACGATTAAGTAAGTAGGTAGAAGAGATTGGCAACAGCGTTCTGTAGATGATTATAAATAGACACGGGGGTATGCAGATCTCGTAGCAGCCGTACAAGATTACTGTAGTATTGTCTGACGTATCTGTTTCTTTTATATTTTAATTTATGATATGATGTAATTATTTTATTTATGTGACGGTAATGTTTACTTAATTATTTATAGATATTTTAGCTGTTGCCCACGGCTCAGCCCGCGAGGATGTCGGTTATAGCACGGTGTTGTAAATTTTAGCGCTTAGCATAATTTTCTACTAGCCTCTCTGCTCGCCGCTTCACTCCACTCACATGCTTTTGTTCTATCATAAATAGATTCCACATCACATGCAATGATAAGCATTTTAGTAGACGTTTTTTACATCTTGGGTTACGCTACTTAAGTACATATATTAGGAAGTAATAAATGTAGCTTTGTATATATGTGGTGAATGTAGTTTTCTAACAGTGGAAGAGTTTTTGAAATTGGCACAGTAGTTTTCTAACAGTGGAAGAGTTTTTGAAATTGGCACAGTAGTTTTTGAGTTTATTCATTACAAACATACGTGACACACACTCAAATATAATTTGTTTGTCTCCGAATAATATTTGTGTAGATGTAGTTTATTATTTATCTGTATTATTTTCCGATTTGTCGCAATTATTATCACTGACGAAATTTGATATAATTTGACTTGACTGGCATATTTCAGTGTGGTGATGTACACTAACATATCGATGGCCTAAGTAAATACCTATATCTTAAAGTGTTTACTAGCAGGTACGCCGCAAGTTACAGGTTAATGAGAAAATTGTAGATATTTAGGTAGAGAATCAATAATATAACCAAAATTTCCGCCGAAATTCATTGCAATGCGTAAATTTAACCGTGTAACACATCAAAACATTAATTACAGTCCGCAATGAATCAACAAGCACAAAACACCACACGTGTAGATTAGATAATCCCAATAAATGCGCTGCCGTATTTATTGGCCTTTATTTGAATCTATTTTGTAATAATCACATTACATGGCCTGCGTTAAGTCCAAAATGGCACAATAATCACAATGGTTTGAACTTTTTGATGACAAATAGAGTGAAATTATGAACCAATTATGCTAATTTTGCGTTTAAATTTAAATTTGAAAGTCAACATGCAGGACGAGCCTTGACGATTTTCTGTGATGATGTTTTTGTTAAAGTAGGCAGTGTGGCGACTAGTGTGACGCCCCTAGTGTTTCACACCTACATAGGCCACGGTTAGAACTTTCCATCAGGTGGGCTGTGTGCTTGTCTGCCACCTAAGTTGTAAAAAGACAGACTTTTTCGAGGTGGCATACTCTGACCATCTGATCTACCTTGAGGAATTCTGGGTAAACAAATAATACGACAGCAGGCTAAAACATCTACACCTACGAGATTCGGCGCAGATTATTCTGACGGAGTTATTTTTCTTTTTTTTATTAGGTACAAAAACAGATAGATTACATAGTCATCATTCTCAGAGCCTATTCCCAAATCCCAATTCAGTTGGGGTTGGCTTTCTAGTCTAATAAGACGCGGCTGAACGTTGATAGTTTCTGTGAAGCGATTGCTATTGGACCTCCACTGGCATTCGGATAAATAAGATATTTATATTATAGCTGCACCTCGTAATTTTCTTCATTTAAAGTAGGTAGATTCTTGCATAAAATTTAATCCCAGATTGATTGAGAGGACACGGGGGTAGTGAATTTAACTATAAATAGCGAAATTCAACTATTGCTGTCGCGCTGTCTTTGTGTGCGATCTACTAATATAATTACTTATTACCTTCTAAACACACACAACATCAAGTAAACTTACATATTTTTTTCTTAATTTGTAGAGTGCGAAATCAAAAGAATACGTAAGACCACGTCTACAGTCAATTCATTATTCAAGAAGAGAACTCGGGAGTTCATTTGTATGGCAAAACGGGAGGTCGCGCGGCCTCCTAAGGTAATTAACTAACGATTGGTTTTATCGATCCAGCATAGGATCTTAATTTACGTAAAAAGTATAACACTCGAAACAATCTGATATTCAAAACACCTCTGTTATACTAGGTACGTATCAATCTCAAACCATACAACATTAATTTATTATAGGTACAGATGTTTTTGAGTTACAACGCCATCTAACGGCGAGTTACTTTAAAGCAAATATCACAAAAACAGATTGGTATTTTAAAAGGGTATCGGAGATTATCGATACACCAGTAGTCATTTTTAAAAGTACAGATAAGATTATACAAATATTTAAACGAAAGAATACAAGTACACGGTTAATTAATGGGTTGCCAAACCGAGCAGCGCGCTCACTCTTCACTCCCACCATGTATACCTCACCAACAATGGCTAATTATTTCAACCATGATGCTTTTTATTAATTACACAATCCCAATGATCTTTTGTATTTTAATTTTAACAAAATTCACAGCTTTCCCAAGAAGTTGGTCACTGAGAATCTCAGTTGTTATTCTAATAAGACAATAAGAAATCAACTCGTAATGTTCGCTCCGCCTCTTACATATGTATTATAGCTAATGAATTGCTCAAGTTTTTTGTTGTAAATTAGAAAGTTAACTGCGCGTAGTTAATAAAGATAGTGCTTATCAAATTAAAAATTCGTTACGTAGCATGTAATTTGTCGGTCACGGTTGGTGAGTGCCTGTAACCACTGAGATTGGTTGAGTTATTCGCTTGTTCTTGCTACATAATACTTACATATATACCGGTCTTTATGTTCTCTTTATAATGTATTCTAATGTGAAACTGTTCTAGTTAGTTTGCGATGAGCTGGTAGGTACTAATTACATGTCAGACTACCATTTACTTTTATCAAATATTATGCATGGTAAGTACTCGTAATATCATCATACATCACTGAAATGTTGAAAATATAATTTTACTCAAATCTTAAAAAGATTCAGACTTAAAAGATTCTAAATATGAGGAAAGTATCGCAATGTTATTCGTCTGCCAACTTCTATAGAGCAACGGTAATATTCCTGTGAGACAGCACTCAGTTTAGGTTTCTAACTGCATTGTAAAGTATCCATTGACTAAATAGTTGTAAACATTTATGTATGAAAGCTGCATTTGATTTACATGTCAAGCAATCACCAGAAACATCACTGAAATAATAATGAGTAGGTAAGTAGTGCTCTAGCCTTGACGGTAGCCGCAATAACGAACGTCTTTAAACCATGAAACATTTTACTACAACTGTTCTATAGATATGTGTTGCTAAAATCCATCACCAGTTTACCTCATTCTAATAATATCCACGTTTAGTATGTACACTTATCCAATAAGAATTTATAAGCGTCTGATTACTATTTCAAAATCACATAAATACAAAAGTTCTCAACATCGCAATAACACGCTAATAAGAATTTCCATCCACTAAAATATAAATCATGAACGCAACATTTAAAATTTCACAAAAGCATGTTCTAAACAATCGGTGATTTATTAGAAACAAAATTAGGCCACCCGCATTGTGACTAATGTATTAGCAGTGAACAAGTGTACAGCAATTCGCTGAACACACTTCTTAATTCTAGTGTGTAGCTGGCTGAACACAGAGGAGCACCGGTAGCAGCGACAGTACGACACGGGTGGCGATCAGCCGCGCGGGGCTGATTGGCTCGACGCCAACAAGGTGAATGCCACGATCCGCGCATCGGGTCGTCCAACCCACTTTACCCAACACACGGAAATATATCCTGGCCTCGATACCATAATGTCCGCTTATCTAGTCATACTATGCCATCATGGCATCTTAGCACTGTTGTCCGCGACAAACACTTGTCTAAAGACATTTTAAAGCTGTTGCAAGTATTTTCGCAGTACGATAACGTTACGATATCGATAGGAACGAAATATGTGGAAACATGGTGCGTGTACAACTGGAATAACTCAACGACCGCCTCAACGCTCATGAATAGATCTTTCGTTTTATTCTTTAATTGTAAATTAGGAATATGATTAATGTTTGAGGAACAGCGATAAATTGCTACAAAAAGGTGAGGAAAATCTGACAACTTACCTAATATAAAATTTAAATAACTCAGACGAGTCTCTTATCTGACTTACTAATTCTTATTGATTATATTATGTTTTATGAAAACTGAATATCTACGCGTCTGAATGATATAAAAAAGCTAATAGAGCACATGATATGAATTAATTGACGTAGAAAGTGAGAAATTTAATGTTTATCTACTTTTAATACATTATGGCATACTTTTCAGTTTTATGTGCAACAGTTGTATAGTCATAATTATAAATTATGTTCAGAATCAAGACCTAAATGAAGAACCTAGAAGTGACGATGAGAGTTTACTTGAACTAATTGGTGATATTTTTGATGGCGTTCGGGTACAGAGAGATGGGCACATACGTCTCAGCTAATAAAGATTTCTTTTAAAGATTGTGTTGCTCCAGTTTTAACATGTACGTATACACACGAACGTATTCTGTATTATAATTTGGTCGTCTGGAAGCAAGCGAGAATGGGAAAATCCAATTATATTGAGTGTAAATAGGTTGAAGTAGTAAAATTCTATTTAAAATACAGGTGAACTCCTCCATTTTTTTTAACATCGACTACAATATTTTAATTAGTACTTAATACTCGTTCTAGAATACAAAAATTGGACTCCTTATCGTATTATGATTATTATCCTGATGATATATCGTCGTAATAAAAACGAAAAAAGTCAATTAAATTGAACCACATCTCGGTTTCGATCCCATTAAGAGTTTTGTCTCATTCTCCATAACGTTGTGATATTTCGATGATTGAAGCTGAAACAAATGTTGTTTGGGATAACTACTTTAAAAGACAGATGAGGAAGATGACAGGAATAAATTTATCTTCCGGGGGCTAGATGGGGACATCATGATTCCCACATTAGTGGAAGGACTGGAAGGGGGTCATCTTAAAGAGATGTCCCCGGATCTGCCGGGCTGCGAGAGGTATGTCTAATCTCACCTCCGGCAATTAAAGACACATAGACGGCGTGCGTTTTAGTCGGTTTGAGTCCGACATAATCACCTCCACCGACTTTGGTGGGGGCGGTATCCGTGGGAATTTTGTGCACGGAAAAAAAGAAAGGAATAAATTTGTCTACAGTACTGACCTTCTAGATAATAATGATGATAGACAGTTATACTCTCTTCTCTTCTCTCTCGATGATAGTTCTTTATATTAAAATATTTGTTAAATATTCTGTCATATCAATGAATTCAGCGTTAGTTATTGTTATTGCACATAATTTTCCTTTGAATGACCTTGCACCAGATGTATTATAACTACGAAGATTTTCATACAAGTTTGTATTCATTTTATATCTCTTACGCGCTTCACTCGGCAATGACATTGAGGGAGTAAAATAAATGTTATTTTCGGTTTGGTTTGTTTGTAAAATCACAATAGCCATGAGTATTGTTTAGTATGCACACTTATTGTTCTACTTTTATTTAGTAGTGATAAGAAAATTATTATGATATGTATTGTTCAATCTCATGAGATGTCACATGAAAGGACACTTTGAGTGTGGTACTCTCGAGAACGTGCGGGTAGATACCTGTTATCTCACGGATTCGCCGATCGATGGAGGAGCGTATCCATAGCGTATCACTGAGCTAGTAGGCCTGTGATCGGGGGTGACGGGTGGAACCGTTTGTCACCCTAGCAGAAGCAGGCCGCGACAGCGGGGCAAAGTGTGGGCCTCCCCATATCCGCGGAATAGATGGGAATACCATAGTTCCCTCATTAAGGGAAGAGTATCATCTCAAAGAGATGTCCCCGGGTCTGCCGGGGTGCGAGAGATATGTCTTGTATAATGTCACCTCCGGTAATCAAAGACCCATGGGCGGCGTGCGTTTTATTCATTTCGAGTCCGACATAATCACCTCCACCGATTTTGGTGGGGGCGGTATCCGGGCGATATCGCGCACGGGAAAAAAAGTAGGCCTGGGGTCATGGCTGGTGTAGCCTGGTTTAAATGTCAGGTTAATTCATGTATGTACGTATACTATGATTAGGTACGTTAATATCCGTTAAGATTAATCTATCTCATAAAATGATTTCCCAGTAAATCCCCTATTTTAACGCAATTTATTGTGTTTATGGTTTTAAAGTTTGAAGTTTTAAATTCTAGATTCGCTTATTGTTTTTGATAGATATTCCAGGATTCCCGGAAGCGATTACCATTTGACCTTCTAATTTTGAAAGGAAAGGCAGCAGCAGAATATCGTCCGATGTTTAGCAGATAAGAGGGCAAAGACTATTGGTAAGGCCCTCTATGTGCCATATGGACCTTCTCCCCTCCTTTGACTTTTAGTTGTATGTCAAATTATATCGTTTCTTTTAAACTCTATACTTAATGTTCCCCATACCTAGTATTTGCGTAAGTTTAGGAATGTATCTGAATAAATGTCGTGACGAGCGATGATGTCAGTCTAGTGAATGAAACCGATGTAAATACACACTATGTGTACATATTCAAGCCGTGTAAGTATTGCAGCTGAAATGCAAATTGATATAATGCAGGAAACGTCTGAGTGGGCCTCATAGCGGCAGCCTATAGCCGCATGAGTAGCATAAGTTCGTTTACATACGACAGTCAGATGTATTTGCATCCCAAATGTTCGGAGCGACCGCTCGTTCGCTCAACTTATCAGTATACCAAACCAAGCAAAATATTACAGTTTGTGCATCGTCACTCGCAATGTGCATAACTGAATGTCAATATAGGAATAAAAAAGGCCACCGAAGGCGTTCCCGCGCAGTCAAGGCGGATGTGCTGTAAACCAATGGGCGAGCAGAGCTCAGCATATTCATAACGATATTACCGCCGACGGAGCCGCGGCGTCATCATAATTCATATATAATAACCCTTCCGACGACGGCGCGCCGCGGTGCGCTACCCTGCGTCTCATTCGCGCCTTGGTAAGCTCCGTGAGACGAACAGAGATACTCGATGCTCAAAATATCATAATTCATAATTTTATTTTTTACGACCGTCGCCGACATATACCAGCATCTTAAATACGTACTAAAATTTTCCGTTTCACTCTCGCTTCACGATTCACACACAAGGGGGAAAAGCAACGCGTTTACCAGTTTTAATTTTAATCTGAAATGTGAAATTCACAGATATAGTTACTGGGAATACGAGAAACTGAACATGTTGGGCATGTAAAGACGATGACAGCTATTTGTAATTGGAATATGACGAGAAGCGTGCGCGTGCGCTCGGCGCGTCTCATTCGTCAGTTTATAAATAGAGCTCGGCGTCTGTGCCGTGACGACTCGCGCCATTAATTTATATGAAATAACTGTCGGCAGACAGAAAATAAGTTCGATCGGGAATGGCCTTCTCCACGATAATATTTATGTTTTACGAAGTGGAAGACCACTTCTATGCTGTTGATGTACACGCGTCAGAAACAGTATGTATGGAAGATATTAACAGGTATTATTGCTGGATTCATACCGGCACCCACACACAACACTCAATAAATAAACCAATCGGTTCCTTTTCATTTCTAGTGAAGATATTAACACACTGTAAACTGATTTATTAGAATTTACATACAAATGTGCAGATGTTTAGTGTATTTGTATTAGGTATACTTTTAATATATACCTATTGGCTCAAGACTAGAAGAACCTATCTGAATACTTTTTCCTTCGCTTGAACGTAATATTTCGTTCGTAGTCGGATGCAATGTCTAAAGTTAGATTTACAGTTATTAGCAATTCAGCATGTTTCTTACATTTATAGCAACTAGGTACTAAACTTTCCTTCACAAATCTTTTGATATTTAATAAATATGTTAAAATACCTATTGCGGACGATAATAATGTTCTTGAAGTACGCAAAGACAAGTGGAGCATAAATTCGTTAGCACGTGTGTAATCGTCAGAAATATACAACGGACAATTTACACCACTAAATTTTAAAGTTGACATCAGAAAGAACATCTTATAAAGCGATAATTCAAGCACATTCTAATGAGTCATCGTCTTATTCAGACTTGTACAGTAAATAGTATCACGATTTTTTGCATACCCTAGTGAGTAAACTGTGGTGTTAAACTGGAAACATTGCGCAAATATTCACCTTGTTAATTACTGAAAGAGAATTATCTAAATCTATTTCGATTGTTTTCTTCGACTCTCGACTAGAAGTTCATCTTGAGATTTGAACTACATTCTATCCAGTCCTCTTCTATCGAATCCTATTCTCCTTACATTTTCCACATGCCCAGTATTTTTTTCTTTACCCTTTCTGGTTTCAGAGCCAGAAGCCAGAAGAACCAGTTCTTTCCAGACTTTCTTTATCTGTTTGTAAGGTTTTATAGGTTGTTTGTACTATTCACGTCATTTCTTTGCGTTTTGGTAGCAGGTGCTTTTTTGATGGCGAAATTCGCTCGGAAAAGACCTTTAAATAGCTTTATATGAACTTATCGCCTTCGTTGTGTGTATCAAATCTGCAACATTGACTTACCATTACAATATTAATAGTATTATTTTTAACATGGCAATAACGTTTGTCTGAATTTTCTCACTTTATTATTAGTAAAGTACAAGAGAAAAATAAGTCGAAAAAACTGTGACATCATATTCATACAAGTTACCATAGAACTACATACTGTTATGAAATATACTAAAAATAAACCGATTTGATTTCACAGTCATCTACACCATTTTGAAATTGATGTGGTTTTTAGAATAATGAAAATCATAAGAAACAACTACGAATCTCTTACGACGTATCTACAATTGAAAATAGCGCAACAAAGTATGATTTTAGATTTACATGGTCATTTACATTTTCACTATTAAATCCAACATACTCCATAAAACCAACAAACATGGCAAATATCCCGTCATATTTGATAGTGAATAAGCGAAGCAAAGTGTAAACCTTCAGCTGAGAGGAATATTTCTGATTGGAAGTGTGAATTGAATATGAAATAGTAGATACCTATATGTGAGCAATAAGGGCGCTGTTCAGCCACACAACGTGAAATAATAAATGTGATGTTGTCAAAGGTAAGTATTTAAGTACTCACAACCATACACATTCGAATAATCAAAAAAATATAATATTCTTTTCAAAAATACAAACTGTACTTAAACTTGCGGGGCGCTGACACTGCAGACAGTAAACGCTTAATCAATTATCTTGAGAGAATATAAATATGTTGTGCCTTTATAGTCTCTACCAATTAAATATGGTTAAAGTAAGCTGAACTACAACGCAACGTTATAAATTCGATAAATTAATTTAATTCAATAACGAATTCAAAGACTAATCTATATAAACGATAACCAATATTAACCTAATGGATTCCTGAGCTACTCCAAGTGAAGTCGTATTTAAAATCTAAAGATATTTAAACACATCGCCCTCGCGCTCGGCTCGCCATAAATAAAATAAATACAAATATTCTCACGTAAACGAGTACCTCGAAAGCGTTCATTTACATTTGTGAATGTAATAAATGGGGCATCTTCCAAATACAAAAGTAAACTGACGAAAATATTCTATTTTTGAAATAGCATCGAACTATCTATGATTAGAAACTGTCTACAAGGAAATATATAGCGAATCCGCGTTCTACACATATTTCTGTAATGTAATTATAGTCATGTCTATAGAACAGAACATTAATGACTTGTAATATACCGGGTGACATATGTAATTATTATGGCTCTATTCGACTTTATAGTTTAGTTACGGACACATTGTGGAACGCAGAAACCATTGTCAAACAAAATACATATAAGTACGAAGTAGGTACGTGAGTTTAGCAAAAGGGTTGGCACACCTGCATATTCATTCTCTGATTTACGACCAGCCATTGGACCAACAAATAAGATCTTCCAAAAAGTTCTTCCAAAAAATATAATAAGAGCATAACAAAAAGCTCACCAAGACATGTCAACGTCAGCCGCGCACCATTGGTTGGGCGAACAAAGAAATATTACCAAGCGTTTATTTGTTCTGCTCCACGCCATATTTGCTATTAAAATACTCCTTTTGTTGTTAATTGTTTTCGTCTTCAAAATCCAATAGTAAACATATCTATGGCAGAGTTTTATAACGAAAGCTGCAGTCAAATATGTATGAGAAAGAAGAACTAATAAAGTTTTCGTAATAAAACATCCCTGGAGCGCCCAACTACAGACTTAACACAAATATCATGATACTAATTATACGTTAGTTTATTTAGATTATACTTATCTAGTTTATAACATATTTTAGTGCACCATAAACAAACATAGCAAGATTTTACAGCTCCTGACGGTCTCGGCTCACATTCGAGCCATTGTGCCTCTTATAATTTTTATTAGGGGCAATCCGTCCGTCTTGATTTACTCCTTCCCGAACTGACGGATCTTTCATTTAATTTACGATTTACCCCAGTGTTCCAAATGTAATAAAATGTAACAAAAACAAGCAAAAATTACATAGTCCATTGTATGTTTTACATATTTTATTGATTTTTAAAATAGGATAACGACGTTATAGTATAAGACCAATTGCATAATATGTCAAATTATACATAAGTAGTCATTATGTTCGGCATAGTCCCAACTTCGGGCCCACGCAGTTGCTTCTGTCTTTACAAACATTACTTTAGCTTTCTTAACATGATTCAATTTGTCATACTACTGTCCTTATTTAAAAACTTCACGAATATCATAGTCATTGGAAATTTACCCCGAGTCTGCTAGTCACTTAAGTTTACCTCAGATTGGTATTGGATGTTCATTAGGCATTCATTAATATCAATTTATAGTAGATATAAATTTTGGAAAATAACGAACATTAATACCTACTTATACAATAAAGTTTAAAGAAATCTCACCTTCAAAGTTTTCTTTTTTTTTTCTAAAAAGTCATACCGTTAAAAATATATGATTTATGCTTAAAACAATCTTAATAAAAATTTACTGCTTATATTTTCGGTACAAATATTTTGTTGGAGCATCCCACTCCCGATCTCATCGTATCCGACAAGTATTTGGCAACGTTTCAGAGATTGTTAATATCAAAATGACTCTTTTACTCATAACACTATGGAATGGCAAATATCTTCATATCCATAACTCGTCAAAACATTAAAGTCACTCTTTGCCGAATATCAAGTGGATTTTATTACTTACAAGTATTCGCCAGATTTCTATTTTTATTTGAAATAATAATAAATTCATATCATCGGTATAGCAATTAAATAGTAGTAAGTTTCAAAGGCATTCCCTGAAGTAAGTTTAAATGTAGGTAATAAAAAATGCAACGAGAAATTTTAATTATTCGTAGGCTACATCATGACCAAGCCAACACTAACATGTTCGGTGTGTGTCTCATTTGCAAGTAACAGGATGCGTATTATAGACCCACGAAGGCAATAAGATAAAAAGACGCTCAATAAGGCGCGATCAGAGGCAAAAATGAAATAAATTGCCGGTGAATAAGAGTGCTATGTGCAATTGAGGCGAACATGCTTGCTCATTAAACGGGATGAGGGGATGGCAAGGCTACTGGAGATTTCGCAGCACGCCCCCACCCCCCCTCGCCCCACACAAAGAATAACGACAATAAAATTCATCTGCATAAATACCAGATCACTTTTTGTCATTGAAAACAAAAGTATTTCAAGTTCTAAGAACGTTTAGCATATCAAACTGACCGAAGTGAAGTAGTGACAATGAGATCACTTGCAGCCCTTTTCCGAAAAGCTGTAAAATCGACGCGTATTAGCATAACAAAGACGGTGATTTAGAATGACAGAGCGTTTGGTCCGCACACGACATCACTTTCACTTATTTTGAGATCTATAGCAAAATAAATGTTTGCTATTATTATTAAAAAGTATTTAGCTTGTGTATGAGTCTGTATAGAAATTGTTAGAAACCGCAGGCTCCCGGGAACAATGAGACTCGCCAGCCACTGGGGCGTATCGGTATGACATAAAAACTTATTTGTCTCGGATATGGAATCGAAATAATGAAAGTCATATCTCGGTTTGCATAACCGGCAAATTAAATAAATTTTTGGTTCAGTCAAACTACAGAAAAACATACGATGGAGTGGTCATTTATCGTTCCGTGATATTCAGTTGCGCCGTGTGTGATATCATATTAACCGAATACTAGTAAACTATATGTTACATTGTAAAGCATTTAACATTACAAAAGATCTTCTTACTAGTTATAATTGTTACAATTATTTTACAGGCAAGTTTTTATCATCACAAAAACTATGCCTGTTTTTAATAGGTGAAGGAAATGATGTTCTTATCTAAAATTCGGTAAATTATTGCTTACTGCCACTCTACAGATGTCTTTGTTGAAGGTAGTTAGAGCTACGTGGTAACAAGGGTGGCAGGAGCACTGAATCTACGTTACACATCTCCACGCACCATTTGCATGCACCCGGGTGCATCACACTGCATCCCGCAAGGGATACGGGCGCACGACCGCGGCTACAGGAATAGCATAAAGTTACATCAAATGTCTTTAAACGAGAGAACTGACAATACACATACACCGTCTGTCACTGACATAAACGCATATCTTCTGACTTTTCTTATTTTATTTCAATACGTCAACTAGTTCTTGACAATTACATAGTTGGATAAAAAAAACTATCTTACCTGGGTTCACCGCACATTTTTTAAGCAGTCTGCCTATCTTTCCGCAGAATTTGTGATAATAAAAACGTTTTTACAAAGTGTAAAAATTTTATTAACGTTTAAACAATAGCCAAAAAATGCATATACCGACGACAACCTAGTCATAAATTTTGTAGCAGTGTAATTTTTTGCTTTTAATTTTGAATAAATTTAAGTTTTTGTCGTCTTGACTAATTGGTCTCTGCTATAACTCGTAACAACGGGGTGCAGGACACAATTGTTTCGTTGGGTTTTGCAAATATAATAATAAAATTTTATTACCCCATTTTTGAAAGGGTTTGTCTCTAGCAGTACTGAAAGGGTAGCTGTAAAACCTCACTCCGTGACATGGTAAGTCAAAATGGTACGATTGTTCGGTTGCATATCGCCATAAATCAGTTTTAGAAAATATTCAGTGAATGGCAGGCGTCGTTACTCAATACAGGGTCATTATACAAATATAGATTTTTGGCATTTGTGCACGCACCGCTGTGGGAGGTATGGGAGCTTTGCAAAATTTCAAACTGAGTAAACGATTCTGCGAAAAGAAAGTTGTGCATGTAATAGAAACATTAGTTTATTTATTTTGCCACCTGCTTCAAGTCGTATAAAAAGCGACATACTTATCTATTTATAATGAGTGATTGGTTGGTGTTTGTATAAATATGAATATGTGTATGAGGTATAAATGTAATGTAAAGAAATATACAGCTACTTCAAAAACCAAAAATATCAATGAATAGTTTAATAGTAATATTCAATTATTATTAATTGAATATTACATCGACACTGAAGAAATTTTGATCGATTTTGATGATATAATTCTTAAAAACAATAAGCTATAATTAAAAATATGTTCTAATTTCCTGATGGTGAGGCATACATTGTAAATGTTACAAGCCAGAGATGACGTCATCACAGTGTTGATAGAAGAGTGATGAAGCGGGTCAACGCCGGGGTCAGCGCCGCCATACGTCATCGCTAACGACGACAAATGACGTGACGTTAGTGACGTGACTGACGTGACACAACTCACAATATCGACATAGCTTTACGCATATGTCGCGTCGCATAGGGAAAGTGTATAGCCGCACGGTTGACTATTATTGAGTGTTTGGAGCTTCAAACGTCAATCGTCGACAATGTCATAATCAAAGGCAGTGTAGAATCTCTCAGTTCCAGGAGACATTTTACCACTCTATAATGTTCTACTACCCACATAATCAAGAATCAAAGAATCAATTTCGTGTTTATTCAGTTTAGGCACATAAAAAGTTTTACAATTAGATTAGTTAAAACTATTATAATTTGTTATAATTTTTTGATTATCCTAATGGCACGTGTTCGGAAGAATAGATACATGATGTTCACGGCTACATTATTGAGCGGTCGCAAATGCTCACTAAGCGAAAAAAACAGCTCATAACTCATTGCCACAAATAACGGTCGGTGGAGGTTGCACATAAACCTCTGCCGATCTCTTCGTATCGGGTTTATTGTGATAAAGTACGCAAAGAAGTATTGGGTACGTGTTTGTAATAATGACCCTCTTTCCTGAGACTTTGTCTTCTACTTGCCATCAGGCGGGGTGAAGGCCAACTGACGAGCCCTAAATAAACCACCTGAATAATAAATTCTACCACCTAAATATTTATTCTATTTTTATATCAAATCCTAGTAATTTGATAATCGCATTAATCACACCTCATAAATCGAAATCGAATCTATTTGTGTTTTTGTCATCAGCTAAGTATGTGACAGATACCTTGATTTTCGCAATCCGCCATATTTTCTCAAAATTGGACTATGCTAATTTACGAACAGTATTTGACAATATATCTTAAGATACAGTTGAATGATGAGGAATGCTACCTCATAGTTCCACTGTTATATTCCCCTTCACGGGTACAAATATAATAGAAAATCATACGAGATTTTCTATTTCAGAATTCCCAGAGGGCTTCACGAAAGGGTTGACTCCACACAGTTTATGCATAAGCATAAGCATAGAAACATTAGGGACGATGCTACCAAAGGAAAACCGATTTAATGAAACTGAGACAGCTTGTTTTATGGTTTAGGTGACGACTGACAAGAGATCTCAAGTGCACGTTTTGAAAGAATTGGACTTATTTTTTACAAAACACAAGGAAAGCGTCACTCGTCGCTTCGATCCATCACGGATACGTTTCCTGTTTGTTACGACCATATAAATTTGTTTTAAAACTTGATAAGTCATCGTTGAACTTATCGTTTAATAATGTCCTACTATTTATTTTCATACTAGTACCTACTTACTATTCATTAACTATTAAAGTAAATAAAATTGAAAGTTGTGTTTGTGAAGTTAAAATAACAGCTTTTTAATGAATTTAAATTATTGCTCATCTTTTGTCTGTTTGTTTTGACGGAATTTTGTTTGGCAGATAGTTCTTCAGACCTGATATGATTCGAACATCCAAGCCACCCATTTAAATCTTGTATGAACTGACAGTAGGTAAGTAAATATTTTTTTCACCCAAGTCTAGTTTTTTTACCTATTAAAAAAAAAGAATAAGAAGTACTAATATCCGAAAACCCCTCCAGCCAAGATACCTAATATGTTTGTGTTAGGAGTGTCTTAAGTGACACACGTCATTGGTGATCTTAGAAAGAAAAAAAATGCAGCATTTAAAATTGAAATATAGTTAGGAGTGATAATTATATTTTGTAAGTTGACTTGATATATAGCCAAAGATTTGCAGCAGTGTTGTAGGTACAAGTTTCCCACAGAGATTTAACAAGACCGCACGCCGGCTGCACGCGTGACAAAAATAGCCGACAGTGGTCGAAAAATAAAATTTTCCCTAAATAGACGGAAATATACAAAAATGTGAGGCAAAGAGCGAGGGGCGAACGTGATGGCGTGCCGTAATGTGCGCCCCTAATTAAAACGTTAAAAACCGACCGCTTCTGAAAAACGTCAATTTCGAAGAGAAATGTGCCGTCCAAAAGATCCCCTTTCATACTTTTGTTCCATTTATTTTTATCATTTGAACCCACAAGAGTAACAAATTGCAAAGAATAATGTAGCATCACAAAATTAAAACGGTTATTTTTAAACGTATTCCATTTCCATCTTTTTGCTATATGATAGGTATAACTTTTTAAACATTATTAGGTGTTGAGAGCATTAACAACATTATCATTAACAACACAAGCCAACGTTGCCTGCAAGTACGTGCACCTGCATAAAAAAGGCTCTGGTGCAACCTCTTCTTTCTAGTTTTCATAATCAGATGGCAGTCACTCCCAGAAAGGTCAAGATGTTAAGCAAAAATGATAAGTTCGAGATCCCGAGCCTACGGCTACAAAGGGGCTAAAAGAAGGGCTACTAAGTGAAAACTCTCGCTGCAACTAGGCAATCTCATGATGACTAAACAATATAGTGATCAGGATCCCGATTCTACTAATTATTAACCATTGTCACACCACTGAGGTTACGAAAACACCATTGAATTTTCGAGATTAAAAGTTCAAAAAAGAGGTCATTACATCGTTTCATACACTCTACATGATACCATTTAATTTGAGATTTTAACGTTATAACAGTAAAGTCTAAAATTCTATTACCTTTTCTACTATCTCAGTGGTTTGATAATAGTTGACACTTAGTAGAATCGGGGTGCAGCAGTAGGTAATAGTTGTCAACTTATTCAAGTACTTTCTAGTCATTCATCATTAAATCAGAGGTCAATCATTCTGGGTTTGCATGATCAGCAATGATTCTTGAACCATTACCGCTTGCCTCGCTGTACACATTTACAACATCAACGGATTACCGCGGTAGCCTAGTGGTATGGGTAATGAACTACTGAAACGAGGTCTCGGGTTCGATCCCAGGTTTTATCATGGCACACACCAATGACTTTTCGGTGCTTTTCGAAGTTATGTGTATATTTATCGTAGGTTATATAAGTGCCCGGTTAATGGCAATAGGCTCGCCACGTATTACATTGGGACCTAAACATAAACTAGCGAAATGTGGGTGCTAGCATCTCTGCCTACCTCTACGGACATATAGGCGTGAGTTTATGTTATGTTATGTTACATCAACGGAAATGTATGAGAATTAAAGGATGACCTGTTTACATTCTCACGTTTTCCAGTTAATTCTCTGCTTCGACAATGGGAACAAAATGGAATAGAATGGGGTAGAATACCTTTTTAACTGTTCAAAACGCATGTAACATGCTATAAGTGAGTATGAGTAGTAGATAACCTAATAAAATAGTTCATTCATCATTCACAGGCTACTATACAATAGTCAGTCCAAACTAATGCATGACGTTCGATGGTTAAGCTAAAATGAAAGAGAAATGTGTCCATGCGAACAAATAGTCAAATTGGAGATTTAGTTGACATTTCAAACACGGACATAGAGCGTTGGGATAAATCTAGCCGTTAAATCGATATGCAGATCTGCATCGACATTCATTACCTAATTAAAATCGCAAGCCCCTTCCGCTCGCTACATTTCTCCAACGCGCTGCCAATAAATTTCATCCGCCAGTCGCCCCATAACGATAACCAGTTCCTCGGGAACTATCGTTCAATCTGGCGTCGATGCCGTATGTTGATCCGGTCGTGTACCCGCTCTTCGCAGACGGCGCTGTCGATACCTATGTATTATTTAGTGGCAGCACTAGGCCCGCGCCCTCGGTACACGCACCGAGCCAGTGTGCACTGCACCACGCCGCACGGAGCTACACACACACCCGCCGCAAATGTCTCGAGCCACGTCAGCCCACAGATAACGAGCTCACATATTCATAAAGAATAAAGAATTATCCTACAACCTCTTCACTCTCCTCACCCTCCGCCTCCCTTTTGATCGTAATGCTCTCATTCACACTCTCCGGCTGATCTCGATCTATCCGTTCCCCTCTAAGGATTTCATAAGAACGACTCTTACGGCGACCAACTTGGAATTGGATTATAGACTTTAATTTATTCCTAAGAAGAAATATTTCATTTAACGCCGGCATACGCTCATGAAACCCTTTAACTCCCGGCGAGCCGCAGTCGAGTCGTTTCAAAACGATCATTCTAGTCTGAGATGTAACGACCGGTTTTAATTCTTACATCCATGATACGAGAGACCATTTCATCGGTGAGTCGGATCGGACAAAAGATCATTGTAGAATTAACAAGTTTCAGGGTCCAACCCTCGAGTCTGCATCTTTATGGGCGACATATTTGATTCGAAAACTTGTTATGCTTCGTCCTAAATAAATTATAACGAGAAATTGTAATCATTAAATGAATATAGTTAATGTGGGTAGACGTCGCGAGCTCGCGGTGCGGCGGTGGCTTGGCAGAGCAGCGAGCGGGCGAGCGGTCGGTGTCCGGCGCGCGTATCAGCCTACACAAATGCGCGCACCTTCGAGATAGCTCGCACAAATCTTCGCGACCTTTGTTGCAGCTACTTTTATGTGTCTGTTTAATGATTTATTGCTTTCACTTGAACTTGATAGTATAAAGTAGTAGACCTCCGTGATACAACGACAATAGTTACAATGTTTAGTTCAATAGATACCTCGCTCATTTATAAGAAAAGTTAATCTACTTTATGCTTCAGTATGCTTGGTTCTTGAAAGAGTTTGACGGCCCACGCGTCGGAATGTTTACTCAAGGCACAATATTAATTTAATACATTAAGACAATTTATATGAATATGGAAGAAAGCAACTATTTCATTAATTAAATGGAAATTGTTTATTAGTGTAGGCGGCGGAACCAGTTTAAATGAACGCAATATCAAATACGATCGATTGTTAAATAATTGTTTATCTGATTCAGAACATGACAGACTTTTAAATCAAATTAATTTATATGATTATTGTTCCGTAAATATTTTATGAGAACATTGCGATCAAATAAATTTTCTTATTAGGTTAATCCACCAAGTCCCTGCTTTTTCTTTTTTAAAATAATCTTCTAATAGGTAAATTAAATACTTAATTTCCCAGGTACCGTAAACGAGCTACGGCACTGATACAACATCTATTCAAAGTTTTCATATCAGAACATTTAGTAAGACCATTATCTGGTTACCGTCTAAATATGCATTGTAAGGAAACTCTAGGATCTCAGTTCAAATAATATTGACTCAAAGAGAGTTCAATGTTTCTAACCGAATCATACTCGTATTTAAAAATAATTTATAGCTTATTACAATATGTAATTCTATTTAACCTATTACCTAAATATGAAACCCACAATACATTACTGGAATATCATAATGTTATCAAAATAAACCTAATATCAAAAGAGCACATCCGTAACGCAATCATTATAAATACCTAAACACAC
The DNA here is from genome assembly GCA_963691645.1 of Pelosia muscerda. Lineage (NCBI taxonomy): Eukaryota > Metazoa > Arthropoda > Insecta > Lepidoptera > Erebidae > Pelosia > Pelosia muscerda. The sequence goes on from OY829100.1 coordinate 11,523,471, forward strand.
GTTTTGTATATTTAATGGGTATATAGATAAAGTATACAGATTTTACATACAAGTGATTAATAAAAAGTTAAACCAACGATGTGTTGAGTACACAAAAAGCAAGGCGAGATGCGTACAAATAAAATTTTATATAGTGATCGTTAACACTGTCCCGTCCGATATTAAATGGACAGCGGCGAAGGAGTAAAAATTAAAGACAAACATAAATATCAAAGAAAAAATCTTTGAATCAAACTTGGAGCGGTACAACGAACGACGACTCAACGAGCGCTTTTGACGACTGGAAAGAAATCTGATATTTTCCATGGGCCGTAGTTTCATTGTTACCTTACAAACTGAATATTTATCTTTTATAAGATTATTTTATGAATGGGTAGTTAGACAAGCGCTGTTATTTATACTAAGGGCCTTTACACTATTTTATGTACTATGTACAGACATAAAGTTATAGGTTCTTCTTGTTAGCGCCTTATATCTCTCAGTATCGATGCAGGACTAACATTATCTTATCTGATATCTATGAAGTACTGTTTATAATTATATCAATGCGTAAAATACCCATCCATAGTAATGCGGAGGTAACATGGTGATTAATTCTTTGGTCTCTGTATTGTATTTAGCCACCTTGAAGCAATTTATAAAATCTTTACAATATCAGTCTTCTACAGTGTTTATTACTTTCTTGTCAACCTTATGTTTTTTATACAATTACAAAAAACATTAATGAGTACCTGAGTAGTACCTGTGTAGATATTTATGAGTTGGTAAAATTTGTAAAATTGAACTATATAAATTACTAGCTGACTTCGTCTGCGTCACCCCGTTTTTTGTAACATTTTACACTTCTACTCCGCACCAGTTGGTTGTAGTATGATGATAATATACATATAAACCTTCCTCTTCTCACCGCACTTCAAATTACGTGATAAGAAAAGTACCATCCTTAGTCACTCCGCAAACAAAGCTGCTGAAAAGTAAATAATACGAGTTACAAATTAAGTTAAAATTAAGATAATTAAAAATATAAAAAATATGTTGTGTGTTACAGTACTACAGACATTCATTTCATTCACCATGTAAGTAAATAATATACTTAATCTCTGTATGCATGAACACACACATTTCGCGGTAAAGTGTAGTTCATGTATAAGTAATATTTCAAGGTCAAGTAACGAACCTGCAGAAAAAAATCATAGAAAAGTGTAGGTGTTATATTATGTAAACAAATTATTTTACCAAAAATTAAATGTCAAATGAATTCGGTACGAGGAAGGCTGCACCGAAACTGGATTGTAAATGGAGATGAATAAATTAAAAGTTAAGTTATGAGCGGTCCGATCTAACAACATGAATGAAACCGCACCCCCTCTCTGACCACCTACACCCCGCGCTGACCCGCTCGCCCCGCGCACCGACCGCGTGTGGCCTTTTACCATTGCCAATACAGGTGTGGACTTGGCAGTCACCAACAAAATAAAATTGTACATATTTTTATAAAGTTACAAATTGGGTATATAACAAAACTACATACACCGCGTGGATAATAACAAGGTTGCGTTTGAGTAAGCAATGATTTTTATCAGAGTAGTTTAATGAAACTCAGATGTTACGGTGACTTTAGATCACCAGCAGCCCCAGTTTGGCAATATCTCTTGCCATCTTTTCGACCAATGAAATACTTAACTGAAAATAGGTGACCAAAACCTTGATGAAGAAATTTAACTGTGTTGCCATGTCGAAGCTTTTTTTGAGATAGTAATAGCGTACATAAGTAGTAGGTACCTTCGTTTAGTTGAAGAGATTATCACAAATACTATATCACAAATAAATACATCGTGTTTTTTTTGAAAAGTTAAAAAGACTACATTTGAACTACATTTTATATCTAACTAAATCTCAGTCTATCTTAGCCTAATTAGGTATAGGTATCGTTGTTTAATTGCAAATTCTTTTTACTGTAGCTTCCATTGGATCTTTTAAATTATTTAATAAAATAAACTATCAAAACAAATTGATTTCGTCCCTGTTAAGAGGTGAGATGACGCGCTATCAGCACTGGTAATCTGAGCCCAAATTATTACGATTCAAAACTTGGTCAGGACCTTGCCTCGAACGTCGAGTTCCACCGGTCCCGAATAAACTAACAGGGTTCTATTAAAGGGAAAAGTCAACATTTATAACTCAGACCCAGAATATTTTATTTGTTCAGTCATAATAAAAACGATGTCAATTAAGCCCGGTTCGAAATTAATGTGCGGTCTCTTTCAATATAATTAATACGTTATAGCCTATAAGACGCAATGTTAGAAGAAAATACGTTAGCTGTACCTACTTGTGTATCACTAATAAGTCTTAGTAATGACTAAATATCGATAACTTAGATACTTATACCTCAGCCTGTCAATGACTCAACTTTAATGAGATGTCATCATTCTCAAAGTACCCACATAACTAATAACTCTTCTAACTCATGTCAAGACCTGTATTTATATATTATATGCCCATTATTTTAAAAATAAAAACTAAAAGATGGTATTAATTAATCTTGATTAAAACGAGATAGTACTTTCACAGCTTTATCGTAAGATCATAAAATTTTAAATTACATTTTATTCTATTTGTACTTACTTGCATGTTGGACACAGACAAACGAGTTCACAGATTCTGAGTAGATATTGCCTTATTCTGAGACAAAATGTCTGCCATATATTGAGCGAGTGTGTAAAAATTCTGCTCCTCGTTATGTGTCGCAATTTAATTGAGATCTTATATTAATTAGGGTGGCGATGTGATGCACGAAGTCGAATGTGGCCGCCGCACGCAGCCTCTGCACGCAACTAAGTACCTCACCTACATAAATATCGATTTTTTCATCATTTTTAGTATTCTGCACAACACATGCTAAGAACCATTTAACGCAAGCTTCTGGTTAACATTAAGTTAATCAGCTGTAACCATAACTGATTAATCATTCCAATTAACAATGTAAACGCTTGCAATTCTATTTAATATTTTATACAATGTTGCGAAGATATGCAAATAAAAGAATTTAAATGAAGGACTCACGCTTATACACTTTTACTTCTTAATTGTACTTAGGTTCTTATCATTAAAAACTAAACAATTAGCCAAATAGATACTCGTAAAGAAATTAAAGTGCGCGTGTTTTTCAATATCATCTACATAACTCAATATAATTTAAATATGTACTCATTTAGATAATAAAAACTTTGTTCCTAACCGAATGTTTTTTTCGTTTCGTTACTAATTTATTGCACATACCTAGGTGATAACGATAATATCGAAGAATTATTTAGGTACCTGGTGTTTTAATGATAAATGCTGATGCTTGTGGAATTTGAAAAACCGCATTAGACCATTGAAATAGACTATGATCTCATCCTCCTCTCAATGAGAGAAGGCTCATGCTCATAGAACTAATAACAATTTGCATCACTGACCCCGTCAGCTGACAGACTGATCGTGGCTGACCAAAACTGCGGACTGTACCAGCACCTACTGGCAAAATCGCATCCTTTCGCGTGATTTACTGACAAATAAACAGATACAAAGTTTCGCATTTATAATTGTATTATAGGGATGAGGAGAGTGAATCCATCGCGCGTTCGCGTGCGCGATGACGTGATATCGGCCCGTCACGCGTGTTTACACCGCTTTTATAACAAGTTGTAAGAGCCAAACTAACAAGTAAGCGCTATATCTACACCTATACCATTAGCAATCGCGGCATGCGAGAATTTTCATGTACCTACGTACCACTTCGCACCTCCACTGCTTTATAACACGCAGTCCAAATCCATTTTTAAATAAAATGTTACTTCAAACCTAATAGCAATATTTTGAACTGTTTAATATAGTTGCTGTTATTTTTAAAAGGATATATATTATGTACATATTAATTACAGCACATCCGCTCTATGGTCCAAAAATATCTTATCCGAAAATAAATTTGGTTTCCAAAATGCTTACAAATTGAATTCCAATTAAAACGAAGCTAAAAATTTTTCTAGAATATACTGATTATAATTTTTATAACCTAATAAGCATAATAAAGCGTTAACGTAACAATAATGGCACATAACATTTACATTTCGAACATCGCATCATTCTTACATTAGACAATTACCTAACTCAAATTTACACATAGTAGCTACAAGTTTTTGCACTATAGGACAATCAGTCTTCAAAAACTCCATGAAAAAATCCTTTCATGAACCCACACTTTATTTCTTTGCGGCTCAGTATGATCCTAGTTCATACAATCGAAGCCTTCCCGTCTACTTTCACGATTGTTGCACAGGACTATCGAAAACTGCGATTTTTTCTGTTATTTGTACGGTACACTTATAACAGAGTCACTTATGTGAAATCATAATCCGTTTGGAATGGAGCATCTAACCCAGACAGAGCGGCATGCATAATATTATTGTCTATAAACTGTTAGATTTCCCGTTCATAGTTAAAATCCTATTACGTTTTTACAATAAACACTTAGGTACCTTCAAGTTATATAACTATTGATTAATCTGTCTTCAAAAGATTAAACGATGCTATTGTACATTTTATAATTAATTAAACGTCCCGACGTTGAACGAAGGATGTATTGTTCGTTTGTTTGAAAGGCTCACATGAAAGCTTCACAAAAACTATGTCACCATTGTCAACCGCACTAATGCTTCATAATTGTCGTGATATTTCCTTTTCATTGAGTCCAGCCCTCCTTACCAATAATTTCTCTTGTCATATTACGTACAAGTACCTGCTTACAAACAAACGCATTACACACAGCATGACTATTGTCCGCTTTGTAAAAATATATATTTTTAATAGTAAATTATGTATTTCCTTGTACTTTCTTATTCTTGGACTGACACATTTTAGTGCTCAGTCAAAGATTGTATTTAAAAATTCATAAATGTAAAATATATTTCAAATTTACCGGAATTATATCTGGTTCTTTTTATGCCACTGAACTGGCTAATGTAAAAATGGCAATTTTACTATGTTATGGAATCACTTTTACACCGGATTAAAATAACTAGGTACATAGGTATGATCTCAATATTTGGACGAGATGCAAAAAATCGTTGTAGACGTTGAGGAGTTTCTGCGCAGGCATGATTTCCACGCTGACAAATCAGCATTTTCTTAGCTTCTACATAACCCATGACATTATGAACATAGCATTAGAATAGGTGTTATGTACCTACATTGCAACCGCAATCTTCTATAAACTAATGCTAATTCTTCCCCAGTGGAAACGTAGTCAGTATTAACGGAAATTTGCGTATGATTTGATTTTCGGCAGTTTCTCATAAAAGATTTAGCGAACACGATTTAACTCATAAAAATATTTAATAACGCAGCAAAATTTCACATAGTGAGAACCGACTCATTTGGTGACATAAAACATGGAAAGGAATCACAAACAAAAGGCGGAATAATGTCCCTTAAATAATATAATATTACGCGTCACGAAACTAAAGCTTTATGAAATCGGATATTTTTGTCATATCTTGTTTTATTGCGTCTCAATAGAGAATTACTGCCATCGGGATTCACTTTCAATTTACTAAATGTATGGGGTGGAAACATCTTACAGAGAATACGAACAAAAAATGGAAATTCATATTTTTATCACCGATACTATCAATTTAATAGTCACATAACTTTCACGTGTGGCGGGTTAATAGTAACTATAGATATAAATATTATGTATTCACTCAATAAGTAATCACCATATTTCAAGATAGCTCAACCTTTTGCTTTTAAGTTACTTAAGCAGGTATTTTTATAATAATGACATATTCCCACTGAATGCACATAAGGGCTCGTGATAATTCCTAGCATTCGTCTGATACAGAGATAAATTAATCCAATCGTCTAATACAAAATCAGTGTGCGTAACAATTTCAAATTTTGCACAAATCTAGCCGTATTTAAAGTATTGTGTTACTTGATGTATTAAATAGCTGGTTGACAATGTCGTGCGGATATTATCCCACAAAAAATGTCCTCGAATGTCCCGAGGATTTTCCGCTTCACGCAGTGGTGCACTCTCTCGGCCCGGACTTGGCAGTTGACAAAATATTGCATTGTTCCTATTATCTACGCAGTATTTATTTAAAAACGTTATTTAAATGGATGATTTTAAGCTCATACAGTTGAGGGAGCCATTGTGCTCATCTTTAATATCGTTACACATTGATGCAGCCCACGGCAAGTCTTTTCACGACATCAAATAATGTCATCAAATGTATTCAAATTAATCACTTTACTTAATAATAGAACTAATATAATTATATAGACCAGGATCGTAGCAAATTGAAAATTATTATTTTAGAGAGAACTGTTTTCTATATAGGTATAAGCAGGACTCCTACCTCAATAGAAAAGAAGCGCGACTATATTACCATAGATTGTTACTTTACCTCTATTCCATACCCATAGCCGGCATGAAACTAAATAATAGCCTTGTGATACCAATTTATTACCATTATTACTTCGTTCACTTTGTTCTAGTCATTCACCTATCACCCATATCGCTGACCATAAATTCAAATTCACTCAGTGACTTCCAATAAAGGTAATGAAGGCAATCATCGGCGACCAAACCAATAAAATAATAGAAATAAATTTGATATGACCGACATATGGTGACTTTAATGCGCGGCGAACCCTGTTATTGCTGTCAAACATGCGACAAATAGCTCAGCTGAATTCCATTTCATTTTGTCCAACCGTTGATTACACAGTATTGGTCCGTTGAACGACAATGAAAACAATCTACAGCGAGCAATATGTTCACACCCCTTTCAGTTTTTGATTCACTGCGATGACCAAAAAGTAAATTCCAGTTTATTATTATTCCATTACCCGTCACCCTATTTTAAAAAATATGTCAGCAGATGACGAGTGGGGAAGATCGAAGTAATCTGCGAGCGGTGAGCAAGGTCGGGGAGCGGCGGAATACTAAATGTATTTATATAAAATAATTTTCATGTTCGACAAGTCACAACACAATAGGTACCGTATATTTTTTGCACTGCCGATATATTGGCAGGATTATCATTTAATGGAGGGCTCATGTTTGCTTGTCGCGATTGCCTATGACTGACATGATTTTATTAACACCATATCGATGTTTTGGGTTGGGTCGCAAAATTTCACACCGCCAGGAACATAGCGTTAATAATTCAGACGGTTTTATTTCCGAAAGTATTAATGCCCATTAAATGAGATTCAGATATTACTTCAATTTACGAGTTAGATAGACAGACGATAAAATATTCAACGTATAGAGGCTTTCTATCGCATGGCACATGAGTAAAATTTAAATCAGAATCAAGTATTTATAATTGTTTGAAATTTGTTTTCGCTAATGTAGAAACCCTTTGTTACTTGCCTACTCAATTGACAGTGACAAATAATAATGAACACGTTTATTTACTACGGCGAACTTTAGGGTTCATATTAAAGTTAGTATTATAGTAGACTACCATCATGGCATATTAATTGTTGCAATCCGTGGGAATATATTCCACGAATATAAAGTTGCCTACTTGTTATTTCAGAATATAATCTGTGTACCATATTTCAGCCAGATTCATGCAACTATTCGCGCGTCCAATCTTCTTCCCATATTTTCATATTTTGTAATAAGTACGAGTATTAATAGGATTAAGAATATTAGGATAACATAGAAAACATTAAGGTGCTGCTGCAACTGTGGCTATTGTTTGAGTGTAAAATAACATTCGATATATACCCTAAAATTTTTTACATTTCTACATCTCGGCACAAAAACAACGGTTAAAAGATGGCAATAAAAACAAGAAAAAATAAATTTTATCCCATTCTATTACCACATAAAGCAATGTTGACAAAATTATTCCACAAAGTATTGTGTATGTGACCCAAATTTTAACGTATTTATGGTAACGGGACTTAATCTTCTTTATATCATCACAAATGATCGCAAATAAATCCCTTATTAGCAAAGTAAAAATATTTTTTCGGTGGCATAAAAATGTGTATTGTAACGGGACGTGCACCGGATCTATGAGATGTTATCTAGTCGGAGTCTCCCCGTGTTTATACAAAATATTGTACGACACAATGAAATTACATGACATCTGTAGTACAAATAACGGGAATATCTTTATTCATACCGCGGCGCGCAAATACGCTCCCCTCGCGTTTGCATTGTCACCGCTACGACCGTCTGCTCACTGTCGCTACAACGATACTGTAATAAACTATATTATTGATATCGCACATTAGTGTGACATAGCTATAATGCAGTTAGTGTGTTTGGACTCGTTATATGAATAAATTAGACATTATTATATTATATTATGGAGTGTATCTGATACTCTTCAAGACGTTAATTGGTAATGCTTGTGCTGGTAAGCACGTAATCAATTTTCTTGCGATTTCACCGCATAGCAAGAAATCGGGACCCTTTTTTTCCAAATTTATTTAACTGCAACATTCTACAGCTAAATAAATTTGGAATTTATTTTCGGCATAGGTACTCATTTTTATTTTACAAAGTGCCTGATTGGCCGCAATAGGCTCGCCACTTATTACGTGGGACCAAAAATCATAGTGTGCGAAATGTGGATGTTTAATATACCTCTGCCTACCCCTTCGGGGATTACGGGTGTGAGCTGACGTATGTAATTATATTAGCATGACTACCACATTATGAGAAACAACGTAGGGCTGGGTAGAAATTAATGGATCATAGAACCTCTCGAATCTATTTTTCAAGATTTCAAGTTCAAGGTCGCTCAAGGCTTAGTGTTTATTCTTAAATGACTAACAAAAGGAGGCAGTCTCTAATATTTCTGCCGTATTTAGTGTCACAATGGTCGATATTCCTCCATATTTTATATTTTAATTATTTCTTCCCCGAATCTTAAAATTCTGCCTGTTTCCATAATTTTACAAAATTTCTAACGTGCGTGCAATATGCTATGCGAATAATCGCAGTAAATTATTGCGAATCTGTTCACTGCTCAAAACTGACAGAATATATTAAATCTAATATGTGGTATATGCCTTCAATCATTCTCTGAACCTTTTCCCAACTCAGTTGGGGCTTTTCAGTCTAACTGTGATGCGGTGTGTTATGCCTTCAATACATTATATTTATGTGTCATTAGTCATTACACTAACGTACTAGATTTAGATTGCTATTCAATGTAAAATGTTCAAAACATAATGACGCATTGTTAAATCTAAACACTAAAAGCCTGTTGTCAACAAGCTGCGAAGTTAAGTCAAACTAATTTGGCTTAAGTCTCATCTAACATCGTATTCGCCCAGGGGCCGCTCTCCTTTACTCCCAAAAATTAGTTTTCTTGGCGCTCTGATCCCCAAGCCCCAAGGGGAGAACTTGTGCCACAGTCTCGTCTGCCAAAATCAGAGGATGTACTGCTTTGCTAGTTAGGTTGACTTGGGCTCTGAAGATTTTGGGTCCAACTTAGAAATTACTATGAAAATGATGATGATTTTGAACGTAGATAAAACTTTAAATACTTAATATTCATCTCGAAATTCACAAAAAAAGCTACTCATAATAACAGTCTATACCTAAGGGTAACGGAAATGCAGAAATTGTTATATCGTAGGAAAGCAAAGGAAACGATTTACAATAAATAACGTTAATATTAGAGTTACTCCCCCATATTGATATCGATAGTATGAAGGAACCCCACGCGCCTCCGGCTAGAGACGGAGTGCCCAACATTTTAGTGTCCTGAAACTCGAAAACTTGATTTTAGTTAAATATATATAACTTAACAAATAAATAACAGAAAATAGAGAGCTTGTCATTCACAACTATCAACATTTATGATAGGTAAAAATATTTATATAGATATATTACCCACACATAAATAAATATAATCAAGTCCATTAAGTATTAAAAAATAAATTATCATGCAGTATGCATGCAAAAATATGAAGAAAATGTTTAGTACCTAAGTCTATATGTTAAAAAAAGATAAAAGCAAAACATCGTTTATAACTATTATAAGTTACTGAAATGGATCAATTCTAGATTTCAAACGGCAAACAAGAAATCATTGAAAAAGTAATCGCGGAAGTAAAGCCGCAGGCAATAAAAACTCGGTGTAGTCCAACAGTTTGTGAGCCCTGATTTGACGTAAAAACAGTAAAATAGTCGTAATGGAGCCAAAGAGCGCCACTATTAGTTTTCTTTACAACTTTTATTGACAATACCGACTAATATCTATTTGCAGTTTTTCATACATGACTGATGATTTTTTAGTACACTTTTCCTATTCAAAGTCTGTAAATGTCTTTATACGCCATCATAAACAAACCGAAATGGTAAGAAGTTATTGGATGTATTTAGATGTATTTGTATTTTTTATACTTTACTCATCATCATCATCATTTATTTTACATTTGTTATGTAACGTGAACATTGAGCAATGATTAGATAATTATACCTAACTGTACTTTCTTATGTAAAAAACAGAATTCGTACTATCTATAATTATGAAAATGATGCATTCGGAATGTTAATAAAGAAGAATTCGTCCCTATAATTATTTGTAAAATTACACACGTGGAAAATTAAAAATTAGGAACCAATCGTAGACAGGGGTAAGTCAGCCCATAGATTAGTCTCCCGGGCCTAATAGCCGGTTATGTTGAGTTTCAAGCAGTTTTATCTTGAATAATCATAGCAGTTCTGAAGACATTATAAATACAATTCTCACCAGCTCCAGTTTCAATACATAATCAGAAAACCGATTGTATATTTGTAGGTCACATTCAGGCTCTGCAAATTACACCTGTAACCACTTTCTCTCAGGTGGGCCGTGAGCTGCCATCTAAGAATTAAAAAGAAATATCGATCTAACATTTTCTAAAAGAAATAGTAAATTGCTGCAAGAGCGAAAAGAGACTTCAGCAACCAATTGTTAGTTTGAAACTTTAGGTTCAACTGTAAAAAAGGATCACAGTTAAAAGTCATCTTTAGCCACTTTCATTGTCTCCTTTCCTTACAAGAACAACTTGGAATTTTAGCATCATGAACTGCTACTTGCTTATGCACTTATAGATTCTACGTACCTATAGTTTGCACTTCGGAGCCTAAAATCATGTCAGCTTCACCGAGCACCCCTGCTATCGGACCTGCTAACCCTAAGGGAAAGCCTATATGAGAACCTCGTCATCAATTACCAGGTGTACCGCGTTGCAGGTGATCTTGGCTAGGTTCTAAGCAACTTAAGGTGTCCGCATACGCTTCTGGGTACTAAGGCACCCCGTATATCATATTTCTACCAACGATTATAATAGGTATATAAAGATTGTGTAAAAAACAAGCCCTGCAGGCCTACCATAAACTCTTAAAACAGGTCAATAGTTGAACTACTGTCGTACTACCAACTGCATGAATAACTTTGTAAGCCCATATAAATATATAGCATTACAAAGTTACACTTGCAGTTGGTAGTATGACAGCTGTTCAATTTCTGACCTGTTTTAAGACTTCATGGTACGGGCCCTGATCTAAAATACTGACACTCTGACATGACGGCCATATAACTAATAAGACGTCGACGCGAGGAATTGACATCCAACATATTTGAATTATCGGTATACCGGAATGAAAGTTTCAAAGAATTATGACTATAATATAAAAACCGCCTTCAACGGAATGTTCGTATTGAACACAATTAAGATATAAATCATCATGTGAACCTCATTGTGTGTCGAGGACGTTATGACTGCTCGGGTTCGATTCCGGGTCGAATCACTCATTGCCCCGTGGCCATTAGAAATGGTCACCAATTTATCATTAAAGCAATTTTTGCAATAATTGTTTGCTTTGTGTTGACAATACGGTGCGGAATATGCTTTACTTGTCGTAACCCATATAAACTGTAACATTTGTGTGGATGATTGTGTAGGTATATTTATTCTTCTACAATTAGGGAGAAAAAAAATCAATATATTTTTAAGATGTCAATCAAGGTTTCAGTACAGTAGTTTAGAAGTTCATTGTGATCGTGTAATATAAAAGCTGTTGTGAAAACTTCGCGTCTTCATAACCAAATATTTTAAACACAAAAAAGCCATAGAAAACAATAATCAAGTGGAAGTGTGAAATAGGCGGGGTATTACGAGTATGAAACGTCATAATTTTTTTCCATAGCAAATTAAATTAAGGTGAGTTTTCGTTTCATAGTACGTATGATTTGAGGTACTTTGACATCAAAGGCAATATATAAACATGAGCAATCAAAACAATTGTTTAGTTATGCAACGTATTATCGGTTGGCGACATCGATTCCGCTACTGAATCTGTCATATCACAATTCCAATAAGTTTTTCTGTTCTGTGAAAAAGCGTTACCTTGTTATAATCACTTATACCTACGTCTACGTCATAATCAAAACCATTGCTTACTAGTAATGCAACATATTAACGTTTGGCGACATCGATTCCGCCACTGTATTCTAATATTTTTTCTGTTTCGTGAAAAAGCGTTAAGTACCTTATTTAGAACGAAGTAACTCTTTCACTAAATATTTTTATAAGACCCTAATTGTATACACACAGGTATATTGTGGTTTGTAGTACTGTAAAAAATATATGTATTCAGGTATGCCTATTTCTCAACACAACGTACAAGTTAGGTGAGTAGAACAAATTTGACACATCACGCGAGCGCCAAGGTGTACCCGTAAATATCATCTAAAATGACTTAACTCGTGTGTTCAACATTTAGGTAGAATGCTTATAGCGTATTTACTTCCATATAAACTCAAATGTGAATGTGAATTCTGATCAACGACTATTTCGACATTTAACATAAGTATTACCTATAAATGATGTGTAAGGTTGAATTTTTCAACGGTATTCTGCCTGTGCTCTCGATTTGCTTAAGTGGTGATTTAAATCTGTATTCAGCAGTAGACGTCCTATGGCTGCAATGATGATGATGATAGTATTGCACAAGTATTTATAAATCAATTTGTTAAAGTACAATATTAATCCCCCATATAACAATTAAACATATAAAATCAAATAATGTGAAACAAATCCTAAGTAAACTCACTAAAATAATTTGCTAGAGCAACTTAGCGAACGTGTAAGCACTGGTCATCGGTCCACCCACGCACACAAAAGACGCGTGGGTGCAAAGATTATTCTCATTCAATTGAACGGCATTGTGCGCCGGCGCATGCCACTTCCATGCCACCTCTTAATTACCGCGCAGCTGCTGACCCGGGTCCATCTGGATCATCACCACCTACACCGATATCATTGATACGGGATGATTCAAATATGAAACTTGCCATCACTTCAACAGAAAATACAATACTAAAAATATACAAAAATTATTGTATTTGATATGATGACATTGAGTATCTTAAAGGAGAAACACGACTTGCATACAACCATAGGCTTGACGTCGACGTCGGAGCAGTACCTACTGAAAATTAGCTAAACTACTACAAATACTTAAATGTATTTAAAATATATGTTAAACATTTATATCCTCGTTACCTTTTCCAACTACACAGTCTTTCATCAATGAAAAGAATCGAGATCAAGGCGAACTATTTCATTGAGAAGAACGTGAGAACTCAACTAACTTGTTTGTAGGTGTAGGTACACGTTGGTAGTATACTGGGTGGGAATCGAACTCGCAATCTTGGTAATTGCAAGTCTAACACGGTAGGTGTTACCTTATTATGTTACGGCTGATCAATCATAGTGTTAGACAGTGCTAACTCTATGATTGATCGGCCTTTAAACACATACATATAAAACTCTTTCAATAAAATTGCATACATACGTCACACATGTACATATCCTTTTCAATTTTATTGAGTTTTTTGAGTGAGTGAGTTGTTACATTTGTGAATAACGTACTTATATAGGTACCTACTCGTATGAAACAGGTGAGAGTCAATTTCTAAACACTCATCAATTGAATAATAGATTGTTACATAAATATTCTGTCAAACTAAAAACCTTCTCCTTTTTTAAATCGGGTCGGTAGAAAATATCATTACTTACCTACGATTTAATTCAATTCAATACTAATACAAATGTTATATCACACATTAAACTGAGATACAAACCTAATGTATCACAAAGGTGAATCATCCTGTACATTTGAATGAACACGCCGTATTTAGTTGATCTGTGTAATACAAGGTGAGAGTGTCCAGTGACAATAGAGCGCCAGTTTTGAGTGGCCAGACGTCCGGCAAATCTCATTTGTGGATTTATCATTAACCGTATTTCATCCACCCTTCTCTCCATAGCCTATTAAGGGTTATAAATTTTATATCTGCCTGCCATGTTCCGAGCTTTCCGATGTTTATTTATCGTAATTTTATTTATACACAGTGATAGAGTAACCTAAACTTCTTTTAACATTTCATACCTAAACACAAATTGCTACCGAAGTCGATGCAATCTCGTATAGAAGTCGTAAAAGTGGAAAAATATGGGTACAATATATCAGTAGTGCATTTGTGTGAACAATGAGGAGTGCCCCAATCGCCCGCCTTATCGACACTAGCTTTTGTCTTAATTCGATGACGAGTAATTTATGACTACGTGCAGGTTACACTTGCCATAAATAATAGCATTTTAGTGTGAGCCCTTAGAGTGCTGTTCTGTCAAAATTCACATAAATAATGACGACCCGACGAGACAGATCTTATCTTGGTATAGCGACAAGACTACGACGCGGTTATAAACAAAAGACGAACTCTAATGACTGAATGAGCCATCGTAAACCCTTAATATTTACGCAGTATTCTTTCAGTTCACCTTTTGAGAGGTTTTATAACTCGGCGGGGAGATCTACCCGCTCCAAGCAGGCGCCTACGTCGGTCGCCTCGCTATATCTGATTTATTCATACCACCCGAAGCACATGATCGGTTTTTCCGATATACAGTTTTTTAGTGTTGATTTTTTGTTAGCTAACGGATCAGATTTTTCGCACGTTCGAAAAATTTCACTTTAAAGTGATTGGCAGGCTTGACAACTTGTCTGATATGCTATTCAATCTGACCTGATTCTGACCTATCAATCTTATTCCAATGGAAGATTTACCTACCTGAATTGATATAAGTTACTTATCCATTATTGTAGGTAAATTATCCTGATAGTAATTTTCATACTGTTTGCAATGACATAAAAGTATAGATATGGGGTTGCAATTAAAACTATTGAAAGATGTTCGTTAACTACGGACCAACGTGTGGGAGGACCAATACAACAGATGTTCAGCCCCTAACTACCTCACCACTCACCCCATTATTTGCAATTAAATAAGTATTGCTATCACCAAGTTTTTGACCTGGTAGACAATAGTGAAAACTGAAAAAGTACGCGATCAACAATCTGGGAGGTCTATTGTAGGATTTAAAGGCAAGTGACGCAACGTTGGGTAGGTAAGCGATAACGATTCAATATTTATTGTCACCCGACGTCCGTCATTAAGATAGTGTCAAAACTCACTGGCTCGCACACAGGCATTACGGGGCCGGACGGAGCACTCATAATTATTACTAATGCCTTAAATATGTCAAAACAGGAATCCAGGTAAAAAGGCGTAATTTACGCGCGTCCGATAGAGATTTGGCAGTTGGCGCCGTGGTGCGCACGAGCAGCCTTGCCGCTTCGCGAGGAGGCGCCCACTTTTTGTATACCATTGTCTTTTAATATAAATTATAAATAGGAAATGTCCCTTTTTATGGAGATCTAGTTTACGGCACTGACAATGAAGGTATAAATCTAACGAGTGCGTTACGACACCTCGCTGATGATCGATCGATAAACATTATTTATGTACTTCCGTTGGGTAACACACGATTGGAGCTGTGGACGTGAACAAATTCGTAGAAATACGAACTCGAATACGTCTACATTAATAGGTAGGTACCTACGCAATAGCGATCAGATTCACCTTTTGATTTTGCTGAATATATAATAAATAACGTAGGTATATATCATTGGTTACATTTTCTCACTAGTGTTTATTTGAATTAGAATTTAAATACACAGGTAGCTTGTGATACAATCCATATCGATAAGCACTTACTTACATAAAATAATATTACAAGGTTAAGTTTTTTGCGCGTATGTAGATTATCCGCAACAACGTTTAGACAAACGAACGCATATATTACGATTCTGAACCGTACAGATACCACGCCGTGCCATAAAATCCAATATCGCACACAATGAGTGTAAAAATTCGAAGTGCAAGCACGGGAGTAAGTATCAATAATATATGTGATGATCGGCATAATTAAACCAAATGTTAATATAGAGAACAATGCCACTCATGCTTACGCGTCGGGCTCGCTAGACTCCAATCAACGTGCCTCCAAGAGAGGGGCTGATTAACGACAATAACTCGGGACAACACCAACTTGGCCACGTTTATTTTTATTTGAGGCCCTTTCCAGTCGATCTCTAATGAATACGGTTTATCTTCAAGTTTATATAAAAAATAAATCGCTTTTAACTGAAGAATCACGCCTTAAAAAAGAAACGCTTATTAAAATTTATTTCTCTCTCTCCTCGCGGCACTGTCGTGTACTTCGGCTCGAATAAAATTAAAAAGTCAAGAATTCTTATTTATTTTAATACAATAAACCGCAATCGCTGAATAAAGATAAATAAAAAGCAATAAAAAATAAAATCGCATTAGCAATAAACAAAATACTTCAGCGAATGTGGGCAGAGCGAAGAGCACGCACTCCGAAGTCTGTAGAGTCGATAGCGTATCCTATCAAACGTCGTAACTAGACAAGCTGTAAAAAATATATTTCAGAATACGTTTGCAAGGGCATCCACTGAAAAAATAATAGTGTTATGTACTTGTAAGAAATCAAAATATTCAAAACTTACATACATAATTTGAAATGATTCCAAAATATTTGATTTTCCGGTAAATACATAAACACAAGCTGAACTCTTCAAGACGATTGATTTGACTCAAATACTGTTAGAATCAAATAAATAAAGAGCTCATGACGTCTCCACAGCGATTTGTTAGTCGATTGTCACGAGTGCTACCCTCGTCGGCGTTTTCTTAATTGTGCCGAAATATTTATTTGATTGCGAACTTTGCAGCACAAGCGTGCAACCGGAATGGTCATCGGCATCCTGACCACCACCACAATAGCACCGCCACCTCACCTCACTACAACACAATGTTACAAACTAGAATCTATTTTTGTCGCCTACTACTAGTAGTCAATACATTGATCAGAATGTAAGATTCAAAAGTGTTAAGATGTAACAACTGTGTGTGATCGAACGGTAAAAACGATTTATTTATAGTTCAGTGTACGTATATATGGATTATATGATCCAATGGACGTTCGAATAATATAAGCGTAAGTAACTGGATAATTCTTTTTTACTCATCTACCTCAAATAAATGTATACGTACGTATGTTACCTATGTTAATATCTACCTTACATTCTGATCATAATAATACGTATTATGTGTAGGTAATAAACATTCGAAAAATTACGATAAAAGACATGAATCCGTTCTTAATAATATAATTTGATGACTGTCTGAACATTATCTCGATAAACAGACAATTTAGGGCAATCAGTTGACCGGTCTCGTTAGAACTCAAGACATTTCTACCTTCAACTCAGAAGCAGGCGACGCGCGAGTCGTGTCCGTCAACAAATTGCGGTATCGACGATCTAAATAGGCCAGAATCAATACTGGATACATTTGTAACAGCGTAACCACGCATCGAGCTCTGGATATTCACCGTGAACAAGAGATGAAATAAAGTATGAAAATGGACGCTGGTTCGAAACGATACGAGCACAACTGTATAGTCCCAGAGCCAACAATCGAGATCTGAAGCGGTGATAACGATGTCAACTAGTGCAGCCTGTCCTCGCCGTTCCCATGATTTGCGATGCCGTTCTAATCGTAATAATTACGGCCTATCCATCAAACAGACGTATGATAAACATGCGTCTCGGGAATCTGACCAAGAAATGGTAATAGTTATCAATCTCCTCATGCCGACTGTGTTCGCAGTTTGAGAAATAGCAGAGATCATTTTTTGCGCGAGTGACGTGTTTATGAACGCTCCGTTATAAATTCTCTTTGATCTCATCTAACATGTCACATTCGTGTCTCGACGAAGTTTTCCTCGTATATTGGAACCGCAGACGCCGCTCGTATACATAATATTTTTATTGCTCTAATTTCTCTACGTACCTTTCGTATCGGACATAACATTCGTCAACGGTCCTAACAAAGCTGACTAATTATCGTGGCGTGGCATGTCGTAAAACAGTGCATATTGACGGAATATAGAGAGGCCGGCACACAGTGCTTAATGACATTAATCACATTGATTTATTGTGGTTCCGAGTTATTACAGGCCGGCCGAAGTGTGTTGTGTGCGTGCCTGCGTGTGTACAGGCACGGGGCACAGCGCCTGTTTGCGTGTGCTTCTTGTGTAAATGTAATACCTACGCAATGCATACAGGGTGATGCAACACACCTGTGTTCCTATTCACTCACCACGTTACCATTGTTCCATATGTCTTCACTTGTTATTGAACGACTAACACGTGATTCTGATTTTATTTACTAGTCATAAAACTAGAGTTTTCTCGGACATCAATGAAATCAGAATCTAATGACCCACATTGAGCACATCAACATTTCATCAATTCTGAAGAATATATAACCGTAACTTTATGAAATGGAACACCCTAGCTAATGTAGGCGCTAGTTCACGGACGGCCCGACATGTTTGTGTGCGTGTATGGCATTAGGCAACAATTTACGCTGTTTGCGGCGTGTTAATATTGATTGGCTCGCTTTAATTCGACTCGTGCGAATCTATTCAGTAAACTATGTAAGTTCAGGTATTTATAAGCATATAATACACTTAATCATAATACATTCTGTGACCCCATTTTTTACTTTGTTGTTTCTCTTTGATCTCTTTATTCGACAAAGCAATAAAATGTGAGGTTTTCAACTCTTCATTGTTCTAATCGTTGGAAGTAGGTTAATTTATTATTTTACACGCATTTATATCGATCGTCGTGAACGTTCGTATTAATATGCGGGCGTTTTGTAATTTGTCTTCAATGTTTTTTTTTTCATATTGCTCGTACCTATGTTAAATACTTTGTTAAAGATATGACGTCGATATAAATATGCTGAGCGATACCTTGGAACCAAGAAGGCCAGCATGCCCACAGCAGAAAGGCCAAAGATGAACCCCACTGACACCATTCAATATCATTTACGAGAGAATTGTAGAAAAAATGTTACGTTACAGCATTGCTTATGGAAGGATTGCGAGCTAGGTCACTTCCTTCCCTTTATTTGACGAAATGGTATATGACTGACACGTAAAGGTCCATACATCTGACACTGATTGTTATGGTTCAACAATTTCGGTGGACTGCAATAAATCTCTCTCTCTCTCTCTTACTTCCGCAGTCGACATTTCTATCAATAATATTTATAATTTATTAAGATTTCGTAAAATTTTACCTCGCCCTTACAGCGACAAATCACAGTCATTTGCGTGCATTGGCTTTATTAGCTTGTTGAAACGCTTTCTAAACACAGGCATTGAAATTGTTGACACTTGAAAAGTTATATTGAAATACCTACCTACTATTTACTGCCTTAGAAATTTGATAGAAAATGTAAATGTGCAATCAGTAAACTTTGATGCTCAGATACGTTATGACAAAAACAATAAAAAGTAATTTAGATACATATTGTATCACCTGAAATACACATGCTTGTGAAGAATAACTGCTAAATGATTAAAATTATCATAATCTTCACTTTCTATTATCTCTATACCTACATACTTTAGGCAATTTCCGGACCTCCCAACAAGATGAAATCAATTTGAGTTATGTCTCTTAAAACTAGTTAATCAAATGAGATATAGAAACCCTTTTACAATCTAAGCAAAAGAAAATTATGTACTTATATTCTTGTGCGCCGGTTCTTTATCGATGCATATTTTAAAAATATGAAGTAAATAAATGACAACATAATATAGAGTAAGTAATAGTAAGTAAGAGTAATAGTATTCGTTTTTCATCTTATCACCATAAGCAATCTCCTTCACCTAAAGTCAAAGTAGAAAACAATTGAAATTCACTCATTAGTGTAAGTACTCTAATGAACAGAAATGATATTCATCGTCTAGCCCTGGCGATAATATCCATTCCCGAAGTATTTAGTACAACAAGGTACGTGCCCCACTCGAATCACACGTCCTACCTCGCGAACGACCGCTCCTCGCATATCAATCACTACATTATAATTTCATAATGCACGTTTGTCAACGTAAATAATACGCAAAATTTATGTTACGAGGTTCTCACCGTTCTACGGAGGCACATCGAATACTTAATAAGACATCATTAAGTACAGAAACACAGTACGAGTTCCAGTCATATTCATTTGAGGACGTGGGTATAAATTCAATTAAGCTAAGGATGTATATATAGGTACGCAGGGGCACGATGTAAACCGTGTTATGAACACGAATATAAATTCATTTCGTTATTTGCATAAATTGCTATTTAAACTGTTTTATAGCTTGTTTGTTCCATACATGAACTATGAAAGTCACACATTGTGGACTTGTGCGTGGACCGGTGATAATTATATCCAAGAATTGTATAAATACGACATTACATATGATTATAACATCAAAAACGTATGTAAAACACGTTTTTTTGTTATAAAGATCTTGATAAAACCATTGTTAAATATTTTAAGTATTCTATTGCGGACAGTGGTGTATTAAATCATATACAGCGTATGGCTGTCGGCGTATCTGTATATACTTTAACAAATGAGAAGCGATCAAGAAAAGCAGCATCGTGATGATGCTGCTTTAGATATAGATGGAAATAATAAGTTTGAAAGTGATTTACATAAATTATCTCTTGAATTTCAATAATTTCCTTATTACTATAATACTTCTCACATTTGAATGAGTTCTAATTTTTTAAGTTCTAAGAGTTTACATTGGATACATTACAAGAAATGTTATCATGTAGAGTGGGAACAAGAATATGATAAGTACACTACCGTAACAGCTTGAACAGTGAAGAGAAATTAAATCTGTGAGCAAGGTCAAATTATTTTCTTGAGTAAGAGGGTGAATGAATATTGCGAAGAAGTGATGAGATTGTGTAAGTTTCATCGATTTTCGGAAATTAGAAAACATAAATTAAAGACCAAAAAACAAGTTATCACGTTTTGCATCTGTTGCAGTTTTTATAGTTGAAGGCCAGCATCCGTCCACTGTCTAACCTGCTCAGATATTATGACATATTTTAGATGTTGTACTACACGCTCGCCTAGAAACAAATTTTTCATATATGACTTAAAGATTGTCAATAAAGGAGTTTATTTTAAAATAGTACGCCCTCGTTACTCTAGTACACCCAATAAAGATATTACCAGTACGTTTAATTCCTTGACCGAAATATGTACCGTGTAGAGAGGTGACTTATGTCGTCGTGAGTTAGGACGTGTGATGTTAGAAAGGTAGGAAATTAAATTATGCAATTCCAGAACATACTCAATGAAACGCATTCGATAAAATATCAAATAGCCTCACAACTGTGCATTTATTAGAAGTTCTTCCTGTGCATCAAAGTAATTGGCATTAGCATAGCATCTTAAAGTATTAGCAAAAGGCAATGCAGTAACTTTAATTTGAAAAGGAAAACATTTCCATAGACATTGAAGGGATTAAAAACAATAGACACAAGATAAAGGATTCATACCTTTTTCTTGTGTATATTAATAGGTCTTCACATAACATGAATTTTCTTACAGATTCATGAGTTTGTTATTCCTGTAATTTAATAGCTATTTCCATTATTTTTATTTAAAGTTGATTTCAAGATTCTACAACTCTGTATTCAATTTTGTTTATATTGGCCGCTTGATGAATTAAATTCGATCTTCAAAAACAGTACCTACCTACTTCCTAAATGCTATCCATTTTAATAATAAATTTCGTATTACTTTTTTACAGATGTCACTATTCAAAAACGTACATAATAAATGTTGCTATTTGATTATTAATGTTGTCTTATTCATACACAAAAAAATCATGAAATTTGAATTTGTCATTCCTAAAAAAATTTAAAAATGTTAGTACTAAAAATTGCTTTTCCTTCAATTTCATCAAACAAAACGGCAATTTCATATGTAACGACCTAAAACCTATTTGGATATCGATATCTCGGGCAAGCTGTGCTTGGGAAATGTTATGGAAGGTGCTGGTGATCTAAATCATAATTCCAATTCGATTACAGTCGACTTTCTACTCCGAGATGCCGAACTTTGATATTTTCCTTAAAGCGACAGCCATCTGACCTCAACAACCAATTAGCGATATCGAAATTCTTTATTTAGACTAGGCTAGTGAAGTGATGTTAAATGAGCATGTATTTATCTTGAAGTCTCATTGAATCTACTGAAACAGGAATAACAATTTAGATAAAATTAAGTAATATCAATACTCTTCAATCTTAATTTCTAAACGCGCACTCTTAAAACGTACAAATATGGTCTTTACAAAATTGGCGCCTATATTTGTATACCTAATAAAATGTGTTAATTCAATATGCTTGCCGCTTATAGTAGCACCTATAAACAAATGGCGTAAAAGTGTCACATTCGATCTAAATTAACTAATTAAAGCCAGAGTAGCAAATTACACTGCCCTCTTCTTACAATAGCTTTGTCTGACTTTTATCAACAGTTCATTCGCAATACAACGCTGTCATGTTAAATAGGGTGAGTAGCGGTAATAAGGCAACAGTTAGGCATGTCCATCACAATTAGTAATGTTATCGTGGCGCTGCGTATTTTTGCGCGCATTAGGTATGTATGTGCGTAAAATGTGTAATAATAGATCACGGTAGCGTAATATTGAACACCTGATTCTTTGCGTGTATTTTTTCAGCATGAATGAGATATTTCGGCTGCGTATTACCACTCTCTCGTGTAAGATATGACTTTGTAACGATATCGTCGGTGCATTTTTAAACCCCGGCGTAAAAACGACGGGGCGTTGTGAGTTTGACGTCTGTTAGTGTGTGTCGGTGTGTGTGTCTGTGACACCGTAACTGAACGGAAGAACTTATTTTGAAGTTGTTTCTTGTTTGAGAGCTAAAGTATTCAGTAGTAGCTATTTTTGATGGCGGTTACATGTTTTTTCACAAGTCCCTGAATGTGGGTATCAAATGAAAGGGATTGACTAGTAAATCAAATTAAAAAGTATTAAATGGAAATTGGTTATATTACAAATTATGAAGCCTCCGAAACGAAAATTCTTCGAATTAGAACAGAGGGAGAATATGCTACAACCCTGGCTCCATCGTGCAAGATTTGATGCACCAGCATCGGTGCAAGATATACCTACCTACCTGCTAGCACACTCAAAACAACTTATAACACTTATAACACGAGAATCGGAACTCAAACCGAAGTTTTGCCATTTCGCAGACCAAAAATCGACCCCATTAATTGAGCTCGGAAAAGGCTTGTAGAAGAGCTTAATTTACCATTTATTGCTATTTTTAGGTGACAGACACGACCTTTTTACCTTGGACACGTGAATTTGAATTCACCTCAATTGATAGAATGTGGTTAACGTGTTCTTTGGACTTTGAAGACCAGGGGCATCACACTCGTGCTACCGACCGGACCCTATAGAAACCTTCAAGATGACAAATTGGTCTTCTCACTGACAGCACAGAAAACCTACAGTGAGCTTTAGCTACTCGACCCTCCGCCTGTCTATGACAATCTATAACAGGTAAGTACGAATGAATCGCCTCGGCTTCGAGTCGAGTTCATTTGCAGGTAATCAAACACACAGAACTTCAACACCAGTCCTGGAGAAAGAGTTATAGATGAGAAGCACAATAAATACCTATAGTTTTTATACCTTTCGCGTAGCATACATACCCAGAAACAACAGTAAGCGAAACAAGCAAATATATCTTGTAGCACATTGAAATTAATGTTGATAAATATACAAAAGGAACAACGGAAGTGCGGACGTCGCGGCCGGAAGTAGGTCCATCGATCATCCGCCCGCCCTGGATAAAAACGCTCGTTAGTGTCTCCCGCCCCGCCCGCTGTACCTCTCTACCTGCCTCTCTATTAATGTTACACTCAACCGCCTCTATTACCGCTGTCATTTATTATATCCATTTTGGCAAATTGGCTGATCTCGCATAAAGCTATCTACTGGCTGTAATTAAGGGGCTCTTTGTGTGCCAATATAGCTAATAGACGAAGATATTGTAGTCGGATAAGTACGTGACAGTTTGTTATATCCATTACTGCGGTAGCGTTGGTAACCCATCTACTTCTATAGGTTCTACCCTTCTCTGTTGAGTAGTATCTCCTCGTATTGATAGAAGTTTTTTGAAAAAAGATTAAAAGAACTTTTGTTGTACTGAAGCGGAATTCCTACGTGTGACAATATATTGTCTGAAACGAACTAGCTTTCCAGTAATAAGTAGGTAGTCAGTAATTTTAGTAATGGTTATTATAATATACAAATAGTTATAATAATAGTTAAGTACTACTTTGTTAGATTGGACATACTCTGTGAGAGCAATGTATGATTTGATGTCAATAAATAAATAAAGTTCAGGTTTTATTCCGTCAATCTACCGAAGCGGGGCCTAGTACACTATTAACATTTGTACAAATATCATTAGTACCTATGAATCTTAGTAGCACAGTCGTATCAGTCATTTTTGGCGTCCTCAGGTGTATTACCAGGGGAGCAGGATCTCCGCTCCCGCTTTAGCCTTCTAATCTAACCTATCAAAGTCAGGTACGTACAAAGTCGTGTGCGTATGGCTCCGTACACATACGTCTTCGTACACACCCGTTTCGACGACGGCGACGTACGATCCATAGGTACGTCGTATCGTCCAGCTGCCACCCCTTTAGCCACTATTATCAATCAGCAGATATACTGGCTGGAGGCCCATACACACCACGACTTGTCAAACAAAAATATGTGTATTGAATAAAAATATGCCACGATTTCTGCATCCTTCCTTCCCGATCGTTTAATGCGACAGCTTCTACCGTCTATATTGTCATCAAATGTCAACACGCATTCTTAATACAATAAATGTGATCTACAAGTTAAATACCTGCCCCCTAAAGTCACAAGAGAAATCTAATAAAAAGCACGTATTTAACAAATTAAATCTGTTTATACACGCGGCGTAAACAAGCCAAAAACGTGGCAATAAATGTCAAAACACAAGTAAAAAAATCCCACGGGTGTATTTAGCGGCGACTTACCGAGGTGGAGATTGAAGGCATGCACGCGAGGGTGACAGCGTCGTCGCCGAGGATTCTTCGCGAACGAAAAGTGCTTATAAAAGTATGCGCCAGAAATCCGCGTAGTGCGCCACCCCGAGTATTAAAATTATTATGAAACCGCGCCGCGTCGCGATAAAGCGGGATGATACCAGCTTAACACCACCGGCACCCTTCACCTCCCTCCCTCAGACCTCCCACAACCGGCGCACTATCGCAACATGCTTGAATGCCTTTTCAACGTACATCTATGCGAAAACTTGTGTAACAATCTACAGTGTAGTTAAGTAACTATTTAAGTCGTAGATTATTAATAAAATTAAAAACTAGGTAGTTATTTTTAAAGTAAAAAATCGTAATTTTTCAAGGGATGCGTTTCAGGTCAACAAATGACTAAAGATAACTAACCCTATAATGATATTCAAAACATTAAGTAGAATATAAGCAGCGTTTATCATACAAACACCGTTAATTAAACTTCAACTCCAAAATATGTAAATCAAAGTAAGTAAACTTAAAACATTAACCACATGAAGTTATTTCAACAATGTAAACGTCGCTGGGCAACTTTATGCAGAAGCTGCACTGGTATGTCGAACTACAATTATAACTTTGGCCCGGACGCGACAGAACGTTCCGTTGCAACAAATAAAATATGTCCACGAAAACGCGAGGGGGACGGGAGAGCGAAATTTCGTACACAAGACAAAGATAAGCTTAACCAGCACGAAATTATGAGCGTTTAACTGTTTCTAGCTGTAGAATCTGGCACGGGTGCTTCGCCGACTCGCCAGCGCGCGTTATTTACGAGGGGGTGGGCGCTGCGCCACCCGCCCCATGCACCCGAGATAGTGCCTTCCCCGGAAGAGCGACGCCGCAGCAGGCCGCGCCGAACGGGCCCTTGCCGCCGTCAGCTCAGGGTCCACAATAAGCCGCGCAGCCCGCCTCACGCCACGACAAGCACCTCGCTTACACCTCGCTTCTGCTTGTGCAGATTGCTGCCAACCCGCAGTTGCTACGGCGGTGAGCGGTGCGCGAATTCCAGCTCTATCATGAACGCAATAAAGCGAATGCACTTAAGGATAGCTGCCCGCTTTCGGTTCAAACAGCGCCGACCGTTTTCCTACATTACATTATAGTGAGATGTCTGTATTTCTTGTTTATGATAGCATAAAACTATGGTAGGCAAATTTATGCTGGCATGTCGGTGTACCCGGTGTAGCACCGTCTACACGAGAGCTACGCGGCCGAGCGCTCGATACACTTAGTTAGCATTAATGTGTACTTACACACTAATAACTCTACGTGTGTTTAGTACACATAATACATTTTGTTTTTCAAACCACCATATAAGTTCTATGCTTTGTTGAATTCCTCAGACGATAATGGGCGTATGTCGGTATGTTTCATAACCGCACTTATAGTCTATAGAACTACAACATCAATTCTTGTGTTTAATTGCAATCGTTTTTAAAAATACCTTTTTATTAAGTTAAATTATTAATTTATTTTAACATAATGTTAAGTACCTATGTTAAAATAGTGTGAATACCTACCTATCGTTGTAATTACTTGATTATTTTGTTTTATAGCAAGAATATATTCTATCGAAGTATTGGTTCCTGTAGCAATTGATTTTCCGTTTTTCCAGTTTCATGAAATGTATTTAATCGCCACTCCAATAATCTTCCTCCTCCTCCTTAGCGATGGTTATTCTTCAGACTAACCGCTGCCACTTCGGTTTACTTACGCCAAGAGCTATGTCGATCACTTTACCTCTCTGACCAAATAAACGCACGTATACAAACGATGCCTTGTGACACTTATTTGCAAATAGTACGGTGGCAGTTGTTGTTTTGTGGTATCTTTATGAGATTTTTTTCGAAAAGATTTGTTATCTTTAAATGTCGAAAATATGAATATTTATATTGTAAGAAATTTAAAACGTAATTTAAAACGAAACGAAAGGCTGAACTAAGTGTACTCCACTCCTACACCGGTGTATCATTTTAGCCATAGTGCGTCCACTGCTGAACATATGGCTGGTCTGTTTCAGTACAGATTAAAATATTGTATATAACAAAATTTTAGTTCTTCATTTCAAAATCATGAAATTTATTTAGATTTTAATTCGATCACTGTCCGATCACCTATGTAGATTTTGCTCACTCAAAACAGTATTCAAAGAGTAGATACTGGAACTCAAAATCATTTTCTAAATTTAAATTAGAAGGACTACGCGCAAATAGTAACACAAATCAATTCTATTTTCTGAAACCGATTTCAGTATATTCAATTCATACTACACATTAAAGTCGTTAAGACTATAAAACACAGTAATACAAAGTAACGCAGATATGTGGGGTCACGTACCTTTGTCATTTAAGTGAAAATATACGACAGACAGAAGAGAGAAAAATGCGCAGAAACCATCTAGAGCATTATGCCTCGCGGAGAACCATTACTTTTAATATAAATAAAATAACAAAATATGAGCGTCCGGCCGCTGAGTGCCCCCGGACACTTTTATATTTCAAGAGGACCCGCCATCTACCCGAGCACCGCGCCGCCTCCTCCTACGCAAGATTTATATTTCGACTTGTACGTACTTATCCCTTTAAGACTAGACATACAACATAATTATTTCACAAACTATAAATAACAACATTACTGCTACAATGACTATTTTCTCAGCGAGTATTTATGCTTCCCGTTTCAATAGACTCGAGTGAGACATGACTGCATGCTACAACTTTATACAAAGGTGTAAATTTAACAAAGTAAACTAGCATTGACACCATAACTCACACATAACTAACGACCGTGTAATCATTACAAACCGGTGTTATGAGCAAACGTTGGTAGTTAGCCACTTATCGTCTTCGTACTAAATAACTTACTCGCATAATGTATAATGTATTTCTAACTAAATAATTTGGGCAATTAAAATAAATTAATTGTCTAACACAAGAGTTTTTAAAATAGTAATGGGAACAATTACAACAAATTGTGAAGGTCAACAGGTAATAAACTGATAAAGATGATTACAGTGGACTCATTTTAACAAACCGTAATTATTGTGTGAAGTAAAATAATATAATTTATGCCACAGTACATTTGGGCTGTGCGTTCTTCTCATACAGCCATCATTTTGACAACTTAAGTGTCAGTTGTAAACGAGCTGCGTCGACAATATTTTTCTGTATAATTCAAGGTATTAAAATTTTCTTCTCGATGTCTGGGTAGGGTAAGGACATAATAATCACTTGACACGCACAACAATTTAGTCGACGACTCGTGTGTGAATGTATGTACGCACAGTTACGATTCCATCATTTAAGCTTCAATTAGTTTATGATCTTTGTCTAGAACAATAACACTCTGAACTTAGGATATTCAAACAAGTCAGAATAACCTACCATTAAGGAGGGAGGTTGGAGGCCTTCAACGTTCTTACTAAATTTATTTACGGGAATGAAAGCATCCACGGTAGCTTAGTGATTAAGTAATAAGGAGTCAGTCTTATGAAAGAGAGGTCCCGGGTTCGAATCCTTGCCATTACACTACCGATGTAATCCCACTCCTAACACAATTCAATTGAGATTGAGGTTAGAGAGAATATTAGTAACTTCGGTTGCTAATATTGTTTAAAAAAAATAATGAGTGAATTTGAATATTACGTCTTCAATTAATTTTCATCATTTATGTTCATAATGATAGAAGGATTTGAAAAATATGTTACATTAATTTGTAAGCAAACAAGTGAACAATGTATACAATGCGAACAACAGTTGCGTGTGCTTCCGCGATGCGTGCCCTTAGCGCAGGCTCCAATCAATCACTGTCCACCTGTAATGACTTAATACTGACATACAACGCCTCAGTATTCTTCAGAAATTTGCTTCATAAAC
Organism: Pelosia muscerda; assembly: GCA_963691645.1. NCBI lineage: Eukaryota > Metazoa > Arthropoda > Insecta > Lepidoptera > Erebidae > Pelosia > Pelosia muscerda. Next base: position 11,552,833 of record OY829100.1, read on the forward strand.
GAGGAAATTTACATGATTACGGCACACTCTTATTATCGCCTCAATGAGCGTTCCGGCCGAGCGTTAATTACACTCAATGCTCCTTCGAAACCTTACGAGGCTTCATCGACCAATATTGTTCATCGAACTCGATCGTAAAGCGGGCCTAACAAAACAAAGAGCATAACACGACCATAGAGTTCGCAATAAAACCGCGTGAAAATGGCAATAGCTATTCAGAGGGAGATATTAAAATGCATGGAAATAAATTCGGCGTCGCATTCGGGCGTACGGCTCTGGGGGTGCAGTAAAAATAAACAGCGACGCCATTAGAACTCACTTCCATATTCAAATTTATGAACACGTCCGCGCCGCGTCGTTCGCCACGCCGCCACGCCACTCGCCACCGCCACTTCGGGGCTCCGCCACCCACTGCTGCCCAACACCATCATGTTAACGGTCAATTTAAAATTTCACCCTCCTTTTACATAACATAAACATTCACATTAAGAATTTCTTTTTAACTAAGTTCTACACTTTACATTCTACACATGTTTGTAATAAACATACTTGTAAGATAATTAACAGGTATTGTTTAAGACTGTTATATTTATATAATTTATAAAAATGTAATTTGGAGTTGTTACAGTACCCCCAAGTAAATAAATGTAAGTGCACCGACCGAGGTGTGTAGCGTGCGGCGAGCGGTGTACGAGAAACGCGTGCTCTAGCTTAAATAAACAGACGTTTTCAAAAATTTGTGTATTTAAATCGTATGTGACTCGTGTTACTGGTGCTATTTTTGTTTAACTGCCGCACTGATGGATCTGAAATAACACCTCGCCATAGTGCCGTTCAGGGAACTCACATTAAATTCATAAGGGATTAGATGTCATCATAAACAGGAATTATTTAGTCGACTGAGGTTAAAAACAACAACATAGATGCTTCTTAATTATTTTAATGGCAATTATAGTGTGGTTAATATATTTATCAACTGAAATATATTTACGTTCGCTTTACCTATAATAATGCTATTTTTTTTTTCATAAGTCAAAAGGGGAAATGCCAAAGTCGCTAATAGTTTGAAACAAAAGGGATTAGGTACATAAACAAATCTCTATCAGGCATCAACAGATTAGGTACATGTAGAAAATACTAATTTGTGCATAGAATCATATCGCAATCAATCTAAATTCTTTCTGAATTCAAATAGAGTCAAAATCAATGCATACTAACTTATTTATGCTAATTGTAAAACTTGCACAGGAACTACAAACAGACGTTTTCAGCAGCTAATAAGGAACGTAGTGAAATTTTTTAAAGGCAATTAGTATGCTAACTGTTTCAAATCGAATTTAGATTAGGATTAATAAGTTGTCCACGTGAATATAGATAATCGTGACCAATTTGTTCTTTCTCAAGCGCTGATCTATCCAAATTCCATCAGGTTTTCTAAAAAATTAACAAATTCCATCACCTATTTGAACCTCATTCTTCGCAATATAAGGGAAGCCTATGTCCTCCTTTTCCAAGCTCTAGTCCATCTTTGGACCAAATTTCGTCTAGATCGGTTCAGTTTAATGATATAGGCGTGAAACGGATAATAGACTAAAAAAGGGAATAAGTGTGACGCGTAGCAAGGTGTAGTCATTAGCCTTCGGAAACCTTAACACCGACGTATAAAAAATGACGTAACAAGCATAGCTCCATCTAGTGGAAACTCCTTAAATAAATGTGAAATGCTAGCTGTGGCTGACAAAATCTAAGCAGTCTATGTTACCATTCTATGTAAATAGAAAAATATTTTCAATTCATTACCTATTAATTAAAACTCAAAATAAAATAAGCAAAACAAAGACTTAGGTAAATTAAAACGCGTCGTGGAATTCCTCCGTAAAATAAGCATCTAAATTAACATTAAAATTAGAATAGGAAACCATGAATTTGTATCTGGCCTCCCAAAATCATGCACCAGACTCACATCCGTCAATCAGTAACCGGCTTAATCAGGCTTTGGACGCGGTTGAGGTTAACACCATGCCTGATGATGTGAAACTATAACTAGCAACGATGGTTGTCTACTATCTATGGGTCGAAGCGAGCAACCGATGAGATGATAACGGCTATCACAATAAAAGCAGTGGGATTGTTTCATCGGGACACTATTGACCTTTTTTATTTGCCATTTTCAACTCAATGTTATACTCCAATGCGTTTATTTTGGATTTGGGTACTTACATTGAAATACCTACCTTATGTTAAGCTTCCTATCTCAAAATAATTAAGAAAGTAAAACAGTTAATTAAGGTGATTACAACAGACTTGATTGTAACACTAAACAAAGTTTGCTGGGTTAGCTAGTAATAAATAATATGATTACTCTAAATATGATTTTCCCTGACTAATTTACCAATGCAGAGGCTAAACCGCTTTTATTTATCGTGCGAAAAATCCCCATGAATACCGTCCGTCCGACTTCAACTGACTAAAACGCACGGCGTCTTTGGGTCGTTAGTTGCCAGAAGTGAAATTATAGCCAATATATCCCCCGCACCCCGGTCGACCCGAGATGACCCCCTTCGGGTGTAGGGACCACAGTGTCCCCGTCTTGCCCCTGTGTATGAGTAACACTATGCGCTGTCGCCACGGCCTGCTTCTGCTACGCTGACAGGTGGCTTCACCCGTCACCCCCAAGCCCGAACTCATGGAGGACGGAGGTCATTCTGCGACCTCTGACGCCCGAGTCGAGAGGCTGAACCGCTGAGGCATATAACTGCTTTGTTTATAGTTAATCCTTTTAAATTGTAATTGTATTAGGGTCGTACACCAAAACGAAAAATGTTTATTACTAAAGTTATTATTTTGCCTACTTAAGTGATTAGAATATTCGAAAACAATCAGAATACCATATCAATTCATTTTAATTATCGAATATGGCATTGGGTGATTAAAAATTCATCACTAGATATTATTTCATAATTGATTTGAATTTTATTTTTGTGATCATTAACTAATAATTCATATTTTCACAAAATATTACACGTATTTTTTTTTTATCTTAATTCATTCTTAATGACCATGTTTTTGCATTAAGTATTACCTAAGATATGATAATGTGGGAACCATTTTTACAAAAAATTTCATTTTATCTGAGTGTTGTCTCACATAAAATGATACCTGACGTGTTGAATATTAGACAGCGGAAGCAGTGACTAAGTTGTCGAACTAGTGATGGAGTGGGTGGACTGAATTTAGTTCCTACACGGAGGTTTTATTTTAGTATTAAAGGCACTTAAATTTTATTTTATGATTACCTATAGATATTGGTTGTAACAAACCTACTTCGTTTAGCGTTCGACATTGTGTAGAAGACTCTATTTCCAGGTTAAATCTATATTATTTAACTGATATTAATTGTTTGAAAATTTTATCAAAACATTAATAGATGTTTAAGATTGATTTATACCTAAATGTTTTTGTGATCCAATGGACAAGGTAGATCTTAAACTGTCAAGATTTAGCGCTAAGGTAATGGACAACTTAGAAACTTCGACTGTCCTACTGACTGTCTATACCTACCTATGTATAATATAGGATCATGATAACTTACGTTTCATATTGTTACGTAAACACGTTGTGTGCTACTGTTGACATAATAAATGCTAAGAGTTTTAGAAATAAATAAAAACCAAAATAAACTGGAATTCACTCATTTATGAATCTACTCTAAATCATTACACATCCCTTTTAGCAGGTTATATCTACCTATTGTGTAGCGCAGGTGGTATTATTCAATATACCTAATGTAATAATATTGCTGTATGTATAGGTACCTATAAACCATCCAAATATCAAACCTAAAGTCAAAGTAAGTCTTATGTATTTCATATAGGCACCTACCTACATAAAATATTTAATAGAACCCGGTCCTTGTACTAACCAACAATAAAGGACATACTTAGTACATTATGAACATACTTATAAGTAAAGTTCAATAATATCAATCCCACAAATAAGTCGAGCAAACAACTGTAACATACCAATAATAATCACTAACACGCCCTGCTAGTTTCGTTAATTAAAAAAAACATCCACCCTCGAAGATCGAAGGCAAATGACATGAACGAAATAGTATCGGCTGTGTTCAGTCGAATGGTCGATCCGATGACTGGCAGAATCGACTAAATTGCTTCTATCACATTAATATTGGATCCGAAGGCGGGTTACGGCAGTCACACGTATATACTTTATATTTAATTTAAAATACACAATGCGATTGACATGGCTCCCGGCCTCCGCTTTTTCATACCTAACGACTCCTCGTCAATTTGTTTCAGAAATTAAAATTGATCGTCATCAATGAACCTAGTTACGGATGTCGAGCCGCGGCTTTACGTGGCTATCTGTGCCTCGAAGAACCTTCTCACTAAATATTTGAGGCCATGCTGCGATGGCTTTCAAATTAAACCAATATGTTGGGCACGGTAAAAAAATGTGTTTGGTATTGTTACAAATGGAATGCTGACACATTGTAAGTGCCTTCGGTAAGTTGGGTACAAATTCTCACACAATACCTATCCTATGTTAACTACTAATATACACTTTTAGATGTGCTCTTTTAGAATTAATAAAAGTACAGTTTCAATTGCAGTCAAAAATCTAACACTATGAATCGCTTTGATATTTTAATTACCTACTTGTAAATGATACTCCTAATATCAATTTATTTAGGTATTAGCTTAACAGATGGATATTTTATTCATGGCCATTTCAAAATTAACCTGTAGAGCGTATGATTTGTTGACAAACGCACTATTGCTTCGTTACGTATGTAAATTTTTTAAATTAATAAACGTAAATTACAATATTAGATAGGTACCTACAAAATTGGTACCTGAATTTTAAAATCAGTCAAATATGTAGCCATTGAATTTAAATACATTTTATACAAAAGAGTTTCTCACGAACGTACCTAGGTAAGTAGTACCTACTGCTCGCATATTACTGAGAATTAATCTGTGATCAATTAAAATAGTCATACAATAATTATGCATACAAACAAAAAGTTATGACATGCAAGTTCAATTAGTGGCGGTGGTGTGGGAGGCTTCGCGGGGCGCTCGTCGCCGCCATCTAGCGGGCGTCAGCGCCGCCCACCGGCCGGCGGCCGCCTCGCGTCTAAGCTCACTAGCGACCACATGTCGCTTATGAATATGAGGCGTTATGATTATGAAAATATGCCCCGCCCCGAATATGGAATATGGAGGAGGGGGGGCCCGTGAAGCGCGTGCGAATGGGCGAAGTTTGATTTATGAGTCGGGGCGGCCCCGCCCCCTGTCATAACCGTATACCTGGTGCGCGCGCGCGCTGCCGCCCGCCGCCCGCCGCCGAGCGCTCAGTCCCGCTTCAGATGGCGAGTGGTGCGCCCGGTCACACGCCGTGTCCGCTCCGCACTGTGTACTTCGTCCGTGCCGAGTAGCGGTGCCGCGCGCGAGTGATCCGCCGACAGTACGCGTGGTGTGAACGAGCCCGGCCGAGTGCCCGTGACGCCGACCCTGCCATGCGCCGGCTCTGAGCGCCAGCCAGCGCGACACCATGCCGCGCGTGAAGCCCTCCTGCGTCCGCCGCGTCTCCATCGGTACTTAACTGTCCATCCATCATCACAGCACATCACACATGACGTTACCACACCGCGACCTCGCCATCCCCTATGGACCAGTGACGACACCTTCAGGAGGAATTCTGTGTTAATATCGATACGTTTCAGTTGAATACACGTAATTCGAACCGATAAAATGATTGAGTTAGCGACGATAAAATTCGGCATACATCAGAAAGTGAGCACTAAAATTCGTCACCAACGGGGTGAGTAAACAGTGCAGTGAATTTTCACGTACCTACATATCACATTAAGTTGACAAACCGGAATCATAAGTTATTAGGTATGTTATCGCCTACATTACATATAGTCAAGGAATAGTGCAATTTTGAAAGCCCTTTTCAGGAAAATTTTGAAGTAGCATTTAAATAACTTTCAATTTAAAATCTAAGTAGTTACATATCCAAAGGAAACCTAAGATCAATTACAGATGCGCAGCAAAAGAGAAACAAAACCTCAACGCTGAAAGTTGTCTGAAAAATAAAATTACATAGATGAGCACCTGAATCATAGTTTGCATAAAATGTCTGTATACCTACACCTGCAACAATGTTGTAAACTTGGCTGCAGTACAAAACACATTACATTCTCTCAAACAACCAAATAAAAACGATTACTGCCAACCAATATATCGAATTGAAAATGTTTGATACTAGAGATGTTTATATCCGTGATACAGATATAAATAGAAATCTAATGGTACGTTTCACAAGTGCCTACCTCTCTGTAGGCTATTCTCTTGACAAGTTATTAACCAGCATGACAAATTTTATGGTTACAACCATTAATAAAGTTGGACAAATAGCATTGAAAGTCTATTTATGAAATAATTTATGGAGCAATATTTCAATTGATATAATATTTACAAACCGATAAATTTGTTGTAGCAATCCATTTTTGCATAACCTTTATTGAGTTTAGATTATTAGCGATAAGTAGAATATTTAACTATGGATTAGTGTTGTGCGATATACCTATGTCATGGATGTACAGGTACACTAGAGCTGTTAAAGTGTGAACACAAAATAAATAAACATGTGTACGTTTAGCGACGGCCGGCCGAACGTGCGATGTTTTGTAACTTTCAAACGAACATTTTGTGAACATACACAGAGACATATTCCATACTAATTAATATTTAGTGACAACAGAACACATATTTTTTATATCTAGGTCATTTAATAAAAGGTCAACGCTTATCAATTTTCATTAGTGGCAAAACCAATTTTGATTTAATAGTTATGTATATGTACACTAAAACTAACATTTTTGAAAATATAAAACTGTTTTAAATATATTATAATCTTTTTATAGAAAAAAGCATATTACAAAATAGGTATAGATGGATTCAAAATTGTATCTATGCTTCGGCTTGTATCTATCATAAAATTAAATGTATAGATACCTGCTAGTTATTTATTCAAATATCATATTGGTGCATTTCTGCTTGTATCATAAAATTTAATGAACCTACTTGATCTGTATTCGATTATTCCATTAGCAAACACCTAGGGAGTTGGCTCATTATTATAACTACACAGATCATCAGTGTCCATATCGTGACGTTCTTAGGATTACTGTCTGGTAATGTACGCTACATTGCTATTCATAACTGTTTATTATTCCAAACACAGAGTTAGGGTCAATATAACAATCGATTTAAATTATGATTGGTTTACATATTCTCTAGGTAAATATTCAATAAGCGTTTTGATTCATAGTCACGTACCTACTTCTAACGTAGTCCGCAAATACTACCTAAACATTAAAGTGAAATAGATGTAGGTACACTTTATTTATGTTCAAAGGTCAATTCCAAAGATTATTTCTCTGATAATACTCCTAACTTGCTTAATCTACCGTATTACTTTCCAATGTTAAGGAATAAAAAGATTTTCTCGCGCTTAAGGAATTCTATGCTAACCTCTAAATACATATTAGACATGTTAGGTATTTATCAAACTATAACATTTTAGTATTTTGAAATTAATGCATACATCCTACATAAAAAATAGAAAGTTGATGTATTCTAAATATGGATCTTAGACATAAATTAATTTTGATTAGGCACTTAGCGGTTATTGTTTTTTTAGTAAAATTTATTTTTAAATCTACAAAAACCAACCAATGCTGTAAAGCTGCCAGCTTTTTTGGATAGGTTGCCAGGCTTCATTTATAGGCAGTTATTCTTTGACACTACATTTTTACTTCAGTTTTAAATCTTTTAATTGACTCACTCTCAACTCAACTCCCTTCCCCAACTTCATTTTATCAATATTAACACACTTTTAATGAATTCACACCTGTATTTTCTTTATCTAAAACTTCCTTATTTTTTGAAAATCTCCACAGAGATTTATCCTAAAAGCAGCCCGTCTCTGCTTAGCACCTGGAGGTTCTGTAAACCCGTATAAGATTGAAATACCCAAAAATCCTTCCTTAAAAGACAGCAGTTACAATTTCAAGTTTGTGGCCCCAGTAGTTTGCCGCTACATTGCAAATCAATCTAGACAAGTATCTAATTACCCACATATCTACTTATATATAGACGATTGACTGAAATAGTAACAAATATTATGCGGTTTGATTTAAATCTAAGAATAACATGTTCCTTTAAGAACGTTTATTTTCATTGAACGTTTATTTAAATATAACAAAATGATTCTCCATTTATAGTTTTAGGAAATAATACATTCATTCAGAAAATCACAAACGCAGACCTATATAAACTTTGTTGTGATGAAGTAATTTCAGACATAACGTGCACCGATTTTATGCATCCAGTTCCACGGCTTTTATTTCCAAAGCGTTGGTAATGGATTGATATTGTTTAAATCGACCATTACTGATTAAAAATAAATGTCTTTATCGTAGGGAATGACACGTTGTCAAATTTTATTAGTTACAGCGACCGCTACAGCGCTTACCTCGCTTTTATCTCATTGCTAGTTTTACGATTGCTCCATAAAATATTTATTATAGACATTTTATCTGTTAACGATTGAAATAACCTATTCATATTCTTATGAAATACGTATATTCCCTATTTGTTTGCCCGACTAATAAATTAAAAAGAACTCGTTAAATATCTAAGCCGGTTCTAATTCGGACTAAAATGAAAGATCGATATGCATACCGCCGTTCATTTACCTTGAATGATGAATAATAATTACTGTCGTTGTATAAATTATAGACTTTCTGTCAACAGATTAATGTACATCGATGCTAACCATAAATCAAAACGTACTAATGATGCTATATACTCACTTGTGTAAAATACTAATGTTTGTATACTGCTAACATGAGTTACTAGACACTCGTAAACACATTACTTACATAATAATTAAGTAACACAGATATCATTATATCATTCTCATAGAACGTTCTTAAAAATATACCTACCTAAGCAAAAATATACACATTACTTAATGGCACCTATAGGTTACAGCTAACAGCTAACTTTGTACAAAAGTTGGACAATAGTGAGCTATGAATTTCCGCCAAAACCGTCTCCTAAAACCTTTTTTACTATTTCTGCGTAACGAAGGCGGCGGGTGGCGTGCGGCGTGCGTCACCGCCACACAGCCTCTTTGAACCCACCGCAACCTGCTACCGAGCTTCACTGTCAAATGCCAACAAACAGACACCACTAATCCATCTTCTTACAAATATCTATTAAACGCACCGGCATTTCGCTACAAATGAGTTATTTAATCCCTCGCCGCAACATTATCCCGGATTATATCAATGTTTTGTGTAGGTGCTCACTTCAGCGTCCGCATTTCAAAACATCACCGAACATAAACCACAAAAAATGGTATTATCGACCTTAGTTTGGCATATTCAACGTTTGGCTTTCAAACTCGACACCAAAATGAAAAGGCAGGTAAATCTATATAAAATACATATTTTAAATATTAAAACGGTGAAAGTATAATGTGACTGATAAGCAAATGGATGCACCGAAATACATTCGAAATGTTTCATTTAATAATATACCTATTAGGGCCCGTAAGAGGTGAATCGTGTTGGCTTTTTGGAAACTCAATAAATTATTATGCGATGGGGTACTTACATAAATACCTTATGTTTTTATTGGTATATATTCAGTCAATGTACAACATCTGTGCGCCTAATTAATAACGTTTCAAACTGGATTTACTTCCGTAAGAAGTTATCAATGAGTTATGATTTAGATAAGAGTTTGCTTGATGGAAATATTCAACTAATTATTATTATTAGCCGTTTTTAATGCACCCAGGAAAGGTTTTAGTACGATGAGACTGCCATGTAAGAGCAACGAAGTGTGTTTTTGTCCTTATTATTTTCAATTTGAACATAACAATCTGTTTATTTAAATTATATTATCAAACAAGTAATCCGGCCTAACTACACCTCGCTGCAACTAAAAAGTATTTCATTCCGTCAACTTTCTGAAAATTTTCTGTCACAAAAAATGTCTGCAAAAATAATGAACACAAAAATAAATCAGCCCAATCGGTAGAAGAATCTTAAGAAATAAGCAGAAGTCCCTATATTTGTGGTAATTCATTTTCCTTTAAATAAATAGATATCAAATCATTTATCGTCACTATTTCAATCTCATCACTGTCACCATTATCACAGCTTCATTTCTCATTGCATACAAAACTTGCACTTAAAACTCTTTTACTTGAGTTGGCTTATATTGGCTTTTACAAGGGCCTCTTTCGTCTGATATAAGTATGCATTATACCAAGGCAGAAACACCTAGATCTGATAAACCTTTTCATGCGCACAAGTATTTTGTATTAAGTGGGAACCGAACCCGTAACTTCCGACATAGCAGTCTAATGCGCTACACTCACGTCAATTTAATATAACCTTTATTAAATTTCATTCCCTACTTACATTCCAACGTCCTGTCATAATATCAGTTACCTAGGTCTAAAGAACATGCACCTTTGCTCGTTAAGTGTATCACCGGCGCAAGTCTTGTCATAATGACCCCGCATTGTAATCGTCATTACGATAAGAATACAGGGCAACACTGCCTTGAAGACACTTAATTGATATTATAACTTGACTTTAGAACCCCGCTTAGAGCCTTGTAACGCCCACTCGATAGATATAAACCTTGGATATTAATATACGTATTAAATTTGAGAGGCTGTAGGTATAATCAATGAATTATTATTATATATTTACCTGTATAGTATAGGTACTTACATAATGAAATTATAAGGTTTATTATATTTAATCTGAGTTTAGCTATGGGGGCCCAAACCAACCACACCTTCTGGCTGGCAAACCTGATAATTAAAGAACAAAGGAAGGAGCAAAAGGAAGAAAAGAATCTTTGCCTCTCGAAAGGAGGAGAAAAAGTAAACGAACCCCGAGCTTCGTAGCGAAAGCCTCAGATCCAAGCAGTAACAGTATTCGTCTGGTGGGAGGTTCAGTCTTAATCTTCTCACACTCTGTTGTTGTAGACAGTAATTTACTATCTACGTATATTTAATGATATGCATTTATACCACCATTATTTTGATCTCTAGCCCCGCCGCACATTTTCACACTCGCATTGACCGTCACGAGCCGCGTGCGAGCTGCAATATTTAAAACCTGTGGTATAGTACCGAACTCTGCATTTGTTCTCATATGTCAACGCAGGCACGTAATACATAGTTAGGTACTGCGAGTGTGGGTATGTGGGCAAAAGACTATAGCCCCTATCTGTTCTTAAGGTTTACTTTATCTTTGGTTTTACTAGAGCGACTACAGTTGACTCCAACACTCAAGAGGAATGCGTTGTTCAGAACCTCGTTTGACCATCTGCAGACCACACTGGTTGGTTTGGACACGAAAATCTTGGTTTCTATTTCGATTCTATACTACCATTTCATATAGCGGTACATATTCGCATTTCCCTATGCGATCGAGACAATGGGTAGTTGAGGTACCAAACCAAGAATTTAGTCAGAATTGGTGCGCATGCACGGTGAGGGATAAAACGGTGACTCTCGCTCCGACTAGTACCTGGGGCAAAGATTGGCTAAACTATCCTGCGCGCCAATGCTGTTATGTTGATAGGCACCTATGCACCTTGTACGGGGGTATGTTAATAGATTAGATATAATACAATGTAATTTAAATTTATATTAGCTTAGCTAGTATCGTAACAAGAAGAACAAATGGCCGTTGGAGCCGAAAGGTTCTCGAATGGAGATCGCGCGTACCGGTAGACGAAGCGTGGGACGACTTCCTGCGAGGTGGACAGACGACATAGTCAAAGTCGCGGGTACCCATTGGATGCAGACCGCCTCCAACAGGGCGGATTGGAGGTCGATGGGGGAGGCCTATGTTCAGCAGTGGACGTCTTGTGACTGAAATGATGATGATTAGCATCATACTTTTTTATTGTGATACATACCTACACATCTATACCGGTTGATTTTATAGTGGTTTTGGAAAAAAAGATTTTGGGCACAATTTCGATAGTAAAATCGTAAGGAAGAGTCCTAATTTGGCGAAAAAAAAATTTTTTTTTTACACGTCCCATACATTTTTCTGTTCACCTGCACATTATTGCCATACATAAAGTGAATTTTTTTTTTCTTCAAAATTAAAACTTCCAGTCGATTTTGCTACCGAAACTGTGTGTGAAACCAAATATTCTTTTTCCGAAACCACTATAATAAATAATAATAAATAAATAAATTAGAATATTAGATACAATTAGATGCAATGAGGAACTTAGGTTAAGTGTACCAAACTAATACAACAAGTGCACTAGCAGTAAAAATGGTACCGTTAACGGTATCCTGTGACACGAACTTTGCGCGAACATAGAAATTTAATATCGATCACTGAAGTTAATAGACTACGGAATACGATGTTTTGAATCAATCGTAACCACAATAATTAAATAATACTAAATTTTTCAAATAAACAACAGTAGTTTTCTTAATGTTTGTTGATAACTTTGTGAACAGCATTTACAAATTTGCGATTAAAATAATTTAAAATTATGACCTCTCGAACTAAATTACATAAGAATATCTAATTGTAACGATAGTATTTATTTCATAATTTCTTCATGCTTAGGATGATGTACAAATATATAAAAGTAGACATGTAACTATCCAGATTATCCAGTATTCCGAGGAGAGACGTGTGAGAAACACAGCGCCCACTGCAAAAAGTTTGAATGTCAATAAGTGCAATTCATTATTGCAGAATTGTCACTGAAACACCTGCATTTTCTTTCGCTACACACATTCCGGCCCTGTGGCGGTTATTATCGTAGGGTGTAGAGGAATTGGGTATATTTAACCTATAATCAATACTTTGGTCTGTCCATTACAATAAATTTACTTTGATACTTAGATATATTTCAATAATAAAAACAAATAAAATAAGATCCCGTTTTTTGTAAATTTAGTTTAGCGACACCTTCGGTCCTTATTATTCATTAATAACAATTTATTAATAAATCCGAAATCAAAATAATTTAGAAATCTGTTATAGCTTTTCAATGTAATTCGTGTGAAAATGAATTCTGCATTATGACATGACTAGACACAACTTTCTTTTAATCAAAAACCACATTGTCTTCGTCGTCCACACATCCAACCATATCGAAGTGATGCAAAAATTAAAGCAAAAATATTTTCATCTACTTTGAAATCTGTATAAGAAACAGTATAACTAATACAGCTACCGACAGAATGAATTATTCAGATATAGATATCCAGTAGCCACAGAATTTACCATTTATCATAGAAATATTCTACTCAAGTACTTCACGATAAATTTCGCTAATCGCCGTGTCTAGACAAATGTAATAATCAAAGAATCCATTCGGTAATTATAAGAGGCATTTTTTACATTTATTGGCCATGAAACAAACGTGTCCTGAGTACGGACCAGTCCTATATTGGCGCCTTTTAGATCAAATTTATATTTTGATATTGGTGAAAACAAGTTTCTGATCCGGTCATTGCGACAAACCAATACAAAAGTAATAGGTACTTAAGACGTAAGCTACTGAGTATCATATCTTTCGTTATCAGTTGAAGCACTATTGTAGCCACATTATCGCAAATTGTGGTCGTGAATCCAAGAAGCAACTCAGGGGAGGGTTATATAAAGAATATAAATCTACCAATAGTACTTAAGTATAGGTATGTCTGCTTCTAGTACTACCATAATGGATATGTAATATTCTAGGCAATAATTAGATAGTGCCATCAAAATTCAAACTAAGGACAACTTGTAAGCTTCAAAATTTGATTATAAAAGGATACATACTTTACTTTTTCTCTTTACTTTCTTTTTCTCTTCCTCATTTCATTATAATTTGTATCTTGTATTACGCCTATCACGATAACAATACAATATTTAATTGTTCTATCATATTACTGTCCATCCTAAGGTTGCTTGAAAGAATTTGCTTCTAACGATAAGTACGGCCGATACGGCTATTGTAAGTATATACAATGATTTAGGTGTACCTATAACGCTTTCACTCTACGGTAATTTTGTTTTTTGGTGTACAATAAAAAATAAAAATATAGGGGTATCTACCTACGTTTTGTAACAACATTCAATCACACATAAAACACTGAGACCAATGCATGTAGGCATATTAATAGTTATATATAGTTGTATTGAACGGAAAACGAAACTAAGACCTCTAATGCTAATATAACGTAGGTACACTTAGGTAATTTTATAAAGCGAAGACTAGCTCCTCTCAGGTAGGTTGAGTTTATCCGTTATAACCCCATCACTTCACCAGTCTGCAAAGTTGTGTATGCAGGGTGTACTAACCTCACCTGCTAGTTGGAAGTTTGCCTATCGGAGTTAGGAGGTCAGAGGATCGTCGCCAAAACCAACATGATTAATAAAAACAATAACCGGGCCTCAGGCTTCAAATGGTATGGCTTTAAGAGTTAATAGTGATATTAGTAAATCGCAATCATCGTATTCTAAGATGTCCGTCTCTACGTAGAGTTAACTTTACATGGGGACGTAGACCAATCCCTTACAGAGAGAATGCTCTGACCAACTGAGCTACTTGATTTCAATATAAATCTATTTGAATTGTATGCGTAGGCTTGCTAATTGCTACAGGATTTAATTTAAAAACTTATTTGTTGTGTTAATAAAACTTAGTGGTTTCCACATTTGTGACTCACTCACATATTCTCAATAAACATAAATAAAACATATGTTCACTAAATCAGATTAATCAAAGCGTTCAAGCAAGCGTGCAATTTAGTCATACGAAATATAGCCTACTCACCTTTTTGTTGGTTTGTAAAAAAGATTTTTATTTTCTAAACTTTTAATATCTGATATTCAGACATAATCTGACTCTGCCTATGATAAATTTACAGTTTTTAAATATACCCAGGATATCTGTTTTCGAGCTCTGAAAGATTTATCAAAATCGGTTCAGTATTTTCTGAGTAATGTAGGTGTAGGTACAGGTTACAGGAGGTAACAAGTGTAGGAACAAGATGATGTAAGTGACACAAGGTTAAACCATATATCGTTCTAAATTCGATAAAATAATCGTTCTATATTCGGTAAACTTACCTAAAAGTAGGTATTTATTTGCTTGCCTATTTTTATCACAAATGAGGATATTATGACTGTTATACAATTGACCTAAGTACCTGCCTACTTACAATAAAACTTTTGAAGCATACTAATTTTCAATTGTTTCGAAATGTCAAAACACTTTACTAACTGTAGGTAATTGAATTAATAAACCTATAAATAATAAACAATGTCGATACGAACAAAGCTATTAACATTTGACATGTTTTCATAGAAACATACGAAAATAAAACCCAGATGTTGGAATATGCAAGTGACACTTTATTTTTAGTTTTGTACCCTTCTCAATTCTATTGTCAGTGCTAAAACGGAACGCGAATGGTGTAGCGCGCTACTTCTAGCGACATCTACCATCGAGTAGGGAGAACTAGAAAAGTTGCACGAAAATAATTTGGCCACGCTATTATCTCGTTATAAAGCGTTGTAGTTTTCTTTCACAACTTTAACATTTTTCAACTGTTCGTTATTATATTATAGTTACAGTCCGTTTAATAGGTAGTATCTACCTTTACTAATAATAGATAGGTAGGTAGTTTAATAATAGGCATACAATTTATTGAAAACTGATGTTTTAGTGTTATAGTGTTTTTACCTACTTCATCAACACAGCGTCTGTCACGGTTAGGTAGATTAAAAGATATGGACATAGTTTATTTCTGCGATGACCACACAATTTTACAATGTAACTAATATAAGAGTCAATATCGGACTTACTCGTCTGACAACTGTTTTTATTAGTTTACCCACCTGCCTATGTTATGCATTTAGAAAAACAGAATGCTTTATATCACTTATTCTCATTCGTCGTCGTCAATTTTAGGTACCAACTTATTATTTTTAATTGGTTATGACTTTACATAAGTAGGCAGATATTTTAATTATGTCATTGCTTGTGAGAAAAATAAGGTCCAGAAGAACTCTGAGGGCGATAACATTAGCTAATACGAGAATAGTGTCAGAAGGATTAGGTTAGATGCTTGATCCTTATATCGCAGATCGTCATATGAATCACAGTCGGCAAACCTGCAACGTTTTGTCAAATCTTTATTGCGAAGCGAAGAGCGCTAGGAATATTTAACCCTGATAACGTAAACGCTCCTATTACCGCCAGTTTAAGCTGTCTTTGCATTCACATGAAAAAAACAGTTATAAGCTGTTATGTTAGGAGACATGTTATAATTTATAATTAACCTCAACGAAGTATTCTTTGAAATTCAGTACTCAAATTCAATATTAAATAACACAATATTTATTAAATAATTGTTTAATCCAAAAGAGCAGTTGATTCTATTACCGACCCAAAAAAGCAGCAAGATTCTATTACCGCTTTTTCTGATTCCATTACCGACCACTATAAAATGATTACTTTTTATATGCGATTAAATAAAAGAAAAATGTTTTTGAGGTATTTATTAGGGAATAATAATAGTTTTGAGATGAATTATATTGTATTATAATCATAATAATTCATTGCAATTCTTAAAGCACATACTTTTTGTCATTTTTATTAATTAAAACAATATAATCAGTCAGAGAAAACAGTCTTCAAATAATTAATTTTTTATTTCATAATTTCCTATGGGTATACTAATTAGAAATTAAAAATCAGTAAAAAAATGTTGTCACGCAGAGTTGTTCTTGGTATACCATAGGTATTGGATGCTTCGTAAATGCTGGTCCCTTCATCTATAGCTGCTAAAGTAACTTCTAGGTGTACTTTTTGCGCTTCTGGGTCTCCATGATTCTATAAAAAACTATAAAGAGTTGTGAAATTTAATTCTTCAAAATAAGCATTAAAAAGATTTACAATGAAGACATACAGAGTAAATTTCGCAATTATATTATTGTCAAGTCTACCTCTAAACTATTTTACATCAATCTCTTCAAAAAATAATTTATCCCCTATTACCACCATTTATTATGCACGGGGGTTGAAAGGGGAGGGGGGGCTTCAGCCCCCGTGCATAATAAAAAGCAACTACGTATAATATACCTATGTTCTCAAACTCTTGTCCATTTTTGTATCCAAATCCAGAATCTCCTGTTCTCCTCCCCCCTTTTCGCAAGAAAGGTAGCCTATGTAAATTTGCAAGCTCTAAACTATCTTTATACCAAATCAGATCACGATATCTTGAAAAATCACGAACTTTCATTCTCTATTTCTCCGCTTTGATCCCCCATTTTCACTAAAAAAACCTATGCCTGTTCCCATGCTTCAATATGTCTCTGTACCAAATTTTATCAAGATCGGTTTAGTGGTTTAGGCGTGAACCACTAAGGTTTAGGCGTGAAAGCGTAACAGACAGAGTTACTTTCGCATTTATAATGTAAGTATAGAAATCGATATGGATTATATCGTCATAGCTGTGAGTCGGTAATAGAAATAATTATGAATATTGCAATATTCTAACAACGCTATGGGTCGTTATTAGTATCAAGTTTCGAAATTTAGATTCTATTACCGCCTCAAATTAAAACATGATTTATTAACATAAAAACCAATAAAAATCATAATATTATGAGTTAGTTTGGAAAACAAATATATACATAACAGTTGTAATGGGGTAGCAAGAAGACAATTCAATTTTTAGTACGTTATTTTCCTTAAGTAAAATTGAGGTGTACTTACGTGGCTGGAGGCGCGTTACTATGGAACGGCTGTCCGCTTCGATCGCGTCTCACTTATTGTCGAATTATTTCTTTCATTGGCAATTTAGACACGCGAACTTTAGTCTTTTCGTTGGCTAACAAAATTATCTAACAAATTTTTAATATATGTGTTTTCTGGAACGTATATTATGTCTGATATGAAAGATTTAAAAAATAGATCGTTAATGAATGCATATTTTGGTGGGTCGTTAATAGGCGCTTTTACGTTATAATAATTCTATGGCGTCGTCACTGTGTCTTGTTTCTATTTAATATTATTTTAAACCTTAAGCCTAATAGTAGGTATAGTTTGATGCATACAAGGTCGCAAAAATAACATTAACGATTGACTCTTTTGTTCTAGGAGAAAGTTCGGGATCCTGCTCAGAGGACGAAATAAACAATGTTGATGAAACGAGAGAGCGGCCTGAAGCGCACATGTGCCCGCGCTGTCAGGAGCAATTCGAAAACCTCCACGAATTTCTATACCACAAACGACTGTGTGACGAAAAGGCGTTACAAATGGGCGAGGAAAGAATGCACTCCGATCCAGAGGAAATGGTCGTTTCTGGTGATGAAGAAATGGATGGACCTAATAAACGACTAGAACAAGTCCGACGGCATCGACAAGATGCAGAGAACAATAATAGCCTTGAAGATGGTGAAGCCGAAGTGCCTGAAGCTGATGTGCCACCGGTCGGGCTCCCCTTCCCGGTGGCTGGTCACGTCACGCTTGAGGCTTTACAAAACACTAAAGTTGCTGTGGCACAATTTGCCGCAACTACTATGGCGAACAACGCTGATAATGAAGCGGCGTTACATGAACTAGCAGTGTTACAAAGCACATTATTTACGCTACAACACCAACAAGTGTTTCAGCTACAATTAATACGACAGTTACAAAATCAATTATCATTAACGCGACGGAAAGACGATCCAATCCAGAGTCCGCCGCCGAGTGAACCTGAACCAAGTCTGCCAGCGCCTCCCGCTCGATCACCGTCGCCGCCGCCTCGTCCGCCACGGGAGCCAACTCCTGTTGCACCCACCCCTCCCACTAGTCAAAACTTGCCGTCAACCCACTCGCATCTCACACCTAAGACGGAACCAATATCTATTCCTAAGCTTCCAATCTCTTCTCCACCG
This sequence comes from Pelosia muscerda, assembly GCA_963691645.1. Lineage (NCBI taxonomy): Eukaryota > Metazoa > Arthropoda > Insecta > Lepidoptera > Erebidae > Pelosia > Pelosia muscerda. The sequence continues at coordinate 11,571,875 of OY829100.1, forward strand.
ATGATGAGCCATCCACCCTATAGCTCCATATCCTCGTCGTTAGCGTCATCAATAATCACAAACAACGACCCACCACCGTCACTCAACGAACCAAATACGCTAGAAATGCTTCAAAAACGTGCTCAAGAAGTATTAGACAACGCGTCGCAAGGCCTATTAGCAAATAATCTTGCCGATGAACTCGCCTTCAGGAAATCTGGAAAAATGTCACCTTATGACGGAAAATCCGGAGGGAGAAACGAACCCTTTTTCAAGCACCGCTGCCGTTACTGTGGAAAAGTATTCGGAAGTGACTCGGCGCTGCAAATCCACATTCGATCGCACACAGGTGAAAGACCTTTTAAATGTAATGTATGTGGATCACGATTTACAACCAAAGGCAACCTAAAAGTTCATTTCCAAAGACATACAGCAAAGTTTCCACATGTCAAGATGAATCCCAATCCAGTACCTGAGCATTTGGATAAATATCATCCCCCACTGTTAGCGCAGTTGTCGCCGGGACCAATTCCTGGCATGCCACCACATCCACTTCAATTCCCTCCGGGTGCGCCAGCTCCTTTTCCGCCAAGCTTGCCATTATACAGACCCACACACCATGATATTTTACCACCTCGTCCACTTGGAGATAAACCTTTGCCGCCTCATCCATTATTTGTGATGCGAGAGGAACAAGAAGCTCCGGCTGATCTCAGTAAACCATCCGCGCCGAGCCCTTGCCAATCAGGACCAGAGGTTAAGTCTGAACCACATGACGAGGAGAGTCAACGAGATTCAAGTTTTGAAGACACAGATCGTGTTTCTCCAAAAAGAGAACCTGAAGAAAACGATACAGCACCAGATCCTGAACAAGACAGATATCCCTCGACATCGCCATACGACGACAGCATGGATTCAAAATATAGCAATGAAGAACAAATCGGCAGAGACAGTCCCCACGTGAAGCCCGATCCAGATCAACCGGAAAACCTCTCAAGTAAGAATTCACCGATATCGGGACCAATTTCAATAGCAACGGGTCTACGTACCTTTCCTTCATATCCTCTTTTTCCCCAGTCACCACCTAGTAGTATATCTTCTGGTTGTTTAACTCCATTTCTAAATACAATTCACAATACTGTTGATATGGATCCGACGCGCGATCCTGTGTTCTATAACTCTATATTACCACGTCCAGGTAGCAATGATAACTCCTGGGAAAGTTTAATAGAAATAACAAAAACATCAGAAACTTCAAAACTTCAACAGTTAGTCGATAATATCGATAACAAAGTATCAGATCCTAACGAATGTATAGTATGTCACCGTGTTCTCTCCTGCAAAAGTGCCTTACAAATGCACTATCGTACACACACGGGCGAAAGGCCTTTCCGATGTAAATTGTGTGGTCGCGCTTTTACGACCAAAGGCAATTTGAAAACCCATATGGGCGTTCATCGCATTAAACCTCCCGTTCAAATGTTACACCAATGTCCAGTTTGTCATAAGAAATTTTCGGATCCCTCAATATTACATCAACACATACGACTTCATACGGGTGAACGTGCCAGCATCCCTTTTGATCACGTGAGAAACCTTGATATTGAGGGTTTTCCATCATTGAGTAATGGGTCAGACGTCAGCGACTATCAAGTTCAGCGCCCTATCCCACCTCCGATGTTTCCCACTCCGAACACTCCCGGCGACCGACGGGCGGACTCCCACGGGACCGACGATGAGAGCGGCCGGGACGAGCGCGAGCCCGCTATTCGGGAGTTCGACGACGACTTAGATATAAAGGATCGTCGAACTTCGCCGCTCTCCGTCTGCGCCTCGGCGTCCGAAAGCGAAATAAAAACCATCACCACAACGGCTTCCCTCCCATCGGCGACAGGTTCGGAGAGCGGGCGGAGCGCGCGAGCCTCACCGCCATCACCCACGATGTCGTCGCTGTCGACGCCGCCGAGGTTGCCGCTGCACTCACCGCTGCCGTCGCCGCCCACACCTATCGCCGCGCTCGGCGCTCTCGGAGGATCGCCCTTCAGCCCGCTCGGACTCGCATTCCCTCCCGCAGGTATGCGCTAGCGGGATCTTATATTTTCGTCCGCCCCGGTCGCCCGCATTTCCATTTCCTTATATTGATCCTCATCCACCGACTAATACATAAATAACCGGGCGCTCGAATACACACCAGCTATAGCAACTAAAACTCATTGTGAAAGAAGTAGTCATCATTCATTATCAAGTGTAATCGTGCGTTCCGAGTGTTGTACAATTAGTGGCACCGAAACCGAATTGAATGATGGGTTTATTTGTGTGCAGTGCGCGGCAACACAACGTGTAACCTCTGCTACAAGACATTCGCCTGCAACTCTGCTCTGGAGATACATTACCGCAGTCACACTAAGGAGCGACCGTTTAAGTGCACTGTCTGTGATCGCGGCTTCTCCACAAAGGTTTGTGCATATGTTTATTATGAAACTCTGCAATCTTTAGACATACCCAATTACCCCCCATTCATTAATACATTTGTTCAGTTCAAGAAACTTAGGTACCAACAGAATATTTTGCACTTCTAAAAGAAAAAGAATACAATGTCTTAATACGAGTATCGTGTAATAGTCATGTTACCAGCATGCTTGTAGGTCAGATTGAGTATCTTTGGCTTATAGCCAGTTCATACTTTATTGTTACACAAATAGCGAAACGTACGTGTTTACGACATTTCCACTAATTTTCACTGCATCTAAAAAATAATAAGATAATAAAATATTTTAAAATGTAAAAATTACTACTTCAGTCCGTGGTTTCGAATATAATTATATTAAAAAACGACTTTATTTTGTTTTGTTTTCTGAGATACCTATCTCTGATTGAGCATCATCATCACCACGTCGTATAAAACAAAGTCGCTTCCCACGTCTGTTTGTCCCTACATATGCTTAAATCTTAAAAAAAACTATGCAACGGAATTTGATGCAGTTTTTCTTAATAGATAGAGTGATTTAAGAGGAAGATTCATATGTATAATACATGTACATATAACATAGTAGACGAATACTGATCATTTTAGAGGATTCTAACGTGATGTCGTAAATTAACACATCTTTTATACGCTTACATTGCAAACGCTGGCTGAACCTCTCGAGATAGATCAACTAAAGTAGATCCTCATAAAACTCCGCGATATGTCAATCACCTAAGGGTAACCCACAATAACCATTATATTTTACGAGTTACAAAAAAATAACGTGCCATTTGCAAAGCTATTTTTAACAATACAGTATCCTATTAAATACGTTAGACACGATATGCAAATATATATCGTAGGTATGATGTGCATTTAATGTAGATCAACATTGTCAGTATACCATTTGGATTAATGGTTTAAGCGTTGTCCAAAAATGAAAAATCCGCGGGTGGTGCGGAGAAGAAATGATTGAATGTTGAAAATACAGGGTACCTGCACAGAAAAACGGAGTAATTTAAATATGGAATATTATTATTAGTATGATATCTAATAGACCTTTGCGTAAAGGTGCTTTATTTACAAACTGTATTTTAAACTTAAATTTTATCCTTTCATTAAATAACTATATTTATGAAGGAGATTTGATCCTTGAGGTGGACGCTATGAATCCTTTACTTTACTATGAACTGGCATATTTTTAACTCCTCAATTATCTACATGACTTTCAAAGAATCAACGTTGCAATATGTTCAAGAAGAAATGTTAAAACTTAAATTATACCTATAAATATAACTGAAACTAGTGTCTGTAGCAGTGTATAATATTCATAATGGTTATGTAATGTGCTGGTACACACCCCGTGTTTGATAAATTGCAAGCGAAGCACTGAGTTCCAAGTTTAACCCGAGACATCGACAAGCGACTATTGTACGCGACTAACTTCATGCGACGGTTTCATTTCATCCAAGTTTCAGTGCATTAATTTTGCAGGAGTAATTATTAGTCGCCAGACGTCGCTTCTAGTTCGTATTAGTTTTAGTTGTTGTCTGCTACCGTCACCTCACATCTGAACTGTTGCAAGCTTGCCAAGTAATTGAGGACTAACTACACAAACTTGTAGGCTCGTTTGTTTCGATTTAATCAAAACTGTGTACAACATCGTGTCACAGTCACAATTTTATCAACGTTCAGAAATAAAAACCCATTAATCCTCAACGAGGTTGTCAGATCTATCTGCGAGTCTAGGTAACTTATATTTACTTATAAGGCCAGCACTTGTTTGTCGTGGGGCCAACAACATTTACCATCGTTTCCATTACAGATAATTAAACATTGTTTATTATCCAATTTCACTGTTTTATAGATAATCGCAAATTGAAATATTGGTCATGCCATTAATTTATTAAAGGGGGATAATACCTATGATTTGTTTTTTTCATATGATATGGCCACAATTATAGATTGCACCTACATATAGCTGGTTATTTTTTCTTACCATAACACTCGCTGTATAATCTTTCTGTTGTAACATCTCAATCTGAACTGTACACCTTAGAAAAGCTCAATTAATTGCTTTTGTGTTGAAGAAAACATATAAGTGCAGAGTAACCGCAACAGCATTCTGAATAGGCTTCCGCTTGAAACCACATAAATAAAATAATAAAAACAATAGGACATTATCTTGGCATACAGTAACAATACCGGAAGATAGACATATCGAATAATATAAACTTAACCAGTCTTATATAGCGAACTAAACTGTTTTGTGAAATCTATATTATAAAACCGGTCCGTTGACGGAGAAATGGACTGCAACTTCTAATAATGTTTTTACGATTATTGTATATTTATCACATTTAATATAATGCTACTTAAACGTTACTAATATATAAATGTTATAATTCCAGAGCCTTATCACCATAAAATATAGTCATAGTGGCGATGTTTAATTGAGAACATAGAACTGAATCTACCTATTCGCACTGTTGACTAGCTAATGAATGTCATAGGCGATATATACTGCTTTAATAGATATTATTCAAACATCTAAATAATAATGTGAAACATTTATTAGGAGGTAGATCAGAACAAAACGAATTAATTTAATATTTTAGATAGTAAATAAAGGTTGTTAAAAGCATTTTTATGATGATACAAGTTTTATACTTGGTTCGGCCAATATTTCAAGCGTGTGGTGTAAAGCTGCGCTTGCGACGGTCCATCGCGTCGCGCCACAAAAATGATAAGTCATAAAAACAACGTCACGGAAAACGATCGGAATATTAATTCATGTCGTAAAATATTTATTGCTTATAAATCCTTGAGCCTTTACCTACGCTTCTCGTCATAAAAAGATTATTTATGCTTGACAAAGTAACATTTTTCGTATGTTACCGAAAGTGACCAGGGTTCTTATCAATAAAATATAGGTTGTTTACGATGGCGCCGAGGTTAAAAGTTTAAATCCTATTGAAGATGTATTCGTTGACCGCAATTCAATTAGTTCTCGAGATAAAATACCAGCGGTTACGTAGCTAAGGATACGGCATCAGTTGGATAATATAAAAAAGCAACTTAGTTTACAATCTACTCTACCTACTAATAATTACTTTTACAAGCAAGTTTCACAATTTTTTGACATGTTTTAACTTTTCTTTTATTATATTATTTAAATTAATTGATTGTAAAGCATCTGAAAATAGATTTGCCACTCTGAAAAGAAGGCTCTGCAATAACCCAACTACTACGATTTACATTAACAGTCCGCCACATCGTATCCAATAAAAATATTATACGACAATACAACAGTTATAGTTAACTAAATACTACTGTTTCTTTTATTAATTGAATGTAAACGAAAGCCTACAAGTTTAATTCGCCAGCTAATACTTAGCTCTACTGATAATTTGATAGCTCTACAACATTCGTGTACTTATGTACATATCAGTATAGGTACCTATCTACATATCTTCTACATCTTAATAATTATATAATTGAATATAATAATATATTCAACTTGTATAGTCAGTGGCAGAAGTAGCTCCAATATTGTTAATATCAGAACATCTGTTTATAACAATCCCACTCCTAGGTACCGCCGTAAGTCATTCTAAAAGCAGTGAATGTTCGCTAGCCTATTGTGAGTCGGTGATCTGCACAAACATGACTGAGAATATCAAGTATTGTCAAGTTTACCTACTGGGTTGAACAGTACCAAGCTTGTGGACAAGCTATTTAGTTAAAATATTATATTTGATCAATTATAATAATCATACAACCTAGGAAAAACCATATATGCGAAAAACGATTCCATTTCAATGGTTGAGGAGGTACCAGTTTCTCACCTATTACCGACAGTCATTGGTTGTTCTTAAACCTGTACAATCCATGGAACTGATGAAATAAACCATGATTGAATATATCTACTAAAGTACTCTCTAACTAAAATATCTTCTATTACATAGTAAAGTAATGTTTTATGAATATGTTAATCCTTTATTTATGAAGAAGAAAAAAATTAATCTGGAATGGTCGCTCATAACTTCTGGACTACATCTTTACACATAACCAGCAAGGTGCATTCAAATTGCCAAACTAAACATAAAAAATCGTCACGTAATACAGTAGTAAATATATATCTATATTATCAGATTATCACAGCTATAATATACCTAGCTTCTGCTATTGGTCGCAATGACTGGTCGAACGCTACACCCGATAATAACCACTCCTTAATTCTGACTCATAAATACTTAATATAATACCGATGACAGATCGCCATGGCTATTAGCGACCAACATAATAAATTATCATTACACTTAATTGACGGCCAACCAAAATTAGATGAATATTAAGAGGCTTAATACCTTAATGATGTAAAGAAATTCTAATGAGAGGAGGTGTTTAGGCAGAACGAAGTCAAATCGAATTAAATATCTTTATTCATCTAGTTAATTATATAACGATGTCTATGTGGGAATTCAATGTGCGGATATTAGCTGTTTATGACTGTAGAATTATCAAAAGCGTGCAACCTCTGAACTAAGTCAAGTGTGCAGAATTTGGTGAGCTCTTTGGCACAAGATTGCACTAAAGGAACCTCGGAAGTTTAGTTCATCGAATGATTCCAAGATATCTCGTCGCAGTAGCATGTTAAAAAGTTAAACATACAATTATTTTGTAAATACATACGCGTTATCCAGAAACTTACTTTTAATCTTACCATCGAGCGAGATGAAATCAAGCTAACAAATATTACATACCTAATATAATAATAAATAGCATAATAACAAATTTTCGGCATTACCTACCCACAAGGGAGGGACTAACCTTGACTGATAAAATGCGGGCGTATAGTATACTACTACATCTCATACATAAAATGTGCGCCATTGCTCCCGATATACCACTTAGGTGATTATCTAAATTCATCATCATCATCATCATCCAAGCGCCGGTACCGGTTTCATCTAAGGCTTTTCCACTGTCCAAACTCATTTTCACATTGAACTGATTTCACTTGCGTCTTGGAGCCCAAGATCCGCTAACCTACTCCTAAATTAGAAACTAATTGCCCTCTGATCCTCATACTGACAATTGCCATAAAATACATTTAGAGGGTATTGTATCTGCAATTTAATTACTATACGTACGCTAATTTTAAACGGTTTATTACCATTAAGTTTACTCGACAATTAGCGAATGTTCGAATTTAACTGGTAATAAAAGGAAAAAAAAAGATTGTTTTAACGTTCAAGGAAAAGAAAAGAAAATTAAGAACAAACTTAACAAAATAATTGTGATCTTAAATGCATATACCTACACATAAAATAATACTTTTATTTTTGGAGCCTCAATACCTATCCACAATCTTTTTTGGGTTCCGTACTTTAAGAGGAAAAAAAAACTAATTCCTCATGGGATCACTTCACTATCCGTCTCTCCACCTGTCCGTCTATATGCGTGTTTGCCTGTATATCAAGATCTTTTTCTCAGGAATGCGTGGAGATATCAAGTTAAATTTCATACCAAATATTAAAGTTCACAGCGCCTTGAAGCTGTTAAAAATCAATCTTTTACTTCAATGCAAAGTATATACACGTTTATGTAGCAAAGGAGAATGGGCGTTTCAGGCCACATGAGTTTTACATTCTTGGCTAGATCGTCTTAGAGGGACAAGAAATACTATGACGACCAAACCCAAATATTTGTCGATTTTGAAATAGAGTCATCTGAAGAGATGGGATTTTTTTAATTTAAAAATTGTATCGTTGGTACAATTTTACCCCATACCGAAATACATAAATAACATAATAGCTTCAAGTTTTTACTGAACCCGCGGTTCGCGAGTTTTAATCACACTTACCGGCTTTTTAATTTTCTTTATTCACAGGCTTTTTGATTTTGGTTGTAATTCTATCTGACTGGGCAAAATAAGATAATAATTACGATTATGTTATCATATCACGAATAGGTAGGGGATATTGTAAGCACTCAAACTAATTTGGATAAAATTAAAATAAGTGGTCATTAGTGCTTAAGTGCTACTTATCTACTAATATTTTTAATATCTTTCCTCACACTTGGCTATTTAGGCTCGGTGTTAGTATCTACATTTGTTTCTTTAGAAAACACCTGCGATAATTTAAAAAAGTTATAGTAGGTGGAATCTATTGAACACGTAGTTCCCTTCAGACAGACCCACCATTTAATGAAAATATGGTTACCTGTTATATCTACGGGGTGGAAATTTGAACACAGACGACAAATAAGTACTCTAAGTACTGAAGACAGCTAATTTCACCTAAAGGAAACATTCCTTTATTTATAAAAACAAACAAGGAGGCATTCAAAGATATTATGTACCCAAAAAACCGTTTGTCATATTCGGTAATCATACTTAAAATCACGCCTGTTTCCCATAGATGTAGGTAGAGATCACGGATCTCCATTTGCTACGATCCCGACATACTACTTTCGCTTCATTCACTCTCATTACCTTTTTCATGCATGCTCGTCGGTTTAGGGTACCTGACCTGTCCCTTCGGTATTCGGTAATCAAAACAACTAAAATCTGAAAAAATTATATTCTGCATTTATATGGAATCGATTGACAAATCAACGTCACGAAAAAAGGAAACCACGTTAGAATTAACCTTAATTGATAATCAGTTACATTACTATTTATCGACAGGAAATATGTTATTATTCATATAATTATGGCTCCCGCACTTTTAAAAGATATGATAATATTTAATGTGCAATTATAGCATTGTGATGATTGATATATAAATTATAATGATCCGTATTGCATAAATTTTGAATTAAGATAACGTTAACATATTTCAAATAAGGTAAGTGTAGGTTCTACATACCCACACATCTACATTAACATTATAACGTTATTTATAATATTTAATAGGTTCTGCATACCTGCATAAATATTATATTATAAATAAAATTTATTAGGTATGTATATTCGTAGCACTCCTTATTCCTATAAAAGTTTCTATCACATTTTCGAAACTAGAATGTCTCCGGCTTCCAACCTTTTACCAAAATATTAAAGTTAACGTGCATGATGTTTTACAAGTCATCTATCCCAGAAATCCCAGAAGCAGACGCAGCATTTATCTCATTTATGACAAGTCCTCTTTCTTTTACCTTCGATGTTTGGTCATAGGAAAACCCCCAGAAACACTGCTAGAACAACAAGCTTCTTTGTCTAGTGTCCTTGGACTAGTAAACCAAGTTTGCTTCAAGCTTGTTTCAATTTTGTAAAGCTACATGTCTAAAGAAAATATCTGTCCAGAGAGAAACACATCGTTTTAAAGTTATCAAAGTGCAATTAATGTGGATGAGATAGAATGTTCTATATAACCGAAACAAGTTGATCTTAGCCGGCTTCTCACTGTACTTTTCGACGTGTCAAATACAAAACAGAGTTCTGTATTTTTTTGTTATTATGTACTTATTTGTTTCTGGACATTAATACATTCAATTTAATCGGTGCTATTGACCGTATCCTGCACATTTTTAATATGGGAAGGTAGGTGGGCACACATAAAACCCAGCATTCATAAATATTGAAATATCAGGCAAAACAATTTGTAGCTGTCAATAACATAAGTACCTAACGGTTAGACATCATTCAAATCTGTACTTTACATTTATTTATAGTTTTTAAGAAAATTAGACTTCCAGATTCCACGTTGATACAAGAAAAACATGCATATGGTTACTTAAGTTCTTTTGAAATTAAGTATATAAATATGTCTTGTATGTTGGTATGCCGTAAGAAGCAAGTGAACCAAACGGGTTCCTGTAACGTTAGAGGGACAGGCTAGCAACTGTCACCACCTACGCGCCGTCGCGATCTTAAACTTGATGTTACCTGGAGTCAAAACGACTTATTACACAAACGTACGATGTTCTCATTAATCTATAACTACAAGTGTCATTATACTAAAGTATATTATGTTCAATTATTCAATATTTTTATGAAAAAATTGTGTAATACACAAACGTACGATGTTCTCATTAATCTATAACTACAAGTGTCATTATACTAAAGTATATTATGTTCAATTATTCAATATTTTTATGAAAAAATTTTGAAACTAGGAAAATTAAGTTTGAGAACCCCTCATCATGACATAACTAGATTGAATAGGAATCTATGTAGTGTAATTTTATTGAGTGATATTCATGAAAACAGACTGGAATACGAATAAGTTCTGATAGTTTAATATCCACCTAGACTAGACAACGAATGAGTGAGAGTCTGAGAATGAGAAAAAAGGAAAGCAAAAATGCTGAACTAAAATATATAACTAGAGCATCTAGAACATCTTATAAAAAGAAAGAAATAACATTAAAATCAATTCATATAAAGTAGGTTGTTGAAACTCACAAGCTCGTAACGCTTTCACGGATTCAAATTAATCATATCATAACGCAGGGCGTGCATCATTCACCGCACCCATATCAGATACACCTTAAACCATAATATGGGACCGCATATCTTAATGTAAAAGCCTACGCGCATCATTGTCATATCATACATTGGTAAAGTCAAGCGCCTAACTCTACATTTGTGGCTCAATAATTTACACCATGGGCTAAATATGTCTTGGAAATTTTCTGGGTATCTCACAGACATTACCTACTAGGAATTCTTACACAGAGCAGGCTAAGTTAAGTTTTTTAAATACATACCTACATGCATAGTTAACATAGTAACACCCAAACCTTAAGCACTAAGCCGAAATCGAATAGAAATCTGAAATAACTGACATTACCTAATATTAGAGATATCATGATTATTACTATGTGTTTTGAGTTTCCGATATTTGTACACGATCACGGAGGAACAGAAGTACCTACTATAAGTTAACGTTATAAAAAGTTTTAGGAGTATCTACCCTCTTTCCAGTTCTTTAGCTACTTGGTACTGCACAACCACTGGTTTCACTACAAACTCGATCTTAATTACCTTTAGGACCTAGAAAGCTTATACTGCATCTTGTCGCATTTTTGTTTTGGCTTGCTCCCGGTTGTTTTTCCAAAGACCACTGGATGCTAGGCGTTCAACAATTCAAACCCATCCTCACGATGGAAATTTCTGAACTTTTTTATTTGCAACACAATACCTGGCAAATATCCCGATATTTCTAATAAGCAATGTGAGTGTCATTATTCTTAAAATACTGATATAACTGAAATTGTTATTTTGCGTAAATAGTTACATGCCAACATAAACTGGCGAAATGTGGGTGCTAGCACCTCTGCCTACCCCTTCGGGGATAAAGGTGTGAGTTTATGTTATGTTTATGTTAGTTACATGCCAAATCGCTACAAAATATCTATTATTGGATATTAAACAAGAGTTTCAATTAAAATATCTATAAATGCGTCTTACCTTTAATAGGATCAGATAAATAACATTAAGACCCTCTTAGCATACAAAGTTGATATAAAATTTCAAAATAAATGTTTAAATTTGAATCCAGGGTGCGGATCTCATTGTCTCCGGTTAGTGATTTTAAACATGTCGATAGGTAGGTACTAGGTGCGAACCGCTAACGCCTGAACCAACTGTTTACAAACACATTTAAAATTACAATCAGAGTCGGCGACATTGCAACGACCAAAGTTCACGCGCCAAACCATTTATCGATTATTCCAATCTCCTTGTACTACACACGTTTGGTACATTATTATACAGTTTATTGACTCCTGGGGTTGAAACTCAAAACACTAATATCAGGTATAAATATAAACTCATATATCTCATACTCGATTGTTACTGCACCTTCATAAAATGAGGATTTACAACCATGTCCACTGTTAAACTCCACGTTTTAATAATATTTTTACGTTATGCGACAATTGTATTGCCGTTTACTGTTTTACTTCCAATATAAACATGTTCTTATACCATATTGTAACGATTCTTAATAGAAAAATAAAACCGCGGGTGTTCGACATTCAATGGACATTTTAATGTCGCTACGGTTCAGATACTTTACATACCTACCTAAACAAACATAACTACAAATGAGAAAAATTATAATATAAAAGATAAATCATATGGAGAACGTAATATACGAGTGTATGAAGAAACCTACACCATATTAGAACTATTATTTTTATGCGTACTATATTTCTGTTCCTACAATCCACGGAATAAATGTCTTCATTTTTCTGTGCAACAATCACATGAGAAACTATTCCAAGTACCTCACATATGAGTTATTCCCGACCATAATGTAAATCAATCCCTAACAAAATTTTAGCCGTTGTAGTAGGTAGAGTATTAAACTTCTAAATATTGTCACAGACGTCGCTTTCTGTACGATTTCTAAAAGAGGAGTTCGATGTTGCCAATTCTTTCCTCGCTATGCACTTAACTTCCTGTCTCAGGAGCAAGTACTACTATTCTATTTACGTCCTTCACTAGTTGGCTCCAATTTTTTAAGTTTTAAAAGTTACCTATGTACACCGTCTTGTAATAAGTCATTCTGTATAGGCTTAGGCTAGGAAAGAAGGCGTGTATCTATAATAAAATATTCCATGCGGAATCGCAACCATGGTGCCGGACCCTGTCCCCCTAGACAAGTGCCAATCGTTTTGTAGAACGGAATAGAATAAATCGATCAATGTACGGGTATTGACATTCGATCACGTCTGTCATGTTAAAATACGTGTCAATCCCATATATTGAACAATATATATATATTCCATTCTACAAAAAGACGCGACGAGGTTTGTCAGGAGCATGACTCAGCAATATTATGCTAATATAGTATATCGACATTACCTATTATATACCAAAGCATTGGTTTTAAATAGAGGTTTGAAAAATTGTTAAGTAGCCATCCCATGGGTGTACCACACTAGGTACCTATTATAGATAATATTTGTGGTCTGTTATAATTTGGTGGTTTCCGTGTTAGATATTGTTAGGTTTGGTATTGATTTGTATTATAAACAAGTAATCATCATCATTATTCATATAAAAAGTAAATCAAATGAATAATTGGCTGGGATAAATTAGTTGTGCATGGGTGCTAGCATTCATTGAGAGAGGTTTATGTCCAACAGTAGACTGCAAATGGCTAATTGATTGATTAGATAAAGCAAATTATTCAAAATCTTTCCTCTTTATAACTCGGCGCGAAAATGCGCACATACTGGTATTATTTGAAAACAATCTCTTTTTTGATGATGGTAAAAATAGGCCGAATACGTGTATAAATAAACAAACTTTGAATACCATTCTTACTATTAATGTACCTACTATACTTACCATTAAGCCTAGAAAGCGAACATTGCTATCAATAAGAAAATCGGTATGTACGGACGGACCACACTTGTGAATGAGTTAAATGAGTAGGTGCTTAATATTGTCATTATTAAACCATTTCCAAGTGAATCTGGTTTGAAATTTACATAAGCATTCCATTTCAATTGAAATTTAATTTTGTAGTTACATTCTAAGCATTTACTTAACATACATATTCGTATGTAATTTACGAACATAGGGAGAATGATGAAACTATATTTATATACCTACTAGTATAAAAAACAGTGTCATTCGCAAAGACTCGTCCCACACATTTCTCATATCACTTAAAATGCAAGTGGGCTATCTTCTACATGTGTTCTCCTTCTGTCCATATACACTTATCATCGATGAATATAAATGTACACTATTATGAAAAGACTAATCAGGTGTCAGTATGCAATAATGCAAGTGTACAACTTGCTTATATCGCTTATAATGCAAGTGTACAACTTGCGTTGTAAGCGATTTGAAAAAAGAGTGGGGCGCGCATTCATGGATGCCACTATCTAAAGGTATATAACTCCATCTTTCTTTCTCAGCTCGATGGCTTATAGCTCATCGTGGCAGGTCCACTGGTCCTTCGCTTACATAATTTTAAACGATAGAACCCAAAATATAAGGGCATCTACTGAATACCACTATCATTATTATTATCAAACAGTAGGTATTAGCGCCAGGTAGCTACTTCTTAAAACAATCAGAAAATATCTATGCAAATAAGTAGGTATAATCATTAAGTGTTTAATTAAAGTTTTTCAAAGAATGTGAGGTCGAGACTACTGATTAACCCTAAAATTCATATTAAAATACCTACATTTAAATAAACCGTATTTCATAATGCTTCTCAGTCCCTACCTACCAGAAAGCAATACAAATATCATCAGTGAATATGAATTACCTTATTAAACAATATTTAAAAGTCCGTATCGATTCAAATTGTAATATAAATCACCTGCTAATTTTTACTATTATGCCAATATATACTTCACTAATATAATAATATTTAATTTACGACTTACTGTACAATAGAATATTTTATTTCTTAATGACATTCATGATGATCTCATTAATTTGGAAAACGTATTACAGGTTTAATTTGCGCATTATTTATTTATTTATTACATTATAACAGTGGCGTAAAAATCCTATAACAGGATTGAAGCGCCATCTATTATCGTAAAATAAAAATAGATTAAAGCTTTCGAAGCTATTGGGTTTTGTAAAGATCACACAAATTTATTCAACTTTATACTAGTGATAGGTAACAATAGACACTATAGCTTTTCTCAATGTATGAAACCTATGTATGAAAAATATTTCAAAATTTTCAAAAATAATAAATTATACCTAATCTTGTAGTCTGTGATAGTATACACTAAAAATATTAATTAATTCCAAGGTGAGACTAAGGGTTCGCCTGTAAATAATTTTTAAAAAGTTATTAAAAGTAAACGGTTCTATAAAGGCTAAGTATTATAAAATTCAAGAATATTTAGTTAGATGATGAAATGAAACATGCTTGAAAATTTGGAAATGACTGCATGGTCGCTCAAGCAAATTATTGTATTTAGATTCAGTTTGTAAATAGATGAAAAAAACCCGCAGTTTCCTTTCGGACTCTAGCCGCTTTTCGGACTGGACCACCACGGCGGCGGCCCATTTGCTAAACTAGTTACTTTAATCTTTAAATGTTGACATTTTGTAAGTTCCGTTTTAATTATATATTCAGAATAAATATTATTTATCTACATAACAATTTATTGTTTATTTTAGTTTCTTTAAAACATTGTCATTCAATTAAATTGTCTTGAGCTTTTAAGCTTTTCATAATAATGCAAACTGTTGGTACCTTTGTGTGTTGTATACCTACTTTGTAACTGTGTGTTTTATGTCCGCATTGTGCCGTACGTGCGTGTGTGCGTGCATGCATGCGTGGTGAAGTGCGTGTGTAATGTTGTGTATATTTGTGGTTCCAGAGCAGTGGCGGCGGTTGCCGGTGTGGTAGGCGCGCGCGCGCATCCCGCCCCCCGCACGCCACTGCTTTGGACCTCTGGAACGCCTTCGTTTACCCGGTATGGATGAGTGACGCCTGGCCGAGGAGCGTGGACCTATATCAAGAGCGTTGTTTATACCCACCCCTAACTCCTAATTTAATTCATTATTATTTCCATAACATGTTTTACTCCCAATTATAAAAAAACTTAAAGCGCTCCTGGTACAGACTCCGTTCTTTTGTTCAGTTATTTATAAATTTTTAATGTAAATAAATTGTGTAATTTGCTTTCATGACCTTCAATAAACTTTTAGAATACAGAACATCAGTTAAACATCAATCATTTATACAGATGACAAATTAAATGTAATTTTCTAACGTTTTGCTTCAAATTATATATAATCTTATAAATCTTATAGAATAGATTCGAATCATGTAAAAAAGATGTCAAATTAATTTTAACATACAAACTATTTTATAGACGATTTGCATTTCTCCTTCAGGGCAACATGAAGCAACATATGCTAACGCACAAAATCCGTGACGTTCCTCCTGGCTTCGACAAGAGTCAAGATGACCGAGAGTCGAGCCCAGATCGGCGCTCGTCGCCTGACAAACTTGACCTCAAGAGATCACCGCCTGTGCATCCTCCGCCTCCAATCACACATGCACCCCCTATTGACATGCCACCGCTACCTAAGCGACCATCGAGTAAGTACCTACTTAATCACAAATTCTAATACCTGCCTATCGAAATGTGTCTACCTACATCTTTAGCGCTGAAGCAATCGACATATTCAACATCATATCAACATATATTATTCATATTTTCCACATATTCAACATATTCCACAAATACCAAGAATACAATTAATCGATTAAATGATTTATGTAGGTATAACTTTGTATAATTATAACAGTTACAGATTCAGAATTACCAAGCGCGGGTTGAAACCTACAATAAAAAGATGTATAAGTAGACACATTAATTGAGGTGGCCAGGCAAATATTACCTAATAAACAATTAATAAAAAAAATCGAATCTAACCATTGTATCACTTCACAGTGCCTTCTGCGCCAACGCACGTAGCGCAACCACAATCATCTAAGCATCTTTGCGGAGTTTGTCGCAAGAACTTCTCCTCGTCATCCGCGTTGCAGATCCACATGCGCACGCACACGGGTGACAAGCCCTTCAGATGTGCGGTCTGCCAAAAGGCCTTCACAACGAAGGGTAATCTCAAGGTAAATGATTTTACTATTGTTCATATGCTTATACGATCAGTGACCTGCGAACGCTTGAAATGCAACACAAATGTACCTACTTATCGTACGTTATCAATGTGTAAAGGGGAAGAAGAAATAACGAGATATAAGGCTTGCGGCATTCCCTTCAACAAATTGCAGAAAGCTGCTACATAACTCGTTGCAAGGTAGCCGATCGCGCTAAGAAAGTATGACTCCATAATATAGACTAGTTCGAGTACTCGTACCCGTACTTTTACCTACTCGTCCTCTTTTCTCTCTTTTATAAGTTCCACTAGATAATATTGTCTTGTTTTATTCAGGTACACATGGGCACGCACATGTGGAGTGGAGGCGCGTCGCGCCGCGGGCGTCGTATGTCTCTGGAGCTACCACCGCGACCGCTCCACGAGCCCCACGACCTATTGAGACGCCCAGACCTATTCTACCCGTACCTACCCGCGCCATTCCTCAACGGCATGCAGCAAAAGGTGAATTTTTAAATTATCTTCAGTACCTGACACTATAATATTGTCTAAATTTAAATATTTTTTGTATTTACTTACTCTAATTTAGACATTACCAATTGTTATTTTAAAAAATATTATTCCTGTATAATACAATACATTATTTTCCTTCAACAGCTAAATGAAATATCAGTCATACAGCAGAGCGCGGGTCAAAATGGAGTAGCTAAGTTTCCAGGACTTCTGGGATTCGGAGCGTTTGCCGGGGCGAGGCCCGGAGCAGCTTCTCCTCTTGAAAGACCACCGTCACTAGAAGGTATAGATGAGAGGCAGGCGGCTATGCGCGAGCTGACCGAACGCGGGCGAGAGCTGGCGGAGCGGAGTCGTCAGATGCGCGAGGAGAGCGAGTACCGGTCACCGCCAACGCACGGCCACGCGCCACCGTCCGCTCAAGCGTCACCACCCGCCCCGCACCACGCTCACCCGCACCCGCTCGCTTCACTCCCGCCGCCCGCTCGCACCGAAGGGCTTACCGTATAAGCGGAGCGGATAGGAGCAGGAGCGGCCGAGTACATTCCAGAGGCACACAAAACCTCGACCAAAGGACATTTTTAGTGTCGTGACGTATTTGCTTCGACCGTGGCACAAAGCTTACGTCGCGACATTGTTGTACAAAAAATATAGTCTAGTGTGAGAGTGCGGACCGACCGTTCGCGAGGAACGTCTATTATAGCGTAAATATTGCGAGGTGTAGCGCTATGTGCCGTTGTTATTCCACGTGTTATTACGCCTAGTATTACTATAAGTAACTTATTATGCACGAGTACGGGCCGGGGGCAATCGGTGGCTCTTCGCGAGCTCCACGTTTATGTCATTACTCTGTGATAGTGCACATACGGAGGCTGTGTCTAACATACCGAGTGGCCGTTCGGTGACGATATCGTCTTGGTGATACAGTCTATGTGCAATGACATCAAAAAATAATATAAATTATCCCAAAAATTAAGTAATTTCATAAAACTATATCTTTTTAAATTAAATGTAAATAAATTGTAAAATAGTACGGTAATGAGCTAGTAGATATAAAATACTTGAATTTATAAAGTACTTTATTGTTATATTGTACAATTACACATGGAGTGCAATATGCATGATTTTGTCTTTTGCCACATTCCAAATTATTGATATTACTGAGAAACAGATTTGTATAAATATTTTTGTTTTTTTCTTCATTTAACATAATAAAATGACTGTTTATGTAGCCCATAATATACCTAATAGGAACTAATGATATGCACACCGTATGAAAATACCAAAAGGTAATTGTTGAAATTCTATTACTTATGCATCTATTGTCTTTAGGTATTCAATATTGTATTACAATACATTTAATTGTAACAGAGGTTAATGACATATTCATATCATGTAAATTAAAAGTATTTGCATTTGAGGTCTATAGTTATAAGTATTAGAGTCATAGCTATTATATTGCTTTAGAATACTTCAACATATCTTTGTAAACATGTGAGTGACTGGTGTTTTGACACGTTGACTAGGTACTTTGTAGTACGCCGGCACTGTACGCAGACTGACCACGACATTGTACACTATATTGTATTATTTTTCCAAATATGCATTTCTCAATGCTTGTTAGTAGACGCCGTAGTCCACTTGCTAATTATAATAATTATTTTATAAAGGATTATATATGTATTTTATACTTTGAAGACTAGTGATCTGTGTATAAATATCCTACTAAATTATTTATAAATTATAAATCATGCATACACTCTTAGTATTAAATGAACGCTTGCGAGGCAATAGGGCTCGCACGACATTTTAGTTGTCTAGTATAAATTTCTCATAGCACCTACGAGCTATTGATTATATCAAGTTGCAAATAGATATTAGACGGTAGTATTAGTCATGAATATGAAGTGTCATGTCATGTCAGTATAAATAATCATTGTAAATTATTAAATGTTTATGTAAATGTCCAAAAAGTATTCAAATTATTTAAAAAAAAGCAATTATTATACTAATCATTTTCTTTTTTGTTATTCCTTACATATACCTTCCTTTTTCGTTTTACTTTATAGTTACTAAATGTAAAAAAAATAAGAGGTCTTTTGATTTAGATTTACTATCGAAGATAAGATAATTCTATTAAAAATATTAATCATATCAAGAGCCTATCAAGAGACCTACTTTTCACAATTTTTCTTTTATATACCACTAAGGTGGCACACCAGACCTGATGAAAAGTAGTCACTAAAAAAATCGGCTTAGTCCGGCTTTTTGCTTGGTTCTACTCGTAACATTAACGCTACTACTGCTGCTACTACCTACTACTTCCAGTGGGGACGCCGTTGACTGGACGGGTGATTGGCCCTTCGGTAAGCGCCATTTCCCGTTTTTTTTTTTTTTTTTTTTTTTACGTGGTGGAATGCATTTACGCACTTCGCTCACCCCCAACAGGGGTGGGGGCGAGCTTTGTGTGGGACTCCTGACCTCTACCAGACTACCCACTAAACCACCACGGTGTCCGTCATCTTCGCATATCGACGATGGCGGGAACAACATCTTCCGCCATCGCCGTGCGGGTCGCCCGCCGCTGCTCAGCGGCTGGCCCGTCTCTGGTGCGGCAGAAGAGGAGTCCTTCTGCCGCCCGCCTAGGCAAGGCACACGCGACACGACGTGCGCCTTCAACCTCGAGGCCTATGTAAGGGCAGCAGACGCCCCCGCGTCTACTGCCCGGCCTACAGTTAGGGGGGGAGGAGTTGGTGGTACCGCCTCCTCCGGACCCCGGTTCGCTTGCGGCGCTGTGGGAGGGAAAGTGGTTCTTTTTCCCTCCCCCTCTCCGCCGCCTCCTTCTGCGAGATAACGGTCTCGCAGAAGGTTTGAACCGCCGCCCACGCCTCATCGCTGCCGACCATAGACAGAACTACGGCCGGCAGCGAGAGGTCCGTCCCCACTTCGGCGATGAGAGCACGGCGCTCCCCAGCCCACGCGGGGCACTCCTCTAGGGTGTGCTGCGCCGTGTCATCATCGCCGCCACAGTGGTGGCACCCACTGGTCGGCTCCCGTCCCAGCCGGCACAGGTATTTGCCGAAGCATCCATGCCCCGAGAGGACCTGCGCCATTCGGAACGTCACCGACCCTCGCGATCTGTCCATCCAGTCTCTGAGGACCGGACGGATCGCCTCGACGGTCCCTCTTCCAAACGTGGGATTGGCCAGCCGCCGCTCCCACTCCAGAAGCAAGGACCGTCTCGAGCGCCATTTCCCCTGTAATGACTACAATAGACGTTCTTATGACAACCGGGAATGACGGTAACGTGCTTTCACGACCAATACAAATAGCCATATTCATGCCTACAAATATTTCCACTGAGCGGGGATCGAATGCGCGCGCGAATGATCGCCACGCCATAGAGGCTGTCCGCTACTAGGTATCGGTATCACGTATGTATTTATACTAAATATCTCTACTCTACTCAGGATCTCGACTATGTATTTTTACTAGACACGAGTATATATCAAGTATCTACTAGGTACTACTACTTACTATTAGGTATCTCTACTATGCAAACTGAGTATCTCTACATTCTCTACTGTGTCTCTCTTTTGTATACCGTGGAAATCTCTTCGGATACCCAACCGACATTATGTTAAGCGCCATTAGCTTCGAAAAGGAAAGTTTACAAGTCCTGGAGTCCTAATCAACGGCAGCCTGGTTCCTGTGTCCGATTTGACGAAGCCGATGCTGGTAGTGCACGTCAGTGCATGTGCTATTAGTAAGTTTTCAATATTCATATGTAAGACAGGACAACATCTGTCCGGTGATGATAATTAATACTGGAGAAAAATAGAGTTTCATAAGAACAGGCGATATAGATTGGTAGACCAATTCTTTTTGACTGCTCGATTACGACAGGGGCAGGGCACCCACCCAACCACTTTTTATGAGAACTGTACTTAAGCTACAAATATCACTGTTAGTCTTACCTATAATCTAAAACATAACAAGCCTAAAAAGATGGCAAATGGCGTAGACCTGAACCAGAAAAACTCACCTGCAGTATGACTAATTGCCAATTAAAAATGAACTGAACATGAAAAAGGCTATAAAGTACAAAAAATAGTCGACAGTCGTTGGGGAAAAAGGTGTGTATGAAAAGTAAAAAAGTATGCGTGTAGATAGTTATTCCTTCATAGACACAGTTGGCCGTCTAGAATTTAACATTAGATATTTAGCCACATTCTAGAACCCATAACACAAGCTAGTTAAATTATACTTACCATGTCTCTTTTTTTTCACACTAAAAAGTCCCGGTAAAAGATGATTAGAAAAATATTCGCGAGACTGTACATAGTTGTAGTAACCTACACACATTTCATCCAACCAATATCTGTGTAGCCGCCTAAAAGACTGGTTAACTCTCTATTAAAACATAGAGCCAATAAGGTTTGGCACAAAGAGAGGTAAATTATAAATATTTTATAAGTGACTAAAATACATAATATAAATCAATGAATATGCTCTTGGCCAATAGCATAACAACCTAGGCACTAGTTAGGTATAAAGAAGCAACTGCGTTATAATTACCGTTTATTATATCAGTAACACTGCTATTACGGTCCAATAATACAAACTACAAAATTACTTTAAATGTTATATTACATATTAATCGTTACCACACAAAACATGTAGTTTTACTTAGAAGTTGATGACGCTGGCCAGTTTCTTGACGCGGTTGAGGAGAAGATCTCCTTCGCGGATAGTCGCCTGGTACAGTTGCGAGCGGTCGGCGTCTGCACCACGACCAGCGCCGGTCACTACACAGCCAGCTACGGCGTCTATGCGACACTGCAGACGACCGGCTGCTGTAAAGCTGGAAAATATTACAGGAAAAAGTAGAGCTTAGACCGTGACAGTGATTTGAAATTCATACATTGGGTACCTAAGTCAAATAATACCGAATTCAAGTCTTTGCTATAAGTCTTTCAGTTATTATTATCAGTTTAAATAATGAAATAACATGAAATCAACTGTGATAGAATCGTAGTATTAATTGAAAAAGATACTGATCAAACATCATTTGCATCATTCATTGCTAAATAATTAGTACAAAAAAATAACAGCTAAATAATTAGTACATCCAATTGATTTAACTTATACATCAAGCGGTGAATGTAGTAAGTTCGTGAAGCTTCGAATGAGACTTCGATGAATCGAGAATTTTTCAAAATTACTCCCTATCATTGCCACTTGTCTAGGGGGCTCAAAAATAAATCTTTTTAGATAGCTTTTCGTATTATGTTAGAAATGTTTGTGCCACAATGCTTTAACTTAAAACACAGCTCTCCATCTCCTCTACCGCTACACTCCTGCTTGACCTTGATTTCCAAGTGCTATTGTTACTTGGAGGTCACGGTCAGCAGGCATCTTAAGACTAGCATTACTTCATTGCGGGGCAAAGAATTCTTCTTTATAAAACGTAACTCTGGCCCCACATGGATTACAGCTGACACCTTTATGCCGGCGCACTGGCATACCAGTTTGAACCGTTCAACTCAGTGCAAAAACGAGTGCTCTATAGAGAATATAAGAAAGTGGCAGAAAAAAAATTTACTAACGTAGAGATTTCCTCCTCGACGAACTCCCGGGTGACGCCAAAAGTGTCCGCAATGTTGTCAAGGCTTAGCGAGCGGTACGCACGCAATAACTGCACGTACGCCTTGATGCGCGCCTCACGTACATAGTGCTGGTAATGGGGGCGGAACACTGGGTCCACGCAGATCTGAGTTTCAACCTGGATGTTAAATTAAAATGTATCAAAGGATTTAATAAATACGTATTTAACAATGTTTCACAAAGGTGTGTCTACAAATTTAGTTGACCAATATTTCATTGGGAAGAATCAAAAATTTTAATTTAATGAAATTTTGAAGCAATCAGTAGGCTAACTATTCAAATTACTTTAGATTGGAAAAAGTGAATGCCCAGAGAGGATTTGAATCCACAATCAGTCGCATATAGTTCATAAGATAAGATGGCAAAAATGTAAACAAGAAATTGGACTGCACTATGGCATGGGCACTTTCATGGCTCGGAATGCCTGTAAGGGACTGGTCACAGGTTCTAGTCCCGTCTGGGTATTAATTTTCTCCAATTTCAATTGACAAGATTCCTAAGAAACCGATCTATTAGTGTGCAATCAAAACTTTGGCCTATTTCATAACAATCATGGTACAAGGGTTCAAAATATTTGAAAATATTTAAAACTCGAAAGTTGAAAGGGTGAGTTTACAAAAAAAAAAAAATATTCAGCCATTTTGGATTCCGTTATACTTTCCAGGTCTAGAAGATGCGGCATGCTGTAGAAATTTTTAATTTTAATAATTGATAAAGGTCCCAATGAATTAAATACAACAGAAAACTGTCAGCAAAATTTACCCTTCTACCAAAAAATCTGATAGATATTATTCATCTCAAAAAATCTCTAATCCTTAATGCATAAGTACCTTACATATCCATACTATGTTTTGAGAATTAGTTCATGGCCATTACCCTACTGGACTCATGTCAAAATGAAATCATCATCAGAATCATGTCATCTAGTTAATAAAACATGTCAATTTTTTGCATGTTGGTAAAGAACAATTATTTTCACTGATTTCCTCAGATGTAATATAAGCTGGCTGTACAATTATATTAACAAGCTTGTAAACAAATACCCAAGTCTGGTGTAAATATAGGTAGATTGTCTTACCCAAGCAAGACTTTTCAAGAAATCAGCATAGCGGCACTCATGTAGAGACTCCACCAACTCCCTAAGCTCCGGGAAACGTGAGCGTAGAGCTTGTACGGCTGCACCCTGTCGTCGCAGGGCAGACTGCAAAGCATGCCGCTCCAGAGCTAATGCGCATGCCAGTACACAATATTGGATGATTGTGCCTGTAAAAAAAATAATCATAATGTTTTGGTTATATTTAATACTCATTGCAGGCTGACCTCTGTTCTTAAATCTCTCTACATTTATACTTTGGACCTTTTTACAACATTGCTATCATCTCTTTTCATAGTATGTCCACCACAACAGTCATTCACTTCACAATTATTCATTTACTGGTGCTACTTTCAAACATTCTCTAATATGTATTGGCATTCCTTATTCCATCCATTTTTGACACACTCTATCTTAACATTTGCATCTCCGCCACATGCATTGTTTTAGCCAGCTGTCACTTTTGAGGCCAAACATAATGATACATACAATATGGTAGGTCTAATCATGGATTTATAGACTTTATAATGATACTGTATAATATGTATATTAGCAAGACTTATAGATTACATACTTACCAAAATCAACAAGTTCATAAGATTCAAATGTTGAAACACAGTCAATAAACAGGTCAGCAGCTTTACTGTAATCTCTGACAGCCAGGCAGTAGATAGCTTCATATGCCTTCAGTTTGTTCCTGGAACGCCAATCCCCACCTTTGTCTACCAGTTCATGTGCCTGAAAAGTTAATAATTCTATTCATGTAGAATCTGGTTGCAGATAAACCAAAAACAAATGGGATTTTGGTTCAAGTCTATTCTTTTTTGATTGATGTAAAATTAATTTGATTCAAATGCTTTATTGTGAAACATAGGTACAAAGATGGTTTAATGAGTCTATAGCAATCTAAACAAAGAACATTGAAACTAACCTTATTAATAGATTTTCCCATTTCCTTCACATTGCAGCCATGAAAATATGCAATTCTGAACATAGCAAAGATAGCATCTAATCTTCTGTTAGTGGTCAATGTAGAATCCTCATACTTTGATGTTGCTAAGGCAGTGGCCGCTTCTTTGTCGCCAATAGAGCACAGATAATCTAACCTGTAATTATTTGAAACAATTATTTGTAAAGAATTATCATATGGACAATAATGCCTGAATTCTTCAGTTAATATTATTTTAGTAACATATATGATAACATTTAGTATTATTGCCAAACAGAAGTTACTGAATCATCCTCAAATTGAGACAAAAAATAAATTGAATATCTTACCTGTCTTGCCAAACGGGAGTCTCTGAATCATCCTCTTTGAATTTACCTAACCTATCTTGGTTCTCATTTGCCATCTTATCAAACAATTTCTGATCAAATGGCCACCCAAGATCATTACAAACCTCTTTGTAATAAGGGGCCATTTGTCCGCTCTGAATGCCCTGCAGAAGTTGATCTTTCAATTGCTGATCATTTTTGAGTTGAGGTAAACTGAGTTTGAACTTGATTCCAGCCAATGCCATATATTCAGGAGTTTTACCCTCGGCAGAAAGCTCCATATTTTACAATAAAAGGTATTTGGAGTTTACTCTTGGAAACAAATGGATTATGTTATTGTAAACTGTTTGAAGACCAGTGGTCAACACAAGTGATTATATTAATACTTTACGGGATCTCAAACTCTCCAAATATCTGATTGAAAAACAAGAGTCACTGCGCTGACAAATGACATGACAGCGAGTTATGATTTATGATTACACAGATTAAACAGAACTGAACGGGTAAGAAAAGAAAATGAAAAATGTAAATTTTCAAGCATGAAATATATCCCTATCTTTGTCTTAGCGTTATCGATAGGTCTTTTATATTTAATATTACCCATAATTTACGAAATAAAACTCAATTTGGAGTGTGGTTGCATATGCAGGCCAAAGGTGCATTTGGCCAGCACCATCAATGGCTTACAACATTAAGGTACAGGCACCGATATTGGACACTAACCCAATAAAGAACACTAAAAAGGTCTTTCTTTTATGAAAATTAACATTTGAACTACATGACCATTAACTTAAAAGATGCCTAATGGCATCCTTATATAAGTCATATTCCAAAGTTCGCACCAGCAGTGTTGTAACTGTCGTAAGCAATTTAGGACTGGCGACAGTCAACAGCAATGCAATATGGGTGGTTAACGGCTCCATAATCCGACATCAAATATAAGTTTTGGGTAAAAAATGATGTAGGGCCTGCGTAGTAATATCACTTTCCTAGAATCATATGTGAATCGTATGTTGTATATCTATACTATTACATAATTGTAAAAAGTTTGTTTGTTCGCGATGATGGTCGCAAAAACTACTGAACGGATTTAGATGCGGTTTTCTTTTGTTATGATTATTAATATATATTTATGTCATACAGATGGCGCTTAGGTCATGAAAACCGACAAATACGGGGCGAAGCCGCGGGTATAGGTCTTCAACCAGTGCGTCCTACTGACCTATGGTGCCGTAACATGGACATTGACGATGGGGTTAGTCCACTGATTGAAAGTCACGCAGCGGGCCATGGAGCGAGCTGCTTGGAGTCTCTTTGAAGGATAACGACAAATAACTAAAGTTACCGACATAGCTCGCAGAATATTCGTGCTGAAGTGGCAGTGCGCTGGCCACATCTGCCGAAGGACTGATGGCCGCTGGAGCAAACCAGTCCTTGAGTGGAGACCGCGAGAAGGCAAACGGAAAGTGAGGCGCCCTGTAGCCAGATGGACTGATGACCTAAAAAGGTAGCTGGGACAGATTTAATGTGGAGGGCAAAGGATAGGGACCAGTGGCGCACACTAGGACAGGCCTATGTCCAGCAATGGACTACGAGAGACTAATTGATTGATGAT
Organism: Pelosia muscerda; assembly: GCA_963691645.1. NCBI lineage: Eukaryota > Metazoa > Arthropoda > Insecta > Lepidoptera > Erebidae > Pelosia > Pelosia muscerda. The sequence goes on from OY829100.1 coordinate 11,599,059, forward strand.
TGATTGATTTGTGCCAGCCTTAAATACAAGTATTTCACTTTTTGCATCATTAGGTATATCTGAGCCCATGGGCCTCTGCATACCCCTCACATATCTTACGGAGGTCTACCATAAATTATCCTCATAACTGCTATTATTAGGGTATACTTCGACTATAGGCAGGACAACCTTGATAGATATTGCTGAGCTCGATAATCATCTGGTTAATATAGAGACTAGTCTGGTGGATGTGAGGCCTCCTTGTCTAAGCGCATACTTCAGCTCGTAGGAATACGAAAATGAATCTGCCCACCTAACATAATTTATTTGATTATTACACCAATATCGAAGTATCACTAGCGTCTCTTGCTCCACACTGTTTACTATTCCAAAGGCGTGGTTGGAGTACGGTAGGCTTTATCATATTGAAGTTACACTGCAGTTGTATGAGATCGATGATCGGACCCATAATCGGACCATTACTTAGTACCGTACAGCACTGTGGCACTAACCACCACACTCATCTTGGCCTTCGTCACTAAGAAGTGATCGATCCACTCAGACCGCCCGCCGTCGACTTCATTCACGAATGTAAATGTCTAAATCTGTCCACGTCCAGCACTGTTCCGCACAGAAACTTTCTTCAGGCTTTTACGCTTGCAATTCGCAACCGCAACTTTTGAATCTGCCCTCCTAATGGGACCTGGTGGGGGCACCACTCCCAAATATTTGTTACCCACGTAGCCTGGTGGTTTCTACATAACGCGAACGCAATAGTAAAAACGATTTTCTTGCATTTTATTTGCGATGTTGATGATATTCAATTTTGTAGTGAAGTTTGATTTCTACTATGGTGTTATCTATTGGTGCCAACAGATGTTATCTATTCGGGAGATGGTCTCATATATTGGTTCTTACTGCTATGTGCATAATAATTTGATTATACATTATATTTATGTATAGTATAAAAGTAATTGTTAGTTTTTAAATATTTCATACCCTTATGTTAATGTCTAATTGTGACTGTAACAGTAAAAATGCATAACGATCAGATTTTAATAAAAATATTAATGTAGAGTAAAGTTTGATTTGTCCTTTAAGTACTTCCTTATGGTTTTGGGGTAGGGAACTTTATCAATACGGGAATTGCCAAAAGTGCTGTTTTGTCTGGCAACCCTCTTTTGACATTTTTTAATACAATACATTAGGAACAAAGAGAATACAATACTACGTAAGAAGAGTCGGGACTTCCATAGCACAAAATAATCTTACGAAATGTCAAATCATGGCTAATTGAACAACCAACCTATCAACTGTAATACATACAGAGTTGCCAACATATAGGAAAAATAGAGATGTGCCACTTAATATTATTTTATTTATCGATATCGATAAATGCAGGGGGGTGCTTTTTAAAAATTCTTTTATATTTTCACAGGGATGCTATACTCCATTTTTCAACTAAAGTACTGCGTCATACAAGTTACATGTTGAAATTGAATAAGCGTTCAATTTCCCAGAGGCAGTACATTTAATTAAAAAACAGAGTATAGGCTCAGTTTGGTTTTTGAAATGAAAAGTTCATAAAATTAAACATTTTTAATATAAAAAATATATAATTAGTTAGTAATCTGATCATGTACTAACTATTTTTTTAATTTTTGATTTACTTTTCAACTAGTGTGGCTTTAAACCAACCTTATTGATGGAACAGCAAACTTTAACTGCGTCCTTTTTTTCTTAAAATCTTTTTCAGTAAAATGTTTACCGCAAACAAATTTTAATTCGTGGAGTTTCTCTATGGGTATTTATGCTAGATCTTTATTTCCTGTTATCTTCACCCATTCCTTACAACTAAAAATAAAACATCGATATATAATTACGAACATACTAGGTACCACACTATTCTCCTACCAGTTAATGTATAAAATTATAATTTTCGTTGTTTTATCCCATAAAATCTATGAACCATTGAAATATTGAATAATACACTACTCACCGAAGCTCATCAATAGGAAATCTGGCCATGAAAAACCGTTTTCTGCCGTCCTTTCTTCCAGATTTTAATCCACATATTTCACACTTTCTATACGACATATTCCACTTTAATAAACAATGCCTTTTCTAGAGAAAGTCCTTAAAGGATAGATAGGATAGAATTCAGCTTCTTTCACATTATTTTACTAATAATATTCAAAGAAAAATATTTTGAAAATAACGATTAGACATCAGTGACAGACAAGTGACATTTCAAAATACAGCGAGCGAGACAGATAAATATAGCCATTGGGTTGGCCAAGAAACACAAAAAAAAAAAAGTATAGCCAACATTAAAATGTAGCTCCGTTCCATACAAAATTCCAGTTGTTCGTAGTTGCGTCAGACTGATTAGGAAATTGACAGTTCCACATAATAATAATTTGTGTTTCGAAAATTATTGTTCTTTGTTACACAAAGTTAGTATATTTTATGAGAACTTAGTTTATTTTGAACGGTATATGATAAACGGGCCACGTAGATGGTTACTACATACACATACAAAACTTTCTTATTATAATAGTAAATGTGTCATCAATAATGCATGTCTGCTAACATTAGAAAAGAAGTATCTACTAACATTAGAAGAAATACATTATTGAAAAATGGATATCAAGCAATTGGTCTATAACAACCAGTCCATTAAGATTGTACCGTCAATCGAAGATTCATTGAAGTCCATGGGATTAAATGTGGATTTGGATGATGTCTCTAAGGCATGGTTAGAGCAACTAAAAGTAACCTGGACTACATGGAAAAAATCACCAACAGTGGAATATTACATCGAGTCTTTTTTTCAATCTCAGTCAGACCCATATAGATTAGCTCTTATTTTTGTTATTAAATGTGACGATTACAAAGACTGCAAACCTAAATCATTACCTTATCTGATTATAGAAATTTTACAGAAGTGGTCACAGTCAAGTGGTATACTTCCAGAAGATAACCTTAAACTACCTGCATTCCACATAGCTACACACCAAAGGAATCACTATTTTGTTACTGTCATTGTGAAAACATATCATCTTGTGACTGCTAAAGATAAAATTTTACCTATTGTAAAAGATATGATCAGAAATGATAACTGCAAACAAGCGTCCCAGATTGTAATAGCAATGCAATTGTCAGAATACATTTCAGTTGAGAGTTTACTGTTTCCATTAGTTTTGCAGGATAAATCCAATTTAATTGATGAATACTTGTCAGCATGCCCTAGCCAAGTGAAGCCCATGGTTCTGTTTTTAGATAAATTATTGGACAAAACAGTTAACATACGTGAATTTGTGCAAAATTACATTGACGAAAATAAAATATCTCATGTTAAATATGATAAAGTTCACCATAAGCCTCTGGGCAAATTAGTTGCCCGTTTATGCAATAAGTTTAACATTCCAATTGAGACATGTAAGAACCTTAGCAAAAATCGTACAACTGGTGGATTGAGATATTTAATATTTCAGAAATATCATGAACATAATGTTAGCTCTTCAGTTTGGGAAGATTTAGTTAAAGACTCACTAAAGCAAAATGCTGGTTCTGGCCAAGAATTTATAGATATGTTGGTTGAATATGATCGAAGTGAAGCTCGAAAATGGGCATCATACTTAAATATGCCTGAGAATATTTTACCCTTAGCACTTAAAGAACTTACACTAAATGATGTACCTGAAGAGGATAATTGGGATACAAATGAAGTTACTTCTCAAGACTATTATAAATTTAATTTACCTGAAAATCAAATTTATATTATCAATACAATTGAAGACTTTTACAATGTCATGATACCAGATATAGTCAAAGCCAGTGTTGCAAGTATAGACTGTGAATGGAAGCCTTCATTTGGAGCGACACAATCTCAAGTAGCATTAATTCAGGTGGCTACACTGAATAAGGTTTATTTAATTGATGCTCTAATATTGAACAAACCTGAATACTTTAATGGCTGGACTTATTTTTATAAATCTTTTTTGGATAATGCTGAAATAATTAAAATAGGATTTGGTCTTGAACAAGACTTAAAAGAAGTAAAAGCCACTGTGGCTGGTTTAGGAAATATAAGAGTGCAAGGAGAAGGATTATTAGACCTTGGTGTTTTATGGAAAAGCCTTATAAGCAATGGCCTTATTATTCCAGGTAGTAGTGAGAATGGGGGGAATGGCCTTAGTTCATTAGTGCAATCATGTTTTGGATTACCACTAGAAAAATCAGAACAATGTTCAAATTGGGAATTAAGGCCTCTTAGAAGTACACAGGTCATATATGCTGCGTTGGATGCTTATGTTCTACTAGAAATATATAATGTTCTTCTAAAGCTGTGTATGGAGCAAGACATAAATTTTGAGGAGATATGTAACGAAGTTATGTTAGAGAGCAAAAAAAAGTGTTCAAAGAAAACCAAAGTTGTAGACAGATTACAATCAAGTTTACCTGTAGTGCAGCCAAGACCAGCAAATGAAGTAAAATTTTTAGTTGAACATGGACTATCTGGTCTAATGCCACATTTACGATACTGTGGAATGGACACAATAGTGATCCCAACAGAAATGCTATGGCATGATGTCATTAACTTGGCGATATCAGAGGATCGTTTTATTATATTAAGTAAATTAAAATACACACCTTATGCTGGCTATCCACAGAGTTCTATATTAGAATTAAGTAAAAATGGTTCTTATAAACAATTAAAAAAAGTATTAGATCACTTTAATATAACACTTGAACAAAACCATTTATTCAGTTTCTGTATTAACTGTAACAGTAAGAATTTAACCAAACTAGATGTAGAAGAAGTAGCTAAAATGTGTAAGGAATATGACACTGTATCTTCTAATACAGAGGGCTTTGGAAGATACAATAATTATGATGACGAACTTGATTATACTGATAACTTTTTAAGTGACTCAGATGGTGATGATGACTTGTATCAGCCAGACGTATATTGTAAAAAACAGTTACAAACTAAAATGGGTGTGCCAGTTGAAATATATAAGCGTAACGAATTATCCACATCTAATAAGCCAGCAATTCTGTGTGAAGCATGTGGTAAATTGTTCTGGGCTGAAGACAAATTACTAAAACCAATCTGTATAGATGTTTTCAATATTAGAAATATTAAACTATTGTAGCATATTATAAATGAGTACAAATACATAGACTTGAATATTTCCAAAAGAATTTATTTCCTTGTAAATGATTCTTAAAATTATCTCATAATTTCAAAGTTATTGACATAGGTACTCTCATAAAGAAAATTTTATGCATCTTAGCAACATAGGAATGTTTATAGTGTAAGTCATAGTATAGATTAGATTATATATTTTTGTAAAAGGGAGCTCTTGTGTAGAATTCATTATTATAATTCAATGTTATGACGTGGTGAAAAAAAGCCGAAAAGATAGCCTTACGTTCTAGTTGATCATCTTTGATTAATGTATAAATTAATGTGTGCAAATATGGTGTACAATACTTAAGCATGGTTCTCATTGCAAGTGGAGAGGACTCTGTATGTGCTCAGTTTATATACTATTGGTTGATTGAAGCAATACGATAAATTAGTTTAACTCTTAAGTTCAATGGGGTATAAACTGAGTCTATGGAGTCACCCGTGCTCGCAGTAGAAACCCGGCTCTGTCTGGGTGATCATCCATAAATACCGTCACATTAAGGGATGAAGAATTCAGAAAAGCTGAAATCTTGTTGCTATAAAAATATGTGATGAATTTATGAATGATGGGAAATATATTTTATGTCAGCAAAGTTAATATTTTGTAATCAAATATTGATTTATGATTGTTAATCAAAATGGTAAATCTGTCGCCAAAATATACTTATCGACTATTGTCGGCATGAATAAATATAGGTTAGATTACTATTGTGATAATGTACGAAGAAATATGATTCGCGAGACGTCACCGGGGCCCCGTCACGTCCCTCGAGATAACTGGCAGCAGATCTACTATTTTGCTCACAAACCTAATAAATTTTGCTGACAGATAACACCACACACCCTTGAAAAACAAGGTATTTACTCACAACATGGAGTAGTTACCAAAATTGCGATCTGCATCATCTTTTTACATCTTTACCATACATTATTTTCACACGCACTACACCAAAGAAATATCGATTTGTATGGACTGGTACTCGTATTTGATGATAAACGAGTTAATTTCATGCAGAACAGCAATTATCTATTGTGTTATAACTTAAAACATACTTTTATGATGATGTTCGAATGTGATGTGCATGATATAGAAAGAGATAGTAACCAGAAAGTGACTTGTACTTGTAGTGCAAATTTAATTAAAATTATTGTCTGAATATGTCTGCAACAGCATTCTTCTAACCAGAAAGTGACTTGTACTTGTAGTGCAAATGTAATTAAAATAATTGTCTGAATATGTCTGCCACAGCATTCTTCTTTTTTATAATATTATTATTGATTGTGTAAGTCCCTGGACCCCAAGGTAGGGTCCTCGGATACGACTGGGATTGACGCATTGCCGTTTACTTTTTTATGTCATGTGAACTCTTTTACTCTACTACAATAAGGAGGCACTATTGGTAATTTGTTCATTTTGTTTAATCTAATAAAAGTGCCCTCAATTACAAAAATGTGAACATTCATTTATTTTTTTGGTACATAATTGTGCTATCAGTAAAATTAAGCACAGTTAATCTTAATGCATAAGCATAGGGATTTAAAAAATATATGTTTGATGTCATATCACATAAAACTATCCTATGTTGAACACAACAGTATAATAATTTGTAAGCATAATTATCTGATCACTATGTATCATTTAAAATAAATTATTTTGAATTACAGCCTATGACAAACTATCTAATAAATCACTGTATAATTGCACTTTTCTCTAAAACTATCCACTTCTTGAGCTAGCTCAGTGTTCCCTTTCAAATTCAAAACTTCTAGGCTCAATTTAGGTAAATTCGAAATTGTTGTCAGCTTGTTGTTCTCTAATGATAATATCTGAAACAAAAAATAATCTTCAGCTATTACCTTTATGTTGGACCTTTACAAACTACCCTCACTATACAATTTCATTTAGATACCTTATTATTCAGAAAAAGTAAACAAAAAAAGTAGAAAATAAGAATATAAAATCATATTTAGTAGATAATCTTACCTTACAATGTTGGAGCATGATTAAAGAAGGTAATACATTGGATGTTAAATTTTGATTTGATAAATCTACAGTTTCACAATAACTAAAGTACTGTAGGTATGCCAAGCTTGTTATTTTACAATCGAACATAATCTTGAAGTCTCTGTTTATATTCATATCTTCATTAGAAAGTTGATCTTCTATACTCCACTTTGTTATTAGATCATCATAATATCCGGCTCGGAACTTATCTATAGTTTTTAGTGTATGCAAATTTTCTATAACCTCTTTGTAATTTCCTTTTGCGTCAATACAGTGAAGAAATACTGTAGTAGTTAAAAGAGTCCCTGTAAAATAGAAAAAGAAAATGTGAGCTATATTATTTGAATAAATTCTGCCTGTTGAATTATAATACGTTAATTTTTACATTTGTTGTCTGGTTCCATAGCAAGTAGTTGACGACATGCCGAAAGTTGTGTGATTAACTCTTCCATCACTGGTTTAGAATAATTTCTTTTAAAACAAATTTCACTTTTACCTACATAGGTATTATTATTTAGTTTAACACTAGGAATAGTTTGTATATTCCCACTTTCCATAACATACTCCATCTGTGAAATAGAAAAGCTAATATAATTCAATACTATGTGAATAGTATCTAGTGTTCATTAAAAATCTATTAATCTAGGTAAATTCTGTAAATTACATAGCACTTACATGAATAAACTTTAAGCAATATTATTATGAATTATTTGATATCTTTTTATTTCATACCTTAATATCCAAGTTCTCAGTAACAATACAGTTATGTTGGAATATCCACAAAACATCATATTGGTTTCCAGTACATGATTTCCATTCGCCATCAATTATTTCATTATTACATAAAATCCTGATGTTAGAAGCAACAAAATTGTATTCTACATATTTATTAAATGCCACAGTTGTCTTTACTGGAGATACAACATATACCACAGGTTTTATAGTAATTTTCACAGCTCCTGCAAAGTAATATCGTCTGTTTGAGTTCGGAAATCTGATGCCACTTCGGTGTCCAATGTCGCCAATGGGTTGTGAAGGTCAGATGACAGTCGTTTCGCGGAATATATTGCAGTTCGCACTTTCAAGGTGAACGCAGACTTGACCGCACCGCAGTCGCTGCAGTCATCGCTTTTGTTAATGACGTATGTCCGTGCCGCAGTATTTTTTATATGAAGTTATATGCATAACCATCCACGCCGCGCCTACAGCCGCAGCAGAAGCGTGCAGACCGACGATACAGGATGACGTTGGTGATGTCATTAGCTGCGGCTTGGCGAATTCTGCCGCTTCTGGTACTTAGGCTATGTTTGGGTGCGATAATCTACATCTATGCGGCGGAGTGGCTAAGAACAACTAGTCATTGTGATCCTTGTGTAAATCCCTGTCACATCCGTAGCTGTCACCTCGGAGTCTGGGGTTCGCTTTTTTCCAGTCTAACTGCTTTGCGGCTAAACTTCGATATTTTCTGTGAAGCGTCGCCCTTTGGGTATAGGCGCTATCGAGGCACTGCAGCTAGACTAGTTGTTGAACTACTTTTAACGACTGCAATATATGTTCGTATCACAACCAGGACCGACGGCATAACTAACGTGCGACCAATTTGGCCATATTCATGCAAACAAATAGTGGGGACCGAGCCCGCGTCTCCAGTGTAGAAAAAAACTAGTGTAATTATAAAAGTATGCTAACCTAGCAACCACCTTTGATAAAACCAAGCGCTGGTATCATCTGGATCTGTAAATGCAGCACTTTGAACTAATTTTAACTCCTGTTTGTGATGTATATCTTCTATAGGTCTCCCGCCTGAAAAAAGTAAATCCAACGATTGTAAGAAAGTAAGCAGCACCATTACGAAAGTTTTTTAGGTTTGTATTATGGATAATATTATATATAACACAACCTCCCCTTGCCCACATTGTCCCGGCTCGGCTAAGCTTTTTTCCCTTCCCCACGGCCTTAGGGTCCATATTGGCAGGCGGCCCGATCGCGTTCCTCGCTTCCTCCCATGGAGCCTCACGTTTGGTTGGTCGTCTGTTGTCGCGTGTGGGTACCGACATAGACAAAGTTTGTGGCCGACTTGGGGTGCCGATTGCGGAGGGAGGGGCGGGATCTGAAGTCGGGCCAATATCTCATCCAAAATATCTCCCTGGCCATCCAACGGGGAAACGCCGCCAGCATTATGGGCACGTTTTGTCGAGGGGAGTAAAACTTGACATGATCCACCAGATCAAAAGAAAATGACATGTTATATAGTGCTATGATAAATGCCTATAATGTAACAATAATATAATTAATGTAATAGTAATATAATTAATGTAAAACACAAACCTAAAATTTTTATATTGGTGCTTACTTTTACTGTTAGGTTCAACCAAAGTACCTCACCATAGATAGGCTCACACCCAAGTTTATCTATATTAAATATATATTTACGAAAAAAATGAATATAAGTATATCTATCCGTTGTCTACATTCATAACATAACACAAGCAAATGATTTGCTTAATTTAGACTAGATGGCGCTGTGTGATATGTCAAAAATAATTATTTATAGTTATTAAAAAAAAAGTGGTCGAACCACTGTTTCTTTTGTTCACATAGGGAATGGTGCCAAGTCACAACTTTTTTAAATCAACCATTCGCATAGTAAATAGTGTTGTAAATAATTATTATTAACTTTACCTTCAACATCTGGATACAGGGCCACTAATATCTTGCTTCTATAATGCCAGGCGGAATAATTTGAAAAATTGACATGTATTTTTTCTGTAGTAAATTCAAATTCACCTTTCAAAGATGGATTGCATTTACTGACAACAAATCTTCTATAATCCCATGTGTGAACTGTAAAGTCATGTTATAAAAGATTAGAATACTTCAAAAGCTTGACTTCATCTCATCAGTAGAGAACCATACTCTAAATTATTCTCAATAAGTAGTATTGTGTTGTTTTACATATATTTTATGAATTAGACCATTAAAGTGCAGGAACTATACTAAAGCACAATATATCTGTGAGTTTCACATTTTATACTATAAGTGCTTCCACAAATGGTTTTTTTCTACAGAAATAAACCGTAAAATTGAATGATGCATGATCTTCATAGGTCATAGGACTGAGTGACTGCACTATCAAACTAAATTGCTTTGTTTCATTAAAATATATTATACATAACTAATACCTTATTTCACTGTAGTGTGCACTGGGCTTTTGGACAGGGTATGCAGTAATAGGAAAGCATTTTCAAAGTGTTACTTTATCTGATTTGGGTAAGGTATGCAGTGTTGTCTCTATGGAATGTACGCCACTGCTATTTCCCTCCATGGTAGGCACTTTCATTAGTACGAACTAAAATGCAGTAGCTAAGCTCAACTGACAAATTTACTACACATGTCTATATACTTACAATTTCTTTCATCATACTTAAGATACATATTACACAATGATAGTTCTTTTTGCCAATCAGGATCATTTCTGGTTGTTAAAACCCATTCCCTTTGATGCCAGGCTCCATAAGATTTTGGGTTTGTTTTTAAGCAATACTCTGTCAATTGAAGTTCAGCATCATATAGCTGTGAGAGCTCTTCTTCAGCTTCATTATTTTTTCTGTAATTTTTTTTGCAATGAAATAGAGTAGAATTACAAGCAAATTATGTCTATTAGATTTGTAACATCATAGGAATGGTAATTTATAATGAATGAAAGTATATACAGAGATAGGTAGAAAATCAAGTAATTAAAAACAATATCTATCTGCAATTCAGTACTAGTATAAATTAGAGTTAAATATAATTTATTTTGAATATTTTTTTTTATTGTCACACATGTTTTCATGGCATTGGAAAGAGGATCAAAATTGAATAGAAGCCGAGCTATGGGAGTCAGCTAATCAAAATATTGTAGAACATTAAAGAACTCAGCAATAAATTAGTCATGTAGTTTCTTTTATTTGACAGTAACATAATCTTATGAATCCTTTTTGTCCTGTCACCAATGTGAATGTTTACATTGGTGGCAGGATCAACGACTCATCATAAGGCTATGTAGCTATGTAGCCTTATGATGGGTAAATATAAAATAAATATTTACACAATTAATTTTATTAGTGTCTTATAGAAGAGTTTTCATCTGATATTTTGTTTGATCTTAACTAAGAAGAGTTGTAAGCAACCTGATAAGGTAGCAGCATTTAGTGCTCTGTTATTTATAGCTCAGTCTCTGTAACCATGTTGTATGTTTATAATACTTACTTGAATATACTCAAAATCTCCTTTCTTATGTTCCATAAAGTGTAAATATCGGGATTGGATGATAACACTTTCCCTGTGAGATCCAACAGTTCTTTATCCAACTCCGACTCGCGTCTCTAGAAGATTACAAGGCAATTATTATAATAATCTGATTTCATTATTGGTACCATAAATATGGACTAAGTACATACTTTATGCTGGATTTTTTGCATGGCATGTTTAAAAAGTTTAAGTTTCTCTTGACGCTCTTTGTCTTTCCTTGCTTTTTCTTCGTCAGTCGTTCGAACTTTTACTCTGCCGTGCTGCGAATGCAAATTCAGGTTCATAAACTTTTTATCTCTAACTAATGTGTATCAATTATTATCAACAATTACTACAATCTATTTAGAAGGAATTTTATGCAGCCTACCATGTTTGAAGAAGTACAATTAACACAGTATTAACTATATTCTTATAAAACTGTTAAGTAAGTATTTTTATCAGTATATATTTAGAAATTCACGTATAAGTATAATTTATTATCAATATCAATGATACTGATTAGAGTTAGACAAGTCCAAATCGTCCAAGTTGGTTGGTCCAGTCCAAGTCTAAGTCCAGTGTTGCCAGGTGACTGTTTAGACTTCTCCTAATTAGTATTCCGAAAAACCCCTAATCCTTAAGACTTTCTTCCAAAACAATTATTTATTTATGTAACAATACGATAAGCAACCCCCGATTATCTGGCCCCTTACGGGGTCCTTTGGGAATTGAAGATAAATTCATGTCCATGGGACCCCCTTGCCAAGTACGTGGGGTTCGTTGGGAAAAAGAATACCCTACGACGGTCACCCACTCTCCGAACATTCGTTCTTGGCAAGGGGGTCTTTGGACATGAAATTATCTTCAGTTCCCAACTGACCCCGGGAGTGGACAGATTCCCGGGTTCTCTCTAGATTCCCACAGGATAGAAAATATCCTATGTATCTAGACCATAGTCTATCTATCACAAATTTTCAACCAAATTGGTGCAATTATTGTTAATACATTGAACCACAATCATTCGAATGTCTTTACGAACTTTACTTTCCAAACAGGGTTTCAAGAGCACCGCACCTAGTGTTCGTCTCTTGCTTTAATAAAATGAAATACAAATGAGATTCATTATTGACGTGACAACGTCTTATAAATTGGCTTGCCGGGTGACACTTCAAGAAACTGCGTTACGCTCCGCTCACGTTATGCGCTCACAATGAGAGCGAGTGAGAGGCACGCGTCCCTTCCACTCGGGCATGGTTAGCCCGCCTAAGAGCGAGAGAGACAGACATAAATCATCCTTCTTCCTACTATACGAATGAATATTCACATTAAAATTATTTTACCACTCAAAGTCGTTGTCACGTAAAACTTTCGCCCGTATACCGACTTTACAGGCAACCAATTTTTATAACTATGTTTTTAAATTTCATGAAATTCTAAATCACTGGCTCGGTGTTTACAATCACCCAATTCCCTCCAAACTCATTATTTTCCTCCCTAATATCCTCCAAATATCCCCCCGTTACATAAAAAACTCTTGACTTGAGGGGAATCCGCCCAATCTGGCAACAGTGTCGAAGTCAGACAGTGACATATTTATAAAAAAACAGTGACAGATCAACAATTTGTAACTGTCAATAATGTCAACTAAAAGTTGTCAAAATCATTCAGTGTCATCCTTTTTTTTTTTACGAAATTATATCTAACCCTTTGGTTTTTTACTGTGTTGGTTAAATTGTCTATAATTAATTAATATGGATTGGTACAAATGTATTACAGTAATATGTGTAGGTACGTTTAATTTATTTAATCAAAGAATTAGGTAGCCTATTGTAGTTTACTCTTTTGTTATTGTCGTTCCTTTATACGGCACTTTTTTTTAAGTCAAGTTTTGATAGCTGAGGGAGGAAAAAAATTGGCAAGTTGTTAAAAAGGAAAACAGTGTTGACAACTAACTTTATGTAAACGATATAGAAACACGATTCTCCATAAAATATCTACGTACGATAGAAATCGTAAAAGTGAATTCAGTGTTATCAAAATTCATAATAAAGTAATAAGTTACTGCTTACATAAAAGCAACAGTAGTTCTCTATCGAAACTAGAAGAAGATAGAATGAATAATGCACCGCAGTTTTCTCTACGATGGAATAATTACGTATCTCACGTAACAGAAGCGTTTAACGTACTCCGTTTTGAAAATGATTTAGTGGATGTAACCCTAGTATGCGATGGAGGTAAAATTAAAGCACATAAAATGTTGCTATCTGCCTGCAGTACTTACTTCAAACAAATATTCAAGGAGAATCCTTGTCAGCATCCTGTTATAATATTCAGAAACTTTAAATTTGAAGACCTGAATGCGATTGTCAACTTCATGTATCATGGTGAAGTAAATATTTTCCAGGAACAGTTGGAATCCTTCCTTATTACAGCTGAGATTTTAGAGGTTAAGGGTTTGACAGACAATGTGGATGATGATTCATCTAAGAGCCAACTGAGAATCACGGACAATACATCTCTAGACCTTAGTTCTAAGTCAAGTAGGTATACAGAGGGGGTTGTGCCTCTACTCACTGATGAACCAATCAATTTAGCTACTATGCAAAATGCAAGAGAAGAAAACATTCCACAAGCAAACATAAGTGACAGTATTCCAGAACAAGAAAACGGTAGTATAGAAATACAGCCAGAAGCCTCTACATCAGATGATATAAAAAGAAGTGCTCTACCTACTGACGATATGCAGGTTGACACACAATCTACATCTGTTGAAGATTTGTCAGAAAAAAATAATTCTGGTAAGTTAATGGCTACTTTTTAAATGATCTTATATAAGATCATTTATAATAATATTGACTCGCAACTAAACTAGTGAGATGATGATGTTGATAAGTTTTATATTTGGTCAACTTACTGACAGACATTTGTCACAATTTTTTGGTAGAATGTTGATGTTATTATATCTTTGGTTGTTTAACCTAAATCATCATGTGTAGTACTTAGTAGATATTCTGCAAATATTTATAAACATTAATATGTATATTTCATTAGTATAGGTATTTTTGGGTTGGTATAGTAATGTCAAGAAAATAAAAATTAAAAAAATAATAATGTCAATAAATATACATACAACATCCAAAATAATAGTGGACAAAAATAATAATGTTTAAATTTTTTCTTAATGACAACATACCATCTGATCTGGGAGCAAAAGAAAACTATACTATACAATAAATATATGTAACTATAAAATATTGGACATTTTCATTCTTGTGCATTATTCATATTGGACTTTTTATTTTTGGGCATTATTCTTATTAGAATAGAATTTTCTTGTAATGAATTTCCACCACTCCTAATTCCATTATAATGTTATTCTTATTAGTCATTTTCATTTTTGGCCATTATTTGTATTGGACATTTTTATTTGTGACCTTTACCAATTGTTGGACATTTTTAATTTTTTAATTAGACTACCAGCCCATATTTTTATGTATAATATTTGCAAAAATTATCTTAAATTAAAATGTTTTTATTTACTTTCTAAAAGTCATGTTAAGCTACTCTTACAATTGGTCATATTAAATTAATTGGTTTGTATTTTTTGTTTCAGATTCAGAACTAGCTAAGTTTCGGTGTCAATTGTGTCCAAAAGGCTTTAAACATCCTACTTCATTAACATTGCATAAGGATTCACATGCTGGCAAAACACAGTGTCCTGTATGTCATCGATCATTTTCTCGGTCATATGACATGAGAAGTCATTTGCAGAGGATACATCAAGGAAAACAGCTGACTATCAAAGAGATCAGATATAAGAATATAAGCGAAAATCTTGGACCCAAACAGTTTACACATAATATTTAGTTATAGCTTTATGGTACCTACACAGTAGAGTCTGTTTATTATGACTTACACTTACATTGGAGAGCTGCTTATCATGACATTACCACACAGTGAAGTTTGCCTTTTATATAAAATCAATATTATAACTAAGTCTGATATAATGACTTTGTTAAATCAGATATAATGGTCATTCTCTTGTGAGCAATTTTTTAATAAGTTGCATCTGGTAACTAAGTAAAATATATTTTTTATTATAAATAAATAATATTTAGAATTCTTTATAATAATAAATATATAAAAATATTTTATTCCACATATAAATATATAGTTATATAAAAATATATATTAATATGTTTTTATATATTTTTGTTATAAAGAAATCCACTCCCTCATTTCTACTTTATGTAATAATTATCTAACAATAATAGCAAATGGTTTACGCTTATGCTTTTATGTAGTCGAGTTAATATGACATGTTTATCACTTCCCTTAAATGTCATAATAGGGACTCTACTGTAGTGTTACCAATAACTTAGCACTTAGTGCAGAATGCCTATTATATACATATAACATTATATCAATTAAGAATATATTGAATATATTTTTATTTACTATTTTTAAATGTCACAAATAATATTGCTCAGTGCTGTAGCTTTGGCTACTTTTGTACTAGTCTGTAAAATACTATTGTAATATATTAATAATTTGTTCCCATTACTTTTTGTTTTCTTTAAAATGGCGATGGTGGTCCTTTCCACAAGTACCTACCTACCACTAGGCTGAACGCCCAAAGGGAATTCGTATGTACACTTCGAGGGTCATTGATCATGTGAGTCAATGATGCTAAATGCTCATAGACCCCCTTGTTGATTTCTTTTTTCGTGTGAAAATCTTGGATACCGCCCCTGCCCGGCATCGGGGCGGTTACCTATGTCGGAAGTAGATCGAATAAAACCGCACGCTGTTTCGGGTATATAGATGCCGGGGTGTAGGATTGACTAGAGAATATCCCTCGCACCTACGGTTTTAAGATAGTGCCCTCGGATGTCGGAGTCTAGAGTCTAAGAAATTGAGAACTTCGCGCCGGCTGGGGTGAAGGAGTGACAGATGGTCGAACCTGTAACCTCCACACCTGCGCTCAGCGAACAGCCCGCCACTTGTCTAGAAGTAATTGGCTGGCTACTGCTGAAGTCGGCGGCGGTGAAGTTAATATTGTGTGCCGTAACGTCTCATAAGGACATGAACTGGACAGGCGAAGGCACGCGTCAAAAAATTGTAGGGCGCGAAGCCATTGTTAGTATTTGCTGTAGGTGGTAACCAGCCTCTCCCTTGGTGCACCGCGTGGAAGTTCCGCAGATACAAATTAACGTAACAGTTATAATGGACTCAAACACCTTCTTCTTCTTCTTTTTTCAATATGGCTTCTGCAGCAGGATAGCCGCAATTTTGCCAGTCTCTAGTAAATGTAAACGTTTTATAAAATTAATGGCGAGACGCCAATGTCAAGTTTTTTAAAAAAGTCTTCCAGAGCCACGTTAGCCACGCCAGTAAATTCGTTTCCGTGTGTCCGCCCCCCACGAGATCAGGTAGTCGATCAGGACACTCAAACACCTGATCTATCACGAATTCAAGACATGTGGCGACACCGTCAAGCGGATTTCACCAAGAGAACACAAATATAAGTAGGTATATTACCGAACAGTGCACACCTATTTTTACGAGAGCAAAACTGCCGTACCTTCTTATCATATTTTATTCAAGGAATAGTAGGTTAGGTACCTAAAGTTAAACGTGGAACCTCGATGTAGTTGAATGAACAAGGACTAGTGAAATACATCGTAAGATAAAGATTACTGAGATCACTCCTGCATCGTGGCGCGATAAACGGTTCATTCGAAATAGCAATATTCGGTCAAACGTTCTGTCGACTTTCCATTCATCGAGCATAATATGACTCTCGAAGTTTAGTTACGGACCCATCGTGGCGTACTATAGAAGGATTTCAAATATCCAGGATGTGTTCGGGTGACTCAGTTGTTATACTTCTCCAAGAAAGGGAGTGGTCACGGGGTTCGTACCCGTTCTGAAAGTTGACTTCTGGTCTTCTACCAGAAGTCAACTTTCAGAACGTGCATTAATAGGAAAATCTAGCATAGGTATTAATTGCTTCAAAATTAGGTTTTATTTGTACTTTATTAATGTCTAGGCAAGTACCTACCTACTATGATAAACGCGTGATGATTGTGTTCGTGACTATTGAACATTAGGGCACCTGGGGACTGGGTCGTCTGGGTCCCTACACAAATATAGGTATTTGTTAGACATTTAGATTTTATTCAAATGATTCTGTTGACACCTATACAAGTATATCAGTTGATAAGGTTCTTTTTAGGCAATTTAGGAGTACGTACCTACCTATAAGACTAGTAAACATAAGGTATTGAGATTGAATGACGCTTTTGTCAAATTTTGGTAGGCAGGCTAAGTAGAACTCTAAACTACATACCTACTAAGTTCTCAAAAATTACAAAACAAAATAGGTACAAATCTTCTACTTCTAATGTTTTAAATCGTAAACAATTTTAGGTGTTGGTAAAATTGACATATACCTAAAATGTTGATTAAGTAGGTAGTTACACAGTTACAAGTTGGTACGAATGAAGTTTTGCCTATTGGATCCCTACGAAATAGAATACAAAGGCCATCGCCAACCTAGTGCTTCTCGTAAGTGTCGTACAACAAGGATAAATGGATAGGACTCTACATCCATGATCAATCAATAAAATATTGTACATGGTGGCACGAGTTGTGGAAATATAAGTACCTATGGCTCAGAATGCGCTCTATACAGCTTTAAGTTCTAAGCTGCTTTTTGAGGATAGCACAGGTTGCAACTATGGTGGACGACCAACTGAGCCTAGTTGCTCTCGTGACTTAGGCACAAGATCCGTACCGATAAGTATATAGTAATTATGCAGCCCTCATTCGTCACAGTGGCCACAAATAAAGGTGACCATTGGCCATAAAACAGCTGTAAGGTCACCCCCTATTATTCGAAACTGAATGAATATATGTACCTACTTCCATGGGTAATAGGTATGAACGTTTATTTACCTTTGCTTGACTCTTTTGGGAAAACCAGTGTTATGTTGTTGTAATTGTGACCCTCTTTTGCCCGTAGCACTACGGGCAATATTTTCTTCCCATAGTACTACTTAGCAGTCTGGTAGTACTATGGAAAGAAAATATTGCCCGTGGTACTACTACCAAGCAGTCTGATAATACCACGGGCAAAAGAGGGTTGAGAGACACCGTATTTCAACGCTACGACCGACGATGTCTTAATGTGCTCTCCGAGACACGAAAATGCCTAAACCAATGTGAATAGACATATTCATGCATAGAAATATTTTCATTGAGCGAGAATCGAACCCCTCTACCTCTTCGTAGAAGATGCAAACACTGTCGCTACGCCACCGATATAATATGTTTAGGTATATTAAGGGTGAATATTTTATTTTGTAGTTCAATCCTACTTACCCACTTACTTACTATAAGTATATATATTATATTACTATAAGTTAGCATAGGTAGTCACAATTATGAACATTTATTGACCAATCTAAAACGTTAACTAAACTGTACCGCTGTTCTTTATATCGTTGTAAATTGAAGGACAATTTATCGCGTTACGGTATGCAGTTATAGTAGAGCACGCGTAGGGGTAAAAGTTAAGAAACAAAAAGCTCTAGTAGCCGTAGCCGGGCGGGACGGGACAATCAGGGGTTGTTGCGGCGGGGGTGACGGGGCTCGGGCGGAGTGCGCTCGATACGCGCGCGCGCCGCGCTTCTCAGTTCAACCAGTCGCATTTCGACATCGCTGCGCTCGGGTTTGTAGCACATTCATCGGCGTGCATCTGTCAAACGCTACGATATCGATATTAATTCTTACGTTTTCTCAAAGTATGTTTACTTACTGAATCAAATAGCCTTAAATAATTAATCAAAATATCTTCAAATTGAATACGGGAGTGAAAATATTTAGTTTTATTGTATTTTATATAATTGTTTACATTCGAACCACATGTTTACGAGTACATTTGTGCCTGATAATCAACAAATATTACAGTTGTTTTCACAATTAGATAGTGTCTTGATAAATAGTGATGTAGTTTAATTTATAAATTCTACAAATTACCGTTTTTTTCGCATAGTTTGTTGCCCTCTATGGATACGCAGTGCATTCGGTGTGGTGTGTTGAGGTTCTTTTCATAATATCGGTCAGATATATGTGGAGTTTTGTGAAAAAATCTCGTGCTTTTATTCAGTAAAATGAGTGTGTGAATTTTTGATGGTGTGTCGTGAACGGGAGCGCATATAGAGTTGAGATTCGGTCGGTAAGCGTCGCGCGACGGCGCAACGAGGGTATTGATCGGCGGCGGCGGCGGGTCGCGAGACGCCGGCGTTCGCCTGCCGCCTAAATAAAGCTCCGCATGTGTGCGCCCCGCCTCGCCGCCCTACGTAGATGCCGCCCGCCGCCACCAACGTCTTCCATCGCTGCACCGTCTCGTACCCACGAACATGCGCCACCATCAAACTAACACATACATCTTATGCCGAATATTTGTATAGAAAATGCACGAACGGATAAAGTAGAATAAAATTTAGTACCTACCTAAATTTAATTACGTGCATTTGTGATTTATATATTGCAAATCTCAATTTACTATTATCGGCATATAGTTCCTTCGCACCCATACCGTGCCAGCCACTAACCAGTCGTAGCCGTGCCCTTTGGTACCTAAGTATTTAACGATCGGTACTCGTACTTACTAAGTTTAAGAAAACTAGCTGTACGTGATTTCTAATTGGTTCCTCGAATTGCGGTTACGGTAGAGGTTACTAGTTGCCTCTAAATGTTTTTTTACTAAGGTAGTTATAACAACAAATTCTGCCCTGTACCAACGATGATCTCTTCATCACATGGGCTTCAAAACATACCGATTACAAACAAATTAACCAGACCTTCTAACCTATTATTATCTGTATATGACGCAGTATAGTGCAAAGATAATTTGACTAATTAACGAAGACACATTTTTTATTTAGTTAAATTATATAGTTCAATAATTAATCAGTATGTTTGGTTGTAGGTTTGAAATGTGGGCTAAGTGAGTGATAGAGGAGCCAAAGTTATGGCGCACACTGTGGTAGCAGGCGGAGCGCTGCTCTGCGCTCTCAGCATGGTGCTGCAAGTGCGCGCCTTTACCCTGCTACCCCATGACGTCCGCCCCGGCCACGCTATTCAACATTTCGTCGGCAACCACTCACGATACACACTCCTCGAACCAGAGTTAACATCTTTTTTCACTCTCCTCGATGATGGACTCCTTATGACAACAGCAGATTTAACACCATTACTCAATCAGCCTATAAACCTGGCTGTTTTAGAGCAGACTCCCTATAGCAGTTCTGCTCATTCCATTCACCTTTTAGTCGTGGATCGCCGGCGGATGCTACAATTCTCCACGCCGAATGGTGTGATAGGAGAAATTCCAGAAAATGCTCCGCCTGGAACAGTCGTCGATTTACAACCAATTAGAGCGACGGCCCTCCTTGATGTAGGTCCACTAGCATACAAGATCATTAAAGGTAACGAAAATTCAGTGTTCTCGTTACGGGAAAAAGGAAAGACTGTAAATAATCCAGAAGTAAAATCAGTTATAACAGAGGGTGATGTGGAAATAATTGCTACAAAATCTTTAGATGCCGAACAGAAAAATGTCTATGATCTTATAGTTCAGGCGACAGACATTCATGGTGCGAATAAAGCCAGTTTAAATATTCGAATTGATGTTATTAACGAAAATGATCACGAGCCGGCATTCGATCAGAATCACTACTATTTTGCCATAAATGGGACTATTGATGAAAATGGTCCTAATGGCACTGTGCATTGGGAGCGGTTTTCTAACATTGGGCAAGTTCATGCTTATGACCCCGATGGAGATCGAGTATACTATTCGCTACAAACGCCCACAAATCTGGCTGTTATTGTGCCCCAAACTGGCGAATTGATATTAGCAGGTGAACCAGATGGCCATGAGACTGAATTGAGAGTACTTGCACATGATACAGGCTTCCCGCCACGACAAAGTCCGCCCGCGCGGGTCTTCCTGGAATTTGTAATCCGTGATCATAAAAAATTACCAGCTCTTCACCGCGAGAAACGTCGAGTCACACGCGCTGTTAGACCTACGAAGAGAATTGAATTTACTGAAGCAGACGGTGAAGTAGAAGGTCGTGCTGTGTTTACTTTAGAAAAAGAAACTGACCGTGAGACATTTAAAATTCGGGACGAAAATCCGTGGGTTACTGTTGAACCAAGTGGTGTAGTGAAAGTTAAAAAGAAGTGGGACTATGAGGAGCTGGGACCTGAGAAGACCATCGACTTCTGGGTTACGATTACCAACGCTGGCAATGGAGGTAAGCTCACTGAATAAATTAAATAAAAATAATCAAGAATAATTGACATTATTGATTTAGGAAATTAACTTCATGAATTAACGACCATGAATATAGTAGTAGGTATAGTACTTTATATAGGTACATTAAGTATATGTTACATAATATGAAAAGTACCCATATGCACATTTTCTAGTAGCTCATAAGTCGTACATTTTACGATCTGTGCACAGATTTGATTTATTTGATAACTATCACTACATGGTCTAGGCATCTACATCTACGATGATAGTTTATAAATGTGTCCCTAGGGAAAAGAAATCGCGCTATAGGATACTATAGCGCGATTTTTTTTCATTTTAAATCAACTGAGTTTAAATATACAAACATATATTAATTCTTATAATTTTTGAATGAATATCCTAATTAACTAGTTTTCCTCCTCGCAGTCGCAACCTTTGATGGTTTTTGTCAATCATAGTTACGAATTATTTGAGCACCTAGAGGCCAGCTCTACTATTAGTCTATGTCATGCACTAACCTGATCTCGGGTGCCGGCATGCCGCGCGGGGAACATAGAGACAACTCCGGTTGAAGACATTGAGTCAGTCGGCGGAGAGCCTTCATTGGTAATATAACTGCGTCACAGACACGTGTCATGGCCTCCCTATCCAAGTACTTATCTGGTAATATAAGTGCCTATTGCAATCCACTGCTAGAGATGGTACCATTGTCTAATAAAAATAACTTCATTTTGGTACTTAGTCAGATAATGTATTTCAATTAATAAGTACTGGCAATATAAGTGTCTATTGCAATCCACTGCTAGACATGGTCCTCTACCATTATCCAATAAAAATAACTTTATGTTCGTACTTAGATAATATATTCCAAGTAATACATGAAATAGTTATTTCATAATATACACGGTGATTTTATAGTGGTTTCGGAAAAAAAATATTTTGTTTCACACACAGTTTCGGTAGCAAAATCGACTGGAAGTTTTAATTTTGAAAACAAAAAAAAAAATTACTTTCTGTACATATTATGGCAATAATGTGCAAGTGAACAGAAAAATGTATGAGAAGTGTAAAAAAAAAATTTTTTTTTCGTCAAATTAGGACTTCCTTACGATTTTACTATCAAAATTGTGGCCAAAATCTTTTTTTCCAAAACCAGTATAAAATCAACCGGTATACATATCACATATGTAAGTAGATAATAGTATCTACCTACGCCTCTAAACTGATAATCTACTTTAGAGTACCTACTGAACTTCAACCTACCCAAATCTATTCGTGTAGATATTACCTAACAGACTAATAAAAAAGGTTCTCTAATATTAAAATAACATTATTACAAGTTGTAACGTAATCCATAACATTCATTCCAAAGAAAAGGTTTAAACAGGTTCAGTTTATTTTTTATCTAAAGCCGTTTCGTTTTTTTTTCATCTACTATACCCAATGTCTCTATCAACGGCAAATTGAGATAATGATAGGGAAGATTCGTCCGGGGTCCGGGGTGGAACCTCTCTTCGTTTCTCTCAAGGGCAGATATGTATTTTGGTAATGATTGTTTTTTCTAATTGTCAATTGCTTTATTGCTTAACAACTTTTTATAGTTGATATATTTTCGTGTTCGCGGAGTGAATTCACAGAGGCCATTTATAGTCACTTGTGTAGATAATTCTACTCCCATTGCATTGGGTTTTAGGCCTGTAATGATGGTTGTAGACGATTATTAAATAAATAAATAAATAAATAAATTGAATTGACTTCACTTTCAAATTCATTTGGATTCAGTAAGTTGAAACCAATGATTATACATAGGCACAAGTTCGTGGATAGATATGGCAGTGGTGCCCATAAATGTTCATTAATTAATAGGAGGCTAATTAGCTAAAAATTTGACTGTACCTACATAGTGTTGATTGATGGCATTTGGTGGAACTTATTGTTATACATTATTGATAACACGTAGATTGAAATTATCGTAACATTACTGTCATTGTAAGCCTTTGAAACTGTCGCAAGGCGATACTGGTTAGGTACAATAATAAATATGGTGGTAAAGTACAAGTGTGTTATCAACAATGTATGACAAAATACGACTACAGAAGTTAGATTTCTGTCTTGCAACGTTGCATACTTCGGACTTCGCGATAGTCTTATTTATTAGATGATGCCGGGACTCCACTCGCGAGGAATTCTGACCCTATTCCCGTAGCCACAGTTCCTGATCACAAATTTTATATTCCTCCATATACTTACCAAATATGTCAGAGCCGTTCATTTGTTTAGTAGTTAATAAGAAATATGGAGATTCAGCTTCACTAACTTTCAATTTAAAATATTAATAGGACATTCGTAGGAAGTACTTCGAAAGTAAAATTTTGAATTAAGTTCAGGTACATCGCCCATAATGTTATAAACATAGGTTACTAATGGCTTGCACCTGTCAAACTGAATTGCGGTGGTGCAATGGAGCATGACGTCGTGAACAGGTCCTGCACCGTGATGTCCAAGTTCCAACCGGTCACGCACCGCGGATAGCCTCCAAGGCTCCCATCATGACTCGCTAATTGTCTCGTGGAACGTATCTAGTTCCAGAAAGACGAATGTATACACGAATAGTAGTAACAAATATTCGTCTATCCAAAATTTTGAATTCAAACTTCGTAGTTTTTTTTTCTTTTTTCCTCCTGATGAGAAGTGGTTATCGTGGCCATATAACAGTATGTATTAGTTACAAGTACTTTTATACTTTATACATTTCCTCGGCAGACAATAAAAACAAATTATGATAATCTATTTGCGCTTTTGTGCTGAAAATGGGAAATAATATTGTAGTGTAGGTACAGTAAAATCATCTTAATGCCGGATGCATTAAAGCTTGCATTTTGCACCCGGTGTCCGCTTTCCTACAACTTGTGGCTTATCATGGCTTACTGGAGCAAAAGCCTGCGCCTAAGCAACGACCGAATTAATTTTATTAAACAGGTCAGGTTTTATTAATCAATTCACTTGTTAGGTTGACTCATCGATCCATTTTGTAATGGATATGGAGGCGGTATTACTCGAGTCTATAGTACTATTATGGACGTGGGAGACATCTTTCACACATCTTAGTTTGGTACATGGGTAAAATCACAAAACATAATAACATTATACTCCATAGAATATACAACATATTCTCATTCATGTACTTACGACCGAGATAGATGGTTAATAATAATATAACTTACTTGAACAATAACGATCCACATGACTTTCATAACTTCTAAGTAAAGCTTGTTTTGATATGTAGATTTAACTGGTAAAAGCCGAATTGGGTAAATATTTGCTAAGCAATTTATACAAACGCGTGTATACACGTCTACTCAACATTGTGTATCATATGAAAGGCACGCGACGATCTAAAGACATTACAGAAGCTCATCTCTCATAAATTAGCAATGGCACGGGTGTACCTCGACGCGCGTGGAATTCCTATTATGTAAAATCGTAGTTGTCAAGTGGAATGGTAGCAGACGGCAGGTTGCGACCACCGTGCAGAATGCGTTGATAATCGGGGACCTGTCGCACGGCCTAGCCGCCTCCGGTCTCGCTCTCAATTCCACGCATCGTAATTCGTGACAATTACTGATGATGTGGAATCTTTCCCTTTAATGTGTTTTTCTATCGCTTTTTTATATAACTTAATAGGTTTATTGTTCCACTACTTCAGATTTTTTTCTATCTAGGCTAAGCTATAATTACAGGATAGGTAGTTACATACAATTTTTTTACGTGAACACCGGGTTCACGACCCAGCAGTTGCGTAATTTTATTATAGGTCCTACAAATTATGAAAGTGAGAAGTTCGATAAGTTCCATTAGTGCGGCCCTGGGGGTGACGGGTGGAGCCGTCTGTCACCCTAGTAGAAGTAGGCCACGACGGTGGCGCAAAGTGTGACTCCCCATATCCCATATTTTAGTCGGTTCAAGTCCGATATAATTGCCTACACCGTCTTTGGTAGGAGCGGTATCCGTGGGGATTTTGCGATATTATATGATGATGATAATCCGTTGTAAGTGTAAATTCCAAAAACCAAAGCAAGTCGATCTTAACACCTATTTACCGTAGGAATTTAGTAAATACTGGTCCATGTAATAATAATAATAATATACATATGTATGTTATCTATGCAATACCAAAATAGTGCTAATTTACCAAATTGCTCTTAAATATCTTACCGCTATTGTTGTGGAAGTTTTCCATCTTACCGGCATTCGTGGTTTGTCTTCTTACATTTAAGAGCATCTATATATTTCGGCGTATGTGCAATAATCTAATATACATGAAGAAAAGAGGGTGAGGGTGCTACCCTAACATGCCCAGAAGCATCATTTTTCGTTTTTGCAGCAATTACCCGGGTATCCAAAACCCCTGTAGAAATTGTACTCACACCTACTTACTTAGAAATTGGTAAGAGTGGAGCTTCCACATGTCACTTCCATCTGTTTGATGCGTCATCGTCTGGCTATTAAAATGGCAGGTGATTGTGTTAGATTCGGAGTTTTAGTAATTTCAGAATCCCGGGACGTCCCGGAGCATGATTACTTGTGTTAAATGTATTATAGACCTGAGTGTATGGGCTTCAAGTTCTTCGGGGCCAGGCCAACCATCCTTATCCATAATCCGATACATCTGCTGGTTCATGTGTGTCGGTCTGGTGAATGTCGGCTACACATTCCCAAAAGAAATGGGTGCAAATCTCAATTGGAATTAGTTTCTCAGATACCTACTGAAGAAAGTTTTCAATTTTAACAGTTCAACCTTTACAGTACACCTAATAGATTTATTTGTGTGTGATTAGATCGTGAGAATTTATGCAAAAGTATGCACGGTCTCTGTAAGCTCTCAAATATCACACAATTTCTTATGTGACAGCAGCGGCGCGAGCTCTTTTGTTATTGGTATGTTAAAAACATTTTCATTGTGTTGTTTCGAGTGTCTTACGTTACAAAGTAAGAATTTAACAAATGGTAATGTTTTTCCAATAACTTGAAATCTATTTTTAGAATTAAATAAGTGATCGTACTCACAAATCCTCAAAAAATAATAAAATACAGTCATTATTTTAAAGCGAAAATTTGTGTCTATATTTGGTGCCTACTTACTGCTGCTTAAAGCTGTATAATGACTTAGCTGTTTGAGCACAGCTGTATAATAAGCTAGCTGAACGGATTTAAGTGAAAATTGTATTAGTGGATGCTTAATATGTTGAATTAAAAATTAGGTTGCTTTTATCCTGAAAAACAAAAATGCGATGTAAACAAATCCAGTACTATCGGATATTATCAAAATAAGTCGAAGCTGTTGGTTAATTATAAGATCGGGGCAGGCGCGTCCAAGGTGGGTGGCCAAGCCGGGCCGCGGGCACCGTGAGCCTCTCCCAGGAATCTAATCATTATCAATATTGTGTGGATAGTTGTTCCAATTATACCTATATTAATCATGAGTATGCAGGATCTTCTTGCTTACCTCTCAGGTGATAATATTTGGTTTATTGTTTGCACGGTTTTTTTCTGATATAAATACTTTTATACATGAGCGTAAAGAAAGATACGGCCGGATTGTCACAGAACATCGACTGAAGCACAAAATTGTCAGCGGTTACGTTACTAGTAGTAGGCACGGGTTGATTAGCAACTTAATTTATGGAGTATAAAAATTATGCTGTCAAACGTAACGTTAGGTATTATAAAATGAATAAAAGTGATGCCATGTGTAAATTGTATTTACCCCATTTTAACTCATTATATATCTACATTGTACAATATTTTATGTTAAGATTCATAATTCAAATAATAATTAATTATTTATCAATAAAATTAAATCTGTTTATTCGGTAAAAATAAAACAATAACATTGATTTGATTTGAGATTGGAGCCACCTTTAAACAAGAATGCTGAAGTATAATATGTAGTAGAACACTCCGCTTTCCATAATAGGTGTGAGAGGATTGATGGCGATGTATGAGGATTGGTGAGAGTGAGTAGTATATATTTATTTTTACTTTATAAACAATTGTCCCAACATTTTGTTACCGATACATTTGTTACACTAACCGTGGTCGTAGGCTGACTGGTTCCATTAGTCGTCGTTTTGTGGAATAGAATAGAATGTTTATCTACATTTGATTAATATTATCATATGCGATTGACATGGATTTTGATGTGTATGACATTGGTTGTTTATGAGATAAACCTCATAACGTATAAAATACGTGCCAATCTCATATGTTGAGCTTTCCATTCTATTCTATTCCACAAAACGACGACTAACGAATTGCCACTTGCCTAGGGGGGATGAGCTTTATCAATTGAGAATACTACGTGGTTGAAGCAGTTTCATGCAACATGCCATAAGTAGTTTTGTGTTGAAGTACTCGAGAGAGCTTCGTCAAAGCACCTTTGTATATTGAGAAGTGTGCTCTACTGGCAAATTAATACTCTATCCTCTTCAAATAGGAACGTTTCTCCTCGAGCCGGTGATCGAAAATTTTATAGTGTTTTCGCAACTCAGTGTTTGAATGTGATTAAGTGGCAAATACATTTTTTATGTACCTATCTAGGACCTTCCTTTTTATCGTGATGAAAAATCCACCATATTCGGTGTAGGTGATTATGTCGGACTCAAACTGACTAAAACGCACCCCGTCTATGGGTCTTTGATTGCCAGAAGTAAGATAATACAAGACATATCTCTCGCATCCTGGCAGACCCAAGGACATCTCTTTGAGATAACCCCCTTCTCCTAATGTGGGAACCATGGCGTCCCCATCTAGCCGGATATGGGTAGACGCACTTTGCGCCGCCATACACAATCATAAGATACTTAAAATGTTTTAGCCTCTCTTGGTACTTTTCACGAATGAAATTCGACAGTTCGGATAAATATTGCATAGGTCACCTCGGCCTCATCACATACTTTTCACATCAAGTTCAAGCTGTGATTTTAGGAAGAGTAAACAAGTGTATTCATTAATATTCAACAACATAACGAATATTTATGGGGCGAAAACCGAACAGAATGTTGCGGAGCGAGGCGCGGTGGCATTTTAATCCAGCAAAAGGGATAGTGCAATGTAACGTAGAAGCGGTAGAAGGAATGTTCAATCCCTGGAGTTATCAATTACCAACTTATCCGGGACATCTGGTGCACATTTTATATTTGTTTAACATTGCAAGTTTTCTTTTACGTTTATTTGTCTTCTAAAAAGCTCTGGAAGAGGTTGCTATTGTATGTTTTGAAAATCCAAGGGTACATTAGATTAAGTGCGTCATCTAGGTAGGTATACATACCTACGTACACTAAATTTCAGTAAAGGATTTCTTTTAGAGGTAGTAATTAGTTATTTGTTTTCATGATTTACTCTATCTAAACTCGGTGTATCGCAACACACTTATTGTCACTGTTTGATCAGCTCATTTTCGTAAGGAATTTTTTATAAATGTGGTTTTAGCTATGTTTACCAATCTCAAGAACTGATGTACAGTCAACAAAGATATACCTACGGTAGCACATCTACATAATAACGTTGTATGAAAAAGTGGTATCATATCTCTTTTTTCGACTAATATGGTAAACGTTTAGTTATTTATAAAATGAGACATTTGAGGTAAAGCACAGGAAATTACTCACCATTATCTTAGTAGCTTCTGATTGCATCACATAAGTCGGATATTATGTACAAATCTGACGTTTGAAATGCAATATTGTGTGAAGTTTAATCGATAATTGAATACGATGGTTGGTGTCTGTACGTCAAGCCGGTTAGAAATTGGCACATCCGGACAGGGATCTGGCCGTCGTAAGACGAATTAGCACAGTGTACCTACCTCAGCTCTACTTCAACGTGGCTTGAACTACGTAGTAGATTTACGAGACTATACATATTCTATATTATACATACTTATACATATTCTTGCTAATTAACATTCCTAGCAGGGCAATTGAATTGTAGCGTCTTTTATTTTGATAGTTTTTAATGATTGAATGTCAATATATTTGTGCAGAGCGAACTAGTTACGAGCCGTTTGTGGAACGTTGTTTGTTAGATTTAGTCGCTCATTCAATCAATGGTGATGGGTGCGGGCGTCGCTCGCACAACAATTGAAGCACTGGCCAATTCCCCTCATTGTGTCCATTCACCGCAATTACGTATGCGCACTTCCTATGCTCGACCAGCCGACCCCGAACCCATGATCAACTCATCTGCTCTCAATCTTTTTGCTTTTATGCCTCTTTTATGAGAATGTGTCTTGGCTGTTAATTAATGTTAATGGTTTTAATTAGAACTTCGCAAATGTTTGTTCAGGTCCTGAGTCATATGAAACAAAAGCGGTTATTTTCATTGGAAAACTGTCTAAGTAGCTCTTTGTTAAACATAATGTTGTTTTATGTTTTCTGATAATGTATAGCGAAATATTTTCTTTGTGAATAGGTACTCAATCTAATATAGTAAGTATGAATGTTTTATGATTCTCGTCTTATATATGGCTCTATATCTAGCCAGGGAGCCATTAATAAAATTTACTTTCCCCCTCATTTATTTTAATCAAAATACGTCTCAGTTGTGAATTGCCCGCGTTGTGGTCGTCCCTGATTATTTCTGGGACCCCATATTTATTATTGTTGGCACAAGGTCTCAGTAATTCAGTTAAGGGTAGAATGCTTATACGTATGTTAACGAATGTAAGGACCGGAATTCTTACATGATTGAACATTATGTTTTGTGCTTTGATTGGAAACAATGTGAGTATTTATTATTATAATTTCTAGGCTTGGTTTACTTCGTGGGATTCTGATAAACATTTGGTATATTTTACTCCATTTTTAACACGTCTTTATTGGTTTTAATTTGTAGTAAGTAACTGTTGAAAGAACACGTTCGACAGGTCGTGTTCGTGATCGTGAGTGAGGAACACACATCTTCTATAATTACATCTAACGCATTGGTAAACAGCAGAAGCGTCGGCGCGAGAGTGCTACGATCTCAAGCTACCCATTTACAGGCTTTCACGCTGATTGTGATTTGATTGCGGTCATTTGCTCGTCTACCTAAACGCCGAATGACCGCGACGCATTACACACTCAACCAATGCTAGATTATCATGATTTGCTTGACTTATAATAAATGGTCTACCGGTATTTGAGCTCAGAAGTGATATAATACATAATGCGTCTAACTTCAATGGTATTATGAAAGAAAGATAAATCCGCAATTGTTAAGTTCATCCTTATAATCTGTATGTAATATGATATAATCGACACAAAAAATATTTGCTGTAAGTAGCCAAAATAGCGTATTAGAATCAGAAAATTTATCCGGGTCTCGTATCGATACTACAAAAAACATACTTTTCGAAAAGAGAAAAGAAAAGTACGCAGAAATCTTGTCTATTTTGTTTTGCTTTTCAACTTTTTCTAAATACAATTAATATTTTTTTGCATGAATTGAATACCGTAAAATCATTGATGTTGGCCTTGTCATACAAATCTACGTTGTAAGTTGCTACCGAAATCATCATCTATGTAGAAACAGAACACCGCCGATCACTCTTGGTATGAATCTTTATATTAGATTCATCATTCTCATCTATCTTTATATTAGATTCATTGTACGCAAGTCCCTCCAAAGATACTTAGGTACGTTTGTCTGTGTACCTAAATTTCGAGTCCGACCTTACAGTGCCATTCGAACCTTTATCACTAAACAACCCCTAATTCGTCCTTTAGCTAAATCGAAGTCAAATCTGTCTAGTGATATCGATTTGACGTAAAATTGTGCTAATAAATCAGAGAATACTTACACGTAGAAGTCTAGTGTACGTTGCTCTGAAGTCTTTTATTCTTAACGTCTCTACCGAATGACGATTATAGTTGATTAATGTCGCAATAGATCTCAGTCAATCGCATCGCAATGGTATGATGTTCGGCAATCAATTGTTGGAATATATCGTGGTATCTCAGCTAACACGCAACCATAATGACATTAATAGGCGTGTAATTTCAACAACGCTGTACGAAAGCTGTGCTTATTACAATATGGATGTTCACATGACCCGGCTTTTCCAAACGTCGCACAGTGGCAGATTAGACCCGATCATGCTTCCCAAAAAGGGTTATCGAATTTCTTCCATTGCACTAACTATAATGGTAGCCAACACCATAGCTAGTCATGACCAGGTAAAATTTTTATTCAAGTACCCTCACATTTTTCAACATATTTGTTTGAAAGTCAGAAAGTGGGTGGAAATCGCAATAAATTGTCGATTTCGTTTTGCGTGTTCATCAACATCTCGGAGTTTCGTTTATAAAAAAATTGAAAATATCTGACATGAATCGTGAAGTGATTGGTAAGTAGTATTTTATTTATAAATTACAAGTGTTAAAACATGTTCTGTTATTGAGATATGTACAGTGGAACTCGTGAGATACTCAAATTTTTCTACATCTTCTATGTTTCTTAGTCCGAAACTTACATGTACCCTCTTGTACCCGGGCTGTATTTTTTATATATTATAGCCACATTCGTGGTATTTATAAAAATAATAATTACAAACAGCACACTGGTGTACATCATACATTTTTAATTATTTTTTCAGAACACATTATTTACCTATCGAAAAAATAATTTTCTGATGAATGGATGAAACACCCTAAAAATGACAAGAATTCACAGTTATTTGAATATATGATAAGAAAATTTGATTTAAAAGATGCTACTGAGGAGTCGATCAGGCATTTAAAGATGGTGATAGCACGAAATTCCACCAAGTTAAATGAAAAATGGTTGCAAAGTGGCTTTCCACTATGCAACGTTCGTAACACTTTCGTTACGAACGTTTTTTGACTTCCGTAGGTATTGACTGGTTGAACAGTGAAGCCATGGAGCTGTGTTTAAGAAAAGAAAGTCTTCTTCATCGTCTCTTTGCTGTAAACAACCTGCACTCGTACTTGAGTCAAATTCCTCTGATAAGGCAACGCAGGTAACCGAGCAAGACATTTTAGATTCCACGATCTTCAAAAGAAATCGGTGGGACCTAACTGATGTGCGCGCAAATACAAATATTATACCAAATGTTGACTTTGGTGCTGTTGCTCCTCGGGACCCAAGAATCCAGGAATATGCAAAACTCATTGCATTGGAGATGGATTTAGTACCACAACAATTACGTACGGTAACTTGTTCTAAAGTGTTGGATTTTCTTAGGAAAGTTCGTGGTGAAGAGTCTTTGGCAAATGTCAGTTTACCTAGTTTCGAAGAATCTGATTAAGTACCTAACCGGTGATTGTTTTGGATAAAAAATATACTATTTAATTTCGATCAATATTGTGTTATTATTTTATCGTCTTGTGTAAATTACCTCAGCCATGCACATAATTAAAAAGAATGTGAAAATAGCCATTCCACTGTTATTAAAATCAATAAAATGAATTATGCATCCTACCAGTCTAAGCTGACCCCAATGGTCATAGTAAATCTACGTACAGAGAGTTCAAGTTACATTGGTTGTTTTTTATACAAGGGTTAACTATTTTTTTTAGTTTTTTTCACTAATTATGATAAAACATAAGTCAAGGCATCGTTTACACATAATCCCAAGTCCTAAATAATTTTGTCCACCATGCTTCTATGGGAATCTGCCACTGTGCGTCGTCCGTATACCTAGATCTTTACAAATATGTATGTGGCTATATAATGATACATTGCAAGCTTTTGCCTTTTAGACATGTTTTTTTAATACTTAGATCGATAAGGTTTCAAGTCTTTCAAATTCTGAATAACTTTCGTCCAAGTTTCTCTAAACGTGATACTTGTTCCCCCTTGTCCTTCGATCAGAAGTTTATGCAGTACTAGCTTTGATCAACGAATTCTGCACATGCTGCAGTTTTTTGCTAACTACATGAGAGATAGGCTGCAATACGTCGATTACAACGGGTGCATATCTGAGACATATTACACCAGGTCCGGAGTGAGTCAGGGTAGCAATTTAGGTCCTCTCGAGTTCCTCATAATGATAAACGACTTGCCAGAGGTTTTTCGACATGGTACATGTTTATTGTTTGCAGATGACCTTAAGTTGCTACTCGAGGTTCGGAATAGGTCAGATTGTGAGCGCTTGCAAGACGACATAAATAAAGTGATAGAGTGGAATCAGAGTAATAAGCTCTCCTTTAACGTCTCTAAATGCTCAACTATGTCATTCACCAGAGCACATAACCCTATACAGTACGAGTACAAGGTGGACGACGTACAGATTCAGCGGGTAACAGAGGTAAGAGATCTGGGTGTGATCGTCACTCCACATCTAACGTTCCGGGAACATATTATTAGGATATGCAAGAAAGCATACAGAAACTTAGGTTTTGTGTTGAGACAGTCCAGTGGTTTCACTAACATAACTACAGTAAAAGTGCTGTATGACGCTTTAGTCAGGAGTCATCTGGAACATAATGCAGTCATATGGTCTCCTTGTGAAGATAAATACTGTGTTATGTTAGAACGCGTTCAAAATAAATTTTTAAGACACTTATATTTTAAATTATACGGAGTGTACCCTTTCTATCCATTAATGTATCCAACATTATTTGTTTTGGGTATGGTGGGATACAACCAACTTAGGGTCCGCAGAGAATACGCGCTTGCGATATATGTAATTATGTTGTTACGGGGAGTAGAGCACAACGCGGGCGTGTTGAAGCACCTTCAGCTTAACGTGCCGGACGGATATGTGTCCAAACGTAGACGTCCACAACTGTTACGTGTACCAGCAGCCAGAACTAACTTACGCGCAAAAAATCCGCTAACACGTACAATAAGGGTTCTGAATGAGGTACATAACAGAATAGACATATTCTCGGATGGTTTGAGGGAACTCACAAAAGTATTAATGATGATTATTTGCTATGATTATTGTTGATTGCTATATTATTTATTATATGAAATTAGATACAATGTTTAAAAATGTAAATTGGATGGGTCGTTTGATATTGGGCAACTGTATGTCTTCGACTTATGTAATTTATATTTACACTAGCGTCACTATTGTATTAGGTTTAATATGTACCTGTAATGATAGTGTTAACGTTATAAATAAATAAATAAATAAATAAATAAATTCATGGTTTAAGTTAAAACAAATCTGATTATGAAATTATTTTGGATACTTCGGCATGAACAATATTATCGCCTTCCTCTCGTTCAATTGTTATGGTGTTTTTGGTATTTAAGTTTTAGTAGTTCGCTCGCAGTTAAAAATAAATAACTTCTGACTAGTAATTATTTTCAATTTCAATTCAGTTTCTTTGAAATCAGTAGTACCTAATTGCTTATTTATTAACTGCTTTCAGCAGTTCTACTAAAAACAATTCAAAGCTTACAACAACTTTCAACAACAGTTATATTCTCACATTATATCATTAAAATTATGCAAATGTGAAATTGTATACTAACTCGGGTGTGGTAGGGCAATGCCATGACTATCAAATCGTGTGCAATGCGGTCGTGCCCTGCACTTTACTCTACATTGTTCGGTTTTGCAACGGCCGCTCTCGAAAGCTCTCTAGCCACATACACCATTGACATTCACAGTTCATACCAGACGACTTAAGTTCAGCCCCCCTACTAAAGGGGTGACTTTACTAGACACCTAACAACTACTTGTTAAGTCAACTGTATGCGGTTTGGGATAAGAAGAACTTACATGAAGAAATACAATTAAATTACTTTTACTTGTTGTGTCTATAGATTTAGTTAGCGTTCAAAATAAGAATTTGGATTAAACTAAAGAATTTATTACGTAGTCATATACGTATGAACTTATAAATAGAAAACGTAGGTCAGTTCCTATCGTCTGCTGCTATTTGTTTGTTATTTGCTTTAGCTTGCTTCTAATAGAGTCGAATATATCTGTGAATATTGATATATCACTATTCAACCGATCACAGAACACTAAGTATATGTGGTTCTAAGGGGGCGAAAGTTCACTGGCTGACTCAGACAGATTGCAGTCGCCTCTAATTATAGCGAACGCTGTACAAATGTGGCTCTGTATGATACCAGCTTTATTCCCAATACATTTCACAACAGGCGCTCGCTAGCTTTGTCTTTAATATATTTCTTTCAAACAACAATATGTATAGAGATAGCTACGATACCTAAATAACTAATATTTTCAGGCGATCTTGTAAATACATTAACCAGCGATTGATGGTAACTCGCGTATTAGAGTAAGTAGGTTAAAGTAATTCATAGATTCTATAGTTTAGCAGGATATACTATAGGTATTAATTTATATAGTAGGAAAGTATGTTCGCTGTTTATTTTAATTTATTAAGAATAGATGGTGTATTGGGGCCGCTCTGGTGGCTTTATTGAGATTTACAACACCTTTGGGGTCTGAATGCAATTAGCAGCAGACTCCTTAAGGCCCATGGGAAATACCATAGGGGCACAATGTCCTGCTGACCCTCGTACCTATCGGCTAACAAACAATATATCACAAATACTTGCCCACGTTTATAAACAGTTTCACTGTATAGGTATATAACCGTGAGAAAAGCGGTTACCTCTTGTTATTGCTACGTGTAAAAAAATAATAACCGCTATTCGTTCCAATAAATGTCCACGTCTAATTACTATCAATTTAATATTTTACAGGTTAATAACATCGATAAGTTAAGTAAGAAAAGTTTTTAATCATCCCAATTTGTTTTTTATTGTTGCCAATCGTCTGTTATGACGTTTATCGTTTGGTCCAATGCTATGATGTTTAAATTAACGGGTTTCCGCTGCTGTCGTGCACACACTATTTGGCTGTTTCAGACCCGATTATAATAAACCTCAATTGCTAAACCGGCGCGAGGTTCGACACGGGCTGTGGTCGTCACGAAACATTACGAACATTTTAAAATTTGTTTTGGATATGCAACGCAAGCTGCTTCGTCCACCCGGTCCAATAAAATATAAATTAAGTAAATAAATAAATGTGTATTAATAGCATTATCACTATTCTGACTATTAAAATGCATTTAGAAACAAGTCGGATCGAAGCGAGTCCACAGGGGTCCGGACACCCACTGTTATGTTACGGGTATGCGTCTCTGACGCGTTCGTATAAACATTTTTCCATATTAGTTTATGACATCTAATGTTTGAATCTTAAATGTTTATTGTCTATCAACGATTACTTATCTATCTTCATGGTCTCTTACACAACGGGTGCGTTGGATTATAATCACATACAGTCGTGATAAAGTATATCTTATACACTCATGTTTTATACGATAATGGCTGCTGAGATGATCTCAACAGTGACGTGCCTTCTAATACTAGCTGTTGCCCGCGGCCCCGCCAGCGCGCGTGAATGTCAGACAGACAGAGCTAATTCCGCATTAATAAAATTAGTATGGATAAGGATAAAGATATTTAATGTTCTACTCTAGGACATTTCACAGAGCACAATCATTTTCTAGAAAGCGGATATATTTTTCTTATTTTAATACATCTGTGAGAAAAATCGTTAAAACACTTTATAGCAAAGAATAAGAACGGTATAAATATTCTCACAGCACTTGATAATAAACACTTAACTGTAGAGATATAGTGCGCAAGTAGTTGTAACGATAAAGGATTATGCCCAGATGTTACTATCTCGAGGATATGGGCGAAGTAGACAACTCCATCAATCTCTGAGTAAAATACAAGCGCCATTTATTATTATAAATCGAAATCACTTATTGGAAAATATATTATTGTTTGCTTTATACATCACAACCACGTGTATCAAATAATAAATGTAGCATCGGCGACCTTTAACCTGACACGTTTCTATGTTATTCTCGATTGATGGTGCCTTCAAAGGTACCTATCGCACCGAGAAGTTAATTTTAACGCTTTCTAGTTCGGCTTACGGCAAAAAACTAGATAGTCTATATTTATTTCTCTTGCGTCTGCAATGGTCCGAGTGTTGATTAATTGGGTCAAATTTAAAATATATTTAACAAGGGAATTTAATTGGGAATTGTTTTATATCGTACTTGCCCGTGTCTACTAAATCTGTTAGTGAAAGTGATAATAATACCAGGCTCTTGCATTTATTTTCGAGTATACTAGGCTAGTGCTTTCAATAAATTCTGGAGGCAGAATAAAGCATGTAATGAAATAATGTTCAACAATGCAATTCGTGACCGGAGCTCTGGCTCATCACTAACCGGAGCCCACTCAGCGTTCGCGAGATCACAGCCGCAATACCTCAGGCGAAATTGCACTTCATTTGCGTGCACGGTGCTTACAAATCCACCCAACGTTCCCACGCCCTCTCTCTGAACCGAACCTTTGAAGATATTGTGGACGCATCATCACGTGCATTTCGAACGTTACCGGTCCTGCTAATAGAGCGCTGACATACTCATGTACATTAGAAATCCGTATTATGTAATTACATATTTGAGAAACACATTGGAAGATGTTTCGCCGCATCATCCCATTGAACTCTCACGCGGCTTTTGATACCGTCGAGATGAAATGGATGCAGGCTCGTCGAGTGAGCCGTTGTTTTCTAAGGATTGATATACTATAGCCGTAACATAAAAATACGAGACCGTGCATAGAAACGTGTTTAATAGTCAATGTCGGCGATGCAATGTGGGCCGGACTTATCTTGTGTTTGAACGAGACCGAAATATAACACGTGCACGTGATAGAAAAGGCTGACGATGCAACTTTGATATCATAATTAAGCTAGGGACGACTGGCAGAGAATAAATAAAAAAAATGTTTATCTTATGAGCCCAAATGAAGATGATTTTTAATAACTCAACACGTTTAGTCATTAAATGAAGCCTCAGTGGCTTTAAGACTATTTAGTTACGCTTCTAGTGAGCACAGGTGGCCCGATATGGTGATATGATTGAACTTGATTGATCTAGCTAGTGAATTAATGAAAAAGTATTCATTAAGTTTATGTTTGATCTAATTTTATTTTTTACCATGTATATATAGTAAAATCATAGAAACGACGTATGCAACGGAGCCCCGAGCCGAGTTTCTCAAGCAAAAATCCATAACACTAATAAGGAAAACTTACTAATGGAAAAAGTTTTTCGTACTTACATCAATGATGTAGAGTCAAATTTACTTAGTTTAAATTATAGGGCAACATAATAACGCATCCCAATAGGGTCTAAAAATCTACACACGACAATATTTTTTTCACGAAGCTTAGAAAATATATGGGTATCCTACGCAACTTCATGAGAAAGACATATTTGTGGATTAATCCTATTACCAAGAAAAGCTTAATAATCTTTAACGTAGTTTAATTTTAACTTAACGTAAATAATTTAAATTTCATACATACTTACTTATTTAATTACTCGTTTGCAATCACCTAGTAGTACCATTTTCAATAAACTAATTCAAAAATAGCCATATTTAAGCTTGCCTAATCTCCAAGTGCCAGGAATCTCTGGAGGTCGTGTTTATGGTGCGTTCATTATAAATAACTTCGCACAGTGGCGAACGGATGCACGTGTGCGACATTGCGCTTGAGAGTTTTTTATTGCGTTGCTTTCTGACGTCCCTTTGCCTCTCCTACTCCGCCCCCTCCCGGGCACCCGCAGATTTCATTAGGCAATGAACCCAGCTTCTCTTCATTTGCTTCCTTTAACAATTTACACTTTTTTATTATGAGCCACATAAATACGGTTTATTGGCAAGTTGACTAGCGTTTAGATTTGTTTTTATTTTCACTCTATTAAGTTTAATTTCTTCTATTAATGTATTTATGCCTCAGAATACAGAATTTAATGAAGAAGTTTATTTCGTCTGTATGCTGCGATTATATCCACCTGTAGACGAAAGTGGGAAGGGGAAAAAGGAGATTGGAAAATAAAAAAAAAGATAAGGGAGTATACTCCCAAATTGTAAGGAATGCATAATAACTATTAATATGTAGTTAACTAGCTATTTAACGTCGATATCAAGTGAGAGGTTGGTGCTTACTTAAGTACCTAGGCTAGTCGAGTAGTTCGCAGTGTGAAGGTAAAATGTAATGTAATAAAATGGCCGTACTTGCACATAGATTTTGGTCATAAGTAGGTAAGTAATGCAATTTATTATACCAAGTGATGCAATCGGGTTTCAGGTTTTTCTCCAAGTCAAATTTAATAATCTACTTGCAAAGCTTAAGTAGGTAAGCCACTTATAAGTACCATGTTGCCGGATAGCTATAACTTGGAAATCTTCAAGACTAGAGTGAATAGGTTACTACTTAGGTGTAAGCGTGTTCCACCGTGGACAACATCATCGCTTCCCACCAGGTGATATGGGGTTTAAACGCGAGCCTATCGAACATTAAAATCAAAAGATAATTGATTTACTGTTTATTATTCCTATATAACAAATCATTTTAAAAAATTGGTGCGCGTGAGACATCCTTTATACGTAATTCAATGACGGTTAACAAATTATTGTCTCTGAATTATACGACGTAAACAATGTTTAATACATAATTTTTAAAATTGTAAATTTATTATAAAGCTATTTATATCAGATACATTAATGTTTTTGTTCGTACAACGAATATCGGCCGGTAGTTCTTTTATAGACGCTACCTTTTAAAGCTTTGTCGAAATATTTACGCACCATATTGTACGTGAAATTCCAAACAATGAGATCGCCGCACGCCGGGCTTGCTCCTCCGACATTGTACACTCCACCGCACCACACGTGCGAGCTTTCGCCCATAGATTAGACGAAGGCGCTCAATAAACAGATCTGACACGTATGCAGCAATATATTTTTATACGCGTTTGGTAAATATTTTATGAGACGTTTATTACCTCACGAGGTCTAATAAATTACTGCATTACTTTGTTTAATTTTCATTACAATTGAGACGTAAAAGGGTTAAGAATAACTTAAAGATTTATGTTTTTAATAAGTAAATATTTTACAATTTCAATCTAATTGATTATATCTACTCATCAACCTTTGAGTAGGATTTTCAATATTTAAAATAGGTATGTTATGCAGAAAGTTTGAAGCG
Organism: Pelosia muscerda; assembly: GCA_963691645.1. Taxonomy (NCBI): domain Eukaryota; kingdom Metazoa; phylum Arthropoda; class Insecta; order Lepidoptera; family Erebidae; genus Pelosia; species Pelosia muscerda. The sequence goes on from OY829100.1 coordinate 11,639,932, forward strand.
GTAATATTATTCAGAGAGTAAACCAAACTGACATACGACTTATCTCTCTTATCTCTTAACAATTGACAATAATATTCCATCCATCCCTAGTATACCTATTATGTATTTTCGAACAATACTGTGTGAGCACAAACCTATTACATATTCATCGAGCAATGAGATTTAGTTTATTTTTTCTGAGTAAAGTTCGTGGTGTCGAAGGATGAGCGGCTGTGTGAGTGAGCGTAAAACGGAAATGGATCTTGAATAAATTGAATTGTACAGTGACTATGATGGCTGCAGTATGGTAATTCACATGCTGTTAAACTGTCATCCCAATCCAAGCTTGGGCCCTCATTCTTTATTACCAGCTATAAAATGCTTATTTTATGGAATAATAGGTATAATATAAAATAACATTCTTTTGTGCTAAGGAGTGAAGTATTCTGTGACCCGTCAAAAGAGGCATTGCTATAAGGCGAATGCGACATTGCACGGGGTCAGACATCGATCGGGGCGGCACATGTTATAGATGTAGACACCTCCAGTGAACAATTGTTATAGAATACGATACCACTTTTCTATGCGCGGCTCATATACTCTCAGTAGCATAGTAGAAATGTACGATGAATAGCTTCCATAGCGAATGGGTATCATCGATGGTATGCAAAACGGCGTGGAGCGGCTCAAATAGCGTAATTGGATGTGGTGGTCCGCTTTTACGAGTTAGCAAGGTTGACGAACTTTGTGAGTAAAATAACTAACTCTTTGTAGTAATAAAGTTAAATGGGTCAGATTCAAATTGAAATTTGTTTATTTAGTGAAGAATACGATACATAAAAGATATTATAATATTAATAGAACACGCTATGTTCGACAAAGGCATTAAAAGCTATTGAAATTAAATCGGAAATAGATAAATTTTCATAATTCAAATAAGTTAATTAGGTCAAAACGGAAGACCTAAAAATAATCCCAATCAATGTCTGAATAATCAAGTCCTAAGAAAAATGGTATCGTGTGAGAATTAAGAATTACATATTATATTTATAAATTTTAGAGTAAAAATATTCTTTATCGACTGCAAAATACATAGGTAAGTATTCTAATACAGGAATACAATCAATTGCACTATTTGAAGAGTACCTTAAACCTGGTACTATATTGCATTTATTTTCGCATTATCGTTATCATACTATTCTTCTACTTATTATTACTTTTTTATTAGGTATGTACTTATTTACCTTTCTAGCGATTTTAGACTTCATTAGTTCTTTGCTCGTTAGTGTTCCCGGTATTATGAATTCACAACGATCAAGTTAATCCAAAACATATAAACATGAAAAAATAATGGTAATTACTAAGTTGTTAAACAAGCACTGAGCAAGAGACCCCATGGTGATAAACGGTCACCGTAGCGTGTTTGTTAGTTGCTTTTTATCGATTGCATTTGGAATTCGATTCGATGTACGTATTCCTTGAACAATAAAATCGATCAGTTGTATACGGACACAGATTTACGTGGCTGTTTATTGCTATCTCAACTGTTAACTGTCAATAAAACCGATCCAACTGTTACGAAACAGCACTAATTAATAAAAAAAATGGAAATTGTACAAACTTGTAGTAATGCAACCTTATTTTACAGTAGATTTTAGTACCTATGTTACATTTGATATCACCGTGGGTTGTATTAAATTTCCAATTAACGTATACGGTTATAATATAGAGAATTGCTTCGGGTAACAAACTTATCTGTGACTTTTGAGTAATGAAATTTTCAGCTTTTCTTAATAAAAAGACGATACTACTCTAGCTACATGGCGCAATATGGGATTCTTCAAGAAGGGCATTAGAAGGTTTCTACAGGTTTGGCAGCACGAGTGTAACACTCCTGGAGTTGCAAACGTCCATAGGCCACAGTGACTGCTTTCCAGATGGGCTGTGTGCTTGTTTGCCACCTAAGAGGTGTAAAAAAGCTCCACGTTTCTATCCTAGTACAAATATTACCATAGTTAATGATAACATACTTCAGACTGCTGTACTATTGAGCTGTTTAAGAGTTCTAATCTCAAGCATACTGCTTAGGATATTCTAGGCATAGTACGATTTAATTTAGCTCTTCGGTCGTTTGTAAAACTATTTATCGGAGTTTGTCTCGTATACCTACTTTCTGTCCTTAAATCCTTTTGACCCCATTAGCATTCCGTTTTAGACGAAATGGTATATCTATTTTAGCACTATCGATTTTTAACTAGCTGTCCCCAAACACATTGATCCCCTGCAGTGCGTTGGAAGTGGAACTTATGTCGATTGTAGGTACTTATGTTGGAATGGATTTCGAAATGAGATTGATGTGCATTGGTATGTTAGTTGAAGACTGCAACCGTTTTACCCGCTGTTTCTCATACCTTGTATTTTTATGTTTCTATTTCAATGGTTTTTTGTACAGAATTTAAAACTTAGAGTACGAATACATTCCACACATTTTATTATGAAACCTTGAGGTTTTGAATTGGATTAGTCGCAGTAGGTACAATCAGTAAACCTGACACTAGAACAAATCCAATAAGTACCTACCGACGAAATTACTGGTCGTCTCTAGGTTTTCGTTTTGTTAAAAATATAAAAAAAAATATTTTTATTTATATTAGTAGAACTTATTACAGACTTCTAATTCTGATTCGGGTTCGATCCCAGGTTTACCATGGCACACACCAATGACTTCGATGCTTTTCGTAGTTATGTGTGTATTTATCGCCGGTTTATATTATAAGTGCCCGGTTAATGGCAATAGGATCGCCACCTATTACATTGGGACCTAAACATAAACTGGCGAAATGTGGGTGCTAGCACCTATTCATTCAGGGATAAAGGCGGAAGTTTATGTTAGATGAATCAATAAATAAATTTTAATATTTCGTAAAATAGAGAAGAATTTTAGAAAACTGACTTTACAATTCGTTTATTAATAATATCTAATATTTTGTTATATTTACACTTAAATTGTTATAGATACTCAACAAGTTGACAAAGAGCAAATAAAAAATAATATGTTTGCTTATAAATTCCCGTTGTTATGTGTATCAATGGATATGAGCGGGCAGGTACCCGGAAGGAAGTGAGCGGCTCAATTACCGCGTGCGGCCGGCCGTGTGTAACGGTGTGGTCACATGTAAGCATAGTGCGATCGATACTATTTGTACATGCACAAGTTGCAAAAGTTTATCCTAGTAAGAGTTAATTCAATGCAATTGCATTTAGGAATATAATCTTGTCTTCCAATATCACGTGCCACAATAGAGTTCCAATTCTAATAAGATTAATAAGTCTAATATTGCAAAAAAAAATTCTGATTGATTCTTGTTTTTGATGATTTGAGAATATTAATGATACCATTCGAATTAGAATTAAATGATAAAAAATATTATTTAATATAGTCGTAATAATGTGGGTATCTCAGCAGTTACATAATTGCATAAGCTTAAGCGGCTCAATAGTGTGAATCCTAAGATACAATCTAGATTTGACACTATAATAGTATTCAACTTATAGTTTATAATCTGGTAAAAATGCATACTCAAATAATAAAAACTCCATTAATAAAACTTGCAAAGAAACAATATTTTGACCTTGAATAATTTTTTTGACACACATGGGATCGATGGGGACTTTTCACATTTTATTTGTAGTGGTGTTGTCAAGATTTTTACAAAATTTCAGCTCAGTGGTAATTTTTCTTATTTAATCTCTACATTGGGAGCAATGGACTGCAATAAGCTAAATGATTGATTGACCGAATCTCTACTTTAAAGAACTTGACCGATCTATTTTGTTTTCTCGGGTTTGATCCGAAAAGAACCTGTCACAAACGATTTCCATATTTAGTAGAAAATGAATAATTTTATGTGACCTGTTAGGGCCGGGCGGCTTTGTATAGTTCCCACAATAGTGAAATCGTGACTGCCTCAATGATCAGGAGCTTTGATAACTCACCATTCTACATTTAGTACGGAATGAAAACTTACATCGTGAGGCGTTTAATTGTGAATTGTGACTGTGATGATCTATCTCTAGATCTTAAATAGTCCCTCTTGTTTTGTCATCCATGCGGTTTACATTGTAAGAACACATCTTTATGTCGTATTTATCCAGATGTTACGATAGCCGCATTTCGGAACCGGTATTTCATTCAACTTTGACGATATATTTTTTATACAAGTCTTTTATTAGAACAAGGTAAGTAAATAAGGTTATCTCAAAAATATTGCGACGTCAAGGGAGCTGATTAGTACATAATTTAATAACTGATTTATGATCCCTAAAATCCAACCACACCTCCGATGCGGACAGACTTTCTTAAAAACTTGACATTGTCATTTCGCCATTGGTGTTATCATGTTTACCATATTTACTAGAGACTGGCAAAATTGTGGTGATTCTGCTACAAAAGCCTTACACGAGACAACCATCTCTAAAATCTACTGTCTGTCTGTTAACCTCAGAACTTGACTGCTGCTACGACACCTTTATTATGAACATAATTTAAAATCGTGTTTTCCTTTTCTCCCTAGTTACAAAGTTTTGTCTTGGAGAAAGGGAGAAAAACAGGGATTATTTTGCAAGCAAAGGTTTGAGCACTTTTATCATTACAAAAATACTACGGTGCTATATGAATGATGTTACTGTTAAAAATTAAGAAACTTTCACGAGTTGTTACGAATACAATATTTATTAGGTAGGTACTAACTCAACTCGCGCGGAATCGTAGTCCTGTGGGAACTTATTTGTAAGATTTAGAATCCAGAATAGAATACTATCCCTGTGCCAAATTTCACCCATATCTGTTCAGCCGTTTTAGCGTGTTTGAGTAATAAATAGCCAACCCAAACACGTCTGTTATCTACCCTTCTGCAAATATCAACACGCGTGCCACCATGGATGTTATAAGATCATGGGAACTGTTAGCTATCAGAATGGGCCTGCTTTAGCCTATATCCTAATTTGCTTAGCAGTATTTTGCTGCGATGATTGCACGGGATAAAGAAACAGGTAAATAGAGCGCTCCTTACTAAGTATGACCTGTATGAACAGTACCAAAAATTCTTGACAAGTTTGTAGCTAAGTAATCTAATATATAAAAATCAATGCAAATTTTCGATGTAATTTTTTTATAACTCAAGATCGGGCTCACCTATCCAAACCAAATGTTCAGGCTCTGTTCGGACTATTTAGTAGATGGTTTATGTGAAGTCTGCAGGAAGGTCGAGCGGTTTAAACATACCACGGGCGAAGCTGGGGCGGGTCAGCTAATACGTATATGTAACTGCAACCCCAAACTGTATCCCTGATCTTGTTATAGTTAATTCAAATTCATTTTATTGCGATATATAGGTACACAGTTGTTACCATTTATGCGTTAGATTCACCACACTTCAGCCGAATTGACATGCAATAATTTCATACTAAATATTTGACAACAAATTTGGTGCCCTCTGTACCTACGGAAGGAATTTTAAAGTGGTATTCAATAATTCTCACACTATAGTCATAAGTCCAACTATCGATATTTGCGGCAAACACCATATAGATGCACTATACCATCGATATTGTATCTAAAACACCGTTTCAAATGGGCACAACCTAACAGAGTGATATATGCACTCTATAGCTTTATGTGTTGTGTGTTGTGTGTGTTTACTGATCTGTGGTTGGCTGTATAAAACAATTTGCCTAATAACATACATAACTTACATGTCTTATTCAGCATCAGTATTCGCTCTAACACAAACATCAATACATAATCCCGAGATATGAAGCTCACAGATTGTGTGTTGTTTAATCCGTATGCATTGTATGCCGAAGTTAGATAGTTCGCACCTCGAAGGCTCAAATATTCCACGCTCTGTGCACATAATTACTTTGAAGAAGTTGTATTGCACCTGTGTCTACATGAATTCATATTTATGAATGGAATGAATTATCTATGAATGGCTTTTGATGAGGTTTTCTGTGTGTACATCATATTATAACACTTCTGAAGTGTTAAACATAGAACGCTCGTTAAAAAGGACCACTCAACACAATAATCTTATTTATATAATCGTTACAGACTATTGGTATTATTTATTTATTCATTAGGTAAGACTTCCTCCGCCCTACTACTACGTAGAAATTTTCCTCTATATATATTTGTCATAAACGCGTTCTATACAGAAAAATATGATTTGATAAAGTTTCTTGAATTTTTTGTGAGCCTGGTACTACTTGAGTAGCAACAACTAGCAGTCTCACAGATATATTTACTCTATGTTCTTCCGTGGCCACGTCTCACAGAGACCTATTTCTGGGATAAAAAGTAGCCTATGTGTTGTTCCAGGTTATAAATCCATCGCTATGCCAAATTTCAGCCAGATCGTTCGGTAGTTATGGCGTGAAATAGTAACAAACATACATCCATGCAACCATTCAATTCATCTATCCATCCATACAAATGTTCACCTTTATAATATCAGTAGGATTACATTTCCATTTCGGTAATACGACATGGCGGGGGCACAGCCGTGCCCCCCGATTTATATCAGTCAAGCGTCTTCTATTCAAAGTGGAATACTTGCACTATTAATTTGTATCCAGATATGTATCCCTTGTACTCAGATAACGCTGATTTTCAGATTAGATGTTCTCATATTAAATATGGCATGGCACACACCAATGACTTTTCGATGCTTTTCGAAGTTATGTGTGTATTTATCGCAGGTTTATAAGTACCCGGTTAATGGCAATAGGCTCGCCACCTATCACATTGGGACCTCGTAAATATCGGTGCTAGCGAAATATGGGTGCTAGCACATCTGCCTACCCCTTCGGAAATATAGGCGTGAGTTTATGTTATAAGTTATGTCATTACAAATGAAAGCTACTACACAAATGTAAACAAATCCTTATGTTATATACTGTCACTATAATTGTAATGCCCCTAAACATAGTTCCTATTGTAGTTAGTTCTTTATCTGTAATAGGCATAGGTCAGTCACTTTACTAGTGACCACCCATTTGATACTGTCGGTTTAATTGTTTAATTCTTACTAATTGCGCTGCGGTGCTGCGAGCGATGCGACCCTTTTAAGTGGTTATTATGGTACTCGTAAATATTACTGTCCATTGTTTGTTTTTTATTTGACCCTCTCATTATTGCGATCGTGGCACTTCACTTAGGTACCTATATTCGTAGGTTTTATTTTGGAGATTATAGGTTCGAGCACATACTCACTGTATGAATAAATGAGACAGTTTAGATGGATGTTTGCAGATGATTGCCACAGGGATAGCTTATAATAGTCAGGTCTATAACTTATTGCAGTTGTGAAAAAAATAAGAAGTGCTCCGTCAACGCAATAAAAAGAGGCAGATATTTATGCGGCAAGGAAATTGTAAGGGAATCATAATCTATTAACTATAAATCGAGTACATCCCGTTGATCTAAAATCATGAAATTTAATGAAGCATCAGTAATGAGAAAAGTGTATCTGAATTAGACAGTTAAACTGATCAAGTTGTCAGTTTATCTGGCTGAATCTAGATTCACGGTCTTCACTGTACGACTCGTTTGCGACGAGCCATCGGCAGATATAACCAACCCATCATCACTGAAGTTTACTACGAATAATATTGATTATTCCCGTTCTCCTAAGTAACGTCAAGTTTGTCCCTTAATGGCTTAACCCTACAGAATAAGGGACACAATTGTGTACCTAACGGAACCCTCGATGCGTGAGGCCGACTTCTGTAATATTGAATTTTATGAGGTTGTTTTTGACAAGTTGACTAGGCCAGTCGTGAATGATTTACGGGAACACTAATTAACGTTGGAGAATCACATGATTATTTCGATTTATCTCATAACATTTTGGTCGAACGTATGCCGCTATTCTGGTGGCGTTGAGGAATGTATATAAATATAAACCAAGTCAATTTCGAACTTACGTGCAATTTACTGGTCGACATCCGCGCACGATGTGACCGGAGAGAATTAGAATACTCACTTTTATTACATCTCTATGCATCCACCGTTAATATGATAGTCAAATTGTCATACTCTATTGTAGACTATTCAATAAGATCAGATTTTTATATGATTTCTTACACTATTATGATAAACAAGTAAAGTACATGAATTTGTGACATTGTAGGATAATTTTTGGATTTACTAAACAGATTTTGAAAATTCTTTTGTTAAGGATAAAATTACGAAGGGTTGGATTAAAAACTGGGACACAGTTTGAATGATATAAAATTTATTCAGTGATTTAATTCTAAGAACACCTTGACTCAACACCGGATATCCGGATATGCTTGCTATTCGTTTTGCTTGATGACTATTCTACTAAGTATAATATTGTAAATAAACAGTTCATGTTTAATATATACCTACCTTAACGATGATATCTTACAATTAATTAACATATCATTTTTACTATATTGCAAGTTGCGGCTTTTTAATAACAGGAATTGCTCATTGGTTTATACTGCGGTGGTTAAAATAAACAAACGTCGACGACAGCGTGACATACGCTGACGTTGACTCGCGTCATCACTTTGTCGCGTCCCGACGTAACGGTGTCCGGCTCTCAAGGGTTATTACCTTATCATAGTAATGAATTCCAATGAAACAGGGGGTTCACTATAATAAAGATGTTGACAAAGATTGATAAAGTGAGCTACTTATGCAAAAATATCAACGGTCGAAAAGCAAAACGGTGTACCTACTTAAATGACAGTTGACAGAAGAATACTGAGCTATAAGGTATTTTTAGCCTACGTAATATTATGGTGTTACTATTATAAAAATCATGATGTTTACTATGTTTGTTAGTTTCTGAGTTAAACTGATATTTCGGCGTAAGTACGTATAATGGCACTTACAACAGCGCCGAAACATTGGTTAAATCAATAATAATATCAATAATATTTATTAGTGTAAATGAACATGTCACTCTAAAATCATACGATATATTATGGTTTTGTTTTTGAAAAGTTGGTATTATCACATTTTGCATTGCAACCTTTGATATACATATTTCAATCTTTCAATCAATATTTTTTTTCTAAAATAAATATAATAGAAAATAAAATAGAAACGTTATGCTACTGCTGCGTTTCAACACACTCGATAGACTTGTTTGTGTATCAATCCAAAAACAAAACGGCCCATTCGTGAGCAGCCGTTCACGGTAAATGTGTAGGGAAAAAATCCAATAGGATAGATAAACATAGTGCGGGAGATTCGTGTCAACGGCCGCAGCTTTGTGCTCGAGCCCCGCACCCTGACACCCCGCCCTTAGCCGTGCACGCCACGGGGAAGCGATTTCAAGGGTGACTTTGCTGGCTACAATATTTTCTCCCATTCATCGATAAAGTATCAAGTCTTCTGAGAGACATCAACGCCAGGGTACTTTATCACGTTCCGTTTTCATTAAAACATCACACGATGATTTTATTAAGTCGATTGTAGTATTTGAACGTTCTATGCAATTATAATTTTTCTTAATTAGAATGGCTATGTTTATTTTGTGGACGATGAGATGAAATAAACATCATTTTTATCATTGGAATACGTTGAACGCTGCGACGACGACGTTGCAAATTTAGCTTTCAAAGTAGAAATCTACATAATTGTGATAATCACCTACTAGTCAATTATATTGGAATTAATACTTCTATTATCTTTAAACATTTCTCTCACAGATTTTCTGATCTCTATCTAGCGTTATCCGAACTTTTTAATGGAAAAAGTTTAGTTAAGATTACTTATTCAATATTGTGTAACGACTATCATAAAATTGGAACACACATTTGTATGATTTCAGTCTGTCTCTATCTCAATCTAAGAAACCAAATTATTTCATGAATAGGGTTTCCTTTTATATTTTAACGAGTAAACCTCAGAGCGCTTTCGGTCGTGGAAGCTTAGCCTTACAAATAAATGGAATAAAAATGACACCATTAAGACGTACTAAAAGAAGATAGTAGCTCCTAATATAAGTTTTATCTGAAATCGCATAGCGCTTCGCTCGTGACGAGAATTCAAGTGAGATGTTACACGCCCTTAGGGTGTCACCATCAAGTTGGAGACAGATTGAGAAATACTTGGAAATTCTAATACAACCGTATTAAGTCTACATCATAATAAATAAAATTTGCTAGTTCTCCTTGTGTTTTAATATGTACTTAACTTAGCACAGTTATGTCAAATCGTATCGCTTGCCAGTTGTTTTTTAGCTAACTGTAAACCAGTAAATCCACTGAATTATAGTATCTTACTATTATGCAGTAAAAGTATTAAACATGACTTCAAATATCTTAATTCGGCACCAAACGAATGAAAAAGCTTGCAAAATTGAGAATTTCCTCCTTTTTGAAGAAGGTTAAAACAGTTAGCACCGACTTAACACAGCTTCACAGATGTAGTAGCATCTGGTAGTGACCTTTAAAAAAATAACACAATTGAAATAAGCGTTCTTCTTTCTTTTTCTTCTTTATCAACTGATCAAACAAATGTATCTTAAGCATTCAATTTAATTATCTTCCCAATGTTGGGAGAGGCCTATGACCAGCAGTGATGAGCTGATCGATTTATATGTCACGAGCAGACGAATTTTGATTACCTAAACTGTACTTTAAAAGATCCTTACAAAATCTTTCCAAGACTAATGAAGAATTCTATTTTAAACTCCCACTTGAGACTCTTCCAAACAATCCACCTCCAAAGTTACTCGTAGTTGGATCACTTCCTCCCTTTTAAGGTTTTTGCCTTCTACTATGTATGTATTGAGTTTGATGTTATGTCAAGTATTTCCTAATCAATTGACGACCTCCGTGGCGTGGCGGTAGTGAACGCAACTGCTACCGGGTTCGATTCCTGCTCAGTGCAAATATTCGTGTGCATGAATATAAATATTTGCATTGGTCTGGGTGTTTCTATGTATAATATGTATGTATTTACAAAAAAAAAAGTATCTAAGTACTTTTATCCGCATTCTAGAACCCATAATACAAGCTAAATAAACTGTGCTTACCATGGGTCTAGATGGCGTTGTGTAGATTGTCCTAAAATATTTATTTATTTAATTGTGAATCTATTTCTTGGATAGCAGAAATCTATCCAAAGGTACTAAGTAAGCAAACTGTTGAATTATCTAACGTTGATTTTACTCCTAACAATATGAACAGAAACCCTGTTCAAAGTTACGACGGTAATCAAAATTACCCAAAATTATGTTAGAACAATAACTTACCGCCAGGATTCGAGTTTGGTAGACCCCAACATCGTAGTAGGTAACGCAGCGGTTGTTAATTTAGTACGGCCGGCCGTTTCGCTTGTAACACTTTCTGGTTTTGTGTCCCTTATAGGATCGTTGGTATCTATGAGACAGCTTTTGATTTCTGTAAGATAGAGATCTAGATGGAATACAACGAATATATCACTAACGGAACTAATTTTTTTTGAATTTAAATGGAATTATTTTGAAACATTATTGAAATAAGTTTGTATAGGTACACCACATAAAACCTCCAACAGTTATTATAATGGTTTTTATGAATGCTCAAGTTTCGACATTAAAAATATCAAACGGAAACGAAGTATTTTTATAATTGTGCCTCCCTGTTATGAAATGATTGTTTGACAAATAAATAACGATTATAGGACAATCTATACAGCGCTTGTGGCATACCTAAACTAGATTGTGTTATGTTATGCGTTCTCGAACGCGGATAAATATACTTAGGTACATATTTTGTAAATACATACATATCATACATAGAAACACCGATGCCAATGCAAGTATTTATATTTAAGCACACAAATATTTGCATTGAGCGTTAATCGAACCCGCACCTTCTGCGTACGTCGCGTTCACTACCGCCACGCCACAGAGGTCGTAACGTCATAATTCAAATTTCTGAGCATTTATTTTGACTAGGTTTATCGCAGGTTTATAAGTGCCCGGTTAATGGCAATAGGCTCACCACCTAATACACTGGGACGTAAGCATAATCTGGCGAAATGTGGGTGCTAGCAACTCTGCCTACCCCTTCGGGGATACAGGCGTGAGTTTATGAATGTATGTATCTTTATTAAATGAAATTATATAAAAACTTAAAGTTAAACATGGCACCACAAAACCGTTTCCACGGTTTGACTGTGGGAACAGAACTATAAATTTGCTAAGTACCTACTATTTTACATGTTATGTTATGTTATGTAATTTTACTAGATTTGCGAACATGTTCAAGATCAATGACGTTTTCTACTTGCTCTATAAGGCAGGCGTGGTGCCAAAATATATTTTTCTCTATAAGTGTACTCAGTTGTTGTACAGTTGAAAGACGCTGACCCCTGCTTTGTCGATGGTCCAGCGGAAACTTGTAAAGAGATGTTATCGAGGGGCGGCTCCTGGTGATATATTGATGAATTGTTCAAGATATATTAGCGAATACACGCGTTGTAAGTAGTATATCTTGTATTATGGGAATAACCTGGCAGGGGGTGGAGTTTTATGATCCAAAAGCCTACTGAAATTTTAGTACACATATTTAGTGATATCAGCAATATGTATACTTTCATCTCTGATCGTTAATGTGTATATTAAAGTAATTGGATGAAAGAAAATATTTATTGCGTGAAGGTATAATATAGGTACATAAATTGACGACAGTTGAAAAGAATATTAAACGATTCAATACTTTTTATAATAATCTTGCAACAAAAAATGTCGCTGAACTGAGCTTTTCAATGACTATTACTTGGGTAGTTTGTATACTTACCAATCTTGGTATGGTTGTACGGTTTAAATCAGAAATTTATTTTAAATTACTTTTGTATAATACGACATCACGCTTCGTTAATCTAGTAATAAATAGTATTTTGACAATAGGAACGATTTAATGCGACCGTTTCGCATTCTAAAAATGAAATATAGGTCCGGTTCCGCATTGCAGTCCTTGCATGGGGTAGCAGCACTAGTCGCTGCACCGTGCACCGTGGGGAGGCGAGACATGGAGTTAGTTTTACTAGACTGGTTTGCAACTCATGTTTTTGTTTAGATTGACATGTATTAACATACTATGAACTAATTATTTTAGATTTTATATCCGTGTATAAAAGTAATAAGTAAGTAGTAAAAAAAAAGTAATAAGTATTTACCCATCCATCCACCCATCCACAATCTTTTATATTTATAATATTAGGATTAAGGCTAGGGAGACGAGCGGATGCCGTTGATTTAGCTGTGACAGCGCGACGGCATGGTTTACGAAGCAATTGTTCTCGACAGTAAAATCAATAATAACGATTTTGTTATTGGTGGTCGCGACCCTCGTTTTGTTACTGGAAGCTTTCGCTCGAGGCATATTGTGTTGTTCAATAGTCGTTGAATGCTCGGTACTGTCAAATTATGTCTAACTGAACCAAAACACTATGAGTATCGCGATGAACGCACAAAAACAAACACTTAATCCCGTGAATCAATTTATGAGTTCGATGCGTTAGATTACATATAATTATATTCATCAGTGTCAGTAATTTACCTTTGCTGTAGAAAAGTTTTGAGCTGACTAAAGTTAGAAATGTAGTCCATAATATGCCAGACTTACTCAAACCGTGCGTTGACGCGAAGAAGAATAAGAGTAGGTAATACCAAAGCAAATTCAGAAACGGCACATTGCAAGACGCTAAGATATACAAATTAAATTGTGATACCTATTCATATAGTGAAAACTTTTTTAGTCAGGTTGAACACTGTTTCGTGAAATACATACTTTTTTTAAGACTATTTTCACTTCAGAGTGCCCTGTAACATTTTTTTAGGGATACGACATTATCTATGAACCCGTTTAGCTCCGCGCCTTGAGGTTAGCTGTAGGTATAGTTATAATATCCTCCATCGCGGAATATCATACTCTCAAAAAACCACATTTGTATAACAATATACTTAGTATTCGCACATCTGTAAGTAGCTATATTTTTAGTAATCACTTATTGGTACGTTCGTTCACCACGCTTTTAGCTTTATCAGTATACTATTGCTGTTCGTGAATAGTTAATAGCGTGCAGATAACGTTAAAAGCGTATTCCCCGAACATACTACGTTTGAAAATCACAGTTAATAATGTAGGTAATATACATAAGTGCTAATTATTCTCCATGTCACATTATGACCTCGTTGACACCAATGTCCGTTAGCAGTAGGTTTCTTTTTATTTAAATATTTCTATATCTATAAGCGCTATAGTCGATAGAACTAAAATGGAAATAGACTTAATCAAATACATTCAGATAACTATAGCTACATCAATAGCGACCCACAAATTTCAGCGATTAGTCGGATGAAACAAACAGACAACCAGGCAAAAGCTCAAACAACGGATTTTGTTATAAGTTTCGTGTAAAGATTAAGAGTTATTTAAAAAGCTGTTTTTTAATTCATTTTAACATCGCAAACAAACACTTCAATTTTATTTACTATAAAGTATATTGTCTTTAGATTATGTTTTTTTTATTTTGGACACGTCAATTTGACTTCACCTCGCCTGACGGTAAGCTGAAGGCAAAGTCTCAGGAAAAAGGGTCATCATTACAAACACGTAAACTGGTAATGTTACAATGGTGGCGCTCAGCTTAACGACCCCATCAGATACCTTTTCACAACCCGCATAAAGAACCCGTGACTATAGGAAAAAGAAACACGTGAGCTGGTAAGGAATAACAAGACTTAATGACCGCATTACTAAGTCTTGGAATTTGTTACTGGATCACGTGTACCAAACGTGTACCACGTGTACGAAAAGAAAGACTTACAAAAACTTTACGAAAGTTAAAATTGTTAGCGGTTTGTAAGTAGCAGCGCTTTGATTAACCGTATTTGTTGAGAAATTGTTAAGTGTAACCCTGTCTGTTCTCTGTCGTTAGTTTGGCAACTATATTTTCTGTGACAGTAACTTTTCGAAACACCTATTTTAAACAATACTAATAAATGCCCGTTTTTTTTTTTTTTAAAAAGTAACTTTTTGCATAAAAATGTTGAAATGTATTTATTTTACTTTTCGAAATGTTACAAATATTTGTAATTGTCAGTTACAGTTAAGTAACTCATTCTTCTACATTATAAAATGATCGATCTAATTGACAAAAAAAAGCGTTAATATGTAGGTAGGTATACTTATGCAAACTGTCTCTATGATAAAAGTATAGTCATAATACTCCCGAACTAGGTTCGTTTGAAATAAACTTTGCAACCTGTGACAAGAATCATAGTGAACTTAATTTTTTACTTTGTAGCGGAGTCTTTCTGTTGCCGGTTGACGAGATTGTTTCATTTTTCATTAAACTTTTTTACACAATCAGTCTGATATTCTCGTGTGGGAAGTACTGCATTTATGTGACCGTAAAAAGGAATGCACGAGTCTTCGTCTCATAGAGAAGGTTCCATAACATTTTATAGAATTCTTTTACGACAATATTTTTAATAAGCGCTGTTATTTTAGCTCTATTATTGAAAGCTAAGACCTTAATTTCTTCGGCAGTTTGGTTTGATTATAGCTTCATTCATCAATGACCTAAACATTTTGTAAAACTTGCACAAAGTATTGAAAGTTGTTTTAAACGCTAAATTTGAGCGCGCTTCTAGAAAGATACAAAAGTACACCTTCACCTTTGTTTACGTTTTCGTTCCGTTGAAACAAGGTTTATTACCTCCGCTTTGTCCTGAACTGTGCTTTGCCCCCAAGTAAAATCCTTTCCGAGTAAATTACTTCCATCTTGCCGGTAAATGAGTAAAAATGCAATATTTATTTAGGTCATTTTCGTCGTTATTTAACAAAGTATGTTGATAACTTACATAATAGTGACTACTCTAAAGACCGAATACTTTGTGAAGTAGAGTTTTCCTCGATAAAAATCTTGTATATAAGTACGAGTATAATGTAAGTCGTGGCAGTGTTTACATATAGTGAAAGTGTTTATACCTGAAAGGGTACGACTGGGTAAGACTATATGAAAATAGACAGAGATTTTGTAGTGGAACGGTTGTCCCTCGATGTCAGTGCACGCATTCTTTTAAAACACCCTTTTGAGACGTCTCGTCTGCGAGGTACTGTCACTCGACATAAGTGCCAGCGATATATGAATAATAATACCTTTGTATTTTTATTTTCCATTGCTACATTTTTCAACATTTCGAATCTTTTCCTTTATACAAATCTAAAAATTCTGGATTACGTTTCTCATAATTCAGACGTCAGTTTATTTGAAGTACTAGTACTGTGTTTGGTACAACTAAATAGTTATGCTGCTGCTACAATAAGTATAGTTGAGGCAAGTTCCTGCAATATAAGAAAGTTTTCTCACAAGTAAAGCTAGCGGGCGTGCTCAGGGGGCCATCTGATGAGTTTACTAAGTTTCTCTTCAGCGTTATGTTTTGTTCCTACTTGCGGGCGTGTTCTGAACGCTAAATGCTACGTGTGGTGCCACCGATACCGTGTTAGATTTGTGTAAATTAGACGTTTGTAATAACTCATATTACATTACATTCATAATATAAAAATATGTGCAATAAAAATAAACAAATAAAATATTCTTTGATATGAAGGGCTGACGACGCGACGACGATGTAGCAGCAATAAAAAAATTATGTTGACAAAATTTTTGAACGATTTATTACACTCCGAATATTTCCCTCAGGACCATTAAACCATGCATATTAAATAATGTATGCCTAATCATTAATGACTAATTTTTAAGGTAACATTTTACGAAATATAACATAATTTCGCTTTCACTCTGGCAGGGGTTTTTATAATTGTATTAAAAAATACATTAAAACGCATATATCTACGGGTAGTCACGTGTGTATACATAAAGTTGATTAAAAGCACTAACACAACACGTAGAATTAAACTTTCCATATTTATAAGTGCGGTCCCACCAAAGCAATTATAAGTTTCTGTAAAATTTTGTTTTCTAAGCCGAGGAAACTTCAGTTGAGATTAAAGGTGGACTTGTGACATACCTACGGCTGGTTTCGGAATTTAATTTAATGCTATGCTGTTGTAATATATATTACTATGCGTTTTTCATGCCACAGTGGCAACAAACTTCTGAGACGGAAATTTTATTTGCGGTCAAAAAAGACCAGGGCCCACATTCTACTAATTGTCAATCGTTGTCAAATCACTGAGACTATAAAAAATTACATTGAACTTTAAACTTTATTTATAAAGCCTTAAAGTTCACAATTAAATGGCAAAGAGTTCATGAGATAGTTTCATTCTTCCTACTGAATGCTATTTACATTTAGACTTTAACAGTATACCTAACAGTAATTCTAAAATCTATGAAATGTTAGGTAATCTCAGTGGTTTGCAATGATTTTACAATTAGTAAAATCAGGGTCCTGAGAGTGTGTTTAATGATCCAATAAAATTGCGCATTCATTTGCTTATTCTCGTTAAAATATTTTATCGTATTCTAGTCTCTGATTGAATTTAATTAGGTAAAATAATTAACCAATTAATTAGTCAAGTTCTTCCCTTGTAATAGGTACTCAATTTTTACAAAGAAGAAGAGTGAGAATGAGACAGTAATGAATAGGATCGGTTTGCCTTTGTTATATTAAGTGTAGCCTTTATCTGTACACCACACATTGTGATCCCCAGACTCCAATGTGCTAAACGGCGCTGATGATGATAATAATAAAGATCCGCTTAATGTTGATTTTTAGGGGTTTCTTGAATATTACTTATGTAAGTAATTCGTACGTAGTTATACAAATTAATTGATTTAATACAACTCTTTTAACACGTTCAGATATGAGAAGTACTGTGTAGAAGTTTGTAACGCAAATAATATTTTCAAAAGATACTGATGTCGCTCTGTGGGTGCTAACGCGGTACCGCGGAGTTGAAATTATTGATTTCAGCGAAGCGGGGGAAACTTTTACATTAAATTGCTTCCTTTGCTAGACAAATTTAGCTTATCTGTGGCTATTATTTACGCCACTTGCTTTTTTAACCGACTTGCAAAAAGGAGGAGGTTCTCGATTCGATTTGTATTTTTTTTGGTTCTATTGTGTCTTTTTTTATAACTATTTCTTTACAAATTAGTGTTGTGTATGGGTACCATTGCTTAAAACATAGGTTTGATTACTACTTCCTGACCAAGTTTACGAATACTTAGCGCTGAAAACAAATAATGCAAGCCCACTATAAAAAAATGTTCAATCCGAATAAGGGGATATACTATGTTTTCGCTCTTTAGCAGATGCAAAGCTGTTCGCCTACACAGGTGATGCTATTCCTAGAGCGGCGAAATAATAACTGTTTGCGTAGTACATAATTATGTTAATTATACGTAAAAATGCATCAAGGTGAAGAGTTTACTAAATAATAGCTTACTTTGTTGTTAAAGAATAAAATAAATATAACGCAAAGGGGTAAGCCCATTGAGTTACATTAACCTTTAGTTATAGAGCAGCTGTTTGTCAAGAACGTTTTAATAAATTAAAAAAAAAACAGGAATTATGTCATGTAACTCATCTCTCGTCTATCAGAATATAATTTCTTAATTTATTTTCAAGGGTAGAAAGGAAATTCAAAGTCCCATTAGGTGCATTTTTCATTGGAATATGTTTACCTAAGTGAGTTGACGGCAGAGAGCTGCCGTAAACGGCGACATCCACACCCGTATAGTGTGAGCTCCTTGCTAATGACTTGAATGGCTTCATTAACAGAGTTACTTCGATATGTTGTAACCTGGGAAACTCCCCAGCTACTCCACCGGCTAACCCAGGCAAGAGCTTTCGAAAGAGACTCTTGGGCGCCTTTTATCTCAGAGTGGAGATAGTGGGTGCGTGCTCCAGATACCCTTAATGAAACAACACTAAGATTTTATACATGCATATATTCAATAGGGTACACAGTTGTACATACAGTAGAATTATCACAGGCACAGAGATATAGAAATGTAAATACAATATAAGATGCTTATGCGCCTCCCTCGTAGCACACAGCTGATCTCGTAATTACAACTCAAGGTAGCGGGTATATGAAGTTACAGTTATTGTACAAGTTAAGATTACGTGACCTCTTGGCACTCCTCTTCGGATGGTTCCCCTGGCGTCGGTTGTCGGCTTGCGTAGGCAGGTCTGCTGCTAGCCACCGCCCGCACTGCCGCGAGCCAAACGAAGGGACAGCTGTTCCGAACAGGGACTCCAACAACGGAATCACAACAATGTAGATAGGTCACTAATATTGTCCGCTAAACCTTGGGACCCTGCATCAAGAATACAAAAAGCCTATATCACTGACGCAAACGAACGACACAGATATAAAGAAATCACTACTAGAGAAAGACAAATCAGCATATCTTACCAGAGAAGTCCGGGAAGGATGCACAGAATCTAAGATACTTAATTTATATGTAGGTAGGTACATATAATTCAGAGTTCCAACTTATAAGAAAAATCAATTAAATACGAACAGAGTTTCGTGCTTAATCTTCAGAGTAATTATCAGAGGTGTTCGCATCCACCGGGAGGGGTGTATTTATATCATTTTTCATGGAATATTCTAGTAGATGAATCTGATATCACGAATTATTCGTTCACCTGATCGAATCGCGAAACAAAAAATACTGATCCACAGATAATACGAAACCAAAGACATTCTCGCCGTGACTAAATTAATTTGGGCAACTAGGAATTTAGATTATGACAATTTTAAATTAAAGACATTAAGTTATATGATTGAATAAAATATCACAAATAATTTAACCTATCAAGATATTATAATTCTATTTGAAATAGGTAAACATACTAGCGACATCTGCTGTCAGATTGGGAAACCATTCATCAATACCGAATTGGTGATCGATGAAAAGTTCCCCCCAAACCCTACAGATGTCGTCATAGGTACAACGTATTGTTTACCGAAATCAAATTTTAACGCCACTAACAATTTTGCGTTACACAATCCCCCCCCTTGAAAGTATTACTTGTGTGGACAGACAAGTAACGCAAGGAATACACAACAGAATAAAACAAGTCAAAAGTCTAACAAGTTAAAAATAGAACGAATAAAAAAAGAACAGATCAAAGTACAAAACAGAACTACTAAGAACTAACTAGAGGCAAATATTGACACAGACTCTTTTACTTTAAGTCTAAATGCCCTAAACCACTAGAAAGAAAACTCTCCTTAACTGCTATAGTCAGATGGTCGCATATGCAACACAACTACAGAGAAGAGGAGGATGAGAAACGAAAACTCGATGAGGTGTACCTAACAAATAATATGTCCCATACGAGGACACCCAAGCTACAGCAACAAGGTCATACTTCATCGAGTCGCGGTAAAGTAAGTATAAATCGACAGTGCTACGGAACTGAAATAGCGCTGACGCTAGGCAGAGAAGGTACCGCAGATTGATTCTCATCAGTGTATTTTAAAATGTCCTTGATGTGATACTCGCCTAAGTCCTTACCATCCAAATCTGCTAACCTATACACTAAAGAGGAACGTTTAGCAGACACTACACACTTAGTAAACTTAGGAGCGAGTTTAGAGGTAAAATGTTTAGCTTTATTAGATAAATAATGAGTCCGTTTGTAAACAATTTGACCAACTTTCAGCTCGACATGCCTTTTCCTGAAATTATAATACTTCTCATTACGCTGGTGAGCCGAAATCAAATGTTTCCTCACCTGATCGTAAATGTGTTGCATTTCTTTCAGTTTGGCACCGAAGGCTGAGGGCTCATCAATGGAGACTAAGTCCGGATGACAGGTTATGTCAGACTGTCTATATAGAACTCCATCACCTATAAATTCCCTACCGTGTACCAAGAAATAGGGAGAGAATCGAGTGGCCTCGTTTACTGCAGTGTTTAGAGCGCACTGCAGCTCAACAAGATGTTCATCCCACTTTTTGTGCTGAGTCTTCACATAACATGAGATGGCTTGAACAACATTTCGAATCGCTCGTTCAGCTTGATTAGTTTGAGCGTGGTAACGCGGGCTATAGTATACGTTTGGAACATTATATTTAGCTAACATATCTTTAAATTGCTTGCTCACATACTGAGGACCGTTATCAATATAGATAGTCTTGCAAACTCCATGAACTAGAAACACATTCTTCTCGATGAATCTCGCTACTGCAGCGCCTGTTGCAATCCTTATAGGACACAGCATGACATACTTGCTAAAGTAGTCCGAAACAACGATCAGATGAATATTTCTGTTGCTTGACACTGGAAAAGGTCCAAGTAAATCACACGAAATAGCTTCAAAAGGTTTAGATACACGCTTCGCACTTCCCATTAGACCAGGACGCGAAGTGTTTACGGGTTTATACATCTTACAAACCTCACAATTTCCCACGTAGTCTTTGACACTATTGTACATCTTTGGCCAGTAGAAATTCAAAGACAACCTCTTATGTGTTTTCCAAACACCACCATGGGCACTAAGCGTGTCATCGTGGTATTTGGTGAGGAGTGCTAGCCTGTCCTCTTGAGGTACCACTAACTTCCAATCAAAATCTGAAGTCAAAGAATATTTATTTTTAGAAAATCGATATAACAAATTTTCACGAATATTAAAGTTAGGGTAATGCCTTGGGTTCCTACGCACGCACTCCATGGTGTGAAGATACCACGGGTCATTGGTGGAGCTCGCATCGATGGAGTCAATCTTTATGCGAGATAGAGCGTCAGGTACTACATGATCTTTTCCCTTACGGTGCTCTATGTCGAAGTCAAACTGACTGAGTCGCATACTCCAACGTGCTAAACGACCTGTAGGATTTTTGAGCTTGTGAAACCACAGTAGTGAGGCATGATCAGTGACAACAGTGCACTTCTGTCCCTCCACATACTGTCTGAACTGTTCCAGCGCAAAAATCACGGCCAGAAGCTCTCGCTCGGTTGTGCTGTAGTTCACCTCGTTCTTATTAAGAGAACGACTGCAATAGGCGATGGGGTGTTCCACACCATCGTGTGTTTGGGTCAGAACAGCAGCAACTGAGTAAGCTGACGCGTCACTTAGTATACGGAACGGTAAAGAGTAGTTAGGCATTTTCAATATAGGAGCAGAGACCAAAGCTGACTTGAGAAGGTTAAAAGCCTCCTCAGCTTCAGATGTCCAAATAAAATTTACATTTTTAGAGGTGAGTTTACAAAGAGGTTTACTAATTTTAGAAAAGTTATTAATGAAACGACGATACCAGCCGGCCATACCTAGGAAACGTTTGACATCCTTCGAGTTAGAAGGTGTGGGATAGTTGAGGATGACCTCGACTTTACCGGGGTCAGTACGTAGTCCATGCCTATCCACATAGTAACCAAGGTACTTTAATTCACTTCGACAAAAGTGTGATTTCTTCATATTAATCGTTAGGCCCGCATCCTTGAGTCGCTGATAGATTCTCTTCAAGAGATCCACATGCTCCTCGAAGGTGTTGGCCACACAGATTATGTCGTCTTGGAAGCAAAACACTCTGTTGTCGAATTCGGGGCCGAATAAGCGGTCCATCAGTCGTTGCATCGTACTCGAAGCTCCGACAAGACCAAAACACATTACATTATACTGGAACAAACCCCGCCTCGGCACCGTGAACGCAGTCTTCTCAGCAGACTGGGCAGAGTCGAACGGGATTTGCCAATACGCTGCACTCAAATCAATAGAGGACAAATATTTAGCATTATTAAGATGGTCTAAAATTTGATTGATGTACGGTAAGGGATAAGCATCACTTTTGGAAACAGCATTAAGCTTACGTGAATCTAAGCACAGCCTTAGATCACCGTTCGCCTTTTCTACCATAACCACGGGTGAGTTCCACGCGGATTGTGATGGTGACACCACTCCCATCTCCAACATCCGGTCCAACTCCGTCTCCAGAGCCTTCTGTTTGAGAGGTGAGAGAGGGTAATACCGCTGCTTGATCGGCTTGCTGTCACCCGTGTCTATGACGTGATGCACAAGCGTAGTTCGACCTAAGCCCACCTTATCTGTATTTATTGAATCAAATTTTTCAATGATCCCGTTCATTACACACCTCTGATCCTCGGTCAGGTTGTTGTAATCCTCGAGACCACTGTGAAGAGACAAAGATTCAATAGGACAGTTATCGCTAAAATTATTCATATTAATTTTTTGTGAAATTAATCTATCACCTACTTGAAATTGTTGCCAGAAGTCTACTCCAAATATCATTGAGGTAGTTATTTCTGGTACAACATAAAACTTAAGTACCCTGATAACAGAGTTGTATTCTAAGGGTAAGGACATAGAACCCAGACATTTCAAATGTGAACTGTCTGCAGTTGTAATTTTAAAATTTGGGTTGACACTTTCTAGTTCAAACCCTAAATCTAAGAAGCTACGGTGCGCACCTTTTCCTAGCACGGAGCAGGAGGCACCGGAATCAAGAAGACCAAGAACATTTAAATTTAAAACCCTAACAACTAAGTACGGTCTAACATCGTTATCCCGTTTAGTAAACAGGACCTTATCAGAAGAAGACTCAGACACAGAGCTTGAGAATGTCTTAATAAGGCCCTGGCCTACGCGTTTTTTGACTTCGACGTACATTTGGGGCAGTCGGGTGACTTGACTCCTTTGAGACCACATCGGAAACACACCAACTCCCTTGATTGTGAGCAGTTATACGCAGTGTGATCGCTGCCGCCGCAACGAAAGCATTTGCGTTCGTGCGAGGCTGCCGAGCTGTCCACCGCAGAGACCTGCTTGGTAGCTTTTGGTGTGCCCTTTGCTTTCTGAGAATGTAAGTCAGAGGAGATCTCAAATTTGTCCAAGACTGGCTCGTGGAACGCCTCAGCCCTAGCACGCGCAAGTTCCAAACGCTTTCCTAACCTTCTTAGATCATCAATAGTGTTGACTTCATGAAGGGCTAGTTCCTTCATGTAGTCAGGTCTAATGTTATGCATAAGAATGTCCAGTTGTTCTTCACTGGGCATTTTACAAGTTAGTCTAGAGAACATGGCCTGCATTGTGGAGATGTAGTTCACCAAGGACTCGGTACGGGTTTGGGTACGTTGCCTAATCTCATTCCGTAAACGATAATCGTAATCGGGAATATCAAAGGTGTCTCTTAATTCATTTAGTAAGTCTTCATAAGACATAAAGTTGGCTTTATTGGTGCGGAACCAAGACAAAGCTGGTCCGTCCAATAGGTCAGAGAAAGCCAGGAGAACTTTTGATTTGGAGACTTCCCTAGCACACCGGAGTTCCTCCAGTCTCTCAATGAAGACACGCACACACGCAGATCCATCATATTTTAAATTAAAACTATTCAAATTAATAGGGCGTTCCCTATAAATAAAATTATCATTATTTAAGTTAATGTTTTGCGAGCTACCCCGCATCGAGCGTTCATTTCTCATCGCAGGTGAAGTATATTCAACTCGGACACGAGAAGCGCGATCATCATTATCTGACACCTCAGATTCTGAGTCACTATTCGATTCAGCTGCTGACACAATTTTAACTAATCTGTTACGAATATTAACAAGTTCAGAACAATCTAACCCACAACGAGCTAGCCTAGTCAAAAGATAATTAGCCCTAACAGCAGCCCTAGTGCGACTATTTTTATCGGCATCAAAGTCACCTGACGATAGCAAATCCTCGAGTTCCTTCACTTTTGGCTCGCAGACAGTGCGTTCAGTTGCAGCATCAGTGGACTTCGTGGTGTTAGGCTTCAGACTTCCACGGCGAACTAGCCGATATGCCGTCCTCAATTCGTTACGCAAGCTGACAACCGTAGCCTCAGGATCCGCTGAAATGCCCATGTAAGACAACTCATTAGACAGCTCATCTTTTCTTAAATAGTTTACATACTGGTGCATTTTTGCCATCTTATAAGAAATGAACTTTAAGTGAATAGAATATAAAAATAAGATTTAACTAACAATTCCGTTATTTAACGAAAGTTTAAATGGATATAAATCCAAGAGGGTATTCAATTGAACGGACAGTATGTAAATGTACTGCCTTCTATGTATACTGAGAATATTACAAAAATAGTTTACGTAAAGGTAGGTAATATGTACCGCCTTCTATACTAATAATATAGGTATAAAAAGATTCATCAATTCAAAACAATTTTCTTTAGCGGGTAGGTAACTAAAATGTACCGCCCTGCAGACAATTCCTAATAATATAATTATTTAAAAATTTCCAATTGAGAATAATTCTCCAATAGCGGGTAGGTACCCGAGATGTACCGCCCTGCAGACAATTACTAAAATATTGAAAAAATATACACAAAAAAATTGTACCGTACGTATAGGTACAAATGAAATTACAAAAAATTAAAAAACAGTTAAAAGGCTAAGAGCAAAATGTACGGTAGCAAGTATAAGTACCGGCTACTATACTGATCCAAGGTTAAAAAGAAAAAAAATGGTAATTCCGAATGGAAACCACCTTATACAGAGTTACATATATCGGCACTTATAGAAAATGTCGATAACAATTAAAAGTTAAATTCAGAAAAAACACAAAGTTAAACATATGCATGTATATTAATTTTATTATAATTCGGGACAAGCTACTGAGATAAAATATCCAACCCAACCAGCAACCAGTAAAAAAAAAAAAGAAAAAAAAGAAAAAAATACGAAGGTATGCCGAAATATGAATTTTACCGAAAATGTAGCAGCTATTTATAATTTAGAAAAAAAATTTTGACCCGTTTCCTTGCTATTCGGTGTAAATTGCAAGGAAATTAATTACGTGCTTAGCCGCACAAGCACAACCAATTAACGTCTTGGAGAGTATCAGACGGATAGTAGGTTTGAATTCATTAAAGGCGTCTTTCACACACACACACAGAACCAAGAGAAATCCAGTGGGTACTGGAATTCTTGAACTGCCCCACGTTGGGCGCCACTGTGTAACCTGGGAAACTCCCCAGCTACTCCACCGGCTAACCCAGGCAAGAGCTTTCGAAAGAGACTCTTGGGCGCCTTTTATCTCAGAGTGGAGATAGTGGGTGCGTGCTCCAGATACCCTTAATGAAACAACACTAAGATTTTATACATGCATATATTCAATAGGGTACACAGTTGTACATACAGTAGAATTATCACAGGCACAGAGATATAGAAATGTAAATACAATATAAGATGCTTATGCGCCTCCCTCGTAGCACACAGCTGATCTCGTAATTACAACTCAAGGTAGCGGGTATATGAAGTTACAGTTATTGTACAAGTTAAGATTACGTGACCTCTTGGCACTCCTCTTCGGATGGTTCCCCTGGCGTCGGTTGTCGGCTTGCGTAGGCAGGTCTGCTGCTAGCCACCGCCCGCACTGCCGCGAGCCAAACGAAGGGACAGCTGTTCCGAACAGGGACTCCAACAACGGAATCACAACAATGTAGATAGGTCACTAATATTGTCCGCTAAACCTTGGGACCCTGCATCAAGAATACAAAAAGCCTATATCACTGACGCAAACGAACGACACAGATATAAAGAAATCACTACTAGAGAAAGACAAATCAGCATATCTTACCAGAGAAGTCCGGGAAGGATGCACAGAATCTAAGATACTTAATTTATATGTAGGTAGGTACATATAATTCAGAGTTCCAACTTATAAGAAAAATCAATTAAATACGAACAGAGTTTCGTGCTTAATCTTCAGAGTAATTATCAGAGGTGTTCGCATCCACCGGGAGGGGTGTATTTATATCATTTTTCATGGAATATTCTAGTAGATGAATCTGATATCACGAATTATTCGTTCACCTGATCGAATCGCGAAACAAAAAATACTGATCCACAGATAATACGAAACCAAAGACATTCTCGCCGTGACTAAATTAATTTGGGCAACTAGGAATTTAGATTATGACAATTTTAAATTAAAGACATTAAGTTATATGATTGAATAAAATATCACAAATAATTTAACCTATCAAGATATTATAATTCTATTTGAAATAGGTAAACATACTAGCGACATCTGCTGTCAGATTGGGAAACCATTCATCAATACCGAATTGGTGATCGATGAAAAGTTCCCCCCAAACCCTACAGATGTCGTCATAGGTACAACGTATTGTTTACCGAAATCAAATTTTAACGCCACTAACAATTTTGCGTTACAATGTGACTGCAAATGCTAATTAGTTTAACTGTTAAAAGTAGCCGTGTTAAGGCATTTATTTCATGTCAGTAGAAAGTGTTCTATTCGTATTTCAAGTGTGATAGTCTAAAATAAAACGTAAATAAAATGGCGATACTTGTATTTAAAAAACTTAGGCAGTGTTCAATTAATGATTCTGAACCCACTCTTTAATATCATGTTTATTTATTCGCGGTGGACAGAAAAGTTGTTATATACGTCTATTTTTTATATTTACAGTTTTATAGATATTATGTTTTGAAGGTTATTCAAACTATTGTTGGTTATATAATATGTAGGTTAGGCACTTTTGTTAGTTTAGGCCAAAAAGGTCTATATAACATCCGCTTCGACTAAAGACCAGTGGAGAATCCCAAGTTAACGTACTTACATGAAACCGCAAAGGGAAGGAAATCTCGTGGTAAATTTGACACGTGTCTTGTAAGTAATATATGAAGTATGTTCGCCTGTAATTAATATACGTAGTGAGAGTAGATTTGAAGTTATGAATCTTGTATAAAAAGATCCCATGTTGATGGATTGAAATTATCATTTATTATAATGCAGTTAACGATTTCTTAGTAGTCAACTATTCTCGAAAGGTCATACATTACTGGCCATATTGTTCGTATATACACAAGTGTGTTACAGACTAACGTCCAGCTAGGGTAGGGTGTGTTAAAAATAGAGTGGACCGGACATTGAACCGGTGGCTCCGGACATCACAGTAATGAAAGTGTCCCATCGTGTTCTGTACGAGTTTTCGCGACTGAACCAATTTCCCGCGGTTCGAAATAATTCACATTCTGCAGTTTTGCCAATTTACGAATACGTTTCATTTTATTATTTTTCCTAACTCTATCTATCTAGCTATCGCTGGACCGATGTAGAAGTCTTTAGAAGGGGGCTATTTTGATAATAATAATACTTAATTAGGAATGTGGTATTTATGCAGCAGGTAGATTCCAGAGTTTCGTATCCATGTGAGTGTGTAGGTATAATACAGACAGCGTGCAACCGTAACGATGCCAATTTCATGACCAACTACCAACCAAGCACTAGACCAAAAACTAAGTAGCTAAATATTTGTCACACGTTACGCTAGTACAGTTACATTGTATACCTTACCCAAATCAGGAAAATGTATATTTACCTAATGTTATTAAAGTACATATAATTGCATTCCACCCAAATCAGATAAATTATAATATATTCTTTACTACATACATACAGCGCAAAGTACATAGGTACTATTTCTTATTTGGGTGCAGTAGTGCAGTACCTATCTATTTGTCACTATGGAATGTACGTTACTGATTTAGTATTCGTTCCTGAACATGATAATGACGAACATGGCCTCGATTTGGCTCCAGCCTTCTTCATCATGCCGAAATATAGAGGAAGAGTCAGACCTGTCGTCACCACCGTCAAAGACATTTAAGCGAGATCGTGATTTAAATAGATATTGGCGCGAAAGGGAGGGAGTAATAAAGAAGTATTCGGTTTAATTTTTATTATTCAGTTTAAATTAAGAATTAAGAATTTATATTGTTTGCTCGTAAGGTCCTGGGGGTGTTTGTGTTGGAAATGTTATCGGATTCGCTCTATGTATTCCTGTAATATAAAGGAAGGGCAGCGATGTTTTTATATTACCTAGGTCAACCTAACTTAGTGTTAAGAGCAACTGATACAATGCGGTATAAAAATAAATGAGTTTAACAAAATTTTGAAGTATTAATATGCTGTCTATTCAAATCGATTTAATATTGGAAAAAAATATCTAGACGGGATTTGAAGCTGTGTCATCATCAATTCTAACAACTAAAATAATGTTATTTATAAGGATTTGTTATTGTGTTATATATATTATAAAGCATTATAAGAATAATACAGATCATTTGCCATTACTTACTCAATTATCACGCTTTCATCTTCAGAATTCGTACCGATTCTTTGAGATACATATACTTGAGATGTAGATGTTTTGTAAATTTTAATGTGATTTTGTCCTTCTGGTTATTACTAACAACCTTGTATCAATGTATAGTTTACTTGCTGTTGTCCACGGCACCTCCTGCGTAAATGTCTCCTTTATACATTGTAGCCTGTGTGTTATTCTGATGCTATTGCTATATTATTGTAAAGTTTCATTATAATTTATTGAGTAGTTTTTTTTACGTGAAAAAGTTACAAACATCCATCCATACTTACAAATTTTCACGTTTATAATATTAGTAGGATAACGTTAAAGTGGAATCACAAAAAGTATAACCTAAACATTATTTACCCCGTCAAGTCCTGTCAACGCGACATAAGCGAGTACCGCGCTTATTCTCGTATTCATACGTTAATAATTTAAAGCTATTAACTATGAAATGGCGGAGGAAGTTCCGAGAACACCGCTATTACATGCATATAGTACTCGTTGGATAATAAACGGCTGCTGATGTAAGTGCGGAGTTCTATATCATTAGAAGCCCTGTCAGCACGTGCTGTCATATCAGGTAGTCTGCAGATGTTTGTGAACATAAAGCTTTGTTCTCTCTAGGAGACAACATGTGTCGCGGATCTTCAAAACAGGACATAATAATGAGTAAAAATAATATTTAATATCTAAGTTCTGTTAGATCGCGTTATTTCTTTTATGCTCTTGATGAATAGCTGGTACTTTTTTTTTTCTTTTACATGAAACTAAAAACATTCTTTACATAAATGTGGCTCTCAATGCACCTAGAGTCTTTTTCTGCATCTAAAGCACTAAAATGTGTCGAACTCTCGCGTCTGGGGTAGCTTCCATGTCCATGATCTTGCAGACAAAATGCAGGAGAGTCACCTTCGCTGGTGCGGCCATGTACTGCGGCGACCACCTGGATACGTGGGTAATAAATGTCTGACCATGCCGCCTCCGCCGGCTCTCGGTAAACTGTAGAAGTGTTGGCTTGGCCTCGTAGAGGATCACATACGATCAATGGGCTTCCCATCATGGATGCGCTAGACCGTGTGTGGAAGAGAAAAAATCGTGAACCCCGGAGTCCGAGGTGAAAGGTTCTAACGCGACCGGGATTAACGCAAGGATTTTGATGATGAGCATTAAAATGTGACAAGGTCAATCATAAACTCGTAAAAGTAAATAGCTAAATGAACCGCTACATCAAAATCAAACGGCCAGTGTCTGATCTATTTATACTCTGTACTCATTACTCAGCTACCGGTCCTTACGATACCTCATCTCGAACTAATGTGGTCTTTGTTATATCGGCACACAATCCTCAATATGTTACACTTTTGTAAATATTTCTATAGGAACTGCTTTGTTTGATGTGATGTGCGCGGGTTTGCCCATTGTCCGCAATCATTCGGGTTGTTGTGTGCCCTTTTCATAATAGTCTGTGTTACACTTTTTTTATCGTTAGGTACACTGGGAACTAACGCTCATATTTGATTTTTTTCACAATTTGACTGTTTGTTTCTCGGAACAACGGCCATCGTAAAATCTCAATAAAGATAACTCCATAGTATTTTGAACAAACCTAACAAAATGCTTACAATACCTAAATAGAAAATTCGCTGCCTTTTCATTTGATATAACAAAGTTTCGTACAATAAAGTGGTTGGTAGCAGACGACATCCCTTGTAAATCAATATAAGTTCTACATAGACGATCTCTCTCAGATACAATGTATCGATAGCGAATACATATTTTTCCTCTTCTGTAACTTACTGATCACACTCTCTATATTATTCTATTACATTAGGTAGTAGGTAAAAGTAGTATGTATGTCTTTAAATTCGCTATAACAAGGCTATATACCTTCCTTATACTTCGTAGACTTAAGTTTTACTGAGAGAAGACATCTCACACCAATTTCAAACTGTGAGGGTCTTTGGCGGTAATCTCAGCAATTTTCTTCCTTTATGAACAGTTTATTCCCAATATGAGCTTAATGTCCACGAGGTTTGAATATGACTATGAAGACATTAAACAGCTTTTGTTCAAATTTGACTTTAATGTCTTTTAAGAAATTTAAATAGCTATTATGTATCCAGCCTGGCAAAACTTGACTTGACTCGAATAATGATTAGTTGTTAATATTATATCCCTGGCCTACACTCCACATTATCAGTTTATAACTCTTTATATGTCAATTATCATTTTTGCGCAAGCAGTCAGTTATGATCTCGTAGTAGAAGCTTGTGAAACTAACCACAAAACAAACACTCTTAAACTATCAATATTTCCAGCTGGTTAATAGAGTTTCAGTAAAACATTTTATCAATAAACCGAATCAGCTCAATCAAATAGAGTGACGCAAGCCTCAGTGGAAAAATTCTAGATCAGTTATTATACCTAATAATATATACACCATTTCAAATACATGTTAGAGTCACTTTATCAATATAGGTGTAAGACATAGCAAAAAGGGATTCGTGAATATAAAATTTTAGATTCAGGTAAGGCACAAAGCTAAGCGTTATTACTTTGATGTGATGTGGGTTCTCCTCCAGGAATACCATTTGGAATGAAACAGCGACACCCATATTCGTTTTATCTTTCAAATGAATACCTACCTTTGGATTCAGTAACAGTGATTGCTTATTTTATTGCAAAAGCCTTATGGAATACATCGAGATCTACTATATTGAATGTACCAGTATTGTACGTTGGTAGGTTCTTTACAATGGATTTTATAAAAATGTGCATTAATTAAATGTGAGAATGGGTATACTTATCTGCATGGATCTTGGATCTAAGTCACGAGGCTCTGGCGCGCCCTGATTGTTTTGATATAATCTATGATTGGTAGATTATAGAGTAAGGGATCCCAACCACCATCTTCGGGACCTTTTTTTTTTTTATTTTATAACGCTGAGAAATGCATTTACGCATCCCCGCTCGTGGGGGACAAGACGGGGTATGTCCTGCTCGTGGTGCCCTCTGCCGATCAATGAACGAGGCTTTGCTATTCGCTAACCCGCATCGGATCAGTGTGGCCCCACCACACGGTCCACACCCTATTCACCACACTATGTTGCATCACGTGCCATCCTCAAAAGATAGCCTGAAAACGCGTACTGCGCGTATAGAGCATATTTTGAGTAGTACATTTTGGGCCCACAACTCGTGCCTACACCTATACGAGTAAATTTTTCTTACTCTAGGGATTAAACGGTGGTTTTTTAATCCCCTCATGAGTAACTCTAGACTAGTGGTAAAAAGACCCATGAGATTATAATATAGAACTAATACAACGGATAATCTGTACAGCTCTAGGATAGTGTTACTACCACTATTACTTGATGTTATCGTTTATCGTACGTTGGTATGTACATTGGCAAGTTTCAAGCACTCGCTACTTTCACAAACTTTTCCTACTTTTCTTATAAGTTATTTATTTTTTTGATATTTAAATGTGTTAAAAAGAATGACTACCACCGAAAGATTTTTAAGATGTAAGTATGTGAGCCTTCTCACCCCATAGAAATAGTAATCGACAGTTTTGTAAGTACTTGAGCCCAAAAATGTGGCTAATGAAGCCCTACATAGCAGTTTTAATTGCCCTTATGGCTGGGCCCGTATTCCATACTTGCACCCTCAAATGACCCGACAAAGTGACCGGCTCACGCGATGCTTAACTTATTGTTGTAGGTATTCCTAATAATGAGTATTAATTAATTACCGACATATTGCAATCGTGACTTTCAATGTTGGAGTTGTTTGAATTTATTGAACCCCAAAATCACTACATTATAAAAGTATAAGTATGGGTAAGTAAACCATGAACAAGTACCTACTATTGTTTATTATGTGCTAATACATTATATGATCAACATAATTAGAGAACTGCAACTTTTTGAGTAGGTTTATACCTACTCAAAAAGTTGAGACGTACAAGAGAACACGATTTTTGGGTCTCAGTTATAAAACATAAATCATCATTAACACAGTGGAGCTTTCATTTTTGGGTCGGGGTCCGGACGCAGACCTGGGCCCCTTATTATTTACGTTGAAACAATCATATAGATAAAAAGATAATATTCTAGACTAAGCAGTTTAGATCAGAATAATGAATACAACAACCATCTTGGGTATATAGGAGAATCGATTCCTCAAAACGTGACTCCATGGCTTAACAGGTAGAGCATGCCCACTGTGAAAGATCGCAGGTTCTACTCCCGTCGGAGCATCCACATTTTCCGATCTAACTTGACTTGATACAGTTAGCATACTAACTGCTTTTATATTTCCATTACATACTAAATTAAGTTTGATTCATGTGCCACAACTACAAGTATTGCTGCGATTGTTGTAGAACCAACTAACTACATAATTTTCAATCGGTCATACGTAGGCATTCCGTAAAATCTATATTTATTTTCTTTTACCACCTCTCCTTTTACCTTTTCCACCTTTCACCACCTTTTACCTTTTACCTTTTACCACGCTCAGTCTAACCTCGAGTCCTCAGAATAATGAAATCACCACATCCCGCCCCTGTTGCCTGTGCTGAAATGGTTTCTTTTACAATCAATATAATGACTTCGTTAGTTGTTTTGAGATATGGACGTATGATAAAATAGAATTAGCACACATCTACCATTTTAATAGCGACATTTTCTCCGCACTCCAGGTGTAAATGCAGCACTAATAGTCGTAAGTAGTGTAGGGAATACCAGAACAGAGTCACAATATCAAGGGCGAAAATAGACGATGTATTTAAGTAACCTGTGCTATATTTCGTCTGTCATACATGCAGTGGCAGTAGTCTAAACATTAATTACTAGCGGCACTGTTGACGGTGCCAATTTTAGCGACAATTCTGTTTCATCGGCCAGTGCCGTATGGCATGTGCCACATTCATAATTGTTGATATAACGACCACTCGGTCTCCGTGCAATGTTTTAGTTCACTGACCGCGCAATGTGTAATTTAACAGTGGTTGCGACGTAGTACATAATTTTAACCTATTAATGAAATTGCAGTGTCACAGCATCAGTTAATATAAATTTATTAAAAGTACTTTTACATCGCGTTAAAACAAGAACGGTACACTTTATTTTGCACCAGTTGTTTCTAGTAACTCCGACATGCAATTTCCTTTATTAATAGTAAGTAATAGGAACATTGCAAGCAAGCAGTAAGTAGTAACTGAATTACATATTCCTTTATAATAATTTACGAGTAC
Organism: Pelosia muscerda; assembly: GCA_963691645.1. Taxonomy (NCBI): domain Eukaryota; kingdom Metazoa; phylum Arthropoda; class Insecta; order Lepidoptera; family Erebidae; genus Pelosia; species Pelosia muscerda. The sequence continues at coordinate 11,674,310 of OY829100.1, forward strand.
CTATATTTTAAACTGCGTCGTAGATTGATTACCGTACGATCGAGAGGTACCGGGTTCGAAATCTGGCCATTACACTACCGATGTAAATTTGTACAAGTTATTGTGCTTAATTGGAGGGGTTAGAGGTATTTTTAGTAATCGCGGTTGCAAATATAAAAAAAAATAACCCGAACTAGCTGTTTCACGCGGCTCGGTTCGTATTTTGATTCCGTCCCACCGATTACTGAGATTAGGGAGATACTGCAACCTATATACAAATATTACTGACATAAAAATGGGTTATTTCAGGTACAAAAACAATGCTTTCCCTTTTAGTTACGTCCCGATCGTAATCACTGATCAGGTCAGTGATCACTAAATGTGATTAGAGTGATTAGGACCGATTATTTCATATGAAACCGTGTTACCTCAATTCTATAGAGCTGAACGAGATGACAAATATCATTTGGGACGTATGGCACAACTATACGCGCTACCGGACATACTTATTAATATCTTTATTAGTGGTGAAATTCCAATAAACATTTTTCAATGGTAATTTTGGAATGAGCAAAAATAAACTGTTTATGTTTCTTTATATTACTGCGATTCTAATTTATATTCTTTGCAATGATTATGTTATACATTTTTTTTATTATCTATGTCCACCTGTCCTCCAAATGTATACGCTAGCTGATTATCGGACGGGGTTGCGAGGTCAGATGAAAGTCGCTCCTGCAAAAGATGATCCTCATCTGTTAATCAGCACGTGTACCCGATGGTAGATGATGTGTACTTATGCCCCGAAGATCTAGGTGGGCCCCATATAAGCTAAATAGTCTTTATTACCTAAAGCAAAATGAACTTTCAGGTTTGAATTTATTGGTAATAAATTCTCCTTAGCATAGCACTGCTTTTATGCTCAGTTCGAACCGTGAACACCATGAATAGGGATTTCACTTTGATAAAAAGTCCTCAAAGTCTGGAACAGAAGTATTAGGTTATAAATTGCGATAGGTTCATTCGCATGAATCGGTTAAAACATTTAAGTTTCCATTCCAAAACATTTTTAATGAGTCATTTTTAGTGAGAACATTTTCAAATGATTTATTTCCTTCATTTTAATATTTCTGACTTTTGACATTCACATGAACCTGAATAAGCAAGATTGATTCTTTGATTTATATTCTGAAAAATATGTCAATGAGGTTAGTAAATCTGTGAATTTATACTCAGCTTAAATAAAATTTTTAGACACTGACGACAATGAGAAATAACAATGTTATTTCATATTGAATAAAAAGATTGAGTTTGTTTAACTTGACTTACAAAGATTCTTACGTTTTAGGTTATTAAGTAAAACGTTACGCTTCGGATGCGATCGGGATTAACGCAAGGATGACGACGACAGCGACAAGTAAAACATAACGCTGCTGTGGAAATTCATACTTAGTTATTAACTACTTACAGTTAGTGGGTACTCGTAATAAAAACATTACGTGTAGATTAATATGTATCTGTAAGGAATCTATACGACCTTTTTGGCAATACGTACAGACTGAAACGGTTTAAGCCTTTCAAACAATACAATCTTTCAACACATTTATTATATTTTTAAGATTTTGCACGAAGTTCGTCCACTCACTGTATAGATACGGCGACATGAAAGAAGCTGTTGATTTCAATAAATTATGCTAACGTTCCAAGTTTTTGCATAAATTCAATGAAATATTTACACAACGACCAACGCCCGTGTCCTTTTAAAGAGAATTTATTACGTGAACTGTTCTACCTGTCTAATGAAGCATTTTATTTTCTTTTCAGGTAAGCATGGAGTCCATCTATATATCATTGAAATGAAGACTGGTATGAAATATAACAGGTAATGGAAACCGCCACTTTATCGTAGCGTGGGTGACACAATGACAGTATTATTTTTGACTACTTCAACTAGGTAATTTGCTTGTATTTAGAGAGTAGGTTCGCGTCAGTAGGGTACTGGGATGGAGTATAAGGACTAAATGTACGATCTCGTGTCCGCATAAGACATTCCGGTATTTCATAATATTCACATTAGTATTGTACTGGTTTTTACAATAGGAAAACTTGAAACTTGACCGTGTGGTGACGCTAATACGTAAATATCACTATCGCACCGCACCATCTCATCCGAAGAGTGTGGTAAGAGGCGACTATCGGAAAAATATTCAGATGATATCACTGCGAGAGACGGAAAACTCGAAAGAAAAACGATCTGCCTGACCAGTCTATTTCTAGCAGTAGACTACGATAGAATTGACTGCAGACTTGAAATAATATTATTACTAACTTTAGAAAGTAGAATAATTGAGAAAGCAGAATCTTGACTTTTTTAAAGCTTACACAAAACACATCTCCATTTTTATATTCCAAATAATAAATAGGACTTCTAACTTTTCGTGATTAAAGCAACTAATGACTGATGGTCCAGTTAAAAATTAACATACACGTTGAACTATTGCGTTACTTATCACTATGCAAAATTGTTCACACGAGTTGAATAGTTAGGCTGAAATTTTAAACAGAATTTGAGGATGCATTAAACCGTGTATTCACTATCTCCCGTTTCTGAAACACGATGTCGTTGTTGGGCGGAGGTAATTTGTAGTTATTTTGTGTCCCTGTGAAACTGTTGAAATATTAAACAATAGATGTCCATTAAGTTATTATATAAATTACCTTAATGTCCATCTTATCAGTAATGATAAATCTTTTCGTAAATAAAATGCTAGAGGGCTTTACGAAAACTTTGATTTCCTTTTAACAATCGTGACACTCTTATAGTCTTGCTAATATATTTACGGTCTAGTAAAGGGGCGACAAAAAGAGTTAGCCTCACAAATCTTTACATCCAATCTTATTAAAGATGTAAGTTTTCAACATGTTACTACTACTTTCTTTCAGTGGGTATTTCGCATTTCTGACTTGTCTGAGGCATGAATTATATAGAGAAGTTGAGTTGAGAGCTATTTCCTAGCAAAATAGTGTGTGTGCTTTAGGATTTTGTTTTCATTGTAAATAATTGTCACTTATACCTATTTCTTTCCTTTGGTGCATAATTCGTGCCCAAAATAAATGCTATTTAAAGCTAAAACTACTATTTATCAAAAGAACGGTGGTTAAATTTCATTGATAGAAAAGGACTGGTTACGGTACTTTTTCTAATAGATTTAGATCGGACATATTGCTTTTTATTTCTCTTCAATATGGTTGAGGTCAAAAGTTACATAGTTGAGTATTGTTTTGTGAACCTAAATCACGTGTTGCTAGTAGGTAACAATAAAAAGTTTTGTTGGATTGTTTAGTAGGAGAAATACGAACGGTAGAAGGGCTTCGCATTAACTTGGACTTGCAAATTAGTTAACCCTTGAAAATTCTCCGTGTAATTAAGTACTTTGTGGCAGCACTGTAAAATTATTCAGGTTGTTGGAAAAGTTGGAGGAGAAAGAAAGAGGACCGTTGATGAAGTGTCAATCAACAAGGACTTTGGGGACTTTGGACTGAAATATTTTATGAAGGAAACCTGCTAGATTGAAAACATTACTTATTTAAATTCTGGAACTCACATGAAATAGGTTTAAGGGGTTATCAACGTCTTTTTGGCACAGACTTGGTAAAAAAGTTAAATACTATAACGGGAATTGCCACGATCATAGTATAGGTATACTTTTGCCTGACAATTGGACTAGACCCCCGATTGTTATAATTGTTAACCATTTTTAAAGCACTGAGATTACAAAAACTGTCATTGAGTTTATTGTAAACAAGCATGGCAACGACGGTACTTAAAATAAGTAGGAAAAATATAAATATATCTACAGTTATTTACATTTTTAAGTATAAAACAGCTGAGTTTATTATAAAAAGTTATAGACTGCGGATGTAATCGCCGCTTGCAGTATTGACAGACTAAAGTGTTTCCGCAACAACCGAGATCGCTTCGCCTACAGTGAAGACAACTCGCCACACACGGAAGGTCTCGATAAGCAAACAGCGGTCAGCCACTTGACATGACTCCCCGCATGACATTTCGTAAAAGTGTAAAACTCGAGCAGTGTTCAAATATGACCGGGGACAGATAAATAAGTAAATAGTTACAGGCTACTTAGTTAACGAACCCTTATACAGTTACACAAAAAATAAAACTCATTTTAACTCGAAAATCTTACGTAACCGGCTGGTCACGTTAGAAATGTAATCAAAATCAAAATCACGTGTTTCAATACAGAATAACGTCGCTGAGGACTCATGATACTTAAGCCATTAGTGTTCCAATAAGGATACGTTTATTCTGAAGCTATGGTAACTGCTTACCATCTCACTATAAGATAAACGTGTGTACGTTCACTATCTTACTAGTATGACAATGAACGTTGTGCATTATGTGAATTGTGAAGCCTTCAGTAGGCAGTGAATGAAATGGTGTTCTTAGATCAAGGTTGTCGCTACGTTCGCTCCGTGGCACCTCGTGCAACTTATTAAAATTTCACTACTCCATTGTCTGGCTCGTTCTACGGCATTGCGCTCATATTGAATGCTCTTCGAGTTATATATATATTTAGCATGCACATTTCTTCTCGCAATGAATAAAAAATCACTGTCGGGCAAATAAATATTCCTTTAAAAGTATACTGTGACTTATTTAATAAAATTTTCATTTTGAACAAGAAAACAGTCTCGTGTTTGGTACTCTTTAGATTCTTTACAATTTTCCTTATTCATTGCTTTGGATGTTTGAAGTAGGTAAATGTCCTATTCTGTAAATTATAAATACGGACCTCTATAAAACTGTTTGTTACCTGTAAACTGCTGATTTTAATGAAATTTGGTACAGAGCAACAACACAAACATGGCTATGATTGTTCGCGATGGTAAATAGTTTAAAATAAAGCTATCAGTTTTCAACCGTATCTTACATCTTAGTGATAAGTATACTACCTAGTCAAGGTTTTTAAAGGGAGTCCATGGGCATTGTGCTATATGAAGATGAACCCTCAGTCGTCGTCAGAACGACATAACGTAATATAACATAACGTACCACCGAAGGGGTAGGCAGAGGTGCTCGCACCCACATTTCGCCAGTTTATGTTTAGTTCCTAATGTAATAGGTGGCGAGCCTGTTGCCATTAACCGGGCACTTATAAACCTGCGATAAATACACACATAACTTCAAAAAGTCATTGGTTTGTGCTATGGTAAACCTGGGATAAAACCCGAGACGTCGTCTCAGCAGTCCATTACCCATACCACTAGACTGCCGCGGTTAGGCAGTATTTAATACATTTATTTATTATGTAGATGTAGCCTGTTTTAGTACTATACGCTAAAAGTTAAGTTGTGGCACAGTTGTCTACGGTCACGAGGAAAACACGTCGTCGTAGTGTACGCGTGCGCTGTACGAGCCAAGCCCTGAGGTGGTGTGGGGTAGCCGCCGCCACCCCACCCACTACCTACTCCCACTTTACACCTGCAACTCTTGTTAAAACCTGCTATATTTCACGGTTTCCGACGAGTGTCATTTATGCCTTTTCTCTCCACAATCAAGAGATGAAAATTGAATGTTCTATATTGTTCTATCGTCGACGTCTGACAAGTATTTCAATGCTTTATTGACTCTTCTAAATGGAGGCCTTGAAGTGAAGAATTGAACATTACAGCGCTTTAAACAAATTGTTTCCTTGTTGACAAAACACTCGTTTCAGGAACGATTTCTATCTTGGCGTTTTATATTATCAACGATTGGCAACAGGCCAGGGTCCTTAGTATTGGGAATTGGGTCAGTTATTTGATTTCGTGCTTAGATAGGTACTTACTGTCAAGTAGTATGTACCTATTCCATGACTCCAGATTTTTATTCGTTTCCGCATTTATCTTATTAGTAATAATACCCAAAATAGGCTATTATACAAATTTCAAATTAAGTCTAAAATACAAGATTCCTTAATTTGAGATTATTTTTACTAAGCAGTATACACGCGTGAACGCAATAAATACACTCCATATATTTGGATGCAAAAGTAATGTTAGTAAAATATTTATAACAGGCTTTATAATAATAAACTGGGTATTTATTCAGTAAGCGTAGATACACGGCACATTGGACAAATCGAACGTAACCCTATTGGTCTTTCTATTTGTCGATGCACGTTTGGAGAGTAAATAAAAACCGGGCAGATTTGAGGTGGCACACATTCAATACAAATAACACAGCTTTATATCAATATGCTTGTATACCTATAGTAGGTTAGATACATATGCTTGAGATATCTGGCATTGCTCCAAAGCTTGTCTAGCTACCCACAAACGTTCTCTTATTCGGTTATTCCCTTCTGTTGTTGTCAAGAGTAACTTAAATTATGTGATATTGTTTTTGTTTTGTAAACTATTTACCGCATTAATTTAAGTTGTTCCGAAAACAGTTTGTATTTATTTAATTCACGAAAATATTTTAGTTTTGGTTTTATGTTGAGGTCTTTCAACCGATTACCTCCAGGGCCCAGGTTCTACTAATTGTCAACCATTATCAAACCACTGTGATAACAAAAACGCCATTGAATTTTATACTTTACTTTTGTGCTGTTAAAGTCTAAAATAAAATGGCAGTAATGAACTCTTTTTCATTCAATTTTGAGCCCTAAGCCGAAAAATAAAAACCGAAAATTTAAGGACAGTTTTTGTAATCTCAGTGGTTTGACAATGGTTAAGAATTAGTACAATTGGGATCCATGTTTTACTTCAGCCATCCACCCCCATTTTCTAATAACGACAATACGAATTGCAAGCTTAACTAGGTACTATTATTTTATTATTATACATATAGATATTAGTTGGAACTGTATTCATGTAGAAACTGTGTCAGATAGTACATTATATAGTCATATTGACCCATTAGTTTATGCTCAGACTGTCACAATAGTCATTCTGTAAGCTCTTGCTGGACAAGTTACTTACGTTGTTTGCCAACCATGAGATTTACGTTACACATACGTTTAATATGCATAGAATATTATTCAGGACTGTATGCCATAACATATTATCGTATGCTACATTGTTACGCATACGTTCAATTAATCATCATCATCATCATCATCCGTGCGTTAATCCCGGTCGCATCCGAAACTGTCACCTCGGAGTCCGGGGTCCGTATCTTTCCAGTCTAATTGCGCTGCGGCTGAACCTCGATATTTTCCGTGAAGTGATTGCCATTTGGCCTCCACAATGTCGAAGAATTGCAGCTAGACTAGTTGTTGAACTTTTTAGTTCTCCAACTATCCTGTATGACAACCGGGATTAATGATGGCAAATAATAAATAATATTGCTACGAGTAAATCGAACATATTATTAAAGTTTCATCAGCCACGGTCGCGGGATGCCTAACGATAGTAGTGTTGTCACATAGTTTGAAGGGTAAATTTACAAAGACGCGAACAGTGATACATTGTTGGTGTTACTATTTAATTAAATGTTGGAGTTATTGTTATTGAATTGCATCATATATTATGTATATTAATTAGCACCAGAATTTCTCAAATTTATAACTTGTAATGAGCAAAGTGGAATAAACTTATTAGACTTTCTCATCCAGGTATACATAGGCATACCTACCTCGGACTTTTTCCGTAGGTACTTTGTACTTACATAATAGATAAGTACCTAGGTACTCACTTATTGCTCATTTACTGTATCTACCAAGTCAATCATGTTATGATTACTTTATAACTTAGATAAAAGGATTGGAAGGACACTTATTTGTTTTTTTATTTCAATAGTTCTAAATAACGTTATTACGTTATCGCGTGGATAGAATCTTAATAAGAAGTCGCTCAGGGGTCATTGTATTACAACGTTCAGTTGTGTGTGAAAGTATAGTCGAAACTGGAACCACGGAATAGGATTACTGCAAACTGCGGATTTATACTAAGGATATAGGAAAATCCCGCCGGACAAAAAGGATACCGTGTGGATACACAAGCATTAGGGGTTATGTTTGATAATATGTACTGTTTGTTCTCTGTGGTAAACAGTTTTGTTGCGCTTATGTTTTAGGGATTTATTTCACTACTAGCTGACCCGCGCAACTTCGTCTGCGTCACCCCGTTTTTGCAACATTTTTCATTCCTGCTTCGCACCTGTTTGTTGTAGCATAATGTTATATACATATAAACCTTCCTCTTTAACCATTCTATCTATTAAAATAAACCGCATCAAAATCCGTTGCATAGTTTTGAAGATTTAAGCATACAAAGGGACAAGAAAAATAGGGACAGAGAACGCGACTTTATTTTATACTATGTAGTGATAGTGATAGTGATAAGACTTTTACAGGAATGGTTTATGAAGGTTTCTACAAAGTAGGCAGCACGAGTGTAGCGCCCCTGGTGTTGCAAACGTCCATAGGTCACGGTGACCACTTTCCATCAGGTGGGCCACCTAAGCGGTATAAATAAGTGGCGGTTTCTTGATTTCTGTTTGCCTATGTGTATAATAACGTTTTATTAATTTGAACTCTATTTTGTTTCCATGCTAACCGAACAGTTGCACTGAAATGTAAGTATTTATTGTACCTTTGTACTACTCTTTTTGTTCTATTGTATTTTAATTTTATCTAGGTATACAATAATATAAATATTTAATCATGTTGTAAGATTTCAATTAAAGCAAGTGCTTGAAGAAAATTCGACACTAATCAGTAAAAAAAAATATTTTACTGAACACAACAAGTTCAGGCATTGTGTGCCATGCGGAGGCAACTCGGACGTCGGAGGTCGCAGAATGACCTCCGTCCTCCATGAGAGCGAGCCTGGGGGTGACGGGTAGAGCCGCCTGTCACTCTAGCTGAACCAGGCCGCAGCGGCGGCGCAAAGTGTGCCTCCCCATACCCGGGGGCTAGATGGGGACACCGTGGTCCCTACACCCGACGGGGGTCATCTCAAAGAGAAGGCGGGTCTGCCGGGGTGCGAGGGATATGTTGGCTACTACCTCACCACCGGCAACTGAAGACCCAAAGACGGCGTGCGTTTTAGTCGGTTCGAGTCCGACATAACCTACCCAACCGGCCCCGGAGATTTTTCGCACGATAAAAAAAGGCATTGTGTGCCGCGTATTTCCCAGCAGCGTAGAATTTGAGCCACACCATCTTGCGGTGCCATGCAAGGCGACTAAGGGATAAGGCTGTCTGACACTAGACAAATATGTAGGACAGCCCAAACTCAGCCTCAGATGCATGCCCGGAATGCGGCAATAGGCTCACCCCGTAATAACGTTGACCGAATAATAGTTGGTGATCTGTCTACCCCTGATGCATTAGGGTCTTTTAAACATCTCTAGCAATCATTTTCTGAACTCACTTTGTTGAACAATCCATTGATTTACCGCATTCAGCAAAAACTAAGAATATTAATAGGTATCTGAAATTAAATCAAAATCTGTGCTAACATGCAAAGCTATTTGCGTAATCCATTAAGTGCTGTGGTTTGATACCATTACTGCGCAGCCTGAGTAGCTAAATCATTTTCCAACATGCTAAGTAACTTTAAAAATTATTTCAAGAGCTTGCTGTTATTAACCAAAAAGGGTTAGAGACCGCAATAATGTCTATATTTCTCACAATTATTACAGACATGAGTAGATACTTGTTTTACAAAACTCCATTAGACTGAGAGTTGTTTTGATTTGGTTTAGTTCTACATTCAAGCTTATATTCCTTTATAGTCAAAACAGATGTCAAATATAACTTCTCTCTTCACTCTCGTGACATGGACTAACTGACAGGGAAGCAATAGAAGGCATTTCGAAGTTACTCGAGGGCTTCAGATAATTGTATGGGGCAATTCCTTAATATTAATAAGTACCTCCAGGGGATCCTCACAAAAGAGAAATTCTCTGGTCTGCCGGGGGTGCTAGAGATATGCCTTGTTGTTGTCAATCAAAGACCTACAGACGGCGTGCGTTAAAACGCCGTCTGTGCAATAAACTAAAGTCAGTTCGAGTCCGACATAATTACTCCACCGGTATTGGCAGAGGTGGTATCCACGGGGACTAAACGCACATTAAAAAAAAAAATTTTACATGATTTATTTTATTAAAGAGGTAACTAAAACTTCAATTATGCATGAATACCTACCTATGTACTTATTATAATGTTACGAGTATCGTATCTGAACGCCTTCCCTGTAACTGAAAATGGAAAAAAATGTAGGCCCATTATTCTCCCAATCTATCAATTAATAGGTATCCACGACGCGCGAGTAACTACCATAAGTAATTTAGACTTAATTGTATATAATTTAGTGGGGTTGATTACCTATCAATCAATGCTACAGAATACGTAGATACTAAAGCATACGTAGTACCCAATTAATATACCTTAAGCTTAGATTAAATTATGCAGTACTACCCCAAATTACCTACTAGTCGAAATTCAAAGATAAACATTAGCTGATCACGAAATCTAATTGAATTATTTTAGCCAACCCTTAGTGTAACAAAGTACACAAATTGATTAGATTTTACATGATTTTGTATAATGTTTTCAGATACGGACAACCAACGTGTCATTATCCATGTGAAGGACGTCAATGATGAGCCGCCTTATTTCATCAATCGACCATTACCGATGCAGACGGTTGTGCAGCTGAATGCTGCACCAAATACTCCTGTGTTTACACTACAAGCCAGGGATCCTGACACTGACCACAATATACACTACTTCATCGTTAGAGATAGAACTGGAGGAAGATTCGAGGTCGATGAGAGATCCGGCGTGGTGCGAACCAGAGGAACTGATCCTTTTCAATTGGATATGGAATATGTGCTCTATGTGAAAGCTGAAGATCAGGTAAATATATACTATTTCTTTTAACCACTTACACTGTTAAGTACACTGTTGACTGGTGTACCTACAAATTATTAGCTCAATGGATGTACCAATGTGTGATAATTATTTTATCGTCGACTCGCAGTCCTACAATTTTAGCAATATGATTTCTTTTACAACTTCTGATACAATATATACTACTAGATTCAAAATATACAAACTAATACTGTATTATAAATACACAAATAAAAAAGAAGTGGAGAGACTGCAACGTAAACAATTTTTAAACTCCTTTAGTCGGTAGCTGCTCTTTATGAAGATTTAATATTGTTTAAAAGAAAGAGGGTTAATTAGCATGCTGAAATTTTCTTAACCATCTGCATTGTTGTTTGAAGTTTATTAGTTTAAAGTAAAACTGACTAAAAGTCAAACAGTTACTTGCAACTGTATTTTACTTTAAACTTTAAAAGGTTTAAAAGAAATATAAATAATATCTCTATGCTATCTACTATAATATATTATGTGTGTATACGTAACATTAATTTATCATAGCAATTTAACGACTCAAGTAGCTATGTGTTATTTATTATTATTCACTCTAATCCCTATGGCAAATAAATAAGAACATTAATAACACGTAAAAAGTGCGATAAAATCAGGCCAAATTAGTTTTATTTTACCACTTCTTTGTAAATGAGCTCTTTCTCAGAAAGTAACCGAGCTAAACCTAATCGAGTAATTCAATATTTTATGCACAAGGCATGTTCTGAGTCATACCTACTTTACGACGGATACTTTATACTTTAATGGCAGGGCGTAAGCATTACTTATATGTTTTTAAGGAAAAATATGTTAATTTTAGTAACGTAAAATTTTAGCTACGTTCATAGAACTATAATCCAAATATTGAATAGATCCGTGTTAAATTTGCAATCTACAATCCTACAGCCAAGTAAAACTTTTGATATTAGTATTATCTTAACCCTGATTAGACAACAGTAGACCATCAGTCCTCTAGATATACATTTGAGGAGCACGTATACACTAGAATATTGATACAGTATTTACACTAGAAATCAAATCAACTTTGTAACATCTTTTTACATTGCATTTCATGCAAATGTGGATATCTTTCTTTCTTACCACTGTCACCATTCAATTTTATATTTTGTATTGAATTACTTCTTTTGAAATTTCAGAACGGTCGCGTTGATGAGCGAAGATTCCAGTCCACACCAGAGGAGCGGCTTAGTATAGTGGGCGGTAAACGTGCACCACAGTTCTACCTACCAAGCTACGAAGCTGAAATAGCTGAGAATCAGAAGAAAGATTCAGAGTTAGTATCCTATGACTATTCCTTTTGCTTATTGTAATATGAATCCTTTCTACAATGAATCTAGAGGGAGGAGGATACCGCAGGTTCATATATGTAGGTAGAAAACCAAGCTAAGTAAGTACGTGTACGTAATCTATAAAACATGTCGTGGATCGACATTATTTACTTTTCGGTGCATTGTTGTTCTAGGAGTTACACTCTCTACTTCATCCTCCCCTATCGTTTATTTGTCGCACACATACATAATTTTGCAGATGACAGAGCTACGAAAAATATATTAAGATCAGTTTAAAAGTTTAGTGTCGTCACACCATGTAATCTATTCCTCATTTATTGAAACCATAATATTGGTATCCGCGGTAGTTTTGTATGGGTATTTGCCAATTTCTATCTATTATCTCCTTTTTGCTGTAAGTGCTCTATTGTAAACTTCTTCAGTTTACTTCGGATAAGTTTCGGTGCGAATTCCTCCATTTTAACTTTTCTTGAGAGCTGGTGGAGAGGAACGAATGACTTGAGCAATCAAGCGCAGGGCACGCAGTCGTGCAGATCGTAAGGCGGACAAGCCCGAGAGGCGAAATTAAAGTCTCCCACCAACTGACGCAGGTGACCTACAGAGAAGGTTGTTTCTGGGACCCCCTGTTTCGGATTAGGAGGTAGTCAACATTAAGCTGCTGGTGTCACCCTAAAAGAAGCAGGACGAAGTGGTGGCGCGGCGCACCTATATTTACTAGTTGAGAGCATGACTTATATGAAACTTTAAATGCCATGAGTTGTAATATTTAAGTCCAGTATATTTTTTCAACTAAATATTCATTTTGTCTTCCAGCATAATATCCGTCAAAGCCAAATCGTTTGCCGATCGAGAAATCCGCTATACACTCAAGGCATCAGGGCAGGGTGCTGGCACTTTCAACATCGGACCGACATCAGGTATTGTGAAGCTGGCTAAGGAGCTGGATTTCGAAGATCTGAGGCAGCCGCACGTGTACTCCTTGGTTGTGACCGCTACCGAAGATTCGGGAGGATTTTCGACCTCTGTTGAGGTACGTCCTTAATACATTTCCTCCTTTTTGTATGCAGTAACCTCACATGGATATAAGACTACGTGTGACGGGGAACCAGACCTACCCTAGAGAGGATATCCCAGAGACTTCGATGGATCTCGACCTCGGCCTCGGCTGCTCGAGTTCGTTTCCCGAGTCGGATAGAAAATGCTATTAGCTTTTTTATTTTATTTTTGCTCGCTGTCATTCTTCACTCGGGGTCACTGCTAGTTGCTTGTAATAGGCTCCTCGACTATTGCATAAGGACCAAAATAGTTGGCGAAATGCGTAATATTTAAAACATCTATGCTTATCACTCGCGTAACTTGATTGGTATGGAACTCTGCAAAGATGCTCACCTTTTTATACTATACTTGGTATGTGTTGTATGTAATGTACAGTACATAAATACAGAATTTTTATTGCCTTTTTCAGTTAACGATTCGTGTGACAGACGTGAATGACAATGCACCCAAATTCGAGCTACCCGACTACCAAGCGCACAACGTTGATGAAGATATTCCACTAGGCACCAGTATTCTCAAAGTCAAGGCCATGGATGCTGATTCTGGAAAGAACGCTGAAATTGAGTATCTAGTTTCAGGTAATGCCTGCATTATTTTACTTATGCTTTTATTTTTACAATTCACCCGTTCAAAATTCAGCTCACTAACGCCATCTATTTTGAAGCGGTTAGTAATTGTTATTTTCAATAGATGGCGCTGTTACAAAAATTTCATGGTTGATATTACATTTTATACTGGCTTATATCAACACTATTGTCTATTAAACTGGTTAGGAATTTTCAAAATACTATGTTTTGTCAATAAATTGATCCGTCGGTAAAATGTAGTCGGAAATATTGTACGTACTCCACCAAAAACTTATCAGATAATATATGCTATATGTAATATAACTTAAATAGTGGCATTATCGATCGATGTCGAAGGGGAGCCCGCTTCATTTGGCCCTTATATGTTAGTGCATTTTCATAAGATTCATAAGTAACCTAACACGAAGGGTGTGGCTCTTGATAATACTGGTCGCTGCAAAATTGCACCACTATTATACTACACTACGTTAATCATTTTGACATTTCAAAATATCTGGTATAAAAAATACAGGTGCTATAAGAAATCTTTGCCTTGTTTAAGATGATCACTTCTCCGTGGATTCAAACGGAATAATCACGAACAACAAGCAACTCGACGCTGACAATAACAACGCCTACTACGAATTCGTTGTTACCGCAAAAGATAAGGGTGAGCCGGCGAAAACAGGAACGGCTACAGTCAGGGTTTACACGAAAAATAAAAACGACGAGGAACCAAAATTTTCGCAGCAAGTGTACACACCAAACGTTGATGAGAATGCAGGTCCCAATACACTGGTGACTACAGTCGTCGCATCAGACAAAGACGGTGACAACGTTCGCTTCGGCTTTGTCGGTGGCGGTACGAGTTCTGGCCAATTCGTCATTGAAGAAATAACTGGTGTAATTCGATTACACAACAAAGCGATCTCACTCGATAGAGACAAATACGAACTTAATGTAACAGCTATGGACGACGGCGCTTGCTGTGTTAACGGGGATGCGACGATACATACGTCTACTGCCGTCGTAGTCGTATTCATTACGGACGTAAACGACAATAAGCCCATATTTAAAGACTGCCCAACTTATTTTCCAAAAGTAGAAGAAGGTGCTCCCAATGGTAGTCCTGTCATAAAAGTTCACGCTACAGACGAAGATAAAGGTGTCAATGGCCAAGTCAAATATTCAATAGTACAACAACCGAACCAGAAGGGAACAAAATTCACTGTAGATGAAGAAACTGGTGAAGTATCGACCAATAAAGTTTTTGACAGAGAAGGTGATGATGGTAAATTTGTATCCGTAACTGTAAAAGCAACAGATCAAGGAGAGCCCTCCTTAGAAGGCGTGTGTTCGTTTACTGTTGAAATAACAGACGTGAACGATAACCCTCCACTGTTCGACAGACAAGTAAGCAAGATAGAAACTGTACATATTAGCGTAGTATTGAGCACTAAATTGCATGTAATCACTATTAGTCTACTTTTTGCATGAATTTCAGCGATCCGCTGTGATTGTTGACTATCATTGTAATGTGTCTTCCAGAAATATGTGGAGAATGTAAAACAAGACGCCAGTATTGGCACGAATATATTGAGGGTATCTGCATCAGACGAAGATGCTGATAATAATGGCGCCATTGTATACACATTGAGCGCTCCTTATAATCCCGCCGATATAGAATATTTCGAGATCCAGCCCGAGTCGGGCTGGATCGTTCTTAAGAAGCCACTCGACGTAAGTATTTTTTTTATTTATAACATACCGACCTCTCGGTGAGAACGAATGATGAGATTGAACGAATGAAAGGGATCAACTTTACCATAAAGTTTGGTGGATGAGTGCTACCTACAGGCCTTAGGATTCAATTGGCACCTACTTTAAGTTTATTTACATGTAAATAGTTCTAAATTTACCGCTGCTGTAAATTGCTGTGAAGAGGAGTTAATCCTGGCTGTGAGGAGTAGTTGTCCATTGAACGGCTGTGCGGGGAGCCACCGGGCCGCCCGGTGTCGCCCCGCGGCCGTCGGGGGCTTGTTCTTCTTGCAGCACAATTAGTTTGAGTTGCCGCCAGCGTCGGCTCTGCACTGAATCTTCGTTAAGATTTATTTCCGCAGCACCGTCTTGCATTGACTATCTTACAGATGAATACGACTTGTGTATAATATTTACCTTATACCAGAGATAATACTGCTGTAAATATTTCACCATTGAAACCTATGTTTAGTTCTAAAACATGTACAGTTTCTGTAACAGCACTTTTGTATATTTCGCACAAACTAGTTTCAAGATTTATTTTATGTAAGTAATCGGTTGATTGATTTGGGAAGCTTACGCTTTTAACATACCTATCAGTAATTTATGTATTATGTACATGTTTTGTTACTAATCTCTGATTTTATTTTGCGGAGCGGTTCACAGGGCGGTTCGACTCCGTTCGCAAAACTTCTCGCCGTGCTGTAGACGACTACTCATGCAATATATATTGAACCATATTATTACCATTATAATTATGACTTTTTTCCAGGACAGCAGTGCTATATTAATATAATTGTATAATATTAGTTAATAATTGAGATGGTCAGATTGCTCCCAAGGCAGTTTGGCCATCTGGCCAGTTGTGACATATTCCTTCTGTGAAAGGGGCAACGTTCGCGAATCCAAAATTTGTACAGTTTAACGTAACGTCCATCGTTTGTAATATATTCATTTTCAATGAGTGTCGTTTCGTTGTAGTATTACGAGGTCACTAAACCATTCATATGACAACCTGACCTTTCCGCCATGTCTTGTATGCAGAGCTGCATGCATTTGCCTGCTTTTCGTTAAGTTATTTTTTTAATTTTTAAGATTAGTTTAGTTCGATTACTGTAAAAAGTAACTTATTATATAATGTACAGTTTGTCTTTCTCCTTATTGTACAGATGAAACTTGTAAAATATGATAAACATTTTTATTTCCCATTTTTTTCTTGCACCATCTAATATTGGCTACAACAGTAAGGAATGATCTCTACTGTAAGTGCGACAGTGGCTGAGAGTGGACGCAGACGACGTGAGCGGATGTACCTATATTGTTACAAGTTAATCTCTGTTGTACTTATTCTTCTCAAGTTTAATTTGGCTTACTGAATGTGAGACGACGAATGTAAGCTTTTATTTTTATAGCGCATTGCGTACTAAAGTAGGTGAATAATAATATCTTCAAACAAGCCAAGTATAGCAAATTTGGAAGTGAAATATGATAACTTCAGTTTATGTTTTAAATTATTTTGATTGTTTATTAGCAATGAGTACTTATGTGTTTATATTTTAGTTGTGTTATGTTTTGTTTTTCCCCGCTGACCTTTGACCCGTGTATCTGTAGCGGGACAGGTACCGACTGCGCGTGCGCGCCTCCGACAGAGGCGACCCGCCCTCCTCCGCAGACGTGGACGTTGAATTAGACGTGGTAGACAGGAACAATAAGCCCCCCATCTGGGACATGACCACGTATGGCCCCGTTCACATCAAAGAGAATGTCACAGTGGGTACCGTAGTGACCAGTGTGAAAGCCAGGTTGGTATAAGGCGCAGCGGGCCTTTTGGGCCCGCCGCACCTCCTCTCCTTAACACTACTAACGACGTGGTTTTGTCTGTTTCCATCGACTCTTTCCCCGATAGCGAGAAACGTACAAGTTGGAGGCTATGGCTCAAGACAAGGGCTTCCCGCCCTTGTCCAGAACCGTGGAGGTCCAGATAGACGTAGTGGATCGCGCAAACAATCCCCCCGTGTGGGACCACGTGGTGTACGGCCCGATCTACATTCGAGAGAATTTGCCCGTGGGCGCCAAAGTGGTGTCCGTGAAAGCAAGGTGCGTGGGTAACTGTTCGGCACGGGCACCGCACGCAGCCCCGTCACCTGCACGCAGTGTGCGACGTCGCGGCGCGGGGCCCTCCTCCCTCCACTCGCTATCTAGTACACTCACAGAACAAACCTAATCTCTGTCCTTTTACTGTTGCAGTAGTAGAAGTACTAAGTATTGTGGTACTAATTACATAGTACTATCGTCAAAATTGATTTCCACATCAGTAGGACAGTATAAAGTCAGAAATTGAGCATTCGGATATGACAGTTCGTAGGATCAACCAAGGGAATCGTTAACTAGAATAAACTTCAATTGAAATCTACACTTAAAATTCTTTCACTAGCTATTTAAAAATATTCCGAAGCATTGTAATAATGTTATGTACCTAGGTACAATTACTTTTTTCTTTTTGTTAGAGTGAAACCTTGTGTTTTGTATTACATAGCACGTACATACAAAGATGCGAAACGAAAATCAACAAATATTAACAAAATAATTATCTATCAATTTTTTTTGTTTTAAAGTTGTACAATAAATCATCGCACAAACTTCGGCTAAACAAATAGCTGCCCAGTTAACTCTTTGGTCGGGTATACAAGTTGAAGCTACAGGTTTGTTCTAATTACATCCTAGGATAGTGAGTGCCAGCGAGAGACGGTCTCTGCGCCGCGGGCGTCTACATCTACCGTTTGCCTCTCACTTGGTGATCTGAATACGATGTTATTGTCATTGTCTGTGAATAAAAAATGTATTGTCATGGCACACGCGGGCTGTTGTGTCGCACCAGCGTGCATTAAAAAGGGCTCACCGCTTACGTGGAACGGGGAACACTTGGTAACACAATTTAAAAACATCTATTGCGGTTAATAAATTCTGTGTGTAGTTCTAGACTAGCTTACAGAGCAAAAAATTGTATCGTGAAAGGTTATAAACTGAGTATCAACCACGCGCAACTTTTTGTAGCTGTCATGTAATTGTGTCATAATACAAATGGGAGATGGGAGTAAAAATTTATTAACTCATTTATGTAGTATTTAGATGCGTCCCGTGTCTCGCCGCCATTTCCGCCTACCCCTAAACCATGACGCAATTTTTGTTCGGAACGGCTTGTCAAGGAATACATAGAAGTTATTTTATGCGATATATTTTTGGATTTTCTATAACGATACGATAGATGTTTTCAAATTGTTTGTGAGAGGTATCAAAATGGTACTAATCTATTTATTATGAAGTCTATGTCCACTATATTTGCATGTAGGCCGAGACATCAGTGCATTATGAACTTAGTCCGAAGATTTTCGAAGTCTTAAGTTCAAATAGCATGTTGAGATTATAAATGTTTTATTTAGTTTGTAGAGTTGTGTAGGAAGTTGTGAATCCATTTATTTAAAATTATTTATATCAGTCGATTGACATAGTGCTTGTGGGTATACAATGATTATTTTGTGTTCATAATAAAAGTAAAAGTAAATTTTGCTAATTCTACGAATTAAGATACTTTTCTACCTCTTATGAAAGGTATTCATTAAAGAACTATAATTACGTAGTAAAGATTGTTATTGGAAATGAGGAAGAATATAAATATTATTCGCGTGCTTGTGAGTATACAGTGAAAATTTTGTGTTCATAATTAAATTAGAACTAGAAGTAAATTTTTCTACTACAAATTAAGTTACTTATAGTAGAGCTCTTAAAAAGTATTTTCATAGATGAAGCGTAATTGTTTACTTACTAAAGATTATTGTTATGAATTAGGAAGATTGATGATTATATAAATAGCCATGCTTTTCTTTTATATAAAAGATATATATAAGAAAAGAATGGCTATTTTAGATACCAAAGTATTTTGTTTCCTTACAGTCCAATGCTTACGAGTATTGATTACGTGTTTGAAATAATTTAGTTTCTTACTAATTCTTTATGATACTTCTTTATTAAGTATTGTTTCTTAAAAGAACCCTGTCAAATGAGAAAAAAAGAAAAGTCGATATATTAAGTCCCGTGCAGAGTGAAGTCTTTTTTAATAGAAATGAACTTTTAGATACCTACGCCCCCTGTCGTCATCTATATAAAATCCAATATTTAAATATTTAATTTTATCCAATATTTAATTTTCTTAACATTTATCCAAATATTTGTGTTACATAATATATAAGGTTAAAAATAACGATCGCAGGTTTATAAGTGCCCGGTTGATGGCAATAGGCTCGCCCCCTATTACATTGGGACCTAAAATATACACTGGCGAAATGTGCGTGCTAGCACCTCTGCCTACCCCTTCGGGGATATAGGCGTGATAGTATAAAAAAAAAAATAACGATTACGTAAGTTGGTAGGTACTTAGGAAAAAAATCACATAATATACTCATAATAAATTGAGTCCAATAATGCTTTATGAATACATATTTTACGCAACAATTATTGGAATTATTATTAGAATTGATTATATTATATTTATGAGGGCTACTTATATAACCCATTTGCTTATTGTTCTCATATTAGGTAGGTACTCATAAGAGTGAATTCTAAAAAATATTTTTATTTCCTAAAACTTAAAGATGCAGGAATCAGTTCGGTTGCGGAGAGAATTGATATATTACTATTAGATTAATGCTTTCATTATAAAAGTCATACAAAGTCGTAAGCACGCAGAAGAATTAGTTTAAATTACCTTCTTTTTATATAACCACTTATATAAGCTTGGTTTTAAACTTGGATATTTGGATTTCAAACAAATTCTCAACTTTGGTAGAAGTTTTCTAATCACAAAATGTTTTACGGTTACATCGCTTGGTTAAGCTCAGCAAGAAAGAGAAAAGTTTCAGACAGGAATGAGTAAAAACTAAAAAAAAGTGCATAGTAATTGAATAACTATAAAAATATGGCCCCATATAAAATCTATCATGACGACGATAAAATCTATCTTGAAATAATAAAAATGAAATTGTTTAGTGCTTACGACTTTTCTCTCCACAAGTGGAGATTCATGTTTGGTATTGTCGCATAATTATTGTTTGTCATCGTGTGTAGGTCAGCAAAAGTTTATACATAAAGTAAGTAAGGTATCAAAACAAATCAAATGAATGTGCATCACTTCTGTGCCACGGGCTACATATAATTAGTTACGTAACTGTTATGCATTATTAGATTACTTCATATTGCATCAATCACATGGAGTGCTGCCTAATGGCAAGTTTGTTTCACACCTCTATTGTCTATCTGTTCGTCCTAAACTACACATTTCTAAACTCACAGCGGTAGTATTACATGAAGACGAAACCATTACTAACTCACCTTACTAATTTATAAAAGTGATTGCTCCAAATGAGACAGTTTTGGGTAACTCGACGCCTCAGATTGAGTAACTTGGAGCAACTCTAACAAATGGCAGTTCTCGCGGTGAGGTATGAACGTGAGACATTCAAAATTTAATTATGATATACGTAGAGGGCTGTCGTTTAACCCAAGACGATCTCTAAGGATGCGGGAGCTTAGTATTAATGGTAGCAAGTAATTCACTTACAGTTTGGTAACATGGTACCTATCCACCCGTTATAATT
Source organism: Pelosia muscerda (assembly GCA_963691645.1). Lineage (NCBI taxonomy): Eukaryota > Metazoa > Arthropoda > Insecta > Lepidoptera > Erebidae > Pelosia > Pelosia muscerda. The sequence continues at coordinate 11,695,528 of OY829100.1, forward strand.
TAATAGGCGGTAATTGAGTGATTGCCAATATACGTGGATATTAAATTTAGAACGCATTAGAGTGTAATTATTGTACAAATTGAATACCTACTCTCTACTCTAACTTAAGGTATTTGGTTGGATCTAATGTTTTATAAACCACGTTATGTGGTAAATATGTTTTGTTATTTACATAGAATTATGCGAAAACAACGTTTAATTAGAATTTTTAACATACTTAGCTCCTACAATAATTGAAGTAGCTACGCTCAATAACTTTGAATTGTTAATCTACTTGTTTGTCAAGGAAAACGAAAATTTCTCATTAGCCTCTTATTTTATTCTCTCCACCAGTACTTACCAATGCCTCTACTGGAGTTCACTCTATACCTACACGTCAATATAATTAACGTTACCGAACTGTAAATGATTTCAACGACTTCAAATAAGGGCTGGGTTCTAAGAATGATCTTTGAGTTTCTTTGATATATGTAGGTACAGTACCTACCTATTCATCTTTTGTCGATAATTTTATTAAAAAAAATAAAGAACCAGTCTCATATAAATTTTAAGTCGGTTGTTACTTTAATATCTGTCTTGATATTTTCTCGCATATTGCAATAAATGCGATAGAAAGTAGTCCCTTGATTCCATTAAAAGTTCAAAAACTATTCATTTTATTCGTAATTGTTCGGAACTTACCGATATCATTCGCAATTTTTTGATGTTGTCATGTGCCTAATGTAGTCGTATCTGTGATTTTCGACTTAATATTTCATTAAAAAAGATGGTACCTACAATGTATCGTTGTTTTCAGCTCGGGAATTGAGAACAACCCGACCGTGTTTTATCGGCTGATGCCCGGCTCCACCGCCCAGACTAACAAATTCCACACTTTCTATTTACAACAAAGGGCCGACAACGGATTTACATGGGCCGATATAAAAGTTAATCATCCGCTCGACTATGAGAGCATCAAAGAATATAATCTTACGATCCGTGTTGAGGTGAGCTATATTTTACGTTTATCTTACTTCGCACGCACCTCGTAGTTTCATTTTAACTTAATATAGTTTACAACCTTCGTAACTTTCCTATGCGTTTGGTAAATATTGTTTTCTTTGTTTACATTTATGGATATTGTTCTTATATAGAAATTGGCCGTTTGCTAACGAAATTCAAATATGTTCAACTTCAATATCTAATCTAGGTATGGGTTACTATGTAAGTTGGTAATTTAAATACGATACATCGCACCAATATCTATAAAATAACTCTATGACGGGAAATAATATTGAGTTACGAAAGCATTAACCAAATTTATTCTGTTATTGTACGTAATTGGTTAACGGTTGGTCCGTTATTGGAATTTAACTCTGAAACTTTGTTAATTTCTGGTGTAGAACAATGGGGCGCAGCAATTGGCTTCGGAAGCGACGGTGTACATCATGCTGGAGGATGTGAACGACGAGATTCCACTCTTCACAGAAAGAGAGCAGGAAACTGTTTTAGAAGGAGAACCCATCGGAACCAAGGTCACGCAAGTCAACGCTATCGATAAAGACGGCACTTTTCCAAATAATCAGGTAAGAATTTTGTTTTATTTTTATATCTTACATTTTGACTCGTCCTCACATACGTATTAAGTAATTAGGCTATATTAGGACAAAGGGAACACGCGTCTAGGTAAAGGATTCCAGTTCCGATAGTTGCAGTTTTATGAGATGCGTCCAAGTCGGCGTGGAAGGAGAAGAACACGTTATATAGTACATTATTGTGATTGGGATCAATATATACGACAATACGAATATACGTTGCCAACTATACGACGAAGTAAGCACGTTTGCTTAGTGACTTGTAGTATTAATTGATTAAGTTACAATTCTATTGTACTGTCCACTATCTGCAAGTCTACCATGACCTTTTATTAGAGTTCATGTTCCTGGTGAGAAAGATGGAGAGAAGAAGAGAATAGCTGCATCCCTCTTTCTAGTCTAGAGCACGAAACGACTAAATAGTGAGTCAACTATTAAGACTTCTTCTTCATTCCAGTCGCATTCGAAATTTTTACCTCAGCATTGCAGTAAGACCAATCGTTGAATTTTTAAAGACCGTAACAACTACCATAGATGCTCGTATGATTATGTATTTCCAATATGTATTTCCAATGATAAGCTCATACTGCGTTCATGGGAGCGATGACAAGCGCATCATAAACTGTGTTGGATTAGATTTTACCGCCACACGGTTTGATTGGTACTGTGTTGTTTTCTACGATAAGCTCCCGCTGCGTTTACGGGATTATGATAAACAGTTGGTTATTTTATACTTAACAATGATTGTTTATTCGCTTATATCGTTTAACATTCTTTAAAGTAAATATTTCTTTGATCTTTAAAGCGCAATGTATATAAATAATGACGTAAACTTTATGTTTCAACTGGTTCATAAACAAAATTAGAATATATCAGAAGAAACAGTAGCTCAAAGTTTCTACCGAAATGCCGAACTTTTCCAGAACAAATTGGCTCAATTTAATTTAATCACCTTTTTGTGTTGGAGAATTATGAGATTATTTTATAAGGGCTCTAACACTGTTTCTGTGGAAATATGTTTTTTGATTATTTTGATTGCTATTAAAATAATGAGAGGGAAAAGCCTTACTACAACTTATCTTCTTATACTGTTTTATAATGCAATGAAAATAAGGTTCTGGATGAGAAACTATACTTACCAGTATCTACCTCAATGAATATTTTAGTGTAGTGTAATCAATTTCGTTGTATAATAACACAATTGGTTTAGGAAAAGCTTAACCTTAAAGCTCCTACGCTCAATTTGTTAGATAACTAAGTATGGACCAAAGTCCGTTCTACGTATATATTATGCATCGATGCTCGTTATACCCTGCGAAGTGGAAATCTCTTTTGTAATCTCAAAATATGCATTTATATCACACAGTATACAATATCTTAGTCATTACTACTAGCATTGACCCGCGGTTTCATCTACGTCCGTTTTGATACCATTGACTATCAGAATAAAGTAGCCTCTGTTACTTCTGAAGCTGAAGAGTTTGTCTGTTTAAACGCGCCAATCACAGAAACTACTGCCATTGAAAATAACCTTTTTTGTTGAATGATATAATATCACGCTAATATCCAAGGGAGCGGAGCAGTTAATCATAAATGTAAACAAACCCGGGAGATTCCTATACATTATTTAAAAAATAATACATTTAAAGGCACGCTAGCCAAAAGTACTATGCCACGTGAAAAAACGCATTAGATGGGATTTCGTGAATAATAGGACCCAAAATGAAAAAAAAAACATTATAACATAACATAAACTCACGCCCATAACCCCGAAGAGATAGGCAGAGGTTCTAACACCCACATTTCGCCAGTTTATGTTTAGGTCCCAATGTAATAGGTGGCGAGCCTATTGCCATTAACCGGGCATTTATGAACCTGCGATAAATACACACATAACTGCGAAAAGAAAAAAAATTAAACTGCGTAATCCTTTTTTAGAGCAGATTTTAATATTGTAACAAGTTCAGTGTTTACTATGTTTTTATGAGACACTAAGAATGAATGAATTTATCATTTTAGTGTAAGTAATATGAAATTCGGGGGCATAAACTTATTTTGTAGTAAAATGTGTAATGGTTGTAACAAAATGTGGTAATAATTTTTGACAATCTCAGCACAATAAGGTACTAAACTAGATAGGGGAACATTTTATCACTTACATAACTTTTAAACCTTCGCTTTGCATAACATCAATGCTCTTGAATTCTGAAAGTTTGTGTGGCTTAGATACGACTCGTTAGACAGGCGTAAACTATCATATAATCATTACTTACTTGTTTCTTGTGGCAATCTTTTCTCATTTAAATAATATAATAGTATATTATAAAATATAACAAAAGGTTAAACGAGTAGTTTAAGGGTTTAAGAGTTTAAGATTGTTTTGAAATGAAGATGCTCCTTGTCGAAATCGTAATTAAAATGCCCTTTTGTCGGGGATCGAAAAAGTCCGCGTATCTGACTATGTGTGTGATTTTACGCCAGCAAATAGATACCTTATTATGTATGGTATCTTTATTAAATAAAATTACATATTAGTACACATTAGTATTCACTTGTTGAGACAGTCGATGTAATTAGCGGGTTAGCTGTGTCCCCAAAGAAATCTTTTTAATGTTTTCTTTTTTAAATAAGAGTGAATTCACTCCTAAAGCAAAATAAAACAACATTACGATAATTTTAAAATAAAGAGAGCATCTTTATTTTAAATTGTTCTCTTCCCCATTTAGTTCGTTTTATTTTTCATTATATTTTAACGTGCAATATAATTATAACATAATTATACATGTAATTGTGGTTGCTTTCTCATTTACTCCAAATTTTATTTCTCTCCTGTCTTGAAAAAATCTTGGACCGTTCTCGTTACAGTATTAAAAATATTGTCAGGAATGAAGAAGCTAAAATGTTAGGTATCACTTATTATATTAAGCTTATGGGATAAAATATAACATAAAGGGCAAAGGTTCGAATTATATTATGTAAATATTGAATGTAAAATCGATTGGTGAAATGAAAGTGTATAAAATTTATGACATGGATATCTCTTACTTGTTATACACATTAACTGGTACGTGACATACTGTATCACAAAATCCTTGTTGACCTTTTCGTCCTAACAATCCCGATAAGGACGGGTCTTGGTACTTGTACCTATCTGTAATGTCAAATGTACAAGTACTATGTAAGCTGCTGGTATTCATAGTCAACCTTCACACCGCTTGCTAGACCTTCATATAAGGATTCGAAACTCTTTATACTAATAATATACATCAATTTTTTATGTCCGAAATTGATATTGAGGTTTTATGTTCTAGAATTATGCCCTGATAAAATATCTTATTAGGTACTTAGTTAGAGTTGAGCTATAAACGCAGATGCTAAGTAAACTTATGAAGCAGGTTTATAATGGTCAAAGTGGGAGTTTGATGGTCCATTCTATATTGTTGTTATAAAGTTTGCATTGGTTCATACCGGGAAGGTATTCTATCACCATTATCGGAAAATGTTTCAGTAGCAAATACTTTTCTAACTAATAACCGTCATATTTTATAACCATATTACCTACTGTTCGCTGAAAATGAGATAATGCCGACAATGAATGACTAATCCTGAATATCAGTTGAGAGTTCAGTTTCAGTTGACAGATCATACATTCTAATAAGGAGAGTCCCATTAGAGGTTTGGAAGAACTATAAAAGCGTTTGGTTATTCCTATACCGCGGTAGCCTAGTGGTATGGGTAATGGACTGCTGAGGCGAGGTCTCGAGTTCGATCCCAGCTTACCATGGCACACACCAATGACTTTTCGATGCTTTTCGAAGTTATGTGTGTATTTATCGCAGGTTTATAAGTGCCCGGTTAATGGAAATAGGCTCGCCACCTATTACATTGGGACCTAAACATAAACTGGCGAAATGTGGGTGCTAGCACCTCTGCCTAACCCTTCGGGGATAAAGGCGTGAGTTTATGTTATGTTATGTTATGTTATGGTTTTTCCTTTTTAGGGTTTCGTAGCCAAAGGGTAAAAAACGGAACCGTTATAAATTCGTCATGTCTGTCTGTCTGTCCGTCCGTCATGTCACACAAAAATAAAAAAGCAATAAATTTAGGGAGCCCCATACTTAAAACTGAAACCTAAAATTTTCAGTTTTAAGTATATTTTTTTTTCATAGAACACACACGTGTGTGTTATTTTTCAATTTTAGCCTTTCATTCAATTAACTCTAAAAATTATAAACATAAACTTGCTGCTCCCGGCAATCCTTCATGGGCTAGTCCGACTCGCACTTGGCCGGTTTTTAAGTACTTTCATATGCAAAAGGTCAATAGACTAAAGTAGTGGATTAATTTAGGGGTCTCTTCCATGACTTGGTCCAAAAAGAAGTGATTTTGAGGTTCATTGAGATTAGGTCTTTCACACCTTACCAATATGCTTTTTACCTTACCATTTTTTTCTGCCTTTTAAACAATAGATAAATATTATTATTTACCATGTTTGTTTATTTTGTTGAATAACCGATATTTCGGCACTGTTGTAAGCGCCATGATCACGGTTAATATATGTTATTTGTTCTTAAACATTCCAGTTCACTATATAATTCTGTAATTGTTTATATACATACAGTAACGTAATTTCCGGCTGAAATATGGTTGGGAATCCATGATAAATATACACCATAGCGACCCATATTCTTCATTCGTTAACACAAAACGTGCCTCACAAGCGCAGTTTATTTGGTAAATTATTTTTGTACACTTAAACCTACAAATTAATTAATACACGATAACATGCGCAGACACGTAGCCAGTCCGTTAAACGCAATTTTATATATATTTTGTGCAAATATGCAACCGTTGCAATTTACTGTGCCTATAATTTTCGTGAACGCTAGGGAATAAAAATGCAATTTTCACCCGTTGTGATTGAGCTTTGCATTGGGTGTGATGTTGAATAATTAAATAGCAACATTGCCTACGTTTAGTAAATCTGTATGTGTACTTTAAGCGTTGATTCTGCGATTTCATTCTGCATAAAACTTGTGTTGAGTCATCATATTTTTGCAGTCGATGGAAGGTAGTTTTATTTTTATTCCCAAGTGAAACCTTTTTTATTCATTCAATGGGGATCTTTAATATATAGCGACTGTAAAGGAAAAACACCACTCAAATCTACATTGTATTTTAGGGTTAAGGCAGCCAGGTGTATTCACTCATTTACGTTAAATAGGTATATAATTGCGTGATAAAATCTTTAAAAGCTTTTACACAGGTAAATAAGTAAAATCTACCCTTTTAAACCAAACGATACAAAAAAGGACGAATCCCTATTTTCAAATGTAAAAGTTCAGATTGAGCGAACAAGTACCAATCGTCAGATTTCTCGTGAATCGTCGTAAGTGGCGACTAACGGAAAACATAGACGATAATCACTGCGAGAGAAGGAAAAATAGAAATACATCTTTGTACCAACCCGCCTAACCAGCATGGAAACAGTAGTCCAAGGCCTCCCAAACATTAGGAGAGGCATATGTGTCTAGCATACACATATTCCAGTTATGTATTTTCTATTATCTGTCTATGATCTATTATAATTACGTTCCGTCACCCCGTTTTTGCAACATTTTATACTTCTGCTCCGCACCGGTTGGTTGTAGCATGATGCTATATATCTTCCTCTTCAATCACTCTATCTATTAAAAAAACCGCATCCAAATCCGTTGCTTCGTTTTAAAGATTTAAGTATACATAGGGATATAGGGATATAAGGACAGGGAAAGCGACTTTGTTTTATACTACGTCGTGATATTTGTTCTTTAGTTTCATTACTATTAGTTCATTGTAGAACACGGGACTAGTGCCCGTAGCACGAAAAACTATTGAATGCGTAATGTAATGATATCGAGAAAGCAGACCATTGCAATAGGCAACTTGCTGTGAACCTGTGTGCGGTTTTTCGCTCTCCCCACACCTTAATCTAACGAAATCGATAGTTTTTCGTACTACAGATAAAGAATCACAAGTCAAAGAGACGAGATCACTATCTTAGTAATATAAAACAATTTTGTATATTCAGAGGTTTTGTCATTAAAACTTTAAGATGTGACTAAAGGGTTGATATTTTTATTTTTGTTAAATTATATAATTAACTAGTAAGTATATATTAATTATAATACTGAGAAAGTTTAATAAAGTTTCACGGATAAAATATCTCACAAATTCGTGGGATGGCGTTTAAACTCTCCAGTTAAATTTGTTGTGAAAAATGCAAAGCATTCGAATTAAACTGTCGCCATCTTTTCAACAGCACTTCGTTCGTAAATTGAACGGAAACATTTTGAAGCCACGTTATAATGTAGATATTGTAAAGTTATAACAATTTCTGATATTAGAATTCCTAATTGACTCAGTTCCTAGCACAGTTTGCTCAGACGTTTCATCTCTCAGTTACTGAGGTAGAACACCTGTTTGGATATGAGGCGATGGCAAGATTTACTTAAGCTATAACATTAGGTGTAGACGTGAGAACTCCGCACGCTCGATATCAAGAACTTCTGAGGGAACCTTAAAGTACCTTTGAATATTAAACTTGCGTACTGCGTTTGAGATAGTCTACAGATTGTATAAGTACGGGTAGCGATATATTTCGCAGTTATTTATATATACATAAATAAGATTACTAAATCCCGAATCTTACACCTATACAAGCTTATTTTGACATAAGGTCTTTACTTAGTAACGGAACAAACTAAGTAAAAAAAAATATTCAATTTCAGATAACAGAATACACTGATTAACAAATCTTTTATATTGTTGTTTAAAAAAGCATGTGGCGCTTACCACAATTATCATCCTATACTGTTTTATAATTTTTGCTAACTAGTTTATTTGAGAGATTTAATGATAATGATTTAATGAGAGATTTCTGTGTCTTGGAGTAGTTACAACACAACTTAAAGTGAAATTACCTATTCCCTTACAGCTCCCAAGTGTGCATGTAGTATAGGGGTCATTAGGATGGCTAGTGTGTACGAAATCGTGATGTAGGTAACTGGCACGTAATAGCTACGTAGTTCGGTAGTTCTGATAAATCTGTTGCACAGAGCTCGCTGCTTTGTGCTCATTTATTATTTAAACTGATGTGTTTAGTCGAACGTTTCACAATTGCTACGGTGTTGTTATTGATGTGGTTGCTTTATTATCAAGGTTTGGGTATCTTATATATGTAGATTAATGTAATATATAAGTGGTTACACTTACACACGACTAGAGAAATATCTGCGCAAATGTACATGTTTATTAGTAGTATAGGGCAAATAATCTCTAGTAATATTTGTTCGGAAATAAGCTGTACATAGAGGGTAGTGGACTTATTATATATATTAGTAATTTTTGCGTCCGTTGCGATCAAAGATACGGGAATAAACAAAAATCTTTTTGTTCGGAAGCGTTAATAAAACAGAACCCAAAGTTTTGTTTAATATTTCCAATGCTCTGTACAAACAAACATTGATAACCTTACCATTTTATAATAAAATGAAATAAGAAAGAATAACAGTATAAATAATAATAGTACAAAGTATGTTTGGGTCATTACTAGTTTCTGAAGTAGATAGTTTTTGTAAATGTAGAAGGCGATTTTAGATTTTGACTAGTTTGGTATCATTTGCTATTGGCTTATTGATAATTATTAACTATGTGTAATGATACTTATTTCTCTTTTTTGTATCATGCGATGAGGTTAAAAAACGAAAATTTTATCATAAGTCTACGAGGATTCCATTAACATCCCCGAGGTAAAGGCCAACGGAAATCATGGCAATTCACGTGGTATATGGACGTTTGCAACACTGGAGGCGTCACACTCGTGTTGCCGACTCCATAAAAAAGTCGTAATGCTCTTCTTGAAAAGGTAGAGGGAAGGGAAGGTTAAGAGACCTTCTGTGCCACCAGCGCAGGAGACAAGTTGGTCTTCCAACCGACAGCAAACAAACTCTTCAGTTAGCTGCACGCTATAGCACACTGTAGGACAGAGGTAGTTCCCTAGTCGAACTGCTCAGTACTTACGGGAGATACCGTTGCGTCCTGTCCGATCTTGATATCTTATCAAAATAATATGGATTCATTTTAAGTGTAGTATATGGCACACGGCAAAGAAGCATATTTTTGCTTCTGGTATTTACATAAACTATTCGAAATTATTCGTTACTTGAGTTTTTATGACAATAGGATATAATGTCCTTAGTCGAGCCGTCCCATTTATGTCTGTAAACACAGCTATAGCAAAAAATGTTTCGAAATATTAAGTAGGTACGTCAAATTTGAGTAATTCATCAATTCACGTTAAATCAATCCTCATTTCCGATTTTTTTTTCCATTTGCCATCATTTTCACCCAGTTTATTTCGTAAAAAAAATACTCGAGAATCTAATTAGACATGTGTCAAATATAACGGTGGCAGGTTTCGCTGGCATCGCATTCCATATTTTGATGACTGTCAGGTTACAGCGATAGGAGTCCCCGTCAATCTGTTTTACACATTTTTTTCACCATAATTTTTGGCTTACTGGTTAGATGTCGGTGTATATGACAGTGACTTTAGTAGAGTCTCCCGAGCGAACTTATATCACATTTGCGGATATTAAAATACGACATTAGGTACGAAGCGCAAAACTGAAATTATGTGTAGGCATGTGCTGTGCTACAACAGACCTGTTAATAATGCGTTTCATCAGAACCCTTGTTTTATGTGAGCAGTGATACTTTTATGAGGCTGCTGTATACAGATAAAGCAGTTTTTGAGTTCGCCTGTCGTATTTTATGAAGGGTTCTGCTGGTTTTGTTGCAAAAGTAAACAAAAGAATCGGAACTCTTAAGATATGCAGGGCATGTTGCGGTCTTTATGAATAAATCATTCTTTTTTAGGTATACTACTACATAGTTGATTCGCCGCGGAACGAGGGCAAGGACTTTTTCGAGATCAGCATGCAGACTGGCGAGATCTTCACGAAGGTGGTGTTCGATAGAGAAAAGCAGGGGGCATATGCGCTTGAAGTGGAGGCGAGAGACGGAGCTCCGTCGGCGCGGCCTAACTCCGACAACCAGCCCAATTCAGGTATGTTTTTATACTCTTTTTTAACTCTTTTTTCAGCTACTCAAAGCAATCGTGACATTTTTGAAGTTACGACTACGAACGTCCTTGTTGATAGCTTATTTACAGTAACCAAACACCAAGATACATAACAACAGAATCATAAAAAGTTACATCGTCATATTTTTTCGTCAGCAATATATAACTTGCAAAGTATTGATTAGATTATATTATCTACTTAGTAATAGTTCAGTCTACTTAAGAATTTAATAAACACGTCATTTATATAACGTACCAAAGTATCGTTGCAATTGGATGAATGATAGGTGAAGATGGTTCTACTTGTCACAACAATATATTGGGGGAGACGAATATATTTTCTTGTAATGAACTTCCGCCATACAACGCGTACTTCAACATCTTATCTACTTTTCAAATCTATAATAATATATATAACCGATAAAGACTATTCTTTTAAATTCTCTAAATCACAACTTACTATGGTAAGCACAAGATAGATTCTTGTAAATACACTGTACTAATGGGAATAACTTTTAATGGTGGTTGTTGTTTGTGAGTCTTAATTGCCTGAAATATAAAAATAAGGTATTTGTTTCTACCTCTAGTTAACGCCCAAAGCTGTCCACTGTCGTTCGCAGCGATTTTTATTTGTTCCCGGCATAAGAAACCACAGGAAAAGTTTAGAACGTTAATGAGATGAAGAAAGTTGTTTCAGTTTATTTGGAGGGGAAAGAAAATATTATTTTTCTGGAATATAATTTTTCGATTTGAGGAAACTTGTCTTGTTTTTACCTTGTAATGTTATGGTAACACCGGCGATGAAAATAATCTCGGTCCATCTTAAAATAACGAGGTACAATTTCTTAAGGTACCTACTTACTAGGTACTTAGGTATACCTAAATTATTAAGTTTAGATGGATGGTTGTTGTTGTGTTTTATTCGTCCCTACGGATACCATTTCTACCGGAGCCGGTGAATGTGGTTATATCGGACTCGAACCGACTAAAACGCACGCCGTCTTCGAGTCTTTGGTTCCGGTGCTGAGATAGTAAGGAAACATATCCGCACCCCGGGGGACCCGGGGTCATCTCTTTTCAACTCTTCACAGGTGGTGTAGGGAACTCTTTGGTCGTACAGGGCGTCGTAAAATAAAGGGTGTAGCGGGAATGGGATCTGAATTCCTTGATAATGCAAAACAGTGGCGGTATGAAGCTCGCCTGGTCAGTCAGTACAAAAAATGTTATGTGGATATTATTGTAACCATGGTTTGTCTAAATCTTTACATGAATTTGACTTAGGAATATATTGAAACAGTCTAATACTTCTGTGAACTTGACGGGGGGGCTTGTATTGTTAGGCTCATGTGTTTACACAGATCATGCAATATTCGATATCCTAAAAAGTAACGGATGCATTGAAACTTTATGGAAACATTTATAAAAGTAGCGAAGACTTGGTTATGAGTATTTTTCTTTCCAATGTGCTATAATCATGAAAGTATAAAATAAATGAATAACCTGTCACCCCTATCTAACGGCTAGTAGCGTTATGTAGATTCAAAATTGGCTTCAAATACTTATATTAGAGCAAGCGAGGACCTTCGTAAGTTATTTTATTATCCTAAACGGTTTAGAAAAGGCACATACTGAGGAAAATGTCGGTATCTAGCTGAAGGAATCGTTCAATTCACGTTCTGCAGATGTAACAACGTAGGGTGGATGGTGCTTCGGGTCCTTGGGCTAATCACAGCCACGACCCGCATTTAAATGTCTTTTTTTTCTTGAAAATATATGTAACATTGCAGGTTTGGAAATCGCCAATATCGTATTTGCTGTTTCTGTAGTGGGAAACGAACCCTTCTCAATCTATGTACCTACATGTTGACATGTGTATCTCATATTTCACAATGTTTTCCCCTGTCGTTGGGATTCGGCGGCAATTGATTATATACATACATGGCACACTATAAATTGTCCATTTTCGGTGAATTCTCTCTATTAGGTTTGTAGGTCGGCTCTCCTTGTCGTATCGCGTCAGCGTAAATCAAGCAGTGGAATAATCAGACGACGCCCGGGGCCCTAATCCATTTAAGCGACTCATCCCCATCTCTGGCTAACAAAGACAATACCTAGCTAGCTTAACTTTGTACCTCTATGTAACTGTACGTCCATAGTCCATAACAGCATTTACAAGGTGTAATAAAATATGTTAAACTAGTGATGTTCAATTGTTGCAGTCTGTTATATCGATACCTGTGCAATGTACTGTTAATAACTCTAGTTCAGATCCTATATACCTACATAGGTTCATAGGTATATGAACTCAATATGTCTGTTTGTATTGTTTTGGTTGTTTCTATGTAGATATAATAGGTATGTATTTACGAAAGTAAATGTATTGTAGTCCGTAATTCTAGAACCCAAATTTAAGCTTCTCTAACTTTTGTCTTATAGGTAAAATTATTATATCGTGATATAGGGTGTGATCAATATTTACGTATAATCATATTCTAGACGAATATTGTGTCTCCGGGCCACGTACCAATTTCAGCATATTGCAGCTGGTGGTGTGTAGTCGTGGCGCGGTATTTGCGCGCGCGGCTTGCATACTGATGAGTCACGTGGTCTTTTGCCTCTCTGATGAATATCGTTTCATCTCGCCTCTAACACAATCTATTACTTCGTTATGATACTTGATTTTCATCATAAATTTTCGTTGCGAAAATATCTTAGAAAAATATTGCTCTTTTACCCGACTGCCACAAAATAGTGTAATTTTTTGAGTTTTCATCCGACCGGCATTCTTATTCACAGCTGGCAGCGTTTTGGTCTACTCTCTAGTAGTAACTAGACCAAAAAGCTGTGAATAAAAGTCGAAATAAACCAACACATGAAGTACATGTGTTGGTTTATTTCGACTTTTATGGGAGTCTTACGTCTAGCCTCGCAAAACAAAGCAGAGCTTTCAACTGAGCTTCGTCCATCAATCAGCTTGTGCACCGTCTTGAAGGTGACTTGGGTCCCCAGATATATTAGTGGGCCCGTTTACTCCCAAGATTCATGTACCTATGTTAGATTCTTCTCACCAGATATGGATACGAAAAAGTAATCGATAGTTCGTATGATTGTTGGTAGATGGCACCCACCATATCGCTCCAAAGATTTGTATAGGAGAGGTTGTATAGGAGAATTTCGTATACTTCAGATGTAACTTCGTGACTCAGTGGTTAGAGCATTTTACCCTGGTAAGGGAAAGATCACGTAACAGTAACTTTTATTTCAACCCTAATGATTAATTAGTCTGTTTTATTTGTACTTTTTCCAATCAAACTCATATCCAAATACCCACTAACCAACGTCTGAAAAAGATAGTTTCTACATTTTAAAAAATAAACAATATAAAAGTATTTTACTTCCGTTACTACTAACATACAGAATATGAGAATACACTGGCTTCTTTATATTCCAAGCCTCAGAATAGTTAGGATATATAAATGGCACGGCTTCACGAACAAATTCACATATAAAAATGCAATGGCATCAACCACATTCACCAACTTTTATGTGTCTCATAAATTTTCATATTCAAATCCAATACATTTTTGTTAGGCGTTACATAGTACAGTATTTTATAGCACATATACTGTTTTGTTAGAAAATACGAGTACTTTGTAATATGTCTGAATAGCAAATAGACACGCAGATCATAACTATAGTATAAAATAGGATACAATTCGAAATTGATTGGTATAGCGATTTGTATTACTTGGCATTTTAATATGAAATTTGCAGTGTAAAATAATCAGTTGGCTTATTAATAATATCTATTCATAGGAGATTAACAGATCAGACACTTCTAGTAAATACCGAATTATGGCCTGCTATAGGATATAGGCATCTTCCAATGTGCGTGATGGATCCTGATATGGTCTTGTGCATTTCGCAGCCAGTCCATCCGAGCAACCTTTAGCAGGAGTCTGTCTTACGTCTAATTTATAAGAATGTTAATTTTACAATCACGTATAACGAATGCTATGGGATAAGGGTTTTAGCCCTTATGTAGAAGCTAAAGCAGAATGTCAATCTATTTCACTAGATTAACACAACTGATTAGTCCAACGTTGCAGTATTTATGCACTCTGACTACTACCTTACCTCAACAAATCTAACAAGCTAAAGCTAAACTAAGTTTAAGTTAGTTCGTTGTTAGAATTTATCAGGGTTTCATCTGCCCGTAATGACTGTCATATTGTATGACAACCGAGACTAACGGCTTAGCGCTATCACGGGGGCAAAGTTTATGTCAATAGTCATTCGTTCAAGTTAGTCCACAACAATGTTGTCACCTGTTTCATTTAAATCCATAGTTACATTTCACTTAATCGCAACATGAAGGTCACATTCTGTAGTTAATTATAATCCTCGATGCCTCATGCACGTTCTACTGTCATTAAACATTGCATATGCTCGCATACCGAGTGCTTCTGAGCGATCCAATTTCAACAAAAATAAACTCCAAAAAATTGAACAACAAAATCGTATACATGCAAATACGAATTTTTCAAACTTTTGTATAGTTAATCTCATATTTTCAAACTTTGGTTATGACCAAAGAGTATCTCATTTAACTCTCATTCATTTAAGATGTAATAGGCTTAAAATCGAAATTTCAAGGCTCAACTGCTGATATACTGAAAGCCGCACTTCGTTAAATATTTTCTCAATAAATTAATTAACTATTAGAAGACCTTGCCATAGTAGGTATATGAAGTATATTGTGCTCACAAGTACGTGTTGAAATATAATTAGATTTGTGGGCTGCTTAATTGATTAGTTGCGGCGCCCGAGCTTTCGTATTAATCAACACCAGCCACTTGGTGTTACGATCGTGATCTCATTACTATGCAATACAAGATAATCAGAGCACAATATTATTAGCATATTCTAATAGGTAACAACGAATAGGACATCAGTTCATAGGTGCTTCATCCTACCATTCTCTGATTATTTTACTACTGCTTAGTTTATGAATTTAGCATGTCGTGTGTAGGGCGCTAATAACAACTTCTTACACATTACGACCGGAAACTGTGCGCACTGTTTGGTACGAAAGGAACTTCATCCCGCGCACACTCAAGCTGAGAAATGAATTCCCTGCCGTGGTTTTTCCAATCGACTACAATATGGGCATTAGAACTTTTAAACTATCGCGGCGTTTACTCATAGTGTTTATAAGTCAAGTCAAGTCAAGTCGTGACCACGGGTGCTGCAACGCACCCGAAACGTCGACAAAAGTAAGTGTTCAAAAAATATATCGCGTGAAGTCACGAAACTTATAAACACTATGGGCATTAGAAGCTTCTACAGGGTAAGCAGCACCTGTGTAACGGCCCTGGTGTTGCAAACGTCCATAGGCCACGGTGAACGCTTTCCATCAGGTGGGATATGTGCTTGTCTGCCACCGAAGTGGTATAAGAAAATCTACCGGTCATTCATATTATGATAGTCGTTAATGAGTAAACGAACCAATCAAAAATAATAGGTAAGTATTGACACCAAAGTGCTTTTGTTTGAATGCAACCGGGTGAACGTTAGAATATATATCACATGTAGCATGTGATATATCTTAATGTATTAGGTTTATCAAGGAATGTAACATAAAGAGCATTCATTGTCTAATGCCAGTAGTTGTTCAACAAAACAATATCTTCACATTACAGTAACACAGATACCTACCTATGTCATTTGCATGCACAAATATTGTTATATTATTATCACTGTTACTGTTATATTCTGTTGTAAGTTTTAATATTTCCCCGGTGGCTTGTCTTTGGTAGTCTAATTGCGAATGAACGATTTAGCCCTAGCTCCATTAGATTCGTAACTATTATACATGTACAACATACCTAATACAAACCATAAAACTATAATTGTTGAAATATACTGTGTTTTCACGTAACTTATACGTGTTGTGGCGGATAACAATATCACAGCCCCAAGAATATCATGTACCTAACTGTGTCGTAACGTGAACAGTTTTTGTCAGTTGAAACTTGTGCTCTGAAACCAAGGTAGTCTTAAATAAATTCTAAAATGTAACTAACCAGCACGATAATTTATTTTTCACCACCGCAGCTCAAACAAGTGAGTTTTGCTGCGTAAAAACAGTGTGCAAAATGCGATTTTGCTCACTCAGTGAGACAAAGTAGCTTTTTAATTATTTTTTTTTAATTTTCAGTAAAGAGTGCCAACCATAGATTCAAAAAGAATTTTTCCGCGAATAACTATCGAACTACATACACTGCACTCTGTCTCTTGGCCGTCCATAAAAAAGTTCGAGTGACAAACACAAGTATTTTGAAGGTTTTTTTTTAATTTATGGCACGTCAAAGGTCCTATTTCGAAATTCTAAATTTGAAAGATATTTGTAAAAGAATAACCATGTATTTTATTTACATTATTTTAATAATTATGTAATGTTATTGAATACCAAAATAAGTAATGCATAAGTATTTATAATGATTACTATTATCAACATTTGAAAAATAAAATGTCACGTACGCTGTTACTGAACACACCTTAAAAATAACGGGTATAAAATTTAACTTTTAACTTTCAACTTTAAATTTGCAGAACAGCAATGAGTAATTAGATTTATTAACTTTTAAAATTTTTAGCATTATTTTAATTAATAATAGGTGTTCTGTTCTGTTAATAAGTGTTGCATTATCTTCTAAGTAATTTTTCTTATGTGTTCTCGCTGCTGAAGTGAAAAGTAATGTGTGCCACACGAGAGCAAAATTATTTGCATCTCGTGCATTTGAATCCCTCACTACGCTTCAGGATTCTACAGTAGAATCACTCGCTACGCTCGTGATTCAATCCTAGAATCCCTCGCTTGCTCAGGATTCAAAATCAGCACTCGCAGCAAAAAACAGTTTTGCTCTCTTGTTGCACAAATAACTATTGTGTTGTTCCTCTTGGGCCCATGTTTTGTGGTGTTTTTGTTCAGCCCCTAATCCCTTGGTGACTGTCATCGTTTATTTATGCCACTGTTTTAATTAGATTTCCTGATCGTTTGTTTACGGTAATATTTTGGGTTAAGACCAGATTTACTAGAGCGGACCTTTTTCTTCTCTCCGCAAACACTTTTTTGTGAAATACGAGGCTCGTTAGGTAGGGCGTAACGTCATGAAGACATAAATTGTCTTCGTTGAATTTAGTAACGACGGCCGACAATACAACTTCGAACTGAAATGTTCATGGCAGTGCCGGCAGTGGGGCGGAGCTATGTTGCTATAAGTCGCCTATTTCAACTATTTCCAATTACTGGGGCTTAGAGAAGCTGTGCGATGTCGCCAAATGACAAAGCAATATTCTGCTTGGCGGGCGGTGGCAACTTGGTGGCCTACATTTAACGTTGCTCTCTCGGGAATTCGTGATGAGGACGCGCTCGAGTGCATTGCCGGCCGAGGATTACTGTCAGCCTTATTGCTCTTTACTAAATTACCACTTGACTAGCCTAGTTCAATCGTCAAGATATTAAGATCAAAACAAGGACATGAAAAATTTACAGTTTTTATTCGTAATAGTCATAAAAGTGCCGAACGTAACCTGGATTTTTATTTGGAGAGACTTATAAGTATGCAATTAGTGATTTGAATTGCTTATTTCAGGTTATATATCTAGTTTAACAATAGGAATTGAATTGTCAATTATAACTTTGAGTTATATCCTCGTTAAATCATTGTTAGTAATTTCTAAGAATTTCTACAAAATATCCCTTGTGATTAGGACAGCTATTCATATAATTTGAAAGATTTTTGTGACGATGTTACAGTGCGAAACGATAACGAAATTTTTGCTAAATCGTCAAGTTGGAACGAGCGGGTTTATAGGTACCATAAGTTCCAGGAATCACTCGCCTCGGCCGTCATAAAAATCACTTCACCCCCTTCTCGTTCGTGTATATTAAGCTCGTCTGCACTTAACATAACTTACGTGGTGACTCACATTTCTCGTTTGATTACATTCTAATGCTTTTTTGATTGTGTAAAATATTTCCGTTGAATTTGTAGGCTATAAAAGAGAGATACAGAAAGCCATTGCCGGCCGGGCGTAAGTTTAATTAAAACAGAGCATTGCCCGTCAGTCGGAGTATTCGCTCGCTGGAATACTACCTACAAGGCTACCAGGAGACGCTTCTAAGCGACTCTAATTAAAAACGCTGCAATCATTAATTACTGTATTTACGATAGGAATAGTGGTTGTTGAATATTCTGTCATCAACTTTTACTGATCATTTTAGTAGAGGTCTTTTATGTTCAATAATTCCCGACTGATTGAACTTTGCGCAGTTGTCTCGAATTTAGTGGAAATATCTTGAAATTTAAAAGGTTAACAGTTGCGCACTTATCGGGGATTAGTTCTATCGTTATTTTCCACATTGCAAGCTCCAATTATTACCTAAGCTTCTTAATTACAATAGTTCAAGCATATTTTCTTCCAAAACGTGGTGTAAAGTAAACAATTCATAAAGAGAATGAAATTCTGAAATATCATTCCGATTTCTCAGTATACCAGATATTGTATTAGTGAGTTTAACTCTCTAGAATTAATCTGATTACAGTACTACTATTTGAAATATTTTCTTTTATGTAACAATATCCTTTGCTAGTTTAGTCGTAACATCAAATGGTCGGTCGAGTGATTCAATTCACAGTGATACTATTTGGCTGAGCAATCGCACACTGAATGGCAGGATCTTTTTGTTCGATTTGGTAGTGTTACAGTTTCGCTAGGTTATATTGTCAAAGTGGCTGAAGGAGACCGTATCAGCATTGGGCGTGGCATCATGAGTAATGGAAGTTTGAGCTCGCATGAGGAGGGTCCACTTATGTCACGCGAAATGGTATGATTGATAATACTACCTTCAGTAAAAACACAGCTCTTTTGTTGCGTAACGATCCTATACATATGTTTCATAGATAAATAAATATTGTTCACTAACGAAGCTAGTTCTGTATTTCGAAATTAGAATAGTATAGTGAATTTTATTACTATCTAGATGTCGCACAAATTTTGATTATAAATTATAGTTGCGGTGTGTCTTTAACAAATGTGACCCTAGTCTGAGGAATGTGTGAAGTCAATAGGTAGGGACAAGGTCCCAACGGGTAAATTAGCTAATGTTTAAAGTTTTCAAGGTTTGGTTAATTACTGAGGTTGTAAACGGGCAACAGTTCGCTCCGATGAGCGCGTAGCTACGTAATGGCTTGTGAAGAAGGGTGTGTAAGAAGCCGTTACACGCAACTTGCTAGCAGTAAATATGACTTTCGAACTAATGCAGTGTTTCGTCAACTCCGGAGGCAAAAGTTATCGTTGTACCATTTGAGCCTAACTTTTCCGTGTAGTGCTCAACAGGGAAATAAACTCACTGAAGTACTTTAAAATAACGTTCAGTTTGATAAGACGACCGCGTCGCGTAGCTGAGTTCTTGTGTTGATGTCATTCATAACATCAGTTAATAACGAGTAAAATATTTTTTGAGTATTTTGATTGTATGGTCAATGGAGTATTAATAGTAAGACGTTATTTTTCCAACGTATGAAATTTAAAAAAATACTTTTTGCTGAAATCATTGAAACTGGCGGTGAGTAGGGTAGGGCCAGAGCTCACTGGAGAAGTTTTGTGTTGACAGTATAAAGACCGAGAAACTTTGCTTTGTCTTCTGTACTGAAAGTATAGAAACTCTCTAAATCTCCAACCTTCTCCCTCTCCCTCCTCCTCCTTAGGTACATGGTCGACACCACGAGTGTGACGTCTTTAGTGTTGCAAATGTCCATAGGGCACGGTAACCATTTTCCATCAGGTAGGCCGTGTGCTTGTCTGTCACCTAAGTGATATAAAAACATATTTAAAATATGTCATGTAATAACATAGTATATAATTATACATAGCATATAGATATTCATGCCTTTAATAATAAATGCTCAATATTCCTACACATTTAACAGAGTCAAGGCAATTTTAAAACGTTTTGCATTTAAAATACCCAGTACAGATGGAGCTATGAACAATTCTGGATGTGATAAAAATATATTTTTAATAATGTTTTACGGCCAGCACAATGTAAAATTTTTGACTTTATTATTTTAAATTATTCATGTTGCCTGTTGGATCTTCTCCGCTTTGTAAGTACTTACACTTTTCTATTGAATTTATGAATCAACTTTTAAACTCCCCCAGTCAGTTTGTAAGATTTACAGAAGTGAAATTAGGAGAATGTTTAAATTCTACGACGTAAATGTATAGTAGAAGTTGTTGAAGCTTCGTTAATTAATGAAGTAGCACCGTAACGTCGACAGCCAGAATACTAATAACACGAATTATTGTTCAGCCGCAACTCGGTTTTCACGGTCGTCCGTTCGAGGTGTAAGTGCTTTTACCTGCCTGTGTTTATACTACCAGCTTTCAGCCACCCTCCGAAATAAATTCCACCCCGAACTCGAAAAAACTTCAGTGAAATGTAATGAGACAAGATTAATATACAGTCCAGGGTCCGAATATGTCGACTCTTTCTAAAGAGGGCTCGTTACTGAGTTGAATTAAGGACATCGCGCGGATTCATTATTAAAACCTGAGTGAAATAGGAAAAGACTGAATGCTGAGTCAGTGATACTATTCAAACCTGTAGAAATTAAATTTAAAAGGAATGTTTGTGCCGGTGAAATTGTTCATTAATTTATCCTGAACGTAAAATTTTACAGTTCAGGCAATCTCTCGGAGATTTCACTCAATTTTGTTGGAATTTGCCATTGCGCCAGGTGTTGAAATATACAGAACACAACGGATATCTTCAGATTATCCACTACAATTTTCAGAGCACGTAAGATTGTATTGTACTACATAACTGATACAGCATAACCATAATCCGACTAATGCTGCACTACGTGGCATTGATTAATCATTCAGGAAATTAAAATATTGTGTTATTAGGCCGTCGGTCCCGTTTGTCATAAAAACCTCTATGGCAGTCGTTACGGGTAGTTGGAGTCCTAAAAAGTTTAACAAATAGTCTAACTGCAGTACTTCGATATCGACTTTGATTTACAACATTACAAAATCTGAATTAAAAAACGTGATTGATGTATGGATGGATATATTTATATTTAGCAAGTCCTTCCTATCTGGTGTTAAAATGTGTAATGTTGTATAGTCGTAAGTACCTACTATAACATAAGATATTTCAACACCATCTCAAAGGAAATCTACAAAAAGCACAAACGTTTCAACTTATTAAACGTACTGTATTAGATCTTATGAAATATTCTCTTTGCCCCGTACTTGTGTTAAACCTTGTAATTTATTATGATGTTGAAACATTTATAAGTACTATAACTAGATAATACAGCTTTCAGATATCAGAACCAGTTTATGTTTAGGTCCCAAAGTAATAGGTGGCGAGCCTATTGCCATTAACCGGGCACTTATAAACCTGCGGTAAATACACACATAACTTTGAAAAGCATCGAAAAGTCATTGGTGTGTGCCATGGCAAACCTGGGATCGAACTCGAGACCTCGTCTCAGCAGTCCATTACCCATACCACTAGGCTACCGCGGCTATATGTGAATAATGTATTTTGCACGTAGATACTATACAGTGACCATAAAAACATTTCGCTTTTATCAGATTTTTCGATGTTCACTGGCCTGCGCAATAACGTTGGAATGTCTATGTGAATGCTGTGAACTGAGTCTGCAGATACACCTATTTGTGATATATGTACGTATACTGGACGGATTTAAGGCACAAAAACAATAAATGATTCATTGTAAACACAAAGAACCGTAAAAATAGTCTCTAAAATAACAATTTCATTGATAATATTAAACCTGAAGCAATTTGAACGGCACAGTGAAGTACGCGGCAGCCATTTAAGGTTCGCACTTCAGAACGCTTTTAAAACACTTGGCCAAAATGTTCTTCGTAAGCAGGTGTACCAATAAACGGTGTCTTTGCCAGCCTTTCAGCTCACGTTCTCGGCAAGTCGTAATAGCAAGGCACTTCGCTTATATGAAATACCGTCTTTATGGTTACTTATTGCTACGAATATGATCGCCATACTCAATTTATACATTTTTTCTCTTGCCAAGGCCGGTTTTATAGTGCTGTAACAATAAAATAGGTTGTAACTGCGCATATAATATATGTGTACATGTAGTAAATATGTAATAATATTGCTTTCGTGGTCATCTCTCAATAATATTCAGCACATAACCACTTTTATTTGATTCTTGTAATTTTTTTCTTTTTACTTTTAATTCTATAAGAAATCCTAGTGAGTTGTCCTTCGCACTAGCGGAATACTGCACATGTTACAACATCTCTTCTCTGGTAACATTTTTTGTTTTACTTACTTTGAAGACGGTGGTTTGACATTTACATACATTAGCATGTAGAATAGCAGCGGTTATTCTTTGTACAAATTAATAACCAGCCTTCTGTAGTCAAGTCTTTGTATACAACACAGGCACTTGACCCATGTCCTCAAAGTTTCAACCCCAAACGGTTCAGTGAAAAGTGAACATGGAAAATATTGAAGCACACATAGCACGCAGCTAGACTGGAAAACCGACCTTAACGGAGATGGGAAAAAGACTCAGAGAATGATTCCAAGCCAACTCGATTTATACTGAAGCGTTTCTCGATTACTTCATCGCGTAGGCATCTACGTACTTATTTCTACTGAGAAGTATACAATTAGAAGGTAAAATCAATAACGAAAGCAGATCAGTTACTATAATTTGGATTAGGTAGATCGACGATATATGTAACATTGATTACATTCTTTAAACCTGTCTCGGTTTTCAAAATAAGTATTTCGTTTCAGAATACGTAATTGCTTATTGAACAGGATATGGAAGCTTTGGCTGCCTTACATACGTCGAGCGTGACTCCACAGCGCCGTTGGTATAATTTCTAATCCGTACCGACTCCAAGCGCTTAATACGTGAAATATGAGCGGGTTGTGGAATCGTGCAGTTAAATTGCTTAATTTCGTATTTTGACTTACAAATATCATTATTTGTGCCTATTCTAAATAAATTAGAATTATGTATTACATACATAAATTCACGCCTTTATCCCCGGAGGGGTAGGCAGAGGTGCTAGCACCCACATTTCGCCAGTTTATGTTTAGGTCCCCATGTAAAAGGTGGCGAGCCTATTGCCATTAACCGGGCACTTATAAACCTGCGAATTATGTAGGTATTATTGAAATAAATTTGTTCAGATTTGTCGTTTATAATTTACTAGGTGACCCGCGCAACTTCGTCTGCGTCACCCCGTTTTTGCAACATTTTTCACTTCTGCTCCGCACCAGTTGGTTGTTGCATGATGTTACATGAACCTTCCTCTTCAATCACTTTATTTATTAAAAACTGCATCGAAATCCGTTGCTTAGCTTTAAAGATTTTAGCATACAAAAGGACATAGTGATATAGGAACAGAGAACGCGACTTTGTTTTAAACTATGTAGTGGTTATACTCATTCTATTTGTGTCTACCATTTTAACTAGCCATTTTAAATATACCTATAGGAAAGCGTGAAGATGATAAGTAGGTAAACAATGTAAATGGTAATTTATAGATATGCGATAAATCAAAACATACTCTCAGAGGCATGCGCACACAAGGTGAACGAATCAATCATGATAAATTATACCGTGTGTGTACAACAGCGCCCAAACGTTAATATACCAAGTGACAGAGGATTGAATACATTTGAGCTCTTGAAAAAGAGCTTTAATGTCATAGTGTGAAAAAAATAACAAGTTGCTTTTTATGAGACATCGCTCTAGTGATCTCTATAGATCACTTATTGCCTTGCTCTCGTTACCAGACAAAGTGGTTGCTGTTCCTATACAACAGTAATGAAAAAAGCAATGATAAAATTTGTGATGTAATAACTAGTGTACTTATTTTATGATCCCACCAATATCTACAGGGCCCAAGCTGTAGTCCGGGGTAAAGATGATACTCGTAATCTATGAGCTAAATTCCATTATCCAATATCATCAGTGTTTTGTGGAGGCCAGCGTAATCCGCGTTTAGTGGGAGTCGATTTTTAGTGCAAGTACCGACTTTTCCGTAAAGCGACTGCCACACTTCATGGAAAACTTGACTGTCTCGTCAGTTTAGTAGTTAGATAAAAACCGATCCCAACTGAGTGGGGAGCTCGGAGTATGATCTACAGGCCCTGCCATAAACTTATTAAACAGCCAGTCGCTGCACAAATACCTTTGTAATCTCATACAAATATATAGTGGTGATATGACAGACGTTTTAAGTGTTCATGATAGGAGTCCTGTCAGCCTTTCTGGTTAAGAAATATCCTAAATAGTAGTACTGAAGATAAAACGCAACATACCTACTTTTTATACATGTACCTATATTCCCATGTATAAATTGTCGTATACTACGGGTTACAAACCGACGAGATTCGCTTTGCTATATTGGTACCTAGAGAAAATGAAATAAAGTTGCAGTACGGACGAAACACAAAGAAATAGTTAGTAGCGGAGTCCCCCGTGGCAAATGCCGCCGACAGGTGTGGAGCGAGCGGCTAATGTGCGCGTGACTACACAACAATGACGCAGGGGAAATGATATAACTTTATTTGATATTGTATTTTTTTTCTGCACAAACTTTTGCACATTTACCACTTTTGTTGGAGTTTTAAAAATAAAATAAGCACCTTATCTGCAGTTATGAAACAACTAGGTAGAAAAATATATCACTACGAACCCACCCTTTTTTTCGATTATACTGGCTGGTTATAGTCTCAATTGTTAACAATTTATAGAAATATATTATATCGAAAGTAAATACTTTGTGGGAACTTCGTACAGTCATAAATTCAGGTCGGATTATAGACATTTGCATGTTGCGTTTCCATTTGCATATTTAACCCCTTCTTACCGGTTATTGCACACTCTAACTGAATAGTGGTGCATATTTTTACTATTTTGAGCTTAGTTTACAATACCTCAGATATCGAAAAGGCAAGTACAAGTTAGATTTTGTCTCCTCCACTCTGTAAGAAATCATATTGGTGATTAATTTCTTGTGCGCTTCCAAAAATGTTCGTATACGCCTCAAAGAGCTCAGTAAATATGATCTCTTTGTACTTCTATAGAGTACGAGTATAAGGTAGAAGAGACGGCCATGCAGTGAACGTCACAGGTGCTTGATCTAGGGGTTTACTCCAACACAGTTATTTCGACAGCATGTTATTCAACGCATGATAAGCAACTAACATGACTAACATGATTTACGATACACACTCCTGCACGAGATACGAAAACGATAAGAGGTCCAACAACGATAGGAAAACGAAAAGAGGCACAGGCTACGAAAGAGGTAGATAACTCATATTCCAATAACAGAATCCACATAGTACGTAAAGATCCAATTGCCGTCAGCTGTGCACTTTTACCAGACTCTTACTATGACATTCCAAACAAAGTCAAAACCAAAGACAACTCACTTCTTAGCTCGTTCTAAATATTTACGTGAAAATCCAAATTGTTCAATTTTACGAGTACCTACTTCGTAGTCATAAAATATATTTCATATTCTATGTCAACCGAGTCGCGCATTATTACTTGAACCTTTCACGCAAACAGACGCGAGTGTCAAAGCCTGTCGTCAAATGTTGTATTCCGGGATTGCTACAAGTCGCTTCCGGTTATATTGACATTGTTTTTCTGTCGATATTTCCGTTTACTAACAGAATAGTAACTCCATAAGAGAACATATTATGTGAGAGGCTTTATGTTGGTATTACTCATGGAGGAATGAAGTTAGGGAGTTGTTGCAAGAGCAATTCGGTGTTGAGCCTTCAACTGTGTCTGACGGTCGGGGTAACGTTAGAAAGGGGTAGTATCTAGGCTCTGGACATCATTCATTGAGCTCGGATGTTTTTATATAAAAAATAATGAATGATAAAATCAGTGGGAGAATGATAGTAGAATCATGCTGGGCATATAGCTTCTTATTATTTTATATTTATTTAAAGACAAATAAAACAACATGTTTATTTACAAGGGTTTACGACCCTTGTAAATGAACATGAACATGAACAAAGAAATAATGACCTATTTATATATAAATTTAAACCACAGATTTTACATAGAGTATCAAACCACAGAGTGACATTGAGTAGATAACTACAACTTTTCCACTAGTTGTTCAGATAAATAGGTGTTGAATACAACAGATTTCGGGACTTTTCTTTTATTAACAGAACCTATCTATTTATCTTATAAGATAACGTATATAAAGGTTACAATGAACAATAGCAATGACGCGTAGCGAACTACTCACAGGCCACTAGGGCATCTTTTCCTCTGTGGCTTTTCTTTTCCTTGTGTTTGTCAACAAGTACACTCATTGTTTCGTTCCAACATAACATGAAAATCAAACAATCGCGATCCCTTCTATTTTTTCTTTCGTCTACATTTTGACTAGGTGTCCTTCTGTTTTTATTAAGTTTCAGCGTTGTACTTTTGTGCCAATGTGTTTCGTCCTTTTACATAGTAGCTTGGCTTCAAATTTTATATCCCTAGCGCGAGGTATAGGGTTATATTATACAGTATATATGTAGGTACGCACGAATTTTACCACAACTCCACGCCCAGACAGCTTACTTAGTCGCTATTACACTGGGATTTTCCTCTTAATCTGTTATACAATTTTATTCACGCTCATGAATAATTACTTATCTTAGACGTGCGTAGAAGCCGTAACTGACAGAATGAATTTCTCAAAAGCTATTATGTCGCTAAATCTAGATCTTCTCCGTTCATTTGAACAGATTAAAAAATCCAACCCATTTATATACCTATAGTTGAATGCAATTGCCTCTCGTTGGCATCGTAGCGGAATGGTTATTTTCTTAGGCAAAACTGATTATCTAGCGCTGGGAATCATTAAGAGCCATCCGTCCAAGAGCTTAGTGCGACTTTGCAGATTATGCTTCCTTTTTTCCTCGATCTCAGAACATCCGTAGTAAAATCTCATAGCATCAATATATAACTATGTTGAATCAAAGCTGGATTACAAAATCAATATGTATGCTAATTGACTGTATAGTTTAGATATAAGGTCGGTAAGTGTGTGTTATCATGGCATCGTAAGAAAATAGTTTTTGCTATTGAAGAACGATTTATTTCTGATAAAATGAACAGACGACTTTCAGAACTTGTTTATCTGTTCACTTTATCTTCGTTTTCTGTTTTGGTTATCGGAATGTTTCTGTCGGGGTTGTCTGATTCACGAAATGATTTTCGAAAGGGAAATAGTATTCAACCTCTTCTGGTTATAAGTACATGCAGGGACTCATACTCGTACATATCAGATGATCGTCAATTGGGAATATTTATCTATTCGAATATTCGTATTAGGTATAGTTGTGTTGTGTGTGTGGTTCATTTAGTAGCAAAATAAACATCAATATGTTATATAACATCGATCAGGGTAGGCAGCACGAGTGTAACGACCCTTATGTTGCAAACGTCCTTAGGCCACGGTGACCGCTTTCTACTAGGTGGGCCGTGAGTTTGTCTGCCACCTAAGTGGTATATAAAAAATGTTAATTATTGCCTCCAAATAAATGGACCGATAAGAATGTAACAATGGAAAACGATAAACGTGTGATATACACTGTTGACCATGATGTTACTGAATGAAATCCAACCCTTACTAGGTGTAACAGTTTATTAATATGCTATGGTTGCGTATAAAAGCTTACGTAAAGTGCAAAAGGATTGTAATAATTTTACCTAAAACGCGAAATATTATATTATCTTTCGCTGCAAGTGACTACAATAATTATTTACTTGACGCCTTCTTGTATTCTGTTTTCAACATCTTGGATAATTTTGTTGAGCGTTTAATGATTTTAAATCTATCTGTTCGTAAACCTTTGACGGAATCACTATTACGTTCAGTACGAATAAAATATATTTGACTCATATATTCACCGTCATTATAGTGAAATTTCAATAGCAATCCTCATATTAAAACAGATTGGATGACTAATGACAGGCCAGCATACTCGTAATCGAAATACTTACTACTACTTAATTTTGTAAGAACTACTTAAACATTCAAATACTATATACAGTTTCAACGCAATGGTCCATACTGCATGTCTATGCTACTGCATACCTATGTATATCTTAAGGTAGATTTTCCAAGCACTATGGTAACTTTTTACGTACATTTAAAAGTAGGCACAAGTACTATCCATGTAGAAAAGTTTATGTTCAAGTTTATAGCCGTCGGTTCTGAAGAGGCCTTAAGATTCAACGGCTAAATCCTTCCACTGGTTGAGTTTTTTGAATAATACCAGCATATATAGCGTATCCTGGGGGAGTTGTATCCCTAAAGCCCATCTTAAGCCAATGAGCACTTGTGGTTTTCAACCTTATTCACATTGAATAATGCTTATTAATGCGTGTAAAAAGGCTTCTCGCCGTAGTGATAAGGAAGTTCAACCTTCATTCTCTATACTTTGGTTCGAAATAGGTTTTACCCATAGATATACCCTGACTAATATTATTTTCAATGTTGGATTGAAGCGACTTTCAAGAGCAAAATTATTTCTCAAGTAAAATGTAAAACTACTGAACCGATCAGAATGACCTTTAATAAATTTATCGAAATTGTATAGCTATGATCACAGGTAATAACGATGATAATTTATTTCTATTCTTTATTTTATTTGAATATATAATGTTAAACATTCAATCATTATTCGTGAAATATATTATAATATAGTTCCTAATTGTGTTTCTCTTTGTTTTTCAGGTAAGTTCCAACTGACATCTTTATTCCAGTATGTATGATATAATTTTTTATTACCATATGACTAAGACCTTTCCATTTATTCTGTAGTTGGAATCATTTCACCCTATGTGCTAGTAGTTGCAGATGATAGCCGAGGTGAGATTTTACATTATAAAGAGCCCATCACTGGCCCCTGTTTATTTATTGTCTCACAAACTTACAAATCTGTACATTCCTCGGTTTCATTTTAAACTCCAGTTTCACAACATTGCAACGGCCAACAAATAGATGGTTTGCCAATGATAGGGTGGTTTGCCCTACTTTGCAACACGTAGAACAGAAAAATCTTTAGTGTGCTTAATAAATTCTAAGTAATACGTGTACGAAAAGCACAAGAAATGGTGGTCTTATTGCTAAAATCGTTACAAGAGAGCGAAGTATTTTATCTTCTTATAACAGTTTTATCAGTTATTAGTTTAGTGTTAATTGGGAATGTGAATGACTATGCAACATGTATTCTCGGCATGTGTTGAGAAAATACGAAATTCATTTAGGTTAAAACAATTCTTAATTCCATCTAGTTTCTCGGCGACCTGCGACCCATTGAGAAGCCTCGAATAGTGTTATAGGGGCCCTTTTGCTACTGCTAACTATACCTCCATACAATAACCTTCATGTGTAAGACTTGTTATAGTATTTTTGTGTAAGATTTGTAGTAGTATACTAGTTCATGGGATGGATATTTGAGTACATAAGAAAGTAACGATTACCAAACGTAAAGTAACCAAGAGGCGTTCAAGGAATACAATGTATTAAGTAATAATTTAGGAATATGAAAAAATACGCTTTACAGTAGCGAAAGTATACACAGCCATTTCAAACTATTAGGGTAGCTTGTGGGTAACCAGATGCGGTTCATTGCCTATTACACAGAGTAACTGCCGTCGGATCTCGGCAAAATTCTGTTAGCAGCAACTTAAATCGTGGTCCGTATTTTTTCAATCTTCAAACTGTAAATATAGTCATACTTATGAAACGCCTTTTAGTATTTCTCTGGTAAGGTATGTGAAGTACATTGCACTTTTTATACCAATATAAACATTTTAATAAAGAAAAAAAACACAATTTTAATGAAAAAAATAAAACTTCAAAACCTAAAAGCTCTGCAAAAAAACTGGAAAGCAATACTAACTGATTTACTATTTAGTATTTAGAGAAGGTACTTGCACTTCTAGAAGTTGGGTAAAATACAAAAGATTTCCAATATTCGTAGGTTTCTATTTGATAAGTATTTTGAGTTCATAATTAGTATACCTATAGGCATAGGCATGAGCTGTGGACCCAAAATGTGCTCAAAATTCACTCTATACATGTTGCACGTGATTTTGAACTGTTTTTTGAGGATAGCAAAGATTGCTACGGCGGTGGTAGAGGTTCAAATCCACCGACAGAGTGTTGGAAGGACCGGAGGTCCAAAACCTGTACGAATAGGTATACAAAGTACATATTTAACAACTGTTTTTTCTTGCGATCATCAAAATTTCCTATTCCTATAACAATTCCTCAGTGGAAATACTAGTTGGGGGAAAAATGCCTTCTTAGAATTCTTGGAGTGATTACTACATAATTCTTTACAAATCTTATGTTAGTAAAAAAACGTAACGAAATGAATTTCAAACTATGACCATGTAAAACTACATTGGAATATTACATTATATTACTACATTATACAAATGTACCTACCTCATGCCATGACCATTTTAATCTTCATTCCTCCTTAGACCGTAACAAATCACTGTAGCAAACTTATCGTGTCGTCGTCGACAAAAAATGGCTTTGGCATCCGACATGGTAACTCGCTTAGGATGTCACATCTTTATTATGTTTTGTACTAGAAGTGCTAAAGTCCGAACTCGTTTATTTTATATAAGTTCATGTTGGGAAAGTAATTGAATAAGATGTAGCGGCAGTCTCTAAATGGAAAATGTTGACATTCTAGTATTGTGATTAATCTCGTTCTTTGTCGTCTCGAGATGGCTGGTGTCGTTCGTCTCGAACTAGACCCAAATTCCGCCTAGTAAGCAATAAAAATAAATAGCGGTAAACTAGGTTAGGTGAGTAGTGTGTACGAGGCGAAACGTTAACAGGTCGATTATACGAGGTTATCGAGCGCGTAGGTGCTTGAACGATCTTGAATCACTCTGGCCGCGGCCCTAATGACGGGTCACGTATTTAAATAGGCGACCTCTTCAGAACCAATCCGTTATTCCATTATAATAGGTATATTCATTTGAAATTCGTTTCTCGATTTCCAAAGATTTACGTCGCCGTCTGTACTTCAGCGTATGCGTACCTACTAAATAAAGCGAGCAGGTATATTATATTGGAGTACTGAGGTCTTGATTTATTCCGGACATGAATAACACCATTTCTGGCGTAATGCAGCTCTACCTATTCTCATTTCCAATTGTAATCATCTAGGTGATGTAAAAAATAACCGTTGCTTACATTTTATACCCATAAATACCACATTTGTGGGTATAAAATGTACTTTGATACAGTGCTACAGTACCCTTTAGTACTATACTGTATTATACCTAATCATTATAGGTAATGTCGGACCAGTTCTTTAATATATTTTTAGAGGTAGTGTAGGCTACTATTATTGAAATACTAGTCGTCCAGATATCTAGTCTAGACGTCTTGCCAAAGAGTTCACTAAATAAGAAGTGATACAAACAATGCGGACAGAACTTCTGTTTTCTTTAAGTAGTGAAGCAGAAGTACTGAATTTCAGGTGCATTTAATTAATATGTTTATGTAAATAAATGTACACAGTTGATTTTTAAAAGATGCTGTTATTTTCATAAATAAAGGTATCTTTTCAATATTTGCTATAAATCGAAATTTCCAAAAATGTCGATTCATTTTAAGATAATGAATCGACTTCGCTGTATCATTGTCCGTTGAAAATAATTAACTGGCTGACTCGACATAAATCGAAGCATCCTGCTCAAAAAGTACAAATATTATGCAAAGTTTCAACTCCGCTGCTAGGTTCATGTAGTCGATATATTTACATTTTTTCTACAGAGAACCTACATCTAAGTAAAAGGACAAACTACATCTAAGTAATTAATTCAATTTCGTCTACATGCGCATCGGTTCCGATATTACCATACCTGACCTTTCAGAGGATGCTAGTAATTTGGTTAGATAAGGTCCCTTATGCTATCATCTGACTCTGTTAGTGGATCCCCTTATTATAAAGTAGGTGAACTTCGCCTGATTTGTTGTAGTCGTTTTGTAGTAATTTATACAAAGCTAACAATCCTTTTAGCGTGTACATTATAATTTGGCCGGTGCAGGAGGCACGGTGGGTTTTAGCTCGGCCGTCATTGTTTCCAGACAGTAATTTATATTGTGCTTTAGAAAATTAGCGAGGCGACCGCCATCGCGCCACTGGCTCAGGTGCCACTGCGCCATTACCAACCAGATTTACTCTCAGATCTCGAGGTACTACGGCGACTAATTTGTTGTGTAATTATTACACCTCATTAAAAGTATATTAACCATTCGCCCTTTATTAAATTCCAAGCTGTGAATACGTACATTCAGTGTTAAACTGGGTGGCTTCAACATTTATTTGTTTTACGAAGTTGTATTTTGAGTGAAAACTTAAAATAAATCCCGTTGGTTGATGAATGTTGATTAATTAATTAATCTGTTCAGGCGTGGTCTCTGTTATTACTTATTTAATGTTAGTATCAATTAACCCATTTCAAAAATTACACGCAAAATTTGCATTTTAGAGTAATTTAAACCTTTTGCATTATTTTTGGTACGCATACTGTTATTTAAGCACTAACACAGAATCAGTTTTAAGTTATGTTATACGTAGGTTACTGAATTGATTATAATATGACTTTTAAATTGTCTGACTACCTGTATTTTTGACGATTGTAAAGACTTATACTTGACAAACTAGTAACGTATAACGTTCAAAACTTTCAAAAATAATATATATGTTCATATTATGTAGTCGTGCATGACCAGTTTCCATTTTATGGAATATTCAGCGTATTTTAATTCAGATCTCTTTTTCCTCTTTTCGCGGTAATGGTGACAGGCTCAGAGTTCTCCCCTGCGACCATTTATAACGAGTTTTAATCGCAATACGGAAATTAGTTGTATCACGCAACCATCCGCTTTGATATGGTTATTAACTTTAGGATACTGAATATGTACCTGAAGTTGAATGTTGGATGGGAATAAAATTTCATTAATAGTTATGCAACTCTAAAGCTGAGTGTCGTTAGCGTATTGGTTAAAGAGTCGGTATTACAGTAAAAGGTCCTGGGTTCGAATTCTGGCATTTCACTAACGACGTGAACCTATTCCTAACACAAGCCGAGCTCCTCCAACTACAGGTTAGAGGGAGTATTAGCAATTTCAGTTGTTAATTTATTTAAGATAGGTTTTTAAATTTCTTACAAAAATATTAGCTATTCAATTAATAAAATTTGGTCTGAGTTAAAATAAACGAAGATAAGTAATTAATTTGATGATTTTTTTAAAGCAATTATTATGTTATCTGTGCCCCTTATCGCTTCAAGATGGTTGTATAGGAGAAAATCGAATGCACAAGACGTGGCTCCCTGGCTCAGCGGTTAGAGCATTCCCTCTGTAAGGGAAAAAATCTGGTTCGACTCCAGTCAGAGTATTTACTTACTCTACTACAGAGTACTCCGATCTAAATTTGATCTCAGTTATAAACTGAAATTTACTAATCTAAGAAAATTTATAAATTCTTGATTTACTTAAAAAAATATTATCATGCAGGTGTTTCTTATGCAAAAATAAGTCGCAATGCTGATGAATGAGATATTGAAACTGTTACTACCAGAATAATTATATAATATACTTACACATCTATATGTTTTTGATTCGATATCACATTCTCGGAGGTTATCTCTTACAGTAAATCGGAACGTTAAGGCTTTTTGTAATGAAACATTGTTAGCGTTATGAACGGTATATTTCATTTACGGGTGCTTCTTGATTTGAACTCTGGTCTTTATGCAGAAAAAGTTGTTCACCTTGTTATAAGTCATGATTTGGAATGTATAATCTCCGTAAAAAAAGTTTTTACCCAAAAATGACCTTGCTATCGTTGCAAAATCGACGTGTGTCTCGTATTTACCCTGTGAACGATAATTTGTATATTGCAATATACCTGTTCCCTAGATAAGAATATCTAATAAACTAAATAATAGAGAAAAATAACTATAATTTGTTTCATAAAAGCACAATACAACGTGTTCGTCTCTAAGCAGAACTTAAACACCAATTTATTTTTCCATCCGTATTAGTATTAAACTGTATTACATACAATGGCGGCTTCCCGATAAATGTGTATATTAGAACCTATTTGATCGATGCTATCTAGGGCACTGCTATCATATGTGGACAACAGAATCCCAAACAGCATCCGTCAATGTTCAATATTTAATATGGATGTACTAAATAGAGTTCATTTTGGTGAGTAAATTAATTTTTGACAAATGATGACAATATGACAATTATATGATAAGTTCTTGTGGATATGTATTAATAACTTACCTTAATTACTTTACAGTCCTTGTTGAGGTTAAATGAAGTAACTAAAACGGGACCCATAACAAAATGCTCACATGGCTGGTTTAGTACGTAATTCCATAGCTTTTTCGTAATATTATTGGTTTTAGTAGTCACCACTATCTTTCCCTGCGTAAAGTAAATAATTGGTTTGATCATTATGTTATCACTTATAATTATAATTTTATTATTACTCACCATAGTAGTTGGACAGTCTTTGGGAAAATCTACGAGGAATATAACATTGGACATATTTACTGGCTGTGTCAATTCAATCTTGCCACACTCCCCCTGTTTGGGACCTTTGCATAGTTCGTACGATTCCCATATTATCATGTACGGACCCTGAAATAAATTAACACGATTTAGTTGGGTCGGTAGTAATTTGCTTGAGACTAATGAAATAGAAAGGTCGACTGAGAAAAGCTAGCCATTGCTTTAAGAAATTAGAAATACAACTACATAGAGTTTTATTTCTCGTAAGCTGCTAAGTAGATCATATTCCGTAGTTGATTGTTTATCTACTTATGAACCGATGGATATGATAAATAAAACGGATACCAACATTCCGTCGTTTTAAGGTCTCATCAAGATCTTTGGGATCCAAGCCAACCCCACCTGTAAGCATCGGTTAGCTATAGACTATTTATCAATTAGCAAGTGTACCGATACCGATAGACCAACTCTCACACACTAGCGTGTATTTTCCTCACGGTTAGCGTTAGACACTAATTTCTACCATTAAAGTCAGAAGAAGACACGTTGAGATCACTAAAACAATTTTAATATTTGTTATAATGATATCTAGAATAAACTTATCCAATATATTCAATATCCACTGGGAGAGACCGCAGGCAATAGCTAGTATTTGATAAAATTTCATAGCTCGTCTGGGAAAACGATTTACCTGATTTTTATACGTGGTCATCGTTCCTTTGGCTTAACACGTTCCTGACTTGTCAAGATAAATAAATATATAGCTTTGCAGGTGACTGCTTGGTTTTGGGGGTAGTGGAGAGCGACCGGGGAACACGGGAGCCGTAAACGTGCCGATGTGCTAATGGTGCGTAGGTGCGCAAAATATATTTAAACATAAACATTAGAAGTCTTATTAAATAAATTAATATAACCAGATACCAATGGAGAGCAATTCAATATACCTACGTACGTACTTGAAAATAATCATTCGAATCATTCGTGTACATAGAATACTCACATAATTGTCCACGTTTTGGTGTCCGGTTCCTGCAACGACAACTAAAATAAAAAATAAGGAGTGAACGACACACCACATCACTGGTTTTTGATCACACATCTTGTGTTAGTAAATACTTCCTCCTGACTGATTCGGCGTGTAATTTTTGACTACTATAATTCTATGTTCAAAACTGGTCATTAAAAATTTAATTTCCGGTCATGATGGCGCGGTGTAAATAATCACTTTTAGGCGCGGTTATCGAAGGAGAGATGTAACCATGATAATTCTAATCGTTATTTGAATTACTTTTTTGTTGTCTGTATAGGTCTATTCTAGTACGAGTATTAAGGGAATGATATAATTTATTAATCGAGAATGGTCGTTACAGCGTGAAGGTGTAGAGTTCCAACCAACCATCATTAGCGCATTTTATTTCACGCCACGTGCTACGCTTCGCCTCTCTACTTCGAAAGTGGCTAAATGCGTTTACCCATTACCTGTCACATTCACCGTAAACAATCCTTTTAGGATCAATCCGTTATTGCTTCCTCTTCTGTTATTAACCTAACTTATACTTTGTACTATGTAGAATTTAATACGAGATCACAACGTTATAAAATCGATTCATAGTAAGACCACATAATAATATACAATGTAATAAGTATAATAGTAGAACAGTAAATTTGTTTCGTCGCAAATCTTTATGTCACTACATTTCATCTGAACACATTTGATTAAGATTATTTTAGAGTTCTATAGCAATAACAAGAGCAATAGAGGCTAACTTTTGTACATAATTATGTACAAAAGCAATTGTCTGTTCAAGTAATTAAATTAAGTGCTTGTGTGTCAAGCGCATTTTAAGTGAAGCAACGGTGGTCAACATTCTCCGACTGTTCTTGTGCAGCGGGCGCTGGCTTAGTTAAGTGGTTTGCTCCGCCATTTGTTATACGAAACTAGATACCAGTGAGTGCACTCGGTTTGGCGGCTATATCTGAATCTTACCAAAGACCCTCGACCGCTCCGTTTGTCAGCTTAGTGATCGCAGGCTTACACTAAATTGCAATTAAACGAACTTGTTCTATATAGGCACTTATATACTTATAATATTGTTTGTACTTCATAGTTATGGAACACTTTTATGGAACAGATGAAACTAAAGCCAATGCTTTGGAAACTATAAACGACTGCCCGACACTGAGTCAGCTCTTTGTGACATAATATCTTCTTAGACGCTACGAAAATCAATATCAGAAAATGACACGCATGGTATCGTGAAACGATTTCACTTCTATTTTATTCGACAAAGGAATTATACTATCATTTTGTATATTTGGCACCGAGGCAGATAGTTCAGGAGACGATTCGTTGTTTCTAAGGTAATTTAGTCATATCGATTCAATGCCTTACGTATTCTACTGGTGGCGGGTTTAATATCGTCTTTGATAAAGACGTGTATACGAGACGGGTTGGATAAATGTGAGGCCCTAATACGCTTCGCCCTCGTCGTTCGACGTCGACCGCTGTCGGTTGAGAATATGGGTTCTGCCTTCATATACCTTACCACAGCTCACACCCATTCATATGGATAGTGCGGCATAGTTTACATATTTTGATGCGCGGCTGTTTTAATATAGCCATTAATTTTAATAAAGCTACGCTCGTATACGTCTCACATTCGCAACCGGCAACCTACACCTAGTTACCGTAGTTATTTATTAGACTCTGTTTATTAAGTTAAGTTTACGTAAAATTATAAGAACGTCGTCTGTCGAACACCGTTTTACATTTAGAACAGGTGTTATATTTAGAAAATGAATTAGATTACGAGAAACTTATTTCGGGTCAGGCAAAATTAATATCGTAATGTGACTCTACGAAAATTGTAGAAAGTATAATAAAAGTCATACAAAAAGTTGGTCAAGAACGTAAAGTTACAGGTGGGTTGGGTGAATTTGTGTCAATCACTAGGACTTTGTCAAACGGATACCGATCACCTCCACTTGAAACCCTTCGAGCTCGCACCAAGTAAAGGTCTCTTGAACCCAAGACTTTATGTAATCTTTATAAGAATGACTTATGGCATTTTCCTTATTCTCTCGTATGTTTATGTAGAGTGAAATATGCATTCTGGCATACAGAATGTTTACTCTTAAAATGGTTTTACAACCTTTAATAAATATGGTCATGTTTCAAATCTTTATACGAGTATTTTGTTATTCACATGGGTAATTTATTTATTGGCTACTTGTTATTTAAATGATGCATTTTCGGTATATTTACCTAGATTATCAACCATTCTTTTAGCTGAAGGGTAGTTTAATTAAATGTAGGATTTAGACAATAGCTATCTGTCTAAATCACTCGACCGTATCCGATAACTTTATTATCACCGAGTTTTCTGTAGGTATTACCTTCCGATATAGAAGCACAATAGGGTACATTCTTGAGTTAGTACGTACATATGTTTGTATACTCCATGTATATGTGTAGTTCGTGTCCATTACCGTGCTCCGAAGTATATTTAGCAAAATGGCGATATAAAGAGTTGATTATAGTGCATGAAGCACTTAAGAGCGCTCGAAGTGTGATGAATGATTGTAGAGAGAGTGGTGTGGGTAAAGGCAGTGCTAGCGGTGTGGAACAGTGCGCGCGCCGCGCCTCCGCCTCCCGCTCACAATGATTGATAGTGCTTTATGATACATCAAATTAGCTCACAGCATTCTATATATTGACATTATTTTATTCGCATTACCTGATTTATTACTCATGATATAATTATCCTTAACTATAACAACTATCACAGTATACCTTTCGACGTAGCGTACAAGCAAATGTTTATTGAATTTCATATACTAGATATCTTACCTTAAGAGATTGTTTGATTACAGTTCATACTCATTTGAGAGTTGAAAAAAGCTTTTTAATTCACGGGTTATGTTTATGGAGTAGGCTAGATGTTCTCTTCTAAACCTACCTAATTGTAATACAATGTGGAAGTGTTAATAAGTGAGAATAAGAGATGTTACGTATTTCTGATCTGCAAAATTGTATTAGTAGGTAACTCACAGCTTACATTTCGTTCCTTTTAAATAAATCATTTGTCTCAAAAATTTGATATCTATTTTATTAAGTAAGATGCTGGCTGTAATAGGACATTTGATAACTTAAGTATAAACGCCGTT
The DNA here is from genome assembly GCA_963691645.1 of Pelosia muscerda. Taxonomy (NCBI): domain Eukaryota; kingdom Metazoa; phylum Arthropoda; class Insecta; order Lepidoptera; family Erebidae; genus Pelosia; species Pelosia muscerda. The sequence goes on from OY829100.1 coordinate 11,735,086, forward strand.
GTAACCTAATTACGGTTTATACTTAGCAAACTTGATACAGTGTTCAAGAAACGGAAACATGCTCGAGTAACTACGAGAGCAGTAACTAAAACTACATACAATTGTACAATAAGATTATATTAAAGTTTATTACAAACTAACTAAATAGAATCATACTCTCACTTGCCTCGCTTTTGACCCCGGTAAAATTGATAATTTGAAACTCAACTTGGGCCTAGTTTATTCCCTGACCATATACCCTACTTGGGCGACTTGCTAGATCTTTGGAAATCTTTGTGTTAATATTATATTAATTTATGTGTTAGAAACTTGTCTCAGTTAATATTTATTTCGAAAAAATAAAATAAGTTTTGTAAATGACTTCAACGTAATTTTAATTATGCATGTAGAAGAATTAATAAGAATTTATAGAAGAATTTCGAATATCCAGATGACGTCTGGAGGTGACGGGTGGAGCCGTCTATTACTCTAGAAGAAGCAGTCCGGGTGATGGCGCAAAGTACGCCTCCTTCAGTAGACCCGAGGACTAGATGGGAACATCGTGGTTTTTACATCAGGGGTAGACACCGGGTCTGCTGAAGTGCGCGAGAGCCTTGAATTATCTTACCTCCAGCCACCAAAGACCCGAAGACGGCGGGCATTTTAGTCAGTTCGAGTCTGACCTAACCACTTTCACTGGCTTCAGCGGTGCTGCTAACCGTCCTAGATTTCATTTCAAAGAACAAGTACCTACCTCGTCGTGCTTACGAAAAATGTGCTAAAGTCGTTGGAATCACTCTTATTTGTCTTATCTTGTTTTCAGCACATTTAGGTTATCGTGTGGATCCGTTTTATTTTGATTAACTCATTTATTCTCGAAATTGAGTGTGCGAGAAGTGGACCCTCTTGTGACTTTCCCGTTCAACGAAATTACCTAAGTCTCTGATGTTTGCTGTACAAACGTGTTGAGTGTTTGCCTCCCTCACGACTATTAACTTTTTCTTGCTACTGACCGTTTACTGAAAACAAATGAATTTCTTACATTTGTAGCACATCTCAAAATAAGCTACAAGTTTTAAAATTGTGTTACGACTTTGTGGTGCGGCAAAGGAAAGAGGCACTGAACCGCTTGGTTTTTGATGGAATCATTTGACATCTCAACACTGCTGTAGCATCTTAGGGTGGGACCTAATTGGAATATTGGAAATTGCGTAGGCTACGGTGACCGTTTACGTGTCTGTTTCCGTTTAGTAGTATTACGATATATTTAGTAATAAGATTTACATATTAAATTTCCCTACAGGATACATATTAATACACAATTTATAATATACCGTGCTTGTACATATTTGTACCCTATATTGAGGATAAGGGACACTTGATTGGTGACCTTTACTTAGAAGTATTTACATTCCGATGTTGTGTGACCTCTACAATATTCGAATAGTTCTCATTCCAATACGGACCGATGGATGTTTCGTATCTACAAATAGAGATAATATACCTTTACCCATCTATTGTTGTTGGCGGATCATTTCATACGTATAACACGAATATTATGTGCAAGTAGGTACAAGTAAGTGTTCAATAGCTACTCACGATGCTTATGTTCGTATATGCAGTTCTAATTAATTATTTATGTAATGTCTAATATAACTACTGAACAAAAAAACATAAACTCACGCCTAAATCAAAACTAGATTATCATTAATATTCCAAATAGATTCACAACATCTATTAATTAACGGGGTATTAAATAAAAATAATCCAGGTCCCTTTTAATTTAACCGGGATCGGGAGTAGAATTATCCTAATGAAATATCTAAAAGTGTGTCGACAGAGTAGGCTTCAAGATGAAAGTCGGGCAAAGGTAGACAAAGAAAATAGTGAATTCTTAAACGATTCCATATTCTTTCTGTGTTATGTACATGGAGTTTTGTATTTACCATTGTGTTAACTTATACAATGGAAGCTTAGAACTATACTTAATGCATATAAATACAATTTGTATATATTCGTTTTGATTCATCGATATAATTTGGTAGGACATACCTTTAGTTCGGATGACAACACAATGTAATAATGGCAGTATTATGGTAAATCCAAAATGACTGCTACCACCAAATGGACGATTACTTACATATTTTTATACTGTACACATATTGCTAAAAATCTTACCCTTTTTTTCACCCAGGAGCAAGTTGTAATCATGTTTGATACAAAACTAGTTGAAGATTTATTAACAAAAGATTTATTTATAAACTTGTAGCTGTAAATAAATTTAAAACACATTTGCGTTCACACTGAAGCGGCGACATATATTGCAACTTGTCAAATACATGTTTTAAATCTTGGTGAAAATGAGGTTAAACTCCATTTTAAGAAACCCATTGAAATGATGGGAAAATAATTGGAGCTTATTCCAACTATTTGAATTTCCGGGGAAGGAAGTTTATTTGGAGTTAAGAGGTATGCGAGGGTAAAGGGAATGCCGTATCTGAGCAGTACGATTTTAGATAGAAAGTAGCCGTGGGCCAAATACCGAACATTTCGCAGAAATACAAATAGTCATTATACAAGTAGTAGAACAGTCTAAGAGGGTCGACACCGCTTCCGATTTATATGAAATCGGTTCCAACAAAACAAATAATTGTGGGCTCAATCGCGCAAGTCGTTTAGAAGTTACACGACCATTATTAACAGGAGCAACATCGATTTGTTAATATGAAGTAGTTTTACACGAGTTTACTTCCTCTAAATGTACCGGCGCGGCGTCTCCATTTTCATACTTAGCCACAGATAATATAATAGAATCGGTAGTTTTTTAACACATTCAAATGTTCTAACTTTTATGGATCCGATATTAGGTCAATACAGTCATAATGATCGATGGGTAACTTAAGTAGACAAGTCGTTCAGAACTAAATTAATAAATCACATTAATTTATTCGTCGGCTTCACTTACGCTAATTATTTTGGCCATATTTCATAGTTTTTTGTTGAATAAGAAAACAAAATTTTAGATTTATAGTAAAGTTGTTGACCTGTATATAGGATAATAATGTATAATGATATATCTATTATATATCATCTACTTTTTCAAAAGGTTTGGAAACTGGCACGATTTTTTTAAATTTTTACTTTTTATATGTTTGTCGAAAAATACTCAAAACAAAACACAAAGTACCTACTTGTTTTTTATCGGTCAGGATCCTCATAATACTCGAAGCACAGGTTTATATTATGCCTTACGCTTACTCCTAAAAAAAGTTTTGTCTTAATAAAATGTATAATAAATGGAGTGGAAAGTGTAAGAGCAGGCGTACTGTTTATTTTAGGTTTGTTATTCTAAACCGCAGACATCTCCTTCTATCTTTGTGTGTGTTTGTATGCTGTGCTGTTGTTGGATTTTAACTATTCTTAATAATCTTGTGTCGTGAGTCGCACGGTGACTGCATAATGTTCATATTGCACGGGCATAGTGGAATATGAACATTCGGTTCGTATTATAATTTAGTGCGGTGAAGATTTTTAATATCAACATTGTTCGTAATTTGCACCAAGTTTTCTTTGTTTTATCTGCAGACGGTACAAAAATAGAGCTAACCTACATAGCTGCATTGTCTCGGTTTCAATGTCTTTACAAGCATCTGAAATGACAAGTTATTTTTAAATGAGTACAAAATATATATTCTGCCAAAAATTCAGTGCACCGCCACTTCTATCACCAGGATGATGAACAGTGTCAAATTTGTCATGACCATGGAGTTCATTTACTAAAGACTCCCATAAATTGCGCCGTCAATAATCAATAATACTATGCTTGAACTAAGTCGTCAGTCCTTCTATACTTAAATATTTATCTTGCGGAACAGAGGCACACTTACGGTAATTATTCTTCTTATTATTCCTCTTTGTAAACAGAACTACGAAATTAGATACCTCTTATTAATCCAAATACTCTTTTAAAACCATTAAGTTGAATGTGTTTATAGGTTCACGACACGCGACCATTAAAACATATACCTTTGCAAACATAAATTAAATATAGGTATATAAAACTTTCTTGTAATAAAACGTTCTTAAGAGGCAATTATAGTCAGAGGAATATAAATAATGTTAAAAAACACTATAGGAAATAGAAAACATAGTTGATAATATCCTTAATTTTCTAATGTTCTATAAAAAGTTATGAAATTGAGATATGCAGATTTTCTAATATTATGAGTTGAACGTGGTGATTCAAGTCCTTCGCTTCTTTTGTGGGGCGTGCCATTGTCCTAATATATTTCTTACCCAGCTGCACTCGAGTCCCGTTCTACTGTCATTAATTTATAGGGAGAGTCTTGAAAAAGTATATGCGAATTAACGACTACATTCATTTTAAAAAGATAGTTGAATTTTCGTACGCCAATACAGTCGAATATAATAATATATTACAGCTCTGATGAATGTTTATGACAATTGTGGCATAGGATATTGTAAGATACTATATCAACGGCTTTCTATGTAATTAATATTGATGGGATTCAGGGGCTATATATCATAACGAAATAATACTGCTAGTTCCGACTAAATTAGATGCCTTTCGTCCTTTTAAGTGAACGTATTGATTATATAGCAAGTGATTTTGCATGTATAGGTTTCAGTAAAATAAAGGAATTCATACTCTCTTGGAACTTAGTATTAAAATAACATCAAAAGTTTCCCCTTAAAATTTCAAACTTTCAAAAGAGTTTCGTGGTTTACTAAGTTGGCGTTCCATTTGAATTTTTAATGAATGCTCCACTTGGATTTTGTCAATGGATAAAAAATTGCAGCAACTCTTCGTCGTTCAAAACTTTGCAGTAAATCTATTGGCATAAAAGCTGGTGTAAGTTTATTTAGTAATTTTATGTTGAATGACTAACAGTTTTATCCAAACACACATTCTAAGCGCTGCTAAAGTATAATAACAGCAAAATAACAAAAACTGTTTTAGTAAGACGAAAGGCAAAAAGTATGTCTTAAAACTGTGATATAACTCGCACCAGGCACCAGAGATGATATTTTCAAGATCCCTTTGTAGACGTTAAAGAAAATAGGTAACATTTTTCTTTTGATGTCTTGCGTGTGTTGCTTCATGTATTATGTTATTTTGCTGTTTTTCGCCACTGTTGTCCTAAGAAAGTCATTGTCACATATATGCTTAATTCGTGGTAAATATAAAATTAAATATTTTGGTTAAGCCATTGAGCTTTTGAACAGTACATAATTATCAATTTTTTACCTTAATTTCTGATAATCGTTTCATGTTTTACCGCTCGTTCTTGAACCAAATTGATTCTTTCCGTATATTTTGTTAATCATCCCGAGTGCTAATAGATACAGCATTGATCGTAGCCGAACGGAAACTCTGAAAATGGTACTCATTCGGAATGTGGCAGCGGTCTTTGTATTTTGCTATAAAATCTTTCTATCAGAACCTGCAGACCAAACCTCGTTTACATAAATTAATCTGATCTCAAACAGTATGTCCATCGTTCCTGCCGACGAATCTTTATTATACAAAAAAATAGGTACATTTTATAGAAAGAATTCCGTGAACATAATTGGTAGGTATATTTTTTGCAGATTTTTAGGCTCTTTTAACGATTTTTAAAGGCAACCTCTCTATCTTTATCTTTATCAACCTCTTTCATACGGACTAATGCGAATAGCGACATGCTAATGTTAACCGTTTAACTGTAACATATTATGTAGCTACGTATGTTATAAGGTACACGTATTTGAGACGTGTGGTCAGCAATGAAAGTAGGTATATCTTTTTACTTCTAGCACCAGCCCACACGACAAGTTTTATAAATGTCAATTTCGTAAACCACAAGTAGTAATATTATACCTATGTTTGAATTATTCGTAATCTTGATTTTATTGATATTATAAAAAAAGGAATAATGTTCTACGATATATACTATGCAGCGTATTTTGAGAATACATACAATATGAAACCTTATTTTGATATTAATAGATGTCTATCACTGTAATATTCTATCACTGTTTCAACTAAATATTTGTGCATATATCTTCTCCAACGAGAATCCCTAATGTAAAAATCTTTAATGAATGTACGCACTACTGAACAAAATTTCATTTAGATAATGGAAAATACAAGACGTCGTATAGAAATACGAATAAGTTTATTCGAGAGGGTTCTAAGTATATAGTGATAGTTTTATGTTCTTGAATGCTTACACAGAGTAGAGAGACTAACATGCCTCTACCCCGAACCCTGACAAGGGCACTTCAATTAAAACTGGCCAAATTTGTTTAAATGTTTGTGTCAGCCCATCACTTGTAGGAATTTGCGACGTACAGATTTAAATGTAATTTAACGTTCAAATTTACTCTTTCGAATAAGAAGAATGTGTTAATTGAAAGTAAAATATTTATGTTTAAAATATATCATTACAATTGTGTTAGCCCCTACCGCAACCGAGGGCTTCGCCATAGAGTCCGAGATCCGGTATTCGGACCAAATGATGGTGTCCCCCGTCCTAATTGAGAAGTCTGGCTGGGGTAGTACCTCCGCTCTACATGATGGTGTCACTGAGATTGACCGGATCCTGAAGCACATTTCTTAAAGGGCTCTGAGGATCTAGTCGGGTTCAATGGCAAGAAGACGCAGGCATGTGTGTTTACAGCAATCAAGAACCAAGCGGATCGGTGAGCCTTTCTTCTGACGCACTATTATGTCTTGGAATTCCTTATCACCTCAAGTGTTTCCTTCTTCCTACAGTCCCAGGTCTTTTAAGCGGGGCGTGAAAAAGCATCTGATGATACCATCAAGCTGGCTGAGTTTGTAATGGTGACTCTCTTTACTGAGACTTTGCCCTCAACTTACCAACACGCGGGCCATAATTTTTTGTTTGTAGGGCAACGTGCCCGGTGCCGGGTGACGTGCCCTAAACAAAAAAAATATTACATCTTCATTGCAAATATAAACTATTTGGATACTTGTGGATGACGTGAATGTTGAATTTGCAAATAGTATTAAATTCTGGTTTGCAAAGAGGGGTATTATGATTTTACTTTGGGTCGAACAAAATGGAAAGTTAGTTTCAGTCGGTGCAGACTTTGACGCTTTATTCAGTTTAGCGTTGAATTCGGATTAACACTTGATCCCAATTGGGCTGACGTTATTGTCAATCTAATTACCTAGAATTGTATCATTTCGTTTAAATTACACGCTATTGCATTTTCGTTGGAATGTCCAAGATTCACATCTTTATAAAAAAACTTTTGGGTTCAAATCGATGTAGAGATCTTTTTGCCTCTGTGGAGATCGTACGGATAGGATCTACTCAAATTAAGTCTACACTGGTCCTTGAATTAAAATCTTTTCCTACCTCGAGGGCAAATTCTTTGTGGATATTTATTTTCTTACGTTTTTAGAAGATTTGCAATTTTATTAATTCATCGCATCAAAGAAAATCTCATTTAAGTCATAATCTAAATTTGGTTACCCAGTGAGCGGGATGTTTACGATATTTATGTAATTTTCTAGAAAGCCGTTTAATCGTTCATTGCGTACTTAATGTTAGAGCGTCTAAGAAATGAAAGGGTATGAGCTAGGCGGTGAGAGTAGCCGAGTCCCAAGGGTTGGCCTCGTTCTAGCTAACAAATCGCTCGCTCGCACCACGCACAGGTAGTGTCACGCCTCATTACTCCGAGTTCATGTCCGCCAAATCACTAACATCATGAATAAACAAGATTTAGGCTTATGACCTTCAGCACACCCTCACACTATACTTATAATACTAGAGTATTTAAACAGAATATTATAACATGTAGCATCCCTCCTGTTCATAACTATTATTACTTTGAAACGGGGACCGAAATGAAAGCTTACTACGGAAACATAATGAATGGAACACAATCATAAATATTAATTTACTCGTATAACGCAGATATAATTACTCACACAGTAATGTCACATGTTTGAAAATTGCAGAATGTCACAGTTTAATTTGAAAGTTTCAAATGAAAAAGTTTCAGCCTTTAGAATATAAATATATTAATTTATGTTGTGCTATTCAACTTTTAATACAAACGATCTCTGTTATCTTACACTTTTTGTTTTTAAACATTTCAAGGGTCTTCTATTCTGGCTTCCATTCTCAAGCCTGTGTTCATAAGAAGAAAATTAAAAGCGTGCTATTTTGTGCGAACAAAGAGAGGAATAAATAAAGTTTTGTTTTACATCATAATATTTAGGTTTTACGAAATCATTTTTCTGTTGGTTTAAGGTATTTATTTCAATATATTTCTCTCCAATCTTGTTACCAATGTTGGAAAATTATTATTTCTGATAGATATTTCAAAATCATATTAATAAAATATTCTATATTTCGTGTCGAACGAACGTACGAAATCATAAAGTATATACAAGCATCAAATTCTTTAGGGTCTAAGTCTCCAGTAGGTACTACTAGTACATACTAGTAATTACACGACATTCGCTCGGACCCTGGGCTCCAAACTCCAGAGCACAAGCTTTGTATTTGTAATATTGTTTTATTGATGGATAGTAATAACACAATGATTAGTATAATGAGTCAAAGCACGCACGCGTAACATGCGTGAATGACTATAATTATGTAAATGTGATACTCGGGATATCTGGGTTGTGCCAATAGAATGTCGTCTGATTTTATGTGTCTAACTGATGGCACAGTTTTATCTACAGCCTTTATAATTACATTACAATGTGTGATACAATTTAGGAACAATATACTCGTAGTACAAAAACGGGACTGCCCTTACACGGAGTAATTTTGCGGAAAATATGACAAAAGCTTCTTGGTCATAAAATAAATAAATGCGTTGCCCACATACGCATTTTCATTTTTACAAACTAAATTAATTTAAAAATGGCTGTGCAGTCGATTTGTCTATTTTTTGTTATACAATAATATTATTTTAATAATGGATAATACATTTTACGGTCGAACATTGCGTTCTCAAAATTCTATAGTTATTAACATAATTTATCAATAAAGCGGGACGTGCTTGATTCGCTTTATTTACTCGACTATTTTAATGAAAATACTCTGAACAGCGGTAAAAGTAGCCATTGCAAAATGTAAAAAGGAAAAAGTATAAAATCGTGAGTATCATAAAAAAATATTCGTGGACTAGCTATTTGAATAAGTATCAAGAGAGGGAACCATTTTTCAACGCGTTGGTGATAATAATGGTGCTATTTATCAACGACCAGAAAGGGTGGGTAATTATTAACGTTATACTTCGGTTTGGTTTGTTTACTTACATTTTCGTTGGATATTTTTAGTGTCTACTGTAAGGTCGTTTTGTTCGGCTGTGAGAGGATGGTTCACAGTGATTTATAGTATCGTTGAATATGCATGTCGAGATGAAAAATGACACCTAACGTGCGAGTGGTGAGCGTACGAGGATCGGATCGGCGTAGTCCAAGCTACAGCTACATTCGCGAACCCGGCGCCGCTTCGTCGTAGCCACGTAGATACCTAGCGCGTAGCTCGAAGCCCACCCACTTGAAACAGATCTTAGCCACCCGTAGAGACAAGGCCGCGTGCTCGCCGCCGAGCGCGTCACATTGCGGAAGTCGTTAAGAAGATAAATCGCTAACCATATAAGATCCATAATCCTTTTAAAATGTCTAAGTAAACATTTTTTTAGATTTGCTTTTCGAAAATGTTCAACATTTCCTCCAGGATATGGCTCTTACTAGATTAACTTTTGCGTTTCATAAGATTATCATACTAATATTGTAAGATGGATGTTTTGTTTGTTTACTAAGGGTTTACGCAAACAGCTTATCTGATTAACATGAAACCTTCACGCTGGAATATATGGATTGACATGGGGCTAGTGCATGATATCAGCTTGTACAATCCGCGGATACTTTACTGGAGTTTATGCGAAATTTATACCCTGGGAAAATCTCGTAACATATAAATAGGGCATTATTTACTTTGTTCCAAGTAAAATCTATTAATTTTGATACAACTTTAATCCGGACGAAATTTTCAAAGCGTGAAACATTCGCAAAGTGCACCCAAGAGCGAACTTAGGGGTATGGTACCAGTTTTAATAGTTGCCGAAACAATAGCGTGGAAGTTTTCCCGGCGAACTGGCTCGTCTTCGTTCATTAAGCGAGTCTGAACACGACACTAGCTACGTTACCTCACTCAATTTCCGTACAAAACTGCACCATGATTGTTTTAAAATTGAACATTTATCAAACCGAGTTTCGATTGACATCCATTCTGAAAAAGATTACGTATTGATTCGATTTCGAAATATGAATAACGAAGTTCATTTAATGAAGTTATCATTTTTATTGGTCATATCTAAGAATATTGAATGCTGAAAACAGTGATGTTTCGGCTCAGTGTTCTTAGTAAGTTCCCCCACATTTTCATTTTATTAAACAATAACTTCAGAATATTCAGATTTCTTTGTGTAAACATACCTAATTCTTATGTAGAAGTCCAAATAAAAATATGACGGTCTTATCTAATGTTCTACAAACGTGTTTATTTAGGTTAGACGAGATAAATTTTGCATTCAACACTAAAGCAAACATGAATCTAATTCCAGCTCAGTAGCACTGGTTCGCTTCTCATGTCAAAGCCGAACGGAAATGCAACTGCCTTTGCAGATGTTTGCACAAACAAACTGTCGAACAAACAATTTTACTCCAATTAACAATGAACCCTATCTAGGCCAATAGGTAAACTGTTTAGAATAAATATAATTTCTCGGTTCCTGGGAGAAGTGGAATTGGCATTTGAACAGGTCACAGAAATTATAGTTAAACCCATTGATATAAAAAAATCCCTAAATACACAGTCTCCAACAAAAGTATCATTCCAATCTGTCCGCAATCACACATAAATATATGTATAGTTATGTTATAAACATATTTTTTACAAATTCAACCTTAGGAACATGACTTAAAGCTCTTTTCACAAAGCAGTCTACAAAGTGCGTGTATGGACACGAGCGATGTGAGACTATTTGAAATGAGCGCTCATTTTATGCGGACAGTTTTGACACCCTGACTGTGCATCTTGGGTTTTTGGTATATCAATGGCTAAACCTCATAATTCCGTCCTCGCCTGTGGAGTGTATGCGTGGATAGTTAGAACGAGAAGAAAGATCGAGTGAGCTTGCCTGCCGCCCGCACTTCATACCGTTCCCTTTCTCGTCTTACTTCCCCGCCCGTGCACTCCGCAGTCGGGGACTAAGCGGTCAGCCTATAGGTAAATGAATTAGGGAATTTTGACACGTACGCATAGCGCACCTTTTTGTGCTGTTATCAAGAAGTTGAGCATAGTTCATGGCCGGTTTTTGTGATGCGTTCGCATTTTTTTTTATTCCAAGCGACCAGTCTACGTACATGGAAGCCATTACTAATCAATAACTGTTCCCGGACCATTTATGACCTACTCTACCGTGGCTCTGAGACGACGACAGCAATAAAATCTTTTTTATATTTATACCGTATCAAACAATGAAAAACCGTAAGTTACAGATTACTCTACAAAACTGTTTTCTCTATTGAATATTATCTGGTCGAAAATCCTAATCCTAGTCGAAAATATTCTATTACTAGAATATTTTCTAGAATAGTAGATTAAAGTATTATAGTAGATGGGTTTGTATTTTGAAATAAAAAGGCTTATTATTTATATTATTTGTTAATACATTTCTCTTTCCAAAACAAGTAGTTGTTATTGATTTCACAATTATTGGTTCATGAGATTCAAAGATTGATGAGAATAGCGGTCAAAGGAAGTTCTTCGATCAATAATATTGTTGCCAATATTACCAACCCGTTACTACCTGTGTCAGTTTTCCCTTTAGGCACGAACATCCGTCGGCCGTATTTCATTGATCGAGTAACGCTGTGTCGTGTTTTCGTTATGACAAACATCTTCGTCTAGTCAATTGCGAATACGATACGTACCTATTAGTTACCATTGTTACCAATTGCAAGAATATTTTTCTAGGAGGTAACTCGTTAGGTATAAAATATATTATGTTCTGCTTAGAAATAAAAAGGCATTTTTATGTATTATTTGTTACTAGTGTTCTTCTTTCAATTCAAAAAAATATTTATATGAAAAATTGTTGCTGATTTCGAAGAGGTAATAAAATAAAACTAAACTTTATATATATAGAAACAAATAAATTGTAATGTCTGTTTGTAATACAAAGGAGAACGACAGGTGTTTAGTAAATACCTACTAATCAATATATATATATATATATATATATATATATATATATATATATATATATATATATATATATATATATATATATATATATATATATATATATATAGGGTAATTAAAAATGAAACGTATTCAAAAGGTGCGGGACTGATTTTGACGGGATTATCACTGATAGACAGTAGATTTTATGAGGCGTACTTAAACAACTTTTTTAAGAAAGATAATATTATAGTTAGTGTCAATCTGCTCATAAGTTTTTTTTAATAATGTACCGTGCTAATTCAAGACGCGTCTCTAGTTCTCTATATTTTTCAATAATCGAATGGTAATAATAAATTAAATTTGTACCAATATTTGAGACTTTAGTTATGAAATGTACCCATTCTCGTCCTTTTGAAGTTTTACACGTGTCTGTTTTGTGAGGAGAAACCTGTGAACGCAAATACCAAAAGTAAACGGTAACCAGAAGGCGTGAAAATAAATTGGGTCACTTCCTCGTGTATGAAATGGGAGCTAAAATTTATGCCATTTGGGGCATGAGATGTAGAGTAGACCACAAGTACACACGGCCAAGGAAATAAGTATACACCGTCACATCTAAAGATATGTTTTCTAAGTTAATCATTATTTGTAATGTTTCGTGGCTTATCATCCATCGTTTTTATTGTTACTACCCACACGGATCGTACTTACTTCTCTTGTATCGTAGACGCCAATCATTTTTAATAACTAAGCTTGTATTAAGGTAGATGTTCTGGAGAAAATATTTTGTTTCAGCCTACCGTATGACATTTACTCTGTTTTTAGGGTTTTTTCTGTTTCTGTTTTTAGTTTTCCGCTTTAAGTCGCCAATCTGCAAAGGCGAAAACGACAAAAAGCTTTGTAATTAGGGAGTTGACTCGACTGAAGCTTAATAACACTCAGTCTCAGTTGAAAGCCTTTTTGAAATGGATTCTAAACTTCAACTAGTAGATGGAGATATTGTGTTCGGCGGGGATAAAGTATTTTAAATATTTCCTTAACAGAAGGTGTGTGCGCGAGACTGTATATTTATGTCAAGCTTAAGTTATCGCCTGTACTAAACGGCACCACCATGTCTCGAATGACCGTACTTTTAATTAATTTATCGATTTCATTACTGAATATCTAAATAATATATATATCTCTCTCGTTACTTTTAATAGATCGAGGGGGTTAATCCTTAGTAGTCGAATAAAATCTAGGAAATTGCAAAGTTGTTTTGAAAGTAGCAGAATGTCATGAATTCCATGCAATGTTAACTGAAAGCACTTCAGGATAAACTGTTCCTATTTATTCTCAAGTTCAGGTGTCTATTCATAATTTCTGTTGCAGTTAGTTTCTATTCAACTTCCTATTTGGACGATACCTAAGCGATATAACGATATTGGCAAACTATTGAAGACGACCTTTTATTTTCAATATACATTTTTGATATCTGACTTTAAACTTTTAAACTCTTCGAGGTAAATGTACTTAGCGATTTATTGACTCTGCACAAGAAATGATCCAAGTAGTTGAGAAAACTGTTACGATTTTCTTTGTTTGAGTAGTAACCAATTTATTTTATTCAGAATCATTCAAGTTTTATATTACTACTACTAATGTGTGCATACGTAACAAACTTTTGTTCCTTCTCCAAGGTCGATCAGAGTTACAACAAGACCTTGCCAGTGTTTTTTTGTTAAATATTAATTGGAAACCGCAATTGCTCACCCAAAGGACGGAAAATTAAATGAGTTCCACTATCAGGATCCGTTACTTTTAAGATCTACTATCAGTATCATTATAATGACTATTTATGGTAAAAAACTAGATGTACATTTTCACTCCTGTATGGCTCAAATGGCTCTAATGATATACTTGCAAAATCGCTTATACATGTAAATGAAAAACGTTCATAAGTTCTGTGACCTAAATGATTTGATGTTTGAAATTGCATTTGAACTTTTCTTTGATGACATTTTTGAATGATAGGCCGGTTTACAAATTGTTTGTTCTTTTTGAGGTATTAAAACTTATAATACCTATTGTACCATACCATCTTTTCCCATGAGAGAGAGAGTTAAGAAAGAATGTCACGACAATATGGCAATCCAACTGTGGTACGGTGTCAGGACGACATAGGCGTAGCCTCATAAGATCACATATAAATAACTTATATGTTGTTATTGCCTCCCGCTGCTAGACACAGATGTACTGGGTATATATTATGGGTGAGCTTATTGTCGTTAACGGGGTATATTTTAACACACATTATTTAGCTATTGAGAATTTTACGGCAGAAAAACACGGTAAGATCTACTATCCCAGTCTGGAATGTAACTTATCATAACATCTACAATATTTCACACCATCGAAGCATATTCATCCACATATTAATAATTAATAATCCTAGCTGAAATCAAATATGATTTTGTGGAATTTATTGCTAGATATAAGTGCAATCAAACAGCCCTCAATAAACGCTGGTATTGTTTTGCCCGTTATTGCGATTCCGTTGCCGAGACACGTCCGGAATAAATTAAACTGCAATTTGGGGCCTTTAATATGGAGTGTTGTTCGCGCTATTGGCCCATAGTGGCGTGTGGCAACATGACGATATGGGCGGCATTCGAATGAGTACACAAAGTGGTTCGCGGCGCCTACCTACCCATCGGTAATGCAGCCAGGCACATGATTGCTGCAGGCGGACTCTCCCGGGACAGTTTTGTTATCTACATGCGAACCTACGAATGATGAATTTTCTGTCAAAATTTTGTCGTTCATTTGAAATTTAGTAGAACGCTTTACCATGTGGAAACTGCCAGTGGCTTTGAATACAATGACCGCTGCTGTTAACTAAGCACAATGCGAACAATACGCAATTTCTAGTGTTTGTAAATATCACAGACTACAATACTCATTTAAAGAAAGATTTATATATAACTAAATAATGCACAATATCATCCATTATTTTTATCAGTCGTCATAAGTAAAATATTTCAGTAACAATAAATTATTAGCTTTAAAGAAATAGTTTCCAAATTCAAGCGCACGTAACTCTACTTATTTATGTAGTGAACAAAGGTTGGGTGCACTAGATATATAAATTAATTCTGTCTATGCTCTTTATTTATGCAGCTCTATAAATAACAATTTAATCTATACCTGTGTAATAAACTACTTCAAGTTATGGAGCCTAGAGACAATTATGGGAAAGCTTAACATAAGCTCTAGAAACACCGTTCAATACGTTCTCAGAGGTTACCATGTCACCATTAATGTACGTAACGAGGCGTAAGGTCCAGCTCAACCAATTTACGGTATTAATCTGAACTACCATCAAATAAACAGACCTCTCGACATTGAATCTACAGTCCTCCCATTGTTTGTACGCCCACATTCCTGAACTAGGAAACGTAGTACCTACAGTTCACAAATGCATTAGTACCTTTACCGCATTCATGCCAGACGTTCTGGAGACATTTTCAATGGCAATATACATTCACGTACTTATGTACCTAACTGCAGACTGTCAGTACATAACTATGTAGTAGTTTGGTTGATGGGTTCACTTATTGCTTTGAGGTGTGTAAGTGTATGACATTTGTAAAGTCGGTCCCCCGACGCTACTACACTTCAGAGAGACTGTTCCTGCTTTTGCTCCCAAAGGGTAACGATCAGCATTAACGGAGCCTTTACCTTCATTTCTCTAGTTTTGTACTTTACGACGGTTTCTGCTAAGGATTTTTGGGCAATTTAATGTTATAGATTGTTTATTGGAGCAAGTGTTAGACGTTTGCTTTTATTAGATTTTTAAAGTCCAAAGTAAAAAATCCTTCTTAACAAAAGTTGATATTTACGTAACTACAGGCTCATTTGACTACCTTTTGCTCATTTTGTAACGGCAGTTTTATTGTTTTTAATAACGTTTGGCGAATATTGTTGTGGATATACATGCTTCCTACAAATGGATTCGACAGCATATTTAAGGATGTAAGTATCATCACTATTAGTAATTGGATTTTTTATATTACTTAGATGGCAATCAAACACCCGGAATAAGCATAATGGAATTTACCACACCAGCGACATAAAACTCGTACTGCCGACCCTATTCAGAACCTAATTATGGAAATAGATTAAATTGAAATAATATAATAAATAATTAATAAAATATATGAAAATAAATGCAATGGATGGCATTATTAAAATTGTCTCTAGTTTATGACGGGCATACGTTAAAATGATTTTTATATAGTCTGAACTTTTTTCACTCCAAAATATTCGCAGGTGTGATATAATTACCAATTATAATGATACTTTCTTAATAAAATTCACTTTGAACATTTGTTAACATCAATTTATGATATTAATACGCTAATTATGCTCTCTACTGCTCACTGCCCACACTATAGGTGCAGTAAAGTTAGTCGTTTTATCTATGCCATTTCACTGTGTATCTCCTTAATGAGATTCTATCTTAATTATTTTTCAGTGTTTGTCGTAAATTTTCCTCCCGAGAGTTGCTGAGCCATTTCGTTGCGGAAACATCCTTTTCGAGCTTAATTATTTCCTTTTTTATTGTGCTCAATATTCATCTCGATTTTCCTCGAGTAGACATTAAAATTCATAACTTAGGAATGACACTCGTCAACATCTGGTACCACTCGAACGTTATCTGTAACTCTTAAAAAAGCATTAATTAATAATGAATTTTAAAAGTTATTTTTTACTTCGCATAGAAGTGCTCGTACCTATTATAAAGATTACATGAATAATTAACGCTGTCGGACACCAGTTGCTGTTTTTACCGTAATATTGAACTTTGTTATACGTACCTATTGGCTTTGTAATATGCGATCCTTGCTATTCGTTGCTGCAGTCATAGTATCTGGTAAATAAAACTTTGCTTCGTATACTCGAATCACTACGATACCTATCGATACTTTTATTTTATGTCTCATGTTGGAACTGTTCATCCGATTAAGAGTGGTCAGTTTACGATTTCTCGCGCCATAACACTTAAGAGCTGATGCCGATAGTGCTGGCCATTGTTCTATTCATTGAAAATTTATTTTATGACGCGGACACACTCGTAACGTGGACCCGCATCTCAAATACCGTGTATGGCAGCTGGAGATAAATTCACGTCGCTAAGTTCACGCCCTCGAATGTCGCCAACTCGTAAAGTACTGACGGCATTTGGTACAGAGTTAGGTCATAAACAAGATCCTTTGGTCCACCCTATGTTATCATGGAACCGGTTATCTGCTTGCACATGCACTAAACTTACTCATCTCTAGAGAGTATGCATATTATTAACAGCCAGTGTAAATAAATAAAGTAAATGAATATATATAATTATGTAGGTTGGTATATGTAAATACATTACATGCGTATTAGGTATACCTACTTATAATCACCTAAGCCAAGAAAAATGTCTTATTCATGCATACAAACATTAACCTCTGACTTAGAAAAGTTCTTGTAGGCCTTTACTGAAAAAAAATAATGAAAGAACTTGATCTCTATGTGATGTGACTACATCGTCCTCTGTAATAATTTATTTAAGTTAATCTAAGTTTGCTAATTCATATAACGTTAGGGCTTCAACCGTCGCTGGGTCGAGTTGGAGGGTAATTACAAAGGATAATATTCATATTTGTCCCGACCACAACACACTCGCAAAGAATGTGTAAATCATCTTTAGTCACGCCGCTGTCCTTGGAGTTGGGAAATTAGAATTTGCCCATTAATAATGGCAATCTGTTAACAATAACATTGCTTAAATATTTTTTGTTGAATTTCACCTTGAAAATCTAGATTTAGATATTATAACACTTGAAAGCGACATAAAGTTCCCCGATATAATTTTCATTATGTTACTTCATCTTGCACTAAATTTATTTTTCAAAAGTGCAGCCTGAAGTTAAAATACGGGTATGCAAAAGAGTATTTGTGTTCCGTATGTTAGACAAGTTTGCATATGAACGTACGTATGTGTAGTAGAAGAGCGTCGTATCTCGGGAGCACCGGGCTGCACACTCGATAGGTACTAAATTTCATTTTGTGAAGTCGACCTATTCTCAACAGCCCTGTTTCACTTTACAGAAATCTCTGCACAATACTTATATAGGTATCTGTTTTTAGTATTCTCTTCGGTACAATAAAGTGAAATCTCACAGTTCTCTCCATAATGAAAATCTATTAGCTATACATTTTAATTTAATGAGGTAATCTGTCTATGTACGGTATTCATGCGAAAATGGTTCACAAAGTTAAAAAAATATATATACATATAAATGATGATGAAATTGATTCATAAAACTTATCTCATCATAGATTTATTTATCATCAGCTTAAAAGGGAAAATTTGAATGTACAGAAGCATTTTTATTATTTGTGTTAGCTCACATCGATAGTGTTATCGACAATTTTATTCTTATTTTATTTTCTTATATAATTAATTTATTAGGTTCAACTGTTGAACTTGGTCATACCTACTTGGCACAGTACCTAGCGCACAGTATTTTCTTATTTAAAGAAGAATATCAGCGACCGAAATTACTAATGTTCCCTTTTTTAAACTTATCTTCTAATTTTATATCTCGGAATACTAATCGCCAGGTGCTACTGGCGCGTACATGGATATTTTCGCCTTCACCTTCACTCGGATCCGTTTTACATTTTTATTTTACGCCTTTCAGTATAATTTAATATGCGGCCTCGCAGAAGAAATTGCGAGAATATATTTTCGCGTTTGTTAACTCCACCTTGAATAAAATCAGATTTTAGTCGCTAAATTTATGTTGAATTATATAAGACAGGCAAAGGGAACGCTGCTTCCGCTCTGCACGTATTTAGATCACGTACAGTTTACGTTATTTGTGTTGCAGTATTGATGGATTTGATTGGTAAGAGGTATACTATATTATATTAAGTATTTACATTATCGTTTATTTCAATTTTATAATAATATTAATTTAATCTAAGTAATATAAAAATAATAATATTTATTTATATTATGTTGTATTGTTGTATTGTTGTATTGTTCTGTCAAATACAAACAGATATTATAAAATATAAAATATGTCATATTTATTCTGACATTTTATCTACATTTCCATGTAGTCTAATATAAAAGAATGACCGTTCGTCCCTCCATTTCTTTAGTAGGTAACAGTTGATTTTTTATTACGTGTGTGACTTTGCCAAAGATGTTACTTCAATTAAGCCACGTCCAAATTATTAACGCGGTCCATGTATCTGTATAGACCATCTAAACTGATAGGATTTCATTAAACCTCTTTTCGTTAAAAGAAAAATCTCGTCCTTGCTTGGAATTTAGACAACCGTCTATTGCAAGATTTTTAATTAAATCGACTTTGATCACAAGACTGGAATGTCTCTGGTGAAACGATTAAAACCAGTATAAAACTGTTGATGTGTAATCTTGCTAAGTAACGATTTAATCAAATTTTGTTCGTAATTTTTTTTTGTCCATTAGCGATTTTCTTCACACAATTTATATTTTTCTAATCTTGCTATGATACATATAACCATGTTTGTTGATTTTATGGAGCAGCCGATATTCCGGCGCTGTGCTGTGTAAATTAAATTAAGAAATTCGTATGGTAACGTAGCGGTAGAACTGACAGATTTCTCGACTGGTCGACCAACCTATCAGCATAGCGAATAATGCACTGCGTAGATCTTCGTAGCGTATCATCGGTGATCGTAGCACCTTGCTACTTACACACGCATACTGTCTCAAAATTCAAGATTCGAAACGTGCTATTGCCTAAACAACCACTTTAGCTAAGTCCCGTTCTGTATCTCGACCTCTTGTTTACTTATTAATTAATTAAGATAATGTAGGTGGGGCTACATAATGAAATTAGAGAAGTTCGTTACAAAACCCATTTCTTCAGCATTTGGTCAGATTGTATTTGAAATAGAAATATAAACGGGACCGAGCTTTTCTTAGACGAAGTCGCAATTCATACAGCGTTTGTGACCAGAAAAATTCAATAAGTGTTTAAATAATTAATTTCCGATGTTTAAATAATTAATTGATGGTGTTTAAATAAGTCATTATTAAATTAAAATTATCGGGGACAAGGAAACCTCTTTTTTAGCAGGAAAAATATCGGAATTTAAAAGTAATGGACCTGTACGATTATTTTTTTAAAGATTTATACAATAATCGTAATGATATTCGTCTATAAACAAATTGATGTGCTAACCACATACACTGATGGATTATTGCTATAAGCTGTTACGTTCCCTGCCAGAATACTTGCGCATTTGGGTATAGAAATTACAAGCAGTGAGCCACATTAGGTAAATCAATTGATCAAATTAACCTTCGCTCGCATCTGTATAGTATAAGCAAAGTGAAAAGGGGTATCATACCCCTACATTCTGCGAGCAATATTTTAGTCTCAAGAAAACTAAAATCAGTCTGTACTAACGGATATATTATGAAAGAGGATTTCCTTTTAGAATTTGGGGCCTATCTATTGATGAACAGCCTACACCCGACAGAAAATCTTATGTAAACTACATTAGTTACTCTTTCTATTCTACAGTGGGTTTGGTAAAGCTTGCCGGTCAGGAGTAATAATCCCGGTAAACCCTCAGACGCCTTTGGTCGTCTGTCACAAGCATTTATAGTCACTATTTCAGTACCGTATGTTTAATGGCCTACTCCGTAATAGTTACATAAATAATGTAAACTAAAAGGTTTTTGATATTTATTTCCATTACATAGTAATAATAAAGCTGGATATAAAGTTAATCTCGCTATCTACTTAAGCTATTTGAACGGATATTTTTGCAGTTAAAAGCCTTATTCTTGAGGAAGGTTACAGGGCAAGCGATGCAATTTGACACGGTCATATGAGAAAAACGAGGACAGCGGGGGAAACCATAGGGCACAGTTAGTCGATGACTAAAATCACTACTTAATATATTTCCCTTTGCAAATTTAGGTCGTTTTTCATTTTGATTGGATGAATCACATTACGCGTAAGGCAATATTTGACATGTCTTTAATACAATTAGATATCTTTGTGAACACGAGACATTCCTTCAAATTACACAGTTTGTTAAACTCAGTGTTATCAATTAAGAGTTGCTTTTTGTTGTTACCACTTAAAGAGGAAAGTTACTTTCAAGATTCCCAACATTGTTTAGATGTAATCTTAGAAAACGGTGTTGATCTTTTAATAACAAAGCCCTTGTCAGAACGTGTCCCAACAATCTACCTGGCCCAGTAGACCAATTAAAGAGTTTAATTAAGCCGTATCCCTTTAGTTGTAAACTTTTAAATGACAGTAGCGCATGTTTTTGCTACAGTTTCAGAAGTCAACTAATGGCCGCGCAAAACTCCGGGAAGATGGAAACAAATTTTATTTTCAATGTTACGTGTGGCCTTGAGTTCTTAAAGTGCTTTGAAAGATAAACGCTTTCGCAAGCCTTAAATACAGTTAGATAAGCGAACAGTTTCATGCTTATTTGTTGACAGACCTATATTTATAAAATATGGTACGTACATTTATTTTTTAGAGTTAATATTACTTAATGTAGCTGCTAGGCATCTTTCATCTTTTTATACTATGGATTAAGAATATATACATGCCTATAAAAGGCCACAATCGCAAGGTTCTTACCATGGACCATACCAGAGATATCACTAGTAACTCATTTTTGACACATATCCCTCCTAATTAAGTACAATTGAAAAGTTACTAATAAATTACTTTGATCATTATATTTCAGTCCATGTGGTCCCAATCCCTTTCGTCAAGCACGAAATTACGTCCAATATTGTACTTTTGTAAAACCCATTTCATCCATAGGGAATAGGAAAATAGAACACTACCCACAAATTGTAGAACTTACTTATCCTATAGCTATAGTTTCTATGTACCAAAATCTTAATATGCTTTTATTTTTTTAATTAGGTATATTACAGCCCATTTTGGTCCCAATCTCTGTCGTCAAAATCTCAACGTGTCACGCTATTAGCTTAGCATGAGGAAACGGTGCGTGAAGCAAGTTAAGACACCTTCGATCAATATACTGCCCGCGTAATTCCACACATCCATCTCAGTATCTTTATCTCAGTGACATGAAGCTCCTGTGCCTATACATATATCTTGCTAACATATCATTGGAAATTTCTTTTAAGAGGAATTTATAGTTAGGTATAGTAATTTAAGGATTGCATCTGTTTAAAATAGTTTATTTGCGGGAAAATTCAGATGCTACTGAAGCACAAACTCTTTTCCTTGTTTATGGTTATTTATATTTTCATTTTATAAATAGTTCTCTTTAATATTAGTCTTTTTTAGCTATATAGTAGGTAGGTAGGTTAGGTATAGGTTTCTTGTTCAATAACTTTCAGATGCCTAAACAGATAGCGCTGAAATTTCGCACAATATTTCTACTACTTTTATCTCCGGAATCAGTTCCACCTTTTCCCCAGTAGTCCACCATTACTATATAAAATCTCTATCAGACTTCATCCGGTGAGTATTTTATTTCATTCACAATTTACATGATTGATTGACGGGTTGATATTCCATAATATTATCGGTAGGCAATATTTTAATCCCGAATCATTATTGTCGGTAAGTAAATCAATATCTAAACAAGAAAATTCTGGAGTATCAATCAATCAAACAGCCCAACGTACTAAACTGTTGGACATCTTCCAAATTTCGGCACAACTTCACATTTATCTGCGTTATCCCTTCTATTTTTTTAGTTCTTTCAGAGTCATTGAGATAGATCCAGTTTCCTAAAAAAATCTCCCCTTATCGAGAACAATTCTTATATATTTTTATTGCATATATTTCGATATAGGAATATAATGCTATCATGAAAATATTGGTATCATAATAGGTTAATTTTCTTATCCCTTTACATTTTATGGTAGTTTACATACTTACTATATGTAGACTCATCAGCTTCTTAACAAATAAACCAAATACTGACATGAATTCAACATTCAGTTGGCAGTAGCCACAATGTTTAAGCAAGACGAGATTTTCCTTGCACTATTTGTCATCACAATATTATATTATTGTCATAGCATCGTAATATGTTAGAGTGTGGCACTGCACTTGCACTGCGAGTTTAATTACTCTATAATTAAGAGTCAATATAGAGGCGCAATTCAAGTGGCAGTGGCCGAAGCCGAGTAAACAAAAACGAAAATATTGAACTGAAAATTGATTAGTCATTACAATACGTATTATTAACGTTAGATTAACTAACATTTAACATACTAAGCGCAAAAATTAACATTGTATACATATTTAATTTTGCACAACAGTTTTGTGGCCCTGAAAGTTAAATCCCCATGGTTTTCTTTAAATATTTATGAAGGCCCCGAACGTCCAACGACTTTTAATATTTTAGAAATATTATCATATCCTTGTCATAAGCTCTTTCAGTTAAATACTTTGGTGAAGGAAATTTCTTTATATGGGGAAAAAAGTATTCAGTTTTAAACATGAAGTCCTTCAGCTTGTCTATTTATTAATATGTGAATAGAAGCTTTATATACCTTTGTCATAAAGTTTATGGTTTTGATTTTACTACAAATTTGTGTTCATAATAATAAGTATTTATATTATCTGAAATTATTAAGATTTATTATAACATAAGTTTTTTCGTCGAACAAGTAATTTCATATAAAGGAATAGTAAAAATGAACTAAAAGTAAAAGGTGAAAATGGAAAAACATTTCTCGACACTGTAAAAAAGAATAATCTATTCGTCGTATCTAAGTTAGACTGCATTGTGTTCTTATTTCGTCGGTAAAAGTTTACAAAGAAAAGTTTGGGGTAGAAAGGCAATTGTAAGTAGCTCAAGTTGTAGAATTTAATGCTATTTTGCATAGGTGAGCAGTAGAAAACGTGCTTACTTTGTGAACGTGTTTGGATGGTTAGGTACTTCAAGATATTTTTATCGAATGTGAGCGGTTCATGTCAGCATTTGGCCGTGCAACAGCTGCCGAAGGCGTGACTTAAGCGCCTATTATGCCAGTTCGCCTTTTATTTATGATCGAGCTGAGCGGTGCTTATTACGACTGCGGGTGTGAGACATGTTTCATATGCCAGGCTTGTTTCTGCGTTAACTCGCTCGTTGACGCTTATTGAGCTGTTTGTTGGCAATCATGTGGCTTTCTATGTTTACATACTACTTGTATGTGCTTAGTATATATTTGAACTTAGTCATGATTCGGGATATACTTAATATGAAATTTATCTTAAATTTTCCATAAACTCTATACTGTCTAATTACTTTTACGCTTATAACTTGCATTAATTTATGTAACTTCAAGTTTATCTGTGTAACATAAATCACATGTCAAGTTTTGATGATATCTAAAGTTGCCGAGTTGCACGGTTATCTTTGTTAAGTTTAGGCATACTTATTGTTATTCACGGCGTATCTCGAAACTCTGCTGTGATATGTGTTTCACTAAGCCCTAACATATATTTCGTCGTTTTTGTCTATCACCCGGTAGCAACTTCGCCAATGTTTTCTCATTCGCCTGCCGTCTTGCCTAAAAGTTAGCTCATTCCTGTCTCGGTGGGTGCCTCAACGAATTACGAACTCCGCACTCAGCCGCCGATGCGTGTAAAATGTCTTTACGAGCTCAGTAAATCCCGTGATGTGTGTCACCGGTCGTGTCGCACCCGCGTACTCACTCCACCATTTTTTAATCAATTAGTCGTTAATTGAAAAACTTTGGACTACTCGGTCTGTTTTGTTACTGTGCAACTCCACGTAGACAAAATGAGCTGACCTACATTAGGTATACTACAAACCAGTTGTTTTGGAGCACATGCTGCAATTAAGATCGTAAATAACAATCTTTATTTTGGCCTTGTTGTTAACTTGGAACTTGTAAAAACCATTAAATTAGAAAAACGTATTCTAGAGATGGATATGTTTTGTACTATTGTGTATGTGTCCTATAATACAATATTTTGCTTAGAGGAGAACTTACTTGGTTGCTTTAAGTATAGATCAGAACAGTTACATTATTGGATGAGTATAAACCTATGAATGTTACTTTTTATAAATAAGAGATTACTAAAGGACTTAAAGACAAGTAACATTTGCTATTCTTCATAATATGAATAGAAACTAGTTCAGAACAAAACATCTACGTATTAAAAATAAAAAATATATTTACAACATGACAGAAAGGAGAAATGTTACTCTCGTATCACCGAAACTTGTTTAATGTTATTTTTGCGGGAAATGTTACTTGAACAAGGTTGTTTTAGCGTAAACAAATGATAAAAGATAAAGTGCTTGTTAGGTATATAATATGATATTTCGGCACGCGATATTATAAGTCCTAGTTAAATAACCGCTGTCTGTAAGCCTCCAAAGAAGATGCAGATTATTTTTGTGCGTGTACAGGGATAATATATCGTTAACATGATTCTATTATAAAAGCTGAAAATTATCCTGATCGCGTTCATAAGTCAGGGATTACCAATACTTTCCTTTGTTGTGGTTTTTATTTAGTTTGCAAAGTACCACCGAAATAAGGTACAGTCAACAAAAATATACGGTACCACATTTACATACAACATTAAATGAAAAAGTGGTACAGTATCTTTTTTGTCGACTATACATCAATCTTAGCAAATAATATTGCTACTGTTATATAAATGCGAGAGTTTGAATGTATGAATATTGGAGAATGATGGATGTTTGTTACCCAATCATGCAGGTAGGTACGGCTCAATGGAGCTTGATAAAATTTGATAGTAATATAGCATACAATACAAATATACACGTACAGAGCTACAGTCAACGGTAATAATAATAAATGATATAGGTTTTGGTGATCACAATCTAGATGGTTTCATATTCATGCCCACTACCTAAGTAGAGGTTTTCCCGAATCTGTCTTCACAAAGTCCTGTAAAGCCGATTTTACTATTTGGCGGCCCTAGTTCGTATCTACATAATAATAATGCGTGATATATGTCTTGGTAGGGCGGCACATAGGTCTGTGCACGACGTGACTTGCCACACGTATTGCTTATATACGTTCATAAATATTCTCATACTGTTTCTACCCTAAAAGATGCAATTATGCATAATAACAGTTTATAAGTGTTTTAATTCAGTCAGCTATAATTTTTTTAAGAACAGTCAATGTGTTACAGGCGGTGCACTTAGGAATGCTGTTTTCTCTACCTTTTATTATATATAAAAAAATTGGTTTGAGAATTTCGTTAGTATAAAAACATAAAGTTTTGCATATTTTTAATATTGACACCATATACCGCCTGCTTCGAAAAATTGCTTCCAAAATGCGATTGCAATAGCTACACCTCTGCTGCATACCTAGGGAATATACAGGCCTTAGTTGATAAACAAAACTTTAAGGACTAGTTTGACCATTTTAATATATAATGTGGGCGTGCCAAACCTCGAATATGCTATAACACTCACACGCATATACAATAGCACATAATAACACATAGGTAGGTAGATAAAAAGCTAATGCATAAAAAGCAATACATTAATTCCTATTACAATGTATACGTAAAATTGTGTCCGCGAGACACTTATGAGATGTTAAGAGTTAAATGAATTGTAACATGCAAAAATATTATTATTAGATTATAAACACATTATCGTTCATCATCATCATCAAGTTTAAGCTAAAATAACTAGTACTTTATTTTATGCGAATGCTTCAAGACGATTCATCAATGTCATCGAGTTTATTACACAGAGTTCATTCATATCAGACGGCCCTTCTAAACAGCTGTTCGAAGTGTGTCACAATCTTTAGGTAATTCTTTTCTCACTATTAATACAAACTTCTAATAAAAACGCAACAATATTCAAGAATAACATATTATGTTATAATGAGACGTTTATATATTCACATTTAATGGCAATTAATATGTCGCACAACTCATTCTATAAAGCGTATGAATAAAGACATATTTGCATAGGTTTAGGTATGAATTTCTTTTTGTAATATGTAGTTAGTTACGAGTTAAACTATGCTTAGCTTGAGGCTAGATAACACTTTATAATACTAAAGAGCTCTAGCCCTGGATTACTTTAAGTGAATTAAGAAGTTTACAAATCTAATTACATGTATAAACCTAGAAATTGGATTTTAAAGTTTGGAATTTACGATTGAAGGACGACTTGGTTTTCTCTTGGTACAAATAGTAATGATGTAATGGAAATCCCGGTACTGATTATTATTATAATATAATAAAGATTTTTGCGTTTCATACTAAAGGTTCATTTTCATTAGACGAGAGGATAACGGCCAGTTAAATTACACAGGACGGGAAAGATAAAGTGGTCGATTAGGTACAGCAATCTTCTACAACCTGTATGCTAGTTTCTAGTGAAAATGTGTTGTTATTTAATTCACTGATATGGATAAAACCTAGGTAGAAATTAAGATACTAGGTATACCCCAGTATCTCAATTTACTTAATTTTATCTAACTTATGATGGTTAATGATAAATGAAAGCCTTATAGGGAAATGATAAGGAAAAAAATTGATGAAATTAGTTACACATTGTAGAATATTTTTCAGGTTGGTAAAATACCCCCTTTCCGCTACGAAATTTATAAAAATGAGCTATAGAGATTATACTTTTTAGGTCTCTCAGAACGCGTAGCTGTTTTGGAGTTCAGAGCAGTCTAATGCCCACCCATCTGATTCAAACCGCATCTGGTTAATTTCTACGAATAACGTGGTTTCGTAAACATGTTAATCCAAGTTACAAGAAACGGTCCAAGTACAAAAATAAGTAGCTACGTATACGTAGCCGTTTCGTAGCCAGTACCACGATAGAGGTAGGTTAACGTAATTGAAAAAGGATTATCTAACATTTATTAGAATTATACATAAGCATATTAATAATAGTTAATTGTGTACTTTGCAAGGGTGAGCAGTACGTAAGTATGTACTGTACAGTCTTCAGTCCATTAGATGTCAGACAGGCCTTGGCTGGTGAAAGAAATGAACCGTCGTCGACTATCTAATAAGGTTAACATCCAGCAATTCTATCAGTCTTATTTAATAAAATTAGGTAGGAACTTGCTGCAGCTCCTTGGTACTCACTTAACTTACGTAAACATTTTGCTTGTAAACACATTTATTACATTATTTTTTAGAGCGCGCGCTCAATAAGACTGCATTATAAAAATAAAACTATATGTAACAGATCATGGACTCACTAAAGAACTTACCTAGGATGATTTGCGAGCCTATTCAAATCAAACCGAAATTATCTACTAATATTCAGAGGGTATATCAGTAATAACTCTTCCAGCTAAGCTCGATGGCTTGTGTTAGGAGTGGGTTCACATCCATAGTGTAATGGATTCATCATCATTTGGATCAGGATTAGAACCCGTGACCTTTCGGTCGCAGAGCCGACTTCTTAAGTTACCGACGCTTTAACTATGAACTAGTGCCGAGCGTCATGCATGACCGATTTAAATAAAAATAAATATATTTCGAGGTACCAAAAATAAAAAGTGATATAATCCGTTAATCATAGCTTTATTTCAATATGTAACTAACGACTCTATCTCATCAACTGGTAGCTCCAAGACGTTAATTGATAGTGCTTCTGCGGCTAAGCACGTAATTAATTTCCCTGCTATTTACACCGCATGGCAAGGAATCGGGTCAAGAGTTTTATCCAAATTTATTTAGCTGCAACATTTTTAGTTAGGATTTTTTTTACAAAGTGCCCGATTAACGGCAATAGGCTCGCCCCCTATTACGTGGGACCGAAAATCATAGTTGACGAAACGTGGGTATTTAATACACCTCTACCCACGGGGATTATTGCCGTAACCATATATATGTACGAGTATGTATGTATGCATGTAACTAACGACAATATTAGATTGCATTATATTAATTCGAATTGCCATATAAACATCTATCGAAATGTCCGACTAGCCTAACTACAGAACTCCTATACCGCAATTTGGTTGTGGAGGTCTGATGGCAGTCGCTTTATGGAAAATATCGAATTTCAGCCGCATCTTAGTTAGTCTAGAAAGCCGACCCCAACTGAGTTGGGAATAGGCTTTGAGAATGATGATATATTATTCGAATGAAATTATTTCTTATCTGCAAGATACCTGCTATTGTCCATACAGGTTTGGATAAATTCTTAATGATTTTTATTTGTTTCTTATTCCTTGCATATATCTCTTAGCTCGAGTATTACCATGATTCAGCTATTTGTATGCTCCCATAGTTACCTTAATTTTTTTCCGGTTGAAAACGAGCAAAGGTATACTTCGCGTCTGAATCTATTTTCTGCTTGACATGAAAGGTTTGTAGACGTAAAGATAAAGTAAATTTTGAAGCCGACTGGACGATGGCTACAACACCTATGTATATTATTTATTTTTGAGTTGCCTCTTAATCCATTTACCTATTTTTGTTGCATCAAATGAAATTTGGTTGATTTTCCTTAGCCTTTGCTAAAATGTGGGAGCAGTACCACCCTTGTGTTCTCCACTACTACTACTACTGCTCCCACATTTTCCATAGTAGTGATAGTGTTTTCTCTATTAATTGTGCGATACACGCCGTCTTTGGGTCTTCAGCTGAAGGAGATGAGACTCTGAGGTGAAAGCTTCAAATGCGACCGCGATTAACGCAAGGATGAGGATTGCAGTACCTCCCTTCAGGACAAAATTCATTTAGAAATGTTGTAAGAAAACAATGATGATACGTTTGATGTTTTAATATGATGCAACGTAACGTAATGTAGTTTGTACTATTTATTCAGAAAAAAGCGCACTGCACATTATATAATAAACCAAGATAATAGATTCCGAATTCTTTAAAGAAATATGCATATGAATAGAGTCATATTGTACATTATTCAGTTAGATAACTACCCACAGATTAGGGACAGTAAAATTGGTCTCTATGGAGCATGTCGAGACAACAAATTTTATGTGTCTATTTACTCGAAATCCTAGAAATTTTAGTTAAAAGGGATTAAGATGGATTACCTAAAATACGATTGGATGAGTCAGCCAGTCGTGCTGACATCGAGCCACAGATTCCACCGCGTTTCTTTCGAGCTCGTTAACGAAACAATAAATAATGATTTGGACGTCTTCACGGTTGCAAACTATTGTGCGACCGTCATATTTTCCGTTGGCCTGTCGGCATCAGGTCACTGACGCGACGTCGCGCAATTTCCTAACCATCGAATTGTCCATGAAGTATTTGAGCTTTCAGTTTTACTTACCAATGTCAGAGATATTAATCAATATATCGACAGTAGAAAAGCTGTAGGGTCAGAAAATCGTTTTTCAGTCCAGTGTTCATGATGTAATTTGAGAACTATTTTCTTGCGAAATTTGATGTGACTTGGGTTCTTTTGCCTTTATACCATCAAAATAATTTGCAAACACCTTATGGACTGTATTTAATCTTGTATTATTTTAATTGTTACAGGTAAGCGCAACACTTTCTGGTCTCTACCGTAGCAGTTATCAACATCATTTTATAAGGTAAGTGACAGATTTATTACAACATAACTATAATAAAACTGTTTTGTGCTCGTAACCTTGCCGCTCTTTGATAATAGGTATATGTAAGAATAAACGAGGTCGAGGTCTTCATTCGTTAGATAAATTTAAGAAAAATAATTTACATAACTAAATTAGGTATTTATACTATTTCTTCGTTGGGACGTAGGTACTACTTTAAATCTTAATATGGTGATTTCGTTATATTTCTAGTTACGTGCATGAAACAATATATTTTATCTCTAATATTTTTTAGACTTGGGTGTTACATACATAATCCTACTGTTAAATGAAAAAAACGACACAGTACAGCCATTGAGATGAGGTGGCATCCTCTTGTGTTAGGTTGAGAACGTTTATAATAAGCGGCGGTTACCACTCAAATACTTCCATGTGGTTGTTTATTTGTGTGTATAAAACATAGAGCATCAATGAACTTATGTATATGCTATGTAAAGAGTTCGTTATCACGCGGAAACGTCTCGTTACAAGTTCCAAGTCATAAAAATATGATTCATGTTTTCAAATTACCATAAAAAATCAATAAACGTATAAAAATGGATTCAGAGCAATCGTTAGCTTGTTACCAATTTATTTGTCACAGAAAGGTGACAGATAGCGTTAGATTTTTCGCACCCATCAACAATAAAGAGGACAGGTGACTGAATAACATTATTTATTGTTTACCGTTTTTACACGCTAGTAAACCGATGTACTGATTATGATTTCTTTTTGCATTACAAATGGCACACAATCGCATGATCCATATAATGGTTTTTGTAATCGCGTCAGCATAAAGACACAATATCAGTGGTATGACCCAGGAACTTAATAACATGAAAGAATACATCGCTGATGTTCCGTCTAAATCAAAGTACAAGTTCAATAGAAGTTGCTACAATACATTAAATATGACATCGCTGATAGTAGTTTTATGAAGTTTTAATTTCTTGATGTAAGTGTCCTGCCTCTCACAATCACACCTTCTGTGTAGAAGTAGTATCTTTTTGGGTATTTTGAACTCTCACCATAAAACTTCGAGCACTCACCACGACAAATCTCTGTATCAGCCTAAGGTTGACTGATAGAAAATGTTCATAGCCTTTGTACAATTAATATGTATTTGTGCAAAAAGAAAAAAAAAATTGCCACAATTTCTCAAATTTAAAAACCACGTTATACTCGTAAAGCAATAGTTACATACTTTTAGACTGTTCTTGCTAATTCTAACTTGGACTTTACATCTACTTTTACTTTAAAATAAGAATTTTTGCAAACCATTATACCTAATGTTTGCAATATAGATATTACGTGCAAGCAAATTTATTCTAAGATATAATCTAATGAAGAACTCCATGAAATGTGATGAGACGTAGTTTTTCCTGAGCGTCGAAGCATAAAGATTTCCTTGTCTCGTTAAATTCTACCTTTATCAGAGCCTAGTGTAAAATGAAGGCATTTCATAACAAACAATATCGCTCTTGTTAAAAGCGTACGGTGTACTTTTCGGATTGGATATCGCATTGTGAGTTCCATAGAAACAAAACACCCGAGGCAACGGATGAAGCATATCGTAGCGTATCATTCTATGTTTGAAAGCGTTGCAAGGAGCGTCCGGTGTTGCAAAAAGCGTAAAGCGCATTGTTTTCGTCGGTAGAGGAAACGTCCAGCGCTGTCAGGCGACGTTTGCCTCTAATGGACCGCTATTTACTTTGACTGAAGGCAAGGCTTTCACGATGAAAATAATACATTTGGACTAACCGCTCTGTGTGCCAATTACAAATTCTCTTCCAAGAAATAAATTTGACAGAAGAGACAAAATTTACTTTTCTATTTTTCGTATTAAGTTGCCGAACGGGCAGGTAGGGGTACTTATTAATATTACATTTCAAAATTGTATATAGGCTTATGTCTTATGCGAGGATATCAAATCACAAATAAACATATTGCCATTAACTGGGCAGTTTTTCTCAGACTGTATTTAGCTATCTAAACCGTCCGGTCTCATTTGTTGCCTTGTAAGAAATCGACATGAAGATATGTAATGGTCCTTGGGATGGTATTGTACTTGACCGAGTGTTAGTTAATTTTAATTCATTTTCATTAGAAATCACATTCTATTGTACGGCGAGAGTTCTTACCCATACTTATTCCCTTCTTAGTTAACATATTCAGGGTTTGATTTCTTTATATTTTCTTAGTGAAAGTTTGATTTAAAAAAAAAATTGGTTGCCTGTAAAGTCGGTATACGGGCGAAAGTTTTACGTGACAACGACTTTGAGTGGTAAAATATCTCTCTCGCTCTGTCTCTCTCGCTCTTAGGCGGGCTAACTGTGCTCGAGTGGAAGGGACGCGTGCCTTTCACTTTTTATGTCTGTCTCTCTCGCTCTTAGGCGGGCTAACCATGCCCGAGTGGAAGGGACGCGTGCCTCTCACTCGCTCTCATTGTGAGCGCATAACGTGAGCGGAGCGTAACGCAGTTTCTTGAAGTGTCACCCGGCAAGCCAATTTATAAGACGTTGTCACGTCAAAAGGTGATTAACATAAACATGACTTTATGTGCCTTTGTTTGATAGTTTACTTCGTAATATATTAACATTACGTCAACTGTGTTTGTCGTGCATTCGTGTTTAAAGATACACCCTTATGTCAAGTATCTTTTTCGGTTTTACACATTTCGAGCACGCTACACACAGTTTATTCAGCCGTAAAGCATAATATTGCCTAGGATGCTCAACACACGTACCTTTTTCCTAAACAAAACTTGCTCATATCAAAATGCATGGGATATATGACAAGGACGCCGCCGTAGGCACTAAAACTTTTATATCTAATACTGACCTGCTTGCCATGGGTTCGAGTAATATTTTCTATGTCGTGGTTCGTGTTCTCAGAAATATATCTATTTATGAATATCTACTAGTTTTTTTCCCAAATATTCTGTACCTAACTATAACGCGTATAAATATTTAAACTTTTCTGTTGAAAAGTTTCATAGTTAAACGGTGTTGTGGCAGTTACTATATTATATACCTACATCTGTAGGACTTTATGATTACCGCAGGGAATTGAATTGACTTGTCATGACGAAGGTAATAAGATTCTTTTTTCATTTAATCTTGGTACTGGTATTAAAAATAGATATAACGTATCTGCATTAACTTCGAATTTGTTTATTGAAGTTTCAATGTTTTATTGTTGTCATTAACACAATGTAAAAATATTAGTCGTATTAATTTGAAAAAAAAAAAATATATAAGGATATTACGACCGCCCGAATTCTGAATTATCGCCAAAGCTTCATAAAAAAGGCAACAGTTTTGCGGTGCGCATATAATACATATATTAAATTTGCATATTCAGCTTCAAACGTGAAGTCAATTTCTTGAAAAACTAAATACATGGGCTTTAGAGGACGCCGCAACCCGTTCGCCGCAGCTGACTTAAGCCGGACTGTGAGCTATCCATCCTGACTACAGGCGTTGCGTGACAGATTTACCAAATATAGATGTAGCAATCAATCGCAATTACTGCAATTATATCTAGTAATGTTCTATTATAATAGGTGTAGGTATAATGCGGACCCTGAGCTCCGAGTTCACCTTGGTCTCGAATTCAATCAGGAAACCACGTTTCCATAATAACGATGATCATAACTAACAAGCGTAGAGTAAATTTAATAAAGTACGTACCTACCTACCTACTTAAGACAAAAATGTGTTAGCTTTTGTCCAAACTTATAACTAATTCATTTTAAATTATAATATTTTTTAAATGCGAGTAAAATAAATTTTAGGTAAAAAGCGTAATGATTAATGAGTTACAAAGCTTCATTAGGCTTTGTAACTAAATACATTTTAAATGACTTAGTAACTTTAGAATGTTAGTGCTACTCATTTGTTGTAAACGTAATTTAAATATTAAGTAGGTACTCTAACATTTTAATTAAACACGTGGCTTGAACTTACGTGGCTTAGTGAAGAGTGTAGAGCTTTTTATGCCCGTGTTGTTGGTGTAGCGCCGACGTGTTAGGCGCGTGCCCGAAGCGCTGCTACGCGCGGCCTCCCGCGGTCCGACAGTGGCACCAGAGCCCCCAAAGCGAGAGCGCGTCCCGCTGCATGGCGCCGCCCCAACCCGCAAGTTTCAGCCGTTCGCTTTATACCGCGAGTTTCAATCGTGCATA
Organism: Pelosia muscerda; assembly: GCA_963691645.1. Lineage (NCBI taxonomy): Eukaryota > Metazoa > Arthropoda > Insecta > Lepidoptera > Erebidae > Pelosia > Pelosia muscerda. Next base: position 11,770,115 of record OY829100.1, read on the forward strand.
ACTCATACAAATTGGATTAATGAGGATCATACAGTGAAATTCATAGTGGCAAATGTGATTATATCTGTGCTAGTACAATTAACAAACCGCTAAAAACGTTTAAATTAAAAACGTCCAAACATTTTTTTTGAACGAGAAAAAAGGTTAAATTCGTAGATAATTTTGGGTATCTATTGTTGAGTTATTTTCATATAGGATTATCATGTCGAATAGGTACCTATGCATTAAATGAAAAGAGGACACAAATGTTGTTACTTTTGAATGAAAGCTATATTACAGGTACATAATAAGACAAAGTAAGGTAGAAGCAAGTAATTTCATAGTTCATAAGAGGCGCTCAGTGTCAACTAGATAGCGTTGTTTGCTTTAATAAGAGAGGACCATTAAGACATTAATCGAGCAAAAACCCGTGCTTAGTCAGGGCCACTTTAAGCTCTGACCTCTGTAATACGTAGGTACATTTAGACATAGGTCGTATACATTTGTAAGCTACCGCTAAGATACTGCTGACCTTTTCTGTTTTGTATCATTTATTGTCATTAGTTAGAGCTGTACCTACTTAAGACGTTCACTGGCAAAACAAGTGATTGTTACTTCAGCTACAATTCCCACTTATGACTCCTAACTCGTATAAGACGCTTATTATATTTGTATGTCTTATATTACTAGTAAAGTTAGCAGGTGTGACAAAAACTGAACCTGCTTTAACGCTCTTCTTCAGTGCACACTTAATAGTTACCGAAACAAAGGGATACCCAACAAATATATACCTATAGGAAAAACTCTACGACGAGTTTCAGAGTAATGGCTTTTGGTAGGAGCGTCATTAAATGAGAAAATTAGAAGTATATGCTTCTCTGTTGTGAGACCATTCAATTTACTCGGTCCCTTAAATTAAGATCATTAATAAATTATATTAGTTTTCTATGTTATTACTTAACTTTTAATGATCTCTCTTGTTGAATAATCAACCATTAAATTTGCGAGCCACACCCTTGACTTCATTTGTTGATAGTTGATTAATTTATAGATAATTTGTAATATAATATTAACATGAAGTCATAATATGGGTAAATACATGATTACGTACTGTCTTTGTGTCAATTAACTTCGACTTTCAACTTGAAATAGATAATATTGGTATCCCTTTATTGTTTTTACATTTTTGCCTCCTCCCAACCTTTTCCCAACACAGCTAGGGTTCGCTTTTGATCTTATGACATGTCATTTAGCCGAAGCACCGGTACATAACAATAGATTACTTTACATATGTATAGACCTGGTGTTACGGTCATTCTCATCCCTCCTCATTATCATCCTACATTATATATGTTAAGTGAAGACATCAAGCCACTCGGGAACTTGGTGTTCTAAAGATGACATATCACCCAAGAAGCACAGGCTTATGGTTCACATAAAAATTGTAATAGAGAAAGCTTATTAGCACGCGTCATTCTGAATATTGAATGGAGCATTTCAAAGACAGGGTTACATTTAATTTTCGAAAACATCCCTATGGATTATTTTTCCAATAAACGCACCAAATGCATATTCATTATGATATGATGATATTTGTGAAATTCACAATTATACAAATACAACATAATCTGGAATAATATCACTCACTAGATTAATTAACAACCTTTAGCAAATTGCTTCCTTTTATCTGGGGAAGAGTTTCCTATTGATGGCAAGGACGGAGTGCCGGCAGTGTGGAGTCGAAGCAACAACTAGAGTTGTTATAATTTCGAAAATAAGTTTACACACAGAAGTTAAGGATAGGAATGAAGATAACAAATGAATAACATATTCGTAAACAAAAACCAAGTGGGTTACCGCACTTATAGATAAAGTCAAGCGATATTAGATAATATGAAAAGTGACACGTGTTGTGGCGTAGCAAGGCATTCTACAAATTCAGGGCTAAAATGGTACAAGTTTGTTACAATAAAGCGTTTTAATGGTGGCCAATAAGTCAATAAGTAGTACTTATTCTATTTAAATATTTCCATTATAAACTGGTGTTTGCTCGTACCTAATAATGTAAACATCGAGCCCTGTATTGGGTTTCGTGGTTCTATTTTGTTTTAATTGAAAGTCAATACTTCCAAAAATGTTTCCATTTTAATTTGGAATTCAACAAAAACAAGAGTACCCTATTGTCTCTTATATTGTTTTTCTGTTATGTTGAATCTTGATATTCTGAAATAAGGCATTATTAAGTATCATTTTATTATTATAAGTATTAGGTATCATCATTATCATCGCCCTAACGTTATTTTCAGTCATATCCAAGGTTTGTACCTTAGAAGCGACTGCTATCGACCTTCTTACCCCGGAAAATGCCTGGAAACTTTTTTATTTATAATTTTTATGTACAATTAAGTGTAATTATTACTATATTAATATTATAAATAAAAAGTTTGAACTTAAAAACCAATATAAATAGGTTTTCGGTTCCTTTTTGCCTTCATTTCAATTAAAAATGAAATTTACCTTGGTTCGAATGAGACTAAGCCCAACGCAGCATCTCAATTTGGTTTTTATGACTACCGTTTATCAAGTAAAGGGACTTCTTACTATTTTTCGATTATGGTTTCATAATTTATTTTGTATATCTGAATAATAAAATGGAAGGCCAAGAAATTACCATTTCGTAGTTTATTATCTTATTATAAAATGACCGAGCGAAGTAAGTTTTTGTTCATTGTTGTAAGTACCGCCGGCAACGAATGTAGCTTAATGCATTCTGAATTGGGAGCGCTGAATTTCTTTTCAAATAAGTATAAGAACGAATCATGTTCTTTGAGAATCACAAAGATCCATACTCATATATATTGAAGGGTTTATACTATAATAATAATAATAATTTATTGTTCAGTGACTTTGTTTACAGAAACTCCACCTAATATGGTAGAGGTGTTTAGACATGTTAGGCTGTTATAAATTTATTGTTGAGCAACTACCGTGGCTGACTGTACCTACACCTAACTGCTTTTTCTTTATCTGTCAGCAAATTCTTTTCTAAAAGTAATTTAAAAGCAGGAAGAATGTATTTTTATGCGCAAGTCTTCGCCGTAAAATTCTTTCGCATCTAAACATTCCTTAGGTATAAAAGATTATTTCGAGTGACTGAATAGCTATTGGAAGTAGAATTTTAACTGTCTCTGGCATTTTTCGCAAAACGTAGCTATGAAAAATTCGACCAAATCGAGTTCGTTCAGATGTTCAGAAAATGCTCACTGCAGTAAAGAAAAAATGCAGATTGTTTATTTAATGGAATATTCAAAGTATTTTAACGGCGGATTTGGCAAGTATTCCAGAATAATACTCAGTCCTAAACCTCGAGTTATAATTGGTACTGAGGACAGATTGTTATTCAGAAATTTGTCAAATGTGTTAATCAAAGTCTAGATACAGGACTGAGAATATGGGCTACGTGCTGGAATACGGGTCTAAGTTTGTAAATAAAGTAGCTCCTTTCGTTATCAAACACGTTTCACTCAGTAGACATGTTTCTCAAAAGTAATAGTCAATGTATTCTTCAAAACATCTGCAAGCATGACTATACAGGACTTCCTAAAATAACATGTTTTGCTTGACCCCAATTTAGGGTGGCCTATACCTAATTCTATTCATGACCCTGCCTTTGCCTTTCTGTCGTCCTTATAATGTCCATGGCCAAAGGCGATTAGTATTCTTTCTTCGTCCTACTTGGATAAACTTGCGTCCCAAAATGTTAAATATGTACATAAAATAGTATGTTTAAAGGATTACTTATATCCCATTACCTGACTAACATGTTCAAGGGATTATTAGCCGTCAATTTCATCGAACAGTTGAGTAGTTACATTTTTAGACTTGTAAGTATGTTGTGAAATCATCAGACCTGTATGCAATCAAATACTAATGCAACGTTATAGCTAACTAGGAACTAGAATTGTATGTTAGATGCTACATCTTTGTCTCTTTTATGTAATAGTAGGATCAGTTTCTCTGCAATCAATCAATTAGCCTATCGTAGCCCACTGCTGGATATAGGCCTCTCCTAATGTAGGAATGCTTTGGCTTATTGTTTCCACACTGGCTTTACTTTCCACACTGAATTTTATTTCGAACTTTCCTTCTCTTGCAGTGATATCGTCTGCGTGTTTTTCCATTAGCCTTCTCTTTCGATACCCTGCGGATGATATGAGGTGGTGATATTCTTTATAAATACTTCCAGCTAAGCTACTTGTTGGAAGTAGATAGTATAATCTTAGGATTCGAACGTGGGACCTCTCGATTGTAAGTCCGAGACTCCGTAAACACTAAGCTAACGACGCTATTTTTTATAACGATGAAAATTCTGATAAAGTTATTTGCAATGTTACCGGTTAGAATATAAATAATTACCTGTTAGAATAAAAGTTCACATGTTGTTTTCAAATTCTGCAGTGTACGCAATGATTAAAATGTAATTAGAACTTGAGATGGTTAATTATAACAAAAACAACCACACATAGGTTGTATAGTACAAATTTAAATGACATAAAAGTAATTATGTCCGGGGAAATAATACTGTTATTTTCAGCACTCATATTGTTCACATAATATTGTATGAAATATTAATTGTAATGTAGGTTGTGGTCATATTTGTTTCATTGTCATAAATTGTGTATGCTTATATCATATATATATGTATATTATTTATAATGTGTACTGGTGGCATTTGGTGGAAAATGTCGCAAGGCGAAACCAGTTAGGTTCAATAATATATATCGCGAAGAATAACAAGTGTGTTATCAATATATATTATATACAATATCATCACATCATAACTTAGTGAACATAACTTAAATTATCATACTATTGAAACCCACCTACAATAATAAGCCTGATGTTACTGCCAACAGGACGGAGACATAGCTTGCCTCAATAGCTATTAATTAATGTAACCAATTCAGGTCACTTCTTGCTATTTGCATAATTTACAATAGCATAGCATCAACTGACCCTGGTTAGTCTGTGCTTATAGGACTGATATACAAGGTTTGCAATCGCACAAGATGTACCTTCTTCACGGGCCTGTGAATGTTGGATAGTCGGCGATTCGTTCGACCGCCCATTCAATATATAAATAAAATATGTTCAGTTGTAGGTATATTATTTAAAAAAAAACGTAATGTTAAGAATTAAATCATTTACCCTGAAGAGTTTAATACTTGTTAGCACATCTCTCTCATTATCGTATAGGCTACAGAATTTGTATCAAGATAAAATATTTTAGCATATAAGGTTACTTGGAATTTAATATGGCTACTTACGGACGATAACGGTTTATACCAAAATATTTATTATCTGAAATATAGTAATATAGCACCGATGTAATGAAATTTTTCACTAATTAACCATCGTATCGGAATCATTTTCTGGGATATAATGATAAATATACATACGAGTACATAGGTGGTTATCTTTTTGTTGATTATTAATGAATTTATAAATTAATTGCGATATAAACATAAATTTTACGTGTTGAAAGACGGGGCTGTAATTAAGCACACCAAGAGATTTGTATAACACAATTCAAAATAAACTTATTCCATCCTGTCCATCCATTAGTTAGATTATCAAAATGTTTGGACAAAACTTACAAGCTGTTAGAGTACTACCTTTGTCCCATAGCTCTATTGAATAATATTAAAGTAATTCAAAATGGTGCGTAAAATGACATGTGACGGCGATCGAGTACATAGAAAAATGTATTCTGCCACGTTTAATCCCATATTACACTGACAGAATTGTGTGAAAAGACATAGTAGCCTGTTCATATCTTAACAAATGGGTCGATAAATGTTATATTACTTCTTAACGTTATGTGAATAATATACCTACATAAAATGCCGAATCAATACAATAAAGGAGACTATATTTCAGAGGAGGATTTCAAAACACATAATCACAGTTGTCATCAATCTAGTTTCAATCATACTCAGGAGTTTTATTAAATTTCAAAGCACTATACTAATTTCATTGTGTAGCAATTTTATTCGACTGATAATTTGTTCGAGCCAGTTAGTTGGCAAGCACGGAAATTGGCATGTCGGCAACTATCTGCTTTGTTCCATAATGAAATTCAACAAAATGTAATTATTAGTTTTGAATCATTTGACAGTTTTCTGTTATACTTATTTTCTACCAATCTCTGTTTTGAACTCTGCATACAAAGTATAAATCCAATTTTACAAAAAGTATAATTATTATAGGTACTTTATAGCACGATTAACATTGCAACTTGTTAATAAGATAGATAATAATTAACTCTCTCCTTTGAAATAAAACGCTCTAATATATCTGCAAGGTAGAAATGAAGATCGTTTGATGATGGAAAACCCTATGAACTAGTTTATTACTTAAAAAACACACACAGAACATTCGCGAAGAAATGCTCTTGTGGGTAAATACATTTCTTCACGAATCGATACTTTCAAATGAAAGTATGGATAAGGTTCAGTTGATTGGTAGTTTGTTTGAATTTGAAACTGATTGATTGGTTTGCTAATAAAGCTATTGAGGGGACGTCCATGATCACACTCGTATCCATCGCGTCAGTTAATAGGATTGGCTGGCGACATTAATGGCTATTTGTCATCCGTCATACGAGTCAAATCTGATTACGTAATTACGCATTTATTAATTACATATTCGTTACTGTTTCGTTGTTACCATACCTACACTGTGGATGCTAATTTTGTTTTATTTGTTGTAGTAGATATTTTAACGTAGATTATTCCATTGTAAAAAGGTCATTTTGTTTACACATCGCCTAATTTTTACATAATGCATAAGCATTTAGGGGTCGTAAAATATAAAAGTAAAACTCCTTAACAAATACGAACAATAAATTTACACATATAAAGGTTATAAAAATATTTAATTATTTTCTCTGAAAATGTAAACGTGTTTTGTGAAAATCCACCTAGGATTATAGGCTCGTGAAACTGTCAGTCATTCACGAAAAATGCAAAATGTCTAGCACAAGAGCAATAACATCATGTCAGCTTATGTGCTTTAAATGCAATCATCTACAAATCCGAAAACAAAGCGTTATAAATATATTATGCCCTTCCATGACATTAAAATATAACCCAAATAAAACCAGATTAACGACCAGTGACCGTCCTCAGGTATGTAAAAATATATACTTTAGCGTACTCATTACTCCATATTTTTTTTTTATTTACTTATGATTACTAATTTATAAAACTTACCACCAGTAGACCCGCGCAACATCATCTGCGTCACGGACGATGTGAGGACAAAAGATTTTCATATCTATTCTGCACCTTTTGCTCATAGCATGATATTATATAAATATAAATCTTCCACTTGATTCACTCTCTCTATTAAAAAACGCAACAAAATCCGTTGCGTAGTTTTGAAGATTTAAGCATATGAAGTGTGGGGGGTTCCGGTGGATAATAAGACACACGTCTTTACTCAGAGACACCTTTAATGAGACTCTTCATACATTGAATATGATGACATTATAATATATCTATTATGCTTACACACTAAGTACTCCACACTACATCATAGGGGTACGAGAAAAAAAAATGATGAAAATACATTTTTTTTGTACTTACTTAGAAGTTTACTACAAAACTTGCTCGTCATAGACAGAACTGTAAGAGTGTATACAGTAATAATCTTATATCTAACACCGTTTAACAACAGTTAAAAAAAAACATAGGTAATAGAAAAGTGTATAAGTGACCATTATTTTTTAAACAATTTTGTTCGATTTTTATGAACAATTTCAATTTTATTATTTTTCATAATTTTAACATTAGGTTCCACATCTTCAACTACAATATATGGACCTTTGTACAATTCATTTAATTTACTTGCAGTTTCATTTTTTAACAAGATTAAATCATCTTTTCTATACATTATTTGATTTATATTTTTATCATACACATTTTTTCGTGTCTGTTTACTATTTAACAAATTATTTCGAGCATCTTTTTGTGCTACTTGCAATCTATATTTAAGCTCTAAGCTATAATTATCAGGATTATATAAAGGTTCTACATTAGTTATTATTCTACTCGGAATTTGGCAATGTTTTCCAAAAACTAATTCATATGGAGCATATTTAGTTGATGAATGTACCGTATTATTAAAAGAAAAACACCAAAATGGAAGCCATTGGCTCCAAGTTTCAGGAAAATTATTACATTGTATTCTTAAAAATGCACCTAAATTTTTGTGGACATTTTCAAGTGATCCTATTGTTTCGTGATGATATGAAGTAGAATTTAACTTTTCTATATTTAAAAGTTTACAGACTTCTGTCAATGTAGAAGACATCAATTCTGTACCTTTATCTGTGGCTATGGTTTTTGGTATTCCGAATCTTAAAATAAAATTATTAACAAAAGCTCTTGCTACAGTAACCGCTTCCTTATTCGGAATAGGATACGCCTCGACAAATTTACTTAATTCACATTGTAACGTTAAAATATAGTTGTTACCGTCTATATCTATATCTAAGGGGCCCACTAAATCTAAAAATATTTTCTCAAAAGCATATGACGCTGTGGTTGTTATCACCATAGGTTCCTTAGTTTTACGTGAAAATTTAGACTTTTGGCATTTTTCACATTTACTTATAAAATCTCTAACATCTTTTTCTATTTCAGGCCAGAAATATTTTCGCCTAATATTATTAATCATTCTGCGTACACCAGCGTGTCCGCTTGTTGGTAATAAGTGATAATCATTAATAATAAATCCTTTATCTTTTTCGTCACATATTCGTTCAATACCTCGTAAAATGCATATACGTGGTGGACGAGGATCCGTCCATATATCTTTATTTTTAATCTCTTCTATAAGATCTTTTATAAATAACGCGTTATTAGTATTTTTTATTACACATATTTCGTCGACGTTTATATTTTTACAAAATTGACTTAACTTTTCCACAAAAACGGCTCGCGTGTATTGTGTCTTAAAATCAAGATTAACGTATAATATTCTATTATTTCGAGAAAATGCAAAACACTCATTTTCTACATTTATACTCATTGATTTCCTAATCCGATTTAATTCTTTTCCTTCTACTAAAGTCATTTCTATTCCTTCACTCGGTTTCTGCAATAATTCCACGATTTTCGGTTGATCAGGCCGATTATCAGTGTCGTTATCAACGATTTGAGTACTATTCCGACTATCTCCTATATTTTGCAATTTATATTTCTGAGCTCTAGTCATAACATTAACTACATTCTCATTAATACACTTTAATTCATCTGAAGTTATCGATATTCTGGACAACGCGTCCGCTACAGCGTTATCGCTTCCTTTAATGTAAACAATGTTAAAATCATACTCTTCCAATGTTAGTCTAAATTTTAATAATCTGCTCGATGGATCTTTCATGCCAAATAAATACAACAATGGTTTATGATCTGTCATGATAGTAAATTTTTTACCTAATAGGTAAGGTCTAAAATATTTAATTCCCCAGACAATAGCTACTAACTCTTTCTGAATTGTTGGGTAATTTCTTTCAGCTTTATTTAGGGATCTGCTTGCATAAGCGACTGGTCGTAAGTCTTTGTTACATAAGACTGTACCAACGGCAGTGCCAGAAGCATCAGTTTGCAAAACAAATTCATTATTATCTGAAAAATCTGGATACTGTAAAACAGGAGGAGATATTAATGCCTTTTTCAAAAATTTAAATGAATTTTCACACTGCTCAGACCAATTGAATGGTACATCTTTACGACACAAGTAATTTAAAGGGATAGTAATTTCAGCAAAATTATTAATGAATTTTCGGTAGTAGTTACAAAATGCTACAAAACGTTTTACTTCATCTATATTTTTAGGTGTAGGATAATCTTCAACGACTTTAATTTTTTGTTTATCTGGTTTAATTCCTTCTGCTGACACAGTATGACCTAAGTATAACAATTCTTTTTTCAGAAAATTACATTTATTTGGATTTAACTTGAGATTAACTTTTCTAAGTCTTTCAAAAACGTCTATTAAATTCTTATTATGACTATCTAGATTTCGTCCAAAGATAACAAGATCATCTAAGTATATAAAACATTTCTCATACGTAAGGCCAGACATAGCAATAGTCATTACCCTTGAAAATGAACTAGGACTGGTCTTAAGACCCATTGGCATTCGCTTCATCTGGTATTGTCCACTACTTGTTGTAAATGCAGTTAATTTTCTAGAATCAGGGTTTAAAAGCACTTGATAATAAGATTGACTAAGGTCTAGATGAGTAAAATAGATGGCACCAGAAAGGGATTCTAAAATATCAGTAATGTTTGGTAAAGGGAATTTATCATCTTGTATAACTTCGTTCAATTTACGGTAGTCTATTACTAATCGCCATTTTTTGCTATCACCATCAGATTTTTTGGGTACCAGTAAAATAGGACTGGACCACTCACTTTGTGTTTCCTCAATAATATCGTCTTTTAACATTTGTTTGATCTGTGTATCTATTTCAGGTTTTTGACTATATGGTAATCTGTATGGCTTAGTATAAACAGGACTAGAATTTGGTTTCAAATGAATGTTATGTTCATATATATTATTAATCGTTAGCTTGTCACCTGGTAAGTTAAAAATATCATTATATTTAGAGCAAATAGCTTCTATGGTTTTACGCTCAGTAGTATGCAAATGATCTAACTTTAATAACGATAATAAGGTTTCAGCTCGCTCAGCATTAGATCTACATTTATCAAAATGACATATTTGATACTCATTTAATGGTTGTATTTCTGGTTCAAAAATAGGTATGGTAACTGAGTCGGTTCCAGTGTTTAATATCTTAATTGGTATTACATTATTAATTGGTTTAACTATAACTGCTGCTAAAAATAAATCTTTGTCAAATTGTTTTGGTATAACAACATAATCATGATTCGTTTGTTTATTTTTTAACAATATATAGTGAATAGATTCACTTCTTGCCGGGATAGTTAAATAATTATAACATACATTAGATGACGTGTAAAGTGGTATAATTGATTCACCTTCATTATGTAAAATTAAATTATTATTTTCCAAGTCAATATGTGAATAAAATTTTGATAAAAAGTCTAACCCAATAATTCCATTGGATTTACAAGGTAAATCATCGAATACATAAAATTTATGTCGAAAATATTTACCATTTTCGGTACACAACGCAAGATAGACATAACCCTCTGAAAATATTTTACCACCAATTCCATTTATTTCAATATTATCGGTATACAAATGAATACGTCTTGTCAAAACTTTTTTTGTAATAGCTGATATGGATGCTCCAGTATCAAGCAACCATGAACATTTTAAACTATTAAAAATATTGAAATGCACAAACCTTACATTTTCGTTATATGTCAAAATATTATAGCATTTAGGGCCGAAAAAACTGATTCTCATTCCCTGAATTTTCATTTCCTTGTTTAGAGTCATCGCTCACTTGAGCTGACAAAATTTTACGTTGACCTTGAGTTTCTCTACCACGAGTATATCGAGGATTATTGTAATAATTATTGTGTCTAAAATTATTACCTCTTGCACGGCTATATGCATTGTATCCACCGCGCCGATTGCCAATAAAACGCTTATTCTGATAAGCATTATTATTATTATAGGTATGACCTTGAGAAAAATTACCACGGTATTGGGAACCGCGTCCATAACCTTGATGATAACGGGAGCCTGGTCTACTAAAATTACGACTAAATCTATTATTAATCGACTTACCTCTTACATTAAAAATGTTATTCGAAGTCGAAGGTTGAGCTAGCTCTTCGTCTTCAGCTGCACGTACTGCATCTTTTAGCTCTGAGTAGTTACGGGCCGAGATAATGGTACCTAAACGTTTGTATTTAAGACCATCACAAAACTTTTTAATTGTAAAACTCTCATTAATAGGTCTCAGGATGCCACACGCTACTTCATCACCGTTAGCCTGTGAAATCGTCAGATCTAATAATAACTCGGATAGTTTATTGCCGTACTCGTTAATAGATAAATTATTTTGTTGCAAATTATGGATCTGGCTAAGTATAGAATTAGGAGATTTTTTAGTGAGTAAATATTTTTGCATGTCTACTATAAGGCTAGATGCGTTACTATAATTGGTTTTTAATTTTAATTTAGCGCTTTTATTAATTCTAGTTTTTAAAACAAAATTAATTAATGTAGGTTTTTGATCTTCTTTAAGGCAACTGTTATATAATTCTACGGCGTTAATTATTTTTTCGGTCGTCTCCTCTGAACCATCCATAACAGGAATCAAGGATGTTCCAGTCTTTATATCAAAATTCTCCATATTTGTATAATTATTGCTATCTACTTCAATAGGTAAATTGTATGAGCAAATTTTACCATACACATCCTCAATTTTTCCTCTCAAAATATCATAAATGTACTCGGCCTCTTCTAAAGAAAGATTCTTTTCGAGAATAAGTCTTATAATTGTTTCATAAGAAGAATATAACTCCTTAGCTCTCGTTATATATTTAGTAACATTATCTTTATATTGTAGCCTCCTAGTAGGGCCTAACTTTCTTAATGTTATTTGAATATGTAATAATTCATTAAAAATAGTCTCTAGATCTTTTTCCATTAAGATCTTCAATAAACACAATTAAAGAAAGACACATGTTTGCTCAATAAAGCATAAAAAAAGAAATTAAGCCAAATTCCGATTAGTTTTCATAGATATTACACAATAAACGAAACTAGGTATGCATGTACCCATTTCAATAAAATGACTTAAGTATACCTGTATACTAGTTATACATTTCGTATAAAATTAAGTACATAATTAATAACGTAGAGCGGATTTTTTTTTTCTTTTGGTCTGTGTACCAAAAATTAGTCACGTTGAACAACACACGGGATAAATCACTCACGTTTTTTATAGTTCTGAGAAAGTACACAGCATTAAAAAATAATAATAATAAACAAGGTTTCCTCACGACATTCCGGGTGTCTCTGGGTGTGCAGATCTCGACGAGGTCAACATGCTCTCAAATAATGTCGGGAGAACCCCGATTCTCATTCCGGTCTGGGTCTCGCCTTCCGGACAGCCGCAAACGCATCCTTCGAACCAATTGTGTATCAATTTTTGCCGCAATCCACCTCTTCTGTTTATCCAAGATTTTTCTCGCCAAAATTACAATGATGATTATCGCCAACGCTGTGAGCGCAGCTGCCACCAGGATGTTATTTAAGTGTAGATGATTTTCTATAACCGTATTGCTGCCTCCTGAAGCATTCTGTATGACCGCCACGTCCAATCCTCAGTCTTTGAGTATGATTTACCCATGATTCCACAAAAATAAACCAAGAATTATTACAATGCGACGTGCGAACGAAACGATATTCGAAATCATTGTGTTTTGATTCTTGATTTCATAACGCAAAAAATATTAGTCGTCTAAGTTGGAGCACTGAGGCACACAGGAATTCGCTGAATTGCAGTATTCGCTCGCTACCCGATACGTCGTAGTCGCGCACCTGGGCGCTTGCGCAAGGCAGGGGTCGCCATGAAGTGTGGGGGGTTCCGGTGGATAATAAGACACACGTCTTTACTCAGAGACACCTTTAATGAGACTCTTCATACATTGAATATGATGACATTATAATATATCTATTATGCTTACACACTAAGTACTCCACACTACACATACATAGAGACGGACAGACAGCGGGAGGCGATTTTGTTTTGTGTGATAGTGATGATGTATTGGAAAAATTACTGAAATACAGTCAAAAAGGAATTCTGATTTTTGTTAGTCACCTGAAATCGATTCATTCTATATCTAAGTTAAAATATTTCAATGTTTCATTTCATAATGTTCACATCCTGAAAAACTAAGTTATATTCAAATTTTCTAATTTAATCACACACCTCAAGTAATATCACCCTGGTAACCTGGTAAGCAAGGTAAATATACAGCATAAAATATGTGTACATGACTAGTATAACATAGATGACTGGATTTAGGCCGCGTTTAATCTCCAAACTGTTCTCGATTAAGGCCATCCGCGTATTTAGCTTCTTTTGATCGCCTGATTTCATTGAGACCGCTTTCAAATAAACGCATCGATAGTTCTTATTCGATTTATACCATCACTGAAATTCTCGATTCTGAACATGACGTTGTACTATAATATCATTATTTATGTTAGTTCTCTCAGAGGAATATGGATATAAATAGATTACAGTTCTTCCAAACTACGATGTTGTGTGCTACGTGGAGAAATCTCATCTCACGATAATACTTATTTATTCTTGTCTAGTAGAATCAATAGTATAAAAAAAGAAAGGGTATTTACGTTTTACATAGTATAATATTTTATGTTTTTAGAGGTCCATACGGCAAAGGGGAATACCGGAACCTTTATAGGATCACTTGGATATCGACTGTCAGTCAGGATTGTATATCACGAAGAAGTAGAAATATCAACGTGAATGTTGATTGAAGTTACCGGTCCCTTGGAGGTATAAAAATACATGTTTCTAAGTCAACGCAATCAAAATGATACGTTCATTAATTTCACAATAAACTACATTTTTTCTCATGAAAACGAAACCGATAGGTACTTCCCATAGACTGATTACTGAACCGGATCCCCTAAAAGGAAAGCCTTATGTGTACCGGCCTGAAGTATTTATAATAGTTTATTTGTATCGTATGAATTGAATATGATGTGTTTACAGTTAAAAAATTGACATAACGATACGTACAATATGAAGTTTGTTCTGAAATTCATTTGTGTTTTATTATTACTTACGTTCAGATAATGTAATCAACTCTCTGTGTAATTATTATACTCTTCTGAATTCTATTCCCGTTGCAGGCCAATTATAAAAGTTTATACGAAACTAAAGATGCGCGGGTCAGACTCACCACATTTGTTCGTTTATTAATAAATTTTGTATATTGTCAAGGTCTTCAGGTTCGTGTTATAATACTTATAGGAACGATGAGGTTAGAAATCATCGTTCTAACACTGCCCCAGTGCAAGTTCCTTTATAATATTCTGTCAACATTCTGTTCATTTTAGTTGCCTTTGTGTCTTATGAAGTGATATTGGATATATTCACAGCACGACTTGTTACCTAATTCGATTTACACTAATTGACTTGAGAAGTATAATAAAATTTATCGTCGACATTTGTCGCGTAAGTTTTCACTACGCGACACGGTGTCCACATCTTTTCATTACTTAAAACTTCTGAAGTTTTGAATCATCGTCGTACGTTTTATTTAACTTTGCTATCTTAACTCTGAAGAAAATAATAAAAATTCTTACCAATTCTCCTTTAATATGTACAAAAAAATTATCCCAACTTCTCCAGGTTAAAGAGCACTTCAGAAGTGAATGAGACGGGGCTCTTTGTGTGTTTCTTGATTTCTATTACCATCTAATATTCATAACTAAAATGCGGGGTACAATAGTGAGCCCGAATTACCGGTCAAAAGAAACAAAGGGTATTGTTATCTCACTTAAATGGGAAATCGTGTTGCAGGATAATGGACTTGACATAAAAGAGGTTTTTTTTTGTTTCACAATTAAATGTGGGTAGAAAACAAATTAATTGTGGTTTGACTTTTTGTATCGGTACCTACATACGATTTTACTTTGCTGGTTTGGACAATAATTTATATATTATATATAAATAAGTACAAACAAAGAGTTCAACAATTTCTAACCTTTCATAAAATATACTTGGTTGATATTATTTATCGTAAAATAAAGATCTTTTTTAGACATTTTTTTATTCTTATTTATGGTATGTTTGCTGGTATGTCTGGTCTAGCGTATTTTTTATGAAGAAATGATATCCAAACTAGTGGCATATTTATCTCCGAAACAATGTTGTTATATAGATCGTACTCAGTGATAAATATATCAAAATTATTTACCTTAGGTTCTCTTCGTAGTAGGAAAACGGCAAGTGAGGGCAAAGTACGTTTTACGTTTGATCCAGTACAAATTGGAAAAATAAGGTAGAATTTTCCTTTATCAATGCAATAGAGGAAAGCTCTGTGAGTAAAAATTGACAACTATTTCATGATTTATTGTGCCTTTAAACGCGTGACAGTGAAAAGTGGGCAGCATACGTGATGAAAGCTATAAATTGAAGGTAGTTGGCGAAGTTGACAATGATGCTTGGAACATAATTATTATACAAGTTTAATCGTAAAGTGCAACAGCTGCATGAGAAATATCTAATGGTATCTATAATCAAACCACGGCCCAATGGGTGATTGAGAAGGTTAGAAAACGTTAAGGAATAATAAAGAAGTAATCAAAAAATGTAACAAGAAGTCACAAAATATAGAGATAGATAATTTATTTTTTATAAACGGTTAATATAACCAAGTTACTTGTGAAATTACTTCGTTACTAAACGTTTTTTTAGTATTTACTATTTTACTAAATCATCATTCTGAACCTTTTCCCCAACTCAGTTGGGGTCGGCTTTCCAGTCTAACTGTGATGCGGCTGAACTTCGATATAACTAAATAATACTATTTTACTAAATATTTGTAATTATTTGCTTCCAAAGAACAGACTAGCACTTTGAAGACTCTGTTATCTATCCTTTAGAACATTATCACTTGAGGATAACGAGAAACCAGTAGCTGTTTGCGTTGGTTTAATTAAATGTGGAACGAACGCATCGCTTCCATAAGTAGATATGTGTGTAATTAATTTCTTTCTTGTTCAACAACAAATCTTGTCTCATTTTCTGAAAATAATATATGTACGGTAACAGTTTTAAATCAGGCCTTGTGGGTATAACAATTCTTATAGCGGGAATGGAGAGCAGTGTTTGTGACAGGCAGGTGCCATGAAGATGACGTTAGACAACCCCCGGGGCCGCGTTGAACGAGTTTGCTCGGCGCACGTACTTGTTCCTGTCATTACGAAAAGCGCTTGAGTTTACCACCTGTCAACTGACGTATCTATTACCTAAGGATTAGGTATATAGTTCTCTACAGTCCACGAATAGTCCCTGACATCTTACTATTGTAAAATTGTGAATTAGTCGAATCTGTGCATTACAGGTATTTGCTTAATACATTGGGGTAGTTAAATTTTTGTCCGTTTGTTTGCGATGTACGCAAAAACTTCTGAACAATTCTTTTTGTGGTATTTGCATATATGTGTTTTTTTAGGAAGGTCTTGGTTTCGGACTTAAAATTTACCGTATATTTATTTCCAATTAGTTAAGTAGAGTTTTGGGTAATCAAAAGTGCGGTGTGTGGTTAAGTAGAGGTTGATGCGTGGATGTCAGTTAACGCGAACTGACATCCACGCATCAACCAGCTTTAAAATATACTCAAAAAATTGCGTTGAGTAACCGTCTATGATCTCTAATTGATTTCATTAGGAGGTACCTACATTATTAGATAATGAAAGCCGAGTTCGAGAGGTATTTTAAATATATTAAATTTCAAAATGAACAATAGGTCGTAATAGCCTCTTAAAATGAATTCCTACTTTGTTGTTACTCCAACAAAGGATATTATAATGTGCAGACATTCTGCAGAATACTTTATGGGTTTTCTGGGAGATCACAAAAGTTTTAGATTCCTATTATAGTTCGGCCAATATTCTCGTAAAAAGCAAGTTATTAGGCTAGTAACGTTAATAAATCGATGTCATTATGTATCAATGTCCTATATTTAATTTCATACTAGTCAAGTAAGAAAGTCTAATGTGATACTTTATAAAGTTAACGTGAATGTCACACATTGAAAAGAAACCACCTTTACTAATAGTATCGCGATGTATTTGATATTATTAACTTTTAGTACGACGACGGCGTTCGTAGAAATCAAACCATCATTTAAAAAAAAGTCTAAAAGTGTATCAAAATAAGCGTTCTGGTGCTTGAGATCAAACTGTGTTAATAATGGTAATTCTCATTAGATATTTGTTAGGTATGCTCAAATAGGTTGTCAAGTATTTTTCACCCTTACCCTCCATTTTTAAATAGCTTTTTAGTAATTTAGTCCTCGTCCATTATCATGGAAACCATTTAAATAAGTGTCACGTCACGTTTATTTTTCATCTTATATTTTATACTTACGTTTGATTACTTTGATCATTTATATGGCAGAACAACGTTTTAATATTAAAGTATTTTTTACTAATGAAATGTAAATGTATTAACATATGAGGCAGATACCTATTTTATTGTAGGAATTTAACTTTCCGAGAACCCAGTTCGGGTGGCTGTTTGCTAGACTCGCAATGCGACGCAATTCACTGAACAAATTTGTGAAAATCACGTTTGAACAAGTCATACATTTATGTGTTTGTGTATTTTATTTTATCGTGAGTCCGATCCGAACCGAAAATATTTTTACGGACCGTGAATGAATGGTAAAGGCTTAACATGTGCGAACAGGGGTAGCTTTTGGATTATTTATTGCTCTATGACCGAGTATTGCAAATAATTTACCTGTGTTTTAAGTAGCTGTGCGGGCATCGGATAGAATTTGTCTTGCTCAATCTTTATACGATTTTTGCCGATGTTGACAAAAACATCTCGTACCGCGAACATATGAAACATATATATTGAACTTATTTACTGAATTAGAATTTGTTGTTTACATGTTGCAAATGCCTAGGATTTCAGTTCAAAATATACCTAGTCTGGCTACTATTGTTTAACTCTTCTCTTCAGCGTGCTTCAAATCAACCACAACCACTATACAAATGGAAAATAAGACCGGCAACTGCAAAATCTCTAGTTAAATCAGCCAGATAAAATACTGTAGGTACTTATGGCTATAACCACTGTCCTTATACACTAGGATATCCGATAAGTGCTGAAGTATTAAATACTACACGCAAAAGCTGTAGTATATTTTTTATCTAGGTGGATAGAGTCGTAAACGGATACTTCTATCAACTGAATGACAGCACTCTTTCTTATTGACATAAAATGTAATCTGTTGATTGCTCAAAAGGACTTCAATATACTACCATTTTATACGATTTTCTTTGTAAGTAGAGTTATAGAATTCCTTTTAACTTGAATTAAATTTAAATATTTCTTACGCCAGTAGATATTATACTACTTTCCGTTACAGCAAAATTATTTGAGCTGTAAAAGCGAACCTAATTGTGACTTACTTGACTTAAGGTCCTTTGTCCCCTAGCTGGGGCAGAGGGCGTCCACAGTGAGTTTCCATCCCGTACGGTCTTGAGCTTCGCGTTTGACTTCGCTCCAGGTTTTTCCAATCGCTTTCGCTTCGTCAATGATAGTCCGCCGCCAGGTCTGTTTTGGGCGACCACGTTTGCGCTTTCCTTGGGGATTCCAGTCTAGGGCTTGCCTCGGTATGTGGTTTGGATCCCTTCGGAGAGTGTGGCCTATCCAACTCCATTTACGGCGTTTGATCTGCTGGTCGATCCGGACTTCACCACAACGTTCCCAAAGCTGCTCGTTGGAAATTTTTTCTGGCCAGTAAATACCCAGGATTCTGCGAAGACATCGGTTACAACCTAATTGTGCTGTCTTCTTTATTCCGGTGATACAGGCACGTTATCTTATACCTATTTACTCAACTCGACTGGAGTTAAGATAGTAAATGAACTATTGAACTTCTTGTATGTGTTAGCATTTTCCTCATGGCGAACACACTCTAATCAATCTAACCAAGCTGCAACTATGGAGATAACTACATACGAAACTTGTGGTTTACGAAAATGGTCCACGCGACTTGAAAGATTATCAAACTTTTAGACTATCTACCAAGGCGTGTGTACTGTGTAACTCGCTATTTATACACATTTTGGCCTCATTCTACCTACCTTACTTATCTCCTACTTGCCTACTTCTAAGAATTAACGACTCAGTCAGTTCTCAAAGCGTTTTTGTAAATTGCTTGTTTAGGAATCTGCGTATAGAATAATCATCGAAGGACCTCGAGATAAAATCTTTTTGTTGTGTATACTAGACAAAGGACAGAAATTGCTTTACAATTGGGGATTTCTTACCAAAATATACTATGTTTTATATAAAATTAAGATCGTTATGTAAAATATATATTTACCATAATTTGACATATATTATTCATGTACCACTAATGATAATGGAGTATTTTGTAACTCTAGTACCTTATACTACCTTATACTCCTTATACTCTTACTTAGCAATTACCGGCTGTAGGTAATAATGCAACTTTCACGGCAATAGATCTTATACCCTATATCTTCCTACAGTCCCGGGTCCTTTAAGCGGGGCGTGAAAAAGCATCTGATGAGGCCGTCAAGCTGAGCGCCACCATTGTAGCACTGAACGTGTTTGCAATGGTGACCCTCTTTCATGGGACTTTGCCTTCAGCTTAACATCAGGCGAGGTGAAGTCAAATTGACGTGCCATAGATAAAAAAAAAAAAAAAAAAAAAATGTGTTCAAATATTTTCAACATTCTGTCATGTAGATGTTTCTCCTATATGTTTGTTATATTATTTGAAGCATCTTGCTCATCGATATCACACTAATACAAATTGTTCATATTTATTAGTTGTTGTGACTTCAAAAATTTATTTACAGGTTATTTTCATTTAAGCTTAGCTAAAAGCTTTCAAATCTGTCTGTAAGTGTAGTAAGAATGCTTTGATGTTTATAAGTGTTACTCTGTGACCTTTTTTATATAGGACACGTCAATATATTATGCCTTTACCTCTCTGGAAGGTAAGCTGAAGGCAAAGTCTCGGGAAATAAGGCCTCCATAACATACATCAATAAATAGATAAGGTATTTTAATTGAAATATTATCCTTAGTTACTGTTACAATTGTAGTTAAGTATATGACTATAAAAAGTTAGCTATACCTAAGTTCACATAGTAGTGGACGAACCATCTGCATTATTAGAATCACGTAAACGCGATAAAATAAACCGACGTTTACAAATGGTAATAGCCAATATTGTACGAAGTTTTATTTGATAAATACAATGGTTATGTCCATGTTTACTGTTTCCTTTTTCTAGTAAAAGAAATAACTAGTTTAGATTACTGATAGACAGAACATTGATTGTGCTGTTAGAAAACACTATAAAATGATCGAATTTTTGTACAGTTCTCTCAAAATGAAACACATCTAACTATTCTGTGTTTTATTCATTTTTTTTCCAATACCTACCGAAAAAATGCAACTTGATTGAAACAAAATATTTCAGTCATTCGAAAATTTAGACAAAATTTGATAATGTGAACGCCGAAGTTCTTTTGTGGAATTCAAAACAGTATCACTACCTACTGTAGGTATGTTTTATTCCATGTGAACAAGCAAAGAAATTTTATCTGAGAAATTTAATGTTCGAATTACCATTTTGTTATATTGAAATATTTGTGTGAAAATATATTTGAATGTCCAGTCGAATACAGCAAGTATCAAGGGTTACTTTTTGCAATTGTATCTATACTGTTTGACTCGCGACTATTGAGCCCACTGTTTGACTCGCGCTTTATGAAACAAACAACCTTTTCCTTAAATAACGTTAGATCTGTTAAATGGTGTTGCAAATTCATCAGTCTCATTCACACCAACATACCGTTCTAAATTCTTTTCTATTTACCTTCAAACAGTCATAAAACGTTGAAATTTTTAATGTTATCTTGAAAATATTTTAGAACGCTAATAACAATGCAAACTCATGCTATTGCATAAACCACACAATAGTGCTGCCGTAGTTTATAGATTTTGATGTTAAGAAAGAAAGAAAGTTATAAAAGAAGAGAAATAGTCTGTTATTAGTCTACGAAAATACTCGTAGTATTGCTGAAAGTAAAATAGCTTTTATATTCATAAAATGGCATGGCCGCGGGGTTCTTGGCAGGGGTACAATATGAGGTCCACGTTATCTCTTCCCATGGGTGTCGTGTAAGACAACTAAGGTATAAGGCTGTGAGGTCCATGCAGTAGACCTTTAATACATGTGGAATGAAGACGTTAATACACCTCAGCTTGCTCTCTCCGGCACAAACAGGCATGAGTAATATGTAATGTACATAATTATAATCATGCTTTATTTATACTTTTTTTAATTTAAAAAAGAATCATAGACAAGTAAAAACGAATGTATTCAGTTCGGCCTACATTGAGTTGTAACTCCTGTTAAAACAAATGATACGAATTTGTTCGTCTTCAAAAGGAGGAAGTCTGATGTTGTATCGAACCTTTGTTCTAAATGCCTGTTTATCGTCTCAAGTTACAAATCGAACTCATGTATTGTATAAGCGTAGAATTATTACATTCTATTTGCTCACTGAAGCTGCTTCAGAGTGATCTATTTCAATAAAGCTGCTTTGAACTTTGTGCGAAATGCCTAAAATGGATCGTGCAGAAACGTCACGTAAGATCTTTTTTATTGTTTCACCGACTTCTCATTTTTGAATAAAGAATCATTAGGCCTGGGTGTGCTTCAATAATTTTATTTATTAAATAAGAAAGAAACTTTATAAGTTCGCTTCGGTTGGCCCAGACGCCCCAAACGCAATAGGAATATCAAGTAATGTAAGTTGTAGATCGTTACTATTATTCTAGAGGTCTTCTAATTATATAAGTATTTGTTATAATAAGCAGGTGTGGTCTACAAACCTAAAAGAGCATGATTTCATACACTTCTTGGTCCAGTTCATAGTTATTTAAAGTACCTTTATTCATCTGTTTGTTTATTTATATTCTTAAGTTTAGTAGTTACTTTTATGAGATTGTGTCATTATTGAGTACAAATAAGAACCAAAGATTTTGTTTAACTGGAGTACCTGTCGTATTCAATGATTTACTATCGAAAATTATGACAATATTCTTCGCACTAATTTCAATCAATAAACAGTAGGTATGGTCCAGAAATCCGTTCTCTGTTACATAGATGTCTGAATTATAAAGCAAGTGTAACAAGATAACAAATTTAATTAGGCGTTACAAGGCGCCCTCGGGGACGTTTGGCAGAATATTGTCAACTAACTTTCTTGAGGTTTCCACATGTAGAGGAAAACACGTGTCGAAGTTTCATTTCTTGCAAGAAGTAGATTGAAGTTAAAGTTTCGAGAATTACATTAGTTTTACGGTCGTGTTTAGTTGGTTTCTGATATTAGTATCTGAGTTATCAGGATATTTACCTTGTGTTGTTTTAAGTGATTACAGTTTAGAGTTACATTCCTCCATGATCACGGCATTCGCAACACGAAATATCAAATACTCCAAATAAAGCATGATAAATATCCTAGGTATTCGTGGAGATCGTGCGCACGAAAAAAGGTAAATATCATATAAAGTCTGCTCCTTTCTATCTTTTTAAAATTGAGTAAGAGTTACCTTGGCCATTGTTAGAGTAGACAAATTGAGGATGCACGATTTTCCTCCCCAATTATTATTTTACAAGTGTAATAGACAATAATGCCTCTTTGGTCCCGTGGCATAATTTTGCAGTTATATTTGATTGCGGACGGTTTCGGGCCAATTCCGGGTCGCACAGTGTTATTGGTTTTTTCTATTAGGAATTTATTGGTAACCGAACAACGAAAACGTACAATAGACTCGCCCTTTGTTATAACGTGAAATGGACGTAAAAGGCATCTCTACTATCCTCTTGGCCTCGTGGGCAACTGAGTAGGTTGAATCATTACAAGGTTAAGCAATACTAGCCAGATTAGTCTTAGGATGAGTAGTTCTTAAAACATTTAACCCTCCCTTTTGTCACGGATAGTTAGTGTCCTTAAAAGTCCGGATTGTGGAGGTCAAATGACAGTCGCTTCAAGGAGAATACTGTAGTTCGACCGTTTTGTCTCTTCTCTGCCAAAATAATACTTATCTCACTAGATATTCTTTATCATGTCCTCATGAGAATGCGTTCAAATTATTTATGCAATGTTCATTTAACTAATGTGTTTAACTTCTAATTTAGCTGAAATGTTATCTCTTCTTTATTATTTATCTATTCGGAAATACTTCGTCTTTAATTTCCTAAGAAAATATCGCGGATGAAGCGGTATATTTTTGTCTCTACCCAAAGTGTGTTCTTTGAAACGTTGAATGTATCCTCTGACTATTTGTTTTTCATTTCGTTAGAGCTTATTTGCTTTCTTTGAGGTCGCTAGGCCCTGCAGAATCGGACAGGCATGTGTGGCAGGGGAGTAGTGAGGACCTACACGGGTATTAATTTTCTCGGCCAATATATTATTATAATTAGGATATTATGTCAAACCTATTTTAACATACTCCTATCTACTGTTTCTTCCTATCAAACGTTGGTTTAGACTTTATTAAAGCACACCAACAACTCGAACTCACTGTATCTCGGGATTTTATTAAAAATAAATGATACACTCGACAGAGGCGTATTTTTATTGTGTCGGATTTATACGAGTGGTAGGTAACTTAGTTTCCATGTTTTCACTGCTCTTTTTCGATTTGTATCTTTCAGCGCTCTAGGCGTTGAAAGCTACCTACGGACCTATTCGACCATTGAAAATCAAAAGCGATTTGGAATCTAGCTCTAAATTCGAATTTAATACCCGTATTATAAATTGAAGTATTGTATAGCGGCTAGTTGAATAAATTCTATTGCTGTTTAAATAACAACCTATCTATGAATATTTCTAGAACCTTTTGTTTACTACCATTAAGGCTTTTATTTATTAAATTATTCGTAAATGTATTGTTCCTATTTTCGACCTAAGTGGTTCACATAAAGAATATAACGCAAAGAATGGGTTGCCCCTGCGGGAGGTACTGTAAGTAATTTTAATTGAAACGCCATTTGAAACGGTGGATACTTTTACTGTATTATTCTGCATTTATTTTTTACAGTCATTTGCCCGAATCCAATGAGCGTCACTTTAAAAAACCATAAGATGTCTTATTACGGATGTCATGCAACAAAGATTTATTTACTAGCTTCCAATAAATTACAGCCATCCTACCTGCTGTATGAGACCATCTAAGTGACATTTCTTCCTTCTCACATCCCCGATGTGTTAGTAAGTTGACCTGATTTATAATGCGTAGGTATATTTGTGAAAAATAAAACAACGCAAACGCAAGAAAACGATGAGGATATAGATGCTATATCCTCATCGTTTTCTGTGGTTCTTACGGTCATAAAATACAATATTCAAGCGCAGATTAAACCCAAGAATATTATGCAAAAGATTGCACTGCTAAGCGGTAGTCGACTGAGTAAGCACAATGCATAAAATGATTCGATTCTTGGGGACAAGTTGAACACACTTGGATCTATGATTGTCGACCCACTTGTTACTCACATATACTCACCAACTGGAAAGTTTTCTACAATTTTTCTTCAATAACGTCACATAACTTAGTCCATGAATCTGGACTCGGCTGTTGACTTTACACATTATATGTGGTGCATGTCACTTACGACTGTGAGTACTTACTTTAATAGACCTCAATATTAATTTAATCCTTTGCTACCTTGACAATTTTCGTGATTTAAACTACATTAAATTAATTTATACAACTATAAAAAAGTAGCACCCATTGATCTAGTTTATTCTATTGCAAACCACCCACCAAGATACTAACTGATATTTTTATTCCTATCGCAATTAATAAGTACTACGTTTAGTGCCACATTACTCATTTATATCGTTGTCTTAGCTTCTATCAGGAGTTTTAAATTGCCATTTGAAACTACTTCTACTCGACGCTAGTATTGTCTAACAATATTAATCCCGTCTCAAGCAGGGAGCGAGCGGCAATTTACGCAACCCGGCTATATCTTTCAAGTCCGCGCAGTAGATTTCTCCTTTTTAGCTAGATTTTGTGTGCGCTCCATTTCGACCCAGTTTAATGGCTAGACGCGGGAGCCATACAACATCCGGTGTTTTCCATCTCCTTGCTTACTTGTCTTCTTTTTATAGTAAATTTTCACTAAAATACTGATAAAAAATTTTTTGCTATTTATATGTTACGTAAAATCTCAACTATGTCAACAAAGATATCGGGCATACAAAATGAAATAGGATTATCGAATGAAGTGAAAATTGAATTTTCCTTTCGATTAGCTTCTCTAGTTGGTACATTACCTCGACATGATAAATTAAATTCATTTATCTACCCAGTTAAGGCCTGCTACATGTGAGACATGTCGTACCACATCCTTAAGTATAAATGTATGCTCAAAACTTCTGCGTAATATACGTCGTTAACGACTCTTCCAACCCGCACGTACATCATACGATAAATTAAATTCCTCACTAATGCACACCAAGAGCCAAACAGAAGCATATACCTACTATGCCTGATTTCCCACGCCTTTTCAATGTGGGTTAGCGATAAATGCATACTAGAAATGGATGGTATTTCAGAGAAAACTCCTCAGAAAGGGATTTGTCAGAATGGATTTTAAAATTGTCTTACTGCGGCTCCATAGGATTAAATTACTGGCAGCAGTATCTGTACTTCCATTTTTTTCATATAGCTAAATTGGATTTGGTTTCAAGAGGCGCTTGTTATTTGTCCTCAATCACTGTGGCGCGAAAATAAATAATTGGGCCAGGAGGTGGTGTCAATTCGTCGATTCCTTGAAGAGTGTGAGCGCCACAATTATTCATTTCATTTGCTTTTATTTCAGATATTTACAACAATTACAGAGAATGTGCTTCAGTAAACAATGATACCTATTCACGCTAGCAATAAATGATTATAGTTTGAAAATGTATTTACAATTTTATGTATAAAACTCGTTGGAAGAAACCAAATGAAACCAAATTCTAAGTTGAATAGTTCTCCATCTAGTTCCCAGTTCCATTAACAGAATTGTCTCAATAGTATCAAATTGTTGTAGGTATTGTCATCCGGATGTTACAGTTACATACTTACAAGGTTTCAAATCGATTCTAAAGTTTCAAGTAGGTTAAAATCTGCTCCTAAGATTTGGTCACATTTGTTACTTCAAAATTTAGTTACCAATTGAAATATACCTATAGCAGATTTTACTACTAAATTTACTTCTTTCATCACAATCAAAAGTAAAGATAGTTTATAAATATAAAGAAATCTGAATTTAAAAAATGTAGGAACCGGCTTGCCTCAATTGGTAAACGATCCTTTTTTTACACGCGAAAACCTTTCGCGGGCTTCATCCCATCAGAGATCGGATTGTTAAGATGGATGTGTCGCATTTGAACAGACTAAAATCGCACAGTGTTTTATCACCACGTCCCGCAATCCAACCTTTAGAATTCAATGCAATGACCATCCACTCAACCAATTGTAATAAAAAATACCTTCCTAATAAAATCTCTTCAGTTAGTTTCTGCGACCAAGAGACCAACGGACAAACATAAGAACCGCTAATTTAACAATATTGAATCTCTTCAATTTCCAACCAAACGTATTTACAATTATTATTTTATAATAGTATTGTTCTATAGATACAGTGCATATACTATTGTTATATATCTCTAATTGACCATACGTCGTCATTTGCAACCCGTCTCAAATTGTAGGTCGTTGTAAATTTATAGATTATGTCGTTTGAGATCCGGCCACAAATAGTGGTGTCGAGTATGGCCACAGGGCACTATTAATAACGATCCGTGTATGCCTGTATCATCCGACCTCTCGCCCGTCCGTTTCTCTATTGATCATACTCTTGTCATAAACACATTTCCCCTAATGGACTCCGGGTCCGTCTTTTGAGACTATTGTTTTTGTCCCACAATCAAGGGTACGGTCGGGCAGTCACTCATCATGTATCATTCCTATAGTTCCTGGTATAAAGTACCGCGTAGAACATTATGGGAATATTCTCAACGACCTAAATTGTAACAAAAGATCTAGTCTTATGTTCATCAATGTTATTGTATCACTTTGTAATATTCTGAGGACATATCTCTGGAATTATAGTTATTGTTAAAAGAATAAATAACAGTAGAAGTGAATGTGAAAATATGTCATATAATTATTTTTGTTACTATTATATAAACAGTGAAAACGTTTAAAAAACTATAATTCTTTTTGTTTATGCTGTTTCGTTATATTATTCCAAAATCTTAAATGTATTGGCTACATTACTTTCTATAACATCACCGACCAGTTTCATAAATTGGTTTCGTTTCCTAATCCTCCTTGATCAATAAACAGATCGTCTTTTATCGTCAACAATCCTTTATCCTAACGGATGAAACGAGATTTAACTCCTTACATAGAAATCCTATATATATAATATATCCTGTGGTATTCCCTCTGTGTGCAAACAACCAAGTTCAAGTATTGGTTTTGAAGTACATACCTACTAGGTAGTTTTTTTAGCTCCTCCTTAACTATAATTTCATAATTGAAATTAAACCACTTTTTACAGAGTCTATTGCCACAATTTGGTATTATTTACAGTTTGTACAGTCTGAGACGTTTTGGCGTTATTTTCAGCATCCTTCTTCATTACATAGCAGAACTTCAAAATATGTGTCAGCTACCATCAAGTGACATTCACCTAAACTTCAGAAAGTATCATTTCATTTAATGACTATGTTTTATCTAATTTATTCGCTGTAACGTCTAGTACATTTTTGTAATTGCGGGGCTCTGATCCTATTTTTAATATCTGGGTAGTATTTTTAATGAAACAATGTACCATTTATTTAGCCTGAAACTGGGAGTACTTATTACGAACAAAGTAAGTTCAATCTCTTTTATCGTGACGTTATAGCAAGGAGAATTGAACGCCTCTACCCAACAGTTCCTATAGCGGGCGCCCACTCTCCCGTAAAATTATGTTCAACTTGTTCTTTGTTTTTTACATCGCTATCACTCTTATACAAGTCTAGGCGATAGTCGTCTATAAAGGAATGTTGATAATACGATAAGAAATTTACCTCGACGATTGCGGCTTGTCATGGCTTGAACGATTACTTGCAGACATTTTTGAAAACTAAAAATCTATAATCACTCGTTCTTAATGGTTTCCAGATCAGTCGTTTATCATCTTATGTCATACACAGGTTTCTGGGGAAGAGCGTTACAGATAGATGTTTCTAATATTATGAATATAATATATTTTCTTTACAGCACCAAATTTCCGAGATGTCAGATACATGCGCTTGATTTCCGCCTCTATTATGGGTATCGCGTATAGCCAAACGGCCGAATTTAAAAAATAGCTTGCCGATTATGCGGTGAGCCGCGTGGCGCGGTGTCGTAATTACGGCATCACTCGGGTAAAACGACGAAATAAATTGAAAAGCGAGCTCCGGTGAAAATTCGAGCCGGAAAAATATATCTCTACGGCACTTGGGCCGCGACTGATACGGACGCAGATAATGTATTTGTTTTTGCTAAAATCTCATTGTTGTAGGTACAAGAGTAATAAATTATTCCTTCGTGACAATAATTGCATTGTACTCTTACTGAACAATTACTTCATTAATGTTAATGAAATAATTTTACGTTTGTTGATGGTTTTTAATTTGTTCTTCGAAATGACTATATTGCTATGAACTTTGACGGCTGTTAATTAATTCTTTTTCATTGCAGCATTGATTAATATAAACGTCATTGACAAAATAGTACGTTTTAAAAAGTTAAGATAATCGTTCTTTACTAAACTTAATTATTTTACTCGATAATTTAACACATTGCGAATTCGTGTGTAACCGTTTAGGAAATAAAATACTAGGTTTGAGTAAATATTCATATCATATTACAATTATGAAAGCTAGTGAAGCTGTTTGGATATTTGATATTCCATCACGCTAGGGCTGAACGTATCTGGTTTACCTTAATTTGGTACAGGCATTCTTTTTATAGTGCGTAAAATGGAGCCGGAGAGAAAGGTTATGTCGGACTTGAACTAGTGAGTAACATATCCCTTGTACCCCGGCCAACCCTTGTGGGGACCATATAGCTATCCGGTATGGGGTAAGGTACAGAGATAAAACAAATTACATAATAAGTTTTGAACAAAAAATTACAATCGACTTCTAGAGCAACAATGCACGGGATAGTAAAACATAATTACAGATGTACTTCAAAGATAAAATACGCGTAAAACTTTCCTTCAAGTCGAAATCTCCAAATCTCTTAATTACAAAATCCAACAGCTGCCAAAAATTTCGGTTGGTGAAGAAGTTCTTAGGCTCTGAGATATTAAAATTAAATTCACTGTATTTTGTACATACTTTATTAAACTATAGGTTTAGTTATGTCTAAATTTAGTACTGTAATAATCTCTGGCCTTCTTTCCTCAAACACTTCACTAATGGATGGTTAGGTACTTACATTAACGTACAGGAACAGGCATATAAAGTTTCGGATATACGACTACAGTCAACTGATAGTTTTACTTAGTACAAAGACTACTAAACTTCTTACAGTGTAACATGTGTACGTAGTACACTGGGTTCAATAAATCTGCACTGTACACATTTAAGGTCACCTTACTATTTACCTATACTATTATAAAATTATAAAAAGTTTATGGTTGTCCGCGATGGACGCAAAAACTACTGAACGGATTTCGATGCGGTTTTTTTTTTGTTTGAATGGGTTTGGTCCGACTTAGAATCTTCAGATGGCGCATAGGTCACGATAACCGACAACCACGCGGGCAGAGCCGCGGGTATAGTATGTATATTATACAATATTGGTACAAGCACAAAATGGTAAGATTTTAATCATACTTAGTAAATTTATGATGCTATAGTTGTCAAATATTTTCGTTATAGTAATGAAAATCGTTGCAATAATAAACGTCATTACATTTTGCTGGTGGTCCGTCTCTTTAACCAAATGATGAAACTTTCAAGTGTACACTGATTTGTTATATGAAGGCACACACTAAGTAGAAAGAAAGATGATATTAAATCCGTTTGTCTATATTTAATGGCATTGAATTAAATAATATGAGTAGGCTAGGTATTCCAGTGGGAATTACAACTGATTGGCCATATAATTTTACTGGCATGAATTAATACAAACTGGGCGATTCAGCTCTAGGGACTTAACCCTCATAAATGCTATTGCAAGGAAGCTACATTACATATTGTAATCTGTAACCAAAACTTCTTGATATAAGCGTTAATCCCAGCCGCATCCAAAGCTTTCACCTCGAAGGCTAGGGTCTGTTTTTTCCAGTCTAACTGCGGGTTTGGCTGACCTTCGATATTTTTCATGAAGCGACTGCAATCTGATCTCCACAACTTATTGGTGATATTAAAGAATTGCAGTGAGACAAGTTGTTGATTTTTAGGTCTTCAACTACATGTAACGACTGCCATAGATGTACGTATGACAACCGGGACCGCTTAACGTGCTCTCCGAAATACGACCAGATTTATGCAAATAGCCATATTCGTAGAGTAGTGGTCGTATTCACAACCACCTCGTCACAGAGGCAAACATACCTATACTTATTATAATACAATCTGTTATAATACAACAAGCTATTGATTGTAACGCTTGCGAAAACGAAATAAGTTGCACCTTATTACAGAACAAGAACAAGATTTTTTTTAAATATTCGTTGTGGTTTTATTTCAGGGTAAACTTTAGCTACACATGCCTGTTTTTCCTCTATACAAACGTCTGACGACGTTGGTTGGTGAGACGTGACTTAAATACAGTCGCCTTTTTCTTTGACCACAGAAAAAAGCTAAATTCTCTCGAAGGCAAAGGTTATCTGGGATTCTAACAGCGATTTACTCTGAATGATCGTACTGCGCATGATACCTATAAATCGACATCGGTAAACGCAGATTGGTGTGCCATTAACAACTTACGTGGTAATTATTGCTACTGGCATGCTTCATGTCAGTTCAATCCGATATACATTTAGAGCGAACAAGTTATTGCTTAGTTTCTGACAGCTTATATCTCCTTTAATACAAGTTAACGATCAAACTTCGTGATGCGCAAAGTTAGCGCATGACACATGTTTGTATTACAAGAACCCAGCTTCTACTGACATTGTTATTGCGCTCATGAAGATTCACCGCATCATACATGAAACCAGAACTTTTCAATTTTAAAGCAGGCTTTAATTTTGATATATGTACTATCATGAAACCGCTTCGTTGGCTGCGCGTTCAAAAGCGACAAGCTTGGTGTTATCGGGAAAATAAATGTGTACCCTCGTGAAATATTAAGTTTTAACATTGTGATGATATGGGTTTGTAGATTCATGTTTTCGACTAAAATTGAACATTAAAAGACATTGCAAATATCATAATAATTCCTTCACAACGTTTGTATATAAGTGTGAAGAAATAATTATTAAATATTACATGAAAGTAAGTTATGAATAAATTGGAAATGTATGACAAATCGCGAAGTGTTCAGTACCATTACAACGCAGAATGACATAACATCCGTTATCTCATTAGACAAGGTACGTCAGAACGATAACTGTCATCATCCTAATATCTGGCAGTCAGAATATTTCTTATCATTCTAATAATGTAGAGTATTTCTTATTTGATTATCATTACACAAACACAAACTGTTAAACAAAATTTCAGTGACAATATTGACCAATTCTAGTCACTATAATTACGCTGAACAGTTTTATGCTTCATTTTAATTTGTCATAATTTTATTACGATGATATAAATAAATAAATAATAAATTATGTAATTCTCATGAGGCTTGAAGTGAATTGGAAAGAAAAAAGCAATAGAGCAAAGGGGTGAAGCGATTTCTATTTTCAAATTTTAAATAAACCATGATTAAGGTTTTTAATAACGCGATGGTATAAAGGGCAGATTCAATGAGTATGAAAAAAGAAGAAATATACTTTGACGTAACACAAAGACTTTCCAATATAATACAAAATGGTGAAATTGAGTACAAATTCGGTCGTCTCAAATTCATTTAGTGTTAATGTACTTTTTTCGAGTTTATTTCTTGATACATAAATTGACAAATAAATTAACGTGCAACATGAGAATTAACGTTATAAGGCTCAGTTCAGCTCGAACTTGGCAACAGTTTTACTTTCAGTGCTAAAATTGTCACAACTTCATTTCGTTTTCCATGGCATCGTGGCCGAAAGCGGGGGTGACGCTTGTTCAGAAGTTCTTGACAACTACTCTTAGCGACGTAAATTTTAAACTTAGCATGTAATAGTATTTAAATTAAGTTAATGATGTAAATTGAGTTTACCTTAGGCATAATAATTTGATACCTTTAAAGGTATGGATTGTGCAAGTACTAACATTATGCAGAGTCTTAGGGAAACACTCCAGAAGCCTAAGACTTTTTTATGCCAATACCAAATCCAAATTTTTTATGCCAAAATGTATTGCACCCGCACTACTGTGCCATGTACTTTTAGCTTCGCAAACGTTTACCTAATACCCTGTTGCTTTTTCCTATATTTCACTTTATAACATGGATATCACTTTTGTGTCAACAACTTATCTACCATTGTTTAAGGGCGGAAATAGAAAAAAAGGGAGGATTGTCCTCCAGAACTCTCTTCTGTTTCCTTGATTAATCTCTGTCGCGTCCGAAGCTTTCATGTCGGAGCTTATAGTCCAGAGATTGCTTTATCCCATTTATGAGTGTTTAGTTAATCTTGGATATTTTCCGTGAAGCGATTGCCTTCAGCGAAAGTATGCATATCCTTTCATTAGCTACACGCTACACTACTCAAGGAAGTTTCTTCTGCCAAGCAGATGTCATTTGGACATAAATTTTTTCTTATTCCAGGAATAACTCTAAAGTATTTTTAGAAGCTAAAATGATACTCATAATTGATACTGAAGGTGCAACAGGGCGAATAGTTCACATTCTCGTGGAATAACAATAGTTATTGCTTTCAGAAGATATATTCTAACGCTTTTTTATCATAACGGCGTGCCTGAGTCGACCACGATAAATTATCCATTGTTGGGCTCCGAATTCAACAAGAGCCGTTTTTGTTCAATTCTTCGACTCGTCGTCTATGGGAAATTTATTACCTTCTCTGACGCATTTAAATACGACCGATTATATCAGAGCAGAGAACTTAAAATGTTGTGAGCACTCAACTGAAGATGCTAATTTTCACATTTTATCGCCACCTTTATCAAGATTTGAATTATTATATGCTATTATATTGCAGTATACTTCTCATTTACCTGCACCTTATTGTTTCATTCACATAAACTATAATGTTTAGGACTTTTTATTTATTTATTTAATTACACACCCTAGACCACCACTATAAACATGCCAATGTGATAGTGAAGTATCATAAATTAAAATAAGTATTTAACACTTCGTAGTCCCTTCAAAACACGATAAACTTGCGTATTTACCATATTAGTAGTTTCAGTCGTTGAGTCCAGTATTTGTTCCTAAGAATTTACATTTATATCATATTTATCAAGATTAGATGTGTTTTTCTAAAAAAAAGGAATAAAACTGGATACACAAAATGTTTCGCAAAGCAAAAAAGATATCAATATTTTGAAACAATATTTTGGGCTGACCTATGCTCCTAAAGCCTTCATACATACATACATAAAGTATTCATACTTGGAACCTTTTTTACAATATTACTATTATCGCTTCGACAGACGTTTATTTCTCAATTTTTCGTTTACTGATGCCTTCTATCCATTCTCGTCACACCACACATCCATCTGAACATTCCCATCTCTGCCAAATGTAGTTTTCTTTCATCCGTCGCTTTTAAGGCGAAACATGACGAACTATACAATACGGCAGGTCTGATCATAAGTTTATAGATTTTCCCCTTGAGCTTGAGGGAAAATTAAGTATCGCATATTGTTTTGACCGGCCGCCATTTCATCCACCCTACGTCAATGCTGTGCTTCACTGCGTGATCAATTTCCCCATCAGCCTGAATAAGAGTATCTGAGTATCTATTATTTATTTATTTAATTTTAGCTTTTAGTCCAATAATTTCCTTTGATTTAGATTGAAACTATTTACAAACATGCACATTTAATATAACATTAGAATTGTTCTGTTCTTCTAGTTCTCTTCGACTAGGATAATGAACTAAAAAGTTGATTACCAATCTTTATCAAATTAGTTAGCTTAATTTATTTGTTTAAATATTTATCTATGACAAATTATTAATTGTTATCTTAGTTTAACTATGAAAAACTTAATGATTGAAACTTAATTTTATTATAAACTAGCTGTTGCCAGCGGCTTCGCTCGCGTGGACTTCTGATCCCGTTCCCGCTGCTTGTACTTCTGATCCCATTCCCGCTGCTCCATAAAAACCTTCCGTAGAGTTCAAGGAATGAATAAAAAAAGAATTACTCGAATTGGTCCAGCCGTCTTCGCGTTATGCGCTTACCAACATATTTAGCGATTCATTTTTATATATATAGATTATAGTAATTTTTTGATTATAATTAGTTATTATAGTAATGTGTATATCTTTATTTTGAAATTTAATTATTTACTTCATGAACTCTGTGACTTATGTATAATTTTGAAAGTCGAGGTGGTGGTGTTATTAGCTGAAACACAGGTGAAAGCCTAGTTCAGCAGCAAATGCTATAACCAGACACAAATCGTAATAACATTTAATGTAACATTGGCAGACAAATTGTGTTATTATGATAGTTTCTCTGGATAATAAATAAAATGAATTATACCTTCATTGAATTATAATCTAATTTATGTTATGTCGCAAATGGCCTGTAGGTACGCCTTACCGAGCGTAATTATACTCTTACAAGTAGCGCAAACCTAGATCCATGGTATATCGTACATTGAAATCAAAGCATGTTTTTTATTGATCTTTTGAATGGGCCGGAAGCAGGTTGAATAAAGTTGTAAGCGGTGACCGTAATCTATTTTGTGCTCGATCCCAGCAACGTGTGACCGACGTCAGTCGGTTGACCTCACATATTTCTTCTATTCGCCAGTGCTCGTTACTTTTGTGAACACCGGCATTCCATCTATCATTTTTCTCTCGCCCCGATGACCTTTAACTTGACGGTAGTGAGATTTCTTTGGAACTTCTTCGTTTAATTTTTATTACGCTAGATTCTTTGACTATCAGTTAGTAATACATGAAACAAATGTCGATGGATTCAGTCGTCATTAATATTAGATTAATGGATCGGTATTTGAGTAATGTGAGTGGGTAGTCCAGTTTCCCCACAACTACGAAAGACTAATTTGTCACTTGTTAAATCTCTTGATTAACGTTCTGTTTTAGCCTCTAAAGAATTTATCCGCAATCGATAATTTGTCTTTTAGAGATTGTTCTGGTTATCGATATTTCAAAAGGTAGCCATTGATGAGACGTTCAACCATCCAAATGGAGTGGACGTCTTCCAAAATTGTTTCGCGAATGTTATAAATATGCCAATTCTAATGGACGTATTGTCAATGGATATCGTTACTGTTGCTCCTTAAGTAAAGACAAAGTAGTAAATATAGTGAATGGATGGATGGTGGATGGACCTATTTTAGATGTTTATTTCTACTAACATTTATGAAGTTGAATGATTCGAAATTGGAACATTAGAGACAGAGTAGTTAGAAATTGTGATTATTAGGATAAAAAATGTTAGGAAGAACGTTTTCGGATTTCCAATTATCGAAGTTGACCACCACCCCAGAAAATGTGTCTTCTGCTTGTTTTTATAGTTACAGTATATAAAAGAAAATGCAACATGTATATTTATTCAATTGCGAGTTGCATAATTGTAAATGGTAAAATCAAGTACCTTCTAAGATAGCAAATGTCAGGCATTCATCTTGATTTTGTAGCCTGTTTCGTCCAATTATTATACCGGTTGGCGCATGAAAGCTCTTAGTTGTTAACCCTATATAATAACAGTTTGGTTTACTACCGTGAAGCGGCAAGTGAATCTTCTCTTACCTATTTTCACTTATAGATGTGGTTAAGGGATTACAGTAAATGGTATGAATCTGTACAGTATGCAGATTTCGACAAACCAACATGCATTAAAGTATATAGATGAATATAGTATACAACACAACCAATAAATCATCTAAAACGTTGAGGAACGAAAATTATTTTCTCATTCCAATATACCGGTGAAACCCTTCTTCTGTATTAAATGTATTCCGTTTGGGAAGGAGGAATTCATCCCTATTACTCGGCAGAGCCGGACCTTTGATCTACTGTCTGATCGTATAATTTCAATGGTAATCGACAGTGGTTTTAGATAATTTGGTTCCAAATAAAACTTATTTCAGGCTCCGCAAACCTCTCCTGGTTTACTTTGCTCTGTTGCTCGTGGCTCCGCCTACATTGATGTCTGTTGTGTTGCAAATTTTAGCGCTTGTTTCGACTCTACTCAACTCTCTACTCGCTTTTATTTTCGATTCTCTACTTGACTCGACCTATGTATAAATTTGTAAGTAGGTAGGAATCTGCGTGTAGATACTCATGACCAACTAGAATACACAAATTATTATCACTTTAATTCGCTGTTTCCATCCACTGGTTGCTTACAAACGATGGTTGAGTGCGATAAGGCCACGAATTGTACAAATTCTATTTATACCTACATTATTGTGATACAGTTGTGTTATTTATGTTTGCTGTAATATAATGTTTTTTCCATCTTATTCCTTTTATACGGGTGTGAGGGAAATAGATCATTTATATATTATATCACACGGCTCAGCGTGAGAGACTGACATCTGATTACCGTAACCAAAAATCAGTTCGTATATAGGTCGTTTCATGTTGTCAGGTGCCACAGTGCTAATAATCATCGTCATCATCGACACCCGAAGCGGTACGCTTTCCGGCTGCCACAGTACTAATCAAGTTTCAATTATTTTCTCTACATCTTCATATTGGAACACTCTGTAAAACATGTGAAGTCTATTACGCCGTGCAAAAACTTAAAAAAAAAACGTGCGTCGATCACCGCTACATCAATGAATATGATAAGGTTTAACATACGAAAGATATAGTATTTAAAACCACAGTGAAATGCATTGGGTAAAATCTGTTCCGTTGTTTATAATACACATATCAACAAGGGAGCTCTTGTTTTAGGTATAATGATTTCTTAAATATGTTGCGATAGCATCTAGTCTGATCTTAAGGGCTGATTGTCACTAATATTTACGAGCAGAGTCCGTCGCCTGACCTCCATCTAGTGAGAATAAGTGTTGTCTTGTTATCATTTATCATTAAGATTTATTACATTTGACGAGAGGAACCTACATGGCTCCATTTTATCGTGTATCTTTTCAGCTGTTACTTGCTGTTACCAGACGATTGTACAATACATTTCTTTTCGAGCACCATTCAAATTATACAAACGACATTTACATTATAGTACTTAGATTCAATAATTAAAAGATTATATGCGTTTAAAAAATAAATTAAAGAGTTCGTTAATCCACAAATCATGCGACATCATATTACTTTTTTGTTTCAACTACTTGTATTTCCAAGAGTGCACACTTTCTCGTCGTACAATCTACTTATTATATTCTATTCTAAGAATATAAACATTTATATCTTCTATAAGTGTACGACATTTCTCTGTGCCGTTATTTGATTTACCTGCAAAGTACCTTCGCCTGGAGGTAACGCTATTAAACAGCGATCAGTATTCTGTGAATGGTACCAATCAGACAAGGTTTGCTGTAATGGACGTGAAAGCGATAATTTTATGATCCTTATAAAAGTCCTTCAGTGTTATTGCTATCATAAGTGTAATATTGAATCGAAATTTACACATAATAATCTCTTTATTTAGACATTTTCTCTCAATCTTAATACCGCGCTACTAAATGCGGTTTTTATGGAAATGTTTTGCGTTGACATTTACAAATTATGTCAGTGTACGACATACCTACAGGCCACGATCCGACTATCTAATTCCGACATTACGCCTGATTTACACCCACTACAGTTTAGTGACTTTCTGATTGAGTTTCCTGCGTTTCATAATTAGTTGACAATTAATGCACGTCCGAATATTTTCTTTTATTTTGTGGCGTAAAGAAGTTTTCGTAGTCTATCTTATCCAGGTTATATTGTATATTTATTTTTTGGTCTTCTCTTTTTCTCCTTTCTAATAGAAAACTATTTGGTTTATTTAAATTGTAGTGTAGGTTGTTAATGGAATTACCCGAATTCGTCTCCTTTTCAACCTAAGCTACTATTTACATGGAAACGTTTTCTAATTAGGTGTTAAAGCTTTGTCAAAAAAAAATAAAAGCTAGAGTAGATCTATGTCAATATATGCCGAAAGAATTGGATAGGTAGGTACTCGGTAGGTACATGTCAGGCGAATGCTCACTTTTGATTCTAGAAATTTGATCTCACAGTACCTTCAATATTGCAAATTTTCTATATCACAAATTAAATTTTCAATGTCTGATAAAGCTCCTCCTTTGAAAATGGTTATTTACGCCTGCTTTTATATTTTCAACCCTGCAAATTACCGATATAAACAAAGCCAAACCATCATATTGTTATCCCATTACGTTGTTGGTATAGTGTTACGCTTAATTAATATAATTTTTTGCTGGTAGGTTTTTAATTTTGATGTGGAAAAGCCACAAGCTTGTATCAAATATTTATTTAGTTACAGTATATTCTGCTATATTTTTAATATATTTCCTTGTACTGCTTTTCAATACATAAGACTTTATACTAAAGTATATATCAATAAGATTTTGCGCCTTCATTTGACCCTTAAAATACACTTCGGTCTTTAGGAAAATAAACTTCTTTCATTTATGAAAATATTTTTCCGAAGATAAAACGTAATTGTGTATATAGCAAATATAATTTATGGATAGGATAAGTAAGGCGGCCCACAGTCATAAATGTGTAAACAGAATTTTGTGAGTGAACGCCAATTTTCTTCTCTTATCTGTGGCATAACAATCTTGTGAGGAGCGCGTTAATACTTATTGATTTTTGTAAAAGGAAATCCTCATTTATGATCCCTTTGACAGTCTAAGTTTCTACTTAGTATTAGTCGATAAGAAAATGTTTCTACGAGTATATCCTACTTGTGAAAGAAATGCAAAGAAAAGATTTTGTCTTAGCATATTGTCTTACTGCAAGATACAGTAAACCCTTGTCGATATGAAAAAGTAACGAATTGAAAAGAGAGGTTCTTCTTTATGAAAAGAGGCTAGGCCAAACTGTCTAGGACGCTAGTCTAACGTTGCTTAGACCATAGTGCAGTTTTTCAAGAAAAAGAAGGCTTAAATCTAACCATTTTTTGCAACCAATGCATGCTAACAATAATCAGTGTCCAAAAAAAATTTTAGGCATATAAAATTGCGATGTAGCTTTTTAAATCATTAGGTAATCTAAATTTCGTAGACTCAATTACTGTAATACAAGTAGACCTAGATATGATAGAAATTTCCCTCAACATATTGTAAAAACCTTTAGTTAGTGTTGCGGAAAACTATGGGGTTGTTAGCATTTATTACTTGTAGGTGTAACCTTCGAGCGCACGGACAGCATATGGCCGGGTCATCGGTAACGGTCGACCATTTTATGGACGCACCCAAAAATACCTCGACGCAGCAATATGGAAAGACGTACTTACAGAAGATGAATATTTAGTAATATTCTTTTGAGTTGCCTAAAAATACGTTGTTCTTTTTTTAAAGCAGCCCAGCGTTAAATCGCCACGTTTGCGTGGACTACATTCAAAGCGGGTAGCTGTTGTTTTTATAAAAAAGGTAGAAAGTCGACGTACCATATTTCTAGCCAGTGTGTGGTGCAGCAGTGCTCACAAAACTTTATTACAGACGCAACATGATAAATAGGTGGGTTTCGTGGATAAAATAGTTTTTCCACTTGAATCTATGTAGTGAACATGGTAGCTTCAAACTCCGATTAGTAAAATCTCTTACCTTTAAAAAAAGATATGTTACAATTTAGTTTTTCTTTACGTTTCATTGTTTAGTCATTTACGACAACTGCCTTACAATTGTTATAAAATACTCGTTTCCACGCTTAAAGTAAGATTGTGGGTACACTGGAAAGGTATTATATTTATTTGAAGCGTTTTAATAACACAACCCCAATATATTCCGAACTCTGGAAGCTGTTAATTAAATATAGCCTATGGAATGGATAGGTATATTGTACTTTCATGACTTCGCGATATAATACTTCGATATTTGGCGAATGTCTGTATCATTTTGAATGCGATTGTGGAAAATAAACGCCGGTAATGTTTTCGACCCTTGCCACCAAATCTTACATTATGTAGGCCAGCTCAGATAAGTGTTCACCTGTTCGTTTATATTTAATGGTTTCGTCCCCTCATTGGGTAAACATTATGTTGTAATTGTGACTTTTTGGTGTGAACATTTAATATTTACAGGGCTAACGTTCCAATTTGATAATAGTTCTGATAAATTTACTTCTGAAACTGCACAACCACTTGTCCTCAAGTTCTATTTGTGAATCGATAAAGTGTCGCTAGATTTTTCTGTTAAATCCTAATTCTCTGTAATAGCATGAAGTCTGGAAATATTCCGGGATCATTTTACTCGGGGCCTAAAATAAAACGGATGAAATGTGAGTTGACTAAACACCCTTTAGAAAATGTATAGACATGATTATATAAAGTATTACTTCCCAAGCATTGTAATTATAGGTCTATCCTTTATAATGTGATATTGATGACTAAATTGCATTGCATTGAGCCAGTCAACTAGATGTGACTGATTTTATATCCATTGACTGTAATACAAACGGTTAAAGCGTTACGTTTTATCTTCCCGGTGCAGGCGTGTCGGTAGGTGCCACCGGGCTGCGGTCCTGTATACTGTGCTGACGGCTCAGTAGCCTCGCCTCGGAAGTCTCATGGCTCACCACACAAATCACTACGACACCGACGCACCCTTTTAAAACGCTTTTTAAATCGTGATTTATATTGCGTCAACATTATCTACGCTGTTAATCCTCTTGTGAATTATTATACTGAAAGTTTGTTGTGACCGAGGCTTAAGTAATCTCAAAGCTTCTAGTTATAATGCCGTTTAACAGGGGGATTTTTGTAATCCAGTTTAATCGTGATTATTCGCATTTTATCGTTTGCTCTACTGGTTAGATAGGTATATAAAGGATAACAGAAGCTTCATTGAATTATAATTTGAATGTATTTTACAACGTTCGAACAGTGTTGGAATGGGTCATTGTTTCGAGTGAAATTGTTTTAATTACGTTAATTTTCATTTCGAGTTTGTAATCTGCTTTTCACTTTACGTAATAGAGGTCGAAATTAATAGAGGTTGTGCGTAATGGTTGAAGTAAAATCAAAAGTAGGTATGGGTAATGTAAGGCTCGCATCACGCGACCTCGCCGCTTTGTTCAGGATCCTTTCATGCTATGACTGTACCTCTCCAGGCGACCCACGCCTGTTTGTATTCCGTTCACGAACTTTCCGAATATATTATTTTGTTGGGGTAAGTACAGACGTGGAGGAAACTGATTTAAGAGTTCCCATTCAATAGGGCTCTAAAAGTGCTCAGATAAATTCTCTGCCACCTACATGCGTGTCCTTCCAATGGCCGAACTTGTTGTTGTACGATTGTATGTACCTTCAATACATTTATTGCTGTAATAATACGAATGTGCCTACATATAATGTACCTAGTCAGGTTTTTAACCTGGCTTATACTAATATGTGTAAATGTGTAAATTTGTTTAGTTGTATGAGTTGGAAAGGTTCACCATAGTCGTTGCAGATCTTTGAGTTCTTGAGCTAGTTCTAAGTCTGTAAGTTATTAAATACTTATACAAACAGAATATAATGATCTATGGAATCAATTGCAAAATAATACGTTCGGAACTCCTAAAGACAAGAATATAAGACATTTGTGATTAGGAAACAATTGTATTGTTTTCATTAACTGCATCTATTAATGAGTTAAAGTTCTTTTAACATTCAAAATGCATTTAGACTATTAAAGGGCACTCACATAATGTTCAAATTAAAATATATTAAATGCTAGTTTAGTAAGTGAACCACCGCTGGTTTATAATGTGGCCCTGACTCCGGCAAGAAACTAAGCCTTTCTT
Source organism: Pelosia muscerda (assembly GCA_963691645.1). Classification (NCBI taxonomy): domain Eukaryota; kingdom Metazoa; phylum Arthropoda; class Insecta; order Lepidoptera; family Erebidae; genus Pelosia; species Pelosia muscerda. The sequence continues at coordinate 11,813,176 of OY829100.1, forward strand.
TTGTTTTTGTTCTATTTACAAATATAAACAAATGATGATATATGATATAGATGCATCGATATTATAAATTAAAAGATAACAGAAATATATACTGTACATACTTTATTTTAGAATTCACTTAACGATGACAGCAGATATGTCTGTGTTGCCTATAAATGAGTGTTTAGCATTTTTACCATGTTTTTGTTGAGCGTTGGCGAGCGCGCTGTCGAACGGCTCTCCCAAACAAAAGAGAACAATTTGCATTTTAACCAACTGATAACTGGACCAGGTTGACGTCGTGCCCTCTAATTTCCCCAGGACCCATCGGAAACAACGTAATTTTCTTTTTAAGCGCACAGTTTCAGATAAAGAAATAATATTAACTTATCCCACGGCGGCGAGATAAAACTTTTCCTTCGTTTTTAACTTAATTTGGTGGTCGTGATTCATTACAACCGTTTTGTTATAATCAGACATCAGTAAAATAAAACCATTATCATACAGATGTTACTGTGTCTAGAAGCATTATAAACCACCGTCACTGGAACGAAAGGATGTTTATTTATACTTAGTTGTAATGGTGTGGTTTTAAATAATAATAGAAGGTTGATTTCAGAAATAAAGGTACTTATAATTTTACCATATATTTAGTTTATATAAACCTTTGTAAACCTCTAACTTGAAATTTAGTATCGGTGATAAATTTTAACGTAGAAGTTAGTTATCTGTAAACCCCACCCAAAATACAACCACTGCGATGGGGATCTATACGAGTAAAGTACCGAACCTGGAACTATTTTCTAAGCCTAGTTGACTATTTAATAAATTCATGCTTGAGTTATTTAAAATATAGAATTATTATTCTCTCTCTGCATATTTTATTGTTAAACTTATGTCGCAAAATGTTTTGGTCGCAACGGTTATGAAAAGCATTGTGGTTTTACGAGAACAATAGCCTTTTATTTCCGAATCTATATACATACCTATCTTGGATTATTATAAAAAGCAAGCATTATTTAAAAAGTAACATATTTTGTGGAATACCTCAAAGTGATTATACTTAAAGAGATAACATCCTCTTATTTTTTTGATTAAAATATTACAAACAGTGTCCCGCTATAAATCATGGAGGATCGTGCATTTATTCAGAAGCGCAAATTAAAAAAGTTACCTACGCCAATTTGAATGAGTTATTGTGCAATATTCAACTCTGGTTCTATTATAAGTGGAGTTGAAGCCTGGTCCGACGTGTTTTATTCGTGATTACACACAAACGTTATAGTAGGGATCCGATTTCATTAATGTGTGCTAAAACCTTTAATGATCTCGCGTATCACACAATATCGGGGGTTGTACTACGTTTATTTGTTTAACCTGAAAACAAGATTGAAAAAAAATAAACATTCAACAGTAAGTGGTAAATACAGAGTGTATTTGAAATGAGAAAGCTTTTAATGGATTTTGGTTATCGACAGACGAACAAATAGACCCTAGTTAAAATGGTGTAATCGTTGTGTATAACGATGGTATTAGTATTGTCGTGCTAAAGGGGCAGCAATTGATGGGATGGCTGGTCGTGTAGTGATTGCGTATGCGAGAGTGACCCATGGCTAACTCTCCAGACTTGGGCCTGTTTGCCGCCAGCCTGCTCCGGCTCATCATAGGTAAGTTATAGTTATATTCACAATATATCTCCACCTATATTAGTAGTAGTTAATGTCAATCAGATTATAAAGAAAGGGTATCACTTGTATTCCATCTTATAATAATAATATAGGCGTAATACAGACAAGCTAAATTAAGTTTGAATTGAATAGAGTAATAATAAATTAACTTGAAATTAGTAGTTTCTCTAAATTTATAAGAAACAATTTAAATAATTTTTGAGAATATTAGAAACCGAACTTACATTAATATTCTCTCTAACTAAACTCAATGGCTTGTATTATGGATGAGTTCACTTCGCGTCGGTAGTTCAATTGTCAACATTAGAACCTGGAACCTCTCAATCGTAAAGCCGCCTCCTTAACCACTACCGCTACCGCTAATTAAATCCTTCTAAATTCCTAAATGTACACTATCATATCTGAATGTTTTCTGTCTGATACTAAAGAGGAATAGTAGTTTTTTGTGTGAATTAATTGTAAGATGAAACAGACTTTCCTAATACCTTCTATTTTAGCTAGTGATTTAAGAAAATATAGATTGGGCGTAAAGTCTCAAACTATTGAATCTCAGGTTAAGGAAAATCTAATTTACATTTTTTTTCTACAATGACTTTTTTGAAAGTGTCGGACGCCCGTGTAATACGACGATTGTATCCTACTCAACTGTCTAAATAAGATACAACACATACATGAAACTTGTCTTCAACAACTCTTCAACTTCAACTTCTCTTTCCCATTAGGGTAGGCACACTAAAGATCTTCCCACTTGCTACAATCCTACTTTCTTCAATACGTTCTTTGCTTCTTCTACTTTCGTATCTATTTTTATAAATGCTGGTGTTTTTCATCTCTTTCAAGCACATACATATATAACATACATATTAAAAACGAGATTTCACTACATTTTTTGTTGTTTATTCGTATATAAACCTTAGATTTATTATATAGCCTTATCTCAACAAAAACAGAGAAAAGGTTGGCTTAAATTCGTTATGTCATCCCGTAAGAGATGGCACGGGGAAAGTAATGGCGACACCAATGGATGACAGCTATAAATATGAGCGAGTTCAAACAAATGTGCTTAGTATCGGCAGGTACGGATGCTCTTAAGCATGTTTGTGTCAAAGTTATAGTATATAATGTAGTGTACAAAACGTACGACGACGAATTGATTAACACATAACAATATTATCAAGCTTTGAAGGCCAAAGCAATCATAGCTACCATACACTATCGTACATAGTTTCTCTGAGCGACTGTAAATTATAAATCAATTATAAATGTAGTTTGATATTACACTTAATTATAAATCAGTAGAATGGTTATATATCGTGCCTTTCAAAAGGAATTTCCGTCCACTGATGTTAAGTATGAAATTACCTCTCATCATCATCATCGTCCTTACGTTAGTCCTGATCGCGTTCGAAGTTCGTAGTCCGAGGACAGCTTTTCGACTTTTTCTTTTCCATTTCCACACGGTCTTGCCTATTCACCATGGCAAGTCCATTGGCATGTCTTTCTCCATGCATACCTATTGACTACTGAATATTCACGTTCAGATCGGTACGCACGTGACATTTAATTACGCAGGTTACGCAGGTCACTTTCTTTTAAACGTGAAACAAAAATAAATCGAAAATGAAATTTCTTTTTAGTGTACTCGTGAAAAAACGAAGGTAATGCGTAAATGTGCCATTGTATTTTCAAAATGTGAGAGGAAATTGGTACCTACGTGCGTATAAATCTTACTAGTGACGATGTCTCTGTCACATTTGTGATAATAAACGAGACACGCAACATCACGATTTAAAATAGTGTTACTTCTTTCCGTTATTACCTACGTGACTGATGTCGGGGGTTAACGTAACAATGGTAGTTGTTAACGATTATATTTCTCCTTTAACCGCTCATAAAAACAACGTATATGACGAGAATTATTATCGTTATATAAATGTTTCACAGCATTTATTTGGCACTTAGACGTCCTAAACCGTGATATAATTGACTCGAAGTTAAATAACTAATGGAGTACATTTGTTTTTAAATGCACAATAATGCGAGTAAATTAGGTATTGTGTCCAAATTTTAGTTCAAATGGCCTTATTTAAGCAGGTAGAGTAATTTTGTCGTAAAATCATGATAAATCTGTTTCAAGTAATCAGCTTAGTTAAAACAGTTTAACTATATAACTCTTACTTTCAACAGTGGGTAAGTCATATTATTTCTAAAAAATATTTAAACTTTACACTATTCATATCTTATTTGAAAGTTATTTGAGGATAATATAGAACTCTCATTGCCGAAAAATCAATGTTGAGATAAAATATTTAATATGGAGAAACACACTGTCTTCTTATTTCATACGTCTGTACACAGTAGCGACATTGCGGAGACAGTTGACTCGCATGTTTGCTTTTACAAGTTTTAATCTCCCTAATGCGTTCGTCGTCGTACACTTAACAAAACGCTCGCGCCCGCTTATGTTAACAGACTATATTATGGCAATGTCCAAATTGCCAGAACATTACACGTTAATGTTCCTCCTTGTAGACATTAGAGGTGCTTATTACGAATAGAGCAACTAATTATTCTTATTTAACTAATTTAATGAGAGACACAAGAACACAATGAATCAAATTATTATGATATGTTCATAAGAGGCGGCCTGACTTCAAAATCAAATACGGTCGTGACACAACGAACTACACACCTTTATGGAATGAAAGAAATATGAAGCAAATAGCTAATTTTGAATGTAGTGCCACGGAATATATAATATTCGGAATATTTAGTTAATTTAAAACAAAATTATAAAATATATATTTAAATAAACTGGCGTCCGGGGTCATCTGTACTTTTCAGTGATAAGTATAGAACTTATATTTCAAGATTTAAATCAGTAACAAAGTGTTTTAAGATGTAATGTAATCAAGTACCAAGGTAATATAAATTGGTCGAAACTGTATAACACGGATTATTAAATTACGACCATGCTGTACCATAAAAGTAATAAACAGCAAATTTTTTGAACAGAAATGTTCTCTTTATAGTTTCTTTGAGAAAAAGAAAAGAACAAAGCTCACTATCATATAACTGCGTTTGGTGTTGTTCTTGCAGACTAGCGCAGCGAGTAGTTGCCCTGTGGCAGTCGTGCTCCAACTGTTACCACTGTGACTAATTTCCCTGCATCAACTCCTATTGTTGTCGCCGTCCAGATGGCAGAAACAACTGTTTCATTCATATTGCAGGTCACAATTTGATGTAAAACGTTTTAAACTTTTATACAGCCACATTTTTATAAGGGTATTTGTTCACATTTTTGTACAATCCAAGATATTTTTAGCGACTTCAAAAAAAAGCAGAGCTTTTCAATTTGTCGGCGTATATTTACGAGTATTATGTAAGTTCAGCGATAATACTTTACTACGTTGTCTGATATCCATGATTTTCTTGTTTTTATTGGAAAGAGTGTACTTCAGAGTGATCCCATATCAATTTCGCCAAGATTTGATGATAAAGCTTACATATAAAATGAAAGTGCCTAAAGACATAATAATATGGGCGAAAGTTTTTTGTTTTCAACAGGAAGGAAATATTATTTAAATTGTTTTATGAGATATATATTTAATGTATGTACCTAATTCTTCTATTAACATGTTTGTCGTCTAACTTTGCTTAACATTTGCCATTTATTCACTCTCTGACACTTGCCTGCCGCGGAGCCTGGGAGAAAACTAGTTAGTTCTTTCTCCCTTTTCCCTTTCAATCACATTTATTTTTGAAAATATTATCATCTACTCATCTCAAATCAATGTCATTTAATAATACTATACTAAAAATGATAGAATATTTTATAGTAAAGCGACAGATTTTATTTTGTAACCCCAATTTGTTCTAAGCAAGTTTGAAATACTTGTTACCTTAATTGGGTTGTTAACCCTGGGTTACACCGTTTTTCAACATCGTGCGGTAACATGATATCTTATTTTTAGTTCTTCTCCCTAACCTGTGAAGCTGAAGCTAAAGCAAAATACATTTTTCCTTATATTATGTGTATGACTCCCTATTGAAGTTAATGGAATTCCACAAGAGTTATTCCCGGTCTCTTGGAATTTAATCATATTCAATGTTTCGGTTTAATAACATAAGTTTTGCGGACCTCTATCGACATTGTAGATACATAATTGCAACAGCAATTTTACTTCATACGGCGCCGAATGCCAAACTCTGTACGTGAGCAACTTTAAAGTTAATTATTAAGTTCAGAAGATAATTAATATCTGTGCTGTTGGTTGTGACAGCGGCTTCAGTTGTCGGAGAACACAGTAGCGGAATAAACTCATGCTGGACCATGAACATAGATGTTTTATTCGCAAACTTTGTGTTTACTCTAACTTATATTGCAATTTGTATTATGATATTACTCTGAACATTGTTGGCTGCCTGGTATTTAGGTATTTATGCACGGTAAAATCTTTCATAATTTATATGTATATATGTGATCAACCTTTTATGGCAAAGTGTGTAGAAATTTTTATGTAGGTTTTTTCGATTAGTGTGAGCATAGCTTGTAGGTTATTTTTATGCCCTTAAGTGGTAAGTGTGACCTAAAGAGTCTTTGGATGTTTTTTACGACTTTAAAAATATCCAAGCCACTATTTTAAAAAGGTAAAATAACATTTACCATGTCAGCTATCTACGTATAATTTGATTTGTAAGGATAAGTACATATAGCGGGAATTAACATCGATATGTACAATAGTATCACCTCATGTTATGTATTATTTATGATAAAATGTTACAACAAAGTCATGTTGTACACATCACATGAAAGGTGTTGTACAAGGTTTTCTTCGGAGATTCTGATTTTAAAACGTATTGCGTTCGCATGAAACATGGAGTGCGTTGGTACGTCAACACACCCATCTTTACTTAAACCCATTACGTATTTGAAAGCATTTCAAACGGAATCCTGTTATTAAATTACACATTGTACTAGATATATTCATTATTTTTATTACGAGTACAATATGATTACCACTACGTTCATAATTTTAGATCTCTTACACAGCATGAATACCGGATATGTCCAAAATTAATTTGTAGAAGTACGGGGTTCACTCTAGGTACTCCATTTTTTTGAAATTTTCTTGTATTTACTTTTGTGGGACCTACTGCCACCTACTACCTACTCAATCCCAAAAAGTTGTCTGATTCGTCAGTACCGGCTTTCTGGTAAAGTTTAATATCTCACAATTCGAGTAACAAAAACAACGTCAGGACTATTTTATTCCTATGTTGTCCTGTGCATCTGTGGTATTGATACAAGGAGTACAACATATATGGGGTAGTTACTATATTGATTCTCGAGTTCTCGAATTTTTAATGCTCCAAATTATTTCTTTTAAGTTTCTTGCCAGTTTAAATACTTAAAATGTGTGTTCGAACTATTTGTATGAATTTAAAATTTGCATACGTTGTTACATAGGGGAGTTGTGTTCACGTCTTTATCGTGTCAAACTTTGTAATCTTAGGCAACAAAATCTGTTGATACATCCAATGCATACAGAGAGCGAAATTTCCCAGACCTCAGCTCATAGTTTTTGTTATAGATGAATTCATGCTAACATTAACAAATATGGCAGTCGCAAACTAGTGTCAGTATTCGTGGTTTAATGAAAGTCTGTCTACAGTTTCGGAAAAGTTTAAAAGGCGTGTTGAGGTGGTGCAGGTCGAGAGCGCGTCATAGCCTCTTGACCCCGTCGCAAGCTCCGACGATCTCGTACTAGCAGCGCCCGCGTCGCACAACCACTCTGTGTCTAAACCTTTAAATTTCTTTAAGTTTTAAAGTTCTAGGGAGGTACTTTTTAAAAAATGATTTTCATAAACATGATTTAGTATTTAAAGTAACGGTAATAAAGGTCAAGGCACAAGATACATACACTTAAAATTAATAGGATATGGAAGGGTGCTTTGGAAACCATTGGTTTGGCTGGAAGGTTTAGGTAATTAATAGTGAAAGCTTACGTGCTTCTGTAAGAATAACGGCAGATGTTGGACTGTTGTCTCTGCAGTTTCCTCTTTCACTAAAGTATAATTATAGGTATAATTAGTAATAGTTAAAAAGGTAGGTTTTTAATTGTCATTAATTGAATTAGATGTCATTAATGTCGTTATTATTTCATTATTTATATTATAATAACGTCAGAATATAACATAACAAATTAGATTCTATAAAATTATCTATATAATCTAATTTGTATATAGTAATATAGAAATAAATTAGATTCTATAGAATTATCTATGGAATCTTATTTTTTATGTTATATTCTGACGTCATTATAATTAGCTGTACCTACTCCGAAATATGGCTCATTGTGGATGAAATTTTGTCATAATATTGTTTCTCTTAAATCCTCTGCGCCTGTCGCCGTATCAATTAGGGAGACCGTTCGTTAAGGTGCAGTATCGTATAGGCATTGTCACTTCATAAGATCGAATGACCGATAGAACATGGCGCAAGGTCAACTGAGGCCGCATATTGAATTACGTTCGCTCCTGAATGGTAACATATTCCATTGTCTCGCACTGGTTTCACGAAGCTTCACACAAGATAAGAGAATACTTATTTGTGTTTCGCACAATGGACTACTATAATATTAATGCAAACATTATTCATCTAAGAAAACGTTATTTCGTTTATTATTTCACTTATATTATTAGAATAAATTATTTCAATAGATGCGTTTATTAATTTTTAATCCAATAACTTTGAATCGCCCTTGCTTCTGAAAAAGATGTATGTACCTAATTTATTCAAGTGATCATTTACTTTTGATAGAAAAATGACAATGATGCTGATGTAATAGATTTTTCTGTCTAAAACGCTCGGTGAGATATTTTTTACCCTTATTTGTGGTCTCATTTCATACTACGAGCACTGCGAGAAACTCCGAACAGCATACGGTACGGAAAACAATCCCTAACTTTTATTTCGATGAACGAAGTTTTTTAATCCGCCGTTCAGTGTAGGGCTACTGGGCTCAATCTCATTTAGTTGTTTCTGGAAACCTTTTCGCGATGAGTGATATATATTAATATACTAGCGGCGTGCCCTGGCGTCGTTACGGTACAATAATATCACCTTTAACGTTGATCTTCTAAAAAAATGCATCACAAACAATATTTATCTAGACAATAACTGACACAAAAAGCGCAATTCTATTATCCAATTTATAGATTCTTTTAATTTTGTTAAAATGTTTGATGATACCTTTGAGTAGATCAATCAGAATATTGTAAGTTATTTTAGGAAATTTTTAATTTACTTGTCATATTGTGAAGACTTGTATCACTTATCTACTTAACTTCTTGATTTATTATATGTTCAATTTTAGCGCAAGTTAACGCAAAGGCAAACAGAGACAGAGAGTTTAATCAACACAATACGTACGGTGGTACACAAAGGCAATGGGCGTAGTATCACGGAGTGGGTGTAATTTTGGCCCTTTGTGGGGTTGAAGATCAGCCACCGTGCGAGTGTGTGCGACAATCGTCAATGAAGCTGATAGGGCCAAAATTCCTGATTACTCGGTCAAAGTACGACTTAATAAAGTAAGCATCCATCCTTTATTTTATAAGAAGTCGCATTCAATAATATTGCCCGGTCTGTATATCCATAATGGAAATATATCGTGCTTAAGTTCCTTTTAAACGGGTAACATGTTTGCTTATTGATTACTATTTGCTAATTATAATTCATAAATAATTAATTAAGAATAACGAAATAATAAATTATTTACTTCGTTTCCTTGAAGTGATTGTCATCTGACATCTAGAATCTTTTGATCGAAGTATTACACAAATTGTTTGACTTTCTTAGAGTTTTTAGTAACTACCCGTAACATCTCTATAGATCATCATATTAGGTAGGACATCCGGAACCGACTGGTAAACGTGCCCTCTTAGGCATGGAAATACAGACCAATGCAAATATACATATTTTTGCCTACTACTGTAAGCATAAATATACCTATGATCTATGTTTACTGTACCTACTTATCTAAGTCGAAAATAACATTTACAATCCATAACTGATTTTCAGAGAAAAAATAACAAGGTATTTGTTTCTTTTATTAGCTGAAGAATACATAGTTTATTATGAAATGATTACCTACATTTCAGAAACCATTTACATATAAAAACCATGTAGGTATAATTTAATTTCGCATAACAGCGGTCTACTATCCTGTTTTTCTACGTAGTCTCTGGAAATATTTTTTATAACTATATTACCAGGCAGGCGGGGCAATTGTTCCATCAGAGAGGTATTTACCTGAGAGTAATATGAACATGTAGGTACAAGGGTTCCCTTTCCTATTTATGGTAATGTTTTAGGGTCATATAGGCAAACTGCGGCATTAGACGGAGTCAGCTCCGGCGGGAACGACACCGATGCTCGCCAAAAAGCAGTATGTGCGTTTAAGTGCTGCCTAAAAGCGCTATGCGTTTGGAATTAATTAGCAAATCTGGGCGCTAGATGCGACCGCAGCCGGGCTGCTCGGCGCACTGCGGTCACGCTGCGCACGCCCGTCCACCTGTCCGGCTCAGGCCTTTGCCTACCACCGTAATCCGATTATGATTCCTCCGTTTCTGACACAGAAAAAAAAACGCTAATTGGCGAGCGCTGTAACGCATACCACTGACTAATGCAACATGCTTTTTAACCGCTGCTGTACAAAAGTAGACATTTATTAAAAACTGTAGCGGCGCGCGATTATCCTATATAATACAAGAATGTAATATAAAATCTTTATGAAGCATCTATGTATGGCTGTATTTATTCACGCTTGAACGAAAATATAAATAGATATAGCCGCGGTAGCCTAGTGGTATGGGTAATGGACTGCTGAGACGAGGTCTCGAGTTCGATCCCAGGTTTACCATGGCACACACCAATGACTTTTCGATGCTTTTCGAAGTTATGTGTGTATTTATCGCAGGTTTATAAGTGCCTCGGAGAGCACGTTAAGCCGTCGGTCCCGGTTGCCATACAAACATCTATGGCAGTCGTTACGGGTAGTTGGAGCCCTCAAAAGTCCAACCAGCCTAACTTGGAACTTCGATATCGCCATTGGTCATTAGACCATTGGTTGTGGAGGTCAGATGGCAGTCGCTTCACGGAAAATATCGAAGTTCAGCCGCATCACAGTTAGACTGGAAAGCCGACCCCAACTGAGTTGGGAAAAAGGTTCAGGGAATGATGATGAACGAAAATATAAATATACTTTTCGTTGGTTTTTGCATATATCAGTCAATTTCCTCGATTGTCGTAAAAGATGAAAGAGGAACTTGGAACAGTATCAACTGCGCATATCAAGAATGAACTTCACGTCGAGCTCATAACATTGTCACTACGGGTAGGTTCACCATCCGCTGCCAAATGTGTCACTTATTTTAAAACTCATATTACTTTCAGATTCGTTTTCACCTTGTTCATAGAAAATTGTGTGTTTTGCTATTGAATTTTTTTTTATTTCTGCTCCTATTATTTAATTCTATTGGTCTAAATACACTTTTATAAAATAAATCAAATATTTATGTATAAAGGATTTGATTAGCAGGTATTAATTTTGAGACTAGCTTATTTCCTATAGGAGGAATAATTAAATAATTTCGCAGAAACCTGAACCTTCACTTCTTCTGAAGAATTTATCAATTGGTTAATTCTTCAATCGTAAATCTGTCAAGTAAACTCTATTTCCACCATCCTGTATTCGAATCACTTTCGTCTATCTTGGTCACTACATCTGACATCAAAACAACAAGGTTCCCTTATCGCGCTGTTCCTCATGCTATCCATCAATGTCACTTCAGTTATACTTCTCAGACCTCTCATTTCTATCGTATTAATTCAATTATACTTAATGCTTCTTCTGCCAAACCTAACATTCACTACCATAATATGAGTGTAGGGACCAGTGCTCCTTAATATACAGCCAAATAAACTCCAATATACTTGAGAATAATAAGGCCACGTAAAAATATTCAGCTCATAATTTTATACTCGTCTCGGGGTCAAGGTCGGAATACCTATCAATATTGTTTTTCATTTATTTACTAAGCAACAGAAATTAATAACTTTTCTATAGAACAGTTTTTAAATATGGACCATAGATTTTCAAAAACCGCATCATTAATTGTTTACAACAAATGTATTTCAGCAAGCATACATAAAAATATACCTAGTTACTATAAAAATTAAAGTTAAACACACAATAATTCTTGAAATGTTCGAGATATTCACTGAACAAATTAACTTTTAATAAAATGTTATTGTACAACCTGCAAGTAAGTCTCACAAAAGCATTCTCTGCATAACTTGTGCGACTATGGTTCTTGCCTACTAATTATTTTACATCTTCGGTAGATCAATTTCATTTTAGACTTGTTTTTCGAAAGTATTCTATATGAACAATATAATTAAAGTATTTTATTGTGTTGATCACAGTCAAGACCTTTGGGGTCGAACCCACCTCACATGCTCTAGATTGGATCCCTTAAGTGGTGGCGTAGCCCTTTTCGAATGAACTATTCAACATATTTTTCTACTTTTCAAACTAGTGATCCCTGATTAATTATTACTTCTTGACTACCCGAAGATTGTTTAACATGCCTACAATTACAATTTCCTAATTTGTTGTGGTTACAAATCACGTCACGAGTGTTGTTATCGCGCCTGCGCTATACTGCGCTACGTCCATATTGGCTGTATTAAATTGTGTCGGATTTATGACTACACCAATATTGAATTTTTGGATTTTCAACATCTAGAGTCCAGCCGGATGTTGCCTATAATTTTCGCATTTAATGTTTACTAGTACTTCTATTAACCGTAAACCTCACGAGTACTATTTCGTTTTATTTTCTCACTACATCCTGTGAGAAATCGAAGACAATAGAACCCTCACCTACCTGCTCGCGGATAAACTACCGATTAACGTACGAAAATCTGGAGCAAATTTCCCTCTCTAGCTCTGCTTTCAATCACTCCGATGATAATCAATCTACATAAAAAATTGGGGAAGTGGTCACCGGTCTCTGACTGAGGTGATAACCTTGGTTGCAACCTGAACAATCGCTCAGTCAGCGCTTTAACAACAAATATCTAGAACATTGTATTGCTAATAGATAAGGAACGGTGCTACTAAGTCCCCATTAAGTGAGATTATGTTTGCAGCAGTCAACCTGTGTCCGTAAGCGGCTTAGTGATTTCCATATAGACTAGAACAGTTCCGCTAGCCTATATTGTCCTGGAGTATTAGAAAGTTGGCCAATGATTGTGATTTCCCCACTTGATTTTGGCGCAAACTGTACTAACTTACGAAAACTTCAGTAGGACTATCTGATAGATAGCTTAACGAGAGTTTCGTAAAGTATGTGCCAACTACTCGTACGCTCTCATTTATATTGTTAGTAGTTCTTATACAACATGTGCTTGATCTGTGGCTTTGCTGGTAACAAAGAACATTGTCAAGTGTTATAAAAATTATACGAGATTGAACTTTTTACAATTGTTGAACAAATTAGCTAAGGATGTATTATAATATACCTACGTAGTATCAACCTATTAAGTAGGACAATTTGAATGTATGGACACAACCAGGCGTATATATTTTTATTTGCTGCGCTAAACTTCACATAAAATTCAATGCAGAGATTTATTTTTCCTGCTATCTCTTATTTTTCTCACAATTTGTATATTATTGTTTTGATACTACAGCGTACTTCATTAAAATTTATGAGACGTTTTAAGTGTCTAAAAGGAACAATTAATTTCACATAAGTTTGCTTAACATTGCTATCTGAAATCGCGTGCATTTCATAATTCAATAAACAAGGCAAACGTTTATCTCGATCTTACAGTAAACTTCAATTATTATCATTATAACTTTTCACACACTCCTTAAACTCTAGTAGCCACAAAAAGTTTCACAAATGTTTTCATGCTTATTGCTATAGATACCTACTTACTTTATTTAACTTAAGTAGGTATGCAACAGACTGGAGCTACGAGTCCAGTTATGTTATTTATTACCTACGATAACATGAAAAGTGCTCCGTTTCATTGCAATTTATGCTCACCACCCCATTCACCGTAAATAATATTCTTTTTTATCTATTGGGCCCCTTTGTATACAAAATAAACCTAAAGGTTATGCCTACAACGAATGTGATATATTACTACACTACTTATAACATTTCCCAATCATTTATTGTTATAATCGGCTTATTACCTACTGATAGATACAATTTAATTATATTTCCCCCGCTTGATCGGTTTTCTTAATAGAAAATAAAAAGACAATGTGATACAATTTCCTTTTAACACAGAAAACGAGATGAGTTCCCGAGGTCAGTAGCGACACCTTTTTCCTTTTCGTGGAAATAAATCGTAATGTCTTCCCTCTTATAGCGCCACCTAGTCAAGTTTTCATATTTACAAACATTGTTCGTAGTTTCTCTACCACCCGGTAGATGACGCTGAAGCTAGTTTTGCTGACAAAACAAGTTGACTACGAGGGTGGGTATTCGTCGCAAATTGCTATAGATGGCAGTACACAAGATAATTCGAGGTCTACAACTGAAAGATGGCGCTAGTTGCACCTATCGAAATAAAACGAAAAGCTTTTTTCTAAGAATTAAAAATTTAATGCGACCAATAAAAATAAATCGCGAATTTATGTAGCTAAGCGCATAACTCGAAGACAGCTGAATTAATTCAATTTTTCTCTAGGGAAGGTTTTTATAGAACAGCGGGAACGGAATCAGAAGTCCACGCGGGTGGAGCCACGGGCAACAGCTAGTAAACTATATTTTTGCACGTTACATAACAACAATTTGATTAGTGTTACATATTGCCATAGTAAGTTAGTAGTAATAGTAGTAGCAGTTAGGTGGTGGTAGCAGTTAGGTAGTGTGATTTAAGTTGCAATCACAAGCAAGGATCAAATGGTTCGTTTGTAAATTACGAATTGTTTTACTCATTAGGGAATTCCATCAATTGAGGATCATTATTTATTAATCATTAAATCCCTTGGTAACACTTAATATATGAACATATTAATACTATGAATTTGTACAGGACGGTAGGTATGTGTCGTATTTGACCAAATGTAGTTCTTTGTAAAAACAGTATAATTTACATACACTTCATCTTCCGATATTACTATAATTGTTAAGTTGTATCTTGTGTGTTGTGTGATGATATTTTAAGAACATTCTCACCGATTTGGAGAATTGTAGTAATAGGAGAGAAGAAACGGGAAGGAAGGAAAGGAAGTATGTTATGACGTGTGGTTATAAAAGCAACGGAATCACTGGCATTGGTATTATGATGTGATTCCGTTGTTTTTACTACTATTTTACTACTTCAATACCCCCGAATCTTATAATTCACCATGGGTCATTTGAGCTAGTGTAATACACGGGAATTTCTTTCAGGTCTAACTTTTGTGCACGTATTTATTTAGTTTGTTTATCACCCTGTCTCAATATTTGAATACAGTTTCATATATCAAGTCTCGTAAGTTGCTTGTGTACGTTTTATAGTTATGTCATTTCAAATGAGTACCTATTCTAGAAATGATTTAGACTCAAATTTAAATTTACATATAGTTTATTTTATAGTCTTATAGAAATAGAGTAAAGAAAGGTAAGGGGCTTAGGGCTATATTTTGAGAGCATCTGTACCTAAGTGTATGAACTGACCATCTCTCTCATTCTGCCTATTCCCAACTCAGTTGAGGTCGGCTTTCAAGTCTAACTAAGATGCGGCTGAACTTCAATATTTTCCGTGAAGCAAGTGCCAACAGACCTCCACAACCAAATTGGTGATATCGAAGTTCTGTAGTTAGGCTAATCGGATATTTGAGTGCTCTAACTACCCATATCGACTGACATGGATGTTCGTATGGCAACTGGAACCGACGGCTTAATGTGGTCTCCGAGGCACGACCATTCCAGTGCAAATAGCCATATTCATGCATACAAATATGCAGTGTTCGTGGCAGTACCACACCATAGAGGCTGAGAAGTATATGAACTGATATTTTAAAAAAGTAATTGAATTCAAAAATCTTCTTATCAACGCCAGATAGAGCATAAGGGCTAAGAAACTTAAGATATAATTAGGAATAATTGAGTAGATAAAACATGTTTGAAACTGAAAGATCACAGATCAAATCTAGTGGAAGAAATATATAGATAATAATAATAATAATAATAATATATATATTTATTTCTCCTCAAAAAACAAAACAAAACAGTACAATGGAATGAAAACAATCAATAATAGATAAATTTTGCTCATAACTTCCTTTTACATATTTCTTTCCTTTTGTCTTTCTTTCTATCTTTATTTTTAAGAGGAGCTGGTGTCTGAATTAGGTTAAAGTAAAATAACCTGTGCTACAGATCACCAGGTCCCCTCCCCACCAATACAATATTATAACAAACACCGTCATCGTGCATAGATGATGATGAGCAATCAGTACTTATTCCAGCATTGTTGCTGAATATGCTAATACTTGCAAGTGTCAGTATAAGTATAGTAAACGATTGTGTGTGTGTATGTTTGTGTGTGTGTGTATGTGTGTGATTGTGTGGGTGTGTATGTGTGTGTGGTGGCGTGGTGTGCTTGTGTGTCCAGGATTGTATGTTGAATATATGAAATATATTATACATATATTATTATATTATCCCATATTATATTTCGTATTGTTCCAAATCCATACAAATACATAAATATTTATATAGATTCCGAACAACACGTCAACATTCCTGTCTGCCCAAATCTTGGCTTGTTAATGGATTAACATTTCTGTAAGAGTATAGTCCAATTTTTTTAACCACTCTTGGACGGCAGACTTGCATTGTAATTTTGTCATTGCATAAATACTTAAAACTCTATTGATTTTGTTATATAAATTACCACTTTGGTAGCTAAAGAACCGCTGGGAAAAGCTAGTGTTAAGCTTTGGTTTTACACAAACCCTATCCTTTCTGCGTTTATTTGCCATATTTTCAGGACTATATTTTAACAGTGGATGTTGCCTCATAACTGTCTGTAATATAAACAGTTGTCGGACAGTCAAAACATCCCACTGCCTATACACGTCAACTGTAGGGTGGCGGAAGGGCAGAAAAAGGCTTACTTTTAGTAAAGCTCGTTGAGCTCTTTCTAGTTTTTTAAATTTTGTTTTCAGCGTACCTCCCCAAGTGGTTATGCAGTATGTTAGTTGTGATTGGCATAGGGCGTAATAGACTGTCCTAATCTGCGCTTTGTCCGCAACATGTCGTATCCTTTTGAAAATTGCTATGAGTTTGCGGGTTCTAGCAGTAAGCATGTCTATCTGTGGGTGGAAATTTAATTTGTCATCTAACATGACCCCCAAGTATTTTATTGAGGTGGTGCTCTGTAGACTAGGACATGAGCAGCTCACAGCACCATGGGTACCACTATTGCAAGAATGCGAGATGATTTTGTAAGCTGATGGACCAGTAGTAACACTACCCGTTTTTTTCAGCGTAAAAGCAATGTATTTGGTTTTTTCGGTATTAAGGGTCAAAAAATTGTCACGCAACCATTCCGTTACCATATTGAAACCCTGCTGGGCACGCGTAAATGTCTCCTCCCACGTGTCGCCACAGAAGAGCAATGCCGTGTCATCGGCGAACGATACGATTTTTCCGTGGGGCAGTTCCAGGTTACACAATTCATTGATATATATTAGGAACAAAGTGGGCCCCAGGATACTTCCCTGAGGCACTCCAAACTGCACAGGAAGCTCATCGCTAACAAGGTGTTCAATTTTGACGCACTGAAATCTATTTCTCAAGTAATTTTCAAATATGCACAATTGATTGCCTCTAACGCCCAGATTTTCCATTTTTTTCAGTAGAATAAGTACAGAGACTGTGTCAAATGCCTTGGCTAAGTCTAAGAATATTGCCATTGTCTTCTTCCTTCTGTCCATATTCAATACTATGAAATCCGTTAGCTCATTTACAGCATCAGCCGTAGATTTATTCGTTCTGAAACCATATTGGGATTGAGCCAGAAGATTCCTGCTCTCTAAATATTGAACTAGTCTTTTATTTATTATTCGTTCGAGGATTTTCGATAGTGTCGGTAGAATTGATATAGGCCTATAATTGTTGACACAGTCTCTGTCCCCACTCTTGTGAATCGGGTGAATCCTGGATTTTTTTAAGGCATCGGGCAAGATTCCTGTTGACAGCGATAGGTTACAAATATAAGTGATTAGCGGAGTCAGTACATTTTTATTTATTTTGAGAACATCAGCTGGTATCATATCGAGCCCCACAGCGCAGTCGCTTCTTAACCCCATGATGAGTCTTTTAACCTCTTCATTATCCGTAGGCAACAAAACGAAAGAATCTCAGCATGATGCTGCCACACGTGTGTTATCATTTGTAACAGTCTTAATTTTCTGAGCCAAGGTTCCTCCAATATTGGCGAAATAGTAATTTACACTGTTTATGGACTGTAATGGATTGCTGGTATTGATTAACTCTATTGGGGTCACATTTTGTTTTGTTGTAAAGGTGATCTCTTTAACAGCCTTCCACAATCTCTTACTATTTCCACCCGCACTGTTTAACTTTTTTTTGTCATGATCTTTTTTTGCTTTTTTAAGTATTGTTGAGCAAAAGTTCCGGTATCGTTTATAGGTTGCCTTCAGTATTTCATTGGTTGGTTCCTTTTTCAGCTTTTTATATAGATTGTCCCGATTCCTGAGACATTTGAGTATACCTGGCGTTATCCACTGTTTCAGTGTATTTCTTCTTCTTGATATTTTAGTTACTCTTGTGTTGTTTATAGTGATTGAGCGTAGTGCATTCAGCAAGAAATCTGTAGCTTCATTAGGATCCTCGTGTTCAAACAATCTGCCAAAATCATGTTCGTTCAGTGCCTTACTTACTCCTGCATGGTCGACACGACTGTACGTTTGACGGGGCTTAGTTGTCTGGGCTGTCACAATATAGAGTACAGTGCTAAAATGATCCGTGAGTGTTGTTTGGACGACAAGACAGCGCGCTTCCAGTCTTGTCCTAAGCATCACATGATCCAAGCACGTTTTATCCTGATGAGTGAGAAAATTGTGAGCCGGCAGAATACCATGGAAGGCTAAGTTGTCCAAGTAAGAATCAATATATCGATCAATACTGCCCCTACCTATATTAATATTTATATCACCCATTATGACTACATTTTGCACAGATGAATGCCTAAAAAGTACGTTATTCAGTGATTCGATAAACATGCTCACATCACTAAATCCAGGTGGCCTATAAATTACTAGTATCACAGTGTTACTATTAGGTTTTAGCACTAGACAGTTAGCATTAGTTATTTCTGTTTCTTCAACCGACATGAGCAAGTCTTGTCTGATATAGGCGACTACCCCTTCGTTTTGTGTGATGTTATTGGCAGTGGCATACGAAATATAGCCTTCTATGGTGGGTATAGTTGTAGTACCTGGCAGCCTGCACTCGGTCAAAAGTATACAGTCCCAGTCCACTGCTGTTCTCTCAAGAAGTGACAACATACCGGTTATATTGCCACTTACGCTTCTGATATTCTGATGAAATATTTTTAAACATCTTTTCAAAGTGCGTTGGGCAGGTACTAGATTTAGGCAATCTTCTGCGTTACATAGAAATGACTCGGCGAACTCAAAGTCATCAATGCTTTGTATATTATTTAATTCATTGAATTTTAATAATAATATATTTACGATAAAATTGGTACAATGTTTTTATTACCATTCTCTGAGATTAGATTTTAGGATTTCATTACCAATCGTCAATATAAATGATGATGCAGATGATGATGATGATGAAATGCAGATTCTGCGTTCGTGCTCAAAGCCTGTCAAGGTATCTGCCCCTTCGCATTTTTCTTTTTTTTTACCTAGAACTTTACTGGAAAAGTGTCTTTATTTTTGAGATAAACGAAGTTTGGGTGTTGGTATGAACCTATAAGTACATAATAAAATATATTTTGTTATATCTCCCTAAGAGAATGTGAGTACATTATGTAGATGTACAAATGTAATTACGTCGACAGCCTTTTAGAATTTCATTGTTTAAACCTCGCATTCAGACGATCAAGAAAATTAGAGGCAATTTATGGACACTTTCTATATATGACGATCAGCCGTTTTGTTAGCAGGTTTGGAATTGTATGGTATATTTCTCTTTGAAACAAGCCTTTTAATTTCTGCAAATATAACCTAGTGGTTTAAAATGCTACATGCATAATATATGTAAAAGAATTTCTTGTTCAGAATTTTAAGTGTTTTTTAGCTCCCCTAGAATAGTAATATTTAGAAGGTCGAGGTTTTCCTCTGTGGCTTGGCTATTTTGTAATTACAATCCTGTGTAAATAAGAACCTGGTTCTATATCTATTATTGTATTGTGTTACTCTATTTTATAATCATTATAAACTTACTCAGTTTGTGATCTATACCCAATTAACCATAATCATTTTGTCCAAACTCAGTACTGAAACTTTTACCGGAGTTTTGTAATTACCCAATAATATCATTTGATAAAATTTGATGTAATGCTATAAAATTAAAAAAAAAATCTGTCTATCTCCTTTATGTTTACATTGCTACTATTGACATCTATGATCATGATCAACTTACTATTATGTCAGTGCCCTTAATGTAGGTAGATAATGTAATGTTCAGATTGATCGATGATGTTCAATATTAGAAGTATCTGTGTCCACTCTTTGGTAAACTCAATACAGTCTAACTTATTTATTTTCGACATCCCATCACCCTTAACAAACACCGCTTGAATTCCCTTTCCTTTGTCCTGGATCCAATTATCTGGTTAGGTTGAAACATGTATTTGCTGGTTTGAAATTCTCAACTTGAATTAACCGGATTAGAGTTGCGCTCAATACCAACCATGTGTAGGTGGGAGTGGTTAAACGCGGCCTAAAAACGTTCGTTAACAAGCTTCCAAAATGTCAATAGAGTTACGTTTAACCAAACATTGTCACAAAAGGAAGAATGTCTTAACAAAACCCAACAAATGACTTTGTTGGTTTACCAGTCGCTGTATATTCTGCTTTTAGTTATAATCATTCCTTTTACAGTAATGAGCAAATAATTAAAATTTGGAATTAATTATTTCGAATTCAGGATAGCAAGATAAGAGGATAATAAAAGGATGGATAATATAATTAATGTTGTTCAGGAAAATGTTGAGGTATAAATACTTATTAAATTTTAGCCATGAAATCACTAATTTCAATTTTAGCCAGTTTGTGGTTGGAGTGTAGTAAATTTATGTAGCTACTATCACCACTGCTTTATTTATATATTCCATAATGAATTTTTATAATGGTGAATAGAATAGTTATCAGGATTTAAATTACAATAAAATCATTAAATTGCCTGCAATAGACTTTACAAGTGGAGATAGCCAAGGGAAGGGTTAAAGTGGGGAAAAGTAAATGATATTTATAGTGCATGTATATTGATATGATGAGTGACAGACTGAACTGCAAGAAGTTTATATAATGATGTTATGCTCAAAGAACGAATACGCTTATTGATCAAATAAAAAATAGCTTACACGTGTGGCCTTTCGATGATTACTGTAGTGCGTTGCGAGACTTTTCATTAAAGTTATAACATGAATTTAGCGATGTGGATATTTTAAGGTAACTAAAACGAGTGATGAGCTGTGTTTTTCAGTTTTCGGTCTTTGAGCGTAGAAATAGATACTCAAAGTCGAAATATAAGTGTGCCTGCTACTAATCATGCCTATTCATCAGTATAAATTTACATATTCATATGTCATATGTAAGCCCAGCTTTACTGGTTTTATCGATATATTCTGAATAGTAGAAGGGTGATTTGCCAAGTTATTTGTTACATCCAAAACGAAATATGAATAAAGATAGTTTGGCTGCAAATGTTTCGAAATTATAAAAACATGAGTTATTTACGAGTTATGTACAATGTACGCTGTTTAGGAAACCGCATTATCTTCAAAATATTGTAAGCGTAGGCTGCTTACAAACGTATCTATTTATTCATGAGAACAAGTGATCATTATTATTCTTTGTTTCAGGTAAGCGCACCTTTTCGCATGGGTCGACCATCAACTAAGTAAGTACCTACAAGAAATAATTGCTATTGTGCTATCATCAGTCCTGACTAAATACAGGTGAGGTACCTCTCATTGCACTGTGCGCACTCGTAAATCCAAAAGGTGTTCTCTCGTGTCCAATTTCAGTACAAACATTACATTATAAACATTAAGGATTAAGGAACATTCACATGGGTTAGAGCTGCGATTTGGGTCAGAAGTATTATATGTCAATGTAACGTTAGCAAAGAAATGATTTAGTTCTAGTTTTCTTCTTACAATAGTAGATACTGCAATTAAAAACAAAATTTCTTTCAATTTCCCAGCTTTATCAAATAACATAAACCACATAAATCATGCTATATTATACGTATAATGTGAAGAAGATTACGTAGTCATTATTCCATTATTCAGTCTTGCTTTGATAAATGTGAGTAATTTTCAAATTCTTGTAGTCGTTTCATATAAGGATGTGAAAGTTTTTTTGTCATTGATCTTTATTGCTAATAACATTTATAATTATGAAATATACTACAACTCTCAGAATTAGGTATTTCAATCGAGACGTCAACAACTGGAGTAGCAATTTGTATTATTAGAAGCTTCAATCACTAATTATTACCCGTTATTGACATGCAAATCCCCATTGTGAAGCTGGTAGTTAATTTGCAATAAATACGTTCATAAAGTTAGTGATTACATTAATGGAATAAATTGTTAAGTTGGAAAATGGCATCTGTTCTGGAGCCGCCTTTTATGTTCAGTAGCACTAGCATGAACTCCTATCGAATTCGTAATGTAAAGGTTTCGAGAGAACGGAGCATTGTAATTGGCAGTCTGCCTTTTGTGAACCTGTGTTCGTGTGTAGCCCTCCAATCGCAATCCTCCATTCTGGCGATACCTTTACATTACGAATTCGATAGTATTTCGTGCTAAGGCTACTGTAGTCATAGATTGATAAGGTTCATGACGGGGCTGTTAAGATGATTTGGAAAATTTTTGCACTTCTTTGCATTCGTTCGTACATTCTAAAACGTTGTAAAACTGGTATTTATTTTCAACTTTTAGCTGAATGCAAACCATGTTTATTAATGTATTTACAAAATGTGTTTTCTAATACCGTGTACAATCTTAGAATATCGAAGAAATATCTACAATATTGAAGAAACTTCATTTCTCTTAAAATTTATTTATTTGTCTACTAAGTACATCATCCCTCATATCGATTGTGACAAAACATATTCATGCATGGAACATATATCTTACATCTTATATGGGGGTACCTGGCTGTCGTCATTGTTTACTAACTAGGTCACGTAAACATATTTTTGCATTAAATGTTGAAATATTCATAACAGTCTTCGATTGGACACTGTCATGGATTATACCTACAGTTCTTCTTTTATAAAATTAAGAATTTACCAAAAAGGTATTGATATTTTCTTGATAACAAGTAGCATATTTTTTAAATATATTAAATAAACGGTACAAGTAATTTAAATTAGTTAGTTTTACAAAGCGCCCCTGGCTTTCTGAGCTCGACATGCATTTAACGTTTTGTCTTTTATAATTTTTACGGCCAGCATCAAAAAAGTTTTACTTTTAAACTCTCTGACCTTTCCATTTTACCTACCTAATTCTAAAGTACACATACCACAAACCATGATTCCAGTTATATAATTCATTTTAGATTCTAATAGTACAGCCGTTTCCTTTTTTATTAACACGCTTTTATTTCGCCAATATTAAACAAGTTATGGGCAACAATCATTCACAATTTGTTACTTAGTGGGTATCAATATCCCTAAAACCTAAGGGGTCAACTCGAAAGGTGCAAGGGATATGTTGGATACTATCTCACCTACGGCAACTAAAGATCCACAGATGGTGCACGATTCTAAGATTTCCATGAGGATGTGATATAATTTAAAAAGTTGATTCGAATTCAAACATTCGATTCTTTAATTTTAATATCCTCGCAGCGTAAAATTACTACACTGAAGTAAAAGCTAACGGCTTTTTGCGATTCGATATTATAGATAGCTCTAGCAATGTTGTGCTTACATAACGGGCGGTTGACGAACAGGAACGCCGATTGTTGCGGCCGGATGCAGCTACCATTTCCGTGTCCAATGCCCACCATTCACCTCCGAACGTTAAACGTTCAACGCGACTCGTTATCGACTAACTACCTACACCCATAATTACCTTACAGGACATCATTATTTTCAACTTCCTTCAGAGTTTTTGTTACGTACAACGTCTGTTATTAATGTTCGAAGCAAAAACTTCAGTTGAAAACGGAAAAGAACTGTTTCATATTTCGGTTTTTATATTTTAAGATTGCAACACAAGAAAAAGGATGATGTTGGTGTAATATATCTATAGTTATCATGTTACGTTTAAGTATATAAAGTTCTTAGTTACTTGCAAATATATTGCAGCAATTGTTGCAAATATTATGACACGCTACATCAGTTAAAAATGAGTTTTGGCTTTGTGTGAGGATTGCGGACGGAATAATTATTTTTTGCGAAGCTCGAGGGCACTGTCCGTGTTCCCATTTATCTAGAGCTAAATGCTTGCATTCAAGCGACCGTTTCGGCGCGTGTTTGCATTTAAGATGTAGTGTCCACTACATGCCTACAAGTCAGAATGTTCGGTTAAAATGAAAATGTTTTAACATTTTTATATCGATTATCGGATTCATTTACGGATGTCGCACGAGACGGCTTAATTCATGTTCAATTCATTAGTTTTTACAGTAATTGAAATATCGCTTTATCCCTCTTTTACACCCTCTTTTCAGGAAGGCTTACTACGTCTGTAAGCATTCCCGAAGAGAAGGGGACGTAGTAAGCCTTTCCGAAGAGCAAAACCTATGCTCGGATCCTAGCTCGGACCCTCTCCGTGAGTAGCGACGCTGCCGTGATATAAAATTACTACATCGCGATTGCAACTCAAAAATGCCGTCGTTTCTTTTTAAGAAAAAAGACGAACCCTTTTCAAAAGATTTCAATAAAGATCAACTACTCGAAGGTATCAATGACATTTAGATTATTGTTCATGTATTCTTCTCATCTTTGTGATATACCTATGTACATGTTATACGAAAGCTACGATATTTTTGGGGGCACTTCACTTAATGGTGAAGTCCTGGTGAATACCACGTACGGTGTTTCAAGTCCCGCAACCTTTCTCGCATAATTACCGGAATGCATTGTGCACGCGGTCACAGTACGTGTGCCGTCTATTGTTGCAAATTGCTCAAAACTAGTGAACCTTAAAATTCAGAAAATGAACCTTATGGCCGGTATTGTCCATTTTCTCTACCAACATATATGTACCTATTTTATGTTACATCACAAAGTCACATTTGAAAACACATTGCATTTATTCATCACTTTATGTATAACGTCAATTAATTGCCATAATATTCATATGCCTCATTTCGGTTTGTCTACAATACTCTAATTTTGATATACCTACTAGTCAATATATTCTAATAGCATTATTTAATTGTCCTATTTTTATCTGGTACATCGAGGTCAATCTATACTTTGATTAACACTAATTATTGTTCAACGTTTTTTCATTTGAAAATGATTTAATAAGTTCAGTCTAGATTTACCTTTCCCAATTTTAAATCGATTTGAGAAAATATTAATGGTTCAAAACTTCATTAATTATTGTTCAAATAAATATGGTATTAATATTTTAAGACCATGTAAAAGTAGTGTTTTATTAGGCTATAGAGTTATGATTTTAGCATGAGCAATTATATAATAGAGTTGGATCGAACGCGAGGTAGTTAGATTCCACCCGTTCATTTAATATTGATATTAAGTACCTATTATAGTGCTACTTATTGTGAGCATTCGGTACTCACAATAAGTAGGCTTTCCCTTTCTTCGTCTTTCCCTATTCCGTTGTTCTCTTCTACAGATGGTAATAAATATGTGATCGATGGCTTTATTGTTACAAGCATTCAAAGGCCATTGACCACATTATTGTAATGCGTCATTTTAATAATGAGCAATTTTATGAGATGAGCCCGATAGTACTGCGCGCATTCGTACCTACTCGCAATTTCGCTAGTTGGAATAGCCTTATTTTGCAGCACCATAAACCTTCATACTATTTGAAATAGATTTGCGGTGAACGCGTATCGATTGCTTTCGTCCGTGGAGTTATGAACGCGTCTGGCTTGTCTCAGATAACACCAGTTGCCAGCCATTTGTACCGCACCGTAACGTACTCACTGTCTTTTGGATATAAATTATAATATTAAAACAGTTTTCATTTCAGTTATTAGACTAGTTTTGGTGCTCAATCAAGGTTAAGCCGAAATTATTTTTCTCTTGAGTGTTATGGCTCGGGTTGACATGGAAATTTTGAAACACCTGACACATAATACACGATAACACTGACACAGTACCACTCCCGTGTGTATTTAATATTAATATTTTATGGAAAAGTTCATTTTAACTGTATACAGGTGTTGTTAGTTCTAGCGTATTAATATGTAGATATTTGATTGTGCTGCAAACGCCAAACTTGCTTTAGGAAGGAAGCAAGATCTGGGACAGTTAGAAAGTCTGTTGACAGTGTTTCACTTCAGCTAGTTATGTGACACAATTCTAGGTCGTTCATTTATACAACTCAAATAAAACTTAAGTTTCGTTGACGCTCCTGTACGCGACTTTATCTACATATTTTAGCGGTGGTGCATGTCCAAGTTCCACCGACAAATTGAACTAGCTACGCGTCTGAAGATTTATTTTAAAAGTTACTTCCTCAATAACATTCTTGAAGTTTTTATGATAAAAAAATGTATGGTTTAAGAAAATAATGAATTTAAAAATCGCTTTGAAAATTTTTTTTTTGCGGCTGCAATTTGCAGTCCTAATTTGGTCAATTTTTATTCAACCATACTGGTACCTAACCCAGAATATAAAGCGGTGACGGGTGGGTGAACCATTTGCATATTAAATGGAGTGTATCATTTTTAAGTACTTCACTTAAGACTAATAGGTAACGTGGGGTTAAATATATAATATAAATACGGGTAAAACCCGACTGGACGTAATGGTGTTCAGTTTACGAGTACGGTGCAAAGCGGTCGGTTGAAACCATTATTATGAGTGTACTTATCAGTGACAGTTTTAAATTCCGCCACACTCTGTGAACTTTACGTCTGACGTCTGTGCTCTAATGTCTGGCTTAAGCAACGATCTTTTTTTTTATTTAGGACACGTCAATTTGATCTCAGCCCGCCTGATGGTAAATTCAAGGCAAAGTCTAAGGTACGATGGTCACTATTACAAACACGAAAAGTGTTACAGTGGTGGCACTCAGCTTGACGGCCTCATCAAATGCTTTTTCAGGCCAGCTTAGTTCTCTAACGTGAACACGCGAGCTAGCAAGGAATTCCAAGATTTAGTGGTGGTAATTAGGATTTTGACCATACATACTGATCGTTACAGTTATGTATAACTACTGCTATTTGGTTTCTTAATAATTTCATTTCATTGTGAAAATATGCTTAGAGCGGGTTTTCATAAGTATTCCTAACAACATCGTTGCTGCTACAGTATAACAATAAAACGTAAAAAGAAAATTGTTCTTGATATAAATGTTATAAAAGAAATATCTTTACTTGAAAACAAAATTGACCTAGGTAGGAAGGTTTTCGTGCGAGATTCGGAGCAAAAAGTCTTGGAAGTTTCAGTCACTTTTTCCTTTCCATTATCTACAATTTTGTTCTATTTGCAGTGGCTTTTATAAGTTGTAAGTTCTTAGATGTAGTTAAAATCCCAACTGTCTGAATATTTTCCGATAGGTTTGTTGATTTGTTCTGCCACACTCATACCTACCTCATTTGACATAATAATATACTTTGTAACTGTAAATATTTAGACAGAGAAAATTTTGATCGTAGAAAATTTTGGGTGAGGAAAAAATTTCATTTCAACTCGCATTGTTACTTAACCGAACGTACGCTCCGATAGACGTCAGTCAGAATGGGCAAAGTCGATTCTGCAGTCCACGACTATACAAATATATTATCATTAATTTGTAAATGACCAGAAGGTATTTGACATATAAAATTGTAATATTTCTTATATTCACATATATCGTTAAAAACTTGTTTATGAAGTAAATACTTTTACTATTTATACAGATTGTTTTCACATTAAACCGACATTGTCACTGTACCACAATTATTATAAACTTAACCGTTTGTCTTCCAGCTCTCTATATTTTTGTCCAAATAACTTTTCATTTAAATAGTGAGCTCCAGCCGTTTTTAAGTTACGTCAAATCCAATGAAATCACGAGTGTTCAAGTCCCTGGACTCAAAAATGACTGACTTAGGTATTCGCCAGAGGTGATTTAGTCTAGTATTGTGAATATATTACGTTTAGCATTGCTATTCAATTTTTATGTTGAAAAAGAAGTATTCTTAATGTAATGGAACATTAATTTACTTAACTTGAATCAACTGTGTTTTTGGACGCCCAACCATCGTGTCGTGTATAAAATTCAGCATGACTTTTGCAGTCATTCAAGTTTAGTGACTCTCACAGCTTCATGTCCCATCCATTAAAATGATTCCAAATCGTATGCAAGATATTTGTTCTTCACCCGTCATTGTGATGCCCATATTATTATAGTAGTGATCCAATCTATAACCCTTGTGAATAGAAAGTGTAAATTGTATCATTTTAGTTTTTTTACATTACAGTATTGCTTGACAAATGCTGTTACTCGCTCCCATAATTTCCAATGCCCCAAAACCTTGCGATTTTCACCCTCAAACATTGTATCCTCGTATCGTCCTGTTAGATTAATCGTGTTACAGTTTGTCAGATATTTACTTTCTAACAATATATTTTGAACTAAAATCAGGAATTTATTTATGTAAATGTAAATATTGTTGTTGATCACATCCTTCATAAACATGTTAATAAGGTAAGAAACATGTTGAAAGGAAAAAATGGAAAAGAAATTGGTAATTCAATAAATAAAAATAAATAATCAATTGCGCACCACGTTATGCTTCCTGTTTATATTGACGTATTCTCGTACCCATTAAAGTAAACGCCCGCTTTATGTTTGTATTTAGATATACGATTTAACGACAGACGTCTCAATTTCCCAACAGAAGAGAGCAATTTCCTCGCGTTTGTGTCTCAGTGCACTCATTCGATCTGTGTGCACTTCCATCTTTATAATCTTTGATCTCAGAATGGAAAGTTTACGATTTTATTTAACTGTCAACTACTCAGGGGTTTTCCATACAATATTTTAGCCTAATACGTCTACCGTTTGAGTACCTACCTCTTCATCAACACTTATTATATATTTACAGGGCGTCTGCCACACACACTGTTTACAAACCAATTTACTTTGCGGTTTATTTAATCGTTGTTATGATATTTAGCCAGCTTAATGTTATTTTTGTTGACTAGGCTTCTCTAAAACCCAATAAATTCAAGCGAATTTTGTCTATAAAATAAAAAATGGTATACTTGATTCAAAAAATTATAAGTAATACAATATTTCATCATTTTAGCGCATCAAATATGATCGGGATGCCTCCCAACATTATCGTAATAATCGAAATATGGCAGCGTGAGGCAAATATTCTCATTTTAATACATTGAAACCTATTCAAACTTCACATTTATACCTATTCAAATATATTCGATTTGAACTATATTTAAGAGGAGCTTTATTCCGTGCACACTCAAGTTGTGGAATGAACTCCCTGCCCTGGTTTTCCCAAGCGACTACACTATGGGGTTCTTGAAGAAGGGTATTAGAAGGTTTCCATAGGGTAGGCAGCAGGAGTGTAACGCCCCTGGTATTGCAAACGTCCATAGGGCACGTTTACCGCTTTCCATCACGTAAGCAGTGTGCTATATTGGCAAGGAACAGTCAACAATATTAGCAAGGGAACCAAAACATTGACTATGAAATGTCTCCCTAATTCACATATTTTGGTATCATAAGCGTGGGAAAGTCGGTCACTCGAGCACGTCGTGCGCTCCTAAGCTGGAACACTAAGCATATCTTGTATGCACGTTTTCAGTGTTTGTTACGTTTGAAATATCTTAAAACTTTTCGACTCAAGTGTTTGCGAAAGGTATAGAATTTAAATATCTACCTCTGAGCCTTCACCACACAATTCTATTTAAGATAAAACTTTACGCGGCAATATGTCTTGGTTCTCTCTCTTAATTTCCTTGCCACGAAAAATATGACGGAATATTACTTCTGTCAAATCTGCAAAATTCTCAAATTTTTCGCCAGCAAAACCGAATAGGAGCTTAATAAAATGGGATAGTACTTACTCAGCAAATTCAAGTGACATAATAAGGGCTGGCATGCTTTAGATCATAAACAAGGTGTGGGCGAACAGGACGCGTTACTTTAATGGAGATTGCTCTCCGGAAAATGTTTGGAAAAAAATACCTTGAGTGAGCATCTAATATTACATCAATTTTAATATACAAAAAAAAATTGTGAAATGTGAAGTGTCAGCATTGAAATCTGGATGAGTAGATGCCCTCTTTTTTCTACAAATAACCATTATTTAAGATACCATAAATGTTATACATTTATGTACACTGGGACCTAGGACCTAGGAAAATAAATAAATAATACAAAACATTATTAATACATACAAGGTGGCATGGTGCAATATATACAGGGTGTAAGGGAAACACTCGAAGATTTTTACTTCGAGAGTGTTTCCCTTACACCATGGCAGTACTCCTGGTACATTACATATTGGCATAAAAAATGACCAGCAGTGACATATGAATGGGTAATTGGCATTGTTCGGCAACAGCCATCTTGGATTTGAAATTTGTCACAGTGTATAACATTCTACTAGTCAAGTCCTCGAATCTGTATTATATGGTTCACAACAGCTTATTAATCCGCCGAGAATTTCTTCACATTTGAATAAACAGAAGTGAAAGAAACCATTTATGAAGAAAATTAAAACATAATAATGGTGTACCGAAAATTCATACATGTTTATGTATCATTTCAAATTGTAATACGAATTGTAAAGTAACCCAAGTAGGTAAGTAATACCTATATAATATTTTATATACCCAGTAATAGATATGTATTTCGTGCAAGAGGTGTTAATATGAGAGACAGACTTTTGTAGTTTCTGCTTTGTATCGTGAAGTTCAATGACAAAAAAGGAACTGAAAATGATAGAGTGTGATGCAATGGGACCGCGTTAATGTGTTGGAAATACAGGCATTGGAGAACGCCGCAAAATTGAAAAACCGCACTCAGCATACACTCCAACACCAGCTTTTGTCATTTTGTAGGCACATGAAACTGCTTGTATTGAGGTAGGTAGGCACATTTTGTACTTACATAAAGTGAATATTTTGACCTGAACTTGCCTCTGATACAACCTGGCATAATACTTAAGCTTAATAAGCTTTCTTTTTAGTGTGGTACAAATATCATGTGCTCTTACTCGTACCCTGATCATTTTAAATCCCAATTACATTCGAATCCGAGTGGAGAAGGAAACCCTGAAAATCCACTAAATACTACTATTTTTAGTGGTTCCTTTGAACGGATCGAAGCAATAACACAGCAACAATCAGGTTTGAATGATGTCTCTAGGTAATGTAATGATCGCTTGGTGTTTGAATATCACCTTTTTTAAACGTAGGTATGCACTAGATATTTTCTCAGGAGGCTTTATTTAGAGAAGAACCAATTAATAACGGTATATTTAATATAATTAAATAAACATCGATATGATAATTACAATATTTATTTTTGTCTAATTCATAAAATAGAAGTTTATGTGCCTGCTAGCATCAAATATCTTATAAAGACCAACATTTTGTAATTTATGAAAATTGTTAACCCGTAACACGAACATCGCGCCCGTAAAAAACTGACAAAATGGAAAAGAAAATTGTTTAAAACAACGACAGCTGGGCACTGGGGGCGTCATTTCACGAACTTAGGTCACAAAAACAACTTTGTAGATAGGAATTAATGTCTGATGAGAGTGTTTCACTGTTCTTGTCAAATTTAGTTATTCTTACAAGATTATATTAGGGTTTCGGATTTCATATTCCTATGCAGTACCTCAGTCACCTGGAAAACACCTTAGATACTTTTACGCATGAGCTCATGTGTAACACTGAATCTACACGAGTTATAGTCATAAAACCAAAAAGGACTAAAAGGTTTCATACGATATGGTTTACACACTGTGAAATTGCAAATGGTCATTAGGTTACGGTAATTGCTTATAAGATGGCGCACAAGCTTGTTAGCAGCCTTCATGTATAGACAATCTTGATCGTACTCAATACTTTATTGTTGTCCAGTAAATTAAAATGTCTTTACTTCACTTTTTATTCTTGTATTTTCGTGATACCTCTCGCGCTCTTGCAGACCCAAAACCATCTTTTTAGAGATGGCCGCCTTCGGCTGTGGGGAATCCAGAGTTCCCATATAACCGCCGGTTGTGGGGAGAGACATTCTGCATCCAAGTACACCCAAGCCGCCTTTGCTCCAAAGCTACTTTGACGTTAGACCAACTACTCAATCTCAATAATTTTCAACAATTCTCAATAGAATGATATACCAAATAAAGTTTTAATCTCGTTTATTAAGCTCTCCCCTACCAAGTATCAAACATCGGGAATCCCAGATGGCTGATTGCTATAAAATATCACATTATTTACACTGTGTGATTTTTGGAGCACTTTGTATCCGACACTTTATTTTATGGCATCCGGGTCCTAATTTAATAGCTTCCCCGAATTTTGGGCGTAGATACATGAAAATTTAACGGTAGCCTACAGCTACGGTATATTATTTTGTTATACGTTTAATTACATTAGCTTAACTTAGGGAATGAGGTCAGTTAGGTATTCCAGAGATGACATGCCACCTTACGCTATGTGCTCATTAATAAATCTTGAATACAACACGTGGTGCACTGTAGTTTCAGTTATGTAGAGATTTATGTTTCACAGCTAGAAAAAAAGCTTCGAAGTATTGCTATATTGGCTTTGTTTAAGGTTCGAAAATCCCACAGATCGATCAGAGAAAGACTGAGCTCATTATTACTTTCATCAACATAGATTAATGTCTCTCTATTAGCGTTAATGAGGCACAGCCTGCGCACATTTGCCTCCCGGCTTCCTCAGTATCTGTCGCTATAGATAGATAAGCTACACAGATACGTTTCTATAATAATATTGATGAAACTGGTTAGGTGTACCAGCATACATCAATTTGCTAATGAAATAATATAATTAGTTTTCAAATATTTACTAACGTTTTAATTTGCAGTTAATTAAATATTTTGTTTAAGCTCTATTGTAAGGTTAATGTTGCGAAAGTTTTCAAAGCTCATTGTATAAAGTTCTCTGTTGCCCGTGGTAAAACTAAGCTACAAAGTGACCATAGGGTAACAATTCAAAACAATTATAAGTACAATGTGGTTGTTCCTTAACGAATTTTGTGTTATTCACAAAGATATGAGATATCTCACGCCTGTTCTGCGCCCATTTGTCTCCTTATAACTTTTATTGTAATTCATGTCTGAACAATAGACTATATTTAAAGGTATGTCGCACAGATCACCGTTCATAATCACCAAAGTGCAGTAGCTAACAATGATATTACTTCGAAATAAATCCAAATAGGCCTCAAGTATATTTAATACTGTTCTTGTAACTTTGTTGATGATCAAAAGTGGGAAGGAAGGAAGGATGTGCGAATACGCTACTGAATTCGTAAAATTTTTGATGATGTGGTGGAAAATGCTGATGTATTTAGATTGTAGACGCCACAAAGCCGTTTGGTGGAAAATTGGTTTGAATAAAATATTTCGTGCAGTTTTTAAGATACGAGATATTTTTAGTTACAAGTTGTTTCTTTTTTCTTCTTAACGATCGCAGACAAAACTTTATTATATGTTTTAGCAGCATAAATTCGTCTTCACTATAAATCCCTTTACTGTGGCCGCAACAGAGACGTGACTGGATTTTATCTCGTGTGCAAGGTTAAAGTGCAAGCTTTATTTTCAGGGAACCTTATTTATTTTACACATACCTACATTATAATGATATTATCCCACCACCTTCAGAAATTTAAGTTGTCTTGTAAAATAAGTGTATTTGTATTATTCTCAAAAACTAAAGATAATGTACGGAAATTTGAATATTTTAGCTCCAGTATCGATGATACGTCGTGAAGTTTATGCGAATGTCACACAATGAAATGAAAGAAGTTTTCACAGATTCTATCGCGATATAGAATCTGTGAAAACTTCTTTCATTTCATTGTTTAGCAGCCATGGTTGCACGTTCACCATGATACCAAATATATCACAATGAAATACCTAGAAATGATTCCATTTCAACTTGAATAACCACTCAATATTAGATGGTACTGCATGTATTCATTAGGATATTACTTGTATCTGTAATGTACCCACTAAATCTGTATTTAGGCATTGGTGGTAGATACGATAAAATGGTAATTAATGGAATAACCTAACACTTGTACTTTGTATCGGAATTCATAAATTCAACTCGTAAGATTATCCATCCAAAAAAGCAACAACGTATCATACCGAGAGAATGATGTGTCGTGTTAGTAATTTTTGAGAGCAGATGTGCCCATCCGACGGCCCGGAAAATGTTCATCTAAAAACTATTTACTGGCTATACTATTGTCCGGCCGTGCACTATCTCGTTGATAGATGACAATATTAACGATGCTTAAGAGAATAGTATCTTCCACTTAATCCACGCCAACATCCAATTTTTCTTAACATTTTTCTTTATTTATCTGCGGTAGATCTTACCAGTAAAGATTTTATTATGTAACTGGTTTCTGCCCATCGTCTGTGATAATGAAAATGCAGAATTGTGTTTGAAAATAAATAAAAATTATCATTATCATGTATATATAACCAACAGTTCTAAGCTGTCTGTCAAAATTCATTCAAAATAGTATTTTTGTTATAAGCTCCTTGTCGTATATATCTACATACACAAACATTAAAAAATAATGTTGTGAACATAAAATAAAATCAATTTTATTTATTTTAATCAGTTTCAACCTATCACAGTCCACGCCGCCGTTGGCCAGACGGGTTACTTCAGTGTTTATTTCGAGTTTCCCTTCTCTGATTTATTTATTTAAAATATATAATATATATGATAATTTATATATACGATACTCTGCAAGGATTTCAACAAAATATTGTTGTAACAAGAATAAACGAATAGACAATTTCCAATATTTCAGAGAAATTGACGCTTAACTTTGCTTTTAATCACAACCAATCCATTCAAAAAAGTTATACGTTTTGCTTTATAAATGAAATTCGTGGTATTTAAACTTTATTCATTTCATCCATTTAAGTGAAGGCAGGCTTGTAAAAGACTGACAGCTGTGCCTAAGTCGGTGATGTAGGTAATGGGTTCGATGATCGAATATTAGGAGTACTTTGTTCATTTTAAATTATAAACTTGAACAACTAGCTCGCAAAATCAAATACTTTGTTGTTAGCAGAAGAATTGCTTGGTTACTATTTCATGTTTTAGTACTTGCATTTTGATTACAGGTGATGTTCCACTTTCCATCAGGTGGGGTGCGTGCTTGTTTGCCACTTAAGTGGTATAAAAAATCACGTTTAATATTCACTTGTGTTAAACAGACCTGATTCTAAATAGGTAATAAGCAAAAACTGAATAAAAATATGTGAGCGAGTCAATTGGAAATGCCATGTATTTATCATTATATCTATTGTATTTTTAATGTAATGCCAACATAATATAACACAAAAAATACACACATAACTTCGAAAAGCATCGAAAAGTCATTGGGTGTGTGCCATGGTAAAACCTGGGATCGAACCCGAGACCTCGTCTCAGCAATCCATTACCCATACCACTAGGCTACCGTGTAATGCCTTGTAAACTAAATAAAAGTATGCTACTAAAATGTATAAATACGATGGTTCATAAAGTGTTTGTTACATAATCACGCTCAAACGACAGAAAAGATTCGAATTTGGGGTGCAGTATAGGGTCGGATATCGCACAGATCTAGACTAACTCACTAATTTTCCATTCGCCATATCGATTTTGATTTATTTGCCAAACAACGTAGCAACATTTTTACTACAGCGCAAGTTAGCCTATATCTTGACACATTGAGTGAGTTTAATACTACCACATTTATTTTCTTCTCAGACAAAAGTGCTTGTGTCTGCGCGATGCTCATAATACGTTCCTGAGATGGTTCACACGGCCTATCGTTCTACTTTTTCCGTCATATTAAATTATCGCCAAATGTTGCGTCCCAGATTTATTCACATCGTGTGGGTACAATCTCGAACTACCGCTTAAAACTCGGAGACGAGGACATTTTATACTAACATGACCGGGACTAACGCATATCGTTGTTGAGTACAGCTATATTTTGTTGACACAGTAGGAAATAGATACATAAACAAACATCTTCTGTATCTGCCATATACTCCCAGTTATGTTCTAAGCTCCTACTCCTGTATACGACATATTATTGTTAGTTAGAACGTTGTCATAAACTCTTTGTCAGTAACTGTAAACTCGACTCAATATAATTGGCCACAGCTTAGGAATTAATAAAGCGCTGTACGTCGCGAACATCGCTGTTTGATCTTGTCTAATGAATGTTTGAAGTAGGTATGTATCACACTTAAGCTCAATAAAGATACTCAGTATCTTGTTACCTCCATAAGTTTATTCGGTAATGTTTACAAATTTACACATAATATTAAACAAATTATTATGAAACAAGAAATTGACTAGTTAGAGACAATTTAGCGATTCGATTATAAATTTAATTAAGACCATTGTGATTTTGAAGGACCTAAATTATACTGAAAGTATATTTTTTCCTCTAGGTACTCTTTTATTTATCATTGTATTGATCGTGATCGTTATACTAAACGTAATTTACCTAACACATACTCTTACAGGTAGGTACATAGGTTAACAACAGGCAATCAGCATTCATCGTTTTGTATTCGAAGTCTGTGTGTAAAAATAAATGTTTATTATGCACAGCTCACACTCGTATTTGATACTAACAATTTCTAGCTAAATATTGTTTTTAATTCATCAATCATCATCACAAGAAGCACAAAATATTCTAAACTAAATTACTAGCGTAAATAGACCCACAGACTCCCTCATTACATCATTATTCATTATTATTTAAAATGTCAATAGCAGTGATTTGTGACTTTTAGTGAAGAAAAATAACGCTTTTGATATGCATTTCATTTTTTTTGGTATAATATTATGCAGTTCTATAAAGCTTAGATCATAAAGTGAATATACCACCAATACTAAAGTTAATATTTATAACACACGATGTAGGTAAGAAACATTTCAAAAGAAAAATGAAGTTCAAGAAATGAAATTTTTACTATACAATTTCACGTAATGCTAAGTGAAAATTAAAAAATACGTGCTCCAAAAAGCGCACAGAGCTCATTGAAATAGTTATCTGGCTTTTTATGGCAGAAGTTAAAACTTGCTCAAGTCTTGATTTTTGATCTCATGAAAGAGGACGTAAAAGCTTCTTATTAAATTACTTGTCTACATTATTTGTACTCTATCTAACCTCACTTGCTTCATTTCAGTCTTTCGATAGTGAAAGAAAGTAATGACTAACGATTATTCTAAAGTAACACGAGTAGTTACTTTAAGTTTGCTTGGATTTAGAACCACTGACACAATTAAGTACTTACTTAGTGACGATGCGGGCATTGTCTGGTCACAAACCATAAACTTATTATTACTAACGTAAAGAGAACAACATTCTCCAGAATTATAAATGAATAAAATAGCACTTTTGGTAACAGCCGGATATTTTTGATAAGTTTATAGGCTATAAAAACGTTTCATGGTTCTTACAGTCTGCCACTTTCTCACACCTAGGTTTTGTGTGAAGATATATATGCTATTCGCACACTTTGTCCCTCTAAATATTACTAATAACTTTATACTATATACGGTTAAGTGCTAGTGCAACAATACCACACCTAAAATCTATGTTGATGCACGTATAAATAAACATTCCTATTAATAGCTGTCTCAAAGAGTTCAACAATCTCGCCATCCCTAAAACTTTTAAGTTTCATTTAAAAGTATAAGTAGACGAAAACTTTTTGCTTATTAATCAAAAACTTTTCACCTTTAGCATTTAAGATGACAATGAGAGTAGTATACTTTGTGTTTTCACAATTTCGGTGAGTCTGAACAAAATTGGGTCCGGTAGTGAAGTCGATAATCCAAGTCTCCAGTGCAAGCGTTTGATGCAATCAAAATTGGAGCTCGAATGATGAATATCTAGTTTTTGTGGTATGTAACAATGCAATTTTGCGAATACCACGCAAGACTAAACATTTCGTTTATAAAATGAGATGCAAGAGCAACAACATCATGTGTCGTCTAGAATAAATTTCTACGACGAACTTCGGGGTAGTGTTTCATCGCAACCTATACGAGCCAATCCAATTTTCCATCTCGAACCAAAAATACCGGGTGCACTGCAGGAGGCACATTTCGCCCGTCGGCGCTCGACTGACACAGAGAACATAGCCGACATGCATTGTACTTACGCCCCCTATCCTGCCTGACACTATTCTGACAACATTACTCTCGCGTATAGTATACTTGTTGCTTTGTTATTTGACTTGTTCGGACACATCCTATATAATACAAAACATATGCAATATATGTCTGTGTATGACAACCTCTGTGGCGTGGTGGAAGTGAATGCGACTATTACGCAGCAGGCGCGGGTTCGATCCCCTCTCTGTGCAAATGAATATGGCTACTTATGCTGGCCTGGCCGTGCCTTGGATTGCACGTTAAGCCTTCGGCCTCGGCACATCTATGGCAGTCGTTACAAGTAATTGGAGCCCTCGCAAGTCCTACTAGCCTAACTACAGAACTTTGATATCGCCAATTTGGTTGTGAAGGTCCGATAGCAGTCGCTTCATAGAAAATATCGAAGTTCAGTCGCATCTTAGTTAGACTAGAAAGCGGACCATAACTGAGTTGGGAATAGGCTCAGATAATAATGAGGAAAATGATGATGATAAGCAGTTTTAGTTCATATCCTCTGGTAAGATGAGTTGGTAACTCATAAATTAATTATATCATTGTTTGTAGAGACTTCTTAAAAATATGAAATTACTTATTCGGTAATCTTAACCTCGAAAAGCAAATGTTAAGACATTGCCTATGCATAAAAATATACTCGAATGCTTCAGTTTGTAGTACGAGTATCATGTCACACGTTAATAATCTCTTCATTTTGATCCGATTGGTTGCACCGGCCGGTATGTAAATGTGAGACTGTTCCATAGATCACGTTTTATGTGTGACAAATAGTCTCGAGTTAGGTGAAATTGCTTTCCGATCCACTCTGACAAATAATGTCAACCCAGTGACGCGTGACCTTAGTCGTTCTCATGACGATCACAATTTGCCTAAAGTCCAACACCGGATTTGGAAAGGGTCTTATTTTGTGTGTTTGAACAATACAACTGGACCTTCTATTTACTGTACCTTTGAACTACTTAAAAAGTGGAACTGAGAAATATATTTTTTCTTCCGAAGTGTTGAAGTTTACCAACTCGAAAATAGCAAAAAGTTTTATTATAGACTTAAATTCTTCCGCGATGTTGTTATGTTACAACTTAAATTAAATTATCGACGTGTTTTGACACTTGTTTATATTTACTTAGCTGAAAATTGAGTTTTCGAAAGCCGTCAAAGTCCTTGGTGCTACATCTTTGAAGCTTCGTAAATTTCGAATTCATAGATGTTTGGAGTATGCGATGTCGAAGACGAACGTGAGACCTGTGTTCACCGTTAAATTAGATTTTTGTGAGAGAACCAGCTGTATAATAATATAATATGGTCGTTCGCTCACTGAATTACAGTGGATGCGTTGTCGCTGTCCTATTGTACTGTAACGGGGCCCGGTATAATATACGAATCTATTATTCAAGTGCTCTAGCCCCCAAACGCAACAAGAAAATAACAAAGATGGAGTCAACATTCATTGTACTACTCTCAATAGGGTTTTGACGTATTTGAATGGGTCCAGAAACATTTAACGACTATAATACTTTACTCATTGCTCTTTCTATTGAGAATTTTAAACAACGTACTAACTTACTACTTTATTTGCAAAATGATTTTAAATTACTTTCTTCCTTCTATGACAATGTCTGTCTATTAAAATTAATTTTAGATTTGTTTTCTTTGACTAAGGTTTAATCAATATGCTTGGTCTTGACGCAATGTACAGCGTAGCGTTCACTAACAGCAATAATAGATTTCGGTCAATTGTTTTTGTTGTCCTGATCAACATTTATTACCTTATTGGTATGCGGGACCAAATCTAAAAAGGTTCGGAAATGTTCAATAAAATTTTATTTCGTTTTAAGAACATTGGGCTGATATAAAGATTTCCAAGCTTGTTAGTAACAAAATTTTGGTCACCGAATAGGTTTTGGTAGTATATCAATAAATTTGTAATCTTTGTTCGTGATTCTTGGAATAATAATCTTACTTTGATTACAATAGTTACAATGGTTCTGTCCAAAATGTTACAATTTGTCGTTCTATTGGTTGTGGTAATTCCGAGTTTATAGTGCTTCATAAACATGAAATGCCTTTGTCTTATGACCACCGGAGACGAGGCTTGAACCTTTACCACGTAATTTACATTTAAATCAGGACTAAGCCTTGAAGGCTTCGTTTTATTACTTTTTTATAATGAAAAGAATCATTCATGTGATGTTAAAACGCAATATATCAGCTTACAGTAGCTATAAACAGTATTTTTTTGCAAAAACTTATATCTATTGACATGTGTTTTGATTATGATTTTTTAATTACATAAAATATTGTCTATGTTACATCATCTAATTAAAATACAAACGATTGACACGGCTTCACCTGCACATGACGTGTATATTGAAGATAAAACGATTCAACACACTCAAAATCGCACTATCTTTAGGATATTGATATCAATAAACAATCTGACGCGTTTATTACCTTAGAAAACAATTTGTAACGGCAATGAAAATAAAGGTTGCTCCCGATTCAAATAAAAAATAGTGAACACTGCACATATAAGATGTAATTACTTATATACTAACTCGTATCAAAAGTAATATTTGTATCATGTAAACAACAGTATGAACGTTGCCCCTTTTCTATGCATCTTGAGGGCTTAAGTGCGTGGAATACATACCTAAACTTAAAAAGGTCAACGATAAAACGAACAAGTATCATTGCTATCTCGAAAACCTCCTGAAGCCAGACGTAAGCAAATGTGGATAGCTGAAGTTTAATGAGCCGTGCTCTTACCCGTATCTAAGTTTGTACGAACTCCTATTTAGCTATCGATTTTTCAGTTACTTTAGAATTAAATAAGTAAAACGCCATTTAAACTTTGTATGTACGCACTTCATCTTCAGAGAAAGTATGAAGATATGGGATCCTGGATTGCTTGGAATTTATATAGATGCCTCATCAACTTCGTTATGTGACTCAGTTTTGACTGGAACAAGTATGTGGTTCAATTATCTGTTTGAGGGGTTGGACGGTCTCCTTAAGCAGTAAAGCATAAGAGATTTCCTTTATATCGAGACCCAACCCTACACACTTCAAATTGGAATCGTTGAAGCTCCCTCTGATAGGTAGATACGACATATGTTTAGCAATGAAAACGAATAATTTGATCTTTGATTTTGCAAAATATATTTTGGTATCTATATAGCATTGTTTAACAGTTCATGAAATTATACAATATACGTGTACATCATACTATGTTATGTGACAAATGTTATGTTGAGAAGATTTCAACAAAGTTTTGAGTTAAACTTCGATGATATTTTATTTCATATTTGGCACGATATACTTACTGGCCCAGCACTAACTTTAAAAACACTAAAGTAGCGAACTTGTCGTATAACTAGACCATCTTCATCGTAAGCTTGAAAGTTACCAACTTTATTTACAAATAATATGTAGTAGAAAAAGGGTTCTTTGCCCGCATCGTCATAGTAATTTGTATATATCAGCTTGGCTTCTTTTCGGAGGCAAGCTGTTGAAACTTCGCCGAAATATCGTTAATCATGTTACGTCATTATCTATCAGTGATGTTAGAGTGATGGTATGATACGGTATGAGCACTTACTGTGTACGTAATCAACACGCGTACACATTCAGTAATCTAATTTAACAGTATATATTTGCACACGTTGTATTGTTTAATTCACTTATGTAATGATAAACATCATCTAAATGTTGTAAACTTCTGTATTGTTTGGCATTGTTCCAATTGATACTAAATGAAAATGTAATATAGCCATCCTGTTAGATCTGCAAATGATTTTACTGCATGAATGTAAATTAATAAAATTGTTATAGCGTAATTTAAAAGCGCATTTATAAAATAGATGGTGTATTCTGAATTATTCTGTACTGGTAGGCGAAACATAACTCATTGAAGTGTAAACATGTAATAAACATTCATATACCTATTTTATGTAGGTACATTAAATAAAATAAGTATATGAAACGCTTGTCAAATACGAACTGTATACCATTCGAGTTCTTGCTACCGTAATCAGTGCGCCTTAATAAGCAAACATTAATCAGATCTTAACAGAAAGATCAATTCCACATTAATTTACTTTCATCTAAATTAAATGTAAACAAGAATAAATCATGTTGGTACCGTACGATCTAGAATAGCGGTAGGAAGAACCGCACTATAAACAGTACCTATCTATCTTGCGAAGTTAAATTGTATGGATGGCCATGGCAGATTGATACTGCCAACTCAGGCGACCCAATAGCGGCGTACACACTGCATAGACAATATTGCCCCTTACAACCCTTACAGAATATATTGTTATAATCCTGAACGCTATCTCACTATCACCTTTATGGGTTCGAACTGTACTCCTAGTTTATTTTTGTATAGTCAGCAACGAAAAAAGTTGTATGTATCAATTTTAACTTGAAATTTGCTGTCACGTACACAGAATACAATTATCTTGCAAAAAATATTGAAACAATTATTTGCTGCAATTTGTTTTCAATATTCAGTTTTTATTCAATGGCTATTATTGTTGAGTGAAATATGAAAACAATATTTAACTGAATTGATTTTTATCGATGAAATTATAAAGTACGATCACGCCAGTCCATTTCGTAGTAAGTACTGTTTCATCACAAAGTATCGTACACAATATAAAATTTACAGTTTTTAGCTTCAGTTGTTTAGGCTTTACGTTTGATGAATCTAATCTTTCGGTCATTTTTATACTTCTACTTACTATCAAAGCGAACATCGTCCAACTAGGAGGGTCCCAAATTCCAATCGCGTTGTGTTATAGTGCCACCTTGCGTAAAAATTGAATGTGTAGTGTACTGCTATACCCTCCTTGCTGACTTGCACAACCGATCTGTTGATGAATCTATTAGCTTTGTCAACTTTTCATAGAATATAGTAACCATATTTTCTGCGAGCACGTTGAGAGGTTAGTTATCTCTATGTCAAATTCATACGATACATTTGTTTTATGGAGACAATATTTCGTGACAATATATCTTTGGAAATAAATGTCGTAACAAAGATATTTGATTTGTTTTTATATTACACTATAGTCATTTTAGTGGAACATTAAATTTGACGGTCAAGCTGCGTGGTGTGAATCTACAATAATAATATAAAGAGGAAATATTTCTATGTTTCTTAACGAATGAACTCAAACAACTGGGCTCATCTGGACATTATCCCCGAGGCTACATGTAACAATGAGAATCAAGTCCACATTGAGGTCCATTGGTAGGTATTTGTAGGTATTCATATCCGAAAGGTTTGGTTCATATTT
Source organism: Pelosia muscerda (assembly GCA_963691645.1). Classification (NCBI taxonomy): domain Eukaryota; kingdom Metazoa; phylum Arthropoda; class Insecta; order Lepidoptera; family Erebidae; genus Pelosia; species Pelosia muscerda. Next base: position 11,857,034 of record OY829100.1, read on the forward strand.
TATTTGTATTACTTTCTTTCCTAGCAAATAAATACCTACTTACTCAAATTCTCGAAACTGAAATATTTTTTGCTCGAATCTTGGCTAGTCTTACAAGTATCTTTGCTTCCAAATACGCATAAAGTAATTGGAACACGCCTAATGATTTATAAATGTAATAACTGTGATATTACCACACGAAATGATAACAAGTAGTAGATCTTTTATTCAGCAAAATTTTTACTGCTGTAAAGTTTCGAGTAAAGATATTTTTCTTTGAAACCGGGCCATGAATACTAAGCAGTAGCATTCGTTTTAAAAATATTCTACGATGTTGTATTTCTTAGAATTGTAACATTAACCTTTGAGGAGCTGGTACAATTGTTCAGTTACTAAGTTTATTACTTCACATTTCACCCGCTTCCTAAACATACCCATATTATATACACTTAACATGTTACTTACTAATACAATTTATGAGGCGTATTTTAAAAACTACTTACACCCGAATCAAACGCTTCGATTTGAAATAGAGCTGGCAACATTATCTCTACTGCGTCAGCTTTACGCATCACTGGAATCAAGGGGAATTTATGTTCAAACATGTACCTACACAACGCTGTGATGTGATATCAAACGACGTAAGCTGTCTGCTTTATAATGTTTAGCAAAAAAGAGTATCTTGACAAGTTTATTTCCAACCCGATGAACGGGCTAAAGATTGCGACGAGCAGTTATTTACTTACTTGTTCACAAATTCGACGATATTGCTTTAAATGGTGACCAGTTGCTACAAGTTTATGGGAAGACAAACACTGCAGTTACTAACGTCTGATGCCACATTGGTTTTAGTCGGTACAAAGCCGATATTATACCTTAAGGCTATATCTAAATGAGACCCAGCGGAATTAAACTCTCAAAATTATTAATTTTTCGTTAGATATGCCGATATATGTGTATATGTAATCAGCGAGATAAGACCTGAAGGAGTTGAACTCAAAATAAAAAGGCTCTAGTGCTTAGTTACCTAAATGATCTGTTTAGCAACCTAATTAGACATCAATATTTTGATTCGATAAGTAGACTTACCCTTTCCACTGATTACAAAGGGATACTCGAAAAATCAATCGATACAAGATTTTATTCTAATGTTGTTAGACCCCGTTAGCGCTTTGTTTGTACAGCGCTGTGGCGTGGCTTAAGGTGCAAGGTGGTGGGTCGACTGCCTATTGCCTCAACAGCCAAGCTTATTATTCATAACACGTTTCAATAATTATTTAGTGCGTGTCAACGTCATCAATATTTATTAGCCACGTAAACTGTACCTAAATATCGCTATCATGTTACATAATAAATGTTCTTGTGATATTTTTGTCTAATGTTGTAACGCAAAATTGTTAGTGGCGTTAAAATTTGATTTCGGTAAACAATACGTTGTACCTATGACGACATCTGTAGTGTTTGGGGGGAACTTTTCATCGATCACCAATTCGGTATTGATGAATGGTTTCCCAATCTGACAACAGATGTCGCTAGTATGTTTACCTATTTCAAATAGAATAATAATATCGTGATAGGTTAAATTATTTGTGATATTTTATTCAATCATATAACTTAATGTCTTTAATTTCAAATTGTCATAATCTAAATTCCTAGTTGCCCAAATTAATTAATCACGGCAAGAATGTCGATAGTTTATGCTTGTAGTTCTGTATGATCTGTGGTATATTTTTTTATTTGTTCCGCGATTCGATCAGGTGAACGAATAATTCGTGATATCAGATTAATTTACTAGAATATTCCATGAAAAAGGATATAAATACACCCCTCCCGGTGGATGCGAACACCTCTGATAATTACTCTGAAGATTAAGCACGAAACTCTGTTCGTATTTCATTGATTTTTCTGATAAGTTGGAACTCTGAATTATATGTACCTACCTACATATAAATTAAATATCTTAGACTCTGTGCATCTTTCCCGGACTTCTCTGGTAAGATTTCTTAATTTATCTCTCTGTTCTTAGTCTTTATATCTGTGTCTTTCGTTTGCGTCAATGATATACTTAGGTCTTTTTGGTATTCTTGATGCAGGGTCCCAAGGTTTAGCGGGTATATGAAGTTACAGTTATTGTACAAGTTAAGATTACGTGACCTTTTGGCACTCCTCTTCGGATGGTTCCCCTGGCGTCGGTTGTCGGCTTGCGTAGGCAGGTCTGCTGCTAGCCACCGCCCGCACTGCCGCGAGCCAAACGAAGGGACAGCTGTTCCGAACAGGGACTCCAACAACGGAATCACAACAATGTAGATAGGTCACTAATATTGTCCGCTAAACCTTGCTGGTATCGTCGTTTCATTAATAACTTTTCTAAAATTAGTAAACCTCTTTGTAAACTCACCTCTAAAAATGTAAATTTTATTTGGACATCTGAAGCTGAGGAGGCTTTTAACCTTCTCAAGTCAGCTTTGGTCTCTGCTCCTATATTGAAAATGCCTAACTACTCTTTACCGTTCCGTATACTAAGTGACGCGTCAGCTTACTCAGTTGCTGCTGTTCTGACCCAAACACACGATGGTGTGGAACACCCCATCGCCTATTGCAGTCGTTCTCTTAATAAGAACGAGGTGAACTACAGCACAACCGAGCGAGAGCTTCTGGCCGTGATTTTTGCGCTGGAACAGTTCAGACAGTATGTGGAGGGACAGAAGTGCACTGTTGTCACTGATCATGCCTCACTACTGTGGTTTCACAAGCTCAAAAATCCTACAGGTCGTTTAGCACGTTGGAGTATGCGACTCAGTCAGTTTGACTTCGACATAGAGCACCGTAAGGGAAAAGATCATGTAGTACCTGACGCTCTATCTCGCATAAAGATTGACTCCATCGATGCGAGCTCCACCAATGACCCGTGGTATCTTCACACCATGGAGTGCGTGCGTAGGAACCCAAGGCATTACCCTAACTTTAATATTCGTGAAAATTTGTTATATCGATTTTCTAAAAATAAATATTCTTTGACTTCAGATTTTGATTGGAAGTTAGTGGTACCTCAAGAGGACAGGCTAGCACTCCTCACCAAATACCACGATGACACGCTTAGTGCCCATGGTGGTGTTTGGAAAACACATAAGAGGTTGTCTTTGAATTACTACTGGCCAAAGATGTACAATAGTGTCAAAGACTACGTGGGAAATTGTGAGGTTTGTAAGATGTATAAACCCGTAAACACTTCGCGTCCTGGTCTAATGGGAAGTGCGAAGCGTGTATCTAAACCTTTTGAAGCTATTTCGTGTGATTTACTTGGACCTTTTCCAGTGTCAAGCAACAGAAATATTCATCTGATCGTTGTTTCGGACTACTTTAGCAAGTATGTCATGCTGTGTCCTATAAGGATTGCAACAGGCGCTGCAGTAGCGAGATTCATCGAGAAGAAAGTGTTTCTAGTTCATGGAGTTTGCAAGACTATCTATATTGATAACGGTCCTCAGTATGTGAGCAAGCAATTTAAGGATATGTTAGCTAAATATAATGTTCCAAACGTATACTATAGCCCGCGTTACCACGCTCAAACTAATCAAGCTGAACGAGCGATTCGAAATGTTGTTCAAGCCATCTCATGTTATGTGAAGACTCAGCACAAAAAGTGGGATGAACATCTTGTTGAGCTGCAGTGCGCTCTAAACACTGCAGTAAACGAGGCCACTCGATTCTCTCCCTATTTCTTAGTACACGGTAGGGAATTTATAGGTGATGGAGTTCTATATAGACAGTCTGACATAACCTGTCATCCGGACTTAGTCTCCATTGATGAGCCCTCAGCCTTCGGTGCCAAACTGAAAGAAATGCAACACATTTACGATCAGGTGAGGAAACATTTGATTTCGGCTCACCAGCGTAATGAGAAGTATTATAATTTCAGGAAAAGGCATGTCGAGCTGAAAGTTGGTCAAATTGTTTACAAACGGACTCATTATTTATCTAATAAAGCTAAACATTTTACCTCTAAACTCGCTCCTAAGTTTACTAAGTGTGTAGTGTCTGCTAAACGTTCCTCTTTAGTGTATAGGTTAGCAGATTTGGATGGTAAGGACTTAGGCGAGTATCACATCAAGGACATCTTAAAATACACTGATGAGAATCAATCTGCGGTACCTTCTCTGCCTAGCGTCAGCGCTATTTCAGTTCCGTAGCACTGTCGATTTATACTTACTTTACCGCGACTCGATGAAGTATGACCTTGTTGCTGTAGCTTGGGTGTCCTCGTATGGGACATATTATTTGTTAGGTACACCTCATCGAGTTTTCGTTTCTCATCCTCCTTTTCTCTGTAGTTGTGTTGCATATGCAACCATTTGACTATAGCGGTTAGGGAGAGCTTTCTTTCTAGTGGTTTAGGGCATTTAGACTTAAAGTAAAAGAGTCTGTGTCAATATTTGCCTCTGGTTAGTTCTTAGTAGTTCTGTTTTGTACTTTGATCTGTTCTTTTTTATTCGTTCTATTTTTAACTTGTTAGACTTTTGACTTGTTTTATTCTGTTGTGTATTCCTTGCGTTACTTGTCTGTCCACACAAGTAATACTTTCAAGGGGGGGGATTGTGTAACGCAAAATTGTTAGTGGCGTTAAAATTTGATTTCGGTAAACAATACGTTGTACCTATGACGACATCTGTAGTGTTTGGGGGGAACTTTTCATCGATCACCAATTCGGTATTGATGAATGGTTTCCCAATCTGACAACAGATGTCGCTAGTATGTTTACCTATTTCAAATAGAATAATAATATCGTGATAGGTTAAATTATTTGTGATATTTTATTCAATCATATAACTTAATGTCTTTAATTTCAAATTGTCATAATCTAAATTCCTAGTTGCCCAAATTAATTAATCACGGCAAGAATGTCGATAGTTTATGCTTGTAGTTCTGTATGATCTGTGGTATATTTTTTTATTTGTTCCGCGATTCGATCAGGTGAACGAATAATTCGTGATATCAGATTAATTTACTAGAATATTCCATGAAAAAGGATATAAATACACCCCTCCCGGTGGATGCGAACACCTCTGATAATTACTCTGAAGATTAAGCACGAAACTCTGTTCGTATTTCAATGTAAGATACTCAGGACCTATTCTCGTATATATGAACTGCAATCACTAATAAAGCTCATCTCAAGTTGTCGACTTATGAAATTACTCTTTGATTCATTTCACACATTTCACACATTCGATATCGCTAATTTAGTTGTGAAGGTTCGTAGGAAGGCAACGTAGGAACTGAAAACCTAATTATCATTTCGATGCAGGTTCCAAGACAGATTAGCATTTCCTGTGACTTTTCACGTATTATTATTTTATTAGTCACTACTGAGCTTATTATAAGGAATGAGTATATTAGAAAACGTTTGAAGGTAGCACCTGTAGATGAAAAGTTGAGAAGTGAACGTCTGGCGTGGTATGGACATACTATGAGAAGAGATGATAACAACATCGTAAAAAAGGTCCAAAGTATTAGTGTAGAGGGCTTTACAACCAGAGGTCGGCCCAAAAAAAGATGGATGGACTGTGTGAAAGCTGATATGGCAAGGAAGGGAGTGACTGAGGAAATGACATCCAATAGGAATGTATGGAAGAGAATGACATGTTGCGCCGACCCCAAATAATTGGGACAAGGGCAGGAAGATGATGATACTGAGCTTATTATTGGATAGTCATATAAAAAAACTCATAATCAATAATTCAGCAATGAACACTAACAGTATTTCATGTGTTATGTAACTGTTATTATATTTGGATTGATAAAAACTGCAGTTAACTCGCAGTTATATATTGGTAGTCCACATTTTGTAGATAGAAGTCAGTATTTCACTTTTTATGGGTGTCATAGAAAACAACTGGCGAAATGGTTTAAGTTGCTGTAACTTTTCCGTTGTCTACTGCTATCCTCTGAGTGGCAGAGTTTCGATTACCACAGGATAATAACATTTGTGCGAACTATAATAATTGTTTTTGTAGCCATAAATTCAATATTTCTAAGATGAGTCACGACACAGGGTTAGTCTCTAGAGGGACAGTATGTTATCTTTATACTGCGAAAGGGAATGATATTTGTATTTATTTGTCCAATGCGCTCAAAGATAAAGAATACTGCAAAAAGAGAATACTTTCGTTAGTTTTTTCAGTGCGATGATTTCTTATGCTAAAATTTTCTATCAAATTAAACTTTACGAGTTTTCTTGTAAATTATACTCAATCAATTAGCCTATCACAAACCACTGCTGGACAAAGGCCTCTCACAATGTTGGGAGCGTTTGGTCTACTGTTTCCACGCTGGCAAGAGGGTTTGGTATCAAGTTTTAGTTCAACTATTCCTTCTCTCACAGTGATATCATCTGAGTATTGTTTTGTTAGTCGTCTCTTACGACACCCTTCGGATGAGATGGATATTATTTCTTACTCATGTTATCAAATTTAATTTTATGTAGTACAAAATTAACGTAATGGAGCACTAAGCTCGGACTAAGTCCTGTAAATGACAGTTTTAAATTTACTTATGTGGATAATGTTACTGAGACCCTTTATTGTGTCTATGACAAGCAAAAGTAAGTGTTAGTCGCTATACATATGTGTTCTAGCTTTTAATAACAATTAAGTAGGTAAGAAGTTTCACTGTAAAAGGCATTTGTCATTCCGAACATGACCACCAGGCCGCTTATTTAACTTCTGGAATATTAAATTATATGGTAATATAAGCGGTTACCGTACCTAATCACGGAATTCCTTAAAAATATTTTTATTCCATTATTTGAAGAATCAATAACATTGTGGAATCAAGAAAAAATCAAAAAGAAATCGGAATATCAATAGGTAACTAATTTCCTTTTAACGTAAACGTTTATGAATATAGTTCTACGATCATTGTAAAATATTGGCAATGCTTCACATAAGTGAAAAAGTTGTTAGCTTATAGGCAGGCATTTTCTAGAAATTTGACATTCAGTTACTTAACCCGTACGAACACATTCGGTGATTGATGTTGATTGAAAAAACAGTTGACAAGGCGTTGGGATTTTTGTAATATATCCATACCAAAAGGCTTTTGTTGTTAACAAAAATACGTCCCTTTATCAATGGTTACTTTTCTGTTAGAGTGGATACATATATTTTATGTATCCGTGTAGTGGCGGAGAAAGAAGCCTCTCATTCGAAAGTGTCGTAAGAGGCAACTATCGGTAAAATTACTCACATGATTTCACTGCTAGAGAAGGTAAACTGGAAATAAGATCCTGTGCCAACCCGTCTAGTCAGCGTGAAAGTAGTAGGTCGAAGCCTGCCAACATTGAGAGAGACCTATTCAAACAGTGGATTGTAATAGGCTAATTGATTAACATATATATTTTGTAATATTTTTTTCTAAAAAAGTATTTTAGCAACTGAAATGACTGCTTTTGCCCCTATCGTCCCCAGTTGCTACGGCATTACTTGTGATAGAAGAGGTAGTATAATGGACCGATTTCAAATCCAGGACTTGTCGATTATAATGCAAAAAATCTTAAAAAGATAGAAATAGATTTGATGGCAATGTAAGAGACAAATAAAATAGCTACATAATACGATTCCTTAACAGTATGATAATCTAGTGATTAAGGCGTCTCCTTAATCACTACATATAGCTTCTCTATTATTGCCATCAAATCTATTTCTATCTGTATAAGATTGTTTGCAACGTTGGCAAAGCATAAATAATCTTCCCCTTGAGCTCACAGTGCCATAAGACTAAGTAGATATATTTTGTCCTCCATGCATAAGACGTTTACCAACATAAAAATATTTTTCGAATTCATATTAGTCGGACCTATTGAAGTACAAATGCCAACTTCGCAACATTAAATTAACTAATAACTTATTCCGCATTCGCCCCAAGGTCTATCTGTTCGCTATGATATTCATTAAATAGGCTAATTACCTATGTAAACGAAGGGATATTGTGCCTCCACATTACGCCAGCTATGTTACTGGTCCCGCGTAGCAGAGAAGTTTATGAGATCAGACCCGTAAGAGGAGGGAGTATTACTTTTTCCCAGTTATGCATAGGACATAAGGCATCAAGGATGCTTGTAAGTTCTGAAAATGTTTATGTCAAATTAGTCACAACAATTTTCTTAAATTGTGCCATACAACTGATTATTCTTTGACATCCTTAAGCAGGAAATTTAAACGAAGATGCGGCTCTATATATATTGCTTACATGAATAGATATTTTTGATTTATTGATGCCAACGAGGCAATCTACGAACGCTGCTGAGCCCGCATTCTAATAATACCAATTTTGATTGAACACACTCTATCCGCTGGAGCATTCTACCATACTTTTTGACACAAAATATTATTTTAACATAATCTAGACTACTAATACTTAGAACTTTACTTCATTATTTCGATAATGTTGTTTTGAATTAATACATATATTATGCATGTAATACATATTTCCATTTTCTTTTTTTATTGTGCACGAAATTACATCCATACCACCCCCGCCAAAGTCAGACTGGAGGTGGATATGTCGGACTCGAACCGACAAGATGCTCTTTGATTGTTAAAGGTGAGGTAATACTAGATATATCCTTTGGATTACCCGAAATTTCGACCAAGTTACAATGGTTATGACAAAAACATAAAATATACCATATCGCGTTAACACCCGATAACATTGTTGTAGGTATGTCATCATGGAATGAGATAGTTAAAAGTTTGTATGACCACAGTTTTGTAATACGGTACAGTTATTTGTACTTAGGTTATCAATAACTTTTCCAACTATAGGTACTTGATCATTTTTCATCATTAACTTATACTTTATCACATACTATGTAGTATGCACAATGTCGTAACTTAACAGCTTCGTACATTGCTGAAATAGTACAAACATAATGGAGCGAATAAATTAACGATGTATACTTAATGGCAAAATCGGGCCAGGAGCTCCGAAGTCGAACATCGTGAACCGCAACAATGCTTCACGTAAGTAAGGGACAGCGACAACTTCGCCCAATATTTCGCTCCACGCCTGAAGTCCAAACTGCTTTGTGGTTATACACACAAAATAGTTATCAGCTTGGCTCGGAACGAGAGGTATCTACTTGCTACCGGAGAAATTTATATACTATCATAACAGTGCATAATAGTGCTAGGCCCACATGTGAGAATCCATTACGGGTTAGTACGTTAACCGCCTGCATATCTTTGTGTTCAAACGTGATCAAACCAATGCTCCATCTATTTTAGTGGAGCTTATGAATTACCATTCGCTTCGGATAGATCCAACTGAAACATGTATACAGCAATTATGACTATTTAGACTGAAATGTATTTCGCACACCATCCATCTGATGGATAGTGGATATAGTGGTGGCTTATGAATGATTGCTACACAAGGGGCCCTTCACCTTCTTCTATCTTTATCTCTACCTTCTATCTCTCCTATCTCTACTACTTTCTACCCATCTTTATAAAAATGATCATTTTTGTTAGCTCAAAACCTGCACGGCTTTATCAATGTTATTGTGATGTTTTTAATTAAATTAAGTTAGTATGAAAGAAAATTTTAAAAGTCCTCACGAGAAAATCCAAAGACAAACAGTTATTCAATAATAAATCGAAAGCTTTCCTGTATAATTACAAAATTATGAAGTTGAAATCGCACTGCTAGTTTTTTTTATAAGAGTATTAGCAATCGAAATTATTAATATTCCCTCTAACTCCTCCAACTAAACTCAACTAACCTAAACTCCTAACACAGACTGGGTTCATGTCGGTAGAGTAATAGCCACCTAGAAGCTAGTACCTCTCAATCATAAGGCCGACTCCTTAACCACTAAGCTACCGATGCTTCCAGTTGAGAATGTTTACTTACCGATTACTCAAAAACTTCAGTATAGTACCTAATTACATATTCTACACGAAAACTATTATTTACTCTGTGACAAAAGTCATAATAAAATAAAAAACTTCCGTCTCATGAATATCGATTATGCTATAAACATAGTGACGATATGCCTGTACGATAGCTCACATACGAGTATATTCTATAAGCCAAGTATGGGCTGACGGCCAGGACCTATTAACTACTTTAGTACTTGGCTTCCACGCCATCCTATACTGCGACTTACGTGATTACTCTTTGTTTTCTTAAGAGTAATGGCACAAGCCCTGGGGACTGGGGAAACGACTCACTGCTAAAATTGCTGAAAACTTTTTTTATTTATACAATGTACAAGACCATTTTCGTCAAATACTCTTTAAGGTTTTCATTACGTAGGAAATTCGCCGGTGCGCTCAAATTTTCGATGTTATGAAGGTAAGACCCGAAACATATTTTTGAGGCTAAATCCTAAGGTACAATATTATTTTTAGTAAACAAACGGCTACACCGACCCAATAGTATTTGATTGAAAAGATTAATAACATTGCAAAAGAACAGACCGTTATTTTGATTCCTTTTGCTCTTCAAATGCTTTTGTTTAGTAATTTATAATACGAAATATAAGCATGATGAAAATTGTACTCAAACATTATAAAATACTAATACATAATATTTCTTCTGTTATGTTCGCAGTGTATTTGTTCTGTTCGCAGGTTCAAATCCCATCTGGGCATTCATATTTTCCAATTTCAAATTGATTTGGATAGACAGCATATTTAATGCTCCAAAATTTCATAAAAACAATTTTATTAATTAAGCAAAACAACTTACTTTTTATACCGCTTCGGTGGCAGATAAGCACACGACCCACCTGAAAAAAGTAGTAACCATGGCTTGTGGATATGCAACACCAACGGCTGTGCTGCCGACCCTATAGAAACTAATAGGGGTGTCCTCCACACCAGGTTTCGGGTCCAAACTAGCTTGACCTGCAAAAAGACGATTGGCCGCGGACCTGGCCTTACCCCGAGATCCTAACTCCAGGAATGAACGATAATTGCACTCATAAAAACGAAGATGAATGAAATTAGGTAATGAAATTAGGAATCGAGGAGAGGAAATGCGAACCAAGTGCTGTACATAAGTATTCAAACGGAATTAGCATTCGGATGTTGACAATGATGATACAATTTTGCTTAATTAATTAAATATATCATTACTTTATTATTGTATTCTAAATTATTATCTCTTCTCAAAATTTTGTATACATATATAACATTTTCAAAACTGCTAGTTTTGTTCTCAAAATGAGTAATAGAACTTCATCCATCACGATAGATTCGTATATGCAAGCAAACATATACTAAACACTAACTGATTATGTTACGTCACCACACAATAGCGCCAGCTTGAGTCAATATAAAAGCGTCTTTATTTACACAACAGAAAAAGGCTTGTACAAATATGAGAAAATTTTCAGTAAATATGTTTACCATCACTACTTACACGTAACTAAATAAACGTATAAAGCAAATGTTATTTTCAATAAATATCTGGATAATGAAAGTGAAAATACTATAATATGGATGTCCTATTCTCATTAGTATAGGCTGTTTTAGAATCATTGATTTTAAGCTTACAACATAATTGAAATAGTATTTCATTTCAATTCCCAGCGTATTTCTTGTTAGGAAATAGGAATATTTCGAAATTATTGCACAGCTGTACTATAAAATTAAAACAATACTCATTTTAAGCAACTGGTTCAGGACTTCAGGATACATCGATAGCTATGCTTTAGAACTCTGTAACTTAAACCCTGTAATTTAAGAGACAGTTTTAATTTCGACATTTATTTTGAAGGTGTTGTGCTCATATTCTGCTGACAAATAAATCATCAGTCAGTAAAAGACCCCATTCCAAATATAAAAATAGTGATCCCTTGAAAAGTTACATTTGGCGCTGCATTTTTCAGTGGATACCTTAAATTTTCTAGCCTCTGATAAATGTACGCTAAGCCCAAAAAAGGAAGAATTCGAAAGACTATAGCCAAAGTATAATTTCAGAGTATAATGTATCCGTTCGTTCAGTCGTAATAGACTAACAAACACTCAAATATCTACACAAAGAGAAGTACTAGCACAATTATATTAATATGGTAAAATAGCCAATAATCGTAGCAAATGGAGATCCGTGATCTCTACCTACCCCTATGAGAAACAGGCGTAATTTTTTGTATGTATGAAAAATAGCCTCATGGTATAATAGCCTTTTGTAACACCTACACGAAAATGTGAAATGACGGCTCGTTCCCAGTTGAGTATAATATAATTCTACTCTACCGAAAGCCATAATACAATGTTTGTATTGTGAAACAACACTTTGATTGAACATATCATCAGGTAACGAATATACTTACAAGAATCTAGTTAGGATACTTTGCAGATAAACTCGTATTTGAAATACAGTTCACAGGAAACATTCGTAACGTTATTGCAATTGCAAATATTTTTATAAGTACCGAAGGTTTTGTGACGGGGTGAAAATTTGGCAAAGATTTGTAGCATGAGAGTTGTAAAAGTCCTTACATTTATTTGTTATCCTATACGTATTCAACTCACAGCGGTCTCATTCGAATCAGAGTTTCTTAACCTCACAATTTATCCACTGATTCTTTGGTTTTTTAGTATTATTGTTATAATTCTAATTTAAGAGATCCACCATTTAAATTTTTAATAGAATAATGTCGTTGTAATAGTGCACATTACAGTTAGATCTCTTTGAAGTAGTTAGTTATTTATTGGGATAGCGAAATATTGTTCTATAATACCGCAATGTATCCAACTAATCTGCAAATGCCTACCATAAATACACAAAGTTTGAAGACTAGAATAAGCCTTTAATATAGGCAGGAGAGGATGTTCTGATTATTGCTACTATCCCTAAAAAAGCGTTGCGTGTATTACAATATCAAATTTAAAGTAGGTACAATAATGAACTCGATCCCATTTTAAACCTAGCTACATAATCTTTCTTTATTCTCTTTGAGTTAGTTGTTTGTATTAGCTGCTTTTCCGAAAATTTGTTGACCTTGTTAATTAATCGTTTTGTATGCAGACAGTTTTGGTCGCTGTTGTCCTCAAGACGATTTTCATTTCGTCAAAATTTACGGGTAGGTACCTACTGCATCTGATATAGCAATTTATTATATTTTAACCACGGTAAGCAAATTTACTATATTTGTTGTTAAATCTGTATTTACACGTAGATGAAAAGTCCTAAGTGTGTTAAGTATGCTCGCGTTGACCAGCGAGTTTGGTGACGTGTCTGTTTACGTGTGAGTTTATACACGTAACTTACTTTGTGACTAATGGAACGTCCTATCACCAGAACTCGAGACCTGCACGGAACTCGTGCCGTGATTAATGTGAATCTTATCAGATTCCAACACTATACATTTAACGGGCTGATCGCACCCGACTAAATCGACAAACCTGCCGTCCGAAAGGTGCAAATTAATTACTAGATAGCTTTAACTCTCAAATACATTAATTTGAACCTAATTGATTATTTGTAGGATTCTCTTTGATTCAATCTTCTATAAAACATAATTAATTTCGTGATCGGAATTTGCACGCCAGTTGATCGAAGACGAGATCTCATTAAATTATGGTAGCGACATTGCATGCTATGACGCACTTGTATATTATCTTTAACTAAAAAATAGATCAAACTGCTTGACTATTTTATCTTGTTGCTCTAGTTTGCAAACGAAATACTCTATTAAATTTTCTTTTTGACTATCAGGTAACCAACCGATTTTATTGTTCGTATGTCATCATTAACAAGGATTTTATGTCCATTACTATTATCAGGGACTGTTTTATCTTTAAAAAATATGGTTGTTCTGGAAAAGCGGCAACCAGGCGGATCCCCGTACGTCGGGGCGGGATCGGCGCGACGGCAGTTCAGCTTGGGCGACTCAGTGACTGCCCGTCTCGCGCGCGATACGCTTCTACTCTACTCACTTCAGTGTTCATTCATTTCGTTAAAAAGAACTCGCCGGGAAAAGGCATGTGTTTAGTGATTCAATATTATGATTAAAAGTTTGTTTCGTGTTTTGAAAGCTGTGTTTGTGTGTGATAATAATCGTCGTTGACAGTTAAAGTGCGCCATGCGGTGAAGCGCCGTCGGTGCTATATGCACGCGTGGATATGGTGGACCCGCTGAAAATATTTTGGGTTTTAACAAATAGCACTTACTTGGGTATGACATTTTTCCAGTAATATCCGAATAAATATAATAACAAAGGCTTACATAGCCCTTTTCGTTTATTGCAATAATACTGTCATATAAAAACAGTGACCCGATATTCTCCATAATCTTATTTATTTTCTCTTTCCGAGGTGGATCATTTACGTCTACTTTATGACCCCGCAGAGTTCAACTTACAACAATAAATATCCTTATAGATGCTACAATTTGGAAATATAGTTTTTATTTAATATGTAATTTTAGCACAAACTTGTACTTCCATGCAACATTTTATTTTCGCGCGAAAAATCTCAGAGCCGTTTAGGGAGGTTATGTCGGAATCGAACCGACTAAAACGCACGCCGTCTTTGGATCCTTAGTTGCCGGAGGTGAGATAGTAGCTAACATAACCCACGTTCCTCGGTAGACCGACCCCTAGGTATAAAACTTACAAATATCACAGCATGTAGTATTTTCATTAATTACCAATAATAAAATTAATACACTTTCCAATAAAAATATATAGCACAAGAATGCTTAGGTACCTATAATTATTTCGTCTTCCTGTTTTATTATAGAAATGAATAAAGAATCTAATCTACAGAAAGATCTTCGATGCGATATATTATGTTTTATACCTATATGTTATAGGTATTGATATACGCATTTATTTGAATTTATTCGAAACTAATTATTAATAGAACATAACTATAGCGTTTGTTGTATACCTAGAGCATAGCGTATATTGAAATTAGATTTTATTTGAATTCAAAATATTATAAAAGTCTTATAAACGTACATGTCTTTCATAGGAAATAAATGAACAATGTAATCTAAAATCTTAAAACTTCAACTGTGGCATTTTATTTTTTATGTCAAAAGCTGGATTCTAATGCTCTTGAAATGATTTCATAACATTCGGCATGATGATATCTGCAAGAAAACGTGACCTATAAAATTTAATCTTATCTATTTAAAAGTTGAACGCCTTTCTGAAAAGAGCACCTATATCTATAAAATGTGTGGCACGCTTCCATTAAAAACAATATGCTAACACGGAAGCATATAAATTGGTTCCTGAAATATATTTCTGTTATAATTAAAATCAAATTGAAATGTGTTTAATGACAAAATATTTAATTATAATTCTGTATATCCCGTGTTATTATTTGGGGTCTCATGGCTAAGTATTAATCTAGTAGGTTAATGTATTTTAAGATTTAGCAATAAAAGCCAAGTCAGTTTAGGATAGGTTGGTCCACCTATTCTGAACACATTCAGATTTCATCATCAAGCGACCAGCCATTTGCTTAGACTGATAGCTGACGCCAACTAAGTAGAAGACGATGAGGAATAAGGCTAGAGGTATATACTACTTACAGGTATATATACAGTCAACAAAGGAAATACGGTTGCATTCTTACATACAACTATATATGAGAAAGTGTACATATACTTACACTTTTTCATATAAAGTTCTATAAAAGGTGCAACCGTATCTCCTTTGTCAACTGTATACTTATACTTACTCTTATTCTAAATTTTTTCACACATGCGTTACGCTATAATATATTATGTAATATATAATAAGTAGGTATCTAAGATAAGATATGAAAATTAGCTTCGGTTATATATAAATAGATATTCATATTTTCATTGTAATGTTTCGCTTGTTTTCAAAAACATACCCCTATTGTTATTAAGTCATTAAGCCCGTTAACGGGATTTCACTTAGCATCATGACCAGGCCCTCATTACCAGCAAATTTATTAACGTCAAGTTCATCCTACCTTCTTGTATAAAGTAACAAGCTAATAAGGAAAAAAATACTTTAGATTTATTACGAAAATTATTAGGTATCTTCCATTTTATTCTGTGAAAACTTGCCTTTAATATTTTGTGAGAATTCGCAAGTTTTCTGGATAATTCGTAACGCAAGCAGTTTTAATAAAGAGATAGGTTCGGGTTTGCAGCTAGGGTTGCTCCAGAGACTAACAGCTTAATTAAATTATAAAGTTTAATATTTGTCGCTTACTGTTCTTATATAAACTTATATTCGATAAACTACTTCACTGTTATACTATCCCTGCTTTGCGTATACTAGATTAAGTTTATATGCTTTGTTTATATTTTCTTGGTTTCTTTTTTATTTTTTATTTGATTTACACGATAAAGAAAATATGTAAACACTCTGCACTACTGCGGCTAGGTAAATTAAGTTGCGACTAGGCATCGAATATCGATATCTTATTGAAAACTTTATATCTAGTAGTTACATCAAGGTCAGTCGTCGGCAATCTCACAAATAGTCAATTCATCAGGTTGGGCTGAATGCAAACGTATAGAAAAAATGAGACATGCGGCAAACATGAGATGACGTCACGTAGTGAGTAATTATGTGACGTATGTTCTTCGTCTGAAGTAATACGAGTGTGACTTCTGTTTTTATTCCACTCGCATATCTGGAATTAATTACTGGTTTCATTAATTGCGGCATCGCTTACGTTCTGTCAGTCTCTTGCTAATTTTAACTACCTAGTATATATCAGAATGATTCAGTCAAACTGACAGTCGAACTAGTACAAATTGAAAAGGCTCTAACGAA
Organism: Pelosia muscerda; assembly: GCA_963691645.1. Lineage (NCBI taxonomy): Eukaryota > Metazoa > Arthropoda > Insecta > Lepidoptera > Erebidae > Pelosia > Pelosia muscerda. Next base: position 11,873,793 of record OY829100.1, read on the forward strand.
GGTCGACTATGTACTTACACTCCCCATATAATTTTATTTACTCTTTATTGTGCATATAAATGTAATTTCTCAATACTTTATACAATATTTATACAACCGGTGTTCTTTGAAATATTTCAAAGTATACAAATTTATTACCGACTAATTCTTATTATAAGATAAACAAATAAATACGGACTAAATAAACCGGCTAACGTGTGCGTACAGTGTTTTATTTTTATTTTTCATGTTTGATGTTCTCTACACATCAAGTAAATATATTACTCAGACCCTGCTGGACATAGTGTAATAATGTACCCTTATCAATCACCAAACCGTAGGATTATAACACTGAAAGTCCATTAAAATGCGTCGAGCATATTTTGTACGATGCGCATCGTGTAAAAATGCTAATCATGCACGTCGCTCCTATTTGACTTTTGACGAAAAGTTTTGATGCTTTTTCAATTGTTCATAAAGTTTTATATTGCTTTCAATGTGTGGTACTGATGTTATTTCCCTGATTCACAGGACCAAATTTCCTACTTTACAAAAAGTAGCAATTATAATTTATCTGTTTGTCAAATTTTGCCCCGATCCGTTCAGTCGCTTAGTTCTACCCCACTTGACAAGTATCAATACATTTGTAGAATAGAATAGAATTATAAATATGTGTGATTGACATACGTTTACGCCTATCATAAGCGTCATAAACGTCAAAATACGTTCCATTCCCATTCATTGAACATTCTATTCTATTCCATGACCAACGAATTGCCACTTGTCTAGGGGCGATGGCGTGATTGATTAACAAACATCCGTTAGTCCATACAAACATTTATCCATACAAACTTTCGCATTTATGCTTTGTACTGTGATATTGGAAAATAAAGTACCTAGCTGTATTTTTTTACGAATGTAAAATCAGTGCCGCTAGTTATAGTCACCCAATTATAAGTAAAATTAAGAAATTCAGCAGAGATAGAGTTATTTACACAAAAAGCTCTTCATATCGATGCATCATAATTCATAAATAATAAAATAAAACAAATAGTATTGAAATGTACTAAATAATATAATCTAATGTTATACTTCTAGAAATAAGTACGTATGACAAACTCTTCCTCTCTCCAAACATTGTGCTGTGCCCGACAGGGTCCATAATTGTAACAATAATTTTAACCTGAACAACTGTACTACATTATGGAACGCAATAAATGAATTGAGTATTGATTGAGCAAATAAATGTTACAATAATGTAAAAATACCTATATTAAAAAATGCATAATGATACGGTTTAGGCGGGCACCTGCGTCCAGACTGAATGGCGGCGGGACAGCGCGGCGCCTTCAGATGAGACAATAATTCAATCGTAGCACTGCGCACCGGTGTGTGCTCGCAAATGTAATCGACACAATCCGAACACAATCGGTCAATCCACAATGAACCGAACCCACTTAAACTAATGCGTCCTATAGAAACGATCGCGGTTCGCCCTCGCGCCTAACGAGGAGGCTTCGTTTGGGACTGCGTCTGAGCTACTCTCAATGTACTATCTCTATAGGTATCCCAATTTATTCGATAGACTTACATCATAATAATAATATAAAGAGGTAAATTTCACACAAAACCTGTTTATTCTATTGATACGTAGAACCTTCCTGAATGACCTAATTTATTTATAAATAATTTTCTGAGGTTAGTTAATATAATATTTATGATACAACTCGAAAATTATAGTTTTATATGTGTTTGACATCAAATATTAGAGCGCACATATTTTTATATGTAAATATATGTAAAAACAAATACCTATTATAAATATCTATGTCAAGATTTGTAACTAGTCGCACCCACCCAGGACTCTAAGTAGGTACGGGATAGTTTTTATATCAATGTTGTAAATCTTTATATTATACTTTTTCCCTTATTTTTATCATCATCCAAACTGTTACCCGTGACTCTACCTACTTACGAAATAATGGTTCTGTGCTCGCGAACCCCTGTTACCAGTTAGAACTATCGGAATATTTTCCATGCATTATTATTTGGTGTTTCCGATATTTCGGTACTATCCCTCTAATAGCAGTAGCTCTAATAGTAAAGTCTGTGACTAAGATAGTTTAAATACCTATACCACTACCAGGATAATAAGAAGTTACTTATGTGCTATTCCAAACGATATGATGTATCTGCCCTTGTGCAAATTTCATTCAAATTCACTCAGCCGTTTTGCGTGTTGAAACAAATTAATCCAAACGTTCCTTTACAAATACTAGTAATATTGATAAGTCACACTATGATATTATGTTTTGAACTACTTTATTTTTCTGCCTTCATACTATATACAAACTTATATTATTTCCACAACTCTCTGATGAGCAAGGAATATACATCTTCATCTCGTAATAAATATACATCATGAATAAGTGTTCTGTAGAATCTCTCATTAATTCGCACCAAAAAACATACTGTACATTACATATATATTACATTATTGAAGGTTTGCATTAGGTAAGTATAATATATATAAAATATATTCCCTAGAATTCGCAGAGTTTATTTTTGTAGGACACTATTGTTGATTCTTCCCTCTTGAAAATGTACCTATTATTTACAGCTGATAAACTCTGCCTACCCCTAGTTAACAATGATCAAAGTATTTAACCATCGTTGTGTTTGGCCCGCGCAAATCAGCGTAGTGTTTACGCACACCAAGCACACCCTTGTACTACTAGTGACTGGACTTCGTTCACTCGGACTCAAACAACACCTAATGCTAAGGTCACACTACGATAAATGCCATTAATTATCGCGATGATGGACGTTTAACGTAGGTGTAGCCACGACTTAACGCGATAATTTAACAACGGCATTCACATTGCCATTTGACGTTAGGCGATAGCTCAAGTCTCGGTACATCAAAGAGATTAACGCGAGAATTAATGCGTTGAAGCGGCCACACTACATATCTTGGTGGAAATCCAAGGGACATTAACGTCTGGGAAAATGGGCATTCATGTTGATCGTTCAAAATGTAACCACTCAGAATATCGCGTTAATAATTAACGCAATATTTATCGCGCAATATAGGTATTGACGTTTCTCTATAGTGTGGCCTGAGCTTAAACGAAGCGCGGGCGCAAGGCATGTTCAGCGCAAGCGTGTAGACGGCGCAAAGTGGCGCGAGGCGGGTGGATTTTGATTACCTAATGCAGTTTGAGATGTATTGGGTAAGGTTTAAATTATATTATAGGTAAAAAACAAAGCTTGTTCGACGCGGGTGCTGACGAGCGTGGCGTGCGCTTAGCGTGCGAGTATTATCTGAACGCGATAATATATAGATTTTGGTGTACAGGAATCCTTATAGAAGCTTTCCCCTACTGATAATATGTGTGTGTGCGATTAGTTATAACAAAAAATTGCTAAATTGCTTTTGTTTGACTTGGGTTCACATCCTTTATTTTATTAATCAGGATTTAAACCGGTATCTTTCGATCATTAACAATATAAGCTGTAACGCTATGTATAAATTTAATCTAAAAGTAATGTTTATCTGAAAACAAAAGGACGTGAGTTTGTGAGACAGACCAATCGTAATAGTATCTCAAACACATAAACGTAGTCTTCGAGCCTAACATGTCTTAGGAATGCCGCTGCCACGCCCCTTGCCCGACAAACACGCGAAATTAGTTTTCTCACAGCAGTGATACGAAAATATGCCTTTGGGGAAGTTCGTCTCGTACTTATAACACCGTCGAACATACGTGGAATATTTCCAATAAACCACACTATATCACCTTCTTTATAAAGTAATGGTATATACTCGTACCTACTACTCTTACACTGCTTGTCTACATGTAAAGTTGTCACAAACATTCGTATATTAAATTGTCGAAAGTATGTACTACTAAAGGGTTAATCTTATCAACCTACCGACTTAATACTTCGATCATAAAATGCTAGAAAGATACAGTAGGCTACAAAAGTTCCTAGGCAATTCGAAACTTAAATTGTTTGAAATTATGCCAATACACAACTACTAGTCTTAGAAGCTACTGAATAATAAAACTACTTACTAATGTAATTAAGGATAGGATTCCACTCGTATGAATTTACTTAATTTTTTTATGAAGAAACAAGACATGTTTATTTTATTAACTTTGTCTATGTCACTTTTGATTAAGTTAAACATATGCTGTCAAAGAATTATATAGATCTTAAGGTATCCAGACACTTTTGGAGCCTACTCACACTAAAGTTGATATTACGAAACAAATTCTTAATACAAATACAGTAATTAATACGAACAAATGTTATAATAAACACTATCAAGTGAATTATTATGGGCACGTGTCAAGGGGCCGCCAGCAGCACGCCCTCGGGGACCGTACACGTTTTTTAACACGAACCCGTACCCGCTCTTGCAGCCGGTGTCTAGCCGTGTAGTAAGGACGGATACTGCTTTGTTTAATTAATTCTCATATGCGAACACAACCACTAGGTACTTGTATTTGAACAATGCAGATCTAAATCTAGTTAATTGAATATCCTTACGGCACAATTTATATTTGTTTAATATGCCTACGGTTGAACTAGTGTATGTTCTTAGCCGTTGGTAATTGGTTTTATCGGTTTCCTTGAACTTAGGATGTTTGTCTTAAACTTGAACGTCGTGGTGGCTATTCTGTTTCAGGAATTGTTACACTCCAGTAAACTTAGGAACACATTGATAATAGCAAGATTGATTGATATTTTGATCTTAATCTAATATATTTAGGAAATTATTATATAGGTATATCATCAAACAGTACCATATAATCTAAACAACCAAGGGTTCTAAAATGGGAATAAACATACTTAGATACTTTGTTTTGGAAACATATACAACTATGCATAGAAATACCGCAGACCAATGCAAATATTCATATTCAGGCAGACAAATATTTGCACGGAGCGGGAATCGAACTTGAGCCTCCTGTGTAGTCTAAGCTTCCTTTGTATATAGATGGCTAGGTAGCACTCTGTAGAATGATCTAGTATAAAATGTTTAAATCCGAAGTAATGGCGAATAAAATAAATCACAATTTGAATAACTTTTATTGTGTCGTTGTAGCTACAATGAACGTAAAATTTATTATAAACATTTCAATAAATTGAAAACACCCACATCCATAACCGGGTCCAGTACAACCTATTTGTCCATTCGTTCTATAAAACATTCTGCCCACGAGACGAGTTATAGCATCTGACATCAGAGAATGTATTACTGTAACACAAATATTGAATCGACCCTCATTTACTATTGATCACGAAGAAAACCTTGTTTGGTCACTTTTGTGTGTGACAAATAAACAAAAAAAAATACATACATATTTAGATATTGAGAATTACAAAATAGATTCTATTGAAGATATCTATAACAGATCGCACATAATACATTACTTTTAATATTTAACCCAAAAAAGCTATTATCTGCCATCTGGTTCTGTTGTAAGACTCGCTAGATAGTGTTAGCGTGTGTTAGTTAGTTAATTATTAGGATTAGCGACAATCTTAATCTCAGATATAACAGGCTGCAATATAAATAAGATATGATTCCACACAGCTGCCAGCGATGGAATTTAATTGTTTCGATTATTCAAATCGGTGCTAAAACGAATGTCTAAATTTTTGACCTCGGTTATGCGATGCACAGGCACCCGCCCGTTCCATGTGGTATTGACAGTGACGTTGGCTGCACGCTCGGCTAACTATATCACGAAGCACTTAGTTACATTGATATAAAATTCATTATCTTACTTGAAATTTCCTGAACTGATTAACGTTCATCTGTGCAAAGAAAGGTTGTTGAGTTTAGACTGCTTCTGGTAAGTTGTTTGCCATAAAGCAAAATGTAGAACACAACTCAGAAATCTTTCTATTAAAAAAATCGTATCTTTCTATTAAAATAATCTTACCACTGTACTTTTCATATTTTGCTAAACGATTATAAGATATAAACGAGGCAAAACTAAGCTCCACAATAGGTATTTGTATTGGTTTCTAAACCGTAAATAACTGTCGCGTGTCATATGATAATATAATCGAATCTACAACACTCGACATGGTGTCAGTTTGAAGCATTATTTGAATAAAATTATTGCTTTGACGATGACGTCAAACTATATTCAACGAATATCCTTAACAATTAGGTCACACCTACACGTTTATGTTTCATATCAAATTCATCGGTTTTCCAGAATTCCTTACAAGAATTGTTTATGTAATTACCCTTATAAAAACGTGTGCATTGCGTTGTTTATTCTTAAGCTGCAATTTTTAAAACTGCTATCACAATAAATCTGTAAAGGGTAATCCATCTCGATTTATTAACCTTTATTTAATAATAAAACTTGTCAAACAAAACCGCTCGCTCACAATTAAATAATGAAACAAAGCGCTGAAGTTAACAGTTCAGCAAAACACAAACATCACCATACCTGATTATACAATTGTTTGGTATGATGCTGTTAAGAGGGCCCCGAGCCTCCGGGGTGCGAGGGATACGTTTGCTACTATCTCACCTACGGCAAGTAAAAACCCAAATACGGCGTGCGTTTTAGTCAGTTCGAGTCCGACATAAGCTCTCCTTTGAGAAGCTCTCTCTCTGAGATTGGTATACGTGGGGATTTCGCGCACGAAAAAAAAGGTATAATGATGTTTGTTTGTTAGGTGAGACCAGAGATGTACAAAATACTTTTCGAAAAGTATTTAAATACAAAATGCAAATACTTTTTTAATATAGTATTTCAAATGCAAGATACAAAATACTTTTGCCTTTTGTATTTAAATACTAAATACAAAATATGTATTTTCAAAATACTTTATTGAAATAAAATACTTTATGGTAAAATTACTGGTTTTCTTTATTTATTAAAGATTTTGAAATCACAAGCTCTTCAAAAAGAGCATCTGACATGTTGCGTCTGTGTGGACGCATAATCATACCGGTTTTTTATAAATATATTTTTCAATTTCTGTATTTTTATTTGTCATTTATACATTCATAATCACTTAAATACGAATCGTTAGAATAACGTCTTATTGCCTACACGGCATATTGTTAACTGTGGACAGACTGACTTAACTATATTATATTCATCTACCCCACGGTTGAAGGTTTAAATACAATTTGTTTTGGCATTTTTTTAAAGACATTTCGAGCGAACAACACGGAAATAATAGCTGCCAACACTGCAAAACGTAACAGTGACTTTGAGGATTTTCAAGAGGGGTCCCTCATATATTATTGGTCAGGTTTTATATGCATTTTGTTTCATCTGTCATTTTGCTCATAGACTTTCAAAGCTGCTGCGCCACTAGTGGCCATTTTTTGTTTTTACTGAATCGCGGAATGCTTTAGAAAAATGAAGCTAAGAATAAAAAAGTATTTTGTATTTTACAAACCATTTTACAAATACAAAATACGTCTCGAATAGTATTTCAAATAAAATACAAAATACTTTTTAACTTAATTAACTTAAGTACAAAATCCAAAATACGTATTTTGTATTTTGTATTTGTATTTTAAATACAAGTATTTCAAATATGTCACAACTCTGGGTGAGACCCATATATAGTAGGCAACCATCGTTGCCCCTTGTAGTTTTTCGTCATCATCATTGTAACTTATAAGATTAGAATTCACATATTTTGCCGAGTGTGGCAAGCGAGTTTTGAAAATCTTTAATTATGCAGTGTTGTTTCTTTTAAAAGATAAGAGCATGTTTTTAAAGGTTTATTTTTTCTCCGCTTTCTCCAGTATTTAGTAGGTACTTTTGCAACATTCTCGACCCTGTATAAATATATCCACTAAAATTTCGCTACTTGTTCTCGATCCTCGAAGTTCGAACTTGCAACTGACAAAAAAAAAACTCAAAATGACACGTTTCAAGCAAAACGTGTTATTTTGAGTTCGAAATCAAACTCGAACCCGGGATAGCAGAAGACGCACCCGTTACCCCTACTCTAACGTGTTGAAAAGAGGTCAATCGAAAATCAATTGCCCTCTACCCCTTCTAGAAAGGATTTGGCATGACGACTGGCGATGAGCATAGTCTCTGCCTATCGATACCCATTTACTCCACCCAGATACAATACTGCCCTTTCTGTCAACCAGAGGTAGTGATTTACTGGGTTTAGTGGTACCCTCCTAGAGTACTCTTCACTTACGAATATATTAATTTATCAATTTCTCTAAGTTTACTTTCCAATGGTTGATAGTCGATTGCGATCAATCCATGGGAATTGATAGATGACCTTTATGATACTGTACCCGCAACCACACGGCATTTATGTTATTAGTCTTAGGATGGCAAATGCAGAGATGTTGAAAGGATAGTCAAAGCAGATCGTGATATTTTTACGAACTGGCGGCTTATAATGGCGTTCCCGCCTATTTATTATTGTGAAACGCAGAATCAACTGTGTTGATTCTGTGAAGCAATTCGGACATATGAGAGGGGTCATAAAATAACTCCAGTAGTTGTTGTGACGAGCGCTGGCAAAGGTATAAAGGTAGAGAGGTTCGGGCACATAGGATGAATGGTTTTGGACGAATCACAAATCAACAAACTCGTACGAGTATGTTACGTAAATGTAAGCTGGCACTCCGGTCGAGGTTGACCTCACGAAAATATACAGCGATCATATTGCTGATGTTTTGAAAAAAAGGGTAGGTCAGGTAGGTTTAATGATAATAGAGGAAACTCGTCAGGTATATAAGGGTAAAAGCGAATGTCAGTTTATTGTTTTTTCCCGCTCCTGAGGGACAAAATGTGTGAATTTGTGTTTATCTTATGACTTGATAAAAGCATTGTGATATAAAACACCATCCATACATGAGATACATATAACCATGGTGTATATTGTTAAATCAACTCGTTAATTAGGGTGTTTATTAACAGAAACTACCAAGGACTTCCATAATATTTTCACATAGTGAATAACTTACGTTTACTTGGTATAAAACCAGCCCTGTTAATATGACACTTCAACACTTAAAACCTAAGTTATGTTTTGTTGTCTGCACAAACGGGCTTCATATTTCCGATGTTCACACTAAGTAAACATTATGTAATAGAATTTTATAGCAACTAGTGCTAACTGTTTCAAATCGATTTAGATCGGAAAAATTGTATGCTCCGGCGGGATTCGAACCCGCGATCTTTCCCTTACAAAGGGAATGCCCTATACACTGACCCACGGTGCTACGTCTGAAACATTCAAAATTCTCCTAACTTGGGGCGATGATTGTTTAGGAAAATGTGTAAAATGTAAATCGAAGCGATATTACTAATAATAATGATATATTAATTTATTTATTTTTATATCAGTCGCTTCACGGAAAATATCGAAGTTCAGCCGCATCACAGTTAGACTGGAAAGCCGACCCCAAACTGAGTTGGGAAAAATCTTCAGGGAATGATGAATGATATATTTATTGTAATAATGTAAATAATAAATGTACATAATAATGTATTCTAATAGTAATGTATTTCCATATTAGGTAATCTAAAATACGATTAAAACAATTAGATAAAAATTATTTGAAGTATTTTTTTACTTTACTAGTTTTTGGTATCTTTAATCAAAATACAGTTTTTATAGTCTAGCACAAAGTGTACATTGCTCGCGTTATATAGATCTGGCTAGTAGCGTTATTATAGTCTCACGGCATAGCACAAACGCAATATAATCCTTACACAGAGACGGCTGTCCGAAGAAAAAGATCGCCTTTAACGGGAGCGTACTTTATACCTCTACGTTAACAACACATCACATCTATTGAATAAGTTTACAAAACCGTGTATTTGTGTCCTATAATAGCGAACGTGACTACGACCCAGGAGGCGCGGGTTCGATTCTTGCTCTATTCAAATATATGTATGCATCGTCCTTCAGCCATATGGCTATTGCAGTGGTCTGTTCGGATATTTAGAGCTTGAAGCTTTAAAAAATTCAATAGCTGATTGCAGTGCAATATTTTGTATATCAATAGGGTAAAAGCCGGATAGTTGCGCCAGTGGGATACTTGCCACGGTTTCGAATACACTATGTTACAGATGTAAGTGGCATTAGCGTTTTACTATAGTTGTAAGTACACCTCCCATAGACCTGAGGGCCACGTTAACCGTCACCATAGATGTAAGCGTTTCACTCGTGCAAGCGAAAATGTTCCGCGGTGAATCCTCGACAGGTGTCGAACTTATATTGGTAAGTTATTTTTGTTGAATATTTTTATTACTAATTGTGGTTTCAATCCACCTTTTATTTCTTTGCGTGCATTAGGCTTTACATTGCAAAGTTTATTACATATTTTTGTAACATCATTATTATTTATTTCGCAAATGAAAAGGGCAAGTATCCTAATCAAAAAGGATAGTTGCCCTAGAAACTTGTGCGGATAGTTGCTCTGGTGGCAACTATTATCAACTATAAATTCTTTCACGAACAGAGGCAAATATTTTCTATTTATGTTTTTTTTATTCATTGTGGCTCTAACTTAGCTAGAATACAATAAGTATTCAGGTCGTGTGTTCTAGGCCCACCCGTGTCAGTACTTTTTTCAGATTATTTATTATTTTTATTTTTATACCACTTAAAGTGACAGATATGCACCTAATGGAAAGAGGTTGCCGTGGCCTATGAATGTACGTAACCCCAGAGTTCATTGTACCCGTAAATAAAATAAAATTAATAATTAATTAACTTTTTAGGTGAGCAAAAGTAACAGCGTAAGTAACAGCGTAAAGCCTGCGTGGTGCCGCGTCACATAAGCTGGACAGAGGAAAGTTTAGGTCTTGATTTCAAGAGTTGGATAAAAAAAAGGAATCAACTAGATATCGTGAATGTACGGGATACCACGGGATACGGGGTATAATTTTTGGCTATTTTTGTTATATTTTGTATAACGTTGATTAGAACTTAATAAAAGATTGCAATAAATAATAAAGACTGGTTGAATAAATCGATATGAATTTGTTTTTCATCAAAAGTCATTGTGAGGCGTCTATCCCCGCATGAGGCAAGTATCCTTTCAAGTATTATTTACGTTAGGCAACTATCCGCTAGAGTGGGCAACTATCCTCTCTTTGAGAGGTCAAATAAAACAGGTTTTACTCAAAACCTATAATAACTATGTTCTTAACAATAGGCTTCTATAGTAGCTCAAAGACCTATAATTTGATATACACCTTGCAATATTCTTATTAAGCACATATTTCTTAATTATATAGCTTTGTTGAAAAGTGGCGCAACTATCCGGCTTTTACCCTATATCATGTGACAGCTTCGGATGCGACCGGGCTTAACGCAAAGATGATGATGATATTTTGTAATTTTCCTTTTTACAAATTGTATTTTATGTCATGATATATACACAAATATTCATATCAAATTGAAAAAATAAACATGACGCACTTACTTCATATAGTTTAGTGTAGGTACGGTATAATCGTAGTATCATTAATTTGTATGCTGGACCTCTTGAATAGTTCGTTATTATACTTTAGGAATCTTTTAGGAATAATTTGTGAAACTGTTACATTTCCATGGTAAGATACCTGCAAAACCAACCTTATCAACCGTAGACCATGCTATTAATTTTGATCATAAATACAGGTTAAAACAAATATCAACCCTGATGTATACATAAATCCCAGTACTACACAGAAATGTAATGAGCGTGATCTTCTATACAGTGAAGGTACTATCCCAAGTGGGCGACTCAATAGGCGAACGAGAAATTTCGGTGTACCCTACCTTCACGCTTAATGTACAAATATACCATTTAGAAACATGGTAACCGGCTTAAATCATTCGTTATAGACCAACCATACCCAAGTCCGAGGACCTTTGTCATCCGCATATGACGGAATTTTAGGGCTTTGAAAACATAAGGCATTGTCGTTTATGAAGATATTAAATAAAAAGGTCCCAATAAGGATCCTTGCGGGACGCCCGACGGAATCATTTCTTCTAGAGGTGAAATATATTCACAGCATTTTGTACAATAACCTAGCATATAGGATTTTTTGTACAGAAATACTTTTAAGCATATTCTACTGTGAATACTTATAATAAAGCGTATCTAGTATTAAATACTTAACAGGCGTGCTGTTTCGGAATTTTTGAATATTCCTTGTTTCAAAATTTTTGAACATTTATCCTTATTTAATGTAGAAGTAACATCGTGTATTTGAAAATCGCTGGTGCTCTAACAGGTGTAGAAAGCAATTAAAAAGAAAGAAAGTATAACCGTTACAAACTTTTTCTTTGGCGCTAGCGGCGTTGCTTGGAAAAAATCTATAACGTTTTTTATATCCTCTGCTCCTCATCTGAATATTATTCGATTGTGTTCCGCCTGTGAGGTACATCTATTCCTGTACGAAATTGTTTTCTCCTTCAAAAAATATTGCATTGATCTATATTTATAAACCGAATATAAGATCTTTCAAAACGAAAAAAAAACTTCAATCTTTTCGACACACCTACTATTCTTATAACCTATAACTACTTAGATATTTTTATATATAGTTAGGTATTTAAATGGATGTTGGTGCGTTTATAATATAGGAGATTAATGAATTCAAACACAGTTTAATCAACCACCTTGAAAGTTGCTAAGTATTCCTTTCCGCATGGAATGTACCTTTTATCCAGAAAAAAATAATGCGTAAATGCGTAAACCATAGGTCGCAGATAATACCTATGTATATTGAAGGTATACCTATATTTTTGAATCGAATTTTGAGACTCGAAGCGAAGCAGTTTGGGTTTATCTTGTACCTTCGCCATCGTGAAAATGTAAGAATACGGACTGCCATAAATTTATCTTGTTTTTTTTCCATTTACCTTTGTTTCGGTTCGTTTCTACAGATAGCGACCCGCGTCACGCTTCTGTGGGGACTTCATCTGAAACGATCTTGTGGCATATCGAAAATGACCGCGATCATACTCATACGATCGCACTGTTCCTTTGGGAAATCAAACCCCGATTTGTTATATACATGTTTTTATTTCATCATTTGTCTACACATAATATAATAGTTTTGTTTAGATGTAATTTAATTTAGTAAATATATTCTTGCCTTCTATTCAAGTCTGTAAATCTTACCTTCTGTTCAAACCTGTAAACTAATGTTTTCAAGGCTGTCCCGGTTCGTAGCTATTAAACAGTTGGTATTGTTAACTGCTTTGATAGGTTAATTTGTACGCAGATACTAAGAAACTGTCAGGGCTCACGACACTTTGTCAATTAATTTAAAGTATTTAGCATCTGTGGATTAAAACCTTGCTGACGTACATTAATTAGAATGTACAGTATGTTAGGCTGTATGTACTGAGTTTATTGTAACCAAAACTGAAAAACGTGGATACCTCGGTTTAAATCGTTAACTTTATAGCCAACATGCACGGTACGTATAAATACATAGGTACGTACATATTGGACATCATAGCTTTGTGTTATGTATGTGCAAAATCGCAAAGCTATACCATTCGTAGTTTATTGTTTCCGATACCATTACGATACACATCGTTTAACGCAAAAAGCGGACCGCTGAAACGTTCAATAGCATCGCAAAAATCTCATACATACTAATAATTGAAACGAGGATTCGCTGTCCCTAATAAACCTTTTTTCACAAAAGTGTTTCTAGTATAATATGTTCTATTCCCAAAATAACGCTATTATTAGCTATATAAATAATAGTGAGTGTTACAAAAATCTGATGTTAACATGTCATATACATAAAAACATTTTTAAATTCAATCGCTTTTTCCACGAGCGTCCAATCCCCATTTATCTTTTAAAGTAGTTCGGGTAGATCAGATAAGACGATCACAGAAGAGACGTTAGATTTTTACGGATTCGCGGCGCAAAGTCAGAGCTCGGCTTTGTTCTAGCTGGTAATAGGACAAGACGGACGGTCAAAAGCCGTACTAACTGGCATTCAGCTAAATGGTACGTACTCTGCTTTTGTTTATTTATTGTAGTGTCAACAAAGGGTGGTTTTAATTACTCATATTATCAAAAAATTAAGTAACCACAAACGATTTAGATAGTCATGTAGAATTTAGATTTTCATGAAAATCATCCTGGTGATTTTTAAAGAAAGACAGTTGTGACTATAAGGCGTCATAAAAATTAATCACGATGATTTAACTTTTTTCCAAATGCTTATGCTATAAAATTAGGTACGTATATTACTTATTGAACATTCATTTAGCCCATAGCTGTTTACTACTTCTCTATACTCTGAAAGGGAGTTCCGTGAATTAGGTTCCGCAAGTCCTTATGTTGACTTTATAATTTTCCTTGCTAGCATCTATACACTGAGCTGGCACAAACCATGTAAGTCTATGATAGTGAATCACAGAACTGATACACAAAATGCCATGTCTACTTTGTTTCCATAATCCGGCACTCGACCTTCCACCCGCACACGCCTTAACGGCGCAAAGGCACGTCCCGCCACTCTGTGCACCTCTTGATAAAGAATTTCATTATCAGCACACCGCTGTATGAATGTGTCCTGCAGATAAGCTTCTAAGACATTTATAAAACGGTACACAGCTATTTTTAATTAAGGGCTTCCTTGATAATCTACTCTTGTACAAAAGCAAAAGCTCTAAATTTCCCTTCAAACAAAGACTAATTATGTACTACATGTAGGTATACTAACGGTAAATTATGCCCCACAATGAGGTAACGACTTCGTGTAAAATCCACAACAGGCCTGCGAACCTTTTCTACGGAATTGTGACGACGTTGTCATTCCATAATAGAATAATATTGTTGTCCGGATTTTTGTTACAAACTATAATTTGAATTTATTGCTGGGGACGAATAATGTTAAAAAGTTAGTAGCTTATTTGTAACTAGCTCAGTTCCCCTTTTCTGTTTTCTTCGTAAATATGCAAATATGTTTACTCTCTCATCTAGTAAACAAAGTGCTGCGTATTAGTCATACATAGCGCCACCAAATAATTTCGTCAATTTTTAAAGAAAAATACAGCCTTGTTAATTTGTACGACTATTTTGCTCACCGATTAACTTATCAGCGTAGCTTATTCATAAATAAAAGCTCATTTCTGTAAAATTATTTTCTGCAAAGCGATTAATATTGTATTTTGCCAGAATTCAATGATTACGATATAAATAGGATTATTGTAAAATCATATATGGCCTATCGCCGTACTACTTATGCAGGACACAAGCCTCCACCAATGTAAGGGGGTTTGCTGTTACCACGCTGGCCGAAATGGTGCCGGTTCTAATTCGATTTTTCTCGCAGTGGTATCGTCTGCGTATTTTTCCGATAGTCGCCTCTTACGACACCTTTCGGTGAGTATGCTTTTTACGTCACTACACACATAGTAGAATCGTAAAATTATATCACTACATATAATAAAGGGCAAATAGTTAACAATAATATCTTGTAAAGGTTTAGGTTTTAAGCTAATGTATTTGACTTATTTTAATATTATTTTAGTAGATACGTACTGCTATGAATAACATCACCACCTCATGCGCGCCTCCTGCGTAGCAGTCGCGTTCACTACCGCCACGTCACAGAGGCTGTCTCATAATAATATTACAACTTAAGTAAAGATAGGTAACTATCTTTACTTAAGTTATGTTGTTGTCAACACAATAGTATGTGTAAAAAACTTGACTTAAGCCCGTTGATCTGCCCTCAACGTTTTTTAAGTAATGCCTAGCAGCAATAGTGTTCCACTAAATAAGTGTGTAAACCACTTCAAAATAATGTTTCCGCCATTAATAAAATTTAATACTTACTTGGAAAATGTAAAAAGAAACGATATGTGCGAGGTTCAAATAACCAATACTTATTCAATAAAATCCAACGAATCGTTAAATATTATTACAATATTATTCCGTGGGTGGCGCGAACTGTACGCACTGAAGATCATTTTTAGAAATCACATTATATTTATTAATACCCATCTACTCGAGACCTACATAAATACCAATACTTAACTTTTGCAAGGAGATGGGCAAGTAATAGTTATAACATAAAAAGTAACGAAATAATGTTTTCAATTTTATTAGACACTGTTCATTTTACTGGTTGGTATAATATTATCGCATTACACGAATAGCTATCTAGCAATGTAGTAAATGTACCTTTTATTAACAAATAATATACATCAAAAACGTAACATTGAAGAGATACATAGTTTCATATATTACCTACTGCTCCAAACGTTCCCGGACAATTTGAAACTAAAATTGCATAAAGTATACCACTACCAAGGTACTAGTCTTAGAATGGTAATGGTACTGGATAATAGATCTACTTATCAATATTATTAAGTTTAGGTATCGATATTGATCTCGTTTATTTTATTAACGCTATCTTTGTAACTTTTGGTTAAACTAGACTTACGCTGTCAAAAGATTATAGATTTTAAGGTATCCAGGAACTTTTGAATCCCTCTGTACGCATGTCCTCCATATATTTGTACTGATAATTGTCCCTACTACATTAAGTAATCTGTCACATATTCGCTATGGAATAATGGTTATTGCTTGTTGCTGGGGTGGCATGACATGAATATGTGCGCTGATAGAACCATAAGTAACAAGATAATAATTGGTAGGCAGCTCGTACCTACTCATATTGGATTGCTGTGCAACTTGACTCATGATATTGGAACCATTGCGACTGGTAGAAACTGTTGAGGACTAGCGGAGATCTAAAAAAAGATATGTAAAATATATGTAGGCGAAACTCGTCATGGTATTACGGGGGATATCGATATGAGGATCCATTAAATTGAAAGTGTTTAAAGAAAGAGTGGCATATCCTGACGAACTTCCGCAAACTTTGATTGGACAAGTTTCACCCACGATCGTTGGACAAGTTTCACCTCGCAATGCACTATATTTTGTAACAGTATTTGTACACATCATCATCATTCTCTGAACCTTTTTCTCAACTCAGTTGCTTTCCAGTCTAATTGTGATGCGGCTGAACTTCCATATTTTTCGTGAAGCGAGTGCCACCTGACATCCACAACCAATGGTCCAATAACCAATGGCGTTATCAAAGTTTCAAGTTTATCTGTACACATAATATATATCTATAGGAGGTGTGAAAATACCTGAATAATTTCACCTTTACTGTTGTAATACCCTACAGTGAACTCAAATAATTATTATTATTGGATAATATGTAGCCGCGGTAGCCTAGTGGTATGGGTAATGGACTGCTGAGACGAAGTCTCGAGTTCGATCCCAGGTTACCATGGCACACACCAATGACTTTTCGATGCTTTTCGAAGTTATGTGTGTATTTATCGCAGGTTTATAAGTGCCTCGGAGAGCACATTAAGCCGTCGGTCCCGGTTGCCATACAAACATCTATGGCAGTCGTTACGGGTAGTTGGAGCCCTCAAAAGTCCAACCAGCCTAACTTGGAACTTCGATATCGCCATTGGTCATTAGACCATTGGTTGTGGAGGTCAGATGGCAGTCGCTTCACGGAAAATATCGAAATTCAGCCGCATCACAGTTAGACTGGAAAGCCGACCCCAACTGAGTTGGGTAAAAGGTTCAGGGAATGATGATGTAGGCCAATGTTTATAACATTAAAGCTTCTGGGGAAGTTTCGCGGAGCGCGGGTTGATATTGAAGCATGTATTTGAGTTTAAGATAATATTTGCTAAATAAAATCGGTATAAAAGTTTAGGATCAAGAACTAACAAAAACAAACCCAGAGTTATAACAATCTCAAACGGAATGTTTAATGTAACTTATTACATTTTACTTTTCACAGCTTGTGATTTTTGTTTAAATTGAAGACCTTATTTTGCTTATTATAAAGTAACGATATATTCATGTTGTGATTAACGGAATCTATTGTTGATGAATTGGTGGCACATTGTCATTATTGGTGGCATTATAATCATACATATCGCCATAAAAGCAGCGTATATCATATCACTTATTTCTTGTAACTTACTTTGAAGGCGGTCTGCATCCAACGGGTACCCGCGACTTTGACTATATCGTCCGAACATCTCGCAGGGGGCCGTACCACGCCTCGTCGCCGGAACGTTCTCGAATTTAGAACGAACTGGTAGGGTATGTGGTCACCAGCTCCAGCTCCATCGCCCACTGCCAGTTCAGCTTGCTTTATATTATACAAAAGAGAAATTTTAGTTTCATATTGTTTATATGTATTTTGTATTTGATGGGGAGGAATATTTTGATGCCTAAAGTTGCAGTCTCTCTACCTTTTTATAATTAATATAGATGTGTAAATATTTTGTATATAGTTATTAATATTCTGTATATAGGTAAATTGATAATGGTATTGAAAATAAATATAAATATTTTGTATTATGCAAATAAACCTAAGATTTTAAGTCTGACTAAGCGCTTCTAACAGAAAGTCCGTCCAGTAATTTTTGTGTCCTAAGAGTGTTGCGGTGAAAGAGACAAACCGACAAGAATTCCAGAAAATGTCTTTCCGTGTTCAATATCATTAAAATAACGTAACCCAAGTTCTTTTTTCTAAAATCTCCAATAAACAGTATTTGTATAGAACTTAAACTAGACATTATATCACAGTAACTACTTAATGTAATACCAGAAGTTTGTTATCGGAAGTACTTGCAAAGAAAAGTGAGATTGACAACAAATGGACGCAGCTTTGGTGCTTTTAGGTTCTGTATTTTGTTAGTATAAGCCTTGCTTACAACTATTAGTTTACAAGTAATTTGTATAGTTTTATGCTGATTAAAATTTATTCTCCAAAAATTGCTTGCTGCCTCAAACAAGTAAAATGGAATACATAAAACAGTACAAAATGAACTGGATTATCGACTTTAGGCCATTTAATTATAACTGAAGGACAGTGGTGTCGGTTTATACGAGCGCTGACAGTAAAGTTCCCTAACAAAATTGTCCCACCAAAGTTTTTAATATACCTCTCGCGTGTTTGTCAAAAAGTCGCTCCTGGCATCGTTAGATAGCTTTTAGCATCCCTGATTAGTTTTTATAGTGATTCACCCTAGTTTTACAAGAGAAGAGGAAAAGTTTAGTGGCCTTCCTCTAAACGGTAATAAGGGATTTTATCCCTATGCAGGTCACGGTTTAATGTAACGCTTCGACTTAGTTAATTCAACACGTTTAGAGTTCTATTGAAATTGCACGTTGGTGAAAATACGAAGTATTCAGGATTTGTTTCTATTTAAAAGTAACTTGAATTTACTTACAATTTACATTTATACCAAGAGCTTTACAGTACACACAATCATCAATAAATTTATTTATTTAATATAATGATTACCAATACAGGTAGACACATTGGATGCTAAAATTCTTAAATATGGTAACACTATATTTTATCCTTAAAAGCTAACAAATTTCAAACCAAGACAATTCAAATGATTAATAACCAAATGAACTCTAAATCATACCACGCTAGTTTAAATTACATTCTGGTAAATCATCATCAACAGAGTAGCATACTAGAGAAGTAACAAAAATCAGTAAGTTTTTTTACAATTTGTATACAAGGTTCCTCAAGAATTGACTTTGGTAGATGATTGTATATTCTGGGAGCCATACAGAAAATACTTTTATTCCGGTATTATGTGGAGTTGGAGGGAATACAAATTTCTAAATTATTTCTCCTGCTTTTGAGCTTTTTGAACATATTTTTTTTTCACAAATACATTATATCACAGTTTCTAAAATATAGACACAAGGCAGCAAGACATTATCAATTATTTTTATGCTTTTATTATAATTATATATAATAAATGTTTTCAAATATACTACAAGTTACAATCACATGATTAACAATACACAAACAACTGTAAAACATTTTGAGCTGTACTGTAACTCAAAACGGTCAAATTTAGGCAAAAATAAGTTATAGGATGAACGGATAAAGGCCTTGAATACAATATGTGCGAATACAGGGTATCTGGGGCTTTATTCCCACCTCTTAAAAGTAATATTATTTCTATCTCAGTTTACTTCCATAGTATGATTCGGACTCGGACTGTTAATCGTCGGTCAATATTTGTATACTGTAATTGTAAGACAAGTATACGCTTTAAGAAATTAAACAAACAAATGTATCCCCTGCGGTAAGACATACATTAAGATTCCTTTCAACCATATAGTACTAATATTCTGAGTATCCTGTCGGACAACGATAGTCCGTATCTCACTATGAAAGTAAAGTAAAATGGAAATAATATTATTTTTAAGAGGTGATGGTAAGGCTCCTAAATCTAGAAATAACTAAGTTCCTGGTAAAACTATAAAAGTTATGAACTAGGTTCGTTTTTCTAGTTCCACAAAATATATTTGCTTTGTAATTTGGCTCGGTGTCTTGAAGGCTTTGTCACCAATTCATTACAGATGAAGTTGGACTAAGTGAAAGCAGGTCGGCTGAAATTTCCATTGTTTTCCATGTCGCCAGTGGCCCTCCGTCCATGAAGATAAGAGCTACATTACTGGAGCCAAGCTTAAAAGCGTCCGTGTGTTTGCTAATAAAGCCGCCGGACATTTTGCCCAGAGGGGTCCTAATTTATCATTGTTAGAGTGCGCCTCAAACGAAAGCAATTTCCGTCTAGCATTCGTTTTTTCTAAATACCATTTCTCTAGAGGATTCAGCTTAAAGTTCATTTGACGACGCCCAATTAGGATCCAAAAGCTTTTACAGAGGAAAGAATCAAATTCACTCATTGTGCAGTTTTATGATAAACACTAGCTGTTGCCAGCGGCTCCGCCCGCGTGGATTTCTGATCCCGTTCCCGCTGCTTGGACTTCTGATTCCGTTCCTGCTGCTCCATAAAAACCTTCCGTAGAGTTCAAGGAACAAATAAAAAAAAGAATTACTCGAATTGGTCCAGCCGTCTTCGAGTTATGCGCTTACCAACATATTTCGCGATTCATTTTTATATATATATAGATATATGAAATCTCTGCCATCTTGCATATTTTTAATCGTTTTGCTTACAAAACTTTCTACATATAATTGATTTTATTCTAAATATTATCACAAAAGTAGCATGCAGTAAATTTGTGACCATACCAATATAAAGACCGGGCAAATAAATCATCTGTCCATAATCATGCCAATAGAATATTAGCTATAAGAATATTCCAATATTTTAGTTTTGCTGTAAGCTATATATCTATTTGTTAGCTAAGCTAAGTTATGGCTATATTATGTAGAAGAATTTGATTTAATAGACATAAATGAATATTTCAAGCCAATCCACACGGAGAAAATATTTTATCTTTCGAAACGGAAATGAAAAGGGCGGACAGGCGCTGTGCAAAATTATAATGATAATATCTTTTGTCGCCAAGAATGTAAGAATTCAATATACATACATACCATACATTCGTACACTCACACCTTTGAGGGGTGAGGAGAGGACACCCACATTTCGTTAACACGTTTATCTCGCATATTAGGTTGCAATGCCATTGTCATTGTCAACCGGGGAATACTTTTTTATGGATTGTATGATTTAATTTCTTCTCTTTTCATCTTTTGGATGGAGAACAGTATATACCCCTTAGTTTCCTTACACACAGTGTCCCTGTGTGAGAATCGTAATAAGAACTTAAAATCCTTGAATAGAATATTTAGTTACTACTTGAATTACACAATTTATTCCGGGTTTCCAACTCGATTATCTAACAACAACTGACCTGCTAGGCGTACGTTACCTTAACACCATGACTTTTTAAGCAACAAAAAGCAGCGTGCGTGTAGCCATTTATTAAACCTACTATCATTTCAGATTTATTTTACAATTTCTATAATTGTATATTTTTTAAATGGAGCTAGATGGCTAGATGGCAGTGCACGCCGGAAGGGGAAAGTGATGAGATATTTAAAACATTTGTGTAATTGTTGTGTTTAATCGCTGCTATAATTAGCAAATTATTGGGTGGTATATCATGTATATGCATGATTAACTTCTACAGATTCCAATTATTTTCTATAACGGGAATTTGTATAGAAATCCTAAACAAATACCACTTGTAAAAGTAAATGTTCTGTCTGCTATGAAATGGAATTGGAAACCCGAATTCACAGTCCCAGAATCACTTGACAATTAAAACACACACACACACACACACATAATTAAAATCCAAATATTAAAGCATAGTTCATGTAATCCTGTCATTTTATTTAAGATTCTCTATAGTGTCCTGAACAACAAATAGAAGTCATGATAAAAATGGTTAAAAATGGTTTTACAAAAGTTGGGCAAAGATTTAATGAGTTAAAACTAATTTGATTCAAATTATATAAATAGATTCAGTTTAAACAAAAATTCATGGAGCCGTCAACAATATTACCGTTGACGAATGGTTTCTCGTAAAGGTTTTTGCTTTTACTTATCTATCGAAGTGAAAGACCTCAGATGATAACCAGTGATTCGTGAATAAGTTTTTGTTCGTTCTTTGCCTTTTCTTTTGCCATTCGATGAAATTATTTGGGCGTAATAATTGTAAATCTTCGGATGAATTGCTTCTAAAGCAGAAAGTAATGAAATGAAGATGGTTAAAAATACCGTTTGATTGATCATTTATTAATAGGTGGCACAAAAGCATTGACTAATTCTGTATAATTTTATTCAATAGTTCAATATCAGAACAACTACCGTTGCCTTGTAGATACGTAGGTAATAATCACAGAATAGCTAATAGTGCGTGATATGGTGAACGAGTGAAAGCTTTTATTTCTTATTAATGGCTAAATATGACAACACCATCTCTATAATATATTTTATTACATTAAAAACTCGTACACGGACATATTATAGATATAGTTATCTATTATATATCACATGTATAATGTACGCTAAATCTCAATTACGTTTCAATCTAAATTATGGTTTCTTTTGCAGTGACTAAATTCATCCGCATCGGGATTGCTGACAAGAATGACAACCCGCCGTATTTTGACAAGGAGCTTTATGAGGCAGAGGTCGACGAAAATGAGGACATTCAACACACAGTGCTCACCGTCACCGCCAAAGATCACGATGAATGTAAGTACCCTTTCTTAGTTAAACATTATCTTTCTAACTGTACAAACAGAATGTTGTTATAAAGTTAGGTATAACTTTGCAAACTATATAAGTATCAAGCAGCCTGGCGTGAATATGCGACCCGTACGAGTATACATACACAACACAAGGACAGAACATCTAAAACAAAACTAAAAGTCCCACACATGGCCGCTATATTTTATGCTATCGGATCAAGTTCCGCTTAACTTTGTACAAAGAAAATCACTTGCTGGGATCCTGAGATATTCCACTCTACACCCGGATTGTAATCGAATGGTATTAGCTTCGTGAAGAATAATATATAACGCAATAAAGTAGATATTACGTTTCAACGTCTTCATAATATACCTCACCTGAACGTTGTGTACATAGATTAAGGATTTCAATCTTGTGCCATTTATTGAAATTGAATCGAGACGTTGATTTTCCCTTAACTACCTTATACCAAATTCTCGTGAATGTAACACATCCATGCCAGGTATACTTCCTTAGATATTATGTTCTTTGTAAATAATTTTGTGTTTACTTAGCAAAATAGACATACTTACCTAAATCACGGCTTTAACTTTAGCCTTTCATGCAGCGATACAGTTAATGATAAAGGATTTTCTTATATAACAACAACAGTCTTTCATGTTGAGTAAACAGATTTGTATTCTAAATATGTAAATGATTCTTCGTAGCCCTTTACATAACCAATAGATATCTGATGCAGACGACCGGCCATTGACGACAAATCTTTAACGTGATTGAAATCCAGTAAATGTTTTTGAATGAATTTTGCTAAAAGCTTGGATTGGCAAAGTTGTACTTAGTATGTATTTTTCTTGAGCTATTGTTCATACGCTTTGTTCAGCGAACGCTTTGTCCGTTTTCTTTAAGCCGATCTAAGGAATTGTTGAGTTATTACTGTTATTAAAAAGTCAGCATTGTTGTAGATCTACTTTTCTATATAAGGATAATGTAATTTATAAGTAAAAGACAAATGTGAACTGGTAGTGTAGGTTTATTATATAAATAAAAGTCCGCTACGTTTTAGGTTATAAATTGGGAGAAATAAAAATTCAGTGTAGCTTATGTGTCTATTACACGTCCGTTTAACGATTCACAACCTTATCCTCGAGATATTAAAGATATAAATTTTACAAGGGGATAAACCGGCAGACCATTTTCTACTGTAAATATGTCCAAATAGAGCTTACGTTCCAAATTATGTGCATTTAATATGAAATACGTATCTGCAAAACATTGCTTTCTTGTAATATCTACTTCCGGAAAAAAGATTCTCAGGGTGCTATTCAAGTTAAGGCGCGACCCTCAAATCAATAAGCCGTTATTTTTGAAAACACAAACATGACCTAATTCATAATGTGTAAACATACTCGTATATTCAACGTCCATGATACCAGTGTACAGAAAAAGAGTGAAACTAAAATGTAGCGCTGAAATTTTTTGTTATCTTCCACAAATACAGTGTTGTCTAATATATAAAATTGTTACTGAAGATTTGACATTAACTAACAAAAAATGAAAAGCATGATGCGGCAAATGAATGTTGTAAAGACTACAATTATCTAACATTTTTATTAAGCAACCAGGTTTTTGCGTGTGTAATATTCTTATACTTTGGAAAATATCTCCCAATTAACATTATAAATAAATACAGTAGGCACTTACTTTTTAAAGAAATTAATATAGTATGATACATATTTAAACAGAAACTATTCTCGTCCCCTTGTTTTATTTCGAATAAATTATCATGTCATATATTTTTTCAAATAAAAGTACCGACATCCTTTTCAATTATTGAAATTAGGTTCATATTTCTGTTGCTGAGCAGGGTCACTATGACTCCTTGTCGAGTGGTAAGGTTGAGAAAACATGAGTATTCGCGAAAAACCCTATTAACCCTGTTCAAACTGTACAGTGTTACGTTTTATTGCTAACGGAGTTTAGTTCACATTTATCGCGACTGCTATTATATACATTTAATGTATTTATATGTATTTAATGTATGTATTAATTTAATACTAGCTACTTTTCAATACGAATTCAATGGATCTGTTATAGTGATTAATAAGTGAAAGTGATGGTGGAAAATCACAATTTTACCTGGCAACTGATATTACAGTCAATTAGTTGCCATTATCCATTCGCTCATTAAATGGAAGCCCGACTCGGACCGTGTAAGCGATAATTTTCATTTAGGAATTAAATCTCTTTGGGAATTAGAGCCATGGCTATTTATTTATTTAACATAAAATGAAATAATATCATTGTAGATTTTCGTATTCATTTAATCAAATGTACAATAAAACTTGTTATATTATGCCTTAGTTTTTCTACGTATTTAAATGAATAGATAAATAGAGAAGATTCGCCTTCACTGATGCGGCCACATTTAGTGGTTTTTGTTGTAATAAATGTCTGGCCATGCAGCTACCACTGAACCCCGGTAGAAGGGATGGATCCAAAAAACGCTGACTCGACATCGTTCAAACATAGCATACCACTTTTATTTTAGATTCGCGCCAAGGTAAGCCAATTGCCATGAACCAGGTACATTTTCGTGAACCATAAGTTTACTGTTACACAAGTGAACAGCCTGTAGTCGTCTTTATGACGCTAATACATAATATCGCGAAGGGTTTTCCGTCAACGCTTGAATGGACAATATTATATAAACTAAAAAGGAATGCTCGTAACATAGCTTATGTAATATCCTCCATTTCAGCGTTGACGCAGAATCGTTGACGTTATTATTCTGTAGTGCCAAGTAGATCCAACGTTATGAATATTACTGGCATCGACAGTGTCATCGGGCGACGTGAGAGCTAGTTGAGAACACATAAGTTTGACGCCAGACGTGAGAAGTGTACGAGCAAGCATCTACAAGTACGAGTACGTACGACATCATTGCTTAACAACTATAGCGCTTACATTTGATCGATGAGTTCGTACTGTTGCTACGATATATTATACGAAGAATTCTGTCTTTCCTCGAGTTCTTTTAACTACGGCCCTCGTTAAACTCACAACCTTTCCTCTACCTTTTATAATGACATTACTGTAGCAAATTCTCTGCTCAAGACTCTAATATAACAACTAACTTAATATGGTGAAATATTTCTTAAAATTACATTCAATCTGGTCATGAGGAAAATCTTCTTTAAAACTAGAGATCTCTTGAAATGTACCGAGTGTTCATAATTACCTGAAGAACGTTTTTTTTTTAAGAAAGCCACTAATTTGAAACTTTAATAAAAAAGTCTATTACTATATCGTAAATCTTCGGTGTCGCAGATATCCGCTCGTTGGTTTTCACCAAGATAATAATGAAATCGATTTCACTTTTTGTGCCCTCTACTTAGGAAAAAAAATATTTCGTGTACCTAACAATATTTATAGGAAACTTTATAAATACGATATATTATTTATTTTTGAACAATTCTTTGTGCAATACGTTAAGTCTCAGGTTCTGGCAAAGTATTTCTACGTTTTTCTGTGGGTTATATTCAGTAGCAACACAGGGTAGGCGTTAGAGTGGTTATGTCGGACCCGAACCAACTAAAAAGCACGCCATCTTCAGGTCTTCGGTTGCCATTGTTGAGATAATACAAGACATACCTCTCGCACCACAGCAAACCCGGGACCATCTCGAAATCTGGGCCATCCCCTCCCCTGGTGTGGGAATCACAGTGTCCCACATATAAGACATTGGTTTAAATCAGCCTATTTACGTATAGTTTTTTACCCATATTCACTTGTGCAATCATTAGTAATTTGATTATATATTTATTCTTATTTGTGGTGAAATAAGGGCGACAGCCAATCTTTTATACCATTTCTCGTAAGTATAATTGATGACTGAGCAAGCAAGATCTCGTTTTATAGAAGTTTTAAAATCTTTTCATCGTTTGCGAAACTTACGAAGACGAAGACGTAGGTCCTACAAACGGTAAAGAGCACTCCACAATCCTTCGAAAAATATTTTCAATCTTTTATAATTTTTATCTACTTTTGTAGTTCATTCCTTCTTTTGTTAGAGACTCGTAGTCTCATCTGACATCTAGGTTAAGATATTGAAATAGGCATTACGTGGCGGAAATCCATTAAAAGAAAATATATTATGGGGCTTATGATTCTCATAGAAAAAAGCAATGCCTCAAAACTCAAAACTAGTAAAAAGACCCGAGGAGATATGATATTTCAATAGATAATTTTGTGATTAGAATTCAGAAGATTAAGATTTAGCAACAAAATAGGTAATAATATTAGGTATACAGTCAAATTCGTTGAATCTAAAAATTTACTATATGGACAACTACCACGACAATATGCTAATTCAAAGTTACTAAAAATATCACGTTCTAGAAAGTTGTGCTTTAAAAAACATTACGCGACATTCAAGATCAATTCATTAATTCCATCACCTGTAGTTAGACAACTTGCAGTATAAAGCTAAGTATTGACCTATGCCTCGAAGGTCAATTAGGTGGGAATGTTCGTCGAACAAGATTCCACTTAAAAATAACGTAATTTCAAACGTATCTGAATTAATTTTACTTGTATTAGACCTAGTTTTGGTACTTATATATCAGAGTTGTGGTATACCACAAGTGCTTTCTGCTGGTGCATTCTTTCGTATTAAGTAGTTAAGTTAAATTATCAAGTATCTCAGGCAGATGTCGGCGTCATATTCAAATTGAATCGCGCTCTTAAACTGACTCCGATTCATAAAAAGGAAATTAAACTAAGGGGCTATAACGTTATTATTGTATTTGACGGATTACCATGTTTCCTACTAAACGTGTATATTTTTTCTTAAAATATATTTTTAGTCATCCCATTACATATTATGTTTCTAAAGATAACGCTGGGCTTATTGCGTGTGTACGTGGTAGCTTAAGTTACTTGCTCGCGTAAACGCTGGCCTGTGAAAATATTTATGTTAGTCAGGGCTTAGTTTATGTATCTACCCAGTCAAATAACAACAGTCCTTGAAGTGGATAGCGAGCCCGTATTTAATTGTTTTACTTTTAATTAGAAGTAGGGAGTTCATTAATGAAATTAATTTGAAATCTTATGTTGGACAACGTTTAAATCGTTTTTAAATTGGAAAATTGAAACTCACAATTTAGAAACACGAGTAAAAATTAATTTACGACTTGGTTCTTTATTGCTAGAATACAATTTTGTAACACGCTCTTCGGATATTAATACTGATATTGAAAATTGATGTCAGTTTTTATTATTATATAGGTACTAATGCTGCTTCTCGTGATCCTACCCGTGTGGAGATTTGATCTTATTTCCTCTACCCATGGTAACCGGTACCACTGATATGAAATCAATAAGTTATGCCAGACTATAATATATCCCTATACTTTAAGATTTAATTGGAGACCTAAAGTAAATAGATAGGTAAATGCTTTGTTCTTACTTTAAATGAAATGTGGAGCGAACAAAGATTTTTGTGTTCGAAGCTAAACTCGCTGGGCGAATGCGCAGTACCTAAACCTTAGAATTATATATCTAAATCCTAAGAATAATATATATATTAAATCTTCAAATATTGAAATTCGTATTGTATTATTTCTTGGCTATTTTGAACTGAAAAGTAGCTTCATCCTGCTGTCTCTACCAAAATCAGTTTCTAGGAATCTTATCTGTCAATCACTCGACCCCGTTAATGTTGAGCTGTCATGCGCCATTTATATCTGAAAGTAATTCACCTGAAATATTTCATTGTAACATCAAACGTACTCAAGAAATCGATATCGATATGCAATTTAAATCTTAACAGATTGCTCTAATAAAACTCATCAAAGAAACATTCATTCATGCCATTTATTTTTATCTATCGACCTTCAAAATCAGAAAAACAGTGACACTCAGAATTAAAAGATATATTAAAATAAGATTAACGAGATAGCTTTCCGGTTATATATATATTTTTGTTATCAAGTTAATGAAATTGTTCGTCAAAATATCATGAACAAATGTCACTTGTTACGGATAGAAACAAAAGTTTGTTAAGCAATATTTTTCATGGTGACAGACTGGAGCAACAGATGACGTTGAGTAATGAGGTAATATCTATCTCACTAAGTATCGATTAACCACACCATTTAACCGGGGGCCTGGATATAAGTGCTGTTGTCTAGTACGAAACAGATCTTACGTCGGTTACATCAAGCCCATTAGGTTAAAGAATGAAGATTATTTACATGAGCCATTTGATCTCTAGCACCAACCATAAATCGATTGAATCAAATCTAAGCTGCGCTGTACCCGTATTTGTAATGGGAGATGGAGAAATTATTCAAGTTGATGAGTTTTTAATTTTAAAGCATGTAAAAATATGGAGGTCGTTGGGTAAGATCATTAATTCCCTTCACAGCCATTCAGA
Organism: Pelosia muscerda; assembly: GCA_963691645.1. NCBI lineage: Eukaryota > Metazoa > Arthropoda > Insecta > Lepidoptera > Erebidae > Pelosia > Pelosia muscerda. The sequence continues at coordinate 11,903,314 of OY829100.1, forward strand.
AATCTGATCGTTAAAAGCTTCGTGCCGTTATTTTTGGCCAGTTATCAGAAGTCTGGCGTTGTAGAGATGCTTAAAATATTTTAGCATTTTTTATTACATTCGTAATCGCATTACGCTAGTAGCTAAAACTTTATGGATCGAAGCTTTATCACTGATAAATTTGAAGGTTGAGGGTTAGAACATCACATCTTGGCTAAGTGTTAATGAAATAGTTTTTGTGCTAATGAGTCTGGACATGACATCCATAGCAATCTGTAATTTTTAAATGTTGTACATAATGTAGTTAATGTAACACAAAGTGGCCAATTATTAGCATTAAAACTAGCTTCATAATGTTAAAATTTACACCATGAGAATGCTATAAAGTATTACGATTCTCTCTTTAATAAGAATATTGCAGTCCACTAGTGCATAAAGGCATCTTCCAATGTAGTAAGGCTTTGGCCTAATGTTTCCACGCTAGACCGGTTGGTACAGGGTTTTATATCGAGGTTTCCTTCTCTCGCAGTGATATCGTCTGCATATTCTTCCGTTAGTCGCCTCTTGCGATACTTTTAGGATGAGATGGGGTGGTGTTATTCTTTTACCGCCACCACTCGAACGATTCTCTCTTAATGACTTTTTATTATGTCATCAATAGTTCATCAAAAACTTATTCCTGGATTGTCGTAAAAGGATTATCATTTTACTGCTTGGGACTTTATCAACGCGGACTTACAACCCGCATAAATTTTACTAAATTTCAGAAGGTTTTATAGCTTCGTCCTTCGTATTTAATTTTTAAAATAGATATATATTTAACATCTACAGATAATGAAACGTGAATACCGATAATCAATAGTAAATTTACAAATTTTAGTACTTTTAGTGGTATTAAATAAATAGAACTTGTAACATTTTCATTAGTTGGACTTAACTCTGGAAATAAAGTATGAGTTTACGTGCTCACCATATGTTTTTACACAAGTCTACCTCACAAGCAGTACACCTGCTGAGCTGCTGATTCACTGACGAAAGCCGATTTTCTAGGTTAAGGGGTCAGACAGTAATCTCTGCTGTAACAGTCAAGAAACCAAATTATAGAAAGTGTGAGAGCGAACCTTGAGCTTTTTCCAATCTTTGGATACAAAAATAAAATGTTAGAAATAAAAAAATCAACTCCCTTCCATAATTGGTAAAACAGAACAATCATTCATTCAAACAATCAATCAAAAACCTGTACTGTCGTGTAATCTCATCATTTGAAAACACTAAGACGGTGATGAGTACCTCTCTGCTGTCTGGACGTTCTCACGTTCACCGTATGGAAATATTTATTAATATAAACGTCACTGGGAAATACGGTGCACTCCGCGTTGAAATGTACTCGCACGCGAACTGCTTGTCACTGGTAATGAGTTATGAGAAAATATACGGGTACTGGGCGCGATTTTTCTTCTTTGATTGAAATAACCAACTCCTAAATAATTACGTGAATAACGCAAAATGATCTACCCGCGCTATCAAGACTAGCGAGTGTACGAGTTTAGTTTTAATAAATAAGTTGATTTTACACGTCTAATTGGAAATCCAGACGCAAAGTGTTATAACGATACGATTGTTAACTCGTAATATTATTATTTTGCTACGCACAGTCAACAACGAATGTAGTTATTTACTAACCTTTTTATATTGCAATATTATAAGTAGTCAACTTTCCAAAATTGTATTAACTGACAGGGTTCCTCTTTCTTAATATAATTAAAATTTCTGTCATTATTATATATTTATAATTATTCCAAATATTTTTATTAAAGATTCGTCCCGCTACTCACATAAAAATATGTGGATAAAAAGCAAATGTGCAACATTCCAGCCAAAATGGTTCAGCTTTTTTGACGTGATTAAGTAACACATATCAAACGTTCGTATCGTATCAAAAGTTGGTTGTAGCATGATGTTATATACATATAAACCTTTCTCTTCAATCAATCTATCTAGTAAAAAACTGCATCAAAATCTGTTGCGTAGTTCTAAAGATTTAAGCATACAAAGGAACATAGGGACAGAGAACGCGACTTTGCTTTATTCTATGTAATGATTAATATTTTATCCTAACATTTGATGGCGGTGGTGATTTACTAATATCTAATAACACCACAGTTACTAGTTATGCCAAAAGTGGCAATATCTATGTGTGTATATGTGTCCGTGTACTAACTTTATAACATTAACGTCATCCGGGTTGCGGACACTCTCATTCTATCCGTATGTTTAGGGTGAGGTAGCTTTGCTAATTGCCGAGAGAACAACATGCTATATAACCCATTAGGTAATGTGTTTAGATTTACTATGCGCGCCACTCTTTCTAGCTTATCAGTGTCAAATTGTATCTAAAATAAATAAATTCTTGCGAAAGTATTAGTTATAGGTATGTGTATGTCAGTGTTGAGACTCTACCGACTCTAATAGAAAAAAATCATGGCAATTTATTTAGAACAAAAAAACATCACCTATCTGGGCTTAGTGATAAGTAGCTTGTATTATAAAATATACTATAAAAAAAATAAAAAGTTTAAAAAAGGAATTGAAATCATTATGGTTTCGCGTTTTTGTAAGACTCTAGACTATCGTCATTCGGCATGTCAGCAACCATGACTAATGTACAGGCATGCAAGTTTGAACATTGTTATTTATATATTTGTCTTGTTATAATAAATCACAATAATTTGGAGCTCCGCATAAATCATAAGGTTGCTTTATGTCTTGAGTTAACCCGATTCTCGGATCTGGTAGTATCTTTACGAGCAGAAGCTATAAATCAAGGAGAGGTGGCGTGCACTATCGTAAGCGGGGCACTAATTATATCTGCACCCGACGCATTAATAACTTGTCCTAATTGTAGACGTATTTTGCTTCTCCCATCTTTAACTTGCGCTATTACAGTCAGCAGAAAGCGTCGCTCTAGAGCTTCGCCGCTAATGGATGATAAAACCAACGTCAACGCGGCTAACAACGGAATAAATTAAGGAAACCCTCGGAAATGGTTGATAAATTAGATCGTTGCTCTAACCACTCGTATGTTTAAATAGTCGCTCGTTAAAAGCTCTACATACAAAGCTTCAAATAGCGCTAACGCAAACATATATATATTCAACCGCTGGATACCTATTCCGTATGGTAATGCGAACTTAAAAATAAATGCTAAAATAAAATTGGTTTACTTCACGTTCAATCACGATATAACATTTAAATGAATTTTATTGAAATCCTGGACTGCATTCTTATCCATAAAATACATTCGCATAAGTCCAATGATCTGCAGGAACTTATTTAACCGTTCCAGTCAATTAGTAGTATATAGTTGGCGATATTACACATTAAACAACATATAAATTGTTCAAAAAAACAGTCTGTGTAACTTATGAGAAATTACAGGATTTGATGTAATTACAAACCAACTAAATTAAGAGTATTAATGTCGTGTTTAGTACTTATCAATGAATGGGCAAAGTTTGCCAGATGATGCGAGCACCGGTCAGGACACATGTAGGTCAACTTCAGCTGGAGGGTCACTTAACTGGAGTACAATCCTCCATTTACGTCCACTGTGCCGCTTGATCTGCACCGTCACGTTGAGTGATTGTCTCACTAATTCGCTGTGACGTAACGATCATAGCGCGTCATACCTCGACCCCTTTACCCCCCGCTCGTCTTCACAACACCCTTCAGTAATGCTCGGGGACTGCTAAATACCTTTTACTATAAATAGAATATAACAATATAATATCTATAGATGTTCTTAACATCAATATTATCTTAAATAATAAAGATTCGTTGTCCGCACTTTGAAATGGCAACAACAATTTGTCTTAATAACTACATTTTATGCACCAATATGAGACGCGACACCAGAACATTAGTACTAAAGTCACAGACACTGTGTGTGTATTATAATAAATATTAATTAATAATAAAGTTCTTACATATCTCAAGAATAATACCTCATTGCTTAACATGCATTTCTTTTCGCATATATGAAGTAAAGATTACTTTATATATGTGAAAATTTTCATGGTGTTCACACAACTTAGTTCCAAGTGCCAAGTGCCAACTTTCCGTTTGTTTAATACTGTCTACTGTAATAAAAAGATTTGTACTACTGAATATGGGACGGATAACTTACTTGCTAGCACTAGATTTACCAGCATACATGTTAACAAAAATAATCCTACATTGGTGTAACCAACAAATCTCCATAAGGTTGTTATTTATATTTAAATTACGTATGAATATTTAAAAATTCCAAAGTTTCTCATCTCGGTCGCAAAACAGACATTTGCAAGTTAAGATGAGAAAGTAAATATTAAATGTTTTAACTAAAATTAACCACATTCTCACAACAATATAGATTTTATTTCAGTGAAACCATTCTTATATTGTTTAAGAACGACCAAAGCCCTATTTATGAAAGATTACTTTAAAAGGTTCACCGTGACCTGAATATAAATTAGATAAAATTTAATAAGACAATAAAGGTAAATTTCTTCAGCTAAATCAAGGCAATTTCGTCGTACCGATATCATCAATATAAGCCAGAAACAAGGCCATAATCCTCGAGCCGTATTCCCACGTGAGGTGTACACGCGTTCCCATGACACATGACAAATTACATTATGATTTTGTTCCGGACTCAACTCACACTGTTCCAAGTTAATTCAACATATACGGGTGTCGTAAAAGTGATTTTTTCTCTTTCTTATCAGCGTGAATAAATCGTACGTTGAGTAGTTTAGGCAATGCAGAGGAGAACTTAGGAACAAGTTGTGTTGGCAACGAGGATGCCTGAGTCGAGCGTGTTCGCCCGGCTTGCTGTCAAGTTGTCCCAACTTATGTAGCTACTTTATATCTTGCGCCTCCTATATTTCCTGCTGATTAACTGTCACCGCTACAGACAATTTTACTTACTTCGCCAAGGCCTCTAATGCCAAAGAATTTACGACAACCATTTCTCTTGTTAAGTAGCGACTGTGATTACTATGAAGGTACATCATAATTAATATAAACATTGAAATTGTTGTTTCTGTGTAATAATGTGTATTGCAATTATCTATTATTCGAAATAATCCAACTTAATAGTAAAAATAATTTTCAAGGTCAATCTACATACTTAGATTCAAAGTAAATAAAACTTATAAAGTATATACATAACATATTATAAAAAGCAAAATATAGAAAGTATAATATCTATACGAGATAATAAATAACTAATATTTTAAACAATTCTAAATGTAATAAAATAAATTTAGAAGTAAAATGTATTAGCTTTTACGAATAAGCTACGGTGCTACGAATGGAGCTACGACACGTAGTCATTATTTGATCGTTTGGAAACAACTTTATTAACAGCACGCACAAAGTTAATGTGCAGGTGTACATCTATATACATGTATATATTTTTAAAGTTGTGAGTTCAATACTTTGGCATAATGATGAATGATTATATATATAATATAGCATTCGTAAATATTTTAGCTAACCGTCGCTAATAGGAGTTATAAAACCGACTGTCACTTTTATAATAGAAGACACCCACACCAAAAAGTAAACGTTGATAACTTTATTTTGATAAAACCGCTCGGTGTTCTATAAAAAGTTTGTCTGATTACCAGGAAAAAATGTTTTCAGAAATATCGTTGGATTGTTTTATGAACATCATTGAAATATTTTTAATCTCGGTACATTTTCCGCCGCCTGTATAATTTGAACTCGATGTTTTTTCATTGCGTTATCCTTGCGCGTTGTGTTTACTCACGCGTTGCTCATTGAGGGCTAAGCTTAAACACCTTTGACTCCCTGCTGATAAAAATATAACTCGCGTAAAGTTAATGGCACCTCTGATTGGTGTTTAAATAATAAAATGTAAAAGTATTTTTACACTCTGTATTTTAAGCCTTTAATATGTTAAATTTTGTTTTTATACGGACGATAAGTACATAGTACAGAGGATATCTATGTAGAATTAAAAATTATACAACACTCCGTGGTGAAAATTTGATTATTCATAGACCGTAACTGACTTGTTTATTGTAAATTGTTTACAGTGTAAAATCATATCAAACTTATATTGTTAAATTCTTGAAAATGTTTGTGTGTGTTCTTGTTCCCTTATATTATATTCATCACCTTTTCACGTGACTTTGCGTACTGAGAGGCCGTATTTTCAAGAGTATAAGTACTCGTAGGTAACTTTTAAGGGATCTGGTTGGGGTCGTAGCATTGGTTGTTAACCTGGATATCGTTCTATATTACAGAAATCTACCTATATTACATTGGTAGTACATATATTACGGTACGGTACGGTACATATATTACATAGTATAGTATTCAGATACAAGCTCAAAGAAAAAATAATTCATGATCAGACCTACAGTATTTTAGAGATCATTATGTTAGACCTTAAAAGCGATGGATGAAAGAAATCTGCATGTAGCTGAGATGCAAATATTAATTTAGATGGATATGTGGTGTGACGAGAATTAATAGAATAAGGAATGAGTATATTAGAGAAAGTTTTAAAAAAACATCAGTAAATGAAAAATTGAGAATGGACGTACTATGAGTATTGATGATAGTGTTTTAAAAAGGGCCCAAGTATGAATGTAGAGGACTTTAAAAGCAGAGGTCGGTCCAAGAAAAGATAGATGGATTGTGTGAAAAAAATATGACAAAGAAGGGAGTAACTGAGCAAATGACATCTGATGCGCCGACGCTAATTTATTGGGACAAGGTCAGGGAGACGGAGATTCTGCTACAGTACAGGAATTTATAGTATTATTTTGTCAATAAATAAATAAATAATAAATATCCGGTTCGTTCAGCTTTATTCGTTTTGATTTCATTTTAACCCACCTGCTGTCCATTCAAAGTTTTTAGTCTAAGCGGCTTTATTTCAGCTTTTGGCAGCCAGTCAGCATAAGCTTTTTTGTGAAAACTAACATTGGGGAGAGATGTGTAGCATTGCCGTGGTTACTCAACCTAGTAGTTGCATGAATGGTATGGAAGAAAATTAACGAGGAACACTGATTGTTAAAAAACAGTTATATTAACAACTTTTATATCTATAATATTAGTAGAATCACGTCGTTTTTACACAAATAGTAGGTATTTAACATAAAGACGTACGTTTATGTGAAGAATACTATCAACAATATACATCAACGCAAACAAATGTTGAAATGATACCACAGTGTGGTTTGTCCATAAATATCACTCTGACGCAGTCCTGCCTGTCTTAAGAATTAAAGAACATTGTAACGTCTGCAATTTATTATAAGCACTTAAGGAAACAAATTATTATACTAGTCGAGAATAATAAAACTTACAAGCAACAACATTCTGCGTTTTTGGGGAACTGGCTAAGAAATATTTACTCTTTGAACTTACATGGAAAAGGTACCTATTCAATACGCTACTCTCATAACGAGTTCTCTCTGATTTTTAGTAGGAGAGTCCTATTAATCTGTAATCTGGATTATCTTGTACACAATCATGCTCGAGACAAATACGTCATTAGAAGCGTCTTATGCTTATTTCAGTTTAGGGTAGAATAATCCTCTTAGCGTTGTATGCCTAAACGTGGTGTACGTTCGTTGAATACGATTCTAAAAGTACCTATAAGGAAAATAAGAAATTCCCATTTCACATTATTACTTATACTTCTGACTGAATAAGAAATCCCCTCAATAATGTTGACATTACCAAAATAATGATACAATCTCATTATTATTTATGAATAAGTAAAATATACTGTTGTAATAGTACGAGTGAGGGTTGTTAACGTATTTATTTGTCAATAACTGTATATAAGCTCCTGACAAGTTGTAAGCCCTTATTATTTGCTTCAGGTTCTTTAGCAATATTGTGAATTACAAACATTATGTTATGCTATGCTACCAAATTGAATTGACTTAACTATATAACTAGAATATTCTAGTACACATTTGCAAAATGACCATTGACCATGAGGCCCTACCGCCACATGGGGATGAATGGCAACTAGGGAGTTCAGTCTAGCGCTTTTACCTACCCTGCTTACGCTTTAGGTTGTTGTATTGAAACCCAAGTACCTACCTGTTTCAGCTATTTTTTATCAGTTTAGAAACGACACTTAATTTACAAAAAAATTTAATTCAGAAATCAATCTTTTAACGTCGAAGAAAGAACTGGCGTAAAACTGATCCAACTTAAATGTAACGACAAACACAAACAAGCGCGTTCACGTCACGGTTGGTTATACTAAGATGTCAAGCCAAAATATAAATGTAAACCATTATAAATAGCTTGCTTCTATTAAAGACTTCGTATTCATCATAAAGATGGTAAGCTCTTAGTTACTATCTCAATAATTACACTTTCTAAATAGTCAATTAATTTGGATCTCAAGATTTAAGGACCTCTGGTGGAATCTAAAACTAATCGAATAATCTTGGATTAAAAGCCAGAGTTACTTGTGGGAATTCTTTGTCGAAATATACAAATGTACTTTCGATGTTCATTAGATGGTAGATAACTTCGGCACTTACTTTTGTTCAGGATTTATGTTCTTGACAGTACACTCACATAAAATGTCGTCCTGCGTAACACGTTTAGCTAGAAAACTGATATTTTATGACAAAAGTAGTGATAATATCTCACACATCTCATTCAACAATGAAATTTAATGACATATTTTCTGTAGAGTAATATAGGTACATATCTACAAATTAATAAACAGTATTCTAGGATAATTTATGCTCTATTTGTTTGAACCATTATACTTCTATACTATTATATAATTGTAAAAAAATCATTTTTGACCGCGATGGACGCAGTAACTACTGAACGGATTTCGATTCGGTTTTTTTTGTTTGAGGTGGTTTGGTCCAACTTAAAATATAACGTTTGTTTGATTGTAATCGGTTATGTAGAACCAGAGTTATGATTAGATAAATAGAATTTAAATTGCACAGATGGCGCTTAACTCGGGATAACCGACATAGGCTAGTATAGATATAAAATAGATAAATCTTTCCCGTATACGTATTTTTATTTATTTACTTATTTAAACTTTTTGCACATAATAAAAAAATAATGCACAAAGGCGGACTTAATGCCATGGGCAGTTTCTGCCAATCAATTCCAGGATGATGCAGAGTATTAGCCAAAAGAATTCACACTTTTACAAGTACTCTTATTTTAAATACTCTTTTCTGGCACTAAAGAAACAGATCAAAATTCCACGTGAGTAAACGGGCGGGAAACTTGATATGGCTAGTAACGTGATATAAGTTATTAACTTTTTCAACCGAGTGCCAATCGTGGTTATATCCAAATCTTGTAGGTACTTTTAAAGTGTTTTCCAACTTACCCTTTTCTTATTTAATAAAACGAATGATTCAATATCATAGCGTGGTTTGGTTCATAAAAGTTCCTTTCAATTGGTGGTATAGCGACATTCCTCAAGCCGTCACCGTTTCACGCAGTTGCTGTTTGACTTTTGCGAAGCGTGATAAATTAGCGACGTCAATGTGCACTAGGCTCACTCACTAACTTTCAAAACACCATCTGTATATATTCCTACCGACGAAGTTTGTGGCATGCTCATTAGAAATGCCGGATAGACTTTTATTAATGTTTAAAATAATAACGACATGTAGGCATGTAGTGTGGTTGCTCGCGCCCGCCAGGATTACTGCCGGCCAGCTGAATTAATAACTCACTTACTGCTCTAACAGCCGTCACAATGTGTATTTCAGATCCTAATTTTATTTCATTACGGTTTGTAAAATATTAGGGTTGGACTGCGGTTAAAGTTTACCTATTACAATAATTGTGGTTAAATAAATTACTTACGGCATCTTTTATTCCAAAATGTTTATCTTTACTTTTTACATAAAACCCTACATATATAAAATAGGTATATGTGTAGAAGTAATATAAGTATATTGCGTGGCTTATATAAAACGCCAGTAGAAATTTATTAATATGTTTTTATACTGTTAAGGGATAGAGGAAAGAACGGACGCAAAAAGTACATTGTCGCACGATTCCGAGACCACGTCACTTTCATGTCTCCTTGGCTCGAAGATTTATGTCGTTGCAATAAAATCTCCTCGTTTGAATAAACATCTCCACTGTTGTGGGGCTGTGACAAATTGCTAGCGCTGCCCGCCAACGGAGACGAGCATTAGCCAAAATAATTCTTTTTAACGGCGGCGAGTGGGTCCAACTTCCTGCCTAATTATTCATGTGGGACATTCTGAAAAGCGGATCCAACAATTTTCCCCATACGTGACTGAATTGATTAATCTCTTACAACTATGGTAGAATTATACTAAGATATTGATGATACATTGTCAGATCAGCGTATAATGTTCTATTCACAGACGCCTAATTATACGCTGGTCTAGCTCTAAGTTCTTTACAAACACTTTAGTCAAAATGTGTTGCTTGGCTTGGCTTGGCAGTATGATTATTCGAGGACGTATTTGCAAAATTAAACTTCTAACATACTTTTGTACATAAACCAATATAATAGGTGTAACTTTGACTGCTAGGTATGTCACTAGGTATTACGAATTTAGTAGCATTTAAAATATCGGATTTCTTAAAAGCAGTCCAACTTCTTTACCTAAATGTTTTCTTTGGTTTAGTGATGAAAACTAGAAAAGGGATAATATTCATGTTTTGGCATAATATGATTATAATAAACTTGATTATCGATTCCCAAACGCAAATACTATAGTTTGGATTTACGAGAAATTTTTGTAGCGTTCTTGTAATAAAATAAATCAACGTGGGCTTCAAGGCGAGGCGCCTCCTTGTTTGTTTTCTGCGCCCAAGCTATATATTATGTAACGTATTTTCTCTTATGCAAGTGAATATTTTAATTTTGTCCCAATCGTATAATTTCTTACACCAGTTATTTTATTTGCTTTCGTTTCCCGAAATCTCCTTTAATTCCACTTCAAAAACTTTATTTGTAAAGTCCTTGTTGATTTAATCAATTCCACCCAGTGAATAATAAATTGTATGAATCACTTGAAATAAGCACAAAGAGACGAAACAAAAAAATTAGATTGATTTACCTCTCCGAAACTTTATAAATATTTTGTTTCACAAAATTCCCATTTCTTTAAAGGTACAGCGCTCATCGTCGAATATGAACTAATTAAATTGAACATTGGCTTGTATAGACTCAAAGAGTAACAAATGGTGCAGCTAGCTCACAAAAAAATAACAAGTACAATAAATATCTATCATATTTATTGACAGTCTCTGTGCGAATTACTTTAACATATTATTACACAGATAAGTATATGTAAACAACATTTTCGAGCTGCAACACTAACCCTGTGTTACCGTAAGTAAAAAAAGTGTGTACTACAAAACCTGAGAGTGTGAAGGAGCTTAACGGATGCGCGGAGAATGCAAAGGAAATCGTGACGCGATGGAATGCCGGCAATGCCATTTACAAGAACGTGATAACAGACGAGCTGGCATATTCACTAACAATGTGCCGACCCACGCAATACCACTTTATCACCCGACATCCGAGGGCGGACTTTACTCACGGGCTATTCTATCACGTCTTAACCCCAATTAACTCAATGTTTCAAACTTATTCACTTCTTAAATCCATGAATTTTAATAACCTTTTGTGATTCAGGACAAATAAGCACTGAAAATATAACTTCTTTAGTGTTGGCACTTGTACTAATTATATTAAATTTCTTCGTAAAGTGCTAAGTTTCATACTAAGTTTGCATCATGAATGACACTGAATTTATTTATCTTATCAGATTTACTTGTTTTAAATTCTTATTAGGTATAGGGAAGTAAGTAGTGTAAGTAAGTAAAAAATAAAGAGGGTATTATTTATCGGAATATTCCTACAGTGGTTTTATTGCAAAGAAGTGATTCCACATTGGTGGTCATATATACCTATATACGAGTACATAATTAGGTATTCAAGAACTGATTGCTGAATCCACGAAAAACCAATGAAACTCTCTTCAAAGGTATTTGCACGACATATAAATGAATGAATAATTAATTTTCGAATATATTAGACCTGGAGGGTGCCTCACTGAAACTTAAAAGGATAAATTGACAACTTTTTTACGAATAATAAAAACAATGATTAAAATCTTACGGGGAAAAATGTTAATGTGTCCACAAATTAATAGGTACTTGTGATTAAAATTTATTACATTATATCTGTATAATTTGAGATAGTTCGGCGGTTTAAATTAATATAGGACTGTAGTACGCGGTGGCCTGGTACTCAGCGCATCGCTGTAAGTATGCACTAGACGGCGGTGGTCAGGCGATACGCGTTGGACCTTGTCCGGGGCCACTCGGATATTATTCTGGAACAAACGGACCACCCATACATATTCATGTAGTCGATCCAGAGGCATGTATTAATTTGCATCCCGATTCAACGCTGGCCTCGTTACATTGCCCATTTTCGTTTCTTTGCCATAAACCCTAGACCATCCGTCAGGCTCGGTAGAACTTGAATGGATCGTGAAATCGGTACGCTTATAGCCGCTTTGAGTAATTTGTTGAACCCTATTTTAAATTCATTTCACACAAAATAGCACACATTTGTAAATGATTATACCAAGTATAATTACAAACTGATAGCATGTTTGTTGCGTTTTTTAACTATTATCATTCCGTACACAAAACAATTTATGATTTTCCAAATATATTCCTGCATGTTAATAAATCAGATGGATTGTTTGCTCGCTACATTTTAAAACACTTGAGCTGGTTCGAGGGACATTGCTTTAAGTGTTCCATAAATCAGGAATCGTGGTATTTTATGTGCCGGAGTTAGTGCGCTTGCTGAATTAAAACAAGCGTTTGATATTGAAAACGATTAAGGGTTTACCTTTTTTGAATTATGTATGAATATGTTCTTACCATCTTGTTATGTAGCATTTAGTTCAACACGGTATTACAATATTATATTCAGGGCCCTACGTAACCTTGCTTTTTAGACTATAGAGTATAGATTAATAATCCAGGGCATGTTTTCATTATCAGATCAGACTGTTAAAAGATTATATAGATACCGGACCACCGAAACACTAAAATAATGATAATTATGATGATCTCAAGAGTCACGTTTCTAATATATAAAAATCTCATGTCACAGTGTAAGTGATTATACAGTCCACAGAAACGGCTTGACCGATTGTAGCATTTATTTTTGTATACTTTGACATTTCTGAGAATAGAAAGTAATTTTCACATTCCCATCCGCAACCCTTTTGCTATCGCGATTTTAATACTTTTTTTTCATTATTCATGAAAATTAAACATTGAAATTTGAAAATAAAACTGCAATGATTTCAATGTGTAGCAAAATTTAAGTACCACTGAGTACACTGAAAGGTACATAAAATTCTAGCTTTTAAAGGATCCTTCGCAAAAGTTTTATGTTATATTTATAGATTTATTTATAAATAGGGGATAAATCTATACCAGCGATTCGTGTCGAGTGGAGCATGTGGCGTGTATTCTCCGCCCGTAGGTACACCTTGTTGTTCTAACTGTAATACACTCGCAGAATGTATTGTGCAGCACATTTCTATCGCATACAGTATTTTCTGCAGCAAAATATTTCCAAAGAGTTTACCTATTTCATAACATATGACAAAAATTGTAAATTTTACGTCTGGTCTGCCTCGTAAATCTCTTTTATGTTCGTGTTGGAAATTATCGCACTAATGAGTTCCTATTGTAGTAACTGGAGTTGAACTAGTATTATAATTTGGCCAGTGTAATGGGCATTTTCAATGAGTCACGTAAGGCTGTCGCCCGCAGTACGCAGTAGATAAAACGACACGAACGTCAACCACGAACCACATAATCAAGATCAGGACCACCATCATAACGAAATTATATTAATGAATAATTTTTTTTTTTTTTTTTTTTTTTTTTTTTTTTTTTTTTTTATACTATCACGCCTATATCCCCGAAGGGGTAGGCAGAGGTGCTAGCACCCACATTTCGCCAGTGCATATTTAGGTCCCAATGTAATAGGGGGCGAGCCTATTGCCTATGGTAAACCTGGGATCGAACCCGAGACCTCGTCTCAGCAGTCCACCACCCATACCACTAGGCTACCGCGGCTTAATGAATAATATTGTATGTAAATGGCAATGTTTAGGTAGATTATTTGCCTTTATATCCTCGCTTGTGCAATGTGCATTGACATGTGCATTTAAAGGGCCCACCAAGATATTTGGGGCACAAAATAACTTCACTAGCAACTTATTAACTGATTGAGAGAGGCTCTGGTGTAGGTTTTGCTTTCGGGTTAGATAATAGTCGCAAAAGTAAGTAAACGTAAATATAAATCAAATTGAGAAGTCGGGCTCCAAAGACTTTGCTTTACATTAGGCAACTGAACTGAATCTAAAATTGCGAACTCGTGTTGCCGCGATTCTAAACTAGTGTTTTACACATGCATTTGTATGGCGACTCGTTCACTACAAAGAGCCATGAGTTTCTGAGACTAGTTCGAAATTGAACGACAAGTAAAACTTCATTTACTTGCAACTCTAGTTTTGCGGCTTAACAATCTATTAAAATGGTCGAAATCCAATGTGTCAAGATATTGCGAAAACTACAGTCGCGTAATATACGAGCCTCTTCAACTAGTTTTATGGAAACGCAACTAAAAACGAAACTTCAGTTATTTTTCTAGTTCACTATGAAGAATATAACTTTTGTAATAATCGCAACATTTATATCCATATATAACCTAACTAAAATGTTTATCATAACAAGAGAAAACTCAAAATATACCAATTAGGCAGGATAGTAATTATGAGAGTGTATGATTGAACATTATTACATTAGTTATGGTTACGTTGCTGCTTCCGTGTAACGTATTCGGTGAAATGAAATTAAACATCATAATATGAAAATAGCAGCCTCACACATTGCGACCGGAAACGCTACGCACTGTGCGGTATGAAAGGAGATTCATCCCGCGCACGCTTAAGCTGTGGAATGTATTCCGTCCGTGGTTTTCCCAAGGGACTTTTCAAGCGTGATAGTTGATTTTTCAAGAAGGGTATTAGAAGGTTTCTACACGCAAGTTGCTACGCTACACTATCACGAGTGTAACGTTGTTGCAAACGTTCATAGGCCGCGGTGACCGCTTTCCATTAGGTGATGTAAAATAGGCATAGGTAAAATGATTTGTTTGATATTCATTAAGTTGCAATTGTATTATCTCTTTGTCAAATGCTGTACCATACTAACCATCAAATAATAATTTAAACAATCAAACTAATATAGTGTGAAATATTAAATGCAGTTACTTAAGAAATTTGGATTTTGTGGTAGGTATAATATAAAATAATAATAATAAATTTATTTCAGCAGCAAAAATATAAGATACAAATACAATATACAACGATACAAGATACTAAGGTATATACCTAATCTATCTAATTCAAATCAAAATCTCTATATAGATATTGCGCCAAAGGCATAACCCTGACCGGCATAAGGTTTCGTTCATTTGATCCATAACTCAAACTTGAAAATAATGTTCCTTTCACAGATGAAAGGTTAGCCACAAGCATAATCTAATATTGAATCTCTGCGTGTCCAAAATTAGTTATAGTTTGTTGGGCACTTTGTTAACCATGAGTCTATATCAAGTTTGTTCATTAACACAACAAAATCTTTTCGACTTTGTGACTATGTTTGTAACGCAACGTAATGTAAGTATTTGGTACTTATTTTATGTCTAGATTGTTTTTCGCAATTCAAACTATAGTTAAGCAACGATAGCTACTCAGTTTTTTTCTTTGTGAGCTATTTTTCACAGTGCAGCTCAACAGCTCGTGCCGATGCTCGGTAATTTCTTTGAGAGACGCTGCGCTGGCATCGAACAGACCTCGACACAAACTAATTAAAACTGAACATCGCGCAATCTGCTGAACTCAAACAGACATTAATACGATTTTCGATCGTAGTTTGCGTAATGTTTAAACATAAAAGAACACTACGAAATGTTATTGTACCAATTAATTCAAAGTTTAATAGGTATATTAAACGAATAAATAATAAATATAAACAATTTTATTGTGTGTAATATCATGTACATAACAAAATATATAGATCGCCCTTTATTCTAACTCTTTGGTCATCTTCTGATGGAGAGTGGCAAGACGTATCTAGATATGCGTCGTTTTTAGAAATGTATAACAATTATCTAAAATGTATATTTATTTTACGACACGTTTATTTTGTGATATTCGACTAACAGCAAATATGTCACCTAATTCAGTCAACAATAAAGATTTACTACAGTCAACTCGGGAAATTTAAGACGTATTTTTGGAAAATGTAATAAATAATACACGAGTACGACTTATTATATTTAGAACCAGTTAACGAACCTGTGAATGAGTTATAAGCCTTATGTTTATTAGGCTGCATTCCAATTTTTTTTTCGAAACGGTAATTTAGTACCGTAATATTAATTTTTCATTATACCTACTCACTTAACTACAATAGGTACTATTTTCTTTTTAATTATAACTTTCTGTTTCAAATTCTAATGCACAATAATTTTACAAATTGAAACATTTAACCTTCTTAAATATTGTAGCTAAAACTATTACAATAATTTATCATATAGACAGTCCAATTGAATTCCACTGTAAAGTGAAATTAATTCAATTGTGGCTTTCAATATCACTAGTGCTCAATGATTATTCTTAGTTAATTAACCCTTCTTCCTTGTTTCTTACACTTGCAAGCATGAGACTGGTCTGATTTTAATCGGTTACCTACATATATAAACTCTCATAGCACAAGGAACAGGCACTTCCACTCGTCTGTTACTGACTTATCCCCTTTCTAAAGGACCTCCTGTCTACCCTACTTAACTGTGGTTCCCTCTTTGAAAGTACTTCTCATTATTACCGGCACTGGCGGTTCCAAATTTTAATGCAAAACATATTATGCTCTATTTCATTCAAAGCTAATGAATTTCATTTCGAAATTGAAAATACAAGTACTGAGAATAGAGATGATTAATAGCAGTAACTATCTAACACTCGCGTGTTTACAATAATATTCAAATTCTGAATCAAATTTATACGGCCTACAGAACCGAAGCAAGCCTATCTTAGCTGAATACTAAGGACGGGTACAATACGAGTACACCAACACTCATCCAACATCATCAGTTTCGATCTAAACACATAAAAGATGTGTATAAACCTGCAATATACCTTGCGCTTTAAAAAATATAGTAACGAATGTTTACCATCCTTTTAAAATATTCAACGGAAACTCTTTACGAGTACTTACTGCCATTTCATGTAAATTTACTGTGCTGTTTAGAATTCAAAACCAACCGATATAAGTAATTTTCAAAAACTTATTTGCTTAAAATTCACATCAATCTACCCATTCATATGGAGTACGCTGCTACGAAATCGCTACGACTTTTACCGTCTTGAATTTTTAATTCTATTCTTGCGTGCCTACACCAAAACGTTCAGTAATAAAAATTACAACTTTAAGAACAGCCTGCTGTTAGCTATATTGTGAGACGTATTAAAATTTAAATGAATTATAATACAAGGCATACCACGAATAATCTCCACAACGTATGTATACTTTTTTTCCGTTCGTAAAATCCCCTCGGAAACCACCTCCACCGGAGCCGGTGAGAGTAGTTATGTCGGACTCGAACCGACTAAAACGCACGCCTTCTTCGGGTCCTCGGTTGCCAGAGGTGAGATAGTAGGTAACATATCCCTCGCACCCCGGCCCAACGCACAGGTATACTTTGAACAAAAATGAATATAGCAGTTGTTAGATCTGTCTGAATTGTTTCTGTGTGGCGCAATCAAGCTTTGCGAGAAGCTTGCTTAGTGACTCACATTGTTTCAGAAGACCTTTGCTTTGGCTCTTTACAAATTCACCGCTGTTTTTATCGTTTTATTAGCTTTGTTTGGAAGTTTTCTTTTCGCATTCTCTTTAGATTTCTGTTATGTCTTTGATGTGGCCTCTTCTCGTCGGCTTTTTACAACCAACTAAAACAATAGGAATCCGTACAGTGCGCTGTTTCTATAAAGAATTCTTATTCCAGGCCCAGATTGTATTCTTAATTAATAGGTTTATGTGTCTATAAATAAGTTCTTGCTCTTTAGATACGGAAGGGGAATAAAAAGTATTAAAGCTATTCGAAAGAAGTACATAGTGAAGGTATTTATTGAAACGAAAAACAAAACGTAAAATGTTTTTAAGTTTATTGACACCACACCGACATTTTCATTCGGCAATTCACAAAAACTTATTCCCGACGTTAAAACGCTAACTCTGCATATTCCAGATATAAAACTATCAGATTAGATCCTATCAGATTATAATCTCTATAGAATGTCATCAAGATCCACTTAGCTATTCCGACGTGATTCATCTAAGCTTTTGCATTTAAAATGGCTTTACGATTTATAATTTCACTGCCACAATTGCTTTTGTTGTTAGGTAAAACATTAATGCACGGGAATGGCAATAATAGGGATTTCAATGATCATATTGTATTCATATTTCATATGCGAATACTTTGGATATTGTATGTCAATAATCAAAATAATTCACGTATAATTCCGCAACGATTGTATCGTTGATGTGCTTATGAGCATGAGTTAGAGTTAGTTTATGAGTAACATCTAATACTCATTGTTTTATACAAAAATGTAAAACGACATAAATTCGGTCAGAACGAATAAACAAGATATTCGGTCAGATTCGCGCACAATCCCACCGCGTTGCGATAAAAAGTGTGACGACATTTCTCCGCTACACTTGTTTTGAAAAGAATAATGCTGTATAATTTAGGATGAGAGGGGTAGATAAATGGCCAGGTTTATGAAGCTTCCTATTCATCCTCAACAGTTACCAATTTTTATTTACATGTAGGTACATGAATGATGAACGTTTTTGCATCTTACAAACTTCAAGTTACGGTAAAAATATAGCAAATTATCTAGAATACAAGAAACTGAGGATATTGCTTTTTATAAAAGCTTTCTAGCTCACCCAGCTCTAAAATTTCACATTTGAGTTGTATTAGAAGTTTAGCATAGCGTTAACAGTGTGCTAAATGTTCAACATACGTACATAATGAAGACTATACGCGACTCAACTCATTACTTAAATGCTAGGTGATTCTTACAATTAAAACATTTTAAAGGATAAGGAGAGGGTAGAGACTACACCATTAGTAGGACAATTATGATGCTCTTCTAAGCGTCCATTAGGTTGGCCAGATGGAGCCGCATTTCAAAAGAAATATCCACCTGCCATACATTTTGTATAGCAGGCAGATTCCGTTCTACCCCACTTCTAGTGCAAGCAGTTTCATGCGACATATATCGCAGCAACTTTTGCGTTGCGATGCAGCCCAGCCGGGTGGACGCCTAGCTCAAGTAAAAAGTATCAAATACCGATTACAAAAAATATATCCAAACATTTGAACTGAGAACCCCATATTTTCAAAGGCGCTTAATACCACATATTTCGTGAAAGGAATTCATAGTAAGATCAAACAGATATAAAAGAATAAACCAATAAAGCTTATAGTAATAATTTGTATAAGGACATTTCTCTGAGTTGTTTGTTTGGGTGATAATAAAATAGTGCTGGTTTGAGAGTCGCACCAATCCCACTGTGATGAGTTATTGGGTTAGCGCACAAACAAGTTTAAATAAATTGGACTACTCTGATAAAATGTGACGAGACAAATGCACAATATAATACTATGTTGTGGAAACCTGGAATTGTGGTGTTCATTGTCTAAATAATGAAATGTCAGAATTCTTGAACAATATTCATATATTTAGGAAATGTTACCGCATGCATAAATAGTGGGTTTTGGTCAGTTTGCATGTGTTACAGTGTATACAGAAAACTTCAGGAACTGAACTCCACAACACAGGGTATCCTAGAAAGGGGTTCCAATAAACAGTATGTTATATATTCAGTAAATAGATATTTACTTTACAATATAATGTAATTAAGTGCCAAGAATTTTTGAACGAAATTATATTGCTTTGCTTATGGATGTATTAGGTACACGAATTTAGCATTTGGAGTTTACTATTCGATTCTTAGTTAGATATAAAATATATTATAGTATCCACTAATAAAGTGCACCCCAGACCTTGATATCAAAGTTTCATTCTTGACTGTTTGACTTTTTCTCGTCGTAATCGCAATACTTTTATGATTCCATTATGTTGCCCCACGGAGCACCAACAGCTGAAAGCCCTGAACTCGTAATACGAGTGAAAAATTCTGAACCTTATTAACTTTACCAAGTCAAGGCAACACGTGCATGCCATACTATTATAAAATGAATAGTGCCCTACAAGGAAATTTCCATTTATTACCAAACAACACTATAAGGAATCACCTTACAAAATAATTAGCAAAACGGTTAGTAAAAGAACGGCTGTTATACTTTTACTGACGTAAGGTTCAGTAACAGTTTAAACAACCGTTTATTTTCCAAACCGTCATGCATATTTAAGGACCACGATTAAACGTAGAAATTCTGGATTTCATATCTATTTATACTTTCACCGCTCATAACAGAAGCTGGAATTTAATAATATGTATTGTATTCTGTGTTTTGTTTCAAGTAGATAGTAATATGAAAGGAATATTAAACGAATATTACGTTATTTGCGCACACGCCTTCACACGTTAGGTGAGACGTGAATTATTCAGTGGCAATGTGGTACTAGCTACACTAACGTCCACCCACCTCTTATGAACAGGAAAGCCAATTGTTTATTCTATCTTGGATATTAACATGAATTGAATTCAATCGCATGGTATTCTAAGGGATTCATGTTTAAAACATTTCATAAATATTTGGCCATTAAGGTATTGTGCGCTGGCTTATATCTATCATAATATTTTATCCTGTTTTCACTATAAAATGTTGTTTCTTATTTTCCAAATAAGTGAACATAATATCTAATGAAATTGGAGCCCATGATTCGCCTATAGATATTCTTAGTAGGTACCTACGAATATTGTAAGGATGTTGAAATTTTTAAAACGAACTTAACTAAACGTTAATTAGAGGACTCCATCCAACACGCCCGCACGTACCCCCATACATCTAAAGGATATAGTATAAGGCTAAGCGATACCATACCGTACAATTAGTTCAAAAGTTAAATAGTCACGTTGCAAGCAAAGTGAAGGTATGGAGGTGGAGACAAGGAGACGTGGGACTGTATAAATATGCCATCGTCGTTGGATAACACACAATCCCTCACTGTTCCGAATACCCTCCGAGGAACTAGAGTTTTGGGTTCGCGAACGTGCCTCGAGCCTGCCTTTCCGCGTACACATATTTAAACTTTTGCAATAGCGCCATGCAGGTGTCTACATAAATCACCCGAGTTTTCCTTTCTCACATCTAGTCTGATTATATCTCTCGTCTTTTGTAATTTAGGAATCTATAACTATTAACTAATTCTCAGCTGGCACACGGTTCTAACATAAAACCTTACGAGATGATTAATTTCTGCTATACCTACTGATTTGTGTTAACGAACCGTGCAAACTTGAACATGTAAATATTATTAAACATTTTCTGGCATATATAGCAGAAAAACCTAACATATATTCTTTTATGTGCTTTTGTATCCCTTCATTACTTAATATCTCAACCACAACATTAACGCAGAGGAGCATGACATAAAAACATAAGTCAGAATAAGGGAGCGGCCGCACCCACTCCCGCCCACTCATTGCCTTCACCACGAATAGGCAGAAAACGAGTACTAATGCTTCGGCTTAAGAACATTATTTTAGAATGTAAATGATAAATGTACGGTTATTTGAAGTAGGCATGTTTTCCAAAGCCGAGCAAGCGAGTCAAATTACAAAACTGTTCCGAGCGTCTACCTCAGCTCCGCGGTATTTAGAGGACTATTAAAACTCCGCCGGGAGTCCTGCGCAGATTATTATCAAACGTGAGTTATACGCACATTCAACTTCACTTTAGTCATATTGTTATTTTAAGTGCACATATTATACTTCGAATCAAACTTCTTTAAAGTAATCAGACTTTAGGAGAACCAGTGTTTGTTTATTGCGTAGTGTTATTGCCACTTGTATGGGAGATAAACGTTCCAGACTGACATATAGTCGCGCTCTTAAACGATTATTGCCTTTTTGACTTATTATGGATAGATAATGCTATTTTAGTGCAGGTTTCTTATGTTAAAAAGTTTTCCTTACTCAGATTTCATGAAATTGGAATATAAAATCTCACTTAGGTGCTGTTTTGATTTATGGTATAAACAGCTGGTAAATATTAACTATTGATCTTCTTTGTACATTGTTATTTCTCCTCATCGTTGTCACTATTTGAACAGAAATTAGGACGAAACTCAGTAGTCTTGGACTAAAATGTATTAGGATAAAAGTCATTTTATAACTAACCATTAACTATGTTTGGCTATACCTCAACTTATTGCATTGTGGTTCAAAAAACAGTCTTCGTTGCTTAACGTAGGTGCTCAAATATAGAACCTGTTACTTTACTTATAAAACAGATTACGCAGCTAGACGTAAATGTAGATGTGATCTATTATTGTGTTCTATCCCTTTCAAAGGGGGCCTGAGCCTTGAAAATATAAACTTCCAACAGAATACTCTTATTCTATCGGACAGTGAACACAATACTCATGAATTATTTATAAAACAGTCCCGACAGCGAACCATCTGATTATCCGATAACATTGGCCTTGTTTACAGGGGACTCGTTAAACCAGTCTTCCGAATTTTAACAGGATTCGAGTGATGTTTCGTACCCTGGTTAATTTGCGGGCTCCCTTGCAAAGCTACTCGATATTGTGAAGATATATTGCCTCATCTTTCTATGTAGTCAATATACGCGGCTGCGGTGTTTTGAACGATAAAGTTGTCCAGTTAACCAAGTTCTGGATTATATCAAAGATCTATTGGCCACTCTGAGGCAATTATTACGTCTAAAGTTTACCTCAAATGGAAATTATAATCTTGATGTGACTTCCCTACGTCTGTCTTTATACCCTATTGATTTATTTGGTTCCTACTCAGTGCAAATATTTGTATGTATATATATATATCGCTTTGCATTGGTCTCGGTGTTTCTATGTAGGTATACAAAATAAATCTATCATGTATCATATTCTGGAATCTTCTATCACAAGTTAACGTATATTCCTTGGTTCTAATTGTCATTGTATAGGTTCTCCCAGACTGTTCGTTATTATTATGTTACTGAGATAATGTACAGTTTTGTTTTAAGAAACCACGCTTTGTTTACATTCCAAAAAGTGACGGCAGTAATAAATAAGTATAAGAAAATATTACGTAGCATAAACCGAAGAAGTTTTGAACTGTTGCAATTAGTTGAAAGATCAACATTGAACACAGAATTCTAATTCCATTATATGTAATATGTATATATATCTTTACCATGGGAAAACTATCAATATGCTTATAGATAATTCGGACATCTTTCACAAATGTCCAGACAAGTTGCAACCACGATATAATAGGACGTTTCTCATTTAGTCTTGCGTGTGTTGTTGTATCTAATGCATTCACTACTTAAGTACCAACATAATATATATTTGAAGAGATGGGCAGAATCGAATAAACACTCTTTATATTCGACTCCACGTACCTATGCGCGCTTACGGGGCTCTTTTTCTCACCTAAGCCTCTGACCCCCACAAGCCACTGGTGATGTGAAAGCTGTACAGTTATATATCCAGTTGTTAAATTGGCTCTATTAAAATAGCTTTTACATGTAATGTTCTTTTGAATTTAAAAAACCACACGTAAGCTTGTGATAACTACGAAAAGTAAATGATATTTTTTCTACAACCCGCTTGTTAGTGAAAGTTTCGTAAACTATGAAAACTTTCTCTATATTAGAGCATTTTTGTCGTTAGATTACATACGGGAACAACTTACGTATTACCAATATTGCCGCAGTTTACCGTTATGCATCTACATATATGAGTTTATAATTCGACTTAAGATTTATAGGTATCAATTGAACAAAATGTGCGTAGGAATAGCCAAACGTAATTGCACATGGGACCGCAGGAGTAAATTTCACTTGTCGCTGGCAATAATATCCTAAGGCAATATGGTAAATGGCCAAACAGGCAATGTATTTACACACAACCTTAATATTACGCAGACAAATAAAAGTTGCCGTTATCGTTTTACTGTTATTGTGATGTGATATATGAAAAATGTTATACGCCTTTTTCACACGAAATTGTACCTATGAGAAAATGAAGGCATTTTTATTGTATGTTCTTTTAAGGACATAATTTCTCTTTATCCTTCTTTTTTATTTTGTATAACAATATGAAGAGTACATACATAGTCATAACGTAGCCGTAACGTGGCGGTAGTGCACGCGACTGCTACGCACGGGGCGCGGGTTCGATCCCCGCTCAGCGCAAAAAGTTGTATGCATGAATATGGCTATTTGCACTGGTCTGTTAAGCCGTCGTCGGTCCTGGTTGCCATACAAACATCTATGGCAGTCGTAACGGGTAGTTGATGTGCTCAAGAGTCCAACCAGTGTAATTTAAAACTTCAATATCGCTATTGGTCATTGGACCATTGGATGTGGAGGTCAGATGGAAGTCGCTTCATGGAAAACATCGAAGTTCAGCCGCGTCACAGTTAGACTGGAAAGCCCCAACTGACCCCAACTGAGTTGGGAAAAGGTTCAGAGAATGATGATGATAGTCATAACGTATGGAATATTGAAATATACCTACCTGCATAAACACATTACCAAGAACTATTAATTAAAAGTGCACTTTATTATTGGGTAGCAGTAATACACCAGTTCTTATGTACCAGGCTGGTTGATGTTCACGAACAGATTTTATGTTCAATATGTATTTAAATAATGGCCGCAGCAATAAATTTAATTAAATTCAATAATTGCTGGTCAATGTAAATAATTTATAACACTACCCTCGTGCATTGGTTAATATCATAAGCTTCAGTAATTATGTATTAATTTCAACCAATCAGACTAAGCGGTACACACATTAAAATGTATAACAATAGAGCGATATGGTACCTACCTACATCAAATGTACCTACATTTAACATTATGTTAGCGATAGTTTCATTTAACATTGTATGTTATCCAATAGAGAATATTTTAATGTTTCCGAGCCGTAATCCAAGGCATTCGACAAAGTATCCATCTCCTTCACTGTAAATACCCCCATTATAAGTCCATGACCTTTTTTCAATCTGTTTAGACTGGGATAAATTGTGATAGATGGTCATGAGCGTCTTCTCAATTTGGAGCCAGATCTATCCAACTACAAAATGTTTAGTGATATAACGATAGTAGTCTGTAAGCGTACCTTTGGCAAGTAAATAAATAAATAAATAACCCTCTTTCACTTTATACTGAAGGTCTGTTGCGACGACTTACCCTCCGAATACATTGAGTGTTGTTATTTCTACCCCGATAGAACTTAAGAAAAAAACGTTTCGTTTTCCGCATTCATTTCTCGTCTAATGAAATGCGAATTTCAGGCCCGAAAGCTGAAACTTTTTATTGTAAAATCCAGTCGACAGGCTGTTTTTTATGTCCTCACATCGCGCTTATGAAAAATAGTGTGCATTACAAAGCTATTTTGTAAAGAAGCCTCAGAAGACCTGCGCGCTACGCACAGGCTTGTTCGCCATTTACATTTACTATTCTCGCACATAAAGAATCGGGCCAAGCTGTGATTCTGAGATACATATCTAACAATGGTACCTATATGCTTTGCTAACAAAATGTGTAATCTCACATCTGTTATGAATGGTTATTATAGGCGTTTTGCTTGTTACATACTCGTACATTTCACATTTCATGAACCATATGTAAGGTGTATCATGACGCAAGAGGCTCCACCAATATTTCAACCCAAACCATTTGTCAGATTAGACTCTTACGCAGGTTTTCCTTCCAAAATTTGGAAGGGTCAAAAATCAAGATAAACCAAATTATGGGCAGGAAGAGTTGGAAACCTGACCGCTTGCTACTGAAATGAGCAGCGCACAATGTCAACTTGAAAAAATGAATAAAACCCAAACACACTCGTACATTATACCCATACGTTACCCTCCATGGGTAATTTCTTTTATGTTTTCCTTTTTCCTCCTTTTTTTAATTATTTTATTTCTTATTTGGGCCTAGAACTGTCACTCAAGGACGATTATACACTTAGCTGGTATAAATGATGTATATTATAATATAATTCTGCGAACAAACACATTATCTCATATTGAACACATTAGTAATTGGATTAATCATGTCCCAAATAATAGAGTTAGATGTAGTTGGTAGTAGGTAATCATTATTGCTCCACAGTACATTAGTATGAGATAAATGGCTCAAACTATGCTACATTGTTACCGTTTTACTCGGAACCATAATTTAGGGATAAATGGAAATAGGCAGAATTGTTATTAGCAGTGAGACGTGTGACAGTAGCACTGACACGAATACTTTGTCCTCGTCTGAGTGAATAATCGCCGTCGGCGAATGTCGTGTGAGTGTGCAGTAAAGCTGATCATGAAACTGTTCCACTGTCTTTAGACAAATGAGGAGGTTGGGGAGGTAACAAGGTCACATCGTTCGTAGCTGGTGACATTTGACCGAAGGTTCACTACTAGTAAAACATAGCACACCGGCCGTCTCCCTGCAATTTTCGCCTTCAGAACGACACACCCTGATCCTAGTAGGTACGTGGATATGACAAAAACACCCGAAAGATATTTTTTTAATATGGCGTCCATAATATTGTATAAATACAGTTAGGGTGAATAAAGTTCTCAATGCAACAGTATACTGAAGTCCATCAACATATTAAAGTATATACAAATAAGAAATATACGGACCTAAAAAAAAATGCTAAATGCGATCTAACCTCAGTTAGTGTAACTATACTTATATTTAATCAGAATTTATAAAAATATGAAATAATGAAATAATTTATTAAAAGTATTTTTGCGTAGTAGGTACAAAGGGTCAGATGGAATGACGACCTGAAAAGGGTGGCTAGTATAGACTGGGTGGGAAAAGGCGGAAGATCGGGAGGAATCGCGCACATTGGAAGAGGCCTTAGTCCAGCTGCGGATCTGAGGCAATAGGCTAATTAATTGATTGATTGACCTATTTCCAAGTAAATAGGACCATGTAATAAGTTTGTTGTACAATTTATAATATAACTAAACTTATAGCACATAATTGTACGTACTATTGTAAATTTAGTAAATTATTCCAAACCACAGAACTTAGAAAATTTTTGGGGCTGCTAAACTGTTCTAAAACTCCACATAATTACATTAGTATCACATACCAGATCCATTTTAGAAAGTTCAGACATACTTCTTCGATCCCTTCTTTTAATTACAAACTAATGCTTGGTAAGTACCTACTCATAGCAGTATGGTTTAGACATGTTCGTTAAGTTTTGACTACATGCAGAAATTTTACCAAACTTGGTTAGTTATGATATGATTTAACGACCTCCACTCTAAGACAACTTTAAGGGCTAATTTCACCAACAATCACAATTACTGTCATTGATGAAATTCGCCAGCACTAATAATAAAAATCACTATAGGTACAAAAGAATTTGTAACTATTAGACTACCTCCCACCCCCCGCTACCTATGCTATAATCAAAAGCGATTTACTGCGACATTTTAGAACCAATTACTTTTCAATAAGGTGCAAAGGTTGAAATATTTGTTCTTTGAATCCCTTTATTTTCGTAGCAATAAAATGATTACCTAAGAAGTGGCTTTTCGAACCAAACTCGTATAAGGTCGTCTACGTCAGTGGGTGATTTACCGCGTACTCGGCCACCGTACTAGCCTTATTGAATACTATATTCTTTGAAAGAAAAATCGTTTATTTTGATGCGGCGCAAGCAAAATTTATGACATTCATTTATTCACCGTAACAAATGACAATTAAAAGTGGTCGGTCTTCGGAACGTTTACGAATCATGACGTTTTTACGCTCAAATTTAATCTCTCCTTTTACCAAAGTTATACGCTTTGTCGAAAATTTTTGTAAGCTCTTTTGGTCGGCGGTACCTTTAAAGTATATTTAAAATAACTCAGAAACACTGAAGTTGACTGAGTTGAATCAATACTTATCAAACTCGTCGACATAAAACTTTTAAAATAGTTTACTTTACGAATCAATTACTATATTATTAGACTGAAAAAGTTTTATTAAGCTACAAATGGAAACGTCAAGGGAGCTATTTATTACTGCTATTTCAAGAATTATACTCAGTTTTTAAGGCAGCTTAAGGATCTAGAATTTCAAATGGAATATAGGTAAATGTGTCCCTACTTACAATACATGACTCTATTGTTTATTTTACCATAACGCTGTCTATCGTATTGAATTTTTTGACCTGATAATCACTTGCTATTTTATTTCAAAGGCTTTGTAGTAATTTGACATACATTCAGAGGGTAAAAAAATGCTTACTAGGTATGTTTTTAGCATGCCGAGATATTCTCAAAACTAGAACCTTCGTCACAGCTCGTGATAAAAAATGTACTCCACTTTGGACTTAAATGACTTAGTAGCGGGCTTGGAGCAAATAAGTTTTACTTGACCACGAGGTTTTCGTTCGAAGTAAAATCAAAGCAAAGAAATCTCAACATTATTTTGTCGGACTTGCAACTGATCACATTATCAAGCTACCTTAACAGGAATCTATGAAATTCACAATTTTAGAGTAACATAAAAACAAATTACACATTTCAATGCTATAGCCAGAAGCAATCTCATCGCGTTGGCAGCGAGACCAACAAGTACAAATTGAAAAATAGGAGCAGCTTATTAATAGGTACGTTGCTATTGTTAAGTAAAATGAAATTCTGGCGTAAAATGAAGCAAAGGGGTACTTTATAGACCAATTAGTCTGAGAATACGGTATACGTTCATTAGCCGTTGTATACTGACGATTAGGTACTGACGTAATAGGTACTACCGCTGCAGAATACTAACGTGACACTACGATAGATAGAATAATATTGTACCTTGTGCAGACAGCGGCGCCTGAGCTCTGAGTTGTGTCGCTGCGCTAATCGGGCGCACATTTACAAGACGCACATTTAATTATAGAACTTTATTACGCACATTACGGCTTATGTTGCGACGTGATACGACTTTCTCATTATGAAATTATACTATACACTCACAAGCTGTGGGGGCACGACTGTGCAGCAATGTATTACCAAAATAAACCTTTAAGACGACTACAACATAGCATTATACGGACCGCGAAATGTACATTGAATTACAGTACCCATATTTACTTATAATTAACGTTTCGTTAATATGTATTCAGGCGAGTCTAATAAAAATAATAATAATCTTTATTGTTTCGCCAGTTGTTCGTATCATTATTGGTTATACTGGCTATTAGGAAAACACTCCCAAAACCGAAGGCACCTGATAATACTCTGGGTACATACATATTGGCATAAAAAATACGTTTAAATAATTTGTCTTTTGCTATTTTAGACCGTTTAATTATTTCAAATTCTAAAATAAAGAGAATGTTCAAAACTCTCAAGTTCATAAGTCTCTACACATTCCCTGATACACACACATGGTTTATGGGAATAACGCAATAACGGAAGATATAAGCATGCTAGTTTTGAATTGCCTGAGACTTCAACCTGGAGACCTTCAGAGAAACGTTTCTATATCCGAAATTGTCAATTTTTATCCCACAAATACATACAGTAAGTAAATGTGTCAGATTATAGACCGCAGAAGTATTGTCAACCGATAGAAAAAGATCTCACGTTTTACAATTTAACGAACAAAAGCAAAATACTTACCGCAACGTTAAGATCTCTGCAGTTAAGAGACCTGAGGTGTTATAAAAAAAATAACGAAATAGGGAATTCGAACCTAATCTACACGAAGTATGACAGCCAGGATTTGTTTTATAATAATATACCGTTTTTGTGTGCGTTAAATTAACATAAATGTATATCGACAGTTTATAATTTTGAAAGTTATACCATACCTATTATGAAGAAACTATTTTACCAATTTTCCGTTGACATGTACAATTTGTAAGGTACCGAATTAATATTATTAATGTCAAAGTTTGTAAGGTTTCACTCAGTCACACACAATTGATTGACAACACAACACAAGAAGAACAAGAACTTCCCTATTTTGGTAATTATGCCACCATGACCTATTATTTCTCTATTTATAGTAATTATACTTTACAAAAAAAAAAGGAAAATTGTTGTGTAATCAGCTTAATTACTTTGAAAAAACATTATGACATTTTTTACTTCTCCCTTGTGCGACATTTTACCATTTTAAAGATACACGATCGTGCGATTTGACTCAGAATGTAATAAAATTTTCTTGGATATTACGTATTAAATAAGGTACTTTAATTAATGCGAGCTATTTTATGTAACATTTTTATCATTATGTTACATTCTTCGTACATAGGTAGAAGAGTCCATAATTGAATTATTTCAAAGGTGACAACTTTAGTATTGAGTTGTATAACACACACACACACACACACACACACACACACACAGAGAGAGAGAGACACACACACACACACGCGCGCTACAACTACTACATAACTACATATAATAACAACTAAATACAAAAGTTGTCTAGAAAACGTGATTAAGCCATCCTTTATACGTTATTGAAACCTTATTAGTAACGTTTTAGATTATATTATACAAATAAAGAATTATCTATCTAAATCGTATTACCCTACAAAGAAGCCGGAGACTATGATGAAGTATTGTGTCCTCTTTCAGAAAATTGATGAATTATGTCAATGGGCAACATACTTAGGCCGTTGGCTACGCTACTGACATTGCCTTTACGCTCGTAATGAGATAATACACATCAGCCGCTCGGCTGCGTATACTAACCCAACTGCTGTACAAAAATACTCTGAGATTACGAGCAGGCCCAAAATGAGAGTAATCTTCCAACAATCATGACCGAGCTGGGCCTAGAGTTGCACGGCTGTTATCTACTAACCCTGACCATTACTTGTAATGGAAATCGAATTACTATTTAAACAAGATAAACGGAAAACGTGCGGTTTGAACGGTCATCGTTCCAACTTTCATAGTTACACACGGAAGCTTCAACTTTACTATCTATAAACAATGTGGAATGGTACGCCTTGGAGCAAATTATGGGTACCTCGAGTACATCCAAAATTACGAACCCGCACACCTTTACTATGATTGTGTTCGTTTCCGTATTATACGATTATGTTCGTATAGTATTTTAGGACCAGGAAAATGGTTGCCGGGCTCTATAGCGGAAGCTTTGATGCAACCGGAATATACGCTAGGATAATGATGATGACATATAAATCGTATAGTAGTTATACGTATCTAACGTTTGTTAAATAAACAGTAATACTGCATAACATTTTATTGTAGGTTTCTTTACAATCATTGAATGAAATTAAAAAATTATGTGTACGTTGTGTAATGTTACTATTAGGTACAGAGTTTTAACACCAATTTGTGATTTTTTTTATCTGTTTGTCTGTTATTATATTTCCAAAATGGTTGCATAGATATTGACGAGGTTTTTACTGGCAAATAGCTGATATAATAACGCGTAACTATAGAGTACCGCAGAACTACATACATTAAAACCCCAATGTACCCGTACCTAAGTCTACGCGGCTGAATTTAGTGTAGAATGACAAAACTATTCTAATTCATTCTACAGTTAACTATTACAATTGTGTAACACCTATACCTATGCATTTTAAGTATATCTTAAAACAAATTACAGCTGGTATAAATCATTTTGATATTTTATAATGGAAAATAACAAATAGGTGGAATAATGAAATTGAAGCAACCCAACGACGTTTAGTCGCTAAACTCCCCTTATCAAAGAATATACCTACCTACTTATTGCATATTTCAGCGTCATAAATCTGATACGTTTTCCGAATATTTCATATTTTTCGACTCAACTTATAAGGTACCAATGCGACCTCGAGAAAGAGAGGTTATGATATTTCATGCTGTCACTGTGAGTGAACCACAAGCTTTGTTACAAGTTAATGTACCTACTATACGTAGGTTATTACTTAAGTATTACTCGGCACCTCTTGTTTACTAAGAAATAGCTCACTAATTGTTAAACATTGTTCCTATTACTAATTCGAAATATATCTACAGGTGACATGATAAGTAAACCTAACTGATATGTTTCAAAGTTACACTATCGCTATTATCTAAAAAAAAGACCAACATCTGGCCTGGAGTGAACCCTCTGAAATATGTACGAGAGGAAAACACACAGCATAATATGTGTATCTACACTTTATTAGTGAAGTCTAGGCTAAGTAGAGTAATTTTACCTATATTGTTGATACTATAAGCCTATTTCTGTCTTCCAAACTTAAAACTACTCCTGGGAATTTACTTACTACAGAACATAACACACACATAAGCGCATATTATTGCCACGGAAGAAACGAACGTATCTTTCGCTATTCATTCATGTTATTGACGAAAATTCATTCTACATGTTTCGCGTTTGCGCAAAGGATATTTTTTTTAATACTGGCAATAAAAGGGAGGAAATAGAGGTAGTAGCAAGAAATATACTCATATATATAACTAATGATGATTGTTTTGTTGCAGCGTCGCGTATTCGATACGAGATCACGAGCGGGAACATAGGTGGTGCATTTGCCGTCAAGAATATGACTGGTGCCATCTACGTAGCGGGGGCACTTGACTACGAAACTAGGAAACGGGTAAGATAAAATGTTATTCTTCTATTTTCAAATATAAATTTACGCTGACAGACTAGGTACACTTATTGCAGTGTTAGTACCGACGCGACGGCAGCGAAAGTTACAACGTACAAATATTGTATCTACACTAATATTGTAAAGGGGAAAGATTTGTTTGTTCGTAATTAATAAACTCATAAACTTGACTAATTTCAAACATTGAGAAACAACCCGAAAAGTTATGATAGTATATATCAAAAACATCTAAACTAAATAAAAATAGTTCGAATGTTGTTTCAGTTATTTCATTTATAGGTTTTGTTAAATGACTTTCAGCAACGAAACGAAACGACCAAAATTTAGATGCAAAATTTAAAATATATTGTAAATATTCGCACAAAATTTATTATTATATAAACATGAAGGAGGATTACAAAGTTTTAATTACGGGTATATAGAACTCTTCCATATTGACAGACTGTGCCCGGGAGAACCTTAGCAACAGTAAAAACACACAGTTCCAGTGTAATCGCCCGAAAGGTGTCAAGGGTGCCGAGGTGCAAGGGATATGTTTACTACTACCGACAACCAAAGACCCAAAGACGGCGTGCGTTTAAGTCGGTTCGAGTTCTACATAACCTCTCTCACCGGCTTTGATGAGATTACTATGGTGAATTTCGCGCTCTGAAAAAACTGTAAAGTATCTATCTATAACACAATAGTTTTACTAACAAATCAAAAGATTATTTTACTCCTAGAAAGCTTCTCGATTTCTCTGAAGATTTTATAGTCTTGTCTACATAAGGATTATATTATAGTTTATGGTTTATACAAAACCAGTAAACATCACTGCGAATGTTACCTGCCTAGTTAAATTTGGACAATAAACTAATTAACGTAAATTAAAGTTACCGTAAACTTGTATGAAATCTAAGTTAACCATTTAGAATTACGTCACGTCAACAAAATCCTAAATTAAACAACCGAGGATAACAAAGTAAGCCCACGTAATTAAAGATAAACCACTTATACAAACACACAGGTGTAAAATGTGTAATTACATATATAAATATTGTATGTAACATGCTTTGTCATGTTCGTGTGCTTCCAACAATAATATGAACTAAGGTATTACAAATATAACAAGATCGCCTTTTAGAGCACTAAAGGAAATCAATGTCTTAAAAGAAAAATGTAATCTAATAAAGTATTATAATATAATATATAATATTTCGAGCGAAGGTGAGCCGGATCAAAAGAATATTAATCGTTCTTTGAACATAATTTTGCGCTCAAATAAACGGCGGCGTTGAGCGCTAACAATGTTCGGTTTACTTTCTTTGCCCCTTGGTGAGTTTCAATTTTAAAACGGCGCGCCGTGGAGGTGATGGCGTCCTCCTCCACGCCGCGGCTCGGTGGCGCTCGCCTATCAGAACGGTCGTCTTTGTTACATCCTCGACAAAGTTTCGTATAACTTTTCACGAGATAAATAATTTAATCTTTAATACCCATTTAAGCGAGCTGGCGCAGTTGTTACCAAAGGCTGTATTGCTATCAAACTGCAGATTCTCACGGAGCTTTTATGGATGTAAACCAGTTTACTTTCTATACTCCTTTTGCTTTTAAACGTCCGAGGATCTGCTTAAATGTTCAGGAAGTACATTTTATTGTTATGTATTTAGAAGGAAATAACTGTCTTACTTAAATAAGAACAATAGGTGGGCTTTTGTCGAAATTGAATTTTGTAAATAGGTATGTTTTCTTTTTACTACCAATAGGTTATTCTCTTTAAGAAACAGTATATTTTAACTACTTCTAGAGTCAGTAAGTGTTCCAAACTCCATCTACATTATGTTGAAATCAGATTGTATGCTGAACCTGGTACATAATGATCAGGAAGTATCTGTGTGAAGTACTTAATATGCTTTATGTTATCATTTCATGACCCATCAAATTAAACGCACGACGTATTAACATGAGCCATTTCCATCTTAAGAGAACCCAAATCATGTTCTCTGTAAGAAAGTCTTTAGAATGTGTGTTACTGATACCACCTACATACTTGTATATATCATTGATTGAAACGCAATAACAGAATGCACAGCTCCAAATAGTAGACAGTTTGAGATGACTTTTGAAACAAACATTTCCCTCCCAAGTGGGAAAATTACCGAACGACACTGATAGATGGCACCAATAACTCCCTCGGGTCGCAGCGCACACTCTATTTTCGATGCCAAGTGAAGACTTAGTAATTTTTTGGGAACAATTGATACACCCGTAGTTATTCATTATTACTTGTAATAATTCGGCAAATGGTTCACCCCAATTTGTAACGTCACCAGACTTGGCAAAAAATTTTAGACAGTATTTCATTAAGAAAATGTTTCCTCCTATTACCTGCTTTAATACAAAGACCCAAATAAAGTTAATTATGGCTGCTTTTAAATTACTTTTGGAACTTTTTACTAAACTTTTAAAATTACCTTGTTAATTCGTAATCACTAAAGTCGAAGGAGTTTCCGTAATGAATAAAAATATTAAAGCGTTCAGTCCCATTGATATTATCTAGGCTGAAGGAATACCAGTTTTTTTTTTATTTGGTTGTTATTCTATGCATTATTACCCTTATGACATAAAACCTGTATGTTCAACGGCAACAGTACGAGCTGAAATTGGCTGCGTCGGACAATTTGAAGGAGAACTATACAACCGTGGTAATCCACGTGAAGGATGTGAACGACAATCCCCCTGTATTCGAGCGACCCACGTACCGCACTCAGATTACTGAAGAAGATGACCGCAATCTACCCAAACGCGTGCTACAGGTCCGCCTTGAGACGACTACCGCCGAATTCGATTCTTGATTGAATAGATTTTCCGTCAACATTTCAAACAAGGATCGAATAAAGCTCCCAGATCTCGATTTGACCCTTTTAGATATTTTGTTAGCTTGCATGGCATGAGGGTTTCGTTTGCGACACTGTTTTACTACGTAGTAGTTACTGTATTTTATTGTTGCTAGTGTCTCAATTTTGTTTTATTTGCATCCAATTTGTTTGTTACGGTAGTCTGCAGCTCCAGCGTAGAGGTACATTTCTTTCAGAATGTTCGAGAATTACATCGTTTCTTTAATTATGGACTTGAAATTTGAACATTCGATAAGTTATTTTAATATGGGAATGACTTTATCGATTGCACTCGTATTATTACAATTCACAGATATTAAACTTAACTTCATACTTAAGTCAGCTAGTGTGTTAAGTAAGTTAGTGGGGTCGTAATAAATCGAGACTGACATTTATGTTCATCATAGCAAAGTTGTTAAGTCCTAATGAAATATCAGCAGTAAAGTTATATAAATGACTGGTAAGAGGTATTTTAATGCGAATATGCGAAAGATACTGACAACGTTTGGAGTAAACTTTGCAGAAACGAAAAAGATTCAGTGCGTCGCGTAATATTTTGATCGCGGGCCGTAACGAAAACGTAGGTACTTGAGCAACCAATACGGGAATTAATAATGTACTAGGCGAAATACGATTTAAATATTTTTAAATATAATTTATATTTCAACTCGCATTTTTTCTCGTTTTTATTACGATAACGACGAGAAAGTTCAGCAGCGAGTTCGCCGCCAGAGCGTTTGAAATTTGTACTTTTCAATTATTGCACGAAACCCGAAAGCAAAGTTGTTCGCAAGGCATAAATTAACTTCTTCATTACGATTAATTCACGGTGGCTTTTGGCAAAACACTGATGATTTTATTTACTCAAACAGAAATATTTATAAAATGTAAAGCAAAACCAATACTTGGTGTAGGTACTGGTTTTACTAGATATAAATCATTGTATATCGATATGATATATTACCTACCCGTGGTCGCAGCATACGTTAAAATTGCAGCTATGAAACTGCAACGTGATTTATTTGTTACATTACGAACTTTTCCGAGTCGCAAATCAAAAATAATCATCCGTTATTTTTCAAATGTATTTAGTCATTTTAAGTGTTTTATTAGGTATTATTATTATATTACCTACACAATCATTACCATGTTTTGAAATTTATAAAACAATTGTATTTAGACTGATAAAAGTGAACGCACGGACCACTGAACTACTGAGTCTGGTTTTAAACATTCGAAATTCTTCTATACATCTTAGGGCAAAGGTGCTACTTACCTACCGATAATGAATAATGGTCACTTAGTCACAGGTTGAAGCCCCGTCTGGGCATTCACTTTTTCCAATCTAAATCCATTCTCGTGTTGTTTACATACTTTAAAATATATTTTAGTAATAATTAATATAAAACAACTTGAAATAATACGACGATGATTCGTGTGGCGTGAGATGCATGAGCATGGAGAGTGTATATGTGAATGTACGCAGTACGACTTGACGCTGGTGGCCTCGGATGGACGCAACGAGAACTCGACGCGTGTGGTGGTGCGAGTGCTCGACGTCAACGATTTACCGCCGAAATTCACGGCGAGCGCCTATGTCACGCAAGCCTTAGAAGAGACCGGGCCCTTCCCACACTCCCTTACACAGGTTTTGTTTGAGTTATTTTTATTTCGTTAATATTTCATTTGACCTACCCTTATAATTTTGTCCTGACACTAATGTTCCTTTATTCTAATATTTCTTATTACTTTCATTACGTTTATGTAATCGTATTTTATTGACTTAAATTCATTTTTACTAACCAATTTATACTTGATTTGAACTCTCAGAATTCAAATGTTCACATATAAAGTTAATCAAAGATAAATATAAAAGCATTTTTTTTTGATAATTTTATATCACAGCAGTAATGATACTCATAAACAAACTATTCAGTAAATGGAACAATGTAACATAGCATGTTAATACCGAGGATGATTGACCTGAGGCTGATTGTACATGCGTACCACCTCTCATCTCCTTTAAAGCCATTGTTTCTGATTTGAAAGAAAAATAGAGTTTAGGTATTCATATTTACTTTCGTTTATCCCTGAAATTACTTCCTTATTATCTTTTATTCTATCGAAGTATTTATTTTTGGTTTATGTGGGGCTGGTTATCTATGTACTCTAAATTTATAAAACATAATTATAATCTGCGATCAAAGCCGTTAACGTTAAGTCAACTTTTGCTGAATCTGCAGATACTGTACTTAGGTAAGTAATTAAAGTAGTTTACTCTGGAAGCTTTAGTAGACATCTTGCATCCCTGCAGCTTATCACAAGTAGTAGTTTATAGTATGTGCAATGTTTTCCCAATTCTGCAACTTATTCAACTCCTGTCAATAACATATGAGAACATGAACGACGAGAATATATTTGCCAATATATTTTTAATAAATTTTTCTCACAACTTTGTCTCTGCATTGTGTCTCAACAATAACCAAGTCCCTGTTCAATATTGATATCTATACTTACTGCCGTTAATTTATTTATCATTAAGTCACTGATTTGACACGTATATGTAACTTTCTCTTGGAAAACTCAATATTATCATCCCAGGTATCCCTCTAGCTTAATACTATATTTCATAGTATTTGTATACTAACAGTATTTGCCTAGTTCTGTTTGAGTCCTTTCAATAACATAACCAGAATCAGAATTTATTTTTCTCACTACCCAACCAAACCAAACCAAATCACTATTCAACACTGCAAAGCTTCTCTTCCTTTCTGCCTTAATTATTCATATTGTTATTTTATTATAGGTATGTTACACTGCATAACATTTGAAATATTCAAACACATTTAAAATTTTACAACTTAATGTTTACAATTGTTAGTATCTTACTTCAAAAGCGATGACTCCTATTCCCTAGATATAAAATATTATATGATCGAAAATGGGCTTCGAAAATATTTGAACTTCGCCTAGCCTTGACTTTTATACTCAATCATGAAAATTTACCGTTCGCCATGAGTAAAGCCCTCGTCCCAAGTCGCTTGTAGTGACAAGCTTTTTTATAATTGGAGTGAGATTCACAAATGATCCAAGTAATTACGCAAACGTCAACCCTCTTCATTTCAGTTGCTCCGCCAGTCTAACGTAATTGGACATTCCAGTTGCAATAAGTTTACGTATCCCAATTTTACAGGGATCAGTTTCAGTAGATCATTGAATGCTCGATAAGTATATTTGTTACAAAGTTATGACCTCTCTGTTTCATACTATCTGTGATAGAAATAATAGGTTGCAGTTTTTATGAAAAGCTCCTAGGAAAAGCGCCTAGGAGTCTTTAAAGAGGTTAAAGTTTGCGATGCTTCCGGTAGCGATGGGTAGATACCCTCGGAAAGCTAATTTAAACAATTTGGGGTTTTGAGATTAGGAAACTTTGGTGGACTACCGCCACAAACGGACAGTCTCTATTGAAATGATCCAACAAGTAATATATCCAAGAAGATTCTAGGAATCCTTAAGATTCAATATATTGAAAACAAATGTAATGAAAGACTCACCAAAAGTGTGGCTCTCAAGCCACACTTTTGGTCATAATAATACTTGGCATAATAATAACACAAATTGACTCACACCATAATTGTAACTTAAAAATACTAATAAATTTGAATTGTCTCATCTAAGTATGTACTCCATTATGCTTCATAAAATGTATCAATGGCGTCTTCACTTCACACGACCGTATTTATTTTATATCTTCCAAAAGTAAAAGTTACATTAAGTTTATCCGGTGTCTTTTTTCAAGCTTATTATTTCCTTATTGTTTCCAATAACCATGTTTGAGTTCTGAAGATGTAAAGTAAACTTAAAACCGCTCGGGGATCTTTTCCTTGAGACAGAAACTTCTTAACTATGGTTGTAATATGATTCGATAATGAAACACAATGCAAAGCCGAAGGGACTTCGTTATCGAAGGAGTTCATGTCAACATTAACATAGCGTGTGTGTACTTATTACTTGCTTGCTTTTCATCGTATAATATTAGAATTTCCAAAACCTTGATTTAAATTATTAATAAATATTTAACTTTCACAACAATACTCTCAATTGTTGTTAAAGTTTGACTTGTGTAACTATTATTAGTAATACTATTTTTGGTAAGAATTTGACTCTTGCATCAAAAATATTTTTCTTTAAAATTATGTATCTTAACATATAATTTTAACCAAATAAACAGGTCACAGCCACTGATGGTGATAAAGATCGACAGCAAAACATCGTATACTTTTTGACGGGCCAGGGCATTGATCCTGACAACCCAGCAAACAGCAAATTCGACATCAATCGAACCACTGGAGAAATATTTGTTCTTAAAGTGAGCATATCATTTAATTAAGTATATCTATATGTATCCAATAACGTAGCTGTAGAATTGTAAGGCAGACACCTGATGCCGTTGGCATCGCAATGAGAGTACACTTTTGCGAGTGGAGGTAACTGGCCAATAAGACGATCACTTTGCATGCACAATGCAATCACACATTTATTGCGTTCCATTTGCGCCATAAGTTGGACACAGAAATCCTTGGAATTAGAAAACAGAATGAACTCTGAATGCTAATTAGAAAATTGGGACACTTTTTCTGTGACCCGTTTCTCTACCAGAAGGCAAAGGATACTCGTGACTTTAACTTTAGTGTGAGTTTAGGATCGCTTTGTTTGACATTACCAGGCAAACACTTATCTCTGTATTTACTAAAACCCTTTTATCATCATTTATGAATGTTCTCATCATGCATGTTCACTTACAGGTGTTATAAATAAAATATAATCAATTTTCACACATATCATATACCAAGTCACTATAATAATTAGTGTGACTAATTCGTAATTTTTGTAAGCACGAAATTTTTACCTTTTTGAGTTACAGTAAATAAAAAAAATTATTACACTTGTATATCTTGTTTAATTGCAGCCTTTGGATCGAGATCAACCTAATGGAAGACCACAATGGCGATTCACAGTGTTCGCACAGGACGAAGGTGGCGAGGGTCTTGTCGGATACGCTGATGTTCAAGTTAATCTTAAAGACATCAATGATAATGCACCTATTTTCCCTCAGGGTGTATATTTCGGAAATGTTACAGAGAATGGAACAGCGGGTATGGTCGTTATGACTATGACTGCCATCGATTATGATGATCCAGCTGAAAGCAATAATGCAAAGTTATGGTATTCTATTGAAAAAAATGTAATTGAAGAAGAAACCGGTTCACCTATATTTGAAATTGAACCTGAGACCGGTGTGATTAAAACTGCAGTATGCTGTCTAGATCGTGAAAGAACACCAGATTATTCTATACAAATAGTGGCATCTGATGGAGGCGGGTTGAAGGGAACAGGTACAGCATCTATTAGAGTGAAGGACATAAATGATATGCCACCGCAATTTACCAAAGATGAGTGGTTTACAGAAGTAGATGAAACAGATGGAACAAATTTACCCGAAATGCCTATTTTGACAGTTACTGTACATGATGAGGATGAAACGAATAAATTCCAATACAAAGTAATTGAAAATAGTGGATATGGTGCTGATAAATTTACTATGGTTAGAAATAATGACGGCACAGGTTCGTTAAAAATTGTACAACCTTTAGACTATGAAGATCAGTTACAAAGTAATGGCTTCAGATTTAGAATACAAGTTAATGATAAAGGAGAAGATAATGACAACGATAAATATCACGTAGCTTATTCGTGGGTAGTAGTTAAATTAAGAGACATTAATGACAATAAACCTCAATTTGAAAGAGCTAATATAGAAGTTTCTGTTTATGAGAATGCTGAAGTTGGGAAAAGTTTAGAAACGTTCAAAGCAACGGACCCAGATCAGGGTGGAAAAAGTAAAGTTTCATATGCAATTGATCGATCATCAGATAGAAAACGGCAGTTTTCTATCAATCAAGAAGGTACTGTTAGTATTCAAAGATCTTTAGACAGGGAAGACACCCCCCGACATCAAGTAAAGATATTAGCGATTGATGACGGTGTACCACCAAGGACAGCGACTGCTACTCTTACAGTAATCGTGCAAGATATAAATGACAATGCTCCCACTTTCTTGAAAGATTACAGGCCAGTCTTGACAGAGCATATAACTCCTAAGAAAGTGGCGGAAATATTAGCTACTGATGATGATGACCGTTCTAAAAGTAACGGACCACCTTTCCAATTCCGATTAGATCCTGGCGCAGATGATATTATAAGAGCGTCTTTTAAAGTTGAGCAAGACCAGAAAGGTGCTAATGGAGACGGAATGGCTATCGTATCATCTTTACGATCTTTTGATAGAGAACAGCAAAAGGAGTATCTTATTCCTATTATTATCAAAGATCATGGCAATCCAGCTATGACTGGAACAAGTACATTAACTGTTGTGATTGGCGATGTTAATGACAATAAAATGCAACCAGGTTCTAAAGAAATTCTCGTATATAGCTACCAAGGTCAGGCGCCTGATACTGAAATCGGTCGAGTATATGTATATGATCTCGATGACTGGGATTTACCAGATAAAAAGTTTTTCTGGGAAAGTTCAGAACATCCGAACTTTACTCTAAATGAAGAAACTGGAATGATTCAAATGAGACATAAAACTAGAGAAGGCAGATATCACTTAAAATTCAAAGTGTACGACCGAAAACATACTCAAACGGACGTGCCTGCTAATGTCACCGTATATGTGAAAGAAATATCTCATGACGCTATAATAAATTCAGGATCAATTCGAATATCTGGAATATCCGATGAAGATTTTATAAGAGTCTGGAATTACAAAACTCTCAGTGTATCAAGGAGCAAATTGGACATATTTAAGGATAAATTAGCAGATTTATTGAATACCGAGCGTGAAAACATCGACGTATTTAGTGTGCAACTGAGGAAAAAACACCCACCTGTAACAGATATTCGATTTTCTGCACATGGAGCACATTACTACAAACCTATTCGATTAAACGGTATCGCACTTATGCATCGAGAAGAAATAGAAAGAGCTGTAGGAATCAATATTACAATGGTGGGTATCGATGAATGTTTATACGAAAATCAAATGTGTGAAGGATCATGTACGAATGTTTTGGATATTAGTAACCTACCCTACATGGTAAATGCAAATAAGACAGCCCTTGTTGGCGTTCGAGTTGATGTCATTGCAGAATGCACATGTGGTGCACGGAACTTTACTCAGGCAGAGACATGTCGCAACTCCCCGTGTTATAACGGAGGAAGATGTATAGAAGGTAAATATGGTTTAACATGTTCTTGTCCTCCTGGATACACAGGGCCAAGATGTCAGCAGACATCTAGGAGTTTCAGAGGAACAGGATGGGCTTGGTATCCTGCATTGGAAATGTGTGATAGTTCTCATTTGAGCTTTGAATTTATTACGAGAAAATCAGAAGGTGTGTTACTATATAATGGACCCATAGTACCACCAGAGCCAGAAGAAATAATGGTATCAGATTTCATATCTGTAGAATTAGAAAGAGGAAATCCACGACTCCTCATTGATTTTGGTTCTGGCACTCTAGAACTGAGAGTGAAAACTAAAAAATCTTTAGATGATGGTGAGTGGCACCGCATAGATATTTTCTGGGACACAGAAAATGTTAGAATGATAGTTGACTATTGTAAATCTGCTGATATCCAAGAGATGGAAGATGGGACTCCACCAGAATTCGATGATTCCACATGTCAAGCTAGTGGAACGATCCCACCTTTTAATGAATATTTGAATGTCAACGCACCGCTACAAATTGGTGGTCTGTATATAGAACATTTTGACCCAACGCATTACCATTGGCAATACATGCCGATTGGTAAAGGATTTGACGGATGCATACGTAATTTGATCCATAACAGCAAATTATATGATTTGGCGCACCCGGGTTTGTCTAGAAATTCAGTAGCCGGCTGTCCACAGACTGATGAAATTTGTAATCAAGCTGATACCACATCTAGATGCTGGGAGCACGGTACTTGTGTCGGTAGTTTCTCAGAAGCAAGGTGCCAATGCCAACCCGGCTGGACAGGCCCATCGTGTAATTTACCAACTACACCTACCAGTTTCCGCCCACAGAGTTATGTTAAATTTGCTCTAAGTTTTGAACCAGACAGATTTAGCACTCAAATTCAACTACGGTTCAGGACGCGAGAGCCTCATGGTGAACTTTTTAGAGTTAGTGATCAACACAACCGAGAATATGGCATACTTGAAGTCAAAGAGTCTCGACTACATTTCCGGTACAACCTGAATTCACTACGTACAGAGGAACGCGACGTCTGGCTAAATTCCATTGCTGTCGATGATGGCCAATGGCATATAGCACGTGTAAGCCGGTACGGAAGCGCGGCGATGCTGGAGATAGATGGCGGTGAAGGAAGGCGATACAATGAGACCTTTAGTTTTGAAGGACATCAGTGGTTGTTGGTCGATAAACAGGAGGGAGTTTATGCCGGCGGCAAAGCCGAATATACTGGTGTGAGAACCTTTGAGGTGTATGCTGATTTTCAGAAAGGGTGTTTAGATGACATAAGATTAGAAGGCAAACATTTGCCTCTACCACCAGCAATGAACGGGACCCAGTGGGGACAAGCAACCATGGCCAGGAACTTAGATCGGAACTGTCCTTCAAATAGTCCATGCATCAACGTTCATTGTACGGAACCATTCGTCTGTGTTGATCTCTGGAATGAATATGAATGCACGTGAGTATTTCTGCAATGTTATGTCTAACTTATATTTTGTTCTTACCGTGTCAAGATATATTTCAAACAAATTAAATGATTGGATAAACTCATAAGTTCCAATCATAATCATTGGCAAACATTAATACTGAT
Source organism: Pelosia muscerda (assembly GCA_963691645.1). Taxonomy (NCBI): domain Eukaryota; kingdom Metazoa; phylum Arthropoda; class Insecta; order Lepidoptera; family Erebidae; genus Pelosia; species Pelosia muscerda. The sequence goes on from OY829100.1 coordinate 11,948,057, forward strand.
ATGATTTTAACATTATTTATTCCTTTATTTTGGAGCGCGCACTGAGTTTCGACTTATACAATTATTTTACTTTTATTTACATCTATTGCCTAATTTTATTTCGTTAACATTAGTGTATCATAGGAATTACTTTATTATAAAATAATATTTATTTTTAATGTACTAATATTTTAAATAATATATATAACTCCTTTTTTTCTTTCTTTATTATTATTTCATAATAAATGCAGGACTAATGCTTTAAAAATATTAAAATTGTGTTCAGTTGCGGTGAGGGTTTGGTATTGTCACCGGATGGGAAGGGATGCATAGACAAGAACGAATGTCTCTACTTCCCGTGCCGCAACGGGGGCTCGTGTGTGAACCGCGAGCCTGGCTACCGCTGCCACTGTCCTGAAGGGTTCTGGGGCGAGAACTGCGAACTCGTGCAGGAAGGCCGCACGCTCAAGCTCAGCATGGGCGCGCTCGCGGCTATCCTCGTCTGCCTCCTAATTATCATGAGTGAGCACTAACTTAGTCACGCTCATGCGTGTTCCACTAAACGCTCATCCCGACGCACATATCACTAACGCACTTTATCATATAGATTTATCTGTGTATTTCTGTAGTCGTACTATTAGCTAAATGTAATACAGTAGTGCATGCTATATTTGGGGTGTATGGAGGGGCTCAGTGCGCGTAACTTTGCCGAGGATAGCGGTAAGGTAAAGCGCATGATGTGTAGGTGTCCTGGAGGCTCCGTGCGCGGTGCTGGTACGTGCATCAACGTGAACGAGTGCGTGAACAACCCGTGCCTCAACGGTGGCACGTGCGTGGACAGGGAACCAGCGCGCCGCTACGACTGTGTGTGTGCCTTCGGCTACACCGGACACGACTGTGAACTCGAACTTCTCGCTTCAGGAATCATCACGCCCTCCAGGGACTTCATTATAGCTATCATTGTTTGTTTGTTCATGCTTTTAGGTGAGCACCACATCCGTTTATTTGCATGCAATTACTGTAAACATGTTATGTGTCATTCATCATACATTCACATTCTAACAACGTAATATAGATAGATACCTAGTAAATGTCTAAAGTGTTTAGCAATTCACTCATCATTTTCCTAGGTCCATTTTTAATTTAGATTTTTTAATCACTGAAATTTATTGATAAGGTTTCTGTAGTGAGTATGAAAACAACGTGAAAAAGTATGTAAGATTGCTTAAGAAAAAATCTCGATGTAGTAAATTTATAACTCATGATTGAACAATATACCTGTTAATGATTTACTCGAATATTCACTACATCTATAAAATCAAATCCGATTTGGCAAATGAAATTAATGTATTTATAACCTCTGAAATCTATATTAATAGAATTGACCCGGATCATAGGCAATTGGTTCTATACAAACTGTCGATTACTCAATCATAGAATAAAACGTCAGCAGAAACCTGACCTATGTTTTATATATTGTATACCTAGTATTATTCCTACGGATAAATAGGTAATATCCACAAGAATTAAAAATTACTGCAACAACTCCAAATGTTACTCAATTTATAAATAAACTTACAATAGCTGTGTAATAACACATATCAAAATTGAAGGTTATAAAAAAATAGAATCATTTTATTGCTGAAAAATACACCATCCTAGAGTAATATTATTATAGAACCGTACCGCATAAAGCTTACGAATAGTGAAAGTAAGTGTGAGTATAAAATATTCAACTTATACAAATACATTCCTACTTACTTCAGAACATAGTTTTATGACAACTCCTACTTCTTATTACATAATACATAAAGTACGTGGACCATCACAGTTATGTTCTGTATTTTATGATGCGATTATTTACTGATCGAATTCTATAGCTACTGAGAAAACAATCATTGTTATTTATCGAATGAAACTTCTTGCATTATTTCTATAAATGTAGGCCACTTCATTGGTTTAAATACAAAATACAATATAAAGAATTATTTTCTCAATTTAGAATTATTTTGTGGTTACAAAAATACAACGAATATCAAAAACTTCGTTTCTAGTACTCTCCTTGAATCATTTCGTCAAGCTAGTGTACTAGTGTACTAGTGGACATTAAGGAGAATTGAAGACTTCATCGAAGAAATAATTTTGTAACTAACACTATTAAAAGCATAGATTTCATTATCTGAATAAATAAAAATGATGATTTAATATTTAATTCAGAACAAAAAGGGATAATGCAATAGGGATAAAAAGTAAATTCGAGCAGATTTTGTCTACATCGTGCAAAATGTACCTGCTTACATTAAGAAGTAAGGATGAATAACACCTTTGTAAAATAAAACGGGTATAGTGTCAGGGTCACTCGCCATTGAGGAAACCACGGCAGTATTAATTTCATGTACTAATTACTAAGTTTGGAATTCTGTTCCACCGTTACTTACTTTACATATATTTTTTTTCATTTACATTCAGCGCCTACAGTATTTAACACACTTAATTTTACTACACCTTAGTAATCATCATAGCTTCTATTAGTTAAAAGACGGAGCCCCTATTAAAATAATTACTTTTATTAATAGTTGTAAAAAAGTTTCTGGTAAACATGTTATTCAGTTTTGTAATATGTTATTTGACTTTCTACACCCATTTAACACATCTCTTGTATTATTTACTGCCAACAATTCATTTTCTGAAACTTGTTTATCTGTCCATCAGTCCTAGTGTTAGTATTCGTGGTGTACAACCGCCGTCGGGAGGCGCACATCAAATACCCCGGGCCAGACGACGACGTCCGTGAGAATATCATTAATTACGACGACGAAGGCGGTGGTGAGGACGATATGACGGCCTTTGATATCACTCCACTGCAGATACCCATCGGAGGACCTCTACCTGACCATGCTCCTGCAAAGTTACCTTGTGAGTGAATTAAAAACTGTTGATATATTTGTAATACTTAGACTATTTACGCACAGTTTGCGTCAAAAGTAGATGATTAAAACACAGTAAAAAATTGAAATTCAAAATAAGAATGCAAAGTTAAAAATATAGTCTTAAATTACACAGGATCCACACAAAAACTTTGTTTTTAACCGACTTCCTTTTACGAAAAATTGACTTTTGACGCTGACTATTCGTAACTATCCCTTAATATTCTTCATCCAGCTGTGCCTTGTGTTTTCACGCTTGTTATAATCTTAAATTTCGTCTGTTTATAATTTTTTAGGGCACACACCTAATTACTAAAACAGTTTTCGTTACTTTATGCCAAAAGTAGAGAGAAAGTTATACCAATAAAATTATACCAACAAAAGTATAACAAAAACAGAGCAACCATATTTACAAATATTAGAGTTCATAAACTCTTATTTCCACGTACCCTTGTAAATATTTCTATATTCAAATATTTCGATTTAACTTTTATGATCGTCTAAAGCAAGAATAATAATGATACACCGTGTACGGGATTTAAATTGTTCATGGAAATGTGAAATTAACATCTTTATTATTTATCATGTGCAGACATAATTTACCTTCATGAATTGCTATAGGATATAGGACGCTCGTCATTTGGACAGACGATACAATAATGATGAATAACTTTAGAGTTTGCAGTGTAGCCCAAGAAACTATACCTGTTCTTTAATAGCCCGTTATGAATTTGAGTCGGCTCATTACTGTACCACTGGGTATAAACTTACTTTCACTATGAAAGTGGAGAGATTAAGAAGTGGACGAGAAATTATCCTAGCTTTAATCCCTAAATTAAATCTAAGATAATTTAAATATGAGTACCTAACAAAATTAATTACGTTGATATTCTATCAGATCCGCTGATGGGCGTGGGTCTTGGTGTCGGTCCGATGGGCGTGGGCGTTGTGCCACCAGGCGTAGGTGTGGGTGTGCCACTAGCTGGTGAGACCAACGTGGGAATGTTTATCGAGGAACACAAACGCCGCGCAGACAGCGATCCTAACGCACCACCCTTTGATGACCTACGCAACTACGCATACGAGGGTGGTGGCAGCACCGCCGGCTCACTCTCATCGCTGGCTTCCGGTAAGTACCTACCTCATAACCCTGCAAAGCCTGAAGAAACGGCATTAATAGTATATTAGATGCCAGGTTGAAAGTCGAGGTAAAAAAATATATAAAGCACTTCTAGTAGTATCTATAACGACAATAGTATGGATCTAAGTCTATGCTAACATCATACTCAAATCAGATAGAACTTAATAGCCCACTTCGTTATCTGTGGTGCATAAACTCTTATACCAATTCAGAAAATTAACTCCTCAACGCTTCCAAATTGATGTTAGCGTCTTGCGGCGATTTATTTACAATGTATAAAGCGAAAAATTGAGGCACCTTCGTTCAGCCTTCGAGTTCGAATGAATTATTTATATGAAATTCTAATGCGGTGCTTTTGTATTAGGAACCGACGACGAGACGCACGAGTACGACTACCTTGGCGCATGGGGCCCGCGGTTTAATAAACTGGCCGACTTGTACGGGCCAGATCTTGACGAACAACTGTAAGCGACTGCACGAATACACTGTCGTCGCTAATTTAGTCAATTGTCTCTCACTTTCGTACCCAGTAAGCCACATAAACTCGCTATCTCGGGGGCGACACTCATTCACGTACCCGAAGATTTCATTTTGTACATAAACAAGCGGTGTCACCGTCACACTGAACGTCAAGGGCGCTAAGAGGTGATAAGCGGACACGCCGCCTGTCTGATTTATAATCATTACCAATTTTATACTATTTAATTTATTGTGGTAGACATGTTTAGCTTAAGTAATCATTTAAGATAACTATTTAATTGCGTATAAATTTTCACCAAATATTTGATATAAGTTTTTATTCGACTTAGCCATATTATGAGTCAGTATTTTATTGGAAGTTACGAAGTAATGGGATTTCTGCGGCAGAGCCGGACGTGATTCTGAACAGTGGGTGTTTGTAGATAGTGTGCTATAAATGTGAATAATTTATACGAGTATTTTGTAAGTCCCCCGCTTTACGTGATCCTTATAACGGTGGCCCTTCCGCAGAAATCATTAGAGACTAAAAGAATATGTTATATTTTAATATAATGGTAGATAACGTCTTAAACACATGAGATGGTCCGCTCGGACGTTGAGTTCTATAATGCTCATTCGATATTATGCGAAATTTAAATAAACACTGGGGTTGTAAATACAATAACACTCAATAAACAATTACCCCTGACTTTAATTAAACGTGAAACTATTAATTTAACTTTAACGTGTAAGCGAACTGTACAGTAACCGGTGTTCCTCTCCTAATGTCTCCGTGTAGTGTTAGTTAAATAGAATATTTGGAACGACTACGGTCTACTCGTAACATAAGGTAACTAAATTGTAGTCATGGTCGTGAAAGTTTTCGGTTCGCGTGTTTGAGAGAGACAGAGTATCTGAGTGAAAGTGTGAACTGTGAGTGACTGAGTTCATCGAATGTGAGTGCGTGCATGCATGTATGCGTCGATATGCAAGCCGCGCACGGCCGTACCGCGCTTCCAGCGTGCCGTGACCGTGCCGCATGTGACATACGCATGCCGCGATGCCATGCCGCTAGCGTGCCGTGCCGCGTCGTGGTGCTGGTGGTGCGCAGTTATGAGTGGGACTGTGCCAATTTCTTAGCATAATCGATGCAGCTAATGACGGTATTTATTAAGTGTTTGCACTTTATTTATTCGTATGTTTACATATAAATTTAGTCGCACCTAGGAAAATATCAATAACTTATTAAGAGTGTTGTGCTAGAATACTATTTCCATCGACCTTGACGTGAGATAGTTGCGGCAATCTGTAGAAGTCATTAATTTATAAATTAATATGTAAGAATTTATAGTAAAATATAATAATTATATGGTTCCGGGAGCTGTCTCACTTCGACGTCGACTTATAATCAGTGTAAATTTTAGAATAATACTGAATTGTGTTAAAATGACTGATTTTATTATGTGTTTGGAGCCTAAGATTTTTGTAGACTCGGTTTAAATAGACTTCTAATAACTTACCTAATGTAAGTTCACCTCTAGTTTGCACTAAAGACAAATAAATATTTACTATTCAAATACCTACATCAATATTAAGCAATTCTCGTTAATTACTATTCATGTAAGTAGGGTTTCATAGTTATTATTATTTTATCGATATCATTACACTGCCAGTATCATACATATTAACGAATTACGATAGTGATTTGGGTCCCATTTTATATTTCTGTCTTATACAACGTTATATTGTAAGTTTTTGAACTGTTTTATAAAGCAATATTTTCATTTTCCACAACGGAAGTGCGCCAGGCACATACACTCGGTTCTGTTTTTCTACTCGAGCTCTGCGCTGTCTTTAAGCGTGTACTACACTGTTTGTTGTTCTTTGAATTTGCCGTGTTTGTTGTTACAAGACCACTGCGTTATCAACTTGTCAACATGCCACTACAGGTTCTTTGTCTTAACAGACACACTTGCGAATATGCTACCTGCCTTCAAACTTTACACGATTTCATTCTAAAGCTCTAAAAGTAAAATTAGCCTACCGGTAGGTATATTATAACAATTCGTTAAGAATAATTAAAACCATCGCTGTTAAATATAACTTATCTCGGCATAATGTATTTAAACTATTTGTGGTCTTGAGGTTCACAAAGCTGCTATTACACGTACACTGATAGACAGCAGAGCACGTAATCCCAGTACAAAATACTAAGGTATGAGACTCGTCCGTAATGCCATCTCACGGCGAACACTAATTTTGTGTTTATTTAGACATTAATTATATTGTACCTCCATACACATAAGACGTTTTGTTTCAACTGTGATTATTTAGTTGTACAACTCTGACAATTATAAAAGAATGAATAAAATAATGTAAAAAATATATGATCTTTCATATTATTCTATTCACGTTCCTTTAACCAAATTAATGAATATGGAGTCCCACTAATATCTTCCTGGTCCATACCAACCTCACATACAGGCCTTGGTATAGGGAGGTTCCCATAAAAGCCAAAACAAACAATATTAAGAGAAACCTGGAAGAGCGGACCCCGAACTTCTAAGTGAGAACTATAGGTGCGACTAATATTGCTGCTTGGATGAAGAACACTTCCCTATAAACAGATTCCCATTTTTTATTCCTACAATAGTAGGAGTAAAGGAAAGTTTGTGAAGATATTTATTATTATTATTATTATTATTTTCTTTTTTTTCTTTTTTGTAAAATCTCCCTTTTGGTTAGGGGTACAATATCAGACACACGGGTCATGACCAAGTGTGTAAGAAGAAGAAAACAGGAGAACATTATTACGATGATGTTGGTGATGCTAGAAATTTACGGGTCAGACGGCATGTATTGAGTAGGGTGGCCTTCTGTATGAGAGTAAGGGTAGATTTAGGCATTTGCAGTGTGTTGAGATTGAATTGGAGAGTCTTGGGGACTACTCCAGTAGTAGATATGACGATGGGTACAATTTTGACTGTCTCTACCTGCCATTGTCTTCTGATTTCCGTAGCTAAATCTATATATTTAGCCATTTTCTCTGAGTGTGTAGTGTTAAGGTTGTGTGTATTACAAACTGCTATATCTATGATGAATACAGATTTATTAATTTTATCTAATACTGTTATGTCGGGTCTATTGTAGTGTATGGTCTTATCTGTAATAATAGTTCGATCCCAATAAATTCTATGAGTTGAATTCTCTAAGACAGTGTTGGGTTTGTATTTATAATAGGCTATTTTTTGTGAAACGAATGAATATTTGTGTGCTAAGTTTTGGTGAATTATTGCAGCGACTTGATCATGCCTATGTTTGTAATCTGTCTGAACTATAGATTTACATGCACCGGTAATGTGTTGAATGGTTTCTGAACTACTTTGGCATCTTCTGCATAAGTCAGTGGGTAAGTTTGGAATTCTGATTATGTGTTTTTGGTAGTTACGGGTATCTATAACTTGATCCTGGATAGCAATCACAAAAGCCTCCGTTTCAGGAAACAGCTCACCTCGTCGCAGCCACTCGTTCGATGCTTTTTTGTCGACGTGTGTTTGACCGAGGTCGGCAAGATGCCTCCCATGCAGAGACTTTAGTGACCATGCATCTATTTTATCTTGTTTGCTTAGAATTTTCGGTACGGTATTTTTATTGGTCAAATTAAGAGGGGTTATTTTTTTATCAATTTCTGTGACAAACTGGTGGAGTTGCGATTGTTCGGCTTTAGTGTAGAAATATTTGCGTAACTTGTCTACTAGGCTATTGTGTAAGTTTCGTATGTCAATAAGCCCTCTCCCTCCATCTTGACGTGATAGTGTAAGGCGTTGGGTGCATGATCTAGGGTGGTGTTTTCTGTTGGCTGTCATATGTGTGTTAATTATACGTTGTAATCGGATTAAATCACTTTGAGACCAGTTAATAATCCCAAAGGAATAAGTAAGGACTGGTATTGCGAATGTGTTTATGGCTTTTATACTATTGCGTGCATTTAGTTGGCTTCTTAGGATTTGATTTATTCTAGCTTTGAATTTTTTGGTTAGTTCTAATTTTGCTTCCTTTTGATGAATCTGTCTGGACTGATGAAAACCTAGGTATTTATACGTACTATGTTCATCCATGGGCTCTATGTGTTCACCTGTGTCAAGAGTATAAGTGTTACTTTGTGTTTTACCGCGGTTAATAGAGTGAATTTTGCATTTATCCACTCCAAATTGCATGTTTATATCTGTAGAGAATGATTGTGTGATGTCTGCTAGAGTTGTCAGTTCGGTGTTGTTAGTTGCATACAGTTTAATGTCGTCCATGTATAATAAATGTGAGATTATGTGCTGTGAGTTATTATGTCTGAGCTTGAATCCGGCATTACAGCTATTGAGGAGTTCAGATAACGGATTAAGAGCTAAACAGAACCAGAGTGGACTGAGTGCATCTCCTTGAAAAATTCCTCTTTGGATTTTGATCGGTTCAGTAGTAATTGAGGACTTGTTACTAATCAATTTTAGCTTAGTTTTCCATTCAAGCATGGTTGCACTTAAAAAAGAGATAAGATTATGATGAATTTTGTAGTGTTCTAATATGTAAATTAACCAACTGTGAGGAACGGAGTCAAATGCCTTTTTATAATCAATATACATTGTGTGAATGTTTCTATGTTTGGTGAGAGCATGTTTCATAATTATTGCGTCTATTGTTAGTTGTTCTTTGCATCCCTGGCTATTTTTCTTACATCCTTTTTGTTGTTCGGCAAGGAGACTATGGGTTTCTATATGTTTGTAAATTAGTTCACTGATACATCCAGTGATTATCTTGTATATAGTTTGTAAGCATGTGATAGGTCTGTAGTTAGCAGGTTCTTTTGGGTCGGAACCTTTAGGTAGCATGTAAGTGATTCCGTGTGTAATGAATTTTGGCATTGTGTGTGGTGACTGTATGAAACGGCTAATATGGTTATGAATAAATGGGTGTAAGCAAGAAAACTTTTTATACCAGTAATTATGTATGTTGTCAGTGCCTGGTGCCTTCCAATTGTGTGTGCGTTTGATAACTTGTATGAATGTGTCGACTGGTATACTTTCAAACTCCATATGGTTAATGTGTGTTGTATTGTTTTCTATCTTTTGTAACCATTCTGCATCAACATTATGTTGAACGGGGTTTTCCCAGATGTTAGCCCAGAACTGATGTAGGTTTTCCGGAGATGGTGTGTGACTGTTTTGTGTAATATGAGTTTCTTGATTATGACCTAGGGTTCTATAAAACTGTTTTTCATTGTTCATAAAAATCGCATTTTGCTGTTTTCGCTTAGTGCAGCTTACGTATCTATTTAGTCTATTGGAGGCAGCATTTAATTTTTGTTTCAGTGTATCTAGGAAATGTTCGGGCTCTGTGTTTGGTTCTTCGTGTTGGGAGTGGGTTTTATAGTTGGTTTTAATTCTTTCCACGGTATCAAGGATTCTTCTACTTCTATTTCCTAATATGTATTGCGTTAATCTACCTATTTCTGTTCTGTACTTTCTTATTCTGTTTTCAATTCTTTTCTGCCAATTGGGTTTTCTGTCTCTTTTATTTATGCTTCTACTTTGCTCTGTGTCAAATTTGGTACCATTACATGATGCAGCTGTAAATGCTGCAGAATATATTAAAGCGTGTAGTGAAGTAAAATCGAGCTCTTCGTTTAAATATTCTGGGAGAATTTTGCTATTCAAGTATTGCACAATTTGAGCAAATTTTCGCGACGACCTTTGCTTCGGGATGTATGGTCGGGCTTCAGGTTCAGTAGTAATAAATCGTGCAATAGCATTCTTGAATTCTGTGTCTATTACGTTTGTTTCTATGTGACTTTGAATTTGAACTGGGTGATTTGAGTTACTAAGATTAGTTTGAGTGATAGTTTCTGTTGGTGTGAGTGTGCTGTCTGTGATGTCTTCGTGTGAGCAGTGATGCATAGGTGTGAATGTGATGTTTGTTGAGAGTCCCGGTTGGATTTGTGTATACTCTATCGCATTTTGGCTTATGTTTATATTCTGCAGATGTTGTGTATTAAGATTTTTTAGTTTTAGTTCTACTTCTCTTCTCAATGTATTGATTTTCTCAGTGTAGGCTTTATTATTGAATATCAATCTTCTCTGGTCTGCAATCCTTTGTTCAGTGAGATGAGATAAGTGTGGATGTCTTTCTGTGAATAGTTTATGGAGTTTTTGTCGGTAGACTGTTTTATTTGATTCTAATTCAGTTATTTCGAAATAGCATCTAATAATGTCCTCGTTCATTTCATCAGACCATTTCATTCTGCTGTTGTTGCTGGTATGTGTTTGAGTGTATTCTAGTGGTGTATGATTGAATGTGAGTGAATGGTTAGTATCGCCAAATTGTGTACATTCCCTGACTTCTATACTCATTTCGTGTAGTGTGCGGTCAGAAAGTAATTTTCTTCTTAAAATGGCTCTTCTTTGGTCTCCTACTCGTTGCCTAGTGGCTTGCATTTCGGGATATCTATTGTCAAATTCTTGGTGTAAAGACTCTAGGTAGTTGTTCATGTTAGTTGTTTCACATTTAGTTATTATTAGGTATGTGCGCCAGATAAAGCGATTCATATCGTCAGTCCATTTCTTTCGCGCACGGGTTGGGCCAACAGTGGGTGCAAGGTTAGTGGCTAATGCCTTTTGCACAACAGCTGAAGACCTTGTTGAATAAGAAGAACATGTGGATGATGGTGATGAAGTAAGTGATCGTGGAAAGCTATGGGTTGATGGTGGTGAAGGAATATGAGAAAAAGGTGATCGATCTGATGATGAAATTGATGACGGTGATCCGACTGTAGCATTTTGTTCGTGAGGAACCCGCCTGCTCAGCCCCCCTTCGTCAGCGGTTTGCACAGTGTTGCATCTAGCGGCATCGTCTCTAGCTGTGCCTCGACGGCCTCCATGTAGAGGCCTAAGATTATACTTTCTTTTATGATTTTCCAATTCTATCATATCATTCCCACGAGAAGCTGGAGACATCTAAGGTCCACCGTGGCAGAGCCCCGCGTTCACCACGGTAAGGGTATTTTCAACTGAAGGTCCCCCCTCTTCAGAGTTCGCATACTAACGACTAAGCTCCCCCTTAGCCATGCAGCCCTCGGCGTATCCTGTTTCACCTTGGCTTGGGCCCTCCCTATCTACTTACAGCAGAGGCAGAGCGGGAGAAAGAATAAGAACAGAGAGAGAGAAACAGAGGGAGAGATAGAACTATACATTGAGAGATAGGGACGGAAAGACAGAGGAAAAGAGAAGAGAGAGAGAAAGGAAGAGTGATTGTCCTTACAAGATCGGCCCGGCCCTAGTCCGCAGAAAGGCCCCTCCACCACACACCACACCAACAGTCCAAACCCCTTTATCTCAAACTGTCAGTCCGGCGCATCCTAGAGGGACCACACCACAGGACCATACCAAACCGATTCTAGTTGAACACTCACACCTCCGAGTATCCAGAGCCATGTTTGCCGCGCCAGTAACTACTAGAGTATATCGCGTATCCGCCACCCCACGTGAGTCAGATGTTCAACTCGGACGTATGGTTGTATTAGGGGGCTTATTATTATTATTATTACCTGTTGGAAAGTGATTACCGTGTCTTATATACGTTTGCAACACCAAGGGCGTCAAACTTGGGTTGCCACGGCGTCGGCAGAGTTGACTCTTACAGCTGAACGGTTCTGGCTAAAATTAGGGATTGATCAGAGCCTGTAATAAGACATAAGCTACTTTAATCCCAGAAAAAGGTTCCCATAGGTAGCGAATTACAAGACAAACGGAGCCGTGAGCATCAGCTTATTCTCTTTAAACTCTTTCCTATATCAACATTCGACGTTACTTTCAGCTCGTTAACCGTTTAACCGTTCGCGTCCAAACACTCATATACAATCTAAATGCCGCTGGAACATAAAATGTTTCTGTGCCATTTTTATAATGGTAAGAGTGTCATTACTGGCATAACAGGCTATAAATATCCACTTGCTAGCTGGATTCGGACGCACTGACCGTTACAAACAACAATACTTGCTGTAAATTGTCGTAATCTCAACGATTATGTGGCTGAATCGCTCTCTTGAAAAATAGTGGTAAGTTCTTTGTTTTAGCTTTAAAAAGTAACATAGCTCGTCATAAGGAAATAAGTAGAACTTGTGTGAAAAATCTCAATGTTTAGATGTATATAACAGGAATGATTGACCTGTATCGCGAGCAACTAAGCACCAACCATGATGACTATCGCTCTTTTCTAAAATAATTCTTGTTTATTCCTCCTCAAAAGACCATACATTTAAAAAAATGTAAATAACATATTTATACTGGCGTCCAAATTTTCACACATCGGACCCGCGACCTCGTAGCACTCGAATGCTAGAGCTGTAGAACTTTCGACTGTAGCGGCTCCGACGTAGCAGTCGAATGCTCTACCGCTACGCCACAAAGGAGTAGAATTGGTTTGCCTGTCAATTAGTGTATAAATGATTTCGCTTGTTATCATAAAATGATACTTATAATTTATGGCGACGTTGGTAAGGCCCTAAAACACGTAAATGAATTCTTCAAAAATACATATATACGAGTATGAAGTCATCCTTAATGCTTTAGCAGAACAAGTAAAAGGTACATGAGCGTATCCAATTTACAGATATGCCTAATACTTAGATCTTTTTAGGCTTTGTGGGATAATGATCTAAAAATTACTTAGGTACAAATATTTTAGCTATTTAACCAGCTGGAGCGAGGCAATGAGTAAAACTTAATTATATGAATTTTGTAATTAACTTGTAATCAAGGTATTAGCAAAGACATTTTACAAAATCATTTACAGGCATTTATTGACGTAAAGCAGGTAAAACGCTTTTGCCGATTAATAATTAAGGATATTAATTTGTCAATCTGCAAAGATGTTGTCATGCATCACTCTCGCACTTGACATTATTGAATCTGGCCAATAATGAACAATGCCAAGGTTAAAAAAAAAACAAATTTCAATTAAAACATTCACGGGGAACCTGTAAATCATTTGGTTTGGTTTTAAAAATAAGTAGCAATTGAAAAACATCGTATAAGTTCTGAAATTTGGACTCTGTTCGTGCGGAACTCTCCATGAATGCCACCCGCACCAGTCACCAGGGGTGGGTATGATGATGGTGGATACCCAATAAGGCTTTGATGATTCTAAGGTTTTGAAACGGCCACCTTAGGTGTAGGAACCACGGTAGCAGGTGACCACACCTGCTATCCTAGGCATTACGCGTGTAGCGTACTGATAGTTATCCAGGTGACAGCACAATGGGAACACAGAAGAGACGCCGTTGATTCGACAGTAGAAGAAGAAAATAGTAATATTAAATATTACTTAAGGAGGAGTCACCTGAAACTCGTTCCCCTATAAAAAGCCTCAGCGAGTTGGTAAGTAGGTAATCAAATTAATAGCAAACATCATGTCTGATAACTTTGAAACGTCTTATTATTCGCTTCTCACAGTATTGCGAAATTTGGTGCTTTTTTTTCGATTTGATTAAGTGAATGAATAAATATAGGATTTTTTTTATTTCAATAGCCTTATATAGTGATTTCTTGATGTATATCTAATTATTTAGAAGTGTAAAAATAGTTGCCAAACGACGTTACTCTTATTACTTACCTAAGATAATTAATTTTCCGCACAAGAAAATAAGCTTCCGCCTCGCTGATATTACAAACAATTATTACTTCATTAACAGCCTTAAGTCGAATATCAGAAACAATTTTAGAAATGGCAACGAATTTGATTACACGCGGACTTATAATATCTGAATCATATTACACGGGCGTCCACAGTTCAAACAATAATCTCTCTAACCCAACATAACCCAAACTAATACCAAGTAATCTAAATTAAACATTGCCTGTATAAGGAACATTAATGTACACATGGACGCAGGTATATTATATATTCGAAAGAAATTTTCTTCTAGTTGAATTTTCTTTTTAAGTTTTCTCGTCTCGAGCTAGAAACAGAATGTAAAGGTGCTTTTGCATTTCCATAAGATAGAATTTGCATTAAATAGGACCTTAAACATTATTTAACGTTGTAAGAGTCAGTTGCAGTCATTTCTTGACGGTTGAGCATACCGCATACAGCTCGGTGGTAACAAAGCGACCGCAAAACTATACCTTTGTTGATCGCGGTCTGTCAACATCCAAAGTTAATTTACAATTTACGTATAAATTAATAAACTTTATTATAGAATAGCGTTCTATAAACCACATCGCTCAAAATACTCAAACACTAGATGATGAGATTTAACTATTAAAGCAAATAGGTAGCACACGACGATGCCCCCGAAATAACTTAAATGTAGTTCGAGATTTACAGAATTATGTAAATACACACCTAGTTTCATGTGCGGATAGAAACGAAACTGCTATAACAAATATCAAACCCAACCTTGATATAAACAACTACAAACCCACTCACTTTTATGATCTCTGGGATTACGATCATGCCTAACTTATTCAACCCATCGTAACAACCCAAACAATTATCATGTGCGGCCTTCGGACGCAGTAGGTATCAATAGTAGTATTAAAATCATTGGCATATATTTTGAACCTAAGTCACGAGATAAATTAGGCACAGACGCACACTGTTTTCTAATCTGTGATTGATGATTTGAGCTCGTCCAATACTGTATCGTATCCTAAAGAAACACCAAAAAACAACGTACTGTATAAATAGGACACATTTTAGGTCCCAGATATATGCCCCGTGCTATACAAGGCAGGGTAATGTACCTACCTGTGCACGTACACGAATACATAGCGCACGCCAACCCACAGCCGCAGATACGATGAGTGTAGTTATTGTGAGACGAGAGATGGCAATTGGAACACAATACTAGATCAGGATATTTATATCCTGTCCCTTGTTACCACTAGATAGATTCATACCACTGTATAGTGGTAATTACGTATTCAGGACATTCAATGGCATGGCAATGCTTATTGAATGGCCTTTTTTATCGTGCGAATAATCCCCACAGATTCCAGCCAC
The DNA here is from genome assembly GCA_963691645.1 of Pelosia muscerda. Taxonomy (NCBI): domain Eukaryota; kingdom Metazoa; phylum Arthropoda; class Insecta; order Lepidoptera; family Erebidae; genus Pelosia; species Pelosia muscerda. The sequence continues at coordinate 11,963,612 of OY829100.1, forward strand.
CACAAAGAACCGGTTGTTACCGGAGGTGAGATAGTAACCACCATATCCTTCGTGCCCATGCAGATCCGGGGCTATCTCAGTGTGACAGGCGGCTCCACTCGTCACCCCTATGCTCACGCTTATGGAGGAAGGAGGTAATTCTACATCATTGAATTTCCTGAAAGATTTTGAAAAGGAATAAGTAAGTAGTTCTTCTTGATAACAAATATCCGATTTTTAATGTAATGTGGTGTCAGTGAGTCTCCACCCGAAACTAAATAAAATGATTTCGCCTCAGTCTTTTGAACAAACATAGTTAGGGAATTAGTTTTTTATTTCGCTGCGAACGAACTTCTTTCCTAATATCTCAGTACCATTTACTGTAATTTTATAATTTACTGTTTCAACGTACAAAATGTCGCAATTGTGGTCCAGTTTTTCTTTTAATTAAAGTTTATTGTGCACTGAACGTAATTTTAGTAAACACAAATTTATTGGAACTGAAAAGCTCACTTTAATAATAAACTAAGAAATAAAATCTGTTCTTGATTTATGTAACGACGTTTTTGCTGTGTGAAATAAAAGCTATGTTCAATTGTTTACCATGTACTTATTTCACTTCCTTTTCATACACTTTATGCTTAAGTATTGTTACCATATGAAATACTTTAGAATTAGATAATAAACAAAAATCCAGTCAAGTGCGAATCAAAATCATGTGTGTTTCGAACAAGACTGGTTTTGTCCAGATTGGAGGAAAGTCCTCGACTACTCAAATTACAACTATAACGAAAACTAGTAGTAAAGTAAAAAAGAATTGCCAGCTATACAAACGCTAGATGTAGCATCTGATAACGACTTCAAAATAAAAATAACTGGCTACATATCTTCTCAACAGTGTTATAATTCCGACATCTTTAAAGCGATTTTGGCCGACGTTAATCCTAAACTTTGGCACTGCTTATTATAGTCCTCGCTCTTCGCTGAAGATAACGAAGTATGTTATATTGCACGATATCTCTTATAGTGTAAACGTCTTCCAAGTAATAAAACCGCAAGATAACGAATAACTGCAAACTTACAAAATATAACTTTTTTGAGGTACTATTTTACATCCTAATTGACGGAAGATATAAATACAATGTATTTGTCAACGCTGACAATCCATTGCAGACGTCCATATATTATGCATGTTTTATTAATCCAGTAAATGCCAATGTATGTGAATGTAGATAGGCCGGTAACGCGTGTCAAGTCTTGTCTCATCACTCATTTGGTTCCGTAACTAGTATATTAAGTAATCGAAGTTTACGGGGCATATCCCAAATGTCGTGTAAGTCAAGTAAGTTAAATGGATAACCGTAACGTACATAAACAACGATGGACTAGTTTGCAATCAATTATTAGTTGTACGCTCTTTCCAAACTTTGAATTTAAAGGACTTCTTCCAACTATAGTGACGCAACTGTTCAATCAAGATGCGACCTACTTTAATACTCGGCAAGAAACGAGAAGTATTAGATTTAGTTTTATATTTATTCATAATTGTGTGGTAAATGAGGTAAGACAGCCTCCGTGGCGTGGTGGTAGTGCACGCGACTACTACGCACGGGGCGCGTGGTTCGGTCCCCGCTCAGTGCAAATAGTTGTATGCATTATGAATATGACTGTTTGCACTGGTCTGATCGTGCCTCGGAGAGCACGTTAAGCCATCGGTCCCGGTTGCCATACAAACATCGTCGTTACGCGTAGTTTGAGCCCTCAAAAGTCCAACCAATCTATCTTGGAACTGCGATATCGCCATTGGTTATTGGATCAAAATATCGAAGTTCAGCCGCATCACAGTTGGACTGGAAAGCCGTCCCCAACTGAGTTGGGTAAAGGTTCATAGAGAATGAATTGTGAGGTAAGTTCAAGAAAACAACGAACATTTAGACTGAAAACCGATCCTAACTTAATTGAATTCGGAGCAAAAGGAGGAGTCTCTTCAAGCGATGATTGAACTAGGCGTGACCTTCATGCGACAGACTGCTTTTCCATTTTTCATTGAGTACGTACCATCTGCGTGCCTGCTGCTTCATAAATAATATTTTTACCCTGGTCCATCCACTGTGTCTTTAACTTTTTCTAATTCGTTTGTTTAATTATGAGTATTATTCTACTTTGTTACCGTATAAAATACTGTATAAAACCTAAACTCGTTCGTATTTGTTTATTCATTTGTTTCTAAAACGGTTATAAAGTTCTGTAAAGTAACAATTCTAAATTATGAATGTTAACGCCATTAATACCTTGTTGGACGTAGAACAATAAATTATTAGAACAATTACTTCCAGTGGCACTCATTCGAGAAATATCTAACTGAACTCGTTACAATACGTTGTTTGGGACAGCCTGTAGTTGTTGTGTAATTGTTAGCCAATTATTCCACCATGGCTATCTAATTTATTGGGAATACCTACCAAATGACAGAATATTGCGCCCAGACAATTTGTAGAGAATTGAATTTGTTTTATTTCAAGGTTTTTGTCATATAAAACAGTAGGTACACAAGTACACATATTTTTTAATGGTTGAGCATATAGAGATATTCTGTAAGTCGACAGACCGACTGATTGACGAACGAGGCGCCAGCTTAGGCTTTCTCCTCGGGGTTAATGATTCAGAGGGGAGAATGTTAAATAAATAAGTATAAATTTCTAGGACAATCTATACAACGTCACTTAGATAAGGATAACTAAATTAGCTTGTGTTATGTTGTTCTGGAATGCGCCTACCTAGATTTTTTTTTTAATATATACATATTATAGATAGAAACACTTTTACCCTGACCCTGACCAATGCAAATAGTCGCGTCTACTACCGCCACGGCACGGAAAGGTGAGTGTGTGTACATATTAGGTCGTATGTATCGTTCGTTATGACGTTTTGTTTGAAAAAATTAGAGGAAACCCAATTTTCAGTACTAACATTTTTAATTTTTTATCAATCCAAATTTTATGATTATGAGACAACATTAAGCAAACAGCAACTTATATTACATTTTTTAAAAGTAACAGCTGTAAAAAAGTAATACAAAATTTATCATCAAATTAGGAAGTGCTGTTTTTGAAGATGGAATGAATTCAATTTATAAAGCTGCTAATAAAATCTTGAAATCAACTTTCAAACAAAATGTTAATAATGGAAATAGCTATTAAATTACAGGAATAACGAACTTATGAATCTGTAAGAAAATTTCGGCAATTTCATATATGTAAAGACCTATTATTAAAATTTGATAGATCTTAATTCTCGTACCTATTTGAGTCAATTTCCACAGATTGTGTTGAAAAGCCAATCTCTGAAATATACATTTTACCAGTTCCAAATTAAATTGTATCTGTCTTTCTAGTTTAGTGTTCTATAGTCTCTGTATCTTGCAAACCATTACCGTAATAAACTTCAAGCTGTTTCCTGAACTAATTTGCCTCGAGTTATGATAGGTTGTCGTAATAGCACCTGCTTATATGACGATTATACAAGCTTTATGAGATGAAGGAGATACTGTAACACCCACTAAATATGAACCACTCCAACGCAATACTAGCGTACCCGTATTAACGACTTAGTTAAGTATTTAAGATATGTATCTAATACGTACGTTCGAATATGAGTTATCTATCTATCTATCGAAAAATAACAATGAGTTATACAGAAATGCACTGATTAACGGTCAATATACGATCATTATGATGGTCAATTTAACTACTTCCTGTATTGCCTGTCTCTTGGTAATTAGCTTTCTTAATGGAAGGGACAAAATAGTACTCATTAAAGTTAGAAAATTTCAACCTTTGGTAAGAAAAACAGCATTAATAGTAAGTCGACATTTAAAACCAATTAACTGTGGGTGACTTGTAGATTTTTTTATTTGACATGGCAATTTAATTTTATTTCAATGAAACAATTTCCATTTCAGACATAATTAATTATTATTTTTTAATTTATTTGAATAATTGTTTTGCTTCTTAACATAACAGCGGTGCCTGATGTTTATTTCTTTAGGACAAAAAAAATTGTACGTGTAAATAAATGAATCTGAATTTGACGAATCAGCTGACAGGAGATTTCCTTTTAATAAAATATTGTAGGATTATATTAATTTTCACGGTATATAATTATATTACGATAGGGGTACAGTCGATGACAAAGTAACTGCTCGCTAACAAATTTGTAAGCGATAATGTTTCATGTAGTAGTATGGATAATAATCAATAAGTTTGATTATTATCCATACTATAATAATCAATAAGTTAAGAAGCCGCGGTAGCCTAGTGGTATGTGTAATGGACTGCTGAGATGAGGTCTCGAGTTCGATCCCAGGTTTACCATGGCACACACCAATGACTTTTCGATGCTTTTCGAAGTTATGTGTGTATTTATCGCAGGTTTATAAGTGCCTCGGAGAGCACGTTAAGCCGTCGGTCCCGGTTACCATACAAACATCTATGGCAGTCGTTACGGGTAGTTGGAGCCCCCAAAAGTCCAACCAGCCTAACTTGGAACTTCGATATCGCCATTGGTCATTAGACCATTGGTTGTGGAGGTCAGATGGCAGTCGCTTCACGGAAAATATCGAAGTTCAGCCGCATCACAGTTAGACTGGAAAGCCGACCCCAACTGAGTTGGGAAAAAGGTTCAGGGAATGATGATAAATAATCAATAAGTTACTTATACGTAATTTTGTAGATTCAAGGGGTCGAGTCCAATATATAGCAGATCGCAGGATATGAAATATTATTACGTTGTTGGGGTTTTGTCAGTGACTGTATACCTACCTGTACACTGGGTGACGTGACATTAGTTTGCTATGGTCCTATGACAAAAACGGACAAAAATGATCAATTGTTAATATTTGAATGTCGTTTTATAATATTTAAAAAGAACTGCGTCTATAAAATACGTTTATTCTCGTCCGTAAAAACGTGCCTTATTGTAAAACATTGTATTGTCACCCTGCAATTTCTGACATGCCTTTGTGTAGCCACAATTTTAAAGCTATTGAATTGAATGTTCTGTAATGATAGATATAGATAGGTACCTCAGAATACATACAAGCTACTGTTATTGTATTTACTGCCTACTGTCATACATACATATGCTGCCATAATTTTTTATTAATATCTTATTGTTTTCGACTTCATAGAGTTTTCATCAAGTTTTATATAGAGTATACAATCATATTCAATTTTTAAATGACAAACAAACATGTGCACAGATTGTTTTAAATAAGTAGGAAAGTATGCGGTAGGATCACGGAGGAACGAATAATGACCATGGGTAGGATTAAATTTGTTAGAAAATGTCATCTCAAAACTCGTCATGTTGAGGTATTAAAATACTACCAATGAGGTAATATCTATATACAACTGCAAAGATCCAAGAATTTTGATGACCTCAAGCCCCAATAATGCAGACTACACGTACCTACTATATTAAAATTAAAGCTTCGTACTAGCTGTTACCCACAGCTGTGCCCACGGCGAGTTTTGATCTTCAATGTTAAATCCGTTCAGCCCTTTGTGCGTGAGTAATCAACGTTAGAATCTTTACAAACTTTGTAATATAAGCAGAAGCACAAATAAAGTATCATTATATTTATCTTTTTAAACAACATCTTAAAATATTTACATTACGCAAATCCTAATTGGGGTATAAATTTTGTTTCAAATTTGGTTGTTGCCATTTACACAAAGCATTGCCATTAAGTGAAGTCCATATTCAAATAACACTTTGTTTTCGTTCTTAGTGCTTTTCGTACTTTCTTTTGTTAGAAGTCGTGTGTTGAATATTTAGTACTACCCTCATTTAGTATATATTCGATAGTTTATGTATACGACTAGGCGCTGATCAATATTCTTGCGTGTTGCCTGAACCACTATCATACTTTTTTAAACCAATATCCAGGTAGTACTTTACCAACGGCTTCATATATAATTGCTCGAAAGCTTTAAATGTCATATACTTACACAATTAACTTACGAGTATGTCGAGGTTTTTGGCGGAGTTTCGCGAAATTTATATAAAAGTCAGAAGCTTGCAGACATTGTATGAGCTGTAATTCAGTTGCTTCGTGTTTTGGGAGTCGGCCTTACAATTAAGAGATTACGGCTACGAATGGCGGCCTGAAACTGGCCGTTGTTAGACAACACTGACATGAACTCACTAACTAACACAATCAGTTAACTTAGCTAGAGGGGTTAACAGTAATGGTAGTAATTTCTGTTACTACTTAGTACTAATACCGCGTTTGTAAAGCATAAAATACAGTCTGAGTGAAAAGAAGAAGAAATCTTACAGTTACTCTTTCCAATTACTTTAGGGGCAATATAACGGTTATGTACCTACACGCCTATGTATCAGGTTACCAAGTTTCATTACGATCGGTTCTGAGATCTCGATCTCGATTATGAAAGAAAAGGCAAAGTTGATAAGAAAAAAAGAAACCCTTTTCGGATCGTACGTAGCGGCATATAAACAAGCGCTCTATTAGTGCTGACTATGATTACATTATACTAATTAAATCATAAGTTTTGATTAAACTATATCAGTTTGTCAATCATAAAGGGACTTCTGCAGTCCTGACCGGGTAGATGAATAGATACATAGATAGATAATTTAGTAAATATAGTAATGAGTTTATAGTTACATGCACAATGGGCAGCCTTATCGCCAACAACGATCCCTTCCAGGCAACCAGGCAACAGGCAACAGGCAAAGGATGGATAGGAAAGTACATAAAAACCTATAGTAAGAAAGGTTTAGATTGCATGTAATAAAATTAAGTAACGTTTATTTTTAATATGACACCGAAAATGCCAATGAATTTATCTACACTGATAAGCCCTTCACTACTTTGCCTGCAGCTTCACCTGAAACAAATACTAATTTCGTTACTGATTCTAAGTACAGACAGATTTTAGTCTGGCAATGCCTTTACGCTATTCCAGACTAAATAGATTTTATAGTCTATTATAATTTAAAATTGATTGAAATTTGGCCGCAGAAATTGATATTTTTGGCCAAATTTCAACCATTTCCGCTAGTGATTGGGTGACAAATATTCGACCATACTTTAAATAGTAGACATCTATGTATAAATAGATTTACACTTGGGCATATATATTTATATATAGTACATGACAATATTACTCATTGAAAATTCGATCAATTACGCTGTAAACACCACCTTTTTATTGAGTGTAACCGCGAACAGACAATTACTACCTACAGCAATAAATTATAATTATTAATAGCGTGAGGTGAGTTAAATAGTGTAATAACTAGATACGTTAATACGCTCTTAATAGTCCTCTAGTCTTTCTCGAGATTCCTTTTCTCGTTTAGTAAGTCGAAACATCTATACACATTCGAAATGTACGTATATTTGGGGTCTGGATACCAATATACTATATCACAAAGTACGTGAGTTTTTTTGTTATCCTAGATTTTAGAGTTAGCTGTATATTTTGATACATATTCAGGAATACAATTTTTGCCAGAAGGCTCCCTGCGTATGTATCTTATAGATCTATACTAATAAATAAAGCTGAAGAGATTGTTTGTTGGGACATTCTAATCGCTGGAACTACATATTAGTCCGTTTGAAAAATATAAACCTTAATGGATTGTTAAATATAGAAATTCAAAGATTATAACATTACACTACGAGCCTCAGAAACCGATTAATAAGTATCAATTAAAAACTAAGATAACGAAAGTGAGAGGTATTCGGTGCGACTGTAGACCCGAATTCATTTTAAAAGAGATGGCCACCTCCGACATCTAAAGACGCAATGACGGCATGCGAATTAGCCAAAAAAGTATGTTCTAGAGTTCAGATGGTAGTTGCTTTATAGAAATTATTAAAGTTGAGCCACAGTGAGTTGGGAAAAGGCCCTGAGGATAATGAATGATGGATTCTCCTGTTCTACTTCCATGTTTTTTGTTTAAGTCAACGAGTTTTACCAACTAACATAGAAGTTATTAAGTAAACCAAACAATTTAAAGTAAATTCTGAGTTATCGTAAGATTGAGCGAAGTACTCGTGAAGTAACAATCTTTGTACATCAGATCAAGCTTCCAAACAAGTCATGTCGAACTTTTAAAGTTTTGCGCTCCAGGATATACTATTATATTAACGGGAACGGCAGGCAGTTCAAAGGTGTATACAATATACATACCTACTAGCGGGATATAATGCGCCGCTTTACTTCCCGCTAGTACGTGCGTGTATGTATGTATGTATGTATAAAGAATTTGAAACAGTTACCATACTAATTTTTTTAAAATTTATGTTACATAATTAAAGTATGCTTGAAAACTAAGGTTCTTGATAGTAATAAAGTGTATGTCGTAGAATATGTTAAAATATAAACATAGGTATAAAAAAGCCGAGGTAGCCTAGTGGCATGGGTAATGGACTGCTGAGACGAGGTCTCGGGTTCGATCCCAGGTTTCACCATGGCACTGGCACACACCAATGACTTTAATGCTTTTCAAAGTTATGTGTGTATTTATCGCAGGTTTATAAGTGCCCGGTTAATGGCAATTGGCTCGCCACCTATTACATTGGGACCTAAACATAAACTGGCGAAATGTGGGTGCTAGCACCACTGCCTACCCATACAGGAGTGAGTTTATGAGTATATGTATGTATAAAGAATTTGCATTATAATTAAGTATAACTAACAGTTGATTAGTATAAAAAAGTATATGTAGGTACTAACTTGTGTTACCTGAGTTCTGTTTCTACGTTTAAATTTTGTGTCTCAATTCTTTCAGCTAATGGAAATAACCAAAGTCGGTTTCTGTTCAAAATTAATAGTCCACTCAAAGTCGATCGAGCGAACGCCTATAATATAATTATATTATCAGATGAACCTCGATAAATTATTATTTGATCCGCAAAATTGTGGCCACCATTTTCATTTTACTGCGGTTATTTTCAACCCAGAAATAAAAATCCTGCAATACTGTATAGGGTTCAGAAACCGTTAAACTTCGAATTTATTTGAGATACCTACTAACTGTCTTTTCCTATATTCATCGAGGTCGCTACAAATTAGGTAAGTACCTATTTATTACAAGATATAGAATAGACGAGAAACAGTAGACATGGTCATCCGAACAAAATAGCAAATTAAAAATAGAAGCAAAACTTAATTTATGTTAAAAAACAGTGTAAAGTCTTACTTTTCACATTTTATAAGAACGGGCTTTCCATTTCCTGAGTTCACTGAAAACTATACTTAAAAATACCGTTGCGAAACTGGCGCTTAACTAAGTGAAGCTACTAGTAGGTAGTTGCTATAATATTCGTTGAACGTAATATAAAAAGACATTAAAACGCAATAACAGCGTGATGGCGTGATTGCATAAAAGGTTTACAAGCGGTGATGATAAAAATTCACAAAATAGGCCGTTTCCATGCACGCATTTCTATACTCGTCGTTTGTTGCCAAAATTGCATTTTTCCGTTGAATAATGAAAACTCACTTTTTCTGTTTTGAAGATAATGTATTGTGTGAACTATTTTTATCGATCTGTATTTTAATGTGTCTTTATAACTACGCCATGGTTTGGAGACGTGTATATTTGTGAATAATATATTATAGTTATAATATATATAGTATTATTATACTAATTTGGAGACATTCCAATCTCATTTCCACGAGCAATCATACACTACGTAATACGATGCAATAATTCAAAAACACAGTTTAGACACCAGTTATAACAGGGTAATCCGAGTGTCACATTAGTAAAACATGGAAGCGTCGGAAGCTTAGTAGTTAAGGAGTTGCGAGGACCCAGAGTCTACCCCGATCGGGGTTCGGTCCTGAATATTACACTACCGAAATAAAGTCATTTCTAACACCAGCTATTGTGCTTAATCGGAAGGGGTTAGAATTGTACTTTGATGAAATCCACCAAAACTTAAAACATGTGAAGGTTAACTTCCAAAGTGTAGGTCTGAAAACCAGGCCGAGGTAATGATTATAATAAATAAATAAATATATATTCTAGGACAATCTACACAACGCCATCTAGATCCATGATAAGCATAGTTTAACCAGCTTGTGTTATGGGTTCTAGAATGCGGATAAACGTACTTAAATACTTTTTTTGTAAATACATACATATTATACATAGAGACACTCAGACCAATGCAGATATTCATATTCATGCATATAAATAAATATTTGCACTGAGCGGGAACCGAACCCACGCCTCCTGCGTAGCAGTCGCGTTCACTACCGTCACGCCGCGGACACAGATGAAACATCTGCCGTAACCAACTATGAAGTGAATACACTCTGGTGCATAAAATAAAGGTGACCTCGTAGCAAGAGATCGGTTGTCCGCAGGAGATGCCGACTCACTGTACCCTAAGGTTATCTATGTCACATAGTTGGAAAGAAAAGTTCAATACTGCCGTGTAGTCAAATCCGTGCTTAAACTTAAAGAGCCCGTGGAAATTCTAATACTTCAGTTGTTACTTTATTTATAAATTTATAAAATTGGTTAGATGATGGTATTTATAACGATAAATGCATGATTATTGCATAGATCTGATCGTGCCACGGACAGCACATTAATCCGTCAGTCCCGGTTGCCATACGCACATCTATGATAGTCATTACCTGTAGTTGGAGCGATAAAAATTCAATAACTGTAGTACATCAGTATCATGAAGGAGGTCGGACACAACGGTATATCCGTCCCAATCGAGCAGTCCGACTGGGGAAGTACCTCCACCTTATAGAATATCGCCGTTTAATAACCTTGTGTTGTGTTTTCGGTGGTGAGTAGGGTAGCCAGAGCTCACTAGAGAGGTTTTGTGTTGTCCGTGGGAAAACCAAAGGCTTATCCTACATCTTTTGCACTGACGACACAGAATGTCTCTGTTCTTTCAGGGGTTGCGGCACGAGTGTTATTCCTCTGGTGTTGCACTCGCCCATAGGTCATGGTAACCACTTACCATCAGGTGGGCCGCGTGCTTGTCTGCAACCTAAGTTGTATAAAAAAAAAACATCGATATCGCCAATGGCTTCGGAGGTCATATGGCAGTTGCTTCACGGAAAATATCGAAGCTCAACCACAACGCAGTTAGACTAGGAAAAACCGAACTCTGGACTTTTTAATAATGAACAAGGAGCCAATTATTATTACTGAAATATGAATACAGTCTTAATTTTGCTAACCTATTTCTGTTATTCAAAATGTAAATTTGAATACCAATTATCTTTAGTAAATTGTATTATGAGAATTTATTAATTCGAAAATAATCTTTACATAGGTATCAACTTAATTATGCGACACTATTAATGCTGTAAATCATCTATATTGTATGAATAAGTTATTATGAAATCTATAAATTTTATTTATACATATGGTATTTATGGAAGCTACTGTGGTTGGACATCCTGGCCCCGAAAGGAAAGCCTGTGCTAGAACCATACATAGACATTAACATTACAAGCGTAAGTAGATACACAGACTCCTTCATGCCTAGGTTTTTGTAAAGATGCTTATGGCTACTTATGGCTACTTATGGCTACTTATGGCTACTTATGGCTCCTTATGGTTACTAACTCATTTTATGGCTAGAACCTCTACCAATCAACAATCAACGACATTTAGGATCCGAAAATCTAAATGGTGCTCTATAAACATCTTTACTTTGTTATGCGGAACGTTACGAAATCCTCGTAATATAATGAGATCGGTTATCCTATCGCTCATTATTTTGTTATCCGAAACATATTAAAAACAGCTTTTTGGTTGAGAGAAATAAGTTAGTATCTGTATTTTTTTAACATTAAACATTATATTTATGTTAAATGCTTAGATAAAGAAACGTAAAAAATGGTCAAGATTGTTTGATGAAATGCATTCTACATTTAAATCCTTTAAACAGATTCAACAGAGAAGTGATATTTGTAGTTATTTAAATACTATCAAAGTTCGTTTTGAAATATAGGCAACCAACTTTACATCTCAGACTAAAAGAATAACATATAATAGACGAAGCGCATAGCACTAGCGAGCTGATGAAGCTGATTTCATTAAAAGTTATGAAAAACAGACATACAGGGCGGCTGCGGGCATCAGCTAGTTACAAAGAATATAATATTTCACCTGTCGTAAACCATAACGCCTGTGGCTGGCTTATTCATTTCTATTTAGGTAGCAACAAATAACTCAACATAAAATTGAATTTCTGTTTTCACCTTCGCCAAGATTGGGATGAGACGAATCTGTACAAATTCCATAATACATTTGGCTCGAAGGAATGGAACGGCTACGTGTGTTACCCGGAAGTAGCATGAACATTCATAAATATATATACGTATTCGAAGCTTTTACCTACCTACGAAGCTCGTTGCAATTTATAAGTACCTACCTTGATACAACTGCAGATTCAGGAGAAATAGACGACGATTTAATTAAATATAGCTCGCCTTCACAAAATGTAGACGCTATGTTAAGCTGATAAATTGAATATCCGAAGGCACTTAGGGCTCTAAATTGTATTACTTGCAAAACATAACCCAGAAATTTATTGAATAACGTAGGTCGTCATCATTCATGAGCAAAACGCCCATCTCCGGAAGGAACAAATATCTCCCAAGGCCTATGCATACCTAATACAAGTCATCAGAAGAACTTATTTTATGATTTTCTGTATAGGAAGGTTAAGATTGTGTGTCTGGAATGTATACAATAATTTGACTATCCGTACTTACGAGTACATAGACTAGATTTGTACCTATACAATGTATAGTATGTATATACTGTATATACTGTAATGTTTTTTTTTTCTAAAACAATTACTTTGCTAACTGTTCAAATCAAATTTAAATTGATGACTTGACTTTCAGTGAATGCGTCGCCGGGATTCTAACACGCGATCTTTCCCTTACAGGTGGAATGCTCTGACCGCGAGCCACGAATCCACGTCTGAAGCATTCAAAATTCTTCTATACAACCATCTTCACGGTACGAACATAAGGTAAAAACAATACCGTTGACTAGTGTTCTACCTTCACATGTGTTTCATTTTCTTACAATTCCGTGAAAAAGCATTTAGCGAGGCTGTAACGTATGAATTTTACGATCGTCAGCATCTGCAATGGACACCCGTCCTTTGGACTTTAACCTGGCTTCTAACGATTCAGTAAAGCACAGTTAATTGTCGGGCTGTATATCAAAAATATAAACGAGAATCAATAAACTCATAGGCTACCGAGATAAAAGCGTAGGTACCTACTACATGCGAATGGCTTCGTTTTACAACGCTTTTGATTTGCGAACAAAGTCATACCGAATGAATGTTAATATCATCGATATATGATTACGCTGTGCCGATAGCCGGGTAGTGACGGACGTCAGTTTCAGTGAATTTCAGTCACACAGTAACTCGTGTGTTTTGTACTCAGCGAACCGATTACACGTACTTTTATGTTTTAGGAGTAAGTTCAGTCACAGTACAGTTTCGCCTCCACAAAGGGATTTCCAATATCCAATACAAGTTACGCCACACGCATAGTACCTACACAGATAGAATCCTGTATTGACGGTATTCTTGTTTTTGGATAAATTTTTAGCTATCGTATATGAATATTGTTGGTTGTGAATGGATTTGAAGGTAAGTTTATTACCTCTATGGCAGAGACGAGTTGAATCAACAGACGGGAATAAACAGAAAACAGGAAAAACAGAAACCGCTTTGTTTTACGGTATCATAACGCAACACTTGCAGTTATGATGTTTGTGTTTACGCTCTTTTCGGCCAACCCAGAAGAACTATCGGACTATTGGACCCAGAAGGTGCTATAGGGTCCCATAAACCTAAATTTATTAGTTATTATTGTATAGGTATATCCCTACGTATACCGATACGCTCCCATGCTGTTTGTTCGTAATTGACGGTCGACGATTAAGGTAATGAATGTGAATTCATTTGCGTAATCTATCTCGATATGTTAGCGTTTAAATACATATTTAGGGGCTTGGCAAGCTGCTACTTATATAAATCTCTAACATTGTATAATTAGGTATAACGAGGCATGTATAGTTATTATTCTATATGTGCCTGGTTGCAGGGCTTGAAACCGGTTTAGAAAATACCGGTTAATAAAGGTTAAACCTGTTTTTAGTAAAGGTTTCATTCAGAGCGAAACCAGAATGGGAACCATACTAAAACCTTAATAAACCGGTTTAATCCAGAGCGACACGTACCTACCCGCGTCGGCATCGCTTGAACTAACTTGCTTGTAAATTGTAATTGTTCAGAGAGTGATGCATTTATTTAAACGATTGCTAACTTAAAGTGGGCTAAGTTATTGGTAATTTGGCATCTTTGCTCCTAATTATTTTAGGGTTTTCAAGTAAAGAATGGGTCATAAGAGAAAGAACAAAATATATAGTTATTTATTTTGATTACTTGAACGAAAGAAATGTCTAATCGAAGGATGCGGCGTAAAATACGTTATAACTACTGGTGGTAGAAATTTGATGGAATAAATTTGTCATAAATTTTGACCGGGTGGGTAGCAACCTCGGTTGGATTGCGTTCAGGGGTCAGCAAGTACATAGCCGGGCAGAGGTGGTGGTAGTCGCAGCATTAGTGGGACCAGTGGGTATTGGCGTAGTTTGGTGGGGATGGTGCGGGGTGACCCGCCGAGCAGGGAGACCCGTAGAAACTGGTGTCGCGGGCCGCTCGCGGCATAGTAGGTACAGAGGCTCAACTGGGGCTAACCACCCTGGGAGACTGCCTCACCAGGCCGCGCATAATACTAAAATGGTTCGTCGTGCAGGTTGGTGACCGGATGTGGGAACCCGCCGACCATATATTCAGGCACCTTCCGTTCGGCGCGTCGGCTCTCGCCATGCCCCACAACCACAGATAAAAGCAATCTCCTGCGCTTTGTCACGCGGTGCTGCCACGACAATCACCTCTTTTTTCACGCCTTCTCTTACCCCCTACCATGGCAGTACATATCAGAGATTATGGCAACACAGCGGCTCTTTATTCTCCCACTAGCTCGCTTTTTGAGGTGGAGTCTACTAACATCTGTGGGCTCCATGCAAACTTCAACGCCGTCCACCAACAACTAGAGACGGCGAAACCAGCCACGCTCTTTCTGACGGAGACACAAATATGCCGCATGACGACACCTGCCTGCTCTACCCCGGCCATGTTCCAAAGGAAAATTTTCGTGCCAAAACCGGGGAGTGCGTGTTTGTTAGGGCGGATGTTTGTTGTCGTCGTTTGCGCTGCCTTGAGGACCCATCCTTTTCTGTCCCGTGGGTACACGTAGACCATAGCTGTACGAGACAAATCTATGTGTGCCGTTACCGTTGCCATACCGGAGATGCCGAGACCACACTATTCTTTGAATGTCTGAGTCAGGCGGCAGATGAGGCGAAGGAGCGGTTTCCGAACGCTGAGTAGGCTGCAAAATACCCAGCGCATAGCACAGATTGGTCAAGAACTAGTGGTGCATCCCACGGGCAGCCGTGGCTACTGGGTACTGGCCAGAGCCGTGCAAGCTAAATTCTACCAGCCCGGCAGCCCAGCTACCCTGCCCCCGCCCCTCCCCCGTCCCCCTGCACAACCCTGATGGATCCCTGGCCCATGAGCCGCAAGAGAAAACAATTTTTCTGGTTAATCTATTTACGACCAACTCCCGAATCGAGGACTGTGGTATGCAGCCACCGACCACCCAACAGTGACCACGCAATGCCTGATATCCGTATCAGGCAACGCGACGTCCGTGCAGTACTGAAGTCACTCGATGTCCGGAAAACCAGTGGTCCGGATGGTATACCAGCGGTGGTTCTTCAAAAATGTGCAGCGGAGTTGTCTACAATGCTCACGCGGCTGTACCAACTCTCCCACATTTCGGGTACAGTAGTGCCGACGGCGTGGAAAGAGGCGAATATACAGCCGATTCCCAAGAAGGGAGATCGCTCAGACCCAGCCAACTATCGACCCATAGCCGTCACCTAAGTGCTGTGTAAAGTTTTTGAGCACCTCATCAACACACAGCTCATGCGTCACCTAGAGGATCACTGACCGGCAAT
The DNA here is from genome assembly GCA_963691645.1 of Pelosia muscerda. NCBI lineage: Eukaryota > Metazoa > Arthropoda > Insecta > Lepidoptera > Erebidae > Pelosia > Pelosia muscerda. The sequence goes on from OY829100.1 coordinate 11,979,728, forward strand.
AAGGTTTTAGGCCGAAACGGTCAACGGGTGATCTTCTGCGGTATATAACCTATCTTTGGGGTGAGGCTATGGACAAGCATGGTGAGTCACTGGCTATTAGCCTGGACATCGCTAAAGCTTTCCATAGAGTCTGGTACAAATCGCTTCTTAACCAACTACCAACCTTCGGTCTGCTTCCAAGACTGTGCAATTGGGTTGCTAGCTTCTTGCAGGGGCGCCGCATTCGCGTTCCTTGTGATGGATGAGCTTCGGAGTTCCTGCAGGTAAATGCTGGCTCTCTACTTTCCTTCCTCATCGCACTCTTCAGAGCACGCCACTGCCATTTCAGGATAACCTCAATATACTCGGTATGGATGTTCGCTGCAAACTGAAGAACAAGAACTATATCGAGAGCATCATCAAAACAGCTTCTCGTAAACTCGGAGTCCTGAACAGAGTGAGACGTTTTTTCACGCCGAAGCAGCGGTGTCTTCATTACAAGACACAAATTCGCTCCTGCGTGGAATACTGCTCGCATCTCTGGGATGGCTCCGCAAAGTACTTATTAGATGCTCTCGACAAGTTGCAGCGACATGCGATCTGCATTATTGGGAGTCTTATTTTTATTTCATAATTAAGACACAGAAGTTGTGATTTAGTTTTGTTCATTATAAAATATCAATCAATCAGCCTATCGCAGTCCACTGCTGGACATAGGCCTCTCCTAATGCATCCAGTCTGTCCTAGCCGCCTTTTTCAGGTCATCAGTCCATCTGGCTAGGGGGCGTCCTACCTTCCGTTTGCCTTCTCGCGGTCTCCACTCGAGGACTCGTTTGCTCCAGCGACCATCGGTCCTCCGGCAGATGTGGCCAGCCCACTGCCACTTCAGCTTGGTTATTCTGCGAGCTATGTCTGTAACTTTAGTTCTTTGTCGGATGACCTCATTGCGAATTTTATCCTTCAAAGAGACTCCAAGCATAGCTCGCTCCATGGCCCGCTGAGCGGCTTTCAATTTGTGGACTAACCCCACCGTCAATGTCCACGTTTCGGCACCGTAAGTCATAATAGGCAGAACGCACTGGTCGAAGACTCTTGTTTTTAGGCATTGTTGTAGGGGGAGGAGAAGACCCGACGCAATTTGCCAAACGCTACCCAGCCCAATTGGATCCTTCTGGCTAGATCTTTCTCGAAGTTGTTTCTACCAAGTTGTATGGTTTGCCCCAGGTAGATATATTGTTGAACAACTTCGAGTGTGGCCCCTTCGACGGCAATCAGTCTCGGTATAACGTGTTCATTGAACATAACCTTGGTTTTGTTCAAGTTTACACCAAGGCCGACGCGTCGAGAGGATTCGTTTAGGCCGTGCAGCATTTCGCCCAGCTGCTCCAGCGACTCCGCAACTATGACGATATCGTCGGCGAACCGAAGGTGGTTATAAAATATGCAATATAATAATTAAATAACTATGTGGGCTAATAATAATAATGAGTCAAAAATGAGTAGGTAATTGTCAAAAAAAAACCACGCGGGCGAAGCCGCGGGCAACAGCTAGTATTATATATAATTAAAATTATAGGGAGTTAATACATGCCATTATCAATAGAATTTTTACCAATATCATTTATCAATAGAATATTTGATTAGAAAAACTGTTCTTATAATATTTTGATAATTAAAATAAATAAATTTTATTAAAAAAAATTGTATTAAATTGAAAATGGACTGCGCATACAGTCCACGATCCAAGTGGCCGGAGGCACGCGACCGACGACGCTCGCACTACGCTTTGGTGACCTTCACTACTCCTTTAAAATATGAAAGCACTTTAGCCCTACGCTTGAAAATTGAAATTTTGTACTAGTGGATAACACATGTAGTCCGCGCGAATTGAATGTGAATGGTGCATCGATGTTGTCGGTAAGAGCGAAATCAAAACCGGTAAATTGAGTTCAAACATAAAAGGGTTTTTATCGGTTAAGGTAGAGTCAAACCTAAATGAAACGCTCTTATGTACTTACACTGAAACCGGTTTGATACATTAACCGGTAAACAAGCCCTGCCTGGTTGTACCTAATTAGGTATACAATGATTATCAAATATACCAGTATAGGTACACAGCTAAAATCAACGAAATTCGACAAAGAATAACTAAAAAAAACATCACTAGGACTACTTTCCGTGAATTTTACAAGAAGTTTTTTCCGTTTTAGCAATATTTAATAGTTAGCCTGCCTGATCTAAACAGTTACTTCGTTTTCATCAGCCCTCAAAGCTTTGTATAGTAGACGAGATTGGAAAAAATACGCGTTGAATTAAGAACGTCCCTTTTTCAAGAATGGGTAAAAAATATTGGTAGTGGATTATATTAAAAATAATAATTAAGTAGGGACATACCTATTTTCTTATAATATTGATGTATATAATCGGGTAAGTTAATATAGAATATATAACAATTTGTTCCTCAAAGCAAGCAAACAATGCAATCCTAATCAAATGGATTAACAAACAACATAGCTACAAGAGGTTGGTGAACCGGAATCAATGTTGCAGAATAGTAGAATAAATAAGAAATAGAATAGATAATTTTAAAGGTGTTTACCTGAGTCTTCTAAGTTTTTCTAAGTACTTTCTGATCTGTATAGTCACCTGTGCATAAAAACTATAAACGTATATTTGCGTTTGCGTTGTAATTCAATTAAGGAAGGCATTGTTACTTCGGTACATCAGTTGCCTAAAACCTCGAGGCCTATGTCAATCTTTATTCAGGCAAGTTTTGAAATTGGAATTTAAATGCTTAAATCTTTTTTAGCTTTTCAAAATAGATGTAGCCTGTAATGAAGGTAATAATGGCAAATTGAGATATGTTTCAGCACAGATCACTCCCAGTAGATAGATTTCGGAAACATTTTGTACCACTTCATGGCCGCAGGGTTTAAAAATAAAGTAAATTGTTCAATAAGCAAATTAAGATATTGTTACTTCGATCTATCACCTTCCACAGAGTTAGGTACATAATATAGTATACTACAGAATTTCTATTTAAACTTTGAGAGGTAAGTACCTAAGTACGAAAACCCTTTAAGATAATTAGATCTATAACAACTTTGTGATGTTTTACTTCGTGTAAGTCTTTGTACTTTAATCCACTTGTGTTCTAGAGTTCTAGGGTAAGTTTTAAAACTTCCATCGGTTATACTGATGCTATATCGAATCTATGCTATAGACGATCTCCGTGGCGTGACGGTTCGATTCTCGCTTAGTGCAAATATTTGTGTGCATGAATATGAATATTTGCATTGGTCTGGGTGTTTCTATGTATAGTATGTTTGTATTTGTAAAAAAAGTATCTAAGTATCTTTATCCGCATTCTAGAACCTATAACACAAGGTGATTGAACTATGTTTACCATAGGTCTAGGTGGTGTTGTGTAGATTGTCTTAGATTATTTATTTATTTTTATGACATGACGGGCCTTTAAATGCTGCCACTTCCTCTTATTTTTTAATCCCCATGGATACCACCTCCGCAAAGTGGTGGAAAAGATTTACTCCGATGAAATTCTACACAGCCAGCAACGTGTACCACAACAGTGAAATACACGTCTGATATCTGATTACATATCTTCGGACGCCACTAAACCACATAACTTTACTAACGTGTAAACAAATATATACTATATTTGAAATATCATATAACTGGCACCTACACGGTGATATTGTCGGATGGTTATGTGAATACATTGAAATAAAATTTAAACGAATTCCGATTTTTTTATGTTATTCTACGTAAATAGGTTTGGTATGTTGAGTGTAAATGACACCAAATAAATCACAATAGAAGCCTAGAACAAAACCTATTATTTTAAAAATAGAACTTATATTTTGTTACATCTACCCATACTGTGTATCCCAAAGTTGTAGGCAGACAGAGTCATACTAAAATTCACCTATCACCAATTAATTAAAATTCAAAAATCCAAAATCATTTATTCTGTATGGACCACCAAACGGCCCTTACAAAAGTCAATATCAATAATAAGTTAGTGAGCAAATAGACTACCGGTTCGAAACGCGACCCCGGCCTGGGAAGATTCCGAGAAACTCAGCGAGCTTGTAAACTAGACGGCTAGTTTATAACCGAGGAACCGGATACTTGATAGCACTGGTACAGCTTCGAAATATGACTATGGTTCCAAGAAGTGTTCGACAAGAAACTAAGCAGATTTTCTTTGGGTCTATAGCCTAATCCCTACGAAGCAGGCTTTGCAGATACTACCTTACAAAGGGGAGTGTGTTTTCGTTTTGTATTTCGTGTGATTTCAGCTAATATGGCATTAAAGTAGTATATAAATAGGTACGACCAATCAAAGCTATTATTTACTGGTAATGCACGGTATTATTAACGATTATATTTATGAGTGAGTTTGGCGACTTCAGTTCCGCTACTGAAACTATAGCATCGCATTTCTATTAGTTTTTTCTGTTCTGTGGTTTGATTTTAGCAGCGAGTAGATGCACAATGTTTACTTAGTACTTATAGGGCGCAATACTATAAAGTATATAAACTAAATTATTGAGCTGGGAAGGTTCTTCGTTCGTTCGTCCAAAAGTGCAGTATTACGTGTTCAGGTATTTTATTGTACCTGTAACGGTATCATCACTATGAAATAGTTATTAGATACGCTGAGCACTATACCTACTATGCTTCTCATCTTCTACAAACAGTATTCGAATATATATATCCAGTTGGGCTAGCCCTGTGATATTTATAGAATCGTAATATTCTAATTGTAATTATTTTTATACGAATCTCTTCAAAACGACTTCATACCGTTATACTTATATAAATGACATCAATGGTCGTTCTTAACATAATATATGCTTTTTCACGCCTTTTTTGATATGGTAACTCTTGTAAATACACGATCAACAATAGTACAATACACATAAGAACATGGGGAAGTCGTAAGAAAAGTTAAACTGTCTTGGAACCGGCATCGAAATAAATTGAAAGAGTTAGTAATACAATAAATCCGCTTCATTAATTAGAATATTGGAGCCGATAAAGACAAATTGCCAATCAAACAGATACATACATACCCGCAAGTCCTAACTGATTTGATTTCAATAAGTATATGTAAATTGTTAAGTTATGTAAAAATAGCTACATAAATAGACGGAAACTTTTGAATGAGACCCCGTTAATGAACTCAAGATTGTTTGGATTAGGTGTAAAATAAACGTATAACGTATTAGTATTTTTGGTAAGACAAAGAAACGAACTACCGTATCGTTTACTTCTTGATTTAATTGTTTTTAATAGAAAAACTTCTTTCAGAACTCCAGTTTCATTACACATTTTTTTTTACCTAAGAGCTAAAGAGTCCGGTGTCCGTTCAGAAACTTCAATACGCGTTACGTGTCTCTCTCCAGAAGGTACCCCAGCTCGTGTACGAAATTACGGTTACAAGCTAAGAATCATAACATTGTGATAACGTCTTATAATTTAAATATTTATAGGTAAGTATTTTGTAAACAAAAATAAAAAAGTAAAACTGAACGATGAATTGTGATGTGTTGTGATGATTGAACAAATAACAATTTCTTTCCTCTTTTTTTCCTGTCTGTCATCTGTGTAGTGACAGAGAAAAAATATCACTACCCCATCTTAACCGATAGGTGTCGTAAAACACGCCAAACGGAAAAATACGCCGATGACATCACTGCGAGAGAAGGAAAACTTGAAATAAAACCCTGTGTCAACCCGTCTTGGAAACAGTAGACGAAAGCTTCCCAACATTGAGAGCCATGTTCAGCAGGACGTCCTATGGCTAAAATGATGATCGATGATGATGACAGTTAATTCAGTTGTTTGAAACCCAAATGACGCGACCACCTGTCTTACGCGCACAAGTAAAAGAACATATTTCGTGAATTATTTTTATTCAAATACTCAGAAGATTATCCAACAAAGTAATAAATAAATAATAAATACATAAATATTGTAGGACAATCTACACAACGCCACCTAGACCCATGGTAAGCATAGTTTAACTAGCTTGTGTTATGTTTTAAAATACGGACAAACATACTTAGATACTTTTTTATATACACAAATATTTGCACTGAGCGTTATTACCACTATGAACTACACTAAGGTTGTAGGTTACTTATGAATTATAGAACTTTTATAAAATAGCGTCAAACACCCAAATGCTGACTTCAAATTGCAAAGATTTTCAAACTGTGACGTTATTTCGGGAAAGGAGCAGCCAAGTTTATCTCTAAATCACACTTAACTGAGACAAGAAACATCCGAGTGTTCAAGTTGTGTGTGTGTGCACCCATGCCACGTTTATGTACGCTACAGGCTAAAACGCAATAGTTTCATCACTATTCTTCGCAAGGCGTTCATTCAAAGTGCTAGCTAAAGTATCCATCTATTTCCACCATTTCCTTCTATATAACTGTGACTAAGAGTGACAGATTGACTATTTGAAACCTAGCATTTGTTATTGGAATAGTCATCAACCACGCGCAACTTTTGGTAGCCGATGACATTACAAAAGCTTGAATTATTTATCTAAGGAATATTTATAATATACCTACTCTATTTCTTCAGGTCGTTTAAAAATGTTAAACAATCTTGTGCTAGGCTTTCTAACTGAGTAACTAGTGGTTTTATACTTCTATACAGGTTTTTAGTCCTCAAAATGCGTTACTAAGCAGAAAAGTATTTTTATACTGAGTTTTTAAACAAAACATATTAAAATGACACACAAGAATGTTAACGATTTTAAATAACTGGAGCTAAGTATAGCTATTAATATTTCTGTAACTATCTAATCTAGTCTTTATCTTTTGTACTCCTCGCCTTACTTATTGACGCTTCAAGCCTAGGCAATTCGTTGGCCGTCGTTTTCTAGAATGGGATAAACTAGAATAATCAATGTATGGTATTGAGATTCGTTCACGTACGCCGTAAACCTCAAAACAAGAATTAAGGCCAGGTTGCAGTAGTTTTTACAATTTTTAAACGTCTGGATAACAAGTAATATAGCAAATAGCGCTAAATAAAAAGCATATTCATAAAATAGACTATACTTTCTAGGGTCCTGTGAAAACAGAAACACGATTCATGATAATTGCCTCGATAGAAATTGGCGTCAAACATGGGTCTAAAACGCTCCAAATCGATATTTCAAACACGTTTTACACTAAGACGCCATCATCAAATAATGCCGAGATTAATATCATTATAAAGAGCATAAAAATATCTAGCGACTGGTAAAATTATATTTTATCAAGCAATTATTATTTTTTTCAAAAACTTATAAATCCTCAAAATCTTTGCATTTGAGCGCTCGCAGCGGTCAGTCAGTTGAGTCAGTACCCGCCGAGGCGTGTTCAAGGTAGGACGTGTGCTGTTTGTTTCTGCGAGCTTCACTCCCGCACGTCATTACGTACAATCGGTTTCGCTGAAAAAATGGGTATAACTCGGTTCATTAAAGGAAGAATTCTAAAATGGCGGACCTTATCATTTTCTCTCGCTCGCACAATTGTGCTGTCAATTTAATTTAATTTATTTTTTATTTATGTCAATTTTTTTTTCTTTTGTGCCACTGTACAAAAAATGTCCAGTAGGTATATAAAAATTTGAATTTGGTGTACAATAACTAGTCTATATCTATGGCTCTAAAATTTTTGGTAGGCTTTTATTGATGACTGCTCTAGTCTTCTTAGCCCATAACTCTTAGCTAAATTACAAGGGGGTTCACGTCAGTAGTTGGTTTGAGTTATTATTTTTTATTGAATAGATTGCCTTATTGCCTCCTTTCTCGACGTTGACGGAGATGGAGCACCTATACCAACAGTTCAATTCAAGGATCAATAATCAGCAACGACGGCAAAATGTAATCCACAGAACAGCAACGGGATGGATGAAGTGGAGACAACTCACAGGCGTAATGTGTGACAAGAAGATGCCCCTTAAGCTTAAAGGCAAACTGTACAAAACGGCCATACGACCTGCCATACTCTACGGTACAGAATGTTGGGCATCTACCAAACAACACCTGTCAAAGCTTCACACTACAGAAATGCGCATGTTACGCTGGTCAGCGGGTGTCACACTGCTGGACAAAGTACGCAATGTCCACATCAGAGGAAGCTATAAAATTGCCCCGATTACAGACAAGGTCAAAGAACGACGCCTACGATGGTATGGACATGTGCTCCGCCGTACGTAGGACCATATGGTACGAGTAGCCCTAAACCCACCGACGACGAAGTGACGCCGTGGAAGGCCTTCCGCCACTTGGTTGACGACAGTGCAGGGGGACCTGGAGGAATCCAACATGCACGCTGAAACAGCGAAGGATAGGGAGAGATGGAGAAGGCAGACAAGGAGAGCCGACCCCAGATAATGGGAAGATGGCTAAGGAAAAGAAGAAGAAGACTAGATTGCCTTAGTCACTAGGCTACCGCAGCTGAGTATAATTATACATAGTTTATGTTACATACCCCGAAGACGTTTCTAATTCTAGTTTGCAAATTGCCACGTAACTATAAGTACTTTTACTAAAATATGTGACATATTTGAATGTTATAAAACTTGCACAAGAAAATTATCTCATAAACCTGATGAAACTTACAGCAGACAGGAATCGTATTGAACGATCAACGATTTTACAAAGAGTTTGAAATGAATGGCTCGAACTAAGAAAAAAAACAGATATAACACCATTAGTAAAAAATAATCCTGTATAAAAAAATCTAAACCAAGTGGTTTCAGTAGCTCACGTCATCGAAAACGAGAAACAAGCCATACAGCAAATGGAACAACATGAAAACATAAAAATAGACCAGTGTGGACTTTTTATTGACCGCAAATACCCTTTTATTGGAGCCACTCCAGATGGTCTTGTTGGAAATGACAAAGTTGTCGAAGTCAAGTGCTCTTTGATTAAATTTAAGTGATATTTTTTTCTCTACCTATACAATAAAAAACTATAACATTATGTGCCCGAATCTAACCTACTGCTTTTACGATATAGGTACCGTGGCGTAGTATCACCCTAGCTTGGTGACATCACAGACATGTTTCTATGACGAGTACCTACTCTAAAATAGCACTACAATCTCCCGCACGCGATTTCATGTATGTTTTTTTTTATAATTTAAAACAGTGTTGCTACACAGTATACATATACACATATAAGCGAAAAAGGCACACATATGGTGAGTATTCCGATGAACTCTTACAATCAATCCTACCCTCCCTTTATCCAGAACAACATGTTTTTTATATCACTTATGTGGCAGACAAGCACACGGCCCTACTGATGCGAATCGGGTCACGGTGGCCTATGACCTATATGTTCAGGTCTTAGGTATTGTCTATATACACATATATATACCATATACACTTGTCTATACGATTACGATACTAAACGATTACGATACGGCTATACTTAGTTTTTGTAACAAACGCGAGTCTCAAGTTTTCGCGTACCGGGTTATACTTACTATGGGATCGCGCGCGCCTGCGCGCCGCCCGCGCTGCCCGCTCGTAGCGTCTATACACTCGATTCGGCTGCGGGGACTGAGGTACTGAGGCGACGTAAAATACCTACTTGTCTCACTGCAACCTCGCCTTAATCCTATACATTCAACATTCTATTTCATTCCATTCTACAAAAGGCCAGCAAACGAATCGCCATTTGTCTCGACACATTTTTATTTCAAACTGCTAATATACCTACTACATAAAATCATTGATATCTACAATTCTTAGATTATTAGTAATTTACCACTGGTATACATTAATATGTTAGGAACGTACAATTTGAATAATTGCCTTGTGAGACATGGATATTAATCCAATGTCTCACAAATGGCCAATCAGCTCTATTTGCAATCACATGAGTACTGTTAGAGACGTTCAAGTGCTTAGAATACGACAGATATGAAAGCTATACGAGTATATACCTACTATTTGAAATGTGACGTAATATTCAAAATATTTGTATTGTTCAATATTGAAAAAGTTAAAAAAGTCAAATTAACTTTTGTTACATGAAATATTAAAAAAAAACTTCGACATGAAGTATCAATTCGATATACGAGTATCTAAATAACATATCGATATTTCTGTCTCTTTCTCAGTCCCTCAGTTATGCTGAAAATTGACTGCTAGCTCCATGTGTATCTTGAAATTCGATCGATACATCTAAATATTTTCAGCAATTCATAAATCTTTCAAAAAATAAAATTGCAATTTTGGAGGGATTTATTTATTTTTTAGCATATTCAATACAGCACAGTCAATTTCCCTTTGTACGTACCTATTTAAACATAGCGTCAATATCGAAACGGTAAACTGCTCGCAGATATTGTTTTAGTTTTTTATCGACAAAAAGAGATGTACCTAGTTGTTGAGACTCATTCTAAAGCTGGTTTATATACTTTGAAAGAAAATTTTTTAATTTCAAGTAACAAGAAATGTGTATCTCTTGTGGACTGAAGAGCAAAATTAGTATATAAAATTATAGGTACCTACCAAACTTTTGATTTGATCGCCGCCGTCAGTTTGAAGACTAACATTCCAGCTATCACAACCTTGTTGCGGTTTTGTAATGAGTTCTCTCAATCACACAGTGTATGTCAATAGCAGTTGCATATAGTCAAAGGTTTATTATCGTTCATTTCATATCGTATCATATCGGCTTCATATCGTTAATTTCGCGATTTTCTTCAGCGCAAAAACCTTAGCTATGCAGAATAAATCCACGCTAATGAAGTTGCGGGTACAGCTTAAGTATATTAATAGAACGGAATATTTTTAAATGCACATCATCATTCTCTGAACCATTTCCCAAGTCTGTAGGGGTCGGCTTTCCAATCTAACTGTGATGCGGCTGAACTTCGATATTTTCCGTGACCTCCACAAATTTAAACGCACATCTGTATAATTTTCAGCACACTACGGAACTCCACTAATTAGCTGAATGCATACCAGAAACATGAATGCTGTGCAGGTTAGTTTAGTTTGTTGAATTGGTTGAACTAAGAAATTGTTAGATTAACTAGTTTGGTAATAGTTAATTTATTCAGTCAGACAGTTCTGCAGATATTCTTAAACAGTATATTTAATTAGATTCAGTGTACATAATGAGTATGCATGTCAGCATTTTTTATATAACTTTGCAATACTTTGTTAGAAAAAAGGGAATATACAAATATAGATTAAAATACATGCCTATTAGAACAGCCTCAGTAGAGCAACGGTAGTAAATTTTTAGCTAATTAACATTAAAAAGTTCTACCCATTGACTCAATGAGGAAGAAATAGCCTTTTTACTTTGGAATAATGAAACTATAGTATAGTTATTCTCGAACGAACGTAAGAGAACGCTCTAGCTGGTATAATATTCGAGTGCTTTGTAGCACTGTACCATTGTAGCACTGTACGTGTTTGCAATGGTGACCCTCTTTCACGAAACTTTGCCTTCAGCTTAACATCAGGCAAGGTGAAGTCAAATTGGCGTGCCATAAATAAAAAAAAAAACTTAATACTGAATCAATATTTCATAGCATCTACAAAGGATTTTAAAAATACAACATTTCCAAATTTTGGGCAAAGTACACCTTTTGACTTCAGTGCATTGTTGATGTAGTACATGCAACAGAATTATTCAATGAATAAAACTGTTGCACAGAAAATAACAATAGAAAGGAACAATAGAAAATAACAATAAATCTATAGAATTCTGTAAAGTATGGCTTCGATAAAAATAACAATACAATTACATGAATCTACCCAACGTGTTTTGATTGGTCGCTGCTTAAATTGTCGCCGTTTCTATTCGATTCGATAAAAAGTGGAAATGAGAGGAGCTATGTAGTATGTGAAAGGTGAAATATCGACGAGTGACGCTTTTTAGCAGGAACGAAAATGTGAAAAATGCTCGGGAAGTTGTAATTTTATATGAACACTGCCTATTAAGCTTGAAAGAGTTTGCAACAATACGTTAACTTATCGGATAATATTTTAATATTGGGTATTATGTTCAGCGTCAGTACAGTATATTATAAAGAGCGGTGCTCAGGGTAGTGTGCACAAGTAATGGATATGTTGTTGATTATAGTAATAAATTTGTGTAATGATATCTATCCAACATTCACTTGTATTGAATTAGTGGGCGTCGCAGCTATTGGGCGGATTCCAGATAAGGCAGTATGGCTATAGATGTATGGCAAAATACAATAATACAGTTTATCTCTAGAGAATAAAAAAAAACTGATATAAATAATTATAACCAGTAGTTTTGGTAATAATCTTTGACATTCATACCTATGTGATCTTTAAGGTGCCAAAATTGAGTAAACGAAATGAAAGAATAACAGAACATCAGTTGAAATGAAAAATTAATTGATATTTTAGGATACACGGCGCTATCTAGACCCAAACTAAGCATGCAAGCAAACAATCGAGTAACTTATAATATGGGTGTAGAAAGTGGATAGTATCGTAATATGCAGGTACATTAGGTAGATACCTACTAATAGGTAGTTAGGTACTAAGACCAATGCAAATAGATATATTTTGTATATTATGTTATATTCATATATGCATAAGTATAACGTTATATTATGCATCCAAATATTTGCAGTGCGCTTTTTTCTTGAAGTTATTTATACGGAGCGATGCCTTTTTGTAAAACTAGAGTTCTCCGTTAAATATAAAGTACTTATATAACTAAAAAGAGTTGGCTTTCTATGTTTGAATATTTATAGTTACTCTTCAAAAAATATTCGTTATGTTCCTTAATGAAAAAGAAGCAACATTTATCAATCTATAAGTGATGATTAGTTGTTACAGGAAACCTTCAACTAAATATATAGAATGTATGAATAAAAATATGCAATATGCATTATATTTAAGTAATAAAAAACCATTATGATTCACTGAGATAATTTGACAAAATCATCATCAAATGCCAATGAAATGTCCATGTGAATATCAACTTACCTACCTATTTTCAACAAAAACAAGAAATAAAGAAATAGGTAAAGTATCATCGCTAAACATACTTATACAAGAAGCAGTTCAATAACACCAGAGAACCTCCTCCTATAATAGAAATCGGTTAAAAATAATTGGTCTTAATGCTAATATTAGCATAAACTAATATAAACAGAAATATTAATCGTGTTGACATCGTTTGCGTGTCCCAGCTCCATTTGAAAGTGAGATAAACGTGATACTTTGGTTGGCAAAAGTTTGATACAACCATCGTCAATCCTAAAGAAAATAAAAACAAAGAGACTACACAAATAAGCAGTCGGGGAAACTAATATCATTTTTAACCTTGGCAATATTTATGGGGAAACCGAGGATTTGTTCTAAAAAGAAACTTGGCAAATACAAAGTAACATTACCTACATAATGTTGACAATTTCTATTTTTTTTTTTGATAGGTGTGACGTAATCTATTTAATGACAAAAAATATAAATAAAATTGATAGGTGCCACATGGCGCGCGCTCGCGTATTGACAAAGAACCAATATAAACTCTAGCATAAATATGAACATATAACATAAAAATATAGGCAAGGAAAACGTGTGAATGGCTGTACCAAAAATAGATCACCCAAAAGAACACCAGAATCAACTCCAACTAGTCAGTACACACATGCTAATTTACGGATAATGCTCTGACGCAGTCGTGCAAATTTCTTCTTGGCAAATTGTCAACTGTGCTACCACCAAATATACATCATATTAAAATATACCAGCAGTGATAATATAGTAAACTAACCATTAGTTTCTCCCCCGTAATTCAAGTTTGAACGACAAGCACCTCTTGATTTCTCAAAGTTGAATATGCGTAATAGAAATTAATTATAAACTTACTTCAACTATGAAATAAAACATCGAGACAAAAGGTATTTAACCTACCTGTCTTCCTAGAGAGTTTATCACTTTCGGCAAAATGTCAAAGGTATAAACAATCTGCGACTAGAATCTAAATACACCTAATTGTACACTAATTAATATTAGATCAGCTGTGAAACTTCTTTGGGTGAACTAATAATATATAATGATAATTTAAAAGTATTAATTTAGGTGAAATAATATAGGAGTAGGTAGCGGTATCTACCTACTTGTAATATAATTATAGATAAATACATAGCAGACAAACATAAGTTAGCATAACCTTCAAGTTGTAGGTAATATTATGGGGAGTACACTGTTATTATTATAGAGAAAAATGAAATACTGCTAATATTCTTTACAGGATCAATGTACAATTCCTTTTTATAGATTTGTTTTATTGAATGTTATGAATTATTTTTTTAATTTTTATTATAGATATTGAGAAGAGAGCTCATTTACAAAAAAATGAATGAGTAATTACAAGCGAATCAATTCTCAGTAATGAAAATACTGTTGTACTGATAGAGATAGTTTAAAACCGCGTGGTTCCCAGCATGAATAGAATTTGGGCCACCACATCTCTTACCATGCGGTGTTTTACTCGTACAAAGCGACTAAGGCTGTTACATCAGACAGCTAGATATAGCCCAGGTTTAGCTCAGATGCATGGCTCAAGTCAATAGTGTCCGGAATACGGCAATACGCCTGCCCCCCGTTTAGACATTTACAACGATTCATGAAATGTAGGTATTAATAAACGTCTGCCTACAATTCTGGGCATTCACTGCCTTAGACCAAAATCTTTATAGGGATTTTTCATAAAATATTTTTCGAATTAAGATGAAGTGACTAGAACGGATAAAATAAGGATTGAGTATATTAGAGAAAGTTTGAAAGTGACACCAATGAATTTAAAATTGAGACGTGAACAACATGCGTGGCATGAACATACTATGAGAAGAGATGTTAATAATGTAAAAAAGGCTTTAGGAGCAGAGATCGGCCCGAGAAATTTTGGATGGATTGTGTGGAAGAAGATATAGCAAAGGAAGGAGTGACTGAGGAAATGACATCTGACAGGAATGTGAGGGAATGAGAATGATATTTGGCACCGACCCCAATTAATTGGGACAAGAACAAGGAAATGACGATAATGTTCCTATTCAAATTCAAATAAATTTAGAGCATGAAAAGTTCTTTCAGTCTAATATAGAAAGGTGGTCTAGTTCGTACTCGTATAGAACTTTCTCGAACGAAATAGACATCAGTAAAGGATTCAGGCTTTCCGACGTCTATTCAAGCGCATCATGGTAACGATGCAGAAAGTACCGATTGAATTGATTAAATTTCAATTTAATAACTTAAGACATAAATTGAATCGGAGCGTTCATTAAAAGAATCCTTAAAACGGTTTCATTTTAAGATTTTTCATTCTTGATAACTTTGCGATAGTTCTCCTAAATGAAGTTCCTACTTCCTATTCCTGAAGTTTATCAAAACTCAACGTACATCTCTGCTTGGATGTAATCCAATAAATCCAATAAGACTTTTTAAGATGAAGTAGGGAACAGTGTAATGTAAGACTATTTATACTGTTGATTGATGGCACTTGGTGGAATTTGTTGTTACACATATTGAGAACTCACTTGTACTTTTCCACAGTATTTTTATTTTTTAATAGACCTGACCGGTTTCGCCTTACGGCATCCTCAAAGGTTTACGATGACAAATCCATGTCATCGTAAACTTTTGAGGATGCCGTAAGTAAAGTAACTGTGGAAAAGTACAAGTGAGTTCTCAATAAGTGTAATGTAACGTAATTATTATTATAGAATGTATATAATTATGTAAACACATGCTACATTTGTGTTATAATAGGCAACATATTATCATGGTCACCTATAAATAAAATATTTTTATCGACTGTCTAAAATACATTACTTAATCTCCTGTACATCTGATACTCTCCAAGACGTTAATTGGTAGGGGTTGCGCGGCTTAGCACGTAATTAATTTCCTTGTGATTCACACCGCATAGCAAGGACTCGGGTCAAATAAAAATAAATCCAAATTTATTTAGCCGCAACATTTTCGGTGTTTCGGTGCCCGATTGGCGGCAATAGGCTCGCCCCCTATTACGTGGGATCGAAAATCATAGTTTGCGAAATGTGGGTATTTAATACACCTCTGCCTACCCTTTTGGGGATTACAGGCGTGAGTATGTGTATTGCAAAATTAATTTATTCTACTATTGCTAGGTCCCCGGTTCAAATCCTAGCCATTACACTGCCGACGTCAGCCCAAGTAAATACCTAAGTAATTTCGGTTACTGCTATGAAAATTCTATATCAAAAAAGTTTCTGCTTCATTTATAAACAAAAAAATGTACAAAGTACTGTCAGCAAGAACGCTTCAAATGTATATTTAGCACCCTGTCATATCACAAACCCCCGGCTTTCCAGATGCAAAAATAAACACAATAAATGAACTTTACGGTCTCTTTAAACACATGGATTTTCTTTCATGCTTCGGAAGTCCGGCCGTGTGGAATGTATAAAAGTCGTATGAGGAAAAGATTAATCGAGCGAATTTGAATAAAAGTCCTTTGAAATACGACGCAAAGAGTTCACATGACCAAAGAAGGTCTTTGTGCAGAATGTTGTTTTGAAATAAGTACCTAACTACCTACTTAATCCGTATAACAGCCGCCGTATAAAACTTGCACTCAATGAAATTAGCGATAACAATAACAAAAAACTATGTTACTATCGATATAAGCCTAATAATATATACCTTCCCCACCCTTCAGTGCGAAAATCCCCACGAATACCCGCCGTCGAAGTCAATGAGAGCGGTTATGTCGGACTCGAACAGACCCAAACCCACCCAACAAATTGTGATACATATGTTTCGACAGGTTTTTGATACAAAAATTCAATCATTCTTCCCATGGGTGTCGCAGAAGGTGACTGCGGGACAAGGCTTTTCTCCACGGTTTTTTTTTCATAGCAACCGAATGACTAATATTCCCTCAAACCCCTCCAGGTAAGCTCCATAGCTTGTGTTAGGAGTGGGTTCATGTCGGTAATGCGTAATGGCTAGGATTCGAACCCGGGAACTCTCAATCGTAAGGCCTTATGATTAGCTACTGACGCTTTGCTATGCTTTATATATGTTGACTGTCAGGGTAGCCCCCTATTACGTTAATTGAATTGATATAAAATGTGATGGGATGTGTCAATATACCTCTGCCTACTCCTTTACTTTCGTGCCTAAACCTCGCCCCCCTCCACTGCCTCTGTCCTGACTACCCCATGTTTCAATATCAAATAATTAATTGAAATGCCTTACAACTGTCTCCGGTTCATAAGATACAGGCTTGAGTACTATACAAGAATCGCAATGAAGTTTAGCCTTTCACAAAATAAATTAAAACCAAGGTACTACGGCGAAGGAGAGTTCTCAGCAGACGTTTAAAGTTACTATAAGTAATTAACAAACCACGTGAACTTTCCGTTTGAAATACGAGGTGAAAGATACACAATACAGAGTATCTCAACACACCGGGTTTACTCTAATGGATTAACCTGTATTATATAATGAGTTTCAATCAACAACTATATAAATTAGATGTTAATTTACGACAAAATTTACCAACGAAAGCTGTTTAAGGCATAGTCTTTCTAAAATTCAAGAAAACTTATAGATATAGGTATCATTGCATAACAACGTTGTTTCAAAAGATTGATCAATAATTTTTGCTCAATTAAATAATTGAACAATTTCATTGAATAGATCCTTTCAGTAGTTCTTACGTGAGAGAAAAACCATCCATCCATCCATGCTTACAAACTTTCACGTTTATAATATTAGTAGAATATTTATCTTGAAACATTTAATACAACGCCAACATGTTGAATGATTGTATATTTTACATCGTGATTTTATAAATTTAATCTGCATTGATTTCTTTGACATTACATTTTTCATATTTGATGAATTCTTTGTCTACACGCGAGAACATTGATTTTATATTATAATAATCGTATTATTTGTGTCATGATCGAGTTTGAAAACTGGAGTACTTTGTTGATTTGTGATCGTACTTTCGGACTGTGCCTTAACAGTCAAGTAGCTTAAATGTTGACAGGCGACGACGATGGTACACTAAAAATGATAAACACACTTGTAACGTCGTTACCATTGTGTAATTAACGAGGGCAAAGTAAGTAAAAAGCGTTTATCAAGCAGTTGCGACCACTCGGTAGTTTAATTAAATTTTTAATTTATTGTGAAGGAGGTCGCGTGTAGCGCCCAGCGAGCGCTCGCAATTAGCTGCTATCTTAATCTAATGTTACGTACACACTATCTCCTTAGCGGTGAAAAATGTATTTGTTGAAATTAATGTTTTTGTGTAATTTTTTTTAATTTCCTTACCTATATTAGCTTTTCAATTAGCTTAATCAATAGTGAAGGTATACCTTTGGTATACCTTCACTATTGATTAAGCTAAAGAATATTGCGAAATATTCGTAAATGTTAGTTTGTATCTAACGAGCATATATTATTTATTATCTTTATGGATTATCTATCCACCGATATCTTTGCTTTCCACCATTTTCGGCCACCGTGGTAATGCCGTGTTTTCAACCAGCTACCTAAAAATGATATCTTATCTTGTAACCAAGTTACAAACGAAGAGTTTTAAGTTTATCTTCGTAACCTTATGGTTAACATCCTCACTGGCAGAAACTGGAGAGGAATGAATTGCCCAGACGCTGCTATTAGGTAATTCACCAAGTTTTTGCTATCTTCTTGGTAGTATAAACCTATTAATATTAAGTATGCTCACTGCCATGGCAACCGAAAATCTGGATGATAGATATAGGAATAGGGGACGTAAATACAGCTATATATGTGGACCTATATATATTGAGGGAATATGTTCCTGTGTATCACTGAAACTAATTCAGTTTCAGTTCACACAGGCGAAGGTACGTGTAGTATCTAATAAGTTGTATATTTCATAACGAACTATATTTTATGTATAGGCGAGCTTGATAGCCGAGGTGACCTTTTTGGCTATAAAGTTTAAGTATACTACTTATCTTGAAGCTACGTGGCGTGGCACTATGCTGGCTTAATTGGTTAAACCGTCAGATTTGTGAACCAGAGGTCGACACATAATACTTCTGAAGTAAACCAGTAGGTTATCGTGGTGGTAGAGGTACGTTTGCTAGCTCTACTGAATACGGAATATAAAATGGAGAATACGTCCTTAATTAGCGTGTTAAATTTATGCTGCCAAACTCTCACATATTATATCGACTCACGTCACACAGAGCAAATAGGGCGCTTAAAAGTTGTTTAATGACTCATGAAGTGTGTAATGATAAAATCAGATGGTGGTCTGTTGTCTCTGCTTACCATTGAGGGGAGAAGGCGTGAGCATATTATACATATAATATATGTTTATATATATATGTTATTATATACTTGTAGTAGCCTAATACCGCGCAATCCTAGTGGTAAGCGTAATGGAATGCTAAGACGAGGTCTCGGGTTCGATTACAAGTTTTACCATGTCACACACCATGACTTTTCGATGCTTTTCGAAGTTATGTGTGTATTTATCGCAGGTTTATAAGTGCCCAGCAATAGACTCGGCACCTATTACATTGGGACCTAAACATAAACTGGCGAAATGTGAGTGCTAGCATAGGGGATATAGGCGTGAGTTTATGTCATGCTTATGTTATACTCGTAATTCAGAGAGTTTAATAGTAAGGTGACTTATCTATACCTATACAGAATCAATCAGAAGAAGTAGAGCGGACACTGACTGAGCTGCAAGATTTGAATGCAACCGGATTGGCACTCAGATGACGGGGTTGAGAAGATAACATAACATGACAAGTATCTGGAATAGTTATAGATGTCCTATTGGAGATGAACTAAGAATTACAATACCTATCCATACTAATGAATACTTATATATTAACCGCGGTAGCCTAGTGGTATGGGTAATGGACTGCTGAGACGAGGTCTCGGGTTCGATCCCAGGTTTACCATGGCACACACCAATGACTGCAATGCTTTTCGAAGTTATGTGTGTATTTATCGCAGGTTTATAAGTGCCCGGTTAATGGCAATAGGCTCGCCACCTATTACATTGGGACCGAAATATAAAACTGGTGAAATGTGGGTGCTAGTCTCTCTGCCTACCCCTTCGGGGATATAGGCGTGATATTATAAAAGAACAATTAAAAAAAATAACTTATATATTTATTAAGTATAGAATATTTATGGAAGTCAAGCGTGACATTAGGTCTTACAGTAAGCTCTATAAATTGTGTTATGCTTAACTCTCGTCGAATAATTTAACGTGTGAGATAGCAGGCATTAGAAGGCGCAAATGGTACTCGTGTACACGCATCTTTGTGTGTAAATATTTTATTATACAACTAGCATTTCCCCGCGGCATTTTCGTCGTCGCTTATCCCTTACACATGTGGGAGCGCGATTTGCTCTTCATATTTTATGGGGGATCGTAAGCTGACGTCTTTTAGATGCCTCAATGGTACAAAATACATGTATGTGTGTCGGTATTGCGTATCAAAAAACTAGCTTTACATTATTACGTTACGTTACACAAAAAGGATTGTTTTTATTTGGTGAAGCTGGAAAATTTATAGGGCCTCAATATATTTCAAAAACTGTGGTTTAATAATAGCTTAGTTCTTTCTGGGCACGCTGGGCACGTCGATTTCAGTTCACCTCGCCTGATGGTAAGCTGAAGGCAAAATCTGAGACCCTTTTAGTCTTTTTTGAACTATTTCATTAGGATTAATATGTCTATTGTTGATACCTATGACACCATCATTTGTTAGTTAGTGCACCAGTAAAACAATAGATCAGACTTTTGCGCAGATTTCTTTTCCACGATTCAGAGTGGCCCTCCGAAAAAAGTCAACTTAACAATTAAAAAAAGCAGCCTTCAGATACTAAATGTAAGCTAAGGATACAACTGACAAATCACTGTTAAGGTTGTAATGATTGAAAGGCATAATTAACGGGACTTAATCGCCTTGTATCTAGGCTAAGTAAATGTTTGTAAATAGACTAAAAATCAGAAAAGCCCGCTGAGTTTCTTACCGAAAAGTCTTCTGAGGCCGAGGTCACGTTTCGAACCGGTGGACCATTAATTATAAAATATATTTTATATTGACGTTTAAGACTATGCAGAATAAATTATTTTTAAATTTTGTTTTTTTTTTTAATTTTGTGCTATACGACAATTTATATCACCTTAATTACCTTCAATAAGCAATAATACAGGGACCGATCCAGTTTGTATCAGTTAATTGCAAATATCAATATAAAGCTACACTTTATTCAATCTACTGTACCTATCTGAAAAAGATGCCAGTGTCCGGTCCAAAAGAGCACCAAAACCCAGACGATGATGTGTATTCGCTTTTTAAAAATGCTTTATTTGTAGGAATTATTCATCTAGAGATAACATACGTGCGAATAGTCTCAAAGTCGGGACTGACTATTTATTTATTTTAACTTTTTCGGAAAACTTACAGCTAAAAGATGAGGTTAAATAACATCATATAACATAAGGAAGGCCACTTAAAAGTTTTCACCGATAACCAGTATTTCATAGTCATAAAAGAATTTATGGCAACATACACAGTTTTACGGTATATTTGAAATTTAGATAAAAATTAGTTAGATACGGCAGCATTGTATTAAGCGAAGACGAAAACGCACGAAAGCGGACCCGCGTTGATACTTTGAACGTATCTATTCTTCGAACACATCCACTTAACATTAAGGTGATGACGAAGATCTTTCAAAAGGATAAGGATTTTAACCACAGGCCTCACAATCGTTAGGCCAACTCATTATCTACTATAAGCTTAGTACACATGAATCTTTTCTTGATTTTGTCGGTAGCTACCTACAAAATCAAGAAAAGATTCCTGTCTGCTATGATAAGTTAAAATGTAAATTGATGTACACCATTAAGATGATTAATCATATCATACTGTTTTTAAATTTATTTTATGGTTGAGTCACAGAAGAGAAAAAACTAGTAGAAAAGTAGGTAATACGACAGATTCAATACCAGAACCGAAGTCGCCAAACTCACACCTACAACCGTTAATAATACGTTACATTATTGTTTCAATTAGTCGTAAATATACTACCTCTAATGCCAAATTAATTCAAATCATACGCATTACAAAACGATAACATACCTTAACCGTTGAGTTGAAAAAGTGATTACTTTGCTATGTATAAAAAAAGATTAGGATTTATGATTTGAACAAGCTTGAATTTATACCTACGTATGTCAGGGAATTCGCTGCGTAAAACCTAATTAACACAAAAACCTCTCACTTCCATTTGTTTTTTGTTTTCCATGGGTGGACTTGTTATACGGTTGCTCATCAAGATAATAACGACAGCTAAGCCGGGCTAGATTCTCTAGCAACTAACTGACGAGTTCGGTAAACCGACCAATTAAGGAGACTGGCGGGTGACGACCTAATCCTCTTTAACGGGATACCGATTCCTAACCGTAGGTAACTGAGGCCGGATAGTGGTATGTTCTAGTACCTTTGATTCTCACACACATATTGACGTACCCATAAAATTATTCTTAGAGGAACTAAGTGTGCCAGTGGCATACATATATTTACACAAAACCTAACCGCGAGAAAGTCACAGAGTATATGAATCGTGAAACTTTTTATTTATTAACCAAGTAAGTAAATAACTTTGAATGAAGTATATATTGCCGTGACCTCAATGTTTCTACACTAAAAGTCACAAGTCACTACCACTGATATTTTAAATTCAGCAACAGTGAAGAAGTCTGTCTATTTACGCTAGTAATATTAATATCTATGGACATACCTTACCTTATATAACAATTCTTTGACTTTATACATGTTCAAAGAGTAGAACTATCATAAAATGTATAACCACAGTTAAATAAATAAATAAATACCTAATACCAAATGAAAATATGGTGCATATTTGAATAAATTTGGTTTGATATAAACATCCTATAAATATCATGATAACTTCCAAGAAAGTAGCAGAAAGTTATTATGAAATAACAAAATCGACTTACAAATTGTATTTTAATACTTACCTACGTAATTTAACTTCTTCAGTATCTGTCTCAAAATATTCGACGGTTATTAACTGAGATACGTTCATTCCATACCAAAATTGATTAGAATTATTATTTGATTCAAAAGGAATCTGTGTTGTGTCTGCAAAATTGTATGGTCGTAGCAAACCAATTCAAATTAAATACAAATTAAATTGAGCTGTGATAGAAATCCATAAGAATTTGACAGCCTATGTGGCATGGCGGTAGTGAATGCGACTGCTACGCAGGAAGCGCGGGTTTGATCCCCGTTCAGTGCATCAGAGCGCTCAGTGCATGAATAAAGCTATTTGCACTGGCTTAGTCGAGGCTCGGAGAGCACGTTAAGCCGTCGGTCCCTGTTCTGATATAAACATCTATGGCAGTCGTCACGGGTAGTTGGAGCTCTAAAAAGTTGAACAACTGGTCTAGCTACAATTCTTCGAAATGGCCTATACCTATAGGTTGTGGAGACTAGAAAGAATACGGACCTCAAATCTGAGGTGACGGCTTCGAATGCGACTGGGACTTACGCACGTCTGATAATAATAGTAATTAATCAGAATATATTATTAATATATGTATAGTTATTTTATATCTTTTTTATACCTTTGATATATACATCTAGCTGGGACAGGTTATCCAGATCGGTAGAAACAACTTCGAGAATGAGCTAAACAGAGGGATCCAATTAAGATCATCATTTGGCAATTTATGTCAGGTCTTCTCCTCACTCCTACCGCAATACCTGAAAACAAAACAACATGGAGGATAGACGATTACTTTTATATCTATTATTAGAGATAGAAAATGTTAGCTGATATTGTCGTTCTAACGCGAAAGCCTAGTGGTATGGGTAATGGACTGCTGAGACGAGGTCTCGGGTTCGACCCCAGGTTTACCATGGCACACACCAATGACTGCGATGCTTTTCGAAGTTATGTGTGTATTTATCGCAGATTTATAAGTGCCCGGTTAATGGCAATAGGCTCGCCACCTATTACATTTGGGACCTAAATATAAACTGCCGAAATGTGGGTGCTAGCACCTCTGCCTAGCCCTTCGGGGATATAGGCGTGATATTATAAAAAAAAATTCACCGTCGGATTCACAGTCGAGTGTAACGTAGATCTAATACCTATTAGACAAACAACAGCAGTAGTACTTACTGCGTTTTACTGCAGAGAGAATACACTACCTACCTCAATCAGACGACTCTGCATTCAAACAGAAAATTTCATTTCAAAATCATGAGTAGTCTTTTCACGATTCGCTTCCTCTTATAATTCAATTATCCCTGTCTGTACGTTCTTTTTTTTTTTTTTATGGCACGTCAATTTGACTTCACCTCGCCTGATGTTAAGCTGAAGGCAAAGTCTCATGAAAGAGGGTCACCATTGCAAACACGTTCAGTGCTACAATGGTGGCGCTCAGCTTGACGGCCTCATCAGATGCTTTTTCACGCCCCGCTTGTCAATACTGGTATAAATTCTGCTAGTAAAATAGATTTAGAAAAAGATACCTAGGTAAGACTAAAATGAGAAAACTTACCTACCTAAAGAAAACTACGATAGGCGCGTTTTGTAGTTTTTGTAGAAAATTTTGGAAGAGAAGAGAAGAGCCAAAATTTTTAGGTTATGACCTAACGCGCTAATGTCTATCGAATGCCGCCTTACTATAAAAAACGTAGTCATTAAATTTTATATGACCAGTAGGTGTGTGTCCAATATAACTACACCTCTTTGAAATGAAATTTTATTAGCACCTATAATAAATTTTCTTGAAATATTTTTATAGAGAAGTAAGTCATTTTTATTTTGTTGAACTTTTGCTTTTTGATTTGCCGAACTTCAACGTCAATCATAATATAATTATATCTACACTAGTGGTCTTCTCCTCCCCTTACCACAATGCCTGAAAACAAACGTTTTCGACCAGTTCGTCCTACCTGTTATGACTTACCTTACAGTGTCGAAACGTGGACACTGACGGTTGGATTAATCAACAAATTAAAAGTCGCTCGGTGCAGCTCAGCCAGATGGACTGATGACCTGAAAAGGGCGGCTGGGATAGACTGGATGCGGAGGGTGGAGGACAGGGAGCAGTGGCGCCCATTGGGAGAGGTCTAGGTCCAGCAGTGGACTGCGATAGCCTGATTGATTGATAGATTGATTGTACTTCTCCACGTTATTTATCATTAAATCGAACTGATTTCACCTGGCAATATTCTTAAAGGTTTACATTGACAGTTATGAACATTTCAATTCCAATACACTACGATATTTAACCATATATGGGTAGTTTTAAAATTAAGCAGGTAATTAAAAAAAAAAAAAAAAGAATTAACTTTTTCCCCACAATTAAGGGAAAACGCATTTCAGACGCGCCGTGAAGTAGGCACCTAAATACTTTTTACTTTTCATGCAGATTGTTTTGAGTAGGTACGGTCGGTACTGCCGCAGCGGCACAATTTGTTGTTTTTTGGTAACTAGTACCGCTTTTACACTTTCATCAAAAAAAATTGCAAACAAATATGTATCAGAAATTAAGAGAAGCTACCATTCAGCCAGAATACTAGTATTACAACTTAGGGATAAAAAATGTCATAACCGTGGGCAAACCCTGGTATATCATCGTATAGTAAAGTGACTCACCCAGACACAAGACTATCTGTATGGAAAGATATTTTATTTGAATAATTGATGAGATACGTGATTCTAGTCTCCAATAGTTCCAGCCTTCGTCTATTTTTCAACTGCACCACGTCGTTTTAATAAAAAATGTATTATTCCATAAACCCCTAATAAATTTTAAAATAAATTGGTTTGATTAGTATTGTATAGAAATATTTTAAGATACCTATTTTAATGTATTATTCCATAAACCCCTACCCTAATTCATTTTAAAATAAATTGGTTTGATTAGTATTCCATACATTTTTTTTGAAATATTAAATATTTTATTATTTTAGTCAAGAGTATAAGGCGTTGCGAATAAAATTGATGTGTTCAAAACAATGTCTTGATTAAATCGTAATGCTAGCTTAGAAGGATGAATGGTTTTATCAGTATTTCTATTAACCTTACCAACTTCCAGCTAATGTCATATTGCATGTGTTACGAATAACTTTCGATCGTTAAATTTACCTTAACAGTAACAGTAACTTAGATGACAGAACATTAAATCTAATTAGAAGTTTCTTTACTGCCAAAGCATTGTAAGAATCGAACATAAAGTCAAACATAAAAGCCAAAAATATTCGGTTTGGTCCCGGAACTTCTTGAGTTTGTATCGTAAGATCGAGTTCTTGCGACTAGGCGTTTATACTGCTGGTGCCTACTTCCATAGCGGAACACCCTTTCATCGGATGGATACCGTATGCCTAAATTTCCGAGAGTCATATAAAAAGTAAGGCTCGGCGCAGGTATTTCAGCGTCCGCCCCAAAACCCTATTCCAGCAGCCTTTCCTAGTTACGTTTCATCACTAATCTTGGCCACATTTCAAAGAGGATATTTACAATAACAAGTACACGCGGTTTCTTATAAACTGAAGGGTCACATCTCTTGAAATAGAATCGTTGGTGTTTTAATTCATATTATCTGGGGTATTTGGATCTCAGTTAAGGTAATACTAAAATAACTAAATATTTTTTTCAGTACGACATTATAAAATTTATTGAAAAGGAATCAAACCTGCAACCTCCGACCACGTACAGACCAAACATAAAAAATACACAGTAAGATCGTGAAAATTTTTTCTTGATCTCGAAAAAGAATCGCGATACCACGTGGGCACGCATAAACTGCCGCGGGCCAGACTCAGCAAGTGAAGGAGTGGACTGTCGATGTTACGGCTTTATGACATCGAGAGCCAATTTAGCACTAGATATTCGGTGAGGTGAGACACGCTTATTATCGGTCGGCTGCATGCCCGGTTCACCGGTGACGAATTGAATCAGCTAGGATATTCTCATTTGACATCTAGTTATACGTAATAGGTAAAACCTAACGATCAGTAGGTAATCTGTGTAAATCTGTATACATGGCACTTACTAAAACTATTTGTCTTAATATGTGTTTGATTTAGGTAAACTCTGAAATGTCTAAGCCGATATAGACAGAATCTAAAGAACTAATATTATAAGTAGTAACGAGTCTCTGGAGTAGCCTTTCCTCTCGGTGTTGAGGAGACAGATGACAATCAATCTCAAAAAAGTCGAAGTGAACCAAGTTATACAGCTGTAGGATGACGGCCACGCACGGGCTCCAAAGTGCAAGCATTCGATGCAACGGGCATTGGCGCTTAGACGAATAGAAAAATTTATAAAGAAGAAAAAATGGTGCTTACACGCTCCATTGATATAACTTACCAATTTATTTTTAAGTCACGCTAACTACTTGTTATTGGAAGTAATAAAATATCTTTGGGTAGATTGCGAATACATTATACAAAAGAAGGTTTTTTGTATGAAATAAAAATAGAACGCAAATTTAAAAGTAAGAAAAACCACGATATCCTCTCGCGAAGTACTAAGCCTGTATTATCTTAAACCGATAATCTAAAAATATAACTATGTAGCTAGTAAGTATACAATGAGTCTTTTGATACTTCCATTTCATACGACGGATAAGATTCCAATAATACGAGTATCTATTGGAACGGGAATTACACAAACAGCCCCTTTCATGATTAATATTTTTGTATTAAGTACTTTACTGTAGCGCTCCTACCTATCCTAACACCCCCCCCCCCTAATTGCACCACTCCCCCTTTTTTTGTTTTTCTTTACTTCCTACTTTTACCCTAGAACGATATATAAATTACCTATTCCTATTATAATATAACCTACATAATATATAATCTAAATAATATATAACCCAAATAATATATAACCTAAATAATATATAATCTAAATAATATATAACCCAAATAATATATAACCAAACAATATATAATCTAAATAATATATAGCCCAAATAATATATAATCTAAATAATATATAGCCCAAATAATATATAACCCTAATAATATATAATCTAAATAATATATAACCCAAATAATATATAACCCTAATAATATATAATCTAAATAATATATAGCCCAAATAATATATAATCTAAATAATATATAACCCAAATAATATATAACCCTAATAATATATATCCTAAATAATATATAGCCCAAATAATATATAATCTAAATAATATATAACCCAAATAATATATAACCCTAATAATATATATCCTAAATAATATATAACCTAATATATATATGTATATATATATATATATATATATATATAACCTAACATAACCTAGGCTTCTATCCAATTTCACCTACTACTGTACCTACTTGTGTCCGAAACACTAAATGATATGAACCTATCTAGAATCTATCTTAGTAGATACTACACTATCACTATTATAACTTTATTAACTACTAGAATTGGCCAGTGATTCGTCTAGTAGCTTTATTAGGAACCCTTATCATGTTCCATAGTAATCCTAGTTCTATAAGGTGCGGAATGTGAAATCTACTATCAGTCTCCTAAGTTTACCCCTGACAAACTATGATATATTATAATCTAAAGAACACAGTTGAATAATAATTAAATTAAATTCATTTGTTTACTATTTTGAATATGCGTCATCCTATCTAGTTACACCTGATGGTAAGTAACTATTCTGAGTTATTAAATTAAGTTGGACCTACTTAAATGACTGAACTATGAAAGGAACCTTACTTTTTTATTCCTAAGAATAATAATATCACACAAACGAATTCCACCTGATGGCAAGCGATTACCCTAAGGTGTAAAGTTAAGTTGTATTTATTCAATAATTAAATTGTGAAACCTAGTTGTACCTAAATATGTATTATACGTAATATTCTAACAATGCCCATCTGATGGTAAGTGATTATTTTTATATTATGAAATTAATTATTCCTATTCAATAATCAGATTGTGATACCTAGTTGTACCTAAATATGTATTATAAGTAATATTCTAACAATGGCCACCTGATGGTAAGTGATTATTTTTATATTATGAAATTAATTATTCCTATTCAATAATCAGATTGTGACACCTAGTTGTACCTAAATATGTATTATAAGTAATATTCTAACAATGCCCACCTGATGGTAAGTGATTATTTTTATATTATGAAATTAATTATTCCTATTCAATAATCAGATTGTGATACCTAGTTGTACCTAAATATGTATTATAAGTAATATTCTAACAATGGCCACCTGATGGTAAGTGATTATTTTTATATTATGAAATTAATTATTCCTATTCAATAATCAGATTGTGACACCTAGTTGGACCTAAATATGTATTATAAGTAATATTCTAACAATGCCCACCTGATGGTAAGTGATTATTTTTATATTATGAAATTAATTATTCCTATTCAATAATTACATTGTGAAAGGTTATATGTTCCTAAGCATGAATTATACCTAATATTCTAACAGTACCTGTTGGTAAGTAGGTATTTTTATCCCCCCCTTGGTTTTGATGAAAGGCCCCTCTCTCGCCTGTCATAGTGAAACCCAGCCTGTATACTGGTTCCTCCTGTGTCTTTATATAGGTATTGAAAGACCGTACAGGTTCTTCCGCCTATACCGAAGACACCTCGGTATCTAATCTTTGCCCCAAATCCTTATTAGGATAAACTATTAGAATAGTATAATTGCTCCTAATAGTGCTATAAGTATTTTACTTCAGATGATATTTGTCTCTCATGGACTCAATCAATAGGTACTTATGTGCCAACTTTATATAATCTAATAAATGCAATAATACTTTTATCAAGTCAGTTATAGGTTGTCTCGTAAGGACTTTATAATAATGCTATGCATCTATGATACAAGTCTAGGTTGTCTCATAAGGACTTTATAATAATGCTATGCATCTATGATACAAGTGCACGTAGTATTAACGCCTACATTTCATTTATGAAAAAGCGTGTTAAGTTGTACAAAGCTCAAATATTAATTCACTTTATACTTTGCGAAGTCTAATGTGCTATCAACCAGCTCACTGTAAAATATTCGATACAAGTATTAGGTTCTCGTTATGTAGAGGTCATTCTCTCTGTTCTCATTGTTACGAACCACTGCACTCATCCCATATCCAGGGACCTGGCAAAAGAGATAGTTCTCTCGGCTAAACAATTTTCGAGCATATCCATAGTTGGAAGGGTCTCATCTACCGTGAGGGCTCAAGCACTTAGCCTGGTTAGTTATGATCACAGACAGTAACGTTTCTACGTTCAATGTGTGCGAAGCTTGATTCTAATTGAGTGGATCATAGCAAGTTAAACAAACATCAAACTCAAGAATGCATCTAAAATTACTCATAGATAATTCTATTGTTATATTAAGTTTTACTTAACTTTGTACACAATAACACTTATCTCACAAATAATCACTGATTTTATTCACTTGTTTTATTAGTTAACACTGTTTCACTGCATTATTACTGAATTTCGTCTGAACAACACGGTGATAATATCACATTTAGTTCCTTCAAGATGGTACCTACTTACTTACTACTTATAACGCTATACCTATTATGTGTAGTTCACAACATAGAAATTATTATTAAGAATTTACAACACCCTACACATTAAATGCTCCGTTGCAAAGAACTCCTGACAGTAACACTATACCAACTTTGTTTCCTACAACGCTGAACTAATAAATTAATCATCTACAATTCCCTACACATCCTAATGAGTACCTGCCTAACCTAGCTATAGACAATTTCCCTGTGTGAACAACCCATTCCCGATATTCTAATCGTGTGGTGTGTAATGTACCCTAATTCTAGCTGCGAGGGAGCGCGAGGTCGTTAAGCTCGACTCTGTGCTACCTAGAACGGGTGTGCGGACCAATTCTCAAACGACTGACGTCAAGGGATCTTGAGAATTGACCCTAGCGAGAGGAATAAATTTGTGTTTATATACATAAATACATAAGACGAGGCTGTCAAAGACACCCCGGGAGCTGATTCGGTCCCACTTGCATAGGGTAAAACCAAATTGCCGTCCGCTCCAGATACCGGCTGCCTAGCTCTTAGAGGATACGGACTTAGTTAACACCGCCAGGTTTCCATCCGTAACTAGCACATCGCTAGATTTTGCTACCTATACGGGACTCCTAGCTATCAACCTATGGCCACAGCCTTCCTAGCCCTACGTCTAACTACTTCCCAACTAACGACACCCTAACAATCGATAAATTACGTTAATCCCTTCAACAATCCACAAAATAAATTTAATAATTAATATTTTACGTATTAAAACTCTATTTCCCAATAAATATGTAAAATTTACGTTCATCCCTTCAACAACCCACAAAATAAATTTAATCATTAATATTTTACGTATTAAAACTCTATTTTCCAATAAATATGTAAAATTACCCCAAAGTATTTCAACAAACCGCGTGGAATTCTCAAAATGGCGTCCCGACTTTATAAAATTAATAGATTGAATGCAAATTATAAAGCCCATAATTAATAACACTTAAAACAGAAGAAACAAAACAATTTACAAGAAATCTCCATTACTATTACTAGAATTAAACCCCAATAAAGATCTTATTTCACCATGTAATAAATAGCGTCTCACCAGTCTAAAGTCTTTCTATGATCTCTATGTCTAGTTCCCCAGCGCTCCAGAAGTCAAGTGAAGATCCCAAGTGGCGCTCTTTTTTCCCAATTCTTTGTTGATGACAACTTCACCCCTTTCAAATCCGGATGTTAATTACCCTATTACTTACATTATATTAGTTATTAAAAGTTTCAACGTAATATTATACCAATTGACTTATTTTAATGTTTTTCAAACAAATGTTAATGCTTTTCTAAATAAATACTAATATTAATATCTCACAGCGAACTGTTCTTAGATAATTAATAATTTAAACTATCAAATTCTTATGTGAACAACTTCACTCCATTGAATCCCGAATGTTGATTATTCATTACTTATATTATAACAATTATCAAATTTCAACGTCATATCATACCAATCGACTTATTTTAATGTTTTCAAACAAATATCAATATTTTCTAATCAAATATTAATATTAATATCCCACAACGAACCATTCTCAGATAATTAGTATAATGAATCCTTGCATAATCCTTGACTAGCTTCCGGCCACGCACACAAGTTGCCAGGACAATTTCAATATTATTATTTTATTTTATTTTTTTATCCTTCGCTCAATTGAAGCAATATTTTGAACGATCTATTTATCCAGATTGTTACTAATTCCCCTCATATATTTTTTTCTTAATGTAATTTCAATTTAAAACCATAGAATATTTGGTCATTTCAAATTAATCAAACAAAACGCACTATATCATGAAATGATAAATTATTGTCAATTCCCGAACGTGATTTTTTTCACGCGGCTACATCGTCTATGTTTTGCTGCACCCAGTATTCATATAACAACTTTTATTAGTTTAATTATCAAACAAATAGTCTCGATCACTACTGGAATAATGAATAATCTAATCTAAATATTAAAACATATTTCCAATTAAAATCACATCTATATGACAATTCTCCAACCAACGTACACCCGACTACCAATCAAGCCATTGTTTACGTTTGAACAATCGTTGAAACTTATCAAACCTCCTGGTCTTGTGTATTTTATTACAGCATACAGCATACACACAGATTACAATAAAGAATTAACGAATAATCCAACCATAAGGAATACAACTGTATGACTTTCAAACTTTCAACTCAACTTAAACTCAAATCCCATCTGGTAAGCTAATATAAATAAATTATTATTGTATTCTTTTTACACTGACGGACTCATAAACTGCATCAAAGTAATAGACGACTTCGAAATAAATATTTTAACCAAGTATGCATACTTTCTATACAGATTTAAATTGAAACCTCTAGATTGGTTCGTGAACTTTAAAACAGCGTAGGGTCATATCTTTAAGTTTAAGTTTATGTACTGGAAAGGACCTTAAGACTTTTTTTGAAGAAAAAACAGAAATTTAAGAAAAATTGGTTTAATTAAAAAATTGGTTTTAACAATAGACACAAACTTTATGCAAGGGTTTATTTGTGTTTTAATAAGGTGTATTACCCCCACGTGCCCTTATTACGGATTCTAATCGGTTCCGCATAGATTTTATAAGGGTTTTTAAAAGATCTTGCGGAATATTGTCCCATTCTTCTGAAAGTGCTGTTCTTAGTGCTGCCACTGTCGTGGGCGAAGGGTTTCTCGCATATACAGCTCTTTTTAAATTGTCCCAAAAATGCTCGATGGGATTAAGATCCGGGCTGCGTGCTGGCCAATTCATTGTACGTATCCCAACCTCTTCGCAATAATGTTGAACTTGTGCAGCTGCATGCGGCCGGGCATTATCCTGCATTAAAGTAAAATTTTCGCCTATGAATCCCATGTAAGGCACCACGTGATCTTCTAATATCTCTGTTATGTAGCGATGTGCTGTCAAACCCCCTCTATTACCGTTTTGACGGACCATGTCTATGAACACAAGTTCTGTTCGCCCGTTCATCGATATGCCACCCCAGACCATACATGAACCGCCTCCAAAAGGAACACGCTCCTCAATGCAACTTTGAGCATATCGCTCCCCACGTCGACGATAGACTCTTCTGCGACCATCTGCACCATATAAACATGTCCTACACTCGTCCGTGAACAATACAGAGGCCCACTGCTCTTCTGTCCAATTCAGGTGATGACGCGCAAATCTTAAGCGAGCTTGTCTGTGAGCTGTAGACAACTTTGGACCATTTGCTGGTCTAAAAGGGGTGATATCCGCTTCCTTTAACCTTCTTCTTATTGTTCGTGCACACACGTTTACTCCACGCACTTCATTAAGCTCGGTTTTGATGTTAACTGACGTGAGGAAACGATTTCGCAGGGAAGTTATAACAATAAATCGGTCATCACGACCTGTGGTTGCTCGAGTTCTGCCTGTACCACGTCTCCTCCTGTAAGACCCTGTCTCTACAAACCTTCTGTATATTCTAGAAACCGTAGACTGGTTTAAATTTAAATTTCTACCAATCGTTCGTTGATCCAAGCCCTCCCGCACCAATGCTACAATTTGTGCCGCTTGTTCGGACGAAGTATCCATATTATGGTTCAAAAACTCTCGATGTGTTAAAAAACTAACCCAACAATTATGCTGGTAACAATAATTCAATTGACAAAACAAAAAAAATCAATGAGAATCAATTTAAAACTTTGCTATAAATAACACGCAAATCTGATACTACAAGTAAATTTTCTTTTCCCGGCTATATTCATTTGTTTTACTGCAGTTCTATTTTTAAATTTAATTTTTTTTTAAGATTAAGAGCCAGTCTTTCCATATTTATATAATTTAATCTAAAAAATTTGCATACTTATTATAAAAAATCCTTTTAGAATAAACCTGAACTTTGATGCAGTTTATGAGTCCGTCAGTGTATTATATATTATTATATTCTTAAATATATATATATTGTTTTGTTTCTGTACTAATATCAATATTTTATTTGCTTTCAGGACAGCCAAGACGATAACGTATAACGTATAACTATGTTCTAACATAACCTATGCATCAGTGAAACAATAATTTGAAATATATTGAACATATTACATGGGACAAATGAATATATATATACATATACATGCCCAATGCAGACTCAGAAACCAGTACAATTCCAATATAAGTTTACACCCATCATTAATTCGTTATAAGGTACAATTTTATCAATATCTAATTCTAGATCATTGTTTATTGTCATATAGTTTGTTTTAATATAATAATGTATGATCAAAATAAGTTATTATACTCAAATTATCAGTGAAGATATAATTTTATATCCATGTAAGTATTTTATTGTAAGTATTTCAATAATAAATTAAACATTTAAATTTTAATTTCTCCTATTTATTTCAACGCCATCTAACGGATTTTGATATACACTATCTGCTACTTTATTTCACCACCTCGTAATTCAATACAGGACTATTGACCTAATTAGATACTTCCCCTACTCACATACTAGGTGGCGCTCTATTAAAGATTTTAATTTGTTTATTAAATGTAATGGAATTTGTTCCGTTACATCCCGACCCCCTGAATCTTCATGCAGAGTATAATGCTAAGCTATAGACCGTAGTGAAGATTCACACTAACTTAAGATTATAACTAGCCTCCCTCTTCCCATATGCGAAACAAAACTTAGCCAGTTCCAGTTATGATTCATCTTCTGCACATTATATGTGGTGTGTAATTTTTCAACCAACGTCCAAATTAAATCCCTAATCAACATCGAAATCAAGCTTGATGGTTGCATCTCTGTACAACATTATCCCTGCGTCGGATTATGACAAGTTTCAGTGGGAGAAGTCTGGTTGTGAGTCAAACTCCAATGCTGTCATTTGAAAGTAATGTCCTGAGATGGAACCAACCTTACGTTCTTACTACAGTTCATTACAATCTTCCCCTAAAACGAGTCATTCCAATGACTGACAAACATAATGAGTACATACGACTTCACCCCACCTGATTCAATTCGACCAGCCATTCAAATTGAAGTTGGTGTATGTAAAGTGTGCTTAGTTATAGCCTAACCTGTTTAGTTGCGAATTCATGAAGGCCCTTTCAATGGTACGCTTGTTTTCTAACCTAACTTCTAAGCTTTACCTTCATGAACCCGATTTGTGATGCGTGCACATAAGTGAAGCATAACCTGCCCTCTCAATAATACATCTGTTCACTTGTATTATAGATAAATAATGCTAATTGGGATGGTCCACCATACTGATTTTAGCTTCATTCATCTCATCATTCTTCACCGAAACTCATACATCCCTTATCGTACTATTCCAAAGTTTTTTTTTTTTTTCCAGATATTCTACCAGAACCTTCCTAGCATGGTCATTCAATACCAACCAATCAGCATTATAAAATTGTTGGGGTGACTAAATCCTTTAATTAGAATAAAATTTCATTCCCTACTCTATTTCCCTCAGACTAACCCCCCTTGACATCTATGGAAAGTAAATAAATAATTTTTTTTTTTTTGGTAAAGCCTCCCTGCTCCCCTCCATCTGACAGAAAAAGTAGGTCGTTACAATTTTTTTTCAAGTGTGAGATTATTAACCTAACTTTATCTTTATTTTGAATAATGAAAATAAATGAATGTAATTCCTTTCTTTATTTGACACCCACCCAATCTATCAGATTTATTTTCCATAAAAGTCCAATTCCAAACAAAATTTCTTACAATGCCAAAATCAATTTAAACATTTCTCCTCACTGAATAAAAATTTAAAAAATTCTTACAGTAACTACATCAATTTAACCATTTCCCCTCAACTAAACAAAAATTATGAAAAATTCTATCTATGTATGTAATACAACTCCCACCTAATATATGTACTTGTTTTAATTAAACAATATTTCTATCCGACAATACCTCATGTCAACAATTAAATTTTGCTAAAAACACTTCCTTTATAGTTTTCTTGTTTTTTTTTTTCAAAACAACAAGCTTTTACTAAAAATCTTATTAATTTTAATTAATATAATATTATACTCAACAACGTTTTATTTGTCATTTAAAATAGCTGAATATTTGGTTTTTTTTTCCTCGAATAAAATTTAAAATCGTGCCCTAGTATTTTTCTCACTTTCATTCATTATATTTATCTTTATACCTAAGACATTTACTTTTACATTTAACAATGACTATATTTATCTATGTTATAACTTTATTGATTTCACAATAGTATTAATAAAACCTTTTCAAAAGAAACTGAATTAACATTTCTACCATGACTAATCACTAGTTCCCCGATCCAGCCTCCTCCACTAGGATTATACATAATACTTAGATAAATGTATAGCATTATATTTTTCCCGTATTTTATTAGTATGTGGATCCATTAAACATATATACATTACGAAATGGACTCTCTGCTACAACATAAGGCCCTTCATAATATTGGTTCAAATTTCTTTGTTTATTTTAGCGCAGTATTAGATTTATTTAGTCTCCTAATCTTTACTAAATCACCTATCTGGTATTCTATTATTCTTTTACTACTATTAAATTTTCCCTCCCGTCGGTTTGCTGCAATTTTTAAATTCTCCCTAGCCTGCTCTCTTAAACAAATCTATTATCTGCCTATCAATAAATAATTCTTTCGGTTTTAAATCTCTATAGCCTAACCCCTCTGTAATTCAACGTGCCATTTTTAAATATTTTCTAAAATCCTAAAATAATAATATTCATTTTAATTTCAATTATCTAATCACATTCTCATCAAATATTAATATTAATAATAAATGGCAAGTTTAATGAATTATTTTAAGGATAGAATTAATCTTAAGGATAATAAAATGCTATTTCTCATTCTCTTGCCCCCCACACAATTATTGTACTTAATAATTACTTTACGACCCCCCTTCCTTTATAATATAATAGGTATATGTATTTGTAACTAAATTCGTATTCGAGCTTATTTTTTTTTTTTTTATTATTATTCTAATCTAACGACCCCCACTCCATTATAATATAGTAGATATTATGTATTTGTAACTAAATTCGTACTCGAGCATATTTTTTTATTTTATTTTATTATTATTATTCTTTTTATTATTATTCTAATCTAACGACCCCCATTCCATTATAATTCTGAGTACTCAAATAACTAAGTTAAATTTAAAGATTCCTAACCAAAATCACATTCCCACCTTTTACCTATTTATTATACGGCAACAAATTGTACGGTATATATGTAAGTATATACCGTCTATCAAATTATTATTACTAATATAATACCCTTATATATCATAATTTTCTAAATAAATAATAGTAAATTTTATTATCTGCCTAATAATATCTATTCTTAGTACTTTTATGTATATAATTTACACTAACCAATTTATGAATTAATTACTTTATATTCATAATTTATTTATATTGATTTTATTTTTATTTACTAAATATAACTTGAAATTATTATTACTATACTGTATAATTCATCATAGCTAAATTATTATAACAACGCATAACATCCTATACCTAATCATTACAAGAGATACGGCATCTCATTTTCTCCGTCGACTGTACCTATTACATGATCTTACCTTCCTAACTCAACATAAATAAAATTAATTTAAACCTAAGTTTGAATCCTGGTCACGGCAAACCATATTGTAGCGCTCCTACCTATCCTAACACCCCCCCCCCTAATTGCACCACTCCCCCTTTTTTTGTTTTTCTTTACTTCCTACTTTTACCCTAGAACGATATATAAATTACCTATTCCTATTATAATATAACCTACATAATATATAATCTAAATAATATATAACCCAAATAATATATAACCTAAATAATATATAATCTAAATAATATATAACCCAAATAATATATAACCAAACAATATATAATCTAAATAATATATAGCCCAAATAATATATAATCTAAATAATATATAGCCCAAATAATATATAACCCTAATAATATATAATCTAAATAATATATAACCCAAATAATATATAACCCTAATAATATATAATCTAAATAATATATAGCCCAAATAATATATAATCTAAATAATATATAACCCAAATAATATATAACCCTAATAATATATATCCTAAATAATATATAGCCCAAATAATATATAATCTAAATAATATATAACCCTAATAATATATATCCTAAATAATATATAACCTAATATATATATGTATATATATATGTATATATGTATATATATATATATAACCTAACATAACCTAGGCTTCTATCCAATTTCACCTACTACTGTACCTACTTGTGTCCGAAACACTAAATGATATGAACCTATCTAGAATCTATCTTAGTAGATACTACACTATCACTATTATAACTTTATTAACTACTAGAATTGGCCAGTGATTCGTCTAGTAGCTTTATTAGGAACCCTTATCATGTTCCATAGTAATCCTAGTTCTATAAGGTGCGGAATGTGAAATCTACTATCAGTCTCCTAAGTTTACCCCTGACAAACTATGATATATTATAATCTAAAGAACACAGTTGAATAATAATTAAATTAAATTCATTTGTTTACTATTTTGAATATGCGTCATCCTATCTAGTTACACCTGATGGTAAGTAACTATTCTGAGTTATTAAATTAAGTTGGACCTACTTAAATGACTGAACTATGAAAGGAACCTTACTTTTTTATTCCTAAGAATAATAATATCACACAAACGAATTCCACCTGATGGCAAGCGATTACCCTAAGGTGTAAAGTTAAGTTGTATTTATTCAATAATTAAATTGTGAAACCTAGTTGTACCTAAATATGTATTATACGTAATATTCTAACAATGCCCATCTGATGGTAAGTGATTATTTTTATATTATGAAATTAATTATTCCTATTCAATAATCAGATTGTGATACCTAGTTGTACCTAAATATGTATTATAAGTAATATTCTAACAATGGCCACCTGATGGTAAGTGATTATTTTTATATTATGAAATTAATTATTCCTATTCAATAATCAGATTGTGACACCTAGTTGTACCTAAATATATATTATAAGTAATATTCTAACAATGCCCACCTGATGGTAAGTGATTATTTTTATATTATGAAATTAATTATTCCTATTCAATAATCAGATTGTGATACCTAGTTGTACCTAAATATGTATTATAAGTAATATTCTAACAATGGCCACCTGATGGTAAGTGATTATTTTTATATTATGAAATTAATTATTCCTATTCAATAATCAGATTGTGACACCTAGTTGGACCTAAATATGTATTATAAGTAATATTCTAACAATGCCCACCTGATGGTAAGTGATTATTTTTATATTATGAAATTAATTATTCCTATTCAATAATTACATTGTGAAAGGTTATATGTTCCTAAGCATGAATTATACCTAATATTCTAACAGTACCTGTTGGTAAGTAGGTATTTTTATCCCCCCCTTGGTTTTGATGAAAGGCCCCTCTCTCGCCTGTCATAGTGAAACCCAGCCTGTATACTGGTTCCTCCTGTGTCTTTATATAGGTATTGAAAGACCGTACAGGTTCTTCCGCCTATACCGAAGACACCTCGGTATCTAATCTTTGCCCCAAATCCTTATTAGGATAAACTATTAGAATAGTATAATTGCTCCTAATAGTGCTATAAGTATTTTACTTCAGATGATATTTGTCTCTCATGGACTCAATCAATAGGTACTTATGTGCCAACTTTATATAATCTAATAAATGCAATAATACTTTTATCAAGTCAGTTATAGGTTGTCTCGTAAGGACTTTATAATAATGCTATGCATCTATGATACAAGTCTAGGTTGTCTCATAAGGACTTTATAATAATGCTATGCATCTATGATACAAGTGCACGTAGTATTAACGCCTACATTTCATTTATGAAAAAGCGTGTTAAGTTGTACAAAGCTCAAATATTAATTCACTTTATACTTTGCGAAGTCTAATGTGCTATCAACCAGCTCACTGTAAAATATTCGATACAAGTATTAGGTTCTCGTTATGTAGAGGTCATTCTCTCTGTTCTCATTGTTACGAACCACTGCACTCATCCCATATCCAGGGACCTGGCAAAAGAGATAGTTCTCTCGGCTAAACAATTTTCGAGCATATCCATAGTTGGAAGGGTCTCATCTACCGTGAGGGCTCAAGCACTTAGCCTGGTTAGTTATGATCACAGACAGTAACGTTTCTACGTTCAATGTGTGCGAAGCTTGATTCTAATTGAGTGGATCATAGCAAGTTAAACAAACATCAAACTCAAGAATGCATCTAAAATTACTCATAGATAATTCTATTGTTATATTAAGTTTTACTTAACTTTGTACACAATAACACTTATCTCACAAATAATCACTGATTTTATTCACTTGTTTTATTAGTTAACACTGTTTCACTGCATTATTACTGAATTTCGTCTGAACAACACGGTGATAATATCACATTTAGTTCCTTCAAGATGGTACCTACTTACTTACTACTTATAACGCTATACCTATTATGTGTAGTTCACAACATAGAAATTATTATTAAGAATTTACAACACCCTACACATTAAATGCTCCGTTGCAAAGAACTCCTGACAGTAACACTATACCAACTTTGTTTCCTACAACGCTGAACTAATAAATTAATCATCTACAATTCCCTACACATCCTAATGAGTACCTGCCTAACCTAGCTATAGACAATTTCCCTGTGTGAACAACCCATTCCCGATAT
This sequence comes from Pelosia muscerda, assembly GCA_963691645.1. Lineage (NCBI taxonomy): Eukaryota > Metazoa > Arthropoda > Insecta > Lepidoptera > Erebidae > Pelosia > Pelosia muscerda. Next base: position 12,021,146 of record OY829100.1, read on the forward strand.
TCTAATCGTGTGGTGTGTAATGTACCCTAATTCTAGCTGCGAGGGAGCGCGAGGTCGTTAAGCTCGACTCTGTGCTACCTAGAACGGGTGTGCGGACCAATTCTCAAACGACTGACGTCAAGGGATCTTGAGAATTGACCCTAGCGAGAGGAATAAATTTGTGTTTATATACATAAATACATAAGACGAGGCTGTCAAAGACACCCCGGGAGCTGATTCGGTCCCACTTGCATAGGGTAAAACCAAATTGCCGTCCGCTCCAGATACCGGCTGCCTAGCTCTTAGAGGATACGGACTTAGTTAACACCGCCAGGTTTCCATCCGTAACTAGCACATCGCTAGATTTTGCTACCTATACGGGACTCCTAGCTATCAACCTATGGCCACAGCCTTCCTAGCCCTACGTCTAACTACTTCCCAACTAACGACACCCTAACAATCGATAAATTACGTTAATCCCTTCAACAATCCACAAAATAAATTTAATAATTAATATTTTACGTATTAAAACTCTATTTCCCAATAAATATGTAAAATTTACGTTCATCCCTTCAACAACCCACAAAATAAATTTAATCATTAATATTTTACGTATTAAAACTCTATTTTCCAATAAATATGTAAAATTACCCCAAAGTATTTCAACAAACCGCGTGGAATTCTCAAAATGGCGTCCCGACTTTATAAAATTAATAGATTGAATGCAAATTATAAAGCCCATAATTAATAACACTTAAAACAGAAGAAACAAAACAATTTACAAGAAATCTCCATTACTATTACTAGAATTAAACCCCAATAAAGATCTTATTTCACCATGTAATAAATAGCGTCTCACCAGTCTAAAGTCTTTCTATGATCTCTATGTCTAGTTCCCCAGCGCTCCAGAAGTCAAGTGAAGATCCCAAGTGGCGCTCTTTTTTCCCAATTCTTTGTTGATGACAACTTCACCCCTTTCAAATCCGGATGTTAATTACCCTATTACTTACATTATATTAGTTATTAAAAGTTTCAACGTAATATTATACCAATTGACTTATTTTAATGTTTTTCAAACAAATGTTAATGCTTTTCTAAATAAATACTAATATTAATATCTCACAGCGAACTGTTCTTAGATAATTAATAATTTAAACTATCAAATTCTTATGTGAACAACTTCACTCCATTGAATCCCGAATGTTGATTATTCATTACTTATATTATAACAATTATCAAATTTCAACGTCATATCATACCAATCGACTTATTTTAATGTTTTCAAACAAATATCAATATTTTCTAATCAAATATTAATATTAATATCCCACAACGAACCATTCTCAGATAATTAGTATAATGAATCCTTGCATAATCCTTGACTAGCTTCCGGCCACGCCCACAAGTTGCCAGGACAATTTCAATATTATTATTTTATTTTATTTTTTTATCCTTCGCTCAATTGAAGCAATATTTTGAACGATCTATTTATCCAGATTGTTACTAATTCCCCTCATATATTTTTTTCTTAATGTAATTTCAATTTAAAACCATAGAATATTTGGTCATTTCAAATTAATCAAACAAAACGCACTATATCATGAAATGATAAATTATTGTCAATTCCCGAACGTGATTTTTTTCACGCGGCTACATCGTCTATGTTTTGCTGCACCCAGTATTCATATAACAACTTTTATTAGTTTAATTATCAAACAAATAGTCTCGATCACTACTGGAATAATGAATAATCTAATCTAAATATTAAAACATATTTCCAATTAAAATCACATCTATATGACAATTCTCCAACCAACGTACACCCGACTACCAATCAAGCCATTGTTTACGTTTGAACAATCGTTGAAACTTATCAAACCTCCTGGTCTTGTGTATTTTATTACAGCATACAGCATACACACAGATTACAATAAAGAATTAACGAATAATCCAACCATAAGGAATACAACTGTATGACTTTCAAACTTTCAACTCAACTTAAACTCAAATCCCATCTGGTAAGCTAATATAAATAAATTATTATTGTATTCTTTTTATTATATATTATTATATTCTTAAATATATATATATTGTTTTGTTTCTGTACTAATATCAATATTTTATTTGCTTTCAGGACAGCCAAGACGATAACGTATAACGTATAACTATGTTCTAACATAACCTATGCATCAGTGAAACAATAATTTGAAATATATTGAACATATTACATGGGACAAATGAATATATATATACATATACATGCCCAATGCAGACTCAGAAACCAGTACAATTCCAATATAAGTTTACACCCATCATTAATTCGTTATAAGGTACAATTTTATCAATATCTAATTCTAGATCATTGTTTATTGTCATATAGTTTGTTTTAATATAATAATGTATGATCAAAATAAGTTATTATACTCAAATTATCAGTGAAGATATAATTTTATATCCATGTAAGTATTTTATTGTAAGTATTTCAATAATAAATTAAACATTTAAATTTTAATTTCTCCTATTTATTTCAACGCCATCTAACGGATTTTGATATACACTATCTGCTACTTTATTTCACCACCTCGTAATTCAATACAGGACTATTGACCTAATTAGATACTTCCCCTACTCACATACTAGGTGGCGCTCTATTAAAGATTTTAATTTGTTTATTAAATGTAATGGAATTTGTTCCGTTACATTACTATCCATCTTTTTTTCTTTTTAATTGAGATTCCTCAATATTCAGCAATGTAGCAACGATGTCTACAATTCCGCCAATGTCAGACGTGCGGCAAAGATTTATGTACTGCAGAGAAAGATATTTGTGGGAAATGAATTGATAATATTGAATTTCTTTGAATTGGATATCTTCCTCCGGTTTCTAATTGACACGCTGTCAGGATTTTGGACCTGCTAAATGGGTAATCCTACTTACTATTGCATGACGATACCCACCGACTTTTGATGTCCGGTCTTCACCCATCTCAATCACTGTCCAGCAAAAAAATAAAACGTCTCACTCTCACTGTCGACCATAGCCAGGACTAGGGAACTGCAGCGTGAGGCTTGTCGCTCTGTATAATTCTACTGTTCTTTATTTAACAGTAGGTAGGTATTATAACGTTTCATTCAATCTCAAAGAAAACCAAAGAAACCTAGTTGACAAAAGTTTTTGGAGGTCGTAGAATGGTACTTAATCAAGAAATTAAAAAGTAAAAAAAGACCTAAATTATACTTAGTACCTTGCTAATGGATAAATTTATGGAGATGTTTGTGTTTTCAAAGAGTTTGTAAAGTCGATAAAAACTACTAAAATGTACTTAAGAATAACTGTCCCACCCAGGCAATGATATATAGATACCTACCTACCTATAAGTATTAAGGTTATTGAGTGTTCAAAGAAATGTGGCACATAGGTACAACCGTGTATCCTGTCAATCAAGCGTAAGATTAAATATAGGCTGTTTTATATTTATAGGTATATTGTATTCATATTTTCCACAAAAGAAGTGCGACAAAATATATCGAGTCAAATAAAATATTTTGTTTCTATGCTGAGATTATCGCATGCGGTATAAAAACTGCACTAGAGGCTGTGGTCGCTATATTTTTTTTATTTGTTACGTATTGATGCCAACAAAAATAAGTTTGAATATTCAGTTCAGTATATTTTCAGTTTATTCTAAAGCGAAATGTTATAAAGCTCAAATGGTGCATCTAAAACAAAATGCAAACATTTTATGTCAGCAGTCGAAGATTAGTTTTCATCAAAAAAATGGCTTTTCTCTAAACTCAAACATTATGTATAATAGACATGTTTTAATCGCAATATTCGCAATTACCCAACATCGTTGTAAATTAAATTATTCAATCAGTCAACTGACTGAATGAATAATTTAGCCTATTTAATTATTTAGCCTATCGTAGTCCACTACTCCCATACACGCCTCTCACAATGTTGGGAGGCTTTGGCCTACTGTTTCTACGCCGCGCCGGCTACACGAGTTGGTAGATACAGGGTTTCATTTCGAAATTCGACTTCTCAGAGTGATATTCGATAACGCAATTAAATAATTGTACCTACCCATATAATACTAACCTAATTGCCATCTACTCGAGTCAACCTTCATCTGTTGCCGTGACGTTTAGACTGGCGAAATTTTGATAACAGAAGCCAAAGATGGAAGAGAAAAAGAATAGGTACCTACTTAAGTATCAGTCCGAACTACATTAGATCAAAGACTCATAAAACCTATGTAAAATTATGTTAGCCGGGTTTCTCTTCCCGATGCAACGTATCAAAGGTAAAACTTTGCTACTAGTTAGGTACTGCAGATTAGTAGATATTTACTAGGTAGTTATACCTAATTATAGTTATTTGGTGATGTATTGCATTATACCTACACCTTAACATAAATAACGTTATTAGGTATATTTTACGCGTAGCCGCGTAGCACAGCAGAGCACTACGCTGAATTTAGTATAGTTTCATCGAACACATAGAAACTTTATGTTTAAATCAAAAGTTTCGCTAAGTTATATGGCACGTAGTGTAAGCATACACTAGTAAGAAGAAACTATACTTACCTAGATAGTTATATGAGTAGATATACTACTAAAATACTTTATTATTGAGGGTCAATAGCCTCTACAATAATATTAGTTTTAAAAGCTAATTAAAAGGAAACATTAGTAGGTATTCTTGTTATATTGTATTAATATACATAGGTATTGCTTATATATACCTACATATTTATTTAGACAATTAAATAGTAAGTATATATAATTAATAATAATAAAAATAAAACATTATATAGTATTAAAAGGAGACAAAGAGTAGTAATGAATTAATAGCGTTCATTATATATTAATGGACGTAATATATAGAACGTCCTACGTACCTACTATGTAGATATTATTACGACGCTTGGTTTCTAACTTCCCCGTGGTGCTTTGGCAAGACGACAGTAACTCTCCACCTTGGAGAGATGCTGCCGCCGAGGCTTTAATACGATCAAAGGCAATTTGTTATACGTATACATCATTCTCTGAACCTTTTCCCAACTCAGTTGGGGTCGGCTTCTTCCGGCTAAACTTCGATATTTTCCGAGAAGCGACTGCCATCTGACCACCACAACCAATGGTCCAATGACCAATAGCGATATCAAAGTTAAAAGTTAGACTGGTTGGACTTTTGAGGGCTCCAACTACCCGTAACGACTGCCATAGATGTTTGTATGACAACCGGGACCGACAGCTTAACGTGCTCTCCGAGGCACGACCAGACCAGTGCAAACAGCCATATTCATGCATACAACTTTTTGCACTGAGCAGGAATCGAACCCACGCCCAGTGCGTAGCAATCGCGTGCACAACCGCCAAGCCACGGAGGCTGTCTGTTATATTTTATAAAACTTTCACTTCATGTAGATTTATACTCGAAGTTAACAAAGCAAGCACACGAGTAACTACTAACTCCCTTTTACAGAAAAACTCTTAATCACTTTGTACTACACCCATGGGAATTCTGTAACGGAGTTAATTCATGGAGGGCAGAACGTTTATTCAGAACTGGGTAGTTACTTCGCGCATTTTATTGAAATTCCGGTAGGTAGGTAAGTTTCATTAAGAAAATATCACTGGGTAGGTATGTGTATTTTTTTTAATTCATTAAAAAAGTCAATTAAATAACTATTTGCCACTATCTGCCTGCTTTGCTAAATAACAATGCTAATTAAAAATTAAGTAAACCGGGAAGGTACCTTGTAAAAGGACAATGTCACCTGGCTATACTTATTTGGTCGCGTAACATTTTTTAAGTGTCCGCGAAAACCTACCTACTAAACCGAAATATCTAATCACCATGGTGCAGGTACATATTTACAGACCTGCACTATACACCACTGCAAATAGGTAGCTAGGTACCTATGTACTATCGGGCTTTAGATTGAACTATGATTGGTAGCAGCTTGATGTAATTATTAATTAATTGCCGCATCCCATTAGAAACGCTTAAATAGCTAGATGCTGTATAGGTAAGTCGAGTAGATAGGCAGTCCCACCTAAATTACAGGAAATATTTTAGCCTCAAGAACGATAGTGAAATAATAATCCTCATTCTTCATTCTTTAAACCTTTTCCCAACTCAGATGGGGTCGGATTTCCAGTCTAACTGTGATGCGGCGGATATTTTACTTGAAGCGACTGCCATCTTATTATAGTGAAATAATAATGTTGAGGGAAATTTAGTTATCCAAGAGTCGACTTTGAAAAGTTAGGATTTGTTCGTAAACATGTTACTTTCTGTTGTAAAATGCTCGTACAATCGTACCAGCATACGGCACTAGTAGGCACTTATACTTACCTAAGTACGGCACTTAAGAGTACCTAGTCACCATAAAAACTAAATGTAAATATAAGGTCAAATTAGAATTATATTTCATCAAAGTGCCCTTCACAATCACCGCGTTTCCACGCCGGTTTGCAGTGGCCGATGGCCATCCTTTGGACCGGCTACTTAGGTAACCTAAGTATTGTATCTATAATTTATGATATACTCTATTTGTTACTGTTTATATAAAGGTAAATAATCATGTGGCAACTTTTTATTTATTTACTGCTATACATAACGTGTAAATAAATAAATAAATTATAAAAACACATGCGAATCAAATAAACTAACTAGCGGTTCGATACTGGTTTTTAGTCTTCAAAATGCGTTTCTAAACAGAAAAGTATTTTTATACGGAGTTTTTAAATAAAACATATTAAAAAGACACTTACATGGTTTACGTTTAAAAGAAATGGACTGGAATTTGATGTTAATGCGATTATGTTCTCTTTTTTATCTTTCCTTTCTAATGATTCCTTTTATTTTCCTGCAAGCATATTTATGCACCTGCTCATTTAATAAATTACCTACATATTCCACCCATTCCACCCAAATCAGATAATTTATACAGAATGTTTGGGAAACGCTTCTGAAGCCGATACCTATAATTAAAAGTTCGATCACTATACGAAAGAGGTGAGACAATAAAAAACTGAATGGTAGATTTTGGTTGTTTATTTCTCAGGAAGCAAATGATTCACAGCATTGGTGGGATACAAAGCTCTGTCAATACTGGGCCGAGACGTTGAAATTCCTGACACTTTTCTTTTTACTAGCAATAGGTACAACAGCTTAAGAGTATATTATAGTACCCAAATGTAAAAATGTGTGAAGACAACATTACATAGCTGTAAAGATAATAATAGGTAGATATATTTAGTAAAGCGGGTTCTTTTATATTTCATTATAAGCTACACACCTTACTAAATCACAATTTCTAATTATGTCAAAATTATTTATCACATTTCTAACACCTGTACAAAGTAAAAAAATATTTTTATACTCCACTAGTCAAAGTAAAGCTGCATAGACATTTCGACCTTTATCATAATTATTTGTCGCCTTAGTATGAACAGAACTTTAGTGATACTTCACCGTAAATGAAAATCGAAGACAATTGAGCATACCATCTGTAAAAAATTCACTTATTTAACACTCAACGGAACATTATAAATGATATGCCGCATGTAATGCTACCAACGTATTGCATCAATTGTACCACACTGGGGCTAGGCTACAGGCATACTTATAAAGTTACAAATATTAGGTTACTCTTTCTATGTTTAATCTATACTTCAACTTGTTTTAAATATCATAATAAAATTGTTAAGATATAAATAACACAAAAGTTACGTTATGTGGACTAACAACCTTTATAAGGAGTGAAATATGTATCTTACAAATTAAAAGTCCCTTTCGGTTCTGTTAGAACTACTACATTATTAAATAAGATCATTAAACGTAAATAAATATATTCTCTTCGCATTACAGTGACAGCCGTCACTGGGATATGGTATGAGTAAATAAGAGAATATATTTTATTGCAAGTAACTGTAGAAACATCATTTAAAGGCTTTGCAAGATGACTGTGTCGGCCACAGCGACATCACCCGGCACCCACCCATGCGCGAGACTCATCAGACTCAAGTAAGAAAACATTATATTTTAATAAGTATGCAAAAAAATTATACAACCCTCCTAATTTGAACTTCTCATCAAAACTGGGACTTCAAAAATGCAAATTGTGATTTGTGACAGTGATTATAGAGAAACAATCAAATATACTCTATAGGGACACTCAAAGTATGACAACGTAATTTACAAATATAGTCAATCTCTAAATATTAATTAACTAATTTATATAAACCAATTATTTACAAAATATGAACACATCTGCTGCGACGTGTTAACTTTCTTATTTATTTGTAACTATTTACAATGACTATTATTATAAACATTAATTAAGAGCATTGCATTTTCGTGAGCTTGATCAAAATAATCCCTTGTTCAACTCATAAATTTATAAATTGTTTGTTTATTTGACACTAGGTACACTCACATCAAAATGTGGCCAGTCAATTTATTTACTTAGAAGGCGTTCTCGACTATTAAACAAACAGTTCCATGTTCTGAATGTTGCCAATGTTCAGTGTTGAACTTATTATGTTTGAAGCCCAATAATTAGCTAGTATTAGAGATCAGTCTTGGGACAAAGGAAACAACTTCAGTACTTTAGCGTAAAATTCTTTACATTCTCACTTTGAACTGTTGTATTAAATAGTTAGGAATTACCATTATATTTAGTTAGTTACGCACACATAGTTGTAACAGAGAATTGAAGACGAATAAAAAAACTTTTAGGGAATTCCAGAGATCCTCAAAGTATATGTGGAGGATAGCAGCATATCTCCCTGACCAAGTAACAAAAAAATGTGTCCCTATCCACATTCGTTTTTGATTTATAAAGTAACTAATAAAAACAAACGATCAACTACAGTACTTTTATTACTATTACACTAGTAGGTATAATAAAAACATGTCTTAACTAATAAATCTTATAAAACCCTTTGCTCATACCAATTTCAATTTGTACTCAAATTGGTGTACTAAACTGTCAGGTTAGTTTCGGGCAGTTTTATCCCTTAATAATAAAATTGTAAGTGACATTATTTTGTATATTTTCATTATGAACTTTAACATTGCTATTGGCTGCACTAAAAATAGATGTGATGAGTTTAAACTCATATAAAGTTGCTAAACACTACACTTAATTAATAAACATATGAATTAATATGCATGAACGTAAGAGAAAACTATGAATTAGTGGACTTATTCACTTACATATTTCTACACAAATAAATTGGTTAACAACATATGCACTTACTTTGAAACGAATAATTAAACAGCAATATATGGCACGCATATAACATTGAAACATTAAATTGATTCATAGTATAATGATTTAATTACAAAGTTTGCAAAGCTGCCAACATAGAGATTGCTATTTCAATGGAATTCCCTATAAATTCCTTACAACATTTGCATGCATACAATGTTCACTAATAATTGCACTTTTAATTTAAGCTATATATTCATAAGAAAAACTATTTTATCATAAGAAATTAAATTGTATTGTAAATGACGGGTGATTGTGTGCAAACATTCTAATCAGATAATTTTATTGAATGATAATGTTAGAGTTTATTAAGCATATCTGTGGACATAAGTTAAACTTTTATTGATAGTGTTTGAATCCAAAATAATGATTGTTATTGGGGAAATCTTCATGGACACATCATAAAGATTACTTCATTATCTTTACCAGAATATTACAACAATGTTTCGTTTGCTTTCAGTAGCCATGGTCAAGGTGAGACTGACTGCTGAAAAACAACCGAAACGTCGGGCTCAGTGTAAATAACAATATTACCAAATATATCGCAGTAGAATCCGATAAAAAAGCGTAAACTTCAGACAGTATGACGTGAGATAATAAGAAACAAAGTATGTACTTGGAATGTTGCGAATGGCAGTAAATACATCGAAAGTGCAATTACTCTTAAACATTATAGGTAAAAGGTCATCCTATTAATAAATTAGTTTGATAAGCGCAAGTAATTAACACCATATATCAACCTAATAATTCGTTCTACAACAAAGGAAATCCATCGGGAGTCATATTCCAAGGGTTCTCATCACGACGGAGGCCGACAGCACATTGGCGGGTCGGTCGCCTCAATATTTACAATGTCGACTCGCACTTTGGTACTTATCTGGACAGATCACACGTGACGTCGCGAGCGCTCCGGCGCTACTTGTCGGCGGGCTCGGGGGGTGCTCCGCCGAAGTCTAGTTGGTAGCCACCCGCTCGCGTCATCTCTTCCATGCTGGGTTCTTTGCACTCGTGGCCCGCGTGGCCGGCCGCGCCGCAGTTCCAACACGATAGCTTCGGAGGTGCATACAGTACGGATACGAAGCCGGGGTACGGCGCCGGTGCCGCGAACGGAGGTGGTTCGCCGTTTGCGAAAGGAGGTGGCGGTTGACGATACGTGGGCGGAGGAGGTGTGGGGTACGCGAAGGGGCGCGGCGGGTACTGTAGGTAGGGTACGGGCGGCGGCGCGGTGGGCGTGGCGCGGCGCGGCGGGGCGGGCGTGTCCGGCGGCGACGACGTGGCCGACGAGCCGCTGTCCGACGACGACCGCGGCGGCGCGCCGTACGCACCCGGTAACCGCCGCACTCCGTTCAATTTCTCTAAAGAACGGTAATGCTGTTGGTGAACAGCACTGAGCTCGCGTAACCTCTCATCGCCCATGTTGTGACGTATCTGAAACAGGCAAGTAAAACATGTAGAAAAATAAGAGTCATCTCCAACTTTGGGGTTGGGTGAACTTCGATACTATCATTTTAGACTTTGATTCACTACCATCTGACTTTACAACTCATGCTGTTAGCATTCATATTACAACCAACATACACATGGGTGGTAATGCCGTAAATAATAATAATTATAAAATTTTATTAAACACTAGCTGACTGCCCAGCTAGTATGAAATAAAATTCTATAAATTTCTATTGTATGAACTGTAAAAGTTCTACATTACATTGCTAGTTCGTAAATTAAAACAAAATTAAAGAACTTTACTCACATGATAAACAAATTAGCTAACTAATTTTATATTCTAGTTATCTATTAACAATGCATAAAGACCTGTATAAAAGGTTGAGCAGAGGTACTTACTTCAGCAACTGAAAGATTTTCAAAATTAGCTGCAAGTTGATGTGGCAGTGGAGGCTGGTCTGGCGGTCCGATGACTGAAGGTGGAGGTGAGCGTTCGCGGGAAGCGCGACGCCTGGTCCGTGGGGACGCGGCGCGGCTGTCACCTGGAGACGACACTAGAGGCGAGGCTGGTGCAGCACTCGGAGGCACATAATTTATTACCTAGAAATTATTACAGAACCATTAACAATAGTATAAAAGTGAAACTTTTAATTATTGTATAATTATTTAAAAGATAAGAAATATTATTTCCATGCCTTTTTGTCACTAAGTATTGTGGATTTTTTATATATAAGCAGCAATAGATCAGTCCATTTGCTTAGCATGGAGGCCGTAAAGTGAAGAAAATATCGTCTTTTTTGATAGATGATAGAGAGATAGAAGTCTATAGTCAGTTAGTCTCCAAACTATTAAGGTTGGGACTAGAGTCCAAAACGAAAACTAAATTCATTAAATGTCATAATTTGCATTAAAAAAACCTTTTTTTGTTAAAAATGTCTCGCGCCTATTTTTGAGGTTTTGCCATTGATCTAGAGAGAGAGGTTTTGTGTTGTTAATGGGAACACTAAGGTCTTAAGGGCCCAGATCGTGAAAATCACCGAAAAGAGTGTTACGATATTTCATATTTAACTTATTTAGATATGATTGATATCAATGATAATTTGTATATATTACAATCAAAGACCAAAATATATGTTAGTCTTATATTAAATCCTTAAAACCTAATAATTGCTATATAATAAACGTCAACAAACGAACAAAATTTGACAAAAATGCAAAAACATGCCTTCGTATTCTTCAAATATTACCCAATAAATCAACACAAATTGATAAAAAGAAACACTTTTTGAACACTGAAGAAACCAATACTTAAACCTATGTACTTTTTTTGTACCTTTACAAACAAAGACTTCCTCTTTTAAAGCCCTAAAATCTAGATATGTTCTACGTAAATTCTCCATAGAAAAATGTATGAAAAATCACGCGCATCCCGATATTATGATTTAGTAACCCGCATCGCTACTGATCGGCAGTACGTTTTTATAGTTCAAGGTGACACCACGCGTGTCGGATGCGCCAGCAATATTACGTGTTGTGAATTTGTGTTTTTTGTGAAAAACTGTAAGTATAACATTTTTATAACTAATTCACTTTTATTAAGTAGGAAGTACCGATATAATGAATGTCTGGAAGAAAACCATGATGGAACTAGATATAAATCGTAAAAAATACAAAATTATTTAGATAGGTACGTAGTTTGTTGAGGAGGTTATTTTATGAACCTTGTAAAGTAGGTATAAATACCGAGGAAAAAAATTACGAGATTTGTGTGAAAGTGTCATGTAAAAATTCTAGTTTTATTTGAGTGTTTTATCATGTCTAAGTACTAATAATAATATATTCGCATTTGAACAGGGTATGTACATTCCAAAGCTAATACAATACAATAATGTCATATGATTTAGATTCAAACATATTATACCTACAAAAGCATGTAAATATTGGTTTGTAATAAAGTCGATTTCTATAGGAATATTCTCATAATAATTAATTTTATTACATAATATAGTTAAATATTCGTTTTCATGTTCATCATATTGTCTAAATATCAGATTGTGGAAGTAAGTATGTTTCCTATCTGAAATAGCATGGGCGTACATACTTCGCTGCCGTCAAAGACGCGCCTAGAGTCTGGTTTAGGGTTGTACAAAAATTACAAAATAAATAAAAGTGGATACTATTGATGAATAATATTTCCAGTATTGAAAATAAAGAAAACCTTCAGGCCGAGACGCCAAGCAACACTGCTACGCGCTGTATAGAGGTAAGTTGTTATACGTAATTAGACTTGTTACATAAACAAACAAACTACCTAGTTAGTGATGGGCGAAGACAAAATTTCAGTACCTATAGATTTTTTTCTTTCAATATTTATTATTTTTATTGGGAGACAAACAAACTACTTAGTTAGTGATGGGCGAAGACGGAATCTCAGTACCTATAGATTTTTTTCTTGCAATATTTATTATTTTCATTGGGAGACACAAACAAACTACCTAGTTAGTGATGGGCGAAGACAAAACCTCAGTACCTATAGATTTTTTTCTTACAATATTTATTATTTTCATTGGGTGACAAACACATTAGTACCTAAATAGTTCTCAATTGCTTTCTCAAAAGAAAATTCTCGTTAAAATCCCATATTTTATGTATGTAGGTATAATAAATAATATTTATTTAACCGATTTTGATGATTTTAGAATCATTAGAATTGTCTTCTAAGCCCGAGTGACATAGAGTAGGTGACGTCATAAAAAACCAACACCTATAGCGTAAAGGAAATTTATAATATATGTAGTCAGATTTATTTATTTTTTGACGTTATAACGTCTTATAAATGGGAAGCCGCGGTAGCCTAGTGGTGTGGGTAATGGACTGCTGAGACGAGGTCTCGAGTTCGATCCCAGGTTTACCATGGCACACACCAATGACTTTTCGATGCTTTTCGAAGTTATGTGTGTATTTATTTATCGCAGGTTTATAAGTGCCTCGGAGAGCACGTTAAGCCGTCGGTCCCGGTTGCCATACAAACATCTATGGCAGTCGTTACGGGTAGTTGGAGCCCTCAAAAGTCCAACCAATCTAACTTGGAACTTCGATATCGCCATTGGTCATTAGATCATTGGTTGTGGAGGTCAGATGGCAGTCGCTTACGGAAAATATCGAAGTTCAGCCGCATCACAGTTAGACTGGAAAGCCGACCCCAACTGAGTTGGGAAAAAGGTTCAGGGAATGATGAAATGAACGTCTTATAAATGGATGAACAACGGCAACATGCACGAAAAAGTGTCACATTATGTGACGTTAGGGTCAAGCAAGAGCATGGAACAAGCGATGGAGAATAATATTATAATGTTATCCCGTAAAATTATTATCCTAAACCGACTTTACATTTTATATAAAACGTTTATGTTTTTGATCTATGTGTTTCAAAGATGTATTCTAAGGGACTTCTTAGCTATGTTTGAAGAAATTTGGCCCATTCTTTATTTATTATTTTTTATAAAAAAAACAATCAAGCCATTATCTTTCTTTACAGGAACTATTAATTGAAAACCGTCAAGAAGGAAAAGTGGCGTAGAGTAGCAGATATTTCTTTTTTTTTTTAAGCTGTTCAGGCCATAGGGGACCGCGGTCCAATGGATTGTATCCTCAGTATAATAGGTGAAGTAAAAGTTGGTCGGGACTCAAAACTCATCATGAAATGTATGTGTAATTAGTATGTGTAATATGAAATTTACTGTGTGTTTGGTTGAAAGGAAGAAGATAGCATGGAAGTGAATCATCAAATTGTATCTGGTATCATATCATCTGGTGGGAGCTACTTTCAGTTAAAAACATTAACTGCCCTACCAATTATGTCACCTTCATTATATAATGAAATTTATAATACGGTTTGCGATTGATGGGAAAAGGCACGAAGCAGCACAATCCATGGCAGAAGCTGTCAAGGAAGAAGCAGAGTAAGCAGTGTCAGTGTCAAATTTTGGAAGGAGAAAATGGAGTTGAAATTAGTTTGATTTTATTACGATTGACTACTTCCAGAATTAGTTGATCCTCGGCAGTCACGAAGCGAATTCGTGACGCGCCCAGTTCCAGTATCATAGAGGCTACGAAAGAGAGGAAAGAAAGAACTTTACGTGTTTTGAAAGAGAAGGACGCCTAAGGATTTTGAAATAGACTGAGGTAACTTAACTAGACAGCCGGTCGATTCACGTGCATCCAAAAGTTGTTTTAACTTAGAAATCGCCTTATGGTTTTCTGTTTTAAACGCACTTACTTATCTAGTCTTGGATTGTCATAAATAAATTACTGTACAATTCTTATACAATTTTGAAGAGTTACCTGGTGTAAAGAATCATCAAAATCGGTTTTAAAATACAGCGAATTGAGAATCTTCCTCTTTTTTTAAGTCGGTTAAAAGGGTTTATTTGCAAAAAACAA
This sequence comes from Pelosia muscerda, assembly GCA_963691645.1. Taxonomy (NCBI): domain Eukaryota; kingdom Metazoa; phylum Arthropoda; class Insecta; order Lepidoptera; family Erebidae; genus Pelosia; species Pelosia muscerda. Next base: position 12,036,301 of record OY829100.1, read on the forward strand.
AGTGACATTTTGAAGTCACCACGCTACGGTTTTTATTACGTGAATCGGGCATCTGGTAACATTTTCATTCTGATAGGTTTTGCAATAGCAATTGATTTTATAATCAAATTAGCAGAAATCAGAATTTATTCAGTAATTTATTTAAACAACTTTAAACAGAATTTTGAACTCATATTTTGTTATTGTTTACTTACTTTTAATTTGTATATTAATAATTTATAAACTTGTGTTACAAATTTTTGCACAACCCTAGCACGCTTGGCGACTCATATTTGTTATTGTTTACCTACTTTTAAATTATATGAATCATTTTTATACTTGTGTTTCATTTATTGATATTTTTTTGTAAAACCCTAGGAGATTTTTAAGATATCAAGGTGATCGTAAACAAATAGTAAGTAATTATTTGAGTTTATCCAATAGGCACATATCCTTGCGTATAGATAAACAGTAGCGAGGAAAGGCTCGATGTTATTTCGACCGTATTTGCTACTGAATTTGCTATTATGTTATTGAATGAATATTTTACGAAATAAGAATATACTGTGGTAGTAAAATTATAAATAAATACATAGTTGGAATTTTAGGTAAGTAGAATACAAAAAGGTGGCTCTCTCTGGGTCATTCACCCGCCCCGGTCGGTTGTTTCAGTAAACAGTAGCGCTGCGGTCGCGCGAAATCGATGTTGCGTCTGGGCAATCTGGGCCCTTAAGTGACGTTGCTATGTGGTGGTTTGAATTGAAACCCCGCTTTGTCTTCTGTGCTGACCACACAGAAAGTCTCCTAATCTACAACCCCCTCCCCAGGAAGGGGGAGCCCCACCGATCTACAGCGGTCGGCATCACGAGTGTGACACTCTTGACATTGCAAACATTCATAGGCCATAGTCAATCACCTTAAAAAGTTCTAAATATCATTTTTTTTTCATCAATATAGTTCACTCTTTGAGTATATGCCAGAGCCAATAAAAATATTCTGCAGCATAATACTGACAATTTAAAAAGTCACTTTTGTCTTTTGTCCCAGGGACTTTTATCTGCACGTCATACTAGCCCAGCTGGTGCAGAATTTTCTATCAGGTATGGAATGTAAGAGGGCATTTGTTAATATAAAACAAGTAAAGCAAGCAATAAGAATGAAGCATGTAAGCTAAAATAAAATTAGAAGTAATATGGGCTCAAAGGTTAAAGCACCCTATGCAACTGTGATTAGCACTAAAATAGCTTAAAGCTGCCACATTTATTTTATTTACTTAATCTATGATTAATTTTAGTTTCAATAGTGGCAACACACTTAGGTCACCAAAAAGTTGATGTTACATGTAACCTGAGATGGGTTTATCATTTTAACTGTCATAATTGGATAACAACCTATTTTTTATATCTTATCTTTTCAATTTATTATTACTATTTTAATCAACTTCTCAGATTTTGAACTTCTCACGAATGAAAATTATAAAGCATAAACACATAGGCTTTGGGCTTATTTATTTAACATAATAGGTATTTATATGTTCATCTTACATAGTAGCTCTCAAACCTGTGTACACCGTTGCATAGCACCACCTGCTATGTAAGATGCCCAGCTGCTATTTAAGATTCCCACTCAGTGTAAATATTTGTATGCATGAGTATGGCTATTCACATTGGTTGGTCTCACTTATCATATGAACATCTATGGCAGTCATTATATAGGGGAAATTCAAACCTATCAAGTTACTTAATTGAAACTTTGAAGATTCTTTTTTTTTTTTAAATAATGAATATTTTTACCTCCAGTGGTGGATTGATAGGTGATACTATAATATTTGCAGGCCATGCATTATGTCCAATGTATTCTCCCATATTGTACTGTGGTAGAGGCAGTCCAGGAGGTGGATGTTGAACTTCACCCAACATTTGCACTACTCCTGTAGGTCCGGTTAGCACTGGCGGGGAACTCAATTCAGGCACTGGTTCTGTATTTGGAGGCTGAAATTTGAGATAAGGAAAATATAAATAAAAATTAATTAGAATGAATAGTGCAGTAGGTAGATGGTTTCGTACATGGCCGAAAGTGAGTTACCAGGTTGGCAATTTATGTTATTCTGGCTAACCTTGCTATCCCATTTGAGAAACATAAAAAGTCTAACAAAAGTCAGACAGACAAGCACAGCACTGTTCATTTTGGCTCGACAAAAATGCATAAGTATATGTAGCTTTATTCAGGCAATGCTTGATAATTAATTGGCAATAATATAGAGGAATATGGGCTTCATAAGCTATATCAGTCATCTGAGAGCACACCAGTAAGTAACAATCAATATAGGAGTAGGTGGTGTTACCTTACTGTATAATGTAAACTATTAACCTGAAGAATTTAGGATTAGAGGTAGAAATAAAGAATGATATCATCATAAGCATTATGATATTCTTGAGGGAATGATTGAAATTGTTGCATCTGGTATATTGGAAGCTAGATCTCGTTTTTACCTGCCCAACAGGTGAATAATTATCGTAAACTGATCCAACTATTAATGATTGAGACTACGTAAATAAGAACTTTAACACTCATATTATGATATAACTATTACACTTATAGGAATATTTACTATGCATTATTTAATTTCTAATATGCCAATAAATTTTATATGGGCTCTGTAAGTAATAATGTATAATTTTCAACAATGTACTTACAAAAAAATACTATGGCTATAAAAGCATAGACATAACACAATGACATACTAATATTGTTGGAAAATCACCAGTTATACCTGTAATGTACAGTATTGCAATTCACAAGTAAATAACAACCTAAAAATAGGATTGACATAGTACTAACACTATTATTTATGTCCTAATATGCCAATATATTTTCACTTAACCCATCCCATAAGCATATTATAAAGTAACGATGTAATGGAGTAACATTTGTTTTTTTTCCTTACATGACATTTGTCTCAGTGACATCATGTTTGCTATGAATTTGAGAATACTAACCTGCACTCCAGCTGTTTTAACATACATCATACCAGGAGGTGGCCCTAAGGCAGATAAGCTTGGCGGTGGAACTGACATATTAGCTGTTATACTGGACTGTGTATGACATGCACTCACAGGCACCACATTTATATGCTCTTGTGGTTCTGAAAACTGTAGCCTTTGATCTTCTATTTTTAATTTTTCTAAAATTTCACCAAAATGCGTTTTTTGATCAAATGTAAATGCTGGATGGTGTAATGCCATAGTATATAGCAGTAAAATTTCTTCTAAAAGATCACCATACAAGCCTTTCAATAACCCACATTGCTCCAAACTGACCATAGCATTATACAATGTAGTCGCACACGCAAAATTACACGAACGTAACAAAGACACATATAAGGCCATTTTTCGTCTAGTCCTGGGGTCTGTATTTGCGCCTCCAATGTCCGCAGCCAGGTCTGTGGGATTATTGGCTCTTAGTTCGGCACCACGCAGCTCCTGGAAGTCTCGCTTGCCCAGTTCCTCCAGGTATGTGCCAATGAAACGAAGCTCAAATGGCAAACACATATTTAATAGTGTACACATCGCGTCTATGCGTTTATAGCTTTCCAATTCTTTAAACCATGATACCACGTCCTCTTTGCAAACCATTTCCAGAACACATTGAAATTTTATGTAAAGAATTAACCGGTCCCCTGCAGCCGAAGCGTGTCCGTAACTTATATTTTTTGGCACACGCTATTCTCGTAATAATATGATGGTTGTAATCCCAGAATATTCGATTGTAACATTAGTAACTTTAAGCTTTTATCCGTATTTTAGAAGTACAGTATATTGGTTAAGCAACTACAGGCAATGCTATTAGTTTTGTCTCGTCTACAATCTATGGGATAGAAAATACATAGACAAAATATTTATAGGCAAGAGACAAAATACTAAATACTCACGGTAAAAGCACCAATAGTGGACACTAACCCCAATAGTAAGGACTTCGAAGAAAATCCTTTACTTTGAGAAAAGTATTCATTTGATTTACATAACTCATCATTCTCTCGACTTGAAAGGAAAAAAATGGTATCTTAGAAACATGTGTAGAAATTCGCTACACTGTCGTTAGTAATTTAGAATGGAAGACCGTTGACAGCTGGTAATGTGAGCAGATGAACACTTGCGTATTGTTTTGTTTCTGAAGATTTTTGGTTACATTTAGCAGTGATTTGTAAAAAGTGGAACTATTATTATTTTAGTACCTATGTAATTTGTTGACAGAACTAGACCATTACCTACCTATTTTGGGTAGATTTTGTAACAGTTTTAAGTGGTGTTTACTATACGTACAGTCAAGGAATTTGATTCGCGTACCGTTCTAAGTCTAAATTGCCGATGACAATCTATAATATTAAGGATTATCTTTCTTCGACGACGCTTTTGTTTACCGACACAGTCTAGAAAGAGATACTACGATGATACTAAACCGAGCCAAACCGAGCTCTTCCGAGCTCACTATTTGACATCATTCGAGAATACTATATTTGACAAACGATAAAGGGTTGACTTGACAAGGTAATTTTTCCAAATTCTTTGAGGTTGACCGTGACCATTGGGTTATTTTATAGGTTGACCGTGACCATAGAGTTATTTTATATTTTACAAGTATAATGAGTTTTTATGGCTGGGGCGAACATAATTGGCTGTTGTCATCTATAACTTCGTGGTTGTCATAGGTGACTTCAAAATATTAGCTGTGGACGTTAAAGTTTTAACGTCGACTAGTTCTCCCGCCATTGAAAACTAAATGCTACGTTATAAAATAAACATCAGAAATTGTATTTTTAATACTTTTAATACTTAATAATAACCACCTCCACTGTCAGACACAGCTTGGTCCGGCATTCGACTACACAAATGTTTGAACCACGCAACGATTCCCACACAACGTGACAATATTCCACTAAAGCTTGTTTCGTCCTTTCTTGACCATTTTGCCACATTTGCACCATAATTCTCCAATTATTTTCTATTGGGTATAAATCGGGTGATTCTTCTTCTTCTCCAAATCGAGTAATCCATAGCCTCACAGTGTTGTTCTCGATATATTTAATAACCGAGCTATGTCGCAAACGCCGCGGCCCTACTCATGCAATGTAATTATTTGACTTCTTCCTTCCGCATTTTAAAATTTTACGTTTTTATCAAACAACTTCAATGTTTTAGTTGACGTTTGACTGTGTCACTAATTTGACATGGCCGAAGATTTTTTTTCATATTTTAAATACGAAACTAAAAATAGGTTAGTATTCAGATTTAATTTCACTATGTCAAACTGTCTTCAGTTTGACATAGTGAAATTAATCTAAACTTACTTTATCTAAGGTCGAAGTTTGCAGACCTGTCAACCGAACATGTGTCATTTTAATTATGCAAATCTATTTTACCATAATTAAACGAATATAACCCTTATGATATTTTCATCGTTCGAGCAAAAAATCATCGGAACGGTACGCGAATCAAATTCCTTGTCTGTACCTACTCAAAATCAGTCAAACGTAAAAGTATACACTTCAGAGGAAACCCTTTATTTTCAGAACAGTAAACATTCGCTGTATGGCTAAAAGATGCATAACGGAATCTCTGGGACTGTTAAAAAAATAGCATACAGATTTCAAACTAAAATCGTCAAGACTTTTCGTTGAATACCCATTGAAATTCACGTAGTAAGAGTTGTGAAAAAATTGTAGTCCATAATTTTCTGACGATGACCATCTTGTACAGATTTTCATTAAAAATAGCTATGAACATTCGCAACGAACCAAATGAAACCAATTAAATCGATTGAGAGACAGACACACAGACTGGTCAAACTGGTAACACTCTGTCATTTTTACGTTGAAGGTTACGTAACGTCATCGTTCTCTGATAAAATATAATATTAGATTTTTTAAAGTTAAGTTTTCATTTCTTGCATAGTGTATACTATTAGTGCCAACGGGTGTTTACAGTTAGGGAGATGGTGTTCACTATTGGTTGTTACGACCAAGTGTATTATGTAGAAAACTATGATAGTTTTTAAAGATATCAAATTGGAAAGTTAATTTTAAATATTGCTGTATCAGTTAAAAATATAAAATTTTGTAAAGTTTGATTTGTCTTTAAAGTGTAATATATTGGTGCTTTTACGCTAAGTTGATTGAATCCAAACCAATTCAAAATGTAAAGTCCGCAAACGAGTTTATTTTTTTATTCAAATCTTATACCCCTTGTTTTGAAAGTAAAAAAACAAATAAGTTTTATTTTAGTAGCTAACCATAAACGACCCTAGAATGTCAACAACATTGATCTAGAGATAGAGGGATAAGGCATACTTACAAAACTCCGCTGTGACCAAAATATTGTATATTGTATCTTTCAGGAATAGCTCCCAGCAGCAACTCTACAACAATTGCTAATTTTTGTACAGTTTGACGAACAGTTCGAATAAAGATAATTATCATAGAGGCCTTCCTCCTATATATTCATTATCAAAAGCTTTCAATGGCCTCAGACTATAGTAAGGTTCGGTCTCTCGGTCAAATGCACAGGGCGACCCTAACGCACCAGTATAAGGAACGACAGAGTGCCAAGTTCACCAAAATCTATGAATGCTTTGCGCCCCGTCATTTATAAATATTTCTGAACTATTACTACGTCTAGTCGACGAACGATGGGACGATGACTGCTTATTTGAAATTTAATATTCAAAATGATTATAAAGATTTGCTAAAGTGAATTTTCTTATAACAAATAAGTAGTTTTAAAGATATTTGATTTCGAAAATTTAAACGAGCAGCTAGAAAATGGTCTTTGCGTGAGCTGCGGCATGACTTCTTAGTAAGTAGTGCAAATGCATAAAATGCAAGAGAATATTGCATTTATCTCAGGCCCGGTTGTGTTTTGTTGCGTTTACGTGTATGATTCATTAAAAAAGTAAAAGTCATTTATCTCATGAGTGTAGCATGTTACCGATCTTTTTAGGTTAATACACGTTAAAAGACAAGTAAATCGACCACTTCTGCGATAGTAGAAGGCACAGCACTAACGTAGTAAAACGTCCATTCATAAAAATGGAACGTAGGTTTTGACACAACGTTTTGTAGATAGGCCCGATCCCCCCGTTATATATCAATGGTCAAATGCCCAATTGACTCTATGCTTTTGTAAAGTTCAGTTTAGTTTAGCTTGTAACTCAAGTTGTTTATCTTTACGACAAATTCTATACTGCACGACGTAAATTCATTTTACACGTGTAAGAAAGAGACAAGTATACATTGACCATGAGTAAAATCGAGGTATGCTTTAATTGGAACGAATGGAACGCTGGCTAGTTACTCGGCATTTTTTGACAAGACAAAAAGAAGAGAAATACGAGCACAATCACAGCAAAAATATTTTACCAAATAATATTTTGATTGTTCTATCTAAAGATTAGTTGTATCTAAAGAAAAATGGCTCCCGTGGAAGATGTGGAAATGAAGAGTGCTGAAAGTCCGGCCGCTGCAAGTGATCCAGAAACACCAGAGGTGAAGAAAGATGCTGATGTTTTAACTGTTCAAGATTTAAGAGAACACGTTAAACAAATAGATAAAGCGGTTACTTCGAAGGAACCCAGGTTTGCAATGAGAGTTCTACGATCCCTTCCTAGCACTCGAAGGAAATTGAACGGCAATGTTTTACGTGCAATTATCAATCAGCTTTATCCAGCAGGGCCAGAGAAAGAGGCTTTACTCGTATTTGTAGAACCCCGTCAACCTGAAGCCGTAGAGATCGAACCTCCACGTGCCCGTAGTGCCACTAAGATACCTGCACCAGAAGTTGATGTATATGTGCACCTATTGGTATTGCTGCGTTGCCTTGATACTAATAAATTAACAGAAGCATCTTCTTGCACTGAGCAGTTGATGACAAAAGTGCTAGCTCAGAACCGAAGAACTCTTGATTTAATTGCTGCCAAGTGCTACTTTTACCATTCAAGAGTTTATGAATTGACCAATAAGCTAGACAACATAAGAGGATTACTCCATGCCCGTCTTCGAACATCTACACTTCGTAATGACTATGAAGGTCAAGCAGTACTGATCAACTGTCTCTTGCGTAACTATTTGCATTATTCTTTATATGACCAAGCAGATAAGTTAGTCAGCAAGTCAGCTTTTCCTGAAAATGCGAGCAACAATGAATGGGCAAGATTCATGTACTATCTTGGTAGGATCAAGGCTGCCAGATTAGAGTACAGTGATGCTCATAAGCATCTAGTACAAGCATTGAGGAAGGCTCCTCAGTCTGCTGCAGTTGGTTTTCGTCAAACTGTACAAAAATTAGCAATTGTTGTAGAGTTGCTGCTGGGAGATATTCCTGAAAGAGCTATATTTAGACAAGCTCAGCTTCGAAAAGCTTTAGCTCCATATTTCCAACTGACCCAAGCCGTGAGACTTGGAAATTTACAGAGATTTGGTGAGGTACTTGAAAATTTTGGTCCCCAGTTTCGCACGGATCACACTTTCACTTTGATTCTTCGTCTCCGACAGAATGTCATTAAAACTGCTATCAGGTCTATTGGACTGTCTTACTCTCGCATATCTCCAAAAGATATAGCAAGGAAATTGGGATTGGATTCAGCTGAAGATGCAGAATTTATTGTGGCTAAAGCCATCAGAGATGGAGTGATTGAGGCTACACTTGATCCTGAAAAGGGATACATGAGCAATAAAGAGAGTTCAGACCTTTATTGTACGAGGGAGCCCCAGTTAGCTTTCCACCAGCGTATATCATTCTGTTTGGACTTGCACAACCAGAGTGTTAAAGCTATGAGGTATCCGCCCAAGTCATATGGGAAGGAGTTAGAGAGTGCTGAAGAGCGCCGTGAGAGGGAACAGCAGGATCTGGAACTAGCTAAGGAAATGGCTGAAGAAGATGATGATGGCTTTCCTTAAATCATTAGTGATTGTACTTCATAATTTTGATTCTTTAGATGTATGTTATGCATTCATATATGTACTAATTATATAAATTCAATAATAATATATCTATATTTTATTTGAGCATTTTTGACGTTATTTGATAACTTCTGTGGCATAGCAGTAGTGAATGCAACCGCTACTCAGTAAATTCTTGTATGCGATGCAATGAGAGTATTCATCATTTAGTGTTTTGAAGAGTAAGTTTGACATATCAGAGTGTTCTCTTAACTGTACAGGGGCTCTAGCCAAAATGCATTTCTTCTGAATCTAAATTCGTCATCGCTCTGAAAATGTATAGGGAGTGACATTTGTTGTCGAATGTCATGTGATCCGATTCCGACAACAAATGTCACTCCCATACATTTTCAGAGTGATGACGAATGTAGATTCGGAACGAATGCATTTTGGCTAGAGCCCCAGTACAGTTTACAGCTTGGTATTTTTTTTAAGAGCAGCTAATATGTTATTTTTACATTCAAGAGAACAAAACTGAAGCAACAAAATCTAACTGTATTCTATCTGCCAAACCATGAACGACACACGGTAGCTGGTTGTAAATAAATGTCGTATCATGTTGTTTGTTCTGATGAACTTCTAAAATAATGATTAATTTTGCATTGCGCCAACGCTATTGTGGCGCATTTACATTAATTCGGTTAGACCGTATTCGGCTGCAGGCCGTATTCGGTCACCGACTAATATAAACAGGTATTCGTTTGGCCGTATTCGGTTTGGCCGTATTCGGTTCGGCGATGCTTGCAACCTGGCTGTTCAATATACAATAGCCGCATCAATCAAGTCGCCGAATTCGGTTAACCGACCAATGTAAACAATTCAATGTAGGTAAGCGTTTCAGTTAAACCGAATGCGGCCGCCGCCTTCGGTGACCGACCTCAAACCGACCTAATGTAAATGAGCCATTGGACGACTTTCTCCTATCTGTTTCAATACTGGACATAGGCCTCCTCCATCTATTTGCAGCGAATAAAATGTGTTACTGAGTGAGCACCTGCCAATGGAATTGCCTGTCTTGTTTTAATCCCTTCAGAAGCTGACATTGGACTCTGGAGTTCGCTTTTTTAATCACGGCTGAACTTAGATTATTTACTGTGAAGCGACTGCCAACCCGCCTTCATAACCTATTGGCGATATCGGTACTGCATTTGTTTATAACTGGGACAGGTCAATTGACTTCACTTCGCCTGATGGTAAGCTGGTGGACGTTTAGGATTCCCAACTACCCCTAACGAATGCATTCGTAAGACAACCGGGATCGACAGCCCCCGTTCGACCTGTTCGAACGAACGGGGGCAGACTATGGGGTGTGATCCTACCCAACACGACCACAGATGATAACTTTAATTTGGGTGCCATCCTATATAGTGCAAATGGTCATAGTCATACATCCAAATTAAAAAATGCACTGAAACTGAAACGGGAATCGCACCTGCACCTCCTGCGTAGCAGTCGCGTTTACCGCCACGCCAAAGATGCTGTCAAAATCCGTATCGTAGCAACCTATGTAAATTGATTATACAAGAACAGATAACAAACATTCGTTTTCAAAGTATTCTTGTATTTAGCTCCCATTGTTCATTTATTTCCCATATATTGTGCTGTGCCTAAAGGCGAAAAGTATCTATTACAATGGATTTCACCGTCGGAACCATGACTAAGTTAGCAGAATTGCTTAGTCCACCTGAACCTGAGGTTATTCAGGGCGATGATTTGCAGTCCAGAGGTAGGTCCTAAAGTTTTTCTAAAGCGTGATCCTGAACACTTACTTAGGTACCTTTACAATACCTACAGACCTACCTACAGTAAGTAGGTAGGTAAACCTATTTTGGATTATTTTTTTAGTTGTAGAAAGGTAGACCTACCTATAAGTCAAACCTTAATGCATAGGTGTTCTTTTGATTGATACCTAAGTAGGTACTTAGATGTTTGTTGCGTTAAAAATGTACGAATTTTTCGTTTTTTTTTTCAAATTACTTACCTATCTCTAACGCTTTCCTTAATTCAAAATGATGTTTAGGTTTCGATATAACTGCAACAAGAAACGAAGCTCCTCCACCCGTGGAGAAAAGCAAACCTAAAACTATTGAAGAATACGAAGAGCAAGAAGCTAAAGAACTTGAAAATTTAGGACAAGTTGGATCTGGTTTGGGTGATCGTAAGACTCCTGAATATACAATGAACTATCAACAATCAGTCTCGGCCGAAGATGTTTATCTTCAGGTTAGTAGAAACATTATACCTGTCAACCAGATGATCATCGGACTAGCAGAGGGCACAGCGGAGAGTAGACACGTGTCACACTCTTTCCGGGGTAAGCTGGGTGGGGACATTGAGCTTCCTACAACCGAAGACTGTCCATGGTCGGTCGGGGAAACGAGGGAAATGCGTTATTAAGTAGAAGAGATTGCCATCAGTTAACCATCAGGCGAGGTGAAGTTATATTGACGTGTCTATATAAAAACAAAGGTTGAAGCTCGTCTAATGGTGAACAAAGCAGTGCCCCAAACACGAAAAGCTATCAAATTCGTAACGCATACCTATCTTCTCTGGTTCACAGTACGCTGGCTGCTTTTCGTTCGGCGTTCTCTCGATACCATTACGTTAAGAAATTCACTAGATTTTCGTGCTCGGAGCACTGAACTAAAGACGTGGGCAAAAGTTGCAATACTGCATGCTGAAAGAGTCGTTGAGTATCATCGAGTAGTAGGTATACCCATGTTTTGGGTCAATGAAATTATTTCTATTTTGAATAAGTTCATGAATTCATAATAAAGGTAGGTATGGAAGATGAAGAACCAAATACATGTTTGATGACAATAATAGCAATGGCTATTTATAGGTATCTATTAATTAAAAGTTAGAGTATTAGAACTTCACTATATTTAGGTTATTAATTTTATTTTCTTTCAGATTGGCCCAAAGACACCAAGCTCGGCCAGTTGCGAGAACCTCATAATAAGGATTAAAATGCCTGGTGATAAGAAGGAGAATGTTGATTTGTCAGTGAACAACACTAGCGTGACTGTGAGCTCTTCACAATATATGTTGAAGCTACCACTCCCTCACGGCATTGATCCTGATCGATCTAAAGCTAACTGGGATTCAGATCAAGAAACATTAGAGTTAACTCTTAAGTTAGATAGAGAATTTGATTTTATTAATTTTTAAACAAGCATTTTCCCTTTTTAATCTTGCTAAATATATAATAATTTAGTGCGTGGACTTTATATGCGTTATTTTATAGCTTTACCTAATATATAATTGTAAGGCTCTTACCGTTTAGTTTGATAACTATTGTGAAATTAGTAAGTAGTACTTCTACGTTTACTTCTTATCACTAAACCGCTTTGCAAAGACGGGCTCACGCAACCGTCTGACCTCCCACCTCTGAGAGGCATACCTGCACCAAGTCCTAGTCTGCTAATCAGGAGCGCTTATTATTTTTAAATCATATTTCATACATTCAAGATAAGGCAGGTACACTACATTATCTGAAAATACGTAAGAAGGTATTGGTCTGAAGGCCAGGTAGGTAAGTAGGTGCCTACATTTTGTGACATGCAAAATTTTCGCTTGCTATGCATTAAAATTAGTTTATATTTTACTAATTTGAGTGACGTTGGAACTCTCAGGAAAGTTTAGGAATTTAATTATAAGAAATGAACTAGGTAATAACGTACGATATTACATTGTGATTCAATAAAATAAATGGATTAAAAGTTTCTTTGTGTCATCATTAGATTCGTATCTATAATTTACTAGACATTATTTCGTCATCGTAGAATCATTTTCGTTACGATATTATAAAAAAAAGAATTGATGTCGAAGTTTAGATTTAATGAATTTTACTCCACAAATACTTATGTTCTTCTCAAATAAAGCAATTGATATACTTAAATTTGATGCTTACTGCTATGGTGTCTCTTAGATAGCATTGATGTAGGTAGATAGATAGAAGCAGAAGAAGCCTACCTACTTACTACTACCTACTTATGTCTATAGAATTTTTTTTGGTATAGGTAATACCGCCAAAATGTTCTTCGCATGCTGCCAAAAACAAGAGAATCTCTTTCACAAATGATTAGGTACGAAACTTTTATAAAACGTAGGCCTACCTACATTTGCTATTTATTTTTTTCAGAACCATACCGAGATTTTCTGTATTGTGAGTAGGCATGTACATACCTACTTTTGATTGTTTGACAGTTAACGATCGTGGTAAGATAATCGTGTAACACAAGCATGTCTCATTATCTCAAAGATTTCCCTACCTACGAAAGTATGAAATCATAAGGCTTTTTCGTTACCTAACTACATAAAAACTATAAAAATTAAGAGGAGAGTGGGATCATTGAGAACGACGGGTAATTATCAAAGAACAAAAAAACTATTAGAAATGTGACACGATCGATTGATTCAGTAGCTGAACCGATGTCACCAAAGTCACCAACCTCACACGTACCTACAGCCGTTCCTCTATTCCAATATGTTCAACTATCTGTTCAACCAGTTGAACAAATTGGACTACTTTAGTCCGTCCGTTAATTATACGTTGAATTACTAGCACACAATTGTTTCGATTACCAAATTCGCTCGAATCATACGTAGCGCAAAACGAAAAAAGCACCTTAACTGTTGAAAATAGAGATTACTTTGTTATACTATTAAGCATCTTTTTAAGTTTAAAGACACGTACCTATATCTTACATGTAATATTTGGTTGGTAACCGTGTAGTGATGGAGAAAGAATATCACTACCCCATCTCGACTACGATATAACTACGAGAAAAGGTAAACTCGAAATAAAACCCTATACCAACCTGTCTGGCCAGCGTAAAAACAGTAGGCCAAAGCATCCCACTACTGGCTCACGTCCAGCAGTGGACTACGATATTTATGATGAATGAATTCTCTTAATCTTTTTCATTTTGCCCCATTTTCCAATTGCCCCATTTTCCCCTATATTTTAATATCATATCGTAGGGAATCGTTGCGGTTGTCAGCAACAATCACATTAAACTGAAACCGTATAAAATAACGAATAGTAATAATATTTCTTTATTTGATAAAACTTATAGTTACAAGAAAACCTGAGAGATACCTACAGTTAATGACAATTTCGCATGAGATAATCTGTTACATAAACAGCTACCGACCGATTGCTATTTATTATTTTATAATAGAAATAAGTATTCTAACGTCTATAAAAACAACAATTACGTAGGTGCTCACGCTATTTTACTTTATTATGAGTAACTTAAACTAGGTATACCGTTTTTAATGTTTTACTATTTTTTATGATTTTTAATCGGTTACTCCATCCACACTCCAGTTAGGCTAGTTATTAAAACATTCAGAGAACTTTGTCTCGTCTTACGTGTTCATACTCATTGAGAGAATTTCAAGAGGCAGATGTACAGTCAGCAGCAAATAGATAGCGACATTCAAGGCTATCAAATAGTTAGATACAGCCAAAGTGGTCAATAACATCGATACAGCCAAAGTGGTCAATTTATTGAGTGCACCCAGCCTGTCCAAATATATCGATACACCATGTTGTCAAATACATTGATACACGCTAGCCGCCATTATTATAGCTACAGGCAAAGCGTCAATAGTAACCAAACACCCAAAGTGGTCAAACATATCGATACACATAAATAAAATGACCTATGCATATTACAAGCAATACGGTGTCACGTTCAGTGACATTTCTTCTATATTTAAATGTAATAAAAAATAATTTTGCAAAGAGTTTTTGACTTATCAATATAAAATTTATTTATTGTAACGCTAAACATTTCCCGTGACTTGGTTCAAATATTTGGTATATGTATTTTACTTATTTCTTAAAGCTGACAATTAGTACGTGTGTGTTTGTTACTCTTCTAAAATAAAATCGCCGGACAGATTTGAATGTAGTCTTGTAACGAAGTAGTAACATAAGCTATCTTTATTTTGATCCACGTGAGTGAAGAAGAAGACGACTTCATTCGCGTGGATAACTAATAACCTATACGTTAAATTAATAATTTAAAAACATTTCTATGTTCCATTCTAATTTAATTTGTTATTTTAAGGTTCAATTTTCAAAAGGCAATTCTATCGCTAATAAAAAAGATAGCGACACAAACAGTCAGTTTATTTCATTTTATATATATGTGATATTATGTGAAATAATATGTCAAAATTGGTATTAATATTTTGAGATATTATTTGAATCTATTAAACTAAAAACAAAACACATGGCAATGACGTCACGCACGAAATAACAAAGATAGTTACATACAAAGTTTTAAAGGAAAGAAAGAGATAGACGCCTTTCACCATAATCTCAGACAACTGTCATCGTTGTTACTTCTCAGTTACTAATTTAATTTGAGCTCTATGCTCATTAGTTAAGGTGTAATTGTGTAGTTGTACCGATGTTTATGGCAAGGATGTTGCTTAGTTACATATGGTGATTTGGCTGTCATCATATAACTGGCACCCTAGTAGAGCCGATATAATTGGTGACATGCGCGTTCCGTTACTTTTGACGAATAAAATGTCTCTATCTATGTGAGCGTCTCGGGTGTATCGATAGTTTTGACCACTTTGGCTGTCTCTAACTATTTGATAGCCTTGAATGTATCTATCTATTTGCTGCTGACTGTATCTTAAAGGTTCTGCAATCACTACCTATTTGCTACAGCTGAGGTGAGCGCTTATAAACGATAAAAGATATTATAAACCTATGGCAGGCAGGAACGTGATTTCTATAAGGAAGTTATATAGTACAAATAAGAATGTTATACTTACCTACATTACGAAATCACGTTCCTGCCTGCCATAAATCCATTTGAGAGGTGCACTTTACTTCATCTCTATGATTCTGCCTGATTTATTTTTTTCTAAACTTTGTGTTCTTTGTGATATTTCATCTGAGTGCATCAGGGCTATGGTCCCGGTTACCAATAGTCGTTAGGTCAAGACTGACGCCTATATGGGCGATCTGAACAACTCAGTCAGTGGTTGGCCACTATAACCAGAACTAGCCTGAGTTCAGTTGAGGGAGATTAGATGCAAATTTTGCTGAAAATTCCATAGCCACATTTATTATTCGCATACATCTATTTAAGTGGACCCTGGACTCAATGGTGAAGGCCTCGTAAGTGACCGGGACTAAAGCAAGGTCGATGATGAAACAGCTTCTAATGGCTTTCTTCTTCTTCATCCTATCGTTAATAACAGTCGTACCTGTTGGAAAGTGGTTACCGTGGCCAATGGAAGTTTTCAACACAAGGTTACATAGTCTAAATACAATAATTTGCTTAGGTATTACAGTTCAGGGAACAGCTTATTTCCAAGCTTATTTACCATCTAAATATACTTGGTTTTTATAATTGCTTGGTTTTGCTGAACTTCAATATTTATCATGAATCGACTGCCAACTGATCTCCATAACCCATTGGTGATATCGAAGCATTGTAGTTAGATCCGTTGTACAACTTTTCAGGTATCCAACTACATGTAACGACGGCCATAGATGTTCGTACGACAACCGTGACCAACGACGGCTTAGAGTGTTTCTAGAGCACGACCTATTACTATTGGTCTAATGCAAATAGTAATATTCATGCACACAAATATTTGCAGTGAGCGGGGATCGAACCCGCGCTCCCCTGTGTAGCAGTCGCGTTCACTACCACACCATAGAGACTGTCTAACAGCCTATGCAACAACAAAGTGATAAGTGGCATTCATGATGCCATTGAAACGTCTGGCCCGCGTTCCGTAGACATGAACTTCCGTATCTCGTGGTTTGTATTGTAATTTTAATTTCACAAAGGCATGTAAACAACGTCCTAATTAAAATACTTATAAACATTACAGGATACCTACTTATCATGTTCCTCTAACGATAAAACTAAAAACAATGAGACGCTGAGACCTACTTGTTTCTTTTGAATGTTTATTAAAATAATTTTAATGATTCTCGTGTACGCTAAGAAAAGTGTTTTAATATATCAACTAAACTATATTTATGTTGGTAATTTTCGTGTAGTTATATATATGTTATATAGGTACTAATCTTAGTTAAGAAGTGCTAAGGTAAGTATGTCGTCGGTATCATCGGTATCAGTCGGTAAAACCTTTTACGGTTACGGTTACCTTGTAAGTAGGTACAGTCAGCATGCGATGGTTCTTGACTAGCAAAATAATTAACTTTGCTGGTCAAGATCTATCTGATGCTGAATGTACATATTTTAATCATTAAAACAATAGTAGACATAATTCGAAGAAAGTCATGATTGCCTGATTGGCGGCAATATGCTCGCCCCCTATTACGTTGTACCGAAAATTATAGTTGGCGAAATGTGGGTGTTTATTTCACCCCTGCCTACCCCTTCGGGGATTATGGGCGTGAGCATATGTATGATGTATGTATGTAAATTAATTCATTACCTGAATATATAAGGGGTGTAAGGGAAACACTCCCGATGCCGGAGGCTCCTGGTGGTAGGTACTCTTGGTCCACTACCTATTGGCATAAAAAAATACAATCGGACATTTTTTATTTTTTTATTAGGATTACTCTCCATTGTATCAGTAAAGCTAACCGAAACGATAATTTCATAAAAAACATTATTGAAAAAGAACTAACGGTCCCATAATGCGAGTTGATGTTTTTTATAAACTTATTGTTTCATTTGGCTTTACTAACACGATGGAGAGTGAATAACCGTATAGAAATTAAAACATAAGAAATAAATTTTAAAAAAATCTATCAATTTGTAGTGTACCAAGCCGGCGCGGCGGCGGGGGCTCACACTCAGCCAATAAATTATTATTCTTTTCATTGTTATTCTTAATTAGAAAAATGACAATAGAAAAATCTTTATTATAAATATTGGCTATCTCATGTAGCTAGCCAGTTATTAATAATGTCTGGTAGTAGTTAAAAGTGCACATCAAATATATAATTTACGCATCTTAATGTGGTCAGCACAAACTACCGTTTATTTCAATTGAAACCATCGTGACGCGCGGCTGTGATTGGAATAGGTTTATTTAATAACATCTAAATTCTGGGGAGGTCGCATTCAACGATACGTCTACACTGTGAGAATGTTTGCCAAATTTATTGTTTCTAAAATCTGTATTTAGTGATCAAACGGCGTGTGATGCAAAGGATATATACTTTTATATCCTTTTATTGAACGTAATTCATCAGTGTTTACATTATTAATAAAAAGGACGTAAGTACTTATCACTTTACACCTCAAGTGTACGGGCTAATTACAAGTAAAAACTCTAATTATATCACACTACATTCAAAGTCTAGATACTAATGTTACCACAACACACATATAAATGTGTAACCGTACTAAATTTAGATTGAAAATAACTATTTATGTGTTTAGATTTGTAAATGAAATTTATTCATAAAATGATTCTTTTAATTTACGTTTTTCATGAACTTTGTTAAAAATTAATATTTACTTACACAGGACTGTTTTCATAACTCTGTTTCATCTATCTGGTTTCGCCTCAAAATTTAATCGTTCGTCAAAAATTATGAAATTTAAAGATACAATGCGTTTTTTTAATATTCCGCCTTCTGTATTGAAGTAGGAAAACCTAAAGCTTGGTTCATTTTACAATATATTATTGTAACATTATGCTACTTAATAAGCTTACAAAATCAACATTTTACGACCATTTTACGAATGATACAGTGATAAAATTTTTGCGAGTGTGGCACGTTCAACACTTAATTTGAAATTGATTTAAATGCTTTCGCACCACTTATTTTAATTTGGCGCTATGGTGGAAAGAAATTCAGTTTTTATTGATTTAAATAAATACCACTTTAGATACAGTGGACGTAAATATACTGAATAATATATTATTTATAGCATAACCATGACTTATTTCTCATTTATAGAATGTTTATACGCGGGGCGCTATGGTTACTAATTTCATTTGCAATCAGTATCTATATACCAATTGATACTGTGAGCGCTTGGGATGATAAACGTAAGTATTATTTTTTTAATATCTAGGTTAGTTTAAGATAAGTACAGAGAAAGACTTGGAAATCGTAGTTTTTCGGCAACAGAAATCATAATATATTATTATGCAAAATTTGATGTAACCGCTAAGTAATTTTGCTTCTTATCACCTGGAATACTGCATATACTGAAAACAGCATGGAATAGGTTCAGATTGTTCACCAAATGAGAACAGTTAGTGTGTAGCGCCTGTAGAGTCAATCATGTGCTTATTTAAAAAAAAATCCCCATCAATTAGAAATCGATGAGGGGTATCAACATCAATGCCCATTCTTTTGAGTGTCCTAAAGAAAAAAAAATTAAAGTCTTTTTACAAAACATAATGAAAGAAATTCGTAATCATATCATATTTTTATGTGCATCTTAGGCAATTTATTACAAATATTCTTCAATTTACAGAAATGTTTCCGGCACACTTAATACCTGACAATGGTTTGAACACTCAACGAGCGATAGTAAGACGGAAAATAGTGCTCTATCATAATTTTTTCCGTTCGAAAGTTCGACCCAGCTCGTCAAATATGTTACTGATGGTAAGGTTTCTTTACTGACATACATTCATATTTTCTATGTACGAACCTTTGATCATTGTTGCGTAGGTGAAGTGAACAGTTTTTTTATAAATATTCTGCGACTAGGATATTTACACTGCGTCATTTAGACCCAAAATAAACAGAGCTTCAAAAATGTGTTCTAGATTGTGGATCAACATACTATCTTCTTTATAAACAAATAGGTACCTACATAGACAAATCTAGACCAATACCAATACCTATACATATTTACACTTGCGACCCCTGACCTCTAATTTAGCAAATTGAGTGCTCTACCACTACGCAGAGGCCAAAGAGGAGAGTATAAGTAGGTAAATGGTCCTTATCAAGATTGCGATTTCCGGACCGGCAAGTGAAGCTATTGATCCTGAGTTAAAGCAATCTTCCCACATCACTTAGAATCAATGCAATGACCAGAATGACATGATCAGAATCATAAAGGAAATACAAAACATTATAATTTTTAATATATGCAGTTTTTTATAACATCATTATGTTTGAATGCACTTATCTATTGTCTACGAAACAATGATTGACAAGGAACATACTGTTTCATGGAGTAAGATGTTTTATTTCATAACTTCATTGTCATCCTTGCGGTAATCCTGGTCGCATGCGAGGCGAAGCTATTGCGACGTGACTGGATTTGGATATTTTCCGCGAAGTGACTGCCATCTGATCTACGACTTATTAGCGAAATTAATGTATTGCAGTTAGACCAGTTGTTGAACTTTTAGGGTTTCAACTAACTGTAACGACTGCCATGGATGTTCGCATGACAATCAGTACCGATATCTTAACACTGAACTCTTCTCTTCTGAAGCATAGAAATATCCAAACTTTCAATTAAAATTTATTATGAAATGAGTTAGTATGCTCGTATGTTTTTGTGATCACATCTCTCATCATTATTTGAGCATCGTGTCCTGATTACACCCGAGGCCGTCACTTCGGAGCGCGTCCTCTTACCAGCTTTTATTCTTCGTCGTGCATAAACAAAATTCATGGTACCATACCCATACAGACACTTCGAGAGTGTACAGTTGTACACTCCTGTTGAATCCGACAGTCAATTAGCCTTTCGAAGAGCTTCACGGTATGGGTTACACTGCATGCTTTGAGAATAGTTTAGAGTGAAAAATTAAAACTATGCATCACTTAGGGGGAACAACATAGTTTTATGTGAAAAGGAAGATAAACGAACTTATAGCCGTACTTACTATTTTACAGTCATGGCATAGCGGTGCAGCACGACAAGCACAGGCGTATGCAGAGAAATGTCAGTTCCTGATACACAACGATATTAATGAAAACAAAGTGCCGAATTTCGGTACATGTGGGCAGAACCTGTTTGTTGCTGCGCAAAAGACTCCTTGGTATTTTATTCTTATCATTATCATCTTGGAGATGAATTGGGTTGCATCCAAATTTGTACCTACTTTAGAGCTTGAGGTCCGCTATCCTACTTTTTCTGTTGATTAACATGAAAGAAAAAATAATTTTGAATCACCACTTCCGTGAAATACTACGGAAATTGCATTTGCATTTTATAGACATGGCAAAATTAATAAAATCTACATGGATTTTATCAAATATAATTAAGTAACTTAAATTTTCAACAAAAAATGTAAGTAGTTAATTACGTAAGTACAAGTACAATGCTCAATGTATACTTTTATAATTATCTTAAACAAACCAAAAATTCCTTGTGTGTGTAAAAACATATATACCGTATGTTGTATATGTTATACAAACGTACAGTGTAGGTATACGGCCAGTTTTATATATAACTTAGCTATATTTGAGTATTATCTAAGTCTCGCTCGCTTAATTAATACCTACTTTTCATAAACCTAGTGTAGTAGTAACTCATTCTTTGAACCTTTTCCCAACTCAGTTGGGGTCGGCTTTCCACTGTGATGCGGCTGAATTTCGAAATTTTCCGTGAAGCGTGTGCCATCTGACCTACTCAATCAATAGTCCCATGACCAATAGCGATATCCAGAGTTCCAAATTAGACTGGTTGTACTTTTGAGGGCTCCAATTACCTGTACCTAACGACTGCCATAGATGTTTTTATGGCAAACGGGACCGACGGTTTACGTGCTCTCCGAGGCATGATCAGACCAGTACAAACTGCCATATTCATGCATAAAACTTTTTGCACTGAGCGGGGATCGAACCCGCGCTCCGTGCCTAGCA
The DNA here is from genome assembly GCA_963691645.1 of Pelosia muscerda. Taxonomy (NCBI): domain Eukaryota; kingdom Metazoa; phylum Arthropoda; class Insecta; order Lepidoptera; family Erebidae; genus Pelosia; species Pelosia muscerda. The sequence continues at coordinate 12,058,089 of OY829100.1, forward strand.
GTCGCGTGCACTACCGCCGCGCCACGGAGGCGTGTGGTAGTAAGTAAAGAGAGGAATTAACGTTACAACGTTTTAAAAAATTTCACCCTTCATTTTTTCAAGTAGGTATCGCATAAATGTAATTTAAAAGAAAAATCGAGTGTAATTTGTACTTTTGTATATTTCCGCACTAGTTTGAGAAAAATATATAGGTTGGTACAAGTTGTTTTTTTTTCGGATTTATTATACCTAGCTATGTGATTGATAAGCGGCTAGTAAATCACGTAATTAAACAAATTATATCTATCAATAATTGTACTACACGCATATTATAGTGTTGGTACATTCTAATTAGCAATGAGTTTGAAGCTACGAGATATTCTTTTTCAAGGTATTTACCGATGGACGTACGGCAGAAGATTTAATAACCTCAATTTTTTATTTCTAACTCGCTTTGATTTCCTAGTCTTCATTAGTAGTGTGATAAACGGCTTTATTCTAACAACGCTTAATACGCTTAAGCGTGTGTTTGTAAGCAGACTTAAAAAAGTGCTTTTCACTTAAAATGCTTTTTTAATAAGTCGTCTATAAACGTACGTAAATTGGACATGTTTTGTTATTTTACTTAATAAATAATTGTGTAACTATTTTGCTGTCATTTCTTATACTAATATATAATAGTAAATTAGTCGTTGGAACATTGGAGATATTTTATATTAACGATTTTGAAAACAGACATTGTTATCAGTATCTATTGTTTATATAGGTACACTAGATTATACTCTTATTTTATTTACACTTATAACTACGCTATACCTATTAATTTGTACACTTTATTATACCTATTTACTATATTCACAATTAAAATTATATACACTGAACACTAATTATATACAATACGTTTATAAACTACTAAACTGGATACCTAATTAAAATACGAAACTTGCATTCGAACTCGAAAACTCGCGAAATAGGTACATGCGCACCGTCACGGACGATCTCTTTAAGCCGACAGCGAACCGCGTACTAAAAAGCATAAAACAAAATAAAGCTTAAAAAGCATCACAACACAACGAAAGTTTATACGACTTGAAGTAATGTAGTCTTAAACACGTTTAAATCTATATTGTCAAATTATATTTAATTTAACCGCATAATCATATTGACAAAATTTTATATTTACGACTTTATTTTTGATCCATATAGTCTATTTTCCGACGCGCGCCAGTGCAATGCGACGCGGTCCCCGACAGTAGGTACATCATAACATACCTGCACACAGTGCGCACCTAGAAACAAGCGTGCCGTCGGTTTCGTTTAAACCAAATAAGCTTATGCTTGTAAACGTACTTAAACGCTTGTAGCAATAAGCTCAGACTTTTCGTTGTGTTGTGTTTAAACGGCCACTACTAGTCTTCATGTTCACAGCCTACTCACGATTGTCTTTATACTTGGTTCCTATACTTAATAGTTAATTCGTGAACATGTAATTATATATTATGTAACAGTCGAAGTACGTCCGCTGTATGTGGTGCTGGTGCCCTTTAGTTGGATAAAATAAATAATGGTGTGTTGTAATTTATAGTATTTATCTGGTGGGCAATGTTTGTTAACCTTAAACAAAAGTCTTATAGACGTATATCAATTTTTCAATTGTGGCCAATGATCTTTTATTAAGAAATACTTCACTGGCACTTAAAAATCATCAGTTACAATTAAGTACCTAATTTTCATGGTAGTAACTGAATTTCATATTTACTATAACCAACTGAGTTGGGAAAAATATCATATTACCAACTGAGTTGGGAATTGGCTCTGAGCATGATGATGACTAGCCATTAAGGTTAGTTTATATTCCACAATTTGTGCTGTTATTTTAGCTTAAGATAGAGTGGAATTGCTGTGCCCATGTGGGCAAAAACTCCTTAAAGCAATAAAAAAAACATCATATGAATCATATTGTGTGATGTAATGTACTTTTGTAATGTACCATTGTATGATGTAGGTATGTGTATTTTCTATACACTTATTAGATATAAAGTAGAAATTTACCAGGAAAGGTTTTACTCAATTTGATATTTTTAAAGCGCTCAAATTATTTTAGTAAGCCAAAACGCCGTCCTTTCGTCTCGATTTTTCTAGTGATTTATTTAATTGCTAGTTTTATGGCAGTAATAATTACATAGAAGATTGACTTCTAAAATTGTTTGGAATATTTCCATCTTTGACTGAGCACCATTTAAAATTGGTATGTGGTCTGTTACCTGTTGCCATCCAGTTAACTTAGATAAGCTTGAACTACAGTCTCAATTTAATAACTGCGTAGCGTAAGGATAATAGCTCGAAAAGCGGTTGACTGCTACACGAAGGGTATGGGTTTAAATTCCGTATAATGTAAATAAAGGTACGAATGAAAATGGCCATTGCTATTGGGATTGTATAATAATATATAGATATATTATATAGGTATATAATAATATATAGGTATATTTTATATATACTCGTAAAAAACTTAAGTACCTATTTCAGAAGTCATAGAAAACAGCTACGCGTAATTTAGGTTAAGATAGTGTCATGTAATATGTGAATACCTACTGAAATATTGTAATAATACTATTTTTCTTTACAAATTTCAGGTTCTTCGCTCTGAAAACATGGTTCCTTGAATATCGGAACTTTACCTACGGTGACCCTAATTATGATATAAAGAAAATCGGTCATTATACTCAAATGGTGTGGGCGACGAGTCACAAACTCGGCTGTGGAGTGGCTCATTGTGGAGGTGGTCCATGGGGCCACTTCTACAACTATGTGTGCCATTACTGTCCAGGGTACGTACCAGAGTTTTGTTATGAGACCATTGTTTTAATTACATCTGATCATGAATGTTTTAGTAGAACATTATGTGGTATCTCATTTGTACGAGTAACCTCATTTTCTTGGGTACCAAAGAAAATAAGATTCTAAAGAGAAGGGAGACCTTGAATAAAAGACCATTGAACGGTAAAGGATAATCCTTTAAGAAAAACGTCTACGAGAAATGTTGCAAAATTACTCTCACACAGAAATTTACATTGTTACTATTTGTTCACTACATACCTAGAATAAAACAAAGTCGCTTTTCCTGTTCCTATATCTCCATGTATGCTTAAATCTTTATAACTACGCAATGGATTTTGATGCGGGTTTTTTTAATAGATAGAATGATTAAAGGGGCAGGTTAAATGTATATAACTCATGGTGCAAACACCAACTAGTGCGGAGCAGAAGTGTAAAATGTTGCAAAAACTGGGTGACGCAGAAGAAGTTGCGCAGGTCAGTAGTAATAAATAAAACACATTAAATTGATAATTTCCAAGTCTGTCATTTGTGATTATTTGAAATAATAATTCAGTAAATCATTTTCTATCATCATCATGATCAATACACATGAAACATGAATAACAACAAACCGTGATGAAAATAAATACCTATACCTAAATAAAACTTTGTCTGAAAATATAAGTAGTTAATACTTTTCTTATGGACATACACTACATTTAGCTTGTTAAATTTGTTTGGGGAAAATGTTAAACTTACGTCAAAATACAACAAATATACTCAAGGCCATTATTTGCATTCCATGATGTTGACTTTTTTGCCGATCAACTAGAATATTTGGATAAAGGCAATTGGATTTGTACAACTGTGTTAATTTACTTACAATGATCACCCTACGTAATCAAATAATATGTATACCTACACACGGTTTATTAGACACTAATTGCGTAGGTAAATGCGGCCTTAAATATAAAATAAATAATAATACCTAAGGGCTTACCACGATATGTTGAAGATTTCGTTTTCTGGATGAGAACGGGGAGCTGTAGACTTAACTATATTCCATTTTCACAACCGGTGTGCTCGATTGTGGTGAAGATGGTTTGGTACATTATAGATTATACTTACCTACACTGTAAGCTTTCATTGCCAGGTACTTTGCTCACAGACTTTACCAATTGGCGTCTGAATCCAGGCAGAATGTAAATACAGAAGCAATAATCTTGACGTTCATAAGTGTTATTTTGGAACTAAATGAATGAAGACATTTTGACTTCCTCAGTCGGACTGCTCAGTTAGGACAAGAGATATCGTCTTGTCCTACCTCCGTCATTTCGATTTTTTTTTAAATTCTCAACTTTATTGCTCTCTAGGGTAGACAGAGACTACAGCCCATGCAGCTCTGTCGCTTCACGAGTTTTACCTACTGTAATTAAATCTCATCAGGCGTGCAGTCCGAATCAGAAGCTCACCGGTTTCAACCGCTCCTAACCAGCATTTTTTTTGAAATATTGACCCTTGCAGTGTATTAAAAGCCAGGATCAGGCCAGCAGTATGCGAATGATACCGTGTGTATACGAATTGTTTGGAGTCACTGTTAACCCTCATAACTCAAAAACACACACATAAAAATATCTAATTTGTAGCATTACAAAAATATTGTATTCTTTTTCAGGGGTAATATTGAAAAGATAACGCAGTACCCATATAAAATCGGCAAACCTTGTGCGGATTGCGAAGCCCACTGTTTATCAGGCCACTTGTGTGGTAACTCTTGCGCCAAGAGAGATTTCTACTCGAACTGTGCACACCTGAAGCAAGTGTCTCCTGACGTCTGCGACCAAGGAATCTGCAATGCAACTTGCCATTGCCCAGGAAGAATACACCAAAATTATCCATGGCACTAGAATAGAATACTTTAATGTAAAAAATTACCCATTTTATATACGTTATATACAAAAAATATGTTACCAAATATAAATACGATTGTTTTCTTTTACGTACCATAATAAACTAACATTATACTCGTATTAATTAGATATAGCCACTCTCAAAAGTAGCTTGACGTATTTTTAATACGACTTCTGAGGCGTGGTGGTAGTGAATGCAACTGCTACACAGGAGACTCGGGTTTGATGCCCGCTCTGTGAAAATATTTGTGTGCGTAAATATGAATAGGTGTTTCTATATATAATATGTAGGTATTTACAAAAAAATGTTTCTAAATATGTTTATCCGCATTCTAGAATCCATAACACAAGCCATTTAAGCTATGCTTACCATTGATCTGGGTGGCGTGATTGTCTTAGATATTAATTTATTATGACTCCCTTGTGTGTCACAAATATCATTTCAATATTGATGATACATGTGAAAATTGTCTTAAAAAAATATTTTAGAGCATATAAAATGATTGGTAAACTACTACATCTTAACCTTTCTTTTTGCTTATGCAATTATACACCTTGTATGTTTGAAATCAAACCACCGAGTATACTATGTTGAACGCCCTATAGGGGGAGGGGGGGTACATTGATGCACAAAAATTCAAAACTCAGTTTGATGTACTTGTAGCGTTATATTTCAACATTTTTTTTGACGTATGGATAGCTCAGTTATTCAATTTAAATTTTTAGTATGAAATACCCGCTAAAAGTTATCAGTAATAAAGATATTTTGAATTCAATGAAAAAACGGTTTTGCATCATTCTGCCCCACCCACGGGGCACTTTGATACATAGGGTGGGGCAGTTTGATACTTACTTCAAAACTAGAAGAACTATACGATATTCCACGATCTCTACTGATGTATTGCTTAAAATGAACAAATAAAACGCATATGATTGATTATCACAAATAATCAAGTTTGGATTTTTCGTGTTGCTCGAAGTTAAGCGTTGAATGTGCTTCAAAACCTGTATAAACAACTCTGATGTTATTCAGCCACTTCTGTTTGCCAATCCTAGGCTTCCATCAGGAGCACCATTTAAAAAATGATCTTGTAATGAACTCTTGGAAAGACAAAAACTGGAGGAAGAGAAGAACCAGTTGCAGTAATAATTCCATAGAAAGTCATTAGCTCCCCGCGTTCAGCAGCAACTATTTGTCCTACTTGTCTTGTTTCCTTTCAGCCAAAACTTTAAAATTGTATCTTCTCATTCCACGTTCGTAATTGTCATGGAATTGATTTACAGCAGTTTTATCAAAAGCAAGACTTCTTGCTGCGCTAGTGTTCTCTGGTTTTTGGAGACTCAATTCTGGATTCCTTTTCCTAAAGCTTGCTGCCCAAATTTTTCCTGCGCATTTGTTTTCTTTCCAAGATTTAGGATATTTACACCCAGAGTATTCCGCTTACTCGTACGCCAAAGTCAAAAGCTGCTTCAGGGTAAGACCGTAGTGCATTTTACTGCAATTTAATAAATATTCAGTCGATGTTTTTTCTGGTTCTTTCGAAAAAACTTGTGCAACGGTATATTTTGACCCATAGATGTTCGATGACGGTGTATTTGATGGTAATTTAGCGCGTGATGAAGACGATTCTGCATGTGCCATCTCCACAGATGGCATGTGCCATCTTCACCATCAGCAGCAGCTGCTGATGGTGAAGATGCTGTATGTGTAGAAGACGAAGTCCTAGTTGTTCCAAATGATTGCCTAATCTTTTCTATACGATGTTGTAAGGTTGCAGCTTAGATTCCATATTTGTTAGTCGCTTTGCGTATGGATAAGGTCTTTGACGATACGTCACGTATAGCATCTTTTACACTCTCTTCGTCAATGTCTTTCCTGTTAGTCTTGGGTTTATAGGTGTTTATAGGACTATTTTCTACAAATAAAAGATAACATTAATTAAAAACGGGGCACTTTCATACACAGACACAGGGTCAGAATAATACACTGAAGGGGCAGATTGATACGTATCATTGTGCCCTGCACCTTACTGAATCAAAGTGCCCCACAGACGTTTTTTTACAAACAATTAATTTATTGATTTACTATTAAATATTTTACTAAAAACATTATTCAAAATCACATTTGTATATAATCACTTACCTTTGGTAAAATAAAACCATAAAAACTACTATTAACTTGACTGTAATACACGTTCATATATCACGTAAAATTTTAATCAGTGGCAGCACAAACACATTTACACCTGTCGAAGCCGAGCGGAGAACTGGCAGCGACCGCCGTCACAACTGCTATTATAATGCTTGTTCTTGATCGTTCTAGTGATATACCGGTGTTCGTAATGTTTATCGGTTTTGAAATATGAATAGGGTATCAATGTGCCCCGTGCATCAAAGTGCCCCCCTCCCCCTACTGTTGAAATGTCATAGGTAAGTAGTAATTGGTAAATAATATAAGCTGATCTAAATGGTTAAAGCTTCGATTGCAACTGAAAAAAAACACTAAGATGATAATGATCATGGAATCAAAGAACTATAGGTATAGCAATGACTCAACTGATTCAAGTTATTACAACGTAGGTATGTTATGGAGGGACATTGTAATTCACCTCAAGTTATATCGTCGACTGCTCGTTGATGAATGTAAAAACTGGTAAAGATGGCGCCTCTTAATGTCTTAATATTGTTGCTATTTACTTGTAGAAATAAGCTTAAGCATGTTCAAGTATCGAAATACAAAAACTTACTGAAGAAGGTAATCATATAAATTCAGAGACAATAATAATGCACAAAATCTTCGAAACGAAATCATCAAAAATCCGAATTAACTCAACTAAAAATAATTAAACGCCTAGTAAAATTACATGAGCAAATAGTGTTTAGCATTTTGCCTATGGTTTAAATACTCAGTCTCCTTGATTACTTTCAGACTCATTTTCGTCTAAGCTTTGCAAAGCAGTCTGTTCTAATGTGCGTCTCTATTCATTTTGATGTATATTAGTATTTCACTGCTGTAAATAAAAACATATTAGTTATGTACGATGTATGTACGAGTATAAAGGAAATAGTTACTGCTACCTAGGAGAGACGTGTTCGATTCACGCTTAGTACAAAAATATTTATACATTAATATAGGTATTTGCATCGATCTAATCGTACCTCGGTGAGCACATTAAGCCGTTGCGTTGGTCCCGGCTGTCATACGAACTTATATATCAGTACATGTAGATGGAACTCTAAAAAGTAATTAATCTAAATAAATAGGCTCAAATATCAGATGGCAGTCGCATCACGCAAAATATCGAGGTTCAATCGCATCTTAGACTAGATAGTCGACCCCAACCGAGGGGGTAAAAGTCTCAAAGAATGAATACTTATAATTCAAATATATATTTTGGATTTATTGCCTGGAAGAAATTTCTCATTGTACATACACTTGTTTACCTGTACTTATTATTAAGTCTATACTGTAATTTCTATTTTCGTGTACAATAATGAGTTATTTATCTATCTAGCTAGCTATCTGTCTATCTACCTATCTATCGTTCCAACTGACTGGTGGCATTCCACTATTTATATACCAATGCGCGGTTTGCACTAACTGTAGGACCAGTTTGTGGGCATAAATCCTTTGGTAGATATGATATGACTAGTACCTAAGTATGTTAACATTTCAGTTTGCTTATTCGGTTTAGTGTTTGAACAAAACAGAAAGGTAGAGATGTACTTAAATCCAAATATATACAGAACCTCAGTGCGCGTATCCAATTCGCAGTCTATTTAATGAGAATCCACTTTTTTACATTCTGACTCTGACATCTTGTAACAGACATAAATCGTGATGTTTTTTTTTTCGTGACCGTGACTACGCTTGCGACGGCGCAATTAAATTGAAACGGTTGGTAAACAAAACGCACATACAAGTATTACCTCAATTAAGTCCTGATTTCCTTATAATCTGATTGATATGCCCGGTTGTAACAAAAGCTTAGGTACTTTTGGAGCTCGATTTCCGATTTCATAATTCTCCATTGTTGGTTTATCTTGCCTTTTGATGAACCGACTGCGGTTTCCCAACCTCGTCGGTTCCAGAATACCTGAAAACTTACATTTTGTCAATCATAGCGATAAAACAAAATAGAAGAACTGAATAGGTATGCACTGTTATTTAAATATCTACAATAACACCAGTTAAAGAAAGGGACGGTCCGGCGTCGTGGTTGGTTCCGCATCGGCAAACACCCCACCTGTTGACTCACCTGCTACTCACGTAAACATTGTGAACCCTTACCCGAAATACAACTATGCACCTAGGAAATTAAGTATAAATTAGCAAGTGAACAATACATTTTATTATAAAATTGATAGCTATTTGTTATTTGACTTTTCTATGTCGCAGTTACCGTTTTTGCTAAATTCTTGCTAAAATATTCATTATTCATTTTAAAAAAAAGGTACTCTGTCAAGAGATTTTCGGGTTCCAAGTCAACCTTATCTGCAAGTCAGCAGTTACACTATACTGTATTGACTTGCAGGTGAGGATGGCTTGGATACCTAGGTATATTTACTGTAGGTAGAAGTTAGAACATAAACTAACAAGTCAATCTAAATAGAATAGGTAATTATAGAACTATAACTACACATTCAATACCATTTATATTATTGACATAAAAAGGGAAACAATCTCTTCACTACCGCGCGTTATCGATTTTAAAATGTCAGTGGCAGTGGCTTGTGACTTTTAGTGTAGAGACGTTGACGTCACTACAATATCTATTTCTGTCAAAGTTGATAATGGTTTATAAAAAAAGTTTCACAGTTCATATATTCTGTCACTTTATTACATGTAAGTAGGTTTTCTAATACGTATGTCACTCGCACATTCTGTCCCTCTAAGGATAACTGCTCAATACTAACAACTTACGCTATTTATGTTTTCTTGTAGAAATCTAAGTATTCCCAAATTAAGTAAAAAAATTGGTGTGTCAGTTTTAAATACAATGTATGTGCGTTTATCATTAATTTTATTGACTATAATTTGTATTCAGTCGTGTTCCCGACTGACCGAGCAACATGTTTCCCACCCCCACTACGATTCCGACCCAATTGTAATGCAGCGGCAGGCGCGGAGTCCGGCGCGCGGGCATTGCGCTGCCGGCGTCCGCACCTCGCGACCACCTGCCGCCCGGCACCCGGTCCGCCATGGTCTGCGACGACGGTCTACACGCATCATCGCCTCACGTGCCTCGCAAGTCTCTACGTCGCCTTGCTTCAACACGCGGCTTCAAGCCAAGCATAAACAACGACTGTGGCTGGATCCGCGTCTTTGAAGGACTGGAACCTTTCTCTGTCGACGCACCAAGTAAACTCGTCAAAGTCACCCTCAACACTACTGTTGAAGAAGTAAACAAGAAACTTGGCTTCAATGGCGAATTATCATTATGGCTTCAAACTGGCGGCGAAAGCGGTCGCCGACTGGAGCTAGACGAGTATCCACTGAGAATTCAAGAGCAGTATTTAGCAACATGTGGATGGAAGTCAGAAGCTCGAAGGTTACGAATGGCTGTAGATCCGGAGTTACGACACTCTTTACGTTGGTGCGCGGGCCCAGCTCCACGCTCCGGTGGAGTGGTTCAATCTGGTACTATTAATGTGTTGAAGGGGCATGTCTTCCCACAATGGAAGCCTCGACCAGCGTATGTTATAGGTTCAAGACTATATTCATATGGTATGCATACTATTAACATTACCGACTTAAAGCATCCTTTCAAGTCAGTACCATTTTGAAGATTGTATTGCGTCAATATTCCAGGCTCTTCGTGGGAAATGGTGGAACTGAGTGGAGGGAGTATTGAGTTGTGCCAACCAAAGGCTCAGAGACTGGTGCTCTGTGTCAAACCTCGTTGTCAAGGCAACACTGCATTTGGAGATAACAATACGAATCACCTCTTCCTTGGATTTAGCACCGTTTGGGAAAGAAATATGTGGTTTTGCTGGTTGAAGGAGGTATGTAATCGTAACATGAAATATTTTATGGATATATTAGAATTAAATTAGTGAGACAAAATAATCAGTAGGTAATAAACGAGCTTAAATTGTTTTACAACGGTCGATGAGCATAAGTGTAATTGGAGCAAAACTTTGGAATGTTGTTATGTTTAGTTCCGTCCCGCGCTCTGCGGCCTACAGGTATGAGATCTCAGCAGATGATTGAGGTTTGATTCCGGTACACTTCGCAAACTAACGAACCGTCAACATATAGCGGCAAATTGGTCGACATTGTATAAAGCTTATCAAGCTCTAGACATTTCAATGTGTAATTTGACATCAATCATCTCAGGGTTGTGTAACGCAGTGTTTAAACATAAACTGAGTTCAAAATAAAAAACATAAAGTGTGCTCAAATGAAAAACACTCTATGATAATGTACTTACTTTTCTTAAATTATTCATTTATAAATGGAGAGTTACAAAATTGAAACATTGTAAGCCGCTTTTTAATGGACTCCGATTATAATTTAAGATACCTAATGATAGCTGTTGTGAGTTTTTAAGTAATTTCGCGGCAAATGTATAACAACTTTGTTAATTAAAAATAGTTTTCACATCACCCTGAAAGAAATGTCACGGTCGAGATGTTGTGTGTGCATTGCTCGCACTGGTGATAGCGGCCGGCGCGTACGCTGATGCGTCATAATCAACAAGTCACTTGAAGTGCTCGCACTCTATCACTCTACATACATTTTTAGAGAAATTTCGTTTTCGTTCTCGGTAACTTGCGATATAACTGAACTTAGCACACTCTCAAAACTGATCGAATATAAAATTCATTACGCATGAGTAGCATATATTCTCGCAAATATTGTTTTCAAGAAAATTCATCAAGGACAAAACGTCGTTTATTCAAGTAAGAAGTACGTGAACTGAATAATGAACTGTGCAGGAGTTATTCCGTAGTCTTTGGGAATAACAATGCCTAGAGAAGTTCGTCGGCCCCACCGTGGTTATACACCGAGACAGACGAACACTGTCTTACTGCAGTTACTTTTAAAATGTCATTTGATATAACGTCAACAATACGCTTGCTACAGCGAGACTCGTTCAGACGATTTATTGTTATATTTTGTGCTGTGAGTGAGTGCTAAATATTGTGATGGTAGAAAGAAATACAATGAAGTGTGAAGACGATGAGGTCGATAGCTTGGACGTGTTCGCGCCACCCCCATCTGATGATATCTTCTTGGATAGCTTGGAGCCTAACACTCTGAAAGAGAAATGTGAACTTGTGGTTGGTTGAAGTTTATATTCCGATTCCTATATTTTTACGATGATATTATAATTAACTCAGTTATGTATCTCGAGGTTTATATACATATTGAGTAACAAATAATTGAAGTGTGTACCTACCTATGTGAACTTAAATAGACTTAAAACTACTAGTAAATTTGTAATAAGTAATCTCTGTTGGACAAAGACTCGGTAATAATGACGTTGTATTTTATTTAATAGTGAGATGAAAATAAAATAAAAAATATCATTGTGCGTTGTGCGATTACCAATTAGGTAATCGATTACACATCAAAAATAATAAGATATACTGAAAAGATTCACCTTTTATTAGTTCACCATGGGCACAGTGCTACCTACCTGTGCCATGGGTTAGAAACTTGCAAACAAACAATAGTTTCTTCTCTATATGTAATATTAGTAGGTATACATTTGTATTTTATTTTTATTATTATAATTATCATAATATAGCACAGGAGACCATACATCATAGTCTCGAACGCAACGTAACCGATTTCTATAGTGAAACTACAGAACTTCTTACAACAAAAACACACTGAGTACTATACTATTTTCAGGGTACACAAAGTACTCAGCCACCCAATGTCTTGGACTTGAGTGGTGGAGGGCGAGGATCCCTGGGCACAGCGCTTGCGCAGCATGCAGCTGGTCCATTCACCGTACGAGTTCTACGACTACGAAACAACGCTCTTACCTGTCTACCACCACAAACCTGGATTCTGAAGGCTCTCACATACCTGGATATCAGTGACAACAGAATTCAGGAGCTTCCACTGGAAATATGTCATCTAACACAGTGAGTTATATGTTTAAATTTGACATCTACGGCCCTCTTCCTAATAATGCTGTACAGTGAGTACCCGGCTTTGCTTTTCTATCGCTCGGGAACAATGAGAATACAGTTAAGATCGACGTCCTTCAGTTTTGAAGAGCGACCTCTCTATCACATACCTGAATGATAATTTGATATTTTGATATAGGTATATATATGATGATGATGATAGACATAAACCGCGGTAGCCTAGTGGTATGGGTAATGGACTGCTGAGACGAGGTCTCGGGTTCGATCCCAGGTTTACCATGGCAAACACCAATGACTGCGATGCTTTTCGAAGTTATGTGTGTATTTATCGCAGGTTTGTAAGTGCCCGGTTAATGGCAATAGACTCGCCACCAATTACATTGGGACCTAAATATAAACTGGCGAAATGTGATGATATAGGTGTGATAATTTAAAAAAAAATATACTATCATAAACTGGGGTACTTTGGAAACTGGAGTAACTTCGTGACAATTTAAAATTAGATTTTTTGATTATAAGAAACTAATATTATTACTAGCATTTTCCTCACTTCCTACAGAAGTGAAAATTTTGGAAATGCTATTATGTTATTCACTTGTTTCTTACCATTGCTTGCTGCTTTTGAAAAATATTCGATTAAATATTTTCAGAAAATTTACTCCATAGTTACCCCAGTTTACAATAGCTAAAATAGTTATCGCTTATAAAATACTAGCTGTTCCCCGCGGTTTCACCCTCGCTGCTAAGCACCTGTTGGTCGTAGCGTGATGTTATATAGCCTATAGCCTTCCTCAAGAAATGGACTATCCAACACTAAAAGAATTTTCCAATTCCAATTAGTAGTCCCTGAGATTAGCGCGTTCAAACAAACAAACAAACAAACTCTTCAGCTTTATAATATTAGTATAGATTAGAACCAAAACTCGCTTTTAACCACTCTTCAAATATACTAAGCTCTGTGTGATCGAGTTCTCTCTTTACATAGCCGAAGTAAACGGATTTAAACTTCTTCTCTAAAATCAAATCAAAACCAAGACGTTAAGTAGATTATTTAACAATTTGAAACAGAAACCTCGCGGCCGGACGCTTTAGAAACTTTGATTTCATTTGTTAGTCTTAATGTAGAAAGTACCTCCGTATACAATTTCTTTTCTTTGTAAATTTCCACACATACTTCATATTATTATATTACTATAAAACACCAAAGACACACTCTGTTGACTACAACAGAGGTGGTATGTATGACATGCAAAGAAAATTTCTTACCTCAGAGGTTTATACGTAATTTAATACCTACATTGTAATAAATTCACATTAGATACCTACATTACTTCTACTTGGAAGATAGCCCTTTGATATATCTACTTACAGTTAAATTTTATACAATTGTGTTGAGTGCTTTGAAAATGTAATTATGTACCTGATATTTGATATATGAGGTGTGACGCCGGCGCAGGAGACAGATTAGTCTTCCTATTGACAGCACAAAAATCTCTCCAGTGAACTCAGGCTACCCTACTCACTGCCGGAAACAGGACACAAGGTTTCGATTAGCCGCCATATTAAGTCGGATCCCAAGTTAGTTAGAAGGTTGGGGTTAAACTTCTTGACTTTTCCTAGACCCCCCCGTTCCTTATGCCAATCACAAAATGTATAATAAATGCACAATAATTTTATACAGCTATATTATGATATTTCTGACGCGTAAAGTCAACATCAGACAGTTATGAATAAAAATATGCGTAAGTAAAAAATTACCGAATGAAAAATTATGCGTAAGAACCATTAGGAAAAGTAAAAGTATTCCAATTAGAACAATTATTGCTACACACGTTCCTGTAAGTAGTCTTGAGAAAATTAAATTTAAAATTGTTATTTAAATCTACAAGTTACAAGTAAACTTTATTTCAAGCGGTATTTTTATAGTTCCCTTCATAAATAAAATGAAATAAAATATCCTTTCATAAATACAGTATCGTCTACAGATGCAACAAACATGATGACAGTTATGAAGTAAACTGCACTCACTCCAAACTGCAAGATATGAAATCACCACTTGCTGCCCCTTCAAACCAGACGGAGACTTGCAGGTGTAGCTCTGCTACTAAAAATAGCACAATCCAAGATGGATTCTACTTTTCTCCTCTCCTTGATACATATAAGGGTCCCGACCATATCAGTACGAACACCTTTTCCCTCTCCATATACCCCGTAGTGTTACCAATTACAGAAGGAACGCTTTCTTCCCTAGATCTGACAAATTTGTCAACAAACAGTCGGATTACCCTGAATTTGATTTGTTCAACACAATTCCTACTAATTACAAACGCAGTGATCTCTGGTTTGAAGGGCTCGCTAGGTGTTAACTGTCGAACCTCACATTGTTTGTAGTGTTTATGATTTTCGGGACTTCACGCGATATATATTTTCAAAAAAATATATCGCGTGAAGTCCCGAAAATCATAAACACTATGAGTAAACGCCGCGATAGTTTAAAAGTTACTCACATTGTTTGTTTTTTATTTTAATTTTTGTCTTGCAAAATTAAATCTCAATCATTAGGTATCTGAAACTGTCTAGTATCTACTGCCATTTATATGTGAAAACTTATAAATAGTTTCTAGTAATGTAAGTAGTAATGTAACATTGTTGTAATGCTGTTTGTCAATCCTAATAAAAATTTACATATCAGTTACTTTCCATATTATGTCATACTGTTGTTACAGTTAGTAATAAATATACTTCTTTATTCATTATCATAGCACTAGATCCCGGAATGTTTCCAAAGCTAGCACTTTGGATGCCTGAGTTCAATCTTTTTCTCGATTTGGCATATGATGTAAATTATTAGGTACGCGGGCAACTTCAGCCTAAACCTATCCCGCAGGAAAACCTGCGCCAAAGTCTAGAACCGTCAGTACACCTAGGACTACTAAGATGATATTATTGATATTATTTACTCTTATGTGCGAGCTTACTCTTAGCCATTTTTGCGACGCAGTTTGCTTGCAATTATATTTTATATAGCCTCTGCCCGCGGCTCCGCCCGTGTGGCTGTCGGTTATCGCGACCTAAGCACCATCTGTGCAACTTAAATTCTATATTACTAATCATGACTCTGGTTCTACTTAACCGAATGCAATTAAATTTGTTTAATTGCATTCGGTTAAGTTTCACCAAACCCTTTCAAACCAAAAAAAAACTGCATCGAAATTCATTCAGTACTTTTTGCGTCCATCAACCTAAACTTTTTATAATTATATAATACTATTATATAGATATGTATCTATAGTCAAAGTGCTTAGTTTTGTCAATAACAATAGCATTGAACACCTAAGCGAAATCATTTGGTTGTTGCTCGACTGTATCATAGTGTGGTGCGTGTATAAGAACATTACTAGTTCCATTCAGTAACTCACGTCACCGAAGCGTATCATTCTCGGTACATCTCCATGTACTTAGCCTTCAGCCTCTTATTTCGATACACGTATACGTAGTTGGCTTTGAAAGGGAACAACAATCGCTCTGCATATTTTTAACCGACTTCAAAATAAGGTTGAGGATTCTCCCCGTAATTCCTTTTTTTAATATAATATAAAAGTTTTATCTTTTACTTTATCTAACATTATCTATGTAGGTATGGAAAGTAGAAAGAGATTAAAATTTAAAATATATATTACTAGCTGTTGCCCGCGGCTCCGCCCGCGTGGATGTCGATTATCGCGTTGTACGACTCTACTCGATTCACTACTTACCTCTATAAACTACTTTTCCTTGCTGTCGGTATTAGCGCTGATGTATAGTTACCGGATCAATTGAGATTTATGATTATTACTCCGCTCCCTTGTATGGTAGCGTGATGATATATAGCCTATGTTACTCCTAGATATTGTAGCCTTATAGAGGTGAAAGAATTTTTTAAATCGGCCCAGTACTTTTTGAGCCTATTCATTACAAACATACAAACATACAAAAATAGGTAAAAATCTTTCCTCTTTATAATATTAGTATAGATGAGTAACAATTAAGCCATCTCAATTTTTTTTGTAATTAACGGTATTGTAGGTAAAAAAACTTTATAAAAAAGAAACGAAGTAAAGAAAGAACAAAGAAAGTATTTATTTGCTAAAAACGTACCTATATTATAAATCCAAAATAATTGGGACAAGGGCAGGAAGATGATGGCGATAATATATTAAAAATATATAATTAGGTAAGTAGGTACCTACTATCCAATATCGTTATACATTCATTATCCGTAAAATATTTATAATATGCAATATTATTAGGTAGTAACGTGAAATAATAGTAAGCGCTTTCCCGATAGTGTAAGCAGAGCCGAAGAAATAACTTCTTATCTTAAAATGATATCGGTAGCAGGTAGGACATAAAAGTTAAAAAGAAGCTGATATTCAATAATCAATATTATACTTCGCAGTCTTCCTTTGGTATAAAATTATTTTCCGATGTGGTAGTTTAAGTACACGGTGTTTCCGTTGTGTGCTAATTTTTTTAAATGAGTGCTTGCGTACGAGGTAAAGAGGAGGTAGGAGGGGACGGACTATCTACATCTGTGCGCCGGACCGTGCACGTTACGTTCACTTTACTTCGGCGCCCGCGCAACCCCTGTTAGCTAATCTAAATGGTACATTCCTCCATTACTGATATTGATTAAACTTGTTATTAGGAGCTAAAGGCTGCCAGGACCCAAGTATAAACCTTAATCTAGCTTACCTTGGGTGAGCCCTAATTTATTTTGTACCTAGATTGCCGCTCGCACATCTTGAATGTATAAGTAGATAGAAAATAAAAACTTTTCAATAATGATGAGATTGTGATGGACAATACTTAGATAGAGTACTGTAATATTGTAAAGGATGGGATGGGGATGGAATATTGTAAAGGGGTACAAGATTGTAAACTTTATAAATGGTACTTTTAGAGGTATATAATTTCACAATGAAATAAAACACCTAAAAATAGTCACTATTGCCAGTCTCATATATAAAATTAAGGGTCCTTAGTGCCAAAAATGATTCTGGCCATATAGGCTCGAAAGAAGCGTTCTTATAAAACCCAATATTCAACCACTTTTCCGACACAACGAAATACGGCCTGGTACGCGCAGCAAATATTGGCTTCCAAGTGGTCCAAACTCTGTGTAGTTTATCGGCATAGACATGGACTTCACATCCGCAAAGAAAGTTACCCACGGTGTTAGATCATATAGTAGCCTGTCTACTTCAACACAACAACAATAGCTCATAGCTCCACTGTAGCAATAAAATGTGCGTAGTGCAAGATAAGTTCGGAGAACTGAATCATTGTTTTCACAATTTACAGGCCTACACATTATCTGAATTAAGCCTATTATTTGTGAAAGGGCAAAATGTACTGAGACACACCAACTCTGTTTTTGCTGTAATGAAAAATGTTTTTATTTGCGTTTACCGAAAAGAAAAATGTGTAAAAAATCCATCGTGTACAAAACATTTCACAAATATGACTTTATTCATTATTTAGAGAAAAAATGTTCTAAATGATAAATACTTTGCGCAACACTTTTTTGTTGCCATACGCTAATAAAATGTGTGTCTAAAAGTCGATTGTTCACACACGATGATCTTTTAACAATTCAAAGATAAAGAGTGAACTATCAAATATAACGTATATAGTTGTATACTTACCAAGTAACGCTGATAGGTACAGCCTGCTAATAATATTTTAAAACATGATAATAAAATCAATCGATACACTTTTTAGGATTTAATTATTAGGTATAAATTGCTAATAAACGTCTTTTAATAATAGTAACAAACATAACTACTCAATTATTAACTAAATTATTACGCTTTCAAGTGCCTATTTATGACTAGATACCATAGCACATAACAAAACATATATAAACAAGAAAATATTGCAGTAGAACGTACCTACGGAAACAGTAGAGGACGAATAAAATTGTTAAAATGACTCACAAATATTGCACGATACGATCAAATAATTGTTATTAAGCACTTGTTTCTTAACCTCACCACAATGCTACCAGTTTCGATTATGTTTGAATTATTTATAAGTACTGTAAGTAGTAGTACTTCTTTGACTGCAGAAAACTTATGAAAGTATACAAGCACATCTGCAGAATATCATCAATATCACAGCGTGGGTGTCGATTCCATTCCGAACATACAAGCCCAGGATTCAACTTGTCCTATAATTTCGTTTGGTCAACTTTAATGAGAGGGATCGCTGTCTTAACCTCCAACTCTCAGAGCCTTATTCTTCAGTCAGCAGATGTATCAAATTATAGGTGAAGTAGGCTTTAGACTTTCTAATGTCCGTGCTTCTTTATTGCGTTAGTTTGTATGTATTTCCCATTACAGGAAACAGTGATTTAGATTGTATTAACAGTTGAGAGGTTAACATCTAGAAGTTGCTTTATTATTTTTACTAACAAGAGAAGAAGAAGGAAACTGTCCATATACCATGATAACCACACAAACACACGTCCATCTGGAGGGCCGTGGACTTATCTACCACCTAAGTGATATAAAAAATCTGTGTACTTTTCTTGTACCACAAACTGCTTCATGCCTTTAATTTTCTGAATTTATTTGATGAATTGTAATCCACTTCTTTTTACTTTTTATAGGTATAGAAAAAAAAACTTATTTTTTATTGAATTTCAGTTTATTTCAAGGTAGTTCATTCTATTTTGCTAGATGGCGCTGATTAACAGCGACAACTTGGAAAAATTGGATTTATAAAGTCAGTTTAATTGATCATTATGACTGGTGAAATCTATGACTTAAAAAAGGCTACTTGTTTTCAGTTAATCAGTTTCTCATAGTAGCATTTATTATGTACCTACTTAACTTAGTTAAAATCAGTAATATCACCAATTAAAGTAATATATTCTATCTACGACAGAGGAATGCATAAACAACTCGTTTTCTTGTTCGTATATTGGTTTACTTAACGTATTATGTTACGTAAGCGTAATATACCTACTAACACATTATCTAGACAGTTAAAAGTGATTTTTAACATACAGATTTTTGCATGAGTGATCTTCGTGCTGTTAAGGTTATGCTGTGTGCTTTTAAGAATATAAGACTTTCATATGCACAGGCTGTTATTAATTTTATGTTGTCTATCGGAATATCTTTCGATGTACTTAATTATGTATTTGTCGCGTGGGGCTTGTGAACACGATTGCTATGATGCAGGAGGCGCATGTTCGATTCCCACTTAGTGCAAACATTTGTTAAGTTAAATAAAATATTAGCACGTTAAGCCGTCGGTAATTCGGTATCGGTCGCCATCGGAGGAAAGAAGGTTAAGAGAGTCTCTGCGCTTTTAGTGCAGAAGACAAAGACGAATTTCTCGGTCTTCCCACTGACTATACAAAAACTCTCCATTGAGCTCTGGCTACTCACCGCCGAAAATACTACATAAGTTTATTATTAGCCGCGGTAATCTGTAGGGCGGAGATACTTCCCCAGTCGGACTGCTCAGTTAGGATTACATGATCACATGATATTGAATATTCATTCTAAGATATTAGGGTATAATTAATTTGACTTTATCAACTATAAATATATTTGTATCGCATAAGTTGGTAGATATTACGTATTTATTCCTCTTTGGTGTCAATGAAAAAATATCCCAGGCACATAATAACATGACTTTGTACGGTTTTGGTTCGTGGCGTTGAGGTAACATTTAATTACCACAGTGATTATCTCCACGATGGCCACAAATAAACACAGTAGACCAATGAAAGGAAAACCGTATGTAGTAACATGATTAATGTTTCATAGTTGAAAAGGTGTTTCATAGATCCATTGATAGAGATAGAGCACAACAATGCTTGCATGTAACATGGATGGTAGATCGCGAAGTCATTGCGTCTTGTTGCTAAAGCAGCGTGGTCAGTGGGGCGACGCGGGTGAAGTCGCGGCGGTCAGTCTTCCACATATTCACACTAACGCTAGCAGTATTATTTGTTTTAAATCATAAATTGTTTGAAACTTTGTTTGTTTGACACCTAAAACATCGACATATATAATGTTTAATTGGTGCTATGGTGAACGTGAAATTATAAAGTGGTTCCGCACATTTTTTTACAGTTACGATACCTCATTATAACTGAATGCTTATAAATATTTTGGTGAGTTACAAACCTTATAAACTACAGTACAAATATTAGCCTACTTTAACACTATTAATGTATGTTGCACACAATGTGTGACAATGTGAACATTAGAACATTGGCGAAAAATAAATAAGAAGTTTTCCTTTGTGCTACCGTTAACTCAGAATTACCGTAATATAATCCTTTTATGTCGGTCAACAGCTATAGAACTTGTATATAATAATTGTTTACTTAACAATTAACACCAAGTGTCGCTCTCATTGCTCCATATGTCATGTTACAGGAAGATAGCAATCACACTGTGATAATCGTTTAATAAGAAGACGAGTTCATAAACTTAGGCACCATAAAGAACAGTCCACGGTCGAAGTCATTTCGACAACCTTTTTTAGTAATGCAGTATGATTAATAAATCATTATGACCCTTGGTCTTGATTGAGGTACAGCAATATTGTCTTTCTGTGTGCCGTCGTGGCTGTTACTGAGTAGATACTGCAGTATTAATTGGTCAGGAGTCTGACCCCCAAAATCGGACTATAGCCGACGGAAAAGTTAGAATAAATCAAATTATATGCAAGAGACTACAAAAGGTCTCGAAGAAAGAAGAGACACTAGAAGTTTTAAAAGTGCAAACTTTGGATACCAACAGAATGGGCGATAGGTTGAAAATTTTTTTACTGATATTTGATGTTGAAATTTAGAATTTTGGTGCTAATTGACCCCTGCTGTCATCTAGAGCGGCTGCTCGTATCGCTCTTTAGCATATAGGTAGTGGTTGAATTCATATATAAATATAACTGTCTATACATATAGTCCTACTTATTACTTGAAAGATATTTCGAACATTATTAAAAAGCTTTTAATTACGACGGTCACGGTCTTTGGTCTTGTGGGGCACACATTAAAATGCGCGCCGTCTCCTCTAAACAACTGCGAAATAGTGGAAACTTGTTGTTGTATAAAACTTACGCAATTTTTTTATTCTATTATTTTACAAATACTTTTTAATTCGTTATTCGTTATTCGTTAACTGAACGTTTCGGCCTATTATCATATGTAAACAAAAATAGGACTGCAGACATTTAGCTCATGTACCTATGAGCAATGGACGCACTAGCGTTAACGAACGAAACAAGATCCAGAATAGAAAATAAAACCTAAAACAAAAACCAAAATACTTATACTAAATTACAATCTACTACGACTTTACATACTAGCTACCTAATACTCGTATTGAGTTTAATAGTAGGTGGTACTACCCATTTGCAAATCATAACAGGAACCAGAAGGAAATACTGAAAGGCGTTACTCCAGCTATTGTCTGATATGGACCAATTATGGGTGGTCCAGTATGTAAACCATATTGAATTTCGTGTAATAAATTTTCGACCCCTAATCCACTCTACTACCATCCAAATATGATATATTATACCCTAAATAGGTTCTCAAAACATTCAATTGGTCTTACAAGCGCCCATAAATCGGTAGTAGCCTGCCTTCAAACTATTTTGTAAAACGCAACAGATTTTTACGCACGTTATTTAATAAGGAACACCGTCACCAATACCTACTTCGTTAAAAAGTAATATAGGGTAGGCCCGCTGAGTTTCTTACCGGAGTTTTCTCACACCGGAGCCGCGTTTCGTACTGGTGGTCCATTTGCTCACTAATTTATGATTTTTGAATATTGAAAAGAAAAACCTTTATAGGATTCAACTTGGTTCGTCGTCTTCCGTTCTCACTCGTGAAAATAATTGCATTCAAGTTTTACTAACCTCGGTTCTTACGTTTAACTCAATCTTTGATATTATTTTGTAATAATGAGCTCAAGCGCATAAGACATTGCGTCTTAATCATTCATGAGATGCAAAGTTGAAGGTAGGTAGGTACTTCAAGAAGCAGTTCAGCTTTATTAAATACCTGCATCCTTGCATTTGCAGAACTTTATATGCAAATCTCTCTTGAAGCTTGTTTTTACAATGATTCAGAATATATCTGTTATGTCAAATCTTTACGGATGGCATACTCGGTATGATATGTAGTTGTAGCCATCATATGATTTCATAAAGCAATATAGCCAACATTCATAACAATAACAAATATTTATGAATGTATGTAATAAACATCTTTGTCTGACTTTTGAAACAATTAATTACAAGGGTTTTATCATGCAAGGTTAGTTTTGTTTGGTAACTGTAACGTAAATATTGACAAAAATTTGTTTATTATGAAATAATAAAATTGACCTAGGAAATAACTCTGAGTAAAAATTACGAGAATGTTAATTATTTCGTTCAAAGATTCATTCATTAAACGCAGCAAATTAAATTAGAAAAGCAAGAAATAATTCAAATCATACTGTATATCCGTATATCCTTATATCCTTATTAGTCCCATAGCGATGGATAAATGGAATAATTTTGAAGTGATTCAAACTCTCGTTCAACGGGTGTTTATAGTATAGTAGGCAGAAGATAACATTGTATAACATTAGTTATATACATACAGAAGAGCGTGTTAATTATTGTATCCATATTTTATTTTGTGATTGGAATGAAGTGAAATGCTTCTTCAACACATAGGTACAGCGGAGATTCTCCAACTAGGCTAGGTTGACAACCTCGTCTCTTACCGAGTCTCTTCTCATGGGAATATGTTATGATGTTGTACAGTCAGAGCTCATAAGTGCATTAGCACATCAAGACTCAAAATGGTTTAGCGTGCGGCCGGCGCGCTTATATGTGTGTGTAATGTTACTATGCAATACGAGGCAACGCTGGCTTGTCTTAAAAGAAAAAGGTCACAAGTAGCGTTAGAATGTTGACGCTATAGTTGCGTAGGATTGCTACTGCACTTTTGAGTTCTACTGTACATACATTATAAGATTGATATAAATTTACTACCCTTGCTATTGTCAAACAACACTTTTTTCGAGTTCCGTGAAAAGGGGCCTTGTGCGATTCACACCGCGGTCCGAACAGCTAGTGGTGTGAATCGACACAGTAGCCAAAAAATTTGCTTTCTGTGAGATGTGTTTAATTATGTCCTGTTTTTATTTTAACATTTAAATTCAAACTGTGTATATGTTATAAAAAGTTAATATTAATATTTACAGATTGGAAGAACTTCACGTGAGCGACAACGAGTTGAGGTCGATCGACTGTGTACTCGGACTGTCGCGGCTGAGGACACTTGTGGCTTCACGAAACCTTATCACTACTTTTGGGGTATATAATTTTCTTTTTAATCAATTACCTCTCCTACTATCTACTAAAATCAGTATACAGGACCCCGCCAACACTTTCAAGGTCCATGCCAATCTCACCTGTTTATTGCTGCACCTATTAAACAAAAGGTGATAATTTTCTATCCAAAATAAGTTTTCTAGACACGTCCTGGATAATCAAAATTCTTAACATACCTCTAAGAGAATGCCTTAGAAGTTCTGGTTTGACATCATGGAAAGTGACATGCATGCCAATGGTCTCATTACCATGGACGCCCATGATTATGCGAAGGGAGCAGGGAAAACAGGTAGACTGACCATTAGCTCCGAGTTCACCTTAATCTCGAATGCAATCAAGAAAACATAACATAAACTCACGCTTTTATCCCCAAAGGGGTAGGCAGAGGTGCTAGCACCTACAATTCGCCAGTTTATGTTTAGGTCCCAATGTAATAAATAGGTGGCAAGCCTATTGAAACACGATACGCCTGGGAGCGTTAACGTTCCATACTGGATGTTAACCTTATACGATTTAAATGTATAAAAAAGCTGACATGCTAATTACTTAAAAAAAAACATTAAAATTAATTAATGACTTTACTGCAATGAGTAACGTAATGTGAGTGTTGCTACAACTGCAGCAGCTTGCGTAAGTATTTTAGGATACTTGTGCATTTATCGTGTTGGCAGTGTTAGCAAATTAATTGGTTGTAATATTTTAGATAACGATAACGAATACATAAATATATAATCACTCCTTTATTCTTGCCGGGTAGGTAGAGACTATATCCCGCCTTATGCTTCTATACTTACACCCTTTACGAGTCTCCTCTACGGTCAATAAATCTTTCATGCAAGTGCAAACCAAGTGCTTAATTAGACATAATATTATTAGAGCTGAGTAAGGTGTTTTGAATTCCCAACAAAATCTCCGATATTCAAAGTACCCACAACACTTGAATACGCCCAGAACTTGATGATAATAATGCTAATGTTGTCCATTATAATTCGTTGGAACTAGCAATAGACGGAAGGCAAATTTTATTTTCCCGTGTAATGGAAATTTTCGTGCAAATCAGTTTGTTTATGTGTGTATCTGCAAGTTTGTAAACTGTAATTAAACTAATGATTGCAGAAGAGCAACACAGCACAGATGACTCCTGAGGATGAAAATAAATCAGAATATCGAGCACCTCTCACCACCGTAGATCTTCGGCACAATAAGTTAAAGGGGAGCATCATATTGGGAAACTATGAGGTATGTCTAAACTCTCTTACATTGATTGATATTGGATGGATTTGACCCAGCCAACATCACCAGATTGCCGATAATCCAGCTGTTTACGTTACGGATGAGGCTCTCGAAGTTGAGGGATCTCTAGGCAGTTGCTCGAGTTGCTACCAGGAAAAGAGTAGGAGAGTAGATTCCGGGCTCCAAAGTGCAAAGTTTGGATGTAACCAGGCAAATTCGTAAATAAAACCCTGTACTAACCCGTCTGGCCAGCGCAGTGTGGAAACAGTAGGCTAAAGCCTCCTAGCAATGGGAGAGGTCTATTTGTAGTCGTGAACTGCGATAGGCTATTTAGTTGAAACAGGGTTGAAACAGGGTTGAAGCTTGAATGAACAAGTCACGAGTTCGATTCCCGCTCGGTACAAATATGTTACCTATTTGTATTGGTGTATATGTATTTGAAAAATAATGGTATTTATTTTAAACTTCGCCATTCTAGAACCTATTTGACAAGCTGTACAGATTTTGAGTGTAAATGGCTGTTTAATGTGGTCAATAAATTTGATGATTGTGATTTCAGCACCTGGTATCCTTGGATGTATCGTATAACAGTGTGGAAGTGCTCGTCGTGTCAGCACTGCGGGGTTTGCGGGAACTATACGCCGCGCATAACACACTACAGCACCTTGCGTTGCACGGTGCAATGCTGAGGACACTCCGAGCACCTTACAATCGTACGTATCAAAATTACCAATACTTATAAAAGAAGTACAAGTAATTTTATTTATGAATAGCTGTTGCTCGTAGTTTCGTCCAAGTCATGTACTGATCTTGTCCTCCGACTCTTAGAAACCTAATCGCGTGATAATATATAAAATATGCGGCTGTTGTTATTGTTGTATGGGGGTTGTTGTTGTAAAATATAAATATTTGTTTGTAATTTTTTTGTTTGTCTGTGCTACAGTTATCCAAAATAAACGTATTTCTCTCTTCTTCTTTAAACGCATTGCAATCGGATTGCCCAATTTTTTCTGTAATAATACCCTGTGCGATTCTAACGTGA
This sequence comes from Pelosia muscerda, assembly GCA_963691645.1. Taxonomy (NCBI): domain Eukaryota; kingdom Metazoa; phylum Arthropoda; class Insecta; order Lepidoptera; family Erebidae; genus Pelosia; species Pelosia muscerda. The sequence continues at coordinate 12,084,585 of OY829100.1, forward strand.
GCTGGGTAACAATATAATTCAATAATCATTTTTGTAACATTTGCTTCTTTGTATTTGAGCATAAACATTTAAAACTAATAGTAAATCAATCAGTTTTAAATTCAAAATTAATTGAAATCTTATATTATTCTCTAATATTTCAGAACTTGAAACTTTAACGACGACAGTCCCACCGATAAACCTTGTCGAAATTGATGTATCACATAACAAGCTGACCTCATTGCCACAATGGCTCAGTGGATGCTCTGATCTCACGACGCTACACGCCAGTAACAACCAACTGACCTCGCTTCCTGAACATCTATTTTGCAGTGAACTCTCCAGTCTAAGCAGTCTTCATCTTGCCCATAACAAAATTTCCAGTATTCCATCAATGCCACGATTGCGAGCCCCTTTAAGAGACTTACTTCTTCATGACAATTGCATACAGTCTCTACCGGAAAATTTCTTCTCAGTGTGTGACAGACTATGTGTTCTCAATCTTACAAACAACCGTCTTAGTCGATTACCACATGCAAGAGGTCCATCGTCACATTGTTTGGAACGGCTTTATTTGACAGCAAATTGTTTAACAGATGAAGTAGCAGATGTGATAATAGCTTTTAGAGGATTAAAAATATTGCATATTGCATACAATTGTCTGACTATTTTACCAGAAACTTGTATTAATTTTTGGCCTGATATTGAAGAACTCGTATTGTCCGGAAATTGCCTATCAAGATTACCAGAAAACTTACCTCAACTTAATAACATTAGAATTGTGAGAGCTCATTCAAATAGACTGCGCTCAGTACCCATGTTTGCTTGCAGCGCATCTGTAAAAATATTGGATTTTGCTCACAATGAATTGGATAGTATTGATTTGCGACTTCTCGCCCCGAAACAATTAAAGTTTTTGGATATTTCGTGCAACAAGAAACTACAAGTGGATCCTTCGCAATTTAGTGCCTACCGATGTCAACGACCTTTAAGCCTGGTCGACGTCACCGGACGACATTCCTTACCGTGGACTCAAAAAAGTGGTTATCACGAAGAGTTAAACGGATCTACTCCATGGACTACAGGTTTCTCTGAATGTCCAAATAAATCATTGCAATTGTGCTGTGCACAAATTCGTCTTCCGTCTTTTTGTAATAAAGAAGGTTTGTTCGCTATCATTGATGGTGAAGCAGATACAGAGGTGCCAAAAATTTTACAAACATGTATACCGGGACTATTGCTTGAAGAAAAATCAATAAAAGAAACAGTAACCGAATATATGAAATATGTGGTTCTATCCGCGCACAGGGAGTTAAAAGAAAAGGGGCAGAAGAAAGGTGCTTGTTTAATTATGTGTCATTTGTCCCCAATTACAATATCAGAAAATGGATTCGGTCATACTGCAAAAAAGTACAGTTTAAGGCTCGCTAACGTTGGAAATACGAAGGCCGTTTTAAGTAGACGAAATGGACCTTTGAGTTTGGGTATCGAAAATAATAAACGCTTAGGATACTCTTCTCGATATCCTAGTACTGTACCTGATCCGGACGTCATACAAACTGTTATAAAAGAAGATGATGAGTTTTTAATATTAGGAAATGGCACCTTCTGGAGTGCCGTCAATATGGATACAGCAGTATCTGAAGTTAGGGCTGAACGCAATCCTGTTCTGGCGGCTAAACGATTACAGGATCTAGCGCAGAGTTACGGTGTAGACGAATGCATATCCGTGTTAATAATTAGGTTTGACTCAGCACGATCGGATGTAGACTTATTGATGCGGGAGTTAAGACAAACGATAAATAGTAATAAGACAGTATGTAGATCCGATTGTTGCTGTTCGCGCTTGGAACCATGTTGTCATTCAGCGTCTCCTCCGAAACCAAGTAGCGATCGTTCATCGCCTAGTGGACAAAGTGATCGCCCACCAAGTGAAACCGTAAGCCACCAACATTACGCTAGTGTACGATCACACGCCAAAGCATCTGAACGTAGAAGTTGCAGAGGTGGTGTTGCGAGAGCAATTCGCGTGCGAGTTGAAGAAGATAAAGAGGATGACCACAGAAATGATGAAACAGGCAATCCTGAAGAACAATTCAAATGTTGGGAGTATATGCTCGAACAGAACACCCAAATGTTGTTTGATAAAGAATTAGATAACTTATCTAAAGGTATCCGATCTAACGTCAGCAGCTTAAGAAATATAAAAGGTTTATCTGGTAGTAGCCCTCAGTTGCACTTAGCTGGTAGACAATCAAAAATACCATTTTTATCAAAGCATTTTGGTAGTGCGAGATCATTCGGCACGGCATTAAAACCTGATTTCCGTTTTGGATCTGGTCGAATACCGAATGGAGGTCCAAACGCTGCGTACTTTGGTTCTTTACAGCGACTTATGCCGTATCATTTGGAATACGACTTTGCTGTGATACAAGAAAAAGCAAACCAGGATTCATTGGATGTTGAAAACCGTATGCAGCAGTACTGGGGAGTTGCCACGACGGAACTGTAAGTTATTAGAAGATTATTTGTTATGAAATTCAATATGAGTTTAGCAGTGTAGAAGTTGTAAATAAAACTTTATTGTAATTACATTTACAATTATTTATATATGTACCATTCATCTCTCGACTAGATTTTTTGCACAAAGTATTGTAATCACTATGGACTTGCCTATACCAATTATTACTTAAGTATGTTACATTAATTCCTATGTACAATGTTGTGATAATTTCTGTAAAATCTTAGATTGTTAATAAATAACGCGTTAGACTACGTAAATCATATTTTCTTTCATTATTATAGTTAATGTATATATGTCTAATATTGGTACTCTTATAACTTATGGCTCGTACTATATTTACAATAATTTACCTTGATAGTGTAAGGCATGTAAAATTTTAGTTTGTGCTTAAATTTCCAGTTATATAATACTCGTATTTACAAGACTTTACAAATCCTACATAAATATCGATCACACAATCGATACAATATTTACATCACACATCCGTCTAACAAAATATCGAGTGGCATTAACAGCACGCTTTTGAATAGTTACAGTGGCGAAACACTTAAAAATGACTGCAATGAAGTGAGACTATGAACTTCCCTTGAAAATCTCACAACACACTTTATGATGTCCTTACACTAACTTTTTCAACTGGAATGTCTTCGGACGTCGATCACAGTTCACGCTTGACAACAAGTTCAAGTGGTTGCGCAGCTAGCACATGAGGTTGATATAGAGGCGCTGGTGCTAAGTGAGGTGCGTGGTGCGGTGCGGGCGCGGGCGCGGGGGGCACAACGTGCGCGTGCGCCGGCGGTGGCCGCCGCTAGGGAAATGCTCGTGGTGAATAATGGTGTGCCTCACCTAACCATGAGTCAGGTGAGGGAGGGAAGTCGGGGTAACCTCCTGCTGCAGGTGACGATGAACTACTTAAATCCGATGCACCACCCGCACCACCTGCGCCACCGATTCCTGCCCCGCTCATTGCTTGCCCTACGAACAAAAAAAGTGACTTTGAAGTCATCGGTAATGTAATGCTCAGATGCGACCGTGACTAAGGCAAGGATGATGATAATATATATCATATTATTTAACTTGTAATACATTGAAAGTAAAATTTCTTTTTTATTCAAAAAGGAGCACTACCAGCAACCGCGTTTAATGAAAAATAAGTCATTTTTAGTAGGCATGATTACATACCGATATTGGTGTACACGAGGTGATCGGGTGGGTAGTGATAGTGTGGATGAGGGGGAGAATGCGCGCGCAGGTAGGGCGGTGTGGCCGCGTACCGCGTACCGCCGGCAGCCGCGCCACCTCCCGCCGGGGAACCTTCCTCGCCGCCCAACGCCACCGTACTGTAGCTGTCGTTACTCAACTCTATCAATAACAAAATGTTCCATTTTTGTAAGAAAGAAAGAAAGATAACGGTTTGGTAGACACACAATGAAGAAATAAAAAGCTTAGAGAGACTGTATATGTACGCGTACATAATCTAAATTTTGTAGATAAACAACATTATAAAAGTATGAAAACTTTTTACATATGATTTTATCATTGACTTTCACTCTGGAACCTGTTCACAATTAGGTATATATACTAGTATATATATATTCAACAGAGTGTAGTCAATTGACAGGACTAATTTGAAAGACTGAATGCAATAAAAAGTACCTTAATACTAGTATTAAGGTACTTTTTATTTAGGTAAAAATTAGTCCTGTCAATTGAATTGACTACACTCTGTTGAATGTTGAGAGACTTGGAAGAAGTTCAAATAATGTGGACGATATGGAGATACCTACATCCAAAGTTGCGAACCGGTTTTCGGGACTATTGGTTCCATAAAATGCATTTTATTCCGCTATTGGGCCCGAAGACGGCACTTGCTACTATTTTGGCAGTGAAACTCTAACGATAGGAGCCTTGGAAGGTTTCGACTTCACAGTACTTTTAGCGATAAAAGTATTTAGGTCACGATTCCAACGATTTCAAAATTAAAATGTAATTAAAAACTTAATTGGTATCTGCAATGTTGACCAGTGTCCTTAGTACTTCACCCAAACTTTTCACCATCCAGCGAGGTGCAATCAGTTGATTGACTTATTATATATAGTAGTGTGATAAACGGCTTTATTGTCCCAACGCTTAATACGCTTAAGCTTGTGCTTGTAAGCAGACTTAAAAAAGTGCTTTTCACTTAAAATGCTTTTTTAATAAGTCGTCTATAAACGTACGTAAATTGGACATGTTTTGTTATTTTACTTTATAAATAATTGTGTTAATATATAATAGTAAATTAGTCGTTGGAACATTGGAGATATTTTATATTAACGATTATGAACACAGACATTGTTATCAGTCTCTATTGTTTATATAGGTACACTAGATTATACTCTTATATTATTTACACTTATTATAACTACTCTATACCTATTAAATTGTACACTTTATTATACTTATTTACTATATTCACAATTAAAATTATATACACTGAACACTAACTATATACAATAAGTTTATAAACTACTAAACTGGATACCTAATTAAAATACGAAACTTGCATTCGAACTCGAAAACTCGCGAAATAGGTACATACGTAACGTCACGGACGATCGCTTTAAGCCGACAGCGAACCGCGTACTAAAAAGCATAAAACAAAATAAAGCTTAAAAAGCATCACAACACAACGAAAATTTATACGACTTGAAGTAATGTAGTCTTAAACACGTTTAAATCTATATTGTCAAATTATATTCAATTTAACCGCATAATCATATTGACAAAATTTTATATTTACGACTTTATTTTTGATAGATATAGTCTATTTTCCGACGCGCGCCAGTGCAATGCGACGCGGTCGGCGACAGTAGGTACATCATAACATACCTGCGCACAGTGCGCACCTAGAAACAAGCGTGCCGTCGGTTTCGTTTAAACCAAATAAGCTTATGCTTGTAAACGTACTTAAACGCTTGTAGCAATAAGCTCAGACTTTTCGTTGTGTTGTGTTTAAACGGCCACTACTAATTATATAGCTATAAAGGCAACAATTTCATACAATGGTATCATTTCTTACCGTGATGACTGAAGGAATCCAAGTCTATCTTGAGTTCGTCTTTATCAAGTAATCGATCGTGTCTAGGAGAACCTCCACCACTTTTCATCGATCTAAAGTATTGTGACCATCGCGTACGACCTGCATCTTTTTTTAGCCGCTTCTCCTTTGCTCTTCTGTAGAATAGAGATGATGAAAAATGTAATTAATCAAACAGTTTTCAAGACAGTATTAAGAATTGCTACAAAGTAATGCGGGAGGAAATATTTCCAACTTATACCTTCACTCACGCTGTTAAATAAGTGTATATTCCTAATGTTATATTAGGTATGTCTGTACATAGGGTTTCCAGAGGATACGGTCAGCAAAGTGTAGGTAGGTACTTATATAGGATGTAAGTATTTCAGGCACGGATACCACTTCCAACGTGCGGACCGGGCCTTACGTTGTTAGATTCACTAGAGAACCGGATCTTTTGCTACCGATCATCTCATCCCACTTCGCTGGTAGTTGATAATTTGTGATATTTTTATGATTTACTATCAAACAATATAATTAATGATGATGATGATTCTAGTCTATTTAAAACGTTAGATATAGAATATTATTGAAAAGAAAGAAACATTAAATATGTACTCATAAATAACAAATTTGAGAATTAATTTCTTTACATGTTTACCTGAACTTTGATTTAATAACACAAACTTAGTTATACCGCTTCGATTACTTTCGATTTGAATAAATAATTGTGTGGACGATATATAAACAAAACACCCTAGTCGAATGTTTTGCGTGTGTTGTGTTGTTATTAGCGCAGCGGCAGGGTGCCTGTGTGGGCTTTCAACAAAGAGCTTGATTAATTAAAGTGCCTCCGCCCAGTCCGCTGGGAGTGAAGCGCGTGCTGCGATACACCTCACTAGGATTATTGATACATTGTCCCGAATTAACTTCTGTGTAATACTAATTGCCCACTCTATAATGGCCCAGTTTTAAGTTCAACAATTGTTATAAAAACGAGTAATTTAGCTCTCTTTAATCGTGGTACTTAAATAAATGATAAATGACCAAATACAGGTCTAATAGTTCTGTATTTAGATATTAGGTACTGAGAAGTATAGCCCGAACTTTTTCACCAGGACTCTTATTAACAGTGTGGACGATATGTATATATACGGTCTGTACTGTACTAATGTGTAGATCATAATAAAATCATTTGAAAATAAATCAATAATTCCGTCACTGTAATGGTTTGGTACAATGAGGGTCGGTTGCCATGTTTAACATGTGCATGTATTGTGCGTACTTGTGTTCGAACACATAAAGTAAAGAAGTCGAGCATTGTGATATCGCGTTCAGGTTTACGAGGCGAGGCTGACGTGCAGGGCGTGACGGCTGCCGTGACTGTGGCCATTCGCGCGCGACACAACATAGTTCTGTGACTGCTTACAAACACAATACACCTCATCGAGAATAGATATTCTACACACAATGCGCAAATATTGAAGGCCAGGCTTTTGTTGAAAAATAGACTACTTTGTGAACGTAAAGATAGCTACATCTACTACAATTCACTTGTAACATACTAATCTTCATCAAATTACATTTTTTCCCGGTTTACATGGTTAAATCCGAAATTGTTCACTTTTTGTTACTAAATTTCTGCTACGATAGGCACCAGGTCTCTATAAATTCTGCTCTTAGAAAGTTATCGTCTCACTTGAGCGTCAGTTTAATTTTACTGAACATTTTATTGTTTAGCTCCTTGTGGTCATAAAGCTCTAATCTCTCTTTACGTCTTGTTAAATCACTTGACCATTTCAAAATCATTTCGTTAACTTGTTCAGTGTTCTGCAAGTAGGTACTCCCGAGCAAGATTGATTACAGATATCAACTGTTCTGGTTTATTTGGTACGGTTAAAGAGGCGTTACTCTCGTCGGCATGTCTAATTGTTTCTCGAATAAAGAAATAAATGTCAATGATAGGATATTTAAGCACGTTAAATAACTCGTAATATGTGACAATATTATGTCGAGCTGGTTTTCTTAATTTTTAAATCTTTACACTCCAACAATGTCCAGAATACCAAGTAAAAACGTACCGAAACTTTTAAATTGAGTAAAAATTCATAAATATTGTTTACAGACTTTCGTGATTTATTAGGTAGGTATCTACTTTTATTAGTGAAATATTTGAAATTAACCAATTTACGATTAATTTCAAAACTTTATTAATATTTGAAATTAATCGTAAACAGTTTCAAACATCCCTTGATTTTTCTTTTGCAATGCAGAGCTTCGTCGACAGAAATAGTGAGCTAGACTTGCTCCAATAGTATTCTAGTTATGAGTAAACCAGACCGTGTGACAATCATCAAGATTGTAAAAAGGTGTTTTCATACAAAAAAGCTTCAAAGTTTCAAACTAACCTGTTTTGGAACCATACTTGAACTACACGCATGTCTAGTCCAGTATCGTGGGCCAGTTGCTCTCTCACATGACGCGCCGGCTTCGGACTGCTGCTGTACGCGTTCTTCAGTGTTTCCAACTGCTTGGCGGTTATTGTAGTTCGCGGTCTTTTACTCGCCGCATCACCGTCTAAGGAACCTTCGCCACCTGTATGCGGAGGTTCTATAAGAACGCTGTACGTATTAGGTAAGTCCAATCAATAAATCAATATAACTATATAACATGCTTCAGTAGGTAGAATAGTTTCCCCATAAACTTGGATGAAATCTATCTTCAGATTATATCATCAGATAATTAATCTGTAGGTACCTTGGTGAATCTCAATGTTTTTCGAAAGATATCTGAGCAGCCTAATACAACCAAAACTAAATCCTACTTCCTACTAATATTATAAAGGCGAAAGTTTGTTTGGATGGATGTATGGATGGATGTTTGTTCCTCTTTCACGCATAAACGGCTGGACTGATTTGGTTGAAATTTGGTACAGGGGTAGATTAGAACCTGGAATAACACATAGGCTACTTTTTATCCCGGGAAAAGGTTCCCAAGGGTTGCGGGAACGGGAACAAAATTCCACGCGGGCGAAGCCGTGGGCATCAGCTAGTTTACTATAAAAGTAACTTTGAATGTACTAACCTTTGGCTCTCGCGGCTTCATAGTCCGGTTTACATACGAGTTTACCATCCTCCATCAGATAAAACTCGTCACCAGTGTTTAGTGTCCGTGCACAAGCGGCGCACGCGAAACATCTTAGGTGATACACGTGCGATTGCGCACGTCGTACAACCTGCGTCGGCGGGATGCCTTGCCCGCAGCCCGCACACTTCGTACCGAACCGCCTAGGACAACAGCCGAAAGAACAACAACATTATCAACGTGTTTGAAACTGTTATATGCAGTAAACATTAGGGTATTATTAAATATAGGAATTTAAGAATCAATTTTCAATCGGCAAAAGAAAACTTCCAGGGAGAACCAGACAGAACTAGACACGAGAATTAGACATGATATTTTCTATTGACAGGGACTGAAAATATTTTTACTTAACTGAGCTGTGTGGATACGGCCGGGATCTCTAAGTATAGGTTATAGGACGATACTAAAGAAAAATTTCGAAAATTAATTCCCGTTGTAGGTCCAGAAATAAATGCACTTTTTAAAATTCAAGATAAAAAACTGTATGATTTTGTAAAACTTTATTTTAAAGAAAATTACAATAAACTTTAATTTAAAAAAATTAATTGAACTTATTTTTTTTATTGCATCGTCTTAATGATGTTTTTGTCAGTTACAGAAATCTTTCGTTAGAGTTTTCTTTAAAGTGGATTCCATTTATGTTGAATTTTCAGTTTCGCTTGTTACAGAGTTGTTGGATTATTAAGTACACCTGCCCTATAAAGTACAAAAAGAAGTCTGCTGGAGGGAGCTCTTGCCCACCAAGAAGCCCCGATACTTCTTGTGGGCCAAGAGATGTCAACCCTGAGTGAAATCAATTTTTTTGGGAACATTATTTCGTACTGAGTCGATTTGACATGTTGCATCATTTTGCCGGAACCGAACGTCTTTAAAATCAAAAAAACTTCTCAGTATGCCCGTATATGGCTCTGAGTTAACGTTTGTCGCTTGCTTAAGATTGTTCATAGATGAATGAAACGCTTTAAAAATAAATATTGTTTTCATCGGTCGCACGACCGCTGCCACGCGCCCTCCATTTTGTCGTTTAGTCGTGCGACATCAAATGTGCGTTCTCTCTGAGCCACGCTTTACATATATTTTTGGAAATCGATTTAAAAGAGGCTTACTTGAAGAAGTCGTCCGTACAGTAAAGTTGATTATTTCTCGCGAAGCATTTCCCGGACAGCATGGCTCGGCACTCCACACACCTGAGGCAGCCGGCGTGCCACGTGCGGTCGGAAACCTTCAGCACGTAGCGGTCCACTATCATCTCGTGACATCCCCCGCATTTTGGTATACTGGCTGCAACATATATATCAATATATTATTCACTGTCTTGTAATCTAGGACAAAATATGGAACGGAGATGTATCATGACATCTCCCGTCTTAACTGAGCAGTCCGACTGAAGAAGTCCGAAGTCCCACATACAGAATATCGCGGTTAATAATAACCTTGTGTGGTATTTCCGGCAATGAATGCTTGTCTGCCACCTAAGTTGTATAAAAAAGAATGTATATGTAGAGGGGTTGGTTCAAGAAAAGATGGAAGATTGAAGAAGGATGGTTTGCGTGAAAGAGGATATGGGCAGAGAAGGGACTGAAGGGAGTGATTGGAACGATATCTGACAGGAATGTATGGAGAAAAATTGGCACAAGGAGGGCGATAACTTATTTAACTCACGTAAGATTAGTGAGTGCCTAAATAATTGTATTGTTGTGCTGGTTACCCGTATAGGTATTATCTAATTATTTGGTTGTTACAAGATTATCATTAGACTAGTGTCTGTGTACAAATTAAGCCCAATGTAAGAGACAATTACTTTGGTACCCATTTTTATTGTGTAAAACTGTTGGGATAAATCTAGTATCAACTATGTACATCTTTAATGCAAATAAAAGTTATTACTATTAAAAAAAAAAAAAAAAAGAAATGAGCTGTCCAACTGGGGAAGTACCTCCGCCCTACAGAAGACAAAAAAAAAACTAGTGGATTAATGAATCGTAGATAGTACATAGACAGCAATCATTCACGAATCACTTTCGTTCGTTCATCGTTTGATTAACAGAGCTATCATTATTCAATCAGGCTACATACGCCTCTTACGATATGCGCCATTGATTTCGACCGATCCTCAACCTTCCGCATCCAGTTCACCCCTGCCACCTTTTTCAGGTCGTCAGTCCATCTGGCTAGGGAGCGTGCCACCTTCCGTTTACCCCCTCGCGGTCTCCACTCCAGGACTCGTTTGCTCCAACAGTCAACGGTCCTTCGACAGATGTGGCCAGGCTACTGGCACTTCAGTTAACTTATTCTACGATATATATTGGTGACTGTAGTTGTTTGTCGGATGACCTGATTGCAAATTTTATCCTTCAAAGAAACACCAAGCATAGCTCGCCCCATAGCCTGGTGCGTGGCTCCAAATTTATGAACTGACCCCACCGTCAATGTCAAAAAAACCTATTACGATAGGCGAGAGGATAAGATCCGATGTAATTTGTCAAATGTTGCCCAACCTAGCTAAATTTTTCTGACTAGTTCTTTCTCCAAGTTGTCTCTACCTATTTGAATAACGTGCCCAAGATTGACGTTTTCTTGGATAGAGTATTGCCCTTCGACGTGAATCGATCTTAGTGACATATGTTTGTTAAGCATAACTTTGGTTTGTCCGAGTTCACACCAAGACCGACGCTGCAGCATCTCGCCCAGTTGTGACGGCGACTCTACTACTGTGTCAGCGAACCGTAAGTGTGAGAAATCTCTTGTGGAATACCTTTATTTAATTTTTTATTCATTATTTGTACGCAATGAAATAATAAGACAAATGAAGAAATGAAATTAATGTATATCAGCTAAACTTGACCCAAATAAGTAGGTACATAATATTACACTCGTATCAAAATGTTCGTGAAATTTATATTGTTTACGAGGAAATGTATGGTTATGAAAAAACTCAGTGTTTTTAGCATTTTAAATTTATATTATCTACTAAATAATTGTAATACTCGTATATACATTATTACCAAGTAGGTACTATTCTTTTTCTGTGTTATTGCTAACCAGGCCTAATATCGAATACCTGATCTTAACCGTGTAGGTACGGAGTTAAGCTGAAAAAGTAAAACAATGAAAATGTGGGTGCTTGCAAATAATATTATTATTATATATATTAAATATTTTCCAGAAACAAATCCTTTTTTAATCTGACCCGATTGTTCTTAACTGTATACGAAGTTGAAGTTACAAAATATACTATTTAAGATCGACATGGCTGTGGCGTAGAACTATTGTATGAGATAAGAATAAATTCCAACTTTCTTTCTTATCATAGTTCTCGTAACAAACAACGAAAAATTACCAAGAATTAGGAGTACAGACTCTACATAAGATTTAATCTTATAAAAGTACAGCTTTTGTGAGTTATGAACTCAATTGTATGTTTCATTACAAGTTTCTTTTACTTACTGTGTAATCAAAATAAAGTTTCCGATTTAAAATACAGCACCTGCACCTCACTTTATGGCAGATTGCTGATTAAAGAAGAAGGTGTAGGACATCCGTAGTTGCATACAGAACTTTTGGGCATTCCTTCCATTCCTTATCCCAATGACCGTACTACCGTAAGAAAATTGAAGCGACTTCATGGTACCTACATCACTAAATCCAATGTCATTCATTCGTTTTCCACGCGAACCCAGTTCGTAGGTATGTTCCATAGTAGCCCCACAGATTTCTTATTAGTTCGGCAAAGAGAAAAGTATGGGTATATGTAATATAGTATTTGCTATTATTTTCGTTTTATTATATGTAGAGACTGCAATATTTTACCATGTTCAGTATTTTATACTCACGGCAGACCTTAATGGCAACACCTGCCAACACGCAGAGGTAGCGGCAGACTAGGTTTTCCTCTCATTCTCTCATAAAAGTCAAAATAAACTAGCATAAATTATAAGGAAAAGGAAGAATACCCCGGAGATAGTCGGATGGTGGTTATAGGAACACCTAAAGTAAACAATATAAACTTGTCTAGTTTGGACTCATTTTTCGATCTGGTGTTACAAGCTATCCAGGGTTTGAAGGTGGAAATGGGAGTTCTGACATAAATAGGTGATATTTGGATTCGTTTGGCTAGTCTTAATGAAACTTACTAACTCTAGTGGCACGTGATATTTATTATAAAAATTAAAAAGTGAAACACTAAATTAAGATTTTTTTATTTCAAAAAATTGTGGTACTGACCTAACTAATGAAAATAATAATTTTATGCAAGAATTGTGATGAAATCAAAAGAAAATTGCGCGCACGTGAGATTCGACATAGTGAGAGCTTATATATGAAGAAAAAGTGCAGAATAATATCTTCTTTTTTAATTATGCATATAAATAAATTAATCAATCAAAATAAAACGTTTATTTACACACATATTTTAATAATAAATATACTAAATATGACGCGCATCGAGAGGAGCTTCCTTTCTGGAGCCCTAACCACCGGTAGCTTGGTCCCTATACCCGATACCGGTATTTTTGCTTTTGTCAATTTAAAATGAATAAATAGGACATAATAATAAATATTATTATACATTATAAAAATAAAATTTATGTGAATGTAAATCAAATGTTTGATTTAAACACCCTCATTTAAAACACACACCCATGTTACTCGCGTAATAAGTTCATACCGTCAATGACAAATCATAAAATAAAATATTTGTCATGTAGGTATGACTAAATATTCATATTAATATAATTTCTATAAAATAAAAACTATATACTTAAGTTTTATATGTAAGCGAACTTTCAGTCGGGAACTATCAAATTAAATAATTACAAAAAAGTGTGATTGTAGGTATATTAAGAGAAATTTAATTAGGTAAGTACTAAAAAAACTTAAATTTCGAAATCACACAATCACGACAATAGTGACGTACAGTCACTATATTGTCCGGGACGGAAAAATATGTTCAAAAATAAATATTACCAACTGTCATGGCGCAGGAAGGGTAGAAGTGGCCTGCACTGGATACCATTATTGAAGACTATTTTACGGTAAACTTACCTACACACTAGTAGGTATCGAACTGTTTTACAATAAAGATGGTTCTGCCTACAAGCTCTAAATACATAATTTTATAATTTACACGCGCATTGTTACCAATGGATTTTATTCTGCTGTATCGTCCACGCTTGTTTTTTATGCCTTAATGATTTCAGATAATTCGTTACACACTGTGGTTTTTAGATAAAATATATTTTAAATACTTATTGCTACCTGTACAACTACTAAAGTACATGTATTATTTATGTATTAGTAATGCTATTAGGGATGCTAATATGGATATTATTTATTATTTAATACGCAACTGAACATATAGAGAGCCATTCGGGTTTACTTACAGAGTCTTCTTAAACCGTGTGGTTTAAAAATTTGGGCTATCCGTTCAAGGTGACTAAGGGATAGATTCGTTTAACATCAGACAGATAGGTATATACACAGGTCAAACTCAGCTTCAGATGCATGGCTTGATTCAACAATAGTGCCCGGAATACAGCAATAGGCTCACTAACTCACCCCCCCCCCTCCCTCCATTACGTGGGGGGAACGAAAACAATGATTGGTGAAATGCAGCTGTTAATGCACTTCAGCCTAACCCTTTGCCTGTGTTCTTTGTACAATAGGTGAGTGTCATAGTATTAAACGTTTAAATGAAATTAAACCTGCGGTATAGTCATGAAATCCAGCTAGAGTTAACTGTGAAAACTACGCTTAATTAATCGAATTTTCACTTATGAAATCCAGTCTTAGAAAGATTTAAAATAATTGAATGAAACTTACCTCTTCTACAGTGATTTCATACGGAATTTTGCGTGTTTTCTGAAGTTGACATAGGTATAGAATTTCATTTAAGTTATTTCATTTAATTTCAGATAAATCCAATTTACGATAATACTTATATTTTGTACATATTTATTAGAGCATAAATTTAAGCATCTCTACCATGAGTTCCCTTTGCAGAGTAAGCTGGTAGGAATCGATTTATGAATGCCCATTGCCACTGGTAGGTAGAGCAGATTTTGAGACATGGATTAACTTACAGACTTCTCATAAGAATAGAAGCAGAATAAGAGTACTGTCTATAACAGACAGCTGTCTAAGCATTTACCATCTGTCTGTTATTTTAGCTGTTATTATAATTTCCTACCATACCTAGGCATGTGTCATCAAATATTAGAATAGTTAGTGCAAAATAATTATTTTAATATCTGATAACATTTGGTACCTATGGTCAGAAAGCGTAATAAGAAAACCAAATACAATTTAATTTAGTGCTAAAAAATCACCAAACGTTCCACGTGGTTAAAAGAATAATACACGTATAGTTATATAATGAACTCACAATTCATAAGAAAAATGGATATTACAAACTCCAATGCCTTGTAAACATACCAAACAGTTGTTGGTATACAAAACAGCACGGCACATAACGAGACGAACACTCACACACGCAAATAACACAACATTACGTACATAAGAATACTTCAGGTAAATGTTCGAGTTGTATCGGCGGCACTCGCATGTCCTCGAGGTCGGTATCTTCTGCACCCGGGTACATCATGGTCCCCAACATGATGAAGCGCGGCCGCCCCGGGCCGCTCCGTCCGACGCACTGCCGCCACCCCACCGCGCATCCCCAACCCTCTTATCACCGAACCAGCGCCATTGGCTGTCGTCACCGCTATGATAACAAGCACCACGCCCACCGACCAATCCACAAAAGCAGCGGATACACCCATCGATCGATTATAAAAAGAATTTTCGCAGCATTTCCCACCGATATTGAACACTTTACATCGTTCAAGTGTTTACAGATGAGCGCAGCTACACCGCTTTTCTTTCTAGTCGCTGTGTTTTTATTTCAACAACGGATTACAGGGTTGGGCAGAATGGATTTATAAAAACGTAATATCTCTACTTTTTTATTTTCCCTGACTATATTTTTAGTATACTCAAAATGAAGTTAGTGATAGATACGTACTTACAAAAAATCTAAAAAGGTGCAAGCAATGAACATTTTATAAGATTAATAATATGTAATGAGGAAAAATACAATCATAAAAAATAGATTTAGCAGTTCAATTTTATAACTCTTAAAGAAACCTATGCCTAGCAGATGTTTGCAATTTTTTCCGAAGTTAAATCCCTATTTGACTATAGGTACTAAATTAAGGTATTTATTCAGCAGCGTCGGGTAGCATATACGTAGTCAGTACTATTATTTATTTTGTGACGTAGCATAGTGTGTATAACTACATTTTGTAACATGTTTTGAAATTATTTTTTTACGCATTCAGCCTATTTGGTATTATTACATTATTTAATATGAATTTATAATATTTTTTCCAAAGTTGAATCTCAATTTGACTATACTAACTTAATGTATCTATGTATCAATTCATTCAACAGTGTCGTGTAGCATCTACGAAGTAAGTGCTATTATTTATTTTGCGACGTAGTATAGCTTTATAACTGCAATATTAAACATTTTTTTAAATAATACTATTATGGATTCTGCCTATTTTCAATAAACACCAGATAATCAAACACGATGACTTCAATCGTTTATGCAAGTGCACCCAATAACTTCACGCCAGTAACCTTTGAATGTTAGCAGTGTTCAGAATACTCTGAGATATTTCTGGTGTTCATGCAACGGTTTCAATTTTGGTTTTGTTTTGGTTTAGCTCCGAGTGCCAGAGATTCGCAAGGCAAATCTATAAAATCAAATAGAACATACATATGTATGTACTCAGGCCCGTAATTCCCGAAGGGGTAGGCAGAGGTGCATTAAACACCCACAAATGGGTATTCCACAAAATGAATTTCTAACTGAAACTGTTGCAGCTAAATAAATTTGGAAAAAAGTTTTGACCCGATTCCTTGCTATGCGGTGTAAATCGCAAGGAAAATAAAATACTACTTAGCCGCACAAGCACTACCAATTAACATCTTGGAGAGTATCAGACAGACAGACAGAAAATGTGAAATTTTCGTGGTGTTAACCATTCTGTAATACAGTAGGTATATTACTGTGGTCAAAGACATGCTGGCATTGTTTAGACGTGGATTACAAGGACAGGCAATAGAAATACTTAGTGAACGTCTCGACGTATAGATGGCACTTTGTCAATCTTACAAGGTACACATGCCCAGGAGACATGCTGGAATATCCTATAAGTATTTGGACTACAAGGATGATACAAATGATGGACTCTTAATGATATGTATTGTGATTGTTTCTTTTCAGTTAGTGTATTATTGGTTCAACATATAGTTCACTAAAAGTATGGTTTTCTAATTTTCAGTGCCTCCAAGCTTTTTATTGTAAGATAAAAATATTCAAACAGCTTAAAAGTAGGTAACTTTTAAGCTGTTTGAATATTTTATTAAAGGTTTAAATATCTAAACTATAAATATAAAACACCGAAATCTATAGAATGGTCTTAGGTACTTTTTATATTTAGCTTCGTTAATTCAACTTGTATATCAATTATTTTACGTCCATTTTTGGTGCTTTTCGGCTTTTTTAGTCAGTTTATTAAAAAATTACTACTAATGTAGTAACCTCCTCCTTTTTTGAAGTCGGTTAAAAAACAGAACACATTTATGCATAGGTATATATGCTGTAACGCAGACAATGTGCATAAAGTCCGGTGTACAAAAGATTCGTGTACCTACCTATAGTTTTAACAAATCGCACCGCGCCGCGACCACGGTAATAATAGTATTACCGTACCGCGGCAATGTGTGCTATGCTAACGCAGACGGCGGCGCACAATTTTGTCCGAGATTTTTTTATACCATTTAGGTGGCAAACAAGCACACGGTCCACCTGATGAAATGCGGTCGCCGTGGCCAATGGACGTTTGCGACTCCAGGGGCGTTACAATCGTGCTGTCTACCCGGTAGAAACCTTCTAATGCCCTTCTTGAAGAGCCCCGTCTTGTAATCGTATGGATTTTGCGCGCGATAAAAAAAAAAAGTTTTCCCAAGCGATTGCACTGACGATCTCTGCATTTCCAAACCTTGTGCGTCGTATTAGTTCTGCAGACAGGATGTTCAAAAATATGTGTCATGTTTCAGATCTGTGAAAAATCTGCAAGGAACATTTGGAACGCCATTCAGACTTTTTGTCACCGCAGACTCTTAACGACAAAGATTATAGCTATAAAAAGTGTGTTATCTGTGCTGCACCTTATAATAAATTCAGAAATACAGATAGACAACCATTTAAATTTCTATTCACGCCTGTAAATCCCTGAATACGTAGGCAATGGTAGCAATTAACACCCACTTTTTGACAATTCTATGTTTTTCGGTTGCACATAATAGGGGGAGAGACTATAGCCGTCCAGTGGGCTTTGTCATGGCCTGTATTTCACTGTCGTATGGAGCATAACCCTATCCCTTAGTTACTCTCTACGACACCCACGGGAAAAGATGGGGGTGACCCTAGTCTTCACCGGTAATCAACGACATAGAATATTAAAATTAAAAATATAAGCATTCTATGACATTTTACACAGTGCTATCTAGACCCAAAGTACCTAAGCATAACATAACTACCTTGTATTATGGGTCTAAGAAACGGATAAACATAGGTTTAGATAGACATATTATAATGCATAGAAACATCTAAAACAATGCAAATATACATATTCATACATACAAATAAATATTTGCACTGAATGGGAATCGAACTCGCGCCTTCTGGGTAGCAGTCGAATACTCTTGTCCCAATGTCAGCGTACAGAACCATGAGACATTCGCAAACATGGACAGACTATAACTTTAACCATGCCTATCGCCCCAATACTTTCTGACTATTTTATGATGCGACGATACTATAAATACTCAATATGAATCGTTGACTCAATCCGGTCTAGGCCTTGGTCAAGCGTGACCCGTGCGTGGTTGTGCTACGATAAATTATACAAGTGAACGCGAGGCACGGGCGTGTGCAACTTTACGACGAAATAAATCACGGCTTAGCGTCACTCCTACCACCCTAAACGAGTGTGCAGAGCCAGGTTACAAGGTACATTATGAAACGTGCGCTCGGCTTAATTCAATTTTCAATCGTGGTTGCTTACGAGCAGTGGGTCAGCACGATAATAATAACCAGTACCACTCGTAGAGAATTTCTACTTTCTCATATAAATATAGGTTACCAACTAAGAATTTAAAAGTAGCTTGTTAACTGTACTACTTACATAACTTTTGTCAGTAACTAAGTCTGCGTGAAAATAAAAAAAAACATTACTTATTTTATTTCAGGACAATCTACACAACGCTACCTAGACCTATGGTGATCTAGTTGTGTTATGGGTTCTAGAACGCGGATAAACAGACTTAAATATTTTATTAATATATACATATTATACATAGAAACACATAGGCGTACGCAAATATTTATTTTCATGTAAAATCAAATATTTGCACTGAGTGGGTATCGAACCCACGCTCCCTGTGTGGCAATTGCAGTGGTCTCACTATCCATAGCAAGTTATTCTTGAGATGAAAGTGAGTTATGTCATTAATAAATAACAAGCACTACAGTTTTGTGCTATCCTAGACTATAGTCTGTAAACCAAATTGGCGTGAATCAATAAAAAAACATTATCTCATACGCCCATTGATACAATCTTTGGTATACAAGTGTTTGTTGTATGTTCTTATATACTCGTATATTATCTTATCATACTAAGATAATATACGAGTATATAAGAACATACAACAAACACGACGAAAATATTCTAGGTATTAGTGACTGAGGCTTCAGAGTACGAAATATTTTCTACCAACGTGAACCTACACTTAACACAAGCAATTTAGCTTATCTAGCGGGCACTGGAAAATATTAATATCAATTATTAGCAACAAAATATTTTAAAAATACACTTAAATAGACATACCCCTGAATGGACTACTATAAAATTATGATTTACAATAACAACCCATTTTAAAAATATTTTTATGAATTTTAAACGCAAACAGGGACGCACTTTGTTCATAAATTGTCGGGGGCGGTCGCGTGCGTTCCCATCCCCGTGCTCCCAGGGGCACCGGCGCGTGCGCGGCCCCGCGGTAATTGATGGTTACGTATGTGAGTACGTCTACGCGCACTACTGGTGCTTCTTTCCCTTCAATCTGCACATCGGATGCGACAGCCGTGAACTCGCTCGGAAACACCAAAGAAGCATTAGGTTTCTTTAAAAGAGCCCCTAGTTTTGCTACTGTTGTTTTTAGCTTTATACCGGTTGATTTTATAGTGGTTTTGGAAAAAAAGATTTTGGCCACAATTTCGATAGTAAAATCGTAAAGAAGTCCTAATTTGGCGGAATTTTTTTTTTTTTTTACGCGTCCCATACATTTTTCTGTTCACCTGTACATTATTGCCATACATAAAGTATTTTTTTTTCTTTCAAAATTAAAACTTCCAGTCCATTTTGCTACCGAAACTGTGTGTGAAACAAAATATTCTTTTTCCGAAACCACTATAAAATCGCCGTGTATAGACTGGGAAGAGTTACTTACATAGTTAAAGTACATTAGGTATCATTTGTATGGAATAATAAATAAATATTGTACCACATTTTATGAACAAGTCGTTAACAGAAGAGTTAGGACTAGGTATAAGTAGAGCTTCGATTTATTCGAATTCTTTTTCTGCAAGGCCTAACGGAATCGCACCTGGTAGCAGGTACGCCTTAGGCAAGTAGCAATTCACTTGTCGTCGTTTCGTAGAATGGAATAGAATATAACGTTCTATAAAGTTCCATATATGGGACTGACATTCGTTCACGCTTTTCGTAAATTTCAAAATGCGTGACAATCCTATACATCGAACATTCTATTCTAACTCAACCTACGAATTACCACTTGTCCCAATGTTGGGTATAACATTGATTTTGTATTAGGCTGTCCATGAATATTCATTATTATTGTTCTATGTTGTTACTATGGTAAAACAATTTCAATTAAAAAACAACTTAGCTCTATAGTCACTGTACATTTAGCTCAATTTATCACGGGCCTTCCCAGTTACCTAACTGCACGCTCAAACTATAGAATGAACTCTCTGCTGTGGTTTTTAAGCGACTACATTATGGGGTTTTACAAGATCGGCAATAGAAAGTATTTACAGGGTATGCAGCACGAGTGCAACGCCCTTGGTATTGGAAACGTACATATGCTACAGTGATCACTTTCCATTAGGTAGGCCGTGTACTAATCTGCCAGCGAAGTGGTGTTTAAAAAAACTTAGCTAGTTTAGTTTCCAAATAATACAATTATACTTGGCTAACGAAACCTGGATTACCTACAGGTTGCCAGTCAGCTTGTGACCACGGTTAGTGCAACCTGGCCGAAACGTCAAGCAAATCAAAAGGTAAATTATTGTATTTGTCATTATGATGATAAAGTTTAAAAGTTAGTACAATTATATCATACAACACGAAAGTTTAATAGTTAGTACAATTATACCAATAAGCAAACAGATTTCGGACCAAGACCTTTATAATTTTCAGCACTACGGCAATAATTACTATTAGTAGTAGTAGTACTAGTATTATTGTTTATATGATTAATCTGGAATTTTAAATCATCTACGTAGCCAAAGTTATCATGCAAGATCAAACTGGTCCCTAATTGTTTCCCAGACGCGTGCCCGTGGAGGGCCATAGTGCGGTGCGACGCGACGGTGTCCAATTTCTATGGGAAACTGATGCTCATTGGACCATAACATATTCCCATGCTCGTTCGATAAATATTGACAACGGATTGTATCTGATTTGTAAAGATATTGTTAGCATTGTTGAAAAGTTGTAATGATTACCAGTAGCAGATATAGGTAGGTATAATATGCCAAATATAAGAGAGCAAAATCTTCAATTGTTAAATTCACTATATATATTTATAGGGAATTTAACAAATGAAGATTTAGGTAAAAGTAATAAATAAAAGTTTAAATATAATTTTATAATAATTGAATAACGAAATCGAAATGACGCGACACAGAAAAGTAGAGTCGGCCACGATCGCGCCTCTCTAACGACGGTATAATTTGATAATATCTATCTTGATCTGATTATGACGGAACCGAAAAATTATATCGTTCCGTAATTAGGTTAAAATGCAATTTAGAGATGCGCCACGGGCGGCACGCGCCAGCCGAAACACTTTATGGCAGAGCAGCTGGGCGCTACCCTACTACCCCGCTGACGTGACGTCAAGTTGGGGCCATACGATTATAACTGGAAATGCGATTGATTATTTGTTGTTCTTATAAGAGTAGCACGATAGTATCACTGTCTATTTTTGTACTTTTATGTACAAGATATAGGCATGTTGTGCCTTTGTTGAAAGTTAACTAACTACCAACGTTGAGTTGATCATCGCAATGCGGAGCATTTAGTTGCAGGCGCTCTGCTTAAAAAGTTCATAGTAGCTCTGCCCATTAAAATATGGAGTGCTACTTACGTAATGGAATAAATGGCGGCTCCAAAGGCAATTCGCTAGGATAAGGATGATGACGGAATATCGATAACGTTGTGTTGGGGCCCCCATTCCTCTCTGACTTAACACAACATTCAAAGTTCCATTACTCCCTTTCTGCGCTTATGGGCTCAGGAGTAAAATAAGAATCTTAATCGTTTTCTAAGAGACAGATGCTAGATTAATTCCACGTGCACGGGGCTATGAGCAATGCTCCTTTAAAAGACAATACTTAGCTCAATAATTACTTACTCTTCAAGTCTTCTATTTACCATGAGGGCGAAAAGCACTAAAAAGCATAAAATCAGAACTAACAAAATAAACCTTACAGACTGTCATCCCCCTTGAAAATACAAGTACCCCTCTTATTAAAATTAATAAGTGGGCCCTTCGGCTCCATAATGACCGGCTTGTGTCAATAAAGATGTAATATAATTGACAAACAGCGTAAACCAGCTCGCGGTTAACGTTTGGCAAGCATAAAGTTTGTGGGTTTGAACAGTTCTAAATAAATGGAATAGGTATATAAAAATATTTATTTGGCTTTCAACGAACTGCTCGCATTTCAGAACGATAGACGCGTAGATACGACGACATAAAATCCCAACATAATCTTGATTGAAATTTGACTTAAAATTAGACTGTATATGAAATAAGGAGTTTGAATCAGGAACATAACTTTGTTGCAATTTTTCATATTGAGTCCACATTTTCACTGTATGTGGGCAGAAGCTTACTCGTTCCATTGATCAATTATTTACACCAAAAATAACTGACCCTTGAATTTAGCAATTGAGTCAAGAATTTATTCTAGACTGAGATCACTATCACAATACAGTGACAGTAATCACTGCCTGAAGACGGAATAAATAGATATCAAAATGCACTCTCGAGTGACTCTTCACTTTGAATTAGAGCACGTACTTGGATTCTTTGATGTTTGTTTGCCCACCATTACAATCCTCTCTTGTGTTCGAAAGGGAAGGGGCCCGTGTTTGCTAAATAAATATTATTAATAAACGCACTTGCAGTATTTGTCTAATAATTCATTATGACAAGATATATTTGTGGTTCCAGAATGTATGCATGTTTTAAACTTATATATGTGTTTCATATTATTATTTCAATAGTTACAGTACATTTTTTGAATATAATTAACATCTTTACCTATAGATCTTACTACGAAATGACATAACTAAAGTAGATCAAAAATAAAGTTTAATAAATTGATTTAAAAAAGACTTCATTACGATCCTTTGTCACGATATTTGATCGACGAGCTCTTAAAACAACCCCTAAGCAATGGGTTTTGTATTTTCTAAAAGTCTTAAATTCTATACTAAAAAAAGAAAGGAAAGAAAGGATAACCACAACCTGACTTTCTTGCTGATACCTTCTCAGTAGATCCAACTTACCGAACCAGTAAAAAGAATCATTGTCAAATTATTATACAATTAAAATTGATTTTTTAAATGCATATGTGCTCTTTATGTGCTTAAACTGAACAAACGAAATTGATTCTTCGATTCATAAATAATACGAGGTCCATACAAGAATTATCCATTTTACTCCTATTTGACTTATGTAGCTACCTGTTCTGTTAGCTAACCACTGGGTATCAAATTGCATATAGCCAGAACACGTCGATGTGTTATTGTTTACGCGGTTTTGTCGCTTAATGAGGTTGGATTGAAAAAGGAGTAGAAAAAGAAGGAAAAAAATATTTTTAACGCAACCTCATTAGCCCACAATGCGAGCGTGGCGAACTTGCCGCCACGTCGGGCTCTGATGGCAGAAATTGAATCTCATACGCATGCCGACTGCGCCCGCGCCCTTTTAGTTATGCTTACTCGCTATATTTCTTTACCCCTTACATGCCCTTATGCGACTGAAACGGTGGATACGAGATATTTACTTGTATGTAAATATTATAAACAGGTAGCCCCAAAGACCTATAGTTCGATACCTAACTGATGTAGAGATTTGCAATGGACTGGAAGACTTCTGCCTCAACCTCTACATCATCCTTGAGTCAATCCCGCTCGCATCTGCATACATCAAAGTCCGGAGTCCGCTTTTCCAGTCTAATTGTGTCTATAAAATTCGATATTTTCCATGAAGCGACTGCCATCTGACCTTCATAACCCATTAGCGATATGGTACAAACCTACACTGGTTGTCTGAATAACATATAATAATTCTAATAAACATAGCCTAGAATACAACATGTCCTCGGTAGTAGACTCAACACAATTATTGTGTGATCATCCTGCCCTTGTGCTGGTTCGCGTCGCGTGCTGCCCATCAGAGCAGCATATTATAATATGCTCCATGACAATGTGTAAGAATAAACTTAATAGATATGCCTACCTAATCATTCAATAATTACAGTCAGATGTCTGCGTGTACCTACTTGCTGTACATATTTAAAGATAACTATAATGTTCAAAGATGAGTGTAACACTTGGCAGCTTCGTGGCGTGTAGTGGAGGTAATTTGTTTCAAACTGAGGTCTCATGTGCGATATGAAAAACAGTCTAACATAATGTTATATCCTTGTCTCTGGTTTAAAAGAAAGGAAAACTAAATCTTACTAACACTCTTGAGGCCCAAATCAACCTCACCAACAAGTCGATATAGGTAGCTCTTACACCTACTACAGACGAGGCATCACAACAGACGGGGAGGCATCGGTTCCGGAAAAGACGATAGATATATGGTACCTATCAATATAATAACATGGCTTTTTTTTTGTTCGCATAAGCCAGCTTCAGTGGAGGTGGACGAACTTGAACCTACTCCAGGTATTCGGTTCCCGGAAGTGAGATGGTGGGTAAAATATCCGTCTCCGAACCAGGGATACCGTTAATATAATCTTCTGATAATTATTTGATTCCAATACTACTACTACCCATATTGGTCAGTAAATCAGTATAAGTCAGCTGGTCAATGTGACGGGATGATATGGCGCGTGGCGAAGCCCCATGCCGCGGGGCTTCGCGTGACGTCAGCGCATCTGCCGGACAGATGGCGCCGTGCCCCTCACCAGATAATATCATACATAAACTACACACGCACCAGCACTTTCGTGGAAATCAAAATCAAGTAACTAATTGTGGTCAAATTTAAAGACTTCAGCAGTAGTCGAACAGATTTAAGCCATTTTTAATCAAAGCTATTAAATGCCTGCGGTTTATTATTGAAACTCTAATATTAATGTAGTGCCATAATTATAAAACAACTGGGAAATGTTACTAACAAAAGTTGCTAAACGTTGAAACGACTTTTAGCAACATCCACATCAAAAATTACTTTAGAGTCCTAGCAGTTGCATTCATAAAAGATGAAATAAACCAAATCATGTATAGTAGAAAACGGAGAGTGTACGTAAAGGAGAAATTATGATATCTTACTCTCATCTTATAGATACATAACACCATCTTTTTTTTCGTACGCAAAATCCCTAACATTACCACCCCTGTTGGACCCGGAGAGTGGTAATGTTCGACTTGAACTCACTCGAACCCACTTAAACGCACGCAGTCTTCGGGTTTTCGGATGCCGAAGCAAAGATAATACAAGACATATCTCTCGCACCCCAACGAAAGATTTGGATGTCAGAAAGAAAAGTGAGAGTGTGGGCATCACGTTTATCAATTCCTCCGAAAACAAACCACTACAAATATAGGTGGTAAAATACACACAGCGAGGCAAGTCCCTGTTGACTGAGAGGTTCCACACCTGTAAGTATGGGATTATCAACAACCCTCAGCTCGTCTTTCTACCCAAAAAATGCGCTAAACAAAAATGTGGATATAAATATGTAACACTGTGCTACGTGTGCTACGGTTCGACCCCATTGTTTTTATGACTGTATAAAACGGTAATTATCGTGGCATCATCGTAATAGTATGGGATTTGGCGCCATAGTGATGCCAGATGGTATATGTTACAACACGCTAGATCCATTATCATTAATTTATGTAACATGCTAATCAAGCAGTTCTCGTTTGCACCAAAATTCACTACAATTAAAAGAAGATTACATACAATAATACATTTTTGATTGAGATTGAGGACAGTGAATCGGCAAACTGAAGGCAGTAAACCCCTTATCCAGGCGGAATGGGGGATTGAAAAGGTTGCTGAGTTAAACTGGATGCAGAACTGTCAAGCACTTGGAGAGACCTATACGCAGTAGTGGACTGGAAAAGGTTTATTGATCTAATTCAACAATTTGTTAGCAAAAGCCTCCAAGTAGGTCTGTTTGCAAACAGTATTAACATTCAAGTGTCAGTCTCGGTTGCAACCAAAGCTTACACTTCGTTGCTCCTTTTCGTGATAGCATTCTTGGACTTTTACTTCCAGGATTAAATGCCATTTGAGGCTTTCTTTCGGAGTTAGGCGGCAACTCCGAAAGAAAGCCTCGAAAAGCATTTTCTGCTCCAGAGCCACGACCATCAATACACCGATGTACCGGCTTAAGGATGAAGATTCCTTATGCCTTATTTACATTCAGTGCAGCAATGAGTCTCTGGACATGGGGAATAAATGCAAGAATATAAACAGGTAATCTTCATTGCAATTGACGTTGCCGTTTGCATTGCCCAACTCTGCCTCTTACATTTCCGTTGAAGTTGCCACAGCAATATTAAAATTTGGAAAAATGCAAGGCAAATTGTAAACGCGATACACACACATTGTACACCTAAAAATCGACGCCTTGTTGTGAAAATTGCAGTCAAAATAAATTGAGGACTTATACTCATCCATAGATATATTTTACCCTCATGTTTTTTTTTTCATTTTTATTTTCACCGATTGCGGGAGGGCAGCAGCTATGTATTTTTCAAGCATTTGTAAATCAAAATAGGTAATCCTATACGTAATACTTGTTATTCAATTAGAGTCTACATATAAGTTGAGTACTGTGCTTATCATTACAATCGTAGTATAATAATCTTAGTTATATAAAAGAACAATTATATTTTTATACCTCTTGACGTAATTACTTCATAACTTTTTTATAACTAGAGATATCCCTTTGTTCATTGATCTGATAGTACCTACAGTTATATCCTTATTTTGATAATAATGGATTCTTACTTCATAATTCGTTCAACCGTTATTGCATTGAGTAACAAATAGATAAATTAATTTACTTGCAGATTTGTAGTATTCCTAGGAATAGTATTATCCAGTTTACCATGTAATTAGTCTGGCCAAAAATACTTACAATGCAATAAACCATACAGTAGGAACAGGAAGTCTACATAGCGTATGCTCTACTTCTCATTAAATTATGACATAACAAATCGTATCGGAAGTCTATGTAACTTAAACAAGTACCTATAGAAGAGTATAATTTTAATGCGAAGTGTTAATAAAAACCAATAAATTTCTGATTAGGTAGAACTGTCGAGGTTTACGACGCGACCAAACCCTTCAAGGTCTAGCCGTCTTCGCCCGTAAGCCAGTACACTGATAGGCGACGACTCTAATATAGACTTTCTCTTCGAGGCTTAGGTGTCAGGCGGGAGTAGCTTACAAAGAATAGTAAGAAGTAATCGACTCCAAGGTTACGACGGAACTATGCTATGAGCTACGACGAATATTATGCCTAGGTATATATTGAAACACATAGATGTAAATGTAAGATATATGTTACTAACGTAATGGGTTTAATCCATTATGAATAACGTTATATATCACTAATTTCAAATATATCTTCAATTGTGTAATAGGTTTCAATAAAAGTAGATAGCACTCATAGAAAGAAGGGGGTCGTGTACATAAGGATCGCGTATCTCCTTTGTTTTTAGTTTGTTCATAGAATCGTAATAATGCTGATGAAATACATAAATAGTTACGTGATATTTATGAAGATTGTTATAACATATTCAATCTACATAAATGTCTAGAAGTGTAGTCTTCATAATAGTTCGAGTGTGCATCTTTTTTTTATATCCCTACTGGTTATACTATAGGTATGTGCTTCCACTTCAAAGAAAAATAAGCAAAAAATGCTTTTTTGTTCTAAACTACGTTGTCATTTGATTTAATCTAGTGCTATTCCACCACCGGAATACTTTTACCACTGCGCTACCTGTAACTGTAATGGATACTTGCCCCCCTTCACAAGTGAAATTGACATACAACACCCAATGGTCGAATCGCGAGAAGATTTGATAAAAGTAGGCATGGGCATCATGTAGAATAATTCTTCTGAACACAAACCATTGTGCAGACTGTAAAAAACGTACAGTGAGGCTAAGTTCCTCCTTAGATTACGAGGTTCCATACCACCCAGGGTATGGGATTGTTGACGTTTTCAGCGTCGTCTTTGTACCGAGTCGGTCAAGCTGATATACTATTAGGAACTATTTCTTATAATAAATTCAAGATATATTCGTTTAAATTGGTTACGCCCCATTGCTAAGAACACAATGACTCTTGTTAATTAAATAATTAAGGTATACAGCTGAATTGTTCAGTATGCATAACTATAAGGAAATCGAATCTGGTGTGCACAGATCACGTAATTGTCTAATAAATAACAGGCCGTTAAGTAATATCCTTGTATTTATTATTTATTGACGTTATAAGTTCCTTATGACTACTTAAATTATTAATAGATATTTTATATCTAATTATGTATAAATATTATAAATAGATATTTTATGCTGTAGTCCCGTGTTTGTATTGGTAATAGTTAATAATTATAGCTTGCAAACTATATTTTTGATCTCACGTTTTTCGTCCCATAGCTTTATAATCTATCTACCTGGCATTGCTTGATCCATGCATAAAATATTCTTCTGCCCAGGGATAGGTAGAGAGCGCATCTTCCCCCTGATACCTATTGCTTCCGTAGTCTAATAGATTTAAATTGTGCATTTTTACTTGGTGTACAGTACATAAAGTGTTTAATAAATAAATAAATACTTCTTGTGCACACATACTATATTCTGAAGATACATGAATATAGAAATGTCCTAATTTATGTCTATTTATTAATATAAAAAAATCATGAAACAAATAATGAGCCGCACTTAAAGAAATCGCTGCGTAATGAAGCAGTATGTATCTACTATCTACCTACTCGTAGTTCCGACGCTAAGCGGGTATGATTGGCACTTGGCATAATACAAACAAATAGTAAGCTTTGCCTTATTGGAAGGAAAATGGAAAGGCAAGCACAGAACCGTATACTGAGGTTTTACCCCGGTTTATTTTTTTATAAATACTGTAGGTCCTACAGTTTCTAAAAGTATGAGCTTGCAAGTTGCAAGCAGGTCTAGCCCCGACCATTATGCCATTATCCCATTTCCTAAATACATACATATTATACACAGAAACACCCACACCTATGCAAATATTCATATTCATGCACACAAATATTTGCACTGAGCGCGCTTCTTACGTTGCAGTGGCGTTGACTACCGCTATACCACAAAATGTTATAACACTTGCATCTTACGCATCATCCGTGACGCATCTTTACATCCGTGTTATCTATTATCTAGTATATAGCCATGAGTTCAAATAGGAACCGTAGTATTTTGGAACGCCGTTGCTGCGTTCAATTCAGATGAATGACCAAATTCAAATTATTCAAAATGGCGGGGAGTGACTCAAATAGATGAAAATCGTAGAGCCGTTTCAATGAAGAAGTAATAAACAGATACGCTCACTGTAATATTTAAATGACGAAATATATCTTTGCGCTAGTCCCGGAGACTTTCATCTGGGAGGCTGGAGTGTGCTACATTTACATCACTATTAATATATCTACTACCCAATAAGACAGAAGCAACAATAACAGGGTATCGATGATGATACTTCATACAACAATGTTTT
Organism: Pelosia muscerda; assembly: GCA_963691645.1. NCBI lineage: Eukaryota > Metazoa > Arthropoda > Insecta > Lepidoptera > Erebidae > Pelosia > Pelosia muscerda. The sequence continues at coordinate 12,114,689 of OY829100.1, forward strand.
AACAATGTAGTCATACTCTTATGTTCCGATGTTGGTTTACATTTATTTTTGTACACTCATTCATCGATCGATACTAACTCGACAGCCCTTTCCATTACTTAATTGTGAAAAGTTAAATGCTTGTTGCTACGTAGCTTTAATAATTTTCCAATAGTTTAGGTAAAGTACATTAATATATGTAATTTAACTTACGTACTTTATATAAATGACTGTAAAAATACTTTGATTATTTTAAATACGTACCTTTCCGATTTTCTATTAGACCTTTGGGACAAAAAATTTAATGAATAACAAGTTTTTTGCTTACAGGTTAATTATGTACCTATTTAATTTCTAACGAAATAAAATATGAACAAGGGATACAAGATTTTATTTCAAACATATATTGCATGAACAAAATCACTGTGCCTGTACATTGCCGATCAATGCTTTCTAGGTAAAAAGTTTGTGGTTCGCGAAAGTGTACCAATCCTGTCATGATTACCATCTATTAAAACATGTTTACAGGGTATAGAACCTCCTGATTATAGACTCTAATGTATGTAAAAGGTATTCCTCTTCGCAGTCTGAATACCTAATTACCAGACAGCGTTACGGGACTGGCTTAAGTCAAATGTAAGTATGCAAGAGAAACCGACCGATCCACCCTCACACAGTTTCTCGACACTGCATACAAGAATCCGGGATAATGATTAATCTCAGACATATTTATATACAAATGAACCCATTTACCCAAATTACAGCCATCAACTTATAGAATGGAATAATAGAAAAATCATTACATTCCTGAATCCTACATTATTTTTCGATATCACTCCCTATTATGTGGTATCGAGAAATGAGAGTGTTTCTTCACTTCTGTATATTGCTTCTGAGATAACAGGTGTGAAATAAGTGGAGTTATTATGTATATCATGAATTAATTATGTTAATCATTAATTTTTTTCAAGCTTAATTAATATTAATGTCGCTAAACAGTTTCGAAATATGTAATACACAACAATAAACACAAAGCGCATAGTGAAATATTCGTTCACATCATAACGTTCCACCACATTAAGACAAAAGAAAAATGTGTGTGGTTTTACGTGAAAACAATGAACTTTCGCACGGTTGGATCCAGCCTGATTTAGTGTAGTTTATTGTTGAATCAAAGCGGAGAAGTTGGTTTGCGGTGGAGTCGTAATTGAATTTGGAGAACAATCCGTTTCCCGCACCGTGTACGGATACATTCGCAACACGCACAAAAACGCACCTGTTTACTACTTTATGGATAGAAAAGAACAAAATATATCTTCATAGTACCCCAGTAAACATATTATAATGGTCTCTCCCTTGCAAGTGAATCAAAGATCCTCGTATAAGAATTATATCGTCTTTACGAAGTGGATATAAAGTGCGATATACTGGTCGATTCGATAGACTTAAACTGCTTTAGTAGATATAAAAAGAAATATAGCCTCCAAGATCTTTTAGAACTAGGTTTTCAGTGAAGACCTATGGGTAGATTGAGTGATCGAATTGTTGATGTGAATGAAATAAAATAATAAAATAACTATTATCATAATTAGCGAAACGCAAGTAGGCACTTATTTAAATATAAAAATACAGTGCATCAGAGTTCAAAAAGTTCAGTCATTGTTTAAATAATTACTTTGATATTACGCAGTTACACTCCAAGTGCAGTTAGTCATGAATAATCTAATTATGCCCGTTATTTTTATTTACACTAGTTATGCGCCGCGATTTCAACTGCGTGTGACTTTGCATGCTCCATGTACTCCTATATGTCAATAGATTAATGTAGCTTATTTGGCCTTTTTGGTTTGGTGCGTCGCGTGCATCGTCAGAATAGTCCCAACTAATATGAATAGGTTTTGTTTGTAGACCTCCCTCTTCATATACCTAGACCACAAGTTTACGACTTAATGTCTGTGTACTTAGAGTAGGTACCGAAATGAAAAGTATGAAAATGTCGTAGTTCATTAATAGATATTATGAATCGTCATAGAACCTTCTTGCTGTGAAATTTTCGAAGGAATCTTTTTTCAAATTACTGATGTACTGATAAAAAAAATCACTTTAACCATCTTCATCAAGTGTGTAGTGAAACATACTGTTGATATCTTCTATCAGTCATTTCGTTTTTAGAAAAAAAAAATATTTTTTTTTCACTTAGGTGGCACACGGCCCACCTGATGGGAAGCGGTCACCGTGGCCTATGGACGTTTGCAACACCAGAGGCGTCACACACGTGCTGCCTACCCTGTAGAAACCTTCTAATGCCCTTCTTGAAGAACCGTGAATTGTAGTCGCTTGGGAAAACCACGGCAGGGAGCTCATTCTACAGCTTGAGCGTGCACGGGATGAAACTCCTTTCATACCGCACAGTGCGCACCGTTTCCGGTCGTAGTGCGTGAGGATGAACTCCCCCCCTATGGCGAGCGGTGCGATGATAGAAAGTAGGTGTGGGCATCATGTCAAACAATTCTTCTGAACACAGGCCATTATACAGGCGGTAGAACACACACAGTGAGGCGAAGTCCCTCCTGATGTTCAAAGGTTCCACACCACCTGAGAGTATGGGATTGTCGACGATCCTCAGCGCCCGCCGTTGTACCGAGTCAAATGGGTCAAGCTGGCATGCAGGCGCCCCGGACTAGATCATCTAGCGGACAATAGATGTAAGTAATCTTGTGTTACCTATATCATAGTTGTAATCAAAGCATAATATTTCAAGTAGCCTAGTGGTATGGGTATTGGACTGCTGAGACGAGGTCTCGGGTTCAATCCAGGGTTTACCATGGCACACACCAATGACTGCGATGCTTTGCGAAGTTATGTGTGTATTTAACGCAGGTTTATAAGTTCCCGGTTAATGGCAATAGGCTCACCACCTATTGCATTGGGACCTAAAAATATAAACTGGCGAAATGTGGGTGCTAGCACCTCTGCCTACCCCTTCGGGGATATAGGTGTGATATTATAAAGAAAATATATTTCAATGCTACTGTGAAAATTTCACCGCCATTATGTCGACTGAGTTCATTAGTAAATTCCAATTTATTATTATAAATATAGGTATTAAATCTTAGAAAAAAAGCTACTTTTGATTCTTTTGTGCCAATCGGCAATTTCATACTTTAACTCCTGATATTAGTAAAAGCAAACGATTTTCTAACTACATAGAATACTTAATATAGAGTTATAATACTGTGAATTCGATACCTAGGCATACATTTGAGACAATAATGCTGAATCGAGTTTAGCCGGGCTCTGAAAAATGTCAAATTGTGTATAACTTGATTACAGTACCACTTCTCGGACAGTTGCACATACGCATATCTAGGACAAGATTATAATTGTTGGTTTATAATTACAAGGTAAACTAGTTGATTCACAGAAAACGTGAAATAAAAAATAAGTAAAACGATATATTACACAAGACTGTCCATCATTGTTCTTGTGATAACTGGGGCACGTGGGCAACTTTTTAACCACGAGAAAAAACAATAAAGCAATCTCTCACAAGTATCATTTTCATCCAACAATGGGTAGAGCCCCGCGTGATAATTGAACGAGAGGGTCTGAGAGGCCCCGGGCCCCGGGCGCACATTAGTGTTACATTCGATTCGTATGTCACGCACAATAGCTTAATTGTTTATTTTATATGCAAGATTTGCGTGACATATGAAGAATTACGGTAACAGATATATTTAGTATCATAAATTAATATGTATATTTTTAATATTACTATTCATATTATAGATCAGTAGTTTAGTTACACTGTGTGCTTTAAATAATATTTTGATATTTTCATTTGAATTTTTTTATAACCGAGTGTTAAAATATCATTTAATTGAATCCCAGGTGAAAATGACGTACGTGTCAAATTGAATAAGTATCGGTTGTAGTAGCTATAGATCGTTCACATAAAACAAGTACAATAACATCGGTGTAGACCAGCATCTCTGCGGGTAGGCGCCGTTTGTTTGCTCTCTCTCAGAGGGGGTCATTACTAAACTCCATTACACTTTTTGTGCCAAGTGTTTTGGTGGTATAACAAGGGTGAAAACGACCCTACAAAACGAATGACATGCCCTCACTGTTTTTATCGTTGCGAGAAAGAAAAACTGTTTGTAGTGAACTTTTTTATGAAGAAAACTTTATATATTTCGGGGAGTTGGGTATTTATTTAATTTAATACGAACTGTCATGAAATGTGTGCTATGTTAATCTCATTTGTAAAAATAAGGATTATACTTGTAAGTACTACCACTAAATTTATCCATATCTACATATATGAGTACTTTATCATTGGGTTAGACCGACGCAACAACCTTCAGGAAAAAATCGTTTTGTAAAAAGTCTCTTAAATTTATATATTCAATATAATTGTCACGCCTCCTTCCCCATAGGGTTATTTGGGATCACATATTTCCACGTGCTACGTCCTGGATCTGATTAAAACAAACCTTACCCTGAGTTAAATTTTACTTAGTTACCCATCTTAAACCTTTTCGGCCAATCTTCTTACATCCATCATCTCTACGTATCCTTTTTTCTATCTTGGTCATTAAATGTTCTAACATACTACGACATAAATATATTATGTAATATTCTACTAGGCAATCAAATGGTTTCAGCTAGTATCCGTTTCAAGTGCAGTGAATCTGTTGGATAATCACAAGGCAGTTGGAGTCGAGACACTAGATTTAGCACTATCTTCTCATCCTATGCGGTAAACGGTAGTTATGCATTATATTATAAGATAACGATAGCTCCTTAATTGTATAATGGAAAATATATACCTATAGAGTGCAATATTCATTGAATTGATCTCTCTTGACTTTATTCTCAGTAAACACTTGCGTTGCTAAGTCAAAGTTATTTACCATTCTCTGTCATTTTAATAATAAATGGGAGAACGAGAGCATTTGCTCAGGGCGATTAGGTTAATGAAGTGATGTGAAAACGAAGACGAGGGTTCAATGACCTGATAACGATCTCGTCTGTGATTTGATTACGTGTGGGTGAGAACAAAATTTAAAATGTCTTTGTTAGCCAAATTGTGACGATAAGCCGAGTTTTACATAAGTCGCCCATATTTTTACTTAGTTAATTGAATCTACGTGTAAGACGTATTGTATAATAAAATTGTATAATGGAACTGAAATGCTGAATATCTAAAAAAATCATCACACAGCAATCATTGTTACGTCTATAGAGACTTTTTTGAGTTTATTAACGCTTTGTAAGTATTTTTCTGAGTACGTAACATAAGTTAAATAACGTCTAACATGTGCTTGACCTTAATTTACTTATTTTTACATTTTATTAGGTAGGAAAGGACAACCCAATGATAGGTATGTAGGTAGTCATTACCTACCAGTTTAATGTGAGCATAAAATAATTCATAAGCCATTCCTATCAGCAATAAAATTTCGCAAGCTATTAGACTAAGTGATCGCATAACATTTACATGCCCTAATACTTTTAAATGCACATAGAGAATCGTCATCAATCTTCAAGGGGTGCGGAGTGAACAGGCGAGTAGTAATGCGCTCAACATATGGCGTCATCGTCGCTCGTTCCGCTCCGCTGAGGCCCAATAGACCCAGCTCAAGTGACCCGCACCGACCTTAGACCATATCACACCGACACAGATCCGATCGCTACACAAGTGGACACTAGCTTTTGAGCACCTATTGTAACTACCCTTTTGTAAACTGCACGTCAATGACAAATGTTACATTTAAACGGATTCAATAGCTGTTATACTTCCATTTGCAAATTACCCACATGTTAATCCGTATAGGTAATCGCTGGACTGTACAGGACTACAAAGTGTACAAACAAGTGTACATATTGTTTTGTAATGTAGATGAAAAAAAACCAATAAGTACATACAATACATTTTAAAAAGCTTTGTTAAATAGGCTAGTCAGTCCTGTCATAGCCTGATATGAATATCTTGAAGGCAAGTCGATTTTTTATATAATTTGTTCTAATTCTTGTAAATCGGTTCAAAACTCAACTAACGCTATGAATTTGTAATCTATAACCACGTTTTTATTTTGTAAATATGACATCAGATCAAAATCTGTATATACATAGAAAAACTAAACGTCCAAAAGTTCCAAAAGTTTTCATTTCAAAACATATATTTTGTTTGAGTAAGTATACTGGATGAAAGTTATTTTATAAACAATGAAAAATGAAATACCTTTTAAAACTTTCACAGTGAAATGAAAGAAAAATTCAAACGAAAATGTTACAGGTCGGCAACATTTCCATAAGAATTTCCTATACAAAATATAACCCTTTAAGCTGTAGGATTTGGATTGATCAATTTCCTATAGGATCAAGTAAAATTCGATAACAATAAAAGAAACCAACTGTTTTCATGTTTTCAGCAATTTGTTTTCGACATGATTTAGAAATTTGTAGTAGGTATACTGACTAGAATTCTCGTATTTACTATCAATCAATTAAACAATTGCAATCCACTACTGTACAATTAGACCTTTGCACCATAACATCTGATCCTCAAATTTTCGCAATCTAGCTTACCGTTACATTTACTATATTTTTTTTTACTTCTGAGCATTGTATACACACCATGATCAATTAACACAAAATTATTCAGTTCACACACTTTTATTTTGAAATGATATCTGATTTATTACTTAAAAGAAATAACTTGCTGTCATTAATTTTACGCAACTCATGTGCATTAATGTGTGGTGCCGGTGCCAATAAAAATTATGTCTTCGATTAAGTTTATTTAATACTAGCCATAAATATTTATGGCATCGGATTTTGTACACAGTGTGTCATAGGTGTGTCGTTCTGTACAGTACGGGTATGTGAGGGGTGTGTTCCGGTAGGGAGGGGTGCTAAGTGCCGAGAGGCCACATGTCGCTCTCGTCGTCGTGCTAATCTCCAGGATTTACCATCCGATGTCCCTCGTTATCGTCTGTCCCTCTCACTCTAGGTATTTGGCGATAAATCTATTTCGCGCAGCTCATTGAATATTATTGCTCTATGGGGATTTTGAAAATATGGAGCCGTTTAGCGAAAGCCGTACATTGTATCCATCCAGTGGAATTATTCATACGCGACTCGTTGCATTTATCACTTAATGGTATTAGCTATTATATTGTTTAATCGCTCGATTTGCGACTTTATGAGCAAATTTAGCTTATAAGTGCAAATAATAATGAATTTATTAAGTAAGTATTTGCGTTCGAAGTAACTTTTATTAGTGCAAAATATCTGCTTAAAGAATGTTTCTTTAATGTTATAGGTATGTAAAGTTGTTAGACACACTTGTTTGTTCTGAAATTTTACATTTACTTACGTATTTTCTTATAAAAGAAAATATATAATCATGCGGCCTTGAGTGATAATGAAAAGTCATCAGTGCAATACTCTTATAACACCAGACCACCTTCAAAAGCAGAACCACCTTCGGTCATTAACTTTTTCTCTAACTGCTAATCACAGAGCAGCTCAACTTGACACCTAAATTAGTAACTAGGATTCTATTTTGTATTATAATATGAACCTTATCTGTTGAGCAATACGTTGAATGTATTTTAAATAGGAGTAAAAAAGTACCATTGAAGTGACTCTTGTACGGCTGCGAAATATGACAACCATATGACAAGATCACGGTCGTTTGTGTGAATATAAAAAAAACAGTCATTATTAAGTAATTTGTTGTATTAACCCAATGACTATCAAATAAGTAAATAAAAACCACTCCATTGTTGTCGTCAACATTGTAACACCAAGCCAAGGAAAATACCACTGAACAGGCATTCACTGCCTCGCTTGCTGTTCATCGCGTTAATAGTAGACCAGCTGGTTGATTATATTTTCCACAGTCTAAAGTTGTCCAAAAGAAAATATGTACAAATTTAAACTCAAACTAAACCTACTTTAAAATATAAGTTCTACTAGTACAATACGGGATAATTAAAATTATTAATGAATTAAAATTTCTTCAATACACAATTCATTAAAATATCTCGATAAATGAAAGTTTTCGTGCGTACCAATTTTCTGACCAAGCTACGCTGATGTAGCAGTCGGAAACGTAGCAGTCCGACGCTTTACTGCACCGGCCACACCGTACATTGGCCAGTGATATATTATGTAGTGTAGTATGATATGCAGTCTACATAATTATAGACGATAACGTCAGTAGAAACGTTCAGATAAGATAATCTGAAGATGTGATGAGAAATTGATCAATTACTGCTATTGTTGAGATGCATTATTTTTATATATTGCTCTATATTCATATTTTTGTTCGAGGTTGAAACTGGCTCTCTCGATTATATGCTGAATAACAACCTAAGCTGCTTGTTTCAACGTCTCTTGAAAGTCGTACAACCTGCTGCAGTCGGATACAATTCACGAGACTGAAACAACAACTAGTCTACCCTTTTGGATCTCCATACTTTTCTATCAATTTCAATGATTAGATATAATTATTTTCATATATCATCAGCAGAATGATACTATCAAACTATTCAGCGCATCATCATTTTAATTACAGTTAATATAATCCATTCATATTCTACCATTTAAGCACTCTTTTCTTTAAAATTGTTCTTCTAAACAAATAAAGCAATCTATTTAAGTTGGTAGTTGATGAAATGAAAACTATTGAACAAAATCAGTAAGTCAATTCGGTAAGCATAACAATGATCGCTTGGTGCTGTCAACGCACCATGCGGCAGTGGAGAAAGCACATGTTGGCTTTTGTTCAAAATATAAACCTGCTAACCCTCACACTTGCACCCTTTTCCTGAGTAATAAGGTTGATATTACTTTGGCGTATTATTCGCCATGTGCAGTGACGCATCGGTTCTATAGAGTACATTACGTGCCTCGGCTTGTCATTGCTTCCCTCGCAACCCTAAAATCATTCCACTCTACGGCCGGACGAGTCGACAGGTTAACTTTTGTTAAGCTACAAAGCCGCGCATTATAGTCCGATTGTTGGCACAAATGTCGGATATTATGGAACTTTTCATGTTCCCCAACCATTAGTTTGAGTGTGAGTAGGTAAATGAAAATATAATTAATTTCGAATCATAAAATATTTAGTAATTCATATTGATATTTTGATATCTGATATCAAAATATCAAAATGAATTAAAATATAATTAATTTCGAATCATAAAATATTTAGTAATTCATTTTGATATTTTGATGTCTGATATTATTTATAAATATTTTATGATTCGAAATTAATTATATTTTAATTCATTTTGATATTTTGATTTCTGATATTATTTATAAATATTTTATGATTCGAAATTAATTATATTTTAATTCATTTTGTTATTTTGATATCAGATATCAAAATATCAAAATGAATTACTAAATATTTTATGATTCGAAAGTAATTATATTTTCATTTACCTACTCACACTCAAACTAATGGTTGGGGAACATGAAAAATTGCTTTTATGGTTAAGATTAAAATATGAAATAGGTTAAATTTCAAAGGATTTCGTTTTAAGATGGAAATTTGAAAAATTGTGCATATTTATCAAAAGAAGTATTAAAAAGAAAATATTTATTTCTACCTACTGTCTGCGGAGGGTATTGACTTCATATCAACAAAGAAAACGTGAAAATATTTCTTTACCAAACGGTAAGTCAATAGAGGTTTGAGGCATTGCCCTCGAGGTGGTTAGCGAGACGGGCGAGGCGCTGGGGTGCGCGGGGGCGGTGCACGAGCGGGGGAGACCGGCCCGGCGCAGCCTGCGCCTAGGGACGGGGGTACTCTTCTTGATTACAGCACACCCTCAACCACCCCCACTTTCCCCCATATTACTCCCCGCTTAACTGCAGTACACATAAGCCTATACAATGTCTGTCGTATATAACATTTATTGTTCAGTTTACAGAAAATATTTAATTTAATTTTAACCTACATATTAGTGTAGTATAGCGAAGTTTCCGATTTCATATAGGAACATCCTATTTGAATGCATTGCCACCTAGGATCTACAGAGAGACATTCGGTCTGCATGAAGTCAGTCTTACGTAGCAAAGCTTTATTGCAATAAATTAGGTAAGTATATATTTTTGTATGGATAGGAGAGGGTCTGGACTTTTTTCTTCTACTGGTATTAGTATAAAGTCCTAATAATGCAAGTGCTAATGGAATGCAGGTTTTTCAAATAAAATTATACATCCTACCAATACCAGATATTGCCCCCGTCTCCACCTGTGTGGTTGCGAGATAAAACTATTGACAGCTCTATTCCTGGTTGTACCATAACTTACTTACAAACTCGCTATCGCATTTATAATATTTAGGTCTATCTCATAAAGTACATTCTAAATTCCATAAAAATAAATAGATACGGAGACACCTGGTAACATCCATTGACACTGAAATGAAAATAGGATATATTTTCTCGACGGTTAACTAAAAAGAAATCGCAAGTATCATGTTGAGACATCGTCCATGGTCGGTCACAGGTGGCAGGCTGGCGTGCTGACTGCGCCGAGATTGTTCTCATCAAACATGCACGAGAGTTGCGCCCTGTCGCTCGTAAAAATGCATATTCAAGCAGAAGGGCGGATGCTTTTAATACAACGCTGTAATGAGCAGCGGAGGTCGGGTATCTCCTTAATTTTCTCTATACCGTCCCATTCAGGTAAATTGCTAGTCTTTATTAATTGTTTTACAACGGGATGGCGGGACCGCATTAAAGTTTACTGACTTTTAGAGAGTATTCGTCTGCAAATTTATAATTATTCACATTTTATACAAATATGTTTATACTGCAAAACAATTGCTAGAGCTAGGATGGATATATGAATGTTTGTTATATAAACACCCCTGAATAGCTGAAGGCCAATCACAAAAAATAGAGCACAGAGATACATTTAAGTCCGTATAGTACTTGCTATCTAAGCTACTTGTTATCCTAGATATAGGTGCTGTCGGTTACGAGATTTATAGATCGGCATCTACGTATATCACGCGTATGGAGTGAGCAGCACCTACCTAGTGGATAAAAAATTCACATTACATTTCTTTTCATTTTCATTATTTCTCAATCTCATTTTTTCAAAATGAAAAGAATTTTAATGTGAATTACCCAAATTCACATTACATTCCTTTTATGGAATACTTCTAGCTAAGCTACTTAATTGCTACGTGTTAGAAGTTGATTCGTGTCGGTGTGGTAATTGCTGGGCTCTCTACCAATACTAAGACTGTGGATGTAGTTTTAGTGACCGCTGAAACTTAATTATTACTCCGATACACGGAAAACGTGAAACTGAAAATGTTTTGTACCCAATCGCCACGCGCCATCCTTATATAAACTGGCCTATGCTGTGCCAACATGCCTTAATAACTTATCGAGTGCGCAACCGCTGTTTGACCATTCGAATAATATCAATCAAATCTAACAATTAGCCCATCGCAGTCCACTGCTGCCCACCCAAAATTGGGAAGCTATGGCCTGCTGTTTCCACGTTGATGGGTTAGTACAGGGTTTTATTCCGAATTTCCCTTCTCTCGCAGTGATATCGTCTGCGTATTTTTCCGTATATCAACGACACACACACACCCTTCGGATGAGATAGAGTGGTAATATTCTTTCTAAGTCACTACACGGATCTACGACTTAATATAATATCTAGGTATAATGTAAAATCGCAAACTACTTCAGTTCATTTATAATTGGACGGCTTCCCATTTATAATAAATAGGAATCAAAAAGCCACTACGGCTACCTCATAATTACCCACGCAACCGATCAAAAATCCCCCTTTGTATGTCTATTGTTACCCACATGCTGCACACGTTTTGTTTTCATATGAATAAAGAAGGGAAAATTGCTATAGTTAGGTGCGAGTTTCTGTAATATTTCATTGTAGTAGGTGAATCATTCTGCCAAAAGTAGTAGAGATTTTTCGTAAAAAATGAAATTCTCGTACTCATCATAAATTTTCAAATTTTTGAATTGAATAGCGTTATTCTTTCTCAAGAAAAAAGTTTAGTTGAACATTGTACATTTACGCAACAATGCAAAATTAAATGCACATGAAAAAGAGAAAGTGATTCCCTACATTCATACCTAATTATTCTGTCTGTCTTTTCGTATGGATTCTTCCTAATTGACATCATGTGAATGTAGCCATACGAAGGCATAGATCATATTTAAAGTACAGATATAATATATATATATATACTGCATCGCTTTCTTCGTATCTTTGACAGCCTTGAATATAACTATTTGCATTTTTTTGGTCGTGCCTCAGAGAGCACGTTAAGCCGTCGTCGGTCCCAGTTGTCATAGGAACATCTATGGCAGTGATAACTGGTAGTCGGAACCCTAAAAACTAAAATAACTTTTCCAGTTGCACTACTTCTATGTCGGTGTCTTACCTAACAGTTCACGGAAAATATCGAAGTACAGTCGCAATGCAGTATAATATTTTAAGACAAAGATCAATTTTTTTTAAATATCTACATATAAAAAATACAATTTATAAATCTTAACCAAAACCTAATGTATTAGTAAGCCCCCCAAATTACGAACTGTGGACGCAACGTTTCTTTGATTGATTAAAACCCTAACAAAGGGATAATACTGATCACTGCAAGCTTTGTGCGTGAAGCCCTTTATGTGTAAAGTAATCAAAGGATCCCTCTATAAAAATCTCCGGCGGAAATTATAACTTTTCACCATTCGCCTTTTATGTGCAGAATTATTATGTGAATTTGAAGATCTATTGAAGTTTAATTATATAAGCCAGAAATTATGATTGCTGAAATAATTTGTGTTATTGTTTTGAATGAAAGTGAAATCTGATCACCATTTTTTTACAATTTTTTGATCAGAAATGTAAAAAAATGGTTTTTTACTTAGGTCTTTATTATCGTTCCTTTGATTATGCTATATTTTTTTTAATTAACTTCATGCACTAAGTACTATGGTGAACTTAATGCTATAGGCTTGTATTACCAGTAAACCATAGGTGGTGCAAAGCTATAACGTGGTAAACATAATTTACCCACGAAATAAAAATAGCCCACCTAGTAGTTTTTATGTGGTACCTGCTCAAACAAATGAACAATTAGTAATTATAACATAAAACATATAAAATAAACGCTTGATGAAAGAAACAATCGTAGCTCTTTACCTTTTCCAACACTTACATGTAATAAAAAGGTATAAAAAATATTAAAATGTAATTTACCTATACTAGGGAGGTTACCTTCATATTACTAATGTTAATTAGGTTATTAACTAACTGTATTGCATTTGATTATGGCTGCCATTATACTTTAACACTAACGCTGCACAATGCAAAGTTTATTACCAGACACTGAAACATTTTTCTTTGAAAAATATTCAAGAACTTAAACAGTAATCGATGAAACAAAAAATCTCAATTCCCATCGGAAGGCACGTAGTAATCATAGACGGTATAAATCAGGTGAGTCAAGGTAAGTGAGGGCCAACGGGCTAGGGGTCGCAGCCCGGGCCGACAGATGTCGCCCCCCGCCGAGCGGATGATGATCCGGCCCCAGCTAAACTACGCACCATAAAGTTTTGTTGTTATGAATTATTTTAGATGTCAATTATATTATTTTTGATAGATATATATATATATATGACATCTTCTTTTTTTAAAACAAATACAGTAGGCACTTAACCGGTTTGCCTTCCTTTCCTTCTTGCGGTTATATAAAGCGATCGCGTCAGTAAATAACAGCTTCTTTTTTTTCTACATTTAGGTACTATTAATTGATATTGTATAGAGTATTGTTATACTGAATGGAGTATTGTTAGGTGTAAGAATTGAAACCAATTAAATTTGTTTAAAAAAATTAAAACCTAAAGGAAATTAAAGCAATTCAAAAACACCCAAACTTCAATAGAGGAGATGGTTAGAGTGTTCCCTCTGTCTTTTTGTATACCGCCTAGATGGCAGACGAGCACACGGCCCACCAGATGTAAAGTGGCTTATGGACATATGCAATACTAGATGCGTCACGTCACACTGACGTGCTGCTAACCCTGAAGGATTCGTCTAATGCCCTTCCAGAAGAACCACATAATGCAAGCGCTTGGGAAAACCACAGCTGGGAGTTCATTCACAGCCTAAGCGAACGTGGGAAGAAGTTTCATACGAACCTGCAAAACCTGGTGCCGGGTTATTCCATTAATTAAACCTAAGAAAATGCAAAATACAGCAGGACTAAACCACACAGTCAGCTTATGCGTAAATACTGACACCAACAATTCATCATAGTTCCGGTACGAGTATTCTAAAATAACAACTACTCATACTTAGTCACCCCACGACCGCGACTGCGGAAAAATAGCTGAAACGTCGGGCTCAAAGTAAATTGGTACATAATACCAAATTATCGCGATAAAATTCATGCAAAAAGATTCTTTTGAAAATCTGTTTTAAAATAATAATAATAGCATATAAAAATATTACGTTCAACGGCACATTATTTAGATAACTAAGTATGCAATTGTAACAAATTGTGTATTTTCTAAATTTTGGAAAGTTACTTTGGGATTCTAGAGCTTTTGGATTTGTTTGTTACGTTCACACTCAACGCCATGTCTTGATGCCACGCTGTCCAGTCCGCTGTTCATGTCACAAATCTGAACGCACCTCTATGAATTAGCTTCAAGCTAATCACTACATATTCTAAAAGATTCTTTCTTGAATCGCCAAAGTATATTCTTTCATTTCAATAACCTTATGAATAAACTTAGCACCAATTGCCGTTTGTTCGTCGTAAATACACCAAAGATAAAATGAGTTGGTCATTGGTAAAAACTAATCTTTTCTGATCTATTCACCAAAATTTCTAAGCTCTTCGTCAGCAGGCTTAATATCTTCTCAAATACACGTCTCGTCGATTACCTTTGCTTTGAGTATTGCGTGGTTATACTCATAAGGGATAATTATTTGTATGATTCGGAAAACTTCCGTGTGATAAGATACTGATACTTGTTTTTTACATACAACCCGTCAAGCTCGATATTTATGTTATACCTACCTACTTTGCGTTTCAGATCATCGTAAATTACTACTAAGTACTAACGATTTACTAACCATTTGGCAATAAATTAAAAGGATTCAGTACGGTGAACAATGTGGATCTAATAATGATAGAAACGCTGATAAATAATTCTAAATTTCTACGATGTGACGAAGAAATGAGATCCAGAAACGGTGCAACCAATTCCATCCATAATCAATTTGAAGGGTGACACAGGTGGGAACCCTGGCTTTGTTGTAGTTGGAGGTGAGACTGAAGAGCTCATCAGAATACTCACCATGATAGAGGTGACAAACGTGTGTCCATAATGCGAACTGCACATTGCAACACTTGCAACTTATTGAGACCTAACCCAAAGAACCCTTCTACACGGGAACAAATCTGCGTCTTATATGGAAAACACCACTGGAGGCAAGACATTTTATTTCCTTACTCTTCCAACGCTTTAAAACACACCATTACACTGCAGGACAACATCAACAGGCTCTACATGAACGAACGATGTTTAACGTTATGTCAAAATACAAATTAGGTGAAACGGTTTTGATTTGGCCGTGCTTATTGTATAAGACACAAATTCCTTCGTGCGTAGAATACAGTTCACATTTCTGGGATGGTTTAGCACAGTAGGTACTTATAGACTTCACATGACGTTATCTATTTTAATGTTATATTATTTTTCATTCCATAGGTCTTGCAATGAATTCCACTCTCCCATTTTCTATCCTTTAAACAGAACAACCGGTGTAAAATAGAAATGGAACGGTCCAGTGTTTTCATATTTATGAATGGATGATTATATCTAGAATTTACTGGAATGCAGTCTTTTTGATGGACAAAAAAGATCATCATTATTAAAAAATACTGCAGGATAAATGTAATAATTAAATGAAGTACAGGTAACATTTTGCCCACAAGTATCCCACAGTACAATGAGCCCAAAGTCAACCGGAAAGAGGCGATTCGACGCGCACGCGCCGCCACGCGACACTCTTCCGGTTTTAATGCGATAATATAATAGGAGACATCTCCATATCTACCCTCATATTGTCTTAATACTGTGTAACTATTTACCTGCATATTTTCTCACAGTTTTTATTAAACTTAAAAAGTGACGAATCATTGAAAAGGTACCTATAACTTTTTCCATTATTTTTGTAGGGGTAGGGAGATATCCAACGGAAAAGTGCTATATAAAAAATTTAGCGATCGCCTCAATGTCCATAAAGTACATTTATATCAATTCTATCTACATTTAGAAGTGGTGTTTGTAGCTTTATTAACTCTAAAAAGTAGAAATGTAGATTAACCAAGTGTTGCCTTGCACAGCGACTTCATTCACATGGCCACCTGGGATAAAATCTTTCCGTTCTGAAATATCAATTTAAGCAATTTTGGGACTATAACCAAATAAATAACCGGATATATGAATAGGATATAGATATTTCATCGGTAGTGATGAAGAGCCATGTTTTGAAGAAAAAGATCTAATTTATCCAATCAAGATGGTGGCGAAAGCTTATAAGATTCATTGTTGGTAGCTGGAATAGTTTTTTGAGTAAGCTCCCTCTACAATACATCCCTTTGGATGTTCACCTACCTTGGTTTACTTGCATTTATTGAACTGCAGATAAACAATCTCATGTTCTCACGCTACAGTATTACCGAACGATATTTTCTTTTGCTATAATACCAATATATTATGAAGGTTCGTTAATATTATGATAAGGCAAGATTAGTAAAATTATAACAATAGCCGCGGGGTACCGCCACCGCTGGGTGACGACGTTCGGGACCGACGGACGGGTAACAACCCTCCATATATTATGTTAGTAATTCATATAATTATGATTATTATATCGATGCAATTACATGATTTTAACTATTGAACGCAATTACCTATAAATATTTATAAATATGTGTTCTAGTTTAGCGTTTAATTAGTCCAAAAAATATGCCTATACTAGTTCACCGAGCGTGCGAAGTGAGAGAGTGTACGTTTCGACAATGTGGCCAATTTTGTTTTGTCCGTATTTATAACTCTGGGTATTAAGTACCTACCTATGTATGTCACTCCCTCTCTAGAGGACGCATTTCTTAAACGATTTTTTATTTTTTAGAGTTTTTTTTGATGAATGGGAAAATGGGAAAGAAAAGGTTAAAAGTTTGCATTATTCACTAGGTTTATATTTCAAATCGGAGATATATGAAAAATAACGTTTTCAATTTCTTACAAGGTCGTGACACCAGAATGTTGTATAATAATGTTCAGGAAAAAGTTTTGTAACAAAAGCTTCGTAGATTGTACATACTAACAGCCACACTACTTTCCTTATGAAGTGGGCAGATACATGTATAAGATTCACTAATCATGACCATGACCCTGCATTCACCGTTCCCTTCTCCTACTTAATTAGAATTGGTTTCATACGACATACTCGCCTTTGACTTGACCGTTCTATACTATTTCCTCGATCTGAACAGAAATTATTGTAATCATAAGAAAACACAACAGTAATTGTAATCGTATTTGATCAAAGAGTCATAATTTCAATCTACTACTCCCCAGCCTTATCGAAACAATAGCACCGTCTGTCGATTCTTCAGTGGTGTTAAAATACAAAAAAGCTCATCGGCACTCCTGTACACGTACCTACATGTAAAGAGCACTTAACTTGATTATTTGAAACCCTATGGCGTGTGCGTGTAAATTTATATGAAACGTTGAACGGTGGCATCGAGGCCGTATGACGCGAACCGCCCTGGCGCGTGCCATCGTCCTTCAACAAAACTCATCCACGCGTCACAACACCCTGATTATAGCTTATGCATTTTAGTTACTATTATAAAAACGAAAAATTGTTTTGCTAAGCCTCTAGTGTTACAAAAGCAGAGTGTTTCTATACGATTTACATAAATTATTTATTTAAGAATTATTTATATATCGTTCAGATTTATTTTTATACATACTTATTTTTGCAAGACATTTTTATTACCTGATTGCGGTGACGTTAAAAAAGAAGGGTTGTTATTATGACGTGTGGTGTGACGGTAGAACAACTCGAGACAACTCGACTATTCGAATATCTGAGTCAGGCAGCAGAAGATGCACAGGAGCTTTGATTTCTCCAAAACCGACCATACGGGGAGAGTTGCCCACGCATTTGCTCTGGTGCATAGCCTGACTAAACTGGTACACGAAGTAACTAGGATACCAAGGTCGATCCTGGTACCCTCTTTGCTGAACCTTCAGCTGTCGCCGGTCTGGTGCTACTGCAGTCGCCGGTGACATCAGTCTGGGTATGGAATACTATATCCCATACACTGATGTCACTGGTACCTACGGAGTGAGCCCTTGGTTCGGGCGCGATTTAAGGTTTAGTCCAAAACAGTCTTCGTACCGCGCTTGGGTAAAGGCGCGTACAACAAAGCCACAAAGGTCTGCAAGAGGACTTACGTCAGAACAGATGACCAGCGCCTAACATGGCTTGGTCAGGAGCTAGTGGCACATACCACGTGTAACCGTGGTTACTGGTAATGGGTCAAGGCCGTGCAAGCCAACTTTTGCCAGCCTTCGCTGCCCCTGTTTCGTGTGTCTGGTATAGCTCCGTAAAGTACTTACTAGATACTCTCGATAGGTTGCTGCGACGTGCGGTCCGTATTTTTGGGAGTCCAGAGGTGACGAATACCCTGGAACCTTTGCATATGCTTATAGATGCTGCCTCCTTAGTATTTCAACGTCTCAACCATGATGGATGCTCTGATGAGCTCTACCAATGAATCCCACCCTTTCCTTTCCTACACAGGACAACACGTGTAGAGCTTAGATGTTATCCGCATACGGTGCAGAATATTCCATCAAGAACCAAGCGGTTCATGAGTCTTACCTCTGCCGCACTAACTATTAAGTCTTGATATTCTTTATCAGCTCACGTGTTTCCTACTTCCTACAGTCCCGGTTCCTTTAAGCGGGCGTGATAAGCATCTGATGAGGCCGTCAAGCGCCACAATTGTAACACTCTACGTGTTTGTAATGGTGACCATCTTTCCTGACAGTTTGCCTCCAGCTTACCATCAGGCGGGGTGAAGTCAAATTAACGTGCCTTTCCAAATATGATAATAAAATCAAATGATAGAATTATACAGTTACTGTATCCAGTAGCATGTTGCGGTAATATTTGTTAGTCCGTGCCTGCCCTTAAGCCTATACCCGCTACTTTTTAAAATAAATATTGATTAAAAATATACCTAATACCTATAGACGGAGAAAACATCCAAATATCAGCACTAATTGTTACGGTGCAAATTTAGATTCAGGTTTCACACATTCATAAAAAAAATACGTAATCACTTCCTCTACCTTCGAGAGCTTTGTTCCTAGCAAGTAGAGCCAGTAGTACATCCGGCGGCGGTGGATCAAGGGGATGCATAGAATCTAGCGTAGCATCCATGGGCGCGTCCTCGCGCCTCTCGCACTCCACCACGTCACGAAATCCCGCTTCCATCAACACACTACAAGTCACTAAGTCCGGAACAAGCACTGTAAACATTCAGCCGCCACAACTCCACAATTTACCATCCCGCACCAGTCACGTAAACACCACACTTAAGTCAACACCTGTGCATACTTCAGCAGCAGTATTGTGCAGGGAGCGGGTGCAACGGGCGTCCCGACGCAACCGAAAGCCGGAGTCACGTGGCGGCGCCGCCCACGTCCGCCCCTCGCCGCCGCACTCTCACGCCGCGACGCCCTCTTGCCTCCCATTGAGAAGTCATTTTTTACCCCCTGAATCTGATAAACCCTGAGGCGAGGGGGACGCGGCGGAAAGCGCGGCTCCCCCGCCCCGAACTAATTTGCTGGAGTCGTACGACACACCCCGGGTACTTACATCCATCTACAATATTACTCTAGCACGTTATCCCGTTCGTAAGGGTACTTCGTTTCTAGTCATTTAGACACTGTGAAGAAAAGAAATTCTGAAATTATAATGTAGTCTATTATATTTGGAGAAAGCAACTGCAAATATATGGTTTCCTTTCTTCGCCCGCCTACTAAACTAATGAATTGTTAAGCAATTATTTATTAAGCAAAATCGATCTACATTATACTTTCAGTCCCGGGGAGACTAGCATCTCACCGAAAAATTCAATAACACTTTGTCTGAATCGGTAATCGAATATTATCTAAACATAACTTATCTATAGGTATCTCGTGCTAAAAAGGTAAACTGATATTATGCATTTTTTTCTCTTTCGTCAAGTTCATGGTATGTACAATACAGTCTGAAAATCATTTGAACAATATAATTGTTGTCTATTTATATTAAATAGACAGTGTTAGACGACCCAGGAGACAGTACCCGAGGGAGAAAATCCTTTCAGGTATTCGGGTAGTTTTCTCGCGTGAAGGTTTCTTATAAGTAATATTTTAGTGCGGGATCACAGGTCCCCATCAAATCTTGACATTTTAAATTAAGTATAAATATTTTTTTTTTATTTTATATGGTAAACCAGCTGTTCGTGCCCTCCTGGTTCTTAACTATTTGGAATTTCTCAAAGCATTTTCTTACATATAAAGATATCCCAACAATTACGATCGGTATAGAAAATAATCATTAAATTGATCGAGATCGTTCTCAAGTTTCTCAATAAATTCAGCTAAGCTTCCTACTCGTACCAATACCAATGTGATCGTCATGCATTTTGGTTTTTTGGGGACTACTGCTGTCTGCTGTGTGTCTAATCTTCAGAACAGCCGGTGCCTCTATTGGTCTAATTAAATAGGCATTCAAGGCATTCAAGGCTCTACTAAAAAAAGATATATTTGAAAAAAAAAAGATAAAACGATTTGATTTCGTTATAGATACTAAGAGAGCGACACCTGCCAGCCCTGGGTAATAGGAATGGCTTCCAGAAGGACCAGTACTGGAAGTGTCTAAGTGCATTTATTTATATATTTTAAATACAAAAATATTTTGTATTGTAATTTATGACGGTCCCTAGATGACTCCTATGCTGGCAACATTGTTTTGTCATTATCTTTGGTCTAGAAAAGTATTTCGTGGTTAATGTAGTCTTTCTCTTTGATATGCTTTGACATGCTTGTTATTTTGACGTAACATGACGTGCACGTCGTCATTTTGTAACTGTTTTATATATTTTTTGTTTCTAAATTGTAATAAATGTTATCTATTTTATAACAGAAATAGATAATATGGCGGAATGCGTCTTCTATAATCCAGACAAGGTTTTTCGAAGATTTAAACTGGTGGAGTTTCCAATATCATTTGTTGAACTATCGACCCAACAAATTCTCGACGTGGAAATCGATCTCAACACGTCTGCATACCTTAAAACTTTGTGTGAAGGTCGTTTATTAGTAAGTTATCACTGATATAACATTACGGAAGATCAAACTTAAAACGCCCTGTGTATTATATTCGTAGATTTGGAAAAACCTAGAGGTACAAATTCTATCATTTACACCCTGATTTTCCACTCCGATCATCAGATAGATAGAGATATAAATATCCATAGTCACCACATTATTTTTTGGTAGGTAACTCAGAAATAAATATTTCTTGAAACAAATTGAGAGGCAGACAAATGTTATCCCTCGGCATTTTCCAAAATAAATGTGGGGATGAAAATTGTCTCTTAAGATCACCACACACAAGGTTTTTCCTAGTTTGCAGAGTGTTTCATTTCTACATCATAGGTTTCGATGTATCCTGACGTCATAAACCCGTTACTTATAATGTATACCTACTTATTGTTTTATTGTATTGATGCGTCAATAATCTTTTTGAAGTAAACATTATTATTATTATTCATAACATTGTATACACCGCAACAGAAAGTTAGAAATATATTAATAACTTATTATATGTATAGATAAATTTATTTTAATAGAAATGTTTTACAGCAATTTAGTGAAGCTCGTGAAATATCTCCGTCTCACAGAGCATTTAATATAGTGCAAGTAGACAATCATGCTATAGAAATAACATATCAACCAAAAAATGAATGTATCTCTAGAGCGAAGCGCAACAAAGAGTCCAGTAACAGATTCGTTTTTGACCTACGCTTGATTCAAGTGAATGATACAAGATGCTGTAATAATGAACTTCATGCTGAAATTGGTCGATTTTATATCAGTGGACAATATGAATTCTGTCAAATCAAACATCATCCTAATGTTGTCGATTTTGGAAATGTTGCTATTAATGAAAGGGTGATTAAACATGTTCGCATGCGAAATGAATCTACTTTGATAGCTGCCAAAGTAAGTTATTCAAGACACAGTAGTTTTGATGTCATTCCAAATAAGTTTACAATACCACCGAATTCGTCCATACGACTAGCGATTTCAATAAAACCAACATCTTTAAAAGTCTCAACAATTTTACTTTTCAAAATAAGAAACCCGTATGATGATTTAGTTGAGCAACCAGCAACGGTGGATGAAAATTACATAACGTATACAATTAACGGAAAAATAAATATATCATACAATAAAGTACCGAAAATAGTAATGGTTGAATCATTACATCATTTATATGACCAACTTCCTAAATATACGTATATTGGTAAAGAACTGGAAATTTACAAAAAACGAAAAGATGTGGCATTCAAAAATTTTGAAGCAGCGAAATGTATTGACTATTCGCAAAAAAAGAAAACTTTTAAAGAAAAGTTCGCTACTGGAAGAGTCAAATGTTACATAGATATGCTTCCAGAAGTAAAACCAGACGGAAATTTTTGTAAAATTGAGGAACCAAAAGCATCAACTTATGACCTCTTTGACATAGTATTTCTCCCATTTTTGATTGATTTTGGAAAAGTTGGCTTATCATCTTATGGCAGCGAAACTTTAACCATTAGAAACGGAACAAAGTATAAAATAACTATTCGACTATGTCCTGATGATTATATTGTATACACTGAAAACAAATTATCCAGTACGATACTTAAATTGGATCCTTTCAAACAATTAAAGATTACAATATTTTGCTTGGGTTTTGCAGAAGGAAACTTTCAAGGCTCTTTTGACTATCTTATAGACAATACTTATAGACTTAAACACATGTATTCACTACAAATAGGGCAGCCTGTTTTAATGGTTATGGAAAAAAGTTTAAAGTTTGGTATGGTTACAACTGAAAGTTTTATTACATCCGTTCCAATAAGATTGTACAATCAGTTTAATGACACAGCTCATTTTAAATGGACAGATATACAGTCAGAAATCCCTTTTGAAATAATTCCGATGTCCGGGTCCATACCAGGTCAAAGTTGTAAAATATGCGATGTAATGTATGTTTGTAAACCTACTAAAACGAAAAGTCACGAAGTAGATTTTGTATCTGAAAACTCGAATACTAAAATTGAATTAAGTATTGTAACACGTAAACTATCCATAAAGTTTTTACAGCCAGCTGTGATTTTCAAAGAGATTCCTTTAAATATGGAAGCTGTGGAAAAAGTTAAATTGGAAAATTCATCTAGAGAAATAGCCTTGTTTTATGTCGTAGAGCCATTAATCCCAGGTCTTAGAATTGAACCTATGAGTGGCACAATCCGTCCAAAAATGATAATGACTTTTGATATCATAGTTAAAATTCCTTGTGTAATGGAATTCGCTTTTGATGTTTTAGTTAAAATAAATAATAAAGAAAATGTTGTACTACCCATAAGTGGAACTGTCGTAGAACCAAAAATAATTATTCAACCCAAGAATATATTCATGCCTCGTATACCCTGCCATATGATAACATATGTGCCTGTAACGTTTCAAAATCTCAGTACTGTAAAAACGGAAGTCCAAGTACTCGAAACAGGTGATGATAACATGTTTGATGTATATATTGCACAAGGAAATGAAAAACAAAGAGTACTAGAATTCATTGTCGAAGGTGGACTATCGAAAACTGTATTTATTAAAGTATGTGACATATTTCGTAGAGAGTATGATATGTACATTCCATTTAAAATTAATGGATTACTTGGACCCCCGGAACAAAATGAGGCTAGATCAACTGAACTTCAGTATTATATCGGCGAATATGAGCAGTAAGCATAATTAACTATGTTAACATTATTTTTTATATAAATATGCCATAGCGTAATTTTTTTTTGCTTCTTTGTTTTAGATACTACGAGAGTAACCCAAAGATAAAACTGAAGAGCATTAACAAAGATATTAGTTACTGCCGTATAATCGGTGTTATAACCGTACCTTGGTTATTATTCTCAGTGGAAAAATTTGAATTTGATTACATACCTCATAAAAATAATATAATTGAATTCACAGTTACAAATATATCGAAATATTATTTGTACATAACTATTATGACCCTAAAATTAGTGCCCAATTTTAGTTTAGATGTATACACACAAGACTATCAGTCAATTGTAAATGAAAGTCAGATAAAGTTTGAATTGGATCAAAGTCAAACCGTAGATATGGCTGTCAAATTTCACCCTAAATGTAATGGCAGATTTGTAGCGACTGCAACGTTGTTTTTAGATAAAAATATGACTGTACCATATTCTAATTTAACTTTTTATGGAAAAAGAGAATCTCGTGCAATGACACCTAGTACTTACCGTTTAATATTCCCTCCTTGTTATATTGAAACGGAAATAACTCAAATTATAACAATCGATTTAGAAGCAGTATCAGATTTAGAGGAATTTTCTTGCGAATCAAGGGACAAAGAACATGTCTCGGTGTTATTCTTAAGTCACGAAACAGCAGTTATGAATAGTGAAGAACATACAATTGTAACAGTTCAGTTGGGCATATATTCTAAAACCCCATATACAGGCACAGTGATGCTTAATTTCAAGCATGAAAGTGAAGCAGGGTGTGACGTAGAAGTACGTTTTTGTGTCACTTACTGCCCAATAACATTACACGCAACTCATTTCGTTGAGCCAACGCAAAATCCTTTCCCATATTATCCCCTAAGTTCTCAAAATGTTCTTTATGACTACCTGGAAACATGTTGTGCATTCCTGGAAAAATGGATGTTCCAGCAAGGATTCCGACGAGATTTATATCCAATCATCCCAGATACTTTTCATGCCATATCTTCGGCTGTCTCATCGCAGCAAGGTGCAACAAAATCAGGGAAAGGAATTAATGTTTCGTATCTAAATTTCATTAGAAGAATTGCAGGGCCCCTAATGAAGCACGTACGAAAAGTCACGTAATTATGATTTATACCTTGTGAAAATCATCTTACGAACCGAACTACATACTTTTCTAAATATATTATCAAATTATTTTCAGGGTAAATGCAGTCGATGATACATTCAAATGTGTAAATGAAATCTATGAGACGTACAGAGGCATTATTTCTTTACTACAAGCACGAGGCTGTAATCTTTGGGCGTTACAACCAACATTTTTGCTAAGTTATGAACAATTCGTTATTTATGCAGAGTATGTGACACCCAAATGCAACGCTGATATAGCACTAACCAAGTTACTATTATCGAATGTCGATTTATTTGATCGCTTAAATAAACAAAGCTGGATAGATTTTATTCTACAAAGTTATAAAGTTTTCATCATGGATAGCTGCTTTTTTGAATGCGTGTGTGTTACTTCTCGACCAAGAGATATCGTAAAAATATTAGTAGCATGGTATAATGAACAGATACTAGCACAACATAATACGCTGTGTAAAAAACAACAGCCAGTAAAAGAAATCACAAATATAACTACTGATTTATCAGATGGTGTTGCTCTAGCATCAGCCATAGCAAATAATTGTCCATTTCTTAAACAGCATTTTTCAATGTTCTGTGAAGTAAGTGAAGAAAACAGAGAAGGTGATATTGTCAATAACGCGTGCCTTATTATTGAAGCAATGAATCAACTCAGGTTATATTTTCCATTGAGTAGCAAAGATTTTTTTGAACCTAATTATTTACAAATGCTATTTTTATCTATTCATCTGTATATCGTCTTACCAATGTTTAGACCCAAGGCTACAGTAATTCTTAACCCACCGCTTTTGAGGACTTCTACTCGTCACGTATCAATTTGCCCATCTAGTCAAGAGTCCTTAATTTTTACCTACATAATCCTTAATAATAATAGAAATGCTTTTGCTGTGGAAAAACTTGCATCGACTGATAATGGCAAGAAGATGTTTTTGAGTGTTAAATATACTGCTAATTTCGTTGAAAAAGAGGAATGTTTACTTCTTGTACACGGATACAATAAGACAAGAATATTCGATACCTACGTAGTCTTCGTACTTCAGGGGCAGATCAGTGCATTAAATCCAGAAAGGAAATGCAAAGTAACTGGTCCATTATATAGGCCGAACAAAGTGGATATAATGGTCACTTCACCTTTTCAATATGCGGCGCTTTTCAATATGTATATTACTGATGTTGAACCAACCGTTCCTGTAAATTTTGATGATAGTCATAAACCACGATTTTACGTACGTCGACTAAATCTAATTGAAAAAGAAGTAATGTTAAATGGCGCACCTAAAGAAACCGGCCAGGATGTTGTGGAGCATAAATTGTATCTCCAAATTATCTGCCTCAGTACTCAAATAGGTAATACATGGATTTGGTTTAGAAGTGAAATCGGCCAATTTTTTATAAGAGTAACTACTCAACCTCGATGGGATTTAGCAATAGACACTCTGCAAGCCAAAATGCATTTATGGCCGATGGATCCATGCAGCTGCGGAGAGTCATGCGAGTGTTACAGGACTACAGTTCTTACGGTACCACACCGTAATGAGCTGATGCTTAAAGCATTACGATACGCTTTGATTGAACACGCTTCTGAAATAATGATGAACATATTTGACCAACTCATCGGTAAGTTTGCTTCATGTGATCTCGTAGATTTTAGCTAACAAAAATTTAACAAGGAATATATTTGCAGTATACCTAATTGCTTTATCCACCAAGAGAAAAATGCTTGAATTTTGTGACAGGTAGTATCGATCCAAAAAAAATATTGCCTGTTACCTACGTAACTATATTCAACGGGAACAGTTGCCCTGTAGGCCTAAGTTCCTATAGGTAATATGCCGGTATATTTGGGCTATCGAATGGTAATAGAACTAGAATTTGTTCCGTATTATTTTCAGAATAAATGATGGTTGAAACCAAACCTCCAGCCAGCGGGATTTTTTTTTGTTATGAATTTGATCACGCTGAAATGTAGTTCTATAATTAGGGCTATGCTATGTGAACACATAAAAGCCAAAACAGACATGGGTTTCATTCATGAAATACAGAAAATACACTTTAGAATAAAAAATTAAAAAAAAAAATAATCTACATTCAGCGGAAAAAAAATTATTTAAGTCGAAAACAATATTGAAATGCAAATCATTAATTAGTGCTAATCATATAAATCATATAAATAATATAAATCATAAAAATTATAACATTAAATTACATTTTTACCGCCACTGCGCCGCCGCCGTTTAACTGACTATATTATATTATTATATTATAAAGTTGTAATCTGCTATAATACAAAAGCAAGTTTGAAAAGTGTAAGTAAAGGAATAGCACTAATTAATGATTTGCATTTCAATATTGTTTTCGACTTAAATAATTTTTTTTCCGCTGAATGGAGATTATTTTTTTTTTTTTTAATTTTTTATTCTAAAGTGTATTTTCTGTATTTCATGAATGAAACCCATGTCTGTTTTGGCTTTTATGTGTTCACATAGCATAGCCCTAATTATAGAACTACATTTCAGCGTGATCAAATTCATAACAAAAAAAAATCCCGCTGGCTGGAGGTTTGGTTTCAACCATCATTTATTCTGAAAATAATACGGAACAAATTCTAGTTCTATTACCATTCGATAGCCCAAATATACCGGCATATTACCTATAGGAACTTAGGCCTACAGGGCAACTGTTCCCGTTGAATATAGTTACGTCTGTTACCTGCTGACTTTCTTTGTTCGTGGATCACGTGAAATACACTGAACAGATTCAGCTGAATGTCTTTACTAAGTATTGCATACTTCCAGATACGACCACTGGTAAGCTGATACTAGCCATGTTATTCGAGGAGGGAGGCACAAATATGTCAGAGTTAAACCATCTCCTTCGGAGTCATAACACATACCGCTTGTCTTCAAAGGCCCTGCTGCCGCGTATTGACCGCGTTACACTGGCTCAGCATACGAATGCAATGTTTTCGCTACCAATCACCATCCCATATAATGATAAACTAGAAAAATATTCAATAACATTCACTTCAGAATGTGGCATGGATATTCGCACTTACAGAATTGTCTTCATAGAATCTTCTATTACTAATACCATGAGTGCGGGAGTGTAGTAACGACTCCATCAGATGTGTTAGCTATTGCTTAGTAGGGAACTTAGTTGTGAAACATAAGAGCACAATTTTTGCAAGGAATCATTTGACATTCTGATTAATAAAATAGAAAGTATCTGTAAAGCATAGATATATGTAGACTAGTATATTGTTAATAAATTGTATACACAGGTTCAAAAGATAGATCATGAATAATTGTAACACATTAATGTAACCGTATCATATTATTATATCAAATTATGTCCACTGAAAACGATGGCTAAATCTTATATTAAATCTTATATTAAAAACGTAGGTATTATACTCCTATGGGATACTATTCCAGAATCTAATTTCGGCAAACAATCTTTACTACCTACCTACCTTGTGTCGATGTGACTAATACGGCCATGGCTAGTCAATCTTACAATACGTGAGTTATAGATCCTCCCTAAGTACCACAACCTTACACGCATTATTTCTAACCGAGCGTGCAGCATCACAAACCCCGACCATGTAACCAGCTCAATGGTTTGAAATTATTTAAAGGATTTTCTCCTCATATAATATGTGTTAGCTCCATTTGCACAAATTCACAGACGACGAAACTGTCTTGCTTCCTTGAGATGATGTTTTGGAGGTTTCTATTTCGGAATCTAATATATCAGAATTTTATGCCAGATCTGTAATACTGCATCCACCTCCACCTAATGAATGCAGTAACAGCGAACTATCCTTCTCTGATTGTCTTTTAACCTGAAGAACCAGTGTTCATAATTGTTATCAGACGTGTTTACAAGTTGGGCCGGGCACATTAGGTAGGTATTTTATTACCGCCCCAAAAGTATTCCGCAGACATCGAAAAATGCCATTTTGTTTTGGACTATATTCATATGGCTCTAAAGTTCAAAATTGAACATTACATACTTACTTTCATTGGCTATACAGGCTGTCATTTAAACTCTTAAATTTAAAGGCTTTTTTGCTGTACGTATTTGTGGTTTGAAAATAGTTGACAATAAGTAGGTTTTGTTATCGGATCGTTTATCCAACGTGAGCACTGCTAAATCTATCTAATACACAATTGACAAAATAAAATAAATCAAAGTAATAAGCAACAATAACTTAGCGCCCCTCCCAAAAAAAGAAAAGTGACTTTGATTTCTGCACTCTTTATCACGTTAAAATCAATTAACAAACACAACGTTCCTTTAGAAAAACATTATGAAATCAACGATAATAATTTTATACAAGTCTACTATATAATTAATTCGTAATTTATGTATACTTTGTATTAACACATGACAATGTGATTGAATTGTGATTGTCTTAATATTTTTAGTGATTTATTTAATAATAATTAATTTAACTTGACCATTTTGAAGAGTTTTTCATTTCACCTACTTTTTTTTCGTTTAGAAATCCATGTTTGTGGTTGTGTCGGACTCGAACCTACAATAATCACACACTGTATCTCAATTACCGGGGTGTAGATGGGCCCCTAGGATTAGCGGTTTTTCCCATTGATTAGATTGATGGGCAGATTAGTCTGACCAACGGGATGTTTTTTCCCGCTGGACAGATTTATTTGACAACTGGAAAAGACGTAGAAAAAAGTACAATGAAATACAGTTTAGACTTTGGCAAAGTTAAATAATATAATAATTACAATTTTATCTTAAGCGTTCTAAAAATGACCAACGTTTAATTTTCCATTAGTTAACTTCATTTGTGAATCCATTATGAATTCGTCTCTCACTATATTTTTTTTCGTTTATTTGTGATTTTACTAAAATCATTTTTCAGTAAAATCCGCAGTAAGTTGATAATTCCGGGTCCTTTTCTTGTTATTTTTTAATTTAACTCTTTATGCCAACTTTCCAAAGAGTTTGTGGTTCTGTGCCTCTGCCCAAACACAGACCAAATTTGTTTAAAATTAGACTTCTCTAGCCACTGCTTTTCAAAATATTTTATAAATCGTTTTATGTCAGATGAATCTGGAGCATCATTAATTATATACTGCCAACCTTATAGTATTGACAACCATTGTACAGCAAAACAACCCCTCCCTTTCTGTTTATAAAGTTAAAATCCATTTTTTTAAACACGGTACTTTGGTAAATGATGCCAAACCATTTAATGACAAACAAGAAAATTTTGTTTTAAATAACGATGAAAGAACTTGCAAAGAGTTTCAACCAGTGTCCATAAAATCACAAATAAAACCTATTTAAATGACTATGTATTACAAGAAGTGGAAGAATCGAATTTTGTGTTTAGCAGTACTTTACTAAATCCTAAGCTGATCTGACCAACGGGAAAAAAAAATCCCGTTGGTCATACTAATCTGACCATCAATCTAACCAACGGGCAAAACCGAGGATTAGTATAATAGGGCCAGCGCCCGGAAAACTCTAGAGAGAATTTTGAATTTTGTATACTATCACCGAGAAAACTACTGAACAGATTTTGATGCGGGCTTTTGTTTGAATAGTCAGACTTCGAGCAGTTCAGCTAGTATTAAATAAATAGGTTTTAGGTATCGGACACCACCAAGATCTTCGGTGCCCAAGCCAAGCTCGCCCACAAACCGATACACGTACTGCACCGGATGATTATTTTGACTGCACATAATCGAATCTCAGACGGTAGTCGTTCCCGTGAAAGCCGTTTGTACACTTGGAGGATCGTGATCAATAAAGATATAGATAATTAGGTCACTACCATCACTTTATGACCTAAAGCAATTTTGTGCCTATGACAAGGAATTATTAATTATTATACACTGGAGTCGTTTCATAGAATTTCATAGAACCCATGTTGAATAATGAACAAAATTAATTTTATGAATGTTATACGATTTATATAGGTATAAATAAATAATAAGTATGCAAAGTACCTACATATCTATACTTTTATTTATTTATATCCGACAATAATGTCCAAGTAAAAATATTGCTTATTATATATTTTTTTAAACTGTACCAAACTGGTAAAACAAGTTAAGCCGTAATTAAGGTGTAATTATGCGACGATGTACCTATAAAGGCTTACAAAAGCGAATGTGTCACTCACGTGTTGCGAACCCTACTTCCACGATTTATTTTGAAGTAATTTAAATCTAATTTGAGTGCAAATGTCTTTAGCCTCAGTAGCCTTTTCATACTCAGTGGGGTCGGCTTTCAGTATCACTAAGAGACGATCGAACTTCGCTATTTTCCGTGTATTGACTGTAATATAACCGCGGCGGGAGAAATTTACTGGTCCTTGCAGCACCCGCTACCCCACAGATACATATTGACTATATAAAAGCGACCTGTTTGCTATTCCTAACTATATTCTATCTCTAGCCAAATTTCATCCAGGGCCGTTCAACTGTTTTTGTGTGAAATTTGGTCCATCCATGTTGAAGTCAATGCAACCCAATGCATAGAATTATATGCATGGTACTGCTTATTTACGCTATGTACGCATTTACTTATACCTCTTGCTAATGTTACCCGCGAGTTCTAGTCTCACCATAATCATGGAGTACTGGCTAGAGTAGACACACGGTAGCCTCTCGTACCGCAAAACGCAGGTGATCACCGAGCATGTGTGCAACCTGCATCAGATTCAAAAAGAGCCAACATCCGAGAGCCATCACTGTGATACCAACGAAGATTTGGGGCTGCACATGTTGACCGGATGTCCAGAGTGGAAGACGCCGAGGCGGGTCCTAGTAGCGGTCCTAGGTGTGGGTATTCTCTCACTCGCCGCCTTACTCACGGAATGATGCTATACGTAGGCCTACTACTTCTGCGAGCAAGTAATGCTGGGCTGGCTGGGCCAGCACCAGGAGGGACTATTAGCTCTGGGTGTAACAGGTGGAGCCGCCTGTCACCCTAGCAGAAGCAATTTCCGAGTAATATAATAATAATAATAATCTCTTTATTTGCAAGTAACTAAGACTCATGATGTTAGTAACAATTTATTAAACTTATAGTTATGTTAGTAAGATAATGTATTTGGATTCAAAATTAAAACAATTCAAATGGCATGAACTCTGCAACAACAATAATAGGTATTGATAATTAAATGTCCAATTTATAATAAATTATTAAATGCAATTATTATTCATATTGATATAAAATAGATTAAGATAAGTCAAGATTATAAGATCTATATATAATTAAATTCGATTATTTATTAAATTATTTATTATTTAAATTATTACTGTGGGTATGAGTTTTTAAATTCAAGCGTGAATTTAAAAACTCATGAGCGTCTCTCCATGGCCGGGAGCTAGATGGGAACAGTGGTCCGAGCACACGAAGTGGGCCATCTCGAAAGAGATGAGCCCCGGTCTACCAAAGTGCGAGAGATGTGTTCCCTAGTATCTCAGCTACCAAACAGGCAAAGATGTGCGTTTTAGTCGACTCGAGTTCGACATGACCTCTCTGGCTCCGGCATGGGTGTTATCCATGGGGACTTTGTATACGATGAAAAAAATAGTCTGTCCATAAGAAACCTGCGTCTGACATCAGCTCTTATTCGAAAAAAAGGTGCAATTTTCTGACTATGCGGACATGCATTACTTATGAATTGTTCTTGCTACAATAAAGCAAAGCGACTGTTGGCCAACGATTCGCAGGCAAAAGTGTCATTACATTACATAATAAATTTATATGTTGAAATAGACTTCTTTTTGCCGAGTTTTTTATTTATTTATTTATATAGAAAATCAGTGTTACGTAATAATATGGGCAACCGCAACCGTGTGGGTTGATTTTTGAAGAATATTATTAACGCAATCCCGTTAACCTCTCCAAATGAATAAAATTTGAACATGGAACCCCTCTATTGTAAGGTTGACTCGTTAACCACTAAACTACCGACGCTTCAATTGAAACGTTACGAAAATTAGATTTTTTTGCACTTAGCCTTTACATAGGTAAACACATAGGTATAAAAAAATATCAGGTAATTATATCGGTAGGCATTATGTACAATCACTCATGCTTAGTTCTTTGCGGTTTCTAGTAAAGTTTTCATAAGGCTTTATAATCACACGTTTTAAAAATCTAATTTTCTAAATAGGGTAAACACGCTCCATCAAAACTATGTGCTCGTATGTTTAATATTTACATCCATCCACTTAATGCCTACATCTAACTAGCTGAGTAAAGCTGCCGAATGCAGTAAACCGCATTCATTGTGACCTTCACCTTTTGCAATAATTCTGTTCGGACGACTATAAGGAAGAAAAAATATAGTACGTTCACTGTTTGCTTTAAATCAAGTTGCACGATAACTAAAATATTGTAATATTCTATTTTTTTTCAACAACAAAAGGACACGTAAGTCACTATTAGTGTTCACCACTAGCTACAAATCAACTTCCATACGCAAATACTTTACCTTTTTTAGACTTGTATAAAATTAATATACAGTACATTTTAACTGAATTAAATATATATAAAGTTGATCGTCTAGAATTATAACTCCTAAAGAATTTGAACATGAAATATATTGAGTTTCGTTATTTATTTCTTCAAATCAAATCAGTGGTTAGAACATTCCCGATGTAAAAGTGCCGTCGAAGCATGCACTTTTTCCGATCTAATTAGAGTTTACACATAGCAGAATAATAACTTATTAAGGTTCACAATATTCAAAATTAAGTGTAAATTTGAAGTCAAATTTTATCCGCAGTTTGCTTCTTCTTCAGGCTGCTCTGCACACCCTTAAGAAGAGTGAAATGCAGTAGAAACTCATACACGCAAACTTATATCCAAAAGATAGCAAAGTTATGCAATTAATTACGAGTATTACGTATATATCCACTGCCAACCAATAATAATTAGGTATTTATAAGATACTTTATAATAACGCTGCAATTATCGTAGGATATCTATCCATTTTCATCAGCGGGGGTGGTTGTAATGTTGTATCAGACTCGAACCGACTAAAACCGCACTCCGCCTTGAATCCCAATCATCGGGGAGTGACCCCCGCTGACCCTGGGTCATCTACGATGTTTAGATAACCCCTACAGGTGTGGAAACCATGGTATCCCCATCTCACTAGTTGCGTGGTTTTCACTGCTGCTGCACACTGCTATTCAGAGGGGTTTGCCTATAAGTTAAACCTTTACAAGACCGCTCCCGTCTCGGTTACCGTACGCTGCAGCGTTTCCCCTAATGAGTATATTACAATGGGTGGTTGGTTGCACCGCGTGGGAATTCTGGTCCAATTAAGTATCCCAATAAGATGTTATTTTTGTTTATGGATATGCATTCGATTAGGAGTGACGACTCTGTGGCGAGGTGGTAGTGACCGCGACTGCTACGCAGGAGACGCAGGTTCGACGCCCGCTCGGTGCAATTATTTGTGTTCATGAATATGAATCGTTGCATTGGTCTGGGTGTTCCATCATGTTTAATATTTATGTATTTACGAAAAGAAACAAGTTTGTTCATCGGCATTCTAGAACCCATAACACAAGCTAGTTAAACTAGGCTTACCATGGGTTTAGGTGGCATTGTGTGGATTGTCTTAGGATATTTAATTAATTTATTTATTATATTTAGTGACTGAAAACTGATTCATACAAAGAAATTATTACAATAATTAACACAGTGCTAAATATTATTCTGGTACAATGCTAATTACTTGCAAACCTCAGTATGAATCGGTTCAAATATAGTTTATTTATAACGGATAAAATCGTAAACTTCAAGATAAACTCATCACAGTCGTTGACGCGCACCACCTTGTAATATTCAGTTCATATTATGAACAAGCGCGCGGGCGCTTCAACAAACGGCCCGACTGTAGAAAGCTGATCTGCGCCTATAAATCCACCTCTCGCCTGACTACTCCACCATTGTCTCTCAGATCGTCTTTATAACTGCAGGTGTTATCTATCTGTTTCCACGTTTAGTTCCCAGTATTGTCTTTGTGTTTGTTCGTACTAGAAACTCACTGTGAAGACGTTTTTAGTTCTAAATATTTGAGTAACTCTTCTTAGTAATTTACTACTACCATCGATAGAAATAGTGCCAGTGGTGCAAAATGGATCCGCAACAGTTTCGGGAGTTCGGCACGGCAGTTATTGACTTGCTGGTTAATTACGTTGAAAATATACGAGACCGGTGAGTGCATTTAACAAATTAATATAATAAGTACCAACTTACCTGTAGAGAAACCTTGTTGACCCTAATTTACTCTTCAACTTTCCCTGTTACTCTTCTGGTGTTACACTCAGAATTTTTGTGAATCAATGCTATAGGATTGTCGGTAGTATTAGGCACTCTGTAAAATTTAAAGATGATGAAGCAATGTAGTGTTGTTAGCTTAGCAAATAAAAAAGTGCGTAAGATAATTACTAACTTTACCTATACGTCTGAGGATCATCATCATATGAAATCGATAAACATATCCAGCCAGGCCTGAGATGTAACTGTTCTTGATCCGAAGTTTGATTGTTCGTGGTGTGTATTAGGTATATTCAAAATAACATATTAAGTTTTCTACATACATACTTACTGACAATGCTGACAATAATAATAATATAGCAAGAAGAAGTGGCGTGGCGGTAGTGAACGCGACTGCTACGGAGGCGCGGGTTCGATCCAAGCTCAGCGCATATTTGTATGCATGAAATATGACTATTTGCACTGTACTGGTGGTGCCTCGGAGAGCACGTCCTGGTTGCCATACGAACATATATAGCAGATGTAACGGTTAGTTGGAGCCCTCAAAAGTCCGACTAGCCTAACTAAAGAACTTCAATATCGCCAATTTGGTTGTGGAAGTCCGATGGCAGTAGCTTCACGGTGAATATCGAAGTTCAGCCGCATCTTAGTAAGACTAGAACGCCGACCCCAACTGAGTTGGATATAGGCTTAGAGAATGATAAACATAACAGAAACACTAAAGTGTTTAATTTCATATTTTTCTTTCACTGAATATCTTTTCCATTGGCATTGTCTTCTGTAGTACCTACATTTACTCGTATTTCTATTACCTAAGTGTATCTAAGTGTAGGGTACGACAACTTCTTACCATCATGTGAGTCATGTGTCTGTTTGTTTTTGATGCCGCAGTTGTTAGGATAAACACTGTATTAGCCATCACTGTTGATCTCACTGACGTTTTAGAGGTACAACTTCATATCTCTTACAAGACACGAGCGGCCCCCAAAAAAATTTAATGCGCCTGACAAAAAGTAGAAAGCAAATCGCTAATTCGTATATCGCATATCTATGTACTTACTTAGTTTAATTAAAGCGAACCAGCATCTTCATCAGCTCTACATTAAAAACTTTGTAGGTACACCTTACATGCAAACTATTTGTTAAATGGTGATCATTCCTTTTTTTTCAATCAATTTACAGAACAGGGACTTAGGAAAAAAGTACGGAACGTCTTTAGAGGCAGACAAGTACAAGGCATAGCTAATGGGAAGTGGCCACCGTGGCCTATAAACGTTTGCAACACCAGGTCTCATTTGTAACGCTGACCCTGTGGAAATTTTGAAATGTCCTTCTTGAAGAACCCCATATTTTGATAGCTTGGAAAACCGCAGCAGGTAGTTCATTCCATAGCTTGAGCGTGTGCGTGTAACAAAAATGAAGTTCCTTTCATACCGCACAGGTAGTAGGTAGATAGGCCTACCTACTATCTAGTTATACCTACTTATACGTAGTACTACTATTTATTCTGTACTTATACTATGAAGGCTTTCACTAAAACATACTTCAAAACTTCCAATGTGACGTATTTTCTTTGTTAATTGCAGTGCCTAACTTGTTACCTGATTAATTACTAGTTAATTTCCATGACCCACGTTGCATAGTACAGACTCATCATCAGACGGGCACTCATCGCGTGGAAAATATCTACATTGAAGTGTAGACACGAAACCTTCAACTAATTGAACGATTATATTCAATTAAATGCATAATAAAAACAAACATGAGACCGCTACGCTGCGACAGAAGTTTTCCTTCCATTGTTTGAATACTCATTACAAACGAGTGCGTGAACTCAACGCCTAGAACGAAGTGAAATTAACTACAATACAATGACGATGTACCTATGTAAGGGTAAACGCTAATTGACCGAACGAGCAAAGCGAGAGAGAGTCTCCGTTGCTGCAAGGTGGCCGATTTTGCTTACGTCGTATCTATCTGTGTTTATCAGTTCAAGTCTAGGAGGCAATTTCTATCAAACTTGCATTGTTCGTTGTAAAAAAATTTCAACTTTTGTCGATAGCTTTTTTGATTTGAGGGGGGGAATAGAGAGGAAGTTTGCTGTTGCTTTATTTATGAACCGATCTTGATGATTTTTGGTTGAAAAAGTAAGGACAAGATTCGAAGAAATAAATATGCGAATATAGTGTCTACCTAGTAGAAAAGCATTTAGGAGTTCATGGCACGGGCCCTGTTCTTTGTTACTTTTATTATTAGATATTATTATACTTTGTTCTTTGGGAGAGGCGTAGGTAATGGCGGAGAAAGAAAATCACCACCCCATCTCATTGGAAAGGGTGTTATTCGAATAGGCGTATTTCCAACAGTGGACTGCGATAGACTAATTGAATTGATTGATGCACCTACTGTATAAGTTTTGATCCTCTTGCAAGTGTCATCTAGCTGCGAGTTACAAATAGGTATAAGACAAAAAGAAAGAAAAGAAATGTAGAAGCAATACACAACTTTGCCTCCGACCAAGTTCCTTTATGAAGACGTATTTATTTCATTTTATTATTTCTACATAAAAAATATTATGTTATTGGTTCCAGTGATGTCCTGCCGTCTGTAGAACCAGGCTATCTTCTCAAAGAACTGCCTAAAAATGCACCAGAACAACCTGAAGACTGGAAAGATATCTTAAAAGACTTCAATCAAACAATATTGCCAGGTGTAAGTGCAAAGACAATGATAAATTATATCTACCTACTTAGGTACTAGTTTTACAGTTGTGACTAGATGGCGTTGCATTGGCACTAAATTCAAAATTATATAATCACTAAATGACAATAATCTTTATTTCGCAGCATTCGATTTTAGATTATGAAAGCCTATTTATAATTTTTATGGTTATCGCAGGTCAGAGCCTGTGATAACAATTTGAAAATACATTTTAGTAGTTCCGGAGCTTACCTATCTGCTCATCCGAAGCACAAACGGACAGACATGGGAAGGACCGCTGGTTATATCTTCTTTAGTTGTTCCTTGTTAATTTTATCATTAGATACAAACACGCCAAATTCTACCGTTATTTTACCTTTAACTTAAACTTTTTGATTTCCAGATCACTCACTGGCAATCTCCACGGTTCCACGCATATTACCCCACCGGCACATCTTACGCAAGCATCATAAGCAGCATGCTCAGCGATGGCTTAGGTGTTATAGGATTCAGTTGGGTAACCCGAAACGCATAATTTCATTATTACAAAATTCTTTTGTCAAAGTTGGTTTCATCAGTCAGAAGTTAGGTTTCAAAGATCTTGATGGTACCACATACCTACATTTATAATTGTAACGATAAGTAAGAAGGATTAAAATGCTCAAAGTTGCTGTTAAGTGCTATGGTAAGAAGTAGGTACTAATATATAATTTCCCCAACGCAATTGGAGGCGAACCTATTGCCGCCAAATAGACACTTTGTCTTTAGATTAAAC
Organism: Pelosia muscerda; assembly: GCA_963691645.1. Lineage (NCBI taxonomy): Eukaryota > Metazoa > Arthropoda > Insecta > Lepidoptera > Erebidae > Pelosia > Pelosia muscerda. The sequence continues at coordinate 12,153,772 of OY829100.1, forward strand.
GTCAAGAGCGTCGTAGGCAAGCATCTCTTCGGCGCCCACGTCTTCTTTTACCAATTCTGCCCTCGCGACCCTTCGTATCTCCGCACCTCTAGGCACGTGCCCACTTTGGCTTTAGAATAATCCGCCACTGATGGACTGTTCATTTAAGTACTGTCGGATGGAGCCTCTCTTTTCAAAGTTCTTCAATCGCCATAGGAAGAGATAGATTCGCCTGCTCCACCTGATTCTGCTCCACCGGAAATTAACATGACACCGTTTAAGATTCAACTTATTTTTCAGTTGGCAAGCCCTGCATGTACGGAACTGGAAGTATTAACCATGAATTGGCTGGGGCAACTTCTTGGACTACCTGAAGAGTTTCTTAATTGTTCTAGTGGACCTGGTGGAGGAGTAATCCAGGTAATTTTTGCTTTATTGCATTACTGATTAAAACAGTACGACGTTTTAACACATAGGACCAAGACTGTCAAGAACGGCAGGGATGACACACACAGAAATGCGAGTAAGTTCTGAAGAGTCAGAAGAGAAGGTATACCACCAATGAATATATTTCCTGCTGCTAACTAAAACGTCGGAACAAAACGTTGCCAAGAAAATCTCATAAATAGGTACTTGATATTTAAACTTTAAATTATTTCAGGGTTCAGCTAGTGAGGCGACACTTGTGGGACTATTGGTCGCCAAAGAGAAAACAGTGCGTAAGCTAATACGCAACGATCCTAGCTTGGATGAGGACGATATCAAACCCAAGTTAGTCGCTTATACTTCTGATCAGTGCAATTCATCTGTTGAAAAGGCTGGTTTACTGGGATCTATGAAAATGCGGCTATTAAAAGCTGATTCTGATGGCAGACTACGAGGAGAAACTCTCAAAAAGGCATTTGAAGAAGATAGAGAACGAGGCCTTATACCGTCGTACGTAATCGCAAATCTAGGTACTACCGGGACATGCGCATTCGATCCCCTATATGAACTAGGACCGATATGCAATGAAGCTGATGTGTGGCTGCATGTAGATGCGGCTTATGCAGGTACAGCTTTCCTATGCCCAGAATATAGACATTTAATGAAAGGTGTCGAGTATGCGGACTCTTTTGACGTGAATCCCCACAAATGGATGAATGTTAATTTTGACTGTTCCGCCATGTGGGTTAAAAACGGTTACGATCTAATTAAAGCATTCGACGTTCAGAGAATTTATCTTGATGATGTGGAATCAGATATCAAAATTCCTGACTATCGTCACTGGCAAATACCTCTTGGTCGTCGATTCAGATCATTGAAATTATGGACTGTGCTGAGAATATATGGAGCTGAAGGTCTGAGAAAACAAATCAGAAATCATGTAGACCTTGCCCAATATTTTGCAAAGTTAGCACGGTCGGATGATAGATTTATAGTAGAACCAGAACCCTCTCTGGGACTAGTATGCTTTAGGCTAAAGGCAGGAGACACTATTACGAAAAACCTACTCAAGAACATAACCAAGAAAAAGAAAATCTTCATGGTGGCAGGTGCATACAGAGACAGATATGTAATCAGATTCTGCGTCTGTTATCGGTTAACTAGGAAAGAAGATATCGATTACAGCTGGAAGCAAATTATAAATGAAGTTGACTTACTACTCACGGACAAAATGCATAACAAACCGCAAATAGCTACTATTGACCCATTACTTAGAAGGGCAGTCTGTGAAAAGTCCAAATAATATAGCACTCATTATTATGTAGGTATACATCAGTAGTCTATAAGTTCAATGTCTAGTTTATTGTTAAGTATGGTGTTTGCAACGACCATTGGGTGTTTGTAATAAGGTGAGATTAAAATTTGACAGCCTCTTTAAAATGTTATTATAACTTGATACTTACTACAGTCACGGTAATACTAGTAGTGCTACAGTTAAATAAAACATATTGTTAACAAGTATTTTATTTTTGGCTTCAGTAATTAGTGACTTTCCTGTTATCCAGTGCGTCATACATAATACTTAGAATAATAAATTAGATGCAACTACAAGTGTGACTGACGCATATGCCGTACGAATATCCTTTGGGTAAACAATGTTCCTGGCAGATGACAACTTCGGTAGGTTCCTCAAATTCGCACTGAATTCGTTTATGCCCTATTAGGTTCAAATCTGAAATCAAAACAGAAGAAGAATTAAGTAGTGGTCATTCATTGTCTTATGTACCTGCTAGCAGCTGTTGCCCGCAGCTCCAGCCCGCATAGATGTCGGCTATCGCGACCACGGAACAATTCTTTCCCAAGCTTTGATCTCTGTACTATAGTTCATCAGGTTATTAATAATTACGAACATTCATACAGACACTGACACTCTCATCTCCTAAAGAACAATGGCAGTTTCCCTTACTAGCAATTGTCTGACACAAAAGATGAGCGCACGTAAATGAAAAATATGTCGAAAGATTCAGCTTCACAAGTAGATTCCATAAGTGAATTCATTTTCCATCGAGTAAGCCGGAAAATAACGATATTGTGTTTTGATTGTTAGGTTATGTTGTCGTGATTAGTCTCACGGCTGTAAATAATCGTTGAAAATATTTTAAAACGTACATTTAACGCCAGCTTTCATTTGAGCATTTAGATACTAGTAAAAACGCAAAATAAACAATAAATTACTGTACCTAACGTACCTAACTACCTAATATTTATGAAAGTTTTTAAATTAACAGACAATTCATTGCCATTGTTCTTTGTAAACAAAGTTCAATTAGTTATATAATTCTCCTTCTTTTCTTAACTAAAATAATGGCACTGCACTAGTAATAATGTGCTAATGTACTCATGGTTATTTTATTTATGTCTTGGCCTTCTTCATATTCTTATTTCTTCTTGTTCTTCTATTTACGCATTAGCGTGTAACTAAATCATCTCTATCATGAGATCAAGAACGTTTAGCTTAGAGGACCTTCTGCTCAACACGGTCTAACTCGATACCAACGCCATCTATGGAGTCACTTTGCAACATTTACTGTTACAATTTGCATGAATGAAACTGTTTATACCTTCTTAAAATATAAATGATCTGGATAGTGTAGATAATTATATTTTTTTTTTCTTCTATACTATCACGTCTATATCCCCGAAGGAGTAGTCAGAGGTGCTAGCACCCACATTTCGCCAGTGCATATTTAGGGCCCAATGTTAGCCTATTGCCATCAACTGGGCACTTATAAACCTGCGATAAATACACACATAACTTCGAAAACCATCGCAGTCATTGGTGTGTGCCATGCTAAACCTGGGATCGAACCCGAGACCGCGTCTCAGCAGGCCACCACCCATACCACTAGGCTAAAAATAAATTCTATCTTTTTACAGAGTTTCCCGAAGATATTAAATGATGTGCAAAATGAATTCCTAAGAATAATTTCTGAAAATGAGATAAACATTCTAGCAACCACGATGAATAATAATTTTACATTTTCGATACTATCATATTATTTGTTCATATCTCCAGTTCTACCTAACTCCTAACTGCCTAACCGCATTAAAATATGTTCAGTAGTTTTAGCGTCACTAGTATTCCAAAAAAAATTTGTATTTATGTTGCTACTCGGAATGAGAAAATTCCGATTAAATGTCTAGGATACGTAGCAAGTAACTCAATGGTTAAACTATAATATAGGTACCTATATAAAGGGTCCCTTTAGAAAGGGACTGGTCCCACTGGACGTTTTTGACATAATAGTCTAAAATCTTTATTAGGTACATTGGAATCTAGGTACATGGAATTATCTACCCGCCTACTAAAATTCAAATTCATTTATTCCTTGCAAATATGGGTTACATGAAGTGTTAAATTACAGTAGGTAGGTAAATAGTTTCGCCATGTTTTACCAAAATAGGCATGCAATTTAAATAGTAATTCCTATGTATATAAATTTTAGTGCTAAGCAACCTTTCTCGTATTCAACTGTACATGCATAATCTTGATCTATCTACTACATGGCTCGTTAACTAGCCTGTGGGTAGATATTTGTACTGCAGTAGGTATAGCACAATGGCTTAAATTGATTCGGGCCATTATTCAATTGCATCTGGATTAATTTTGGTTTGTTGATTCTTGGTCATTACATTAATCTTCGTCTCGAAATCTGGAGTCCGCTTACTTTGGTATAACTTAGGTATACGGCTTTTATGGACAGACCCCTCAAAGCTTTTATGGTCCCATAAATGCTAGTAAAAGCTTATAAAAGAAAAGCTCTGATGGTACTGCCGTCAGAGCTATATATTATACCTAAAATGTGCTCTGTATGTACGTGACTTTACGGTGTCTTTTGAGAACAGCACGGAGTAATACTTTGGTGGACGAGCTACATAATATAGGTATCAAAACAAGCAAACAAGTCGCGACTTAGGTTCACGATATGTGCCGATAGGTATAACAAGGTTTATTCTAACTTATTATTTTTAACAAGCTAGAACAAAGAAAATGTACTTACTTACTTACTTTTTTAATGTGAATCGAATCGGACTGAAATTGATTCAGAACCTCACTAAACTTGACACAATAAATTCTAAATAAGTAGGTACTTAGTGGGGCGTGTAAAGTAAAGTACCTAAGGACCTAGTACCTACAGAAATTTACCCCAAATTGAGGGCAACGCGAATCTAATAAAATTTGCTTTTATGTTATGAACATAAATAATGATTCATGTTTTTAAAGTTTCCGAAGTCTCTTACACAAGCTCTTTGACGTAATAAATGAAGTCATTTCATTAGCCGACATTATAAAATGAATCTACATAATTTTTATTTAAGGACCTACCTACCTAATCACTTTAGTAACGCAATTTAGTACTTAATAAAAATTAACTTCCTAAAGAGAATTTATATTCACAATAACAGATATTCTTACGATAGGTGCTAAATTAAAAAAAATGGGAAAATTTTGCTACAGTGAATAAACTAAAATAATGAAGTAAATATTTCCTTAAGTACTTAGTACCTACATACCTACATTCCCTTTTAGGAACTTCACCAGCCGGTGATGATGCGCAGGAATTCTATGACGCATACCTACGCGCATATATGTACTACGTACTTAAATATTTTATTTAGTTACTTCCTAAATAGATTGTAAATAACTGAAACATACCTTCACTTTTGTTAATAGACTCGTAATTCACAGATGCGTCATTGCCTTCAGTGATTCCTATTGAGCTCGCCAATGTTGTTTGTATACAATAAGAAGATACTGCAATTACCAGAATTGCAATTACTGCATATGTTTGTTTTGAGGTTTCCATTTTGCTGACTTTCTTTGTTCCGTAAAAAATGCAATAAAATAAATTGTTTTAGAGTCACGTTGCACTATTAATACGGTTGAATCAAAAGTGACGAAAGGTCAGCGATGTGGCCTTCCTTATATACAGTGTGTACCTACTTATATATCACTGTATTATACCTATATTGTTACTTAGAAATTTACTCACTCATTGCAGCAATGAGTAATACAATACAGGCATAATATGCTTTGCTTTGATTGATTATAATATATGGTAACACTGGTCCCTTTTTCATGAAGGGAATAGTAAAAAAAAAACAAATCAAAATACATAACTAAGGTATGTATAAAATATAGGTCTACCCACACTACTCAGATGTAATATTATAATAAATAACTTAAGTAATATTTAGTAGTGAAATCAACTATTCTTATTATATTAGAAGAAAAAATAAGGTAGTACTAATAACATTATATTTACATCAAAGAGGGCGATCTCAAAACTTCAAATAGCCCATTAGTTGGTATCCTAGACAGTGCGTTTTTAGTCGGTTTGAGTCCGATATTATCACCTCCGATGGCCGGCGGGAGGTATCCGCGTGCGTCACGATTACGATTTCATTGAAGTAGGTCGGTGCCCACTTATCTAAGTACCTAGATATTGCATAACGTTTCATGGCTTTGCACTCGTATGATTCATGCCATTGTTGTATTTCATTTATTTGTTATGAGCCGGAATCTCACGCAATGAGAATTGCCAGTTGCAAAAAACATGTATATAAGTGTAGTTTATAATTACCGGCATATATCTTGACCCCAAACACATCACAAAATTTACTTTTTATGCACAGTACCTACGCGTTTATAGGATGTCTTTTGAAGATAGAAGGAGATACTACGACAGCAGAGCTCAAATCAATTTAGATTGGATCATCGGCGAATTAGAGTTATAATCCACTTATCTAGGATTATATCACACCAATCTGACCTAAAGGAACTTATTCGCGGGATAAAAGTAGCATAATTCCAGACCATAAAATTATTTGTGTGTCAAATTTTATCCTGTTCTGTTCAGCAGTTTTTAAGTGAAATAGCAATAAACATTCATATGACCCATACATCCAAATAAAGTCATATAATATATTCATTCGCATTCGTTCGGTTCATGGTTCGATCTCCGCTCAGTGAAAATATTTGTATGCATGAATAGGTATATTTGCACTGGTCTGGTCGTGCCTCGGAGATCACGTTAAGCCGTCTGTCCCGGTTGCCATACGAAGATCTATGGCAGTCGTTACAGGTGGTTGGAGCCCTCAAAAGTCCGACTAACCTAACTACAGAACTTCAATATCGCCAATTTAGTTGTGGAGGTCCGATGGCAGTCACTTCACGGAAATATCAAAGTTTAACATAGGAATAGGCAAAGAATGATGAATATATTCATTCGTCGCTCTTGAAAAAAAAAGATGCCTGTAAGTAATAACTTATTTAATCAAATATATCATCGTATGTCAACAAAGTACGTTTTGGATCCTTAGGCGGGAGCTGGTTACGTGGAGTCTGTGGTGCAGGCGTCCATGTGGCCGCCTGTGACGGTGGTTTACCTCTTGCAAGAGACACACGCCAACTTTCTTCTAACCCCTCCATCGATGCCAGAGCTTGGGTGGCGATTTCTGGTGTTTCAAATGACAAAAATGCTCTGAAAAAGATGATTAAATATTCTAATTAGTAGGTATAATATTTATGGTGCCACATATTTACTTTTAACAAAGGACGGTAATAATAATATATAACAAAGCATATAAAATATAAACAGAATATTTTCTTCACACTTCGATCGAAACGGGTAACTTGGTTTTACTTAGTTCGCAGGTAGGTAAGTTTTATTACTTTTTATTTTTATAGCGAATATTGAAAAGCAACTCTTACAGTGATTCTTCTTAAGAAAAACTTTATATGTGAGTATTTATATAACAATATTATACATAGTACTTTTCGGTGCGTTTGGCTTTTTTTTTATACCACTTAGGTGGCAGACAAGCACACGGTCCACCTGATGGGAAGCGGTCACCATGGCCTATGGACGTTTGCAACACCAGAGGCGTCACACACGTGCTGCATTCTTACACTTTTCTTATATGAAAAATAAATAGCCCAGTAGATAAGTTAGATACTAGGCAGAGACGACCTCTACGCGCGCTATAACATTATATCAGTAAATTAATAGCAATTAGTTCTAAATAATGTTTTTGTAGAATTGTTATAAATTATACAATATAGCCATTTATACTATAAATTACTCAAGTTTCTCCCCGTGTATGCAGTAGGTGTAGATACCTAGGTACTTGTGATGTGGCGCTAATAAACAAAAACATGTGTCATGTCATGGTCACATTTGACACCGACAACACTCGACTTATTTACTTGGTGTTGGATGCCAGATTTATGATATATAGGGGAGACCGAGGGTAATTGAAACAATTTTGACATTTTCTTTCATACACCATATACTATAGGCAGGAATCGTATGATATTAGTACCAATAGATAGGTCATTCTTTGAGCATGCGAATTACTAAAATGAAGAAAATGTAAGTATCGAATATTATGGTGAAAAATGGACTTAACCGAAAGAAGTCAACTTGTTTCAACTCCCCTCATATTGAGGTGAGATGAAACAGAGGTCGAGGAGAGTTGAAACATCTGATTTTGGAGAAGAATTAATGGCTTTAAAATAAAAAAGATGATAAAATTCAAAGATATTTATTAGAAATGAAATATTTGAAATACGAAACACACTTTTTATTAATATTTTGTACTGAGGCGTCAGTCATGGTTTGATGCAATGAAATCAACATACCAAAAAAACATAAAACATAACAAAACGTAATCTTCGTAACATTAATAGAAATATTAATCTGACAAACAAAATATTTTAGGTAGGTACATTTGTACATACTTACCTAGTTTATATTCTAAATCTTTGACATAAAATACGTAATTATTAACCTTCAGTATATTTTTAAGTATTAGGTACAATCAGTCTTATTAGGTATACGAGATTTAGTGCTCAGATATCACAATCAGATGATTGATTAAATGTTTAACAATAAACTTAATAATGGCAAAAATAAAATTATGAGAGCAAAAACTTTCAATCTGACAAACAGTTGTGGCAAACATAGGAAAGCTCCCCACCAGTTCTTGCAATCGAAACATTGCACCCATTTTTCTTATAGACCATATATTTCGCGGCTCGCCATGCCTCTGTCAGTCTTGCTTTTATAATCAGTAGGCATGCTGAAACAAAATAAACAAATTAAAGCAATATGCCCGTTATTGCTGATATAAATTTGAAAACGAGGGGAGTTGAAACAGCCTGTTTCAAATCTCCTCAGTTAAAAAAATCCTCCCAATTTTTATTGAATCCACAATCAAGGCGCAAATACACAGAAATCAGATAGATGTAAATGTATATAATAAACATTCAATTAACTACCTTTCGAATAAGGTATACTTTAAAACAAAATATAAAACTGTTATCAAAATATAGACATGGTAAAAATACGTCAAAAACTTACTTTTGAATATTTTTCCCACTTGGCACGCAGGACGACACAACCGCGTGGCTCACGCCACTGACGAGTACTGACACGTCGGCGGGAGGAGGGAAATGTTTAAAATGCGACATTGCCAACTCGCTAACGGTTATAAATTCCAAGAAATCGGTACTGTTTCAAATCACCTTTGTTTCAAAACCCCTCGGTCTCCCCTACCTAACTTAAATATAAAGTAAAGATGAAGTGAGGTATAGTTAGTACTTGCAATTCACGAGTGCGCGCGTGTCTTTACTTATAGTATTTGTGTACTACACATGCATTACGTTAGTGTGTGTGGCTTGTTTAACAGCTTTTTAAAGATTTAATACTGATACCTGGCATGCCTTTTAAGTTCTGTCGTTTTTATATTTCCCGGCAATTTTGAATTGGAACTGTTCTATATTCGAATGTATATAAACTTTGAATCTTAAAACAGTTGAAAGTATTAGGATTAATGCTATTGTTTAATCACAGCGTCCATTGGAATCTGTCAAGTCACGTACGAAAATGAATCTTTCTAAGGAAAATGTTCGTGCAATAATTTTTTACAACTTTAAAAGAGGCCTGACACGGCTTCAGTGTTATGAAGAGCTTACATCTGTGTTCAGTGATAAAACCCTATGTCTGCGGACTGTCGAACGCTGGTATTTAGAGTTATAGTGTGAAAATACTAGTGTGAGTGACAAATCTCGTGAAGGACGCCCAAAAACCCCCTTCACTGAAGATAACATCATTGTTGTGAGACAGCTAATTCTCGAAGATCGTCATGTGACATATCGAGAGATAGAGGCTCTTTTAGGCATTTCAGGGACTTCCATTCAGAAGATCTTGCATGAAGCACTTGGTGTGAGAAAGCTAATTTGCCGTTGGATACCGCATCTGCTTTCTGACGATCACAAGGCGGCCCGTGTCAGATGGTGTAAAAAAACTCTGCAAAGGTTTAACCGAGGAGAGTCAAACCACGTCTACGACATCATCAGTGGTGACGGATGTTGGATCTATGCCTACGATCCTGACTCCAAACAACAATCTACAATCTGGGTCTTTTAAGACGAGCTAAAGCCGACTAAAGTTGTTCGCTCTCGAAGCACTTCAAAGAAAATAGTGGCCACGTTCGTAGGAAAAACCGGTCAAGTTGCAACTATTGCACTTGAAGATCGTAGAACGGTTAACGCAGAGTGGAAAATCACAGTTTGTTTACCACAAATCATCGCTGAACTTCGAAAATCGAATTCAAAGCGACGCATCCTTCACCACGAAAACGTAAGCTCACACAGCGCTCGTCAAACGATTGAGTATTTGAAGCAGGAAAAAGTAGAATTACTTGACCATCCTTCATACAGTCCTGACTTAAGTCCTAACGATTTTTTTACGTTTCCTAAAATTAGGAAAATTCTTCGTTGTCAAAGGTTACAGTCCGGTGAAGAAGCAGTCGACGCTTATAAGCCAGCCATATTGAACACCCCCACTTCAAAGTGTAATAAATGTTATAATAACTATTTTGAGCGAATGGAAAAGTGTATTAAGTTACGTGGTGAATACTTTGAAGAACAATAAGTAGTGATTCGAGGTCCTAGTGGCGTTTTTTTCTTCAAACGACAAAACTTAAAAGGCATGCCTCGTAATAAATATTTATTTATTATCAGTATTAAATGCTTTTTACTTTAAAAATTACAGACTTATAGTTCAAGTTCATGCAACAGTTATCCCTTATAAAATAATAAGTAATACTTTATAGACTATTAAATGCCTCTCAAGGTATGAAAATGCCCAAATTTTTTCCATAATAGACGCTTACACTATGAAAGGTGCAAGCAGCCAAACTTGGAGTTTTGTCACCCACTATGGTGATAAACCTTAAAATTGGCCATTTGTCATCAGATTTTGTATTGATGAATCAGTAGGTCGTGGCAAGTATTACTATCAGGATAAAAAACAGATAACATACTTATCATCATCCGGTTCTTGTTGGAAACTGAAAGGCTCGTATGTAGCCAAGCGACGTCTGATTGTCTCTTCTGAAATGCGAGGACCGGTCACTAGAAGAACTGAGATTTTGTTTGGTTGAGGTGCCACTTGTGGAGGTGGGACAGCAGGTTCAACTGGTCCGCTGGGTCCACTTACCCCAGGTGCTGGATTATTACGACCTTTCTCCTCTCTGAATGTTAGAACAGAAACCATATTTAATGATAATAATCTAACATTACACAATAGCTTAAGCAATATCAGCAAATGAGATACAACAACAAGGATGTGGTTGTAATCAGCAGTGTATCTTCAATAACGCTTAATAAAAAAAAGCTTTGGCTAATGTGCTGTAATGGACTAGAGAAATATGTAAATGCTATTGCATCGGGACCCCCATTCTACTAATTTATATCATAGTCACATCATTTTCAGTTTTATTTACATTGACATAAAATTCAAAATGAAATGAAAAACAGTTTATTACATTGTTTCATTCACTCTACACAAATGCCATTTACTTTAGAATGTTAACAATGTAAAGGGAGTCCAAAATTAAATGTCATTTTTTGTAATCTTAGTTCCTTGACAGAAGGCCCTGGTCTCTATAATCATTAATTATGTTTAAAGACAATGTTTCTCATTTGCAGCTCTGAACTGTATTACTATAGTATACCAAGCTTACTTCTCTCTTGCAGTCACAAATGAGTCATATAGGTATTTGACTCGAGGAGAAGGCTTTTCTTCAGGAGGTGGAGGCTCTTGAGAAGCACTAAATGGCTGATATGATGCCACACCACCTGTAGCACCAGCTGACCCACTAAGCTTCCTTTCTCTGCCTGAAATAGAGATTAATATAAAATACATTTGTGAATTCAGTTTGATTTATATAATATAATAAAGTTTTGCCAGGGCTACTACATACTATGTAAGACTGATGTAAGTCAAAATAATATAACAGCACACAAATTAGTAGTTATGTCCATCTTTGGTGTTAAAAATATGTTATTATGGGTTTGCAATTGCAATTCTAGTACAACACTGTGAATAACCTTTTTATTTCAATGCATATTCCTAATACAAAGCTACGGTTTACCAAACTCCCTAGTGCACTTTGTAGCTAAACATAGTTCGAACTCAAGTATTTAGTTTTATTTGATGGAATAATGAAAGGTACCTACTAATACTAACAACTGTTACTTGTGAGACAATGTACCTGCTCTGGGTCGTTTAAACGTTGCATTTTGTGGTTGCGGCGGGGGACTCTTAATCGCTTGGATTGCTCCACTTTTTATCAATTTTCGAGCTATTTCACGGGCGTCACGAGCCTCAGTTGGTCGCTTAGGCAATATTGGCTTTTCGGGCTCTTGTTTTGGGGCTTTTAGTGCTTGTAGAGCCTTTTTCTTTTTCTTTAGCTTCTGATACTTTGCCTGTAGCATTAACTCTTCTTCAGTTAAATTGGATGGAAAGTGTAAATAAACCATTTTTATTGTTTATACACGGGTTTATTCAACAGCTTACAAGGTAATGAAAGGGCATGGGCTATTTTGCGAATAGCAGTTCATGAAAAGGAAAACAATTCATGTAATATAAATGTTTCTTTAGAGAATTAATTTAATGTAGAAAAATATACAAAGTGTAAAGGATTCAAGTGATTTGAAGTGATTACTGTCATAATGACAGAGATGACATTTCTTGCTTCTTCAATGGCTCCTTAATTTGGATACTGATAAATCAATCATTTGTAGTTATGTGTGGTCACAAAAGAATAGTTTTTGAAACTTGTACTTGTTCTTCAATATGGGCTGCCTAACGCATTCAAACACGTAGTAGATATTTTTAGTAAGTAGGTTAGGTACGTATACAGTCGCATGTTACTCTTCGATAACTTAACATTTCAAGGTCGTATTTTATGAAACTGCTAAGTTATTATCATATTATTGATATTTTTTATTCTATCTAGGTCACCAACACGTGTATATTTAACTGAGAGTACTGTAACCATTATTAAATAAGGACGTTTTATAGTTCTTTTTTAGACCTACACACATCATATCATAAACTGCTTCTTCTTCTTCTTCTTTTTTTAAAATGGCTTCTGCAGCATAGCCGCAATTTTGCCAGTCTCTAGTAAATGTAAACGTTTTATAAAATTAATGGCGAGACGCCAATGTCAAGTTTCAAGTCTTCCAGAGCCACGTTAGCCACGCCAGTAAATTCGTTTCCGTGTGTCCGCCCCCCACGAGATCAGGAAGACGATCAGGACGTGTGGTTGGATTTTAGGGGGCCATAAACTGCTTAAACCCACATTAAAGTTTTGGCGGCAACGCGAAAAGTGTCATAGAGCTGCAGTGTTTCATTTTCTAAATTTGGTGCGCATTCGAGTTTTTATGTTGTGTAGATTGTCCTAGAATATTTATTTATTTATTTTTTATTTATTATTTATGTGTAAAAATGGTGGAGTTTTAGACATAACGGCTTGGACAAAGCACATAAGTGTAGGAGAGTGGAATATTGTAGTGAATTGTGATTTTTCATGTTTTCATGTCAAAATCTCCCTAAGAAAAGCTTCTAGTAAAGTCTCCACTACTTTACTAGGGCAACTATCATCCGTCATCGTCATCATCATCATCATCATCATCATCATCAAGAATCATTCCAACTATACTTATAACAAAATAAAAGGAAATTCCCAACTCGACACTGGCAAAACTGTCCCCTAAATTGGGTTGATATGTTGCTATCTAATAAAAAAAAGAAGAAGAAGAATTCACTTGACATTGACACTATTGACAGTATAGCTCAAAAATACTTGTCACCCCTGTCACTTCACTTCTCTCTTGACTTGACATGTTTGGATATGAAAGATATCTGAAATTGTAAAAGATCTCAAAAACTACAAAATTCTGAAAAAATTGTAAAATGTTTCGTCTAACTAAAAAGCTAACACCTGTGTTTCTAAAAGCCACACAAAAGAAGACAGAAGAAACTCAAAGACATAGTATATTATTGTTGTTACAGGGACAGAGATTACTTTCAAGTTCTGGTAAGAAAACTGTAATGGTATCCAAAGCAACAACAAAATAGAATATATTATGTACAAAGGTATTGTAAGCAATAGATAGTAATACTCAAGGTTAAAAAAATTGTAATTTGTGATGCAATATTCAGCCTTATTTAACAGTAACATGTAATATTGACAATGCTAATTACACCACATAAACATGAATACCTACCCAGCGACTTATTCAGAGGATGTCTGTTTTTTATTTTATAATTAGCGAGAACTTCTTAACCAATTTTCTATTGTTGTAGGTCAATCTGGTAAGTTCTCAGTAAAGCATGACGATATTGGCCGACCTCTATATTTCGATGCCCAAGCTACAACTCCAATGGTCAGTATTTTATGATACTTCTTAATTCTTAATTTCCATAGGACATTATTGATTTTTTATGATTTTTCAATTTGTATAGGATCCTAGGGTCCTAGATGCAATGCTACCATACTTAGTGAGTTATCACGGTAATCCACATTCAAGAACTCATGCCTATGGATGGGAGAGTGAAACAGCTGTTGAGAAGGCTAGAGAGCAAGTTGCAGAACTGATTGGTGCAGATCCTAAAGAAATAATCTTTACATCAGGAGCTACTGAGTCTAATAACATATCAGTAAAAGGAGTAGCAAGATTTTATGCTCCAAGAAAAAGGCATGTGGTTACAACTCAAATTGTAAGTATGAATTTTTACATACTGATAGTCCTAAAGAGTAATCTTATTTACTATTTGTAATTTTGTCCAAAAAATTTTGTTTCACATAAATTAAAAATGTAATAACTGATTCAATTTTATTTTTTATTTAAGGAGCACAAATGTGTACTGGATTCTTGCCGTGCTTTAGAAGGTGAAGGCTTCAAAATCACATATTTACCTGTCAAACAAAATGGAATAATTGACTTAAAAGACTTAGAAAATGCTCTGACTCCGGAAACTAGTTTGGTGTCAATTATGACTATCAACAATGAGATAGGTACGAAAATGTTCACTATAGTTGCCATCCAGCCATCATGCCGATGGCTTTAATCTAGCAATGTGTTAACCTACTCTGGCAGGTTAACACATTGCGAGATTTTTTTAATCTACACTAACCCAAATAGATTTTTTACAGACACATGTAATTATTTACATAAATTGATTACTATAGGACTTATATGCATCTTATGGCACCAAAAAGACCAATATTATATTACATAATATACTCATTATCTGATAACTCGCACTAAATTTTTTTTAACATTTTTTATATATATTTTTCAGGAGTAAAGCAACCAATAGCCGAGATTGGTGCCATCTGCAAAAGCAAGAAAATATTTTTCCATACAGATGCAGCACAGGCAGTTGGGAAAATACCGCTAGATGTCAACAAAATGAACATTGACCTGATGTCAATCTCTGGTCACAAACTATATGGCCCTAAAGGTGTTGGTGCATTGTACATAAGGCGTAGACCCAGAGTTCGGGTGGAACCCATACAAAGTGGTGGGGGGCAGGAGAGAGGAATGCGCAGTGGAACAGTACCTACTCCTCTTGCTGTTGGCTTAGGAGCAGCATGTGAGATAGCCAGGCAGGAGATGGCCTATGACCAAGCATGGATGGAAAAATTATCACAAAGATTCCTTGATAAAATATATTCAAAGTTGTCACATGTCATAAGAAATGGTGACTCGGAACAGACATATCTGGGATGTATTAATTTGTCATTTGCATATGTTGAAGGTGAGTACTACTTCAAATCCCTGGCTGGATGTCTCATTTTTAAATCAATTTAGATCAGAAATGTTCCATGGGACTCGGAACCCCCCATCTTTCTCTTGTTGGGAAATGCTCTAACCACCAGAGCCACGCCTTCAGCATTCGAAATTTTCCTATACATCCATCTTGGGGCGATGGAGGGAGCCATATACCAACAATCGAACTATCGATAGTGATGAATGATGTCACAATCATGTTTAAACATTGTTTTTGATAACAGATAAACTGTTATTTGAATTGTTTTAACGCAAACTAAACATACACTACATATAAAACAGACGCTTTTGGATATATTCGGAATTAAAATGAGTTTCTCAGCTAGTATGATGTGGAATTAATTGAAATGTTACTGAATCTATGCACTTTTGTTTTTGTGAATTCAGTTTGTTGCTTTATTTGTTCAACATAACTTACTCCAATTAGTGTTTGGAAAAAAGGAAATTGTACTAAAACATACTTACATATTTCTCAATTCTCAGGTGAATCTTTACTGATGGCGTTAAAAGATATAGCCCTGTCTAGTGGTTCTGCATGCACTTCTGCTTCTTTGGAACCATCATATGTCTTGAGAGCTATAGGGACAGACGAAGATTTGGCACACAGCTCGATCAGGTAATATCCTACTAACTTTAGTAACTATGAGCATTTTACTTTGCATTCATTGTCTTGGTACCTATGTCCTTTTTTATTCATTAGCTTCATGAAACCTTTCTTAATGATAGCAACTTTTGCCTTTATATATATATATATATGGGTATATATGCAATAATCAGGATCAAAGACAATTTTGGGTTCAGAATGAATAAGTTTTTATACTATAAACTCGAAAGTAACTCTGTTAAGCTTTCATGCCTGAGCCACTGAACCGATTTAGATTAAATTTTGTATAGGGATACATTATAATTATTATACACTAGGTTTTGGGGCGATAGCCGACATCCACGCGCATCCATAGTAAAAATGGAAATGAAAAATGTAGATTACATTTTGTTACAGATTCGGTTTAGGAAGATTTACAACCATTGACGAAGTGGATTACACAGCTGACAAGACAATTCAACATGTAGAACGTTTAAGAGAAATGAGTCCCCTTTGGGAAATGGTGCAAGAAGGAGTTGATATCAAGACAATTCAGTGGTCTCAGCATTAGAGCAGTACTTATGCATATTTCATAGAAATTAGTTTGTGAAAATTTTGTTGTAAGTATGTGATGAAGTGTAACCGTCACAATAAAGAGATCTGTATTTGCTTATTGTAAACTGATGTCAGTGTATGTAATGTTTGTTTTACTGCATCAGTGCTAAACTTCTGGTTTATTTGTGGAACAATAATGTCTATTATGAAATAATAGATTTACAATATGTAATTATGTTCCAACCACTCAGTTAAAAAAAATCAAATAAAATATTTA
Source organism: Pelosia muscerda (assembly GCA_963691645.1). Taxonomy (NCBI): domain Eukaryota; kingdom Metazoa; phylum Arthropoda; class Insecta; order Lepidoptera; family Erebidae; genus Pelosia; species Pelosia muscerda. The sequence goes on from OY829100.1 coordinate 12,170,806, forward strand.
TATTAGTAATATTTGTGCATCATTTTGTAACACTTCATTTTTAAGGTTAAAGTAAAGGTCAATGAAATATAAAGATTGCATAAAAAAATTGATATGGCTAAATTGAATATTAGCAATAGGTAGGTTGCTTGATGTTTGATAAGTAGGTTGAATAAGTTCTTGCACTACTTGTCTAGCAAAAAACTTCAAAACAAGCAAATTATACTTTAAAGTTCATGTCAAATAATTGCAACAAAATATTTTCAAGCCCTTTGATGCAGGGCTTGAAACCGGTTTAGAAAATACCGGTTAATAAAGGTTAAACCTGTTTTTAGTAAAGGTTTCATTCAGAGCGAAACCAGAATGGGAACCATACTAAAACCTTAATAAACCGGTTTAATCCAGAGCGACACGTACCTACCCGCGTCGGCATCGCTTGAACTAACTTGCTTGTAAATTGTAATTGTTCAGAGAGTGATGCATTTATTTAAACGATTGCTAACTTAAAGTGGGCTAAGTTATTGGTAATTTCGCAGCTTTGCTCCTAATTATTTTAGGGTTTTCAAGTAAAGAATGGGTCATAAGAGAAAGAACAAAATATATAGTTATTTATTTTGATTACTTGAACGAAAGAAATGTCTAATCGAAGGATGCGGCGTAAAATACGTTATAACTACTGGTGGTAGAAATTTGATGGAATAAATTTGTCATAAATTTTGACCGGGTGGGTAGCAACCTCGGTTGGATTGCGTTCAGGGGTCAGCAAGTACATAGCCGGGCAGAGGTGGTGGTAGTCGCAGCATTAGTGGGACCAGTGGGTATTGGCGTAGTTTGGTGGGGATGGTGCGGGGTGACCCGCCGAGCAGGGAGACCCGTAGAAACTGGTGTCGCGGGCCGCTCGCGGCATAGTAGGTACAGAGGCTCAACTGGGGCTAACCACCCTGGGAGACTGCCTCACCAGGCCGCGCATAATACTAAAATGGTTCGTCGTGCAGGTTGGTGACCGGATGTGGGAACCCGCCGACCATATATTCAGGCAACTTCCGTTCGGCGCGTCGGCTCTCGCCATGCCCCACAACCACAGATAAAACCAATCTCCTGCGCTTTGTCACGCGGTGCTGCCACGACAATCACCTCTTTTTTCACGCCTTCTCTTACCCCCTACCATGGCAGTACATATCAGAGATTATGGCAACACAGCGGCTCTTTATTCTCCCACTAGCTCGCTTTTTGAGGTGGAGTCTACTAACATCTGTGGGCTCCATGCAAACTTCAACGCCGTCCACCAACAACTAGAGACGGCGAAACCAGCCACGCTCTTTCTGACGGAGACACAAATATGCCGCATGACGACACCTGCCTGCTCTACCCCGGCCATGTTCCAAAGGAAAATTTTCGTGCCAAAACCGGGGAGTGCGTGTTTGTTAGGGCGGATGTTTGTTGTCGTCGTTTGCGCTGCCTTGAGGACCCATCCTTTTCTGTCCCGTGGGTACACGTAGACCATAGCTGTACGAGACAAATCTATGTGTGCCGTTACCGTTGCCATACCGGAGATGCCGAGACCACACTATTCTTTGAATGTCTGAGTCAGGCGGCAGATGAGGCGAAGGAGCGGTTTCCGAACGCAGAGTAGGCTGCAAAATACCCAGCGCATAGCACAGATTGGTCAAGAACTAGTGGTGCATCCCACGGGCAGCCGTGGCTACTGGGTACTGGCCAGAGCCGTGCAAGCTAAATTCTACCAGCCCGGCAGCCCAGCTACCCTGCCCCCGCCCCTCCCCCGTCCCCCTGCACAACCCTGATGGATCCCTGGCCCATGAGCCGCAAGAGAAAACAATTTTTCTGGTTAATCTATTTACGACCAACTCCCGAATCGAGGACTGTGGTATGCAGCCACCGACCACCCAACAGTGACCACGCAATGCCTGATATCCGTATCAGGCAACGCGACGTCCGTGCAGTACTGAAGTCACTCGATGTCCGGAAAACCAGTGGTCCGGATGGTATACCAGCGGTGGTTCTTCAAAAATGTGCAGCGGAGTTGTCTACAATGCTCACGCGGCTGTACCAACTCTCCCACATTTCGGGTACAGTAGTGCCGACGGCGTGGAAAGAGGCGAATATACAGCCGATTCCCAAGAAGGGAGATCGCTCAGACCCAGCCAACTATCGACCCATAGCCGTCACCTAAGTGCTGTGTAAAGTTTTTGAGCACCTCATCAACACACAGCTCATGCGTCACCTAGAGGATCACTGACCGGCAATAAGGTTTTAGGCCGAAACGGTCAACGGGTGATCTTCTGCGGTATATAACCTATCTTTGGGGTGAGGCTATGGACAAGCATGGTGAGTCACTGGCTATTAGCCTGGACATCGCTAAAGCTTTCCATAGAGTCTGGTACAAATCGCTTCTTAGCCAACTACCAACCTTCGGTCTGCTTCCAAGACTGTGCAATTAGGTTGCTAGCTTCTTGCAGGGGCGCCGCATTCGCGTTCCTTGTGATGGATGAGCTTCGGAGTTCCTGCAGGTAAATGCTGGCTCTCTACTTTCCTTCCTCATCGCACTCTTCAGAGCACGCCACTGCCATTTCAGGATAACCTCAATATACTCGGTATGGATGTTCGCTGCAAACTGAAGAACAAGAACTATATCGAGAGCATCATCAAAACAGCTTCTCGTAAACTCGGAGTCCTGAACAGAGTGAGACGTTTTTTCACGCCGAAGCAGCGGTGTCTTCATTACAAGACACAAATTCGCTCCTGCGTGGAATACTGCTCGCATCTCTGGGATGGCTCCGCAAAGTACTTATTAGATGCTCTCGACAAGTTGCAGTGACATGCGATCTGCATTATTGGGAGTCTTATTTTTATTTCATAATTAAGACACAGAAGTTGTGATTTAGTTTTGTTCATTATAAAATATCAATCAATCAGCCTATCGCAGTCCACTGCTGGACATAGGCCTCTCCTAATGCATCCAGTCTGTCCTAGCCGCCTTTTTCAGGTCATCAGTCCATCTGGCTAGGGGGCGTCCTACCTTCCGTTTGCCTTCTCGCGGTCTCCACTCGAGGACTCGTTTGCTCCAGCGACCATCGGTCCTCCGGCAGATGTGGCCAGCCCACTGCCACTTCAGCTTGGTTATTCTGCGAGCTATGTCTGTAACTTTAGTTCTTTGTCGGATGACCTCATTGCGAATTTTATCCTTCAAAGAGACTCCAAGCATAGCTCGCTCCATGGCCCGCTGAGCGGCTTTCAATTTGTGGACTAACCCCACCGTCAATGTCCACGTTTCGGCACCGTAAGTCATAATAGGCAGAACGCACTGGTCGAAGACTCTTGTTTTTAGGCATTGTTGTAGGGGGAGGAGAAGACCCGACGCAATTTGCCAAACGCTACCCAGCCCAATTGGATCCTTCTGGCTAGATCTTTCTCGAAGTTGTTTCTACCAAGTTGTATGGTTTGCCCCAGGTAGATATATTGTTGAACAACTTCGAGTGTGGCCCCTTCGACGGCAATCAGTCTCGGTATAACGTGTTCATTGAACATAACCTTGGTTTTGTTCAAGTTTACACCAAGGCCGACGCGTCGAGAGGATTCGTTTAGGCCGTGCAGCATTTCGCCCAGCTGCTCCAGCGACTCCGCAACTATGACGATATCGTCTGCGAACCGAAGGTGGTTATAAAATATGCAATATAATAATTAAATAACTATGTGGGCTAATAATAATAATGAGTCAAAAATGAGTAGGTAATTGTCAAAAAAAAACCACGCGGGCGAAGCCGCGGGCAACAGCTAGTATTATATATAATTAAAATTATAGGGAGTTAATACATGCCATTATCAATAGAATTTTTACCAATATCATTTATCAATAGAATATTTGATTAGAAAAACTGTTCTTATAATATTTTGATAATTAAAATAAATAAATTTTATTAAAAAAAATTGTATTAAATTGAAAATGGACTGCGCATACAGTCCACGATCCAAGTGGCCGGAGGCACGCGACCGACGACGCTCGCACTACACTTTGGTGACCTTCACTACTCCTTTAAAATATGGAAGCACTTTAGCCCTACGCTTGAAAATTGAAATTTTGTACTAGTGGATAACACATGTAGTCCGCGCGAATTGAATGTGAATGGTGCATCGATGTTGTCGGTAAGAGCGAAATCAAAACCGGTAAATTGAGTTCAAACATAAAAGGGTTTTTATCGGTTAAGGTAGAGTCAAACCTAAATGAAACGCTCTTATGTACTTACACTGAAACCGGTTTGATACATTAACCGGTAAACAAGCCCTGACTTTGATGCCTAGATATTGTCTGTAGGTACTCCCATAATCTAAGTGATTTTTTTGGTGTGCCCACATTCATAGTAATCCTTGTCAGTGGTTACAAAGTACCCACTTTGATGATGGTAATAGATTTTTTTAAACTCACGCCTTTTGCCCCGAAGGGGTAGGCAGAGGTGCTAGCACCCACATTCCGCCAGTTTATGTTTAGGTCCCAATGTAATAGGTGGCGAGCCTATTGCCATTAACTGGGCACTTATAAGCCTGCGATAAATAGATAAATAGATTTCAAATGATGAAACATATGAAAGGGGAAAATATTAATGATACACAGGCAACCATAACACAAATAAAATTTACTTAATTATTATTATGCCACTTAAAGTAATAAAATTATGTATGTCAGATATTACAAATTAGGTAGGTATAATTAAAATAAAAAATACGAAACTTACAAATAGATTTTAAATCATAAGATTTTTTTGTGTCCCAAATAATACGAGTAGGGAGTATGTGATGTTGAAGGCCCAATTATAAATTGAAATAGATGCCTATAATATTTCCTGACTAATACCTGGTAATACTGTTAGGTCTCATTTAAAGTAGGTAATGACTTAATTTTCACAATAATCAAGTTTAATCCCTATGAACAAAGAAATATTATTTTGATAAAATTGAGATTCTCTATTATAGTGTAGGTAAAGCTTTAGGTGACTTAGCTAGTGGGTATGTGCAGTCTGTAATGCTTAATTAACCATAAATAGTTGTTGTTAACTTAGGAGTTAGCTGTTAATTTGTCATAAGCTATAACAATAAAAAATATCTTAAATAATGCAGTTCAACAGCTACATGAAGGCTCATCTACTGGTTCTGGGTTTGATATCTTGAAACTGTCCTGATCTAAAGTTTGCAGTTCAATTCTTGATCTATTTGACTCCACAAGTTGCATAGCAATATCTGTAAACATTTCTTCTACACCTTTACCAGTTTTACATGAAGTTTTGTATGTAGTGCTTATGAGATTGTGACACTGCTCACTGAAACAAACAAGCCATGTACATAATGAGTGAAATATCAAAATGAATACAATATATAAAGACATAAAATAGTTTACAGAGAGCATAAAGTGACTATTAAAATTACCAATGAGGGTATGAGTCTCAATACACTAAGTCTTCTCAACACACTTTCTTCTAAGTGATACCTAGTGCTATATATTACATCTACAAGGTCCTAACCGAGTCCACTCTTATTTCAAACATACTTCATACCAACTCTATTCAAACTTCAAATAGACTCCACCGCGAATTCAACCTGACTTCAAACTAATTTCCAACAAGATTTCAAACTGAACCTGTCCTAGGTATTCAATTGGATAATTTAACCAGTTGAGTGCGACATAATTATGTACTATATAAAAAGAATTAGTTTCCTCCCACTTAAGATATTAGTAATGGATTTTCAAACATTTTTCTCTCACACATATTTAAGTGAAGTAAAGATGTACCTTTTGCCTTCTGTTTGAAAAAGTCCTAGGGTAGTAAGTATAAAATTAATATGTATATAAAAATTATGTAGCTACTAACCAGAAAGTTTCTATATCTGCATCTGTCACTTGTGGTGAAGCTCGTTCTAAGTCGGATTTGTTTCCACATAAAAATATTTTGGCATTTTCAGCATATGTTACGATATCTAACAAATGTTGACTCAAAACATGAAACGAGGACGCATTATCTAGTGAGAACACTAGAATAGCTGCTTCAGCAAATTTATAATAACTTGATGTCACTGAAGCTATCCGTTCCATGCCTCCTGTATCCCATAATTGTAACTGAAATAGAGACATTAGTCAAACGTGAAAGTTAATCCAATAATGATTTTATTAGGGTGGTAAATTAAGGACTTTATTCCTTTCTCGATAAATTTTAATCCATCTAATTAACGTACCTTGACGTCCTTGTTCGTGAGTTCATAAAGCTTTTCAAAGTGGTCTAATCCTAAAGTTGACCTTCTATCTGAGTTGGGAACGAAAGTATTATTAATAAATCGTCGGAACAAGGAACTTTTTCCTACACCGTATTCACCACATAATATCACTTTTAGCACTGGGGTTTTAACGATTGCCATTTTCTAATTCCAGTAAAGAAATAGTATCTTATATTACTCAAATGCCTTGTATAACACAGTAGGCAATAATAAGATAGCCAAATGAATATTTCTATAGACAGGGTGTACATAAACACCACCCAGCAACATATTCGTTAAAAAAATAGTTACGAGACGTTACTCGAGCGAGAGTTACCTCGACTCGAATAATTATTGATTGAAATCCTCCTAGTTCCTTTCCTAACTCGAGTTGAATCATATAACATCATTAAGGTAGTTGTTCTACCACCGACCAGTAAATCAGTATACGACTAACTATCGGGTATTTTCTCGTTCATGAAACGAACAACGTTTCATGTAAACAGAAGAGATACTAAAACTATCGAAACTACATACCCACACACTTCCCGCTGCTCGCCGACCCTTTGGTAGTTGCTAGTTTTACTCGTTACTCGTTATCCTCGGCGCGCGGTAGGACTACCTTACAAACAAACCAAGTGAAAGAGCGAAACTCACTAGAAATTACATAATGTCGTAAATGTTGTAAGTAATTGTTTGAAGTGATTAAGTACCTATGTGCATGCGCTTTGTGTTGGATGAAGTACTATATCACAAACGACATAAGGATGGACGTAGTTGCTTTGACTAGTACCTAGTAAAAATTATTAGAGGTTTTTTTATAAATTCACCTTTAATGCCATGTTAGTCTAAATTATACATAGATACGCATTGTGCAATGAAAACACTCCTTATCCGTCCTAAATAGAGATTATTTTGCTTAAGATAAAAAGTATTTACGAATTTTCATACCTTAAGTTCAGACGTATTATATGAAAGTTATTTGAATTATTTTTCTATTTAAGCTCTTACAATAAAGTATAAAATGGCGAATTTGTGCACTTTTGAATAAAAGCTCACAAGGATCACATGCGTACCCCGCCTACTTCACACTTCTACATGATTTTTGGGTTCAGTGGCTATAATAGTAAGCTAAAGGGGGCTAACATGAGTTACGTCGCAGGACTAAGTACCTTGTTATAAATACACTCAAGTTCTGCTCGAGTAATGACAATTATTTCAACTCTAATCTTGTCATGATTGACTCGAGTTGAAATTTTTACGAGTTCATCACTAATAGCATCCCTAATAGCCACCACAGAGCAAGCCAAGGAGGCTAGGATCAAGGTATCCTTCATCCTAGCAAGGAGGTCAGTGCCACAGAGTAAGATAGCTACTTTCATATTATACAATATTGGATGTTTATGAGTTTTGATTACAAGACCTGCGTCCCTGGCAGTATTTTACCGTCTCTAAAATCTTGAATGTTCTGACGAGCTCTTCCACTTAATCCTACCCTCCCCTTTCCTACATAGGACAACACGTGCAGGGCTTAGATGTCACCCGCATACGGTGCAGAATATTCTATCAAGAACCAAGCAGTTCGGTGAGTCTTTTCTCTGCCGCACCATTAAGTCCTGGAATTCCTTATCGGTGCACGTGTTTCATTTTTCCTACAGTCCCAGGTCCTTTAAGCAGGGCGTGAAATAGCATCTGACGAGGCAGGCATTGTAGCACTGAACGTGTTTGCAATGGTGACCCTCTTTCATGAGACTTTGCCTTCAGCTTAACATCAGACGAGGTGAAGTCAAATAGACGTGCCATAAATAATAAAAAAAGAACCTAAGCTACTAATGCGAATGTAGCGTTGTCTGTCTGTTCACTTTCTCGCCTAAAACACTGAACCGATTTTGATCAAATTTGTTACATAGATAGATTAGACCTTAGGAAAAGTTATTTTTAAGGCTTAGGACATGCGGGCAACAGCTGATATTAATATATATTCAATGATATCATATACAAAAAAATACATTGTATGTATTACAATTTAAAATTCTTGAATGATTTTTTTTGTTTTTTTATGACTGTAATGGACAAAAATCCCACGTGCCAGGCCAATATAATCTGTGCTGTATTTTATATTTTTAATGACATATACACTCTGTATTGTTGTATACATTACATTACATGTCAATGTCAAAATGTTGTGTCCTTTGGTTTGATTGGGTTTGATGCACAGGGCGGCCCTAACGCACTAGTATAAGGAAGGACAGCGTGCCAAAGTCACCAAAATCTATGAATGCTTTGCGCCCCGTCATTCATAATTTTTTCTAGTATTTTACTACAACTAGCATACTAGTGACGTACTTCAAGAAAAAGATTTATCGACGAACGATGGGCCGATGACTGCTTATTTAAAATTTAATATCCATAATGATTATGAAGAATTGCTAAAGTGAATTTTCTTAACACAAATATGTAGTTTTGAAGATATTTGATTTCGAAAATTGAAACGAGCAGCTAGAAAACGGTTTTTGTGTGAGTGACGGCATGACTTCTTAGTAAGTAGTGCAAATGCATGAAGTGCAAGAGAATATTGCATTTATCTCGGTCCCGGTTGTGTTTTGTTCTGTTTACGTGTATTATTCATTAAAAAATAAAAGTCATTTGGAATAGTAAGAAATCTATAAATTATAATAAAAATAAGAATTATAATATTATCTCATGAGTGTAGCATGTTACCGGTCTTGTTAAGTTAATACACGTTAAAAGATAAGTAAACCCGATCGTATTAGTACACGTAAATCGACCACTTCTGCGATAGTAGAAGGCACAGCACTAACGTAGTAAAACGTCCATTCATAAAAATGGAACGTAGGTAGGATACAGCGTTTTGTAGGTAGGGCCCATCCCCCCCCTTATACATCAATGGTTTGATGCTTTGTGATTTATTCGATTTCGATAAATAATTATTATTTCGAATCCTAGGACTAAAGGAACACCTAATGTAAAGTTATGTATTAAACTAACCCTAACCAGGATCATACTATCTTTACGTAAGATATTGCTCGTTTAAATTCCCATCATGGATCTTCAAACATCTCATTTAGCTGCGGCTTTAATGTCTGGTCCGACGTACAACAATACACCCATAGACGCTTCAATAACGGTTCCACCTGTTAATACTAGCGAAGATATCAAAAATGAAAAGCCTGCTGAAGCAGAACAACCTACCGAAGATAAGGAAGAGGCAGCAAGTGGTGAAGACTTCACTGACGAGGTGAGATTATTGTGTGGAAGTAACTTAGATGTAAATTAAAGGGCCTTTTTTTCGAGCTCATTTTTCAGTATCATCACCCTGTTGAATTACGTCTAAATGGGAGGAAACTAATTGTTCTTATAATTCTGTACTACTATACCCAATAATACTATATTCATAAAAACATAGAAATTTACAACAGCTATAGTTTCAAAATATATCTATCTCTCCTTAGCGCACAGCCTTTACAGTTCAAGAAAATAAAAAATATTATTACTCTCTGACAAAAAAAAGTATATGCATTGTCTGTCTTGTTCTGTTGATTTTGTAAACCAGTGTAAAATGCTATTTTTTTCTATTGCTTTGATTTTTACTCAACTTCCATTATGCCAAGTTTAGAAATGATGACAATGATCTTGTTCACTATTTCAGGAGAGTGAAACGCAGCCTGGCAACAAGTCCATCCCTGGTAGAGGTGTTACACTGCAGATGCTTTTAGAAGAGAAAATGTTGGAACCTGGGATAGCAGCTATGACCATAGAATATCTTGTATGTATACTCTTAAGTTGGATTTTTCCAATGATGAGAACTGCAGTTAAGGCAAACTAGATTACATTGCTACTTTTACACTTCAGGAATCCTTACCTTTAGTTCTAGTTAATCAAACAAGTGAGTGTACTTGTATTTTGCAAACTTGTGGCATCCAGTACCAATATAGCTTCTATAGGAAAACTGCCCATATCAAACAATTTGGCATTTCTTGATATTCACCTGATGAATGTTGGTGCTAATTTAAATTGTATTATTTGGCAGAATACAAATATGCATTTTGCTTGACTAAGTAAATTGGCATACTTCCAGTTGATATCTAGTTTCAAGCATAACTTGAAGAGATTGATTATCAAAGTTAAAGAGGTTAATCTTCTATGAGCGAACTCTCTAAGGACATTAACTTGTTGGCCTGCATACATGTTATATAAATTTGCTATGCATCAGAAAATTCCTCCTTTTTTGACTCCAATTTAGAACTGGAACCCCGTTATATTATACCATCTCTCATTTTACTTATCCCCTTTTCATTCTTTTCTGAACTGTTTTTTTTCATTATAATTTCAGGGGCAAAAGTTTGTTGGTGATCTACAAGCAGATGGTAAAATAAAGTCACATGAGACTGAAACAATTTTCTGCTCCCCATCAGCATGGGCAATTCATTGTAAAAGAATCATCAACCCAGATAAAAGGTCTGGCTGTGGCTGGGCTTCTGTTAAATACAGAGGGAAGAAACTGGATACAATAAAAGCTACTTATCTTCGCAAGAAACAACTGCAAAGGGAAAACATGCATTCTGATGGTACTTTCATATGTTTAACATTATAGTTGGATAATATTACAAGCATATAAATAGTGCCATACAAACATATAAATTTATTAGTATATCTCTGGGTCTCACAGATCTTTGTATTGCATGAGAATCATTTTCATAATGTGTAATCAATAGTGAATTTTCAAGTTAAGGATTCCTTTTTTTTCTGAGCGAAAACGCACATCCCCTACTCTGCCACTGCTGATTGGGGAGGTTGGGGCTTCAAATCAAACATTAGACACATATCTTTGTGACTGATGTACTATTCATATTTTGACAGTTGCTACTTTGTATTTTGTTGTTGTGTTTTTTTTTTTTATACTACGTAGGTGGCAGACAAGCACACGGCCCACCTGGTGGAAAGCGGCCACCGTGGCCTATGAACGTGTGCAACACTAAGGGTGTCACACACGCGCTGCCCACCCTGAAGGGAAAAGGGGAGAGCTGGGAAGGGGTGGGGAGGCTAGGAAGGGGAAGGGAAGGAGGGGTATAGTGAGCTCTGGCTACCCTACTTACCGGCGGGAACACAACACGATAGTTATTATGACCGCGGTCTTCTGTAGGGCGGAAGTACTTCTCCAGTTGGACAGCTCATTTTGGACGGGAGATACCGTCGTGTCCTACCTCCGTTAGAGGCGTTGTGTATTATGTAACTGTCATAAATAATTGCTTGGAAGAAATTGCTGAAGTTCACTGCAAATTCATCAGTCATCAGCATCAACCTATATGTTAATACTGGTCACATTGGAATCTTTCACCTCAGAACCCACGGACATGCACTTTTTCTGCTAATGGCACTGTACACTGATTTTTGTTTAGTGCCTTATTAATTTAATTTTTTTTTCTAAAGAAGAAATAGAAATGGAGGTTGAGAATCCACCAGAGCCACCACCACAGAGAGTAGTCATGAAACATAACACTGTTCCGAACAGAATGATGCAACAGTAAGTTTTTGTATGACCATCTTATTAATACATTTTCATTAGTTTAGCATGTTGGAGTGTAATAGATTCTTCAAATTTATTTTTTTAACATACTAAGGATGTTAAAAATATTTACAAATCATGTAAATATTATAATTATTCACAATAAAAAAAAAGAGTGAACAACAAAATATTTTGTTCTTAAAAAGCATAAGGTGCTGGAGCACTATGCTAGCTTAGCATGAATGATAAGTAAATAAAATGAATGTTTTATTATGCATTAAATTTTCTATGGACTGTGTGAAAGAGGATATGGCAAGGAAGGAAGTGATTGAGGAAATGACATCCGATAGGAATGTATGGAAGAGAATGACATGTTGCGCCGACCCTAAATAATTGGGACAAGGGCAGGAAGATGATGATGATAAATTTTCTAATCCCAACATCAAAATTTATATTGTTTTATTAAACTTTATGAAATGAAAATTCTTGAATATTTAAATTTTATGATTGCAGTGATGCCAACATGTTGATCGAAGCCATATCATTTTCATCAGCTGGCAAAGTCCAACCATTCCTTGTGTCGGTCAGTTCAAATGCTAGTCTTGTACTTGATATACATTGTCACTTGAAGAAGGAAGAAGTTTATGGGTATCTGGCTGGAACTTGGGATCTCAATAATCATAGTATGTATTATTTATAAAGTCTTCTGCTGATTTCAGCGGAACGCGAGGTGGCCAGTCGCCCGTAAAGACTGGCCACCCTGCGTCCCGCTCAATGTGTATTAACTATTGTTAGGATAGGAAAATTTTGTCATCATAATAATTAGTGTTATTATGAATACACCATAAATAGCACTCTGTATTTACACAGATGATAAATGTTTTGATTACTCCCACAACCAAGTTTCGCTATGATTATTCCATTATTACTATTTAAAGTGACTATTATTAAAAGTTTTTTTTTATGTTCCAGATCTAATGATTACCCACACCTTTCCTTGTCTAATTAGTAAAAATGACAAAAGACCAAGAGTTTTAGTAGAACTAGAGATACAAATGGAAATAGAAAAGTTAGGACTCATACTACTTGGCTGGTATCATTCCCACCCAACTAACCCTGCCATGCCTAGTCTTAGAGATTGCGATAACCAATTAGAGTATCAGATCAAAATGCGAGGACCTAGTGAAATATCTTATATACCATGCATTGGAGTCATTTGCTGTAAGTATATCAATAAATATTCTAGGACATTATTCACAGCCTTAAAGGCTTTCGACTGTGTTCTTCGCGCCGTGATCTGGTGATCACTGCTGGCTAAAGGGGTTCCACAGTTTTATATTGATACTACCCTAGACACCAACTAAGTTGGGAAAAGGTTCAGAGGATGATGACAACCTAGACACGTACTAAGTTCTCAATTCACGAAACTCTTCCCCATCACTATCAGAGCACACCCAGCCCATATCTATCCACTTTGTCAAACAGCATCAGAAACTTATATGAGCATCCTCATTGATGTTTATATATGCTGATGACATCAACAGGGTGGTGGATTCGGAAAGGGGCAGATTGACGAGATATGTGAATACATGGAAGGAGGCGCTTGGGGACGGTGGCCTGATGCTAAATGCGGCGAAGAATGAGTACTTGACACTAAACTCCACAGATACTACACCTATTCATATAGGCGATGAACTGGTCGAACGCACGGACCAGGTTAAGTACCTAGGGTTGGTACTCCATACGACTCGTGACATCGATTATGACGTAAGGGTGCATTGCCGCCGCTCAGTGGCTCGAGGTAACTGATGTCACACAGAGGAGTTACGTGTCACGAATGAATATGCTGCAGTAGGTGTGTGGTGCCACGGGTAAGGACCGCGTGAAGATCTCTGACATCTGGAGCAGCCTCCACCGGCTGCAATGCACGAGAGTCGCCTTCGCTGGTGGGACAATGTTCTGCGGCAACCACCAGACATTTGTCAAACAAACAAATGTCTGGTCATACTGCTTCCGCCCGGTTATTCCCAGTCGTCACCCTAGAAGTGCTGACTAAGCGTCGTGGAGAACTACCATGGATGTGTAAGATCATGCAAAGTGGAAAAGTAAAAGCCGGAACCGCTTTCCGTTTTCCTGACTCCTAGGTAAAATCCTCAGATGCGACCGGGACTAGCGCAAGAATGATGATGATAATCTACACAGCCGTATTTAAAAGCAAAGTAGGCGTAGCTTAACTATCATGTAATGTCGGTTCCAGATAATGCGATTTTTTTGTAAATTGCACCACAATGTACTAATACCTACAATTACTTTCCAAAGCTAAATACATGATTTTTATATATTATTATTTGTTTCAGCACCTTACAATCCAGAGAGCCCAGTTTTAGAGTCATCTCTTACTTTCTTTTGGGTAATGTCTCCACCAGAGCAGAGACCTACAGAATACCCTCGACCGTTACTGTTGCAGCACAACATGGTACACGACAGTCACTTGTCAACTCATACTATGGAACAAATACGTAAAAGCATTAAGTACTATTTTTCATTCCCTGATGATACATTCATTGATTTTAAAGACAATTTTAAACCTGATATTACATACCTGGACAAGCTAAAGTGCACTTTAACTGCAAAGTTTCCACGAGAGCAAAGTGATGGCTTATTGTGGCATTTTATAAGGGATGAATTAGGATGTTCTTCTGAAAATGACGACAAAATGGATTTGGATGCTTTATTGGCAGTTCCTCAACCAATACCGGTATCGAAGCCTAGTCAACCCACAACTGTGCCTAACTTCCCGTCAGTTAGTACATTGCAACAGATGGTCAGTCGGCCGGCGGGTGTACCGCCCATAAGTGTTTCCTCAAGCATTGGGTCCGGTTCACCTCATAAATTTGAAACACCACAATTGAATATACCCGTGCTACCTACATCTTCTAAATCAGCATCGAAATCAGCTACTCCTACGCTTCCATCGGCATATCCAAGTGGCTTAGACATGCTGACAAGTATGGCTCTCGGTTTAGGCACTCCTAATATGCCACTACCTTTGGGATCGTCTAGCTTAGAAAGTCTAGCGGCAGCAAATAGTATGCTTACTGGCCTTTCTCCTGGAATGTCCTCTAGCTTAGCGGCTAGTTTATCGAGCAGCAAACTACCTGATCCACCCTCTTATGCTGCCTCCCTTCAAAATTTGACCAACAGTATTGGAAATTACGATAAAACAACGAGTAGTACTGCGACAAGTACGTCATCTAGTACTCCCATACCAGCCAGTCTTGCGTCCAATCTCATGATGAGTTCGGCAGACATTGCTAATGCATTGTTTTCTGCTAGTAAATATTCTAGTGCAGGCATACTAGGAATTCCAGATCCCATGTCGAAATCAACTTTAGCAGCCAACAATATGTTCTTGTCGCCTTCCTTAATGAAAATGCAAGAGTCTTTGATGAAACCACTTTCTACCAGTAGTCCCATATCTACTAAAGCCGGGTTAGATCAAAGTATGTTGATGAAATCACCTCACGATTTAATGAAAAACAGCAGTAAAGACTATTTACCGCCGGATTTTGGTAGCATTGGTAAAGGGAAATCGGAGAATCCGTTAGACGCTATGAAAATGAGTGAAACCAGTAGTAGTTCTTCTAAGATTGAAACTGCTAAGTCTGAGAGTATGGATACTGCCACAGATTTCAGCATGCCGTCGCGAGTCGGTGGTGAGTCTTTTTTGAATCAGATGTTGGAATTGACGAAAAAGACGACTATGCCTGATTATTTATCGGACTACACCCAACCACTAAAATTAACCAAACCGGAAGACCTAACTACGTCTGTACCGCCATCGAGCCATTCTTACATGAATACTTCGAGTATTGTAGATACTATTGCGCAAGTGGCGATGGGCAATTTTTCGAAACACGAAGAGCCCAAAGATTACGCGAAGGATATTCAAGACTATAGTTCTAAAGTGAGTGGCAATGACAGCGAGAACTGAATAAAAGTTGAAAAATCATGTATTTAATGTGTGCTTATTAAAAATACACATCGAAATTATGGAAATAAGCGTTAGCTTCCATCTTAGTATTTGTGTATGGCAGATTTTAGGTGGCCACTATTGAATATTCCATAATCGAATATATTATAAACTTTCTGTGATTTTTCATTAATAACATTGTGTAATGTGTGTGTGTAGTATGACGCAGTTTGTGTGTTTGTAAGCAAGTCTCTGTGTTCTATAGTATGTCTAAATATGATATAGGTAATTATATATGTAGGTCCTCATACCAACCATATGACGTTTATGTCGATAATATGATAAGATTGGTTTAATCGCATCAGATAAACAATGGCAGCGAAAAAGAAGTAGAAATAGTTGAGTAACTGTCAAATTACGTCATGTAATCGAATTTATGTAATTGTACACTTTGTCAAGTAAATACAAATTATACATTTCCGCATTCCTGGTATCTCTAAGGTCCACCAATATTTTACTATGTTTGACTTGGTAGTGTGAATTAATGAATTAAAAAAAAATCTGCTGCTAAAATAATTACGATGTCATTTATAATAAATAATAATATATTAAATATATTAAGTATTTAGTCAGTATTTCATTAATTCGAATATTTATTTTGTACGTATTTAATAAAAATGTCATAATAATGTTGCTTTTTGTTGAACCCATAGTATATGAATTTGTTGTTATTGTTGAAATATTTCTATTTCTATGAATCGTAATCGATACGGTTACGATTCGTAGAAATGGAAACTATCACTCATCAAAATACTCTAATGAATGACGAACAGCCTTGAATTGTATCATTGAGTTGTATAAAGTATTTGGTTTTTGATTTGACACGCCGCTCGGGAAGGAGACTGGGAGTTTGGCTAGTATCGGTGTGCTTCGCTTTTGTTCAGCGTTTTCTCTCTCGCATCTACAATTATAACCGAACCTATAGTTTCATATTCTTGTTCATAGAATAAATCATAGGTTCGGTTTTAAATACTCTATGAAAGTATTGAACTGTCAGTCTGATGTACGAAAGAGATAAAGCTCTACAAAACCGAAGCAAGCCGATATTTACTGGATTTTTGACGCGACGTTTTTGAGTGACCTTGTTTGTAAGCCCTTACTCTTCTTGATGCGATATGCTAAATCAAAAGAGCAAGTAAAAGAGAGAGATAATATACCCCCTCTTTTCTCTCTCTCTCTCTCATGGTAGACGGCGGAAGAATTACTCATTTTTATAATAACAATAGATATGTACATCATTTGAATATATATAAGATAAATAAAACAAGCTTTGTAAATCAAAACGCGATTGATCTACGATTAGCGATAAATGTGCAATCAACTTCGATATCTTTTATGACCGTGGCTTGATATGAGGATTAAAACCAAACGGGTCAGTACTTAGTGTATATATTTTATTGTTGTACCATTCATTTCGCCAAGTTTCTGGTAATTCGTTAGTCGAAATCGAATCGGTCTGTGATAAAGGTGTGTGATAATGATAATTATAATTATGTGCGCATTCAGGAATTTTCTTTGATTAAAAGTAAGTTTTGTTTTCAATTCTATTAATATAGGACCACAATAAATGTATATGAAGTTTATGGTTTACGGTCCAATACCTTATAATACCTTGTACATAGTGTTCCTACTTTGGTAGGTACAAAACATTGTCATAGTCACGTATATAGATTGTTACAGAAATAAGGCATGGCCACAAAACCTAAAACACCAGGATTCACGGGCCTAGGAGACGACAGCGAGTCTGACTCGGAGTATACACCACTCTTCGACGATGCTGATGAACTAGAGTAAATATTTTAGTATCTTATTATACATAAATAGGTACTTGTAAAATAATGATAACGCAAAGATACGATACGAAGAGGGTAGGGGGTTGCCAGAACTAATATTGATTTATGTAAACAAATATTCACGAAACAATAGAAGTGAACAGCATTTATGTTTTCTTACTTTAATATGTATCTTTTACATGGCCCTTATACCTATTTGCTTTTAATGAATGTTATCTATGAAGTGTTAGTGAATATAACACATACACTACCTACTTGACTTTTGTTGTTATTAAGTACTTAAAGTGGCAAACAAGCGCTGTGCCAATTGAAACATGTGATATTTAATTTCTAAAATGTTAGTTATTATTGTAGGTACCCGTAGGACGATATGGTAGATAGCTAATTGTCTCGAACTAAATAATGTCAAGTTATGGAACCAACCTTCTCAAACGACTGGCGATGTCTGTAAAATGGTAGATTTCGCAACTCCCTGTTACCTGGATATATTTACAATGCATTATCCCACCTGCACCTTTCAGTTCGTCCGTCCATCTTACCTACTGTGTGACGATTAAAATTAGTGGATTCCGCAGACAGTTTATTCCGAGTTATTCATGTTCATTATTGCAACAGGATGCGAAATGCGAAGTAACGATGATAATAAAATTGTAATGCTATCAGTGCAGTAGCATCTTGGTTTAGTCGTAACTAATGTTGAAATCTATTGTTTTAATCAGTTTTAGTGGTGACGAATAAATTTTGTGCAAGAATTTACAGGAAAACATTAGACTAGGTTTTTATTAGAACTGCGTAATCTTGACCAATGTGAGGTCTCAATTTAGATTGGCTGGTGTTGTTAGTAGATAGAATATTAGTAATTTGGACTTCATACCTAAATTTATAAAATAAAGGAACGTACTGCTATGGTTGACTACAAAAACATAATTAGAACACAATACCTATCTACACACATATGAAGTTGATACATTTTTATTACAAGTGAGTATGTAATATGATTCTTGCTAGTAAGTAAATTAACTTATTTCCTCCAGTCAAAGAACTGCCCAAGAAACAAAAGGATGGAATCTATTCAGAGAGCTTCCAGTGAAGAAGGAGAGTGGGTCTATGGCATCTACTGCCTGCATAGATGGAAGTGTAAAGGCCCTTAAAGTTATAGCGTACATACTTATATTCGGGATAGTTCTTGCATCTGCTGTACTGGCCAAAGGAACACTGCTATTCATCACATCACAATTAAAAAAAGATAAGCAGATTGTCCACTGCAACAAAGACTTAGGTAAGTTTCGAATTTAACTGGAATACCTAAAGGATGACAAGGTCGTCCGATTCTTACCAATTACTAATTGTCGTTGGAATATTTTACTTCAGTCGTTCATTAGGTATATTATAACATAACATAAACTCACGCCTATATCCCCGAAGGGGTAGGCAGAGGTGCTAGCACCCACATTTCGCCAGTTTATGTTTTAGGTCCCAACGTAAAAGGTGGCGAGCCTATTGCCATTAACCGGGCACTTATAACCCTGCCATAAATACACACATAACTTCGAAAAGCATCGTAAAGTCATTAGTGTGTGCGCCATGGTAAAAACTGGGATCGAACCCGAGACCTCGTCTCAGCAGTCCATTACCTATACCACTAGGCTTCATTGCAACTTTCTTTTCTTTCAGAGTTAGATGCACAATTCATAACAGTACATTCATTAGAAGAGCGTATAACATGGCTATGGGCAGCTTTAATAGCATTCAGCATACCAGAACTAGGTGTGTTCCTACGGGCAGCCAGAATTTGCTTTTTCAAAAGCTTCAAGAAACCAACTATTTTACAGTTTCTTATCGTAAGTATATGGCCATTTTTATCCGCTCTGGTAGGTATATGTTTAATAACATGTAACATTACGGATATATTTATTGCAATCATTTATATAACTCAATTTGGGGTGTCCATATCCGTACTAGCTTCTTGGAGGCTCAAGGCAAGATCACCTGCAAGCCTGATTGACGGGTGATCAAGGCTCTGGTGAGTAAGTAGTATGAGCAACAGGACGAGCAGTAAAATGGGCCTAGACTCCAAAGTGCTATCTTTGAATGTAGAAGAAGATGCTAGATATAGAAGTGGAATGCTCTGTTCGCACACGTGTTTCCTTCTTCTTATAACTCCGGGTTTTTTAAGCGGAGCGTGAAAGAGCATCTCCCGAGGTCGCTAATGTATTGGGAATATTGGGATCATAATTTTAAGATACAGTGTCCCTTATCTTCTGGACTTCACCCTCACTCTTTAATACATATCCAACGGGTGCAGTCAATTGTTGGATTGAATATAGAAAGTAATAGTTGTGATTTTATTTCAGGCTCTATTAATAGAAACACTGCACACATTCGGCATAGCGATGTTAGTATTGATTATTTTACCGGAACTTGATGTGGTGAAAGGTGCTATGTTGATGAACGGCTTATGTATAGTACCTGGTATTTTAAACGCCATTTCGAGAGACAAAACTGACCCTCGCTACCATGTTAAAGTATCTATAGATGTATTTGCTATATCCGCTCAAGCGACTGCATTTGTTGTTTGGCCGCTGTTATCAGGTGACAATATTTTATGGACAATACCTGCGGCGTGCATTTTGATCTCATTGGGATGGTGGGAAAATTTCGTGGGATCCTTAGGGAGACACACACCAGGTAAGTTTTGCTCCATTAGTGTAACGTATCTACCTAAAACTAATATTATATTTGATGCAGGTTCATTTTAGAGCTCATAATACATAGGTATACCTATTCTCACTGTATGGCAGGTTAATATCATTTACAAATGTCGATTTCTTGACTTTTTACGAAAATTAACACTGGAACTTTAATGATTTTTTTGTGAATGTTGTATCTGTAGATATTATACTATAAACAAGATATAACTTCTAGCTCCAATAGATAGATATTCATCGGACAAAAGTTATAATTTTGATGTGCACGTTATACTTAGGTAGATACATTGTATTCCAGGTTTGCGATATTTGCAAGAACTTCGCGATGACTTCAAAAGAACAAGATATTATACACAGCGATTGCTTTCTATATGGAAGATAATCTTTTTCATGTGCTGCATTTTGTTGGCAATGCATATTCAGGATGATGATGTTTCATCATTTTTCACCGAAGTAAACAGTGCGTTCGGCGATCGTTATTACAACGTATCTGAGGTAGGAATTTTCTTAAATAATTAGGTAATAATTCTAACTGATCGAATTCGTGGACGATGGGGGAGACCTATGTTCAGTAGTGGACATTCTATGGCTGAAATGGTGATAATGAATTACATATCTATATGTAAATTATTTAGGGTAGGGTGTCTCACATTGAACCGGGTAAATTTCAAAGTCTTGTAGCGTGCTCATTTTTCGATGAATGCTTTCAATTTTTTGTGTATTGTTAGTAAATTTATTTAGCTACAATAATACAATCACATATTGTTTAGATTCCATTTGGTTTCAGAGTAAAGAAACAATTTATGGAAAACGAGATTTGGTTCAATGTGTCCATCGGGATGTACTCATTTAACCAGGGTATTTTCCACATTGAACCACCTTATTAGCTATATTATATATTTAGACTAATTTGTATTTAATCCTATAACGAATCAAAATAATTATGTGCAGAAAATTTTGAAATCAATTAGTATGCTACGGTTCAAATCAAATTTAGATAGGAAAAAATTAATGATTCGACGGGATTCGAACCCGCGATCTTTCCCTTACAGGGGGAAGGAGCAAGATTGTAAGGGAAAGATCGCGGGTTCGAATCCCGGTGAAGCGTTAATTTTTTCGTATCTAAATTTGAATAAAATAATTGCAATCTTAGTCCAATTTAACATCTGGAGTGAACTGGGGTAACAGGAACCATGGTTCAATGTGTACCACCCAAAAGTGGCTCATTGTAGGACAGGCCCCGTTTTAATAACTGACCTCAAAATTTTACCGGGAAAACAATCTCGCAGTGTAACGAATTATGATGCATTTATGTGTTGGGTTATTATGTAAAACAGGGTTTATATAAAAAAACCAATATCATTTACAGCAAAAACGTGAAAAAAGAAACAAAATTGCAGAAAAAAATTACTTTTTGAGCAATTTTCGTAAAAATGTTTCTCACACAAACTCTTCGCACACTATCGCCAGTCAAACTAGTGGGCAGAAGGGGAAGGTAAATACCTCTCTTTTACCCCTATTAGCCCAGATCGGCAACGTCATATTTCCGAAATAAGTAGGTGGTTAAATGTAGCTGCCTGGTTCATTGTGAGACACCCGACCCTACTTGAATTGTAACGGGGATTAGGTAGGTATATTAGTATCTACCTATAGTAACCAATGCACCGGCATGGTATGATTCTACTACAGCTAGGTACTATGTAGCTACTCTCCTCTAATAAATTCGGAGTAACTGCAAACAGTTTGATCAATATCGTCTCAACCAGAGCCAGTGGGTAACTACGGTAACTTATTGGTTCAATTAGTCGTAAAATGTCTCACGAAAAATTTCATTATTTGTATCTTCTTGTAACTTCCCTGACAAATACGTAGGTACTACGTCACAAAAACTGGCTTATCTTTCGTACAGACGCCCAAATTATTTATTTCCAATTTATCTATTTAGGATACCTAGTATCTGCTTAATACTTTCCAATGCATGTATTTAAAGTATTAAACTACATTGATAATATTTAATCTTCGCGTGAGCCAACCTCGAGCTCCAAAGTAAAAGTTTTGGGTATTCGAGCCCGTGGTCCTTTGATCTTCCACTCCTCCGTGTGGTTTATTTTGGATATCTTAAATTATCCACATTCTAGAACTTATATTACAAACCACTTAAGCTATGCTCTAGATATCTACATTACTAGTCTTGAATACTCTGTTATACGTCCTAGAATATTTTTATTATTTTTAGGTTCAGGTAGTACAGTACGCATTCGAGGGCATGGTACGATACGACCTAACTGGAGGTACGGTATCGCTGCCAGCTTCGTGGGGTACTGCGTTATGGGTGGTATTAATTCAAGTGGGAGCCGCATATGTCTGCTATACAGTTGGCAAAATTGCTTGCAAGGTCCTTATACAAAACTTCAGCTTTACATTTGCGCTCAGTCTCGTTGGTCCAGTGACAGTAAATCTCCTCATAGTCTTCTGCGGCATAAAGAATGCAGATGCTTGTGCTTTTCATGGCACTATTCCAGATTATCTATTCTTCGATATTCCACCGGGTGAGTTATTTTGAATGATATTACTTATAAATTACTTATACATTTAAATGTCATGATTAAGTAGCTAAAGTCAGGATGCTACGATATTTTGCATTAGGTCACAGTAAGTTTTGACGTAGATTGTACCGTGATTTATCTAATCACCACATAGTATCCAATAAGTCCAGTAAGTCATTGTCAAGGTTCAATGTTAAATAATAAAAATATAGTCGTGTCTAGACCTTCTAGGTCTAGGTGCATGGTGGCCACACGGAAGTTTGTTCTATTTTCGATAATGGTAGTTTCAATATATCAGTATCATTATCATCAGATCAATGACTTTTAAGATAGAATTTTAGAATTAAATGCCTATTCTTATTTGGAGTAACATTTAACCATGTTTTTGCTTTCAATTTGAAGACTTCCACCACGGTCATGTCCAAATGTCTTAACACAAGAAAGATTTGTTTTATTTTAGTATATTTCCTACGAGAGTTCGTTGGTCGTGAAATGGCGTGGGTGTGGTTATTATGGCTATTATCACAGGCGTGGATTACTCTCCATACTTGGCAGCCACGCTGCGAACGACTAGCCGCTACGGATAAATTATTCGCCAAGCCCTGGTACAGCGGAGTTCTTATAGACCAGTCATTGCTTTTGAATAGGACTAAGGATGATAACGAGCTTTATATCGAAGTAAGTAAACTAAGTTATGCGTAAAATAAAATAAATGTCAGTAAGCTTGAAATAGTCGCGTTTATGTGTTGGTTACCTACTTGATAATTGATTATTGCCTGACGAACTTCGCCGATTATTGCCTGGCCAATTAATTTCTTAGCATATGAGTATATACGCCAGGGCCATCCCTACATAATAAATAGAGATTTCGAAGCTTGAGTATATGATTAAAGTACCTACTTAGCATTGTATTTTTAAACTTCAAATCGCTATGAATTTTGCAATATTAGCGTTATGACATACTGTATGTGTTGACTCTATTTCATAGCATGTTGTTCTTACGAATCGGTGATTCAGAGCAGGCAAATAGTCGTCTGAATTTTCGCTAGCAGTTGATTGTCGTATGTTTCAGGATTCCACACCAAATGACGACTATCATTCCATTACTAGCATAGATAAAGTATCTAAGGACATAAAATCGACTGACTGTGCAACAAGGTATTGGATTTTTTTACTTGTGTTAACGTGTAATTATACAGAAAGAAACATTTTCAAATGATTTATTTACTAAGTTACACATATTGAGAACTCACTTGTACTTTTCCACAGTATTTTTATTTTTTAATAGACCTGACCGGTTTCGCCTTACGCCTTATATGTCATTGTAAACCTTTGAGGATGCCGTAAGGCGAAACCGGTCAGGTCTATTAAAAAATAAAAATACTGTGGAAAAGTACAAGTGAGTTCTCAATATGTGTAACAACAAATTCCACCAAGTGCCATCAATCAACAGTATAAATATTTACTAAGTATTTTATTTATTATAAATTATAATATTTTTTTGACAAATGTAGGTACATAATTATTGTAAAACTTTGACATTCATAAGTGCTCTTTATGTGCCTAAACTGAATAAACGAAATTGATTCTTTGATTCTTCTTCTTTGACATAATCCGGATACTTCTACATAATACGGAAGATACGAATAAAAAGAAAGGGTACACCACTACAAAAAAAAAATTCAAGACTTCATGAATTTTTCTCCTAAACTGTAAATTACGTTTAGCTGCCCACATCACACAAAATTAATGTATTATGTAACTTAAGTTCGCTCTTCAATCCAGCTTCGTACGGAACCTTCAGTGCGCGAACCCATTTATCGATAATCTTTAATTTTGTCTATACATTTTTACGGTAAAACTTACCAGTTATGAGAAAAATGAAAAAAGGCCGACATTTTTCACCTTTGAATTTGTAAATTTTTTTAAGCACACAGAATCGATGGAGACTTTCGTTATCTTATTTATAGTGATGTACCTACCCGAAGACTCGGCTAATTTTCAATTAGTTCTGTGAGATTTTTTCCTATTTGACCACCCACGACATGTGAATAAGAATTTTATGTTTTATAGAATTTACGTCTGTGCTACTATGTGGCACGAAACTAAGGAGGAAATGATAGAGTTCTTGAAGTCTATCCTCCGCTTAGATGAAGATCAGAGTGCTCGGCGTGTAGCGCAGAAGTATTTGGGCATTGTTGATCCTGATTACTATGAACTGGAAGGTAAGTGTTGATCTATGTATTATAAGTTTGGAAGATGATTAAGTTGGTTTATTAATTTAGCATGTACCTATTGTAAGAATATCTAATGGTCGAGCAGGGAGTACGTATATCAATCAGGTCGAAGACGTTTTAAAGAAAAGCCAGGAAAAAAGTACCTACTCGCAACCGATGAGCATACCCATATGAATACTATTTTGAAAGTAGAAGATGGGAAAGGGCCCCCGCATACCTGTTTGCTCCTTCTACTTTCATAATGGACACATGCTCACCGTGGTTGCGGGTACTCGTAGCAATATAACTGCGGAAATAAATGTGGAACAACGGTGTTCCCATGTACTTACTTTCTAGTGAATTTAAGTACATCGATGATTAATATTTCTATCGCCACACATTGATATTCTCAACAGATAATATAATTGAAAAATGCAATTTTGAGGAAAATAAAGACAGTAAAACATTCGAACTTAGTCTCAATAATAACAGATTCCGCATGAAGAATACGACAGTTGATAAATTCATTATAAGTAAACAGAACAGTTGAAAGTACAATGGGCAGGGCAGCCGGCAGTCCACAGCCTTATCACCTTATCTAAATTATCGGTGCTTCCATTCGCCTTATAAAATCTTGAATCCTAAGATTAATCAATTAGCCTAGCCCAGTCACCCTTTTCGGGTCGTCAGTATCAGGCTAGGAGCGTCCCACCTTCCGTTTGCTTTCTCGCGGTCTCCACTCTAGGAATCACCTGCTCCAATGGATATCGGTCCTTCGACAGATGACTTCAAAAATACTATATGCATAGTTAGTCAAGTCAGTGTCCACGTTTTGGTACCATAGGCCGGATAACTGGCAAGACTCGACTAAAACCTTCGTTTTAAGAGATTGCGATAGGGTTGATGAGAAAACCTGCCGTAGTTTGTCAAAAGCTAAGTTAAGATGTTTCTACCAAACTGTATAATCTGACCAAGGTAGACATGTTCCTGAACAAATTCGAGTGTCGACCTTTCGACGTCAATCGGTCTCGGTCGACATGTTTATTGGTTGGTTTTGTTCACACCAAGACAAATGTCGAGAGACGACGCATCTCGCTCAGCTACTCCGGCCACTCCCCAAATATGACGATATCATCGGCGAACCGAAAATGTGAGACTTATCCACTGTTTATGTTTAGGTGATTACCAAGTCCTAACCGTCCAGTCCAATCCAGTGTTTTGAAAATATCCTCTAATGCGTTAGTGACACGGGTGACACCCGTTCCACGTGCCAGGGTATGGAAATCCTTGAATATATTCATTAGTATATATCAATGTTCACAGCTCATATTTTCATGGATGACGCATTTGAAGTGTCAGATCATAGTGCAGAGGATGCTCAAGTCAATCGATTCGTAAAGGTCTTGGTGGACACGGTCGACGAGGCTGCCTCCGAGGTTCATTTAACAAATGTTCGACTCAGACCACCAAAGAAATACCCCACTCCGTATGGCGGCCGATTGGAATGGACTCTCCCTGGAAAGAACAAACTGATATGTCACCTTAAAGACAAATCTAAAATAAGACACAGGAAACGTTGGTCTCAGGTATGTAATCAAATATATGTCGGATGTAGATAACAAGTGTAATAACTGATTTTGAAATTGGTGATTAAGGAAAACAAACAACAGTGGCGTGAAATTTAGAATTGTTATTTGTTTGTTATCAAAGTGATATCTTTAGGAATCAATAAGTTATCAGTTATCTATCCAATTTTATTGATAGCTTGCTTTTGTATATCGGTTAATATATTGGATTTAAATACATTGATATAAACGACATTCCCATATTATAAAATTTTACACAGAGTCGAAAATCTTGAGTATTGCGTCTCACGGTATTATTGAACGAAATAAAATGATAATTGAACGAAATGAAATTATGCTTATTTTACGCTTATTAAAAAGACGTTTCAAGGCGGTGTAAAGTATTTAATATTCAATTAATTATATTATTATAATGGCTCATAATTAAATATTTTCGATTTCGATGACCTGGATCAGTTTTCAATTAAATTGCCATAGAAGGGGCAAATTGTAATGATATTGACAAAAAAGAACAAGCTAAAAGCTTGCTAAAATAATAATTGCTCATGATTCTACGAGTATGAAAATCTTTAGTATTTTGTAATACATAATTGATACTTAACACACTTGTACTTCTCCACTGTGTATGTTGTAATGATAATATTATTATTTCAAACTTTACTTAATTTGGGTCTAGATTGTATTGTGTAAAATGCCCATATTTAGTATGACAATTGTAAGGGCATCACAAGCAACGATTCGTCTCAAATTTCCCAATTTCGATATCGATTCAGCAATATGAGGCAAGCACAGTGGTAGCCCTCGTTTTGAGTCACTCAAATTGTGAAATTGGCGTTAATATCAAAAGCTGACAACAAGGATCAACGTTTAGTGAAAACCAGGCCAAGCCCGAAATATTCGTTAATCAGTAGGTCTACGGAGACAGGTATTCGGAGTATTTCCCGTGAAACACTTAATGTATCACCTAGCTGTTCCAAGGTACCTTGACCAAAATTTTGCACCTATCTGACTGTCTTCTGTTTATCAACATCAATGATGAATGAATGAGGAATAAAATAAAAGATTTATTATATATTTATATATAAACTTTGATTCTTCAGGTGATGTACATGTATTATTTACTGGGTCACCGTCTTATGGACCTGCCAATTTCTGTAGATCGTAAGGAAATTTTGGCAGAGAATACATACTTACTTGCTTTGGACGGTGACATCGATTTCAAACCGATGGCAGTTACGTTGCTCATCGATCTTATGAAGAAGGATAAAAATTTAGGTGCCGCGTGTGGACGCATACATCCAGTGGGCTCAGGTAAGAACTCGACTAACTTTTTTTAAGAGTGAAAGAATTCATCCTTCACCGGGTTCGAAAGATTGTTCTTGTTTATTTAAGAAAGTTTCTTACTAATACCTACTCATATTGTCGCTTTAAGTACCTAGTGAAACCGAAAATATTTCTTTACGTGTTTTCTTTCATTTATAGATATTATATTTTTTCATGATGCAGTATTAAGTAGAAATAAAATTTTGAGATAGGAAGTATAAGTATTTAGGACATAATCAGATTTTATTAAATATTCATAGGAATTTTAAGGGGACATGATAATGAGATCTAGGTCAGAGACGGTTCTATTAATATATTGTTATTGATTTCCGTCCTGAACACCGATAATTTTGCGAAAAACATTGTGAAACAGCTATTTAAAATAAAGGTTCTGAAATTTCTCAATACAATAAAACTGAGGAAAATAAGATATTTCCTTTGGAATATTAAAATCAATAATGCTATTAACATGGAGTAGTCATTATTAAACATAAATATTAGACAGCAGAATTCTAACATGGCCGTGTTAGCATTTTTGATGAAGATCATCTGAATGACGTCTAAATGAGATTACCACATCCGATATGATTGAAATAATTCACGATATCGTGACAAACGATCAGGAGGTGAAAGTGCGGGCCTGCTGAGACGAGACTATGGAGTGAACTTATTTCAACACAACAAGTACAAACATATTTTAACCATTCATTTGGATATGAATGCTGTGACTTTTATAAGAAATTGCGAATGAATTAGAACAAAGGTATTCAATTTTGGAATAGTACCTACAAATTTAGTAAGCACACCCTAATAAAATCTATTAAAAAGTATAATATGCTGTTTCATCTGGTTACGACAGGGTGATACCTAATACTAATATCAATTTAAAAAATAAATAGTAGGTAGGATATTAAAAATTATTTATTCATACAATTTCAAAAGTAAGTATATATCATAATACCTTATTATTTATTTATGTTAGGTACTTCTAAAATGAAAAAACTAAATGAATAAATTAAATAAAAATTTCAATGCTGCGTTTTGGAAATGTTTTACCTACATTATTAGCATTAAATCAAAATTACGGTAAGAATAAGTTATATAGTTCAGTTACGTAACACAAAAAATGAATTATTAATTTGTATTTCCCAAGTATAATAATGAGGATTGCGTGAAGGAATGCCGCAAGCTTCAGTAGACGGAAGCGCTACACGCATAAACATACTTTTTACATCGTTAAAGCAAGTGATAATTTATTTCTAATACATAACGACATTTAAAGTCCGAGGTAGGTGTATTACAAGGAATCGTTTAAAACGCACCACCAAGATTCTAAATAGTCTTCATAAATTAAAAGTACCTGTAGTCATTAGGCTATCCGTTTACGCTCTTTATGTTTAGACTTTTTTAAGACTATTAACTTTTCACAAAATTTGTTCAACGCAATATGGCTTTTTTATATAATTTTTTTATTATTATGCGGTCATAAAGTTCAAAAGTCATAAAATGTTTAATTACATACAGAAATTTCTTGTCTTTTCTTCCAATCTAAAAATAAACAGTGATAATCTATGCCCTAAGAACCTTTCGGCTCCAACGGCCATCTTTTCTTCTTGCTATGTCCCCCACCCACTGCCCCTTCAGCTTGCTAACGCTCCCCATTTCTGATTCGATCTCGTCGAGAAATTTCGAACATAACCCTTGCCATAGCTAATTGTGTGACCTTGAGCTTTCCTATGAGGTCCTTATAACTTCTGTGGCAGGCGTGACGGTAGAACCACATGCTACGTCAGAGGTCGCGGGTTCATAAAAATTACTGCTCAGTGCAAATATTTGTATACATGACTAATAATATTTGTTGTCCTCTCCTATGTTTTAGGTTTCATGGCGTGGTACCAGATGTTCGAGTATGCAATCGGACACTGGCTACAAAAGGCGACAGAACACATGATCGGCTGCGTACTGTGTAGTCCTGGATGCTTCTCTTTGTTCAGAGCGAAGGGTCTGATGGACGATAATGTTATGAAGAAATATACGCTAACCTCGCATGAAGCACGACATTATGTGCAGTACGATCAGGGTATGTCTCCTCTCCTATTAAATAGTTGCTTTCTTTACTCTTTGATTAACAGTTATTTGCATATGCTCAATAATTTTCATCTGCTCCTAATCTGTTACCTGTATTAATAAACACTTCCTAATAGTGATCTACGATGGAACACGTTTACCTAGAAAATGGGTTGGACAGTCTATATCCAGAACGGAAGTTTAACCCGTGATAATTCCGTATATTTAACTGAGCTACCAGATAGTGTCCAGCTAGCTCAGTTATCTGTAGTATATGTTCAATGTCAATTAGCCTATCGCAGTTCACTACAGGACATAAGAAGTCCCAATGTGCGCTATTCGCTGGGTGCGCGACGGCAGCGCCAACTAGCGGATGAACTTTAGGCGGACTCTGAAGTGTCAAATGGCGAGTTGTCATTACGAATAGTAAAATAAACAAAGAAATATTTTCAATGAAAAGTCGTATTTAAAATCGTTTATTGTAAAACTAAAAACATGTAAATGTATACTACATGGATAATTAAACAATAAAAGTGTTATTTTATAGGTTAACTTACTTTTTCTTCTTGACGGCTGTTATCCATTTCATTCGTTGTTCTTGTTTCCAACGTGCTTGTGGATATTTGTAGAATTTACAAGCATTGTTTACGCCAGTGTTTTTACAGTTATCAACACAGCAGGTATCGTGACCCATATTTCTTTATTTTTAACGAAATACAATAAACAACAACACTCCACTATATATACGCAAGGATGACATCCGCCGCGAGTTCCTTTTTTAGCCACGGCGGGCGCTGCGATCGATTCGTCTGTCCCTACTCCCCGCTTTGCACCCAGCGAATAGCTCTCAAAACTATATAAGAGTATATTCTAACTGCTTAAAGATTAATTTATCAATCTAATTCTTTATTTTCGTATTATTTAACTTTGAGACTTATCCAATGGCTTTTGGCGCTATAAAATGATTATCTAGCAACGTCATCATGCTGCGGATTCCCCGAAGTGACTCTGTACGTACCGACATAATAAAAACCAGTATCTAAAAATAGATTATCTATACTAACAATATAGATAACCGATTTTTGTAATACCTAATAATAGTCGTATATATTTGTAGCAAATGCAGTATAATATCCTAGTTCTTAATATTGGGTAGAATAAGACCGCAAAGATGTTCAGGGCCCAGGCCAATCCCACTGGCACACCCTTTTAGGCACCTGTTGTATGCCAAACGAGGCTCTGGCGTGAGCTTTCCTGTTGCGGTTGGGGATTCACCTCCGTAAAAGCCAATTAATTCACCAGGAAACGAACAGAGGAGTAAAACAGCTACTCCGGCCTGAAAATAAGTGTCTGACGCTTTTAATGATAATGATTGTTGTTCCTAATATGACTAATTAGTAATATAATCTATTGTT
The DNA here is from genome assembly GCA_963691645.1 of Pelosia muscerda. Classification (NCBI taxonomy): domain Eukaryota; kingdom Metazoa; phylum Arthropoda; class Insecta; order Lepidoptera; family Erebidae; genus Pelosia; species Pelosia muscerda. The sequence goes on from OY829100.1 coordinate 12,202,257, forward strand.
GCAGGAGAGGACAGATGGTTATGCACATTATTACTCCAACGCGGTTATCGAGTTGAGTACTCAGCCGCGTCTGATGCGTATACGCACTGTCCTGAGAGATTCGACGAGTTCTATAACCAGCGGCGTCGATGGGTCCCGTCTACTATGGCTAATATATTGGATTTGTTAGCAGATTCTAAGAGAACTATACGAGTGAATGACAATATATCTACATTATACATTTTATATCAGGTATGCATTACATTTCTTTTCAGTTATCAGTTTTATAACGATAAATAGGAAGAAATGAAAGTTACATAATTATGCAACAATAAAAAAGTAATCACGTTTAGGTATATACGATAAGGTGCCATTCGTTGGTAGCAAATAAATTTTAGTTGATATAAACCCTCTTAGAACACTTCCAAAAGCAGTTGAACGGATCTGGCTGAATTGGCTTAAGGGCCCAGATCGTGAAAATCACCGAAAAGAGTGTTACGATATTTCATATTTAACTTATTTAGATATGATTGATATCAATGATAATTTGTATATATTACAATCAAAGACCAAAATATATGTTAGTCTTATATTAAATCCTCAAAACCTAATAGTTATTATATAATAAACGTCAACAAACGCACAAAATTTGACAAAAATGCAAAAACATGCCTTCGTATTCTTCAAATATTACCCAATAAATGAACACAAATTGATAAAAAGAAAGACTTTTTGAACACTGAAGAAACCAATACATTTGTTCATGTACTTTTTTTTGTACCTTTACAAACAAAGACTTCCTCTTTTAAAGCCCTAAAATCTAGATATGTTTTACGTAAATTCTCCATAGAAAAATGTATGAAAAATCACGAGCATCCCGATATTACGATTTAGTAATGCGCGTCGCCACTGAACGCCAGTGCCTTTTTATAGTTCAAGGTGACACCACGCGTGTCGGATGCACCAGCAACGTGACGTGTTGTGAATTTGTGTTTTATTGTGAAAAACTGTAAGTATAACGTTTTTATAACTAATTTACTTTCAGTAAGTACCGATATAATGAATGTCTGAAAGAAAACCATGATGAAACTAGATATAAATCGTAAATAATGCAAAATTATTTAGATATTTTGTTGAATAGGTTATTTTATGAACCTTGTAAAGTAGATATCAATTCAGGCTTGAAACAATCAAAGCCCTGCCCACTTTATTTTCTCGAGAGAGGAACTGGCGGGGTATGCGTATGACTGGGTATGACTTTCAATCATCTTCTAGTTCTCTGCACGACATAGGTACATAGATTTTTCAACATGATAAAGCCAATATCATAAGCGTAGTCGGTAATCGAGGGTTTTTTTCTCAGGACCTTGCTAGTTGCTACATAATAGTAAGCTGTGGACTGATTGATTTGAGTGCCATGCCAGGAAAAAGAAAATTTAGTACGCATTACAAAAATATGAAAGTCAAAAGATCTCGGAATAAAATGTAAGTTCCTCCCTACTTATTTATTTATTTGCCTACTTCAGTAAGTCTTGTCCCAAATATCTAGAAAAAAATTACGAGATTTGTGAGTGTCCTGTAAAAATTCTAGTTTTATTTGTGCGATTATCATGTCTAAGTAGGTATTAATAATAATAAATTTTATTACATTACTATTCGTTTTCATGTTCATCATATTGTCTAGATTGTGGAAGTAGGTATGTTTCCTATCTGAAATAGCACGGGCGCGCGGCTTTGTCGACATACTTACCGCCAAAGGCGACGCGCCTGGGGTCTGGCTTAGGGTTGTACAAAATTTACAAAATAAATAAAAAGTTGATAATATTGATGAATAATATTTCCAGTATGGAAAATAAAGAAAACATTCAGGCTGAGAGCAACACTGCTACGCGCTGTATAGAGGTAAGTTGTTATACGTAATTCTTGTAGACTTGTTACATAAATAAACAAACTACTTAGTGATGGGCGAAGACAAAATTTCGTATAGATTTTTTTCTTGCAATTTTTATTATTTTCATTAGGAGACAAACACCTTAGTACCTAAATAGTTCTCAATTACCTACTTTCTCAAAAAAAAATCACGGTCAAATCCCGTAGTTTGCCAGAATCAAGAATTTTTTTTTGTAAAATATTACTGCCTAAAAAACTGACTGCCTAAAAAAAGAAGTACCTATACCTATTACGTTCAGGGTGTACGTATGTATGTATGTATAATAAGCAATATTTCTCTGTGGCACGATAAGTTCAAAATTATTGAACCGATTTTGATGATTTTAGTATCATTAGAATTGTCTTCTAAGTCCGAGTGACATAGGACATAGGTGACGTCATAAAAAACCAATACCTATTGCGTAATTCGGATTCTTTTGCACTTTTATAATTTGCCTTCATCAGTTATGACATACCTATAAATAAATAAACATAATAAAAATTTTAAAACCCGACAGAATAAAAAATGAATTGAACTACTTAAGTAACAAAAATATTTAATAAAAATAAACACCATTGTATTATTATAGCGTATTTCGTGGCCTATTTCCAAAGGAATATTTACCTAGTCAGGAATATCTTCGAGCCTGTGACGATTTCAATGGGTCTCGACTGTGAATTCAATTTATTACAATGGTGAATTATGTTAGATAAAAATGATATGACGTTATCCCGTAAAATTATTGTCCTAAACCGACTTTACGAACAACCAGTTTTTTATTATCTTTATTTATATAAAACGTTCAAGATTTTGATCTAGTGTTGTGTTTCAAAGATTAGGGAGTTCTTAACTATGTTTGAAGAAATTTGACCCATTCTTTTTCAATTTTTTTTTTGAACAATCAATCCTTGATCTTTCTTTACAGGAACTTGTTATTGAACACGGTCAAGAGGGAAAGGTGGATGAACTGGAAGTTGGGCGTAGAGTAGCAGATGTTTCTTTTTTTTTTAAAGCTCTTCAGGCCATAGGGGAACACGGTCCAATGGATTGTAAGTTAAGTTACCTCAGTATAATAGGTGAAGTAAAAGTTGGTCTGGACTCAAAACTCACCATGAAATGTAGTATGTGTAATATGAAATTTACTGTATGTTTGGTTGAAAAGAAAGAAGATAGCATGGAAGTGAATCATCAAATTGTATCTGGTATCATATCATCTGGTGGGAGCTACACTCAGTTAAAAACATTAACTGCCGCAGTAGCCCTACCAATCATGTCACCTTCATTATACAATGAAATTAATAATACGGTTTGCGATTGGTAGGAAAAGACAGCAGCACATTCCATGGCAGAAGCTGTCAAGGAAGAAGCAGAGTACGCAGTGTCTATAGGTAGTGTTGATAAAAATGGTACACCATTAATATCTGTTGCTGTTGACGGTTGTTGGAGCAAGAGATCTTATGGTAAGAATTTTTCCGCCTTATCCGGCGCAGCTGCGATAATTGGCATTAAAACTAATAAAGTATTGTTTTTTGGAGTTAAAAATAAATACTGCGTAGTCTGTGCACGAGCCGCAAAGAACAATAGTCAGCCCCCGGAACACCATTGTTTCAAGAATTATTCAGGATCATCTACCGCGATGGAATCGACCATAATAGTTGAGGGGTTTAAACGTTCCGTTGTTGATCACGGTGTAATTTATAATAAATTTGTAGCAGACGGCGATTCCAGTACTTATAAAAAAATATTAGATTCGCGTCCGTACGATAATTTAATAGTAGAGAAAATTGAATGCAAAAATCATCTTTTACGAAACTACTGCAATAGCTTGGAGAAACTGTCGAAAGACTCTAAGTATCCTTGCGAATTACGGAAATTCATAAAAGAAAGATATTTGCGTTTAAGAACGGGTGTAAAATGCGCGATTAAATATTGGGGGGATCAAAATCAGTCACTCGAAGAAAAAATAAAAAATCTTAGTGAAGATATCCTAAATGGTCCACAACACGTATTTGGTAATCACCAACATTGCAAGGAGTATTTCTGTAGACCTGATACTCGTCGAATAGAACCTGTTGGGTTACTTCCAGCAATTTTTGGATGCGGATTAATGGACGCGGTAGAAATTTTAAGTAAAAGACTGTCATATCATTCTAGAAGTTTAATTCATAATTGCACAAGTAATATAGTTGAATGTTTTAACGGAGTAATTGCCAAATTAGTTGGGGGTAAGCGTGTAAATTATTCTTTATGCGGGCCGATGCGCAGCTGCTGTTGTGTCTTTTAATACGGGATCGATTCATACTAAAACTCATGAAGTCATATTTAAATCTAGTCCTAATCCTTTGATCGCGAAAGTGGAAAATTGTAATCGTAGAAACCGTTTCATTGCTAAACCTAAATTAAGATTGAAAAAAGGCCACAGCGCTGTATCGAACGACGCTCACTATGGACCAAACTGCGAAAAACCTGATCTGAGTTCAGAATTATATGAGAAAGCCAAGATATCTTTTTTAGCCGATTTAAAGTTGTCTTGTGCTGAAAGAGAGGAGCTTGAAAGGTCGACCCATTTGCAAAGAAGTAGTGCGGAGTGGATGAGTACAAGGAGAAAATTACTAACCTCATCATCATTCGGGGAAGTTTGTAAAAAACGAGAGAGCACAAGTTGTGCTGCTCTCGTTGGTAAAATCGTTTATGGTAGTAATATCTCCAGTTTGCCTGCTGTACGGTACGGTATCGAAAACGAAGAAACCGCAATTAGACAGTTAGAAATTCAAGAGAATATTAGTACACAAGGTTGCGGTTTGTTCGTCGACGATCAATATGAATTTCTTGGTACTACACCAGAAGGCATTTATGCAAACGGTTTAATTGAAATTAAGTGCCCACATTCTTTAGCTGGCATGACTCTTGATGAAGCAATGGTCAAACATACCTTTTGGGTTAAGGACAGGACTTCCAAGGGTTATGTCATAAATAAAAATCATAACTGGTATTTCCAAATTCAGGGACAAGTAAATATTACTAAAAGAAACGTTTGCATGCTTGGCATCTGGTTTGGTGCTACTGTACCTATGAAAGTTTATATTATAGAAAAGGACGACAAATTTTGGAAGGAGAAAATGGAGATGAAATTAGTTAGGTTTTATTATGATTGCCTACTTCCAGAATTAGTTGATCCTCGGCAGTCACGAAGCATGCCCATTCGTGACGCGCCCAGTATCATAGAGGCTATGAAAGAGAGGAAAGAAAGAGCTTTACGTGTTTTGAAAGAGAGAGAACGCCTAATGATTTTGAAAGAGACTGAGGTAACTTAACTACCCAGCCGGTTGATTCACGTAAACACGCCAGTCCAAAAGTTAACAGTTAACAAGTTAACTTAGAAACTTAGTAAACACCTTTTGGTTTTCTGTTTTAAACGCACTTACTTATCTAGTCTTGGATTGTCATAAATAGCTCAATTATTACCACAATTCCTATACGATTTTGAAGAGTTATCTGGGGTAAAGAATCATCAAAATCGTTTCAAAAATACAGCGAATTGAGAATCTTCTTTTTTTTAAGTCGGTTAAAAGGGCTTAGTTTACAAAAAACGAAGTGACATTTTTAAGTCACTACGCTACGGTTTTTTTACGTGAATCAGGCAGCTGGTAATATTTTCATTCTGATAGGTTTTGCAATAGCAATTAATTTTATATTCAACTAGCTGACCCGCGCACCTTCGTCTGCGTCACCCCGTTTTTGCAACATTTTTCACTTCTGCTCCGCACCAGTTGGTTGTAGCATGATGTTATATACATATAAACCTTCTTCTTTAATCATTCTATCTATTAAAAGACCTCATCGAAATTTGTTGTGTAGTTTTAAAGATTTAAGCATACAAAGGGACATAGGGACAGAGAACGCGACTTTATTTTATACTATGTATTGAATTAGCAGAAATCAGAATTTGATCAGTACCTAATCGTTGAAATGAAAAAACATTAGAATTTTAAACTCATATTTTGTTATTGTTTACTTACTTAGTATATTATTTTTAATTAGTATATTAATAATTTATAAAGTTGTGTTTCATTTATTAACAAATTTTTGTACAACCCTAGCACGCTTTTTAGATGGCGACTCATATTTGTTATTCTTTACTTACTTTTAATAAAATTATATGAATCATTTTATACTTTTGTTTCATTTATTGTCATTTTTTGTGAAACCCTAGGAGATTTTTTAGATATCGTGGTGATCGTGAACAAAAAGTAAGTATTGGATTTTACGCAATAAGCACATTTCCTTGCGTAGAGATAAACACTAGCGGGGAAAGGCTCGATGTTATTTCAACCGTACTTCCTACTGAATTTGCAATTATTTTATTGAATGAATATTTTACGAAATAAGATTAAACTTGGTAGTAAACTTATAGATATATAGAATACAAAAAAGTTAGTCCGGATCTGCTCTTGATTGTTTATTATAAATATAAAAACATAAAAATTGTGTCTCAACTACTCTTATCTTGTAATTAGGGTCATTTTATAACGAAAAACTACTCTTAGAAAATTTTACAAATAGTTAGTCGTTTATTTCCAATAATTCAACATTTATGTTATGCTGTAAATATTCAACTTCAATAACAATTTAATAATTACTCAACGTGCAACGTTTGTCGCAAAACATTTTGCAAATCGCGCTCCCTGGGTCATTCACCCACCCCGTGGGTTGTTTCAGTAAACAATGGCGCTGCGGTCGCGCGAAATCGACGTCGCGCCTGGGCAATCTAGGCCCTTAAACTACACAGATATGTGTTAGAATTTGGAATAAAACACAATCTACCACAAGCAACTTAACTGAGCAGGGGACATTAGGGGGAACACCAATAAATAAATATTTTAGCGTAATGACGATGAATTGACTTTCCTATATACTTCAATATAACGGAAACTATCTTAAATTCCAGATGATGTTAATGGTGGGCACAATCCTGGGCCCCGGCACGATATTCCTGATGATGATCGGCGCAATCAACGCTATCACCCAGATGAGCAACTTCAACGCACTCATTTTAAATCTTGTGCCGACACTCCTTTTTCTTATAATTTGTATGACATGCAAGTCCTCAACACAGGTAAGAAATCGCCACAAAGTGATAACTTAGGACTTCAGTGTGTATTATCAGGCTCCTTATTCTCTGTGCCTATTTCGAACTCATGCGGCTGAACTTCGATATTTTCCGTAAAGCGACTACTATCGCACCTCCACGATCAATTAGACGAATTCGAAGTTCTGTAGTTAGGCTAGCCAGACTTTTGACCAACTTCCCGTAACGACTGCCATAGATGTTTGTATGTCAACCGGGTTCGACGGCTTAACGTGCTCTCCGAGGCACAACCAGACCACTGAACGGGGATCGAATCTTCGCCTCTTGCGTAGCAGTCGTGTTCGCTCCTGCAGGTTAAGAACGCAAAATTAGATAAGATTGACACCTATCTATAAAGATATAGCGCCACCTTTTTGTATTATCATTATTGTAATTGACAAGTAGAAATGTACAAGTGTGTACTTGTACTTCTCCATGATATTTATTATTAAAACTGGGGCGCTAGAGAAGTAGCAATCGTTTTGTACAATCGAATAGAATAGATTGATCAATGTATGGGATTGAATTACGTTCACGCCTGTCGTAAACGACACAATACGTGTCATAACTTGAACATTGTATTCCATTCTACAAAACGACTACCAACGAATTGCCACTTGTCTATGACCCCTGAACGGTTTTGCTTTACGGCATTCTCGAAGGTTTACATTGATAGTTATGAACATTCCAATTTCTAAATACTACGATATTTAACCATATGTAAACTACAAGTGTGTTGTCAATATGCCATCATACTGGTTTATTTTTTTGCAAGCTACAAAAAAGTTCACTAGGTATAGTGGTCTTTCAAGTTATGATTCTTTTTGCTGCGACCAGAAAATGTGAATTTGATAGCGCAACATCATCTTAATATAATTAGTCAGTTTTTTTATAAAATTATGGATTCAGTCTTCCTTGCAGTCTTCTACTTATAAGGTTATACAAGGTCAACAACGATTAAGTATTACCTACTGGTATTACCAGCGTTAATATTCATCGATAATCGCTTATCATCAGGCGGCCAATAAGCTTATTATTATTATTATTTTCAGTTATTCGTTGCAAATTTAATCACTTGCGCTTATGCTATGGTCATGATGTTGGTTATCGTCGGCATTGTTCTCCAAATAGTAGAAGACGGATGGATGGCACCCTCCAGTATGTTTACAGTTGCAACGTTTGGGATATTCTTTATAACGGCTGCGCTACATCCTCAGGAAGCAATATGTCTGCTGTATATAACTATCTATTACATAACAATCCCCAGTATGTATATGTTGTTGATTATATACTCGTTATGTAATTTAAACAACGTATCGTGGGGAACGAGGGAGGTAGCGCAGAAAAAAACTGCTAAGGTTAGTGAAGATTAGCTATTCTTATTTTATTATTTAATACCTCCTGCCACTTCCACCTCCCCAAGATGGTATTTAAAAGGTTTCTATAGTGTCAGTAACACGAGGCGCCTCTGGTGTTTCAAACGTTCACAGGTAATGGTTACCACTTAACATCACGTTGTCTGCCATTTATGTAGTATAAAAAAATAAATTAAAAACTTCATTCACAGCCTTGTGATGTCGTAATATATATCGCAAAGTGACAGAACTAATTCATAACTAGTTTTACTTCCTATAGTCTTGTACAAATTTCTAATGTAGGTGTGATTACAAAATATCCTTTCTGCAGGAAATGGAAATGGAACGCAAAGAAGCAGAGGAAGTTAAAAAGAAAATGGACAATCAGAGTATAATGAAATGGTTCGGCAAGTCGGAAGAGACGAGCGGCACTCTGGAGATAGGTGTCGCTGGTCTGTTCAGATGTATGTGTTGCACGAACCCGAAGGACCACAAGGATGATTTGCATCTCCTCCAAATTGCCAACGCAATTGAAAAGATGGAGAGTAGATTGGAAGCACTGTGAGTTAGTTTGGATACTAATTAGACCAGTATTGTTCCTCAATTGTTTATTGAAACATTCAATTTGAAATTCGATTTTATCTACCCAAAGCAGACCTACTTAAAATTGTTTTTGCAATTTTTAACTGATGTGATAATCATTGCTGCCAACCTAACTTACTAACTTTTTTTTTATTTATGGCACATCAATTTGCCTTCACCTAGCCTGATGTTAAGCTAAAGGCAAAGTCTCATGAAAGAGGGTCACCATTGCAAACATGTACATTACCTACTGGTATAGTTATGCACTGTAAGGCTCTGGTGAAAGATTTCCTCTCAGGGTTCGGCTGTTAGACGACAATCATTTCTCTCCCATAATAATAAACACATTATCATAATTAACAAATAATATCTAATATATAAAATTCTCGTGTCACATTTTTCGTTGCCATACTCCTCCGAAACGGCTTGACCGATTCTCATGAAATTTTGTGAGCATATTGAGTAGGTATGAGAATCGGTCAACCACTATTTTTCATACCCCTAAATGCTCGGAATGGAGCAGCGGGAACGGGATCAGAAGTCCACGCGGGCGGAGTCGCGGGCAACAGCTAGTAATATATATAACATTAGCCCAATTAACAGTTTCATATTTTGTCAAAATAAATTTAACATTAGAATAACTTGCAATTTAATATTTTGTCAAATTAATCTGAAAAATTAGCAAACTAATTCAGAGATACAATCGAAGAACTAATAGCATGCACAACTTCCATAGCGGCGCTCCCCCTGAAGTCAGTGATCCGTCTAACCGTCGCCGGTCATCGGCGGTAATGCGACGAAAATCGGTCGACCCTCTAACCATGTTGCCTGAATACACCGACAGTGAGGAATCCGCTGATATACCGAGGGTAAATAAATATTATTTTTTATTTATGGCACGTCAATTTGACTTCACCTCGCCTGATGTTAAGCTGAAGGCAAAGTCTCATGAAAGAGGGTCACCACTGCAAACACGTGCTACAATGGTGGCGCTCAGCTTGACGGCCTCATCAGATGCTTTTTCACGCCCCGCTTGTATAAATGTACCTTCTTCCCATCTAAGCGTCAATTCCGGTTTTGTTCAAAGCTTCGAAGTGAGGCTTCAGTTTCTCCTCCTCATATACAGCTTTTATAGTCAATGCTGTATGACATGCGCGTTAGCTGTCGAGTATAATCTACATAGCTCAGCAGCAGCAGCTTGAACGACAAATACTAATTAAAATAGGATTTGTTCTTCAAGGTGGTTGTAAATGTGGTAGTATTTTCGTTATCCTCATCAAAATTCGATCCCTATAAACATCCAATTATCCTTAAGAAAATCTATAACCATGGTCGAAAAGATCTTTGTACATTATACCTTGAAGTAGCTACTTTCTCTGTATCTTTTATTTGTGAGTTTGTATATTGATTTAAAGTAAAAATGTAACAATCACCCCCAACAGGAGGAAAGAGACGACCTCATCAATCCATACTGGATAGAGGACCCGGACCTTAGTAAAGGAGAAGTGGACTTCCTAACGACGGCCGAGACAGACTTCTGGAAAGATCTTATCGATCTGTATCTTCGACCTATTGATGAGAACAAAGAAGAACTGGTAGGTTTACATACGAGTCTCTGAACTAACTGTCAGGTAGCTGTCAAAACTATTTTAAGACGCGTTCTTTCGAGTTTTATAAATCACAATCTGTAGTTAAGGGCAGAGCCTCCCATCGAGAGATAATGTACTACATTAAGATTCCAAATCCAAGATAGATATATCGAGATACTAAAATCAGAGATAGATAAATATGATTCAGAGAATATGAATCTATTCTCATACAGAGAATATCAATCTATCAGAGATAGATAGCCATAATAGATAGGTTATATGGAACGACCATAAATCAAAGCCAGTGAGTAGGTATGTACACCCTTTTGAAGTGATGTTTTTTAGTTGCCTTGAGTATTTTTTTGTGATGTAAATACTACTAAATACTATTTTTACTTTTTATACAGACTTTTCACTTCGATGGCACCGTAGTGCCACAATTTTCTTTTCATAAATATTATTCATGTAGTTCCTATACGTTTTTCTCATAGGACCGTATCAAAACTGATTTAAAGAACTTACGCGATACAATGGTGTTCGCGTTCGTGATGCTGAACGCTCTATTCGTGCTCGTAATCTTTCTGCTCCAATCAAACCAAGATCAGCTGCATTTCAGGTGGCCTTTTGGACAGAAGGTTGCTGTCGAATATGACAGTATTTCGAATGTGGTAAGTACAATGTAATACTTATATGTATTTACGCCAGTAAACCTCCGAAGGGGTAGGCAGAGGTGTAATAGTGCCAACTGTAATTTTCGGTCTCATGTCATAGGGCGCGAAGCTATTGCCGTCAAACGAGCATTTTGTTATGGTCTGTATGTTCTGTGTGCCTTATCCCTTAGTCGACTTTTACGACACCCACGGGAAAAGTTAAAGTGACTCTATTCTATCCCACTGAGCAGGAATCGAACGTAGCCTACGCCACAGACATAGAAATACTAATATCTGTATAGACTATTAAAACGGTATTCACGAAACGTCAAAAGAACTGAACCCCGATTGTACTACATTATCAAACCACTGAGATTGCCAAAACTGCCAATGAAATTTCGGCATTATATACATATCCTAAAGTTCAAAGTTAAATGAAAAAGAGTTCGTTCTATCGTTTCCTTCATTCTACATCATGTTATTTAATTTTAGACTTTAACAGCACAGCAGTAAAGTCTAAAATTCAATGGTATTATTTGTAATCTCGGTAGTTTGGTAATGGTTGGCAATTAGTAGAATTAGGGCTCTGGACTAATGTGCCATAGCGGTTCGCAATTCCAGTAAGAGACTGCGGGCTTTCCTTTGATCTATCTTCAAATATGTTTATTTATTCTAATTAGAATGTAAAGGTCGGCAGCACGAGTATTTTTTTTTGTAGCACCGTAGAGTAACCATTATGGTGACGAATCCCGTCCAAACCGATTACAATGCCCATGACATAACCACTAAGCAGTATCCTAAAACGCATTATAACACGCACTTTATAATTAAACATTAACTTTTCTTACAAAAATTAAAAACAGAACCAACATCTACAACTTAAAAATGGAAATTGAAAGCATATTGTTTGGTTTTTTTTTGGTCGTGTTGGTTTTTTTTTAAATTTTCCTTTTATTGCTTTGTATTTATAGGTAACTATAACACAAGACTATCTAACACTGGAGCCGATTGGATCAGTATTCCTTATATTCTTCGGGACTGTGATGCTGATTCAATTCACTGCTATGTTGTTCCATCGACTTGGCACATTTATCCATCTACTATCCACCACTACTCTGAACTGGTACTTCACTAAGAGAGTAAGTTGTGCTATTTTTTATAGAGTTATCTTTTTACTACAGTCCCGTGTCCTTTAAGCGGGGCGTGAGGCCGTCAAGTTGAGTGTCACCATTGTAACACTATACATGTTTGTAATAGTGACCATCTTTCCCGAAACTTTGCCTTCAGCTTACTATTAGGTGGGGTGGCAAACAGTCGTACCCCTTAGTCGTCTTCTACGACACCCACATGAAGAGATAACCATTACGATAAATAGATAAAGGATAAATAAGACAAAAGAAAAAAAATAGATAATCTGCCTAAAATCCAACCACACGTCCTGATCGACTATCTGATCTTGTGGGGGGCGGTCACACGGTAACAAATTTACGAAGAGATGGGGCCTGATTCTACGATATTTCTTACTTTAGTATTTATGTTACTGTAGTTCACGATTGATACCCGGTTCTGTCATAATGAAAATGTTCATTGTTTCATATAGCCGGATGAAATGTCAGATGACGCACTTATCGAGAAACACGCGGTCGAAATAGCCAAAGACTTACAGCGACTAAACACGGACGATTTGGACCGGAACGGCCCGAAAGACGACCACGTCACGCGAAGAAAAACTATTTTCAACTTGGAGAGGGCACGGGACGCTAAACAGAGTGTGGTGAATCTCGATGCTAACTTCAAAAGGAGGCTGACCATTTTGCAGAATAATGCTGACCCAGGTAAGATAATTTTCAACAACATTCATTTGAATAAAAATGATATCAAATTTATATTTGGAACATTAAATGTAAATTGATGTAATCGTTATGATGTAATTAACATAAAATTAAACTAAATAGATAAAACTATAGGTACCTACTGAAATAGGTTACAAAAACTCTAAACCACAATAAACATTTACATACAATATTATGAAAAAGTATACCGTATCTCTTTTGTCCACTGTAGGTACATGTAGTTAGTTAACAATGTTTATTTTTAGTAGTCCTGCTCAGGTAACTTGTTATTTTATGTTCAAAATTATCTATATAATATTTTATAACAGTATCGCCAGCCTAGTGGTATGGGTAATGGACTGCTGAGACGAGGTTCTCAGGTTTTTCGATGCTTTTCGAAGTTATGTGGGTATTTATCGCAGGTTTATAAGTACCCGATTAATGGCAATAGGCTCGTGAACTATTACATTGGGACCTAAACATAAACTGGTGAAATGTGGGTGCTAGCACCTCTGCCTACCCCTTCAGGAATATAGGCGTGAGTTTATAAGTTTATATATCCTTGTTATTCTGTCACAGAGGTAATCTCCCGCTTGCCGTCGTTGGGAGCGGATCCCGCGACTAGACGAGTGACCCTCAGAGCATTGCAGACTAGACACGACTCTATCAGTGCAGAACGTCGCCGATCGCAATTACAGGCTCGAACTTCCACTAACGACTTCCTTTACAATGCTGACCATATTTCGGTAAGAAATTTAAATGTATTCTCTCTATATTATAATGGGCCTGTACTCACATAGCCATATAGGTACTACGGGCTCTACCAAGATTTTTAGGGCCTAAGTCAACTTCACCAATTTTTTTCCATGCGGCAATCCACATTGATACACCCCCGTTGAAGTCAGCGAGAGTGGTTATGTCAAACTCCGTCCGCTATCAGTTGCCGAGGGTGAGATAGCCTCTGGCATTTTCCTCACGCCCTGTTTTTCCCAGAGCAAGTCAACTGCACCTCGGTCGGTACAATGAGGGAGGCTCAAATGCAGGCTTTCCGGTTGGGAGGTCAGACGGCAGTTACTCCCGCAAAAGTCAAGACAATCCAAATTAATAAACGGAGTAACTGGAGAGCGATTTTTGAACCCCAGAGTGCTACTTTGGTTGTAACTGGTATTGGCGCCCGAATCGAATCATCCTGTATTTGCAAAACTCATTATGTGTTTACTACAATCGTAGCAAATGAAAACACGTGGTCTTTACCTACAGCATTGCGAAAAAAGTGAGACGGTGCCTCAGGAATGACGTTATAATTTTTTTTATTTCCGAAGCTAACTTATAGTATTTTTTCCAGTTAACAGATCTAGGTGGACGCGGCTCCACATCTGGTGCTTATCTCAACCGCGGCTACGAACCCGCGTTCGACAGCGACGAAGACTCTCCTCTACCTCGACGAAGCACCGTGCGCTTCAGAGAACACTACGCGTGAAGCACGTAATTGCATTTATTATATCACTATAGTGACTATGTATTATATACAATTATTAAAATGAACTAACATATTCTTAGCCTTTTTATTTACAAGTATAAATGTTAATGAATATATAATGAGTTATACATGTACTCTCTGCTTTGATCGTGAAAAGTGAAAATAACCAGATACTCTGTGGCCAATGATTTTACTGACGAGTTACTGCTTTTACAGGAAGTCGATAACCACCTTAAGAGTGTACACATTTTGGTATCTCTCCGATTGATTTTCTCACTGGCTATGAACCTAGCATATGTGTTCTTCTGTCATAATTGTTTTCAATAATCAGTGCGTGTTACCAGTGATGATATATGGGCCTGAAACGAGGACCTTCACCATTGCTCCATAAGAAAGCTGACGGTCACAGCCAACTATGGAAAGGGCTTGCTCGAAATTTCTCTACGAGATATAATCAGATACGAAATGAGCAGTAAACGAACTAAAGTTGCTGGCATAGCTCACCGGGTAAGCAAGCTGAAGTGGCAGTAGGAGTGGCGGCACATAGCAAGAAGAACAAATAGCCGTTCCAACCGAATGGTGTATATGTATAATTACGATGTACATTTAGGCGCCTACTTAACAGGGCACGATTACCGCTACTTTATTGGCACTTTCACAGTCACACAAATGTCTTGTTAGATTAAATTAAAGATAATGAAATGGGTAATTAAATAAATATTAAAGCTAATTAAATAATTATACAAGTGCAGTACAACGACCAAAATGCAGGATAAATTCTCATGTTTGTCAAAGGATTTCATGTACTGTTTCAAGTATTCAATATAACTATTATTTACAATTACCGCGACTTTTTAGCGTAGATATAGTAAATAAATCACACGTGAATTTAAAAAATAAAATTATATATTGCGTAATCGTGATGACAGTACAAAAAATCTCTAAAATGATGTAACTACCTAAGGAAATTATGATTCATGAATTACAAAATGAAATGCACAGTAAGACTTGTTAATATTTAGTTTTGTTATAGGAGATATCTTAGTGCCACAATGCTGTATAATAACACTTAAAAACATAAAGCGATATATAATGATTAAACCCTATTGCTTTATTAGGTACCTGGAATTCATGGTGGTCAAACGAAATTGGTTTGAACAAGCTAGTGCACCGTCCATCATATTAAGTAAATATACAGATCTGATATCTTAAGTCCCTCGATAAATTACGCTATACATATCATTATTTTGTGATCTACCAAAAGCTTTAGATGACGTGGAACATTATTATTTTCAAGAAGTTTTCCCAATATGGAGTTATGGATATAGTGCTTGCTTTATTTACGTTATTACCGTTATTTTATATTACAATATATTACCAAAAAGGGTGTAAAGTCATTCAGTTCACCTGTCTATATGGTTGTGCCACAGGGATCTATTCTTGGTCCTTTTTTTTCTGGTGTGGGGAATAAACTCTGCTATGTGTAATCTTATCATTAGGTACTGTTTCATTTCATCCAACCTTAGTTGCAAGAATTAGTGTTTCATTTCTCAATACGCCTCTTCTACTCACTCTTTTATTGGCGGTTAATGAAAACCTTTTTGAAAACCGGGAAACCCTCTAAATTGAAGTATCTGTAAAGGGTTGTTGCTCGTAAGCTAATTCGCGTTGGCGTACGGCAGGTCAGCCTGCGGCAGTGAACGGCGCGCGCTCGGACACACCGCACGCGCACCATGCGCGCACGCACCTTTTCGCGAGTGCACTCCACGCTTTACCTACAAATTGTGAAGTGACATAGTACACACATAAGGATTACAACTGAACAAAACCTTAGGATAATCAACGGTGAGTTTCACCCTTATTTATAATTAGATGAGTGAGGATCGTTCGCGCGTTCGCAGCTTCTGAAGCTGTTTATTATCCGCAATCAGCTGCGAAAGTGTGCGAGGGTGTTTAGTAGTCGATGTATTACACGGTCTTCTTTAAGTGTTTATATATTGATAAAAACCATTGAGAACTCCTTAGAATTAACATAAATATGTTTTGTTTGAAAGCGAACGTGTGACTCTAGGCTGGTTTCTCTTTCGAAAGTTTCGCAACCGAGTTTATGTAAAGTATATTTCATATGTTATAAACTCCAATACATTATGAATCATAATGTATTATTTATTCAGAAATCTTGTCTCTACCGAATTCGCAAAATCTCAGCAACGTAAACAAAAGTGAATGTAGGCGGCCTATGCCGTATGGGATAGAGAATGGGAGACGCGTACGTCATTTCCTTCAATAATTATGACCTCCAAACACTGCAGGTAATAATATGCAAATATACATACACACTCGTATCTTAATTTATTACAATTATGTAATTACGAAGGTTCGCAGGTCTGAATAAGTTTACATAATATAATATCTGCAGTTATGGGTGAGTTCACAAATATGATTAATTTGACAAGTATAATAATTTTTATGTAATTAAAATTATACTTGAATGAGAGCATGCCACTCTATTGCTTGATGAAATAATGAAATTATTTTGAAATTCTACCTAATTTAGAATTCTACGATACATAGAAAGGTAAACTATATGTTGTTTACTTCTAAACGAATATTCTTATTACCTTTAAACCCATTACACAGATCTATTTGGTAAAATCACGTTATTAAACAATAAAAATTAAGGTACATAAAACACGCATTGGCATGATGTCACTATTAATAGCTTAAGTAATTAGAAATAACGATATCGATGTCGAGGCTACAATAGAAATTTAGTGAAACATTATTAGTATAAGTTGTATGTCAAGAGCTGGTCGGACCTCGCTCGCATCCGGTATGAGAGGGTCGTTCTCACTGGAACAAGAACAATTTGATGGTTTCCGCAATAGTAGCGTTGGCTAAGTGCAATTAACTAATTAATAATAATGTTTGCTTGCGCAGTCGCCGCCCCGCGTGCAACACAAAGCGTAATTAAAGGTACACTCAAGGCATTTTAATTTGTGTATGCATTTGTATGTTGCTCTGTTTGTAAGCACAATATAGTAAGAGAATTTAGAAACTTCAGACTAGCATTAATGAAGTGTCGAACTACCACGACGTGCTATTAATGGTCGTGTTTTGATTGAGTAACAGAGATGGAGCTATATAGGAAGAATAGCCCCATCCCTGTTGCTCACCTAAGACACAAGCGTTACAGCACGCATGGTGAGGCCACAGAACCTAACGAGTAGGTGGAAATGGTGAACCTCTGTACTCATTTTTTTTTAAATGCGGAAATTCCGAACCAACGATACGAAACGTTTACCTGAGGGTTTATGTTGTAGGTTGGTAACGACATGGGTATAAATAATGTAACTAAAAGAGGAATGGGATTAGTCTAGTCAAGTTTTATGTGTTATAACACGCTATAGTCTTCAAAAGTTCACTGGTATTTTCTTTTGGAACGAGGGACGAATTTTCTTCTGTTGCTTCCGCTGACTGTAGCACGTCCTTGTACGATATTATAGAAATTAATGTGCATAAACATTAATAATTTATATAATGTCTGAAATAAATGCGCTGGAAGGCTTTTTACCGTCGGCCGTACAGACATAGTGAGTTAATAAAATATAGTGACTCCAATGTTGAAAATAAAAAACGTTATAAAAATATTAGAAGAAGTAGTCAGATATGGCACATAAATCGTGTATACAAATAATATGACTACTTTATTCTTAAAGTTTAGTTTGCTTATAATGTCAAAATATCACAAAACATATTGAAAGCTTTACATAGCTTCTAGTCCAAAAAGCCCAAATGACGCAAACGCTTACATTTCAAAATACATTGTGCTGTTTCTATGACAACTGACACTGTATTGGCATTCAAATAAACCAATGGAATGATAAATGATACTACGTAACCACTTTCGTGCAAGAACCTTGAGCCGATTTCCGTATTGTAATTTAGTTTAATATTTTTAATCGATACACACGACATATTTCCTGACTTCTAATAGCACATAAGTGGTTGATGCTTTGTTTATGGTTTCAATTTGGACTCTGCAAATAAATAATTAATAATATTTCAATGAGCAATAAGTATCTATTTTATAAATTTTGAACGTAGACCAGCAAGACGGGATTGGTAGTTGACAACTTCCTTGAAGGCTTAGGCTCAGGTAATTTAAATGATGAAATAATAAATTATATTAATTACCTATTTATGAATATTACGTAGTACCTACTCTCCATAAATGGAGAAATATACTCCACACTGTATAATTATTACTACTAAAACAGACAATTTTATGTGGAATTTGCAAGACAAAGAAGTAAATTAAATTTGGTGGATACAAATAATAAAGGACACAATAGAGCTTTAACATTCATAGTTTTAACTAGCTCTTTGCCCGGGTGTCGCTCAAGTGAGAACTCTACTCTTCAAAGAGGTTTGCGCAAAGTTGACGTTGTTTTGCCATTAATGAAAATCAATTATTATGTAAGTACAGTATAAAGTTATTAAAAGTTACTATGGACAAACTTCTCTAAGCCGTATCGGATCGTAGATATACAGTGTGTTAGGGGAACGCCCCTAAAAATGAAAACAGGTGATACCTGCTACTGACTAGTTTAACAAAATTGGGTTACTTATTAATGCAATATTTTTTGGTAGGTACCATGATATTTAAACTCATTTATTAACATTTCTCACGCAATAGAGCAATTTAAAGGGTTTATGAGTCATGGTATCTACCAAAAAATTGCAATAATAAGTAGCCCAATTTTGTTCCCTTATAGGTATTTAATTTCTGGAGCGTTCTGTTAACACTCTGTATAGTTATATAGACTGGAATTTTCGACTATTATACTTGGCGAGAAAGTACCTACTCTAAATATTGAAAATAGCGAATTTCACTGAAAGAAAAAATGCCATTATTTAAACTAAACATAAATTGTTCTGATATTTATGCACCACAACAATTAATATAAAATTTGATTGCTTTCAAATACAATTAGTTATTTGACATTGATATGACACTTTTGACATTTTAGTACCTATAACAATAACATTGTATTCGATAAATTTTGTTAACATAGGTATTTCTTTTATTTACCTTTGCATTAGTATAACATACAGGTAAATTAAAATGTTCTTTATTATATACTAGCTGTTGCCCGCGGCTCCGCCCGTGTGGTTATCGATTATCGCGTTGTACGACTCTACTCGATTCTCTATTTACCTCTCTATAGGTACTACTTCTCCTTGCTGTCATGACAATGGAAATAGTTAGCGATATTAGCGCCAATGTATAGAAATCTTTGGATCTACTGAGATTTATGATTATTGCTCCGCTCCCTTGGATGGTAGCGTAATGATATATAGCCTATATTACTTCTAGATATTGTACTTTTCATAGCTGAAAGAATTATTGAAATCGGTCCAGTAGTTTCGGAGGCTATTCTTTACAAACAAACTCTCTTTATAATATTAGTGTAGATTTCAATAATAATGTAAATTGTTGTGACATAAATAATATAATCAGTATACCTGCAAATAAACAAAGCTGCAAAGTATTTGAAAGTATACTTCAAATACTTTGCAGTAATCTTTTCAAGCTAGTTATTCTTTCGAAAGATAGGAACTAGGAGGCGGGGTGCGGTCATTTACCGATCAAAATGTATAAAAATAAATCGACATTTAAAACAGGACTAGGAGGTCCAGCGATAGTTGGAATTCTCTTAAAGATACTTTTTAGGACGACACTGGATTCACCTAACGAAAATTCTTACGTACTACTGGAATAATAGGAACTTATTGCAGGTCTAGATGACGATCGGAATATTTAGTTTTGTTTTTTAATTTAAATTTACACTATACTAATCAATCATATAATTATTACGGCTGAGACTCAACTGACTTCACAAACTATTTTAAACAGCTTTGTAAACCATTTTAAAAACTATACCAATTAAAAAAATGAAGTTTAAAAATATGAAGTGATATAAGAGGAAGGCCTGATATGAAGGAAATTTAAGAAAAAATCAAAGTGGAATCTTGATGAACCGTAATAAAAAACGGAAGAAAGTGGGGTATGATTAACATGGCGCTTACGTTCCAGAACGGTTTATTTATACCTATATACGTACGTTTGTAACGGTTCGTTCGTACGTGAAGCGCTCGCACTGTGAGCCTTTGTAAATTTATCGACGTGTTAATATATTACATCAAGGTGATAATGACAGATGTAATGGAAAAAGTGCTGAAGATATAATTTTACTAATTATGTCTTTTTTGAAATGTGATACTCGAGATATAAATACAGAAAAAAGGGTAATTTCGTGAAAAATGCTAAAACTTATAAAAATGTGTTGTGGTATTACCTATTGAGTGTGTAGTATATAAATGGGAGTATCTGTCTGTTTACCACTTTACTGATACATAGACGAGAGTCATTAAAAGAATGATTATGTTCACCTTTAAAATTATCAACGTAACGCGCTTGTTATATGACTATTGAAAAAAATATGCGCTGATTGCGATTTGCACTATTTGCCATACAAAAGACATCAACGCGCACGCCCACACCGCTTTAAATGTCACCGAGATTGCAATGCTTGTTTAGAATGTTTATGATAATTGACCATTACTAAGTTAAGACAGTAATGATTAGCTTAGTCAAGTAATGATGTGGTGGTGAAGTCTGCAGATGGTGATCGTATACTGAAAACAATATTTTTATGTGTGCTATAAATGTAATAAAATGGATTTATAATATGACTAATGGAAGGACCTTGCGGCAAGACCGAAGTCCTGGAAAAGGTAGATGGAATACATAGAGTGAGCGAAGGCAGAAGATTAAGTGCTGCGGTGCATATTACTGAGGCTAATGTCCAGCAGTGGACTGTAATGGGCTATTTGATTAATTGAAATACGTTTGTATTGTATTTGTATTGTAACATTGCCAATAGGTTTACAGATTTAGAGACGGTACGGAAAATGGTCATAAACATTGAGAAGTACAGGCGCTGTTTGAAGTTGTTAAACACTAAAAAAGTAACAAATTATCTTTACATTCAAATAAATAATATAATTAAAATGCACACATATACTTATTTTTGATCCTCAGAGGACAAAATAATTTTCTATTTTAATTAATTTATCATCATCACTATCACTATCACTATCACTACATAGTATAAAATAAAGTCGCGTTTTCTGTCCCTATTTTTCTTGTCCCTTTGTATGCTTAAATCTTTAGAACTACGCAACGGATTTTGATGCGGTTTGTTTCGATAGATAGAAGAGGAAGGTTTATATATATATAACATCATGCTACGACTAACAGGTGCGGAGCAGGAATGAAAAATGTTGCAAAAACGGGGTGACGCAGACGAAGTCGCGCGGGTCAGCTAGTTTAATAAAAAACAAAATAAACTTATAGATTAAGCGTGGGTGGGCCCTGTCTCTTTAAACAGGTATTTACTACGAAAACCAAGACTGGCTGAGCGAACATTAAAATGTCGCTGCATATTTATCGATAAACTGGGGTGAACCTACGATATTTACAAGGTCAGTAAAGGTTTCAAGTTTCTTATACAAGCTGGAACTTTATATTGCAGATTATTTCGTTATTATTCCTATAAAATACTAGCTGTTGCCCGCGTGAAATATTGAGCCCGTTCCGACGATCATTGGAAAATATTCCCGGGAAAAAAGTACCCAATGTGTTATTCCAGATTGTAATGTATCAATGTACCAAATTTCAACCATACCTGTTCAGCCGTTAGAGCGTGATTGAATAACGTACATCCAAACATGTTCATAACTTTTTATATGGATAAAATTATACTAGGATCTTTGTGTCGAGTTTTAGTGTGCTCACTTGTTACACTTGTTAGTAAGAACATTGAATTTAGTACAAATAATCGCATAGGTCGACTATTCTTGGCTTTTATATATGTATCTAATAAACGTATATCAAAACTGAATCGTAATTATTATATATTTTTGGCAATTAGTTAAGATATAAATTATTTTTAACCAATATTTAATTGAAGATTTTATATGGTAGTTATAACTACCAATCAGTTAAAAAAAACTAAAATTTGATAATTTAATTGGCGTAAAGAAACCTTCCACAACCACGCGTAATAATTACAGAAGTCCTTTTAGAGGTTCAATTTAAAAACAAAGAAAAATCAAATACAAAGGGAAGAGTTAAAAATATACACCCGCTCCATCTTTATCCATCTCGCTCTGAATGCCCTCGACATTAGGTATTTGTGACGAGACTTAAATATGACCATACCTTTCTAACATCACGCTGTATATATATGACACTTTTAAAAACCAAAACAAGCAGATCTTGGGCGTGAATTATGCAAAATAGACATAAGACGTAAGTCAAACTCAAAATATATAAAATGCATTATTCCGTTCGCCATATAAGAAAAATGTAGTATATTTGGAACGCTCAATACATATCGGCTTATCGACTAGTTCCCCTGATTTTTTAGATTGATTCGGTATGATTTTGCGCCATATCATTTACACTTTAACCAGACTCCGACGTGCCAATTCAATAGTTACAGTTAAAAGATACTATATGTATGACATGTGCCTATTAGTCTATGTCGCGGCTAGAAGTTAAACCAAACGATAATGCCATTGTAACATCAGCGCTAATAAGGTACTTTCTCTTTTTTGTTAACAATTTCTCGCGTCAGCGTCATTTACCAATACGTACGTAATGCTGATGAACTCATGTGATACAATCATTATGCTGCATAGTACTAGTTGCTGCACGGAGTTTCGTGTGCAGGAAATATTTTTTATAATATTTAACGTTAGGTGAAATTGATTGGTAGGAGGCGTGGTAAAGGTGACGTGTGTGAAATGAAACTGAACTGTTCTATATGATACGGTTGATTTAGTTTTTATTGTCACGAAAGTCGCGAATTACACGATGATGTTAGAAACAGTATGAAAGGATATTTTATGGAGTTTCCATATATATCCTATTATTTCGATAAAACATTTTCAATTTATTTGAAAAAAATATTTTTTTATTTAATAAATTTAAAATTAATATGTTGAAATCATTACACATTTGCACAGGAAGGTCGAAAAATAAACAGAAAATGATGAAATATAGTGTGTAATAAGTGTATTGTGCGTGGAGGTGCGTGAAACTTAGTAGTTAACTCATAAAGTGACACTGTATTATAGTCAAGTGTTACTATGCGTGTTGCTATTGTTAAGTAAATAATTAGGTACTAATTATAAAACAGCAAAATATCTATTAGGATATTAATAACATAGAAATGTATGTTAGTGTATATCAGTATTAAACAGGTTGCAGTAAAAGATATCAAGAACGAAAACATATAAGTTTCACACATTGGATATTCGCAGATATTGCAATATAAGAATAACTAGGACACAACTTTAGTCACAGACACATGCCACTCCATGGCCCGTAATGTAACGTGTTGGTCAAGTTATCGATTTCTTAACATTGGTTTGTGCAATTAGATATGATCATTTGTAATCGCTTTTTACATTTTAAATGTAGATAAAGAATATTATGTATTGTTAGCTGCTGCCGTCGGCTACGTTCGCGTGAAATACTGATTACGTATCCGTGATCTATACTATGAGTTCCCAGGATAAAATGTAGTATATGTGCTAATTTGGACTATATTCTGTCTCTGTGCCAATATATCATCGAGATCCTTTTAGCCGGTCTAGTACGATTGAGTAACAAAATCCATCTATCCGTTAATACATAATACATCTTGTAATAATATTGCATGAATTTTATATAAATTAACGATTTTTAATGCAATTTAAGTTTCATTCCGATTTAAACATCCTTGAATATTTTGTATCCTGGTACATAAATGCAATATAATTTCTCAGAATATGTCTCAATTCTTGTATCAAAGAGTGCCAAGTCACTGGTTTATGCGATCCGTCTGAGTCTGAGGTGAGTCGAGCTGGCGAGGTCGTCGCCGCCCCACTCGCCAATGTTCTCGGTTCAGGCTCCGCGCTCCACGCTCCACCGCCTATTTACTTACCTACATAACATATTACTTGATGTTGTTTCGATGCTTAATATTCCAATCGATATGCTAATTTGACTTGGTATTTAAAATTCTGGTCGTAAAATGTTCGAATATTGTAGTTCCTGTAGTTTTGATGATGTCATTTTATGTATAATAAATCGTTCGAGATAAGCTGATGACCGTTTCACTGACCAGTATCTTTGTTTTATTATAAGTTATACGGGAACTAAAAACAATGCTAAACTTGTTGAAGCAATAGCACACGTTTTACTAGTGAGTGTAAATGCGATAGCTTTAAAAGAAAAGCCTAACATAAAAAGACCTTGAAAGTTGAATGAATATTATCTACACCTTAGTTGAGTTTTTAAATTAGACTCGCATTAGGTAAAGCATTCCTGGTCGTTAACTCATCATGTTGTGCAAGGTATATACTCGACAGCGACACTATGTAAAGTTACGAATATAAGGCAACGTTGCGCAGCGCACCTGGAGGATAGAGGGGCGGTGAGGTGTGGCGTGCGGGGGGGTTGCCAGCTGGCGGCCTCTAGTAGTGAAAGTAAACCTGTGCTGGCCCTCGCCACTAGTCGACTACACTTTAATACGATTATGATTTACTTACAATTATTACATCGCAAACATTCTACTGCTATTTACAATGTGCTTTCATTGTTTTCTATTATACATTTTTATGGGCCCCTTTTGATAATTAATTTGTTCTGACTAATATACAGACTCAAGCTATTTAGCTTGTGCTCAAAATAATAAAAATTACCTAGTAATTGTGTGCAATATTCGTACGTTTATTCTTATTCAAATCTGGGTAATACCAATATACTACATACATACATTCCAATAGCTTTCTAAATTTTTGATTCAATGACCACACTTTTATAGCAAACACTTTCGCATACACATCAATTATAACCTGCTGTATTGATTTGTTGGCTACTCATTCGGCAAGGTCCAAAAAATCTGGGACATCAATAAATGCCTGGAAAATGACCCATTGAGACGATAATGTGGTCCCACCAATGTTTTCATGGTTCAAGCCACATTTTTTGATTGTGGGACGAGGCTCCTTTTTATATTAGGGTGTCAGCGGATGTACCTGCCATGACTGTCAAGATATACTAATTATTAGAAACGAGATGCAACTGGGATTGGTTTAGGTGACGCTGAAGACAGAAAATTAAAATGTTTCATAGAGATCAGGTACTTGTAAGATTAACCTTACACTTTTTTATATTGCAGTTACGCTCCAAATCTGGCTATTAACCTTATTACGTTGTAACTATGTTCTACAACACTGTCGGTACATAATATTTTGTTGTTTCCGGTAATAAAACATTACGTCAGTCGAGTTATTAACTCCTAATGAACTGAACCGTAAAATGTTGCGCCTGTAAACTGTAATAAATAGAGAATCTTCGTTATTTAGTGCCCATTTAGGATAAATAGTTGAGATTCCTTTGATTCAAGTAATAAAAAGTAAAACAAATGTAATTAACTTGAACGATAAATAAGATGACCTTATTATGATGTTGAATTACAATCTCCTTCCTGATATTTGCAGTAAAATTTGTATTACTGCAACGGATAAGAGCGAGTTTGTAAAAAAGACAATCTACGAGCATAAATCAAAACACGTCATTCAACACATACTTGTGTATTTCTGGGGACGTTTAGCTATGTCAAGGAATTCCATCAATTCCATGATGCGTTTTATGTTTTGTATTTTCAGTACCTATTCGCTTTTTTTCATTATTGATCAGTTTCTATTCGTATAGAACACTTTTGTGCATTGCGGATTTTTTCTGCCCGCCGCTACCTACAAATTAAATTAATTACTCGGATAAATCATATTATCAATTAATAGAATTAAATAGGTTTTGGCGTAAGCAAGATAAACAGCGTTTCATATTCATATAAGTACCTAATCTAGATACTAGTTAAATTTGTTAATTCCCGTTATTACTTAGAAGTAATTTTGATTTTCAACATGACATGTAAATTTTCTTCATTTCTTCATAATAGCAAGGGTGAGGCTCATTGTCCTGCCCAAGCTGCGGAAGTCGGTGACCTTCAGTACCGGCATGGCCGTACTCCTGCCCACTAACGCACCGATCAGATACGATGGACATACCCTGCACAAAATACTACACTCAGTACAACATTGTTTATAGCCTCTTTGTGTAAAAAACTTGAAACTATTATATATACTAATATGTACCATATGCATATTGTTTTGTTATGTAAAGTTGTAGAGGGATAAAAAAATTGAGGTATCAAAATCTGATAAGAAGCTTTTCATATGGTCATTTGGTTTAGAATTTGAATATCAAGGACATACGAACATTTTAAAATTCACTAAATTAATTAATGAAAAAGCAACAAAAAATGTTTTCAACATGAAACGGAACAGGTAATAAATATAAATAAATTATAAGGTGTTCCGTTTTAAAGCACTGACGAAATATTATTTATTATATTTTTATTCAAAATTTATTGAGGTCGTTTGTTTTTACGTTTGTACTTATTTACTTGATTTTATGATATTAAATTCGTGTATACGTTCTAGATTCCTTCTTAATGCGAACATTATCTGAATTTGTATGGTGTATCACTACCGAGACGAAATTTGCATTGCCACATTCCCTTCAAAAATACCCCTAAACATGGTCGAGCTCTGGAGGGTTGGTTTTCCAAATCACAATGAGCCATGCGTTGAGATATAATTTTAGTTTATATTTATATTTAAGCATTTCAAATTCGGCGACATTCAGTGTCAATAGTAACATACCACCAAAGTCATAGAGTAGATATTTGCAGTACATTTATATAGAACAAAAGTATCGAGCCTATGATGCCCACATGACAATATTTATGATCACCATACAAATTCTTTTCTTTAGCTTACGCATATGTGTATTGTGTACTTAGGTGCATATCAATGAGCGATAAATCAGTTACGAAGGTCCATAACTCTGTGGGGGATGAATGACCGGCAAGGTCGAGGGCTTTCGCGTGGAATGTGCAACTTTCGTGGCCGGCACTGGACACACTGTGATTCATATACGAGAGGCACCTCGTTCAACAAGTAATTCAGAAATACTCATGTATAGATAGGGATTCGGAGTTTATTGTTATTGATTAAGTTGTTTATTGTCATAGATACGAATTCAAGGTCCACATTAATAAACATATATACGACAAAAAATTTTTAGATCTTGATTCTATTTCAACAAGAAATAGAAATTAGAAATTTCTTCACTAAGAAATTTAAAAGTTTAATTAAAATGAAACTAACAAAGAAATATTACCAAATTTAAGAATATTAACGTTATAATCTAGCTTGGATATGAATTGTTGTGCTCTATTACAAAAAGTCTTTTCAGGACGGTGCCGAATTCTGAACCGGACGCGTGGTCAGCTCAGTTGATATTGAGACTCTTTATTTTTATTGAATTTCTTGATTTGATATTTTTTCAGTGTCTAACAGTATAAATGATTTTTGTATCTGATTTTACTACAGTCAAAAGTCTTACAATGATTCACAATTATGGAATGAATGGTAAGATGCTCAACCTTTAAGTTGAAAGGTCAGGCGTGAGCTCACTTGAAAATTAGGACCATATTATCGATCGCCTGCCAAGACTTGGCAGGATCAAGCAATTGTTAAAGAGGAATTTAGCATTTAACGAATGTAGCGACCAATGTAATATTTCGAATTCGAACCTCAGGTGACTATAAAAACCTATTTAGGTGCAAAATAGTCTCAAACGAGTTTACCCTAAACAACATAATAAACCTGAAATTGGTTCACCTTCGCTTATCTTAGGATCCATATTTTTTGTATATTCGTTATTGGAGTCGGCTCTTGACTCTTTAAATCTCTATGTATTTTTACAACTGATTATCAAAGCACGTACCTATATAGCTTACTTTATATACGTATAATCGATGTGTGGATGTTTGATTTGCTAGATCTTATGGTTATAGACCGTGTAAGGTCAATTTTGCAGCATAATTTATTTGTTTTGTTGGTACGATAGCTCATTGCTATGTAACATTTCGCTACCCATGAGAGCGTTGTGACAGTTATACTGAGAGTGAAATCGTATACCTCCATCCATGCTTCTCTACCGTCTAAACGACGTAACACACACTTAAACGTTTAAAATTATATTTATGTGACTTTTGATGGATTCTGCTTGCATTGTTTTGTAACTAGTCATGTGAATGAATAAGTGAAAAAGTGCTATATAAATACTTACCATTTTACATGAATGTGGTACAAAGTCTCCATGCTAACCTAAAACCCGGATAATAATCTCTGGGAATTCTAATTTAGATTTTTTTTTCTATCAATTTGGTTATCGCAACCCACTGCTGAATATGGTGTCATGGATTACTTCCATAATTTCCGTCATAGTGCCCGGCGCTATGCATTCGCACTTAGTATAATTATTATTAGATTCGGGTTAGTCTCGTCGTCGTCGGTGACAATCACCGACGACGACGATACTTATCCCGATTAGGTAGATACGAATATATTGACAGGATCGTGAAGATTGCAATTTATATTGATTGTCTTATCCCTATCTAGCCCAGATATTTTCTCACTATACTCAAATATAGGGCAATAAATTATAACTATAAACACGAATGTATAATGAATTCATGACTTATGGAAATACACACAGAAGTACAACAGCTCGAACGGCAGATTCACGGGTTTAAATGACCCCCAAGTTGGTAAAAGCGTGACTGTGGACACAGTTGTCCATAATGGAAAGTCGTGATGTCGACAATTTCTCTAAGTACCTACCTACAGCTACCTTACCGGTTTTGGTAAATACGCTAAAATTTAAAACCGAAATATGGGCTCCATACCTCCATACCGACTAAACCTGTTTTACTATTATATTATTTAAAAGATGTAGGACGTACGAAAATTCGAAAAATCTATTATATCTATTTTAGTTCCTGAACTTGCGTATTAGAATAAATATGTAATGTATATATAAATATATATGTAACTAGCTGTTGCCCGCGGCTCCGCCCGCGTGGACTTCTGATCCCGTTCCCGCTGCTTGGACTTCTGATCCCATTCCCGCTGCTCCATAAAAACCTTCCGTAGAATTCAAGGAACAAATAAAAAAAAGAATTACTGGAATTGGTCCAGCCGTCTTCGAGTTATGCGCTTACCAACACATTTCGCGATTCATTTTTATATATTAGATATGTGTAGTACCTATTATAAAAAGTATTAAATTTAACCTAATAATCAGTCATTTCATTCCTTGTCAAAAATACGTCGCTATTGTAAATATTATGTTAGCTAAAGTTTGGCAACATCGTTTGTTAAACGTAAGTGCATATTTATAAACTTCAAACATTAGTTACGATTAAAATCTTTTTTAAATATCAAAGATAAGACAATTTATTAATTTCAACTGTTGAAAGCCGTTTTTCATTCTCTCTCAACAGATAAGTCAAGAGAAATGTGGAACACGAAGAGTATTAATGCGTGTACTTTACGTTAGCATTGCTTTGCGTATATATGCTAATTGTTACTTTTCTTTTAATTGCAGAAAGTAAACAATGGCGACCTCCGGAGGGAAACGACGAGAGGAAGGCAGTGATAATTCTGACGACGAGCTCACACCGCTCGCTAACGATATCTATGGCGGCAGGTATGCATCTGATATTCACTTGACATTTAAGCATTTTAAATATAGGTCTAAACCTGATCCGACTACTAAACAAAAAATAAGAAACAAAACAAACGAAGTAAATGTTAGACGTATAGAATACCCGAGGTATCATTAATGAGCTGCTGACCTTCAGAATTGGATGGCGACGGGAAATAAGAGGCTGTTCCTATACATTCTCCTTTTTTCTTTTTACCTATCTAGGCGTAGTCACTAGGCCATTAACAATTTTTACTTAAATTATATTATTTAATACAAACAAAACAATAAACTTAAGTATAACTAATGCTATCATACTGCTGCCCAACAACAAAAAGGTTTAATGAAAGCAAATGAAATCGTAATCTATGAAATTTTACACAATATACGCATTAAAAATTAAGGTTATTACCAAATTATACATATTTTGAAATATCAAGGAATTTTTTGAATATACCGAACTGTTGTAATAGCACATTGAATTCCTTGCTCAAAAGAAGCTTGTCTCCCGGTGTAACACCTTTAGATTTGAAGTCACCACCAGAAGGTACCATCTACAGCCCCTACAAGCTGCAGATAGGTAGTGTTATGTATGCCTTTTTCGATTTTACCGTTCTTAATATATACCTTTTTTTGGTACATGCGTTGGAGCCCTTATTTTTAAACGTGCGAAAAGTCCCCACGGTGTCCCCCGCCGGAGCCAGTTAGGGAGGGAATCAATTAAAACGCATGCCGTCTTTGCGTCTTCAGTTGCTGGAGGTGAGATAGTAGCTGACATATCCCTCGCACTCCGGCAGACCCGGGGCCCTCTATTTCGAGATGACCACTGTTGGGTGTAGGGACCATGGTGTCTCCGTATCCCACGGAGACCTCCGACGTTCCAGTCACCTCCGCTCATCGCGGGCTATGCGGGTCCGCAGTCTTCTCCAAACTCCTTCCGCCGTCTTCTTCTTGATCATTACTTGCTCGTAAAAGGAGGCGCCGGCAGCTCAAGCAATACGGTAAGCGAGAGAACTCGCACTCCTAGGACTGCCACTAGGGCACTCGGCGTCTGCCACGCTGGGCACCCGGCCAGCGAATCGAATTTTCGCTCGCATTAAAGTCATTCTCTCAGACATTGGCTCCTTCTGGATTCGATGCAGGTATACCTCAAATCACCCGTACCAGGTGATTTTCGGTGATTAGCCGGTACGAGAGGCTAGGCCGTGTTGCTTCTCTCGCCAGTCCCCCATGACGGGTTTCACTGCCGTTACTACGGAGTGCCCTGAATTGTTGGAGCCCTAAAGAATCCGATGATTTGTCCTAGTTATACAGAACTACGTTATCGTTATCGGGTTTTAGAAGTCAAATGACAGTGGCTTCACTGATAATTTCGATGCTCTGCCGTTCCATAGGCAAATTGAAGAACTAGTGACTTGTTGTGTCTTTAGAATTAAAAACCATAGAGTATTAAAATTTTTAGGCCGGCGCGTATGCCATAAACTACTTTCACGTCTGTCACTTGTCTTTATAAACTGGTGATGTAAAGCAGGAAACAATGATATTTTTATTAACCTTTCGATGTGAAACGAAATGAATAAAGTTTTTAACCTAGATAGCATTTTGAATTACATTTTCGAGGTTACACAATAGTTATGTGAACTGAACATTAGGCAGATACAATAAAGTTAATTAGTTATTTAAATTTTTTATTAAAAAAAAATTAAATATTTTTCAAGACTTCAGTATCGTTCATGCGAAGTCAACAACTTAGCATAAAGTAACTAAGAGCCCCTTTTAAAATAGCTGTCCACTTCCGACGTTTGAAATGAATTTTTAAAATATTTATTTCATACAAACCTCATCTTGACCATAAATCCTGACAGTTTGCCATAATTCATGTAATACTGAAACTATTAGATTAATAATGTAATACTAACTGAAAATTATTGTAAAATGTTTGTTGTACTTAAATTTTTATTCTTGAGTAAGTAATTACAAATACAACTAAAAATGACTATTTAAACTGTTGATTGATGGCATTTGGTGAACAGCATGTGATACCTCATATTTCTCAAGGATCCTCATATTCTTCAGATCTCAGTGAGGCTATCTACGATATATCTAGTACCATTAGTAACCAGTTTGAGCTCAAATTTGATTTGATTTGATTGATTTGATTTATTAGACGACTCTGAGGTATTTAAATTAAGTCAGTCGAATTATTAATTGGTAATAAAAACTGTTGGTACCCTGTGCTAAAACGAGTCTCATTTTTTCTTATTTTGTATCAGTTATTAAAATAGCTCTATCCTCTATATTGAAATACTCTCGTCCAATAGATGAGATGAAAACATTTTCAAACATTTAAATGTTGGTCGTAATTATTTTGAGTTAGTTCGAGGATTGTTTGAGGATTCTGGAACATTTATCACATGACAAGATTGTATGTGAGAATAAAACGAATGCATAACAAAAGTTCAAGTGTGATGCGTTTTAGATTGCGTTTGTAGCCATTTGACATTTCGAAATGACAAGGTCATAATTAAATTCATTAGTAACGATTAAATTAACTATTATATTAATTTTTATGTAATCTTAGGTATTGGTTTTAGCAAATGAATGTTGCGAAATGTAAAAGTATTGGGAATTTCTTCCATGAAATTCATTTAAATGCCATCATTTAATATAATAAATTGCACATTATATTTAATGATGACTCGATAACCTATTAATAATATGATACTCAATAAATAATTATGCACCGATAGAACGATTACGTCACCACTATAGTGTTTAATACCAGAGCATTATTTTCCCATCATTAAATCTAATTAATAGAATAAAGTGACTCAGTTTACAAAGAACTTTTGAAATATTTATTCATACAATTCTTCTACCAAGGTTAATTTTACACAATAATGTATTTGTATCTTAAATTACACTCCAGATTAACCGCTAATTAAAACTGCATAAACGGAATGACTTCATGAAAAGGTCACTGAAATGAGAAAAAGAAACGTATCACAACAAAATAATAGTATTTTATTTTAGGGGCGCAAACGTTACCTAATTATTATAATTTATGTTCATGCTCTGAATAACGTAAATACGTTTTCAAAATGCACTTCAAAATATTTATTAGTATAGTCCAAGACCGAGGCAGTATATGTAAGAGCATTGTTTCGTATTTCAGCTTTAGTCAGAGGTCGAGTCACGGCGATCGGTCACAGCCGGCCCGGAACCCGTTCAAATGCCAAGGTTGACAACTCTGACGACACAACTTTCGATCAATCGCTGACTGCGCCACATTTTTGCGCCCCACTTCTGTCTCAGAGGCCAGTCTCACAAGTATCAACAATAGTTACTTGTTACATGATAAGACTAGTCTTTCCATATTTAGAGTAAAAGTAAAAGCCAACTGTTAAAGAAACATAACTACGTATTTAGCACTTAAATAATTCAATGAATCAA
Source organism: Pelosia muscerda (assembly GCA_963691645.1). Lineage (NCBI taxonomy): Eukaryota > Metazoa > Arthropoda > Insecta > Lepidoptera > Erebidae > Pelosia > Pelosia muscerda. The sequence continues at coordinate 12,235,977 of OY829100.1, forward strand.
TGCCATATACGTAGGGAGCTGTACTTTTTATTTACTCTCCTAAGCGCTCGTACAAACAAAAGAATCTTGAATACTTGGGTTATTTTTATCTTCATATTCAAACTTTAATGACGATTGATCTGTCGAATAGCGTACGGTCCTTGGTAACGTGATTGTTAGCAAATTGCATTTTCAAGAAGTAGGTATGTTTAAACAGACTGTATAGTGTATAGTATTTATAAGTAGACTTGAATCTAATTGTCAAAAGATAACCTACTAAAAATTATATACCTCTAAATAAAACATTTATTAATGGATTTTATTGCGATTTATTTGTTATTTTATGATTCAATCTGCTCAGATACTCAGTTGCTTTTACCACTATTATTAAATTAAATAAACTTCAGAAGAAGAAAAGTTTACGAATTATTTAATATTGAGGTTATTTATTTGCACAGCATGAAAAATGTTACTGAATAGCAAGTGAAACGTCGGATACACAGTGATAAAATAACTTCGATTTAGATCCAAATTACAGAGTATTTAGTAGGTAAACTTTCGTAGGATAGGACGTATTTTGTATAGTAGCTGTACCGAGACGAGCGAGGTCGGGCGTGATTTGAATATAGTATTACTACTAGGGATAGCGGACCGATGTAACACTTACTTTTTCTCACCAACATTCGGTCAAATACATGCTTCAAATGCGGTTAAATCAAACATATACTAAGATTTTGATTAAAAATTAGGTGTTGCGTTGACCAAATTACAATGGCTTTTGTACCCTACTTAAGAGATACTTACTTATTTATTTCTTCTACTTAGATAACCAATAAGTCCGCTGACTGGGCTCACAGACATTGTGTAATATTACCGCAACTGTCACTACCTACCATACTAAAAAAACAGGGTGTGACTGTGTTCAGAATCTGTACGTAATGATCTCATTGCCATTAAATTATCAATCAGTAGATACAGCTTGTAGGCAAGTTAGACTTGGCCCAAACGTCTTGTTGTGGCACACATACTTTAGTTATAGAGTAGATAATAGACATGCGACTGTATCCCTGATTTTATAGCTCTATTCATGTTTTAGAAAAACCAAAATTATAAATTATTGCATCGTCTAAATTATTCTTACAGAAATAGAAAGAAAATTGCATGTATAGCTGGAAAATTTTAGAAAAGTTAACGCATATCAATAACCCACGCCGGCACATATCGAAGGCAACAGCTAGTTAGATAATATTATAAATACGGCTATTATATTCGTATGACTAACGTCTACGTGTAGAATCGTTAACGGTGACGTAACTGAGCCAAAGCTCATTCCATACGTGAATGTTTATGACAAACATGGAAGTTCGCAGCAGACGTGCGGTGTGACTGGTATACAGTGTGCACAGGCAAGCTCCCAACACCATGGTCGATGACCTCTGATCGCTGGACATTGGGCTTGCGTCTGGAAGTACCGGCCCGCCGCCCGCATATAAAGCAAATATTACTTGATAATGATAACAAAAGATATTCGAGAGTTGTTACATCGCCCAAAACTTTGAACATTTATGTAAAAGTAGTATTTCATATTATTAATAAAAAATCCTACTTTTTTTTTACATGCTACTTTTATTCTGTTAATAAGTCACTGTGGGTTCCGAATTCGGGATTAGAATTCTGAGATTCTCTTGCTACCGAGGCCTGGAGCTTCCGGAGCAGCTGGCAACAATTATTATTATTAATAAATAATTACCTATATATTTTAAAAATCTCTGTCAAAGTAGGTATCAATATTGCTGATCCTGACCAAAATATGAATATTTATAAATCTATTTTGAAGACTTGTAAAGCAGAAACCAGTTTTATATGAGGAATTTATCTATACTATCATTATGTTTAAAAAACTTATTCGTCAGCGAATAAGCCAGTTTCTATTAATGATATGACTAAATACGAACTACGAATACGATAGATGATACGTAGTGTACCTTCGGTAAAAAGAGACAGCTATTATGTAGTCAGTTGCAAAGCATAGTGCATAAACTGCCGAATTAAAAAAAAAATACGTCAATATGACACCAATAGTAGCAAGTCTCAGGAATGAGGGTCACCTTAACATACATAAATTGCATTACAGCTACTACACTATACTGGTTGCAACCCAGTAAAAACGTAATGCAACTCGAAAACTTCTCTAACAAATTAAGATTTTATGTAATGGAACATAAAATCATTGTTTACACTAGTAATTTTCGTCAAATTATCTGTCCACCCTAATTAGTCTTGGTCTTCTTTGTAAAATAAGACAACCGCGGTAAAGTAAATGGTTTATTGTTATGATATTACGAGTTACTGTTATTACGTTACAACATCCTTTGCACGTGCACGACTGGCGGTAACGCGAAGGCTTTCGTAAGTTTTCGTGAGTTCGAGCGACATTGAACAGTCTATTGTTCGGAGACAGACCCGTGCCTAGGCACCTACGAAGTACGCCGCCGCGTACGCTTGTACCGAGTACGTACAATAATATGTAAGTACCTATAGGCGGCCGATATCGAGACTCTGGATCGTGTGTGTGTGAAGGTCAATTGAGTATCTTAGATTTGAATTCCGACCTCGAGTACAAATGTTAAAGACTATTGCCAACTGAGGTGATGAAAAATATGCATATGTTTTTCTACAAAAATAATGTTTTATATTTCACCTTGTCACCTAGCGATTGTTGTTTACGATTATTTGGATGTATAATTTAATACATTTTTACGATAGGTACATATTAAAGAGACTTTAGTAAGAGAATAATGTATATATTTTAATAATAAATATTAATTTCAATACCGTCTACATTAAATTTTGCAATAATTTGCAATATAGTATTTTCCAGTGATTATGAAATTATTCTGTAAAGAGTCTATAAACATACTTTGGAGGTGTTCAAATCTATGCAATCTTCAAAAGATTATAGTTCTTGGTCAGAGTGTGCATTTTTAATGTTATTATATACAAAAAGGTAGACGTCGCAATAACGTGCGATAAGTATAGCAGATAAATTAAGACAATTAGCGCATTTTTTGCACTAACGGTGTAACTCACTATATATACTACTAGATAATAATGTACCTACGTCTTCTTCTATCCTACTCTTTTTATGTCAATATGAATTGTGGGCAATAGAATGGAAGAATACAGCTTCCTATAGGTATATAACAATGAATGAACACCGCTGCACCAACAACCAGATGGGAACCAACCGATATTTTACGAGATATGAGCCATGCTCACTAGGGTTTTCTTTCGGGGTTTGGGTATAACGACATTTACAAACTACAAATTTATTAACCATGGGTGCCAAAATTAAGGCGTCACAGCAATACCAGATGCATCCAAAATGCAACTGGTATTGCTGTGACGATTACTCATGATTAATTAAATATTCCAAGTCACTTATAGTAGATGCGTATTGTTTTTTTCTTACCACACGAGTTAAGTTTTTGTAAATATTCAAATTCATCACTCGTTTTAATACCTACCATGTATGGTATTATTTAAATAAACTAGTTCATTGTTTTCGTATCTATAATTTTGTTATTTTATGTTTGTACCAACCGGTTGAATATGTGCTAGGCTCCATATTTTTATAAAATAAATCGGTATAGGTATGGTTTGTTGGGTGACGCGGACCTCTAGTATAAGTGCGGTGTTGCTCCACAGGTGAGACGTTTGCTCACGGGCGCCTTCGCGAATGTAATCCAGGCACACTGGGACAATATAATTTGAGAGTAGAATAACTATTCGATTAATATAATAGACGATAGAACTATTCGATTCGACCGATGAAGAAGAATATAGTTAGTCGTTTTTCATCGGTCGTTCCTGGGGACCAAAATACTGGACAGCATCGGATCACGGCAGCAACCAAGATCAAGGACTTGAACTCACGATCAATCTCTTACAGGGAGAATGCTCTGCCCATTGAGCTACCGGACCATGTGTAAGAGGTTAGTCGCGGGTTAACTTAGTCTTGACATTCACTTTTTCCAATTTTAATACATCCAAAATGTTCGTGATCCTTGCCAATATTGCACCTACTATTTAACAGGCGAGACTTTGACATTAATTTTCATTTCGGAGTTGGGTAGTCATATGGTAGTCGCTCTCGTAAAACTCGCTTTGAATTAAACCGTCAAAAAGAAACGGGGACGCGTCTTCATTTAAAAATAAGTCAAAAAGTACACATGTTTATTATACATTTTGTAATAATAGGAAATGTGTCTTAGTGATTGGAAAGTGTTGTAAGTTGTAACAACATGGCGTGGTACTGATGTGATCATAGCACTTACCTACCGAGCGTACGATATAATTTCACGTGCTCAGTGCTGCTGAACGGCAATACTCTGCACATTGTGACAATGTGCTAAAAGTTGGACTAAACTATTTTTTAAAAATAAAATTATTTAGTATCAACTAAGTTGAATGTACAATAATGTTAAAGGAAATGACTGTGATCAGGGTATAGGTATAGGGTATATATACATACTTTTGAATATACATCAGGTAATGTTTCATCCAGGTTACACCCCGATTTCAGTGCTTATGACTTATGCCCTTTCCAGGAATTGCAATAAATTAATTTAATTATTATGAATAACTTAGTCATTACGAAATGTAGTAAATTTTGGTAACTCACGTTAGGACGATTGTCTTTGAATCTTCGAAAGGCTGTGTATGATCCCATGAGCACGCAGTGATAGTGAGTTTAACTATTCTGTACAAAATCCCGGGTTCGATTACAGAGCTGTATAAAATAATTTTTTGATATTTCTAATATACCCATAGATAGGGAAACATTTTAATACTGAAAATTATCTTAATGGTACAATAATATGATAAATATTAACGTTAGGATGAATGGATATTTGTTACACCATCACACCAGAATAGCTGAAAAGAACTGAATGAAAGACAATGAAAGTTCGTACAAAGAAAGGCATTGGCATTGGTCCCGGATACAAGATTTTGTGATACGAAAGTCGGTACTACTGAAATATTGAATATCAGTATTGAAATGATAATAATTATATTGAAATATTTAATTTCTACCGTACATTTTTAATAGAAAGTCTTCAAGCGGTATCTTAATATTCATTATAAAGCAATACGAAGCGTTGAAGTCTTTTCAATAGCCTAACTTCCTAGTAGGTTATTTTTATATGTCATGATGTTAATGAAGACCGGTTACTGTCAGCGGACCAACTTATTCTCGGGATAAGTACCAGAATATATGGTACAACGACCATGGTATCCCCGTCAAATTGTCGTATCAGCCAACATTCATATAAATCCGTTAAGCTGTTTTGCCTTATTCGTACAGTGACAAACATCCACACAAATTTATATATACATTTATAATTTTAATAAGATAATATTACTATATAATATTATCAACAATTAACTTGGTGCATTTTAGGTTCTAACAAGCTCGTGAACCGGTATATTGTATATTACTACCCGATATTAGAGAAATTAATATTCATACTTTGTCCAGCACAAGACAATAGCGCATCACTGGGCTACGTGGTATACGCGTCTTCAGCAGTCCGTATTGCGATCGCACCGTTCGATGTCCTCATAACCATCGATGAGTTCTACTAAATCGGACAGGCTGGACACACTGTCAATTTCATAATAAAAAACCACATATTTCATAATGAAATTTTTCCAAATGATGTGATTTGTTTCAAGTGAAGTGTAGTGAATAAACCATGAGTGAACACGATCGTAAGAGCCATTATGAGAGGGATGATACTGAGGAGCCTTTGTACGTAGCGAATAATAATAACAATTCGCTTTATAGCAATGGGACCTTGCACTACTGTAGTATATACAGGTAAATTATGATTATTATTAATGTGTCAATCTGTTGCAAAAACAATCGACCACTGAGCGGCACTAGCACCACATATTTTTGAATACTAACTATTATGTAGTGACACTAGTGGCAACAGTGAGCACCAATTAGTGTTTAATTTACGAAAAGGCTATACTTTTCATTCTGTTTGAGTAAATTAAAGTATTATTGTTTCTTAAAAAACTATTTAAAGCCATTTTTAGCGATACCGTCTTTATTGACGTATTTAGTATTGATTTCTCAAATTTGTACGAGTAGGTACGTATGAAATAATCTACAATTATTTACTATGAGGTTATTCTATTCTTGTGAGTGACGGCGGCGTAACGCATAATTAAATTGTGTTCAATCGACAACTTTCTAATGCCTTACTGGTAACAGATCCGTTCATTCATATTAATAAATTATCGTTCAATGAAATATCGGTAGTGAAACTGACTGAATTATTTATACAAACAAAATTATGCCAATCATGCCATGTTACTCCAGTAGTACAGATCCGTTGCGCAATTTTCAATTCAGACCTTTTTAAACGAAATTGTCAAAATCACTATTATATAAAATGTTTACAACTCATTGTCAAGTCCATGAGTCATTTAAATACCCGTAATTCTATGACATTAAGGACTGTCTCCTAGAGTTCGGACAATATTGATACCTGGAAATGTACCCAGTTAAGGTTATTGACACACCTTTACTTAACTCTTCGCGAATAATGTTATATTGTGATGAATCATTCAATTATATGTTAACCATATCATTGATAAAGTTAATATACGTAAAGTGCATATATAAGTACAGCGACTTGACAACAACACGGTCGCATTTGGTCGGTAATTGGGTTACGCACCACCTTCGTCGAACCTTACGTAAAGCCCACTGTCACTACTAGAACGGCGACCGCAGTAGATTGTGCGTACTATGTTGAAATAACAAACGCAGTAACGGATTTCTATCCGCTCAAACATATCCACACGCGAAGGCCACCACCGTAGTAATTGATAATCGGAAGGAAGCACCAAGTAAGAACGCACTAGATTTCTCTCTCACTGCATAGCGTGAGAAAGTGTTTTTTCTCGAGTCGATGTTGATTGTAATGTGTTAGCAGATTTCTGATGGCCTATTGCAGTCCACTGCTGAATGTAGGTCTCTCCCAGGGTGCGCCATTGTTCCCGATTCTCCGCCCTCTGTATCCAGTCTGTTCCAGCTGCCTATTACAGATCGCGGTCCATCTGGGCCTCAATTCTACCAATAGTCAACCATTGTCAAGGAACTGATATTACAAAAAAATGTCATTTAATTTTCGACTCTACCGTTACACAATTAAAGTTCAAAATTAAATGACATTATGTAGAGTGAACGAAACTATCATCAACTATCATTTCATTTTGAAGTTTATGTCACTAAAAATAAAGCCGAAAATGCCATGGCAGTTTTTGTGATTTCAGTCGTGCGACTATAGTTGAAAATTAGTAGAATCGGGGTTCTGGTCAGGGGGCGTCTTACCAGCTCATTCTCTTCACTCCAAGACTTGTTTGCTCCAGCGGCCATCGGTCCTTCAACAGATATAGCCAGATCACTTCAGTTTGCTTATTTTGTGAGCTTTGTTGATAAGATTATGAAACTAAAACGGACAATATTATGTAATGTATTGTTTATTTTTATATCTAAGTATAGTCGCGTTTCGGATTCAAAAAAGCTTACAATGTACCTAATTTTTAAGAGAACATCTTACCAGTATTATTATTGAAGTATACTTAGATCCTGAAGTTCTTGGTGGAGCAAAATACCGATAACAATACCAGCAATGAGAGTAGAATTGCGATCGAGGTGGATTAAACTGTGTTACCACATAATCCGTAATTCATAGTATAATTGAGGTCTGTTTAACAGATTTTCACTGGTGAAATTCAACGATAAACTCTTTATTTAATACTTGTCTGTGAAATTAATAGCTACGACATCGTAATATTAAGTAATAAAATAACTTTGAAAATTATGAGGCAATCATTACCATTAAGTTAATGGTATTTTTAAATAATAATTACTTGGACTGTTGGCGCATTAGGAAATTAGTCGTTTGCCAACTAACGCATCGCGAATTAATAGGCTGTATAGAAAAAAAAATTGTGCGGTCGGAGGCCCTCCTCAAAAAACCAAGTTCCTTCTTTCTTCTTCAGCTCCGAATTTAACTCGAAATATCGATTAGACGGTCAGCAGATCTACGGCCTAAATAAGAACAGTTTTTTACACACGGTACGGGTATTAACAATGTTTGTGGTGTAGCGGTATACCGACCGACCTGCAATAATTACCCTAATTATTTTTTAAATTTATCTGGCACTTGTCTGTTTTTGTCACTATCACGTGACGATTCGAATCGGGCTACCTGGATGACACATTAAGAAACATAGTTCCAATACAAAAAGATTCACATTATAGGTATTTATGGGTATATCACATTCTTATGCAGTATGTATGTGGAGTTTTAGTAACTATTCACCCAAGGATTGAATAAAAAAGTAATACGTAATAGTTGATGAAGTGTTAAGCTTTAATAGAATTGGGTTAACATACTTGTAGTATGCGAACTTATAGTATGATAATTCGCTACACTTTAAATTGATTTGACTAGTTGGTCAATATGACCTTACTATCTAAAGCCATTTTGAGCAACTACTATTAAAATGTTATTATTATTGACGTATATCCATATTTAAAAACAGTATAGTGACACTGTTCGTTTGGAACATTTGAAGCCTGCGACGCTAAAAAAAAATAGTATTATAAGTAGTATGCATAACTTACAAGAACATTTTTCCGTTTCAAAGGGTTTCAATAGAGAATAAAATTTGAGAACGCAATCTCATTTATCTTAATTTAGTTCGCATATTGAAATTTTTATTTTTCTATTTCAGCCAGAGGACATTACACGAAACGAAAGGATGGGACGTGTTCCGGGAATTCCCCCCGAAGCAGGACAGTGGGTCTATGGAGAGTCAGAAATGTTTGGAGTTCACCGTGCGAATGTTAAAGGTGTTGACATACATCATCGTCTTTGTCATGGTACTTGGCTCCGGAGTGATAGCAAAGGGTACCATGCTCTTCATGACGTCACAATTAAAGAAAGATAGAAGAATATCATATTGTAATAGGAATTTAGGTGAGTTACATCTTTATTGTTATAAGCAGGAAGAAATTCGTAAAACAATAACTCCTGAACATAAACGACAAACAAAGACGTTGAACTATTTATCGTTCGATGTTAGTTCAAAGTATTTGAGCGGGACTCCGAGTTAAGGCACTTGGATAGAACCTAATTAAAAGATGATGATGATTATACTTAAAAAAATGTGGAATTAGGTAGATCTTTCCTTTATTAGAGAGAAGTTTAATAAAGGAAAAATCTACCTAATTCTTTATTATTGCAAACTCATTTTCAACAGTTTTTATATATTATTGCAACCGGGAAATGATTGCCAAATATTTATTCAAATGTAGAAGGAACTTGGAACGTTAAATGAGATCCGGTCAGTATTGACCGCCATCCGCGTGTATTCTAGTTGCTTTATTTATAACAAGTTAAAAGAAGTCGCTTAGTGGTTGCGAGAATTATGCTACGTCAATATCTCGATTCAAACCGATTTCTTTAAACAATTGTTGAACTTGACCTAGATTTTTGCATACAATTCAACTTTCACAGACTTTATGATGTTTTGTAATTATATTGGAAAGTCAATACACACATTTTACTAAGTTTTGTTTTAAATATGACTGAATGAGGGAGAATTGCATTATGTTATAACAATTGCAAGTTACATTTTTGTATTCAGTAGTAACTTTCTTTAAAGGGTGTTAAGTGCCATTAACAACCATTCTGACGCCGTGAACTAGTTTGATAATATTATTATGAATAGAAGAGATAGGTATATCTCCTAAACATAATGACAAGGATGTATACCTACATTTTTTTTTACATTTCTGAATTAGTCGAATTGGTCCAGCTGTCTTCGGGTTTTGAGAACATATTTCGCGATTCATATTTACTATACATATTATTAATTTGCAAAAATAAAAAGGAAGTTCAATACGACGAGGGCCAAGTATATGCGTGACAATTAAAAGATACACTTCCACTAGCCAAGAGGCAAATGACAACCTATTCGAAGTTTTAAGAAATCAATTCCAATTTGTTCTGGTACCTTAATTCGTTTCTTCAGCCACGGTTAGGACTAGAATATACTCAGAACTCTAGATGCATAATACCTCGATCAGTGCATAATGCTTAAGGAACTTCTGTATCTAACTTTTTATACAGCTTTTTTGTATTGTATATTCCAGGTAGGGATAAACAATTTATAGTCAGTCTCCCAGATGAGGAACGCGTGGCGTGGATGTGGGCCATAATTGCAGCGTTCGCAATCCCCGAGATAGGAACATTAATACGATCAGTCAGAATATGTTTCTTCAAATCTTCTAAGAGACCCAGTAGCGCGCAATTTATAGTGGTAAGTATATTTTAATTTGATAAGTGTGACGTTGTGACCCAGCAGAAGAAAAACTTTGTAGGCTTTTTCTATATATAGGATAGGAATATGTGTTAAGTAGGTAGGTAAGTATATCAAAAGTTCACGAATAAGTTGTAGGCACCAATTGCTTGCAACAATCCTATCATTATCCTGTCATTCTGTCGACTATCACTATTTTGGTCACTTTGTATCAAATAGCTTTAGGGATAGATACTGTAGTTCCATCTGTGAGTAGAAACGTATGGCACAATTACATTACTATGGCTTATAATCTCGTGCCACGTCTACCAAACATATGGGCGATATTTCCAACGTATTATTATTTAATTATTCATATACACATACAAGCCAACAAAGATATATAAAAATGGAAATAGTAGTAGGTACATTTGTTCTGCTTATTTACATTAGAAATCTCTTCCAGCAGACTCGCGAGGGAAGACTTACCTTAGTTGTATAAAACAAATGATTAAGTATGTACAAGTAGTAAAATCGACATCAATTTATTTTTCAGATATTTGTAGCAGAATCGTTGCATACGATAGGAATGGGATTGCTATTGTTTGTAATACTCCCAGAACTGGATGTGGTCAAAGGAGCTATGGTCACCAACTGTTTGTGCATCATTCCTGCGATACTCGGACTGCTTTCGCGCAATTCACGCGACTCGAAGCGATTCATGAAAGTGATCGTGGACATAGCGGCGATAGTTGCGCAAGTAACTGGCTTCATCGTGTGGCCACTGCTGGAGAACAAACCCGTGTTATGGCTCATTCCTATTTCATCGTTATGTATTTCTGTAGGATGGTGGGAAAATTATGTTACGCGGCAGAGTCCAATCGGTAAGACATTCTTAAATACATTTTTGATGATATTCAAAATCGTGCATGTAAATTATTTCTTAATTAAATCACCTAGTTTCTAATACGAGTTTACACTTGATTGTTTATATGTCAAATATATTATGTAATAAATACCTACATTTATTGGATCAGATCAATGTGGTGATTAATTTGCGATTTTTTTCTTTTCACATAACAGCTAAAGCGATGGCGAAGTAATTCACCATATTTATGCTCGTTTCATACTAATGATAAAAAAACGAAAGTTACGAATAACAATAATTCTCATGAATGTCAGGGTTATCCTGAGTTTCATACTCGTAGAAGTTGCTCACTTCTATAAAATTCAGACTGACCCATATAAGAGTCAGTTTATTACTAATAACCTCACTCTCTTTCCAGGTGTTATCAAAAGTTTATCGAGATTGAAGGACGAGTTGAATTTCACACGTTACTACATGTACCGATTTATAGCCGTGTGGAAGATATTGTTGTTCTTGGTGTGCATACTCTTCATGCTTTGGATTGACGGCGACGACCCCTCTATGCTGTTCCAATTGTTTAATGCTGGATTTGGTCCACATAATATCGTTGTTGAAGAGGTATGTATAAATATGCACTTATCTACCATTAGAGTATCTGTAGGTATAGATTAGGGTTAGAATATAACTTACTTCGGCTATTAGATCTAGTGTACCGAGGTAGTCTTATACAGCCGTATGTTTCTCTATTGCGTTAGAATAAGATATAAGGTTAGTGATAGCGCAATACTGCATGAATAACATGTTGTTTGAAGGACACATTTTCGGCTTACCAACCATATAGACAGACTTACACACTATTGACTAATGTTAATTAAACGCTTACATTATCAGCGACGACTTCAAGCCGTATTTTTGACACTAATGATATTTCATTTCAGGTACAAATACAGCTTGGCGGTACAGTCATTCCTGATTTGGCCAACGTGACTCTAACAGGCGATTCAGTGGAAGTTGCTGCCGCGCATAAGTCGGCAGTTTACGTGATGCTCATACAAATATTTGCCGCATACATCTGTTATATCTTCGGCAAGTTCGCTTGCAAGATTCTAATTCAAGGCTTCAGTTATGCATTCCCTATCAACCTTGTTATTCCCTTGGTGGTGAATTTATTGATAGCTGCCTGTGGTATCAGAAATGGCGATACTTGCTTCTTCCATGGTACTGTTCCGGATTATTTGTACTTTGAAAGTCCGCCAGGTAAGATTATTTTATAATTTTGACTTAAGTACATACCTACCTGCTACCTCCATACGGTAGGTACTTAATCATTCTACAGTGGATATGGCTACAGAACCTGTATTGTGTATATAGAAGACACGTAGGCAAGCTACTCTAACATGATTTTAAGTAGTCAGTTGTAACTTTGTTTTATTCACTCCCCCTAAAAACTAATTCAAAAGCAAGTTTGGTTACCTAGTTGAGTAATAAGGATTGAATATGGTATGGGGAGTAGGTACTTAGGACGCTTAAGTTAGGCGAGTTGGCCGTTTATTAAACTTTAGCCGGACTGTATGGATCTCCTCTATTCCAATATGTTCAACTATCTGTTCAACCAGTTGAACAAATTGGACTACTTTAGTCCAGTTTGTTCAACTACTTGTAATAGTTGAACTTTTTGGACTGAAAATTCCAGTTTGTTCAATCATAGCAGTTTTGTTAATTTAATAAAAGAAATCACTGTTTTATCACCAAGAATACTTAATAATTAATGAAAAAAAATTATATTGCACATTCCAATAAAAATTGACCGACACATATTTCGTTGTTGATTAATTTCATTTGTTGGTCCATTATGATTTTATCATTCAAAATGCTATCTTTCTTCCGCTTGTTAACTTTTTGTTTGTTTCTTATTTGCAACTCTTTCACACTATTGAATTCTGAATCTTCAAAGAGCACTTTCAAAAGCTGCATTAGTGTTACTTTTATTTTATTTTTAACGCACTCGTTATTAAGGTTGAGGTGCCACCCTTCAACACTATTGGTAGTTCTATGACGTTCGCCAAATACACACCAAGTGCTGATAAAGGCGTCGTCCTTGAGCCAGTATATTTCAATATATTTTACGAACACATCCAAATTGGACTGTACTTCCATGTTTTTTTTCAAGAACTCAATCTTTTCTAAAATATAAGTCCATCCCTCTCTTACTTTTGTAGACGGAAGCAATGGCAGTACACTTGTGAGTCGTACAATTTTTCGGCTCATTTTTTCACATAGCATTTTAAATGATAAAATCATAATGGACCAACAAATGAAATTAATCAACAACGAAATATGTGTCGGTCAATTTCATTTCTTCTTGGTGATAAAACAGTGATTTCTTTTATTAAATTAACAAAACTGCTATGATTGAACAAACTGGAATTTTCAGTCCAAAAAGTTCAACTATTACAAGTAGTTGAACAAACTGGACTAAAGTAGTCCAATTTGTTCAACTGGTTGAACAGATAGTTGAACATATTGGAATAGAGGTATGGATCTGCCTCATTTAATGATACCTACACTTTTATTTTCAGTGTTCACCCTAAGCGACTTCATTTCACGTCAGATGGCTTGGGTTTGGTTGCTTTGGCTATTATCACAAACATGGATCACAATACATATTTGGACCCCGAAACCTGAACGTTTAGCTTCTACCGAGAAATTGTTCGTACTGCCCATGTATAATGGTTTGCTTATAGACCAAAGCATGGCGATGAATAGAAAGCGGAATGACCAGAGAGATGTAAAGACTGAGGTATGACTCTTTGTTATGTACCGGCACGGCGGCGTAGCCAGAGACAAGAGAAATGAGCTAATATTTATAGTACCTATTTCTAGTAAATTAATTCTTATTTCATAAAAAATATTAATAGTACCAATCACGACTCCTGTCTATGACTGACCGGTTAAGAGATTACTTAAATTTAAATAAGTATTTATAAAGTGTTCTTTATTAAATCACAAAGACATAAGTATTTATAAATTTATCGTTACAGGACTTAGCAGAAATTGAAAAGGAGAAAGGTGATGAGTATTACGAAACAATATCGGTTCACACAGACGTCACGGGTTCCTCTCCCAAAGCTATCAAGTCTTCGGACCAGATCACGCGGATATACGCATGCGCTACTATGTGGCATGAAACTAAAGACGAGATGATGGAGTTCTTGAAGTCTATTCTGCGATTGGATGAAGATCAGTGCGCCAGACGAGTTGCTCAGAAGTACCTACGAGTAGTGGACCCTGATTATTATGAATTTGAAAGTAAGAGTTTGTTTTCTTATTGGCTAGTTTTTGGTTGGAGTGGTGGTGGTGGTGGTCCCATCCCATTTGAAGAGTGTCATAAGAGGCGACAAACAAAAATTACGCATACGAACGAACACGAGAGAAGGAAAACTAGGAATAAAACCTTTCACCAACCCGTCTGGAAAGAGCGGAAGCAGTAGGCACAATTAAGCCTGCTAACATTAAGAGATGCCTATGTTTAGCACTAGACTGCGCTTATCGCAGCAATTGATTGATTGTTTCTGATATATAAAAATGCAAACACAAAAATCCAGGTTTTTGACCTCAATCAGTGAACTTGATCAGGAGTAACATTATAACGAAAGATTATATGCGTATTATTTTGAACAGCTTCATAAAACTTTAATTCATAAATTGATTATATTAATCTATGTATACCTACCTAACTCTAAAACGTAAAATAATTTCAATTTACAGCTCACATATTCTTGGACGACGCCTTTGAAATCTCAGATCACAGTGATGATGATTCTCAAGTGAACCGTTTCGTGAAACTCCTCGTTGACACGATTGATGAAGCTGCCTCCGAAGTTCACCAAACAAACATTCGCGTTCGACCACCGAAGAGATATCCTGCACCTTACGGAGGACGGTTGACCTGGGTTCTACCCGGAAAAACTAAAATGATCTGTCACTTGAAAGACAAGGCAAAAATTCGTCACAGGAAACGTTGGTCACAGGTAGAAAATTCTCCTCTTACGTTGTTGCTCTCACGAGCAAGTATTTTCTAAGATAGGTAGGTCATTCAGGATTCTCTATTCAAACCTTCGATCAAATAAGGCTAAGTCAACGATTTTGGTTGTGGATTGGAAGATCCCCAATCCTACAGAAAACTGTAGCTTAAAAACATAAATTATTTATTTCCACGATCAATAACTTCTTGGAATTACAAAAAAAAAACATCTAAGTAAGCATAACTGTAAATTTTCTAGGTAATGTACATGTACTACCTCCTCGGTCATCGTCTAATGGAACTACCAATATCAGTGGACCGTAAAGAAGTAATGGCCGAGAACACATTTTTGTTGACCCTGGACGGAGACATCGACTTCCAACCGCATGCAGTGCGACTGCTTATCGATTTGATGAAAAAGAATAAAAATCTGGGAGCTGCGTGTGGACGTATTCATCCTGTAGGCTCTGGTTAGTATATATTTTAATAACTTATGACAAATACTGTAATAGATATATAGACGCATAGAATAAATACTAATTAGTGATTTATTAAGATGGTTAAAGAAATTACTCGATTGCAGAAACGTCCGAATGCTGACAGAGAATCAGAGACTTTTATAGGCATTTACTTCCTTCGATAGTTTCATGGAACGTTAATAAACCGTACAGGTCGAAACGCCTAGGGAATAGATAAAAGATAAGCAAGGGTAATGAATATATTTTATGCAAATTTTCAGGCCCAATGGTGTGGTATCAAATGTTCGAGTATGCGATTGGTCATTGGCTGCAAAAAGCAACAGAACACATGATTGGCTGCGTACTCTGTAGCCCTGGATGCTTCTCTTTGTTCAGAGGAAAGGCTTTGATGGACGACAATGTCATGAAGAAATACACTCTGCGGTCAGACGAAGCACGGCATTATGTTCAATACGATCAAGGTAGGAGAATCTCATTTAGAACGCCTTAGAAGGCCATGTTCGAATTAGCTAGAGATTACCTAATGTGATTAAAGTACAGTAGTGATACTTAACTAAACATATCCTTTTCCGTATAGGGGAAGACCGTTGGTTATGCACACTGCTACTACAGCGGGGCTACCGTGTAGAATATTCAGCTGCGTCAGACGCGTACACGCACTGCCCGGAAGGCTTCAGCGAGTTCTACAACCAACGTCGTCGATGGGTGCCCTCCACTATCGCCAACATTATGGACTTGCTAGCTGACTACAAGCACACTATCAAGATTAACGATAATATTTCCAGCCCTTATATTGCTTACCAGGTATGTAAATAAAAATTAAATATTCTGCCTGTGTTATTGGAATTTATTAGAGAAAGTTTTTTCTTCCTAAGATATCAAATTGATGTAAATGGATCCTTTATAGCATAAGGAGCAATTATGTAGGATGCAATTATGTACTATGAATGCATTAATCAGTTCTTCTGTAAGTTGTAAGTAGGTAAGTAGGTACTTAGGCCACTAACTAGGTATTATATAATATGGACTCTTTGTTCCCAGATGATGTTGATGGGTGGTACGATTTTGGGCCCCGGTACTATATTCCTTATGTTGGTGGGTGCCTTCGTGGCTGCTTTTCGAATTGACAATTGGACATCCTTCGAATACAATCTGTATCCTATTGCACTCTTTATGTTCGTCTGCTTCACCATGAAGTCCGAAATACAAGTAAGTACCTAAATGAAACGTTTAGAATTAACCCACTCACACTCACAAACCGTCATCCTTTGTATTGGACAATATATTATAATTTACTTTTTTAATACTAATAATTATTTATTAGCCTGAATATGCTTTGCTTGTTCCTACTAGTTCGCTAGTTCTACAACTGGTCATTTTTCCAGATTAAGAAAAATCTAATAAATAACATTTTCAAGTTTGAACTTCATGCTTGATGCTAAATACGATTATCAACCTATTTGACGAGTATATTGTGGATTTACTTACAATGAAATGTTCTTATATAGCATAGGTATACCGGTGTAGGTATAATAGATGATTTGATCATTTATATTCTGTAATTTCTTACAGCTGCTGGTGGCTCAAATTTTATCAACGGCGTATGCCATGATAATGATGGCGGTAATCGTCGGTACGGCCCTCCAGTTAGGCGAGGACGGCATTGGATCTCCTTCAGCTATTTTCTTAATATCTCTCTCCAGTTCTTTCTTTATAGCCGCCTGCTTACATCCTCAAGAGTTTTGGTGTATCATACATGGAATAATTTACCTCCTGTCTATACCCTCTATGTACTTACTTTTGATTTTGTATTCAATTATAAATCTTAACGTGGTATCGTGGGGAACTAGAGAAGTGCAAGTGAAGAAAACGAAGAAGGTTTGTCTAATTTGTTCATCGTCTTAGTTATATTATTTTTGGTTGTATAATTTCCAAAGAATTGCTGCATTTTATTTAGAGGGCTTTATTAAGTTAGATTTTCTGGTTCATCATTTAGTTACTATGCAACCGAAATGAATCCCATATGATAATAAAATCTTTTCTATTAGAAATCTTGGGATAATTATGTTCTTAATTTTATAGTTATAATGTAACGTTTTACACACGATTGATTCAATTTGCAGGAAATTGAACAAGAGAAAAAAGAAGCAGAGGAAGCCAAGAAGAAAGCTAAACAGAAGTCTTTGTTAGGTTTCCTTCAAGGAGTTAACAGTAATGAAGAAGAAGGTTCCATCGAGTTTTCGTTTGCCGGATTGTTCAAATGTCTGTTGTGTACGCACCCCAAGGGAAATGAAGAGAAAGTGCAACTGTTGCATATAGCGTCCACTTTAGAGAAATTGGAAAAGAAATTAGAAGTTGTCGAGAGGTTTGTTTACCCAATATCGGGGCGTCTACTGCCGTCTCCAGCAATGTTGATTTAATCTTATTTTGTTACTTTCATAGTGTAAAATGGATCATCGGGATCAGCATGCTAAAGTTATGGGTGTTCAAACAGTATTTATTATTATTTGTAACTAGCTGTCTCGGCGAACTTCGTACCGCCATATTTTCCACCCGCGTGCAATTCCGTTCCCGTTCCTGTTCCCGTTCCCATTCCCATTACTATTCCCATTCCTATTCCTATTCTCATTCCCATTCCTACTACTACCTACTACTACTAAATACTAATCCCGTAACGTAAACATAAACTTCTCTCACATAATAGAAAAAGTTTGTATGAGAAAAAGAAAAGTTACTTTCTGAAATTTTCTGTACAACTATTTTTTTTTTTTTTCGTAAGAACCTTCTCCCGATAATAACAAACACAACAAAAAAAGAATTAGTGAAATCGGTAGAGCCGTTGGTGAGTTATGCGCTTACCAACACATTTTGCGATTCATTTTTATATTATAGATGTGTAATCTGTCGTGGATATATTTATTTTACGTTGGTTAGTTCGTTAAATTTTTAAGACACAAAACATCACTATTTTAACAGACGGCGACGAGTTCGATCCATATTATGATAGTTAACGTACGATTGGAATAATATTACTTTAAATGGTGGTAGTAACGCACCAGAACATAATACATTAATTCCATTAACTAATCCAAGGATTTGTTTTTAGAGCCGTTGATCCACATGGCATAAGTAGAAGTCGGAAATTATCAGTTGGACTTCGTGGCAGTACGAGTGGTGACCATCAGTTGGATGCATTGGCGGAAGGTCCCGAAGAAGATCATGATTCTGATTCTGAAGCCGATACTCTTTCTACAGCGCCCAGGGTATAAACAAGCACACTTCACGCTCTTTTTCTACTTTTTTCACTATTTCTGTCTGTGATACGAATTGTTTGTTGCGTTTTTAGGAGAAGAGAGATGATTTAATTAATCCATACTGGATAGAAGACCCAGAACTTAAAAAAGGCGAAGTTGACTTCTTGACTCCAGCAGAAACACTATTTTGGAAAGATTTGATTGACAAATATTTGTATCCTATTGACGCTAACAAGGAAGAGGAGGTAACAAAAATATAGTCAGAGCAGTTATCTTAAAACAATAATTGTGTATTTGACTGTGCAATACTTTGAGATTCAGAAATTATATCTTTCCAGAGGAATGTAAACTACAAGAATCTAATTACTAATTTATTAATCATTATCACAGGCAAATACAATGAACCATCGCACAAACAGGAAGATATTAATGATTCAACTATAGCTAATACCTTTGTTTTATTTTTTAGCCAGGAACTATTTATTGCACATAGTTTACAGAAATTCCATTGCAAAATGATGTGTTATTCATGGTATACGAACCAGAATATTTACCTATATTTATACGTGTCAATTTGTGTATCTAATCAACTTTTATTTCAGATTTACTATCTCTGTGTCCCAATAAATTAATTACGATGATTATCTTCCCTAAATTTTAGGCTCGTATATCCAGGGATTTGAAAGAACTGAGGGATTCCTCTGTCTTTTCCTTCTTTATGGTCAATGCTCTTTTTGTACTGATTGTATTCTTACTGCAATTGAACAAGGACAACCTTCACGTTAAATGGCCCTTCGGAGTAAAAACTAACATTACCTACGATGAGATTTCTCAAGAGGTAACGTGAGAGACTACTTTGTAGCAATCAGCCTTCAACGATGACATGGGAACACGCGTATCTCGTGTGTACGAGTTTGACACTGTAACCCCTACTTACTATCCCAGTCACCCTTGAAAGTTGATTCTAAAACTTATATATTTTTGTTTTCTGTAATTTTTTACAGACTCGCATTGCAAGAGATTTGATCGAGCTTCGCAATAAGTCAGTTTTTGCATTTGTTATGTTCAATGCTTTATTCATATTGATAGTATTTTTATTACAACTCAACAAAGATAAACTCCACGTGGATTGGCCTTTGGGGATTAAGACAAATATTACGTACATCGAGGATACAGGCGAGGTATAGCCAAATGTTACCATCGAACGTGTGTCAATACACCAGTCTAACGATCTTCTTCTAACCGGTCTGTCTTGGGAGGGCACACCAGCATGGAGTCCCGGAGACACAGAAGACTAAATAACCCTGATGGTTTTACGTCTAATCTAAATCCAAACCTGAAATCCTAAATGGTTTTGTGTAAATCCAAGTCTATGTAATAACCAAAATCGACTACGGTGTGAGAATTTTAAGATCTATTTTCTTGGTTTTAAAGTTCTATATCCATTAACGGATTTCCATTCCTTACTATGTTTCATACTGGACATTAAGACAATTCCAGTTATACCCTATTCTCCTATCCAGTCCTACCTTGAAGACTGTAAATGGGAAAATCCTTATGTATAGAGGCACTCTTTACTTTCCTTTTTACGTGCGCGCCGTAGTCGAATATCTGGTGGAACTTTAGATGTGAAGACCATTCCTCTCAACTAGTGCACAGTTTTCCAATCCAATTCACTGAGGAGTTAATGTTTTGGTTCTGTTTATTATGGTGGCGGCATTTCTTCCATTAAACACTATAACAGGGACACTGGTTTTCTATGTACATAATATATTTGTACACCTTGATTTGGTGATTTGCTTAACACGTTTAGTTTTCAAAAATAAATATAGTGGGCAAAGACACCTGCAAGTTAAACCTTGCATTAAATTGTTTTATATTTTTTTTACACTTTTACTCACTAGACTGTTGTGTGTTTTCTTTTCTAAATTTAACACTTAAGTATTTTACAATACTTAACACTTTTTGGCACCTTTGTATATAACAAAACCAGTGGAATTTTTATCAAACTTCATCATATTACAATCAGATGCGTGCTTTTTTGCTTATATATTTAATTTTATTTATAGTACCGTTGCGTTACTACGACATCCAAATTGTAAAATGGCTTCTAAACGTCAGTGTTAACTGGCACGCGTATGATTTTAATGTTACTTAATATTTGTGTGTAACTTATTTCAATCTATTTGAGATTAATAAACTAATCGCATTTGGTGGAATATCTTAAAGATTTTAATAATTACTGCATTTTCAGGTGTTGATCTCAAAGGAATATTTGCAATTGGAGCCAATTGGTCTCGTTTTCGTATTCTTCTTCGCCTTGATCTTGGTCATCCAATTCTCTGCTATGTTGTTCCATAGATTTGGAACTATATCGCACATATTGGCCTCCACAGAACTTAACTGGTTCTGTTCGAAGAAGGTAAATATTTAAATAAACTATTATGCAACGATTCTCGCTATATGTACCTCTCGCAATTATCAGTTAACAATTAATAAACTTATCTATTTTAGTCTGAAGACTTGTCTGAAAATGCTCTATTGGATAAGAATGCAATAGCAATAGTCAAAGACTTGCAGAAGTTGAATGGATTAGACGATGACTACGATAATGACTCGGGTTCAGGCCCCCATAATGTTGGTAGAAGAAAGACCATTCACAACTTGGAGAAAGCGAGACAGAAGAAGAGGAATATTGGAACGCTTGACGTAGCCTTCAAAAAGAGATTCTTTAATATGAATTCAAACGATGGACCAGGTAACAATATCATTAAAGAAAATATTACGTGCGATTTATCGTAAGCACTCAATCGTCAGTACTTCAAGATCTTAATTATTATTGTTGCTAACGAAAATCGCCATTTTACAGGTACGCCAGTGCTTAATCGCAAGATGACATTGAGAAGAGAAACATTGAAGGCCTTAGAAACAAGAAGGAACTCAGTGATGGCAGAGAGAAGAAAGTCTCAAATGCAGACACTAGGTGCCAATAACGAATATGGAGTCACAGGAATGGTAACTGAATTTTAGAAATATGATATTACTAGCATCGCCTCGCTATTTCACCCTTGTATGGACTTAGATGCTTATTTATACTTTCATTTACACTAAACTTTATTACTATATTCTTTCAGCTCAATAATAACCTAGGTGTCGCTGCGCCACGTCATAGAATATCGAACGCAAACATATCAGTGAAAGATGTCTTCAGTGAACCCAATGGAGGTCAGGTCAACCGAGGCTACGAGACAACAATAGGTGACGAAGAAGACACAAACTCAATGAGATTACAACCTAGACAAAATACAGTTTCCTTCCAGAGATTTTAAACGAAAGTTGCCAAACTAAACAAGTGCATAGGTTAAACAAATGTAGATACTATTAGGATAGCCTTAGTTAATACGTAATATTAAAAACTTGACAAATACTTGTGCGAGTATTGAATTGCTTGTGATATATACTTTTTTAGGTTGTATGTCAGCTGAATATGCAGTCATTAAATTCCAAAATGGAACAAATTACAGCTTTATTGTAAGATAAATTATACGAATTTACACTGCCACGTAACTTTACATTTATTTTCCTTTTTATACCTATTAAAATAATATTTTGTAATAAAGTTTTAGCTTTTATGACTATAGACTTTGAATTAGTATTGTAATAAATGAGATTAATTTAATTATGCGCTTTATTTTTTCATCACTGTTTCATGTAGTACAAATAATTTTACTTAATCTTATCAATATACAAAGGATCAATCTCTAGGTACAGTTATTAACCACACAAATAATGTACTTACTTAATTTTCTAAGAAAGTAACAAATTCGGTAAGTTTGAAGAGCTGATCTTCACTGGATGTGTGCAGAGGAGCAGGTTGTGTTGGTGGAGTAGGGCTAACTGTTACACCATCTTCATTGAGGGTCCATTTCTGATCTCTACACACATGCAATACTGCATCTTTGCTCAGACCAGTCATGGACACAACAGTATCTAGAGAGATTGAACTGTATGAGCGTCCAATCAAATTTAGTGTCCGTTCTCTTATTTTATCTGGAATTAGAAAACGTAATCTTCATGAGTGTTTTAATTATAGGGATTTGACATATGACTGCTTTATTTCCTTTTCAAGCTTACATGAAAGTTTTAATGACAGTAGAGGAAACATGTGAAGTATGTAAGAGTAGAAGCAGATGGGGACCATTGTTTCTACTTATGCTGGAAGTTAAAAGTTGATCTTTGATGAAAAATTCCTGTGTCACAGTGTATTTCATAGGTCATAAAATAAATGGCAAACACCTGCACCTGAAGTAAGCACAGATATGTATATAGCACTTACCTTCTAAAGCTCTTATGATATTGGCAACAGGCTCTGTCCAGTTGTAAGCAGCTAAGGAATGATAGGTTCCAGGAAGGTCCTTCTTCCACAATTTCTGACCAACAAGCCATATAGCTGATATTTCTGGATTACTAGCAGTGATGTTCTGTGGGATCCGCTTCCATAAAAATTTAGCATTACACCTGTAATTAAAAATTTCAACCTCAGTCACTCTGACAACTATCACACATCTCAACACTGAATCACACAGTTTGAAGGTATAGAATAAACTAAAAATATTATAACAAAAATAATATAGTTCATTATAATATTCTTCCCACAAAATAACAAAGGTGACAGTATCTCCTGTTCTAACTGAGTAGTCCGATTGGTGAAATAGGTAAACCCTACAGCATACTGCGGCATAACACATAACATTGTGTTGAATTTCTGGTGTGTGTTATATATGTAGTTGAGTACGGTAGTCAGAGTTCACTGGTTTTGTGTTGTCAGTGGGAAGACCAAGGGCTTAAGTTAAACTATGTAATGGTATGAAACCCTGCTTTTTCTTCTACACTGACAGCATTGAAACTCCCTTAACATTGACTGACGATTGTTAGCGTCTTGTGCCTAATGATTCTTGAGGAAGTCCTTGGCCATAGTTCCCTCGGTGAACTTAATGCCCCATGACTGTATAAATAAGAAACCTTCAAGTACCTACTAGTATCCTGACCTTTGAAAATTCGAGAATATTGTTTAAAATGCTTCATCTGAACAACCCATTTTTTTAATCTAGTATAAGTAATACTTTTACTATTTTACTGGTGAGAGTAAGGTTATGAACCAATAGATTAAAATTATACTTACAGATCATTTTGATACAAATATATGGCAAGTAATTGAGCATACGTGGAAGGTGAGGCTACGCCAGTTGGAGCCTAAAACATTGAAACAATATATTATATCAGTAATAAATACATTTAGTTGAGAAATCGTAATCTCGTAATCAACACAAAATGTTATTTGGTAAATTACTTCTAATTCCTGTTTCTCCAAGTCCCCACACAGCTTATCGAAATTAGTAATCATATTCAAAATCTTATATGGTACGAAGCTATGCAAATAACTCGTAAGCAACTTTTCGCTACCGTATTTTAGATATATTATTTTTTTAACCTCAGAAAACAATTCACAATACAACAAATTCACCAACCCAAACAGAATATTACCAAATGTCACTGTCACTGTCACTGTCAGATGTCAGATTAGTTCCAGATTGGCACATTTATATAATAAACAATATTTACTGTAATGTATTATTTTAAAATCATTTACTTACTTCTGCATTCTGGTATATTTAAATAAGTTAATAAGTTTTTAACATTATTAACTAGAAAAAGCTTAGTAGCTGAGTTTCTTGCCTGAGTTTTATCAAGACAGGGCCGCGTTTCGAACCGGTGGTGGTCCATAGTTTGCTAAAATCTCTTAATATATTATTAATTTAAGTGTCGTTTAAAATAGTTTCAGAATAAATGATTTTTGAATTTTAACATACTTCTAATCAAGGATGGCGTTATTTTTAACTCCTTCATGTTAAGATGGTTATGATATACCTAGGGGATGTAAGGGCAACACTCCCGAAGCCGAAGGCCCATAGGCCGTAGGATATAAGTGTTCTGTGGCCCATAGTAGTAGTACACTTGGACCTGCTACACAACATTGGCATAAAAATAACTGCGATTTGGACATTTGGATTTTAAGCGGTAGCCTAGTGGTACTGGGGGGGTTTCGATCCTAAGTTTCACTATGGCACTCACCGATGACTTTTCGAAGTTATGTGTGTAGGTATTTATCGCTGGTTTATAAGTGCCCGGTTATTGGTATAGGCTCGCCACCTATTATATTGGGACCTAAACATAAAACTGGCGAAAACTGCCTACCTCTTCGGGGATATAGGCGTGAGTTATGTTGATGTAAATAATGTTAATGTTTCACTGGCGTTATTCACTCTACATTGTGTTAGTAGGTAAAGCTAAATGAAACAAAAATTGCATGAAAAATTATGTACCTACTCGTATTATGGCACCATTTGTATTTTTTGCAGTGACTTATTTCAGTGCACTAAGTGCTTATTCTACTTACCTACCTATTCTTATTTTAGCGATGTACTTGATGTACTGCGTGATTTTCTCGTATAAGTTATAGGGGTATTCGGTATTATGTCAGGCACTTTTGCCTCATACTGTTTGTAGACCATTCAGAATAGGTATTTTATGGTTCTTGAGGCCATGTCAACCTCACCTGAAAGACGCTAAAGGACGCAGACTTTCCTCTTAGGGTTAGGTCGGATGGCAGTAACTTCCATAAAAACCTTAGGTATAAGCTGTAGGTACCTACTCCAGTTCGGCGTGAAATCATTAGAATAATGACTTTGTGACATGGTTATTTACATTCCTATTCACTGTTAAATATTTTGGGATAGGTACTGACCATGTTTGTTGATTTTATGGAGCAACCGATATTCCGGCGCTGTTGTAAGTGCCATGATCTCGGTGGTGTACTGACGACCGCCGAGCTAGTTCTTATTGTGGCCAACCGTATCGGTCTACCCACTTTCTCACTCGTTTACTACGCGCACCGCCACTACCACTGTCCGCGTTCTCAGACTGTACTCGATCGTGACACACAACACTCACTGTACCGACTCGCACGGTTTTTGGAGATGCTCATAGGTTTATAAATTGTGTAAAGGTATGTATGTCACTCGCACACTTTGGCTCTCTAAATATTAGGTAGGTACCTACTAATAACTTTATTGTTCATATTCACTGTTAAATATTTCGCGATATTTACGATGCTTATTGATTTTATAGAGCGACCGATATTTCAGCGCTGTTTTAAGAGCCATGATCACGGTGGACTGAAGTTCACAAAACCCAAACAAACGACTTGTCAGATATAGCCTGCTGTCATAGAAAATACCTACATATTTCAATTCATTTGAAATATGGTACCTATCGCGGTAATGAGGAGATCTGTCTCTATTTACGCTAGTAATAATAATTTTATGACTTGAACATGTTAACTACATGTCAAGCCAGATGATTTAATAAATAATTGATGCTTACATAAGTACCTACTCATGTACCTACCTAGGTATATGAAATCTGTCACACATCATGTCTTCTTTCATCGTTAGCCTACTGACGGTTACTTAAACATACTTGGGTACATATGTGACTACATAGTAAGTAACTAATGAGGAATCTTAGTGCTTCCAGTTAACAGTGATTGAAATACGATTATTAACTTACGACATAGGTACTTATACTTTACATAATCGATAACTCATACCGCAAGTAAGTAGAGTTTAGTAATCTACACTTTAATAGGAAGGTACTAAGTAGGTAGGTATTACTAAAATCTTTAGGTACATGCAGTAAAAGTAAGTACTTCATGAGAATACCTATTTTCGGTCTCTTTGAGTAAGCACTTAACTCATGCAAAAGAGACCGAGGGTAGACTGCACTACACAAACGATTGGATGGTGAGAACTGTAGTTCTTTAAGTTGTTCCATGAAACTTATCAGGCAGTCTCTTCTCACTGTATCTCCTAAGAATTGTACCTACCTACCTGTAACTAATGGAGCATAAGTGGAATGAATACCCTGTTATGGGTTTTCCAAACGACTGCAATATGGGGTTCTTCAAGTAGGGCATTAGGAGGTTTTTACAGTATAGGCAGCACTAGTGTAACGGCAAGGTGACCACTTTCCATCGGGCGGGCCATGTGCTTGTCTGCCACTTAAGTGGTATAAATAAAAATAAAAAAGTGGTATAAAAATTATTTTAAACCTAAAGATACACATATTAGGTATAGTTCAACCGAAGGTACCTAAATGTTCTTCTATGAAACCGATTAGGTGCGTACATCCAGAACCGCGGTAGCTAGTCAGTTGAGATTTTCTTACGCAAGGTATTTCTGTTGCCACTATGACAATGAAATACTAAAAAAATGAAATAAAATAGTTCCATACAACAAACATCTCTTTTGTTAGGGCATCGTAAGGCAGGAGATAGACGCTTGAAATATTCACAGAATATTTATCAGTAGGTAATTAGGTTTTGAAATAAATAATTAAATTAGTTTTTGAAAATAATTACACACAAGGGACTCCCCTACGAAAAATGTGATTTTATGCAATATACCTACAGCAATAGGCAAACGCTTATTTTTATGACAGCGGTAGCCTAGAGGTATGGGTAATGGACTGCTGAGACGAGGTCTCGGGTTCGATCACAGGATTTAACATGGCATACACAAATGACTTTTCGATGTTTTCGAAGTTATGTGTGTATTTATCGCAGGTTTATAAGTGCCCAGGTTAATGGCAATAGCCTCGCTCGCATTACATTGGGACCTAAACATAACTGGCGAAATGTGGGTGCTAGCTAGCACCTCTGCCTACCCCTTACAGTTATAGGCGTGAGTTTATATTTATGTATAAGTATGTTATTTTTAGGAAATATTTAAAAATAACTAGTCTCACTATCAAACTACATGAAACTACCGGTAAAAAATAATTTTCACTAACCTATAACTCCTCATGGAACAATTACGATATCTAACTAATATTACCTATATATTCTTTTCATTGTCATTGGTTCCAAAAATAAAAGTGTTAAGAAATCGTTTAATAATATTATAGTTACATAACATAATACAGTTATAAAGATTTGCGACCAGCCTAAACTTTTCTTATTCTCACTTTGGTTTTATAATCTTCATGGCCCAGATATTAATAATCGAATTTCACGGTTATTGATCGAGGGCCTGGGCGTGCTTGCCAGTCGACTTGTCTTCTTGTAGATTGCATCACAATAGGCCAGTGAGCACAAGCGGAGGTGATGGACTAATACGCTGAGTCACCATTCAATATTGTCGCTCACTATGTTAATTTTCTTGCTATACTTGTATCAATTTGCATACTAATGCTTTTTGTTGTACACAATTGCGGTCTTATTTGTTCAAAATAATAGGTTGAGAAAATTTTACGTGTACCTACCTACTATTACTAAGTATGACTGGATGAAACGATTTATGATTTAATAAAAAAAATTTGGCGAATCTGGTATTATTTTATATACGTACCTAACTTTTCATAGTGAGAATAAAGTTTTATATAAAAGGTAAGAAGAAGATTATGATCATTCATCAACTAAGACCCCGGGGTCCGCCTACTTCTTCTCCTACTTTTGATTTGGCTCTATGGAATCGATGTTATCTGATGTTTGCCAGAGCCTCGTTCATAAATCAGCAAATATATTGACTCGAAAGCAAATTTTGGTGCTACCCTTCCTTAATCGAGTCGAAAGGACATGCAGGTGCGTGCTTACCCTACCCAAATCAATTAACTTAGTAAGAGTTAAAAATAAATTATAAACACCCAACTAAAAGATGTAATTTTATGAACAAAGTTATGTAGTATTTATTTTTCCCTGAACCTCTCGTAGAACCTCTTCAGATTTTGCACGTGCACCTACTAGCAGGTGAGGTTAACTTGGGTTTAAAGGATATTGGTAAAAAGGCGTTACCAACACTTGAAATACTTAGTAGGTATAATCTTCAAACTGTGTGTGTGTTAATTTGCTTGTCAATTGTACCTAAATCCAATGTATTTTTCGAAAAAAAGAAGAGCAAGCAAAAATGCCTTTAAGTGCTATAGTAATAAAAACGCTTTTGGCTTACATAAAAATGTCTAATATAATAGTTATAAAAATAATTTTATGACTTAATATGTTTTACATATCGTAAAAGTGTAAAATATCATCGAGTTATACCAACGTAGGTAGTTATTTCTCTATAATAAAGTATTAATCATATTCAACTATAAACTGTTTGCGTTTTATTGACCATGGACATAATTAAATACATAACTTCATGCGTTCATTAAAGTTAAATGTTGAAACAATGTCATACTCATAGCAAGGTAGACACGAATAATAGTAACTTATACTTACTTACGGTACGGCTTTGGTACGGGAACGTAGTAAGCCTTTCAGAAGAGCAAAACCTATGCTCGAGCCCTCTCCGTGTATAATGCGTTATCTAGACCCAAAGGAAGGGTAGCTATTAAGCTTATGTTATGGCATCAAAGTTGCAGATAAACGCGCTTAGATGTATATTTTTTCAAATACGTACATGTTAGATATACCTATATGGAAAAACCCAGACCAATGCAAAGAACGTATTCAAACATATAAATATTTGCACTGAACGGAA
This sequence comes from Pelosia muscerda, assembly GCA_963691645.1. Lineage (NCBI taxonomy): Eukaryota > Metazoa > Arthropoda > Insecta > Lepidoptera > Erebidae > Pelosia > Pelosia muscerda. The sequence goes on from OY829100.1 coordinate 12,265,571, forward strand.
ATCAAACCCACGCCCCTTGCGTAGCAGTCGAATGCTTTACTGCTACGCAACAGGGGCTATCGAAATATTTCAAAAGAAATTAAGATAATGGCTATCCTCCATTCTCTGAGACTATTCCCAACTAATACGTGGACGGCTTTCTAGTCTAACTAAAATGCGGTTGAACCTCGATATTTTCCGTAAAGCGCCTGCCATCGGACCTCCATAACCAAATTAGCGATATCGAAGTTCTGTAGTAAGTGTAGTGGGATTTTTGAGGGCTCCAACTGCCATAGATGGACCGACGGCTTACCGTGTTCTCCGAGGCACGATCACACCAGTGCAAATAGCCATATTCATGCATACAAATATTTGCGCTGAGCGGGCATCGAACCCGGGCCTCCTGCTTAGCCTCTGTGGCTTGACAGTAACGTTCACTACTGTCACGCCACAGAGGGCGGCAAGATAATGGATATCCTACAGCATCACAGAAGATGTTATTTTTATGTTCATAAAATATTATGATAAAATAGGTAATAACCATTTAGTACTTAGCTACTAGACAAAAGTTCTTCCGGGTACGTAGGTGATGATTAAAAAATTTATAAGCTCCATAAAAGTAAAGTTCATTACAGGCACATCGAATATTTGCTATTAAACCTTAAATTGGTACCTACCAGCTACTTATTAACCTATTATAATGAAGGACATAGGTTAAGCACTAGTAGGTACTTGTATTTCGGTGATTAAATTGTTGGTGAACGGAATATGCGGATTAATATTCAATTAACTTTTATTTTCTGTTCACAGGTTCAAAATGACCCAATTCGTAATAGGTCGTATTTGCGCAAGGTGCTTAGTGCTAAGCGTTTCGTCACTTTCACTGTTCGTTGAATTGTCCAATGAAACTTGTCACGCTCTGGCGACGGTAACCAATGGGTATGCTCACCGCCCCGCCTCGGAGCAGAGGCGTGCGCTGCGGCCGCGGCCCAGATGCTCCAACAATTGCCTTTGTCCTATGAAGCTAAAAACTTAAGACAAAATTCGTTTTGCACTGTCCTTACACCTCACCGTATTCAAACTTATTGAATTAAATATTGTAGCGAAGCCACAGCGCACCTGCCTAGTATTCCGCACTCTACTGACCCGTCTGTCCTGATCATAAATTAGTGTTAGATATGTGTATTCAACGGAGTTGTTTTATATTTATGTACTGGGTCGATTGGCAGTGCCCTCTCCCACGATTAGAAACAGGGTTGTCACGAATATTTAAAGCGGATGTTAGAAACGATATATTTTGCATACTGACGTATAATTATGTTACTAGAAGTGAATCAAGCATTTACAAGTTACGATAAATTCTTTTTAAAGCAACTCGACTTTCAAACATGTCGGACTTTGTTAATTGTTATACTGATTAAGATCTATACTATTTTTCTTTTAAGGTATTTTTTTTGCGAAGTTAAGTGTGTATTTATCGCAGGTTTATAAGTCCCTGGTTAGTGGCAATAGACTCGCCACCTATTACATTGGGATCTAAACATAAATTGGCGAAATGTGGGTGCTAGCACCTCTGCCTACCCCTTCGGGGATATAGGCGTGAGTTTATGTTATGTTATGCAGTATATCTTCGCAATTGTAGAATACAGGATACAATCCTATGTACCTATGTGACAAATTTCAGTGGAATTAATTAATTTATTTAAGCGCAAAGAAATAACGAACACTTGCACATACTTCTACCTATCTACACACACGCATATGCGCGAACATAACGGAACATATGCGTGTAAAAATCTATATTTTTAGCACAATTATAGAATGGGATGACACGATTTTTGTTACAAGGAAGGCGCTATAGTTCCCATTAAAAACTACACATGGCCTGTGTCTAGCAAGATAGACTTTCACTTTAGTAACATAACATGTGGTGCAATACGGTCAGACGGTCGTGCCGAGTGACCGCGGGGTCACCCATCGCAGCCGCCACACTGCGCCGACAGCGCTATGCAAAATTGCTAATTACATTCAATCCTGATGCCGGTTCATGTTGAGAGGCATAGCGTGCAGAATACACGTGCCGAGCCCTGTACAACACTTTTCAATTAGCATCTTTCTTCTCTGATATATTTATAGTACAATTTAACTGGTGGATTTAATGTGGACAACTAAAATATTTTACACTTGTTTTCTTAAGCTGTAATAATTAAACCTAATTACAGTTTTGAAATCTCAGTAAGCATTTGTAATCAATAATATGTATTGCATCAATCAATCTAGCCTGAGTTGCAGTTACACCTCGTCAAATTATTAAAAGTACATAATATAATTTATGATCAATGTTGATTAACTATTACTGGTTTCAGTACTAGACTGGGTGTAAGGTCTGATGGCTGTCTGGCATTGATAATAAAATAGAAACATAAAAATATAAACACGAATGCGTATATTTTAATTATGCTTTTAGCACATTACTGCTTATTTGCTCATACCCAACAAACGGTACGAGGTCAAAATTAAGAAAAGGAACAAAATGACAACAGCTTTAACGCATCCAAAGTTAATGGACATTAATTAATACAATTAGCCCACGGCAAATTGCACGTAAAGACTGAAATAATGAGCGTAAATTGAGGCAACTTTACACTTCTGATTTATTGTCCTGCACTTGCACGATTTCGACGAAAGAGAAAACGGACCAGTTCCGACGCATATTACGAACAGTATATGAAATTGATAATGAATATTTATAAAAACTTAATCACTGCTTACTGCGTTTTCCAGAGGGGTCAGTGGTAGGAACCATTAATCAGAACATTTCCACTTAATCATGTAGAATGTGCCTGTTTTCTCTCTACTTACGCTCATGTAGGCAGACCTTTTTTAATTTTCACGTTTCAGATTTACAATCGAAGTATTTAATCGTGTCATAACTTAAAAACTGGGCTGTCACTGACTATATGTTACTTTTACGTAATCAAAATGTACGCAAAAGCGCGTGGTCTGAATTGCATGTTTGCACGTGCATAATCGGAGATTTGTGATGTTGCATATCAGTGTTATGCTACTCAACTATACTTTTTATACTCGTAAGTTTTATAACTTTTTAACTTTGTATTTATTCAAAATTCAAATGTAATAGTGCTTCACAGACGGAGAGCGCGCGCTTTATCTGTATTTTGTAAACGCTTTTAGATTCAAGGCCTGTGACATCTCGTTTACCGAAAGTCGTTTAGTTTACATTGTAAAAGACCCGTTTTCTCACCTGTTTGAATTATGTAACACTAATTTGGGAATAATTTTATAACTCGCCATGAATAAGCAAATGAGAATTAATTATCTGCAGTAGTCAAGTTTGTATTGCGAACAGGTTGTTTACTTAATGGATGCGTACTTATTCTGGATTATAATTTGCAAGTACCTAGTGTTATAATACTCACTTTTAGTCAGTTTGTGACCACGTCTAATGCAAATTGGCCGAAACGTCAAGCAAATCAAAAGGTAAATTATTGTATTTACCATATATGATTGCGTTAATACCCGGGCTTCACTAACTAATGTAATACTAAATCTCTCGCTTGTGCCTAAAACGTTATGAAATCAAATGTTCTCGACTATATAGGACCACAGATCAAAATTTATTCATCAACATGTGATGATGAAAATGCTTAGTCCGAAGTCTAACGCGTCGTGAAGTAAGATTTAAGATTAGATAATATGATTTAGAAGAGATTAAAAATAATAATAGAGCTTAGTACCACCAGCACCGCTCTACCGCAGCACTACTTAGTACTACCGTGAACAATTTTGACCATTCAGCACTATTGGGTACCTACCAACACTTCTAGTACTCCCCTAAAATATTTTTTTTCCGCACCACTGTTCCATTCAGTAGGGTCGTAGGTAATTTTGAAAACACGTATATTACGTGCGTTCACCATATAACTGTCAAAATTATGATGCATTCCTAAGTTGTGCACAGATGTACATACAGTACAGTACATTATATATAGGTTCGTAATTATTAATAGAAAATTTAATTCATATGTGCACGACAATAGTTATTATACTTATTATTACTTATATAATAAAATTAACGAAGAGTAACTAGGTAATTGATCTTAGTTAAAACATGTTGAATGCAATCTTCGTAGATGAAAGAGAAAAATCTAATAAAGAAGCTCGTGTCTTATAGTTAACAAAGGTGTCGCAACTCACGGTGGTCACCGCACACGTGTTATCTGAGAACATTTAATAAAATGGGTGTCGGTGATCGAGTGGCTCCACCGAACGTGCCAAGGGACTGGCCATTACCACTTGACAGCTGATGAACGATCGGTGTCGCATATTCCTCCTTCATCCGCCGCCGTTGTCACAAAACAATAGACGCACCGTTATCTTTAATCACTACAAAACGGATTCTAATTGGATCCGCGAGACTTAATATGTTTTTGTTGTTTTGTCATACTTACCAAGTTCATTGTTTGTTGTCGTCGTGAGCGACTGGTATCTAAGAATGCTGTTAAAATCAATGATAAAAAAAAAATAGATTGCTGCATAGGTGCTGTCTCAATAACCGAGTAATGAGCTGAAAGCTGCTCAGAGGTTTTCATATGCCAGTGCCATATCTACCACTTTTACTACTAGATGATTGGTTAAAATACATTAAATTATTAACAATTTCACATGCAGTTTCTTTAGTGAGCATACGCGATAACTTATTTTTAAAATTAATTATTTTGACATTATAACCGTTTATTTCAGAACTGTTGACTATTAGCATTGCCAGTTTTTTTCGATGATATTTATTTCCTCGCTCTTAATTAAAATATACCCTTGTCTCAAATAACAGCTATGTGGGTTGATATGTTGTACGGTACGCCGTGATTTTGCCTCATTAACTTTATTTATGTGCGTTCGGCTCAATTCATCGATTAATGTTTCGGGACATAAGAAAAAAATCGAATTAAGAATTTCACATTGATTGCACCGTTTCAGCCATAGCTCATATACTTGAATTTAATAATATTTGCAACCACTGTCATAAGTACCAATGAAACGTAAAAAAGTTTAGTTTAGGTATAGAAAAAAGATTAGGCAGCAGTAAATAGTTAGTGCAAAATCTATTCATGACCAAATCAGCGTTTTGTATGGGTTGGACTGAAAGCCTTCCATTAGGGACTCAGGTGCCAATTTCCGATTTTTTGTTTGTAGAATATTTCACGCTATTGTCATACATTTGACACAGTAATTTCACCAATATATTATTTAACATAAGTAGCAAGGGTATTGTAATGCATATCGGATGCTAACGGTATAGTACCTTATAAAATGCTAGTGGATGCTCGCGGGTTCACCTGCGTGGACATTTGATCCCGTTCCCGCATATCAGTGGTATTCCATAGTTAAAGAGATATTAAAAAGCGATGGATCACTATTTTCTCTTGATGATATCTACCATTAATTTCTTAAAGATATTGAACATGAATGATTATCTCAGTGCCTCTCACCCTGAAATATTTACCTCATTACGCTTATTAATTAATGGTGTTATCAAGAGAAAGTTAATAAAATTATGAAAGAAAGTATTTAAATTCTCGATTCATAATAATTAGACCTTAAGAATATTTACATCGTGTTCAACGCACATTGAGCTTTTCAAAGCCATAAAGCTTAATATCACGAATAAAAGATACAGCGTGTATGGCATCGGCTGATTCCAAGCATGATGGATTGATATTCCACCGCACTTTTGCACATGGCTGCATAATGATACAGTAAGTGATAGTAGTCTTTAAAACTGCAAACAGATTAAAATTTGTGATAAATATTTTCTTTGTGTTTTGTTTAGAGAAATGTTTCTAATTTTGATCATTTCAGCAAATACCTACACTTTCTAATAGAATCCATTATCAGAATAATTTAGTAGAAGAGTAGTACACACTTCATATACCAAAGCAAAAAATAGATAATTGCTATAAGTTACGGTGAGGTAGGATTTCATAAGACGCCATAACTGCAATATACCCTTCCTAACTTTTATAGGGACTGGGGTCATAGAATGTAGGTATTTTATTAGAAATTTAATTGCTTTAGTATGTACCTATTACTTCAGTTTATCACCAGATCTTTGGATTCATTACGCAAGTATTAACGTTAGGATGAACTTTTGACACGAAGCCTGCTCAAATATTAAACATTTCATAGCAATTAATATATAAATTGTATCTGTTGCTAAGCCACTTTAAATTAATTGAATCGTTGCTAGGTAGAGGCGTATAGATGAAATTAAAAAACAATATGTAGTCTCTATTATGCTTGTAATGAGCATTTCAATTTATTGTCTCTAGAACAAATTTAGAATTTGAACTTTAAATTATTTGGATGAATATTATATAGGTAGGTACATTAAAATTATTTTGTTCGCAGTGAGGTAGAAAAAATCGGGAGACGTACCTTGATTCCTGGGTGTACCTTGGCCTCAGATGAAATCAGGACAATACGTTTCTATGACTATGACGATGGCTTTGAGATTCACATCGTCAATCATTCACGGAAATTTTCAGTTTTTGTGAATTATTATCAGAGAAGAAGAGTTATAATTGGGACAAGACGGTTAGAAGATAGTTAAGAATCATCGATTACAACGGACAATTTTTCATATAAAAACTGCACTATACCTATATGACGAATTCAAAGAGTTTCATTTATGAAAAAACACTAAATAGCGAAGTATATAGTGAAAGAAAAAACTGATAAAAACAAAACAGAAATCTAAATGATTTTATTGTAAAGCAGCACAGATATGAATTATAGAATATCTAGTCACAAAGGGACATATTGGTTACAAGCATAGCGATAGCTGGAACAGACGTGGCGTGAAATGGCCAGTTAGTGAGTAATACCATGTTATTTGAAGGTGAAGAGGACAAGGTCGTGACGGGACGTCGCACAGCGCGCCCCTTTGTCACGAGTCGCTCTGCTGACCCTACAGCATCCAGTTCATGAGCGAAAAGAAACTCTATTTACATAAATAATACTTTACACGTATTATGTCAACTAGAAAATTACGATATACATATATACTCGTACATTTAGTATTCAATTATGATTACCATGATTTCATTATAGTTTGACCGCGAGACTGCTCCCATGATGCGTCCGGCACTGTGGAGAAAGTATCCACCGACAAATTTAGTCAGTCCGCCCTGAAGCCATCACCAACACTCACTCGCTTTATCTTTCTCTTTCTTTACCTTCCCCCTCGCCACACCGCGCTTATCCTTGGAGCGGTACAGCTCTCACAGTCAAACTATAGTCCAGGTTGCATCCTAGATATATATAAGTTACTAACTTCTTCTTTTTGAATCAACGGCATTTTTGAGTTGCCATCGTGGTGTAGTAATTTGTTTCACGGCATTGCCGCTACTCACGGAGGGGGCCCGATATAGGTTTCGCTTTTCGGGAATTCTTACTACGTCCCATAACAAGTTACTAACTGCCCATACAGATGTTGTTTAATGCCTAATGCCTGTCGTCATCACAGAGTATATGAAGTGAAGAGAAGTCAAAAATCTTTCACAATACTACTAATCAATACTCGGGGGCTACCATGCAAATTAGATTCGTAATTCAAATGTACATTCATGGATATAACATGCAAGTCACAGAGTTGCTCGTAACTGAAAATATGAAGAAATCTCACTTATTAGGTACTCTGTTTACAAACAGGTGTTGATGAATGATCGGGATGTCTCATTACTAATCGTTACCGCTTATTACACATTAAGGAAACCACTAATGTTAAGATGAAACTCTAGTACAGACATCTTTGCCTAGGCGCGTTATGCGTAATACTCGATTCATTTGAATGCAATTTTGTTTCCATTATAGTGATAGTAGTCATTTTGCTATAAAGTTATACAATCATATAATACAGATAATCTATCTTTAGTCTCAAATATTAAATATATTTTGGTTTTAGAAGATTAATTATGGTGATTTGTAATATATGAAAATAACTATATGGATGGGTCTAGGTCTTCACCAAGATCTTAGGTATCAAAAATGACCATACCAGCATGCTGGTACACTTGCTGGTTCATGAATGTGACTCTAGTGGAGGCTTTTTTTAGTATTGAATTCAGACGGCAGTTGCTTTGGTAAAAATCTAGATAAACCATTATAGAAATTAGAATTCTGGGTACCAAAATGCATGGTAAACTGAATCCATCGGATTTGAACGTGAACAACTATTATTTGAACCACTGCAGTGTATGGATTAAGGTTGACCGCACAATCCATTTCAAATGATTTTGTTTAATCTGTCTACAGTTAGTCACGAAGTAATAGTACCGTTCATCTTAGCGCATAATCGCTTATAACAGAGGCGCTTCTGATATATGGATCATTTAATAAGAGCAGGCTGCGCGCACGCTTTCTTCACTCTAAATAATAAATTATCACGAAGATCATGTCCGATGTGTAGACTTCTACAGGCAGCAGCGTCTAAGTAGCATGGAAGCAACATATAAGTAGGCTCACACTGATATCTATTTTCATATTCATTCTTATTTTCATAGTTGTAGGAATCGAATCCACATGCACACATCACTGTACTATTTCACCTCATAATCAATACCGAACTATTTCAGTTTTGTTTTATGACACGAATGTTATATTCTTAAATTATGGTATAGATAGGTAGAAATAGTTCTTATGGCATCATACTTAAAATATCCATGCCTTATGGTGGCTTTGGGTTAATTTTTACTTTTCGAGAGCAACTGCCGTATGACCTCCCAAAATTTCGAGAGCTTGAACCCCGCATATCATGGTAGAGCCCCATACACGTATTTGGACGTATCATAATACAGTTGTATGATTATACAACTATGTCAAAAATAGCCTGTCTAATGCACAAGTCTTTTAAAATTCAATTTCGTAGGCCGACTGCTACCTCAATGAAGTTGTTATGCAAAATTATTAAAAGAAGCGTAATAAATAATGTGTAGCTGTATAATTTCCGAAACAAAATTACAACTCGTTCTAGGGCGTGGTAGAGACATGCGTAATTATAATTTGGTGATTTATTATTTGGTATTGCTGCAATAAACTCCAGTTTATGCGCATTCTTGTCGCAAATAGGTGCATGTTGTGTCATATGTAATCTTTTACTCGCAAATCTTGGAATGCGTTTAAGGGGCATGCGTTATTGGGAGCTTTGTATTGCATTTTTGCAAGCAACCTGGGCGCTCGGTTGTGTTACGCAAGGATGCTCGGAGAACTGGTCCGACCGGCTACAGATCTGGGCCAGAGTCATCTCTCCGCTAATACATATATTACCACTAATAGATATTGAGCGTCCAGCTTCAGCCACTAGACAACGCCACCTTTTTAAGTACTTACTTGATTTTTTATATAAAATTAAATATGTTTAACGTATTATATAGCGATATATATTTAGTACGCGGTAGCCTAGTGGTATGGGTAATGGACTGCTGAGACGAGGTCTCGGGTTCGATCCCAGGTTTACAATGGCACACACCAATGACTGCGACACTTTTCGAAGTTATGTGTGTATTTATAGCAGGTTTATAAGTGCCCGGTTGATGGCAATAGGCTCGCACCCTATTACATTGGGACCTAAATATACACTGGCGAAATGTGGGTGCTAGCACCTCTGCCTGCCCCTTCGGGGATATAGGCGTGATAGTGTAAAAAAAAAAAAAATTTTGTAATGCTTTATTTATTTATAGTGATCCCGATTTTTCGGTTACTTTTCAGTAGCCATGGTCACGGGGAAACGGTAAATAACCCTTAGGTACGCAAGGGCATTTGAACAATAACATTTTTAAAGAATATATAAACAATAAGGGAAACAGGCGTGAGCATATGTATGTATGTATTTGTATATGTTAACTGAAATGGATGTAATCCGTCATTATAAACAATGCCTAGGAAATGTGTGCGATTCCTAAAATCACCCGAAAATGTGTTAAATAAATGGTTTTAGACACAATTCCTTGAAAATCTATGCTGTAAGATATCAATGGGTACGCGAGGCTTAAAATAAATAAATAACCTAACCTAGCCGAGCAGGGGTACTCTGAGGCAGGGTCTTAAATATTATTAAACGTTGAAAAAATAATTTTCGATTACATAAGCGTTTTATCAAGCAACATACAATTATTATAAAATTTCTGTCTGCGAATAAGATGTATGTATTAAATATTTTTTATAACAATATTGTATATAATTTCTAAATAACTACGGAATTGTATACATTTCCTAGGAGTTGTATGCAATTTCTAGATTTCATACATTTCCGGTAACGTATATATTTGTAGGGTTTTAAATAACTGTAGGATAATGGAATTGAAATTAATAAACGTTAGTATCGTTTACAAAATTCGTTTCTCAATACAATGGTAACCAGTCCATTGTTTTGCTTAAATTGTAAACTGATTACTAGTCTAGTATGCGCGGGAAGGCCAGGAACTTGGCTCACCTTACACAATATAGATTTCACTAAGCGCTGACATTTCATTAAAATATATTGAAATCGTGAAATGGGGCCTGCATCCCAATGATTGGAAGCTGTTTGGCGGCGCGTGCGTCGGTCAGTACCCAATATTGATTTGCTCGGCGTTTCGAATTATGTTTAATGTTTCTACGTGGTGTTATTGTGAGGAGTTAGGTTAGTAACCACTGAAATTATAGTTATATACAATATTTGTGAACATTCTCCAGCGTTTAAAAAGATTAGTGACGAAATTATACATGACGTAACTTTCAACATCTCTTCTTTAAGTTGCTCATGTTGTTTAGTCACGAGAGATAATTAGTTCAATTTGATTATAGTTATTTAAAAATTATGTAATGATTCGTTATAGTTGCACTTAAATCTGTCTCTAATAAACTATAAGTACGTAGGTAGCTGATAAATCTAATTTATTGGTAGCTCGTGCAATCATGAGCATGTACCCAGTAAACACAGAGTTTATCTCAGTAAATAACTAGACAGCAGAGAGATTCATTAGGCGTCGATCCGTGTCGGGTTCTGCTGTAATCGAGCAATTGTTCTCCGGGGAAATTCAATTATTAGCTCGTAGAAGCCGCGAGCGCGAAATATCGGCCATTGGGCAACCTGCTGCGTCGTTAGGAGTTAGAAATAATTGCCCGCGATTTATCACGGTAGTGACTGTAATTAAATGCTTAATAATTTAAGAACGTCTGTAAGTCTAGTTAATAGATTGTTGGCAGCGGCTGCATGGACGGGACCATCGGACGACGGCAAACGGCGCGGCGTGGTATGGTGCGGTGCGGTGCGATACTGGCAGTCGTGCTTCGTGATATCAATGGTGCTCGCTGTAATTTCGATTATAATGGTCTATTGAGGGTAGTTCGCTCTCACGCTTCGAATGCCTAGTGTAATCATTTTATGCGACGTATTGTTGAATTAGTTTAATCATCCAATACTGTTAACTGGACAAAACGTTTTTATTCTTGGCATGTGTATAGCACCTGATGTTAATTATTGGTAACCTAAAGAAACAAAAGAAACAAATACATGTTAGCCATCGTACCGGCCGGTAAGTCGGGAACTCTGGTCATCGAACCCAGAACACTTGAAACAATGGGAGAGGAAACTGATCACTCAAATTGCTATCAGATCATATATGCAGTTAATTATTATTTATTTCAGGTGGTAAAGGGAAGGCAGGATGTTAGACAGCTATGATACCGACATCACGAAACTCTGTTAGTATTGTAGTCCGTGCGTGGGAGTTTATGTTGCTATGTTTACAGTTATAATTTAATTATAATGCTTTATGATTACTACATATAAACCCAGAGTTCATGACCAATTGACTTAATTGGCAAGAGCTAAACAACTATTTCGGCTTCTATTAATCCTAACAGTTTATTGAAATTTTAAAGCAGTAGAGCCTCACTTTGCGCAATATACAGGGTATTAAGGAAACGCTCCCGAAGCCGGAGGCCCCTGGTAATACTCCTGGTACACGACATATTAGTATAAAAGATGCGATTTGGAATTGTTTTTTTATTTTGTACTACCATGTGTCTTTTTTACCTGGAATACTATCATGTACCTTCATTTTCGAGAACATTTCTCTAATATTCTGTATATCGAATGCTATCAGATAGAAAGAGGTGTCATCATTTTCTTTAGGGAAAAAGATAATCGCCTCAGGTAGTTAGCTCGTGCCCGTTCCGAGTATTAACAGATGAAAATTAGTTAGGACTGGTAAATAACTTGCGCTTTGCGCTGAAACAGAATAATCACAATAAATGATTGCCTTTAAACCGCAACCCATCAAAGTATGTAGAGTTCAAATATAGTAACAATAAATAACAGTTATGCGTGTATCATCTAGAATACCTAATAGTTACTCGAACTCGGTTAACAAGTACAATTGCATGAATTTACTTATTGAATTATGCGCTCTACCAGCTTATAAGGGCATATTAGTTTACTTATACCGAGCATCCTACACCTTATTCCCGAATAAAGAACCTCGCGTGGAATACAAAACAGCGCTAGGCGACCAGTTTCATTGTAAACAGCCAACAATATGGTAAACGTGATGCTAACTGTAAAATTTATTTGTAACATACGAAGTTAAACGGTGCGTCTTATAAATAAATTTCAATTGTCTGTTGTCATTAAATATTCGCTGTTATAAATCAAAGCTTTATCGGAGCTCGTCGTTGTAACGGTTACATCGCACACGCTCCGGGAATATAATTTAATGATATCGATAGGGGCACCAGTACACGAGGGAGTTGCGTCTTTGCGTTAATGAAGTCTAAGTGCATTAATCTATCATTTTCTTATTACCTACTAACCATGCTCAAGACTTCATCTGCGTGGACTTCGATCTGGGTTTAAATTTCAATTCATTGATTTAATTAGCCTACTGCAATCCACTGCTGGACATGGGCCTCTCGTCCTATTTAGTATTAACGTTCTATTAACGTAGCTTGCATTTTGACATACCGATTTTACCTTTTATGTTAAAAGGTATATACCTTTATCAATACTATTATTATTGGCGGCAAGATTCATGTTGAATGACTGAAGAAAAGGTAATACAATGATTGTAGCGCACTAGCGCGAAATAATGAGCCTATTGCTACAATTGCTACTGCTGGACATAGGCCTCTTCCAAAGTTGGAGCTTGGATCTCTTTGGTCTACTGCTTCTACGCTGGCCAGTTGATGGTACAGGGTTTTATTTTAAGGTTTCCCTTTTCTCTCAGTGATATCGTCTGCGAATTTTTTCGTTAATTGCCCTTTATGATACCCTTTTGAGGAGATGAATTGGTAACATTCTTTCACCGTCACCACACGAATTAGATTTCTATTAGCGAAAGAATTTTCAAAATCGATTCAGTGGATCTAGAGATTACAACCTGACAAATTCACCAACTTTACCTCTTTATATTAATAGTATAGATAACATCTATCACATTTCTAATTTATATTACAGATTCGTAATTTAATATTATATCATTATCTAGGTTGGTTAAACCCAATAATATAACTTCAACCGATTATGTTTAACAATTGTACAACCGACCCTTGTGAAACATAGCAAAAAAATTGCAACGTAGGTATGCCAGATCATTGGCGATCCTCTAACATTTCTATATATGTATATTTAAAATTGCTGCTGCCATGGACAAGAACGTACACTCTATTTTACTTTTACCGTAATGTGAATATATTTACTGATATATTTTCAGACGATATTTATTATCATGGTTATATGTGATGAATGATGATAATAGGATATATATAGAGCCTTATTAAAATATTTGAGGTTTAAGGTTTGGAGCCTCACCTGCACGCAGGTGCACACAACTGCTGATTAGCAGATGAAACTTTGGCACAAGCTAGCAGTCTGTCTTAACTGCACTCTGGCTGTCCGTTCCCATGTAAAGACAAACTGACAATGAAAGAGTAGAAGAGATACTCTGGGCTATAAATTAACACTTCAATTGCTTTCACGATGCTTTGAACGGATACTTCAAATATCAATGGTGCGGTGTTAGTTCGGCAAAATAGAGGGTGTTGTATATAATATGTTCGTGATCACTTTTATTGCATGATGCAGGATCGATTGTGTCGTAGAAGTTCAGCCAGATTGCAATAGAAAGCGAGAAATAAATACGGCATGGCCACAAACTTCTCTGAAATAAAGAATACTTCGTAAACATGCCATACCAAATTGGTAGGTGATCTGATTATATTATAGAAGGAAGGTAACCACATTAGATAGAACAAAGAACTGACAAGAATATGGGGTGAAAGCATGCACACATTATGCAGTGCTTGTACAGTGACAGAAAATCAGTAATGAGAAATGGAAAGAACAACACAAAAACAGTAAGTAAACTATGATGAGTCGTGATTGTTTCTCATTCATTCAAATTGATACAAAGCAGCAGCTTAGAACAAGAGCTATTAGTTAACTCATTTAGTTAAAACAAACATATGCAACAGATTCGGCTGCCATTTTACAATTGATAATAATTACGATGTGCGAATATTGCGGTTCCTTAGATTATGCTTTGACAAATCACGACTTTGCAATTCCAATGCAGCAGATTTAATGTATGGGCGGCAGTTTGCATTCTAACCGCGACCCGGCGGGCCACCTCTTTCCTAATGCACGCTTATTTGAGCTTTTTAACCTTTCATCTGTTGTTGGATTTAAGCATTGAGGGACAATAAACACAAAGTAGGTACTTAATGTAGTTATTGTTCCCCATAAGCGTGGAGCACAGCGACGTGACGTGGTAAACGTTATAAGCTCGTTATAAGTTGCAAAGAGAGCAATAGATATAGAGATGAATAGGTCACGAAATCTTTTCTTACAAGTAAGCTGTTAATTTTCTGAAATTTTAAAATAAACTACAAATTATTTTTGGAATCTGTTTCATAATAAAACTACTAACTGAGAATTACTCGATCATGCAAATAGGATGCACTGGTACATGGAAGTTTCAGTTGGACAAGTCAATCAACGTGCATTGAAAGGAAAATAGGAAATATTTTTAGCACAATTCTCTAACTTTTCAAACAAGACATTTGTCTAAACAAGATATTTTTCTATACAAATGTAAATGATACTTGAAAATGAAATAAACTAAAAGCACCGATACAGTTTTTTACTCAGTGTGTGAGAGTCACTTACCTCCTTTTCCATTTTATGTTATTATATTTCATCCCTTCCTCTTGTCTCGTGCAAGTTTTAACAGGTGGGTTATACTTCAGCTGATGTAAACGTATGGAGAGCACGTAAGGAGAGGTGAGCCACATGCTTGCTTAATTAACGTATTTATATTGGAATGCTAAAGATGTTCGTAGTAACCTTTGATAACATTGGATTATCTGTGGAGTTTTTTGCCACATGATAGAGGCATTTAACTAAAATACAGATATTCTGACTATTACGTTCAAATATGATCAACACCAGAATAAGTGATCTATGAACCAAGGTGATAAATCCAACCAATTACAATAATGTAACAAGTTTGTTAAGTTGTACTTCCTATGGGTGTAGAGAAAAAAGATAGCGCTGCAGATAATATGATAATAAATGTTTATTTATCTGTGACCTTACCTTATTGGTAAAGCTTTATATAATTGGGTAGGCATACTGAACTATGTCCTTTTTCATAATTGTTATCAGATCCTTTGAAAAACATTAAATTCTATTATTTTCGGAGTTTTATAGTCTTATATTATTACTGACCGTTTTTTTCGATGTCCATTTTTGAAGCTGTAACGTTCGACATCGAAGCGTTTTTATTACAGAAGAAAACGGTTTATTCAAGATATTGAATAGTTTTGACAGTTATATTATTTTATTTCTCAATTATACATTAGATGAATGATTATATAAACTATTATAATACATATTTTATGATGCCTGATACTGATTAAATTTTACTGAATCGATTCATTTTATAGACCAGTCTGACCTTGAATTTGCTGAAAGTCTAGTGGAAACATTTTTGGTCAATCATTAAGCCAAAACAGTCATCACTAAGTTAGGAATATATAACTGTAAAAGTAGTGTACTAAATTTAAACTAATTTGGTTACATATTGTCTACAAACCAAGTAAATAACGCTCTTACGTTCTACCATATAATTGGAGATATTAAATTTAATTAAAACAATTTGCAGAGAGATCATAAAGCCGTGCCTAACTCGCAAATGTTGTACATTAACCGTTCTATTGAGGGTTGATAGGTATAGAGTTATAAGCAATCAGATGTTTTGTAATAGTCGTTTTCATTATGAACACGATGGGGGCATGGCCTGCGGCAAGTGGCTCCGTTCTGGGAACAGTTGTTGTGAAATATTTTGCAGCAGACCTACCATGAAACATATTTCCGAAATTGCGGACCGAAGTTTCAAATAATTGGTACTCTCAAAGGTATTTATCCCACAATCGGGCCCAGAGACGACGGTTCGGTCTCAATGCTACCGAAAGAAATACGAACGCACTTCATAGTACCTAAACGACTTACATTCGCCTTACATGCGAAGTTTCGAATGTATGTTTTATGGTAGTTACTCAGTTCGGATGGTGGTTGAGGGTAGGAGCGCGGAAGGACAGCGAGGTGGGGCGCCGCGGGCGGGCGGCTGGTGAAAGGGCTGGGCGGAGCGGCGTGCTCGGCGCCGCCCACCGCGCATTTCACCACCGTCGCCTCGTAGCGCGACGATCCGCGTGCGCCCTACTTCTCTCGACAGGTTCGCTCTTGGTGTTCCATTGTGAGCCAACTGCCGATCTCTGCGAACAATACTATTGTGAAACGTTTAGATACGAGTATCATACCTGCGGCACGTAATTTAGTCTGTTAATTCAATTCTAGATTCAGATTAGGAAGACTTATTTTAGAGCGTAGTAACGTACCTACATGGTCCTACATATCTTTATATTA
The DNA here is from genome assembly GCA_963691645.1 of Pelosia muscerda. NCBI lineage: Eukaryota > Metazoa > Arthropoda > Insecta > Lepidoptera > Erebidae > Pelosia > Pelosia muscerda. Next base: position 12,282,534 of record OY829100.1, read on the forward strand.
GATTAAACTTAACCTTATGATCTGCTAGTTGTGACTAGAAATATATTACAAAGTAATGAAATTAGATACGCTGTAACTTATACCACTATAACGTAGGTACTCTTTGCCACTGAGGCATTTACATTTTATAAACACTTAAAATGTGAATAGTCCCCACAAATGGCGATTCTATTGCTCAAGGCAATTTCTTCAACACAATCACCTATTCTATAGAATCTCAATGTACTTGGTAAATATCATATTCTATAGTGCACTTGTGTGAGTTTATTGATGTTTTATTGCTCACCTATTTCACTATAATGTAATATTATATAAATATTGGTGTTTAGTACACAGTAAAATAATAATTAATTAATAAGTCTAGTTAATTTTTATAGACACAACCTTTTCTAGAATGAATTTGGAAGCATTTACTGTTCAAGGCTTGTTGAATCAGACAGATCTGCCAAAATCTAAATACTTAATTAAAGCCTGTAGATCTAAAGTTATACACAGCGTCCAATAGTTAGTGTTCTTGTCCATTAGTTCTAGTCCGGTAGCTTGGCCAGGTAGAGGTCTGTGTTAGCCCACGTCCACCACGTTATAAGACTACAACTCCTGAATATTGTCCTTCACGAATCAGAGAGTTGCAGTGTGTCCCTAAACTGAAAGTAACAACGCCCACTCAAAGGAAGAAGTTGCTGCTTTCACTGTTCATGGTTCACCACTTGTGGGTTCTCAAGTACAGGTATCATCAAAAAAATCTTGTCATCAAATGATATCATGTTAATAGTGAGGTATTCTTTAACCAAATGGTGCTTAGTTACTCTAAACCATAACCGGGAACAAGTCGGAAGAAAGGATTCATAAACACCAGTAGAAATTTTTTAATAATTTTAATAAGTTGAATAGAGCAGATATTAATAAGACGGATCGCAAAATTAGTCTAAATTGAATATAAAAATTCATTTCTGCAAGAAAAAGGTTGCCGTGATGAACATTAATACCTATGCCTGATGTTTTGTACCTATACCTACATGAAACCAATCCGTGCAGTTTACTATGCCAAGCGGTTATATCGTACGTAATTGAAGTAATTTAAACCAATTAGCGTTTCTTCAGTCTGAACCCTAACCATGTAAGTATTAACTATAACTAGGAAGGAAGTATTCAGCAAAAAAGTAGAACTCTAGGAACTTGATTGAACAAAATCTTATAGCCAGTTATGTTTACTGTGAAAACATTAATAGTCCTAAACAGCGAATAGGTATGTTACATAGTGTGGCTGTGATTTAGGTAAACGGTGTGCTTGTTGAGTATTAAGCCTGCTTATTGGTGCTATGTTGATGTGAGTAACTCATAGGTTCGATGTAAAGGAAGTCCATACTTGATTTGATAGACGGCTGCTAAACGCACGCCGTTGCTCGCGGAGGTAATTGCGCTGAAAGGCATCAATTTGAATCGCGTTTGGTTCTAAATAAGACGTCTGTGTACGGAGTGGTAAAGAGGCCGCATTACTCTTATTGAGGCCTGGAGCCCGCATTATCTGATCGCCGCTGGCGCACACCGTCCGCACCACGCACTAGCTCACTTCACAGTTCGCCTACACAGTATGATTACATATAAAACACGCAATCTTTAATGAACTGCTGATGAAAATAGCATGATAAATCACCATGAGTTTAGAATGCACAAATGACCTCTGAAAACATAAAGGTGAGGCCTCACCGCTTCAGTGTACGTTTAAATACACTTAAATATGGTGTAACTTGAATGACCATATCATTAAGTTAAATACTTGATGATTTGCCATTTTAGTGAGTCCAACACAATCATGTATGTATTGAACATTTTTTACGTAACCGCATTACATGCGTTGCTAAATTATATTTGTACGGTGACTAACATAATATAACGTCATTAAAATTTCACAAGTACTCTCATTAGAAATTCAGCACTATTGCCCATTAATCTGAAGGGGCGTACCGTAGCACGAGCGGCGCGCCATTGATCGCGTCATCTCCTCGCCCAGCTCGTAGGTGAGTACGCAACGCAGGCTGCTCTATGCTGTGCCCATATTTTCGCGTCGATGTCACAGATCTCAAAAGGTCGGTGAACCGAAATCCTATTGTTTTGAGTTGCGTCAACGAATCGTCTGCTACGAGGTACAGTGAATTCAATTCATACCATATTATTGCTATAAGCAATATGTTACGTGACGTGTAGTCATTACTATCTATCGGATAAGCTAAAACGTATATTTCTTCTAGTAAAATAAACGCGTAGTCTGGTCGCTTCTTTAAATGGTAATGAAGCAAATTACCACTCGAAATCAATTTGGCATCTAAGTACCTATTATATTTTAATTATCAGATGTATTTTCACCACCTCGTTGGTGTGTGGTATAGGTAAATCTCCGCATTAAAACATCTTACAATGCATAGTATAAGAACGTTATTACACAGTACAATGATACTTTTATTACAAATTTCAACTTTATATTTACAATGCAGTGTGAATTGAGCCTAATAAAATACCTCTTTCTGCTAACTTACAGAGAATTCTAAATAGGTAATTTGGTGAAATCATAAATAGTTTCTAGTGTGGAGAGTTCTATTTAACCACTGGTCATGAGGGTATAATTCCCGATTTAGCATATCATATGTTAAGCAATAAACTACATTGCAGGTTTAAATAACTTAAAAGTGCACACGCAACAATGTCTACCAAAATGCATTTCCATCAATCTGCGCCAGAATTAAGGTAATATGTAGTATGTATCACGTACTGGTAGCATTCGTTACAAGATGATATAAAAATTCTGAGAAACGCCGCACTGTAATCGCCACGCGACGTGAACGATTGATCCATGATGATCGGTGGAAACTTTTACTAAAACCACTTATCATTGCAAAAGTAGATACGCAACAGCAAATTCCAGTCATGGGAAAATATTTTATCTTAAATCTTATGAGACGGTAAACACAATTTATAACATAATTATACTCTGAAATGATTTATATCGTTCTTTTACGCGATCCCGCAAATCTGTAGAATTCATTCGAAGACAAAACAATATTATCGAACAAGCCGGATAACATTGTTCCCGTGTCTCTTATTTCTCGAAAGCTTCGTCCCGGCGACAATCACCCTTCGAACAAAGACGTTTATCTCTCGGAGACTTCTTAAATGGGTATAATGTTTAGGAGCGCGACGCACCGGTGAGCACGAATTGACAATAAGAGCAAAGTTCAGCGCGGTTCAGGACTCTAGAGGAATGTGGGGGCGCGGAGGCGCGGGGCGAACGCTTGCGAAGGTGCTACGGCACTAACCTCTCTACAGAATCACGATTAGGCACTATTTATATCGACATTTCTAAAATACCTATACCTGTATCAAATAATATTAAGCACCTCGTATTACAATGTTAAGCAATATTTAGAAGTTACCTGTTCAGGGGTTATGCTTGTACTATTGCTATAGTCCCTCACGTGATCTTTAACAATATCTCACATTACTCTAATATTTCAATAATGGAGTACAATAAGTTACATTGTGCTCTTTGTTCCAAGAACGTCATAAAAACATTGTTTATTGAAAGAATAATAAAGGTACATCACGCTAACTACACTGTTTTATAACTGGGTCCGGTTGATGCCGAATACGGAGAACAAATGACTGTTGTTCTCAGTTTTTAGATAATTGACAGTAAATAAGGGACTTGTTGCCGGGTCAGTGGGTCGACAAGTACACTAAATGCGATCGTCTTCTAAAAGCTACGGTGCAGGCGAAAGTAACGACGGAATGCTACAAACTATGTTCACGTGTGACCCGCAGGTCAGCCGCACATATTCTGACACATGTCAATTAAGGGGCTCACCGCCTCTAGGCGCCGATTGAGTGCTTGGACATGTTAGTGGAAAACCGACGAACACTAAGATTGATTCATTACTTGTTTATCCAAACAAAATTTACTGCACGATGGTCTTTGAACATTCAAACAAATGAAACATTCCCATGTATATGGCATTTGTGTATTTTCTAATGAAGATTTATTCATGTGTGAAGATACATTACCAACATAACAATTTGATTGCAAGTATATAAATAAACGACTAGCTTATAAACTGTCATCAACTACAACGAATAAAAACAAATAGCATGGAGTGGTAATTAGCATTGACAAACTGACAATTACAACGTTTGTTGTACTTGTTAATCGTGTTCGTAGTGAATATACAGTGATACACGGTCGCTTCGTTATTTCCCAAGTGTGTCTGCAGTTGGCAATTTACCGCTCGTAGATCGATCAGCTCCTATTATTGGAAGAGGTCGGACGTGTACAAACATCGATTTCGTGTCGTTAATCTCAGGCTACGTCTCCGCAGAGGTGAGAGTCGACACCGAAAGCTCACCTCACGTATCGTAGTAAAGATAACAACTTGTAATCATAATGATAGCGTCTAATTTGCAAATATATAAACGCCGTGCAGCGGTTGCACGCCCTGCCCTAATTGGACACATTACGATGTTAAGCATGGACTTGAGACAGGAGTGAATACTTTTTTCTTTATTCTTTATCTGACAAAAAATATTGTGGAAATAAATTAAGATGTCTATCACACACGTAAATTTGTTTGAGGATACTTCCATGCCAATATTTTAATTAACATAATCTTAAATCAATGTGTCAAGATCGTAATTAGCTCGAGATAAAAACTGAAACCGTTGCTCTATTAAATAAAAATAATTGCATGTATTCGATAACGGAAACATTTTGGTAAGTACTTTAGGTTACAATATTTATTTATCTTATGCCTGTGTTATTGATTTGGGCATTTAGCGTACTAAATACTACTTAATATAAAGCGGAAAAATGCGGAGAATTTTTAAGAAAATAGAAATTTTATACTCAGATTTTATTATCGACGAATCGACGGCATTTTTAAATTGCCATCGTGGGCAACAACCATACTATAATATTATCACGCTTATTAATTTTACTACCTAAGGAATCAAATATGACTCAAAGAATCAATTTCGCATATTTAGTTAAGCACATTCAAGAACGCACACGAATGTCAATATTTTACAATTTCATAAGTCAAGAAGTATAAAAATATGAAATTACATAAAGTGAATAAACCATTTGAAAATTATTCTATCGCTGGTTCAGTAACTTGGATCTACTTAGAAGATACCAGCAAAATACCAGCATATAGCAGCAAATATTATCCTGGGCACGTCGTAGTAGCGGCGGTGAGACCCATCATGGCGGACTGGCTAGAGAGACCACACGATAGCCTTTCGTACAGGCTGACGCAGGTGATCACGGGGTACGGGTGCTTCGCGGATCAGCTGCGTCGGATTCAGAAGGAGCCAACGTCCGAGTGCCATCACTGTGATACGAGCGAGGACTCGGGGCTGCACATGTTGACCGAGTGCCCGGCGTGGGAGATGTCGAGGCGGGTCCTAGTGCCGACACTAGGACCCGCCTCGACGTCTCCACGACCACGGCTCACAGGACTCCCACTCCTGGAACCGACCCCAGGAGTGGGAGTCCTGTGGGCCTGCCACATCAAAAGAAATGTCCCCGGGTTTACCGGGGTGCGAGAGATTTTTTCGCTCAGTTTTGAAACAAGAATTTATTCTGTAGAGACCATTAAACGGCACTAACAAAACGACAAAATTAAAAATAGGTATATTAAAAATTAGTTTAGCAAATGGATCACCGGTTCGAAACGGTCTGCCCGGCCTGAAAAGACTACGGCAAGTAACTCAGCGGGCTTTTCTCTCTTGAAGGTCAAATTTATCTCTAATCTTCTATATAATCTAGGTATAATTGTCTACCAGGAAAGTGCTTGAATTTGTAAATGCCTTTGTAAGTAAAACTAATTTAGAGAAAATCATCATTCAGGAGGCTGATAACAGCGAAGCTGTATAGCGGCAGTAGCAGTAGCGGTGGGCAACCGCCGCGGCACGTTCGGGTTTAGCGCGTGATTGCGGCCAATTATTTTCTGTTTATCTCTAATTACGCATGCGCTGCCAACGTCGGTCGGCTTATCACTGATCTGCCCTTCGGCCCGAGATCTGATCGTTTTCTAATCAACTTCCCATCCGCAATACGTGGAACATCACTATAGTTGAGATAAATCGGGTTGAATTCGCCTTCACATCTGTCGGAAAAACAGTCAACTTTCGAAACGAAAATATGAGAGATTCCTTCCGTTCGTCATTTTGATTTAATCGAAGATAGCGTGGTCTGAGTTAAGTGAATTCCTGGAACGCTGTAGTAAGTTTTTGCTGAGAGCATGAAAGATTGCCGCTTTGCATCTGTCGGTCGGCGACGACATGCAGCGCGACAGAATGACTTGCATCGTGCGTGTCTCATTCGCGGGAGCACTCGGACAGTATTAATTTATCGGCAAGTCGTGCAAACAAAATGACGGGCCAGTTTTTTGGTGCGCACTCACGGCGGCCTGTGGTGAAATTAGGGTGCATTAACGCAACAAGGTCAGGTCGCGCCGCGGTCACCATGTCCCGGCTGTGCGGTCAGCATTTTTAGAATTGGGTGAGTTCTGCGGTTGATAATTTCCGTATTCAATTTAACAACAATACACCCTCGCGTGGTTTTATATCATAACAATCATAATGATTACGTAACAAAAGACACGTGTATGCACAACAAAGTAGGAATACGTATTACGATTCATGTAGTAACAATGGTATCATATTAGTCATCATTGTTCAGTAATCTGAAGCATTTATCTATTAGCGGTGTGAGAAAAAGTTAATCAAGTGAGCACCATCGAGCTCAGACATAATCCTTCAATGAACACGAACGTGACTAACACCGCGTCTATAAGAGAATTTAGTCAGACGAGCGTACTGATCCGCATACTTATGTGATAGACATCGACTACCCGTTATATTTATCATATTTACCTATCTATATGTGAGATATATGGTGACTTTACAAATATATTTTTACATTTATTGGAATTATATACCTATTTATTTCTGTTCTTTCTCGGTACTTTGACATCCGTTCTAGAGAAGTACCTGAATATTTTTTATGTGGATTAATATGACTGATTGGCATGTCGGATTTTTCAGGAGCGACTGCCCAACTTTGAGAAGAAAGCTTAAGCCTAAGTAGCATCTATTAATGTATCCTAACGTCTAATTTTTAATGAAGGCACTGGATTTTTTATTTATTGTTGAAGCTGTAACCAGTGATGTGATTTTTTACTCCACACTATTGTATTTTGTATTTCAAGCCAGTTACGATATTAGCAACACAACACATTATCAACATGATTGAGTACATTTACAATGCAAGAGTCTCTTAAAATCTAGTTTATAAAATAGTTATGGATTAGAATATTATTTCCCTAATATGTGATAAATTAAATATCATGTTTAAAAAAGCGACATTAATTACTAGTTATAGCTACTGTGTGAACTATAATTATGATTTAATATTTAAATGGTTTTAAAAACCCGCAGCAGGTTCTAATGCGATCACAATTTCATATGCGCTGGTGAAGTCATGGGCAAAGGACATACAATAAAACAAGTTCTTTCAACATTTTTTTCATTTTCATAACATTCACATAACATTATGACATGTACATATAACATATATTTTATTAGGTATTAGAATAGGTATCCTAAGAATAAAACCATCCTTATCCATATTTAAATTGAAATGTTGAGAAAAAATAAATGTAATAATTGCATCAACATCACACTTCCTAGACAATATTAGTGAGTGTGTAATGATTTAAGTGGGCCAGGTAGTTAATGCGCAGTCTAGACACGTATTAGCGTGCAGTCGATAGATGAGATTAGTGAAATCAATTATTCAGTTCTCACGGGTGGCTGACGTTGCCACCGATTGTCGATCTCCTCTCTAACAGCTGCTACGTCTCATGTACGACGTTCGCTTGTCACATACGTGAGCCTTAACAGCGATATAAAAGCAGCATATTTAAGTTTTTTCTCACCGCTTAAGTAGCAAACCCTAACTGGATAACCATTTCAGCGACTTCATTTAAATCGGTAGAAAGTTCTTATGGAAAGAAAATATCAGAATTAGACGCCACAAGCAATACCTAAAATAGACATACAGGTCTACTGTCATCATATTGTTACTCAATGATAATTTAAACATATTCAAAAGCCAAAAAACTAGATAGATGCGTTCGAATACTATCTTAAAATAGCCTATGACGCACTCTAATTCAGAGCACGGCCTGTGGCTCAGGAGTGTCTGCTCCCACGATACACAGATAAGATTGCGAGTGAGTGATGCGTACGACAATATGTTATAGATCAGCTGCACACAGCGAGACCGCGCCGAATAATGCCTCATTTATAGAGATAAGTGTCAATGTTAACTTAATTTTGTTTCGGAGAAATGATTCGGCGGTTCTAGTCCTCCTGAGAAAGAAATATAATCGTATTCGAAGGTTGTGTTGTGGTTGATAGATATACATACCTACTGTATGATTGGGATTCTGATTGTAATGCTGGAGCCTGGGTAAATCATGCCAGCTATATGGCTAGGTATAGTAGTGTGTAGTAGGTATTGTAAGTAAAGTATGATGATCCTCTAGTAGGGGACCAGTGGGTTTGATGCCAATTCTTTTATCTTACTTAGTTTTCTTAAAACATAAAAATTACTTTCCATTATCTATAACTTATATATGAAAATGCTATATTATATTTTTTGCTATATATATATACTAGCTGTTACCCGCGGCTCCACCCGCGTGGATGTCGGTTATCGCGACCAAATATACCATATTATGTCCTTTCCTAAGGTCTAGTCTATCCATTTATCAGTATACCACACTATAGTATAGCTGGTGCCCGCGGCTCTATCCACGAGGATGTCATGTCATTTGTGGAATGTGAAATAGATGTTGGTACTGTCGTTGTCATCATTGTTCAAAAGAAGTGCCTACATTATTTACAGACTAATATAGCATACCAGTAATTTTAGTACTCTAAACATGACCTACCTGAAATGGCATTACTTTTTTATACCACTTAGGTGGCAGACAAGCATACGATCCACCTTATGGAAACCGTTACCTATCCTATGGACGTTTTGTTTTTATTTATGGCACATCAATTTGACTTCACCTCCCCTGATGGAACATGATGGAAGGACCCGGAACTGTAGGAAGAAGGAAACACGTGCGCTGGTAAAATAACAATAAACATAGACAATATAAATTTCATGTCATAAATGACTCCAACCGCGCAACTCATAACATCGAATACGGTAAAAGAATTCTCTTATTCCAGACTAGGTATCCTTATATCAAATTTCAGCCAGGTACGTTTTGAGATTTGATCGTTATTGAGTAACAAACTTCCAAACATATTCACAAGATTTCACTTTTATATCTAATATTAGAAGGATATTGAAAAAGATAATTTTGAAATAAGTACTAAAACACTGCACCTGCCTGTAGTGCGTTGATGTCTTTTATATTAAGCATTTTGCATGCGACAATAAATGTCTTCTTTACTGTGAGCTATATTTTTCTATCAAGTAGTTTGTATTAAAACTATAATTTATTCTGTTTTTTATAGTACTAACGAGGCAAATAGCGACATAATGCGAGTTGATTTTCCTTTTGTGAAATTATTGTTTCATTTAACTTTACTAACACCGTCATTTAAACCGTATATTTTTTTTAAAATATATAAAACGAAATATCTAATCGTATTTATGTTAGTTTATCTTAATCCCTGTTAAATACAATAAAAATATAATATTGAAATGATTGTCGTCACTAGAAACTATTTCTATAAATATGTTAGCTCGACTTATTGGAGATCAAAAATATATCTGAACACATATATACCTCTAGCAACGTTATACACAAAAACATGGATATTGTGTATATAAAAACTATTACAAAATACAATAAATTGGATTATGAAACATCGATATGGTTTTTATATTTCAACTATTTTTTTGCATTTAAAATGCAAATTTAGCAAAATATATCGCCCGTTTCGTTGCATGTGCGATATAGAAACATCGTTGCGTAAATACGCCATTAACAAGATCAGTTTATTACCTCAATATACATAATTTTGAAATGATCTAGATTAAAATATTATAGATCATTCATCATTTCATTCATTTCTAATAGTAGTTTTAGTATTAACACACATCTGTATGTGTGGATTTCACCTGCGTTTTAATAACATGTTAGAAATAGATCGCCTTATCAAAAAACTATAAAATGAAAAGCAAACTATTGTCCAACGAACGTTATTATAAAATAAAAAATACAATAAAGCTGCTATCTACTTTGAAAACTTGTTTAATAAATAGGATCCTAGATATAAATTGTTCATAGGCAATAATAATTTGATTTCCGGTAACGTGGAAATGATATATTTTCATACGCATTCGTAACAACGCAAGTTCAAATTTTAATTTTTTATTTTATAAAATTATTGTTTCATTTAGCTTTACTTTTACGATGGAGATGTTAATTAAACGGTACCAGAAAATAAAAGAAAAATGAAAAAACTAAAATGAGATAGGTAACTAATTGTAATTTTTTTATCCCAACATGTAGTGTATTCGGAGTACTATATGTGCTTTCGACTTCGGGAGTGTTTCCCTAACATTCTGTATAATCCGCTGGTTAATGGTACACCTTTCAAAGAAGTTTCACCTTCTCTCAAGATTCATCAAACACGAATTACCTTAGAATTTAATCAAGATACAAATATTGTTGGACTAGACAACGCTACTTAGACCCATGGTAAGCATAGCATAACTAGCTTGTAACTATGTTATGGGTTCTAGATTACGGATAAATATAGTTAGATACATTATTTTTGTAAATACATATATTATGCCTAAAAACATCCAAATCAAAGCAATTATCCATATTTATTTAAAAAAGATTTGCACTGAGCGGGAATGCTGTCGATTCGACAGACGATGATGGCACCATGTCAGCCATGGTGCCATCGATGTAATGGTATCACGGCAAATTAAACTTGCCAAAGTACCTCAATAGTACAGCCTGATGATGCCAAGGTAAACAAACCATGAATATTCCGTATATTCACATTATCTTATTTTTTAAACATTCTTGCTCAAAGTTAGGCGATGATCATTGATCACGTGATCACAATAAAATAATTTTAATCCTGATCACACTTTTTCTGTATACAAAGTAGCAGCCTTAAAAGCGACGGATGAAAGAAAATGGCATGTAGCGGAGATGCAAACATTAAAATGAATGTGTGGTGTGACGAGAATGAATAGAATAAGGAATGCGTACATTAGAAGTGAGATTAGAAATTGAGAAATGAACTTCTGTCGTGGTATGGATATACTATGTGAAGAGATGATAGAAATATTGCAAAAAGGTACAAAGCAAAAAAAGAAAGATGGATTTTGTAAAAGAAGATATGACAAAGAAGAAAGTGACTGAGGAAATGACATCTGATAGGATTGTATGGAAGATTATGACATGTTGCACAGACCCCAAGTAATTAGGACAAGGTAATTGATGAAAGTTGCAGCCAAATCTGTTCAAATTTACCAACATAATCCAAAATTTTATATTTTATAGTATTAATATTAAAGTAGATAGATACCTTTGGTGTGCTACCATAACTAATAAGCACATTAAAATGTTGAAATAAATTAAAAGGGCATATTTATCAGGCTTTTCATGGATTTTGCGATATTACATCATGATTGGAATATTCATGCAACACTCATCCGGGTATTAAACTAAGTAATTACTAGTTTTAGTGGTCATGCCAGTTGAGTTGTAAGTAAGTAAGTACTAACTATTGCTTGCGACTCCGCCTATGTGGACTTTAGATTCCATTCCCGTTGCTGACCCCCCTCTATGGCGTGATGTGTTTTTTTAATAATCATTAATATATTTCAACCGAAATTACTATTATATTTCCTTTAACCCTTCTAGCTAAGTTCAATGGCTTGTCTAAGAAGTAGGTTCAGGTCGGTAATAAAATGGTTTGGATTCGTAGCCGGGACCTCCCAATCGTAAGACAGACTCTTCAACCACTAAGCTACCGACGCTTCATTGTATATTTTCGTCTATGATATCACAAGTTATTACTTGTGGTATTATATTGGGAAAAGGGTTTAAAATAGGTTTAGCAGATACAGAGATTACCCCCCTCCCTCCTACAATGTGAGAAACTTTACGTCTTTGTAATAATAGTACATATATGGATTAGTTGAATCAACTTCACACCTCTACAATGTTGGGCGCATCTAACAACAAAACATAAGTTTTTCGTTTACATAATAATGTATTACACGGATTGCTAGACGATGGAACATGTTTGCAGAGCCTCACTGACACAGACGTACCTATTCATTATTTGTTCATTACTGAGTGGTAAAGTATTACGAGCACTTAATGTTAGAGACAATCATCATTAAATCCATATTGAGCTGTAGTTACGACTTGGCTACACCGGCGAAATAAAATTTTTGATTAGAGATACAACGCGAAATTAAGTAAAGGGATGAATAAGTTCCTAACACATAAAACTATATGGGATGAAATGATCAGTGCAAAGAATAGGTGTGTTGAAGAAAGTTGACTCTATTATGTTACTAACTGATAATCGTGGTTTCACCGTCGAATTTTGGTTCTCAGAAACTTTTCCCGGGGTAAGCAACTTAAGTGTTATTCCAGGTTATAATATATGCCTGTACGAAAACTCAGCCAGACCAGTTCAGCCGTTATAGTCCGTCCAAACATCCAAACGTCCAAACGCCCAAACGTGCAAGCGTCCAATCGTCCAAACGTTCAAACAACCAAACGCCCAAACGTCCCAACGTCCAAACGTCCAAAACGTCTAAATGTCTAAATTTCTTCACAAACTTTCACATTTATAATATTATGTCAGTATGAAGTAAGATTTCCACCATATTACAACTCTTGGAAACCGCTCGTTTAACATGATGATAATTTATAGTTTACACACTAAAGATTCAAAAATGTTTTAGTATCCATTAAGGAACAATGTCAGCTTTATAACAGCTTTATACATCTCTTGAAGTAGGATTAACGATATTTTAAATTTCTCACTCAAATGATATATTATGCACAAAATAGACAAAAAATAAGGTGTGTTATAAAGTAAATGTATTATAAAGAAATGATTTCAAAATTGATTATAATGTAAACGATATTCTGTTTTCCTTCTCACACTGTAACATTTCTTCAAATAAGTAGTAATAGTCGAAGAAAAAACAAGTATACCCTCTAGTCGCAGTAGTTCGGTTGCTAGTCCGGTTGTCAAATAGCATCGAACTATTGCTACCATCAGCTTTATCAAAATAGGCTTAAAATTCAAAATTAAATAAAAATTCATTATATCGTTTGATTCACTACACAATGCTATTTAATTTTTAACTTGAAAAGCATAGCAGTAATGTTTTTCAATGGCATTTTTTGTAATTTCAATGGTTTGACAATGGTTGACAGTTAGTAAATTCGAGGCCTAGGTCCGGTAATCGAGTAATAGCTGCTCTGTCATCAGTCTTCTTTAAGTACGGCCTTAGCTTGACTAGTAGTAGGCCTGTTAGGTTATGCCCAGAAAACCTTTGTTATGTTACTTCGATTCGTCACCATACTCTTCTAAAACAAAGATACTTAAAAATTACATAATTGTCTTCAGAGTCCACTTGTTACAATGCTGCCTACAGCCAAATGATATCACATAAAATATTGAATAGATGTAAGAAAAATATTTCAATTAACAGTTATTTCTGGATCCATAAATGCTGATAGCGATTTTCGCCTATGTCCTTACGTAATTATTTGCATTAATATGTTGTTACGATTTATTACAGCTATTTGTTTTGCATAAATCTATAATTAAGGACTCATGGCTGTATCATAATGAACAAGTGAAATGTTCACACGCATCCGAACATAACCAATCCCACTCTTATTTTTGGACATTAGCCTTCAAATTGTTGTTACTTTGAGAATTGTATAAAATATATTATCATAATTAGTTGATATTATTAATGCATAATTAAATTACATTAATTATGAATTTTTATGTTCTATTTTCATAGACCAAAGAATATTCATAAGTAGACGCAGAAGTTCTAATTGTTTGTAGATAACGTATTTAATACCGGTGAACATTATGACATTTGGTCAGGGTTACCCTACAGCAATCATGGTACAAGAAATTGTAGGTAAGCAAGGATATCAACTTACAGTGTGAGGTGCGAAAGTGAAAGAAGGATGATTTCGCTAAAGCACTTGAATCTATATCACCTAATGATGATTCTAAATATGTAAAAAGTTTTTAAGTTTTCCGTAAAATTTTATTACATCCTGCATGTAAACACTGCCAGCAACTCATACGGTACTTAAAAACATCGAATAATAAAATTCACACTTAATGGAATGCAGATACGACGCGGAAGAAAATATGTAGAACATTTGTTGGTAATAATTTTCAAGTAAAACGATACCAATATAAAATAAAAATAGTATCAAGTTGAAACATTTTACGACTTTAAATTGGAATGAACTCAACTGATAGGAGATCGTTGTCCGTTTTATATGTTGAATAATAATCCACCGTGTGCGCATAATGTACATAGTAGAATATACGTAGGCACAGTGCAATGTTAACCTCGTTTCAGTGATGATGCAAATTTGGCCGAGAAATCGTCTCGTATCACACACTTTCATAACAATCCGGTGATTGATTATATAAATTTAAATACTGACACTGTTAAAATCAAATTATATTTATCGCGGCATCGGATAAAACACGTCGCAACCGACTGATAAATTACCGGAATGATGATTAAACGACTATTGCATATGTTCTGTTTTCACTGCATATGATGCCTGATGCCTATCGTAATCCTGAACTATGCATATCGCACTATTGCGGCCTTACTTCATACATTAACGTGGTTCCGTCCGAGGTAGGTTATCGCTTTTATCGTATCTTTACCAAACTAATTGCATTCACATACATGGCAGATTTTTAGTCGGAATAAGACTTTTGTACCTACTATGAAAACAGTAAGAAAGTACGTTTGATAGTTTTTACGTTCATACAAATAAAAATGGCACATAATACATCTTTGGGTTTGCATTTTTAACAGGTAATTTGTTAGGTATGCACCGAAAAACATTCACAGGACATCACAAATTAGTAAAAAGCGGTGAACCGGAACACGTGACCACAAAAGACCCCATGTTTTTGGCTTATTATTATAATTAACTGCATATAAAACCACCTCACATTAATTTAATGCTTATTAAGCACGTGTATTCAAGTGAAGCGTGAGTTTCGGTTTGCCGTTCATTCTGGTATAATTATCGCCATTGATTCTGCGGTTTGCCTATACCCCATTGTGGAAAGCCAACAGGTGCAAGCTTTCCTAATTTTGTCGAACTCTAACACTTTCCCATGCATTTAGATTTTTTATATTATTATATTATCCTTAATTTAGTTATGTGTTAGTGAAGTGGTTATATATTGACGGACGATTTATAATTACGTTTTTATTAAAATGACCATTTATTAAAACGAGTACCTACTAGGTGTTGAAAGAAGAAGGAGATGTTTACTTTCCAAAAGATGCTTTTACTTGTAATCCCGGGGGCTGGTCGGCACACCACTCTACGAGGGAACCGCTCTTTACAGCTATAGGTTCAGAGACTTCATGTAATTTTAGCTCTTACTACTTGGACGTCTTTAGTTATGATTTGGAGGCCGCACCTTGACTGTCCAAAGGGTTCCACACGAAAAGACTTTTGTAAGTCCAGACGATATTTATATAAACAAACAATGAAAGGCAGGATTGGGATTGTGGAATCAATCGGGATTGATGAACTAATGGTGTGTAGTTTTACAGACGGCAGCAATTTATTAGGTAATCTAAATTAGTGCAAATGGGTTCGATAACCTTTGATTAGCTAACCTTGCCAAAAGCATGATCGGAGAATCGGCATAATGTGTGGATGATATTTCAAAATTCACCAAAAGATTTTTATATGTTTTCATTGCCGACAGACATCGTTTGGAATAAAACTTTTTAAATACCCGATACAGACCATGAACAACATCGTAAAAGAATATTCATATTGCATTCCATTCGCTGCAATATGTAAATGCATTTAGGTATATCTAATGAATAAAATTCTGTCTCAGTGCAAAAAAATATGATCGATTACTTTGATCACCTGCGTGAAATGGTAATCTCAAACAAAATTATTACTAAACTTCGATATGATTTAGTGCATTTGGTCCCATTTGAGCAATATCATGACCTCGAAGTGGTATTTTATTATTTGATTAACAAAAACTCAGTATTTGCTTGTAGTAACACTAATTTCAGGGAATCTGTAACTTAGTTTTCCTCTCAACTTTTGAGTCACCTGACTTAAGGTGTGACTGCGCAATCCACACCACAGACCCATCATCGCCTAACTAGCTCGTGTTATAATTTCTAGAATTTAAATAAACATAATTAGATACCTACCCTTTTTTGTAAATACATATATGCTATACATAGAGATACCCAGATCAATGTAAATACACATATTCATTCACATAAATATTTGCACTGAGCGGGCACCTAACCTGCGCCTCGCATTCACTACCGGCACGCCACAGAGGTCGTAATTTCATCTTATAGATAGAGAGTCAATTGGACTGCCAAAGCCCATTGAGGAGGGAGGTACTGTAGGTCCAACTTCCATATAAAATAAGTTAGTTTAACGATGATATAACATCCCATACTTTGAAGAGGAGGTAGAAAGTTGACCCTGAATTTAGAAAACTCTTGGAAGATTTAGAACTAGTATTCATCAGTACAGACCAATATAAAGAATAGACATAACTAAAATTAGTAAAACATCCTCTAACCCCACCCTTGCTTGTTCTAGAGCAGTTTCACATCGGAAATGTAATAACCAGAGTTTAAACCTGTATATTTTGATGCAAGTCTAACACCTAAGCTTCATATAAATAATATTTTGGACATAATCAAACTTCAAACACAATATTTATGGTCCAATAATATAATCGCATTTGCTTAAACATAATTAAATCCTAGTTCTCACATTATTTACTAGTAGCTTTCGTAATATGTTGTCGTTGTAAATTCTGTACTTAATAGTTTGAAATTGACGAGTATACGAGATCCGAGATTGGCGTGTTCATTAGCATTGGCACGAATAGCGCTATCGACACAAATAAGCTAGCGTAAACTGCGACGGCGCGCGGCGGCGGTAAGGCGCCAAAGCGAGTCTGATGCGCTTGAGCTCGGCGTGGTACTTGAAGTGTATAGGTTCAATAATAAGTCTCATAGTGACTTGAGTTCAAGCTGGTAAGTACAATGATAAGCACAGTACTCAGCTTTTAATGTGGCACGTCGGAAAGAATAGTGAAAGTCCTACTAAGATCAGTTTACTTCGCTTGACTTCGGTATTGTAAATCGTTACGGGCGCTATGCCATAATTAGATCATCAAGTATTTATTTATTCATCTTAGCTCTCAATCTTCACTTTTAGATGATTAAGTGAAGATTATGATGAGCATTATCACTACATAGTATAAAACAAAGTCGTTTCTTGCGGTGTCTATCTGTCCTTATGTCTGCTTAAATCTTTAAAAGTATACAACAGGTTTTGATGCGGTTTTTTAATAGGTAGTCTGATTCAAGCTTGAGGTGTATATGTATATAGCATCAGAAATGAAAAAATGTTGCAAAAATAGGGTACCACACACACCAATAAAATGCATTAATAGATTAAGTTCGATACAAAAGGATTTGTAAATAATTTTACGTACAGCTGTTCTAATAAATAGGAAACGGTGATGGTGATAAAAATATATTTATCACTTCAGAACTGTATAATAATACTCAAAATGGCATAATAACCTAGTTTGCATATTATTCAATAGATAGCCGATAAAATTCTCTGTTTATTTCTATCACACACATGTACAGTGGGCTGCAAAAGTGCGTGGGTAATTTGAAACTTAAATTGTATGACGTGATACCACAACACAAGTTACACAAGTACTAGTCTTAGAAGCTACTGAATAATAGAACTACTTATTAATGTAATTAAGTTTAGGATACTACTTGCATGAGCTTCCTTATTTTCTTATAAAGAAATAAAATATCAATCTAGTTTATTCTATTAATGCTATCTGTGATTCTTTTGGTTACATTAAACTTAGGCTGTCAAAGTAAGATCTTAAGTAGTTTTGGAACTTTTGGAACCAACTACACTTACATAATAAAAATAGACGTCTTTTTCAATCGGACATGTGCAGTGCAGAAAAAAAACTATTTATTTTTCTAAATTTCTTATATGAGAAACATAAGGCAGGTGCAGCCTGGTTCAACGTCAAACTATCAAAGGTCAAGATCACATTTGGTCAAGAGACTAAAAGAATAATAATTTATTTTAATAAAGGCTTTTCAAGTAAATCTTAGAAAAATACTCTATTACAGGGATTAGATGGATAATAAATCATCATCATCAATAAATCAATTCTATCACATAATCCATCCATATTTTCTTGGGCCAAACATTCATACTTTAAACCATTTTTACAACATTGCTATCGTATATATTGCTATTGGTATGTCTATACGCCGACAGTTATTCGCTTCTCACCTTTTTAATTACTGGTGCCACTTCCAAACTTTCTCTAAAATACTCATTCCTTATTCTATCCAGTCTCGTCACACCACACATCCATCTGAACATTTGCTTCTCTGCAACATGCCGTTTTCTTTCATCCATACAATATTTTTCCCCTTGAGCTTAAGCAAGCGAACCTCAGCTCAAGACAGATAATAAATATTGCCATACAATATCGTCGATCCCATATAGAGTAGGCGATCACGGACTCCAAAGTGCAATCTCAGAGAGCAGCTGATGGACGCTCTGATGATGATGATTTACTTACTTATAAATACTGACTTATAATAAATATTGTATTAATTAAATTGTATTCTGTGTTGTATTAATAGTATGATTGTTCTTTTTTCTATTTTATGTAATTTGATTTTTAGTATTCAAGTGAGAATCGTTTCTAGTTTCCTCACTAATAAAGTTTTAGGAAATTTCCTCCATCTCGATTTTATGTTTCCAGGAACTATATCTCTATGTTTTATTGTTTTTCCGACACGGGTACTAAAATAGACTTATTTATTATCGCTTGAGATTTAACTTCATCTAGTTACAATAATTCTACAAGATCGACACCCGGTACGATGTTAATTGAACGCCAGTAAATTACTGCAATAATGTTTTGTGAGCTTTATTACATTTTAATATTAAACGATATATTGAGACGTATTTTAGAGTTAATGCTAATAAAAATTTAATTTGAAATAAATTCGATTAGACAATTATTATATGAATGTGTCAATTATGTCGTTACATAGCAATATTGAATAAAAGTGAAAACGGATAAAAACAATTTAATTTAGTTGTTCCTAGATATTCCGACACAAGTGCCAGTACCAGCTGCAAGTAATAGTAGTAATAGTTTGAAGACATTTTATTTAACATACTGGATTTGATAAAGATTCACATTTACAAAATCTGTCAAAATTTCATTTATAATTATATTTCTCTTCGTTCGACGCCTGTTTTGCATCTAGAATATACTCCCGTCTTTTGATATTGTGCTATAAATAAAATAAATCAGTTTTAATTGTCTACTAAATCAAAACTAATTGAAAATCAAAAACTGCTGTACAATTGGCAGCATTATCGAAGTAACCATTGGACGAATAAACATTTATGTGTGATATGATGGGGCGACTGCGACTGTTAACATAGAGATGGCACTTTAACCGACTTCCAAAAAAAAGGAGGAGGTTTTCAAGTCGATTGGTTTTTTTTATGTATGTACACCGATTACTCGGAGAAGTTTGATCCAATTTCCGGGATTCTTTTTTAGCTCGATGTAAAATAGTTGCCATTTGGTCCCATAAAAAATGTATGTAGTTTAGACCAGTACTTGTAATTTTATAAACGTATATTTGTGTTTTGACATGTAAATTTTAACCGACTTCTTCTCTATATTCTTCGATATTTCCGTCGTTTATGAACGAATTTTGAAAATTCTTTTTGCATTAGGCTTGGTATAACTCACAGGTAGTTCTAAATATATTTAATGGGTACTGGATCTTGTACTCCGGAGATACACCAGAGAACTTTTCGAAATCAAATTGGAAATGGGCAATGATTGCTTTTTAGTTAGTTTTATGATGATTCTGTGACACTGTAGGCGACAAAATACTATATTACACTCACATTGTCACTGACTTTAAGGCTACTATGTAATAGGTAGCAAAACAATTACTTAATAGTATTTTATAAATGAGGTTTTAGATTTGCATAAGAGTGTTATTGCACGAAACCTTTATTATTTTTGCTTTTTTTATTGTCGTTTTAGCGTTTTAATCAATAAATAAATAATTTATAATTCCTAAAGTTTACATGAATATTACTCATTGAAAAAAAAACTATTTTCAAATTGATTACAGATAAATGTAAAATATGCGAAATAAGTCGCTATAGAAACCATTCAGAAGTGATTTTATTTCAATAATAAATAAATATCACAACTGACTTGAACATGAACCTACAATGGATAATGTTTATGAAAGCGCTGTTTAATTTCACATTCTTTATATTTTATATAACCATGATACACATTATATAACCATATTGTACACAATTTCATGATTTCGACGTTGATAAAGAGGTACACTATTAAATATAGAGTCCATTATAATTGGAACTATAAATAATAGCGTGGTGATAGATGGAATACGGAGTATTGCGAAGGCGGGAGCACGCGCAACTTCGTCATGATCGAACGATTCCTTGAGATCTTGTGAACATGTACAGTCAACCACTATTTTTGTACGACTTTACTTATTTAATTTATTACATGTAAATAAATAGATACAAAGATGCTAAATTTTATGAACTACTAAGACGAGTATATGAGAAAATGTCAAATATTTGCTTACTAGAGGAATTCTATTAAGCGACTGGTAGTATATTAAAGTCACACCCTGGATGTCAACTTTTTCGATTTTTAGAAGTAGGAGAGAAATGGTGGCCTCTTTCTGGGCTCCACATTGCAAGCTTTGGATATAACTGGAATTGAGTATGACCAATGTTGAGGCGTGTTAAATCTTTGCAAACGAAGACAATTTTTCGTAAGCGAAACATTGATGTTAACATCATAATTTTTTAATGTCCAATGTAATAAATAGGTATTATAATTATGTGTATGTTATTATCGAATAATCAAAGGCGTCAAACTTGAGCAACACCTCGGTAATGACGCTCGTCCATAGCGTTGTGAAACATGCCCGAAGGCGCTCGAGGCCTGTCGTAAATAATTGGAAGCGCACTGTTTGTACTAATGCACTATCTAAACACATAATACCTCTTTTAGAATTGAGTCATAAATTAGTTTCAAACACGGTATAATTCGCTAAGCCATAGTTTTAACGTGGGCAGAAATTCAACTCGAAGTAGCGCTTAGTAAAGTGATATTTACATAATGTTTATATCAATATCATAGGTATATGGTGGACGAAGTCAACCTTTAAGGCGGTACGATTGACGATTTGATTCTGGTGCAGGCTATCTTCTTGGACTACGGACGTAATGACGGGAGTCACTTCCACAAAAATCAAATCAGATCAATGCGATGATATTAGTGTTCAGAAAAATACATATATACCTATATGAGCAGTATGAATATGTAGCAGAGAATAAGTATAGGAAACGCATTAATTTTGTGACAAAAGTCATGTCGTTCGCCAACGCTAATCAAATATTTAAAAATGGTCAGTATACCAGATGTGTGATTTCAATTACGCCAATAATGATATTATATAGTTGTGAAATATGTACATGCGAATGTTTTAGGTTATCAATCATAATGCCCACTCTACCTATATGGTGACATCACTTCACAGTACAATCTAGCAAAAAAAACTACTTCGCTATATGTAATCACAAAATTTTCCATGGTTACATTTCTTCAATACCATCCTCATTACAATTAGTATTATCACATTGAGGATCTTACTTTTGTGCCTATATAGGAATATCGTCTTGCGATTTTCTAAAGCACGGGTAGTTAATTATAATAATAGCACGATTTACGTACGCAAACAGATACTTCAATTTATCTTATATAAATAAATAAATAATCCAGGACAACCTGCACAACGCCACCTAGTTCCATGGTAAGCATAGGTAACTAATTGGTATTATTTGTTACCTAGATATATATATTTTTAAATAGGTACATATTATAAATAGAAACACCCAGACCAATACAAATATTCATATTCATGCACACATATATTTGCTCCGAACGGGGATCGAACACGCACCTCCCGCGTAGCACTCGCGTTCACTACCACCATACCACAGAAATCGTTGTGTAGATTGGCATTATAATTGTATACCATAATAGTATATTATTAACTTGTGGTAAAAACAATTATTAGCATAATGCATAATACATTACCTTCATTTTGGAACCCGGAATAGTATTGATCTACGACAAGCATCCGTAGAACAGGATACGGAATCGTTAAACAAACTATTTCCGTCGAAACCAGAAATAATTTTAAAAACATATTTATTTTGATCAACCTTGCTAAACATTATGTTTAATATGTTTATATGGACATATTGCTAATGACTTCAGTTTATTTAGTATTTAATTCAGCACCGCTCACTGTCTCCTAAATCGTGCATGGCCTTGAAATGCTACTAATGTTCACAATAATATCAAAAAGAGAACCAATTCAAACTTTAATATTGCCCTGATAGTAATAGATTGATAGATTAAGCTTTCTTCTCGGTTGTGGGGAGTCGCTTCCATAAAATGCAACCAAACTAAATTATGGAAAGACGCAGTTTGTACTAAAGTAATTAATCTCCTAAGTGGGCTGAAAGTGTAAACTTGCAGATGCAACTGGAACTGACACTGTGATGGACAGTCTCATCAGAGTGATCTTGACTAACAAAGTATTCAAAAACATCGATTTGACCACGTTAACCGTTACTGGTCACGGTCGATCTGATGTTGATACGACCACCAAATGATGACTAATTGGACAGCGTACTCCGGCCTTCAAGATGCAAACTTTGGAAGCTGCCAGAATTGGCATCTAGATAATAAGGAAGAACTAAATAAATAAATAATAATTCAATTTTACTTATTTGTACTGAGTATTAATAAAGTTCCGTATTCTATTTTATTTGAATTCGAAAAGTAATTCGGCCAACACGATGCAATAAGTCACTATAACTTGTTCTATATAGTTTTTATGTCTTGATACAAAAACTATAAGACAATACGAATTTTCTGTTAATAACTCAAAAGTAGGCAACACGAAATTGATGTTTGCGATGCAATGTCTAGACCAGACACGTCCGACTAAAACAAGTTCCACCGATTCGTTCTTGTAATATCGGTGTAATTTATTTAATGTTAGAAATAGACCTCGCCAGCGCCACAAAGAATATTGGCTTTCACAACGGAACCTGGTAAATTTATGTGCCGCGAGATTTTGCCAACGGTGAGCTCGGTACGAATCACGAGCACAAAGCTTTAGCACAATCAACACTGCGAGCCTGCTCCCCTGGAAAAGTGGAAATTCGTCGGTCGTCGCTTTGTAGAATAGACTGTTCACAGTATGAGACTATATGAGAATGACACGAATTTTAACATTTATTACAGGGGTCAATACAATACTCTATTCTATTCTACAAACGTATTGCATTGCATAGAGGGACTGTTCCACCTTACTTTACACCTGCGTTAATAACACGACAAATGCTGACTTGTGCCTACATCAAATTATGTATTTATCTTCTATTGTAAAGAAGTCGCAATTACTCAGCCTATGTCTAGCTATGCAGGTGGAAGGCACTTTATTTTACATCGATTATTAAAACTTAAGCCTTATGAATTCCGTGCTGCCCGTGGACAGTTTTGAAGTTTTTATTGGGTTCATCGTTTTTTTTTGTACAACAAGAATGAAAGTTAAGAGAGTTTCTGTGCTGTGAGTGCAGGCTACCTTACACCACCAGTCGTATCTACGTCTCTTTAATTAATCGACGGCATTTTTAAGTAACCATCGTGGCACTTAATTTGTTTCACGCTGCGCCGCTCCTCATGGAGAGGGCCCAAGCACAGGTTTTTCTCTATGGGAAGAATTACTACGTCCCGTCCACCGCTTAAAAACTCTATTTTCTTGCCAGTAATTTTAGATGCGTTCTGTTATTATATTAAATTTATTTAAGTGAGTGTATACATTGAGAAATTACTTCTTTAATTATATTTTATTCTAATTAACCAACATTGATTTCAAGATGTTTTTTGTCTAAAGATCAGTCCTTCCTAGTGAAGTCAACATTGTAACTATGAGAAATTAACAAAATATTAAGCATTGATACTGGGTTAAGAACAACTCTGATTGGATTTAATGTTATCTGTAAAAAGTTAATGTAGTATGTTCTTAAATTTTGCCTCAGGGCGTGGTACTATGAAGTCATCAAACAGGTAATCATTTGAAATTGAAAGTTATTGTTTTTCAATGATAAAATCGCTAGTAAAGGATCACCTTTCAATCTATTACTTCAATACCACACAATATTTTAAAGTTTCCGCTATCGTAATCGTTGAGATATGATAATGTTATTTGCTTAATACGAATACGCACACATAGTCATGTGTCATTCGTGTACAAGGTGTAAAAAATTTACATCAAGAGATCAGTAAATTTTTGCTTTTAGGGCATGTAAATTAACGTCAGGGATAATATTAAATAGGAACATTTAATTATACAAATTAAAATATATTTAATTTAAATTGCATTAATATTTCGTTATATATAAACATGGCATTAAATTATTCAATATTAAAATACAATAAATACGAAAATTGCGATGATGTTTTTTATTCAATATGATCGTTTAGAAATTAACGATTGTTAGATATTAGAACTAGGTATTATAGTCACTCTTTCCCCAGTAAGCTCATAAATAGTGGACTAAATTAACTAAGTTACTTATAAACCTTCTTCGCACTTTTTTAAATATAAGTTCAATTCGTTTCATGAGAGTGTTGAAACGAACATTCTTTTATCTATTCGTACATAGATTCTTTTGTTTCTGCTTCTGACTAGATTTAGCTATCGATCAAAATTTGAAAAGACTTAACTTTTCTCGCATCAACAAAAA
Organism: Pelosia muscerda; assembly: GCA_963691645.1. Taxonomy (NCBI): domain Eukaryota; kingdom Metazoa; phylum Arthropoda; class Insecta; order Lepidoptera; family Erebidae; genus Pelosia; species Pelosia muscerda. The sequence goes on from OY829100.1 coordinate 12,307,856, forward strand.
ATTTCAACGACGTTTTGACTCTACTTTCAATCAATGGGTGAAATTACCTAACCGTGCGGTTATATGTATGTGCATGTTGTATACTGTAAAGGACAACAGTAAGTAATGAGTCTCCATATTTCCAGTTAACTTGAAAAAATACTTCAAGTACACTGTCAGCTACTTATCCGACGGTGCTTAGAAACAACATAGGGATCTATTATGTTGAACCAGTAATTTTGCTGCCTACGAGCACGTTTCCCTAGTATCGCCTTAAGCCAATTCCGTTACTAAGAATTATAAGTGGATGTTATACACCTGCCTTTAGAAAACCGTTCTTGTTATTACGTTAATTATTTCACTATGCCTGTAACATATATTAAAGGTATTAGGTTCAATAGGTTAAGAACACGGAACCATCTTTATGAATTTTTTGCAATTATTAATAATAGCTAGAAATCGTGAATTTAAAGTACTAAATAGTCGTTTAGTGATTAGAGTTACGGCTCATACGTTCTAAAGTATATGAAAAATTACGTACAATACATCAAAGTAACTCCTGTGTATCCCGAAACATGAGAAACAGCAACGCCTTTATCAAAGGATCGAAGAGGGGTGTCAGTTTTCACCATACACTGCGAGTAAGGTTTTAAAATCATACATGCGTATATATTTGTAATATGTTATCATATGTTAAACGCACGAACTAGTAAATGAAAGCCCTCAAGATGAAGTGAGCTAGTAGATTAACGGCAGATGATACGTTACAATTATTATGTATCAAGTCGATAATTGGCTTCATCGTAGAGCGGTCTTGGCTTAAAGTCATAAGGCGGGCGGGTGTCCACGTGAAGGCTGTGTTAGTTGAGACTCTCCGCACGTGTCTCTATCCGTTGTCGTCGCTATGCATCGCGTGCCAGCATATAACGGTCCTGGCAGCTGAACCTAGCAATTGTACCTACTTACATTAATTAAAGACAATCGTTCGTTTGGTATAACTCTGAAAAAAATTTAAGACATTTGTAAAAAGCATATAAGTTAAAACGAAACCAGAAAATTAATTGATGCCGATGAATTAAATCTAGATAGGTTTACGATTAAACGTATGTACAAAGGGTAAAATTATATTTGCAGCTGACAGTTTACCGCTGATCTATACCAGTAGCTATAAAAACTTCTTTGTCAGACCTCTAACTTCGAGGCGCGTATTTTGTCTTAATTTTTTACGCTTGCACCCGTTTCCTTATGTTCTGTATATCGTATGATTAGTTAGAGTGACAGTTGTTTTACTTTCATTTCTTTCCATGTTGTGCTCTCCAGTAGATATTCCTTCACCTTGATATTCTGATTCATATTATATGTTCTAATAATTACGATAATATTGAAGTCTGTTTAAATTTTAAGTATGTCTACATGATATGCAATTCTCGAGAAGTATCTGGACTTAATCCATTTGTTTTTATTCATAACACCAGTACTTCTGTGATTATACACTTTTCACTTAAGATATCTGCACATTGGCATGGACATGCCAGGATTGTAAGATAAATAATAATATAGACAATCGGTTATAGTATCGGTTACCTTCAAAACATCAGGAAAAACAAAAGGAACGATGATTTAATTTATTAGTGCGATGATGTGTTGATACATATTTAATGTAATGTAAAATGCATAGGTTGAAATCCATTCATTTCCTACCAATATATCAAGCGTTTATCTATTTGATTATTGACAAAATTATGTGACTTGCTTAGTAACCGATTGCAAAAATGAAAGCGGTCTTCATTTAGGCTATACTTATTTCTAATTATGTTTACTAACACAATACGCTTGGTAAGACAAAGAAGATGGACAGATGACATGTCAGAGTTGCGAGTATTTGTTGGAAGCTTCCAATCCGTTGGAGTGGAGGTCGATGGGGACGACCTAAGTTCAGCAGTAGACATCTTATGGCTGAGATAGTGATGTCACAATTAAAGTCATAAATTAAAGAATAGCATTCAGAATGTTTCAATCAATGAAGCAGTACTGATGGATCGAGTAAAAATAAAAATCATTTTAATTTGATTGTTTTTGTTATTATATTTCATTATTATACTTCATTTCAGTCACTTGTATACCATCCCTACTCGTAATTGTGCATGTAAAATCAGTGCAAGATAAAGATTTTTCAGTAAGTGCGCGGGCGGTTGGACACCGCGTGGGGTGCACAGTGCTCGGGGGCAGGCGACCGACGCGACGTTGTGCTGTCTAATTAAGCACAGGCACGGGCTAATTTGACGCGTGAGCGCTCTGTACGCCCGCCTAATGAATGGTATCTCACACGTTCATCGCGCCACGTCTGCCAACTCGTGCTCTCTGCGCCCGCGCATTACGGGAATCTAAGCACTGTCTTCTGTCTAGTCACCGATAACGAAATTATTTCCGAAGTAGGTCGATTTAATTGATAAATCTAAGATTTCGGTACAGAATATTATACAGATACGGATCACAAACAAAATATACGTGTAATGAAGTTCATATTTTTTAAATTCCTAGTTTTTGTGTCGAAAAAACTATTGGTGCCTATGGTTAACAGTAGCAGGCACTGTTAATTGCGAGAGATATGTCTTGTATAAACTCACCTCATGGCCCGCTTGCGCTTTGGTCGGTTTGAGTCCGACATAATCACCTCCACCGATTTGGGCAGAAGTGGTATCCGTGGGGGTTATGCGCAAGAAAAAAAAATACTGTTATTCAACCACAAGTTTACTTTGACTGATACTAAAGAAATTTTACATCTGAAGTATTGCAATAATATATTTAAAATTTTATCAGGCAGTTTTGTATGTCACTGAACTAAATATTTGTAGCCTTACATATTGTATTTTTGATCATACTTTTAGTGCACTGCGATTATTTATTTATAAGGAAGTATGATACAGCTAAAACGCCGAATGCGGCAAACCGAGGCTAATGCTTATTCCAAGCCGCCAGTCGGTAATATTGATTATAGACATCGGTAGGAGCCTTGTGAGCGCAGTTTTAACGCGCTGATGTATTTATGAATGCTCAAATCATGTTTAAATTTTAATAAGAATAAAGAAGGCAATATAGAAGAAAGTGAAAAGTTATTACTATATACTTCATGTCACCGCCGTCGAGATGAAGAGTGAGGTCTACGCCAGAATTGACGGAAATACCATGGTAAACGTTCTACGTCGGAGCACGGAATTCATAAAATGTTTAAAAATTAGTAGTAAATCTGGAGACATGGCCAAAATAGGCCATATCCACGTGGATAGAGCTACAGTCAACAACAGTACTAATAAATATTTACCTACACGAAGCACTAGTGTCAGCAAAAAGTTATTGAGAAGTAAAATTCTTAATGTCTGCTTCATTGAACGCAATTATCGCTTAACAGGAAATATTAACGTAAGCACAGGATAATTAAGTTCGAAAGTATAAAAAGAGCATAAAGGAGTAGCTATCTTCGGTTATAGTTTGAGCGAGCGTTGGCGCAGGCTGCTCATCTGAATGCGATCCTATCACCAAGACCAGCTGCGGTTGTTTACCGTAGTTTTTAATTATTATTTCTGCTAGCCCTACCAATTATAACCAATGATGACTAGAACGTTGCAATACACTGTTGCACTTGAAAATAAAAAAAAATTATAAGTTTTACTATCGTTTTGTTAATAAAAGTTATGATATTGGCTGATGCTTTTCTTTTTACTTCAGAGGAAAAAATAACGTCGACATAATTATTTACTTTAATTACGTGCGTAGCGTAGTAATAAACTATAGGTTTGTGAGCTCTTTTGAAAGATGATACCTTACTCGATTCCACTATCACTCATATGTAACTTTTGGTATTTCAAAAAATATAGAAAAGTATACAAAATGACCTCTAATTTGGGGACTCATAGTAAAAAAGTAGAGGATTAGTGGTGGTTAATTGCCTCAATTAACATTGAAGTTTCATATTTAGGTGGCCTACGAAAAAATTTGTACAGACACACTTGTGAATACTATCACAGAAGCTTTTTTTTATACCACTTAGGTGGCAGACAAGCACACGGCCCACCTGATGGAAAGCGGTCACCGTGGCCTATGGACGTTTGCATCACCAGAGGCCTGCCTACCCTGTAGCAACCTTCTAATGCCCTTCTTGAAGAACCCCATATTGTAGTCGCCTGGGAAAACCACGGCCGGGAGCTCATTCCACAGCTTAGCGTGCGCGGGATGAAACTCCTTTCATACCGCACAGTGCGCACCGTTTTTTTATTTTGTGAATAACCGGATAAAATTGTTACTAACGTTCTATAAATCACTCGCAATTGTAAATATTAACGCTGCTGCTACCCGTGAAGATTAAATTGAATATCAAACACTTTGCCAATGAATGTTTTAATATATATCTTGCTAAAAATTATAGTGTTGAGTTGGCAGGCTGTCGTAATAATTAGGTTTAATTATTTTCAACTAGCTGTTCGTGCTCACGTACCTATTTTGACATCTTTACCATTATATATTTTGTATCCACTAAGTACCTCATTAGCGATAAGACAGGCAACTTGATAGTCAACATTCACCCTTGATGTTTGATCAAACTTTTTGTTTTCTTTACGACTTATAAAGATTATATTATAATAACTTCAGAAAACTATCATGTTCAAAATATATCACGGCCTTGTTCGTCTCGTTTTTTATTACGGTACCTAAGTCCTGTTAAGTCGTGAGCTAGTTTTATATTTTTTTGATATGAAACTTTATCTGCGTGGGTCCCAGTGAAGTAGCGTGAAAAGACTTCTTTTCATGTAGGTATCATCATACTAAGTGGTTAAGGTATATTTATGTGTAAGGTATATTCGGACAAAATAAACAGCCTTTGAAAAGATTTCTTCTTAATTTATCAAAGCGCTAACAGCTGCTTCCAAAGCTTATAATAGAGTTCGCTCTCTTATTCCTCCATTTTTGTTAAATTTGACTTTGCAGTAAACGCCTGCTGGCTGACCTGCCTACTCCAAGCTCTTGCGCAATTAGCGGCCTTTATAGTGCCATTTATTCCAGGAAGCCATTGGAAAGAAACAGATTGGAGAAGTATAAGTAATGGGTCTATGAAACAGATGCGTTCCAAGATATAAAGCTTCTGTTAAACAATGATGCCTTTAACAATATTGCATAGTCGTCTGAGAGTGGGCAGGTAAGTAGGTACTCTTGTAGATACTGAATGTCACTGAGGTGCCGTTGCGTTGTCGCGACAGATGATATTGCAGTACTGGTGACCGATATAATTATCTCACAGGTACTTATCGCACAATTTGTCACAATACAGACAACATTTTCGGTTAAATGGCATCAAAGATTAATATTGTAGAGGTTGCAATAGGTAAACTTAGTTTATGTCCATATGTATTGTTGAGTTATACAAATGTTATAATTTAAAATGTTATATTCAGTATACCAAATTGATTTGAAATATCTTCTTAATGTCTTTTCTAAGAAACTAGCGAGCTGAACATATATTATCCAGTCCGAAATTGTGTCGTGGTGGACACTGGCTCCAATAAATGTTTAATCGTAAGTAAACCGTACAATGCCCCTCTCCAATATACTATAGGGGACCTGTAAATTGAATTGTGTTAACTTTTGCACCTTATTCACTAAACTTATACTTTTGTAGCTGATTACGACTTTAATAGACTCAACTCAAATTACTGCAATCTTAACAATAATATCTGTATTTTCCATGTACCTAGATTGAATTTAATTTTTCAAGCTCTTCCAGACTGCATTGCCATATAAATCCAACAAACTTAATTAAAATCAGCACGTTAGTCCGTAAGTAGTCCTAAGCAAAAGGCTGATTGTCTAAAGAATGTCTTATATTACATGTTCTGTGGCACGGCGCGGTCAGTCTGTCTGCACAAACAACTCAGCTAATTACTTGCGCGAGGACTCACGACTCTCACCCGTTTAAAAAGCTTTAAGACTTTAAGCTGCGTCATTTGTTGGTGACCATAATGGACTGATAACAGATAGGATTGCCGCTTTTGATATCTACGCTCACACCCGTTTTTGTGTATCAATGCATCAGCTCCAAATATGTAATGAATTAAAGAGCGAAAACTTTCCAGTAACATTATTACCCTATTACGGGTATCTTAAAGTTTTACATTAAATAGTCAGTTACAACATTTCATCACCATCTGTGATGAAAACTGTACATTAGTAGTAGTTTTACTGACACTTTTTCCTGTCGCATTTTCATGGTAACAGAGACGGATAAAGGTTAGTAATATAAAAGCAATTTATACATACTACACCATATATGTAAAGAGTCAACATACCTACTAAATAATTAATGAATTTATGGTTACTTAAGGGCGTGATATTGTGACATCCATTTAATTCTGAAACAGACTTATAATAATTTCACTTAATTACGGCATTTATTCCACAGCGAGGTCGCGCGACCGTACTCTATCTTGTGAACGAGAATTAACGCTTGTTATATTCGTAATGCACTCATATCCATAACAATGAACTTAAAAGAAAATAAAAGCTTTTCCGTGTTATATTTTTCCGTAAACTATACTTTAATCAGTTTTAACATAAAAGTGATCTCAGAACTTGTTCACGATATGCATAACGTAATACAGAACGGTTATGTTATTACACCATTAATATAAAACCAATAAAATGTATGCACACAAAGTAGCTCGTGTACGATATTTAAGAGACTCAATAACCGAATTATTCGATTGTTTTATTAGACAAGTGATCATAAAGAGGTAGATTTTAGTGCATTGCAAGCACTCGCTCCCCGTTTTACAAGTTGTAATCGTCGTAAGAAGTGATTTTTGTGGTCGATATTGCAAGTAAATAAAATGCAGATTTTAATGTTCCACAGACTATAAGGAAAGGGAAAGGAAGGATAACACGCACTAGCGAGGTGAGAATGTGTGAAATGCGACCTTTGCCACTTTAGTAAGTGTAATTTCACTTAAAAATTATAGTAGGTACAGTATATGACCAAAGTTTATTTATTACCTTGCATATGAAGTATTAAAAACAGAAACACCAGGCAATGTACTTTGTAGCTATGTTTATTTTAACGCTACAGATATATTAAGACAATAGCTAATGCGTGGAAACTGTAACATTGACGACATGATTGGGTTTTCCTATAGCAACATGAAGTGCTATCCATATTATAGTAGTATCGTACTACTCCTGTTACTAGCATATAACTAGTATTTTTTTCACAAAATATAAAGCTTAGATGCATACACGATCAAGGGAGATTTTGATAACACACTTGTAATTCTCCACTGTACTTACACCTCGCGGAGAAGTCCAAGTGTTTTATCAATATGAATGTTTTCGTAATACGTAATTATGTTGAGATATACCTAGTGTGGAATGGTGCATAAAGTTTTATCCTGACAATAATTTCTCGTAAGTAAGCGGGAACAGTATTAGTTTCCAGTAGGGGTGAAGGTTATATAACCCGTTAATAATCATAAAGTTACAGAATCAGTTACAATACTTGTAGGTATTTTATAAATCATACATGTACTAAAAAGTAATATGCTGATACCTTCGTTTAACAGTTTATGCAATGTACCTACTTATCTATGTATGTTAATTATCTATGAAATGACTTTGCTATACATAGCTGCACAAACATCAAGATCTATTATTCCATATCTCCTCAGAAGTAATATCACTTTAGATCAATTTGTATAGGCAATCTCAGTTCGGAAGCTCATGCAGATAACATCGGCCACTATCGATGTTATTATTAATTTATTTTTCATACTGATAGCCATCGAAGCAATCCTGAGTGAATCAATGACGATTCCCACGTTACCAATGTACCGTACCATATATTCGTAGATAAGAAATTGAATAGAAAATTAAATGTACCATTCAATAAGACGCTATCTTGAAACATAATGTGTTACCAGTTACCACTAATAGGAACTCTCTAGCTGCCATCTGGACTTTTACAAATGTTATGTGTTAAAACTAAAAGGACATATGTATTGGAACTTAACTGGTCTATAATATTTGCATAATGTAACTAGTATATTGCAACATACAGACGTGCTAATAGAATAATCTTAGAACAGGATTCTTAAATTGTTGCGTTAAAGTTAGTGTGAGTCTATCTCAGTGAATTACCGTGAAATCAATATTAAACTTTTTATAAGCATTTATTGTAAATACAAGTGCGTATGACAATTTTGATTGCTCTTTGAGTGACAGTAGACTAAATGAGAAGAATGATATTTGATTACCTCAAGTATTAGTGCCTAAGAGTCATTGTTTCTAAAAGTGTTTTGTTCCGAATGTTTAAAAACACTTCTATAAATTTATACGTATTTCCTTCTTTCTACAATTCAGTTTTCTATATGTAGGGTCTAAAAAACATCACCGGTCATTGTAATAGGTACTATTGGTATCCATAATGGTGGTGCTTTTGCGAATATGAACTACTATGGTAGATGTAGTTCCATTGACGCACCCACACAAAATGTCTTGGAAGGATTAAATACCGTAATTAACAAACTATGATAAAAAAAATTCGTGATTGGAAATACATAATAAATATTAAATCTACTTGACTCTCAGTAAAATATGCAGGAAACCTTTCGATATACCGTCCTCACAATGCTCTAGACACGTCTTGTAGTTCTAAACAAGGCAACATCAGGCGAGGTGAAGTCAAATTGACGTGCCATAAATAAAAAAAAAATTAAAAAAAAGACGGCTTTTCACGCCTGCCGTTCCACCCGTTCATAAATTTTGGCAGGCATATTATTTAACTACACAAAGACTTAGTGCTCGCCTTGAATTAGTTTGATGCGTAATTCAATTGGTAAAATTTTGAACACTATGTTAAAATAATTGATAATGAGAATGAGTAAAAGCTGTTGTGGCTGTAATTTTTGAGAAGACCCTTTTCATACATCAGAAAATAGGGGACAATATATACTTATATAGGTAATTGTATTTTATGATATCTGTCTTAGTTAATCAAATAGCTTTTGGTCTTTAGGAATTCGCAAACAAATATCAACACATAAAACAAAAGCTCATAATTAGGTGCAATAAATCTTCAACAGCGAATAAGTATACTTTTGCAAGCCCTCGGGCCATCTTCAACCATTACTTATTGGACAAAACATCGGATTAGCAAATCGTTTCTGAAGTTTAGATTCATCACTTCCTACTAGACATATAATTTGTGATGCTACAAGTTTTAACTAACCTTGTAAGAAGGTTGTTTTATTATTGCCACACTCCGTACGCCCAATACAAAGCAATGTTATTCAATGATGACGACCATAAATTAATTATTTTTAAGGTCTTAAACGGGCCCCTCTAATTATGAGGAGAATGAACGCTTTTGTTAATGGTACTGTAGAAAAATATATAAATTCAAAATACCATAGGAAATATTGCATAGTGCTATAAGAAAGAAACTATTTAAACGTGAGTCCATATCACACCAATAGATATAGGTACTAATGCAACCAAAATTGCAAATTTCTCCATTTAAATCAAAAATAATAGAATTTTTATTAGGTTAGGTAATTTACCTTTTATTTGATTCCATTTTGTTTCTATATTTTTCCATAAGCTAATAAAATGCGGGGTCGGACATTCAGAACCTTCCGTTTTTATTCCGATGTTCAAACATGTGCCTTCATCAATGTATTTGTCAGTAGGTACAATGTATATTTATTTGTAATGAGTAGTCTTTCATGGTGATTTTATTAAGAATAAGCCACAAAGCTTATATATAATTCAATTAACAACAGGAACTTGAGTCCACTCTGTAAAACCTCCACGCATTAATTCGACTGCAGGAAATTTTTCAGTTCCACAAATGTGCATTCTTCTCACCGAAAAGTAATGCAGTCGACGTAAAATGTGAATCATGTTCTCTGTCGACAACCTACTTAATCGTCGGGATACTTATTACGTCCGTCTTCCAAACACAAAACCACTTAAGTGCAATAAAATTATTTTTTATGACGGCCATGGTTTTGTCAACACGAAACTTAAAATTATTACATGATGAGATTATATTTTATTCGAAAACGTTTTGCAATACATGCAGGAGAAATATCATGAATAGTTTTCAAATACCTTATTGTTTAATAACAACTTTTGGACACAAGAGCTCAGATGAAGTTACGATGTGAAAAAGGTGGCAGGATAAGACTGGATACGGAGCGCGGAGGATCGGACACAATGGTGCACATTGGGAGAGTGGACTGCAATAGGCTAATTGGCAATAACTTTTGTCGTGTACAGTACCTGTACCGCATCTTAATTAAAAAATACATCAATTATTACAATTGTTCAAAAAAAACCAAGCAGTGAAAAAAACTAGTGGGAAAAGGATGTGTCGTAATTCCCGGTAATACGCTGTATGGTTCCCACCAAGATTTTCTGTGGTCAAGCCAATCTCGCCTGCTAACTGGTAAACCTGTTGATTAAGGGATGTGATTCTGGTACAAGTTTTCTTCTTGGGGTTGGAAGGTCCGAGCGCAGTTGCTTCGAGATCAGCGGAATCAAGAAAAATAGCAAATGCTTTATAGGATCACATTACCTTGTGATTTAACCAGAAACAGCGGCGTTCAGCTGCAGTTTCCGTAGGTACGGTGGGATTTCCACACCAAACAAAAGGAAATCTTGGTTCCAGAGAACAAGATGTCAACGCAACCGGGACTAACACTTTGATCATGTTTATTACAATTGTATTCATTTATGTGCACATTTTGCGAGTACTACATTTCACTAATCGGTCCCACGGAAATAGCGGCTGAGCGTACTTACGTCGTGTACTGGGCACACCCACGCCACTAACGCTAAGTCTGGGCAGTATAATTTTATATGCTATCGGCCGACAGTAGAATAATCCTAACCCTAATCACCTTGTACAGCATCAATGTGTAGAGATGGGTTGTCTCTTGTTAGATTAAACTCCGCCGAGTAACACAAGTAGGTGGTACAATGAATACCATTGACTAAATGTGTAACTTAACTTCAAATTTTGCCAACAGTAGTAACAAGCAGGGGTACGATAGAACATCGGATGTCAAATGACGGAAAACATGTGAAACATAATTAAGCTGTAAGCGATTCATAAAAACAAGCAATAAGACATTGATTTTTATGTTGGAAGATAATGGATAAGTGACAGTTGACATCAGGCGAAAAAGATTCTTATGAAGTTTATTACAAGAGTGATTTTACTCGACATTTATACAATCCATACTAATGAAACTGAGAGTCGTTCGATAAACAAGTGTAGTTCTTTCTTAAATATATCTATTTAAATTAGACTTGATAGAGAGGTATATTTTATTAATATTTTATGCGTATGCAAGCGGAAGCCATACGAACTGTAATTAAACAACTCAGAAGTAAATGATTAAAGTTTGGCATTCACTTATTAAAAACCATTCACGAGTTAACAGGAACAAAATAAAGACAACAATTAAATTTATGTCATGTTTACAATCGAATTGTACCTATAATAGAATATGGCAAGACATGTAACAAGGCCAGGTCGACGTCGCATCGAATAACAAGCACGGATCTGCACTCACCTTCGAATCCTTGACCCATCCAGAAGAGGCTACTCAAACAGAATGCACCTCGGTCCTGTCACTGTACATACATAAATAGGTATTTAAAATACCATTCGCCGTGGGAACCGTGACAGGCGCCCGAACCGCGATAACCCTGCGCCTGAGCGCGCCATTCGCCCGCGCCGAATCGCGCCTGCACCGAGATGAAACAACGTGAATCAAACAATGAACCGATATCGAAATCCATTTGGTTGCTTAATTTCATAACGAGGTACCTCTATCTGCATTTTTAATCTACGCTTTTATTTTCAATAGCTGTAATAGAAATAAAGTCTAAAGTGTTTTAGTTAGGTTGGTTCGAACAGATGTAAAATGAACTCTAACGAGATGAACAGAGAGACAATAGACGTGTACCGAATGAAGCGGAGGTTATAGAAGTAAGACTGCACGCTGCGAGATGTCATCTGAAACCCCGCTGCGCCTTGCGAACAATATTGTCTCTACTCTAAACTCAATGTGAATTTTAATATAATTCATATTCACTGCAGTGAATTGTTAAATTCTGACATGAAACAAGGCATTCTATAAATTTTAATAATGCGTATGTTTAAAACCCATTAAATAACGTGTTATGCCCAAATATGTGCCGATTATTCAACGAGCTTGTTTAATAAAATACTTAATAAATTAGACTGGTTCATGTTGGAATTCAGTTTGGGTTTGAACAGCGTCTAGGTATACTATACATACTGCAATTAATAAATTAGAGATAAAAGTCCGTAAGTAATTTTGATTTTTATTTTTATGATAATACCTACATAATGAAAATTGTAAATTTCATCGAATTTTATTCTTTCTAGAGACAAGATAACAAATGTGGCATTTTTATATCTTTACAGCTAAAAGACAGACACTTTCTGATATTATTGCACCCAAGTTAAGAGTATTTCTAAAGGTAGTCATTTCATAAAACAAGCCTTTAAATACACGCCTATAAACATAGCCTTACACAATAAAACAGCTCCACCGATATTAATTTTGCGGTATGAGAATAGATTACTTACACTACATTTTTGTCATGATTTTACATAATACTATAGTATTAGTATTTTACACTAGCCACTTTGATATAAAATTATGAATTATATTCTCTTGGATAGTGTTAATATGATAGAATAATGGTTTAGGGTCAAATAATAATGCATAAAAATATTACTCTAAAATTTTATCCATCACAAACAATGGATCAAGATTCGGATCAACTTTATGTTCCACATAAAATTCTGCAAAGATGGAAAATGAGAGTTGTGGAAGTTTTTAGTAAAAATGATCCGTTCAGCAAATTCAGATACAATTTGACCTTGATGTAGAGGTCATTTTAAGTTGGTCAATAGAAATAACAGGTACCTGCACTGATTTATGAGTTCTACTGCAAACATCGTTCTAGAATATTATTTATATATAATGGTGTGAGGCGCAGGTTTTTCTCAAAGGCCAAGATATCTGACACTCCCATAAAAGTATTATAAGCTAAACTAAAACAAATGCATAAGCATACCCTGGACTCTAAAATGGTACCCTCAGATGCAACCAGGAACAAGACTAGATGATGAAGATGAGTTTGATACAACAAAGTTCAAGGCGGGTGAAGCCGTGGGCAATACTCGTACCAAATATTGGATTGGTTCAATTGTATTAGATGCGTTTTAAACAGAACTTTGCTACTAGGTACCCTAAGATTGCTTTTGAAGTGTATTTAATTTTGTAATCTTAGAAAAGCAAATCAATGATTACACTGTATTATGATATTCAGATTGTTTATAGCGATGGATGTAGGTGTATAGTAATTTTATGATCCAATGTTCTATTAGGTAACTTAACAACAATAAATATAAAGTAATTTTAATATTGGTAAATATACAAGTTCATTCATTCCAAAAAGGTGCGAAACTCAATTTGTTATTCATCATCAGCCCGCCGCTGTAGTACGCTGCTGGACATACGCCTCTCCCATGCACGCCACTTAGCCCGGTCTTCGGTTGACCTCTTCCACTCCCCGCCAGTTACTTTGTCGCTCCACCTAGTCGCACGGCGCAATTTTGACTCAATAATTTAAAAGCTATATTATTGAAAATACCCTTGTCTTTGAGCCAAGACCGCTCTCGTTGCAAGTCGGTTCGCTTACTGATGATGATAAAACAGGTTTTACCATACATAAGGGTTGTAGAGTCAATGCCGTAAAGATAAACCACATTATAGGAGATTGCGAAAATATAAGTTCTATGCAACCGAACCGAGATCCCAGGAGTTAGGACAGTAACAATTTCTATCACCATATCTACATCATCAGAATATCTGTAGCCAAATTAGGATTTGGGCATACAGCCTTTGAGACTATAAATATAAAGCCTAAAATACATATCTTATAACATCTTTAATCTCGGAAGTATCAGCTTTTTTGCTACTCGTATATCACTAAAACGGACCTCGCGAACTTCGAGGTGGTACGACCGAGACTAATGCAAAGATGATAATGATGAATGTTGTATGATTCTTATAGTTTGAGACCCAATATGCCTTGATTTTTTTTCTTATTGCCTGTAAGAAATCTAAAATTCATTTCAAACTTTCTGAAGTTTACACGAATGTCACCAATGTGCACAAATTCAATATTTAGTACGACCATATTGCCCGCGGCTTCACCCGCCTTGAATTTTATAGCATCAACATCATCTTCATTATCTAGTGTTGTTCCTGGTTGCAACTATCATTTCAGTGTCCAGAGTATGCTTATTCCTTTCTTTTAGCTTATACGATTTTTATGGGAGCGTCAAACGTATTTTCTTTGAGGAAAACTTGCGCTATAGCCGCAAGTGATGAAAAGTGATTTCATTTCAATAAAACACATTTTTAACCATTACATAGCTGAACGAAATAACATAACATAACATAAACTACGCGAAGGGGAAGGCAGAGGTGCTAGCACCCACATTTCGCCAGTTTATGTTTAGGTCCCAATGTAATAAATATGTGGTGGCGAGCCTATTGCCATTAGCCGGGCACTTATACACCTGCGATAAATACACACATAACTTCGAAAACCATCGAAGTCATTGGTGTGTGCCATGGTAAACCTGGGATCGAACCCGAGACCTCGTCTCAACAGTCCATTATCCATACCACTAGGCTACCGCTAGGCTGAACGAAATTTAATTGCCTAAACAATAATGTTACTAAATTTTTATCACTAATTTGTAAATACCTTTTATGACAAATTGAACATTATTTGATAAGTGTTTATTAATAAAAAAAGTCATCTATATCGCCTGAAAGTGATGGGTATAGCATCGAAACGCACGAATTTAACAAACGTCCTAATAGAATTGTAAGAGCCGAAACTTGAAAGTAAAAACAGGTTATCTATTCGCGCAATTACATTTTACAACAGAGTTATTTGACGCAAATGGCTATCGGTGTTAAATTTGAGCTTTATTGTTTTCCTGCAAGCAAATTGCAGCAACCAAATTGTAATGTGACGCAATACGCAAGTCCTCATGTGTGTGTCAACAAGATACCGACGTGGAACTTTATGACTTGCGATAGTACTAAAATCAACTATTACTAAACAAAACGTAACTTAGTAATTCTGAATAACTAGTAACGCATTTACGTTGTACGTTTTGGTTTAAACTTACTTTATTATTTACTTACTTGTTTCATTTTAACCCAATACTGATATGGATGCTAATGCTTCCATAAGCGAAATTCACCCGCCGCGCCCGACCCCGCGTTGGCACGGGCCGGGCGCGGGTTGTTTCGCCATCCATCGTCATTTTCGTAATACAACATTTTTTTTTATTTTATTCTGTAAACGGCAATGGATGATCACCCGCTTAAGTATTCAGCACTATTAATATAACAACTCATATGAAGTTAAAGTCGTGTAACTATCTCTTTAGTATAATTTTATTAGGTAATTGAACATGTACCTACATTACAAGTACATCTTACATCTAGCTGATTTCTGGAGTCATTCCTTTTGCATGGTTCGTAAAAGCAATAATATGTCTCTTTTGTAAGTTTTCCTTAAAATGAAAAAAATACATAAAAAAAAAATTATCTGTCTTATTGACATGACAATGTAAAATTCATTCAAAAGAAAACAAAACAATGTACCTATACTATGATTGTAACACACATTCAGCACATTCAGAATTTTGATCCAGCTTAAAATTTAAATCAATTCAACTACAAAAAGTCGGACGTTCTTGACAAAACTTAATTATGTAGGTACCTACCACCATCTTGACCTCAATGACCGTCTAAAAGGTAGCTTCAGTCGTCAATTTACTTATAAAGTTCCATTCTGTATTGCACTAATAAAAATAAAGTATACTAGGTATTTGCATACCAACACTTTTTATTCTTGTCTATTTATGTGAATTTATAATATGTCGGTATAGATAACGTAATATTCTTTGCCAGTATATGTACCGGTAATATTATGTATTCTGTGGCATGTACAACTAAATATTATACGTTGAAGATCTTAAATTGATACGTAACATCTTGGAAATGATAAAAGTTAGATAGGAACAAAAGTAGGTGAAGTCGCTCATTAACTAGTGTCGATATAAGTAGTAAAACTGTAATACTTTCCATCTTTCCTTTCTGCTTTTTTCTTTCTTTCCATCCTTTCCATCATACTTTCCATTAGGTGGGTCGTGTGCTTGTCTGCCACCTACGTAGTATAAAAAAAAAATACATCAATTCTTGGTCAGAATATCTTAGGAAAACATAATTATACCAAAATAAAATAAAAAAATATTCTAAAATAAACTTAATCGTTCTATAAAACAGCTAACAAAAGAGGGAGGATATTCATAAACAGGTTTGATTTTGATTAACGGGATGAATTTAGAGATGCTACATTAAGATATAGCACCATCAAAACATAAAGCTTAAAAACGTTTAATGCGTTCCGGCGATTGTTATCAACGGTTTTATGACATTGCAAATGGAATTTTGAAAGCAATATCACTATTAGAAACTTAACTAAACTACTATTAATCATTCGAATACAATAGCATAAATAGGGTCTTTCACCACCCGTGCAACAGTGTAACGTTATGGTTTAACTGCATATGTTGATTTATTTTAACTCTTTATTAGCAGCGAGTTTTCGTCAATCTTGTTTCATTTATAGTAGTGTTACTATATCCGCAATTCCGCGATACATATTGGTACAAGCTTTGATTACATTTTTTATCCTTCGAAAATTAAATGGCCAATATGCAGAGAAATATATCTTTCCTAAATGGATATAACATAGTAATTTGAAAGTTGTTATTTTAACTTGAACATACATACATGCATGTTTTGCCTAAATTGAAATAAAATATAACTTTGACTGACATAGTGACAGGAATAAAATGTGACTATGTATAATAAGATTGTACTGTATTAAGTCTTGATAATCGAAATAAATGATTATTATTATTATTGTAACACACAGACGTAAAAATCTTAATAGAATTAAAAGTGATCGTTTTATAATAAACCGGACCGTTATGCTAAAGTAACTCATCAAAATAGCCGTTCACCTGCGCTATCCCACGATCGCTCGTCTCGTTTTATAGATATCGCAGAATCGAAAGGCGCTTTATTTTGCATAACGCTGTAATAAGTTGTGTAGCACAATAGATATTGGGCTCGTGGCTTACAGTATTCGCGGTATAATTGATAGCACCGTTGAGGGGTCACGGTCTTATACTTTCAGATTACCTACTCTCCTAAAAAATATACGAGAAACTGACTAGTAAGGTAATTTACCTCTTTAACTTACTACTTACTAATGATTTATTATATATTGAAGACATAACTTGACGGAAGTTGTAATAGCCGTTCCTAGAAAACTTAAGTGAAACGAATGCCTAGTTGTGCATCTCAAAGGACCTCAAAACCGTTTTTACCAGTTGTGATTTCAGAATTTTGCAACAAATATAGTTAACAAAGATAGATGTCAAGGGGAAAACATGAAATTGTGCTTAAGGATAAACGGTACACTTGACTCGTTACTAGTTATCGCATAGAAAAATATCAGCAGCTACGGCCTAAAATAGGATCTACCTTCAATACCACAACACTGTGAAAAGTTTTATGGCCTATGATATTTTTATCTATTTCTATTAATGTACCCACATAGATATTTGGACTGGCTTAATATGAAGTAGTGTAGTGAGTATTTAAACATATAATAACATATTATTAACTACCAACATAACTCGTTAAGAATACTTATGTAAATTATGCAAATATTTACATGGTTACTAAACGTTATATTCGCATTACATGTAAAAAATAAGCCGACATGGAACTTTAAAAAAGTATTCGAAACACATAAATCTTATTGTTGTTCAATAGCTTTGACTTCCTGTACGGACCAGTCTCGGTGAGCTCGCCACTTCCAAATAGGTGTTCTGATATTCTTTTTCTTCGTGAACAAAAATAGAGCAAAAACACAAGTCTCGAGTTTTTTTATGCACCTACTCGACGACCTTGCAATCGAGTATCTTACTGATTGTGATACACAGTTACTAAAAAACGAAAAGTATTATTAATTGTACCCATTAAAATGTTCATCTCCGAGAGAAGCGAGATTATTGAAGCACCGCTGTTGAGGCTATGACGGTGACGCACCGGGCGGTGTCGGCTATAGTTCTAGTATTTGTGGTATGCGATGATATATGATAACTACTTTTTGCAGGCGCCCAAAATTTTTATTGACGTATAGAAGCCATTTTTTGCTACAGTGACTTTGTAGGTACAGCAGTGGACCGAGTGCGTCTCGAACTAAATAATAAAAAATACAATAATTAACATCAGCAAAATAAATTGAACACTTCCTAGACATAAGGTACAATCTGGTAGTAGCAATCAATCACGAGCCTTCTTTGAGGCTGCTGAGAATATACTTTTACTTTTATTTAATAACAGAACTGCTGAATATTTATGAGAGAGTTGCGGCCAATATCATCATTCCTGTGTTATTGAATGTTTCGACATTATTACTTCGTACATCTAGACGCTGTCAAGTGGGAATTCGTGTGACTTGTACTTAGTTACTCAATATCAAGGGCCATATTCTGTCACGCTTTTTACTCTTCGTTGATAACCTATTTTTGTTATAGCTAAGATGGTAAATAAACACATAAAGTCTGCTCCACTGATGGTGAGCCATCAGACTTTAATAACATCCATAGTATCCTTCATTATTCTCTTCTATATCCCTTCACCCCGCCTGACATTTACCTAAATGTAAATTTTCAATAATTAGAGTTTACATGTGCTCATTAGGTATATATGTGCTCAGGATGCAGTGGCGATTGGTGCAAAATTTTGAAAAGGGAAGTCGGGGAAAATAAATTCTATCTATTTTAGCGTGGGAAGCCAGCTGAATTGGGTTATAGCAACCCATCTACTATCACGAGATCAGTCTGTAATAGTTTCTGTAGAATTTTTAAACCATCTCAAGCGCTTGTAAGAAATAAGCCTTCGAGCGATGCCTAATACCATTTTTAGCTTCAGTGGCGCAAGTTAAAATATACCTAATTATAATAAAACCTACTTAAAGCATTCTTGATGATATCTACACCCATAAATTAAATTAGTAGCTATTTGTAATGTGAAGACATCAGTTTTTTTCCGAAATGGATATAGGATTACTATTTATTTATTTATTTACACCTACCATCACCGACAGGCCAATGCAAAAGTGAAGTTTTAAAAATTTTATAAGTAGGTATTCATCATACATAAGCATTACCATTGACACGAACTACAGTGAGTCACCATTCTCTGAACCTTTTCCCAACTCAGTTGGGGTCGGCTTGCCAGTCGAACTGTGATACGGCTGAACTTTGATATTTTCCGTGAAGCGACTGCCCTCCACATGAAATGGTCCAGTGACCAATGGCGATATCGAAGATCCAAGTTAGACTGTTTGGACTTTTGAGGGCTCCAACTACCCGTAACGGCTTACACGACTTAAACGAATTACAGTTAGTATAAAATAAAAATAAATTAAAATATAAATACACATTTAGTAATCAATTAGAAATAATACACATTAATCACAAACAATAATAATAATGAATTAGAATTGAATAGCAATAAATTAAGTATGTAAGATACAATATGATCACACCGGAGTTGTCTCTATAATTTTATATGTGCATGTTCCAAATTTATTCTAAAAAAACAACTAATCAAAAATGTCAACATTGTGCCAGTTTTTACCAACTCAGTTGGGGTTGCTTTCAGTCTGACTACGAAATACTTGAACTTTACTGTTTTCCATGAAGCTACTGTCATATGACCTCAATAAACCTTATCTCTAACTGTAGATAGTTAGACCTTGTCGGATTTGTTTGGACGAACAGCTAAACCACGAAGGGGTCACAATCAGTTAAAAATGATCACTCATCCTAATCAATGAATCAGCTAGCATTACAGCAGTCCACTGCTGAACAAAGACCTCTCACAATGTTTGGAGGCTGTGACCGACCGATTCCACGTTGGTACAGGGTTTTATTACGAGTCTGCGTATTTTTCGATGGTCACCTTTCGAATGAGATTGTCTGATAATTTCATCAACGTAATAAATACATATACCATCCTGAGATTGATCAAATTCGAACCTGCTGCTAACTGTCCTGATAGTTAGGAACACATACTCCAATCCGAAGCTAAACAGAGCTAAATACAATAGCAGAAGACGTATTATTTAAAATACAGCCAACGATGTGAACCGAAAGCGGTTACGTCAATAGAACAAGAAAGCTGGTAGCGTTTATAATTTTTGTTGATTACCGTCAGTCAATCAAGTATAGTTAAACAATCAAGAAAGAAATAAAACTTTCTTTTTTAAGAACAATACACGGGGTTTACTGTCGGTAGCGTCTTTTGTCTGATTAAAAATTTTGCAAGGTGTCAACATCCGTTTGTCGCATTCAACGCTTGTCGTATACCGTTAACTTGATGTACACCTGAGAATATTACGAGATATAAACATTTGGGATAATTATTATATCACCGTTGCTATGAGAACTTTTTGCCGACATTTCGTCTATAACGTGAAAAGCGCGTTCTGATGCGAAAATGGTGGCGCTAGGCAAAGTTCTTTAAGAAAAAGTTTTCAGTGCTAGTTTTAGCTGTGTTTAGATGTAGAACTGCGATGAGTGTAGAATTTGCTGGAATATTTATTTATTGCCTTTTATTATTTTTAGACTTATCCAAGATGGATTTAATGCTATAGATATTCTCTACTGACTGAAAGACACCGTATATGTAATATTGATAGGAACATTTGAAGAACCGATGATTAGTAGATCTACTAATTAATAATAGGTAAGTACCCTAAGTAACCTAAGGCAGGTAGGTATATTAGGATATTATATAGGTAATTTATTTAGGATATCTCTATACCTATCTTATCTATCCTAAATACTATAAACGTAATTGGACTTCTAAAAAATGAAATATCACTTGAATATCATTTTCAACCAAATTGGGGAGTCCAACTTCCAGAAAATTAATGACTGACCATATGAAGACTGCTGTCTATAACTTTTCTTTTGTGCAATACGCAATAATAATGTACCCATACAAGGTATAGCTCTTGTGTGATTTGTCGAATAGTCCGTGGTGCCTACAATGGTTGAGTTCGCTAGAAAGTTGCTTATCAATTCAATTGTCTGGCTCCGCCCGCACGTCACCGATTCATGCCTGTATCATTGTGCTGATAATTTGAAACGCCTATTAACGTTATACTATTTATATGAGGGTATTCAATATTCATCTGAGGATCGACAGGACTTAAGAATGACGCAGTTAGCTTTTGAAGTTGAATGAATTGCCGAATTCTGAATTTGAATAGTTTATCAAATGCGAAGTCAGTTAGGAGTATGATATAATGTATCATTTATAGTCATGTAGGTATTGGTGAAAAAGACACACTGACGCTTGAATGCAATTGTACAACGGTATTTTACTTTTTATCATCATAAATTTTATTTTTTCCAAATCTCTGACCATATTTTATTTAAGGTTTCACATTATACGCTACACTAAAAATATCTTATCTTAGCTGAGATGGTAGCAGATTTTCTACGGAACACTCTTTTGAAAAAGAACGAGTCAGTTAGTTTGCCCTCAACAAGCAGTCAGGGATAAAACTTAGAATCATCATAATGAAACACTAGTTATATGAAGAAAATTAAATAGAGGCATAAAAATATGACTAAGACATTAATGTTGGCCTAACAAGCATGTCGAATACCTTTTGCCCGTAATAGAACATGTTTTAGTACACTTGAAATATAAAAAAGAATATGCACTGTAAGTATATATATATATATATTAAAGTTCATGATATTTGCAGTAGTACCCATATTTTTATCATCAAAAGAAAATGGTAATAGACATATCCGTATAGTCATCGACATATTTCAAGGTTTGTTTCAGAGACGCCACTCGAATTGACATCCATATTGACAAGGTTATAATATACGAGGCCACTACATAAGTGTAAGTACGAGTACACAAAGATCTTATAATTTCTACGAGTATCTCTCCGATATCGTATACAGTGATAAATGAGGGTACTGTATTGTTACCTTTGGTAAGATCATAAAGTAACGATCTATAGTTAATAGTTACGTCGAAGTTAAGTAACACTTGAATCAATTTTGCTCTTTGCGGAATTTATTCTGCACCACACATTATTTACTGCAGCTTAAATAGAAGTAACGTATAATTATGCCCGGATTTATTTAATGTATGACTGCTTAGAGTAGGTATACGTAAAGCTAATGTTTACTCTAAGTACGACTCGATCTAATCTTGAATCAGTAATTTAATTATTAATGAAAGCTTGAGCATTAATCATAAAAGTCTTATTAAAAACAGTTTTATAAGTATAGCATTGTTTCCAGTTACAGCAGAGGGTTTCAAATCGAGATCAAGAATCTGTTTACCTACTCGTTCTTTTGCTTTAGCTTACACGGCTTTTATGATGACGACTGTTATCTGACCTCCAAGAAACTGAGAATTAAGTCTGCACCAGAGCTTTATCAGATAATCTGTAGGTGCCTACACCGGTTTGCAAGTGAAGTTGATTTGTCTCCCGAATATCTTGGAGAGGTATTTATAGTTAAGTATAGTACCTTCATTCTCTAATTATGTGCAATTATAAATATGTACAACAAACAACATGAAAGCGACTATACTTTTGCATAAAAAGAAACAAAATTAAATCTGTATATAATCCTTGGTACTAAAAAAATTAATGTGGAAGGTGAATGGATAATTTATCAAGTTGTTGTTAATATAAATATAAATACATTGCCAGACATAATTTTTGAAAGAAAAATATACAATTCAATTTTGTTCAGTAAATTTTTGCCGTTGTCTAGGAGTCTTGGAGCGTGTGCGAATTAATGAGCTCCTATTAAAAATTGCTATGCAGCACGCCCATGTCGATATCGGAACCTGTCCATGAGCAGTCCGTTGCAGAAGTGACCGTTCTTTGTCCGAGTCGTCCTAGACAGCCGCCGCGCGCCGCATTCATGCATAGTAAATAATTACAGTGATCAGCGGCAGGTGGAAGCGCACGCGCGCGCATAGAAATAGAAAGGCACATTGCAGTAATTATTTAGTACAGTTATCCGTAATGGGCCGTTTTGCGAAAGCTGTTAAGTAAATAAGCAGCGTCCTGCGGTTCCTGCCGGGTGCGCACGCGCGCGTGTCCACTCCCGCGCCGCTCCACATTAATCGCAAATACTTCATAATAAGAATTCCGTACGTTAAGCGTCTCATTTATATTTAACTAGCCCACATTCCTTTAGTTCTTTTTTAATCATTCGTGTTTTGAAACACTTTTTTCACGTGGAAATACTTTTATTTTTATTTTAGGTTCGGCCCGAGGTACCTACGCCTTCCAAGGCCCGGAACTCCTAATACCCGTCCAAATAGTTATGAAACAGAGATACATAATACTAAGAATAAAAATACTTCTTTATTGATATTTATGCCTGTACATATGCCTGTATTTAGTCAAAGGAGTAAGTAGAATTAACTATACAGGGCGTAAGGGAAACGCAATAACGCAAGTTAAACGGTATAAAAAAAATAGTGGTGCCGTATTTTTTTTAATCCTTTGGGCATTATATATTGTGTACCAGGCTTCGGCTTCGGGAGTGATCCCCTTACACCCTGTATTACCGCTAGTACTTTGTTAATTATATTTTTTGCTTGACCTATAATTGTTGTGTGAATCAATTATATTTTTTGTGGGTGCTATTATTATTAGTTTAGTTCTGGCAGAACACTAATTTGACTGTTTTAATAATCAAGAATCATTCAGTAGCAATTTATCTACGCATTTTACTAAACATACCCATTAAGAGAGTACTCTAGACCAGAAACCTTATATCACTGTCATAGATCTTAATTCAATGCATGGCCGGCGGCTGACAGTCCTATATAATTGAGGTGTAACTATTGAAGGATATGTCACGTTCGCTGGAGGGAGTATCGAATAGTGGACGATGGCGGGCGGCACGTTGCGATCGTCCGCGCGGCCGTGCGCTCCCGGCCAACCCGCAGCAGCTCGCGGCGCTAGGTCAGGGGTTAAGCGATACTTTATTTTGAATAATTTATATGTCGTAGCGCGATAGACGGCGTGCCCTCCGCCTTGTACTGTTTATGGTAATGCGGGATATCTCGCATTGCAAATGTGCTGAATGTGTCGCCACCCGAAGCGGCCGCCCGCGATAAGCACTGTTTGGAATGTATTTCTACTTGGAAAATAAGCTTGTTCGGGACAAATACTTCACAATCGCAATGGGCAGTATATATTTCCGAGAAATAAGGCACAAACGACTTTGCTATTGAATTACTGCTCATACGCGGTTGCGTTTGCAGAACAGGAGTTGTGAATAATAAAATCCGTGAAACAAAAAAATATGAAATATGATAAAATGTCAACAATGTTTTTTATTTTAAATCGAAATAAGAATAATCGGTCAGAGAGCACAGGGTTAATTAAATTATAGAAAGGTTCACTGCTATCCACGACAAGCCAGGTCATACTCAGTGATAGCAACTCAAAAATTTACTTTTAAGAAATTGTCATTAATCAAAATTAATGGAGTTATTATCGCACTCGAACTTTCAAAAAATATTTATTACGGACATAAATCAGTCTTAAGGGCCGTAACGAAGCAGTGCGGTGAGCTTTCTAGGACGAGGCAGGACGGAGGTGCAATTACCGCTCGCCCCACCGACCGCATGCCCCATAGCCTGACTGCCTGACACATAGCCTCGCGTATACTGCAAAAAGTATCGCTATATCTTCCTACGTCCACCTAAATTACCTGCCTCACATAACAAGTAGTAGGCGCGTAAAAACTTAAATAAACTGTACACGGTTATACAGGTAATGCAATACATATAATATATCATGCGACCGGTCCAATTGTTCGCCTTTATATGACGTCTGTGCCCACTGCAGTTATTATGTATGCTCATATCAAGTTACTCGAATGAAATCGTTAATTATTATCTCTTCAATAAAATCTTGACCATTTTTCATTGTCTCATAAAACATAAACGACAGCTACGCATTCTTGATTCATCATCAGCGTCGCATTGTTCCCGGTGACATTCAAGACTTTAAGCACTTCGGATTCCGGGATACGCTTACTCTTTCTCCTTGTTTTGATGTAACATCTTTGGGTAACCACGAGAGGAAAACTAAACTTACGTCGGTGCCTCATCTGTAAATCAACAGGTGATGTGTGCGTGAGAAATATGCCAGAGACTACCTCATCCTCGGCAACTGATGGCCCGAGTCGACCGTGCGGTTATGGTCGGTTCGAGTCGGACTCGCTGACTTTGGTGAGTAGGTATTCATCTGTTTGGATTTCCACACGGGGAAATAAGGTGGGCTCGATGGCCACGACGACTAAATGTGATTGATGTATTCTCGAATATTTTAGAGTAAGTACCTAATTACAGCCTAGCAAACTAATCGAGCATACAATGAACTCTTGCTACATCTGATGAGTGACTTATATGATGCCATCTACAACCGCCCATCCACTAATTTATTGTCAGTCAGTCAGTTTTTAGACAATTTAATATGTTGGTTGGTTGGTTATTCCCCCCCCCCTAATAAAAAGGCTGTAGGGACAAACGGACGCCTACCGTGACAATAGTTTAAAAGAAATCATAATGTTGATGATGACTAGCCCTAGCCCACTCATTGCCTAAGAAATGAGTGGGCAAGTCATGCCTCATTATAATAGCCATTAAAATGGTCATGGAGCAGCATCCCTTGAAGGGCTAAAGTTATCGAGAGGTGTGTCTGCGGGGCGCAAGATCACTGTTATGACATTTTATACTTCTAACCTAGAGCATGAGTTTTGGCCTCTAGTCGGGTCTTTAGACTCCGCTCATGGCAGGCCAATCAAGGCAAGCACAAGAGATGAAGGAGAACAACTCCGAGCCCTTGAAGAATCAGGGTACGTGGTGTCACTACTCGCCAACAACTCGTCACAAACTGCCCCTGCGGAGTTATTATTATTGTTATCACATTTTTTTATAAATACATACATGCCATACATACAAAACCCTATACCATACGAATATTAATATGGATACTCTGGTGTTAGATATTTTTCAGGAATACAGGTTTTGGATACTACCGTTATTGGTACTCGGGTAAAGAAAACAGTACTACCCCTACCGTGCTGAACTGCAGTTGTTGTTTGAATTACAAACTACATTGGCTGCTCAACCTGAAGTACTGACAGTTTATTTCGCGTGTCGCACCTTTATCATCTTACTGATGAGTCAGTCACACGCGACATTTGTTCCACGGCATCGGGGTCGTTGTTATCCTCTCTAAGCTAAATGTTTGTATTAGGAATGAGTTCATATTAATAATGTATTAGATGAAATTTGCTTGCCTCGTCCAATTCCAATCACTAAATTAATACGAGTATATAACCCATTACAGGGCTAGCAGTGAATTTAGACTTGATTTTAGTAGTAAAAAACTCCTATCAGAACTGAACCGACATGTCACATATTACACTATTCAAGGAAATTAATAAAATAGTAATAAGTTCCATTAATTTTAATTCAATTAAAACTGTTTATTTTCATCGGTGAAATCCTACCTAAGTTATCGAAACTTAGGCAGAATTATAACACGAATGGTTATGATACGAAATATTTTATATACCTATTTATTCATTTCTAAATAATTTTCACCAGACCAATCCATCAAAATGATCTAATTTTAAAATTATAAGCTCATACAAATATTATATGCCTCGTATTAGTTTATGCAAAAAAACAAAGTTATATTCGAAATGTTTCGCAAGTTATCCGAACACGTGAGAGTTGAGTGCTTCATAATTATTATTGTTGTAATTTATAGGTGTTTCGAGATATTTCCCGATAACGAGATGAAGTCGATGCGGAAAGTAACTTTATACAAAATAGTGAACAATATGATGCGATATTTTTAATAGATAATGATGTTGATGGACGACAGCGCTACGCCATCGTACCTTGGCCGCGGGCGCACCGTGGGAATTATATTTCGGCGCTACAATCTCTACGTTTCGCAATCACTCACTATGCATATACTTTCTTATTGTAAACACAATTTGTGCTAGATACACAATGATTGTTAAGATGAAACTTGATTAACGTAAAGTAAAATAAACAAATAATAAATATTGTATATATCGGTCTGAATTCCGCGATAAACATGATTCTTATATGTAATAAACGTTACACGTCTCGTGAATAACAGTAACAAATCGACGACAATGTAAAAAATGCCTAAAATCCGTGTAAAATGATCTCAACAGATATACGGAAACGACGCAATCTGGTCGATTTAAAAAGATTAAGAAATCGATATTGTAGTGGCGACTGGCAAGTGCGCGTACTTTGATTATAATTGGCAGTATATTAACAAACAAAGTGGTGCCGGGGGCGGGGTGCCGACATATTTATGTGACCTGAGGTTCAAGTGACCCGCGCCGAGTTGCCAAATTAACGAAAGCTCACGCAGGTCGAGACACTTTCTACTGGCCTGCATGCGTACCAACATTTTCATTATCGATCGCTTTCATAATTCAACTGCCATTTTTATTCCATTCAATTGCATCGATGGAAAAAAATTACTGCACGCATGTTTATTAACTTTTAATCACCGTTGAGGTATATGCATTTTTATCTCAAGTTACATGAACCTCGAAGTAGCCGATTTACGTGTACCTACCTACAATTGGTATAATAAAATGCATTATAGGTCCTATTAAATTAAAATCTCGTCGTAATTGATTCATAGAAACACTTAGCGCTGATGTAGTCTTGCAAAATATTTATTTTTGGTATTCAAATACCTAAATTTGCATTTCTGTAAGACATCAGTGTCTCGACTTATACATATTTATTAGTATAATTTATTGTACCATTTATTTTAAAACATTGAAAGTCTTGAGTGATTTAAATATACGTTTATATAAAGAGGCTATTGTATTTTCACTAAAGAATAATTGCTGGCGAGTAACTGGACCACGACTTTGTTCTTTATTTTCAGTGATCAATTTCTACGCTTACGGCGATCTATGATGATTTCCGTGACGTGGTGATTTATTAGACTGCCTTTAACGTAATTCCTAAACACACTATTATATAAGACTGCCCAGGGTTGTTTACTTACGTTATATTTCGTTCTCACTTTTAATTACTATGTTCAGAATAGTTATCAGTTCATTAGCTTAATTTCTTTTCGGCAAGTTTGTTAGTGAATCAAATTACAAACATAATTTATTAATATGAAATTTTGTGCACCGATAGCTCATGTTGTTTTTTTATTTGATTACATGTGAGCTTTCATTATGTTTCTAGAACTATTTTAATGTAGTGTGTAAGACTAATATCATAGGTTTGACTATAACACAATATGTTGATTTACAAATACCAGTCGTGTAGTAGTTTTATATGTTCAACCAGCATAAACACACAAAAGCGACCTCGCACGAATTTACTTTTAATTTCTTTATAAGTCTCACCGCGCCTACATCATATTACACATAAAATTTACTTTTTATTTTATTTACCTACTCAAGGGTATTAGCGGGAAAATTTATAACTATTCTGACATTTATGATATCCACCTTCTTTCGTTAACACGGCGTAAATCGATTATTTACGATGTGTTATGTTACCCATAAAACTGTTAGATATTATGCACTGATTGATAGTTGATATACGAGTATTATAATAAAAGTTCCATCCCTTCGTCTATATTGTTATGTACCTACGTGGTATCTCAGATTATACAAGGTAGGTATGCAAATCAATGCCTGTTTAGTTACGTAGACATAATGGCAAAGGAAAATTACCGGAACCACCGAAGTATAATGCCTCACATGTATGAACGTGAATTTCACCGATAAATATAGATGCAGCGTTTAATGCAATTTAAACTGCCAGTATCATAGAGTACTGTGTAATAATGTGGCTTATTTAGCTGTATGGTGGCAATTGCCATCTGACCAAATTTGAGACTACGCCAGAATCTCGTCAATTCATCATTCTAAGAGCCTATTCCCAACTCAGTTGAGGTCGGCTTTCTAGTCTAACTGAGATGCGCCTGAACGTGGATATTATTTGTGAGGCGATTGAACTTCCGCAACCAAATTGGCGATATCGAAGTTAGACTAGTCGGACTTTTGAGGGCTCCAACTACTCGTAACGACTGCCATAAATAGACGGCCTAACGTGCTCTTCGAGGTACGTGCTGACCAGATCAGTGCAAATACCCATATTCGAATATTTATATTATATTCAAATATTTGTATATTCCCAAATACACATATTTGCACGGAGCGGGGATCGAACGCCGAGCCTCCTGCGTAGCAGTCGCGTTCACTATCGCCACGCCACAGAGGCTGTGTCACGGACAGAGGAGCAGCAGTTATTCAGCAGATAATATCTGCTCGTAGGTGAGGTTGAAGCTCATGGTGGACTTCTATATCGAGAATTATTAATCTTACTTATAACCTTATTCAGTACCTTTAGGATTTCCTATGCGACGATTTGCTCATAGCTAACCGATCGACCGTGGCCACAGGTGAAAACTGTGCGACACTTACGTGCCATGCTACTTTCAGCAACTACCTGCACCTGACCTTATTATACTATATTTGTACTCGTTACTTCTTCACCTTACATACAGGTACGACGGCTAACATTATGTGACGATTACACTTGCTGAAGACTATGATTCTGATAATAGTATCAAAGAATCAATAAAGAGCACTTATGAATATCAAAATTTTACAATTATGTACCTACATTTGTCAAAAATATTATAATTTATAATAAATTAAATAGTAAATAAATTATTTGAAAATGATCCCTTAGTTAGATCTACTGAGAAGAGACCAGAAAGAAACACATGTAGATTATCGTTATCCTTTATTTTCTTTTTAATATATAGTTCTGTTTATTTATAATAAGTAGGTGCAAGAGCAAGAGATTAGTATGACCATACATTTTTATCATCAAGATATTCGTCTACTGCGATCTTGTGTCTGTTTATTTATCGCGATTTTTACTCCTCCTCGTACTACGATGCGATCGTACTCACTATCTGGACTTAAAATGTGCATAGATTTATTGGCTTATAATATTAGGTTTTAGAATGCGGATAAACACAGATATTATATACATAGAAATAGTCAGACCAATCCAATACAAAAATTTCAAATTGAATGTATTCAAAGAAAAGTGTACCTGTCATTTCTGATTTAGCAGTCGAACACTCCACCGCTTTGCCATACCCTGCCCGACTACTATTTCAGAATATCAGTCACCAAAAATATCGAACCTAATAATATTATTGTCACTAAGTCTCGTTTGATATAGAGTTAAATCTACCCCAAAATTCAGAAGTATTATCTACATTTCAACCTTTTACAATACATAAATAATAATGTCAAAATTCTTAAATCCCCACCATAGGAACTAAAACTTGACTACGATCGTGGTCGATACTATACTCGTAATTCGATAAATATAAAATTTGAAACCGAATTCTAATAAGTATAGCGTCCAAATCCTGAAAATTATTAGAGACAAAATTGTGTAGAACTATTTTATTCGTAAAACAAAGGTATCAAAACGACATTCGAACGTAATGTATCCGATTGATACTCACAACTGCATCCCTGTCATTGAACTCCACACCATCACTTCAAAGGAGAGTAAAAGCATAAAGAAGAAAAACATTTTATAGCACTACTGGATAACAAGCATATAACGTGCATGGCCCAAGTATTCCATTAAAGTTAACGCACCTTTTAACTCGCGAATATCCACCACATCAACATGTTTCTGCCGTTTTTATGAAATGTTTGTTTACTTTACCATTATGGACATATCATCTCGTAAGGCTTATAATTATGACGATAGCCACAAATACTAACGACAATGTTTCCTCGAAGAGAGAAAGTAGAAGGAGTATGAATAAATCATCGCGGACAGCACCGTTCTTCCAGCGAGAAGGTTAAGATAAGGACATCGATGAAATAGCGTCGATTGTGGCGAACATGAAACTACAACATGTGACATGGTGGCAGCGCTCGTACGTTGTGACGCAGCCAGCGCCTGCTGCGCTTACAATCACCACCACCATTGTATATATCAATACACTACATCCAAGTGGCGATCGTAATTTGAAACAATTGCAAAATATGGAAATCGTAAGTGTCATTGGTCAAGTCTGAGTTGTCTAAATTATACAAGAGCTCATAAACTGTATCTTATAAAAGAGTAAAGTTATAATTATTTCAAAAATTATCTAACATTCGTGTTAACATATTTTAATTTTTTTGAAAAAATTATCAGCATCAAAATAGTCCCGGTGGTTTACGTTCATTGAGCGTGAGTATTTAGTGTGGAAACGTACTAGAGGGTTATTCGACATATATAGCAAGTTGTGTCATCGATCAATATCCCCAAGTGTCCGCGATCAACAATATAAATAGCTGAGCATGAGCATAGCACTCGAAATGTAAAGATAAATAGAAAAAAGCAACTGTTATGATTTTTTTTCCAGTTTTCGCACATGGGGAATTTTCCAATCTAAATCCCTTTCACATTAACTTTTTTAAATTTCTTACCACTTAATGTATATACCACAGGTCTAAGTATCTAGAGTTCCATGCTAATTTTCTGATGATCTGTATCGTCTGGATTCTTGTAAAGTAGAGCCGCGGTTTAATTGACACTTAACTTCTGCCAAATTGCCGCCCTAGACAAATGGCAGTTCTTTGATGGTCCTTTCGTAGATTGGGATAGAAGAGATTGTTCAATGTATGGAATTACCTAACATTCTTTAACGTCATAAACGGAAAAATAAATGTCAATCTCTACAAAACGATAAGCGACGAATTGCCATTTGTCTAGGGAGGCTGTGTGCTTATAGGTTGCCGACTAAGTAACATTGAAAAAGCCATAACTATATATATAATTTTTTTCTGAACTGAACATTAAAAGAAGTACCTATTTACTTATAGTATCTAGAAAAATATAATTGATTAATTATTAATAATTAGATTAATTGCCTTTTACTGCCCTGAATCCATTGAAAAAATTCAACATAAAATTACAAAGTTACAAATGTGGGTACCTACACGGGTATCCATGGCATATTGCAGCAATGATATTTGTATGTAAAAAAACTGTGTCCTGAGTTTTGATTCGGTGATTATATTACAGCAGACATCATTAAAAATAATAATCATTTCTCGAGTACAGTAATCTGTGCTTTCGTGGGCTTAATTCTTATTTCAGTTGATTACTTGGAATGCATTACCTACAAATGTACGCGTATGTAAAAATAATTAAGCAGTTCAGCTTGATGCTCAGTTAATATATATTATACATGAAGCAAGCTTCAGTTTCCATAAACAACATGAAGTGGGTCAATCTGATATAAAATGGCTATTGAAAAACGAAACCATAGCAATAATCACAGTAACGCAAGAAGGTCGAGTCTTGCGGCGACTTACGACAGCGCTAAGGCTGCCATATTGTATTCACAAGATACGTACGTTTGCAAAGAAATGATCAATAAATTTGAGCCGTCAATAAAGATATCGATCAAAATTACAGGGTTCCGATGATTTAACAAATATGAAAGGATCGCCTGCGTACGGCTACAGGGTGGCCGAAAACCTCTTCCGTGAAATTGTAATGTTATGGCCCTTAACAACAATTTAGCTTCCCCACGAAAGCTGCACCAATTTCATTAACTACTAACTGAATTGAGCCGTTGAAGCCACTTAATTAAATATAAGAAGACTTTATTTGCGAAACAATTTTGATACTATTTTGATTGCAACCAGTGAGGCAGGCTCAATTATTTAAATAAAGTCAATCATCACCCAGATTCAACGATTTGAAGGCTTCGAAAGTATTATATATAATTTGTTCTAAAATAAAATAATTAAATAAACATATATGTACGTATATCATTGTAAACCGATGCTCTATCTATATATATACTTAGGTTCTCAAATTAACTACACCTTACCTGATGGCAAGTAGCGGTGCAGCCCAAACACGTTTTGTCACCGTTACAGGTGCTGTCCCTGGATCGGTGGTCCTCAGCCTGATCACCTCGACAGTTGCTTTTAAACGCTCCGCTTAAATTACCCAAGACCGTAGGATGAAGAAAACACGTGTGCTGGTAAATAATTTCAGGACTTAATGGTGCGACATAGAAAAGAGTAGCCAAACTGCTTAGTTCTTGATTAAATTGTTTGTACCATGCATGCCACTGGAGAAAAATCAGCGGCAAATTTTTACCAGTATGAATCCCGATTGCATCCAAAGTTGTATATAATTTCTCGTCCATTTCATGAGTGGTTAATCATTGCAGTAAAGCCTTACATCTTTTTCGTGCGCGAAATCGAGAAAGAGTTTATGTCGGACTCGAACCGACTAAAATGCACGCTGTCTTTGGGTCTCTAGTTGCCGGAGGTGAGATAGTTGCGAACATATCCCTCCACCACGGTAGACCCGGGGCCCTTTCTTTCAAGATGACGTCCTTCGGCGCAGTAAAGCCTCAGTCAGTAATTCTGTGCAGTAACTGAATTATAGCATATTTTTTCATTTGTTAGAAATCAATTAACGTTGTACAACACACTGTTCCTGCTTCCATATCACAAACTACGTTGTTATTATTTGAATACGATATTTAGTTAGCTCTACGTTTAACCGCAGAGCTACCACGCGTAGCGGTCAGAGTTTCAGAGACTTTGTTGGCACACAGAGGTGAGAGATCACGCACTAGTGATCTCGGGCCACCCTAGCCGCGAGCGTTACTCCCAATAAAAAGTTGAGTGAGTCTCATTAACGCCTTGCGCAAGCTCGAAAGCGGCCCTTGAGGCACTCGTTGCCAGAGACAAGCAACGCAAATTACTTTGGCACCGTTTGACGGCGGGAAATTTCATTACCACAAGCACATATCATTATTATCTCGCCAGCAATCTACATATTTTACTCGGTAATAAATGCGCGGGTAGTTTCACTTTCGGACACTGGTTTTCGAAAATGACCCGACTTTATAAATTTGTTGCGGTTCGGACTTCGGTTTTTGTGAAGGGCGTGTTACAGTTTTAAGTGAATTTCTTTTTGACCTCTTGCTCCAATGTGTTGTTCGTAATGAGTTGCACATCAAGCAAGATATAATTGGGTATAAATAACCTTACTGATAATGTTAATACATAATTGAATTTTCAGCTGAAGGATATAATTACGTACGAATGACTTAAATTTGTAAGTACTCCGCAACTTAAAGGTGTTGACTAAGCCAGGAGTTTTAGATATATTAATTAGATTGATTACCGGTCAAGAAAACAAGCATATCTATCCCCACGACTAGTATTTCTTAGATAAATTTCAATTAAGGACCAGAACCTTGAACCACTTTGCGTATATTATACGTGACTTTCAGTGTATACGAAATTGTTCAACGAAATATTTTTTGAAAACACTTCAAGAAGGTTTTTTGAGGGTTGACAGCACGAACGAGACGCCTCTCGTACTGCACACGCTCATAGTATAACCACTTTCCATCAGGTGAGCCGTGTGGTGGTCTACCACCTAAGTGGTATAAATATTAATCTATTGGTCAACAGCTCTGATAGCTGTATCACGGTATGTCAGTTGTGGCTCGTTACATCCGCGACAGAACGTAGCTTATTATCCCATAACTGAAGTCACTGAACTGAACTGAACACCGACAGCTTAATGACAGAATACGCCCCTTGTAATCACCGCGCGTAATTCTACTCCACATTGCACTTCGGAATCGTTTTACGAATTTAATTTTTGAAGGTGATCAAAATCCTTGCATGTTTCACCTCACCGCCTGCTAAGCGTATCATTATGGGGACTGAAGCCTGCTATTACTCACTCGGTTTGGTGTAAAAGTTTTCCCAAAGCAATACACGTACTTCAAGATTAAAGGATTGATTGATTATTACTATGTGTGCGATAAGTTCGGAAAGTAGAAACGGGACCATTTTAACGAGACATTTAATTCCATATTCAGGTATACGAGCGTATTGCGCATTCTTTGTTGTATTGGCAGGTGTTCTGTAAGTGATACATAATGGTAAATATCATAAAAAGCTAGATAAGTTTTGTGATGAACGTATTTAGAACATGAAAATTCTATTGTAAAAAGAATATAAATTGGAATATGCTTTATTTACTTGTTCTACTACAACAGATAACAAAGACTATTCTCAGTTTCTACAGATTATCTAACTTTTTTATCGTTCAAAAAATTACCATGGATATAGAGGCGGTTGGGGAGGTTATGTCGGACTCGAACCGACTAAAACGCACGCCATCTTTGAGTTTTTACTTGCCGAAGGTACGATACCCAGTAACCAACATATCCCAGACATCAAGGCAGACCATCTATGTTGTGTGAATTTATCAGGTCGAAGGTATATTCCAGCAAAGGACATTCATTCATCGTAACGTAGTCGAAGAGGCAGGTTACTATAAAATGTCCTTCCGCTTAAGGTGTTTCTGGTAGATGCGCGTGATTAGATAAACTGCAAGGAAGTTGGATAATTTTAAAGCCATTTTTTATATTTTCACGAGGAAACCTCATTATTATCCTTCATAGTATTCCTATTCTCAAGTGTGTATAAGAAATGTAAAGAACTTGCGCTATTGTTCTGAATATAAACACAAAGATGTTGTCCCATATTGATAAGATGATCAACTCACAACCTAATAAGAAATCAAATAGTTATTAAAAAAAAACTTAAAGTATAACGAGAAATAAATTATGCGCAGTGTGAAAACATTGAGCGAAATGGAGCGTCAACGCGAAGGTTGATGTCGTGTCGCCGAGGGCGCGGAGAAATGCCAGTACAGTTCGTTGTGCAAACCCGTACTTGTGAAAATCGATTAAGCTTTATTTTCTGGTTGGTGCAGAGATCGCGTGACGCACATTAATTATAAAGAAGGTGTTGACTCGAAAAACTGTGTACGAAAAACAACTTAAAAATTGGAACAGATCATAGTTATTATACCAATTTGCTAAGTGAAGGCTCTTTTTTCGAAAACCGCCAAAATTACATACGCTTGTTCCGTGTCACTTAAGTAATAATAGAGTCAATGATAATGAATATCTAAAAACTTACTTCCTAATTGGCGGCGCCTACCAATATTAGGTTTAGGGTACCGGTTTAATGTCGTAGGCATAACATACCTGATTGTAATTGGTCAACATAAAACAATAATTACAAGCTTAAGATTTATTTATAGGTACCGTACACATTTGTTTTATACAACATTCCAATGAGGTTTTTATTATAATGAACAAGTATCTTACTTATTCTTAGGCTTAGAATGACTTTATATAGTGGACATAATTATAATATTCAAAATATGATATTATCGTTAAGAAGATAATGTAAGGTTAATCGTAGAATATAATAACTTACCATACATACATTTGCATAAATAATGATAGATTTAAATCATATATTATTTGAAGCATATATATACTAGTAGATAGGTACTTGCCACACAAATCTTGGGGGCTCAAAGCCTGAGTAATAATGTCAGAAAGTTTGCCGATTACTTTATTTACCTATGCAAATAGTTACAAACAGTGCCATAAGTATTACAGTTAGTGTTGCCCAAATTCAGTCTTGGTCTTGCAGTCTTGGTCTTGTTCTTGCGTTTTTGCAAGACCAAGACCAAGAACAAGACCGCGTATTTTTAGCAAGACCAAGACCAAGACTGACCGTGCAAGACTTGAGCAAGAACAAGACTAAGCCTGCAAGACTCTTGCGTCTTGCAGCTAGGACTTAGCGCTATTTCACGGAGTACTTAGTTAGGTGTAACAGTTCGGTGTATAGGTACGCTTAGGAATTCTATGAGACGCAAAAAACTGTATCAAAGAATATGAAAAACTGGACCTATGCGCATTACGACTAATACCATAAACATACCTACATAGCGAATAAAAAAATATCCATTAAAATCAAACTGAGTGCATGCATAGTTATGTTTTAACCACTTTGATAATGCAGCATCAAAGGTTTTGTACTTACTTCTCAAAGAAATTTGCCGCTTTTCGGAAGTACATGGTTATAATACACGCGCCGGCGGCGGCTTCTTTTGAAATCATATACAACAATCGTTGCCGCCGCGCCTAAATCACAACATTTGACACTATTAGATTGCCGCCACAGGGCGTAGGTATACTCATGCAAAATAATTTCGAATTTTAAGAGTACCTACAGGTGTTCCAAAGAATAAATAAGTTTCAGAGTGCTTAGAATGAAAATGAATACATTATACTGATCACGCAAGTAGTATTATGATTGGGATAAAATAGTAAGGATAGGTAGTAGATGTCATAATAATTTATTCTAGTAAGTATATATTATAATATTGATTATATGGTTTTAAACTAATTACTTAGGTACTATTATTGTACATTTAGTCATTATATTTCTTAAGTTTTTACAAGAAAAAATAGCAAAAAAGTGTTCAAATATCACCCGTTTGATAAATATTGTAGCCACTTTTAAATATACTTGAAACGTGTAAAAAAATTCTACAAAATTAATAAAATAATATAAAAAGCGTAGGTACTTACCTACTAATAAAATAAAAGCCTGCGATAAGAGTTTTGTATTGCTTACCAGCCCGAATATCTCTGAGAGAGATGATGAGAGTAAGTATTTACAAGCAGTGCCCGCGACTTCGCCCACGAAGAATAGTAACTTTGGAGGTATAGTGACAGTGAGTTCAGGATTTATTTATTTATTTTAAAACTTCTGTCATCAAACATACAAACAAACTCTTCAGCTTTATAATATTAGTATAGATTAGTATAGATGTACGCCAAAACATTCACTTATATGTAAAGAATAGTGATTGGCACTAATTCTTTACATATATTTTATTCACGCGTCGCGTCTGTACAAGTAGGCAATAATCTGTGTTTGTACGCCGCACGCGGCATCGTTGGATTTGCGGCGGTATCCTTTTAATAGAGCCGGCACGTGGCGAGGCGGCGCGGTAGAAAGCAAGGAAACGTACTATAAACAAAGGAATTATTTTAATTCCAGTCATTTCCAATTGAGCTGTGCTTCGAGTCTAACTTAATAATTGTTTTTACTAATTCTTGTTGTTTTCTAAAAACGTATCACGTGTACAATTTAATATGAGTGACGAAGATTCAAATTATTCTAGTCCGAGTAACGAGAGTTTGAGTCACAGTACTAAAAGACCCAAAAGCAAATTTGAGGAGTTTTTCGAAATAATTCATGCATCCCAAACTGCCTTGTGTAAATTGTGCCAACATAAAAAGACTGAAATAAAAATGAAAAACAGAAACACTTCAGGCTTAAGGAAACATCTAATATCTTTCCACAA
Organism: Pelosia muscerda; assembly: GCA_963691645.1. Lineage (NCBI taxonomy): Eukaryota > Metazoa > Arthropoda > Insecta > Lepidoptera > Erebidae > Pelosia > Pelosia muscerda. Next base: position 12,346,516 of record OY829100.1, read on the forward strand.
AAAGGAATCACAAATATTTCTTCCTGTTAAACCAAAATTAAGTGGAGATATCACAAGCTTTGTAGTAACCGCTGGAAGAAGTGGACAGGTAAGAATATTTTTTTTTATATGAAAACTCCAGGAACTCAAAAAAGTCTTTTTTGAACAAATGACTTTAAACTGACTTCGGAATATTTTATAGATATTAATAAAATAGTAATACATAGGTACATATTTCGCGTCATTTTTAACAATGGTCGAAATTGTCGCTACGGGAATTTTAACGCCGCGTAGCTGTTCATGCGATACTTTCAAAAGCGCCATTAACTTACGTAAGTATTTTTGAGTTAGTGGTGTTTTCATCTAGGGGTGCGACATATTAAGTATGTAATTATCGTCTTAAATATTGTTTATAAACACCTATATTTTCATTTGTTTTCATAATCGGCCAGTAACAACTAAGTACTTTATTTTGGTAAATTACAGTACAGTGCAACCTTAATATAACAAATGTCAATTTAACGATTTTCTCGATTTAACAACAACAAACCTCCTCCTCCTAAACGCTCAAACCTAGTATGTTTTAAATAATAACACAAGATTTATTGTTTTATTTCAGTCGGAAAACAGCAGTGACATCACGACAGCTACAGTTGATTGGGTGGTGAAAAAATATCTTCCCTTCTCATTTTTCGATGACGAAGCTACACAAGTATATTTTCGACGTATTTGCCCTAATATGGAGTTTCCTAAAAGGTCTACACTTAGAAGGAAAGTCAAAGAGCGATTTGAAGAGCTCCAATTGAATCTCAAGGAACGACTTCAACAATTATCATCTAAAATGTCATTTACCATTGATGGGTGGACGTCAATTGCTGGTAGGAGTTACTACGGGGTTACTATGCATTATATAGACAACGAATGGAAGTATCGATCTGTAGTTCTTGATTTTATACCATCACGCGGTCGACATACTGGGGAAGATATTGCAACGATTTTCCATGAATGTTTATTGGAATATGACATAATTGATAAAATACAAGGTATCACGGTCGACAACGCAACTGCAAATACCAAATTTATGTATGAACTGGGCAAACAGTTGCCACACTTTGATTCAGACAATCAACATTTCCGGTGCTTTGCTCACATTTTAAACCTTGGTGTACAAGATTTATTAAAGACCTTAGCATTACACTGTGAGTCTGACACTAACGCGCAAGATCAGCAGTATGAAGACTATGCAGACGAAACTGAGGAAGATGAAGAATATGCACCAAATATTGCTGACTCGCGTACATCTGTAACAAAGTTACGCAGTATTTCCAGTAAAATAAAAAGAAGTGAGATAGTGAAGAAGAAGTTTCAGTCTGCTTGTGAAGCAGCTGGCGTGCCATCAAATCTAAATGCCATTCTTGACTGTCCAACGAGATGGAATTCCACACATGATATGATTGGATTTGGTTTAAAAGTGAGAGCGGGCATTAACATATTGTGCAGTTCTGTCACCGAATTGAATGATTTTCAAATCACAGCTAGTGAATGGCAGGTACTCGAAAAATTACATAAATTTCTAATAAACTTTAAACTTTTAAGTACAAAACTTGGTGGAGACAAATATGTTACATTACCGCTAGTCATTGTATCATTCAATCTCTTGCTAGATAAAATTGAATCCATGGTAAAAAAGTTAGATGAGAAACCTAATCGATCTGAAGTGGATGAAAGGCTCATTCTAGCTTTCCAAGCAGCTCGAGACAAAATGCTTAAACATTATAAGAAGAGCAACTGGATGTATTGTACTTCTTTAATTTTAGACCCAAGGCATAAGGCTGAGACTTTTGACCTGACAATGTGGGAGAAGCAACTTAAAACAGAAAGTCTGCGCAAGTTCAATGAACTTTATGAAGAATATAAAAGTCTACACTCACTGAACACAGTGAACACATCTCTGGAATTACCAAGAAAAGAAAATAAAGTATGTGATGAAGATGAAGACGTAATAGACTTTGATAAACTCTATGAATGTCCCTCGACGTAATCTGGATCTCGTCTTCAAGGCTTAGTGATAGACGAGTTGGAGGAGTACCTGAGAAAGCCAAGAACTGCCAGCTCGGAAGACATTTTAGATTGGTGGAGGACGCATGAGACAGAGTATCCGACTTTATCGAAGATGGCCCGTGATTTTCTCTCAATACCTGCAACTTCAGTGCCTGCTGAGAGATTATTTTCTAAAGCATCATTAGTAATTAGAAAACATAGAAATAGGTTAAGTGATGAGTCAGCCAGATGGTTACTTTGTATTAATTCTTGGTCAAAAGAATTGATATAAAGTAACATAACCTAATGATAAAGCTGTTGTGTACTGTTATGTTTGATTTGTGTTGTAATTTATTTTTGATTGAAATAAATGATAAATCGTAAAACTCTTTTATTAAATTTCATATAAGTTGAGGGTTCAATCTCTTTCTAGACAGATATTGTTATTTAAAATACAGTCAAATTATTGTAATTAATTTGATTTTTTACATGTTTTAGCAAATGTAAGCTTATAAATCATAAATGTCTATTAAGAAACAGTTACTTCCATGGAAAACGACATATAGGTCAGTTGATTTTTCGACTTTCTTATCAAATCTTCAGTTATTTATTAATCTGATTGATCTTTACTATGGCTATGTTAATTCAAGCTCACAATGTTCCAATTCTAATACGTTTTTCTAAGATTTAAAGTAAACTTTAATAAATAGCAATAGATTAATAGGTAATTGCAAGACTTGCAAGACTCTTGCTGCAAGACCAAGACCAAGGCCAAGACTGGGAGCGCAAGACCAAGACCAAGACCAAGACCAGGTGTATTGGCGCAAGACCAAGACCAAGACTGGCTAAGTCTCGTCTTGTTCTTGCATTTGGGCAACACTAATTACAGTTAAGTACTCAGATTGCATAGCATCTTTGAATCAAGCATTTTAATAAGTGTTTTCCAAATATAAATAAAATTGCTCATAATCTCATCATCTAATATTCCAGTCAACAGTGTGTAGGTAATTATAGTCTTTGATTAATAACTAAGTACTGCTAAGTTTCCAATTCTATTATAAATGTTTGTAGGATTTCTATTTTACATAACTCAACTGGCAACATAAAGGAAGAAAGAAGAAAAGATCGAAAAAAACAAAAAGATACGACAATGCTCTGGAGCAGAGCTGATGTGGGTGTCAAAATAAGAGAATCAATCAATCAAGAGAAAGAAAATGAGAGCACGGGCTCCCATTCTCTTTCTCTTGATTGATTTATTAACCGGCTCTGGGCTCCAAAGTTCAAGATTTGGGTAAAACTGCGACTAACGCCTACATTACCTACCGTACGATACATACAGTAATCAGTAGTTATCTGGAATTATTCTTATTTTATGCTGACGCCTTCAAAGTCATCATTCTTTACTAGGTAAGACGTACTAGGTTCGATTCCTACATATCCATACCATTGCCACACGCGATTACACGAATGTATAGCAATATAAATTGATCTGCAATATTATTATTACTACAAATTATTTCATTAAAATAAACTTGCAAACACCAGCTAGACCAAATATGCTATTTTTTGTATAGTATCTTACACATCCAGAATTAATTTCTGAAGTATGAATATTTGAATGTATAATAGTTAGCCCAGAACAAATTCATAGTTAATTATATTATAATAATGTGTGTTGCCCATATCAGAAGGCTTAGAATAAATGCAGCTGTATGTAGTTCGAGCTGGGTGTTTGGTCGCGACGGTATCTGGCGCGCTATCTCACGCTCTGTTGCCACGCTTCTCACCTCGGGACGCCACCTCCACGGAGTTCGCCCGCCTTGATGCTTTATCACCCGCAATCGCACCACTCATCTATTACACGAACCTTACCTACTAAACTGAATATCGATGACCCACTCGACCTTATCCCTTATGAGGAATTACGAGTGACAGCGAGGTTTTCGCTGTTCATGTGTATTTCTGTCATTTTCTGTTGACTCTTGTTGTTTTAATTGATAGACGTATCAATATAACCCATGTTTAATTGTATTTCATTGAGAGCCTCAGTGGCAACCGGAATTCTACGTTATGATGACGAGGATGATTTATTTTAAAAACGCGTTTAACAGCATCAGTTCCGAACTAATAAATAATAATCATATTTTTTGGCTAAGCGAGGTAAGCTTAACATAATGTATTCAAGAATGCGGATAAACATACTTAAATTCACTTTTTAAATTGATAAATACTTTGATAGCCTCAGTGGCGTGGTGCTAGTGATCGGGACAGCTACACTGGAGGCGCGGGTTCGATCTCCGCTCAGTACAAATATTTTTGTGCATGAATATGACTATTTGTACTGCTCTGGTCGCACCTCAGATTGCACGTTAAGCCAGTCAGTCCCGTTTGTCATACATACATCGAAGGCAGTCGTTACGTTAGGGATATCGTCTATACCGTTGTGGAAGCCAGATGTGGCAGTCGCTTCACGGAAAATATCGAAATTTAATAAAAGCGGGCCCTGGAAAGTTATTATTAGAGGGCCCTAGAAAGTTATTATTACTGCACGCACAGTGGCCCAAAAAGGGAGGCTAGGTGCAGAAAAAGGAGTCCCAATACAATAGACAAGTTATTATTAGCGGGCCCCGGATTGACGTAAATATTCGAATGGTTAAGACGGTACTTGCACCCGCGACCAGTCAATGCTCTGACCAACTGTAGCTCAGTTCAGTGCTGATAACGTGTTTAGTGAACACGTCTTCAGCACTCATTTTCCTATACGTCTTAGGAGGAACGTTGTACCAATGTACCTATACTCTTACAAACTAGGATATATTTATGCATACAAATACTTACACTAAGTAAAATCGAACCCGCAGCCTCTAACGTAGCAGTCGAATACTTCACCGCTATGGCACTGAGGTCGTTAATTTTTATTTCGTACTACAGCAAACAAATAATTACTGAAATAACATTTTTGTTAATTGTATTTAAAATAAATGTAAATTATATAAGCGTCTGTAATGCACTTACTATTATACATTTATCAAGCACGATCTCTGGGAAACTGATATTTAAATTCTAGGTAGCTTATCTAGGCTGATCAGTCAAGCGGTAAAGTCTAGATTGAAAGGTTTTATTAGTCTAATCCTAATTCAATATCACTTTACGTGGAGAGCACGGCCGCGGGGGAGTTGCATCCTGTTTGACGAGCTTGACGTGCAGATATGGAAACTTTCACTGCCTAATTGTTCATAATGCAACTTGAACTACTTCGATATAATGTCAACATGTCTGGTATTAGCTTCTGAAGCCGTTACTCACAGATGACCGATAGAAACCCGCCGGCTGCATTAGTCAGGTATACATTTGATTACTTATTAATGTAGCTTATAAAATTATAAATGTGTTGAAACTAATAGGAGTAATATTTCATTTTGCTCTAGATTTAAACGATATAGGTATTCAATATTTTGTGGGTGTACACAACCTTCACTAACGTGTCATGAGTTCCTTGTGATAGATATGTGATTGAAGTGCAAAGGCGATGATTTATGGTACCAACGCTTGTTAAAATTAATGCTAAATTTTGAAAATTATAGCTGATATTAAAGATGACCTTACTTTTTTATAATCGTTCGTAGCTTTATGAACGATAATGCAATTAATCAAATAAAGGTATGATTCCGTAGCCGACGACATACGACAACTGTAGACACATACAGCATGCGATGTTTCGCTACGACGGTGACGCAACGACATATCGTCTGCTGCAAGTGTCTGCAGTTGTATAGTATACTATACTGCCCTTAACATTTGTTCTGAATATCAAAGGAGAGGATCTGTCAACCGTACATATTGGTATTGGGTTTATAAGGTTGGAAGATCCCCGTGCATATAAGCAATAGCCCGATAGGAATGAAAGAAAGAAATCATGACTTCGCAGAGATCAGGCTGTGAACTCAAATATGTACTTCCCTACCCATAAAGTTTCTTTGTCATTAAAGAAGCGAATTAGATCACATCGAGTATGGGTTACAAATTTATCACTATTTAGTTTCGCTCTGTGAATCGTGTGTTAATAATATAAAACCGTGGCGTGGAATTCTTATAAGATTATTTATGTGCTCTTTATAAATTTAAATTTGAAATCCGCTATTATTATGCTTGGTTTATTTTATATTGTATTGAGTATCCAACTTAGCTGTCGACATTAGTTTGACTATGGCTAGCGTTACCACATTCAAGCAGGCTCAGGCAACCGTCTCGTATTCATACGGTCCAAATACACTGGCCATCACAATGCATCAGCACAACGCAAGTGAAGGGCACTCGGAATTCTCGGATTATTTTAACTTGTCTTTTTCAATGTCAGCGTTTAAAATAATTGCATCACAATTTTAAAATGCGAGGCTTTTGCTTTTAAGACGGTGTAAAGCGTCGTATAATAAGATTATTTCCTGGAAATCATGAGATACTTCTTTGTCGGTCGGTGCACTTTAGGTATAATGCATATCTATGATTTTAAATGTTGACACAGACCTGGTTATCCTCGAATTTTTATGCTGATAGGATAATATTTCGATAATTAATAGCATACTGCAATCCGTGTTTTTTTGGACATTAAATACGGAATTTTATATTAAATGCTTAATTTATCAGCGATAAATAATCACACTACAACATTACATACATTATGTACACACAAACTAAGCATTGCTTGTATAAAGGGTCCTAGAATGCGGATAAACATACTCAAATACATTTTTTGTGTGTGTGAATATCTGTGTATGTACATGCATAATTATACATAGAAATTGGTAAGCAGATTGATTTATGTGTGCTACATTCTTCAATTCATGTTTCAGAATTGTACTTGTACAATGAGCATGCCTACCCCCGAGGGAAATGAGTCTCAATAAGGATGCGGAAATGAAAATCGCTGTAATACAATATAAGTACATACCTACTTACCAATTCCATAGCACTAGTGTTTAACAACCGCATATGTTACTTAATTTCTTGTCACTGCCCATTAGATATTTTGGGAGATAATTATTTTATCTTTTAAGGGGTTTTCTATAAAATTATAATTCACATAATTAGTTAACTACTGAACCCTAAAACATAAAAGTCACAAATGCGATAAATAAAATAAAAATAATAAATCGCACGATATTGCACTATCACCTGAAATAAAGCATTTATCGGTAAAAGTAAAACCAAATCGGTTGATGTAATATGAGGAGACAAATCTGCGGTCGGAATATAAAGACAGGAGACGCACGTTCGTGACCGGTTGAAGGCCTTCCACTCTAGTGGCCCGCAATTATTTATATTAAAATTACGGAAAATCACTCTCTCCCTCTAGCATAGCTTATCGACCATTGTTTCATGTCGGAACTATTTTGACAATTGATGGCCGAACAAGCCTGTGTGCAGATAGGCATTCGCGTGGGCCGTTCTCTATTGTAATACGAATTAAACATAGGTACCATCGTTCCTGCGACATTGAATGATTCTCAGAATCGAATTTAGTTCTAGATAGTTACAAATATTGTTTCGATACAGTTTTGAAATAACAATCTACCGTAACACTGTACATTATGAAACAAACTCACCGGTTGCTCAACTTGGGATGGCATATTGTAAAATGATCGATTTGGTTCGACTGCAATGTTTTAAGTTAAACTACTGTGTTACATAAATTATGATGCATATTTTAATACTTGGTAGCTAGCATTTTAAATTGAATTAACTGTCGTGGATGACATGTCATTTTAGCTATTACCGTTCAAGTCTGACTGCACCTAAATGTATATTTAGTAACATTGTTTTCGACGTCCATAAGCTAGGTACTTCGGGTACTTTAGTATCTTTAAATGAGACAGTGAACCATCAAAACAAGTGAATAGCAAATCACGGATGCGCCATCATAAACCGGACTTTTTATATCCATGGCACAGATTTAACTTGTTTAGTTTATATCATTTGTTTGGTAAGCAGTATCTGACGAGGTGTCAGTTTCTGGTGGGAAACGCTTGCGGCTAACATGTCTGGCTCATTTGTACAAATGAGTAGAGATAATTTCTTGCTATATGATCGGCCATCATCACGTTATTCAATGCGGTCTATTGAAACGAGTGCGGTCCATCATTATATCTACGTGTACGGCGATAGTAACTTTTACCTCCACGCCGAACCAAAATCGTTTTACCACTGATGCATTGTTAACGATAAACCGATTATACTGTTTTTAGAAATGTAATCTTAAATTTCTTTAAACTATGTTTCAAGTTTTAATATTCAAGATTTCAGATTTCAGAAGGCGCGTCTCATAATACCTGTCATGATTCAAAATACAATCTAGGAAACTACATAGCTATAAATCTATATGTGTATATACAATTGAAAGATTTGAATGATAAAAAACGCACAAAATATCGCATAAAAAATGGTGATGTTTATATACCGATCACGTTTAAACCGATATTGTTGTTATGTATCTACCTAGGTAGTTGTTAGGTTGCAGCGAAATCTGTTATTCGTTACAAAGTTTGTTTGAACAACATGACTGGACACAAAAAGTGGTCAGCCACGGGGTCATTTCATTGCATCATTATGTAAGGACAATATTCCGTTGTTTCGTTATAGGTTTCTTATTGAATAACAAGTGAAATCCAGTTACTTGTATCGCTAATGAAAAATCTAAATATAGACAAAGTTATAATTATTAAGTATCTTTATAGCATTTCCGTTTGTAATATCATTAAACTTATAGAATAAAATTAGTAGCACTTGTATGCAGAGTTAAAAATAAGTAGGTATTTGTTTACCAATTCTCCAAGGTGATAAAAAAGACGGACACATATTGGTAATCACTTCTATCTTTCTCAAATATTAATTAATACCATAAATATACTTCAATAAGCATACCTCGCTAACGACATTGAATAATATTTATTATATGTCAAATACATCTAATCTAAACCTTCATAGCTAATCAAAACAACGCAACAATGGAGTCGCTACTACTGGCACATTATCTTCTTTGACGAGTGCCAAATACAGGTATTACCTACATTTAGCCTACGGCGATGACTGGTGTAAAATAAGCTTTCGAAATAACGAGCTGTATTAGAAGGAGCGCCTAAGCTAATACTTTCCGGGAAATCTATGTCAGGGGTCACGCGGAACACGCAACATTCGTGTGTAATTCGCGTCTCAAACACGTACATAATTAATATACTACTGTTTAAGGTAATCGCCAATTATAGGACTTTCATTAATTACATGAGATTCCCATCTAATAGACTGATCAACTAAATTACAGTGGCAATTCACATAATATTCGTACAAAGTACTGTAACGTATTACATAAACATTAACTTTATTGATAGTTTCTTTAAGTATTTTATTGGTTTATAATTATCTTGTCAGAGTTAACCTTTCGTTTCGAGAAGTAGTTTATAATTGGTCTGAAGTGACAATAACAGTACTTACTTATTGCTTCAATGGACACAGTAAGTCGAAGGAATGCGGTCAATATGAAATTGATAAAAGTAAGTCTCATTTTAATCGCCACATGTGTCCTGACTAAAAATGATTCTATTATATCTGTGTATCGATAATGATATTACAGTTTATGAAGATATCTAGCAACAAAATTATATTTAATTTGCTAATCTATCGTGTTATTTATATTAATTTAAACATAACCATGAACAATGACCCTTCTAATATTATAAGGGTAAAGTTTGTAAACATGTTCCACGGTTTGGATGTTTCATACTTAATCCCATTAATTTTCTTTATATCTCAAATATGTACTCGCTAATATTATTAGTAGAAAGATGGTAAAGAAAGTTGTAGCTGTTGTGTAAGGCCTAGAAGTCGGCGTGACCTGCCATTTTAAATAGTTAAAATTAAAAACATCAGTGGGCAATGATTTTATTAGTCATCTTAGGCGATAGTCTAAAATTGTAACACATATACACATACTGACGTATGAAATAAACCAAGTAAATAGTTACACAGACGTAGTCGAGCCTATCGTAATTACGCTATTTACAACACTGTTTACGCCCCGTATAACAAGGCCTTGACAATGAAGACGCAATCAAATGTATATTCCAATCCGTTAAACACATAATGGAATTGTTTAATTTAAGGCCTAATGACAGAACGCGACTATACAAGGAACCGAACCGGTAAACGGTATGCCTGTATCCGTCGCGATGAAGATGAGAAATTTAGCAAATTTTCGTACACGTAGCGCATTGAACACATACATTTCGCCGTGTCATGTTATGTCATTCTAAATACCGCCTTAACTAATGAGAATATTCTCTAGCAAAACAACTTAAAAATTTCTATTACACACATAATTATCGGTGCAGTTTGAACAGTAGTGTGCGTTGGTAATGCTATTTAGGTACGTGCGAACGTAGCATTTGTGGTTAGTGAACCCTAATTAGTTTAAAAGTTGTATATATTTTAGAAAAATTACATTATTCGGTAGGTACCTACATATTTGATGTGGTGATTCTTGTCCACTTAAAAAAATACTTATAGCGTTTATTAAAGTTTTAATTGATGACCCTCGAAATTGATAAAGAAAAACATTTATAACATTACATGTATGTATATTAGTAAGTGGGGTTGTAGAAGATTCATTACAACATATATAACATATATAATAGTCCGTTAACAAGAGAATTTTGGAACTTTTGGTTGACTAGTACATACATAGGTATACCTACTAGACAATAGACTAGTGCAGTGACTGTTTAATATTAAATCCAAGTTGACGAGATTGCAACCTTTGTCGCGAACTTTACCTTTTATTAGATAAACAAATAGTCAGAGAGAAAAGAGCAATTTTATTGGAAATTAATTTTGGTACTGTGACTTTCAGTTAAAGAATTAAAGATACAACTATACAACCGGATCTAACGCTGTGATGATGATGATTTATCATGAAAGATGACTTATCTTCGTGCCCCTGACTAAATTGATGAACAATTTATTATGACACAATTGATCAGCAATTTGATTGTTCTACCCAAGGTATCGATTGTAACATAGATCTACACGTTTATACTTATTGATGTATCAAACAGTTTTTTATGCCGAATGAGACTATGAATAGACACCGTAAACCACGTGACACCCGTAAGGCTTATAAATAGATTATTTGATAGTCTTGCAATTAGACACACATTTTCTACATATATATGCTCACGCCTGTAATCCCCAAAGGGGTAGGCAGAGGTGTATCACATTTCACCAACTATGATTTTTAGTCCCACGTAATAGGGGGCGAGCGTATTGCCGCCATTCGGGCACTTTGTAAGAAAATGGGTATACCGAAAATAACTTCCTAACAAAAAATGTTGCAGATAAATAAATCTGGAATAAAATTGACCCGATTAGAATAACTAAGTATAGAACAATAGTAGTAGGCATGACAAACGACGTTACTTTTGCACTAATCGTCATGCACATCTCTGTGCATCAATCTTCATTACCCGTGTAAGCGGCGCCTTGCGATTCATTTACCAACATGTAAGGCGCACGTGAAAGTTGCATCATTACCGATGGTTTCATGTGTTATGTGAACATGTACGAACAGCAAATTTATTTCAAATAATATTGTTCGCTTCCCATCTGCTAGAGCCTAGTCATTTATCAAATATAATATTATCTTGTTCCTAAAACTTTAAGTGATGGTATTGTTACGTAGCTCAGCTGTATAAATAAATAACAATGCCTTTGATAAGCAGGCCCCTTCTTCGGTGCCACTGGAACGTACTGACGCATTCTGTTCTGAGTTACACAGAGTGATTTCCATATCAAAAAAGATATATCAATACCAAGGCTACAATATTAATTAGCGATTAAACTACTGTGAATCGTTCCAGTCTGGCTTGAGTCTCAGTATTTGTGGTATTATAACACCATTCAAAACCATATACATTCCCCATAAATACAATTTCCTGACCTTTAAAATCAAAAATTTAATTGAAAATTATGTTATGTATTCACTACCTATAATGTAATTGATTTCACGCAGTTTTTAATAAGCCAATTATTCAGATTTTTCTTACAAGCTGATACAGCCTTAAAAATTTAAGAATAAATTAATAAAAAATGGATTACTTTATAATTATTCTTGGCATTGTACTGAAAGCTTCCAGGACCGTGACATTTCCGCGAAAGCGGTCGTAAGTTTAAGCAAGTTCGAAATAATGACTTCGGAGCAAATCTTTTAAAAATATTTTCACATTACCGAGGCAGCAACAATGTCCTCAATTAATATCTTGATCACAGAGTGTCAAAGTGTACAATATATCGAGAACACCGTGATTTTTGGGAATTTGTTCGTCACTCTCTTTAACAAGTGACCGATGCCAGTCAACAACCTGACTTTATAGGAGAAATAAATGGTACGCAGATAACCATAGTCATTTCATAAAGAGCTCGTTAAGATTTTAGTATTTTTAAATCAGAATAGTTTAATTCAAAAATTAAGAGAACTGACTATGAAGTACTTAATCGTTTTGTGAAATAAACTGAATCCTATCTAAATAACGTATCTCTATAATCGTATATTTATGATATAATATCTACTTTCATCTACTTGAAATATATATGTATGCAATAGGTATGTAGCCCACAATTAGATAACCATGTTGAGATTACCATTAAACTGAAATAATAGGATCATAATAGTGGGTCATTGTTTTTGTTCTCAAAATACGGTCACTCCGTGCATGCGAAACAGCGCGATGCTATGTGTACGGAGCAACGGCGGCGCGGCCCATGCCCGCGCGGGCGCCTTTCACCGCAGGTCGTAGGTCAGGGCGCGCTCAGGTGCTCCGCCCTCAGCCCCCCGCTCCCCGCACCCTGCTGAGTCCACCCGCGCCCTGCACACCGCACTAACCCACCGCCATTGCCCTATTCAGCTGTCGTCGCGAGAACAACATGCCGCCGCTGGGAATAACAACACTTATGAATAATTCTACCGCTCTGTATTGCTTAGGAACAATTAGACAACAATACGACGACGTTCGTATCATAACTCACACAATGCCCTCTATACTGTTACAGTCATGTACTCACTGATCCAAACAATCTCCGTCCTTTACGTTCTCTAAGTACCTAGACAGTTTTTAGTTTATGAATAATACGAAATACTAGAAAGTCTTCATCACTCATCAGTTCACAATACCAAAAGTTAGTCGTCTCAATGTTTTTGCGTCATCAACGTGATAATTTCCTGTTACTAAAGATGACAATCAAATCAATTTACAGTCGGGTATATAGCTTCGCTACGTTGCGTATGGATGTGGTGGCGTGCGAGATGCATCGTTAAGTTAATGCGGCCGTAACGGCGGAAGCTGCGCATAACGTTAGCGAGCTTTCGGCGGTTCCCACGGCGCCCCTCCTCGCGACCGATGCGGTTACACAATGAGAGGTGAACGCGGATCTAAGCAATCGCTTAACCTCGCCCACTGCGCCTGCGCTGCCGCTCCGCGTCGCGCCAAGCCCGACAAACACGATGCACATCCAACACCGATATCACACGTTCATAAAACAGACATCAAACTGTTATACAACTTACTAAATACTAGTTTTTGCATCAACATACATAATATTTTGCTCGACCACACGTCTTGTGTTCTGCACTGCAATAAAGATCTTGGTATTATCGAACTTTTAAATTCGTAGTTTCAAACACCTTTTATTTATCTAAAGGAGGCATATTAATAATTACTATCGCACTGTGCACCTAACTATATGTGTATTCGGAATTCAGAGCGACGTGAACGCATTCGTACAAATATATTTTTCCTTATGAAACTTGACGACGGACGTAACGCCATGAGACTCCGGAAGATAGCAATGTTGAGTACTTTCTTTACATCCGGCAGTTCAGGCGGGGTCACGACCGCTCTTTTTGTCCAGCCTCCAGGCAGCGAGTACACGCGACCCGTGCGTGATTATGTTCGACGCGCTTAATTATGCTGTCACATCGTCACTTGATGGGCGATAGTGAAAGCGAACGATACTTGCCGTAATAATAGACGAAAAACATCATATGTTCATTGACGCCCGCGACTATTATATATGGCATAGGTATCACAGAAACTGATATTTTCGAATATATATTCATTAACATCAATGACAAAAGTATCACGTTCGAAGCACGTGCCCGTTAATGTGATTTCGGCGTATCAGTCTAGTCGTAATACTTACAATATATAGCCTACGAAAAAATCCTACTTGATCACACATATATTTTATCGGAACGAAGATAAATCAAGTTAAATCGAACAGCAGCAGTGACAGCCTTGAGGTGTGAGCTGTCGGGCAAAACGAGATATTGTGATGTCGCCAATTTGAGTCCGGCTGTGTTTCAATTTATTTTACCAACTTAAACTTTGTATCTGACTTAATAAACGCAGTATATATTTGTAAAAATACAGTTAATATACTGAAAAGTAACTGGATTACGGGTAAGTATAATGTATCGATACATACATAAAAATATATTAGGCTAATAAAAGAGATTACAGGTTGGAGATACTTGAGATTGTATTACTGACATCACACATCGTCAGCACCATACATACTGCTTTTAGATTAGCTGGCATAGCACTTATCTTGTTAGCTAACATCATCTGTCGCAAGATTTTTTGCTACATTTTAATACCATTACCACAGAATATGTAAATAATTTATTACTACCAATTCTTCATTATAGCGTTATCCCAGTCACATCCGAAACTTTCACCGTGAAGTGTGGGATCTGGTTTTATCAGTCTAACTGCGGATTGGCTGAACTTCAATATTTTTCCTGTAGCGACTGCCATATGACTTCCACAACGTATTGGTGGCATCCAAGCTTTGCAGTTGGACCAGTCGTTGAACTTTTTAGGGCTACCAACTACCTGTAAGGACTGCTATAGATTGTATGACAACCGGAAACAACGGTTGAACCTGCACTCCGAGTCACGCCCAGACCAATGAAAATAACCATATTCATGTATCCAAATATTTGCACTGCGTGGGAGTCGAACTCGCGCCTCCAGAGGCGTAGTGATCGTGTTCTCTACTACCACGCCACAGAGGCTGTAAATTGCCATTACTACAATATATAATCACTATTACATGAACTACCCTAAATGGTGCAAAACAAATCACAGCCGTGCTCGTAACTGTAACTAAACAAACAGTTGAATTTCAATGTAATAATCGTAAGGTAACCACGAATGCATGTATCATTGTTCTTCTTGATCAACTCAAACGAAACATTCAGCCCACATATAAATCTTTGATATGAAATTACGGAAGTTTATCTTGGCTGTTGAGACTGTATCATAATTTAATAAAAGTGGAGACAAGATGTGATACGCGACCATTTTATTTTTTACTGATATACTTCGAATGCAGAAGATAATGTATATTCGCTCTTAATATAGGTGTTGAAAGAACAAGTCTCGATTTGGACGTTGTTGTGAGCGCACAATTTCCATGTGCAGGTTCGGTTCCGGCTTCGGAATAGTCCGGTCCTCCTTGAGCGCCGCCGCTGAATCCGTCGGTCTCAACCGCAATCTTTTAGATCATCGTCTATATAGGTAGGTACCTACTATACCATATTCATTATAAACAACAAAGCGGTTTTGAATAACGGAGAACGAATTCGTTTTCATTTGTATTGATGTTGAATATTACAGTTTTATACAAGTTTGTTTTGTTAGATTTGTACGAAATCTCTCTAATTAGGAAACGTTATGTAAACACAGATGTTACATAATAATCCAATAAAGTGGAAGGTCCTCGACCCCGCGACAAAAGCTCGGCTACATTGAAGTCATATTGTGCAAGCATAAATTTTTACTAATCGTTGAAAGATGACATGCATGACGAGGACACGGTACGCCGTGACGTGTAGGCGGCAGGCGCGTCAAGTGTGCAATAAGCATCATTTATTCATACAACACATACCAACACTAATACATATTATATTTCAATACTTTACTACTGGCAACAGAATAAATTGTTTCGAATAGTTATGTTAATTTTGAGAGACAACGTTTTTTGTTCTAGACAGTAGATAGATTAGGTATATGAATTCGAGCGGTACTCGCGATTTCACGGTCACTTTCATAGATATTAGACTCTGCTTGACTTCTGCAACGATATCGACAATATTATATAGTCTACTTATGTGACTAATTCGATTTTATAAATCTGCCCCCGTACAAGATTCTCAACCTATAATATTGATATCATATTTTATTGCTAATAAAAATACGATGACGATCACTTTTAGTAAATTCTATTAGTTCTTTTAGTATTCATTTATGAAGCAGAATTTGTTATGTCGCTAGTTAGAAGGAGTCACCTGGCATATATTATATAGTTTTGAATCAGATATTCTTATTAGGTATACCAACGGAAAAGATTCCTACTTGTCGATAAGAAATAAATACTTTGCCCGGGTAACTCTTTACATACATAATATAAAAAGTGTAGCAATTATTACAGGTTTTCATTACGCTAGTGACCTTTTGAAGGTTCGCATGGAGAAACCCACAAGTCACAAATATGTAGCCGATTTGCTGCATACCTACGTAAGCAAAAAAACAACACTTAAACAATTGATAGCGGTCATGAAATATACAGATGGCCTATAAGGATGCCTACTTTTCTACAATACTTACCCGATCCTACACGGTGACGGTCATCAGGAAAATTATAAAAAAGTAACGTCTATATTTCTCTTCGTTGTTTACCCAGTAGGCCATTTAAGCTTAACTTAAGCAGGAACTTAAGCACCACTTCAAAATGCCAGAAGATTTATCCGACTGATATTAAGAAAATTAATGGGAAACCCTAAGATTGACATCGCTTAATCACTGTTGTTATTCAAATTCTTATTGAGATTATTTTGAAATTGCGATAAATCTTTTACTGCTCCTTCATGGGTACCCAGACCCACCCCTCGCCCATGCCTTAAAACATCCGAACGATAGCAATAGTAAATTACAAAACAACAGAATACTACACGTACCAATCTCCTCGCGTAAAAAGTCTTTTTACTTGCTTTGAGGGGTGTGGTTTGGAATTCCTTGCTATTGCAATTAGTACCTAATGCCTAGTTTACTATTGCTATCATTGGGATTGCTAAACCGTGGGTGATTAGTGGGAACCCCCTCCCTTATTTATTATTCAAAATATATTTTCTAAGATCGGCACACTTCACAAATCCAAGATTATACTTAATTAATAAATTGACTTGAGCCACCGGTGTAAGATATCAATAGCTATAATTAAACAAGTCCGCTATTAATGCTCATTCTATATCTACATATTATCTTTTAATTAACTGCTAATGAATACAAGCTCCTAGTTAATAACCACTCATGCTCCCTGAGATCGACATCTCGTAACGCCATAATGTTTATTTAAATTTATTTATGTAGAGCATGGAAATCTTCGACTTTTGTTGACCTAGCACAACCAGTTAAACAGAAAACGAATATCATTTCACTTTTCCCCACATTTTTGTTTAGTTAGATATCTATTTTGTACATATTGAGAGAAGCTCCTACACTTCAAAACTATAAAATGATACATTTCTTATATGCTTCTCATCAGCTATGCACTTTCATTAGAATTAGGTAAATGAAAATACTATGACTATGATTATTAAGACCGGAAACGGTGCTCACTGTGCGATATGAAGGGAACTCAACCCGCAAACGTCCATAAACCACGGTGATCACTTTACATCATGTGGACTGTGTGCTTATCTGCCATGTAAGTGATATAAAAAAAGATTGTAGTGACTAAATGAAAAACCTTTTTACTCTAGTTGACGGCAAATTATGTTTCTAAAATAGGTAAAATTCATAATAATATAAGTCTTGGCTTTGGCCCAACGCAACGTTTTTCGAAGGCCCGAAACTCTGCAGTCCCAAGAGTTATGGAACATAATATATCCTATGTCGAGCAACTTCCACTCATAGAGGTTAGTACTTAACAATTTTTTCTTACCTATATATTGTTAGTATTACACTTTAATCATTTCATACTGAGAGAATTTTCACATAAAAATTCAGAACCTTAATAGTATATGATACAGCAGCATCTTCACCAGACATCGCAGACCATTACTTACATCTAAACTTGAAAATGTTCAGAACTGTGTTTATATCTAGTGACTGCAAGGAATATCACAACCTCTAATACATTCAGCATATTTACGAGTAAGACTCTAACTCTAACTCTAGGTATGTAGGCAAACGAGCTACCTAGCTAGAGCCTAAATCCGGATAGCAATGAATTGTCATTAAATAAATAGTTCCATTGAAGATTACGCACGCCATTTACCTTGTACGAGCCTCTATTGTAACTCGAAATCAGACCTCATCAGTGTAATGAAATGTAACTATATTTTATGTACCTTTAAAGCGAAGTTTATTATTATCGTATTGATTCATGAATTATGTAATTTTTAAAGGTTTTGCAACTTCTTTTATAACTACGCTGAAGTGTTAATATTATCAACGGGTTCACTATACGTATTCATAAAATATGAATTAAAAATTAATTGCCCTTAATTATTTGCCTTTTCAATTGCAATTCCAATCTTAATGGATTTAATTAGGGTAATTAGATAACACTAGACACTAGACTAGGTTTTTAATAATCTTACTTCACTAGTGATAATAGTTTATCACTAGTGAAGTTACATTATTAAATACATCTAGAAGTTCGCTATACTTATCTATGTGAAGGAAGGACTCTTTCTGTTATAGCTCTCTTCTTCTCATAGAATTGATTGCAAACCTACATGAAATTGGATAACTAAAAAGAGAGCTTATCATTTTTGTCCTCTCTTCATATGGGGAATATAAGTCAATTCACTCTTTGTGGGGTGCGCCAAAGTTCACCTAAATTTTCAACTCCGAAAATTGGAACTCCGAAAATGTTCTTCCTAACATTTTTCATCCTAACAATCACAATTCCTAACTACTCTGTCTCTAATGTTTTAATTCCGAATCATTCAATTTCATAATGTCGGTAGCAATAAACATCTATTATACTATTATTTATTTTCCTATATTTTGTCAACATAACCATCTTTTACACTATTATTGAAAGTCATACTTTTTTTGTTTAGATTTATTTTTATTAATAATAATCAGGATTATTTACATTAATTTTGCGTAACTTTTACAGTTTTAGTTATTTACACTTAACATGGTTTTTATTAATTAAAGCGTCTTCTTTGATTTTATTTAGAGCGGTGTGTACTTACAAAGATAAGAGTAAATCTTAAGTTAAAACTGCGACCATAATGCACGAGCCGAGCGAGCGAAATCTAGCCGCGATCATTCAGCCAAGTTCCAGAAACGAATCGGTCATATTTATAGTTCTTGGTTTAGGTTAGGTTAGAATTGTGACCACACAACGCACGAGCCGAGCGAGCGAAGCGAGCGTGCCGCGGCAGCGGCCGGCGAAGTGCCAGAAACGAATCGAAGTACCTAGATAAATGTTTCTTTCTAAGTATGAGTGACAATATTATGGTAATTATGTTTAGGGGTGAAAACGTTAGGATAAAAAACAGTAGGAGCTTTAATATTGTATGTTAACGATTTTATTCATAACAATTTTCGGAAACATGAGTGTTATGAACATCGACGGTAGCACTATAAATAGTATGAATAAAAATTTTAGGATGCAAAATTTTAGGAGGAGTGATCATTCGGATTACAAATCGTTAGGAAGAACAATTTCGGATAAAGAACTTTAGGTGAGTCAATATGGACCCCTCTTTGTGAGTCTACACACCATAATTAATATGAAGTTAGAAATAAGTTATTACATACTAAATTCACGATTTATCTTCCAATGTCGTGACATTATTACAAAAGTCATATTTCCTAGATCAACACTTAACTCACTAAACTTGAGCTGTCAATATTTGACGTACCTACTCTATTCAATCCCAGAAGTTTATATCAAGCTCGTTAATCTTTTGCTGACCACTTCAGTAAATATTTGGTATTTAAATAGGTATTTTTAATCTATACCCGACTTCTCAAGGCATTATTATTAAATTGATGCTTGTTCCGACCGTTTAACAATATTTCAGTGGTCCTAGAACATAATTCTCATTGGCTCACATCTATAGTGCGTCCTGTCCGGTATGACCTACACTGACAGCGGGACTAATCCACAAATTAATAGTCCCTCAACAGACTATGGAGCTGGACTCAAAATATTGAATACCGAAGGCGGAAGCGGGAAATGGCTCATATTGCGAGAGGCCTATGTCCAACAGTGGTTTGTGATATGCTAATTAATTGTTTGATAACATGTTTAGATTTATCCAAACTCTACATAAATCATGGATAGTTAAAGAAGAAAATCTTTATATATTTCATTAAATAAAGTCGACTTTTTCATCAAGAAAGTCGACGGTTAACATAATAATTACCCTTTATGTTATGTATGAATTATATTTGACTACTTCATGGATTCACTTCATTATATTTAGTCTATTGATGTTAAACATATATTGCACACTCATTCTTACTAACAGAACGTGTCCGCTCTAATAAAATAGTAATAAAAACATATTATTTAAATGTATTAAGTGTTACTTTGCGTATGTTTTTATCAAATTAAAAAATTAGGATTACCCACAAATTTAAAATAAACACACCCTGGTAATTATATTAAACGAGTTACTAATCTATTATGTAAAAATAGATTCCATAAATCATGCTTGTGATCAATTTACGCCATATGTGGACATATAGTGTGGGTTGAATGAGTTTCGGCGATATATTTGAATAAAACTAACAGGCGGTCCGTGTTCTCGCTCCTTTCGCAATATTACTGGTCTCATAATGAACTGAATATTTGATACTAGTTTTATTGATGAGTTCATAATCAAGTTGACATAAATGGAGCTAATTTCATTATTTTCCATACAATACTCATTATGAGAACAAGAGTGACCATCGAAATTAATAAGAAAGACCTATTAGCTCCCAGTACCAGGGCGCGAGCTGGCAATAATTACATTTTAGAACTTTTAAATCAAACAGAACCAGTTTTACTGCTTTGTAAGCGATAATATTATATTATTTGGCATAATTGTATCACCGGACTTTTCTTTCCCCTGTAAATTGAAGTGGTCATCGTCGTCGTTCCGAATTCGACATAGAAGATATTTAAAAAAAAATAAAGCAACCGAATAAGTTAAGTTGCTTATATTAGGAGTGGGTTCATCGTAAGCAAAATAATGTATTGTGATTTTTATGCACCTAAACTGAACAAATGAAATTTATGGTGTCGATGGTTTCTCTTTGCAGACATGATAGAATACTAAGCTTTTTAAAAAGTCGTTTTATCTTAAATATAAAATATTGAGCAATGCTACAACGATTCTTATAAGTATTACGTGTAAAGTAAATAAAGTGGAGGTGGCAAAAGCAGAAACACCTGTAGGTCCTGTATTAGGTACAAATCAATGATCAATTGATTATGAGTGACAAATTAGAACGATGTAAGTTTTCTTTTCATCAGCGTCTCTTATGAATCTGTATCTATGCCTGCGTGCATGAAATCTCGCACCGTGGAAACCCAACGTAAGCCACCGACGCTTCCTTAGATATATGGTAGTATGATGATGTAAGAAGTTCACTAAACAGATAGCAGGCAATCGCTGTACATAGTGTTTGCAACATTAGGTGTATTCCTAATAAACGGGGCAAGCCTGGTTGCATTTAAAGCTTGTATCGACTTTGGTCTGGGGTCTCTTTTACTTTTTTGTTCGCTTGATTAGGCTTATTTCGCTTTCCAACGTACCGACACGAACAGATCAGATGAAACTGTAAGCTTCAGCATGGTCAAATCAAAATACACATATCGATATAATGAAGAATATTACCGGATATGCAAATATGGTTTTCGTTTCGTGTGTACCCGGTTAATCATTTCGTTCTAAAACTTCCATAACTGGTTACACGGGACTGTCAAAGTCACTCCTCTTATACGCATACGCATATTGAATTGTAGAAAAAACATGAAATGTACTTGCTTAACATACACAATAATTGATACCTTCTTAATAACCGTATATAAACTGAATAACGGTTACTAAACCGGTTTTTAAGAATCTAACAGAAATAATTCTGTTCTTGTTTATATAATAATCCGGTTTAAAATTTTACTAGCTTCTGAGTTTTATCTAATAATATTATGTACTTAATTTATTGTTTAATCAAATTTATTCAGAAGCCTACTTTTTGTTTTAAAATAAATAATTGCTTGAAAACAGCCACCACGATGATGCAATAACTTCCGTAACTTCCTAAAATACATAGTGAGGTGAGAAAATTTCTGTACTCTTTACTCAAGCGTGTAAAAATTGTCATAGTTGATTACCGTGTTTACATATAGATACACGCTTGTGAGTGACCAAGAGGTACGTACGGTTAGCTACGCGAGAGGTCCAGCGAGGCTATCAAACCGATACATCATTAAATAATATTGAACTGTCATGGGAAGTGTTGCTTAAGACAATCTGTTCTCGGTGTTAGGTAAGGATTGATGGCCCGCCTAAATTGAACTTAAAGGCTCTCTAACACAGCTGGTGACAGATTAAAAATGGCGATATGTCGACTAACGAATATAAGTTAGTGTACCATTATAGGCGGTGTATTATTTTTTGATTGATTCTATAATATATTAATTAACAATCGATTAAGGTACTATTAGCATATAGCTTCAAGCGTTATGTGTATAGACAATAATTAATTAGGTATATTATTAGATAAGAATCAAGTTTCTTAGGAATACGGTAGTTAAGTTAATAAAATCTAACGAGCTCAGAAACTACTTGAACATTGTAAGTAAAATAACAATTATATACATTTGTAGGGTAATATTTAGGAAAACTCTACGTAGCGTTTCAGCCTGGGTAATGAAAGTAGTGGTGGTGTCCTCTTGTTCACGTCTGCTCATAATATTGTTACTCCTTCTATCCGGAGTTAGCGAGCTTTTAGTCAATTTGAAGAACCCTACAGCAAACATAGTTTTCTTCACACATCAGCACAACATTTTCCTTAGTTTTCGCTGTCTTACTATTTCACTAGTGTTGTAATATTATAGTGGAAGCAACTACAATTGCTGTAGTAAAGTAATCGTCGAGCTAGTGGGCGGGCATGACACATAATACATATACATTAGATTTTGTTCTGGGCTGGTCATTTAATTGTTGTATCTTAACCATTCAATAGTCACCCACGTGAAAATAAATGTAAGGTAGGAGCACTTTCAAAGCGACGCCCTATTTGGAACAAGTTAAAGTTAACAAATTATTATGACTGCATTATAGAGTATGAAGTAACTCATGACGTTTCATAAGATGTTCAAGTGCAACGTCACCCTCCGTCTAATAGTTACTTATGCTATTATTGACGGATAAATATGTAGGCCAAGAATCCAAAAGCATCAGTTGCACTACTCACCTTCTCAAAGAACCTTCTCCAAACATCCCTAACGCACTAGTAAAGTTTCAAGACAATGTGGAATATTTGCATTTCATAAAACTACAACGTTTGGGCGTGGAGGTGACACTTTTGTTGATTTTAGCTAGTGTTTTAGAATACTATAAATATTACTATTACATTTTACTATTTAATTAATATCCTGTAGATATATAAACTAATATAGAAAGCTATCCAGCTAGGTATTATTAAACGAACACAGTTATTTTGGCAATTATTATATTAGACCCGACCTCACATAAACTCCCAACATTTCTACTCAAACAGATCTTATTAGCCTATCGCTGTCCACTGCTGGACATAGGCCTCTCCCAATGTTGTGAGGTTTTGGCCTACTGTTGTCACACTTTTTAAGGTTTTATTTCGAGTTTTCCTTCAGTCGCAGTGATATCATCTACGACACCCTTTTGATGTAATAGGGTGGTAATATTCTTCCTTCATCACCACACGGAAAAATATGCCCTACCCAAGGAACAATTAAGATTAGATTAAATTCTTATGCAAATTAAACTATGTCAACAGTGTCAACACCAACCAATTTCAATATTGTTCCTAAGTTACTTCTATGGCAAACGTGTAGATAATTATTTCCTCATCTCAACGTCCACAGTAGCTTAGTTAATGTAAAGTTATTAAGGCTTTCTTGTTTATATTTTCTTACCACACATAATCATTGACCAACACATGATTCATCTTTACAAACCTACAGGCCATGTCTACAACCAGTCATAACTTCTAAGCGCAAATACGCTTAGTCCAATATTTGTTTTGTATGTAGTATACTATCGTTTTCATCTACATGTAAAAAACGCAGGTCATTGAAACACTTTACTTTTAACTTTGTAGTATAACATAACGAGTAGAAGAAAACGTCTAAAAAGTTACGAGGTATGATTTCGTTCCATTCTTACTGTAGTCACGGAGTTCACTTTTTTTTGGTGTGCAAAATCCCCTCGAGTACCACCCCCAACGGAGCCGGTGAGAGTGGTTATCTCGCACTCGAACCGACCAAAACACACGCCGTTTTCGGGTTTTCGGTTGCCGGAGGTGAGATTGTAACATATCCCTCGCACTCCGGCTGACCCAGGCCCACTACGAGATCGCCAAATAAATCTAAAATATTTACCTTTGCATATAACGGAGACACGCTGCCTGACTTATGGGTACTATACCAATGATAATGATTTTCATACAATATCCATTTATTCATATACACATTAATTTACGGGTGGTACCAAATACGTTATCAAGAAGAAGGTTATCAAGAGTATTTCATCTGATATCAATTATTGTACCTAATATATAGGTACTAGCCAATCAGTTGATCTGACAATATCGATACCCGCTGGATGTGTAGTTTATGTGCTTAACTTTTATATTGATGCGTAGGCAATATCAGTTTATTATAACCTAAACGAGGTGATAAACCATTTTCAATTAAAATACTGCCTACATACTCTTATCTGACCTTTAACTATACGAGAGTAGTTTTTCAAAAACAATATCATTATCATAGCGTAAGCCCCCGGTTGCGGTTACGAAAGCAAATACATAGTATCTGACAAGCCAGAAAAAAAATTCTGTATATAGTTCACAGCTAGAGTCACAACAGTTAATTTACAGACGTACGGAATAACCTGCTTAAATTAAAGTTAAACAAGTAGGACTGGTTTTGGTTTTTGATTTCAATCACTACCAAAATAATTTAGGTTATATTTTTTTACACTAAATAATTATACAATGGCGGACTCTTCTTGTGCATCTTCAAATGTTCCTTCTACTATCATCATCATAATATAACAATTGAATTTTATCAAAACTAATACTTAATTGTTCTTAATTTTATACTCACATCTGTAAATAGAGAAGTGTCCGTAGCTACCTTGGGGTAAATAGAGAAGTGTCCGTAGACTATATTTTTTGGTTCTATATAATTATGTATTTGGCATTTTGCAGGTATAGCCGTATACCCAATTGGGTATACGGCTATACCTGCAAAATTATTGAAAAGAGAAAATACAAACCTTTTAATGTCTTCATTCTCTATGAAATTTTGGCATGCACTGTCACTACAACCCTGCATACGCTGATTTTACAAGCCTCCACACCCTTCACGTAAAACTTTCACATTCCATGATGATATTTAAATTTTATTAGTTAAATACCTACAATTCTGAAGCTAAGATTAAATTTAATCAGTAAACTAAACGAGACTGTCCTTTTAGGTTTTCCTCAAATAATATCATTGAGTAAATAGATAACCAATAAGTTTTGTCTTAATCTCAACGCCTATCAGTTTCGTAATGGAGTAAATGAAAAAGTTAAGTTTCTTTCAAACGAAATGTAATTACATCTGTAACGAATCACTCTATTTAGGTATTAAGTGACACATTATTATTATTGTGATTAATGATTAAATGTATAAAAGGTGTGTCCGTGTGCTTAATACATCTGCATCAATGTCGGCGTCGTGTCTAACAGCTGCATTTGGCTGCGTCGTAAAGAGATGCAAAACTAGTTACTTACTGCGTACAGGATGCCGTAAAGCTTCAAGTTGTATAATTTAAGATCACAAATAATATACGTCGTCCTTGTACGTTTATACAACTTACAAGGACGACGTATATTATTTATTTTCAAAAACATATTGAGCCTATTCCCAACTCACTTGTGGTCTTTTAGTGTAACGACATTGCGGTTGAACTTCGATTTTTTTCCGTGAAGCAACTGACGAACGGACCTCTACACTGAGCGGGGATCGAATCCACACCTCCTGCGTAGCAGTCGCATTCCTGCGGCCGCGCCTCAGAGGCTGTTACGCATATTTATTAATGGGTTAGTAACCTTAAAAATACTGAGACAGGTCTCAGTATTTTTAAGGTTATTAATATTTTCAAACAATAGTAAAAAATATATTGGCAAATATTTTAATAAAGGTAGCATAGATAGCTACTAATTGATTTAAAAATTAATTCTTTAAACAACTGAACTAATTAACCACTCGATTTAAGACTACCAACAGAGGTCTGTATAACACTAAGAAGCGTAGGTGCCTAAATATTATATAACTATTAAAAATCACGAATTTATCAAAATTATGATGGCTTATTTAACCGTTGTTATGTATGAGAAATTTTCCATCGTTCATCTATTAATAACAGAAACCCTTTCACTCAAACGGTTTTTATGAGTTTTGCGTGACGGTGAGCCACTGATACCTTCACCATTAGCACACAATATTATCTATTCTATAGTGTTCATGCATGCATAAAAATATCCTTTTGATGGAAATCTATACGCTCAATAGGAATGAAATCAAATGTCATGTCATTAAGTTTATCAATATTGGATCTATGAGTTATTATAGACACATTATAAGTATTAGTTATGTAAATGAAGTGTCCAGTTTGTTAATTTCGTTAATCATTTTAATTTTTATTAGACGAATACCGATTACCATAGTCACATAAGCGTAAGAAAAGAATTATTTATGTGATTTTATGACATAGTCACGCCTGTAAAGTCTTGGAAATATGAGCACGAGCATGATGCATTATATCAACACATTTCGTAAGGGGCGAATCTATCGTGAATAGACAGAGATGAGATTGTATTATACTTTAACATTCAAATAGCTAGAACAATGTATCGACAAGATAATATATATCTACATAATTAATTATATTTAATAAAGAAATAGAAATATGCGAATCATAAATAGTTTAGTGTTGGAGTCGGTCTTGCGAACAATAAGTTCTAGATTTGCATTCTGGCTATTCTTATACAAAAGAATTTGCTTACTTAGATTGTTTTGTTATTGTTTTATAATATTTTATTATTTCGGAAAAAGTTACAGCTAGAAGACCGATTAGAAACAATTGTAATATAAAATGGTCAACTACAAAGTTTCGCGTATAGTAGTTATTATGATATATAAGTACAAGACGGCAGATACCATTGCAATTGTTAGGTATAGTATATAATATATTTAATCAAATATACCTATGTCATAGTTATACATGATGTAAAGGAAAAGGTATTCCTCCTTTTAGTTATTGAGATAATCTCATTACACTTTGTCAAAAAATGTTTTGCTAAATTTGACTTTAAGTTAATTAGGCCTCGTGAAAAAATAATCTAAATCGTACTCATGGCATAGTGAATTGTACACTCGACACACCCTAATTAGGTAGGAATTTTGTCTGTAGGTGCAGGTTGTTATCGGCACATATAGTAGCTTTGGTTTCCTCAAACGCACAGATGACACGCTCATCTTGCTTAGCAATTCATAACAGTCAATAGAGTGAGCTCCCAGTTTAAACAGAAGAGTCAAATCAGTCTTATGTCTACGTTCGTATAATGGGAGAATGTGGAATTGTCTACATCTGCTCAAATAATGAGGTAAATAGGTACCGGACTTATTGAATTTGATGTAACGTAAGGCTAGGCTAGGTAAGACTTTAACAGTAAAATTATTATGACAGTAATATGATGTGAACAGGTGTTTCTTTACCGTATCCAAATCGGCATAGAAATATTATTAATACACCGTGAGTTGCTTATGAATTACGTAATGGTATATCACTTGATTTCATTCCTATCTCGTGACTATTACTTACATGGCAATAGCTACTGGCTTCGCCTGTGTGGAAATTATTCCATTTCATGAAAATGTTTCTCAAATAATGTAATTGTAGAAAGATAGATGGCGCTGACAATGATTTTAAGTTCTAATTTCGATAAATTCGTTTATACGTTACGTTATTATTTCAGCAATATTTCTTCTTTTTCATTCTATTGCGATGATAGGATCGTATGGTTTGTAATGTTTTTAGATTAATTTGTCCAAATAAAGCAAGCTCAATATCAAAACCCTTCACAAATTTTCCATGTGCCCGGCAGCGCCATTCCTTAATATCACAGTAAACGGAAAAACGTGGAAGAGCAATCTACCTAATCGAGTAGACTTGTTCACCATCAGACATCGCCTTATTCGGACAGATTTTCGATTTTTACAAATATTTACTATTTACATAACTGTCTATTTGCTTTTCTTGTAAAATTATGAAAATTTTAAAGTATCAAATTATTTCTTCAGAATCAAAACATTCCTACAAACTTTTCCGCAGACCGACAGGACTTATTTATTTCATAATATGGATGTGTACACACATTCATATGACTATAAAATCGACAATGCTGACGGCAGACACACCGTATCATGTGGGAAATATGCTACTCCATCACCAAGTAAGGAAACATAATATGAACGCTTGATTGTTAATATTAACTGTATCTAATCGCTAATCGTTAATAAAGGAATTAGCGTGCAACTTGCTTGTCATAAAATATGTCTTTGTAAACGTATGTGATTATGTTGGTGATTATAACACTAAAATATGCCTACACATATAATGATTGCTGTTAATGAATGCTGTAAAATGTTATGTCTGTCTGTTGAATAAATGTACAGAGACATAATATTGAGTCCATTAGGTATTAGAAATTTTAGTAGGTACTATTAACTAAAAATGTTCATGTCCTCTTTAATAGGAAAATTAATCAGTTAGCTTAGGCCTTAGGCAATCAGTTTATCAATAAAGTTACTGTAGGGTAACACAACGGTAGTACAGGGAGAGAGAAATCACAAAATAGATTTAGAAGCGAGAGTACCTACATGAATAATTCAGTAAAGGTCGACATGGACAATCAGATCGAGGACATTTTATGGAAATGTCAGGTCAAGAATAACCGGCGTGCATATGTGAAAACAATAACGAAAGTTAAAGAAGTGTGAGCCGTGCGGCAAGACTGTAGCAAGTAGAAAGATGTTGTTATCTCTCCCTACCTCTATGCATAAGAGGCGTCTGATGAAATAACATCTACAAGATATGCTTATATGTATATACAGGGATTATAAACTAGCGTTTTATTTAACTTTACTGATACGCTGAAATGTAAATAATGCTAAGCGATATGAAAATTAATCGCAATTTATTTTATGCCAATGTAGTGTACCCGGAGTAGGTACCTACTACCATTGCCCTCGGTTTGGGAGTGTTTACCTAACGCACTGTATAGGTATGTGTGTAGTTTATAACAAAATATGAACCTCAAATATTTTGCGTTTTTGGGACAAAGTTCAAAAACCAGTAAACTCAGTTAACCAGAAAACGCATACTGCAAGTAAAAATAAAAACAAATCTGTTTGATTCTAAACAATCGATAGATTAGAATTGTAACCAGTTTATTTAAGTTATAGAAACACATACATTTGATTTCAGTCAGAATGATAACCATATGCAAAAACATATTAAGGATCCTTTAAAGAAATTCAAGCCAGGTTGGAAGGGAAGTTGTTTCGACCCATATTATATTTGTTTGTCCCTTACTCCTTATTTTATACTTTAAATGTACCTATTAATATTTAAAATTCATATTCATTTCTACAAGAGACTCTAGACTTTTTTTTTCCGAGCGCAAAATCGCCACGGATACCGCCCAAACCAAAGTCGGTGGAAGTGGTTATATGTCGAACTCGAACCGACTAAAACGCACGCCATCTATGGGTGCCTAATCTCGATTGCCGGAGGTGAGATTATACAAGATATATCTCACGCACCCCGGCAGACCCGGGGACATCTTTTTGAGATGACCCTCTTCCCCTAATGTGGGAACCATAGTGTCCCCATCTTTGCGCCGCCCCGTCGCGGCCTGCTTCTGCTAGGGTGATAGACGACTGGGGTGCGACGTCAGGTAACCTCCACGTTGGCTTCCCCGTTTCTTCCCCCTTTGGACCACGGTCCTGGGGAGCGGATGCGGGGAAGCTGGTGCACCCTGGACAGCGGCCAATAGACTTCAACTTCTAGGAGCTCTGTTGGTCGTTGACGAATTACCTGGCAGCTGACCCCATTGCACGAGGGGGTCGTGGTATGGCGGGCCTGCAAGGCCCGCGGTCGTCGCCTCTCCCAGTACCCCTCTGATCTTAGAGGGGACAGGGGAGAGACATTGTGATTCATTTGGAATCAAGGGACGGGTTGGCCCACTGCTCGCGCAGGGGCTGGCAGGCACTAGTGCCACCGTTGGAGCTGGGAGTGTTGGCTGCTCTCCCGCGTCGCGTAATCTCCGGGTGATCGACAATGACCAGAGTGCTAGCCACACTCTGGAAGCCGTGACCTCGGAGGACGCGGGGCTTGCCTTTATTGGCCGGCCCACGACAAGGAAAGTCTTTAAAACCCGACAGCGAAGTCGTAAAAACCTGTGGATACCAGGGGACCTCCACAGTATATACCCCGCTTCTCGGAATGAGCGTCACCCGGGAAGTGCTTGTAAATCGTTTCATACTCGTGGGACTTATATGGATGCAATTAAACCAAAAAGAACCCCCCAACCTAGCGAAATAGTCTGCGCGGAGGTCGCGCAGCGCCAAGACGCGGAGGTCGCGTCAGTCTCGGCGGTGCTGGAGAAGTTCGGCACCGCCAGCGAAGGGAGCCGGGCAATCAGTCCTGTTCTACCAGGACTGCAGATTAAGCCGGCCAAAAAGCGGAGGCGGAAGAAGCCCCGTCCGCAGAAGGACGAGTCGGATTTGGACTTCACAAATACCGACTCGTCCTCCGGCAGCACTAGTGCTGACGAGCATCTGCGCCCCCCTCCGCCCAAGGTGGTCAGCCTACTGGTTGGCCGCCATATAACGCGAGGTGGAAAGAGGGCTGCCTCCCGAGCTCACTCTCCCCGGGCTCCGACCTCAGACGATGCAGGGGCGCCGCCGGGACCCTCCAAATCGGCGGCGTCAAATCTCAGCAGGAGAACGACTAGTGCCCTTGTGGAGTCCCTACAAGTTCTTGTTAAAGGACTACAGGGGCTCCCATCCGCAGAACAGCAGCAGCTACTAAACGGCTTGCACACCCTCTCCGAGGAGAACACTGTTCTCTCGGCGGAGCTGACCGCGGTCCGCAAAGAGCGAATTGAGGCTCGACGGCGAGAGACCGAGTTCCGCCGGGAAATGGCCCGGATGGCAGCTGAGCTTGAGGGGCTCAAGAAGACGGTGGTGGGTATGCCGGAGGGGCGGATAACTCGGTCATCGTCACGGATGATGCAGCCGCCGCAATCGGTGCAGCCGGTGCAGCCAGCGCAGACGTCGGTAATACCGACTCCGCCAACTAGGCCAGGTAACTCGGAGCCATGGGCAGCCTGTATGGCGGCAATGGAGAGGCGGATGGAGGAGCGCACGAGGAGTATGGTGGAGGCCATCATGGACTCCATCCGTCGTCCGCCTCTTGCGCCACCGTCCGGGTATGCTGCTGCCCTTCGAAAGGGCACTAACCCACCGCAATCGACTTGCAGCCCGCCTTCCGCTACTGCTGCGTTGGCAAAAGTCACTCCGGGTTCCCAGAGCAAGGGCAAGGGGAAGGGTAAAGGGAAGGGGAAGACGTCTCCAGCTCTAGCCCACGCAGTCGTAGAGCCACACCAAGTCCCAGCTCCGACTGCTTCCACAAGCTCCCCGGCAGAGGGGTGCTGGGAGGTAGTCGGAAACAAGAAACGGAAGCGGAATGCCGCCAAGAAGGCAGCCCGAAAGGCCAGAAGGGCAAGGGCTGCCGCAGTGGAAGGAGCGCCGAGACGGCTCCGTGCCCCCCGAACGACGGCCGTCGTTGTCACTCTGACGGCGGAGGCGTCTGAAAGGGGCATGGGGTACGTCGACGTGATGCGCAAGGTGAAAGGCATCGATCTCGAGGACCTCCAGATATCCGGTGTCAAGTGCAAGGATACACGGACTGGCGCCAAGCTTTTGGAGGTCCCCGGCGCCACCAGTGGCCCCAAAGCCGACGCCCTAGCGGCTAGGCTTCGGGAAACACTGGACGCAGCCGACGTCCGGGTGTCCAGGCCCAACAAATGTGCGGAGATACGCATCACAGGCTTGGACGTATCCGCTACGGCCGAAGAGCTTAGGCTTGCCGTGGCGGAGGCTGGGGGCTGCCCCCTGGATGCAGTAAAAGTCGGAGCTATTCACTTCGGCCGACGTGGACAGGGGGCGGCAGCTGTCGGCTGCCCCATCGTGGCAGCCCAAAAAGTTGCCGACCGGCGGAGTCTACTGTTAGGAGGCTTCCTGAGGGTGCAGGCACGGCTCCTGCAGGCCCGGCCATCCAGGTGTTTCAGATGTCTGGTGGTGGGTCACGTGGGGGTGCAGTGCACGGCGGAGATCACGGTTGGTGACCGGTGTTTTCGCTGTGGCCAGCCCGGTCATAAGGCCGGCACGTGTCAGGCTCCGCTGCACTGTTTTAGATGTGCAGCGGGTAGCAAACCAGCCGACCATAGGGTTGGCAGCAAGACCTGCACCGGAGGGGAGCCAAAGCCGGGAGGCCGGCATTCCGCCTCCAGTTCGCGGCGAGGTGTGGAGGAGAGGGTTCCATAATGGATCCTCAACTCCGCATCCTGCAGGTGAACGTGGGCCACGGTGCCGATGCTCAGGCACTTCTGCTCCAGAGCATGGCACAGTGGTCAATTCATGTCGCTGCTGTCGCCGACCCATACACACATCGGTTTCTCGGGCCTGCCTGGGAAACCGACCTGGGTGGGTCGGCGGCATTAGTGCACAACGCTGCTGCAGGCAGTCCTCCCCTTGCCGTCGTTGCAAGAGGGCATGGCTGCGTGGCGGCACTTGTGGGGGAAATTGCGGTCGTGGCCGTATACCTCTCGCCGAATCGAGACATATCTGACTACCGGCGTTCGCTGGATCAGCTTGCCGTTGTCATCAATGCCTGCTATCCTCACCCAGTTCTTGTGCTCGGGGACTTCAACGCCTGGTCTGTGGCCTGGGGTTCCCGACGCACGAACGGGCGAGGCAGGGCACTGGAGAGCTGGGCCGATGGACTCGGTCTAGCTCTCCTGAATCGCGGGGCCGTTGCCACGTTCGCGACCGCGAGGGGTAGCTCTATTGTGGACGTTTCGTTCGCGAGCGCCTCGCTGTTGCGCCGTGTGCGGGACTGGCGTGTCGTGGTGGAGGAGGAGACTGCGTCGGATCACCGATACATTCGGTTTGATGTCTCCCCTCCATTGAATGACACGCCAGTTACGCCGACCCCACGCGAACCACGCTGGGTGCTTAAGCGATTGAATCGGGAGGTCCTCCTGGAGGCCGCCATCATACAGGCCTGGGCCCCTGCGCCGGACAGGCCTGTCGATATAGATGATGAGGCGGTATGGTTCCGGGAGGCCATGACACGTGTCTGTGATGCGGCTATGCCTAGGGCTCCGCCCTATAGTCCAAGGCGTCAGGTCTACTGGTGGTCAGCGGAGATCGCGGGGCTACGGCAGGCCTGCGTAATCGCGTACCGCCGGTGGACCAGATTCCGTAGGAGGCGTAGTCGCCGCGCAGATACGGAGCCCCGAGTGGTGGAGCTTCACGAGGGATACAGAGAGGCCAGAAGGGCCCTCCGAGCAGCAATAAAGCAGGCCAAGGCCGCGGCTCACAAAGAGCTATTGGAGACACTGGAGCGGGACCCATGGGGGCGGCCTTACCTTATGGTAAGAGGCAAGCTGCGCCCCCGGGCCCCGCCGTTGACTCAATGTCTCCAGCCGGAGCTGCTCGGAGGAGTTGTATGCTCTCTGTTCCCAGCGCGAGCAGTGGAACATGTTCCACCGCTAATGACTCCACCACCACGGTCGCCTACGGCACCCAGAGTGGATGACGACAACGTGCCTGAGGTCAGTTGGGTAGAACTAGAGCTGGCGGTGCGTAGGCTTAAGGCCAAGAACACCGCCCCAGGACCCGACGGTATTCCAGGCCGAGCTTGGGTCTTAGCTCTAGGGGAAGACGCTCTCGAGCCCCGACTAAGAGGACTTCTCAGCGCATGCCTGGAGCGGGGCCAGTTTCCAAAAGTGTGGAAAACAGGGAAACTGGTCCTCATTCGAAAGGCGGGGCGCCCGGCAGAATCGCCGTCCGCCTACCGGCCCATAGTGCTGCTCGACGAGGTGTGCAAACTCTTTGAAAGAGTGATTGCAAAGCGCCTCGTCGAGCACCTCTCTGGGGTGGGGCCGGACCTAGCGGACAGCCAATATGGCTTCCGTCGGCAGCGCTCCACGGTGGATGCCATCATGCGCGTGAGGTCTCTGGCGGAGGATGCGGTCGCTCGGGGCGAGGTGATGTTGGCGGTGTCCTTGGACATTGCCAATGCGTTTAACACCTTGCCCTGGAGTTGCATAAGGGAGGCACTCGTGTATCACGAAGTGCCTCTCTACCTTCGCCGCATAGTCGGGGCGTACTTGACAGAGAGAGCTGTCATCTACCCAACTGCGACCGGTCTCGGTCGGCGAGAAATGTCGTGCGGTGTTCCGCAGGGATCGGTCTTGGGGCCGCTCCTGTGGAACATCGGATACGACTGGGCGCTTCGCGGTGAGCTCGGTGACGGTGCCGCCGTCACGTGTTATGCAGATGACACGTTAGTGACGGCGAACGGTGCTACACATCGCGAAGCGGCCTCGAAGGCCACGACCGCGGTTGCCCAAGTCGTGGAACGGATCCGGCGGTTGGGTCTCGAGGTGGCGCTACATAAAACCGAGGCCATGTTCTTTTATGGGCCTCGGCGCGTGCCACCAGAGGGATCCAGCCTTACAGTAGGAGACATCCCCATCGGCATCAAGCCCCAGATGAAGTATCTGGGGCTCGTGTTGGACGGCCGGTGGGACTTCGGGGAGCACCTCCGAAGTTTGGCCCCCAAATTGAAGAGCACAGCTAATGCTCTGGCACGGCTGCTGCCCAACATGAGGGGGCCGGATGACTCCTGTAGGAGACTCTACGCGGGAATCGTACGGTCCATGGCCCTATATGGGTGCCCAGTATGGGCGGAGACCCTGAAGGCCAGACACGTGCAGAAACTGCACGCCCCGCAGCGCACGATGGCCATCAGGGTCATCAGGGGGTACCGTACGATATCCTTCGACGC
Organism: Pelosia muscerda; assembly: GCA_963691645.1. Taxonomy (NCBI): domain Eukaryota; kingdom Metazoa; phylum Arthropoda; class Insecta; order Lepidoptera; family Erebidae; genus Pelosia; species Pelosia muscerda. The sequence goes on from OY829100.1 coordinate 12,382,055, forward strand.
AGCGAGTCTCCTCGCCGGATCGATACCATGGATCCTGGATGCGAGAGCCCTTTCGGTGCTATATCGGTATCGAAAGGAGGCGCGGGAGCGGGGACATGAACCCGAGCCTAGTGAGCTCCGGGTTGTGAAGTCCCAGCTCCACGGGGACATGGTAGCCGAGTGGGAACGACGACTTGGGCAATCACGCGCAGGGCACGCTGTAGTAGCGGCGGTAAGACCCATCATGGGGGACTGGCTAGAGAGGCCACACGGTAGCCTCTCGTACCGGCTGACGCAGGTGATCACCGGGCACGGGTGCTTCGGGGATTACCTGCGTCGGATCCAGAAGGAGCCAACGTCCGAGTGCCATCACTGTGATGCGAGCGAGGACTCGGGGCTGCACACGCTGACCGAGTGCCCGGCGTGGGAGACGCCAAGGCGGGTCCTAGTGACAGCCCTAGGGGTGGGAGTTGTCTCGCTCGCCACCTTGCTCACGGTGATGGTACGATGCGCGAGTGCTTGGGCAGCCGCCACCTCCTTCTGCGAGCAAGTAATGCTCGAAAAGGAGGAGGCGGAGCGGGTCCGGAGAAGACTCCGGGCCCGCACTACCCGCGATGAGCGGAGGCGACTCGGACGTCGGAGGTCGCAAAATGACCTCCGTCCCCCATGAGCGCGGGCCTGGGGGTGACGGGTGGAGCCGCCGGTCACCCTAGCAGAAGCAGGCCACGGCGATGGCGCAAAATGCCACCCCATACCCAGGGGCTAGATGGGGACACCATGGTCCCCGCATTGGGGGAGGAGGGTCATCTCAACAGAGATGTCCCCGGGTCTGCCGGGGTGCGAGAGATATGTCTTGTATAATCTCACCTCCGGCAATCAAGGACCCATGATCGGCGTGCGTTTTGGTCGGTTCGAGTCCGACATAATCACCTCCATCGGTTTTGGTGGAGGTGGTATCCGTGGGGATTTTGCGCACGATAAAAAAAAAAAAAAAAAAAAAAAAAAAAGGGTGATAGACGACTCCACTGGTCACCCCCAGGCCCGCACTCATGTGGGAAGGAGGTCATTCTGCGACTTCCAACGTTCAAGTCGCCTCCGCTCAAGAGACTTTAGACTAAAAAGTGCACTTGCCTTAGGAATTTATTTGCATGTATAGTTGCCGAGCCGTAAGCAATATGTAATAAAATTATTCACAACGCCTTAGTTAAATACAAGTTCGCCTCTTCTAAAAAGCCATAAATCATAAACACATAATTGTTGGTGGTCAAATGGCCATTCAGAAATTAATTCCGTAAGTTACCATTTCATTCTCAGATACTTATTTGATTATGTCATATATTTATAATGTACTTTATAGTTTACACAATAAACTTAATATTATATTATCGTAAACTATACACTGTTTACTGTGATATCATTTTCATACATACTCAGGTTTGGGTCGGCAGAACGAGTATAATAGCAGTGGAGTTGCAAACATTCATAGGCCACGGTAACCACTTTCCATCAAAGTGGTGGGCCGTGTGCATGTCTGCAACCTAAGTCTGTTACTTTACCTCTTTGTCGTTTTTTGAACTAGATACTTACTCCTACTTCCCTGATACATAAATGTAAGGTGAGCGACGCTTGAATTTATAATTTTCATTCTTACCCCACTTCCGAACCTACCCGAAGACATTACTATCCTCGCTGCGACGACCCGAATCACTACATAGTATAAAACAAAGTCGCGTTCTCTGTCGCTTTGTATGCTTAAATCTTTAAAACTACGCAACGGATTTTGATGCGGGTTTCTTAAATAGATAGAGTGATTGAAGAAGAAGGTTTATATGAAGAAGCGAAAAATATTGCAAAAACCGGGTGACGCAAGCGAAGTTGCGCGGGTCAGCTATTTTATGATATTCAAATACAAGAACAAATAGATCGTCATAAATTTATGGAAAAAAAACATCTCAATTCATCAGTTTTCATTGAGTAATCTGCACCAAAATTTGTCCAATCCATTAGGAGGTATGATACCACACATCTAACGTTAATTTTATGAGCTCTGTTCTTGAGGATCGGGGATTATAATAGTAAAATACTATATGAAAAGTTTCAAACTTTAAGGATCCCTCACTATTACTTCTATGCTATATAGTTTAATAATGTAGTACGTAATACTACTAATGAGTACGTTTAAAACTGCAAATATTTAAACAAACTAAGTGATTATTGATCCTTAGTAAAAAAACGCTTGCAACTTCTCCCACCCACGTTTTACCATTGTCAATACGTACCTAATAGGAACTTTAGTAATATATAAATTAATGGCTCGCAATATAAAAATGCCGGTCGAAGATTGCACCTAATTGAAACTATTTTTATACTACTATAGATATTTTATTAATGTAATACTTCGTATGCAGAAGGACGTATATAATTAGGTTTCCTATTCATTTTTGAAGCCGTGTGAATAGCTATAATATACTTACCGTAATTGAATAGCATCGTATTATGTGCATTGAAATATACATATTCAGGAATTTCGTAAGACAGAGCTGCGCGATCGGGGAAATATCTTTACATTTTGGGTCTGAATTTACAGAAAATTGTAATGTACATGTATCATTAGGGAAAGGCCAGAGCAAGTGTAGTGAAGTACATGTATGAAAACAATATAAATATGAATGTCGAAGAAGCATGAAACGCATGCCAGGGATGAAGCTATTGGGATCATTTTTTATTTATTTATTTAACACCCACGGACACTACCTTTACAAGGGACCCCTAATACTATAGTGCCATAACCTAAATATAATATATTTATATTATGACAATTGACAATACGCGGCCCTTGTCAATTTTGCAAAACATGTATATAAACCATGTTATCTCTGAGTACTGAGGTAGGACTCCAAGAGGACAGGGCCGTCACTTTATTAATCTAGTAATATATTTATTGCGTATCCGCGTCCTTCTTTCCATAATTTAACTTGATTAAAAGCTTATATGAGCGACCCGCGTTGGACCCCCACTTAGAGTGTACATCGAAAAACTATTCACTGCGAAAAACGAAATCGTGCACTTTCCTGTTTTAAGTCAAGTTACGTATATAGGTATCTACTATAATATCAATAAATAGGTACTAAATAAAAAGAAAAGGATAGCGAAAACTATGAGCACCAGCGCCGCATAAATGTTATTATATCATCACTAAAGATTTCACTAGGTATGTTGTTAAACAAAATTACATTACGCAATCGAGTATTGACTGTATTCACGTGCCTACAGTCTTACTTCCTCAAAACATGCGTAAATCTTTATTTTTTGCTGCTTAGGAAGCTAACATTATGTAATTAAAAGTAAGTTTACATGTTTAATTGAAGTAGCAGTGTAAACAAACAAAAAATCACTTAAAAAAATTATCACTCAATATTTACAAACATGACATGTCCAAAAATAGATACGAGTGTATGACCTTTAATTATCACTTCATAACTGGATCAGACAATTATATATTTCGTGGTCATTAGTCAAGACCAAGACCAATGTGAATTTATCACTCTTTGTCTGATTTAGGTGGTCAAGAGTTCATCGACTGAAGCCCAATCGCTATGACATCAACTTCACTTAGGATTACAAAACACTCTCACTCACGTAATAACATAACTTCAATAGGCTTTACGAAGGCTGTAAGAGCTTAAATAAATTTTGAAATTTCATTATGCCTCGCACTGTGGCGGCTGATGAGCCGTGACTCATATCTAATGGTTTGTGGATTGTAAATACTCTTTTATTTATAGTTATAATAACCAAAAACTGAATGATAATTACATACGCACAGTCACGCCTCTATCGCAGTGGGGCAGGCAGAGACCTGTATTCTCTCACTACGTATACTTCTTTATTATTTTCCTGCATTCTCACCTCTGCCTACCCCTTCGGGGATAAAGGGGTGAGTTTATGTTTATGTTTTATGTTTATGCTCGCCCGTTAATTTTCCTATCACATGATCAAAATTGTCTCGCCTAATTTTTGCCCTTAGATTTTTAAATGCCTAAGGGTATTAAACGAGTCTAAAACTAACAAGATATGTAAATTTAGATAGAAATTGATTGAACGGTGACAGTAGGCGAGACCAAAACGAGAAAACCTATCTAATTCGTAATGTAAAGGTATCCAGAGAGCGGATCATTACGAGAAACAGCCTGCCTACTGTGAAGTAGTGTGCGTGTTAAGCCCGCCAATTTCAATACAAAACACCAGTATTTTTTGTATTATGGACACTGATCTTCAGGCCTCCCATAAAAAATCCAGCTTTAATTGTCGGTGTAAGGATGGTTCTTGCACTGTTGTTATCTAAACTTTACATGGTGAAACTGTAAATTTAGAATGAAAAACACGTGCTTACCGGCAAAAACTACAGAATACCAGTGATCGAGCGCAAACTGTAATAACGTCTCAAAGATGCATCTGCCAATTAGCGTAGGGTGAGCGCTTGATCGCATATCTATGTGGTATTGGTCTCTTTTTAAAATTTAAAGCTACTCTAGCTACAGTGTAATATGCCCAAATTAAGCCGATTTCGTTCACAAAATATTTTCACCTATTTGATGACGAGATATCTACTTTTTTTACTACTTTTATTATTAACGACCACATGGTTTTTTAAATGACGTTTGCCTTTATTATCTGACCTTGTAGTTCAGTTTATTAGAGTGAGATCCTTTTGAATAGAATTAAATATTACTTATTTTGCACTAATTTAATTTGGGAAAGGAATATCCAATCTTCCAATCTGTAGACGAACATGATTCAACTACCTACGTGTGTGTGTTACCCCTCTGGTGTTGCAAACGTCCATAGGCTATGGTAACCACTTTCCATCAGCAGATGAGCCGTGTGATAGTCTGCCATCTATTTGGTATAAAAAACGGTTAAAGGAACATAAATTATAAAGAGGCCAAATTTTTATTTTTGTGTGCGTGTGTATGTTTGTAATGCATGAACTCAAAAACTACTGTGCCTATTTCAAAATTCTTAGACTATTCGAACGCAACAGTCCCTTGAGTAACACAGGCTATATTTATTGCTAGAAAAAATTGGGGATCCTAACTGAATCTTAAGTACTTAACTTAATCCAAAGTGTCCTAAAACTTCTTTCGTTGCATGCGCTGTGGAAACTTGAGGATAGAACAAAAGAATGTGAATCGAGTGGAGAGGTAAGTAAAAAAACGTATAGAGCGCGAAGCGCTATAATATACCACACTGTGCGATAACCAACATCCACGCGGGTGGAGCCGCAAGCAGCCGTTAGTCTCATATAATCAAAGTGTGTGAATACAAAATAAAAAAAAAACCTCGTGCTGATTCACTTGCGTTAACCGGAACTGAAGCACTGATGAATAACGAGACTCTGACTAACATTTACAACTGATAAATGAATAAACTCATGTATCGGTGCCGCTATTTGTGCAATATGATTGATATTAAATGTTATGGTAACTGCTAAGTATAAAATAGTACTAATACTAAATACATAAATATATATTACGAATATACATAGATTAGAGACGATGGCTAAGGCTCCACTCTCAGGGTTAAGACAGCTTAACCATATCACTATAACAGAAGTACCTAGTACAGTGGACCCTAAGCTATGAAGTACAAACTATGTATTCAGCCGGAATTGGTAATCGGATGACGATAATGATTATAAGAAATGGTAACCGGGTAACAAACTAGGCATAGTTAGATACCTGTACGTGGCATAACATACCTACATAAATTACCTACTTATGATAAGTGTGATGTCTCGAAAATAATGACGAACATTAATATAAGAAGAGATAACCCAAAACTTAGCCTAAGGCCTTTTAGTCAAAGCCAATATAATCATAGAAGTTAAAAAGTAATCAATCCATTCTCTTTGGCAACGTTAACAAATTGTGTCTTCAATGACTCGTAAAATCTCACGACTCTCACTCAACTAAATATTGTGAAATATTTTACCCATTCGCGCGCGTGTCATAAGTTTACTTTCAAACGATATTAGTTTACCTTTACGGTAGCTATCCCTAAAGAGTTGTAAAAAATGAAGTTTTTACAGTGTTCTCAAAGTCCCAGCATACTCTTTGTACGTAGCGGTATTTAATTAACGAACAATAAAGTAACTAGTAATCGACACGTACTAACTCTCTAAGTTACTATTTTTTTGTAATCATATCTCCAAAAATTGAATACTCTTGCCTTTTCTCGCTAACGTGTGGCGGAGCTAACTCTACATCGGATTAGAAGAGACTACAGTGTTCTGTCATATTAGCCTAGAAGTACAGTATAGTCACCCTGGTACCCTAGTAGACTTTGACAACCAGCCCAACTCATCAATTTCATCATGGTGTTAATGGCATCTAACGTTTGGCGTTGGAGCTCAGGGTCCGATCTTCTAGTATTTCTCTTGATTTGATTTTCTATGACTTTTGCAATGCATGCAATCAACAAGTATACAAGCTTGCAGATTTTGGTGGAACCCAAAATGCTCATTAATGAGATTGCCGCATTTTGTCTGTGAAACAACCAATAAACAATAATTTATCTTGTAATTTCGAATTGAGTACTAAATTACTACGCATGAAATATCTAATGGCAACACTTACATAAAAGGAACACATAGGACAGCACAGGCCTGCGCAGGTCATGTGCGTAATCATAATTTCAGTTATTAGTCATTACGGCGATTACCAATGCGTGTAATAAGATTTATCAGTAAACAGTATTCTCAGTTTGTCTATTTCTTTGTTCGTTGTACTGATTGCACACGAGGTCGTAGAGGTCATTTTCATCAATAAAATTTGCTGTGATTAATTTCATTCAAGTTTCTTTTTCTTAATTAGTTGCCTTAGTTATCTTAGTTGTTCTTAATACGACACCGCACGGGAAGAGATGGGGTGGCTCAAATTCTACTCTACCGAGAATCACGCAGCAATTTTCACACTGTTTGTGTATAAATTGTACACTACTCAGCCAAATAAAAAAAAACTAGTATATAAAACTGCTACTGAGATAAAAGCTCATCATAATATACGTAGGTAAAAGAAGCATCCTTGAAGAATTTAGATATTTTGCAAGAGCAAGCAGTCCTCACTTGAACAGGTAATATGAACGCGATTGTCCACAATGTGACCTCCGTTTGGACGATTAATATGCTAATATAAATTAATTTATTACGCAAGAACAGTCTAATATTTGAAACTGTTCAATCGATTCTAGTTTTATAGACGTTATTCCATTTTGTTGCTAGTATTCAATATTATAAATTTTCGACTTCAGTTTAGAGATGGAAATCCATGAAACCTCCCTTTCGAAACCGTGGTACACCTAGTAGTACCACTGGTGGTACCACAGTTATAGAAAAATAACCGTAGTACCACTGGTGATACCACAGTTATAGAAAAATAACCGTAGAACCTCTGGTGGTACTACAGTTATAAAAAAATTACCGTAGTACCTACCTCTGGTGGTAAAGTACCGTATTACCACTCAGTTTTACTCTTACTGTACATACATTGATTGAATTTATAAGTGTTTTTGGACTTAAACACCGAACCAATAATGTCTTGGAAGATTGGACCGTTAATAAAAATAGAGTAACATTATTACACTTGTTAAAAGTATTAAAAAAGATTAATCTAATTACGAAAGCAAATAAAGTTAAAATACAACCAAAACGGAGGGCCTTAGGTGTTATAAATTTTGACGTGATAAGAGATATTGAAATGGAATTAATAACAGATGTGATATCTGTTGGTTATGCTCTCGAGAAATTACGCTAAACGGACCAATTGTGTACGAATTTTATTGTTGATTTCTTTTCTCGTTAAACCTATAGTTTGTTAATTTCAATTTGCGTCAATATACGACTTGGTCATCTAGTTATGAGTGGCACCACGATCATTTCTTCCTAACTGTGCTACCATTGACTGTGGTCAGTGGTACCACAACTGTAACCTTAGTACAACCAGTCCACTGTTGGTACCACGGTAATGTAAAAGTAACCGTAGTACCACTGGTGTACTACTGGGTGTAACACGGTTACAAAAGGGAAACCTCTTAATATACCCGTATCCTTGTCCCCTATAAAATATCTAATAGTTTGAAGACGGGGCATCAAAACACGTAATTTCAATACGGTTAAAAAGAAAAATATGAATCTTTTGATATTTAGTAGTCTGTTTGATCTGACAAAACAAATCCGATTTACGTATTCACGAGGTAATGACGCATTGTTATTTCTATTTGATTACGTTTACGATTAGATTTGTGATTTAAGTTTAATAAGTTTTCGTAAGTTTTGGAATCACACGTTTAACATTTGTAATTTTATTGAATTGGTCATCTGTATTAAGGTGCTCTCACATCAATACCGATTGACATAACTTTATATCCTCATCAATATATATCCATATTTATATGATATAATAAGAATTAACGACAAATTTTAATTTAATATTATCGGCGCGCATATGTTATTAATGACATCTACTTTTATATGTATATGTACCCACGTTGTATAAATTTAAATTGTATTTGTAACGTACTCAATATGTAAAGCGTTTGATAGTGAGAGGATTTACTATACCAAAGACACACTTATGCTTCTATATATGCCAAATAAAAGTCATATAGCTGTTTTTTAAACACCTAATAACCTAGAAACTAATACTTACGACAAACAAGGCTATGGAAATAGTTTACGTAATATTGATCCACATAACGGAGTCGACGACGTCATCACACTTGGAGCAGCACCGCGACGGTTTTACAGCATCGCCGACAGCCGACCAGACGAGTCGCGACCACTGGCTAGACACACTGCGCTGATCTCATTATGTAGGTAGATTGCAGATTCGTCGACAATCGCGCGACAAGCTTCCATATTTACTTACCGAGTGCCAAGTAACTTGGGTTATGGGACATCTCGCCCACACAAAAACTGATCCGCGGGCCAAATGTCAACTTTTAAAAATGTGTATGGTTTCACACGAGTGGGTGAAACTAGTTCTTTTTTCATATGTAAATTTAACCAGTATCTATTGCTATCACATTATAATATCCTACACACACAACAATTTATTTTATTGTCCAATATACATCTGTTTTGTGATTATGAGACAACAGTACAAATAAGGTGGCAATAAGATACAGTTGTATGTATACATTGTGTTGTTTTAAAATACATTTCAACACTTCAGCATATCTACATAGAGTTCTTAGTGTTTTGCTGTTGCAAGACAGTTACCCACTTACCAATTACTTACTATAAAGAAAATTGCATTAAAGGTAATCCAATCTAATATTAAAGGCCATAAAGGTCCATTAGCAAATAACCCTTTCAATGTAGCTACGTATCGCGACGCGACAGATAACATACAGGCGTATTGAATGTGATTAGTTTTATGGCGTCAAGAAAACGTCTCAGAACGAGATAAAATTAAATTGGACTGTAAAAGTAAGAAATACTGCATGACCTTGGGGCAGAGCGGATTGTTCCGGGTTCGGTCGCTGCGCCTCACAGCCTTTCCGAGTTCCAGTCACCTCTATCCACTAAACATGTGACAAACTATGCAAATTTATTGGAACTTGATGCTCATTCAATGAAATATGATATCATTGTTTTACATCAAAATAAGCTATAAGAATATTTTGTGACTGTGATATGAATAAAGTAAGTCTAGATTTGTTGTCTGTTGGATTCGCATTTACATACACATACATGACTTAAGTTGGTTTCTTTAATTTTAAGTGTAGGTATGCTTTTCCCACTATAAGTAGTTCTAATTGATGTAACATGTCAAGAAAAGATGATATACTGCTAAAATATTTTATTAAGATTTAGCAATGTTTTATAATGAATTAAATAATAAGGCAATCACGTGGTATTTGATGCAACTATTAATGAGTATGAAGTTAAATTACAATATCAATATATAAGCAAAAGCTGAGATTAATATACCGATTCGGCGTTTTCACCTATCACAATTTCTTTGGAATAAAAATGTCCTACTTATTCGTTAGCATTAGACTCGTCAATCGTAGTCATAGTTGGGTCGATAGCAAGATCTAAGTGCAATTTATTAATGTCACTACTTAAAGAATTAACGTCTGTATCTGTAGTATCTGAGTTGACTTCTTCCACTTTCAGTTCGATTTCATTCGTAGTCTCTTTGTTAGATATGGCATTGGACTCAGTCGGTACCACAGCATCTTCTGTAACTTCAGGTACTGTTTGTGCTGGTGTTGGTACTTCAATGGATATAATCTCATTTTCGGTTTCTTTGGGTGACTCGGCTACTTTATTTTCTTCCAGTGGCCTAAATATCTCTTGAAGCGATGATACTTTTTTTTCCGAAGGAATTATTCTATTTAAATATACTAAAATGTCTGAGAGTGAAACAATTCCTACTAGTTTATCTTCTTTATTTACTAACAACAATCGATGACTTTCAGTTCTAACTATAACTTCTAAGGCCTCATATAAAGTAATACTTGAACGACATTTCTGTAACTTTTCTTCCCAGTCTTTCTTTTTATTTCTTACTTCACCTATGGTTAACGACAAGTTCGAATATAATTTTTCACTTACTAGGTTCAATACTTCATATTTTGCATAAACATCGATAAGCGTCCCGTTATCATCTAAAATAGGTAAAGCTGAGACATCTTTTTCCAGCAACAACTGAAAAGCTGTTCTAATACTTGTGTCATCAGTAACAGATACTATATCTTCGTAAGTTCCGATTTTTAATTCAGATATTGCTTTATGGAAAAATGTTAGTTCAGGGAACTCATTAAGATAAACAAATAAAAACCTTAATATTCTCTTATGAGAAAGGATGTACAAAACATCGCCGTTCACAGGATCTATCATTAAAAGACGATGAACGCGATTTTTGCTCAGCAAATTGATAGCGTCATGAAGGGACTGATCAGGCCCAACACTATACAAAGGTTTACGTGTCTGTCTTAACATTTTCCTCCAATTATGAAGTGTATGCCGTTCTAATTCTTCTACTGTTATATTTTCCTTGTCAAGGTGTAGGAGAATTCTAATAAAATCAGTAACGGTTATCATACCGACTAGAAGTTTTTTACTTGAATCCCAAAGTGGAGCAGAACGAATACCGTGAGATATAAGAGTGGGGAAAGTTTTCCTCACAAAAAATTGCGTATCAAATATGATAACTTTTGCAGACTTTGGTAAAATTTCATAACATTTATGATATTTAAAAAAGTTCAATAAAAGTCTTGTCTTATCTCTGCCTCCTATTGATATTTGTACAATCGATAAATAAGGATCATATTTCGGCAGCCCGCGAACTTCTCTAAATACCTGTTTTGCTTGCATAGGATCTAATGATGCGTATGAATTTTTATGGTATGTAGGTGAAGTGGTTTCAATTGATGAACGGCGAATTTGTTTAGTAGTCTTCTTTTTTGCAGTGTCTGACGAAGACTGGCTATTTTCAGAATGGGGCTTACTGCGAAAAATATCCATTACTCTAGTAATAGGGCTATATTTTCTAGAAGATGCACCTGTGACTGTATGATAATACTTCCTGTCCGAATTTTTACCATCACCATTCTGTTCATCAGTCGCACTCTCTTGAGACTCTGTTGTTTTTGCTTGTTTAGGAGTATATTTCTTAGCATCGCTTTTTCTTCTTAAACGGAAAATATCAAAAATAGAGCTCCGTGGACTAGAAGATGTCCCATGAAAAGTTTCATATTCTTTACTCCCACTAGCAGAATCTCTTTCTGCACTCGACGGTCTGGACGTGTCAGCATTTCTATCTTTGAAAATTGACCTCACATGAGGTCTTTGTGACTCGACACCACGCGTGCCAAAATGAACTGTATGTATATTATTATCTGCTACACTAGAAGGAACTTTTTCTTCTGTAGTGGCTAATGTGGTAACAACAAATTTTTTTCGCTCGCCAACTACAGTTTGATTCTGTGCATCCGATTGATGTTTTTTCTTCTTATTCTTGTGTTTAGATTTTCCATGTTTGGTCGGTGATTCTGTCGTCGCGGATTCATTTTCTAAAATTGGATCCATGTCCAAATATATTTACAAATGAACACTTTATTGCTTTATCTTAGCGTGCAATCCAGAAATGTCTGTGCCATTACCTGTAACAAAATAAAAATAATGATAAGACACCCAGAATTCACAAATGCACAATATAGTTTTAATCGTCGACGACGACCTATAGGTATAGGTATTATGATTTACATGATCAAGTCATTCTCAAGCACTATATAACTTATGGTTGAATAAAAACACCCCTCTCGAAAGTTTTGACTAAGGGAATCTTCACGACATAAAGGCGTATATTACTTGTCTTAAGTGCTTGCTGCCACATTTTATATTTTTTGCGGACAGGAATTAATAAAATACTTTCCAAAAACATTGGAAATACAAAATAACCTATACTGGAAAGCATGCTGTTCATATCTGATTGGAGAAGGGAAACTGATTCCCAGTTGGTTAGATTTGGGACAATAGGGTCAACAGAGCTATAGACCGTACAAATCCCTTGCTTTCATTCCCGTTAGATAATTGTCAAGTCAAGTATCTTTGTTTTTTTTTGTCGTTATGGTTTTGTAATTTATTAATACGTTTAGTTAAGAAATTTCAGCTCATCCGATACTGATCGGATAAGCCGGAAATTAATTTTTTTATATAACTACTGAGGTATATAAAAAAATGTTCTTTCCTTAGGTATATTATATCATAATATAATCTTATGGTTACGAAGTCTAAATACTACGAGGTCTAAATATTGTTTTGAAGTTAAAATATTTCAGAGAGCATATTTTTCAACTACATACAATGATGAAACCGCGGTAGCCTAGTGGTATGGGCAATGGACTGCTGAGACGAGGTCTCGGGTTCGATCCCAAGTTTACCATGGCACACACCAATGACTTTGCGATGCTTTTCGAAGTTATGTGTATTTATCGCAGGTTTATAAGTGCCCGGTTAATGGCAATAGGCTCGCCACGTATTACATTGGGACCTAAAACATAAACTGGCGAAATGTGGGTGCTAGCACCTCTGCCTACCCCTTCGGGGATATAGGCGTGAGTTTATGTTATGTTATACAATGATTTATGTTTATTTTGGGTATGATTTAAAAAACATGATATATATTATTGTACTATTCTTTATCATTGTACGGATCCCTCTCGTCGATACTGCAGTGCATTTATCCCGTTTTTATAAGCTTTAATTAGTTTGTACGTATTGCCAGTTCGTTGTCCATACTTAGAAAAATACAATGCACTGCATTTATTATTCAAATAAACATGTATTGTTTAGTGGCTAGTAAAAAATCAATTACTTGGGTACTGTTTAATTCTAAACAACGTTCACTGCTTTACATTTTAACTGTCGTATAAAATAAACTTGTAATACATGACGTCGTTGCTAAGCAACGCAATGCGCCAAATGCACCCATTTTACTACGTATATGTTAAGTTAGCTATTTATCGTGGCATTGCGTAATTTGCAAACCAGCTCACTCATCATTCCTCATAGTAATGTTACAATTGTAAAGATATATTCTAACTTGCTTGTTCTAAATCAGACCCTAAGCGGTAGCAGAAACAGTAAACGTATGACACAATTTCATCAATCAATACTCATGTAGAGCAAAAATTATGACCTCATGGAATTATTGACATACATACCTGCGTATAATGAAGGCTGCATATTTTATTAAACTGTTTTGTTCACTATATTCTATAATCTATAGAGACTAGTTTAAATCATATTTAAAGAACAGAGCACTATTTCACTGACATTGCATGTTATTCCCCACGTTATTATGAAGCGCCATATTGGTTGTCAAACTACAAGAGGGATTGGTGAGGGCGACATCTGCCGTCGGACAGGGGGATCGTGTCGTGGGGCGGCACGGCAGCCAAAACGGCTCGGGTTGGAATGTTATCATTGCGTATGTTACTCGCAGTTAGACATTCATATCGTGAGATGTCACGGTGAACTGATTTCAGATTAAAGTCGTCAGGTATAATGTAAAACTGAAGGGTATATTGTAAGGTACCAAAGTTCGGTAATTGGTAATGTGAGCTAGCGAATGCATCGTGTATGGTTATGCTTGTGCATAAACACCGACTTGTCCTTGTCATTTGTGGTGGTAGATAGGTACAACGAATAAAAAGTGTAGTTTAGTAGGCAGGATGCCCACTAAATATTATAAAATGTATGTGACAGTTTGTGAAGATGTTTAAATTTTTGTTATTCATCACACACAGTACATTATAAAATTACCTCTTATAGCTTGGAATAACACATAGGCTAAAAATTTCACACGGGAAACCGCAGGCAACAGCTTGTAAAAATTATGATAAACTGGGTGAAAAACATTCATAATGATACGAGTATATTCAAAGATTCACCATTAAATGACTGATCTTTCGGTGAATTCAATAAAGTTGAATTAAACATACAAGATTATATTCTTGCTAAAATATTGTTGATATTGACGTTTTGTAAGTACCGTTTACTGGTCTATGCAGAATAAATGATTTTTGATTTGATTTGATCTACATCGCATAACTGAAATTTATAAAAGCAATATAATATATACATTGTGGACAGATGTAAAGTGAACAATTACGTATGAACCGTAAAAGGTGCAAGATGAAAAAAAAACCTACGAGGTACTATCGAACAAGAATGTGATGATAAGAAAAACGTCATGGATAAGTCTACGAGATACGGCAACCACACGAAATAATTGTTAATTAATATGCACCTTCAAGATGTTTTTAGCGTACTGGATACATATAATACATTTGTTACTAATTTAATATAGATAATTATTTGTATCTGTAAATCTGTACATTTGGAGATATTAAAAAAATACTTTGTTTATGTTAAAAAAGTTATTTTGGTTATGTTAACGATTTTGATGCCAATCCAAAGACTTGGTTGCTGTCTCGGCGATTTATATGCCGTAGGACTTACAGCGTGATTTTACGCATTATACCTACTACCTATCAGTATATTTCAAGTGTTGTACCTAATTAAATTGTTCAAATGAGACGAATTGTAATTTATAAAACTTATACTAACTAGTTACAATATAGTTCCAAACACGTACGATTGATTGTGTTAATGACACTCAAGGCTCCAAACAGTTGGTTTGATCAATGCCAGCGGACATACGTCAAAAGACAACACAGTGGAATGTTGTCTTCATTTTAACATTTCTAAAGGAAATGCAACGAATAGCATAGTGATCCAAATTAGATGAAATATAAAAAATAGTATAAAACTGTACAAATTTCATAAAATACTTGAAATTTTTTGAAGATAAAGACTACCTTTATCTTACTTTGCCTTAATTATTATTCTATATTCAGTACACTATATAATTCATTAAATATATTCACACAATATCACAGATTAAATAAATAGTTGAGAATAGGTAATATGTCTTTTGTTTGGACAGCAAACGCAAGCAAATACTTTGATGGATTTTAGTTTAATGAATTGCATACAGCTTTAAATCTATCCACTCCATCCAGTTACTGCTACTTAGTATAATTTAAATAGGAAGTCTCGCCTAACCGAATCATACACGATCTTTGTCAATGGCATGACATTTATCACCACTGATACATACTCACTAATTGATTTACGAGTATTACCGACTAAAGTAGTGAACAAATATTAAGAGACTGCGTTCATGAGGGATTATTGTCCGCGAAGGAAAAAAACTGTAAACCTTGGAAAAAATGTTGCCGGAACTTGACGTTTGATGAACGATACAGTATATAGAAATGTATGTTTCTTTGTTTGTCTGTTACATATGAAATTTTTGCGATATTAGGATGGAAATTCAGTATGTTATTGCGTTTCAATGACCATATGCCGGTGATGTTTTGGTTACACAAAAAATTGTAACAAAAACTATGAAACGCGAGTCATACTAATCTTATTTATTCTTTTTACAATTCTATATATAGTACACAATACTAATGATTCTTTGTTTGTACATAGAAGTTCCGTACTGTCTTATCTGTAAATCTAATTACGATAAAATTTTGGTATGTTTTTGTGTGTGAGATGTGTTTCTAATGCAAAAAGATAGAAAGTTAAAAGTTTTGAATACCAGTGCTGGGAAGAGGGGGCACACTTATGGGTGATAAGATAAAAAAATATATAAAAAACGATCAAACTACTTCGGAGGAGTTGGTTTAGAAATTACAAACACGTAAGAATTTTACATATAGGTAGTAATAGACAAACATACACCAATTTCAACTATAATTTTGCTGATCTTCTCTGAATAATACTGAAAAGTTTAACAACACTCAGATTCGGATCTCGGCTGCACGAAAGTTTCCGCGATCGAGAGAATTGAAGAAATTATGAAAAGAGCACTCAACATAATAATTTATATTAATTTATTTGTTAAAACATAGGTACAATAATTATGTATATCACCTCAACTGAATTAACAAGAATGTTAATACAGTAATGATATAATAATGTCATAGATAATTGCTCAATTTTCGTAACCAATAGCCATTTCGTAACAAAATAGGTTTCACTTTTAAAAAAATTCGATACCTACCTAATAACAATTAATTTACTTCAGTCGATACCTAATAACAAGTATTATTATCAATTTATTTAAATTATATGTTAGCCTGTTAAGTTTATTTATTCTATTTATCATTAATTCTACACTCAACATTATATTTATTATCGGAAACGTACATAATTATACATACATGAAATCAATCAGCTTATCATACCTACTGTCATTTGAGCTTGCTTTTTAAGTGAGTTATATCAGTTAGGTAATCTGATTTATTTGTGAGATGAACTCATTAGGAATTGTATCTTTCATACAGACTTCGATTACATTATTTTTAGAACTTATATTCTGCTACGCGACTTGAGTGGAGGGGTGCCACGGTACGAAA
Organism: Pelosia muscerda; assembly: GCA_963691645.1. Classification (NCBI taxonomy): domain Eukaryota; kingdom Metazoa; phylum Arthropoda; class Insecta; order Lepidoptera; family Erebidae; genus Pelosia; species Pelosia muscerda. The sequence continues at coordinate 12,399,041 of OY829100.1, forward strand.
AATCATTAATGTTAAAACTGTACAGTTATTAGATTTAACCTTTATGGACGAAAAATGTCTTAGAACGTATTTTGTCGCCTTTTCGTATGCCGTAGCCGTATCCGTAGACGTAGCTTTAACAGTATTAAATACCTTTTTATCCATTCTCGATGTACCCAAAGGTTTTATCTCATGAACCAGTGAAAGTGCCTAAGAATACTTTGAAAAGCAATAAAATTATTAGATCTTTATCATTATTAATACTTCATTATGATTTTAAACACATTCGAGGTCATTCAGGTATGCTAGTCTGAATCTTAATCTTTTTAGAGGAAGCTATAATAGTATACTTAATTTTCGTCAAGATATTCATGTGATTAATACTCATAATATTGAATATCATTTATAGACTTGAATTAATAAAAAATATACTTAATTACCTTTCGTACCGAAAAATATTCTAAGCATTGTTTTCTGCTGCAAACATATATCATATCAAATATAATGCGTAACGAGTTCTATTACTATATTCAATTTATGAGACCTATTTCTAATATAGATACTCTTTAAATTGTTTATAAAAAGGCAACAATAAGCCATCCGATGCTCACAATTATTTCTCAGAACATCGTAACTTAAGTTCAGCGCTGCAGTTGAAAGTGTTTTAGTTCAGTCAAAACAATACGCAATTCGTTTTATTTTCCCCTCTACTAAGGAATCCGCTTGTGTTTGTGTTTATGTTTAACACCCGCGGATATAAGGTAATATAATATAGGAAAACAATTAAAAACTATTAATAAATCTGTGCCACGAGTTTGATGGTAGAAAAGAACACGTCACGCAGATAGATGACAAGACCACTTTCCATCACTGCGGCATCTGTGATCAACTTAAGTGACCTTATTAAGTAAATATAACGAATTATAAAACCTTGTCCTTATAAAATAAATTCAGACGTACCTAAGGTATAAAAATGTGGATACGTAGTAACAAATCTCCACTTATGTATATTATCACTCTGACGCCATGGCAATCTAAATTTAGGAACAAATTTTCCCTAGGCAGTGCGCATGCGAGAAAACGATGACGTAGAATTTCGTCATCAATGAGTGACGTCACGGTTTCAGAGGCACGAGGCAAAGGATGACGTAGCTTGAGGAGTTGGAGGGTGTAAGATCGATACACGCCCGGTGAGAATATTATTCCTGTAGTTCAGTGACGCTCAAGTAACGCTAACACGGGAGAACAAACAAACAGCCTTTCAATAAGGCACGGGTCGACAGCTCACGTGCGATACCATGTCTATTATTTGCATATTTTATATAGAACATAGGTCGCTTAGATCAATTCTACAGGATGAGCTCATGTGATATTTTTACCAACCATGAACGATTGAACCGTGAAAGCTGTGATAAGTCTCTCGTGTGTTTCTATGTGTGTTTGTAAATTTATATTATGTATGTATAAAGTGACTGGATAGATTGTGACACTTGATATTATTCCTCTTCTATCATGTCAATGATTCACTTTAGATTAAATTATAAGGGAATAAAATTCTACCATCTCGACTGCACTGTTAGTGACTTTATTACGATCGGCTTTATTGCAGTTAGTAGGATAGAAGGAACACGTAACCAACTACACCTAGGATAAAAGATACGAAACCTAGTGCGTCATGGAGTGAACGTAGTTCTGCAATCCATTGTAGCTTCTAATACTTTTTAACTAAGGTGTTAAATGATTGATGATTGATGATGATGATGATGAATATTGTCTATTTTCATCATCACTCAAGTGTATGTAACTACTCTAAAAATATTTATAACACACAAATGGTTATCAGTTATGGTTGTCAGGAAAAACCCTTTAAATATTAAATTCGGGTCACGTGGTGTCTACGAACTCGCTACGCTTGCTCCTGCAGCGATGATGAAAGACTCACATGTCAAATAATTACTTAGGGAATAAGGAGTTACGTCGACAAATTGAAAGTATTATCGACTAAAATGGTAATTAGTACATGTCGAAAATTAGTTCGAAATCTAATTTCAATATTTGGTATAAAAGAAGCAGATTTAGATAGCTTATAATAGAGCCATTAATAGCGTAAATAAATCATAACAATATACGCATGTATTCTTAGACTTATTGTTCACAAGTACACCCACATTGTTCATACGCCCATTCATAGAAATAATTTCAATGCAAATTGGTTGTCGTTGGGTAGCGATAAAAATGTTCTATTGTTTATTTACAGTTTGTGATTACCAGTCTTTCGTGTTAGTATTCATTATAACTTGTGAGTAAAGTGATTTAATGAATAATATATGTTGAGCGATGATCATGTCACTGAGTTTTAGACTTTTTGAGGTGCTAAGTATACCACCATCACAAATTGTGTTTTTTTTAATAGATATTCAGGAAAAGATCAGGAAGAAGGCAACTACAGAACAAAATAACACCACGAAAGCGAGATTCTGGGCATTGCTTCGATCTTCGATTCTTCGATTGACATGCTTCGATCGGCGTGCATGAGCGTTTTTCAAACAAAATTAACAACTCATAACAACTAATCTCACAGAATATTAAAAAATATATAATGTACTAATTGCCTCTCGATACTCATGTACCAACGTCCACGATTCATACCGAATTTTAGTTTCTAAGCGGGACTCTAATTATTTTTCTACATTAAAGGACATGGGTCATAACGTACCCAGTTTGTAGCAAGTTGAAATTGGTACCATTCGAAAGGTCTTTGAAAACGTAGATATTTTTTGTACTGGAGCAACTTTGTAACTTATGTAGGAAAAAAGATATTTGATGTTGAAAATACCGAAAATCCTTAGCAAAATCGACCCACGCACGTTCAATTTTTTTTTGATTTTATCGATTAGTTGGGTAGTTCGAACTATTTTGTGCTAGCGTCGGTGTGTCGTCAGTAGTTAGTACCTGTTAGGAACTGATTTTGAGCGCTCGCGCATATCTTAGTTTATTTTATTCTTACTTTTATTTACAATCTCGGCTTTCACAACGGACTTCAGTGTATTACTTAACGATTGAATTATTATTATTACTCATCTGCTTCAAAAAAATGGAAGGTGAACGCCGTATACAGTGTGTTACATGTACAAGATCAGTAATTCGTGACCGAAACCGGCATATACTGACGCGAACCTATTTGGAAGACAATCCAGGCTTCACAGAGTATGTGATGGCACGGATTAACATAAATGAGGTTAGTATAACAATAGCTTTTGATCATCGAGTACACGGTGTCTTTTTGTTCACTCTTTATTAAGTTATTTATTGTTTTAGTGTAACTTGAGGATTTAGGTTTTCTTTTAGATGGCCCTCAATCAATTTCAGGCTATGTGTCATCGTTGGCACGTGTCGAATAAAATATATTACACATATATTTTAATCAAGGTTAATGTCCAGGGCAGAGAAGCCATCGAAGCGTATTATTGCTCCTGCATGACGGGTATGAGAACTCTAGGTGCTTGTGCCCATACTATTAGCATAATATGGTACTTAGGTGTTGGCAGGCACCTAGATAACTTCGTAGGTCCGGGAAGTGCCTGTGATGATATAGTCATTGAAAGTAACAATACAATTTAATAAAACTGTGCTATTTAAGATTGATAGTTCTTATTTAATATTTTTTCTGGACCAAAAACCAACGATAGGAAGCTATATCGCTCTCTTAAGACAGAAAAAATGACTGGTTACCTATTTATTTAGTCCAAAAAGCAGAAAAAGTGCGATTATTGGCAATTAAAAATGTTACAAAGAAGTTATCATAACTTCGGTCTTTCATTCATTCATTCATTCGTTCACTTATTTTCGAGTTACTCAATTAGTCCTCTTCTAAATTACACCTAGTCTAAAATGCTACAAAGTGGGTACGGGTTCCATACAAAATTACCCATTGTTCTTTTCTAGGCTTAAATAAATTATGGTCCCATGAACATTGGTATTGAAAATTTAGTTTTATTGTATAAGCACCTATTTACTAAAATGCATTATTTCAATTAAATAAATTCAACTTCGATCGTCATATTCAAATTAGATCGATAATAAACTTAACACACTACTTCCTTACAAGTATGTACAGAAGTTTGTTATATACTTATCCATTTGTCGTATAAAAATTACAATATAGTACAGAGTTGCAATTAGTCCTTATCTATTGATCAATGGAATAAATGAAGTAATCAGCCCAATGCAATTAATTAAACCAGTAATCTATGTACGTAGGTAAATTACGTTCTGCAATACCTGACGTAAATTTCGTCAGAATTCGATGAGCAGGGAAATGTACTGCAGCGGCTCTGCCAGTGACAGCCTTCGGATACATCAAGGAAGAAGACATCGAATTTCTATATCATGGGCTACTTCGGCTTCAGTAGAATATTGGCTAACAGCAACATCGCTGCTCAGGATGCATTACTAGGAGGTTCTTAAATTCAACACTCCCAGTTAGAGGACTACTAGTACATGTGGAGCTATTTTGATAACTCTCGATGAAATTTTGTATGGGGCTATTTGAAATAAAATTGGTAATTATCGAGCTATACAATAGAGGAATGAGAAATGTTTGTGAGTCAGTAAACAATAAATATAACGGGATGACAAGACCTGTCAGAAGTTGGATCACATATTTTTAATCCGCCGCTGCTAGTCAGTTTCTATGCTCAGTTGACCAAACAACAACTTCATCAACGCACTCACACTCCAATCAGAGCTGAATTTTGCGATTGATTACAGAGGGTGTATATAATATAAGTGAGTTGCTGCATTATTACAGAGCTGCGTATGAATCTTTAGTCCATGCCAATTAATTTAGTCAATGGATTGGAATGGACTTCAAATCTGTGAAAACTTTGAAATGAACAAAAAGCAAATAATGCAAATTTTAAAAACGCACGTAGGTGAAATTACAACCTTGTGAATGCGTGCCTAATGCATAAGAAACGCAATACTTTGCCCATAAAAGACAGGATGACCGTACAACAAAAAAAGATACAGACCATATATACCGATGTCGTGGACGCGGACTATTCAAATCAATACTGATGATGGGCTTAACGCCAGAAATGACGCAAGATACAAAAACTGGTAGCTCAGTATTAGAAAAGCTGAACCCAAATATAGAATAAGATAATGAACCATTTAGGCTATAATATGAACAAATCAATTAATAAAACGTAATTATGCAAAATGAACTGCCCGGTTCATTTGGAAATTATTATTAGAATGATAATGATACTTAATTGGTTCGGTAGATGCTAAGATAATCTAAGATAGCCACACTTATCACATTTTGAAATCTCTGTTAATCCTTGCATTCTTGCTAACTGATAGCGAACACTTAGCTCACGAGTGCGTCAAATTATGAGCACCCGCTTACCGATTAGGTACCTACTGATAACGATAAGAAAACACTTAGTAAATATTTGCAACATGTTTTTATACTTCTCGTGGAACTTGTGTCTGTTGTATTCCAACATAAATCTGTACAGAATAATAAAAATTGTAACCATGATTGTTTTTTCATACACATTGGTAACATTGTAACTATTTTTTTAGGTAGCTCATTAACCAAAGTCTACCTAATTTGTAAATCACAATGACATTTTCGTAGTAGAAGTAGTACTTACTGCATTTATGTCTAATGTTACATGCCATATCACATAAGAAATAACATAATCCATCACTCACTTTTCATCTAGAGTATGTACCTACCTAAGTACATATCTACCTACACAAAATACTTTGGTTACACGCCAAAACATCCCAAGACTATCAGTTCAAAGGGCCGTGCGATGTACAAAAGTAAATGTGTTGAAACATACAGAATCATCAGCAATTAGTGGTATTTTCATGACGAGCACTTTTAAACATAACCTCAAAATATTACACAATATACGCCCGTCCGATTAAATATAACAATAATTCGAATGTATTATTGATACGTATAGTATACTCACAACACAGACCATTACGCTGAACCTCTCTAGCACTGACTATTTATGAACACTTCACACACACTCTTGCAATATGCATAGTGCATCCAATACCAGCAAATAGTTTCATATGCGTTGTGTTCGCGTTATGTCGATCACAGGTACTTCACTGGTCGACTATACGGACGTTGTATAACATGGGCACTGGGATGGGAATTGATGAATCCACTGGGATGTCAGCGGAGACCGCCATGCCCAATTAGTACAATTTACAAGCGAGCCACAGAGTGTTCCAACAACGCGCTGACGGCATCGAAACCAGCGAGTCGCGTTCACGGTATAGAATTCTCTCGCGGCCGCGGCCCGTTGGTGCGGCTGCGTTCGCGCACCGATATGTGCCCGCACTCACACATGCGAACTTGTATCTTGGAAACACACACGCTCCACGCATTAAAATATAGATGACGTTGCCGGGCGGCGGCCGGTGAACTAAGCCGAGCAACCGATGATAATTAGTTACGTCTGTTATCAGTTACAAACAGAATATCGTAAACAGAAAGTGAAATTTACAAACCTAAAATTTCATTTTGACAAGATGAAATTGTCAGTGCCATTTTGAAGTGGCGTGCAAAATAATGTATTCGATAAAAAAGTTTTTAATGTAATAAGTTGTGTACTCACATTTTTCCATTTAACTGGTAAGAGACAGCTGACGGCTACCTATATAGCTTCTATACTATTGAGTAGTTATATTATCATATTTTTTTTCACTTAATTTCCGGCTTGTATAAACATTGACTTAATAATAGATACCGAACTAGGTACCTAAGTTGTGTTATGACATACTAACTACGTACAACTTACTGAGCAAAAACTTGTAATGAGTATAATATAAATAACTAATAACATTAGGAAATATATTATTCCTTAACATTAATATAAAGCAAATGAGTATTATTTAGAATCGGGCAGATGTGTCGTAACAAAAGTATTTTTTTTATACAAGGCAACGTACCCTATACGTTTGGCCTTAACTACCTGCGTGACATAGCGGTCGACTACTAGCGTTTCACAACTCAGGGAGTTTGATTCCCATTTATGCAAATATTTGTTTTTTGATTGAATATAAATTTATCAAATAGAAATTCTACTAAACAGACGCGCATCCATGCTCGGCACTAGGGTACGGACACAGGTACTCGAAAATCGGCCAAGTGCGAGTCGTAGTACGCTCGTCAAACACCGGTCCTGAACCGACTGCCGCGATAACCTAATTGCTTACTGGGCGTTGATTATACTGTTACATCTGTAAACGTAATTGCCAATCTCACCAACAAGAAAGCCGGTACACTTACCGATAGACCGGCGTTGCTCTAGCTCAAGTTTTCTTCTCAAGATTAAGAGGTAGGTGGCAGTCGTTCCGTTAAATGCCTATAAGTCAAACCAATTGAAGAAAATGTTGTTTGCGGACCTTGGGTTAAAATGGTTTCAAAGCGTTCGTGTAACTGGGTAAACGCTAAAATGATAATGATTATTTATATATTAACATAATATTGTTAATATCTTCTTACCAATAAAGACATGCAGTCAGGGTACAGTAACAGCTTCAAGAGTACATTAATTTATTATAAAGTCGACAAAGTACGGACACGCTCGCAAAGTACCTAGGTACTAAAACATCATTATGATGTTTTTAGAGATGCCAAATTTAACTACCAAAAAAATAATTAAAAAGTACTAGCACTTTTTACAGATTTGAACAATTGGAACAAAAATATGTTCAAAGAAATCGCTTGGCGAATCAAAACAATTTTCGAACTTGACCGATCGAACCTACTTTAATTTGCTCTAAGAAATACTTAGGTACATTAACGACTGAGTCTACCTTTTCAAGCCAAGAAACAGGCGACAATAATGACCTAATACTCTAAACTAGTTACTTGACCCTATTTACTGTACCAATCTATTACCAGATTCAGACTTATAATTCTAGCAGGTGTAAGACATCCTAAAAGAAACAGGGTAACTATAATCAATCATCCACGTAAAATCCATGCCATTGTTGATGTAGAGTCGCGGCAACGAGCCCGTGCACACGTAGAAGTCTAAATACGTAGGTATCTATATTAGAAAAACCTAAGCACTTCTCTTATAGACTTATAGGTAAATGTGAAAGTTTATAAAGATGTTTGGATGTTAATAGTCTGATACTGGCTAAGCACTTAATTAATTTCCTTGTGTTTACACCGCATAGTAAGGAATCGATTTTTTTTCTCTCTATTTAGCTGCTACATTTTCTTTAGGAATTTATTTTCAGCATAACCATTTGCGAGTCCCCGAGTGACTTCTATTACGTCGGACCGAAAATCATAGTTGGTGAAATACGGGTGTTTAATACTCCCCTGCCTACCCGTTCGGGGATTACGGATTTGTATGTTTGTATATTTGGTACTAAATTACGCTCTAACGACTGAACGGAATTACAGGCATACATTAGAGCCTGGAATAACACATGGGTTTTTTATCCCGGGAAAATTTTCCATTCGTTGGAAGAACAAGATCAAAATTCCACGCACGGAGCCACAGGCATCTGCTATTAATATTATATTTAAACCGTCCTACCAGTATATGTAGGTTTAGGCAGTACGTAACGAGGATAAGCCCACGCGGTGCACGGTAGCCGGTATATCGTGGGACTATCTTACGAACGTGAATGTAAACATCGTGTTCATGGTGTATTCCGAAAAGATGGACTGTCTACAAGTTTCCATTATAATCCAACTTTTAATACAATATGGCGACACATACAATATTCTCAAAACTGTAACTGGTTTTGTTCTTAGTAAATTAATTTTGTATAATTTTTTTGCCAGACATTTAAATAATTCGTGTTCCTATCCACCCTCTATCTTATTCTCCCGATTTGGCTTGGCTTTTATGCGAGCGACTGTCGTCTGACCTCTCAACTCTTATACGAAAACCTAATAATAAGTTAGCTTATTCACCAAACCACTTAGTACAGTCCCATTATAACACATATTGATTAAGAAGATATTATTTATTAAAAAATACAATTACCAAGGAAATAAAATTAATTTAGGTGATTTGGTGTGTGATTTTTCTAAATACTCGCACCGTAAGATAAAACCACTGTACGAGCTGGCACCTTCAGAAACCCTACCACAATCAAATATGGAATATTATAAATGTCTACAACACCAGCTACCAATGGCGAAGAACTGAGTTGGTAATACCAGACTGGTTATAATAATCAGTAGCAGTGGGATGATGAATTTTATGTTTAGACCTGAACGAAACAACGTCATCGTGGTATACTGGAAGTTCAATGGGTTAAGCAAAAGCCCTTCATGATTATATAATCTGAAATAACGAAGGTCTGAAGCTGAAAATAGGTACTCCTACGCTTTATTATTAGGCAGACGAGCGTACCTAACAGCAGTGGCGTGTAGAGGGATTTTAGACAGGGTAGGCAATAATAGGCAACCATGTCTATGGCTACTACATAGATGCCTAACATACAAGGTGTGTTAAATTTAAAAAAAAACATAGTGATTACCTTATCTGATTTGAGTAGGATGCGTCAGTAAGGTACTTGAGGAAAATAGATTCTGAAATGTATGATAGAGATACATTTTAAGAGTAGTGTTAGTAATTTAATTTGTGGCTAAGTCACAGAATAAATGATATTACTACGCCTAACGATATCTACACAAATATTATAAATAGGAAAAAAAAATATTTTTGTGTGTATGTTTGTAATGTGCCTCTGTGGCGTGGCGGTAGTGAACGCAAATGTTACGCAGAAGGCACGGGTTCGATCCCCGCTCAGTGCAAATATTTGTATGCATGAATATGGCTATTTGCACTAAATGGTGCGATGGCGATCGCTTTACGGAAAATAACGAAGTTCAGCGGCATCTTAGTTAGACTAGAAAGCCGAAATGTATACACATGCTTACAATTAGACTAGACTCTCCTACGAGGACTAGACGTGCGATCTAAGTTACTGCGTTTTGAGCATGATCCAGAAAGAGATGCATGAAATCATAGACCCTAAATAGCTTCTTACCTCTATCCCTCTCTTTGGAGCAGGGTCCAAAATGTAGGCACAGGTATAGTCTGCGTCAAAAATACGCCTAGCGAAAATACGAGTAGTTATATCGAACTCGTCCCGACTAAACTGCATGCCGTCGTCTCGGAACTCTACCTTGACCGGGCTAAACTTAAGCCATCCAAGGTTCAAAGATGGTCCACTCGGGTGTGAGATACACAATGTCCCCATCAAACCCCGGAAAAGGTAAGGTGCAGTCTTTCCTCTCGGGGTCCGATCGTAGCCGCTTTCATAAAACTAAGATAACTAATCCTAATCTTGAAATGGAGACGAGTGGATTCCAAATTACATTGGATGACGCCGGGAGTGATGCTCATGGTGATGATTGACTTACACTATAAACTACAAGGCTGATATAATATTGAATCCAAAAATGAAATCATACAAATATCAAGAAAACTTAAAGAAATATAAATCTGAGTATCGATTAACAAATAAATGAGTGTCTAATAAAGACCTGCACATATTTGTCAGATAGCTAAGTCTTTTGTCGATGAGTTGGCGATACGACGACATCGATTATAATGTAAAATTAGAATAACTGGACGGTTGCCCGTTCTACGAGCAGCAAATAGTACTGGGGCATGCTACCAATCGTAACTGCCGCAAATACATGCACCGTGCTGAATGCGGACACACCGCGGAAGATAACTACCCCCCACAGTCTGCAACGCACTCCTCGCATCTACGTAGTACTTGTTACAAGTAATAACGTCGGTGTTATGAACTACCTCGGAACCAGATCGCCTCCCTTTGACGCCATTAGTACAACTACGTAAAACTTGCGTAATCACCAGGCCCGAGCGGCTTTTGTTTTGGAGCTTTTACATTGACTGTTAATATGAAATGATACGACTCCGACATAAAATAAGGCAACGGTAAAATATATGACTGTTGCTAGTTATGCAAAAATAATATAATTATTGGTATCTACGATATTTCTTTTTTGTTGATTAAATATTGGTATCGGCGCAAGCAGATAGATAGCTTTTAATGAATTTTTAAATTGAATTGAATTGAATTGAAAGCTTGTGAGGTGGTGACATTATAAAAGCATTAAGAATATTTTGATTGGTGGGTGATGTTAGTCTGGTGTGTCATCCAATATCATTAAAGATACTTTTTTTCTAATCTTGTCGAGATCTTATCTTGAATCATTCAACTCCAGGAATTTCAGTGTTACTCTTAAAGCGTTATCATATGGTATTAAATAATGTACAATGTACCATATCGGTGTCGTACATGGTATTGTTAAGGTGTACCTAATGTAAAATAATCCTCTTATTGTATCCTGTTAACTCTTACCCTTATGAATGTTCATCTCATAAGCCACAAAATAATCTAACTTAATATGAACAAAAACTTATTTTTTTAATCTGACATGAAAGTTTCTAAACATAAATACAGTCAAGTTGAATAAATAAAATCTTGTATATCTTATATATTTCAATCACATTCACAAGTCAATAAATCACTAACAATTTTTTAACTATCTTTGAAGGGTAGATGTAGCAGATTAATAATGACATTTATATAGGCGCGTGATCGAAGCCTTCAGGCTTAATCATGCTTAAATGTCACACCACCAACATGTACAGTCCAGATTGCTATATGTACGGCTATATTACAATCTGGGGCCCACTCTTTGAATAGATTATTTTTGATCATAACCGGTTTAAAGACTGAGTAGGCAGCAGTTTAAAAGGTATCACACTAAAGTAAGTAGGTAACAAGTGTTCGAGCTGCACTATAAGTGTCCACAGCGTGACGACGGCTACAATCAATGCGGAAATGTTCGCCGTCTGCTCCGAATGGGAGCACGGGATGCGACGCGATGGCCGCCGCCCGCCCTGCCGCCACACCCGCGTCACCGGCGTATTTATCTCCACGCACCACAATAAACACCTCTACACTTATACTTATTAAGTAGGTACTCTTTTCTAGAGCACATACTTTAATACTGTTATTGAAAAGGTACCTACGTGTCTTATATTGCGATGATTTGATCCATTATAACAAAAAAAGAACAGTTCTTCTACTTTTAGATATTGTAAAAATGTAATCTTTGTTGAACATGCATTTTTAACTGCTTGAAATAAACATTACTTTATTCGAATTTATCCTAATTGGAGCAACAAAATTAAAAACTAGAAGCTTTTAATGATTTATTAAAGTTATAATAGCACCATAATAAGAAATAATCTGGGTGTAATGGGTTCTAATAACATCTTCGGGATCAAGTTCACGACACCTTCTAGCTGGTACACCTGCTGACCAAAGTGCAAAGCTCCCACGCAGGCTTACCTCTAGAACACAGATAATATAACACTTTGGTTAAGTCGTCACAACCAAAATAAACCAAAGCATTGAAAAACGGACGGGCTCTGAGGGGAACGTCTAAATATGAAACGGGGTTGATTGCTAAGATGACTGACTTTTTTTAATATTTGGTTACCCCGTCTGATGGGAAACTTGGGTGCGGTCCAGAGAGTTGTGGCCACCAATAAAGATAATTTCGTTAAAATGGTGGTCAATACTTTGACGCTTTCTACAGGTGATGTTTCACGCCAGCTTAAAGGACCCGGGGACTGATCCTTTAATTTTTTAAAAAATTGTTTGCACCGTATGCGGGTGACATTTAAAGCCACCTACGTGTTGTCCTATGTAGGAAAGGAGAGGGCGGTTTTAGTAATATGTATCGTTTACAATGACATCGAAATTCCGTCACATTAATATACCTACCTTCAGCTAAGAGTAAATGTGAAAATAATTATCATACCAGATTGCGTAAACCTTGACTGAATAAATCTACACCTTATAATGTGCTGCAATGAAAATTATCGACGAAATAATACAGGCCGAGTGGCGCGCTATCACGATCATTATTGTAGAGTTAACGTTAACACGCCTTTTTACTTGCACTTCCCGCAATAAGGAGGTTATATATCAACTGAGTCACGAGGGTAATAAAAATTAATCGTTCCAACTTCTTAAAACCATTATATAAATATTGTTTCACAAGTAAATACCTGTACAATTCAATAAAAATAAATAATGTTAAAATACTTCTGCAGGACCTTTTTACAAATATGTAGACTCGTAAATGGATATTAATATTTTCAAAAAGTCTATTTTGTAAGTCGTTTCGCAAATGTTTAGTTCAAAACACATTACATTAAATTAATCTTATAAGTGATAACACTACTTAACACTAAGTACTCATTTGCTTTTGACAGCGCTTTCATTTGCATCTTTTAGTAGCTGCACCTAAGTTCAAAATTATCTGCTTTTTTATGTTAAGACTATTAGTAACCGAAATCACTAGTAGGTACCTATTACTCAAACCCCCTTAGCTTGCACGTGATACTCGTAGCAATTGTTTCAAGTCAGTAATGTAACGATCAGAATACGAACCCGGGACCACGCGAATGTAAAACCGATTCGGTAACCACTATGCTGCCAAAATTCAAAAATCATTTATTTTGTACAGACAACTAAACGGCACTTACACAACGTCAAAATTGAAAATATAGTATAGGTTACCGGTTCGAAATGCGGCAAGAACTTAGCGAGCTTTACCTTTTTTGGTCTCTTTACCGGCAATTCTATCCGTTTCGGTCTAATGTTAACAAAAGAGTGAAACTACATTAATTTTAAAAACTAAAGTAAGTTCGTAGCCGATTCACAAGCCGATAATTATTGAGACTAGGTTTAATGAAATTATAAAACTTGTTGATAAACCTACGCTACGCTACATCTTCTCGAAAGGTGATTATGAGGCTGTTAAGTGTGAGCTTGATTTAGTAAATTGGCCCCAATTATTACAGACATGTAACTTGGAGGGTGCTGTGACTAAGTTCTATAGTATATTGTACGAGCTACGTGACAAACATATCCCTGTAAAATCTCTTAAAAAATCTAATTATCCTCCCTGGTACACCAGTGCGCTAATTAAAGTTATTAAAGAAAAACATAAATTTCACAAAAAATATAAAAAATATAACAATATAGCCGATTACAATTCGTTTTCTGCGCTTCGTAGCAGAGCTGTTGACTTGGAAAAATCGTGCCACGTTAAATATATGGAAAATATTGAGGCTTCCATTGTAAAAAATCCTAAATCGTTTTGGACCTACGTGAAGACCAAGCGAAATACTGGCACATTTCCTAAAGTAATGTACTACCGTGATACTACAGTAAACACAGGAGAAGATATTAGCAACCTATTTGCTAGCTATTTTCAGTCCACATTTTTAGCACCTGAACTGACAGCTGGTGACCGATACACTGCCGATGAGGGGGACAGTAGTGCGGCGGTGTCGGTTAGCACAGTTGAGATAAATCATTCACGCGTATTAAAACTTCTTAAATCATTGGACATCAGCAAATCAGGTGGACCTGATCAGATACCACCAATATTTATAATCAACTGTGCTGACAGTCTTGCCGAGCCTGTGTGTATCCTGTTTAGGCGTTCTCTCTCTGAAGGCATAGTTCCGCGAATTTGGAAGTCTGCTTTCGTAACCCCTGTGTATAAAAAGGGCGAACAAGCCAATATAGAAAATTACCGGCCGATATCTAAAATATGCCTGTTTTCCAAGGTACTGGAACGTATTGTTCATACTGATGTATACACGGCCCTCAAGTCTAGTATTGGAGACGAACAGCACGGTTTTGTTAGAAACCGCTCCACTACGTCTAACTTACTTCTGTCACATGAATTTATTACGAGTGGCATGACACTAGGACAGACTGATGTAATTTATACGGACTACAGCAAGTGTTTTGATCGCATTGACCATCGAGTGCTTCTGGACAAGTTAATGCTCGCTGGAATACACGGAGACCTGTACCGGTGGTTCTCCTCTTACATTGAAAACAGAACACAGGCTGTGGTTCTTCAGGGCTATGCTTCCGGCTGGAGCTCTGTTCCATCAGGTGTTCCCCAAGGCTCCATTCTAGGACCTTTACTGTTTACTCTCTTCATTGCAGATGTCAAACAGTGCTTCCATCATTCCTACATCTTACTTTATGCTGACGACATGAAAATTCATAAAGTCGTGCGAAACATCTCCGACGCTCACGAGCTGCAAGATGATCTATGTAGGTTTGAGAGGTACTGTTATCAAAACAAGCTTGAATTAAATGTATCCAAATGCTTTCAATTAACATTTTCACGTCGCACATCCGTAATCAGTTACAAATACACTTTAAATCATGTAATAATTAGCACAGTAAATAGCATTGGGGACTTGGGGATCACACTGGACAGTAAGCTTCTCTTTGAACAGCACATTAACAATGTTGTTAAAAAAGCATCGAAAGCTCTGGGATTTATACTGCGAGCTACGGCCTGTTTTCAGTCTTTAAAGCCCGTTAAAATTCTGTATTGTTCTTTCGTACGCAGCCACTTGGAATACGCATCCCAGGTCTGGAACCCCCAATACGAGATTTATAATTCCCGTATTGAGGGCGTCCAAAGAAAATTTCTTCGTTGCCTTGACTACAGGGCACAGCAATGTTCAGTTGACTACTATCATCGTTGCAATAGATACCATTTCTTACCATTAGAAGTAAGGCGCAATATCGGCGACATATGTTACTTATCCAATCTCGCAAACGGTAAAATTGACTGTCCGCAGCTCTTGGCCACTGTATCGTTGCGAACAAACGTATTGGGCCTTCGTCAGAGGCCGATATTGGATGTTCCGATGGCCACTACCAACTACAGGTCGAATGCTTTCTCCATCAGAAGCGCATCACGCTTCAATGAACTTCCGAGGCAACTAGACATAGACCTGTTTAGCACCAGTGTAGCGACAGTTAGACGACGGTTGACGGACGCATACTTTGACGGGAGAGGTACCGACCAATTGGCACGAACACTACAGGGTTAAAGTATGTTAAGTGTATGTTTTTGATATTATGTTTAAATCTAAATGTGGAGGCTTGTTAATAGCCATTTGAATAAATTGTTTGTAAACACACTTGTGGATTAGTCTGTAAGCCTTCTTCAAAAATAATAAATAAATAAATAAATAAATAAGAAGAGAATTTTCACTAAGTGAAATCCTGAATACCTAACTCAGTGAGTCAAGTTAATACAGTACTGAATATGCCTGCAAGCAGCTGGTTCCGTACGTACTATCTCAACAAAGAAAACATAGATTGTTCTTTAGAATTATAATGGCAAATATACCAACGAATTTTATTACAGTTATCATATTACGATTGAATCTAAAAAAATTACATCATAAAAGTTTACATTTAATTACGTTTCAGTCACATAATAGAATAGATTCAATTTTCTGTTTCCTGAATAATATTTGGAAGGCAATGCACGTTAATACAAGCGGAGGCGCGAATGATGGCCAAGGAAAGCTCACAGCGTGGCAGGAACGGTGAACGATGTAGCGGTCGTACGCGGGCGGCGCGGGTGTATGAAAGCTTCGTCCCGTACTAGCGATGCCGTTACCGCAGGCTCGGGCGGGCGGCCGCGGCGAGGCGGCGGCGGGCGGGCCGTGGGAGGTACCGTTAATGACGTCGCATCCGTGACGTCGCCGTAATGACGTCAGGCGGCGCGATATAGCCACCAGCCTCGGCGGCGGCGGCCTCAGTAACGCACCGCCCGTTCGACAGCGCGTACCTCCGCGCGTCCGCTTGCGAACTGCCCCGACGCAACCGACTGACTGAGTGAGTGAGTGCGCGTGCAGTGAGTGGAATGTGCTAGGCCGCATGAGGATCCTGCTGAGCGAGCTGGGACTATCCAGCGCGTGCTTCGGCCTTACCCTGGAGCCGCGCGCCACCTCGCTGGACCCTGAAAAGCCTGCGCCAGGTCAGCGCCTGCTCGACGATTCGCGTACCACTTCTGTGTTTATTTTCGCTTTCGTTGTGTAGAACCTTTGGGTGTAGTAGACTGTGTGGGACTGTCGTGATGATGGCCATCGGCTAGAATGCGAGGTGCGTTGCTGACGCCCTCAAGCCAACACTGCGGCCTTAGACAATTCCAACACACACGTACGTACCTCCCTTTTTGTTTTTATTTTTAATTTTATAATTTCTAATTTATTTTATTTTGTTATTATTGTTTATCCCTTATCCACCTAAATACATAACAACAATATTAAACTTTTCGGAACAACATGTAATCACCTACTAGTTTGACACCGTAAGATCCGGCTTCAGTCACAACCTGCGTGTACCACACATATTGTAGTTTAAATCAAAACAATATTTAGTTTAACAGCATCGGCAGCAAAATTATTTAAACCCTTTAGGCGGTGAAAACTACTATGTAATAAAGCTTCTTATTTACACGAAAGCAGCACATTAAAATGTTCAACAAAAAGTTAATTTAGGTACATAACTTGCAACAAACTGCATCAAATAATTTTATTTTTCCAAAAATTTACTCTCAATTGATAGTTTAAAGAATTTGATTTAATATTCCGTCAACTAATTAAAAAAAAATAAAGAAACGTTTAAGGAAATTCTTACGGTATCGGTATGATATTTATAATATAAAATAGTATATGAAAAAAAATACTAATACGGGATACCGGCTCAATTAATGTATATGAATATAAAGGTTGTTTAAAGAATTGTAGTTGTAATTTTCCTTAGTTGTCAAATTACTACGACTGACCGCTTCCACTACAATTTTAGGCGAAACATGTAACGAATGGGGAAATATATTTCCACGCTTGCAGGGCCGGTTTGGTGACACAAGTTGAATCGCTCTCATAAATATTATATTCGCTGTATTAAATTGCAGGGTGTGTTTTAACGATTATAATACGAGTAAGATCTAGGTATACAATAACTGCGTGACTTCTGTCTGAAATTA
Source organism: Pelosia muscerda (assembly GCA_963691645.1). Lineage (NCBI taxonomy): Eukaryota > Metazoa > Arthropoda > Insecta > Lepidoptera > Erebidae > Pelosia > Pelosia muscerda. The sequence goes on from OY829100.1 coordinate 12,416,967, forward strand.
TTAATAAATCGTCTCATTATCTGTTCCTCGGATTTGTTTGAGACGATGTGCGTTAGGTAACCGCGAGTATAATGTGAGATGTTTATGTTGCGATCGGCTTCAGAGAGCCGATGGCCTCTACCAAACTGCCTTCTGCCACTTGCCCAATCTGTTGTCGCAACCGGCAGACGTTGCACCTGTCGAGATGTGAGCCACTGCAAATTGCCGCCACACAACGTGATACCTACCTATTGTACCATACACGTTCCACATTCCTCACTTCACTTCTGAACACGTCTTGACTCATTCATCTAAGTAAGTAAATATCATATAATAAAGAAATACTCAGACGTGTCCGCTTCTGTAAATAATACAAATTGATGCTAAAATAGAATAACAAACTTTCACTTTTTGTTTTTATAAGCGTGTGCTTAATGTATTAGACAAAAGCGGTTCTATAAATAATGTGCTATCGTGTACGAATATAGATATCATAGATCGTCACAGTATATATTTTATACAAATATAATTAAATATTCAGAAAAAAGTAGACTCATTACAGAAACCGAAACATATAAAAGCCCTGATAAAGATATGATAATAAAAGCTCCACACAATTCGCAGACTTGATATGTACACTATCAGTAACCAGCTGTAGTGACGTCAGGATATACCCACGACCCGGTGCGTCACTCTCACTAAGTAGTCCATGGGTCGATCTACCCCTAGCCTCAACGAAAAGGATACTGCGATTTCTCCCTAGCGTTTCGCTCAGCGGGAAGCTTTCGGGGGTTTGAAGTTACAATTTTGACTTATTGCTGATGTTATTACAAACTATCAATACATAGATGTGTTACCAGACTCTACGATCGACAAATTTATAAAGATTTTACCGAATTAAATCACTTTAAATTCTTCGCTCTTCTTTTTCAAATTCTTGCCATACTAAGTAGGTATAATTTTTGGAGGGTCATAACAAATCACGTTCATATATTTATTCTTTCATTCCGTTTCTTTTTGTGACTTAAGACTGTCAGTTTAAAAGTTTGATTGCGTCACGATATCTAAAAATATGAGGGTGGTGTAGAACCGACGGCGGCGGTATGGGGTGGTTGGCACAGCGTCAGGTGGCGGATCGCGTTGAGTCCGCGGCCTCGGCCTCTGTATCGAGCGCCGCCCGTGACGTCACAAGCGGCGTTACGTCACGCATCGACCTGCGCTCTACTTCAAGGACGCCCTTGGTTGCCGCCCGGCTGGTTACTAACTTCCTCCTAACTTAAAAACGCCTCATGCAAACATAACAAGCCTCAAAACATGAACAGAATTAGCATCCGAAATTCCAAAGTATTGACTCTACAAATGCATGCTTAAAGTTTTTACTTATTTGTAGTAGTTGTACGTTCGAGTAATACACCAAAACGTGTAACCACTTCATATTATATGTCCTTGAGACAGTGCGACGAAACTCCTTCTATATGTCTAGCAAAATACGGCTTACGTTCACATACGAGTTTTATTTAAGGAAATATCATATTTTATGTTTGTATGAGATTTCCGTCATACCTATTGCCTATCAGCATAGTGTCATTAGCCACGCTGTTTACAATCCCTTACTATTGTCTATCGTGTACTTTGGATGAAGAGTTCTGATTTCTGCAGGATGACTGTTCAGGATGACCTGAAGACGCGATGGTTGTAATACCATGTTACCAATTACCATCAACATTATATTATACAGTTCTAAGTAAAAGGAGCCGTCATATTATTTTTTATGATAATGTAGGTAGGTACATACTACCTAATATTCCCCTACTCCTCCGGCTACGTGTATAGTGTAATGACTAGTTCGAACCCGTGACGCCTCCATCGTAAGGTCGACCCACCAACCAATCTTATCCGCTATTACTTAATTTGCACATAAGTAACTCAAAAATGCCGTCGATCAACAGAAAAAGAACTGCACAAGTATTTGTATAAAGTAATGTAAAATTAGTTAAACGTTTTAATGTTCGCCAATTCCCTGTCAGATAGATAGAGCTGTATCTTGTTAATGATACAGCAGATAATTTTTGATATAATCTGTATTATAGGCATATAATATTTTTTTTAACGGTTTTATTAATCAGAACGTGTTTGTTGGCAAATTTAGCATTTGCTTAACCCCCTTACTGTTGACTGATAGATCTGGTACTTCACACACACCTTTAGTTGAAATTACATTATAAATTTCAATTAACAATACCGTTTAACTTAATTATTTTTCGTATTATTTGTTATGTTTACTTTTTATTTTTCCGTTTAACTGCAGTACTTGTTGTCAAATATTCTGATTTCATATAAATGTTGACTAAAGTAAACCTAAAACTTGTTTCAAAATGTCCAAACATAATAAAACTAAACATCTTAATTATCATTTTTTTCAACGTTTGTTTCATGTAAAATTTCTACAAAGTTATTTGCGAAGACATGTTTTACGTGTTTCCACAAATAAATTAAACTTTCTCAGATTTTCTACTTGAATGAAATAAAACTAAAACATTTCACGTATATTTTTTACATACATCATTATTCTGAACAAGCCTTAACTGATTTTCCAACTAAAGGTACGTCAGGAGCTTTAAATAAAAGCCCTCATAATAATTAGGAACTAAAAATAGAGTTTCTTATTTTTTCACATAACAGAGTGGGTGGATAAGTATATCGCACGCATAAGATATTTTCGTGTTTATGACCTCCAAAAGTAAAATTAGACTTCAAATGGAAGCGAATATCCAATAAAGTTTCTACCTGTAGACGTTAGCGTAGAGGCGATATAGAGGGTGGCGTGACGTCAGACTCCGTGACGTCACTGTTGAATCTCCCCCGCCCACGCAGCGTGCCGCAACAGCTGATAAGTTCACCAAAAACACGTTTTCATATACAATATATATACACAGGACGTCCGGGCCCTTATAATTTGGCCGATTACACGTGACGTAGAGGAGTTCAACATCAATTTCATGATATCTACTCACAACTGTGTGTGTATATTTCTTTATCAAAAAAAATAGGTGAATGATGCAAGAAATATTTGCAAACTCATCAGCGCGCCGGCAATTTATATTGGTCACTTAGGCTAATTTTAGTTTTTATACCAACCAATCAAAGTTTGGGTAATAAATTTTGCCAGATATTATAATTTGTTGATCAATATTGGACTATTAGGTAAAGTTAAAAATAAATAGTAACTAAATTACTATTATTTGCTCTGCAATTCCTACAAAAATTGTTCATATTTGTTCGAGGTACACGTGCAATTTGACATTAAATTTCACGATGTAAGGACCATATCCACTGCCCACAAGCGATCTCACCCTCAACCTCAATTTAGTTTTTAAACCCCGTATTATTAGAACCTTTAGTAATATAAACTACCAAGTTGTATCTGTTGAACTACCTTTGGGAGGTTTCAAAATTATATAATTTTAGAGCAATCAAAAAACTAACATTTATTTTGTTTCCTATTAGAAGTTGTGTGTGTCTTAGGTATTACGACTAGTCATCCACGGTACGTCAAGAAATTGTTCATAGGCATTAATAATCTCTTGCAACATTCGTCACTGTTCTGTTTACGCTATTACGCAAACGGCGACGCGCAAAAACGTCATATAATGAGAAAGCTCATAAAAGCTATACTTAACGATGAGTACGCAATACGTACTACAAAGCGTTACAATTGAATCGATTACGAGTGACGTACGCATCCGAACCGAACTCGTGCGAATCAATAGCGCCGTTCATAGCGTTCTACTGCCATCTGTCGTATAAGTACAACTACGGTAAATCGTACTTTTCCTACATAGACGTTCACGAGCCTGGAGTGCTGGTTGGCGCTTTAGATACGTAATGACCTTAATATCTGATAGAGGGCGCTTTAACAGTTATACAATTTATAATTTTGCAAAAATAAAATTGTAATACGCACAATTGATTGTATCCTCTAATATTACCTATGCATTAGTCGACTTTGACGAACTTCGTTGCTGTGCAAATTTTCGCGTGTATTTCTGATCTTAGTAGTTCCCAGTGGCAGTTCCTATACTTACATTTTGACATTAGAAAAAAAGAAACTTTACGAGAGTTACATAAAATTACATAAAATTACATATTTTATTTGTACAAGCAGGCTAGCAGTATCTAATTTTATTATTTTGTAAGATTTTAAGATACAGTACATAAATATTGATGGACGACAGTGGTCCGAGTCTGAATCTCACTATGGAAATAAAGAATACGATGCGTGCCTGATGAATGCAACCTCTACTACCGGCCAGTATGAAGTCAAAATCCAGAAGAATGTCGAAAAGATAGGATCTTCGAAAACCGGCCTACCTAAAAATTCTGGCTTTTCCGACGTTGATGCTTCTCGTACCATAAGTTACTGTAGACAAATTTAACTTCATTAATTAACATTAAACACGTATATTGTTTTCAAATCGTAGTGATTTTAAATTATTTTGCATTAATCCCCGTAATGACTTTATGATATTACTTATTTATGACTTTTAGGATTTTAAGGATTAAGGTAACCAATTGTGTTAGTAAAATATTTACAGGCAGTAATTACAGTATTAAATGTTATCTGCTTACGCATTTAGATATATTTTAAGGAGTACTTGTCTACATAACTTATATACACCTATTACGCTTCATGAAAATTTGAAGAGCTAATTACTTTTCTGCAATTAAATCGCATTCAATCTTCGATTTTACTAGGCACCATTAAAATAGTGCCAATATAGATCCCGCAGGCCCAAACCTAAGTTTGCCGCCTTCACTTTTGACTCATTACACTCCTTTTTTACATTCTGAAAATGGAAAGCTCGCGCCCAAAGGGATTATAGGCTTCAGTGTACCTAGTAATTAGTACCTAATGTGAGAAAAAATGATGAAATATGAAGGTATTTTAATATCAAAATAAAATATTATATTAAATTGTCGAAAGTTCCCTGAAATATTGCACATTCGAATTTAAATTATGGAAATTATTTGTGTTAATTTTATTATCTGAACAGATAAAATAACATAGGGAAATACGCGATAGAAGACTTTGAAAATAGTTTTATTTCAACTAGTAGGTAAATCTTAGGTACTTAATTTAAAATATATAAATAATAGGTTTTATTCTGCTTAAATGTGTGTAAACTGTATCTGAATAGTACCAAAATATAAAACTTTGACTTTAATAAAGTTATCTACGTCGCTATATTAATTTAAGTATGTACATAACCTGGCTAATGTTTAATATTACTTACTATAGAAATTAGCAAGACCGGTCTTCGGATCTAGCTAGACGCATACAGGTATTGGATATTATCTCTGAGATCTATCATAAAATATTCGGTCTGTCTGCATTCTTGACTTCTGGAAGGTTTGTGTTACGACGAGGTCTGTGATTATGCCAAAATTAAATAAATATATCTATACTATTACAATTCCTATATATCTATTCTATTATAATCAAAGAAACTATTATGAAATTGTAAATTAATAATATCTGTGTTATGTACACTGGAAATATTTAAAAAAATACTTTGCTTTTGCCCGATTCTTTACTACAACATAGTCTTTTTTAAATTCTTGTCAGCTTGATTAACACTGAGATGACGGCTATGAAAATAGTAACACTAACAATTAAACAATACGGGTATTTCAAGTTAACTTTCAGACCATTTCATGACAATGAGGCGAAGACATCATTCATCACGTCAGCTCTAGGCCAATATCTACAGCTATTATTAAAATTTCACCAACTGGACACACGTGTATCCAGTCTTTCCTTGCGGAGCACACAATAAGGATAAAGGTTTTGGTGAAGAACCCAATTTAATATATTACTCTAAATTGTAATATCCTACCGTATAATTAGCCCCGCGATAGCCTAGTGGTATGAGTAATGGACTGCTGAGTTCGATCCCAGGTTTACCATGGCACACACCAATGACTTTTCGATGCTTTTGGAAATCATGTGTGTATTTATCGCTGGTTTATTAGTGCCCGGTTAATGGCAATAGGCTCGCCATCTACTACATTGGGACCTAAACATAAACTGGAGAAATGTGGGTGCTAGCAACTCTGCCTACCCCTTCGGGGATAAAGGCATTTATGTTATGTTTTTTTTTATTTCCAAGATTATTTCAAAGAAGATACTCGTACTACTTAATTACTAATAATACATTCTTTATCCATATTATTTTCAGATACATTATTATTAAATATACGGTTAAATAAGTTTTAGATACCTAAACCTGACCGGCTCCCCTTCTCAAAGTGTTCACCTTTCACTACTGCAGGCCAGGATTATCTATGAATATTCAATTTACCTAGTAACCGTGTGTCTCGTCAAATAATAATTTCCTAGCTGCCTTTGTTTCCTCAAAGAAATATATAATTTATAACAATGTTTCCAATGTATTGTACGCTGACTGTCATAACTCTTGAATACAAAATTATATAGGTACATATTCTATTGTTATGGGACGAAGAAATATCAAAGTAAAAGGATTTTAGTTACGCTGGTATTTTAAAGGTGCAGAAAATATAAGCATTAACCCCCATTATATCCAAAGCTTACAGCGCTCTCTTCCTTTTGCGGCGTGACCGTAGTGTGACCTACCAGCGACTGTGTCTCATCCGACCACCAATAACAAGTGCAACGGGGATAGTGGCTTGGGCCCTGAGGATCTGGATAGGCCTCCAGAAACAGGCTAACAGAAACTTTAATACAGCTTTAGAGTTTCTGTTTTTCTGTTCGAAAAAACACTTCGCATTGGTGATATTGTAGTTTTGTATTTCGACCAGCAGAGTCTGCAGTAGGTCAGATTTCAGATGGAAGTCGCTTCACGGAAAATATTGACGCTTCGCAGATGGGGAGCGTCGATAGGGACTGGGAAAAATAACAGATGCGACCGGGACTGACGCAAGGACAATAATAATAATGAAGCTATATCAGGAGGAGAAAGAGAAGGAGGGTCAATCTCGAACTCCTAAGTATTGACTCTAGATGTCACGGGATCAGTATAATGCTAATGCGTTCTATAAAACAAATAAGCGATACTTTTTTAAATAATAATATATCAGTTATTTGCACATATATGGGTGGTTAATACATAATTATGTTTCCATAAATGATTAACATTAGATTTATTAACATATTTTCCTTTTGAGCATTCAAAGTAGGAACATGTATCAATCAGTTAGGAAAACTATTTCCTTGATTCATAGTTAAAAATGAATAAAACACATAATAATAAACTTTGTTATGGTATTAGTATTATTTGAAAGATATTCTAATGACATTTGAGCTAAAAAAATATTTAGGGTATACACATATATTGGTGCCCCAGTTAACTCGAACGAATTAGCGTAATCGGGAAGTTCTAATACTTAGTTTAGGACAATTTATACAACGCGACCTAGACCCATGGTAAGCATAGCTTAACTAGCTTGTGTTACGTTTCTAGAATGCGGATAAACATACTTAAATACATTTTTTATATAATACATAAATACATATTCTGTGTTATTCACGATATGTGAAATCACTCGTCAACGTGTGTGTAGTGTATTAACAAAAAAGCTGAGTCTCGAACCCGTGTCTGAAAAATTCGAAATTCTCCTACAGGTACAGCCATTTTTGCGGTGATGGTGGAAATCATTCTCCTATACAAACCGACGATCATACGAACTATCGAACTACTCTAAAAGAAGCACCTCAAATTTGTATGATGTAGAATAATTTATCATACAAATATTACCAAACACAAGTGGGAATCGAACCTGAATCATCATATTTACCTCTCATAGTAGGCAGTAGTAGCAAGAATGGGCATCAGAAAGTTTTACAGGGTACTATGAGTAAAGTGCTCCTAGTATACCACATATTCATAGACTACAGCAACCGATTCCCATCAGATGAGACGTGTGTTTGTCTGTCATCTCAGTATTACGAACCTCCTTTTCCCCCCTGCTAAAAGACTATCGATAATAGCTGTATTTTAAATCAAAGAATACGTGTGCTCAATTAGGTGAAAATCGGTTAAGAGGCTATGTCTCGCTTCGCTCGCTCGGTCAAAATTTTATTGATTCTCTTATAGTTCGTTCTTTTTCTCAGCCTCCTGCCACGAGTAGTAGCAGCTCTACTCGCGACAGTTTTAATTAGGATTGGTGAAAGGTAATCCTCGCACTACTTTCTTGGACTTTCTATAGAATAGGTCATTTTTGTGGCGAATAGAGCAACTCTTAATGATAAAACCTGCCCATCTAAAATGAGTTTTTCGTTTAATTATGGTAACTTTACAAAAAGCTGTTTATTTTTTGTTCTAATTTAAGTTTTACTAACATAGCTCCCAATAGAGACGCCTAAATACTCATTTGTACTATTTAAATACGATGTATGTTTAAGTAAATATTGTCACGATTTCTTTACCTTATTTTTTTATTGGTTGTTACTCTAAACACATTAAGATTGATTCTAACTCAAGGTCAAGGTCATCAGTTTGTTTTATTATTAATGGCACTGGAATTATATATCTGTTAGAACATGTCAAAACTTACTCTGATCTAAACTTATAATTCCGATATAGCCGACGACAGAACTGCAGACGAGTGCTATATACGATGTGTCGATATTTTTTGTAAAATACCTATCAGTTATTAATGAATAACAGAACCCCTTTTTTATATAATCTACACATATATTAATCAGTACTCAATATATTGACATTTAATCAAGTTATCTGAAGAAAAATAATCATACAGCTCTATTTATCAATACAATAAATCAGAATAATTTATACAGCTTTAGATGTATTTTTATGGGCAAATGTAGTAAGTAAATAGTGTACATTTATTAGACATGAATATGCAATTGATAGCATTTTGCAATTGCGAGAAAACACAAAATAAAAATTATGGTGCCTAACTTGTGTAGAGCAAATCGTTAAAAGGCATGTCCGTAGTCAGTCTACGCATCTTCCTTAAATCTCTCCTCACTTTCTAATATTCAGATGTCACAGCACAACAATATCAATATTTAGAATATAGGGTCCCTGCTCACTAAATAATAGAAAATACATCGAGAGCATCATCAAATTGGCCTCAAGTAAACAACACGTAGTTTTGAACAAGTTGAGATGGTTAACCACTCCGCAGGCCGGTATATTTTGTTTAAATAAGACAATATAGACTAATTTTGAAACTGTTCAAATAAATATTGGAACGGTACAAGTAACTTTTTTCAATCTACATAAAACACAGGTCCAATCCTGCTTTGAACACTGTTTTAATTCCTGGAATAATTATGACTCTACATACAGAGAACTTACTGGACGCTCTTGACGATTGCAACGGCGGCGTGCAGTAGCATTAACTCATACTCCCATTTTTGTCAACATCCTACTTATACATTATAAATACGAAAGTTTGTTTGTTAAATAATAACGCTCTGAACCGAGTTGGCAGAAATTTTGTACTTTATACATATTAGCAATTGGCGTTTCATTCTAATTTTCCACAAAATATATTTTTTTTAAATTTTTCTATCGTAACTATATGTACGCTTAAATGTATAGGTACATATATTTGAATTAGTCTGGGTGTTTCTATATTTGTTAAAATAATATCGTTGTGTTTAGGTGGCGCTGTGTGTAGATGTCGTAGAATATATATTTCTTATTTATTTATTATATACTTCTTGATATTTGTTCAGTAGGAAGGAACTTCATCCCGCCCACACTCAAGTGGTGGAATGAATTCTCTGTTGCGGTTTTTTCCAAGCGACTACAATATGGGGATCTTCTAGGTTTCTACAGGGTTGACAGCACGGGTGTAACGCCCCTGCATAGACCACAGTAACCACTTTCCATAAGTTGGGCCGGGTGCTTGACAGCCACCTCAGTGGTATAGAAAATTATAGCGAATGTCTAACTTCTTATACCTACATAGGTACTTTGAACATGGTATAGTTGCGATATAGTTTTATTGAAAGTATACAAAAAAATCATAACAAACTCGATAACAAAAGTTACTGTTTTGTTTATAGCTTAATAAGACTGGAATTAATGGTTCTTAACATAATAGAAACGCAAATGCCACTGATTTCATAACTTCCCAAGGGATCTATCGCCTTTTCGCCCCAAAAATTTCTAACCCCCGATGTTAAAACAAAATGAGCCTTACCCTTCTAGATTAGGGATGAAAGTGAAGACAACGGCGTTCCTTGTTTGCGACGTTGTTTTAATAGACCTAGATGAATTGTATACATAGATTTCAATTTTCTGGGCGTGGCGAATCAAGCACCGTGACACAATGTATTCAAAACGCCAATATTTCGTTGGCAAAACTGCAGTATAAATAGGAGACCTTTCTTTGGCATCGTCATTTTTAGACATACAGGGGTAGCGATCACCGGTGATCACGTATTAAGTAACCAGCCAGAATAAGTACATATCGATTGATTGTAACGAGTGCTAGTGGTGAAGGAAGAGCCAAAGTATGTTCGCCGAGGGTAAATATAAATGATGCATGGCTCGAATAGCGTGATAGTTCAAAGGACGGCGCCGTCAATCCATGTCTACCAGTTTTCTGACGCATTCACGTTCGTTTCTTCGACGGTCAAGCTTAGCAGTTTCCGTATAATATTGGGATATATTCGAAGCAAATAAATAATAAACTAATAAATAATAAATATACGTTGTAAAAATATAAATAATCAAATAATAAAGTTTTATATTAACGTGAAAATGTTTGATTGTTGCAGGGCCGAGCGCCATAGAGTCGCGCTCGCCAAGCGCTTTTACACCCAACTCGTCCAGCATGCTACTGCTGCAGACACACGTAAGTAAATATTTCTATTAACTAGATTTTGAAAATTATATTTGAGCTAAATGTCAATACCATAACATTTTGAACTGCAGATACTCCTCTTTCTGACAATTTTATTGAATGTTTATGGGTATACATAGTTCTAAATTGAACCTTTTTTAACTAGGTAGATAGGTACTGTTATACGGATCAATTATTTGGACAACCGCACCTACAAAAAATAAAGTGCCTTGTTTTAATATAAAGCATTTTTGAAAATAAAGATTATGCCCTATTGAAAATAATTCATTTATTAACACTCCTGCATCAACTGTCAAACAGGCGGTAACCCCGTTCAGAAAGCACGCCATTGGTTCGTCACCGCCACCCCAGCCGGCCATCCACCGCCTACCAATGTTACGACGCCTCCATTATTGATTGTCATTTCTATTACAGAGCAACTACGGTTCGTCCTTCACTGATTTATTATCGCCGCAATATCAAGAAGACTCTACAGAAATCTTGGAAGAAAATTTAGACCCATTTCCAGACGTTGAGTTTCACGCTCCGGACCCACCTGAAGTTAAATCTCAACGAGATACTCCCATCAGCGAAGCTTCTTCACCGACGCTTGGCCCAGCTTTGCCTAGTTTTGAAGAAACGTATTCTGTTCGTTACCCCAAACAAGAAATGGCCGAATTTGGTATTAAAATGGACGAGGATTGTTACAATGTGAGCGCGTATCAAGGACATGCCTCCACACAACTGATATATCAATACCATCAGCCATCTATTCCATATGTCCCGGCATCATATTATGCACCGGCGCAACAATGCAGCCCTACTTTTGATACTGGTGGCGTGACACCAAACTCAGACTCGTACTCTTTACCTCCATTCCCAAGTTCAGTGGATTTACATATATCGACTGATCAAAGCGCAAGGCAACGACGGGCTTCATTACCTGTACAAAGATCAGAATCGACAAGCTCCAATGATAGCCCCAAGATTCCTGCTAATAGAGTTCATTGTATGCAAGCTTCAGCACCTAGTTCAGCATCGAGTTCTCCCGGCGTGGCCCCTCAAGACGGGTCCGGTCCCCGAGCCGCACCCTCGTCTCCAAGCCAATTATGTGCTGTTTGTGGAGATACCGCTGCCTGCCAACACTATGGCGTTAGGACTTGTGAAGGTTGCAAGGGATTCTTCAAAAGAACCGTCCAAAAGGGTTCTAAATATGTTTGTTTAGCTGAAAAATCTTGCCCAGTTGATAAAAGAAGACGAAATAGATGTCAATTTTGTCGTTTCCAAAAATGTCTCAATGTGGGAATGGTGAAGGAGGTCGTCAGAACTGATTCATTGAAAGGTAGACGTGGTAGGCTACCATCAAAACCGAAATGTCCACAAGAATCACCTCCAAGTCCACCGATATCGCTTATCACAGCGCTTGTTAGGGCTCATGTTGACACATCACCGGACTTTGCAAACCTCGATTACTCTCAATATCGAGAACCCAATCCTATGGAACCACCAATGTCAGATTTGGAAGTAATTCAACAGTTTTACACTCTCTTAACTACATCAATCGACATGATCAAAATATTTGCCGACAAAGTACCCGGCTATGGAGAGTTGTGTCCAGAAGATCGCGAACAATTATTCGCATCAGCTCGGCTTGAGCTATTCGTATTACGACTTGCATATCGCACACGCCCAGAAGATACTAAGTTAACCTTCTGCAACGGCGTCGTACTCGATAAACGACAATGCCAGCGCTCATTTGGTGATTGGCTTCACGCCGTGCTAGACTTCAGTAACACACTGCATTCGATGGATATAGACATATCTACATTTGCATGTCTCTGCGCCCTAACATTAATAACAGGTGTGTATGTTGTTTATCTGTCATTAATTACTCATAATTCACACTTAAGTACAACGAAATATCTCAAGTACGTTTAGCATTTCACATTAAATACTAGTTATTGTTTTTCTCTTGACTAACAAGCATTATCTTACTTATCGACAGAGAGACACGGTCTGAAAGAACCTCATCGTGTGGAGCAACTACAAATGAGGATAATCGGGTGTTTACGCGCACACATGCCTGGTGGTGGAACCACTAGCAGCGGCGCACCTCACTTCAGCCGCGTGCTGGGCGCTCTACCTGAGCTACGTTCGCTATCGGTGCAAGGCCTGCAGCGAATCTTTTATTTGAAGCTCGAGGACTTGGTACCGGCACCACCGCTCATCGAGAATATGTTCCGTTCCAGTCTGCCTTTCTGAGCGCCCCGCACACGACCTCTGAGGACCACTCCCGCCTTCGTAACCCATTTCTTCTTAGAGCCGACTCCGTTATTTTTATAAGTGTTTAGATAATAAAAAATATTTTTCTAGAGTTTAGATGGCCGTTAGTTAGGGCGCGATCTCCTACGGAATCGGTTCGTGCTATATTAAGTACCTAATGGAGACAATCTTACTGAATAAGTCCTAAATTAAGATTAATTTATTGAAAATGTTTAGAAATTTGTCCTTTGGGTGTGATTTTGTTTAATATAACAATGTTGTGTATTTAGTAGTCTGCATTTGAGTTACCGCTCGTGATTGATGGCATCTTGTCGTACAAATATTCCTATGTTATTTACTTATATATTACTTAGATAGGGAAAATCTAGTCAGAAGACTTAGAAATGTTATAAAACTGGTTCGTAGTTATCGGGCTTTTTATAATTATTATAAGATTGATAAGGCATTTAATGTCCTTTTATACGAAAGTGAGCAGGCTATGGCACTTGTCACTTGCAGTGGCGGTAGCGGAAGCCGGGCCCACGGCGCCAGATCCCAGCGCTCGCCCCGTGAGAGTCGAGTGCGACGTACACGGCACAACGATACGATTGTTGGAAGTTACCTTTTAGTTTTAACTTATTTTGTAATATTTTCAGACGCTAGGATACTAATGTAATTTGTTACGATAATTATATGTAAGGCCTGAGAAAAAGTTCAGCATGTCCTACCTAATGTCCCCAATGTAAAACTCCTTAAATTTATCAACGTGTCTTAAAGAGTACCTTTATATGTAGATAGCGTAGATTTTTCTTATGTGGACCTTTTATATGCTTACTATAATACATATTATATATGTATTGAGTAAATATACATATCACGAAATTATTTTTTAAATGTGATTGCACTTTATATCAATATCTTTTGCAATTTGTAAGATAAGCCATTAGGATCAAATTTATATGAAACTGAATTTGCAAGTAAGAATATAAATTATTGGAAATACTATTAGGTATTGTATCGTAGATAAATCATATTCGTATTCTATCTACCGAATTTGGTTAGGCGAGAAATGGACTAGATTAGTATTTTTCACTGGACCAAATACCTAAGTGATAATATTCGATATGCATGAAGCGCTGTTGTGGGTACAAACTGGACTAAAATATTTTTGCCATAGATTTTGACAAAGAACAGATGCATTTCTGTAACTGTCGTTAAATAAATCTCAAATAAATAATAGCAGTTTAAATTAAAGTTGCCTTTATTCTTCTATAAGACTTAGTACTTACCGACACTACAGGTATAAAATGTATGAAAGAGATATGAATGCTAAGTAGGTAGGTCCCTACTTAGTGTGTACTGGTGCGCTGTCCAACTTTACAATAAAGAAGAGCTACTTTATAATATAAGTACATTTATAAATAGGTGACAGATATCTGGCGAAGTTGAATCTGTTGAATAATGAACCGAAGTAGATGTAAAATAAATGTTAGGCGTTCGGCGTCTTTACGTCATCAGGTTGGAGTGATTGTTGAAATTGGTGTTATCCTTGAGAACCGAATCATATAAGTTATACCTATGAACGACGTAGTGATAAGAAACTTTGAAGACGATTGGAAATTAATAATTTTATACGAACAATGATAGTACGTAACCTAAATTATTAAATAAATGCTGGACTTTTTGCTCGCTGCCACAACTCCTTTACGTTAATTAATTTTATAGATTTCTAAGAATTAAGTATCAAGAAAATTATTTGTCGTTACTTGTAATGAATTTCTTAATTATAAAGCTAAATATTGTACGTACACACGAATACCCACTACTTTGGTTGTGCTTGACATATTATTGTTACCTTTACCAGTGCTGATATGTAAAATTAAATCTGATTGTCCATAAATACATCTGTAAGTAAAAACATTCCTACATAACAAGTCTACTGTACTGACCATGTCTTATTGGAATAAATACTAAGCACAGTTTTATAGTGTAGTATTGTACAATCTTGTAGAATCAGACATGCAAATTCATAACATGTCTCTACGTAGATGCGCTGATCATTTTTGACCATGCATGCTACACCATCACCGTCTTAGTAGGTAAATTTCGTTCAAACCGTGATCGTTTATGTCTGTTCATAATGCCTAATTTTAATTTGCACACATTTCATCTTATAATTATAAATAGTAAAAGCCATCTCTTTTATACCCTCCAACATTACCAGTTAAATATGGTACAGCCTTTTCTTATCATGAAGTAGGTCCTGTCTGCCTATGTACTTATTTAATGCTTTTGAAATAACTTGAGAATGTAGGTAGGTACCCACCTACTTAAATAATGTTATTGGACAGACCAGATAACCGATAAAAATAATTTGATACCAGAACATATTATCCCCCGACCCCCCAGTATGTGTGTAGATAGCTAAGTACGTTTCTGTACGACAAACACTGAATGTCATCATTTCTAGTGATATTTTCTTCTTAAAGTTTGTAATGAACTGCATTTCTTAAATCTCAACATAAATACATACAATTTAATGTGCTTCTGTTATATTATGTTATACATTTTCTTTGTAAATATTTCGTCAAAATAATATCGATGCTGATGCATCAATCGAAATACGAATCTTTTATTTATTTGGTTACCTTAAAAAGCATCACGAAACTTGTACACAAATGTGCACTTGGTAGCTAAACTTTTGTTTTTCATAAAATTTGCTAAATTATTCCCAATGTAGGTATGTTACAGTAGGTAATAAAATTAAATTATTATTGTGATCATAGCAGACCCCGGACTCCGAGGTGAAAGCTTCGGATGCGACCGGGACTAACGCAAGGATCATAATGATGATGATGATGATACTATTATTGTAATCATAGTTCATGGCGCCTTATGGATTTCAACTTAAACCAACCCTACTTAATTCCCAATGGAACCCGTCAAAATACATATTTACTGAAAATCTTCAGGCTTCTTTAGCAGACCAGCGTGTTTGCATGGCCGTATACAAGTGTGTGAAATGTGAAAGGACAGATACTTCTGTATGTCCTAACTGCTGTTTCTGCTTAACCTTGCTTGGAAGATGGTTTGAGAGTACCTATGTACCTATGATGAGTTTGTGTATTTTTATCATGCACAAAATCCCTACGGATACCCCCCGCCGGATTATGGTGATTAGGGTGATTATGTCAGGGGTCTAATAGTAGTGAACGTATCTCTCGCACCCCAGCAGACCCTTCTTATATCTTTAGAGATAGCCCCTCTCGGGAGTGGGGACCATTCTGTCCCCATCTAGTCGCCGGATTTGGAGAGTCGCACCAAGTGCGTAGGCACTGCCGTCTGCTTAAGGGTGACAGGCGGCTCACACGTCGCTCCCAAGCCATGCTGTACGTGCCAAAAGCCTACTACTCCGCTACCTCACTCTACTCCAGCCCCGGTCCGCCGTCTCTTTTTCAGTTCCTCGCAGACGGAGGCGACTGAAGTCCAAGCAGGATCGTACTCGTACCTACCATCGCCGTGAGCTATCCACCATGATGTAAGTATGTCAGGTTTTGCGCGTGATAAATAGGTATGTATGAAAACCCCTACATTATAACTAACAATTATCAAATCTAAATCCTAAATCTAAAATAAACGACAACTCGTTCCTTTGTGTAGATGAGAGACTATCATATAGGAACAGTATGACCGCACCTCGCTTGGTAAACTAAAAGGGAAAATCTCACGAAAGAGAGATGAGGATCACAATTGTAGATACGAGATATTTAGGTGCTTACTAGAAGAATAACTAACAGTAGGTAACTACCAGTAGGTACAGAAGAGAAAAAAATGGCACAGGGGAAACCGGTGAAAAAAAAGGATTCGTGTGTGAATTGTCAAAAACCCAAAAGCTCGTAAAAAAACTTCCTTAAAAAAACTTAAGCCAGCGGCAGGAATCTTGTTATAAAGACAGCTTGCCACTGATAGTCACCTAACTAAGTGCCAACCATGGAAGATGAATGGTCTAAAAACCGAGATAAACAGACAGGTACGTACCTGAATAAAATAGGTACTCAATTAAACTGTAATTTTTAATAACAACCTAGTTTCCTTCACCTTCGCTTAGTTTTAGCGGATGTGAGTTTCTTGATATCCTTATTTATTTAAGTACCTACGAATTCAGCAAGCATAAACATTTTGTTTTTTGCTTTCAGTACCTAGTGCTGCCTCTTTGGCGTGGTGGTACTTAACGAGACTGCTACGCACGCAGGAGGCACGGGTTCGATCCCCGCTCATTGCTAATATGCATGAATATGGCTATTTGCACTGGTCTGGCCGTGCCTTGGAAAGCACGTTAAGACCGTCGGTCCCGGTGGCTATACGAACATCTGTGGCAGTCGTTACGGGTAGTTGGAGGCTTCAAAACTTTCCGACGAGCCTAACTACAGAACAACGATATCGCCAATTTGGTTGTGGAGGTTCGATGGCAGTTTTTCAAATCGGACCAGTAGACCCGCTAATCACAGCGTTCAACCCAATAAACGCAGGTTTAGTACATACAGTAAGTGATATACTACGTAACGTTAGCCATACTCATAATCAGATTATGAAATGCTTGTATATTATCGAACCCGTGTATTTATCGCAGGCTTACAAGTGCCCGGTTAATGGCAATAGGCTCGCCACCTGTTACATCGGGACCTAAACATAAACTGGCGAAATGTGGGTGCGAGCACCTCTGCCTACCCCTTCGGGGATAAAGGCGTGAGTTTATGTATGTATGTAGGTATGGATATTACAAAAGGCTGAATATTACTCTAAAGCTCCGAATGGTTTTAGAATTTCTTTATAGTTATGTGGATTGTGGATTACAACAAATAGAGAAAGAACTAAAAATTGCTCTACGTGCTTCGAATTCTCTAAACACTCCACTGTGAGTTCAACTTAAATAATTATTCCAAGCAAGCCAATGTTGAATGTTGAATGCTATTTTTGTTTAAAATTTCTGTAGCAAAGTCATGAAGACAATATCGAAACTGCCGCCCTAGTTAATTGAGTCATGAGTGTAACGAGAATAACCAAATCGTATCTATAGCATAGATTATCTAAAGTTTTTCAATGGTTTTTCAGTATTCTCATTAGAACGTATGACAGCTGATCTCGTGGGGGGCGGACACGGCGGACACACGGAAACGAATTTACTGGCGTGGCTAACGTGGCTCTGGAAGACTTTTTCAAAACTCGAAACTTGACATTGGCGTCTCGCCATTAATTTTATAAAACGTTTACATTTACTAGAGACTGGCAAAATTGCGGCTATCCCGCTGCAGAAGCCATTTTAAGAAAATAAGAAGATATTACATTTATAATTTACGGTTGTTGGCGGAATTGATGGGATCGCTCGCCATAAAGAATAAAATAAATAAAACGTATGACACTGACAATTATGACAACTTTGACAAAACAAAAATGTCATTAGATTAAATTTGACAGATTTTGTACTGTATGACTGTATGACGTATTGACTTATTTGACTTTGACTATTGATTGATCGTCGCACAAACAATACAATAAATCATTATTATACAGTTTATACACAAGTTTCACACCTTATGCTTTACTTACACAATTCTGCGAATTAGCTGCTCTGTTTATCATAATAATATTATAGACGTCATATAGCCCAACGTCTGAAAACTATTGATCGCAGATAGCCTCAGTGTCGAAGTGTTTTGGACTATGTAAATTTGTTAAAAGTGCAATTACTCTTGCAATTATTTAACAATGTCTGATTCTACAGATATTAAAGATGTCTTGGATAAAAACTTGGAAGACTTCGAAATACAGGAAGTTTTGCGAAATGGTACAGATTTACGAGAATATGCTTTGCAACTGGATAAGGGTATAAAAGATGCTGAAAAAACATCCGTTGCCGATTACTTAAAGGAAAGTGAAAACATCGCGTCCTTACACAATCAAATCGAGGATTGTGATGGTATTTTGGCGAAAATGGAGAGTATGCTTATGGTGTTTCAAGTAAGTTTATGATTCTGGGGTATTGGGTACAGAAGTATTTTAAAAAGTTGCTATATCCACGAGCTATGTTAAGTTCATTCAATTTCTCCTTGTACTATATTGCAATTTATAAAAATAATCTATATGCAATTTTGACAAGTCTATAGATTTTCAATGTGATATCTAGTTTCTTTTATAATAAATAAATACTGTTTTAGAGTGATTTGTCTTAATACATGTTGATAATGTTAATTTCAGAATGATTTAGGCAGCATCAGCAATGAAATAATAAGTCTACAAAAGCGTTCAGTTAATATGTCTGTCCAGCTGTCTAATAGACAAGTACTGAAAGGACCTCTCTCAACATTTATAGAAGACATGGCAGTTTCTGAGACTCTTATATTGTTAGTATGAATTTAAATCAATCGCTAATGCAATTTACTATTCACCAAACACATTTTTAAAATATAAGTTTTCTTTTTTAGTGGCATTAATAATGTTCCTGTAACTGACAAAGAGTTTATGGTGCAACTTGCTATTTTAAATCAAAAAGTGAACTTTGTAAAAGAACAGGATTTCAAAGAAACCAAAGCATGTCATGATGTAAAAGATGTCTTAGAAAAACTTAAAATAAAAGCTGTAGCAAAAATAAGAACATATATTTTGGAGCAGATTTATAAGTTTCGCAAACCGATGGCCAATTATCAAATTCCACAAAATGCTATGCTGAAGTATAAGTTTTTCTTTGAGTTCATTTTAGCAAATGAGAGAAATGTAGCTCAAGAAATATGCAATGAATACATAGACACACTAAGCAAGGTTTATTACTCTTACTTCAAATCATATGCCTCAAGACTTGACAAACTAAAATATGAGGAAGCACCCACTAAAGATGACCTAATGGGAATCGAAGATGGCTCCAAAGGAGGTTTCTTCCAAAAATCTAATTTAAAAAATAAAAGTACAATATTCACAATAGGCAACAGAGGTGACGTCCTTGCACAACAACTTGAGGCTCCTATTATAGTGCCACATGTACAACAAAAAACAAAGGTGAACACTTATTTATCTTATTATGAACTAAATAAGAAATAAATAATTTTCCTTAGGTACCTTATTTTTATAAGGATATAACAATTTGACTTCACTTTATAATCACGGTAAACTGAAGTCCCAGGAAAGAGGATCACTATTACTGACTATGTTACAATAGTAGCACTCAGCTTGATAGCTCATGAAAAATATATGAGGCTTAACTCATATTTTGGGATTCAAACCAACCCTCTTGGCAACTAATGTAAATGGAAAGTTTCCGGCTTTATTTCTTCCTACCATCAATTTAACTGTCTTATTTTAAACATTTTATCATAAAATTTATTATAGATAATATGCAGATAAAAATAAACCATATTTTTTTATTTCAGTACTCCTATGAAGCCTTATTTAGAAGTTTACAATATGCTCTAGTTGACAATGGCTGCAGAGAGTACTTATTCACTACAGAATTTTTTCATGTTAAAGGTAGTCATGCACAAGAACTCTTTGATAGGATACTTGGAAAAACTTTATCATTACTTGTGGTAAGATGTCTTCACCATCTCACTGTCTATGGTTAGGTAGATTCATGTCTGTTGTTAATGATGATCGCAAACTATTTTACATCTGAAAAGTTAAAATCAGACTTAAAGTACTATGTGTGTTTGATCTCAATTGATTAAGTAGAACTGGAAATAGATATTATTGAGTACAATGTTTGTTTATTATTATAATACTTTCATTCTTTATAAAACCAATGATCTTATCTAAATTTTACAATCTAATTTTAAACACTTCTCATTACAGAAAAATGTTGAAAACTATGTGATTGAATGTTATGACTGCCTTGCATTGTACCTCTGCATTCAACTAATAAACAGATACAGGTGGATGTGCCATAAAAGAGCAGTTGCAGCTTTAGACAGGTATTACCAACCTTCATTTTATTTGGAAATATAATGTCTTATGAAGTCATCATTATCCAAGCACCAATCCAGGTTGTGCTAAATCATGCATTTGGCGAGATGAAGGTAATCCAGTCAGATATCTTCAAATTCGAATGAAAAATCTCCTAAATATTTGTATCCATAATAACCATATTATGAAATTAAATTATTTGTTTTTGTTTCAGTTATTGGGACTCATTGCAAAATACATTATGGCCTAGATTAGAACACGTATTAAAAATCAACATTCAAAGTGTGCGAGAATGTGATCCAGCTAAATTATCGAATAAAGAATTGGGACCACATTACGTAAGTCGAGATCACGCCAAACGTGATGACTGCTAAACAATATGCGACTGACGATATTTTTAACTATTTTTTTCGTATATCGGCTTATGGCATTGTATACTTAACTATTCCCGGATAAAGCTTTATAAAAACTTATAAGAACTGTTACTTAATAATAACGTACTCGTCTATATCACGCACAAGTTGTAATTCGCATAAGTGAAGTATAACTTTGGCAAGAAGTACCACCCATTAACTCTTTGTCCAAGGTTCATGAATTAATATTTACTCCTTTTTGTTTTTATATAGATTACGCGCAGGTACGCGGAGTTCTCGGCTGCAATGCTTAGTCTAAGTGAGCAGTTTCCTTCAGAAGAACTCAGCAATCTTCTATTAATTCTTCAAGATGAGGTCCATTGCTTCTTATTGAAAATGGCGGCCGAGTTTCCGCAACGGATACAGCAACTGATATTTCTTATCAACAATTACGACATGGTATTAAGTATATTAATGGAGAGGACAAGGGACAATACCAAGGAAGCAGAAAGCTTTAGAGAACAATTACAGGCCAGAAGTTCAGAATACGTCGATGAGATATTGAGTCCACACTTCGGTGGAATGATTCAGTTTGTCAAGGAAGGCGAACAGTTATTCAACTCTGACAAGAAAGCAGAATTGGCTAATTTAGAAAGGAAATCTCTTTCTTTGGTAGCATCCTTCAGCTCTGGATGGAAACAAAGTCTTGAGGAAATTCACAGAGAAGTGTTAATATCGTTTCCAAACCTAGTCACTGGGTCTGGTCTCTTACAAATGGCTCTAACGAACTTTGTACAGTATTACCACAAATTTGCAAAACTTTTAACACCTAACGCTCGAACGCAATTAGTAAATATTCATGTAATTATGGTAGAAATAAAGAAATACAAAACGAATTATTAAATTATATAAGGTCTGAATTAAATGGATGCACCACTTGTTTTCATTATGTTGTAAGTAAATTTTCATCAACTACATACCTAATACATATATTTTAATTACTCAGAAATATTGTTCGTTAAGAGTGAAAAGTAAATGTTTATCTCATTCCTCACTCTTGCCTTTCTCTCTCTGCCCCCTCCTCAAAGACCATACGTCGCGAGGCGCTGTGCGTTACCAAATCCATCGATGGATCAGAGTGGAAAAAAAAGTGGAAACTAATCCATCGATGGATTTGTTTAATGGATTCAAGTGGAATAGAGCAAAATTTCGACCTAATAGGGTTCATAACAATGTAAAATACATATCTTTGAAAATATATTTTGATTATATTTTATCATCATCTTTGCAACGCTCACTTCATTCATATTTAGATACGGTAAAACGGGGTGAATTGGGATCCAGGGGTGGATAGAAATAAAATGGTCAATAGAATATTTTAATAATTTCTTCTACAAAATTTGAACCGAGCCCAATACCAGATGTTTCGTGATCCTGTTATAACAATGAACTAGTCCAAATTTTCGTTTGAAATAAAATAACTACGGAATTTAGCTGACCATTTTATTTCTATTCACCCTTCGATCTCTATTCATCCCGTTTTACGGTAATTAAATTCAAAATCGATCTAATAATTTTCCGCCTCACCTCGCCGGTATGAAACCGGTTGAGAAAATTATATTGATTGACATAAATCGAATCTGTGGTGTGGCGTTCGAACCCCGTTCAGTGCAAATATTTGTATGCATGAATATGGCTATTTGCACTGGCCTGACCGTGCCTCGGAGAGCACGTTAATCCGTCAGTCCCGGTTGCCATACGAACGTCTATGGCTATCGTTATAGGTACCTAGTTGGAGCCCTCAAAAATCCGACTAGACTAACTACAGAACTTCGATCGCCAATTTGGTTGTGGAGGTCCGATGGAAGTCGCTTCACGGAAATTATCGAAATCAGCCGCATCTTAAGTTGGCACCAGATTGTTTACCTTTATTTATGTACCTAAACAGATGGAGTATAGATGTTATTGTGATCTCGCCTGTTCCATCTGAACAGCATGATTGGGTACAGAGACAGTGATTTCTTAAATGAAACAATATTTAAAGTACAACATTGTATATTTATACATTTTTAGGCATATGTAACTTACATTTAATTTTTAGTCAGTCACATTTTTATTTACTATTAAAAATATTAGTGTCACATTGTTAATCTAGTTATAAAGTATTCACAAATAGACTTGCATTTGACACTCCACATTTCTTGTTTTCGTAAAAGATTTTTGCGACTCACACTTTCACAACACCTATCAGTTCTAGTTCAGAAGGTGATAATACCTACCTACCTGCGGTGTTTTATAAATTCCAAAAGCAAGAATTTGAACAAAATGCGCCACTGGTTTCAGGCAAACTACATAAGTTCGTATTGTATTCTTCCATTGCTTCACTGCTCGGTATGAGAACCATTTGTTATACAAATAAAAAATTACATACCTATTTATACATATATTAACTCACTATAGCATACATATTTACATTTTTGTACAGAAAATAATATACAAAAGAATGTCACTTGCGTACAATCAAATTGCAAGGTTAATGACATTCAACTGACTCTTTGGTAGCCATGTTTTATCTTACAAATTAACGAAAACCTTCCTTCGAACACTAGCAGGCTAAATGATGACTCACGCTACACCGTGTCAAGTCCGAGCCGAGTGTTGGCTGTGGCTCGGTAGTTTCTTAACGCCTCGGACAAGACTCAGTTGCAGCTCGGTATAGCGTGTGACAACACAAAGTAGTAATAATTAGTTTACCGTGCCACGGGCGACGCTCGGACCGGGCGCGCCAAAGTCTTGCGTGAGTCATCGTTAATACTAAAACTTAAACAGATAATAGTTAACAGGACACGTAATTCTCACCTGTGTCAAAAACAGATATGAATATTATTTGAATATTTAAATTTGTTACTAGCCAGTGATCATAATTATTATATGAAAAATAATATAACAAATATGTCGCTCAGTAGGATTAGTGTTTAAAAAAATATGTACTTGATTTTTGGAACATAAAATCTAGTTAGTGTATAGTTAAAACATGATAGGATATGCAAACCCCGGGCTTCGAGGTAAAGACCTCAGATGCGACCGTGATTAAATGACGCAGTGATATTCTAATATTTAATTGAGCACAGAATTTGTTGCAGATATTTTTTTATTACAATGGACAGAAGATTTCAACAGAGCACGAATTTCCAGCCTCCTAAAAGGCAAATAGTCATCCTGTGTTTTGATTGGTGAGATAGACATGACATGACTACAAGTACGTATCAGGTGACAAGACAATAGATATTAAAACATTGTACCTATATGTACCAATATTATATTTCCTGCTGTGTTAAAAGGATTAAGATCAAACACACAGCCATGTCGTAATCGGTCGATAATACCGCATACGTTATTGCGACGAGACTATATTTCTTCAAACAGTTGCGTGCGCCGTTGTTATCACAGCCGACTACCAAAATACAAAAAACAGATATAGCATAAAGCCATGCGGTATTATTTACGTATAATAACAGACCTATGTGTTTGAGACTTTAATTTAAAATACTTCTAAGACCAGACTTCTAAGAGTTCTCAACTCTGCTAATGTATCACATCATGTCAAATATTTTTAAGCTTATCTAATTACCTACCCTGTGTGGATCAACCTTTACACATTAAATTATATTACATCATTAAAGCTTCAAGTATAAAGTTACATTTAGTCTCAAGTTATTAGTTTGCTGTGCCCATGTCACAACGCTATTTCCGACAGTATCACGTTAAGGTATAATTCAAGACTAGACCACGTCTAATCCTCTTAGATACGATAGGTATCTAGACCACATTTTTCTTGGTTTCGTATTTACATAATAAATCAATACTTTTTCAAATTCAGGTGACATGGTGGTTGACATTTTTCTGCTAAGAAGCATTTGATTAACTCTATGCATATTATGTTTGCTCATAGTTATCATACTCATAATAGCGGCCTCTTCGATTCGTCTAGATGCTGAAACACAAAAGAAATAACAGTTATACTTAACTCCATAATTACAAAATAGGGAAAATAAGAAAGAATTACAGAACATATCTAGCATATCTAGAATAAGATGGTAAGCAAAATAAATACTAGAAAGAAGAAGAAAACACTACAATTTATATTAGAACAGTCAAATTTCATGGTAAGAACTTAATATCGACAGAGCAACAGTCACAATAGTTCGTGTCTAAAAACTCGAATGAGATGTGTAAGTTATATTCAGATAACATTTATTTTACATGGAATGGAAATATTATGATGGACGGTCTCATTGCAGACTGCACTGTTTTTCCGATAACATTTGATGAACTGATCTCTGCAGTAACAGGGAACATTTAATATTTTTATATGTCCATAAATGTATGTATCATAGCTGTATGATACAATACACATAATATACCTTCCATTACATGTACACATTACATTACAATAGCAATTAAATGTCTAATAGGCATGTTAAATATTCCTTTAGTTCACCTTAATTAATTATATTTGTTTTAAAGTTTGGGTATGTGCCCAAAATTAATGATTTACTTACTTGGTCTGTCAATAATATTCATAAGTTGATTTATAGCAATTTCACAATGAAGTTTCATTTCAATAGGATATGGCCTCATTAGTGGTCCAATCATTGCTATACAGAATGCTCTAATATGCTCGGAGAGTTGTTCTTTTTCTATTAATTGCCATAATTTCTTTATGATATTTCTTTGAGTCCAATCTGTACCATGGCGTTTAGCAAGTAAAATTATAGAAAGCCGTAACATTTTCTTTTCACATGGAATATCTGTAAAACATTAACATACCTTAGGATTAATACTACTTTTGAAGCAATTAGCATACTAGCTTTTCCTAATAATTGATATCAAAAACGGCAACATACAGGAAGGGACATCAACTCTAAGCATCAAATCTGCTTGGACACGTAAATCCTGACTAATGCGTCGTTCGTGGGAATTAAATTGTATCGGTTTAGATGTATTGGATATAGAAATTATGTTTATTTTTTTTACTCCTCATTACATGAAATGAACAAATCTTTTGAAGTATGTTTTGGTTTATAAATACAAACCCATCATCATGTTTTGTTTCTATCAGGGCTTGTTTACCGGTTAATGTATCAAACCGGTTTCAGTGCAAGTACATGGGAGCGTTTCATTTAGGTTTGACTCTACCTTAACCGCTAAAAAACCTCTTTTCTTAAAGAGCGAAATTATATAGGTTTGGTTCAATTTACCGGTTAATAAAGGTTTTGATTTCACTCTTACCGACAACATCGTCGTCACCATTCGTATTCAATTCGCGCGGACTACATGTGTAATCTACTAGTACAAAATTTCAATTTTCAAGCGCAGGGCTAATGTGCTTCGAGATACTTTTAAAGGAGTACTAAAGGGAGTCACTAAAGTGTCGTGCGTGCTTCGGTCGCGTGAACTTAATGCGTAGTCCATTTTCAAATGAATACAATGTTTTTAGTATTTTTTTTCATTTTAATTGTAAAAATATAATAATCAATCAAATATAATAAACATAACTAAATCACAACTTCTGTAATTATTAAATAAAAATAAGACTCCCAATAATGCAGATCGCGTGTCGCTGCAACCTTTATTTTTTTTTATCGTGCGAAAAATCCCCACGGATACCCCCTCCCCCCCCGGAGCCGGTTGGGTAGGTTATGTCGGACTCGAACCGACTAAAACGCACGCCGTCTTTGAGTCTTCAGTTGCCGGAGGTGAGGTAGTAGCCAACATATCCCTCGCACCCCGGCAGACCCGGGGCTCTTCGAGATGACCCCCGCCGGGTGTAGGGACCACGGTGTCCCCAACTAGCCCCGGGTATGGGGAGGCGTACTTTGCGCGCTTCTGCTAGAGTGACAGGCAGCTCCACCCGTCACCCCCAGGCCCGCGCTCATGGAGGACGGAGGTCATTCTGCGACCTCCGACGTCCGAGTCGCCTCCGCTCATCGCGGGTTGTGCCGCCGTCTCCTTCTCGAGCATTCGAGCATTGCACCTGCTCGCAGAAGGAGGCGCCGGCAGCCCAAGCGTTTGCGCATCGTACCATCGCCGTGAGCAATGCGCGCGTCGCTGCAACTTGTCGAAAGCATCTAATAAGTACTTTGCGGAGCCATTCCAGAGATGCGAGCAGTAGGTATTCCACGCAGGAGCGAATTTGTGTCTTGTAAAGAAGACACCGTTGCTCCGACGTGAATAAACGTCTCACTCTGTTCAGGACTCCGAATTTACGCGAAGCTATTTTGATGATGCTCTCGAAATAGTTCTTGTTGTTCAGTTTGCAGCGAACATCCATTCCGAGTATATTGAGGTTATCCTGTAATGGCAGTGGCGTGCTCTGAAGAGTGGGATGAGGAAGGAAAGGAGATGTCTTTGCTGTATACGCACATACCTGCGTCTTCTTGGCATTGAACTCGACCAGGTTCTCAGATCCCCATTGGGAAATGTGATTGAGGATCCGGTCAAGCCCAGTGACGAGAAGCTGCCTTTTTTGGCTATATCAGACTGCTTGGTCACAGGATGTCCGTGGTAACTCTCGTGTACAGCACTATCGTCTGCGTAGCAATGGACGCTGCCGGTGGACAGCATGTCATTGATATGCAGAAGAAAGAGAGTGGGTGATAAGACGGACCCCTGCGGCACGCCAGCATTTACCTGCAGTAACTCCGAAGCTCGTCCATCACAAAGAACGCGAATACTGCGCCCATGCAGGAAGCTAGCAACCCAATCACCAACCCAATTGCACAATCTTGGAGGCAAACCGAAGGCTAGTAGTTTGCACAGAAGCGATTTGTGCCAGACTCAATCGAAAGCTTTGGCGATGTCCAGGCTAATAGCCAGTGACTCACCATGCTTATCCATAGCCTCACCCCAAAGATGGTTTATATACGCCAGAAGATCACCCGTTGACCGTTTCGGCCTGAAACCTTATTGCCGGTCATTAATTAGGGAGTGATCCTCTAGGTGACGCATGAGCTTTGTGGTGACGCATGAGGTGACGGCTATGGGTCGATAGTTGGCTGGGTCTGAGCGATCTCCCTTCTTGGGAATCGGATGTACATTCGTCTCTTTCCACGCAGTTGGCACTGTATTTAAAATTTAGGGGAGTCGGTTACCTGTGCTATGAGCTGGCCATCCGCTCTGGGTCTTTACCTTCAAAGCAGCGCTCAACCCAAGGGATGGACGCAAAATAGTCACGCAGTCCATTCCAATCTGCTGACCAGTAGTGCCAGAGACGCCGATTTCCCTGCACTGGTCGTGGGGGCGCTATGATAGGCACCTTGGAACAGACGAGACAATGGTCGGAGTTGCCTAAGGCGGCTCGCACCGAAATATTGTACTAGTCTGGGTGGCTCGTCAGCTGAAGGTACTAGGCCCGACCCTCTTGGTATTCTAGTGACCTCGTGTACCAGTTGAGTCAGGCTGCGAGCCAGAGCAAACGCGTGGGCAGCTCTTCCCGCATGGTCTGTTTTGGTGGAGCCAACCAGATCTCGTGGTGCGCGTTAAAGTCCACCAAAAATACCAATTCAGCGTTCGGAAACCGCACCTTCGCCTTACCTGCCGCCTGACTCAAATATTTAAAGAGTGAGGTTATCTCGGCATCTCCGGTATAGGAACGATAAAGGCACACAAATATGGTCACCGGGTTCCCACGTCCGGTCACCAACTGGCACGACGAACCCCAGTTGGGCCCCTGTACTATGCCGCGAGCGGCCCGCGGCGCCACAGTTTCTACGGGTCTCCCTGCTCGGCGGGTCACCCCGCGCCCTCCCCACCATTCTACGCCAAGACCCACTGGTCCCACTTATGCTGCGACTACCACCACCTCTGCCCAGCTTTGCCCTTGCTGAATGCAATCCAACCGAGGTTGAATTACTATGAAGCGTTTTACGCACATGTGCACGGTGGTACCCACCCGGTCGAAATTTATGACAAATTTCTACCACCAGTATAACGTATGCTACGCCGCATCCTTCGATTAGACATTTCTTTCTTTCTCGTAATCAAAATAACTATAAATTTTGTCCTTTCTCTTACGACCCATGCTTCACTTGAAAAACGTAAAATAAGTAGATGCAAAGCTGCGAAATTACCAATAACTTTGCCTACGCGAAGTTCGCAATCGTTTAAATAAATGCATGCAGTTCAAACAAAACAAACTTCAAGCGATGCCGACGCAGGCGCGAGTCACTCTGGATTAAACCGGTTTATTAAGGTTTTAGTATGGTTCCCATTCTGGTTTCGCTCCGATTGAAACCTTTACTGAAAATCGGGTTTAACCTTTATTAACCGGTATTTTCTAAACCGGTTTCAAGCCCTGGTTTCTATGTAATAATTAGGTGCATTATTGATTATGATATTTTCGGATTATTAAATTCCGAAAAAAAAATGTGCTTACCCCTTAGTTCAAGAATAGAATTGTTGACGAGCTCCAACACTCTTCTTTCATTCCAATCATGAAACTGATAGGAATATCTTGAATGTATTATTGATCTGATTTCCTCCACCCTCTTGGATGTGTCCTTACAATTATAGAATTGAAGGAGATAAACAAAAATTGAAACTAATGGTATTTTCGCTGGAAAGGAAATACATATAAATTATTGAATGATCACATAATATGTAAAAAAATATAAATTAAACGTTTCACATATCAAAAAATTTACCTGCGCTCACGTGTGCCAATGGAAGGATGTGCGGCCACACTTCCAAGCACTGCTTAACCAGTGGAATTGCCTTGTATAGCATACAGTACATTCCATCAAGCATAAATGTTTTCAAACGACTCCGTAGACCGAAATATCTAGCAACTAATGCATAAAAGTGGGACATACTGTCAACAACCTCAAATTCTGGTGTTGCACCGAGCTGGAATAGATGATACTCCAAGCTGGATAGGATTTTGTCAACAATATCTATAGAGTGCCAGTAAGTTGCAAGATATTTTATTACGTAGAGAAGAATAGCCTCTGATTTCGTCATTTGTGGAGCAGGCGGCGAGGTTTCCTTTTTGAACAATTCGAGCCTTCTTTTGGGATTCTTAAGATAAATTAATAGGCCCATAATAAATTTCTTATAATTATATTTTCTCAGCTCCTCTACTAATTCATTCATAGCTTCAATTTGTTGTTTATCAGTTTTTAGTTCGATGGTTTTTGATATCAATGTTTCTATCTTCTCACTAATATTGTTCACAATCGAATCTGGAAAAGGAAATAATGTTCTATATTTTACATTTGTTATTACCTATTTGTAGGTTCACTTTAGAATCAAGAAGAGATGAAGAACTACTCCAACAATAATTAAATACATACCTGATGCTTTCTTGCCTCGCTTTACAATTGTTTTGGCGTGTTTTTGTATCATAGAACACAATATACTTTCGCTAGGATGACATGAAGATGAATCCGTTTGCATATCTTTTAGAACATGTGAAATTTCCTCGTTCTGACCTTGTAAACTATTACTACGCAATAGTCTCCTACTTTGTATATCAGAACAATTGGAGACTTTACGCATATTTTCAGTTTCGTTGTTCAAGTCTTGTTTGCTGTTATTTAATTGCACTGTTTTGCTTTGTGTATCGGAATCGTTGGAGAGACTAAATATATTTTCTGTTTCATCATTCAAGTTTTGTGTGCTCTTCCTCCGCAATGCTCGTTTAATTTCTGAGTTGGAACTATTGGAAAGTTTACGTTTCCTTATTGCTTTATCAACTATGGGTGCATTTATAGTTTTCTCTACAATAGGTATATCCATTGATAAGTCTTTAAACACTACATCAGCACATTTTTCTGATATGCCTGATTTGTCTTGGCTACAATTTTCGTTACTATCTATTGAATTTGTTTTCACAAGCTTCGGGGATGTAATAGTCGGAGCAGCAGATTTAATAGGGATATCTGGGGGGGGTATTATACCAGGCTTTGCTGAAGGTCTGTCAGATCGCCGAGGAGGCATGTTCGTAGGTGTTGGAGATGTTATTATAGAGGTAGAGGATTCTACTGCAGATAGAGCTGTCTTCCGAGTCCGTAGCGTACGCATCGGTGACGCTACATCTAGCTCTGGACATATAACTGCAGGCTCTGGAGATTCTACACAGGACTTCAATGATCTAACAGAACGCTTTGAAGAAATTGGTGTTGTGGGACATAATAACTCTGTCATTGGAGATTCTCTTTCTGGTATGGGGCTGGTCATCTTCTGTCTTGGAGACAATATTTCGGCTGACAAAGGTGTGATTACAACTGACAACCTAGGTGAAGTAGCAGACAATATATTTGAATGACTATTTATTTCAGTGTCATATTCTTTTGCAGTAGTTAATTCCTGCTGAACACTGGTATTATGGACTATTTCTGTAGAATGTCCGGATGCCTTCGCATTTAATTCAGCCATTACTTTTACAGCTTTAGCATAAACTTGTTTGTCATTCAAGGTAGCCGAACTATCATTAGTTGTTAGCTTTATAACTCCATGACATGGCACCTGTTGTGGCTTCAGACGTCGTTTCTTCAAAGGTGGCGTTTCTCTCTTGATCTTACTTCTCCGAACTTCACATTTCTTTCTATATTTAGCTAAATTTGTTAATTTTCGAACTCTTTTGACCTTTACCTTTTTACTTACTTTAGTTGTTTGCATTTCTGCAACACTAGTATCTAAGCTCGTAACACTTTCAGTTTCCTGAAATATATCATTTTGTTTATCAGACATTTCAGGTTCCATTTCCTGTACTGAATTAACTGGAACTTCATTTTCGTCATTCTTATTTTTTAAATTATCTATGTTGTGCAGTTGTAACCTTCGATTCAAGTTGTCATTATTCAAAGGGTCTGTTGTCAATGCAGGAGTCTGCGACCGAACTGGATTAATTTTTACATATGAGTTGTCTATTGTAGCTGCTGAGTTCAATAAAATATTCACGTTATCGTTCAAATTTGCGTTAGTAATATTATTGATCAAGTTTTTCATTGGTAAGGAATTGCCATTATGAGCAAAATCTGTACCAAACCCTTTCATAAAAGTTTCAACATTAACCACTCGTTTCAAAACAGCAACCACACTCTCTATTACCAGTTTCTGGCTTTCCTGTAGTGTTGTGATCTGTTTTATTGCTGTAGCTGCTTCTGCCCTTGCTGCTGCTGCATCTGAGCACGCACAGTGTGTTAATTTTTCCGATTGAGTGTCAGTCCCATAGGATCTAGCCGTTTCACTGTTCACCTTCTTTGGTGTTCTCGGTATTGGAGTTATAAGTCTATCATTTAACCGCATAGTATTGAATATCATTTCTATTTCACGGTTAACACTACATTCCTCCTCCATATTACTACTGTTATTTAGCTCCAAATAATTCTTTGCTTGTGTGTCCTGAATATCTATGTGTACTATGTCACAATTAGTTGACTTTTCTATTAATGTACATGCATTTTTATCGGATTCAGTTAATTCTACAGATTTATTAGTAGTAATTACTAATTGAGCTGAATTTTCACTATTTGTGTATGCTTCAGGTTGTATGGTTATTGGGCTGGTTGCGACTTCAACCATTTTCACACATGGTGCCATTTCAAGCGTTTTCTCTGGCAGTATAGGACTGGTTGCAGTGTCAATCAATTTCACTGATGCTAAAGGGCTGGTTGCAGTTTCATTCATTTTCCGCATTGGTGGACTACTAGTGGTATCACACAATTTACTTTTAGGATTACTTTCCACACTTTCTCCATGAATTGGGCTAAAAACGTAGTCTGGACTATTCAACCACTTTTCGTTATCAGAAGAAGCCAGGGACGATCCACAACCAGTATCAATACTCACACTTTCAATTTTGGAGTCACTATCAATTTCTATGTGTGAATTAGATTTGTTTGAAATTGAACATTTTTGACCCTAAAAATAAAACAAATCATTATACACATAAAAGTTATAATGTAACAGATATAGCATAATATAACGTGTTTACTAACCATATCAACATTATTCTGAGATGAATTTTGTCTACAAAGCTGTGATGGAAACTCTACAGCAATTTCATCTTCATTTTCATTTTCACTGTGGTCATCAAATGATAAATCATTATTTTGGTCATTATTATTTTTTTCTGACAACTCTTTATTGAACTTGCCTGCAATGGAAAACATGACTATGTAAATAGCTGGTTTTTTTTATTGTTTGTGAAGTGAGGGGTTTTATCTTTCATTATTTAGCATCTGAGCACTAAAAGTATTCTACCCTGGTGGGTCGGATACACTGGATGCTGCTGCCAGTTTCCACAACGATTATTGAATGTGTACCTATAGAGCAGACTCACTGTGGTAATGGATCACTGAGTTAGGTACTAACCTGATTCTCTAATAATGTGTATCTCTAAGGTCTACGTATGAATAATTTATTTTGTTAACATTTATTAGAAAAAGTAATCACATCAAAACCTGTTCTGCAGTTTTTGCGTCCATCGCGGACAAACGGACAGAAAATAAAATAAATATTTTCGTGGTCAGTATCTCCAATGTACAGAGAACTACTTTACAATTATATAGTATAGATAATTTAAATTTATGTATGGGCTTGAAATAACCTTCTTTACAATTATATAGTATAGATAATTTAAATTTATGTATGGGCTTTAAATAACCTTACCTAATAGACTGTTCGTTTCCAGCAACTTTTTGTTTAATGCTAGATATTTTATCTGCCATTCAGCCATATCCCTCTTGTACTTTTTTTTCTCCATCAATAATTCCTTTACCAACTTTTCACTAAGTAATTTATCATTCTTTTTCTTTTCATTCTTTCCCAAAGTGTCAATTTTTTTTTCCTGTTGTTTCACAAGTTGCTGAAATAATCAGTTATTTAAATGTATAATATTTATATGTAATATTTCTGTAACCTACAGATTTCTTGTGTACATGTGTAATTGTTTTAAAAGAAATCAAGGAATAAAGCTAGTACGACTGGCAACTATAACCACTTCATTTAGAAGAAAAGTAAATATTACCTGTAATTGTTCTATATGCGACCTGCCAGCCAAAACACGATTTTCAGCCTCCAAATATTTTTCTTGAAAATTATTCATTGCAGTTTTGAGGTTATTGCACTCCTGAAACAAAAAGGTCAATTAGTTAGCTGTGATTATGTATCTGCAAGAGCACCTATCTTATTTACTTCCAATCATAATTCCAATGATAATTCTGTAGTCAACCACCAAGCACAACAGCCAATAGTCCCCCATAGTGTGCCAGATATGGGTAAATATGAATGCAGCCCAGTTCTACTATATTATACATATTATTCATAGAAATTTAAAACTTCTGCAATCTGTTCATTTGTCTATCTACCATGGAAAACAGAAAACAAGTGGCAGAGTGATGTAGTCAGTGCGAATATTCAAGCTAAATAAAAAGTATTTACCCCCTCATCCCCCTTGTCAGCAAAAGTAAGCAAAGGTCTCACTCCCTCCCTCTTTACTTACGTAAACATTTTTAATTATATTTTTGTTTATATTGTAATGTTAATGAATTATAATTTAAAAAATTACAATACGTCTAGTCACTATAGTATCCAAACGAAACAATACACTGTAGACTTGCGTAGGTACTGTGAGTAATGCATAACGCGTAATATGGCATGACCGCGTACTGTAGCAGTACCTATTACCCGACAAAATTTAGCATGACACATGACATTAAACATAACGCGTTCGTCCGGTTACGGGCGGCCGGCGGCCGCATGCACCGAGCGCCGAGCGCAGCGCAGCGCGGCGACGACGACGTACTGTTCTGAAGTACCTACTCGCCATATTCGGTTTGGCGAGAATTCTGTCTCTGTCTGTAACGCCCGTTTTGTCATACTATGTTGAACGCTACGCGTTCTCGATAAAGCTTACATTTATTTAACACCACCCCGTGAGTTGTGTTGAGTTGTTGTCGTAAATCATTTCTTCTGTCTACTGCAGACAGCCCGCGCTATTTAGTTAGAGCTCAATAAAAATAGGTCTTATTTATTGTTTTCTAATCATTAATCTGTATATAAATGTATGTATGTATTAGGTTTACGCACCACGGGGCGGTGATCCCAATAGGTACCTACTGTGACCTATAAAAGGCATATCCTCACTCGTACAAGTGTAATAGAATAATAAAAAGTTTATCAAATGCTGTAACATTACCTACCCTTGAGCATTCAGTACAATACAATAGTAGGTACTAAGTAGTAAAAATGACATGCTGTAATGGGTGATGGTACTGCAATATGTAGGTTATATATGGCATGTTTAAGGTAGATCATGTTTTGAGTACTGAGTACTGAGTACTGTCATGTTGCCATATTACGCGGTACGAAATGTCATGCCATATGACATTACTTCGAAGAGTACTGATTTGCGCATGACTAATACACTGACCATTGACAAACTATGAAATTTAGACAGCTGAATAACGCGCGGTAATTCCCCTAATCGGTTCTAAAGAGAGTACCTAAACGTACGTATTATTTGTGGGAATCCTCGAAAATGCGTTTCGTTTTCAAGCATAGACAATGTGAGGGTTAAATCCACCAGACAATAGCATCGCACCTCATACAGAATTCCAGGTGAGGCTGGTTTGGCCTTATAGATTGTAGAACCCCATAACAATCTGTTGACACTTTTCATCTATGCTTATATATAAACTAGCTGACCCGTGCAACTTCGTCTGCGTCACCCCGTTTTTGCAACATTTTTCATTCCTGCTCCGCACCTGTTTGTTGTAGCATGATGTTATATACATATAAACCTTCCTCTTCAACCATTCTATCTATTAAAACAAACTGCATCAAAATCCATTGCATAGTTTTGAAGATTTAAGCATACAAAGGGACAAGAAAAATAGGGACAGAGAAAGCGACTTCATTTTATACTATGTAGTGATAGTGAATAGAAGCAATTTACAAAATTCACCTCTTAAAGTAGAGGTGACAGCTAAGGATATCCATATCATGAATATAGTTTATCCCTGGTCTCTAAATAAATAATTTATGAGTACTCACCTTTGCACACTTTGTATAATTTTCAAGTATTTCCTTGTATTCCAAGCTAGTCTGTGTATGTTCTTGCATGATAGACTCAAATTTATTTTTCATACATTCTAATTCTTTATTCTTATTCATGAAGTCCTGCTTTAAAGCATTGCAATGGCTGTTGAGAGCACTGAAATAATAAATGAAATTGACCAATAAAAAAGAATAAAGTTAGTATTTTTCTTTTTTTTTTATACCACTTAGGTGGCAGACAAGCACACGGCCCATCTGATGGGAAGCGGTCACCGTGGCCTATGGACGTTTGCAACACCACAGGTGTCACACATGTGCTGTCCACCCTGTAGAAACCTTCTAATGCCCTTTTTTAAGAACCCCATATTGTAGTCGCTTGGGAAAACCACGGCAGGGAGCTCATTCCACGGCTTGAGTGTGCGCGGGAGGAAACTCCTTTCATTTTCTACGTATTAATGATTTTCTTTATTAAATAATAACATAAATAAAGTCTGTAATGATTTCCATTGTTAAAATATAGGCAAAATGTTGTTAAAACATAGTCATTTGCTCCATACTGTTGCAACCAGGTCCCCACATATTCATATTCAGAAAATACCGCAACTCTGTGTTAAATATTCTTAGATCATTGCCGCATTATTACATACTGTAATGCTTAATAATAAAGTAGGCTAGCTTATTACATAATGTAAGCTAGGAAACTAATTCATGGATGCTTCAGATACCAGATGTGTGTTTCTGCTCCTATGTTTTGATTGCAATGTATATGGTTAATAGTATTACATTTATAGGTATAATACTCACTCTACTCTTACAATTCTCTTTTTCACTGGACCAATATATCTATTTCTTAGTGTTGATATCTGCAAAAAAATATGTACAATTACTAAAAATCACATACAATAACTTATCATCATCATCATTTTTGCACAAATCCCAGGGTTCGCTTTTTCCAGTCTACCTGCACTGCTGCTCAATGTCGCTATTTTAATGAAGACACTGCCACCTCGCCTCCACAAGTTTACTTGTGATATGAAAGTGCTTAGTCAGAACAGTTTGACTTTTTTGGGATCAAACTACCTGTAACGACTGCCAAAGATGTTACCGGGCTTAGGTTGTAGTGTAAGGAACTTATTGATCTTTTTATCTGTTCAGAATTATTTAGTCACTTTGCCTACTGCGATATATCTGATGGCGATTGTACATAATATCAACTTTACCTTTATTACAGTACTGTAGAAAACGGTGCTGATAGATCATCATGCTTTATTGTATGGTTACTAGAGTAACTATATAATATGTAGTCGTCAGATTTGACGATTTGATTTGAGAATGCGCAAGCAACACTAATCATCAACAATTACCATCAAATTCAAGCTGGTAGACCCGAAAAATACCATATTCAAGTTTAAATTAAAGGTAACCTAAATTATTTACCGGGATGTTGTTAGTAGTTGGATGAAGGAAATCCAAATCAAAACCAAGGACGGCGTCCTCATGTGTGGAATTCATTGTACTTAACCGGCTCGTAAATGAAACACTTTGACATTAAAAACATCCGCATTGGAATTTAAATACACATTTTCACACATTTTGCCATTTTCTTGTTACCATTTGTTACGATTACGACCCGGCACAGCGCGGCAACATGCGCGAACAGAAAATCAATATATTTTTTTTTCTGTGGCATAGCTACTGGGACTTAGGCACTGACCAGTGCGGACCAAAGAGTATATAGTAAATACTGTAAATAGTAATATACTGCGGACTTGGCCTGTGTCGATGTCGTACATCACCACGGAATGCAAAAATAAGCGGAAATGTAAAATAAGCGGGGTAGACGTCGCATTCTAACATATTTACGCAAAACAGTTCAAATTCGGCCAGTTAATGCCGGTCGCATTCGAAGTCCCTATCTTGTAGTTCGGCGGTCTTTTTTCCGACTTTCTCTCTATTTCGCAATCTTGGACATTCCTGTTAGTTAGTCCATTGGCATTTTGAAGTCTACCCCTCCTCCCGGTGCTCGACTGAGGTGATATGACCATAATATATGTTACCCACATAGCCTGGCGATGACCGTAGAACATGACCGCAGCTTAAATAAATTGAATATGTGAATTTATTATTATTTTATTACCTCATTATCATGCTTTATTACCTCATGAGTGTAGCAAGTTACTTGTGGCTCTCTTTAGGTTAATATACATTAAATGATAGATAAATCCAATCGTATTAGTATACGCAAATCGACAACTTCTACCATACTAGAAGGTAAATTCCTAAATATTAAAATGGAACGTACCTAGGTATTTTTTATTTAATCGATGTTGTTGTTGTTATTTTCCACAGGGTAGCCCTAGCGCACCAGTGTAAGGAATGACAGCGTGTCAAGGTCAACAAAAATCCATGAATGCTTTGCGCCCCGTCATTCATAATTTTTTCTAAACTTTTACTACAACTATAAAAAATAGTATACTAGTGACGTACTTAAAAAAAGATTTATTGACGAACGATGGGACAATGACTGCTTATTAAAATTGAATATCCATAATGATTATAAAGAATTGCTAAAGTGAATTTTCTTATAACAGACATGTATATATTAAAAATATATTTAAATATATAAAAATGAATCGCGAAATATGTTGGTAAGCGCATAACTCGAAGACAGCTGGACCAATTCGAGTAATTCTTTTTTCTATTTGTTCCTTGAACTCTACGGAAGGTTTTTATGGAGTAGCTGTTGAATATAATGTAAGAAGTTTAAATACTTGTCTTTGGTATTTAGGAGTTTGAATTTGGAATTTATGAAAAAATAGATGATGATGATTTGGGTGTAATGTCTTTCAGTTCAGTTCTGGAAGATTTCGTGAAGAGTTATGATTGAGATATATTGAAAGTTTTTGTTTGTGTATTATTTGTATTTTTTATATGTACCTATGTAAAGAAGTTTTAGAAATGGAAGTTGAATAAATTGATGAAGAAATGATGTGAGGTCTTGGAGGAGGGAATAAGAGAGGAAGTTGAAGTTTCAGAGGGGATTAATGTTGATAATGAAGCAGTCAGTGCTGAAGATGAATCTTTTGAAGATGCAGTGGAGAGTGGTGAAGATGTTGGAAGAAGAATTTTACCAATGAGAAATAGAAGATTACCAGAGAGATTGAAGGATTATGATTTGGAGACATCGTTTTTGACATACAGTGAAGTTTTGAAAAGTAATGAAAAGGATTTATGGATGAAAGCTATTGAAAGTGAAAAAGATTCTTTAGAAAAGAATAAAACTTGGGACATTGTGAAGAGATCTGAAGTGAAGAATAGGAAACTAATAACAAGTAAATGGATTTTTACTATTAAACCAGGAAATATATATAAGGCAAGACTAGTTGCAAGAGGTTTTCTGCAAAAATATAATGTGGATTATAAAGAAACATACAGTCCAGTAGTGAATACAACTAGTGTTAGATTATTATTTTCGTTAGCTGCACAAAGAGGATATAAAATAAAACAATTTGATGTGAAAACGGCTTTTCTTTATGGTGATTTAAATGAAGAAATTTTTATGGAAGTGCCTTTAGGATATAATGTTGACAAAGACAAAGTTTTTAAATTAAAGAAAAGTTTATATGGCTTAAAACAAGCCCCGCTAATGTGGAATATGAAATTGACATCCGTCTTAAAAAGTTTAGGTTTTAGTCAATTGAAATTAGATCCTTGTTTATTCGTGAGCAGTGATAAAGAAATTATGCTCGCAATTTACGTTGATGATGGATTATTGATGGGGAAGTGTGAAATAAAAATAAATAATATAATTAAAAAGTTAGAGAAAGAATTTGAAATTAAAAGATTTGATAATATAGAAAAGTTTATAGGAATTGACATAGAAAAGAAAACGGATAGTATAAAAATTTTTCAAAAATCATATATTAATCAATTACTAAGCAAGTTTAATTATAGTAATTTAAAAGAAATGGCTTTTCCAGATATTTTAGTAGATACACATCAAGAGGGGAAAGTTGATAGTAGTGATGTGCATCGTTATAGGCAGTTAATTGGTTCTCTGTTGTACTTGGTGAATAAAACAAGATTAGATTTATCCTTTCATGTAGGATATTGTAGTAGACATCAGGAGGTACCAAATTTAAATGATTTTGCTAATATTAAAAATATTTTTAGATATATTAAAGGTTCAATTGATTTTGGTATAAGGTATGTTAGAGGGAATGATACAACTTTAAGAGCCTATTGTGATGCAGATTTTGCAGGTGACCCTGACACTAGGAAGAGCACGACTGGCTTTATAGTTTTTTCTGCCAGTGGACCCATTCATTGGTGTTCACGTAAGCAGTCTGTAACAGCTCTTTCCAGTACAGAGGCAGAATATATTTCTGCTGCAGAATGCATTAAAGATGTATTGTTTGTACAAAGTCTCTATACAGAAATAACAGGAAAAGTTCCTAAAATAGAATTATATATTGATAACCAATCTGCCATAGTTTTAATCAAGAATGGAATTTTAAACCGAAGGAGTAAACACATAGATGTTAAATTTCATTTCATCAAGGAAAAGATTGAACAGAATCAGATAGAAATTTTCTATTGTCCAACGAATGCTAATATTGCAGATATTTTAACAAAAGGATTAGATAGAACGAAGTTTTTACGATTGAGGAAGAGTATTGTGAGTGATCAGTGATGTGTATGTGAACTCTGTCATAGAATAAGTAGAGTTAAGGTGTTTTAGGTACTTAATTTGAAATTTAGTTTTAGTTTTTTAATATTATGATAGTTGGTTAATTAATTTTAAATTTTGTTTTGTTAGAGGATAGGTTGGGATAATATATATTATTAATGATAGTATTATATGGGTTTTAAGAAGGAGTTTAAGATGTTTGTAATTTAAACTTAGAGGGGATGTTGAATATATGTAAGAAGTTTAAATACTTGTCTTTGGTATTTAGGAGTTTGAATTTGGAATTTATGAAAAAATAGATGATGATGATTTGGGTGTAATGTCTTTCAGTTCAGTTCTGGAAGATTTCGTGAAGAGTTATGATTGAGATATATTGAAAGTTTTTGTTTGTGTATTATTTGTATTTTTTATATGTACCTATGTAAAGAAGTTTTAGAAATGGAAGTTGAATAAATTGATGAAGAAATGATGTTACAATGCAGTTATTCTTGTAAAATCCCCATCTCAGAGAAGGTAATCCAACAACAGTAGCGGGAACGGGATCAGAACTCCACGCGGGTGGAGCCGCGGGCAACAGCTAGTTTAAAATAAAAATAATATTATTATCTCATGAGTGAAGCATGTTATCGTTTTTAGGTTAATACACGTTAAAAGATAAGTAAACCCAATCGTATTAGTATACGTCAATCGACAACGTCTACGATAGTAGAAGAGACAGCTCTAACGTAGTTAAACGTGCATTCATAAAAATGGAACGTAGGTATTGGCACAGCGTTTTGTAGGTAGGCCCGATCCCCTCCCTTATGCATCAATGTTGTTTTCAAATTTGTCCATTCGGACAGGCGAAGATCGACTGACCATACTGACAAGTCTTCAGTATGATTTGTATTTATTTAGTCTCAAAATTTGTAGGTATCCTAACCTTCTAAGATCTTCATAGAAAGAATCCCAAAAAAAACAGAAAATTATATTTATTTCTTATCTTTTTCTTCATTACTACCTCTTGCCCGCGGCTCCGCCCGCGCGGATGTCAATTATCGCGTTGTACGACTGTAATCGATTCTCTACTTGCCTGCCTCTCTATACTACTTTTCCTTGCTGTCGATATTAGCGCCAATCATTGATATACAAAAAACCAGAGGGCCTAGACAAAATGCATTCGCTCCGAAGCTACATTCGCCATCGCTCTGAAAATGTATGAGAATGACATTTGTTGTGGAAATCGGATTACATGACATTCCGACAGCAAATGTCACTCCCATACATTTTCAGAGCGATGACGAACGTAGCTTTCGAGCGAATGCATTTTGTCTAGGCCCCCAGCACAACCTAGATACACAGTCTCGAACAAAAGTAGCATTCGAATCTGTCCACAATCACACATAAGTTATAGTTATGTCATAGACATATTTTTTTACAAATTCAACCTCACGAACATGATGTTTTTACAAAGCAGACAAAGTGCGTGTATGAACACGAGCGATGCGAGATTATTTGAAATTCTTTTTTAAATTCGAAATTGAGTACCAATGTGTGCTCATTTTATCTCGTGAAATGTGATACGTTAAAAATTCTTATCACAATTATTATTATTTAGCATGTGTGTCAATATGTTTTTGTATATCAATGGTCCCAATTTATAGAAATTTACCGGATCGATTGAGATTTATAATTATTACTCCTCTCCCTTGGAACGCAGTGTGTTGATGGCCATGATAGTTGATATAAGCTGGTGCATTGAAGAAAGGTTTTATAAATGGCGGCTTGTACTTGCGTTGACGGAAAGTACAGCTAGCATATAAAATTTCTAATATTTTTGTTTTCATATGAAAAATAATAAAAACAAGACCGGGTCGTAATAATTTCTAACTAGCTGCGGCCGGCGGCTTCGCCCGCGACACGTGACGGCATCTATTTTTGTTTTCATCGGAAACAGTACCTACTTTTACACATAGAGTCCTTTTAAACGCACATTGAGTCCTTTCATCCTGAAAAAAGAACGTATATCACATTCTATAAGGAGGATCATGGAAGATCAAGATGTTGGTTAAAATAAAGAACTAACATTATTATGAACAACGGTCTTGTTTATATTTTTTTTTACTTGAAAAAAAAATTAAATTTTGTATGCTAGGTGTACTTTCTGTCAACGCAAGTACAAGCCGACATTTAAGAATCCTTTCTTTTATGCATCGCATCAAGAGCACAGAGCGTGGAAGAAAATAAAGATCAATATTTTTTATTGTGTTGACGGTACGCGCGTGAGTGAGTATAGACAGTACTAGTGTGCGAGCGAGAGGAAGTGATAACGTCCGCCATTTATAAAACCTTTCTTTAATGAACCAAGTTATAGCCTATGTTACTCCTCCTAGATATTGTTTCTTTTTAGAGGTGAAAGATCACAGAACACTTTGAAAGATGTAGGTACCTTATGAAATCGGTCCAGTAGTTTCGGAGCCTATTCGTTACAAACAAACAAACAAATCTTTCCTCGTTATAATGATATTATATTTATCTATATTAGTCTGTGATTTTATTACTTACTCTGTGTTCCATCCGCCATACCAATACCATAATAACTATTGTTTTGTTTGCAAACATTTTTAACGCCAAGTTGAAGCCTTCATTATTTTTTCTTGTTTAGGAACAGTAATACACTGAATTACTATAAATAAACCGCTGATAAAATATTGCTGTTCAGTTGACGTGAACTTCTAACTTCTAAGGCAGTACTTATTGGAAATCACAATAATTTTTGCGTACCTATCTGCTCGCGTGATCCTCAAGTTCAAGGTTTACAGCACACTGTTGAATAGAGGCTGAAAACAAGACGGTTAGTATTATATCATATAATATATAATAACTAAGATTGTATGAAGTTTTTAGTGTGTTCTTTGTCGAATAACCGTACATAAATGTATAGACAGCTATAAATTAAACATATATTTTCAAATAATCTTCAGCAACAGTAAAAAGAATGTCATACATATAGAACACCGGGTACAATTTTATTAGGTACTACTAGTTTTTAACGGATCATCTCATCATCAGCATCATTGGCGAATGGAAAGGATGAAAAAGAAAATAACGTTTTACATTATGCTAAGAGTTCATTGACCCAGTATTAAAGTTCATATTTGTAATAATATATTACATACTATCTACAACATCCGGTGTGAAATAAAACCCTGTTGTAATCTGATAAATTTTCGATTTACAGTGTAACTGATGTA
Organism: Pelosia muscerda; assembly: GCA_963691645.1. Classification (NCBI taxonomy): domain Eukaryota; kingdom Metazoa; phylum Arthropoda; class Insecta; order Lepidoptera; family Erebidae; genus Pelosia; species Pelosia muscerda. The sequence goes on from OY829100.1 coordinate 12,461,360, forward strand.
ATGAACTATCACTATACTACACAATCCACCCCAATTTCCTGTGGCATAGGTACTTCGAAACTTCCAAATATATTATTTTTGAATTTAATTAAATTTAATTGGAAATCTGCTAGAGTTGTTGACATTTATGTAACTTCCTTGATAAATGGAATATCGAAAAGATAAATATTTTTTTTCAATGAGAATGAGTAAATCCTGAGATTAGCATGTTTAACCAATCTACCAAACAAAGAATTCATCAAACAAACCTGAAGTGTATAGATGAATACCTCATATTACTAAAAAGTTTCTAGGCACTCCTGATTTAAACTGAATCTGCTAATTTATTAGTTCTAGAATGAGGTTTGCTTAATGAACACTATATGTTTTTGTTTGCAGATGGGTTGCCTGAAGATTAACCAGTCCACATGTAACCAAACTAGTATAAATGATCGTGTTGGGAAGTTGCTAGTGTCATATGAGTGGAGTGATTGTAGCTTTTCTGTCTCAGGAAAACATTTCAAAGCACACAAGTTAATCCTAGCTATAAGTAGCCCTGTTTTTGAGGCTATGTTCTATGGCCCATTATCTTCTAATGATAGTATAGAGATAACTGATATTCAGCCTGATATTTTCCAACTAATACTTAACTACATTTATACAGATACTGTTGTTATCAGCACTATAGATCAAGCTTTTGAGTTATTGTATGCCTCTCGAAAATATATCTTAGAACATTTAACAGAGATGTGCATTAGTTACATACAATCAAATATCAGTGTTGATAATGTTATTGAAGTATTAAATTATCCAGAGTACATGCAAGATAAACAATTAATTTCATTTGCACTAAAATTGTTCTGTGAACATGCACATTATTTGTTGCAAGAAAAAAAGAACCAAATTACATTCACATGCTTGAAAGCTATACTTGAAAGTGACCAAATGAATATAGCTGAAAAGGATCTCATCAAGCATGTCTTCGAATGGTCCTCATATTGCTGTGAGCAAAATAACATTCCTTGTACATTTGAAAATAGACGTGAAATACTACATAAGAATGGTCTATTTAAATTATTAAGATTTTTAACTTTAACAATTAATGAATTGGAGGAAATTGTTATAGATTTAAATAATCTTCTATTACCATATGAATTTGAAAATATTACGAAAAATATCAAAAGTTCCAGTAAAACTGATGTGGTGGGGCTCTTAGGGTTAAGTGATATTCCGAGACACATATTACAATTACACTGGCATCTTTGTTATCGAGCTCCTATTAGGCCTGTAGCTCCTATAGTAATTGACTCAAATAATTACATTATACAATCAAGAGTAAAGGTAAATAAATCTGTATTCATCAATTCCCTCTGTGTACCAACAAGAATGGCACCAGCAGATCAATTCTGCAATAAAATATCTAAAGTATACACTGAGCAATTATCTGTATCAATAATGTGTGAATCCGACGATAATATTAAAAAAGTAACTAAGTTTGCAAAAAGAATTGATTATGATTCAATAGTAGAAATACCCCTGAGAGAGCCATTTTTTATGAAAAAAAATGAATGGTACAAAATTAGCTTTATTTGGCCTAATAACAGGTCATTGTATTCTTATGTTGTAGAATTTAGACACAGTCATTACAGTGGGCATAAGGTTTCATTTGAATTTGATGATCTTCCATTTAATGCTGGCACAAGTGGAAGTTTCCTAGGTGGTATAAAATTTTGTTTGTAGTGGGTAGTGTAAATGTACAATTAAACCACTAGCCTATTTATCAATAAATATGTTTAAATGCAGGATATTATTTGTTATAAGTATGATTTGGTATTAATGCTACCCTTATAGACCAGGGTCGATAATTTATTGAAACAAAAAAAAAATCATAGTAGGATGAAACCTGTTATAAACGGACAAGAATGTAAGTAAATTATTTTTCTTTAATTTTTGTTATAGTCTCGTCCTTTTATAACAAGATTTCATCCTACTATGACTTTTTTTACTTTTTACCTTTTTCAAAGCTCTCGACCCTAGTCTATTAGTGTTTGCAAACTAACATAATGCCATCACAGTAATCTACACATTCATATATTATATGATATTATTTTATTTACTTGTGTAGAGATAAATTGCGAAACAAAAGATTCAACAGTTTGTAAATATAACAGTTTCCTACTTTGTAATAAGTACACTGCATATAAATTAATGAAGTTTTTAAGTTATGTTATTAGGTAATTGTGAGGCATAATTAACTTAATATGTACATGTTATTATTTAATAGTATATTATAAACGATTAAATAAACTCGTATTATTTCTGGTTATTTCCTCAAATACTCAGTTGAAGAGTGAGAATAGCTAAGATAGACTTGCTTTAGTTACGTAGAGCGAGCGTTCTCTCTATCATACAGCATATTTCTATCAAATTAGCCTGTCACAAGTCACAGTCCACTGCTGTTCTTGGGCCTCTTTCAAGGTTGAGAGGCGTTGGCCTACTGTTTCCACGCGGGCTAGACAGGTTGGTACCGGGTTTTATTTCGAGTTTTCCTTCGAGTTTTCCTTCTCCAGTGATATCGTCTGAGTATATTTCCGATTGTCGCCTCTTTCAGCACCCTTTTGGCTAGTATTGGGAGGTATCGGAGATGGGATGAGGTGGAATTTCTATAGCTTGATACGTTTAGAGTACCTAGGTAGGTAGTTAAAACTAACGCTATGTTTTTAAAATTATATAAATCGAAAACAGTTTAGATTAGGCACCTTCGTTTTTGTAAAGGGTCGGCTCTGAGTCCGGAGTCACAAATCGAAGAAAGCAGTCTCCGCCAGCTTGACACTTTTCTTCTCAACTATTTGGACCAAATGGACTCTTCGCAGGTTACTCAATTGGTATCGAGTATAAAAATATTGTTATTTCGAATATCAACTATATAGGTAATAATAGGCAATTAGATATACCTACCTATGCATTTCCGCCCAATGTGGATAATTCATCCGAAGTGGGATTAATCCGTCTTCTATGAATCCGCCCTAAATTGCCAGAAGTTTATATTTATATTCGTGCTTGCGTTCAGTAATGTGAATACGTCTAACTCCGAGTGACCGTTTTTAAGTGTCCCTACCATATCTAACTTTTAGGGCTCCAGCCGTACCTCACGGAAAAAGCAGTCCTTCTCAGAAACGCGTGGAGGTATCAAGGCCTTGGAATTGAAAAAATCTGACGGCAATGAGAGAGGTATATCAGTTGCAATTTGAAATCTCACCTCCAGAACTTCATGACCAAGAATGGTACCTAGTAAAAGATAAGGGTACTAAGGGAAAGGGGGCCATATAAAGTAGCCTAACTTTGTAAATAAATAGTAGGTATCTTGGTGCTTATAACAACGGAAGTTTTATTAAATAAAATGATTCACAACACACTTGATAAAACAGTAGGTACATACTAATAAAACAGTTTAGTGTACCTACTAACACTACGCGCAATAAAGTATAAATATTAGCCTTTAGGTGGACCTTCGAATTTTTTTGTTAACAATATTATGCGTTCAGCTTCGCGAATCCCACTAAGCCGTGCTCCATGCACCGTAGCGAAGTACCCGGGCACTGTGGCCTCTCCTGCAAAAAGTAGTATAGGAGGTATTGGTTCACACGGACCAGGTACAGGCGTGCCCAATTCGCACTGATGACTCACCGTTGAACAACAACCCATATAAGAGTAAGATCCGCAGAAGTGGGGATCAGCCGCCCATCGAGATCGTAGCATCATAGCAGGATATGGTAAGCACGGATTTCCTGTAAATTGGCGAAGTAATCGTGTTAGGCCCTCAGCAACATCGTTATCTGCCATTGACTCCATTACTGCAGCTTCTTGACCCGATATCAGAGCGCATAATACGTGTTTACTACCGGGTAGTTCATCTATTGCACACACGCCTCTAGTCCAATCAGTTCTGCATTGTAATTCTTCTGCTGACCATGCTAATTTTAAATTACCCTCGTGGCATGCCCAAAATGGTTCAGAATATTCAAGAAATACTTTATCGCTGAGACCAAACCCTAGACTACATAATGCATTTAATTTACAAACAGGCAACGGTGGAGCAAATAGTTTATCAGCTTGACATTTTAGACACCCGAGAGACAGCGTAATTATGACGTAATCCCCAAATAGTTCTTCACCGTCACAACATTTGACAAGCGCACGGCCTGATCCAGTTTGTCCAGGACCCCAGCGAATAACGTTCACTGGTTTTTGGTACCGTACGCAGTTATCCGGAAGCCCGCGCAATAGCGGTGCCATCACTCCAACATAGCCTAATGGAACTCGTACGCAGCCGCCAGGTAATTCAATATAACTACCGTACTGATCTGCACTAACAAGTGACAAATCGTCCCCACACCTGTTTCTTAAAATATTAGTCAGTCCAAACATGACTCGAGCAGCATCATATCTCTGATCCTCTGGAAAATTATATAATTCTTGTTGTATCCTTAAACCAATAAAATTTAATAAAGTTCCATGTCTTCTTTCTCCACCGAGTCTGAACAAATTAGCTGCTTGTTGTTCTATTTGTCTGAATGTATGATAAGCCGTAATTGTCACTGGTAAGTCAACTGCACGTCCTTCGCTGGTACAAAATAAGCCTCGGGAGGCATCCAAGCGAGGTAAAGGTGTTTGTAGAAGCCTGTCTTGTGATGCCAGAGTGTAAACTGAGTTTGGTAAGCAAGCACCGAAAATCCATTCTGCACCCATCTCGATTACTGAATCTCCAAGCCAACAAGAATGTATTCTGCCGCCTGGTCTGTGGATTATAAAATTTAATATGATTGCTGGGTCAGTATAATATCTATAGGTATTTAACGTAATTATCATTCTCTGAGCCTTTTGTACAACTCAGTTGGGGTCGGCCAGTCTGTGATGCGGCTGGACTTAGATACCGCGAAGCGACTGCTATTTGACTTCTAGAAGCTACTGGCGATTTCGAAGTTCCGTAGTTGGACTTCTTAGGGCTCCAACAACCCATAACAATTTCTATGGATATTCGTTTGGTAACCGGGGAGACCGAAGGCTTAACGTGCCGTCCTAGGCCCAGAAATACCCATACCAATGCAAATAGACCTATTCATGCATAGAAACAAATATTGGCACTGAGCGTGAATCGAATCAGCGCCCGTAGCGGAAGTGAAAAGTAGCACACTACTTAACGCCACAGGGACCGATGCGAGCAGTAGGTACCTATACCTACAGGTACTGGGAGGTACAGGGAGCACTTATACATACAGGATGTATTTTTAAAAATTGTGATTGTCTATTGATGGATAGAGATGTATCCGTACCTCTCTTTAGCTTCTAGAATGATGAAATTACGTATTCCGCACTGAGTGAGGCGGTGTGCAGCTGAAAGGCCCGCCATCCCGGCTCCCACAATGATCACTCGTGGTTCTTGATGGTTTGGGTGGATGCTGCACGAGTCTAAAATGCAATGCTCTGGTCCGGCCGCGACTGCACTGGCCCAATGTCGTCGTACGTGCACCGCAACCCTGTTCGGTCTGTCCAACATTCTGATACCGCGGCGACTGTTCCATACATCTGATCTCCATATTAGCTTAATACGTGATAGTTTCATTGTGGTTTTATAGTTATAAACATATCTTCTAAAATTTTATTGGATTACAAAATAATACACTAGTGGATTTTGAAAGCGTTTTTCATAAAAGTAATAAACCTATAGCTTCTGAGTGACGTTTGAAATACCATAGTGAAAGAACAGAATAATTTTCTTCTTTGAATATTGAAAGAGTTTTTTTAAAGGTGTGGACCGAGGTGAGATGCTGCGAGCCACTAGCCACTTACTCGTAAATTGCTTCAAAGGTGTCGTTTCGTATTTGAATTCCTGGCTGAGCTGATGTTACGACGTAGTTATTCAATAGAATAGTGTTCACAATAGCTGAAATAATTATCAGCTTTTATTTTATCTCGGCAGCAAACTTGAATCAGCTGATGTCCTGAAGACAGTGAAGACTAAAACGCAGTGAACACAACTCTACATATAAGTAGGTATGTTCGACAAACTATATTAAGATTTTTCTCTCGTCCAAGAAGTCTTCAGGGCTCTCCCACGTTTTGTAGTTTTTATTTAGTTTTACATATTTAGTTGCCGCTATTAATTTTCGCACACACACATTTTTGTAGGTCTGGTGGGTATTTTAGACATACTTATTGCTTTTCTTAAAGTACCTCAGACCCACAAAAATCAATCTTAAATTATCGGGGGCACGGAAGTGCCCCCGCCGTAGATACCTACTATACATTGCAATTATTCTAATCAAAAAGTACCTTGTGAGGTCTACCTTCCGCATTTATACGCGGGGTCAACAGCCCATTAGGTCCACAATCAATATATCAATACCACTAGGTAAACAGTTTAAGATAACACCAGTTTAGGACACCAATAAGTTAGGAGTTCAATAGGTAAGTAGATCACTAAACCAACAGTTCGTTTCGTCAACAATTTACTACAACAATAGTTTATTAGACCAAAATTATATGGTAAGCCTAAAATTTGTAATACTTCGTATTCCTTACCAGCACACGTGTTTCCTTCTTCTTACAGTGCCGGATCCTTTAAGCGGGGCGTGAAAAAGCATCTGATGAGGCCGTTAAGCTGAACGCCACCATTGTAACACTGCACGTGTTTGAAATGGTAAAGTTTTCTGAGATTTTGCCTTCAGCTTACCATCAGGCGAGGAGAAGGCAAATTGACGTCTCATAGATGATAAAAATACGAAGTGTTCATTTTCCTGTAACTATTCGTACAGGTATGGTAGTACCTATACGAATACTTACAGGAAAATGATTGGTGGAAATATATATAAGTAGGTATAGCCGAAAAACCAAGTCACTTTGTATTTTAGTGGATTTTTTTCCGTGCGCGATATCCGGACGGATACGATGTTGGACCCTGCACTTCAAATTGAACCTTCCGGCCGCCAGGTTCGATCGCACAGTTCGATTAATCGAACTACGAGATATTTAATTTAAGACTTTGCATCCAACACGGGAGTAACACATGGGTGATGATGATATCTCCACCCCTATATCTCGCCCGAACACATGTGGAAGCTCATTGTCCTGCAAAAATTTGAGGGTGGGCATCGCAGAAGAGTTTAAAAAAATTCAGCCATGTACTCATAAGTTTTTTACTGTGATAAATAGACACGAATACACATAACATTCATTCATTTCATTATACATTAATTAAGCTTGGCTACGATACAATTTTCTACAATGGGTAATTATTTTATTTACCTGTAAATATCAATAGTAGTAACAACAGATATCGTTTAACAATAATATGAAGAGTGATAATGTGTGGTATGGAAATAAACCTACAATTAAAAAAATATTTTTACACATCAAGATTTCCCAATAGGGTATATTTTATCAACAATTTAAAAAATATCACAACTTAACAGGCAATGGTCACAATAACAACGTTTAGGTACACCATACATTATTATAATTTTATTATAATCTTAAACGTATTATGAAAAGGTCGGTAAAATTAATGATTGATGACTAATTAGTTATGATGAAATGAAGTAATAAATAGTAGGTACTTACCCACCCAAGTAATCAAGTAGTAAGTACCTAATAGGTAGATACCTACATATATTGATTTTATTGTCGCATAGGTACATAATTAGAAATATAGATATACATAAATATATTTTGTTATATATCATTTCGTTAGGTATATATTGCTTATTATAATAAATATTGTTGTACATTAACACACTCGAACATTTATTTTATTGTCGGAGATCAAGTGAATTTCAGCATAAACACTCACAACATTTAAAGGTTATATCTTCAGTAGATAAGACCTAAATATTTTTATTAGCAAATGATTTAGATTTAGACTTGAGGGCTTTTGAGTACTTCATTAGCTGAGGCCTTTACTTCCTCCCAAGACACATGAATGTCACTTTCTTCAGAAAAACGAGAGCAAATAGCTAATCTAAGGAAATATACATCATCAATCTTAGAGGGTACCAGATGAATTTTACCGCGCCCGTTGATACGTCTCAGCAATTCCTCATTTATCTCATTTCCACCTTTCAATCTGAAGCACACAAGTCCCATGGTTACTTCTTCAAAGATCTCAAATCTTTCATCAGCGGTGCATAGTCTCTCAAAGAGATGAGCTAATGCAATATGCTTTCTGATGTGTTTCTGAAGATTTTCAACTCCGAACAGGCGTAAGACAAACCATAACTTAAGGGCTCTGAACCGACGTCCAAGTGGAATTTGCCAGTGGCGATAATCTGGGGCCGATCCTTGCTGATCATGTTTCAAGTACAGTGGATCTACGTTGAAAGCATCCACGATCCATCGAGGCTCTTTCAGCCACATGGCGGAACAGTCGAAGTTCACAAGTAACCACTTATGGGGGTTGAAATTGAAAGAGTCGGCTTTCTCGACACCTTTCATCAGATATCTGTATTCAGGACAAATAAATGCGGATCCAGCGTAGGCTGCGTCAACATGTAGCCAAACATCCCGGGACGAACACACGTCGCCCATTTCATCCAATGCGTCGAAAGTGCAGGAGGATGTAGTACCCAAGGTAGCCACAGCCTGTAACAGTAAATGTACTATTGAAAAAAAAGCTTTTTAAAATACTTGCTTTGGCACCCTAGCTTCGCCCAGGTGTAATGACGCACACATATTATTCTATTCGCTTAAAAAACTTGCCCTGACAATGATAAATGCAAAATAGAAACAATAAATCGTTTAGATGTTATGATGATGTGCACTAAGGTTTCGGCGATTAATTTCCAAATATTATATATAGATAGATTGTGCGGACCCCGTACTTCGAGGTGAGATGCCTCGGATCTCCACTCTGCCATCTGATATTCAGACACGTGGAGAGCCTCCTGAGCAACCAATATATTCGCTCCCGCCTCTATCGTAGTTAGCTGTAAGCGGTATCTCCCATCACGTAAGAGGGGCGCCGTTCGTTGCTCCGGGGCATAAGGTGGACATTGAACAGCGTAAATGCAACTAAGTACCCTTAATACGTCGCACCTAAGTAAGTACAAGTGGTTAGGTAGGTGCTTAGTTATTATACTTTGGAAATTTCAAAGCGCTGAAAGGCTTCTATTACTGTTTGATACCATATTAGTAGAGTACAATATTTAAGCAATAGTTATGTTTTTTGCCTTCAGTAATAAAAATAAGATTCTTACATAGAAAGGTATAAGTCCGTTGCGAATGTCTTCATCTATAGCCTCCTGTAAAATATCGCCGCGCAGACGTCTTTTGTTGTCAGGCTGCAATGTGCGCAGTTTAACACCACCCAGCAATCCAGCGCGTTCGACTGACGAATGGGCTTGTTCTGTAAGTTCATAGATCGGTTAGTTAAATATAAAATTACGATCAGACAATTCGAGTTTCAATAAATCGGATAATGTATAAATTAATGTCTTAATTATCTATACCCCGTTTAAAAAATACTTCGCAATCCGCCTAAAATAAGTACTTACTCAAAAGTGTCCTTTTACCTCTTCCATTTTAAACCTTCTCTACTTATTCGCCATAGGTATTAAAGTACCTAATGGTTGTATAAATGCCACCAAAATGTATGAAGATATTAAAAGTGTGTGTTTGTGTGTTACTTTTGAGTAACTAGATGTTTTATGAGTGTTATGAAATAGGAATATAGTCAAATAAGATAAATTTACTTACTGTTGCAGTAACCAACAAGTTTTGAAAGGATATCAGTTTCAGTCCATTCTGGATGTTGTTCCTTGACACGCTGCATGGTGCGTGATTTAGCTCCCAACAAAGCTACGAGAGTAGCCTCACTAGCAGTGCCTTGGATTACGCCCCCTGCCTCACCACCAGACCGAGCCAGGAAACATTCAGGAAGTCCCAGCATCTGGCCCAACCAGTCCAGCATCACGACTTCCAACTCGGTGCACGCTGGACTAGCGATCTGTAACAGTATTGGATATTCTAGTAAGTAGACGGAGGGTAGATCAAGTGCAGTATGCACGTTATGATAAGGTTAGCTAGCGCTAAGGAATGTGAAGGCTATGCAACATATTGATTCAGGAAATCCTTCAGCAATTGTAGATCACCGTTAGCAGTTACCTACCTAAATAACGGTCTTGAGAAATATCTAAAAAGTAATCAATTACTTTTTAAACCATAAATTTTTATCTATCATGAAAATATTTACGTAGCGCGTATATTAGTTTAGCAATCTATTCTGCACTAGATTTGAGATGTCTTTTCACAAACACGACAAACAGATGATTCAGTGAGTCTTTTCTTTGTCGCACCATAAATTCTTGGAACACTCTGCCAGCTCACGTAAGGGACTGGGGGAAAACATCTACCAGCCATCTACCACCATCTACTTGTTCGTTGGACCACACCTAGGCTACCATCAGGCTGGGTGCGGTCATTTGAAAACTCCAATATATACCTACAGCATTCTGTAATCTTCAACAGGGAAACGGTACGACTGCTATATATGCCGGAAGTTAGGGGTTTGATTCCCTATTAGAGCAAATATTAGTATGGTACCTAACTATTAATATTATATTGGCCTAGCAGTTTCTTTGAATAACATGTGTGTATTAAAAAAAATTCTAAATATTTGTAGTTGTTGATCTGCATTCTAGAACCCTTACAAGTTAGTTAAGTTATTCGTCCGAGTATACAAAAAAGAAAATGGATATTTCATCTACTTGCAAAATATACCACGTACTAAATTATATCAAAATGTGTCTTCCAAAGGAATACAATTATTATGACCTTCGTGACTACAATACTCAATCAGGTTTTCTGTTCGTAAATTATAATATATTATACATATGACATTGACATAGGCATCGATTCGTAGGATTGTTCATAAAACTTGAAAACTTGTTTTATGATTTCATAAGTGTGTGTTGTAAAATAACACCAGTACCCATCGGCACGAAACAATATCGCCAGTGGCGATAGTAACATAAAATTAGTATTTTGAGCTGCGTAACGCAGAAGTAACATTAGATGGTCAAACTAAAAGTACCGTATAATGTTACAAAAGTTACGTTCTGGCAGGGCTGGTACATACCAAAGAGTATAGTAATATATAGGAGGCTGGTACGAATCAGTAGAACACGCCACGAAATACTCACCTACCTGAGTAGGTATGTTTTCGTAGATGGATATAACGGTCACAGCGTTATTCTCGGTTGTATCTGTATGCTGATCAATACTAATATAATCGTATTCATGCATACAAATATTTGCAATGAGCGGAGATCAAACCCGCGCATTCTGTCGCTGAGGCCCTAATGTACCTTCGTGAAATAAAAAGGCTTCCCAATATGGGCAAAAACGTCAGTACATAAACTAACTATCTCATTACGATTGTTATTTGTGCCTGAACTATACCATATTTTTTAAACAAGCTAATATAATGAATGTGAATATCGTATGACGATGTGCTAGACTCTACGTTGACGTAGGAGCTCAATCGTAGAATATATTAAACTCGTTTTTATCGCGACTTGGGATAATATATAAATAAAAGATTATGTACCGTTAAACACAAAACCATTCTTGTCCTAGGATTTAATAATATAGATAAATGTAGATTATGTTATTCGATAAATACATACGTGATTGTGATCAGGTTTTGATTAATGGTGTCTAATTTCTGCGTAGAATGTCTCAGCATAGTTGTGTAGGTATTCTGATTTGCTTTGGACGTGTTTAATATACGGCGGGTACATCATGAAAGTATAATATATTTATGTACATTCTGGTAATAAAGTTTGTTTACATACCCAGGTGAAACCGATACAGGCGATGGCGCCACTAAGCATGTCGGCAACGATGGCTGGATACGAGTTCGCTGTTGGGAAGTACGCGTGGAAGCGTGGAGAGTGCCAATGAGTGACGCCAGACATGACGACTCGCTCGATGTCTGCCATGACCGCTGTCCATGGCTCGGCTTTCTGAGGCGCCTGTTCAGGCACCAAGGGGCGCAGGTATCCAGGCTTCACCGATGGTACCACTTGTCTGAAAAGTACATTTTATATTTTATGCAATTTGTCAATTCCGATCATCTACACTTTGTCCGCCTTTAACCGAAATTATTCGATAATTGGAAATGACATAAAACTAATAGAAGTGTTGGTAGCGTAGTTATTAAGGAGTTGGCCTTACGGTCGGGAGGTCTTGAATTCGAATCCTGGCATAATAATATACACTACCTGCGTGAACCCACTGCTACTAACACAAGCCATTGAGCTTAACTGGAGGTGTTAGAGAGGGAATATGAGGGGAAAAGAAACAATAATAATATCCCTGTTACATACTTTTTTTTTCCCTGCGAAAATTCCCACGGATACCCCCCCCCCCCCCCCCCGCCGAATTCAGCGAGAGTGGTTATGTCAAACTCGAACCAACCAAAACCGCAAGGCCATTAGACTGTGCGGAAAAGGGAGTCTCCTCCGTGTCCGCTCAGCCACCTCCTTCTCGAGCATTACTTGCTCGCAGAAAGAGGCAATGGCAGCCCACGCGCTCGCGCATCTCACAATCACCGTGAGCACGGCGGTGAGCGAGTGAACTCCGAGACCTAGGGCCGCCACGGGGACTTGACGTTTCCCACGCCGCCACCCTGAGTTCTCACTCGCAACTTAATCATAGCACTCATGCGTTGACACCTTCCGGATCCGGCATAGGTAATCCTCGAAGCACCCGTGCCCGGAGATCACCTGCGTTAGCTAGTAAGAGAAGCCCTCGTCAGGCCGCTCTAGCCAGTCCTCCGTGATGGGTCTTACCGCCCCTATCACGGTGTGCCCTATCTCTGTTGCATACCTACTGCCTGTTATCACAGTCTAACGAACTTTTACGTTCATTCTATTGTGCCCTAACTTCATATGATATCTTTTAAAGCGAAATGATTCGTACCTGTCTCTAATGTTCTCCAAGTACTCCGCGATGTAGTCGGTCATCGCTTTTGCGAAATCTTTGAAATCGCCGGCGTCCATCGCGTCTGAAAACAAGAATTATAAAATGATTACTATTTGTACAACACACATGGAAAGAGAAGAGAAGTTCCTGAGACTAGGTGAATGGTGAACACATAAGTACCTATATGCGCTCACTTTTCATCAATCTCATTTCGCTGTTTATCGATAAAAAGAAATATAAGCAGATTGCAGTACACTTCATTCAACTATGACAGTAATTATTGGCACAAGCAGACAAAGTACACACAGATAAACTGACAGACTAACTGATAAATAGACATACAGAAAGACAGGCAAGTAAACACACAGACAGACGGACAACGAAGAGCTTCAATTAAAATCTAAGTATAAATATAGCTAGTAAGTTATGAAAATATGACAGGTACTTTAGTTACATACTAGATGAAAACAATTGCTATCAAACTGGGTTATTTATCATATAATTTTTATTCTTTGCAATTGAATTTCGTGGTGAAATCAGCCCCAAAAATATTGTATTTCAATTATTGTGATTTCGAAACATAGGTATTGCAAAGAATTTGAATGAGCATTAGGTAGTACAGAACAAATCACAATAAAGCAAAACATCAAAAGATATGTTAAGGTATTATTTATTTCAGATACAAACCGAAGTTAAGTTTTAAATCCTGTTCTGACATGGTGACGGCTAGGACAAAACAAAATAAATGTTAGCAAATTCTAGCACAGTATGTAGGTACTTATTTCATAATAGACCGATTTAAAATAATGATCTGCTGACTTACTGGTAATTTAGGCCATTTTTACTTTTGTTATAGTTCTGGTGTCACCGTAAACATGTTTATTGTTTCCATCCTAAAGTATCCTAGGAGTAAGCATATACAGCTGTAGGTACCTACGCGTACAGCTAAGGGGAAAAGTTGTTCATGCTCACAGTCATAATTGAAAAAACTGACACATTGACGAACTCGGTCGAGCAGGACTCTCTTATTCTGCTTGGAACGTAGTAACGGAGAGTAAGAAATGCAAAGATTTGGGAAAGCCTTTGCGCATCAGTGCAGTAAATAAACAATAAATAATCACTTAAACATGAACAGAACACAACTGCTCTGAATACAACACGGTCAATGTCAATTATTACTTATTACATTACTAATTATGTCATGTATTCAATGTCAAAGGACACGCTACCGGTTGATAAGTAAACACCGTTACTTAATATACTTAATAGTTTTGAATTCGTGGTCCTTGTTCAATGCCGAGAGAACGGCTTGGGCATAGCGTATAACCGAGATTGCGAAACGCGCTGACTGCGCGCCGCACGACGAGCAAGTGGTGCGAGGTTATGAATGGACTTGGCCTCCACAAACCTTTGTATTTGCATACAAGGTATTATCAGACAAAATACAATTCAAAAGGTAAAATTTCTGTCCCTCGGGGAAAATACTTGCTAAGTCCATCTGATGGCAAGTCTGCACTACCACAGTTGATAATGCCCCAAGTATTAAATAGAATGATTCAGTTTAATTCACTCAAGATACCTAATCACCTTCATGATATTAATATAAAAAACAGTAAACTTAAATCACCTTTAAAAAGATGCATGATGGATTTTTTTATTATCCTTTCTCGTTTTCATTTCTTACTTAGCTAAAAAAAAAATAAAAAAAATAATGCATGCTTGGTGTATTTTTTAGGAACTTATACAGGCTTTTTGCTGGTTTCCGCAACTCCGATTGCACCCGATTGCAATCAAACTAACGTAAGATTTCAAGTTGGAGCAAACCCCTTCAAACAAAAAAAAACCGCATCGAAATCCGTTCAGTACTTTTGCGCGAATAAACAAACTTTTTACAATTACATAATATGTAGTATAGATTTAAAAAATTGTTATTTATTGGTATATTTTTATATGAAAAGATTTTCAATGAATGTTTCTATATTATCAAGACATTTAGCGTCCCGATAAGGTGTAAATCGGGATCCGTCCTCAGGACCCTTGAAAATCGGAACAATCCGCGTAAATTGGGATACCTGGCAACTCTACTTGGGACCCAAAATTATCAAAATACCCGAATTTAAAAAGTTATATTATAGAATTAGTTAAGTTCTAATGTCGTGTCAACTAAAAGCTTACCAACCTTGTCAACTAGGAAACAAAGTACTTATTCTATATTTACCACGTCTATAGATAGGTACTTGTGGTTATAGCCATGTAAAATCCGCATGACTTACATTTAAAAGGATATCTATTAAATCATTGTCAATGCCTAACAGTGTCATGGAGTTTACTTCTATATACCAACGACGTTTTAATTGTACCTACTACAAAATGCGCTTCTGATCAGAAAAGCAATAATAGGTAGTTGTTGGATTTTTGACATCATAACTTGATTTTACAGTAAAACTCAGTAGAGGAAGTGAACATCAGAAGCGAGCTGTTGTTCTTATTGTTGAGGGAGAAAAGTGTGAGTTTGTGAATGTGAGATTGTATAGTAGGTGAAGTAAATCAGGGTCGCGGGCTAGGGTCTGAACCTTTTACTGATATGCCCTCTTATCTAACTCAAGTAAAATGTGTGCCATAAATTTATGACCCATAAGAGACCTGTGGCTTTTATTTATGGTACTGAATCTCTTTGAGTAAGGGTGCAGAACCATCAACGCTATGTTTTATTCAACAGAACGTAACAGCCCGACGGTGGGATTGATGATCGTTTAGGTCAAGGCGAACTGAAACAAATCTCACACGCGAATGGTACTTATAATTATTTCATTATATTGCCGAAGCTGCTATACTTACTTAGCTGCTAATCTCTTTTCGGTATCTACCTAGATTATATATGGTACAATTCTAGTAATTAAATTCATGATAGTTTTTAGTTTCAAAAGAAACATGATCTGTAAAAGTTAAATCAAACACTTAGAAATAAGGGGTAAATAATGTCATTTATAAAGACTTTATATATTTATTTTCAGCACCTACCTACAAACGTCGCATCCGTAATCATGGCGCTTGTAACAGTGTCGAAATATTGTACAAACTCAAAAACAACAAACATGGTAAATATCCTGGTGATTTCTAAAAAGGGGAAAACACGAGTGTTTATTGTTTTAACTTTTATCATTTATAATGTTCATAAATAAAGAAGATGCCTACTTACAATAATACTTCAGTGAGTAGAGTCTTTATATTTTATACAAACTGTAAAGAAAAATGTTTTGATAAGTAAACCTATTCCTCCTTTTATGAGGACATCAAGGTGGAGTTTAAGTAAAATCTAACTAAATTCTTACCTAATGCAAATATCCAACATTTTTGAGAAATAAATTAAGTTATACCTGACTGTAGAATTTTTTATTATTACTTCATGTTTTAATTAGAAAGATAAAGTCCAAATCCAAAATTAAAAATAATTATTTTAGTAAGATAAAGATCGTCCTTTGATAGATACCTACTCAAATGTAGTGAGGATTTACGGTTTTAAAACGAAGAATACTGCTAGTAGGTACTAGTGGAAATATTTCTATAGTAGGTAGGGTAGACTGGGTACGGTTGAAACAATTTTCATTCAAATGTACATAACATTGGAATTATTTGACGGAATTTATTAATGTTTAATTATTTTGAAAGAAAATATATCTGAACTTCAATCAGCAAGCATTGTGGCTTCTGGTGCAATAATTTTGCTACCAGGTTAATTTATATACAAAGTGAGAAATTGTTACAACCGACCACATGGCAAGGGCGGTTGTAACAGGGAATGGGGTCAATTATAACACGAACCGTTTGAATAATTTAATGGGTTTTATTATAACAATGAATAGTTTTATGCCGTTCAGGCTAAAGACGCCGCCTTCTTAAATTGAATTAGTACTTCCAGCTACATTATAATTAAGTTACAAGTATAAAAATTATTAAAATGAAACAAAACAAATATTCTTAGGAAACTAATACCACATTTATTTATAAAACTAATCAATCTACTAATCAATCTTGTGAGATCAATGATTTGAAACAGTTTGTAATTATTTTCTTAGTAATCGTATTTATATAATAAAGAAAAATTGCCATTAAGAAAAAATTACTTAGTTACGCAGTTATGGCAAATGTAGGGCAGACCACCAGCAGTGCATTCCTCGTGTGCCCAGAGCTGACAATACCATCCATTGTTCCCTGGACCTGCTTTCTGAATATAGTGACAGACATACGAGGCAATCGAATATACACATTTTGTTACAACTGTACCCATTCGGTTTGCTATAACCGTCCCCACCGGCCATTTTGGCAGAATACGACACATAATAACGCAATGCATAGTTTAAAATCAAAACAAAACACTTTCTCTTTTTTGTTATAAAACGCAAATCAATATAATAAAATGCTAAAATCGAAATATTGAACTATAAACATAAAAATGGAAAGAAACTGCAGGCAAAAATACCTACTTTAGGTCGTCAAAAAGTAATAGGGTCTCCTGTGGACAAGCACAGCGCGCCGCGGCTGACGCAACATTGTGAATCATGTTCATTCGTGTTGCCTGCTTATTTCCCTCCTTGCACCCTTACGTCCTATGCCGCCGGTTTGGGAGATACTGACGTTTTTATAACCGTCCTTTGTTACTACCGTACCCAGTCTACCCTACCTACCTATAATACCCGCTGTAGTTATAATAGTAGACCCGATTCTATTATTTCGATTAACATATTATTTTCACCACAGCAGCTCAAACAAGTGAGTTTTGCTGCGTAAAAACAGTGTGCAAAATGCGATTTTGCTCACTCAGTGAGACAAAGTAGCTTTTTAATTATTTTTTTTTAATTTTCAATAAAGAGTGCCAACCATAGATTCAATAGTTATTTGTGCAACAAGAGAGCAAAACTGTTTTTTGCTGCGAGTGCTGATTTTGAATCCTGAGCAAGCGAGGGATTCTAGGATTGAATCACGAGCGTAGCGAGTGATTCTAATGTAGAATCCTGAGCGTAGTGAGGGATTCAAATGCACGAGATGCAAATAATTTTGCTCTCATGTGGCACACATTACTTTTCACTTCAGCAGCGAGAACACATAAGAAATATTACTTAGAAGATAATGCAACACTTATTAACAGAACAGAACACCTATTATTAATTAAAATAATGCTGAAAATTTTAAAAGTTAATAAATCTAATTACTTATTGCTGTTCTGCAAAATTTAAAGTTGAAAGTTAAAAGTTAAATTTTATACCCGTTATTTTTAAGGTGTGTTCAGAAACAGCGTACGTGACATTTTATTTTTCAAATGTTGATAATAGTAATCATTATAAATACTTATGCATTACTTATTTTGGTATTCAATAACATTACATAATTATTAAATAATGTAAATAAAATACATGGTTATTCCTTTACAAATATCTTTCAAATTTAGAATTTCGAAATAGGATCTTTGACGTGCCATAAATTAAAAAAAAAAACCTTCAAAATACTTGTGTTTGTCACTCGAACTTTTTTATGGACGGCCAAGAGACAGAGTGCAGTGTATGTAGTTCGAAAGTTATTCGCGGAACAATTCTTTGTGAATCTATGGTTGGCACTCTTTATTGAAAATTAAAAAAAAATAATTAAAAAGCTACTTTGTCTCACTGAGTGAGCAAAATCGCATTTTGCACACTGTTTTTACGCAGCAAAACTCACTTGTTTGAGCTGCTGTGGTGAAAAAAGAATTGTTCCGCGAATAACTTTCGAATTACATACACTGCACTCTGTCTCTTGGCCGTCCATAAAAAAGTTCGAGTGACAAACACAAGTATTTTGAAGGTTTTTTTTTAATTTGTGGCACGTCAAAGGTCCTATTTCGAAATTCTAAATTTGAAAGATATTTGTAAAAGAATAACCATGTATTTTATGTATTATGTAATGTTATTGAATACCAAAATAAGTAATGCATAAGTATTTTAATGATTATTTTTATCAACATTTGAAAAATAAAATGTCACGTACGCTGTTTCTGAACACACCTTAAAAATAACGGGTATAAAATTTAACTTTTTACTTTCAACTTTAAAGGACATGGGTCAGAACGTACCCAGTTTGTAGCAAGTTGAAATTGGTACCATTCGAAAGGTCTTTGAAAACGTAGATATTTTTTGTATCGGAGCAACTTTGTAACTTATGTAGGAAAAAAGATATTTGATGTTGAAAATACCGAAAATCCTTAGTAAAATCGACCCACGCACGTTCAATTTTTTTTTTGATTTTATCGATTAGGTGGGTAGTTCGAACTATTTTGTGCTAGCGTCGGTGTGTCGTCAGTAGTTAGTACCTGATAGGAACTGATTTTGAGCGCTCGCGCATATCTTAGTTTATTTTATTTTTACTTTTATTACAACCTCGGCTTTCACAACGGACTTCAGTGTATTACTTAACGATTGGATTATTATTATTACTCATCTGCTTCAAAAAAATGGAAGGTGAACGCGGTATATAATATTGATGGAGATTTGATTGATTTGATTTGATTTGCCGAGCATTGGCGAGGTGGAGATGGTATATATAATATTGAGGTATCTTCGAGCCGTAGCCCTAGAATGTCGCAGCATGGGCTAGTAACCGAAAACTGCTCGTTCATTAGAGGCCGCATATTATCGAGGCACGTGTCAAATAAAATATATTACACATATATTTCAATCAAGGTTAATGTCCAGGGCAGAGAAGCCATCGAAGCCTATTATTGCTCCTGCATGACGGGTATGAGAACTCTAGGTGCTTGTGCCCATACTATTAGCATAATATGGTATTTAGGTGTTGGCAGGCACCTAGATAACTTCGTAGGTCCGGCAAGTGCCTGGGATGATTATAATCATTGAAAGTAACAATACAATTTAATAAAACTGTGCTATTTAAGATTGATAGTTCTTATTTAATATTTTTCCTGTACCAAAAACCAACGATAGGAAGCTATATCGCTCTCTTAAGACAGAAAAAATGACTGGTTACCTATTTATTTAGTCCAAAAAGCAGAAAAAGTGCGATTATTGGCAATTAAAAATGTTACAAAGACGTTATCATAACTTCGGTCTTTCATTCATTCATTCATTCGTTCACTTATTTTCGAGTTACTCAATTAGGCCTCTTCTAAATTACACCTAGTCTAAAATGCTACAAAGTGGGTACGGGTTCCATACAAAATTACCCATTGTTCTTTGCAGAACAACAATAAGTAATTAGATTAATTATTAACTTTTAAAATTTTCAGCATTATTTTAATTAATAATAGGTGTTCTGTTCTGTTAATAAGTGTTGCATTATCTTCTAAGTAATATTTCTTATGCGTTCTCGCTGCTGAAGTGAAAAGTAATGTGTGCCACACGAGAGCAAAATTATTTGCATCTCGTGCATTTGAATCCCTCACTACGCTCAGGATTCTACAGTAGAATCACTCGCTACGCTCGTGATTCAATCCTAGAATCCCTCGCTTGCTCAGGATTCAAAATCAGCACTCGCAGCAAAAAACAGTTTTGCTCTCTTGTTGCACAAATAACTATTTCAGCACTAATTCATTCTATGCCATGTTCTCTTTGTTTTTTAAAGAATTAGGTATACCTACCTACCACAAGTAGGTAGGTACATTTTAAGTACCTATATCAAATTGAATTAATGGCCATTTCATAATCTGAAATATTAAACAGATGTCATCTGTAGGTACACAGTATTACATTTTTTTGTAGCACCATATCGAAAATATGCTTAGTAACAAAAAACTATTTATTAAATTATTGCTACTTGCAACGATTTACCTATAAGGTACCCAGTCATGCTCAAGATCATTTTCGTAGAAACAAAGTGAACTACTTCTCATGGTATTACTAGTTTTGTAGAAGAAATCACGATATCTATTATTTACGAAATAATTATCCAATTACTGGCTAGGTCAATGACGCTATTGATTTATTACTGGCATCATTAAACTATCAGTCAGTATCGAGACTCGATATGAATTGTATGAAACGATAATGATAACAACGATTAAAACACAATATAAGTAGATGACACCGATACCAACTATTAGGTTATCTGTGCTGATACTAACAAGCCCACATGTATAGTGATGTAACAAAGATAATGATATTAGTAGGTATACGCTACAGTACATTGTTTTTATATATTGTTTTATCTGCGGTAATAGTGATAATGGTGACATAATTGACGGTTCAGTTCCACATTTACAATAATCTTATACACAATAAAGTACAAATGTGAAAATTTGGATGCACGAATTTCTTAGGCAGTCAGAGACATAGGTACAATACAGCCCCCACCAAAGTCAGTAGAGGTGATTATGTCGGACTCGAACCGAATCATAACCGAATAAAAGGCCCCGGAATAATTTTACAAGTAGGTACGTACCTACTTAGATTATAGTCTAAAATAATTTATAAGTTTTGTGTTATTTTATGCACAATAAATTATGACATTAAGTTTAGTATAATTCAAATCTTAATTCAAGTGCAATTTTGTTAAAAAAAATGACAGCCGTCTTTCAGGATGGTAAACTAGGACAAAACTTTAAGTTGAGGAAAGTTCACAAGTTCATTAAATATACCTAAGTAAGATTTGAGTGAGGTCGTAGCGCTTTTGTAGAGTTAGTGCAGATTTATCAGACTAAGTAAGAACTCTATAATTATAATTAGGTATGTTTAGGAGGATACATAATTATATTTTATTCTGTATGTAAGTATATACAGTACCCAGCATTTTAGTTCAATCATATCAATCAATTATTGCTGAACAAGGGCCTCTCCCAAAATGTGCCGCTATTGCTTCCGGAGAATCGGGGCCTTTCGCATCCAGTCTGTCCCGGGCGGCGTCCCTTTCCAAAATCGAAGTTTATTCTCACCTCCGTCACACCTGGAAACTGTGACACTATTTCTGTTCATAACAGCTTCACCAGCAATACAGAGAAGTCATTGTTGGTCGGCACACAATGAAAAATGTTCTCAATGTATATACTTCGGTTTAAGTACATGATACCGATGCGACGTGGCTGTTATGTCCTATTGTTAATGAATCCTCTATTGTGTGATCCAATTGAAATAAATAAAAAACGTTTCTTCGATTTATTTGAAACGAATATCACAATAGATGATTTCCTTCAAAAATGTGCTTTAAATCGTTTATAGAAATGAAATGAAATTCGAATCGACTAAAACGCATACCGTCTTTGGATCATTAGTTGCCGTGATAGAGCAAAGCCACATATTCCTCGCACCCCGGCAAAAGCCATCTCTTTCGAGATGATCTCCTTCGGGTCTCCACGGTTTTAACCCCCGTCCACTTTACGCCGCCCGACGCGGCCTACTTTTGGGTTAGGTATGGAAATTTCATTGAGTAATCCGGCAAACCTCTGTTTAGTATTATTCTCAGTTAATAGTTAAGTGATCGATTTTTTAAAACTAAAAATAAGGCACTTTTAATCTATAAGTTGATGTTGGAAAAATTATTCAAAACTGGCTGGGTCGATATTGATAGTTGTACCAAACATCATTAAAAATTGACTATATAATTTAATTATTTTAATGTACAGATATAATTACAATTTTCATTATAAAGCAATAAATTCCATAGATATATGTTTAATTATGTTGAACACCCTAACAAACCACACACCACACCACATCTACAATTTGCAGTGACACATAAGATCTGCACTATTAAAAGGGTACCGATTATAATAAAATTAGCATATTATGACATTCACCCGCAAAAATAAAAAAATTGTTATTTCTATATTTTTCATGTCTAAGTTGCGTGATATTTTCAACTTTGCCAGCAGCCAAGACGTGCTCATTTTGTTTTAAGTTAAGTACGTAGAGTGAAATAAAAGGCTTTTTTATATTTATTTATTAATATGTAGAGAGTAAAGGAAAATATAAAGGATATTATTTCTATTAACATGTATAATAATGATTTGCAGGTATTTTAGTATAAAAAATAATATATATATTTACAAAAAACTAACTAACTAACGCTCTGCTAACTACTAGTTAGCATAGCGCAGAACAGCCGTTTACTGTCTCTACCATGGTGAATGTTCTCTTGAGCTCTTCCAATTAATCCTACCCTAACTTAAGACACAGGACAACACATGCAGCGCTTAGATGTAACACGCATACGGTACAGAATATTCCTTCAAGAACTAAGCGGTTCGGTGAGTCTTTCCTCAGCCGCACCATTAAGTCTTGGAATTCCTTACCAGCCCACGTGTTTCCTTCTTCCTATAGTCTCGGGTCCATTAAGCGGGGCGTGAAAAGCATTTAAGTAATGAGGCCGTCAAGCTGAGCATCACCATTGTAATACTGTACGTGTTTGTAATGATGACCCTCTTTCCTGAGATAATACCTTCAGCTTACCATCAGGCGAGGTGAAATCAAATTAACTCGCCATAAATAAAAAAAACTACTCGGAGTAGTAGTATACTCGTCCTAATTAGTTATTAGTAGTAGTTACCTAAGCTGTGCTAACTTTGAGTCTAGATAACTAAGATAGAGTTTTATTTTATAAGTAGTTATCACAGAATAATATTCTCTTAAAATGATACTTTTTAAATTAGCACTTACTTCGGCACAGTCAATAAATTACATCAAATTTTACACTATGCTTAAACGTAAATGGGCATATTGGGCATCTGGTGGTGACGTTCATTAAACTTGTTATTCCGCAATCTGTCGCGACAGGAAAAACCTTACACTGACGTGACGTTAGTAGTCGTGCGGGTAATCCCACGTTTCGGCGGCCGGTAAATTCATTTTGCCAGTGAATGAATCAGCTGTAGCTTGTATTTACTTTTCCTCCAACAACCATTAAGAATGATTTCCAGGTAATTACAAAAAAATAACATAGTAATAATTTTAACTGGTTTATGGACAAAAACATTTCTGTTTATTATATTTTTTATCTTTAAAAAGTGCGAAAACTCAAGCCTACGACGGACCATAAGACGATAAGTGGTTACGGGCATAGCACAAGCACTTTACTTGACGCTGAATCATAAACGAAATGAAAAATAATATAAGCTATAAAATTATTTTTTAACCCCTTCTACAAAAAGGTGGCATAAGTCTAATAAAGTGCCCGAAGGGACGGACGCTATAACCTGTACTATTTGAAACTTATTTAACGGTTATACCTACCTACTTGGTGAATACTAGGTAAGTAACTGCAATTTTATGTTCGGGTTTGTTTGATTCCTGAAACAATATGCTAGACCCATTGGGACCCATTAGGGATACCTAATGATTGGTATTTCAAAACGTGTAGAGATACAAGTACCTACACTGAGGGTGTTCCACCACCGTCCGACAGGGATATTTATCTATGTCTACCTGACGTTTGATAATGTGCAAATATGATACAATACAATATTGATAAGTTTCACCAACATCCTTATTGTCGCTTTGTAATTATGTATAAGTCGTGACAACTGTAGGCGACCTCCAAACTTGTGATACTTATTTATTGATAGGGATCCGGGAACTAAGTAATTAGTATTAAGCAATGCAGATAACGTTAACATTTTAACATGCTTCATAGACGGCAAACTTGCATATCGCCGATCTGTTGGTATGAGGGTACCGTGAAGTACTATCTATTCTGATACCGTGATCTGTAAACGCTTCGCTAGTACCACTGGTTCTGTTGTACTTGTAAGAGGTGATTAGCGAAAGGGAAGCGGGGGGGACGGAATAAAAGATGGGAGAAAATAAACCCATTTTTTCTCCCTAAGCTCAGGGGTCCTCTCATAAATAAATATAATATCAAATATAATACAGAATGATCTCATCGTGTCTATGTCTCGTTAAGTCTTAATGACACTCTGAGCTCATTCAACCTGCACATATTTTTATTTCCAGACTAGATTACAGTTTGAATTTAAACAATTACGTAAAATTATTTAAGATAGGTATGTGTTTTAAAAGGCGGATATACCTACAATACAATATTTAGATACATTTTGACACACAAATCTACATACAACACCGAGACCAATACATAAGTATAAGTAAACATGTTCAATATATTCACACGTATAAATATTTGCACAGTGCGGGAATCGAACCCGCCATCTACGACGTAGCAGTCGAACGCTCTACCGGCATGCTACAAGTCTTACTCGCCGACTTATGGTACAGACGCAACTCACAACTTCTTCATTGTAAGATTGATTATAAGGACGTTAACAACTAGGCAAGAAATCAATTCATTACCTATAGGGCTATGTAGACTATATAGGGTAGAGTGTATTCTATAGCATAACGCCCTCCACTCAACGCGTGCGAACGGTTGGTCAAAACGCCTGCGCTTCGATGACCACTCTCAGGATGAGGTCACACAATTCTAGACAGCGATTTGCGATTCGACACATTTATACCGAGTCAATGTAGTTTTATTGCTTTCGAATTAAATAAATATAAATGATTAATGAAAAAAACGAATAAATGATTAAGATAATATAATGTAGCTATAATGTAGTCACCCACTCATTTACTTGGCAGTAGTCTAGCAACTAGGAACAATTTTGATAAATTCGCTTCAATTTAACTGATGGGTTCTCATTAATTATATCAAACATTTTACTGTTTCGTAATTTCGTAAACATGCCAAGTTTAAAGTGGGGTAGCAGTAACACCAAGTACCTAAAATATTCCACTAAGTAGCTACGAGGCTACGACCTACGACATGTCCGTTTAATGCAAATATTTAGGTACATTATGCTTGAATAAGAAAGTTGATTTGCATTGGTCTGAGTTTTTATATGTATAATATTTATATATTTACAAAAGAAAAGGTACCAAAGTATGTTTATCCTCATTCTAAATTAATTTAACTATGCTTTCATTGGGTCTATAAAACAATATGTACTATGGCGGACAATATTATTATAGAATAAATTATAGCGTTCGTAAGACTGTATTACAGTGTACTTGTATGTATACCTACAATATACCTTCAAGGGTGATTATCCTAATTATTCGTTTGTTTCACTAATTGCAAATCGCATCGCGCACTAGTGTAACTTCAACCTTAGATACTCCCCGTTTCAAATCAATTTAGATCGGAAAAAGTAAATGCCCTGGCATGTGTCCGAGTGAATTTCCAATCTAAATTGATTTGAAATGATTAGGACACTAATAGCATTAAAATTTCATTAGTGATTCCCCATGCCATGTAATCAATTAGGTATGAAGTGGTATCACACGTTTCAGTTATCGCAGTCATCACATCACAGTCATCACTCAAAAACACAATTAATTTATTATTTGGAAATTAGTAGGTACTTATCCAACGTTTGGAGGTTGAATTGTATTATTCAAATCATAATGAATGAATAACACACGCCCCTGCTATGTATTTTTTGGTAAGAGATATAATTAACAAGCATTGAAAATGTAAATTTAAGAGTATTGCATTTAGTAAAAAAAAAGAATACAATGCTTGCTACCTGCTATAAAGAATAAATTTACAAATCTAAAATATGGACATTATATGACACAACATTGTTAACAATTCTTGTATATAATATTATGCTTCATTGTTATTATTATTTTTATAAGGATAATTCGTCTAATAAATAATTACATGCCATTTTTTGACGATATATTATATATTTTGACAAAAATGTATTAAGTACTTAAAAATCAGAGTAAATAGGTATATTACCTATACTTCCTATCTGGATTCCATAACACACCATTTCATTGATTATAATTACGTATTGTAAGTAAATTATCACATTATAAGGCTTTGTGGGTCTACGAATCTCATCCATAACCCATCTCAACATAACGCACAGGAAATACCGAAATCCAAAAGATCGTTTCTCCAGCTCTATAATGCGTGACAGTATACCTATGTTACTAATGTTTGTTTCTAATTATGTTGCTAATGATAAATAATATTTTATAAAAGTAAAAATATATTTAAAAAAATCGATAAAACATTAGTGTAGAGCAGATGTGTATAAGTTCATACCTACCAAATATTTTGCTAACTAAATATGTTTTCTATCCCACTTACTATGTGAGCCAAATGTCATTAGTAAGGCAGTTTTGCCAGACCTATGCTGCTGCTAGAAAATTTATAACGTGAGAATTATGTAACATTTTGCTAGGCGGGAAACGAACCCGGGAGCACGGCGCATGCCAGTCGCACTTTTGCTACCACTACGCTACCATCGCATTCAGATGATAAATAATTTATTAACCGCAATATATACTAAAAAAACTGGTAATAATCGCAGTTGACACAACCTTGCGAATGTCACGGTCGATACAGATACCTAGGTTCGAAAGTTGTAACTCCAAGGATAGATACTATAATGACACAATTACTTATTACAAAACACGTTTATTAAAAGCAATGAGGTTATTTAATATTTTGGTGCAAGCGAGTATTTAAATATATTCATTCTGTTAGAATTTATTACTACCAGATTTAGGTAGTCATAATTTATAATTATCACAGTGTTTTTACCTATGTACCTATGGATCTTGTTCAGTCCCACTAAGTACTTAATTATTCTTTAGAATTGTATAGATAAAATATCTTTATCATTTTAATACAATATATGCGTGAGATTAGCTTTGATAAAAGCTAAATAAACTACAGTAGTAATACAATAATTTACCGAAATATAAATTATGTTGAATTAAAACTTACCCAAGACTTCAAACGAAATGAAAAATCACAAGAACAGTTTAAAGTTTAACAAAAACACAACGTTTACTGAGTTTAGTAAATGGTACTAATTTTTTTTTCGTATTTGTTCGTTCGTGATTCTAGCGCGCCACTGATAGTAGAATGACGGTGCGCTCAGTTAAAAGACTGCCTCGGACTACGCCCGCCGCGCGAATTTCCCAACCTTATATACCAACGATACAAGTGAATACTGTACCTTATAGTTAGGTATAGGTAGCTGACTCCACTTAGAAGATTAACCGCGGCGCTTGAGCCGTCAAAGCTTATCCTAATAAAAGACCACGGTATAGTAGGTTAGATACTTACTTCTTTTATTATACAGCTAGATACCAATGACAATATCGAACGTTGGTATACAGTGCACAGTCGCCCTCAGGGGTAGAGTAATATATTCCAAGCTACCGATAACCTGAACTCTATAGCACCTTTTCTACAGTACATAAATCTTGAAATATATGAAACGATACTATGGTAAAATTGTCCTCAGAAGTAGCTTACCATAATTGTTACTTTCCTAGACCGATCGATCATCCAGCTCTAAAAATCTTATGTTAAATTAATAAACAACATATGAAAATGATTTACTTGTCTTTTGATGATTACAAATTTGTTATTAGGTACTTACTTAAATAATAAACAAATAAATATATTAGGATATTGTATACAGTGCTGTCTAAACCAAAATCAGAGTACAGAAAGAATATAAGTGCTGTGCCTTAACTGGGTTGTGTTAAGGGTTCTAAAATGCGTATATATATACTTAGATAAGTACTTTTTTTGTAAATTCGAGTACATACTGTATATGAAATGTTCTGACCAATGCAAATAGACATATTCATGCATACAAATATTTACACTGATTGGAAATCGGCCCCGCGACCTCTGACGTAGCAGAATGCTCTACCTCTACGCCACAGACATTAATTAATTTAATACTGTAAAAGTTTTCGATATTCAAAAATGTAAGTATGATAAATCCACATTTCTTATTTATTTATTAAATCAGTAAATAAACGACGTTATGACTTCGACGTCGACGTCCTGATGCGTTTACACTTATGCTGATTTTGATGTTACAAAAATAGATAAGATTCCAAAATTTGTTTGATTCTGACTTTTACCTAGACCCCAATAGCAGTTGATTAGATCCTCGAATTGAATTTTTACTGAGGTTAATCTTTGATGTAAACGCTTGTGTTTTTTTTTATATACTACGTAGGTGGCAGACAAGCACACGGACCACCTGATGGAAAGCGGCCACCGCGGCCTATGAACGTGTGCAACACTAAGGGTGTCACACACGCGCTGCCCACCCTGAAGGGTAAGGGGGAGAGCTGGGAAGGGGTGGGGAGGCTAGGAAGGGGAGGGGAAGAAGGGGTACAGTGAGCTCTGGCTGCCCTACTTACCGGCGCGGCGGGAACACAACACGATGGTTATTATGACCGCGATCTTCTGTAGGGCGGAGGTACTTCCCCAGTTGGACAGCTTATTTCGGACGGGAGATACCGTCGTGTCTTACCTTCGTCAGTTGTGTATGCATAATTGGAATTTACCAAGCATAGAATCATTTTAGGTACCCTATTTTATTATTATACTGTTTCAAAAAAGTTTGTGCTACGTCTTCTGGAGTTCATTCTGGTATAGTCTGACAAATAAAAGGTCACAGCACCATGGTATATTAGTCTTCCACATAAAACCTCCTTAAAAAGGATTCCAAAAATATACTTAGTTAAAGACTGGTGCATTTAAAGAAAGAAACAAACTCTACACCTTAATTTATCAGCATGTATTGATAATATTATACACATAATATAACTAGGCATAATTGAATTATAATCTATTGTCGATCTGAAACGGTAGGTTTATTGTGACCTCCTATACCTAGGCGTAGGCCTATGTAGGATACCGGATATCCGGGTAATAGGTACTTGATCATATCATAACGTTAATTGTTAAGGCGCTGCGCAAACGTAGACACTTTTGTTGCCGACACGGCACACCGCCACAGGAAACCGTAGTGGCTGTGTCCCGTATCGACAATCGGACACAGTTGCCGGTTCCCTGTCACCGACACGGCACACCACAATAAACTGTAGATGTAGTTGCCAGCCGAATGCCGAATGCACCTCCTTCGTTTACGCAGCTCAGTACTATTGTAGGAAATTTGTGAATGTTGCTTGTGTCTTCAACTGACGACTTTTAGTTTCCAGTTACCGACACCGAACACTTTTTGATCGTCCTGAATATAGTGTTAAGTGGAAGCAACTGGACTCACGTATGCGCAGGGAGTTGAATGATTTCATACTTGTTCTATAGAATTCAAATATTCATTGGTAGCTTGTATCTGACACAAGAAACAAAAGTGTCTACGTTTGCGCAGCGCCTTAAAGGCGTTTATCGTATGTGGAAGGTATAATGTAGCTAAAGTCTTTTTAAAAGCCGTTTATTTTTTTATTTATGTATTTAATGACAACTGCAATATAAAGTACTAGTCTATGCCCGCGGCTCTGCCCACGTGGTTGTCGGTTATCGTGACTTTAGGTGATATCAAACATAATAAGTGCAACTAAGGCCTTTTTAGCAAAAAAAAAACGGTTAATTTAGAAAGATATAATTATTTCTTACCTACATACATCTTTACCTCTCTTCCTATTAATATAGTATTCTAAATAATTACGTGAAAAGTAAAATGGTACGGGTAAATCTAAATCAATTCCACCCTACACTCGTAGGGAGGGTGCGACTACGAGCGAAGAGAATTGATTCAATTCCTTTTAACCTGGTCTTGACAAAATCCGCTGAGCTGGAAAAGTGATACATTTATTTTGTACATACCTAATATTATGTATATTGAAAGTAACGTTATGAAGTATAACTTTACACATAAGGGACACTATCTACCTTAAGTTCGATAATGACATCGGGGGGTGCCGAGATCGTAACGTAGTCGATACCTTTCAAATATTTTTAATGTAGGTACATCGGCGGATTTGCATTTTCTTTTTTCATGAACTCTATTGGCGTAGCGGTAGTGTTTGAGTTTTACTCACGCTTGACTACTACATCGGAGGTCGAGGGTACGATATCCGTCGGTATTTTTATCTAATAACACCTATGTTTTACATGATATTTAAGTAGGTATAGCAATAATAATAAATCATTTATTGTTTGAAACAAGGTTTGTTACATGGTGTTAATATAAATCAGTTGTCCGACATGTTTCGCCGATTCTCTGCATCCAAAGTTTTCAATTAAAATTATAATCTAAATATAAATGTCAGTTAGAGTCAATTTAGTGTCATTAATGCAAAATTAGGATGGTTATATATAACAGAATACTAATAAAATAATAATAAATTCTACACTCAATAATCATAATAATATCATACATTAATATTCATACACATAATTTGATTCACACTATAGTTTTATGTCATTTCGACCAAATGATCATCATTTAATATCATCCTCAGGTGGACAATTATCGTTCCTCATTTAATCCTCAAGAAACTTCGTTACACTTCTCACTTCTCAATAAGTCATGCACCTACCTAGTTAGTACTTTCTTTAATTTGTATTATGATTATAAGTCTGAGAATTTATATAAGGTTATCTCTCTCTAAAGGGTTTGGGTATATGATTATAAATTATATAATATGAATTATTTTGTTAAGAGCAGTTTTACAGCTAAGTCGCAAAAGTTTTGTGCTATCTCTAGATATGAACCTACCTACATTTTATCTTGGCCTTTTTTAACAATACTGGTGTTTATTCACATATCCCATTAGGTACACGTTATTCTTTGTTCGGGTATAGATAACATTGTATAGAATATTCGGGAATATTTAAAATTTTTAAAGGAGAAATATATATGTTGGTCAATCTTTGAAACCTCGTGAGGCCAACCAATTGAATCAACAAGACTAATATTTATAGAAGGTCGCGAACACTTACTCAGTTAGATTAAATTATAAATGCGGGGTTTTGTTTTACTTTCGAAACAAATAGTTAATTTAATATTGTATCTATTTTAAGGAAGGTTGTTTGATAGGAAATTCAATTGTTATCTATACAATTATAGGTTTATAAATTGAAACAGTGTTTAATAAAAAATAAGTTTGCATATTAAAATAAATGTGTACTCGTTAAGTAAACACAAATAAAGTTATTAGTACTCGTAGGTATTGTTCAGCCCCATACGACCAATTCCGACCAAGGCAGGAGCGAAGTAAAAATAAAATAAATATGTTAACACTTCTAAATGATTGATGATTAGATATTTATGTCTGATCTGGGGCGTGGCGTTAGCGATTGTGACTGGGACGATGGTTTGATTTCGCTCAGTGTAATTATTTGTATGCATGAATATGCCTATTTCCACTGGTCTGGTCGTGCCTGGGTTTCCTTATGGTCTGTGGGTAACAAATATCTGGCAATGAAGCCACCGCAATGCAGGTAAGGACACTGGCAAGGTCCTGGTAAGAGAGGCTGGCGCAAGAAGAATTGGCTTGACCTCGTAGAAGATGTCGGAGAATAAGGGATAGAAGGGATATTTTGCCACCACAGACGCCCTCCTAAACTGTGCAAAGTGGAAGAGGAAAAGAGATGAGGTTCTACACTGCTTAACAATTAATATTCAATTAGTTTATAAATATATCTCGGGCTTTCATTATGATTTCGTAGCGAGATATTGAGTATATGCTCAATCATAAACCTTGCCCAAAAGTCTCTTCAAAATTTGGTCACTTTTTTTGTAGGTAAGTACTTAATGCTAGAGTAAACATAAACTACAAAATTAATAATTATCACTGCAATGATTCTAAACATTTCCTTAAGTAGGTATGTGAGTAGATTCACAGTTCAGCACATTAATTTATTTTAACTAAGTATTTATAGTTAGGTAGGGTTAGTGACGTAGTAGATTTAGCCAGCTACTGTTACTATTGTTCGAGAACCAGTAGGTAGGATCCGTAACCCTCCTCTCATACCACTACCACACTATCGTATTCGTATTCCTATCCTACTATAGTTTCTCGAAGTTGAAATTACCAGAGATTTTGTATGTGCAGTAGGCTCCAAAAGCTCCTGGACACCTTAAACTCTATAATCTAATCCTTAAGCTCTATAAATCTATTTTGCAAGAAGTAACATAGATAGCGGTAATAAAACAAGTCGATGTCTTGTTTCTATATAAGAAAATACGTAAAATCATGCAAGTATGTGGTAGCCTAAACTTAACTACAATATAAAGTAGATCTATTATCCAGTAGCTTCTAAGGCTATTAGTTGTGTGGTGGCCTTACTTCATGCAATTTTAGTTTCACATTACCCAGGAACATTTGGTGCCGTCTGCACTTACTTGGCTACTAAAAAGACCAAAACTGCCAAAACTCTGTGATTTCATAGGTGTGCTTAATGTTGTGGCATCATATCAGTCACTAAGGCATCACAAACGATGACAGCTGATTGTCTGGTATTATTACAAATATAGACGCCCCCTAAAATCCAACCACACGTCCTGATCGACTACACTACATGATGTCTTGGGGGACGGACACACGGAAAGAAATTTACTGGCGTGGCTAACGTGGCTCTGGAATTTTTCTTGAAAAACTTGACATTGGTGTCTCGCCATTAATAATTTTATAGTACATTTACCACTGGACATTGGCGAAATTGCGGCGAATCTGCTTGCAAAAGAAGTCATCTTGAAAAGAAGAAAGAAATACAAATATGGACACAGGGAAATAAATTATATACCTATCTAAAACAAGTTTCTTACAGTTTTTCAAAGAATCTAGTAAATAGTAAAATTACGCGAAAAGTCCTACTTGTTGCCGTAGTAAGCACCCCCTTTACGGTAACCATAGTTACGGTGCGTCCGGTCGCCTCCCTCATACATCCCTCTCACAGTGCCACCCACTCCCGGCCTCTTGTGAACTCGAGAGCTGAGAGTGAGCCTGCGTCATCGCGGGTAATTACACATCTAAAGCTTTTGATGGAACAGAGCTTTGCGTGGGGTCGAGAGGGAGACTAAAGCAATTTATTTCCGTTATGATTATAAAGTTATCATGACTAGGAAATTGATATTCTGTCATATTTATATCGTTAGAATAGCGTTGACAATGGGTCAGTGAATTGTATGATAAATATTATGTGGGTGGGTCGGTTGGTGATATTGTAGGTAGGTTACCTATATATATCTTTTACTGCCTTTACTGTCTCTATGTTATGAATTATTTAACAGATATACCTAGGGTTTATTCTGAATTATATTATATCAATTTAGAATTTTGCAGTTTCGAGATCGATAGTTAGAGTAAGTACTTAGGAGTAGGGTTGTCCTCAGAAGGTGCTGAACACTAACAATAAGACGATATATCTTTACTGCTGATTTCACAGTTATCTGTGTTAAGAAGGTAATTGAAATTAATCAATAAATGATTATGGAGTTTTTATGTCTTTCAATCTTTAGAGAATAAAATTTAGAATGTTATACAGTCTCAAGATCATACTCCCCTGGAAAATGTCTTTTGTTGTTAAAGAATTTCTGAGAATGAACATTAACAAATTAAAAGATTATTACACTGAAATAAATAAGAAGGTATTTGATATCTTATGGTTTTTGTAAGCTTCAAGGGACTATACTTTGTAAAATGTACCTTGGGTCCTATGACAGCTGTCAGTGAAATCCCGCACATGAAGCTTTGAATTTTCTATTATTGAATGTAGTAGCTGTCAATGTCATACTTTATGGGCATACCGAGCTAATTAGTGATGGGCGATGAATCATCGTGACCACATAATATGAACTATCCATATTTTGAATAAAGCTTAATTTAAAATTGAAATAATATAGAAAAAAAAAATTAGAATTTAATCTTATTGCTTAGGTATTTTAATATCATAATAATACTTATATTTCAATATACTTGATCCTAAATAATATTGAGTAAATAAAATTCTACATTCAATCCATCAACGCCCTGAACCTGTTTTTGGATTTTTTAAGAAGACACGCCGCGTTTGGCTCTTCGGCCATGATATAGGCATAAGATACACGCGCCATCATCTTGTTTGATATGAACTTCCACTGATCCACTCCACTCATTCTCATCAGTACCAGTGAAGACGCCTTGTATGCTACGTATATTCCGTTCTCATTACAATTAAATACATACATACAATTAAACTAAACCTAATTATATGTAACATGCATCAATAATAGCTGGTAGTATCGATATTTTCATCGAATTTCGGACATCCCTATGAACCTCATTTTGACATCTGTCATAGGACCCATGCTATATTTTACAAAGTATAACGTTACTCTCTTAACTTTTCCGTACATATCTTTTGTAAGGTGCTATCAGATATAACTTAACATTGGTTAGGTAGGTAAGCTGTTTCGATGTAGATGTTGGCCCTAAATATAATAATGGATTTTTGTACCACCCAGGTTGCAGAAAAACACAGGGTCCACCTTATGGAAAGGCCTATGGACGTATGCAGGGGCGTCATACTCGTGCTGCCTGCACAAATGTTTAAGATGCACTCATTTTCCAAGGGTAAATGTTGTTGTAACAAAACATCTTCAGTACTTAACTCAATTTGGCTGTTTCCTGAAAGTCACCCACATTGTTCTAAATATACCTATCTAATTCATAAAATATGGAGATCCGTTTCGAAATCTTTTTGTTTTCACTTGTGTAATTGTGGTTATGCATGTTAAAACTAATAAATGTCAAAAAGGTCGTCCAAGGTCATGAGAGTGATCTTCGGTTGTTCTTGGCTATAGGGACAGTGCACTGAACCGTTATCCTTTTAGAGACTAATTGTAGGTACCTATTAAAGAGATTTTAATACCTAGTTACTTAAAAGCCAAAATATCGAACATAGGTAGGTACTTACCATTTTGCTGTCTGACTGAAGTCTGAAGTGGCTCACAGTCTCACGCTATGCAAAGTACTTAGCGCAAGTCACGTTCTTTCGTCGTTCACGATACGAATAGACACTACACTAACTCAAAATATGTCGTAATCGTAAGAGACCGAAAGAAAGAGATAAAAGAAAAATACCGGTAATGAACCGGTAGTTAAGTAGCTCATTTGGTAGCGCTACTAAACCCAGATTCGAAGTAGCGTAAATTTTACCGGTAAATCATTGGTAGTGATAAGTCAAATTACAGGTAAGAGGCCGATCAGGTACCGGTACCGCTGGTACCAGTACCTCTTTTGGTAGCGGTACCTTTGTACTGTGCAAGTATCGATACCAGATTTTTAACGGTATTTGAAGCCCTGCTAATAAGTGGCCATTTTTGTTGTAGGTACCTACCTACAGTCTGTAAACTAGAGTTATGATGGGTAAGTAGTTTGCGTTTTATTCGAAAATAAGAATTACATTGGATGGAAAAAATCTATAGGTAAGTAACCTACCTATAGCTTGGCATTGGTTTGCATTTACTTTTAAATAGGTACCTTCTATTCGAAAAGTGTCGCTTTGTTCCTCTATAAGCGGGAGCAAATAGGTTCTAAGCTCTTTTCTGTAAAGCGCTTTTTAGCGAGCGGGGGCGGACATTCATAGAAATCGAACGTAACGTGTACCTAGGTATGTATTACTGGCTGGTACGTTCTTGCTGCACAGCAGACTACGAACTGAACTAGGAAAGTAAAAAAACTGATGCGCGCGAATTACCCTCTGCTCTCGTAATCAGTGCATGGGTACACCTACGTATTTTTATTGTATTTTACAAATAAGTATAATGAGTTCTACGTCGAGTTATGGAACACAACGTCAACGTCGTACAAAACTTATTACCGACCCACGAAATCCCGGGATAAAGAAAGGGGATGAAAGATAGGTAACTAGAGTATGTAGGTATATTACTAGAGAGCAAATAATTATTCACTCGGTGAGTGAGGTATTCAAATAGGTAGGTACACCACTTTGAATCCCTTACTAGGTTCAGAATTCTAGAACACTTCGCTTCCCTCTTTATTCAAAGTAGAGCCCTCGCTGTAAAATTACTATTTTGTTCCCTTGTTCGTTAGGTAGGTATATAATCTTCTAGGCCTACACCACATTTGAAATAGGTAGTTTGTTTTTACTCTTCTGTCTTTTACCTATAGGTAAGTAAGAAGAAGCATAAGCATGTCCGATTGTCCAACGACTTCCAAAATAATCACGCCATGTATGATGTCGCTAATATTTTCAAAGGTGACATCCTATTGTAGCTTATTGACGTCTTTACAATTTGTTTTACTGCACTGCACTGCAAACAAACTACCTCTGTTCATTGTGTTGACGCTGCATGAATGTCTAAAGCAATACTTAGTTATATTCTTTGGTCTAAAGAATGGAAGCGTACATCATCACAATTTTTTAAAAGAATGATAGCTTCTCGTTGAATTTAGTTCAATATAATAAATTATTTTTATTACGTGTCCAGCTCCCCTAGAGTCGATGTGGGCTATTGCACTCAAAACATAGCTTATGCTCTTTCCAGCTCCAATCTATCTCTACGAAATTTCATCAAAATCGGTTTAGCGGTTTAGGCGTAAAAGCGCAACACTTTCGTAGAAATTTATATTACGGATATAGTTCATGACCTACAGTAAGTACCTAGGTACCCATAATTGTGGTACGCAATGATGGCCGTTATGACGACGGGTTTTGCTCGTTTTCTCTTATTTGGTTTACTTAATATTAGTCAACGAACTGTTAGACGAATAACTAAAGAAAAATATGGCGAGACTGGCACAGAAGAAACTAAACTTCACACACCAATGAAGAGAAAACAAGCTGAACCAGTCGTGTCAAAACAGCCACGCCGCGTCTACATATTTACGTAACATTTTACTGTGACCGGGTCAGAAGTGCGTGTCCATCACGTATTCAGCTGCGTGATAGCTGAGCTTAAATGAAACCATCGATCGACATCGGCTGGTGGCCGTGTCAGCGCAACTCTTCGTGTGCCCATGTGTCACAAGTTGTTACGTTCATACTCAATGTTTTGTCTTGATGTCCGCTGTTCATGTCACAAATCTGGACACACCTTAATAACGTTGAACATTTTGTCAATGACCATAATTTTTAACAAGTAGGTACGGTAATTTAACCGTACAAATTTATTTACTTCATTTTCATTTTGTCACTATGTTAGTAGCTATATGACTTCGCATGGGGATATTCTTAGAGACTATACTTACTACCTGTTATAGATTTTCGATATCGCCAATGCGTTGTGGAGGGGAGATGGCCGTCGCTACACGAAAAAAATCGAAGTCCAGCCGCTTTAGAGCGGAAAGCCGACCCCAGCCAGGTTAGGAAAAGGCCCAAACCATGATGGCTGCTACAATAGGTACGCGATATAATATATGCCCGCGTCTCCATCCGTGTGGCTATCGGTTATCGCGACCTAAGCACCATGTGTGCAACTTAAATTCTATATTACTAATCATAACTCTGGTTCTACTTAACCGATTGCAATAAAAAAACGTAAGATTTTAAGTTGGACCAAACCCCTTCAAACAAAAAACACCGCAACGAAATCCGTTTAGTTTTTGCGTTCATCATAAATTATATTGAAAAGTGGCTGAAGGTGTTTAAAAAAAATAAGGTGGATATTAAATAATTTAATCAGTTAACATCTTCGTATAATGATATTAATACATAATATAAAGGCAGTATTTAAAAAAATCTCTGAGAGCAAAATTCACAATTAAAAATTTGTATCAAATCTTCTATCGTGATTGCTTTTGTATTACACTTAACAGAAATAAGTTCTATACATATATAATACATATGAAATTCTTTTAATCTTACATTTACTACAAATCTATCAAAGATGATTTATAAATATTCACACAAAACAATATGATAGACATTGTGCATAATCATGACTGCTACACTTACACGCACAAAAAAACTCAATCTCTCAAATAAATATCACACAAAGAACTTGTGTGACCATAGGTAGTCTGTTCAACATGTAGCTGTTGGTAGTGTTCAGTTCTTGTAGAATTTCTTACTGGTATCCTTCGCCATGTCTACCAGAGTCTGCGCAGGTTTGAAGGGCGCTCCATATAGTCCCTGAAATTCTTCCATTTTCCTCACTAAATTATCCGCACCAAATTGATCAACCCATCTGGAAAAAAATTATGTCAGTAAGATCTCTGGATTGGGTGACTGACAAATAATTTATTTAATAACTCA
This sequence comes from Pelosia muscerda, assembly GCA_963691645.1. Classification (NCBI taxonomy): domain Eukaryota; kingdom Metazoa; phylum Arthropoda; class Insecta; order Lepidoptera; family Erebidae; genus Pelosia; species Pelosia muscerda. Next base: position 12,500,306 of record OY829100.1, read on the forward strand.
TAACCTAAAACTCCCAATAATGACAAACGCATTGAACCCAGCTTTTATTGAGATAAGAAAATGTGAAATCATATCTGTGCCTCCTGTGATAAGTGATTTAAATTTAGTTGTACCCTTTTTGTGATTTTTACATACTATTTATCAGAAAAAAAATACGGTTTTTTGGGTCTAACTCACGTTCTTGTATCTGCTTTAGTTTCGGAGATAATTTTGTGCAAATGAATATAACTACTTGAATTTTGACAAATAAATTGTGAATATAGATATATTTAAAGTCGTAACCCCTTTATGTAATCACTTCACATATTTATTTTCGTGCTTTGTAGTGTAAGTGCGATTATATTAATATTCACATTAATTTTTTTTTATTGATCACGTGAATATTGATATGTTTAGAGTAGTATCATTTTGAACAATTTTTTCTGATTATTCATTGGGTACAATTCGACAAGTACCAAATAATCCGATTCTAAATATATGGCTTATTTGTGATAACTGATACATATCGACTTAAATTGATCTACACAAATCAATTTGTATGTATAAATGAATACAATTTGACTTATATCAAAACATCGAACCAAATCTTTAAAAAAATATGAAGCACAAAATGTAATAATTGATACAAGTGCGAACATGAGGAGAGTGGCGCACGGTGGACCGAAAATCGGCTCTCACTTAGGGGTTAGGGCGACTTAGGGATAAAAAAATTTAAGTGTCGTTTTTTGGGCGGATATTGGTTTCATTAGTTATTACTGTATACAAAAATGACTTCTGGGTCAAATCAAATTATTTATATATTTATAATAAACCAATTAATTAGAATTTTTTTTACGAAAACTTTGTATGGAGAAAGTATGAACAGGACTAGCTCGCTTACCAATTACTACAATATTTTAAATAACAATATTTTCAAAGCGGGTTACAGTACGTAATGCAAAAGAGTCCACCTGGTGATGATATAAAAAAATTCAACATAAATCGCACAATAGCACAATTAAATGAAAATGATATAACGGTTGGTCACAGCATCGAAATTTTATCTCCGTTTTCTTTTAAGTTTTAACTAAATAAATATAAATATAAACTGGTGCATCTGGCAAACTTTGTTTATTGCGAGGGTTTATAATATATAATATATATTTCATTGGATATAGGGTTAAAATACAAAGTAAAGTTTTATTATTTGATATTTTTCTATGGCACGTCAATTTGACTTCACCTCGCCTGATGCTAAGTTGAAGGCAAAGTCTCATGAAAGAGGGTCACCATTGCAAACCCGTTCAGAGCTACAATGGTGGCGTTCAGCTTGACGGCCTCATCAGATGCTTTTTCACGCCCCGCTTAAAGGACCCGGGACTGTAGGAAGAAGGAAACACGTGCGCCGGCAAGGAATTCCAGGACTGAATGGTACGGCAGAGAAAAGACTCACCGAAACGCTTGGTTCTTGATGGAATACTCTGTACCGTATGCGAGTGACACCTAAGCCCTGCACGCGTTGTCCTGTGTAGGAAAGGGGAGGGTGGGATTAATTGGAAGAGCTCATCAGAACATTCACCATGGTAGAGACGGTAAAATACTGCCAGGGACGCAACATCTCTACGCATCTGCAAAGGCTCGAGGGAATTTGTGACCTCAAGACTCCCAATAATGCGGACCGCACGTCGCTGCAACCTGTCGAGAGCATCTAATAAGTACTTTGCGGAGCCATCCCAGAGATGCGAGCAGTATTCCACGCAGGAGCGAATTTGTGTCTTATAAAGAAGACACCGCTGCTCCGGAGTGAGAAAACATCTCACTCTGTTCAGGACTCCGAGTTTACGCGAAGCTGTTTTGATGATGCTCTCGATATAGTTCTTGTTGTTCAGTTTGCAGCGCACGTCCATACCGAGTATATTGAGGTTATCCTGTAATGGCAGTGGTGTGCTCTGAAGAGTGGGAGGAGGAAGGAAAGGAGATGTCTTTGCTGAAAACGCGCATGCCTGCGTCTTCTTGGCATTGAACTCGACCAGGTTCTCAGATCCCCATTGGGAAACGTGATTGAGGATCCGGTCAAGCCCAGTGACAAGAAGTCGCCTCTTTTCCGCTATATCGGACTGCTTTGCCGCAGAATGTCCGTGCACAGTGCTATCGTCTGCATAGCAGTGATATGCAGAATCATTGATATGCAGAAGAAAGAGAGTGGGTGATAAGACGGACCCCTGCGGCACACCAGCATTTACCTGCAGGAACTCCGATGCTCGTCCATCACAGAGAACGCGAATACGGCGCCCCTGCAGGAAGCTAGCAACCCAATTGCACAGTCTAAGAGGCAGACCGAAGGCTGGTAGTTTGGAAAGAAGCGATTTGTGCCAGACTCTACCGAACGCTTTGGCGATGTCTAGGCTAATAGCCAGTGACTCACCATGCTTGTCCATAGCCTCACCCCAAAGATGGGTTACATACGCCAGATCACCTGAAGACCGTTTCGGCCTGAAACCATATTGTCGGTCATTAATTAGGGAGTGATCCTCTAGGTGACGCATGAGCTGTGAATATTGTATTTGTTTTCACAAATAATATGTATTTATTGAGGGGTATAACTTGATAAGTATCGTTTATCACATATTTTTAAAAAGCTATATTTTAGAAAACTAATACAATTCAGTTTTATTTTGAACTCAGGGGAACGACAAGTAAAAAAATATAATCTTTAGGTTAATATCAATAAGATTTGTTTAAGCAACATTGGGCTAGGGACATATTCTGATTAGTTATTCGATTGTTTTACTTGATGTATATCAGTTTTCACCAAGACGAACTTACAGGTGCAACATAATTTAACTGTAGTTGTATTTCTTATTACGTAATTTTTGAACGTTTTAAAAATAAAAAAGGTACAATTCGCAGGTTTTTAATGAATTCTTTAAAAAATATAATATTTACCTTAGAAAAAAATATGCACGATAAAAGTAAGTGTTTTTACCAACAAAATAAGGTACTACATTTTATGCTAGCTTACTTAGTTCCGAACCTAGATTTTTTTGAACCTTCTTTTTCACTTCCTGTAAAATGTTGATTTTAAACTTGTATCACTTATCACAGGAGGCACAGATATATTTTCTGAATCGGATGAAGTAATTATTTACAACTTGGAGCACAGGCTCAGTTCAATAGAGAAGTCAAAGGGTTTATTATTTTTATGAGCTATATCTTAAAAAGTAAGTATTCATTAAAAAAGGTAACAAAACACTGGTAATGTTTAGCAACATAAAAATCTACATCTGTCATCTCATTCTTTAATTAATTATTTCTCCTACTATTTATATTTTTCTACACAACAGTACAACGTTAACGTGAAACTTTTGATGTTACGAGCCCATATCTGTGCCCGTAGCACGAAAAACTATTGAATTCGTAATCCAAAAGTATCGAGAAAGCACAGTAGGTAAGTTTGGCTATCTTAATGCTTCGCTCGCTTGATGACGTGACAATTCGATGATATGAAATGACATGACATGACAAATTCGACAGCTTTTCGTGCTAAGGGCACTGATTTATATTATAAGCACCTCAGATGAGCTTCTTGACTAAGTAGAACAAAAAATAATAAACAGATAGTAATACCTGAAAGGTCCGCCAGTGAATGGCGGGAAACCAAGACCGAATACTGCACCAACATCACCTTCCAGTGGGCTGTGCAGGATCTTTTCTTCCAAAGACAAAACGGCTTCGTTAACAAACCTGCAAAATCATAAAAATTCCCACTTTGTAACAAAACGGCAATATGAACTCGTAGCGTTATCGATTAAATTTGATATTTAAATTATGCCTTCACTATTAATTAATAATGATAGCGTAATGAAATGATCATTAATTAATGTGGGAAATAATAATCGGTATTTAATGAAGCCGTGGGTTCAATTACCATCAGGTAGGTATTGATGTTTCCGATCATAATTAGAAAAAAGTAAACATTATTGATAACATATTTTTACTTTTCCACTGTACAAGTGGTTTTTCAATAATCTATAACAATAAATTCCACCAAGTGCCATCAATCAACAGTATAAAATAATCTAAAAGTAAGCATATTATTTGCTCATTACTCTGTAGTAGTTTTGTCGAAAAGAAAATGATAAGGACCCAAATCTTACCTGGAAACCATTCGTAACTGTTGATCTTCAACAGTGTTGGCTCCACGGGGCTCTAACGCGTACCTTTCCTTTAGGATCTGAACTGCTTCTTGATTCACGTCACGGTTCTTTGTGCCCTTTTCATACACATAGAAGCCTTTACCAGATTTCCTTCCCATAAATCCAGCTTTGACTAAATCTTGCATAATGTTCAAATTGCCACCACTAATGCGGTCACCAAAGGCCTGAAGGAATAAGATAAAGCTAAGTTAAAAGTTCCTTAAGTTTAATTTTGGTATTTGCACTTGAATATTGCGAATTATTTTACCTTAGATAAATCAACAGCGATATGCGATCCGACATCAATGCCGACTTCGTCAGCCAAAGTAGCAGCACCAACAGGGAAACCAAACTGCTTGGTCATGTTGTCCAGATCTTTGGGATCCACACCTTCCTGTAGTAACCTGTATAACATGAAGCGCTGTTATGACTTTTCTAAAAAAATACATTTTCACCAAGTCAACAACAAAGATATTCGAATCGATTTAGGTTGAAAAAAGTGAATACCCAGTCGGGCAGCTCTGTAGTCAGAGTATTCCCTCTGGAAGTTCAAACTTTTACATAAAATTAGTCTTAAGTCGACATTCATGACTGAGCATCGTTCTAAATTACAGGTGTGAAAAATTGCCCCAAAAAAACTGAATTCTAGAATTAAGTTACCTGACAGCCTCGCTAAGCATAGTGGAGAGAATTCTTGTGGTGTAGAATCCAGGTCCGTCACCGACGGTGATGACGACCTTGCCTTGCTTCAGGCCGATGGCCACGGCGGCCGCCGCCGTATCATCGCTCGTGCCGGGGTGGCGGATGATCTCTAGCAACTGCATCTTGTCCACCGGGGAGAAGTAATGCATGCCTGTTGTACAAATAATAAACATTTACAGAAAAGGTAACAGTTGCTAGCGAAAGAGACATTGCATTGGGACTGTAATTTAATTTTTCCACAATGTTCCTTCCACAGTTCAACTTATGAAACATCTTGCTAAAAGATGTGCAGGAGCTGTTTGCGGCATCCGACATAACATCTCCAACCGCCTCCGGCGGAGAAGGGGGTGGACGTGGCGATGAGAAAAAACGGAGCTGTTTCCGAACCGCGTAATTAGTATTTTTGTTGGTACTTTAACGCCCACCACAAGATCTGGTTGGATTCCGCCAAATCAGACCATGCGGGAAAAGCCGCCCCACGCATCTGCTCTGGCTCATGGCCTGACCCAACTGGTACAGGAGGGGACTAGGATACCAAGAAGGTCGGGTCTAGCACCCTATCTGCTAGACCTTCAGCTGATGAGTCGCGGTGAAGTCAAATTATATAATAATAATAGTAATATGAGCCTTTAATCCAGAAATGTGGAAATTTCGTCTGGTTGTATCCTTATATATTTTTTTAAAATTAACAGTTTTAACTGTCAACTTCAGCAAAGGCCTCCTCCAAAGCTTTCCAACCCTCTCTGTCGCTTGCCAGCCTGGTCCAAGTGCCCGGGCGGCGTAGCCTTCACCTTGTCTTCCCACCTCTTGAACTGGCCCCTCTATATCTTTTTCCATCCCTTGGGCACCAGCATGGAGTAACCATTTGTCAATTCCTCAAATTATGTGACCTGTCCATTTCCACTTACATTTCCTAATATTATATGATTTCTCTCTCACTCACTCATTTCCACCATATAACGACTACTCCAATAACTAATACAACTCTCAACCCCGAGAGGAACTACTGCATCAGAACCTCGTAAATCTATCAGTCAAATGGTTGCTCATCAAAAAAAGTTGTCCAGTTGCTCAAAAAGCTTTTTCTTTAAGCAAGGTTTTTTTTTAAATATTATGTACACACGACCAAGAAAATAAGTTTTAATCATTATTATATGAAAGTGTACCTATACATATTTTTTTGGCCGTGTGGGCAATGGTTTAATGCTTACCAATAACTTTTTCTGGACGGCTACTACCAGCAGCAATCTTTGTGATGGGAATGGCACTGGTATTGGTAGCAAGAATAGCGTGCTTTGGGATGACTGCTTCGAGCTCTTTGATAACCTTGTGCTTGATATTGATGTCTTCGAATACAGCTTCGATAACGCAGTCGACATTCTTAAACCTGGAGTACTCTAATGTCGGTACGAGGTTCGCCAAGAATTTGTCTCTTTGCAGGCTACAAAATACAAAATTATAATTTAATTAAAAACATAATATTTTAGCGTCGTTGGAATGGTTTTATCTGGTAATAAAATGGGCGGAATTTGCTGTTGCACATGTTGAGGGCAGAAGAAAGGTTAGCTACAGAACTATTACACAGAATTGATTTCAGCTGTATCAAATATTTGTATGTAGTATTTGTACTATTATGTATATTAATATATGTAATAGTAGTATTATTAATTTAGCTGATGGTGATGGTGGTGTGAGATTACTGAAATCATAGGTCACTAAGAAGATAGGTTTAGGAAATAAACACAGTTACAAGAATTAGAGATACAATGAAAGGCAATTTGGAATTAAACTTAAATAAAATATAACACTAACCCCGATATCCTCTTCCTTTTTACAGCATTTCCAAGTCCAGTTTGAATCTGTCCTACTCCTCTGTACAGGCCAGCATTAGTTGCATCTTTCATAACAACGTGATATCCTTTGTCTATAGATACATGTACAATACCAGCTCCCATCAAACCAGCACCCAAAACACCAATCTGATTAAAACAAAGTTTAATTGTTATCTATCATTTAGTACTTTCACAAATGATATTGTTTTAAATATACTATATCTACCTCATTTTATTAAAAAAAACTATTACCACCTAATAGTTTTTTTACATACATTTTCTACATAAATTACAAATAGATCATACCTATACTATTCCTTGTTGGTGATTTTGAAAGAGAAATCAAAATGAGACTTTTTATTTAAAATAGTCAATGAAATAAAGAAACCAAAATTGAATAGTACAATCACTTACTGTTTTAACATCTACTTGAGACTTGCCAAACCTGTTCTTCTTGCATTCAGTCTGTCCTCTAAACAGTCCAATAAGCCCCTTGCTCTGAGGTGTCATGGCTAACTCTCCGAAACCTTGCGCTTCTGCTTCATAACCCGCAACAGGGCCCTTGTCAACACCAGTCCTTACGACATCCAGGATCTGGAAAAAGTTTAATTTGTAAAAGCACAGCGAATTGCAAAGCATCAGCTATCAACGATGTTTGAAATTAAAGTGACTAACTGTAATTATTTATAGGTTTCATATTTAGAACATAGGAAATATGAAAATCTACCTCATCTGCTATAATATTCAGATTGTGCAAGTATGAGTGAACATAACATACCATACCATATAAATGAACAAAACAAAATAATTTTTTCAGATGATTTTATCCCAATTGGTTCAGCCGTATAGGAGGAGCTAGTGACAAACACACATACAGGTGAATTTAAGCATACAAAACCTTACCTTCAATGGTGCTGGGTAAAGACCACGAGACGCCTTCATAACCTGTTCCCTGGCTTTCTTAAATATCATATTTTTAACAAACTCGAATTGCATTACATTGGCTGTGATTTTTTGAACCAGTCCCTTCTTTGTCCTGTCAACTTTAATTTTTCCAGAGGCAATGTCTTTCGCAATTGTTATAGCAACACTTTCTAAGTACTTCATAGTGTTCTCTTCTGGTTGACCCAAACCTAAAAACCAAGGAATTACATTATTATGATGATGATGATCACACAAAAAGAAATTGAAAAAAAATTATCTACAGATTGAAAAAGAAGAAAATATACAGAAAAATAAAAATTACCTGGCCCCAGAGGCGAAACTAACAAATCCACTATTCCTAATTTCTTAGCTTTATCTGCTTTAACAGTCTTGCCTGTGAGAGCTAGATCCAAAGTTGTAGGAATAGATGTAAGGACAGGCATTCTGAAATAGACAACACAAAAAGATACATAACAATATTTTATTATACATAATATTATTGACTAGGTATATTACATTATGTTCAATAAGTAGCTGCTTCAAAAGTAATTAAGTATAGTCGACTATGAAAGATCTGTTACAATTTCAAAAAAAAAATTGTATGGAGTGATGCCACTACACAACTACTAGTTTTAGGAGCTACTGGATTAAGATCTATTCATAAACGTAATTAAGTTTAGGCTATTACTTGCAGGAGTTTCCCTATGTTCTTATGAAGAAACAAGACATTCTGATTTATAAAGACTGTATTCAACAAAATTTAGTCTAATTAATCATTTCAATTAAAGAAGTTGTTGTAGTGACAATATGATTGAATTTGGAATTTAAAAAAAAAAAGGAAACCTTCTTTGTAACTGTCTGGTTCACAAAAGAAGTGTAACCATTGGGCACTTCCTCTTGATTTTATAGGTTGATTTTTTAAATTTGTAAGCAAACAAAAGTTTCATCTGATTACTGTCAAGAACTATATGTGTTATGTGATTTTAGAGGAGGTTCTGAACAAAAATATGATTACCTTTGTGTGCCTCCACCACCAGGTAGTAGCCCCAACATAACTTCAGGGAAACCTACTCCAGTCTTAGAGTCTTTTACAGCAATACGGTAACGGCAAGCAAGGGCCGTCTCTAACCCACCTCCAAGACAACTGCCTTGTATAGCAGCAATAAATGGTTTACGTGACTTTTCTATTCTTCTGAATATTTCATGGCCTAAAATACAAAATTAAAAGTAAAAAAAAGATACTGTGGATGACTGGATGTATATGAAATAAAAGCAAATAAAAAGGTAGAGTATATTACTGGCTGTATATTAAATTAAAAGTAAATAAAAGGGACAGTGGGTTTTTTGCTATTTAACTTTGCATCTAATTTCATGCTAATAATTCTGTAATTGTAATAATCTTAATTAATATTTACATACCCACATTATTGTGTAATAGTTTGAAAACATTAAATAATTTTAAACACACAATGAATCCCCATTAACATAATTGTATTATGGAAAGTGAAAGTTTTTATAAGTTAGAGCTCAACATAGTTGGAAAAATGTAAGTGTTACACCTCTTCTTATCTTATGTGTACCTTATTTTCCTAATAGAATGAAATGATGTATGACATCAACTGTTTGATTTTAAAATTCAATAGATATTTTTCACATCAGAGTCAGTTGACACAACATTCTCTCATCTAACCTAGGCGTAGAATAAAATTACATGCGATTATGAACTGCAATCACTGTTTTGTATTTTGTCGCTAATATTACCCACACTTAATAGTCTTTTGACAGTCTGTGTAAAATAATAATTCCTTTCTCTCACCAAAGAAGATCTATACTACACAGATTTTGCAGACGTGACTTCATTCAATGAAAATAAAACGGTCATTGATGGCATGTCATGTCTAATATTATGTTCCTAGGAAAATAAGCAATTCAATTATGTATGTATAGTGTCCAAACCTCTTTTAGACAGGGATACAACTTCCTCTTTAGTCTTGCAGGCTTGCAGCATAGTGATATCTGCCCCAGCAATAAAACATCCCGGCTTGCCAGAAATCAGAACTGCTGCTTCAATGGCTGGGTTGGAATCAACTTCATTCAAGACATTGGTCATCTCCTCCATCACCGCAGTGTTTAATGAATTTACCTGTAAAATTCACATGGACACTAAGATTGCATCATGCTGACAACATTGAAGAGACAAATGTATTATAAACATGCTTGGTCACAAAATATTGGTAATTAATTTAAAATATTAGCACTATGTCAGTTAATGTGTAAAAAAGTACCATTTATAACAAATGGCAGAAAATGTATTATAAAATCTATCTATATCATCTGTAGTATCACTGATTCATTTTTTCAGTGTCTCCATCATTTTTAAATGATTCAGTCCATGTCCTCGAAGAAAAATTCTAAAAAAGTTAAGTAATATCTTATTAGAAATGTGGAGCATAGAAATGTTGTAACATGTTTGGATGATGGTCATATCATCTCTGTTAGGAAATTAATGAATGAAACATCTTAAATTATATGTTTTCAAATGCATGGCCATCAATGGAATTAAGAAATATGCACTCAATAACCTTCATGACAGATAACTAGGTATAAAGAAATGCCAAAGCAAACAACAAAGTTACCGTAAATAACAACAGGTAGTATTGTCTTACAAAGTTTTATACAAACTTCTATACTTTCAAACTTTATATTATTTAAAATTAAATTAAAAATACTAGTATTATTAACACAATTATTAAGTAAATAATACTAGTTAACTATTAGTGCGATAATTACTTAATTAAATTAAAAATATTTGTAAAAGTATATTTCTGACACAGTCAAATTCTTCGTCTTCTTCTTTAAGTCCTAACGTAATATTGGGTGGTCCACTCACCTTAACATTGGGAGAATCAAGGGTAACCACATATACCCCATTTACCAATTTACATTTTGTATGAACTTGACTAGCGGCCGCTGCTGCGAAGGCTCTTCTTTGTAAACCTAAAGAAAATATAATACGGTAACTTACTAGTACTTTATTATTACAGATTGATTTCTAAAATTGTATTATCTTCTGGCAAATATGCCTGGTACTGACCAGTAATGTACTTCATGTCTCTGCGGGTCCTCAGGATTTTTAGTCCATTTAAAATCTTACTATTAGACATATTATAAAGAATTATATGACCATATAAACCAAAAGAACACCGAAATATATATTACTAATTAAAAAATTTGGACCCAGACTTTGAACCTAAACTTTTACCGTGTTGAAGGGTGTTGGAGGGGGAGAAAGAGGTGGAGTGGAGGGATTTAATACCTTACGTCAATTTTTTTTAAATCTAGGCACACCGTATGTATAACACTTTTTTTCATTTCTATATTCATTTCAAGAAAATATTATTGTAACTACGGTTGCATTGCCTGTATAATTTGTGTAGTGTAGATATTATCAAAATACTAAAATAGATTTAGATTTTGCATGATATTCTGGGCGTTCTGAATTCAGATACTTAACTGTTCCGGATGTATGTCCAATGATTTTAAGTTTTATAAACTAACTAGCTGATGCCCACGGCTTCGCCCGCGTGGAATTTTGTTCCCGTTCCCGCAACCCTTGGGAACCTTTTCCCGGGATAAAAAGTAGCCTATTAAGTATATTAGCCTAATATATATATAAATTAGCCTAAAGTAGCCTATATATATATATAAGTATATTATTCCAGGTTCTAATCTACCCCTGTACCAAATTTCAACCAAATCAGTCCAGCCGTTTATGCGTGAAAGAGGAACAAACATCCATCCATCCAAACAAACTTTCGCCTTTATAATATAAGTAGGAAGTAGGAAGTAGGAAGTAGGAAGTAGGATATCTAATCTATGGTAGAACATACGCGAGCGCTTCGATATAACTTTGGCAAGGAACTTTGGGCGTTGAAGTATAATGTACGGAAAATTGAAGTCTCCAACATTATTCTTTTTCAAAATAAAAAAAATATTTATCACTGGTTTATAAGAAGTACCCGGTCAATGGCAATAGGCTCGCCACCTATTACACTGTGACCTAAACATAAACTGGCGAAATCTGGGTGCTAGCTCCTCTGCCCTTCGAGGATATAGGCGTGAGTTTATGTTATATTTTGTAACTACATACATTTGCACTACTTACCAAGAAGCCAGTCTATCACTCTTTTAAGATATTCAATCATAAAAAAGTAGACATCATCGCATCATTCCTTGATTAATCATAATAATATAATATAGTATAAAGTTAAGTTTTTTTTATGGGCGCAAATCAACATATTACTGAATATTACATACATAATACTAGAGATGTCATCAGTGTCACTGTCATGTGATGTCCTGTCACGTCATGTTGTCATGTTATTTGACTTCACATTTGACATATTGTTTTTCAATGTTTTGCTGTTTATTATAATTACTAATTTATTTTACCAAATAAATATTATTATCTTAATTATCCGGTATATTAGAGTAGACGTAGTTGCAAGTTTATTATTATTCTTGTCATTCGAAAATTGTGCTTTTTCTTACATAAAGTTAGAATGTTTTGTTACCAATGAATCCTGTATGAGCATTATAGAGATCAGAAATATATAAGCATATTAAATATTTACAATAAAAGTATAAGGTGAGTAGAAACATTTTGTGTTTATGTTGTATCATCATTATGAGTACCAAAAATCTGTAATGTTGAACAACACTAAACATACTAACCGAATAACCTGAAAACTATCCAAGGTCTAATTATTTAAACGACATAGTAATTTATTGATTTTTCTTTCAGATCGTGACTCAGGGAAATAGTAATTTAAGTTTAATTTGTTATCTGAAATACAGACATATATATAATGTTACTTAATTTGAAGTCAATAAGAAATAAAGTGTTAAGGAGGATTCTTGAGCATAGCATTTATATTACTATTGTATTGGTATTAATACCAGTATTTCTTTACTTTGAATTATGCATAGTGTTACCAGCAGTGGAGGAGCAATGGAGTTTAGGCTTCTTTATTCACATTGGTTGTGCTAGCTTTTTGCTTATGAATATAGTGGGGAATATGATTTATGGTGCATTCATTAACACAACAATTAAAGGCAAACATCTAGAATGCTATAACAAAGACGACTGGACATTGTGTTCTGTTTGTGAATGTTTGAGACCACCCCGTTCATGGCATTGCAATACTTGTGATATTTGTGTTCTAAAAAGGGATCACCACTGTGCATTTTTTACAGTTTGTATTGGTTACTTTAATCAAAGATATTTTATGCTATTTACTTTTTACATGTTCATAGCCATGGTATATGGCCTCTATTACAATATTAAGTTTATTTCAATGATACTTACATTTAACTATATGTTATTATTAAAATTTTTGTTTCCTCTAGTAACTTTTGTGTTTGACTTCAAAGAGGAGAGTGTTTATATATTTCTTGTAGTTATTAATGTTATAGTTGCATGTTTTACTGGCTTCTTGTTTTTATATCATTTAAATAATATTTTAAAAGGGAGAGTTGTCCATGAAACCAACAAATACAGCAAGAATTTTATCCATAACAAAGGGTGGAAATTAAATTTAATTGACGTATTTGGTCATAGATGGTACTTAACTTGGATTTCACCATTCATTTATAGTAAATTACCAGGCAATGGGATAGAATGGCCCATTGAAGATAAGAACAAATAAGTGATGTAGATGATAAATTTCATGATAGAAGTACAACTAAGTGACCTTATACAAAGAAAGTTGTGATTAAAATAAATTTACACCTATTAAATTATATTTCTACAAATGCCTAAATCTACATAGGAAGCTAAGTCACATATCACACACAAGTCTGTAATAATTGGCAGGCTTTGGGCCCAGATTGATGTCGAGAGTCAGACTCTAGATCCATTAGATGTCTAAACCACATTCCACTTTATGTTGGAAAACGGTCAACTTCTAGTATTGATTTTGAGGTATTTGTCACCATGTGGCGCTAATAGTTTTGAAGAGTTCTAGTAACTGAAAATACTAGTTTTAAGCCACGCCTTAAGCTAGCCGTTTTAAGCCAGCAGGTCCACGTCGATAGTTTAGAACTGGATTTCTAACTGGAACCTCTCGATCGTAAGAACGACTCCTTAAGTACTAAGCTATGGACGCTTCTAAGCTAATTCATGATCAAATTACAGTTTACTAACTGATAGCGAATGGGTGGATAAAACAATGGAATACAAAATACACACTAGTTTTAGAGAGTTGCAGTACGAATTACAAGACAGGTCGCCTTTCTCTGTCTTAAAGTATTGATATAAAAAAAGTGATGTGCATTGTGCAAGGCCTTATTAAAATTAAAAGTATTTTAGCTTTAAGTAATGTACACTGTTTAATATTACATTATAAGTAGGTACCTATTTATTGTTATTGCACTATCATAATATATTTCTATGCAATTAAATTACTTATAAGTATTTCTGTGTTATCACTTATTTATGAAGAAACGAGACTTTGTTACGTAATGTTTATTCACTATAAAATACCTACAGCAATAAAAAAGTACACATCAGTTTAATTAATTCATTTTTATATATAATAATATGTATATTTCTTTATTATTAATTATTTACAGATATACGTCAATATATTTTCTATTGTCTTTCTATATTACTATTGGGCAATATTTGTGCCAGGTATCTACTACGTATTCTATTAGACTGAGCTTCGGCGATATCTCGCGAATCCATCGAAGGTTGGTCTTCTGATGATGACTCCGGTACTCTCCTTGAGTCAGTCTCTTCTTGATCCGTCGATTCTTCGTGGTCCAATAAATTTGCAGTTTCGTCACTTTTCGTAGCAGATTCATGTCTGTAAATAATAATATATAGCGAGATATTTATTTCAAATTTTGCCTCTGCTAAGTAATTGAGATGTTATCGCCAATACGCTATTAAAATTTTGTAGTCAGGAGGTAGTTCAAAATCCAAAACTTTGATACCAAAAGGCTATATTAAAATTTTGCCGAGCTTCAAATCTGCCATTCATTCTGGTATCAAATATCTAAAATACCTATCACTCTCACATGTATAACAAGAAGGACTTACGTTTTAACAGACTCCCTCATAGCGGGTGACATGTTAAGCACTCCATTACTTGCTGAGTCCATAATGTAGATGAGAACCGCCGCGATCAGGGCAACTGAAAATAAATGAAGTTGTAGGTAAATAAAATAATTCAGGGAGTTCAAACTTACACATTCCGACCGGAAACGGCGCGCACTGTGCGGAATGAAAAGAAACTTTATCCTGCGCACTTTTTAAGAGAATACAATATGAGGTCTTCAAGAAGGGCATTAGAAGTATGACACCTCTGGTGTTGCAAACGTTAGGCCACGATAGCCACTTTCCATCAGATGTGCCGTGTGCTTCTTGCCACCTATGTGGTATGAACATTACTAACTACATGTGCTAGCAGCTAGCGCAAGGAAGCATTATAATTACAAATTAAAGTTTAGCCATCTTACCAAAAAGACATGCTAAGAAAAACATTTCCAACATCAAGTATCCATATTTGTCAACAATTACTCCAGCTAAAATAATAACAGTTGCCAGACCCATATTTTGTACCGCTTGGCATCTGAAAATAAAGTATGAAAGTATTAGACACATAATATAAAAATGTTCAGCTTGTAGCTAAATTGTAAACGGGAAAGTAAGTATTGCAATCTTATGCACAATATAATGAGGCCTTCCACTCCTCGGAGAGCACATTAACGAGCAATTCAAACATAGCGCGGGTGCGGGTCGGGCGCCATCCATCGCCATTTTCCTAATATAGTATTTTTATACTTTAGGTATTCTATAAACGGCGATGAATAATAAAATGAAACGCGCTGTGTGAATTGCGCTTAAGCCATTGGTTCCTGTTTCCATACGATACGAGCATGTTATGACAGTCGCTACTGGTAATTGAAACCCTAAAAAGTTCGATGTCTATGAACACATATGGGTAATTAGAAAAAAATGCTGAGAAACAAATTGCGTAACCCAAAAAGTGACTTATATTCGCTTAGGTTGTAGATTACCTAGGTACTCGGAAGTATCACAACCTCTCTTAAAGCAGCACCATTACAAAATATAATTAGTTTTTTGTATTTGTAATGTAAGTTGAATAAGAAAACAAAACATTTCTTACATTCCATATGCAGTACCCAGCTGGTTTTCTGGAACAATTAACGCTACTAGAGGCCACAGCCCACTGGCAAGTAGGGAATATGAAATTCCTAGTACAATCTGAAAAAGAAAATAATAGTAAGTATTAGTTTGTTAATTTAAATTTTAATTCAGATTAATCAGGATAATGTGAAATTTGCTCGTATTTCTTACCACTCCAACGTATGGGTTGAGGAAAGTAAATGCCATTACACCATGGGCGGCAATTGTAGTCACAATACTAATTATAACCCATGTCATATTGCGCCCTGTCTTGTCGATAAGAATGCCGAAGAACGGGCTCAATGCTGCTGATAACAAATACACCATAGAATTGACGTTATTCGCAGCTTGCGGCAAGAAATCAAACTTTCTTTCGAAAAATAATCTGAAACATTTCAGTATTTAGGTATTAATGATATATTAACTACCAAATTTTGTTTTAATTGTTACATGAAACGAGAATTTGGAGGGTTCATTAAATCGCACTGGATATTCAACAGTTTAACATAAACTCGAAAGTAGTTTGTCAGATTCAGTAACATCATCTATTTCAATGTATTAGTGCTAATCGAAGTGGCGTTAAAAACGAATGTTGTACCACATCACTACATTGTTTATGCATTTATGTACCTTCCTATTATTATAATTTAATTTGGGTACCTACCTAAATTAGTTAGGTGGCTACAGGTAAAACTAATTAGGATTAGATGTAACTTAACGTTTCTATTTTTAAAACTAAGCTTCAATCGATTTTAATAAACCCTTTTAAAAAGCGCTTAAGTTTAAGTTGATGTACAGTTAGTAACAAACAGTCCGCACTGTGTTTAGGTACTCACTTTCCTAAGGCGATAAATGGGAAGATGGCTAAATAATAGGTAACACAAATCACAGACAAAAGCCAAAATACTGGTTTGAAATTTTTTATATCCTTTAGATGGACAGGTTCATCACTATGTTGCTCATCTTGCCTTCCAAGTATTTTTTCAGCTCTATAATCCATCCAGCCAAGTAGTAAACCACAAACAAGGGATATAAAACACGTTAGTGAGGCTGAAAATGGCATATTAGGTACTTTAATACAATGAAATTTGAAGTAAAAATAAATTATAAGTGATATAACGAAAATTATACTAACCAATAAACAACGTCACACCTAATCGTTCATACCCAAAGTAATAATGGGCAACCCATCTGTAAATAGGCTCCATCACCCAGAAGTTAACAGTGCTACCAAATCGTGAAAAAGATAGCTGTAGACCGAACACCATATTGAGCTCTTTTCCTTTGAACCAAAGCACAACATAATTGTTTACAGCAACTTGCAGAGACTCGCCTCCAATTCTGCAAAAATAAATACTTCCCTGAATACCTAACCTCCACAGGTAGATTATCATACATATTTACATGTTTAACGTCAGGACCTTTTTTCCAATGGGTAGGCAGAGGCAACATCTTTCCACTAGCTACAATTCTGGCATACGCCTTCTTCTACTTTCGTGATTGTTTTCATACATACATACGTACCTACATACTGCCGGTCGCGGGTAGTTGATCAATTCAAATCTCAGATTTGATTCGATAATATACATGAACTTTAATTTGCATTACAGTAGAGACCAACCTCTAAAGTTCGTGCATACTATTGACAGTTCCCTGAGGAAATACGAGGCTTGTCATAGAAGTGGTAACAGCTCGACTGGACAGAGACGGTAATTGGAATGAAAACCGTTTCTAGATGCCTGGAGTGCATAGACGGCGACCTACTAAATTCCGCTAGTTCACAATATAGAGCACATGGATCGCAAGATTTTGCACAGAAACACAATTTAACGAAAACTTCGTAAAGCCACATATTCTTCTTTACCCTCCCCAAAAGGGATACTGGAGATATGGAATTAGTGCCTCATACGTTATGGGAGGATTTCAGATAATAGGAATAGGACATTTAACACCAGAAGGTTTTTAAGGGTGTTGACCCACGACTACGACGCTACTGCCAGGTCAGGTCTGCCACCGAAGCAATATAAAAAAAATAGCATACATAATTAGTTATTCAGGGTTTAGGCATTGGGCGCACAAACGTAAGCTTAACACTGTGGTGTCTGATGATAAAGGCATGTTGTAGTATAGAACATGTACCAAGTGACGAAGATAGAGAAAGGGATGCGTAGACGGTTCGGACCATGGAGAATTGAAGTAAGCGGAGTTGTTACAAAGGCAATTGAGTCCTAAGATTTCAGTCGAGTCGAACGGGCGGGGCAATGTTAGAAAGGGACGAAGTTTAGGCTCTGACGTCACTCATCAGTTCTCGTGTCACGGCATTGGGTACGGATGTCATTTTTCTTAAAAAAATTGCAGAATAAAATAGTTTTCATCATGTTCCGTCATGAAGTGTGTGGTGTCAGGGTGTAAAAATTGTACAGGAAAACTGTCTTAACATACTGATGGTGTAACATTTCATCTGTAAGTCCCCTGGATTTATATTTTAATTTTTATAAAAAAAATACCCTAATAGAACCATCTAGTGGAGAATAGATGTAAGTTATCTTGTCTTTAATTTATCGTAGTTGTAATAATACTTAATGCATACTGTGAAATTTTCACCACAATCATTTTGTCTTAGTTCATTAATGATTTCAAAAATGTCGTTTTATTTATAAATAGTTAATTTAACTGAAATTTTAAATTTTAAATAAAGTTAAATAGGCCATCTACCGGGCTATGACTAAACCATGTAGAGAAACTAAATGATTTGCCCTTATACCAACAGATGTTCCAATTTTCAAAAACAATACCCCTATTTAAAATAAGTGTTATTTATTATTATAGCGAGACCACTTCTATATTTACTTCTAAATGCAATATTTATTCTTCAAAAATGGGCTGAGCGAGTAATTTATAATTTGGGCCCAAGAATCTTCCTCCGAGATTCTTCTTCTTCTTTCGTGTCAACAATCCACCAATGCTTAGACCACTCCAGAATAAAACCTTGCCATATCGACTGCACCGTTAGTAGCTCCGTTCAGGTCGTCTTTAGTGCAGGAGGCAGGGCATAAGGGGCACGAAACTAAGTGCGCCATGGACTGAACAGGGGCACCGCAGTCGCATGCGGCTAGGCCCGGGTCTCGCATTCCCCACCTGCATAGATTTTGCATCGACCGACCGACCAGTGTACGGAGACGGTTCAGAGACCGCCATACCGGCCATGGGAGGTTGTGCCCTGGAGCCAGTTTCTCCTGGGGAGGTAGGAAGTCGGAGGGTGGTGGTAGTTCCTCTTTCCATAGGGACACTCTCATAGCTGCAGGGAGTTCATGTGCGGCATTCGTATTTTTAATGAAGCTCTTACGACTCTTCAAGCGGGTATTAGGTGGTTCATGTCCGTATAGGCAGTGTCGGGGGTCCGTTTCCTGTGTCGCCTTCTCGAGTCTGCACGCAATGGCTCGTCGGATACCAGGTGGTGCGATACCTGCCAGCGGGTAGAGCATCCTAAGAGGAGTGGGCTTAAGGCAACCAGTAATAAAGCGGCAGGTATCGTTCAGGGCGGTATCCACCTGCCCGGCATGTGCTGATCGGTGCCATACGGGACATGAAAATTCACCCGCTGTAAAACATAAAGCCAATGCAGTGGTACGAAGGATGTTTGGTTCTGCTCCCCAGGTCGTACTTGTGAGGCGGCGCAGCAGGTGGTTTCGGGCGCTTACTTTGGCCTTAGTATTGGCACAGTGAGTTTTAAAGCTCAGAGTCCTATCCAGAGTAACACCCAAATACTTCGGCTGAAAGCAGTGCTCCAGTGGAGATCCCAGCCAGGCAACCTCCGAGATAAGTTTAAGGAAATAAACATTCATAACATAGATAGTTCTAGAATTCTTTGTAGCGCTTAGTGGCCAGTAGTCAAACTACAATGAAAATTGCAAGTCACGTTTGTTTCCAGTTTCGCTATGTTCTGGTAGATGGATTTCTTGAAAGTAGGAGGGGTTTAAACAGAGGGGTACAAACACGCGGGTGGAGGGGTGTGATTACATGTCCCCGCGCGTCTCCCTTCACACCCGCAACTGGCCACGCATTTTTGTATAGAGAAATCTAACTGTTACATCTCCGTCATCTATATAGTTCGGTCCTCCGTGGTTCGGACATGTAGAGGACGGCAAGAAGGTAGTCCGTACATGGCTCCAACGTCACCACAGAAGATTTTTATTTATTTTATTTATTTATGATATATAGATGTAAAATAGCTCAAATTCGATCTCGGTCGAGAGTTCAAATTCCGTTCAAACATTCACTTTTCTATTTTTAAATCCATTTCCGAAAGTGAGCATTTTAATGCCTCAAAATTTCAGTAAATTAACATAATTTTATTTTCAGTCATAGTGGGTGTATGGGGAAACTGAAACTCGCTGCAACTAACAGATTATGAGGCCTATTTTATATTTTTTTAAGAATGAATTACTTACCCAAATACGAATCTACCAAGTATCATTAGCCAGTAAGCATTGATGTATGCTCCAAGGGCAAATATTACTGCACCAATAAACACTATAAACATATATATTACAGTACCCAATCTGACACCAAAATATCTGAAAATAAAATGTAGGTATTAGATTCATCTTCCATATAAGATTAAAATTATTACTAAGATAGATAGATTAGACATTATAAGAATTTTAGTAGGCAGGATATAAAGAAATAAAACATACATACATAATTATAAATAGTGTAAACATACAATACAATGATAAATAATATTGTGCACATAACTGAATGGGGTCACAGATATTGTAAACATCCTATCATATTATGCAGCTGACTAAACATATGTATATTATGTATATAGCAACTACAGTAATGAGTGCATAATGATCTAAATGAGTTGATTAACTGGGTTGAGTATAAATTTCTAGGCTTATATAATCTCAAGGCGCTGTTGTCAAGATTTATCAATAAACCTCTTATTTGTTTGGCAGGTCATGGAGGATAAATTCAGATGTAATCCAGTATAGTCCTTACATTCATATTTTTTAGTTAGAGATATAGCATAAAGTTTGTCAGAGGTGTGTAGTAAGGGCCTACAACACCGGGATGTAATTTTAAAGGATTTTGAGACGCCAGTGTGATATGATATGCTATGCAGTGGTATGCAAGCATTGAGTGCTGGTAGCAGACTAAGAAGATACACATGATAAAAATAGGGACTTCCAACAACAGCACAAATTCTGTGTACATGTATCCACGTTTGGCTTGGTAGGCTATTTTTGGTCATGATAACCAATATCCACATGGATGGTTGTGTGGGCATCAAGCATCAACTAATAATTACATATCTATAATGAAAACAGAATGTTTCTGATAAGCAACATAATAAATATACAGACCATACCTATCAACAAGATAACCACCAATGAAACACAATACTACATTAGGCCATGAGTATATAGAATATAATAATGCAAATTGAGATGTGTTCAAATGTGCGTCATCTTTAAAATTATCTGCTAAAGCTCCTGGTGTGTCATAACAGAAATAGGAACCTGTAACAAACACATAAGTTAATAAGGAAAACAATTTAATCATGTATGTAGATATAGCTCTTGGGACATTAAAATTTTATATTTTATATATTCTGAAATCCTTGGAAATAAATAAAGTTGCAATTTGTTATGATATCAATAGGCATTAATTACCAACGGGACCCAATTTAATCCTAATAGTGAACAATAACCAATAAAAATGATAGAGACTACACAAAGACTGAACCTTACTCCAAAGTTCAATATTTAAAAATTACTTATTCTGTACAGACCACTAAACGGCACTTATAAAAGATCAACATCAACTATATATTATTAGTTGGTGAGCAAATAAACCACCGGTTTGAGATATGGCCCTGGCCTGAGAAGACTGGCAAGAAACACAGAAGGCTTCTCTTTTTTTTTGGTGTCCAACACAATCAAGCTTTTTCTGCTTATCCATAATTCAAATAATAATTCATAGCTTATATCATTAGAGGGATTAGTTAAACAATAGATACTATCACTTTCATTTGCCAATGTCATTGAAAGTGTACTGTAAAAACTAAAGTTTATGCATTCCATGATGTAGTATTATGGGTGTTTTAAACAATAGCAGACAATGCCAAATGACATCATTATAAATAAATGATTTCTATTTAAGTACAACTCTTTTCTACAAAGAAATTTTAATTTTTCTTTTAAAGCTATTCAATAAAATCATGTTACTAACCAAAACAAAGAAAGCACATTAATAGGAGTGCTAGGAACCTATGTATTCTATTAGCTGGGTGACGCCATGACGTTGGTGGCACCAGAGTTGAGCGACTGCTTCCACCAGACTCTGGGTGTTCCATTTTTTTAAACTGGAAATATATTATACAAATGGAATATTATGAAAACAAATAATAAAACAGCATTGACAATCATCTAAGTATTCGAAAATCAATAATATTACATTATCGCTCCTTACAGAGTAGGTACTGGGCCAAAATAAGCACTGGTACTGGCACGTTTGCCTCACTATATTTTGTTTTGGTGTATGTATGTAAAGAAAAATATATAAGTTACAAAAAAGTCACATTATTCATAAAGTTATTGGTACTCCACCCACTACTACTTATTGAGTTTTATTAGCATTGAATGCACAGTCACGCTAACAATTACTATTTGTCTGTATCTTTTGTATTCTTTCTTTGTATTGAATATTAGTTTAAAGTGTTTCACTTCACTTAATTGACAGGACAGTCCGAGTCCGACACAAATGACACAATGAACTTTTGTCGTTGGTTTGATTCATTGATGTATAAGGGAGGGGATGGGCCCTACCTACGAAACGCTGTGTCTTTACCTACGTTCCATTTATATGAATGGACGTTTTACTACGTTAGTACTGTGCCTTCTCTTGTCGTGGAAGTTTTCGATTTACGTGTACTAATACGATTGGGTTTACCTTATCTTTTAACGTGTATTAGCCTAAAAAGAACGGTAACATGCTACACTCATGAGATAATAATATAATTTTAATTTTAATATCTACTTACTAGTATCAAATGACTTTTATTTTCTTAATGAATCATACACGTAAACGCAACAAAATACAACCAGGACCAAGATAAATGCTATATTCTCTTGCACTTCATCAAATAAAAATTATATTATTATCTCATGAGTGTAGCATGTTACCGTTCTTTTTAGGTTAATACACGTTAAAAGATAAGTACCTAAACCCAATCGTATTAGTATACGTAAATCGACAACTTCTACGACAAGAGAAGGCACAGCACTAACGTAGTAAAACGTTCATTCATAAAAATGGAACGTAGGTAAAGACACAGCGTTTTGTAGGTAGGGCCCATCCCCTCCCTTATACATCAATGGTTAGGGTCGCCCTATGCAAAAAATTCATTGACGTTACGTCAAAAATGTTTTTTTAGGATTTTATGACATGGTAACTAATACCTTTATGTCAAGTCTTGATATCGTAATCATAACATCATAAAGTTGAAATGATTGTTGATGATGATGATGATAATGACAATGATGTATGATAGTTGTCTCCGTCAAGTAGTGAAGACTTTACTAGAATCTTCTTTTAAGGAGATTTGGCACCAACTATATTTGTAGCATTTATGACTAAAATCCACCATTTTTACATTTAAGAACTCGAATTTACACCAATCTTTATAACAGATTGGGACATTTACTGAACTCAAAAAGGTTAATTTTATAGACATATTCAGCCACCTAAACTCAAATTTTTCAAGTACCTCTTGTGGTTAGATTAAACCATGCGACCACGCCCGTTTACCTGGCCAAGCCTCAGATTATTTATCTGTGAGTGTGGTCTGGAGGCAAAACGCTAGACAATTTTTTTATTCTCTTGTCCTTTGCAGCGTTCTTTGCGTGAGATATCCCCTCGTCTTGTCTGTTAGAAATATCTACTCTCCCTTACCTTTACCCAATTACTCAAAATTTTAGGCATATTTATAACAACTATTTTTTCTTTTTTTTATACCACTTAGGTGGCAGACAAGCACACGGCCCACCTGAAGGGAAGCGGTCACCGTGGCCTATGGACGTTTGCAACACCAGAGGCGTCACACACGTGCTGCCTACCCTGTGGAAACCTTCTAATGCCCTTCTTGAAGAACCCCATATTGTATTCGCTTGGGAAAACCACGCCAGGGAGTTTATTCCACAGCTTGAGCGTGCGCGGGATGAAACTCCTTTCATACCGCACAGTGCGCACCGTTTCCGATCGTAGTGTGTGAGGATGAACTCCCTCTCTATGGCGAGCGGTGCGATGATAAAAACTCTTAATTAAGTTTAAGAATTTTTGTGGAATTTTCCCGTATCTTGTATCTATCAAGTATACTATTTGCTCTATAAGGTGTTTAACTGTATAACATTTCATACAATTAATCGCTAGATGGCGCTGTCTAGCGAATATCTCTAAAAAGGTGATCACGCTCACGGTATCCTCGGACATTGGCGGAAGTCTAGGTATATATCTGGGTTCGCCAATAAATTAAAAAATGCGTTAATATAGGCTGTCACCCATTAAATAAGTAAATTACGAACTTAATCCGCAAATATCACTTATCGCCAAAATGACCATATTTTCTGCCAACCAATAAATAGGTTTGTATTATTATTGTTTGTTGATTAAAAGTGGTAATTTATCATATAGTAGCTCATATAGAATTCTTAGGGGTTGTCAGTATTGTCAGTACTTAGTGCTGCCTGTGGCTGTCTCAGAATGGTGAGGCGGGGAGAAAGAGGTCTGAGCTTAATATACAACAATAGCTATTGTGTTGCATGTGTTGATATCGATTATCTATAAATTTTCTCTACTCTACCTACTATTCTCTACTCGCCTCTCCACTCGACTCTACTTGCCTGTCTTCTCCTCGGTATTCCGAGTCCCCCAACCCCCCATCACCTTTTTTCACAATAAAAGGTAGCTTATATCTTTTAAGATATTATGAACTATCATAGAAACTTCGGGATTTTGAACTTCCTTACATCGACTTTGAAATGTAACATAATATTTGGTTTCCCAATGAATGAGTGTAACTAAGCACTCAAAGCATCTACTTATCTATATATTCTTTTAGTAATGTGTGTATGTAATTAAGTTGGTCGATGCAATTTGACGGTTGGTAAACCATCTGAAGCCATTTTACCTTTTACGAGTACAGTGCATGCCGGCCAGGGGCGGAGGAGTTTTGTAATTTATTGAACTTTGGTTTAGTCAATAAATTTAGACAATCTATTGGCCGCTTGTTAATAAACGTTTCTTAATATGACATTGTACCGGCCCATTTTGCTGTAGTGATCTTAGTAGTACCTACTTACCTACTGAAACCGGACAGATCTATATGGTGGTTGAGTTGAAACGCCAATCATTTTATTCTTGTATTTTTTCTTTCTGTGTTACTCCTCCTCTCCTATGCTATCACTATGCCAAATCTAAATCACCTATATGCGCGCAATTTTCGTGAAAGGTATAGACTCAAAGATTTTGCTTAACGACACATGGACACTACCCCAAAGATTTCATCATATGGCGTCAATGTAGTTTAATATGAAACAGAATTTGGAACAGCAATTTGGAAAATAAGTATATTATACGAGTATATTTACCTACAGAGTAACCAAAAATGGGTAATTAAATATTATCACTAGATAAGTATTAAAAAGATCACTAATTGATCTACTTAAGTAGATATGAAGGTAGATAGTGATAGTCGCGAGGACCTTTGTATTAATCTGAAATGATTTAGGTAGTTTTTTTTTGCTTTCATTGCTTTCTTCGTACCTCCGTTCATATTCATATTGAATCACATCAGCATTAACACATAGCTACATAACTAGATTTTTGTGCCTAAGTGTAACTTGGAATAAAATATTTATTTGGGGCAAATAATATAGGAATGCAATATGTAAGTTGTTGTGGCGACAGTGTGGCGGCGGCAGGCTGCGCTGTGGCCGAGCGCTGCGGAGTGCGCGCTGCGCGCAGGGCGGGCGGGGCGCGCGGGCGGGCGCCGCTCCCGACGCGCAGTGCTTCTCGCGCAGGACCGGAGTGGTGTTCACTCGGCGGCGCGCCACGGCGCGACATGCCCAGCTGATGTTTATTTATACCGCGAGCTCGGTGGAGGGTGCGCGCGGGAGGCCCTCCCCACCGCGGCACCACGGTTTCGCGTGATGCAGCCGAGCGAGCTAGCCGACGCCGCGCACGCCGCTAGCGGAAACCCCCCGCAGCGTGGCCTCAACGGTGGCCGTTTCGACTTTGACGATGGTGGTACATATTGTGGTGGATGGGAGGACGGCAAGGCCCACGGCCACGGTGTGTGTACTGGACCCAAAGCTCAAGGAGCTTACGCTGGCTCCTGGCACTATGGCTTCGAAGTTTCCGGTGTCTACACCTGGCCCAGGTGAGATAGTGACTTCGCCCGGGCCTCGCACACGCCCGAGCGCAAATCCGCGTCCGAAGCCGCTCCAAAAATAGGCTGCTATTAATAATTGAGTTCGGTGTTTCGCTAGAAAACGCGTGTAACGGTGAAAGTGCCTCATGGCCCAATCTCATCAAAAATATTCATATCGATCCGTAGACGCTGATAACAGCACATGATAACACTTTCATATCATAGTAAGTTCTGGTGTCAATTGACTTGTCATTGCTAGAGACAGATCCATTAAACAGTCGATGAGTTGAAGGCAAAACGACAATGATAAACCACGATTGAAACAATTTAGCACATTTACTAGCAGATGTACAAACGGCCGTGATTTATAATCATGCTGTTTATTTGAATAAGGCCATTGGAATAACTAGCAGAGAAATTACTTGCGCATAATGTATAATTTAAATCTTGTAAAACATACCGTACACTATACAGGGTGTTCTAATGTACTCAAACATGGAATCAATAAAATATATCAAACTTGTTTTAATTGTAATTATTAAAAAATGGTTTTAATTGTTTGTTTGATGTGTTAGCACATTTTTATCTACTCATAACCTATGTACATTTTACATCTTGTACCTGTTGGACAGTTTCAATTATTTCAGAAGAATTGGAATAATGTCATCATCATCATCATTCACAAGCTAATCTTTGGCCTAATGGTCTGATTGATATACACCATATACCAATTGGCAATCGGACGATGAGCCATTAAATTTAATTAAATACTCCTTATTTTATTTGGAAATTTTAAATTATATCTATTGTTCTACATGTGGTAGGTTTGTGGTGCATTTTCACATAAATATTTCTTACCTTATTACCTACACAGGTATATAGCATTAAAATTATTTTCATACAGAGAGACCTATGGGGTCCCATGACCCTAACTGCTGCAAAGCCACTGAAACAATAACAATATCACTACATAGTATAAAATAAAGTCGCGTTTTCTGTCCCTATTTTTCTTGTCCCTTTGTATGCTTAAATCTTTAGAACTACGCCACGGATTTTGATGCAGTTTGTTTTAATAGATAGAATGGTTAAAGAGAAAGGTTTATATGTATATAAAATCACGCTATGACTAATAGGTGCGGAGCAGGAATGAAAAATGTTGCAAAAACGGGGTGACGCAGACGAAGTTGCGCGGGTCAGCTAGTAAATTATAAAATAATACAATACTTAAATCACGATAAAATTCGTTAAAAAGATTTGTACCTATTTAAATTATCGGTTCTTGTTTTATTCGTACAAGGATTAACAAATTTACTCTTAATTTTTTTTAGTTATAGTTGAGGGACCCAGAGCTTTCCTTATTCTTCAAGTCAAGGGTCCATGAGATCATGACTGAAGACTTAAGATTTTAATTTATGTAACTATATAAAATGTTGTGCCGACATTGTTACACTAATATTAATATTAATAGTGTTGTGGCAAACTTTTGATGATAAACAATATTTAAAGTCATTAAAATGTTTAAGTATTTGTATCAAAGTAAAGATAAATAAATAAACAAAATAATGTCACGAATAAAACGCTAGTGTAGTAACCGCGCTCACGTTCCAAGATCATTAGGTGGTTAAAGTAACTGGAGTACTTCTAACACACTGTCTTTAGGGTTAACCGTAGACTTAATTAATAGAGTATGTAGGTTAAATTAAATAATTTTACATCAAGAGCATAGTAACGTTATGTCTGTTTTGGACAGTGCAGTGACCCAGTAAAAGTTCATATTGGTATAAGCTTGCTCTGTTATAACCGGAAAGTCTGGCAACGACGCTACATTTTATTCTGATTTCAGTTTGGTTATACATATGTCTACGTAATGCACACACCAACCTATATACGCTGAGACGCATTGAACAGAATTCTTAATTATTATAATGCGTAAGCTTGAAACACACTTTTTTTATTATGCCAAAAATCCCTTTGGACACCACCCCCGCCGAATCTGGTCTAGATATTAGGTATAGAAAATATAGTCTGCTTATGTAAAGTGATAATAAGAATTTAAATCTATATTTTGTTTTGTATGTGTTCAGACGAATTCTTTTATTAGGGATAATGAACGTGAATAACACAAAATTTTATCATTAAATTCTATGACATAATTGACAGCCTCTATGGATGGCGTGGCGGTAGTGAATGTGACTGCTACGTAGGAGGCACGGGTTCGATCCCCGCTCATTGCAAATATTTGTATGCATAAATATGACTATTTGCACTGGTCTGGTCGTGCCTCGGAGAGCACGTCAAGCCGTCACCGCGTCGGTCCCGGTTGTCATACACACATCTATGTCGTTACCGATAGTACCATACCATAAAAGTTTAACAGCTGGTCTAGCTGCAATTCTTCGATATCGTCCATCCATACCTATAGGTTGTGGAGGCCAGATGGCAATCCCTTCTCGGCAAATATTGAGGTTCAGTCGCAACACAGTTAGATTAGAAGAACTGCGGATCCCGGACTCTAAGGTGGTAGCTTAGGATGCGTCCGGGATGAACGCACAGATGATGATGATGGTTTATTATTAAATTCTATGATTTAAACGCACCGAATAAATAGTTAACCACAGAACACTGAGTACTGTACTATAGATGACAATAGTTTTCTATCGAGTAGGTATCAACCAATTTAGGCAATGAGATCCACGAAGATCCTTGAATGATTCTCTAAAGGAAATAAGCGGTCTCGGAACCTGCATCACAGTCAAATCTAAAGTAAAGAGGCACTTCTCTACTTATTCTTATTCTTAGCTAAAGCATAGATCAGTACCTTAACCATTGAGATCGGTACCTACTTATGACGTTATGTATGATAATATGGGCCGTAAGGGGGGTTTAGACATATCAAAGGTGCTGATGGTGTCATATTTTTACAGGTAACCTCTTGAAGTATGTCATTACAATTCTGCCCTTTATCCCGTGCGGCAATCTCCATGGATACCCCTTCGTCGAGGCCAGTGGAGGTGGTAATATCGAACTCGAACTTATAAAAACAGCATGGCCGACTTGGGCCATCAGTTGTAAACGGTATGCACCGATTGACCGATGACATGACCCAGGGCCATCAAAACCCTTCGAGTGTGGGAATAACCACCAACCCCCTTATGATTATCACTATCGCTATCATAGATAGAGAGATTCGAGAGAAAAGTTAACCTACTATTATTATAAAGCCGAATGTTTGTGAGTGTGGATGTGTGGATGTTTGTTCCTCTTTCACGCAAAAACTAGGTACGGAATGAATTTTAATGAAACTTTAAAAAAAAAACTCATAATACTTTGCAGGGGGTACATTCGGTATTTCGGTACTTTTATATCTCCATCAATCATCATCCAGGACGCATATATTCAATCAGCTTATTGTGTCCTTCAAAAATTACGTACCTACTTAATAGGTACGACATACATTTCATTAACCGGTAATTCATCAACACGTAGATGCACGATACGATTCCCGTTTAAGTTCATGTCTTCTTTTTATGCCTTTCTTATGGGGTCAAAAGTCAGTAAAATTTCATGACATTTCATATTTCCGTCACAGCCAGGTTACGCTGTGTTTGTTGATATTAGGTATGACGTGGATAACGTGAGACCACTCTTGAAAGTGTGCAGTAACGACCTTTAAGGTTGAAACTCGCCTGCACAAAAGTTACTATGTTGATAATCTCTTAAGCTGTTGCTCCAATACAACCATAACACAAATCTCAATACTACACAGATTTTTATTGCTAACATATTTACCGGGTTCTTTAGCAGGACTTCGAAAGGCATCTCTCGAAACCATACCATAAATAGCTAAACTTAATAACATTTAACATTGTCATATACGATCTATGAACTTTATAATTAGAATTTAAGTAACTGCTTTCGTACACATTTCTTGAAAGTGTCATCAATTGTCAGAATATTCGGAAGTTAGTACTTAGCATCCAAATGATGTGTTGATTTCATTTATAACACGTTCAATAACGCGTAGTAAAATCACAATGACTAATGCGTTTGTACCCACTCAAATTACAAATGACTTATTAGGAAACGACGCAACTGAACTTATACATATGGTATAAGAAAGTTACTCACAGATTCATTCATAATAACGTCTGACTAATTCTCTGTTGACGGTTCAGATACATTTAGGTTTCTTAGAAGCGATTTTATTTTTTACGCTATACGTCATTAACATCTAACTGACTTGGAATTGTTTATATGAATTGCATAATATATATTATATTGGTGTGTGGATATATTTCACAATGGTTTTACTGAATTTAAAAGGTTTTTGCGTGGTGAAGGCCTCCAGCTAGAATAAGGACTGTTTTTTTTTTCTTTCTGTTTATTTATTTTGTCATTTGATTTGTTTTTTGATTAGTCATAATTTACTTATATTTATAGCTAAGTAATAGTTAAACTGGCACTGAAGTCAACAGAAATGCTGTGTGCAGATGTAAGTGGACTTCAGGTTTAAAATGCTATATATTTTGTAAAATCATAGTCATAGTGTCATCAATCTGATGTCTGTTTCTGTACCAATTTTATAAAAATAAAATAAATAAAATAAAATAAAATTAATGAAATCGAGGACCAAATATGGTGATGATAAAAAAATTGGTTGCCTGTAAAGTCGGTATACGGGCGAAAGTTTTACGTGACAACGACTTTGAGTGGTATGTCTGTCTCTCTCGCTCTTAGGCGGGCTAACCATGCCCGAGTGGAAGGGACGCGTGCCTCTCACTCGCTCTCATTGTGAGCGCATAACGTGAGCGGAGCGTAACGCAGTTTCTTGAAGTGTCACCCGGCAAGCCAATTTATAAGACGTTGTCACGTCAAAATCTGTAAATACTGCACTTGTATAATTTTAGTGTTAAGTGCAAAATTTACAGAATGTCATCCTGTTTAGTGCTGTAGCTTTGAGGAAAATAATTTTAATTTATTGTGACGTTTGTCTAATTCAGAGATTAGTAACATTTTATCGAAAAATATAAAAAAATCAGCTCAGATTATTATAACTTAACATATACTTAGATATATCGTAAAGGTGTTACACTAACACTGTAAATGCGAGAGTCTATATGCTATTATAAATCTATATGCTACACTGAATATTCTTAAGAGAATATTCAGAAAAGAATCCTGTGTAAATCTAATCACATGATGACATGATAATAATTTCACTAGTTTAGCAATACATAATTTAATTATTAGGCAAGTCAACCAATTCCTGAGGAATTTATTAAATTTTTTTATGCCACTTAGGTGGCACACAAGAACACGGCCCACCTGATGCAAAGCGGTCACCGTGGCTTATGGACGTTTGCAACACCAGGGGCGTTACTCTCGTGCTGCCTACCCTGCAGAAACCTTGGGGGTCGGAATATCGAACGCTGGGCTACTCCCATGACTCTCTCCTTGGCAACAGAAGGAATGATCCCATTAACGATGACTTTTGTACTCTATCAGAGAGATAGGTAAGACTTTAGTTTTATAAAGTCATTAAATCTCATGATCAATAAAATTGAAAGCTTTTGGGAAATTACAGAATTATTACCATAAGAGCATCCTGGTTCTGCGTATCTTCTGCTGATCACAGTACGTGACGCATTAACTGCATTACTACGGGTTCCTGTGAGCTTTTGTTCAGAAGGAGAAATTTAATACAGCTGAACACAATTGACGTCACGCGCCTTCAGATGATTTAACGTGGCATTTTGAGGGATTTTTAAACAATGACTATAAAAATATTTTGAGTAATGGGTATAAGTAAGTTAATAAAGTTAAAATTCTTTTTCATGAAATATGTCTTGATCTGAATTTGCCAGATTAGTTTTAATTAAAAGTATTTTTTTATATTCATGAACACTACTTGCACTCCCAGTCGTTAGTAATATTCACGGCAATTTCTAAAACAGTACTGCACGAAAACCTTGTATGTGTTACACGATTTTAAAAGTTAGTAAGAATGAGTCAACTTAAAAACTAATAAATTGAAACACTGGATTGTTTAACAACATAGTTCAGTAATTCGCAGCTTAATTAAGGTTATCTGGCAATGAAGTTTTGTGACTTTGGGTACTCTATGGTTTCATGTGAACATGTAAACGACTTTTTACTTATTCACCGTTAAATCGATCGGGATATTTGTACCATGTTTGTTAATTTCTTCGCGTAACCAATATTTTTTTTAATTAACAGTGAATATGTAAATGACCATGTCAATCTAAAATCAGACTTTTTACTTATCCATCTCAAATTTTGCCAATTCTATCGACACGCGAATTACCAGCTGCGGAGATCTTTACTTCGGGTTGATTATAATATATAGCCCTGAAATGTATTCTTAATTACGTTTACCTGAATACGAGTTAATTTAATTTAATATTTGAATTTCAGTATGTCGTAGATTTAATTCAAGAGATATAATGTTATAAAGTAGAAGATGCTCTTGTTTTTCCTATGATAGGTACGTTAGGTACTTTACCATACAATTACATTACATATATTTGAATGCGGCTAAAGACGCATCTCTGAGGGATCTAAGTGATCAAAGAAAGTGTCCCTATATACGTAAGTATTTCAGTGAGTGGTCGTTTACATAAATTACATAGGCGGAGTATTCCGAGTACATTGACCTTAGAAAAATATACCCACATACCTATTAGAACTTTATGTCTCAATCTCATACTCATAGTAATCATTGCAAAGGAAATTTGAGTGTCTAGTGGGGACAAGTACCTAGTCATTTCGGTGATATATTATACTAGTTTAGCGCGTAGCCTTAGGTTTAATTCAGTTGTATCTGTTTTATACTCGTATTTTATATTACTCGTAATCGGTCCGCATTTCTTTGTGTGGGAGCATAGGAAATCATGAATTAAACAAGATAAACCTATCGACTTTGAGCCCATTTTTTATCTTTAGATAGTGTTTGATCTTACTGGGTATTGAGGATCTGAAGATGGCCTTAAGAACTCCTAAACTAAACAAGTTAAACCTATATAGCAAAGCCGCCGTAAATCCAGTGGGCCCTAAAATGAGGTCGAATGGACACTTGTATGAGGTGGGTCGAGTCTTGCAGGTCGAATGGGTACGTAGCCAAATATTGTAACTTTACTTACTATGATTTAATTTTATTAAAGCGTTTAATTCGATTTTGTATAACATCCAGATATAGCAGATGCAAACATAACAGTAAATACTGCGTAATACCTATACATAAATTAGTACAAGTAATAAATTAACTGATTCATCTGCTTGGTGGGTCCTTGAAGACGAACCGGCACCGAATGAACTCTGGTAACATATAGATAGCCATATATCAACCGTACACTACAACATTACTTGATAAGCATGGTAGTATATCTCGAATAGTATAGCGAATAGAATATATGTAGATTCATAACTAAGCACATCTTTTGATTTGGTACCATAGGAAAAAAATTGTAAACTAGTCGAAAATTACCATTACGTAAAAATCATGAATATAAATTGTCTTGCAAACCAGGCATTAAATATAAATGTAAATTGTGACCCTCATAACCGTGCGACCCTCATGATTAAATAATTTCACTTCATTACATGAACTGACTCTATTTACTGTAACTTTATTGCCTGTCGCAGCTGACCAGTCTTAAAACACTCAGCACAAAGAATCAGATAGTGAATTCGTCGTGGCAAAGCCTATTATTATATTGACAGTGATAACCTTTTCCTCCAAGAAATCTGAAGAAGCTCTTTTCACTGCGAATGGTTTTTATAAAAGCTATAACTTTTTAAGGTAATTTAAGGTAAGAACGTACCGATGCCCACAATAATAAGGATTCGATTAATTATGAAATAACAAATATTTTCCTTACACAAGAGTTGGAAGCCTAAAAAAATTGAGAAGCAAAAAAGTTCCTTGAAGTTTTGCTACGAGTCTTTATTTTATATTATGAAAAACAAATTGGGCTTTCATTCAGCAACCACAAATACCTAATAATGTTAAAAGTCAGTGAATTGAACAAGTTACTTATATTTGAATGGGGCTAAACTTTTACACAGTTGAATCAAGTTTAAAGAAAGGGTTAACCAAGCTCTTTGTTCTTTTAATTACAAGGGCTAGTAAAACATTCATTAATATTTCCTATAGTCTTATGTTTTCTTAGAACCTATGAAGAAAACATTAGACTATAGAAGATTTTCAGTAAATAACCAATTAGATTCCAAATACCATAGCAGACGTAGCTGATATAAAACATAAAATATTCCATCAAACCAATGCTTAGGGCTTTTTTCCGATAATCCAATCTAGACCCATAAATCTACGCGGACTAATTTGTACTCGTAAGTCAAGTTAGTTTTCTTATTTCTGTTTATTATACTGATATAATCTATGCTACTACTAATAATAATAACTGTAAAGGAGCCTCGAAAATAAACCTTAAGAGGCTCGGTTCAGACGGTTGACAAAAAGACCAGATGCAGACTGTACGATACGGCGCGTATCGTGAGGAAGTTCCTTTCTCTGAAGCCCTAACCACTGCTAGCTTGGTCCCTATACCCGATGCCGGTAGTGTACTACCTTTTATATTCTTAATGATTGTTTTAAGAATTTATATTTAAAAACGTAATGTCTAAGTTTCATAAAATGAATTTAATAATAAAAACTACAACAACTTATTACGAGGAGTAGTAGTCTTTACCTAGACCGTTGTGGTCTACGGCCTAGGCATTTCCTAAAGCCTCATTTTTCTCGCTCTAGCAGGGTAAGCGTGTTCTGTTGCATGCTCCTTTCGTCGCTAGCCCGTTACTTAAGGGAAATGTTAGGTAGACAGAAAATAGATTATTTTATAGGGAATTATAACTCTTCTCTTCTTTCTTCATAGCCATGTTTTCAAACTCCTAATTTTAAAACACTAAGCAACAGAAAAATGGGTTGCCTGAAAAATGTATTTTAAGAGTGTAAAATTGGAAAGCCAACTTGCCTCTCGGGGTTGGTGGGTTGGATAGCAAACACATCCGTAAAAGCATTCAGGAACTACGCAATACCATCTAGACCCAAACTAAGCATAAATGCACAGACATATTCCGATTCGGCATTAATTCCACTTTTGTACAATGACCTATTCTAAATATTAGTTTAAATAAATAAAACATACTATGCATAGTATTACTATACCTGCAAATATTTGTAATAAGCGGGTTTTGAGTTCGTGCTACCTTTCTTCCCGTGCGAACACCCTCAGCAATCTCAGCAACCTCGTCAAAGTAAGCACTGGTGATTATGTCGGACATGAACCGACCAAAATCGCAGGGCCGTCTCGGCCCATCAGTTGCCGAGGGTGAGGTAACCTTTGACATATCCCTCTCGTCACAAGTTCCAGGGACGGAGGTCATTTTGCGACCTAGTCCGCGACTACTGACGTAATAGTCGAAGTCGCAAATGCTGCACACATCCATAGATTACAATAAACATTCCCTACCAGGTGAGCGGTGTGCCACCTAAGCGGTAAAAAGAGTCAAACAGAGTACCTGCAATTGCGTTGCGTTTTTACCCGACTGCGCGACGCAAAGGAGGGTATTGTGTTTATCAGTCTATGTATGTATGTATGTATGTATGTATGTATGTATGTATGTTTGTTTCTATGTGGCGTTCTAGAGACCAAACGCATAGGCCGATTTTGATCATTCTTACGTCAATCGATTCGTCTTAACCTTGCGAGTGTCACTAAAGACATGACAGTAATCAAAGTTCACCACAGCGACAACCAGAGGCCATATATTGTCAAAATGAGAAAAAAAAAAGTCGATGAACTATGTCAAGTGGGGTGTCGTTGAATAGGTATTTTAAAATCATATTTAGGTTTCTTTTACCATTTTTCATTTTAAATAATAGTTTAGGATGTATAACGATTTAAAGTTGTTTAACAAAACATTCATTCTCGCTAATTTTCTTACTTCTTGATTTAAGTATATATTTCAAGTATAAACGATATACAAACAAAAATATTTTTGGTAAAACTTACCATTTTTAAACTTAGGTACTTTTAATGAATCGTAACTAAAAAGTATGAAATAAAAAAATAATTTAAAGAAAAACAAAAAACCCGACTGCGTAAACTAAAAAGAAAGAAACAAGCCCAGTAGTTTAAAATTCATACAATACTCACAGTCGGGGCCCATTCTAATTTCACCAATCAAATCTTCCCAAGGGGCCCCGACTGTGAGTATTGTATGAATTTTAAACTACTGGGCTTGTTTCTTTCTTTTTAGTTTACGCAGTCGGGTTTTTTGTTTTTCTTTAAATTATTTTTTTATTTGAAGAATTGTTTATAAAAACTATTTTTAGATATCGATAACTCTTCAATATAAATTTCCAGTCTCATAAGTAATGAGACTAAACAATTAGACAACAAAATACTATAATCTTGGAATATAATGCCATAACTAAGGTTTTAAAGTCTAGTGAACATAACCTTCAATCATTATTGCCTAATAATTGACTACACGCCCCAGGATCGCGCGGGTGAAATTTACTTTCCCTTTTCTTCGTAAATATAAATATATTCGTATACAAATAGTTACTTGAATAGTTACAAAATGTTCACTTTTCAAATCGATTTCAAATTGGAAAAAGTGAATGTCTACTGTGGACTTGAACCCGCCACCTGTCGCCGTAGCAGTAGAACCCTTCGACCATTTGAGCTACTAGACCACGTCAAGATCATTCGAAAGTACCATCTAGAAATTCACTTTTACAGTTTTAAGCTTAGCTTAACTAGCTTGTGTTATGGGTTCATGAATGCGCATATAGTACTTCGGACATTCCCAGTTATATAATTACTGTGTAATTCGGGATCAAAACGCGATGATGGTAATTCCAGTACCGTTATTATTGTAACAGTAGGTATCCTGCAACTTCTCAGAAGTGTGAGAGATACAGCGCTGGATCTAGCTATCTTCAAACACATAGATAGAATAGATATAGAACACATGTTGATTCCAATGGAACTAGGTAACTTGGATTACTAAATCTAGCTAGTACGAAACATCTTACGAGAATGGACTATGCTATGATATTATTGATGACTAACTGTTGTCAGCGGCTCTACCCACATAGACTTCTGATCCCGAAATCATGGAAAGCCCAAGTAGGTGAGAATCAAACGTCTAGTATCAGTAGTATGGAATTGTATTGTCTTTACTTGCACACCCTGGACTCCAATTTAAACTTTTGAGTTACAGGGGCGACGATGCTGATTCTTGCTATACACTCGAGTAACATAGAGAGGTCTAGAGGTATATAGTGCATAAGACAATAACTTGATTTCATGATTTTAATAGAAGTACTCCTGACGAAAGAATAAGATAACACTCGTACAGCGTATGCGAAAACTGTGACTGCTAGCGATATGGTACCGTGGTACCGTAGCGATACGAAGTCACCTTAAGGAATACTAAAGTAGTAGGCTACTTTAGTATTACTTAAGGTGACTTCACTACACTTTGACTTAGTTCTGTGCGTTCACAGTACACAGTACAGTTTAACGAAATAGTGTAATTTTGATTACAACTTTTTTGCGTGCTTCTGAATGTTAGAGCAATGATACCGGTTTCACCTCAACAATGTCATTGCTTGTCGGTTTGTTCATAACCAATCATTGTAAATTACTTATAAGACATATTAATTACTTATACACATCATATAGTACTTAGTGACCACGCCGTAGAGGAGAAAAACATCAATCAATCGATTAACCTATCGCAGTTCACTGCTGGACATAACAAGAAACAGAAGTATAGTATAAAAGTGCATAATTATGAATTTCTAAGTATTGGAAAGTTCCAAGAATATGTTATTATAGGTACATAATAGCCCGGACAAAATTATTTCCTGTTAAATTTTGAAATGTTTCATAAATATCAAGCGTGAAAGTGCTTCATAATTAGGTGACAAAGGCGATGTTTTGATAGATAAATGGATGATTCTTTATTGTACTCAATACCACAAGTTTAAAATTCGTAGGTACATAAATAAATAACAGAATGTACAATGGGCGGCCTCGACCTCGGCCAACGGTGAAATCTTCCAGGTAACCCCACTAATATAACGGACTTACTCCAACTATTTACCATAATTTACTCCTTGGAATGAATGACATTTGGAAGGAACATTACACAATGTGTAGGTTTAGTGACGAGCCCTCATTAGCGCGCTCAAGGTTGATTCTCTTTACAATCAGCTCTGTTGGTTTTACTTGTAATATTCAGTTACGTGCGTTACCGCAGAACGTACCTATGTGTATCGAGCGTTATAAATAGAGGTTAGGCCTGAGTTGTTCCGTCCGTACTCAATGCAGAACAGACCAGTCCATTATCTTACCACAACTAATAAAAACTGAAAGGAATTTTAGAGCTGCTGACACGTGTTCACGATTTTTAATATTGTTGATTAAATTACGCAGCTAGGAAATATGTGAATTCATTGATTTTATTAACACTCTGGCTAAATAATTGTTTTAAAGTTGCGATTACATAAAAAATAGCTTTGGCAAGCAGATGGGTTTGTCTTTCACCGGGACATGATTTGGTCTATTGTTAGTACCTATCTATTTAAGAACTGTGAATAGATACTTTACACTCAACATCTGATGTACCTAAAGATGTATCCTATCATATATGTTCAATAATAAAAAGCCTTACTATAGTTATGTATAATGTATATTTTATTTTACATTGTGAAATGACAGGGTAGGGTAGGCAGCGCGTGTGTGACGCCTCTGGTGTTGCAAACGTCCATAGGCCTCGGTGACCGCTTTCCATCAGGTGGGCCGTGTGCTTGTCTGCCACCTAAGTGGTATAAAAAAAAAAAAACACTAAGGAGATTTAATTTGTAACTATACTAGCCTATGCCCGCGACCCACCCACGTGTCTATCAGTTATCGCGACCTAAGCGCCATCTGTGCAACTTAAATTCTATATTTACCAATCATAACTCTGGTTCTACTTAACCGATTGCAATCAAACAAACGTAAGAATTTAAGTTGGACCAAACCCCTTCAAACAAAAACCGCATCGTAATCCGTTCAGTAGTTTTTGCGTCCATCACGGACAAACATAAACTTTTTACTATTATATAATAGCATAGACAGATATTCTACCTATTAGGAAACTAGAAGAAACCCTTGAATGACGGTTGTAAACGTCACGCCTCTTTCCTATAGGAGTAGGTAAATTATTTTAACTTGCTATGATTCTGACATACAAGGTGCACGTACGTAGGTCTCTCATACGTAGGTCTAAGTTAATCTTTACTGAGGCCCCCATTCATCCCCTTCTTATGATTACGTCCCTGTGTCCCAACATTCTAGGTATCGTTTTTCTATCTCGGTCCCTATATACCACAACGTTCACTTACGCTGTTTCTCACTCGATTTACCGACGACGTCACTCCACTTATACTTATTTCTTATACTATTCTCATTTCCCTAACATTTACTTACGTGTTCTTTCTGCCATACATAAGGTGGTAATTACGTGCTGCTCATAGATTATGCAGCGTTCCATTCACTTGTTTACCTGCCAAAATTATATGTCATACGCTACTAAAAATGTAGTTTCAGAGAACGACCTTTTTATTATTTATGTTTCTGGATAATATATACAAAGTAAATACTGAAATGCTTTATATGCAAAGAATAACAAACAGGGCCGCGTTTGGACAACGGAGTTGAAAATTACACACACACGAAATAAAAATTCACAGTGACCTACGAATAATCTAACTGTGACTCACATAGAACATTCGACGATAATCACGCTCTACATGACACGCACACACTGAAAGAGAGACTACGGTTTTCGGTCCGAAAAATAACTTGGCACGCAATATGGCCCATGCCGTTCTGTTATAAATGCTACTTCCGACTTCTTTTTCCTGTGTATAAATCGTTAGCTGTAGTAAAAGTAACCGTGACTATATTATTATATTCGAAGAATACCTCATTCATTTTCGGCCATTATAAAACGCTGTAAAATATGTAGAATGGGAACTACTCTCTGATGACAGAGACAGAGGTCTCAAATAGTTTGTCAGATTGGAACATATTTGTAGAGAGACCTCATTATTATTATTTCAGTCATAGGACGTCCATTGCCAAAACTCACTGAAAAGGCTTTGTGTTGTTGTTGGGAAAACCGAGAGCCTATAGGCGTAGGTTGTTAAATATGGATGGTTTCTGAATTAGTGCAGTAGAGGAAGTTCGTGAAGTGTCTGACGACAGTAGAGGCTGCAAATGGCAGGTAAATGTCTTCCCCGCCTGCTCTAGAGAGAAGAAGTCGGGAGCATATGTTTGATACAAAATCACTGACGGCACTCCCTCTGAAATACCTATATGATTTAATTCATATACCTATAATAGATAAACTAGATTAAGAACATAGAAAGAATAATGACGCATTTTTTCATTTCCTAACATCACAATATAATATTTAAAACAGACAAACCAGATGGTCAACATACGCAAATAATTTTACTACAAATTTGCGTGGTCTATTTTTGCAGCACGCGGCTGCTGTGTGCACAGTGCATCTAAATGATCTAGAGTAGCCCAGTCATCATTCTCTGAACCTTTTCTCATCATTCTCTGAACTCTGTTGTAGTTGGCTTTCTAGTCTAACTGTGATGCGGCTGAATTTCGATATTTTCCATAAAGCAACTGCCATCTGACCTCCACAACCAATGGTCCAATGACCAATGGCGATATCGAAGTTTCAAGTTAGACTGGTTGGAATTTTGAGGGCTCCAACTACCTGTGTCGTTACAAGTAGTTGGAGCCCTCAAAATTCAAATGTCACAGATGTTTGTATGGCAACCGGGACCGACGGCTTAACGTGCTCTCCGCACAACCAGACTAGTGCAAACAGCTATATTCATGCATACAACTTTTTGCACTGAGCGGGGATCAAACCCGCGCCTCATGTGTAGCAATCGCATGCGCTACTGCCACGCCACGGAGGCTGTCAAGATTTTTATTCAACATGGAATAATATAAGTATTTCTCATAGACGTCCAAAATATAATAATTCTACTTAAGCTAAACTTTAACATAACATAAACTCACGCCTATATCCCCGAAGGCAGAGGTGCTAGCACAGTAGCACCCACATTTCACCAGTTTATATTTAGGTACCAATGTAATAGGTGGCGAGCCTATTGCCATTAACCGGGCACTATAAACCGGCAATAAATACACACATAACTTCGAAAAGCATTAAAAAGTCATTGTGTGTGTAAAACCTGGGATCGAACCTGAGATCTCATTTCAGCTGTCTATTACTACCTATCGCGGTTTTATATTGATTATATTGACATAATGTCTCTGTGCAAACGCTATTCGTGCCCAAATTACCGGATTACGATATTAGATCGTAATTAATACCCCACGCAAAAGAAAATGTAGCATTCATCCCATTACCGTAAGTTGTGTTTGACAGCCTTAATTATCTGCAAATAATACAGTGCTAAACTTGGAGTAAATTTAGATCCATTCAAACTTAGGTTTGTATTTATATGAAGAATTGTATATCTGTAATACCCATCTAAGAAAAGCTCCTGCGTTATCACAAACGCTAAGGAAATATTTGTTGACATACTAATGCAATTAGTTACGATAGTGTGTGAATTCCAACTGTTGTTCCAACTAAAGTAATGAAACCTTTAATTATGTAAGTGTGTCCATTAACGACCGTAATTGTGTTAGCTGTTATCAAATTATTACATCACCCACTAAGGGACAAGGGAGCGGAAAAGTTATGTACCTACATATTTATTAGCAATGTAAGTACTACCACAGTCTAGTACAGAGGAATGTATTTTTATTTACAGCTATTGAAACGCAATAAGCGATTTTTTTATATATGTTTTAAGGTATGATTCCGTAGCCTACCGCAGACGGCAGGGATTTAATAAGTTAATTTTTATTGAAAATTGTTACCACAATACAACTATCGAAAAAATACAAAACCGAAATATGCAAATATGTGGGCTACGAGTTAAATAAACTTCTTTATTATGATGTAGAACGTAGTGATTAAACAGTTCTATTTATTTTGCAGTGGGAGCTCATTCGAGGGTCAATGGCAAAACGGCAAACGGCATGGAATGGGCGTGGAGACCCGCGACCGCTGGTTGTACCGCGGCGAGTGGACGCAAGGCTACAAGGGTCGGTACGGCGTGCGGCAGAGCACGATCAGCAACGCCAAGTACGAGGGCACGTGGGCCAATGGACTCCAAGATGGTTACGGCTCAGAAACATACGCTGATGGTGGTCAGTATTATTTCATTTCTATCATTGTCACACTTGGACGAAAATACGCTACGTTTACATGACCATGGCATTCTTATGTAGTTAGATCCGTTTGTTTCGTTAGAATACATTACTGTTAATCGGTTAATAACACACAAAGCTATTGTTTTGATCCAAAAATAAACACCAAAAATCCGGGTTAGCTGAATGCTACCTGCATTAGCACTCGCTCAATGTTATAAAACAATTTCACAACTATTATTTTGCCGAACAACTCGATTCTCGCATCATGACCTATATAGTGAAAGAGTGTACTAGAAAGGAAGCCCTATGCTTGCGCAATGTTTGCTGTTGTAAAATATTATCTGTAAACAACACGCGTTAGAATTAAACATTAATACTGCTGCGCAGTAGTTTCAGTAAATGTAGAAATTAAGTTCCGTTCAGGCTTTCCGTTTTTGGAGTATAAGTATCGATGCTTGTGAGTACTTAACAACTAATTTACACATTTTGACTTTTTTACATTTTACTTAGTATATACATTTTACTTAGTATATACATTTTGCTAATATACGTGAAATGCCCATGGAAATCCCCACGGAAATCCCCACGGCAACACTCGACCTTGGGCCAAATAAGGTTCGCTGCTCACCGGGTTAAGTCATCGCAAAGATCGCCTTCGTGTGTGGGAACTACGGTGTTCCCATGTTGTCTGCAGCTCTTTCACCTCATCATGACCGTAATCATGGTGCCGAGCGAGATGGCTCCCAACCCGATGACTGCCACAAGGATAGTTTAATCCATCAGGTCCATTGCCCCGAGGCTCATTCACTCACGAGGATTTGGGCTGAACCACTTCGAGACCCACCCGCCGGATTTGTCCCACTACTTAGGTAACCGCGGCCGTGATCTCTGGGTTGTTTCGCGGTATATCCCAGATCACTAGCATGTCATCCGTGTAGCACGTGACCCATGACCACCACCGCGTAGCACACTGTCGTAGTCGATGTTACAGAGATGCAGCCCTAACAACAACCCCTAAGGAACACGGCACGACATGTTATACCGACCGACCACTTGGATAGATGACGACCCTATCTACGTAGTTACTAAACTACTTGATTTGATACACAACTGAGTGACAACTATCATTTTCATTCTCGACAGATCGTAGCTCGTAGCCATTGAGTAGATTGAACATCTCTCGATGCTCGTAGATGACTCGTAGCATATTTACAAATATCGTCTTTTATACAGATTTACAAAAAAAATAATACTTAAGTTTATTTTAATAAAAATAATAAACCAATTTAATTTACATACACTTAATATAATCGAAACGTCTATCATATTAAACGGAAAAATAATTAAGTTTTACAAATATTCGCCAGTATTTAATAAGGTATACAGCCGTACAAGCACTTGGAACAATATAATGAATACCTAACTACTAATAAGGAATCAGTTGGCATTACATATCTGTTACGCACGTACAGACGTTCATCGCCGTTCATTTTATATAGCGCCAAATGATATTAAATTAGTAGAAAGCTTTTATTTTTATGCATTATCTATAGATTAGAAACCGATGAAAGCCTTGGATGCAAACGGAAACAACGCCAAGCTAATAATGATTCTTCATCCTTACGTCAATCCTGACCACCTCTGAGATTTTCGCTTTAGAATCCGTGGTCCGCTTTTTACAGTCTAACTGCGCGTTTTGGCTAAACTTCAATATTTTCCGAAAAGCGACTGCCCATCTAAACTCTACAGTTGCTCTGCAGTTAGACCAGACTTTGGACTTTTTAGGGCTTCAACTACTAATAACGATAGATAGATGTTAATATGGCAATCGAAAATCTTGACTAACGTGCACTCCGAGGCACGAATTAACAGAGTTCCTTAGCTGTATCTTTTTCAGTCATTATGTCTCCCTAGAGTCGCAATTTGGACTGTTCCCATTTTGTGGGTCAATGGTTAGGCTTGTCATCCCTAACAGTGAATGTGCCTACTGTAGAAATACCGCTGGCCCGCTTAGCATCGGAGTAATTAGGATGGAGTGTTTGTTAGGTCTCTGTCCCCGTTTTGTTGATCAATGATTAGATTTGTTATTCCTGACAATAAGATATGCAATGCCTACTATAGAAATACTGTTGGGCTTCCTTGTATAGCACTAATTTTAGCTGACTGTTTGTTCGGCCATGTCCCAGTTTCGCTGACCAATTGTTAAACTAATACAATACTAATTTGCTGTGCCTCCTGTAGACAACATCGTACTCTAAGCCTATTCCCAACTCAGTTGGGGTCGGCA
Organism: Pelosia muscerda; assembly: GCA_963691645.1. Classification (NCBI taxonomy): domain Eukaryota; kingdom Metazoa; phylum Arthropoda; class Insecta; order Lepidoptera; family Erebidae; genus Pelosia; species Pelosia muscerda. The sequence continues at coordinate 12,545,234 of OY829100.1, forward strand.
TTCTAGTCTGACTAGGATGCGGCAGAACTTCGATATTTTCCGTGAAGCGAATGACCAAATTGACGATATCGAAGTTTTGTAGTTAGGCTAGTCGGACTTTTGAGGGCTTCAAGTACCCGTAACGATTGCCTTGCCGATGGATGTTTCTGCTGCTCTCTGAGGCATGACCAGAACAATTCAAATATCCATATTCATGCATACCAATATTGGCAGGGCGCTCCGGCACGGCATCGAACCAGTGCCGCCCGAGGCAAGCACAGGCCCTGGCGGTCTCTTAATCAAATGGCTTTACCTCGAAGTTGTTGATGGGGTCCCTAAAATACACACTATCCTACCTAGTATATAGTATCCCTGATATCCTAAGATGTTCGAGGTTTCAACAACGGTCACCTATCGCATGTTTATACGAGTATTTGTCAATTATTCATAGAGGTATATATGTGTGTATTTATGTACTCGTAGCATTTAGACGCACGGCTTATTCCAGAAGTACCATAATAATTTAGTAATTTAATTTGTTAAAATACTCTACCCAGGCAGTTTGTATTAAAGCACATTAGTCATCGGATAGGACCTATAAACGTTTAAACTTCAAATAAATTGATAGTAATGAACGAATCAGATCAGGATTACTTAACTACCATAAATATTTATTTTTATAACACCCGTCGGGATGTTTACTATGTTTTTGGTTATTTTGAATTTGGAGTTATCTTATACTACTGACCCGCGCAACTTCGTCTGCGTCACCCCGTTTTTGCAACATTTTTCATTCCTGCTCCGCACCTGTTGGTCGTAGCATGATGTTATATACATATAAACCTTCCTCTTTAACCATTCTATCTATTAAAATAACCATCCCATCCGCATCAAAATCCGTTGCATAGTTTTGAAAGTACAAAGTACATAAATGTTTGTTATTGTCTGTAAAACATCCTAGAAAATTCAACTTCGTAGGATAACAGGAAAATATCCTGAACGAATCAGGTCATGATTAGCTACCACAAATGTTTGTAGTTACTGGCCGGGATCTCAAAATAATGACCATGTCAATCTCAAATCATAATCATAAAATAGATAATCCTGGGAAATTCAACGTGGTACTTATTCAGCTTGTAACTAACATACCTACAAATATTGAAAGTTAAATAACAGCTTATAAAAGCCAATGGGCATTCTAGAACATCGAATGTATAGCAAGCTTGGAATTTACATACGTACCTAATAACAAGCGGATACCATGGAACAACGTCAGAATGCACACTGTTGTGGTGAGTCATACATAGGTAACCTCGACTGAGATTTGTCATTCATTGAAATTTCAACAAGTAATAATTTTGATATCATTTTAAAATTTGCTTTAAAATTTAATATTAACATTTTATTCCGATGATTACTTAAGTTTAACATATATACTTTAACATATAGCATACATAGTAAGCCTTCCCGGAGAGAGAAACCTATGCTCGGGCCCTCTCCGTAAGCAGTGGCGCTGCCGTGAAACAAATTACTAGACCACGATGATGGCAACTCAAAACTCAAATTCTGTCACTCTGATAGGAGTGGAAATGCCGTCGACTCGACAGAAGAGGAACATATTTTTATGAGTAGGCACAAATCAGATGTTGGTTTGATAAAATATGAACTACTCAAAACAAACTAAGAACCACTTATCGAATTATAACTTTAAGCATATTGTGTTTTGCAAATATGAGATTTTACATAGTTTTTTGAGAATATAGTATTCTGCGACATAGCCCAACGATTATTCGAATTTCTCTAGCTAGGGCTCAATGTGCAGAAATTACGACTAGGAATTTTTATTATTTTTTATAAATACCGTTTAACTAATTTCCTGAAATATATGAACTTGCTTTATGACGCCATTTGTTTTCTTTTTTTGCAGTGAAGTTTTTTATGAAATTATTGTTTCATTGTAAATAAACACACATGAGTAAATAATGCGAAAAAATAAATAAATAAAGTATTTTTAAGTCAATAGTAGTGTATCAGGAGTACTACCAGGAGCCTCCGGCTTCGGGAGTGTTTCCCTGACACTCCCACAATCTAACACAATTGTTGAGTCAAACTTATAAGTAGGGTAGTAAAATTAAGGAAATGCAAAATCACTCAAACCTATCGATTAGGCTAATAAAAAAATAAAAGTAAAGGGAGATTATAAAAGTACTTAAATAAGTATATCATTGAAGTATTTTTATTGTTTTCTTTTTCATTTTAATTTTAATTTTATTTCAATAATTAGTTTATTAATAAATGAATAAATGTTAAAAAGAAAAATAAGTATGTCACACCATAACTAAAAAGTATAAAATAAGAGAAATGATTATAAAATAACAAATCCCTACTGCAGCCGAAAAGATCGAAACAAGGTTAATAGAAGGCGGTGCCCATTCATTTTCTTTCTGTTAATGATTGCGAACTGGGTGAAACTTATTATAAACTTTCTTTCGATCTTTTCAGTAGCAGTTGGATAAATTTTATTTTATATTTCACATCTATATGCTTGGTTGGAGTGGGTTTCTTTAAAGGATAGAATTCTAGAATAGAAACTTTTATCAGTAAACTTTTTTCATTTGGTTTTCCGATGAATGATCGGAACGAGGCATGGGGCAGGCGCATGGCCCTGCGCTGCTGCCGCCGGCCACGCACGGTTCGCGCGGCCCTCGCCGTTTAAATTTAGCACAGGCACGCCTGCCACGCCGCCTCGGCACACAATCATGTCGACCACTACACTACAAAAATTATCCATCACACTGCTACGTTACAAAGCAATCGTTTAAAATTTAATAACTCTATTGTAGGTCATGGAGTTGGAGCCTGTGATAGGTATTTAGAAGAAAGACGAGTTACAAGTACTCTCATAATGACCGGCGTTCGGCTATTATCGTGACATAGCGTGACGTACCTATGTATACATACCTACTACTACGAATGCAATAAATTAGCAGCGTATTACGCATGATACAGTTTCAGATGGCTATAAGTATTGAGTTGCATTTGAAGTGCTAAAATTACTAGAATTAAATGAATTAAAAATATTCTGCAATTCTTTCCATCTGATGTGACTGATGCGTGGATTCCATCTACCGCGAATGAATTACCCACAAACCTTAGGACCTACACATTATATCAAGTGCGACTCTCTGCAAAGACATTCGTTTCGCAAAAAGATCTTCGACATGGACGGTCTCATCAGTTACAGTCCATTATAAGCTAAAATTTTTTTATCAACTGTCAATTTCTTTATTCACAGCGAGTCGTAAATGGTAATAAACATACAGTCATGTCTCCTTTCAAATGGTGTAGAGACCACGTGTTTTCAGCTACTGTGTTACTGCCTTACGCTCTGAGCTTCCACTTTTACAATTGTTTGATTAACTGATTCGGGATGTAAAATTATCTTTTTGGAATCATCCCATTGCAAACTTGGTCTAACATTTAAAGATCAGTCAAACCAAGGTCTTTCTAACAAAAAAAACAGCATCAAAAAGCAAAATTCATTCAGTAGCTTTTGTTTTGGCAAATTGCCACTTGATTATGTAACGAAATCGTAAATTTATGAATTTTAATATTATGATTTTATGCATTTCTTCATCACAATACAAATGTATACAAAAAATTTATTTATTTACATAGTACAAACTTTTAATAATAGCGTGAATTATTGCAATCATATTATAGGTAAAGGTTACCTTTGCATTTGCCTCACGTTTCGGCCGGTCACAGGCGGACTGGTTCAGTGGTGCACGCCCTCTGTCAGCGAGTTCATGGGGTTCATGATCGCGTTGATTCCCGTTAAAATTACTGTAAATTTACATAGTTGCTCGGATAAATCTATGAAAATCCATACATAAGAATAAATTATATGATATATCCAGTTCTACTCAACCAATAGCGATCAACTATATTAAGTCTGACCAAGCCCTACCTAACTAAAACCGTAATTAATTCCGTTCAATATTTTTTTATATACGACTTAGGGGATAGACTAGCACGTGGCCCACCAAATGGGAAGTGGTTACTGTGGTCTATGGACGTTTACGCGTCCCATTCGTGCTGCCGACCATATAGCGAAGAGGGGGGAAGGGGTAGGGGTAGGGTAGTTAAGTTAAGAGAGTCTCTGTGCTGTCAGTGCAGAAGAGAAAGTAGGGATTCTCGATCTTCCCACTGACAACACAAAACATCTCCAGTGAGCTCTGGCTACCCTAATACTCACCGCCGGAAACACAAGGTTATTATTGCCGCGGTACTCTATAGGGCGGAGATACTTCCCAAGTGAGAGAAGTCAATTCGGACGGGAGATACCGTCATGTTCTACCTCCGTTAATTTACTTCCATTCCAACCAAACGAACAAACATATCAGGATTCCAAAAAAATATTTTCGTGTACAGTGTCTTGAACATAACTCAAGTTTTTTTCATATATCTCCAATTTACAGAGACGTCCACTAGATAAATAGTTAGATAGAAGTGGGACCAGAATTATGGTCAAGAGTACCACCATAAGGCGTACATTCACGTAGGTGGAGCAACGGACATCAGCAGGTCTACCATAAATCTCTTAAAACAAGTCAATAATAAGGCTGTCATACTACCAACTGCATAAATAACTTTGTAAAATAGCCTTTCAGTTTGTTTTGTAGTAGGTATGACATCCAATCAATTTATTCACCTGTTTTAAAAGTTCATGGTACAGGCCCAGCTAGAAATAGTTACATAAATGGTTATGGTTGGCAGAGACAAGGTTGTCAAATTGCTACCGCGTCGCTTTTTAAAAAAACACAAAGTTATACTCACTTTGAGTCTAGTTAACGGAGTGTAAAATATCGTACAATATTGATTTATTTATAATGATAATCATTCAATATTGTACAATATTACATATCCTAATTAATCCAATTTAAATATGCTACAATGTAATAACATCGCATATAAATTAGATTGCGCATAGAAAGCATGTAGGGCCGTACGTGTTTGCAATGGTGACCCTCTTTTATGAGACTTTGCCTTAATCAGCTTAACATCAGGTGAGGTGAAGTCAAATTGACATGTCATAAATAAAAAAAAAAAAGATTAAGCGGTTTGCAAGTTCAGACCATTAATCACCATAACTACACTTCAAAAGCAATGTCTCAGGGCGTGTGAAAGAATTTTCTGTGAGTCAAACGCTAAGGTCACCCGCCGCGCTGCGTTAAATGTATCCGGCACAGGGATTCGTCGTGGTTCCAATACGGTGGTGTTTAAGAAAGAAGGAGAGAAAGAAATAACTTATTTGTTTTTAAACATTGGAAAACTAAGATCTCAGTAGTGAGAGGCATGAATATTTTTCATGGTCACATTAAATTTCTTAAAATTAACATTATTAAAATTATTACATTAAAATTACAACTATTACATTTAAAGTCTCAAAGTACAACATACCTATTCACATTTGTAATTATGATTAGTAGCAGGAGAGATTTTATAAAATATTAGAATATAAGATAATAATAGATTACAAAATATTTCTCTCCTTTTTATATCACTCTTCTCTTCATTTTATAATATTATTACGAGTACCTATTAAGATTAATAGGATTGTAAGATTTTATATACATATCTACTATCTTAAGTTGGTTTAGTACTTAACTTATATGTATATTATAATTGCGTAAATTTGCATATATAAGATCTTTTTCAGTTCTGTTCAGACTCCGTCCTGCAACAACCAAATAACAGCTTACCTGATCTGAACATGAGCAGTAGGCGAACACAGCTGAGTGAACAGCTGTTCTCTACGAAACGCAAATCAAAGAAGATTTTTCCCTTCACAATGGCATATATTACATTAATACATAAATTGGCTTACGTCCAGAAGAAGTAGGTATTTTGCTGTAAAAATCAGCATGTTACCATTTGTCATTAACCATTAAGGAAGAAATGAGTGACCTAGAGATTGAGTTACATAAAATGTGGCTGACTTAGCATTCTTTACAAAACGTATTTTTTTTTATAACGGCTTCATAGATGACATGATTTAGCAGTTTTTTTACACTATGTAGGTTTTAGTTTAGTTAAACATTTTGTCATTATATGTACTTTAAATCTGACCACAACCGCTGTAACAATCCCGGGACGGACGGGAGGAGTATCAACCGTCAGATTTGGTCAGTTCGCCGCCTACACATGCCGCTATCTCGCATGCTCTGGACTCTGATCTTTCTTTCTCTTTCTTTGCTTCATCCGATGTCACGCCGCGCGCACCATGGAAGCGGGACAGCGCTCGTGGTCTAACTATACCCAACTCTAACTAACCGACGAGCATGAAAGTAGAAGAAGTGAAAGATGTACAAATCGCCAAGTTCGTAGTACTTCAAAGCATGTCATGTGGTTTCTGTTTATCGTGTTGAGAAAAGGGGATGTTTGATGATGTTAATTTTAAAACGTTTAGGTATTACTTTCTCCACGTCTCTCCATTTGATCGTTCAGTAAAATATCAACGCTTTCAAATTCATGTGCAGCGACTGAAAGTATTATCTTAATTTATTTCAATTTGGCTATTCAATATTGAGCATAATGGCATTTCTTGTTTGGATTTGAAACTTATATGAGCTTACAGGTGGAATTTTATACCCGAACCAAAAAATGCGGCTTTACAATTCTAGTTTTATTATTATAATGACGAATAGATTGGAGCTAGAGTCAAAATAAGTCATAATATACCCGTACGTTACTCTGAACATTTCTGAATACTTATACATATTATCCTATACTCTACTATTACCAAACTATTACATTACATAGCTATTGCCTGTGGTTCAGCCCGCGTGGATGTCGTTTATCGCGTTGTACCTACGACTATACTCGATTCTATACTTGCCTCTCTATATTACTTCTCAACTTCTTTACTTTTTCCATAATTTCTAATTTTCAACCTAACCACTTTCCAATTTTACCCATTTTTCGTTTCCTATTTACCCTGTGCCTGTTTTCCATTTCTCCGCTGCCCCAATTTCCTCATTTTCCACCCTTCCTTGTTTTTCAACTTCTCCAATTCACCATTTTTGCCCACTTCGCCGCTTCTCCTTGTAGTTAAAGGATATGTGGGAGACTTTAGTCTTTGCACACTGGACATTACGCCATGGTTATGATCTTAATTTAAAACGACTCATAAAATGTCTCTGTCACCTACTGAAACTATTGCAAAATTCATTTGGGTGCCTAAGCTATTTATTTCAGCCGGATACTATATTTCAAGTTGGTTCCTTGTTGGGTAACCAAAATCGCATCCGGCGATAGGGACAAAAGATTATTATGTTTGTCTATACGACGCAAAAAAAATGTTTTCTATGATTCTAAGAGAGCTAATTTAACATTTGTAAGACGTATCATGGAGCAAATCAAGCCTAAAGATATGCTGTTTCTTATTTTGTTTACTACCGCGGTGATTTATTTAGCAATGGATTTGACAAAATATACCTATTTATGTGTATTGTTACTTAAATTTATGATAATTTCATTTCAGGAACATACCAGGGACAATGGATGCGGGGACTGCGGCACGGCTACGGTGTGCGGACGTCGGCGCCGTTTGGACTTGCGTCACACTACCGTGGTGGTGCGCGCGGCCATCGCGGCTCCCTGTCCTCACTCAACGAGGCTGGCGCCTCGGATCCCTCTGAGCAGAGAACCTCGCGTATGGACGACGCTCGGGGTGGCTTCGTCCTCACCATTAGATCGGACCAGCCGTCGGGTAGACGAGGCTCTCTTGTCGGAAAAACTAAAACTGGACTCCTCCATGTAAGTTACCTCCAGTTACGAATTAATAAACTAATTTAAGCTTTGCTAAATTCCATATTACATTTTACACACTTTCTCAAATTGAATACTTTTTATCTCTGCTTTTTATTCAGACTCGTGTCTGAAATAAAATAAATGAGAACTAATGACATGGAAGAATTGCTCTAAGCTTGTCTAATTGAAATATTAACGTAAGAATAGTTTTTTAATTTGCCTAATTCAACCAAAACAAACAAAACCAAAATTCAAAAGTGTCAATTTCGTGATTCATTTTAACACGTGGTAGGTTATTAACAAAACAATAATAGTACCTATAATAAATCAGCTCCACTTACTAAGACGACGTATACGTGTTTTCAGAAATGGCGCAAACAGCGCAGCGTTGGCGACCTGGACGGGGCCGGCACTGGTTCGGTCCACTCCGGGGGCTCGGGGGGCTCGGGCGCTTCGTGGGTCTCCTCGGTAGACAGCACCCACTCTGCTATGACCCATGCCTCTTTGTACACAAACTCAAACGCAAGTTTCGTAATCGAGGTGGGACTTTACTTATTTGGTTTAAGTCACTAATTCATCACCCACATATATAGTTCGCATGTTAATGCAATACCGTATTGCCCTCCACCCCCGGGCCGACTCCCTAGTAATGTGATTCCCTCGTGGTATTCCTGTACCACAATGTGCCATCCCATTAATAAATGTTACTTATTATGAATACATCAAAATTTAAAATCGGGCCCTCAACTAAAATAAAGATGATACCGTACATGTGACACACGTATTTCATGTAATTGCAATGACGCTACTTATTCCTAAACTAATTGCATTATAATAAATAACTTAGACATTAATTTAATAGCTAATTTAAAACATGAAACATATCCTATAACTATTTTATGTACATATTACTATTAACAAAGATGTATTTATAATATAAATTGTATCGTCAATGATACTCTTATACAATTTTAACACGGTTTTGGTTTTGTTTATCAAATGGTGCAAGTGTTCCCTGATTAGCTTAAAGATGATAGTCAAAAGTAATATAATATATATGTATATAAAATATTTGTCTATTTATTAAACAGCGTGTTATTTTTACTGGTAGGATGAACATCTGGATGCGAGTGTCACAGAAACATACCTGGGTGAATGGAAGAATGACAAACGCACTGGATATGGCATTAGTGAACGCAGTGATGGACTTCGGTACGAAGGAGAATGGGCAGCAAACAAAAAATATGGTTACGGTGTTACCACGTTCCGAGATGGTACTAAAGAAGAAGGAAAATATAAAAATAATGTGCTTATCACAAGCCAGAAACGAAAACACATGTTTCTCATGCGATCAGCCAAATTCCGGGAACGTGTAGATGCAGCAGTGATCGCAGCGCAACGTGCATCTAAAATAGCATTACAAAAGGCTGACATAGCTGTTTCAAGGTTAGTGTTTATGATAGTACTAGTAAAGTAATAGATGTATTCTATTAGTTATATTCCATGATTAACTAAATTTGCTACAATCCGACTAAAGAGTAGATTTATAAACCAATAATATATCATCATCATCTGGCTGCATTGCCCTCGGTTGCATCCGAGACTAACAACTCGGAGTCTGGGGTTCGTTTACATCTCGTTTATATTAGGCATATACGGCTTTCATAGGGGAGGGGGAGGACGATAATATTATAAAAGTTTTGATTATTGAAATGCTATTAGTACCGAATGAAAATTAAAAGTAGTAGCTCTGTGAATAGCAGCGCCTTTTTCTTTTATACAATCAATTGTGAGGATGCATGGCCTTCATGTTTCAGACAAAACATCAAGATCCGTTAATAAACTTGCCTATTTTCCGCCCTATAAAAAGCTTAGGATAAAAGTAGCTTTAAATCAAAGAAAACGTGTGCCAAGTATGGTGAAAATTGGTTACCGCTTTGATGAAATGCGGGCAACATAATTTCATGTGTTAAAGCCAGACAAACGATTAATTATAATATTTATAATAGGCAATACTACTGGTAATTTCATTACATTTTCACTTTCCTAACATGCTATGAATAAAATATATTTTTGTTACAGAACCGCCACGGCGAGAGGAAAGGCTGATCAAGCCGATGAAGCGGCAGACCAAGCAAAAGAAGACTGTGATATAGCGCAAGCTACTGCGAAACAGTTCGCTCCAGACTTTAAGCATCCAGGTTTTGACAAAATAGGATTAAGAGAAAAATATAGACAAAAAGTTTATGATGCACAAGTTGCAACGCCCGTTTCACAAGAATCTGATAAGGTCTTGGATGGAAAGAGCATTCCAAATCATATCCCTCCGATGCATTCGCAGATTCCACAAATTAATAAAGCCTCTAATATAATATCTTCCAGAAGACCATCGACACAATATCCTAAGGCCGTGCAACCTGATCCAAAGCTCGTGTATAATTCTAACTACAATACCGATAATAGAGGCCCAGGGCCACCTCATGACCCGTATTACTCATCAAATCAAGATAATTGGGCATCAGCAAGTACGACACCTCAACTTTCCCCTGATAATCAAAAACCTTTACCTCCAAATGAGCAGATAAATCCTTATGGACATTTAGCACATGGAGGTCCTCAGCAACCGGTTTCTAGATTTAATAGACAAGATGCAATACAAACTGAGCAACAATATGGAGCCAACCAGGATAGAAGATTATCTTCAACAGGCAGACCACAATTGAATCAAAGACCTACACAGCAAGACTGGAATGCTCCACAAGCCCCCCCACGGCGACAAAGTGTGCTTGGTCAGCCATCGTATGACGCTCAGGGGAATGTGTATGTGGAAAGCGGAAGTTCAGCGTATCGGCATAATGACATTCGAACTGGAACCGTGCACTCCGAGGGGCCTTTAGATCGGCAAGCAACGAACCAGCAATCATATCGCCAGGATCCCCAACAATTATATCGGCAAACTAATGATCACCAAGGTTACAATCAACCGGCTGATCAAGTATATCGCCAAATGACAAATGAAAATCAAGCATACCGACAGATGGGTCCTTCTGACCAATCATATCGGCCCACCGCTCCTACTGAACAAGATATTGTCAATGGTGGTCGAGATCCCCGACCACCGGGATCACGACCATCTATTGACTATTTCGACCACTACAAAAGACCGCCTAGTAGAGATTCGAGTGTTGATCGCTATGGAAGACGTTCACGGCAACAATCAGTTGAAGCAGCTCCAAGCGGAGGATCACGGGCTGGATCTGTCGCTCCTCAGCCTCCAGTAGTGAATCAATCAAGGCCACCGTCACGAGCAGCCACGCCAGCAGGCAACGGTCACCTAGCGACCGGTCGTGGCTCTATATCTCGCGCGGGTTCGCGAGATCGTTCGATTCCACCATTTGAAGACTCACTTTTGAGAAAGCGAACTTTAGGTCAGGAAATATCACCGTCACCATATCAGCCAAAGCGAACTGAGAGTTTGTATGTGGCTCAAGTTCCAGCGCCACCACCGCCTGTCCCCAAAGGTGGAGGTGGAGGTGGAGGTGGTGGAGGAGGACGAAAGGTAAGTTTATTAGTGAAATTAACTAGCATTTTGTAGATTTACTCTTCCATCACGCCTTATGTACTCGGATGGATAGGAAGAGAAGATTTATATATTTCGCAAACCATATTATCACGCATGATACAGCCCGAGCCTATTGCCACAGTAAACAACTGCTATTCTGCTATTGCCGTTATTTTGTGCCTACACCCAAATATATTTTTGAAATGTAAATAATTCAATTGGTGCGGAGCGCGTAGACAGTCAATTATATAACGATCCTATGTATAAGAACGGTAAAACACATTCACATCGCCGCTACATGCCGTTTTCTTTCATCCGTCGCTCTTAAAGCCAATACGGCAGGTCTGATCGTCAATTTATAGATTTTTCCCTTGAACTTAAGCAGAAATTGAGTATCGCATAATTGTGCCTTTGATCTGCCGTCATGTCATCCACCCTGCTTCAATTCTGTGCTTCCCTGCAAGATCAATTTCCCCATCTCCTTGTATAAGAAAGTCAAAGAAGCGGGAGTAGACTGATATAGGTGCACGTACACCAACCAGCACCAGCACCAATTTTGATTTTGATTTTGATTTTGAGTATTGGTTCTCCAGTGTTCAATGCCATTTCTCCAATCTACTCTGGACTCAATTATGAAATATCTTACGTGCGGATTTGTTGTAATCACCGAATATTTTGTAATGTCAGATATATAAAAGGCTCCAGACATGAGAGCACAAAAATTGAACGACATGAGTACGATAATTTGTTGAGTCTCGGGTACATTTGCTTCATTTTGGAACCTGGGGTCTGCTATCCAGCGTCTACTCTCCCACGTCATACAGTCTTTGATATTGAGATCAATTGCACGCATGTCATCCTTTACGGGAGGCCACAAGCTAAAGCAGGAAATGCACCAAAGCGGCAAATTTACTTACCGAGCAAATTGCCAAGAATAATGTTAAGTATGTTAAGTGATTTGCTGTGTGCGCGCAGTAAATGCTCATTTGGTAAACTGACTTTGGCCAGGCACCGGTAGGTAGGGTAGACTACTGAAACCGCAGAAAAGGATTAACGATTAACAACTAAACCTACAACATATTTATCGATATTCGATTTTCAGGTCATTTGATCCCGGTTGGCCATTATACCTTACGGCGAAATACAAAATAATAGTCATAGAGCTGATACCGGCTATATAAGCGCGTGCAGGCAATACGCGTCTAATTTTTTTTTTAGAAGTTTTGTAGCAGTACAGCGATTGACGAAAAAAATAACAATATGTGTTGCAGAAAGACCGCGAGATGGATGATGATTTTTAAAGATTCTGATTTGTAGGATCATTTATTTGTCCATCACTTTGTCAAAATTTTTTTATCAGAAACGCTTTGAAAGCCTCAAGTTGAAATTCTTAACAAAATTTGTAGGACTGTTTTTTTTTATACCACTTAGGTGGCAGACAAGCACACGGCCCACCTGATGGGAAGCGGTCACCTTGGCCTATGGACGTTTGCAACACCAGAGGCGCCACACACGTGCTGCCTATCCTGTAGAAACCTTCTAATGCCCTTCTTGAAGAACCCCATATTGTAGTCGCTTGGGAAAACCACGGCAGGGAGCTCATTCCACAGCTTGAGCGTGCGCGGGATGAAATTCCTTTCATACCGGTCTGTGATAATTCCAAGTCATTACCGTCAAATGATACAGTCGTTTATGAAACAAATCTTACCAAGTGCAGGGGTATCAAAACCTATAGTGTACTATTGGGGTCCTAACTTTGAGCTAAAATTGTGTAATTTGTTATCCTTAGAGGAACAAAGTGTGAGAGTGACAGACATATTTTTACACAAAACAACGTGTGAGTAAGTGACAATATATAAACCGTGAAATGTTTTTTAAATCAATATAAACTTTGAAAGAAATATATTGCAGTAACGTCAATATAAAACAACATCAAAGAATAAAGTGTTAATTAAAACAACAACAAAAGCGTCGTAAATTATATATCTTTATATCGTCGTGCAATTTCGTCACGTCATATTTTTTGCAACTATCGCGAGTATAATTATGTAGTTAACTATTATTTTGTCATTTAATTATTACTTGTATTTGTTGATTTTAGATACCTCTGATTTTACAAGCTTTTGATAAAAAGCGGACTTGTTACGACCTTTTAATGCTTTGTACAGATGTAACTAAGTAAAATATAACCAAATAAATATATATCTTCACATGAACCTACAGAAAAATACGGACAGAGTCTCGTTTAGAATCTGACTGAAGCACCCAAAGTATATCATATTCACTGTCCATGTACGAAACGCGCACACATTGTCATCAAAAGTATACCACTCAAGTTGTCATTAATGACAAGAATCACTAGAAAACACATCCTAAATATGCCGTCACGCTTGTTTAAATCCTGTCAAAATTGCCAAAATGTCTATTTTGGTATTGCTTTACAAATGAAAAATCGGGGACTTACTTTTCACGCACAAATATTTAACGATGTTTCTAAAAGTATGAAATAAAGTATCGAAATATGAAATGTTACGTTACATTTTTACTACGAAAATGTTATTCTTTATAAATACATACAACATACGTTAAGGCCTATTTCCCTCCAGGGTAAGCAAAGGGAATTTTTTGGAGAATCCACATTACATCAATCTTTGTATTCGGTCCCACATAATAGGCGGCGAGCCTATTGCCGTATTCCGGGCACCATTGTTGACTCGAACCGTGTGTGAGCTTCAGCTGAATCTGGGCTGTAGGGATCTGTCTGACGTGAAAAAGCCTTAGTCACCTTGTACGACACCGCATGGGAAGATATGAGGTGGTTCAGATTCTATAGATACTGACCTGCACCACCACGGATAATAACGTTGTTAAGCAACCAAACAAACGCAATCGTCGCAATTTTTTGTGCTTCAGTCGATGCTTTATGACAATCCGTCTATATTTTTTTTCTGGCCTATGAATCTTCATATGAATCCATAATCCCGTAGGAATTTATTCATTCATCGATACGATAGGTATTCGCGCACGTCACTTTTGCAAGGTAGGGTCAAAATCTTTCCGCAATCTAAGATTCCAGTAAATAACTTTTACATATAAAATTGTTATGATATGTAGAATTTATATGTACTCGTAGCTACAAATTCTGAGAAGACTATAAAAAATCTTACATGTGTGTAAGAAATTACCGAACAAGGCCAGCTCGGTAATTAGCAAAATATAGTGTTATGTTCGTAATAACCTCTTTGTAATATAAAAAAGCTAGATTGACGTTTAGTGTAATAATAGATCTTTCATTGCACTGTGTGCGTGAAGTATTTGTTTCTTAAATAGTTTAACAGCCGATTCAGTTATAATTATAAAACATTTTATTTTAGACCACATACTTATTTATCAATTTAAGTATGCAATGATTACTAAAGCAACAAGAGGTGGTTTATAATATAAACAAGAGAAGATGTACTAATTTGTGTGATGGATTGCTTTAATGCCTGCCACACGCACGATGGATGTGCGAATGGCATCGCAATAAGTTTAGTAATGACACGCGGTAGGCGGCCGGGCGGGTGACGAGGGCGGGCGGTAGCTCAGCGCTCAGCCCGTTCTATTTCTAAATCGAGACAGTCACTCGCAGCCGCTTTCCGTGTATCACCTCTTAGCTATATATAACTAAAATACATTAAAATTCTAAAGAAAATCCATTCAACTCATTAGACAATACGATTCGCGAACGTTATAAGACAAATAAATTTATAAAACATAAAAGTGTCATTAAAATATGGATGGTGTAAAGAACCATGGTATTTATTTGTGAACCGTGATTAGTGAAAATACTTTAAAATGTTTTACCAAGGAGATGAAGATGAAGACGAGGATCTTTTGTGCTCGCCAGCCATCCTCGCCAGGCGAGCGTCTGAGAGCTGGATCAATGTACCTCCGGTAGAGGTAACATGACTCGATTAAGACTGTTTATGTAGATAAATATTCGTAACACGTTATTAAAATTCTTGTATAAAAATGGACATTATAGTAAATGTTAAATGACCGCGCAAGCAAGAATCTCCGTTTCTACAAGGTGATCGAATTAGCCGTTGTCCGTATATATGTCTATGAGTACGTTCCGACTTGTTCTTTGATTTAAAACTCAAGTTTTGTCGAGAGCTTTTTTATTAGAACGAATCTTGATATCTGACTGAAACATCAAGTTCACGATTCTTCACAGGTTGTTGTGAAATAAGAATACGATTAGGAGCAAAATTTGAAAAACGAATATATAAAATAATCGCTATACAATTATCTTCAAAAATGTATCAGATGAGCTGCATATCCGGCTGATTTAAGTTGCCCGTCACTTACGTCATAAGTATGTATGAACTTCGATCTTTGTAAATTTCTAGACGATTCTGAAGCCGGTTCGTGACCTCGAAATATTTTAACTATCTTGCACATATGACTCAAATGCTTCAACATAGTTGGTAACCGGCTTATACCTTTTTATCGTAGAACAGTACTCATGGAATAAACCACCCTCAACTGAAAGCCGGTCATACACATTGATTGACAGACAAGGCTGTCTTTGCCTCGCTCTCACGATCAAACGACAGTAGCTTCCGTAATAACCATGAGAAAGTAAATTTGACGTAGGAGAGTGGAGAAGGAAAGCTTGGCATGTAAGTGATATCAGCACTTGGACAATAATCACCATCATGTTATCGTTATTTCCTGATTGCATCCGAGATGACGATGGGCTTTTTATTACTAGATGTAGTTATTACTCAGATACGATACGGTGACCGCTAACAATACACATCTACGAGACAGCCCTTGCGCAAATATGTAGATACATTATTTAATAGGTCTGCCTCAGAATCATACATGTAAAAACAATATCAGAGAACGAAATAAACATATTTTTACTTTTAACCGTGGTATAAGAAAGTAACTAAATATCTAAGAAAAAGAAAACCCGTATCGTAGATATCTAACTTCATATATCATTATCGCTAATAAAGAAATAAAAAGCTGTTTTGTATACAGATGTTAAGCACGCCGCAGACACTGCAACGTAAGAAGTCACTGCCGGACGTGGCGGGAATGCCGCGGATGTACGATGGCAGTGGTATGTCCCGAGAGGAGGTCTCGGCTCTCGGCTCGGCGCGTCGCGAGGAGGTGCGCCGCATGCACGAAGAAACCGAGAAACTGAGGGCCAACCCTCTGCTCTACTTAGTCAGTCCGCAAGTCAAGGTTTGAATCACTTAAATAATTATGTTAAAAGTTGAGTATATGTGGCCTTAGTCAACCACACCTGAAAATTAACACACGTTCCGTTTGACGGAGGAGGGTCTACGGTAGATATTTCTCGGTAGGTTGGGGGTTCGTGCTTCCAATACAATTTAAATATATGCTGCAATTGCCAATAATATTAAAAATCACTAACAACTGTTTTATATTTTGGTGAACTTAGCTAGTCCCACATCGTAGAGAATTCGTTGCACTACCAGCTTTGAAATTTTACTCCATGGCGTGGCGGTAGTGCACGCGACTGCCATGGGCTGACTGGCATGGGTTTCATCCCCGCTCAGTGCAAAAAGTTGTATGCATGAATATATGGCTGTTTGCACTGGTTTGGTCGAGCCTTGGAGAGCGCGTTAAGCCGTCTGTCCCGGTTGCCATACAAACATCTATGGTAGTCGTTACGCGTAGTTGGAGCCCTCAAAAGTCCAACCAGTCTAATTTGGAACTTAGATATCGCCATTTGTCATTGGACCATTGGTTGTGGAGGTCAGAAGACAGTCGTTTCACGGTAAATATCGAAACTCAGCCGCATCACAGTTAGACTGGAAAGCTGACCCCAACTGAGTTGGGAAAGGGTTCAGAGAATGATGATGACCAGCTTTGAAATTTTCGCGTTCCGTGAAATTCTATGAATTTAAAAAACAAGTAACATGATGAGGGTACTATTATATACACATATCTTTAAATTACCTGACACTTTGACTTTTTTACACTGGCTGTGGTCACAGACGAACAACACTTTACATTTCCACAGAATTCGTAGCAGTTGCTACGATAAGCCCGTGTCCGTGAAGAAAATAATCAAATTGCTTTTATGGTTTCGCAGGACTGGTTTTCCCGGCAGCAGCTGGTGATCCTAGTACTCTTCATCAACATCTCTCTGGGGATCATGTTCTTCAAGCTGCTCACGTAGCATCGGCGTGTGGCGCACCCGCGCCTGTTGTTCCTGATGCCATTAATGACACTTTTGTAAATATTTGTAATTTTTAAAAAAAAAATAGTCCAAACATTATTCGATGTGCGACAAATATTTAAAATAACATTTATTATTTGTTCCTTTTTATATGAGAGTTACATTTAAAATCCAATGATATGGTATATATTTGTCAATATGGACTTCAATTTGCTAGTGTATTTTTCTTTGACGTTGTGAAAGTGTGCAAAGGATGACGAGACTAGAGTGAAAACATTATCCTATAATTTCGTCGAGTTAATAATTTCGACATGTTTTGTGCGGGAGTGAATTGAACCTGTTTTGTGTCCGGTAATTGGAAACTACGAATGTAAGGAGCACGTTGGTCTATAAACCTGCATATTGTAGGTTTATTTATATGCCTTCTTGATGAAGCTTGACGCCTTTATTGTAATTTTAACAACTGAAGTTTGATTGAAACCATAGAATTTTCAGTAAATTCATGTAAATTTTCAAGTGGAACGAGAAACAAACATCAAAATATTTTTTACGACAACTACGAGGAAGTCGTTTCGTTTTACTACTCCGACATTGCACTCAATGTTTACGGCAACGGTGTTGCTGCCTGCCATACCAACTCACAGCCGACATAATAATATGGAACTAATTACATTCAGATATTAGAGATTGACCGCTTTAGGTATTAGCAGACATGTCCCGCCATTCGAAAAGTTGACTTGGACGAGGGGATATTAATAAATGGCAAATAAATGTTCTTATTACTACTTTGTAATTTTCTAAATAATAATTAAAATTATATTTGTCAATTTGAATAGTTCGTTCTTGTTGATAAGTAATTGAATTACTATGTACCCCGAGTGATAATAAAGGCACAAAATTATGATAGATATATGTATAGGTATCTACTTGCTTCGAAAATGTATATAAATAATGATGATATTAATTAATTAAAGTTTTACAAATATTACACTAAAGTACATACAAGCCTGTGAGTAGATACGTTGTTATGCTTGCAATTATGTACAAGATGAAATATAAAATGCATGTGCATTATTTTCCTATTCTATTAAAGTTGTAAAAAATCTAGTGATGAATACTGAATTTTTATAAAAGATTTAATCTTCATTTTATACCTAAGAAGTCAATTCTCTTGTAATCGAATTGTTTATATGGTTCAAACTATTTAGATTGTACCTAATGCATAAATGATATAATTTATTAATATTGGCATGGAAAGCGTGCGATAGAGACTGTTGGTACGTAAATATATCTACAACGAATCATGGATGCGTGAGTTCGTTGTGATGCTATATTTGTACAGTTGATAAGACAATTTCACGGTTTCATTATTATGTAAAAATAAGTTATGTCTCCAAGAATTTTAATTACTTGTATCGATTTTATCTACGTTTCAGAAATAAAATATTTTAACAAAACAAAAACGAATTTTATTTATTTAATATGAAGAAACAAATCACGGCTATACCTACCCTTTTCGCCGCACCTGACCACAGTATGTAAAAAAATTACAAAACATGTTGAGTTCCATGTATCGGGAAAGTTTTAAAGACAGTATAGTAAAGAAAGCTTGTGAACACTTGTGAAGCATGTATCTAAGTATAGAATAAGATCGTAGTGATTAGCCTTGGTAACGTGAAAGATTTCTCTGCTATTGTATTGTTCGAAACAAAAGTCTGCCCCGCCATTCTGCTGCAGGGGTATGTACAAAATTAATTGTAAAAAGTTAAGCAACATAAAGCATCTAGCCATAACTGATATCTTAGAGGTGCTTCTTGATAACAGAACGTCAGTGCTTCCTCCATCACTGCTTCATCCATCAGACTGACTGCTTCTACAATGGAGCTTCACTCACACGGTCTAGGTCTGTATAGCGTAAACTCAACGCTACGCTTTCTAAGTCCTCTACGCCGTAGAGGCTTCTAGTATTCTACGCCGTAGAGGACTCAAGTACTCTACGCCGTAGCGCACTATTATGTAGACGCGCTCATTTCGTTTAGTATAGATTATGGTTTACATTTTTTAACAAATAGTTAGCTCCCTCCCAATATGTGAGGATAACACTATTGACATAAATCATATTAAAATATCTCTCCAATATTGTACTTATCATTAGCTGACAATTAAAAATAAATTACCCTAATAACTAATTATAACATGTATGTACACATATCTAAGTGTTTTGAATACGCGCTCTACTGAATGCGTTGCGCCACAGAATAGGTACTATAGGTCGTCGAGGAAAGGGAGCGAATGACGTGAAGCTGTCCATGTATCTCCAAGTCACTCATTGACTCGCCACCTTACGGACGCTGGCAGTAGCCCTACCAAACAGAGGTTTACCTGGAAAATTATTATTTCCCACCGTTCACCCAGGTGGTCGGTGCTGGTGGACAGTTGATGAGTAATCGTAATTGACTGCGCTTTACAATCTGCGCAGAAGAAAAATATTGGAGTTTCGTCAACTTAAATTTCCCATTCAGCAGAATCCGCTGCCTGCTGGTTGGTTGTGATTTTATAATCTTAAAAGCAAAAAGTTTAAAGTTTATAAAACCACAACCAACCTCCCTAGTACTCGTGTTTACCCTAGTAAGGATTTCCTGGCTACACCCGTATTAATAATTATAATATAATAATTAACATAAAGAGCTATCGACATATTGTGTGTTTTTTCAGAAAGCATGTGGGTTTTTTAGTTTGATTCAGACAGTAGATTTAGTGCATTTATTGTTAAAAAAATAACGATTTTATTAATTTATAATGCTATTAGACATCACTTTTCTGCTATCTTGTATTTATAATAAATGTAGGTCAATCATTCTTGGAAAAAGAGCCTATTTAGCAGTTTAATTGCTCAGGTAAGCAATATACCATGGCCGACGCGAGTACATGACTATCGCATGCGTGGCCAAGTTCCTATTAATTGAATTAATATTGTACGGCTTCTTCCTCAAACACCAAACTGTCTAAAACTGAACGTTAATGCACATCATGAAATTTAACGTAGTTGCTGTGTGATAGTTAGTTGTGTTGTGTGTGATAACGATGAACGATGGGAATAAAACATCTAACTACGGTTCTCAGGATAAGTTATCGGTATTTATTTTATTACTATTAACTCATTGATGACAGTTTGTAAACAAACTAAGTGTAAACTTTGATTGTAGTATCTAGTATATGGCGCTCTAATTTATGTTTCATTAGCGATATTTAAAGACGTGATGAAAGTCAATTGGATTATTAATGATGTGAATAGATAAATCTATACTAAATACAAATATTTTATAGAAGAAAATCATAATGTTTGTACTAAATCTGCTCGTGGTTGCCGTAGGAGGCAACTAAGTGATATGGCTGTTCTTCATCCGATAGTAACACACAGATATTATTTGCATTATAACAAAATCATAATTGGTTAAATGTATAATTATTTACAGTCTGAAGATCAAAATGATGCTATCGATTTGGACGACTTGTTACCGAAGATTGGAGAGTTCGGTCTATATCAAAAGCTGCTACTATGGCTCGTTTGTTTACCGGCGTGTCTGCCTTGCGGCTTCTGTGCATTCAATCAGTTGTTCATGACAGATGTCCCGGACTATTGGTGTAGAGTGCCTGAACTAGAACTACTTAATCTAACGCAGCAACAGCGCAAAGCCTTATCGATACCGCGAAAGGTAAAATCAATTGACTCTGATATAGGTATATAAACCTATCTATATGAATAATATTGCATCGTGAAATATGTTGACTTTTGAGTATTTTTTAAGAAGTTTAAAGAAGGTTTAAGTGAGCAGCGGCAACAACTAGTACTTTTTAAAATCGTAAATTATTCTGTCAGTACATTGGTGATTATAGAAAGCTGATAATACTGAAAGATTACTTATTATTATTGTATGCATGATGCATATAATAATAATAAATATATATTACATTATATATTATATACGTCAAACATATACGAATTTCTTCCTTCACTTTATTACAGAGTAATTCTACTTTTGAGAAATGTACACGTTATTCAATAAACTGGACGGATTTTGCATTTGAAATGGATGGAGCAATTGAATCTACTGCAACTCTATTAACAGAACCCTGCCTCGATGGTTATGAGTACAATACATCTGTAATAACATCATCAATCGTCATTGATGTACGTATACAGAGGTAGATAACATAACGAAGCTATTTACATTTTACATCCCTGTTTTAAGGCAAGACGTATTCATAAATTAACCGACACTTGCATGTGTAAAAACAATTAGAAAAGCGGGAAAAGTGAAAAGCCTATGTGTCACAACATAAGTGATCTGGTGATATTCCTACCCCTAGAAATAAGTAAAAATTTGTGATCATTCATACATTTCAGTTTGGAGTACACTTTTAACAATCGTACCTTATCGACCAATTGTATATTTTATAATTTTTATGTTCATATTACTAGGCATTAATTTTATTATTATATTTGCTCATTTCTACAGTTCGACCTAGTCTGTGATTATGACGTCTACCCAACATTAGGTTTGGTGGCTCTTAATATCGGTGGGCCAATCGGAGTATACACATTCGGTCTTTTGAACGATCGGATCGGACGTAAGAAGTCTTTTTTCCTTTGTTTGACGACCCTTCTTATCGGAAGCATTATGACTGCATACGCCCACGAATATTGGTTCTGGGTCCTTGCTCGAATCATTGTTGGATTGACGATTCCAGCTATATATCAAATACCTTTCATTATTTGTGAGTATTATTATTACACTATCAAATGAACTCAGATAAAAAAGCTTACTCTTTTTATTATTAAGTCTTAAAATTCGTTAATCATAAACAAATTTAGGTAATGTTCAATAATTAGTAAACGCACTAATTCCGTCTTTATTTTTTCAGCCTTAGAACTAGCAGGGCCAAACTACAGATCCTTTGTCACTGTTATGACATGTGTCTTCTACACATTAGGATTAATATTACTATCCTTAGTTACCTACTTACTAAGGGACTGGAGAAGTCTGGCACTGGCGACTTCAGTGCCATTCTTTTTTTATTACTTTTACTGGTTCGTTTTACCAGAATCTCCTCGATGGTTACTTATGCGCGAAAAACTAGAAGAGGCAAATAATGTTTTAAAAACTATAGCAAGAATCAATGGCAAGGAATTACCAGAGGAGTTTACGGCCAAACTACAGAGACAAGTTCTTGAACAAAAGGAAAAAGGGGTAACGGAAGCCAAAGCCGTGAGCGTCTTCGCTCTATGTCGGACTCCGAACATGCGTCTTAAAACGTGTTTAATTACCCTCAACTGGTGCGCATCAGAAATGGTGTATGTAGGTCTCAGTTATTATGGCCCAGCTATAGGAGACAATCAATATATGAGTTTCTTCCTATCATCTGCTGTAGAAATACCCAGTTACCTCATCTGCTGGGTTCTTATGGATCGGATCGGAAGAAGATGGCCGCTCTGTTTATCAATGGTTATTAGTGGAATATTCTGCATAGTGACAGTATTACTTCCTGCTGGTACGAATATGTTATTATATAGTTCATAGCTGAACTAAACCTCTTGTCTCATAAATAGGCTACCTATAAGACGAATAAATAATTTTCCAGATGCTTCAACGGAGACCCTTATCCTGTATTTAATATCTAAATGTTTTATATCAGCATCTTTCCTTTTAATATACCCTTATGCTGGAGAATTGTACCCGACAGAATTGAGAGGTGTTGGTATCGGAACGTCCGCATACATTGGGGGGTTGGGTTTAATTGTAATACCTTTTATAAACTACTTGGTAAGCAACACATGAGTAACAGTAATTTTAAATCACGTCATCTATTTCATAACATCCATTTACTAAAATTTCGCCGGTAAAATAATCACACATTGGCTAATATGTTGATTAAAACCTTCAACTACGCTAAAGACATGTGCTAAAAAAAATTTTCTAGCACAAATCTAAATATTAATTATGTTTATGGTTTTAATTTTAATTGGGTTGGGTTTAATGGGTTTCCAACCTGAAACCTCTTGATTGCGAGATAGTAGATATTCGTATTATACATTTTCATTTATCTTAAGCTAGGTAAAAGTATACCTGCCATACTTGCTTATATTAATGCTAGATGTAGGTAGGTAGATATGCATAACAATGAACAATGGCTGGGTATATTCATTTGTTTAGGTACTTAAAAAAAGTAAACAATCTTGGTGTCTGTTTAATAAGTTTTTTTAAAAACTCAGTATAAAAATACTTTTCTGCTTAGAAACAGTATCGAACCACTAGTTAGCTTAGTTTATTTGTTTAACATGTGTTTTTATATAAAGTTGTCACAACATTGTTTACTTTTTTAAGTACCTAAACCAATGGAATATAGTAATAGTAGATACATATTTAGTGTGTATGTAGATAATGTTCATTAATTAAATTTTATTTGCCAAGTTACTAAATACGAATACATTATTAATGTGTTTTCTTATTACATAGTAGCTATGGTAGGTTTTATCGTTTAGCTGTAGTTTGAATAAGTAATAAAACGTGTTTACTGCTTTTCGCACCTGTGTGTGTACCTAATACTATCTGATTACGATACGCCAAGGCCTGTAGAACTACTTACTACATCTGGTAAATTTTACACTTTTTCACATGAGACTAATAAAGTTATTGATCAAACTTAAATCTTACGTATTTTTGATTGGTAGTATACTTAGATGTGGAACCAGGAATATGACCTAAAGGTGCGATAACCGATTACCTCATACAGGCGGAACTGAAGCCATCAGCTAGTCTCTATAACAATATTATTGCCAGAATTCTCTGCTAGAATCTTTACAAAATACTTACTGTTTAATTCACAAACAAAAATACTACCACGAAATTTATATGTAGGTATTTCAAGAAGTACTGAACAGTGATTAGTATTTTTCCAAGCGACTACAACGTGGGGTTCTACAAGAAGGGCATTAGAAGGTTTCTACAGGGAAGGCACCACGAGTATAACGTTCCTGGTGTTGCAAACGTCCATAGACCACGGTCACCACTTTCCATCAGGTTGGCCGTGTGCTTGTCTGCCTCCTAAGTGGTATAAAAAAGTACAGAAAGATATTGAAATTTGCATTTTCACTTTTCGGTATCTACCTACATTGAATAACTAAAAGTTTAAAAATAAAGTTAAAAATGATCACATCCTCAGGGTTCAAGTAACTTGGTGCTTCCTCTTGTCGTTATGGGTGCAGTATCAGTGATTGGAGGATTAAGTGCACTTCGTCTTCCAGAAACTTTACATACCTCTTTGCCCCAAACTGCTGAAGAAGGCGAAGAATTTGGCAAAGACTGGTCTTATGCTGAATGCATGAATTGTGGAGATCAAAAGTAAGTCATACATTGTGTGCAAGTATACCTACTCATGCCTTATTTTAGTTATAGTTTTTTATTAATGGATAAAACAAAATTTAACAAACTTACTTATCTATAAATACCTTCCTACCTAAACATAAAATTTAGTTCAGATAATCCCTTTTAAACATCACAAGAGCAAAGTTTACACTTGATGCTTTTAATGTTTACTTAACGGTAATAGATTTGTAGTTTGATTTAAAGATTAGGTACATACGTACGCAATAACGCAAATAGCAATGGATGGAGCTTTGAGTAACACCTATATTGAGTAACAGTATATTTACCTAAGTGTAGAGCGAAAATGTTATTTGACTGAAAATCACATATACCCAAGTAATTAAAACTTAGATTTATTTGGTGGATTCTTGAATGAAGTTGTGATGAATATAATTACATCAACATAGCTTGCTTATGGCATCGACCTTGCGAATTAGTATTTAGATCTCTTATCTCTAGATCTATGATATAAAAATATTAAATTGTATAAATTGTAAGTAGTTACTTATTTTTGCCTTCAGGAAAATAGCAGATGCTGATTCATATGAAAATTTAGACCAACTAGAACTAACACAAGCACCGCAAGATGAAGATGAGGTATTACAAATACCTGACATCAGGCGCAGCTCCATGCGGAAACTGGTGCGCCAATCGAGCATAGTGGAAACCCAACGTGACGTTGATGGCAATATAAAAATGACATACTGGTTTTAAAGTTACAGGTTCAATTAGTATTTCAATAAATGGTATTCGGTAGTTTTGCTCACTTTTTTGGTGATTACATTTATTACGTACCTACCCAATGCGGTCTTTACCATAGAGTCACTCGGCGCACGTGCCCAGGGCCCACCGAAGGAGCGACTATTTCTTGCATACCAACAAAACATTTTTCTCACAGAAAAATTGACTAGAGAGTTGTTTGTGCTATTATTTTGAAGACAAATTGTCGGCGGTCTACGCCCCCGGTGTTACAAACGACCATAGGCCATAGTAACCAATCTATCAGGTAGGCCTGTTTTGTTTATTTATATCACCTCAACGGTAGAAAAAATCAAAAAATGGCCCCCAAATTCTTGTATACCCAGAGCCCCCGGCATAGGTAAAGACGGCCTTTTACCTACCATCTATCACTGAATAGACAATTGGGTATTTGAAAAAAATTTTTTTTTGTGATAAATGGAAAGATTATATATTAGTTTTATAACAAAACTATTTTTTTATTTTTTTTTCGCAATAATTCATAAGTTATTTCAAAATAAAAATAAAATTTTGAATCCAGTACCGAAGACACGCCGACAACTCCCGAACAAACCCGAGCGCGTGTGACGTCATAATGTTAGTTTTCACTCATTGCAGTTGATAGAAAAATAATAAATAGTGTTTTGATCTATATAATTTTGTTGTCATTATTAAATATTTTTATATTAAAAATGTCGAACCTCAAAAGTTATCGTTCTTGTTTTGTACCATTATGTACGAATACTACAAAGGCAACTCCTGATAAAATGTTTTTAAATGTTCCCCAAGATGACAAACGTCGAAATAAATGGTTTCAAGCAGTGCACCGTGATAATCCCCAAACAAAATCGATTTTTTTTTTACTTTTCATTAATAGTTAAAGTAACTGAATAAGCTTTACTCCGAACTCGGTGTTCTCGTCATACCCGTCCTTTCACAATACAAATATTATTTTTACGACTTAGTTGAACATAACCTATAGCTTTGTCGCCGTAACTCTCACGCGATGCTCTGCAATTTATGAAATAAATAATTATATTTAATGTAATGGAGAATAAATAATTAAATATTTTCATTTATTATATTATTTTTTAACAAACTTACCTAGATGCCTTGGCACCTTTTTTTTTATCGTGCGCAAAATCCCCACGGATACCACCTCCACCAAAGCCGATGGAGGTGATTATGTCGGACTCGAACCGACCAAAACGCACGCCGTCCATGGGTCCTTGATTGCCGGAGGTGAGATTATACAAGACATATCTCTCGCACCCCGGCAGACCCGGGGACATCTCTGTTGAGATGCCCCTCTTCCCCCAATGTGGGGACCATGGTGTCCCCATTTAGCCCCTGGGTATGGGGTGGCATTTTGCGCCATCGCCGTGGCCTGCTTCTGCTAGGGTGACCGGCGGCTCCACCCGTCACCCCCAGGTCCGCGCTCATGGGGGACGGAGGTCATTCTGCGACCTCCGACGTCCGAGTCGCCTCCGCTCATCGCGGGCAGTGCGGGCCCGGAGTCTTCTCCGGACTCGCTCCGCCACCTCCTTTTCGAGCATTACTTGCTCGCAGAAGGAGGCGGCGGCTGCCCAAGCACTCGCGCATCGTACCATCACCTTGAGCAAGGTGGCGAGCGAGATAACTCCCACCCCTAGGGCTGTCACTAGATCCCGCCTTGGCGTCTCCCACGCCGGGCACTCGGTCAACGTGTGCAGCCCCGAGTCCTCGCTCGCATCACAGTGATGGCACTCGGACGTTGGCTCCTTCTGGATCCGACGCAGGTAATCCCCGAAGCACCCGTGCCCGGTGATCACCTGAGTCAGGCGGTACGAGAGGCTACCATGTGGCCTCTCTAGCCAGTCCCCCATGATGGGTCTTACCGCCGCTACTACAGCGTGCCCTGCCTTGGCACCTCGAACTTCAGCAGAATTAAACCGAATGTCATTTTTAAAAAAATCGGTGATCATAAATATATCAACATCAGGAATATTATCAGACTTTGCCTTAATAAATCCTTTATCACACATAACTAATCGAAACCAACTAGCAACTCGTATTTTAGCAATAATTTTTAATATTATTGTCTAGACATGTGTAATAGCCGTAAACGCTGTACTGTTATTATATAAATAGCTATAACATTATGACGTCACAACTATGGTGACCAATCATGGCGCGTTTATAGTCACGTGACTTTTATTTAAATTTCTTCAATTTTTAATTGTTTATAATTAATTGAAAAAAAAATTTTTTTAAGTTTTTTGCATTAAATATCAATATTATTAATAATAAAGTTTTAAAATACATAAAAAAAATCAATATTTTTTTTTTTTCAAATACTCAATTGTGGTCTGTCCACACTTGATATAGTTATCTATATATCTAGTTAAATACGTTATGGTTACAGGTAGGTACATGCAAATTTGATGTTGTACCTACCTACCTAGCTGGGGAATTATAAAAAAATGTGGAAAGCCAGCTGGATAGGATCGTTAGGTGACAAACACAACCAACAAACAAACAAGGTGACAAACAAACACACGTAAGTAACAAAGTAGTTACACACATAATAATATGCCCTTTTTTGCGTGCGGAAACCCCCTCAATCCCTCAAACCCCACTTCACCGGTGTCAGTCCGGTGTAATGGGTTTATTGAACTCCAATCGTAATATGGGAAGATGTTACATTTACCATTTCTGAAGTAGACTGATATAAACATCGCGAAAAAATGGAGATGCTTAAACTTTTCTTGTAGGCGACTATATCAACAAGGCCACAAACTCTTGAAGTTCTCAAAAAGATTGTCCGTCGCCTAATCGGAAACCTACTTAAAAATGAAAAATAATATGAACTTCTGGCGGCTATCACTTACTCGCTTCCGACTATAAAAACCATGGAAAACCAACTGGTTTTCAACTTGTGTGCCACTTTGTACCTATAAGGCTGCAGTCACACATCTGGAATGGTGTCTCATTCTGAAAGTTCAGAGTTTACTCCGGTCTATTTACACATTCAAGTTTACATAAATTCCCATAAAGCTGAATATTGGCATAGTTGTTCAAAACATCATTATAAAGAAAATCTCAAAAGTCCTCATCGTTCCGAGGTGTGCTAAAAATTTGGCACGGGGTCAAAGGTCAAAAAAATGAGTTTTTTGCGATTTTTAGCGAAACGGTGAGTTTTTTCGCAAAATTACCCCAGTACAAAATTGTAGATCACAAAATTCTCTACAAAAAATATTATATATCAATAATTTTTTTCCTAAAAGCCACCATTTTGGAGATATAACGTTCCGAAAAGTTGGATCAGTCGTAATCCCTCTATTTTGCACACGTTTCCACGCCACCTATGAGGTAGTGTACAAAGCGCGTTTTTTTTAACGTGGTTTCCCCAGTAGGCCTATTCCACGGGTCTGCTGAGATTTTATATGTTTTAAAACTATTGCAAAATAATATTATATATTATAGTGGGCAAAAACAACGGCGGTGTAATTAAATAAAATACTTAAAATAAAAAGTTAGTCGTCTGATTCATAACTGTCCAAGATTTCTGTTTCTTCTTCTTCTTGATCTTCTTCTCCTTCTTCTTCCTGTTCATCCTCTTGTTCTTCTTCTTCTTCTTGTTCTATTTCACACGTAAACTGCCCCAATAGCGATTCCTGATCGGTATCAAACGAATCTTCAAGAGTTGGTGACTCAACATTCGAGCATGATCGGCCTTGACAGTGTGTGCATGCCAGGGAACAAAACAGTCCAACTTTTCTGCAACCACATTTTGCACTACACCCTTTCTTGCAGTTGCAAAATATTGTGTTGAGAAGTTTCTCAGGTGCTGGTGGAAGTAAAGTTTGAACTGGCTCTAGTGTATTGTCGATCAACTTCCAACCCCAGTCTTTAGGGTCCAGCTGATTACCAAGCCACACTTGAACTTGGTAATATACCCGAAACAGATGTTGATGAGCAGCTACTGAGGTTGGAGGAAGAGAAGCTAAGTTGACTTGTTTTTTATTACGCGTATTTTTCACGAAAGATGTGTATCGAAAAAACCACTTGCTTAGATAAGTTGCGATACACATCTTTCGTGAAAAATACGCGTAATAAAAAACAAGTCAACTTAGCTTCTCTTCCTCCAACCTCAGTAGCTGCTCATCAACATCTGTTTCGGGTATATTACCAAGTTCAAGTGTGGCTTGGTAATCAGCTGGACCCTAAAGACTGGGGTTGGAAGTTGATCGACAATACACTAGAGCCAGTTCAAACTTTACTTCCACCAGCACCTGAGAAACTTCTCAACACAATATTTTGCAACTGCAAGAAAGGGTGTAGTGCAAAATGTGGTTGCAGAAAAGTTGGACTGTTTTGTTCCCTGGCATGCACACACTGTCAAGGCCGATCATGCTCGAATGTTGAGTCACCAACTCTTGAAGATTCGTTTGATACCGATCAGGAATCGCTATTGGGGCAGTTTACGTGTGAAATAGAACAAGAAGAAGAAGAAGAACAAGAGGATGAACAGGAAGAAGAAGGAGAAGAAGATCAAGAAGAAGAAGAAACAGAAATCTTGGACAGTTATGAATCAGACGACTAACTTTTTATTTTAAGTATTTTATTTAATTACACCGCCGTTGTTTTTGCCCACTATAATATATAATATTATTTTGCAATAGTTTTAAAACATATAAAATCTCAGCAGACCCGTGGAATAGGCCTACTGGGGAAACCACGTTAAAAAAAACGCGCTTTGTACACTACCTCATAGGTGGCGTGGAAACGTGTGCAAAATAGAGGGATTACGACTGATCCAACTTTTCGGAACGTTATATCTCCAAAATGGTGGCTTTTAGGAAAAAAATTATTAATATATTTTTTGTAGAGAATTTCGTGATCTACAATTTTGTACTGGGGTAATTTTGCGAAAAAACTCACCGTTTCGCTAAAAATCGCAAAAAACTCATTTTTTTGACCTTTGACCCCGTGCCAAATTTTTAGCACACCTCGGAACGATGAGGACTTTTGAGATTTTCTTTATAATGATGTTTTGAACAACTATGCCAATATTCAGCTTTATGGGAATTTATGTAAGCTTCCTCCTGATTTTAGGCTTAAATAGACCGGACTACTCCGGTCTATTTACACATTCAAGTTTACATAAATTCCCATAAAGCTGAATATTGGCATAGTTGTTCAAAACATCATTATAAAGAAAATCTCAAAAGTCCTCATCGTTCCGAGGTGTGCTAAAAATTTGGCACGGGGTCAAAGGTCAAAAAAATGAGTTTTTTGCGATTTTTAGCGAAACGGTGAGTTTTTTCGCAAAATTACCCCAGTACAAAATTGTAGATCACAAAATTCTCTACAAAAAATATTATATATCAATAATTTTTTTCCTAAAAGCCACCATTTTGGAGATATAACGTTCCGAAAAGTTGGATCAGTCGTAATCCCTCTATTTTGCACACGTTTCCACGCCACCTATGAGGTAGTGTACAAAGCGCGTTTTTTTTAACGTGGTTTCCCCAGTAGGCCTATTCCACGGGTCTGCTGAGATTTTATATGTTTTAAAACTATTGCAAAATAATATTATATATTATAGTGGGCAAAAACAACGGCGGTGTAATTAAATAAAATACTTAAAATAAAAAGTTAGTCGTCTGATTCATAACTGTCCAAGATTTCTGTTTCTTCTTCTTCTTGATCTTCTTCTCCTTCTTCTTCCTGTTCATCCTCTTGTTCTTCTTCTTCTTCTTGTTCTATTTCACACGTAAACTGCCCCAATAGCGATTCCTGATCGGTATCAAACGAATCTTCAAGAGTTGGTGACTCAACATTCGAGCATGATCGGCCTTGACAGTGTGTGCATGCCAGGGAACAAAACAGTCCAACTTTTCTGCAACCACATTTTGCACTACACCCTTTCTTGCAGTTGCAAAATATTGTGTTGAGAAGTTTCTCAGGTGCTGGTGGAAGTAAAGTTTGAACTGGCTCTAGTGTATTGTCGATCAACTTCCAACCCCAGTCTTTAGGGTCCAGCTGATTACCAAGCCACACTTGAACTTGGTAATATACCCGAAACAGATGTTGATGAGCAGCTACTGAGGTTGGAGGAAGAGAAGCTAAGTTGACTTGTTTTTTATTACGCGTATTTTTCACGAAAGATGTGTATCGAAAAAACCACTTGCTTAGATAAGTTGCGATACACATCTTTCGTGAAAAATACGCGTAATAAAAAACAAGTCAACTTAGCTTCTCTTCCTCCAACCTCAGTAGCTGCTCATCAACATCTGTTTCGGGTATATTACCAAGTTCAAGTGTGGCTTGGTAATCAGCTGGACCCTAAAGACTGGGGTTGGAAGTTGATCGACAATACACTAGAGCCAGTTCAAACTTTACTTCCACCAGCACCTGAGAAACTTCTCAACACAATATTTTGCAACTGCAAGAAAGGGTGTAGTGCAAAATGTGGTTGCAGAAAAGTTGGACTGTTTTGTTCCCTGGCATGCACACACTGTCAAGGCCGATCATGCTCGAATGTTGAGTCACCAACTCTTGAAGATTCGTTTGATACCGATCAGGAATCGCTATTGGGGCAGTTTACGTGTGAAATAGAACAAGAAGAAGAAGAAGAACAAGAGGATGAACAGGAAGAAGAAGGAGAAGAAGATCAAGAAGAAGAAGAAACAGAAATCTTGGACAGTTATGAATCAGACGACTAACTTTTTATTTTAAGTATTTTATTTAATTACACCGCCGTTGTTTTTGCCCACTATAATATATAATATTATTTTGCAATAGTTTTAAAACATATAAAATCTCAGCAGACCCGTGGAATAGGCCTACTGGGGAAACCACGTTAAAAAAAACGCGCTTTGTACACTACCTCATAGGTGGCGTGGAAACGTGTGCAAAATAGAGGGATTACGACTGATCCAACTTTTCGGAACGTTATATCTCCAAAATGGTGGCTTTTAGGAAAAAAATTATTAATATATTTTTTGTAGAGAATTTCGTGATCTACAATTTTGTACTGGGGTAATTTTGCGAAAAAACTCACCGTTTCGCTAAAAATCGCAAAAAACTCATTTTTTTGACCTTTGACCCCGTGCCAAATTTTTAGCACACCTCGGAACGATGAGGACTTTTGAGATTTTCTTTATAATGATGTTTTGAACAACTATGCCAATATTCAGCTTTATGGGAATTTATGTAAGCTTCCTCCTGATTTTAGGCTTAAATAGACCGGACTAGTTGCACATTCCACAATTTGCACACATGGTTCACGCCACAGAACAGAAAAAACTAGTAGAATTGAGACACGATCGTTTCAGTAGCGGAACCGATGTCGCCAAATTCACACATACCTACAACCGTTAATAATACCATGCATTACTAGTACCTAAGTGCCAGCTTTGAGTGGTGGAATTTACTACCACTTTCAATGCCATATAAGCTCAAATCATAGATTATTATATTTAGTGTCTGAAATCATACTTAGGTATTCCAAAACTATTTTTAAGGGATTTTATGACATGGTAACTAGAACCTTCATGTCAAGTCTTATTTCATTTTGTAACACTTTATTAACTAATCTAGATGGAATGATTGTTGATGATGATGATGATGATGATGATGATGACAATGACAATGATGCATGATAGTTGCCTCAGTAATATAGTGAAAACTTTACTGAAAGCTTTTTTAAGGAGATTTGGCACCAACATGAAAAATCACAATTCGATGGGAGTAACATGTCACTTTCTAATTCGAAATGAAACACTGCAGCGATGTCACACTTTTGGCGTTACGTTACTATAGGTATTATCACGCATGAGACAATTAAAAAAAAAGTATCGATACCAAAGAGTACAGTAATCGATGATGTACATAAGCTGACAGAATCCGACAGAAATTTCATCTCGATTGTCTAACACTGTTGCCTGATTGGGGGGATTCCCCCTAAATTTGGGGGATTTTTATAGTTACGGGGGATATAGGCTGGATATTCGGAGGGAAAATAATGGGTTTGGAGGGGATTGGGTGATTTTAACCCCCAAACCAGTGATTTAGAATTCATGATATTGAAAAACCGGGTCCGTAGACTTAATTCACTTTGGCTAATTCACCCAGGGTAATTAGGTATAACCCTACCGACCTAATTAATCTTATTTGTATTTCATTCTTTTAACACACACGCTATAGAAACCCTGAGAATATATTTTATCTTGTTTGTGAAGTAAAGTTCGTAGAAATGTTTGAATGATTGTGGCTCAATGCCATATTAACAAAATGGAACCGATCAAAATCTGTCGATAGATGGACCATTATCTAAAACATAAGATATTTTCTATCCTGTGGGATACTACAGGAATGAAACAATGTGACATGAGTGGCGCCGCGGAATCATCTTGTTAATAAGTAAATAGGTATTTTTTTGTAAAAAGTTAGGAAAATCCTAAGTTTTGGGGGTTTCTGGAATGCCTTTGGGGAGAAATCTAAACCATCATCTGGCAGCACTGTTATCAAATGTCAAACTGTTGTCAAAAACTGGTGAATGCGACGTACGTGTCGTAGTCGTAACGTAGTTTTTTTTTAGATAGCGATTTGAGTGAATGTGTGTATTGTGTCGAAGACTTTGTACGAATTGTGAAAATGTTTTATCCTAATAAAGGACTTTTACTACGTCTAAGTCTAGCGTGTATCATAGTAGTTGCATTAGGACATAGTCATAGTCACGATCATTCTCATGACGAGCCACCGGCGTTTAAATACTCCAAAAGTGCAAATGAACAACATAAAAAAACAGTGATATCTGAACCAGATTACGACTTATATATAAGAGCATTAACTTCAACTCTGTTTATAAGCATAGTTCCATTCTTTATACTCTTCTTCATACCTATTGACGGCACAGCAGAGAAACAACCATTACTCAAGATCTTGTTGTCATTTGCTTCCGGCGGTCTTCTCGGCGACGCATTTCTGCATTTAATTCCTCACGCGCTTATGTCAAGTGGTGGTTCTGAAGCACACAGTCACAGTCATTCACATTCACATGACAGTGAAACCCATGAACCCCACGATATCACTGTTGGCCTTGGAGTACTGGGGGGAATCATAACATTCCTAGTGGTTGAAAAAACTCTCAGACTATTTGATGGTGGACATGGTCACTCTCATGGACCAGAAAAGAAAAAATCTGATGACAAACAAAAAAAGAAAGGCAAAGATAAAAAAGAGGATATTAAGATTGCTGGATATTTAAACCTTGCTGCTGACTTCACACACAACTTCACTGATGGACTGGCAATTGGTGCATCATACATAGCAGGACAGAACATTGGTCTCATAACAACTATAACAATATTTTTGCACGAAATTCCACATGAAATTGGTGACTTTGCTATTCTGGTCCAATCTGGATGCTCCCGCAAGAAGGCCATGATGTTGCAGCTGCTGACTGCTTTTGGAGCTGTATCTGGCACAGTGCTGTCCATATATCTCAGAGGATCAAGTGATGGTTTGGTTTCCTCACTGATACTACCCTTCACCGCTGGAGGCTTCATTTACATTGCTACTGTATCTGTTATTCCAGAACTGTTAGAAGGATCAAATAAATTATCCCAGTCAATAAAAGAAATTATAGCTCTCCTGGCTGGGGTTTATATGATGGTACTTATTGCACAGTATGAGTAGTATAATTATATAATTTTTTATTAGAAGAGATGTGCATATTTTTACATTGTACTATTTTTCCAGTAAGTAAATCAATTAACATCACATGCTATTGTTTCCATATTGTTGTTAATAAATTATATCATGTTATTTACCCACATAGTTGTTGATATATTTTAAAAGGATGGACATTATTATTATATTAACCCTCATGCCCCTGCCAGTAGAAACATCTTTCTAAAACTGGTGAGATTGAAACATTTCTCTAAGTCGTAATAATGGAAGATTTAGAGTTATTGAAAATTTGTAATGATCAATTTAGAAGGTTACTAAAATAGATTAAACTATTAAAAAATTAAATTGTAAATCACCTTAATTTTTCTATTTCTTTGATGTTGTATGAAGCTTGTAATGATTTTATACCTAGTAAAATGTATAAAAACTAAAATATGTAATCATAACAGGATTATGTACCTTTTCATTGTTCTTTATAGATGCAACTGTTGATTTGGCATATTAGGAAGAAAGACGCATCTTCCATAGTCTACTTCAGTTTTGTAAGCCACACAGTTACACAGCTTATGTTATCTATTTGGAGTAGTTAAAACTGTAGCCTTAGTTTGCTTTTGAAGATTTAATTCAGTTTTACTACTCATAAAATTGTACCAAACTCAAAATTCAAGGCTTTTTATTAATTGAATAAGAGTTTACATATTTACAGTATACATTTATAATTAGGTGGTGCATAGCTGTCCACTCATTCAATCTGCCCCTGTGACATAAAGGCCTCCCCCAGTGTTTTCCAACTCTCCCTGCATCTCGCCAGCCTCTGCCACAGAGGGCCAGTGGCCTTTCTCAGGTCATCCGACCACCATGCATACTGTCTGCCTCTCCTACACTTGGTGTTGTGTCAGGGTGTCCATTCTGTGACCTTCCTAGACCACTTTGGCTTTTGTCCTCTGAGCAGGTGTCCTGTCTATCTCCATTTCAGCTTTCTGGTTCTTCTCATCACATCTTCCCATTTGGTGATCTTTCAGAGGTCTGCGACTCTTCTCAGATTGTTTCTTGTGTAGCCCAATATACTTCTTTCCATACTCCTCTGACAAGTCACAAGTTTTTTATTTATTTATATTTGGTATAAATTCAAGAGAATTGTTGAGGCACAGGGTGCAAACTAATGATTTGAGTGAAAGGATAGAGATACCTACTGAATTTAAATTTGTTTCTTACCGAGACTACGTCATAATATATGACCCGATACAGTCAGACATGTCCATGAATGAGGTCTTACTGAATTTACAACAATTGCTTACATATAGGTAGGACTGTCTTCACCATATGTACTGCATATAGCCCCCATAGAATGCTTTATATAGGTACCTAAAGCCAGTAATTGTGAATGAATAGTAAAATCCACTCCCATTATTAATTTGATAATCATAACGCATGTGCCTTTTCATGTTGTATTATTTTTAACAGTTTGTTAAAAATATCACTTTATATATACCTATGTGCTACTGCTACTGTTTTTGAGATGTAAAGCAATACAGCCTATTAGCAATAAATACTGGATAAATAAGATCAAATAAATGAAAGAAATAAAACTCTTAATGCAGAAATATTTTTATTTTAAAATTTACTTCTTCTTAGAGACACCAACAGTTCTTCCTCTCCTACCAGTGGTCTTGGTGTGCTGACCACGCACACGTAGACCCCAGTAATGACGCATACCCCTGTGAGCACGGATCTTCTTAAGCCTTTCCAAATCCTCACGGAGTTTGGAATCCAAATTAGAGGAAGTAAGCTGACTGTACTTGCCATCTACAATATCCTTCTGCCTATTGAGGAACCAGTCTGGGATTTTGTACTGTCTAGGATTGGACATAATAGTAACAATCTTTTCAACCTGAAACAAATACCAAATGCTATAATATTGTGTGATAAAGTCCAAACTATAATTTCACATTGGTACTATTTCACCAATTTTAGGACCCAAGTAGGAAGTATTGAAAGTCGGCACGGAATTACAACATACTATATATAACATCAGGATGATAACAAACGAATCCTGCGAGGTCGCGTCTTTGTTTACAAAAAAATCAACAGATACGTACCTCCTCTTCAGTGCATTCACCAGCACGCTTGTCAAGATCGATGTCGGCTTTCTTGAGAACAATGTTGGAATATCTGCGGCCAACTCCCTTGATAGCAGTCATCGCAAACATAACTTTACGTTTGCCATCAATATTCGTATTCATAATACGTAGAATATGTTGAAACTTGTCTGGGATTACCAGCGACTGAAACAAATTTGACATTCACCAGTTAACAAAATATCCATAAATATATCACTAACAACAGTTCGGTAACACAAAATTGGAACAAATTTTTATTTACACTAAGTGATCGCAACGAAATTTAAAGATTATTACCATTCTGACAAAAAATATTTAGTCCCACCGCCTCTAACAACCACGGTTCACGGGTAAAAGAATGACATTGACAGTAAATAAATGACAACTTAACAAAAGTTGCCATCTCAAACAGCGCTTACATTCTCGCAATATAACAGGGTAATAAAAAATATAATATAAATCTCCTATATTATATTACTATAATAATATATAATTATACTCTTTGTTATAAGTCCAATATATTATAAAAAGTAATATATTATAATCGTGATTAAAAAGTCACTTCCACTTGCTTTTTGTTTCCATGACACAAATCAGTGAATATATTTAAGAGTCAGTCAACGAGGCTAGAAATCACTGATCAGCAAACCCCTATCCAGAATAATAATAAAAACCAAAGAATAAAATAGATTTATTAAACTTGCTCTCTGAAATCAAAATATTAGAAAAATACTCATACTTACTTTTCAGTTATTCATTGAGTTATTGAGTTCGCAAAATCAGGTGGTGCAGGTCGGGTGCGTGTGCTTTTGCTATCTATCGCCCTTTTTCTAATATAGTATTTTTACTGTACTTACTGTCTAAAGGGCAACGTGCTTTTGTTTCAGCTTCTTCACTTCTTGAGTCAAAGTATCCCCTACCCTAATGGTTATTCAATTTTTTTCTAACTTGCCTAAGAATTAACGAACTTACAATGACAACATTGATTTCAGCTCAAATATTTTTTACAAATAGTAACATTGCATCAATGAGTGTTCTTCCGTCGGTGGTGTGCCGGTTTCTTATTTTTTACGGATTCCAGTTTTTATCTAAAGGTTTAAAGAAATAGTGAACACAATGCATACGGAAACCACGTTAACCCTTATACAAATATTGGAAAAGACTGTATCACCAGGTGAGAATCCATGTTTTGTAATTTACCGTACATTTATGGCGCTTCAGGTCGTCAACCGACTTACTTATCATCTAACGTAACTGTTTTAAATATAATTTGGCCAAACATCGTACGAGCAGTGATAAATCTCATGAATCTTGTCAAAAATACTGGTGTCATACATAATTTAGACAATTTGGTGTAGTGTGGATGACAAAGATGCATATCTGTCATGTAAGGAAAATTCTAGGTTCACCTACAATTCAAGTTTCACTATCATACGCGGCAATGAACTACTTAAACAATTCACAGTATCAACAGACTCCGATGTATCTGTGTATTCTGACGGTGATTTGTGATACGATATATAAATTGTTACTTTCTACAATTTGAAGGTTATTATTTGTAATCTCAAATACACCTTTGACACTTCAGCCGTTTTCTATGATTTCAAATTATTTCCAACCTATCAACTATTATGCACGTTTTAATTGTATTGCTGTTATTCTTAGTAAGGTTCTTAGATATGTAATTTTGCAACATATGCTTACTCCATATATTGTACGACTTAAATGGTTAATTTATACTTTTTCTACAAAATTCCGCATTCTTACAATGATAAAATTCAATAACATCATACTGTTCGTCTTTTAATGTAGAAGTAATATATAAATTGCATCCAATACAAAGTACTTATTTTGTTGTTAGTTATGATACCATCTGAAAGTGTCAATTTATAATAAGCACCCTGATAAAGCATTGTATAGATTTAAAAATCGCAAGATAATACTAGATATGTTGATAAAATGGAATTAGCCTGTTTTGAAAATTAATTAACAATTTAATCCTTTCTTTTCACTTGTTTATATATTTCGCTCATTAAAGTCTTGAAAAATATTATGAAAAATGCTATTACATGAGATAATACATAAAAAAACCAATCAAATCCAATGCTTTTCATACAAAACAATCAATAAAATGTGAAATAGTTGTGAAATATTGTTTTATGTCTTTCACAAGCAAACAATACAGAAATCGTTTAATACTAATTCCAGATCGCAATGAGTTGGAGGCTGCTGAAACATACCTCAACCATGCTGCTGCCACTAATTTTACAACATTTATCAAAATGTTGTCTGATGTGCTGGTTCAAGGTGGAAACAGTCAAGTGGCTAGGATGGCTGCAGGCTTACAGCTTAAAAACCACTTGACCTCTAAAGATCCCGCATTGAAACAGCAATACCAACAAAGGTGGCTGGCACTACCCGAAGACATCAGATTATACATTAAAAAAAATGTAAGGCACATCATATACAAAATCACAAACAGGAGTTATGTTATACCTACTTACTTGCATTTTTGTGTATTGAAAAATATTTTGAATGATGACT
The DNA here is from genome assembly GCA_963691645.1 of Pelosia muscerda. NCBI lineage: Eukaryota > Metazoa > Arthropoda > Insecta > Lepidoptera > Erebidae > Pelosia > Pelosia muscerda. The sequence goes on from OY829100.1 coordinate 12,585,305, forward strand.
TTTTAAAATTGTCACTATTATTTTACTAATTGCATCCTGTATATTCCTTCTGTTCTTATTTCAAATTCTTCCTTCAAACATATCAGGGACAAAACTTGAGGGAAATCGAGTATGGGAACTATAAAACAAATTTAGGGTGTTCAATACTCTATGTAAATCCATCGTGCACTCACATAAACTGTTTATTAAAAGATTGAATGGATTTGCTGATCATAGTAAGGAAAGTATATTAATTCCTTAAAATGATAATGGTTCCTTTCATATTTTTTTTTAGATTTTAGCAGCAATTGGAACAGAGAACAGCAGGCCGAGTTCGGCTGCTCAGTGTGTAGCATATGTAGCAGTTGCAGAATTACCTGTAGGCCAATGGAATGATCTAATACCTATGCTAGTAGAAAATGTTGTTAATTTGCAATCAACTGAACTTAAAAAAGAAGCAACTCTAGAAGCTATTGGTATGTATTTACTTTCAAACAAATATTGGTTTGAAAATTTAAGATATATAATATGATAAGCTGTAATGTTATTAAATATTTGTTACTATTGTAGTAAACAACCCCTGGCTATTCCAATTCATTCAATGATCTGAAATAACTTCTCATTCTAAATACTTACTTGGAAAGCACTGCCTCATATGTGCTATTTTCCACAACCCAATCTTTTCTCTAATATGTTATAAATGATGGGAGCTTTCAATCCTGTTGCCAGCATGTTTTTTATATGAATTAGTCCCAACACCAAAACCATAAATCTATTTACAATTCCACCATTAATAACTATTGATATTTTGGCTAAAATCTGGCAGTAAGACACCCAGTTTTCTAAAATGTTTCTTTTTTTAAATTGGCTTAATCTCTAAATAAACTTTCTCTCTAAATTTCATTGAAAAAATTTTACTTATTGTTGTACATTATCCCATTGCATGATCATTCCAGGATACATTTGTCAAGAAATTGATGCTGAGGTTTTGACAGAACAAAGTAACCCAATTCTTACTGCTATCATCCATGGTATGAGGTCTATTGAAACTAGCAATCATGTTCGACTTGCTGCCACTCAAGCTTTACTGAACTCGCTGGAATTTACTAAAGCTAATTTTGATAAGGAAAATGAAAGAAACTTTATAATGGAAGTTGTTTGTGAGGCTACACAATCTAGTGATATGAGGATCAGTGTTGCAGCTCTCCAATGTTTAGTATGTATTTCTCTTATTTGTGTTGATTTGAATTTGTTGTCTTATATCCATGTTGCTTTAATTGTCAATTTCTATATTCTAGGTTAAAATACTGTCATTGTACTACCAATATATGGAACCGTATATGGGCCAAGCACTATTTCCTATTACTTTAGAAGCTATGAAATCTGATGTTGATGAAATATCCCTTCAGGGCATTGAATTTTGGTCCAATGTCAGTGATGAGGAGATAGATCTTGCTATTGAAGAAGTTGAAGCAGCCGAAGCAGGTACTGTGAAATTTTTGTCATGAAACCTAATTTATTCAATCTTCTCCCTTTTTTTTGTAAATATGTTTGCTCCTTGATTGATTATTTATTATATTTGAACAATTAATATTATTGGAACAATTTTTCTATGATTAGGGCGACCTCCAGCTAGAACTTCAAGATTTTATGCCAGAGGAGCATTACAATATCTTGCACCAGTCCTTATGCAAAAGTTAACAAAACAAGATGACACTGACGATGAATTAGAATGGAATCCATCTAAAGCTGCATCTGTTTGTCTCATGCTTTTATCAAACTGTTGTGAAGATGAAGTGGTTCCTCATGTTTTACCATTTATAAACACAAATATCAAGAATGAAAATTGGCGGTATAGAGAGGCTGCTTTGATGGCCTTTGGTTCAATTCTTGGAGGGTTAGAAGCAAATACCCTAAAACCATTAGTGGAAAAAGCCATGCCAACATTGATTGAAGCTATGTATGATACCAGTGTAGCTGTACGAGACACTGCTGCTTGGACGTTTGGAAGGATTTGTGAAATTGTGCCTGAAGCTGCTATAAATGAAACATATTTGAAACCACTTTTAGAAAGTCTTGTTAATGGCCTAAAGGCGGAGCCACGAGTTGCTGCTAATGTATGCTGGGCCTTTACAGGCCTCGCAGAAGCTGCATATGAAGCAGCTGACTGTGGTGAATCTAATCAACCAAAAACATATTGCATGTCGAAATATTTCGATTTTATTGTGCAAAGACTTCTAGAAACTACAGATCGTCAAGATGCTGCTCAACATAATCTAAGATCTGCTGCTTATGAAGCACTCATGGAAATGGTTAAAAATTCACCAACTGATTGTTATGTTACTGTCCAAAAGACAACTATGGTTATTTTGGAGAGGCTACAACAAGTTCTGCAGATGGAGAATCATATTTCAAGTCAAGCAGATCGTTCACAATTTAATGATCTTCAAAGTCTATTGTGTGCGACACTTCAGTCTGTCCTCCGTAAGGTAACGCCTGAAGATGCGCCACAAATTTCAGACGCAATTATGACTGCCTTATTGACCATGTTTGCTGGCAACGCAGGAAAAGCTGGTGGTGTGCAAGAAGATGCCCTTATGGCTGTCTCAACTCTAGTTGAAGTGTTAGGAGAAGGATTTCTGAAATATATGGATGCCTTCAAAAGGTATCTTTTTGTAGGACTTAAAAATCATCAGGAGTATCAAGTATGCATTGCAGCTGTAGGCCTCACAGGCGATATTTGTCGTGCATTAAAAAGCAAGGTAAGTTGAGAAGATTGTAACCATTTATTTCATTCAACAAATTTCTCTTTCACAATCATATAAATTTTAAACTTCTGAACTTCTAAACTTAAGGGTGTCTAAACACGGACTTCGTATTTCAGGTATTGCCATATTGTGATGAGATCCTAGTTTTGTTGTTGGAAAATCTTGGTGACCCTTCTATTCATCGCTCAGTAAAACCACAAATTTTGTCAGTGTTTGGTGATATCGCTTTAAGCATTGGACCCGATTTTGCTAAGTATTTCGATGTTGTGATGCAGATGTTGCAGCAGGTAATGTCATTTTCATACTCTATGGCTAGTATTAATTCATTAATATCTAAAATCATCAATAATGGTGTGTGATATTTGTTATAGGCAAGCAATGCTCAAGTAGATCGTAATGATTACGACATGGTTGAATATTTAGGAGAACTACATGAAAGCGTGCTTGAGGCCTACACTGGCATTATCCAGGGCTTAAAAGGATCGACCGGCGAGGTAAGACTCATTTTGAAAGATATTTGACAGCGTAGATATATAAGACAGCAGAAGAAAAATATAGAGCATTATGACTACAGTCAATGAAAATTTTGATCATATTATGTTGTGTAGTAAACTGAAGGTCACCTTTACTGCCTTTGTGTCATATCATGTTAAATTGTCAAATGCAGACTATTTAATTGCAAATCGCAATCGAAGGTGCAATTAAACAGTCTGCATTTGACAGTGACAACCACCTCGGTTCGTATTTTCGCCATTTCACAGAATGTATACCGGTTGATTTTATAGTCGTTTCAGAAAAAAAGATTTTGGCCCCAATTTCGATAGTAAAATCAAGGAAGTCCTAATTAGGCGAAAAAAAAAATTTTTTTTACACGACCCATACATTTTTCTGTTCCCCTGTACATTATTGCCATACATAATTTTTTTTTTTTTCAAAATTAAAACTTCCAGTCGATTTTGCTACCGAAACTGTGTGTGAAACAAAATATTCTTTTTCCGAAACAACTATAAAATCACCGTGTATAGAGGTGTCGCGCCTAATCAAGCGGTGACTGTACAGGTGCGGTCGGACGTGGCGCTGGTGGAGCCGCACGTGCCGGCCATCGTGACGTTCATGATGCACGTGGCGTGCGAGCCGGAGCGCACGGACGGGCACATGTCGGTGATCGCGGGGCTGACGGGCGACCTGTGCACGGTGTTCGGCGCGCGCGTGCTGCCGCTGCTGGAGACGCGGCCGCTGCTGGACCTGCTGCAGGCCGCGCGCCGCTCGCGCACGCCGCGCACCAAGGCGCTGGCCTCCTGGGCCACCAAGGAGATCCGCAAGCTCAAGCAGCAGGCGCCGCTCACTAGCTGGCGAGTACATTTATTGAATACCGTAAAACGGGGTGAATAGAAATCCAGGGGTGGATAGAAATAAAATGGTCATTGGAATATTTTAAATGAATTCTTTTACAAAATTTTAACTAAATAACAGATATTTTGTGATTCTGTTATTACAATGAACTAATCCAAATTTTTGCTTAAAAGAAAATAACTACAGGATTTAGCTGACCATTTCATTTCTATTCACCCTACAATCTCTATCCACCCAGTTTTACTGTACAACTTTATTTGAAAGTCAAACTTTTCCACGATATTTATTACTAGCTGACCCGCGCAACTTCGTCTGCGTCATCCCGTTTTTGCAACATTTTTCATTCCTACTCCACACCTTTTGCTCTTAGCATGATGTTATATACACGAACCTTCCTCTTTAACCATCTATTAAAAAACCGCATCCAAAATTCGTTGCGTAGTTTAAAGCATACATTTAGATTTAAGCATACTAAGGGACATAAGGACATGAAAAATAGGGACAGAGAATGTGACTTTGTTTTATACAATGTTGTGATTCACTGGTTTCGCTACCAAATGAAAATGCCAGCGAGTGCATTATTAGAGTCCATTATACTATGTTGAACTCGAGATCTTGGATCCAAGTCGCGAGAAAAACGAGGTCGTGGCGCGCGCTTACTGTTCTGATATAATCTATGAATGGAGGATATGGGCTCTTCTACAACCTTAGCACACTGTGCTGTCCTTAAAAGACATCCAAAAACGCGTACTGCGCGTATAAAACATATTTTAGGTCTGAAATATATAATTATATTACTCGAGGTATACTTAGGGGAGCTTTGGCATTAATGCAGACAAAGGCGCATCACTGTATCATTTTATTTTCTGAAATTGGAGTATGTACATTCGAATTTCTATAATGGTTAAATTTTAGACGATAACGCCCCATACAACGAATAGCAAAGTTTCATAATTCTGTGAATCGCGGATTTGTATAGAGAATAGGCAGCGAACAACCAACTTTTCTTTCTGCTAATGATGACAATAATAATACGAAGTTAATTCTCAACAAATAATTTGCTATTCCCAACTTCCCAACATAAACATATAATATTAGCAGGATTTATAGCAACCATAATTATTGCAAAGTTAGCACTTTGACGCTCGCTAGTCTGAGTGCGTGCGTTCGTTCGTGCGTGCGTGTATGTATGCTCCTCAGATATTGGTCTTCTCTTTGGTACGGTAACGAAATAACTGCTTCGACGTGCACTCAAGGTTATGCAAAACTTGTAGATTTAATAAAAGCAAAAATAATATTCCCATTATTATAAAAATAATCCTAAGTGTAAATATTTTACTTTCAGATTTGAAACGTCGCGCTGCCACAGTGATGTAACGCAGTTTCAGACCACTTACTGCTGGTAAATTCGACTGTGTTGGCAGGCATATCGGGTCCGTATTCATAAGTCGTTAGGTGCATTTGTTTAACGGCCTTATTTGTTTTTAATTCTAATCCGACGATTATTATAGTATGGTAGTAGTATTTATGGCCTATATTATTCAGGCCTATAATGTTATGGTATAATTATATATTATTGATCTTTTAAAAACATGTTACCATAACTGTATATAGCATTTATGAAAACCGTTGCTCTTTAATTTACCATGCTTTGCACCATGACAAAGCAGACGTAGCTTATGAACATTATTAAAACTATACTTAATATTTCAAGGGGCAAAAATATTGACACAGTGTTTATAAGCTAACGAAATCGTAAACTTATATTATTGAACTGAAATTGTTTTTTTTTTCATTGCTTATAAGAAGGTTTAATTTAATTACGGCATTAATAGTTTTGATTACAAATCACTGAGTGATTGCAGGCCCCAAACAATGCACTTAGCGTAGCATTATTGAAACTGTTTATTGTATGCCTGACCATAATCTTTCCATAATTATCTTTATAGTTGAAAGCATTTTTCCTATTTGGTATTATAAATACAGACAGTGGCTGTGGTATCTTTACTTATGTGAGATAAAGTGATAGTTTGAAAGAGGACTGGCATGATAGATGATGTATGTTATTTTAGGCATGCACATGTGCAAGGGATTATGAATTTTATAAATTATTATTATGTTTTGTAAGAATATGTATGAAAGATTATATGAATGAGTAAGAATGCATGTGTAGATGCGTGCATGATTATCTCAGATATTTTATAAACTTAGGCATTGTCGATCATAATGAAAATTCGGTATATAATGTATGTTTAAGGTTCCGTCGACGTTACTAGAGACTGAAGGACGCCATATTGGCGACTTTTCTCTTTGTTCATCACAATTCAAGCTTACTAGCAATTAAGAACCATTTATATACCTCCACTTGTCATCTACACAGAGGCATCCTACAATTATTATAGGATATCACATTTTAGTACTTGAGTATAGAACTGCAGCATTGCCAACTGGCGATTTCTTTCATAAATCCTATTGAGCTCAGATCAGCTCAAATCGCTCGTCTCAACAAATTAAGACAGTAGTAGGTAGCTGACTAATTGATTTTGTGATGAATAAAAAGTGTATTTGCCTTCTGATCTCAATATCACATTATTGTACATATGTAATTAAAAAGTTCTTTTTGTCCTTAAGGTGTATTCTGTAATGGCAACTAATAATAGTCATCTTCAGTAATACCAGACGACGAAAACCCAAGAGGGTATACCTTGTTGAAACAAGTGGGCAGGGATCAATCTAAATGAAACTGAATTGTCTCAAAATGGGTATTTTCACCAAAGTGTAGTCTCTTCATAAATGTTACTGTCTCGACTATGTATCTTTTGTTTTTAGGACTAGCTTGTTTTTGTAAATCTATTACATCGGTGGTAACTCTGATTTGAAACATATTGGTAATAATACAATTTTTCATGCACAAATGTTGCAATTTCTTAAAGACCTGCCACAACATCGAGTACGTAACTTATAAACACTACGAGGCCTTTCTTCATGTGGTATATAGCTCAAAGTAAATCTTCCAAGAACGCATCATTAGTATATAGATAATTTTCTAAACATGTTAAGGCGGTTACCGTACTGTGTATTATTTTATCGGTGATTGAAGTTTTATTTCGTTAGTAGGAGTTGTTTTAAAGTTGTCAATCAGTGCCTTTTACCTGTATGATAATGAAACCACGACTCGTATCTTCTACAGTTACGAAACGTTATGACCAATGTTTAATCAATTAGTTCCGTGGACTCGTGAACAGTTTTCTTCATGTTTAAGATGCAGACGAATGTGTGAATATGAAAATACCCTTTCCTTTAGCATACTTTGAACTTTATAATCTTGAGTGCCTGCTAGTCTGTGAGCATCACTGATAGGAATGATGTTTGCGCGAATTATGCAAGAATTTCTTATGTGAAGTGTGTCATTACTACTATTTACCTCTTTTATGTTTTTATGAATTATATATATTTGAGAAAACAGTAATTGGATACACAGTTATTCAAAATAATTCCAAATGTCATACAGGTTACGTATGTACTTATATTTAAGTATGATAGGAGAATATGTGAGGACTAGTGCCATGCCATGAAAGGTTCTGAATTAGAATCATAGGCATTGAGTCAATGAATACCACCCACTTTTCCTGCGCGAATCTAAAACTATTCGTTATTTTGTTATGCCGTATAATTCCATTGGTTTTGAATATGACTATCTGCTACTCTGTAAACTGTTCTATGGTGATTAAACTATTTAGAAGTCATTTGTTTTTCATTGAAATATTATATTCTCACGTTACCTTTCTATGTGGAACAACCTGCTGACTAGTAACCTCGATTACTATTAAATGGGAATATGCTTGCGTAGTCTTTATAAGACTCGGTACAAAGTGAAACAAATTAAACACCTGTCTCCTCTGTGTTGTATAACTCTGGGGAGAGATGTTCATGTAGGAATTTATGGTGTTGTGCCAGCCAACCTGTTGTACCTACACTTTTTTTATCGTGCGAAAAATCCCCACGGATACCCCCCACCGGAGCCGGTTGGGTAGGTTATGTCGGACTCGAACCGACCAAAACGCACGCCGTCTTTGGGTCCTCAGTTACCGGAAGTGAGGTAGTAGCCAACATATCTCTCGCATCCCGGCAGACCCGGGGCCTTCTCTTCGAGATGACCTCCGTCGGGTATAGGGACCACGATGTCCCCACTAGCCCCCGGATATGGGGAGGCGCACTTTGCGCCGCTGCCGCGGCCTGCTTCTACTAGAGTGACAGACGGCTCCACCTGTCACCCCCAGGCCCGCGCTCATGGAGGACGGAGGTCATTCTGCGACCTCCGTCGTCCGAGTCGCCTTCGCTCATCGCGGGCTGTGCGGATCCGGAGTCTTCTCCGAACTCGTTCCGCCGTATCCTTCTCGAGCATTACTTGCTCGCAGAAGGAGGCGCCGGCAGCCCAAGCGTCTGCGCATCGTACCATCGCCGTGACTAATGCGGCAGCCTGTACCTACACCTGCTGTTCAACAGATGAGGATCTTCCTTGGGGTTGCGGTGTCGGAAGGTAGTCGCCCCGCAACAGCCAAACAAGTTACCTACCTACTGTGAAAATAATTTTATGATTAGAAGAAATCTTACCAAGAATGGGCGCCGCCGCATGGGTGTGCACGAGCTGCGCTTGACTACTGTGGCAAGTTGCAACATGTACCTACTTTTATTTCAATAACTAGTTGATGTTCAGAATCAGAAATCTGGTGATCTGATGATATACGTATATTTAAATCCGATGAAGACCTTGCTAATAAAAAAAAACAGTAACAAAGTCTGTTCACTAAGTACCTATTTGCCTATAATACACTTTATCTCCGTCAAAAATTCTACAAAATTATCTATTAGAAAAGCTACATATTATTATAAATTATATAAAAGTTACATACGACGGGTTATGGTTGAGATTCGGTAAACATGTAAAATGAATGATGAAATTGTCCTAAATACGAAAACAAATGGACGTAGGTACCTATTTAAACGTAGAATTGGACGTATTTGCACATTGTCAGCAATAGAAATCGTAGGATATAAGTAGGTACCTAGTGTTCTGTGATAGATAGTGTCAAGGGAAATGAGGGGTGTTATAAGTTTGACGTAGGTATCTTTGCCTCTGACTGTGGCATAGTAGCTCCCGAACGAATGAACCGATTTTGATGTAGTTTTTATTTTGTTTGAAAAGGTGAATTCGTAATGTAGGTAAACGTATTGCGCGAACGGAGCATACCTAATGATTATGTAGCCTGCCTATTGCGTGTTGGCCATTGGTCTGGTCTCGGCGAGTACGTTAAGCCGTTCGGTCTCGGATGTCATAGAAACATCTATGGCAATCGTTACAGGGGAAATGGGTGAAATGGCCCGATGATGGGTAGGTAGGTTGCAGAGAGAAACAGACAGAGAACCTATTTGCGCGCTAATTGTTTAATATAATCTGTGATTGGTGAATCTGAGCTCGCCCACAGCTTCAGCACCGGGTGCTATCCTTAAAAACCGCCTACTGCGCATTTTAGATCACCTTATATATAGGTATAGGTACCTACACAGGGCGCCCCACGGCAATGCCACATGGAGGGAAAGAACTTTAATAAAATTATTGTGGATGGGACATTTTACTGAAAAAGACTTGATTTTAATTTTAGAAACCATTTGAATTGCATTGATAGATTGTTAATAACTGCCTCGTTGAACCGGGAATCGAACCCGGTACCTACAGGAGAAAAAACATCGTTTTGTAGTTTTATGATACCGATCGGAAGGCATGATCGTAAGAGTTATTTTTTGCTAAATAAACTAGTATCAGAAATAACGCGAAGACCATGAATTTAACATGTTTAATACAAAATTAATCATACATCCTACTGAATACAAATTTATCGTTTCGGTTCGATTACCAGTTCAACGAGGCAATTACTAAAAATGTATGAATTCTAATGGTTTTAAAATTAAAATGAAGTATTCTTTCAGTAATGTTCTATCTACAATAATTATGGTACTTTCCCTTCATGTGGCATTGCCGTGGGACGACTAATAACACTGAAAAACATATTTTGAGAGGAGTGTTGTCTTTTCCCCATCTTCGAATTCACTAGAAACTGGCTGTCGCGTAAATAGTCATTCCATTAGTATATTGTAAATTCAAATCAACTAAACCAAAGCCATTCAATTCAACGATAATAGCTTTCAGTTCAGCTCTTCTCTTATTTCATTTTAGAACAATCTGTGGCGCGCGGAGGTTGTGTGATTGACTTGTGTGCTGTCTGCTGTCAACTACTCTACTCGTTGCATTGAAGTTAGAAAAACAAATAAATTATTCACATTTGTAACAACGAAAATACAATAAAATTAAGTTGTAGCATTGGATACTGCAAAGTATTTACTTTAATTTTTATACACTTCAGTTTAGCGATCATCCATCATGAAACCACCATACAAAATCGGTAAGTGTTTTTATTTTGCTTTTCATGTAAAATAACTATGTATATGTAACCGTTTACATGATAAATTATCTTATAATTGTATTGCCATTCATTATCGCATAAAGTAAACAAATATATGAATTACATGTGTTTATCTGAATCTGATACGACCAGATTATTTTTATATTTGTAGGTTATAAACACGCGATTTAGAAACACGAAAACCGGTCTGTGACCCGGCAAATTTGAGATAGGTACTTACAAAAATACTAATTATCTTTGAAATTGCAAATATTACATGAGATTAGCAATTCAAAATCCTCGATAATAGTTTCATCACTAAAAAACAAATGTATAATTAATTAGGTATATACATTCTGGCTCAGCTGTAGAAATAATATCCAACGCCAGTAGGTATGTTCATGTATATAGGTACTCATCCAGGAAATATAACCTCTTTTAAAAATAAATCGTAAAAAATCATATAACTCGATGCTGTAAAAAAAGTTTACCGAGTAGATAAGTGCCTACTATAACAAACTGAAGTGATAACACAACCTAATCGTGGATACCGTTGTATAACAATAATAAAATCTAATTTTTATACATGCATAAAGAAATGTGTATGTTCATGTCTTATATCCTGAAGTTCTAAACTACTGAAGACTCCCAGTTCTAAGCTACATCCACCACCATTTTTCAGCTAAATCAGGAGAGCTGTTTTTGAGTTACAAATAGCGTAATGAACACAATTTTCTTTTGTGTGTAGATTTTATAATCACTTTAAAAAATTGGGCGGGCAACATCTCTCGGGTTCATTTATTTATAAAATAATTACAGTCATTAACATTCTTGTATTGCTATGTTCAGTACAATCAACAACTTGTAATTCAATGATCACTATATCTCTTAAAATGATTCTGAAATAATGGATGACTTTAGATTGACATGGTCATTTATTCAATTCAAAATTCAAATTCAAACTACCTACTATGTTAATTGTGAGCTTGTGCATTCCAATGTAAAATGGATTTATAAATATTTATGTGTTATTCCACTTATGTTACTATTCATTCATAATTTATTACTCTTTCTAGCTGATGAAAAGTTAGCTGAGCTGGGCCGCAATGAGATCATGTTGGCTGAAAAAGAAATGCCTGGACTGATGGCATGTCGCCGCAAATATGCTCCTGCAAAAATTCTTAAAGGGGCTAGGATTGCTGGCAGTCTTCACATGACTGTGCAGACAGCTGTCCTCATTGAAACCCTCATAGAGCTTGGCGCTGAAGTAAGCTATTTTATCATTTGTTGCTTTTAAACTTATTTCACAAAACATAATATTGCAATTTGATTAGTCTTTTTAAAGGTTGCAGATATTATAATTGCAAATAGCATTTAGAAAGAAAATAATAGCATAATAATAGCATGTCATTTGTTTAAAATGGAAGCAAATTAACAAATGAAATCAAGAAAAGGAAGTAGATGGTGAAAGGGTAAAATGGGGTTTACAATTATATTGAAAAAAGTCGAATTTTCCAGATGTGAAGTTTTCAAATTGTTTTTGATTTGCAAAGTGTTAGTATTACTTTATATGTAATAAAGTAATACTAACACTTTGCAAGAAAGGATTTTTAGATAGAACAATTTTCCAACCCACTTCACCCTTATACCTAAATTTCCTTTCATTTCCAATAATTCACATGATATTATTATTATCTTTTCCACCTGTTACCTATTTTAGAAGATAATTTTGTTACTTAATTCAAAATTAATCTGTGAGTTTTCTTGGAAAACTGAAATAATATGGTGTGTATATAGTATATATATATACACACACATATACATATATACACATATTATTATGTATATGTGAATAATGAAGCTGAGATGGACAATCTGATTTTGTACTAATTATATTATGCAAGTATCTTTAATACTTCATAACATGAAGTTAGTTTGTTTTATCGCAAAAATTACTACAGTTATCTCAATGGTTACAGTTATCTATAATGTAGATAACTGTAACCTGTCATGATACTAGATATGGCTTAGAGCAAAAAGATGTAATGGACAGAGAGTTCAGTGTATCTGCTGTAATTTTTTATTTAATAATGGTTGGATATCTATTTGATAGATTATATTATTTATTTCATTGATATCATGTTATTTAAGTAACAACAAGATAAAATTATAGAGACTATGGTTCACGTGTCTGAAGCCTTCTACATCAAAATGATAGGCACATCAGCTGACTATAATCAGTTGCAACAACTTTTGATGAAGCTATTGGTCACATAGCCTGTTTGATTACCATTTAAGAGAACTTGACCCAATGTCACCTTGACGCTATATTAGCATTGATACAACGAAAGTATTTTCTATCAAGGCGCCGTTCAATTATTATGCAAGCACTATAGGAGGCGGGGGTGTTCGTTTATTTTTGATGACATGGGGGGTAGGGGGTCTAGATGGTGATTACATAAGCAGTAGTTATCAAGGTACGCTGTAGTAGCGGCGGTAAGACCTATCATGGGGTGCTGGCTAGAGAGGTCACACGGTCGCCTCTCGTATCAGAAGACGAATGTGATCACTTGATCACCGGACAAGGGTGTTACGGGGATTATCTGCATCGAAATCCAAAAGGTACCTACGTCCGAGTGCCACCACTGTACGCGAGCCAGGACTCGGTGAGGGAGTTGTCACGCACTACGATGGCATTAAGCACGAGCGCTTGAGCGCCGCCGTTTCCTCCTGTGAAGGAAGTGCTCGAGAAGGAGACGGCGTACCGGGATCGGAGGAGACTTTTAGCCCATCCAGCCCGCGATGTGTGGAGGCGACTCGGGCGTCGGAGGTCGCAGAATGACCTCCATCCTCCATGAGAGCGCGCCAGGGGATAACGGGTGGAGAGGGCTGTCACCTTAACAGAAGATATATTGGCGAGGATATGAGGGGTAGAGAGTTGATCAATCAACCCCTTCTTCCTCCCCTAATACACTCCAATAGTATGCGTCATATTCATATTAAACATAATAGCAAACAACTATATTTATTACTTATGCTGATGTTTATCAGTGACTTTTTAACCTTCATATCTTTGACTTGTGCTCTGAAATTTGAACGTTATTATTAGTCTTACGCAATAGTATGGAAATTCATGTTTAACATTCTATTTGTCATGCTCACCGGTTTTCTACGTCATAAGATAACCATTTATAATGTTGTTACATGCTACAGTCTTGCCTTATTAACATATCGGAAATATTTTGTTTATTTTCATTACTTAGTTATTACAGTAGAATTATGTTTACAATCCTTGAGCTGATATTTAGCTAAGCTCTATCGAGACCATTAAGATCAAACTGACCTCATCTGTAAGCCAGTCTACCTGCAGATTGATGGAAGAGGCGCTGACTACAGAATAGGTAATATTACTGACGTACAGAACGGAAGGAGTGGATGAGCTCCTACCGATTTCATCACCTCAGCGCCCACGTCAAAATCAAAGACAATTTATAGTCATTGCAAACAAAGCTGTGTATGTCAAAGATTATATATAGTTCCTTGAGTTTCTTGCTGGTCTCTTCTCAGGAGATTTAACTACCGAACCAGCGAAAGAATCATTTTCTAATGATTTATTTACTAAGTATTTTATTTATTATAAATTATAATATTTTTGACAAATGTAGGTATATAATTATTGTAAAACTTTGACATTCATAAGTGCTCTTTATGTGCCTAAACTGAATAAATGAAATTGATTCTTTGATTCTTCTTTGATATGTATGACGAAGAAAGACAGTAGGAAACTGTCCAGGAGAAGAGAAGAGTGAGAAATATTATTGAATCGTTGTTGAAAATATTACATTAAATTATTACATGTATATTTTTAATGATGCAAACGGTACATGCTAGTTTCATTTGCACCATTGATGGTGCTGGCCAATGGTGCAGATGAGACTAAACAAATTATTACTAAAAAAGTACAAACATATATCTATATATTTCCAAATAGGTCCAATGGTCAAGTAGCAACATCTTCAGTACCCAAGATGAGGCTGCAGCTGCATTGGTTGCAGTTGGTATACCCATTTACGCATGGAAAGGAGAAACTGAGGACGAGTACAATTGGTGCATTGAACAAACACTTATTTTTCCGGATGGGAAGGTAAGAAACAACAAGAGTGTATCTACTTAATTCTATTTAGATTGAAAAAAGTGAATGTTCAAGACGAAACTAGGCCTGCGACACCAGTATGTGAACACCTCTTGAACACTACAAATTCTCCTATACGTCTTAAGAGTGACGTTGGAGTTCGAGCCATAGTTGAGGCGATACTCTTGCGACCAATCGAAACGAATGAACGATTTTACAATCATTTTTAAACATGTTTTTTTAATTACACCGCCGCGCTGGCCCTTTTATTTTTATAAAATTTTAAATAACTAGTGAATGCACCAAAAACTTACTCATGTAATTTTTTTATTTTATATTAAAGGATATGGCCTTGTTTTTTTACGTCGTAACATTCTTAAGAAAAACTGGGGAAGTTGCTTATAATTAATAAATAATAAAACGATGAAATTTATTAGATAGGTGTAGCAGTTGATCATGTTACTGTTTTTATATTTCAAATATATTTACTCAAGTCATTTTGAAAATCATGTATAGGTACGTATTTTCAGTTGCTTTATGTTCAGGCACAGACAGCCTCTGTGTCATGGTGGTTTCTAATTAATGTTCGCAGACTGGTACGCAGGGGGCGCGAGTTTGATTCTTGCTCAGTGCAAATATATACATGAATATTGAATATGTCTGTTTGCATTGATCACTGGTCTGGGTGTTCCAATGTACTTTTCGCAATACGAACATCCCTCAAATGTCTGACTAGTCTAACTAAAGAACTTTATTATCGCCAATTGGTTTAGGAAGTCAGTGGGCAGTCGCTTCACGGAAAGTATAGAAGTTTTTCGAATTAGTTGGGAAAAGACTGATGACTTTGTTGTTTAATGTTAATACGTGCATACGTTGTTGTGTTGTAAATCATGAACTTACTTCTATCCTTGTCATTTCAGCCTCTTAACATGATCTTGGATGATGGTGGTGACCTAACAAAGTTGGTACACGAGAAGTATCCCCAATTTTTAGAAGGTGTTAAAGGAGTTTCTGAAGAAACTACAACTGGGGTTCACAATCTCTATAAGTTGTTCCGAAACGGTGAATTGAAAATTCCTGCTATTAATGTTAATGATTCTGTAACCAAGAGCAAATTTGATAATTTATATGGATGCAGAGAATCCTTACTCGATGGCATCAAAAGAGCAACAGACATTATGGTTGCTGGAAAAGTGTGCGTTGTAGCAGGGTATGGCGATGTGGGTAAAGGATGTGCTCAAGCTTTCAAGGGATTCGGCGGTAGAGTTATTGTTACTGAGATTGATCCTATTAATGCACTTCAAGCTGCTATGGAAGGCTTCCAAGTGACAACTATGGATGAGGCCTCTGAAGTAGGACAAATATTTGTAACAACAACTGGAAATATTGACATCATCACCAAGGATCATTTCTTGAAAATGAAAGATGACGCTATTGTTTGTAATATTGGTCATTTTGATTGTGAAGTAGACGTAGCATGGTTAGACAACAATGCTAAAAAGGTTAACATTAAACCTCAAGTTGATCGCTATGAGCTTGCCAATGGAAATCACATCATTGCACTTGCAGCTGGTCGCCTTGTCAATTTGGGATGCGCCACAGGTCACTCTTCGTTTGTTATGTCTAACTCTTTTACTAACCAGGTGTTAGCGCAGATTGAGTTATGGACGAAGCATGGCGCCTACCCGATAGGTGTTCACACTTTGCCAAAAAAATTAGATGAAGAGGTTGCTGCACTACATTTGGATCATCTTGGAGTTAAACTCGAAAAACTATCACCTAAACAAGCCCAATATATTGGTGTTCCACTAGAAGGACCGTACAAACCAGATCATTACAGATACTAAAAATACGAGAGGGTTCAATGTAATATTAATGTACTTTGTGAGGGTTCAATCTAACATCAATAATAAATCTAACATCAACTTCAATAGTTTATTAAGTGCTAAGTCGACATACAACTTGTGTTAAATATTATACCTACCTACGTATGATTTTTACTATGTATATGATTACGCTAATTTAAAAAAAATCAATGTTTTGTTTTGTCCGTCAAAAATATTTCAATAAACGCGTTTTCACTATGACAAGCTTTTAATTCCACAATATTTGGTAGCACGGTCAATAGTAATATTATGATAACATCGTTATTTTTTGACTCCAATATTATCTTGGATGTGAAGTGAGAGTATGTGAGGTCGATATCGCACAGCGCGCAGTAGGTAGTTTGAGATCGTTTCTCAAAAAAAATATTTGTTTACTATGAGTTTTTAACTGTCATAATGACATTTTGATTCACATTGCTAACTTCGGTTTTATTTAGGCATTAATAAAGTAAACTACTATTTTATTTATTAAAAATAGGTTATGTACTTAAGGAAAGGAAAATAAACGTTGTCGTCGTAAAGTCGTTGTCACCGGGTTATTAATTATTTTATATAGGTACCTATTATAAATACAGTACAACAAAAAAATACATAGAACTCTTGAAGGCCTCTGCATAGGTGCACAAACTTAATATTACTATTTAATAATTCACTTTTGTACTTACGTGTACCGTGATAAACCCGATGCATTTATTATTCCTTTTGCGACTACGATATAACGGGGTGAATAGGGATAAAATGGTCAATGGAATATTTTACATAGGTACCTATTTTCTTTTACTAGATCTCAAATAAGCCTCTTCAACAATAAAATGACAGCAAATAGATAAATTCATAAGCAGCCAGTGCTTTTAAAACTTGAATGGAGATATATAAGTATTTAGTAAATCCGTATAGCTCCCCTGACCTACTACAATGCAGTGCAGACATCAGTACTTAAAAGTCCTCGTGGCCCCACAGATGTGGAGTGAGGCCACGAGTCCGAAGGATATTTTTCGTATGGCTACACTGCCATCTAATCTCCACTATCTATTGGCGATGCGATATGGAAGTATTGCCACTTGTTGAAGTTTTTGTCTCCCAACAATTTCGTAACATCTGCCATAGGTTTTTGTATGACAACCAGGATCAACTGCTTAATGTGCTCTCTAAGGCCCGGCCAGGCCAATGCAAACAGCCATATTCATGTAAACAAATATTTGCATTGAGCAGGAATAGAATCACCCCCCGTCCCTTCTGGTTAGGTATACCTGGGAAGAGGGCCATCTCAAAAGAGATGTCCCTGGGTTTGCCAGGGTGCGAGAGACATATGTCTTGTATAATATCACCTCCGGCATCACGGCGTGCGTTTTGGTCGGTTCGAGTCCGACATAATCACCTCCACCGGTTTTGGCGGAGGTGGTATCCTTGGGGATTTTGCGCACGATAAAAAAAGGTATACCTACCTTTCTTACAAAGAAAATAAAGGAAATTCAGAATTGACTGCTTTTTATTTTTATTTGTGTTTCCTTTATGTGTCAATTTAGCATGGTAAGAATGAGAAGAGAAACTCAATTGATTCCGTTCCAATTCTATCTAAGTTCGTAAATAAATAATTGAAATACATTACAGAAAAATCTAATATATTTTTATTTCACACTAATTCTTAACTATCTTAGGAATTAAAGAATTGCAGTAGCTCTTGATCTCTGGGCTTCAGAATGCATTCATCCTTTAAGTTTACTACCCATCCAGGATCAAGACCATAAAATATCTGTCTTGGATCCTTCCTTTCACAAAACATCTTGTAGTTGGGATCCTTTTCAATGTTATGTAGATCATACCCATATTTTTGAGATAGTTTCAATCTTTCCTTTGATATTTCTTCTGGATCTGCCAGGTAGCCTCGAGTTTTAGCACTTGTGTAATACTCAATGGCATCTGCAGGTGGAATCATTCTCCTAGGTATAGCTTGGCCAGACTCAAAAAACTTTTTAGGGTTTTTGAGTAACATCAGACTGTGTGGATCATAGTATGCAGTAGTAATAACTCCACCATTTCGCTCTATAGCTGCTATAACTTGTTCACTAGCCCACTGAACTTCAATGTTAATTTTTGCTGTAAAACTATCCAACCCTTCATCTGTTAGGTGAATCCCAAATTGTTTTAGATCAGGATGGAAATTGTAGACACCAGATTTGATGATACTAGCAATATCTATGGGTTTTGATATATCCACCCAATCTTTGTCTATTATAGTTTGCAGCTGATGTAAAGTGAACGGTGGGTACTCCCGTCTAAGACTGAAAATGACAAATAGTACTATAAATTACCAAGTAATACATGCATGCACCCCAACCCTACCTGTGTCTTATAGTGACCACATATCAACACAAAATTATTTATTTTGTTTTGTTGTCTTTGAAAGACAATACCTTCAACCCTGATGCGAAGAGAGTTAGTAAAAATTTAATTACTCATATAGTTTTTGAATAATACTGGGATTGGTGCCCAGAGAGAGAAGAGAGTTTATATGTCAGCGGCAGGGACTTGTGTGTGAATTTTAGTTTAGAGATATTGGCATTACTCTAATATCAATTTCTGTCAAAGTTGACAATTGATAATGGTATATGGATTGGATTGGGACCCTATGTCCACACCTAGCCTCTCTTTTCGGGCCTTTCTGTGTGAATGGTTCATGAAAAAGCATTCAATGGTTCATATACTCTGTCACTTTCTCCCACCTAAATTTTGTGGAAAGATATGTATGTCACTCGCACACTTTGTACGTCTAAGGATAACTTTATGGCTCTGATAAAGAAGACTAAAGCATTATAGCATAGCAAAATAGCATACACACCCTTATCAGCTTCACAGACCCTTGCCACCCTCTTCTGTATTTAACACATTAAATAGTGGTATTCAAGTTGCCAAAACACACATGTCCCACTGTGCTCTATAACATACTTAGAAGTAGAACCATACTCATGGAAGGGACAAGAATAAAAAAGCACAAGTCTTAAGTTTTATAAGTATATATACGTACTAAGTGAAAAATATTACTCACTGGTGACCTCTATAGTAGCCTTCTTGAGGAACTCGCAAATAAAATGGATTATTTCCCGTTTCATAACCTAATCTCATAAAATTCTGTCTCTGTCCTGAGCCTTTGTTACCAGCACCATGTTTATCTCCACCATGCTGGGCACGACCTCGTTTTGCCTAAAACAATACTTAAGTGACAAAACGTTGAACAGTTTTACCTGAATACCTAAATTAAGCCAAATGGCTAACCTTTTTCTTGCAGTTAGGGTTATCACGAATGTTGGCAAGAGATATCCTTGGCAGGGATCTCAACATGGACAATGATTTTTCGATAACTTGTCTGGAGCCCATGTTTTCAACTATTTCCTGAGCTTTATGTTATAAAACTTGAATTTTTTGTTTATAATTTGCATTTGAAATAATCCTTCCCTCCCTGACTTGCATTGACTTGACAATCTTGACATTTTGTCATAGTTGTCATTGATTGTATTTTATAATAATTTTTCATACATAATGGTTTTCTGTTTTTCACAGTTTTTAACTTTTATTGATTTAGTTTTTTTTTACAAAAACAATAGTTTCTTCCCAATGTCAACTTTCCATATGATTTTTTTTCTCCAATAGTAATTATTATATACAAATAAATCAATGTCGAATTCCAGTTTTTTTAAAGATAAACAATCAAACATCCTCTCCACTGACCCTTTCACTCCAAACCCATACACCGTCTTCGTTCCGTCGCCGTCGTGGGTAATAAAAAATCAAACCAATATAACGTGAAACCAAACGACGGAAGGGAGTACAGCAGTAATAGAGTAGAGCATGTGTCCCGACTTACACAGACGATTTAGAGATGCTACACATCATACTTGGTTGGGTCGCAAAATTGGTGGGCTTATGTATGTGTATATGGAGCCCGTCAAAGAGTATAGTAATATATAGGAGCCCGTACAGTGTATCGGCTCCGTTGACCTATGAATGCTGGCGGTTCCGTGGGCATATGAGGATCCAGAAATAATTTGGGACACCGTTGGTGTATGATCGACACGATGACCACACCTAATTTCATTCATCTCACTGCTCGCCATAGACAGATAGTTTATCCTCACCCATTACGACCGGAAACGATGCGCATTGTGCGGTTTGAAAGGAGCTTCATCATGCGCAAGTTCTAGCTGTGTAATGAACTCCCTGCCGTTAATTTCCCAAGTGACTACAATGTGGGGTTCATCAAGAAGCGCATTAGAAGGTTTCTACAGGGTAGGGGAGATATAACGCCCCTAGTGTTACGAACCTCCATAGGCCAAGGTGACCGCTTTCGACGCTCGCCGCTTTGCTCACGGCGATGGTACCTACGATGCGCGAGCGCTTGGGCGGCCGCCGACTCCTTCTGCGAGCAAGTAATGCTCGAGAAGGAGATGAACGGAACCGCACAGCCTGCGATGAACGGAGGCGACTCGGACGTCGGAGGTCGTAGAATAACCTCCGTCTCCCATGAGTGCGGGCCTGGGGGTGAAGGGTGGAGCCACCTGACACCCCAGCAGAAGCAGGCCGCGGCGGTGGCTGCGCAAAGTGAGCCACCCCATACCCGGGATGGGACTAGACGGAGACACCGTGGTCCCTACACCCGAAGGGGGTCATCTCGAAAGGGGTTCGAAGGATATGTTCGCTACTATCTCATCTCCGGCGACTTAAGACCCAAAGATAGCGTGCGTTTTAGTTGGTTTGAGTCCGACATAATCTCTCTCACTGGCTCTGGTGAGATTGATATCCATTGGGATTTCACCTTTCTCTTTTTAAAAGAATTTAATAGGCTAGGGATACACACATAGCGGATACCATCCCCGCGAGCGCACAATATGACACACCCGGAGATGGTCCCCGCCAGTTAAATAGACTACCAATGGCTGTGCAGCGGTAGGAGATTAGGTTATGGGCTATGGGGTGGAATATTAGATACTCGTAAATGGGCAATAGGGGGAGAAGGGGCGGGGGGAGACTAACGGACGCCTACCGTAACAATAAGTCGCAAAATTGTTCACAAGGCTGGCAGTGACTTGCCAACTCATTGCATGGTCGGCAAGGGGCCCATAAAATGGCCATGGAGCAACATCCTTTATGAGCGGCTAAGGGTGCCGAGAGGTGGGACTGCGGGGCGCAAGATCATGGTGTGCTGGTCAGCATGCACCCGGCGTAATGACACTTTACACTTCCAACCTGGATGCCCTTACGACTCGACTCATGGCCGGCCAATCAAAAGTACCTACAAGAGGTTCAATAACTCTAAGCCCTCAGGGGCCTCAGGAAAATCGGGGTCTGTGGTGTCACCATTCACCATCAGCTCGTTACAAGCTGCCCATGTAGGGAGAATTGTTATTGGTATGCATGATTGTGCACTAGTATTGGCCTCGGAGAGCACGTTAATCGCCTCGGAGAGCACGTTAATCCCGATTGGCATCCAAACAAATATATTTAAATGAACACGGAACAGTTCAAAGATTTGAGAAATGTGTGAAATGGACTGAAGAGCTGATCACCCCTGCTGCGGTAAACGGCGCGGCTGCGCTCCCAGTGGCAGTACTAAAAGTAAAGTTTAAGGAGTAAGTCATTGCCTATGTTTTGCAAGTGCCATTTTAATGGTCTATGAAGTATGAATGATTTTTACTATGTAGAGTAAACTATGTAATAGATTTCATAAATTATTTTAATGTCTAATAATATGAATACCTATACATAATAACAATATTATTTTATGATAATGTAATATTATATGTTTCACATTAGCAATTTGTTGACTTCTTCAGGATTCCTTCGAACTATGGTATTAGGTTCTGTATAACCATTTGAGGGATCATGAACTGCCTGATGCAATTGTGCATAAATAGCAAATATAACTTCAAATGCTCGCTTTTTTACCAGTGATTTGTGGGTGTGACTCAAAAGTAAATTCAATTGTGGCAACATGTAAACATCAGGTGATACTAAGAACATATCAAACTTATTCAAAAAAGTCTTCAATGTTGATGTGTCCATTCCAGGTATTGCTGACAAGGGGCCACTAATTTTTTCTTGTAAGATAGTGTAAATTGGTCCCAAATTCAAGTTTGCTACTAAATAACTAGCCTGCTCCGATGTCAAAGTATCAATTTGAGCTTCTGATTGTGCTTGTAGCCTCTCATTATATTCGTCCATCACTGTATACAGTGATAATGTGCATTGAATATGGTAAATACAGTTCAACATATACACGGACATATCAGTTGAACTCAAATGACAGGCAGTTTCATTTATAGCATGCAATAATGGATCCAATATGTGAGTGATTATCATTTTTCTATCAGATGTGTTGATGTTGTGTGAAATATTCATTATAGACAGAAGGTCTCTAAGGAAGCTCACTAAATCAGTGACCACAATAGAAGGATTCAAGTCTACTGGAGGAGCTTTAACACCGTGACTTAGCTCTTTCTGCATTTTATTATCAAGTGTTATAAGGAAGACTTCTTCACTTTTTTTATGTAACTCCTCAAATGTGTTTATTAAGTGACCAGTGGGTATTACAGCTTGTATAACATCCTTGTAATAAATAATTAAGTTAGCTATCGACCAAAGAACTAAAGGATCCTTATCAGGTTTCAGAATTAGTTCAGCTCTAACTTTTAGCAGTGGACAAATAGCTTCCATAATATTTGTTAATGCTTCAATTATGAGTTGATTCTTTTCAGGCATACTGCAGAATTTGAATAGTGTAGCAAGGTTTTCTTTCTCCACAGGTATAACTTGATATACCCAAGTCAATATGTCTCCAATATACCGTTTAGCATCATTGGCATAAAATTCAATAGGTTTAGAGCCTTCTGCACCCTTAGTTAAAGCATCAATGAACAGTTGTACTATAGTTGCTTTGCGAGCTGAACAATATTCATCTATGATATTAGAAAAAAGAACTTGTCTATTTTGAAATTTAGCCAGTGCTGTGGGAACTAAAGCATTGTTTGGTGAATCAGTGCTGAGGCAAGCACCAATAGTCCAATGATATAATTTTTCAATAGCAACCTCTTGCTGAACGCCCACTGTTTCCATAATGTCAAAAGCAGATGTTTGGTGCCAACACTTTATAAGAGTCTTGCAGTTATCATATAGCTTTTCAATATGAGACAAGGTACCGAAAAATTCCAAAGTCAATGGTGTTTTGATAGATACATTATACAAATATTCATTTTGTTCTGGGGACAGTTGGAATTGCTTTACAAATGCATTAACCCATATTTGCTTTTTCTCTGTCTTTTTGCTTTCATCCTTTAATTTTGTTGTCTGTGTTATTAGATGATGTGTTTTATTTTTAGAATCAGCTAGTCTGCTGGACATATCTTTAACAGCAAGATCTAAAGAAGATAAAGAATCGAGCAGTACTTGCAACTTATCTTTCACCTTGTTATATTCCACTAAAACAGTCTTATTCACCAGCATGTCTTTTTTTTCTATTTCATTTAATATCACCCTTCGCGTGTAAGAGGAATTCGTGGAGCAAAATCCTGATACTGAATGTAAGGCATCAGTATTATCAGAAACGATGTGACTGTCAAAGATTCTATTAATTCTCTGTCTTATAGGATTATTGTAAATCGAATCCATGTTTAAATTTATTTATCAACTGATAAATAATGACACAAATCACGTAAACATAAAATATTATTTTATTATTGAATCAATCAAATAAACTTAATAAATATGTAATAATATCTGGAATTTAATATATCAAAGCAAAGAATGACAATAATTGACAATATGACATGACACTAAAGACAGTGATTGATAGAACCATAGATTATTATATACATAACATTGATGTATAAGGGAGGGGATCAGGTCTACCTACAAAACGCCGTGTCAAAACCTACGTTCCATTTTTATGTTTTTTTTTTTTTTTAAGGGATTTTATGACATGGTAACTAGGACCTTTATGTCAAGTCTTATTTTATTTTATAACACTTTATTCACTAATCTAGTTGGAATGATTCTTGATGATGGTGATGACGATGACGGATGATAGTTGCCCCAGTAAAGTAGTGGAGACTTTACTAGAAGCTTTCCGAAGGGAGATTTGACACCAACACAAAAAATCACAATTCACTACAATATTCCACTTTCGTACACTTGTGCACTTTGTCTAAGCCGTTATGTCTAAAATTCCACCATTTTTACACATAAAAACTCGAATTTACACCAATATTAGAAAATGAAACACAGGAGCGTTGTGACACTTTTCGCGTTCCCGCCTAAACTCCCCATTTTTATGAATGGACTTTTACTACGTTAGTGCTGTGTCTTCAACTATCGTAGAAGTTATCGATTTACGTATAATAATACGATTGAGTTTACTTGTCTTAACGGGTATTAATCTAAAAAGGACGGTAACATGCTACACTCATGAGATAATAATATTATTTTTATTTTTAATATAATTTTTATTTTTAGACTATAAAACTATTTCAAATGACTTTTATAATGAATCATACACGTAAACGCAACAAAACACAACCAAGACCAAAATAAATGCGATATTCTCTTGCACTTCATGCATTTGCACTACTTACTAAGAAACCATGCCGTCACTCACACAAAGACCGTTTTGCAGCTGCTCGTTTCAATTTTCTAAATCAAACATCTTTAAAACAACATTTTTGTTGTAAGAAAATTCACTTTAGCATATCTTTATAATCATTATGGTAGTTAAATTTTAAACAAGCAGTCATCGTCCCATCGTTTGTCGATAAATCTTTTTTTGAATTACGTCACTAGTGTGCTAGTTGTAGTAAAAGTCTAGAAAAATTGATGAAAAACAAAGCATTCATAGATTTTTGTTGACCTTGACACGCTGTCGTCCCTTATACTGGTACGTTAGGGCCGCCCTGTGATGCATGCTAGAGAGAGAGAGAAATGAGGGTCGGACAATGACCTGAAGTCAGAGAACACGATACATCATACATAATTCTACAGACATTTCTAAGTCTGTGCATAATTCGTAAATTACGCGTACACAGTACATTTCACTGATTTAGAGAGATAAGAGATGGTCTATTTAATTTTGTTTATTTCTATCTAACATGGACAAAGGATAAGTTCAGATAAGGTTTTTTTTAATGTTGGCGAACTTAGACTTCCGCTAATGTCCGTGGCTTTCAGATAAGTTATATTATCCCTCAACGATTTACAAGTAGATACAGTACACATTTACCATCTTACATTGAACATCAAAACAATGTGCCTACCAATGGACGATTAGTATTAAGGTGCGCATCCATTGGTCCGCGCTGGACGCACTGCACGCACGGCACGCAAAGGATTAAACTGATTTGCCGATGGCATGCGTCCACTATATCCAGATTTTTTGTTTACCTTTGAGTGTTTTCTTGTCGTGAGTTGACATATTTTGCCATCGAGATTGACTAAGATCAAGTTATTATTCATTAGTCTGTTATTAGTCGCTTGTTGGAAAACGAAGAAATACCTAAAACTTAACGTAGAATATGGGTTCAAATTTTGTTAATTGCATTCACATATCGAGAAAAAACCTACACTATTTAAATATTATGGAATTGAAAATGTTAGTTACATCCAGGGTAGGTTCTGTTCTGTTATGCCAGTGGCGAACTGATTTGTGTGACGTCACCGTCACGCAACGCATTGTTTGTTCATAAATGCCGGCTTTCGATGCGGCCGGTGCGGATAATGGACGCAGTGCTGTCTAAAATCATACAAAGCAAACTAACATCCGTTGCGTGCCGTGCCAATGGACGTGTACCTTTAGTATGATACATCCATGCTACCAACATGCAGGATAAAAAGTTTAGCACTTTGAAATAATTACTAAATTTTGGCCTTCATATACGGATAATGTTTAAAAGTGAAAAATTAAGCTAGTCTGTTTAGAAAATAATACAATAAAACAAAACTGTTAAAATTGTACAGAATTTATTATTTTTGTATGTTCACCACATACAAAAATAATAAATTATCATAAAAAATAAAAAGTAGTTTGTCATTGTCTATGGATGCATCATATGATCATTGATCACCACTTCAATTGATTTCTTTCCTCTGTATTTTTGGGCTGGTTGCTTTTGCTTGAATTCCGATAACAGTATTGAATTAAACTGTTTTAGTGAATACTATCGCAAGCAAAATGAAGGGGTGCATTTTTAACATCGATGGTGGCTATCTAGAGGGTTTGTGCCGTGGATTCAAGTGTGGTATCCTGAAACAGGCTGACTACTTAAACTTGGTGCAGTGTGAAACCCTGGAAGGTATGTTGACTAAGGAAATCCCTCTCTCATTGAAAGTCCTTGTATATTTAACCATCCAATTCCGATAGGTGTAATAATAATTCATATTAGGTCAATTGTCATTTTATGTTTACAGATTTGAAACTTCATCTGCAAGGTACTGATTACGGGACCTTCTTAGCTAATGAGCCCAGCCCACTTTCCGTCTCGACTATTGATGATAAACTTCGTGAAAAACTGGTTATTGAATTCCAACATCTCAGGAATCACTCAGTTGAACCATTGTCTACTTTCTTAGATTTCATTACATACAGCTATATGATTGACAACATAATTTTGTTGATTACTGGCACTTTGCATCAGAGACCTATCTCTGAGTTGATTCCAAAGTGTCACCCATTGGGGTCTTTCGAGCAAATGGAGGCTATTCATGTTGCTGCTACACCTGCCGAGCTCTACAATGCTGTGCTTGTAGACACCCCCCTTGCTCCATTCTTTGTGGACTGCATTAGTGAACAGGATTTGGATGAAATGAACATTGAAATCATTCGAAATACTTTATACAAGGCATATCTGGAGGCTTTTTATGATTTCTGCAAGCAAATTGGTGGAACCACTGCTGATGTTATGTGCGAAATCTTGGCTGTAAGTTTTCACTATTTCTGCATCATATGACTTGAATTAAATATCATTTAGTGCAGGTGTATATTTGTATTTTTGTTTATTTTCAGTTTGAAGCTGATCGTCGTGCTATTATCATTACCATCAACTCATTTGGGACAGAACTGTCAAAGGATGACCGTGCTAAACTGTATCCGCGCTGTGGCAAACTAAACCCTGATGGACTGGCTGCTCTCGCCAGGGCTGATGATTATGAGCAGGTCAAGGCTGTGGCTGAGTACTATGCAGAGTACCAAGCTCTCTTTGAGGGTGCAGGCAGCAATGTTGGTGACAAGACCTTGGAGGATAAGTTTTTCGAACATGAGGTAATTTGTTATCCTGCAATCGTTTTTAACTCAGCTTTTTAAAAGTTTATTATAATTTTGCAGATCTGATATTACTTGTTAACTCAAAGATGTCGCTTTTATTACCTTTATGGCTTTTTTCATTTTTTTTTATTTCATTTATAAAAGCAATAATTATTAGCAATAATGATATTAAGTATATTATTATTACTAATATTTATTATTCATTTAATTAATATTTATTATTCATATTATTATTATATCTCTTTATTTATTATTATTATAATTATGATACTTTATTTATAACTAGCTTCATCTACATCACCCTGTTTTTGCAACATTTTTCACTTCTGCTCTGCACCGGTTGTAGCATGATGTTATAAATATAAATATAAACAAAAATATAAACATATAAACCTTCCTCTTCAATCACTTGTATCTACTAAAAAAACTGCATCAAAATCCATTGCGTAGTTTTAAAGACTTAAGCATACATAGGGACAGAGAAAGCGACTTTGTTTTATACTAGTAATGATGATGATAATCTCAACAGCCTTTAACAGTCAATAAACAACTCTTAGTCATCCATGCTCGAGATTGTACATCATATCATATGTTACAGGGCTGTCTTTCGTATTTATAACAACGTGGATTTTTCACCTTAAAAAACACTAGCAATCGTAACTTTTAGAATGGGTACAGGCGTGGACAATCAGTTTCTCTTTACCATATCAAGTCTCTACCTTAAAAAGATAGGATTTCTCTGGCGGCAATAATTATAACCACTTATTTTTCCGTGCGCGACATCCCTACCGATACCAATCCCACCAGAGCCGATGAGGAAGTTTATATCTGACTCGAACCGACTAAAACGCTCGTCGTCTTTGGGTCTTTAGTTGCCGAGGTGAGATAGTAGTGAACATATCCCTCGCACCTCGGCAGACCAGAGTCCTCTCTTTCGAGATGACCCACTTCAGGTATAGGGGAACACGATGTCCCCGTCTAGGGTATGGTGCAATTTACGCCGCCGCCACGGCCTGCTTCTGCTAGGGTGACAGGCGGCTCCACCCGTTACCCCCAGGCCCGCGCTCATGGGGGACGGAGGTCATTCTGCGACCTCCGACGTCCGAGGCGCCTCCGCTCATTGCGGGCTGTACGGTAGTTCCGGAAATTTCTACGAACCCGTTCCGCCATCTCACTCTCGAGCATTACTTGCTCGCAGAAAGAGGTGGTGGCCGCCCAAGCGCTCGCACATGACCTGAGCGAGGCGGTGAGCGAAAGAACTCTCACGTCAGGCCGCCACTAGGACTCGCCTCGGCGTCTCCCACGCCGGGCACCCAGTCAGCGTGTGCAGCCCTGAGTCCTCGCTCGAATAACCTGTTATGGTTATTCGAGCGAGGACTCAGGGCTATACGGATTGAAGTGGGCGGGCGTGTGTGCGCGCTCTTGCCGCTGGCACTTAATCCGTCTGGACTTGGGCAAATTAGTTCATACCTTGAGGAGTTAGTTCACCAAAACTCACTCCATAAAGTAAACTAGTTTTCTCCAAAATGACGACTGAAACTAGTATAGTCGTACCTAATCTATCAGAGCGAGAGCTATGAGCCGGTGAACTAACTGAACTAACGGAACTAAAATGGTCAAAGTAGGTGAACTAATTCATTTTAGTCACTGTAAAGGAACTAGTTCCGGCATCGAATCACTTATGAGTTACACAAGTCTAATTCCGTCGCCCTCGCCTGCAGGAAGTCCACGCGTGGTGAAGTGCGCTTGGAGATGGCGTATTAAGCGGGATGGCGAATCGTGTTAAGCGTTAAAAAATGTATAAAAACATATCTATCTCAAATTGCAGGGACCGTACTAATATGTCGTTTTACGCGGTAAAACGTATTAAGCAGGTTCTACTGTATTAGAATTTCTAATATAACACCGTCGTGTTCTAATCTAAATCTAATAATTTGTTCTTGTTTTTTAGGTAAGCCTAAACGTCCATGCATTCCTTCAGCAATTTCACTTTGGTGTATTCTACTCTTACTTGAAACTGAAGGAACAAGAGTGCCGTAACATCGTATGGATCAGTGAGTGTGTGGCGCAAAAACACCGTGCTAAGATCGACAACTACATTCCCATTTTCTAAATAATTTTATCTTTCTGAACTTTACAAATTCATTTAGAACTTTTCTTTTGCTCTGTACATACTAATTTTTTATGTTAATCAGGACAGATATAATATGTATGATAATATGTTTACTAAAATACTGTTAAATATAGATATAGTATAAGAAATAGTTAATTATAAAAAAGCATATATAAGGTTAATCATTGGTCTTATTGTAGTGTTAACACTCAAAAAATTTATGAAATCACTGCACAATAATATTTACTATTACCAATGGATAACCTGTATAACTTCATTATATTTATTTCAAATATGTAAATTGACAAATAATTTATCCTTAATTTTGAAAACCGGATTATCATGAAACATTAAATAAATGTTACATGTTACAGTATACCTTATAATTCTTACATTATTTTAATAATAATATGTAAAGATTGTAAGTAAGAAAAGAAAACCAATCAGAATTTATTTCCAATAATTATGCAATTATGCATTATACTTCACAAATCAAATACTTATACAATTATTAAAGTAGAAAAATATGCTTACAAAAGGTATTTATTAAAAAAGGTGTTAGTTGCAGAATATCTGCTTATTTAAAATTGTTGAAGACCTATTTAATGTTATATAATTAAACTATTCCACGTAATCTGAATATTATTTCAAACTAGCTTTTTCAGTTTACCCATGGGGAAGAGAGTATCAACATTGGGTATGTTGATACTCTCTTCCCCATGGATAATATAATCTATGACATCTAGACGGTCTCCTATAATATATAAGACTATCGTCGCGCTTGCCTGCTTCTGTTGGAGTGACAGGCTGCCTTAACTGTGCCATCTGCAAATCACAGGGATACGTGAGGAGCTCCCGAGCAATCCTCAATAGAGTCGCTCCTGCCGTAGGATGTTGGAAGAAAGGCGCTGCCGTCGCTGTTGATAAGCTCTCAATTTCCCATACCCAATGTTTTCATATAGAAATTGCTCGAACACCACTTACGATATAATACCACTCACGCAGGCCACTGGGCTAAAAATACTAAAATCATGAAAAAATACATAATAAGATATAAAAATACATAGCAAGAAGAACAGATGGCCGTTGGATGACATAGGCACTAGGCAGCAGAGTCGCGAGTACCCGTTGGATGTAGACCACCTTTAACCGGGACGATGGGGGAAGCCTATGTTCATTAGTGAACTTCTATAGCTGATGATGATGATGATGACTAGCTTGAGTAGACCAGAGTAGGCAGACAGACTTATTACTTAAGTCTTGATAGTTTAAATGTACCTACAGATAAGTAAGTGTAACAAGTTTGTATGAATTAAATAATCCATTATTGTACATTTAAATCATTGATCGAGGATTACACTAGACCCGCCATCAGCGTATACAAACAAGAGAGGTGGAAAATGCCTAAATGCAATGTTTTTTTTAATGTCCATCCTCACCACAGTCACCACAGATTCATAAATAGTTTACAAATTATCATGTGTCAATGTCATGAATGTCTTTGTCAAGTGTCAAAAATGTCAAAAACCAATGTGGCTCAGGCTCTGGTCTGGTCTGGTAATAGTAGACTTTCTTAAAACTTATCTTAATTTTATATGACGTTTACCATATTTACTAGAGACTGGCAAAATTGCGGCGATTCCGTTGCAGAAGCCATTTTAAGAAGAAAGAAGAAGAAACGCAACCAACACGCTTGTTGAAGTCTTAGAGTAGAGTATTAGTTGAAGTGCTCCCTCTCACTGTCCTCCTCATCGTCACCTCATCGCCTCCGTCAGGATATAAGTGTTCAGTGATCGCTTCATACCATACTATACTGTATCATACTCATACATAGTACATAAAATACACAAACAACACAATAAAATGTTGTGATGTTGTGTAAATATTTATTTAAAAATATCTGTAAATATCCAATAATTATTACCAATATTAAAATGGCTAAGAGTACTTTTGAATACGTTAAAAAATTCGAAGTTGAAGATAGTCTGTTACCTAACACCTGGATAGTAGTAAGGTTAGACGGGAAATGTTTTCATAAGTTTTCAGATGACCACAATTTCGCCAAACCAAACGACATAAGAGCTTTGAAGCTAATGAATTATGCGGCATTTACCGTACTTCGTGAGTTTAATGATATATTAATGGCTTTTGGACAAAGTGATGAATATTCTTTTATTTTCAAAAAACACACCACACTTTATAAACGTCGTGCTGCTAAACTTTTGACTACAATCAATAGCAAGTTCACTTCGTCTTATGTGTTTTACTGGAATAAATTCTTAGGAGCTGACTTGCTAAAGTATCCTCCAACATTTGATGGACGTGTGGTTTTATATCCAAGTGATGAAAATTTAATAGACTACATGAAGTGGCGACAAGCTGATGTGCACATAAACAATTTATATAATACAACATTTTGGACTTTGATTCAACAAGGACAACTTAGCCCAGCACAGGTACACATTGGATACTATTTATCAGCCAATTCTTGTGTAAACATTATTGTAAACAATTATTTGCACATCACATTCTAACTTTGAAATGACTAATGATCATGCATGATCATAAGTTTATTAGATCAGCTAAACTAATGATGGTATTATCTATTTTTGATTCAATTATATAAGTATAATTATTATAATTCTCTGAGCCTATTTCCAACTCAGTTGGGGTCGGGTTTCTAGTTTAATTAAGACAAGTATGATAATATTAGAATATGTACATGTTGCACTAATATGTATCTTTCTGTTTTTAGGCTGAAAAACGATTATGTGGTACAGTATCAGCAGACAAAAATGAAATACTATTTCAAGAATTTGGAATTAATTATAACAATGAACCAGAAATTTTCAAAAGGGGAACTTTATTATTAAGGAAGGTTATGATATTCAATAATGTTAGCAAATGTGTTATTGTTGATATACATGATGATATGTTAAAAGACAAATTTTGGAAGCAGCATTCAAGTTTGTTAATTTCTAAATCCAAAGAAAGTATAGTGTATGATGGTCCAATTACAGATATAGTAAGTGAACAAACTAATTTAATTATAGAATAATCATAACTTGATGTAGTTTTATTTTTTCTGTTCAAAATAGGTTGACCTATATTTATGAAAATGTTAAGACTGGTGGACAATGCAATAAGAATGTGTATGTTCATACAGTCATAGAATAATATAATATTCCTCTAGGGCCTATTGGAACTAGAACAAGTTTTCTTCTGTAGTTAGAATGAATCATCAAATATCTGGTAACGGGCTAAAAATTTTGTAAAAGAAATTATATAAACTACATATTTCATTGACTATTTTATCTCTATCCACCCCTGGATCTCTATTCACCCCATTCTATGGTACTGCCAGCCAAATAGCATACTGGAAATGTAAAATGCTATGAGAATATAATTATCATGGACATCTTCAAAAATGGTCCCGTTAACTTTTCGCCGTTGCCCGCGGCAGCACCCGCGTGGATTTCTGATTTTGTCTCCTCCGCTGACCGTAAACCTACATTTTTTTAGAATCGGTTTTGCAGTCTGAGCTATACCCCGTACAATGTTACAAAAACACAAACTACCTCTATAATAAAATAATATAGGTAGGTACACGTATTATCTCCAACATTGGAGATAATCATAGGTTTTTATCTTGTTGAGATTCTACCTTGTATATAGTGGTTCTACCTTGTATTCACAGGATCAGTATTCAGTAGAGCAGGGCCGCGGGCAATAGTATGAAGAGCATTGAAAAGGCACAATTGCCATGCCAAAGAAAATGTAGTCTGTGCTCAGTGCTGTCATTGTTGTCTGTCACCCATAAATGTAAAAGATCAAAACGATTTGAGAAAGCGCGGGAAACGTCTCGGAGGCGGGAAGTCTTTTCAATTTAAATTTTTTATTTTAATTATTTACTTTAGTGATCAGTTGGGTGTTGTAGATTTTTGTACATATTTTCCTTTTGTATATTGGTTTGTACATATAAATTTAGGTAAGTGGTTAGTTGTATAAGTAGTTTTCTCATTCTTGTAGATAAGTATGAATGAGCCACCTGATCCAGGGGGGTCACCCCCTCTCGATGTAGGGGCGTATATTACTATACGATCAAATATCATTAATGTAAATGAATCTGGGCTGGAGTCAGACGCTTCGTCCGCTTCCAGAAGCAGAAAAAGGTCGAAGGTTATAAAAATGTGTAAAACATGCAACAAACGACGCAAAAAGCATTTTATTGGTTCTGATACTGAAAACATATGTATTTGTAGCAAAATTCTTGAAACGAGTACTCCAGCAATTGCTCCCATGGACACTTCATCAGCTTCGCATGAAATAAATGCACAGCAGCCACGGCCAATTGGCATTGGTAGGAAGTTATATGTCAAAACTGATACTGGTCCTTATATAGTCCACGTGCAAAAAGTCTCCTCTTCACCAAATGATGGAACTACTCTTCATCCCATCACTTTAGGCAACTTCCTTAAAAGAAATGGTGTTCAACAAATTGTTAATGGCAGTATTAAAAGAATAGGCCGAAATAAAATATCTGTAGGCTTTACAGATTTTAAGAATGCTAATGAATTTATCAATAACGACAATTTAAAGCCAAATAATCTATTAGCATTCATACCAACATTCCAAACTACTCGAATGGGGATAGTTCGAGGTATCCCCTCAGACTTGTCTGAGGAGGATATATTATCAAATATGACAGTTCCAGTTGGTTGTGGTGCCATTATTAAGGCGAGAAGGTTAAATTATAAAACCAAAGTTAATGAAAACGTTACATGGAAACCCACCGAATCAGTTGTCTTAACTTTTGATGGCCAAATTTTGCCTAAACGAATATTTATGTTTTTCAACGCTCTTCCTGTTGATTTATACATTTTCCCTACTATCCAGTGTTTCCATTGCTGTCGCTATGGACACACCAAAGTCCAATGCCGGTCCAAGCCAAGATGTTTTAAATGCAGTCAGGATCACACAGCTGACTCCTGTAATATAGGTGAAGATAGTTCTTTATGTATAAATTGTCAGGGTTATCATTTTGCTACAAATAAGATATGTCCTGAATTTAATAGACAAAGGAGTATTAAAAAATCAATGGCAGAAAATTGTATATCATATTCAGAAGCTGAAAAGCTATTCCCAAAGGTTTCCAAATCATATGCTGATGTTACCGTTTCTAATAACCTACATGTTCACAATTCTTCATCATCTAAACAACATAATAATATAGTATCACCTAATACTTCTTCATATAAAAAAACTGTATTTCTAAAACCTAAAATCTTGACAAAATCTCAACATGGTTATGATAGATCTTCCCATGACGCTATTATTAAAGAGCACATGTTACCTGAACCAGCTAATGGTTGTGCTCTTAACAAATCCGCCGATTTTGATACCTGCCCAAAGAATCACAATATTTTACAAGTAATTACACAATTAATTGAATCGTTAACTAAAGCAAATATTACACCGTCCCACGCTGCCCTTATTATACATGAAGCTGTTAAAATTCTTTACACTGATAATGGATCAATCCATAATAATTCAATGGAATTGCCAGAGTGCAGTCAGCAAAAAAACTGAATTGATAAGTCTGATTAATGAATATAATCCTTTTTTAATTGCATTATCAGAAACATGGTTAAAACCCAATCGATTATTTAGAATTTCAAAGTATGTTTGTATTCGGGAAGACAGAAGTGATGGTGATGCACACGGTGGTGTTGCCATATTGGTAAATTATAATTTACCATATACAATAGTTCCAATCCCTTCTCACAGTGATGAATTTGAAATGGTTGCAGTTCAAATTCAAAACATCTGTTTTGTTTCTATTTATATACCCTACCCTTCTTCATCTATATTTCAAGAACTCAATTGTATAATTCAAACTCTTCCTCAACCTTTAATACTTTTAGGAGATTTTAATTCTCATAACGAGATATGGGGAAGTTCTAAAACGAATCCAAATGGAACTGAACTATATAATTTAATTGACAAGAATAACCTATCCATTCTCAATACAGGGGTCGCTACCCGCAGATCCAAGCCAGGACACCGTATTAGTGCTATAGATTTATCTATATGCTCACCAACTTTATTCCCTTTACTTTCTTGGCAGCCTTTATCTTCTTCTTCTGGCAGTGACCATTTTCCCTTAATTATAACTGTTCCTTTATCTATAACACTTCACAATAGTCGCCGATCTTTGTTAAGACACAAGATTGCCCATGATTCCGATTGGGACTCCTTTAAATTGTCAATAGAAAACCAAATACACAATCTTCCCCAAATATATTATGGAAATGAAAAAGATTGCTCGGAAGCATTTTCAAATTTAATATTGAAAGTAGCCAACGATACATTTCCCACTAAAGGGGATGCCCCTCTACGCATACCATCTCCACCTTGGTGGGACAAAGAATGCTCACTTGCCATCCAAAAAAGGAAAAAAGCTGAAGCAAATTATAAACATCTTATGTCTTGGGAAAACTATGAAATTTTATCGCAAGCCATCCTCGATACAAGAACCCTATTTAAAAATAAGAAACAGTCTTCCTGGCAATCTTTCTGTACCTCTCTCTGCCCTAGTTCAAGCCCTTCGGTAGTTTGGAATAAAATTAGAAGATTCCGCTCAGCTTTTACACAGCCATCTATAAACACAATACCCTCTTTAATAATGAATAAGTTCTTAAATATTCTTGCCCCTCCTTCCGTTACTGAAATGACATATCTAAGTTCTCCTATTCCAAATTCTCCATCAATGGTTTCTTCTCTCTTCTCTCTTCAAGAGTTAAAATTTGTGTTGAGTACACTTAAAGACTCCTCTCCAGGGAAAGATGGTATTCCTTACTCTTTTTTATGTAACCTTGGTGATGTAAGCTTACAATATTATCTTGATCTTGTTAATTCTATTCTAGTCTCAGGAATTATTCCCCCTTCATGGAAATCTCAGATTATTATTCCCATTTTGAAACAAGATAAAGACCCAAATGACCCATATTCTTATAGACCTATAGCTCTTTCGCCTGTGATAACAAAAATTGCCGAACATCTAGTTAAAAATAGATTGGAGTGGATCGTAGAGAGCAGTGATATTCTTTCAAATAGTCAGTTTGGTTTCAGAAAAGGTAGGTCCACCATGGACTGTCTTAGCATATTTATAACGGACATCCAACTTTCGTTTTCATGTAATAAATCGGTAGTCGCTACCTTTCTAGACATCAAATCTGCATATGATAACGTTATTATCTCCATTCTTAAACAGAAGTTAATTCTTTTAAATATACCCGAACTATTGACGAATTTTATTTGTAATCTATTAATAAACAGAATAATTGAAGTATCCCATGAAGATGAACATTTTTTAAGAGTAGTGGATAAGGGACTTCCACAGGGATCTGTTTTAAGTCCCTTGTTATATAATATTTACACTTATGATTTAGATAGATCTATGGGAAATTCTGTCTGTTTACTACAATATGCCGATGACTTACTGTTATATTATGCAGACCATGATACTGAGTTAGCTTGTGAGATGCTGTCTGCATGTCTATTTTCCTTAAAGAAATGGTTTGATTCCAATGGTCTGGAATTATCAACTTCCAAAAGTACTACAGTGGTATTTACGAGAAAGAGATGCATCCCCTCTGTTTGCGTATATTATGATAACATTGCCCTGCCGGTTGAACCTCACGCCAAATATTTAGGTTTAATTCTTGATTCTCGCTTGAATGGATTTGCACATACTAAGTTCATTGTTAATAAATGTGAACGTCTTCTCAATATTATTCGATGCCTTGCTGGTGTATGGTGGGGCGCTCACCCGTTTTCATTAAAATTAGTATATAATGCTATTATCAGAAGTGTTTTAGATTATGGCACATATTTGCTCAGTTTGTGTAGTAAATCAAGCCTAGTACTAATGGATAACATACAAGCTAAAGCTTTGCGAATTATTACTGGTGCTATGAAATCCAGCCCAATCAATGCATTACAAGTGGAAGTGTCGGAGCCCCCTTTACATTTAAGGAGACAATTCCTTTCAGACAGATTTATTTTTAAAGCTCTTCTTATTTCAAATCATCCTCTTCACACAAAATTACACAATCTGTCAGAGTATGTTCAAAATAGCTCTTACTGGCGTCATAAAAGTAAACCATATATTTTAGAAAGCTATTTAAAATTTAAATCCTTGTCATCTCCTATCCACCAGTCTCCTCTTTTACCTCTTTATAGTGTCAATTATGAATCTTTGGTGTTATTTCCTAGCATCAAAGGAACAATAAACTTTTATTCAGATTTTACCAACCATTCAATTTCACACCAACTATTCACCGATGCTTCCAAACATCCATTCCCAGAACCAGTAGGGGTGGGTGTGTATCACATGAATTATAATGTCGTACAAAAAATTAAACTGCCTCCAGAGACCTCTATTTACAATGCTGAATGTTTTGCTCTCCTTAAGGCTTTAGAATACATTTTAATAACAAAACTTAAAAGCTCTATCATTTTAACGGACGCACTTGCAGTTCTAGAATCACTTAAAAAGAATCCATTTAAAGCTGTAAACAATCCAATAATACTTGCCATTAAAAACTTGTTATATGAATGCCACTGTAAGAATTTTGTTGTTGAATTCGCCTGGATTCCGAGTCACTCGGGTATTGTGGGAAATGAAATTGCTGACAAAATAGCTAAGGAAGCTGTCTCCTGTGGAGATATGGTCCCATACAAGCTGTTTGGTGAGGATGTTTATAGTGGTGCCAAACGCTACCTATTCGATACTTGGCAAAAATCTTGGCAGCTTAGCAGTAGAACAAAAGGACTTTTTTATTATAACATTCAACCTAACATTCCCAATAAGCCGTGGTTTGCTTTTTTAAATTTAGATAAAAGATTAACAACATCATTAATAAGGATGCGTCTGGGACATGCTTGCACTCCTGCACATCTGGCCAAAATTAAAATCAGAGACAGTCCTATTTGTGATTGCGGGGCAGAAGTGGGTGACTTAAATCACCTATTTCTGGCTTGCCGTCAATTTGATATTCCATTTTTTGATCTTCTTCCTAGTATTCCATTACCTACTCATATTCCTTTATTACTTATGTATCCTTTTAATAAACAAGTATTAGAAGCTATAGATTTATTTATAAAACATAATGATGTTAAATTGTAGATTGTATTTGTATTTATGTATTTGTGTTTAGATTTTAATGTTTTTTTTTTTCACCTATCTGATCCTGTTCTTTCCTTTTGTTTTCCCCAATTCCGTTCCGTTTTACATTGTACAAATAAACGTTTCCTCGTTTTAACTTGACATTGGCATACATTTCTTACTTGCCAAATTGGAGAAAAAAAAAAAAAAAAAAAAAAAAAAAAAAAAAAAAAAAAAAAAAGATCAAAACGTCAAAAGTATGTCAAAAGTGGTCAAAAGCTGATTTGATCGACGTATTATTGTATTGATTTGATCAAAATATACCTTTAATACTACAGTTACTCCATGCCAAGAAGATCAAAAGTAATATGTAATACTTCGGTCTATACCAAACTATATCATGTCTAGCTTTACTAAATTAATGAGAATTTATCCTAAACGTAAGTAGAACGATGTTTTCGCAATTTTTTTTAGAAAATAAGTATTGTCCCCATCGAACAATACCTATTTCACAGGTAGAACGTAGGTAACTAACAATATTACAAGAGAATACCATTTACGTAGTGGTCATATTTATTCAGGATATATCATTAACATTTATTAAGAATACCTTTTTACAGAGTTGTCTTTCAATGCTATATCAATTTGTAAAAATTCCCACGACTCTACCATTGAAACAAAGCATGTTGGAGAAGTGAGTGAAGATGCTGAGCTACAGAAGCAACCTTCTAAAAGAATTGAAGAATTTCGGAAAAAACTAAGGGAGACAACACCTATTAATGATCTTGGCGAACAACCATTGCATGTTTCCCAAACGAAAGAGGACCCCCTGCCACCATGGCCAAATAACACTAATCCACATACAGGCGAAGTAGGAGGTCCAAGGGGACCAGAACCCACAAGATATGGAGACTGGGAAAGAAAAGGAAGGTGTTCAGATTTTTGAAAGAACACATTAACATAGAAACATTAGGTCTTTATGAAAATCATAGATAGGTAGCACTTAAGATTAGTCAAATAAATATTTATAAATAAATTTAACTTTTCATTGCTACAGCTACTGAGTATTGCAGTCAACAAAATTTGTTATGAAACACAAATTGCAGGGAAACTTATACCAATATACTGAAATTGTCATACCAAGATGAAATATAGGTTGGGGGTGTATACGGTCTCGCCAAGATCTTCAGGCCAAAGTTATCATCACTGGTTTGCCAGTGCACCTGCTTTTTGCATGCTTTTCTCCCTGAGTTGGGAGATCCGACTCCTGTGATATCTAAGCCAAATCGATGCTAATAGTGAAATGACACAGATTCACATACACACCCTTTCAAACATACTATTGAATGTTAAATGTATCATTAATATAATAAAATTTTATTTTATCAGATTTCAGTGACGGAAGCCTATTCTGATTTGTTTTGCAGTATAAGTTACGGTGACAAGTCATAACCACAACCACCCTACTCAGAAAGATGGGTATCTGTGGGGACTTTCCCATGAAATACGAGATACCAGATATGCCTCAACAGCACATGCTGAGGTTGCTGATGCTTACATGCATGGACCTATGTTAACCATACATTTATGGCTAGCCCTAGTCAGTGTGAAAGTATATCAACATTGATTACATGTTGTGAATGTTTGAATGAAACAAAAAATTCGAATGTTTTCATTTACTGTTTGATGACTTTCCAATAGTTTTAGGCATTTTTTTGTTAGTAGAGTCCTCCAGTTCTTTAGCTTTATAATAATGTGGTGCAACCTCCAAAAGCCATTTACTCTCTATTTCAGTAACCTGTCTCATGAACTCTTTTGAAGTAAATACTAACTCATGGTAGATAACCCAGCGTGGTAGCTCTTCAAATAATGCACTGTTGGGGTGGATCATAACCGTCTGAAACAAAGAATCGGTATTTGGTGTAATTATTAGGTACCAGCTGTGCTCGCAACAATATTAGCATGTATTTCGATCTGGGCGAGTTATTATTTTGCGCAGAAGTCTAATATTTTTTCCTAAATAAAAGTAACCCAAGTTACACCTTATATCAGCAATCTGCAGTAAAAAGCTGTTCTAAAACATCTCAGATTTGGCAGTCTCCCATAAAATATATTTTTTTTAAATTACATACAGTTCAATTTTATTTATTTGCCTAGAGTATAGCAATATAGCTTGTATAACAAATCAGTTTGAGCTGATATGACAAGCTACAATTACTTATCGTCTTTTAATCCTTAAATAATTACAGCAGCTACACCAAAATAGTTGAATTAAGCACCTACTTACACTACAATTACTTAATAACTATGGACTATAGTTGTACTCACTTGATTATGTTTTACAGTCTTATAATGCCCTCCTTTTGAAAACTTGGCTATGTGATAAAAATAACCAGCTGTAATAGCTTTGCGAATATTTGCATCTTCATTAATACTGGATACCATATCAATTTCCACTCTCTCCATGAGGCCCGCTAATTGTTCACGCACATCACGCGCCCTCTTCATAGATCTGTATTGTACAAAATTCTCATAACACCATTGTACTGAGTAATCTGAACCGACCCATTGATTGTACACATTCATTAGAGTTAAATGGTCTCCATGAGGATGAAAGAAGTTTTTCCGGGCAGTGTCTGCATGTATTATTTTGTCCTTTGGTCTGTAGAATATTGAGCTATTTACTGATAACATAGCTGCTATTGTGACCACTTCTTCTGAACATTTGTACCTAAATAATAGAATTGTATAAGTTTAAATTCATTTACATACATTTACCAATAAATAATTGTATTAGTGTAGTATTATGGTAATGGTATAAGTAAGGAACAATAATAAATATTAAAAAGCAGTTGTAGGTGCATACAAGGGGCCAACTCCTTTGGATGTTGTAAGTGTAAGGCTACACCAGACAACAGGTGCATTGGCTTACGAATGAGGTTGGTTTGGCCCCATACATACATTTCTACTTATAGTATATAAAAATAAGGTATAATCTTACTTTTCACTGGCTAATAACATCTTTGCCAGCATGGGATCAGTTGGAAATTCAGCCATTCTTCTTCCAGCTTTAGTCAATTCACCATGATGATTTAGAGCTCCCAGTGCATACAATTGTTCTAGAGCTAAAACTAATGTTTCATGTGGTGGTGGGTCCAAGAAATCGAAATGAATAAGGTCATTGATTCCCAAAGCTTTCAATGTCAGAACAGCATTGCCTAAATTAATTCTTTGTATTTCTGGAATAGTATTATCTTCGAGTTCATACTTATAAGCCCAGGCTGTGTATAACCTAAAACATTTGCCTGGAGCTACTCTACCAGCTCTTCCTGCTCTCTGGTTTGCTGATGCTTTAGAAATAGGTACAACCATCAAACTTTCCATGCCTGTTTTGGAATTAAAATTATTTTGTTTCGCAAATCCTGGATCAATGACATAGATAATATTGTCAATGGTCAAAGAAGTTTCAGCAATATTAGTGGCTAGCACAACTTTACGGGCACCTTCTGGAGTTTGTTCAAATATCTTTGCTTGCATATCGCTGGGTAAATTTGCATAGACAGGCAGAATAATAAGTTCTCTTAATTTTTTGCCAATTCTTTTTGTTCTCTCTTGCAACATTTCTACACAAGTTTCAATTTCTTCCTGTCCTGTAAGGAAAACTAAAATATCTCCAAGAGGTTGTGTGGCATGTATCTGTAATACAGACACAACACATGCATCCACATAATCTGCTTCAGGTGCTTTTGTGTAGTAAATATCTACTGGAAATCTTCTTCCAGGAATCCTAAATATAGGGGCATCATCAAAGAAACTTGAAAATTTTTCAGCATCTAATGTGGCACTAGATATGAGCAATTTTAAATCAGGTCTAAATCTAGTTATATCTTTGACAAGACCAAAAAGAATATCAGTATGAAGTGTTCTCTCATGGGCCTCATCGATGATCATTACACTGTATGATGCCAGGTCTGGTTCAGATAAAAACTCTCTGTGTAATGTGCCATCTGTCATATATTTAATAACAGTTCTATCAGATGTACAATCTTCAAATCGAATGCTATAGCCTACTTCATTGCCTAGTTTTACATTCATCTCCTGGGCCACTCGGGCAGA
Organism: Pelosia muscerda; assembly: GCA_963691645.1. NCBI lineage: Eukaryota > Metazoa > Arthropoda > Insecta > Lepidoptera > Erebidae > Pelosia > Pelosia muscerda. The sequence goes on from OY829100.1 coordinate 12,628,581, forward strand.
TACAGACATGGCAGCTACTCTCCTAGGTTGTGTGCATCCTATTTTTTTGCCGTCTTTAGTAAAACCAGCTTCATGAAGATATTGCGGTATTTGAGTTGTTTTACCTGAACCAGTTTCACCTTCCACAATCAATATTTGGTAATTTGTTATAGCTTCTATCAGAGAACTTCTGAAAGGGTAAACAGGTAAAGACTTTTTTGTTTCTTCAATGGACATTCTCATTTTTTGAAATGCAGATTTCTCTGCTTGCTCTTCTTTTTCTTTACTCCCACCCATCTGAAGAGCCTGAATGAAATCAATCTGCTCATCCAGAAGCAATTCATATTCATCTTGTGCTTTCGCATCTTTAGCACCAAATTTGAAAAATGCAGACTTAATTTGTTCTTGTTCCCATTTTTGTTGCTCTGAATGTGGTAATTTCTCATTTTCATCAACTTCAACATATTCTCCTGAAAATTGAGAAAAAAATGGTGATATATAATATTATTGTTTTATTTGCATTATATAATAAATACAGCAGTAATATAGTACAACATACCTTTAGCATCCTTGCCTAAGTCTTGGGGCATATGATATCTATGAACATTTTCTAACTCACGGGCCTTCTCATGTTCTTTAGCAAGTTTAAGGAGTGTCTTTTTGTGTTCTCGTTCTTGGCGTTCTCTTTTCGTTAAGCTAAAACCAAACTATACACTGTAAAACAAGTTTATCATTATAAAAACATTCCTTTTAACAGATAAGTTTTACCTATATTATTCCTTTCCAATGCTAAAAAGATATTTGTTTATTAATTATATTGGCACACAGTTTATTAGATAGAGAAGTGATTTTTAAGACGGCAATCCAGTGAATATACAGCTTTAAATTTCAACTCACGTATTTTCGTCAAATAGGTATTCATCGTCAGCTATATCTGCTTCCAATTCAATAACCTTATCCTCTTTTCGTTTTTCTAAGTACTTCCTACGGGAGTCAATGCGCAATTTTGGCAACAACTTTTCCCTGTCGTCTGCTTCCATTTTCAAACGCCTCGCTGCTTCTTCATATGATCTTCTGCTAGAAGCTTCTGTAATCTTTTTCGTCTTTTCTTCATCGCGTTTTTTTAATCTTTTAGCAAATTCATCTCGTTCTTTTATATCCTTCTTACGGCTTTCCTCAGCACTGTCCGAACTGGATGATGATGAATAACGTCTTTTGCTGGACTTCTCCATTTCAAGGTAGTATTATAAATCCTGACAATTATTTAACGATATCTACTCGATTGATAGTATGTGTCACATAACATAATAAATGATAATAATAATTTAAAATTCTGTTGTATCGTATTTGTTGTGGATTTTAGTCACAGAACAACATAAATGTCAACTGTCTTGTCTTGTCATGTTGTCAAGTAAGGCCATAGACTTCATAGAGCCCAGCCATAGCCATGGCTTTTATTTTGACGGTGAACAGCAGTGTTACCACCCCTTAAAATATTCAAAGTCTAAATCATCCACTGGTGTTCCTCAGGAATCCTGAAAAATGACGAATTTATTACAAATTCTTTTCTCCTATCCCCTCAATAAAGAGTACAATAGTAGTCTAGATACCGCAAAACATCTCTGTTTGAGCGCTGTGCCGACCACAGAACACTTATATCCTACGGTGCCGAAAGTCTCGACATCGTTGTTATACGCAGTGATCGTATTCGGTTAGATAGCTTTAGATTTGACTTATGCAGCTTTTAAGGCAGCGTTTGACCTATACAAATATATGACAAGTCAATATTATACTTATAATAACATTATAAAGCTACTAAAATACCATCCCATTTGACAGTCACAGTGGCGTAGCGGTATAATAGTAGTACGTTCTATAGTCAGGGCGCACTGGTTCGATTTCCGCACAGTGTGAATATATTATTGTATGCATGTGTGTATACATGCATACAATAAAGCTCATCTTCTTCTCACACTGACAATAGGTACCTACCTACATAAATATACATATCAATACCTATAGTACACTAGCTGATACCCGCGGTTCCACCCTTCAATGCCTACAAGTTTTAGGCATTTTTGGTTATGATAGCTGTGATAGTTGTTACTTATAGATATTATAACATAAAAATCGATCACTTCGGTTTTCAAGGAGGTTGGTAGGTAGGTATACGATAATTTTGTACTTAAGATTTTGTGCGTTTAACGACCGACCTTATAACGACAATATTTTCAGGCCGGAAAGTCAAACCCGATGAAAAGTATTTTGACAGCTGGAAAAAAGTAAACAGAAAACGGAAGCGTATTATGTTCTTAAGTGTAAATTTATTATTCACTTTTATTTTATTTTAACCATGTACCGTTCCATTTTCCAGCGGTAAGTGTAAATATAATTTACAAGGTTAATGGGAAAAATAGATCCATAGATACATAAAAAGAACCCTCAATAGATCTAGTATTCTTTTCAAATAGGTAGGTAAGTACCTTATTGCAAGAACCGATATAATCACTTACTTTCAGGCTTGTTTCTATTTTGCCCAAAAATAACCTGGTTACTAATCTTAGTAGGCAAGTTAGGTACCTACTTTAAATAAGTAAATAAGGTAGATTGTGGCAGATTCAATAAAACCATCTACGATATCGTACCTAAATCTAGTATCCTAAATTTTGCTTAATACAAGCAACCACCTTTTTACGAACCAGCTGTTCATTCACACTTCACACAGCTAAGTAGGTATATCAGGATGGTTACGTTTGACAGCCTCTATGGCACGGGCGTGGCAGTAGTGAACGCGACTGCTACATAGACGGCACGGGCTTGTTTATTTGTTCACATTTTTTATACCACTTAGGTAGACAAGCACGCGGCCCACCTGATGGAAAGTATTTACCGTGGCCTATGAACGTTTGCAACACCAGGGACGTCACAATCTTGCTGCCGACCATATAAAGAAGAGGGGGGAAGGGGAAAGGGGGAGGATAGAAGACTAAGAGAGCCTCTGTGCTGTCAATGCAGAAAACTAAGAAGGGTTTCTCGGTGTTCCCACTGACAACATAAAATGGCAGAGGTACTTACCCCAGTCGGACTGCTCAATTAGGACGGGAGATACCATCATGTCCTACCTCCGTTAAAATAGCTGAATATGCATGCAATATGGCTGTTTACAATGGTCTAGTCGTATCTCGGAGAGCACGTTAAGCCGTCGGTCGCCGTCGTTGGTCCCGGTTGTCATACGAACATCTATTACAGTCCTTACGGGTAGTTGGAGTCGAGCCCTAGAAAGTCCAACAACTGGTTTACCTTCAGTCGGTACTTCGATATCGCTTATACCTAGCTATAGGTTGTGAAGGCCAGATGGCAATCGCTTCACAGAAAACTACTAATAGTTGCCACCTTTTTTGAAGGAAATAGGTATAACTAGTAGGTACATTTGAGGAGTTTTGGGTAAAATATAGGTACACATAGCAGTTGCCCGCGACTTCATTCGCGGTGAGTTCGGAGTAGACTAAGCTATGTTATTTCTGTAGGTTGAACCCATGAACTAAGTAAATTTCATTGTTATATTTTTTTAATCAAATATTTAATTTGAAGAAAGTCTAGTGCCTGACCAATAAATACATCTCTGAACTGCCAAAAACTACGAAAAGCTTAGGCCATAGAAGAAGTCAGTCTCATGTCTAGCCTATTTTTCTTCTATGCAGGGCATAGCCAGCAGTGGACTGCAACATGCCACCGCCTCGTCGTCATCGTCTGTCCCAACCGCCTTTTTGAGATCGTCGGTCTATCTGACTATGAGTCGTCCTACTTTCCGTTTGCCGATCTTCAGATCGCGAGAAGGCAAACGAACTCAAGGACTCATTATTGGCTCCTTCGGCAGATGTGGCTAGCCCACTGCCATTTCAGCTTGATTATTCTGCAAGCTATGTTGGTAACTTTACTTCTTTGTCAGATTATCTCATTCATTGTGAAAATTATCCTCCAAAGAGGACGTTTTAAAGAGCTTAAGTAGCGTAGCCTTAAGGCTACCTCAATCAAATAGCGAAAAGCGCAACCAAATCGGTTCCGCCGATTTAGAGATTAGCGAGCAAGACAGATTGATAGATACCTAGATACAAGATAAACAGACAAGAGTTTCAACAAAAATTGTTTTGGCTGCCTTTACGTTAAAATGTAACCCTAATAATATAGTTTTACAGTGACAGAGATCGGTTGCAACTTTAGGCTCGTTTGTTTCTAGTTCTATACTTTATGTAGGTAGGAACTTTATAAAGGTACCTACCTAACATACTTTCGAAATAAAAATTAAGTAGGTACTTTAGGCGCGTTAAGCACTTTCGAATTGAAAACTTTTTGTGTGAACTTAAATCAAGGAACTCGTGTCGTCGTCTCCCACACATGCATACAAGTAAGTAGGTACTCAATTTACTTCCTAGTAGGCCAGAACCTAGAACCTAGTCGGACCTTTGAGCGCTCCAACAGAGTACGAATAGATGCTCTACGAATAGATGTTCGTACGGCAACCGGGACCGACGTCTTTACGTGCTCTCTGAGACACTATCAGACCAGTACAAATACCCATATTATGCATACAAATATTAGCATTGAGCGGGGATCGCACCCGCACCTCCTGCGTAGCAGTCATGTTCACTAACTTACAAAATACGAACTTATCAATTATATCGATTTGTTTTCTTTTATGCATCTGTTGCAGAACTTCTCAATTTGGTAGGACCTCATCAAAGACTATATCAAAACATTTCGTCAACTTTATTAGAGGAAATTTTGGACGTTTTGGGATTTTACAACTAACAGCCGATGAGGTAAGCACAAAATATTTTAGGTACAATTCAACATCCATCCAGATTCTAGTGAGGGAGCTCCCGCGGGCAAATGGACCGTCCCTGCTGCCAGACAGTAGGTTTAATGCTTTTCAACATTTAGAAAAGCTCCCTAATGAATGGAATTTACCTACCTATAAATAAGTTTAAAAAATTAGTTAAAAAAAGTTATTTCTAAAAGCTTATTATAAAATCCAGGATTATTTGGATGATAAACAAGCCTGAAGATGAGCAGTTGACTCAACTTGCTACTCAAGCAAAGTTCTGAAAAGCCCGCTGAGTCTCCTCAGGCCGGGGCCGCGTTTCGAACCGGTGCCGGTGGTCCATTTGCTCACTAATTTATAAAATATTGTTGATATTTAGTTTTGTGAGTGCCGTTTGATGGTCTATACAGAATAAACAATTTTTGATTTGATTTTGATTTTGATTTACTAACTAATTAATATAATGAATGTTTGTAGGTCATAAAAGATATTGATCTGTCAAATAAAACATGCTTAATAACGGGTGCTAACAGTGGAATTGGATTGGAGATGACGCGCGTTTTGAATAATAAAAATTGCACGGTTTTGATGGCCTGTCGCAACACATACGCTGCCGATGTAGTAGCTAGAACAGTCTGCGAGAGGACTGATCGCCTAAAATTATACGACATTAATCTTGCGTCACTTTCGTCTGTTAAAAAGTGTTCAGAGGAAATCCTAAAACATGTACCGTAAGTACGTTTTGAATATTTTCATGAAAATATAAACAAAAAATAAAAATTGAAGAACATACATAATATAAGCGAGATTGTTTGTATTCCTATGAGATACGTTAGTATAACTTCGCCTCGTCTGATGGTAAGCTGAAGACAAAGTCTCAGGAAAGAGGGTCACTCTGCAGGGGTCACCAACGATTGGTCGACAATCAATTGGTCGACATATCAATTGGTCGACAAACAATTGGTCGACAGTATCAATTGGTCGACACTAACAACTCTGCAGACACTAACAATGTTACAATGGTGACTATCAGTTTGATGGCGTGTCTTAGCACTTTCAGTAAAGATCGACTAGATAGCTTATAGTGAAGGTATACGTAACGTAGATAGGTACCTACACAAAATACTTCAGTAACTTTCGTGCGTGAATGGAACTAAAATTATTTTTGCAGGAAACTTGATATAGTAATTTTAAATGCAGCGGTATTCGGATTACCTTGGACGCTCACAGAGGACGCGTTAGAGACAACATTTCAGGTCAATTATTTAAGTCATGCATACCTTCTCATGAATATTGAAAAAGTGCTTGCTCCTGACGCTCGAGTGGTGTTTACGTCTTCGGAGTCACACAGGTTCGTTTGGACAACATTTATTAGTGACAACGTAACACGATTGTACATCGCACATTGGTAAAATGTGTAAGGTCAGCTTGTAAAAATCGGTTTGTAGTAGTGTCCTTTTTATAGATACGCCGGTTTTAAAGTAAAAACTTCTTAAGATGCGTTAGACAGTTTTTATAGTGGGTGAACTGAAATCGACACGTCCGTCCGATTGAAGTGTAAATTTGAATGACGTGGCGCTGGCAATCCCAGTTGCTTGTAGTTGCGTCGATAAATGCGATCGAAGGCAGGTAGACGCATTTTAACACATTTTTTTGATGCGATGCAAAGGATTGTCAGGTCACCAAACCGGGCAGACCAGCCAGTTTGGCCGTACATATGTTTAAAAAAGACGGACAGCTTTTTATTTTTTTCCTGCGGAAACACCACGGATCCTTACGGATGACGGATTCCGTCGACCACCTCGTGTATAGGCAGCGGAGTGCCACCTAGAAACATAGAAATGGTTGAAGGGAGGACGCCGCTGCCTTGCCTTGCCGCCCAGCCTGCCGCAGTCTGGGCCTGCTTCTGCTAGGGGACAGTCGGTTTAATGTCACCCACAGGAGGTCGTTCAATAGAAATAAATGGAAAAGTAGAAGTGTCATTTCAATAATTATGTGAAGTAAACGCTTTTTACTCCATATACATAACATAAACTCACACCAATATCCCCGAAGGGGTAGTTAGAGGTGCTAGCACCCACATTTTGCCAGTTATGTTTAGGTCCCAATGTGCGCGTGGCGAGCCTATTGCCATTAACCGGGCACTTATAAACCTGCGATAAATACACACATAACTTCGAAAAGCATCGAAAAGTCATTGGTGTGTGCTATGGTAAAACCTGGGTTCGAACCCGAGACCTCGTCTCAGCAGTCCGTTTCCCATACCACTAGGCTACCGCGGTTATTTATCTCCATATACAGACTCTTTTTATTACTGTGGGTATGTACTTAGAGTGTTACAATTTTTTTGTAAGTATTTTAAGTATAGGCGATAAATAATCACTTAGTCCTTACACAGCGTATGACTTTAATGGCTTGTCTAAACTAGAATGTAGCCACTCACACATTCACATTATCTATGTAAACAGTGCATACGACAAGTGTTTAGTGACTTTGATCGTCAATCTATATAATTTACTTTTGCGCATGTCAGATATGGTGGGGCGCTTCATATACACTAATTATATTATTTTGCAGACACGTCAATTGGCCTTGCAATTATAAAATATTACCAACTAGAGAAATGGTGTCGCTTCCAAAGCATGAGTACACGTCTATAAAGGCTTACAATATTTCTAAGCTCTGTGGTATTTTGTTCATGCACTATTTGGGCTATCGATGGTTGAATACCGGCAAGTCCGTGTTTTGTGCCCATCCGGGTACCTTTGTTAAGACGAGGCTTTGTACAAATTGGTGGCCTTATGAGACACTTTACAAAATAATGAAGCCATTCTCTAAGACAATCGTAAGTACCTATCTTATTTGACGCCGCGTTATCTCCTTTCTATACTTTAATATGGTTCGTTTGTTGTTGAGCCGCTGAAGCATATTGCCTATAACATAAACCTACGTAGAGCCGATACCTTGACTTTAGTCTGAACAGATTAGCTGATGATATGTGTGTGAGAACACGAAGTGGCACGAAATTGCCAGAAAATAACAGACTCACATGAAAGATCATCAAATTCTGCCATTTCGTAGTTTGTAGTTAGACTGAAAGTCGGCCTCAACTGTGTCGGAAAAAGGCTTTTCTGAATAATATAATTTAATTAAGATTACTATTTTGCAGAGCCAGGCAGCTAGTACCCCCATATACTGTGCAGTCTCCCCGGATCTGAACGGATTGACTGACCAATATTACAAGGATCTCATGCGGTGCGACGAGAGCGATCTAGCCCAGGACTTCCATCTTGCTTTCAGACTGTACGACTTAACGCAAGAGTTGCTCTATGAGCGAGCAATCAGCAAGGAAGAGGTGCCCGTTATCGAGCCTAAGAAAACTGGGGATTTCATACAAGAGGCCAAAGAAACAATTGATGAAAGTTCATTGGTAGCTAATTATTCTGGTTAATCTGTTTGTGTTGTGTATTCATTATTTGTTAGAGAAGAATAAAAATTATGCTTTAAACAATCATCTTTATTTTAAATGTATCCCATATTGTTTACATACATGGTTGTATAATAGTGTAATAAATAGTGTTTAACGTAATGAAGTGTCTAACAAATGTATATTACAATACAAAGAAATTCGAAAAACGTCGGGTTAGCATAAAGTTTTGACGTCGCAGTTTGGTGAATAGTAAGCAGGTATGTAGTTGCCAATAACAACTTAGTTGAAAGGGTGGGTACTTTCCAAAATTGTGCACTTATAAAACGAGGGCTATTTATAAGTTAATTACGTAACCAACGCTAACTTAACCGTATGCTAATTCGTCGTACTGTTAATCCGACGTTTTACGACCTCGTCCTTCTACTACAAAGGTATTACCAATAGGTCGGTACTTATACGTAGGTATACCTAAATATTCTAGATTGCACGCAGCGATTTTTGACACTGCACGATTTACATTGTCAGTGTACTAAGTAGATCCGTTGACAAAATGAGTTATCAGGCATGATCCTAACAAAAAGTCATTGAGCAATCAATTTCGCATGAATTCGAAGTGAAAACATTTTCAGGTGTGTGTGCGTGTTTCACTTTCACAAGTTTTCACTTAAACTGGGAAAACATTTAACGGAACTGAAATTGAACCTTTACCGTTTCTTACACCTTTGTAGTTTTCAAACCTCTGACTGGCGTAAACAGTGAAGTAACCGATATATTATGTCGGTTTTATAATTTTTTTATAATGTCTTTTTTTTTAATTTTGAATTGTGTACCATTGTAATTTATTTAAAGTTTGATTTTGACCGTTTGCAAAGAATTGATAGATTACAAAAATATCAGATTATATATATATCGGCAGCTCTCTCTCTTGTGTATAAGAAATGGCAAGATCATACGTTCGTGTCATGCATACCTATAATTCGTGCGATGATAACGCAATAGCTTTCTATTAGGGCCACATATACATAGTCAAGGATGACGTATGAATATGGCTATATACAATAACTTCCGATCTATTTACTAATAATGGGAAAATTCTTACAGGATGTATAGATCTCAGAATTTGAGATCATGACATGCGGTAAAAAATGAGGGACACAACGCGGTAAAATTTACCTAAGTACATAATTATGTACCTATAATCTAATAGGAATTTCGTTGAAGGTCGTATTTCACCACTGAAAATAACTGCGGTGAACTGCTATGAAGTTAATTTTTTTTTGATCGAGTATAATGTGAGAACCCAGTTTAATTTCATTGGTGAAACCCGACTTGACTTACGAAATGTGGCAGTGTTTAGTTAATATTCTATAATAAGTTGAAGCGTATGGCGATGTTTAGGTGTTCACTTGCCTAGCAACGTTCCTAGTATCAACAGAGAATTGCTAGAATTGAGGCACAGAATTCTCACAGCTTCTTAGGGCATAATGTCATCACCCAATATTAATGAAGTTAACTAAAAAGGTCCCATTGCTTATTATTATAAAACACATAATAACAATAAACATAAATGCGTTAAATGTGATATAAAATAACTAAATATTTAAATATCTTTTTTACATTTTAGATAAGATTCCATACACAGCTCAGTTATACAATGAGCAAACTATGTACCTACCTGCTATAACATATTATCGGTAAAACAATAACAGCGATAATAACCTATAACAATCTGAAAATTAAACACATTTCCTTTTTTTCTTTAAAATATAAGTAATAATTTAATTTTCTTTTAATTTCTTCACACGCGTTGTTGATTTGATATCCTCGTTGTAGTATAAATGCTTGTAACATCTGGTTCTTATCAATAATTATACTTACTAACTTAATCTTACACTTTGAACTCGAGTTCTGTGGTTTGTACGAGATTATTTATGATTATTTGGCGACATCCTGGTAAGATAAAGTGATACAAATTAATTTAGTCGTCCGTGTCGTCCTTAACAGTACTTTCTGTGTCTGCCATTAAAATATCCGAAGTTGCGTCCCAAAGATAGCATGGCACACCGACCGAAAGGAATGCGAAGTAACTTCATTGTCTTTCGTTCGTGTGCCGTACGGGACGAAAAGTTCACACCGGAAGTTAATTTTATGGTGGCACCCATACCCCGCCCCTGACGCGTTGTTTTGCCCGTACAGGTAGTACAATAGTCTTGAAATATATAAAAGAATAAAATACGGACAACTGCCTATCTTTGGTCATCTGATGTGACAAAATCGATAAGTATACAACGATTGTTCAATCCTGGAACAGAAAGATTACTGATCGACGAAGTTGTGAGATAGAAACCCTCCTATAAATAATTAAAAACAATCCGTATATACCTTACCTTAGTGTATACTTATCATAACATAGTAACAGAATAGTTCAATTGCACATTTGCACCAATTAGAACTATTGAATTAGCTTAGGAGCTGTTGAGTATATTTTTCCTCATTAGATGCGTTATTTTATTAAATTACTTGTTGTCGCCCTTCACGATCACAACAGTTCCATTTTTAATGTATAGTTTAATTCTCAATAAATTAATTTTTGATCAGTATAAATACTAAAACAATTTGTGTGATTCAATTATGACTCCAAAAGAAGGGTCATAACATAAGACATAATGATGTTAAGAGCTACGATGTAATTAGCGTCTAAGATTTATTTAAAATATGTAATTAAGGTTTAGGTGGCTCAGCCAAGTTACTAATGGTCATGACCTGGTCTTGTAATAACATGTTAAAACAGACTAGCCTTACGAATCTTGTAATTTATGAAATTGTAAAAAAGTCAGCCTTCAGGACATCAAAACCTTGTTTAAGATGTGGGTTGTGTGTTAGACATTGAGCTAATCTCGGTAGATGGCGCTGTCTAGTAGAGTAGGATACGCTTTTCGACTTGCTTGCGACAGATTGGACACACGGTGATGCGGTCGCCACACATTTGACACATGCCGTGCCCGCATAAGAAGATCATGTTCTTCAGCCGGTCTAAGCAGATGGGGCACATCGTCTGTAAACATAACATTAATTTAATATGCAGTACCTAATATTAGGTGTAAGGGGCAATATTTAGTTATATAATGAATGGCATATATAGTGAACGCGACTGCTACGCAAAGGCGCGGGTTTGATCCCCGCTCAGTGCCAATATTTGCGTGAATATGGCTACTTGCACTGGTCTGGTCATACCTCGGAACGGTAGGTAAGCCCTCGCCGTCGTCGGTCCCGGCTGCCATACGAACATCAGTCGTTCCGATAGATGAAGCCTTGAAAAGTTCGACTAGCCTAACTACAGAACTTTGATATCGCCAATTTGGTTGTGGAGGTTCGATGATAATAATCGGTTCACGGAAAATATCGACGTTCAGCCCCATCTTTGTTAGACCAGAAAGCCGAACCCAACTGAGTTGGGAACAAGCTCAGGGAATGATGAATGAAGCATCGAAGGGAACCAAAAGTTCGCTCGAAATCGCTCAGATAAAGACAGATAATCATGTACTTTTAACGCTTATGATTTTCTACTCTCGATTTTAGGTAAATGTTTTATTTTGTGTTACACATCACATCAATATCGAATTTATCGTGTCGACTCTTAAATGATTATAAAATTATGGTTTGGATAGATATCTGCCATAGTAACCTGTTCCTTGATGTCCTGTAGCTGCTGCTGCAATTTCTGCACATCAGCCGCGGCGGGGGCGGGCGGGGCTCCGGCGGGGGCCGCGGGGCCGGCGGGGGGCGCGGGGGGCGCGGGGGCGGGCGCCGGGCCGGCCGGGGCCGCCGCGAACCGCGACCCGTTGTTCATGTAGTGCGGCGCAGACTGGGTCGGCACCGGCTGGCCCTTGTTCACCTGCACCTGGGCGAGGTTGCTGCTGGCCCCCTCCTTTTCCACTGTAATATATCGTTTATTGAAACTTTATTATTACGATTATGCGAGAGACCTCAACGCGGTGGAAGGTCGTTTTATGAAACGAGTTAAGTAAGGGTCGATCAAGTTATGCCGGCAAATTTACGTTTGGTGCGTCCCGTGCGGTCGAACATTGTGGTCTACCTCGATTTGATAAAAGTACAGTTAAATACGAACAGTCGATCTTGAGCGGCAGCGAGGTCGCCGGCTGGGCGCAGGCGGCGGGCGGCGCGGGCGGCGGCGGCGCCTGCAGCGGCGTGCGGCACTCCACGCACTTGCGCATGAGCGGCGCGCAGGCGGCGCACGCGCACACGTCGCCGCACGGACGGAACACCACCGTGGCGGGCGCCTCCGAGCACACCACGCACTCGCCCACGCGGGCGCGCGACGTCACGCACGCGCGGCACACCAGGCACTTCTTCACCTGAATCACATCACACGCGAGTCAAAACGGGAGTCGACTGTTGTGACACGTGTAAATTAGGGCCTCCTTGATTCTTTTATAAATACTATAGCGATAAGCATACAAGTGCAGCCTGTCTGATATAAGGAACGAGCACCGTAAACACATAACAGATTTGATATAACGCCGGTAACGATCTTTACGACTACAAATATGTTATGTATAAGAATCTTTGTGCTCTAACTAACTGATGATACTTGTAAGATCAAAGGATACTTAAGTGTGCCTATAGGCGAGGTAAACAGTTTTACGATGTGAATATACAGAGTCGCAGTTAACGGCAGAAAGCTTGATCGATAAACTTACTCTCGCAGCACAAACGTTGCAGCAACAGATGTGTCCACATGGACGGAAAAGCGTATCACGTTTGGCATCAGAGCAAACGAGGCACTCATCCGTCGTAGGGTCGGAGGGTTCTGCACTTGTAGATGGTACTTCAGCGGACGACGATGATGCTGCCGGAGCAGCTGTCGAAGCGGAGCTCGCTACGCTCAACAAACTAGTCTCGGCTTCCGTGGTGCCCTCGGTGGTCAACCCAGTTCCTTCTTTTCGACACGATGTCAAAGTCTTGCAAAGATTGGGGTCCGGACACAAGTCAAGTGGCGTTTGACCTGAAATAAAATATGAAAATAGTTTTAAATATGTATTAAACTCAGTAGGCAAGTTATAGAGGCCTGGTGGTGCTCAGTAGGTATAGTAATAGCCCCTCATACCTACTAGAAGTAGAAAATAAAGTTGTATATTTCTAATAGTCGCTAGAATATATTAACTGTTAACTAAGTTAGCGGAGTAAATATTGTAAATTGTCCTTCTCAGTTATTCGGTCGGGCTCTGATATTTAAGATTAACAGTGGCAAACACTGTAGCGGTGTTGCCAACGTTACGATAATAGCATCTACTATATTGTTAACATTATATCGATCGACATTGACGACCTCCGTGGTGTGGCAGTAGTCAACGCGACTGCTACGCAGGAGGCGCAGGTTCGATTCCCGCTCAGTGCAAAGATTTGTGTCGATAAATATGATAATTTTAATTGGTCTGGGTGTTTCTATATACAAATAATATGTATGTATTTACAAAAAAAATCGAAAATAATGTAATGGATTCTTCGAGTAGAATGCGGATAAACAACTTCAATCTAGAACCCATAACATTACCTAGTTAAGCTAGTTAAGCTATGCGGCTAGGTGGCGTTGTGTAGATTAAAATATATGAAAAAAAAAAACTACAAATGTTACCCAATTTATAGATATTGTATGTGTTTGGTTGTCAAACCGACAGTCTTGTAACTTTCATACCTTTCTTATTCTTGACGGCAAGATCAGCACCATGTGCGGCGAGGAAGCAAGCAATAGAAGCTGAAGATTTCTTGTCATGAGCATGTGCTAGCCCGGTAAGGAGCGACGCGTCGCGTGCGTCCTGCAGGCGTCGCAACTGCTGCAGTGTGTGATGGCGCAGCGCTTCGTGTAGAGGTGTATCACCATCCTAGTAGAATAGATGAATAGATATTATACACTACTAAGATACAATATCAGTAGGTATAGGTAATAGGGATGTTGACTACTTTTTTATTCTTGAAGAATACCACTTGACAATATGATGTAGGTATCTACTGTTAAAGTGGGATATTCCTTTGACAAATAAATTTAAAGATATTTGTAAAAACTAAAGTAAACTTTACGAGCGGCTCGAAAACGCTCTATAGGTACTGCAGCGCGTAGTGCAAGAGAATATCGCATTTATCTCGATCTGCGTTCCGTTTACACGTGTAGGATAAGGAATCTAAACTGTCACAAATTAAGGCGTGCTTGATTGTTTATATTTACCTATTTTTGGGAATTTAATAATGAATAATTAATGAAAAGATATGTTAGTAAGGTTACAGTTTAGTTATGCAATATATTATTTTGTGATGCCTATTTTTAGTAAGACTCTATTTTACATCTTAATTATACAACAGTATTGGGAAAAATCAGACTTTGTCAAAATCCCTATTTTAAGACTTTCTAACAATTCGATTTTTTGTGCTTGATGATGGGCGAGTAAAGTACCTATATCAACAATTGTCAAATGGAGGTTACAGGCGTAGCAATAGTGTAATAATACTTATATTATAGTTTCCAACGACAAATATATTTTTCACACTCAAAATAGTTAATTTGCCAACAAGTTTTGATGCTCAAAATGGTAAATCTACCAACAAATATCAGATCTGTCACTATATATATATCCATCGATTCTTCTCCGCCTAATATGACCGCGCGCGCCCCACATGGCTAGTTATAGGTTATGTTCTGCGAGACCTCCGCCGACCTCTTCTAACTCATGTTAGGTTTCTTGTGATAACGCAGGAAAATAGGATGATCGAGGTTCGAAGTCAAAATAGTACCCCTATACATATAACCCTATTACCTTGGTGATCGCTTAAATCACTAACTATAATACCTAAGTACTTATTCACAATAATTAATTATTTTTTATAATGCAGTGAGGGTTATGACGTTGTAAGTGTATTGTAACATTTTTTAACATCATAGGCAGTTATATAGTGTCATAAAATTACAACGAAACTACCTCGGTTCGCTTTTTACACTTTTGAGATGTTTGCTTATCTAGTAGGTAGATACACTTCAAAGGCAACCAAAAAGCAGTTTTGTGATTTTTCTATTATGAACAGGTAGTATGTTTGAATGTATAATCTCACAGCTGCTGGGAATATGCTAACTTTGTACGAGTTACTCGAGGATTTGCGAGATATTTAGCCAGTATGACTACGTAACCAGCACTTACTTATACACTGTTATTACAGTATACATACAATAACCATTTTACTTCGTCAACAGATGGCGTTGAATACCGGCGCAAACGATTTAGTTTTTGTAATGTCCAATGTCCATGCACTTTTGCAGCCTACTGTACATACGTCTGAAGTATATAGGGAACTTAATTCTTGGCTTGAGGTTCCAGTCAAATGAAAAGGTATTGCTTGACGGCAATAGGCCCGTCTATTACGCCTATTACGTGGAATGGAAAATCATAGTTGTCGAAATGTGTTATTACATCTCTACCCACTCTTTCGGGGACTTACAGGCGTGCTTATATATATTTACTTCAGGAATTAAGAGTAGCCTATATGTTTATTACCATGCACCTCTCAACCAAATTTCATATAGATTAGTTCAGCTGTTGAAGCGTGATTCAATAACAAACATTCAAACATCTTCACAAATTTAGGTACGATAGGATGTCTCATACATCGACGTCCTATCGTACTTCCGGTTAATAGAGTCAAGTTTCTTGGTATCTTTTAAATATTTGTAGTTTATTTCTTATTTATTTACCTTGTCGCAAATATTGAGATTTGCACCATGGGCGACGAGTAGTCTCACAATCTGAGTGTGCTGTCTTTCGACGGCGAGGTGCAGGGCAGTCTGCAGATTAGCATTCTGTAGATCAGGTCGGGCGCCTCCTCGCACAAGCAGCTCAGCAACTTCAGCGTGGTTGTTGAGCGCAGCCAGGTGCAGAGCCGTGTATCCATCGTCTTTAGCATCGTCCACTATCCACGGGCGTGGGAGTTTGCCGAGCATTATTTTCATAGCACTGCAAGAGGTAGAATAAAAAATTATAAAGTAAACCACTTGTAAAGAAATATAATTAACAACCTTCTAAAGAACGAAGCTTTCCGTGACTCGCAGAGCACGTTTAGCCACGGTTATCATACGAACATCTGTAGCAGGTGTTATGAGTAGTTGGGGCCCTAAAGAGTCCGACACGTTGAACCAGTTCTAGCTGTAATACTTACTTATGTACTAATTTTTTATCTACTACATTCCCGTAGGCCACGGAAAAGGGATCAGAATTTAAGAGAGCGGAGCAGTTAGCGAATTTACTGTCCTATTTACAGTATCGTCCCCATACGCCGTTTGTTATTCACTTCTAATTTTTATTTATACTGAAAGTCATGGTAAATTCAGATTTTAAGTATGCACATGCAAATGTATGTAAATAGCCTACGCTGTATTCAAACCCTGTTGCGGGCAACGAAGGCTGGGGACTGCGACAAAATATTTATTCATAAAAAACATTTAAACCCCCACGTATATTGAGCGACAGGCTTTAGTGTATTCATAGATTGTTTGAGAAAAAAGTGCCCCCGCTGAGACACTATTATTGTCTCTGTGATAGATACATGTATTTATGTTTTATAATCAAGCTTATTAACACCCTTGACGAGCTTATCTTCATTTTAAAACAACCATAAAGCGAATTTTTTCAGCAATAAGTCAAATAATTGAGTGTGTTGTTTATTCGTACATATCAATAATATATTGTTTTAAAGTCTTGATTATTATGACAGAAGGGGAGGGCTATATTTTACTGTTTTTTCCTTTCATACTTCAAATGGCACTAATAGGCGCAAATTCCAACTGACACTCATGCCGGCAGTGATACTGGTACTGATACCTACCGTACTAAATGATCGGCAAAGTATGAGGTTATTGCACACGTGGTCTGGTAGTTGTAATGATATAAAATTGAAGCTTTATACTTTAACGGATTTCAGATAGTATTTTATACACCTTTACTACCCGATACCTGCAAAGTAACCTTGTGGTTACCCACCACTCCATATTCATAGGTTATTCTTACCTATATGGTTTTATAAAATTACGTATATACTGACTCGTACTCTATTACTCCAATCATAATGCGCAATGACCACATCTCTGACTCTACTTTCGTTATGTGATGACGGAAATATAACTCCGCCACTTCCACTATTTCATATCCACTAAAAAGTTTGAATAGCCAAGGTGAAACTACACAGAGCGGGCGGGAGATATCGGAACACAATGGATATCGACATGGAAACCGTAGCGCTAATCCGTTCAATGTGTTCATCATAGATTTCTAGCATAGATGCCTGTGTGTTCATCAATATTAAATTAAAGAATCGGGAATTTATTATTACTGCTCCACTTTCTTGGGCCTAATGACCAATGTAATGATATATAATATAGCTTATGACACTCAAAAATAATGTGGCATCCTATTGATAACAGAATTAGTAATATTTATATATTGAATATTTATATATATTGAAATCGGTTCAGTAGTTTCATAGCCTATTCGGTACAAACAAACAAACAGACAAAAACGCAGTACTGTTTTAAAAATATTATAAAAACCTCTTTGTTGGGCTAGGTACATCTAATTTAATTTTCCTTACGACTACTCGTAGGTATATATATGTATACCTACAAGCCGCTATATAATGACATGCCGAAAACACATAAAAAACGCTGTAGGTACATATATATGCTTTAGGTAGTTAACTAATTCATTTAATCAGAATTGCAGAAATCAACGACGATATCGAGGTGGTTGAACTCTAAACGAAAATAAACCGACAGATAGAGTTAGCTACTTAGCTAACCATACTAGCTTTAAATAACAGGAAAAAAAGTTCGAGTATCTGCATCATACAGGCACGCTGAGATATTAATTTAGCTTCAGTTCAACAGCAGAACGTGTACGAAGTGCGTACATTCAACTAACTACATTCTGACGACAGTATAGTTAGTAAAACGACGACAATATTAACCGAGTGGATGGCAACAATGAATTAGGTAGTTACACTTTTTAATATGCTGTTACATTCAAAGAGTAAAAACGAACGAACTAATTAAATAAGGTCAAACGTCGCGGGCGCGGCGCGGTCGTCGGTGCGCGCGTACATTAGCCGCGTCCAGGCGTCCTACGTACGCCAACAGTCCGCTCTAGCGCGCCGCTCGTCTCGCGATCGCTGCTCGCGCGCATGCCCCTACGCCTCGTATCCTCAGTATCATGTTCGCTTATGCACTGCAGTGCACCAGTCTACAGTTTTCGGTCTTCTACACTATAGTGACATCATCACAATTACAGTGAAAACGACTATACATGCCATGGAGTTATAGGAGTAAATTAGTACAAGAATGTCTGCGATATTTATATTGCGCGGAACGTGAGTAGTAGTAATTTGTGACATTTCGTGTTTTGTATAGTATGTTATAGTATTAATATTTTCGTATTAGTTACAATATGTTTAAGTATACTGGACTCTAAGAGTCTTGGAACTGTCAACTTGCAGATCAAATAATGTTGGTATTTAACGATCAATGTACAATAAAATACCATACTCTATTTGAGTACTGCAATCTAATACATTTAACAACCTAGTTATTAACAATACCTACATCTATATTTAATGCCTGCTTTATAGCAATACCCTTTTTAGAACGAGTTAACATTAATTTAAATATGATATTTAATAACACAACATAGCCATATTGGGGTAACTTTTTGAATTTCATTTAAGGGTAGGGATTTTGTTTGAAATTCACGGTTCGAACTGGGTTAGGAGCTTCAGACTTATATAGGATATACCCTGCCACATACCACATTTTGAGTAGGCTTGTGACAGTATGATTATTAACAAACATAGTGCAAACTGTTGGCTCATATGTAATAGTGAGCAAGTCGAGACTATTGCCTTCATCGGATAACTTTGATCCAGATGTTCTGCTACTGGTATTGCTCAACACTTTCTGTTGAGCAATACCAGTAACATTTTAACTGAACCATAAAATAAGTTCCAATATTCCATTTACAGCTGTCATACACGTTATCGCTACCAAATCATAGATGTTATGAAACTGACTCAGGAACAAACTCTCTAAGGGGAAGTAAAGGTAGAAGGTAAACACACGCTTGGATTTAAAGGATTATATAATAATTAAATCAACTTAGTTAATGTACTAGTAGGCATTTAGCCACGCTTCAAAAATCTCTTTTAATTTTGTATTTATTTTATATTTTCTATTTTATATTATATATTTTCAGTTACTCTTTTTCGTACAAGTAGATAATTAATTTGGGCTAAGTTCGCTTGCGATGTTGTTTCGTTTTAAGTTGTTAAACTTGAATGTATTACTTTGTGCCTCCAGGCTCAGTTATTTGATACATTTCTAACTCGTGAATGACACATATTATAATAAAAAATAGTATTTTGAATTGAGTAACTTATTAATAGTGAGTAGTAGTTGCCGAAAGAGATTTATTTCGACCTGTCAAATGAAGCATAGGTGTGATAAAAACCACGGATTGTAGTGTATATTATTTATGATATGCTTAATATTTAAAAATATATGCTTGGGTCAGTTTTGCATGATAACAAAATACTGTTGTGTGCTTGTAATAAACCACACTCAAGTATTATCACTAAACATAAGTGTCTGTACTTTCCCAAGTTACTACTCGTTACGATCCTTACACCTTTCTCTTCTTCTATTTTCACAATTGTTTTAACCACAATTGTTGTTTCGACTAGTAGTTGAGGGTACTACTAGCCGTCGCGGTTAAATATCTTGTTCTGCCGCTATAAAAACTGCGGGTCGGTAGTACAAATATGAAAATTTAACACCCATCCATACATTCAAACAAACTTTCATTCAAATTCATAATAATATTGGTGTGATTGTATATGACGACACAAAGGTCAATAAAAATAATGACATTAAAAATAAAGATAACTACCAAATACGACTTGTAGGTATGTATAACATGAATTTCATATCTCAGGGGAATGCTCATCATTTTGCGAACACACGGTGTATTTAAAGTGGAGAAATGGAACAAGTATATACTCCCAGACACAGTTCAGATTTAATAAATACTGAATATTTTATAACTGTAACAATATAATCTTTAAAGCATTATGATACAAAGTTCAGAAGAGCCGAAGGCCTATATTGTATTTATAACTGCTGCCTTAACTTGTTCCTGCTATCTCCTAAGTGATAGCTTCAAGATAAATAATTATCGCCAAAGTTCCAAGCTTAGCGTGAACTAGGCTAGATTTAAGGATAACAAAGTACGAATACCAAATAATGGTACTTACATTGTTAGACTACAAAGCTTGCCATCAAGAGTAAAGCAATATTGATTTGTTTATTTTGACAGTTTAAATTATTGAGGTCAACAGTAATTGCAATCTGAATTAAAGTCTGTTACATTTCTATTTATACAGGGTGTTAGACGAACGCCGCCGAAAACGAAAACAAGGGGATACTACTGACCATTTTAACAAAATTGGGCTCCTTTTTTGATTGCAATACTTTTTTTGATAGGTACCTACCATAATTTTTAAAACCTTCTTTTGGCATAGGTAATTCATGCAATTATACTATTTATTGGTACCTATGGTATTCATAGTATTCATGGTACCTACCAAAACAAACCCATCAGGCAGATGGGGAACCAAGATTTGGAAACCGGTTTCCATAACAGAATTATTTATCTTACAACATAACCTGGTTTCCTAGAAAGAATAATAATTCTGTATTTTTTTTTTATTTTATTTATGGCACGTCAATTTGACTTCACCTCGCCTGATGTTAAGCTGAAGGCAAAGTCTCATGAAAGAGGGTCACCATTGCAAACACGTGCAGTGCTACAATGGTGGCGCTCAATGGTTTTGGAAACTAAGGCCAAAACAGTAAGTTGGATCTTCGTTCAGCACTCAAACAGAAAGTTCTAATTTGTATTGATTCTTTATTATCATTAATATTATAAATTTCACCTAAATTTAATATATAAAAATAAAAAGAAAATGGAGAAATTATTTCTATAGAGTGTCCTACTGTAATCTTTCCTTCCTAGAGAAGTTTTTTGGAAGCCTTGATTTCGTTTTCAATTCCTATGTAGTTTTTGCCTCTCTTATTATTTGATCTACTTATCTGCACTTCATTTTTTAAAACATCCAACACCTGTTCTAGTGTGAGCTGTCGACGGCCAATGTACCAATTTATTTTTGAACGCTATCCCTCAATATGGTTTGTAGTTCTGATATGTTCAGCAACAAATATCTTTTGAAAAATCAATCTGATCTAACCATTGTTTCTTGGAGTAGTTATTAAACTTTTTAATTTCATCTCCATTAGGGCTTTTTTCCACATGTATTTAAATCCAAATCATATCTTGCTGAACAGAGTTTTATTTCGAACGAAGATCTAATTTTCTGTTTTGGAAGTCTGTTTCGAAAATAGAATTATTATTCTTTCTTGGAAAGGATTCGTTAAAAGAATAATAATTCTGTTATGGAAACCGGTTTCCATACCTTGGTTTTCAATCTGGCCGAAGGGAAAACAAAGTATCCCAGTAAAAAAAAGTAGCCGAATTTTGTTAAACTGGTCAGTAGTGGATATACCGTGTTTTTGTTTTAGGGAGCGTTCTGCTAACACTCCGTGTATAACTAGCGACCCGCCCCGGTTTCACACGGGTGTAATGTAGACTGTAAAGCATATATAGAGACAGGTGGATGGATAGACAGCGGGAGGCGGCTTTGTTTTTATACTATGTAGTAGTATGTAGTAATTAGTCTGCGGCTGTACAGGCATGTACGTATTTTGTGACTGTTTTGTTTTAGTTTAATTTCTTATGACTCTACGTGGAAAGATAGATACACATAATCCTTTACTTTCGCGTTCTACTCTGAAGCAAAATCACCCTAAAAATATAAATCCACGGATCTATAGCATGCTAGTTTTCACCTTACTACATAAAATGTTTATTTTAGTAGGTAAAACAACGTTTGCTGGGTCAATTAGGAGGTATATCTACATCTACATATAATTTTGATAGGCACTTTCCGTTTTGATAAAGAAATGAATGTACACAATACGAAAATTAAGTCCAGATTGGATTTGGTTTCAACAATGACTCACATCTATGACGAATGTAAGCAAAGTTATTTACTAAATTTAGTTCTTAGAGTCTCGCTTAGATTCTTACAGCTTCGCCAGTCTACAGTAATTTAGTATAGCGTGTCGTGTAGGTACAATACGTTGGTATTATTCATCTAGGTGCTTGAATACATTTAAGTTCAAAATATTTAGTGTGGGTCGAGTATAGAAAATACGTAAAGCATCCAAATAAACTATTGATAAATTTCTTTAATTGAAATACGACTTTGACTTTAGTAGTGAAACCACTGAAAACAAAGTAGAGTAGAGCTACTTAGGATGCAAAAGAAGCGTTGAACCTCAGGTAAATATCGTGTGTTTTTCATTTATTGTAATACGATTGAAACAGCTCCCGTTAACGAATTTACATGCGGCTTATTTAAGAACTCATGGATTATTTACAACCAATGACTCAATGTTTAGATTCAGTGGTTAGTGGAGTTTGAATATTATCTATTTAAGTAATAGGTTTTATATGCAGTATCGAGTCGTTATCACAGATGTGCGAAATATCAGTAAAGTTCTCGCCCACTTACAGGTACTGTAACTAGTTGTCGCGACGAAAATATGAGTGATCCAAGTGATCATATTCCTACATAGTGAGCTGATTCCCCGCGGATCCAGAATAGTAAGTTATGGAAATGTGCGATTGGGGCAGCAGCGGGCACTAGTGGCCAATAACAATGTCGCATTAATATTCAACAGGGCGCTCTTTGGACGGACGGTAGCTCTACGGACAGCATCGCCGCATTTCTTTACTCAGTACAAGATCCCAGTAGCTGATCTTATGAAATCGAATTATACTAAATGAACTACCTACAAGAATAACTTATAGGAGGCATGAAATATGCAACAGCAAATTAAAACATGTTAGTCTTCTCATAAGGCCCCTGATTTACATGGGTACTGTTATTGTGTATTCGAGAGATGTACCTTTATTGTAAGTCATTTTAAGAAATTAAGTTTTTGTCATAGTTATTGGTAATCGAACTAGCCAAATGCGATTCGGGTTCGTGCTGTTATTGTTTGTTTGTGCAGTCATAAACCAGATTACTGTAGGTGCTTTTCTCCCTTTTTATTTTGCCAATTCATAGCAATTCTATTTTAGTATTTGTTGTTCTACTTGTACAGAATATACCTACGCAATATGGTATTTACTAACCGTCCTGCTTCACCTCTCGGTACATCACACACAACTTTTTCTTACATAAACACCTTCTCCTGACAATAACGAACACAGAACACAAAGAATTTGCAGTCTTTCAAGCAAGTTATGCATACATTTCGGCGATTCATTTATACTAGGTGTAAGGGAAACACTCCCGAAGCCGAAGGCCCCTGGTAGTACTCCTGGCACACAACATATTGGCATCAAAAAAAATTACGGCAAGACAATTTTTTTTATATTTTTTTTGCATTATTTACTCTCCATCGGATCAGTAAAGTTAAATGAAACGAAAATATCATAAAAAACCGTCACTGCAAATAAAGAAATCTTGCGAATTCATGTTTTTTCATGAAATTTTTATTTATTTAGCTTTACTAACACGACGGAGAGTGAATAACGCAAATTAAACGGTATAAAATATGTGGATAAAATGTTGTGTACCAGAAGTATATCAGGGGCCTTCGGCTTCGGGAGTGTTTCCCATACACCCGGCTTCTATATAAATTTGATGATCAGTATCATCCTTGCGTTAGTCCCGGTCTCATCAGAAGCTTTTACCTCGGAGTCCGGGGTCCGCTTAATATAGATTTGATATTTTCATTTTGATTGATTTATATTAGGTATTTTTAAACCATATAATGTTACCATCTTTGATGCTCCGTTCTGATTCACATTCTGAGAGTAAAACCAGTATTGCCGTGAACTAAAGTCGAGGCCGTCCCTTTCCTTTCAATAACGTCAAATCTTTTTTGATTTGCTATAAATAATTGTATGCGTTTGACAGTGACAACATTTTGCGTTTCTGGTACTGTGCGTCGGAAGGCTATATTCGCCATATCACGGAATCGTTGGTTGTACCTATGGTTTTACTGTAGGCACTTACACAAATTTACATGGGAGAACAACGTTTTCTGGGTCAGTTAGTAATCTTAAAATAGGTACATACTTACTTATATAAAGCTTGTGTAAATCAATGTGCTATTATAGTAAACTAATAGTAAACAGTTGCATTTGCATATTCTAATACAATGAACGCAATATATGCAGTAAGTAGAAGAAGTTTTTAGTAGTCAATCAATGGATGGTTTTGGGTAAATTCAATTTATATATCTATAGGACCAATAATTAAGTTGAAAAGTTTGTTATTATTTGCGCTAATCTCTGCGGAATTATTTATTCGATGTTTTAGAGAATTTTTATGATATTTTTGTGTAAGTACTTATTTGCACTTGCTAGATCTGAGAGTAAGTCGTAGGATATTTTTTATTCCCCTAAGTGATAAGGATAAAAGCTCACAACAATATTTAATTTTTTGTGGCAATTTTTTTTATTTCTTATCTATTGCATTTTGAAAAATTCAAAAGCGTGTACATTTTTAAAGCATAAGTAGGTATATGTGTAATATAATAAAGAAGACTTTCGTTGTTATTGCTCTACGCAGTCCTGTAAGTAATTCTTTTACTGTCGACTGTGTTGCTGTTAATGGTCAAGTTATTCAAGACCGAAGTAGATTGACTGAAACATGAAATAGATTGTTAGCGTTATTATTCGTAAGCGAGTCACAATTTATCAATATTACAACTGTAGACTAAGTACTTTAAGTCTTAGAAGTAGATACAAACTGCTTATTTTTAGCAACATTTTGGTATAGAAATGCTAACAAAACTATGTTCAACCAGACAAAAGATGAGTTGGCTGTTGTCCCACTTGTTTGTCTACGAAAGTTTGCCAAAATTCTTTTATTGACTGAGTGTACATAGAGGCGAGCTTTACGGGCAGCATTGCTATCGGGAATTCTCTACCGCGATAAAGCGGCTGCCGCTTCTTAAAACTATGTACCTAATACTACTATATAAAATGTTTGTATACTTCGTTACAATAATACATTTATTTAAAATTGGTGACTCTTCGTGTCCTATCATCCACTTCTATTACATTGAATAGATCTCTCGTCCTGATTAAGTAGATCATTTCAGTCGTTTTATTCCACAAATATAGTGATTCATTCATTTTTAAATGGATATTTCATTGAAAGAAATGGTGAATCATCACCACAATTCTATATATTTACTAAATACATAATACCTAAATAAATAATATTTGATGTTGTTCCAGAGGTCAGTGAACGCTCAGGATTGCCAGATCCCGTGATCGAAACTATGTATAGCTCGACTACCCTGCGGGAGGTGACAGTGGTGGATGGTGTATAACTAATAATAGCCTCCCCTCCAGCGTGCGATCATTGGAACGCTGACGGGAGCGCGCACATGTGGCGCCCGTCAGCGTCGCACTCGGCGTGCACGTTTATTTTCGAAACGGTCGTCACGCGGCGCGGTTCACGGTGTTCCTTACATAAGAGCCGGCCTCCGACGAGTCCGCAGCCGAGGTTCTGTCGTGCACTTCGACCAGTACTCGCGCGCTGCAGGTCGCTGCACGTTCGGGTAACCGATCCGATGGACGCTCGCCGCCGGTTCTATTTCGGGAAAATACAAATTTGGAATGGATGGTACTCCCGAGTCGTAAGCGAACTCCGGCGGTTGACTCCATTTTTAGAGCTGGTCTGCGCGTGCGCACCGCCTGCGCTGCCAGTGCTCAGCGAGCTGCCATCACGCCGCGTCGCTCGCCACCCCCACGTTATCGCCTACTGTCGCGTTGTGCTTCCATCACCATCAACGAAGAGATGGCGTCATATACAAAACGACCGCTGCACATCACCGATATGTAATAGCTATTTATGAATTGCAACTGCACAGGATTGCAGTACCACCACTCAAGAGAGAAGACAAAGCCTTGCGCGAGTTCCGTGCTTCCTTACTTCCCATAGTGCTTATAATCATATGGAATGTAAAGAAGTATGGAGCTGCGCGGGCGTGCCCTCGGGTCCGGAAATCGCATCATCGTTGTTCACATGTGTGACAGAAGCTTTGTCTTGTTATTTTGTGCTTACGACTTTACAGTGTATCGATTTAATTTAAATGTGTCTCATGGGTTTGTAATTCAAAAACAATGTGCTTGAATCTCTACTAGACAAGGATATTCAAAGTATGACTACCTCCGTATAATTAAATAATAGGATGGTATGGTAATTTTTTCTTTTTAATACAGCTTACCAAACTTATTCATAAGTTAATAAATTATCTTTATGTGCTTTATATGTTGGGCTTTTTTAAATGCTGCAAATCTAACAATTGCACTTTTCTGGGTGGGTAATAAAAAGTTAAAAAGAGAGATTGTTTATTCGGTGGTGAACTGTCGTAAAATAACATCTGGCGTAGGTAACAGTTCTGACTAAGGCAACATAAATAAACGCGAGGTTAATGGGGACTGTGGCTTGAAACTTCTCTCACATTTAAAGTTGAAATGTGTTAGGCGCGCGGAGATTACTTAATGATTTGCATAAAAGTAAATGGACAGTTTAAGCTTGCCTGTTAGACAGAGCGTTGTTTAACAATTAAATCAATTAAACTTTATCCATGAATTTACCCATGTGTGACAGTTTAAAATCTAGTACTTTCGCCTCGTTTACGTGTGTTTTTAATAAATGTATTGTTATAATATATCTAAATTCCATTTACCGATAGGATAGTTCTGAATGTTTTAAGTATATGCATTAGTCGATTATTCTATGTGTATCATGTCTGTAAAGATACTGTAAGTTTTGAGGATATCATAATGTTGTATTTCGATTGTAGGTATCAACAAAAGATTCAATGTTTACTATCTAATTACATGTTAGTAGATTATACCTAATGTTTGAAATAGCTAACCTTTTTGTTAAGTTTATTTGTAAGCTTGGGTTCATAAATTCTAGCTGCAAGTCCCAAACATTAGTTTATCTAGTGGAATGGCAAAAAAGGGGAAGACAAAAAATGGCAGCTAGTTGAGGCCGCGCCTGCGCCACATCTGGAGGAGCACTGCATCTCATTATGCGCATCGGTCGCGGCTGAATGGACGCCGCCCGTGCCCTCATCCAACACAATGATCGTGTAATAACAATATTATTTGGACATATTACTAACATTGTGTATTCGTTTTGACTATATTGTTCTTTAGTTTTCGCACATGTTACCAACTATGTTCTGTTGCACTATATTTTGTATAGTGGGATGTGTCATCTATCTCCTGTGTAATTTTATCTCACATTTATTATGTTTTTCAGGTACTGATCTACGATGACGGACCCAAAAAATATTTTATTAGTCTCTATTAAGTTTGTTTTACGCTCAGAAGGTACTTAGAAAGTAATCAACAGGAACGGGAACCCTATGAATGATCAACAAACCAAACGTTATATTTTTCTAGTTTTATTGAATCGGATCTAGAGTGGCAAGCAACTTCATTTTGTGCCAACCTAATTACTATGTCCTATCATCATCACCGGATGAGATTCATCATAAAATTTATTTACGTAGGTACATAATTCCATAACACGTAAGATAAGAGTATATGTATGGTTTTTCTAGGTATTGGAATGATTGAAATACTTAGTCAATACATAAGTATAAAAATATACAATCAATATTTTTTTAGTTAAATTTCAACAACTTCATTCAAATGCTTCATTCACGTTTCTGAATACTTGGTAATCAAACTTTAAAAATGATATTAAAACAGGCCAAGCATTAACCAGGTTCCGTTCATTGTTTCAAGAGGCGAGGGGGCATCGGCGGGACTAGGGCAATGACAGCGAGTATGCATTATGATCAAGACACAATATAAGTACACGCATGGTCAAAGGAATATGTATATGTAGTACAAAGTAGTAACATGAAATCTGACTCTTAACGAGATCCCTCTTGGAAATAAATCCAGGTTTACTATTGCATAGATTAAATAATAATTACACAGCGTTGGTACGAATCCAGAATTAACCCTGCAATGCAAGCCCTTTAATAGTGAACGTCTTTTACTATCGCACAAAGGAGTTTTCTATGAGAAAGGGATCTTGACCTACCAGTTTGTTCGGAGTTCTCAAAAACAATTTATTCATGCATCCATGCAACGAATACGAACAACAAAAGAATTTAAAACTAGACAGGGGGATAATGAATACTAGACAAAGGGTATTTTAATAGAGTTACTTGCGTGCAATTCGGTTTAGTGATTTTTATTCAAATTGAATGTACGAACGGGTTTTAAATGCTTGTAGGAATATACATAATTATGTGTATTTGATGTATGAGTGACAACGACATGCGCTTTGGTGTAGATTCAATTGTACAGATTGATTATACGCAGTGTAATTTGATTAAGTATAGACAGAACTACCGGTATTGAAAGATCTTGTTATTCGTGGATGATGCGAGAAAATAACCACCAGACGAATTGTTGGCAACGGTCCAGAGGCCACTAAGTCTCCAGCAGCGTGCCTCACTACTCTAATAGGTAGGTACTGCATATTTATTATTCCTCTTTTAGTTCCTCTGAATTGGCTGTATATAGGGATGTAATTAAAAAGTATATATATTAATGGCCAATGGATTGACATGTTCATTTAATACGTGCATCTTTGTTATGAAATATTAGGAAAGTAAGCTTACTATAATGAGTTGTCCTATATAATATACGCACAATTATATATAATAATAATATAAGCCTTTATTCGCACAATTACATATCTCCAATTAAATAAACTAATAAAATAGGTATCTACGTGATTGTTTTATTTATTTTCATTTACACGAATTAAACAGTTACTGGTGGTCCCACCAGTGATTGTGAAATTTTAAAGAAAGTACTTAGTTAAAGACCCTATAAAATAGAAGTATTGGTCACATATCAGATACATTAGATAAGGACTAGTTCCAGTAATTACTATATTAATTTCTGTGATATTAAAGGGCGCGCATCTGCTGTTAGGCACCACGTATAAAATAAAATAAACTAATAATGTGTAGTATTAAAAAACCGCGGTAGCCTAGTAGTATGGGCAATGGACTGCTGAGACGAGGCCTCGGGTTCGATCCCAGGTTTTACCATGGCACACACCAATGACTTTTCAATGCTTTTCGAAGTTATGTGTGTATTTATCGCAGGTTTATAAGTGTCCGGTTAATGGCAATAGGCTCGCCACCAATTACATTGGGATCTAAACATTAACTGGCGGAATGTGGATGGGTGCTAGCACCTCTGCCCTGCCCCTTCGGGGATAAAGGCGCGAGTTTATGAGTTAACGTTATGTTATTAAAAAAATATGGTTTACCTACGCGGTTATGTTATAGTGACAACGAACACCATGTTAATATGGAAAGTTCAAACTATTTTAATAGAGATATACTTATTTGATATAGATAAGGTAGATTTAACGGTGGGTGGCGCAGGTCCGGGCGAAACCCCCCGCCACCGTCCTCCGCTCTGAGAGAAGATGGGGGCAACTGTGGCTCTTACACCCGAAGGAGACATCTCAAAACCGGAGATAGGTCTGAGTCAGCCGGAGTGCGAGGGAAATGCCATTTGGGCCAACTTACCTCCGACCCGCCTCTGAGATCCGCCGGTTCGAGTCAGATATAACCACCCCCGGTATCAGAGAGTATCCGTAGGAATATCCTTTGAAATAAAAAAGTAATGCTAATGCATACCTACCGTATTTATCCATGTATAAGCAAACACAAAAAAATACGAGAAACAAGGAACCTGGGCCTATTTCAAGTATACTAGACTCGGTAGGAATAAGTTTATACGTATTTCTGTATGTTGCTGAATAATGTAGTTAATATTCCAGGCACCTAAGATATTATACTTTTTGGAATTAGTCATAACATGAATTGTATTATTTCCATACGATAGGTAATGTACATAAATGAATATGATAATGTTTTGTTTTCTTCGTCCATATTAGTGTTAACGTATACTGAATACGACAAGATTTTAATATCGTATACCTACTCGTAAATGCGCCACTGACATCATTGCGTTAATTTGTGAAACTATTTGAACTGGAGCATACTCGATGTTTCGGCTGTGCACGACAGATGGCGGCGTTATACGATATTTAAAAGTGGATAGTTGTTTTCTCTATTTTGATTTTAACATTTTGAGTATTTTGACAAATAATTATTACCAGCAACAGTTTTATAAGCATTTTAAGAATTGCACTGGATATATGAATGATATGTAAAAAAAATATATGTATATAATTTGTACGGGTGCAATTTTGCTACTCGATAAACAATGTAATAAAAATAGTAGCATGGAGCTAGTTTGACGATAAAGTCATAAGATGGCCGTAATAACTCCTAAACGAAACAAAATAAGCCTATTGAATTTGGGCTCATTTGTTTTGTCTTCGTAAAGATTTTGGTGGTACATGATATCCAGGGTTTGAGGATGGAGAAGCTAAAGGTTGTCAAATAAATTTCTGAACTAAGCATGTGCTAGTTGCGACTGGGTTGATTTTGGTGGTCTTAATAAGCATCAGCATCATCTAGTGCTATTTGATATTGCTTTGACTAATATGTGAAACCAAAATATTGATAAAAACTTTAAGAAAATAGCTTTGTTTAAGAAATCCGTTGTACTAAAAAGAAAAGAACAATTTTATGCAAGAGTTAAACAAAGGCTTGTAGCGCAAATAGGAAACAGAAAGAACTTGCGCTATACAAGCTTTTGAAATCAGCACAACACTAGAATATTTTTATAAATGTATATGCATGTATATCTACACATTACATATACCTACGACAAAGCAAATATAACATTTTTTGTCTGAGTGAATTAGGAACTAATTTGAGAAGGTATTAATCTGGAAGGAACTTTCACTGGCAGTGTTAATGTTATAAGGTTTTACTTTGACTCCTTTTACCATAATTATGATAAAACGATATAAAGAAACAAAGAAAATAAATCAAATATATCCCTAAAGCAGTGTCAGTTGCCTTGCAAGTAGGTATGTATTCTAATATTAAAGTTACCCTCTTTTTCTATCTCACAATTATTCTCCTTTGATCCTTTGTTTCTTGGCATATTTTAGATATATCGTGCCCGACCATGTCATTCAGGTATCATATTTAGATTTGTTGTATACACTTATCAAATGTAGGTACACAAGACAACAACGATAGCCTGTCTAGTGATATAAGTATTATACAGATCTTTATATTGATTTTGGCAAGCAGAAAAGGTCACCAGTGTTCGACATGTATGTGTGTGTAACAATAACTCGTTTCCTCACTCACACACACCCACACACTTGCAAATTACAATTGATTCAAAACCATTCGTATTTATTTATCTTCAATCATCAGTTTACATTTTTCTTCAGTAATAAGAATAATTCATAAAATTCTTATTACTAGTATATGAACGTGATTTTTAACATTATATTAGTAAGCCTTTGTGACCCCGGGGTTTACAGATACGCTTTTGAAAAGTTTAAGTATCGTAAGGTTTTGAGTTCGATTCCCAGTCGAATTTTACTTTTTGAACTTTTATAATTTTTATATCTTTATGTTAATTACTTACCTATTAAGGGAATGTTTAGGTATCATCACAAAAGTATCTTGATATTTTAGTTATAATTTTATAGCAACTTAAATCAGTAGTATTTTTATTATTACTGAGCGAGTATTGTTTGCACACACATGATTGCATGAATGTTTCTCGTATGTATTGGAATTTATGCTACCCTCATTCTCATGATTAAAATAACATGATAATTTTAATTTTATCTGTCAACAATTGGATTCGTTGTGCTTTCCACACGGTTAATAACAACTTTTTTATTTATAAAAATGAATCAACAATTTACAACTATTATGAGAGCGCATATTATTACTTTGCATGAGCAAAATATTTCAATACATGAAATATCTCGAAAATTGAACATATCGGTAAGTAGTATTTTCTGCCATTTATTATTATGAAAGTGATTTGATTTTATAATCTTGTATAATCTATTATTTCTTCCAATACTAATAATGAACAAAAATATATAAGTAGATAAATTTTACAGAATTTTAACAAGGAATTTTATTACTTTATTTTCATTACAGATGGAAGCTGTGCAGCGGTGGGTGCGCCGATATGGCGATTCAGGCACCATAGACCGTCTTCAGCCTGGCCCCAAAGCCTTTGCCTACACCGATGCGTGTTCTTTGCATAAAGAGGTGGTGGAAAAACATATAGGTAGAAAACCCCTTTATGTCCACCCGTGTTATGACCACCAAACACCATGTTACATTGCAAACAGTAAGGAACCATCTTCGGGCGGCTGGGATCAAATGTCGCAGACCAGCAAGAAAAATTTTGATATCGGATCTTCATCGTCGAAGTAGGTTAAGTTTTGCCAGGGACTATTTAAATTTTGACTGGTGCAACAATATAGTAATATTTAGTGACGAAAAATGTTTTAAATCAGACAAGGATGGACCCAAAATTTTATGGAGAAAAGCAGGTGAATATATTCTACCGTGCAGGTGACCACTATCATATTACTTTAGGGTACTGGGGTTGGATGTCCTCGATGGGTCCTGGTGGGTTGGTTGAAGTAGGTGCTCTTATTATTATTATTATCTCTGTTTAATTACATTGTAAGTCTGTATTTTAGTGGTTTCAATTATACTTAGGTATATATACTCCGGTATAGATAACTTGGAATAATTAAAACCACTATATACTTACTATCTAATATATAGGCAAATTTAAGCAAATAAATGACTATTATTACTATTTATAATAAAAGTTGGAATATGTTGCGCCATTTCTTCGCACTAGTGCCTAGGAACTAAAAGATGTAGGTAATTATGTGGCATCATTTTGAGAAATAAAGAAATTGAACTGTAAATAAGTGAGTGATGTTATTGTTAACGAAATGAGAAGTTATTATATTTGCATATAGTATAATTTCTAAACGTTAACATGGTGATTCACTACACTTTAGTTACTGAAAGTTAATTAGTTTACCTGCGTCCATACTTGTCTGATTGAAACATCCAGAAGGATCCATTATATAAAGAATGTTTAATGTATAAACCGCTTGGATTTCAATTATCCCGCACAATAGTATATGACTATTCTGTTTAACTGTTTAGAATTAGTTTAGTTACAAACATTGTGAGTCGAGATTTTTAGATACTTTTAAATATATAAATATTATATATATATATATATATATATATATAATAAATATATATAATAATATAATATATATAATATAGTTCTACGACACAACACAACTAAATTATTTATTTACTGAACAATCTTATTTTATAATTATATCATTGAAACAATGATGTTGTTTTATTTTCCATATTATTATTATTTTTGAGATTACGGAACACTTAGTATAAAAGTCGACTGTATGGTTCTTTAATATCACAAACAAAATAAAGAACTAAAATAAAACTATTAATTAAGCAAACCGCCTATATCAATATAGCTGCGGTTCGAACTCGCAACCTTCGCATTGCCATTACGCCTATAATACCACTCAACTACGTGAGCCTATGCAATATTGGTGAAATTTACCTTCTCATTCGATGGCAGGCAAATCACTCACTAACACATATTCAAACGTTCACAATTCACTGGCACACATAAACGTAATACACTAATACGCCTGTAACGATGACGCTCACATATGTGACTTCAAAGAAATGAGTTATTGTTATTGATATTGACTGTTCTCACACATATGTAAAACATACGGGTGCTTCTTCCACTTGACTCAAATCATAAATAGATTGTATTAGATGGTCAGGCTATCACATTTGCTTTGTGTACCTAATGTACCTATATGGTATCTCTACATCCATCTTTAGATAAACATTTTTGTGATTCATATTTTATTGTTATTTTATCGGGAAACGGCTATTGTTTGTGGCACACAATTAGAAGATTCTAATTAAAGTTTTAATTACATAACTCTAATGCTATAATAACTTAAAATATGCAGGCTTGCAGTTTCCTTTTGTACGAATTTCGTGACTTAATACAATTAACTTAATAGTGGTTATGTTTGAAATTGTGTGAAAATTCATTTATTATTAAAAATAAACAAATTTTTTAAACGCTTAGTAGATAATTTGGTCGGTCGTCCTAGTTTAATTTTAGTTCTATGATTTATTAAGTAAAATTTACAATTTACAACACGATTGTGAAAAAAATTACGGTAAGGTTGGAAAGAAAACTAGAGGTCGACCAAATAAAGGAACATATGTTTTTGAAAATAAATTAAATGAGCTCCAGTGGACCTGTAACGTACATTAACATGCCGTGTATACCTATAATAGTTGCCGGTTTTCACATATCGCATACTGAAGCACCTGTAGCGCCTGCACTACGTCCACATTCAATCTCAAATCTTGAATTTTACATACAAGGTTCAAATCAACATTACAACGGCGCGACGATGATACTAATTAGCGGATGAAGCTAATAGGAGAAAGAGGTGTTTACAAAAAAAGCACGGGTATGCTATTATTTAGTCTCACTTCGTATTATTTACCAATCTGTAAGGAGTAAGTGGCATTTGTTTGTAATTGTATGTAGGTATGTGTCTGATCACCAAGGCGGGCGAGGCGTGGTGCGGCCACATTACTAACGTACCGTCTGTCCCAAGTGGCGTTGGTAGCTTTACCCACCCATCGTACAATAAACCGCTCATTATCTTTTGAAACAATTAACTGAGACTTATTGCTCAACAAAATAAGGCCTTCGCAGAAATATTGGCGTAATTTGGTACGTTGTAATTAAACAAACATTTTTATAATACAAGAATAATAGCCCATTCAACTCGTAACGCAGTATAAAAAATATTATAAGTTGAGAATCTAAAGCTAGAGCATTTTAAATTCCAAAACTTCTTTCTTATGCACAAACTGGTTGTCTAGCACACTGAAATCAGCCATCACGCGCGTGATTTTGACGGCAATTTAGACCGAGACATTTCTGTGTAGGTGTTTGATGCAATCTGAATATTTGTCATTTGCCTCTCACATAACACAGAAATCCATGATAATAATTAAATAATATAAAAATATTAATAAATAATTTAACTGACTTTAAAAGCTGAGTACCTACTCCCACGCAAATACGTACCTACTGTTATTTTATTACTTTATTTTTCAATATTTAACTTTGCCGCGGTAGCCTAGTGGTATGGGTAATGGACTGCTGAGACGAGGTGTCGGGTTCCATCCCAGGTTTACCATGGCACACACCAATGACGTTTCGTTGCTTTTCGAAGTTATGTGTATATATCTCAGGTTTATAAGTGCCCGGTTAATGGCAATAAACATAAACTGTCAAAAAGTGGGTGCTAGCACCTCTGCCTGCCCCTTCGGGGATATAGGCGTGAGTTTATGTATGTAGGTATGTAGCTTTGCTATAAAGATACATTTAGAATTTTAAGATAACATTTAATATCTATTCAAAATGTCTAACAGCTCACAGACTAAATACTAAATCATAGCTCCGGGCGGCATTGTTGACAAATCAGCACGGTGAGGCAGATCACGCGCATAGCCGCGTTTATCCGGCGCTTCGCGCAGTGGAGTGTGCCAACCATCTTAGAGGCTTGGTTAGATTTATTTATTTTATTTCTACCATGATTTCTACCTTAGGTGGCCACCTATAGTAGAACACTAGTGATATTTGTGAATTTTCTGTTTTAATTAAAGTAAAAAAACTACTAATGAAAATATAATTGACGACCCCATGTTAATGTGACGGAATATGAATGCTTCAATGTTTCATAGTACTCGGAGATTTTATGACCTTACTCTTTACTATAAGCACTGAACAATAATAGTACTATGCAGTATGCACAGAAGTTGCACTCCTTTGGTCGTGAAGAAAGCCGACATATCAATAGCCTACGAAAATTCGTAGGTATCGCCTTTTCTTGTGAACATTATGACGCCGACAACTCGGAGTGTTAGGGTTCTTACTTTGTAAGAATATAAATTATTACAGATGGTACCTAGTTTCAAAATCAACCTGTCATATATTTAATAACTTAACTGTTTTACCTACTTAAAACGATTATTAGTTAAGTATGTCAATACAAACTTCCACAATTCCTACAGGTACCCTGTACCTACTTGTTAAAGGTTGTTATACGTTGAGTATGACGATCATCGTAATTATGTAGTAATGAACACGCAAACACAACAAAACGCTAAAAACTTAAGTTGCCAAATTAGCTGCACTCCACTTTACGGCAAGCTATTGTGCAGTCCAAAGAATGCGTGACCGCTATCATAGATACTGTCTCTAGAATGGTGGCCCTACCTTGATGGTCTTACAGATGGTTTTGACGCTCCGTTTAAAAGACTCGGGACTGTAGGAATAAACATACATCAAAAAAATTTAAGCAACATGCTTAATGTTACATAATTCTGCATATTATATTGGACAATTATTCAACTTTTTTGCCATAGGTGGGCAGGTATGTAACATTTTTAGGTTATAGATTACCTACTGGCTGGTTACAAAAAAAACTCGATTGTGTTTTTTCATAAAATTAAAAGCTGTTACATTAGTTTCAATTTAAACGCAGAAAAATTGATTTAAGCTAGAAAGTTCGACGCATATGTCCAAAAACGGAAAAGACCAATATACGTATCTTCTTAGGACAGAGAATAAGCATTGCCATACAACATGGCAATGCTGCCAGGCTTCTGGGAACATTACCACAAGAGGCATGCGATGTGGAGGAATTTCACGACGCTTTTTAATAAGAAATTTAGTTCCTATCGTTTGAATTTTATAGTAGTTTTTGATAAAATTGAATTGTGAGATATTTTTTACGTTAGGGAGCGACGTCATTTCACCGTTGATGAAATGCAAAGAGCTGTGGGAATGATACAAGCGGGAAGAAACGCCACTTGCAATGTTAACCTCGCTTATATTCGCGGTATGGCTTATGTGATAAAGAACATCTAAAAGAAGAACCACATAAGCGGCATTCTGCAAAAAAAATTACAATGACGTATCAGACTACCCAGACATACTAATAAATCCTGGAATTGTAAGTTGGAAAGACAGTTCGTCTTTTTACCCTTCACCAAAGGACGTTGCTAACATCCTGAGGTTCTTATCCAAATTCACTTTACTCCTTTATGCTCTAAATACTAGATTTAGAGCACGTTTCCTTAAAGAACGGTCGAAAATTGCCATCCTGTATATGAGGCTTATACGCTCAAGGACTATATACAACTATACACCAATGGCGTTCAAACTGTAAATGGTGCAATCGTGCAATCAATTTGACGACTAAAATATTAAAAACAAAGAACCATGGAGCCCCATACATCCAAGGAGCCCCCAACACTCACCCATAAAATAAAATTTCACGGCTCGAGCTAGTCTGTAAGTAGGTTTTTAGGCGAACAAATGACATTTTCTTTTATATAAATTCCATTTTTTTTCTGTCATTCTGTTAACCCAGGCAAAAATGAATCCAAAAAAAATTGTAAAAATTGGTCTAGCCGGTCTCGAGTTATAACTTTACTTTTAACAAAAAAAATTAACTGACTTCTAGATGAATAATGCACGGAAAAGTAAAAATTTATTAATTACAAATGTACCTCAAAGATAAAAGCGCGAAATCTTTTCTTTCGAAATACATGTATGGTATGACCATTTCGGATAAAAACTTTCGGACCAAGTTCTATGCAAAATCCAAAAAAGCAATTATAATAGGTTTCCAATAAAGCGAAGAAATAGATTTAAATACTTGTTCATATGGAGGGTAAGGGGTCCCTTCCACCACCTTGGGGACCCAAGCCAACCTCACCTGCCCGTGGTGCCCTCTGCCGACCAACGAACGAGGCTCTGGCTACCCGCCAACCCGCACTGGACCAGCGTGGCGGGTATAGGGTCCGAAAACCCCCCAAGATGTTGGTGTGCACCAAACGGCCCCAAGTGCCCGGGGGCTCCAGTCGCAACACTGACGCGCCTGACGGGCGTCAGTCGAGCGCTGGGGCCAGGGGTGCTAAGAATCACCGGGCGGGATCCCTCCGTCAGACGACCAAAGCATGCACAATGGACAACCGATGCAAACGTAGGTTGTCACTGGTGACACACAACATCTGCACAATGAGGACAGACGAGAAGCTAGCAGAGCTGGAAGAAGAATTGAGCAGGTTGCGCTGGGACATCGTTGGGTTATGCGAAGTCCGAAGAGAGGGAGAGGACACAATAACCCTGAAGTCTGGCAACCTGCTCTACTACCGGGAGGGCGACGAGAAGTCGCAAGGTGGTGTCGGGTTCATCGTCCATAGGTCCCTCATAAACAACATCATATCCATAACGAGTGTGTCGAACAGGGTCGCGTACCTGGTACTCAGAGTGTCCAAGAGATACTTGCTGAAGGTCATACAGGTTTACGCACCGACCTCGACACGACCAGATGATGAAGTGGAGGCTATGTATGAGGACATTAGTAGAGCCATACATGCCTCTAAATCACACTTCACTATTGTTATGGGGGACTTCAACGCAAAACTGGGTACGAGAGGTGATAACGAGTTGAGAGTGGGGCAATATGGGTATGGGAGGCGTAACCGAAGGGGTTGGAGGCTGGCCGACTTTCTTGAGAAAGAGCGACTCTTTATGATGAACTCTTTCTTCAAGAAGCCGCCCCACAGGAAATGAACCTGGATGGGCCCCGGTGGTCGTACCAAAAATGAGATCGACTTCATCATGACGACGCATAGACGGATATTCAATGATGTCTCAGTGATCCATAGGGTGAAAACCGGAAGTGATCACCGAATGGTTAGAGGCACATTGAATATTAATGTTAAGCTGGAGAGATCCCGTCTGATGAGGTCTACGCTCCGACCTAGAGCTTCCCATATACAGTACCCCGAGAGCTTTCAACTCGAACTTTCGAATCGCTTCTCTTGCCTAGAAGAATGCAGTACAGTGGACGAGATAAATAACAGGTTGGTTGAAGCTGTTCATTCAGTGGGTTCCAAATTCTTCAGGCCCCGTCGAAGAGATAGACCACAGAAGCTCACCGATCACACCCTCAAACTCATGGCCGAACGACGCTCTATGAGGCTGCAGTCTACCAATGACGCTGAAGCACATCGGCAGCTCAATAGACGTATCCAGCAGTCTTTGCGACACGACATCCGTGCCTTTAATACTCAATGTATTAAAGAAACGATTGAGCGAAATAAAGGCTCCAAAGTGTTCGCAAGAGACTTGTCTATTGGGCAGAGCCAGTTGACAAAGCTGAAGAGGAAGGACGGCAGCGTCGCGTCGACTAAGGCAGATGTTTTGGGGGAGATCGAGGGGTTTTATGGACAGCTTTATACCTCAGTCACTAAGCCTGCTACTGATACGGTTAAAGATCCAAGAGCCAAGCTAACCCGACACTACACCGAGGATATCCCGGACATCAGCCTGTACGAGATTAGGGTGGCCCTCAAGCAGCTTAAAAATAACAAGGCACCAGGAGAAGACGGAATCACTTCGGAACTTCTGAAAGCGGGTGGAACACCGATACTTAAAGTCCTTCAGAAGCTCTTCAACTCCGTCTTATTCGAAGGTACTACGCCGGAAGCATGGAACAGAAGCGTGGTGGTCTTGTTCTTCAAGAAAGGTGACAAAGCCTCTCTTAAGAACTACAGACCCATCTCGCTTCTGAGCCATGTTTATAAGCTGTTTTCGAGGGTTATCACAAATCGTCTCGAACGCAGGTTTGATGACTTCCAGCCGCCCGAACAAGCCGGCTTCCGAAAAGGTTATAGTACCGTAGACCACATTCATACGCTGCGGCAAGTCATACAGAAGACTCAGGAGTATAACTTGCCACTATGTTTAGCGTTTGTGGACTACGAGAAAGCCTTTGATTCGATCGAGACATGGGCAGTGCTACAATCTCTCCAGCGGTGTCATATAGACTACCGGTACATCGAAGTGCTGAAGTGTTTGTATAAAAACGCCACCATGTCAGTCCGAGTACAAGATCAGAGCACAGCGGCGATACTGTTGCAGAGGGGAGTGAGACAAGGAGATGTAATATCTCCGAAGCTCTTCACCAATGCAATGGAGGATGCCTTTAAGCTACTGGAATGGAAAGGTCTCGGCATTAATGTTAATGGCGAATACATCACTCACCTTCGTTTTGCCGACGATATCGTGCTCATGGCAGAATCGCTGGAGGATCTAAACACAATGCTCGACGACCTCAACCGAGTCTCTCAACAGGTGGGCCTCAAGATGAATATGGACAAGACCCAGGTTATGGCGAATGCTCATATTCTAAGGCCCTCCCCAGTGTCAGTTGAAGGCTCGACCCTCGAAGTTGTAGACAAGTACGTCTACCATGGACAGATGGTCCGATTAGACGGATCAAACTTCGAGGCGGAGGTCAATCGTCGAATCCAACTCGGCTGGGCAGCGTTCGGGAAGTTACACAGCGTCTTCTCGTCCAAAATACCTCAGTGCTTAAAGACAAAAGTCTTTAATCAGTGCGTGTTGCCAGTGATGACCTATGGCGCCGAGACGTGGACCCTCACTATGGGCCTCATAAGAAAGCTCAAGGTCGCACAGCGAGCTATGGAAAGGGCTATGCTCGGAATCTCTCTGCTAGATCGAATCAGAATTGAGGAGATCCGCAGACGAACGAAAGTGGTCGACATAGCCTACAGGGTTAGCAAGCTGAAGTGGCAATGGGCGGGGCACGTAGCAAGAAGAACAGATGGCCGTTGGAGCCAAAAGGTTCTTGAATGGAGACCGCGTACCGGTAGACGAAGCGTGGGACGGCCTCCTGCGAGATGGGCGGACGACATAGTCAAAGTCGCGGGTACCCATTGGATGCAGACCGCCTCCAACCGGTCGGATTGGAGGTCGATGGGGGAGGCCTATGTTCAGCAGTGGACGTCTTGTGGCTGAAATGATGATGATGATGACTTGTTCATAATGTTATTTTGTTCCTATAAATATACATAAATGGATTTTTTATAGAACTTGGCACTCATTTAGATCTCCATTCTTCCATCCAAGCATAATTTTGTATTGAACTTGGCTATCCTTTTTTACATTTATGATTTTGGTAGGACTGTGAATCTACTCCTTTTTCAGAAGTCTGTTAAAAATAATGTCAATATCGTGTTGGTTACACCAAACACCGTGATTTTCGACTTTATAATATAGATGATAACATAGTTTGTTTTTCTGGTTTCTGTGAAAATGTTGCAGTTATTTATTTTTATATATAACTGCAACATTTTGCCTACTCATTATCGCAGAAATAATAGGAAAATCATACGTATCAATTAAATTTGTATTACATTAATTACATTAGTTTTTTTTTTATGAATTTGAACAGCCTTCAGATGCCATAAATAATCATTCTACAAAAAACAATTGGATACATGAACAAACTGTAGTTTTTTCATAATTATGACGTATGAACATATACATTTATAAGTAGCTGTAAGGCTATCTGTATAAAGGAAGCGTCTTGATGAATTGAAATAGATCGAAAAGGTTCTCAAGGAATTTTATGTTGAGAATAAGCCCGAAAGCGGCCGGCACAATTCTTCATTTCATTCACGTTCCCCTGCGATGAAACTTTTTCTCTGCAATTTTTCTGTGGAGGGCGGGGGAGTTATCAGGTGGGGCGCTTTACCAGTCGTAGCACGTAGCGCCTCAGAGCACCGCGCGCCCCTCGTGCCCGCCCGCTGAATACAAACTTCATTAGCCGTTTGATAATTAGCCCGTTAAACGCCCCTCACTCAACCAGCTACCGTCTCCGTCAACATTACATTTCTCTGTATTCTAACATCATTGCATTAAATAAATTATACGTTAACGGCAACAAATAAAGGGATTAACGTAACTATATGAATTTACTTTATGACGTAACCCCTAAAACTTATTTATCAGAAAACCCATAACAAGGCAGGGAAGGGAGGTATACACATCTATAGAAAGAATCAATAAAGATACAGTTGTCGAGATTGGCAGCTATTTCAGCAGTGTATTTTATGTAACCCTCTGAATGCCAGTGTCAGTGCCTTATGAAGCTTACAAAACTAACCAGATCAAATAATACTTACAGACACCATAAGGAAATTTTCTTAGACGCGAACGAGAATTAGAACACTACACCGATAAATGATACTGTAGTATTTAAAAAAGATATTTTTATATCGATATACATATATTATGTATTTTAGTGTATTGAACTCGCAAACTTTCTTTTTTATCATGTGACATCACACTCGATACGATAACCAATTTTTTATATTCTTATTCCTATAAAATGTAATTGTAATTGTACCCGAAGCAGAATAATAATTCCCTATTCATTAAAATGAGTTAAGTATCTTAAGATATATAGTTGAACATACGTAAACACAAAACACATACATATTCTATTAACCACATAACCGTACCACATACATAAACTAAAAGGTTTTATGCTGTAGTTTGGTAAAAATACGCATTCATAATAGTCCAGAGTCAATTATTGTTATATGAAATCAAAAGAATAGAAATAAATGCGTAAGAAGTAAATCGTTGTAATTTTATTTTTTAGTATATAGGGGTTCTCTGTTAAGGAACGGATAATAAAAGTGACAATTTAACCGGAACGGCTCCGGAAGGATAAGACGAAACAAAAGACTCCGAATAAGCGAAGAATAGAAAGAGCTTAGAAAAATTATAAAACAATGAAGCAGGAAATGTGGTTCCTTCGTAAAAGGCAACGAAGCGGACGGTACTTGCGGCTACTAGTGGAAAATGAGTTTAGTTAGACGATTTTGGCGTTTTAGCTATTCGATCGGAAATATAGAGAGGAAAATTAGCAAGGTATGTTTCAGGTTCATTGTAAACCTGTGCTTCGAAGTTATTTACCTATGAAACTGTGAAAAAATGAAACTTAAAGTGTTCTGGTTTATGTAGTAGAGTTCGTAGATCAACTCAATTTTGTATGAAACCCTCAGTGCGCGAGTACAACTCGCACTTGACCGGTTATTTTATTATAAGGTATACAGAAATCAAATATGAGAATTTAATTGGTATTAACGGTATACACATACGGAACATAAAAATCAACGACAGATGGTACCGGATGACACGTTAAACATTAATGCAATAAAATTGTGATAGGTGTTTCTCAATTAAACATTTCTGTTTATTTAGCAAATTATAGTGTGAATATTATTAGGCTATATATTTGTACTCAGT
Source organism: Pelosia muscerda (assembly GCA_963691645.1). Lineage (NCBI taxonomy): Eukaryota > Metazoa > Arthropoda > Insecta > Lepidoptera > Erebidae > Pelosia > Pelosia muscerda. The sequence goes on from OY829100.1 coordinate 12,672,331, forward strand.
AAATAAGAAAAATAATCCTAATTCATAAAAGAGAGAAAATAAAGAAAATAAGCTCAGAAATATAAAAAATGGATAAGTCTGCGGAACAAGTGTTGTGGACAGGGCAGCACGATAAATTATATTATCCTCGAAAACATAACATATCAGGAGGGTTCTGTGTAAAATGATGATAAAAAAATGTCTCAATATCAATGAAAATTTAAAACAACAATTAAGATAATACTACGGATATGAACGGACTTACCTAGGTATTGTGGTTCAACGGATCATGACTTAATGGGGTATCATCATGTATATTATTATATTAACTACCGTTAAAAATATTTTATGTGCGCTAAATGATCTGTATTAAAGGTGACGTAGTTTTGTAATTTAGAATCGTAGAACGGATTGCTTATTCATCACTAATTAAGTTTGCAATTTGCAATAAATAGTGGATCGGGCTGGTTAGTTTGGTGTGATGGCGGCGCGGAGCGTCCGCCGACACAGCGGCGGATATTTCCACGTAATTAAAACAAACAGCAGAAGGCTCGCCACTCCTCTCTAATTGCGTTTGTATAAAATAATCATAGCAACTGTGACACGTACTATGTCTATGTCCTAGGTATGTGTGCATCTACTGATAACGCAGATGACAAACTTTATTTTAATTTATTTATACTGTTTTAGGCCCGTTGTGCAGTTTAATGGAAAATGTATAAATAATAATTGAGATTCATTCTCATTAATTATTTTGTAATCTGGCTCGAAAGACCATGCCTAGGATTGGACTCCGAATTATAATAAAATAAAAATGCAACGATTGGAAATGTACGCGTGTAATCCTTTCTTAAGCTGAGGTCAACGACGAATAATTTAATAACTTAATCTACCTACTAGATGACGGCGTCACACAGATAAATAGTTGTGACTAGTGCTGTGCTCGTACTGCGGTCTCAACCTTCAGGTACTTGTCCTGAAAATTTTCCTTTTTTTAGAAGTCCGTTAAAAATAATATTACACTAAACTGAAAATAATAATTGTATGCAAGAGTTGTGCTGACTTCAAATGCTTGTAGTCCGAACAGAAAACCGAGAAAGAAAGCGCGATACAAGCTTTCCAAATCAGCACAAGCCTTAAAATTTATGATTGACGTTTTATTGTAACATATTTTTAAGCTTGTGTTTTTTTGCAATACGCATGTAAAATTTTCATATTTGTGTTAATCATATTTAACATTCTAATTTTAACCAGACATTACCCACCAATAAATATTTATATAGTCAGCTTATTTATTAATATTTATATATTCGCTAAACATGTTTCCCCGTTCTAAATGTCTGCAGTCGTAGGCATATATTTTATGAGCATCTGACATTTATTTATAATAATTTATTCATTAATATTGACAATACAGATGCGCACGTGGATACAAACTTGTATAGTAGAAATTTCGGACTGCTACAGATCTTCTACGAACTTTCGTAGTACTTCAAGTTTCTGAATCTCAACATATTTATAGACATCTCAGTGGTATTCTACAGTCCTCATACGCACATATGGGATTCATAGCGTGTGTGTAACTGTGGGAGTTATTACATACATACAATCACGCCTGTTTCCCGCAATGTAAAATAATACAAAAGTGGGCATTCATCCAGCCAGTACGGAGGAAGAGCTCCTCCTGCATGGAAATAGGCCTTTGTAGCACTTGACAGAAATGGCGTCTAGCGCATCGGGGCTCCAATAGGTGCAAAACAAATTATTTAAGAATGACTAAACATAACAGGCACTGGAATTAAATAGTGTATGGGAGCCTACCAGATTAAGCTTAAGCGTCCTTAAGCTTATATACCTACTCTACTGATATACCTACTTTGATAATATACGATATGACATTTAAAATGTTATATTAACTTCCAGCGAGGGACAGCCTTTGTAGCGTGGCGGTAGTGAACGCGACTGCTACGCAGGAATCGCAGGTTCGATCCCCGTTCAGTGGAAATATTTGTATGCATGAATATGTTTATTAGCACTGGTCTGGTCGGGTAGTTGGAGCCCTATAAAGTTTAACAACTGGTCCAGTTGCAATTCTTCGATATCGCCTACGTATAGGTTGTGGAGGCCAGATGGCAATTATTCACGGAAAATATCGAGGTTCAGCCGCAACGCAGTTAGACTGAAACAAATGCGGACCCCGAACTCGTAGGTGAGAACTTCGGATGCGACCGGGATTAACGCGCGGATGATGATGATTTACTTAAAGCAAGAGCACAAGGCAGCATTCCGCACGTTACAAGCCAATGTAAGGAATGCACAAAGTGACAGGTAACTGTAGCATATTGGTTTACAAGAATATAGTTTAAAAACTGTAACCAGATTACAAAATACTTGAAGATAGTAAGTAATTTTACTAAGAATATTAAAATATAGTCACAGTTTTCCACTGATAGATAGGATTACGGACATTTAAAATCGTATTTTTATACCAATGGCGATATCGAAGTTACAAGTTAGACTGGTTGGACTTTTGAGGGCTCCAACTACCCGTAACGACTGCCATAGATGTTTGTATGGCAACCGGGACCGACGGCTTAACGTGGTCTCCGAGGCACGACCAGACCAGTGCAAACAGTCATATTCATGCATACAACTTTTTGCACTGAGCGGGGATCGAACCCGCGCGCCATGCGTAGTAGTCGCGTGTACTACCGCCACGGAGGCTGTCGTGTTGTAAGATATCTTTGTAATTAAATATTTGTAATATCAATAACCTTAACGCGTGACTACGGTTTTTGAAACTTGAATTTGCAAAGTATATTTTAATCAACAAGTGAATTTGATTAATAAATTGATGTTTCAGATATTAAGAGGACCTGGAAAGATCAGAAGAGCGATCGCACATCATGAGGATTTTTTATTTGTTATGATCCAAGGCACTAATAAACAATCTCTCTATGCTTTTGACTCTGCTGAGAGCGCCTGCCCTTTGGTAAAGGCAAAGACTTTCCTAAGTCGATAACCGCTTTTTCTAGAGTACAACCTTGTAGTTTATATACGATACTTCACCAAGAAAGGATCATCAGTAGCATCTTACGCTGAATTTTTCCAGAGCCTCTTAAACCTTTAAATTCAGTGAGACAAAGCTCAATTCTAATAAGATGTTTTTATCTTCTCTTATGGATGCATCGTCAAATTGTATCAAAACAGCGCTTGCTGTTCTCCGTGTTCCAACTGTTCGCTTCGAAAAGCAGGCCATTCAAAGGGATATCTATTTGAAATGTACAAGTAACGCCCTTCCCAATGATACAAAACAATATTTAGCTCAAATTTTTTTTTTTTTACAGTACTATCACATTGTCGAATATATACGGACAGTCACGAAAAAATGCTATATATGTATATATGCATTATAATGATACCAAACACGACATATTTAATTCAAATTTATTTTTAATAGTATTTTATGGCAGCTAGAGGGCGCTACATTAGATTCAGTGACATTTTATATAGACTATAGCCAGCGGACGATCAAGTCGCTTCAAACGATACCTCATTTGTACACATTTGTAGTACTAGCGGATTATAAATCAGCCTTTGCCAGATAAAATCATATACGTTTAAATTTCTCTTACAATAAGTTGTTTCATTACAATTTATCTTTTTTCATAGTGCGAATATCCCCTCGGATATTTCGTGACTCGAGACTGGTTATGTCGGACTTGAATCGATTGCCGAGGTCTTCAAATAACGGAGGCCATTGGACCCATGGCCATCTCTGATTTAACGTTGGCTCCCCTCGTGTTGGGGACTGCGGTGTACCTGTCTTGTCCCCCGATATGGGGAGGCGCACTTATGCCGATGCCTCGACCTGATTGTGCTAGTAGGGTGACACCACCAATTCCACGGTTATGGAGAACGGAGGTCATTGGGTGACCTCCGACGCCCTAGTCGCCACACAATGACGCAATAGTCACCTCTTATTTGAAAATATCTATCGATTAGGTTCTTCACAACATAACAATATAAATAAGTAGTCCATAGTCCTTCTCTACTAAACATCCACAGTACATTATAACATTATGAGCTATATGCATATAATACATACAAAATATACAGCATTTTACTGCTGATAGCATCGATTCTTTCGTTGATGAATAAAGCAGTAAGCGATTATGTATCTACGATATCAGGCTAAAAGCCCACAGATCCCAGTTTATTGTAAGTCTATTTAGAAACTTTGTGTGATATACAGTTTGGCGCTAGTTATTTAAAGGCATTCTTTATCAATAAATCAGTCATAATCTTCTTATGGTCTGAAGTTATTTGACAAAAGTTGTAAATAATATTTTGCAACAAAACATGTTAACTGTTTTTTTGTGAGTACAGGTCTCACAAAAAATTGTTAGATTAATTTTAAAACCATTTGAGCTACCTTTTTCAAGATAGCAGTCATGGCATAAGGATTACTGACCCTCATACAAATATACAAACATATGAAATCTAAAAAAGAAAATTGTATTCCCTGACAAATGCACGCTATGCCCAAAAAAAGTAATATTCAATGAACTACCTGTTTTAATAGCAATATTATTACTTCAATCAATTGGACACAGGTCCCGCCGTGGGATTGATTGAAGTAATAAAGACTAAAAACTAAAGGCTCCCAAAATCGGAATAGCCCTATGGCTATCCCGATTTTGGGAACCTTTAGTCTACTGTTACCACGCTGGTCACTCGGGTAGATACAGGGTTTTATTTCGAGTTTTCCTTATTTTGCATATTATCTCCACTTTCCGTTAGTCGCCTCTTACGGCACCGTTCAGCAGAGATGGTGTGCTGAGTATTCTTTCTTCGTAACCATACGGATGTTGGATGGATATAATATTATTCATCAGTTATATAATATTTTACGACTGAGCTTCGGGCCTGAGATTATGAAGTTTAATATGATGCAATGTTAAGAAATCTTAAAGTTCACTCTCATTATTATTCCTTGGTTTTTGATGGTTGCAATTAAAACGGTTGGTACTTAAGATAAGGGATGATAATGTTACATTTACAGTATGAACTCTCAGAGATAACCTACTTCAAAACGTGTATGAGCGACATAAATATCCATTTTGAGCAAGTTTGTTAGATCGTGAGATAGTAATTGTGGTTTACAGTACACGCATGTTATGTAGAAACATAACTATACTCCACTATGAATAGTTTACTGTATATTATGTTTAATGTATCGATATATATATGGTCTCGATAGCTGAAGTCCGTGCGTAGGTAATTCTAGTCCCGTTGCCGCAACCTACGGAAACCTGATTTCAGGGATAAAGGTAGCCTATTATTATTCTTGACCATAAAAATCTATCTCTGTATTAAAATTCAGCCTGGTCACCTCAACCGTTTGAGCGTTATTGAGTGCCAATATACAAACTTCTTCACAAACTGTCACATTTCGATTACTACATATTTTTCATTTGTAAGAGAGTACCTCTACTTATTTCATCTAAAAAGAGGCATCACTGTATAGGTAGGTTAAACCTTTAATTTTTAAGAAAACTATAACAATGAGTTACTTTAGTCTAGAGCTGCAATTATACTTAGTTGAAAATATGAAGCAGAATTTAATGAACAAGTTGTTACATAGCGCCTCAGCCTGAACAAATAAAGTTGTTAGAAATTAGTATGTGAAGTAAACTTTTTCCAAGGCAAGTGAATTGATGTTGTAGGTTTAGCATGTGCGGCCGCGGTTAGTGGCGCGGGCAGTGGCGCTGGCAGTGGCGCGGGTAGTGGCGCTAGGCGCAGACAGTGCGGCTGGCGGCGGCGGCGCGGGGCCCGGGCGAGGGGCGCGCGGCGGCGGCGCGATGCTGCGCGCCTCTCAGTCGAGACGCGAGACCCGCCCGCCCTAGCCGCCCGTGCTGCCGCCCGCCCGCCCCGCGCACTCGTCACGCGTCGCTCTCCACGATTCGCACAGCCTACGATCGTTAATTACATCCCTATGATGGATCCAAATGTGTACTTAATGATTTATCACATTGGCCAAAATTTTAAGAATTGTCTCTACATAATTTGGGCCTATGCGCGCGATATAGACGTTAAGTATTTTCGAAGCTTTTGGATGGACCGGAAGGGGGGCGGGTGGGTCGACGGATTCGGAGGGTCGCGGGACGCAGGGCCCCTCGCGACGCGGGGTTAGTAGGTTCGCGATGTCGCGTCGTCGTCGGTCGGAATGCATTCGCGAACGTAGAGCGGCGACCTGAGGTGCCGCCGCGTTTCTCACCTGGGCGCCAGGGGTCGGTCACCTCTTTTATTAATGAAACTTGACTAAAAAATCTCGGAAGCCTTCATTTTTCTCTTTTTCGGGTTACAACCGTCAATAATAGACTTATTTTTGGGTCAAACTTAACGAGATGCAAGGTCAAACCGGCTAGGTGTCAACGAACCCCTCGTCCGGCTCTTACGTCAGGTCGATGACGTCGAGGGCGTCATGCCTAAAGTTGAACATGACGGTTCCGTATAATCAACTGAAATAACCGATCACCGGGATATAACTTTATTGTGTTGTGTTTTATAGCATAAATAAAAGCAACGAACCGTCATAAAAAATGAGTGTCGGCATGAAGAATGAAGACGGAAGTGTGTAACGACTGGCCGCGATCGGGGAGGCCACCGCGTTAACCCTGCCCGAATTAGTGCACCGGACGAGACCAAAATAGCGAGGCGGCGTGTACGGTTACATGCGGCGCGTCAATGTCGGCGCGCCGGCACGCCGCGTGCTCCTGAGCGGCTCTCGGCGGGTAAGCTTACACTGCGTCTGATTGCAGAGCGCGCTGAGGCCAGCCCTATATGTGGAGGCGGCGCTGCGGCCTCCGCCACCGCCCGTCGCCGTCGCGCCGCGCCGCGCTCGCCCTCGCATCTCTCACTACGGGTTATTCCTGGACTCATCTGTTTCCAATGTATACGCTAAATTTTACACTTTTCTAAAAATATATATCACCTAAGAATGCCGATGATACAAAGCTTCATGAAAGTATTTTTTATTTTTGTAAACCCACACAATTTACATTAATTATACGCTTGATAATATATTTTAAGTGCCAAAATGTAGATGAACATGAGTATAAATAATTATAACATTACATGAAGAATTTGGGGAACGTGAAAATGTGAAGATCTAGCATGAAGCCAGCGCTTTAGGTGAAAGTGTAAGCGTTGTCCGCTTTAGCTGGTTGACTTCGGGTCAAATTGTAATTTTGATATCATTTGGTCCCCTTCAACCAGCTGTAGTTGACATCTGTTTCGCTTTCATGGACAACTGATGACCGAAGAAGAACGAATATGAGAAACAGCAAGAACAAACTTTGTATTTGTATCTGCTATTAGACAGTATACATACAATTTTTTGCCCAAGCGATCAAAATACCATTTAAAATATCAATTAAAATACGTCAAATATTGTCTGCGGTATTGAATATATATTTAAAATATTTCTTTGCTTACAAAATAGGTTCTATGTGTAATACTTCAAATCCAACAATTAACTCAAAAGTAAACTGTGTGGTATCTTAAATGTATTCCTGTTTACCCCTTGGTGCCGTATTTATTATACTATACACCTCCTTTTACTGATACTGTCGATATATTATGTTGATATAGAAAGTACTATCAAAATAAAAAAATGTTTTACCCAAAAATGTATCTGATGTGTACTTTTTTATATTCCTACACTGTTCCAAACTAATGTATTTTACTCTTATTTGACAAATTGCAAATAGAATTCAATAATGGCTAATCTATTTTATCTTCTGAATCTCTCTTACGTGGAAATAATCTAGGTCGGATTTCATCAAAGAATATTTGCTTATGTACACTTGCATTAGCATATCTTGCACCATGAAGTGCGTAAAAAAGAATTACTGATAAAATCCAACCTTATTAAATAATTAAATTTGAATTACATTTAAAATACATTACTATATACATATATTCACATTTCTTCACTTCACATATATTCATATTAACTTTTATACATAATTGATACTACTATTGGTCATCGTAGATGAAATAATATAATAATGTTATTTAAGATATATATAAAAGATATTTTTCTTATATTTTTTAATATTTTTTTTTATATGTTTTATATATATCTTAAATAACATTATTATATTATTTCATCTACGATGACCATTAAATACAGAAGTACAAGTGTAGTATCAATTATGTATAAAAATGAACTCCACCAAGTGCCATCAATCAACAGTATAAATAATCGTAAAACAGGTATTATATAGGCTGTTTTTATACAATACAAGCACATAACAAAAACCAGTTTGTGTAAACGTATAGGTCAAACATGTTGTGGAAAATATCCTTTTCTAAAACCTCCCTTTCCTTTTCTAAAGATTATTGTATTTTTTTTCTTTTATTCTCTTGATTATTGTACCTACTTACATTATACATATTCTTACGGTTGATATGTCAGATAGATATGTTATATTGTGTGAATAAAGTAAATACACGTAGGTACTCATTTTAAATTCATACATATCAGTTCGTATCTTAATTGAAATCTGTTATTCAAGAGGGTTAATTCCTCTTTTCGCCTAGAGAATAATCGCAATACATATTTATGTAAGTAATGCAAACAGTGTTCCCACACGCGTAATTAATTAATTAATTACATTTTGAGCTTCACCACACCCATTGCGACACACGGAAACGCACTGCTTTTCGTACTAAATACATTGACATGATGCGATACATTTTGATTACTATATCAATACGAATGTATCTTACTAACGCGTATAAACATATAAATTTAATGCGGAATGATGATTATAAAAATCGAATCGGGATGAATTCGTAAAAACTCTGAATCTGTTATTAAGTCATTTCGTTGGAAGGATTAAGACCAAGGCGTGTGTTTTTTAACTAAGAAATTATGCTTCTATTTGGGAGTGTAGTGATTTAGGAAACTAAGAGAATAATATTTTTAATGCCACATCAACATCTATTGGCGAAAATTTGATTATCTGTTTTAAGAGAATTGCGTGAACATAGGTATGAACGTGAAATTTTACACCGTTGATCGATTTTAGATCGCTTTTACGTAGAGAACACGTGTGGTGCTAGGTGTTTTTGAAGGGAAAACTTTAAGCGTGTTGAACAATTTGTAATAGAAAATTCCGGGTATTTAAAAAAAATCGAACTTGCAATGACACTCACGTCACGGCACGCTCCGATGCTACACGTCTATTAAAAGATAGTCATTAAATTCTAGACATATGGCAAGTAGGTAGATATTTGACAAATAAAATTGTGATAAATCACACGTGACCGCTCTTTAAAGTGTAAACTTTTTTTTAGAGTAAACCACTTTTTCTAAAAAATATTGCAGTATTGATTATTTAATGTATTCATTAGAAATACATGAAAAAAAATTGTAATATATGCGTATGCCCGCGGCTACGCCCGCAATGCCCGCATGGCTGTTGGTTATCGCGACCTAACCGCCATTGGTGCAACTTAAATTTTATATTACTTACTAATCATAACTCTGATCCTACTTAACCAATTGCAATCAAAGAAACGTAAGATTTAAAGTTGGATCAAACCCCTTCAAACAAAAAATAAACTGCATCGAAATCAGTTCAGTAGTTTTTGCGTCCATCACGGACATACATAGACTTTTTACAGTATTTAAACGAGTGATAAGGATAAAGTTTTAAGTGCCAAAATATAGTCAAAGTATAGATAGATAGATACGAATAGAATAGATATAGATAATAACATACATATACATTTGAAACACATACATTCATTGTAATTCACAGTTGTCAAATTTATTTATTACTACATATTTGTCAGCCGACGTACCTATATAATATTTTTTAAAAGAAATGCAAAAAGCTTAAAATTCTGCAAATCTTCAAAAGGTATGGGTAATCTGATAAAAAAATACAGGCGAATTTTCACCGTCGCACAGGTCTCTGGTTATTATGTATTGCGTATTTCAAATACCAAATTTGTAGCACAAGTACCCACTATGCAATATCAAAAAGTAAAAATGTAAAAATAGTATCCACAAAAAGCAACGTAATGGCTTTTAAAAGTTAATGTAAGTATTGAGTCTCGTGAGTCGTACCTGAATTTAGTGCGGACGGTTTGATGGCTTTACAGATTTTTTTATCAAGGGGTACCTCTGGGAAAACAAGCTTTCAGAAGGTAGTGGATAAAGTCGTTTGTAGCTGTGCTTTCGTGATATTGATTGAAGGCAGCGAAGGTTTGAGTTCACACGCGAGGGAAAGATCATAACGCGTAGCGCACTTTGATGTTGTAACGAGATTATTCGGGGAACCGTTAACAGGGTGCCACTATTTCGCATAAATAACATCTATTTACACACAAAGTTCACAACTAAATCAACAACTACGTAGATATACGTATAGTGACTGCTACAGTGGTCTCCGCTGAATATGTTTAGCATATTCATACGAACAAGTTGCAAAAAGTAAAAAAAATCATTACACAACCAATTAGGCATGAGTTTCATAGTCGATAATGGATATCTAAATGTATGTAAGGTTTTAAACAAAGTAGTATTAGAAATGTGTGAGTGGTGTCTTCGATGAGGGTAGGCGACTCGGTCGTCAAAGGTCGCAGAATGACCTCCGTCCTCTATGAGCGTGGATCTGGGAGTGACGTGTGGAGCAACCTGTCACTTTAGCTGAAGCAGGCAGCAGCGGCGGTGCAAAAGCGCTCCTCCTCATACCCGGGGGCTAGATGAGGACTCCGTGGCACTTACATTTAGGAGAACGGGGTTTTTCAAAAGAGATGGCCACGCGTCTGACGGGATGCGAGAGTTACGTCTTGTATTATCTCACTTTCGGCAATTAAAGGCTTAAAGACGGCGTGCATTTTAGTCGGTTCGAGTTCAATATAATCACCTCCACCGGTTTTGGCGGAGTGGGGATTTTACGCACGATAAAAAAGTAGAAATGTGTTTTTAATATTAAACCTATAATAGATATACATCGCTTCAGAAGTCGGTTAAAAATACATGGTGACATACCGACTTCTGAATAGGAGGAGGTTCGCAATATCAACACTTTTTTGTGTGGTAAATACTCTTTACTTTTTATACAGACTGTTTTCACTTAAGCCCGGCACAACCGGAAGTACACTTTTTGTATATATGAGTGTAAATATGACTACCTAATAATATTTGACCTATAATATTACTACCTAATAATATTTTATTAGGTAGCAATATTACTACCTAATAATATTTTATTAGGTAGCAATATTGTTAAAAAAAGAAGCAAGAAAAAGAAGAAGAAGTTATGGTTATCAATATTACTCAAATACAAATATATCTGACAACGCGTGACTACGGCTTTTAAGAATGTATATGTGTATCTCTATATACTGATAATTGTGTACTATAGTATCGTATCGTATGATAGTATTGTCAACGAATTGTCAATGTGTCGATTATCTTGTTTCTTCAGTAATGTTGGTTTGATTATATTATTGATCTGAAAATTTAGTTTCATACTTTTTCAGCGTCCATTTTGTCGTAGTTGGTTTTTACTTTTTTTATTCAAAATGTTTTCGTGCCGTTGACATATCATTTTACTTGCAAAGTATATTTTAATCTATAATAGAATATAAGTAATAAATCATCTGTCTCAGAAATCAAGAGGACCTGGAAAGATTTCTTTCCAATTGTCGAATATATACAGACAAAGTCACAAGAAATATATATAGAGACCAAACACGACATATTTAACGCAAATTTATTTTTTAACACAGTACTTTAGTGTAACTACTGGTCGCTACATTAGATTCAGTGACTTTTTATATAGCCTATAACCAGCGGACGATCCAGTCGCTTCAAACGATTTGTCCAATTCTAATGAGTAGTTGAGGAGCCATGAGGGAACCGATGAACCTACATACATACACACATAGCCTGTCAAAATCATAACCCTCCTATGGATTTGCTGTATTCGTGTAAAAATGAGTTTATATTCTTGGTCAAATCTGTTTACATTCTTTGTAAAATCTACTTGAATGTAAAATAAAGTGCTGTAAAGTTCAAATAATAATCTCATAACTGACTGCTCTACATGATTAGTTTTTGTTAGGCTGGAAGTGTGTCTGCTGAGAGGGTGGTGGGGTCGCAAAAACCCCGGAGGCAGAGGCTGCAGCCGCGGCGACGGGCGCCGTTCTGCGGTGAGACTTTGTGCCATAAATCAAAAGCACCCGCGGGAACCCTCTGATGGTATAAAGTAAGTATATATAAAGCACACTGTCACTGATAATAATACAAGGGAATTTCAAGTAGCTGAGTTAATAGCAGTCTACGATGAATCTCGTTTGTGTAAATATTTCATACTTGACTAATTTCCTGCATAGCTACTACAAGCTTTTGTAACATTGGTAGATAGTGGTATAAAAATTGCTTCGAACACATCACTTGTAATTGTTATAGAGATAAGGAAGTTGTTTAGAACACATGTAATGGTTATAGGTATAATTCGGCTATGTAATGAATGGCTTTGCATTAAAAAAGTTGAATCTGGAGTTGTTTCAGCGACATTGGCGTGTTGAGGTAGTGGCGCTTTACTCGAAATACGGCTTAGAAGGAAATCACCTGGCAGGCCATTAACCTAATTCACGGACGCAAAGACAGGGCGGAGACGCGGGTGGCGGCGTAGCGCCCGCTTTAATATCACCTCGCTGCCGGTAATAAGATGGAAATAAGGCGGTGGCAAGAAACCGGGCCAATCATTGCCGTTCGCAACTTGACACCGCCAATGTACGTACTTTGATAAGTATAAAGTAAATTCACTTTGGCTTCAATTTTATTGTAAAAAATATCTCATAGTTATGTAAGAAACAGGAATGAGAGCGCATAAGGCATTTGTTAGGTATAAGTCCCGAATGTTATTTTTATGACCCGTAAGGGTAATTTACGTACTTAATGTTCGTTTACCTGCATTGTTTTTCTGCATTTATAACGGTATAATTTCACATTGTAACTGTTTTCTTTTTTTTTTTTTTTTTCTTTTATGCGTATGAATGTTTATTTATTTATTTATTTATTTATTTCATAGTAGGAAAACTAACAGCTAACAATTAGTGTTACAATGGTATTTAAAGATAGGAGACACATTTTAGTGCGTATATGGGACTAAATTTGTAACTCGTAAGAGTTTGTAAACACTCAAAGTATAAAGCTTTCCTTCAGTCTATAAGAGATAAGTACTAAAAACTAATTTTAAAGTAGCGGCATTATGAGTTCATTTAATATTCATGAAACAGAGGGTACACGATTCGATGTTCGACATCACAAATAAAATTATAATGCTATTTCAGAAAAAGGAGCCCCTGTGCCTCAAGCTGCCGCGCCACGTGCAGTGTTCTCAGCAGGATCTTAACATTTTCACACGTATTGTTTTCATTACTGTTAACAATTTATAAAATCCGTTTCTACCGTGCATACATTACCTACAAATTTGCTTCAAAACGCGATATAGATTTATAATAGAGATTGATAGTTTTATTTATTATTTTATTTTTTTGAATTCCTTATTTCAACACAAAGTTTCAGTCAGTTCAGTAAATCTAGTCTCTAATAATAGCGTGAGTAATTTGCAATATTTTTTACTGTGAAATAAATAAGAAATATAGCAGCTGGTAATGAACATTTATTTTTGAACCGTTTGAAAAACTAGTCCTTTGCCACTGGGCGAAGTAGTTATTATAACAGATGACCATTATTTAATGGCGACAATGAAATTAAAATGTGTAAAATAAGTTACACTATCAAGTTCCTAAAAATAAAATAATATTTAGCACGAATAATATTTTCAATTGTGATCGCATACATTAGTAACACCTTTTCTTATTGGGAAAACCAGATACAATCCTTTCCCCCAAACTACGATCCTGGTTTACGCATGTCGCTTCTTTTACTTTCATAATTGTTTTCTTACATGTTTGTCGGTTGCGTGTTCTCTTGACCTGGCCCTTACTTAAAACGTCCTCGATCTGATTAATACATATCTACGCCATGGTTCGCTTCTACTGAGTTCTTTATTCTTTCAATGGTTTACCGTATCTTTGATGATGCTAAAGTTTATTATTCTAGTTAAATTTTTAATATTCGTCACTTAAAGGTAACATAAACTTAGTTTTTCAGTGCATGTGCCTTTTAATATAAAAAAGTGTGAAGATCACACTTACTTATAATATTCTGTTATGTCCAAAACCATCTCTAGTGTCTATCGCTATTTATAATTCCTTATTACTTACACTATTACAGTAGCCGGTAAGTAGAAATTTGTTTGATTTATGGGGTGAAATTTGAATCGTATAGTAAGTGCGATGAATTTTCATTTCCGGGTGAATTAAAGCACAATGGCTGGTCTGAATTAAATATTTCAGGTGGTGCGCCGGTCTCGCGAGTTAGTACGGAGGTTGATGAAACGACATACTCCGCACTCAGCGTCGAGGGAAAATTTAATTATTGTTCCACTGCTACAGCGCCACAGTTGAACACACTTTTAAATGGTGAAGCACATTTCTGTGACATTAAATGAGTTTTCATGTTGACTTATTATAATTACATAAAGAGTAACGGTCCTCTATGGTGCTACGGCCATCAATTTTTAAGGTAACAAGGCCTACTGGTATGTAAACTTAGCGATATATGTATTCCGGCACAATACACTGTCTAAGGCCGGTATTCCAGAATGATACTCAGTACTGCATCTCGTGAACAGATTGTCATTGACAATCTGTTAAATCTGTCTTTGAAAATCGAAACTGCAGACTGAGTACCGTTTAGGAATATGGTGCTAAATTTTATTTTCGTGTTGTAATTTGTAGTAACAAATAGAAACATGTGAGATACACATGGCATCACTATATGAGGCTATAGGCGGGATTAAACTTAATACGCTATTCTATAATCATGTTGGTATGAACAATAACGTATATCTAAATAAACGTATATTGTACTTGTGAATCGATCAGCTAATGGCATATGAATGAAGCGGGTTTGGAAGTTGCGGCGGCGGTACATACGCTGGATCTAATGGAATTCACTTGTACGCAAACAAGCCGCAGAACGCCCTCTCCCAACCTGAGTGTACCAGACCTAAGTATCCTCTGCTTGCATCAACCACTCCCTTCCTCACCGCTTTAATACGGCTCCATTACATTTATCACGCGGTTATCTACATCAAGTAATAAAAAAAATCTGTCAACTCTGTGACATAATCACAATATTGATAAGTAATATAAATTGGTGAATGAATAAAAATACAAACCGCGTTTTAAATAAAATGTTCAGTACTTATTCTTAGAAATTATAGAAAATTACCTACTTTATTTCGATGCTAAATATGATGGCGTACCTGAAACAAAATATATTTATGTTATTAAGTTACAGCTACCTGTAGGTAAGCCACACTAAAAAGAAAAAGCGTGTATGAGGAAATATTTGGCAGCAGCTGATGTCCTTTCATATTTCACTATAATGTCGTTACATTATGTGGTGTCCCAAAGACGAAAGAGGCAAGAGGCTTTATGTGTGTACAATATTATACACTAATAAAATTATTCTTCTACTTTTCCTATGTAGGTACGCGTGGATAGAGTCAGATAAAACTTTATACAAAAGTTGATTTCAGAATATATTTGTAGGAAATGTTGGTAACCATGTACCTATGGGACGGGCATTACCTATCCAATTTCACTCAAATAAATATAATAAGACATATATAGGTATATATATTTAGGAAGAAATAGGTAAATCGGGTAAGGTCTATCTATTTAGAAATTAATAGGGAAACATAACAAATGTTGCAGGGCAAACTACGAGTAGATTCGCAAAGCTTCGTCATTGGGCTGATGTTAAACAATATATTTATGTCGAGAGATACCAACCAGATTTCTCGGATAGCCTTAGTTGGCCTTAAACCAGATTGAAGCGCTTAGAATTCCTTACATAAGCGCTCCGCTATAATATCGGAAAAGAGATCAGAAGTTAATCTATCGGCAACATTCCTTGCGTTTCGCCGGAAGGCACCACCGCGCCGAACCGCCCGCCGCCGCCCGGCTCGCTATAGCCCTCATGCACGCGACCGCGCCCCCTTACAAACTAATCGATCCATAGCTCTGCAACTTAACTATGCACCAAATAAATAAAAAGCTTTTTAAATCTCTAAAACTTAACAAGAATTTTAGGCAATTCTTACAATGATGAAATGATTACACGTAAATTTAATGATCGTTCGATTCGAATACCGGTAGTTTTTTATACATACTGGCACAAACTAAAAATATTATAGGTACGTTTCATAGTTTATTTACTTCCCAATTTAGAGTTAAGTTTAGCTTTTGAAGTCGAATTATTGAAGAAAAATTGTGGCACGCCGGGAGCGCCGACAGAAGTGAAAAGTGTACCGGTATAACGGGGTGAATAGGGATGCAAGGTTGAATAGGGACAAAATGGTCAATGGAATATTTTACATAATTTCTTTTACCAGATCTCAAATAAGCCTCTTATCAAATATTTGATGATTCTGTTATTACAATGAACTAGTCCAAAATTACGGTTGAAAGAAAATAAGTACAGAATTTAGCTGACCATTTAATCCCTGTTCACCCTTGGATCCCTATTCACCCCGTTTTACGTTACAAAAAGTTTTATTACAAAAAAAAAATACATTTACATTACAAAAAAGTGCTCAACGCACCTAAAGGAGTTTTACTTCAAAGAGTTCCATGTAATTTGTTATGATTTGTCAAGTACTGGTCGTGTTTAATTTTAAAATAAAAAATAAGTTTGAATACTAAAAGACGACTACTGAAAAATCATTCTTATGGAATAGAGAACCTCCTTCTTGAAAGAGTCAGTGAAATATCTCTTAATAGCAAATTGAACTACAAGTAGATTCTTTAAAGTATGAAGAATTAGTAGCAATTAATAAAAAAATCACTGGTTCATTACAATTAGGAAGTGTGTAATATAATGTAGGTATCGATTTAAATTGGAAAAAGTGAATGTACACATGGGATTCGAAGCCGCAACCAGTCCCTCACAGGGGAAACCCACATGAGCTACTGAGCTACGTTTTGAACATTTGATATTGTCCTATACGTCTTAGGGCGTGATGTTGAAGTCATCTACCGATGTTCTTACGAGTTTTTAAACTAATTTTTTCATTGCTCCGCCCAATAAGTTTAATGGAATTTTTAAGTAGGCTAATTTTAGTCTATTTGGATTGGAAAAAGTGAGTGCTCAGACGGGATTTGAACCCGCGACCAGCCCTTTTCAGGAAGAATGGTCTGACCACCAAGCTACATTTTGGATCATTCGAAATTTTATATTATATATATATATATATATATATATATATATATATATATATATATATATATATATATAGGTATGTGTACTATACGTCTTAGGGGTCGACCTTGGAGCCATCTACTAAATGTTTTAAAAAAATCATCAAACTATTACAGGTACCTAAAATTCGAGCATACATTAAATCAAAGGTAATTTTCGTGTCCCAGTGTTTATCTACAAGCTCTTCCGATATTAAAAAATACCGTAAAACCGATTCTCACTTTTACCAAACATACGAAAAGTTTTATAAGAATAGGTCAAGCAGTCGATGCTCAGGGTAACTTGTAGTGTTGGATATTATGTACGAGGATTAATACTATTTCTTCATCAGGAATGCATTCGGAACTAACATGTTATGTTTGTATGGTCATAGATAGTCGATAGCGGTAGGAGATTTCACGCATTTCGCAGTAAATTTTGTAAAAAAAGAAGGACTACGTTCGATTTTTGCATTTGTAGTTTGGCTTGGTGCTAGACAATAACAATGATTACTGAGGAAATGAAATAATCACATACATATAAGTACACAAACATATAGTCTTTATATCCATATATTACCACTTTCTACGATCCTGCTACACACTGTTTTACTTTCATACTTTCATACATGCTTGCCGGTTGCAGTCTTGATATCAACATACTTATTTGTAAAGTAGCATCTACACAAGTACAAAATATAAAATTTTTTCAAGTTATTATTACCGATGACAGCGAGACCTCTGAATTACTACATACTATTCCTGAAATTTGTGCATTGTTAGATAGGTAAGTAGGCATGTATAATGAAAGATCACTAGTCTCTCGGTTGAGATAACAAACAATATAAAAGCTACGCGGGTAGACGGCAGGCGTGTCTTTGAAAACTTGACATTCGTTGCTGTCGTAAAAATATAATGGTGTAACTTGTATTTTACGAGCGCTAGAAGTCTCGATGACGAAAGTAGGAGTTAGCGTGTGTATGTTCTATGATGTAAGTGTACTTGAATATTGAGTAGCTTGATTTAAATATGTTTTTTTCATAATGCGGTATGTAGCTAACACATTTTTTTATATCACTACATAGTATAAAACAAACTCGCGTTCTCTGTCCCTATCCCTATCCCTAGGTCCTTGTGTACCTTTGTATGGTTAAATCTTTAAAAGTACGCAACGGATTTTGATGTGGATTTTTTTTTTTCATATATATTTCATATATCGCGGACGAAGTTGAGCGGGTCAGCTAGTTGATTATATTTTTAGACTAGTTGCTGCCAGAGGTTCCACCTGCATTTATGTCGGTAATTGAGTCTTTCGTCGTATGAAGTTTTAAAAAATATATGTTAAAAATAATAGATGTTTGTATGGCATTCGGGACCGACGGCTTAACGTGCTCTCCGAGGCACACGAGTAGTATACAGAATAAATGATTTTGGAATTCTGAAACAGTTTTATATCCCAGCATTTATTTCGCCCATAGATTCATAACATGTTCAAAAAAGTGTTGATGTGTTCGGACTGGTTCAACGTGGCTGCGTGGTACAAGGAATAGATTCCTTTTGTCACATTTATGGCTAATATATTCATGAAAGTTTCACAAAAATATTTGAGTGTTCTCCCAACTGCTTTGTTATGAGCACAACATAGACAAAATATACACGTGCCCGTGTCGACTTCGTATTGAGATAAGGTCGTTTCCTACTTATGATGTCGTTTTATTTTTAAATTAACATTATTGAACGTATATATGATGAAACATTTTAATCACACAATTTGATTCAAGTAATTGAATGTTATTTGTTTAAAAATACTGTTTGTTTAACAGGACTGTAGTAAGGAGAACCTGGGAAAGCTTGCGGATATTTTTTGATCAATAAAATACAGTTATGAAGAGATAGGTCGTACGTAATTTTTTCTTGAGAATAGTTTCCAGTTGCTGTAAGATACCTTACAGAAGGACATTCATTTATCTGATTACCGAATGAAAATGATATTTATGCGAACAAACTGTGTTGCTGAACTAAAAAAAAATACTCTATCTCACAAAGCATTCAACGTATAAAAAAGAATTCAAGGATAAGGTGTAGGGAATTGAATTTTCTACAATATTGGTTTAAGATAAGTAATTGAAGGGGGTCAAACTGCAAGTATCAGCAAGTACGCAAAGGTGTCAAGACACGGGGAAGCGTGTCAAGCCAAGTTCAAGTAAAGGAACTGGCTAGCCAGCGCCAAGTGTAATATAAGTCAAAACCTCATTATTGTAAACACTAAAACTACGTGTGTTTAATTATATCCATAAGAACATCTAGAAGCCCAAATTTCATGAAGCTAGCTGAAACGGTTATAAAGATATGAAATTCAAAGAATCGTAAATTTTATTACTGACATATAGTACCAAAATTTAACCTACTTCCAGATGACTTAGAAGCTTGAAAATTGGAATACATTTTCTAGTGTTGGAACCGTTACAACGTCACGATCAGATATTTGAAACTATCCCAATATTTATGTATAATTATACATATTTGCTATGTAAAAGAAATATAAAAATAAAGTTAAGTCAAAAAAAAAGAGGCGTCCCCATGCAAAAAACTTGTAATACGCGTTAAATAACCACCACCACCACCACATATTACCTTAATGATTGTCATACTATAATCACAAATGAATGATAATCTCAATACATGCCTAGTTTTCTTTACAAAAAGTAATGATATCCCACCCGAAAAACATGAATGTAAAAAAGGAGGGCCAAATCCAATACAAAAATTATGATGGGCTGTGGGCTTCGCCGCAAAAAAAATGGCAATATAAATAAGTGCCCAGTTCTATGCAAAATACAAATATGTATTAAGAACAAGTATTCAAATCTATTTCTTTGCTTTATTTATTAATTTTTATTATCAATTAACCTATCGCAGTCCACTGCTGGACATAGGTCTCTCCTAATGTGCGCCACTGCTCCCTATCCTCCGCCTTCCGCATCCAGTCTGTCCCAGCTGCCTTTTTCAGGTCGTCAGTCCATCTAGCTAGGGGGCGTCCTACCTTCCGTTTGCCTTCTCGTGGTCTCCACTCGAGGACTCGTTTGCTCCAGCGACCATCGGTCCTCCGGCAGATGTGGCCAGCCCACTGCCACTTCAGCTTGGTTATTCTGCGAGCTATGTCTGTAACTTTAGTTCTTTGTCGGATGACCTCATTGCGAATTTTATCCTTCAAAGAGACTCCAAGCATAGCTCGCTCCATGGCCCGCTGAGCGACTTTCAATTTGTGGACTAACCCCACCGTCAATGTCCACGTTTCGGCACCGTAAGTCATAACAGGCAGAACGCACTGGTCGAAGACTCTTGTTTTGAGGCATTGTGGTAGGGGGGAGGAGAAGACCCGACGCAATTTGCCAAACGCTGCCCAGCCCAATCGAATCCTTCTGGCTAGTTCTTTCTCGAAGTTGTTTCTACCAAGTTGTATGGTTTGCCCCAGGTAGATATATTGTTGAACAACTTCGAGTGTGGCCCCTTCGATGGCAATCGGTCTCGGTATAACGTGTTCATTGAACATAACCTTGGTTTTGTCCAAGTTTACACCAAGGCCGACGCGTCGAGAGGACTCGTTTAGGCCGTGCAGCATTTCGCCCAGCTGCTCCAGCGACTCCGCAACTATGACGATATCGTCGGCGAACCGAAGGTGCGAGATGTACTCGCCGTTTATGTTTATACCCCGCCCAGTCCAATCCAGAGTCTTGAAGACTTGACTTGACTTGACTTGATTTTTATTAACATATTTTTAAAAGGTATATTGTTACTAACAATATATGGATTCGTTGTTGTCCGAAATAATTTGATTATATTTTATTTTAGTTTTATTTTATTGGAAATCTATAAAATTACTGTTATTAAAAAAATTTAAGATTTTAAAGTAGGTTAGAGTTGACCTATTCTTAATGATTTTAATGTTGTAATGAACTTGGCTCTACTGTTTTACATTTATGTTTTGTTGGGATATATAAATCTACAAAAAATAAGACGCTTGCTTCTATAATGTCAAAAGATAAAATTAATTATCATGCCGAATACGACAGGCAAAAAATAACAGTGATAAATTTACTGTAACTATGATAAATGGAATGGCGTTCAGATATAGGTAAATTAAGTAAGTAAGCAAAGTTACTTTTATACATAATATTTACGAACATCAAAATTTCTGAATGCGGTAGTGGCGGTAGATTTATCTAAGAAGGCGTGAATTATACAGAAACGACACGGCACGGATAAAACGCGATTATAAGCTATATAAACGCACCTTATCCGTGTCATAATATTTCTTTTTTATAAAAGTTCTAAGAATCGTTTCACGGGTACATATTACAATGAGTCTTGGAACACTTTTCCTGCTCACATAGTTCCTTTCTCCTACAATCCCGGGTCTTTAAAGCGGGGCCTGAAAAGCATATGTCAAGGCCGTCAAAGTGGAGGCCACCATTCTGTCGAAAACTAACGGTGGCCACTATTCTTTGGACTGCACCCAAGCCTACCATCAGAGGTGTACGGTCATTAGACGATCCAAAAGTAAAACTTCTATGATTTAGCAGCAGTTGAACTACGCGTTGTCTAGTCTGTTAAGATTAGCCCACGTAGTAACCCACGAGGAGGTCGAAATGGTACTATTGATACAAAGGGATTTTTTTACATTTATTGTTCGAATTGTCTGTTGCGAAAATTACAATTATTTGTGTGTAGACCTTAGTCTTCATTTAATCATAGAGAATCTTCATTTAATGCACTCTCTATATTTTTCTGAAATAAATCGTAGAATCTATTACGTATTATTTCAATGCGTATGCAAAGAAAAGCTGTACAGCTTTTCTTTCAAAAGTGAAAAGTATGAAAAGGACTAGCAGAGGCACTGCTAAAATATTTTAGACGTAAACGCGAGGATTCGCGGAATGAAATAAAATAGCAACGAGGATAGAGCACATGTCACGGACACGCGGCGGGCAGCGCACGCGACGCGCCGCGCAATTTCCGCTTCGCTATCAGATGCGACGCTCGCGCTGGCTCGCGCTCCGACCGCACTTAACATCATGTGAACTCAACTGAGAACTCGAATCGCGGCTGTCATACCATCACGATGCTTCCAAAACACTGTTGTCTTTTCTACTCAATACACATTCGGATAAAAAAGCAGTGTAATGGATTTCCACTTTACACCATTTATAAAACTCGTTTTATGGATGGAAGCTAAGAAGTGGTAAATGGGGTTATTTAAGGCCATAGAAAAGCCTAGAGTGAGTTTGAAATGCACTTTCAATAACAATAATTGGCGAGTTCATCACATGCCTAAAAACGTAAAGATCTAAGAAGGTTGTGTAAACTTATTCCTAATACACTCGTTCTATTGAAGTTAACGTTCATGGTTCAATAGTTACGGTAGCTCTTTTTTATTTGGGTGTGCCCTTTTCTTGACGAGCTCGGAATGGATTTAATAATTATGGGGCAAAGAAGCGAAGCGTGTGGGGTCTCGACGGAAGGATGGAGTGAGGCAGGGTGCGATTAAATCGCAGGCGTTTCGGCATGTAACAGGAAGTGGGTCAAGCGGCACCGCCCGAGCTATTTATTGCGTTTCCGACTAAATTGCAACAGCTATCTGGAATTTTTATTTAAAATACATATACCTTCAAAGTGCAGTCTCACTAGGTATTCGTTTAAATACCTAACGTCATTGCACTCCTTTGATGAATTTGTATTATTTCGTATAAACAAATTCATTAGTTTACGAATACACAATCTGCGCACGGACTAAAGGGTTGCCAATCCTTGGTAAAAATAGTTCGAAGTTAGTTATTCTCTTGAAGTTTGTGAAGGTTCGACAAAGAGATATCATTAAAACTTTTTTATTCGATAACGACAGTCGTCAGAGTAAAGTCTTAGTCGCTCTGCAATTACAGACAAGTGCCTTTAAATGAACCGAGCTCTCGAGCACGGTGCATCGCCTCGCACCCGACTGCGCCACTCCGCCCTGTGCGCCAGGCCGCGCCGCCCAGCCCTACCATTTTGACACTGTTAATTTTATTTAAAGTTTTTACCTGAGCGTGAGTGAATCCAAGTGAATCAATTCCACATTACAATATGTACATATTATAGTCTACTGAAGGATTTTTTTCTGCCAGTCTCCGTTTTTTTGCCATTTTGGTTACGGAACCCTAAGAAAGAGGGTATACACTTTTTAACATTCCACTTTGCCTCAATAGTGGGGACGCTTGATGGGCAAAAAAGAAGTACTACTTTAAATAAGTACTAAAAGCTACATACGACCTCCTTGGCGTGGCGACAGTGAACGGGACTGCTACGCAGGAGGCGTGGGTTGGATTCCCGCTCAGTGCAAACATTTGTGTGTATGAATATGAATATTTGCATTGGTCTGGGTTATTCTATGTATAATGTATGTATTACCAAAAATGTAGGTATCTAAGTATGTTTATCCGCAATCTAGAACCCATAACACAAGCTAGTTAAACTATGCTTACCATGGGTCTAGATGACGTTGTGTAGAGTGTCCTGGAATAGTTATTGTTATTATATTTACATAAACCATTATTTATGTACCTAAATAACATGATATGTTTTTAAAACCTTAATCACTGAAAATCAATTCGGCGCATTTGAAATATTTCTATTACTTGTGTTGATCTTATGGTAGATAATATTTACCTACTGTAAATTCCACTCAGAAAAAGAAATGTCTTCGGAAAGATTTATTTTTCATGTATTATTCATTCACGTGTCCTCAAGCGTTTTCATTTCGACGTGATATTTTGGTTGTACGATAATGATTTTTGCCGTTTAGTTGCCTGTTATATTATACGTTTTAAAGTAATAACTTAAGTAATACTTTGCGTCGTGTATTTTCAAATTCACCGTCTTATGGAATTATTAAGGTTCTGTTAATTAGGTAATCATAAATTACTTACACAATGTAAATATTTTAAGAGAAAAAAGGTGAAGCTGCTCGTACTTAATGTGAAATAACAAACAAAATTGGCCGAATGACATGTAAGTATTTATCCCACCAAAAACATAAATGTAAAAAAGGAGAGCCAAGTTCAATACAAAAATTATGCCGCATTACATCAGTCATTTTATAAAGTTATTCTGGTGCGCCATGTGTTTCTCCGCATCAATGCCGCTGTGGCATTGTCGTGTTGCGCAGGGTTCTCATTTTATATTTCTAGATTTTTAGGATTCGTCCTACGGCACGCCAGCCTCAATGACATAATCCGTCGTGCTTTTGTCATCGCAGTGTGCCAGCTGTGCTTAAACCAAACGGTATGGCGCGCGACGATGGCAAGAGTCCGGATGGTATGTCTTTAATGCCATGCCAAGACTGGTGTAGGATAACTGGCACGGCTGGCCGTCCTGGTGCCGTCGCTGCTTCTAGAGGCTCTTAAACGGCGCAAATACTCCAATCTCATTGGAAATTACGAATTTGTGCCGTTTGGAGTCGAAACGTTCGGGTCATGGGGTCCGAGCGACCGCAATCTCATCAATGAGATTGCGACTCGATGCTTCTCGTGACCAGAGGGCCTCTTTTTAGGACAGAGAATAAGCATTGCCATACAACGTGGCAATGCTGCCAGTCTTCTGGGAACGTTACCACAAGAGGCTGCGATGCAGAGGAATACCACGACGCGTTTTTATTTGTCTTTTTAATTTTTAGTTTATTAAGGTTTATTATATTTACTACTTAAATCTACATAAAAGCGCTCCCGAGCAACACATGAACATAGGCATCGCTTACGAATCCCGATTGTCTTTATATATTTATATTCATCCTGCTTCTTTCTCAATGATGAATCACCTAAATTATTGTCATACTATAACCACAAACGATCTATAATCTCAATACATGCCTAGTTATCTTTACAAAGAGTAATGATATCCCACCAAAAACATAAATTTAAAAAAGAAGAGTCAAGTTCTATGCAAAATCCAAATATGTATTTATAGAAACAAAATAACATTATGAACAAGTAATCCAGGCCAGTTTTTATCAGAAGTAAAAAAAATACATAAATGTTGAATATTTATTATATTTATTTCCAAGATTAACAATTAGTAACTATAACTAAAATACCATTTAAGTACCATTTAAGTACAGAACAGTAGTTCTGTGTATAATTATGCGGGGCCGCGCAAAAATTTGTATGTATGTAATACAATTTTTTGACTTACCTACCTTAAACCCCTACTTTTTTTTAGATTTCTTTATTTTTCCTAAGCTTACACACTATTACCGAGCTGGATTCCAAATTTCATCCTTCTAAGTAATCTGGAAGTAGGTTAGGTTTTAGTACTAAATTGTCAGTCAGTAGGTACTATTAAATTTACGACTTTTTGACCTTTATAACCGTTTGGGCTTCTAGATGTCCTTATCGATATAATTAAACACACGTAGTTTTATGTGTTTACTGACGTTAAAGAGATTTTGAGTTATAAAAATGTCAAAAGTGGAACCAAGTGGTTCGTGTAATATTACACTTGGCGCTGACTAGCCTTTGCTTGAACTTGACTGGACACACTGCGCACAAGGAATAATGTGCAAATAAGGTAACTAAGTAGGTACCTATAAATTTAACCCCTACCTTACTATGTCTCGTAAATATTATTGAAAGAAACCATAAATTTCATTCGATAAGTATTCATTTTCTAATATGTCTCAAAAAAAGACATATGCAGTTAATGCAAACAAATACATAATTTCATTTAGATTGTATTAGTAGAGTAGCACACCATAACATTTTAATGAAGGTTGCCGTCAAAATATTTAGCGATTGTATCGGACGCTGTTTTCTGCATTTCTCTTTGTACCTTGTACCCAATAATTGTTCAATGGACAGGACGATAAATATTCCGACTACTGCAAAATTTTATGTTTTTATAAAATATCTAATTGCAAGAAATATAGATAATGAGAATAAACGGCTTTCTTTGTAAAAATCTGTCAAGTTGAACCAAATGAAAAAGTTATGTGGAAAGTCTACTGCACGCTGCCTTTTCGGTAAGATTAGTGCAAAACGCGCGACGGTCCGTGTATCCGAAGATATTGATTTTGGAAAGTAGCCAAAAAAACTCCTAGAGCAAGCACGCGTCAACTGCCGCGCTGCCCCTATCCCGACGTCAACCCTTTTACGAATATTAAATTCTGTTTTGCCACTTCGCGATTCCACATTTCTCTGAAAAAATATGATCCGATTCGTAAGGCCTTTGCATTATTCACTGTTTTTGACGATGTGTGCTCTTGAGGTAAGGTTGGTGAAACATGTGTTAGTTCTACTTAAATTTACATCATCTTCTTGTTTGTTTTATAATTTTGCATTTATTGCAATCACGTCTGTAAATGTTCCAAGGGTGTTTAACTTCCAATAAGTTTTAGGTACAACTTTAAGGTGACAGATTGTCGTCAGCTGTGCACTTTGTCGTCAGCTGGAACAACGCTACTTTTTACACCCTATACGAAATTTACAGGGAAAGATATCAGATGAACGTGGTATTTTATTTCACCGAGTACCTACCGCGGGATCAACTAATCAAACATTGTAATAATAATAAGAAATGATGTTTTCTAACTTTGAGGTTGAATATAAAATTCCTTTGAAGATAGTCTTGCAAATAAATACATTATGAATTTTAATTTCAGAGTTCAAATTGCTAAAACCGAAAACATTAATTACTTTAAGGAAACTTGTACAAACGCGTTCTCGGTAGAGGGTTAATCAGAGTTTTGCTAAGAAAATATTACATTTGTTGGATTACTGACAAAAGTTGGTGACTTAGAAGATATTGTGATAAAATACATCAATATCGTCTTACGTAAATACAAAGCATATTGAGAACGGTTTTCACGGCTTTTCTTTATATTGGATAGCAAGCAAGAAATGTACTAAATGAAAATAAACGTAAACATATAGAAGCGCATTGTTTGTTACCAACATTTACTTACTTTATAGATAGATCTAAAGAGCGACTTCTTGCAAAGTTTTCTATACACGAGCTTATACTTTTCTCTATGAGCGAGTCTGTTTCCGTTTATCTTTAGTTTCTTTTTGTTAGTGTCAGTTTCTTTCGTTTCTCATATTCCACCGCTACACTTTGCCGTACAAAAAGAAACACTGCAACAAGAAACACTGCAACAGCCGCATCTGCTGAAAGTATCTATACATATATATATATATATATAATTCATCGACTTTATGGTCCTTGTTGCAGATTATAATTTGGCATAGAACACGATTGTTTCGGCGCAGAATCAGTATCTTAGATGGTTGGCGTTATCTACTTTCACTTATAATGTCATTATGAAAAGTTGTATGTTTTTGTGCTTCTGGCTCAATCACAAAAACGACGGGAGGTATTTCCGTATTATATGACTTTATGCAAATAGGTACGCAAAGTAATAACTACTACGTTTATAAATTCATTAGATACTGATTTCAAAATTTTGACATTGTGTGACAATAAGAAATAATTCATACAGTTATATACATATAAGAACTTAATATATATCGACTTCATTAAAAAGTAGCAGTAGTATCGAACATGGTAAACCACTTGCAATATTGCTGATTTGCACCTACTTCTAGAAAAAGCAATTAGATTTTATTAGAAGACTTACATGTTAATACTGGTAATGAGTAGGCAAATCCGGTTGAATTTTCTACCAGTTTTGATAACCATAACGTAATAAGGTATAAGTAAATTCAAATTTACATTAGAGATCGTGCCTAAATTAATTAAAGAGCTTAATAACTTTAATCACCCTATGCATATTGCCGTAATATGTAAACAGATAACTAAATCGCGCACAGTTATGCGATTGAGTACAAGATTCGTACCGTTAATTGACGCCTGGCTGAGTTCTGTCTTAAATTGGTGTAAATCCTCAAGGCACAGATCATGCCAACCCAGCGGAGGCTCTCAACGTGCCTCCCCCAATTACTTTAATTAAAACAATACCACAGCACCAGTGCTTCGTCGACTCACCGCGTCTGTTTCCCATTTCCTTATTTAAATACGAAAACGAGCACGTAGTTCGAGTTTAGCACGCAAGATGTTACTACTCAACTAGTTACTGGTTATATGTATAAAACTATAATCATGTTACGATATAATTATGATAATAAGTTTTTTTTCTATAATGTTCAATATATGAGAAATAATGTTCAATTCTATATGTTTACTTACTAAAATATACGTACGTAAATCTAGAAACTGCAGTAATCGGTTTTCAGTTCTGCGGCAGTCATTTATACTCATTTGTGTCTGAAACTCTTGGGCGAGCGGTTTGAAAATCGATTAAGGAGTCGAGTTGATTCAGCGACTTCGAAGCTAGTAATTTACTCTCGAGTTGGCTGAAGGCGACACCTGTCGAGCGAAGTGACGTTTGATAATACGACGCGAGCGTCATTCACGCGCAGTCGAGTGCGAAGTCGCGGATCCTTGAACTACCCGCGGTCTTAACATTGCCGCGAATGCAGATGATACAAATGAAAAGCACTCTTAACTATCTCACATTATATATATATATATATATATATATATATATATATATATATATATATATATATATATATATATATATCTATCTCAAAAGTGTATGACATTTGGTTGGTTCGTTGTATTTTATAGATACAAAGATCTTTCCAATTTGATGTGTATCTTTGGTTGTTACGGGCAACATTCATCAAATAACTTTTGGTGGAGGAAATATGAAGCTGCTAAATCCTAGCATCATCTGTGGGATTAGAGTTTACACGAGGTCGGGAACGTCGCTAGGGCTGTACGGCATAGCACATCTCCAACCGGAGGCAACTTTACCAACTTTCTTAAGGGCGGTTAGCGAAGTTTGACGTGCACGCGCCGGCACCGTAAGCTCTGGGATTCGATACTTGGTAACAACGTCCAATAAAGAGGCAAGGCACGCATGTGTTTACGTAAACGATTGCAGTAGGTATAACAACAAAAGCGTCAGTTTTCAACGTTAACTTTTCAAACTACAAGCCTGTGTATTTAGATACCTAACAGGTTATTTTAGTACGTACGTACGTTCTTTATAGTAATAATATTATGCAGTTTATATAATACCGCAATATTGTGAGTAGTATAACTAGTAACCTATATAGGCAGGTGCAGTAGGTAAGAAACAAAAAGTGTTGCAAATGTAATTATTCACAGTCATCTTAATCGTGGTCGCGAAAGCACTCAACTGTGTTATTAAAAGGTGGTAGGTGAAGCGAGACTCGCGGAACAGGCGGTTCTAGGGGACGTAGGGGAAGGGCTCATATAACTCCTACTTTTCATCGTGTCGCAACGCGCGTCCACCGGTGAATTGGTAGCGGTAGGAACCTACTTCGAGTTTTACGAGTTTAATCAAATCGTTTTAGGGGTGTCAGGGCGTACGTAACGGCTGATTGTATGATCGGAACACGTGTGCTGACCCAAACGGTCACTCTCTATGTACAAATTTAGTTTCATTAAACAAAACTGTTACAATTTTTTTTTATTACAATCGGGAGGGGAACACGCGAAACGTGTATTAGAGTTTAAGTCGTTTTGCTGATAAGGACGGTTGTGCGTAGCTGTTCTATATTAGGGTTATTTTGCTAAGATAAAATCTGATAGCACAACTTCGTGGCCTAGTTAATAAAAGTGTTGGTGCTTTTGTGTTTAATTTATTCGTGTTATTACAAGTAGTTGAAATTTCAATGTAATGATTGTAATCACCAATTAATTTTATGATATGTGTCAAGTTAATCTTTTATGCTATTATGTTCACATACCTTAATTTTCAATTTATTTTTACCTATTACATTGGGACCTAAACATAAACTGGCGAAATGTGGGTGCTAGCACCTCTGCCTACCCCTTCGGGGATAAAGGCGTGAGTTTATGTTATGTTAATTTTCAACTTAAAATGATTTTTTAATTGGCGTAATTTCCTATTATGTAATATTTGTTAATTTAATGACTTATTTGTATAAGTACATGTAAATCTTATGAACTAATATATTGTCCCAAAAAATCGTACCGTCCCGTTAATGTATATTTTTTTATTTTGAATGAGATAATATAAATGCATATAAATATGTATATGCGCATTTTAAAACCAAGATGATAACAAGATGGTCAAGCTACGCTTACTTTGGATCTAGACAGAGTTGTACAGAATATCCTATAACATGTAGTTATTTATTTAATGAAAAAATATAATCAGGATATTGTGATTTTATATATAGTCGTAAATTACATCTTGTATATGTAAGAGTATTAGCTTATCGTAGGGGGGCGGGCCGTAGTAATTCTTTTCTAAGCATCGCGTAAAGTTATTCAAAATATGTATAAGTTACGTCCTAAGCTGCTCGTAAAACGGTATTACAAACGTTATGAAGGCCGGGGTTCGGCCGGATCTCATCACTTAGGGTTGTACGTCGAAGACGACTATCTTTCAATAAGCCCATAAAATTGCCTCATCCAGAGCGTGTTTCGACCTCGCCCGTTGCCCTGGTTGCTTGTTGTTAACAATGCACACGTAAATATTAAATGTAAGGTAAGGTAACAATATATGGGTGTTCAAAATTTAAGGGTAATAACTTCTTCGAGCTTTCCGAATGCTTTACTCAAGGAAATCTTGTCAAATACACTTATTTCATTGAATTTACTACGGGAACTATACAGATAATAATAGGTATACTTCCACCCTCTTTTAAAAATTAAAGCTTGTGCTCCTGATTTTATTTTGTCTTCACCAGAATAATGTTGATTATCATGATAATATAGGGATTTGCATGTACATATATGAATATGTTAGTATCGGTAATGTTCCATGTCCTTGCAAGGATAGCGGAGATAGTCAATCAGCGTCGGGTGGATTTTTACATAGGTGTCAAACGTTAATGATATGCGGAGCGTGTCGAAGGCGGTGTCGGGTGCTAGCGCATGCAAGTTAGATGAGCCTCGTGCTCTCCTCTCCACAGGTTACCTCCAAGTTATTTTTAATGTACAACATACACAGAAATTTGTAATGAAAGAGCTTAAGAAAAATGAAATATTTTTTACTGTAGCCATTATGCCCTTTAAACTATTATCAAATGAAATGAGTAGAGTAATTGTATTAATTGAGAAACAGTAGTCGGCGACCTGTACCTATGTATTTGACCAGACCTATAATTTTATACAGAGATTACCCTATACCTGCCTAAAATGAAATATAAGCTTACTTGCCCCAGCCTGGTGAGAATGGCTGGTGATCAGATAGATTAGGTACCAAAAATTCTTATTTCAAATTTTTCTTTACACAAACCTTGGTCTAACTATTATTCCTTAATTATAACTGTTTTAATCTTATTAACTGTATTCAAACGCCTATAATGTTTTTGATTTCGAAAAAAATCATAATATAGTATTAAATTAGAGAGGCGTTTCCTTTTAACCCAAGGTAACCTTCAAGGTATACCCAGTAAAAGAGATGGCCATGTCATTTCAAAATATGTTCCTTAAAATCCACCGCTTCGTCGCCTCGAGAAAATCGTTTTATTAGACTGTTAGTAATATCAAATAACTAATATTTTGATAGTTATATTTTGAGTGAAACATACGATCTAATGAAACTACGGCAATATAACTTACAGTAGCCTGCTATTATCGAGTCAGCCACCCTGAGAATTCAATTGAAATGAATTTTCAAAGTTCAAAATTGAGTTAAGGGTTCATTCATTGGTGCATTTACCCTAGTTTGTTACCACAGCATTTACCACAAACAAAAATGTTCTATCTCTTTGAATGGTAAACGTAGATGCTGTATGCAATGCATTTGTAGCGAAAGTCAAAGCGAATATCGAAATCAAAAGAGGGCTATACTAGAAATAAAGACAGAATTATGTTCACGAATAAAAAAATCACTAGTATTTATTTTAAATAAAACTGAAGTAACGATTAAGATTTAATATCATTCCTAAAACATTTAGAATTTGACTGCCACACCATGACATGTAAATATGTGTATTAGTTAACTTAATCATATACACAAGTTTTTCCTTTCAGGGTAGGCAGTTATTACGTCTGACCTCACATATTTCATCTACTGTAATTAAACTTTTAGTGCTAGCTCACCTGCTTTGAGAGCCTGTCGTGACATTTTTTTTTCATTATATCATTAAATTGATTCGTGTGTATTCTACGAGGTCGATTCCTTTTTTCTGTGAGATGTATTACATACATAATATCCATTTATAGTTTAATAAGCAGCATTTTAATTTTGTTTTTATCATGTTCATTTCTATCCTTCTAAACAATCGCTTTGATTAGTGGCGGTTTACTAAGATCGAACTATAATCCTGCAATACTGGATACGTTATTAGCGGATTACTCTATACTCGCGCAGGGCGCACTTCCACAATATCAAGAGAGCTGCCTCAACGTATTCATACCTCGGAGCACATATCTTGGATCTAAGTCGCGAAAAAAACGGAGCTTTGACGCACGCATATTGTTGTCATTATATTCTATGATTGGTGAATTTGAGCTCGTCTACCCTGTGCTTTTCTCATAAAACACTCAAGAGTCGCATACTGTGTGAATAGAGCTTATTTTAGGTCCAAGATAGATACCTCGAGGTATACTCTGCTTAAAATGCTTAACTGGTTAAATAAAATGACTCTAAGATGCATACTAGGTACTGTTTCAGGTTTCTGTTCAAGTTAAAGTAGAGCTCTTATACCGAGGATATACTTAAATCAATTAATAGTTCGCGGGGACGGAATGTCGTTTACTGACTAACACCTAGGTTTGAGTCCTTAATCTTATATTATATTTAGTTAGTGTACTTGTTACTTGTGAACGGTGTAGTGCTTCAATGGTCGGACGGGGCTAAACGGCAGTCGCTTCCGTAAAAACTAAAATATCTCAAATTATGGAAAAAGATATAGATACATCATCTTCTACTAATCAATTTAGTACCCTCTGTATATTTGGAAGTAAGTACATACTAATAAAATTATTTAAAGTCTACATAGAAGAGTGGTATTTCCTACGAGACTTGTCGTCTCTAAAAAAACCACAGGCACTCGAATTGCGGGTATTTTTCAGGGACACAGAAAACAAATGTATAAATTTATCAGTACAAAATACTTGTCCCTTTTATTTTAAAATATTTCATATTTTTTACAGACATTTAGTAGGTACGCATAAAATGCTACGTCGTAGTTAAATGCTACGAATGTTCTACACTAACCGTTGCGTAAGCTATATAAACATAGCTATTTTATTTCTTCCGTGTTTTACCTGGATAGCACCTTGACAAAGCAAAAGCATTTTGCATTAGTAACTCCAGACTTTTTCAAGTGGAAACTTCTTAAGGCGCGTTGTGCAGTTTGCATAGAAATTTTGGATTTGGATGAGGATGATGACCAAAAATATCGATAGTTGGACTTATGAATTTAGTGGAGTTGAGAATTTTTGTCGTGAATACACTTTTAACATACTTAAGGTAAATGCTGGAGTACCGCAGGTGTCCGTCTTATCACCTACCACCGCAGGACAATCTCAATGTACTCGGTATGGATGTTCGCTGCAAACTAACAACAAAAACTATATCGAGAGCATCAGTATTTCTTTACAAGACACAAATTCGCTCCTGGGTGGAATGCTGCTTACATCTTTGGGATGGCTTCGCAAAGTACTTACTAGATGCTCTCAACAGGTTGCATCGATGTGCGATCCCCATTATTGGGAGTCCTGAGGTCACGAATACCCTCGAGCTTTTGCAGATGCGTAGAGACGTTGCGTATGTGGCAGTATTATCCTCAGCTTACCATCAGGCGGAGGGAAGTCAAATTGACATGCCAAAAGTTAAAAGAGTTATATAAATAATAAGCTACATATCGGGTATACTGTTCATTTGTGATGACAGTTCATACTTAGTAAGAATCACTCTATAACTTGCTAATGTATACCTACTCTAAGAGGTGAAGGCCCATTCTGACATCTATCGGACGCCGCACGACGATAAAAGGATATAGTCATTAAATTCGACATAGCCAGTAGGTTTTTGACAGAAATTGCCATCTCTTTGAAGTGAAAAAGATGTGGGTGCGTTGAAATACTTTTATTGGGATGTATATGTATATATTCATGTTTATTAAAGTCCTTTATTATTATTTTCGTAAATCAAAGTGCCTCTAATCATTTCTATAATTTTCTCCATCCCATGGTTCACACCGTCAATTGTATGAACCACATTGAACTGTACCGCTGATTTATTGTAAGCACCCAATGGTGAGCAATAAAGAGATTTTTATTTAGTTACTCAATACTTTTTACTGTGCTCAACTATTTACTTTTTTATTTGTCGATCTTTGACGGCATACACAATATAGAAACCGCGCCAAGAAAATGTCCTACAGACGTGCCGTGATGCAGCTATCATTGTTCTATTTCACTATTTTATTATTGATCAGCTGTGAATGTAACAGCTAGTTAAACTTCTTGTAACGTGTAAGTGTGTTACGTCCTCCCTGTTATAAATTACTGTCATCTTGATCTCAAATCGCTAAAAAAATCGCCAATGATAGCCAATGCAATCTATGGTCATGATTGGTGAAATTGCTACGGTCCTCCGCCGCTGTACCACCCGGAGCAATCTTGTTAGGACCTAGTTATTCCTACAAGCCCAACATTAAAATGTGCTGGCAACTCTGAACCATATCTGACATGGCCCAAACGTACGAACAATCCAGCAACAAATAATTGTATGGTAGCGATGTCGCTTTTAGTTCCAAACTTTACCGCGGGACTTCTTTCGTAGCAGGGATTCTATGGCAGGGGAGCTATAGAACGGATTTTTGACGTTATTCGAGCGCGTCAGATAATAATTATAAAGGAGGATACCGTAATATTGATATATGTACATCCAGTCCGTATGAGATCATCACTACATAGTATAAAATAAAGTCGCGTTTTCTGTCCCTATTTTTCTTGTCCCTTTGTATGCTTAAATCTTTAGAACTACGCAACGGATTTTGATGCGGTTTGTATCAATAGATAGAATGGTTAAAGAGGAAGGTTTATATGTATATTACATCATGCTACGACTAATAGGTGCGGAGCAGGAATGAAAAATGTTGCAAAAACGGGGTAACGCAGACGAAGTCGCGCGGGTCAGCTAGTTATATATAAAACTAGCTGCTGCCAGCGGCTCCGCCCGCGTAGACTTCTGATCCCGTTCCCGCTGCTCCATAAAAACCTTTCGTAAAGCTCAAGATCAAATAAAAAAAAGAATTACTCGAATTGGTCCAGCTGTTTTCGAGTTATGCGCTTACCAACATATTTCGCGATTCATTTTTATATTATAAAAAAAATGTGCAAAGGACGCGTCATGGCCATGGCCGATGATACGCAAAATGGCCGCCACACACACAGACATACGGCTAAGGGGGGTTTGTTGTTTACATTAATTTGTCTTACTACAAAAATAGCTAGGTCTGGGTTTATTCGGGCGCTGTCGATTATTTATTTTATTTTAGAGGTAATCTGATAATATTGGAATAACTAAGAAAATATAAATAAGGCCAAAGTAAAATAAAACTTTAATTG
Organism: Pelosia muscerda; assembly: GCA_963691645.1. Lineage (NCBI taxonomy): Eukaryota > Metazoa > Arthropoda > Insecta > Lepidoptera > Erebidae > Pelosia > Pelosia muscerda. The sequence goes on from OY829100.1 coordinate 12,708,355, forward strand.
AAATGTATTGTATGTGCTGATTAAAATGTTATCTGAAAATGAAAATAAAAAATCATTGTTTAATATACATACCTAGATACTAGCACTGAAACACTAATTCCATTACGATTCGATGGACGGCAAAAGTCGCCTCCGTTGGACTCAAAGCTGGCAAAACGTAATTGCGACTTTACTAAGCTGGGCTCCGCGCGGCCCGATACGGACGAAAGGGGACCTCTCTGTAACGGCTGATATAAAAGCGGCAATAAATTTAACAGGATGAACGCACTACTTACACAGAACGAGCGCGGACGCCGCCGGTGCCCGTAACGAGGGGGCATGCAACCACCGGTCTGTTTTAACCCGTCCCGCCCTTCGTTTTTCAGGCTTCCCTGGACACTTTTATTTTAAAGCACATTATTAATGACCTACACCATTCCATTAAAATATGTGCTTCTGATATCACTGAAATACCATACATAACTTCGTTCATTTTGAACAATGAATCTACCATTTGCAGAAGAAATACAAGATACAATACATTCCGGGAGAAATTTTTAATTCCAAAAGTCTCACCCCTCTTCGATTTCGCTAAGTAAGGGCTAAGTAAATTATAAAGAAATGCTGAAAATATAGGCAAGGAGAAGATTTATTGAAGCAAATTTGTGACCGGTACTTTACGGAGTTTACTTATTGATTTTTTTATTTTTGCTACAGGTTTGCATTACGATTTGTAAATAACGTTTATTAATACTAAATTCCAATGTTAACGCAGTAATATTAATTTCCTATGTTAACTATGCAAGCGTGTAATCGTCTATCTAAATATTTATTAAAAATAAATTTCGGTGTAATAGTGAATATTGTTTATTAACAAAAATCCCGGTGTGTACGAATAACAGATACGATACTAATAACAGAAACATTTAGATTTATCAGTGATAAAACAGTATCAATTTTATTCACATACTTTTACCCGACTAAGGCAAAGCCAAAGGAGGGTTATGATTTTAACAGGCTATGTATGTATGTAGGTTCATCTGCTAATTAAGGACAACGCTTGAATTATTTATTTTTTACTTTTTAAGATATTTTTTGTGTCGTAGTTGGGTTTTAGTCTTTACTTGTTTATAGAAACGGAATGTTTATTAGGATTATATTCATAGTGCGAGAATAACCACTGTTTGACTAATCCGCATTCCTGAATGGGCTTAATAGGTATTAGGTAAAGAGAGGGTTAGGTAAGAGTTTTCGTTTGTTCACTTTCTACGCGCATGGAAAGATTGCTTGATATATTATTTCTACCTAATACTTAGTTGTAACCGATCTTACAAAGTTTTTCAGAGGTGCGATTATATACCTACCAAGCAATTCCGTGGGAAACAATCGTCACAAGATTTTTGTACGAATGTACCGAAAAGAAAAATAGTTAATGTCGTTATTGTGGATACACATGTTTATTGCTATGAAACATGGCAGTCTCATAACAATCCCTTTCACTCTCCACAAATTGGAAGGAGCGCGTAAAGGAAAACATGGGCATAAATAAAACTGGTAGATCAACTAGATAGGCGGCCATTACCCGAGATAAGCACGACTTATATACGCGATACGTTCTTCGCTTCGGCAGATTAACGGAATGGGACCGGGTTTGTTTGCAGATATCGACGTTAAAACATTTTGGCAAGTCACAGCTCCAAAATTTATTGTGGTGTTCAGGGAGATATCTTCTTACGGGCTCATTAAAAAGGAGACACGTCGTACATAAATCAGGAGCAGGCGTTGGTAGCCGCACAACCCAACGTGGGCGCTACCGACTCGGCGGCGCTTATCGGAACCGAGTGCGCCGGCAATAGGCGCTATCCGGTTCCGTCGTCGTCGCGCCATCGCATCGCTCCTATTGTATCTCTCCGACGCTATGTTCCACTGTACGCCACCCAGGATCCGACCACCTAAACTTATTACATTATCCCCTTCACCGATACTTGATTTATTTACAATTCAACACGTTACTCGTACTTTCTTTGCATAGGAACAAGAAAATCGACATAATATATACTATTTTATAATTTTAAAAAGTTTATAATTGTCCACGATGGACGCAAAAACTACTGAACGGATTTCGATGAGGTTTTTTATGTTTGAAGTGGTTTGGTCCATCTTAAAATCTTACGTTTGTTTACGGGTTTACAGAATCGGTTAAGTAGAACTACAGTTATGATTAGTAATATAGAATTTAAGTTGCACAGATGTCGCTTAGGTCGCGATAACCGACAGCCACGAGGGCGAAGCCGCGGGCATAGGCTAGTAATATATAAATTAAATCAGAAACCAAATAAGCTGGACCACAAATAAATTATAGCAAATAAGCAGGTAAATATGCTCGTTTCTCTGATTTGTGTAAATGAGTCTACATATTTTTACTGTACAGAAGTTTTCTTTGGCCTGTTTATACTACGACAGGGGTTAAAAAATAATCTAATATCAAGCTAAGGTAATATTATTTTATAGTAATTTCAGAACATTAAAATCTAATGAATACCTGGTTTAGTACTTGTGTCAAAAAGAGTATTTACGAATATAAAGATAACGTTTCAGTGAGCGTCGCGGCGCTAGTTCACCTGACCCGCCAGATTCCAACTTTTCAGAGTACAGTGGAAATTTCCAACATTACAACCACCCGCTCCCCTTGAATTATTGGTCTTACACACCTACTTACATGCCGCCGAGAGTGCAAAGTTTTGTTTCTTGTCGGTATGGAATTTCCATGTGGTTATTTTACTTGTTCCTGAGCCTTACATATAGAGCTATCAAAGATATTTTCGTAACTACATAACTATATATTTATCCTGACAAATTGATGAATGTCGGCGGCTTGCGACGGAGACTGTTGGTAGATACATGTGGTGTGTGACGTTACACGGGAGTATCGTGCCGCGTGACCGAAGGGTGTACACGATTGAATGACTGAACAAATGACAATAATTGGCGTGTGGAGAGCAACGACATCACGTCGTTCGCTGCCATCACCGACTTTAATTGACTGGCGATTTCAATTAATGCGCCTCGGTGAGTTCACGAAATGCCACTATTCCTGATATAATGGCACCAGATATTCACTCAAAATGTCGTTGGCAGTTCGCTCGCTGTGAATTTACGGCTCTGACGACGACCAATGAATGCAAATTTTATTGTTTATGGCAGATTTAACGGCAGTGAACTCTTTTACCAATACCGTAAAGTGGTTCTTGCACAACCAGACGGATCATTTGTTTCCATTAAAACGCACCTACTACATAAAATCATACGACAAAGTAGAAAAACACCTCGCAAGCGAAAGACAAGAATAACGATATACTTATTTATTAGAGTACCTACAGTGTCGAGAGTAACAACAGTGGTGAGCTGTTTTTACATATATCTAGGTAATCTCTGTGGCATGGTGGTAGTGAACGCGACTGCTACGCAGGAGGCGGGGGTCGTACCCCGCACAGTGCAAATATTTGTATGCATGAATATGGCTACTGTCGTGTCGTGCCTCGGAGAGCACGTTAAGCCGTTGGTCCCGGTTGCCATACAAACATCTATAGCAGTCGTAAGGGTAGTTGGAGCCCTCAAAGTTTGACTAGCTAACTACAGAACTTCGATATCGCCAATTTGGTTGCGGAGGTCCGATGGTAGTCGCTTCATGAAAAATATCGAAGTTCAGCCAACTGAGTTGGGAATAGGATCAGATTATGATAGCTTATTTAAACATTTACCTATAATTCAAAAATACTGATTTGCTAACTAAAACGCTTGAATTTTTTTTTTTTAAGTTTTCGAGTCTTTCAATTTTGACTTGGTATTTCGTACTCTTTAATTGACACTCATATTAAAGAACTGAAATATAAAAGGTGTTTATCATATTTCACTACTACACCACCATTTTGTGAAGGCAGTCATCTTGGATTTGATATTTGTCATATTGTATAGTATTCTACTAGTCAACCCCTTTCATTCGATAGCCATATTGAGGGCATGGTAATTAAGTTCGTGGCAGCTTCTATTTCGGATGGGTTTTCATCAAACATAGCTAAGATCACTACCGACTAATTCACCTTTCAAAAGAAAAATATTACATCAAAATCACTACATCCGTTGGGGAGCTAGCTACGATGTCACAGACAGATACACTCACACAAACACGGTAAACTTATAACGCCCCGTCGTCGCTTTTATGTCTGGGGTTAACGAAAACAAACAGTTTGTATGACGATAATGCTATACCTAACAGAAGCTAGCCCAAGATGGTAATCGTCACGGTAATATTGCTGCCAAAACAAAAGAAATACTCGCTGCCATATTACTCGTTTATTTAAGGTAGCGGTTCACTGAATCGTGCTTTATTGGGTAGAAATACAAATTTTCTTCAACCTATCAACAAAATTGAAGGAAAACATTATGTAACTAGTTGTTGCCCACGGCTCCGCCCCGTGGATATCAGTTATAGGACACAGTCGTAAATTTTAGCAAACTATGTGACTCTCTTCTCACCTCTGTATTTGACTATATACTCGCCTTTCTATTTGACCTTTCTTTCTACTCGACTCAGTATTGGACTGTTCTTGCTACTCTATCCTTTGCCTCTCTACTCACTTTTCTTCTTCTCTATCCCCCATATTTTCCCATACCTATCCTACCTCCCCATATCTATGTACCTACTAAATTTCATCAGGACATCTTAAAAAATGACGACCTTTCATACCAACTTTCATCGCCTATTTCTATCCCTTTAATCATCCTTTTTTTCTACACTACTTGTCCTTACTTCAGAAGCAAACTATTTTAATAAGTGGAAGAATTAGCAGTGGCGGTATCATTATCGTCTTCGTGTTATATAGACTGTTTTTTTTGTTTGCTTGTTTATCTCAAACATACTCTGTAAATACTTCTTTTTAGTTTTAGTCGTAGGAAGGCATTCTGTTTATATAAACCGGGCTTCAGCTCGGAATATAGGGTTCGTCTTCCAGTTTTTTCTCTTCAACTTTGCAGCGATAATGCTATTCAGTAATAACGCATCTCAATAATATTACGAGTACTATTAAACTAGAGGCACAAGAACTATTAAAGCTATTTTATTACATTTGACATATCTATATAATAACCCATGTGTGAACTAGAACAAAAGGCAATTATTGTGAATAGTGCTCACTTCAGCGGCGGTAGAAATTCACGTATAAATCGCGTCACAGACCACAAACAAAAACGTGCATGTGGACCGGCGCCCATTATTCTCGACTGCATAATCGCTTCGTCCGACGCCCGCATCGCTTCCCTTGCTATTTTATTTCCTCCCGACATAGTTGTGTTTCGACTAGGCGGAGCTTTTTCAGTATAACTTCAGTAGGGAAATTAAACCATGTTTAATTCTGTTTAAGGTCTGGTTCCGGTTAATAGATACAGAGCGCCGATGTAACCGGCGACAGACCAAAGCTACCACGCTACAATTCTGGTACAATGTGTCCGTTTTAATAGGATTAAACTCATTGTTACATACGAGCTGAAAGGACCATGAGCCAAATGAAATTGTTTCTAACGAAACCGAAAAGAATATTGCAGGCGGCGCTTTTCGATTACGAGAAATAGGAGGCTTATTTCTTTCTAAACTGAAACGGAATGAAAATCAAATAAAGGCATTTTGGTTTAACAAATCAAAAAAATTGCAATATAATCACCAAGAATTATTATTATTTCTCAAGTTCTATGCATAAATATTGAATTTAATGCCTAATTAATATAGACATTATTATGAATACATTTTGTGAATAAGGTTTGCATAAGTGTTATTAAATTAAATAATTAATATCTCTTGACTTTTAGTTTTTAAAGTTGGTTTTAAAACGTTTTTTTTTTCATTTATCTCCTTTTGTTAAAAGTCACTTTTGAAGTTTTCCCCCTTTTTATTAGTAGTCAAGTCCAGACCAACATACCTTCTAGATATTATATATGATATTTAGCCTGAAGTAAACTAGGTAATTATAGCATGCCCTTGACCATCGTAATATTGCCTACCGTGTCACAGGATCGCCATAAAAATAACTTTAAAGCAATCATTTCCCATTTGATTTCGATGAGTTCTCTGGAGTATCCTCGGAGTCCAAAGTCCAGCACCTATGAAAATTATATGGAACTACATATAAGGTATGTCGAGCCCAATGCAACGTTGAATGATGGTATTTAGCCTGAAGTAGATTAGGTAGGTTATTCTAGCACGGCAGCACCTGTGACTTATACCGAACTCAATGCAAAAAGAATTTTTAAAAACCGTTCATAAATGACGGAAATATCGAAGAATGTTTAGAAGCAGAAAATTAAGAATTTACATTTCAAAACATAGAAATAAAAAATACTGTAAATTTTTTATAGGACCAAATGGCAACTATTTTGCATCGATCTAAAAAAGAATCACGTTCACGAAAACAGCAATTATTATAGGTTTCCAATAAAGCAAAGAAATAGATTTTTATACTTCTTCATAATGTTATTTTACTCCTATGAATACATATTACGATTTTGCATGGACCTTGGCACTCATTTAATCCATTCTTTTTGTGCGAAGTCCACAGCCAAGGATAATTTTTGTATTGAACTTGGTCCTCCTTTTTTGCATTTACGTTTTCGGTGGGATCAATTTTACACGAGTAAGTCGTAAAATAGAAACTTACGAAGTTGCTGAATAAGTTTAGTTCTACAACAGATTACTACGATAAATATATCTACTACATCGGCGTCTTTCTAACTGTACAAAAATAATTTGTACAATTAAGAACAGTTAAATATGTAATTATTTAATTTACACGTTCAGCTATGATCGGCTGGAACAGCAAATACGAATAGTTCTGTGTGAATTATTTGATACAATCAATGAATACTGGTTTCGTTAACTATGCTAATTCTGAAATTTGAATAGGTATTATTGGAAGTTACAGCCGCAATGCTTACGTTTCTAGTTTCATCCATTTTAGATTCAGATTAATTACTCAGTTAATGCTACTCGTAATGAACTAAATCCGGTGGCGTGACCCATCTAGGAGGAATTGTTAAGCGAGTAGGAGAAATTGAATTAGGCTAGGCGGGCGACGTTGTCAGAGCGGTGGTGACGCGCTGGCTCGGTCGACGGCTTTCATCCTTATTCCTAAGCACTCATCCAGCAATGAAATACTAAATTTACCTGCTGTTTCTCAATTACAAATCAAAACATGTTGTTACAAAAAATACAACAGAGTCACGTTTCAGGTGAATCTTAATTAATAAATATGATTATATTTTTGATTTACAGACATTGCAGTAGGAACACTTATTGAACTCTTACTTATCACACACCCCGACAAACTGTTATTTCAGCTACACGCATATAGATGGCCGCTACTTTTCTCAATTTATGGGCTTATTTACCTTTCTTATATCTAGTTTAAACAAGCAATTCCAGTATATGCTAGGTATATACTAATGAAGCTCGTGTGGATGTCGGTTATTGCGACTTTTGATTGACATATTCACGTTAGTCAGTCATTAATAAATCTCTTTCGTGACACATCCTCGTTATATTAACGATAAGAAACCTGAAAAGCAAATAAAGTAGGTAGAATGAATCAGTAGCAGAATGGAGCAATCAGGACGAGAACACTTTGACACAACAATTTAGGCAGTGTGCCTCCGATGTGTTATTTTGATTGCGCCGCTTTTGTGCGGTCTTGTTTGTGCGTCCGCTTCCTTCATGCTTATAAAAAATATTTATGACTCCCTTGGGCCTTGAATATTGCCTCCCACCGCCTTAATAACCTTCCTGGTAACGTAGAGCGACAGCCTCCTGAAGAGGTATTATAACGTAACAATTGGCTGCAAAATATTCTCAAGGAAACTCGTATATATACGTGTAGGTGTGATGCGGCCAAATGATTAGTGACAGTATAACTTTTGTACAGATAATTTGTTTTGCAAATGTCACGTTTATTTGTATTATTTAGACCTATAAAAAAGTAAAAACAAAAACCAAACTACGACAAAAAAGACGCTGAAAAAGTACGAAACAAGATTTTCAGGTCAATGGATGGATGTACAGAGATACACAAACACAAACCTAATCAATTTTGAAAAGCCGTAGGTATGCGTTATGGTTATCAATATTACAAATACATCTTACAACACGGTTGAATGCAGAGCGCCTCCAACCGGTCGGATTGAAGATCGATAGGGGAGGCCTATGTTCAGCAGTGAACGTCCTGTGGCTGAAATCATGATGATGATGATATCTTACAACGCGTGACTATGGCTTTTTAAACTTGAATATGTGTATCTCTGTACACTGATAATTGTGTACATAGTACCGTTTCGTATGATAGTATTGTCAATATGGATCGAGATGGTCTGAGAGTAAATGAATTTTAATTTAAAATTTTAATTTAATATGCAACAGAGGCATCTTGCAAGAGTCAATGTGTCGATTATCTTGCTTCTTCAGTAACGTTGTTTAATCCATTGACCTGAAAATCTGGTTTCATACTTTTCTTATTCGTAATTTGTAACGCCCTTTCTAATGATACCAAACACGACATATTAATTCAAATTATTTTTTTAACACAGTACTTTTTGGCACTAGAGGACGCGACATTACATTCAGTAATATTTTATTTAGCCTAAAACTAGCGGACGATCATTTGGCTTTGCCGCAGTCGGGTAAAAATAGATAATTCTACCAGGTAAGGATACTTATTTTAGCCCAAGTCTATAGATACTCTCTCATATTTGTAAATTAGTTCTGTATACAGACAGTTGGAAATATTGAAGATTTACCAGCTTGTCCGTTTATTTGTAATGGACGCAGAAACTTCTAAACGGATACAGTTTTATTATTTTAAAGGTCTTGGTCAGACTTAAAATATGCCATATTATTTTGTAATTAGTGGAGTACAGTAATAACATTTGTATCATTCGATAGCTGAAAACAGTGAATTTTCACAGGGTATTGACGCAAACCACTATAATTATTAAGTATATTTTATGTCCCATTTTTAGGTTTCTGTTGGCCACAATCATCCTGTAATTATAGATTCCTAGGAAATGCACACATGTGAGTAGCATCGTGACACTAAAGCGCAAAACACACACAGCGCGGGTGCGGCGCGGGTCGGGCCCGCGCTTCACCCGCGCCACCCGCCGCGGCTGTCAGTGCCTTCACACATAGCGCGTGTCGCGCGGGCGCGGGTCGAGCGGGCGCGGGTGGCTTCTTCTGCTTTTCTTTAGTATATAATTCTTATGAAGTTACTGTATTTGTACATCTAATTAAGATAATGAAATACTGCAACGATTATGATACTTCTAGCATTCCATCCAAAAGCAATGAAGCCGCCCGTTTCAGTGATTGAAAATGTCGGGAAATTCAGACACAGATGAAGAACTTGACAGCCACTGTGGCATAACTGTAGTGAACGAGATTGCTACGCAGGAGACGCGGGTTCGATTTCATTCAGTGCCATTGCATGCATGGCAATCATTACATGTAGGTGGAGAGGTAAAAATACAACAACTGGTCCAACTTCAATACTTCAAGATCGCCAATGGTTTGTGGAGGTCAGCTTTTGTGGTATCAATAGCTTCACGGAAAATACTGAAGTTCAGCCAAACACGGAGTTAGACTGAAAAATGCGGATTGCTCCGAGGTCCATACTTCCACTCCCCCCTCTCCCCTCCCTCCCCCCCCTTCCACCCTCTTCTCTATATGGTTGGCGGCACGTAGGTACGTGACGCCCCTGGTGTTGCAAACCTCCATAGGCCACGGTAACCGCTGTCCACCAGGTGGGCTGCGTGCTTCTCTGCCACCTTAGTGGTATGAAAAAATTAAAAAATTGTTGAACCTAAAATAACACTATTAGGCAAGAACTGAACTGTTTCTATTTGTTTTGAAAAGAATAGCTCGAAAAAGAAAATGGTCGTGAATTCACGAAATCAATAAAAAAAGACTAGAAAACGGATAATTTCATCACTTCTAGAGAATTACAAACAAGCAAACATGATTAGGACCACATTCAATAATTTTTTCATTGAGATTCATAGCGAAAATGTACTAGTTTTTGTAAATAATTACAAAAGCAAAATGGCACCCGCGCGACCCGCGTCGCACACGACCCGCACCCACCGTATGTGTGAACGGTTATAGGAGAATGCGTACATTACGACGAAAACAAACGCCGTTAGCCCGCGCCCACCCGCCGCACCCGCGCCATGGTTTGTAAAGCGGGTGACACCCGCGGCACCCGCGCTTGACCCGCGCTTGACACGACCCGCGCCCGCGTTATGTGTGTTGTCGTCCATTCAATTATAAGGAATACAAAAAAAAATTACCTTAATTAGTAATTAGTAATATTAATTTAATTAGTAATTTTTTTTTTGTATTCCGTACAATTGGTGCGGGTCGTGTGCGACGCGGGTCGCGCGGGTGTCATTTTGCTTTTGTAATTATATACAAAAACTAGTACATTTTCGCTATGAATCTCAATGAAAAAATTATTGAATGTGGTCCTAAACATGTTTGCTTGTTTGTAATTCTCTAGAAGTGATGAAATTTTCCGTTTTCTAGTCTTTTTTATAGATTTCGTGAATTCACGACCATTTTCTTTTTCGAGCTCTTCTTTTCAAAACAAATAGAAACAATTTTTCTTCTTCTTGCCTAATAACGTTATTTTACCTTCGACCATTTTTTATACCACTTAGGTGGCAGAGAAGCATGCAGCCCATCTGGTGGACAGCGGTTACCGTGGCCCATGGATGTTTGCAACACCAGGGGCGTCACGTTCGTGCTGCCGACCATATAGAGAAGAAGGTGGAAAAGGGAGGGGGGAGGAGAAGGATGGACCTCGGAGCAATCTGCATTTTTCAGTCTAACTCCGTGTTTGGCTGAATTTCAGTATTTTCCGTGAAGCTATTGCTATCTGACCTCCTCAAACCATTGGAGATATTGAAGTATAACAGTTGGACCTGTTGTTGTATTTTTACCTCTCCACCTACACGTAAGGATCGCCATGCATGCAATGGCACTGGATGAAATCGAACCCGCGTCTCCTACGAAGCAATCTCGTTCACTACAGTTATGACACAGTGGCTGTCTATGTTCTTCATCTGTGTCCAAATTCCCCGACATTTTCAATCACTGAAACGGGCGGCTTCATTGCTTTTGGATGGAACGTCAAAAGTATCATAACGTTGCAGTGTTTCATTCTCTTAATCAGATGTTAGTTCGAGTTTTTATGTATAAAAAAAAATGGTGGAGTATCAGCTTAGAGCTTAAATAAAGTGCACAAATGTAGGAAAGTATCATATATTATTACTGCAAATTTTGATTTTTCGATTTGGTTTCCCATCTCCATAGGAACCTCTCTATAAAGTTTTCCTTACTCAGTTCATAATCATCTGTTATCGACAATTATACAAATACAGTAACTTCATAAGAATCACTTTATACTCTAAAGAAAAGCAGAAGAAGCCACCCGCGCCCGCTCGACCCGCGCCCGCACGACCCGCGCTATGTGTGAAGGCACTGACACCCGCGGCGGGTGGCGCGGGTGAAGCGCGGGCCCGACCCGCACCGCACCCGCGCTCTGTGTGTTTTGCGCTTAAGGCGTAAAGAACAAACCGGTTTTACGCTAGGAGGACCTTGCCTAACTCTGCACCTAATATTGCTCGCTGCGGGCGACATTTTGTCAAGTACTTGTTTCGTTAAAGCGCAAAACACACATAGCGCGGGTGCGGCGCGGGTCGGACCCACCCGCGGCGGCTGTCAGTGCCTTCACACATAGCGCGGCACAGTGTGTTATAGAAGCCGACTTGCGGTCATGTGTGGTTTATATGTCTATTTGATGGGCATCATCGTGGTGAAAAATTGACAGAAATCCCGATACGATAATCTTCTCTAGTTTTAGAGATATTAATTTTTCTATGAGAGGTCAATGACCTTAAGAAAATCTTTATTTATTTTTATTGGGAAAATTATGACCCCATTACACTTTTTTAGTACTCAGAGTAGTGCAACTGTATGCTATGTATTTATATTAAAAAGTAGAAGACAGTAGCTTTAGTAGTCTGAGAAATATTAAATATTTTCTGTTTTTCACAATTATATTTTTGATAATTGTACATTAGCGTTGTAGTATTTAATTTTTGGTTATTACTATGCACAATATTGTCGTCTACAATATCCTAAAATTTCACAAACTACAAACGCACGTTAAAGGAGAAAAAGCGTTTCTAAGTTTTTTAGAAATTTCTATGGAAATAGGGTTGTCAATATTTAAATAATTACAAATATTAAAATCAAAGTTTTTAGGAGATTAAGGTTGAGAAGAGATTAAGGAAGGAGAGAGGTTTATGTAGATTATTGCGCCAACTCCCATGTTGACGTGGTAAATAATCTCAAAATTAAATAAAGACTAATAATAAGTTTTTTGTTTTTTATTTTTATGACAAAGAAAGCGTCTCATCAAATCTATGAAGCGTAACATTTTCTGTCGAGGGTTTTAACAGAGAAAGGACTTTGTCGGGTAGGGCTGTGCGTTTATTTTTATTCTTTCCCAAATCAAAGGACATGGTTGTTATGAGTGGATCTGAGGATTCCAAAGCTCGGTGAAACAAATCGAGAATAGTAGTTTGGCGATTTAATTTTCGCGTGTGATGCTCGCGATCATAACGCCAAAACTTATTTCTCGATTCACCGGCTTGTTCTGAAAGCATACCAATCGGCAAGGAAATCGATTCTATAATGTTTGCACCATGTATCAGTATTTTATGCAAGGTGACTGACATATAAAACCACTTATAGTGCTCCACGTATCTAGTGGCGAGATCATAGCAAAATACTTTAAACTTTTTAGAATCTATTTCCATACCACTTGATAGTGCCACTAGAATAGTATGTAGGTCCTCGACTAGCCATTCCTTGATGCCCAAAATGTGGGCAAATTATATTATTATTATTATCGTTATTATTATATTATTCCCAATACCACACGATGACCTTCATAGAAGAAAAATTGCCAAGAAGCATATATCTTTTGCCGTGAGAATAGTATATTCACAATAAGTATGACCTATAACGACGAGCTATACCAGCAATCTATTGCCTCGGACCCCGTGACTCGCTAAAAGAACTGTTTAAAGAAATTAATATTTTAACAGTTGCCTCACAATATATTTACGACAACGCCTTATATGTAAGGAAGAACCTAGACCTCTTCCAAAAAAAATCGGACGTTCACAACTTAAATACGCGGAATAAAAATAAACTTGCGATACCAAAACTAAGGCTTCATAAAGTCAGTAATTAGTTTGTGGGCAAATGTATAAAAATATATAATAAAATTCCTCAGGATTTGGCTGACCTGCCACTTGATAAGTTTAAAATAGAAGTGAAAAGATTTTTAATTAAAAAAAGCTATTATAAAGTAGACGAATATCTTGATGATAAAAATGCGTGGTCATAATAACCTCTTGCTCTTGCACCCAGTTATTATAAACTAGCTGATGCCCACGGCTTCGCCCGCGTGGAATTATGTTCCCGTTCCCGCAACCCTTGGGAACCTTTTCCCGGGATAAAAAGTAGCCTATGTGTTATTCCAGGTTCTAATCTACCCCTGTACCAAATTTCAACCAAATCAGTCCAGCCGTTTATGCGTGAAAGAGGAACAAACATCCATCCATCCAAACAAACTTTCGCCTTTATAATATTAGTAGGATAAACAAAACTAAATATTAAAAAGAAAATGAAGAATAACGATAATCTACCCGAGTTTCTTGCTGGTCTCTTCTCAGGAGATTTAACTACCAAACCAGCGAAAGAATCATTTTCTAATGATTTATTTACCAAGTATCTTATTTATTATAAATTATAATATTTTTGACAAATGTAGGTGGTACATAATTATTGTAAAACTTTGACATTCATAAGTGCTCTTTATGTGCCTAAACTGAGTAAATGAAATTGATTCTTTGATTCTTTGAGTACATAATATTTACCTATAACGTCAATTATGAGTCATCAGTAAGAACATTTTAAACAATAACTTAATTTTTGACAACCCTAAGCAAAATTTTTAAAAAATCATATTTTACGAAACGCGTGTGTTTCGCGTCTGGTTTTTTTTGTGGCAATACATATTAACATTATACATATAATTCAATTTGAAACAAATACTACAACGCAATAGTTTTCGAAAAAAAAAATTTTTAAGTTATCATAGAAAATATTGTTTTTCTTTTTTTTAGTACTTCAATCATCAATTATTTATGTGTACATTTGTTCTTTAGGTCAACATACATCATGTTTATAAACCATTTGTGGTTAAAAATCATAAGGAAAACAGCTATAAAGTTTTTCTGATTTCTATGGATTTTTCTCGATTTTTTTAATTTCTCAAAAAGTATGAGACATACATCAACGAAAGTTTTTTTAAGTAGTTTGTCTTAAAATTCTCTATACGAAGAGTTTATAAAACGGAGATGACCGCAAATCGGCTTCTATAACACACTGTGCGCGGGTCGTGCGGGCGCGGGTCGAGCGGGCGCGGGTGGCTTCTTCTGCTTTTCTTTAGAGTATAATTCTTATGAAGTTACTGTATTTGTATAATTGTCGATGATAGATGATTACGAACTGAGTAGTGAAATTTTATAGAGAGGTTCCTATGGAGATAAGGAACCAAATCAAAAAATCTAAATTTACAGTAATATGCCACTTTCCTACATTCCACCATTTTTATACTTAAAAACTCGAACTTATGTCTAATTAAGATAATGAAACACTGCAAAGATATGATACTTCTGGCGTTCCATCCAAGAGCAATGAAGCCGCCCGTTTTAGTGATTGAAAATGTCGGGAAATTCGGACACAGATGAACAACTTGACCGCCACTGTGGCATAACTGTAGTGAACGAGATTGTTACGCAGGAGACGCGGGTTCGATTTCATTCAGCGCCATTGCATACATGGCAATCGTTACGTGTAGGTGGAGAGGTAAAAATAAAACAACTGGTCCAACTTCAATTCTTCAATATCGCCAATGGTTTGTGGAGGTTCATAACAATAGCTTCACGGAAAATACTGAAGTTCAGCCAAACACGAAGTTAGACTGAAAAGTGCGGATTGCTCCGAGGTCCATACTTCCCCTCCCCCTTCCACTCTCTTCTCTATATGGTTGGTGGCACGTACGTGACGCCCCTGGTGTTGCAAACCTCCATAGGCCACGGTAACCGCTGTCCATCAGGTGGGCTGTGTACTTCTCGGCTACCTAAGTGGTATAAAAAAATGAAAAAAATGATCGAAGCTAAAATAACGCTATTAGGCAAGAAGAAGAGAAACTGTTTCTATTTGTTTTGAAAAGAAAAGTTCTAAAAAGAAAATGGTCGTGAATTCACGAAATCTATAAAAAAAGACTAGAAAACGGATAATGTCATCTCTTCTAGAGAATTAAAAACAAGCAAACATGTTTAGGACCACATTCAATATTTTTTTCATTGAGATTCATAGCGAAAATGTACTAGTTTTTGTAAATAATTACAAAAGCAAAATGACACCCGCGCGACCCGCGTCGCACACGACCCGCACCCGCCGTATGTGTGAACGGTTATAGGAGAATGCGTACATTACGACGAAAACAAACGCCGCTAGCCCGCGCCCACCCGCCGCACCCGCGCTATGGTTTGTAAAGCGGGTGACACCCGCGGCACCCGCGCTTGACCCGCGCTTGACACGACCCGCGCCCGCGTTATGTGTGTTGTCGTCCATTCAATTGTACGGAATACAAAAAAAAAATTACCCGTCGCGGGCCCGACCCGCGCCGCACCCGCGCTGTGTGTGTTTTGCGCTTAATTGTGCTCAATTTTTGATTATTGAAATTTGTGTGTATTGAATTTTGTTTATTGTACTAAGTATTTACTGTAAGGATAGGAATATGCATTATGCATACTTTCACGTAATCACACCAAGATAAACCCATACGGGCATAATTAGTGTTGTATAAATTATGAAATGTTAATTTTCTTGTTCAATAAAGAAGAAAAAAAAAAGAAATTATGTATCGACGGACAAAATTTGTTTAGTAAAATATTTGTACCTATTTTTGTGCATACTTTGATATACTTTTATGAATAATGGTTTCTAAGTGTAACTGCATAGTAAGAACATCACTTTATTGAAGTAATAATATTGTGTCTCTAATCTAGGCATAATATTGCGTAGTCACCCATCTACATTTTAGTAAATTCCAAGAGTGTTTATATCGCAATCTACAACTTTACAAAGCCATGATCTTTTTATCTCCCATAAAAAGGCAACTACGGTAAACAGAAATAGGGTAGTAAATGCAGAGGTGTACAACATAGAGGCCTCATTGGAAAATGATCCCCAACCGGAAATTAAACCATTCACGCAAGGGATGAGTTGCAACTATTTTAAATAGATCGTTTTCAGGTGCTTTATTTGCAGTTAAAATTAATTTTGGCACTAATGGCATATACATTTTCGAGTTTTATTATATAGCATTTGCATATTGAGAACCTCCTTTTATAAGTCAGTTATAAAGTTAGTGAAGCCGTTTAGGCGGAATTTTATTATAATCACAGCGACAGAAGAATTTTATACGTATGTAGAGTGGGATGCAAAAGTTCCTGGACAATTCGCAATTCAAATTGTAAGAAGTGATGCAACTGGACTGAACTGGTCTTAGAGGCTACCGGATAATAAATATAATTATCAATGCAGATAAGTTTACAATACTACTTGCATACCTACATTTACTTATTTTCTTAAAGGAAACAAGATATCGAGCTGGTTTACTTTTCTAACGCAAATTTTGGTTAAATTAGAAGTCTGAGGCTGTGAACGCATTATAGATTTTAAGTTGCCCAGGAACTTTTAGAGCCCGCCGTATTTAAAAACTGAAATTATTAATATTATAAGCATAAATAAATTGCTTTTATTAGGAGTGAGTTTACGTCAGTAGTGTAATAAACGAAATAATCCTCATAATTTCAAAAAAAAAAACAACAGTAATTTGTAATTTCATTTACTTTATATACTTTAATCGTCGATTAATTAAAGTTAACAGGAAACTTGATCGCATTATTTTAAAACGTACAGTAGTTCAAATACCATTAAGTAATTATTTAAAATAACAAGCGTTACATGAAATCCCTTTGTAGATTTCATATAACATTTTCATTATTTGCAGTATTGATTGGTTCCCATCAATCGCGATATGCAAATATTAGCTGCGCTCGCTGTCCAGCCCGTTTCGCAAGTGATTTACGTGTGTACCTACATACGTTACGCAATTACATTGCTTATTAAAAATTAACAAGTTTACGTAACGAAATTTTGCTACTTTCGTTAGATTGTATGTTGGGAGCATTGTGAATTAACAGGATTGCCAGTTGTTGTGCGTTGTGCCTGTATTTACATAATTATTTTCGGTGACGGATCTGCATGACGTTATTTGTAGTAGTAAATCATGAGGTCGGGAAGTGGTGGTGTGAGGGTATTTTGAACTAAAATTTACAGTGCCTTATAATTACATAGTACCTAAGTATAATTTTTTTACGGCAATATGTAACAATAAAATGCTTGGTACTTATTTATATATAATAGAAATGGAAGTCATATGGAATAAGAAAAGGACAATATTATATTATATAGCCTCCGCGATAGCGTATCATTAAAACACCACAAAAAGCCACAAGCTGAGTTGGGCGTAATGGCGAATATAATGTATGCTAATGAGGGTGCGGGTGGGGTGAGCCGACGTGACGTCACGCTTCGGACCACAGCCGCTGCCGCTGCTGGCCGGGCCTAACGAGCGGGTGTGCATTTTCAATACTTGAACTACTGACTGGGCCACCACAGCACTAGTTAAACGACAACATGCAATATTTATTTATGTACAAACTATATAAATACATACTTTAACAAACGAGGCAATGCCGCTTTTTATGAAGTTCTCCAAGTACCCAGTTTATTGTAGCACCTTTGTAAGCTCGGCTAAAACTAGATAGGGTATTACAGGAGATGGAGCAGGCAAAGCTATTCGCTATAATAAAACAGCGCGAGTGCTACAAAAATAATAAAAGTTAGCGTTGGGCGCCCGCGAGGCGCCACCGGGAGGGTACGGCGCGGATCGCTGTGGCTCGAGCTGGCCCCGTCACGGGCCCTGTTTACTATCACTCCCAGGGGGAACTTATTTCTTTTTGTTTTGGATTTCTTTTACTTTTTAACACTCTAATGAGAGCTATTCAGTTCAGCTCTAAGGAGCCTATGGTGTCGCACGTGTGAGAAGTTCAAATAAAGCTAATCAAATAAATCAAATAAAGCTATTTGAACTTTTTTCATATAAGTTCAGGATGACTCCATATGACTTCTGCGCTACATTGAATGGGTTAATGCAACCTTCTCACTCTGGTGGACAATTTTGCAGAAATACTGAAACATGCGTTCACATGCAAGTCTTTTTTCTTGAGCACAGCAGTGTAAATGATTTTTAAAACACATTATTAGTTTATAATAACTAGGTACTAACATAATATATAAATAAAAGTACTCTGATGTACACTCTAAAGGCCTCTAATGTTTGTAGGTGACTTTTATAATACTTAATCTTTCTAATCAACCAAATAATCAAATATATTGAAACTTCAGTTCATTATTTATTATGTAAGTTACATATTGTAGGGTTTTCTAACTTAAGTAAACACATTTGTTAAGTTTATTAGAGTTATGAACTCTACATTGTTTATTTTTATTTCATGTTATCGAGAATCTTCATTTTCTAAGTAAAAAACTAAATCAGAGAACATATTAATGTGAGCCGTAAGATTTATTCTGTGTAAACAAATCCCCCAAATCAGAGCACCCTCGGTTCTGTGTCGTACATGGTCCTTATAACATAGCTGTGATCAAGCCTGACCGGATAAAACACTTTCGCATGCATAAGTTGGCAAACAGTGTACTGTACACAAAGTGATGATTGAATTAATATTTATTTTAATTTTTGCTGCTTTAGTTTTACCTTTATCACGTGAAATCGAATTAATTACCTGCCAGAATTGCAGCAATTATTCGGTACAAATACAAATTTTAAATGCTTTGTTTAATCATCCATTTAACATTAATTATTCTGTGTCCACATTAAAGAGAGTATACTGCAGAAGTATTAATTAGCTATTTCAAATTATTTGTATTATTTTGCCGCTTACAGTAATAATGTAATATTGGGTTACAGCGGACAATAATATGACTGTAGATATAGATTACAAAGATAGTTCATCATCATCCTTGCGTTAGTTCCGATCGCATCCAAAGCTTTCGCCTCGATGTCCGGTGTCTGCTTTCCGCCTTTTTCTTTTACACTTCGCACGGTCTTCCGCATCCATGCTGGTAAGCCCATTGGCACGCATGTCATCCTCCACGAAGCCAAACCAGCACTTCCTAGGTCTACCCTTTTTACCATGGCCTGGCGGAGGCAGCATGGTCAGATATTTGCCACATACCCACGTAATCGGGTGGTCACCGCTGAATATGGCCGCAAAATAATAGGTAAAAAAGATTACATAGGTAGTTGTTGAAGTGTTAAAGATGATGAGAATGGCATTAGCACACGGATTAAGACCTCATTAGACTACGGCTAAACTGTAATATAATTGTGCCATTGGACATGTGAAAAGGTGAGATACTATAACATTGTTTATAGTAATTTATTTTATATTGATTGCTGTCGAAGTTGAAGTGTGATTGAAGTGCCTAATAAGGTCAATCAAAAATCATTGAGTGCTCTACGTGGATTACACCACTTATACTGCTTTCATATCTATACACAAACGATTGGAGTATAACAAACGATGTAATAATTACGGCTAAATTAGAGCTATGCCGAGCCAATTTAAGGGTGGCTTATTTGGCTGATGACACAGTAGGTCTTTTTATTATTAGCTATAAATACACACTTCTATAAGTATATGAAATACAGAGTACCTATAGCAGCTTCTCATGAGTGACCCGAGAGTCCTAAACCGAAACTGTCCATGCTAGAAACTTGAAATTGGGAGAATAGGTTCCTTTTATATTGTACAATGAAAGTTTCTTCAAAATACCTTTACTCGTCGTAAGAAAATTGTATACCTTTGTCGGTAAATCATATTACTTTGTTTGAAAACGAACAGTTATAAAACAAAAAATGAGTATAATGATATTTTTTAAGACCTTCAGTTGAGCTAAGGCAGTTATTTAAAACAGCAAACAGTATAAATACACTCGGGTCTGTATATCCCTGAAGAGAATATACCTATGTATTACCAACTACACTGTGCCAACTAAGTTTTTTACTCGCACATAATTGCCAGCTTATTGCTTTCAATAGTCTACTTCGTCGATCCCGACGGTAAACTACTAAAAACGGCTACTAGAGTATAAACTTCATGAGTTATTCTTGTGCAATTTCAGTGTCAATATATTTAAGAGAAATATATCATTCTATTGGTGGACAAAGTGAAAATAATTAATTATGCGATAAGTTCTTTTAAGTAGAATATGTTTAAGGTTAAATAGGATGTATACATAGATGTACACATTCAATAACAGTGCAATACCGTCAACATTCGAGCAAAGGTGTAATAGAAGCTACTTGACATTTGCGTGGTATTAAGGCAGGACGTAAAATGGAGTAGTGCTGGTTAAAATACTGCGTTATAATTGCTTTGAATAATTACTTCTACTGGTCGTCTGTCTACATTGCTTACCATTAGTGCTGTTGAGGTTACCATAGTCAAACGGTTTCTGTATATATACAGACTAGCTATCTATTTGTCTGTGTGTTGGGAGCTTTGTCGTTTTGTTCGTAGCGTAGACTGTCAGTCGATTGATAATACCTAAGTTGTCAATGGTTTTTCTATAACATGCATAGGCTTCATGAATTCACTTTGCAGAGGTTTTATTTTCGGAATAATATGACTGTTCTAAGAGTGTGGTTGTAAATAAGACATTAATTTATGAAAAATAAAGCAAACATTTTTACTCGACTCTACAGTTGTATCTACCTAAAGTAAAAACATATATTGACAGTCATTTTAGTAAATTAATTGTATTAGTCAAGACTTAACTAAACAATATTCATCAGCTGTTCCACATTGGGCACTTAACATTATTAAGTAAATAAAGTCGGGTTAGTTCCTAACTCATTTTAATTCGCTTATGAAATTCTTAATCTCAATCAATATGTCAATTGGTAGCAATGGTATAGGTACATCACGTTATACAGACTGTTAGGGAAGCTCTCCCGAAGCCAAATGTATAAAAAGGCATAAAAAATACGATTTGGTAATTTCTTATTAGTTACTTTTACACCGTTTAATTTGCTCCTTAGTGTTAATAAAGAAAATGAAACATGAATAAATGAAACAATCATCAAGATTCATTCAGCGACAGCAAACTTTTACCATTTCCCCCTATCACAAAATGTTCTCGACAAAAGTAGTATTTTCAATCAAAGAACACGTATGCCAAGTTTGGCTAAAATCGGTTATGGAATGCGCCCTATAGACCGGTGCTGACACACCCAGTATAGTAAAGTAAAATCACCTTGCTGAAATGGAAACTCGCTCGCTCGGTTAAATACGACCTTTAATAGGCATACGACGACAAAATTCTCTCAATATACCACTAAATGTTAGCTATTCCTATACATAGATACTAGCTTTATAATACAAAACAACTACCTATATGGCAACCTGTAGGACAACATTGTATGACAAGGAATAATCACTCGTATACGTCGAAGAGTGACTTGCTTAACTTACAATAATACGATTAGTATAAAACCTTCAGTCATTACAAATATTTGTAAGTATGTGTAAGTAAAACAAAATAATCATAGTACAATTCAGTATTAACATGGTGATTACAATAATCATGTTAGATAAGGAAGTTATGTCAACTGGTGTTCTAATGACAATGTATCCATCAAAGGCTGTAGACTGATTTATGGCGGAAGAGCGGCGTTGCGACGCAAGTTGTGCTTATTCGTGATGACGACGCGATAAAGAACGTTGGTGCCGAAAAGGGGAGAGGTTTTGAGAAGCGACGTGATGATCACGTGACACTCTTCCAGCCAACCTATTATTCAAACACGATAGTTTATGAATCGGAGGAATTATGTAGTACTATGTGTATTAAACACCCACATTTCGCCAATTTTCATTCCCACGTAATAGGGGGCGAGCCTACTGCTGCCAATCGGGCAATTTGTAAAAAATGGTTAGGTATGCCAAAAATATACTCCTAACCTAAAATGTTGCAGTTAAATAAATTTGGAAAAAAATATTTGACCCGATTCCTTGCTATGCGGTGTAAATCGCAAGGAAATTAATGACGTGCTTAGCCACACAAGCACCACCAATTAACGTCTTGGAGAGTATCAGACTGCACATATAGTACTCACAAAAACACGTGGTTATCCTTTTCGAAGTATCGGGTGTAAATTGCTGATAGGTATTCATCAAAATGTGTGAAATATTTAAAATTATCACTAGATAAATCATTGTGACAAATCAACTGAAATACCTTGCTAGTTCGACTAAATTCTTACTATTATTAACTCGTTATTTCAATGATTATCATTCACAAATGCGGTAATACGCTAACGAAAACACCATCTCGGTTATTAAAACACCTTTACTCGTTCGAAAATGTTCTACTTTTATTGGAAATTCTCATGTGTGTAATAATTTAGGTGTTCTGGTTTGTTGGTATTTATAGCATAGTCGACGTGGTACTGATTTTATACGAGCGAGTGCGCGTAATGTGCATTATGAGTGCATAATGACTATGATGTAATATATAGTGAAATCGATTTTTTTTTCAAATAAATAGACTGGTTAGGTGTGAGTTCATAAAAATGTAGGTAGGTATACAAAGATGTAAGATACCTATAACCTAGGTAAGCCGTGGCAGAGGTGCAGCAACGAGTATACGTACATGCACGTTGCAATCATCACAAGAGCCCTAACGAGTGTCGAGGAAGTCTCGTCTCGCTTCTCGCATTGGGCCGCGGACGGACCACCCTCTTGCATTTATTCATGTCGTTACCGCTAACGATAATTTTATCGTGTGCTCATTTGGCGGCGCCAGTCTCGCGGCCATCCGTCAGTGAGTCCAAATCGACAATTTGTGCAACACTAAAAACTTTATTGCGACATAATTGACCCCGGTTGTAAATAACCCTCGACCACGACATTTTATTGCTGGCTTATTTTGTACTAGTTAAGCAATAAACATTTTTGGAGATAATTTTTGAATGTTCGTCGCTGAATCACTATTCCAAACAGATTGGGGAACTTGTAGCTGTCTCTATCGTTGTTTATATTTGTCTTGTATTCATACTATTTTTCAGTCTTCTTTAGTATGGACATAATAAAAATATAATATCGGATGTTTATGGCGATACTACCGAACTCTGATTACCAACTTTTATCGACGTAATTGCTACAGTAATGATTTAAACTGGACTGCTAACGGAAGCTATGGTCAAAGGTATAGCACACAGCTTGCAATATCATTAAGTCAGCAGCGTGTTTAATTGTGCGCTATTTAATATGAACTAGCCGATTTACTTACGAAACAGAGATGAACCAGTGCTTATTAAAGGCGCAGGCTGTTTGGCCGCGATAATATGCATTTCTCCTACGAGATAAAAATTGCAAATCCATGAAAAGTTCTAAAATACTACTCGTAACACAATAATTACTCTGTCTTCTGTTCTCTCTCTCTATTTTAAACGCAACTACGAGTTTTATTTTCTATTTAATTTACAACAAAGACTTCTTGAAATTTCTCTCAGAATGGTGTAGATAGATAATTGAATAGCAGCAGAAGCCAGTGTTCGGTAGTTAAGGACGTGGCTGGCCACCGCACGGCGGCGCAACGGCTACGGCATAATTGCGCAAACTTTCATGTGCTTCGCATACATTTTCATAATTAAAGGGGCAGTTCGCGCCAACTGGTAAAAGTTATTTATAGCCACTTACTTCAATAATACTAGTTTATATTGTTGTAAATTTATTCAATGTTATCATACTCTAGGGTACCTATAGCAATTATTGTTGTATGTAGATTAATATACATTTACACCCTCTGGGGCAGGCAGTACCAACATTCCACATTATTAAACTTTTCTTGCACCGTCAATCAGGTGCTTCTCATCAGCTTCCATACTACATGACCTTGGCGCTGGCTTTCGTCTGCAACACTTAAGTTTGTGATTTGTGACGATTACTACCACTAAGTAAATATTATGTTGTCAGTCACAGTGTACAGTCTAAAAGTTATATTTCAGTAGTATTTTTTTGTAAAGGTGCATATCGATTATTCAACGATAGCGTAATGGGTATTGCATTGAAAGTTACGCTATGACTCACTATCGAGTGGTTGTGGATTTGAACCCCACCTACTATCGTAACCCACTCTTAGAACAAGCTCTTAACCTAGTTTTTTCCAACATAGCTATAGCTAAAATGTATGATATCGACCAAATTGTACATCTAAGAAGCATCCAAAATCATCAGGTCTGTTTTTCTTTTTACAAAATAATGAGAGATGGAGAGATCGTGAGGTTTGTAAGTGGAGGATAAGGGAAAAGTAGAATCGCTCTACTTGTTTATCACAGAGGGAATACTTGTGTGTGCCGACATCATATTGCCGACATATGTATTTTGTTACGAATACTAATACGACCCCATAAATATTTCAAAATCTGTCCTTGTACTAAGCCAACAAAATAGGTCAAAATAAATCTTTCACCAATAGAATGCTACATTCTTCCAATTTGACATAGGCTACATTTCATTTTGAAAAAAATTAGGGATCCTTGGTAAAATTTGGACAATGTAACCGAAGGTGTAGTAAAATGAGTCTTAAAATGTCTTTCGTCGAATGCGCTGCCGAAACTATTAGCGATAGAACAAAATAATGTACATACAATATTGAAGAACATCATAATGTCTACAAAAATTGTCTACCCCGTGCGAAGCCGGGACGGGCTGCTAGTATATTATAAAACCTAATCAATAGCTAATAAGGATTTTATATACAATACAAATTTATGTCTAATGAGCAAGAACACAAACAAAAAGAAACAAAAACAGAAAGGGTGAACTAGAATAAACAACGAAGACTGAAGTTTCCTAATGAACTTGTGAAATTTTCGGCACAGGGCGTATACTAGGGGTTGCTTATTAGATATTCTCATCTCGAAAGCCCAGTCCAGTGACGACATTGGTGCAGGACGTGCTTCTAAACGTGATTTGTCAGTAAATCGATACATTAAAACGACAAATTACTAGAATATAAAGCAAGTTGAAAATGAAGAAGAATAGAAATCTGAATTTGACAGTTTTAAATGATATTTATTTTAAACTTCATTGGTATAGAAAAAGTAAACCATAGGTACAAGCTAATATTAATGTAAAATCAAACACACCACCGGAATCGTATAATTTTCAACCAAAGTCCATAGCCATAACAAGGAAAATGTTAAAGGAAGGTCTTTTCACAAACCCGAAATAAATATCTCGCTTTTCCATTAAGGACATAAAAGCAATTCCGCGAGAGTCGAATAATAACGAGGGCCAGCGTTGTCCAGCCGTGGCCTCCTCCGAATTTTATTTGCATCGCGGGTTCGGCCTCGCTGGCCCCGATTGCCCCAATAATCGCTATTGTATGGCCGACGACGTTCTGCGGTGCGAGCGGAAGGCTCACCCGCGCCTCTCTCGCTAACTCAAGTTGTATTAGCTACCGTCCGGGCCACACCGCCGCCGTGACGTCGTGTTGTCTCGCACAGTGCGCGCCAACCGCCCTCTCGTGTAACTTCGGGATAGCATGCGCCCGAGAAACTTTTACCTTTGAGAAATTCCAAACGCTTCGAGATGCTCCCGATGTAAACTTGCAATAACTATAACTACCTACACCTACATAAACACTACATTGGCAATCTATTTCAACAATTTCTTCTTGAATGTAGCTATTGTATTTGATGTGGGAATCGGGTTGGGATTTTATAAAACATTTCGGTCAAAGTACATATCAAAGCCTAATATTAATAAACTTGTTGTTGCTTTTGACAGTAAAAATGATACAGAGTAAATTAATATACTACTCTGTCACATATAGATACTTTTTTCGAGTGATTGACACGTAGTGAGTAGGTATAGGTATAGTGCAAATCTTTTAGTAGTATTTTCACACTTAATTTCTTAGAACACAGTAGCGGTGAAATAAAGTTAAAATTAAGACGCGAGTTTATGGGGCGTTACTGGGGTGGAGGGCACAAGGTGGGAGCGGTGGAGGCGCGGCGCGGTGTGAGAGGCCATTCGAATTCACCGCGCGAGCTGCGCCGTAGATAGCAGCAGGCGGAACACGTACTTCACTTCCACTAACTCCAACTATTGACAATATTAATGCACGCTTAGCAAGCCAAGCGTCGGCGTGTATCGCCTTTGAAACACGAAAAATACCGAATCTCAATATTTGATTTTCAGGGAAATACGCACAAGACAAAATCCATACAATTGCAACGGTTTATTTCGGAACATATAGCTAATATTTTGCTTTTTAGAACTAATTTATTCCATTCGTAAAAGAAGCCTCCGGAAGTAAAGCAAATATTAGAAGAGCTTCGGCCCACGACGGCTGCCATTAATTCCAGAATTGAAATCTGGAATTGCGGCGGCGCGGTGGTAGCGAATTTACATTCATCGCGGTAAGAACTTAAATCAAGTTCTCAGTTACGATTCAGTAGCGATATTATTTTATTAAAATATGTAAATGACGCCGTTTCACAGCGCAGATACTACGGTAAGGACCTTACAATTGCGGGGAGGATATCTCTAACGACGCAATATTTTCATTAGTGAGACCATTACCTACGAGCGTTATCACAATTTTATACAGCTTCACAATTATGACGTCGCATACCTGCGGATTAAACATGTTAGTAACGTTACATACGTAGGTTATCTGTGTTAATTATATATTATAACATTGCTATTATATAAGGTCATGTGTACCTATATAAGTTATTTTGTATTGATTTTAAATCTTGAAAAGAAAGATATATTAAGTAATTCCTTCGCACATTCTATTTTAAAGTGTTATCTACATACATTCCCTTTTTGATTTACTTATTCGGCTTACCTACCTACTATTTTGTATATCTCTTTTATTATATTAAAGTAAATTATATCTCTCAGCTATGAAGCTAAACACGAAGCATCTTTTAGTTAAAAAATGCTACCCGCAGATTCATCTGATTTCAAGCACAAAGCAGTTTTCAATTTATCGGGAATAAATGCTTCGGTTGGCAGCTCAGACACCCAATTACCGCGCACAAAAGCTGATTACCGCGCGGGTGCGGGTGGCCTGGTAGAGCGGCACACGGCGGCGGCGGCGCGTCGCGCTGTTGCCCGGCTGCAGCCGCCAGCGCGGCTGTGCGCTCATGGAATATTTGAACGACTTGTAAAGAACTCTTCATTTACTCTCTTTACACAGCTAGATGTTACTGTAGAATGTTTTGCTCTGATTGAAATCGACGTAGGTACTCTTGTGATGCGTACGTCTTTGGTATATCTATATTATATGGGTAGTTTCGCAATTATGGATGCCACTTAGGTATATGCAATGCAGTATCCTGCATATCATATACCTAATCTCTAGTTCTCATTTTTCAAAAAGTGTCTTTATCGTTAATCATTGTGATATGAAATACTAATTTAGTTAATACACGGCAACTCATCGGTGACAGATTTTACTAATATATACGATACTATCTATGATTGTTGAAAATATTATATATATTTTGAGCTTCAAAATAATGAATTACTATAGCGCTGTAGCAATAGAACCATCAATTGATGTAATTGCAATAAGGCAGTGCCTCGGAACATCCTGGGGTGCTAACTGCTGCGAGTCTCAGTGTTGTCAAGTGAACTCCCGACAGCAAACGCCCTGGGAAATCATGACCGACGCCTCTCTACCCTAAGTAGAAAGGATGAATTCTGACATCGTCGCAACTAGCTTTGTGCCTGGTAAATGTAAATATATATCTGATTGCATTGAATTTGCTGGAATGAAATAGCTACAAATACCTATGTAGATGTTTTATGATATATTCAGGAGAATGAAATACCTACATATTATTATATTCATTATGTTCTAAATGCATCTCTTGTGGCATCGCATTGTAATCGTCCTTCATTACCAACATAAACCGCCGTTCTAGTTGAATTATGGCGCCGTGTCATAAGCTTAAGACGTGTGCAAACAAGATTTATGTAATTAATTTAGGAGATAAGAGCAGGAGCGAGAATACATACGTTATGGAATACAAAGGGCGTTACACCTCTGCAAAGGAAGCTCTGTGCTTGGACCTGTTCCAGATTTATTACTTCAAGGTTTCTTTTAGAGAACATACGTAACGATGCTCTATATAATAATCATTGCATACACTGCTATTGAATTGTCACAATTTCAATTCCAGTGGAGCAAATTTGAGCTGTAGAAATATTGATATATTGATGTTGTTAAATAGGTGATTATGAAGGAAAAAGACAAACACAACTGATGAGAAACCGACACAGGCAGTCACATAGGCGAAACGAGGGAGAATGCGGGCGAACAACCGGCACCGTCGGTCGGAGATATTTACGTTTATCTTCGGGTAACGGCTTCATCGCAAGCTTTATTACGACATCCACTCACGTAATCCTCCGCCGCCGTCATAACTCCTCGTTTGTTGCCCCGCTACAATGTACTACACCGCTTTTCCACTAGCGGAACACGGTGCACTGTGAGTCCAACAGCTATTGCAACTAATATATATTACCTACCTCTTTTACAACAATCAACCGGAATAAACCAACCATTAGACAATGATATATACTGTTTCTTTTTGTTTCTAGGTACCTACATTATGCGTTCCTATAACAATCATTCATGTGTAAAACCTTATGGAGCTGTTGTGCACCAATCCGTAAAGGTTTCTAACATCAAATACAGTAAAAAGGGGAATTGCGACGCATGGTGAAAATTAAGTTCGGAGGAAATATCTTTGTCAATCAACATTAGTTTGGAAATAGTATTAGCGTAGTGTATACATAATATAATATACAGTTGTTTCTACTTAGCGTGACTCAATAGCAGGAAGCACACGGCATTTGATACATATTCAAAGGGTAGTACCTAATTCATTCAGACTTTATGGTTACACTATGCTTTATTCATTTTATGGATTTAACACATTACAAGTGAGAAAATATATTGGGGAAGGGCGAAAAGTAAAAGACTTCTTACCTGAGGAGTCTTTTTACTTGTCGTGGTGCGGTTTGGCATTCCTTTATATGTCAATTGGTGATATTTTGCTATTGCAATCATTGGAATTGTTAAACCGTTGGCGAGTGGTGGGTTCCCCTTTATATATTCTTGTAATTAATTTCCTACATGTAACGCCTACTTCAATATCAAATTAAATCAAATCAAAATATATATTCGACTGGTAATACGAGTGGGTGACAGAGGACTTTATTATTTTTATTATTGATTGGTAACAAACGAGTGGGCACAGAGGTATCCGTGAGGTGACGGAGAAATAATATAATCACCCCATCTCAACCGGAGGGTCTCGTAAGAGGCGATAAACGGAAAAATACGCAGACGATATTACGATATGACGATATGACGAAGGATAATTCGAAGTAAAACCCTGTACCAACCCGTCAGGCCAGCGTGGAAACAGTAGAGTAAAGCCTACCAACATTGAGAGAGGCCTATGTCCATCAGTGGACTGGGACAGGGTCATTGATTGATCGATGGAGTCACGAGGTAAACTTAAGTTTTGGCTCGTGTGATTTGGACAGTACATTAAGTTATTGCACGTTGCTGTAAGGGTTCAGGTTCGATTTCCAGGTCCAAGATCCAGTACCAGGTTTTCTGTTAGGAAATTATGTATAGGGCGCAAGAATTCACGTGGTTGGAACGAAGAGAATGACGAGACAATGCAAACATTTCAGAAGTAATGTAACCTTAGTCCTAGAATACACGAAACTGTCACGTATACTGTGTTCACTGAAACGTGTTCAAGATGATTTTGAGAGAGAAGCGTCTCATTTGAGAAATTACCTTAAGACGGTGCTATACTACAATGGATCGTGGCATTATTTAATGATAAGCATTGGTTATAGTATAGTGTGTTTACTTATAAGTGCTATTTTCAAGGTCTATACGAAATAAACTATACTGGAATTTCAATTTCACTTCATGATTAGTTTCAAGAAGATCGACTTCCAACTGCAATTAAAATATATCAGTATTCAGTCACAAAACTTTGTTGTCGCTTATAACTTTTGAAATGAGACGCCATTTTGATATCGATGTGTGCAGAAAGAAATTTCGGGAATAAATGTTTGAAGATGACAAAACTGTGCTGTTGTGAGATGCGAATTACTCTTGTGAACTAACTCAGTAATAATTGTACCTGATATGTCTAGAGTAGGTACGACTTTCAAGTAAGGCAAATAGTATAAGTTTATCTGCTAGGAATTAGTAACTCAAAGTCTAAAAATTGCTGTCCACTTGATAACAATAAAGCACGATTCACATAAAGTAGGTCGCGGGATATTTAACTATCCATCTCCGTTTACAGAATGAAGTAAAAACATTACTATGTAAAGAGAACGGTGATGGATGGTAAATCAATCCGCACCCGAGCTATATGTAAGGCGTATATGTATATATAATATTAAAAAATACGTTTAAAAAAACCGACTTCAAAAACTAAAAGGCAAAAAATAATAAATATTTAATTCAATAACACTCCTATGTAAACCTACAAACTTATTTATAAAATACAATTATTTGTGCCACATGATGAGAAAGCTCCACAGAAAATGCAACGTCTCAGACAGTAAAATGTAAATTATTATTTATAACTAGATTTTATTTTCATTTATCACCTTTTGTTAAGTCACTTTTCAAGTTTTCCCTCTTTTTATTAGTAGTCATATCCAGTCCAACATACCTTCTATCATAGATGACGATGAATGACGATATTTAGCCTTAAGTAAATTAGGTAATCCTAGCACGCCCTTGTTGATCATCGTAATATTGCCTACCGTGTCACAGGATCGTGATGAAACTAACTAAAAAGCAATCATTTTCCATTTCCTATTTGATTACGAGGAGTTCTCTGGTGTATCTCAGGAGTCCAAGGTCCAGTACCCATGAAATTTATATGGAACTACCTGTGATTTATATATTATTTTTTAAATCTTTTCATAAACGACGGAAATATCGAAGAGTATGGAGAAGAAGTCGGTTTATGGGACCAAATGGCCACTATTTTGCATCGAATTAAAAATAATTACGTAAATCAAATCACAAATCGCCAAATAATTGGTGTACATCTATTAAAGAAAAGACCAATCGAATTGGCAACCTTTATGGAAGTCGGGTAAAAAGTGTTAATGTATCAATTATGTGAAACTCGTAAAACAAAATTGTTGACAAAACAATATAAAAGATTGCAACAAAATATGTCAACCAATTCATAAAAATCTTCAATCTATAACGCAAATTATAATTTAGACATATATATTTGCTGATATATTATTTTCAAAGTAAAGATATTCAGGAAAGAATCAAGGAGTATTCCCAACTTTTATAAACACCCTCGTAGGGGTCGGATGAGGATCCTACCCGTCTATAAATGAATATCGGTTATGGTATCCATAAATACTCAATCTAAATTCGTGAATTTTCTACGAGGTTCGTAAAAAATTAAGAGGTGATTCAAAATAGGCTAACTGCTGAGGTAGGTAGGTACAGCTAAAACATTTTCACCTTACACAGCAATTTACTAAACTGAGTAATCAAAATTGAGCTGTAATAACGTTTCCAATTTTGTTAATTTGGCAACTTAAAAATTAATGAATTAGATATTAAATGAATTATCTTACAATAAGGAAAGAATTTACACTAAATGTGTGAAGGATGAATGGTGTTGCAGAATAGCCGAAATTGACCGGGGGGATTGGAATACGCCAGCTTAGTGCAGCGGCCGGAAGTAGGCCTCTAACCACCGCCGCCGTATAATAGCTTCCAAATTGACCCTTCCACTTTGGCCTTAGCTCTGCTAAAGTCAGCTTTATCACTATACACCATTTTATATGCATTTTGGATGGCTGTCTACTACAAATAATATCACAAGTTATTTTATTATTATGTAGTCAATTTATAACATCAGTAACCGTCAAGTGAATTAATTTTCATACAAAGATATTAATGCGAAATCGCATCGGAAGTTTCGGAAGTGTTATTTCCTTTTATAGCAAAGGCAAACGTCAACCGACCGGCGGGACCGGGTATGAGGATAGTCAAATACATAAAAGGGATGAGTCGCGCGGAATACTGGCATTGTAGGATCCTAAGCCCTGTTTAGATTAGATCAGACCTTCGAAATAACAGTGAATGAGGACGTGGATTAACTACGGTCCGGGGCACTTCGGCCCGTGCGCTTAATGGAGCACCGTTAGGGGTAATGAGGGGCGCGGGGATAGGGTGCGTTTGCCTTTCGCTCTATAGTACCTAGGCACTTATTGATAACATTTATAATTGGACACCAAACTACTTCAAAATATATTCTACAACACGAAA
Source organism: Pelosia muscerda (assembly GCA_963691645.1). Lineage (NCBI taxonomy): Eukaryota > Metazoa > Arthropoda > Insecta > Lepidoptera > Erebidae > Pelosia > Pelosia muscerda. The sequence continues at coordinate 12,741,101 of OY829100.1, forward strand.
TTGGTATTATTCATTTACGTCAGGTAGAAGTCACATTATCGACGAGTGATGTTTTAATTTTAATTTTTTATGTGATTTACATATTAATTAAGAGTAAATGACGCCACTGCCTTCAACCAGTGCTTTACCAATGGCAGACATTAGGGGTAGAAATTCATTTTTCAATGTCAGAGAAGAAAATTCATTAGAACTTCGAAATTACTGATGGCTAAACGGACGGAGTAAAATTTGCTCTTAATTTGTACCGAAACTTTTTTGCAAATTTTAAGAAACTTTCAAAACGACTTTTAAAGTGAGAAAGATGGTAAGGGTGCTAATGATTACTGCTGTATTTTTTTACTTACAGTAATTCATTACAATTTCCAAATCATCAAAAAAAAAATTTGCTTGGCAGAATATATTCTGTCAAACAAAACGTAAAACAGGTGGACGTATACAAAAATAGTAAGGAGACTAGTATATATTCTTGCCTTTATTATACGAATAAATAATGAAGTTGACGTTTGCAAATAGAGTGCACATATTAAAAGCGATAAATCTGAAGCGAGGATGACGTCTTAGATCGTTCGGGCTCCGGTGTCGACCACTGCACGCTCGTCTACAACAGCCCGATATTAGTTTACTTTTCCTCTCGAACTTACTTTATTAGTTATCCATCCGCAAAAGCTTCCGGTTATAGTTTTCAAGTTATTGAAAAGCAAGAAGTGTCTAGTATACGCAATCATAACTCGTAAACGATTTCTTTTCACAAAGTAAAAAATTTACGCGTTTTCACGAGAGTTCATCTAGATTTAAATACTCAAGTATAATGAGTTGTTTAGTTTATACCTAACATGCAAGTTATAAATACTAGTTTGAAAAATAAACGTCACTTATACCTGGCAGTAGCAGTGTAGATAAGAGTGTAATTATTGATACATTTTAATATCTATATTAGGCGTATTGTACTGAATCCAAATTTTAGCCATAATGTAACTATTAACATACGAGTTAGCAGGTTTAACTAAAAACTAAAATAATGAATGTTTTAAGATAATAATAAGTAGTACCAACCAACGCCTCGAAAATTCTATTTTTCGTAGAGTCGTGTAATGTTTGCTTTAACTACAACAGTTCTCGGTCCACTGCTTTGAAATGTAATTAAAAGTTTTGAATTCGACCTTAATCAACCTATGCATTTGGGATCTGTGGATGAATAATACAATCAAATAAAGATTTCAACAAATACATAACTAACTAATGTAGTTTTATAACGACGTTCACATACCTAGATACATTTTAGCTCTTAATACGTTAATCGCACTCGTTATATATTGTATGTAAATACTAACTCTGTGACTATATAGATCGGAACACCGCACATCATCTTTATTTGGCTTAGAAAACGATGATAACGAATCCATGATGGACTAAAAACAGGTCAGGCGGCTTTTCGTTGACAACAACAGCTTTGTTAGGGAGGATTTTATTGGCACAAATATTGTCCAAGTCGAGCTGCGGTGCGCAATTCTCGTGATTTACCGAGCTGTTTACGCGAGCCTGCCTATCCCGATCTACCAACATTTTTACAGCACCATTTACCCGAAAGTCAGACATTTTCTACAATACAAATCATTTTAACTATATTTTTATGCAAATTTTACACCCACTGGAAGTGGAATTTGATTTTTCCAACATACTGCTATGATATCGTCGCTATATAACATAAAAGTTTGATCTTACATATATGCTCTGATTGCAACATTTATTGGCTGTATAATAATAACTTTCAGTCAATGTATAGAGCCGTAATCTCTATTTATGATTTCGGAAATACTACCATTGGGTTCATAATAATAAAAAAGGTTTAAAAAACTAAGCACAATGAAATTAATGCGCCAAACTCTGTTCTTAACAATAAAAATAGCCCTTAAGCCATCGAAACATTAACGAAGTTTTCACGTTAACTTTTTGTATAAGTAGAAAAGTTGCGGAGGCATTTTCCAATCTCTGAGCGAGGGCCGTCTTCGTGTGCCCCGCGTCGAGTCATTATAGCGCGGCGCTCAACCGTCACTGGAACAATCGCGTTGTCGTCACTACCTGATTTTGGATACATCCTACATATATTGTGATACTGAAACACCTTCCTATACTTTATCACGGATTAATTTGATGACAAATTAAAATAAAGATATAGGAAAATTAATAAATTGAATACGAGATTTGCCCGTTGATTTCACAGTAAATTCAACCTATTACACATTAATGTAAAAAAACCTAGACATAAATGAACTAAGTGGTAGAGGTAATGTAATTGTGAGTACTTTGTGGAGGGAAGTAGAAAGTCTGTTAATCCTTTTATCTAAGCGCAGCACGCGGCGGAGTTGGGAGAATGTGCCTGTAGTTTACCGCCTCTCGCACCTGTTCGGCCACACTTGAGCCAGAGCCGAGCTTAATCTGCCCTCTTTTTATTATGGCCGCGTTTCAGTCGCTTAATTAACGAACCGCTCGCTTCACCGACCTTAGCAAAACCGTCGTAATAAGTTTACTTACGTCATTTGAAATACGCTTTCGATACCCCACTATCTCTCACACCGAAATACATATTCTCACGTGTAAAGACTAAAATTCATCTGACCGATAAACCTGTTAGTGAATTTAGCTAAGTACCTTTTTTATGTGAAAGTTTCCTATATTTTTTATGTAAAACCCTGCGGTAAACCAAACAATAAAATCTATTTTTTAATTAAAAGACAATATTAAAATAGCTTCTTAGCTAGAATTAAATCTAAAACAAGTCCCTCCTTAATCGAGCCATGATAAGAAAGGTACATTAAAAAGGTCTGGCGTGACAACAAATCTAAAGGAAAAATCTCCGCCTCTGAGAGCCCAACGGTGATAAACGAGAAAAACTTTGGAACTAAATGGAGCATTCGAGACGGCGGAGCTGCGCTCCTGTCGCAGAATAATACTTCTCTCGAAGAAATAACACTTATAGTCCGCGAGGCTTAAAATCAAATGTCTCCGTTCTCGAGAGTTTCAAGCGAGCACGGTATAGCTGCACAAATACTGACAGGAACAAATATCGATATTTGAGCTACCAACCTATATACTTACCTACATATATTTATAAGTGAAGGTGTTACACGCGTATTTATTGGTGCAGTATAAATGAACCTTCTATATAAATATTAGTTAACGCAGCCCTTTGAAAGAAATTAATCTTACCTGTCTTCTAATAGAAAGTCTTACCTGAGAACAAAAGAACAGTTTATTAACATACCATATTAAGAAAATGGAGTATATTTTTGAGTTTCTATTTAAAATGTTACTGTTTACAGTCTATTCAACTTCACTCATCTTAAAAGAAAACCTACACAAAGATATTAAACCTATAATCTTATTACAAAAACAGTCTTACAAATTATTACAAGCCTAAAAGAAATAAGTGATAAAAACGTGCTCTGCTATTTAAAATAAGTAAGTATAAATATAATGACGAGGGTATATTGTGCTGACGAGGGCGAGCAAGGACAGGTTACTCTAATTTACATTAATACGAGTTTTCCGGGGACAGTGACGAGGCGGCGCGGCGGTGTTTCAACGAGCTCTGTTCAGGCCCGGGCAGGCGCCCGCCGACGCCCGGCTGCTCCAAATCACGCGTCCCGAGAGAACACACACCTCACAACGCCCCAGGATTATGTTATATGAAAATAATTGTCGCGTCGCGTCAGTAAACGGACCGCCCCCGAAATTACCTTAGCAAAATAAGGGTCGGCGTTGTTTTGTTGCAGCCAACTTTCTTAATTTGATTAATTTTAGTGTGTGGATTCATATCACGAGAAAATTGGGATAACACATTCCATACCATCCGGCAGCAACCGAGTGTAAATTATTCGAAGGATATTGTGTATTCACGATTCTTGTTGTTAAAACATTTTGTATACGAGTTTCGGTACTTCATGATAATCAATTTTAGTTTAAAAGTTAAATAACACATTCGTACTGCCTAGAGAAATGGAATAATAGGTTTCAGTCGGTTTATAATGAAAAGTAGTAGGTATATGGTGATGTAGGTGTGGGATAGTATCTACGAGGAGTGGTGGTGATCGGCACGTGCGACACTTCAAGTGCGGCGGCTGTGTCAGCGAGCCCAGACTGAATGGCGCTATGGACGCGCTAAGTGTCACACCGCCAGTTATGTACCTGATTGACAACTTAACCGGCCAATGCTATTATGTTGCGAGTCAAACGAAATATTGTGCTTCTATCTAGATTAGAGATACGAACAATGATATATCTTAGAAAATAAATGGTAGCACTTAGTGAGATGAATGATGATGAATGGTACAGTACTGTACATATTTAATGTAATTGTGAAATCAAAGCACGAGCTGCATTGAATGATGTTCACACTCCGTAAAGCGCAAAAAGTCAGTTTCATGTAGATAGATATGAAAACAAATTCACTCAGAAGGCAATTTCATAATGGATCTGGGAGGTTAAAATATGTACCTTTCCATGCGTCGGTATTGCAGCGAGCCTGTTTGTACTGACCACCAATATGTACTCGCACTTTATTACTATGAAAGAGTTAATAATTCAATACTGTATCTTGTATGGGATAGAGTGATTTAGATATTGATATTCAGCTTCACGTATGATTGTAAAACATGTAATTAGATTTTAGATTTATATAGTAATTCACATAAAGATTATGAGAATTACCGCGATATTTACCATACTTATTTTTTCGAATATCATCATATAAACAGTTACGAAATATTGTGAATATGCCGTTGTGTATTGTAATTAAAATCCATCACGACAATTTTATTTTATACAGATTATTGTAGTAGACTGCGATAAGTTGATTGATGGATAGGTAATTCTATGATACACGATAGATGAAGTTTGTGTAAATTTGTATCTTACTGAGTACAATAAAGAGTTATCTATTTATCTATCTATGTTTTCCTGAGTCGAACAATTTGGTACTTGACCTTCCTGTAAGAACTAAAGCACCATGGAGTTGGGGAAGGTGACGTAATAGGCCTTCCCGAAGAGCGAAATCTATGCTCGGGCCCTCTCCGTAAGTAGCGACGTAGCTGTGAAACAAATTAGTTACTCTACACCACGATGGCAACTTAAAAATGCCGCGATTCGACAGAAGAAGACCATAGAGTTAGAGAGTACCGTATATATAAAACATTAAATATTCCTTGCGAAAGTTGGTCCACAATACACTTCTGCTCGCTCCTTCGCAAGAACAAGAACGCAAAGAAAAATAACGAACAGTAAATGGATACGTTGGAATGATTTCATTTCAACAAGTTTCTCTATCAGTAAGACTTTGGATTATAATTTGTTACAAAAACAAAGTTCAGTGTTATCACAGTATTCCACGTGGAGTGTTTTGTCGGATTACTCATTTTATTCTGTGCCCAAAAATGTTTCGGCATTATTTATTTACCACGTAACAGCATTTCTATATATATTCACAGGTGAATTAAAGGCGAGACAATATGGTACAATAACTTTAATGCTGCTACTACCAGTTAACACTCGGTATGCGTAACAATACCTAGATAACTGACTTTTACCAGAAAAAGTACGTTTTAGAAAACAGCCGCCTGAAGTGAAAACAGTCTGTATAAAAGTAAAAATATTTACCTTACAAAAAGTGTGTCACATGTGAATTATCATATTTTGTCAAATAATAATACTGGTCATATAGAATTTAAAAACGTGATTTAGAGTGATTTCAATTCTCGTTTCGTTTTAATTGTTTTCTATTGAATACTAATCAACGCCTAAGAAGTTTTCACGTTAAAAGTTATTTCATTTCACGTTTTAACAATTCATAAACAAGTTTAGTAAACCTTTGGAGAGGGTTATAAAATGTATTCCATATTTTTTTTTTATTTTTCTTTTTTTTTATATGTTTTACTGATAGTGCCCGACTGGATCACTTTCAATAAATAGTAATGATGACTATCAAGCCTGAGTTCTTAATTATTAAAACGTTACATAAAAGTAATATAATGCAGAGCAGACACCCGAACAATTCAGTTAATGTACGCCAAGTTAAATAACGCCAATTAACTTTAAATAAATATATTTGTAAAACTGTAATTAAAAGTGTTCTGCAACTTCTGATGCGGACTGTATATATGGACATAAAGCGAACAAATCAATTGGTTTATTTCACATTATGTACATTGTACATGTACTCGTATATTACAAGTAAGATGATATATCAGCGCATTACATACAAATAATGTATTATTTAAATGTAAAGATATTTTCAATTTCTAAGTAAAGTAACTGAAAGCATTAGTAGCTTACTTAGTTGTTAAGGAGGTCACCTTATGAAAAAGAGAGGTTATAGGTTCGAATTCAGCCAGGACGTGAGCCATATGCCAGAGGCTACTGCACCCTCGGCATCTGATGGCCAACAAGGCCGTGTGGTTTTGGTCGTATCGAGACCGACACCCTCGCTGACTTCGGCGGAGGGGTATCGGCGGGAGGTATCCGTGGGGATTTCAGCACAGGAAAAAAATTTATCTAATCTTGGTCATTATTGTACCTATGTAAAACCACTTCAATACAAGCAGTTTAGATTACGTGAAAAGGTTACCGGGATAACCAGTAAGTTTATTAAAAGAACTTTTTGTTTTATTTAAAAGAAAAGTAATATATTGCTAAAGTAATAGCTTACTAATAAAAAGCAAGGGAAGCGGCAGACAAACTAAAAGCAATTTTGTGTAGCAACAAGTTATCGGACTTATAACACGGATAGTCCAGATGTTGGTGGCACGTTCCGGTAACGAATGGAGCGCAGCGTGACTTCACCCGCACCGCCTCGCCTGCCGTAATTGGAAAGACGCTACGTGGCACTGCGACTGCTGAGCGCCCTATCATTAGCGTCACTCACAATTTGCTTCCTGCCAACGATTCACACTGTCGCTATCGTTCAGTGTCCATTTAATTAATAAACTTAATCACGCTGTCGAAGCAAGTTACATTTGCCAGATTGCTGATTGATGTTATTGGTTTTTTATTCGACTGACCAGATAGATTATTATATTAGACTAGCTGTAGCCCACGGCTCTGCGTGGATGTCGATTATTGCGTTGTACATTTTGGCGCTCTATTCGACCTTACACGATCCTTTACTCGCCTCTCTGTGCTACTTATCTCCGTCTTCACTTTACATTTGTTCCCGATTTCCCCATTTTCCAATCTCCCCACTTTCTAATTTCTTAATTGCCCATTTTCCGATATCTTGTTTCCCATTCCTCAATTTCCACATTTTCTTCATTTCTCCACACACACTCTTCTCCGTTTTCCAACTTCCCCAATTCACCATTTTCCCCACTTCCCCATTTCTCCCTTTTCATTTTCCCTTTTCCCATCTGCCCTCCTGCTCCTCTCCCTGCCCTCACCCCCTGACTTTTCCACTTTCCCTTGCCCTCCTCTCCATTTCTCCCCTCTTCATTTTCCATTTCCCCCTTATCGCCTGTTTCCCTTTTCTCCACTTCCCAATTCCTCTTTCTTGTTGCCCTACTCCTCCTGTTCAATTATAACTGCCCCTCCCCTTCCTTCTCACGCACTTAACTTCCTCCTCCTTTTTTGACTATTCCACTGCGAATTCGCATAAAGTATTTACACTATAAGAAATATTATGTTTACGCTGCCGTAACGCCAGCTCCAAATGTCATTGAAAAGTCTTGTTCAATATCTCTGTGCCTACAAGAGCAATATAATAATTATGAAATTTTGTATAGTGGGAGCAGTATTAGAGTAGAGTTTTTGTGTGTAAACTCTGTTGCTTTACAATTAGCCGTTTTCGAGTACGGCCATGTGTACGCTAGCTAGATCGTGACGCCAGCGTACACAGTGAAAATGCTGTTTATTTCCTAGACTAAAGAGGAAGATTTTTTTTATTTTTACACTAATTAGGTAGTATTTACACAAGAGTTTAAGGGCATAGTAACCAACTCGATACAGCGTTCAATTAATATTCTGAGTATATGATTCCTGATTGATGCAACTTATGCCTATTATTTTATCAGTGCTACGACTTAGCTACGAGCATGCTACGTAGTTTGGCACAGGTATAATGACGTAGATTTTCGTAGCACTCGCGTTTCTATCATTCATGATTTTTAGTATAGTATTATCAAGCTTTTAATGGAGTTAGCTATGGCAGTATCCCCTGTCTGCACGAGTGTGACGCCTCTTTTTATAGTACGAAAAATCCCTGGTTGGGGAAGTTATGTCGGACTCGAAGCGACTAATACGCACGCCGTCTTTGGGTCCTTAGTTGCCGGAGGTGAGATGACATATACATAATGATGATGATAACATATCCCTCGCACCCCGGCAGACCCCACCTATCTCTTTTCAGATAATCGCCTTCAGGTGTAGGGACCACGGTGTACCAGTCTAGCCCCCGAACCCACCGCACGAGTGTGACGCCTCTAGTGTTGCAAACGTACATTTACTACGGTAATCACTCTCCATCAGTTAGACCGTGTGCTTGTGTCACCTCAGTGGTAAGCCTAAATTAATAAAATATAATGTTTAATCTTATTTATAAACTATTAATTATTATTGTTATTATTAAAGGTAAGCAATAAAATAAGAATTCATAAATATCAATGTTACTAAACCATAATGATGCAAGGGATTTCCGTTGCTGGTTGATATATTGTCGTGTACACTGTATTTTACTGTCGACGTCTTGGGTCTCCGGTTGATGTAAGTATCATTATTAGTATTTTATTACCAATACGCAACATGAAATTGTATTTCGTTTTATCAGAATTTAGGTCAGCTGCCTTTTAAACATGGCTGAATTTTTATATGAATAAAACATTAGTTAACTCATCTTACTGAATAATATTACATTTAGTTCCTTTCAATATCATGTTTTAAAATAAATGTCAGTGTTAACTATACCTACCAGAAAATGAAATACTGTAATATTTGACAGCAAAAAAGATAGGTTCAGCATGACTACTAGTTACGAATTATAAATTGTATGTAGAAAAAAGCATTTTGCGTAATTAAAGGTTCGGGCGGCGGCAGTTTATGTGACGATTAGTGAGCAGGGCGCGCAGAAAGCTCGGCCGTTCAATTTGCCGCTTCACTTGACACAATTCGACGCCTGACTCGGGGACAATCGCACTCGAAACCCCGTCGACCTCCTTATCTCCCACCGAGGTAATCTTTCCTTCCCTCGGCGGCAATAACTCCAAGTGGGCAGGATTACCTGCAAAGGGGCTTCGTAAGGCAACCACCTCTACAAAGGTTATCGATTTAAACAATGTGTGCACGCGTCACTTGCTTCACTTTTTTATTATGTATTTTTCCCATGACTCACAAAAATAAATAGCTTAGATCGGCTGATTATGACGGGGAATTCATTACTTTTATGCTTACTTTACAAAAAGTAGGTAATAAGTCTTTTAAAGCGATTACTAAAGGTTAAAATTACGATTCCACCTGTGTATTTGAATATGATTACAAACACAAAAAGTGTAGGCCGTAGCTACTTATACATAAACTTTGTTCAATTTCAAACTCTGTTCTTAACAATCTGCCAAGTATCTGTTTACATTACCATATTTTACAAGAAAAATATCTTTTCTTGTCGAAATATAAAGTGATAATTTCATTTCGAAGAGAGAAACCTTAAAGTGTGCTCGGTACGAATCATAAAATATAGATGAATCGCTCGAGGTACCATTTGCAAATAATTTCGTTGGCATGTAAATCTGCGCACGTAAATTCCACTGCTGTCTGCGCACGGAAATTGAATCGTTCGAGAACCATACCAATATATAATTTTTAACGAAATATGACCCGAGTCACTTGGATCTAGCTGCCTACTTGAATTATCAAATTATACCTATCCAGTAGGGCACATCAGTGAACATAGGACTTATTTTAGGATTTCTACTCAGCAGTATAGACTCATTGCTCTTAATATAGAACTATTTATCATGTTGAGTAAACCAGAATTAGTTAATTTTCAGATCCGTATCAGAAAGGGGTGGCCGCGGGCGACCGACTTTGGTACGGATCTCTATACGAGTGTGGTGGGTGTCGTGGAAATGGGGATATTTCAATTTGGCCGGAGACGCGACCCGAGAGGCCGCGCGCTCGCCACACGGCTCGCTGAACCGTAAGCCCGTTGCGGGCTCCGCCAAAGAGCAAACACCGCCTCCGCAATCTTGTGCCACGTGGACCATGCCGAACACTACCACGAAAATCTACCAGCACAATTACACATACTCTAGTACCTATATATACCCGTATATGTAAGGAATAGAACACGTCTAATGTTCTATTGGAATTATTGATATCAACAAAGTAAGCGTTTTTTATAAATGCATGGATGTATGTATAACACTTTAAAATTTTATCTGCCTGTCTATATATCTGCTTGTTCCTGTTTATCTCCGAAGTGACTGCAATGAGCCGACTTCGACGGAATTTTTACAACAGATAACTAGTAATATGTTAATGATTTGTATCATTTTAATTTTATAGAAGTATCAGGGTTCTGCAAAGATCTAACTTCACGAGGCGGAATTACTGCAAATGAAGTATTTCCGAGTTAAGTTGGCTGGATATAACAATGAATTTAGCGCAGCTCATAAATCCAATAGGTGTGCGCGTGTTATTGAATAGCCTCCGACGACCGTGCGATTACAATTATCATAGTATAAGAATTGTATATCTGTATATATGTTTAAATACGTACACACCTATAAATAATGAATGATAAATAAAATAAGTCAAGCTGTATTAGTTGAGTCGAAATGTTAAAAACAACACCTCTTTCGAAAACAAAGATTCACATTATGCTGTAGGTTTTTGAATGCGTAGGAGGGTCATGCTCAGTGACCAACCATAGCATTCGTATTTTATTCTCTTTTTCTTCCATTCGGAAAGTAACGAACTGTGTAATTGGCAACTCAGATTGTTCAGACGCCGATGTCTTTGCACATTACCTACTTTTGCGTTTCATTCTTTTTCATAACATGAAATACATGTTATACGAGTGTAACGCATTGGATATCTGTCTAAAACAGTTAAGGTTATGAAGCTTATAATTACAGATTAAGCATAAATCACATTGTACATAAGAATAGGTACACTCCTAAAACTTAACACGTACGTCAATCATGTACTTATACTTATGCCAAATGGAATGAAACAAGTTGAGTTGTGGATTGAACTCCCTGCAGTGGTACTTTTAGTATCGGTAGGTATCGTAGCTTATGGTCAGAGCATTCCCTCTGTAAGGGACTGGTCACAGGTGTAAGTCCCGTCTGAGCATTCCCTTTCCCAATCTAAATCGATTTGAATAGTTAGCATAAATAATTAGTATCTTCTACACAATTCTTGAATTAAAGATCCAGAGAAATAGCTACGAATCTACAAGTAATACTTTATATCGAATCGGTAACCAAACTATATTAGATTTCTTTTCGAGTGTATGCCATTCCGTTGGCTGTAACACAATCTTTGAACATTCGAAATATAAATAAAAATAAAATAAAATATAAAGAAACTTATTTAATTTAATATTTTTTATAATTTAAATCTAATTTAAATCATCTTATTTATCTTAAGACTTTACTTCGGACATCAGCCCTGTTTCTTTAATTTTTGATACAAATTTATCTTAGACTTTACTTCGGACATCAGCCCCGTTTGTTTAATTTTTGATACAAATTTATCTTAGACTTTACTTCGGACATCAGCCCCGTTTGTTTAATTTTTGATACAAATTTATTTTAGACTTTACTTCGGACATCAGCCCCGTTTGTTTAATTTTTGATACAAATTTATCTTAGACTTTACTTCGGACATCAGCCCCGTTTGTTTAATTTTTGATACAAATTTATCTTAGACTTTACTTCGGACATCAGCCCCGTTTGTTTAATTTTTGATACAAGTTGAATATGTTGAGGGCTGTCCAATATGAATCAAATTATGTCACTGATAAAAATAGATAAAAAATAACTACATAAAACATAATGATCTTTTGTATGAAAACAGATAAATGTGCGTTCGTAAAACTACAATAAATCCTCAAGTAATATAAACGCGCTGTCGACATCGGCGAGCGAGGCGTGTGGAACGCGCGGCCCAACACGGGAGGGGTTAGGGGGGATGGAGTGCGGCAATTTTTCTCTCCGCTGACAACATGATGTAACGCCAATATCGCACGCTGAGCGATTAAGCCGCGCACGCCGATATTTCAGACTTGCCCCTACTAACTGTCAAAGTGTCGAAGAGAACTCAGTATGCGCTGTACACAAACATGTAATCATATATACTTTGAAATGTATGGTACGCTCTAAGCAGTTTATCATAATTTCGTATAGAAAATAAGTAAACAAACCTTTTAGTTGTTCGTTCTCAAGACATTGTTTTGACAATGAAATATAATATATTTGATGGACTTACGTCATACGGTCTCGACTTAGAAGAAGACGGTCGATAGTAGTTAAGTTTTTTGCAAGGCTACACAGCGAACGAGCAGTAATCACGAAAAAGATTGTAAAATATAAATAAAAGCAGTTAATCTCACGAAAAGAACGTTCAGATCGGTTCCAAAGATAGTTGGCAAGTCGGATCACGCAGCGAGGCAATCACTCGATAATAAACGTGGAGCGAGTCGAGTGCGGCACACAACGACCGCACGTACTGCTGACGCCGTCTTTCGGGTGCATCGAAAGCGGCTCCAAGTTCCATCCTCAGTGTACAGCAGCCAGATTGTTAAATATTTGTAGAATTGAATTTGTGTAGATACTGGTATAAATTGATAAAGCAGTGGTGGTATGGTGGTAAACCAACTTGATAGCGATTTAACTATTTATTTTAATTTGTGTAGCAAGACTATAAATAAATAAGGGCTCGGACATGATGTTGCAGTCGATGATAAACGACGTAAAGACGGCGCCTGGGCGTCGGGCGCTGGCCGCGAAAAATACAACTGTCATCTTGAGTGATGGTGAAATAACGCTCGCGTCATGTTCCGTTCTGCATGCCAAGAGCTATTGTGTTATTCTTTGTAGCCCGTTCCTTATTAAATGGATTATACAAAGAACTGTGTGTAAATGAATCACATAAAATCAAGGGGTGTAACAATATATGATATGCTTTGCATGAAAAGTATATTCAAAAGAAACCTACCTAGGCTCTGTACTTCATGCGATGCGACTGGAAACACCGATTGCGATGCATTGCAGCCGCGTGAGAATGCGTGACTTGTGGTCTGATTTTTCACGAATATGCACGTAGTTTGAAAAGGGCTATATAATCATCATTGTCATCAGTATGACAATAATATTACTTCGTAAGAAAGGCGATAGAAGTAATATTGGGCACTAGTGATCGATCCATCCCACGACAAACTTATAAAAAGTGTTAATAAAATAATAAGTAAGCAGAACCACATTTTTTTTGATAAAAATGAACCATTCGGGTTTTTGCGAAAGATACTCGACTATAGACCAAATAATGTCATACTCATAACACAAATAATAGAAAAAGTCAAAGAATACAGTAAGTCGTTGTATATATAGCGTACACGAAGGCTCTCGACTCTTTGTACTTCGATGCAATATGGACCTCACTAGCACAACAAGTTGTTAATTCAACAACTATAAATACTTTTAGTAAAAAGTATCTATTCTTCATGCTTCGCCAAAGTACGATTAGAACGTGAAGGCTCAGAGTTATACATAAAAAGAGGAGTGAGGTAGGGAGACCCGCTCTTGCCAAAAATCTTTTCAACAGTACTCGGATTCGCATTCAGAAATATAGATTGGAAAACGAAAGGAATAAATATGGATGGAGAACGACTGAACCACCTGCTATTTGTGGACGACATCGTGGTATTCGCCGAAGATGCGACAATACTCGGTGATCAGGAAACTAGCATTAGAAATGGTTAGCGAAACCGGGGTATTAGCGCAATAATATGATAAATACAATAATTAACCTTTGGTATTGCTTGACGTTAAGGCCAGAATGCACTAGCCCTAGCCATGGTCATAAGCTGATTCAGCTAATACCCAGGTTTAGCTAACCATAATCACCATACAGGTATCATGCAACGCGAAAATGTAAAAGTGAGTGAACATTAGAAATTCATACGCATCAACGCAACTAAAAAGGTACAAATGGAGACCAAGGCAATGTCATAGAGAAATAAAGAAATCGAATATACAACTTTAAATTTATCTAGGGCTATATTATCTTTTGAAAATAACACTTTAAAAGAAACAGAATGAAATATAACCCTAGCATAGAAAAAATACTGGTGCTTAAGAGAAATATTGAAAAACAATACAATGTGTCTAAATATAAAGAAGAGGGAGATAGTTTGGGCGGGAACGCGAAAAGTGCCATAGCACTGCAGTGTTTCATTTTCTAAATTTGGTGTACATTCGAGTTTTTATGTGTAAAATGGTGGAGTTTTAGACATAACGGCTTGGCATAGACATAAAGCGCACAAGTGTAGGAGAGTGGAATATTGTAGTGAATTGTGATACTTCGTGCTGGTGTCAAAATCTCCCTAAGAAAAGCTTCTAGTAAAGTCTCCAGTACCTTACTGAGGCAACTATCAGTAAGTATGAAAAACAAAGGGAAGACCATGAATTTTAATATCATTTCATACAAATCCCCAATTTCATGGCGATTGCTGGGGCGACCCTAGCAGGAGCTTCGTATCACGAAGATGAATACGCTGCAGTCGATATGCAGAGTAACTCGTAAAGATTGTATGAGGAAACTCCAGTCTTTATATCCACAAGATTGTAGATAAAATGCAGAAGTGTCGCCTTCGCATGTGACATGCGTGCCTACGATCTCACTGCCATGGCTGCCCATGATCGAGAAAAATGGGGAAGGAAAAGCAGGAAAGTGGTCTCCTAGACTCCGAGGTGAGGTGGAGGCATCCGAGAAGGTAGAGTGTTAGCAATTGGAATGCGATTGGTATTAACGCTAGGATGAAGAAGTCAATCTGCTTTTAGATAATACTTGGGTTTGTTTTCTTGTACCCATTATTTATAATTTCAAGTAATACAATAATATATAACACTACAAAATGATTTGAAAACACTGCAAAAATAATAATATGAAGTTATTTCATTATCATTCTGAAAAGAATACAATGTGTGCAGAGTGAAATGTAACAAATTAATTCCTGCTAATGAAAATTGTATAAGTCGAGAAGGCGACTTGATTCCCAGTGCGCATCTAGAATATTATTGAAGAAATCACTGTTCGTGAGGGAATTGTAGGTGCACAGCGAGTAATAAAACACGATACAATTGATTGTTGCTATTGCGGTCACGTCGTTCAGTTACTGTTTTCACGTCTGACGTAATAACGTTAGCAACAAAGTTATGGTACATACGTGACTCGTTAAAAGGTGCCATTCTTTGCTTCTTCTCATCTTCTTTATGTTATGATCAGCGCTAGATCATATTGTTGTATAGAATCTATGAAGCTATCAATACACTCATATAAACTATGGTAGCCACTTATATTGCCTACCTACTTACTGTCCGAAAATAAATAGCATATCTATAGTCGTAGCATGACCTGCGACGTACAGATAGGCTACATAAGATTAATGTAGTTTGTAAGGAATATTTCATACATGGGTTAGCTTTTCCTACTGAAAGACCGATGGTTGCAAACGTTCGGGTAGAGTGAGGAAAATCGGCAAGGAACGTGGAACAAAAGAACGTGGCAAAGGTAGCTGGGATAAACTCTTAATCTCTCTCTCAAACTTGATTCTTTATGCGGTAGATGGAGGATCAAGTGTAATGGCACTTATTGTGAGCGTGTTACACCCAGAAGTAGACAGCATTATCCTATATCCGCTAGATGATCAAAGTTCGTTTTGATCACTTCATAAAATATTACTTGTCTCTCAAAAGTTGATTTACATCAAAAGAAGACCATCGTCAAGGATGAAACTTACGGACGAAGCTTTGTTAATAAAGGATTTCCTCTCATGGTTACTACAGTCGCTCCCGTAAAAACTATTTAAACCAAATAAAAAGGAAGAACAGAAGTAGGCTAATCCCTCAAGATAGCAGCGGAAACAATACTAAGGTATTGTGTTCATTAATATGATACTACTACTAAATTTTATTCTGTAGAAGGAACGTACAGTTCCTCATTTAAAATAATTAAAAATAAGTATACTTTAACAGAAAAATTCAATCGAACTATAGAACAACAACAAAATAAAGTAATTACAGATATACATACCTCAAAAGGTAGAAATGTACATAAAACTTTTCGTGAAGTCCGTTAAATAAATAAAACTATACAAAAATCGCAAGGAATCTAATTTACCAAATAAATATTCACACACCGCAAAATACGACTTCTTTCCAATACTGTCAGTATTACAATAGGTAAGTGTGCCATTTGCAACAATGATGTAAACAATAAACTGTATTTTTCAACGCTAACATCCACTTTCCTAATAGAAATAGCTTATCATTTACGGTGAACATCTGTATTAGTGGATGGCTGGCACATGGATATCACCTGTGATTGATGGCCGTGTCTGTTTCACTCTCGCGGCGAATATTTCATTAAGTGAGCTCTGCCAAGCCACGCCATGCATCATAGGCTACGGCTGGGAAGCCACGTTGACACCGTGATCTACTAAGCTTAGCAAAGATATTAATACGAGGTCTCATATGCAATATGGAGATGCGTTAAAAGTAATCAATGATCAACAGACTCAATTGGACCATTTAAGATATGACGGAAATTACCTACAATGTTTCCCATACATTTTCAAAGAAAAGTCAAATTTTATATAAACGATGAACTTCTTACTGTAATCATAAGACCCTGTAAAACCAAGTGAGTACAAAATCTAACCTAAGGTATATTATTATTTTAACCATAATTCGGGTAATCCTATTAATTGAATTTCCGGTGTTCCGTTCTTTTCTTTTGTATTTAAAAAGTATCAGAGGTATCCCTACTGTAGTATCTACCGAAGAAACCCAAACCTTTACATTATTGTCGACCAATGATAGTCAAATCACTTGTCGCATGTTAAACTTTAAAAACTAAAATAACAAACATCTCAGAGGGTCAATAGTCCCAGCAACGAAGTTTGACACAACGCAGCGTAGAGCAAAGTAAGCGTATAGGGCGAAACGCGATAACGGGAGGCATACGAGACGTGTGGAGGCGCACGTACCAACTCTAAGCAAATCCGAACATGCCACGCCACGCCAGAGTTTATTACCTTACTCATATTTACACAATTCGAGTGGGTGTTAGCGGTCTTGTCACCAGACAGCAACATGCATCTTCTTTAAAAATAAATCTGAATTCAAGTTATACTTCTGTATTTATTCTTAGTTCTTTAAAATAATGTAAATATAATTATTTAGAAGTTCCTTCACTCAAAACATAAAATGAGATGGTCAAGTAATGAAATCTGTGGTCCTTATAAATCTATAGAAAGGGTGTAATGAATGAATAGAACAAACGACTCTAAGAAATGCGGGACCCAAGTTGGGTGATTAAGTGTCTCATTTAAATGCAGTCTCACAACGCGGACTTCTCAAACGCAAAGGGAGCCCGCCACTCGCGGAAAACGGAAGACGCGTCTCTTCACAAAAGGAAGGAGAGGTATTTAAATTAGCGTAGTCGCTGAAAAAGTGCACTAACAACATTAGCGGGCAGAACAATGGAAAAGCACACAAAAGAGACGGAACCCGCTGACAAAATCTTCTATGCAAATACGGACTACTTACATGTTTGTGCCCTATATTTGCCATACATATAAATCAAAAGTTCTTTCAATTCTCTTGAAAATTCTGAACCACAAGAAAATGTAGAGAGTACACTGGAACGCCTCTAAGGATTTTCAATCTTGTGGTGAGGCGAACTTTTGTAGACTGTACACAGAGATCTGCTAACACCCGCATGCCCGATCTTAACTTGCGCCAATGAAACATTGCAACTCTGGGTATTTGTCATAAGTAAACGTTGCATGTCCAAATATTTACATAGCATTGTATGATAGGACGCTGTCTACTAAGTTTATATTGTTTGAAATCAAAATCAAATCAAAATCATTTATTCACATAAATGTAGGATTTGTGATGTCCCGTGTAAATTCTACTATTACATTATCGTGTGTAAATATTTATTTTAACATGCATATAAACTACTAGCCTATGCCCGCCATCCGGACGCGTGAATGTCGTCGCGACCTAAGCGCCATCTGTGTAACTCAAATTCTATATTACTAATCATAACACTGGTTCTACTTAACCGATTGCAATAAACAAACGTAAAATTTTAAATTAGACCAAACCCCTTCAGAAAAAAACCGCATCGAAATCCGTTCACTAGCTTTTACGTCCATCTTTTTACAAATATAAAATAGTAGGTATAGAAGATAGATTTATCACGAATTATAAATAATAAATTTAAAATAATCCATCTGAAACTCTCTAAGACGTTAACTGGCAGTGTTTGCGCGGCTAAGCACGTAATTAATTTCTTTGCAATTTACACCGCATAGCAAAGAATCGGGTAGAGAACTTATATTTCCAGATTTATTTAGCTGCAACATTTGCGCTTAGGAAGTTATTGTCGTCATACTCATTTTTTTCAAAGTGCCCGATTGGCGGCAATGGGCTCGCCCCTATTACGTGGGACCGAAAATTGGCGAATAGTGGGTGCTTAATACATCTCGCTTTTATTATGTATGTATGTAAAAAATAAAATATCGAAATAAACAAAATAATTAAATTGATATGATTGTTGTTACACACGATTAACGGAACGAGACGGAAGTGTTAGTATGTTATATTTAATATAACAATCTTTACAACTGTCGGTGGATTGCAAATTCAAATATGGCCCGAACACAACGTTTCTGTGCTTTGAAAACGAATCTGTATTCGCTGAATTGCCCAAAAAATATGCCATAGGGGAGTATTGAGGCCGCAATGCCATGGTATGTGGTTAACAGCGTATCAACGTTTACCACTGGGGCTAATTTAAATAAAACGTATGAAAAACTATTTTTTTTGCCTAGAGCCTGTTTCAATGCTCTTTATTTCGTAAGCTGAAGTACTTCCAACAATAAGGGCCATACTTACAACTTATACGTGTGACATACATCCTATCAGAGGCGGCTCGTGACCAAATATTATGGGTGTTCACTAAACATAAAAACGAAAAAAATGATACCTAAGGCGAATGTTTTTTCACTTTTATTGAAAAATTCCCGTAACCGTCCATGCCGATTTACCACTACTGCCGGCTCCATCGCCAAATACCAAACACGGGAAACAAAATTTGTTCTGATTTAAACACACGCGTAAAAGGTTTGCTTTTTTGAGAAAGAGCCGTGGCGGCTTTGAGTTCGAGACGCATCTCAAGAGTCTTTTCACAATGTTTAATAAAAGATACACTGTATTCTTCCATTTTTACACAAGGTCACGCACAAATAACTTCCTTAATAATTATTTAAGCTAAAAACCCCAAAACAATCACCGGCGCGTACGCGTCACGTGTTACTGTGTTTTGTTTATTTGAAAGAAAACATAAGAGTGGCAACAACGTAAATTTGTCAATCAGATTGCATAATGACCATTTGGCAACAGGGTGCGTGAGCGGCGCTCCAGGATCAGCTAATTTCTCCTATGAAATCTTTTGTTTCACGTGTCGGGACAGTACGATGTTTCTCTTTCGCACTCATTGAATTCAGTACTGGGATTTGTACTAAGATTTGTTTCATAGGAGCGCAATCGCTAGCGCTCCTCCCGTAACCCGGCCGAGTTAAGTTGCATCTCGCTGCAATGCGATTCTCTATGCGCTAGGTGTACAGTTAATTGGATCGGGTTGTATGTTTGAAAACGTTTAACTTTATAGGTATAATAGAATGTATGTCTAGGATGTACACACATTTTTTGTGGGAGTGCACTGCACCAGCGCTCTGTAGGACGAGCCGCCTCTGCATCCTATATATATATATGTGTGTACATTCACGCATTTATCCCCCGAAGTGTTATGTATGGGGGAATTAACATCCACATAATTGATCGATATTTATTATAGTGTCTCTACTGCAGAGTAGGACGCCCCAGATTGGAATCCTGACTATTGTATAATTTTATTAATATATATTGTATAATACTATTAATATGAATATTTTTTCTTTAAAAATATTCACCTTTACACATTTATATTGAGGTACAAATACAATATTACATGCATTTTTGTTACCAGCTTAAACAATGTAATCATAACAGACTACTACTGTCACGGATAATCAAAGAAATTTCTAGAACAGGCAACTACTAAATATGTACATCAACTCTTAATTTGAATGAAGTAATAAAAAGTATATCAAAAACATTATTCCCAATAGACAATCAGCCCCATATATTTAATAACAAAATATAACTTTGATAAATCTCATACTCTTCTTTGTCGTGTGCACAATTCTCTTAGCGTAGGATTCAAAGTTTTCCTTTCACGTATTAATATACACCCGTTGATACAATGATTTTACGAAATGCGATATCAAAAACACTAAAGAGGTTCCGAGTATGAGTTTTTAACTAATACGATTTTTCCACTCAAAGAGCAGTCTCATTGAAATGGATGAAAAATATATCAACTATTTCGTTGAATTAGATGAATTTGTTTATGAACATAGTTTGGTCTCAAAACATTCGTGAGATATTATAAAAACTCGCCTATGGCTCGTTTTTTATCTCCCGCTCCTATTTATTATGCACAAGTTTCTTAAACTAAACATAAATTATAATAATAATAAGAATTTAAAAAAGGTGTTAAAGCAAACAATTCAAGCGTCGAAAAATAAAGACCTTTGGTTAAACATTATCACTCAATGCGAAATTTCCAGAATTTGCTGTCAATTCTCTTGTGTACGAACATTATTATATCTAGATACTGGGCAGATAATTTATATCACTGTAACTTTAAACGTGTGATATGGGACAACGGGAATATTATTTAAGTTTAGAGACCAACAAGGTTAATCCGCCCAAACAAATTATGAACAACATTAATATATCCTCTGTACGCGGCAACTTCCCGCAATAAGCAGAATGTATTAGTGTTATTTATCTTAGCTCGAAGCGCCAACAAAGTTTTAATTGCAAGCGCCGATACAATTTGCGTACAAATGAATTTATTCGCTGAATCCGTAGTGCAATCTTGTGCGGGCCCCGGGTGGCGGCACGGGCGGTGTGAGCGCGCGGATTATCCGCGTGTGCCGAGCCGCTAATTGCGGGTAACGACGCGCCAACCGCCGAGCACCCTGCACCATACGCCCGCGTCTAACCTCGTTCGTACACCATATAGCAATATAGATGCATCACTGTATTGGATGCACTACTTGGCAGTCATACGATACGTATACGTTGTTGTATTAGGTGCGTTTATAACTTATAATGGCTTTAGATGTATCTACTGCTAGAGAATGCTGTAGATTACGACGCACCAACAAAATGTTAATTATGATAACTTCCTTCATTACAGCATAATTTGTGATATGAAATACCTACTCATACTACAGTATATGAACCTTAGTGATATAGCTACATATTTATTGCCCGAAGCTTACCGTCCTAAAATGAATATGTATGATATTGTTTGGGTAAAAATGTGAATATTTTAATTAAAATCATAGTAAGTACATGATGGGGGGGGGCAAGGGAGATGAACATGAGCAGAGAAGCTGCATTCGTGCTAGCGGAACTGGCACAGCAGTCGGTATCCGGCCTAACAAAAGGGTGATAGCGGTACGTGCGTAAATCAAACATCGCACAATAACAGAGCCTCCCGCGACCGCCCGACCCTCCTCCACAATCCCTCCTAGTTATAAGCCTCCCCGTGCCTCTATAGCCGTCGGTCGGTTCTCATAAATCTGCCATACTGAAATGTGCTGCACTGCCGGCCAGTCGCGTGACGGACGCCGTGTATAACTGTGCCAATAGGTTTTCAATGTCAGTGTACCTGCTGTTTCAATTCAGTTAATTTCGTCAGACGAGCTTTTTCACGGTATGCCTACCCTTATAGGTAGGCCTCTTTATGATTGTCCTTTGTGTTTTATTAGTATGAGTTTACGCTATCAAAGCAAAAATTTATCAATTAAAATGCCGCACGCCCGCGCCACAAACATGCATGTATGTTAATATTTGAAATAGCATATTGTGTGCTGCGCGGTTTACATCGTAGACATTATTCTCATGAGCTCCACACTACTGAAGCAGTCGACGGGGCATTACATTTCTCGTTCGGATGGTACGATACCATCGCACTTCGCTCCACTCACTGCAATTAACGCTACACAATGACCATATAAATCTTCTGTGAATACTCTGTTCATTCTATATTCCACGTGAATCTACATACGTGCAATATTTAGTGGCGGAGAACTCATTTATACAAGTATTGAATATATTATAGTTTTGAAAACAGAGACATAGAAACAGTGCAACTGACATAATTTTAACATCCATAATATGGAAAATAACAAAACTACAGCCGAATCACGAAAAGTCTAGGAGGTTAGAATACCACGGATTGAGGGCGCGTAGGGTATTCTTACTTATACATCTAGAGCCGAAGAACAAACAAGCCGCGAGCTGAGATTACGCTCCGAATAAATCAATGTTACGACGCGTTAAAATATTTAAGCTCACGATTAATGCCTGCCGCGAATTCGCGTCTTATCGAGTGAGTAGCTACGCCGCAACAATCGCAGATGTTCACCCTGTCGATAATGGCCTGATCCCGACAACTTATTAATCCCGAGCAACTTCGATCCTACACATAAAATATGATAAAAAAGTTATATATATTTTTTTAATATCTACTACATTCGGAAAACAAACTAAGTTCATAACAATGGTTATATTCGACTATTATTTAATAAATTAAATTCATGTTCTTTCCCGAATTTATCATTTATAAATTAAATAAATACCGTGTAATTTAGCCCACAGCTTATCGGATAACTGTAATGTGTCATGATAATATAGAAGTTTTACAAGGGCTCGTTAGTACGACTGTAACGATAACCGCAAAAGATAACTGTTTCTAATCAGCTGTAATAACACAGCCTCCTCTCTATCCTCTCTATCGCCACCCTCTAAGTGGCCTTGTTGAATTTTAGCTATACAGTTTATATAGCTACTGTAGTTAGTTGTAATATGAATCTTGATAAAATTAATGACAACTTGTAATTTGTAGATGATACACAGTTATTTACTGGGATGTATTTGCCCTTAGAATCGTTTAGTTGTAAATCGAATTTAGTATTGTAAAGAAGTTTCCGAACCTAGGAGGACGGCTGCTCCTGATATAACGATATACTGGCGGAAGTAATAAAATAAAACGATTTTACATCTCCAGGGGGAAACGAACGTTTTTGTCGAATGGGAAAAGTCGCGAGCGACTTCTCATTCTGCGATAAAATCAGGAACGTTTTACGACAATCTTCTTATTCGATTACTTTGCGTTAAACAACAATCTTAAGAAAAACTTATTCAACGAAGTTTCTTTGCAAAAAATTACAAATAATGACCGTCGCCTTTAAGAAACTGATGAGTGACGTGGATTCAGCTAATCATGAAGTATTATCTAGATAAGCTTTCCTATAGTGAAAAAATATAGTAGTATTTAATATAAAACAAAAACTTATAATAACAAAATTATACTTTTAAACCTACATTTTTTTAAGTCAATACACGTGCCAGTTTGTTTTAAGGCGTAAAAATTTTTGCCCCGGCGGCAGTGTAGACGGAAGCGAAAACACTATGCATAAAAAGTGTTCACTTTACAAAAATGTGTTTGACGAAACTAAACTTAGGCTGGGTTGCACCATCTTACCACTACAAAGAGCTGTGAATTATCACAATTTTATTTGTCAAATTATCAGCCAGTAGTCAAAGTATTACAATTTATTATGTGACTATGCTATTACTGTCAGACAAGGTTTGAATTAAACCATGGCAGTCCGGAAGTGCTGACAGAAGTGAAAACTTGGCCATACATATTAGTGATATTGCGGATGTAAATGTTCAGACATCCGCGGAAGCGAATGTTCAATATCGAATTTGAAATTCAATGAAACTATAACAAAAGATACTTCTCGTTACATTCTAATCGATACCTAGTACTATTGGTAATGGTACTTAAAAACTGAGTATCAAATAAATATGCATCAATTGAAAGTCGAGTATTTATCGATATGTCAATATCACAAATTTATTTCAACTCATTAGCAGTATTTAGCAAATTAGTTCTTCGGATCTTTTCTTCACACCTACTGCAATGCCTAAAAACAAAGGTCTTCGACCAAAGCGTCCTACCTGTTATGGTCTAGCTATGATGTCGAACATGGGCACTAATGGTGGGTTGAGTTCACCAATTAAAAGTCGCACAGCAGGCTATGGAGAAGAAATTTATCGATTTGTAATGATTGTACAATCAAAATCTAAGAACTATTTTTTTTTCGAATGCTCACATCACATCCGCATCATTTTTTCTAATGCGGATGTCTAAAAAGGTGCTGATATCCGCGGATACGGTTGCGGATGCGGCTGGTCGCAACATCACTGATATATATTATGTTTATACTGTTGTCGACTCGTTTGGGTTGTCACATATGAAATTGCCACAATCGCTGAATTGTTACAATGAACCTATGTTCTCCATCTCTCCCCTCTTTTCCTATTTTCCTTATGAGGAAATGAGGAAAATGGCCAATTGGGGAAGTGGGGAAGTAGGAAGACAAGGAATAAGAGGGGTGGAGGAATGAGGAAAAAACAAAAGAGGATAAATGGGAAATAGGGCAATGGGGAAATTGTGAAATTGAAAAGTAGCGAGGTTGGGAAATGGTAAAATCAGGAAACAATGGGCAGCTGAGAAGGGGAGAAGTAGAAGAAGACAGGTGAAGTAGAGTCGAGTAGGGAGTCGAATGGAGAGGCAAGTAGAGAATCGAGTAGAGTCGAATAGAGCGCTTAAATTTAGGTACAAAACGATGAATGATATCCACGCAAGCGTAGCCGCGGGCAATAGCTAGACAATATATATAACTAACGTAAACAAACGAACATAATCTTTCTCTTCGGCCGTCAGGTATTCATTATGACCGCGTGAGGCTTAAAATACGAAATGGGACGAGTGTGGGATGAACATAAACAAAAACAAAGTACACTTGCGTGATACATGAAACCTCAATGTTTTTTAAACCTCTTTAAACAGTCGTGCAACTCTAGCAAAATAAGAGACATACTGCATAAAATTTATTTCTTTGATTTTGTTTTAAACATTCACAAAGGGACGAAAAAGGTTCGAATTACTGACTGCTATTTTTGTCAACAAAACTTTCTAAATAATCCCCGCTACCTTCACAATTCCTTTGAAAATCAAAGCCGATCAGTGATTTGAAGATTTTGAAAAGAATTCAAGAGGGTTCTTGCGTCGCGACACGTCCTGTTGTTTGTAATATGCGACACTGGTGGACATTCGAAAAAGTGTCCAGCAGCGGGCGAGGTGACTGCGAGGGCTCCGCACTATGCTGCCGCATAATGAACTAGTCACGTAGCCACATTTCGTATTATTTCCTTGGGACGCATCACGTGACTTGAATAAATGTGGGCGGTC
The DNA here is from genome assembly GCA_963691645.1 of Pelosia muscerda. NCBI lineage: Eukaryota > Metazoa > Arthropoda > Insecta > Lepidoptera > Erebidae > Pelosia > Pelosia muscerda. Next base: position 12,766,820 of record OY829100.1, read on the forward strand.
GTTTCGCGGGATTCCAAGGCTCCAACGTCTCCTCGGACCCTCTACAAATAAACCGCTTTACGCACGATTCGGCAGCGGAGATTCATTATTCTAACTCTTACCGATTCATAATACATTACGAAACTTTTCTTTCTCATGGATCAATTTTATCTAACAACTCTTACGGGCTCCTGGGTTTTCGATCGTAATATATTGTGCGCTGTGCACAGAGCAGCTATCTTCTTATGTACAAAAGGTTTCTTACAAAACCAAATAATAAAATAAGTCGACTCAGATATGACAAGCATAATAGAGTAAGCTATAACTCGATATGACGACATTTCACTGAAAACGTGGTGTTAGAGAAATTGTGTTTCGTGTTAGTAAAGCTAATTGAAACAATAATTTCTTTAAAGAATTAACTCCCATTATGGTATCATTTCTTTTTGTCGTGATGTTTCTTATGAAATTATCGTTTCATTTAGCTTTACTGATACGATGGAAAGTAAATAATGCTAATTAAATGAATAAAACAATATTAATTAAAAACAATAGTCAAATCGTATTTTTTATGCCAATACGTAGGTACCCGGAGTAGGTACTACCATGTGTCTTCGGCTTCGAGAGCGTTTCCCCAACATCCTGTATTTATGAGTTACAATAATAAAGACAAGTAGGAAGGCCGTAAAGGTTAGTATCATAAATTGAATGATATTTCTCTTACCATTTATATTAGAAAACTTTAAATTAAATAATAAATTTCAAGGTTTTGTAGGTATATACATAAAATATAAATATTAGGGCAGAAGCTGAACACCTTGGACTATAAACCGTATGCATATATGTTATAAATTTTGGGTTACATTCATACAATATGTCCTTTCGCAAGCTCTAGTCTCTCTGTATACCAAATTTCATCAGGATAGTTACAAAAATCACCAACATTCTTCTCCATTTGAGCCCCTTTTTTCGCAATATAAGGTGAAGCTGTGGGTGTAAATAATACCGAATGATATATATAGAAAGTGACGTCACTTGCATAACGTCATCTAGCGGTATGTAATAAGCTTAAAAACTCATCCATTGGATAAATATGTATAAAAATTTCACAAAAATTCTACGCAACCGATGGCGATCACAGAAAAGTATGATTTTAAGTTAGACCAAACAACATCACGGTCCATCAGCCAAAAAGACAGACAGACAAGGATTCCAAAAAAATATATTTTTGCGTACTATACTATAAGTAGTGTATAAGGCTAACCGCACATTGGCGTCACGTGTCTTAAGACAGACTTGTCTCACACAGACAAGTTGTCCTACAACTGTTTTGTCTGCGTCGCGGCGCACATCTCAGGCACAACTGTTTTTAACCCCCGACGTAAAAACGACGGGGTGTTATAAGTTTCACGTGTCTGTACATATTTTTATACAAATACCTCAATATGGATGTCAAATGAAAGGGCTTGACTAGTAGAACGAGATACACTACGACAAATTTTGAATACAAGATGGCCGCCGCCACCGAATAGCAAATTACCTCTTTTATTTACTAATTTAAAAAACCCCCGACACGAAAAATACCGTCAAAAAGTAAAAAAAAAGTAATTCATGCGTTGTCGTGTCGGGGGACCTTGGATCGTTTCGAAAACATGAGGGAGTGTTACAGTTACCAGTTAGGTCCCCCATAAAACGGGGTATCTGTCCCTATAGGGACAGATTACCCCGGGGAAGATTTAAGCGTACATAGGGATATATCCCTATGTACGCTTAAATCTTTAAAACTACGCAACGTTTTTTGACGGATTATGATGATTAAAGAGGAAGGTTTATATGTATATAACATCATGCTACAACCGACTGGTGCGGAGCAGAAGGGAAAAATGTTGCATAAACAGGGTGAATAACACCAGATTATTTTCATTGCCTTAAACAGATAATTCCACCTTCTGTTCTATGCTACTTTGCTTTTGCAAGGTACTCATATCTTGTGTTTGCCAGATTATTCACCTCTTTATCTGTTATCATTAGCCTACTAACTCGGAGAATACGAAAATACGTGATCCATTCTACAATGGTAGGAGAGTACCTTGGGTCTACAGAATACCGCGGCTAATAATAACCTCATGTTGTGTTGATGGTGGTGAGTAGGGTAGCCAGAGCTCACTGTAGAGTTTTTGTGTTGTCAGTGGGAAGACCGAGAAACCCTTTGTCTTCTACACTAACAGCACAGAGACTCTCAACCTTCTCCCCTTCCTCTTCCCCATCCCCAATCTTCTCTATATGATCGGCAGTATTAATGTACAAATGTGACGCCAATGGTTTTGCAAACGTCACGGTAACCACTTTTCATCAGGTGGGCCAAGGGCTTGTCAGTCACTTAAGTGGTATAATAAATAAAAATAGGTTTTAATTTTAGGTTCTAAAACAAATGGTCCAATGGTATAACATGTAACTTAAACAGAATTTCAATTCAATTTAAACATACCAAAACTTTATCGTAATTAACTAGGTGCTTCATATTATGCGGCAACGAAAGGATTGAAGAAGTAACCTTTTGCGTCACACCCATGTTATTTTTCTAAGACAGAAGAATTTCAAGATTTCTTTAATCATGAAATATATATTCGTATCACCTTGTTGTGAAATGGCCTAAACCAAGGTCAGTAATTTGTCTTTTGCTCACATAGTGTATGTGTCCTAACAAAAAAGAATATTACAGTTCATATCTACTTACGATAAAACTTACACAAATATTACCAAGCGATAAAGACGTCACCAAGACGTAGGTAGCACATCCTCTCGGACCGCTGTATTAGACGTGTAAGCAGTTTATTGTGCGGCAGGCTCGCTCATAACTACCCATTCTCCTAGGGATAATGTCGGACAACAAGCGACGTTATGTTTATTTCAGACAAAGTCCACCTTATAAAGGTCTCTACCATATAAGTGGGCACGAATATTATATTTACACAAACATTTCATATTACAATTAGCTATTATCATGATGTTGTTACCCTGGAAGAATATTTTAAGAAAATTATTTTGTCTTAATCTACAACGTAAAATTGATCTGGGCAAGAGGATTTTGAATTATATAGGTACTTCACAAAGCAGTACGGCGTAATCGAAAAAAAATATTTTATGTGTTTCAGTAGACTTGCGAACAGAATCCGCACACTCATGCGAATGACGCACGACTTACCTATACATAATCGGGTTATATTTTTTTAACCGATTTCTAAAACAGGAGTCTCCTCCTATTTTAGAAATCGGTTCGCTGAAATGTTGAAAGTTTCTGTATAGAGTATTCAATATTAGTCTATCGTACCTTGGATTGCCTCGTAGAGCAGCGTGGTGAAGTGCGTTGAATCCATTGTTGTTCGTAAGAGTCATGTCAGCTCCGTGTTCCAATAATAGTGACAACATGTCGTCGCGTTTTTTCGAAATGGCATCGTGCAGGGGCGTGTCACCTTCTGAGTCCTGTATAAAAGAATAAAACATTATCTTTATTTTCTATACGTTCCTCAAGAAGATTCATGTGTAGACAAATTAGGACACTATGCACTTTAATCTGTAAAACGGGATAAGCCGATTCTGAGCTAGTGGCACCTGCGACGATATTCGCCTCCTGAATTATAAAGCACAGCCCGTCTCGAGTATCGCGACAATTTTCTAAAACATCAAACCGCTCGAATGAATAATTGAGGCAGCGGCGGAGAAGGCGTTTAGGGCGTGGATTATGGCGACTTGCATAATTTATAAGCGTCTCAGAGTGCTTTAAGCGAGCACCTAAAGGTAAAAACCAAAATAGCAAGCTGCCCGATGCACTGCTCATCTGATGGACGCTCAAGCTAGCCAGAAACGGTGTCGAGTTCAGTAATATAGGGCGCGCGCCGCAAAAAGCGCGGCTACCGCGTCATTATCATAATCACCCGTGCTGCGTGCCGCTACGGTACCGCCCAAGCCGTTTTGCTTTGTGAACGTACATTAAGAGAGGCGAGCGTTGTGCTCTGTCATTCCTGCAATTAATTTGCAAGGGTCCGTAAGATGAATGTTTTTACATCGAAATGATAGAAAAACTGAGGGTTTGAGTTAGAAATATCTTTTTCTGCTATTCTTGATTGTTACCAAGGTGGTGCTTGGAAGATGAAGTGTGAGTGGCAAGTTTATAATCTTGAGTTTTATTCCTGCAGGAAATCAACATGTTTAGGTACTTATATTATTTAAAGAGTAAATAAGTGCTTTCGGTTGAATAGCGTACATGGATCAGCAGCTCGGTAGACGACCATATTCTCGCGCGCGCGCGCGTGCCACCTGATTGAATATGGCTACCGTGGCCTATGGACGTTAGCAACACCAAATGTGTCACATTCGTACTGCGGACCATATAGAGAAGAGGAGCAAGGGGAAGAGGGGGGGGAGGGGGAGAAGATTAAGAGAGTCTCTGTACTGTTAGTGCAGAAGACAAAAAAGGGTTACTTCGTCTTTCCACTGACAACACAAAACCTCTCCAGTGAGCTCTGGCTACCCTACTCAATACCGGAAACACGAAACAAAGTTATTATTAGTCGCGATATTTTGTAGGACGGTAGTACTTCCCGAGTCGAATTGCTTAATTAGGACGGGAGATACCGTTATGTCCTACCTCCGGTTTGCGTTACCTTGAGTACCCATCCTTCTCCATCCTATGGGTACAAGTAGACCACTGCTTCATTAGTTAAATCTATGTGTGTCTCTATCGTTCCCATACAGGACATGGCGAGACAACTCGACTCTTAGAATATCTGAGACAGGCGGCAGATGATGCGCAGGAGCGGTTTCCGCCCGCTGAATTGGCATTTTAACGCCCACCATTGGATCTGGTTGGAATCCGCCAAAACAGACCATGTGGGAGGAGCCGCCTACGCATTTGCTCTGGCACATGGCCTGATCAAACTGGTACACGAGGTCCCTAGGATACCAGAAAGGTCGGGCCTGTCACCCTGTCTGCTGGACCTTGTCTGCGTGGAATACTGCTCGCATCCCTGAGATGGCTCCGCAAAGTAGGTACTTACTGGTTGCACTCGATTAATGGGAGTCCTGAGGTCATGAATACCTTTAATGCTTGGCAGATGCGTAGAGATGTTGCATCCTTGGCATTCCATCTCCATCTCTACCATGGTGAATGCTCTGATGAGCTGTTCCAATGAATCCCACCCTCTCCTTTCCTACACAGGACAACACGTAAAGGGCTTAGAGGTCACCCGCACGGTTCGGAATGTTCTATCACGAACCAAGCTATTCAGTGAGTCTTTTTTCTGCCGCACCATTAAGTTTTGGAATTCCTTACCAACTTACGTGTTTCCTCCGTCCTACTGTCCTGGGTCCCTTTTAAACGGGGCGTCAAAAAGCATATGAAGAGGTCGTTAAGCTAAGTGCCACCATTGTAACACTACGTGTTTATAACGGTGACCCTCTTACCTGAGACTTAGCCTTCAGCTTACCATCAAGCGGGGTAAAGGCAAATTGACGTGCCCCTAAATTAAAAATAACTGCACAAGAAATTAAATTGTCAATGAGAAACGGTTAAGTTTTAAATATTTACTGGTAAACCACTTGAAAATTAGAAAAAATATCCTAATGCAAAACATAAACATTGTCATCAAACCATTTTAAAGTTGAAAAATGTTCATAATAGAAATCAATGTATACAGGGCGTCCCACGGCCTTGAAACATGGAGGGAAAGTACCTTAATTATGTAAATGGGTATGGATGGATGTATTGTAGATACTGAAAGAAGACTTTATTTTAGTTTTAATTTTATTTGAATGCAGTTCAAAATTAGCAGTTTTTAAAATTAAGGTACTTTCCCTCCATGTGGCATGGCCGTAGGACGCTCTGTTTACATTGTCATTTATCAACAGTCAGTGCGAGTAAGCTGAAATATAGTTAGGTGTATAGGTATACGAGAGACATGACAAAGCATCCGACACCCATTCAGATGCAGTAATTCAGTGCAAGCTCAACCACAGACACGAGGTAATTCCGCGCAGAATAGCAGTGTTAAATATTAATCGTATTGGCATATAGATGGTCATTACAGGGTGTAATTAATGCCATAGTATCGCGGTGCCAGCATTGCATGCGCTGATGAATTTTTTAATTGTTCATGATTTTGTAAATGTACCTAACTGTTGTGAATAGTGAATAAACAAACATATAATAATCAAAGCATGTAGAATTCCACGTTATTTATAAGCAACCTTCACGAAGTAAATGTCTTCAAAAAGAAAAGTGTTGTCAAAACAAAGCGTCCGTCTTAGATTTTAGTTTAGTTAAAAAGGTTACGAAAAATCTACCGCGAATTGTATTATACAAATACAGGGTACATCAGTGATTGATATTTATCTATATACAAATAATTGTTTATCTATCACTATACTTAATGAAAAAAGCAGTGGCGTATAATATCGCAATAATAAGACTTTCTAGTTTATAAGCGTAGACTGCGCAGAAGGTAAACACGCCTTGGTAGAAATAAGTGTTGAGGCGAAATAAGAAATGTGATTTACGCGGCAATATCCGCAGGTGCACACGAGCTGCAGTCTGCAAACCTAGCGGCGGCAAAATGACTATCCTCACGAATATTATAGCAGCCTAGTTGACGGCCTCATAACACACTCGCCATCAAAATATTTTAATTCAAAGGATATGTGACATGTACGAACCCCAATGACTAGTTTACGATGTAATAAATTTTGAACTTGATACTAGAAAGACGGTTTCTAATGCAAAATACACGAAAATCTAAACTAATATCATAAAGAGTAAAGGTTTGTTTGTTAGTTTGTTTGTTTGTTTGGAATGAATAGATTCAGAAACTACCGGACAGATTTCATATTTTTTTTACCGTAGGGAAGCTACACTATTCCCGGTGAACATAGGTTATACAGGGTGTAAGGGGAACGCTTCCGAAGCCGAAGACCCCCCTAGTAGTACTCATGGTACACAACATATTGCCATGAAAAAAAATAGGAGAAAATTCCTTCACCGTTGGGAAGCTATACCTACATACGATATATTATGTTTTAAAAAATATTGGGGATCCTTACTAAAACTTTGATAATGTAACACAAGGTGAAAAAAAAAAGGCCTAAAACTTCCTTACATCGCGTGCGCTGGTGCGCTGCGAAAACAATGGATGGTACGAGTAGAACAAAATAATGTACTACTTAACAGAACACATCATTATCTACAGAGAGTCGCGACGGTAATGTCTAACTATTATTAGAGCAGAGGAGGAGGGGGTGAAAGGAATAATGGGAAATGGTATGATGAGGAGGTGGTGGGTAGAGGAAGTAGTTGGGGGCGAGAGGGAAAGGGGATGAGGAAAGTGTTATTACAAGAAGGAGAAGGTTAGAAGGGGAGATGGGTAGATGGGGAAAAGGGGAGATGGGAAAATAGGATAAAAAAGGGAGAGATGGAGGGGAAGATGAGGTTGAGGTCTAAGAGATGGAAAGGGTGGGTTATAGAGAGGATAAGAGGAGAGAGAGAGGCCAAGGGAAAGCGTAATGGGCGAGGATCAGGAGAGTGAGAATGAGAGGAGTAGAATAGGAAAAAGGAGAAAGGGAAATGGAAAAGAGCAAACGGGGCGAACGGAGCAAAATGTGCAGAAGTGAAGAAAATAGTTGAAAAACAAAATAGAGAAGTGGAGGAATGGGAAACGGGAAATCAAGAAATAGGAAAATGAGGAGATTGGTAAATGGGGAAAATAAGAAAAAATGGAAAGTGGAGATGGGGAGAAGTAGTAAAGAGAGGTGCATAGAGAATCGAGTAGAGTTGAAGAGAGCTCTTAAATTTACAACCCAATAATAGACATCCACGCGGGCGGAGCGGGAAACAGCTAGTAAATATATAAAGAGGAATAGGTGAGTATGTTTAGAATTCTTTATTGTTATACCTACTTACTACAAAATTGATTGATTGATTTAAGTTTTATTCTTGTACCCGTTTCAAGCAACATAACATTGAAGTTGATATTACAAATATTACGCAAATTATGACGTAGGTACAAAGTATTGTTACTTTAGTACCGGAGTAATGGCACTATAATAAACTTGGAATAAACACAAAAACGCCTTGATACCCCAGTAATAAACACAAAACAACAAGGTAATTACTCAAAGATAAGAACAACGCGTCGAGTTTCAGACTCCAGCCGTGCCACGGCGACGACGACGGTGTGCCAGCATCTTTAATACCTGAGGTTAAAAATTTGGTGGCTTTGATAAATACGCTACTCGTAGAATAACTGGATAAACAAAGAGCTTCCTTATCAGCGGAATTAAAACACGAAGACTTAAAGTAAGCTCTCAAAAAGATACTAAGCCCGTTCTTACATTAGTTAGGCAACTAAAACGAAACTCGAGTTGCAGTAACTCGGGTTAGACGTCTCAACAAATCCGTAGCTCTAAAAAAATATCAGCAAGAAGGCGAATTCAGCGAATTGGTTGAAATGACGAAACTCCACTTTTTTTCTATTTGCCTAATGTAACAACGGTCTAAAAGTCGGTTCTTTGAAGTTACGATTTTATAGGTATCATAGAGCATTTAATACTTGTAGCTGAAAAAATACAAGTAGATTTTAAATAAAACAAGTCTTTCCCGAAACTTGCATCCAGGCGCGATTTCATCATTGACGATGCAGAAAGAAAACAACTAATTGTTTAATTCCAAGCCATTAAGTCGAGTATTACGGAAGGATTATTCACGGGCCATATACCACAGCATCGGAGCCTGCCAGTAGCGTGTTTCGACTACAGCCGCATCCAAAAGCGGGCCGCACCACCACCGCCCCCACCCTGTCACTACCTTTACGCATCTATATCTATACTAATAAATATTAATAATCTAAGACTAACATTATAAAGAGGAAAGATTTGTTTTTTGGTTCGTCTGTAATGAATAGCTCCAAAACTACTGGACTGTTTTCAATCATTCTTTCACCTATAGAAAGCTACAATATCTAGGAGTAACATAGGCCTTATGCCACCATCCAAGGGAGCGGAGCAATAATCATAAATCTTTATAGATCCGGTAGATTTCTATACATTGGCACTAATATCGCTCACAAAGTCATGACAACAATTCGGTAGGATATACATACTAGAGTACAACAACAACAACAAAGTTTACATTAGCTTTGAACGCAAGCTATATATATATTGAAACAAGATATTCATTATATTTTCTTATATAATATTTACTGTGACATTTTTTACGCACTGTATTTTCAGTTTGTAATTTCCCACCTGTCAGGTAAATTTTGAAGAAAAAGGATATGTGGGGGACTTTAATGTTTGCACACTGATCATTACTCTATGGTTATAATCTTATACATAATTGATACTACACTTGTACTTCTCCACTGTATAGATGAAAGTTATAATCTTAATTTAAAACGACTCTTTTAAAATTTTAAATCCTCTCATCTCATGCAATGAGGATGAGCTCATGCATTGTACTTTTGTATATAATAACCGGCATCCAGCGGCAGTGTGCATGAAGGAAAACAATATGAAAGTTGAAGAAGCGAAAAGCGTGTGCCGGAATCGTAACAAGTGGAAATCACGTAGTACCGGTGAAAGTGAAGAATATCATATATAATCGTGATAGAATAGAATCCATAAAAAGTTGTTTCATTTCAAGATATGAAACAAAATAATTGAATGAATTGTTTGTTAAATTTCGACGTTTATGTGACAGTAGTGTCACAAAGTAGAATTATTTGTATGTACACATTCGTATCAACATCACATATCGATTGACTCGCTAAAATACGTAGTGCGGACTTTGCACTAGCAGACTACGCCTTCATCAGGCGCCTTGATTAATTGTGCAGAAATAAACCCAGCTCTATTCGTATCCATTCACATTCACTCACTGCATTATATCACGAAATATATAAAACGAAGCTTCGGTCACATATGACTCTATACTACATAGCACGTGGTAGTGCTGGCAAGCTTCTGACAACCAATATCAAATTATACTAAAATGGTTCCACTTTGTGTAAAGCTCAAAGCGTAAATATACACGAGTATGGGCCGAATAAATTATCCGATATGATTGAACCAGTAAGTAGACACGTAAAATATTCAGGTCCACGAATTCAATAATAGTTTGCAAACTTTCAATAGTAAACGTAGTGAATATTCGAAAAGGAAAGTATTTTACTAGGTGAATATTGGTGCCATGCGAATGTGCCAATATTACGATGCGAGTATAGTTTTTCGTATCCACCTACCTAACGCTGCGGCCATGTCACAGGTGTCGGTAATGTGGCACAAATCGAACCTTGGGTCAAAAATACCAATTTGGTATGTTATCTAACTAAAACCCTTGTATAAAAAGGTGCCTATAAATTATCATGCCATTAGTTTTCATAATAGGACAAGTATTTATTAGTCTAGTGTTACCGGCACCCTTCATTTATCTATATTATATACGTGAAGCGAAAAATTCATCATTTTCAGAAGATTGTGTGAATGGAGGTGCATAAAATTCGATTGATTCTAAAGTTTATATGTATCATTTATGTAATACAAATATAGAATTCATACAAGACTTATGAAGAGACTGTTCAGTTTATGTATAATATTGTACATTATTTAAAGATTTTATTATCATATGTTACGCTTAAAAAGTGCCTGCGTAATAAATATGAGTGGTGAGTGCTACAGAAAGAAATCATAAAATTTCAGGTGACGTCGGTCCTTCCATAAATTTATCGACAGCTCGTGGTAACAGGCTATAAGGAAAATATTTATGAAGTAGAACAGAGCCCTGTGCGATTTTCATTAGCTAATTATAAGCCTACAGTTCCAACCTGAATGAAGGCAAACTTCTAGATTTTTCATGAATCGCATACTGGATATAACAATATAAAGGATTTATTTGTGCGGTATTAAAATATATCGTGTACTTACGTACACTCGTAAAACTAAGAGGGTAAATATTGATTACAATCTTCTATCACTTGCATCATGTCTAACAGAGCTAACTAGGCTAATTCTCAAGTTTAATTGGCACGACTGATTCAGTTAGTAATGTACATGACAAAAGTTTATTGGTAGTAGCACGATATTCGAACACTGGACACCCATCGCGCAACCGGAACGTAGCGCTAACCATAACTTTACTATCTACGAGCGTAGCATTGCGACACGTAGCTCATCGTAGCGCGGAAAATAAAGCGTTAGCTTTCGTACCGTCGCGTTTGAATTTAAACACAGTATAGCTTCTGTAAAACACTTGTATCCTTTAACAATAAAACATAAAATCGAATAATAAAATAAGGCTGGTCATTTTAAGTAATATAACACGTTGTCGAGATGACGTTTTATGAAAATATTTTCGGAAATATTATTCTTTCTGAATGTGACACGACCAATAAATCGTATAATGGTGTCGTAAAATTTCGGTGGTATTATCTTGGGAAAACCCGGCTATTTTACATTCACCTGCGAGGTTTCCCTCCACGTCCAATTTATGTTAGTGGGCACAAAACGAACGCTGACAAATGTGGAAATAAAATGAACATACGTTTTATCTCTACGCTCACGGAGTCGGTTTTCGTACTCGTAGCGGTATAGGGCGAACGAGGGTCGAGGGCGGGCGGGTGGCGTGCCATCGAGGGGCGCTGGCGCGAGACGTGGACTTTTCCCCGTACAGAGCTGGGAGCGGCTTGTTTCATAAGAATTCACGTGGAGTCGAGATGAATATCCGACAAAGGATCATTCGACATACATTAGGTGAGTATACACACAGTAGCACCTCAAAATTAGATTCTTGTGATAACATGAGTTTATTTTCAGATTTCTCTTTTAATGACATTGTAATTTCATGATAAAATTCTATGAACGAGTTTATTGTACGATGACTGCTATGTTCTTTTTTGGATTTATGAGTTTCTTGCAATGTAATCAGAAATAGCTTCTGAAACAGACGGGCCGATTTCGAAGTAATTTTAACACTGGCAGATAGTTGATTTGGCGCAGCTTTATTTTCAAATAATATTTGGGGTTACTTAGTAGTTAATATGGTATGGTTTTATTTAAATGATATAATAATATTTTGTTGCTACAAATAAGAATACCTTTGCTAAATACTATATACAACGTGTCCCAAAATTCAACGATAAGTCGGCATCGGAGTATGTACTCATGACTACTCGGGAAAAAAAGAAATAAAATGTATAACTCTTTTTTTTAATCACACAGACTTTTATAAATTTCATCGATATTCGTTCCATTATGCTATTTTCAACTACCATGACTACAATTTTTGATATTTAGCAACCTAAGAAGGGTGGCTATCTACTACAATCATAAATAGTTAAACCGATGTCGAGCCCGGGAATCAAACACAAAATAGGAAGCATTACATATATGTATAAGTATTACACTAATAATGAGTTCACTCGATAGCAGTTGGACTAAGGGTCGGGAGCGGATATTGTGACTGAAACGACAAAGTCTTTTAAAACATTTTTAACCGACTTCCGAACAGGAGGAGGTTCCCAATTTGATTGGCATTTTTTACGTTTTTCTTTTAGGAACAGGTCGGCAAAATAACACGTAAATATAATACCTAATCATTATAGTATTTACACTTAATTTAGCAAAATTAATACCTATTGTAATATTCACATATTGTTAAAAATATATAACTTACTTTTACTATCGAGGTGTTCTTTAAACGGTCGTATTTACCATTTATTATGGCAAGATGTTAAAAGCGTTCCTGGATATTGCAAACACTCTTTTAGTTCGTACTTAGATACGTACGACGACGGACGAAACTAAGTGGAACTTTTCCTACGTTGCTGAACGTAAAAAGAAATTTTAAAAGATACTTCACATCGTGTAACTACAAACAGGCTTTGAACTTAAACTCAAAGTACCTTAAGTTAAAAATTCATGGGAATGTGTAAAACGATAGCATTTATTTGTTGACAGAGTTTCGCTACGTGTAGAATAATAGAGTAATATAGTATAAATGGGCTTCACGATACGTAATCTGAGGGAGATAATGAATTAAGCTACTATTTTATTCGCCACGTGGGATGACATACAAAGCTCTTAATTTAGAAAGGGTGGGAAGATAACGAGTAACAATGTGAGCTATTTAATACGTACAGGTGTACGGGGAAGTAATATCACAACGAGATGTAGCCCGCGTAGTCGATAAATACATCTCCCTCCCACACCAGCGCTTCGACGCACACTTCTGATAACCGCGCATATCGTAAAACTTTATTTACCGCCTCCACTCCAATTTGTCTTTGCGAAAGTTCCCAACTCAGATATGACGATAACTTTCAGTTGTTACGTATAAAGAAACGTCCAATACGCAATCTATGGTTTGACAGAAACGTGCTTGAGATGTTTTTCACATTTATACTTGAGTACATACAAATACAATGTAGATATGTGATTGTGTTTGCCAAGTTTTCTCTTAATTTTGAAAATAATAATAATAATTTCGAAATATCTAAATCGAATTATTGTAATAACACCTACGATAGACCGCATATCGGATGCCGGTCGACCATAAATAGATACAACCATTAAATTATATATGGACAGCAGGTATTGATAAATAAAATTGTGATAATTCACATGTAGGTACTTCTTTGAATTGATTTTTTTTAGTCTCGATGAACACTTTTCATTTAGTAAAGACTCGTACTTTTTATACAGATTGTTTTCACTTGAGATCGGCACTGCATGCCGTAGCGCCACATTTTTTTTGAACTTGAAATGCGTAACAGACGGTGTTACCTTTTTTCTGGTTTAATTTACTGTAGTAACACAAAAGTGCTTTCGCACCCGGTGAGTTATTTCCCATAGTCCCGGAGTAATTACTCGGCGCGGTACATAAGAGCCTCGAGGCCGAAGAGTACAGGCGCGGCAAGTGTTACGAAATACCTAATGCAACACCAATACCTCTTTCATCGACATGATCTAAAATTTTAACACACTATAATATTCAAATATTCAATAACTACAGGGTAATTAAAGAATTATGTTGATGAGTAGATATCTCGTTTAGTAACTTTTATAAAATCATTTTTTGAAGAATATTAGCAACCGACATGATTAATATTCCCTCTAACCCCTCAGCAAAGCTCAATGACTTGTGTCAGTAGTGTAATAGCCAGGGACCTCTCGATCGTAAGACTGACTCCTTAACCACTGAACTACCGACGCTTCTTTTGTATCTTTTGTTGCTGAGGTAACCGCTTCTCATTAAATTGAAGCAAAGCCATCGTTTGATTTTTATTTAAACATTTCTTTTACAACATAAATTGGCATTTACGAAAAAGTAACAGAGCAGAGATAAAAGTTATACACGTCTAAATAAATTTATTTGAACAAAGGACTGATATTTTTACATGTGCTATATTATGAATGTGGACTACAGTGTTGCTAACTGGTTATATATAGTTAACATACTTTATGTACATTTATAATATAACATACCTACATTATGCTGACTTGGGTAATACTGTCTGTTTCCCCACTAATATTAGTCTAATTTCATTCGTATATAATATATATATATATTCATACGAAGAATTGTAATTAGATATACATACGTATCCTGTATATAATCCTAAGTAAACATTTGAAGAACGGGCAATCAAATTACGCCCAAGTGTTCACAGGAGTGCAATTTTGACTAATTGTTCACCCTTGTGTCTTCATTTTATTTCAGATTTTTGATAGTTGTAACAGATAAAATCTTGTCAGGCGTGAGTATTTACTATACTGTACCATAATTGGTACCCGGTAAGTGGCGTATTTCAAATAGGTAGCTTTTCTTTTATACCTATATTTCATTAATAGTAATATCATGCTATTACCGTTGAGTAAGTAGCGTTGTGCAAAATCACGATGTCTTAGCGGTACGAAGATGGCAATGGCGTGCGCTTCGTACCCGCTGGTACCCTAATGAAGCCGTAACGAAGCGAGGAATGGGAAAACCAACATCGGCGCGCACCGGCACAGCTGCTTTTATTATCATGATCTGTATAAAAATTATTCCGAAACAATACTACTTTTTATAAAATGGCTCGACATTTAAAGTACAGCTATATAATTTTATTTTACTAAAATGTCGACATATGTACATATTTTTCTTTAATAAAGTAAGCAAGAGTCGTCGTTTCCACTAGGTGACCGATTTTGCGTTTGTCTGTATCTATATCCGTAGGTTTCTAGAGGGGGCCCTCTAGACTGAAAGTAATTTTCATCAAACATGGCACACGTGTTCTTTAATTGAAAACAACTTTTGTCGATTTTTTTAGCGGGTAAAATCGGTGTGAAATTGTGCTGTCACGTCATTTGTGAACGGATCTTGAGTATAGATGTTAGGTGTCATAAGTGTATTTAGTTCGCTAAAAATCGGTTAGTAAATGAGATCTATACTCTGTATATCATACTCTCAGATAAAAGCAAACTTATCCACAATTGCGAGTCTAGGTACTGTTTACAGAACTACAAGTGATATGAATTCTAGTATCAATAGGTACTTTTATATTCATAAGTACATTACTTTGGTCTTAATTTTTAAGCATTCAAGTTCAAGATTTTAATCACTATTGCTGTTTTTTCAGATGGTTTCTGAGGAGGCTGGAATTATTCCAGCCTCCTCAGAAACCATAAAGCATCGACAAACAAAACTGATTAGGTATACTGACAAATATCTACGATTTAAAAGATTCATGGCAAATAAGGGAAAAATAACAATCCAACTGGGATTAACTAAAAAGCAGATTCAGATCACGGCTGTGTTAACCCGCGCTCGAGTTCGATATTCGGCTGATGGCCCCTGTGCTACTCGCCGCAGTCCGTACTTATAATCTAATATTCGCAATTTACGAGGATCACAGAAGGGTTCCGCTGGGAGCCATACCACTGTCATCGCGGGCACGTACCTTCCGCTTGCACTTATCCTCGTGTTATCTATACCTTTATAGCGTATTGTTTTGCGGAACTCGTATGGAAATATTCTTAGTATAAAACTATTCGTCCTGGGACTTTTAGACTGTTTACCTCCAACCTACTTCTATATAAATCATCTAGGTTAGGTACTAAGCGAGAATCAAGAGATTCAGGGATTTTAAAATATCAGTACTTTCAGTTATTAAGAGTAGTAATCTTACAGTTCTGGAATTAAAATCAAAACTTGGCATTATTTCATGGTAAGTTTCATTTTAATGGTTACTTCGGAAGGTTTTGTGATTGATTTTGTTTTTATTTTTATTATTATTGAGTTCTCAATGGTTTTTACCATCTCGAAATGTCAAAAATGTTTAACGCGCTAAAAAGTTTTTAAGTCAAAAATTCTTTAAAGATATGTAAACTTTAAGAAGGTAGAAGTCTTCTTTTTTAATTGACGCCATTGTATCTGCATTCCGTATTCAGTCTGTCCTAGCTACCTTTTAAAGGTCATTAGTATATGTGGATGGGAGTCACCCCACCTTCCGTTTACCGCATCACGATCTTCAATTTAAGATGCACTGGCTTCAAGGGCCTTCAGTCCTTCAACTGGTGTGGCTTACCACTTGATTACTTATTGTGTGAGCTATGCCAGTAACTAAAATTTTTGTTGGATAACCTCGTTACAAATTTTAAATTTCAAAGAGACTACAAACATAACTTGTTCCATTGTCCGCTGCACGATTTTTAGTTCGCGAACTAAATTTCACCGTGAATGCCCTAAGTTTAACTGTTGTTTTATATGAGGTGAAAGAACTTCCTCAATTGTGCGACAAAAAAAATCGAATATTGCCTAGAAGAGAGATTTGGAGAAAGGCTTCCTATTGTATTACGACTGTTTATTTATGTCTGTATTGTAATTGGTTTGTTGTGTGCAACAAAAATTGGCATCTATCTATTTATGTCACAGCTTACAGACGTGCAAAGTGTTGTTATTTAATATGATACGTCTAAGATGAATGGTGAGACGGGAAGTGAACTATTTCTAGGTGTTCTAACAGCTATTATAAAGGAATGACGAGATCCGTTGGTAAAGCTCCCACACAACGTCTAGTCCGGATCTCGTCACACTTAGGTAAATCTCCAATATCCGTCGATATCGGCTTCAGAAAATTCACATATATGAATATAGCTTCAAAGCATGACATGAATAAGGCATATTATGCTACCATTGTTTCAAGTTTATATTTTCAACAGTTATGCAATGCAGTATTTTGTTTAAATATATCCAATATGCAGACATGGCTATGTTATAATTATATAACACTAGTAAAGTAAGATGTAAAATTGAATCGTGTGTAACTAAATCAGATAATCACATGTTCATCAAACTTTCTACCAAAGGATTATGTTATAAAACACGCCATAGCGTTGACGTTAACACTACAAGCCACATAAAAATAGTAAGCGGAGCATAAACAAGATTTACAATGCGCACAAACAATGCAAAGGGGACGTTCATGTTCAGATTCAAGCCACTAGAAAGTAAATACAAGAGCTTAGTAGGGCTTTTAGCAGAAGGACAGATACGCAAAATCTCAGATTGGCAGGTGGACAGTTTAGGTGTAGGTAAAGTAAGAGTTAGACGATGACATATTATTTACTCAAATTTAAATCTGGGTAGTGAGGACACAGTAGTGTATTATATACCTAGCTATTAATGGCATCCAGGCAACGGGGGCCGGACAGGTTCGCAGCTAGCGGACTAGTTTCTCGGTCCATATCGTTACTCAGACCCTGGGGCGGGGAAAGATCTATAAATTACTGGAACGACAACTCGTTCCGCGCCAGATAAAGCTACGCCGCAAAACAATGGTCCGGACGAATGCTTTAGTCGTTAGTAAAGAGAATCGTACATCTTTATGAACTGTTTAGCCGTCGGATGTTGAATTGTCTTCCGTAATTGCCATTACTGTTCTTTTGTACAGATTTTCACGAAACATTCGCTACACACCCTCGGCCATTACTTATTTATAGCTTTAACTTTAAAGTCTACTTTTGGTCGTAAATCCGTAGAGGATATACTTTTCTGTAACTCACGACTATTCCCAATTTTGTTTCAGAATTCACGTTCAAAGGCGAACGTTTCTGAACTTCCAATAATTTAATAAAGAAAGTTTAGGAAGCGTGCGTGGCTGGCACGCTCGCCGCAAAAAGCCGAAAACTTTGATTCAATTAAAACAGTAAGTTGGACGAAGAAGTTAAGCGCTCGCCTGAAAGTGTTCGCTACGGTCTCGGGCAAGGCGGCGCGTCGGCCGCAGCGAGCCCTGCACGCCTGGCGCGCTGGCACTGTCGCTGGCTGGCTGTCGGCGCACCAGGACCACTAAATCAAAAGTTAAACTCAGTTCCGCTAGTTCTTGCACCGGTTATTGCATATACTATGAATTTATTATGAAGTACGTCCGGCTTTACGTTATTAACATTGCATTTATGCATTTCATCAACTAGCTTTTGCTTCTTCTCGCTGGACCGATTTTGTGTTAAAAAAGGTGTCAGGCCCGCTGGGACAAACCCACGTATCCTGTGAAAGTCGCTGGTGGGGAATAAGGGGTGACGAGCATTGTTATGCAAATTGAGGTCGTTATTTCGCTACGAGTGAGGAAAGAGCGCGACAGCGGCCTGCACCCCGCGAACGCCCCGCCCGCGCACCGCAACGCGGAAGATGTTTTGCATAATTGGTTATACAAGTACGTACCGTACATACAGCAGCAGAGCAAATATAACCACGCGTATCGCTTTAATGATGAAACATTATGTCAAACACACTCATGTTTGTAATTGACACACTTATGGAAGTTTAATAACTTGATGTATGATCATAATACGAGGGATGCCTTTTAAGTTTTGTCGTTTGAAGAAAAAAACGCCATTAGGACCTCGAAGCACTATTTGTTGTTTTCCAAAGTATTCACCACGTAGCTTAATACACTTTTCCATTCGCTCAAACCAGTTATTATAACATTTATTCCACTCTGAAGTGGGGGTGTTCAATATGGCTGACTTGAAAGCGTCGACTGCTTCTTCATCGGACTGGAACCTTTGACCACGAAGAATTTTCTTAATTTTAGGAAACGTAAAAAAATCGTAAGGACTTAGGTCAGAACTGTATGGAGGATGGTCAAGTAATTCTACTTTTTCCTGCTTCAAATACTCAATCGTTTGAAGAGCGCTGTGTGACCTTGCGTTGTCGTGGTAAAGATGATGCGTAGCTTTGAATTCGATTTTCGAAGTTCGGCGATGAATTGTGGTAAACAAACTGTGATTTTCCACTCTGCGTTAACCGTTCTAAGATCTTCAAGTGCAATAGTTGCAACATGACCGGTTTTTCCTACGAACGTGGCCACCATTTTCTCTGAAGTGCTTCGAGAGCGAACAACTTTAGTCGGCTTTGGCTCGTCTTGAAAGACCCAGATTGTAGATTGTTGTTTGAAGTCAGGATCGTAGGCATAGATCCAAGATCCGTCACCACTGATGATGTCGTAGACGTGGTTTGACTCTCCTCAGTTAAACCTTTGCAAAGTTTCTTTACACCATCTGACACGGGCCGCCTTGTGATCGTCAGAAACCAGATGGGGTATCCAACGGCAAATTAGCTTTCTCACACCAAGTGCTTCATGCAAGATCTCCTGAACGGTAGTCCCTGAAATGCCTAATAGAGCCTCTATCTCTCGATATGTCACATGACGATATTCGAGAATTAACTGTCTCACAGCAATGATGTTATCTTCAGTGAAGGCGGATTTTGGGCGTCCTTCACGAGATTTGTCACTAACAATAGTATTTTCACACTATAACTCTAAATACCAGCGTTCGACAGTCCGCAGACATAGGGTTTCATCACTGAACACAGATGTAAGCTCTTCATAACACTGAAGCCGTGTCAGGCCTCTTTTAAAGTTGTAAAAAATTATTGCACGAACATTTTCCTTAGAAATGTGCATTTTCGTACGTGACCTGACAGATTCCAATCGACGTTGTGATTAAACAATAGCTTTAATCCTAATACTTTCAACTGTTTTAAGATTCAAAATGTATACACATTCGAATATAGAACAGTTTCAAATTCAAAATTGCCGGGAAATATAAAAACGACAGAACTTAAAAGGCATGCCAGGTATGAACTGTATGAAGAGTTATAATTTTGTCAAGTAACATACTCGCGAAGGCAATTGTTTAATATAAAGTATTGTGAGGATCTAAATTGATAAATTTCTCATGATGGTTTAATTCATACTAGACCATTGGTTGTGGAGGTCAGATGGCAGTCGCTTCACGGAAAATATCGAATTTCAGCCGCATCACAGTTAGACTGGAAAGCCGACCCCAACTGAGTTGGGAAAAAGGTTCGGGGAATGATGGTTTAATTCATACTGAGAAAGTTCCAGGAAGTATTAATGTAGCAATGTCAACAAGAAGCCAGTAGTATCACTGTTAACATTTCTGAAGCATTTTAAACATCACCTTCATTACTATAATACATAGTATCGCTTGAGGGGCTCGAAAACGTCGCCCGCGGCACTGCGAGCAGTCTAGTGACCATTCGCAAATCGTCAAAGAGGCGACGCGTGGTTGCTCGCAGTGAAGGGGGTGGCTGCGGGTGGCAACCTTGCTTCCTTTCCCTTGAAGATTGCATTAGGATTTGTCTGCTTGAATACAATTTCTAACCAGGTCAATATTTTCGTTATTCATCAAGTAGGTATCACTCTTGCTGAAAAAGCTCATTATACCACATTAATAAGAAAACTTATATGTACCGCCAAAATGTATACCTACTTAAAACTATTTAGTAGAATTAACTGAGTAAGCACTATAAGTGACAACTTTTGTTTTAAAGTTTCAACTGTCGCAACTTTACTCGTAAAGTAGTCAGCGCCACCTCATGCTAACGCTATAATAAAGGGGATTCTTGTAAAGCCTTAATCTGGCCTAAACGCCGTAGGAGATCGTTTTTCATGGCGTAATCGACAGAATTTTTTGGCTTTTCGCAAAAATGACTGAAGTTGTGGCTATTATATTCATATTTTCAGCCGAATTACCCAATAAATAAGTTTCAAAAGAGTAAGAGACGACTTTTAAAAGGAAAAGTTCCACGAAAGCACGTAATGGTTCATCCCGCTCACGATTTCTGCGCCCGAGGCGGAACAGGCAGACCGGCAGCGTCAAATAAGTTTCAACCTAATTGCTTATATTACCAAGTTATATTCGCTCTTGGAAGTAATTAAGTCATGAAGTTAAAACCACATTCACGTATTTTAGTAAAACTTATAATATTTTTCTTAACTGCAACTACACAGTGTGAAAATATTTTCTCTGGCAGTCATGAATTAAAGCTTTGGCAGTGAAAACGTGCAAACGAAAGCACTTTGATATAACTCAACGGCAAAGGTTAGGTACCTCGCAAACCCATTGAAGCGAAGCGGTGAAATGCATTCGCGCGGAAAAGTCATGAAAAATACCCACTCCTTTTTATGGTGTAAGCCTCTCGAAGAGGTGACAAAATGCTTGCTCGCGGGGCTGGGTAACAAGTGTTCTAATGTGGCACACGCACCACCACATCTCATACCACCTGCATATCGCTTATGCTTTGATCACACGGTGGCTGCATCCCACAGAACAGAAAAAACTAGTAAATTGTAGCGGAACCGATGTCGCCAAACTCACACATAGAACCATTAATACATTTGTTGCATTACTAGCAAGCAATTGTTTTGATTGGTAGTTTAGGTACATTATTTACATCGCTAGTTTTTAATTAACAGCGACCCTTCAGAGGCTGAAATGCTAAAACGCAATTTCAACATATCCACCATACAAAAAGCTTTTTAAAATCTCTGAAAATGCATCGCCTTCAAAATCATCTATTGATGTAATCATCTAATAGATAGCTACCTTCTTCAGAACTTGGAATAACTTAACTGGAATGAGTATCTCAAAGCTAAACCAAAACGAACAAAAAAAAATTAACACCTGACATATCTCTGAATATTCTGAACTAGAACCATTCCGGAATACACCACTTTCGAAACAAAAAAATCGTACACAGGAGACGGAGCTAGCGCCTAGCTAATAAACATAAAAAGGAAAAAATACAAACATTCGAATTGTGTAACTCCTCTTTTTTTATAAGTAAGTTAAAAAGTATTTACTGCCTTTCATTCCTTCAATAGAACAAGCTTGAATATTCATGAAAACGTTCATACATATATCAGTGAATTCTAAGAAAGTTATGAAAACATACAACACAGTTCTTTCTTACAATAAGGTTTATAACTCGTCAAATTTGCGGACTTTTGGGTAAATACTCTTAAGAATGGCAGCCATCTCCACGTACTTCTTCTTTTTTTTTAGTAACCTACTTGCCAACATCACTGACTCGGTCGAGTAACAATTTACTGACTCTTCACTTAACTCGGTGCATGCGACCAAGACATTACGTAATGTCAAATCATTGAAATACCTTTTGTAATGTTTTCCGTTCTCAAAATAGTTATGGAATCAATACGGTAAGGTAACAACATCATTAGTTATAACGCAAAACAAAGTTCGCTGGGTCAGCTATTATATAAAAAAATATTGACAGACTAAACAGAAAAATCATCCCTTAAAGGGAGTGGAAAAACTGTACAAAACTTCCGTCTGGAAAGGGGTCTATAAAAATAATATAATGTAATGTTAAAGTGGGCAGACGCTTAAATTCAGGAGATATGAAGGAAATGTGTGTGCTATTCTTGCTTTCAAGTTGGCAATAACGCGGTGGATATGGAGCGTGCTTGTGGCGTTACCGTGGCAGTAAATTAAGTAGGTACGGCACGGGCTACGGACGCGCGGCTCGTAGCCAGCTATCTTACACGAGCATCATAGGTACGCTATCTAACACCGCAAGCAACCAGGAAACCTTTTAATGTAGCAAGTGCACTTATATAAGTTACCAGTTTAGACATAATGTATTTCGTACTATATAAATGCGAGAGCGTACCTATCAAATCGTTGTATCATAGTTCTATCAAGTGTCTTTATAATAGAGCTGTAGCAAACGACTAACTGTTGAAAGGAATGATAAAGTTGCAGCTTTATGAAAGACTCATACTTGGGTATTTTTGATAAACTTCAAAAAGGAAGAGGTTTATTACAAAAAAAGTTTCCGTAGGAAGACGAGTAAAATGTTTTAGTTAGTGAAGATTTCTAGTGAGAATATAAAGAAGGTCGGCTCAAATTTAGTGAATCGGTCTGCAAGTGTTTATGAGCCAGGCCCCTTAAATAAACTAACCGACAGTAAAGCACGAAGGCTAGGGTCCCGGAAAATGGATAACAATTCAAAGCGTACAGAGTGGTAAAATCCACCTGTTTAATATAATGAGCATTATTCGTATTATTCGGATATATTACCATACATTACACAGTATAGGTAATTGGAGAGGAGTGTAGATGTATTTTGTTACCGATATTCGTATTTTTGTTGCTAGCAATTTTATAATTCAACAAACTCACTTTCGTATATTCGTGAAGACATCTTTTCAGAACTTCATTCAGGGTCTTTCAGAATTCTATTTAAATACCGTGATGCCATTATTACGTTATTTAAATAGTGTATTGATATCGTGTGTTAAATATATTTTATTTTTGTAAAACACTCCTAGTAATTGATGTATATTGAGAGTGTAAGAATATCGAGTGATTATACACTAAAATAAATTAGGTGTAACTGTTAATATGTTTGCAAAAGGCTCTATTGGGAAGCAGGAACAGAAACAAATTAAAGCATTAACAATAGGTAATCCCCACGCGGCTAACGAGCTGGTCGCGTCATTATCACACGCCTCTGAAACTGGATAATTTTATTGCTATTACCGTAATGTGTTCATTCATCGCCCACGTAAATAATCAGACTGAGCTATTAACCAGAACATAATTTAAAGCTTGATTGCGAGGTTGCACTGTATTTATTGTTTTAAATATCAGCCTACATAACTAACAACCTCAGTCACAAACTAAGGCCTTATTTGTAATTGTCGCGATAATATCAAAGTTCGCATAGAACAGTAAGCTAAACTCATACCTCTTACGGGCATATAAAGCAATATATCAACAAAACTGTTAAACTCGCAAAAAAACTAATCAAACAGAAAAGGAAATATAAGATGGAAGGAAATGTGTATCCATAAAAACAGTGGGTTAGGAGACGGCGCTAATGAGAGAGCATAAAGCGTGACGTCGTAAAGCCAGCGCATTAAGCGCCGCCGCCAGAAGCTGCCCGTAATCTATTCGTAGCTATTTTAATTAGCATCGTAGTTATAATAAAACATGGGTAAAGTTTTTGTGACATATCAGACGATGTTTTCCGACGCGTAGTAAAGATTACGCCCAGCCACTACCGCTCGCCGTGCATCGGTTTATATCCCGTCCGTTGCTATAAGTATTCTCTTAAACCATTGCCCGCTTATATTATTTTGTAAAAGCATTAATGCATATACATATATGATGTTACTTAGGTACATAGAGATACAATGATAAAAGTAAAAACCATTACATACACAAAACGCATGTCATGAAAGTGTAATAAGTACCGCATATAAAAACCACGTGTCATATCATAAAAAGGTATTTCATGCACGTAAATTAAAATCATTTAGAGTACTTATCATTTCATGAAGTAAAACGTATCTAGTCCCATATCATATAAATCCATTACAACAAACTGCTTCTTTGTCACCCATGACTTTTGATATATACTAGTTATAAAAGAGATTAACAATTCGTACAACAAACTTATACAACAAAGATATATGTATTATACCTATCCTTTTATGTAACAGGACGGAGGATGATAAAGAATAAATTAACTGACTGAACCCAGCTATGTGAACTAAGTAGAATATATTAGAATATGAATATGCCTATTTTCTATTCTATTCGACGTGAATATCGCGTTAATGTTTCCGTTGGGTTTGTGCGACTGTCAACAACGAACTAATTAATTATAAGAACTAGAGGTTTGTGCTTCATATTCTGAGTTACACTTCATATTCTTAGTTCACTCATATTTGTGAATCTTACAGTTTAGGTTAGGTCGGTATATATTTATTAGGAAATATTAGGAATCTCGAGCCAACGACACTTAATTTTAAATCACAAGAAACAGCATCGGGCTGAAACGCTTGGAAGGGCCGTGGTTCACACAAATGTAGACAAAAGTAATCGAAGTGTATCAACGCCTACATTCAACCAACTATGTTTTAGGTTCCACTTAATAGGGGCCGAGCTATAACCCTCAACCGGGCTGTTTTTCATAGTTTACTATCGAACGGGGAGAACCCCTATCGTAAGCCACCTTGTACAACAACTACGGAAAAAATGGCCACCCCATTTCTTTCAGCAGATGTACTACTTTACTTTGAGTTTCACTTTCCCAGGAACTTAGGCTTATATACTGTAAGCTTATATAGTAACATGATGAAAAATAAATGAATAAATAGAGAAATTGTACCTAAGAATTGTAACTATTGGCTCGGTACTTAATTGTTTGACATAATCCCTCGGTCCTCCCTCTATAGTTACGAAGATGAATAGCCTCAACGTTCACATGTTAAAGAAGACTTTGTACATGACGCTTCGGTGTATTATTGTATACACTAGTAACAAGTAACCCTTCTAGGTTTTAATGGATCTCATCATTTTTAGAAATGTACTAGCGAGTATTTCAAGTACTCCAAAATATATTGTACAAGAGTATTTTGTTGGACACTAATCAAGTAGAATGTTTGACAAGTAGTCAAAACCAAAAAGAGTTTTATCGTAGCGCAAATCTCGCGTCGCATCGATAGCATCGTACCCAATTATTTACCATAATATCATATGGTATCTGCCTGTTAATGTACCTGTCTATAATCAGGTCTTTGGTTTATAAAATGAAATTATTAAGTACTTTTCAGTCATTTTGTTATAGGTAGGTACTGACAAAGGTAAAATTATATTACGTTACACTCGTAATTATAAACAAAGCAACTGTTTTAATTTTATAGGGACAAAAGCTAGCATACCTATTAAAAACAAAACACTTACAAAGTAAATAAATATAGACCTATACGCGCAGACGTAAGCTGGATAGTTATGTAGCCAACGGAGCGTAGCAAGAGGTTGGACATTACGGTGGAGCCTATCTCTGTAAACTAAATCTAGCTGGGCACGAGACATGATAGCTCTACAATCGCTTTCTACTACCTCTTGTTTCACGCACCGGCTGTAACTGTAGACGGCAAACACTACAATAATAATAATCCTTTCTTGGAAAATAAAACGGCAACGCCATCATTTTCGTATATCCTATTTACGAAACGATGCTTGTACTATCATTCAGCCACTGTGGCGTGGCGGTAGTGAACGCAACTGCTACGCCAGAAACGCAGGTTCGAGCCCCGTTCAGTGCAAATATTTGTATGCATGAATATGGCTATTTGCTCTGATCTGGTCGTGCCTCGGAGAGTACGTTAAGCCGTCGGTCCCGGTTAGAACATATACGGCAAACGTTACGGGTAGTTGGAGGCCCCAAAAGTCCAACTAGCCCTACAGAACTTCGATATTGCCAATTTGGTTGTGGAGGTCTGATGGCAGTCGCTTCACGGAAAATATCGAGGTTCGGCCGCATCTTAGTTAGGCTAGAAAGCCGATACCAACTAAGTTAGAAATAGGCTCAGAGGATGATGAATGCTGCTTTTACTATCGTTCTGTTTCATATGTCATTTAGGTCGTTTTATTACACTTCTAATTTGTTCAATAAATGAGCCCATCAACAAGATTAGGTATCCATATCTTAGTGCATACGTTAGCGAGCTATAGAGCGGTCTTCATTACGTATGCACTAGTATGAACTTTCAACACAAATATGAATAGTACCGAAGATAGTTGACAAACTCAATCAGTAGCAAAGCAATATCTTATCTGCCTACCACGGAGGGGAATGGGAGTGAGCATATGTATACGTAATATTTGAATATTACTGGTGCTATAAAATAAGAAAATCTTGAAGAAATTTAATATTAAGTAAATTTTATTTTCCTGTTGCCGCTATATCACTGGGCAACTAATAAATTACAAGATAACTTTTGAGGTAAAGATATTCTGACCTGATGTATAAAAGCTTTAATGGATTTAGAGTTAATTTATAAAATAGAAAAGCAAGGTTGGCCCATGAGATGCGAGATAGTATCGTCCCAAGGAAGAGCTACTAACGGTGCCGGTATAGTGTCCCTCATAATGAAATTACATCCCGCTATGTACCTACCTATTTTATCCGCATCCCGATTCGGAACACAGGGCTACTTGGGAATCCTTAGAACAAACAAACACAGTCTCACTGTCTGCGATAGGTGTTTCCGATCAGAGAGACAGCTTGTAACGTTTGATATTAAAAAACTTTTTCTATAAAGACTCCGTCCAAGAATCGGACGAGGATTTCAATGCAATTAAAAGAAACCATAAAATAAAAATTCGGATACTGAATTCTTTGAAATTAAACCTTATCTACTTTAGGCCTCTTTTCCATTACACGGTTGTTCAAACGTACGGTGTGTAAGCCGTACGGTTGAAAAAACGTGCTAGCTTGTACATGATACGGCAAAATCACCGCGCGAGACATTGGTAAGTACTGGCTAGTAGCGCTTTTTACTCGGGCTGTGTAGGACGTGCTGCGTCATGAATTTTCTTACGAAAAAAAAGATTATAGTTGCTTATTACATATATAGGAAAAAGAAAATAGAAAAAAAAAGGGAAGTAAGGTTTTGGATACATCCGATTTTAGAAAAAAGGGAGGAATATGGCGCGTTTCATACACTTGTCAAGAATCAATTGAGAGAAGATGAAGACAAGTTTTACAATTATTTTAGAATGCAGAAAAGTACATTCGACAACTTGCTCCAAAAATTATCCCAGGAACTAAAACATCAAGATACTTTTATGCGAGAGAGTATATCGCCCGCAGAAAGATTGGCTGTAACTCTGAGGTAAGTAGGTACAAAATTAAATGACATATTTTAGTTTAAAATTGTTTATTGCACACAAACAAAATTATTACATGTAATTGAATTTTAATAATTATTAATTTAAGAACAAGTAAATCAAAAAATACACTACGCTGAAAATGCTACTCAAATGCGGTACTAAAATCGAATTCGTCTTCAATAGAAACTTGAGAATCTGCCGAGATACTTTCCGCATTTACACTATGTACAGATAATTGTGATTCGGGTCGGTAGTGGATTGGCTCTAAACCAGAACCGTGTCCAAAATCATGAGAAGACGTCTGTGGACGACTTATTCCATAGCCCGATCTAGCAGCTGTAGAATATCCATATGTTGACGATTGCGCATTTGAGGATGCTGTACCACTTAAATATCCTTGATGGCCTTGATCCCATTGGTTTCTTGATGTAGGTATATACTGAGTACACTGTCTTTGTTGAATATTTTTAATTATTGAAATTACTTGAAACTGAAAGTCTATCATATTTTCATCACTGAACTTGTCAACTGTATCAGCGATTCCCATAAAAAAGTTCATACTACGGCTTTTCTTTTTCTCATCTCGTTCTGCTGAATCCATAAACTTCATAAACCTAATGTCAACTTCACTTAGTTCATTTTTTCTTTTTTTTTTAGCCCTTTGCGTCTCACTCCGTTCAGTGTATCCCGAGCTTGATTGATTCGGGACTGCACTATCAAAATTTTCATTACTGAGGCTAGAATCAAGACCGATTCTAACATGACTGAACATGTTCATACATGTTCAGTCATGTTAGAATCGGTCTTGCGATGCTCAACATTTTTTTTTAGGAACATCATTTCATCATAGAACATATATTTTCTTATTTTTTTTGCTGAAGAACCAGACTTACATTCATTAATTTTTTTGTCATATTTTATCCAGCTATCTTTCATATTGGTCCACTTCTTCATCACCATTTGCCCTGAAAATAAATAAATAATAATTATTAAATTCAAAATTTATAAAAACCCCCGACCTAAACTGAATCGACCCCGACCTAAAATGGGGTTTTAGTATTTGAACCTGAACCGTTTTGTTTTATATTTCAGGTATCTAGCAACAGGAGATACCTTTACTGACCTATACTACAGCTATAGAATTGGAATAAAAACCATAAGTTGCATCGTACGTGAAGTATGCCACTACATTTGGTTAGAACTGTATAAAGAATATATGAAAATGCCATCTAAAGAAGACTGGCTACACATTGCAAGCAAATTTCAAGAATCTTCCAACTTCCCGCTGTGCTTAGGAGCGGTCGATGGAAAACACATCAGACTTATTAAGCCAATTGATAGTGGCTCGATGTTTTTAAATTACAAACATTTTTTTTCTATAGTTTTGATGGCAGTAGTAGATAGCGATTACAACTTTATATTTGTTGACGTTGGCGCCTACGGAAAGGAGTGTGATTCCAGTGTGTTTAAAGAGACCCCATTTTGGAAAAATTTAACAAACAACGGATTAAATCTACCCGATGCAACACGTTTGCCTGGAATTGACTACGATTTGCCATATGTGTTCGTTGCGGACGAAGCCTTTGCTTTGCATTATCACTTGCTTCGTCCATTTGGTGGTCATCAGCTTGATCAATTAAAACGTACATTTAACTACAGACTCACCAGAGCGCGAAGACTTGTTGAATGTGCGTTTGGCATTTTATCCAATAAATGGCGAATTTTTCACCGGCCAATGAATGTGTCCATCGATTTGGCAGTTGATATTGTGAAAACATGTTGTGTTTTGCAAAATTTTATACATAAGCAGGAAAACTTTCAGTTTCACAATGCGAGTGAAAATGAGTCCACCCTTGATTCAGAATCGGAACTAATCCAGTTACCTATCACGAATGCAGTTCGCGGAAGTTTGGCGGCTAATGAAGTTCGCAACAGATTTGCACAATATTTTGTATCTAACGAAGGTCGCCTCTCCTATCAAAACAACTATGCATAAGTAAAAAGTTAATAATTAAATATCTGTAACTTACCAAACTTGTTTTTCTCATCACCACTTAAATCTTCAAATGTGGGCTGGAAATGAATAAATATTTCTTTCCAGGAATCATATTTAAGCCGCTTATTTTTATAATCGTCGATGGTCTTATCCCATATTACAGGCCTTTCTTGAATCAACGTAATTAATAATTCTTGATTTATGTTCATTTTATAATAAAATCGCGAAACAGCGTATATAAGCGGTCACGAATCCGTGCGTACGTCCGGCACCGTCGACACACCCCGATAGACTGCCATACAACACTGGTGAAAATCACGCCGTGCGTAGACGCGGCGCGCCGAGGGGCAGTCACGGCGCACGCGGCCGCGGCGCCGTGCCTTGGCGCCACCGTGCATGTCGACAAGCTCATATAGTGATCCATACCACACTGACGACCGTGCCTACACGCGGCGAATTAACCGTAGATTTTCACGGCGAGAAACCGTGTAATGGAAAAGAGGCCTAACAGTTCTTTAAGTAAGAAACAATTGAATAAAAAATGATTAAAGTTCTCGATGCTGCTATTATTGAAATGTTTCAATTTTACGAAAAAATAAGTTGGTGAAAGTGGGTATATAATAATTATACCAGTGTGCATATTTTCTACTACTGATGTTTACATAATCGAGTATTCAGTTTCACTTATGTGGGATTACTTTCAACAGCACAAGCAGGATTTATAAATAGAAGTAGGTATTTAAGACATTTTAAATTCTTTATTGATTCATAAACAGTAACTAAGTCTCAGTACCCAATATAAATGGAGAGCTACATTTGTCCAGTAAAACGTCGTACGCCAGGTCAGGTGGCACACGTTGAAAGCGTCATAAATTTACGCGAAACGAGGTTGTGCGGGGCGCAGGTGGTACCATATGCAGCTTAGAGGGAGAGCCTATACATTCACAACTAAGAAACTTCTCGTTAATAATAAATTCACCTGTAAATATTCAGAGAGTATCTTCGTATTATTTAATCACACTGTTATTCTAAAAACATGAAGCGATCCCAGTGAATATTATGTCGAGATACTCTTTCTCTTCTCGGAAAAAAATATTTACTCCCGTGATATAACATGATCAAAGTTCGTCGAATCAACGTGTGTGCGGGCACAGATAGATACGGCTAACGAAGTAAACAATAGACGACTACTCACATCCGACGACCAGGCAAACAGGGCACCTCCAAGACAAAAGGAATTTGATTATTTTGTTTGACAGTATCTATCTTTCATGAAATCAAAGTAGATATAAGTGCATTCAATTTGTAATTCCAATGAGTAGTTAGGTATTTTTATATCAATTAATTTACGCCTCTACTAACAAGATTATTATGACCAAAGCATGTCTAAATATATATACTTAATCATTCTTCATTTCAGTAATATCTACTTAAAATTCAAATTTCAATCCTTGTATTATAACATTTACAATATTGCATAAACAAGATAATTCTTCTTCTGTCGAATCGAAGGCATTTTTAGGTTGCCCTAAACAAGATAATTAGAAGATATCTCTCAGCTGAGCAAAAGCAACCAACTTTCATTTTCAGTAAGGTTAATCACAATATATATCTGTTGCAATTCAAGTTCATTTCAACATTACCATGTAGGTATACCAATAAAGCAGAAGGCATTCGTATATTTCACCTGAGTTACGAACAATTGCATGGATATAAATTATTTGGGCGATGCGAACTGTAACCGTAGACTATGCCGCATTCCGTACCGTACGTACGTTTGCAGCTGCGAGTATGGTTTGCCGCCTGCAAGCTGTCTAACCGACAACCTCGACATACAACACTAAGTGGCACGTCGCCTGCATTCCACTCCACTGCTTTAATACAAGTACAGTACCAGTCCAAATTTACGCCTGTAAAACATTTCATTACCCAATGTCTTGCTAACCAAAATAAAATACGAAATACGTCAAAACTTTTAAGTTCTATGTTGTCAGTGTACCGATTCTGATAGTTATTATGAAATACTCCAGACTGTCATCCAGACTTCGCATGAGACACATGAAATTCTGAGCACATCGCCAACCATGAGGTCCAATAATTGCCTATAAAACTCATAAATTTAATAAAGCTACATAATATACCCACGTAGCAAATACTTCAGTGCCGAAAGTTTGATTATGTGTTAATTCACAACAATCTGAATGTGTTCCCACTTAAGTATAAAAAGAATGCGACTTATTATTGACGACCAGTGATTCCGGTGCAACTACAATTTTACATAAAATCCACCTGCAGATGCTTGTACGTCCAGTGCGTGCTGTTGGGCATACAGAAATCACGAGACTATGTACTTTATACTGTTTACCATTAACGGTTTATGAGTCTGAGAGTAGCATAAAGATAGATTCATCTCAAGGACGGTAATTTACTGGCGTTCCAAGGACATAAAACCTTAGTTCGCGAAGCACAAATCCTCGTAAGACTAAGCTGAGATAAAACACTAAGCTCGCGGTACAACAAAGCCGCTCAAATTTTTCACCTGGGGCCGCGCACCGGCACGCCGCCGCCGCAGCAGAATGTATGCCGTGCCACACAAGATATTACTCACACATGAATTATGACGCTCTATAATGAAACCCAGCCAAACTTACCGCACCCACTATAACGCCTTACCCGTATTCAACTTTGCACGAAAGTATATAGGGCCTTATATTCCCGTACAAAATAAAAACTTAGCGTTTAATCTTACGACTTCCCGAATAGCAATTGTTGAATTTCGTTGAAACGTTACATACGAATACATTATGTGTTTGCCAAACCGCTGATTCAAAAGGGCTTTTCGGTTGTTCAAACGGAGTTGTGGACGGGACGAAGCTCGGCATACGAGATCAGCAAACAGAGAAGAGTAATAAAGCCATTAATTCCGCTTTATTTGCAAATAACATAAATCAGACTAGCGCTTCGCTACACAAGACCGCTCAGAGCAGCACGCAGAAGCAGTGGGAAAATTAAGCAGCTGACTAACGTCCTATTGCAAACGAAATGGCACACTAATACGACAAAGGAAACCAAGCCTCTGTCTCTGGATAGCATTTTGTAACAGCCAACAACCAGCGCAAGAAAAAATTGTAGTAATGTGGCAGTGCCGACCTTAAGTTACAGTCTAATCTACTTATGTAAAACAAAATAGTATTAACTTCACATATAAGTTTACAACGAAACAAGTTTTCAGTTCAAAGAGGCGTATCAGTTTAAAACAGGTTTTAAATCTTAAAAAACTGTTTTGCATAACATAAACTCAGATAGTGGTTGCTCCTAGGAAAGTCGATATATCTTGTCCTTAGTAGCCGGCGGTGAAATAGTATGAATAATGTCTCTCGCATCACAGTAGACCGAAGATAATGGAGATACCGTGACCTAAACACCCGAATGGGTGTGGGGACCACGGTATCTCCATGTACCCGGATATGATAGTCGATGATGATTAACAGCATCACTTCATCAATAATCCTTCCAACAGAATTTTAGAATTCACTTCTATTGCCGTAGTTTCTTTATAAATGGACACATTATTAAGCTTACAACTAATATTTTAACTCACTTTTGAACGTTTTCGTAAGTTAAACAATAAATAATAGGAATACAAGTAGGTAATAAAAACGTAAACGAATATGCATAATGTAAGCATTTATCTGCTCGACAACGAGTTTCATCACTAAACGACAAATTTAATTAAAACGCGTTGCAAAATTACGTAGATAAGAAAAATTAAGGCACTCAAATCCACTTTATTCACAAAACACGGCGTAATCTCAGAGGACGTCGATTTACATGAATCCAATCAGTATATAAAGAATTTGTTTAAAATTAATTCAAAATAAAGATTGGTACAATAAATGCAATTATTAAAAAAGAATTTCGTTATAGTAAAACGAATGTAATGCATTTGTAGGAGTAATAACAACAACAATATTATTGCTAATGGTTTTGCCTCGTCGGAGCGGAGTCGTCCCGAGGATTACGAAAATTAGATTTCAATAAGACGCTTGAGTCGAGACATGGAACAAACCTAAGTCGAAGCCGGATAATGCGCAGACGGTCACGCTTCAGCTTTTAATGCAATGTCAGCAACTTGAACTCACAGAAATCTTCCGAAGCTTCAAATACATACGCACCTATTAAATAAACTGTTAAGCCCGTGTAAGCTGATACAAGCACAAATTATGGCTCCAAAGTGTGCATGTTATATTCATTCAAGCAATTATTTATCCAGTATTATACAATTAAGTACTTTGTACTCGATTAAATTACGTTCTGATAACGTAGGAAGAGCCTGAACGATATACAAAATCTATAAATTAATACATCGAGAAGTAGCGTAATATAAATAAACAACTGCTTTGGGGTCGCAATTTAATTTAGGCTCTCGAGTCCGAAACGACCGAAATAAATTGGAATAATATAGACATAGGTACTACGAGTATTACAGCTTCAGTTAATTTCTATGTTGGTATAGTGTAAAATTATTTTGATACTAGCTGTGAGCCGTGGCTACGTCCGCGTAAAATAACGATTATCGTGACTAATTATGTCCTTTCCCAAGCTCTAATCTATATGTGTTTATTTCATCAGATCATCTACAAAAATGACGAACTTTAATATTCTATTTGAATCGCTATGTTCGCGATCTAAGGTAATCCTAAGTCTTTCTTCTAGCTCTAGTTCCTATCTGAAACAAATTTTATCAAGATCGGTTCAGTATAGTGGTTTAGGGTTTAGGCGTGAAAGTATAAGAGACAGGCAAAAACCAGTGTGACACGTAGCAAGGTACAGTAATTACCTTACGTAGAAACTTAACCCTAACGTATAGAAAGAGACGTCTCTTGCTTAGAGCCATTTTGCGGTAACTGCTTCAACAAAGCGAAGTGTTAGCTGATAATATGGCTGCGGTTTAAGTAATTGTTACAATTCTATTTATTTACATAGGTAGTTGTCCAGATGAGATAAGCATTAGCAATCCCTAAGAATTCAGAGCCAAAGCTCACTGGAGAGGTTTTGTATTGTGAGAGGGAAAACCGAGGGCTAAGTTTGATACCACTTTGTGGTGGTATGAAGCCTTGCTTTGTCTTTTGCGCTGAAAGCACAGAAACTCTGTTAACTTTCACCCTACACTCGGTAGCATGAGTGCGACGCCCCTGGTATTTAAAACATCCATAGCCCACGATACCCACTTTCCAACAAGTGGGCCGTGTGCTTGCCCGTCACCTAAGTGTTATAAAAAAACATTTTGTCAAGAAACATTGACCAAATAACTAACAACGTCAAGGATGTTAAACATAGAGAGCTGTTCTGAATAAAAAAGCAGCATTTCAAATAAATTATTCCCCCAATTCGGCCGTTTCAATTCAAATTGAAAGAGCATCTCAGTATAGAGATTTCTCTAACCGCAAAGGAAGAGAGAATACAAATAGGCATATAAACGGAAATGAAATGGCTTCATGAATCGTATGGACGAGTCACATCTTAGGATAGTTTGTCAAGAGAGATTACAAAGAATTTATTGTTATTATGAAAGCGACACAAATGTGACCTATCAGACAGGTAACACGTTTTTACATCACGTATATATTGATGAATAAAACAGGCGTACTACTAGGTATCCAAGTAGGTATATATCAGCCGTAGCATGGTAGTAGAGTGTTAAGTTGCTACGTCGGAGGTTACAGGTTTGATGCCCGCTTAATGCAAATATTATATAGTATAATAGTAAAGCGGTCGTATCTGTCCATTGGAGATATTTAAAATAGAACCCAATATTTTTGCAAATAAAATATGGAATTATGGTATACTAATGATAGGCCTGTTACATTGGAACCTAAACATAAACTGGCGAAATATGGGTGCTAGCACCTCTGCCTACCCCTTCGTTATGTTATACTAACGATACTGTATCTTATTTTTGTGTCTGTTTGTCCGCGTTGAACGCAAGAACTACTAAATGGATTTTAATGCAGTTTTTTTGTTTAAAAGCTCTTAAAATGTTTTAAGCTATACATGTGTGTCTAAGGGACTGTCAGTGTAAAGTGTCCATTATTTTTACTCATTATCTTAAGTATAAGAAGAAAAACGTTACCATGCAGGAGCTACGGTAGGTAGCTACTCGTAGTTCATTACATATTCGCACGCCGTCCACGTTCTATATAGATAGCTCGCATAACTCTCACAGGACGGCCGAGTTGCCCAACGAAACAATAGCAGATTATCAAACAAAACGACGCAAATAGTCCTCGGAATAGTAGAAAAAGGGCGCGGGTTAAGGGTCCGCAGGATATCCGGATCGCGACTCGAATGCTAGATGAGGCTATCGCCGAACGTACTCGTTAACATTATCAAAAAACTAAATTTATTTTTGCCACTTTGTCTATAACACAAACAATAACTATTTTTGTTTAACATTTTATATACGAATTCTAAATCGCATACTTACTCCTCACGCTATTTTACTCAGAAATGTACCAACGTGCACAATTGTGCAATTTAGTGCATCGTTCAATTGTTCGATAAATGCGACTACAGGCACCCTAGTTCTTTGCGTTAGGACGCTAGCAGAAACTTGAAATCCCTGAGACTCTTTGTGAATGTCGACCTCAGAAAAATGGCTTTTTACATTTATTGTTACAGCAATACTATCGTAATCGTAAAAAATCGGAATGTATTGTTAATTTTTTCTTGTTGCATAGACTCTATTCATTGTGATGACGGTGCTCAATAAAAAACAGGAAACCGCATTTATGACACTTGCTAATCACAGAGCTTTAATTGTATAAAAAGTAATTATGTAGGTAAAATAAAAAGTTGATAGTTTATGAATAAAAAAATCTTTTTTATTCTTTACTGAACTAAAAAAATTAAAGTAAGATGCCAGAGTTAACCAAACCAAACCAAACCAAACCAAACAAAACAAATAAACAGTGCACGCTAAAAATAGATTTTATAGATACATATAAATATACTTTATTTCCTTTTACCCACAAGGTAAAGAGAAATAAAGTAAAGAGAAAACATACCTAAAGGAAATGAATATGATATTAAGTTGAATGTGGAGATCTTAAAAATACTTTTATGGGACATATGTAGTAGTGCGACAATTCAATTATCCTTTACTCAAGGCGACGCAATCTGACTGCCTCTCAAAACAAAAACCCTGCTAATAGTATCGCGCGACGGATAAACAGCGCGACACCGACTTTGTGTTGAAAAAATAAAGGCGCGACGACGCCCGAATAAATGAGAGCAGCGATAAACAGGAGGATCCGTACCGCGCAGAGGGTCGATACCGAAATACATTATTCCCCGATCCGAGTGTTCCGATTCAAATTGAAAGAGCACCTCCAACATGAGATTTCTCAGGCGGCGAGTGGGCGCAGAATATAAATCGACGCATAACCAGAAATGGAAGGGCTGTGAATTTCCGTTTCGCGGTGAACGGTCGTGCTCCGTTTTCACCATTTAAAATATATTTACTAAATAGAAAATCATTTAAATAGCTAGCTCATTAAACATAATATTTTTGCTTAAAATTACCTCAACTCAAGGTACACTTAAGAGTTACCCTTCTTTTAATTTGCAATCAACGAGTACCTGCCTCAGGGAAAATCGACGAAAAAAGTGTAGCTGTGGAGCAGTAGCGATGTGAAAGAAAAGCTATAAGAGGAATATCCTTTAGTTTACATTTTAATACATCTATCGTCAGCAATATCGACTGGCGTATTCCCGTGTTTGAAAGTGTGAGATTAATATAAGGGCGGAATTTTACTACCACCTAATTCATTACTATTTCCAACGGCAGATAATAAGTTAAAGCCGCTCTAAAAACTTTTAGGGGTACTATTGAGTTTTCTGTCACGTATAGAATTGAACATTAACTTATTTTAACTCGTTGTTGAATATATTTACTTATACAGAATAAACGGGACATACTTGCGTCCTCCCCTCATCGCGTATTCTGTCCTATTCGCAACACGCCCAGCCGATATTTACGTAACAGACGCCTCTGCTGACTTCTGACACCGTCTTCTAAGGCGTAACAAAGCAATGTAATATTGAGTACACATAAGAAATCTGCACCGTATACGTCTCCGACTGGCAGAAACTCAATTACGATTTATTTGTTGTGTAGTCTATGTTCAGAGAATTCTATTGTATATGCGTTCGAAATTTTATTAATCCTATGAAACAAATTTCACAAGAATTATAGTAGAAATGTCCACACCATAATGTTTTAATCGATAAATCCGATCGGATTCGTGTTATGACAGATCTATAGTTAGACAATCAAAGTAATCACTGTCCCTTTGTGTCTAATACAAATAGGAACGGTCCATTGCACATAAACTAGGTAGTGGAGTGTAAAGAGGTTCGAGAAAGGCATTTAGCCCGTACAAGATGATTTCGAGAGACGCCCGAGGCAGCGGTGGGCGGCGGACAGAATGGGTGTCCGCGAGCGACGGCACTCTAACTTTATTAAGGACGAGACTCGTAGCTGAATCAAGGTGACGCGCCTTCACAATGCCCTATTCAGATTTAAATAGCTTTACGCCCAATTGCGCTTCAATATGGCTGTAGCTCGGGGGAATAGTTATATAATTAAACAAAGATTTCGCAGATACGCTCGCATCAGAATACTTCACGAAACAATTTAACGAATTTCATGAGTTTTGCATTCCAAAAATATTTATGAGCTGAGGTAAATATGATCAAGAATTTACTATCTGACTGAGGAAAATTAGTTCAGAATACTGAGCTTTGAGATTGCTTTCTTGTCCAATTCCAACAAACTAAGTG
Organism: Pelosia muscerda; assembly: GCA_963691645.1. Taxonomy (NCBI): domain Eukaryota; kingdom Metazoa; phylum Arthropoda; class Insecta; order Lepidoptera; family Erebidae; genus Pelosia; species Pelosia muscerda. Next base: position 12,805,683 of record OY829100.1, read on the forward strand.
GGTAAGTACATTTTATCGCAAAACTGTAGTGTTTGCTTAACTTATAGCCCAATTATATGTAGTCAATTGTACCAGAACGGTCTATTATCAATACATCCACATTGCCTACGCCGTAGACAACTCATAGACCCCATAGCCTATATAATACGTCGGCTTAATCTGTAAGTTACATAAATAAATTTTGAAACTGAGTTGCTATTGCATAATGATAAGAAGCATAAAAATATTTTCGGATAAAAGTGGAGTATTTTTCTTAGCCGAGAAAAGTAGAGAGCCGGTAATTTATTTCATAATAATAGCGTGAGCGTGTGAGCTATGGTTACGCGTAAACTCAAGAACTGTGTTGACCGCAGCAGCATTAAATTATAGGACATCTGTTTGCAGTGTATAAATAGAAGTGTTTACTAAATACAGTGATGTATGTGTAGACATACTAATACATCTATGTAGGAAGAAGGGATAATTTATAACTCTATCGCATGCAACCATCCTTCATTTAGTGTAAACTCACAAGTAGCTTTGAGTAAAGGCATCTACCACACGCGTTACCATGCGAACAATGGAGCGCGACAAGCGGAGGGGAGCGGGGTCTCGGGCGGCACAAAGTTTGGCAATTATGGAGACCGCATGTCTGAGAGCGTCGCTACACTCATTACCGACTGAAACTCGACTCGTCTAGATTAAAAGTCCAAGAGACACGGGTCCCGGGAAATACCAAGCCGAGCGTTGGATAAGATGGGGATTAATGTTCGAGACATCGTCTAAACAAATAGCGTAGTTAAGACTTCCCTGATAGTTCAAGTGTATTTTGGTTAAACAACGTAATCAATTACACGGTTCAAACGGTGCCATCATCATGCTTATTTTTTTATTTAGAGATTCGAAATTCAATTCAATGTGAAAAGAAATAAAACAAATATAATTATATCGTATAAAGAGGTAAGTTTTATAATAAGGTAAATAACTATACCACGAAAACGGTTCGGTTCGTGATCTGAGACATCTAAACAAAACAAAAAAAACTTGTTAGATTCTTCTCGCTCAAGTATTCTCAGTTCGAATGAGAAAATACATAGAATCTTGTAGATCGTACTGTTTGTAGTTACCTACTAATGCTGCGGCATCGTTCGAAGTAGATACTATATATCTTTGTAAGAGATTCTTTATTACCTACTCCTAGGTTTCTTATTATCTAGACTAATCCACGCAGTATCCCAATCGACTTTGAGTACGACAATCTACAAATTGGATCTCGTCAAGACATTTGAGACCCAAGCTCTTGCTGGTTAACAAAGGAGCGTCTGGGTCTCTCTCTGGATTGGTATGTCAGCAGCAGTCACTCTCGTTAAAACTGAACTAGAAACTAAATCACGGATAGAATAAGTAGGTGAGAGGCTCTATGCTCAAAAGTCCAAATACCGGGGTACCGAATCGATACGGATCTTTCTTCCCCCCGGATAGGGATACAGATATCCTTCATCTTTATCTCTCTATCACTCATTCAGTTGTTCTGCAAGGAAACTAACATAGAATCACCGTTTGAGAGACTTTCATTCATTTTCACACGAAACAGGAGTCTTCCCCGCCATGTGGTGGCTGCAGAAATGAATTTGTAATGCTACATCTACACAGGCTCATCTATAATAAATAGGTATAACCAGAGATTGGAATCCTTACTTACTGACGTATTGAATAATGTTACATATTAAATAAAGTAAGGGAAAATTCTCCACATCAACAATTAGCATAAAGAATGGGAACGACAAAAAACGAAAATAGAATATTTTGTAAGGCGGAATGAATAATACGACCTTTCCGTGTTAGAAATCCTTATATATAAACATTTCATATTGTCTTCTGTTGGTATATCACTACAGGACTAATACCTCAGGCGCTTTCTACCATGAATACCGGGTTGAAATAATGCAAACATTTTTTTTTTTTTTATCCTACGTAGGTGGCAGACAAGCACACGGCCCACCTGATGGAAAGCGGCCACCGTGGCCTATGAACGTGTGCAACACTAAGGGTGTCACACACGCGCTGCCCACCCTGAAGGGAAAGGGGGAGAGCTGGGAAGGGGTGGGGAGGCTAGGAAGGGGAGGGGTATAGTGAGCTCTGGCTTCCCTACTTACCGGCGGGAACACAACACGATGTTTATTATGACCGCGGTCTTCTGTAGGGCGGAGGTACTTCCCCAGTTGGACAGCTCATTTCGGACGGGAGATACCGTCGTGTCCTACCTCCGTTAAAGTACAAACATAAAGATTCTCTTCTATCACAGTGGTTAGTTGGTGGCAAATTCAACTACTGTTTCAGGTCCAGGTTTTGCGTCGTGACGGGATTGTTGTATTTTTCTGTTATGAATAGTTGTTGTATTCTTCTGTCATAATATAACTGTATGTTGTCGTATTATATATCTCTTGTCTGTATGAATAGTTGTTGTATTCTTCTGTCATAATATAACTGTATGTTGTCGTACTATATATCTCTTGTATGTATGAATAGTTAATGTATTCTTCTGTCTTACAGTATTTATATATATTGCGCGTATTTATATATATTACATACTATCAAACCCGGCAAACTCCGTTTCGCCATGTGAAAAATGATTTTCCCGCTTTTTTGTTGAAATTTTTCCTCAATTTTCTTTGCTATAAACCTCACGGAGCCCGAGACCTTTCCAACGAATGCAAAACCGTGGAAAGCGGTTCGTGCGTTCTGGAGTTATAACGTCAGGAAGGGAAACCCGACTTATTTTTATATAGTAGAAGATATTGCGGGGCTTGTTCGTACCTACATGTTCCTATTGTCAGAGACCAAAGACAATGTAAGTATTCGCTAACAACTATAAAGACTTTCGATACTAACTACAGTCTTCCGCTAAACGTAAAAAGGCTTGCATGCCAGCGTCTTGCAAAAAATAATAACAACGTTAACGTGACTACAGTACCTACACACGTTTCATTATTGAAAGCACGCTGTCTATATTCCAGGGTAAATGTAATTCATCGTACAATTGGAAGAAAATTGCTGTATACCAATGTCTTGGATTTATTCGTCTTATAGACTACAGTAACACAACATATAGGCTACTTTTTTACCCCTCACACAAAAACAACGGAGCGGTATAAGTTTGACGAGTGTGTGTGTGTGTCCTGCTGTGGCATCGTTGCTCCTGAATGGATAAACCGATTTGATTTAGTTTTTTTTTGTTTGATAGGTGAGTTAAAACGAAGTGATACATTAATTGATTATTCCCTATCATGGCAGAATATCGCGTACCATGTAAATGCGACTATGACAGGCCTATTACTGTTATTGGGACTTTTTATAGGTTGATTTACTGTCAGTGGAGAGCTGATCTCAACCTCAGCCGTTTTGTGCAATACACCCTGAGGAATGTTAGGAGGTCATCGGTCACTAAGACCCCGATTCTACTAATTGTGAAACATGTCAAACCACTGAGAATACAAAACTGCCTCTGAATTTTTGGCATTAAAGGCAAAAGCTTAAATTTCAAAATTAAATTAAATAGACTATCTGCTAGGTATATTCAGTAATAGTGATGCAACTGATTCATTCAGTTCACGTTCACCCATATGAAATAAATGATGAGGGTTCGTTAATCTTTTTGATACTATACCAAAAAGAACTATTTCTATTTTACAATAAAATTGTATTAAAGTAAGTATATTGATCTGTAGTATATATGTAATTACAATTAGTTTTTTTAGGAATAACAAATCCATATTTTATGATTTTATTGTGTTTGAATGAGACAACATTAAGCAAACAGCAACTTTAATTACACTTTTCAAAAAGACAGCTGCATAAAAGTAATACGAAACATATAATCAAAATGGATAGCATTTAGGAAGTACTGTTTTTGAAGATCGAATTTAATTTATCAAGCGGCATATAAAACAAAATTTTAGTTGTTAAATCTTGATATCAACTTTCAAACAAACATATAAATGGTGGAAATAGCTATTAAATTACAGGAATAACGAACTTATGGATCTGTAAGAAAATTTCGGTATTTCGTATGTAGAGACCTATTAAGATAATTCACTTTGTCACAACACTATTTTTATTTCATCAAAAACTTGCAGCCCAGTAAACGTCAGTTAGCTTCGTCTAATTAAAATCCAACTATACACGAAGTTATTTAATTTTAGACTTTAACAAGGTAGCTGTGAAGTTTTAAATTCTATAGCATTTTTGCAATTTCAGTGGTTTCACAATGGTTGACAATTAGTAGAATCGGGGCCCAGGAGTCATATACCTAAGTATTTTATTCGTACCTACTTAATATTTTGTACTACCACTCATGTGAACACCAACATCTGATTATCAAATATATGCCTTCACCTCACAGCTAAACTAACTTAGGATATATAAATTATATATATCCGAAATGTACCGTGGAATCAGTTAGACCGGATTTGTTTCAGGCTATTACACAATTGTGTAATAGTCTGTAACGTCGTGTTAAGCATAAACTAGGAGACAAGGTCAAAATCTTAACTTCGACGTTCCTTCTTCATAGATATATGCTCACGCCCGTGATCCCCGAAGGGGTAAGCATAATAAAATTAAACTAGGTATTGCATTATTCACTAACTCGCTAGAATTTGTGTTATAGACTTAAAATATACGTATTTAGATTATTCGAGACTTATTAGTATCAAACCAAAATAAAATCAGAAAGCTTAAATGAAAAGTAGGTAATAATGGTTAACCGTATGGCACACTAAATTTGACATTAAAATTATGCACTATATTTGCGATATTTTTGCGCCACACTTTTAGCTTAGCGTGCAAACTATCATCTCTTAAGACATTATTGTGATATTATTTAGAATTCGTGCCACAAAAGAAGTTTCGCTGCCAAATTCCGAACTAAAAATTATATCGCCGCCATACTGTTAGTTGGTGGGATCAAACCCACCAACCATATGCTTTATAAATGTGCTGTTTGGGCTTTTTGACGCTTTGATGTCTATAGGTATATCTTGTTCATACACAGGACAACACGTGCAGGGCTTAGATGTCACTCGCATACGGTACAGATTGCCAATCTTTTCCATCAAGAACCAAGCGGTTCGGTGAGTCTTTTCTCTGCCGCACCATTAAGTCCTGGAATCCGGCGCACGTGTTTCCTTCTTCCTACAGTCCCGAGTCCTTTAAGCGGGGCGTGAAAAAGCATCTGATGAGGCCGTCAGGCTGAGCGCCACCATTGTAGCACTGAACGTGTTTGCGATGGTGACCCTCTTTCATGAGACTTTGCCTTCGGCTTAACATCAGGCGAGGTGAAGTCAAATTGAGGTGCCATAAATAAAAAAAAATAAAAAATATACGCCCATACACAATTACCCACGAATAGGCATAGGTTCGCTAGCATCAGCTAGCTCGTACCGTGCAACATACTGCACATCGCGTATTTTTATAGCGTTAGGCACACACTTAAAGATGTTGCGATATTAATACCTGACAAAAATCATCATCATTTCAGCTACAGGACGTCCACTGCTGAACATAGGCATCCTCCATCGACTCCAATCCGACCTGTTGGATGCAGTCTGCATCCAATGGCTACCCGCGACTTTGACTGTGTCGTCCGTCCAAAAATAAATGTCCGACCAAAATCATACAAAAAGTAAATACTGAGGATACATGAGAGGCACTTACCTGAAGACTGGGGTGTACGGCAAGTTGTAGGAGTGTTCTTACAACGCCTAAATGGCCCTTGTTGACGGCGATGTGTAGGGGAGTTTGCCTTCGGCGGTTGCGCGCGCTCAAGTCAGCTCCGGCCGCAGCTAAGGCCCGTAGCGCGCCCGGCTCGTCGCCGAAGGCCGCGTGGTGGGCAGCTCGGTCGCCGTCACGGTCTTCTGCGTCAACGTCGGCGCCAGCCTCGACAAGTGCGCGGATCACTTCCACGTGGCCGTTTTGGGCTGCCGCCTGTCAATAGTGAGTTCTTTGAGTAATTCTTCTCAAGTCGGGGCCGCGTATCGAACCGGTGGTCCATTTGCATTTGGTAAAATATTGTTGATATTGACGTTTTGTAAGTTCCGTTTACTGGTCTGTGCAGAATAAATGATTTTTGATTTGATTTGATTGTTACCACACATATTAAATTACTTACTGACTGGTATACAGTAGCTCAGATAGTATAGCAATGATACTCTGAATCAATCTGCAAGGATTTCTATAGACTCTATAAGCTCAGCTCTGCTAAAATGCCAAATGAAGTTGAGGGCACTACTTCAACACTGAAATAGTGTAAAGTAGGGTAGACCTAGATTCGTTGGACTATCGTACCGTCGCTATCATGAGGCAGGATGTGTGTTTGTTAGTTACCTCAGCAATAAGTGAAAATATTGTCTTAATATTGCAACATTCTGGAAACGACTATAATGACCAAGAACTAGCTGAACACGTACTTACTATCCTTAGATCGGTATGAAATACACATCGAATAAAAACGATACACATCGAATAATCGAGCACATTGCTAATTCGCAATAAACGATGCTCTCACAAAACTTTGCGATGTTCCGGATACCTTTTTCTAGTAACTTCTTGCAGATATTCACATGGCAACCAAGACCGACGGTTTTGCATGCTCGCAATACCACAGAGGAGAAAAGAGGAGTAAAGAACGGATTCTAAAACTGATCTTGTTAGTATTGTGTAACCTTGCAAAATGTTGCTTTATCACAAGACTAGTAAAATCACCTGTAAAGCCGTATGACCGCCATAGAAGCCATTAACATCGACATGTTGCGCATCGGTCCGCGCTAGAATCTCGGCACAACGCGTCGCATCTCCGTTAGCAGCTGCCTTCACTAATTCTTCATTCGCATCACCAGTCACGTGAGATTCAAACAACTTTTTTAGAAGTGCTGATAGTCGTTCACCTGTCAAAATATTTAAACAAGTTACATTTTTATTTCATACTGTACTGATACCTGTAGAGTTAGATACACTTTCACTGTCACAAAGTAGCCTATGTGATAAAAGACTTTCACATAAAAGTTTGTTTTTAGTGACAACCTTGTCACATTAATAATCTCACATTAATAAATAATGTCACATTAATAATTTGCTAATGGGATATTTTGCGTGTCCTGTACCTACAGAACACGCAAAATATCCCATTCGCAAAATAACATAACATAACGTAAACTCACGCCTATATCCCGGAAGGGGTAGGCAGAGGTGCTAGCACCCAAATTTCGTCAGTTTATGTTTAGGTCCCAATGTAATAGGTGGCGAGCCTATTGCCATGAACCGGGCACTTATAAACCTGCAATAAATACACACATAACTTCGAAAAGCATCGAAAAGTCATCAAAAGGCACACAGCCATGGTAAAACCTGGGATCGAACCCGACACCTCGTCTCAGCAGTCCATTACTCATACCACTAGGCTACCGCAAGAAAGCTTTATTCACGAAACGTCCTATTCGCAAAATGTGATAACCTTCCTGAATTTATTTACTATGCTTGCTTCTTGTTAAATGATTTCATCTATGCGTATATTCCCATACCAATTTGTTCTATACCTCCTCAACTTTCATACAGGATGTTAGAGAAACGCTCACAAAGTCGAAGACACATGATAGTACTTCGGGTACACTACATAAAGGTATTAAAAATTACGATTTGGCCGTTTATTTTTTTTTAAACCATTTAATTTGCAATATTTACCTACTCGCCATCATATCAGTAAAGCTATCAGTGTCAGCAACATAAAAATTATTACTACAAAAAAAGAACAAAGAGAAACATAATGGGAGTTGGTGTTTGCTGGCGTAACTTTAAACTGTCCATTTTATATTTTAACATCATTTTTACTCCCATGTTTATAACGTCATCATTACATGAATTACAAAACTGAAAAAAATCAATTATTCAGTAATTTCATATGTGATTCATTACCTGACGAATTTCCAGGTAGACTGCCATCAGACGAGGCGACTTTGGTAACAGCATTTGGGTTGTAAGTCCACGACGTATTGCACACTTCTACTTTGAGGTCGTTATCTTGGTATATTTGCTGCACACGGCCGATCTTTCCAAGTGTCTGCAATTTTAATAAAAAAAGAATTAATTCATCATGTCCTACCGTCAATAGTCCAACCAGCCTAACTTGGAACTTCGATATCGCCATTGGTCATTAGACCATTGGTTGTGGAGGTCAGATGGCAGTCGCTTCACGGAAAATATCGAAGTTCAGCCGCATCACAGTTAGACTGGAAAGCCGACCCCAACTGAGTTGGGAAAAAGGTTCAGGGAATGATGATGTCCTACCGTCAATCCCGATTACCCAGAGCCTGGTTAGTACAACACAGTGGACTTTAGTACAAGTGACCCGGAATTCATTAAGGCGTTAAAATGAGAGGCGTGATATCGCTACATACCTACATACATAAATGTTTTTCTTTATTGGAAGCAACCTTGGTTCATATTTAGGGATAGTAACAATTTACTTACAACTGTGCTAGTTAAAATTGAATACTATGTGTGTATATACAGGGTGGAATTTTGTAATGCCACCTGAAGGGAAAGTACTCTTAATACTGTAGATAGAAAATTTTACTCAAAGGAAACATTCCTTTATTTTTGAAAAGAAACAAAACTGCATTCAAAGATTTTGAAAAATTCGCTTGCCGCACCCGGTAATCGAATCGACTAAAATCTGTAAAAGTTGCGCCCTGCACTTTTATTGCATCGATCGTTAGGGTCAATTATAAGGATGAAATCTCTCTAACAAACTTCATAAATTAAATGAAAGGAAAACAATGAAATCCTAAATTATTTACAAAAAATGGTATAAACTAACTAATTGATTGCTCCATACAAACATTTAGTTCAAAATCGAAGTTATTCTGCTGAAGAAATTGCCGTCGCTTTTTGAAACTACCAGTATTATTGAAATTTTCTACTATTCATTTCAGTACAAACCGAGTTGGTGCCGGTCGATCTCGATATCTCTCTCCATACCACCAATAGTAATTCGTCATTTTTATGGATAAAAGACGTCAGTGATAATAATTATTAATTATTAACATAAGTAACTAGATGGATCTTTGAGTAAAAGTGCTTTAACTTGACCCATTGAACAATTAATTTAGGATTTCATTGTTTTCCTGTCATTTTATTTATGAAGTTTGTTAGAAAGATTTCATCCTTATAATTGACCCTAACGATTGATGCAATAAAAGTACAAGGTGCAACTTTTACAGATTTTAGTCGGTTCGATTACTGGGTGCGGCAAGCGAATTTTTAAAAATCATTGAATGCAGTTTTGTTTCTTTTCAAAAATAAAGGAAAGTTTCCTTTGAGTAAAATTTTCTATCTACAGTATTAAGAGTACTTCCCCTTCAGGTGGCATTACAAAATTCCACCCTGTATATGTGAAAATAATAAGATTTTTATTATAAAAGAATGCTGTATGCACTTCTTCGCCATATAGAAATTAACTATGTCAAATTTTACGTTTATATGTTGCTGCATTTTTTCAAATAGGTATACAAAGTTTAATATACAAACATATACTCACAGGAGCCATAGCTTCTGCCCACTCGCCGTGGCCACGCTGTAGAGCCTTCACTCGCTCCTGGTCGGCGCACACTTGCACAAGGTCTCCTACAGCGAACCCTCCGCCGCCCACGCCGCCAGCCGACGCTGAAGCGCTCAAGTTACCCGTGCATACCTAAAATGTAATTTCGTCACTAATATTTGTTTTAAATTAATAACTCTTATAAGAAACAATAAAAATAATCTAAGTAAGGAATTTTTAAAACAGCTTATATGAAAATTCTGTTCATATGAGCGTAAATCACAATTGCCACCTAGACATGCACTTTGAAGCCCACTCTGCTATCACTATTTTCCGTAATACTGACTTGTAGGTGATACCTATAGATATGTGCCGTGAAGGTGTTAGTGAGTCAATACACTCCGAATTTATGTGAAAAAGAATTAACAATGATATAAAATGTTAGCAAAATGCCTGAGTCTACCAGTCAATTAATACAATCGTTCACCTTTTTGTATACATACCTTTGTCAATACTGCGGGATTAAACGTCCATCTGTTTCCACTAGGGTATGTGACTACAATATCATGATCCTCATCAATACCGACAACAGTGCCTGTCGTGCCGAGGCACTCGAACATCCCGTCCGTCCAACCACCATGCCCGTGCTGCAGTGACTGCACTATTTCAAGATCGAGGTCTACATTCACCTGAAAATTGACAATATTTTCAAACAAACAGCTAACATTCTTAAAAAAATCTAATCAAAATCAAAATCTAATGATGGTTTCATTAGTGGGCTCTGTTGGTTTCATAAAGCATCAGCACTGAGTTATCATTCACTTACAGGATAACACTAAAAGCTTATAGAAACAGAACGAAGTCCCGCCTATTTCGTAAAACGTTATGAGCACTATTTAAGGTCATAGCACATTAGAACTATCGGGTACCTAACTAGCACCGCCTTGCTTTGAGCGGTTAGTATTCTTGTATGCAGGTCGTCCACGAGAAGTTACTCGTACATTCGCGGACAACACGAAGTCCTTTTATTGCCATACAGCGTCTGGTGTCTACCCGCGCAACACCTGTCGTCAACCAGAGGACATCGAGCGATCAGGGTGTGCTGGAGTGTTCTAATTAATCATTTACCTAGCTCGAATGGTAATGTAACATTCCATTTCATACCGAGAGAAATGTGTGAAATGTGAGTAATAATTATCAATCTCATATTTCACACATTTCTGTTCTCTTTCTCATTCTACTCTTCAGGACAGGGTGCCCCTAACTAATAATAATAATAGAACCAGCGCTCTGAGCTGGTCTGATAATAAGAAGTTATTTCTTATAAGAAGGTAATATTAAAACATATAAGTAAACAAAAAAAAATATCTTACCTGATCACCAACTTGTAAGCCATGGGGTCCTGTGCGGCCAGGACCTAACTCTCCCAACAGTGGTAAATGTTCTTTGTATACATTTTGACCTTTCACATCATTGACTACCTGGAATTTGAATAAAAAAAAACTATAAAATTTTTATTGTTGATTAATGGCACTGAGTGAAACTCGCTACATATTGAAAAGATCAATAATATTTTCCATATTATTTTTATTAACCTACCTTACAAGAATGTTGTGAGGCATAATCAGAGGTGTGGAAAAGTATAAGTGGTTCATGCATGTAACAAAAACATTAACAATGGCTTTTTGACATTTTTGTATGTGGGATTTATGAGTTTATCTAAAATTTTCTTTGAAGGAAACATAAAATATCAGGAAACAAAGAAAGTAACAAGCCATATTATTCGTGAGAGGTAGTAAAACCCTTCTTGTTGTATTCATTTGAAAAGATGCATTGAGCCTCAAGTGGACTATAGGATATGACAACCTGTGATTGTTCTATATCTGTGTAATGTTTCATTTTATAATTGGTTACTGAAATGTAACAATGTGTGTAAATAATTATGTATCTAATCAATTCTAATGCATACCTTTAGATCTGCCATACCCTCAAAACCAACTCTATAGAGATTCTTGGCCCCATTGTCCCAGACAACATATGCAGCTGAACGGGGACTAGCTGCTGACCAATCTTGTACCTCATTAACTTTTCCCCTTCTGCCATTTCCTCCATCTTGATCTTCCCATTGCCAATCAACCTATTTAAAATTTTTATTTAATATTAAGATTTTTTATTTAAAAATATTATAATTTGTAAAAATAATGTCTGTACAGACAAACCTACATTACTGTAGTGATCAAGGATCCAGTGTTGATCTCCTGCGCCAATTAGCAAAAATTTCTACAATGTTTTAATGATCACTCTGAATTTATGAATTTATATAATAAAAAGTTTTAATTGATGATATGTGTAATACATACCCCTCTTACAACTCTTGCCCCGGGAAATATTCCTCGAACAGCTTGTTTCTTACTCTTACGTCGAGGCTCAACAAGACACCGTTGAGCTCCAGGTGCACTTATACGATAGAATCTATGCCTTAAATTATGTTTGTCACCATGATAGCAAACAGAACACAAATCATAATTGTTGCACTCAGCACATTTCCATCGAATACCTGAAAAGAAAATTAAGGAACTATACAAATGGGTGACTGCAATTGACAAATATTACAAAATTATTCCAGCATGAATTATTTGTGTAAACATAACATGACATTAGCTCACGCCTTTATCCCCGAAGGGGTAGGCAGAGGTACAATATTATTTGTGTAATAAGGGGAAAATAATGAAATGTTACACTAATGAAGCTGTGAAAGTAATGTTGTCAATAAAAAATCTGAATAAGAATGAGGTCTTTAAAGAGGTAGTCCTAAAAGATGGATAGAATGTGTGTAAAATGATATGATAAGGAAGGAAGAGAATGAGATGTAGCAATAACCCAAAATAGGTGTAACATGAGCAGGTTATCATGATGATGATCAGTAAAAATTATTGGTGTCACAGTCCATGTTTGGTAATATGCACCACAACAGATGATCTCTACCTTCCATTTTCAGTCTATCTCTACTCTATATGTTATATTCTCCTCACCATTGTTTACTTAATAAAACTTTTATATAATTACAGTGTATTTAAGTAATAGAAGTAGATACACTTTGCCTTACCAAATATAGGTTGTTGTCTACAGGTGTCACACATAGTGCCTTCATGTTTCACACCAGTAGGTGCACTATCAAGAATACGTAGATCATAAGCCCCTGAACATCGATAATTTGCTGCAGTGCCATTGTCCCAAACAACAACCACTTCTTCTGGGGATTCAAAATTTCTGACCGTACCAACATGACCCTCTCCTCCATCCTAAAAAACAACATTTTCTTTTAATCAACTTATTTTAATAGGTCTAGTTTAGTAGTATAACTGTATAAGAGAAAATTATTGTCACATATTTATTGTTTTTCAAATTGTAAACAATGTCAATAAATGGGAAAACACTGAATGAAACTCATTTCTAGATTATATTATCCTAAAATATTTTACATAAGGAATTTCTAGACAGGCACTTCAAAAACAAGAAATATATATCACAAATACTCTTTGAACAAAAATAAAACAGTGAGTTACCTGTTTGCCCCACTTCCAATCTGGCCCCCTGATCACTCTGGCTCCGACTCCTTCCATCATAAATCTAGTAGCTCTCGACGTTGTAGATGAACCAGGAATATTAGGCTCCATTGAAACAATTTTGTGTAGTTGTTTATAATGACCAAAAGTTATTTTGTTCACTTCACTCCACCTAGCTCGACTAAGTCAAAACTTTTGATTTGACACATCACAATCGTTCAGAAATGGTGAAAAAAATTTGAATGTCGTATACATCAGTCATTTATTTTATTGCATGGTAAAATAGAAATCAATAACCTTTTTTATATCTATTTACGATACTTTTGTATGTTAACTATTTGTTACGTTCATATGTCATATGAAAAGTGGTTTAAATTGAGTGCCGTCATGTATTTAAATGTATAAAAGTGTATATTGCTAGATCCAAAAGCTTTAATACCTTTTCTACAAAAATCTGCTGTCAATTGTCAAGTCAAAACAATGGTCAAAATTGTCACTTGCATCCACTTGTCAGTGTCACAGTCACTTTGTTCCGCCGATCGAGGATCGAGGATAAATTATAAAATATTTTATTTATCTTTATCAGTATAATACACACTTATAAATAAATTATTATCCAGTTCTCATACTTGTCATCTCTGTAAGAAAAAAATAATTTAAGCGAATTTAAGTCGTTGAAATCTGTGGTGGTTAATTATATTTTAGCAGTTACAGGAACAGTAGGATTTTCATTATGTCCAACAATCGTAACAAATACGAAAAAGCTCGAAGACGTCTTGCTGCTGTAACATTTTTAACAAACATATCTCTCGACGGTAAGGTCAAAGACAGGGGATTAGTTGATATTGTGGACAAAAAGTCAAAGAATGATATTAAATCTGATTTCGGTATCAAATCCAATGACATTCAAAAGGAAAAAGATGTCACATTACGGAGCAGTGTTCGTATTAAGACTAAAGTGCCTCAGATAAGTCCAGATCATCGAGCTGGCGCTGATAATCATTCCGTAAGTTCAGATTCAGAATATACAACTGCTATAACACCTGTCAAAGGAAGTGTAAATGCATCATTTCGAGACAGGTAAAGAATATGTCTAAAAGTAATATTTTGTTAAATAATATGACCTTTTACCATCTATTTTTAATTTGTTTTTTGTCTACAGATGTTCTTCTGGAAACACAGAGTCATTTAAAGACAAACATGCTCCTTTAACTATAAAAAATCTTATTGTTTCTCTCACTGGAGCAAATGCAGATGATAAGAGTAGTTCAGAGAGTTTAAACATTGGTATGAAATATAGCATATTTATACTAAGCACAGGTACCTAAACATATTAAGTTTGAAAAAATGTTATGCTGCTTCCAGGTCGATTTAGGACAAGTAACACATGCATTCCAGAGAATGCACTGGCAAAGGAAGTACGTTTAGTACGACCAACCAAAGGGGTGTCTTTTAAAGATGAAAGACTTGCATTAGTCCAAGGACAAGGTGTTCCTTGTCTTATTTTTAGCACTATACCATACTCAAAGACTATACGCACTGCTAGGTATGTTTTTACATAGTGATATCTTACATTACTTGTATGGAAGAACTGAGAACTGATTAATATTTTCTTTTGGCTTTAGATCTGATCTCCGAAAGGATGGTGTAAGAAGGAGAAATACATCAGGTCCAAGGCCACTTTCATCCATAACAGACAATGGGGTTGATCCTTTTGATCAATTAGGTTTAGAAAAAGAAGAAAATGGTCAAGAGATATCATATTCAAAGTTATTAGTTCCTGCAAAAGTTTGTACAAGGGAACAGTACAAAAAAATGTATGAAAGTGATATCACTGAAAAAGGCAACTGGAAAGTCGTAAATCGCCATCCACATGTGATAGCTAGGTAAGATACAAATCATGGAAATATTTCAATATAAATGTAGCGTAACTATTTTTGTTACCATACAATCACAATCTGCCCAATTAGTAGCAATATAATTATGATTGGTTATTTTATCATTGGGACCAAAATCAGATTCCTTTGGTGTGGAAACTCATGTTCATGTACTACTTTGCAAATGGCAGAATGATGGGATTATGTCAGAGCCAATGTAAATATGAACACACAGTTCACCTTGTTCATACTGCTAGCCTTTTAATAGGGAATATGCATATGACTCACATAGAGCTCAATTTTATTAATGTATAGTATTTTCACTTAGATTTACAATATTAAAACATGATTTTGAGTACCTAAAAAGCTATAAATAAATGAAGGTTTTTATTTCGTGGGAATAAATATCCATGAAAAATTATTTAAAACACTTCTGAATATTTGTCAGATCAGATTCAGATTCAGAGAAACCCCAGAAAATCTACTTTGATCTATTCTGAAGATGATTAAGTAACAAAAATCCATATCCCAATTAAAAGAAGATAAGCCTTGCCACTTCTGTGACTCAGGGGGTAGCACAAAAAGGTTTTCTAGTTTACCAACCAATTCAAATCAAACTTATGTTGAGTAAAGGAAATTTAGTTTTTTATTTTGCTGCTTATCAATGTCTAACATTGAAATCTTCAAATGATAAAATTAACGCAAATATTGATAGTGTGCATGTTAATGAATGTTTTTTCAGTATTAGAAAGTTATCACAGAGTGTGTGTCCTATCTACTCTTATCTCTCATATTATGATAGTTCTGTTGTTGTGGAATAAGTGGAATAATTAAACACACAATCCACTGCCCTCAGTTCATTAGCTATTATTGTGTTCTTTTAAATTTACTATTAAGTACATTATTAACAGAACCCATATCTTTACTTATTTCCTTAATAATGCATAATACAAAACTAAGATTAGCTGATATTTGACTGTGAAACCTGAATGCCGCACTTGTACAACATGTTCTTATTCAATGTTTAATTCATATATGTATAATTTCTAAACACATCATTAATATTGTTATTCAATTGTTCTCCATCAGATGCAATTTTGAATTTCATACAGTATTCACATCATTTCATCCCTAACATATTTGACTTTCAGGACTAAGTTATTGACGAGACACAAGGATAAAAAATGGTAAACACAGAACAGTTGACTTACATTCTGCTATGCAACACTTAGATTTTGCTAACGCTATTATGACCCTACTGAAACCTTAAGAAATATTCAATTATGTACAATTATACTTATGATAGTTTATTATGTATACTGTTTAATATTGCTTAAATTATGGAAAAGTAATTTTATTTATTTACCTAGGTGTTGTGCAGTGTCTAGTTTTAATATTTGGGATTAATTCATTTGTAGGTACCTACAATGAATCTCCTTTTAATATATAGGTATATGATGACTTAAATTAATACATTCTCGCCTCACCTTCATAATAATCATAACAATTCATATAATTTCTGCTTCTATTTAATAGTATCACTAGTATTTGTACATACTTAACATTTGGTTATTTAAGGATGCATGATGGATTGTCATTAATAACAAAGGTTCATTGAAAAAGCGGAATACAAATAACTAAAGCATGCAGGAATATATTTATATGCAGTTCTTATCTATAACACAGTCTATATGCATGTTACTTTAATTAGCTCCAACACAAAAGTAAGAGCACAGTCACAGTAAAAAACTATCTATTTATCATAACCCAAAACTGTTGTAGGTGTTTCTCTTACGAATCGTCTCAGAGGACCACAATACCCTCTTCTCCACCACATTCTTCGGTTGATATTAAAACCTTTGACTGGGATGAAGCAACATTACTGTCTCAAAAATATGTAGGTATTTCGATTACACCACATTTATTTTACCTACCTACCATAAGATTTAAAATATCAAAATAATTAATAACTCTGAACTTTTTTATGCAGGTGCATTATTGCCCAAATGTATTAGATGATCCAGAGCTAATTGCCGGGAAACACAGGACTCTGCTGACATTTACTTCGTATATGACGTCTATAATTGATTATGTCCGTCCGCAAGATCTTAAAAAGGAATTAAATGACAAATTCCGAGAGAAGTTTCCTCATATTAAACTGACGCTCAGTAAATTAAGGAGGTAAATGCCCAAACATAGTAATAATAATAACATTATTTGTTTAATTACATTTATTAGGAGGTATACCTAATGATAAAGAACCTACAAGCTGTTTTCATCAAGCCAGAAAAAATAAACCTCAACGGGCCGCATCATAGCGCCTAACACAGTGCTGGCTTACAGTTCCACCACACATACCTACCTAACAACCTGCAATACTCAACTTACAAATTTGTGGACCGTCGGTGCTGCTTTGATTTGGCATCAAAAACCCACTTAAGTAGTGCGATTTATGAGCCTCGTCTATATCTGCTGGACCCAGCCAACCTCACTTTCTAAACCTGCTGATTGATTGACGAGGCACTGGCGCAGTCCATCCTCGAACATGAGGGCAAGCCAGACGACAGGTGTCAGACGATCCTGTAAGTCAAGTAGGTAAATCAAATTATGGATGGGCTTGGGAAGAGCGAATCTCGAGTGGCAACTGGTATTGGGACTCGAGTGAGCAGAATGAACCTATTCGGTACTGGCTCACAAAGTGCTGTACAGGCTCTTTTTTTTCTTACTGAATGATGTCCCGTGCTGGGACAAGATCAACGCTATGCAAGAGGCTTTATTAAGGGCGACTAAGACCCCGTCCCGTCTACCCGGCGGCCACATAATGTATAGCTATGTTAGAGTAAGGTGGCACGAGGTGTAGACGAGCGTCTCTTCCGCAGGATTTACCGGTGATAGATAGATGGATACTAGTAGATATATAACTCTTTATGTACACCATAAAGCAATATTAATACCGTGGACATACATAACCAGTGAAATATATAATGGGCGGCCTTATCACCAACGGTGATCTCGTATCTTTTCACTACTTGCAGACCTCGGTCTGAGTTACTGTCATAGTAATGACACTATTCCGCAAATTTCTTCCTCCCAAATCTACGTCCTCATACGAAAGCCTATAAAGTCTGAAGAAAGTTACAATAAATTAAGATAATCTCATATCACATAGTATTTTGATTGTTTTTACAGTATTAAAAAAGAGATGCGGAAAATAGCTAAACATGACAGTGGAGGGATCGATTTGTTATCGGTAGCACAAGCATATGTTTACTTTGAGAAATTGATTCTTGCTAATCTCATTAACAAAGACAATAGAAAATTATGTGCGGGTGCATGTTTACTGTTATCTGCTAAACTCAACGATGTGAAAGGAGAAGCTCTGAAGGCACTTATTGAGGTAAGTATTATGTACACATGTTGCACCTTTTAATAACATTAATAAATATGTGGCATATTTATCAGACATGCTATATACTATGACCTTATGTGTTTAATTTTATTTACCAAAACATTAAGATCACTGCACATGTTCACTTTCACCAGGAAAAGTATTTTAATTTAAATGACTTTTCACGTTTTAATTATTCAAACTGTTAACTCGCCACCTATGGTCTCTTCAGGTCTCGCGATATTCCTGTAGAAATGAATACCTGTTTCCCCTAATCACGCACCAAAAATGAAAAACATCTACACCAAATGTCATTCATATTTAATTTTGCAGTTTTTAATATTATGTAGAAGGTCTCTATGAAAAGAATTATCAAGAAAATTTAAAAACAAACATGAGTAACTTAATAACATATTCAGTATTGCACGCAGGTGCCGGCTAACAGCTAGTTTGTTTTATAAAGCATGCTGATATATTGATATTCGAATGAAGTATTTTGTTGGTTGCTTGGCCGTTTGCCAGGAAGGACAGGTGGTCTTGTTCGGTCATAAAAAGCAGCAATGGTGTCAAAAGTTAGACACATTGCGTCTCTTTATCACGTTGCCCAGCAGTCATTGGATATGATTTTAAATCTTTATTCATATTTACATTTCATTTAGCTTATATTCTTCATAGAACTGGGTGTAGAATGGGCACACTATTTTTGCAGCGCATTGAAACAACATTCAGAGTCAACAGAAAAGACTTAATGAGATTTGAATTCGCCGTTTTGGTGGCATTGGAGTTTGGCTTGCACGTGCCGCCCTATGAAGTGTTTCCTCACTATCAGAGGTTGCTCCACGATTCGTGACCTTGGCGCAGATTGGCCATGGAGCCATGTATTCGGGTATGTCACCGCAGGCGTGCTACCATCGTAGACAACCTGAGGGCAAGTGCTTGGATATAAACTATGTAAAACTTTATCTTTTAAGAAATTCAATGTGTTATGGGTGCTCTAGTGTTTGTTTTATTATAGCATCTAGATTTATCTTCATTTGTGAAAAACATTAATACCTAATTCTATAATAAGGACTAATTTCGTGTGTGTAACGTACATGTGTGTAGATATTATCTACACACGTGTTCATTACTAGATATTATAGGCCTTGCGGTAGCTTTAGTTCCACCTACTCCTTGAAATATATAGCATTAATCCAATTTGTATTATAGTTGTGAAAGTTTGGTAAACAAATTTAGGATTATAATATAAGTAAAGGTTATTACCAAATTGTTAGACCAAAATTATTGGTCAAAGTCACTATAATATTTAATTTATTGTACACAGAAAATTTCGTTAAAAATTTATTCAATTGTTAAAACTATCGTTATTAATTTGTACGTTTACCATTTAATAGTAAATAATGCCTTCACAATTTAAAAAATAGTTGATTAGTCTTTAAATAATCGTTAGATGGCACTGATTGTACCTATTAATTTTAAGAATTTTAACTAAAACTAATACTTATTTGCTTGCAAAATTAAGCTTATTAAATTTTGACGGTCAAAATCTAGTTATTCAACAAGGTACGTATTGCAAAAATAAATGCGATAAAAATATGACATAGCATGACGCATAGCATAGGTCACGTGATATTTTTCAAAAGTCTTTGCGCACAAATACTAATAATATTAAAAATGTAGTGGTTTTCCTTAGAGTTTTAATAAGCTTTTATAATGAATTTATTTGAATAAGGTGTTTTGGGACAATGTGGGAATTCCGTCGCTTATATCTTTTTATCGTCATGCAACATCCGATAGATCATAGCAGAACCGTGACATGTAACACACTCACTATGTCACACACACACCACGGGTGCTGCAACGCACCCGAAATGTCGACAAAAGTAAGTTTTCAAAAATATATCGCGTGAAGTCCCGAAAATCATAAACACTAAGATAACTTACATCTACTGTCCGCTAGATGATTCTGCTCAAACATTTTTACTTTTTCTAAAAATGAAAATAAAAATATAGTGGATTTACAGATGGAATGATACCCCACCAGTATGTTTTGATTGTTTTCCCGAACAATTTTTGCAACCTATCAGATTGCACTTCATCATGGAAGATAGTTAAAATTATTGTTACATGCAAAAATGTTCACGTAAAACACATCCCAGCCCAATGACATGACACTAGAACTGATGACTGATGTCAGAGCCTAGACTCCACCCTTTTCTGACGTTACCCCGATCGTTCGACTCAATTGCTGGCTTATGACCTAATGACCTTTGCAACAACTCTTCTTACTTCAATCATCCATGGTAGTAGCCGTCTATTGTTATCATATTTTAATAATATTGTTATTTTGCTAAGTAGGGTTAAAAACTACCCAATACAGGTTTTGTGAATAATGTGTTGAAAGCCAAATATTGTATCTGTGATATGAAATTAATATAATTTATTATGTAAATAAACTTAGTTGTAGACGGTTAGCGTAATAAACAACTTTAAATGTACTAGCTGTAAACAACCGTTAAAACTGCTCCATATACATGCGGTAATTTCGTGTATTTTTGTTTTCATTTCTTTCTTTGTAAAGGGGGTATTTTACAAATAATTGCTATCGACGAATAAATGAGATGCACAGCTACGGACAATAATTGTGGAAGGTTGTGTTTGATTAAATTTACAAAAGTATTTAACGCATGTATTGGATTTATGGGGAGCTTCAACGGTATTCACTCACAGCCTGAATGTGGAGGAGACATTAAAGCGGGAATCGCACATAGCGCTGACTGGTGCGGGTAGGGCGTAGTAATTACAAATGGCGATGGATGGCAAACCGACCCGCACACGCGCTATTTGTGAATCGCGCTTAACTTGTTGATTGACGTTCAGTATTTATGTAACCCCTTTTTAATGATTGGTAGATAATAATTAAATTAAATCACGTAGCTTTTGATTCAGGTCTTATTCGTGGTTAAAATAAAATTAGTGCTTAGGTACATATTGCTAGTAACACGTTGAACAGAGTTGAATAATGAGTTGATAAGTAATTCTGTAAGTACTTACTTTTAAATGTGAAATGTTCTACTCTGTACGTGTTCCACCTTATGACAGAAAGTTATGGGTTAACGGTACTAACAGGCGTTTTACCGTTGTTATATTTGTTAGCCTCGGCTCATTTTTATGATTAAAAAAGTATTTTATAATGTAGGTAATAACAGACACGAACGGATATGGGAAGATCGGGACCACTCGTACACGGGGTACATATCTATCTATCTATACTATTATATAATTGTAAAAAGTTTGTTTGTCCGCGATAGACGCAAAAACTACTGAACGGATTTTGA
The DNA here is from genome assembly GCA_963691645.1 of Pelosia muscerda. Classification (NCBI taxonomy): domain Eukaryota; kingdom Metazoa; phylum Arthropoda; class Insecta; order Lepidoptera; family Erebidae; genus Pelosia; species Pelosia muscerda. Next base: position 12,827,423 of record OY829100.1, read on the forward strand.
TACGGTATTTTTTGTTTGATGGGGTTTAGTCCAACTTAAAATCATAGGTTTGTTTGATTGCAATCGGTTAAGTAGAACCAGAGTTATGATTGATAATATAGAATTTGAGTTACACAGATGGCGCGGTCGCGATAACCGACAGCCACGCGGGCGGAGCCGCGGGCATATGCTAGTATACAATAAGCTTTAAAACAGACAAAACGTCGCATTAATTCAAGTTTGCTAGCATGGATAAAGATACGACCTACCATGTTATTTGATGAACATTGCGCCAGTTGTGCCACCCTGTGCGCGTTGGCAAACCGCGGCGTGTTTTTGCGCACATTGCGTAATTTTTTTATGGAGAATTACGATCTTGTTCTTTCAATTTATACTTTATTTACGTAATTGTTTCGGGTTCGATCCCCGCTCAGCGCAAATATTTGTATGCTTCATGCACTGGTCAATGGATATTTGCACTGGTCTGGTCATGCTTCGGAGAGCCCGCTTAGCCGTCGTCGGTCCCGGTTGGCATTAGAACATCTACTCATATTGGCATAAAAAAAATTACGATTTGGATTTTTTTCTACCGTTTAACTAACGTTATTCACTCTCCATCGCGTTAGTAAAACTAAATAAAGCAAAAATTTCACGAAAAAAAACATTAACTCGCACTATGGCGTCTTTTGTGTTTTTTACAGCGACGTTTTTATGAAATTATCGATTCATTTAACTTTACTGATAAAATAGTGAGTAAATAATGTAAATAAACAACGAAGAAGTAAAGAAAAATGGCGAAATCGTAATTTTTTATGCCAATATGTAGTGTACCAGGAGTACCTAATACGGGAGGTTTCCGGTCTCGAGAGTGTTTCTCTTACACCCTGTATAACATTGTATTACATTGTAAAAACCGTACGAAGGGTCCATATCTAAGCTTCCCCTACCTAAGCTAAAATTTCTACTTGAACGAAATCACAGTAGGTACCTAAATATATTTACTAGATATTAAGATGTTATTAGAACGTACTTATGTAAATAAAATAAACATCAGTTACGTACAAATGAATATTGACACAAAAAATATTTTATGATTAATATATGACTATAATTTGAACTTTTTTTGATTTTAGATTGACATGGTCATTTACGAATTCATTATTATTAAATCGATCGGGATATTTACCATGTTTGTTCACAGTACACCGTGATCATGGCGCTTGCAACAGCGCCGAAATATCGGTTACGCGAAGAAATCAACAAACATGGTAAATATCCCGATCGATTTAATAATAATGAATAATTTGAACTGTTAGAATTCGTTAATATCGTGTTTACATTAATTGTTATTTGTTTTATTATTACAATTTGAAAAAGTCATTACCGCTCCGGTGTAATGGTGGCGTCACGTCAGTTCGGTTTCAGTTTTGCGAACGTTCATCAAAGCGTTTAAATTTCTAATGTTTGCGTAGCTTGCGACACAATGTGCAACTTAAGTACTTGTAATTTAATTACTTCGATGAGGGCAGCAAGTCCATCGAAGTCTTAATTCAAATATTTGCCTCTGTCTGACGCCTGCATTACAGACAAATATGATATATCGGAGCAAGCTACACAAGCTAACGGTTAGTAGCTTACCAACAAAAGCAATATCTAAATTTGAATATAAATGAATCCCTTCGGCCGTCTATAGAACCGGGGTTTCGGAACTGGTTCCGTACGAGGCTTTTAATTTACTTGTATGGAACTGGTTCCGTACGAGGCTTTTATTTTACTTGTATGGAACTGGTTCCGTACGAGGCTTTTAATTTACTTGTATGGAACTGCTGGATCTCGTTTACCGAAAAACGCTTAACATTACGGCCGTGACTGTCCACGATGTATTTTCTTTCTCCGTGAAAGAAAACTCTTTTATGATAACTGGCCTGTAATATGGCCTGGCTCGAATATGTAATGCGTAAAAGCCCGCCTGGTACAGAGATTGAAAAATTTAATGCATATTTCAAAACCCAATGGCTTGAAAAAACTAATTTCAACAAAACTTGTTGTTGCAACAAGGAGCAACTACGAACGACAAATAATTTGGAAGGATGGCACAGCCGGATCAATCGTTATATTGGAAAAAAAAACACCACAATTGCAAATTTACTAGACATATTGATCAAAGAAACGAAAATCACTAATATTTTCAAAGAAGGCGAAAATCTATCTTGAAATTGACCATGAAATTGATAGTGCAGTTAGCGATTTAAAAAGCGGCTTAATAACTGTTGGTCACTGCGTTGAGTTAATTTCCCCTTACGCTTTTAAATTTTAAGATCGTTTCTTAGGTAAAGAGGATATTTTAGTTAATTACAAACGGTATTGCCGGGGTAAATTTTACTCGGTAGGACCAAAAGTTAAAACAGAAGTAAAGATTTATGTTTATTTTATAGTTGTTTAATTTATTTCTAATATACAATACAATGGGGTTAAATAGGTATTGGTTGTAATCGAGACACGCGGCAGCGTCAAAATCCGTTGCAAAAACGGACTTAAGTCTATTTTAGACCTATCTTTGTCTCTATTTCAGTTCCATTCACGGCTGATGGAATACGATCATTACTTGATCGGAACCAGTTCCATACAAGTAAAATAAAAGCCTCGTACGGAACCAGTTCCATACAAGTAAATTAAAAGCCTCGTACGGAACCAGTTCCGAAACCCCGGTTCTATAGACGGCCGAAGGGAAATGAATCTATGACGATTTCTTATAGGAACTTCCTTAAGAAATCATTTAGAAATAGGTATTTAATTATTGTGAGTTGCACTGACATACAGTGATGCGATTCGATGTTTTTTACTGTGTGTGTGTATTGAAGCGTTACATGTAATGTGTAATACTATAATAGTTTATTGCGATTAACACGTTGAACAAGAATTGTTACTAGATACTACAATTAATAGCTTTAGTGCGAAATCTAATATTTGTGATAAGTATAATAAAATTCAAAATTATAACCGTTTATTATTTAGATAAGTACCTAATCATAACGATAGTCAGGTACTTATCACAAACTCAGGTCCAAGTAGACATGGACATTCTACAGTTTATAAAATTCAATTGGCCACGGACTCATTTCTTCTTTGGAACACTCAAGTCTCCTAGACGTGGATGTTCCGAAACAGTAGGTATATTGGGCAATATCAAAGCTTTGATATTAATGTGTAAGGGGGCGCCAACGTTTATCTGAATAACAAAATCATTAGAATGAGCTCAAATAGATCTAATACCCACTCATTGCAATTTAGGTCAGTTTCATTTCATTTCAGATATATATTAGGACTTAAATAATTGTTAATAATGTAGAGTAGGTACTGATTACTCAGAGTATTCGTTATAGGTAAACCTATAACGAATACAATAACAAGTTTTCATAAATAAATCACAACCTGCCTGTCATTAAAAAGTTTTCACAATAATTATATGGATTACTGAAATCGCTTCATTAAGTGAAACACGACGAACGTTCCGAAACGCTCCGCTCCACATCGGCACAAGTGAAATACACAATATAAAGTATAACGTTGCAATGATTTACGTGTAGATATAAAGTGAGCTTCGTTCCTAAATCACGCACTACTATAAAAATGAATACCAAGGTAAATTTTTAACATGCCTTTTTATGTAGTGCTTAGTGATATCAACATAATGTAGGTATACCGACTCAACATTGTGTTATTTATTTGAAGATATTGGTGCTATCCTGTGCTGTTTTATGCAACGTCGATTTCTGTTTCTGTGACAAAATATTGCAGGAGTTGAATATATTGAACAATACCAAGGAATCACATCTCACGAATTTCGGGGACCTTGGTTCCGAAACTAATTTGATGGCAATTTGGAGACCGTTTCAAAACTGGGGTGAGTGAATTTTAGTCATGAAAGTTACTCTTATTCATAGGTAATTGTAATGTCATGGAAGATGGGCGTTTGGGCCACACGTCCAATCAAAATGAGTTGTAGATATAGGTACGTACGTAAATAGAATAGGTAACACTTTATTTGAACACCATTTACTTTCATAAAAAAATTAAGATAAAAACATATTTTATACAATTATTGTACAAAGGGTGGCCTTATTATTATATTATTTTTAGCTAATCTTGATCGATTTTGATTATTTCTAAGCAAACCTATCAAGCAAATTTTAAGTATTAGTAAGCTTAACAAGTTTTAAGTGAAGCTAATTAACGGTGAACGGCCGACCAGTAGACGACCCTTCAAAAGGTAACATGTACTGTACATACCTACTTTTAGTTTACATGTTTATTCTATAACATATAATTATAAAGTGGTTGATCTGTTCTGTACATTAGAAATAGTTAAGTAAGTATTAAAAAAAATTAAGTACCTACTTTTGGGTCATGTTATATTAACGATACTCAATACATTTCCTTTTAAATCCTGGTCTTTCTGTCAGTTTGTCTGTCCACGATGTACGCAAAAACGAATAAACGAATATTGATGCTTTTTATTGTTAGAAAGATCTTGGCCAGACTTAAATTCTTACGTTTGTTTGATCGCGATTGGTTTAAGTATAAACAGATGACCAATAGTCGTAAAAACTGACATTAATGCGGGTGGAGATGCAGGCATAGGCTGGTAACATAAAATAATATAGCAACCTTATCGTTTCATTTAAAAAAAAATTCAAGACATTCCATAAGTCTCAAAATACAAAACCTTTGAAGTAAATTTTCTCCGGTAAACAGAGACAAGCGCCATAAGTGTTCTTATTCTACTTAAAAATACCTATCTAACGATGGTTCACTCATTTCGATTGCAGCTAGACCCAGGGTCCATACATTTGTTCCCATGATCCTTTTTGAATCATACTTTAATTTCAGGTATGCCTGCTTTTGCGCGGTCACTGCATCCTCCTAGAACAAAGGAGAGCGAACACGATGGACGACATCACTTGTCTCAAAATAAACCTAGAGTTGTAAACAAAATAAAATTTCTTGTTAAAGTAAAACAAAAAATTTACTAAGCATGAAGAAATAAACGTTTTTCAAAAATGTATACAGAATTATATCCTTTGTTAACTAAGTATGTTTATCTGCATTCTAAATCGCATAACACGCGTTAGTTAAGTTAGCTGCAATGGCTTGCAATCCGGTAAAATTTCCATCTGCCCGGTATATTCTTTAGATCTAATCTCTCTATTCACACGTTTTAATACTCAAAAAAGCGCGTATTCCTCTAAAACATAATGTCATTTGCATTACTCGTATTAAGATTTATTACGGCGTCTAGTTGGCCGGATTGCAATAGTCTGGATCTATCCAATAATAGTCGTGATGTAGGTACTTACAGGGGAACATTGAAAAATGTACAGTCAATGAAAAAATTGATTAACATGATTAACACTGAATAAATATTTACAAACCTTTTACATAGAAATTTTATGACTATAGTGTTGTCCTAATAGAACGCGAACGTCGCGTGAGTACCTAAGCGATGCGACCATTATGTGTTCGCGCGTACCTATGTTAATTAGGACATGACGTATTCAAAATTCCCCTGTAGGTCTAGGCCATAGATCCATCTAAATATTTACCTTACCTAGGTACCTAAAATAGTAATAGTAAAACTTCACAGCTACGCTAAACTTGGCAGGACTGATTTTCATAGATAAGCTCATTTTATGTTATAATAATAAATATTTTGACAAGTGTCAATTCTCTACAGTCATTATTTTCAATTCAACATTTGGGTAGCATCATCGTAATATTAGTTTAGACAATGTTTTACGTTGATTCCCAACGAACAACTACTCGTCGTGATAGCTCGTTGATCACCAGAAGAAATAAAGATCTCAATGATGTATCGACAAATCTAGGACAAACTCCAGCTCTGTTTAATAATGAATCAACCACGTCTGTGCTCCCTATTCGACCCAAAGGATCAGTGCAGAAAGAATTGGTTACAATGATGTTTGAATCCATGTTAGACAGTATAGTGGAATCATGGGAAACTATTATGCCAGAGAAGCGCGAAGAAAGTTATATAAATTTAGATTTGAGTAAAGTACCAAGTGAATCATTCACATTATCAGCTGGTAAAAAGAAAAAACCTCCTACGCGTAAGTAGTAAATTGTTTAAATAAAATAAGTAAAACATTTAGCAAATCTTCACTTGACTGCACTAAATTTGTAGCTTAGGTTACTTACCTACCCTTAGTGGGCCGTTTACTGTGTAGTAAACGGCCCAGTAAGGGGATGCTCTTAGGAAAACACACATAACTTTTTAAGATTATCCTGAACCTACAAAGATTTTGGTTAAAACGTATAGTCAACAGAAGAAATATCCTATTTCATGTCAAACTAATGTGAAATCATTCATTTAAGGTATATTTGTACCTACTAGAAATGTAGGAAATCACCATAAACATTTCCGCTACATTTTGTAACGGAAAACAAAAAAGAAACTCAATTTTTATTTATCGCGTCGGTGTTATGTTGTAACTTACCGTGACTTCTGTGCTTCACTCGGTCTTATATTATAATAAGAAAAAACTCGTTTGACGATACTTATGTTTCATTTTCTGTTCAGTTATATTTTTGGTGTTACATACCTACATAATATTATGGGAAACGCTTTGGTGGTTTCTATCATTTCTATTACCTACTCATGCCTTAAATGGTTTCATAGAGTTTTGGATGCACACATGAAACAGGATAATCGATGCATGCACATAAAATATTAAGACCCTTTCTTGCAGACTATTCGATCTTAAACAGTAATAGATGGTCTGCTAAGAACGATTTGTTAAACCAAAATGTTAAGGAATTTTTCCTGAAATATACAACCTGTATAGTATTACTTACCCTTATTACCTATATACCAATAATATCACATAAGTACACCTATGTTGATTCCTTACAGAAAAACCATCAAAAACAAAACGAAGCAGGTCCAAAATTACATTAACAGATACAGCACAACAGGTAATGTTTTCTTTACCATTCATACTCATGCCATATCCAATATACCATAGCAATCAGTCTTCCTTATTTTCGTTCTCCATCCAATACAATGCAGAAATTATCTTCACGCCTTACTGCATCAGTCCGTTCAGCTGTCGGTGTCTTAATTTATACAGACATAATTTAATTTATACAGTCTTAACTGTGAGATATCTGCTCCAACAGCTGTCCATACAATCTATTACCATTTTGACTTTGTTGACAAAACCGCGACACAGTCGACTTTAGCTTAGGTACCTATTGTTACTGGGATGCTTGATCAGGAGCCTCCAAGCGGTGCACTCTGAGCCACGGAGACAACAGTGCCTCTTTCACGCAAGGAAGACGCTGCTGCCTGGGCCCAACTCCGGCCGAGGTGGGAGCGGTGCTTTGAGACTTTCCATAAGGAAAGCTGCCTACTCTCTACCGTGCCCTTTGCTAACAGAGGGCACAGTAGAGAGCATACAGGGGGCTGACTGAATACCCGAACGCAAGACTAACAGGTCCAGCCGCCTGTCATCACGGCAGAAGCATTCACGTTGTTGGAGCTGACATTTTATGTAAGTGTGCGTTACGTACTGTGTGTGTTAGTAGATAGGTACCAACTACTTCCTTCGCAGGATTCCCAAATAATTTGGTGGTCTTCACCAGATGAAAAAGCTGTAATTCGTTTTCGAAATGGTAACGTATACGAGGGAAATATTTCAATGAAATGCATGCATGGTGAAGGTCGTCTGCAATGGGCGGATGGAACTGTTTATTTAGTAAGTCTTAAAAAAAATATTTTATTGTATTTTTGTCGTCGGGTCGTGCCTGCTACCAATACTATTTTGGCGCTTTACCATGATAATTAGTTAGCCAGGGTTTTCAATATTTAAATTTTGTTCATATTCTTAATTGGAGCAGTCACACTTCTTTCCATTAGAATTAATAATGGAAAGAAGTGTGACTGCTCAGCCGCGGTAGCCTAGTGGTATGGGTAATGGACTGCTGAGACGAGGTCTCGGGTTCGATCCCAGGTTTACAATGGCACACACCAATGACTGCGATGCTTTTCGAAGTTATGTGTGTATTTATCGCAGGTTTATAAGTGCCCGGTTAATGGCAATAGGCTCGCCACCTATTACATTGGGACCTAAATATAAAAACTGGCGAAATGTGGGTGCTAGCACCTCTGCCTACCCCTTCGGGGATATAGGCGTGATACTATAAAAAAAAAAAAAAAAAAAAAAAAATTAATAATGATAATGGGACTTTCGTTTGACTTCTTAATTGGGTTTCAAACTGCCAAGCTCATACCTTGCAGCCTCGATAAGTCAAGTGCTTATGGGGTGCCGTTCTGGCTTTACAGATTGTCACCGTTGTAATCAGCATTCAAACGCCGTATTCCGATTCTATCGAACCTTTCACTTCTGAGTGGCATCTGCTAATCAAAGAGATTGAAAGAAAAGAATTTAGAAAAGAAGTGTTATCACTTACCAGGGTGATACATAACAACACCTCGAAATATTTAAGGTGTGATGATTTTAGTTTGAGGGATTATTTTTACAGGCTGATTGGTTGTTTATGTACTTTAGTATGATCATTACGCATGGGTTTGGTGTTTTCCTTTTATTATTAACTGTGGTTATTTGCAGGGACAATTTAAGGAAAATGAAATTTGTGGTAAAGGTTATATCCAGTGGAAAGACGATACTTGGTACGAAGGAGAGTTTATTGGCAATCTGCGACACGGACAAGGTCTTTATGTGGATTCCAGACTTCAACGGTCTTACGCGGGTGGATGGTATCGCGGTACAAAACATGGTGAAGGAGTCATATACTATTCTAAAGATTTCAAAAACTCGTATGATGGCTCATGGCTACAGGCATGTATTTTTACTTGTTGTATTTGTCACCCCGGTGACAACTGGGAAGACAATTCCCAGCTGTCACCCTGGAGGACAGACCTAGAGGGGACTACTGGGAATAATCGGTTGTATTGGACTCATCACGAAACAAGTCAAAGTAGTTTACTGCGATCTTCTGTAGAGTGATAATTTCACAGTGGGGCAATAGCACTCGCGATCAATTTAAATGTTAACACTCTTCAAATAAAATATTTAATATCGTGCAGGTTGCATCTAACTTTTAATTCATGGAACCTACCTATCTATATTTACATCTCATTTACTTAGAACGAACGTTTTGGATATGGATCACGAGAATATTGCGCTTCAAGTGGATATAAAGGCGAATGGGAGAGAAATGTGCGAGAAGGCAAAGGTTTGATGATATGGCCTAATGATGACGTGAGTTCTTGAAATCAATGTGCTTCTTACATTTGCGTATAGCTACTAAGTAATAATGTATAACATTTTATAGTTTTACCGTGGTGATTGGAAAAATGGAGTTATGTCTGGATATGGTATTTATATTTGGGAAGCAAATTATAATAATTCTATGTCGGCGCCGTCTTTAAAATCTTATCGTGGCCATTGGGAGAAAGGACAGCGTAATGGTCATGGCGTTTTAACACTGGGCCTAGGTTGGGGTTCATTTTACAAAGGAGAATTTGTAAATAATATGAAAACAGGCACGGGAAAATTTGTCACCAATAACGGTCTCATATTACATGAAAAAAACCTATTTATTGACGATAACTTGGGTCCTATGCCATCAAATGACTCGTTTTATATTGATCGTCCCAGGGGCCCTGCTATGGAACCTTATCAATTTGATATATGCGACAGTTCTGTAGGCCTTGTTTTCCATGTAGAGCAAGCACTCAGGAATCTTGATAAGCAGCAAGAAATTATATCAAACATAGTTGATGATTATATGGAAAATAACAAAGATCGCAGAACTAACGAAGTAGCAGTTCAGGCACGTTGTACTGTTCCAAATAAAGTTGAGCCGCGAGACACGAAAGATTCAGAATCAGTAGAATATCTCAGAGATTTCATTATATTTGAAGAGGATTCCTTAAGGAAAGCGCTAAGGTCTTATGAAACTGACTTGAAGAACATATATTATATGTATGCCACAATATGTAACACTGAAGAAATTTATTTTACTCCAATTTTGACTCGTTTATACTTATGGCAGCTATATTACGATTGCCATATACACGAAAAAGGATTAACACTTTACGACATCGATATCATTTTTTATCAGAATCGTGCGTGGCTAGCTAGGAGTCCTCATGATCCATTCGAAAAAATATACTTTTGGCAATTTTTACATAACCTGATTTCAGTCGCAAGTAAACTATACGCCAAAAGAGTTTTGCCAGGACCAAAGCCTGATACAATTTTAGCATGTGCCTTCAGATATTTTATGGAACGGGATATCTTGCCGGGCTGCAGTCAGCATAGAGGTAATAACATGCCGTTTTCTTGTAGTTTGGACTCTGAAAAAGGCAATCCGAGACGTAACGTGAACCCGCGATCAATCTCATTTTTAGAGGAGGTAGGACACGATGGTATACATCCTAATCGAGCAGTCCGATTGGGGAAGTACCTCTACCCTACAGAATATCGCCGTTTAATAACCTTGTGTTGTGTTTTCGGTGGTGAGTAGGGTAGCCAGAGCTTACTATACAGAATGTGTTCTGTTCTCTCTGTTCTTACAGGGGTTACGGCACGAGTGTTATTATTCTGGTGTTACACTCGCCCATAAAAAAAAGTCACGCGCAGGATTCTTTCGATCTCGATCGGTACCTACCAATGCAGTGACCGATTTTAATGACCAGATAGGGGGAATGTATAATATCAAGAGACTGATTATTGGTTCCCGTCCCGCCTTAGATGGTGACATTTCCAACTTAAATCTGTAATTAGAATAAATTTGAATTAAAATGAAATTAAATTAAATGAAGCAGAGTGAAAATTAGGGCTTCCATCCGTTTCCATTACATCCAGCAGCCTACTTTGCTGGTATTACGACCTCCGTGGCGTGGCGGTAGAGAACGCGACTGCTACGCAGGAGGCGTGGGTACGATTCCCGCTCAGTGCAAATATTTGTGTGCATGAATATGAATATTTGTGTTGAATGATTTATAAATGAAGAAATAAATTTTGTTCTATTCAACATTTTAATCTGTACTAAAACACGAACCACCATCCATGACGTCCTACGTGATCAATCAGTGACAATGCCACTATGGGTTCCTGCGAGCCTTTTTTTTCCTTAACAAAAATGTAGGTACGCAGGAGACAGACGCTGCTGAACAGAGATGGCATTCTGGTTATAAATAAATAAAGTTTAATTTCTCGTAGGCATAATATCTATGAAGATTAATTTAGAACACTTTCTAAAAATTTGCTCAATCCTCTATTGTCCTTTATAATTTAATTTTCAATCTTCTCGTGAAACAGTTGATATCAAACACATATTCCTCTGTTATTTTAGGGCGATTGGTTAATGGTTTTGGTACATTTATACCTTTAAAAGCAGTATATGCCTTATACAGAAGTTTAGGAGAGCCACATACTGTTCGTCAATTCCTAAGAGCTGTGCACCGTGCCCCTCACATTACGTATCGACCGCGACCACAGTTGGTCGATCTACCGGATGAATTTCTCCCATTGGGTCGTAATGTCTATATATTTGGAGATGAAATGAGTTTTATTGTTGGTAAGTTCCTATTACCTACGTTCATAATTCTACATGCTTAACAAAGCAATTCTTAGGGCTAGATAGGCATTCAGGAGTAGTAGAGTTATTTGAGATAAATTTGTTCTAGAAATTACTTCATGGGTTACAATCGGGTCGATTCCTTACTTTGAAACCCATTGAAATTGGCAAAAAGATCAATTTAGTCGCGATGGAACAATCCCTCTGCCTTCTTAGTGCTCACGGAGCCTCCTACACCCAAAGATTACTGAGGCCCATACTCCTATGGGATCCTTAGCTCAACGGGACCCCTTTATCTATGGGGTAGCGAGAGAGGTGGCGAGAGTAGTATGTCAGGATCGTAGCAAATAGAGATCCGCGATCTCTGCCTACCCCTATGGGAAACAGGCGTGGTTTTATGTATGTATGTGTGAATGAAGTAGGGAAAAGGAGTAATGGAAAACGTGCAATGAGTAGGTACCTAAATAGAAAAGAGGAGAAATGGAAAAGTCAAATAACTGGGAAATGGGGAAAAATAGAATAGGGAGAAAGAAGAGGAGACAGGCGAGTGGAGTCATTTTATGATATTATTAGAATTTACAACACTGCGCTATGACCGACAGCTACGTAGGCAATGCCGCGGGCAACAACTAGTACTTTTATAGAAAACTAAGCAGGCAAGGCAAATAACTTAACCATCAAATACCTACTTTTTGTTTCAGATGATAACCTTCCTGAACAATTGAACAGAGATTTATCTTTTGGATTGAAACTTTTTAATATTGGTAATTTATCGAACAAAAAGATCATAAAAATATTTGCAAACATTTTCCCTCAGCTCTGTAAGGACGGAAACATAATGGATTTAAATGTGAAATTAACTTTTTACGAATTTTTTGAGGCATTTGTTGTATGTGCCGAAGAGAGCATTAAACTCAAAGAAGAAGAAATGAAATTGAAACAAAGGCTAACGCAGATTCATCCAGCAGTAGACCCACATAGTTCTCCTACTGATGGTCTAATCTAGAACCGACTAATACAACGTCCATTTATGATTTTCTACTTAGATACATGTTACACATAATATACCTACATCGTGTTGTAATAAATATAATTTACGAAAATATTTTAATTTTTGTAGGTACTTATTCAGAAAATAAATTAAACATTCTCTGAACCTTTTCCCAACTCAGTTGGGGTCGGCTTTCCAGTCTAACTGTGATGCGGTTGAACTTCGATTTTTTTCGTGATGCGAAAAAAATCGAAGTTCAACCGCAGTTCTTTATCCGAAATTGTTCTTCCTAACGATTTGTAATCCGAATGATCACTCCTCCTAAAATTTTTCATCCTAAAGTTTTTATTCATACTATTTGTAGTGCTACCGTCGATGTTCATAACACTCATATTTCCGAAAATTGTTATCAATAAAATCGTTAACATAAAATATTAAAGCTACTACTGTTTTTTATCCTAACGTTTTTATCCCTAAACATAATTACCATAATATTGGCATTCATACTTAGAAAAAAACATTTATCTACCAAATGTAATGAAAATATATGTCGGTAGAATTATATTTTATTTATAGTTTTAATTTTTTTTTTTGGTTAATTGTTGTTAGGTACATACTTATTACTATTAATTAGAAAACTGTTTAGAATTATTAAACGTTGTTTCACTGATTTTTTAGCTTAAATGAATGAAAATCATAAAATACGACTAATTTACGGTTATGTATGTTTATGACCTTTTTCGTTTTCGATTTGTTTCTGGCACTTCGCCGGCCGCTACCGCGGCACGCTCGCTTCGCTCGCTCGGCTCGTGCGTTGTGTGGTCACAATTCTAACCTAACCTAAACCAAGAACTATAAATATGACCGATTCGTTTCTGGAACTTAGCTGAATGACCGCAGCGAGATTGTACGTGTAAATAACTAAAACTGTAAAAAATACGCAAAATTAATGTAAATAATACCTACTGATTATTATTAATAAAAATAAATCTAAACAAAAAGGTATGACTTTCAATAATAGTGTAAAAGATAGTTATGTTGACAAAATATAGGAAAAGAAATAATAGTAGGTATAATAGATGTTTATTGCTACCGACATTATGAAGTTGAATGATTCGGAATTAAAACATTAGAGACAGAGTAGTTAGGAATTGTGATTGTTAGGATGAAAAATGTTAGGAAGAACATTTTCGGAGTTCCAATTTTCGGAGTTGAACTTTGGCGCACCCGTTTGTATGGCAACCGGGACCGACGGGCTTCACGTGCTGTCCGAGACACGACCAGGTTTCAAGTATAACGATGCATTTTATTATTGCAAATGCCATGAAAAGGTATCCTAATAAGTAATCGAATCTTGAAAAGTATATCGTAAGTAGGATCGTAAGACTTTTATATAGTTTCTTGTGAAATGACATTCTGGGAGACTTGGTACTTGGTAGGTAGGCTTGATCCCCAGAACAAGTGTTCCCCAGATATTTTTATGGTTTATAGTTGCTCATGGAAGTCATTATCATCGTCTCAGAGACGCATTTTCGTGGCCAAGATGACTCGGAGCTTAGTTTCCGCTTGCCGGCTCTTCCTTCTCCACTTCGCACGAGAGACCATTTGGACGCATGTCACCCAGCAAGATGTCAAGCCAGGACTTCTTGGCCCTACTGCTTCTACCCAAGCAATGGGGGCGCAGGTGTCAGGCATTTGCTGCCCACGATCCGATAGCTGATATCCGGCGGATCATGTCTGACGTAGGGGGTGAACCAAGTCTCCCATGTATGGGACACTTGATACAATCTATGCTTAAGGTGTTAGATGAATTTTGATTTGAAATAGAACTCAATCCATATTTAACTCATACAGCATACAACTAGATAAATTTCGAAGCCGTTTGTTACAAAAAATCCTTTAATTTACTTTAATTCGCCATTTTGTAAAAATGTAAACGGGGGATCAAGTGTAGGTACCTACTCAGTCTCCCTAAGGGTGTAACCACATTAATCGACGCGGAATCGGCTGAAGCCGGTTAAAAAAGTCTTTATGCCGACCGAATAAGAGTGTTACTAATAGCTTTCGCATCGGCTCGGCTCGGCCGACGCGACGCGGCATCGGCCGACGGCGAATCGAACCGTTTGTCGATTAGCTGATCGCATCCGTACGGCGCTGAATCCAGCTGAACGTTTCCGACTGCTGCCGAACAGCGCTGGAGACGGTCGAACGGCGTTGAACGGCAGTTGAATCAACCATTCGCATGCCTTTATCTACGACGGTAGCCGAATGGCGCCGAAGACGGCCGATCGGCGTTGGGTAGCAGTCGAATGAATCCGCTCGCGTGCCTTGGAGGTGTCGACTGCCAAACGTAATTGAACAGAGGCCGTGACAGCCATTCGGAGGAGTCGACTGCCGAACGTAAGTGAACAGCCGTCGTGACGGCCGTTCGGAGAAATCGACTGCCGATCGCATGTCAACAGCCGTCGCAACAACTAATCGGCGATAAGCCGAGTAGTGTGGTGATACGCACTCGGCTTAAGCCGATTCCGCGTCGATTAATGTGGTTACACCCTTACATATCGTCCATGATACCAAAGTGCTGAGTCTAAAGTGCAAAAATAACTTATTAAACATATATACAAAAAAGGGCTATGTGGGTGCTAGCACCTCCGCCTACCCCTTCGGGGTTAGTGGCGTGAGTTTATGTTTTTTTATGTTTACAAAAAAGGGCTAAATTAACTCACAAAATCATCCACGATTCACATGCTCTAATAAACTTAATAAAGCTAAATATCATCATTAATTATTAATTAGGTTTTTTTATGGCACGTCAATTTGACTTCACCTCGCCTGATGTTAGGCTGAAGGCAAAGTCTCATGAAAGAGGGTCACCATTGCAAACACGGTGGCTACAATGGTGGCGCTCAGCTTGACGGCCTCATCAGATGCTTTTTCACGCCCCGCTTAAAGGATCCGGGACTGTAGGAAGAAGAAAACACGTGCGCCGGCAAGGAATTCCAGGACTTAATGGTGCGGCAGAGAAAAGACTCACCGAACCGCTTGGTTCGTGATGGAATATTCTGTACCGTATGCGAGTGATATCTAAGCCCTGAACGTGTTGTACTGTGTAGGAAAGGGGAGGGTGAGATTAATTGGAAGAGCTCATCAGAACATTCACCATGGTAGAGACGGTAAAATACTGCCAGGGACGCAACATCTCTACGCATCTGCAAAGGTTCGAGGGAATTTGTGACCTCAGGACTCCCAAATTGGGAGTCCCAATAATTGCGTCGCTGCAACCTGTCGAGAGCATCTACCTAATAAGTACTTTGCGGAGCCATCCCAGAGATGCGAGCAGTACCTATTCCACGCAGGAGCGAATTTGTGTCTTATAAAGAAGAGTAGATACTAGTACCTAGTACCTACTAGTATTTGTATATTGTATTGTATTTGTATCGTTTTATTGTTTGATGAAGTTTATTTTATTGACCTTTAAAAACCTTCTTAGTTAAATCACCATAAACCAGAGTAGGTACTTCATTGTGACGTTTGACCGTACCTAAATAGGTACTGTGTCACTTACAAATAGAACATTAGAACATTTACCTACCTTTACATTAGTTTTAATAATTTACCTGTATAATTTGAATAGCTACCTTGAATTACCTACTTAACAAAATACATAACAATTTATCAAAATGAGGACAAAACAACCAATGGCTAAAAAGCCTCAGCAAATACTATTTTCTAAAAACATATATACACCCCCAAGAACCAAAACAGAAAATTGGGATTATGCTATGCACGCTGAGAAGAAAGATAATTACGTATATCGTGATGGTCTCAGTAACCACGTAAGCACGTACACTCGTTGGGGAACTGAAGACCAGGGTGTCCGTATGACCGAAACACGTCACATGTTGGCACAAGTTTTCACTAAAACCGACCCTGTGTATTCTTTCAAGCCTCTCGTTAACTTTACATCGTATCCATGCACAGAGTAAGTCGCAGGCTGATAATAATATTTTCACTAAGCATGAATAGAACCTGCGCCCCTTGGCGTACCTTTGAGCCAATGCGTCATTGCCATTGACGATACGGCCACCTGTCACCCAAGCCCCAAGCAGAAACAGACCTACGAGGCGACGGCGATGTAACGCCCCTCCCCCTTTCCGGAGTACGATCCGAGGGCTATTTATTAGGTAACCTTACAACACTGTAATTGAAACCCGTAAGTGCGTGCGGTTTTGTCGTTTCAACTCTAACATAACCAACCCCAATGGCCGATGATAAGTAGTGGTATCTGTGGAAAATTTTCGCACGAAAAAGGGTTGTTACGTTAGAATAATAGATTTATCAAAACTACGTTATTGTGATATTTTCATCGCATTTTCATAATCATATCAATATCATTACTCTAGTACTCCAGGAAGAAATAAACTAATGAAGATAGCAAACTTACCACAACTTGCAGCAGATTTTGGGGTGATGGATTATATATCGACTCAACAAGATGATTACAGAAACCCTTTCCCAGCAGTACCCAAACCGGTGAGTAGGAATATTTTATAACACCCACAAACATTCTTTTTACCAAGAGCCCCTAGAAACTTTCCTTCCTTTTGCTTATGGCTAGATGTCGAATATTTATTTATTTCTATTGATTACAGCTCACAATGTCAACTCCAACATGGCTACTAAATCGTGTGATTCGATCGGACCTCACGCAGAACCACAGTGCAGCACCACCTCGTGGCGACTATCAATGTATGGACACGCATACGCCAATTGGCCATATCCGGCAATTGAGATTATTCCGTTATCAATCATTTGATCCAGCAACCTGTCTCCAGGATTTCCCTAAGTTAACTAAATCCTTAGATACAAATGAAAGTAAATAACATGTTTCAATAATGCATTTTTTATTATACTTAGGTAATCAATACAAAAAAGACATACTTAATTAAATTAAACAACAAAACTGTAACTAAAATCAATTAACAAAATTTAAAAAAATAGTAAAATAGTCATGAAGGAAAACAATGAGATAACAAAATGATGTTTCCCTTAGTCATATACAAAATTTTCGCACGAAATAACATGGCAGAACATATACTTCGTATATTATTTTGTTTCAGTTACAATAATAAGTTTATCTTTGATACCAGTACTAAAAGCAATATCCTAGATAATTTGTTTCTCAGGTAGGTACATACCTACATAGGGGGACACCAGGACATAATTATATTAAAATTTTCTAATCTAGACTTATTTTTATCATGAAATGGTACTTTCAGTTTAAATGCAGTTCTGTAACCCTAAATAGGAATAAGAAATCCTACTTTACCTCATTTGCCATAACAGTTGGTAAATATCACAATATAATCAGCCACTAATTACAGTATGACCGTCTATTTAAATTTGTTTTGTGTTACCCAACCCATTTTGGTAGCAGGACTTAAAATTACAAGAATGACTTTTACTGTTATGTGTATTTGTTTACTTCATGAGTTTTGGTTTAATTGAAGCATGTAATGTATGTCCCTCTTTGAATACAGCTCATTAGCACCTGCTTGGACGTAATTATCAAGTGCTGCGTGGAATAAAGGAACCTACCACTTAAATCTAGGATTTATCATAATTTAGGCATAACGGGGAATAAGGATCCGGCGGGCCTAACACGGGCGCGGGACAATATCTCTCCAATGGTTTGTCAAATTGACAGAGAAGAAAATTGTTTCTTCCCAGTAGCTAGCATAGCTTTAAAGGAGATAACTTTTCTCTCGCTGTGACGTAGATAAGGGACTTATTTTTCTGCTAAACTTTTCTATGCTTACACGGTGGCCGTAAAGTGACGAAAATATGTCTCTTTTTGACAGACTATAGAGGGATATATTCATAGTCGCCGAACTATTAAGGTGCAGACAAAAAGTCCTAACAGAAAAATAAATTTATTGAATATCAAATTTGCAATAATGAAACTTAAAAAAATAACTTCGCGCCTCTATTAATTTCGTTCTGAGGGTAGCCAGAACTCATTCAAGATGTTTTGTGTTGTCAGTGTGAAGACCAAGGGCTTAAGTTGACACTGTTATACACAACACTTTTTTCATATATTGGTAGCATTGAGTGGAGAAACTTTTTCCCTGGTGACAAACAAGTCTCTCTTCGAAGCCATGCTAGCTAAATAAATGGACAGATGAGGGAAAGGCAAATTTTTCTCCACATCCCACTATGTTTTATGAGACGCATTTTTCGGACATCCCGTTTTTATTGTAAAATCTTATAGACATAATCATTTGAAAGTTATATAACGAATTCCCGTTTAGATACTATGTTTAGTTTGAGCAAAAAAAAAATCCAAAGTTCCTAATTATCGTGACTCGAAATTTAGAAAAAAATTAATTCAAGTCAAAATAAGTGCAATACGTAATTATGATGTAAGAAGCATTGATAGGAAATCTAATACTGCATATTTTAAACTTCAATCGACGAGCGTAACCCTGTCAGATCCGGATTTATACGTGTTTTTAGGTTTTCAGTTTTTCCCATTTTTCTCAAAAGTTCCATCGTTTTGGGATAAACTATCTATACCAAAATAAAGTTATTTACTTCCTCTATGTGCCACATCAATTTCACGTCCCAATTCCATGGAAGTCAGGAGCTACAGATTTTTAAAGATTCACCCGGATTTTTCATCATTAGGGTTGACACATTTTCAAATAATGACTTTATACGGATTTGATAAAAATAAGAAATATTATTGGCAATATGCTAGTAATCTGCTTTTTTATTATCATATTACATAAAAATCGATGGAAATTATGACTTTTTCTATTACAAGCTTTTATTTAGTTCCATGATCTTAATGTTTATCATAATTTTTTTAAACTTCAATTTAACTAATTTCTCGGTTACCGATTGAGTTGACTTTTTGCATATACGTATAAATTGCGTGACAATGCAATGTTATGATGAAATGGCGCTGATCTGATGATAGAGCTGGAAGGTAGCCAAGGGAATTTAGCAATGAAACGAAACAACGTCATCGAGTTTGGGCTTATACAAATGGTCTGATGATGTAGTGAAGATGTGACACGTAGACAAATAATATATGGTTAATTATTGTTAAACCTTTATAATTATATTTAATTAAATATCCATATTTCTTAAATGGTTAAAATAATTATTATTTTAATTTTATTCTTATTATTAACAAGAACATAGTAAAACTTGTTTTTAAAAGGTGTTTTACAATTTTATTTTTAGACTAGAAAAAATCTGGCTATAGAGAATATCCCAGAAACTAACATTTTTAGTATCCTATGATATAAATACCAAATTATTAAATGAAAGAAGTAATTTTTTGAGATTTGTATATGTAGTACGTAAAATGCAATGGTAATGAGAATGACATAAACTGGGAGTACCTCCACGCGGTAGAAAAACTTAGCGTATCATATTATTATACGCTTAGATGCTTTTGGGTTTATGTTGTTTTTGCTAAATACATGTGGTACTTATTAATAAAGATAGTTTTTGATCATCTTTCTCTTAACTTTACCCCATCTATATTGCACAAAGATCGCATCTTCGTTGTTTCATTACTTTCATCCACCTACTGCTATACCCAACTTTTACTCTCATACTGCCAGACGAGGCTCCTTAACTAACACTGAATGACCCTCTACTGCGTGAGATTGAATACAAATATCCACCTCTGACTTTTCCGCTGCTACCTCCTCCGGAGTAAGTAAGTAAGTAAACGAGTGATATTATGATATATAATATCACTCGTTTACTATCATCCTAAATCTTCCAAAATTAACAATTGTATACCTACATAGTAGGGTATCACAACTGTTCCACGAAAACCTGATTATCACCTCTCGCTACAATAGCGGCATGCATAACGTACTTCATTGTTTGTTTTATTATATAACCTTTGATATTAAAATACATTTTCGTTCTATATTTTATATTTATGATAGTGTAGTTGAGCCATCTTGTATAAATTGTCTTCATTAAATTCATAATTACCTTAATATATAGGTATATTCATTAAAATTGCATTCGGTCAGAAAAGTGACAACCCTAACAAAAATAGTAAATTTGATTTATCTTCTGACTTCCATGGAATTGGGATGTGAAATTTACGTGATGTGTAGGGGGTATAATGATATATAACTAAAGATAACTTTTCCCAATACGGTGGAATTTTCGAGAAAATTGAATAAAACTAAAATCCTTAAAATACGTATAAATCTGTTTCTAATAAAGCTACGACTTTTATTTAGGGCCCTAAAAGTGCAGTATGAGATGTACTCTCAATGAACCAAACATGACTTTCACGTATCATGGCTAGTTTAGGAGTAATATTCATTTTTATTTATATCCGGGTGAAAAAATCGGCATTTTCAAAAAAATATATTTCAAAAACTAGGTGTGCTAGCGACATGGGGATTAAAAATCATACATTATAATGATAGTATCTATAAGATTTTACAATAAAAACGAGATGTCCGAAAAATGGGTCTCATAAAACATAGTGCATCCGGGTAACTTTTGACTGCTGTTGTTTTGTATGCTAGACGCGAGGACAAAAATCGCCCAGCAGGGGTGAATAGGAATAAAATAAAATGGTCAACTGAATTCTGTAGTCATTTGCTACGGTACAAGTACAGTCTGTGACAATGCAATTTTTAGCTTCAGAAACAAAAATATACCATACTAAGTATATTAACATTGTGATACCAATTGGTAGTTTTACTCAATTGTAGTGGAATGTTGACCATTAGGCTGAAGAAGGAACATAGTTTGAGTTTAAATCAACACTTGATCTCTGCAGAAACTGTTAAATACCTTTATAGTACAATTATCTAAGATTTAAATTTTCCAGTAGAGAGGACATTTAAGAAGTAAAATGATAATTTACCCTGTGACCTATCCTATCTAGGAATATTTATGTAGAAATGTTAAATTGTGTTGAGTATTTACATTTTTGCAACAATTATTATTATTATAGAAAAAGTATTCATGAAATTATATTTTAACTGTTGATTAACAAGTGATTAGGATTTGTAAAATTAAATATAATTCTATTATTAAATAGCACAAGAGGTAAATAACAAACAAAAACCAAAGATGGAACTTTAGTTGCCACATTCTCTTTAGTTAATATATAAAGTGAACTCACCACCAGCCTACAACAATAATACTAATGTTGAATTTTAATGAGTACGCCTTCTTTTAAAACCTTTACCTTTCTTTGTCTTCAACTTGTGTTTTCGTGATGCTCTGCTACTGCTACTACCTATGATTTCATCTGCTATTGTTCCTACTGTAGTCATCTTTTTCCTGCGATTCTTTTCAGCTTTCGTAACAGGTAGACGTGTTAAATAGTTCTCTTCATATTCAGTCTTTTCTATTTCATATTTAGATATGGACTGCTTTACATGGTTTCCTGTGCTGACTTCTAAAGGTGCTTCAGAGTATTCTTCACGTAGTTCTCTCATTATGCTTGAATTAAGCATTTCATTTCTTGATTTCTCTTTACTTTTCTTTTCACTTTCAATTCTCGAATCATTTGCATCATAATAATGTACTGCTGCTAATTTAGGGGGTACATAGATTTTAGACTTGGAACTCTTTTCTTTTTTATTCTCTTCATCATCTGAAAGTCCACTAGTATCTTCCTCAGAGTTGTCTTGTTTGCTTGGTATGGCTGTTGGATTAGGACGATGGGATAGAGATTCATCTTCAGTGGCACCACAAACTACAGCAGTTTTAACTAGCTGATCAATTTGATATTTTAATTTGGAATCTATGGGACGAATCTTTTCCAGAACTGTTCTTATTTCAATAAGCCTATCAATGGCTGGGTCAGAATCAATTTTCTCACCAGAACTCTTTCTTAACACAATGTAAGTTAAATTAATAAGATAGCTAAGTAGCATTTGATATTTCATTTCCAGAAAACTAAGCCCTTTATCTGTTGATAGTTCCCCACTTTTCACTCTGATCAGCATATTGTCCACTAGCTGTGATACTTGCTGAACATTTGTATTCATTTCTTTGAGTAATTTAACAGCTTGAGGAAGGTCGGGTTGCTCCATTTCATCTGAAGCCTGAAAATCAACAGAAAAACTTTCTATTATTAAACATGTTAATCATAAATAATATAATAAATGAGTATCTCCACAACTTATGCGAGACCAAAAAGGGTCTTGGTCTCGACAAGTGGAGAATTCCGGATTATGTAAAATGAGTATATATATTTGGCTGATAGTATATTACATTTTCGAACCTAATTCGCCGCTGATATATACTGAATATGTATTAAAGATTTTGTTCGTATTTTATAATACACCTATGAAACAAAAAATTCCAAAAAAATTGAAACTGACGAATCACATGGTAATAAACTTCAAAACAATCACCTGAACCATGATGCTATTTCAACTTTAACCTCTTGAAAGAAAATCAACAATAACTGTATTAAATATAGGGTAAATACGTTACGTTACAGCATTAAAAGAACCAATATGCGATTCGATGTCCGATTTACCAAAAAACGCACTTGTAAATAAAAAAAACAAATCTAGACATATCGAATAAGCAACGACGCGCTATATTTTCTTTATGGTCAAGCACGATCAGCTACGATTTCATAGATTTGGATACATCGATTTTAAGCCAGCCATTAAGGTAAGAAGTAAGAACACCAATAGATAACAATTTAAGGGCAAATCCACAGACTTCGAATATAAGTAGTATTTGTGGACCGTTTGTGGTTTGTACTTCAGTCGATAAATGTAATTTATATTAATTAAAGAATGATCGTAATACATTTTTTGAACTGTTACAGCAACATGACTTTGTTTTCAAAGGTTAATTTGAAAACAAAATCTTCAGAAACAATAATTATACTTTTCTTTTGTCGTAAGAACCAATGGACACCATCTCCCCAATACATAACATCCGTTAGCACCAATAGTACATAAATCTAAATCACAGACTTAGAATACAAGTAGAATACTGAATGCCTGTGAAGTAAATATACTCCACTCTGAACTTGAATACAACTACAAGTATAAAATTGAATACAGTAATATTATACTGTATTCAATTTTATTGAGTGGCACACACAGGCAGGTCAAACTTGTGATGGATTTTCTCTAGTAAATTGGCAGGTCAAACTTGTGATAGATTTTAGAGAGAAAATCCATCACAAGTTTGACCTGCTTGTGTGTATCTATTCTTACCCGACTGCGCGACGCAAAGGAGGGTATTGTGTTATACTTTATGCACCAGTCTACCATAGGGTGGTGAAAAGGTAGTACGAGGTAGACGTACAAAGTACCCGAACTATGTTGAATTGCTGGTGTTACTATTTACGCAGAAATGCATCATAAACGCACGGGCGCGCGCTTTCGCAATTTTGCAGGATTGTCGGTAGATAGCTCCGATAGCGCCCCGTAAAGGAGAATTTTGAAATCTTCAGACGGGTCCAGTAGCTCAAGTGGTCAGAACATTCTGGTTAAAAAAAGCTTGTTGCAGGTTCAATGCCTGCCTAGACATTTACTTATTTACAATACAATTTTAATTCGATTTTGTGTCGGGGGTTAAAGCAGACGCGAATGACACGAAAATTTAAAACTAACATCAAATGCTTACTCTTCTGAAAATAAAGGGTTTTATCGAATCGAAAGTGTTCTCAAGAAATTGGGAAGAATGAATAATTCTGTATTTCTTGTAACGAAACGTAAAACATTGTATGTACATGTACCTACATGTAGTAGTGGCCGTTTAAACACAACACAACGAAAAGTCTGAGCTTATTGCTACAAGCGTTTAAGTACGTTTACAAGCATAAGCTTATTTGGTTTAAACGAAACCGACGGCACGCTTGTTTCTAGGTGTGCACTGTGCGCAGGTATGTTATGATGTACCTACTGTCGCCGACCGCGTCGCATTGCACTGGCGCGCGTCGGAAAATAGACTATATGGATCAAAAATAAAGTCGTAAATATAAAATTTTGTCAATATGATTATGCGGTTAAATTGAATATAATTTGACAATATAGATTTAAACGTGTTTAAGACTACATTACTTCAAGTCGTATAAATTTTCGTTGTGTTGTGATGATTTTTAAGCTTTATTTTGTTTTATGCTTTTTAGTACGCGGTTCGCTGTCGGCTTAAAGCGATCGTCCGTGACGTTACGTATGTACCTATTTCGCGAGTTTTCGAGTTCCAATGCAAGTTTCGTATTTTAATTAGGTATCCAGTTTAGTAGTTTATAAACTTATTGTATATAGTTAGTGTTCAGTGTATAGGTATAATTTTAATTGTGAATATAGTATATAAGTATAATAAAGTGTACAATTTAATAGGTATAGCGTAGTTATAATAAGTGTAAATAATATAAGAGTATAATCTAGTGTACCTATATAAACAATAGATACTGATAACAATGTCTGTGTTCAAAATTGTTAATATAAAATAAATATCTCCAATGTTCCAACGACTAATTTACTATTATATATTAACACAATTATTTATTCAGTAAAATAATAAAACATGTCCAATTTACGTACGTTTATAGACGACTTATTAAAAAAGCGTTTTAAGTGAAAAGCACTTTTTTAAGTCTGCTTACAAGCACAAGCTTAAGCGTATTAAGCGTTGGGACAATAAAGCCGTTTATCACACTACTACCTACATGTACTATGTAAGTACTAAAGTAACGTCAAATTACTTGACAGCTGAAAGACGGGGCAGGCAATTCGTAGAAGAATGATTGTATTTTCCTATAATTTAACTGATTAATATTATTCAAATATGTTTACGGTGCGTGTAATGTAAATAACGATATGAGGAATTGATAAATCTCAAACTAAATCACAATTATGTTCTATTTTCAGGCTCTTTTTCAGTGCATTTTATTTAGTAGCTTCGTTCTTTTTAGTAATGGATTCTACGTACCCGGAGTAGCTCCGGTAGAGTTCAAAAAAGGCCAAAGAATTGAAGTTAAAGCTGTTAAAATGACCAGCATACATACACAATTGCCTTATGAATATTATTCTTTACCGTTTTGTTTACCGAAAAATGGTACATTTGTATATAAATCAGAAAATTTGGGTGAAGTATTACGTGGTGATCGTATAGTAAACGCTCCGTATGAAGTCCATATGGCAGAAAATATTAAGTGCCGATTATTGTGCCATCATAAAAATAATCCAATAAACTGGAGTGTTGAAGAATCTGAAAAAGTTGCAAGCCGTATTGAACATGAGTATTTTGTGCATCTGTAAGCATTTCAAAAGGAATATTGTTTACATTGTAATACTTTGAGGTTTTTAATTAATCATTTATATTTTTAGGCTTGTTGACAATTTACCTGTGGCGACTAAGGTTATAAATAGTGATACTGCAGAGCGAATTATTGAACAAGGTTATCGATTAGGTTTTATGTCCAAAGGCAAAGCTTACATTAATAATCACTTGAAATTATTGCTGAAGTATCATAAACACAGTCAGTAAGTAATTTGTTTGATTTCATTTTCAGATTTTTTGGTTTGATATTGTCATGTCACATGATTATAGGGTGTAGTGCCTATATATGAAATGAAAGAGAATATCGCACATATCTCAGTCTACTACATACTAAAAACCTGTATCACCTAGTTTATTTATTTAACATGTATTTATATAAAAAGTTGCCTCAAGATTGTTTAACTTTTTAACTACCTAAACAAATAGATTGTTCATAAATACTGAACAGTTTGGGATTTAAAATAATGAAAGTCAAAGTTTCAATATAGTTAAAATATTTTATTTAAAAAGATGCATTGGAAAAACCTTAGATATAAAGCAGTAGGTAGTGGTAAAATCTGACAATGGTGGAAACATAAGTCCTATAATTCTTTTGTTATTTTATTTAAACATGTTACTAACATAAAATTCTTAATTTCAGAGATTCCTATCGGGTAGTAGGCTTTGAAGTAGAAACTTACTCTGTTGACAAGGATGATTTAACTTTTGTTGAGGATACCTGTAGGTTTCCATCAGATCCAAATCCTCAATTAGTAAATGAAGACACAGGCACAAAATTATACTTCACATATTCTGTGGAATGGGGAGAGTCTGAGATAAGCTGGGCTTCAAGATGGGATATATATTTGGGAATGAAAGATGTACAAATTCACTGGTTCTCCATTGTTAACTCTATAGTAGTGCTGTTTTTTTTGTCAGGTACGTTTTCTTTCATTATTTTACTAATTGTGCAGATTTATATTTATCAAGTACTTTTAGCATAGTATGGTTTCGCCTGTATTAGAAATATCAGAATAAGAAGTAGCCTAGCCTCTTACTTAGAGATAATGTAGATGAGAATCTAATGGTGGAAGCTTTATTTGAAAAGGTCCTATAGAATTTGGGTTTATTTGTTAAAAACATCAATCAATCAACAAGCCTATTGCAGTCCACTGCTGGACATAGGCCCTTCTTATTGTTGGCAAGCTTTGTCATACTGTTTCCACGAGTTTGATCAGGGTTTTATTTCAAATTTTCCTTCTCTCTCGCAGTAATACTATCAGCATGAAGTGGGGTGGTAATATTCTTTCTCTGTCATCTCACAGATAAATTACAAACATACAATTGGACTTTATAATATCACCCGCATGGATGTGACAGAATTGACTACTACATTTAGATTTCATGTATTATTATTTTTTTTTTTTTTTTTTATTATTATTTATTAATGCAATCTGTCTCTTGGGGACATTCAGCAATATTTTAAAATTTAATGTATTTTTGTGTGGTACAGGTCCAGTGACTCTGCCACTTGTAAGCTCTCACACTAAATCAGTGGTTTCTTGTCAGCATAAATCAAACGGTGTTTGTCTTTTTAATCTTGAGAATGTGGTTTTAGGTTCCATCAGCTTATTTGCCAACTCGTTGACATGATTTAATATTCTGTCCTTGTATTTAGGCATTATGGTTTTAATTTCTTGCTTTATTGTAGGAATTTCTAGTTCGTGATGTAACCTGTATGTATTATTAAATTTATTAATTAGTCATTAGCATAAAGTCTGAGGCTAGTTGAGTTGTTGAGTTCTATACCAAGTACATAACTACTACTACAACTATTAACATACTTATGTTTTTATGAGCATTCTGATAATTGAATACCTATTCAACAAATATTTGCTACTGCAACCAATAATATTTTATGTACATAATGACTAATATAACTTTAATATGCCATAGTAAAATAACAATTTAAATATTTATTAATGTATTCATACTTGTATAGTGTATACATAATATACATATATGTATGTATAGTTGAAGTGGTATAGTAACACCAGTACTTCAACACACATTATATACCTCAATGAAGTTTCCTTATAGCCATCAACTAGATAGTGCATATTATAGGTTGCCTTATGTCTGTGACCTTTGTTTGACTTGTCACCTTATCAACTACTATTGTAGGGATTGCAATGCAATTTGAATACAGTGACAACTGGCCCATTAATTTCGTCACAAATGTTTTACATTTTTATTCTGAAAACAGTAACAGCAGTTGTCCATTTAAAATATAAAAGGATGTACTGTATGATGTAATTGGAATATAAAAGGATGTACTAAAAATTTCAGGTATATTGACTATGATTATGGTACGCACATTAAGAAGAGACATAGCTCGTTACAATTCAGATGAGAGTATTGACGATATGATGGAAGAAACTGGTTGGAAATTAGTACATGGAGATGTCTTCCGACCCCCGCCAAGAAGAATGTTATTTGCAGCTGTTATTGGGAGTGGTATACAAGTTTTCCTCATGGCTCTCATCACCATATGTAAGATATTAACTTGTGATAAAATTAATGCAAAGAGGATACTTATAATAATATGATATCTGCAAATTAGAACCTAAACTTTGTTTAACAACAAAAGTACTGTTCAAATTCAGTGCAATATTACCAAAACGATGCAGTTGTGGAATCTCCCTTTTATTGCCTCAATTTATTTTTTGCTGATACTGTGCTTTTTTTTGATAGACCTTTAAATCAATTTGGTGAAATGCTTTGTACTATCACTGATGAGTAGGTACATGGCCAGTTGATTCCTACATGCCTGAGGTAGACTCATTCGCCTGCTTATCGACCTCTTTTGAAAATAATTTTAAATGGGAATGAATATTGAAGCAAGAAACATGTGCATAAGTAATATTTTGAAATGTTTTTGTTTCAGTCATTGCTATGCTTGGTATGTTGTCACCGGCAAGCCGCGGAGCTCTCATGACAGCTGCTATTTTTCTCTATGTATTCATGGGTCTTATTGCGGGATATTACTCAGCGCGACTATATAATACGATGAAAGGCAAACAATGGAAACAAGCAGCATTCTTAACGGCTACACTATACCCAGCTATTGTCTTTGGCACGTGTTTCTTCCTAAACTTTTTCATTATGGGTAAACATTCTAGTGGTGCAGTACCATTTTCGACCATGATGGCGTTATTATGTCTGTGGTTTTGCATATCATTACCATTAGTATACTTGGGATACTATTTTGGATGTAGAAAACAGCCTTTCCAGCATCCAGTAAGGACTAATTTTATACCAAGGAAAGTACCTGAGCAAGTATGGTACATGAATATATTTATATGGTAAGAATTTTTCATTTATAAGCCTATACTCAGTAATGTATATAAATAGTAATGTAAATAATATAGCGTCGATAGTAATAAAATTGATGTAAATAATGATGATGCGCGCTTTTGATATCATTTCGAGGCCTCAGCCAACCTTGCTCTAAACCAGTGAACCTGCCGACCGACGGACGAGGCACTGGTGCAGGTTTCTTTCGGGGTTGGGTCAGTCACTAACGTAAATATCAAAGAAACTGAATTGTCCAATCCAATCCAAGAATCCAAAGTGCAAAGCAAGCAACGAAGATAGGAAATTATCAGAAGACAATTAGTTTAAAATTAGGAAGGTATTTAATTCGTCTTATGTTTTAACTTCCAGTGTTCTAATGGCGGGCATACTTCCGTTTGGAGCTGTGTTTATTGAATTGTTTTTCATATTCAATGCGTTGTGGGAAAACCAATTTTATTATCTGTTTGGTTTCTTGTTCCTGGTATTCTGCATACTAGTGGTGTCCGTATCACAAATATCGATTGTAATGGTGTACTTTCAACTTTGTGGAGAGGTATGTTTGTATATCAATATTTATCTATTCTAATAATATTATTTGCCTTTATTTTGAGTGTAGTAATTTGCCAGAATTATTATGGCTGGTTGAATTGATAACTGCCATGTTGTGAATCTAAATAACAAAGTTTATAATACGAATGATTGTTGAACGGCGAAAGGATGCAAGTGACATTGAATATTTATAGAAAAAAGATCTCAAATGTCTCATAAACATTTGACTGAAAAGTGATGTATCATTGTCGCTTAGATCCTTTAGCCTTTCAACTATCGATATACATATAAATACACTTTGAACACGAACTGGTCAAGCTGTGAATCACTACGTGTGACTCACAGCTTGATCAGTTAGTTGTAGGACAAAGTCTTCAGAATGATACAAATATTGTCCATTACTCAAACTTTTCCATTTCTTTTTTGGAATTCTCATCTTTTGTTTGTTATGGACGCTAAAACAGCTGCAACAATTTTTTTATACCACTTAAGTTGGCAGATAAGCCCACGACCCACCTGATGGAAAGTGGTTACCGTGACTTACGGGCGTTTAAAACGCCAATCATATATGTACTGCCGTCCGAAATCTTCTAATACACTTCTTGAAGGGGTAGAGAAGAAAACTCTCCAGTGAGCTTTGGCTACCCTATTCACAGCCGCCGGGAACACAACACCTGGTTTTAATATTCGCGGTATTCTGTAGGGCAGAGGTACTTTACGCGTTTGTTCCCACTTGTTCTACTGAACAGTTCTACGGTAGAACTAATGGGATGTTTTTTTCTCACTAGTTCTACGATATTAGATGTAACAAAAGAGTAGAACTAGTGGGAGTCTTTATTCCCACTTGTTCTACCTGTTCCATCGGGTAGAACTAATGGGAGGTTTTGTTCTCACTAGTACTACGATATTATGTTTAACAAAATAGTAGAACTAGTGGGAGTCTCTCTTCCCACTTGTTCTACCTAAACCGAAAAGTAGTTTTACACAAAGAAATGTGTTACCAAATATGCTAGTTGTGGCTCAATAATAGGTTGTAAGACACTTAGATATTACTGAATAAATTAAAACAAACTATTAATTAAATCACACATTGTTTATGTAAAAGAAAATATAAATTGTGATATAAAATTGTCAAATGTTCTACATCTATATCCATATCTTCATCATTCCCTGAACCTTTTTCCCAACTCAGTTGGGGTCGGCTTTCCAGTCTAACTGTGATGCGGCTGAACTTCGATATTTTCCGTGAAGCGACTGCCATCTGACCTCCACAACCAATGGTCTAATGACCAATGGCGATATCGAAGTTCCAAGTTAGGCTGGTTGGACTTTTGCGGGTTCCAACTACCCGTAACGACTGCCATAGATGTTTGTATGGCAACCGGGACCGACGGCTTAACGTGCTCTCCGAGGCACTTATAAACCTGCGATAAATACACACATAACTTCGAAAAGCATCGAAAAGTCATTGGTGTGTGCCATGGTAAACCTGGGATCGAACTCGAGACCTCGTCTCAGCAGTCCATTACCCATACCACTAGGCTACCACTAGGTAGTCTAGTGGTATATCCTATATCCATATCTTCATATGTGGAGAAAAAAAAGGTTGATACATATTTAGGTTGGATTGTTTCAGGCCAGGTTAGCAAAGCAATAGGTTCTCTCAATGCCTATAACACAATCATTTCGATGCATGCTCAAGTGGAAGAGAATGACATGCTAAAAAGATTGTGGGAACTAGATGCAGAACCCTCGTTAGCAAAAAGGCCATTCATTCTTGAAGAGCAAGAATGTGAAGAATTTTATAAAGTTAAAACCCAAAGAGATGAAAATGGAAGGTATATTGTGCAACTCCCTTTTCGCTCAAAAGATAGGCCGATAGGTTCTAAAAGCATAGCGGTAAAAAGACTGCTCAGTTTGGAAAGGAAGTTGAGTAGGGATAGTAAGATGAAACAACAATATACTGATGTCATAAATGAATATTTATTGCTTGGTCATTTAGAAAAAATCACTGATGAATCCGACAAATACAAAGGTGATGCAGTCTACTTGCCCCATCATGCTGTTGTGAAACAAGATAGACTGACCACTTAAGTGAGAGTGGTTTATGATGCATCATGCAAAGGGACCAACGGAGTCTCTTTGAATGATACCTTGATGGTAGGACCCACTCTCCAAGACGATTTACGCCATATCATTATGAAATGGCGTCAACATCCAATCTGTCTGGTGGCAGATATAGTAAAAATGTACCGGCAGATTAAAGTAGCCCGGCAAGATACGGATTTTCAAAGGATTGTTTGGAGAGAGGATCCTAGCAAAGAAATTGAGGACTTTCGGCTTCAAACGGTTACTTTCGGGACATCCTCCGCACCTTATTTGGCTGTCAAGTCGTTGCATCAAGTCGCTATAGATGAAGGCGAAAGGTACCCATTGGCGGCTGACCGAGTAATGAACGATTTTTATATGGATGATCTAATGACGGGCTGCCAATCTGAAAAAGAAGCAATTAAAATCTTTAAAGAAATGAATGAGCTGTTAAATAAAGGAGGATTCCAATTGCAAAAATGGACGAGCAACAGGAGGTCTTTACTTGAGAAATTAGAGGAAAACTTAGGTAACGATTTAGAAATAAAAATAGATAAAGTTACAAAGGTTTTAGGACTTACTTGGAATAGTCATACCGATGACGACCGACTAAATATGATTTGCAGCTTGAAGAAGTATTGACTCCTTCCTATCAATATTTTATTGGGAGGCTTGGAAAAATTCCTGATGTACTCCCGCCTATTCAGGACTGGTTGAGAATAGAGTGTCTGATGTGTAAAGTCAAGATCTTCAAGCGCATTTCAACGAATGCCACCAAAATGAACCCGACTGGCAGTGCCCACATTGCAAAAGATTGTTTGGCATGGAGTTCTTATCCAGAAATAGGTGGCATCATGAATGTTGATTTTATAAATATATTGAGATATTTAGTAATAACGATAATAAGTCATAAATGAATTCGATTACTCCGTGAGAATGTCAGCTCCTGCTTCCTAGCCGCGGTAGCCTAGTGGTATGGGTAATGGACTGCTGAGACGAGGTCTCGAGTTCGATCCCAGGTTTACCATGGCACACACCAATGACTTTTCGATGCTTTTCGAAGTTATGTGTGTATTTATCGCAGGTTTATAAGTGCCTCGGAGAGCACGTTAAGCCGTCGGTCCCGGTTGCCATACAAACATCTATGGCAGTCGTTACGGGTAGTTGGAGCCCTCAAAAGTCCAACCAGCCTAACTTGGAACTTCGATATCGCCAGTGGTCATTAGACCATTGGTTGTGGAGGTCAGATGGCAGTCGCTTCACGGAAAATATCGAAGTTCAGCCGCATCACAGTTAGACTGGAAAGCCGACCCCAACTGAGTTGGGAAAAAGGTTCAGGGAATGATGAAGATATGGATATAGATGTAGAACATTTGACAATTTTATATCACAATTTATATTTTCTTTTACATAAACAATGTGTGATTTAATTAATAGTTTGTTTTAATTTATTCAGTAATATCTAAGTGTCTTACAACCTATTATTGAGCCACAACTAGCATATTTGGTAACACATTTCTTTGTGTAAAACTACTTTTCGGTTTAGGTAGAACAAGTGGGAAGAGAGACTCCCACTAGTTCTACTATTTTGTTAAACATAATATCGTAGTACTAGTGAGAACAAAACCTCCCATTAGTTCTACCCGATGGAACAGGTAGAACAAGTGGGAATAAAGACTCCCACTAGTTCTACTCTTTTGTTACATCTAATATCGTAGAACTAGTGAGAAAAAAAAATCCCATTAGTTCTACCGTAGAACTGTTCAGTAGAACAAGTGGGAACAAACGACTTTACGAGTCAGATTGCTCAATTGGAACGGGAGATACAGTCGCGTTCTACCTCCGAGTAAAATTTGGGATAAGCGACATCCACGCGAGCGGAGCTGTGTGTATCAGTTAGTTACGAAATATATAACTTTGGCATTTAATAAGTGTTAGGTGTCTGACCACACATACAATATATAAATGTAATATAGTATTTGTAAGCATAACAATTTCTAATGTTCTCGTTTTTTTACAGGATTACCACTGGTGGTGGAAAAGCTTTATTGTATCAGGAGGTTCTGCGGTTTATATTTTGATATATTCTATATTTTATTTCTTTACAAAATTGGAAATCACAGAGTTTATACCAACATTACTCTATATTGGTTACACTGGTAAGATCCCTCAGTATATTCCTTGAAAATAAACGAGAAAGTAACTCTTCACGCCTAAACCACTGAACCGATTTTTATAGTCCATCTACTAATGTATAAACCTACTACTTGCCAGTGTGCACCGGTGAAATCATCAGCGCGTCTAAAAACGATTTCTGTTACAAAACACTGTACAAATAAAGTTTGAAGAATATAAAAGCAGTGTTCCTTGAATTTACAACTCTGTTAGTATCAGTCCTTACATTTGGCAACTAGAAAAATGTGCAGTTTCGTTAACTCTAATTGCATCTCCACAATGGCTCGTAAATTACGCGACTGGTGTTTCTCAGTCTCTTGTACAAATTGAATTTCTACTAGACCGCAGCATCCGCCATCTTACCTTTTTGAGAGTTGCTGATTGCTTGTTGAGCGTCGGAACTAGAATTTTGGTTTTAAAATAAACTTGGGGCTCTCCGTTTCTGCAGAGATTCACATTCAAATGTATGTGCGAAAGTATAATGTCGGATCACAGCAACTTCAGTGTCCTTAACACAAAAAACTATCGAATTTATGCTCATCAAAATGATTCGTAAACCTTTGTTTTATCATTGTTGCAGGTCTCATGGTGTTGACATTTTGGCTCTTGACTGGAACTATTGGATTTTTTGCAGCATATACTTTTATAAGAAAAATTTATGCGGCTGTAAAAATTGACTAAATCAAATGTAGTAATATTTATTCTTAATGTATTTAACTTCGTGTGAATGGTGAATGAGTTGAACAAAGAACTTTTGCTGATGATATTAAATTGTGCATATTATTGTTTGTAAATAGATATTTAGGTAAACATTGCATTTTAAAAGAAATTATTTGATTTTTGATTTAAGTTTTTTTGTATAATTTCGATTTTAAGATAGGTATATCGTAGCAAGTTTCACTGACCCGCCTGCTTACACACAATTTAGTAAATCTGCAAGTAAATTGTGTAATTATGCATCCTGTAATGAGTAGGATCAAACTTTTAAGTTTGCTATAGTTTGCAAATCGTGTACATTGTTATCTCTACCGATATTCCATGAATATATTAAAATACATAATTATTCATCTTTTGAATGATTTTATTATAAACCTACTTTGAATTCAGCTAAATATTAAATAAAAAAACGCCAAACTTTTCGGGACTTTAGCAAATCGCATCTGCGATCTGCGACCTGGTCCCTCTACACCTGCTGAGTGATGTACGAGAAGTTATGAACCAAAGCTGTCGCTGCCGCGGTCGCATTCTTCTAGAAGATTCTTATCTTGCAAAAGAAGGCGGCGGCAAGAATCGGAGACGTGTATCCGCCGGTGTCCTTGTGCATCTATTCATATATCAAAGCGGCACCAATACTTCGTAGCTCTGCGTAGTATGCCACACGGTAGCTGGACACATATGCCCGTGTCGAGCAGTATGTGGATGAGGGGCAATTTTACTACCCAGATCACTGGTTACACAGTGATAAATATTGCTACTCTAATAATACTAGTTAGGAGTTTCTAGTTCGGAACCGAAACGCGGAAACCCGATATTGGGGGCATGAACAGATTCATGATTGGGGATTGCTCGTTAGGTACTCTCGCGTCTTAACAACCAATCAGCAGCTCCTAAAACTATCAGCAAGATGGCGGATGCCGCGGATAAGTCAAATTCAAATTGTCTGAGAAAATTATAGTCGTGTAATGAATGAAACAAATTTACTGGTGTCTTACGTGGCTCTGGAAGACTCTTGAAATCTTGCCATTGGCGTCTCGCCATTAAAACTTTTGTACTACATTTACTACTTGACATTGGCGAAATTGCGGCGAATCTGCTTGCAAAAGAAGTCACCTTAAGAAGAAAAATAATTCTACTAATTTGTTATCAAAATCAAGTAATTTGTGTAATACAATAGAATATTGATAATATGATCGTTATGAACATTAGATTGAGGCTTTAATGAATAACTTTCATTACATACCAGTGTTACCTATGCATATCTATGTATAATTAGCCTTCTTGTCATTGAAATCCTGCTCGTTTCCTTACCATTGTTGTAGGTACTCAATACTTACGGAAAATTTCTAATAAGACACCACACACTTTCATTAACCGACTTCCAAAAAGGAAGAGGTACTCGATTCGATTGGTATTTTTATTGCATTCCATATTCATGTGCTAGGCTGTCTTGGTAAAGGACTTCGAATTCGAAAGGTTGATTGTTCGGTTGGTTCGGATCATATTCGGGTTGATTTGAGTTGAGATGGTTTAGAAGATTTTTTTTATACTGTGCTCTTTGCTCACTCACTCACAGCTGTTCTGTTTCCTCTTCCTTTGACTTGGCCAATAGCGTAGTCGATAGGTTCATACTGTCAGTAAAATGTCAAAAATGGCCGGAAAAGCGAAATGTCATTCATTATTTTAAGTAGCGCATTGATATAATAAATATTTATTTTTACAACGTATGTATGTAGTATTTTCTACGTAATTAATCTTAAGCTTCTAAATTTCTTTGTACAAAATGGAAACCAAAGTAGCAGTAGTAACAGGAAGCAACAGGGGCTTAGGATTCGAGATCGTGAAAGGACTGTGCCAAAAGTTCGATGGTGCTGTGTACCTTACTGCTAGAAACGAAGAAAGAGGATTACAAGCCGTTAAGAAGTTAGAAGAGTTAGGCCTAAAACCGTTATTTCACATTTTGGACATTACATGCGAAAACAGTGTTCAAGACTTCGCTACACATATTTCTACACATCACGCGGGTATAGATGTTTTCGTAAACAACGCCGGTGTTCTAGACTTCGATAAGCCTGCGTCCTCATACGAAGATGCTAAAAAACTCATTGATACAAACTTTACGAGCTTGTTGACTATTACGAAGATATTATACCCACTTCTTACAAATACCGCCAGAATTATTAATATTACCAGTGATTGGGGATTACTATCGAATATACGTAAACAGATATGGTTGGACACTTTGGTTAAAGATGATCTTACAGTTGAAGAAATTTTGAACTTTGTGAGTGATTTTCTACAGGCAGCTAAAAATGGTAAAAATTCTTTTCTGTCTTTTGCCGGTCCTTATGGAGATTACAAGGTTTCGAAAGCAGCTGTGTGCGCACTCACATTTGTTCAACAGAGGGAATTCACTGAACAAGGCAAAGACATTTCTGCTAACTGTGTTCATCCCGGATTTATAAAAACTGATATGACAAAAGGCATGGGTGACTTTACTCCAGAACGAGGGGCCAAAGCTCCTTTGTATTTAGCGCTTGAAGCACCACAATCACTCAAAGGAACGTTCATATGGCATGATTGTCATCGAGTTAATTGGGATGACTAAGGATGTAATGGCTTTTAAAAAACTGTTAATGTTACAACCATGTTAATCCTGTGATATCAGTGTCACATGCACTTTAAACTACAATACATAATTTCTTTTAGTTAAAATATTTTTCATTTCTATAAATCTTCCCGCTTGATTTATCTGTACCTAGTTGTGTAGTACTAGTTGGTTGCTGTATCAGCATTATTGTTGGTCTGTTGTGACTAAATACAGTATAGGTTTGTTAGTTAAATCAGTACAATAGTGAGTAGAATAAATGTTTGGTCTAACTACAATGTTATCAAACAATGAAAGTATCATATTTAACCAATAATTCTTATTGGATTTCAATAAGATTCAAATTAGACTGTCAGTAACATTGTTTTGTTTGTATCAGAAAAGATAAAATGAGTAGGTACATAATGTACTAAATGGGGTTATTGACCTTTTGATAGCTTAACTTACATTGTATCAATTAACTTACTTTGTTATGGAGAAAAATGTGTTTTTTTACTTACATATTCCTTGTTTTTTATGAGTTGCTAACACAAAATGATTGGTGTTTGAAAATAAGTAGTGATTGGGTATTTCCTTTTGCATAGTACCTACTTGTATGATTACTACCCAGGTTATTTTGTTAACATTGAGGTTTGAGGTTACAGTATGCTAACATAAATAGGTACTAGGTACTTCTTATAGATTTGAAATATGGTGTTAGAAAGTTCGAAGTTTTTGTGTAATATTGAATGAAACCAAATTAAAATATCGTAATAACTGCTAATTCCCACCTAAAAAAAAGTAGGTAATAACTCCTAATATTATAGTATTAATTTTCGATTTTTGTAGTAGGTACTAAATTTCTTCTTGAGATGATAGGTACTTAATATACCAGTTATATGCAAATCTTGTAAAAGATGTAGGTAAGTGTTAGTAGGTAAGTAACATATTACAAAAAATTAATTAACAAAAAAAAATAGGTAGGTAGGTAATCAAATACCACAAAAGGAGGGTATAGATATATTAACCCAAGTAAATTAACTACCACCGTACCACAAAATAAAACTACCTACAATTGTGCCACCAGAAGGCCAAATACCACAGACGACTTATGCATTTTACACATACCAATACATACATAACTATTACTCTGTGACTATGAGGGCAATCAACCTTTTTATACTTAAGAGAAATAAATTATCAACATGTAACCTACAGAGACAGACCCAATAGTAGTTTTCAATACAATATTTCTGTTGTTACATCGAGATCCGACAGACGTTGACCCGAGCCGAAGGCGAGGATAGACAGTCTGAACGAGTTGAAATAAATAATTGAAGTAGATAAGATAAGACCCATCATGGGGGACTGGCAAGATAGGCCACACGGTAGCCTCTCGTACTGGTTGAAGGACCACCTGTACCCGACGAGACACCGGCACGGGTGCTTCGGAGATGTCCGAGTGCTATCACTGCGATGCGAGCGAGGATTCTTGATTCGTGACGCTGACCTGATGACCGGCGTGGGAGACACCGAGGCGGATCCGTGTGGCGGTCCTTGGAGTGCGAGTTCTTTCGCTTACGGCCTTGCTCACGGCAATGGTACGAGTAAGATGCTTGAGCGCTTGGGCGGTCGCCGCCTCTTTCTACGAGCAAGTAATGCTCGAGAAGGAGACGGTGTAACGGGTTTGGCCCTATGCAGCGAGCCTCGGAGGCTATCCACATATTCTTAACGCTGTGATTTCCTCACCCATAGAAACATTTTTAAAGCCGTAGATTGCTCAGGGTCAGCAGGCCTACGGGGGTCGATCCCGCAGAATATAGGTACAGAATATAGGCACACTGACTAAACTAATGACAGTAGAGGAAAATCGTGTCATGAATCATAGCCAATATGTAAGGATAGAAGCACACATCCATTTTTTCCCACACATTTTATATACCTACAGCAAGTTTTACGAGAGCGACTGGCGTCTGAACTCTCAATTCCTATAGAAAATCTGCAAATAGGATTGACTTTTACAACGAAAATCTTGGTGATTTAAAATGGATCTTGTCGGTTAAAATTTGAATAAATATAGTACATAAGTAGGTAGGTACATATTTACGAGAGGGCCCTTGATGGCCCCGGGCTAGGCGGGGAGTGAGGAATATACCAGAGGCTTTATTTGGTTCGAACCCAACATAACGCTCATATTATAA
Organism: Pelosia muscerda; assembly: GCA_963691645.1. Classification (NCBI taxonomy): domain Eukaryota; kingdom Metazoa; phylum Arthropoda; class Insecta; order Lepidoptera; family Erebidae; genus Pelosia; species Pelosia muscerda. The sequence goes on from OY829100.1 coordinate 12,866,994, forward strand.
CTTGAAATAGTACCTAAACTAACTTCTATCCTGGTTATGGATTTCTGTGGGTTACGATAATGGTAACTGCATCAGTATCGATGAAGCGGGAATAATTACTTTCTTTTTAGCACGATAAAGAAAGAACTGGAATTATCAACTCGCAGATATGTTTCCTTCTTACAATCCTGGTTAAAAAACATTCGTGGAAGCCCTCATTGTAGAACCACCTTTTAGGATATCATATGGATTGGAATGAAGGCCGATATCATTAAGTTTCGTCTCAGCTTCTAACTATCGACCAGAGTGCGGTCAATGAAAGCCCGAATATGATAAAAAGTAGTATTTTATCATTCGTTACTGTATTTATTTATGTCACGTCTCCACAACTAAGGAATAAATCTCATTACGTAGCATGCACAAGGGTCCTTGTAAGGATTCTGATGTCGTTCGCATGTTTTACCTACTTCTATAATTGTGTTATAAAATCGTATTGGTAGACTGTAAAGGGGTAGGGCTGTATGCAACCAACGCTTATATTATACACGTTCTGTTCTGATGTATGGCTTCTGTGGATACCTATATGATAGGTAGGTAAATAGGTAAGTACCTAATACGTAGATAGGGGCATCTAATGCAATATTTTGTACTAACTCATGATTAGGTAGTTGGTGGGTTAAAATAATAAATATTATTTAAGTAAGTAATTATTATAAATAATTTATTTCAGAATATCAATACGTTTACAATACATATACATTATACATATTATGTCAAAACAAAATAAGCAGCCCGCCCCTGATCGCTCACCGTAGAAAAGTGCCCATCACTCAGCCTTTGCACCAGGAACCACTCGGAACGATAGTCCCCTGTTGTCTTATTGATTCTTTGTCCTAGCTCCTTCACAAAGACTTTGGCCTCCTTGCTCCAACTCCCCAGAGTCTCCATGGCCACCGGCATGAAGTCTCTTCGTCCTACCTAAGTCTCTTCCTTAAACTGGCGTCTTCCGCGGCCGCAGACGGAGAGTGGACGGTAATAATCATAATTTAATCATAATTTAGCTTATTTTAGCGAGAGAGTATATGCACATAATATTATGCATTCATGCACAGAAATATTTGCACTGAGCGGGGTTTTATAATGATATACTTGTCTGGGCGTTCTATGTAAAAAATGTATCTAAGTATAAGTATATGTAGGTACTTACCACATAATGCTTACCATGGATCTAGGTGGCGTTGTATAAGTTGCCCCAGAACATTTCTTTATTTATTTATAAAAATTACGTACTAAAACTTGAAAATGAAATTCAGACTTAAATGTAGATTAATCGGACCTAATGAAATAATCAATAGGTCGATAGGTATCCAGGTTTTGACTGTAGGTATTTTTTTCAATAACTAAAAACTAAATTGTACATGAAAGATAGCACCCGGGTGGACCACAAGCAAGGTGTAGTAGGTAGGTATACCCAATGTATCAAAATTTTTTAATGCGTACCTAAGTAGGCACCTATCACCTATAATAGTGGTAGATATAACGAAAGTTCACCCATTTCAACTTACCTTATAAGTAAGTACCACTACGAAGAAAGTCGGAAGGGTAGTTATATAAATATTTTGTTGTGCTACTTGTAGTTTACAGCTCGAAAAAATTAACGTCAGGACAATTATTATTAGGAGTTTGAACAATTCTGCTACACTATACACTACAGAACCCTAAAAAACAGTAGTTACGTACTCATAACAGATTGTCTCTATTTGCAGGCATGCCATGCAGATATTAATAAAGCTATTGAAATAATTACCTACGTCGACAAAATTACAAATTCTTTGAGTGCTAGGTACATCCACCAACAACAATTGATAGCTATCACGCGACAGTCGTTATTTTGATTTCCTTAGCACTTTACCTGCTCTTGGAAATGGAAATGAAAATGCTTTGATAAATACGATTAATTCGGAATGAGTTATGTCAAGGCACGTTCGTAATGTTGATTTCATATCTAGTAATTGTTTATTTAAGTAGCAGCGACTAGTGGCGGTGTCGGGTCGCCGATATACTTTGGTTATTGTCAACCTATTTGTTTATTAAATGTAAGTTAGTAGATAGTATCATAGTTCAAACTATCGAATTAGTAGATTTTTCGGTTTGGACAGCTGCAATCTACGCTTTGGATTACATTTCAGTACAGTACTAACTATGATTCAGGAGGCACCATACTATGCCAGATACTAAGTAAAGGGTTGCGTATATATTCTAATAGGTAGGTAGGTACTTGGAAAGATTTAGCTGGTTTACTGTCTTTATGGAGAATTATAAGTGATCTAGTTATTTACACATATTCACATGAGATCATATCTTAAGAGAACATTATTGCCATATTAACATTATGACCTACTAATATTTTTAATGAAATTTTACAATAATATTAATGAAAACATGATATACCTACACAACATGATACTTATATAACCGCGGTAGCTAAGTGCTATGGGTAATGGACTGCTGAGACGAGTTCCCGGGTTCGATCTCAGGTTTTACCATGGCACACATTAATGACTTTTCGATGCTTTTCGAAGGGTAACCTATTGAAATATCGAATTTCTGTTACCCGAATCTTAAAACCCCGAAAACGGTTGGTAGAACTTTTAAAAGACAGATGTAATGAATGACAACTTTCTATAATTCCGTTTTTCATTTCCCAGATGAATCAATTTCCAGGTGCACTAAAACCAAATTTTCAAATAGTATTTTTTTGTTTTCCATAGTGTCATAATCCAAATATAGTTATACCAGATTCTCAGAATATTTTTTTTTGTTTCCCATCGTACCATTTTCCAAATAAACTTTTACCAAATTTTTATAATCTTTTTATTTGGTTCCCATACAATCGTTTTCCATCTAAACTATGTACAGGTATAGTAGAAGTCAGTAAATTTATACGATTCATTTATTAGGTGGGTACCTACAGCAAGTAATTTAGAAATATTAGTTGCCTATTACAGATAGGTTTAAGTGTCAAATTCGACTCAGCAGGTTAGGTTAGGTTAGAACTGCGACCCCCGCACGAGCCGAGCGAGCGAAGCAAGCGTGCCGCGGCAGCGGCCGGCGAGTGCTAGCTACCTTGTAATTTTTCCATTGGATCCATTTTTAAAAATCTGGATATTGTTTGTCTGGATATCAATAAACTGAATTTCAAAAATTTGTGTTTTAAAAATTCGGCTTTCGTGCATATGGATTACGGTCATCTGGATTTTGTGCATTTAGATTTCGTGTGTCTGGAATTCGTTCGTCTGGATTATAAAACGTCGTACAAATGAATAAATAGGAAAATAAAATTCGGAGTTGCGATTATATGGCAAATAAAACTTCGGAATTTGGAAAACCGGGATTATGAATAAATGGCCAAACGTTTTCTGGATTATGATATTCGGAATATTAAAATTCGGGATTAAGATAGGTAACCTTTTCGAAGTTATGTGTGTTTTTATCGCAGGTTTATAAGTGCCTGGTTATGGCATTAGGTTCGCCACCTATTACATTGGGACCTAAACATAAACTGGCGAAATGTGGGTGCTAGCACTTCTGCCTACCCCTTCGGGGATACAGTTATGTTATGTTATGTTATGTTATGTTAGGTTATGTTATGTAAAAATTAGCTTTACTTTGGAGGTTTGTTCATGTGAAACACGCTTAGACGATTGCACGGATCTGGTTGAAATTTCGTACACGGGTAAATTGTTCTGTGGATTTTTTTATTTCTGGAATGAGTTGACATGGGTTGCGGGAACGGAAAAAGAATTCCACATTTATTTTTTTATAGCATTCAGGTGGCAGGCAACACACGGCCCACTTTATGGTAAGTGAATGCCGTGGTTAATGGACGTGTGCAGCAGTAACGGCGTCATACCCTTGCTGCCGACTCTGTAGGAACCTTTTAATACCTTTGTGTTGGAGGGACATCACATCCCGTTTACAAAATTTTCAAGAGTTTGTGTTCGTGATAGGCGCAACTTTCAAATTGTCTATTAGTTGAATCAGTAGTAGTTACTGACGTTTTGTACGTGCCGTTTAATGTTGTACAGGGAATAAATGCTTTTTGTATGTGACTTCTTTATTGTGTTCAATTGAAAAAAGCAGAACAGGGCCTCTAGACAAAGTGACATTCTATTAATGGTATCTCGTCGAAGTGAACCGTTTTTAACTTTGACAGTGCATGTGAAGTAAAATATTTCGAGTCATAAAGATTTCAATTTCATTTGATTTTTGTAGTCTAGAGCCCCAGGGAGATTGTTACACGGCTTGAGCACCGTTTACGTGGGAGAAAGAATTCACTGCCTGAGGTAATGAGGTTAACATACAAAGTGTCGGTGACTAGTCTATGATTGCTCGTGCAGTTTAGTAGGCGCTAGGCGCTTGCACTAACTTTTCGATGGCGAATGCTAGCAAGATTAGACGCAGTGCGTAAAATCATCTAGGTAATATAGAGGTAAAAATGGATGTTGCTATGTGCATTGGACGAGGATGGACTCTACCGATTCAACTGATTTCTTTTTCCCTATGTTCTTGCAATTCCATGCATGAACATAGGGAACATTTTAAATAAAAATTCGTGAACGGGAGCAGATTTCCACGCGGGTGATAGGGTACCGCGGGCGTCGGTCAGTTGGTAGGATATAAAATGTTTTATTGGTAAGACATACGGAAAATCCTAACTACCTGATAACAAAATAACTATGAGAGAGTAGGGGAATGGGCCTCCATAACGATCTTTAAGGCATAAGGTAATAAATCTAGCTATGTTCCTATTTTCTTCCAATTAATACTTTTGTCTAACCGTTAGATATACCTAGCTTGCCACGCCTGACTTGCTTAGGTGTAAGTAGTTAATATATTCAAGTAATAAAATAAATAAATAATGTAACAACCAACCGTTGTTGAGATTTCAGTTGAGATTTACTTCAAAAGGGATTTTTATTAATAAAAAACAACATTTATTCATAAATATTTATGTAGAACTGGCCTTAATAAATTACAACTTAAGCCAAACTTAATAAAAGTTGACTGACAATTTTATTATTTTGCCAACTGCTATTCACGACGATTTGATTGCGTCGAAAGGTATTAAAATCAGCTTTATGGTTTTGCTGCAGTAATAGCTTTCAAATTTCAGCAATTTATTATTATACAAAGGTTTCTTAAGCTAGTCAACTTCTCGAATGCTCTTCGCATCCCTCAGTCATTATTATCAATCAAGTCAGTAAAGGTATAGACGAAACAATCATAGTTGACCATTGTACTCTCTTTGGTGTTCTAGCCGTTAAACGTTCACGTAACAACGTTACTTACAATATGAGAACACGTGACTGTAAGCCCTACCTATATAAACATAATAAGGTACATTTTACAACAACATAAAATTTCACACTTCAATTATATTGATATAAAACACTTTTAAGCCGTTTAAAATAGTTCCACAGTTAGTGTTTCAGATTATTAAGTGCAGTCTCATATTAGAAATTAGGTATTAGCCTCTAATAACTATGTCTATATTTTATAATTTCTACTAAACGTAACTTATTGCTAAAGTAAATGCATTACGACAAAATATACATTAATACATAAAATGGATTCTTTAAAAATGGTGACATATTGCGGTAGGTAGACCTAAGGGTCTAATCTGATATCTTAAACGTGTAAAAGCGTCGCGTCGGTTTAACAATCGCAAAGAATAAGAAATATGTGTTTGGAGGACATATACTTACAAACTTTGATCAAACTAAATGGTAACAAATCATGGGTTGTAAAGTAACAAATGATTTTGTTTCTTCATTTATGGTAATCAAATTACAAGTTTTGGAACTTCGTTATGGTATACATAAAGGTGAAATTACCTAAGTCTTGGTAAAGTCAAACTTGCTGAAATGGTTTTTCTTTAAATAATTATTAAGTACTTAAGTATAAGAAAATTGCTTCAAATATATAAGACAATCATCGAAATCATTTATTTTATAAAGTTTTACGATCATACTCACATCGGTATATTTTTAATTTCTACTTTTATGAATGTATTCTTTGACGCTGTTTAATTTGATAATATGTAACGCAAGTAGGTACATATAATAAATTACCTAAAATATGTGAAGCTTATACTTATAACTATAGACTAAATAAATAAAGCGTTTCACACTCGACTAAATAAGACACTTTACTTTGGTATGTATTAGACTACATATTACTCACCTAGGTAATGAATTTCGGGTTGCTATCGTTGATGAAAATATAGATCTAATGCCATTACCTACCTATATATTTATATCACTGTTATGAAGGACGGAATTTTATTTATACATAATAGCAAACTTGTTAATTTTTATTTATGGTTATCTATATAGTAACACGTTTCACAGATATTTCCTAAGGCACTAAAAAGGTAACAATTATTATTATTTACACACCTCGAGATACAACTTACTAAACACAAATAAATTTATAATTTGGAATTCTCATATTTGTCTTTGGCCATTTGAACAAAATCAATTTATATTTTTTTACTGTAAGTAGTTTGCAAAACTAGAATTTTTGTGTATCTTTTATGTAGAAATCATGGCTTGTAAGGGACTAATTTATTATGTAATTAGGCCTTCAATTGGCGATAAGGGGTGTAAGGGGTGCAGGAGGCTCATCACCGTAGAATCTGTAGCGATGTGGTACTTGCAGGGTAGTAATAGATGTGTCAGTCACGTCTGAGTGCTGCGAATCACGGTGACGACGCAAGTCCACTTTGCGTTGGAAAGCCTTGTCGCAAAGGCCGCATGAGAACGGCTTGTATCCTGTGTGCTTGCGCATATGTGTGATAAGATTAGAACTCTGACTGAATGCCTTGGAGCATACGACGCACTTGTGGGGTTTCTCACCTAAAACAAAAAAATCACTATTAATTTTGTACATAATGCTGGTAATTAGCATTCCTTTTACAATTCGATGAAAGGGTGTGTATCATATCAAACACCTAAAACAATTTTTTAATGCTGGGAACGGGAACTGGTATGTGGAACTACCAGGTAGTCATTTATAAGTAAACTTAATACCATAAATTTAAAAGGTTGTCTTTGTGTTGAATTAAACTGGAGGTGTATAACAGATTTATTATAACTGGCGATGGCGTGGCGGTAGTGTATATGACTGCTACGTAGGAGGCGGTGATTCGATTCTTGCTCAGTGCAAATATTTGTATGCATGAATATTATTAGGTATATGCATTGGTATGTTCGTGCCTCGGATAACACTTTAAGCCTTCGGTCCCGGTTAGTAGTCTGAAACACTAATATAAGGGACTTGGAAATTAAATTTTCCTTTTTCGCCCGAATTTCGAATATTTTCTTTTGGTGTACTAATAATTAGTAAAGTATCGAGTTCAGCCGCGTCTTGGTTAGACTAAAAAGATAACCCCCACCGCATTGGGAATAGGCTCAGAAAATGATAAATAGCCGCTAGGTAGTAGGTACTTAAGTTTTATTGAAACTATTTTAATTCAATACTCGTAAAAAATAGGCACATTTCAACTGGCGCTTAGGGGCAATCGAAGTGAATCAGAAGATCATCATCACCATTGTGCTATTATTTATCGGTCACATCTGAAGCCCTCAACTCGGAGTCTGGACTCCGCAGAGGTGCATCAGAAGATGGTTTTGTTAATCAAAAGTGAAAGTTTATAAAAGAATAGTTTGGAAAATCTTAGAAAATTTTGGAACCCAGTTGGCACAAATATTTTAATTAGTACAGTAGCAGATATAAAAAAGAGCAGAAGAAAACAGTACTTCAAAGTCTTCCAACATTGGACGAGACATATGTCCAACAGTGGACTTCGATAGACTAATTGATTAATTTATAGATTGAAAATTAGTAATTTAATCAAATTCTTAATCAATTTTGTTTACGGCACATTTCTAATAATGTAGACGACAAATTATCTGTATGACGCCTACGTAATGATGAATACAAAATAATGAAATACCTTCAAACTTAACCTACAGTTACGTGTTTCAATTCCCTTAGCTAATTCATGAACCACTTATAGACATTATGTATCACTTCGTCAAGTAATTAAAGCTTGTGAAAGTGGGCCAATACTTGTCATATCATCGGCTATTTATTATTTATAGTGCGGTTTCCGTACTGATTTAATATGCAACGTCGCCTTGTTGTGTTTCGGTATTTATTAACTTTATCGATAATTGTTCAAGGCTCGATTTAAGTAGGTAATGCTTGAATTGTTTTGAAATTAAGGAGAAAGGAACATTTAATATTTATTTTTATAATGTTATCTGTCTATTAATATTCTTTGTCCTATCATGTATTGAGGTTAACATTAGATTTTAGATTGAATTTAATAAAACTTTAAATAAGTGGGTAAGTTAATAACTAAATCAAATAATTAAACTGAATCTCAACATTTCAGAAATTATTCGCTCGGTAAACTAGCCATGTGCACCAGTAAAGGACCTCACTACAAACTGACTGACCACTTGATGGATATGGTTCGGATAACAATCCATCACTGTGGTTTGGATTCAAGTAGAATTAGTGCTATGATGATTTAAAATAAGAGATTACAAGTGAACATGGTACAAGCATTCCCTTAATGACCTCTCGCTGATAGGTGTTCTATTTCTAATGTGGCTTTGAACGAATCCATTAAATTGTATGCTCTTTGTTTACTTACGTTCGTTTTTTAACATAAAAGTGTTAATCCATTTTATTTACCTATTTGCCTGAGATTGTATTGGTAATTTCCAAAATGATGTTGTTAGATCTGATTGCTTTTTGAACACAACAAACTTGTCTTAAAAATTCAAAAGATAGCTTGTGATTCAAAAAATAGCAAAAAATGCAAATGTCATTTTATAGATAGAACAGGATTTAAGTTTACTTTTTGTTTATACCGTGATCACTGTGCACGTGAAGGCCTGTGAAGGCTGCGCGGCTAATTGCAGGCCGAGCCGCATTTTGGAATATTGATGATGAGGCATTTATCGGGAGGGCGAGCACCATGTAAGGCTGCTGTAAATCATTCGGAACTGGGCAGAGACGTGACGAGATGTCTCCGGTCGAGACAAATATGTCCGCCACATTTTTTAGTTACTATAATTCGTCTCGTTGAGCTTACTGGAACTTGTCGGACCATTGAAAACGATGTGCATCATTTTATTATACGAGTCTTATTCCAATGTGATAAGAGATTTATAAAAAAGATGACATTTGGAAAATTGGATCTTCATTCAAGTTTATTCGAGAGTTATAGACTTAACGGTAAGTAAGTCCTATGAAATGCGAAGCAGCTGCAATATAAACGGACGGGATTATTGTAGTTTTTGCGTATTGGTAATTTATTAACTCGGATAGGCTGCGATTTGCCATTGAAAAGGTAATTGTACAGCTTTTAAATGTTTAATTATTAAGGAGTGGTCTCCCATGTGTCATGTGTCACCGTTGCTTTTATTGGGCGTATGCCTATTTGTTTCCGATTTTATGTACTTGTTTTCACTAGAAGACTACCTACTGCCTACACTTTGGTTATAGCTATGAAACAACTTAGTAAATCGAGGGATATAAAATCGGATAATGTCTTCACTGTCATTCCGATTAAAAGGGACGATTGCCATCCGAGATTACCTATCATTACATACCCGACATAAACATGGATGGGAATCGCATGCAACTAATTGAGAAAGTTAAATTTTAAGATAGTAATAAAATAACAGGTACTTTGTAATGGTAATATTCTCGTACGGATACAATTGAAGTTATAAATGTGAAGATTGAAACTGAGGATATGGGATTTCGTTATCGCCATTAAGCGACCTATAACATTATTCTCCTAGTACTAACAAATAATTCAGTGTGAAGATGGGATGATAAGACATAGACATTTTAATCTAGATAAAGAAAATGGATAAGTGTAACATTAAAGTATAGTACGACAAGCAAGCAGCTGTCGTTTGAAACACAACAAAAATTTTACTTAGAAAATGATAGGGTTACGTGATAGTAGACATAACTCCCCGTCAGCACCCGGTGACGTACACTTGAGGGAACTTGCTTGAAATAATAATTCGAGTTTCACACTAGTTGTGTTATACTATGTAATTTATTACCAATTTTGTAACTATTGACAATAACGTAAGCCTGTCATTTGTTGTGATAAAGATTTCATTTAGCTGTTAGTGTCTGCTTGCTTTCTCATGTAGTTGTTAATGTACCTACCTATTAAATGATAAATTTCAGTTGTTAGATACTTGGAGTGTTGAGTTATATACAAAACCATGTACTACTTTTTTGAGAAGGCTATTCCAGAGACAGCGCCTCTCAAGAGGCTACTCGTACTCCTCTGATAGGACCCCGTAGGTAAAACAACTAGTTAGTTTCAGTCACAGTTCCAAGAATTAATTTTTTTTCGCATTATATTATAGTGTATGTATACATAAAGAACATTTAATTTACATACCTGTATGTATATAGGTGTGTTTCTTCATGTCAGATTTCTGGTGGAATCGTTTGCCACAGTATTGACACGGATAAGGTCTGGTGTCCGAATGGATTAGCAGGTGCGTCGACAGGGTGCTCGACCGCTTGAAACACTTGCCGCATTGTTTGCACTAGGAGAAAACAAATTAATAACATTAGAACATGAAAAATATGAAATATATGTAACTGTTGACAGAAGAACATATTTTGTGGAGTTCCGCAGGACCTAGGAACGTTTCGAAAATATATCGGAGTGCTTTACCAGTTATGATACGATAACGTTTAAATTATTATTTTTATTAGGTATATTTTTGTGTCGATTTTTTTCCATTTTTTAACGATATACGTATCCCATCTATTTTGACTTAATACTGAGTTCATTAGTTTATGAACAGGCTATTTCTATCCTATTTATTAACTGACTATACAATCCCTGAAAGTTATTAAATACTGTCATTTAGCAACTTCAAAAGAAGGTTCGCAGTATTCATTTAAGTGATACAAATCATAAAGTCCAGAACTATATATAATTACAAACTAGTAGTGGACAGCGTCCATCACCTTCATGTGTACTGTGACAGCTAGTAATAAGCTAATAACAGCCTTGGGGCGACCCCTTTCTACACTTTTCTTTGATTTCCCATCTAGGAGCGCGATAGCTATGATTTTGTTTTATATTACCCGATAATTAAAAAAGTTGTGCTAGTTATTATTCGAATTTCCACAGAATGAGGCATTTTTATTCTTTTTTTTAGATTCGGTTTTAATTATATGCTAAGTAATTTTTCATTTATTAATTAATTACTTTGTGTCCTGGTACCCACACCGGCTGATTAACGAATACTAGTCAGACAAAAGAAATGAGAAGAGTGACTGCAAGAGGGACTAACACAGATGTGTATGATAATGTGTCATTTACTCATCAAGTCTTAACATCAAGTAATGTAGCACACGTGTACCACGCAGAAGGTTACAACTTACAACACAAGCTTCCGCAGTTAGATTCAGTTTAGGTTTCGAAATTCCACATAAAGCTTGTAAAACAAATAAACGTTCTCTCCACCTTTGTTTATTAGACAAAAGATTTTTAACTAAGTACGTACCACGACTTTGCTTTAGATTTATTTAATCAGATGTTTTTGGAATGCAATGGTATAATTTCGGTACCAACTCAGTTTATTTACATGACACACAGATCAAGAATATTAGACATGGATACTTTGAAAGACGATTTCACAACTTGTTAAATATTAAGTATGTACTCGTACTTATGTGTTATTTCATCAATAGACTTGTGTTCATTTTAGCTGGAGAGTGAGAATATAGGTTTTCTATTTTATGGGAGTCAAAAGCCTTTCATTTAATATGGTCAGTTATAGATATTATGTGGTACTTATTGTTATTGCCGAAGGGTTTCTTACATTATTCTTTCTTTATCTGAAAGGTTTAACATGTAGAAGGGGTCAGTTTTAAGTCAGTGAAAATTCGTATAGTATCAAGAGGAAAAGCTGTTGTTTTTTTTGATGCGTTTAACAAATTTTCTTAATAATTCGTGTCATTGCGGAAATCTAGTTTCAGTCACGGGTAAATACCTTATGTCTATGCAATCATTCTATGAAGGTTTTCATAGACAAATATGCACTAAGTATAACGTTTATCTCTATTCTTAACGCGAAAGGCTTATGCCAGTATCGTAGCAAGTGAAAATATGTTATCCCTGCTTATTACAACGGTAAAGAGGCCTTTTTGTATGAAAGTATGTTATCATGTAAAGATAAAGATTTGAGAATTAAAAAGAAGAACTTGCATAAGTATTACATTGAGAAGCAGATTCTAAAAACTAGACTATGCCGATGTATTTTAATCCTGTATCATCGCAGAAACAACTGGCCGTCCTCGTAACTATTTATCGACTTATGCATAATATATGAACAGAAAAATGTGTCGGACGGTTATTAGTCGAGTGGTTAGTTGTTAAGTATGCGGTATGATAATCCACAGTACAAATCCGCGTAGTGGGCCTGTGACAGTTGGCCGGGCAGCTGCATCGCCTCGCGCCTCACAAAAACCGCTACTTTTTTGGTTGCCTTTTTATACCATCGATGCCACTCTCTTATAAACAACACAGGTGCTGGGGTATGACCGTCCACATATGGTTATCGGCTTGTACCACGTACAGAGGTGATTTTTTATGAAAGCCGTTTGAATTTTAAAAAACCTAGTGTCTTTTTATACGAAACGGGCTTTACATTAAACGTTGTGTGAAACCTGCTACGGACCTCCACGCGAGGGAGAAGCGTTTTTTTAACAGTTTAAAAACTACTGCCTATAAGAGTTGCTTATAATATTTGTCATTGGTTTTAATATTGTTTATTTCAAAATAATGTGAGAATAAATTATTATCATCATTGATTCTTTTAAGTTTAGAAATAACTCAGTGAAATGTTTTTTTTTTGGGTAAAGTTTATAGTTGCTATATGCTATCATATACCTGTCCCGCAGATTTCTTAAACGATGAGCTGGTGATGGGAACAGGCTGGTCTTTACCTTAACGTCGTAGTATAAACAAGTCGGAGACTGAATCGTATCGTATTTTGCGTGTGAATGGAAGGAGGGTTAGGCAGCAAATTAGTACGAATTCTGCAAGGATATACCCACGCGACGTTTTAGTTAATTCAATTTTGAATATCCATTTTACCGTTTGCCACGGTTAGGTGGTGCTATATCATATAACTGCATATACCGTTTAATTAGTACGAATATTAATTATGTCATTTTATTATTATGAATATACAAATTGAAAGTGGAGGCATCGAAATATTCCTCCCCACCGATTTATACTGGAACCGTGCCCAAAAGGCTGGCGGCATTACCACGCTGAATGCCAAATGCATATTATATTAAAAAGCATTTCGGTTGCCTAGTAGCATCACTCGGAGCTGGTTCATATACTAACCATTACGCCGTCGTATGGCCGTGATCCCCTGAACATAAGCAATTTAGTGTATGTATTTGTAGAAGTTAGTGACACACCAGTGACTAAATTCGCGTACTAATTAGTACTCTTAATTTACCCTAGAAACCATTTCTCGTGTATTTTTATTTGTAACAATGTTTCTGTGAAGTAGCGAGGCGCGGTGGTGGCGCGTGAGCGACGCGTGGCGAGCACGCGCCGCCTCTCTTGTCTGCCCACACACTTTATTGTATTACAACATTATGTTGATTTATATCAACAATTATATTTATATCTTTACATTATGTTTCTTCAGTCTAATTAGACATACTCATTGCTATTAATTTAAAAGTGTTTTTATGTAATTTAGTTAGAGTTAGTAGTTAGCTATCTAACTACGAGTAGTTTTGGAGATAGAACGGTTGAAAGCTGAAGATTAAGTAGACCTAGATAGTATAGCATATATTCTTAAAAGGACCAAAAGGAATATTTTAACACTTCATTTAACTATAAATTGAAAATCTGAAGTGGTAGCACAACGTTTTTATCGTTGTATGACACGAGGTAATTATTCCTTCAATTATAAACAGCCGCACCGTGATATTAAAAGTTGGAATTTTGATTAAAACCCTTGAGGATTTTTATAACGGCGGCGCGTAGAAAAAACGAAAGGCACAAAAATGGCAAGAGGACGAGCAAGGAGGCTCGGTGAGAGCCGCATGCGCCGAGCGGGGGACGCGCGACCCGTTCCGATACGCGACTACTTATTAAGACGGGGGCAGTTTTTGCTATTTGATTTGTTAAAGAGACTAAAACGGATACTGGTTTGCTATTTTAAAGCATTTTGAACGGAAACTGTACAGTTATTCTGAACTTGTTAAAGGATAAAGTTATCTCGGTACAAGCGCGGCTGAATGATAATTTAGCATCATCGATTTCTACATATCTATAGGTACTATATACTTACTTGGAATGATTTCTCGTTTCTGTTTTCGCTTTTGAGAAGTAAGGAGAAGTTGAGGTCGCCTGCTGGTGGCGGTTTGATAGGGTAGGTTTGGTGAGCTGGCGCCGATGGACAGCGGCGCGGTTCTGCGCTTGTTGGACGCTCTGCTTCATCAGGGTTGCTACGGCATCTCTTAACTAATTCTAGGGGTGCATCTACTTCGTCTTGGCTCTCCCACCGAGATATCGGCGATTCCCCACCGTAATCATTTTTTTCTCGTTCACACGCACTGCCAGGCGACCAGATCTGACGGTTTTTTGTCGACAAATTGAGTGGGAGCTCTTCCTCATCATCTGTAAACAATTACCCACTATTAGGAAGGTACATTTCTCTTTTTTTCTTGCCTATTTTATCTTTTATACCCCTTTGGCTTCATCTCACATAAGCCAAAGATAAAGTCGGACTCGAACCCGCAATTAAACCGCACGGTATTACCAAACGATTTGAGTTGCCGGGAAATCGGATGTGCAGAACCTCGACCGGCCTTGGTTATTAACATGAGGTCACTAGTACTTCTGCTAGGGTGATAATTAGCTATTAGGCCGGTGCCTTAGACATACGTAAATGTTAGTATCACCAGCAGTTTCTCTTTGACTGTACTTCACGCTTTTTATCGATAAATAAATTTTAAAGTCGGACGAGTCAAATCGGTCGTCTGTCGAGTGACTTATGAAATCTGTACAGGTGTGCCTATATTTGTTGACGGTTACGTAAATGTTTGCTTTAGAATATAGGTACTTATATTGAGTTTTGCATTTATATATTTCAGACTTTCGTCGATAAATCTTTAGATCTAGTGATCTAGGGATCTTTATTTTAAAGTCCTTTATTTCACTTAGTTTTTTAATCACAAGAATGACATGCTCAGTTGGATCATGAGTGACTCATATACTTAGTGTCTTTGGAAAACACCAATCGGATTCACGATTCACTGCTTAAATTGCAATTGTTCTCAATTCGGTAGTTACCTTGTATTAGATTAGTACCAGGGTTAAATTCTTAGAAAATTTGTTTCACATAAATTGTATTTTAAACAAAATCTTAAAGGTAAGTAGGTACGTTCTGATAATAAAATTACAGTCACACACCCAGTTAATAAAGTTAAGTTTGTCGATAAATTAACAACGGGTAAATAAAAATCAAGTACATAATTGGGTTTTCGTCGCCAGTTTCTTTTGTTATCTACGAGGTTGAGTTGTAACCGGTACTTGAACGGATAAGAAACAATTGAAATGGTTAAATTATTTTCTACAGCGACATTGCGCCAAATGCTTAGTCATTTTCCTTGGAGTGTAGGAAACAAACGAGTTTGTTCCTTCAGTGGAGGTAAACGACATGTAAACGACGACGTATCAGCGCTTCGAGTTATTAATCGGTGCCTTACACTGATAGCTATTCTAATGAGTATTATTCTGAAGTCGCGTAAGGAGGCCGAGGCGAAACGATGTTTTGTAATACGGCAAACGTATCTAATTACCATTTTTAGGATTCTTGAAACACGTCAACACTTTCAGTCTTATGTGACTCGTTCTGTTTATATGAATTTGAATGTTACGACATGCAATTGAGCAAACATGAAATCTTCAGACTTTGATTTAAATGTGCCTTAGATTTATAATAATTGCAAATATGTAGGTCAATTTTGACTTACAATTGTATCTTTAAAATGTAACGATAGATAAGTACTAACTGCATTTTACTTAGTAGTGACGTTTGCAATAACATGCCAGACACCCAGACATGTTGTTCTAGAATAAAACTAGGGTACTTACTATGAGTCACGTATGCAGTACTAAAAGATTAATTAACGTTATTGTTGTAGAAAATAGCTTTACCATCTCGTGGTGGTGTATGTCTGGTGTGACCGAGGGAGTTGCCCATGTACTGTGGTGAAGCTCGAGGCATGAGCAGAGGCCATACGCCCGCGCCGCTATACAGAGCTCCGAGGCCGCTGCAGTACATCAAGGCGCCCAATTCTGCGCAATAAATAATACATGAATAAGAGGAAAAGTTACTTTAGGTTATTTTTTTGTTAATCTAAAAATAAGGACATTGTTATTATGTTTTTATATAAACGCATAAGAGAAGTAATATCTTTTAACTTGGTATTCCTCTAGTAATTAAGTACCATAGTAGAAAAATGTATCAATGATCAAAACCTAACCTAAAACATGATTTATTTTTACCAACCTGTAGCTCTTGCGTATTGCTTGAGAGCTCTTCCGGCTATTTCAATATCTCCAAGTAAGTCTAGTCGGTGATGTGATATCGAGTCAGGAGATCTAGGAGGCGAGTGCTGTGAAGGGGGACTGCGAGGTGAGATACTGCCTTCTGGTGACGGAAACCGATGCGCTTGAGGCGGTGGCGATGAAGGCTGGAACTGCTCGGCCAACCGCGAGAGGAGCACGTGCCGAGACATCCTGAACAAGAATAAGTATCGATCATATCACTATAACTGGAACAAAAATGTTTATATTATATTGCCTGTTCGAATTTGAAATGCTGCGTGAGATACCAATATTGGTTATGACACTTGGCTATGATCTATTACGTTGCACCTTATTGGCGCGTCGGTAGACGGTAGCTAGTGTAACTATGTGAGAGATTGAATTCGATTGTGATCTATCTCATTGGAGTTTTATAGGGTACTAGTTAAAGGTACCAAGTCAGTAAAAGTTCAAATGAAGTGGAAACTGGTATTGAAAATACCAGTTTCCACTTCATTTACAATACCTAGATTCAAATGACTGAGTTACCTAGCACAAATCCATCAGAACTTTTAAATTGCCAGTTACAAAGCGCTTATTCGATATCCATTGTATTGCAAGGCATTCTATTTACCTACCCGTGGGAACCTTGAGATGTTGATTTAGCAGTTTCTTTCAGGTATTATAATAATTGTACTTGTTAAGTAGGTTAAGCATTTCAGTGTCTATTATTGGAAGCTGTTTAAAAAAATATATTGATAATAATTCCTCGCAAATATCCTTTAGTGTGACATGTTATCAGTTTATTTTCGTATTTGGTAAATTTATTGGTAGCATACATATGCCTTGGTGTTATCTTATTATTTAAAATTGTCTTGGGTGTTTAACCAAGTAGAAGAAGTTCATATTGAGCTACTGACTGCTCAACTGCTGTTTGAATTGAATTCAATTTCTTTTTCAAATAGCGTGTAGGTATACCTACCTAAAATTAGTAGGCTGTTAGAATCGTGACGTTATGAAGTCAACGGAATCATTAATAATCAAGCTCAGTTGTTAATCATTTACCATCAGGTAGACTACTACCTGATGGTAAATGATTAACAACTAGGCTAAACACTTGCTACTTAAGTAATTCTTATAATATAATAAGCAGCATATCTATTGTTGACCATGCGTCTAAAACATAATACTTAGGTACGTACTTATATACAGACACTAAGTAGGCAATCCTTATAAAGAATGAATTAGAAGCAGCAGGTACCTACTATATAGATAGTTTATAGGTACCTACTTTGGTCACTATTTGCAAACAAAGCAATAGCTAGTTTCTCAGTTGATCGGTATACCTATAAAGTAGAAGTTAATATTTGTAACAACTCAAAAGTACTGCACTTATCAAGATTTTACGGTCGGAGTGGATCAATTCAAATGTTGTGATATCATCTTTGTTTTACGGCACCGACGTCATTAGTGTCCAACGGAATATACCTACGTACGTGTTTGTTGACAGCTCTTGTTGATTAATCCGACCGCTTGTTTGTTGACAGCGAATCGTATTAAAAGCTCAATCAAGTAAATGAAGAATCAGAATAATAATGGAAGTGGTCGGCAAAGTGCGAGCCGCCCCGCACCCGGCGGCGTCCGGCGCCCGGGCGACCACAGCCCGCTGCGTGGGCGCATTAATAATTCACGTGTCGAGTAAAACAATCTTCATTAGACTAACACACATTACGTATTTACAGAACGAACGTCCGCGTGTTACGATACAATACCACGCCATATCCATTAGGAATTAAACTCGAAGACTTAACAAATAGGTACACGGTGAGACTCCACATTCGTCATCGTAAATTATAAATAATGATCTCGAATAATGATTTGCTAAATTTTGTAATTATGATAATGCTTAAATAAAAGTTGATTAACAGATAGCTTTGTGTGGATAGATATTGATTACATTCCCGGCAGAGATATGTAAGGTACCATGGTCGTAGGGGCGATGTCATTAAGTCTTACGAATGTAAAGCAATTGATTCATGTTATTAGCACTAACTGGATAACGAGTTAGTTAACGCAAGGGTTGTGTGTCGCAATTTCTTGTTTCAATAAGGCAGTCTTTAATAGATTACTGGTAGCAATTACGAGCCTCGCGACGACTGCAACCCATTTTAACTTGCGATACAGTGGGAACTCAAGCAAATGTTAAGAAAATCAATCAACACAAAACGATTATCTAATATTTGTAACGTCGAGGGTTACTTGTACATCGTCGCATTTGTGTTCAGTGTTAGTGTTCAAGGATACCTAGATATGAATGTATGATTGATTATTATGGATTTCACACCTTCGACTCCGTCCGAAGACGGGCGTGGTCTCATATTCATCTATAGGAGGTGTAGAACCTCACAGCCTAAGGAGCCTACTTTATATCATCGCACCGCTCGCCACAGGCAACGGTTGAAAGTCCGCGTGAAGTACTTATCCGCAACGCACAGGACCAAAGTCTTAGGAAAAAGTACCCTATGTGTTTTTTCAAGCTCAAATATAACCTTTACGATACATTTTGGCCAGATACGTTCAGTCCATACAGCGTGATTGAGTGACCAACATCCAAATATTTTCACAAACTTTCACATTTACCTACAATAAGTATTAGTAGGAAGTAGGATCTCTGTGCCAAATTTATACATTTTATACATTTATCCGTTATTCCTAGAAAGAGAAACATAGATACTTCCATCTTTCAAACATACATTCATTCTTCACAAATTTTCACGTTAATGATGTAGTAGGCCCGGCAGAGTAGAATTTGAGCTATCCCAGCTCTTTCCATGAGTGAGACCTCATGGAAAGACAAGACGAATAAATTTAATTTCAGACAGATATATACCGCCCAGACTCATGCTCAGATGCCTGTTTCGTGTCAACAATAGTGTGTGAAATACGACAATAGCCTCACCCTCTATGTAATAGAATACAACGGGCCTGAATACAAAACGGTTGGTGAAATGTGGGTGTTAATTCAATCAAATCAAATCAAATCAAATCAAATCAATATCATTTATTCACCTCTGCCAAAACTGAAGAGAAATACGTGTGAGCGTATGTATGTACTTCTTAGTATATACTCACACTTATACGATTACTTAAATATGGTGGCAAATAAAACGATAAATATTCCTTTAAGTAGGTAGATACAACATAAAGAAGTACCTTGCCTCGCTAGCACAGAAGTCGATAATCCACGTTGCATTCGGCGACAGAAAATTTTTCACCGCCTGGAGTTTCACGTTTTTGTTCGTCTTGTTCAATAATACTAGGTATTAACAAACCACATGTACAAATTTGGTTTTGTCTGTTTATTTATTGCTATGTGAAAATATACTTGCAGATTATTTGCATTGCACTGCATCCTCCAGACTAGGTACGAATGTTTCAATGTCTACGTATTACTTATATGTTTGCTCAGTAAACACAGACAGAATAGTACATTTTATAAGTAGAACTTCAAATAAGTTATGCTTCCGTAAACATATAGGTATTGCAGAGCATTTCGATTTTGGATTTTCATGTGCAACCTTATTCATGAGACATGTTTTTAGTGTATCGGTGCATGAGGTTATCGATTCGGTTTCCGGTTCAGTTCAAGTAGTATGTTCTCTGTATTTTATTTAGTTTTTCTTTATATTAAATATTTACTATCAACATGTTTCTAATTACGTGAGACCGACGAATTGGATAGGAATATTCAATACCTTCAACTTCAACGTCAAATCTTCAAGTGCACACGAGACACAACGCTTTGACTGTGATATTGACGACAACAGGTTCATTCCCCATTACGTGGTGCCGAAAAATTAAATTTGGTAAAATGTGAATGTTAGTACCTATACCTACTTCTCAGAGAGCATGAAATATATATACATATACGTGTGATATAATAATAATTGGAAATTCCTATGTACTGTTGTAGAGTCGTGAAGAGCCGGCTTAAAATTTCACTATCCTTAACCTGATTCCTTTATAATGTAACGAGTTCTATTTTGTATTATAAATAAAAATATTAGAAAATGATTCACGGTATAGTGAAATTCAATCATTATATGAAATTGTGTACCAAATGCGTTTGTAAATTTATTTAATAGTAAAGTCATCCGTAAATTAGTAAATTCGTAAAGTAATTTATTTTCAGTAAAATAAAACCTCGATCAAAAGTTTAATTATATCTATAGGTACATGTGAAAATATGAAGGTATTAGATTTTTATCTTCTATATAATAGCATCTACTAGCGACCAGAGTACCGGCTACGTGTGGGAATGTTTTTGTAAAAAAAGCTTATGAGCCGATTGCAGTCCGGCAACTAAGGGCCCAAAGACCGCGGGCGTTCGGTTCACCCTTTAGGTATCAATAGGTAGTTAAGGGAAGGTATACCTAGGGGGTAATTGCTGTTAACCGGTCACTCTTTATACTGACGAGCTCATGCTTTTCGACAAATTTTCTCTTGAAAATCGACGGGAAATTTAAATGTGACAAACAATTTCACACCCTTTCAAATTATGTTAGACGGACAGGGAGTTCCGTTCGTAGCTTTTCGACTGATAAAATGCTTCCATCAAACAGTTGATAGTAGATATAATCACCTCAGGTATCTGTGTTCCAGCGTTAAGGTTACAATGGGCCGTTAAAGAGGCGTAGTGCATTACTAGAAAGTAGAGGCAAACAATAATGTAATTGTAAGTAGGGCAGTGCACTTCTTTTATAGGTGTATTGGTTTTTAAAGGGTCGCAGGTAGAGTACTCATAATAAGTTGCCACACGTTAATGAATCGTACATATAAGAATAGAATAGTATGCCGCAAGGTATTACTAACTGTTAGAAAGTTACACTGAGAAGATTATACTTAAAGCGTTCATTATTGTAAGGTATTTATTCCTTTCTAAGATCCTAAAACGTGCTACTTGATAATAAGATCAGAGGTCAGTCAGTCCGTTGTTGATTTAAGAGACAGTTCATCAGAAGACAGAAGATTCACATTTGACAAGAACATAGTAAAGACTAGCTAATACCCGCAGTTCCGCCCACGTAGATGTAGGCTACCGAGACTTTTGGGTATATCTTCGCGACCTTCTCAATAATTTCAATAACACATACTCGTAGGTCAGTATTCAAGTAGGGATAAGGTCCTTCTACTAAATAGCTGCATCAAAATCCATTAAGTAGTTTTTGCGTATAATATAAAAATGTTTTTGGCAGTCGCAGTGGCCTGGTGGTAGTTACTGTTACGCAGGAGGCGCGGGTTCGATCCCCGATCAGTACAAATATTTAGTATGCAATAATATGGATATTTGCATTGGTCTGGTCGTGCCTCGGAGAACACGTTAAGCCGTCGGTCCCGGTTGTCATACGAACATTTATGGCTGTCGTTACGGGTAGTAGTAGCCCTCAAAAGTCCGACTAGCCTAAATACAGAACTTCGATATCGTCAATTTGGTTGTGGAGGTCCGATGGCAGTCGCTTCACGGAAAATATCGAAGTTAATGTTAAATAAGAGAATGATTATAAAATATTTACAGGTTCAAAAACACTATTTCAATAAAATCTAATCTAAAATATTAAATAAAATCTAAAATCTAAATTTATTTCAAAAGAGTTTCAATATACAGACAGAATTTTTTAATTATTTATTTATTCTTATAATTAATAAGCAATTTCATTATGATTATTATTCCTTACTCCCAAGGACTCAAA
Source organism: Pelosia muscerda (assembly GCA_963691645.1). Taxonomy (NCBI): domain Eukaryota; kingdom Metazoa; phylum Arthropoda; class Insecta; order Lepidoptera; family Erebidae; genus Pelosia; species Pelosia muscerda. The sequence continues at coordinate 12,889,416 of OY829100.1, forward strand.
GGTTTAGACTCCACATTTTTCCACATACCTAGTTTGTATTAAAATATTTAAATTAGTACAAGTACCTATATATTATATGTATAGAACTGTTAATTATAATTATTTTTATAAATCAAATCGATAAGATTTGATTTGATTTGATTCTGGAATTTGTTACTATTAGTCGATTGACGTCAATGGTTTGCATTTTATTATCATGAAAGTCATAATGCATGTAATAGCCATAATTGTACAAAGGTACCATATCCATCAAGTTTGAATGTGTGTACACAGCTATGAAAATAATACTCATTAAGTATAACAAAACTAAACTAGCGAAATTAATATGATTGAAATATTCATTGTTATGAATTAAATATGCATATTGTACTTATCTAAAGAAATAATGAATATGGTTTGAACTGATAACTCTATGGGCTTAATATGTATGTATATCAGTTCTAACATTTAATAATTTGTATAAAATACAGACGTAAATAAATATATAATCATAAATTCATAATTAATTTTAAACTAATTTAATTTTATTAATGAGTCAAATTATAAACAAAAGCTTGTAATATCAACTTACCTTGCAGAACTTCTACAGAGCTACGAAAGTCTTATTCACTCACTGCTACGATCCACTGTAGGCTTTTCATAAATTAAATAATTTCAGTTCGATGTACACAATATATGTAAAGTCATTGTATTTTACTTAAATAAAAATATATTAAAATTAAATGCTGCGACCAAAATGTCGTCGCGAAAATCGTAAGGCTGCGTAGGATCGTAAAACGCTATGTAACACGATGCGTCGCGTTTGGCGCCTGGCACCTGACTGAAATAAGGCTCGCGCGCCCCCGACCTACCCGACTACTCTACCACAATAACGTTTTTTTTTTCAAAACTCTGCTAACAAAAAATAGGTCGGGCGGAGGCTGAGCAATAAAGAAATGATTTGATGAAACAGGCCCTTGACAGGTGGCTCGCGTCGATCCTCGCGTCCACCACTTAATTGTTGGTTGCGCTTATGTTGACGGCGCAGAGGATGCACTGAAAAATAGCTTTCAAGTATTAATGTCCACAAATAAGCGGTTACTCCCCATGTGACATTAAAACCCCCGCATTAAGAATTGCAAAAGCTAGCAGCGGTCGGCTGTTGATAGACCGGTCTTCTACTTTGAACAAAGACTGTTGTTACTTCATGAAACCTTTTACAGTGGTTCGATATTTATTTTGAAGTCAATGTTTACAATTGTATCTAAAACTGAGATTGAATAAATGCACGAGGCTTAGATTTCCCGTGGCTTTGCGCCCCGCCCACTGCGCGCTATTGGCTGCCATCTAGAGCTGGGCGGAGCGTTGCTTAGATACTAACTTAGAAGCCTTTTACAGTAAGTCACAAATATTATAATGCTCACATTGTTTTGTGTTTAGTCTTGTCCACGTTCAGTAAAATATCAGTAAATAAATTCATTGGTTTTGTAGATTAAGACCCACCACCAATAAATCTCTTCTACTAAAAAACTAATCTAATCTTTGTATTCATGTATTTAACCGGATTTAGACTTCAAAAATTGTGTAACTATATAGTAATGTGTTCACTTAGTCAGTATGCCGAATGTTACGACTACGACCGATTGAGAAGTACCCGCTTGAGGTAGTAATTATATTTCTTGTGCGGTGTATGCTTGTGTGTTCCAATATGATGTCATTGTTTGACAATTCCTTAAAGTATCGATTGTTTGATGGATCGTTGTACGGCTTAAACTAAAATAAAGTAAGTACTTATGGCAGTCACATATAGGTACACAGGACGTGATTTCTATTAGGAAATTGGATTGTATAAATAATAACGAAATAAATAAGAAATCACGTCTGCTGTCATAACAACAAAATCGTCAGTCAGCAATTAGTAAAAATTAGTATATAAGAAGTAGCATTACGAACTGTAAACAATCAATAAATCGCTGGATAATCCAACTGTGGTATCTTTTACTAAGACCGCAATATTGGTGACCATGACATGGTCTTACTGAGCAACGGACCTGGATTTTACCTACCGATCTCATTTGATCACCGTAGAGCTAAATACTGGGAATATCACCCGCTTGCCCACCAGCCTACCAACCACCACCAAACAGAGAATGAAAGCACTTTTCAGTCTTAAAATTTAAATATCAAGAGGCCTCATTCAAAAATGGCACTGACCCTCGCTGGGTCACCTGCAATTAATTTCAGTTGATAACGATTCAGGATTCCTTTTAGCGATTTTTAGCCATGCGTTCCGCATATTTATTTCGCTGGACACTCTAATCCACAACGTCCCTGAGGTCTTTATCAATGCGTTTTTACATTCTCAGACTAAACAATGATGATCATTACTAAATTTGTCGTGTAAAATAGTAGAAAACCTGTTTCATAATTTAAATGGGCTTTGAGAAAGAGGTTATATTGGTGTTTACAAATTGTATGACGTCACAGCACAGATAATCTACAGAACAACATTGCGGACCGCGTTTTCGTCAGCTTACCAGACTTAACAAAAACTTATTATTAATTTTTTTTTAAGTATTCTAGGTCTCAAAAATATAGTATTTTTTTGGTTTTAATATAACGTCGGTAAGCATTAAAAACCTATTAGAAAAAAGTGTCAACTAGTCTATTGGGTACTTCCCTGACCACTGTCAACTTCAATCAGTTTATTTTCTACAAAATTTTGTCTAAAAGAAGTATGACGTCACTTATTACTGTCAAATAAGCTAGGTACAAATAATTGTTCATTGAATCCTTCGATATTGATTGAAGAGTGAATTGAAATAAATAAAAACTATAAAATAAGAGCGAACGTACGCAAGTACGCAATTCTTTACCTATATATTATTTGATTGGTAGGTACATATATAACGTGTACGCCTGTGTGTTCTGCATAAGCTGCAAACTACATTTTGCTAAATTTTGACAGTGATTTTAAGTCTGTCTTACATAAAACTTGCTGTACGTAGGTAGGTACTTGATTTTTTTGACCCTTTAGAAAAATCATTATTTTACATTAATATTTCAAACAGTGGATACTTAAGGTTAGTGACAAAATACAAAACAAAAACATGCAGCTATATTCTATGCACAACTTTGCGTGTATACCTAGAGCTGACCCTTTGGTCCTAACTTTCACAATGTTTACAATATATAATGAAATATACATACCTATTACGTCTAAACTAATTTAATTACCATTATTTGAATTATGTAAAACAAATAATATTTATGTAGTTACGGTCATGTGACGACACTAGACCACTACAATACTGTGATAACTTTGAGAGGGAGATCAGAAGTTTACTTAACGTGATTTGTGTTTCATTAATATCTTTATAACATTGTAAGTAGTAACTAGATTTCGTTGATAAGGTAAATACTTATCGTATTAAATACGAACATATTTTTTAGCATTATTAATAACAGAATCAATAAAAAAACAACAGAGAGTTTAAGTAAATCTGATGCCATTTAAATAACTATTCACTAACAAAAGTTTGACCTGATCAAGCGATTGTAATAACAATCTCGGGAAATTCAATTAAGCGGCTAATCTGCTTTGGTTCTACGTGTTTTGTTACGCAAGGAAATGTATGGTTTCAGTTGGGGGAAGTGCTTCAGCGAGTGCAAGGCTTGAGGGGTACTCGAGAGAGGGGGTTAGAGGGCTGCTAACATAACGGCGAGTAGTGCGGGTGAGGTGCGCGGGGCGCTTGTCACGGCCCGTTAGCGCGGATCCTCGGCGCGTGCACATGTCGCCCTGGCACGCGCCCGCGCTACTTTTTATACATCTTTTTATTTCTTTCTTTTTGTATATATTTTTTTCTGTTAACTTTTTTGTTTTCTCTCTTTGTTCAAAATACGAATTAAAGCCTCCTTTTCGATTTCTGGTGAATTAATGAAGCCGGATTTAAGATATCACGATTGAACTTACGATAAGGTTGCGTTATTCATTCAGGTTTCCACTGATGCATTTATAAGTTTGATTGTGTGTTAAACATTTTAGGTATATTAGTGAATATCGGCTAAATAGTAGAATAGTGGTCGATTAGTCAGTAATTAACGATACGAACGAAAGAAGGAATAAAAATAAAATCTGTAACTCAGAATATCATTTTGATATCTCTTGATTGTCATTTATTTTACAAATAAATTACATTTACATTTACAAACACTAAAATATGATTTATTAATATTTTTTCAAAACAATTACTTACAAGTATGGTCGGCCGATTAATTGATATTTTTCAATCGGGTAGTCAGCCAAACTCGCATACAGCCCATCTCTACTAAATAGTATGCCTTCTTTAACTATGATGTTTTAAATTCTCATTATAAATATATCTAGATAAAGACCGTGCAAATCCTTAAACACGTTCATAAAGTATACCAGTACATGTAGTTGATAGATAAGTAAATCAAAATAAAACAGTAGATAGGTACGTATGTTTCAGCTGCAGGCACGTAGAACCGGTACGAGCTGCAGGACTGCGCTAGCGCAGGCGGCTGTCGCTGTCGCCGTACGCCATTCCTTACAGTCAACTTTTATTAATTGGGCAGATGAGAGCCACGGCTTCCATGATGAATGTTTATCCTATATAAGGACACCAGTTCGCAAAACCCTTTATAGATTCTCAATTAACAGTGTCTATTATACTTAATAGGACGAATCGACAGCATAGCGTTTATAGAAGACGAGAATATTTGCTTTGAGTGTGTTTAAAAAACAGGTAATATAACGGAAAGGACGATTAAGTGGAATAAAATATAGTATGGGGTGCGGGTGGCAGGTGGCTGCGACCCAGGGATGTGCCCTGTCCTTGCTTACTATCGACTGTTGGTTATAGAAAACAATTAGTTTTGTGATGCTGTTTTATATATTTACAAGTAATATTTTATTTTGTAAAATTGTTAAATGTCAACTGAACTAGGTAGGCAGAGGTGCTAGCACCCACATTTCGCCAGTTTATGTTTAGGTCCCAATGTAATAGGTGGCGAGCCTATTGCCATTAACCAGCACTTATAAACCTGCGATGAATACACACATAACTTCGAAAAGCATCGAAAAGTCATTGGTGTGTGCCATGGTAACCTGGGTTCGAACCCGAGACCTCGTCTCAGCAGTCCATTACCCATACAACTATGCTACCGCGACTTTTTAACTAGGTATTATTTAAGAAAGAAAATTTTAAATACGAATCATTTCACTGTCTAATTAAATATCACTGGTATCTTACCTTATAAAAGTGCAATTATTTTCAATGAAATTAGTAGCCTAAGTATTTTTTTTATACTTGATTTCTAACCTTCACAGTATCACTGTTGTAAGACTTCATTCTCATCACAATAAATAAGGTCATTTATAAAGATTCTGTAGTAAACGCTGACCTATATATGATTACCAATACAATTCTAAACATCGATAACCGCAGTCGATATAAGGCCGAGCCTAAGGGGCACCCTCAGTGTTTGAGACAAGATTCACCACGCGAGTCGGCTGGCTGCACCCGCGCCAAGCCGCGGCATGTGCCTTTAACGGATTTATTGAAACGTCTGCGCGTGCCGTGCGTCATCCACATTCAAGCCTTTATTTGTCCCGTTTTGTTTATAGGTGAACTCGCACTTTCTCTACAATTCTATAGCTATTATATTTAAAAACACTGAAATCGTCGTGCACGTTACAGGAGCCTTTGTTATGCAAGCCACTGCTGTATTTGCCGATTCTTGATTTCATTTTAATACTTATAGTCTTCTGGCGACTGTGGAAGCATGAGGTTAAAAATGTCTGACTTTGGATACTGTTATATATTCATTTTAAAAATTACGTGTACCTAATATAAGAAATACTGACATTTACGGACAGGATTAAGGCTTTACTTTACTGACATTTAAACCTGATAGAGATAAAAAGTTGTATGTCGCTAACACACATGAATCCCAAGTCAACCTCATCTGCTGGACGGTGCACTTAATAAACAACAAACGAACCTCTGATACAGGGATCCCTCTCAGGGTCAGACGGCACTCCCAGAGGACAGCTAGCGTTAGAGCCCCGGATGTACTGATTGACTGAGGTGGCTGGGGCCCCGATTATCTTGGTGGTTACCCCAAAAACATTCCTTAGTAGACTTCAGATTTCAAATCTGTAAAATTTACTGCCTTGGTTCACAAAATTTTGCACCGGGTTGCGAGTAGTGCATGGCGGCGAGTCATATGGCGGGCGTCGCTCCGTTGAAACCGTAAAAGCTTGTCAAGTTTACGCATGCAGGACAAAGCTGCGCATTGTGCCTGGTTCACTCCGCCCGATCATTACGACGAAAAACTGCGTTCCTCTGAGCTAATTGCGATCATTCTTGCTTGCTCCCATATTGAGTGAGCACATGTTCCTTGCTCAGAGGCCGCAGCAGTCTGTTATGTTGCGGTTTTCGATTACTGCGTGTGTAATTGTGTAATGGCTGCGAGAGTTCTCGACAAAAAGTTACGTATGAGATATATTTATATTTTATAGCATTTATTGGTACATTTTTAAATACACCGCAGTTTGCGGTTACCAATTGCCGGGCGCACTTCTTAGCCAGCGGGTTTGAGCAAGGCTTACGGCTTTGTAATCGACTATGGTCTGTTCAAAAGAACATGGTATTCATTGACTTTTGATTATTGGAAGCTATCAAGGGCATACACAGGCATGCGTTTGCGTACGTATATTCTTTGACAATTTAATAGCATATGCGCTTGCACCTGCCATTGCAAAAAGTAGGCGCACGCTTCAGGCAGTGAAGCGCGGAATTCGTCGCCGCGTCGTCCTCTAGCTATCTTACGCTATTTATTGGTAATTGATTGAAAAGGTGCATTAAGCCCCAGTTATGTTTTTATAACGTTTAACCATACTTGGATTTCTGTGGTCTTTATACCAGCAACCTAAATATTTATAATAAAGGGCCTCGTTTTCCACATTTCACAGAGGCTGCTTTAATTATATTATGCTGTCTAAGTTTAGATATTGGCAGTTTTGTCTATCATCGTGACTTGGTTGGAATATATAAAAATACATACATACAGTCGACCATGCAAGAGATTGCATTCAATATTACAATACGTAACTTTTAGGAATAAATTTTGAAAAATACATTTCCATAAAAAGGGGGTGGTGACTAGTTCAAATCTCGTATGGGATGCGGTGTCTTTTAATATTATAAAATTTGAAAGTTTGTGAAGATTGTAAACAAAATGCGAAAGAGTGGCCTTTACTGGTACTTCTATGTTCAGCGGCGACCACCTGGCTTCGTGGGTAACGATTATCTGGCTATGCCACCTCCACCGGGTTCCGGTAGGAGGGGTAGACCCAAGAAGCGCTGGCTTGGTGACGTGGAGGATGACATGCGTGCCAATAGGCTCACCACCATGGAAGCGCAAGACCGTGCGAAGTGGAAGAGAAAAAGCCGGAAAACAGACTCCGGACTCCGAGGTGAAAGCTTCGGATGCTATCCTGACTTACGCTAGGATGATGACTATGATGATGTGAAAGTTTGTGAAGATATTTTTTTCACTTAAGCACGCTCTAACAGCCGAACGGACTTGACTGAAATACGTTGTATCTGTATAATAGATGGACATTATCGTTTGGAATCAGAACACACTTGCAACTTTTACTTGTTAGCCTTTTTAGATTCTCTTGGATTCCGGGAACAAGATCAGAATTCCTTCAGGCTACCACGAGCGACAGCTAGTATTCAATTAGTATAACTTTGCTTAAGGCATATGAAATTTGCTGCAAATGTGAAATGACCAAAGGATAAAAAGAGCAAAGTTTATTTGTGTTGGTAGCCGCGGTCTGGTTTCGGCGGCTCGCAGCGTGCAGTGAAGATGTCTGGTCGAGTAAACGCGTGCCCCGCGGCGGTGGCTGCGGTCGCTGCTCATGTCTGCTTAATGAGTGTTTTAACTACTGTTGGTAAATCATGCTTTTACATCCTTCGGGCACAGATATACGGCACAACCACTCACCTGCGCATGATAATTCAAGACTTAAAAGTAATTACTATATACGATCATGTAATATTTATAGCAAAATGCTTCTACGAGTACGATTCGTTACATTCCTTAATTAAATCTACACTTACCCAAAAATAAACTAATTTCTTTTTCCATTATCATATTATTAAGTATTATATTTTATTTTAGTGATATGAAGTTCAGAGAGAATACACGAACATATAAAAAAATTGGGTTAACGCAATTAACCAGTAAAGGTGCCGCGATTTTGCTGAGGTATAATGAATGGGCAATCACGCGGTTGATAAGCGCAGGGCGATGTCCAGGGAGCGAGGCTTGGTTGCGTACAGGGATTCCGTCTCTGTGGCCCGTGGCGCATAAGGCGCGGGGGACGGAGCAGGTCGACAGCACGATGTGATGTCGCTCGGTGGGGGTACCCGGGCAGGTGGCGCGAAGGCCGGCCGGGACCGGGAGCGCGTCGCCTCCAGTTAATTGATTCCAATCTGAGAAGCGGCCCACGATAATTCACTCCGTAAGTAAGTGTGTTTCCACTCTCGCTCTGTGCTAATTATAAAACGGTCAGCAGGTAACGGTGTATCGTATTTTGCTATTATTATTTGTTGAGGATGAGCATGAATTTATTGGTAGGTCATTACGGTAGAGATGCACATAGAGAGACAGAGAGAGTGAGAGTATGTTAGCGCAGTGGAGAACCTCAAGGTATCAATGCATTTTCTACCAACCGTTTGCTGGTGTACTCTTAGTTAAAGAACGATTGTAGATATATATAAAAATGTCCAAAGAAATTCTATTGATTATTTAATATTGATATTTAAAAAAAAATCTATATTTCGCATCTGTCAGTGCTATATACCGATCATCAGATTACGTGACCTTTCTTGGGGTGACTGTTATAGATTTAAATTTGGTTTAAAGTGGACATAAGTAGATAAAGAAACCTTTTCTATTACCGAAGTAAAATAATTACCAAACTAAATAACATTGTCTATTGGATAAATCAATGAAGTTAGCCTTCGATAAAGTTATCAACCTACATCGAATTTAATTAAAGAATGAAATAGTGTATAAGCTGATCATTTTGCGACTACTTGATTATAGGACCCTTGATTTTCATTAAGTATAGACTAGGAGCCCGTGGCTGTGTAAAAACAAGTTTTTGGACCTGAATGGACCGCCGCCGCCGTGGTCGAAGAGAACCGATTTAATTGCAGCTATTAATTCGAGGACAGAAGCGTCTCTGCACAGTGGCTATTTCGAATACGCTTCGTCATTTTCTGGTCATTATATTCAAGTAATAATGAATATTGACGGCTAATGTTTATATTTAATTATGGCGATTATAGATATTGGAAAGTGAACCAAGTAATTACGGATTTACATTGCGTAAGTGATGTACTTACTGTATGTTTCAGTAAATATGAAGAGATTTTGTCAATACATTCCCATTACTTAGTTGGTTTTATAATAAACAAGATTTTTTCATGAATATTTTTAATTATCTGTGTACGTTCTGTCCATCACCGTGTGAAATAAATAAATGTAAGATAAATAAATGTAAGCTAAATGTAAGGTAAATCTGAGTTATTGAAAATACAGCGAAATTGAGAAACTTTTTCCTATTCTGTTGATTGATTGAAAGTTGATTTGAAATATTTAGACGAGGTACCTACTAATCGTTTTAAAATGAAATGGTTCTAAATGCAGACAAGTACCTAGTAAATACGGGAGTAGAGCAAAACCTATGCTAGGGCCCTCTCCGTGAGTAGTGGCACTGCCGTGGAACCAATTAGTACACCACAATGGCCACTGAAAAATGCCGTTGATACCACAGAAGAAGATTGAAATTTCATTAAATGAAGTAAATTATTCTTATACATATTCTGTTGCTGAGCTGATTATGATTAAAATAAATTATGTTTAATTTAACACATTAGTAGATATTAGTCCGTTACAAATAAAACAAAGCGTATAATAAAACACTTCGTTAAATAGCGTGATTAAAAGCATATACAAAAAATGCTAATCAAAGGGCGAGTGTGTTGTAAAAGTAGCTGTTTCCATATACGTAATGCAGACAGCGGGCTGCGATCAGTGCGTGTGCGCAGACTGAAGGAGCACGCGCCTAATAATTACGCGCAAAAGGTCGCGCGCGCACATTGCGCTCGCGCCGCCTGCCCATTCCACCACCATTACGCGCATTGCCTTAGGCACATCTTCACTTTCAACCAGTATTAAATACCTTACTCACTACAGGATGGCTTAGCCACTAACATCATTAGATCAAGGAGTATGATGCAGTGTCGTTATTTAAATGCAGCGCTATCTTGATAGCTGATAATTGGTTAGTCAATGCGTATGGTCATACAAAAATCATGCATGCATAATGACGAATAATTTCACAGTCCCATCGATCAACGATGACTTTGTGTGAGTATTGAGTATCTAAATAACAAAAATGTATCTTTGTCCAATGACATATTTATCCGTTCAAATTTCTAATACATATTCCTATGTTGGTATCCCTATATGAGCTTATCTATGGACGTTTGCAAGCGTTTCAGACTCTATACAAAAATTTCAGCTTCTCGGCAGAATCCTATTTACTGCAATCTCTTGGAAAATCATGTCAAAGTCTGGAGCATGGTGATCAAACTGTGTGCAGGTCATAAATACAGCTACCTTTAGATAGAAGTAATATAATTATATTCCAAGTTAACAATCACCTGAGTTCTAACTCCTATCCTGAAATAATAAAGAAAACTTAAAATGTATTAAACTTGTAGGTACTCTGAAGATTACCAAAATACTAATAAGTAGGTTATGGATATTAATTTTATTTGAATCGTGATAATTTTTCCTGCCCATATCTCATAGAGATATTTATTTGGGGACGGGCGCGGAATATGTTCATTTGCATTTATCAACTTGTTGTAACCGACTATTTTCATAAGCTTAATAATGAATAATATACTCGTATATGCAAGAACAAATCAAGACAAGCCACATAATGCGAACGGCTATTTACGATTTTCGTACCTCTATCATGCCACCAGACAGACCAACAGTGATAACAGTGAGACCAACAAAACTAGACGGTTTTGTACATTTTTTATGTATAATGTATACTAAGTTAATGGAATGTGGTCACTGTGGCCTATAGACGTGTGCAACACTGGGGGCGTCTACCTAGTGCTGCCTGTGGAAACCTTCTAATGCCCTTATTGAAGAACCCCATATTGTGGAAGCTAGGAAAAACCAATTGTTGCCCGTATAAATATATGTAATTTAAACTTTTGCAACTGGCTGTATAGCAAGAAATAACTTTCTTTTAACAGGTCTATTTAAACATACGTAAATTTATATGTAAAATGTAATCTGAGTGTCAACGTTAAGCTTTCATATTGCCACGGTAAATTGTATATTGGATGACGCTCATCGTAGGATATTTCAAGGATTTTATGACTATCTGCAATTGTACAAGGTAGACCATAGTTGCATGTATAATAAGTCCAATATTAAGTTGGCATAAAATGAATAATAAATGATTAACGATTGACCATATAATATTCAATTAAACACTACGAGTATAAATAGGGGTAATTAAGTTGTTCAATGTATATTTAACCTAACTATAACTTTGCGGGGCTCATCTGGGGCTGTATCGTCAACTAGAAAAATATTACAATTTCGTCAATTAGAGAAAAATTGCATGTTCGTCAACCCCTATTTCACCTAAGCTTTTTGAGTGTTGCTGATTGATTGGAGACAGACGCGGTAACTACAGTTTCATTTTAGTCGCCTAATGTAAGAGTCTATGTGGTAACTCTGTAAGTTAACAGATTTCAAAGTTGAGTCATTGGTATTCAGTTTGCCTGCGTTTCCAGAATCATTCACTGTCCCTATGATTTCGTTTTTAATTATCACTAACGTAAATATGATGATGACAAGTATTGATTTAAAATCACACATATTAAGTTAAGAACGCTATTTATCACTTTACAATTTCCATTTTCTTACTTCCTTTTCATTAGACACAAACGCTGAAGCTTTTGCTACTACTGCGATAAAGCTCACTATTAAGCTCTTTTAAAACATAAAAAATAATTATTATATACATACTATTAGTCCTTTCCTAGGTAGGTATGTTATAATAAACTTAATTGTAGCATTTTCCCCATCACTACAACATATTTTTTTCTAGAACATTTAAAATATTGAAAATATGACACAAAAGTATTAACCTTCATTAGGAGCTGCCAACGAATTAATAAAGATGTCTTCGATAAACGGGTTGACAGATGATGACCACTGGGAACGGTCCAGTTAATTGCTGAAATGCAATTACGCTTCACGGCGAAGACGGCATGTGGTAGTTTAACAAAGCCTCAATTAAGTAGGTATGGCCGTGAATAGCTTGTGTTATGATTGTGCGACCACTGTCGACTGAGTCATTATGTCTACAAAACGTCGTGTGTTGTAGCTGCCTTGCATTGCTTGCAAATGGACACCGATTAGTAAGTACTGTTATATTGTACCTACTCCGTACGTTACGATTTCAATTAATATGTATTTTAATGCATTTTAAAATTCCTCATGATTTTCTTACATTGGCCTTTGCGAAAGTGACTGCTACTTAAATCCTTAATGCTCGGGCCCTCTCCGTGAGTACCGGCGTTGCCATGAAACAAATTACTACACCACGATGGCAACTCAAAAATGCAGTCGATCCGATAGAAGAAGAATATTGGTCATGCTTGAAGATAAAAATAATATTAAGAATATTTCTTAAAAAAAATTTAAGCCACCCAGCCATCATAGTACTTGTTTTGAACCGAGGTTTTATTTCAAAACCTATAAGATATGAAATTGGTTTTATGTTTATGTTATTATATTTACGCAGGTAGGTAGGTAGAAACTTTTTAATTTTGTATGATAAAACTATCTATTCTGTCAGTGTATTTCAAGTGTACGTTTGTTTATTAAGTAAATACTATTTTATTATAATACAATATCTGTCTACTACAAAATTGTCGACCATGTGGCGTGAATTAATTAAATAGCAGAATCAATTGTTTTTTGCGATCCCAAGGAACCGTATACTCCTTAGAACTGGCCACTATTCCAATGGTCACTGTATTATAAACATGATTAGCTCATTACGCAGGTAACTATTATATAATCTTTTATCATTCTCTTGAAGGACCCGGGACTGTAGGAAGAATGAAACACGTGTGCTGGTAAAGATTTCCAAGTATTAATGGTGCGGCAGAGGAAAGACGAGAAGATCTTTACTAAAACAAAAGGTGTAAAAAAGTTCCGTAAATGTAGATTATAGAAAGGAGAAAGGGAGGGCAAGGGAAGAGAGGCAGGGGGTAAGGACAGGTAGAAGGTGAGGAATAAAATGGGAGATAAGGAAAAGGAGCAATGGACAAAGACATGATGGAAATGGGGCAGTGGGGAAGTGGGAATACAGGGAAGAGTGGGGTGCAGAAATGGGCAAATGGGGAAGTGAAGGAACCCGGGTAAACGGTGAAATACGAAAAAGCGGAAAGTAGGGAGATTGGAAAATGGGGATATTGGGAAAAAAATAAAGAAGGGTAGAAGCAGTATAGACATATGAGTTGAGAATCGAGTAGAGTCGAATAGAGCGCTTAAATTTACAACGCGATAATGGACATCCACGCGAGCGTAGCCGCGGGCAACAGCTACTTAATTTATAAAGGTACATAGCATTACTTAGCAATGAAAACAAACAGTTAACTTCAATGTATCTTTGACGGCAATTTCATATAAAAGATGATAAAATTTTTACGATTTCAATTAAGATGAAATCATAATTGTTACCAATTATTACTTTTATATTCACATTTGCAGAAAGGAAATTAACTTTATAGTATCTTTTGATGAAGACGTGAGCTGGGATGGTTGCATGTCTGCCAACATGACAATTATATAGGTATATGTAACTATATACATGGTGTGCAATAAAGTGTATCTATCTTTCTAACATACATGCACACACATCTTTTAGTAATGAACGCGACTGCTACGCAGACGGCGCTGTTTGGTTTACTGTTGCTGAATATTTGCATTGGTCTTTCGATGTATAATATGTATGTATTTATAAAAAATCTAAGTATATTTGTGCGCATTCTGAAACCCGCAACACAAGCTAGTTATACTATGATTACCATGTTAGACCCGTGGCATTGTGTAGATTGTATGAGAATATTATTTATTTATTTATTTAAAAGATATACTGTCGGAAGTATTAGGTACCTACTAATAGAAAAAAAAATGACGGAACAGTGGAAATAATAAATGAAGACATTCTTTTGTTATAAATTTCTCAATATTATTGTAGATAGCTACTGATATTAAAGAACTGTTACTTTTTTTTGTAAAATGTTGTAATGTGTTGTAGTATATACTTATTACAGGTTAACCGACAAATCATCGAAGGGATAGTTATCTGTTTTTTCGATTACATCCAATCATATTAAATACACCTCCTTTTAGTCCCAACGTCACCGCGCTCAATAACATTCCTTCTTATTTAATAACATTTAAATAGAATGTTGCATGTTAAATGATGTTGCAAAAATATTCAATGTTGTAATTAAACGGCTAGCATACAAATAGGTGACAATTTAAGTCTTTACCTACACTACTTATGGCACTTTAATTTTAAAGTGATATGTTAATGTTGCCTGTGAATATAACCGTGCATGCTGCTAATTAATAAATGACAAGATACGTATGGTTGGATTTAAAAGTAGACATGATAAAGTAATTAACTATAATACCGATACTAAGCTCCTACATATATACATTATATATATATTTATATGTATACATTTTCATCAAATTGCTGGTGCTTGCATCGTGTAATAGCTGAGCTGCGTATGTGGTTATAAATAAAACTTTCGCGCGACGCAAGCGCGTTAAATCGAATCCGACGATGGTTGGAACTCGTCCTCGCGCACCTGCGACAATTTTTATAGTATAAATTTGCATTAATTCATTTAGTCCTGTTTTCAACACGGTGTATAAATGGGTTAGCCGGTAAGTGGTGGGATCTAGCCGGTGCACTAGACAAGTGGCTATTCGTTGGTCGTCGTTTTGTAGAATAAAATAGAATAAATTGTTCAATGTATCAGCCTGACACATTGAACAATCTATTCTATGACATATTTTAACGTTTATGACATTCGCTGACAATTGTCTTAAGCATCATAACCGTTGAAATAGGTGACAGTCTCATAAATTGAACATTCTATTCTATTCTATTCCAGAAAACAACGAACAACGAAGTGCTACTTGTCTATGGTGGCAGGGCACTGCATGAAAACTTCGCTGAGTCGTCGCGTGTCCCACCCCACCTTTCAGACTTAGTAATCGACTTACAAGGACGTTGTTTCGTTTCTACTCTGTATTTTGTGAGTTTTGCTATCTTTACAACGCTAATGAATGACTGAACATTCATTACAAATTTACAATTGATTGCTGAGAAATGTGGGAAAGTGGCCACCTTATTCTTTCGAGAAATTGCTATGGGGTTTATTTGTTTACGTTGGTAATACGATAGTAAAAGAAATGGTATACTGAGAAAAGAAAGAGGCCTTAAAATAAACAATACACTATGAAAAAATATTACATTCAATTGAATAAATTATACTTTAAATTAAATAAATTTGAACTTTTTGATTTGAAGTATTACAACCTTGTCATTTCCCGTGGAAATCTAGCAGTCGCCGCCCTACTTTCCAGCGGGATCACTTGAAGGATTAATCAAATTCAAGTTTTTGTATTATAGGGGTATACGGTTTTATATCACGAGATATATTCGAACGGGAAATCCGGTTATCACCAATAAAGTTTTATGTAAAATGCAGCTTGCGGTTTTTTATTCAATTTATATCTGCAGTTTAGCTTAGACAGGTATATAGATATTAGCAGTGCTTATTTGAGCGAGGACTGCTAGATGATTTGAGTCCAACTTAACACTTAATGGATTATTACCTGGCAGTCCTGTTAAGGGTATTTAATAAGTCTGTATCATGATCTTCTCAGGGTTACTCCCGGCAGAATACAAGTCTTGTACTTTCGAGCCAGGGATCTGCCCTTCTACCCTTTCTCTGGATTTGACTTATCTGAGTTTCTACCTACTAACATCTTCAACTCATACGCCGACACAAAAATCTGCGGCTTTTATTATTTGTTGATTATTATATTCACCCACGAACTTAAAAAAGTAAAGCCTTTTGATAAATAATTTTAAAGTGGTTTCTGAGATAAGAGTGATTTAACAGTTTTTAAGACCTATTAATAAGTAATAACTTTTTCAGGACAATTTAGCCAACACCACCTAGATCTATGGTAAGCATAGTTTAACTAGCTTGTGTTATGTGTTCTAGAATGCATTACTAGATTTTTTTGTAAGTTCACACATTTTACATAGAAAGACCTAGTCCAATCCAAATATTCATATTCTAGCCTACCTAGGTGTATACATCCTTTTCTATTCAATCGCTACTGCATAAAAGGTTGTTTTTCTTTTGCAGAGTTTAAAATATATTTTGGCGCCAAAAGTCCATCATTTAGATTTTTGTTATCTCGATGACACTCTAACGACGTATCTACTATTTGTGAATATAAATATAATATTACAATAGAACAAAATAATCATGACCAACACATAACCCTTTTTAGCGAAGGGTTATGTGTTCAGTCGGTTAAAATATATTCCAAAAACATCATTGCTTATTGCGTCTCACTCGCACATAGGTTTCAAGTACTTTTCACTTCATGAGATAAACAGGTTTACTTCACACCCAATTTACTCATACATTTAATAAAACACACGTGTTCGTTTACAAGAAAATACACTTAAAGCTGATGTTAAGTTATGGGGCAGACACACACCATGATGACATTAACATTAGACGTTACAAGGATCCGGGCTAACCGTCTTCGTGGACACCAGCCTTCATTTATTCCGTTCACATATAATTTTTCCCACGGCTTAAATCGCTGGGTAGTGCGCCCGTGGTGAATACTACAGTAAATGCGAAGTAACATATTTATTGTTTGTTGTTATGTTTGCTTGTATGTTTGCTTGTAACCGACTTTTTTGGGGTGCAGTTGTGCTCTTAATTTAGGTATAATATACAATTTAGCATTTATGTGTATTCGTTTTAACATAATAAAACCATTGTTCTTGAGTTAAAAAAGTCAATATAATATTTAGTCAGCGTAAGTCCGTTTGTTGCATATTAAAGTAATTATTTGAATGCAATTATGAATAACTGTACTAGCTTCTATTCTATACTATAATATTATAAAGTTTTGTTTGTTTGAAATCGATTTACTCGAAACTACTGAATCAATTTCAAACACTCAAATACAAATATTACATTATTTCGATATTATTTTATGGGATCAAGCCTTACTCAAGTGCAATCGCAGTGCGATGTTAGTTTACTAAAAATCAGACTTAGTATATATCTAGAATTCCGTTCTAGATATAGACTAAGACTAATTCGTGGCGTAAATACAGCGTGATCCAACACACGGCAAACCCTTTTCATTAGTGAAAAAACTATATTTGTAACTTACGCCAGTATGTATGAGACCTGCTTGTATGACGTCACTTTAGGCTTTACAAGGCAGTTGTGTTAAAGTACCTGAATCGTTTATGTTTCGTCGTTAATGAGTACCTTTATTGTACCGATATACCATCGACAGGAATAATCGATGGAGTCAACGATTTATTCAGTACTTACACGCGAACGAGTTCTATGATTGTAAAATCAATATTATTGAAAGAGTAAACTTAAGTTGCTTCTTACTGTCTTGTATTATTTTAACATAAATTTTCTTACTTAAATAATGAGCATTAGTTTAATACTCCTTATTTACAATAACTCTGACGGGATCTACGTGGCTGTATACCACGTGGATCTCGTCAGAGTAGAATTTGGGCCACCGTATCTCCTCCTATGTCATACAATGGTTGGTGAAATCTGGGTTTTAATTCAACTCAATCTAACCCGGCTAAAAAAGTGCTCACACCATGGTATTTTCGTTGTTACTTATAAAGTTAAATCGCAAACAAAATTTTATTTTATAACCTACTAGCTGTTAGGACTTCGCTAGCCTGGACTTCTGATCCCGTTACCGCTGCTGAGCAACTGATAGCATGATGATATATATATTGCCTATGACACTCACAAATACGGTGGCTGCCTGTTGGAAAAAGAATATTTAAAATCAATTCTGTTTAGCAAAAGATTACCCCTCACAACCTCATAAAGTCACAGGTTTACTTCTTTATAATAATATAAATATAGTATCAAAATAGTATTTTCAATGATACTTTATGCCTAATATACATACACATTATTAATAGAATATTTAAAAATATATTTATTATTATATGTATAATGTTAACGTTTAGTACAAAAGACATCAACGCTACCAAAAACGCAAGTAATCTTCTGTCGTATCTGTTAAAATGAGATTTTTATCCTTTTTTGGAACCTATTTATCAAAGTAAGAAAAAAATCTCTGAAGTTGCCGCTGCATGGGCTGTTGCTCTGGTGTCATTTGTGATCCCAAAATGCTGGTCAAGCTGAAGGGGCAGGCCTACAAAACCGTCATTAGAGCTGTCCTCCTACACGGCTATAAAGCATGGCCTCTCTGCTAGAGTGACACAAGCAAGAACTGCACGTCGCGGAGAAGTTTCTGAGGTGGATGTGTGGAGTAAGTACCGCGCGTAAGTAAGGACCGCGTGAGAATCTCTCGCATCCGGGGCAGCCTCCATTGCAGACAAAATGCAGGAGAGTCGCCTTCGCTGGTACAGCTATGGTTAGTGGCGACCCTCTAGCTACGCGGGTACCAACTGTCTGATCATGCCAACTCCACCAGTTCTCGGTAGGAGAGGTAGACTCAAGAAGTGCTGGCTTGGCGTTGTAGAGGATGACATGCGTGCCAATTGGCTATGACAACCACCATGGATGTGCCGAAAGTTACCGTACAGTACAGTACCATCAATACATATATCTGTCAGTAATATTTTCTTAAAATGAATATTGGCGAACGAATTTTCTACTATTTATCTGAGCTAAATCAGTAATTGTTACACAAAGACAGCTTAGATACTTCTTTCGTATTTTTTTTTTGTATGAGTATATATAAATCCACTGTTCCACGTCTTACAAAAACGTCTGTGTGTCCACGTTCTAAAAACCATATTACAAATCAAGCTTAATTGTCAAGATATCAATGTGTAACACGTCTAAAATATCAAAATATTGATTTATTATCACATTTAAGTAACGGGTGAAAATATACTAAGGTCGATTCCGTTAGAAACTCACAACTTTCTCCTAACAGAGTCATGTGTAAGAAAAAACGTGATTCCTTTAATAAATTGCCTTGCGGTGTTCTAAAAAATCGAAGATAGTTTTTAGTTATTCAAAAAAGTCTTGTGAGGGTCGCACTGTATACAAAGATACTTTGTTGGTAGATAGAACTACAAAGATAGGTTTAATTTCTCATACAAACTTACCTATGTTTTGGAAAGCATTACCCACTTGAGAATGAAGTACGAGTACTTAAGTCTTTAATAAAATTGTAAAGAATTTAGGAAACTAACTATTTAAATCTTTATAGATTTGAAAAAGTGACTATTCTGATGTCGCGTCCTAAGATAAAGGATAATTTCAAGATTATAGCAGGAAAGGAAGGGACGGTCGCTGGAATTTAAATTAAGATGAAGTAGATATAATGTTTGCGTTTAAATTCATCATTACCGCGTTAGGCAGTTGTTCAAAAAGCTTGTAGCTTGGGCGCTGGGGATTACTCTCTTCTCATAAATCTTTCTCTCATCTTGGACTGCATCTGACCTCCCAACTCCAAGACAAAATCTCTCGAGTCTTGTTTGTTAGTCTGCAATTTGGATATTATGCAAAAATGTGCTAAGATTTATCATACAAACGAATATTGAATATCTACTAAGTACGCACGTAAAGGATGGGATCGATGTCAATAATGAAATAAAACTAAATACGTAAATCGCAATAGCGTCTGTAAAAAACAAAAAGTGTAAACCAGAATAATAAACATTATTAAACAAAACAATATATTTACACATCTATTTGCTAAGTTTCTTCGAACGCATAATAATGTAGCTATAAGGTTTGATAGCCTGCCCTCGAATCAGGAGTGGATTCACGCCATATGTCGCTCGTCATGCGCCTGCGCCGCTCGTGCCTTTCAAAATTGCAGGTTACGTGAATTGGTCCCATTCAATAAAACGGGGGGTCGATGGGTCCTAACATTTGACGTCAAACATTGTGTTAGAATAATTGTTTGCACTTAAAACAAGGAATTTATTTACCGTTACAAAAAAACACGCAATGATGAGAGAATGAAGTTTTTTAAATCTTTAGATTTTATACATGGGTGTACGCATAAAATTAGAGACTTCCTACAAATATTTGAAATGAGAAACTTCGTGAAGATGTTAGTATGTTTGTTAGGTACTCAATCACGCTCTAACGGTTGAACAGATCTGGCTGAAATTTGGTACAGGGACAGACCCGGAATAAGACATAGACATCTTTATTTGACTTCTATCTCGCGAAAAGGTTCTCATGGGTTGCAGCAACGGGATAAAACTTCTACGCGGGTGAAGCCGACTCATCAGCAGTCAAAATTAAAAGCTGAGTACGGTGGGCACAGTTGTCAGGAGCGTGCATTCTTTAGAAACAAATAAACACTGCATGCTCTACTCTAAATCATAAATTATACGTACTTTAGGCAGTATGTACGTAGGAAAGTACATATTATTTATCTGGTTTGGGTGGGATGCAATTATATGTAATTTAATATATTAAAGTTTTTATGATATGTACCTAAGTAAGGTATGCATTCTGTGCACACGACCGGTTGCAAGGGAAATGTCTTATTCGACTATGATATACCCCGACATTTGAGACCCAAGACGGCGTGCGGTTTTAGTAAGTTCGATTTCGACACAAGTACCCTTCTGGTCAACGATATCAGCGCGAGATGAAAGGATACAGTATAAAATTCGCATATATCACAGTACGGACTGCAAAAACAACAATAACTAACTTTCAAAGACCGTTTAACTTACGTTAGCCCTTTGAGCTTGGAATTAGTTTATTATTTATGCGACCAATATATGCTCAGATTGTACTTTACATGAGCAGCATGCGTTTTTAGGCTGCCTTTTGAGGATAGCACGGGGTGCTAAGTCTGTCGGTGGACGTACTCACATCTACCAATCACAGATTAGGTACCTACATTAAAACAATCGTTGCGTCGTTTTTCTCGCGACTTAGGCTCAAGATCAGTGCCGATAGGTATACCTACCAATGATTGCCTAATAAAAGGCGCAACTCAGGCCTAAAATGTGCATTTGCAGACCTTACATGATCAAGTTATGTACCAGTCATTATACGTCATATTATTTCAGATAATTTTAATAACAACAGACTAGAAGCACCAGAATGTTAATTACATTGTAACTGTAAAATATGCAAGTCGTTTGACTTAAAAACTTTTTAAGTGCGAGTGTCAATTGCTTCTTCACTAGCGTTTTTATCCTATGTTAATCAACTTCATTTAAGTGTGAGATTAAATATTGTTTATTGTGACACGTGAACATGTAACGCATCTTGTTATTTCACCATCTTCGCTCCGCATGCTATGTCTATTCAAATTTTTATACTTACCTAGGTATTTACGTTATACTTCTTTGATAAATGCGAGTATGTCGGGTCAGATAATTATAAAAACTGAAGTTCTAAACGCCCACGGAATTTTAAGTATGTTCTTGGATGGCTCAGAATCACAACTTAATAGGTCGTGCTTCAATTGGGAAACCTAGAACTAAAAGGAAACTTATTTCTTCTGTCGGTTAGGCTAGTAGTCGCGTTGGTGCAATTACAATAACTTACACCTTGAATATCCAAAAAAAAATATATCATATAATAACTTTGTCCTGACAATGACTAACTCAAAAAACACCTTTTAAATATTTTAATGCAGTCGTCTGGAAGTTATACGTGTTAACATTTCAGTGATTCGCTTCTATTCATTTAAATAACCTGACACTTATTTCCGTACAATAGTACAGACTATTTAACTCCTTTAACACCACTTAACGACTAATGATATAATGGGTTTAAATGAGACTTGAACGTCATTTTTCGAATGCTAAGCCATTGCCAGACACATGCTTTACAGCTGCACGAGGCCTCAATCGTTCAATAAAAAAATAGTATATCAATTTAATATTACTATGATTATGAAATTAGTAGGGTATCTATGTGAAGAGTCCGTCAGGTTTGTAGAAATTAACACGACCCACAAAAATCTATTCTCTAGATAGAATCAGATTGAAGATACTAACTTTATAGTATAGAATAAAGTATTAAGTAGTATATCTGCGTCAAATTTCATTTGGATCCCATCACTATTCTAGTGTAATTAAGAAACATATACTTACCATGTGAGTGGCCTCGGAAAGCACGTAAATCCTTCGTCGGTCACGGTAATCATACGTAACTGGGTACATGCAGTGTAAAAGGTTCAACACAGGTCTAGCTGCAGTACCTATTTCAATATCATCTATAGGTTGTGGATGCCAAATAGTAGTCGCTTCAGGGAAGAAAATTCTGGAAAAAGTGAATCCAAGACTCAGATGTGAAAGCTTCGTATGCAACCAGGATAACGCAAAAATGATGTTTGATGATGATTGTAAGTACATACATATAATAAACATGGAAAAAAACGTTAAAGATTAGAACCTAAAATGAATATACATTCAAACAATGTTCATTTCGCATTATGATTTAAGCACCTACTTAATTATTACATATTACTCATGCACCTATGCCTAACATAATTATATCCGAATCTATATACCTACACATTAATAAATTCCAAAAATCAGTAATATATCATCCCTATAAACTACCCCTCAACACATCCGCTGAAAACCATGGCGAATTCGCGAGATAAATTTTAGTAAAGTGACGACATTTTAATTGTTACGTGCATTGTTTTAGATTGAGGCAATATGTCGGAGGCGGTGAGCCGTTATCTGATGAAATATGTCCGTTATGATTGGCGAACAAACAGTATGGCGCGTGTGGCCATATGTCGCGGCACGTGCGACGGCGCGGGCGCATCGCGCGCGTTGCTCACTCAGGGATGAAACTGTAAACCACAGCCATATGAATTTTATAGATAGCCCACAAGGTTGTCTTACCGTTTTACATGTAAGTATTCATTGTTTGCTGTTTTAAATCACCTTATGACTTTTGTCTTTTAAGCATGTCAGGCTAATGTTACTTTTTACATTACAGAACAGAGTAAATATTCATATTCATGAATACCTACAAATATTCGCACTGAACAGAATTCTACCCGCTTTCGACGTAGCAGTCGAACGCTCCCACCACGCTACGGAAGTCTTTGTACCTACTATGGCAAGTGCTTATCTATACCTATTCAAATGGACGTAGATACTTAGAAAAGAATCACTGATTTCATAGACTTAAACCATTAACGAATACCGTAACCATACCATTCTAGTGGTATTTTTATCGTGTAGCTCTTGTTATCTCATTCTTGACTGCAAAACCCCTTTTGTAGCGGTTGATTTAGACCAGATCATAAGTTTGATCTTAATCATATTTCATTTATTCTTACCCGTAGGATATAAGTGTTCTATGTTCTTACCATATTTGATAATTAGGTAGGTACCCACTAAGTACTCGCAATACACTTAGGTATATTTCAATAAAAGTGTTGAGATTATAATAAAATAATTTCGAATTGTAGGCAGGTATACTCTTGTTGGTATCACAATAGCACAAATAATAACCTGTGGGTAATTACTTGATCATTTAAGATAATAGTTTATTGTTATAGATTACGAGGTCTGTGGTTAGAGAAGCCAGTGCGCGCGCCGCCCATCCGTCAGTGTAATCGTTAGTTAATCATTTTTCGGTTGATGGGGTTCATTGTGCTGCACCCTACACGGATTATAAATATAACTCATGGTCAATTTTAGCGTGCAAAATTTTTCAAATTACTTTTTTTCATTTACTCATTTTTCTTTGAAATAGTGTCAGCAATAGTCGGGCAAACAATAACAATGTAGTTTGGTCGTCAGCAGTCGCCCGTATGCGCCGACCGCGGTGGTGACCCTACCTCTGACATTGAACTCTACACAACTCGAAGCTGGGTAGATTAGGGTAAAAAGGTCATATCAGTATTAAATCGATATTTTTTTTTTATAATATCACGCCTATATCCCCGAAGGGTTAGGTAGAGGTGCTAGCACCCACATTTCGCCAGTTTATATTTAGGTCCCAATGTAATAGGTGGCGAGCCTATTGCCATTAACCGGGCACTTATAAACCTGCAATAAATACACACATAACTTCGAAAAGCATCGCAGTCATTGGTGTGTGCCATAGTAAACCTGGGATCGAACCCGAGACCTCGTCTCAGCAGTCCACTACCCATACCACTAGGCTACCGCGGCCCTTTCTTATTTCGCGGCGGCTTATTTCGATATATTCATTTTATTTAGGTATCTACGTATCTAGGTTTTACTGATTGCTTGTTGGGTTTCTTGTAATTCGTTGATAAGACATAAAGGTCTAACGATAGATTCTGCAACCGTTCTCCGACAGTCGTTTTTCCTTTGGACTGTTCACCGACAGGACGTTTCGTTTTTATAATGTTTTTACCATTAATTGAAAAGAAGACCTTAAAGAGATGGAAAGGATACATAAATCTTGACCGCTTTAAATTGTTGGATGCTGTCTTGGTTTTACAATCGGGGTACTGAATTGTTTGTTGTTCATTGCCTATAATTTAAAAATCTATTGAATAATAGCCTCACTTAAAGTGCGTCACAGCACCTTTCGCGTTGAGCTTGATGATCTGGTTCACCCCCTTTCAGTTTGCCGATTCGCAGTCCTCCCCTATAGGACTCGTTTGCCCCAACGACCCTCGGTAGGTAGGTACTTGTAGTGTATGAAGAAGCATGCGTGCGTAGGCAGCATTAACAAAAGAAGATGTGTGAGAACCACAGCATTCAATAAAAAACAATATAGGGCAGACGATGAGGCCCCACTTGATTTAGACGAGTTGTTATCGTGAAATTAAATAGTGAGCCATAAAACCCTACCGCCCTCGAGTGCGGTGGATGGTATGGGGGGCGCCCGCATGGTTCGCGCTAGCGTGCGCTGATTTGCATGCTCCTCAAGTCCTGCTCCTCATCGTAGATTACATGCACGATAAGTATTACTGACGGTTAAAAATAAAACTGTTGTAATACGCAAGATTGGATCTACATATGTAATAGATACATAGATAAATGTATACCTAAGTAAGTGTTCATATTTACATAGATACTATACCTAAGTAAGCTGTCTATCTTTTTATGTACCCAACAGTTTAAAGTTGGGTATGTTAAGTGCTTCCAAACATTGGGAAAGTCCTACGCCTATGTCCAACAGTGGATTGCAAAAAGAGACTGCTTGCAAGAAGCTAATATTTACATGTTAGTAGTAGATAACTAAGTAGTTATCTCAAAAAATAACGTACTTCTTATGTAGGTACCTACCTAGGTTGATCCCGTTGTGATTTAAGTCTGGACTATTTAGATTTGTCAGGCACGAAACTGAGTGTCTAATTTCAATAAGTAGGTAGGTACCTATCTAAGTATAGTTACAATGTTACATAAAGTGTGGGTAATAGGTAAGGTGCCTGCTTATACCTTATATCTATCCACCCCAATTTCAATATAGAATCTAATATTTTCGTTTGAAGTTGGTCGACTGTTCAAAATACCTATTGGGGGCAAACAGAATCGCCGTGCTATTACACCAACCTATTTGTGATAATTATGGATTTCCAATGTTATGTTTCTAATAGTAATCTACTAATTTAAAAGTAGGCATATAATTTATTGGTAAGGAGATAAGAAAAGAGAGTAGGTAATATCCAGAAATAAGTCCATTAACTTATCAAGCTTCATTGCACTATTTAAGGTGAAGTTATATTAATCGCCGGTTCCCATAGGAAATTAATATGTCTTAAAACACCGGCATCCAATAAACTATGATAACATTGCAAATGTGTTTCACACAATTAATCCACCCTATCAATAGATACATTTCTTTTCCCCCAAAATTTCAATTTAGATTGGGCAAGCGTTCTCTAATAAATAATCACCATCCCTTCGAATTTCAAATTTCGCGACAAAGTACCTACTTACCGAAATACTTTAATCAGTTAGTGATTAATTAATGCGTCCAATAATTATTTTATTTTAAGCGATAAAACTAATACATGATTATTGTGAAGTATATCTATTATTACTTATGGGATTAATTGCGTTCGCGCACCTGGGCCCTGCAGGTGAATGTTTTAATTTGGGGTCAGCTATGGTTTTGACACCGCTGTTGTAACATTTTAAAGACGATGGGAATTGACATATTTTATGACTAACATATCAATTTTATTCGTTAAGCTGTTTTCTATCTAAATAATGATAGGTTACGTATAAAGTTCTGATTCTGAGGAAGGAAATATTACCTACTTACCTACCTACTTTTTAAAGAGAGTAGGAATTACCTCGTAGGTATTACACCAATTCCCGTTGACTTCTTCATCTGAGTTTATTTGTGTTAGAAGTGAGTCCACTCGTAATGACCAATATCCCAATCTCAAGTCCGTAAGTGATAAACCTTTTTTAAATGGATAGATACTCAATGGAGCACTTTTAGTAAAGTATCACAGTACCTAGGTAGTCATAGACTGTCTTAGTAGTAGCGGTAGCAACTACAGCAACAGCTAGTATTGTTCAAAAGGTTTCGGGTTTCATTTTCTTAGTTCAGTTCATTATCTTGTTTTTCTATTAGGAACGTCACAATCGCCGCCTCCGTGCCGGGCTAAAGTATCCGGTAGACGACAGTAGGTTCACATACATACAATCAATTGTGGACTTAGAACCCCAACTGATCCGTAGTCACACCTTACTACCACACTAGTGTAACTGGATATTTTTATTTATCCGTGGCCACACTAGTGTGACTACGAGTAATTTTAATTTATCTATAGTCACACCACAATAACCCAAACACGCTTGACGGAAAACAAGATGAATTTAGTATGTACAACTGCATTTATAAAATTAAATTATCTTTTTCCATTTCTATTCTTCGTCTTTTATTCGGATTAGTATTTTGCCTAATACACATACGTTTAATGGTGTAAGTAGTGACTTCTTCCTCCAGTACACTAATTTAACGATATTTAACGATAGTTATACCTACCAATGTGACTACAGGGAAAGGCTTTATCCATAGTCACACTAGTGTGGTAGTAATATGTGACTACGGATCGGTTGGGCTCACAACGTAGTTGATTCCAAAAATGTAGGTATCGTTAATATGTACGTACGATATGAATATATGTCTCATGATAAGTAAAGGTTTTAACATAAACAATAAAAGTCAATAAAACACTTTCCCGTTTATTTAGAATATTCAATAATATTTATCACATGTTGGTAAGAGTTAGACAATAAGCACGCCAAGCATTCTTGTTTCTTATCACGTAGGTACATTGGTATACGATCTACACTGCTAGACCAACACCACTGAGAAACGATCAAGGAAAATTAAAACAATTATTTGGAATTAACAAAAGAGTTACACAATATCCTCTTTTTACTTTCGCGCATACAGATAAAAATATACCAAAGATAGCTTGCTAATTTCAGCACGAAATTCTTTTAGAGTAATGAAAAGAAGACAATACTAACACATGAATGGTCAAACTATTGGAAACTGTTGCACTGTAATCAATACATATTAACGATTTAAAAATTAAATGTTGTAAGTGACAATCGACTTGTCAAAGAGATAATGCCCCAAATGACAGCCCTATACAGGCTAGTCAATTTCCTGTCACAGAGATTGTCGTTTGGATCTTTTAGTCTTTGATACGTCATCGGTATGCATTAAATATGTATTAATAATTAAATACAGCTTAAATATAACGCTAATACAGTTATAACTGGGCCGAGATCGTAAAAATCTAATAAACTATACGTTGTTATCATTTTTAAAAGGGTTTTTATTAAATTTGCATACCGCACTCATTTCATTTATTGAACTAGTGATAAAGCGGCTGATATTCTCGGGGCATCGACGAATATTGAATTAATACTTCCTAATACCAATGGCGGTAATGCATGATAATTTATGTTATAAAAATATTTAGCCCAACACCCGCTTCTAGCAGTTTATCTAAAATTATTAGGGCACCTGAGGAATGTTGAATTAAAGTCTAGAATGGCGACCAACGAAGTACCCTAGGTGTGAGATAATATTTAATATAACATTATTACTGGTACGATGAAGTCGTCTCACTAAGTCTTTAAATTTATAAAGAAATTAACGTTTTAACTGTTTATTATCATTCACAATCTGTATGACAATTACGCGGCAATTTAAAAGGACGTTTTGACCATGTGGTACTTACCGTTTTGTGTGTGACGTTTTGAGTGGTTTTAGTACATATAGGTGCATATTAATATTTATTAATATTGCGTGAATGATGACTACTTAGCAGCTAAGTAATTACATAGCTTAGTCATCATATTTTTTTATATTCGCTTCATAAATTAACCCGCTAATAAGATATGAATAGTACTGATATGCAAGCTTGTAAAAGATGAATGAAGCTTAGGAACAACTCAAACACAGAGTTGCACCAATTTTTATATTGTAACATTAGACTGTGGTTGAGTATTTGTACCTATCAATGTGAGGTCGGTGTAAATTCCCATCCTCTGGTCAATAGAAAATAAACAAGATATTTGGTTTATTTCGCTCAATCTAGCAATACGTAGATATCGTTGCTTAAATAGGTTTGTTTTTACTATTATTAAATACACGCAAATAAACTGAGTGATATGAATATGTGAAGCGGGATAAAAAAATGTATTTGGAAGTGTATACGGTTTCTAAACTTTGACCATTCTTCATTGACGTGCTTTAACATCAGTGATACAAAAATATTTTGAAATAGACACATAGATTACAAGTATTCAATATCTTAGCATACGGAATGAAAAATATCCTGAGAGTGCGACTGACGCAGTATTCAAGTTTGAAATATGTTACATATAATAAAATATTCACATCATTAATCTAGCTATTAAGAAATTAAAACGCTAAATTTGGTTGCAGAGTACATCGCGAACATTAATAAAAAAGGAAAGTGCATGGTTAACACGTAAATGTAGGGTTACAATCATACTATTTAGCATTTACATCGGATTTTTTTGATGATAATTGTTCTTAACTTGCTGGCTGCCATGAAAAGAGTCATATAGGAGAGCATTTGTGAGAGTCGTATATGAGATACATGTTTGATGTAATGTTGACGCAATTTCATATTCAATCTATTGTATCAATCTGTCTCATCAATCTTTTGAGTACTGTTTCGAGTCAAGATTAACCATCAAGAATCAATCCCGCTCGATGCTATTTCATATTAAATCTGCAAAGTCAACTTAAATTAATCGACAGATACAAAATTGTATCGACGGAATACAAAATTGTATCATAATTAAACACTTTTTACGGCATTTTTATTTGTTTGTACTTTTACTTTGGACTTTTACTATAGCAAAAAATCATCATCGTTATTTTCAGGAATATTAAACAGACTAGAAAAGAAACAAAAACACACTTACAGTTTTTATATGGGACACGTCAATTTGACTTCACCTCACCTGATGGTATATTGAAGGAAAGGTTTGTCACAAGAACAATTTATTAACATGGCTCCGTTGACTCTTCTTACTGATTTCTGTGTTGCGTACTTACATGGCTTTTATGTGTACCAACAAGTTAAAAGTTCAATGTTACATTTTCGATGTAGAACGCTAGCACAAGTGTAAGCCCATACTAAATATATAAGATATAATCACAAAATTATATATAAACCTTAAAATAATGGTAACTAATCTAGCACAGCGAAAATATTGGGCACTGTAATTTAAAGCATGATATCAAGTGACATTAACTGTGTGTGTGAGTGTGTTTTAATAGTATTTCACTGGTCCAGGACACAGAACTTACTAATTGTCAGCCATTATTAAACCACGGGCACTGCAAAAAATGCATTTAAGCTTTACTGCCACGTAGTTAAAGTTTTAAATGGCAGGTTGTAGAATGAATTAAAGAATGTAATTAAGTTATTAATTTAAGTTTGGACTTTGAGCGTAAAATTCAATGGCATTTTTCAGTGTTTTTGGTTTGACAATGGTTGACAATAGTAGAATCGCGGTCAAAGTTGAACATTCGTCATCCTGTGACCACAATCATTGTAATCTGTATATTTTGATGTCATGGAACGCAAAAGTTTTATAATTAGCTTTACAATAGAGAGTATACTTAGAGTTACAGCTCATCTTATTCAGGTAACATTAAATAACAGATTATGTGGGGAATATTTTCGAATAAAGAAACAATTAAGAGTGTGATGGTAGAAAGAAAATTGTCACAAATATAGACTGTTGACATTTACTCACTAATTGGCCTAATCCCCCACTTCTGCGTGTGTTCTAGGTTCAAAACGCAAACGCGAAGATGATTTTAGATTGACATTGTCATTTACATATTCACTGTTAAATATTTTGGAATATTTACCATGTTTGTTGATTTTAATACACCATTATCATGGCGGTTGCAACAGCGCCGAAATATCGGTTGCCCCACAAAATCAACAAACATGGTAAATATCCCGAGATATTTAACAGTAATTGTGAAGGAAGATCACACTATTACAATGCCCAATTACACAAAAAGTAAGATATACACTTAATAGAATAAGTATATATACAACATTAGAAATAAAACTTGAGATCCCAAGCCGTAAACAATAGTAGGTAGTACAGAAAAATCAAAAACCTATGATATTGCTTTACGAGAAAATAGTTTAATTATAAACATTTGATTTAGAGCCCTAGAAGAACTTATGTGAACTGATAAAATTGGTGTCTCTCCAGTCAGTATCTATTTATAGTAAGTCCATCATAAAACTGAGCTTCTGTTTATAATTCTAAATAACTAAAAACATATTCGAGATTGTGTATTGTAAAATATAAAACTAACGATGTACCCACTCTTTACATGTATATCAGAAATTTCATGAACGATTTTTATTTTTGTACTAGCTGTTGCTAGCGGCTCCACCCGCGTGAATTTCTGATCCCGTTCCCGCTGCTTGGACTTCTGATCCCGTTTCTACTGCTCTATAAAACCCTTTCGAAGAGTTTAAGGAACAAATAAAAAAGAAATGTTCGAATTGGTCTAGCCGTCTTCGAGTTATGCGCCTACCAACATATTTCGCGATTAATTTTTATATATAGGTATATAGATTACAAGAGGTGCAATAGGATCTTATTTATTTGATATTTTAGAACTACGTGGGCATTACGTTTGGTCAGGGTCTGGTAGGTAATGTGGTAGAATTAATATTGTGCCAGAATCATGGTGCGTAGCGGAATCAAGATGTGTTTCGGAATTAAATGTGGCGAAATCAAAGTTATGTATTAGAATCAACTAGTGTAGTTACAAATATGGATGCCCTGTTCGTAACATGAGAGATTCAGTGTTACCATTAGGTACTAAGATATTTATTTATTTATTTCTGTTATTTATATGAAGCATTAATAGAAAGAAATATAAAAGTAATGTAAAAAAATGCCCGCATTCTACAACCGAGTATGTGCCGCCGGCCGTCTTCGTCGGTTACAGGAGGTGAGATAGTAGATCGACGGATCGACCCTTAAGATTATTTTTACGCTTTCAGTATACTCAGTTTTATGATGGTTAGATTACATAACTAATTAACATTGTATCAAGTATGTAAGTATAATCATATGTATATGTATCACCGACAAATAGCTTAGAGCTTAGCGAGATTAAATTATTGGATAAGGCAAGAAAGAAGACAATTCATAGTGTATTCACTGATTGGACTATAGTATCGACTATCGAAAGTCGTTCGTACGCAACATATTACCAGCTCTCTATATTTAGTGGAATGCAAATGTGCATAAAGTACTACCTAACAAATTACATAACTATGTTAAGCTTAAAAATATTAGTATAGACATTGTCAACACTTTTCGGTTTATGTTATTAATCTGGTTCAAACGCGACCAGTGACTTAAAACAATAAGACTGGATTTCTAGAGTGAAAACAATTTAAAATTAACTGAGTTTCATTTTTATATGTAGAGTTCTCATCTTTCTCAAGAACAAAACGTGATGATAAAACTTGGAAATGAACATTTTCTTTTGTTGTACGTAAGTAGCACACAGATATGCTTTCTTCCAAAAGTGTTACAATTACCGCTATAATATCAAAGACCATGAAATCACAATATATACTTGCTTAGTGGGTCTAAGTGGCTCTCTTTGTACTGCATTAATGACCTAACCATATAAAGACATAACCGTTTTGTCAGATAAGCAATGAAGCAACCAAGATGAGCAAGTTGTACCACTCATATACACAACAAGCACCATATTCGAGATAATTAATTATATTTTATGAAATATAATAATTTATGAACACATTTTTTTATATATTCGAGTATTTATTTATTAATAAACGGGTACTAAACCCGATAGTTGACTGTTAATATCACAATCGGTCAAGACCGACTTTGACACTAATAGTCTACGCCAAAATTTAATATCGAAAGATTCCAATGAGTACTTATAGTATTAAATACTAAATAAGGCTCTGAGCGAAAGAAAGGCTTACCCGACATTTTCATTCAAATATAATAAAACTATTTTAATGGGTTTCATCGCGATTCATTTCGTATTATTTAATTATTTAAACTGATCCCGACATTTCGGTTCCTTTTTAGAAGCTATGGTCACAGCCATGAAACTATCAGCCATCTTCTTTACTAAAATGAGAATTTTTATAAAATTTTATAGCATCGCTAACCATTAGGTATATACTCAGTTTTGGTTAGCTTAGTAATTAAATGTAAATAAACAATCTTGATGTAACTTATTACACAAACACATATTAAACAAATTAATCCCTTTTGCATCGGTTCGATTTCGGTTCTAATATTTGCCATGAATAATTCTTGTTAAAATGTCGGTTAGGCCGTTCTTGAGCTCGCTGCCACAAAATTATTTGCGATCATTGACAAAAATTGACAACAAATCTAATGAATGATTGGCAAATTGTTAGGTAGTAAATTACGAAGCTTGTGCACAAAATAATATGCGATTTGCATTCCTTTATTATGTAAACTATCTACGTTTATTACAAGCGTCAGATAAAGATGACGGCGATCCACTGTCGACGGCATGTGCACCTCTACATGCCTACCTGTATAATGTGAGTATACAAATTTTTTAAAAGTAAATGTGCCTTCGATATGAGAAGACAAGTATGGTAAAAGAATTCTCATAATATTTATGATTTTGACTTCGCGAGGGAAATCTTTTAATACCTTTTCATGGCCATCATTTAAATTCAGTAGCCAGTATGTTTCCAATAAATACTAGCAAATATTAGATACTTGGTCAAATATTTGCATTTTTCTAAAGAATTCTTTTTAGAGAACCATATATTATTAAACCGGTGTGATCTCATATCGAAGGCACAGACGAATAATATCGATAGATAACAATGAGCACTATTATGAAAAAATATTTTTTTCTAATCTGCGAATAATTGTAAAATATAATATTTAGGTGGGCTAATATGTATCTATTTAAAGCGGACATGTATAATTTGAATATACAGTAGATCCGATTTACACGTTTCATATGAATACTGAGAACTGTGACGGAATTACTTCACTAATGAGAGAACCATATATACAAATGTAATGCAATAACACCTGTAATGGCGTACCATGCGGTGAAAATAATGGGGCCGAGTCGGCGATGTGGCAAATCGTATGCAAACCTTATTATCTCTCACTTTTCTGTTGAATATTCCGTTATACTTCAGCTTTCACTCTCCATGAACCGACTACGGGTTGATCAAATTAAGAAGGACGGATTATAATACCTCCCAACGACCATTGATAAACAAGAAGTAACTGAAGTATTAGAAATTATTCATCAAATAAGTAATGGGTTACTACCGATAGGTTTTATGATTAAGAAGTGATATAATTAAATATAATTGCATTTTAGTTGAACAATATATTTCAAATCCGTACAATAGCTGCATTGATCAAATAAATCGATAATTCCATACGTTGCCACTTGCGACGTTGTAAGGCCGCGACCCTGAACGTTTATACTATGTCTGTAGTCACAAAATAACAAACAGTATTGATAAGACATTAAGGAATATTGCATTCTGCAGTGCGAAAGTAGCTGTATACCTATATCAACCAATTAACTAAAAATACATGCCTTTTTGTAATAAGAGATTATAAAAGAAGTACTAGTAATTATTAGACAGAGTATATACAATATAACACGAGTACGAAAACGTTCTATAGCTCATACAAATAATATTCGATAGTTTTCTTCAGACCCAAATAATGCAAAAAATTAAAAACTAATAATATATGATGAGATGTCGCGTCGCATTCAGCGCACACGCATGTATTTACAGAGCAATTCGATACACACAACCTTTTATACTTCATTATATCTTAATGCCGAAGGTCTCAAAACTAGCAAATAAGTAGTTTGACATTGAAAAGACACATGCATATCAAATTGCCGTATTTAATTTAATTATCGTAAATGTATAAATTTAACGTATGATAAATCTAGAATTTTCTACTCATACCCAATCGTACCTACCTGCCAAACTTTCGCACTGCATTCAATACTTACAAGTGACCACCCATTCATTAACTAATTAAATAAATCGCAATTATAAATAAGCCTAATATTAAAATATTATGTACTTATTTGTGCACTAAAGATGTGAGCCTCTTCATTCCCGTTTTGGTGGTAGTGCCTTTGGTTTTCTTAGTCTGCTCCTTGACTCCCCTGGAATATAAAAACTTTATAAATATCCTTCCATACAGCTGCAAGAGTCTGTCCCGACGAGCGAGGGAACCGCGGCGAAATATTCCTGTCATGTTTTGCTATGAATAAATAAATAAATATTCTAGGACAATCTACACAACGCCTCTATGGCGCCGTCTAGAAGAAAAGAATTGAAGTTGCGGCCGCAGTTTAGATAGATAGATAATTTGTATTGTACAATAAAGAAATAAAATGAAAAGAAAGCATTATAGGCACACGTACATAATTGTATGTGCAATGGGCGGCCTTATTACTGGAAGCGATCTCTTTCAACTTTGGGATGGACAGTATTGTGATAGAATAATTTATATGGTGACTGCACCATATAAATTGTGCCACAATTACGCATGTTATGTACCTATGATTATAGTATATATAAGGTATTATGCCTAATATGACAATAGGCCTTACGATTATGAAATTCCGGGTTCTAAAACTGGGCTCTATAAACCTCCCGACATATACCTTTGACTACGAATACTAGCAATATAGTTTAGGTTGAACTATGGGGAATACTAATAAGTTTGATAGTTATTAATGTTATAAAAAATAATAATTAGGGTATCGCGACGGATCGCGGTTTCGAGAGTGTACATCGCATAATATCGTAGTCGTAACGATATTATTGCAGTGATTCTCTCGCTCGTGGAGATGGCCCCTATGTAGGTAAATTAAATTACTAGGTACTTACAAAACATTAGTAATCTACTTGTGTCTATACGAAAAATAGAAATGTCTTAATTGAACGGCTTTTATCATTTCACAATGATATGCAATAATGTAAATGAGTCAGTGTTTGTTATTATTTGAATACTGTTTATATTTAGGTAATATATATTTTTCATAATATAAGTAGAGACTGGTACGTATAAAATTATGCAACTATAGGTAATTTTTAATATTTTCATCATGTCTACAAATATTTCTTTTAAAATAGCATTCAGTTTGAATTTAGTAGCTTGTGTTTTCAATGACGCGGTAAAAGTTACTATCTGTCGTATAACCTTGTAACGATTGGAAAAAGAACTAATTTTCATATAAAAGCGAGGCCACTATCGTATTCTTTGTTAACGTTGTGTTTATAGAATGTCACTGCTACTTGCAAAATAACTAATGATAAAGTACTTAAACTGAATTATGACTCTAGTACTCCCTAATAAAATTTTATAGATGATACAATATTTACAAATATATCCACCTACAATGAATACTATGTACTGTACTACGATAAAAATCTTTAAATAGTAGACAGACTACTAGGTATAAACAATTGGATAAGTTTACTTTAATTTCTGCGTCATTTTCAAATAGATCCATTTCATCGTTTTGTGGATCACATAAATTCCAAGTCGTGCATCTAAATTAAAAAAACCCATTAAGATTTAAAAAATAAATAGCAGTCAGATTATGACAGAAAATACTTCCGACGAAATACGTCGGAATCTCATTATTATAGTAACAATAGTATTGAATATTATTAGATTCTATTAATGTTTTTACTATTAGAAATTTAATAAGTAATTACTTCTTTTATTAAATTACAAGGTAGGTCCCATACTTTAACTAATAATTTAAAAAAGCATGATGTTATTAAAATATCCGTTCTTAGAAGGTATGAAAAAGCAAACATAATTGCGACTAATATGTTTCTACCTATTAGTTGCAATATTAGTAATCGAAGGCACCTTCCGACCCTATTGACCGGTCATGGATGTTTATGCAGATAAATAATACTTACAGGTAACGCGTGAGATCCTCAATATCGACCAGCATGGAGTCTTGTCCCATGTGGAGCTCGTCGCGTGCCATCAGTAGCTTCACTAGCGAGTCATTCAGAGACTCTATTTGAGAGTGTAACTCGTTCACGATTACCTACAATAGAAATGCATAAACTTTACATAATATACAACATGTATTACATGTAATAATGACTACATCATCTACATGACTATTTAATTTGTTATTGTATTTGTGTTTTACTTTCTGACCTACCATGAAGTAACATTTAGGGTCAATGCCCAGTAATACAGTCGGCAAAGATAAAGATTACCTTTACCTAAATATCACATTACTTTTACTACTTACGGATTTAAATACCAAATGTTTGAGTCACATATTTCAATATTGTTAAATATTATAAATCAGTTACATTACATAATATCCGTAATAAAACATACGTAAAATATGAAACCAAAACTAAACCGAACAAAAACTGCACAATAGGCATTGTGGTTGAATAATTTTATTGTATCAACAGCCTTTGTGCACGACTCAACTCTTGGCAGATCGATCTTGTATAAGGTCGACTAGGGATTTGAGAGAACAACAAACGAAATAATGTAAAATTTTATATAGTTTAGTGGAACTCATATATGCACGTAGCCGTGAAAAAAATCCTTACGATCGAAAGTGTCCGGGTTTTGTCAAAAATTCTGCCCATTACACTACCAACATGAAACTATTCCTAACAAGTACTTTAGCTTAGCAAGCAAGCAAGCAGCAAGTTACATTGACTTAGATGGGGAAGGGGCGAGGTTACGAGAATACTAGTACATTCGGTTACTAATCTTTACATGTATATAGTAGCCCTTTAACATATATACCTATCATCCGTGGATGGTGGAAAACGAATATCACCTCTTCCGAAGGATGTCGTACGCCACAAACGGAAAAATACGCTGATGATAGCACTGCGAGAGAAGGAAAACTTGTAATAAAACCCTGTATCAACCCGTCTTCGGCCATAGCTTCTAAACATTGGGAGAGGCCTATGTCTAGCAGTGGACAGTCATAGGATGACTGAAAGAAAGCCTATGCAAATCGAGGATTATACATATTACATTTCAAACGTTAAAAAAAATCCTTCAATAACTGCAGTAGTTTCGAAGTTTACCCGAATACATATAATATAAACACACACAATTCGGCATTTGAATAAGCTTGGAATAGATATACAATAATAAAAGTAGGTATATAGTTAGTATGTTTTGAGTATACCTACTGTAAAAAAACGGACGATGCGTTTCTACATATTCTTCGTGGTATTACATTATTTACATTATTCGAATACTTAAACAAACATTCATTTAAATGTATGTATATAAATTAACGCTAATTATTACGTATAATGTACAAATTATATTACACTAGTTTTAGCTCAAATTAAAACGAAGTCTGTGTGCTCCTGAGTTTTTTCATTTACATTGATTTAAACTAAAATAATACAAAATGGCAATGGTAAAATCAATCCTATATCTTTGTGGAGCTCGCACGCGGCACCCTCTACAATATTCTACAACGTGAAGACATATTCTACGCAGTTACAAGCTATACTAGACTACGTTTCATATAGAGAGACCTAGAGACCTAGATCTTGTGCATTTTACTAACTTACTTACAACTTAGCAAAATTTGTTATGTTTAGTTTTATATCCAGTTAAGGTTTAACTATGTGCTAGTCTTCGGTAAGGGTTGATCAGGGAATGACCATTCAGGGAAATGGTCAGTTAGAATAAGAAACTTAACACGTCATCGTGTCATTACTAGCGTAATTATAAGGCGTGTTTATGAATTGCCTGCACCCAACACTATGTTCAAAATTGAAATTTTCTATTAGAGATGGGCCCACTAGAATTGCTAACCCGACTTAACTCGAGTTGCAATTAACTTGATTTGGATTCTGCCTAACTCAAGTAGAGTTGTACATACGTACATGATGTAACAAACATATCGAAAAAGTGGGAACGCGATTTGTTCTTTCAGTAATTCCATATTTCCGTTATAGCATCGACAAGTGATACCGACGAACACACGAAGTTTTAAGATCATATTAGGTAACAACCTATTTTCCCTGGCCACAAGTGTCATAATTTTCAGAATTGATGAGCGATAACTAAAAAGAAAGGTATACGGATAAGGAGGATATGAATAAAAAAAAAATTATTGTAGATATTTTCAGCAGCAGTCGGATATACGGTTTTTTTATTTTCACATTTATGTATGACGCGGAAATGAATACCTTTCATTTCAGATTGATACCTTCATCGAAATCATTCAATTTACGTGCGTCCGCGCGTTACATAATAATGATATAAGATTACTCTCGTTGGCGCAGTCGGTTAAAAAGTAATTTATAATAATACATACATTCCGTTTCTTGTAGTTAAATGGAGTTGTGTAACTCAAAGTCAATTCGAGTTACCGAATCTCAATTCGAGTTAACTCGA
The DNA here is from genome assembly GCA_963691645.1 of Pelosia muscerda. Lineage (NCBI taxonomy): Eukaryota > Metazoa > Arthropoda > Insecta > Lepidoptera > Erebidae > Pelosia > Pelosia muscerda. The sequence continues at coordinate 12,928,843 of OY829100.1, forward strand.
GTCGTATATTTACCGAGCTGACCCATCACTGCTTTCAAATCTTTCAATAAACAGCAACAACAATACAGGTAAACGATAATTACGAACTATTTCCATCAAAATAAATTTAAAGCAAAGTCGACAGCTAATTATGCTAAAAATTGTTGTTATGAGTAGCATACCGTTCAACATACATAATTAAACCGCACTCAAAACTTCTTAATTTTCTTTGGTAGGATGATTTCAAATAGGTATGTATCTGTTTTCGCCAAGCTTCGTTGACGTTGGGTTATATTTGTTTTAATTATCAAGTTCTTTTATAAGAAAACAAGCGCACTATCTACCAGATGGAAGGTGCTTAATGTAGGTTATGAGTGATTATTTATTTATTGTAATGTAAAATATTATGAGGTTGTAGAGATGGATTTTAGTTGTACCTACCGCAAAAAAAGTTCATTGGACTGGATGAAATAAACCACAGAGGTATATTTTAAAATAGTATAGCACATAAGCTACTTTTTATACCGGGAATGTTGTGTGTTACTGCAGGTTACGGGAGAAGTCCTATAGTATAATGTATTTATTTATTTATTAACCAACTTATACTTACAGTTAACTAGTCATATAAGTTATAGGTCTCATACATTATCTCTTGGTTATATTATATAAGTATACATTATTTACATGATAGATTGGTGGTAGACCGAGAACCCCAGACGAACTGATCTATCCATATACGAACGGATATCATCGTTGTTTGTTCAGAGTCAACCAGATCAATATTGTTAGTAGCAAGTACAGAGAATCGCAAATTTAGTAGCAACTTGGCTAGGCACCCGGTGAAATACCATGAAACGTACGAACGAAATTTCGGAAATTCGGACTCGCACGGAACGTGAGCGAACGACATAGCGTTTTAGAACTTACTATGAAGATTGGCTTTCTTTCAGTAGGCTTTAGACCGAATGCAGAGTTATGTGGAGATTGCCGGCAATTGTAACAATTCCCCGAAACTATTTAGTAGGTATATTCATGGTAGATGAATCGAGATAGATTTTTGAAATTGGTTAAAAGGGTTGTTTTTTTTATTTCTTTATTGACAAAAAAGTTAAAATTACAACCGTGAACTTCCTAACCAAATAATATTATATAAACAAACACACATAACTATACACAGTTATGACATACTTAGTCTCTAGATTTAACTAAGTTGTAACTAAGTTGGTTATAAATTAAAAATGTAATATGCGAAGAAATAAAGAAACACGAAGAAACGGACTTAAAAAAATGTAAGACCGGCCTATGAGAGAAATCAATAATTATGTATACATATCGCTCGACGTAGTAAAGGATGTTTATAAAATGTATCTTGTGTTTTTGGCCATACCGTAGTTTAATAACTTTATAAATAGAGACTAGGAAAACAATAACAGCTGTTTGTGTTGGTCGACTGCCAAGGTTTCATAATGAACATGTTTTTTAGATTGAAATCACAAAATAAATTATTATGTTATAGAAGTACCTATTCGAGAAGTTTGTTCTTCATTAAGGCGGTAATTTTGATTACCTACATTCAAAGCTTGCATTTCAGATCCTAAAGTCTGTTCGCTTACATATTTTCATTACGTGCTTTCTTTTGTGTTTTGGGGGATTGCTGCGTTTGATTGCAGTTCGATTCGCCGTCAGTGCAAATATTTAATATAGAGATGGATTTGTATGGTTCGGACATCAATGATTTGAAACGAAACAAAACTTCTAAACGAAATATCGAAAAAGGATTTTTGAGGCGAGGGTGAACATGCAGGTCTCTGCTACCGGCCTGTATGTATGAAAACTATTTTGAAAGTGGAAGAAACGAAAGGCGTAATTATGCCAGAATCGTAGCACATAGTGTTCCATCATCCACCAGTCTCATATCATACATGTATTTGTGTATGTATGATAAGTATATGTCATCATCATTCTCTGAGCCTATTCCCAACTCAGTTGGAGTCGGCTTTCTAGTCTAACTAAGATGCGGCTGAACTTCGATATTTTTCGTGAAGCAACTGAGATCGGACCTTCACACAGCGATATCGAAGATCTATAGTTAGACTAGTCGAACTGTTAAGGGTTCTGTCATAGATGTTCCAACTGTATGGCAACTGGGATCGACCAGACCGGAACAAATAGCCATATTCATGTTTACAAATACTGACAAATACGGGATTGAACCCGCGCCTCATGCGTAGCAATCGCGTTCACTGCTGCCACGCCACAGAGTAAGTATAAGTATGACGTGTATATATGTCAAGTATGTAGGTACGACATGTACGCACGACTTGTAGTTAAGACATGTATGTACCACATATATGTATGAAGGCATGTACAATATGTATGTAGGTAAGACATGTATGTGTCTAGGTATTGACGTACCTGCAGCTGTGCAATGTTCATGTCGGTCAGCAACTGCCTCGACACGCGGCGGCGGTCGGGGGCGAGCGGCACGTTGGCCTTCGCCATACTGCGCTGGAGCATCTCCGTCACTGGCGACACTGTCCTACTGCGGCGCTCGCGCTACATCAAAACAATTTATTTGTTACAAAAATTATTGGGAATGACAACATTAAAATCATTATCATCATCATCATCATCAAAAATCATAAAAAATCAAGTCATTATGCCTGCTCTTCCCTCGATAAATTGCGGTTCTATCTCTATGTTTGTGTCAGACAATATCATCTCAGGCAAAGTACTGTTCTGTTCAGGCAAATTACTTTTCTATCTTTTATTGGGCCCACAGTTGCTTCTAAAGCCCCGGCCGACTGTCTTGCCGTGAGGCGTGACGTAGATACAACTAGATGGGCATATTAAATAAATGATTATCTTACCTCCATTTGGATACGAGCCATTTCTTTAGCTTGTGCCAAAGCAATTCTTGCCTCAGTCTGTAGGGTTGCTTGTAGCACATAGAAGTCTGATTCTTTAATTTCAATGTGACCCAGGGAATGTGTTGATCTTGATTTTGTAGGCTTTAAAGAGAGTGATGAAGGGCGGAGCTTCGCACCTGCAAAAATGATATGAAGAATTGTAATAATTTAATACACATATTTTATTCAGGAAATAGCTGACCCCGGCGAACTTCGTACTGCCATTCTATTTTTTCCGACCGGGTAGTATTCACGTCCCGTTCCCGTCGTATCGTCTATTGCAATTTCCCAATATCCGTATGTATTTTTGAGTCCGATTAACGCTGCACCTATATATTCACATTTTTGAAGAGGCCCCAACACCCAGCCGTAAAGATTTTAGCTGTCTGTGTGTAGGTAGACATGCTCCACGTGTCCCTTCCATCGCTTGGTTCATTTTGGTTATTTACGCGCATAAAAAGTATATTTTTATGTGAATCCTGATTTTTTTCAGTTATTCTGTTAAAGACCCCTCAAAATAAAAATCACCAAAATCGGTCCAGCCATTCTCAAGTTATAAATGGTGTAACTAAAAGGATTTTTGACTTTCTTTTATATACATAGATTACTTGTAATTACAGGAAAAATTCTATTTCTGCACCTTTAGTATATTCAATCAATTAGCCTTTTGTAGCCCACTGTTATACATAGGCCTCTCTCAGCATTCAAACAGTAGACAAAGCACTAGCTTTGTCTACTGTTTGAATGCTGGTCAAACGGATTGCTACAGGGTTTTACCACAGTCACTACAAAAAGTGACATTATATTTAAACTTTATGGTAGACTAAAATTAAATGTGTCGAATCTCATACAAAGAAGAGGATTCATTTATTCCCCTTTTATCTGCCAAAAATGTAAAAAATTGGGAAAAATATCACAATTATTCGCAATTTTACTGTAAAAGAATTTCTTTAATCTATAATCAACAACAATAAACTAAGTAATGTAATAGAATAGGGGAGACTCTTTCAGAAAAACAAAGGGTAGAGAGAATAGAATCAGAATCACACATAGACAAAGTCATAGCACTATTTCCCAATAATCAGCAGTGAACTTTCTTATGAATACAATAGTTATAAATAAAGACAAAGTACCAATTCAATGTGTTAAATCCATTCCCCACACCAAATGCCACAGAACAATAAACAGGATGTACTTACCACTCTGTACTGTGCTGATTTTGTCATGTTTTGTGATGTTTACTGATAGAGGCCTCGTTTGATATGGGTGATTGTAATTAGACTTGCTAAAAATGCTTGACCGTGACAAACTTTTTGTGTTATTGTGATTTTTTTCTAAATCTGATGCTTGAGATTCATTGTCGGAGGCTGTTTCATTCATGAAACATATTTGTAGATTCATCCCTGTACCACACACCACATATATATGAAAACAGCACACAATGATTAGGCAGCATAAATTGCATTCTACTATGATTTTTTTAACTCATCCCAATATAATTGCAACTTGTTAGCCATAACTTGCAATTATTTTGAGATGTGTTGCAACTTGTAGCTATAAAGAAGGAAAACCCAAAGTACCAGGACAGCTATGAGCAAAGCTTTTTTTGTCCTAAAAATACTAATCTTAAAACCTTAAGCCATTGAAATAAGAAATAATTAAATAAATATAATAATATAGTTATTGTTTTTCTTGAATCTTGTTACAAATGTTTTCTAAACTAATTAGGAACCTCAATAACTTTTAAGTACACAAGCTATACTGAAGTTACAAAAATGTATAAATACTTTGAGATTCAATTCAATTGTTTGGCTCTGGATTCGGTTAACCAGACATAAAAAGAACCAATCAATAAAAAAAATAAACATTGACAAATTCTAAAAGAGTTATTGTATATCTTGGTTAAAAATTCCCAATAATATATGCTATATGTAAATATATGAGTATAAGTAAATATGCTCATTTCACTAGTTGTAATAAATTATTGAAGAGAGTATATTTTGCAAAAGGGACTGTATGAGAAAGGGAAGTTCTGTGCAAGGAACATTGTGCGAAAAGGACCAATTGACAGCCCTCATAATCTGTGACACATTTGTAGCACAAATCGGCTGGCCTAATTAAATAATGACTGTTTACTCAACATGATATACTGAAGAGTTACATATTTAACCATATCACAAATACATAATAAATATAAATACTAAACTGATAAAATTAACTAAAAAGCCAGTACCCAGTGCATAAAACTCCCAGCACAATTAGTATTCAATGCCCGCTGAGCAATACCAGATGATATTAGTTTTAGAAATTATTGCGTGTTCTAAGACCTAAGATAATGTAGCGTGAACTTTTATAATACATTTCTGAGTAAAAGGTTAGCATGGTAAATACTAATATATTCTTATACCCAACAGAGCTTACCACTTTGTAGTCTTGAATGTAAACTTGGTTTCTTTCCTGGTCGATCAGTGTGGCCCATACTATAATACTCATCTGCATCAGCCCCCATTGCCAACCGTCTTCTGATCTCTTCTCTATCATTGCGTTTCTGGAATCAATCAGAAACTCATAAGTATATTACTCCTTATAAGTTTATTACTTATTATGTTAAGGAATTTAAGTTTTAATTTATCACATAAATTTAGACTTATGTTTGGATCAATAATACAGTATAAAAATTATTATCCTTACATTTTTGTCATAGGGCTCTGTGACACTAACAATTCTTGTAAATCTTTCTAAGATATTAGGGTTATTATCAGTTAGATTTGGCCATTCAATATCTGTAAGGGCACACTCAGCTGTACCTATAGCTCTCGGACTTAAAACATTATCTTCCGAGTTGTCTGACACAATATTCAAGCTTTCATTGTCGTTTTTAAGAAATTTCGACTTGAACAGATGCAAACTTCTTTTGAATCCAGACTTTTCTGCGGTTATCGGCACATCTACATTTGCTCTGTCTCGAAATTCTTCGGACGGTTTGCTAAATTTCCTCCGAATATTGGTTACTAAATTTTCAAACATAACTAAAACTAATCAGTCTTCTTTATTTTGGCAATAATATGGCACGGAAGGCTTTGTACAAAGATACTGTGAAACGTATGAAGTAAACAAAAAATAGTTGCTGTCCTGTCAACCCCTGTCAATTTGACATTTAGGGCAAGGTCAAGATGTGTTCCATTTTAAATGTTCCCTTAATATGCGTTCGTAGATAATTCTTCAAACAAAGAGTATTGGAAAAAACTTACAAGGCAACAAATGTTGTCAACTGATTCGTGGTTATCATACGTTATTGTGTATAAATCCAATAAAAATCTAGTGTCCTTCTTGTAATGTCTTTGTTCTGTATTAACAAAATATGGCATTGACGCCATCACTTTTAAGTAAGAGATTTAAATTAGTACAACACCAGACACTTTATTACACTGTTAAGCACTGCTCGCACATCAAGTGATTAAGTTGAAGTTTACTGAGAGACTGGTAGCTTGCTACTACACCACAGCTGAATCACCTTAGAAAGCTGAACGTACTACCTATTGATAATTAACTGTTACACATGGCTGCGGCAGACGTGGATCTAACGCGAATGTGCGGTTACCGTTAACTTAACAGCGCCTAATTCAAACGATTGGTTACATTTGCAATTTTAACTGCGCCTAAATTAACTTGTGACCATTGTTGAAGTCGCACTTTAAAAAAATATAGCACCTACATACATATCCAAGTCTTGGCTCCTGGCCCATGTAGGTTCTGGCTCTTAACTCGGGTAGTACTTGTTGTATTTATATTGACTATTAGGTAGTGAAAATGAATATAATTTAATATCTACATATGAGTTATTTGTATTACGATTGCAGGAAACAAACGCTTGGCATTTCCACCTGATGGTAAGTGATTACTGTGGCCTGTAAATGTTTACTAATGCATCTGCTAGTCAGAGGGAAACGTGGGAAGCCTCCGAGAGACTAGAGCACCGCTCACGCTCCCGCCTCCATTGGAATTGACTCTTGGCTTTTTTGTTACCGTGGCCTACAAACGCTCACTAACGCATCTGCTAGTCAGAGTGACTCGTGGAAAGGTTTTATAATATTCCTAAGACACTTAAGAGTTAAAAGCTGGTAAACTAGGTAGATACTCACCCGCCTCTCAGCTTCTTTCGCCGCTTTTAAGTGATTTTCAATTGCGTCCAAATCTAATTTCGGTAAAGCAGTTTCAATATTGTATACGTCGAAGCTCTCTGAAATAAAATATAAGCACATTTTTATTGAATATCTTATTATCAGCTACCTATTTTAAATTGCACAATGTATCAATCTCCATTTTTATTATGCCTGATTCTGTTATGGGTACGACCAACATCGTCTGATCCTACAACACCGAGAGACCCTCAAGGCTACAACGCTTCCAAGAGACCACATCCGAAAGATGAGGTGGCCTTGGAGAATCCCAAAAACAGTCATCTATCTAAGTAGGTACCTAGTACCCTTACCCTTACTTAGTAGATACCCTTTAAACCGTAGGGAAATTCTATAGCTTTAAATACCTACTAAGTGTATCAGTGGAATGTCCAATAGGATCCTTTTTTCAATAAATAAATATCGAAAACCACATTTCTACTTTAAGTCTTCTTTATTGTATAGTTGAACTTTAATTTTTTATCGCTCAAAGAAAAGAAAACGGTCGTCCAAAGTAAGTATATATTACATTATGATAGTGGTAGGATCAGATTACGTCAGAGTTTCGTAAGCTTAACGAGATTACAATGGAGGCTAGTAGGTTTTCCTTGCTAACTAGTTAGATCATATAAGTATATGTGCACTATAAGACTGTTGCTCTATTTTCCAGTTCTATTAACGCCGTTATGTATCTAGCTTTAATTCCTCGATTTTTAATATGAATCTCACTCATTTTGTGTTTAATTGGCTTTAGTCAAATTAAATCGATAGTTTAAAAAGAATATCTCCAAAAAGTACCTAATTAGGTAAGTAACGAACATGAACAGTCGTCTGCATAATTCTTCTATACCACATAGTACCTAGATAAAAACAATAACATGTTAGTATCTGAGTATCTATCTGAAAATAAATTATAGGTTTTGTACCAATACTTAATATAGGTACATTATACCTATAGGTATAAGTATAATATTAACTTACCCAAATCCAAATCTTTCGTGTTATCATTTTTACGGACGGATATTTTATTTTGAGCATTGCGACTAGAGGATTTATTCTCCTTTTGTTTTTCCTTGGCCGTCTTGGAGTCACTGAAGTATGAAAACATTATAAATTATACTCTACCACTATTGCAATATTTTAAGATTAAGAGGCACCACGCCTCAGTAGCATGTGCTCATATTCAACACTTCAACTAAATTAAACAGATACAAGAAACTTCAATGTTTCACGGTGTTTACTTCCCTACACATTTTATCGGTGTTATACCGTCCGTGTCAAATCTATTTTGAACGTATAGGTACCCATTACCTAGTGTATGCAGTATGAGGTAATGAATTTAAATTATAACAACAATAACATCAATGTTAGCACTTAATACACTAATGATATCTATCGTAATTTCGGAATAAACGTAGAATAATGATACCAATGTGTATACTCACTTCGGAGATTTCATAGAATAATATTTCCCGCTAACATGATTATCATTGCGTTTAACCATTCTGTCGGTATCGATCTTGTTTTGGACGTGGTTATCACTTATACAATAATCATTCGTGGAATTTGCAATTTCATTAGAATTATCATCTATAATAACCGATTCTCGTTTACATTCAGCCCATAGTCTATCACGCTCTCGCATTTCATCTAATTTTGGAATAATTTTTCGTAGTTCAGTGCTTAACTGCTTGATAGTATTCTCAACACTGAGGCTCAATTTTTCCGTATCATATTCGTTAACATTTATTTCATCCTTACCGTCTGAAAGAAAAGCATCCATTATCTTGCCATCAGTGGTATTGTCTAGTATTAAAAACGTAGGCCTGCTTAAATTCATTTCTGTTCGCGTGTTTTTCTCATTTTCCTTATTGATCTTATTAATTTCCTGGTCCACAAGTTGTTCTTTTGTTCTATTTGCTTTTAAATCCTCATTTTCTTCAGTAGAATCGCTTTGCGTTTCTACTAATTTCTTTATAACATGATTCACCACGTCACTTATGTTGTTTATCGTATTTTCAATAGGTTTTGCAAAAGTATCCTTTATGTCCTTACGTAATTCTTCTAGATCATCCTGTATATTTATATTGTAATTTAATAATTGTTTAATTTCATCTTCAATTTCCTTATTAAAATCACCAATAATATCCTTAGTGTCAAAATTGTTCTCTATATCTGCATCTGTGCAGTTGATATCATAGTTAAAAGTGTCATCGTTATTATTGTTATTGTTTTGACATACCGTTTTTATAAGATCCGGTATATCTTTTTGTTGACTATCTAAAATTTTAGTTTGTGAATATAATTTCTTTTTGGGAGACAGTAGTTCAGTTCTATTTAAATCTCTCTTTGTTGTACAGCTGTTATTCGTTTTCTTATTTTCAGTATTTCCATTTTGATAAGATTCGGGTTCATAAGCTAAATCTGTGATTTCTATGTCCAAGTCGTCATCCGTCATTTCATTTTCTGAATGATAAAAATTTTCAATATTGGAAGAATAGTCCTGTGGAAAGAGAAAAATTAACGAGTCTTAAAGGTTTACTTTGCCTATTTAGACAGTAACACAATGAATTCTAAGCCCGTAGGTACAAGGGTACAAGGTTTCCTACTCAGTTCTATATTGTAACAACTAGCGTTTCTTTTGTGTTGCAGTAACTAATGAATGAGTAAAGTTCAAACACTTCCAATGTTTCTTTTTCTAAGTGATACTTTACCTGTAATGTATGCGCTAAGTGTTGAAAGCCAGGATAATTTGGATTCACAATACCCCTGGGCACCACATTAGTACTGTTTTCGGACATCTCATCTGCATCAGAATGATCAAATGCTTTTTCTTCGTCGACAGGTGTAGTACCGATGCATACATTAGTGTTTTCTGAAAATTACAATCAAATATTTTATTGTAAAAATTCAAATATCAAACTTGTATGTTAAATGTTTGAGGTAGATTCAGGAAAAATTAACGGGTAATTGTTTATCAACCTACTAACTCGTAACGATTGGTTGTTCAAGGTGACCTACTCCCACTGATAACACATGTAGTAGGATTATTATTACCAGAGCGAAATCGGGCTGCACCTATATACGAAAGGAATTAGTTTATATTTTAATGATTTTCTTAAAGAAACAGAATTGTAGTGCATAATGTGAGCAAGTAGGTACTAGGTACTACTTGCTCACATGCACACTGCACTACACAGTGTAGGTACTACCACTAGTACCTACACAAAATATGGATACATTGATGATCAGTATTAACTCTAAATTATACGAGAACAGATAGGTTAAGGATAAGTTAGAATTGAAAACCAACCCCAACGGACTTGGGGAAAAGATGAGAGAATGATGAAAATTTTATTTCTACTTTTAAAAGATCAATATCGCTGTAGTCGCTCTATAACTCAGTGTTTACAAGATACATAAATACTTTAGCGGCCATAATTGCGGTGGTTTAGTCATCTGATTTTAAAATAAGGCAATTCCCATTAATGCTTGTTTAACAACATTTTAATTAGAATATATATCTTAATTCTATAAAAAAAAAATTCTATGTAAATACCTAAACAGTTCTCACTAGGAACAGAGACTGTTTCCGTAATACCCTCCAGATTGCCCGTCTCAGTATTCTCGCAACAACGTACGGTATTCACATTCCTCGAGTTGATCCGATATTGTCTGTTGCATACCAGCTCTGTGCTTAATACAGTCGCATCACTTTCTGCAATGATTTCTGTTACCATAGAATAATTATCTGAAATCTCTCTGGAGTCACGAAAAGTGCTGTAATTCGTCACTTGTGAGTAATCTGTAGTGCTGGATTCTGTATTGTTCGAATTCAGCCAGCGCCTATTGACTGGATTTCTCGATACGTCTCGATTGTTGTGTACGATGACGTTACCGTTGTCCGTTTTGATCCTCATGATTACCTGTAATAATAAATATATCTATGTTAACATATTTTATTAATATAACCAAACTACAAGGGTAACATACCTACGTAACATTTTGACGTTGCAATTAACTGTCCGGTGAATTTCCCTCACATAATGAAACATCTTTTCTACTCTATACCTAACAAATAAAGGATACATTACAACGTTAATAACTATTAGCGGTGGGACACGAGCAATAAACTTCGTTCTCCAAACTAGTTATGTTCTGTTAGAAATAGGTTTAACATTTCCTGCTAAACACCTGAGACGCACAAATTCTATTCGATGCTTTTACGCAAAATAAAAAATAATAGCCCTTTCTTACGAAGCCATAATGGTGAAGGGCAATGTTTAGACATAGCTTTTAATGTTAGCTTATATTATAATCATTGAACTTTATGTCCTAAATCCATATAGAGCGATATTGCGGATCAGTGCCGGATATTGTAAGCGGGCGTCTTCTCGTCCTTTCGGCAATGCGTGAGGTCGGGGGCCGGAACGCGACGCCGCGTGTTTCTAAGTCGACCCCTAACCCCACACGCGCCCACTTAATAAACCGACCAAACTCACCCGTATTTACTAAAAATAACATTACTAAAATGCCACAGAGTTCAGAATCTTTTAACATTTTCCACGCATTAAATAAAAAGGGAGCAATCGAATTCTTTGCTTCATCCCGCAATTCTATGTACCTACCTATATATAAAATTCATAAGTTTCTTATTGAATCACTATTATTATACTTTAGTAATTCATTATAATAATATTAAGTATATGAAAGTAAAACTCAGTAACTATAACTTAGTCCTCGAACGGGGTATAGGTACTTGCTGAAGTAGAGCAAGCATTTTAATTCTATTTGCTACTTAGTACTCACGATATTACCTACAGGAAATCTCTTACCCTAAGGTTTTATTTAGGTATACCACCATCATCATTTGCTGGGTTAGTAAGGTATGGTATGGTTGTATATTAGGTCCTGGATTTTTTAAATTAATTTATTTATTTCAACTTCATGCACATGTGGTCACAGGAGGACTTAATGCCACAGAGTTCCTCTAGCAGTAAACCTTATACCTAAATTTACAATTGGATCCGATAGGTGGTGTTACAATGAGTTTGCCAATATTTTACAGACCATTTCCCGTTGGAAAACAGGGCAAGCCGCTAATAAGTACCTATATGTTTGGGATTTGAAATTATCCCAAACATTTTGTCTCGATGAACGAAACTGCGATATAAAGATAGCAGCACTCAGACATAAAATGTCAATCAATTAGCCTAATGGAATGAAGTAGGTACTAAATTTAGGGTTCTGTCAATATGCGCCGCTACTCATCATTTAACGAGTTTTAGCTAACTGTTACGGGTCACCTGCTTTTTGTCCAAACGGGAACTAAAATCATATGAATATAGCAACCAAGATTAATATAAGTATACCGTGTATTTAGTGTATTTCACTGAGAATTCATTCGAATATCAACTGAGTTTAAAAGTGGGCGATAAATAAGAATGATAGTACATTGAATTGCCTCACCAAGTGACTATTACGCAGCTTATTGGCTCAGACAGAAAACTTTTGAATTGAATGTCTATTTAAACGAGCTCCATAGACAAGTAAGAGTTTTAATTAAATTTAATTTCGGAACCAACTCATCGTTTATAATGGCACTTACGAACTTTACAGCAGATATTAACACGAATTTGTTTTCCTTAACGATTTCCAAATATTGCATTCCCATTTTATATCGATTAATATGTTATGAGATTTCATTTATTTATTTAACTTTCAAGGATGTTTACAGACTAATTACATTTTTTTAATATTTAGGTCGTGAATTGACTATGTATTGCTAATAGCAAGCCGCAATAACTAATTTTTTGTGATAGAACTATTTTGAGTGTCATCAACAATATGATATCTAGGTATAGTTTATTTATTTTTGTCTACTGCATCATGATCTTTCGATAGAAGATCGGATCGGAAAAATCATTGACGATGGACGAGGCACTTACTAAAGCTATCGTTGGGGTTACGATGTCTGACGGTAGCCGTTCCCGTAAAAGTCATGATAAACCAAGAATGAGTAGGTAGGTATACCTACTGACCTGACAGGCTCCAAAATAGCACACTTGGACGCAAGCGAGACTGACGTGGTTTAGTCCAGTAGCAAAGAATTCAATAGTAGCGCTTAAAAAAATTAGCATCTAGTTAAGCACCAGTACCTCGATCATAATATAGTTTCACAGAGAAGAAATAAATACCTATTTGTTTAGGTACTTAAAAACCCTAAACAATCATAGCGTGTCTTTTTAAAATATATTATCTTGTTTAAAAACTCAGTATAAAAATACTTTTCTAATGAATAACGCATTTTGAAGACGAAAAACCTATGTCGAACCACTAGTTAGTCAACTAGTTGGTCTAGTTCATTTGTTTAACATTTGTTTTTATAAAAAGTTGCCACAAGATTGTTTACCTATAAGTACTTATTAAGTACCTAAACAAATGAAGTATAGTTAACCACCTAGAAGAGGTGGCTGGATGCCAGCAAATTGATTTTCTGCTTACAACCGGGTTCTTAATCTCATTACGGACAGAACTTCAAGCCGTTTGAACTAATTGTCTACCCTTCAAATTACGTGGTGAAAAGACTAAATGGAGCACATTTTGTCACTGAACGAGGGCATGATATCTTTTGTGCTCACTAATAATCTCGTTAGGATACCTAAATAAAGCAATTCAGCTTTATAATTATTAATTTCTGCGCTATAACGATCTTTGTTTAGGATGATTCGCAGAGCCGGAGACCCATTCCAAGCCAAAACGAGTATTTATGAAATAATAATCCATTATGTAGTTTGTTGGCTGTAGGTATTGCGTTTATTGAATAAGTAATATTTTTTATTCATTAATATTTTTCAAGTACTTAATTACCTATTAACTAGGTACTAGTATTCTTCATGCTCGTGTTGTTTTCATAATTTCTTATGAAATACGTAAATTACAAACAAAATGTTTATATCGGAAAAGTTAATATCCAAGATGGGACTGAAACCCGCGATCATCTTAACATGGGGTACTTTTTCCTTGCATCTGCTAATATGGTAAAATAATGGACCGTGTCAAATTCCTTGATGAGTCAGTATTTGGACTGACTTGACACTATTTTCTAGAGATTAGATTCGTGTAGAGGTGTAAAATATATTACGATTTTCACATACCTACAGTCATATGATACAGCACCCCATTTTAACGTCAACATAATTTGCTTTAATCAGTAAAGTAACTAAATATTCTTGCTTAATAAGGAAGTTGGAACTTATCTCGGTTACACCATACAAAGAGAGAACGAACTTTGAGATAATGTTAAGAAGGAGGAAACTTTGTCAGAAAACACTTACATTTCTACCTGAAATGTTGAAAGTAACCTTCTTAGCCAAGGGACGCAATGTTATCCTTGTTTCTTAGGATAAATAAAACACTACTTTAACGGAAAGTGAATCACAAGGCCAATGCTGGAAGTTTGTTAGGTCAAATCACTTGGTATCTACAAGAATAAATCTATTATTCAAACGACCTTTCACACAAACAGTATTCAAAGTGAAGGTGATTCATTTATGCAGACCTAATCCGAAAAGCTATTAAGTAATAAAGCGCTCATTCATTTGTTATCAAATAGGGAGCTCAAGGTTTATCAAGCATAAAATTTTATTACAGCTCAATGATTCGTCAATGTTTAAAGGCTACAGAAAGGCAGATAGGTACATTAAAATATTATATTAATGAAGTCAATAACGACTCCTTTTCCTTGAAAATATACTACTGCATAGCATATACCTTTTGAGAGCTAATGGTAAGCGGTTATCAATGGGTTCAAACATAGCGTTTTCATAAACTCTCGAGAACCTTAATCAATCCTTTATATTTAATTTTAACCGATGCTGAATGTTCCTGTATTTCCGTTACATAAATTTCATTTACTGGTTGTGGAGATGAATATGCTGAGGTAGATGTGTGAAATCACGCGTGAGGAACTCTCGCATCCAGGGTAGCCGAAAAAGCCAGACAGCGGACCCCAAACTCCGAGGTGAATGCTTCGGATGCGACCAGGACTAACACAAGAATAATGTTGATGAAAAAATTAAACTGGCTACATATAACATAGATTCTAAATAAAATGCACTGTACTGGATATGACGAGTGCAAGGCTTGCCAAAATGCCATACTTATCTAACTGATTTTTTTTTTATAATATCACGCCTATATCCCCGAAGGGGTAGGCAGAGGTGCTAGCACCCACATTGCGCCAGTTTATATTTAGGTCCCAATGTAATAGGTGGCGAGCCTATTGCCATTAACCGGGCACTTATAAACCTGCGATAAATACACACATAACTTCGAAAAGCATCGCAGTCATTGGTGTGTGCCATGGTAAACCTGGGATCGAACCCGAGACCTCGTCTCAGCAGTCCATTACCCATACCACTAGGCTACCGCGGTTTTCTAATTGATACCTGGGTAATAGCAGAGACAATTATCGAGGTATGTGTAACTTACGACTAAATTATACTTACTGACTCGACTAAATTGTCATAATCAGAAATCCATTGAGATAATAATAGAGACTAATACAATAAGAATAAAAAATGATAACAAAAAAGAAAAAGGTACAAAGCGCTTCCACTGTTATCTCAAGTAATAGCAATTCGATTTAGATTTAATATGGAACAGTTCTATTGATCAAACAAACATCGGTAAAGCCTGCTCCTGATATATCCTTACAATTTCATATGTATACTGCAGAGAAATAAAGGTATTTCATTTTGTTCATCATTGACGCGTAAACTGTGGTTTGAGACCCTAATACACTCTCGGTTATGCGAATACTTCAGCGCGCGAATGTTATTTCGTGTTATTAGAATGTATGGGTGGTGTGGTAGTGACACATATATGTGACTAGCTGTTCCCCGCGGTTTCACCCTCGCTGCTAAGCACCTGTTGGTCGTAGCGTGATGTTATATAGCCTATAGCCTTCCTCAAGAAATGGACTATCCAACACTAAAAGAATTTTCCAATTCCAATTAGTAGTCCCTGAGATTAGCGCGTTCAAACAAACAAACAAACAAACTCTTCAGCTTTATAATATTAGTATAGATGTAGACTATCGATTCTCGCAGTTCCGTCTCGCATTGGTGTAAGGAGGCAACACCGCATCTAATATTTATAGCGCGGCGTTACAGCGCGCGAGAGGTCGCAGTCCCGAATAAACCCGACCGTCATCAATTGCTAGGAGCATCAAGGACCAAAATAAATAAAATTACATTCCCATATTTTCGACTACGGACTTCATACATCACGGTACGGGACAAGTTTATTTCACAAAGGGTCTATTTCGCCTATCCTAGGCGAGTTACGGATTGAAAGTTGTACATACCTACATACAGCCCTATCCCTTAGACGCCTTGTGTGACACCGCATAGCAACAAATGGGGTGGACCAAATTCTACTCAGCCAGGAACTACGCGACGGCTTGAAAGTTGTAAAGTGATAAAAACACTTAAATTCTTTTTTCAATTTAAGCTGTTGCTCGAAATTTGGAGTAAAACCTAATTACCTCAGAATAAGGCATAACAATGGAGCCTTTGAAAAATAAATATATTCAAACTTCATGTTGATCCGTGAATGAAATAATAATATAAGACTACAACATCTGCGGCCTTCTCCACATAAATTGGCTGACTTGTTTGAATTATTATTTTTTACTTAAAGCTGGTCGAAATTAGATGAGTAATAATACCTACTAAGAATTGTATAATAGAAACACAAGACATATTCACAATAGAAAAAAAAAGTTGTACTAAATAAACTCACTAGGAGTAAAGGAGATGAAGTAATATAGAATATAGACTATAAGCGCTCTTATATCAAGAAGCAGACACACCCAGACAGGTGGACACTGACCTCTGACCTCCATTAACCCGTCGCGCTGTAGCTGGCCTGTATTGAGGCTGAACCACAGGTGTCTTTAAGGCAAGGTCGAAAGATAGACCCTCTAATTGCCCGTCAAATAGCAGTAACATTCATCAGGCAGTTTAGGTATGCTACCGAGTAAAAACGGTGTGAATATAGATCAAACGGATAGAAATACGATGGTCACCTAAATTCTGTAGTTATTTTCTTTTACGCGAAACTTTGGACTAGAACATTGTAATACTTAACAGAATCATCAAAAATATGTTAAAGACAAATAAAATTTTGTTAAAGAATTTATTTTAAATATTCGATTGACCATTATAGATCTATTCACCCTTGGATCTCTATGCAAGACGTTTTACGGTACTCTCGATTGTCAAATAAAAATCATCTAAACTAAAGGTTCCATTTCTTTTTGGGGAAGTAGTGACGGTGAGTGTCGCTTATATATATATGTATTGGTTGGTGGTACAGAACTGTGAGTTGATTAATTTAGCCGTGACAAAGACGTTCCTAATTCGTACCGAAACAGCAGTTTTAGCAGGATTGCAAATTTGCAAATTTCGCAACAGTTTTACTCAAAAGTACTTTGTCAACATTTAGCAAAGCTGGATTATTACCAGTCGGAATAGCTCTTCAACTCTAGAATCTAGAATAGTACCTAGGTACCCACAATTCTGAAGGCGTATGCCTCGCTTAAAATAAACTTTGACTTAAACAAAATCGTACAAATTCTGCAATGTAATAAATGTTGCTCACCGGATCGTAATTACTCAATTGTGAGCGTTAGAACACCGGTTGGCATTCTAAACGACAGGCGAGAACTGAGCATCGGTAGTCATTTCTTTTAACATTTTAATAGGGCCAGCGAGGTATCACCTCATTTATAGTAATTGCTACCCGCACCCAACAGTAAAACTTTGTGGTCTGGGTTGAGTGTGCGGATGAAATATAATATAAAACTTAGAATCGATGTATCATTTCAGTTCTATAAAGTAAGTTCTTTATTTCGTTCTTAATCTATATATTTATGCGAATAGCTGACGTTATTCGACACGAGTAAATCCGACGTAGGTATCTATCTGTCTAATATGTATCCGATCCGATGTATGTAAGTATCCACAGAAGCAACAAATCCTTAGACTTTATAGATACCTTCTATTTACCATTATACCTCCGTTTTATCGAAAGCTTTTAATATATTGGGCTACTGATTAGATTAGTGGCACGGGTAATGGACTGCTGAGACGAGGGCTCGGGTTCGATCCCAGGTTTTACCATGGCACACACCAATGACTTTTTGATGGTTTTCGAAGTTATGTGTGTATTTATCACAGGTTTATAAGTGCCCGGTTAATGGCAATAGGCTCACCACCTATTACATTGGGACCTAAACATAAACTGGCGACATGTGGGTGCTAGCACCTCTGCCTACCCCTCGGTGATATAGGCTATGTTATGTTATGTGAAGGTAAAATATACCTATTACTTTAGGTCAATTGTTAGCACTTGACTTAATTTTAAATTTGTACCCAATTGCTTTCAGTAACATTTGAAAACCATGTTACACGCACAGGCGTAGCCATTATATTTGGGTAAAGCGGGTACTGAAAATCGTTCGGTTTATTTTTAATTTAGTTTGGTTTAAAATTACTGCGATTTCTAAAAACAAAGCTCGCCTTGTTCATTATAGTTACTGTACCGTATGTTCTGTACTTGTTTACCTCCAGTTTCCACGCAGATCAGATCTCTTGGATTTTATTTTATATGATAACTATACATGTAATAGATGAGATAACCAATTTAAAAGAATCTATATGGCCTAGATATACAAATGTATATCAGTTAGAGCGGAATCTTTCATAAATATTTTCAGTACAATAAACCATTTCGCCTGAACTGTCATACGTAGCGTGACCCGGCGCGCCCTTAGCCTTCGCACTACGCACTAATGGGGCACGACATGATGGATAGCCGAAGTACAGCGTGACACAATCGCGGCCTAACGTCCACGGGGGCCTCACTAATGGCTCACCCGACTAAATAAATATTGGTTATTTTTTAATTTGAAGTAATACTAGGAAACAAAAGGATAAATTAATTTGCATTAGTGTGACAGAATTAAAAAAGATTTTTTTTACTTGTGAGTTTTATGTACGTACCTACTAACTAGGTCATACTGTCATATAATCAAATACGGAAGTATAGTGTGGTGGCCAAGAACCACGAATATAACATGCAGAGAAGCGCTCAGCACAATCCGAAGGATGGCCTGCATGCATTTACAACAACACCGACAGCAGTGATGGAACGACTATTAAATATGTGCCTGCTGCATTCAGCTGCACAAATAGAGACTATTAAAACTCTCTAAAGACTTCAGTATGTATATATAATAGGAATAACACACTGATCTTCGGAATCTACCAGAGATGAGGTCTAACAAACAACAGCCCTAACTAGTAACTTCATAGTAATTACAACGTGATACTTCCTACTAGACAGGAATGGAGACAGTCTCAGAACCAATCAAGGTATTACACAAATCTGTTACATCGGCGGCTCCAAGACCGTAGATGGCACAGGAGCAAGGGTACACTCAGAATACTGCGATATCAGCGTCATTTCGCGCACGGAAAATAAAGCTATTGCTATATACACATTACGCGATAGGACTTAAGAAATTGTATCTTTCATTATTAGGTTACCTATTGTAGTGTGATAGAACACAACTACTTACTTATATACGTCCCTAAACTATTTCAAGAATTATCCCTTATCTCTCATTCATTGAGGAGGATCATTATCAGCTCAGCATTATCTACAGAAATACATACATATGAAGCAAAAATAGGATCATTACAAGAAATTCTATGAAATTGGTAAGTGTCTCTTGATTTCCTTAGCATCCCACCATCAGATCTGAGGAGGCAATGAGACCAACTCGAAAGTCACTCTTTGAAATAAAAAAGAACGTCTAAAATCGGTTCACTAATGACGGCGAAATCAGATAATATACATTTTCTGATGAATCATAGTATCACGTCGCATATAACCCTCCTCCTTTTTATAAATCGGTTAAAAACCATGAGTATTTTATCCTGGAAGCTTATTTTAGTTCTTACTAAGTAAATTGATCATGATATATCATTTTTCATTGTGAAAGACCGTAATGGAAAGAGGCTCGAGCTCAGGCCGCCTGAATATGACTTTAGGGACAATGGAGTAGAAGTTTCGTACAAAGGAAAGTCTTATTGCTTAAAATATAATTTCTTTAGATGTGGCTGACTTACAGTTTAAGCCTTGTGGTAATTGTGGTGTCTTGGAACTTTTGTGTACCTACTTATTCAAATAAATAAAATATAGAGTATGATGAGATGATAAGGCCTGCCTGATTCCTACCGCTACGCCGTAGATATCTTCAATACCGTCTTCTAGGAAACGCTGGAAATGGTGAAAAAGCTGGCAGGCGGACCTTGAGTTTCGAGTTCACGTTGGTCTCCGATGCAATCAGAAAAAAACCTCGCCATAATGATGATGAAGACCTGAAAGTAATTTACACTAGCTCCATGAGTTCTTTAAGAGAATAAAGAACAGACCATTTAATACTTGCAAGTATAAGCTACGAATTGTGCCTTATCTAATATTTCCGCTACATTTGTTATCGTTTGGGCATTCAGTAAGCGACATTGAAGCTTGAACAAGATTAATGTAAGGCGACTAAAACGTAATCACAAACTCACCAAACATGTCATACGATTTCGTAAAGCTCAGTTGTGCGGTGGCGTCGTAAAAATGTTATGAACTCTGAGGGTTCATCCCTGATTAAATAGAACAATTAGGACTGCTAACACAGAGAATAAACCTTGTGGGTAAGCAACCTTTATGTCCATATACAGCCTTATATAAAATCTGTGTGTGTACGTGTAATATAATAAAATTATTCAAGACGTGTTCATGTAACTCAGTTGGTTTCTACGTAGAAAGGGAGGGAAAGAGCGCGAGTGTGATCAAGTCTGGGATGGACCTTTTTTACATTTAAATTTATTTTGTTACTATGTTAACATTTTTTATAAATTGTATTTGAAAATGCCGGTATTTCCAAGATCGAAGGTAAACCCACCACAGTAACATATCTTTAATCACCCGGAAATTACTCCACCAAATAAAATCAAACGACTAAAATGTATGCAGGCGAGAATTTCAATAAAACTACGCCGAAGTTCCGTAAGTCAGGAATCAGTTAGGGTAGAGGCAATCAGTTAGGACGTGGTATCGCTTGAGAAAAAGTAAACTTGCTTAAGACACATACTTGTCATAATCTTCATCTTAATCATCAATCATCCCATGATGATTCAGTAGCAGCAAATTCCCAGTATCATCCAAAGTGTATTAACACTAAACGATAGTAAAATATTCTATATGTTATGAAGCAGATATAATGTGGGTGTATTGCGATGTTCAATGAATTTATTAAACGCAATAAGATTTTGCAATAGTGACGCAACCTTCACAACTCTTCGATATTATTATTAGACACGTTCTGAATTCTATTATAAGTTATTCTAGGTTCTTTGAAAGGTCTTATATTTTTAGCTGTATGAACTTTGTTGTTGACGTGTAGATAGAATGATTTTTAATAAATAAATGAAAACCAAAAGAAAAGGAGCGGCCGGTACAGTTTTTATAGAAATCACGGCTTTCTTTCAATGACGAATGGTAGATATTTAAAGAGGGCATTTTTTACAATCTTCAATAGTCAGGTTTACGTCTCATCATCACCGTTTACCCACATCATTCGTGCCTTGACGTACACGTGTAGCCATTATATTCTGATAGATTCATCATCATTCATCACAACTTCAGAGCATATACCTACCAACAAATAAACAGCTACTGTTGATCGCTAAACACTTCATCATTCACATTTAACAAGTCAACATGTACGGTAGAGTTTTTCCTGTATAATTGCGCACGGGCCCATTACGATTTAGGTCTCAGTGTTAGACTATTGTTCTGCTCATGTTAAATATCGTCTAAAATATTCATCATCATCATAGTCCCAGTTGAATGCAGAGCGTCTTTGGAGCCGGGGGTGTGCTCTTTATCTTAAGCTTTTGCTGAAACGACTACCTACCATATGACCTCCCAAGCCCAATAGGATAAGTACTGACTAGCAGGTCGACTTGAGCCTTGATAATCTTAGTGGAGCCTCCAAACACCCGTCACAAACATTAGATAAAACTTTTGTTTGTAATTTTCCTCACGTTGTTTTCTCCTCTAATAAAAAAGTAATAATTAAGTTCTAATAGTCACATGAACTGCGAAAGGTCAGAGATGCGTGACCGGGACTAGAACGTGTCCGCTCGGCTTTCATTACTTTACTGTTATTGTTCATTGGATTGTCTAACTGTAATATATAGCTTGCTTAGGAAAATCGGCTACATCGAATGTGTTTCTTAATTTATAGAGCAGGATTGCTTATATTTTTGATTTTATACTCCCAATTCTTATTTTCTCGAACAGACTGCACTACTACTACCAAATTCTGTCCATCCAGTGTGCTGCTATCGGATTGAATCGCAAAATACTTATAGAGTAGTGCGTGATCTCCCGGAGTCACTCATAAGATCTTCCGGTTTACCTACAATGGTATATGGGCATGTAGCTACATAATAGAATAAGCTATATTGCTTATTATGACATGACAGATAAAATACTTAATACTAGTGGCCACAATATCAGGATCTCACAAACTGTATTTAAATACTGTTTATGTTGGCTAGTCATATTTTAAATACCTTCGAAATGAGATTATTACAATTCCTAATAAGAATAACTAGAAGAATACTTTATACCTATTTACCAGTACAAAATTCAAGTCCTATTATCAAGTCATTCTGGAAAGATGATTACTAGAAAATATATTGGGGGAGGTAGGGGAACCCACTACCTCACCCACGGTTTAACAATCCCAACGATAGCAATAGCAAAATATCACTAATTGCCATAGAAAGGGATGCGGTTTGGCATTCCAAAGATTTTTTACCCGAGGAGATATGAATTCGTATGTGCAATATTCCACAAGTGCGAAATACAAACCTCGTCACGTGTTTCGCCTCTACACGAGGCTCGCTACAGAGCGACGAAGCTCAGAAATAGTCGATTACTTATGAAGAATTCAACATTGGATTATAATGAAAACGTGGTTTAGTTCAAATAGCGGAATAAAATATTATTCCGTGAAATTAGATAGCGGAAAAGAATTTATGAGGTAGATATTCCTTTCTCACCGTGTTCAACTAAAAGGGGTGGCCATGATTGTCGAGATTTTCTTAGATGATGAGATTACAATCTCGTGCCGTACATTCAAAGAGCGCTTATAACTTTCTGAGTACACATGGCTGGAATTTAGTGGTTGTGAACAGTCGAAATTCAAGGTTGGAGTTATTTTTTTGTGTATCAACGAATACGAGAATTCAAAATATTATAAATAGGAAAAATTCAATCGTACAACTTCTCTCACTCACTACAAAACCTTTGTGACCTCAAATAACTATTAAAGAGCAGAATTTCGCTATATACGAATACAACAGCTTTAATGTAGCGATTAAAAAGCTTTTTAACCACAAAACGCCATTAAACACAATTGAACTTAGGAATCTAGACACGCGGGAGCGTGTCAAGCCAATGTTCAAGAAACAGAACTGGCGAGCCGCACCGTGTGTAATATTACACGAACCATTTGGAGCCACTTTTGACCTCCTCATAAATCAAAAACTATTTTACATAAACGTATCAAATTTGGCTCATATATTGAGACTTGCGAGATACATATGTGTTCTAATTTTCATAAGCTTATCTCAAACGGTTATTTAAATATTAATGTCCAAAATTCCTCATTTTTATCACTGACTGACCTATAGACCAAAACTCTAACCCAGTTCCAGATGACCTAGAGAGTTAAAATTTGGTATGCAGATAGGTTATTAGATGATTTCAAAGGAAAAAATAAAAAACTGGCAATTTTTAAATAATTAGATTCTATTATGAACCCTTATAACATAAAAACCTTATATTACTTATAGGAGACCAAAACTCTAACCCAGTTCCAGATGACCTAGAGAGTTAAAATTTGGTATGCAGATAGGTAATTAGATGAATACAAAGGAAAAAATAAAAAACTGGCAATTTTTAAATAATTAGATTCTATTATTAACGCTTAACATAAATACCTAATATTACTTATAGGGTACCTACGTTATTAACTGGGATTAATTATTATTTTTATATTTAGCGCACAAATAGTGTAAAATCATTACCTAACCGCCCCGACTTAGCCAAATTGAGTATAAACAGAAAACGTTAAAAAAAATTGCGGATACGGAATGAGCAATTCACTCAAATATTTCAAAGATACAAGAAAATATAGAAAATAACACTGAGAAGAAAATTATACCCCGTAAACGTAGGAAAATACAGTAACTCATTCAATTGTTTTATATTTATATAGTCTACTTTTAATTTTATTAATTTATTAAAAAAATTATTAACGCATCATTTAAGGCCTATACATACCATATCCGCCCGCTCGCAAGGTTGGCTCGGCGAGTTAGAACGGCGGCATTAGATATTGTAATCTATTATCCCATCAAAAAAATAAATTAAAAAAGGAGAGCCAAGTTCAATACAAAAATTATTCTCTGCTGTGGGCTTGGCAATGCAATTGTTTTATATTTATAAAGTCAACTTTTAGTTTTGAATTTGTCCTTTTAAAAGGACTCACGGCGTTACGAGGATATGTACTTACCTACAAAAGTAATGATATCCCACCAAAACATAAATGTAAAAAAAGGAGAGCCAAGTTCAATACAAAAATTATTCTCTGCTGTGGGCTTCGCCGCAAAAAGAATGGAGATCAGAGATTGAGTGCCAAGTTCTATGCAAAATCCAAATATGTAGTTTAATGGCTGACTTGGCTGGTTTTCCCATACGAATTATATAGCCTTCGCATGTTTTAAACCTGTTACCTTTCGGTTCTTATTTTATTATTCCGAAAATTTGGCTTACTGGTATAAACTACCCATCGAACATAAGGCTCTTCCATGACTGTGTAAAAGTAGGTACTTAATAATAATTCGTATGGGAAAACCAGCCAAGTCAACCAATAAACTACATATTTGGATTTTGCATAGAACTTGGCACTCAATCTCTGATCTCCATTCTTTTTGCGGCGAAGCCCACAGCAGAGAATAATTTTTGTATTAAACTTGGCTCTCCTTTTTTTACATTTATGTTTTGGTGGGATTTCCTATTACACAAAACAAACCTTACACTAGAAATAAAATAGACATATAAATAACATTATCTATAATATAACAAAAAAATAATTTAGATAATGAACAGTATATACCTATTAATATAAAATATCTAGGATACAGTTAATGCTATCATAACTAACGTATCGATCGTAAGAATAAAAAAAGTAAAGATCGTGTCATTTCCCTACCTACCTATAATAAAGTCCATAGTATTCTATCGGTAATAAATATCAGTATAAAATTCATTGTATAAACAGTCTCGTACTGGTGGGTGGTGTGTATTGACAATATTAAAGACTTATGCGACAAGCCAGACGCTGCCGCTGTAAGGCCGTCTGCGAGACGCCAGTTGCACGGTTCCGTCTCGACAATTCTAAACGTATACCCTACTATGTATTTAGTGATCAATGTATTTTATACTAGATTCATTTAATAATATATATTCTTCTTGTTTTATATGGGTTATTTATTAAACGTTTCTGGGCTTTTATATGCAACGTGTACCTAGAGTTTCAGAAGATAGGCATACAAAGCGGTAGTCCTTTGTTTGATAGTTCCGACAGGCTCCTACAAATCTGGGAATTTTAGGAAGTATGTGTGTGTTTATTGAAAATTCGAGTTCTTTGTCCTGCTGCAGAGAAAGAAAGTTCTGAATAATATATTATAATATAAGCAGTATGTAGAATAAATAATAGTACTACGTAGCCATTCAGAAATATGGACAATAGTAAGGTTTTGTATCACCATCCAGCATTGTCCTACTTTAACTGTGACAATGGTGGGACAGTCACAATAGTAGAATAGCTGGTCTTATCATATACTGCATCTGTTTGTATGTACCACCTTTGTATGTAGGTATGAATTGTTTAGCATCAGTTATACGTACGTTACGTATGTACATGCCCTAACACAATATAGTACAAACACATCAGGAAAGTTTTTTTTATTATTTATGGTAACAAGGCGTTGTATATCGTAGTCATGTAGTCTAATAAAAGAGTCCCAGTCGCTTATTGATTTATGAAAAGTTATATGAGTAT
Source organism: Pelosia muscerda (assembly GCA_963691645.1). Taxonomy (NCBI): domain Eukaryota; kingdom Metazoa; phylum Arthropoda; class Insecta; order Lepidoptera; family Erebidae; genus Pelosia; species Pelosia muscerda. The sequence continues at coordinate 12,955,179 of OY829100.1, forward strand.
AGAGTGTGTCTATGAGAAGAAATTTATATACCTTCACATTAAAGCGACACGTAAAAATGAAGCGTGTCTATACACTGCATACTCTAGCCAAATCAGATAAATATACCTATGTAATTTAGTAACGTAGATCTAATTGTATCCAGCCCAAAACACATAAAGTATATCTACTTTACTACATACATACTGCGCAAAGTAGGTACCTACATATAATTTTTGATTTCGGTAGGGTATACAGAGTTTATTTGTCTTTATGGAATGCACGCTCCTGCTTTTTATCTATAATATTTTGTAACTAGTACAGCTGATTGCATCCGAGAGGGCCTTCGCTGGCCCTGGGTCAGCCGTGGCGCGTGGGATATGCCAAAAACTACCTCACCCTCGGCAACTGGTGGCCAAAGACACGACATAACCACTCTCGCTGACTTCGGTGGTGGGTTTTGGTGAGAATTCCGCACGGAAAAAAAATATAAAAAAGTATAACTGATTGCTGATTGGTACATTTATTGTTCTTTATAGTATTTCGAAGTTCCACTGCAGACTCACAGTTAGACTAGAGAGTGAACCCTAACCGACTTGGGGAAAGGCTCAGAGAAAAATGAGTCTTATAGATAAAACATGACATTACTTCTATTAATCTTTTGACTCTAATTGTACTTACATGACTGCATTTACTATACTACTATCGTTGAGTGGTGAAGTAGCTATTACTTGACTTTATGATATCTCAGATCATTCTCAAAATAAAACCCGAAGAGGCTCATCACATTTAAAGTTAATTGTCTCATAAATTGCCGAGGCCGGGAGCCTCGGGTGTATGGTGAGAATAATCTACTGTGAACACGCTGCCATTACACGACGTAACTACCGGCTACAATTACGAACTATATTGTTTTAATTAACATTTTTATGTCTTGTACTATCGACCCGCTTTCTTACGAAGATACATGGGTTGACTTTTATAACATGAGAAATTGCAGCCGAACTTTGAAACTTTCACGTTCCATAATACAAATTAGCGCGACGTTTCGACCATGTTACACCGGCCGTGGTCAGGCTTCCAAATTCAAAGTTAAGTATGAACCTATAACATGATGGTGTTAATTCCGTTAGCAAAGGCAAGACGACACATTTCTTGTTGCTACAACTAAGCATGCAGGCAGAGTTGTGACATATTTGAAATACTTGTATTTAAAATACAAATACAAAATACAAAATACGTATTTTGGATTTTGTACTTAAGTACTTTTTTAAAAAAGTATTTTGTATTTTATTTGAAATACTATTCGAGACGTATTTTGTATTTGTGAAATGGTTTGTAAAATACAAAATACTTTTTTATTCTTAGCTTCATTTTTCTAAAGCATTCCGCGATTCAGTAAAAACAAAAAATGGCCACTAGTGGCGCAGCAACTTTGAAAGTCTATGCGCAAAATGACAGATGAAATGAAATGCACATAAAACCTGACCAATAATATATAAGGGACCCCTTTTGACAATCCTCAAAGTCACTGTTACGTTTTGCTGTGTTGGCAGCTATTTCATTATTTCTGTGTTGTTCGCTCGAAATGTCTTTAAAAAAATGCCAAAACAAATTGTATTTAAACAATATGCCGTGTAGGCAATGAGACGTTATTTTAACGATTCGTATTTAAGTGATTATGAATGTATATACGACAAATTGAACGTGTTTGCAATGGTGACCCTCTTTCATGAGACTTTGCCTTAACTTCAGCTTAACATCAGGCGAGGTGAAGTCAAATTGACGTGACATAAATAAAAAAAAATACATAAATAGAAAAATATACTTATAAAAAACCGGTACGATTATGCGTCCACACAGACGCAACATGTCAGATGCTCTTTTTGAAGAGCTTGTGATTTTAAAATCTTTAATAAAGAAAATTACCATAAAGTATTTTATTTCAATAAAGTATTTTGAAAATACGTATTTTGTATTTAGTATTTAAATATAAAAGGCAAAAGTATTTTGTATCTTGCATTTGAAATACTATATTAAAAAAGTATTTGCATTTTGTATTTAAATACTTTTCGAAAAGTATTTTGTACATCTCTGCATGCAGGGTACCTACGTAACGGACCCAAGGTCATGTACAGTACACCTGTTTCGTGCAAATAATAATATCCGAGTTTCGTACAAATAATGTGAAGTAAGAAATGACCACTAAAAATTCTACCCCCGCGATGTCGAATGGGATAAAACAGTCACTTCTTGATAAGGACATGAACCTTAGTAATACCCCAGATTAATAAATAGTTACTGTAATACGCAACTACCTTTGAGACCTCTCAGAGGTAGTTGCGTATTACACCTGTATTGACGAGTGAATTTTAAGTACCTACATCGAATTTGCCATTTGGTTGGGGTTCTATCAGAGACTAAAGAATATCTTGTGTCTTTGATTTGTGATTTAATCTGGAGAATTAAGTATCACGCAGTTGGAGATCACTGCTAATTATTTTGAAAATAATCAAAATAATTAGTTTAGTTTGAGTTATGCTATTTTAGGAGCTCATAAACCAGGTTTTACCAGGAGATTCGTGTTGCCGAAAAGAAAAGGGGGAAAGGGGGAGGGGAGAAGACAAATAAGGGTTTCTCGGTCTTCCCACTGACAACACAAAACCTCTCAAAAAAACAAGTGAGCTATGGCTACCGTACTCACCGTCGAAAACACAACACAAGGTTATTATTAGACGCGGTATTCTGTAGGGCGGAGGTAATTCCCCAGTCGGACTGCTCAATTAGAACGGGAGATACCGTCAGGTCCTACCTCCGTTAGAATATACATACATACATATATTATTGGAATCAAATGTAGCCCAAAAAGAAAGTATAAAATTAGCATCTGTGCAAGTAGTTCGATAGTTAGTTTAACAACTAATTTAATCTTGGGCCCCTTGTTAATGAGGTCATTGGAAGTAATAGAAATATTTAACATTCCCCGGGACCCGCCAAAAGTTATGCCTTTGTTTTCATGGGTCGCTGCTGTTGTACGAGTAAGTGTAGGTATATGTTAGAAGACTGAATGGAATCTGACAAATTAAAAAACATGATAGAAGAACCATTCCGGCCTAATTTTAATTTTATAATCAAATACAGAGAAATGTTCATAGTTACCTGCAATAACCATACACATAACACTTATCTAAGTTTTGTGTGTATAAATGATAGTAACCTGGCATATATGCTGTGTAGAGATGAAAATAAATATTGTAGTCGATTACAAGTAGAGAGGAAGATTTAGGAGAGAATGATATGGTCGGAACGGGAGTGAATGGTGAGATTACCAAACAAAGACGAATACCAGTCTTCAGTTTATAATTAAATATTTAAATGTGTATGTAAACTCTTCAAAAATGTTATACCTAATGCATCGTTTCACTTATAACGACTATCATAGAGCTCCTAGTAATGCATGTCGTCTAAGCCCATTATGCAATAAGCCTCGTAAAAGTTTTACCCCGCAGTGCGAAAATGGTTTAATGCGAACTAGTAGAGCAATGGCACGTAAGCTGTGCGAATACACAAATAATAGGCCAAAGCTCATGCCAAAAGGATTATAGCGGATAGCAACTGCTGTAGTTTCGCAGATAAGCACGAACAATGCAATAAATTCACTTAATTTCAGATTTGAGATAAAATGTTTGTTCTATATTAATATTTTTCGCGAAATAATAATTCATCCAATACAATTTAACCACATTTATTGTGTTCAAACTGTAAACCCACAATACTGGAAAAACTCAATTTAATTTTTAATACAAAGTAGCAAGTAAGTATTCAAAATTCGAAACAGCTAGGTATTAGTGAAAAAAGAAACGCAATATACGTAACTGGTATACATAACATAACAACAGAACCTTGTAGTTGTATTACGTGGTTATCACGCAATTTATACATTAGGGACAAATTATAACTGAGAGTGGTTTTTAAAATTCTAAGGGCAAATAATCTGACAGCTTTGCCTTGAGATCCTGGGGTTCGATTTTCCGCGTTGGATGGTATTAAAGAGTTCTTTTGGTAGAAAACTAGCAGCAGCACATCTGGAAATGTTGCTTGATGGTAAGTGGTTTGTCTCCTTTTACTTAGAGTAAATTTGTCATAGTGTATCGTATTCTACTAGTCAAGCCATTTCATTTGTCAAAAAAAATATGTATCCTATCGTAAAAAAATATATATCCTTCGTGGTGGCGGCCATCTAGGACTGATTTTCATGAAACATAGCTAAGAACCCTTCCAATACTACAGTTGTGTATAATGGATATATTTTTATGGTCGTAAATATCATAATTCACGCAAATATGTTATTATACTTGTGTTATATTATTCAATATAGGCTTTTGGCTGGCTAAAATCAGAAACGCGTGACCAAAGGAATATGAAAAATTTACATATCTTTATAAAATGTTTCGCAAACGCTAGGAAAGTTATATTACATTATATAGATACATACCTACATACACACCGTCTTGGCACGAATCGATCATTATATATCGAATTAAGTGAGAAAACGGTCTGTACCAAAAAGAATTGCTCAAAGTTATCTTCAGAACTGTACCTTTCAAACTCACATAACCACATGACGTGTAATGTAGGTACAAGGGTTCCCAAATCTTTAAGTGCTTACCATCATCATAAAATGTAATTTCGATAGCACTCATTTCTTAATACCTTTACTTTAATCTCATTAGGTAAACCACTATAGAATCTATTCCAGCGGTATTGTATCGGTTTAGTATCGCGAAAAGGTCAATAAGTTTATTGATCAACTTATTGACCTTGTGTATAATTTACCAATACTACCTATCAATCGAAGAAATTCAATGCACCCAACCGTTCAACCCGTTTCAACGTTCAACGGGTTTCAACCCGTTGGTAAAGTTGCATCGGGTAGACTGATATTTAAACAAGTCTTGTGGTGTTCTTATATAAGTTCAATTTTGACGATAGCTATAGGTAATATTTGATGTTCACTAACCTATATAGGTATTTATTTTCATTAGTAATCTACCAGCACAGAATTCTACTGTCGCATGTCGGTTTGTTTGCTAATACCACAGTCTATATTTGTGCTGTCTAAATATTCTGTACTTCTCTCTAAACGATTGCTGCAAAATTAAAACATTCCACGAAGAGTTCTATATTTTCTGATTATTTTACATTCCCGCTACAGCGTACCGTGTAATGGAATATGTATGTTTATGATATCATTCTACGAACATTGTTGTTCGCTTATAATATACAATATCTTATTTTCTTTGTGTTTTCATTTTTTGGCAAATAATTTGATATGGCAACAATAACAGCAAACAACAAATAGATTACTTTTATTTCAACATAATAATGTACTTGTACCCCTTATGTCTCTAATACAAACTTTCGAGTTCTTTCTTTGAGTTTATGATATATATGGTGACGTCATCTTTCAGCTATCTCTATTTCTGTCTGTAATAACACAACTAGCGGGTACTCGCCCGCGCATATATATGAGGGGTTAAGCGAGTTTCTGAGCTATCTGTGGCAAAGAAAAAGCAGGGTTTCTTAGTCTTCTCACCAACATAAAACCTCTCCTGTTAGCTCGGCTGCATCCAAGTGTTTCACTCCGTAGTGCTCCTTTTGATCAATATTCCTTTTAAGGTAGCGACTCCAATGTGATCTCCTAATGTTGAGAGTGACGCCTGTGCTAGATTATTTATCCTGTGTCCTTTAATCCTTGTACCGACTTGCAGTTGCAGCTGGATTTACCTCACTACCAATAGTCTTGACAGGACTCCATAAATCATATTTATCAATTTATAGAATTATATTGGTATATGGCCATTCGTTTCTGGAACGATGATATACGCGTAGTATAACAATATAGGTATTTTATGGGTTACACTGCAAATGTTGTTATATTCAGGCCATCAGTTGACCCTGTTTGCCAGATATGAGTACGACTATGAACTATACTGATGGAAAGCGTAGACATTTATTATCATGGACTGTTTTCCATTTTGACAAGAGTACCTAGTAAATTATTTTGTATCACAAAGTACCATAAAGTTATCAGTAATGCTTAGAAGGACAGAATGTGCGAGTGACGATGTATTTACAAAAACCTGGATGCGAGAAAGTGACAGAGTAGACGAACTATGCAACGGTTTTTATACAGCACTCAACCTTTCGGATTTTGCCTGTTGTCATTATCAATGCATATATTTAAATTCGTTTAGCATTTAAGTAAGTAAGACGGTAATAATGAGACTGTTACTCTATTCATGCTAGTAATAATAACTTTATGTAAAATACATAGCTTGCTTTCTCCTTTGCTTTCTTAGAAATTACCATATACATTTAAACATTGTCTATTACAATACTGAAACATGAAAAATGGACAGGTGTAAGTATCGTACATAATATGCCCGTAAAAGATCCTCATTCATAAAATCCTATCTTATTACCACATCTGGCTTGAACACGGTATAGTGTACTTTTTGACCCTGGAATACTAGCAGGCCGAGAATACCACGCGAGCAAGCCCGTGGACATCAGATAGCGTGAAATAAAAGAAGCATTACAAAACATTCTGCGTATTAGACACTATTATTATAAAGGCTTGTTTATTTTTCCATGGAATAAGCCCATAACTCTAAACTAAGGATAACTTATCGTATTAGTCATCGTCTAATAAATTCCAGTAAGACTGTCGTAGTGCTTTCAAAGAGTACCAGTAACCATGAGAATAGACTTGCCCTAGTTAACTCTTGAAGGCTTTAACTGCGCTTAGAAACGACGCAGTGTATCAATGATGATGAATGATTGAACTGAATATTTTTTAATTATATGTTCTATTCCTGATTGCATGTCGATTGTCGAATAAATTATTCCATATACCTATCCTGTTCTACGAGTGTTCTGCCAGTATGGATGTTGGCTACATTGTTTTCACTGTCGAATAATGATCATTATTATAATGAACTGCCAAAGCGAAATACTCTCACGACTAAAAATTTTAAAGGTATTTGAATTTGAAGATTCAGTTGTTTGAACCGCGTGAAAGTGCTCTTTACGAATCAATATATGCAGGTGACGTAACGCGCCTGTCGCGCGTTTAATAAAGATTCTTCTAATAATAGAAACCAAACCAAAACACATTGAGTAATTTTTGCATCAACCAACAACAAATGGACTGGATTTTCTTTAAAAAGCGACTATTTTTTTAATATGTACAAAATACAGATACAAATCATTGTCAATTTGATGATATAAGTAGTATAGATGTAGATACAAACTGTGCTCATTTTGCGGACCCAAAACTTTCCCTAGTGCTTATGAAAATATGACTGGAATTTTAGCGATACAATCACGACGACCCTCGCCAGCGGGTCATAATCATAAGTTAAAAATGATACGAGTCTAGAAAGTTCGAGAACTCCTTCAAGAATACGCGATCGAAGGTCTAAAGAAATTGATTAGAATCATAGATTGTTAAGCCTTTATGAAAGTTGATTAGTTTCGAATTATCTGTGAAACTTAACGTTTCAATTCATAAATCATTGTGATTGACCTTGTTAACGAAACAACGCTTTTTGTGATCTTAGTAGACTGAATAGGCGTGTAGCAAATTATTGTGAAGTAAAATTATTCTTATATACAACCAAATTATTTTGGAGTACAATATAGGACAGCAAATCGCTTTACGTGGACGCGACGCTAGAACAATTAGGAATGGTAAACGTTAACGGGCCTTAATGTGGGTTCAATGCCAACTAACAATAAATAGTTTCTCTTACAATATACACAAGTAAAGAAGTCCTGCGGCAGTACGCAGCCGTGAAAACGATAAAAAAAATATATGATACCATTAGAAACTAAATTATTAAAGCAAATGGCAGGTCGTTGTGTCTACGTGCCTAAGTCTTACATCCCTCGCGTAGTCTGACCTCTATTATGTAAAAAATACGAAAGAAGTTTGAATGTATTTTGCAATAGTGCACTACTAGCTGACCTAGAAGTGACAGGTGGAGCCGTCTGTCAACCTACAGAAGCAGGCTGCGGCGATAGCACTACCTCACCTCCGACAACTGAAGACCCAAAAGACGGCGTGCGTTTTAGTCGGTTCGAGTCCGACATAACCTACCCAACCGGCTCCGGTGCGAGGGTATCGTTTTTCGCACGATAAAAAAAAGGCTGCGGCGATAGCGCAAAGCGCAACTATATTAGTTTTTGAAGCACGAAGCTACCTAATATTTATTTGTATATAAGATATAAGTACTTTGACGGGTGACCCATAAAAGGTCAGGCAATTAAATTCTTACTCTGACCATGATTCATGACCCGTGTTTCTTATGTTATTATTTCATTACGAGCTCTAATCACGTAACTTAAAACTCATTAATAATAATATTTATAACTGATATAAAAACGTCTATTTGTAAAGTTTATACATATCTTTGATTTAATAACGAAATTGTTAAACATTTTTTCTAAGCATTCGTGACTCATTCATATTAACATCAGTGAGAAAACAGGCGACGATGACACTAATAATACCCATACATTTACACATAAGTAGGTATAATAAATAGGTATGTTGCGGAATGAGGTCACATCCGTCTACTGTAGACTGCTGTAAAAAGCTGATTGGAACTGAAACGGGCCACTTATTGATTTTATAATAGAGTACCGACTTACAACGATGAAATCGATGAGGGGCTACTCGACCACCCCAGTTGGCAGTAAGTATACCTAATCATGCAGGCCAAGCAAAGTTTTTTAACTACGTTTTGACCGTAATTATATTTCTACATCACTAATATTCAGTCCAGGGTCTAATTCAGTAACGCTATCCAACGTTTTTGTAAGATTTCAATTGAATTATAAATAAAAACGTAAAAGAAATATTTGTTATTCAGTCAATCAATCAATCAGCCCATCGAATTCGACATAATAGGCCTCTCTCAATGTTAGGAGGCTTTGGCTTACTGTTACTACGCTGGCCAAACTTGTTGGTTTAGGGATTTATTTCGAGTTTTCCTTCTCGCACAATGATATCATTTGCGTATTTGTTGCGTCTTACAACTTCCTTCGGATGAGATATGGGATATTTTTCTATGATCTGCCAAAAGAAAACCTATACACATATACGTGAGGTTTTAATCAGATACAATTTGAAATGACTTCATTTTGAATTTTGCTTCCATATTTTTTTATGAGAAATTACATTTTCATAATATATGTTTATATTCCTCATATAATAAAGCCAGCTGCTTATCTTGGAATACCATACCAACTCACGTGTCCTTGCAACAGACCCGAGTCCTTCAAGCGCCGCAAAGTGCATCTCCCCACACCAGGGGGCTAGAAGGGGATATCATGTTTCCCAGAGATATCCGCGGGTCTGCCGGTGTGCTAGAGATATGTCTTGTATAATCTTACTTCTGGCAATCAAGAACCTTTAGACAGCGTGCGTCTTAGTCGGTTCGAATCCGACATATTCACTTGGTGGAGGTGATCCTCGGAACGGTACTCGGATCCGTGGGGATATTGCGCATCTGATCAGGGCCGTCAAACTGAGCTATTGACTTTGCATTCAGCTTATCATTAAGCGAGGAGAAGTTAAATTGACGTGTCCTAAATAAAAAAGAAAACCAACCACTATCGTAGGTTATATCAGTTTAGAGCCTATCTTTATTCGAATTAGATTCACTGTAAATATATATTCAAACGTAAACTCTACACAAAGCTTGTAACAATACGCAAATATCTAAACAATGTTCTTAAGTTAAGACGTCGTCGTTAGTAAAGGTACGTAAGTACTTATGAAACCTTATCGCCACACTGTTGCCACTTTGTTAGCTTTATTTTCTCATACTTTACAAGCAATGAAATATACATCGGTACCTGAATCAGTTATAAACTTATCTTTCTTCGTCGAAATACATAACACCTTGAACATAAAGCAAGTTTATATGACGTCAGTTACCTATTTATAATCACGAACCTAATACGAATAAGTAAGCGAACACCGTTTAGGAATAAAGCTTTTATTTCTTTCAGTCAGGCTACAATGTTAGTTTATTCTGACAAAGAATATGTGCAGTTGTGTAATGTGAATTACGTTTCTCCATTACATTGGGAGTCAATGCCATTTAGGTAGACTTCTAACAAACGTCTCACATGTTGTATTATTATAGCCTGCTAGAAAAGTAACTAAATCACTTCGTTTCATAGAATTCTCTCTCTCCATTAAAATCGTCTGCTAAGTTTGTCTACTTGGCATCTTATAGAAACGCCAACGTAGCGGCGGCGTCTGGTCGATCGTCGCGTCTAATCCAGGCAGTGCCATAACAAGTGATACAATGCCCGTTAGCGGTATTATTGGTGTAGGGTTACGTAGACCTACAATATAATCCTGTTAGTAATACGTACCTTTCATGAACGTAACAATATTCTTCAGGAAACGTTCAAGTTACGTATCCTCCTCTAATAACTTTACTAATATTGGCTAAACTATGTACTGGTGTTTAATATTTAATATCACCCTTTAACAATTAAACGTATGATAATATTTGGTTTATTATCTGAAATAACTTACTTTATTCCTAAAATAAGTTCCCAAGGGTTACGATAACGAGATCAGAATTCCATGCAGTGGGACCGCAAGTAAAAGCGGGTTTCATAAAAATGTCTTATAAGCTCTATATCTATCTCTTTGCTATATACCTAGCTCTATTATACTACTTTGAGTATTATCCAACGACCCCTATTTTTTAACCTCGCCATCATTTTAGTTGGGCTTTTACAAATATACTTAAAGAATGTGTATATTTTCGGTTGTACCAAGTCAGACTATATTTCGTGTACTCACTTCATCCCATGATATTTCAGGACTCCGTAAGACATGAATAGAAAAAATGGCCAACATGATGTAGACTTCAAATACTACAAGATTACAAGAAGTATTGAAAAATTGCGATGTCTTGTCTATTGGTGCTACGAGTTGTCAAAAAATAAGTACCTATAACATACGGCACTCGCTTAGTACATTATTTAATTTACCTCTGAAAATAATTTAATTTAATTACTCTGTCAAAACCGCTTCCGCACTCGGGAAAGGACAGATTTTACGAACAGTCAATTAACGTCAATTAACGGGTTTAAAAGAGTCCTTTATTTAGTTTCTAAACGTACTATCAGACCAGTTAAGCCTAGCTTCAACATTTTACATCAAGTAGGTACCACGACAGCTATCCCAAATGAGGCAAAAAGTAGTCTCCTATCGTTATATAATTTAAAACTACTTTCACATTTAGATCTAAAAAAATCGGAAAAGAATAGACACTAAACCGGCTACTGAGCTAAAAGTATTAACGATTTTTGTCCACCGTAATTAATCGAAGCAATCTATCTATCGTCAATGAACCGCGAAACGATTTAATGCAACGTTTAAAAAACACCCTAAGCTTTTTCCCGATAAATCATCAGTTTAATAAGATCTGTTATCGTTGGCCCCATCTGGATGTACAATAAGTAAAGTCAAATGATTATTATTTTCAGAAATATCGAGATATTTACAATGAAACAATTACTGCACGAGAATTAAAAAAACAACCACACTTAAATATTTTAAGCTCCAACATAACATAAACTCACGCCTATATCCCCGAAGGGGTAGGCAGAGGTGCTAGCACCCACATTTAGCCAGTTTATGTTTAGGTCCCAAAGTTATAGGTGGCGAGCCTATTGCCATTAACCGGGCACTTATAAACCTGCGATAAATACACACATAACTTCGAAAAGCATCGAAAAGTCATTGGTGTGTGGGATCGAACCCGAGACCTCGTCTCAGCAGTTTATTACCCATACCACTAGGCTACCGCGGTTTTGTCCTCTTCCAAGCTCCAAACAATACATGATAAATATTTCGATATCTCTGATAATTATTAATAGTTCAAATTCAAATCATCAATGTCACAACGTTAGCCCAGGTTGCACCCAACGCTTGGACTTTGGAGACTGGGGTTCACTCTCTTACTCTTTCTAGTATGTGTAGGCTTATCTTGGCATTTGTGAAAACGATAGAAATCTGCTCCCTCCTACACCAGAGCCTCGTAATACGCTGGTGTGGTGGCTAGCAGGTGAGATAGATTGAGACCCGCAGATCTAAGGACCACATACACCCAATCCTAATACACACAATCAACAAATACATACATGCACTCACACAAAGGATTCACCGATATTTCGTCAACTATGGTTTTCGGTCTCATGTAATATGGAGGGTTCCCATTGCCGTTACACGGGCCCTTGTTCATGGTCTGCATGTTCGCTGTCGGGTGAAAACAGACCTATTCTTTTATTGCCTTTTACAACACCTATGAGAAAAGATGTCCTTATTCTACTTGCATGCATTAAATCATGTCTTATCAAGTTTAATATCAGCTGTTATCTTTGTGGGCCAAGTCTCGATGTGCATTAAAGTAAAGTTCACGCTCGCAATAAAGTGACCGACGGGTAATGAGCCGTTCGCGTCGTAAATAGCGCTTACGACCGCCACTAGCCCTTTCCTCACTACTCACTGGTACGCCAATCGTTTTGGTAGATAGGTAGGTACTTGACTGTTGGGACTACTGTGAAGTAATGTTACGGGAATTAAAAAAAAAACTATTTTATTTCTCATTCAAAGAATCATATGTATCCTATACTCGTGCATTTATACACTAATACATTGAGAATTGTTTTCAATTTTTAAATCTCTTAAATCTTTAACTTTTGATTAGTATGTAGGTATATAAATCAACGACATTTTTAATAACATAAAACAACCTAAATCGCAGATATAGTCCGTAAATAAATGTTAAATAATAATACTTTTGGCTTACAGTGCATTGTTAAAACTATTGGCTTCGGTGAGGAAACCTTGGGAATGGATTATGATGGCTGATCTTAGTGAAGTATACTTGAGTACTTTTTAAGTGATACTTAAATATCAATCTTATCACATTAAGACAAAACTAAAAATAGTAAGCAACAACGCACCATTACGAACTAGACATTCTTGTGACAGTTATGACGTCAAGCACTTTATATGTCTAACAATATTGCTTTTTTCCAGTGCTCTATTTAGCTCTTTGTTATGAGCTGCTCTATTAGTTTCTTAACTGATCGATTCAATACAAAATCTATATATAATTCTGGTTTTTCATCATTCTACCTTCATAGGAACCGAAAAACATACAATGGTATATAATGTCCGGTAAGATTTGATTATATTGCGGATATATATAAGGAATGGCATTCGTTATGCAATGCCGTTATAAACAATGCAAACATGACTATTTGAATTTACTGATGTCATTTATAACTATTTTCATTGGATTACACAAAAACGTGAAATAACTAAATTTCGGCTGAATTTCCAATAATAGATATAAAATTGTATTATTTTTCCTAGTGTTAGGTTAGCGTGTTATTAAATATCAATGGTAAGATAAGACATTGAATTCAGTATTTAATGTCCAGTTAAATATAGGATTACTGCCAAGGAAGGTTTATGTATTCACCATCCATGGTATTCCACAGTATAGTTTTATTTATTTTTATGAACTTGCCCTTTGGGAGGCCGCAGTAGGATTTTATAAAAAGCCGTTCCACATCTAAGCAGACCGCGCATAAAAATAGAAGAAAGAGGTGCGCACATCAGAAAATGCAGTCAGGTATATTTGACACCGGAATTTGAACTTTAAGGGCTATTTAAAGTACGTAAATAAAATGAAAATTGAACACAACCTTGATTTACGATTCTGATAATACCGACAATATGCATGTGCAGTTTTATAAGTATTGCATATTCCTTACGAAAAACTTATAACCAATAGAAAAACATACCTGTACAGAACGCCATCCTGGCTATGTGATTCAGCGCAGCCACTGAATAATAAATGCAGCGACAAGGTTATCTTTTATTTGTCCGTACACTACAATCCAATGCAACGATTCCACACTGTCCTTAGTACTGTACGTACTCATTCACTACGTCTATATGATAGTTTTACGTCACTTGGTATCGAGATTGTAGTATAAGAAACTGTATGGGTGGCGCGGGCGGACGGTTTTCTTTTGACGTGCACCCCGCCCGCCTTTCAGTGCAAAATGATAGCGTGGCGAAGCGAGGGCGGTCGCACGCACCCCCGCTTCGCCCCCGCACCCGCCGGCTGCAGGCTCGCTTTGACTATTGCATAGTAAATACTAGATATTCAGATGAAATGTATTTTTATTGTTTACTAAAGAAAACAAATAGAATCATTCACCTCTTTTCCATTAAGGTATGCAATGATAATATTTCCACTTGTTAAAAGCCTTTGCTTCTTCTAACTTCTAAATATGTCGTGTGATTATTGAGGTTGTCTTTGACCTTTGTTCTTGATGAAGAGATGCCGTCTCAATTCAGGGTGGTTTGGTACCAGGATTGATAAGGGACGGGATTTTTAATTGGTACAAGTTAACTAACTTAGTGTACAGACCCACGTAATTTGGCATATTTTTAATATATTGTAATGAATTGATTACCTCCTACGTAATACTTAAATAAATCTAATAATATGTTAGGTTCGTTTTGATACATTCTGCTATTAATTTAAGATAACTAGCTCTCTCACAAGGGAATTGAAGCTATATAGCTATACTTCAGTTAATAAAAGTACCTATGTAAAAAATAATAAATATTTGTCCCACGTGGAGACCGACCCTAAACGCTCGGCGCCCCACCGGGACAGGTGAAGTGATCACTTAAACACTTCTTCATACCTCCCTTCCACATGACATATTTAATGAATACATCTTTAGTGAATATTTATCTTATAAATAGAGTTTAGTTTAGACTTTCCATTTGACATACACGTGCCTCCTTTTAAGCCTCTATTCTCGAAGGAGTTGGTAGACGACCATGGACTATGCGCTCATAGTTCGAACAGCCCTTATAAGTAAGCTACAACTGTCTTTAACTATGGTCAGTAGGTAGTTATGGATAGAGCCATCACCGCAAAAATGGTTGTATAGGAGAATTTCGAATGTTTCAGACGTGGCTTCGTGGCTTAACGGTTAGAACGTTCCCTCTGTAATCTTTAGATCGCAGGTTCGAATTCCGTCTGAGTTGGGAATAGGCTCAGAGAATGATGATGAATTCAAATATCGATAACAGTTCATGTATTCTTTAAATATATTATATACTAGCTGTTGCCCGCGGCTCCGCCCGCGTGGATGTCGATTATCGCGTTGTACGACTCTACTCGATTCACTACTTGCCTCTCTATACTACTTTTCCTTGCTGTCATGACAACGGAAATTGTTAGCGATATTAGCGCCAATGTATAGAAATTACCGGATCAATTGAGATTTATGATTATTACTCCGCTCCCTTGTATGTTAGCGTGATGATATATAGCCTATGTTACTCCTAGATATTGTAGCCTTTTAGAGGTGAAAGAATTGTGTATCGGCCCAGTACTTTTTGAGCCTACTCATTACAAACATACAAACATACAAAATTAGGTACAAATCTTTCCTCTTTATAATATTAGTATAGATATAGATATAGATAGTATAGATTATCATACGAAAAGTTTTAGAACTGAAGTGTCTCTTGATCTGATAATCTGTAACGGGTTCAGCAACTTTTAGTAGCGACTGTACGTTAGTATGGGCATAATATATATGAATGCAACTTTATTAGACAGTCAATAAATATTACTACATATTATGTAATATCATGATACAACGTGAATACAGCGACGGATTTCGTTTGCACGTTCATAATATCAGCATATATACGAGATTAACAGGGTCACGTAGATTGAGATGTATTATTTACTTGTCTATCTAATCCCTCTCCATCAGTGTTATAGATCGATATTCATGAAGAAAAGAAATCGGATACTACGATGCATTGGGGGAGGCGTGTATCCAATAAACTAATGGCTGATTAATTGATTAAATGTTACATAAAACGCCAAACTTCAATATTTATCTAAAAAATGAATGAAAAATGCTATGCTACAGTTAGACAAACGCCCACATGGCGTTTGTCTAACTCGAAACTACTAGGTGAAGATGAAAGCTAAAACGAAACCCTTTCTACTGCAACCCACTCAGTTAATTTGGCACTCATAGCGAATAAAAAAGAACAAGAACACACAAGTATTTAAAAAAAAATTAACCAAGTATAATTAATATATTTAATATACAGACACGATACTACGACGACGACGTGGCGAAAACGATTAATATTTAATCAAAATCTTATTTTTATCGTAGGTAATAAATTACATCATATTCTACGATATTTACTGTTTGCATTGGCGGCCTAGGTCAAACCGCGCAAGGCTATTTAAAGTCTGTTATGAACTTTATGAGTGTCAGTAAATTTAGCTTTCAGGAACTGCAATTGGTTACAATTCGTAACACTATTCATCACTATCACTATCATCACTACATAGTATAAAATAAAGTCGCGTTCTCTGTCCCTATTTTTCTTGTCCCTTTGTATGCTTAAATCTTTAGAACTACGCAACGGATTTTGATGCGGTTTCTTTCAATAGATAGAATGGTTAAAGAGGAAGGTTTATATGTATATACCATCATGCTACGACTAACAGGTGCGTAGCAGGAATGAAAAATGTTGCAAAAACGGGGTGACGCAGACGAAGTCGAGCGGGTCAGCTAGTATATATATATATACCTACCTATATACCTATACTATATACATCTACATCTGCATTACCCTACTTATTAATATAGAGATTGTATAAATGTTATCATAACGTATACAAACGTAAATATTAAATAAACAACATCAGTTTATCGCAATCTCCCATCATACTTTATTCATAATATGACCTTACCGTTGACGAAAAGTTTTAGGAAGGGTTCTTTAACTATGTAAATGTATTCACTGCTAGGAATAACCATAGCAACCCTTAAAACATTCGTAAGATTGATTTCATGCCGACGTTTTTTGCGCTAAAAGCAATAAAAGTTTTATACGATCCACAATGCGAACGGAATTCGTACTATTGCGTTTCATGTGACTTTAAACATTCATTCACAGTCAGTAGTTATATAATACCTACATAGAGCTATAAGTGTAAATAGAAAACCTCTTCCACCTGCTCTAAAACTTAATAAAATATCATACGATTCACTTTCTCAGACGTACTTCGGACATGAAATTTGGCCAAATCTGAATAGATGGCGACATGTCTAACGGTACAGAAGGCTTTACTTGTGAACATGAAACACTGAAACTAGTCAGCCATGATCAACTATACGGTTAAACAGTTAGCGCTACCCTACGGTAGATGGCACTGACACAACACAGTTACGCGATTGGCACACAGCTCCGCATCACGCAGCGGGATGCGCGGTTATGGAGGCCACACGCGTGGTTGCGTGATTATAGATCTGCTTCATCAGATTTTTGCGCAGTGTTTCAGTTAAGAGTGGTTCTTCTCATTTTTACTGAAAATAACAGAGATGGCGTCCTTTCTCAGAAGGAGGTATTGTGGGTAGCACTTTGTTACTATTTACACCTCATAAATATGTAAATCATAACATTTAGATTTACGTAAATTTTAAATAGCGTTAGCTTTATGTACATCAATCGATAAAGACTCCTTGTTGCTACGTAGACCCTATACAAGGTTAATAGAAACTGCTAATAACCAGATTTGTCTAGCAGATTTCAAATTATAGTGCTTGCAATTCACGAGTCTTTTTACTTGTAGTATTAGCGTTCACATGCAATACGTTAGTGTGTATGACTTTTATCAAATATTTTTCCCGGGCATACACATATTCACACGTGGACTGTACCTACTTACTAACACGATAAAAACACAAGTAAAGGTCATAATCTGTAACGACTATACAAAACTTCAATTATTTTATTACTGTAATTGGACGTATGTACAAAAGAGGTATTCAAAGCAGAGAACCCTACTTAATACTTAATACATAAAAAGGTTATTAACACGAAATTTACCGAAGCGGTTAGGTTTATTAGTTAATTTATGTAGAACGTATCTAATAGGTCGCACACGAGGCGATCACCTAATGACTAAGACATTAGTTACCCCCTTCAATAGATTACGGGTAGAAACACCACCCACTACTACTGACGTGGTTTCATTCAGAATAACGCAAGCTTTGCTGGAGGCAATAGCCTGCTCTACGCTGCTAGTCGTCGAACATTATGATTGTGAGTGAGCTACTGGAATTTTATGAACCGACGTGGAAATGTATATAAAAAATTGGTAAACATAACGCTCAATCTCCTCAGAACTCCTATAACTGAACTTAGCTTTTACGAATTCTATATATTATTCTCACCGAGTAGAGGTGTAAATATTTTGCCGAAAATATTTTTACTCCAGCGTAGTAGCGACCGAGAAATCAGGGTTTAGAATTATAGATGGAAAAATGGAATATCGCTTTATGAAAGGATTTTGGAGGATAGAAAATAACAAATCAAGAAATCGGGGTTTTCGCCTATTTGATTTGTAATGGTTAATTTTTTTAAAAACTCCCTAATCTTTATAGTAATCAAATAGGTAATGTTATGGAGCTACATATACACTTTGTGATGTAAATTTAATCAGAATATTAAATTTAATCATCAATCAATTAGCCATCACCGTCCACTGCTGGATATAGGGCGTGTATCTCAATGTTGCGAGGTTTTTATTTCTAGTTTTTCTTGGTTTTATTTCGCATGTTATGTTATCATAACACAGGTGGTGTCTTAAATACCAGGTAAAATATGTAGTATGGCATAGCTAAAATGTAATTAGATTAATATTTATAAATTGATAACGAATCTTTGATTGAACATGAAACAATTCAATTCTAATAACTGTAAAACCTCTCAAAATAAGCTCGTCTATTGCAATTCGCCACTGAATTGGGTCTCAAGGTTTCAGGTTGACCTCAGGCGTACAACAAGTTTAACATTTATAGCTTCTAACCTCAATTCAATATTAGATCTATTAAATTGTTCATAGTAAAGGGTTTCAAATAAACGTGTGTTTCTATTAGTACAGTTGAGTACTCTCACTCGATGGTGAAGGGGTACAGGTTCGGTACAGATGCCCGCTCATGCAATTATACAGCGCTAGTGCATCTACTAACGAACTTACAACATTTAATCACAACAGTCTTGTTGGATCAAACAGTAGTTACCCCTGTAGGGCAAAGTCCTATAAGAACGCGCCTACTCGATGATCGCGCGAGTTAAAAGTTCATGATCCACTTTATGGACAGCGGAAGTAGCTTACTGCTCAGCCCTGTCGAACAAAGGTGTATCGCTGTACCTTTTCTTTACCAAGGTCCACCCAGGTGGTCTGTACAGATTGGTGAATAATGAGAATTTCACGCCAATCCATTTCAATTACAGTCGCGTGAATGTCAATTAGGACGCGTATTCGAAATTTATATGTTTAATGACGCGTTCATACGGACAGAATTTGCGTGATCCGTGTAGTCGTGTTTTATTTGGATAGTGTCTAAGGGCCAAGATAATCCAAATATCAAATACAGGAGATAAACCAAAATAAACCAAATAGAAGCAAGCGGACTCCGAACCCCAAAAAAGAAAATTTTAGATGCAACTGGGACTGGCGATCAGATTATGCAACAAAATTAATTATAGGTATACAATAATAACACTAATGATCTTGGTAAAAATACCAAAATCCCCTTCATCTCTTTGTATATATGAAAATTCATCATCTTCCTGCCCTTGTCCCAATTATTTGGGGTCGGCGCATCATGTCGTTCTCTTTCATACATTCCTATCGGATAAAAAAAATAAAATAATTGAAAAAAAAAGAAAAAAACGATAATATAAAATGAACATAATTCGTCCAGTTCCACGTCCTCGCGCTGTCAAGGAAATCAGTAGAGCCACTAGGAAGTGAACAAACTGTGAGCAAGTCCGTGTCTGTAATACTAAGACAATAATATCGATGTAAGGAAGGTGAAGGCCGGAGAGGTCAATTGTGCTGTGTGTAACTGGCTGATGTCGGCAGCCTCCCACACGTGTAATGCTGAAATACTCGTAATTTTTTAAAGTAAAATCTTTTTAGACGCGTTGGGTATTTTTTATATCGTCATGACATTTTCATTTTGTGATGAGAAAAACTATTGATCTCGTGACACTGTTACCGTTACCCATTACCGTTACTGGCCCAGTTTCCACAAGATTTGTTTTCTTTATAGGAGAAATAGTCAGCCCCAAGAGAACGTCGTACATCAGAACATGATTCGACAATCAGCACATATTCACCTCAAAGATCGTGGTGGGGCCCTACACACCCCGGGTGGGTGCTCTTTGGACGGTCTTTAGTTATAAACTTAGCATTATCAAAATGTAAAAACAAATAAGCAAGACTGATTGAAATTAATAATTCATAGAATGACTTCGGATTGCCGTACTGGCACATCCATTTACGTTAACTTCCTTTAACTACTTAGTTTGAAGTGTCGTTCGGTAGAGACAGAAAACTTTCTATAATAGATTTCTTGTAAAAGCGGGACAAGGACGGGTTAACAAATCCGCCTTGTTCATGTTTATTTGTTATCTAGATTTATATTGTGTCTACTTGTTAACGTCTCGTAGCAGTATGTCTACGACGTAGCAAAGACTACGTGCTACGCTTTAAGTGCTACACTTTAGAGAGCGTCGGAGCTTTTTCTGCCGGATTAGTTACATCACAGAAATCTCCCAAGCAGCTAAGGTTTGATAAAAAATATCCCGAAGAATAAGTAATTTAGACGTTTTCACCATTACATATTGTGTGGGAGACTCCATTGAGACCTTTGGGTCCAAGTTAATCATAAATCTGACCTACGCGTGTTGGTGGTGAGATTTAAGATAAGCTTAGACTCTCACACGATATACACACATCTCACCACCAACACGCTTATTGAGAAGCAGGTTCAAAGATAGAGAGCAAAAATACCTAACTTGTACAGATTATCAAATAGAATAGAAATAGACATACTCATGTACTCGTATGAATAATCATGATATAGGTGAGTAAAATAGTCTGGCCCTTATTGGTTAACCAACGAGTTTATTTCCCAAGAGAATAACAAATCTTTCAACTTTGTTTCGCTTTAATTGGCTGGTTAGAAGATGAAACAGAACAAAAATATGAGTCGCTAAGGATCTTAGATTTAATTAAAAATGATATTTTGAACATCATTTTAATTTTTTTTTTAATTAATTTTTTTCTCAGGATAATCGTTCTCAGGATAATCGTCATCCTAATGGTTACGTCAAAGATTATTTTAGAGTTCAAAGTTCACTCGCCTACTCTTTCTCTTTTCTCCTGATTTGGCTTTTACGGGAGTTCAATTTTGCTTTCTTAGTACACTAAAACTGATTGCGTTCTCGGAGGCACTCATGAGCTTCCCCGATGTAGATGGCTAAAGGTATATTATGGGATTTATGGCATCCATTGGATTAGATGAAATTAATTTGAATACAGAAGTTTGTCTTCATTTACATATCGTTATTGAAACCGCCGATCGAACAATACGTAAATGTTTATACCGATGATAACAGTACAAAGCCAGAAGGTTTCTTTGCAAGAAATCGTGACCAATACGGGCAATAATAAATTCTAGAAGCGTCGTGCTTGGAATGCGAAGATAGGAAGCCCCACTTGTCGTGTTCGTTATGAAAATACCGAGTGTCATGGGTACATTTTTGCGACACGAACTATTTACTCAATACTAAAACATTTATATATGTAGTTAGCGAAACCAGTATATTAACGCAATCATATAATAAATACAATAATTTACGTTTAAATACCCAAATTTACTAACCATATATCCTGCAACGCAAAAATTCAAAAGTGAAGCTATACTTCATTATAACTTCATTTTCAACTAGTGACTTTCGAAATTATGCACGAAAATATTTACAAATGGTTTTATCATTGTTATTATACCTACCCTAAAGTATCTAAAAAGCATCTGAGAATCCTCTGATCAAGTCATTTAAATCCATTAATCACTTTATTCACAATGGATCTTAGAACACTTTAACCCACTTCAATCTCATTTAATCTCAATTGTTTACTTTCTTTAGTAAAATCCGCCCATAGATTAAGTGTAATCGGTTACGTTACTAGTTCAAACATCAAACTATATTTTGAATATTCATACTAAGTCCTACTTACCATAATTTTAATTATTATGTATTATGTAGCTTAAGTAATTAAGGTGCAAAAATAGCGCAAAATACTTAGAACCTGCTTAATAACCTCTAAGATGGATTTGGATTACAAGCCTGGAGAAAATAATACGCTTCATTGGTCTTTCATCAACATTCTATTCAATTAAAAAAGTATTACTTATAACTAAAACCATAATAAAATTGCTGTGTTGCCAAAATAACACTGATAAATCACAGGGATCGAAAGAATAACATACTCGTAATTTAAAATTTACCCTCTCCTTTTGTTTTTGAAAACAAGTATATTATTACAATAATAACAACATTGTTTTCTAATTTGAAACCATTTTGAAAGAAATAAGAAACATTTAGAACGTTGCATCATTACGAAAACACTTTGACAAAAGTTTATGGAAATATTATACAACCATATTGCAATAATTTCAACGAATTCTTACCAAATTGCCTACTTCAAATTATGAAGGAAGTACACTTGGGCTACAACAATATTTAGAACATTTTAGATTCGAGTTGCCCGCTAGGAACATAAATAGAAGTTTCCCATTTATATGTGTGAAAATTCTATTTTTGTTTGTCATGCTAAAACAACGGGATGAAATGGAGGAAAACCATAAAGTTATTAGTAATACTTAGAGAAACTTGTGCCAATGGTATATATTATATTCTTACTGAAAACCTAAATGTTTCCCATATTTAGATTTGTAGAATATATAAACTGTAAAACGTTTGTAGAAAAGCTATCAACTTGTCAGATATACGCGGTTGTCATAACATGTGCATATTTAATTCATTTGACAATTGGAATTCGGTAACGCGGTAATGATAAAACTATTGTTCTATTTACGCATAAAGTTATTATTACTAGAACAATAACTTTATGGATGAACTTGTAATTGTTTATGTCTTAAATTATAATATGACAGTAAATTATACTTCGGTGATTATTATAATTTCCAGGCATCCGGTTGGAATGAACCTTTTTATGAGAGAATAAAATAAGAGACTTAGACACAAAAAGAAATTGTGACCATGCTTAAGTATTGAATCATTCTTTTTCAACATACAATGGTACTTATTTCTGATTTAATCACCGCCTCTTATTATTATTCTAAACCTCAAGAAATATACCAGACACAGACGCCTCTGAAAGTTACATAAGAGCTTTCCAAACCCGCAAAGTAGGGGCCGGGAAATGTTACTTTATAATATTATTTCGGTACATTTGAGTACGAAACGCATTCAATGTTATAAAGAGCTTGTACGTTGGAACAACAAGGGTCTTGGAATAATCTAGTTAGTAAAGTGATAATTAATAGTAAAAAAAAAATGATATGAACAAAAATTGTTACTATACAATACATGTAGGACCACGTCGTCACCCGCATAGATACATACCAACAATTTCATCTCGAACTAAGCTGCGCAGCGACTTTTCCTAAGCCGTATTATGAAATCTTGGAATTCTTTACCAACACATGTGTTTCCTTCATCCTACAATCTTATGTCCATTAAGCAGGGTGAAAAAGTATCATGAGGTCGTTCGTCGCTGTGGGTCACCGTTGTGACACAGTTGTTGTACAACTCCGTCAATCTGGACTCGCTCTCTCTGGATTGAGGAAGTAGAATAAACAGTTACCTAGTTAATATTCTTTGAAAGAGTTGAATTTCAATTTTATAAAATGAAGATTGATCGAACTGACGACTATACAGTGTGATTTCTATACAAATGTAGCTTTAAAGTTATGCAATGATGCTCAACAGAACTTTAGTGCTGTTGTTGCCATAGTAGCAGGTGGAGGGTTATAAAGAATTGACTAAACTTATATTGTAATAGTACATATGTGCGGGATATTAAAAAAGATCTTTGTGAGCCAAGCTTAGTTTCTTAGCATTCAAAAAGTGTTCACTATCATAGGTTGTTAAAGCCGAGCACACACAAATAGGAAAATAAAAAATGTTCGATTTTAGATTGACATGGTCATTTACATATTCACTGTTAAATATTTCCAATATTACCATGTTTATTGAATTTAAATATCGGTTGCTCCATAAAGGCAACAAACATGCTAAACATTCCGAAATATTTAACAGTAAATATAAAAAATATTTACATAAGAGCAGAGTTCTCGAAAAGTTAAGGGATTTCGCAATGTGAAAACTCTGTTTCTTAGTAATGATACCTTCTAAAGTCGGCCCCGTACTGTTGTTAGAAATGAAACGGGTATTAGAAATATTTCCAGCGACGCTTACTCACATTAACGTGCTGAAGTATTCCCAGAAGTGACAGTGATTCTGCTTTTTATAGTATTTCTTAAACAATAAGAGAAAAGACGCTATGAAGAGGTTCCATAAAAGAAGACAGATAAATCTTACTACTTTGTATACGAAGGTTGGTGCTCTACAACGATTGAACGAATGTGGATATATTTAAAAAAAACCGGGAAGACTCGTGAAATGCACGAGAAAGGGTTTAAGCACGTGAGCGAAGCCAAAGAAGAATTTTTGATGTCAAAAGTTTTATGGTAGCTAACCAACCTACTACGTTTTTTATCGTTCACAAAATCCCCACGGATACCAACTCTACCAAAATTGGAAGAGGTGAGATTATGCAAGACATATCTCTCACACCCGGCAGAGCTGGGGACATCTCTTTTGAGATAACCCTCTTCCCCTAATGTGGGGACCATGGACCCGTCACTCCCAGGCCCGAACCTACCTACTACTGATAAATATCGCTATAAAAAGATATATTCATATCAAATACGTGTCATTCATCGTTATTATGTCTTATCACTGAATCGATAAGAACTCATAGAGTGAATAGCGCAGACATAACGGCGCGCCATAGACAACACTGCCTTGCCACAAGACCGCATTTGTAATAATGTACTATATATGTATTACGACAGCCGAGGAAACGAGCAACTATCATAACGTGCGTCTCTCTGCAAATGCGATTCCGATATCAGTGTTGTGGAATAACATATGCTTTTATACTGCTAGTGTGGCAAACGAAACTAAACTACTGACACTTTGTATAATATTTATTTACAAAAATCTGCAACGTTATGCAACTATGTTCTTAAATCCGAATATAAGACTGTATTTTATATTTATTAAAATATTATGTTTAGTCTGCGGCTTTAGTACGCCTCGAATTCTAATCCCGTTCCAAAACCCATGGTAAACTATTCTAGAAATAAATATAGGCTATATTTTATTAGTAGGAAGGATAATTGTCAAATGATATTGTTCGTAAGTGAAATATCCAATATACTCACATAGGTAAATACCACATGAGATTACCCACGGGGAAACGTGTAACGTTATTGATGTTCACCCATTACGTGCGTGAAATTGAATCACAAGTTAGCGTGTCAAATTTATGAAGATATATTTTACTGGCGAATACGTGTTAAAGCTATTTTTCTTTGCGAACCCGTTTTAACGAAGCTAAAACATCGAACATTCCCGGCTATATATGAAACTTTAGTCATGTTTGAGAATGAGTGGCTGTGATTTTTTACTGTCGGAAGTTTTTCTCGTAAGTATTTCGCGTGAGTTAAATTAAGCTCAGCTTCTGTTAAACTCGAACGTATGGAACTTCAGAAACTGAGCTAACTTGCCTGTACAGTAGAACTCAAAAGTGCAGTAGCAATCCTACGCAACTATAGCGTCAACATTCTAACGCTACTTGTGACCTTTTTCTTTTAAGACAAGCCAGCGTCGCCTCGTATTGCATAGTAACATTACACACACATATAAGCGCGCCGGCCGCACGCTAAACCATTTTGAGCCTTGATGTGCTAATGCACTTATGAGCTCTGACTGTACATTAATTCTAAAGGAGTAGTATGACAAAGTGCATGCCGGTCTCCAAGGAGAAGGACTTAGAGAATCCTCTCTAAGTCTTTCTACTCATAGACACTATCCGCATAAAGAATCTTATATATAAAATTCTCGTGTCACAGTTTTCGTTCCCGTACTCCTCCGAAACGGCTTGACCGATTCTCATGAAATTTTGTGAGCATATTGAGTAGGTCTGAGAATCGGCCAATATCTATTTTTCATACCCCTAAATGCTCGGAATGGAGCAGCGGGAACGGGATCAGAAGTCCACGCGGGCGGAGCCGCGGGCAACAGCTAGTTAGACGCAACAGCAAAAATTGTTTCTTAAAGGAATTACTGTCTGAGAAATCACAAATAAATTAAAAGATTCAAAGAACTGTAATGGAACATGTGTGTTGACGTATAAAATCTATCTGAAATTCATCTAGTCGTCAGCTAAATCTGTAGAGGTAAGGGTCCGTGTGCCGAACTGCCTTCAGGCGAAATTTAACGAGCGTTCCAACAAGATCATGTACGAGCAATAACTTTAAATAAAGTATCCATATTATTTATATACTAACAACTTAGGACCACAGATGTAGATTTATAACACCATATTTTGTAATAAATATAAAATACACACTTTTGGGCCTCCGTATCTTTACGTGCGGTTCTAGTCGGCTCTTGTCTAACATAACCACTTTCGATAGCCGACGAGGCTGTAATCCGCACGAATAAAGAAAAAAAAAAGTTATGTTTACTAGCATACTAGAACCCACTATAATATGACTGTTTTGCATTAAGACAAAACAGGTATTATATGTTGGAGAAAACACAGCAAGGTAATAGAAGAAGTCATTCTTATGAATCTGTGAAAATACAAGAAAACCATCGATAAATCATAGACAAACCGAAAATACCTTCCTTTTTTGTTCACCAGAGGGCGCTTACATGAGTGTTCGCGCCATGTCCGTGTCGAAAAGTCATTGCAGTCTTCATCAGCAAGCACCTGGGCTCCTTGCTGTGTTTTCTCCAACATATAATACCTGTTTTGTCTTAATGCAAAACAGTCATATTATATGCCTTCGAAAACACAGCAAGGTAATAGAAGACCTGTTTGATATCTGCTGGTGAACAGAGAAAAAGCACTTAACACACAAGAATGCAATGTGAATAAGTATCAATAAATAATGGATAATATAAAACCTTTGGGTATCTTCTCATATCCAAATTTAGCTCTTCGGAATCTTCTCTGTATCAGTAAACCTAGGACTCTCCTTATCCGAGGGGTAGAGAATTTAATAATTCAATCAAGTTTTTAAATCAATAATAGCCTGCAATTTATTGCACTATACTGTCTGGAAATTGTTATATAGAGAGTCACTCACTGTCCCCTCATTCAAAGGTCTGTTTACCTCTCTGCAATAGAATCTAGTGAACGTCTCCACACATCTCCAATTTCCCCTTTCTAAAATTTCCTGTACTGGCCTATTGTCTAACCACCCTCGAGAAGCCACTGCTGATCTAATGCTGCCAGGGGGGGCATCAATCTTTGCTAATTTAAACACCGACCGTACCCAACCTGCAATCATCGTCTTGGATGCTGGCCTAACTATACCTGTGATGGAGATAAACAGGGATTTAACCTGGCCGTCCTGACGTCTGGGCTCCGATAATCTGAGTAACTCCTTAACATGCGCTACTGGACAGATCCTAGGGTCTTGATGACGTAATAGGAGCCAACCTGATTGCCTATGTGAAGCCGTATCCGTTTTTGACCCAAACTTAGGCCAGAATGTTACGGAGTCGGCAGATTCCGTAAACCCTTAGCTACTGACTTCTAAAAGGGTGAGGTCGTGCAGTCTTCGACCAGACGCAAGTAACAGAATCAAGGCAGTACGTTTACTTTGATCAAAAAGGGAACCTGAACAGACAGATGATTTCAGCCAATCAAATAATGTGTTTATGTCCCATATGGGTAGTTTGGTAGATGTTGGTTTAGAATGGGAAATGGCTTTCAACACCTGATGGATAAAAAAGTTGTTAGACAGGCCAGCTACTGTTGCTGCGCAATATGTGGACACTGCTGACTTATGTAATAATATAGTGTTGTACGAAAACTTATTCTGTAGGTATAGGCTAGCTAAGAATCTAGCCACGTCTTTACCCTCCGGGTTCTTATCTTCCACCTTATGTAGTTTACACCATTGCCGCCACCTTCTTATAGGGGCCCTATAAGTATTTAAAGTGGAAGGACGCCAACTCTGCCTCAATAACAGCTGCTCCTCTTTATCCCAGCTGGTAATGTGATCTTCCCACCCCCAACTTTCCACACTTGAAGGTTTATTTTGTCCACCTGAGGGGGATTCAGTCCCGTTGTCCAATCCACCAGAACCTCTCTCAGGTTGGATACTGGAAGAGGGGGCGCTAGGGCGCGAGCCTGAAGGTCCGGGAACCAGAAGCATTGGGTCCACCTCGGGGCTACTATGTAGTATGTCCCTCCCAACGCATTGTTTAGATGTGCCAGAACTCTGGGTAATAGACTTGGTGGAGGGAACACCCAAGCCCTCTGGAAGTCCCAAGTCTGGCTGAAGGCGTCGTAAAAAGCGCCGAGCCATCTTTTGAGTTTAGAGTCACATACCTTGAGACTACTGCGGTTTCTTTTGTGGCGAAGAGGTCGACTTCGGGAATGCCCCACTGCTTGAAGACAACCTCCGTGGCTGCAGGTAGCAGATGCCACTCTGGCACTGGCTTTCCCCTTGATAGGCAATCTGCGATACCATTGAGGTTCCCTGGCAAGTGGCAGGCTGTCATTGTTATGCTGTATCTGTGAGTTAACTCCAGAAGCCTGGTAGTTAGCCCCAGAAGATTCCGAGAACGGCTGCCCCCCTGGTTCCGGATATAAGCTACCAGAGTCCTGTTGTCCGTTTGTACTAAAATGTGAGCATTTTGTAATAGGACTCCTTGCGACCTGATCACAGCAAACACCGCAAACATTTCCTTCATATTGGAATGCCAAGATCTTTGGTTTCGAGCCCAACTGCCTGACAGGCATTGATTGTTTAGTACAGCACCCCAGCCCGCATCCGCTGCGTCTGTGGTTAGGAAATGAGTGACCTCTTTCCTCTGAAGTGGGGTTGGACTGCCTTCTACTGCCTCCAACCACCACTCTAAGTCCTCTCGCACTCCGGGACACAGTTCTCTTTTTCCGTTTCTCTGAAGAAACTTTTTCAAAAAGAGTTGTGCTCTGCGACAGTGCAGGCGTCCCTGAGGGACCGCTTGGTTGGCAAAGTTCAGTCTGCCCAACAAACTCTGTAACTCTTTTAACGAGCACTTGTTTCGACTCAACACTTTTGTTAGAGAGTTTTTTAGGCAGTGCACCTTCTGGGACGGCAATGATATTGTCCCGCCGTGGGTGTCCCAGACTAGCCCCAGGTATTCCAACCTGTGTGTGGGCTCGGTGATGGACTTCTGATAGTTCACGTGCCAACCCAACGACTCCAAGATGGTTAAGGTTTCCGCAACCTGTACTACGAGCTTGGATTTGTCCTGACAAGCTAGGAGATAGTCGTCGAGATATACCAGAAGGCGTATACCCCGCTGTCGGAGCAACTCGGCTACCCAATTCGAAATCCCAGCGAAAGCTCGGGGAGCTGAAGACAGACCGAAAGGTAGGGCTGTTAATTGGAGAACCTCTCTCTTGTACACAACCCGTAAAAACCTTCTGTGAGTCTCCGCGATACTCACATGGAAATAGGCCTGATGAAGGTCTATTTTCACCAACCAGTCCTCTTCTTTGAGAAATCAGATAAAAATGCTTTGTTGACACATAAGTATTGAGAGCCTTGAGATCGAATATCGGTCGCAACCCCCCCCCCCCCTGACTTCTTTACCAAAAACATCTTGGAAAAGAATCCCGGGTTTTGATTGGGTGGAACTTCTAAAATCCCCTGGCTCTTCAGCTCCTCTATCATTTGTGTCATTTTTAGGGAAACTTTGGTTGCTAAACATTTTAAAAAACTTGGGGTTGGGTACTTCAAAGGTGGTTTCTTTCTGAAAGGCAAGCGGTAGCTTGCTATTGAATTTAAAATGTAATTGTTGGCCCCTAACTGGGTCCATTTGTCTGTAGCTGACTTCAGACAACCCCCTTTGAAAACCCGCTGCAAGTCAATTATCCTTGGGTTTAGGATTGGCTCTTTCCTGATTTTGACGAAAGGGCCGGTTCTTCTTAAAAGAATTTTTAAGTCTTTTGTCCTTTTCAGACCTTTTTACCCTAAAATTATTATTATTATAGTTTTTTCTATTTAGCCCAGCTTTATCTGTCCTATCTATAGCCTTTCTATCCTTAATATAAGTCGGAGTATTTAACCAGACCTGAGACCCTCCGAGGGATTGGATTATAGGTAGCAAGGCCTCTCTACTAAATAAGTGTTCCGAGCTAGGCGGCACATTTCGTAGTGTATTCCTTAGGTTCTCATTAGAAATCTCTTTTATAATACGGTCTCGCCTAACCTCAATGCACTCCGAGCGCTTCCCACAGATAACCTGCATAGTGGTTTGAGAATTTTTGTGGCATAAAGAATTTGGACCAAAACTCTCAGAAATCTTATCAAATAAAGATTTTGGGTTCAGCTCACTAGGATTAGCACTGGCCCAATCCACTAGAGACTGTAAGCCTACCCTCAATTCTAACAGCCTATCCCTGTCGCTAGGGGGCAAAATCTTTTTGTCATCTACCTCCGTAGTGATGGGACCCCAATTAAGAGATAAAGACTCGGGCTGAGTAGGTAACGATAAAAATTGAGAGTTACCCTCCCCAGTACGAATATCATAACCCGGAGCCTCTTTAGTTTGCAGGTTTGGACTGCCATGTATAGGGAATTGACCTAGATAGTTTGCTATATATGACACCTGGGACATCAACGTGTCTACCCGAGGATCGTGAACGTGAACAGGATCGATCCTGTCCCTACGTGACCGCGACATGCGAGGACGCTTGTTAGGCAACGGGGATGCTGTTCCTTCCTCAAACTCCGAGGATGAGGAAGGGTCGCTTCCCGATGAGCTCGGGCTCCTAGCCGAAGACCGTTCTCCATCCGAAGCAACGGCATCGGCTTCTTTGCCTTTGTCCTCCATTATAAAATAACAGTTGTAGGTACTTACAAAATTTTATAAAATAACAGTCGTAGGTACTTACAAAATTTACAATGCTGTAACCGTGTTCACACCACTGAATTTAATGTTGTTAATTTAATACACTAAACTATGACACTGTCTAGTACGCTAACAAGTGTTAAAATTCTTGGTTTGAACACTAAAGAACTTGTAATACGATAAAAATCGAAAATATCAATGTTTCTCGTAAGAATCACAAGAATGCAATGACTTTTCGACACGGACATGGCGCGAACACTCATGTAAGCGCCCTCTGGTGAACAAAAAAGGAAGGTATTTTCGGTTTGTCTATGATTTATCGATGGTTTTCTTGTATTTTCACAGATTCATAAGAATGACTTCTTCTATTACCTTGCTGTGTTTTCGAAGGCATATAACATAAGATTGTTAAATTAAATTTACTTTGAATTTTTTTAATAATTTGTGAGATACTTTATTACAAGGTTTAGCTATAGCAGCTTCAATTTCAAACCGGAAAAGTACATCACTGGGTTTCATTCATATTATGTAACAAAAGTAGCACAGCGGCACTATTGTGTACCGCAAACTCAAGTGGCACATCCACACTGGCGAACGACTAATCCCAAGGATAAATACACAGTGTAAAGTAACAACGAACTAATTGGGCCAAGGCTTCAACTGAGCTAACGGTAAACAATAAAACTGTCTAGAGACCCTCTGGTTTGCTTTAAAATTTATCATACCTAGTCATAATAATCAAAATAACCTTTCCCCAGACGCGTATTGTGACTACCGAATTAGGGATAGCGGCCTCCTTCGCATTCTGAAATTGCGGGTCCAAGTTTTTGTGATCTTGGAATGAGATTCAGATTATAATTATATTACGAATCACAAATTGAACGAGTAAAATGAAATGTACAGAGCCAATGCTCTCTGCCAAATTAAGTTGAATAATGCACATTATCCTAAAAACATTTTTAACTAATATTATAAATATGTTATATTTGTGTTTGTTACACTAGGTGGTTTGATAGGAATGAAATTCCTAACTGACCACCTCGGTGGATGGATTGAGTGGTGCGTTGGGAACAAACGGTTTCTTTGCTACATTTTAACATCTTGATTTCTCACCCGAAAAGTAAAAAATAATGTACTTCAAAGATGAAAAGGCACCTTAAACTTGTCATAAAGTAGCTTGCGAACAAAAAAACATTGTCAAATCCATCCGCAGATGGTGGAGCTATAATACCACGTTCGAAATCACCTTTAAAATTTTAACAGAGCATGCATTGCATAATCTTAATAAATGGTGACAACGAATCATGTCTATTGCAGGACTGGTTAATGTATATTTGTTTGTACAGCTAAATATAAAATATTTTGAGGGACCGTAAAATGTAGACAATGCCTTAGCGTATGGCCGAGAGGCAATCAGACTGGAGGCCTTTTCGTAACAAACAATGGGTTCCTCGTCGGCGTCGAATTCCACTAGAACAAGCAATGGATTGCTCTTTACAACATCAGCTCCGAAAACATTCATAAATAGTGGTTTTAAAACTACTGCTCTCAGTCTACATATTTTTAAACACTAAGATGCTTCTTATAACTTAGTCAATTGCTTTATTTTATTGTGATCGAAGGAAAACCATAAATGTCCTATACGTTTTAAACAACTTATGCAGTGAAAAGTACTGATATTTTTGTAATTTTTTTATTTTATTGACCGCTGAATTATAATAAGGAGGCACACCAATTGTCGAAAACCCGTTTTTATATGTTGTCATGAAAATTACTGAAAGATTGTAAGTATATTAAAATTATTTCATTGCACACAAACACACTAACACCAAGTAGGTACAAAGTATAATTTTTCAATTTCACTTTAACTCACGAAAGTTTGCCAATATTTGTGTTATTCACAGTTAGAGCTAAGAGGAAAAGTTCCAATGTTTATATTATATACCTATTATGTGCATACTGGAAAGTATATGTTAACTAGCACCATTACAGCTTCCTTATAACCGCAAAGAATACGAAAGACAAACACGTATTTTATTAACATGAGGAAATTAAATTCTCCTGGTCTAAAGCAATACTTTGTAGGTATGTGTAAGACTATCAAATTCAAACCGATTAATAAAAACATACGGCGGCGTCCCGTTTCCGTAGAGGTAACAAAATACCCTTACCTATCCGTAAATAGAGCGCCATGGCAATAAAGACACTGTGCATTTTATGACGTGCTGCTTATGCATGGTTATACAAGATAAGATCTCCATTCGGCTATTAGGATCCGATAGAACAATGATTTCTGTAACCTGACTTCATCAAGAGCGAATCAGATAAATGCTGCAGTGCTAACAGCAAATTACTTAATCATCTTTTGTGTAATAATTCAAGACTTATAAGGAACTGTTGTGATTACATTTTTATTTGGTATAAATCTTTTACGCGTATGCTTAATATACTTAATGTTGTTGTTAATTATTTTAGGAAAGGTTTTAGATTTAAGGTTGGTTACATAAAATGTGTTAAGCTATTTCTGAGGCTATACATACCTACATAAGGAAAATTATTATTTTCATGACATTATGTCCAAATAGGTATAAAACATTTGAAACCCATTACAAAATGAAAAGAAATTAACCAAACTATTATATACTCGAATTAAAATGTTGGCCATGGCAGTGACGTAATCATTTTAACAGGTAATTGCTTTCCAACAATTTTCTTTTCAAAATTGCGTACGTTTTATTGTTAAGCTTTTCCTTCCACTTGTGTTTTAACAAAGAGAAAAACGTTGTAAATTTCATTGTCTGTGAGAATGTGAAGTTTAAGGTAGGTATAATTAATGACATTTGTTATGTTTATGTCGTACCGATAACCTACACACATCAAAAACTGAATATAACACTATATTAGTGCCTATAGTAGGTACTCATACTATAACAATAAGAATAGTAAAGGAATTTGTTCTGTAATTTGTAATATAGAAACTAACTGGCTTCACATATTCCTGTAACTTCTATCACAGCGGCAACTTACCACACATAGTTGCACATCAGGACACGGAAAAGTTGTTTACGGAAGCTGGCATCCTTCCAGTTATTGTTCCTAATATGAACAATAAACTGATATGAAAATATTCATTTGCAATATTCGCCATCCGACCTTTTGTGAATATGTAACACTAAACTCCTCAAATGTATGAATCAATGATTCTTAGGAATTTCAAGATACTCCGGGTGGCGTTACATTAACTTTAATTTTACTTCATTAATAAAAGAGCCTAAAAGCTTCGGATGCAACAGGGATCGTAGCTGAAATGGTGGAGCAAGTATCATCGAACACATATCATGATATACACTGCTTAAAAATTATGATACGTCATTAGTACAGCTTTAAGCACTAGGTACTAAAGTAATCAATTATGATAGTGATTATTGCGACACCGATAAGAAAATTACACAGATATCCTTAACTATACCTATACATACTCTCGACGACCTTTCAGGGTTAAAAACTTATGTAGCTAGCAACACGATAGCTTGTTCTAACCTTGTAACAAATTTCAAAATATTTAGACTAAATAACTATGTATGAAAACAGATAGAGTAGCTATTTTTTTATTGATATTGCAATTTATTTAACTATTTCAACTCATGGTGATAATAACAATCATGATGATGCCTCATTACTGTTTTTAGCAAGTGACAGTTTTTAAGTTTACGAGCCGAGCTGATTATTTTTGGCGGTAATTTAACTTAATACTACCCAGAGATAACAAAAAGGAAAAAAAACAAATAAATGTTATCTTTTTAATTTATAAAATGACTTTATGGTTCATTCTACTCTCGGTTTATAACCTAAATCACACAGCGGACAGTGCGGTTTTCTATCTGAATAATTTAGCTAATACCCCAGAGTTTCAAATTGTGATTGGTGTATAAAATTAGCCTGGTGTTATTTAAAATGTAATAAAACAACCACAGTTGCTATTATAATTTCAATTACTGAAATAAAACAAATTTCGAACATGACTGCCGAATGGCAACCGTAACGTCGGAAAATAGTTAGATTATACAAGAAATTGAGAAGAAAGCCGTGAAAGTTATTTATGTTTCTGAATTCAGAGAAAATCTATTTGCACAGTTTTTCTCTAAATTTCATATCATCATTTAATTGATTATACTTGTAATCTCAATGCATTACAAATAATCAAATAAACGAAAATGCCACCTGGGAAATATTTTATCCGCGGAATTAGTGCTAATCCCATCACATTCAGGACCCTGAGGAAATTGAACGCTAAGCCTAATAGGCTAGTAAAAATATAGTAAAAAAAAATTACGGAGTTCAGCTGAAAAGTATTATTACCAATTAACTTTATCATAATATGAGCAATGTTGTCATAAATAAGTATACTGCTACACCCTTGGTTTCAACTATCTATTTCATGCCTACTATCTATTTCAATTTGTATAAGTGTTATTTCTAAGTTTATCTATGTGTTTCCTTAAAAAAGGGCTATTTGCGTGATTATGGTACTTCGTATCTACTTGAAGATAAATTACAGTATAATTCGTTTACAGGAGCAATAATGCTTTGCATAAATAATATTCTTTAGAAGAAATTTCTGTTCTTCGTTACGTTATAATAGGAAAGGAATTCTCCGGGAAAAGCTAGGTAATTAACGTAAAATTTTACCACCAATGCGTCCTTCAGCGGAATTGAAAATAATTTTCAATGAATCCCATACATTAGGGAGGGCATTACCATTTTCGTTTCGGAGAGTTCGTAAATATTAGTTAAAATGTTCAAAATAACAACACTGCTGAGAATAGATAATGATATTATATCTACGGCTACACCCTTGGTTTCAACTATCTATTTCAACTGATTAAACCATTAGCGAATTAAGTAACTAAGTCACTTGCTTGTCAATGGGGCTCTATCAAACCCTTGTGAGATTCAGAAATGGTTACATGCGAGCGAATTCTAATAACTAGTGAAATATTTCATTTTTTATTTAGGACGTCACGTCAATCTGACTTCTCCCCGCCTGATAGTAAGCTAAAGGCATAGTTTCAGAAAAGAGGGTCACCATTACAAACACGTACCGTGTTAAAACTCAGCTTGAATGCCTCATTAGATGCTTTTTCCCGCTCCGCGAGGAAGAAGGAAACACATGAGCTGGTAGGGAATTCCAAGACTTAATGGTGCGGCAAAGGAAAGACTCACCTAATCACTTGGTTCTTAATGGTATATTCTGCAATAGTAGTAGTAGTAAGTGATGTTCAAATGAGTTAATAGTTGCTGTCTGTATTGGTAAGTTCGTGTTACAAGCAATACAGTTAACACCCCAAACGAAATGTAAATGTTGTCACCAAACGAACCCTATTTTTCGTTCAATTTGATCAACGAACCCGTAAACACATTTAACAGTATTTGATTTAAGTTATTATAAGGCATTTGTTGCGTGGTTAAGACCCACAACCTTCTTAATGGTCCAAGTATACCCCGTTATGCCCCACAAGGGGAGGTGTGCCCCATTATTTGACGATGCCCGAATGAAAAGTAAGTGCCTACCTAAGTATATCTTGTGGAAAATGCAAATGGTGCTGTTTGGTGCAGTCACTTACATATATTGTAATATTATTCTACAGCATGTGAGGGGATTCCCCAGGGCTCCAAAGAACGGATACATAGCAAAGAATATGTGAACTAGTAACCAATCTATGAACCAGGCATAAATGAGATAGATTTCCGTCACCACCGGAACGAAAATCGTAGTGCTTTTTCCGATTCAATTCTCAAACCAGACCTTCCACTTATCTACTTCATACCTCATCATTACCTATATTGGAAAGTTCTGAAAGAATATTTGGTCTGAATTCAATAAAGAAATAGTATTAAAATTTTCAAATAGATAGCGGCCCACGCCGCTACGCTGATACGAAAAATATCCAGCTCTTTTTGTTCCATGCCAGGCTTACTTAGACAAATATTTTTGTTTGTGCACTAGGGCTCTGTATAAAAGCTAGTCATATAGTACGTCACTGAACTAAATTTACATGAACTGTCTTTCGGAATATTGCCCTTACAGCGGATCGATGACGCAGCGAAGGGCTGCGGACGCTCATTCATCATACGGCCCACGCCAAACGCCCTCTATTCACATTAATTCAAACACCAACCGAACTTTACAAACCACTTTTTTACCAAAACGATAAAATTACAGTTTAAGATGTAGATACCCAGCAAGCAGGTAAAATAATATGTTTACTATTATTTCGATTTCTGTAGGTACCTTATAAATCTTTTAGCACTATTTTGTAACCTTTTTTTGTTTAATATCAGACAGATTTATACATAATTATTCAGAATCAGGAGCATTTTATATGCATTCCTTGACTGACTTATGTTTTTCAACGGCCGGGGTGCGAGAGATATGTCTTGTATAATCTCACCTCCGGCAATCAAGAACCCATGGATGGCGTGCATTTTAGTCGGTTCGAGTCCGACATAATCACCTCCACTGGTTTTGGCAGACCACCTCTGCCAAAACCAGTGGGGATTATGCGCACTATAAAAAAAGGAAAAGGTGTTATTAATCCCTCATTTCTCTGACGACTTTGATTCAAGATCCATGCGGATAGGTATTAGGTATACCTAAAAGAATAAACAATTTATAATTTTTGTACAGCAAAATTATCAGGGTTAAACCCATACAGACGGAATATTTACACTTAAATGCACGATAGTGGCCTTATCTATCACTGAACGTAAAATTTTACAAGAGATAGCGACTGTAACTTCTTATAACTTGGTTCATTAAAGAAAGGTTTTATAAATGGCGGACGTTATCACTTCCTCTCGCTCGCACACTAGTACTGTCTATACTCACTCACGCGCGTACCGTCAACACAAAAAAAATATTGATCTTTATTTTCTTCCACGCTCTGTGCTCTTGATGCGATGCATAAAAGAAAGGATTCTTAAATGTTGGCTTGTACTTGCGTTGACAGATAGTACACGTAGCATACAAAATTTCATTTTTTTTTTCAGTTTAAAAAAAATATAAACAAGACCGTTCTTCATAATAATGTTAGTACTTTATTTTAACCAACATCATGATCTTCCATGATCCTCCTTATAGAATGTGATATACGTTCCTTTTTCAGGATGAAAGGACTCAATGTGCGTTTAAAAGGACTCTATGTGTAAAAGTAGGTACTGTTTGTTGCGGGCGAAGCCGCCGGCCGCAGCTTGTTATAAATTATTACGACCCGGTCTTGTTTTTATTATTTTTCATTTGAAAAAAAAAATATTAGAAATTTTATATGCTAGCTGTACTATCTGTCAACGCAAGTACAAGCCGCCATTTATAAAACCTTTCTTTATTGCACCAGCTTATACTATAGAATTGCTAACACGGAGTAGACTAGCGCTCCAGTTTATGTTATCAGTAAAATTAATAGCGAAGATATTTGTGAGCTAATGAAGCTGACATAGGTACCTACAAATTACGAAGAAAGTCATTGGTTCTTGGAACTTGGAAGGACATCTTTCGACCGAATCGTTATATACTTAGTATCTGTGGGCTCTAAATTATAATTATATATACATTTGTTATGCTTTTTAGAACGTTCTATTTTTTGCAAATCCGGGACGGCTTTCGTTGCGTACAAGTGCGTTGAGATATTTCCTTTGAATTTGAATTCAAAAAGTTCTGAATAAAAAAAAAATTCAAACTGGTATTAACAGTATTAATAAAAAAATATGTTCACTAACGGTTGTGAGCTCCTATGGTAGTAATAAGAATGTATGAATAAAAAAGGTATGGATTTTTTTTTATGAAAAATGTACCTATAAATGTAAATAAATTAAAATGATTTCTATGAGCACAGGCCGGTAATAAGACAAAAAATAGGTTTAAGAATTTTATGTGAGTCAATATGGCCCAATTAAATACTTACGAATGTTGAAGATATATGCATATATCAAATTAGGATAAAAAGGCTTCAGAGAAAATAGCCGTCTAGTTTATTTAACAAGCGCAAATAAAGCTATATTTAATATTTCGCAGAATAAGCATAAAAAGTAACTAGGCAACCGAGTCAACCTACACATTTTGCCCGGAGCACCATGAAATTTAACCCAAATAGGTACTATCAAGTATAATAAAGGAGCTGAAGTCGTAATTACCTAATCTATTAAAGAGGTATAACTGCCGTTAAATGCGGAATAGTTGAGAAGAGAATCTTTCTCAATCCAGTGCACGTATAAAGAGCCAATAGACTAATAAACGAATTACTACAGTAGTCAGCGGCGACAAATTTAGAACAACTAGGAAACTACCGTTTGCGTGTGATTGTACGAAACATTGGTCGTAGAGGACGCTCATGTTATATTATGTAATGTTACTTCGAGTTTGAGTCACCCCTCAAGTTAACATAATTTGTTGGACTTGTATTCTATCTGTATTAGAAAGTACCCAGTGTGGGTAAAATCTATTTTACTCATGAATATTACACATAAAAAAGTTTGAACGGATATTCTTTACTCAATTACGTTGAAAATGAACAGATCTGAATGAAATTTGGCACAGACATACATAGAACGTCTTTCCGATATAGGTTCCTGTGGGTCACCAGAAGAGTTTCAATGAGTGTATATCCATCCTCAATGAAAACCTTCGAATTCGAATACGATAGTATAGGAAGATGACTTGGGAATACTAAGCCATCTTCCTATAGGTACTATCGTATTAGCCCGTAGGATTCGATTCCTCTTGATCTTCATATTTCAATACATCAACAATTTGATCAGTGTGTATGTCTTACGTGTGAAGGTTTATCACGTAATATATAGATAAAAAATATATATAATATTTAAGTAATTGTAGAATATAAGTAATATCTAGTAGTGACGTAGGGGAGAGTGGGGGAAACGCGAACGGCGGGTAATTCCGACCGCGATAGTTCTACTATGTTACATAGAGATGACAATATATTGTCCACCGCTATCTTGAAGTTTACGTCGCTGGCAGTGCCAGTCAACAACAAGAGTGAGGCGGACGCGCGCACGTGTCAAGGTACGAACATTTCAATATTTTGTGTGTTTTGATGTAGTTTTTGCGTAAATGTAACTTGATGTAGCTTTACTTCCATCGACTATCGTAATTCAACATTTGCTTGGTGGAATACTCATGTATTAACAATTTTATTGACAATGACGCCAACCGCCACAATAAAATAACCTTGAATATTTTTTAACACTTTTACTGTTCTGATCCTGCGGGTAAAGGCGAACAAACCACGTCGGGTAATCTCGAACGTTCGGCATTACCCGCACGTGATGATCTAAGTAACAATTTCTTATTATTGTTTTAGATGCCCCGTAATTATAAAAAAGAGGGCAGTTAAATATAAATTAGAAGACCTCAAAAAGGCCATCGAAGATGTTAAAGCGAAAAAATTAAGTCTTGGCAAAGCAGTAGCAACTTATTCAGTGCCAAAAACTACAATTTTTGACCACTTGAAGGAAACTGTAGTAAAACAACCCAAATGTGGTAGAGAACTATTATTTTCGGATGACCAAGAAGCAAAACTCGTAGACTATTTCATAAAATGCAGCAAACTGTTTTACGGTTTGAAGGCCATACAAGACAAATATCCATATTCAACCTGATAAAATATTTAACGTTGACGAGACAGGTATATCTACAGTATGACAATAGATGACGCTATTCTAAATAATATTTTAATAGCAACCGGAGATATGAGCATGCAATCAGCTTCCTTGTCCGAAATCGTTGAACTGCCTATAATACCTCCTAAAACTTCTAAGCGCAACACAAGAAAGAAGAAATCTATTATTGTAACAAGCACACCTGTAAAAGAGCAACTAGAAAAAAAGGAAAATAAAAAACGAGCAGAAGAAGAAAAAGATAAACGAAAGGGAGTAACAAAGAAACAAAATCAAATAAAAAAAAGAAACTTAATGAAAGCACATCTAAAATCAAAGATACGGTAAGAGTAGTAAGGAATTTAAATAATGATGAAGATTTTAATTGCCAAGGCCAGAAGAAGACAGATCAAAGCAAGACAAAGGCAGAGAAAGGCAAGAAGAAAGCAGATCAAATCAAGAAGAAAGTCAAGATCAATCAGTGCAAGTCAAGCAAAAGGCCAGGCGAAAAAAGAAAAAATAAAAATGATGACTACAATTGTATTTTTGTAAGGATAAATATGTGGACTGGATCATGTACTTCGTATGTAAAAAATGGGCTCATGAGAAATGCACAGATGGACAGTCCTCATCGGCGGGTTATAAATGTGATCTCTGTCGTAACTAAGACTGATTATTTAACTAAAATTGTTAATTTGTGATTAACCTACTCTCGGCAGGTTATAAATGTGGTCTTTGTTGTAATTAAGGCTGATTAAAAGAGTACAAATCTTTATTCGTAATTACCCCACTTGGTGTTCGTAATTACCCGACTAGAGTTGGGTAAACCCGAACACTAAGGGTTTTGTTTTTTGTTCTTAATGTTACATTTTATAAAAGTATTTTCATTATTGATTACTTAATTAGTTAGCCAGATAGTTAAACTTAACTTTAAATGAATAAACGAAAGTCTGAGTCTTGATATTTCTGTTTTATTTAAGTTTTCCCTTAGGTGTTCGCGTTTCCCCCACTTTCCCCTAATACAAAGTGCTTCTTATGTTTTCCCAAAATACTTAGCCAAGATAACGTAGAAATATGAATATAGGTAAGGCGTTGCGTGACATACCAGTATCAATAAAGCAGGGTGATTTAGGGTTCGTGTGGACGAGAACACAATATCCAATATACTCTGTGGTAAGAACACAATGTTAGATTTGGTATATTAATGAGATTAAATAGACTAGATTCTATTTAAACACATGATTAGCGTTATCGAATTTATTATACGAACTATTTTGCGAATTGCAAACTAAAATCACTAGAAATAACTACGCTAATTCTTCATAGAATCTCCAATAATTAGTGATAGACCATAGCGGTCTGCCCTTTTTCTTGAAGACTATTATGGAGTGTCACCATTAATATCGTCAACAATCTCAACACGAACTCGATTAATTCAACGACACACAACTTGCGTGCTGTTCATAATTATGTTAATTTGAATCTTTGAACAAACTGATCACTTGATGCGAGATAACTATTCGACTTTTCTCGTTAATGTTCTCATTTCTATACAAGATGGGTGGTTCCTCCGAACGATTTCGGCCATGGCGACCATTTAGACTCCCAGTTGGCTCGGCGCTGATGCGCTCGAAGATGGCTAACATAGCTGATTTTCGCGGTGAAGCCTCGTGCACGCTGAGGGCGCGTGAGAACCCCACCCAAGTAATTGTACAGAATGACAGCGGGTGGGTACAAGATAAACAGATATAGCAAGAATAATAAATGAGTAAGTTCACAGTAGGTAATGTATGTAAAATTGACAGCTCCTTGCCAAATGGGGCCAAAGTGTAGGTAAACAACAGGAAGTGCGGCACTAACTACCAATGCTGCCCTAACTGGGACGACAGGGCCAAACTAATTTAAAATACGGGTCATCATCATTAATCTTACCTCTATAAAAGATAATTTTATTGCTCACGTCAGTTTTTATATTTAAAAAAATTATGTACGTTACAAACGGAACTCTTCGTTCTTCTTTTGAATTTCTTGTGGTTCTAATTCACTTGAAGGGATTTCCCTAATGATGCTGGAGCTTCGTCGACTCTTAACAGTGAATACTTTTACAATACTAATGGACCTTTTAGTTACCCATCTATTGCACCTATATTTTATTATGTACCTATTGTGTTGTTAAGAAACCAAACGAGTATTGAGATACTTACAAGTTGGGTTGCATAACCAAAAATACATGTTAATAATAAAAATAAATCGATACATTGAATTCGAATTACAAATATTTTATTTTATGTGTAGGCATATATTATGTGACAAATATATATTATTATTTCCGAAATAAATTTTTCGACCGATTGTCACCGTCGTGTTGGGCTCTCGTGGGTCCTTCCAACACAATTATTGTTATGAAACTTATTTGAAAATATGAAATATATATAATATTACTTACATATTAAACAAAATATATTAAAGTTAACAATAAAGATTAAAAATAAAGGTGGAAGATTAATGAAAGATTATAGACAATTTCATTGTATCCTGGTACCTATTTATTTTTAATAATTAGTATTTAATAATTTAATTTAATTCGTTTAATTTAGTTTCAATTTAGAAGTATTATTTTGGCTGGTAATTTCATTTTCCTAAAACAGTGCAAATATTTGTGTTCATGAATATGCAAATGCATTGATCTGAATGTTTCTATGTATAATATGTATATATTTACAAAAAAATGTATCTCAGTATGTTTATCCGCATTGTAGAACCCATAACACAAGCCAGTTAAGCTACGTTTACCAAGAGTCTAGATGGTGTTGTGTAGATTGTCCTACAATATTTTTTTATTCCTGTATTGTAGAATTTGCTTAGCACTCTAGTGCGTATATCCAACAAAATAAGTTATTTGGGTCTTGGGTTTCCCCAGAGTGGTTGCCTATAAATTATTGTAATTTCTAGTTACAGCTACAAGTGAATGGTAAAACAGCCCAAACCCATGAGGCTGTCCCTGAAGGTAAATATCTAAAAAAAAGATAAATATTTACGAAATTACGGTAGCGCCTACCCTGCTTTTGTAACTTCTTAAATATTTATAAAATTGCACCCTTACGTTAGTAGCATCAATAAAGATCAATTAGAAGTAAGATATGGCTGTTTATTTGTTATTTACAACGGACGGCATTTTTCCTGTACAAAAGAAAAAAGAAAATTTCTTAACGCGTTATGCAGTTTTCACAGAAAATTTTGGGTGAGGAACAAATTTCGAACCCGCATTGTTATCTAACGACAGACTCACGCTACGATAGTCTACCTGCCCCTAGACAAGTGACAATTCGTTGGTGTATTCTATTCATTCGATTTTGTAAAATGAAATAGAATGGAATGTTTAATGTATGGAAGAGTATCCAAAGAGTATAGTAATATATAAGAGAATTGACCCC
Source organism: Pelosia muscerda (assembly GCA_963691645.1). Lineage (NCBI taxonomy): Eukaryota > Metazoa > Arthropoda > Insecta > Lepidoptera > Erebidae > Pelosia > Pelosia muscerda. The sequence continues at coordinate 12,999,532 of OY829100.1, forward strand.
TATTTTGACATTTATGACGTTTGTGACAAGCGTCAACGAATGTCAATTTCATACATTGATCAATCTATTCTATTCCAATCTACAAAATACAGTCATTAAATTATATTTATCTGACAAATAAAATTGAAATACATGTGGCACTTTTTTGATGTGGCACATATCAGGTCGGCACTGCCGCAGTAACACATTTTGTTTCATAGCAGTTCATGCGCTACTGTGGTAATGTTCAGTAAGCAGAAAAGTCGCCAATCGATATAGGAAGTATGTATGTACCTATTAGCTTCGAGCAACCCCTTATTTGAGGGATTGTGGACTTAAATGCACTGGGGTGGATTAAGACTCTAAGGATTCTACGCGCATGGGTTCAATGGGTATCGATATGTTTAATGAAATACGTTCTGCATGATATTTTTTTGAATGATACTCGTGACCATATGACAAATTAAAGGGAATAAATTTGTTTTGACACAATACATGTATAAATGTGTCATCTCAGAGAAATACCTACTGCAAAAGTGATCATACCTCTATGTTCTATATGCACGGTAAATAAAAAAAACTAGCGAAGTGTAAAGTAGGCGGTGGACGCGTGTCACTGTTACGAGTTTTTACGTAAGAAAAAGACAAATTCTGCTAAGAATTCGCTGACACACGTTTAAACTTTTTCCGAAAAATTCAAGGCGTGAAAATCTATATTTAATAAATATTTTTTTGCACTAGATAGTAAAATAATCTCTATTTTGAACGGTTAAGGTGTGTTTTCGTTTTGTAATAAGTCATGATTTAGGCTAATTTGGCATTAAATGTATTGTCAGAGGTGGATTAAACGTATGCCGTAGGCAAGCATCTCGGCGTGGGAGACGCCAAGGCGGGTCCTAGTGACAGCCCTAAGGGTGGGAGTTGTCTCGCTCGCCACCTTGCTCACGGCGATGGTACGATGCGCGAGTGCTTGGGCAGCCGCCGCCTCTCCTTCTGCGAGCAAGTAATGCTCGAAAAGGAGGAGGCGGAGCGGGTCCGGAGAACATTCCGGGCCCGCACTGCCCGCGATGCGCGAATGCGACTCAGACGTCGGAGGTTGCAGAATGACCTCCGTCCCCCATGAGCGCGGGCCTGGGGGTGACGGGTGGAGCCGCCTGTCGCCCTAGCCGAAGCAGTCCACGGCGATGGCACATAATGCCACACCATACCCAGGGGCTAGATGGGGACATCATGGTCCCCACATTTAGGGAAGAGGGTCATCTCAACAGAGATGTCCCCGGGTCTGCCGGGGTGCGAGAAATATGTCTTGTATAATCTCACCTCCGGCTATCGAGGACCCATGGACGGCGTGCGTTAGCCTCGTCAGTTGTTCAGCAGGTGCATCGACTTGCCAGTGAGATTGGCTTAGGCCTCAAGTACCCATCTACATGAACAATTATGTTCTTATAAGAACGCAGTAGAACAAAACTCCACAAATACTACAAAAAGAAACTCTATTTTCATTTGATTTTCGAACACCAGACCCGACGTAACTATATTCAACGGGAACAGTTGCCCTGTAGGCCTAAGTTCCTATAGGTAATATGCCGGTATATTTGGGCTATCGAATGGTAATAGAACTAGAATTTGTTCCGTATTATTTTCAGAATAAATGATGTTTGAAACCAAACCTCCAGCCAGCGGGATTTTTTTTTGTTATGAATTTGATCACGCTGAAATGTAGTTCTATAATTAGGGCTATGCTATGTGAACACATAAAAGCCAAAACAGACATGGGTTTCATTCATGAAATACAGAAAATACACGTTAGAATAAAATTAAAAAAAAAAATAATAATCTCCATTCAGCGGAAAAAAAATTATTTAAGTCGAAAACAATATTGAAATGCAAATTATTAATTAGTGCTAATCATATAAATCATATAAATAATATAAATCATAAAAATTATAACATTAAATTACATTTTTACCGCCACTGCGCCGCCGCCGTTTAACTGACTATATTATATTATTATATTATAAAGTTGTAGTCTGCTATAATACAAAAGCAAATTCGAAAACTGTAAGTAAAGGAATAGCACTAATTAATGATTTGCATTTCAATATTGTTTTCGACTTAAATAAAATTTTTTCCGCTGAATGGAGATTATTATTTTTTTTTTTAAATTTTATTCTAACGTGTATTTTCTGTATTTCATGAATGAAACCCATGTCTGTTTTGGCTTTTATGTGTTCACATAGCATAGCCCTAATTATAGAACTACATTTCAGCGTGATCAAATTCATAACAAAAAAAAATCCCGCTGGCTGGAGGTTTGGTTTCAAACATCATTTATTCTGAAAATAATACGGAACAAATTCTAGTTCTATTACCATTCGATAGCCCAAATATACCGGCATATTACCTATAGGAACCTAGGCCTACAGGGCAACTGTTCCCGTTGAATATAGTTACGTCCAGACCCGGCCATGCCACAAAAAATCTAACAATGCAACAAACCAATTTAGTGGGTATATGTCAATTTTAATAAATTCATTAGTGTATCAATGAAATGATATTGAGAAATTACACTTTGATTTCGAACTCCCAAGGGGCCGTCTATTGATGGCACTGAACTTATAAGATTAGAAGGAATCTCACGGGACCGTGTGTCCTGTCGAGTCATCTGAACAAATTGCTGGCGCAATGTGCGTGAGTATAAATTAACATCACAACCAATTATTCGTATTTGTTATAAAGATATTAATTGACTCGTATATTTTTCTCCCTCTTCAGATACACTAATACTCCAAGGGTGTGCACGTCACTGGTAAAACCCTCGGGTCCTAAGTTGGTTTCATCTGCTGTGATGCAAGGGGCACTAGCTAAACGAAGGACGATACTTTACCTTAGATTTACCTTTCGCGGTTGGGAGGTCACACGGCAGACGCACTAGTAAATTTTAACAAAAGTCTAACAGTATAAGATTTGAACGCAATCAGGAGCAACCAGGATATCGCTAGGATGATGATAATATTCAATACACCCTTTAATACATTACCTCTAATAGTACTATCTATTCTAGTATCATACGATACTTACCTATCTATAGAATTACTTAAAAACGACTACTTGCTGTAAAACAAGAAATTCTGCGATCTGAGTGTAGTCATTGAAAAGTGAGTAGGTAGGTGGTAGGTAGGTAGGTACAATATCCAATCCAATACCTTTAATTGGTCGAAGTGACTTTCATGTTGCCAAAGAATTTAATATCGTTTTCAAAAAGACATTTCAGAACGAACAAATAGAGGAACTAACTTCTAATGGATTGAAAATCGCAATGCGGCTATGACGGTATTCTGGAAAAACGCACACACCTCACAAAGACTTCTTCAACCTAAATCCCCTAGGTTTTAGGGCCCAATATCACATATCAGTAACTTTTTACCTGATTTCAGCTAATGGTACAATACGTAGTAACTGTGGACATGACTGTCAAAACCATATGCGGATACTGCACAGTAAGTGTCCACTGAAGATAATAAGTAATTTTCGGACGCGGAAATATTATTTATTAAACAATCTTTAGACATACCTAATCGATACAAAATTTGCCTAATGCATTTTCTAGGTACCACTTATAGAAATAAATCTTTACATGGTAAAAATATATAAATAGAATTTAGAAAATATACCATATTTCCAAGAAATACAAAAACTCAGTCCTTTTATTAAAAGAGCCCAATTTACATTTGGCATTTTACGAGTAGTCCGGCCCGCAGGGACGATGGTATATAATACTTATTGCGAGAATGATGAAATAAAACCAAATAACCAGCAATGATATCTCAAAGCACAGTTATGTTCTAGATTTATGCAAATAAACTTACACCGTAAGTCGAGTTCGTAAGACTGCACGTAGGGTGACTGTATATTTAAATTTATAATTGCTAGGGTAAGGGAACTTTCTTACGTTTCTGATTCTTATCATCCCAATGTTGTATGATTAGTGTACGCTATAAAATAACACGTTTTACGATAGAACTAAATAACTACACAATTATTACCTATACTTTCTTATGCTTATACGTTTAAGAAAAACTTTTACAGCATTAAAATGAAAAGAGAATGAAACTAAAATAAATATTTCTTATATATTAGAAATACAAATAATAATAGCAACTTACTATTCAAGAATAATCCGTTGTGTGTACACAATCACGACAATGTTCACTCCGAGTTGTTACGCGATACGTAGTCGTGCGTCCGCGGAACGACACAGGGCGGGCGGGCGCATTACGTAGCCAATGCGCCCCTACTGACGGTGACGCTATCCGGCCGCCCCGCCCGCAGACACCACTTCCAAGCCTGCCAAGTACTGGGGTACCTACTACACGGATGTATGAACCGAACATTTTCATTAACCCATGAAATACTAACGATAAAATGTACATCTGTTATAAATCTGCTTAAACACACGTGTACCTTAGTGGATTATGGTGTTTTAACGCAAACTAGTATATTTACAAAACCAATTAACAGGTAGCGTATTCGTCTTACGATAGAGAGGTCCCGGATTCGAATGCCAGCCTATTAACGTGATCTCACTTCTAACACAAACCTAGCTCCTAGTTTAACTGGGAGGGTTATAAGGAACATGAGTAATTTCGGTTACTATTATACTTTAAAAAAGTTGATGGTCTACGCACGAAACTGCGTAACTCAATTACTTACCCTATAATTCGCTTTAAAACACATGTTGTAGTAACGGAGTTTTGGACACTATTGTGTCCATTTTACATCACATACATGGATGGCACGACTAAGAAGTAAGTCTCATAAACATTTACCATTTATTTTTTTTAGTGATTGTGTGGAATAAACTCAATAAACCAATTTCACAATGATAAAATTAGATCTACACAATTCATGTGAAGCACAAATTGAAGACGCAGTAGGTACTACTATTTATTCTGTGAATGAAGGTAATTAACTTAAATCTACTAAAAAGCAACTCGTACATATTAACTCTGAAACCTTATAAGTATAGATTGAACGTCACGGGTAGTAAAATTAATCCTATTTCTGGAGTCACTTAGTAACATGACCGATAAATTAAGTTTCGTCCGCTCAATTAAATACATTTGAAATGTTGCTCTTAAAACAATATCGTAGTGCTATTTATTGTGTGATAATACTTTCGAAAGCAGGTACAATTCTTTCATGTTGGTATTTATCTACAAAATTCCAACGAAACGAACAAGCGAAAATTTAATTAAAACTCGGTAACTTTTTAAGAAAATATAACTGAGGCAGCAGAAACCTCTTTTTTCACTGCGAAATCCTTTTATTTCACGAGCCACCCGATAAAGTCCATTTGGGCGGAAATTCAAATAAGCTCAACGTCGAATTAAAGCCTTCACAGGGTAATGCGATGATCGCAGCTTTATCTTAAGATATTCCTGTTGGAACTGCTTGCGAAACGTGATTTATAAGGTTTGTCGAATGTAGCACGCTTCATTAGATAATTACGTATTAAAAGATAGAATTAACGATTAATGTTTTAATTAAACGTACTGGGAAGTATAACTTATGCATGACAACTGAAAAGCTACCGAAACGTTAAGATAAGCGTAACTAACAGAATAACCCCAAATCAATCACTATAAAAATTATTTCGTCTTTCAATCGCTTAGGTATCGTTTTTAGGGCATACGTACGTATCTCTATATCTACAATACTATACCAAATGTGCTACCTTGGCCGGTCCAGTTCAGTATATCGACTTTTTCCTAATTTAATATACCTACAGTCAGTACAGTCATCAGCATCCAAAAGTAACACCCAAAAAGTTTGCCCGAAACCTCATCCGACTAAAGAGTGACAACATACGTAAGATCATAGGCATCGTTACAGGCCACTGTTCCCTAAACAAACATTTGTTTACCATAGGTATAACCGACAGCCCTAAATGCAGAGGATGCATGAAGGCAGAAGAAACGCCACAACACGTCCTTATGAACTTAAGTAGTGTGGCGCAACAACGGGCACAACTGCTGCTATCACCGGCAACGCTTCCGGAAGCCTTTAGGAGCTTCTCGGAACTCCTTGCTTTCTGGGAGGACCTGGGATGGTTGAAGTGAGCGGGAAGACGTAGCACCACACGCACAATGGCCCAATCAAGGGGCTAACTGCGGAAAATGCCAGTCAAAACAAACAAACAAACAGTCATCAGCATCATAATTTCACCCATAGGACCTCCACTGTTGGACATAGGTCTCCCACATCGACCTAAAAATCGACCGGTTGAGGACGGTCTACAACCAACGGGTGCCCGATTTTGACTATGTCGTCCGTCCGCTCGCGGGGAGCATAACAATAGTTAGCATAATATTATATAACTCTGGCTGTCTCTTGGACATCAAGATCAACGGAAGTGACTCATAAAAATCAAACGAGAAAATATAACCCTCATACATAACTTCTACGAGTACTTTCCATGAAACCCTAAATCTCTAGGACAATCACACAACGCCACTTAGACCCATGGTAAGCATAGTTTAACTAGCTTGTATTATGGGTTCTAGAATGCAGATAAACATACTTAGATACAAATATTAATCAACAAAATTGCGGGCACCGAACCTACGCCTCCTGTGTAGCATTCACTACCGCCACACCACGGAGGTCGTCTCTCTAATCTCTATCTCTACCTAATAAGTTGAATACTATACCCAACTTTTAACCTTTATGTAAATATCTACCACTGAAGATATAGCCTTCTTCCTACTTATAGAATTAAAGTGATTGTCTTCAAAAACTTGAAATTACCTCATACGAAATTCGTTCGAAGTCTTTACAAAGTCTCGCTCATAAATCTATCCCCAAGGTTCGAAAAAAGTAATTGGGTAGGTACTCTCCTCTAGTTGAAGTGAATTATTAAATGTACTTACGTCTGTTTTTATTAACCAACTTGGAAAAGGAGGAAGGGACCTTCTTCCTTTTATTTGGTACTAACTGACCCGCGCACCTTTGTCTACTTAGGTACGTCACAATAGAAAACGGGGTACAGTTTGTACAACATTTCCCATTTTCCTCAATATGTTAGTTGTAGTATTTTACTATATACATATAACACTCCACTTGAATCACTCTCTCAAGAAATATAAAGTACAATTAATAATGTTATTATATAATAATAATAATTATGATAAACTCATGCCATTATCCCCGAAGGGGTGGGCAGAGGTGCTAGTACCCACATTTTGCCAGTTTATGTTTAGGTCCCAATGTAATAGGTGGCGAGGCTATTGCCATTAACTGGGCACTTATAAACCTGCGATAAGTACACACATTACTTCGAAAAGCATTGAAAATCATTGGTGTGTGCCACGGTAAACCTGGGATCGAACTCGAGACCTCGTTTCAGTAATGTTATAAATTAGGAAATCACGTCCTCTGCTATAGTAAGAATAATGCGAGTCAACACGGATTCCTTCGTTTATTCGTCTATTGTATTGATATATCCATTACATCGGCAAAACCAAACTGTGGCATTTATTTAAAATCGCATCAAAATCGGGGACAGGCGACTTTGTTTTATCTTATTGTGTAGTTACTTATAGTGATAGTTACTTATTTTAGTGTTCCACTAGACCACTAACACTTAGCTTTATTATTAGTGTGTAGTGTGACGTCATACGTCTTTACTTCATATTAGCTGTGCCTGCGATGTCGTTGACTGAACTAAGATTTTAGCTTATTTTTTTTCTGACGAAGCTTAATACGTTTTTGAAAATTAACCACCAGCCACTTTGGAAATTGTGAGCTAAAAGCGAACAGATAGACAGACAATTAAAAAAAATGTCTGTTCAAAATCGTTAATACAACGTTATGTTACATTATGTCACATAATCGTTAATACAAGTACTTATTATCATATCAATATTATCTATTATGTGCCACATTTCTTTTTCTAAATATCTCAAATATACAGACTTGACTACGCTTTGTGAAGAAAACTTTTGTCTTGTTTATTCGACGAGCACACAATAGGGAGAATGCTTGTATTTTTTCATATTATGAAATGATTATTTGATTATATAAATATTAGAAAAGAATCCGTGCTACACAAATAAGTACATGACCCAAATAAGATCTGTTCCCCATGAAGAGCTCTAATAATGACAATTTGGTTTTTAAACGTCTTTTCAGAGATTGTCTATTCCTTTGTTGGACGTATGTATTATATTTCTTATTTAGGTTATTGCGACATAGGGTTCCCAATAAGGCTTAAAGGACAATTTTGTTATTTTTTATTACTGAAGTTTGTCGGAATCTCCTTATAATTATTACGTTACGTTTTACCTCATTTGAATTACTCAAAAAATATTCATACATATGCATATTCCCTATTCCTGCATCGTTAAGAGCCTGTCCTGCCCGTGTCCAAAAAAATAGCAATCGATTTGATCATGCCAACTACGTAGGCAAACGAATCGGTCATGCGGACTGCGGATCGTATAGATTCTGACTGCTATTTATTTCTTTTTTCATTTTCAAAATATAATATCAATTTTAAAATACCCATTTAATATAATTTTCTTCCATAAAAAGATAAATAAAAGATGAATAAAAATGTGGTATGCAACAAATCATATATTATATTCAATTAAAGAACAATTGCACTCTGTCCTACACAATTCTATATTCTACAACACCTTCACTATATTAACGAGATAACACACGTAGGTTGGTAATATCCATCGGGTCCCATAGCAAATCGTTGTGACAAGTGAATAGTTGATAAGTCCTTCACACCGAAGTCATAGTCAGCGAATTTTTCAAGTACTGCTGAGCCATCAAACGATTCTCGCACTTTCGAGTCGGATGTATCATTTCTATACTTAGAATTAATTAAAGTGACATGTAGTTTTACATGGTCCCTTTCTTTACGATAACCTGTAAAATAAAAGTAGGTAATATTCAAAAATAAATAAATAATATTCTAGGACAACCTACACAGAAAAAAGTATGAATTGACAAAACAAGTCCTAAAATTTGGATTTGCGATTAGTAAAAAAATGCAAAAATGTTAGTACCGAAAAATGTGTTACCTCTAATTTCTTCAAACAAAACGGCAATTTCATATGTAACGACCTAATATAATTCTTACCGAATTGGGACACAACACGAATTGGCAATTTTAAAGAAATAATAGGTATATATTAATTAATATCGGTATCTACGATTTTAATTCCGTTTTAATTAAATGGTTATAATTTAATAGTAAATAAAAAAATAACCCTCTTTAAAAGTAATATGGCGCAATGTACCTGCTTTATAGAAGTAGTCCACTAATCCATCAGCTAATTTCTGAATCAACCCCTTAGCATCGCCTTCTTCTTTAACTACTCCATATAATACGTCTATTTGTGTGGGATCGTCATTCATATACGAAATACCTTTCAGTCTTATTCTTAGTGGCAGATGTCCTTGTAGTAGTGGTCTGTGAAATGTGAACCAATTTCAGTGAACATCACACGATGAAGCACACTATGTACAAAGATGAAAAAGCGACATAGTTTGAAACTATAAATATAATTATATTTTATGCTTGAAACTGTGGCGTATATGCTAGCAGAGGAACGACATTTCTATTATCAGTAGCACTAGCTTGAACTCCTGTCGAATTCGTAATGTAAAGGTTTCTTTGGATGCGCGACGTGTCGCTAGCATATGGTGCAACCTGCAACCAGCCTAATGCAGCGTTGTTTTATTCTCCTATGTGGTTGACACAAGATGGGCGCTCGTTCAGCCGCCGGGGAGGGGGGGGGGGGGTTTGTTTCAAATTTAAATAAAAATCCAACAATACAAAACGATAATTAGCTGATATGAGAGTTTGACCTAACGGAGCATATTATTTTCATTATTTTTTCTTACCTCACTACTTTTTCCTTGGCCTCAGTGAGTAGCTTGCAAGCATGTAATCTCTCTTCATTGTCCATCAAGCTCATAACGCCAATAGTGAGATGCAATTTTTGAGGTTTATTGAAAATGGATTCATCTAAACCTCTACTCCCAGCACATTCTAGTAATACTTGTTTCTGAAAACAAATACAATGTGGGATGAGTTCGAACAATAGAAAGAAAGGGAAGTGCAGAAATGGACTAAAATCCAGCTCAACAAAATGCTACGAGTTTACTAAGGCCAATTTGGTTATAGCAGTTATGTATACCCACATACTGCAGTCAGTCAAGCAAACTGTACAACACACGTCAGGTATATAGGTTGAAAGATTTTGTTTTAAGATAAAATACTTTAAATTTTGGGGCAATCCAGGTAATCGAACCGACAAAAATCCGAATAAACAACAACCCGTATTTTGTGGCATCAATCGATAGGATGTATAGGATTATCACCAAGGTTTAAAGCATCATCATTTCCTGAACCTTTTCCCACTTCAATTGGGGTCGGTTTTCCAGTCTAACTGTGATGCGGCTTGTGTCTAACGGTTTGTATGGTAACCGGGACCGACGGCTTAACGTGCTCTGCTCCGAGGCACGACCAGACAAGTACAAACAGCCATATTCATGCATATAACTTTTTGGACTGAGCGGGGATCGAACCCACGCCCCGTGCGTAGCAGTCGCGTGCACTACCGCCACGCCACAGAGGCTGTTTTAAGGTTTAAAGCATGTAGATTCATATGTTCCCTCATAGGTCTTCAATTACATATTAGAATTGGACTAATGAGGTAATGTTAGAAGCATATATGTGCCCCCTCTATCGGTCATAAAGTAGTGAATTAAATAGTAAATTTAAATTAACTGTGTCATGCTTGGTATCAAATGAAAGGGCATAACTAGTACTTGCCAAATATTTACAAATAATCAGCTGTTGCTTCTCTAAAATATTATAAATCAAAATTAAGTTGTAAAAACGTTTTAAAAACTAATAACCCAGAAAATATCGACAATAACAATGTGGTTGTATGTCACTTTTCCCTAGTATGTATTGTTTAGTTAAAGAGTTAGCAAGTAGGTAAGGTAGTAAGTGGCATAAAATATTTTCTTGTTTATTACTTTTTAAAGAGTGATTATTAAGTAGTCGGGTTTCATTAGTAACACATAATTGACATTATTGGTCAACTAACATCTAGCTTAACCCATTAAAAACTGAACCAACCTTAAACTCTTCAAATCTCTCCATGATAACTGGATCATTCATAGGTATTGATATAAAATGGGTGGGTTTTTGTTTCATTCTAGAAGACATCACTATCATGTTTATTCTTCTTCTTGCTGCTTTAACATTCTGGCAAACCAAAAACTAAATTATAAAAGGACTCCTACTCTAAGAATTAAACATGAATAGTAATTATAGGTCAATGTGACAGAAAGGTGTAAAGATTCATTAACTATAGTTACGGCACGCTATGATGGCCGTTTTGCCACGATTGGTTTTGCTCGTTTTCTCTTTTTGGGTGACTAAGCTTATTTTCTGTGCCAGTCTAGCCATATTTTTTAGTTATTCGTCTAACAGTTTGTATCCAGCTCTCCCCCTTTCCCTTCAGGGTGGGCAGCGCGTGTGTGACACCCTTAGTGTTGCACACGTTCATAGGCCACGGTGGCCGCTTTCCATCAGGTGGGTCATCATTCCACCGTGTGCTTGTCTGCCACCTACGTAGTATAAAAAAAAAAATCCAAAGTTAAGCACACCAAAAAAAAAAAAACGAGCTAAACCAGTCGTGTCAAAACTGCCACCATAACGTGCTGCAACAATAATTCACCATTTAATCCACACCCCTGAATAGTGAAACAAAAGTCAAGTAATAGTAGTAAGGAAGGTGTCATTATGACTATACATACAGCTGATGTAGGACCAAATATTGTGATATCACCTTCTTGACCCTGTCTTGGAATCTTTATATCAGTTCTTGTGTCCCGCTCAATCCTAATTTTGGTAGATCCTTTCTTTCCGATTATAGATCCTATATAGTGCCTGTCAATATACAATTAATGCTTAAAAAGTGAGAGACAGTTAAGAAGTTTCAATAAAGAGACTATTTTATCACTAGAAGTGAATGCATCAGCTCATTGCTGATTGTTCATAAACATATAAAATATAAAAAAAATAATGCTTGTATTTAGCAAATCACTACATAGTATAAAATAAAGTTGCGTTCTCTGTCCCTATTTTTCTTGTCCCTTTGTATGCTTAAATCTTCAAAACTATGCAACGGATTTTGATGCGGTTTGTTTTAATAGATAGAATGGTTAAAGAGGAAGGTTTATATGTATACAACATCATGCTACAACAAACAGGTGCAGAGCAGGAATGAAAAATATTGCAAAAACGGGGTGACGCAGACGAAGTTGCGCGGGTCAGATAGTATATTATAATTCAATATTGCACAAAGGGACTATAGAAGTAGTATTTTATAGCACTATATTGTATGTAGTTAATAAAGTTATAAGTTATAAATTGAACTAAAATGTGTTACAGTTCCAAGCAATACTATTTAAGATAAACAAATATACTGTAAGATATACTTACTTGGAAACATGAAAGTTGGTTTTGTATCGAGAATCATCCACCATAACCACTTCGAAATCATCATCATCTCCCTCATCATGTTCATAATGGGATGTGACATCTGTAGAAAAATATGCAAGTAAGCAAAAGTTTGTACATATTTTGTATGTAATTGTATATATTTTATTTGTTTTATATATTAAGAATTACTAATATTACATCTATGTGTAACACCTATGATCATTTCCCATGGAGCGAGTGTGTGCTTTTATTGGTAACTGGCCTCAATGTTTAAAGAACTGAATTGCAGCCAATGGAAACCACTTCGAATAACCTTTTATGGAAGGGCTTCACTATATATGTCCACGATATGAGGGTCGGGAGGGGGTGGGGAGGGGGGAGGGGGGGGTGTAGAACCTCCCCTATGAAGGAAAAATTACGGACGCCCCCCCTTTTTGAGATACGAGTTTTTTTGCAGCAGTCATGGCTTCTGTCACGGCTCCGGCGCTGCAGGGCTCCGGCGGTCCCACGCGAGCTAATCGTCGCAGATGTGTTTCACACTCGCCACGCCAGTGTGGAAACCACCTGCTCCTCACCTCGCGGGCCGCCTCGTCCCTCCGCGCCTACGCGTTTTTAAATAACACTCTAGGGGTAGGGCAGACAAGACTACGTGGAGTCGGTTTTGTAGCAATTTCGTTTTCAAACAATCAAATTTAAATTCAATTTAGTGTAAAAAAACTATGGACTGTGAACTCCTGGAGTTATATAATAAAGCTTAGCCCCTTTTATATACTTAAATAAAGGTAATAAATATTTGCAATAAAAAAATCTTTCCTTCAATATTGACAATATTCATAGCAAGACTAAAACCTTTTGTATGGAGAAGGCAAGGAAAATGTTGCTTAAACGGGAAACGTCTTTTGTAATGTGGATGAAGTGGCGTGGGTCAGCTGGTATCTGTATGTTATAAATTTCATAAATAATAAATACTCTAGGACATCCTACACAACACTGCTAGCTATCTATATCATTACACTAGCTATCTATATATTTTCTAGCTACCTATATTATAGTTTCTGTTATAGGATCTAGTATTATTAATTTTCACTTCAAAACACGATTTAATAAGATCCACAATACGGTGGCATGTATTACACTGTTTTTATTTAAGTACACTTTCATACCATTTTCGTATAAATCATGTTCTTGCAGCGCAGATATCTCTGTGGTAGGGTCATTTACCCGGTAACATCTTCCTTCAATCCATATCACTTCAGGTCTCAAAATCTCGGTCATTTTAAAATATCAATAGACAAGACTATATATGCATCAGTCAGTGTAGTGTGTACTAAGTTATTGCATCTTACGTATTTTATTTGAAATTACAAAAACCCTTCTAATATTGAAAAAAGCTTCCATAAAAATAAATAGTATTCGTTCCTGCTGAGACATTACATTTCAGTTTGACATTGACATAACAAATGACAATTGACAATCAGTTTAAGAACTTAAAAATCGTTCAAAATTATACTTTTTGAAGTTTACGTGAATGTCGCACATTGAAATAAAACCACTAATCCTTTTTACGTATTTTAGGGCGATATAAATTTGGTATTTTTTACTTTTGTAACCCCGTTGTCCGTACCCCATGTCTTACCGCTGCTGTCTGGATTGCCTCGAAGGTCGTTTTATCAAAGGCGCCTTCACAAATGAAGGCCGCTACGCCTATCTTTTTGCATTCCAGTGCCTTACGAGCACGTTCCACTACCAAGTGCAACGCTGTTTCTTTTTACATGGTAACGAGGTTCTTTAAGTAAGCCAAGCCCTATTTTGTATTATGAATTTACATTATTCTAGTTTTCGTAATACTTTATATTCAGTTTAGGTAGGTAGGTTGAGGTAACAAGGTGATATTCCTCACGATAAATTCTTGGTTTAAAAGGCCACTAAAAATAAATCATAAAAATATGGATCTAGGTTGTTCAGGTATAAGTTTGATAGATAATATGTTAAAATTCCGAACATGCGTAGCGTAAAAATGGATATCTTTTTCAAATTTTGGATTAGGTACCTCAGATGCAAAATAAACGTTCACCTAAACTGTGTGCGACTGACCAACCCTATTACCTAATAGGAAGTCGTCCAACCCAACTTACGCAACTGCGGTAAAAATAAAAGGATACTAACCTGCGAGGGCTATTGAAAACATAACCAAGAAGATGAGCAAAACTATCTTACACATTTTGGACGTGTTGGCTCTACACCTATGGAGCAGGATATGGCCTAAGCATACTCACTTATTCAATTTATTAGACTTATGGTAATGTGACATTCCTCACAATAAATTCTTGGTTTAAATGGACTCTAACAATAAATCGTAAATATGTGCATAGGTACTTAGCTAACTTAGCTGTACAATTTTGTACTAACAAAATAGCAGTACAAAATTGTACATCCTAACTTAGCTGTACAATTTCGTTTGCTGAGCCAACAACAAAATTTCCATGAACGACCTTAACCGGTGACCTTGTGTGTCTCACAAACCGCTGGGCGCAAGCCATCGAGAGTCAGAGGGATATGTTCGCTACTATTTCACCTCCGCAATTAAAGAAACAAAGACGGCGATGTGCGTTTTAGTCGATTCGAGTCTGACATAACCTCTCTCACTGGGTCCGGTGGGATTGGTATCCGTGGGGATTTCAAGCTTGAAAAAATAAAGAAAGGTGACTCTGGCAGTCAGCCTTGATATAGGGAAGGCCTTCGATCGGGTCTGGGACAGAGGAGGCTAAGCTGCCGTCCTCCTCCCTCCTACTGGACTCCCAGAAGCACTGTGCAAAGGGATTGTCAGCTTTTTGTCCAACAGAAGCATCCAAGCCGTCGTCGATGGCAGTTCCTCGGACCGCATGGATGTAAACGCTGGTGTCTCACAAGGCTCCGTCTTGTTCCGGACCCTGTTCTGCTGCATATCAATGGCATGCTGTCTGATGACGCTATCAATTTCTATGCGGATGACAGTACCAGAGACGCATATTAAGTACACGGGCCGTGCAAACATCCCTCACTCCGAAGTGAAGGAAAGTCGTGAACAAAAAGTGTCAGAAATCAAGACTAGAGTATCCGATTGGAGTGCATTAAGCTAAAAAACCCCATTCGTATAGCGTTGCAATTCCTGAACACACCTGAACTCCAGCGATATCCAGTTCCGCAGTCACTTGGAGAACAATATCATAGTACAAACAATATCAAGCTGACATCAAAGAAACTAGGCTGTAGGTACTTCACCCTACTGCCTAGTTTCTTTGATGCCAGCAAAGACAACTACTTATACTCTATAATGCATGAATTCGGCCCCGTCGGATACGTAAAAATATTGTCCGATATTGTATCTAAAAAATCTGCTTACAATAGGTACAACAGACCAGAGTATGGACTCATACACTAGAATCACTATGGTAATTCGCCTACATTCGATTTGATTGATGATTGGATTTTAATGTAGGTAACTGTTATATAGATATGTTACATAATTATTTCAAATTATTAACAGTAATTAGCTCGCAAGTCATAACTTATAAAATATTGCCGAAATATTAGGAAATACGTAGTTAACACCAGTGATGCAGCCTGGTAACCAAGGGCCCTGTATGGTGCTAAATAGAAACGAATCTTCAAAGTGGAAATGTCAAGACAATGGAGAAATGGAGATCAAATCTTCCCCTTCCCAAAAGTCTCACTGCCTCGCAAAAACACAGAGGTATTGATTTATTGATTTACTGTAACATTTTATACAGAATGTAAGGGAAACACTCCCGAAGCCGAAGGCCACTGGTGTTACTCCTGGTAAGTACACTATAATAAAAAAATACGATAGTACCTACCTATTTCAAATTCGAATTTAAAAGAAAACAAGACCGTTTTAAAACGTCACTTATACTAAATGACCGAGGCCAGGCCAGGCTTGAGTTAATATTGGTCGTATTTGATATTGCTCTCAATTTGTAGAACAGTCATTACAAAGAAGGGGTGATAATAATATTTGATAAGCTTATCGTTAGCGCATTACATTAGTAGCATTTATTTTTGTAAATACAAGTATGATGTGATTAAATGACATTGCACCGTGCAGACGTGTTGATTAAAAGTCGTAACACAATTAAGTACTTCAAGAAATAATGGAAAAAACCTATTCAAGGCCTGTTAATACATCTTATTACAACACAAATTATCTATACACCAATGTGAATAAAGGTGAGTGTTTATTCCGTAACGTAATTTCGTTCGTTAACCTAACGTAGCTAGGTACGAATTTTATTTCTCATGTGAAGCATTTTTCTTTAGCAGAATAAGTTGGTACCTACCTATCTAATAATAACCTAACCTACCTACTTCTTTTATGGTTTAATTGTTTATGTAAATAAGTATAAAAAGCAGTGTCAAAAAACTAATACCTACTGTGAGGTCCAAAAGTTCCTCGATACCGTAAGATCTATAACCCTTTGATAGTGTATAATTTAACAAAAGTTACTTAGATAGTGTTATAAAATACGCAGATTCGATTTCTTGTTTCTTTATAGGTAATAAAATATGTAGGTAAACTCATACCGATAGTATCCGAAACTTAATTACGTTAAGAAGGAGAAATTTATTATTCAGTAGCTTCTAAAATTAGTTGTTGGGTAGTGGCATTACTTTTTACAATATTTAGTTCGAAATTTTCCCTTTAGGTAGGTACTTTAGGAGCCCAGTGTCAGTGCAGTTACCATATCTTCGAGTTAAAGAGAAATGCAGTCCAAGTCCTTTTGCATTTCTAAAGACAGGCAATCGAAGGGTAAATAAGCGCTAATATCGATATTTACGCGGCAGTCCACAGCTGGACATAGGCCCGCCAGCTACTCTGCGAATACGACTGCATTGAGTCGCAGGGCGATACAATGGAGTCATATTCGAGATACACGATATTTTTGGCCCTACGGCAACTGGTAACTCAGTGAGCTAAGTCGATAACTTTAGTTCTTTACCGAATTACTTCGTTTCGGATCCGATCCTTCAGAGATATACTGACCTCCAGCTGATCTACTGACTCTTTCCATAGCAGGCTGAGCGTCCATGAACTGGTGAACCAATCGTACTGTAGAGCACGCTGTCCTAATGTGGTCACCAAGGCAAGGAAATACCCAGACCAATGAAAATAGACATACACTTGCACTTCAACATTCACAGTGAGCAGGAATCGAACCCGTCCAGAATCACACGTCGCATAAGCTGTCGCACTGCTTATAGAATTCTTTAGGGCAAGGGAAATTTCGAAAAATATGTTTTTGTTTATTTATATATACCTACAGTATTGTGTTGTGTTACTGAAAGGTGTGGTCATATTTAAGGGACGACAACATCCCAAATAACGATGTCATATTATGTACTGACCAAAGTATAACTAAATTTAAAAAAGAATTAAGTATATTAAGTTTCGGGAGACTTTTTAAAATTCTAGTAATGTAAAATTGTAATTTTTTGTGACCTACTCAGGTGATAGTAAAACTCGTAAATCGTGAAGTGTTAAACTTGTGCATTTCTATGGTTGCAGAGGCTAATGAACTCAATTAAACTTATCACGAAAGGGCAAAATGCAATAGTGTTGTGATCTACGCCTTTTACTAATTATATCGAATAATTAAAAAAGTCTATTTTCTTTTTTTTTACTATTTGTACTTTGGTCGGTGCATGCCATAGTTATTAGGTGTGTGATGCTGATGATCCTTAAATATGACCTCACTTTTCTGTAATAAGCAGTAAGTTGGTTGCGATGGCGGCCGAAGGGGTATAACATTGGCTATTCATAATGTAGGTTGGTACTGGTACCTACCTAACTCAACATTGTTATAAAAGTTTAAAAAAACTCCTTAGATATGTCTTGCACGTGATTATGATGAAGATACCAAATGACCAACAAACATCATATTTTGAACAAACTTGTATAGTAAAATTTATATTATTCATGAAATTTTTATATTTTTGCGAAAAATCTGTTTTATTGTTTATCGTAACATTCGTAACTGCAATACTGTACGGCACACACAATGTCACAAAGTTTCAACTCTGTATCTCTAACAGTTTCTGAGATATGATAAAGCAATAGGTACTTGCGTAGTGTTGCGTAGCTTCAACATTTGCTGTGTTGTCACTCACCATGGTAAAGTAAATATAGGTGTATTATTGTATGTTTGATGCAAACTTGCGATTGTGGGTCAATTCCTATATATTTATTAAGGTGCAGTAGTTTACAATATTTAACGGAACATGATCAAGTTGCCGATGTGCACAATTTGCATAATTTTAACTTAACACAACACTGTTTTAAATTTTCCCCCATAGGAAAAAATATTTACTAGCTTTATAATCGTACACGGCTGACTGAGAATTAAGGAGGTACGTAGAACATGATAATTATAATCCTCAACTTTTTAACTCTCCTGTAAAATGGAGAAAATGTAGATTCGCAATTTCAATATTTAGATGACGTGATTCAATATGATGGTAATCTTATGTACAAAAACACATTCTGAGTTATTAACTTTATCAGTTATTTTTAGTATCTATCTTATTTTTTATGAATAAGCTTATCAAATGCAATATAATAATGATAGGATAGGATAGGACTTAAGGTCGATTAGGCCACTGCGGTCGCATGGTAGTCGTAGTCAACATCGCTCAAGGTACAAAATAGTCTTATTGAGTTTTAATCACATAACAGAAAAACTTGTTTTTTTTTGTTTTCCATGTTTTAATAACTACGTAATATTTGGTATGATTACTGAAGTTAACGCGAATGGCACACATTGATATGAAACCACTTTTGTGCGAATTTAAGCGCGATATTATGGTATTTGCTATTATTTACTTTTAGCTCGACGACGTTTCGGCTACTTTACAGAAAAATAACAAAATCATAAAGACCTATTTACATGATACCATTTGTTATAATACGTACCTACCTAAGCAATAATAGGAAATATAATATGGTTCAAATTGCGTTGAATTTTATTTCATATAGAATTAATTTTTCAAAAGGGATTGCATAACCACATCCGAAACTATAAGGAATAGCGAAAAATGCTCAAAGAAGTCACGAGCCCGATTTTGATGAAACTTAAATGTAAAACCTCATTATTAGATTTTTGAAAGACCAATAATTCTAGCTGGGAATCGAATCCGTTGAATTTAAAATAAAAAAACACACGCTATATTATTACACCATACGAAATAATGTAATTATTGTTATTCTTTTATGCCAATATGTAGTACCTATTTATAACTGATGTAAAAACTTCGGCCTCGGGAGCCAGCGAAAATAAATTAAAATGTGTTAAAACGTAACACTATTGGCCGGTTTAGCTGGTAATAATGTTTTGATTGTTTTGATCGAGTTTGCAGACGCGTCATCGAGTTACGATACTCGTAATAAGAAAAATAACGTTTCCTAAAGGACTAGTAGTGACCAAGTTGGTCTCATTTAAATATTTGATTGGTAAATACCAAGGTAAGTTAACACTGTAAACAAAGACAAACGATCGATCCCCCTGTCAAGTCAATCACTGATTATTTTGCGCTCAGTGCTGCCAATGTGTGGAGAATTTCCCAAAACGATGGTAGGTTTTCAATCCGATTGGGGAATGTGTGGTGATTGTACTTATGTGAAGAAAACGCGCAGAATATAGACATTTACTTTATTGTATTATAAATATATAAATTATTATTTATATTTGAATAAAGTTATAATATACAATATATGAAATAAAGGCATGAGAAATTAAAGTTTCAAATAATACTAAGATATTTAATTCATAAGTGAGTTTCAATATAAAGTGTATTCATGAGTAGTGAATTTGAAGAGTGTTAATATTATTACCAAAATATAAAATTATATATAGAATTGATTCCAGCCTGATGACAAGTTTTGTATAGGTCTTGATTCCCTTGCTACTTCACGACCTGAGTGCACAAACGGTAGGTATTTTTATGGTAGTGACTTAGAAGTCCCATTAATTCACCTGATTAGTCCGCCGGCTTTACAAGCTCCGAACACATCTGATCAGGTGGTGACAATCTACCGGACATTATTGTTACTATTATTATTAATCCGAGCAAGTCCGGCACCGTACTTGTCCACTCCGAACATATCCGACCGTGTGGGTGGATCATCAGACCGTCTGATGGTTCAGTTCAGAGTATAATTCCCGAGTTATACTTGAGCCCAAATTACAAGAGAAGCCCGGGCGCGTGCGGTTTGGTTTCATAAAATGTATAAGTGGTGAATTTAGCGCCTATAATCCGCACTTTTGAATATTTTTCAAACACGTGGACCTATCGAAATTACAATGAGGTTTTACCATAAATCTAACAATAGGTTATGCTTCTACTATCACATTTCATTCAGCCGATTGGAAATACGAAGTTCTAGAGAAATATACACTCTTATATATAAAATATACTCGCAAAAAAGATTTTTTAGAAAGATATTTATCATGAAAATGATGAATTTCTTTTTCTGTGATGAAAATTTATCGGGTAATTGTGGGGAACATTGATTTTATGTACCCGCCAAATTAAGGATTTTCTGTTTGTAGGGAATCCAGATTGTGAACATTAGCAACACTGTATGGCAAACTTCACACTTCACATATTTTGACATTTGACTGTTTGACATTTCACAAAGCGTTAATATAAACATGGTCAATGGTTTATAATATAAAATATATCATTATTTCAACATAAACGACTGTAAATAATTATAAAAGATACCCAATTAATCAACGTGTCGGTGGGGTAGGTATCTGGTCCCGTCTTTTGATAACATAGTTAATTTAGTTTCCTACACTTACACGTGTCCTAAGTGAATCTTTAGTACCTATGCGATAGAATTATTTGATTCAACAAATTCCGATGGATAGCTTCATTGTTGAGATTTCTACATATTTTTTGGTTTGTACTAAGTACTTCAGTAATATGCATGATACTGTTACCAAGTTGAGTTGTCAACTTAACATAGCATTTCTCTATAATTTCTCAAACAAAAACTACATACTAGAAAGATAAATAATATATGTAATGAGGTCATGTTAATTTCTTACTTTGAATTAATAAACTAATAATATGATTTCTGCTATCTGGCAGAAGTTGAACTGGGCACCCAGTTTAGCTTGTGCCAGATGGAAGGTCTTTTAGACTGGTTATAGACTACGCAAAGTAAACTAAGTTGAAAAATGAAAATAGTATATTTAGCTATAATTAATTTTAAACATTGTGTTCTTTCCAGATGGGAGTAAGATGCATGGATCTCGGCGAGTTGTAACTTTTTGCCTATTAACAACAGTGCTACCTACAATACTCATTGTATTGCCTCTATATTTAAGAAACATCAAATATGCAGATGTCATGTATAGAATATCAGATTCTGATGTTATCCAAATTCACAAAGGTCAATCTTCTGTGTTTTGTCAAAAACACTCGTTAAAAATGAATGCAACATTCAGTGCATTCCAAATGAAAGGTACTCCAGTAATATCTGATAAAAGAAAACATATAAGATTAAAAAAATCAATGACAGTGCCTGACGCCACCCTGGAATATTGGGGATTTTACTTACTAAAAGGTGCCATTGTAGAATTAACAGCTTGTTCGCAATATAAGGGCTCTAAAATTTTAGTTGTTACTGGTGATAGAATGTTAAACACATGCGGAATACTTGAAGGCTATAAAGATAAAAAGTCGCATCCACACAAGAAAATTCAGGGTGTTCTAGTCACTGTAAAGAACCCTGAAGATCAAAATGAAATTAAACCAGACCTTGATAGTGATGAATTTCTTCAAAAAGATATTTACTCCAGCAGTGATAATCATACAAGAGACATGTATAAAGAAGTTGAAAGACTGAAAAGAAATATAAAAGATATTCATAACCCAAACACAATACTGGACACTGGTGTAAACCATGGTGGAAGTGCATTAAATAGTACTATGAAACCTCAAGCCACAGTGTCTACTTTTGAGAATAGTTTGCATGAATGCTACCATGACAAGATGTTAATTAACAATTTATCATTCCCAAATTCAATGCAGTGCAATGGTACTAACTATTTAGAGAAGATAGTCACTCTCAAAGTCAGACATGAGGTACTTGTTGACGGCTACTATTATTATATTTTTTATAGTGATCGTGGTGATAATGAAATACATGCCATATTTGATATTTATAAGCCAACATTCCAATATGTTAATAACTCTGAATCCAAAATATGTGTAAACAGAACTGAATGTGAATTTAATATAGATTTTTTTAGTGATGAATTAGTAATAGTGGAAAAGCCTACCAAAGAAGGTTTGCAAAATGAAGAAAGTGATTCATCTGTTCTTATTTCTGTGTGTCATCCACGTGTATCTATTTACATATTCTTTCCAATTGCTGTTCTTTTGTTAATCCTTCTTTTTGCATTTTTATGATATTTAGTTAAGGTTTTATTCCATTTGATAATAATTAACATGAACATTACCAGAAGTGTGATATTAATTTATTAAGTTTTTGAAATTTGTGAAGTACCTTTGATTGTTATGTACTTTAGCTTTAATAATGAAATTATATGTGATGAGAAAATTTTACTGTTTTGTATTAAAATTATTTAATTCTTGTGATACCAATTAATATGTAGGTAATGCAATTGAAAAATGTTATACTAATAAATATGTAATGTGTCTAAAAATGTATTAGCTCTTTGATTTAGTACATTAAAACTAAATGATTTATTTGTTAGCTAAGATGGCGCACTCTTTATTTAAATCGTTCCTTTAGGTACCTAATGTCACTGATGCTAATAAAATGTAAACCCCTGTCAATAATTTAATAACATAGTATATGTAACATTGCAACAATTATTACCTATTAAATTACGTAGGCGTTACAATTTAGTAATCTTCAGACCTTGATCAGGAGCGGAACTTTTTTAGTCATATGATGTTATGCTACATCACCTTTAAAATAAGAAATCGGATTAAAATATTTGTGTTAACATTAAAATAGATAAAATAACTCAACTCAAATAGTTAATAGTTCAACTATAATAATAGCGATATATATAATTGATAACACACTTGTACTTCTGCACTGTATTTATTAACCTAACCTAACCGGTTTCGCCTTGCGGCATTCCCAAAGGTTTACCTTTACATTTTACACTCCACAAAAGTGAGTTCCACCAAGTACTTCAATCAACAGTATAAATAATAATAGCGGTAGTATGTACCTAAATTGTTCTCGTATGTTATATATATGTAATAACACGCATATACATTCCTTTTATAGCTACTAATCAAACCACGTGGTAGATACGAAACTACCACATGGAGAGACCCTACACGTGGTATTTTATAGCGCGTAGCTGCATTTACGACCCCATTTAGGGGTGCGCTATTGTTCCCGACGTTGCGTATTATAAAAGCGTTTGTCACGCGTCTTTCTAAGCACGCTCTTTTTTCTGCCGTCAAGCCCATAGCTCTCCGCTCTCAGCGTCAGATTGAAAGCCCCGAATAAGTATGCCTCTGAACTGAAGGCCCACATTTTCACCGCTTGACAAGACTAAGGTTAAAAAATTGTTAAAACTTCTTTTTTTTCTAACATAAAATAACACTGTTATGAGTAATTCACTTGGGCCCTAAAAACGGTACCTACCTATAGGTACTAGACTTGCCTACATCTCAAAAAGCACTGACTGGTTTCCGAAGGGGTAGGCAGAGGTGTATTAAACACCTATATTTCTCCAAATATGATTTTCGGTCCCACGTAATAGGTAGGGGGCGAGCCTATTTCCGCCAATTGGGTACTTAGTAAAAGAATGGGTATGCCGAAAATAATGACCTAAAGAGATAATTAAAGTTGAATTGTGCTAAAAGGTTTGAACTGTGGGCCCAAGATTTTCGACCTTACCTACTGCCTTTTTTTCATTTATTTATTTATGGCACTTCAATTTGACATCACCTCGCTTGATGTTAAGCTGAAGGCAAAGTCTCATTAAAGAGGGTCACCTAAACACGTAGTGTAGTGCTACAATGGTGGCACTTAGTTTGACGGGCTCATCAGATGGTGTCTTCTCCGACCCTATTTCTGGTAATGTCCATTGTTACGTGGGTATATTTTAATGACATTATGTTTTCGGTAAAACTAAGATATTAAAGAGTAGGACCTACTTGGAAGAATCGAACGGACGACCTTGTCTATAGGTACACCTATTGAAGTGTAATATACCTATAAACATAAATACATAAACTTGGTGATGAAGTGTGACTTACAAAAAAAATGAAAGGCTCGTAGGGTCTGCTCACCAGTTTACACCACCTTCATGGAATCGTGGAAGGGGTGGTATCTACTATATATAATAATCTATGGTGGTAAGGTTGGGGTTTGCTGTCGCATTATTAACGGACCTTGATAATTTTTGACTGAAACCTAAGGGTATATATGATTCCTCACAGATGGCGTGCCAAGTCTGGTGAAAATCCTGTTAGTAAATGCGACGTATTCTTTGCCCATACTCCTAAACAAAATCAAAATTGTTTGATTTTCTTTCTCTCAGTAGGTACCTGTCGTAGTATGTACTAAATATTTAATATTATTCTGGGCCTAAGTCAAAGAGTATAGTAATAATATACCTATAGGAGTAAGTAAGGCCTAAGTGCGGTAAAGGGTTTGACAAATCTAGACAGGATTGACAAATCGGAGGGTCCGTAGACTTAATTCACTTTGGCTAATTCACCCAGGGTAATTAAGTAGGTATACTATTTAGTAGACTCTAGTTTTTAGACATTTTGCGACTTCGACAAAATGCTATTATAACATAATGAGAAATGGACGTAAACAGTATTAGTCTTTATAATGACTGCGGCAACTTGCGTTCGAGGCATCTATCGCCCGACCCGACTTAATTCACCTAGCTTGCGTAGGTGATTTAGGTATACCTACCGTGTAGTAGACTTAATTATCCTGGACTAATTCACCTAGGGTAATCTAGTTTACTAATAAGTAGACTTCGATTATAGATTCGCAGTGTTACCTTCACAATATAGTTTATGCACTACCCATGGTAAGCATAGCTTAACTAGTTTGTGTTATGGGCTCTAGAATACGGAACATCTCCAAAGACAGTGGTCAATTACGTAGAGATGTTGCGTCACCCCTACCGTCTCTACCATGGTGAATGTTCTGATCTCTTCCAATTAATCCCACCCTCTCCTATCCTACACAACGAGCAGGTCTTTAGATGTCACCCGCATACGGTGCAACTGCAGAATATTCCAACAAACAAGTGGTTCGGTGTCTTTTCTATGCCGCACCATTAAGTCTTGTAATTCCTTACCAGCGTGGTGTTTTCCTTCTTCCTACAGACTCGGGTCAGCGGAACGTGAAAAAGCATCTGATGAGGCTTTCAAGTTGAGCGCCACCATTGTAATACGTGTTTGTAATGGGGACCCTCCTTCCGTATACTTTACCTTCAGCTTACCACCAGGAGAGGCGAAGTCAAGTTGACGTGCACAGCCCCCTATTTGCATCGTTGAGATAGAATTCAAACTCGTCACGCGCGTCATTTATATTTTTTTTTTTACTTTGTCAATATGGTTATAAAGGCAGGTACGCGTGCTGTGAACCTTGCAACATGGTAGGTATGGTGGCAGTGGAGCGATGCCCTACCAATTGCTTTTTTGCAGTTGAGCATCTATAGTCTAGTCTATGTAGTATCCGGATCAGTTTAGCATCTATATATTCACACAAATAATTTCTTAACATTAATTCTTGGTCCCTTTGAAATTGAATCGTAGATGTAATCAGCGCATGAGACCAGTTTCCGCTCATCCGCAGATCGTTGAGATTTTTTCCTTACCTTACGGTAAAGGATGTTTGTATTTGGTACTCCATAACGAAAATGACTGCAATTGACGAACTGTAGGAAAAATTAAGGTATTCAAGTAATGTTTAAGAGTTAAGACACATTGAATTTGTCATGTATTTATATATGAATATTGATCGTCACAATGCGTACATAGGCTAAAACTAACATTAATGAAATGTATTTGGAATATATAAAATATTATGTAAGCATAGGAACCTTAATTATCATTTTCGTCAAAAGTCGCTATTACTTCGAACAAAATTTATTCCAAAAATATAAATAATTCGAAATGAACATAAAAACCATGTAGAAAACAATCTTTTAAAAAGTAAAATGCTAAAGCAAATGTAAAGGGAATACAGGATACAATAAGGACCTGTCAAAAGAAAGTAATGAACATATTGGGGAAATTTTGATTTATTATTTCCACATAGTTGTGTCCAAAGTGCGTTTCACAGGCTCAGTAGGTAGTATTTCTGTAAAACAAAATTTACACAATTCAATACAATGATTCAGAGAAATTAAGGTTCCGATCGGGAATGGAGCGCTACAATTTCGTATGTCAATAACAATACAGATGAGATATTTCATTATATTTATTTAGGGTATTACAAAAACAGTTACCATATTATGTACAACTGGAAAAGTTACAATATAGTGGTTTCCTTCTAGAACTTTTGTGATTGAAATAGCCTCTCCAGAACCCGATGAGACCTCTGTGCAAGCGGCAGAGAGGCCTGCGCGGAACGGGGGCCATCCGGCCGAGCCGGCTTACACCTAACTATGTATATTAAACTTATATTGATACGTCTATTATAGTATAATGTAACCATTAATTAAACTAAAAACGATTATATCGGTCCGAACAAAATGAGTTCCAATGAAAAATTCGGCACAGCGGTTATTAGAAGGCTCCTCCTAATACACACACCTTATAAATATCGCAATAGAACGCAGGACACAAAGTATAAACCGGGAAAGCGCTGGCCACTCAGATGAGGTTGGCCACATCGCTGGGCATTTCCGAGATGCTTGTATGGTAAAATTCCTCAATATCCTTGAGTGCTCTCCTATCTGCTTCAGTCACAAAGTTGATGGCAATACCCTTGCGACCAAAACGTCCACCTCTTCCAATTCTGAAAGTGAGAAAATAATTGTTAATGAGGGTTGCTTCAGTTTTAATAAGAACTTGTCCAGTGTATGCTCTAGTAGCTTGACTTAGAAATGAAATTTATATTGGATATGATTGCATTTTTTTTGATCAACCACCAGTGACCAAGACAGTGATGGTATATTTTACACTGTTTAATAGCTCAGCGTAAATGACATTATTAGTAACAATATATTTTTATTACCGATGAATGTAGTTTTCACGATTAGTGGGCAGATCATAATTGATGACGCAAGAGACTTGCTGTACGTCAATACCACGCGCCAGAAGATCTGTAGTGATCAGTACACGAGATGATCCAGTACGGAACTGCCTCATGATCACTTCACGCTCACGTTGATCCATGTCACCATGCATAGCAGACACAGTGAAATCACGTTCATGCATGGATTCGGTGAGCCAGTCCACCTGGAAATAATCAGTCATTATAATTAAGTTACACTGAAGAATGTTGAGTTAACTTAACACAGTGTTGTAAAAGAAGTATTTTTTTGTGATTCAAATGATTTTTTGAGAAATAATTACCTTGCGGCGGGTGTTACAGAAGATAACAGCTTGGGCAATTGAGAGAGTATCATACAAATCACAAAGAGTCTCCAGTTTCCATTCTTCTAGTTCAATAGCAATGTAAAATTGTTTAATACCTTCCAAGGTGAGCTAAAAGAAACAAAACAGTGAATCATTAGATATGTCAAAAAGTTGTATATTATTACAAGTTTTATGTTTGTCTATGTAGTATAACATTCTAAACTACATCAGTTAATCCTTATACTCAATACTTTTGAAATGAAGAAATGCTCTTTTTTTATTTATTGAATCTCATGAGTCAATTCACCTTGCGGTCAGGAAAGAGCTAAGTTAAAAATCAATCAATCAATTGTTTCATGAAGCATTTCACAAATAGTGGCATTCTATGACAGGGCATAACTCGGCTTAATAAAATATGATGCAGTCCACTCTTTCAACCTTAATAGAGATGGCAACAGTTTTTAAGGAATCCATTATGAAACTTGACTCGAGATGACACACCTATGGTAAACACTGATCATTAAAATAATCATATCCAGTCTTAACTGAAGTAGTATAGAATGAAATGTTTTTTCATATCCATTGGCATGATTATAGAATCTAGTTGAAACTCCACCTCAGTATCGCACAGAAAAATGAGCTACGCTTAATAATGATGTAGTATGATTTTATTGGCAATATGGGGAGCGAGCCATCTGTCGTCACAGCCTTTGTTGTGACCCATTCAAAAGGCAACCATTGCTAGATAAACCACTAATTGTTCAATTAAACAGTGAGCACTCCTGTCCAAGAACAATTCCATAATAATAAATATGAATACATATTAATTTTTGCCAGAAAAGTTAACATCCAGTACCATGACCAGCCTTTTACAGTTATCATGCTCATTGCTTCAAAATGTCATGAGATATAAATTCAATTTAAGTGAAGTAATAATATGATTAAGTCATCATTAAGTATTTCAGTGACTTTCAAGTTGCATCCAAAGTCTGCACTTTGGAGCCAGAGGCCTGCTCATATTCTTTTTTATTAATATATCAGCTTCTTCAGGCGTGACTGCAACCTGACCTCCCAATAAAAGATAGTTAATTAGACAGATAAGTACAGTTAATTACTTCTAAATATTGATCACAAGATATTGCACTACTGATGAAGGTGAGATAATGCTATATCTAAATGAATAAATTTTTGATATATCTTAGTAACCATATTACTTTAGAATAAATTTCCCTATTGTTTCTATTAAAAGTGAATAAATTGGTAACTCAACAAAACCCACCAAGTAGTTTCCAGAGTAATATCTGCAATTCATATTTCAAAATATTATCATAAAACTGATCATTATCTGAATGCTAATCTCAATTGCATCCAAAGCTTGCAATTTGGAGCCTGGTCAGAATTTACAATGGATTAGCCTACATATACATAGGTATCATTTTGTTGTTGGTTATAATTCAAAGATCTTGTATAGTTACCTCCTCCTTTTGAACAAGGATTCGCACAGGGTCTCTCATGAAGCATCGAGACACTTCCAACACATCGTCAGGCATAGTAGCAGAGAGTAAAATCACTTGAACATCAGCCGACAACATCTTGAATACATCATGAATCTGATCTTTGAACCTGGAATAACATAGAGATGAAGCTATTAGATGTAGAATTAATTGTCAGTTCACATTAAACACATTGACTGTGTATAACGTTCACAATAATTTACATTTAATATCATCCTTCAGAATCTGTCAACAATTGCATCACCCAGTGACTCATGCTACAGAAATTTCTTTATATGCATACACAGCAACAATACTATATTAACAAAAATGATTACTCACCCTCGAGACAACATCTCATCAGCTTCATCAAGTACAAAAAGCTTGATTGTATTAGCACGTAGTGCACGGCGCGTTATCATGTCATATACGCGTCCAGGGGTTCCCACCACCACATGTACACCACTCTCCAGTTGACGAACATCCTCACGTACGTTGGTGCCACCAATGCAAGCATGGCATTTAGCATTCAAATGATCGCCAAGAGCTATCACGACCTAAAAATACCACAGTGTTAATTAAATACCCAAACTAAGCATTAATCACACAACACACAACACGAAAATCACCACGTTCAGTACCTTCTGGATTTGTTGGGCCAACTCTCTGGTAGGGGCCAAAATGAGGGCTTGGCATTCACGAATACTAGTATCAATTTGTTGAAGAATTGAGATTGAAAATGTAGCAGTTTTGCCAGTACCAGACTGAGCTTGAGCTATGACATCGCGCCCTTGAATGCACGGCATGATAGCGCGTTGCTGAATTGCAGATGGTTTTTCAAAACCATAAGCGTAAATTCCTCTCAGCAATTCTTCTTTCAAATTCATGTCATCAAAGCTTTCCACGACTTGATGCCAGTTAGTATCCAGTGCCCCCTCTGGGTCTGTGGGGTTTCCTTCGTAACTTCCTTGATCCTTTGACGGCCCATTTTTAGAATCCTCCGGCCAATCTTCTGATCTGTAAAAGAAAACTTGACTTCAACAAATTTCAGTTAGGATAACTAAGACTAGTGTTACAATTTGTAACTGTAACAACACGTTGGAAATAATATGTAAAATTACAGTTAAAATATATGATTAATTTCTGCAAAAAGAAATTTATATTACTTGGACTAAACAATAGAAGAAAGGTCTTGATATTAAAACACCATGTACTACCTAAGATTCTAGAGAAAAGCAATCCTATGAATCTGCGAATACAAATTATAATAACACGTGTGTCAAGTCAACTTGCAATAAATGTATTCCTACCAGCGCCATGTTGGCAATCGGCGGCAGAGACATGAAAATTATCTCACAATTTATATAAAATACCATGATAAGTTTGTATCGTAATGAAACTACAATTCGTACATGTTATAAATAACATACAGAGTTGAAAGAATAACGTTTATCTAACATAAGAACTCAACTTACCTTCTTTCAGGTGAATAAGACATGTTCCAATCGCGGTAGCTGAACGGAAAAGAACTAGCAAAGCATAAGCAAGGTCAAGTTATGCTAACAGTAGCTTTTTTATGGCGTTTCTGAAATACCGTACTTTAGAACACAGTTTGTGACACTATAATTTCAATATATTTTTAAAAGATTTATAAAAATGGTAACGAATTGGTAAACGATCTCTAATATTAGAAGATGAAAAATACAAAAGTATTGGGAAATAAAAGAGCGGAAGCAGGTCTGGATTGTCGATGGGTATTTGAACCTTCTCGGACGTAGTTTCGATAAGTATTGATCTGTGAGTCTATAGATAAGATGTCATGAATGAGAAGCAGTTATAGGCGATTCTCAAATCGATATAGAAGAATCGATATAAAAAAATGTTTAGTCGAGTCATCAAAAACTCGTCTTTAATCTTCAATATTAGTACTTTTTAAATTGTTGAACTAGATTCATTAAATGATATATCCTATATATATTATTTATGGTAGGAATAGGTTAATGACCTTGTGTAATGGGTTCTAGAATGCGGATAAACATGCTTAGGTACATTTTTTTTTTGGAAAATGGTATTGCATAATTATAAACACACAGATGCAAATATTCATCTGAAAAGCAGTTTTACTAGCCACGGCACGCGCAGCGAGGAAGTTCCTCTCCCTGGAGCCCTAACTGATAACGGTGGAAGGGCTACTATTTTTTATATTTTTAAATATATGTTTTTTATATAATATGTACCTATTTAAAAATGTATTTTATAAAAAGAATTGAATTATAATATATAGTAGTCACCTATAATATATTTCGTCAACTAAAAAAGCCCGTCCCTAATCGTTCCTGGTGCAAAAGTGCCCATCATACTCGCCGTGGGTTCACGCTGGATTGCGATGGCCATCCTTTGAACCTGGAATGATCCAGATCGATAGTCTCCTGTTGCTTCGTTTAGTTTTGTCCTATTTCTCATGAAAATGCTCTGGCCTCTTTGCCCCAACAGCCCAGGGTCTCTACCGCTACCGGTACAAAGATGTTGTGGCGATACCACATGTACCCAGCGCCATCTAGCGACAGGACGAGTAACTACTACGATACGTAACTACGACGTCACTACTACGTCACAACGATCCTGCATCGCGAAAATGAAGTTCTCTCGCTAGTACAGTATATATACAACAACCCAACGACAACCGTTAAGGGCTGCGGCCCGCCAGGCGCGATCACCTTGCCTGGTCGGAGGATCCTCCCTTTGTGTTGGAGGGACATCACATCCCGTTCCTCCAAATTGGTGACCCCGACGTGATCCAAACACGTAACCTTCGCTGAGCAATAACAGCAGCATTCTCATCGCCACCATCCAATTCACTTCTTCCGCATGAGCGTCTTCGCCATCCAGCACTTCGGCCATTACAAGGCTACCATAGCATGCAGCGACCGCTGCAGCCTGGTTACCTTCGGCCACGCCTGCATCTAAGGCGCACAGTACACTGCACTTACGGTCCACGAAGAGAACACCTCTCCCGTCTACGCAGCATTCACCCCGACACTGCCGAGGACTCGCCTCAACTCACCGAGGATTCGCCTCGCCTCAAGAGAGCTAAGAAGACAGCTGACTCAACACAATCAACCTCCGATCTTGGAGGGGAGTGATGTGGCGATACCACATGTACCCAGCGCCATCTAGCGACAGGACGAGTAACTACTACGTAACTAACTACGACGTCACAACGATCCTGCATCGCGAAAATGAAGTTCTCTCGCTAGTACAGTATATATACAACAACCCAACGACAACCGTTAAGGGCTGCGGCCCGCCAGGCGCGATCACCTTGCCTGGTCGGAGGATCCTCCCTTTGTGTTGGAGGGACATCACATCCCGTTCCTCCAAAATGTAAAGCGGCTCCAGGTTGGCGTGCTTGAGCCTTTTCTTTACGCTGCCATCTTCCGCAGCCGCAGACGAGGACCACACAGTGAGGCTGAGGTGACTGGCAGCTACTGTGCTGACGCAGGTTGCACCAATTAGGCACTTGCCGTTCTTCCATGGCACCAAACTCAGACCGTCCGGTCTCTTTCCGTCCGACCTACTTAGACGCAGAGGTTCAAGTACGCAGGGTACGTTCGCCGATACAAAAGCCCTGCGGACGATGTCGTTCAGAAACCTTCCAGTGCACCGGCGACAACTCAGAGCGTGATGCCGCACTTCTCTTGCCTGTAGCAGTGCTACTCTTGCCTTGCTCAAGCAGTACTTGCTTGCACAAGAAAGCAGTGGCTGCCTACGTGTTAGAGTTTTATTTTTATTTTCGGAGCAAGTATGATAATTCGAATTAAACTTAGTACTAAACATAGTGAAGGGTTAGTTTTTGAGTGTTGTGATTTGTGATTCTTTTTGGTTTTAGTCTTGTATTGTTGTCTTTGGTCTTACCATAAGCAATATTTATATTTGTCATGTTGGCTAAACAGTTTTTCCGGTAGTGTCTATGGCTACGCTGCCATTTTGGTGATTTTGGAACGGCAGTGCTTTTTGTTCGTGTGAAGCGCTTGCTCGTTGTGAGGAGTAGATTGTGATTTAGTCAAGTGTAGTTTTATTTTTAGTCGAACTTATTCAAAATGAGCTGGCAAGATTATGTCGATAAACAGTTAATGGCATCCAGATGTGTTACAAAAGCTGCGATTGCCGGTCACGATGGGAATGTCTGGGCCAAGTCAGAAGCCTTCGAAGTAAGTTTTTTCTATGTCAAGTTCTACGCGGTCAGTGATATACAGTTTTTTGCCTTTGATGTGAATAAATAGTGCAAAACTATGGTGATACACAGTGCAGTACCCAACAGACCCAATGGATGACGAATTCTTTATTCGGCCTGTTTGACAAGATGGCGACATGTGGTGGGAGCCAGCGATTCCAATTTGTTATAAATTTTATCAAGTTCCTATTATATTACTGTAATTCAAGCCGACGGATAGAAGTATCTCAATGTGGTTCTATTTGTGTTTAAAAATCTCCCATTATTCCTGAAATAGTTGTGTCATTGGCACTGTTTGCCGGCCGGTATTTTTTGAAGATTAGTTACTTTGCTCTGAATTTGCTGAGCCACTTGATTGCTAAGTTGATTCTAATAGGAATCTTGAATTCATATAAATTTCATCATCTCATTTAGGAGAAGAAATTAATATGAATTCAAGATGAGGTTGGGATTTCGTAATGGTCAGGAAAATGTTCTTTTGTCCATGTAATTAATTTTCGTAATGTATATAACCTATAGGTATTAAGTTCCTATTTCCAACTACAATAAGTCATGTTCTCCTGGTGCACTTTAACAAATTTTTTTATTGTTAATTTTTTTTTGTAATTATTGAATGACTTGGCAAATTGCATCATATTCTTAGTATGCAATAATAAATATACTGCTGCACTTACCTGCACCATCTTCACTTTTAGATGCACCACAAAAAACAACATTTCATCTAATATATTGGGGGATGTTATACCCCTGAACATGAAATCATATCCATAATTAAATATTATATGTAATCAATGGATTCATATATATAAATGTGAGACTAAACTTGATCTTAAGAAATGAAATAAAACACAAGTTTTATATAAACTATCAATACTAGTTCATTGTATTTTTAAAGATGTGAAAAGAAAGATTCTTGCAGTTGTAGAAATCAATAGCGAGTTATTTAACTCATCGTGATATATTGAGGTAGATTGACGAGTTAAAAGACATATATTATTTATAAATATTGTTGTAAGTATCTTGAAAGATCTCAGTAGTGCATTGGTTACAAATGTGACTACTGTTTAAAAGATGCTGTATTTGAGGCAGTGTCACTCGAGTTCTACATTTAGAATTTCTCATTTGGAGCACTGACAGAACTAGGGATGTATTTCAGACAGACAGTTTAGTTAATCTAGCCTAATTTTTAAAATTTCAGCTTTAGTCTTCAAATGTATGGTATTTACATGTAGAGAGGGGGTAAACTGCTACTCCTGCCACATGCATATAGCATATTCAGGCGCCCATATGTCGTACAAATCTAATGGATTACTTTGCATGTTTTCCTCACGAAATTAGCTCAGTATTATTTGCGAATAATAGGCGATAATGTGCGTGCATAAACACAATATCCCTAATTTTATCTAAATTAAATGGTTTTGGGAACAGATATCAAAAGATGAAGTCGCGAAGATAGTTGCTGGTTTCGACAATGAATCACTCTTAACGAGCGGCGGCCTGACGATAGCGGGTACGCGGTACATCTACCTCAGTGGCACAGACCGCATCATACGCGCAAAACTCGGCAAGGTCGGCGTGCACTGCATGAAGACACAACAAGGTAGGCTGGTACAACCTACAGGCAGGGATTAGACAGTCAATACCTAGCACGATGCTGTCAATAGCGTATATTGATGTGCAAGTACAAGTCGTAACTATATTGAGGTCGATCTCGATATTGGATCGCGATATTTAATGACTTGTTTAATCCCTACCATAGGAGGCTAAAAATACAGTGGTCAAACAGTTCTACATTTATTTTCATCAAATTTTGAAAATTCTTTAAACGTAGCATTTTTACGATTAAATCTGTGTGTGAATATTATGAACCTATTTTAATAATTCTCTCACCATTAGTATTTCTATTCAGATAGGCTATTTTTTCCCGATATTCCTACGGGATCTAGACTTCGCGGGTGAAACCACAGCGACCATATGCCATATGCTATAAGCCATAACATTGATCTCGTTGCCGCCACAGATTAATAAATAGTTACTATGTAAACGTACGTACGTACGTTGTTCCCGCAATCCAAATGATCCAAAGTATAATCCGTTTTCATGAGGAATTTGAAACAAACATTTATTTGTATACCTAATTATAGACATGATGCATATTTCACGCCTTTTTGTAGAGGCTGCAGGGAAACTCCGGCGAAGCAGTCATTTATGCCATTTATTATTTTGTAAGATGAAATTGTACTCGAAACACTTTATCAATGGCAATATACCTTGTAGGAATGTAATAATTATGATTATCGTGTTTGCGTACTGCAATTTTTATCTCGTAATTAAATGCAATTCAGATTCATATTCCGTGTCTATTCCATGTTTTAATCACTAGGTATACCGTGAACCTAATAAAAGCTCTCCATTTAGTCAGATTTATATCTCAATCAATACTAACTCTACAGAGATATATAAATTAATGGAAGAAGGAAATTGCAGAGACGTGACGCGGCCTTTACCGATTGATTTCCCAAATCCGTTTTATAAAAAAAATACTTTTCTCAAGGTGTTTCCGGACCGGGAGCATTGACCTGTAATATGACATTTCCGATTCGATTTTGAGCATTACGATACATTAAGCATTACGGTTCGCTTCTAACCTCTCAGATTCGACTATACAGGATAAATTATATAAAAATATTACTCATAACTCACTGTAAACTCATTCCCCTTACTAATGAATACTCTCTTGCTCCCTTGTAGGGGTGAACCTTTAAATATTGCAATTCTCCTAGATAAAATATTACGCCCTTATTGTCCCTTTCGCCTTTAGAAATAAAATTAGCATACCTTACTTCTAGCGCAAATTAGTCACTTTGACAATTTTAAACCATTTAACAGTTAATAATGTTAATTAATTCTGTGTGTAGTTAATTAAGAAATACATGCAAATACGAGTACATATGGTAATACATATGACGTATGAATTTAATTTTCATAGAAACGAAAGGGAAAGTTCTGTGCTATAAGCATGGTATCGCGTTGGCGAAAGCGAATACAAGTGACAGTAGTAGATTTTATAAAACGGTCGGTTCATATTTATATTTTGTTTCAGCCGTCGTAATTTCTCTCTATGAAGAACCCATCCAACCCCAACAAGCTGCATCCGTAGTCGAGAAGTTAGGAGAGTATTTAATTACCTGTGGTTATTAGAGGTAAGTTTATAGTAATAATTATTTATTTATTTTTTCCTTTTATGTATAGAATATATTGGCAAACCTTTCACAAAGCTCATGCAGGGTTTCCTTTCTTTACAGATCGAAGCGCGCCGTGATCTAAGAGTACTATAAGATAATATTTTTTCCACAGGGAAATAAGTAACTGCATTTTGTATATTCTATAAAGTGATAAGGACCGTTCATTTGTTTTGATATTCGATAAATTATGGCGTCATCAGTGTGATGCGTTTAGTAACTGAGCGCAGATGCAATTACTTTGCGGATTTGGACCTTTTTTATACGCTCACCGCTTCCTTAAAGTAATTGTATACTGTTATGGTTAAAAATGTATTTTAAAGTTTGCTTTTACTGACCAGCTTTGTAAGCAGGTCTCAAAGCATGATGTATAGAGATTTTTTTTAGGTTTCTTATCAAGCATTCTGATACTCTATCTGGCGAAATTATACATTATCGAGACAAATTCATAAAACGTCACTAGCCATCAAACGAGTATGCTCGCGTACAGATGCTTGAAGAGAAGTTATAATAACCACGTAATGAAATTACTGTAACAACATTATACAACATATATATTATATATTTATATATATTATAAATAGCATTTGTGTAAGGGCTTGTTACAAAATGAAAGACACTGTAACCCAAGTATTACGATATAAATTGAAGATCTCTAGTCCCACTGGATCCATCGTGCGAGTAGTATCCGACATCAGTGCGAGGCAGCGGACGACGCCCGCACGGCGACGCGCCGCGGTCGCGGGCTCCCACTTGACCCGCTATTACAGTTTTCTGCTACCTATGCTTTCTTTTTAATTGTGCCGCATTTATAATCTTGTGTAGTGAATAATAAACATTTGCATTCTGTTCTATTCTATATCTTAGCTGCAGAAATAGAAGCGCTCAATTACTCTGTATCCTCAAACAAGGCTTGCAGTAAACGAAGGGTGCATATTGTTTATATTTGATATTACTACTATAGCTTTGTACATTGTTTCTGATAAGCGATGGGAACTGTGTCTATCTAATAATAAAATGATTTGTATTATAATAACTGGTTTATTTTTTCATTAACGCCCTGAGTTACCTGTTCGTATAGGATGGGTGGGATTATGAGGTCAAATTAAAATACGTATGATTTATTGCTAATGAACATAATTTATTTTTCCTTTTGACAAAATCTACAGTAATAAGAGTTAAGTACTCGAATACAAGGATTGGTATAAAATGTTAAACTTGTAGCTATTACCTATCAAGTGTTTGGTTCTTTAGAAATACACCAGGGTAGTTACCTTATCTTAGTCGTAGACTATTTTCAAATAATTCATAGAAAAATTTGAGAGAATAAAATATGTTAGCGTTAGTAGCTATGTATATAATATTATATTCTTAATTTTACCTGGTGGTTGAAATAAAAATTGCAATTGATTGGGTACTTTAATTGCTAAGAGCTTCCAATATAGAAGAAAAAAAAACTCGTTAGGTCTTACTTACTAATGTGGTTATCTACATTTCTACAACACTATACCAAAAGTAAGTATTTAGTTGTGTATGAATAAAATACGCACATAACATTCTTACAAATAAATTATGCTTTGATAATAAGAGCATTACTTAGACAAATCAATACACTGGTTATTAACGCTATACATTCCATAAACAATGTTCCAGGATATCCAGTTCCATAAGCCACCACACCTTATAATTCTAATTTCGATTTTGAAACTACACACCATTACGTCTCGTATCTACTCTTTCTGTGTATTTATTCCAATAACTTAATGTAATTGAACAAGAAGAATAATTATAATATAAACTTTGCTAAAACATTTTAGAATTTACGTTCGTATGAAATTAGGTGAATTCTTTTATGTTCGTTATCCCGCTATGGCCTACGCTAAACGATTTTCATCCGTAGAGTGAAAAAATCAAGTACCTATCCGAAAACAGCTCAAGTGGAAAATCTTCAGTTGGATTTCTTCAAGGGTGCTCTAAAGAGTAATGGCGGGATTTTTTCCAAAGACTTCTGAAGAATCCCTTGCGTTGCTTCTGGCCTGGATGCTCCTCACCTATTAACATAAAAGGTAGTTTCCATTACGTAACATGGTTTTCATGAGAGCTCTTTTTGCCCTACAAAATTAACAAGTGAAGGGCAGCGCACGCATGAGCTAAGGTCACAAGATATACTTCCACACCACTACAAACTAACGTTGGGCGAGCTAAACTGGTAACAGCTATGTAGCTATTTATAGAAACTATTTCCAAGCTAACGATAATAATGCCAATGCGTTTAAATATAAGAAGTTCTGGAATCAACAGCCCAATGATTTTTCCTATAGTCTGAATACAATGGGAATGACGATCATTCAATAATTTTTAATGTCATATCTAAACAGTAAATATGTAGCAATTTATATGCCTGAATCAAATTCTATTATGACTTCGGGACGAATAACAGTGGGAGGTGTAAACTACACCGCATGCATGAGATATATGTAAGTATGTAGGTATATAAATTTGTATACAAATACAAGATAACTAGCTTCCGTCGACTGACTGATATTATTAGAGTGCCGAGTTGTTTTCCTGTCGTTACTTGGGTTTACATTTGTACAATAAATATTATACCTAGTAGCAGTTTCGTTATGCCAATTTGTTTTCAATAAAGTTTCGAGTTCGGGGCAGTGGTCCAACTGCTCTGTCCAACCAGTTGGACCATGGGTCTTTACTAGGGGCAGTTGTCCAACTTTCAAAATAGTTGGACCACAGCACCTTTTGAGGTTTCCCTGGTCCAATTCATTTGAAAAATGTAAGTGGCCAACTCTATAATTCTCAACTGCGTCTTTGTGTGTGTATGGTACTTTATGGTATACGGTTATATTGTGAACCTCTTTCGCCGAATAGTTTCTGTACTTATAAGAGATTTTTATTACAACAGGAATGATATCCATTAATTTGGGTACCTACAGATTCATTATATTTGAACATTTAGGGTAGCGAACCCTCTGTGAGGGGGACGCGAATGTCAAGTGTACGAGTACCCCTGCCTCTGTCGAGGTCTCAGCAAGCCGGTCGATAAGCGAAACGCATGCGAGAACTCTTGTTTACAGTGATATGCGTTATTGGTCTTTTTTACACAGTCTCAATTTAATATGGCAAGAAACTCGAAATAAACTACGTTCATCTAAAATGTTAAGTAGGGGTACAGTCATTGTTATGTGAAAACAGACTACAATAGATGAAGCTGTTCCCTTCGGTAGCGTTTATAGAACGTATTGTTTGTATCGTTCATGTCTGTGAATCCTCGGAAGGCGTTGGCAGAGGTGTATGTGTTTTTAAACATTGGATGCAAGAGCGGCCTAACATTGAAATGATTTTGAAAAGATTTAATTATATACGATGTTAATATTATTTTAACAAATTTAATATAGCATGCCTCGAACAAGAAGGAGGCGTGGTCACTCCGTCATCTTCTGCAGATGGAAGAACTTTAAGTTGACTCATTAAAAAGCTGATTCAATGCGACGTCTGACGCTCCCAACACACGCATAATGCAAGGTGCGATGGAGCACAACAAGGAGGTCGAAACTGTTCGTTCAGCAGTTAGGAAGGCCGTGGGAAGGTCCCTCTGACTGAAGTCAATCAAAACTACGGATGGCAG
This sequence comes from Pelosia muscerda, assembly GCA_963691645.1. Lineage (NCBI taxonomy): Eukaryota > Metazoa > Arthropoda > Insecta > Lepidoptera > Erebidae > Pelosia > Pelosia muscerda. The sequence continues at coordinate 13,040,270 of OY829100.1, forward strand.
AATGGACTGACCTTTAGAGCATACAAGTCTTGGAGTGAAGAACGCGAGAAGGTAATTGGAAGGCAGGACGACCCCGATAGGATGTAGTAGTAACCTCAAATGGTGTCATTGGGAGCGGCCTATGTCCATCAGTGGACTGCGATAGGTAAATTGATTGGTTACCGAAATTTAATCAGAAATGCGCTGCATAAAATTTTATATCAAATTTTATATCAACAAAGCGCAAAATTTTTGAACTAGATTATAACGGTTGATGAACTCTCATCTAAAATCTAAGTAGGTAGTTAATATCGCACGTAACCACTGACAAATTGTGTTTATGTTAGAATTTTCTGTATACAAGCTTAATATGAAGAGCGACAGTATAAAATTAATTTGAAGAATAATTTACACCTAATATTGATTTACCGTTACACCGCCTGTATGCTGCGAATAACGTTAACTTTATGTGCGTTCTGACTTGCGCAAGCGTGTTGAGCCAAACCTAATTAGTTGCACTTTTTTTTACTTAGACGCTCTGGATAGACTTGAATTAATTTGAAGCTCATGAGACCGTGAATTCTTTCGTTAAAAACCAAACAACCCGTTTGAGAAGTGCGAATTAAAGAGGTTTGAAGTCTTGTCGACTTTGTAAACTATCAATTTATCTACTGAGAGAATTGTGATATTTCATACTCGCTAGAGTCGTTAGTAGGGCAAACTAAAATAAACCGGGATAAATAGGTAGTTTCCAGCACGCGTCCCAAATGCCATGCACGCTGCCTAAAATAGTCGTGGAACGTGGCACGTGAGATGCCGCGCCCGACATTCGACTCCGTTGCCTTACTACTACGTACTAACTAGTGCTACTTCATTGATTCCATTATTCCGTGTTTAGTTTGTAAATCCAAAATACTTTCTATGTAGGTGTAGATAGGTACTATAATAATCTCAATTATTATTATATATCTTCAATATTTAAACTTCAAGTCCAATACTAAGTACCTACTTTGCAATATTTTTAGAGATACGTTTCAATAATATAATAAATAATGTCCTTAACCATTTACGACGTCTTTTATATTTATAGTTCGTGCAGTGGAGGTCTATTCAAGTCAAGTTCATTGGCTAGACTCCCCGCAAAGATGTTTTAAACAGAGCTTAGCAATGTTTATCGATCTAACCAAACATTGGTTTGATTCATTAGACGGTTCCACATTACAAAGTTATCCCATCGTTACGGTTTTTTTAATAATAAGACACTTAAAAGTATGAAGGATAGAGGACACAGCTGATGCTGACAGAATATTAAAGAACGAAGAAAGAGTTAATTCTGTTTATTTTTTCAAAGTGCTCGTCATTACCGTATGTAGCCACCGGACGTTCAAAAGTAGATGCGCTATCTAGTTAGCTGCGGAAGTTATGATTATAGAATTGATTTAGGTACGCAATCGAGTTCCGCGACGGAAAGACCGTTTGTTGGTTCATACTCCAACAGATGACGAATCTCGGACAATGGAGGAAATGAACAAATTAACGATGCCAAATTATCATAGGGTCGAGTCGTATTCATACCTACAAACGTCACCTAATTTTAGTCATCAGATATTTCTAAGAAAATGTTTCAGTGGGAAATAACACATGTTTTTCGATCTCACTAATATAGAGTTTCTGCAGTTTAGATTGAATTGACAATTTTCTCTAATCGGGTCACGAAGATCGAAGTGGAGAAGTGTAAAGGGCTGTTGCGGGGATCGAGAGGCGCGTGGTCTGCGGGGCGGTACGCGGGTCCTGGGGTCGTCGACACGCCGGTGAAGGGCAGCGAGGTCGGTGCGTTCGCTTTCGTAGACGCGCGGCGTGCGGCGGCGCGACGGCGGCGGCTACGACTCCGCGTATTGATCGCAGCTTCACAGCCTCCCACAATCGGCCTGCGCTACATCTCTACATGATTTCCTAAATGTTTATTCCTATTAGGTATGTTGAATGTACTTAGAAGATACCCGACTTCTATCACTTTCAAGTCATTTAATATTTCCTTGATTGTCTGTTAATCCTATTTTAGTGCTATTGGGATACATTCTTTATTGCAATTGTTGATTAAATGGAAATATTCCTTTAAAAGACTTAGTGAAGTTGACACTTCGATACTAAAAATAATAGGATCTAGTAGAAATTATTAAACATTGAGTAAATGAACATGAAAGTAGAAAATTGGTTAGTACCTAGATAGGTAGATTCAATGAATGTAGTAGATTGAGGAGATGTAATGTAAAGTAACGTGGCGGGTATCACTAGGTGAAAAATGCAGTTAATTTATTGATGGTAAATTCAAACTGATTGCTGAAATATTAAAATTATAAAATGGCATAACGCAACAAACTCGTAGAACTCTAAGAAGTTGGTAAGCACTTTCAGTGACGCAGAATTTTTACTGTTATCTACTGCACCATGTGGTTCGTCTTTGTTCAAAATTACAAAATAAATAGGGTTGTGTCGGAAGCTTACGCGAATATCTCATTGAATACCAATACCAAATGAACCGTGGTAGAAGTTACCTATGAAGTGGTTTTATTTAAATGAATAGGGTTGTTAAATAATTGGATAGTAGGGTTTGGATTTATGGATTAGGGCTGAAATCTTGATTTGCGCGGTTGAATTGCTTTAAAAAGCATAAGTAAACTAAATATGTATTATCTATATTGTTGATTGATGGCACTTGGTAGAACTTATTGTTATACATTTATTGATAACACTTGTACTCCACTGTATTTATTACTATACCAAACCGGTTTCGCCTGTCAGTGTAAACCTTTGAGAATGCCGCTAGGCGAAACCGGTTGATGAAAAACCAAAGATTCTTTCTAGGTACTCCTATGTACACAATAATTGCGCAATATGAGTCTAGGAAAATAAAAGTAAAATAAATATAGCTCCTAATAAGCTTAGTAGTAATGGAGTCGGCTTAACAACCGTATGATCATTATATTATTGAGGTGAATCCTCTCATATCACAAATAAATTAGCTTAGTTCGAGGGGAAACTTTACCAGTATGTACTCCTTTCGAAATATCTGTTACTAGGCGACAACTGGTATACTTAATTACATGCATATAAAGTTGTCTATTTGTGACAACCCTGGATGTAACATAAGTGTGCTAGTTTGCCACAATGACCGCGGCGCCGACTATTGTTTCAGCAACACGATCACTCATACTGCGCCTGTATTCACACTTGTTCAATAACATACTAATATTTTAATCCGAAAGTAACTCTGTCTGTCAGCTTAAGCGACTGAATCGATTTTGATGAAATTTAGTACACAGATTGACTAGACCTTAGGAAAGGACCAATTCGAATAGACGACGGGATTCGAATTCGCGATTTTTCCCTTACAGGGGGAACGCTCCAACCACTAAGCCACTAAGCCACGTCTGAAGCATTCCAAATTCCTATACAACTATCTTTGGGGCGATGGTAGGACCCCCTACAATATTTGGTTACGGGCATACACGCGAGGGGAGCTGGGGACAACAGCTAGTTGTGTATTACTATAACTATTAAAGCAAGAGGCTTCCGTTCTATAAAATGTTCAACGATTCTGTCAGCACGATTTATTGGCAGTACTGTATAACATGTATCATTTCTTCCTTGTTCCGGTCGTTGACCTCGCGATAAAAAGTGTCTTGACCTTTTATCACTTGCGTTCAATATTTAAACGCAAATAAATAACATTAATATTATCATTATAATATTATGTATTGGTGTCTGACTTAGCTATCGTGTTACTTCTGAAGGACTTGACCGCTTCAAATAATTTCATATAGGCGTAGGCGAATCGCTTTTCTGTGTCAAGTTCTAAATAAATTAAAATGTTCTTAAAAATATTAAGTAGGTAGTAGGCAGGCTAGCACGGTATGCACTAACGGAGACGCTTTCGAACCATAAGCAATTTTAATGTAACAGCTCAAGTGCATTAATTAACAACGTGAGGCGAATGTATCGTAGCAATAGTATTATTTTACCGTTTGTGCTAATTGGAGTTAAAAAAAATATTAAGTACCATGTAAAAATTAAACGGAGCGATTTTTTTTAAACATCGGAAATGGTATGCGGTTCAATATGGTGTAAGTAAGTCTGTGAACCTACTATCTGCACTTTCTCTGAGCAGCAGACTGGTCTGACCAGTGGGATACGGCTGACGTCGCATGTTGACACACTTTTCTGCACTAAATATAATACAATACTATATTATGTCTGTGTAATATCTACTAGGCTGTTGGCCGCGGCTCCGTCCGTGTGAAATACTCATTTGCTTTTTTTTAGTTTTGTGATATAACTTCTATTATAAACATCGTTCTTGACCCCGGGAAAACGCATTCCTGTGATATTTCCCAGGAATACATTTTGACAAACCGACAAACACAGAGAGACAGCCAACGAAGTAATCCTGTAATGATTCCGTTTTTTTCTTTTGTAGTGTTATTACGGAATTCTAAAAACAAAGTTAAAACTGTGTCAGGTCGTAGTGCTGATGTGAGTAATCTTAAAGCTTTATAACACCTACCTCCCTGTCTATTACGCAGTCAAGAATTATTTTTATCTATTCTGAATGTTGTCGAAAACGTAAAACTGACCTCAGGAAGCGCTTATTTGTGGAAGGGAAGCCGCGAGCATCAGCTAGTTGTCAATCAAAATATACTATACACAATAGTATTGGCAGTATGTGTTTTGTTTTATAGGCAATATTCGTCGCGTCGCGTGTGTGCGGTGTCCCTAAATGTGTCTCGTTTTAAATTTAGATGCGTGTGTTTATGAACTGAATACCGATTCGGAATTCTGTTCACTATTTTTAGGACTGAACTTTTCACAAGATGTTTTTATACTAGTGAAATAGCAAACTCGCATACGGTTCAGATCGTAGGCGATTATCGAACACTTGTTATCTATATCTATAGACGGTAAAAAATAATCACATCTCTTGAGAAGGTGGCATGAATTACCTTGGTTGGACAAGCTGAGAAAAGTCTGGCTCTACCTTATTAAGATAAGAATGGCAAAAACCTTTGCAGGGTTCTATAGCTTAACGGAACGGACGAAGCTTCGTGGTTAAGGAATCGGCCTTACGACAGAGAAGTCCCGAAGCGATCCTGGCCATGAAGAATTTTGAATATAAAGTTTAAAATTGAGGAAAAAAATTTGCAGTCGGTATAGTTTTAATTTTTTTTTTCAAAAACGTAACTTTCTACTTCGCAGTTCTAACTTTATTTTTTACTTTTTATTAGTCGTAAACTGCTACTTTGTAGAACTTTTTATCTATTTTTGAGTGAAACTCGTCACACATTCTAGACTTCTATCTCAATAACAGTCATATTAGAGTATATATGTATACTTATATTTTCTACTTTATTTGAATATCAATTCTAGTCGCGTTCAAAAATCGCATTTAGATAGAGCCCGGGATCCACTCTCTTTTATTGGTTTGTTATGAATTTAAAGAACCGAGTGCCGTCTTACCTCCCACCCTGAGAAGAAAGCCTGTCCTCGTCTCTCAAGAGTATCTCGTCTATGTCTGAAACGCGTGATTCTCCTCTATCCCCAGCATAGTCCCCTCTATCGCAGGCCCAGTGCAAAAATAAATAAAAAAGAAGCTAGGAATAGAGTGGGGATAGTGTAATTGCCCACCATTCGACCATACGTCACTTTCTTCCGTTAATCTACGCTAATCTGTGTTTCGAACCGTAACTTAGTTAGTGTGAAGAATAAAGTTATAACATATTACATTAGCTAGGTTGAGTTTCTTTGTTTCTTTACAAAATTTTACATTATTAATGATTCACACGTTGCAGAATAGCCACGTTAACATACGTATAGTGTTTATTACTAGTTACATTTAAATAAAAAACTTGCTGCGGTCATAGAACGGCCTCCACTCATTTACACTCTTGTGCTTGCACTTTACAGTTGTGTTTTTTACTCACGACCAGTCGGAAGTGACGTTGACTCTAGACCAAACTGAAGAATTTATTAAAAAAATATTCTACTATTTCTATTTTACTATTCTACTTTCGTGTTATCATCTGCGAAACGTCTCAGTTACAATTCTGTCATCATAAATGCTTATAGGCCATCATTGTCTCATCAGGCGGACCGTGATGCTTGTTTCCTATTACAATAGTTAAGTAGTGTAAATTAGGGATGTGCCAGATCTGAAAAGCCTACTGAAACAGATCCGAATACGTATATATTTAATATATTTGGTGTAAAGATCTGCGAATACGATACTGCGTGTGTGCGTGCGACATTGAAACGATAGTAGCCATTTTACGCCTTGCGTAACTGGGACATTGAATTTAAGAAATAACAAAATAATTTTAATAGAAATATAATAAATATTTTTTGCTATATAATCATCTGTACCTATATGTAGGTATTTAAAATAAATATTTGACAAAAATGAACGGATGCGACTCTGTCTTCTCCCTGATATCCACGAATACGGAAAATAGGCACATCACTAGTATAAACGCCTGTAGAATGTTTCTCGTATCGAACCGCCGAACTGAGCTTCATGGCTTTATTCTTTGAGAATGTAGCCTTTCAGTTTATTTAGGTAGGTACTATATTTATGTATTACGGTACGAGTTTTCTTAGATAGATAGATAATCTATATTGTACACCATAAGACAAAGTTAAAACATTGATACCATAGTTCAGTACCTATGTACTTCCATGTATCTTCACTAAACACTTCAGTTCCGAGATCTTAAGCACAACCTCACATTAGCAGGCAAAAAAAATTCAAACTGAGTCCATACCAACCGTTATAAACTTTGTAAGCTCATATAACGTGGTTCACAAGCAGCTGTTTAATCAAATGTCGGATGTTATGTATCATTCTGGATCCAGAGATCCTATGTACTGACGAATAAATATCGCGAATAAAAACGTTCGCCAAATGTGTTCATCTGCCGCCATTACAGTATGAATTATTAAATGTAGACAAACGTTAGGCATGTATGTTCTGTGGGAGGTCAATAACCTCACTACCAACTATGACACGAGCAGAGCCTGCGCGCTCTACTAAATTAAGTTATCGTATTATGATGACGCAAATCAATTAGCATTTTTCAAATGTATGAATTTATTACGAACTACTTGGTACCCGTGACTTCGTCCGCGAGTTCCCGTTTTTTATGAGTTTCATTGCTTTTGTTCAACTGTAGTTGTTTTCCTAATTTTCGTCAAAATCGGCTCAGTCATTTCGGAGATTAGCCGAAATAACAGTTTCATTTTATGGCTACATAGTGTGTATATATTCATATGCATTCACAAAAAAGATATTTAGTTATATTATCAGTACAGACAGACACAAATTTATATAGATGCTGCCCTCAGACAGCAACCTCAGACCTATACAGTAGTTTTTGCTGATTTTATGCTGCTGATCACATAAATGCATAGCCAGTGATCTTGAGAATGATCACTAAGAAGAGATAAGAGCTTAGCGTTACTGGTCGGATCAATCCTTTTTGGGCTTTTTGTTTGGTCCCGATATTTAGTCAAGATTTTTGGCGGTATCGGTACACAGGTACCTACTTCTAAAATTATATCAATAAAATTGGAAACTACTGGAAAAACATGTCTTACGTAGGTAACGCTGGAATCGCTCCAAATTATGAGTACGACGCGAAAGGCGTTTACGTTTACCAGCTGCCGCTAATATACGAGTTTTACTTCGGATAAAAGTTTTATAGCTCGTTAAATGTAGTTAAGTAGCTAGCACTTTTTTACACTCAATGGCCCAGTGTTAGTCAGGGTCAGGGCCTTACTGGGCAACCTTATACCCTAACAATGATACTCCAAACGATGTCAGTGTTTAGACCGTTCGAGTCCTACATAACATTGCACACCGTAATTTATATAGCTCTTCATGGTGGTTGTGCGCTTTGAAGCGAAACGCGACCAAATAACCATTATTAAAAGAAGATATTAAATCAATGACAGGATCAAAGGGCTCACATTCTTGGTTGATTAGTCGACCTTTGGCACTTGAACTGCCAAGAAGGGGTACATTTTCGCACATGCGTGAACTTTCCCCCAGTATGCCGACATTTGTTCAAACTGTTTGCCGGTATATATATTTACTTTCTGCCAATTATATGTGGATAAAGAAGACAATTTTATTATCCTCTTCCTCATCCCTTGGGTATTCTCATCACAGTTGCTCGTGGAGTATTCTTCTCTGATATGACAGATCTCGGCTTTCACAAAATCGATCGGCGTCTGACCCCCCAACCTAGAGATACTTTGCGACTTGTGACAGAAGTCATATTTTGCTCTCGTTCGCACTCACTGACTGGTGCATATGTCCTGTTCCACTCATTCTTCCGCTGAGAATACGAATTTTAAATTTGAGTGATCATTTTAAGCGCCAGCCCCGTATCTACTTAATTGTAATATAAGATTATTGTTCTTATATTAAAGTTAATGTATGTAAATGTCTTGGTACGTTATCGTACCTACTTACTTCATGTTAATTATTTTTCTATGTTAATAAAGTTCTCCGCGACATACGGATAACTTACCAACAAAGCCATATGTTAATTACAAGTACTGAGTGCATTCCATAATTTGAATAATCATGTAAGTAGTATTACAAGTACCTTCCAATAATATAATGAGGTAAGTCATAACGAGTTACCGTCCGTGCCCGTTTTACCTTAAAGTATACAAAACAAAGTAGGTTTACTTAAACAAAACGATTTAACAAAAGGTACTGTTATCTTCCTGACTGATAATGAAAGCGCGTCCGAACATCAATTAACGAATACCCCGACGCTTGGCTCACCCAAATCAGCTGTAATGGACGGGAAGATTCTAACCAATTAACTAATCGCTAATACCCAGTAGAAACATAGATGTAAGTGACTCCATCATGAGTTTCAACTTTATGCAAGTCACATCTGTATTTCACTAGACTGACCAGACAGAACAATTTTATTGATTTTGTGAGCGCGAAAATGCAACATGTAGACCCGACGCAGTAGTCAGCACCGGCATGGGAAGCATCTAATAGGGTTGTCAACTGTACTTTAAAATAAAGGTACTCAAAAGCATGTAGGCGTTCTCTATTATTTATATATATCCAGAGTTTATAGTGTTTATACTATATCTGTGCCAGTTACGTATATACTGATGCATACCCATAAACCATCAGAGAAATCGATTATTGTTTCGAGTCGTATAATTTGAAAATAAAGAAAAAATTTTGAGTGCAGCTAAATTAAAAACGAGTTTTATGGAATTTAAAAAACATACTAGTTCATACCTATCTACTACATATTTATTTACCTGCTCTGAAATCAGATATACGTAAGTACTCCATTTTTATAGAAGTTGGCAACCATGATCTTTAGCCTTCTTTCATTTTTAATGTTACCTAAATTGGGCTAGATTTCACTAACAAATATGCGTTTAATTCAGTAATATTTCACTCAATGACCTAATGACTCAATGAACCTACGAATTTGCATTGTTGCAATTTGTTATTTCTATTTTCACATTTTATTCTATCAAATAACTCGAGTAAAATGTGCTAACGAAACTCAGTTCGTAATGTTCGTATTGAAATAAACGCGTTTATATTCTCTGGTGAAATTCAGCCTCAATTGCTGCGTATAAAACTTACAAGTAGTGATGATTTTGCAAAGATGAGGGTTCTAAAAATAGCAACCGAAGCTAATACTGTCTCCTTTTATGGTGGCACTATATAAAGTAAAGTAGTAGAACCAAAGTGTGTAGGTACTTAATCGTTTAATGTCGTCAAATCTGTGTCGGAAAGTGTTTTGACGATTAGATTATTTCCTTTGTTAAACTAGGCGTGAGTAGTGACATAAATGTATTTCAGACTACGTGTCACAAGTCACAATGTGCATTATCTTACATTATTGTATTTCGAAAACTAAATAGCTGTGCTGTATGTAGACAGGAAAGACGGATGTCCTTTATCTAATAGTCGTCCTATTGATATGTCACGTCTAATGACGTTCTGACAATGTGTTTCAACATAACTAAAATGATATCAGCATCGTGAAATACCACATAATTATTGAAATATACCAACTTATGTTAACTGTACCCACACTGCGTTATGTTAGCACTATGTAATGTAAACTACGTTATATCAAGTTCATTGTTTTGTCTCGTACCGAGGCAACGGTTATTATTATTGTCATAATTGATTGGACGAGCTGTTATTCGAACATAAATATAATCTAACAATTCATTATTAATATTGTCATTGTATGACTCCATATAGTTTAGGTTATTCTGATTACAAACATAAACTACTTATATACCTACCCCTTTGTTATATTTAAGTTGATAGAGATACGAGATTTAACGCATTAGTAAATATACCTATTTATGGTCTGACAGAATATAAAGAACATATTTTATGTCGTACGCGCGAATATAATGTAGTCAAATATCTACAGAAGATTCCAATTTCCGCAAAAACGTTGTAGAATGGGGTGTTCTGAGTTGTCGCCCCTGCAAAGCGGGGTGCGAGGTGCGGGGTGGAGTTGGCGGGGTATGGGCAGGGGTTCGGGCGCGGGGTTCACAGGGGTGGCGGCTGCGGCTGCGTGGTCCGCGCCGCAGCCCCCAGGGACGCAGCATGTGCGCACCGTCTCTCCCCCGACCCCTTGCGACGCAAACCCGGGGTGCTCCCTCTCCCTCCCTTTTCAATTGAAAGCTCGATTATTAAGCACTCATTCAAGCTTTAATATGCGATTATCACCATAGTAACTATGCTTTCCACGCTCAGTGAATGAAATTGTGCTCGGCCGAAAAGGGAATGATATAAATGCGTAATGTTTGAAGATTATACTGACCGTTGGCAGAGCGGGCTGCAGGTGACGTGGCTTCCTTGTTTCGAGAATTTTCTTTCTCTTTCCCACTGGTTCCTGAAACAAAATATTCAAATAAATTGTCATTCGTAAAACTAAAAAGCAGGTACCTCAGCAGTTGATAAAGTAAACCTAAATTATAATACTTTAGTTAATTTTTCACAGCAAAATGTGCTGGCCTAAATTGGCTGTGGTGCGGTATTTGTGTACGGTCATTTTCTGCTTGGAGGGTTCAAACGGAATTTTAATGAACTCGCATTTGCCTTCCCTATAGCATACAATACGTGCCACCACTAGATATTATCGGACTATCTATTAAATTAGACCATATTATAGGTACCTATTAGGTAGGTACATATTGGTAAGGAGAAACATAATTACTTTGGGTCTTCTTCTTCTTCGAGTCAATGGCTCTGATAAATCCGGTTTTATTAAATGTTGTTGGCCCAGTGGTTGGCAACAGCTATAGCGCTTTCCGTTGCTCTACAGAGGTCTTCGATGGTGCAGGTATGGGGGCACAGTGAGCAAGAGAGCAAATGCGACATGGACTGAGGTCGAGCCCCGCAATCGCAAGAGTCTTGTGATCGCTCCATTTCGCCATATTTTCCCTGCAGCGGCCAACTTGGGTCCGTAGGCGATTTAATGACTTCCAAATTGGCCACTGGAGATGATGTCCAGGATGTTGGTTGCATGAAGGAACCTCCCCGCGGCGCAACTGGAAGCAGCTAGACTCGGTAACGCAGAGTCTAGGCTGACCAATCCTCTCATCACAATGGCTCAATCATTACTTTGGGTAAAAACTTATTTCAACGTAATGTCTCTATGTAGAGTGTATGTTAAAGACTCGTAAAAATTGTAACATGTATATTAAACCTATATAACGTAACGTTTGTGATAGTTCCTTTCACCCACAAAATGATTTTAGTTCTAATCTGACTTTTTTGATATCGGCAAGTGCCTAATTTTGTAGTTAAACTTAATTTGCTCAACATAGTGAACTGAATACTACTAGCACGTTAGTCTTCAAAATGCATTTCCATTCATCAAAATTCCTGTAATAGTTACGATGGCAGCTGATTTTAAATGAAACTGCGACGCACCTGCACTTCGCCAGTAGCCATATCTCATTTTAAGTTACTTTCCGCGGCCTATTATATCATAAGAGAGAGCTGAGGCAAGGTCGAACATAAATGTTTTCTTTTTTTATTAAATACATAATATAGTTTACTAGTTGTTGCCTTCGGCTTTGCCCGTGTGAAATGCTAATACAGTTCCCACGACTCTCCTATAAACGGTATATAAAATGGAGCGTTTGTTTTAGTCCAGAACCCAGAGTGAAGTGCTATAAAAACATCTAAATATTCATTCAAACAACAATAATAAGAAGATTAATAAGTAATTCAAATTGTTTGTTATTAAATAATATATCGAATACAAAACATTCTCAGTTGATATTCTATATTAAGTTAAGTGGGTTACAGTTCCCGTAGACAGCATGTAGTTTATCTGAGTTAAGGTAGTGTATTAGTCGTCTGATCGATATTTACGACATTATAGCTAGATTATTGTTAATTTTAATTCTTTGGATACATGAAGAGCTGTAATGTCCTAATTTTTTATTACCATCTACACAGTTTTCACCGGAATACGTTCATCGAATTCCGTCAAAAATATCTAATGACGTTCTCATTGGAATATCTTGTTTTGTATCAGTATCAACTTTACTATAAAAAGAAAGTGTGTTTATTGCTTTTTATGACTTACTTAGTGAATCGATTTGATAACTAATAATGCGATTTATCGTTATAAATACTTATTCTTAACCTTATCATTACTTTCCTTGGCTCTCTTAGTGAGCTTCACCATTACGATTAATAAGTGATGTAATGGTATATATATTTAATGACAGATAGATAATATTGTGATTAGGTTAAACGCACGTTGACATTGATTTGTGGAATTTTACGTCGAATACTCGAAATCGATATATTATCATATTTTCATACATGGCAGTTATTGGCTACCAATGTAGACTGAGGAAACGATAATTATAATTTGAATTTTCCTTATTTGTTTGTATGGTATAATAAATTTACAAGAATTGTATTACTAGCTAGGTATAATCATGTTTAAAGCGTTCAAAACGTCTATTTTTAGTATGTATCACAATCATAATGTCCCGTTAACAATTTCCTCTACGCTTTCGATAATGTTGGTATGTTGTATCTACTAAGTATGTAATAATTTATATTTTTTGAATTCATACTAATAAAAGTGGATTAAATAGTACAAAAATTAGATTTATTTGTTTATATTCTACATTGTCAATTCATTCTGACCTGTTTATCATTTCAAAAATATGGTCAGGAAGTTGTTCTAAAAGCACGTCACGTCGCGATACGGAGAAAATAAACACAAAAGCAATTAACGAGAATACCTACTAGCTAAAAAGATAAACGTGACAATATACCAACAACTAAAAACCAAACCATAAAATGTAGAATACAAGTCATTAATATGAGCTCTATCGATCGAGTTATACTACTGTCTAAAAGTAACATAGCTAGTTTTCATTGATTTTTAAATATAAACTGTACCAATTCTTTGCAGAACTTGCATCTTGTCAATAGCACTACGCTACCATCACTAGCTTTCTGGAAACCTGATAATGAAATCTGAATAGAAACCGGAAATATCTAGGTGTAGCCAGTGGAAATGTGCAGATGTGTGACAGTAAGATGGGCTCAGTGCGCAGTACGCGGTACCGGCGCGCGGCGCATTCCCGGGAAGATCCTTTTTGCCTGCGTTGCCTGTCAGACCGGTTCTATTGCGATCGTTCACCTGAGCACACTCGCTCGCAAATTTACATTGCACGGCTTTCCTTTACAATGTTCCTAAACGTAAATGAGAATAATTTGTTACTCGCATTATTATCGATCTTGCTGCGTCATCTCTGTGCTCCTTTATCTTCTAAATCAACAAGTTCTTGGTACCTTTTTATACAAAGGCGTGTTGAGCGGCTATGGCAAAAACCCCTTGAGATAAATTGATGTTTTGAGAGAGTGCACTTACATGAAATTAAATAAGTAATTTATCTTAAGAAAGGTAAGACTTTTCCTAGTAACGGTTCATGGTGTTATATCCCAATCATTTTCATCGAATTGATTTTAAGAAGGTCCCATTAAAATATTGGAGGCCAACCTCAACAGTTAGTCAGTACAGTCACTAGTACACCTGCTGTTTTACTTTCGAGGTTCTGGCGCAGATTTTAGTCTCGGGGTTAAGAAGGCGTGGTCGCCTCCCTAAAAACCGAGATACGCCAAATCGAAAACAGAGAAAAGAGTTAGCGAACCCCGTGCTCCGTGGTGAAAACTTTAAGATGCCGATGACCAGAATATTGACGTTCCATGGCTCAAATTCATACTGGCACAAGTGAGAACCATCCTTATTACCAACTGCGTACTTACAAAACAAATGAACAACACGCAAATTGGAAAACTCGTCCACATGTTTTTAATTGATAGATTCAATTCAATTATGAGTTTATACAGAGCTATGTGATAGACTATTGTTTGTGCAATGAAATAAATTGGCAGGTTTCATTCCATCAGTACCTACCTAATAGTCAGTATACAATATCAATAGAACTACCTAGTTAACCCCTCATACTTATGGATCAACAGCCTCTGGGGTGGCGTGGCGGTAGTGAACACGACTGCTACGCAGGAGGCGCGGGTTCGATCCCCACTCAGTGCAAATATTTGTATGCATGAATATGGCTATTTGCACTATTCTAGTCGTGCTTCGGAGAGCACATTAAATCGTCGGTCGGTCCCGGTTGCCATACGAACGTCTATAGCAATCGTTACGGGTAATCGGAGCCCTCAAAAGTTCGACTAGCCTCACTACAAAACTTCGATATCGCCAATTTGGTTGTGGAAGTCCGATGGCAGTCGTTTCACGGAAAATATCAAACCTCAACCGCATCTTAGTTAGGCTAGAAAGCCGACCTCAACTGAGTTGAGAAAATAGGCTCAGAGAATGATGATGATGTCTTATGGGTAAAATTTTATGAACCGTAAACTCAGGATCTGGGGCTTCCATGTGAAGATCTGAAATACAATCAGGACACATGTATATCAGATCTTCACATGGCAGGCCCAGATCCTGCTCAGTTTCAGAGTTTATGTATGTTGCCACTGACACGATGAAGAAGAAGCATCAGGACACAACTTTTTGGTGATAATGTTGATGACGATCTACAAGATGAGAGACGCAAAAGGAATATTATATATAAATATACCATGTCACGACGAAAGATCGAAAGATCGTTGTTCTTTTTATATTTTTAAATCTTATAATACAAAGTTAATCACCCACCCAACCACATAAATACTAAATCATTTGACTATACCACATTATGACGTCATATCTTGCTATTTCATATAAGAGTTCCCAAACTTACCGGTCTGATATCACATCATTATTTTTTCAACGATTTCTACCGTAGAGTCTAGAAGAGTGTGTAAACAATTTTTCCGTGCAATAATATTTGTTTACTTGCCAACGTACTCGTATGTTGGGTACGCCGCAACAGCTGCAAAAATAAGCTAAATGTTTTTCTGACATGCATTTGTCTGGACACATTTGTTGTATCCGTATGACGTTAAGAGCGTGTTTTAAATTGTATAATCTGTGATTCCTTCGTGATATTATGAAATCAATATCTTGTTGATCTTGTGTCATCTTAATCATCATCAACTTGGGATAGTGCTTAATTCTGAGGCTTTTTTCTACGCGGTCGCCCTTTACCCATGAGCTATTTATATAGTTAATTTTGGCTAATAAATGTGCGTCAGCTATTTGATCATCTTTTAATAAGGCGGTCTGACCTCTCAATTTCGCGAGGAAATTCTATTCTTCTAGGACAATCTACACAACGCCACCTAGACCCATGGTAAGCATAGTTTAACTAGCTTGTATTATGGGTTCTAGAATGCGGATAAACTAAACTAAAAAACTTAGATACTTTTTTTTGTAAATACATACATATTATACATAGAAAACCCAGACCAATGTAAATATTCATATTCATGCGCACAAATATTTGCATTGAGCGGGAATCAAACCCACGCCTCCTGCGTGGCTGTGGTGTTCACTACCGCCACGCCACGGAGGTCGTCGTAGAAAACTTAATAGGAAAGGACTAGTCTATTGTGTACGCATTCACCTAAGTTTATCAATAGGCAAAACGATAGAATTGTGACAGTTGCAATAAGTACAAGTTTCTTCTAACGATTGTCTCAAGTGATTGCGGACGAGGCGGCCTTGACAGTGGCGTTGACACTCGTGGCCTCAAATCGCAACCAACCGTCGCGCCATAGATTTAACACATGAGCCATATATAGCATCTGTATGCAATATGTATGATTAGTAAACTCTTAGAAGACCCTTCACTACCGAAGTATAGTCCGCTTATCTATAACAACCATAACATACGTCACCGTAGTCGTTAAAGTTCTTGAATATGAAATGCTTTTTCGCATTCGTAATTTGAACAGTGAATTTGAAATGTTTGGCGGGAAAAAAAAGAAATATAAGCAAATCTAGGTAATTAATTATATTAGAAGCAGGAAGAAGATATATTTTGTCAATGATATAGGCTTGTGCGGCTAAGCACGTAACTAATTTCCTTGCGATTTATTTTTTTTCACACTTATTTGGCTGCAACATTTTCGGTTAGAAATTGATTTTCGGAATACACATTTCGGTTAGTCCCATATTACGTGGGACCTAAAATCTTAGTGGGTGTTAAGTATACCTCTGCCTACCCCTGCGGGGATTACGGCCGTGAGCATATGTATGTATGTATTTTAATCTTTGACTTGACCAGACTCAAATAATAAAGTTTATCATTATCAGATGTTCAGAGCAATTTATTTAGATTTTCATTGAGAACAGCATGTAGTTGTAGACATTATAATAGTAACCAAGGCCAATAAAATGTTTCGACGTTGCAGGTGAAGTTTTGAAGCTTTAGACTAAGAATTTAGTTAAAATACAAATTAACAACAAATTGAAATGATGATATGGCTTATGAGCTTTGAGTCTGTGGTTACACAAATCTCTATTAATATGAACCCAGTTTCTGGCTTTACCTAAATAATTACAGCAACAACCTAGGTCCCTCTGTTCATGTTACAACAGTATAGGTAATGTGTACATTGCCTTTAATTACCAGTATCAATATGTATACTTTATAAGTGTTATAATGGTAGGGAGTTGTTTGTTTGCGTATTCAAAATGATTTCCTTCCTTCCTCCTTACGAACGTATATTACAGTACAATAAAATTATAATTTTTAACCAAACAGGCATGTGGGCAAGTTATTATTTTATGCAGTCACTGATTTATATATGTATCAAAAATATTAAGGTACTAGCTATGAGGTAAGGACGCGGCTTTGTCTGCCTGAAAGTCTATTCCAATTTGTCAGCTGGAAGTCTGTTCCCGTTCCCGTGACCGCTTTTTTAGTTTAAATTTTTGTGGAACTTTAGGATCATACTAAAAATAATTAGCCGAATCGGTGGAACCATTCTCAAGATATGCGATTATACTTAATCCATATTTTGTGATTACATTATTTTGACATTTCACACTTTTAAACTTTCATAATTGTATTCGGACGACACGCCAGTTATTATTATTTACGTGTATAAACTCGCGTTTTTATCACCCAAAAGTATAAACAGCAGGGTTAGTAGGCAGTCCCTCTACAGATGAGTGTACCTATCTACCAACATAATTTATTTTTGCCAATAAACATCACGAATATCTCATTTCATTAGAGAAGGCCACTTGAAGTAGAAACGAGGTATCTAGAAGATATTACTCTGAAGGTAATTTAATCCTTGTTCAAATCCTGATCAGCAGATATCGAAAACCACCTCAAGCACGTCACGCAAGACCGTTAAAATGAACCTTTTGTAACTTCTATTGTTAAGTTTTACCCCCTAAAGTTGTCATCACTATATTTCTGCCATTCAGAATTTTTGACGATCATCGTTGGCATGCAATTCAGTCCTTATACCGTCATGTCATCGCGAAACGTGCTAGCTTTCGTGATCAGGGAGTCTTGTTCTTTATGGATAAATTAATTCATGTTAAAGGTAGTCAACAGGAAAATCTGGAATATTTCAGCTTCATGAATGTAAGCACAGCTCGGGGGATAACTTATTGCTAAAAGCGAATAAACAATAGTAAAACTTATATACCTAAACAGCTAACCGTTTATGAAAAGAACATTGTTAGTCAGTTTTCCACGCATCTAGAACGATGAACGACGTTTAGCGTTATTGGTTCTAGCTTTGAATGTAAAAATAATAATTATCTACTGCAACTGTAACTTATATTTTACTAACAGTAAAACTGCATAGAAAGGTACCAAGTGGCGATTTAATTGTGTGCACAGGTGTACGAAACGAACTAGGCATGTGGTATTTGGGTGATGGTCGGACACCTGTGAGGATTTACGCCACGGCTTAGGAGACGAGATGATATAAAAAGTAACGTTCACTGCTTGTCACAGATTATTTATAACAATAGACAGATTATATTTAATTGAGTTTGAAAGGGTTAAGGTTTTCTGTTCTGTTTATAGAACTAATTGCCCGGTAGAAAGAGAATAAGAAGTTTATTGCCTCCCTTGCCACATAAGTCAGATAGTAAAAAAACACAAAACATGTGTCATTGCGGTTGTTAATTTTTTATATGTTTTTTTTAGTAAAGTAATTAATATTATCACGACTACAATGTTAATTAAAATATAATAATACGGCAATATGGAGAAGATATAAAATGAAATAAGAACATCACAAAAATGTTATTTAATTCTTGGGAGTTTTTACTTACCAAAGGCAAGTGCTTATTCATCATGCTGCCCCTATAAAAACGACTATGTACTTACTAACATTTCTAACAGCTTGTGTAGTTATAGCCTAAATTAATAATATTACACAATAGGTAAATATAAGCAAATACCAGAGTTGACTTCGCTTAGATGTCAGTTATCGTTTTTGGTCATAATCATCGTCAGATTTACCTATAGTCATTCAACCAATTGCAATGATAATAAGAAATATGTATTCACAGTTTTTAAATATTTAAGCTAGACCAAGAACACTAAGATAACAACATACAAATATCTACTTACCAAATACATACCATCGAGTACAAGCATTAGACATACGAGATTTATAAGAAAATTAGTTCTGAATTGTTACATGAAGGTAACCCAAGCCGCAAGTTTTTTAGTTCCGATACAAGTAATTCTATAATTTTATCATCTGCTAAAGGTTAATGCCTAGCTCTGGATATTGTTTTGTTATGATTATGATGCAATTATTGTATATTCATCATCGTAGGTACTTGTAAGAAATTATTTATCTATAATATGTCACAAAAGAGTTATCACATAGTAATTCGAGCGTAACGCCTCGCCATATTGGATTACCACGAGGTCGTGGTCGAGCGTGTGATACGAAAGGATACCACTAAGGTTAAGCTTTGTAATATCAAGCACAATCGTTATAAGATAATCGAAAAAAATTACTTAAAAATGATAACATTTCTCAAAGTGAAAACGTCCTTATCGAATAATATTAAATGAATCACTGATTTAAAGAAGTGTCTCCGTACTTAGTACATTGTGTAATTTATAATGCATGTTATGACATTTTATGTAGGTATCTACTTTATCGTGATGGATTGTCCAAATATTTATAGTAAAACATTTGGGACGTTTTGAAAAATTGTGGGTAATATATATCATCATTGTAGCGTAAATTACCGCGTAAATAACCCGGACTTAGGTATCCGAATTCTCAGTTACGTGTACTTACGTTTTAAAATAGTATGTCAGTTTTTTCGGGAGCGACATCCCCGGCTTCAGATGCCTGAGAGCCTCGTCCGTTCTTTTGTCTTCGTCTGACGTTGACTTGAACTCAAAGATGATATTAGAGCCCTATGCCTATAGAATGTATAATTAGTATATTCTTTAAAAAAATATAATAAGTCTTATTGTATGGAGATAGAGCCCATTTTTTCTTACCTCCTTACTTTTCTTCGTTTTAGTCAGGAGGCTCCCAAGTTTGTATGAAATATACCTTCGTTTAGTTTAACTAAATAATGTCCATCTATGTATGTTTTGTTCATTTTATAAGTTAATATTCACATTCATTTAAAATGCATCGTTTGTTCCAATTTCAAATGCATTTTTACTCGACTGTACATTGCCATATGGCACAGACGGTTGTCGACGGAGTCATATCCATAAAAAGGTTTATGAAGCTTTTAGGTTACACGCTGGCAAAGGTCGCACATGATACAGCCAATAACGTTACTCTTAAAGGGTCTGTTTAGAAACGCGTCCATAAAATACAGGTTATTGAAGGATGCATAATAGATATCTCTGTTCATGTTTTAAATATAAACATGCTTAGCCTGATTGAAATACTGGTTGTTAAATTAAATAATTTATGCTGAAAATGTCTCCGGACAGGATTTATTTCCAATTATAGATAACCTATACAGACACAGAACTTCTGCACTTCTGCGCAGTGAACCATGACGATGGATAATATGATGCGTTTATCTTACAAGATGTTGGACCACTTCATTTGTTTTACATGATTTTGAATACGGAACTGGGATAGGGTAAGAACATGTCGATAATGTATGTGTCTATTAGCAGATGTTGCGTAATGTTGGTGTACAGAAACAGGTAAGCACGTGGGCCCAAGGTTAAGGTCGAAGGCGTTGGACAATTGAGATTCAACACATAGATATCACCAATACACATGAAGTACAACCTGCTGATGACGTTGGTAAAGCTTACTGACTCATACGACCTCGACACCTGTTTTATAGAAAAATTTATTATTCCTTACAACACAAGTCTGTAGAATATCCGTTTGTGAGAGCTATATTGGACTATAGAATTGTTCAGTCTTAAATTATAATGTAGAAATGTATCGAGTTTAATAAGAAGCAAGTCAAGAGAAAGGGGAAAATGAAATTCCTGAAAAACTTGCAAATTCGGCTTACCGAAGACCGTAACAAAAGAACCTTGTTAGTAAAAAAGGACTTAACAAATATGTAACGAAAGTAGGTATGTAAATGAAATAAACATGTCAAAATAAGAACGGGCAGGATCTTAAAAATAAGGGCTCGACGCGAGTTTTTACTAGATAATGATACAAATATATCTATTGGCAAAAGTATCTGATAAAACTGTGAACCTTAGTGCGTCTGTGAAATTAAGAATGATGAAATTGTGACATAATAATATAGAAGGCTTTGTCTGTGATAAACATATAAAAAGAGAATTAATCATACGAGTACAATTTCAAATGTTGGTTCCATAATCTAAAATTTAAAAATGCATCTCGTTATATTCAAAACCTTTCCAGGCGAGACTTGCAGTTTTTTTATAGAGTTACCGTAAGAAAATTACAGTTTGTGACTAATTATTTTCATAGCTTGCTCGTTAATTAAGGTAGGATAAAAGTTAATTTAACTAATAAAATTCTACGGAATCTAGGTAACTGACGTGTTTGATATGGTTATATAATTTGGTGAATATTTTATGATTTTGATAGAATTGCATTAAATGACATTTTATTACCAAAGAAACATAATAATTGTAGTTTGTAAAATTGTAATTTTTATACAGGTTGATGAATGTTTCTTAAATGATCCATCATCAGTCATCATGAAATTATTGTGCTTGTGATTAGATGCAACGATTAATAATATCGACAATTTGTGCTATATTTTTGTAATAAAAGTTTTGAGTAATGAGCAACCATAGAGTGACGTAAGCAAACATACTACAGGTACTTCAGCAGCTCAGCTAATTTGATTTTTGAGATGCTTTCACCATTTTTGAATAAACCCAAGCTCTTGTAAACCTGGTTTCGGTAAATTAAACACATGCTGGGTATACAACTTAGAAGAGTTTCTTTTCATAATGAATATTAAAAAGGCCTCTTACTACACACCGGATATATTATTCGTTGAAGACGGATGTGGTGTCATTTGCATTCTACTCGCGGTCATAAGACAATACGCTGTGCTTGTATGGAGGCCCCAAAACTATCTATGTATACCTGGCAGAATTCATTATTTGGTGTGAAACGACAAAGTTTTATTGTGTGAAATACTGAGTAAGTTTGTGTCGAATGGAGCTTTCTGCATTGTGATGCTACGTTCTGTGAGAATGTCAAGGTATAAACTTACAAAGAAGCGTTTTTCGTAGGTGCTTAGAGAGGGCTTCGGGTCTGCCGGGGTACGAGGGTTATGTTGGCTACTATATCTCACATCCGGCGACTAAAGACCTGAAGGCGGTGTGCGTTTTAGTCGGTTCGAGTCCAACATAACCTCCCTAACCGGCTCCGGAGGGGAGGGAAGGGAAGGGGTAGTATCCGTGGGGATTTCTCGCACGATATAAAAGGTGTTACGATGGAGTGCAAGTGTGATGGAATTGGTTATAAAGGCGTTTTCTGATTCATCGATTACACTTTACATGCACTCATTAAAGATAATCAGTATTTAAGAAGTTTTATAAACAAAGTTGATTGTACCTTACTATCTTTTGAATTTCATGTTATATTATTATCGGTCGTACGCTTGTAGAACATAGCTTTAACATTATTTTTAATGATAATATATATCCACAAAGGTTTAAGTCATGATATCGCCGATTAAGATGTAAAATTCCGCAGTTCTCGTGTTATCATTGATAGCACCCATATCAGATTATTTTATCGTACTATCAGTATCGAATGTGAGTAACAGATAGGACTGACGAATGAAGGCGTTCGACTTTCTCGTACATGTTATCAGTTCATATATGAGTTATGTACAATTTATTTTTGTCAGACAGTTCATTCAATATCGAAAATGTGGACATTTCAAATTAAGCATTAATTAACCTATTATCGATACCTACAATGAAACAATTACGTGTGATGATGAATAATAAAATTATATTATTTCAAACAGTCTGGAAATAATTAAACGACATGTTTTGACGTAAGTATGATATAGCCATTTCTCCAGGACCTATTCTACTAATTTGTGTGTTTATGAGGTTTGTTTCTATTGCTTTATCAGCTGTAGAACTGATCAGAAATTGAGCACCTATGTTATGGACAAATATAACAGTGTAACTACAGCAGCCATTACCTATTTTCTACAGTACCTAAATGGTTTACGGCAGTTAATGGCATACTCATTTATGTTTACGCATTACGCAACGATATAATACTTTCGCTATCTCATACCTGGTTATGTTTCTGCCTAATTCATAATTTTACTCGTAGGCGATCTCTTAAATCTATGATAATAAGATCATACCTATAACCGTCGATACTATTTTCTTTGAACGCATAAAAATACTATTTATCAAAGTGTCAAGATTATCAGAGAAGAGACCACCAATATTCTGATAATATTAAAGGGTTTTATAAACAAGACACGGCCAAGATCTCAATAAAAATGTGGAAATTATTTATCAACGTACACAATGAAACTAAGCCTGGACCACGTCCAAATTCTTCAAAAACAATTTTTTTTTACGCTTGCAACACAGCGCTCTAATAAATTTATAAAACTTGATGCCACAAAAAATAAATAAAGAAATTAGAAATGTAGAAATCAGCATTAGAAGCTGCCTTGATACTACTGACCCGTCCACAATAAATATCTTGTACTGTGACGATTTGAATAATTTGTTTAGATTGATTTAATTTTAGGGGGAAAGTGTCAAACACATATTTAGATTATAGAGTTTAGCGGTCAAGCTGTATGTAGGACGCACACCTCGTCCGCTCGTCCTCAGAGCTACGATCTTGGCCTCAAAGCCTGACCGGTTACCTTCCTCGGTAGACCAACCGGTTTAACTAACTTCTTTGTAGGTAACAGTATACTGTCCAACACTAATATTTGCATTAACGTTACGATTCGAACGCATCACCCGTGATATCAGCGGATGTGAGAATATCAGGCGGATGGATGCCGTATTTCTGAGAAATAAACGATTTATGAGCATTCTGAGTAATAAATAATATTTGAATCAGTTATTATCAACTTTCACGTCTCTATTAATCACGGAGCATGGGTGTATTGGCATCGTGGTGGCGCTGCGCTGGCGGGTCGCGTGACTCATTCACCCCAGTCGGCGCGACAGTCATGCAGGGTGATCGCGCGACGAACTCTGAATCACTGGTGACTGAGTGCACCGCGCCAGTATGCCATACTATTATGCACATATTCATGTCGCAGGTAACAAAATTGCTATTGTATGCTATTCACTATTGTGCAGTCGAACTTTTTAGGACCCTGTAGGCGATTGTTAACGCCTTATTGTTACGCGGTACATATATGCCGGTTTATTTAGATTGGAATAATAAGAGGATTCTAAGCCCACAGACTAGTTCCATTCAATTTGTTCTGTTTATACATAGTGGATATACATATTCATGTATTGAGTCATGCACTGACGGTGTAACACGTTGTGTTGATAATTATACATTTTAAGTAATTGTATAAAGACTACGTAGGAACGTACGACTTCGTAAAACACATCAGTGTAACATACACGGATGTGTTTTGTTATGTTTTGCAATTTACTAAACGAAAAGTAAAACCTACCTACTATGCATCTACTACAAATGCATCAACTTAGAAAATCGTTCATAGATCCAGCTTATATTTAAGTAGGTACCTTGAAATACCCCAAATCTATTAGTTATAAAACTTCACAATGTTAACATAAAAAAATCATTAGTGTAATTGATACCTAACTATAAAGCAATATGTTGACATCTAGTTATTTACATATAGGTAGGCGTTAGAATAGAAAATCTACATAAAATAAATAAATACTTAACTCAAAACCGAAGAAAAATATGGAAATCTTAATTAATTAGTTGCCTACTTAACCTACAATCATTATCATAAATTTTATTTATGACCCCTTCTGACAGCAGCCAGCCATCACCTTATTATAGGCGCTACGGGTCATCGAGCTATCGATAAAAAGCTCTATCTGAAATTTGACTTTGTTCAGATACAAATAATCAAATAATAAATAAAGGACTATAACTTCTCCTAACTTTTCATAATTTGTCACAAAGTATACAGTTATTTAGATACGTTACATGCTTGTGTCGAGGGAATTAGTCACACATACATTATTTATTACTAACATTGATATCGTTACTAGTAACGCCATCTATTAACATGTATTGGAAATAATTTTAACGGTTCCCAATCTGTAACAGCGATGAGGTTATTCTTTTAAATTTTGGTTACAAGCAAGTTAAAATTAGTTACTTTATAATATTAATGTAGGAATAGAGTAGTATTTATTTCAAGATAGGATTCATTCATTTTATAGACAGTAACGCTAGAATTTTTGGGCTGGAAATTAGAACAAAGGGTACGAAGGTTCCTTACACGCGGAATGTGATCATAGTAACTACATAAATATAATTCTGATTTTTCATACTTTGAGTGTGATACAAATATCATATAATTTTCTTTTCGACGCTTCTCGTGACCAGAGGGCTGGCCTCTTTTTAGGACAGAGAATAAGCATTGCCATACAACGTGGCAATGCTGCCAGTCTTCTGGGAACCTTACCACAAGAGGCATGCGATGCGGAGGAATTTCACGACGCTTTTTAATTTAAGTCTTTATTGTTAAACTTTCTCATTTTAGTTTTAATTTTATTACAATAATTAGTTTAGTGTATTTTCTATATAGTTATTAATAGATTTGTAAATATTTTCATAGTTAAACTAAGATAACAATTAATAATTTGTCATTTTCTTTTCACTGTTCATTAAATTTCATTATTAGGCATGTCACGGTGTCACCTACTGAAGAAATGGCTCAAGATTCAAGAATAGTGCAGTTTTTAATTTTACACGACTCGATATATTCTGGCAGCTGTCCAGGCACATTTGATAGCGTATATCTCAACATATTTTTATTAGTTACAACAGCTTTAAGGAAGGTTAATGGCACCATTATTATAGCTGTTGTAAATGACGTCATGAATGGGATTTATATTAGTAGGCGTGGTCACGAAATGTGTAAGTAAAAATGTAACGGTCGGGACTTCTTCAGCATGGAAATTGGATGGAGATGATGATGTCGCAGTGAACAAAGAAGTTCATCAGTAAACTTTTAACGCCGTAATAAAAAACTAAAATCCTTGTTTAAAAAGGTCCTACTTCGCCGTGGAAAAAAATGAGTTAGATAACTAATCTTCACCATCATTTTAGCGTAGTTTCCGGTTGTCGCTTATTTTTGTCTTTTTTTAGATTCAATTCATACGGCTCTTGTGAGAGTGGCTACCATCTGACCGCCCAACATTTGGTTTGTTGTCATTTGTGACCCCACAATGACGGTTAGGTATGTAGCAGACAGACAGGCAAATGAAAGAAATAAAGAAGAAGAAAGAAAACCATTTATATAAAACTATAATCATCATTAGCCCTGGCATGTCCTTTCACACGGTTGCGAGCATGGTGGTTGCTAGAGCGCTACAATCAGGAGCTGCGTATCATGGAGACGATATCAAATGTTTTGCTAGCCGCTGAGAAGTAGGCCCTTATTACATTAGGCAACTAGAAAAAAGGTAAAGATTCATCAACTCTAGTTGCGTTTCTAAAAAACGCAAATGGATTTTCTGAATTTTTTAACAAACTGAATTTTGATCAATCCGTAGCATTCACCATCTTACCATAGTATTTGAGAGCTGCTGATTGGTTGTTAAGACATGAAACTCGAGTCGGAGGCAACTTCAATTTCGCATGTCGGGTTTCGAGTTTCGGTTTCAAAATAATCACGGAATCTCGTTACTCCGATTTGTAGCGTAGGTACAAGTCGCCATACAAACGTATGAGTGAAACTCTAGTTTTGAATCGCGTATTTTCAAAAACCAGTTGACAAATCGAGTTTCGTTTGAGTTACCAATTGTAAGAAGGGCCGTAGGCGCAATACTAGAAAATAATAGTACCTTGGCATCGTAGATGATATGCGTGCTAATGGACTCACTCCCATAGTTATCAAGACCGTGAGAAGTGCAGAACCGACCGGAATCAGACACGCGTCAGATGCTTCCCTAAATAGTTCGAGATGATGGGTTCACAAAAATCCATCGTCCAGTGTCAGTCGTGAAAACGCACTCTTGTTGAGTAGGTGATTATAGATGATCCGCGACTCACTCATCCTTTAATTCACCTTCAATTTCCAAGCAGACCACACGTATTTTAAACATTCAGTCTAGTCGTTGACTTATTAACTTTTGATGACTAAAATTCTTGGTATTGATTGTAGTTGTTTAGGATAGAGTGGTCACTTATCTTCGTTGAACCCTAGCATTTTATACATGTGTGAGTTTAAAGAAAAAATATTGTCCTATTAATTTTATGAATGTGCAAGTTTGTGAAGTTAGTTCCATGTTTGTTGCTCAATCATGCTCAAATACCTTTTATGAGCTGAAAATTTGAGAGAAGATTGTAGATATTAGAGAAAGGATAATTTGTTGCACACAGTACATCCCTGCATAATGTCGTCATTTGGAGAAGTAAAAAGGTGTTAAAATGAACTTTAAGAACGTAAGTTCGTAATCGTTTGGTTCAGCTCAGCAGCAGTATTTTCTGTTTCGGATATTGAGGAAGAAGATGGGAATGAACTCGTCGCCACAATCAACATAGCAGAGGCAGTAAAATACTCCCAAAGAGGTTACGTCTCCGCGTCTGCGACGGTTCTTAAGGTGTTAGTGCCCTCAGAATGCTTATGATTTAGATTGCACGTTGCAATTGGCCTGGAGCATCTGTATAAAGTCATCAAAAGAGATAATAACAGCTTTCAACTAAGAAACGAGTCTGTTTTATATACCGCTGCACCAGCTCTGACAAAGTGAAAAATCGTCTTGCCTTTAAAAATACGATAGGTATAGCAGGCAGGAATAATGAATATATCTGCAATATACGACTTATTACTAATATTAGTAAGTCCACTAGCAACCAACTTGTTATTTATTATGAGCGTTTAAGTAAGTCCTCTTACCTTTTCTTATTAGTAAGCTGGTTACCCTGCGAAGCGCCTCTCTGGGGGACTTTTGGAAGAACTTGGGCGTCAGGTTAGGTGGCAAAGTGAGGGGTTTTCGAGCTCCAGTGCCAGCTTCCCAAGGCACCGGATTCTCCACTGCTATCTTTGATGACGCTGTTAGTCTGTCCAGATGCTCCGTTGAAGCTGGCCTGTCAAGCGAAGAAGCGATGTTAAAGGAAACTGTAAATATTAACTGTAGGTATTAGTGGATAATTTTTGCACTTTTCCCAGGAATGTCAATTAGTAGGTAATTGACTTTGTGTGTGTTGTGTTCACATCTAGTAGGCTATACAAACATATAACATAATAAAGTTAAGATTATAAGTGTAATTGTTAATTTAATTGAACAACTTTAATAAACAAAAAAAGGTTATTAGGTATTCATTATTGTTACTTGTTTGTTAATTTTAGTATTAAATATAGCAGTTATATATCAGACTATACCAGAAGTCGTTATCGTTAGTTTCTTGTTCAACGGCAGATAGGACCTTATATATTTACTTCAATATCAGTAGGTACGTGCACGCTATTCATATTTTAAAATCGTTATCGAGCCAGAGTCTAGTAAATAGGTATGTGTAGCAGCAACAACCGAGTTCATATTTTTTTGATTGCCACGTTACTTTTTCATCTACATGGGAAATTTAGGAGAAATTACGTAATTTTGCAAATACTACATACACATGCCCACAGAAGCACACACTACATCAATGAAATTTGCGTTGTTTATTGAGTTTGCGACGCTTATAATAAATGACATTGTGTAAGTGATGAAAGAACGAACAAGTACTTCTGTACCTAAGTAGTGGAAGATATGCCTTCATTTTCATTAAAAAAATTAAAGTAGTAACATCGAGGAGGTAGATATGTACCGGTGTCTCTGTCTTGGATACCAGCCCCTCGGAGGTCCACCAAGCCGTAGGAGGTCTGCCCCGGTGCACACTCCTGTCGCACCCATCACGGAACCGCGCCCATAGCCGCCCAGAGTCGCTGAACTCCCTGTATAGTAGAAGAGAAATTGAAAATGGGCTGAATATTCCTTCTGAATATGAGCTTATGAATCATGTGGGTTCACACGTAGTGTGAATTGTACAGAAAAGGCTGTATAAGGCGAGGCGAACTTTAGGCGAATTGGCGGTGCGATGCGCAAAAATTTAAGTTGTTTACAGGTAGGTAAGGTACAGAAATCGGCAAGTAACTTGGCAAGAACCGTCAGCGGTAAAACGGAAACTTTATAGAATCACTTCGTTGTATTATGTTTGTATGTCTGTCCTTCTCTTGTTATGGTATACCTCACCGGAAGACGAGGAGGCATCAAGTTGAAATTGATAACTAAGTAAATAATCTATACCTCTAGACAAGTGGCTAAACGTTAGACGAACAGAGTAGAATGATAAATGTATATTCACTGTTAAATCTATAGGGATATTTACCATGTTTGTTGATTTCATTGTGCATCCGATATTTCGGACCTGTTGCAAGCGCCATGATCACGGTGTACTGACGATGTTATTCCCGTATATTGAACATTCTTATCGATATTACTATAACTTGGTTCATTAAAAAAAGGTTTTATAAATGGCGGACGTTATCACTTCCTCTCGCTCGCACACTAGTACTGTCTATACTCACTCACGCGCGTACCGTCAACACAAAAAAAATATTGATCTTTATTTTCTTCCACGCTCTGTGCTCTTGATGCGATGCATAAAAAAAAGGATTCTTAAATGTCGGCTTGTACTTGCGTTGACAGATAGTACAGCTAGCATTTAAAATTTCTTTTTTTTTTCAGTTTAAAAAAAATATAAACAAGACCGTGCATAATATTATGTTAGTTCTTTATTTTAATCAACATCATGATCTTCCATGATCTTCCTTATAGAATGTGATATACGTTCCTTTTTCAGGATGAAAGGACTCAATGTGCGTTTAAAAGGACTCTATGTGTAAAAGTAGGTACTGTTTCCGATGAAAACAAAAATAGATGCTGTCACGTTTCGCGGGCGAAGCCGCCGGCCGCAGCTAGTTAGAAATTATTACGACCAGGTCTTGTTTTTATTATTTTTCATATGAAAAAAAAAATATTCGAAATTTTATATGCTAGCTGTACTATCTGTCAACGCAAGTACAAGCCGCTATTTATAAAACCTTTCTTTAATGCACCAGCTTATACCGGGCAAAGACTCCTTTATAAGGCGCAGGTCCATCCACACATGGAGTACTGCTGTCAGCCTTTTGCCTTTTGCCTGACTACCAGCTTAGCCCCTTCGACTCTGTGCAAGGACAACCATTGAGAATCGTCGATAATCCCATACTCACAGGCAGTGTGGAACCTCGCAGCCCTAGGAGGGACTTTGCTCGCTGTATGTGTGTTACCGCCTACATTCTATCATCGCCGTAGGCAGGGAATTCATCCGCACACATTACGATAGGAAACGGTGCGCACTGTGCGATATGAAAGAAACTTCATCTCATGCACGCCCTGGCCGTGGAATAAACTCCCTGCACTAATTTCCTAAGCAACTACAACGCGGGGTTCTTCAAAAAGGGCATAAGACGGCATTCTACACTGTCGTAAGCACGAGTGTGATGGCCCTGGTGTTGCTTGTCTGCCGCCTAAGTAGTATAAAAAACGATATTTCGTGAACAGTAAGTTTATGCCCATAAATTAATGCTAACCTATCGATTGTATTGACGTCATCGTGTTATTTCTAGGTGGTCCAGTAGAATTACGAGGTGGAGTGCGAGGCACGTCGCAGCCTCTGGCAAATACTGGTGTTTCAGGTAGACTGGCAGAAGTCTGCAGTGGGCCTCGGCCTGCTGCGGCCGCTTCTCGACTTTGGCGCTGCAGTGTTCGCCGTCGAGCACCACTTGCTCCTATATCTGAAATCAAGAATTACATTTTGTTGCAGTAGGAGTTGTATCTTAGGCTAAAACTGTAAATTTAAAAACACGTGTCGATAAATTTTCAATATTTTGTGGTATATATGAAGTCTTTATCCTATCTTTGGGGTTCAAGTCAACAAACAATCACTACGTCGTACTTGCTGATTAGCATACGACATAGGCTCAAACATAAATGCTTTACTTTCGGAGTTGGGAGAGGGCAGAGACCCCAACTACTCTCTACGAAGTCCAAGCCAGCCTCTTATCCCAGTTGAACAGTGAACCTGCTAAATAACAGAAGAGTCTCTGGAGTAGAGTTTCATTTGGCAGACGGCGCACGCTCTCAGAAAAGCAAATTTCGGCCGCGACATCCATATGAGGATGATGATGTTGATGCTGATGATTATTCATATATGCAATAACAAATGTGAAAAATACTTTCACATACATAGTTAACTCCATTTTTGTTATTTTATGAAAGGATGCAGCGCCATCTTATAGCAAGCATATGAATTTTTAACATACACGAGTAAATTCGATATTTACCTGTGGGTAAAGTTCGTCTGTCTGTTGAGCCACTCTTGAAATTATTGCTGCTTCTTCTGTTTTTGTTGTAGCTGGTCTCCATCGATCGCGTCTTTAAACTATTTGTGGTGTCGCGATGCGGAGGCACGGCAGGGGGTTCCGAAGGCCTGAAGAGGTACATTTTGCATATGTTAATAAACACTTATTTAGACAATATTTAAAGTTTAAAAACAGGCAAGTTTTGTAATAAGCACTTACCTTCTTCTTGATTCTAGAGTTGGAGTCGGTAACGTATCAGCTTTCTTTATATGCCGTATTTCTGAAGTTTGCATTATTTCTGTATATTCATCCTCTACTTCTTGTACAGGAGAAGGAGGCAGAGGAGGGAATTTAGGCGATTCTGGAGTTTGTGGCAGGGGCCCCATATCATGACTTAAAATAGGCGATGGGGGTAATGGCG
This sequence comes from Pelosia muscerda, assembly GCA_963691645.1. Lineage (NCBI taxonomy): Eukaryota > Metazoa > Arthropoda > Insecta > Lepidoptera > Erebidae > Pelosia > Pelosia muscerda. The sequence continues at coordinate 13,072,214 of OY829100.1, forward strand.
GATGTCGGTATGAATGTTCAACTATCTGAACATTTAATGGAAAATCACCACCGCTCGACACAGCCGAGTCTGACGAAGAGGGTTGTCGCATCAAACTAACTGGTACATCTTTGGCGCTTGTAGATTTGTGCATACTATTCGAACGTTTCGAACGATCGCGTCTGTCTATCGAACGTTGGTTCTGTATTTCATTGTGACTCGACGATTTCTGAATATCATGTCTTTTTTGTCTCTCTCTAGAACTATACCGGAAATTGTTTTCTAATATATCTTTAGATACGTCATCACAGTATTCATCCTTATGGATATTCCAGTCTTTAGGTATATATGGGGTAAAGTGTTTTTGGTCCCGTCCTTGACTTAATATAGCGCTAATATTGTTTTCGATTTTGCGGAGAGGCGAGGTGTCACCACTAGAACCTGGATCGCCACTTTCCTGGTCTTCCTCCTCTTCGACAGTGGTAATGAGTGCTGTGCGACTTGCACTATTACTCTCACCGTCTACTCCGAGGCTCGGTAATGAAACTACTCTTACCATGTTAGGAGGCACAGTGGTCAGTTCATTAACGGTTTCGTTGCATTCAATATGTGGTGTCTCCTCCACTTTTCCTTCTTTTATTAAAGACTGAAAATTATCAAAAGTTGACGAATATTTTTTAAAGTCCGCAAATCTATTTTGTGGCGAAAGCTTGTTCGGAATTTTTGATGGGTGCGAGTTTTTCTCACTGTGTGTTTTTCTACTCTTAGGACTATGACCGAAATACTCCTGGGCAATGTATCTATCTTGCCCATTGTTGAGATCTAAACTAAGTCTGGATTTTGGTGAAGTTATTTCTTTGCTCAGTCTGGAATTCGGAGTGCAGAGATCTATACTATATCTAGAATTTGGAGTGTTCAGCTCACGACTCAGACGGGAGTTCAAGTCCACACTGTAACGAGATTGTGGCAAGCTTAACTCTGAACTCGGTCTAGAGTTGTATGAGCCCACTGATCCAGATCCACTGATTGATATGCTGGACCCATCTATTGATTTGTCAGTATCTATACTTCTATTCAGACTGTGACTATGAATGAGACTGCTGGTAGGTGATTTAGTGGTTGTGTTTTTATTGAAGCTCGGTAGTTGTTTTCGGCTTTTGCCTTTTCGAATGACGTATGTACCGGATGCTAGATCCTGCACCCGCCTGCCATCTGGCTCGGCGTCTGAGGTGGGCGATGCGAGTGATTCACACTGCGTCAACGGCGGTGGCGGCGGCCAGTACTCGTCTCCCCAATCGTCATCTACTCTCTGTGGTATGGAGCTTGTACTTGAGTGTGATTGATCACCTGATTTTCTTCTTCGTCGACCAATTACCTTTAATCAAAAGAGAACAATAAACCAATGAGATTAATTCCAAACTAGCGAAGAGGAAGTCCTCATTGCATTGAATAGGTACTGAGTGTCGTATTAGGTATGTTTTTATAGTAATGCAAAGACCATTTTACCAGAAACAAGAAATAACGTCAGAATATAGAAAAGTAGGCTATGCCGGCGGCACCGCCCGCTTAGCTTGTCTGTCATCGCGACCTAAGCACCATGTGTGCAACTTAAATTCTATATTACTAATTATAACTCTGGTTCTACTTAACCGATGGCATCAGACAAACGTAAGCCGTCTTCGAGTTATGCGCTTACCAATATATATCGCGATTCATTTTTATATATACATATAGATAGAAGATAGATAGAGGTCACATTTACACATAAAATATTTTAAGTGGTTTCCATGAAGTAGTTATCCAATTTTTAATTAATAAGAATAAGTCTATGGCTGTTTCAGCATCATTGTATACTTGAAAAAAAAATTAAGAATTTTTAATTCATTTAGGTATATTTGCTTGGTATTGATTTATAGTGATTGTAACGTCTTCCCATAATCACAGCTGTTGAAAACCATGCGAAACGTTGGGACACAGTATAAGTGATACAATAATACCAAATAAATTAAAAAAAAACTAATATTTGCTTAAACTGTCGACAACTCATTTGTGACACGTGATATGATAAAAATACTGACCTTAGTGCTCCCTGGGGTGAGCAAAGGGTCATCACCATCTAGTGAAACTTCCCACGCTATGGAATTTCGTTTCGAAGGTGTTGTGACTGCAGGTGGTGGTGGAGGGAACGCGTCCTCAAGCGAATCATCAGAAAAATGTTCCTCATCGTTACTTTTATTCGAACTTCTCTTACAATTCCCCACCACATCCTCCGAAGAACCTCTACACACTTCTCTATGTCTCTCCATAGAACTAGCGAGAGTTCGCGGAGGTATTTTCCCTTTAGGTGACAGCATTTCACCATCCGATCTGCTGTCTCGTTTCATATTGCCTTTCTTTTCGGAGCTTTTAGTGTTCGAGGGCGATAATTTTTGTAAATTGTACGTTGGTGAATGCAGTTGCTTGGTGTACTGAATGTTCGGGCCTGGATATATCGTGACTGGGTGTTCATTGTATGGTTTGTCGGTGAATTCGGTTGAGAAACCCATGAAGGGAAATATCGGTGGGTTTTCAATGCTCGGTGATTTTTTCTGACTTGTAGGCGGTGCGTGTCGTGGTGGTAGCCAGGAGGGGGTTATGTCTGACTGTGGCGGACGGGTACCGTGTTGCAATGACGCGAACCTGTATGGCGGCACCGGAGGTTGTTGAAGTTGGAAGTTGTTTCCTTCGTTCTCTTTATCCCAACCGTATGGACGCTGGTGCTTTGTTTTAGGCTGAAATATAATTTTATATTCTGTTACAAATATATAATATTTAGGTATTATAATCTAAGATTACTATAGTAAACTAAGGTATGAGAAGAGCATGGGCTATTGTCATTGGATGAGAGTAGAGTGGAGATCGCGAGAGGGCAAACGGAATGTGGGATGTCCTATCGCCAGATGAATTGACGACGTATTCGGTATTGAGCATCTGATTATTGGAAGTAAAGGTTGATTTCTATGTATATATATTCTTATCTCGAGACCAGTCGTTTAGAACGAAAACTTTATCACGGTTATGGGTAAGGTGGGAACGAAAAATAAACTTCGAATTTAGAATGGGTCGTAGAAAAAGTAAATGAAGTGTGTTTTTTTTATAATGCCACGTGTACGACAGCAACTAAAAGTGGCGCAATTGTTGCTGATGGTCTTATATCGATACTAATACTTTTGTTCCGTACAGCCAGTCTAGTATACGCATAGTAGAAGTTATCGCTCGGCGGATACAAAAGTAAAAAACTAAGATTGTAAGTAAGTAGGATCAAAATCTACAAATATTGGGTTAGTATGCGTGAAAAGAAAAACGTGTAGCTAGATACCCAATGGTTTTATTTCCATTGGCGCTGTAAAAGTATAAAACAGTAATCCCTTGCCTCCGTACAAGGGTCACAGTTGTATTAGTAGGTCGATGACCTGGTCACTTTGGGTACTCAGCTACATAACTAAGTTAAATCCACCGTGAATGATAGCATTAATTATACCTTTGTTTGTCTTTGGGATTGAGTTTTACACCTAGATAATTTAACAGGATTACAAAGTTTGAAGTTATATTACCGTGGGTGAAATTTAATACTAATCTTATTTTATATTTAATATATACTGGGTTTCTATCGGGGTCAAAAAACCTAGTATATGGCTTCCTTTGATTTATCGTACGAGGTCGTGAAAATTTTATGGGCTCTAATCAACCACAGTGAGCAAATAGATTGATGGGAGTCTTTCTGTCATATACTAATACACTGCTAACCACATTATCATACTAGGTACCACATAACCTTTTTGGTTATGAAAAGCCGAATTTTTATGAAGTAAAAGGTATAATCATAGAATTAAAATACTAACAAAAGTGGTTTGCGTCGCGGTCGTGATTCCATTAATGCTGATAATGGAGTCTAATCTCTCTTCTGCTTCACGCTGCTCTACTGAAGTCGTTCGCTTCGCCGAGTTCGCTGGCGATACTCTGGAACAGGGAAAGCAAAATTTTTAGTGATATATCTTTAAAATTGGGTGGTAATCAACTGAAAATCTGAAAAATTTGTTTCTATTTGATTAAAAGATAGATGAAATTGGACCACTTAGATGGGTGTATGGGGGTCCCTTCAAGACATTCTGGGCACATCTTCAAACCGATACACCGGCTGATGGACAGAACAAAGCTCTGGTTCAGGTTTTCTTTATGGGGTTTTTTATACAACTTAGGTGGCTGACAAGCACGCGGCCCACCTGATGGAAAGTGGTTACTGTGGCCTATGGGTGTTTGCATATAAAGAAGAGGGAGGAAGGGGAGAAGGTTAAGAGTCTTTGTGCTGTCAGTGCAGAAGACAAATGTTCAGGTTTCTCGGTCTTTCCAGTGCCAACACAAAACCTCTTCACTGAGCTCTGGCTACCCTACTCATCGCCGAAAACACAACACAAGGTTATTATTAGCCGGGGTATTCAGTAGGGCGGAGTAACTTCCCCAGTCGGACTGCTCAATAAGGACGGGAGATACCGTTATATCCTACCTAACATGGAATGCCGTAAAGCCAAGAAGGAGAACGGAAACCGGGTTCTACAGTGCAATCTTCGAATGTAACCGGGATTATGTCTGTTCACGCATATAAATATATGCATTGAGCGGGAACTAACCCTAAAGATTTGTACGTAAGCAGTGGAATGATCTACCACTGCGCCCGGAAGGTCGTCAACACGAAAAAGTAACAAGTACTTCAAGATAAATAAATAACATAACATAACATAACATAAACTCACGCCTATAACCCCTGAAGGGATAGGCAGAGGTGCCATCAACCACATTTCGCCAATTTATGTTTAGGTCCCAATGTGGTGGCGAGCCTATAATTGTTATTAACCGGGCACTTATAAACCTGCGATAAATATACTTCGAAAAGCATCGAAAAGTCATTGGTGTGTGCCATGGGAAGCCCTGGGATCAAACCCGAGACCTCGTCTCAGCAGTCCATTACCCATACCACTAGGCTACCGCGGTTCGATAAATCAGAAGTGAAAATAGTAATTCTATGTATATCTTTTATAAGGGTGTAGGTATGTACAAAGTTCAAAGCAACAATGCACCCAATATAGTGATATGAATAAAATTGAGGGAATTACTTAGGCAGTAGTGTAGATATGATCCTTTCCGCCTCCTCTGGCGGAGGTGGCGAGTGCGGGGACGGCGGGTCCGGGGGCGAAGGCTCCTCGCGCTCCTCCGTCGGACGGAAACCCAACGCGAACTTCGCTCTGAAACATTATATGATTATATGATACACTTAACATAATAGAAAAAAAAAAAATAGGATTTATTGAGTTACTATATTATTGATACACTACATAATGTAATCGCATTCATATTATTTGCCCATACAATAGTGATGTGAAAGTTATTTCGTTATTTCATTTTCAATTCAAAACGGTAAGTATTTGATTGATTTAATAAAACACTGACTTAAATAATTACTAATAAGCCTTTCATATTTAAAATTTTCTTGAAATATACTTACTCGTATTTACTTAATTAAAATATTAAAATCAGAAGAAGTGAGTGCTTCGACGGAATTCGAATCGAACCCGCGATTTTTCCCATACAGAGGTATTGCTGCTTGGCGACAATAGGCTCGCACCCTAATATGTACAACCGAAAATCACAATTGGCGAAATGTGGTTGTCAATGTGTATTAACAACCACATTTCGCCAATTGTGAATTACAGCACTAAGTGTCTCTGTCTATCCTTTAAGGGAAATGCAATCGTGAATCAATCAATCAAATAGGTTTTATTTCGAGATTTCCCTTTCTCGCAGTGATCGCCCCTTACGACACTTTTCGTCACCATACCGATTAATGTGTGTAAAAAATTAAAAACAAAATGATAGCCAGTTGATTCCATAAGCGCGTATGTTATACGGATAGAAGCAGCGATTCAAATACTGGCAGCCATATTGAGGTTAAAAGGCTTATTATACAACGATAAAGTCTGAAGTCTGACGATACTAAGTGAATGCTAGTTGCGCTATATAGTCTGTACGTTGGGTAGCGACATATTCAGTAATTACTAAGTTGCAAAGGAAATTCTAAGTCAAGCTTAGTTCTCTCTGTGTGAAAAGGTTGTCGTATATATCTACGGAGGTTGTTCGTTAGTAATAAAGTAAGATTGAGTTAGGTTTTAAAGAGAGAGTTAGTTTTCAAAATATCTGGAATAGCTTAATGGCTACACTTGACCCCGCGGGTCGGGAGAACAGGACCAACGTTTATTGTACTCAGTTTTCATTGACCCATTGGTCCATGATACGGCCAACTGTTACTACGTAATTTTTATACCATACAGGTGGCAGGCACGCATCACACCTGATGGGAAGTGGTTTTTAGGGTCTATAGACGTATGCAACTGCAATACCAGGGTGGTGTGAGTGTGCGCGGAATGAATGTAATTTACTGTGGGCACCATTTCGGCTCCATTTGTGTAGAAATTGATGAACTCAACTTCTACACATAATAGAGTTATAATGTGAAAAATGTAAGACGAACCTCCTTCCGTTCATGCTCATGTATCCATCGTCTTCGGAGGTGTGTCCAGCGAGTGGTGAATCGTCGTCGGTGGCGGGCGTGGCAGGCGTGGCCGGAGTCGCAGGTGTGGCCGGCGCGGGCGGTGCACGCGCCTCCAGGGACCGAGGCTCACCCTCGTCGTATTCACTCAACACCTGGTCAAGCAGCTCCAGCGAACGCTGCACATCGTCGCACCCACTGAAAAAAGCAAATAGGAACCATTAAATTTGTGAAGATGTTTGTAATACAATCACGCTCAAACGACACAGAAATTAATAATACCTAGTCTGTATTATCCCATAGAACTTTTTGTCTGGAATAGATTCCCTCATGGGTTGCCGGAACAGGGTTAAAATTCCACACACCCTACTACGGGTGACAGCTTTTGTACAGAATTTTATCAACTATGTACTAACCTAACATTTGACTGTGATTTCGCCCCCTAGACTTTAGTATTGAGTCTAGAGAGAAACGATGTGCGTCCTTCATCATGACGATAAAGAATTACAGCTATTATTAAGAACATTGATTGATTCTCTTGTATTTCAGTGTATAAAAGAATTTGATCACCATAGTTCATTAAATTTCATGTCCATATCAAATTCGGAGTACCTATATTTTTAAATATTCTTCTAGATTGCTAGTTCGAATCGTAACTCAATTCGTTATCACCTTGACTCCACTTTAACAAAATGCTAGTGAGTAAACCTAACTTCATTTGGATGAACCACAAATTCAAATCTAAATATCAGTAGTATAAAACGTACAAACCAATAAGATCTACAGTCACATAAAGCAACTATGCGCTCAATAAAAATCAAATTCAATAACTAAGACGCTGTAGGAGACCGAACCCAATTTGCAACCGTGCAATTTCCGTGATGGTTTTCTAGTTGGATTGTCATACTAAATACGCCAGTATAACAAGCGCCGACGAGCGAGGTCGCACCAGTCAATTCCCCGAGATAATGGTAAATTGAACTCATTTCCTTCACGAAGTAGAGGCTCGCCTATGACCTCTACCCTAAGTATGCCATTAGAACCGTATTAGACGAGCCCAAGATTCTTACATCCGTAAGGATATCAATCAAGTGTGACATCACATAATTCTATTATGCTTATTCTATTACTAGACGAGACAAATACCAAGAATGGTGTCTCAATTTACTCATTTGACTTTAGATTTATTTATTTAAACATTACATACGCAAAAAAGATGACATAAATTGGATAGTGGAAAAAAATTGTACCATTTACTTTCGTCTGGAAGGATATGATTCTTTTAACACTCCTATTTCCTCCAGCAACGAAAATCTTTTAGTTCGGAGAGGCATAATTATTCTGACATTTAGTCTAGGTGGGCGCTGTCATTTTATCCCTTGCCCGTCTATTTATTTTTAGTGGCATATACTTCTAAAGGTCAAGGCAAGTTGCGAAAACGACCTGTCTAGGTTCGTTAGCAATAGAGATGGTTTGATATAAAATTATCTTTATATAAAAGATATTAACCGAAAAATATATTTTAAAGCTAGCGTATCGGCGGTGCAGCAAAGTGGTTCTAGTGGAGAACACAAAGCAAGTCTTTTCAAAGAAGAGTGCTCTCGCGCTATCTCTCGATAAGCCCTCGCCGAGTGCTGGGGGACGAGGCGTGCTCTTATTGCTCAATAAACTGCACTGTTTAAAATGCAAGTATCTTTGTTCAAATTAAAAAGAAAATATACTTTCTACTCTGTGGAAGCAAATATAAAATACTGACAAGATTTTGCACGGAAAAATCAGCCACTTATTTTTGATAAAATTTATTTACATAAACATTCAGAGCAAAATTTAAAAGCTTTCGAGATTTCCCGGTTGGTTTTTGCACAACTCTTGTTTTGAATTCCAGACACGGAAAATCCAATATTTCGTAAAATCGCTGCTATCTCGATGGACCGGCTTGTCTCCTCCGGTGATCTCTGTCCTCGATCGAGAGGTTCATTAGTGTTCACCTTACTAATGATCTCCATTGCACGGTCGACCGTCAAGACATTCACAATCAAATAGAATTACATCTTTGAAACAATCATTGGTTTCGGTTCACTCACCGTCATCCCATGTTTTTATGGACAGATTGCTATAGAAATTTCTCGCATAGAATGAACTTTTCAGGAACTTAATGCATTTCAAATTGAAATACCTATATTTGTTAACCAAAAATAGTTACCACCTTACTTGGTTATTTTAAATATTATAGTTTAAATGGCATATAAAATAAATTTTTGTTCATTTACATTGTTAAGCACAGAACTGTATATGTATTCAGTGTTGTTAAGCATATAACACAATTTGAAAAAGTAGGCCACTCGAGGTATCGGTGCCATTGAATTAGTTCTATGGTTTCATACGTATATCAATATCGAATATGTATATCGGTAGCAATTACATGCAAACGTAGAACATAAACCTTCCAGGTAACACGATATCGGTTATTCGACGCGTGGAAACCTACTTGGCGATATTCAGGAGACTTATGATTTAGTGGTGTGCGTGTACGTATCGCGTATTGCATTGTATCGCCTAGCCTGCCACAAAGCAGAGCACTCAGCATGAGTGCCGCGCCGAGCGCGTGCCTGCCTGCCTTTGTTTTATTTCACCCATACTCCTGCGCTTTCGAAACTTTTAAGGGGAACTTCAAATTGCGTTTCTCCTTTTAACTGGAGCTGGTTTGCTCTGATTAGTTGGACGAAGTCAAAGTTTGTAATTTATTTTGTTGGCGGTTACGGTATTTTTTATTCGTTAAGGTTTAGAACTTTAAACACTTTGTGTTCTTGTACAACAGTATACACTACGTGTTTGATAAACTTCTTCGAAGATTACAAGTTGAGAAATGTCTATCGCAGAGTGCGAATGAATGATAAAGGATAGCTTACGTCTTGATATGATGAGGCAGGTATTTATGCGGAAATGAGTGCAGCGAGGCGGAAGTGCAAAGCAACCCCGTAACACTCCCCCGCGCCTCTATCGCGGATCGCGGTACCCTCGGGCATCGACCCCGCGTTTGTACGTTGCCTAGCTATACACAATAAGAACTCAATGACGTCGGCCTTTCGACAAACAACTCACGCTACAGAAAAACTCTCATAGATCAATCAAACTTGCGTTTGCAACCGATGATGTAATCGAACGTACCAACTACGTTTATTTAGGAGTTAGCAGAGCAAAATAACAAGTATATTATTTTAGTACCTATTTTCTTCTGATTACGTCTTTATTGCTCCCAAATTTAGTCCATTTTTTTAAAGACTTTGGTCTTTGTGCCACAGAAAATAAGTAAAAAATTGTGCGTAAATTGTATACCTAAGTAAAAAAGTTATGCTTTCATATACCAACTCATTTAGGTTTATAGGGTCCAATTTTTGGCCCGCGTCAACTTTATATTGCTTCCGTTGTCTGTTATACTTGTTCGTCATTGGATGAGGTTCTGGCTCAGGTTTCCCTTTCAGGTTGTGAGGTCATATAGAAGTAATAAGAAAGACAGTTATAAATCCTTAATAGCCAAAGAAGTCAAACATACAGTTTAAAGCGGATTTCGGGTACCATCGATGTAACCGGCGGCATCATTTAAAAATATCAATATGTTATTATAAAGTTGAACCTGAATACCCACAACGATAATATCTGTAAAACTTCAAGCCAAGACGTTGAAAAAATAAATCAAATAGTTTAAACTTCAAACTTTGTCAGTTCGGATCGGACATAATAGAACTAGTTGTTAAAGCGCACAGAAACTGGCCAATTAGTTGGATTTAACTTTTGTTGGTAAATGCTATCCGTAGATTCAATAGGTACAAAAGTAGGCAGATTAAGAAGTACCAACATTCTTATTTTGAGTCTCCCTTTGGTCAAGTAGGTATTACCTACTGATTGGTTACCGTGAAATGTAGGTACACCGACTTACGACGGGCCCACAAGAAACACGAAGAAAAAAGGTATATTCATATACTACTAGTTGACCCGTACAACTTCGTCTGCGTCACCCCGTTTTTGCAACATTTTTCCCTTCTACTCCGCACCAGTTGGCTGCAGCATGATGTTATATACATATAAACCTTCCTCTTTAATCACTCTATCTATTAAAATCCGTTGCGTAGTTTTAAAGATTTAAACATACATAGGGTTATAGGGACTGAGGAAGCGACTTTGTTTTATACTATGTTGTGATGATGTACGTACTACGTGGGCATCGGCTGTCACTTAAATTAAAAAAAAAATCACGAGTATGAAAGAATCGTAAACTGTAAGTAAACCTAAACTTTTCGGACGCGACACGTTACGTCCACGGTCTTCAGAGGACTGAAGAGGCGTGTAACATCAAACTCAACTACCCGCACTTGGTTTTCGTTTTTTGTTCGCTCACTAGGGTAACCATCATTTGTGTCACAATTTTAATCAATCATATTAAAACAATTTTAATATGATTTACATTTGCTTAGGACTGGATTCCACGATGATGAAAGCTTAAAACAGGGGTCCCGGTTCATGATTAAGTACCGTTCTGTTATAATATATGATGTGTGAAAATCGTATGAATTTAAATCGATTTAAAAAAAAAACTCCTCTGAAGATTACAAAATCAATATTTACACCTTCTGAGGGTGGCTGCATCTTTCATAGCAAGCCGAAGTGTAAATATGGGTGCTCAATTTTTGTATGTCTATTATGCCAAATCACACAGACACACACATCTGTGCGCGGAATAAAATTTGAAGTTTATCCTTCGAATGAGAGCTCGAGAGAGTTGTGCTCTGTGCTCTAAAAAGTAATTTGTGTGTTAATACAGATCTAATAATTTCATTTAATTTCATTTGCAACTATTTTGTCTGTCTGTAGTCGAGAGGTCTAAGTCTGGCATACTAATTTCCTCTGTTAGTGGGGATGGCACAAAGCAGGTAGCTTTCTGCCATAGCAACCGCATGCAGTGTAGCTTCAATTTCAACCGCAGATATCATTTTATGTGACGACTGATTTGATTTTTCGTATATTGTATTCGTAGATCAAGTACATACGTACATCAAGTTAATACTGATTTATACTATCATAACTTTTTAAATTAATCGTGTCTGTTAATTGAAGAAAATACACTAGGATTATGTTAAATTAACGATTCTATATGTATTTATTTTATAAATTTATTTTATGAACAAATAATTGAATTTTCCACGAGAACCCAAAACCTATTATCAAACCGCGCTGTAAGATACTTAATCGTTACTAAACATTATTGGACGCTTGACTTGTAGCGGAAAATTCTCACCATCTTCGTTGTGTCGGAAGGAAGCTTTGAGGACATGCCAATAAGCGCTGCGAGCGCACCAACACCTCCCCTAAACAGTTTCCGGAAGCAATTCCACTTCTCCGCGCATGCTATAAGGTTGACATTCCAAATAAACCCCCACTATTATCGACTGCAGCGACTTAAAGCAATTTTGTGAGTCAATATTGAACTTTTCAACTCATGGGAGCGATGTGTTCGCTACTAAAATACTCAGGTTTACTCACTAAACCCACTTACGTACTTAAGTATCTATCTTAAGAATCTATCTGAGAAGCTTTCTAAAACAATTTCACAGATACGATTTTAAGATTATTTTAAACTTGCTTTGTTTATTTATTCTTTAAAGAAGATCTCGGTTGAACGAAGTTAACTTCGGTGCTCTCGCTGCTCGGACAGTTGAAAAGCCAATTTATACTTCTGCTATATTTCTTTGTACAATTTGTGTTTTTTTTTCATATTACCTGTCTGTCTGTTACTTACGTGCTTTAGAGCATGTTTCACAAATTGCTTAACCAGCAATCTTCTCGTTTCTATGTTGTAGAGATAGAAAATATGGTAATTATTCATCTTTTTTAGTTTACTTTAGTTCCAAATATGTAGTTTTTAGTATTTACGTTTATAATAGTTACTTTGAAGGAATTTGAGGTATGACTTTTTTATAAAGAGTATACTAGCCAAAATCGCTTAATATACCTTTCAACCCTTCCAGTGAAACTATCATTTGCATTAGGTTTGTCTTTGTTAAACAAGGGATTTGAACCCAAGATCACTCAATTAGCAAGACTGACTCCTTAACTACTGGGCTTTCGACACTTCAAATGGACAATATTAGAAATAGCTAGGAATTCATGACGAACTCTAAATAATGAAACAATTCGGTGTATTCTGTTAAGGCTGTTGCTTGTCACATGGAAAATGGGATAACGCCAGGGGCGCGCATTCCATAGAGACAAATAGACACTACCCAAATCAGAAACTATGTGTAACTCACGCAGTATGTGTGTAGTAAAGTTAATATAATTCATCTAGTTTGGTTGGAGTAAAAGTACATAATACTTATTATATGTAGATTATGGTATGATAGAGATAGAGAGAGAATGGTAGAGATAGGTTGTGGAGGTCAGATGGCAGTCGCTTCACGGAAAATATCGAAGTTCAGCCGCATCACAGTTAGACTGGAAAGCCGACCCCAACTGAGTTGGGAAAAAGGTTCAGGGAATGATGACTTATGATATGTAGATACTTTAATGAATTACACATATATTTATCTGATTTGGGTAGGGTGTGCACGCGCGGCTGTTTATTAGTATGTTACTGTAGATATATCAAAGTGAGGGTGGATTATCGTAAGAGGCGTCAGGTTGCGGGGTTACTAAAGCAATTAGGTCTCATCAGCGACAGTCATGTAAATAACAGGGTACGTGTACAGATTTAATAAAGTTTAGAGAACTTTGCAATGAAAACATATATGCACACATATGTTCCCGCCCTTATCTTTAAAGGGGTAGGTAGAGACATATTAATATATATTTCGACACTACTTTGGGTCTGGGGGGAGCCTACAGCATAACGCAGAGGACTCAACTTATGATTACAGTTGACTTCACTTCATGCACTCTCACATGTTTTGGCGGGATTTTTAAACAATCAATATTAAAACAAGATTTTGAGTATCTAAAAGGCTCTAAAGATTTATTTTTCAATAATTATCTATGAAGATTAATTTAAAATGCTTTCTGGCAATTTGTTCGATCACCTATTGTGGAAATACAGGGTGGAAGATTTTGATCTTACTTAGACGGAGCGTTCTGTTAATAGGTCCCAGTACCTGTAGTGAATTTCACTCGAAGCGAAAATTTTGTTATTATTAAAATGAAACAGAACTGCAATCTACGACAAATCCTTGAAAACGCGCTTGTTACAGCTGGAAAGCTTGTACTTCCACACCACGTCCATAGAGTTTAAAATAAATCATAAACCACAGCATTTCTTTTTTTTATTACTACCAGACCTTCGTCTACACGCTCACGGTAATGCAGGTAATGTATTGAGGTTGTAGCAATCTGTGGCACGAGTGACATTTCCCCCCTAAATCACGCACGAGCATTTCATTTAAGCTGCGTTCAGAACGGTTCCGACCTGTGGTAGCAATATATATATAATAAATTATAATAATATACGATATACACAGGTAAAAAAAAGATTGTAACAGAAATGACCTCTTTTATGTAACAATAGCCTTGAGGCTAAACTATTTCGTAATCTTACTTAAGCTTTGTAAATTGGTTCTAATAGATTTAAGTTGACTTCCGCCGGTGAATATAAAATACAAAAAAAAAACATAATATTGTCACCGTGACTTTTAACTGTGAATTTTACCACTAGTAATCTTTTTGTGTGTATTGTATTGTATTTGTGTTTACTTTTTAATTAAAGTTTTTAGAGTTCAATTCGTGGCTAAACCCCTTTTGTAATGTAAATAAATGTTTTTAACGGCTCTGTTGGTGACCATACGGCTGGTCCTACTTAGTATTGTGCGGACTGGCGGCGTGAAAATATAGTACTTACATAACATTTTCATTTTAATTTGGAATGGTAGAGTAATATTTCAGCAAAATAAACGTTTTCCTCGTGGTAATTTACGTTACGAGTGTGAAGATTAGTATTTATGGATTTTACTGCTGTGGTGTAATTAGTGGTTGTCAAGTTATTGCACCCGTTTTTGTTGTTAGAAGAACCGCAGGCGGAGGGATGAACCCTTTCTGTGAATGTTTTGTGTCATTATGTCATTAGGGATAATGTGTGCGAACGATAAATTGATGTGTGAGTGAATCAGCATCTACTTAGTATCTAATAACACACAAATTCACCTGATTTTAATAACTTTTATAGTTATTTAGTTATAATTCATAGGAATTTCGCTATCACTACATAGTATAAAAGAAAATCGCGTTCTCTGTTTCTATTTTTCTTGTCCCTTTGTATGCTTAAATCTTTAGAACTACGCAACGGATTTTGATGCGGTTTGTTTGAATAGGTAGAATGGTTAAAGATAATGGTTTATATGTATATAACATCATGCTACGACTAACAGGTGCGGAGCAGGAATGAAAAATGTTGCAAAAACGGGGTGACGCAGACGAAGTCGCGCGGGTCAGCTAGTTTTATATAAACATAAATGCCAATTGTCATCATAAAGATGTAAAGGCCATATAAAAGTATATATCATGATTTTTATAATCGATATACCAACCATGGAATGGTCCTCAATGTTGTAAATATTCTTAATAAGAACTTAATCGCTAGCCCATTTCATTCAGTCTAACGTCTTCACATTTCGCTTCCTGAGACCATTATTGCTAAAAAGAAAACTTCGGCAACATTGTCAGTTATAAAATAAATTGGCATAAAATCAGTGAATAGCTTTAAAGTAACATATAAAATTCGCAGAAATTGTAATATCAGTTGCTGAATATTTTACAATAAGTAGTGATGTGACACATTTAACGCATAGCAGCTAAATGTACAACTCGAGAAGTGAGTTTAACTGTCTACACTAGCGTGTTCGCTATGTAGAGCATGTGTAATGGTTGTAAAAATGTGTCAAGAATGTGTTTAAATGCTCATAAACTAGGGATGTACTTACTTTACTCGTTTTATATTAAATTAAGTATTTGAAAATTTGTAAAAAGGAAACGGCTACATCAAGTCGTTTAATTCTTAAGGACGTGCTAACGCTTTATGGCTCTTTAAACCATATTTTATAACCTAGCTTTTATTGTTGTTCTTAGCTGGCTTATTTTCGTTTTCTTTTGTTATTCTTGAAGGTATAGACAGAGGTGTTTCAACATCCACATTTAGACAACCTTTTTAGATAACATGGTACGAAAATGATTACTGTTGTCAGTTATTTGTGGACCCCTTGGACCCCATGCAAGGACAGCCGTTGATATTCGTGGACAATCTTTTACTCACAGGCGGTGTGGCATCTCTCAACCTCAGGAGAAACTTTGTCTCACTGTGTATGTTTTACTTACTATATAATATGGTGCGTGTTATTATTGCACCTAACCCTCTCTTACTTTCCACCTGTCCACTGTGCACCACTACCATACGCAGAGAATTCAGCCTCACATATTACGACCGAAAACGGTACGCACAGTGTGTGGTATAAAAAGAACTTCATCCCACGCAAGTTCAAGTTGTGGAATAACCATGCTGTGATTTTTATAAATGACTACAATATACCCCATTCTTCTTCCAGAAGAGCATCAGACGATTTCTACGGGGTCGCTACAAGTGTGATGGACATGATGTTGCAAACGTCCATAGGCGATTACCATGTCGGATAGGTTCATACGTGTGTGATACCTAAAAGCGACATAATTTTTATTATCAATATATTAAGTGAATAACATATTTTTAGTTATTAAAATAAAAGTATTATTTATTCATACATAAAACGGAAGTTAGCAACGCGAATCCAAATACTATTATGACAGTTTTCAACTCATTTGAAACGCATAGTACAACCTTATTGATATAAAAATCTGCATGCATAGATGTGACCGTCAAGCTGGCCGTGTTTGCAATAGTGACCCTCTTTCCTGAAACTTTCCCTTCAGCTTACCATCAGGTGAGGTGAAGTCAAATTGGCGTGTCCTAGATGAAAAAACAAGCTTCTACTGAAAATTTGTAATGTAAAAATGTTTTATTTGATTCGGGAATCGAGTCCAGAACCTGATACTGCGTCACCGAGATAATTTATGACGTAATTAAAGCTTGCGCGCATTGCTCAATAAATTAAGGAAAGGTCTCCATTAAATCATGAGTTTGTGATGAGCGGCGTGTGATTTGGGCGTAGCACCTATGTGCGATACATGCCTTATCATGGTAAATAGACAGAAAATGGAAATTGTAAGCAATAAACTATAGAGCCCCTCATAATGTATAATTTCTTTTACTTAATTTAAACATTATTTCAAAGAACTGTGTTGCGTGAGAATTTCAAATTTTCTGAGAAAGCAATAACAACGTCGTACAATTTCAAAGTTGGAACCAATTAACCCTCTTTCAGTAAGTCTCGTCACTATGGATTACGTCATGAACGTCATGATTATGTCAGCATAAAATCGAACGCCATAACCTAATTCTAAATTCAGAATTTGAATTCAAAAGTTAAATTTAATTTTATAAGCTGTTTAAACTTCATTTAAATAATTTAAGAGCTAACGGAAATATTATACTTTGTAAAATGTAGCTTGGGTCGTATGACAGCTGTCAGTGAAATCCCGCACATGAAGTCTTGAATTTTCTATTATTGAATGTAGTAGCTGTCAATGTCATACTTTATGGGCATACCGAGCTAATTAGTGATGGGCGATCAATCATCGTGACCACATACTATGAACTATCGATATTTTGAATAAAGCTTAATTTGAAAAAGAAATTAATATAAGAAAAAATAATTAGAATTTAATCTTATTGCTTAGGTATTTTAATATCATAATAATATTTATATTTCAATATACTTGATCCTAAATAATATTGAGTAAATAAAATCCTACATTCAATCCATCAACGCTTTGAACCTGTTTTTGGATTTTGTAAGAAGACACGCCGCGTTTGGCTATTGGGCCATGATATAAGCATAAGATACACGACCCAACATCTTGTTTGATATGAACTTCCACTGATCCACTCCGCTCATTCTCATCAGTACGAGTGCCGACGCCTTGTATGCTACGTATATTCTCATTACAATTAAATACATACATACAATTAAATTAAACCTAATTATATGTAACATGCAACAATAATAGCTGGTAGTATCGATATTTTCATCGAATTTCGGACATCCCTATGAACCTCATTTTGACATCTGTCATAGGACCCAAGCTACATTTTACAAAGTATAGTTAAGTAAAGACAGTAACAGTTAAGATTGTGTCTGGAGAGTTGCAGTGACTATCGATTTCGGGCCGCGGCCAGACGGACGGCGCGCCAATGAAAAACTATGCTTTTTGTTAGTCCAACTCCCGAACGAACTCGTTCGCATTTGTAAATTGACAAACTTTATGTAGATAGATGAAACTGTGTAGACTGCAATTGGAATATATGGTTTTATAATTTCCAAATGCTGTTTTATTAGGTTCTGGTTTGAAAAGACATATTGCAACTTATTTATCAAAATAGGTCTAAACCTTTATTATGGTGATAAAATATATGTTATATGTTTATAATTTCTGTGACGTGGCGGTGATGAGCACGATGTCTATGCAGGAGGCGCGGGTTCGATTCCCGCTCGGTGAAAATATTTGTATGCATGAATCGCATTTGCACTGGTCTGGTCGTGGCTCGGAGAGCACCTTTAACCGTTGGTTGCGGTTGTCATACGAACATCTATGGCAGTCGTTACGTGTAGCTGGAACCCTCCAAAATCCGACTAGCCTAACTACAGAATTTCAATATCGACAATTTGGTTGTGGAGGTCCGGTGGCAGTCAGAAGTTGAGCCGCATCATAATAAAATCCGAGAATGATGATGTATAAAAGTTATACCATAAACATTAAAAAGACATCAATGTTAAGTTAAATGATTGTTATTATAGAAAAAGTCAGTTCGTAAAGAGTAAAATCTTGATTGAACCCCATCAAAAGTGGTAACAATTAGTACAAGTAGATAGCTCTAAACGAGACGGTTCCGAAGAGGTGCTCTTTTTAGCTTTAAAGTGGGAGGAGTGAAGTCACATCTCGTCGCTCCGACGTTCTATTGAATTAAAGTTCTCATCCCCAAGGTGCTAATGGTATAAATGGGTACCTTTTAAAAAGAAAAGAACGTATTCATCACACAGAATAGGGATTTGTAACAACCTTCCACGCGGAGGGCTCACCAAAGACTGGTTCACTGATAACAGACTCAGTGTTAAATCCCCAAGAAATAGTGAGCCAGTTTCTATCTACAGTTATTTACAACCGTTTCGATATCTCCTGTTGCAAGGAGTTTTATTATGTGTGTGGTAGTGTTAAGAGGTGTTAGGTCTAAATTTGCTTTTCTAAACAGTTAGAAATTCCATATTCGAATATTCGAATATTCCATATTGCCGTTAACCGGGCACTTATAAACCTAAGATAAATAAACATAACTTCGAAAAGCATTGAAAAGTCATTGGTGTGTGCCATGGTAAAACCCGAGACCTCGTCTCAGCAGCCCATTACCTATAGCACCAGGCTAGCGGTAGGAAATATGTGTGTAAATTTTCTTATACAGGTAAAAAAATTACCTTTTGGAATCGCAAGCAAGCAGAGAAAATATATTATAGAACTTTTTTGTAGGTTTATTGTGCGATGAAAATAAATATTAAAATTATAATACCATTGTAAAGATCATTAAATATTTGAAGTACTCCAAAACGGATCTACTATTAATTCCAATCTTGCTGAAAACCTCGCTCGTATACTCATTATCTTTTTGGTTTCCCGCCGTAAGCCTATAAAGAGGTTTACAAAAGCGTTGCAACATAATACTAGCTAAGAGAATGATGGTAATAATACCATTGAGGGTTCCACGCTTCATAAATACTTATACAAACCCTCGTAGATAAAAACGATGCGCAATTCTTACAGTTCCATAACTTTGACAGTTATTGTTTATGTTTGTTTTGACACAAATGTGTTTTTCCATTTGAATGTAAAGAGCATCTTAGTCGTGTCGCTGTTAAACGTCTAATATAATAAATATACTGATAGCAAAATCCACATTCCCGTGAAATGTCTGCAATAGAAACTATGGTTGTCACTGTTACGATTTGACACTATTGAAGGTATAGTGCAGAAGTGGCGGGCTTCACGGAATGTTGGTTTTACTAATAAATCATTATCTTTTCATGACTTAAAGTTTTCTTAGACAAAAAAATATCAAACCACGTTTCGTGTTGTTTGACGAACAAAGGCAGTTGCGAGTCCTTGGCGCACCAAGGAAGTCGCGAGAAAGTAACATTCCGGAACTAGTTATACTGCAAAAGGCAAAAAAATATTTGATGGCAAATTATTGTGAAGTGAGAGACCAAGACAATAGAAGAATAGGATATTACATTAGATAGAGAGAAGATTGTAACCTCTTTCTATTCCCGGGAACGTAGGACTGGCCTTAGTAGAAAATAGCCATCACCGCCGTTCTTGGCATGCAACCAGTACCGAAGTTTTCACATTTGTACAAACGTAATAATATATTTTATGATTTTCTTATGACAAGAGAGTAGTTATACATGATATTAAACTTAATTTTATTATCAGTAATAAATAAGTCTACGGTATTCTAAAAGCACTTTCTAGACTCATAACCAGTAATAGGCTTGACTTGCATGTACAAATTATAAGAAACAGACACCAGAACAGACCTTTTTCTTCTTCTTATTCTTGAATTTGATCGCTTGGCTCAAGGTGGTTAGAATAGGTACATTACTCGCACTCTGAATGACTATAAGTAAACTGTAGGCAGGTTTTGCCACCAGGATTTTCCGTCAGAAATTTAAATATAATAAGATAAACTTGTCTACCTACCAAGGTGAAATATGAATGTGTATATTAAGCATTTTAATATAGGTAAATGATATACATCAGAAGCTATGAATACTTATCAAATGTTAAAGTTTTTAAATGTAGGTATATACCTAAGTATTTTTATCTGCATTCTAGAACACATAACAAGCAAGTTAAGTTATCCTGGGTTAGTCTAGCTAGATGGCGCTGTATGGCAGATTAATTATTTAGGTATTATGTCAGATTAGATTATTCACACATTTTCGTCGTAACCGCGGTTATCACATTTGGGTTGAACTAGATTACATTTGCGGATGAATTTTCGAAGATGTTCGGTTGCGACGGCGAAGGTTTACATTGCTTGCCTATCTCAACTAGCTGTTGCTCCCGGCTACGACCGCGTGAAGTACTGAACCCATTACCCTGACCCATAAGAAACTAAGCTATACCCAGGAAAAACCTTTCTCATTTCAAAATCAAAAATCAAAAATCAAAATTTGTTTTTGTTCTGTGTTTGATTTCATCGTATCATGCAGTAGGTAGGTAATAAGTAGGTACTTTATAACGAGAATAAAAATTGTAAGCCGAAAACCTTTGCTTTAAGAATAACTCCCGTTTATTGCACAGCCTCGTCTCGAGAGTAAACAAATGGAATTGTACAGGAAAGTAATTTTGACGTGACAACGTCTTATAAATTGGCTTGCCGGGTGACACTTCAAGAAACTGCGTTACGCTCCGCTCACGTTATGCGCTCACAATGAGCGAGTGAGAGGCACGCGTCCCTTCCACTCGGGCATGGTTAGCCCGCCTAAGAGCGAGAGAGACAGACATAAAAAGTGAAAGGCACGCGTCCCTTCCACTCGACGAATGAATATTCACATTAAAATTATTTTACCACTCAAAGTCGTTGTCACGTAAAACTTTCGCCCGTATACCGACTTTACAGGCAACCAATTTTTTACGAATTAATAAATTGTCGCCTCCCTCGACGTTTGTAAGAGCGACGCACGGCGAGGGTGCTGTGACACTACAGAGTACGGGGTACCAACATAAGCAAATGTCGCCGCGAGTCTACAATAAGCGGAGACGCGCCGGATGCTGCAACATTAGCTACGTGATTTATATGTCTGGTGTTGCCACTAGCTGGATTGCGCTAATTCCACAAACAATACGTAGGGTTCTACGACTCAGCATGGACATACATTCTTTACCATAAAGACATAAACAATAGTATTATGCAAAATGCTATAAACATGCAAATCAAGTATAGGGTAACATATCAAAAGGGATTAGAGTGGAATTTGAATATGAAGTGGTGACTGCTGAATGCATTGCTTTGATGCAGATTGTGAGTTTTATTAGTAGTGGCCACAAAAAAAATTCATGTTTGTTATTCTTACAAAATCAATATGGGTACATATTGATTTTGTAAGAATAATACAATTTTTAAGTAGTCAGATGTACTCATATATCTCATTTTCCTTTGGTTACTTTTTTTGGTTACTCACACGGACGGTCTCTGTGGCGTCGCGGTAGTGAAGACGAGACGTCGCAATGCGCGCGGGTTCGATCCTTGCTCAGTGCAAATATTTGTATGCATGAATATGGCTATTTGAATTGGTCAATTCGTGCCTCGGAAACCATGTTAAGCCATCGATCACGGTTGTCATACGAATATCTATGGCGATCGTTACGGGTAGTGAAAGCCCTAAAAAATCCAACAACTTCGAAATCATATATTTCATAAATTATTATAAAAAATAAACTGAAATCACTTAAGCTACACTTTGAAGGGTTAAAAAAGATGTCATTTTAAAAATCAATATAATCACGGTCGTTTACCTAGCCACCCTTGCAAATTGTTCCAACCCTATCAATGGGTAGCGGTGCACTCGAAAACGGCTCGAGGCACCGCTCTTTAAAACTTGTGGGTAAAATTTGATCCCTTGCTCTGCGGGTGTACCCGGTCTACCTATCTGCAGTTAATTATCTGCGTGCAGAGGGGACGACAGGGGGAAGAAGCAAAATGCCAGTTTCTCCCCCTGTTACAATTCGGCCCGAAGATTCACGTCGAACCATTGGAACGATAAGCCTCTGTAATTAGTTTTAATTAAAACCATCAGAAAATAAATGGTTGATCGATATCGAAATTTTATTTAGGTATTAAAGCACTATTTTCGTATTTTATCTATTGTGCACTGAACATATAGCAAAAACACTAGATTATAATTCACTGAATATTCATGCCACTGCCGACTTTAGCAATAAAGCGATTCGTTATAATGAATACATAATAATGTCAGAGTTGAAGTAGACAAGATAACAATCTGGAATTATTTTCCTGCTTGCTGTACAATTAATTAAGCTTTAGTTTTAATCACAAACATCTTTATGCAGATATTAAGCTCAGTAGGGCGTCACTATTATCACATCAGTTTACAACGGTACAGTAATTTAGCAAGTGCAAAATAGGTGATGAAATTCTATATAATTATCATAGTCACAGTATTATGAATTGTTGCTATTAATTTTTCTGTTTATTTACAGATTTGAATTTACACTCACATCAAAAATTAACTTATCGTTTAGAGTTCAATGGGCTCCAAAAACTCCTGAACAATTTGGAACTGAAATTGAATGAAGTGCTGAAACTGCACAAGTACTAATCTTAGAAGTTACTCTATAATAGGTTTATTTGTTAATGTAATTAAGTTTACTTATTCCCTTTTGTTTATTTTATAGACGCTATTTTATGGTACATATGGTTAAAATAGAATTAGTTAATTGTCAAAAAATTATAGACCTTATGGTGCGAAGAAACTTTTAGAGCACATTGTACACATTTCTCATTTCTTCAGCTTATACAATATAACGTAAAATACATTGTTACAAAACCGTGTGCTAGAAATCGAAAACTGGTCCAAAACGTTTAAATTCAATTCGCACATCTTCAACAAGTTATCGACTAATATCAGGGTACGAAATATTATTCAACATTTCTTACACTGATATTCGTCGATTGTCTATTATTTGTTAAAATTTTTGACCGGTCTAATATTAATTTCATCACAGGGAACATTAAGTGGCAGTGACACGACGACGCTAACACAACGTGACGGAAATCGTTCTCCAGCGAAACCTGAAAGAAATCCATCGTCTGCCCACGTTTGAGAGAGTAATTACTATTAGGAAACAGATAAATTACATTAATCTCACTTGCTTTGATAGCTAGGTGCTAATGGAAAGTCATGGTACGACTTCTAAACGTTAACGATGACGTGATTCGCTAGCGTGTCGTAAAATTGAATAGCATTATCACCCTGGGTATTGTCATCGCGTTTTAGAGAAAGTTGTAAAATAAAAGTGTTTGGTTCTGATGAGACAATGGCGAAATATTATAGTGATAGTGCGGTCGATTTCGTATAAAACAATTCATACTGACTAAAGTTAAAACAAGTAAAGGAAAATGGAGCCTATTGTTCTCTGTGAATTACATATTCAAGTATGTTTCGTCATAAATTAGGTACTGTATAATTGCAGATTATCATATTATCCCTATTAATCCCATTGATAATCAGTATCAACAGAATCTATTAAATATACCTACATGATTTCTATCAAATATCTTTAACAGAAAAAGGTGTTACGTGTGTGAGGCGTAAAACACACACATCTACTAATGTGCTACACACATGCTCGAAAAACTCATAGTGCAAAGAGACCTCTTATTAACTTTAATTAAGGTTCGTCAAACTACAAATTTTCAATGCATTGTAATGCTGACAAATTAAATACTTGTTCAACAGTTAGATTATATTAAATCATTCAAGTTTTAGATGCAATATCTAAAAGATTTCTTTCTAACTTTTTGATAACCTTATAAAATCTCTCGGGAAAACCATTACAAGGTCGTTCCGGAATTTGAGCGTTCGTGGACGGTTATTCCTTTCGAGTCGTGTGGTACGATTTAGCAAACGACGCGTGTTTGGCTATTAATCTCCCAATTAGGTGGACGACAACTGCATTTGAGGGTTTTGCAACCCCTAAACGCTGTTGACTGACAATTAAATGTAAACAGTTTGTTTCGGATGGGGTTGTACTCGACCGTGTGAGGCGGTGGAGTGAAGCTCAAGTGCGTTCTACCTCCCCTAGTAATTAGCCATGGTCATGTGCATAAAATGGCGCGATGTACGTCATGTTCCCCAACGTTGTTTGCTAATCGCACTATCCGTCGAACCAATGACTTTTATTTGCACTAGAGAAACTGTTTAGAACAAATATTGTGCTGCGGTGCCCGGTCTGAGATAGGGGGGACCCACAGGCTAAATAAATTAGTGAATGAATTTTAACGCCGTTACACTGCTACATGAAAAATTGTTCAGTATAGCCAGTGTAGTGTAGTAGGAGTGAGTATCTATCAGACAAGTCAGAAAGCCGTATCTAACCATTCACAAAAGAACACAGAAATTTCTATATACGCGTACCCACGTATATGTAGAGGTATATACAATGATTTAAGTGGCTATAAATAATATACATAGTAAATCTGAAAGTCAACTAAGATTTGTGTTGTACGTAATATTACTACTATATCTTTCCATACATACTGTTGTGTTGTTTGTTGCTTTGTATGATTTATTTTAATTTAGCGCAGAGACTTTATTTACGACTTCAGTTTTCTGCAATAAATAGGTAGAAAAATCTTAAGCCCAAAACGAACGTATACGAAGTCAATAGGATTTTTGAAAGGCAAAGAGGTAAGAATGCTGTTCCATTTGTTAATGACTATTATTTATGGTTCATTTCGCGAAAGTGGATAACGTTACAATTTATATAATTTTCAATACTAAACATCCAAAACTCTAAACTAATAATTATGAAACATGAAACTAATTATAATGTTCGGGATCTAGACGTCATGGGCGAACTATTTATAACTAGTGACTTTTTTCTTCTTTCTTTCTTTCTAGTAAAATAAAACTACATTAAATAAACGTAAACAATCTTAGGGTGTTTTTTTATACCTACGTTTTGTTTAAAAACTCAGTACAAAAATTCTTTTCTGCTCGGTAGCGCACTTTTAAGACTAAAAACATGTGTCGAACTACTAGTTAGTCAGTTAGTTAGTAGTCTAGTTAATTGTTTAACATATGTTTTTATCTGAAGTTGACACAAGATTGTTTACCTTTATTTAAGTACCTAAACAAATGGAGTATAGATACAATATGGAAATGGACCTCAGTGCTATATTAAAAAAAGGATAAAATAAACAATGCCAGGCCAACATAAGAGGGTACGGAAGCTGCGTATAGCGCATAGTTTAGCTCTCTTGCTGTTTTACACGCATCGCAAACAATGTGCTTACAAATCTCACAATATCATCCTAGTTTGTAGGGTGGGTAGGTTGTGTACGATAGCGGCTTCTCTTGAGTGCCAGCTCGTTAGTGAGAGAGCTTAAATTATGCCACTACTGTATGAAGCTCTTATGCGTAATTCACTTTATGTATATTAGACGCAACACTTTAAAATGTTTATTTAAATATTAGCCGTCTCTTAACTATGTTTGCGATAAGTAACAGAACTGAGACAAGTGTTCCCAACTTTGATGTTATTGTTCTTAAGAATTGTTTGGCCTCTGGAGTAAAGAAAATGTTATTATTTTTATTTCTCACTCGAGCACAAATGTTTGGCTGTGTTCAGTAAGTTTCTATAATACGTGAAGTGCCAAAAGAAACATGGGACTCAAGGACTTTTGCCCGGGTTGTATAATGAACTAGTCTTCAGGCTGCGACTCTGCCTGCGCGGATATCGGTTAACGCGACTTTTGCTCATATCTCCGGTTCTATTCAACCGATTGCAATCAAACAAACGCAAGAAAAGTCTTGTCCAGACTACAAGTCTGATCAAGAGCAAAAACAAAAGAAATATTACCTACTTGTTGATTCCATCGCGTATAAACAGACAAGAAATCGTCGAGTATCGTCAATATGCCATAACCCAATTTTTTTAAATACCTGTGTGTCGTAAAAAAATAATAATGTAGGTACTTACGTCACAAATACGTCCTTTATTTTACTTCCATCAAAATGTGTCCTTCAACTTAGTTAATAATAAAGATAAAGCCTTATTCCCTGTGCTTAATTCGAAACTAAATGAGATACAAAAAAAATACCAAGATTCGATTTTCATTCTCACTCTGGCAATATTAACCCATTTTTGGAAAAAATGTGAGTTACGTTCTTTTTATTATCTGGGAGAATAATATGGGTAACTTATTGTCTTTTAATCAACTTTCAACAAGACAAAGTTTTATGAATCTTATAGATTGTATTGCTAATGATAATTAAGTTTTAGAGAATTATAGTTCTCCAGTAGATTACTTATTAAATAGTTGTAGTGTCTAGAAGAAGAATAATGACATTATGAAACGTATTCTTGGTACGACGAAAATGAACCTGATTAAAAAATCGAGTTTTCGGAAATTCAGAAATTGCAGCCGTTACTCGGGATGTATTCTAAGATGGTAACCATTTTATAGCCTTATATATGGTGGTCCTCCTTCGTTTATTGACTGGTTTTGGCTTCTATATAACCTCCCACCCCCTGAGAGGAAATCCTGCACCAGAACATCCTTTTCCGACGTAATACACCGGATTACCTGAATTTCATTCTTTTTGAAGAGATTGATGTTATAAGCATTAGTTTCAGCATGTTAGGGTCACGTTTCTGTAACTCCAACTGACCGTTTCCGAGATGAGATAAGTTTGAGGACTATAACTTATTTAATAACAGACTGACTTATTTTACCCGCGGTTCCAATTTCGTGGAATACTGACCCTGTTCCCACAGACCGGTTAATAAGTGGCCTATATAGCTGAGGAGTGTGCCTGATCATAATTGTGTTCAAAGAGTTCTTGTGAGATTGAGAAAATAACTGACTACTAATATCTTAAAACTGAAAGTTTATGAGGAAGGTTGGATATATAAATGAAGGAATGCTTGCTCGTTACCGTTTTTCACAAAAACAGTTGATGTAAATGATATTTGACACAGAGACAGCTTTTATAGTCTGAAATATCACATAGTTTACTGTTATCCCATCCCAGACCTACCCGAGTATCGCAGAGATCGATATATGGGATGATGATGGGATCAATATATCACGCCGATAGGGTTGCATTGAACAGCTTATAGTACTTTTTGATAAGTATTTCGTATTTCATTGGAAGTAAATTATATGAGTCGGAAATACAATATAACGGTCAGCATACGTAACTTTTACCGTTATTTCACAACGAACTTAACCCTTATACGCCTGACCCTCCTTTGTAAACTAGATTGTCGTTGACCATATGTAGGTATACTTAGATAAAAAGTACAAACAATCTATTCACTAGGGAAGCTTTCGTTTCTCTACTTTCGTTTTTAAAGTCGATGAGATAACCTTAGATTCGAAAATGGAACGAAGTTTGTTTTAGAATTTTTTTTATCATGACTAAAGGTTTATCTTTGGACACGCATTTTGTGGGATTTTGAAAAGTTCGACTTTGTGTCAGAACACAGTTTTTGTACCAAAAAGTTTGTCTGTTCGGAGGTGAGGCAGAAATGAAAGAGTGTGGTATCACATCTAGTGTTGCCTAATTTATGGAAAAATACTTTTTCAGCTGACGACCTACTGGAAAACTGCTCATTAGATGAATGAGTTAATAAATTACCACCCACGACGGAACGGAGACGGAATATGTATAGGTACTAGTAGTATGTATGTAGATACTTTTTGGGTGATAGGATGTTTGTTTGCATGTTGTTTTTTTTCTTCAAAACTACTGGTCAGATTTTGATAACTGTGTAGGTATACATAATGCGTCTTTGGTAAATTAATACCTAAGTTGCTTATATGTATTAAAATTTTATAATTCCGTACGTCGCCATTTCGTAGCTGATTTATTTGGAATTTTTATTGTTCATTTCATATTTCATAAAAAGAGTTATTCTGTTTGAATTCAAAAGATAGTTGAAAACATAAAACGTGTCGTGGGATTAAGTTTTAATAAATCACTTTATTTATTAAAACTTAATCCCACGACACGATTATTATAAAACTTTTAAATTAAGACGTTAAGTATACAGTTGAGCATACATTTACACTAACTATTCGCATACTACGAGCATAATTTTCTAATAACAATATTACGCAAAAGTTTCCTCTCAAGTACTTTCGCCGGCGTCTGTGTTCCTTCGGGAGCGTGCATCTGGGCCCTGCGGGGTGCGAGGGGGCGAGGGGGCCAACCTTCACTTTCATTCCCTCGTCTCTCCGACCTTCCCTACTGCACAACTTTCCCAATCCATTCTTGCGCTTCCCAAGCCTTTCGTAAACTTAGTTATCATAATAAAAAAGTGGCTTATCGCAATGTTTGCTGTATTTTCGTCACCTCATTATTCATTTTTATGTAAACCAAATCATACCAGTCATTGTAAGCATAAGCAGTCTAAAAATCATAGACGATTTTTTTCAAGTTTAAATGTTTTATGTTGATAAGTATGATGTGTTTTTCGAAAGGTAAAATCTATTTCAGATTACTTATGAAACTAACACGATGCCCTAAAACATTGCTTGATGAAACAATGTTGTTTGATGTATTAAGTTTAGTATTAACTCAAACTAGATTCTAAATCCAAGAAGAAGTTTTTCAGTAAGTTACCTTGAAGTAAATTTGTGACTTAAATACTTCAGATTACGTTATTCTGTGACTATAATAAACAAAAGTGAAATAACAATTCAACGTAATTAAGAACAGTAAACAATGGAACAGGATAGTTCAAGACTGCTACTAATTGGAGCCTCCTCACTGCAATATGATATCAGTTTTTGGGCTGAGAGTGTATGTAGTCGTAGTTCAATTGAAGTTACAAAGAGTTGACTTATACGTAGACAGACTTTTTTCAGTCACAAGCACCTTTGCAGTATAAAATATTTTCTCGAAATGTAAGTAGACCGCTGTAAACTTAATCGCGCAAAAAGACAAGGTTGAGATGGTGCTCAATTTGTTATTAAACTTATCGTAGATACGCACATGAATGCTTCTTCGAAAATAACTTTTAATAAATGTAATCACCTCGACACATATCGGAATTTCGACAATTAGAATCGAATTTTGTACACAAAAAGGTTCATCAAAATCAGTTCAATAACCATGCTTCTATGAGATATTTTTTTACTAAAATAGTATGTATAATATAATTCAGTCTTATAGCACAATACAAAGTGTTACAACATCTGTATAATGAAATGCATCATCACGAAATTTCTTCACTATACAATAAATTATAGTTACACAAAAAAATTGGGATTACTTTTCTGAAGGTTGGGAAGAAAAGAACAGAACACAAAAACTTGGGCCACTAATTAAACATTTTGGACGAAGTAATATAATTTCAAAAAATACTGTTATAATGTAATAGTACAAGTTAGTTTATAAATATGTTTGGGTTTAGAATCCTTAATTAAACGTAACCAAGTTAGTAAGCTGACATACGCTTCAATTAATTTAGATAAGGAATTTTTGTGCGCAAACGCGCCTTCGTTATCTTAAATGAGCACCGGTATGTCATTAGCAGAAATACCAGCAATATACAAATACTATTTAACTGCAGTTTCCCGTAAATTGTAGGTACTTTCCTGGTGGAATTTCAACAGGAAATCTCTTCATATCCTTCTACCGTTCTTTATACAGTAAGGCTTACTGTAGCGAAATGCGAGCAAGCGAAAGTATTTCTGCTAGTTGGGCAAGACTAAAATGGTATCAAACGAGGTTTTATAATAGGCTTATATAGAGTATTGTACGACAACAGCTGGTAGTAGAAAACCGCCGTGATTCTATTATGGAAATTGACAGGTGGGGTGCATAGACTGTAGGACGGCTAGAATGTAGGTGGGCGCTACAGCCCAGTTTATACGGATTAATAGATTTAGATCGCTGACGTGTCGATAAAGAAATGTAGAATATTTTTATTTATAAATTTAAACTCTTTGGATAAAATGTAAAAACAATGTGCAAAGGCAGACTTAATGCCATGGGCATGGGTACAATATTGTATAGGTACCTTTTTTTCTTAATCTAGGACACGTTAATTTAACTATACGTGACCCTCTTTCCTGAGACTTTGACCTCAGCTTACCATCGGCGAGGTGAAGCCAAATTGACGTGCCCTAAATAAACTAAAACTTTGCCTGATGGTAAGCTGTAGGGAAAGACATTACAAACACGTACAATGGTGGCATTCAGTTTCACGGATTCATCAGATGCTTTTTCACGTCCCGCTTAAAGAACCCGAGACTGTAGGAAGGAAACACGTGAGCTGGTAGGTAAGGCATTCCAAGGCTTTATGGCTCGTGAATAATTCTTTCTTAGAATTATAAATGATATGTACGCTGGGAACAAAATTCATTATGGCAACCACAAATGTTACAATAAGCTCGCGCAAATTTAGACTTGCACACTACTTATACAGATTTTATTAACGTGTTTTTGCACAAGCCTAGGCTTGTGCAGTAATACTTGGACGTGTATGACTATCATTACAGAGTGCTTACAACGCTAAGTTTTTGCGGTGCTTCTGCAACATTCAATCTCGATGCAGTTGCTAAACGTCTGCCTAGAATAATGATGTGATAAATCTCAACGGTGCTACAAATGTGATAGTGTATTGTTGCAAAAAGGCGCCGAGTGTAATTGACATAATGATTCCATTAGGTTGCATTTTTTTTCAAATTGTATCGAATGTTTCTTTTTTATTTTACGAAATGATTTTTATCTTCTGAATAAAATCTCATTGACTCTTGTATGAAGAGATATCATTTTTATACTTCATGCTCCCACCTAGGCTCGTGTCGGCTAGACTAGGCTAGTGTAAAAAACTCAT
Source organism: Pelosia muscerda (assembly GCA_963691645.1). Taxonomy (NCBI): domain Eukaryota; kingdom Metazoa; phylum Arthropoda; class Insecta; order Lepidoptera; family Erebidae; genus Pelosia; species Pelosia muscerda. The sequence continues at coordinate 13,103,550 of OY829100.1, forward strand.
AAAATATTATGTTTCCAATATGTACATAAAATATTTTATGCATGCAAGAATCGTATAGTCAGTACTATACGATTCTTGCATGAGTTGCTCTCGAAAACTATGCCAGTCTTGATAATTTGCATTTACCTGAGGTGACTTTTCATTTTATTATTATATCTTTCCTTATCACAGCTATTCCTTTTTTGCTAGTAAAATACCCGTTCCATTAGCAGGCTTAAGTAGGCACGTGAGTCCAAAACGTTGAGACCCGTTGAGAATTTTAATCTAATGTGAGATGAGGCATCCACTGGCGACAATCTAAAAGCGTATTATACAGTAGGTTCATATTGGATCACTTGCTTTACAGTTGGTGCTTTCTTTAGAAATGTAACGCAGTATAAAGTACCTACAATTTTGGGCAGACATGTTTTTGATGACATCAATATTATTCAATTAACTACACTATACATACATATATACTAAAAACAGAATCAAGCTACATCGGCTCAAAATTAAACGTTGCTGGTGTGATATACATATGTAGTGTAGTAATCTAAAACTTCGTACGTAAACTAATAGTGAGGGCATTAAATCTGTAGTAAAACACTTTCTCTGATTAAAGGAAGTGGGCTGTAAATCATAGCTCACCCTAAATCATGTCCAGGGCGAGGCTAGAATTTGAAACGAGTATGTATAAGGTATAGGTACTTAAGTATGTATAAATTTCACTCTTTTGAAAAAAATTGAGATTTTACTTCTCTCTCTCTCGACAGGTATATATTTCAGTGTGTTTTTTTAAACAACCTGGGCTAGTGAAAATTAATAATATGTCACGAGAGAATTTATAGATTAATAATAATTAATAGATGTAAAGTAGACGGGAAACCAGCACTTTGTTATTCCCTGCACCACCTATAAGGTTGAATGGTATCGTAAATGATATCATAAATAAAAGTTTAAAATACTTGCTTCTTAAAATCGCAATTAAAATATATTTAAAATAATTACATATACATTTTGGTACTAAAAATACAAGTTGAATTCAGCTAACATTCAACGTAATAACGGTCGTAAATTGCTGTCAAACATTTAGAATTCTATGCAAATAGGTTCAGCTAATATATTGAAGTCTCGTCCTAAACAAATTGACCGAAGGGGGAACATTTAGATTTGCGTTAGCCTTTTTACTAATTGAATGAAGCCTTTCTTGCTCATGTCGTTTACAATCTTAAATGCTTCAGGAAAAGTCAGAACTAAACCTCAAAAGAGTTTTGGTTTAAAAAATTACAAAAGTTTATAATGCATCAAAGCTGTAGTAGCTCCGAAGAAGTAGATAAAAACCACGTTATCTATATAGAAGCATCTGTTTTAATTGCGGTAAAATATGAAACTTTTAAATATGACCGTGAAGTGAATCAAAAGGAAAAGGAAATGATGTTTGAAAAATATTGTTTTTAATCTTGTTTACTTATTTTTCCTCTTTTAGTTCAAGCCACTCGTGATGTGCTGTGGAGCTGTAGTCTGCCTGCTTCAGTGATGGAAAAGACGAGAATATACATGGCATGTATTTCTAGCTTTAGAGGCTAAAATTATATTTACTAGCACTTACATAAGAATTTTATACCTACCGTATACAAGTTTCTCAACAACGATAGTGTCACCTAGCTTCCGCAGCACAAAGATGATTGGATTAATTAGTTATTCATGATATGAAAGGGTGCTGACACACCACATCGCTGTCAATGGTAGGATAGCTGTTGGGATAGATAATTTTACGTGCTCTTCGTGGCAAATCGTAATCGCTCATCTATTGACCCATCCGTGACAAGGTCAGAGGTGGCCAGTTGATCTTTACAAACGCCCAAGCGTCACGAACATCTAATATTCTATACTTATAACGTAATTAAGCTAAAGAGATTATCTCGTTTGTTTGGAGGCGTTAAGTAATCTCTATCTCATTAATATTTTTTGACACGTGATAACCCAGTTTTTGCCCAGTATCTAAACTATCGTTTGATGTATCATGTTTATATGTACAATAAAACCAACGTTTTCGAGAAATGGTGAAAAGAGGGCCCATGGTTGTCACTGCCAAATGCATACAAATCAAAGACAATCTAACACGATTTGACACTATTGCAGGTATAATGGCAGCTCACGAAAACTTTGGTTTTACTCTATCTAAATTATCTAGAAGTAAAATTGTATTTATGTTTAATTGTTGATGTTACCAGTTATGTTGAATGAGTTCTCTAATGTTTCTTTTACTTAGCTTCTTTTGTTACAAATACTTTATGAACGAATTCAAATAAGAATTTATATGTTAAATCAAAAATTCGATCTACGAAACTCTTGACAGGATAAATGTTTTATCGTTTCCTACTTGAACCTTATAACATTTTGCTACAACATATATTTCCCTACACATGCATACTCAAAATGCCATCAGACGTCGGAAATCGGTTGTTCACACGTATGTAATCGGCGAAATCGAAAACTCTCGGCAACTGTGATTCCGGGCAATTATAGATTTTATGCTCCATTTTCGAACGGAATACTCTCAGTGAATATCGTCTGGTTTTGGTGAATATGTTTATGACTTTTTAGACTGGAATGTGTGAATTTCAGTTATGTTGTAAGTAATTAAGAATCCCCGCTATACAATAAAAGTAAGTTAAACAGTAAACAGTAACTATCTCGTAAAATATAAAAAATGGTGCGATATAAGATATAAAAATTGCAATATCATTCTTTGTATATAATATTCGATTTGTGTATTCCATATAAATAAATATTAATGGGTCTACATACAATAAAGTTACGAATATTCTATTCTAACCTAATATTACTTACGATTTTATTTATTGTACAATATTTTATAACCATTGTCCAATAAGCACGGTCAAGAACAAAATATTACTTGCATAAAAGAGTACGTATACCGAGGAGCGAGCTTGTTTGTTGAGAAGTATGTGGCCTTTATAACGTACACATTGCTATATTATAGGTACAGGAGAACAGCGATCACGAATACAATACAGAATCCTAAGCAAATTGTTGAAATGGGTCCTGTGTGCGTATTATTTACTTTTATCACAGTATTACGAACATTGGACCGGGACAAGCGCCGCAGTAAATGAAATTTCTTGCTTTCGTCACGACAAAATTCTGGCTATATGAACACAATTTTTTTTCTTAAAATACTACTACTACAGTACTATTAGTCAAAATTATAATTTTAGTTTTAATAATAGCAAACAAACAAATGCACAGACGAGTTATTGAATCTCTTCCATACAACCTTTGGATGGACAAAAGTGTATAAAGATATACGTAACGTGGATTTTTTAACCTCTCCAGCTAAACTGAAGTAGTTAGGTACTTGTGTTGTTAGTAATATGTTTATGTCGATGTAAAGCTAGCGAATTTAAACCCGGGAACCATTCTAATGCTGACCCTTAACCGCTAAGATAGCGATGAATATATTGGTTAAGCAATTCGAGTGGCAAGCATTCAAAGTTTACAATTTCGCGCAGTGAGTCTCTTTTCTAGAAATCAAATTCGTCTCCAACATAAAGGGAAATGATGTGCTGGAGTCTCGTTCAGCTGCCAGCTGGCTTGCTTACTGGAGGGGTTGACTTGACCGCATGATGATTTTGGTGGAACCCACTATATGTATATCCAACGTCCTCTTCCATGTGCATACAAAATGTGTTCTTCATTTGAATACCAACTCTGTTTATGAATATGATGGCTATTGACTACGCGTAATATAGTGTTCGTTAAAAAGCCATTAGTTTCCTCAAGGCAAGATCTTTTATGTTGTAATCGTTGGCACATAAAAGGTGAATGGTGATTTAGCTTAATCATCACGCCTACAGTGTTAATGAATATACAGTACGTAAATATCAGACGATATATATGTTACTGCACAGTTTTTAGTCTATTTATAGATACGTATTATGACTATTTTCGTACAAAAGAATTGTTCGAATAATAGAACGTTTGAAGTTAATGAAGTGTTGAGATAATTGACATACTGCAAGACTTTCAAATAAATAGTGTTTCATTACGAACCTAATAAATGCATACTGTTCACTGTTAAATATGATGAGATATTTACCATGTTTGTTGGTTTTATGTAGTACTAATATTTCGGCGCTGTATCATGATCACGGTGTACTGACGACCGCCGAGCTTGTTCTTATTGTGACCAACCGTGTCGGTCTACACTCTTTCTCACTTGTTTGCTACGCGCGCCGCCACTACCACTATCCGCCTTGTCACGTTGTACTCGATCGCAACACGCAACACTCATTGAATCGAATCGCACGGTTTTGTAGATATACTTGACCAAATGTCCATCTGTAATTTTAACACGCGTGTTTATTAATCGACACATTCTAATTAGTTTATCTTGACGCCAGTCCGTTCTTCGATTGTAAGCTATCGAAACCCTCAGAATCTCGTTACGACTGTGGTGTCAAGGAGAATAATGACCCTCCCTACATGAACGCTTGATGTGTGACACATTACACTGGGTAAATCGATTAGGTTTAGACTAATTTATCAGCTTGTTTAATCTAATTGATGAGATTTTAACATGTTAAATTATTTATTTATCTACTTGCACTAAGTATAAATTATATATGCGCGTAGGTACCTACCTACCGCTTCGTAATATGATTTGCTTTGTGTGTGTAGGTATATGTCTGTTCTATTGATTTATGGTAAGTATAGCAGTGCAGAAGAACGAACGGCAGCTTAGACTCAGTAATTACTTTCCGGGTGAGTCGACAGAATTTGCATCGTCGGCGTGCGGGGCTACATCGCTCGGAGATGACAGATACCCATCACTTTCAATGTATATTTTACAGATACTATCATCATATAGGTGACATGTATCAAAATACTTAAACTTTTCTGCATAGTGATAGGATAAATGATGTTTTGTTGAAAGTTATTCAAATTAACATTAATTTACCATTTACGTTGTGCTTCACAGCAGACATGGTCATAAAAAAGAAGGAAACATTATCTTTTTATATGGCATACAATAAAGATACATTACACATCGCTATCTGGACCACAATTAACTATAGGTAGCAAACTAGCTAGGTGTACCAGGTAATAGGTGACTTGACTTACGCCCCTAAAATTTCAATAGGACCTCATACACCACAGATAAATATAAACTAAATAGAAATAATGTACTGAATTGATTCGAAGATTCTCCTCACCGCAACGTCTAGTGGTATTCGTGTCAAGTGACGCTCAAAATTAGAGGCGGTTGGTATCTACATAGACGAGGATATGGAAGCGAAGGGATAAAACAAACGCATGATTTTCAGACTCTTGTGGATTGTAGGGCCATCGTGTGGAGAGTCGGCTGCTTTGATCGGTTGCGGTAATGGGGCTGGCGGACCACATTCGCGGAAACTTTTACGGGACACTGACCCACTTCTAAACATACAGTAAAAGTAATCCATAACGCGGTCTCCCTTTAAGAACATTTTGCCTAACAACAACACATAAAAAGGTACAAAAAGCGAGGCTCCATTGTGATACTTTGTACAAACAAAGTATCTATTCCATATGTTAAAATAACGGCCTTTTAGAATGAATTCTATCTTTATATCAAAATTTCAATAATATTCGAATCTTTATTTTTCTAAAGAATATTAGCAAACGAAATTACTAATATTCCCTCTAACTTCTTCAGTTAAGCTCAATGGCTTGTGTCAGGGGTAGGTTCACGTCAGTAGGATTCAAACCCGGTACCTTTCGATCGTAAGGCCGACTCTTTAACCACTAAGCTACTGGCAGAAAATCAAACTTAACAGTTAACATCGAGATCAAACCCTCGGATATTTTGACTATCTAATATGTACTTTACAAAAACCAAATGCCATAACTGCTACAAATTGTCTAACAAAAAAAATACGTCTTTGTAGCGCGGTTTTATAGTAACGCAACAAAATTATCAACATACATACTTGATGAGTTTTTAAATGAATATTCTATTGTTTTACTTTGTATTGTACATAGGATAGGTACTATTGTATGCACGTGTGACAATGCAGATAATCGAATGCCGCGTTGACCCACAATCGGACACTAGCTCACATTGGTGAAGGTGAAACCTTGTATGTCGAAGAGGCCAATCAATGTTATGAGCTATTCCTTGCCACATAAAAGCGAGGTACTGATTTATGTCGAGTCTCGAGTCGCTTGCGCTGTAAATAATATAGGATGGCAATACATTTGGATTGGTAATGAATGCTTCATGAATCTGGGGATCGTGGAGAAATGTCGTAATACGACTTCTTATTGAATTGAATAAGTCGGTTTTAAAATTTACTTCAATGGTATTCAGCATACAGATAAAATAAAAATTGAAGATGTTTTCTTCATTTATATAACGGATAGTAAAATATCTAGTAGACTAAAGTAAGTAGATACTGATTCGATAACAGTGAGAAGAAATTGACAATTTATTCATTTTAAATCGGAAAATTGTTTGGGAATTGGAAAACTCTTATGTGTGGTTTTTGATGCATTGTGAGTTTTAATAGCTAAATAATATTTCCTGATATAGGAAACATCTTCTACAAATCTGTTTGCCTGAGTAAAGCAAACAATGGAATTGAAGTTTTATGATAGATCAAAGATCTTCCAAACACCTACGCATGGAATGAATACAAGGCTGTAATACCATAAAACTTGAGATAGAAATCGATAAAGTTATTACATTTATAACCTCATAAACGCTGCGAAAATATAACGTTGTTAGTGGTGGTATACCTGTGTCGTAAGTGGTACGATATTATTATAGGGCGCGTGAAGGCGGAGGCCGCGCGTGACGGATCACCGCTGGAGATGAAATCAAATATCGCGTTCCCGCCGGAGTCTGCACATAAACATATATGTGGTTATTTGCAACACGCTACAAAAAGAACAACATGAGGCTTTTTGCCGGCTTCATTTTATAACAAAATTCTTCGCTCCCCTGACGATTAGAATAAAGAAATACTAACAGGTTTCAATTCGCATTGCGTTTCGAGCTTCTTAATGTTCATTACATTAGAAATTAATCGTTAAGTAATTCATCTATAATGTTTATAATTCATATAAAAAACAATGCGAATAGTACAGCAAATATTTAAATGAAATCGGCTTGCACAGAAACGTAATAAATGTTTAATTTTAATGAATAGAAACTAGGAAATTGTCAGCAAAGTTGGAGAGGTATGCAATGTACAAATAAAGTTTACCGAAGTGAGAAGTAAAGTTGCAGTTAACAATTTAAAGTTTATCTAGGCGGTTGGGCATGAACCGAGGTGAGAAAATGGTGGGGGACAGTAGTTGTTAGTGGGGTGGGCCAGACAGTAGTTTTGCCAGAGATCGCCGGCACTCACAAAGTTGCAGGAACCAGAAATAAGTTAGTTAACTGCGGTCCAACTGCATTTAGCCTCTTATATTGAATACCTACTATGAAATTGACGTTGAATACAGCTTATAATAGCAATTTCATATATTAATATCGTATTTATAATTCATCCCTTGGGGCACTTTATGACAGAAAAGAGCCGGTTATATTTTATGATTAATAAAATGTCGTCTTATTGTCTGGTTCCACAAGAATAGCATTGCTAAAGTAACTAATTAATGTGAACCATATCAAAGGAACGTAGGGGAAATTCATCAGGGACGCGTCTGCGAACTTCGACTTAAGGGATAAGATAGATAGTGCGGTCGTCGGTATGTTGCATTGCTAACCAACTTTTAACGACCGTTGTGGTTCAGTCCTTCTGTTCTAATACCTCATTATATTGAACTCGTTGTTATTTCTTGAGTGTCAGAATGACACACAATAAATATTAGTACTGTGATGGCCAATGAATAACGTAATCGATCATGTTTTGTTTTAGTTAGACAATAAGATTAACTAATTTTAATCTGTACGCTTCGAGTTGTGGTTAAAGTGGTCTCTTCGGCGAGTGGCACTTTGTCAAAATTTTATCCCCGCATGTGTTTTAAAAATTCTTATTTTTAACCAAGGTGTTTTCCTGTCCGTTTATTGTATATAATAGAGTCACTGAGACTGGAATAAATCCCATAAGTTGTACTATTATTATGTACATATATGAATTCGTATACTAGACAAGTCAGTCCTGCAGTCAAGGGGTAGTCGTACACTACCCAGTAAATATACTACAGACGCGAACTCAGCTGTAACAGAAACAATTTAACTTTGTAAAACAAAACACATAAATTATAGCTAATATATCAATTAACTCTTACTAACTGGATTTCCTTAACGATGTTCAATTTTATAAAACCCAACAGAAATAAGAGGTCTTTTCCTGCTTTTTCGAAATAAAATCTGTACGCTGAAAAAAATACCTTTTTGTTGTGTATTGTCAGAAAAGTAATCTTAAGGTAAGGGTGAAGGGTAAAAGTCAAGAATTTTGTTATACACATTATTATCTTATATTACCTACCTTATACTATATAGGTAGGTATTGTTATTTTAAAATTGTGATTTTTAAATATAGAAGCAGGAAACTGTTTTGGTTTATTCCTATACCTATTTCCTTAATTACATTTTTCTTAATAACAAGTACAGTATGTTACGTTATTTTATATTTATAGATACAAATGTTATCTTTCTTCTTAAATTCTTACAAAAATAGAAAGGTTTTCTTATATGTTTAAGTTGGTTATTATTATAATAAGCATTTAAGTAGGTTTATCACCATTCTAGAACCCATAACACAAGCCAGTTAAGCTATGTTTACCATGGGTCTAGGTGGTATTGTTTAGATTGTCCTAGAATATTTATTTGTAAAGTATTAAATGTTTTGTTAATTTACACAGGTGAATTAATTTTCCGTGAACAAAAAATGTTCTTTATCATTTTAATTATACATCTATTGAATCGACTATAATAACCTAAAGTCGAAGCAATACAATTACAAACAGTAAAAGTATGAATAACTGAAAAGAGGGTGGATTTTTTTGTAAGGTGATAATGAATACTACCGTAAATTTTATTTTTTACAACCTGTTTCTTTGTACCACCTGAATAATAACAACAACTTTATCAGAGGGTGAAAAGAGTCAGATGCCTTCAGAAACCGGCATTAAAAATATTAAAATAAGTAATTGCTCTATCAGGCCCACACCTGACGCCCGCCCAAGCGTACCCTACCATCCGCCCTAGCCGCCACGCCCTTAAGTACTTTGTGATAAGGGCAATCGTGCGAGCTTTTGCAACGTTTTTGTGTTTTTATGCTGTTTTGCTTTTAGTGAGGACGAAACAAACTACATAAAACGTTGTTCCATGATTTGTTTAAACATATTTCTGTGTACAAAAAGCACCTAAGGTGCTTACGGATATATATTATTTAATACAATAAGTACATCCCTATTCTTCTTTTAAAAATGTCCACGTTATTATTGTTCAATATAGATCAATTGTATTCATTTTGGTGAACTATGATCGCGATATGTCTGATAGCAGATGATTATCGATGTTATAAACACTAGCAACACTACAGTGGAGTCACTCACGTATTAATGACGTCATCAATCCTTGTCCCCACGGACGTCTTCATCCTGGAGCTGTTTTGTTAGCAATTATACGATACATTCCAGTCAGGCGATTTAAAATTCGAACGAGAATTTCTAAGTCTTGTCATAACGCTGCAGATTCTTTAGCTTTACGAGTAAAAGAACAAAATTCATAACTGTCCAAGCAACGTATGTGTATAACTTAGTGATTTAAGAGTGTGTACATCAGTGTCAATTATGATAAGTGCTAAATCGTGTATGAGCAAAGAAAGTTATGAGAATGTAGGTCGGCAATTTAGTTAAATATAAGTATCCCTGTAAGGACATTATGAATGAGCCATTAGTGTAACAAATGAATATTGTTGGTAAATATAACATCTTGAAATTGTCTATTTTACTCTAAAGGAGACTTCCAAATTGCTGGAAAATTATGTATAGTAAATTCAAAAAGGAATATGGAATATCCCATTTTAAAATATTTTAGTGCTTTTTTCCTGTCAAATAGAGAAAACGCAACGATATATATCTCCTGCTAAGAAAAGTTTTTATTGGTTGTCGATAAAAAAATGTGACCATGGCCTATGGACAACTAACACCTGCTGGCTGGCACTCACGAAATGCTCTTCTCTCTGGTTTTCTCACTATAAGGTTTAGCTTATTATACTAATAATGCAATACTAATAATGGATTGAGCTAATAGACGATATGGATAATAGCAGTCGATAAGAATCGCATTACAATATTGATTTATATTTCATGTAGGTGTAGTTATCAGAGATTGATTAACCGTAGCGTGACTAGAGTGCTAAAACGATGTGTTAATAGGAGTAGTTACGTTAATACTCACTCGGCTCCATTTTTTCCTCCCCTGTGCAGCATGCCCGCGCGTGCCATCTCACGCCCAGGGCCTGCAAAAAACGTGCCATCCATTAACGTCGAGTCGTTCACGAGCCTTTTCGCGTTATTCGCTCACTAAATACAGTTTAGGCTTCGTCTTAATTTATTATTAGTCGGATGATACACCAAATTATGCCGTCCGTCCGTTTTCGCAACTTAATTTTTTTCTACATAAATAATGTAATTTCTTTTTTCGAATCAACCAGTAGAATTGCGGGTTCTGCCCTGTTATATTTTGAATATTTCCTTCGTTATCCCTTAAACCTTTTTTTGTTGTATTTTTTTCTTGCTAAAGCATTTGATTTTTTCATTATGGAGATGTAGTATCTGGTGAAGTTATATTTCTATATTTTGAAGGGTTGTTAGTGCACAAATTTATTATAATTGAATTAATGTTTGAGAAAGATACCTATCAAATGTTGACTCAAATTTCTTCCTTTCTATATGAATAGAAGATATCGTTATATACACCTTTGGCAATCAAAAAAACAATTAATAACAAAAACTAAAAGGAAATCCTTAGACGGAAGTACTTGAAACACGAAACAACTTGATAAGATAAATACAATTTAGAATAAATGCAGTAATTTAACAATTTAATCAACGATCTATTTGGTAAAGAACTTGATTGATGGCCAGTCGCAAATATTTCAACGTCGTCGGGTGTTGCAAAGCTCTTAAATTGCGACATCAACGGCGATAGGTAGACAATGAGATGCCGTGGAAATTTATGAGGCTCAAGCAAGAAGAATATACTCGGATCTTCGACGCGAAAACCGGAAAATAGTTAGAGCTTTCTTAGACAAACTGTCAGCTATAATTATCTCGAGCCATTCTCGCCTATTGATCTCATTCGGCGCGGTCGTTGGGCCTGTTTCGTGTCTGTTGTTTTAAGAGTTTCCTTGTATCCTTTGGCTATATAATATTGAGAATTCCGTATTGTTTTTCTTCGTCTTAGCCTAAGATTTCCTTATATACACACAGTACGCAACATATGTAAGAATCACACATTCGGTTGTGAGTCATTCAAGATTCGATATTTAGATGAACTGTCAAAATATTTGATTTGCTCTGATTTCCGGTAGGTACTGAATCTTGAGAGATATTGAGGTCAGCCAAATCAAATATTCCTCGGTCTGTATTACCCACAATACCCACTATTAACTATACATATCTAAAATAATAAATGAAGAAAGACGTGTCCTTTGCAGACAGAGATATTACGATTTATACTCCAAATGACATCTATACCTACGATAATTTCAAAAAATAACTACCTTTCTTGTGGCAATTTACTCGCGAATAGGTGACATTCAAATGTTAGGTGTCATACTTTCTCAAATGTTTTTATAACATCCTGTACATCCTGTGTTATACATTCAGCTATAAATTATTATCTGATGCAGGCTCTTGTGTTTGTAAAGATATTACTATTCATTTAACAATTTATTTATCATTCAAACACAAAAACATCGAATTGAATTCGATAGGAAGTTTTTGAGATACTTGAACAAACAGTCGGACAGATTTTTGCATAGTCATTACTGTAATCCTCAGACGTGCGAATGATTGTTTATTAATTACTTTAAGAAATTCAATTTTGGAACGTCTCATCAACAGGGAGGGAAATTATGCGAGGAATACGTTAACTCATTGGTACGTTTAATCACAGTTGTGGTTAGTTAACATTCTCCTAGCGATTTCACAGTAGCGTCCAAGTTTACATTTTGGAGTCGCGTTTTTTATTTTTGGTTGGTTTGTTGAGGTTTACGAAAGGGAATGCATACCATCTGACCTCTCAAGTCCGAAAGGAAAGTTTGTGAATGAGCCTCGTACTCGTACATTATTTAGTTCTCTGTTTGGTAATCGATGTACTAACAAGATTTCGGTAAGACTTTGGAATTTGGAGCCCTTAACATATAACATAATATTTTGTAATAGGTACCTAAAGCTTTAAAGATTCTTGATATTATTTATTTTGAAAACAAAAATTTTTGTCATATCTCTTTGGTTTTATTGGGTCAATCATTAATAAGAGGAATGGGAAAATATCTTTATATTGGAAATGTAACACAGAAATTGAATCATTTACACAATATTCAATTACATTGCTAAACCATGTTGCTAAATATATTAATTCATTCATTTTCAAAGTTAGCATGACTGTTCCGTGTTACGTACGGGCCAGTAATATAAAGTTTTAAGTGGATTACAAGCGATATTAGGCCGGGGCTTTCACTTTGGTATGTAATATAGCGTAAAACGCAGGTGATAATTTGGACGGACACGCGATGCCGGCATTACCCCTGTTGCAGTTGCCGATTCTCCCTTGTATAGTGAATTTTATTGGAATTATGCGTGATTGTGTTTATTATGTATTTGGTGTGGAATCTCGTCCGTCAGTCTGAGATTGTTGGCACCTATGTGAGGTTTGACTTCAATTAACCTATCGCAGTCCACTGCTCGACATAGGCCTTTCCCAATGTTGGGAGACTTTGTCCTACTGTTTCCACGCTGGTCAGACGGGTTGCTTTTAGGGTTGCTACAGGGTTTTATTTCGAGTTTTCCTTCTCCTGGAGTGATATTGGCTGTGTATTTGTTTGTTTGTCGCCTTCTACGAAACCCTTCGTATCAGATGGGTGGTAATATTCTTTCTCCATTACCACATTGATATTTGTGTATGATAAGGTAGCAACAGTGAACGACGTGGGGTTTCAGACTACCAACTGCTGTAGTGTCAGTAAAAAAAGATTGATTATCTATTAAAGCGCGCTGACCCTGAGCTCTACCTTAATACGGAAATTGTTTCTCAAATTTGAAATTTTAGCGCTGGTAATATTTTTACTTTATTTCCGTCGCAAATATCCGATTCACAAACAAAATTTCGTTTAGTCAATTTAAAACAACATCTGTAAAGTAAGCAAACAGAAATTGGATGCAATTTCATTTTCATAAATATTTATTTTATATTTTTCATCGAAATTTTCATTGTTTGTGTCAAAATATTTTTCGACAAATATTATCGTGTGCTACATAGGTACGTTACGGAATATTTTATGATATGTTTTATTACTGTGCTAGTTTCGGATACTAATATAACTTTGAGTTTCGACGATAACGAAACATGTATTCACGAAGCATACTCTATTTCGCAGAGAGATTACATAACTGGTGATATGAAACGAAAAAACGCTTATGTGTAAGAGTGTATGGAAACGTAAGCTATAAAATGCAGATTTTATTCACTATGCGGGATAAAATTGCAAAAAAATCCTATGCAAATGCGTCTACATTCCCTAGGGTAGAACCTCCCTAGTCAGCTCTGATATCACATTTCGCAAAAGAGCTTAACGTTAAGGACTTAAGCTTTGGCCACTTGATTGTGACTTTATATGCTTCGATACTATCTAGATAATAGTAAAATGTACATGTAGCAATTTCTTCTTTATCACTTTCATATATATTTCTTTTAGGAGTACCCACTAGTTGCAACATTTTCTAATATACCACCTAACACCTCTAAATTGCTTGTTAGGAGTGGAATAGCCAAGATTCGAAACGGGGACCTCTCGTTTCAAAGCCCAGATTTTAACCAATAAGATACACAAATGGATTTTATTTGCATTGTCCCTATATATATTATGTATGTATGTATTTACCAAAAGAAGTATTTAAGTATGTTTATCCACATTCTAGAACCCATAACACAAGCTTATTTAGCTATCCTTACCATAGGTCTAGATGGTGCTGTGTAGACTGTCCTAGAATATTTATTTATTTAAAATGATAATTTTTTATGGATGGTTTAATTGTGTGTTTCAGTAGTTAATTGAATAGTAATTAGTAGGATGCCTATGTGTCTGAATGTTTAATAATAATAATAATAATAATAATAATAAATCAAATAAGGAATGCCTTGGAGTGTGCCATTCGTGATTATCGGTACATGAACTATTGTTTAGTTCTAAGTGGTTCGCTAGATGGCGTTGTACTGTGTATCGATTTTTGTGAATCGCAGTATAAAGATTCTCCGGAACTATTTTATAAGCTTTGGGAATTAAAGTTGTTTTTGTCCTCGCTGGGAATGTGTGTGAGTTATTTGACCCCATTCTAACTGCGATTTTTGGGACTGCGGTCCATTTGGTCCTAACGAACCGGATCATTCAGCAGCTCAGTACGAATTATAGTACTGAAGTAGTGGAATGTGGTTGTATTAGTGGATCGCTAATACACACGTGTGTGCGTGTTGACATTCGTGTGGAGGTACGAGTCTTCACCGTTAGCAGAGCGCCGGCAGAGGGCGCATCGGTGTTCCGAGTTGGTTCCAACCGCTACTAATTGCGGTTAAGGGAATTGCAAGCAGAGCCACCTGGAGAACGGAGGACGCATTGTATGCCGAGTACTTTCCCGAGACACTAGAGGGCGCTGCTGGAAGCCATCAAGACATTTGCGAAGTGACGACATTGTGACGTGAAAAAAAGTGAGGTTTGGCAGATAGAAACCGTGAGTACATTTGAAGTGTTCTACGCCTTAGTGATTCTTAGTAGTTTGCGAAGATAATTTGAACGTTAGTAAATTTATAAGTGTTTAGAACTTAGAAAATAATAGTGACTTAGAATATTTCTGTAGTTAGTTAAAGTAGACTTAGAATAGTTTAGTAAAATGTGTAACTACGGGGAACCTATGCCCGATTTTGCCTAGATTTGTATTGGTTGTAAAACACTTGTAAAATTTTTAGCTGTGATCTTCAACTTAGCAGAATTCTGTAGAACATAGTTGTGGACTTAGAATATTTTAGTATAAAATCAACACTTGTAATTTATTGCAATTCGGTCTTCGACTTAGAATATTTTGTGTAAATCTTGTTGAGAATATTTTGTGTAACGCTTGTTGTAGCATTTGTGTTTGTCTTGCTTCTGTTGGAACTAAATCTGTATAAGTCTATTGTAGTTAGATTGTTGTAGTGTAGTGCAAACATGGAATCTTTGTCAAAATTGCAAGTAGATGCAAAGAGTATTATTGAGAAGGGTAGAAATAATTTCAAGAAGTCGCCCAAAGACCGTTTAACTCAATCGTACATTGAAACAAGAATGGAAACATTGGAAAGTCAATGGACAGAATTTGTACAAACACATCGTAAGATTATTGAAATTGCAACAGATGAAGACAGAAAGGGCACATATTTTACAAAAGACGTATATGAGAAAACAGAAGATATTTACACTATATACAAATCGGAATTGAAAGAACTTAAAACTAAACCTAGCACTAATAAACAAGTAGAAGTCGATAATACCAATGTTAAGTTACCTATGATTGGTCTTCCTAAATTCTCTGGACATTATAGTGAATGGCACTCTTTTCGCGATTTATTTCTCTCATTAATTGATAAAAACAATCACATCGATGACGTTCAAAAGCTTCACTACTTGAAGGCTCATCTTACGGGTGAAGCAGCAACACTGCTGAAACACACTCCCATTACCGCTTCCAATTATAAGGAAAGCTGGTCTGTCTTGATGGAACGTTACGACAACAAGAAACATTTAGCGAATTGTATATTAAAACGCCTTGTCAACCAACCAGTGATAAAGGAGTCGTCAGCGTCAGTTAAGAGTGTTCTAGACACCACAGTTGAATGCTTAAAGGCATTGCGGGCTCTAGACATTGATGTAACTTCTTGGGATGTCATTATTATCTACTTAGTGCGGTCAAAACTTGATGTTGAATCTCGTAAATTATGGGAAAGGGAAATCAGTACGTCAGACAAATTGCCTACCTTTGAAGAATTTAAGAAGTTCTTAGAATCTAGATTTCGGGCTTTGGAGAATATAGAAGAGAATACAGAACAGTCAAGCAAACAAAATGTAAAGGGTAGTAACCGTAACAACTCAGCCAAATCTTTCCATGTCGCTTCCAAAACTTGTACTTTATGTACAGAGGAGCATAAATTGTGTCATTGTAAACAATTCGCAAAAAAGGATACTGATGAACGTCGTGAATTTATCCGAGCCAATAAATTGTGTTTCAATTGTTTAGGTCCAAATCATAGCGTTTATCACTGCCGCCAATCCACCAAATGCCAAATATGTAAGAAGAAACATCACACACTACTTCATCCCAAATCAATCGCGGAGTCTGCGGAATCTAAAGATGATTCAGCAGATCAGTCTGTAGTGGTTGCAGCTGCAACTACTTCTATTCAAGGCGAGTGTACCAAAAATGTTTGTTTATTCACAGATGTTACCAGCCAAGGCCTGTTAGCCACTGCCTTGGTCAATGTGAGGTCAAGAACAGGTACTGCTGTTGTGTTACGAGCTCTGATGGCTCAGGGTTCGCAAGTCTCTTTTATTTCAGAGGCTGCAGTACAAATGCTTGGCCTAAGAAAAACACCTGCACGCACCGACATATTGCGGCTAGGCGATGACGAGGGATCCTCCATGCCCTCTAGGTGGATAGTTAAATTCCAGTTACAATCACGCCTAGATCCTGCTTTTGTTTTGAATGTCGATGCGTATGTTCTGAGCAAACTTACTTCGCATCTGCCTGAACGAAAGGTTGTTCAGGTATTGTCAAATTTTTCGTCCTTCGAGTTAGCCGATCCAACTTTTGACACTCCTGGTAAGATTGACTTACTTTTGAGTACTCGGGTGGTCGGCGAAGTCTTGTTGGAGGGTTTGGTAAAAGGTCCGCCGGGGACGCCCGTTGCACAAAAAACCAAACTTGGCTGGATTCTCTCGGGTGAAATCCAGAGTAAGAAACTGCAGTCGAGTCCAGTGTGTTGTCACGTGATTGCCAGCACAGATACTAATGAGCTGTTGCGCAAGTTTTGGGAACTAGAATCTGATCAGTCTTTGACTCCTAAGGTCATATTGACCACAGAGGAACAAAGCTGTGAAGATTTCTACTCCGTAACAACTCAAAGGGATGCAACAGGTCGATACATTGTCAAGTTGCCCTTTAAGTCCACTGATCGCAAGTGTCTGTATGGTGAATCAGAGGTAATAGCTCTCAAACGCTTTCACATGCTGGAAAGGAGACTTCTAAGAAACCCCGAGCTCCAAACGCAGTACAGTGCTGTTATTAAGGAGTACCTTGAGTTAGGTCACGCTGAAGTAGTTGCCCCGGCTGAGAAGGGAACTCATGCGGTCTATTTGCCGCATCACGCGGTGGTACGAAATGATAAAAGTACCACCAAGGTCAGGGTCGTGTTCGATGCTTCGTGTCCGGGAAAAAACGGAGTTTCATTAAATGACGATTTGATGGTTGGCCCTACCTTGCAAAATGAATTGCGACAAATTATTATGCGATGGCGATGCCACCGCATAAGTTTGGTCGCTGATATTGTCAAAATGTACAAGTAAGGGTTTCAGAGAGTGATGTGGATTATCAACGCATCTTATGGCGCGATAATCCAGGCTCTGAATTACAGCACTTGCGCTTGCTACGGGTCACCTTTGGTACATCTTCGGCACCCTATCTAGCTGTACGCACTTTGCAGCAGTTAGCCCTCGATGAGGGAGAGAATTTTCCTTTGGCAGCTAATCGCGTGCTCAACGATTTCTTTGTTGACGATTTGCTGTCTGGTTGCGATTCGATCGATGAGAGCGAAAAAATCTATGTCGAAATGAACGAGTTACTTGGTCGCGGAGGGTTTCAGCTTCAGAAATGGTCGAGTAACAGTGTAGAATTTTTAGAGAAGGTAACGAAAGAATCAGTAAAGTCAAAGGAAAATTTGGAATTTAAGGTAAATGATATTGTGAAAATTTTAGGTCTGTCATGGGATAAAGGATCGGATGAATTTAAATATACCGTGCATCTTCCTCAGCTGAACCTCCCCGTAACCAAGCGCAGGCTGATTTCAGACATCGCTCGTTTATTTGATCCTCTCGGTTGGATCGCTCCTGTGGTCACCACGGCAAAGATTTTCATTCAGCGTGTGTGGCTATCGGGTATTGGGTGGGACGATGTGCTTCCAGACAGCTTACTCAAGGATTGGCTCAGTTACAGAGGTACTCTTCACCATCTTTGCGCCTTTCACATTCCTCGGTGGTTTCACACAAGCACAGGTGATACCCTCGAGCTCCAAGGTTTTTCTGACGCATCGAATGCTGCCTATGCAGCTGTGGTGTACGTGCGGTTAGTGGACTGTAATGGTACAGTTCATGTCAATTTAGTGGCATCCAAAACGAAGGTAGCTCCAGTCAAAGTGGTATCTATACCACGCTTAGAGTTGTGCGGCGCCGTGTTGCTATCAAAACTTCTTGCAGAAGTTTCCAGAACCTTAAGTGTTAGCAGAGAGCAAATACACGCCTGGACTGACTCTTCGGTTGTTCTAGCCTGGTTGAGTGGTCATCCTAGCCGATGGAATACTTTCGTTAGCAACAGGGTATCCGAAATTCTTACCACAACAGACAGTAACCAGTGGGCACATGTTCAGTCCAAGGATAACCCTGCAGATTGCGCATCCCGAGGTATGAATCCATCGGACTTTGTCACATTTGAGCTTTGGATGAACGGTCCTAGTTGGCTTAAAAATAAAAATATTATTTACAAAAGGGGTCATATTGAGAAAACTAATTTAGAAGAACGGAAGGGAAAACATTTAGTGTTAAGTGCAGTAACTAATGAGCATAAGGAAAATAGTCTAATCACTCAGTTTTCATCTTTAAAAAGATTAGTTAGAGTGATAGCACTTTGTAGGAGATTTTTATTAGCACAGAAAAATAGAATCCCATTTAACAGCCTCTTATCCTTTACGGAAATTAATCACTCATTATTTACTTGCATTAAGATATGTCAATTGGATCACTTTGAGGAGGAGATCACCAGTCTAAGGAAGAGTGGACAGGTGAATAAAAAGAGTAAGCTCTCCTCGCTCAATCCATACCTCGATAGTGATCAAATTTTAAGAGTAGGCGGTCGATTGCATCGAGCCAGTATTCATGAAGACATGAAACACCCAATTATTATACCCCACACTTCACACTTTACAACTCTTTTAATTGCAGATGCTCACGAACGTACGTTGCATGGTGGTCCACAGCTGGTATTAAACTATTTGCGTAGTCAATACTGGATAGTCAATGCCAGGGGTACCGTCAGGGGGTATGTGCGAAAATGTGTTTCATGTATTCGATTTTCGGCCCGAGGGAATACGCCATTGATGGGGCAGTTGCCTTCTGCCAGGGTTAATGCTCACCGACCTTTCTATCGTAGTGGTGTGGACTATGCAGGTCCCATCAGCGTCAGACCAACGAAAGGTCGCGGTTATCACGCTACTAAGGGGTATATCTGCCTCTTCGTATGCATGGCTACTCGAGCTGTACATTTAGAAGTAGTGAGTGACATGACTTCACAATCGTTCTTGGCAGCCTTTAAACGGTTTACGGCTCGACGAGGCCATTGCGGAGAGCTGTGGAGTGATAACGGCACTACCTTCGTTGGGGCTGAAAAGGAGTTGAAGGCGCTTTTCCGCCATGAAAGGTCGGGCGTAGCACCTGAGATTGTTGACTGGCTGGCAACTAATGGAACTGAATGGCACTTCATTCCACCCCACTCTCCAAATTTTGGAGGGCTTTGGGAAGCTGGAGTGAAGTCCACCAAGCACCATCTTAGGCGAGTGATAGGTACTAGTACTCTTACGTTTGAAGAGATGATGACAGTACTAGCACAGATTGAGGCTTGCCTCAATTCCAGGCCAATTTCTGCAATAAGCACAAATCCTGAAGACCCATCACCATTAACTCCAGGTCATTTTTTAGTCGGTGAACCTCTGCTGCTTGTACCTGAGTCCAACTTTGAGAGCTCAAACATCAGTTCACTGAAAAGGTGGCAGTTGACACAACGCATGCTACAGGACTTTTGGCGTCGGTGGTCTAGTGAATATCTTATTCAATTTCATCATAGGCATAAATGGTCACACCAAACTCCAGAACCTGAGATAGGGGATGTCGTATTGGTGATGGAGGATGATTTACCTCCGGCACGGTGGCTTTATGGTCTTATTGTTAAAAAACACACTGGCTCGGATAAGGTCACGAGAGTTGTTTCTTTGCGCTGTAAGGGCTCCATAATAAAAAGACCCGTTTCGAAGCTTATTGTGCTTCCGATCAGTAATAAGTAATTAGATTTAAGTGCATACGCCATAATGGTGTTTAGCGATATAGTTTATTTGTGCTCTGATAACTGCTTCCAGTTTATAATGTGATTATTTCATGGTGGGCGGTTATCTAATTGTAAGCCTATCGAATATGTTATTATTAGCTTTTGAATGTTGTTATGGACATTCTGTCCATGGTGGGCGGAATGTTTAGTTCTAAGTGGTTCGCTAGATGGCGTTGTACTGTGTATCGATTTTTGTGAATCGCAGTATAAAGATTCTCCGGAACTATTTTATAAGCTTTGGGAATTAAAGTTGTTTTTGTCCTCGCTGGGAATGTGTGTTAGTTATTTGACCCCATTCTAACTGCGATTTTTGGGACTGCGATCCAATATTAGACCTCGCTTACCGCGTTTGCCTGTACATAAACGTAATATAGCGCTAGTGTGTACCTTGGATTCACTATTACCTATTTATTTAGATAATAGTGAAAATCTCACTGATACACACTCAATTTTATACTGTGCAGCCATTGCAGCATGTCGAGTAGCTGGTATTAAATTCCCAGAAAGTAAGACCGCTACTCGACCAAGTTTTGGAAAGCCAATGTGGCAGTGTAGAATTGAGCGTCGTATCACTGAGGCCAGGGTATTCATTGGCAAGCTTATCTGCTTCAGGTCGGGCAACACACGCCCGAAAGTCATGCGCTTTGTGAATCGGGCATTTTCGGGTACTGACATCAGTCCTCATGATTATGAATTCCGAGTCACAGAGCGCATCGACTTCCTGAAGCAGAAAGTTTATGCATGGGCAAACCGGATAAAGCGATATAAAAAAAGATGTGACCGATATACACTGAATTGCACATTCCAAAGGGACGAAAGGTGGGTGTATAGAAATTGGGAGCGGCCTGATCTTGTGGGTGACGCGTGCTTGCCGGATGTTGCTGCCACAAACACGTTTTGGCGCAACATTTGGTCGGTTCCCGTCACTCACACAGAAGGTGATTGGATGCAAAAAGTCAAACATTTGTGTGAAGCGATACCAACAATGGAGCCTGTGTCAATCACAGAAGATGACATTGCTTGTGTAGTCCGTTCGTTACCGAATTGGAAAGCTGCCGGACCGGACGGACTACACAACTTTTGGTTAAAATGGCTCCGAAGTTCACACGCATGTTTGGCTTTTCAATTCCAGTCAGCTTTAGAATCAGGATCGCTTCCAAGTTTTATGACTACAGGTGTCACCCACCTGCTCTTTAAGTCTGGTAGTGCCATGGACCCCAAGAACTATAGGCCGATCACATGTCTGCCTACAGTTTACAAACTTCTTACATCTATTCTAAGAATTAAAATAACTAGTCATATTATTGAAAATTCTATTCTCTCTTACTCTCAGAATGGATGTAGAAGTGGGGCTCGTGGCACTAAAGAGCTCCTTATTATTGACATGGCCATCAATCAGCAGGTTCGCCGTAATCGAAAGGATTTGGCGACATGCTGGATAGATTATAAAAAAGCCTATGACTCCGTGCCGCATACATGGCTCATGAGGGTGCTTGAGTTGTACAAAATTGATGCGACTCTTTGCACCTTCTTGAAGGCATGTATGGGGCAATGGAAAACGGTGCTTTGCTATCCAGGGTGTCGACACATTCAGGATGATGGTGAACTTGTAAAGATTGAGCGGGGTATATTTCAGGGTGACAGTTTGAGTCCCTTGTGGTTCTGTCTGGCTCTGAATCCTCTAAGTACTATATTAGAGGATTCAGGGTTAGGCTATTGTTTGCGGAGAGGTGGTCAGGTTATTTCACACCTCTTTTATATGGATGATCTCAAATTATTTGCCCCCAACGACCTCCATCTGATGGCGTTACTTAAGGTAACTGAAACTTTTAGTAACTCCATCAGGATGGAGTTTGGTGTGGACAAATGTGCGGTCATGCATGTGAAAAGAGGTAGAATTGTGGAATCTGAAGGAATAGAACTTTCAGATTCCACAAAACTTAGATCCCTTACTGCAAACGATACCTACAAGTATCTGGGTATGTCACAGGGGTTAGGCATTAATGAGTCGGGTATGAAACAGTCCTTGGGGGAACGCTTCTTTGGCCGCCTGAAAAAAGTACTGAAAAGTCTTTTGTCAGGCGGTAACAAGGTGCGAGCCTACAATGATTGGGTCATACCCGTCCTTACCTACTCCTTTGGTATACTCAGATGGACTCAGACTGAACTGGACGCCCTGGATAGAAGAGTCCGTACACTGCTTACTTCATATCGAATGCACCATCCACGTTCTTCAGTAATGAGATTGTATATCCCGCGGAAGTGTGGGGGTCGTGGTTTTTTAAACATTAAGACTCTACACAACCGCGAGATATGCAATCTTAGAGAATACTTTCTCAATGTTGACGTGGATGTGCATCGAGATGTAGTAACTGTGGACCATGGGCTTACACCGCTCGCTCTTGCGAAAGAGAACTGGCGCAAACCTGCAATACTCAGCATTGATGATCGCAAGGAGGTATGGAGGAGCAAGGAGCTGCATGGACGATTTTATCGGGCTTTATATGGGCCCGATATAGATTTAACAGCATCGGTATCCTGGTTACGATTCGGTGACCTTTTTGGAGAAACTGAAGGTTTTGTCTGTGCAATTACTGACGAAGTTGTAATGACGAACAACTATCGGAGATTCATCCTGAAGGATGGTACGGTTGACATCTGTCGGGCATGTCATCGTCCCGGAGAATCCCTCAGGCATATTGTTTCTGGTTGTTCTCGTCTTGCCAACGGTGAGTATTTGCATAGACACAACCAAGTGGCCAGGATCGTTCATCAGCAACTTGCTCTGAAGTACAATCTTGTAGATTTGGAGGTGCCGTATTACAGATATGTGCCCGACCCAGTTCTTGAAAATGGCCGTGCCACATTGTACTGGGATCGATCAATCATCACTGACAGGACTATTGTAGCCAATAAGCCTGATATAGTGGTGATTGACCGATCAGAGCGTCTCGCAATAATTGTTGATGTTACCATTCCCCATGACGATAATCTTGTGAAAGCCGAAAAAGATAAACAAATAAAATATTTGGACTTGGCTCACGAGGTTGTCGACATGTGGGATGTTGATTCAGCAATTATTGTGCCGATTGTCGTATCGGTTCACGGACTGATTGCCAAGAGCCTCGACCAACATCTCAAGAGGCTCGCGTTAGGCAGTTGGGTCAAGGGCTTGATGCAGAAGGCAGTACTCCTCGACACGGCACGTATTGTGAGGAGGTTCCTCTCTCTGGAGCCCTAACCTCCGGTAGCTTGGTCCCTGTGCCCGATACCGGTGGGCTACTATTTTTTATATTTTTAAATATGTTTAATTTTGTTCTTTTTTATGTATTTAAAAATATAATCTATATGTATTTAAATGAAATAAAGAAAATAATAATAATAATATATGTCTTTATTGTACACCAAGGATGAAATTATACAGCACATAGAGATGTTTGCACGTGGTAAATACAATTGGCGGCCTTATCGCTCTGCGGCAATCTCTTACAGGCAACCTTAGGATGGAGTGATTTAGTAGGAGCAAAATATTTCTGGGCAGTTTGGTGTACGACAATATTGTACGAACAGACTTACAATAATAGAGTAAGTCAAACACATGGACACAACAGCTACCTAATACCTATACAACATATACATACACATACATTTACACAAATACATACATATACACATACATACATACATATATACATATATACATACATATACATACACATACACATACACATACATACACATACATATAGACATAGGTACCTCCTACTAAAAGATCAGCAAGTACCAATCTTTATAATACTGCTACATGCACGATATAATAGACTTGTAGTTCTCCAGTTTTGTCCGAGAGATACTATACCGAGAGAGATACATAGTACTCCTTGACCAGCCTTTTGAATACAGGCAGGGACTGAGCACGCCTGATAGTCACCGGCAGAGCATTCCACAGCCGAGCTGCTTGAACCGAAAAGGACTTGTCGGCAAAGTTGGTGCAATGGCTCGGTATTTTCAACCTCAGATTCTCCGATGATCTCAAAACCCTAGAGTGCGTGTTGTGCAGGAATTCAAATCGTTGTTTGAGATATGAAGGAGTTAGGGGATTAAATAAGATATTATACAACAAGGAAAGAATATGAGCATTCCGGCGAAAGGTAACCACTTTAACTATCAATTGTGATTTATTTCGTTAGATCGTGAAGCAACTCATGTAATAAACTATTAGCACAACTATTAGTTAACACCCGACGTAAAAACCACGATTTGTTAAAAGTTATTGTGAGAAAATATTGAATACCAACTTACCTAGTCATTCGGTCGGGGGGCTTGATGTGTCGTATTTTAGTTTGGATCATTCCAGTTACCTGCAATATAACAAAATCATTTTATTTGGGAAGTAAACTTCACTATGGTGCAGGAGCTCAAAGGTTTTAGTGGAACCCCAATCCTTATATTATTATGCTTATCTATACTAATTTTATAAAGAGGAAAGATTTGTACCTATTTTTGTATGTTTGTATGTTTGTAATGAATAGGCTCAAAAAGTACTGGGCCGATTTAAACAATTCTTTCACCTCTAAAAGGCTACAATATCTAGGAGTAACATAGGCTATATATCATCACGCTACCATACAAGGGAGCGGAGTAATAATCATAAATCTCAATTGATCCGGTAAATTTCTATACATTGGCGCTAATATCGCTAACAATTTCCGTTGTCATGACAGCAAGGAAAAGTAGTATAGAGAGGCAAGTAGTGAATCGAGTAGAGTCGTACAACGCGATAATCGACATCCACGCGGGCGGAGCCGCGAGCAACAGCTAGTTTGTTATAAAGTGATGAAAATAGATTTTGTTATTTGTTTATCTTCATAACATGTGGAAGGAACCATATTAGTCGGCATAATGTAATGACAAATTGTGGTTAGCCTTTGTAAACATAATATTAAATATCGTATACCTGTGGTAAGTATAGAACTGAATATAAGCTATCGACTCAAGGTGAGATCACAAACAATATCACAATTTTTGAGAACACAATCTCACGCCACGCTAATATTCACACCTGTTTATTCCCTGAAGAATAAACAATAAGCATACATCACCAATCACGTTTTTTTTATTATTATGCAATGCGGAACAATATTTCTATTCACAGTTTTTGACTCAATCTTTTCGAACTTTTTAGTTATATGTATACTTTCAATATTTGCATATCTTTTAATATGACTGATAATGTCTTTTGCCCAGTCGATACTTAGTCAAAAATTAAACAAGATTGTTTAGAAGCAACCTATTCCTTCTGGACTTGAGTTTTATAGAATCACAAGCTCACGCACGAGTGTACACACGGCACAACAGGGACGCCATGAAACAAACAAATGCAATGGATATTAGAACAAAATACACGTTACGTAGGTACCCCATATTCAGAAATACACCCGTCTAAGTAGGTAGATAGGTAGATTCTTTATTAATATCTTACTGAGCTGTTCATAAAGTGTCAAATTTCTCATAGCGTTGAAATGAAAGGTTCGTCTATTTGACGAGCAAGTTATTTGTATAAAGATGGCCGAAGGATTCTCTATTAGAACGATATTGCGGACGAGTGCGCCCGAACTCAACTGTGGCCCGCTAACACCGATGTAGATGACCCAAATGGAGCAGCGACCCGTTTGCGGATCATTTCACAATCTCGTCTAACTGCACACAATAAGCTTAACTATGTGCTAAGGCGGTGGTGGTGTATTGGATAGTTTTATTTAGCACTTTTATTTACTTATTTACATTTAGATCCTTGATTTAGTAGAAACAATAAACGTGAAAAAGGACTTGATTAGGAAGACGACGACTGAAGTAGAATATGTGGAAGAGACATGTTGCGCCGATCACAAATAATTGGGACAAAGGGGCTGGTAAAGGATGTAGACCTACAACTAAATCATCTAGACCGTTTTCGAGGGTCAAGAGTTCAAGAGGGTCTTATGAACGCGCTACTAAGAACACAATCCAGGTTGCAGTACACTGAGAAAAAAGAATTTGAGAGTTAGTGCCGTCGATTTAATTAAAGAAGAATACGGACTCTACGGACAGACTCTGGGGCACGGTTTCCTGGGAGGTCACGTGGTAGTAGACATATAAAATCCATATGAGCCAAACCGAAAGAATATGAAGAATCCCGGTTTCTAAGGTGAAAGTTTCGGTAGCAATCAGTAACGATGCAACAATATTGATGTTAAACGCATTGAACCAATTAAGAACAGTAGTATTGGATGGGGCTTTGTCATGAAATACCAGATGATGTGTATTAATTAAAACACTTCTGTGAATAACACTGTAACGAAAGTTGTAATAAATCATGGAGTAGAAATTCTCTCGTTAAATCAATTTCGAAACGTGACTTGTACTTTTTGTAATTACCACTAATTTGTAAACACAATTGAAAGAAATCAAGATAACCTTACAGATTCTCAAAGATTTTTATTCTTTGGGATCTTTAATCGATTTCGATTTTTTCATTTAAACTTTCTATGTGAACAATAATTCAATAAAGTATTTAATTTTTGCGCCCACCGACAATGAAGTGATCGCTTTAGGAAAGTAACTAATTAAAATTGACTTAATTTATTAGTCGTAACAAATTGGAGTTGTACGACATGATTGATAAACTTAGCTTAAACTTTAAGCACGTCTCTAAGTGCTGCTCTAATAATATTTTGTAATTATAAACTCTGTTTAGAGTCATTCAGTTACTTCAATAACTGTCAAATAGACAGGGTTACCAAATAACGAGCATTTTTTTTAATATTATGTTTTTTAGTATTGTTTTGCAAATTAAAAGTCTTGTGATTTGAATTTTATGAGATTTGAACCTATATTCAAACTCCGGTTATTTCGAGACTTGAACTTTTTAAGACTAAACTCTTCTACAACTATCCATTGCAACACACGTGGGTACACCTGCAATTGTTTGTTTCGTGCAAGTAATATAGACCGAATTTCCTGTATAAAATATTACGTATTGAACTTTTCACGACAGTACCCAGTGGGTTCTAAATCCGTATGGTAAAATTAAATTTTGCCGTCATTCAATCTCGCAAAAGAAACAAGTCAACAACAAAGCTCTATTCCACATGGCCGTCCTCCTATCCGATACCATAAAATCCTATTTTTCGTCATCCGTAATCGCGGTTTTTCATATAGCACCTGTGGCTGCAGTAAAATATTTTATAGCTCACGAAATACTTCGCACAAAGTTTTGAACGTTCTGGCTTGTAAAACAACGTAGGAATGTTCATTACCTAGTTATAATATTATAGGTGTACATGTTTGTAACATACTCAAAATATTTGTTTTACAAATGAGAATGATGTTGTATTATGTCATATTTGTATATTAATAATAATTGTTTTGTTCTCTGTTTATTTACTTGTTTATTACTTTTCTTATTTACTCTGTTCAACTGTTTTGTGTTCAATCTGTAATTCCATTACCGATTATTTTTCACTTTCCGATGCTCTTTAATTATTTAAAATCAATTTAAATCTTGTTATAATGGTATTTACTTAAATTAGCCCATTCCCATTTATTTCATAAAATATGAATAGGTAAAACATCGATAGTATTGAAAGTAAGACCGGAACCATATCAGTTATCCACTGTCGGATATCATCAATAGTAGGCGAATTCGTTACTATTCATTCCAGGAAGTACGCAGTTATTTAAATTCATCATTTTCAAGAGCCAACACCGCGTACATCTCATTTTTGTACACATTTATTGTATACACATTCGGTAAATGTGAACATGTACCTAATTAGAAACAATTACTGTGTATTCTTAACTGTTGTTGTCTTACAAATAAAACTTTCTACACAAGAGAACATATGAACTTACATGTTAGATATGTATGTACGTAAGTTCATTTGTTCAACTTATTTGTTACATACGTAGATACTCGTACATACTTATTATACGTATTGAACATGTTTTAATGTTGTAGGTATATTCATATTTTCTTATGGGACAAAGATTACCTCTTACCTACATAACATAATTTTAGTCACAGCCAGCAAACACTGGGTCTAACAAAAAGCGCCGGTAGCTTAGTAGTTAAGGAGTCAGCTTTGCAATCAGATGGTGCCAGGTTCGGATTCTGGCTACTGGTAGTTTAGTGGTTAAGGGGTCAGCTTTGCAATCGGGTGGTTCCAGGTTCGGATTCTGGCTAATACCCTACTGACGTGAACCCACTCCTAACACATTTAATTTAATTCGCTGAAGAGGTTTACGGGAATACTATGTAGTAATGTCATTTATTACTACTCTATAGACAGGAAATAAATGTAAAGGTATAGTCACAGGCAGCATTGAATGAAAAATCCAATAAGCCTTCTGCAAAAAGTCTTTTTCCCGTTTTATTGTGCGAATCGAGTGTTCTGTTTCGATACAAAGTTATGAAGGAGAACGGAATGTAGATAATTTACAGCGGTAGTCGACACAAAGGTATCCCCGGCACGCGCCCTACATCCTGCACTGGCACAATTCGATATCAACTTACTCAAAAGTAACATACGCAACTATTTTATAAATTGACTCCACAAAGGCTCTCTTGTATAGAATACTAGTAGCTTTATCACTACATAGTATAAAACAAAGTCGCGTTTTCTGTCCCTATGTCCCTTTGTATGCTTAAATCTTTAAAACTACGCAACGGATTTTGATGCGGTTTTTTTAAATAGATAGAATGGTTAAAGAGGAAGGTTTATATGTATATAACATCATGCTTAGACCAACAGGTGCGGAGCAGAAATGAAAAATATTGCAAAAACAGGGTGACGCAGACGAAGTTGCGCGGGTCAGCTAGTGTATAATAATATAAACTGAGAGGATTTTGTCTGTGGTCGGTAGTTCTTATAGTACTGTGGAATATTTAACTAAGGAGGATTAATTCATATATTTTATGCAAGTATGTGCAGTATGGTTAGTTTTCATCCTTCATGGTAATGTTACAAAATTTGAACGTTTGCGAACATGTTGGATGTTTGTTGTTTATTCGCGCTATAATAGCTGAACAGATCTTTTTGAAATTTGGTAGCTGCTTTTTATACCGGGCATATATATGTTATCCTGGGTTCAGATCAGACCTTGTCTTATTGTATGGATCATCATATATGGCTTACAAGCGACGAATGAAATGAAACTGCATGTATCGGAGATGTGAATGTTAAGATGTGTGATGTGACGAGAATGGATTGAATAAGGAATTAGTATATTACAGAAAGTTTGAAAGTATCTGGTGCTAAAATTGAGAAGTTAACGAATGTCGTGGTACGGACATATTATGAGAATAGATGATAGTATTGTTCTAAAAAAGGTTCAATGTATGATTGTAGAGGGCTTTAGGAGCACTGGTCAGCTCAAAAAAGATGGATGGGTTGTGTGAAAGAAAATATGGCAAAGAAAGGAGTGATTGCGTAACTGACATCTGATAAGAATGTATGGAGGAGAACAAGGGCAGAGAGATGATGATGATGTCCTGGGTTGCGAGATCGCGATTCAGCAAATGTCGACAGCATGTAGTTATTTTTAAAATCTTGTCAAACGTATCTTTGTAAGATTTTGTTAATAAAAAAAATGTGCGGTCGGGGAACCCCCGCTAGGGACTGTTGCTTTAGATTTATTATCAACTCCGAATGTAAAATGAAATGATTTTCTTGAATATTTTAATTTTATATTTTCATCTTTCCCTCTATCCCTCTCCATCAGTGCCTGTATAACCGTATATTACAAAAGAAAGAGTTGCGCACCCGGCTGTGAATTCGCACACGCAAACACACACACATACGCATTTTCCATAATCCGCGTTAAAGATTTTTTTCCAATAATGGTAATATTTACTCTAACGTGTGACGTTTCACTCTATACATGCCATCATCATCAGCCATGGTCATGGGAGATCTGAACTGCATTAATCAGTATTTTCAGGTATATGTAAAACAAAAGCCCACAGTGCATCGGATGCGGTGACGTCATTCATTGTATAAGCCAGTTTGCAGGTCACAACGATATTAAACCCGAGCCACATTCTACATTATATCCCGCTGTGCAATGCCCCAGTTAACCATCGACAATAGAAAGGGCTATTAGAGCCGTCCATGTGTGTTAACCATTTTAGTTCCTCTTACTTGTTTTTTAGTTGTGAATGGGCTGAAATACAGAATGAAACAGGCAGTCGGACCAGATCCATAAAAGGTAATGTACTAGTATTGAAAGTGATGTACATTCGAGCACTAGCTATAATGTTTTGAATTTTATTGCATATCTTATTGATATACAGTTGAAGTTGTTGAGTAGCCTGATTGATGTTGCTAATTTTGTAATAAAAGTTTAATATACCTATCTTGACCTGAAAAAGTACAATTCGAGACTTTCTGATTTCAGGATTCGGACTACAGACACAATCATACTGTTTCTTTTAAATTGTTGTTATACTTCATGTGTTTCATTCAGTACAATAAAATTTCATAAACCATGAAATAGACTCTTAATATCTATTTTATTGTGTTACTATCAAATCAATTTAATGAAGAATAAAGTCCCAATTTATTGGAATTATTAAGTGCCTCCATAATAGGCGAGAGGCAATGATTTGTAAATTAATAGCTGCGCTTCACATTATTGGATGGAGGTTTCCGATTAACCAACCAATTACTTCATAACATTAACACAATTGAACGTGATATTTCATAATGAAAATGTAACTTGTAGGCTGATAATGCATTGCATACTTTCACGACTGTCTCAACTAAAACTAACTAATCTAAACATAATCTTCTACGATATTTTTAGTATTAAAGTTGTAGAATTCTTTACCATTTTAATATTTCATATCTGTCAGTCTTGACGGTTGAAAAGCCGTCAAAAAACTACCAAACACTTTCTAGGTTTCTTTTTATTAAGAGGGTAATATTGCAAACTTATAATGTTATTTAAATTTTGTGTAATAAATGGTTTAGAGACATACGAAGATAAGACTAGGTTTTATACTAGCTGCGCCTGATATCTTCCTACGTCTTAAGTCTCTATTTATGATTGAACAATGCTGCAATCGTATATTATTGCATTTTTTATGAAAGTGCACATCATATAATATGTATCCTTTGAATGGGTACGTAGAAAGGGTAGAATAATACAGAATTTCATTGACATTTTCGGTAGTCGGTATGTACCGATTTAAAAAAATCTTTTGGTTTAGCTTTGAGGTAATCTTATTCATATTTACTTCATTAGATTTACCTAACGAGGGCTGAAAAGCTCTAGATTTAGATAATAATTTAACTCCTTAACTACCCTCACTATGATTGTCTCGTTTGAATTATTGGAGGAATATTATTGTTTCTACAGGTAGTTCACTGGACGTACAATCAGTATGCAGCATTCAACGATCTGTTATCGTATGGTCTTTTAGTTTTCAGTGCCTCCAAGTTTTTTATTATAGGCACGGATTTAAGTTGTTAACTTTCGAAAGTCCGCGTACTCGCAGGCGGCACATGGGGCCGTCCCCTGCGTGATGGACGGACGACATAGTCAAAGTCGCGTATCGAGTATACTTTGACTGCAGACCGCTTCTAACCGGTCGGATGGTCGGTCTGGGGATGCCATTGTTCGGCAGAGGACGTCCTATGACTGCAGTGATGATGATGATGATGACTTTCAAAACAATCTTCAATACATATTTCTTACTTTCGAATCAACGTTTCATTTCATTCAACATGTCATACTACGATGGCGCGGTTGATGAACTCATCCGAAGTAGCATTTGACAAAATAAAACAACCGAATTCTAGAACTATAATGCACCGAAAGTGAAAATAAATTCATTACAGATACCCCGGAAGATAAAAATGAAGTTGGTGCCAAGCCAAACGGTGAGGACGCAGGCATGTTTGTCCATAATAATCTTTTTACAGCCATAAAGAATTCGTTTAGATCGATAGACGATCGTAAAGGGCTATTTCTCGTGTCTTTAATCT
Organism: Pelosia muscerda; assembly: GCA_963691645.1. NCBI lineage: Eukaryota > Metazoa > Arthropoda > Insecta > Lepidoptera > Erebidae > Pelosia > Pelosia muscerda. The sequence continues at coordinate 13,136,198 of OY829100.1, forward strand.
ACCGTGTGCTTTGTCCATTTTTGTAAAAGTAAGCTTCAAAGATTTCTTTTATATTCTATATATTCCCAGATCGCAACAACACGGTTCTGTAAAGTGCATCGTTTATGAATTGTAACAATGGACAATATTCAGAAGGCTGGAGCCTCTTATCGAAGCCGGCCCGCAGGCACGCCTTCGCCCACAATCTGATTGTGGCTGTGTCAACAGTCGGTACTAAAATAACTGACGTCGTTTTGCAAAACATTTGAAGACTCATAAAATAAGGAATATGCTATTGACTAGATGACAATTATGGTTACTTGTTCATTTATAAAGAATACTTACAACAGATAAAATATTACAATTAAGGTACATAACAAATATGTTATTCAATAGTTTACATCGTTACCCACGTCTATTGCGTGTTTCAGTAACTAGGCTCATTAGATAGGTAGGTATATGTTTTTACAAAAGCACGATCACAATACAAAATGAGATTTTGCACCAATTCCGCGGTAAGTTTTATCTGATAAATGAACTGCCGCCTCACAAAAACTTATTTACCTTGTCGGAAGAACGAGTTTCTTGTTTTTATTCTTATTTTACTGAACTCCATCTCGATAAAAAGGAAATTTAATTTTCGTAAAACGATATAAACGTTCGAATAGTTTATCTACACTTTCGTGAGTTTAGAGACTTCTGACTACAAAGTTAATATTACGCAGTTCTTGTTGAAACTGACAAGATTACGTTTAAGAAATAAGCTTACACTGTTCAGTCATAAAGTAGGCCATTTGTTTCAAAGACGCCACGTAAAATGTGATAGTAAAAGTTTTTTATGGCTCGATTACTGTGTCGAGGAGGGCTATGTGCGGCAGGCTGGTCGGTTTCACCATAGACAGTGCGTGCTATTTACTATTTCAGGGAATGCGTGCACCAAATACGTAGTTACTGTAATATTAAACAAGTTTAAATTGTTTCTTCCAATGTTTGTGAATAGTTTAGTAAGTTTAACGGGTTAGTGCCTAGATACTTATAGCGGGTGTGAATGTAATTGACCTTATCCTGTCCTGACTGACTATTACTACCTGACTATTAGAACATGTAATATTCTTCATTCCGCGGTCTATTCTATATTGCTTTGTCATTTCCATAATTTCAAATTGTTATTGTGTAATGCTTTCTTTCAGTATTAGATAATACATAAAAGGAGTGTAACGTGCGTATAGTTTCGAATCATTATCATCAGAATAATGACAGAACGGGTGTTATTTGTGAGCTATAAGTGTGTTCTGTCATAGTTTAATGATTGATAATGGTTGTGAAAATCGTGTAAGTTTAAATCGACATTATCATCAGTAAGTTCTCAATATATTTGTTTCCATCATGGGGAATTAGGCAACGGTCTTGAATGAAAGGTCTGCAATGCATGTCGTTAAAAAGTTGGCAAGGCAATGTTGTTTCAGGGGCAAAGGTAAATAGTGGTATTGTGTCGCACGAAAAGCAGACATCAAAAGGCGTGTATCAAAGACGAGTGTTGCCACATAGAGGGATACGCGTCAGGGGGGGGCCCTTCAATATATGAGGGTGCTCCCAGCTAGTTCAATTTTACATATAAACTACTCTAAGGAGATGGTATGGGAAAGCTTGTTTTTCTAACAAACGTGGTTCCAAAATATTATTATATCGTATTATGTGAAGCTCGGTATCAACGGTGGTTTTGTAGATATTCAAATCAAGTAAATAGTGTAACTTTATAGCTTTAAAGGGGTATAAGGGTTTTTCGTACGTTCATTTCTTTACAAATGTTCCACGTTTGAAATATTAGTCTAAATATTAGATCGTTACATAAGAAATTGCCGTTTTGTTTAAAGAAATTGGAGGAAACCCAATTTTCAGTTCTAACATATTTACATTTTCTTTAGGAATGAAAAATCCAAATTTTATGATTTTTTGTGTATGAAATAGACAATATTAAGCAAACAGCAATTTTAATACATTTTTGAAAAGTGAAAGCTGTCAAAATGTCAAATGTCAAGCGGCCAATAAAAACAAAATTCAATCCATAGTTGTACAATCTAAAATCAACTTTCAAACAAAATATAAATAATTAAAATAGCTATTAAATGACAGGAATAACGAACTCATGAATATGTAAAAAAAATTTTCAAAGACCTATTAGAACGTTTTATTCAATTGTTCTCATTGCCATACTGTTCGTAAAAATAACATTACTTCTTTTTTTAATTATTTTTATGAATCAAGATGTCAAGTACCTTTCTATATTTATACTAATATTATAAAGAGGAAAGATTTGTACCTACTTTTTATGTTTGTATGTTTGTAATGAATAGGCTCAAAAAGTACTGGGCCGATTTAAACATAATTCTTTCACCTCTAAAAGGCTACAATATCTAGGAGTAACATAGGCTATATATCATCACGCTACCATACAAGGGAGCGGAGTAATAATCATAAATCTCAATTGATCCGGTAAATTTCTATACATTGGCGCTAATATCGCTAACAATTTCCGTTGTCATGATAGCAAGGAAAAGTAGTATAGAGAGGCAAGTAGTGAATCGAGTAGAGTCGTACAACGCGATAATCGACATCCACGCGGGCGGAGCCGCGAGCAACAGCTAGTTTGTTATAGTAACGTTCCCGGCACGTAGCGACCTCGGCATGTAAACAGTCGTCTATTTATCACATTATCGCATGCGCGTGGCACCTCACTTCTCCAGTGATTGACTGTATGTTAGATTGTACTCACGCTGACTAATTGATTTCCAAAGAGCCTATGGTTACGGTTTCAGAAAAGTTAATTTTGTCTCAGTCTCATCCTATTCAAAGACTACAGGTAATAAATACCAGTAAATAATAATGGATGCGAAAACTTGTGAAACTTTCCTTCATAGACAAGAAAGTTTCTTGACAGCGCGATGGACTGTAATAAAATGTTATGTCATTCATCATATTGGCCGCAAAAGATATTATCGAAGACAAAAAAAGGAAGTTTCATAACCATCATAGCTAACTTCAGAAGTAAAATCGCTGAACTATTACTACTGCATAACACAAGATGTGATGCGGTATGCTTGTAGGAAGTTTCGGGAAGACAAGTGATCGAGACCTTTTAAGAGAATTAACACAGGTCTTCTTTGAATTAATGAAAGTGAGATACGGAGGCCAGCACCACATAAATTAACACGAGCGAATATCTAAGTAATAGATAACATTTAGTGATTCGGCAATAGGGAGAGCTCGAAATACGAACATAAAGAATTTATCTCCGGCACGGTTCGTGGATAAAATAATAAAAGTCATTTAATTAAAGGCGAACTTTCCTTAGTGCGCTTTATCTACGAGCGTGTAGAAATTATTGGACTTAAATAACTCGTATTGAATAAATAAAAGGGCTTGAGAGCTCCATTGGGGAAAAAAATGTAGAAGACGAGTAATTTACTGTGAATAATAAACGAAGAATTGCCCCTAACTTGGCGGAAACGGAACTTGTCGAGGGTCCCATTAGACTTATGGGAATATAAAATATAACAATTAAAGACCCTCCTCTAAATAAAATAGTAAAGGATTCCGAAGGGATACAAACTCACGAATACTGGGTAAAATGGATACGAAAGTTTAGTTTTCTCATATGTGCACCATAAACAAAGCTCCCCGATATAGATCAAGTTTGTTTTCAAATCGCCAACGCAAAAGAAAGTCTGTTTCTCAGTGAAAGCGGTCGGTAAATAAATCTTGTCTCAGGAAACAATGCATGCATTGTTTGGTGTAAATTGGTTCAAATAATTTACCTATAACAAACACACTTTGAACTTTGCCAGGACGGAGATAAAATTCATAAAATTACTTGTTCCATATCGTGGAAACTTTCTTCGTGTTCCACCGAACAATATGACGCATTCTCACCCGGTCTTCATTTTAGTAGGCAATTGACGTGTAGATAGATCAGTTTCATTTATGTTGCTGCAATGCTTTTGGCTAATTATTGCCTTATAGTAGATTTTTCCAATAGAAGATATAAAACGTATTGTATGCCTTAGCAAAAAATGTGAGTATTTATGCTCAAATTCTGAATACAGTTCCCATATAAATGTCGGCTTCGTACACAATGGCCTTGTCCTTAAAATTCATTTTGCCCAAAAGGGTATTTTTAAGTTTTGTGTTTAACAAAACTTAAAAATACCCACCACATTTCTTTATTTGGTTTGAACATTGATAATTGTTGTGAAAAAAAATTAATTCTGTATTATCACCAATTCTTTGTTTGATATGTGAGAAACGAATTTATCAATTGCTTTGGTTTTATCGGAACAAACTTTTCTTACAGTCCCATTACTCTAAATCCTGTTAACCAGGACCAACAATAGTTACCCAAGAAGTCCTCGGGCCAGTCAAACTGAGAAGTATACTTACTGGTGCATTCCTTTAGGCTTTAAAAAACATAAACAAATCAATAACAATATCAATACTGACAAGCAAACTGAGAAAGTTTAATCATTGAATCTAACGAAATACAAACATGATTGCTTCGAACCTTGCACGGCAATAACCTGAACACGATATTCTGAATCCGCCAAGCTAATAACTACTGCAATATGAAACAACTGCATCATAACAATGAACGAAATACTAACAGCATAGGTACTGGCATTGTCGACATATTCATTGAACAATAAGCCGAGGATCTAGCATGACCTAGATGTAATACAAGCGGCTCACTGTGAAAGGGTGCTAATGCTATTAGACAGATCCAGGCTCGCTTACTCTCGCCCGAATTTAGGTCAATCATAAACCTATGACAAAATATAACTATAACATTCACGTAGTTATTTACGTTATAACCGCGGTAGCCTAGTGGTATGGGTGGTGGACTGCTGAGACGAGGTCTCGGGTTCGATCCCAGGTTTACCATGGCACACACCAATGACTACGATTCTTTTCGAAGTTATGTGTGTATTTATCGCAGGTTTATAAGTGCCCGGTTGATGGCAATAGGCTCGCCCCCTATTACATTGGAACCTAAATATACACTGGCGAAATGTGGGTGCTAGCACCTCTGCCTACCCCTTCGGGGATATAGGCGTGATAGTATAAAAAAAAAGAAAAAAAAATTACGTTATAATGACTTTCAACAGTTTCTAGCGAACCGAATTGTATATAAGTACTAGGTATATTTTACTAATGTAAAAGTTAGTGAAAATGTGTAGTTGTTTGTTATTCAATCACGCTCAAACACTTAATATTGTCTGGCAACAATTTTGTACAGGGATAGTAAGAAATAACATATAGGCTTTACATCCCTAGATTAGGTTGAGTTTTTTTTCTTTATACTACGTAGGTGGCAGACAAGCTCGCAACTCGCAAATGACACCGCAGTCAATAGATAATTTAGATTAAAAACATTAATATTAGGTACTAGTGTTAAATAGTTCCCTGACTATGGTTTTGTACAAAGATACATATGACACTCGCACACTTAGTTCCTCTAAAGATAACCTTTATGGTTTAGATATAAAACTGGTTGTCCTGAACTAAATCCATTTGGGAAATCGATGTTAATTATCTTGTTACAATAAGTTAACTAAGCAAGTGCGACAGAATATATCCTCATCTGTTTTTATAGCGAAGATAAAGAGAAAATTGTGGATATGGTAGTACTGTCACATTCTGTTAGTTAAGTTTAGTAGAGTCGGCACAATAATTAAGTATCCTAGTACTGTTGTCAAGTGCTTTACGCCAAAGCATATCAAGTTGTAACATAGTTTCAGTATTAACTCGTCGTTTCTCAGTATATATATGTACAGTGGGCGCCAAAAGCACCTAGACAAATTGAATAGAAAATTGTATGAAGCGATGCCACTACAGAACTACTAGTCTTGGAAGTTACTGGATAGTAGATCTACTTATTTTTAGGCTACTACTTCCAGGAGTTTAATTATAAAGAAACAAGACTACTTTAGTTATATTACACTTAGACTGTCAAAGGATTATAGATCTTAAGGTGTCTAGGAACTTTTGAAGGCCACTGTACAATCAGCAAACGCCTTATGTTAGGTACACCATTTCATATAAAATTGTACGAAAAGGTGTAAACTTGTGTCCTTTGCCAAGTGACCAGTATATTTAACGTACAAGTGAGGTTGGCTTGGGCTTCAAAGATTTTGGTGGGGCTTCACAAACACTGCATGTAGTCTCTGGTTTATAAAAAGTTCTAAGTAAGACTCTAGCTGTAACAGCACCGTACCGTTAACGAATTTGCACTAAAACTTATTAGTGAGAATAAGCGGTACATACGTTTGCATATATACACTTACACCTTTATCTTTCCAACATCGCATCGGTAGCTGCCATTTGCTACTACCCTAACATACCTTACGTGTTAACTTTACCGCCAATAAACCTATCACAAAAGTCCGCCGATTTCTGGTGTTACATGTTTATTGGCCATTTATCTATTGACGAAAATAACAGTTTTACGAGTGAAAGCTTGTTTGAGTCGCATGAACCCCGCTGAAAAGATCTAGGAGAACCTAAGGAAAAATTCAACACCAATATTATAATATTGGTTCCGTATTTGACGGATCTATCCCGCCTCACGTAAGAAACCCGGACTGTGAATAGTCTAAAAGTACAGAACTCAAAGGCATGACGCATGCATGACGTAATGCCAGGCTTTGTTATAATTATAATCAGCGAAGCCTCACATCGTTGCTCCCGAGCCACATGTGTAATCATTCATGTTGTTTAAGATTGTCCTTTCATGCGTATATTTAAGGCACAATATAACCCCGATCACATTAGAAGCAGATGTAGTCGGGGAAGTATTTTCATTCTGCTGACAATCGTATCGATAAGAGCGTAGCCAAAGAGCTGCTTCCTATCGGCTTTGGTTCATATCATTTTGGAGGGTTTATCGGGGTTGACAATAGTCCAACATTACTATATCTCACGATCTATTAAGTCGTAATTATTGCTGTACCGTATGTCCAACCGGTAATAATATTTTGAAAGTCTATTTTCTGGTCATCACATACGAGTAGAACTCTGTAAGAAGTCGATTGCAAATATCACATCACTCGCTACATTACGACATCGCCACCATTTCGTCTACATGCCGTGTGCACATAGCTTTACTGCAACCAGTCGTGTTGGTAATTGGCATACAGGAAATGAGTCCGTGATCAAACGTTGCCGGGGTAACCACACTGTTGTGAACATAACAAACGAATTATCCCATTCGGGTACAAAATTAGTTCAACTTTGTTATGATATGGGTAATATAACAAGCTATAACGAGCATACCTCACTGAGTTCCGTTGAGTCATAAATTCATAATCATAAACTTTTTGCACATAAAATAAAACGTTCGTTATTATAGAAATCCATGGATATCTAAACTTATACGCAAACGATGCGATACCCAGTCACTTTACGATAATTTTATTGGCAATTCAAAACAGTACAACAGTACAGACAAATTGGTATTCTGAAATTCGACTAAACAGATTCGTACTAATACAGAACATTAATTTATAAAAGAAAACCACCCCGTTCGGGCCAGAGAAATCAAATAGTACAGACCTATTTCGCTAACAAGCTATAAGTGCAGCAAAAATCTTACACCTTTTGCCAATTTCGTATTGCCTTTTTTTCGTGCGCAGAATGCTCACATATACCATCTCCGCCAAAACCGGTAGAGATAATTATGTCGGATTTGAACCGACTAAAACGCACGTCGTCTATGGGTCCTTGATTGCCGGAGGTGAGATTATATAAGACATATCTCTCGCACCCCGACTAATATACGAGGTATGTAATGATTAATACTGTAATATAAAGATACCTGGAATGGCTGGGTTTGGATTTAGCTGCCCAGTGAAATCAGATGTAATCTGGAACAATAAAATAAAGAAATTAAAAATATTATTGAGGTGGAAGAAGAATGAAATATGAGTAAATTTGGAATTATAGTATAAGTCTAGATTATAGCAAAAGGAATAAAAGTATAGGTATGTATGTATAATTAAAGAGTAGTACTTTGTGCCCGCAGAACCATATTATTGAATAATTTGGGCATTTAGTAAGGTTTATATATAATAACTAAATTTAGATAGGTAGGTACGTATCTATACATAGTTTATGGGTAACAACGTTGAGCCGTGACCCAAATAAAATTATGATAATACCTTTCATGAATTTGTTATTACGGATGTGCATTATTTGATATGTTTATGAACTAAAACCACGAATATATATCTTTATTTCCTGGAAGACATTTTTAGTTTACGGCTTTATATAACTGACATAAAATATGAGATATTTTCATCCATAAAGATATGGGAAAAGAATTCGCAGAACATACACTGACCAAATTGATGAAGTATTGAAAAAAATATTAAAGTAACATCCGAAACCGGCGAGCTTGTTGACAGGTTTAATGACAATAAAAGAAGCTTGTAAGGATGGCATCAAATAACTGTTGCTTTCTACCTCACCCGAAACTAGCAAGCGAGTATACATTTATATATGTACTCGTATGTACCTATAATAATGTATGGTAAAAGTAATGGATCATGACCAAAGTTATTCTGATGAAGGCATTAAATACTGAATCAAATACCATGTAATATTGAGAAAACAAGGACAAAAATATACAGTTATAAGAATATATATCGAAAATAAAGATAAAACTTGTTTTCGTCTACCCAGGGCAGCTCGAAATTAAGTTACAACTTACTTCATCTCTTGTACAATAATACCGAGTATATTTTTTCTATTTTAGAACTCAATAAATAGGAGTTAGCGAACCGTCAACGATACCGACCTAATTTTGATTGTCGTAACGTAAAAAACAAACCTTTCCGTTCATTCTCGGACCGGTGCCAGCACCGACTGATATCAACATAAACAAACAAACTTAACTTTCGTATTCGGGTGGAAAAACTCGGTCAAAGGGTTTTGACAGGCCTATATTGAGTGTACAGGAACAAATTAGCATTTCACAGAGACGCTACAAAATGCCTCAGTGTACAGCCGACTTAATGAACGTGGAACATCGTCATTAAACGACTCGGAGATGTAAACACACCTTTACGTGAAGGTGTTTTAGGCTAAATTTAGCAATTAGGGGTGCAGTTACCCTCCTGCTACATGCTCGAACGCCTCATATGGGTATTGATTAAGTTAAGCACCTGCAGAGTTTCAAGGATTAATGTAGTCCTCGTTCGGTCTGTAAACTAAATTGGTTGAGTTTATGGTTAAATTTACCATAAATTATGTTATGTATAAATATAGGGCGACATAATATAATATGATATAGGCGATATGAAATGGATTCACTCGGGATATTACATACAAGATACATTTGCACCACTTATGCCATACATTATTGATAACCATTATATCTGGTGAGAGTCGTAGAAGGTGACTAAGGCCAATGCTACATTTGGTGAAAATCCGTCGCAAACCTTCTGCATCGAGACGAGAATACATGTTATTGAATGCAATACATACAATGACGATGGGACGGCGAAGTTTAGTTGGAGAAATGTTAGTGTTCAAGCCTCTGTTCTAGTTCGTCGGCTATTGCCAATGTGAATATAAATATGTATATTTAAACTAGTGATAGAAATGGACTCCAACCCTGGACCCCTCACCTCTGAACCGTGATACAAATTATGTTTTAAACATTTTGTGAAGTACCGGTATTTTACTTAAGTAACCATTTATATTTATGAGTAGTCGACATAGAAGTCTGTAGTAGATCTAGCGGACATTCTAACGTCACTTCAATCGGCTTGAATATTCAAAATCAGAACCAGAATAAAACCACAGAACAAAAATATAAAACGTAATGTTGTATATTTACATTGGAACAAGTGAACACGTTCCATTTGGAACCAATCAAATAGTTCGATTGCATTATTTATTTACATTTCGCTCTTTCACATTTCTTTTTTAATTTTATTTTAACATTACTTTAAATAAAAATATGGTGATATCGACAGAATTTATAAAATCAGTGAACACAAACTTTTGAATATATAGCTAGTTTTATGTTCATTTCTTTGGCCGAGTAATTGGCTCTGAGTATTTCGACATTACGAAGTCTAAAAAAGTGTCGGGTTTACATCAATAGGCCGACCCTTGTACCTATTTACTTTACTAGAAATTAGGAATAAATAGAACCCTAAATTTAATGTACGTAATATAACGCAAGTATAAAAATAGAAAAGGCCTATAGCTTCTATTTACGACAGAATATTCTATAATATACCGTCGCAAATAGAAACGCCCTTTTACATTTACTGCCTACAGTTAAAAACATTCAAGCGTAACACCCAACAGTACAATTTCACCGCAAATATTAACTTCATCCTCACGAGTGGTTAGGATAGAGCCAATTTAGAAGTACTATAAAATGAAAACACGGATTTTAAAACGTATGTAGAACGCAATTTTATAGCGCGGTATCAGTCAGCTAGACAAGTTGCTAACTAACTTCTAGCTAAAAAATTATGCTTATGGGTACCCCATTTACCTCTATGATTACTGTGTATAACATCATCATTCTCTGAACCTAATCCCAACTGAGTTGGGGTCGGCTTTCTAGTCTAATTCAGATGCAGCAGAACTTGGATATTTTCCGTGAAGTGACTGCCATCGGACCTCCACAACAAAATTGGTTATATCGAAGTTCCATAGTTAGGCTAGTAGGACTTTTGAGGCTACCCGTAACGACTGTCATAGATTACTGTGTGATTACTGGACTCAGGCAATTAAAAGTTTTTACGAGATAGTCCATCTCCTAAAACTAGTTGCTCATTTGCGCCTCACAATTTCTTTGCCTTATAATGTAAATGTAGATGAGTAGTTGGTGTACGAATTCAATATCATACTAATGATATACATATATATGACTATTTAAGTATATTTAAAATGTACGAAAATAATATCAAAATAGTAGAAATTACGATGATAATAAATTTAACATCAAAATATAAATACCTGGAACCATGTGACAGCATATAAAACACTGGAGACAAAAGGTATGTTTGGAAAATTATGATAAAAGCTGGGAGCGCGCTGAGGGGATACGTGAGTGTCGGCGCTAAAGATCCGAACAGACATGAGAGAGGCTTCACGATGACAGGGCACTAAAAATACAATAAATAAACTTTGTTATTTATACTGATACTACGTCAGCAGATAAAATAACAAACAAATTTGTGACTTGATTTGTGAGGATGATATTCTCGTCAGAAAAAGTATTCTGCAATCGTGCAATTGAATACTACGATGGTATTTTCGTCTGGGTCATTGATTATTCCTAATAACATCGTGTCCTATTGTGTCTATTTTGTTAAGAAACAAACGTTGTGTAAATTATCCGATAGTATTTTCTCCCAAATTTATTGAGATGATCTAATATAAGGACATACTTATGTACATATAAATAAAGTTCAGCGATAAAGCGGATGGTATCAAAATGTTCTGACTCTGCGCCAGAACAGGCTTCCGGCTGGCAAAGTGCCAACTTCCTATACCAAGACTAACGTCAGTGGTCTTCGACGGGCAAAATTTCCATGAAGTTAATGTCCTGGACCAATCGTAACTGTATTATACAGTACTGAGTGTTCTTTTTATACCACTTGCATTTTCAATATCAGTCAAGTAAATACAAAATCACTATTTTTATTTACTTTTCAAATTCATTCGTTCGCAGCAGCCCGACAGGTATGATTTATTTTCTTGGCTTCTCTTTTTATGTTGAGTGAACATCACACCCTACTGTCACAGCTGTTTTCACATATTTCAGAGTATTTTGCAGTACCTACTGTATAGTTTAATAACTAGTTTTTACTATAAGTGCCCGAGGGTGAAAGTGGGGAGCGGATATCCAGCATCCCTCGAAGGGTGTTGCAATCGAGTCACTCGGGATTTCGAGCCTCCTCAAAGCACCACTGAGAGGTAGATTGTAATCCTGCCTTGTCAGTATACGAGACAGGAAGTGGTCGAGTACTATTCACGAGAGTGCCAGTTGTGAAAATAGATATCGCTGTATCGTATTATTCTACACACGATTTTCACATCCTACTAATATTATAAATGTGAAAATTAATATTAAATAATAAAGTGAAAATTAATAGATATTTGTTTATTTTCTCGTTCTTACGTAAATAGTTGAACGGATTTATATGGCATAGAACCACAGAAAAGCAAAACTTATTTGTATATATTTGACCTTTGAAATGTTAAAACAAGTCATATTTGCACCAATACCTTTAAAATATATAAAACAACCCTAAGCAGAAATATTAATACTATTTATCCTTTTGAAGTATCCGCAAACAATTTATTCAGCCTTTTGGACTGAAAAATATTGAACTTGTTTCATTTTGTATCAATGTGTTTTCTGAGTATCGTGAAAGGTATTATAGCCGGCAGTATTTTACCCACGTGTGACAGATATTTTATAGCGAAATTTATATGAAAAATATTTTAACAGACCGGACAATATAAATCACCCTACTATACTTTGTAAAATGTAGCTTGGGTCTTATGACAGCTGTCAGTGAAATCCCGCACATGAAGTCTTGAATTTTCTAATAATAAATGTAGTAGCTGTCAATGTCATACTTTATGGGCATACCGAGCTAATTAGTGATGGGCGATGAATCATCGTGACCACATACTATAAACTATCCATATTTTGAATAAAGCTTAATTTAAAATTGAAATTAATATAAGAAAAAAATAATTAGAATTTAATCTTATTGCTTAGGTATTTTAATATCATAATAATATTTATATTTCAATATACTTGATCCTAAATCATATTAAGTAAATAAAATCCTACATTCAATCCATCAACGCCCTGAACCTGTTTTTGGATTTCGTAAGAAGACACGCCGCGTTTGGCTCTTGGGCCAAGATATAGGCATAAGATACACGCGCCAGCATCTTGTTTGATATGAACTTCCACTGATCCACTCCACTCATTCTCATCAGTACGAGTGCCAACGCCTTGTATGCTACGTATATTCCGTTCTCATTACAATTAAATACATACATACAATTAAATTAAACCTAATTATATGTAACATGCATCAATAATAGCTGGTAGTATCGATATTTTCATCGAATTTCGGACATCCCTATGAACTTCATTTTGACATCTGTCATAGGACCCAAGCTATATTTTACAAAGTATAGGTACTTAGTTTAGAACAGCGACAATTTTGTGGTGATATGCTGATGAAATATGAACAAACGTGTCACATAATAAGTGCAAAATATCGCAGGAATTAAATTTGGTTAATGATAATGCAACGTAATAGGCAAGATATCTTCATTTAGGTGGAATCAAAATACAATCATAGCAAAAATCTGTATCTAGTAGGGTGAAACCCATTGGAATAGGTATAACAAAAATGAAAGGAAAAATAATTTGCAGACATCTAAGGCCAAGATAGGGGAGGAGGGGTAATAAGTTCTGAATTGCGTTCGGGGAGTAAGGATGCACTCGAGATGGGAATCAAGAGCAATTGCACATACTAATGCGCCTGAATGTAAACAAAAAATATTTCAAAATGTTAAATACACAACAAAACCTCGATTTACAGTAATGCTACTTAGAATAGCAATGGGGCGAACGGACATGTCAGTTTTTATTTGCCTCGATGCTAATGCAGCAGCAAAGTAAGCAAAACAACCTGGAACGTGCGAATTAAATGATTGATTTGCTAGACTACCTTTACGAATTTCCGGAGCAATATTTATTTATACACTTAATACGATAGTTAGGATATGTCATATGAATGATAATGTTAATATGGTAAATGATTTATTTAAGGCGTAGGTTGAATGATAAGACAGGTGTCTCCTGCTACGGTTCGTATGAACCGTGTGGGCAGACACCTTTGCAGCAGGTGCGGTGAGAGGGTTCGGAAAATTAAGGTATTTACCTAATAAACCATTATTCAATCTTTTTGAAATTTGTCCAAATTGGACGTTACTCGACTGAGGAAAATCCTCCACTCTACGGCAAACCGTAGTCTCATAACAGTACTTGTGTCGTGCAAATGTTGTCATGTTCCTGTTGGTCCTTTCGCTCCCAGAACTCCTTGGGGAGACGGATATGTTACAGCAATGTAATGCGCAACTGAAATGTGGGAGGGGGAACTATGCACTTATAGTCAGTGGGGCCATCTGCAGGCTGTATGTTTGATTATCAATGCAAATAAATAAAATTATAATATCTGTTACGTTAAAATACTAAACCTATAACAAAATTGCCATTTAAAACTTTGAATCTTATAAACTTTCGTATGTTTTAATATCACACGTTTTTAATATGCGATTTCACTGAATCAGGGCCCTAACTGACATCATTAAACATATCTATAAATGAACAGCATAACTGATATCGTCATCGCGCTAGATTTAAAAAAGTACCTTTATATTTTGTGTTGAAAAACTAGTTATTTGAACAATGTGCTACGAGTAGACAGATTACATTACATGTTTAACTAACATGTTTAACCTGTCATGGTACTTTTGTTACTTTCCACGTCGCCGGTCTACATAAAAAAGAAAAACCGCAAACGTTTCACCAACTTAAACCGAGACTGAAGCTATCCCGAGTCTTAAAATTCAATTAGGGTAGAGATTACCTTTGTATTAGAAGGACAAAGCAGTTAAGTGAAAGGTTAGGAATGATTAATTGATTTGTCTGTATTATTGTTAGACAAATAGTGGGAGCAGTATTCTCCGAGACCTTGATTTCAGTTGATTTCGCAATAATCAATAGCGCCATTTACAAGTGTCATGTTTATTCAATCATGCTCGAAGTAAGTATGACTCTTAAAGCGATGTTCAATTTAGTAAAACAAATATTACAACGTTTGTTTTTACAAAATGCTGCAACATTTAGGAGCAATTACTATAATAATAAGTGGTACGCAAACAGAGTATACCACCATATTTTCATTTTAATTAGCGTACCTATTGATTATAAAAAATGTATAAATAAAAAAAAACTGTATGAAATGTATAAGGGATAATACGATGGCTTTAAACAAAAGGTTTTTTTATACCACTTAGGTGACAAACAAGCACGCGGCCCACCTGATTGAAAGTGCTTAAGGCGCGCAGAGCGGACTGCTCAATTAGGACGGGAGATACCATCATGTCCTAACTCCGTGATACATTATTACCTTTTGTGCAATACAAATCAAATGAATAATGCGTAGTCAGTAATTACCATTGTCACTTTCCTTTAAGGGATAATCTGTAACGATATAAGTAGTAGGTACTCGTATATACATAATACATAAAAGAAATTGGTTTGTTTTATATTATACACCGTTGCCGTTGGTACCTTCGTAAGTACTGTAATTTTATTATACGTATAATACGCATGTAAATATGCAAAACAGTGCGTTAATATTCTAAAAGTAATTGGCAATTGCCAAAACTAACAACGTTATTTAATATTATAATACGCTCTTTCACTTTCGAAAGTAATTTGAATTGTTTCACTAAAATGGGTATGTTGATGGTACTACATCAGTAATGGAAGGTATCTATCTATTAGAGGCCATGAAGCCATGTGGCACAGCCATTGTGTGTCAAGGGACGTAATAAGCCTTCCCAAATACCGAAACCTATTCTCGGGCCCTCTCCGTGAGTAGCAGCACTGCCGTGAAACAAATTACTACAGCACGATGGCAACTCAAAACCAATTCTGTCACTCTGCTAGGAGTGGAAATGCCGTCGACTCGACAGAAGCAGAAGAAGAATGTGTGCAGTAGCAGTTGTTCTACCTCTCCAGTTTATTCCATTTTTCAGTTCGTCCATCTGACTTGCAGTTTGCAGTGGCATCATAATTATGTCTGCAAATATTTTTTCAGCAACAATCGATATTTTTATATAGAAATTGATTTTAGAGCATCGTGGAATTATAAAAGGAAATCCTGAATAGTTATTTGCTAATATGTGAAATTGACATCAGTGACGTCAAGAACCGGACGCAGCTGTCGGCGCGGGCGCAGTCCTGGCCTGGGAAAGCGGCGCCCTCGCGCTCTCTCACTGCAGACGACGACTCGCCGTCTGTCGGGACTCGCCGTGACATTCAACGTCAATTATTATGAACTTGGCGTACCTTTTTATTTACAAACAGTTATGTGAATGGCAAACGAGTTTATCATGTGTTGTTTTTATAAGAATAAACCGTTACAATAAGTATGGTAGTTTATTGTGTTTTAGCCGCCAGAAATAAAATATAAAATCGCTGAAATATATGTGTGTATCACTTTTGAACGACAGCTTTATATGGATAATCATTTTTTTTTGTATTTATCATTGTCAAGGCAAGGTTTGTATGAAAGAAAATGTTTGGTACATTAGTTCGCCCACAGACCGGGGCAAAGCGAAAAGGAGCCCTTTCGTATTCTTTCCTACCCTGCCATTATAACATGGTAATAGATGTACCCACAACTTTTTTCAAGCTTATTTCAAGGAGTTGATTTACTGACAAGCAGCAATGTCAGAATTGAACAGACCATAAAAAGATACAACGTTGGTCAATCGGCTATTGTGCGTGTATCCATTGTCAGAATAGTTTCATCTGTCCTTAACGCGCTTTGGCCGCCAATCATGACACAAGCGGCCTCGTCTTTGTAAGAGAGAGGTCTAGACGCGATTTGCACGCCGTCGTCTATCTTGACCTTTGTTCTATCAATTTGTAGCATTATGATAATACCTATGGCAGGCGCTTGTTCTATCTAGTTATATTTTTCTAGACATATTTACACGCAGTTACCCGCTGCTTTATTGAGACTAGTAGCCTAGGTGCCAATCCATAATATGTAGAGGCATCTTAGCAAATGGGATATCTTCCGTCTGCAATGGATAATTAAAAGGAAAATCTTTATAAGGTAATTAGCTGATGCCCGCGGCTCTTCCGCATGATATTTGATCCCGTTCCGCCTACCCATGGAAACCTATTCCCGGGGTAAAAAGCCTGTGTTATTCAAAAGTATAATCTATCCCTGTGTCAAATATCGGCCAGATCTGTTCACCCGTTAAGCGTGATTAAACAAAAAACAAACAAACTTTCACATTTATAATGTTAATTGGACTTATCAAGGAATAATTTTGAGATGCTTACTTTACTAACAACATATACATACTTCCAGGCATTCGTATACGTACTTTGCAAAATTCAGTGATAGTTGTGCAAATGGCCAGTCATGCAGTTAGCGCCTGCGTTGGTCCGGTTACCCAACACCAGAGATTTATTTGAACTGATTAAACCTTGAAACTTTGTCCTTGCAGAACATACGTATGTATAACGTTTGTAGGGTGGACACGCGTTCGAAGTATTCAGGCGATATCGATGTTTTGAGATAATATGTATATTTAAAGGCCAACCCTCAACTTTAGTAATATCTTAACTGAACTAATTTAAAACGCTTAAAAAATGATATGTTGGTACATGTGTATCAATTAATCAAGTAGCCTGTTGAAGTTTACTGCTGGAAATAGGCCTCTCTCAATGTTGGGAGGCTTTGCCATACCTACTGTTTCAACGCTGGCCAGACGTGGTGGTCCATGGTTTTATTTCATCAACAGAATACATTATTGTCAAAAAAGCTTTACAAAAGCTAAATATAATATAGTCAATGATTCCAAAATATATTATTTATTTCATTTATTTCATTCCAAACGATAAATGTCGCGAATATAGAGAGGTGCCTTTTCACAATTCCATCAATGTTCGTGACAGCGTAAAGGTGAAGGGTTGGAAATAGGACAAGGCATTGATAGCAATTTTTACAGTTCACTGCATTCTGCAATACAAAATATTGTATTGATTGACATTTTATTTTGATTATCAGGATGTCTGTAACTCTTTTATACATTTGATCCTGATGGAATCGGAACAAAACTGATGAGGAACAACATAATAAGGGAACGTTGGCGTTCTTTTTACAAATGGATTTTTTATTTTTCTAAAAATATTCATAAATAACCTTTTTAAGCTATTAACTGCAACGAAATCCTTAAACAAAGTACAACCACTTTAGTAAGATCTGTAAAAGTTAGATACAGTTAGATGAAGTTGACTTGAGCGTAGTTGAGGATATCGGTCACAGTAAGTGCTCTTGTCTCTAAACGCATTCCCGACGTCCACTTGACAAAGAGAATTGAAATCCACAAGCTTCTTGTTGGTCGTAAAGCGGCTCATCGTGGCTCAGTAAAATCCAGGCATATGCGGCAGCGGTTAGATACACGGTCTCTTGGGCATCCGACGATATCATATTGATGCACTTATCGATAGGCTTGGTGTGGATTACTTGGTCTAGAATTTAAAATGTCTTTGGACGTCTAAAAATAAACTTAAGATTATTGTATTGCGTAATACGAAGGTAATCATAACGTTTTAAATACCCACAATTTTAACCTTTTGATAAGAAATATGCAAGAAAATTTCTGAGATGACGGCTAGCCTATACCTATGCTATTTTAGACCATAATCTTTATTTGTCGCAAATGTCACCCAGATCTGATCAGGTATTAGTGCTATAAATATTCATTCATCTTTACCAACATTCACATTTTAACATTAGTTGAGAGTAGGATTTATATTTATTTCTGGGGCACATAGCATTGGGCAATAACGATAGCGAATTTTCGTTAATACCTAAGTTGTTGTTAAAATGTGTTTGGATACACATTATTGTCAGCAGATATATAGTTTTAGCTGAATATGTTGGAACCTCACTCCGTGTAGTAAGCGAAGGCGTATGTAATGGGTCATTGTTTTTGCGGTAAGTGGCCTGAGATTACACAAATTGATGCTTGTATGTTTCAAGTGAAAGGAAGTGTTCTGTTCTAGATAATGGACTCGCTTGTTTTGTTTTTAACAATGGATAAGTTTTTAATATGACTTCGTATAGAGAGGTTACCTCATCGAATGATCTATTGTGCGGCGTCAGTATTGTGAATTATAGTTAGTTCTTGATTTTTTACTTTAAGTTCGATTAAGTCATGCAGAGATCCCAAGAAAACGATTGCTGCATAGAGTGGTTTCTGTCTTTAATATGTATTTCATTTCTCAATATGTAAGTAACCTTCATACTTATTTGGTACTCACAATCATCGCAATACTTATTTATAGGAGCACATAATAGGCTTAGAAAATAAGAACATTTATATTATTCAATACCTATTTGATTTATACGCAATCTACTATTATTAGAACACAAGAATTCATGTAGATACGGACACAAAGTATCTTTTATACCTAGTTTAAACAGAAAAACCACATGATTCACGGATATTGACCTCTAACCACTAACAGCTAAAAATAAAATATAGCGTAAACATGAAATATAGCGGACAATACAAATACTACGAATTATTTTCGTTCAAATGGACCATAACATAACTGCATAAAGTTTGAATTTAATAGATTAACTATAGAAACATTAAAATGAGATGACGAACGGATCTAAAACTATAATGACCTTGCAGTAAAAATGGATTTATGGGAGTTTACCGTACCGGTGGTTGAGGAGATCGAAATTAATCCAATATATTTGGCGTGCCTCGTCCTTCACGAAAATATACAAGGTTAACACACCATAGGGGCCTAGTATCTGATGATATTGTTTCAATCAACAGGATATTGAAGTCCTCTGTAGGACAGAGGATCACAATCGCACCTCCGATTTTCAAATACAGTTTTTAGGATATGCTATGGAGCGTCACGGCTTTCGATTGACCGGCTTCGATATTATCAGTAAATCACCTATAACTTTTTAACTTCAACTGGCTAATTACATTTACCTTAAATATAGATCATTACATAGTTTCATTCACTCTACGTGGTGCCATTTAATTTAACGCTTTAACAGCAAAATTTGAAATTCAATCCTATTTTTCGTAATTTCAATATTTTGACAATGGTTAATCAAACTAGTAAAAGCCCAGAGCTCTAAGTAGATGTCTTAAGATTCAATTTTATTTGTAGTTATTAAAAAAGTATCGTAAAGATAAAATAATATATTTAACTAAAATTAAACAATTGCAACAGTCTATAGCCGAAGGTGACTTTCAGCCAAGGCCTATCTTCTATCTAAGGAACAGCTAAGAGACTCTAATGAATTCACTTAGCTTTGTCATCGATTACTTCATCTTACTATTCAGGTACGAATACTTATGTCTATAATAAAATAAATGAATGTCAATTGTTTAATGACCTCATCGTGTTAATATAAATCGGTCTACCTACGTATAGTATCGTAAGTGCGTTTCACCAATTCCACAAACAATGATTGGGTTTTCATAATCATATTCGTAAACATTAGCAAATTAATAAATAAATCTTTCTATGCCTCTTCGTAAAAGAGCGCGACCTATCATCAGCTCCCACGTATAGTATCTTAACTATACCTATTTGAACAACAACTCAAATTTCTAGGCAGTAATCACAATTTAATTTGGACGAACAAACACCCATGCTCCATATAGTACATACTTTACAATTTAGATTTAAGATAAATATCTGTATAAAGAATATAGCTGTTGAAGTACATTCTAAATTTGAAATTCAAATACTCTCCCAAGATCGGTGAGTGATATTTCACGCACCAGGTGCAACTGATCACATTTCAACCAATAGGTTGTCAACCTATTCTAAAACTCTCGAGATTGAGAGCATTTCGTCAGCCTACCGTGTCCCGTGTAGTGGTTGCGCCAATCGAAAATCACACCTTAGACGTATTTATCATCTGCACTTTTATATCGGATTCGTTGTCGGATCAATCCGGTCGCGGCACTAAAACTTGGCGGGTGCTAGAGTAGTTGTTAAACGAGTCTAGCGCTTTTGTCGAGTCTAGACGGTGCGCGTCGGATCTCTATCGGCTGCCGTAAAATTATGTGACGTGGGCGGGCGAACGTACCATTCTAGGATATCCGGCTGGATTCGATCTTTATTTAATTTATTACAAGTTTAAGTTTTCGACAGCTGGTCACGCTTGAAGTAACAAGTTAACAAAACGCTCCGTTCAAACTTATACATGCAATGTTATTGTGGTAACAGGAGACGGTTCGTGTAACAACCAAGTTCAAAGAACTTTTATTGTACGTGTAAACGTTTACCATTCGCACTTTGCTTGTAAATCTCTAAAACGTTGTTCGCTTTGAAATAACTATACTTATGGTAAGAGAAAATAGCCACCATGTGTTACATACCGTGATCTTAGGTACAGTGAAGGACAAAAGTGATCGGACATTAAAATTGTTAAAGTAAAACTCTAATACATATATTATGTATAATTGAGTCTATGTTAATTGAAATTAACTATTTAACTGAGTTTAAACTTAAAAATACACAATCCAATAAAATCTAATAAAATCTAACACTACCGTATTTATTTACAAGTTGAGAAACAGCTGCCTATAAGGTCCTTACTCGCGTATGTACCTACTTGTGATACTTAACCGTGGTAAACGCCGTCGATGTCACAATCATTACTGTGTTACAGTCTGACTATATTAGTAGGTATTTACTACTGTGATATTATTTGTTTACCTATCCAATAAGACTAAAAAAGGAAACAGTATTTTTTTTAATCATTGATTTGGATCACGCACAGAACATATTCAGCAGTAATAAAATGTGAAGTTATATTTCTTTGTTTTCACAAGTGTGGCTGTTTAATAAAAAAGGAGCTCCAGTATTTGACTTGAGAGTCTAGCACCCTCTCACCCCATGTCTTTCTCCCTTTCGGTAGGATGCCTGGCAGGATATTTGACCATAAAAAATCATCCCCCTTAATCATCGTTTTACACTGGATTGCCGCCATATAACGCTTAATACAATTTGTTAATTATGTCTGTAAATTACAGTTTTACTTAGGCAATTAATTTTACCCAAGCGTTTAATACCCATAATCATGACTCTAAAACGTACGAACGATGAAAAAAAATTATGCAGTAATTTATAAATATTAGATTTTTACGACAAAAAGTTGAAAAAAGTGGCGTCACAGGTGCGTGTTTCGCTTGAGTTCTATTATCAACCGAAATTCCTGATAAATAGGTTTTTATACCACTTAGGCGACATGTAAGTACGCGACCCACCTGGTGGTAAGGCCACCTCGGCCTAATGGACGTTTGCAACACAAGGGGCGTCACATCCGTGCTGCCTACCATATTGCGAAGAGGGGGGTAGGGGAACGGGGGAACAAAGAAGAGTTTCTCAGTCTTCCCACAGACAACATAAAATTTCTCCAGTAAGTTCTGGCTACCCTACTCACTGTTGGAAGCACAACACAAGGTTATTATTCTCTAGGGCGGAGGTACATCCCTGGTCAGACTGCTCAATTAGGACGGGAGATACCGTCATGTCCTACCTCCGTTTGTAGGTATTGTTCCTAAGAGCTAAGTTGAATTGCTTGTAGGTAGAGTGGGATACAAAAGTTCCTGGACATCTTAAGATCTATAATCCTTTGTCAGCCCAAGTCTAATTCAACCAAAAGGAACATAGATAGCCTTAATAAAATAATCTAGATCGAGTTTCCTTGTAAAAAAAGTAAACTCATACAAATATTATTTCCAAACATAAATTATTTACTGTTAGGAATATTGGGCCTCCTTCTCGTAGAGCGCCTCCTTGGTTTTTTCATAATGACAGACAATGCTCGTCAGACAATAAATAAATATAGTATGAACTCGACTGTCTCTGGTTTCACTTGTTTCATACTCAACAATCAATAAGTGGATTTATTGTCCAGTAGCTTCTAAAACTATTGATTGTGAAGTGGCATCACTTCATACAACTTTAGTTTCAAATTGTCCATGAACATAAGGAGCCCATTGTACGATAAGAGGGCTACGTCTTGGTCGTCAAAAAAAAAATTAAAACTCCTTGTCGTTGTCCCAATTACTTGGGGTTGGCGCAACATATCCTTCTCCTCTATAAATTTCTATCAGATGTCTTCCTCAGTCACTCTCTTCTTTGACACAATCCCTCCATTTTTTTAGGCCGACCTCTGCTCCTAAGGTCCTCTACATTCATACTTTGCACCTTTTTACAATTTTTCTCATCTAATGTATGTTCTGTTGCGCTACGCACGAGATAGATTTATCAACAAATTATCTTTGATATGTATCGACTTGCTTTAGTTCATATTACACATGCTTATCAAGCTATCACAGATAACATCAAAAGTATTTACTGATAGAACTCACATTAACCCCATTCCTCACAATCCTTCAACTAAGATAAATGTTAGATTAGAATTAAGGCTGCATTTCAATAACAATTATACCGAGATCTATGAAGACTAAAATACTTTTTATTTTATAATTCACGTTTTACTCAACTAAATGTATCTACTAAGTAAAACTTGGTGACCTATTTTAGTTCTTTTTTCGTCTTGAACCCAGTTCTTATAACTTGTAAAGTTCGCTCTGAACGATAAATCATAAGGAATGTATATAAAATTATTTTCCACCCGAAAGACTCACAAAATTTGTAAAATTAATACAGCACAAAATGCAACTGAACCTCTGAACAGTACTCATCGTTACACAGTACATTTACCGAGGGTATTCCAACCAATGTACTATTGACATAGCTGAAGTGCTAGTTGGAGCTCGTTCGGAGCGAGCGGCAGACGCCCGCACTCCGACGAAACCTCATCGAACTGTCGGTCCCGCCTCTGATCAGCCGCACACTACATTACTCGCTGGCTGCCGCATCTGAAAGCCTTAATAGACCGTAACACTGCCAAGTAGGTAATTTACTTGGAAATCTTTATCCTGCCTTCAGTAACCATGGATTTATAAAATATTAGAAGTGTAAAATGTAAAAAATTTACACTTTTAACATTTCATTTTATTTTATAAATATACTCATGACGTAACGTAAACCATAAAACTGCTGACATTCTTCGAACACACTAATCTCTGTAACTACGAGTTCGGTTTGAAAAATTGCTTTTGCAATCGAAGCTTAGTTCTTAGGGTTACAGGCTATATAACATCACGCAAGTCAAGCAATAATAAAACAAAACAAACGGGGTGAGCTAAATAAAACCTTTTAAAATAAAAAAAAGGTCAGAAAGATGCGAGTGTGCTATGCAATGCTGTGGGCAATTCTATCTTAGCAATTAAAGTGGGTATACCTACTGGGCAAGGTTCACCCAGAAACCGGGGGGCGCAGCTTGTGGGTTACATAATTCTCATTAAAGAATATATTTGCATCACAGTACATATACAGACAATATGAAATGGATCGTTTAAACATTTCACAATAGGTCGTTTGAGATAACCCGTACACGACTTTATAGAGTAAATGAAACAAGCAACATAGAAATCTAGATCAAACGGACAATGAGCTCTTTACGAAACGCTTTAGTAATTTGTTGGGCGTTAGCAACTTTTCTCTGTGGTGAGAGTTGTACTAAGTGGCGAAACTGTTGCCATCACAATAGAACAAAGGTTTGCTACTGGGAGTTGGACGAAGACGAGGTGTAAGCGCATATCTGTTGCGGGTCATCGCATTGCATTGTAACCTTTCACTTGCGAGAACCAAGTGCAAGTGTTCAGGTAACACTGAACACTTGCGGACAGCATAGCAATGTATATTCAGACTTGTTAGATTCTGGCAGGATTTTTGGTTATGTCCTTAGAGCTCGGACAGTATTATCAGTACACACATAGTATCACATAGTAACACGGCGTGGTATGTCATTAAAAATCGGCCATGTCGTTTAGAGTCGGCCTTACGATAGAGATGTTTCGGGTTCGAATCCTGGGCATTACGCTAGATTTCTATTTATTTATGGCACGTCAATTTCACTTCACCTCGCCTGATGTTAAGCTGAAGGCAAAATCTCATAAAAGAGGGTCACCATTGCAAACACATACAGTGCTACAATGGTGGCGCTCAGTTTGACGGCCTCATCAGATGCTTTTTCACGCCCCGCTTAAAGGACCCGGGACTGTAGGAAGAAGGAAACACGTGCGCCGGCAAGGAATTCCAAGACTTCATGGTGCGGCAGAGGAAAGACTCACCGAACCGCGAACAGATTAATCAATGTATGGGATTGACATTCGTTCACACTTGTCATAAACGTCAAAATATGTATCAATTACATACATAAATTGAACATTTTATTCTATTCCATTATACAAAACCACGACCAACGAATAGTCGCTTGTCTAGAGTGGCAGGATGGACTACGCTGGGGGTTTCTAGCCCGACCGTAGAACCTAACGCCGGAAAACCGCACCGCACATCTACATAATCTTAATCAACATTTGTGCGATTTTCCCGTGTTAAATAGAATTAAATGTACCAAGTTGCGTTCACCCTCTTAATTATTAAACCTTAAGTAAACGACGGATTTGAAGCGAAGAAGAGATAACGATATCTTGTTTGTAGCTAAACGCCACTAAGGTGAATTAATAAAATATAAGTGCTTACCACTAAATGCAGATAAATTAGAATATATTTAAAAAAAAAAAATTGGTTGCCTGTAAAGTCGGTATACGGGCGAAAGTTTTACGTGACAACGACTTTGAGAAGACATGAACCGGTGTGTATGCCTATCTCTCTCACTCTCTCTCTCTCGCTCTGTCTCTCTCGCTCGGGCAAGGGACGCGTGCCTCTCACTCGCTCTCATTGTGAGCGCATAACGTGAGCGGAGCGTAACGCAGTTTCTTGAAGTGTCACCCGGCAAGCCAATTTATAAGACGTTGTCACGTCAAAAGAATCTACACTACTTCTATATGATCAGTCATATATGGATCGATTTACCAGACACTTTATTGAAAACCTCCTTGGAAATATTTTATAAAAAACATTCATAACCAGTATGTTAAAGGCTTGAGTTACTAGAGGTTGTTAGTAGAACTCTCATAGTACGTTATTGATTTCATTTCAAGCTACTTCATCGTAGCTTTCATGAAATTATATATGAAAATAAGGCTTGAATTCTAAATTTAAATTGCATTTTATTCATATATGGTATATTGCAACAGCAAAATTACGAAGGTATAATATAACTATACACTAGTATTCGTAGATATAAGAGTTTCGATGTTTTAATTAACAGCTGTATTTTTTAATTCGGAAATATGCGTTTTCCTATATAAGATTTCTACACTCATTTTAGTTAGGTACGAATAGTAAGTTCGAATAAACAAGAACCTAGCTTTCAAGAATCGATTTTATAATCAATTCTTTATCCTCAGACTGTTTCTTTAAGATAACGACCACAAAAGAAACTTATCAGCTCTAATTTCTTTTATTATATCTGAAACCTTATATGGATAACTTACTTTGTTTTTTCATTACACATGGTGAATGGCGTGCAGTCCATAGAGACAAATAGACACTACATACCCAAATCAGATAAGGTATGCACTTTGAAATATTTACCTATTTCTGCCTACCATGTTTAAAAACCCTGTGCACACCACTGCACGTACACACGTACACACATGCTATTGCCGATACAATTCCAATTCTCCTTTCTAAAGATTGCCAGTAGATAGATAACATCTATTTCACATAACTGCCGTTATTGTTAACCGTAAAACTAAGATAAATAGTTCTATTTCGTAATTATTTCAGGTCGGCACTGCATATTTCATTTTATTGTTTTGTATGCCTGCAATGCAGCGATTGCTAATATCTAGTTTAAAACGTAGCTACAATTACCAACATACCTAGCCGCGGTAGCCTAGTGGTATGGGTAATGGTACAGTACTAGATTATAAAAATATCCCAGGAATAGGTTCCCATAGGTTACGATATCAAAATTGGATGCCGAAACCACGGGCAATATCTACCAATATATATTTTTGCCATAACACGATAAGATTCAGTAAGCTATAACTCGCTTCTGGAAACGTTTATCGATGTTTAGTACGTGTGGTAGGGGTTCAATTCCATTATTACGACGTCATGTCCCGGCTTGATGCGGTTACATGACGCAATAACACACCTGTCACTTGTTTAATAACCAAGGCACAGGAAGTGGTTACACTGTGACGTAGTTTTGTGTTCGAGTTTTACCCGTAGTGTAATTTTTGGGCTAAACGTTGATTTGAGTGAAATTAAAATTTAATGGATGGTGAAATGAAGGTGTGCCAATAGCAGTTTTTCTGCAAGAGTCAGAAGGAGTTAAATGGAAAAGAGTGGTAGTGGAAAATATGAATGGAAAGAAGGAGAAAATGTAAAAAAGTAGGCCCTGAATTTTTAGACACTGAGCTAGAATTGGCATTGTTACAAAAAAGTTTACTTCCCTTAAGTATAGATATACTTACGAATACCCATCTAAATATCATGTATTATTTTTTATATTTAATTATTCTATTAACTGCATCCCGCTGGGTTGCTAAAGCTAGAGTGAAATCCAAAATATGCGGAACGTCATTCAAGATATTTCAAATATTCCAACTATTTTGGTAATCTGTACTACCTATATGGGTATACTCACGACTTCACACGAGTTGTGGACCCAAAATGCGCTCCTATACACGCTTTTCGACTCTATTGAGGATAACACGGGGTCCTACTATAATTTACAAGCTAAAATTCATTACTACTATGGTCTATGACTGTGGTACAAAACACGTGCCTATAGATATACTAAAATGGCATTCCCTTTATTTTTCAGGTTCCACTTAAAGAAGAAGCATGTGTGCGGGTTAGATCATTCTACGAATATTATAATGTAGTTCTGCTCAGTACCTAACAATCAATGCAAAAACAGAGAAGTCATATCGATTACACGGTAGCAGCAAATTTAATCAAGCTGGTATAATTTAATCAAAGGAAATAATATTGCGTCAGTCAATCTATCCCAAGTATATGATGTGGCAGCATGTGGAAAAATAATCCTTCGTTTTCTTTAACCATTGTTTCATTCATAGTTGTACCGTTTTATGTTTCAGTAAGTTATTTCATATTTTACTCAATAACGCTATTTTTAATTGCTGACATGAAAACGACATGGTGTTGTTTGAAATGTCAATTAGTCAGGATTGTTCTTTAGCTATGCTTGATGAAAATCTATTCAAGATGGCCGGCGCCACAAAATGAGGGAAATATGTAATTTTTTGCACAAGTCCCTCAATTTGGATGTTAAATGAGAGGGCTTGACTAGTAGAATACGATACACTATGTCAAATTTCAAATCCAAGATGGCCATCATCCAATCGTTAATTACCTTTTTATTTAAAACATGTATCTAACCCTTTTGGGAGTTACCCCTAACTATAAATTTAAACGCAATAAGGAGCGCGTCTATTACTTTCAAACGAGCACTTTGTCTCGTAAGTTTCATTTCGAATGGAGAATATAGTCATAGTCGCTTTCTAATGAAGGAAGCGATGGAGTAAAACTATCCCTGTCCACCGGCTCTACGAATATCTTCCGATTTCAAGTCAACCTCAATGTAAGTCGTATTACCTGTTGATTGCCGAACGATGCTCTGGGACAGTCTTTGAGTCAAGAACCTATATAAGAATTATTGATACATTGTTTATTATTATTTACTTATAGTTTATTACTTATACGTAAAACAATGGTTGATAAAAACTAATTCCTATCAGCAGCAGGTATACGCCAGCCAACTACTTTCATCTGGTACGTTATATTGAAATAATACTATTCTTCTTATACGAAATTATACGAACACTTCTTATGATTCTAATGCTTTTTTGATTATTTACTTTCTAGATAAACATTCAAAAACGAATATTTCGAATCCCGAATATGACAAAGATGCTATTCGCCGACAAGGCAAAGATTACGACAGTGAAGACGCGAGTTTTGAAACAAGTATAATTTCACTGCTTAATCTTGAAGATGATGCTATTAGACGTTTTAAATTGAAAAAAATAAACATCCTAGACGGGCATTGAATCAGCCTCTTACGGGGGAACATTTTAAACAACTTAACGGAGTCAAGAACCGTCAAGTCAAATACAAGACAAATGGTAGACTCGTTCCCGTCTAGAATGTTCACTTTGTCCAATCTGCATCGATAGCAATAACATACTAATTACTTTAAAATCTCAGACTATTCTCGTACCTTTGTATCAAGAGCGCTAGTGATAATGATAAGTACATATAAGTATATACCTATAAGCACGGATTTTGGACTTAAGTTGCGAAAGAAAGCATTCCCTGACGCGCGCATATTATTTTCATATAATGATTGTGTAGATTGCGTCCACCATCATTGCACTCCGTGTTCTCCTCAAAAGACAGCCCAAAACACGTAGGTTGCCCATATAGTACGTATTTTGAGCTCATTTTGGATACCCGACTCGTGAATGTATGTACCCATACTTTAATATGACTTTAGACGACTTACTACTCGTTAGTTGTATTTATTCTTTTATATTGACTTCAAATGATAGTATCATTGCTCATGAATGTACTTTATTTGTTTTATTTATACTGTTGATTGATGGCACTTGATGGAACTTATTGTTATACATGATTGATATTGATAACACACTTGTACTTGTCCACTGTATTTATTTTTGTACCTAACCGGTTTCGCCTTGTGGCATTCTCAAAGGTTTACATTGACAGTTATGCATACCTGACAGAACAAAACTGTCCATGTAAACCTTTGAGAATGCCACAAGGCGAAACCGGTTAGGTACAAAAATAAATACAGTGGGCAAGTACAAGTGTGTTAATTGTTAGCAATATCAATCATGTATACTTTATTTGTCAAAAAGGTGATCTCTCAAGCAATGAAGACGTAGACGTTAATAATCTCGCTGGAACGTTCGATATAGCTCGTGAAGATAATTCCGATGAAAAGAACGGTAACAATGTGAAAATGGTTGAGGATCTTGACAAAGAATCTAATGCTGATGAAAATTCTAGTAAGTACCTTTACTATCTATTGGGTACCAGTGACTTCTATTACATCATCATCAAATGCCTGTGTAGTCCCGGTCCCACCTAGTAACTAAGATGTATATTATCTTGAAACATACCTATATTGTACAAACAAATATTTTTCAATTACAGATATTCGTCGGTCACTTAAAGCTGGTAATAATTTCATTAGTCTTTGACCCTATCGTCACTAAAGTTCTAATATTAATTAACTTATCACGTTCCACTGCTGGAAATAGGCCCCTCCCAATGTTGAGAGGTTTTGGCCTACTGATTGGTGATCGACGGGATGGTAGGCACAGAGTTAAATTTTGGGTCGTGCTTCTCTCTCTGTGATATCGTTTATGTACTTATTATTACATTTATCGCTTCTTGCAACACCCTTCAAATGAAATCAGATGGTGATATTCTTTCTCCTTCTCTACGTGGTGCCAAGTGCTACAGTTCTAATATCGTACATGGAAAATACCTATACGTATACGTTACTATAAATTTATTTACTATTAATTAATTGCGCTGTTTGAGTATTTATAAATCGTAAAAAGATCAAATAAGATAATTTTTCGAAATATTTGCAGAATAACTGCAAATTATTGACTGTTGCCGCGCCGTGGCGTTACGCTATCTCTGTGTGAATCTATATCGCTTCGCAATTTCTGTCATGTTCTGCTATTTATTCTAGATTAATGGATATTTGTGGTTATTCTGGGTTTATCAACATGTTTCATTATTGTCGAAAATGTATTAACACGAAACAAATTGTAGTAACGTGTTCGTGATGCATATAAAATTGTATTTTCAGGTGATATTTTTACTCCACATGAGTTACTACCAGTAACAGAAAGATTGTTGAAAAAGGGTAAGCATTGCCTGTTTTAGTACAAATAGTATTTCAGCTTCTACAATTAGGTAATTAACTCTTCAGATATGTCACGGAGATGTGACATTCCTAATTAAATTGTGTTTCACTTAACTCTTTTTTTACGAATAAATTATTAACTTTTCAGTTGACTTACCACCTGGAAGTAAGTACTGATATAAATTTATACATAAGGTACTATTAGATATTCAATATTTTGTGAAAACATTAACATTTTTGTTATTTTTTTAATTAAACAGTAGGAAGAGGTATAGTAAGCTCATCGAAAAGCCCGGAGGACTTGGCAGACAAGATCTTTGCAGCTTACTGTGAGTATACATAACGTAGATACTTTGTCATCTGCATGCCCTTGTCCGAATTATTTGGAGTTGGCGCAACATGTTGTTCTCATCCATACATTCCTGTCACATGCCATTTCCTCAGCCATTCCCTTCCTTTCCATGTCACTCTCACGAAATCCGCCTAGCTTTCGTCACTGTGCACAGAGGCTGTTTGATAGCACTTAGCATAGCTAGTTGTACGAATCTACTCCCATGTTCATTAGGCTAGTGCTGTTTCGGAGTATAGCCATTATAATTAATTTTATAGTCCGACACAACTAGGATTGCGTCATTCGTTGAATAAATACATGAGATACTGTGTCAAATTTAGTTACACTGCGTCATATATTTCATTTAGCTGAAAAGCAAACAGAAATTTGCCCAAACGATCAACTCATTTTAACAATGTTACTCATATTCACCTCCAAAGTCCCGCTACCAGCGTACATTGGGTAAATCGTTTCATAGTCCCCGACGGTCTCGGTGCTGGCGCTTAATGGGGAGGATGATACAGATCAAGTATCATTTCCCCAAAAGCTGTGGCAATGGAGGGTTATACTGCTGTCGTTTAGCGGGGAAATGGCACAAATGAAGTATCATTAGTCTCCCTACTAGATTCATCGGGGAGTGTGGAATTTAGTCTTTAGTCTCTGAGCACTACTGTTCGATACTGGACATCTTTGGAGTTTATTATATACTAAGTGTCTGTGTGTGTTTTTCTGTACCGTAGTGTTAGAACGTTTGACTGCTAAGTCAAAGATCGCGGGCGCGATCCCCGCTCAGGGCAAACATTTGTATCGGTCTGCATGTTTACTTAAAATGCCTACTTATCTAAGTATCCGCATTCTAGAATCCATAACATAAGTTTGAAATTAATGCTTTGAGTTTACATAGTGCTGCATAGAAAGTCTAAGAAATGAAC
Source organism: Pelosia muscerda (assembly GCA_963691645.1). Lineage (NCBI taxonomy): Eukaryota > Metazoa > Arthropoda > Insecta > Lepidoptera > Erebidae > Pelosia > Pelosia muscerda. The sequence goes on from OY829100.1 coordinate 13,168,276, forward strand.
TAAAAATTACATTAATCTATTTTGTTGACAGTTTTAACTATGAAAAGAATTGTGATTTTGAAAGGTACTAGTATGAGTTTTCAATATTTTCGAATAGCTGATTAAACTCGTCAGTCGTCACCAATTAGTGAAATTTTATTAATTATATATTACAGCTGAAGCCATCGTGGGTTTGGACGCACTTCAAGCGCTAGCAATTGAGGGCGATCGTACGTACAATAATACCCATTTACTAACCATAAACTGGTTAATGTTTATTTAACATTGACATTAACCATTAACTGAAACATTTTTCGAGTACTTTCTTTCTTAAATTTCGAAGATGTATCAGCGCAGTACGATGCGCAAGCAATCTCCAATATCCATTTGTCAATTTGTCAATAGATTTGATGAGACAATTCATCAAGTCAATTGAAGCCACCAGTTTTTGAAAACAAAATCAGTTTATATTTTCTTTGACAGCGGAAGATTACAAATACATAGTGAGGACAATGTCGAAATATCCACAAATAATGATACGACGACCAGGTAATTTATATTATTACTCAGTATTTACTTTAGTGACTTAAATTGTTTTATTCTTTAAATAATCTTTCGGACATGTATCGACCATTTCGGTAAAAAAAAGAATTTTGCAAATTCGTCCAAAAGCGAGGAGGCAGCGCGCTCTTTCTGAACAGGACAAAGGTGTAGAGACCGTAGCCCCACACCCGAAAGGGCCTTGCTGGCCCTGGGTCCGCCAAGGCGTGAGGGATTTGCCAGAGTCTACCTCTCCATTGGCAACTGATAGCCCAAGACGGTCGTACGGTTTTAGTCGGTTCGAGTCCGACATAACTACCCTTGCTGATTTCGGTGGAAGGTTTCCGTGCAACATTAATTAGATTTATGATACAAGACTTAATCATGAATGATGATGAATACCAATGACCCCGCGACTATTCGTTCAATTCGTAGGTAGTCGGGAAAATCAGCATTTTACACTATATCGCGACGAAGTTCCATTTTACACCTAATATGCGGAAGTCACTAATATTTAACTATCATGGACTACCATAAAGTGAACGAGTGAAGTTGATATGGACTACAATTCAAAAACAACTGTCGTGCTTTTCATAAGTCTGTTTTGTGTTTAAATTTCAGATAAAGAGATCGAATCACATCTACCAGTTAAAAGAAGTCGCTACAAACGTGAGTAATAGCTGCTTTTATTTTAGCAATAGAAAGAAAAAAATTAACCGATAATTTTGATTTGCAGTGCTAACAAAGAAAGAAACTAAATTTCGAAAGGCAGCGGAACTTAAAGTAGCAAAACAAAAGAGAAGGCAATTATGTAAGTCCATGCTTATTTTTAAATTATATACTTAATATCGCTTGCTATAAATACAAGATAGTGATATTATAGTCTTAGGATGAATGTTCATGGCACACATTGAGACCCCTACAGTCGAAACTTCAGTATCGGTTAATAGGCTTGTAGAAAATATATCGATACATCGATATATCGATATTATTTTTTCTAAACATCGATATTTTTGAGCGATATTTAATTCTTCGATATATCGATGTATCGATATTAAATTCCAGGTATCGAAAAGGTATAAAAAACGATATTTATTATGATATAAAAGTCCTGAAAGGAAAGCTTTTCAACTAAAACTTTTAGGCAACGTATGCTTTTATATAGAATGCCTGCTGTTGCACCGGCATTGTTTGAAATAAATACATTTATGTCTGTATTTGCAAAAGGATTTGCGGAAATTCTATTTCACTGAGCCTCAATTTGATATATAGATTAGAAGGCGAAGGTGGAAACGGAGCTCCTGCGTTAGCCTTCGTGGTTGTTTTTTTTTGTAACCACCATTAATTTATATTAAAGCCCGCTGAGTTTCTTGCCGGAGTCTTCTCAGGCCGGGGCTCGAACAGATGGTCCATTTGCTCACTGATTTATAAAATATTGTTGATAATGACAAATTTTGTAATGCCGTTTAATGGTCTTGGTATTATGTTTCTTGATAATATTTCATATTTCAATTACTGGCTGCGCAATGGGCATTCTATTAGGCAGGCTCAGACATTTATAGAAAAGCGGTTTATACACATTGCCGGTAATAAAATTAGTATTCAGAGTGCCATTATTATCTGGCAAATCATAGCGATATATCGATATATCGACATTTTTTTATAAAAATATCAATATCGATATTGATATATTTTTTTAATATCGATACAATATATATCGATACTTTTTTGCATTTCCTACATCCCTATCGGTTAACATACGAAAATCTGTGGCGTTACTGGTAGCCGGAGCTTTATAAAATCCGACGGTCTAGCTACACAGAAAATAGCGAGCTTTATCCGCATCGCAGTTAGATTGAATACAGACTCCAACTGAGTTAGTAAAATATTCCGATGCTGATAGTGATACTATCAAAGTAACAATATTCTCAATACTCTCAATTCGTCACTCAATCACGGGTAGATTACATAAATACGAAAAACTTTATTCCGAAAGTCACAATCACGAATTTCAAATTTATGACTTTCGGATAATAAATATCGTGTTTTTGAGTTTTGTTTAAGTTTCGTTTTTCAGGATTTATAATATTTAGAATTACGAAAATCGGAAAATTGAAATTCGGAATTAAATGATTCGGAATTTTTGGGTATTGCTCTGAAATACGCATAATTACGTTAGCACAATTAGATATTGTGTGGATATAGGTTCTATTTACTTTCCTATAATAAAACTGAAATTGATGTTCTACATTTAAAGTGAAAAAGCTACAAAAGAAGATGCCGAAAAATCGACACATCATCGTCAATCCTGATGATAAGAAAAATAAACGTCGATCGCAAAGGCGGTCCTTGAGAAAAGGTACATTTAGTAGTATACTAGTATAACTATTAAGAGTATAATGTAAATTTATACTAAAACCTGAAACCATGTGTGATACTACAATAGGGAAAGCTGAATTTTAAATGTACTTATATACATTACAACAGGAAAACGCCAATGGCTTCGCGTACGAATGCCGCTTGTATACCAATGAGTATTAGGGACTTCATAAGATTATTCAAACGTAAAGAATATAGGATTTCACTAGAAGTGTGATAAATTAAAATACCTATTGAAACGTGGTCCATGCAATAATAAATCGATACCTTAGCGTATAGAAGGCAAATGAGGTATTTCCCATGACCAGTCAATGATCGATCGAATGATGATTGTCAATGAACAAATGGTTTCCATCTATTGCCTCATGTGTATCACGAATGCCCACACTACGTACGTATCGTTACATATTTTTTGCACGAGATTAGCTTTAGCACCAAGGTGTTTACCCGACATCAGCACCATATTATTTGCACGAAGCAGGTGCATGTATGCACAAGCAAGAGACATCGGACAACTGTATAGTACATATTTAAACGCTACTAACGCAGCCACAGAGTAATAATAGGTTTTATGCGTGATTTAAATCGTTAAAATATCGCATGTGATCCTAGACATAGTATGTTATTTGAGTGTGAACTTCTCATCTGTTTTATTGTTTACGACATTTTATAACACGTAGCACAGACAACATTTTTGATTTACCCTACGGCATGGCGTTTAAATTATAACTTGATATTGACTGTTTCAGCGTTATTAGAGCCTGGGTGCACATGGCATTACGAATGCAGAGACCCCCGCAATTTAGAATCATGCCATTTAAAAGCGAAGTGCGATAACAATACTTTGTCTAAAGGTCATATGGACGGTGAGATACTTAACTGAATATTATTCTGATTATACCAGGTCTATAAATTATTCCGAGGTAAAGGACTCAAATGCGACCGAGATTAAGGCAAGGATGAAAACTATTCTTACCACAGTTTCAAATTGCATAATCCCCAATGTATGACTAATGCTGTTAAATATATTTTATAGGTTCAATAATAAAGCCTGAAGAAAGTAAATAAAAAATGGTTTGTACACTGTTAAGTATAAAGATATAATACAGATCGCCGAATTTTTGTTTCATTTCAGAAATCGCTTAAAGATAGATAAATCTGTCTATAGGGGGTAATCACGGGAACATTTGGTAGTAAAAACAGCTAAACAAAAGTTAAAAATTCACAAACTGCCCGGTTTTATTTACAGAAATCATTCCACATGGGCCTGAAGAGGAAGAACGTATGTCAGACAGCTTTCGTCGTGCAGGTAACCTCTATTCATATTAGGAATCAAACAGTGGTTTCATTATTCAAGAAAAAATATTGAGTATACGTCATGCTTGTGTTACATTAAATTATCTCTACTTGTTAAACTACAAGATATCTCCACCAATGTTTAATCATTTTTAACAAAAAAAATCGAGCCTAAAAGAGTCGGTTACAAGCAAACAAGCATACATACAAGTGAAACTAATAGAAGCGTATTAATAAAAATTATTTAGGTATAGGCATTAGGTATATGTGTGTGTTATGTGCTTTTCGCGATTGGCTTGGATCTCTATCTAGTATAATATAGCTAATTAATATTGCCCTACAATAATAAAGAAGAATTCATTTATATTTGATCGTATCATTAACAAAAATGTAAAATCTTTCAAGTGAGAGGGATGAGCTCACTAATTACAAGTAATTCAATATAGGCCGAATAATTGAATTAGGTGTAGGTATTATAAAATGAGTTACTTTAGTCTGGTCTCTAATAGAATAGAATAGAATAATAATGTTTGTATAAACATTATTTCACAGTGGGCGTTTCAGTGGTTGACGAAGAGGTTGAGAAAATAAGTAAGTATTTTTATACTTTCAGTTATTTCTCACATTAATATAATTGATAATTGCACATTTACTTTTTATTATTGCTTGAGAACTGCTTCAATTGTAGATAATACAATCTACTGTTGTTCATAATAAATGCTCAATCACGCAATTTTCTCCATTTCTTTAATAATATTAGTGATGTAATTTAGTTTCAACTTTTAACTACTTATTTATTAAATAAGACGTTCTCATTCTGTCAGTGATATTCGTGCCCGATGCCGAATTATGGCAACGGGCAAGTAACACCTGCCAAATTTACCAAAAATCTGGACGAAAGTTTATTTATCTGTTTACTTAACCTTCACTAGTAGTACCATTGACGTTCAATCATTACCTATGAAACATCCAAGTGTTCCACGCGAACTTTTGGAGGCAGAGGTGTATTAAACATCCACATTTCACTAATTTTGATTTTCGGTCCCACGTATTAGGGGGCGAGTCAATACTCTATCGTACACCCAAAAAGTATGTAGATAATTCAGAGGTCGATTCAACACTAATACTGCTACATAATGACTTACCTATAATTATAAATACTTTTTTACATACTAAAAGTATTTTTTATGTTCAGTTGCCAGACATATCTTACAAATCAGGCCGGAAAATTTCAGTAAGTCACATTTTAACTATCTGTTTTGATAGTATTCTTATTCAACTCTGAAAAATTTATTTGAATATTGTTCATATTACTTTACAGAGCAGAAGGATTACCACTTGGAAAGTGTAGATGAATATTTCAATATGCTTATGGCACGACATTCGGGTAAGTTTCGATAGAGGAGTCTTTTAGTATGTGTCTTTAAGCGGACTGATGAAAAGAGCATAGCTTTGTTTAGGATTTTATTTTTTTATACCACTTAGATGTTAGACAAGCAAATGTCTCATTTAATGGTGGTTACCGTTGCCTATGGTCGATTGCCACACTCATGCTGCCAACTTTATAGAAATCTTCTAATGCCCTTCTTGAAAGGAGGTGGGGGAGAGCTGAGAAGGTTATGCGATAATCACCGATTATCGACGGATTTAGATCCGGCGCAAACGCAGTAAAAAATAACTTCATACCTGGGGTTACATCTTATATTATTATATTCTAGCTTAATAGTGTTGCAAGTGAAACAGAAAGACTCTTAAATAGACGGTTTTAGGTAAACCATATTATGATAGGAGGTAAGCAATTGAGAACTTCATAATTTTGGAAGATATATGATATCAGAAGATATATGATATGACTCAGATAAATGTAAGAAAAAAAAAACCAGGAACGTGTAATCTAAATCGATTTAAATACATACTATGATTGATATGTGACATGGTTTACGTTTAAGTTTCTGAAGCTCACGGCGAACCAAGCTATCGTTCTCTGAACCAACTCCGTTGAAGTAGACTTTCTATCTAACTACGATACGGCTACTGCCTTCGGACCTCCACAACCAAATTCGCGTTCACTACAGCTTTTGCTGAAAACGGCACAAAGCCACCAACGGCAAAAAACCAATCAAAACAGTAGTGTATTGTCAGGTTCTAAAGTACAAATCTGGAAAGAAAAAAGTCTTTATTTTATCTTTTGGCGGTGTTGACTTAGAAGTTTTACAGTTTGATGATGTTACAGAGTATGTGGATATGAATTTCAACTTAAAGATTCTGTTTTTCCTCTTGTGGTACGCATCTCTAAAACGAGAAATGGTGTGTGTTGTAAATAATCTGCATTTTTTATTATAGGTTCCACAACACCAATCACTCCAAATATGGATGATGGCATCGGAAATCGCGGGACAAATGATCAAAAACAAAACTCAGACGTAAAGTCATTGTTTTTATATTTAAAATTAAGACAATATAAGATTAAAATGATATGATGCGCGAACGTTTGAACGGCCGCCGCTTCCTTCTGCGAGCAAGTAATGTTCCTGAGGGTAACGGCGGACAGAGACCGGAGGAGACTCTTGAACCGCACAGCACGCGACAGCGGCGGTAGTGCGCGATGCGCGCCTTTTCGTACCGAGGGGATATATAAGGAGAACTTGGTCCCCACACCGGAAGGAGACCATCTCTTAAGAGATTATCCCAGCTCGCCTCCGGCAGCTGAAGGCCCGAAGACAGTGTGCGTTTTAGTCGGTTCGAGTCCGATATAACCCCTAGCACCAGTAACGGTGGGTGGCATTTACTTACTAAAAATGTACCAAACATTATAATTTAAACCATAAGTACACTTAAGTTCTACTATTATATTCATAATAATAAGGTAATGACCTTGTGAAATAAATAAATAAATAAATCTAACTTCAGACTCTCAGACAGTCAGACAGACATAGGTTTACGGATAGAGTATCTAACTAGACAAACTTTTGTATTCAATGCATACGAGTTGGTCTTCTCTGCCTTTTTAACTTCGGTAGTTGGTATTCGGGCCTATTATAAACAATAAATAAATGTAACTTGCCCTTATCAGTACCTATTGGGTCTCCCTCTTTGCTTTGGCTAAAAAAGAATAGCGGTCGGTAGCGTTTTTTAACGCTTGACTGCCAAATTGGCTTGCCGTGCCGTCAAAGGGGGAATGGTCGAATGCCTACAGCCACATGAATTGGGTTTTGGGACACGATACACGGGCCTTTGTTAATGGATGGATGTAACTGTAGAGTGACGTCAAAGACAAAATCCCTTCTCTCTACCTCTGTCTCCATCAAGTGTACAGACTTGCTTCCAATCTCTTCTTTGACAATAAACTCATTTTTTCAAAGGTGGAAGCCCAACAGGAGCATCCACTAGGTCCCTTCTTTTCTAGCCTTAGAGACCTAGTTCTAGAAGTAAATCCCTTCAAGTGCGAGTTTTTCTCTTGTGGCACTGAGGCTCAAACATACTTTCCTCAACTAAATACCATGTTACCTAGTGTTAAGGAGTTTTCTATTTCGGATTGAAATCTGTTGGCCTCGTAAATTTTTCTTTCCAGTTTCTGAATTCATCACTGCTCGAAAGTAGTTATTGAGGACTACCCCAACTGGTCCCTGTCCCAAGGAAGTCTCCTCCTTCAACGATGCCTTGAAATCGGTGGTGGAGTTAATCCTTAACGTATCCTTAGATCTAACTCAGTGGAGACATATGGCTCTGTCAATCCGATGTGTTTGCGTGCGTGAACCGGGCAGCCTTCTGCCAGAGGCAACTAACCTCGTTACCTGATAAACTAAACTAAACTAAACCCTGATCGTGCCTTTAGTGTCAGACACTATCAGCCTGATCGCCCTTAACTACGAGTATCTTCAGCGGGCATGAAAAGAGGTGGGAGTGAGGCGACTCCAAGCTTTATTATTAGAGGGTGCGGCGGGGGCCAATACGGCTAGACTGCAGCAGTATCACAGCCGGAATGTGGACCGTGGTTCCAGACATTACCGTTGCCTCATCTGGGTACCCTACCCGACGACGACCCTTTGCGTGCGTCCTGTACGAACCTTGCATATGCATCTGCGATTCCATGGTTTGGAAGCGAATTGCCATAACGCTCTGAAGTTTCTGCGATACCACACTCTGAACGATATTGTCTGCAGGATCCTTGTATCGGCGAATGTACCCTGCGTACTTGAATCTCTAGTAAGTGACTAACTTTGGTGCACTGGACAACAGCATGTGCATGCTGTGGGCCGCAACTTGTGTCAACACTGTAGCCGTCAGCCACCTGAGTCGCACCGCCCACTAACCAGAGGAAAGATTCAAGTACACTGTACCATTTCGTGCCAGTAGCTGTGGAGATCCTAGGGAGCTGGAGAAAAGTGAAACCAATGGCCCTTACAAGGCTTTTCATCACTCATCACATGAGAAATTCATCAGTATTCTCTATGAGTATCTACTCTATACTACTGATAATACTGATGAATTTCTCATTGGATTGTTCTTAGTGCAGAGGCTGACCATCGAAATCTGACATGGAAATGCACCTTTGCACCGGGAGCGATCGTGAGCGGGCTATGCGATTAGTAGATAGTGGCATTTATTATTATTTATTTAATGGTGATAGTAGTAGGACGCGGTTATGAAATAATTTTCTCTGATCAATTTTCAAAATGGCAGTTTATACAAATATTGCTTTATTTTTCCTTACGCAGAAATTCTATACGGATGGTCGCACGACAATTCGTCTTTTTTCCAATTTTCCAAGAGGATCATTCGCAAAGGTATTATTTTCATATTTTTAAATTATGGCCTGTATTCTAGAATGACACTCAATTTGAAACTCGATTTATCTGAGGACCGATTGTATAGACTGTCGGTTCAATCTGTCCTCAGATAAATCCAGATTCAGGCTAAAAAAAATAGCTAAATTAAAAGGCAAGGAAAAATAGACTTAATATGATAATATTGTTTATCGTTTTAATTACATGTGGCTCCTCATTAGGGCCATTTATCCACGACATTTAAGCCGGTATCAGCGCCTCACTCCCCAGCTGGCCCAGATTCACTGAAGGCCCCATCGACTGTAAGACTACGGTCTCTACATCTTTCGTCGAGTAGGGAGGTGTTGCTCAGGAGGCCTACTTCTCCTAAGGTGACAGGAGGATTCACCTGTCACCCCCAGACCCACACTCATAGTAAATGGAGGTCATTCTGCCACCTCAGTCGCCCGGGTCGCCTCCGCTCGTAGCGGACAGTACGCGTTTGAAGTCTCCTCCGGGCACGCTCCGCCGCCTACTTCTGGAGCATTACTTGCTTATAGAGGGTAGCGGTGGCAGTCCACGAGCCCGTTAATGGCACTATCGTCTTGAGGTGGAGATGTGGCGCGCGAGAGAAGTCCCACCTCTAAGACCGCCATGAGGACCCGGCATCCCTACCTTCTGGATCCGACTGTCTCTAATCTTTTATAGCTATGCATATGAAGATTTATAAATTAGATCTTACGAAACACGATGTTTAATAGAGGGTGGTCTAAGCTTGGAGGTCGTGAGAGAACATAGCCATATTTACCTGTAACAAACAATAAAAAAATGTAATTTCATTCATAAGAAACGAAAAATAATTTAGTTGCATTAATTAAACTAGGACTATTTTTATTTCATAAACGACAGTGTTAAATTTATCATAGGAATCAGAAACAATGCAGGCACTGTGTCTATGTTTAGTTTTCACTCGTATGCAATGTTTAATTTATTTAAAAATAGTAATGACAATGTTTGTGCCTAAATGCGTAATAGAATGATTGATCTCTGTGGCGTAGCAGTAGACACTTGTAAATCTAAGGTCGCGGGTTCGATGCCCGCTCATCGCAGATATTTTTATGCGTAGATCTGGGTGTTCCTACGTATAATATGTTTTACGAAACAAAATATATCTAAGTATAAATACCCGTATTCTAAAACCCATTATATAAACTAGTTAACTGCAGCTGGAGTGAGACATAAAATAATAAAAAAATGTTATAACTTCGTTCGTAACTTCCACGTAAATTTTGTAATCAATTTTCAAAATGGTCGTTTATATCTATTTATTTATTTTTCCTTATACAGAGACTCTATTCACATATACCATTTGCAATACCATTTCGGAAAAACAATCGTTCATCAACAAGAACACCATTTTGGGAAAACAATCGTTCGGCAGTAAGCCCTGTGGTACGTACGTATATATAGATCTTCCACTGAAATAGTAATATTCAACGTCCTTTCCTTTCTCTTCCTTAGGATTTTGTGAACGGAAGTGACTATCATCTAACCTCAAACATCATAATAAAAGTCTGCTAAAAGCTCATAGATTTTAACGCATCTTTTTACGCAACTAACTTGCGCGTTTGAAATTTTCACAAAACAGAAAACCGCTATTAGAATGTGATAAAACATAATCTGTAGTGGAACCCAACTCACGTGGGTTTTATGGACAACTGATAATAATGATAAACTAAATTAAATACTAGTAAACACTTGATTTATAAAAAGTAATTAGTGCACGCAATCATAGATTTTAGTTCATTTAAATTTCAGCATGGTAAATCTTTCAACGAATCAAAGACCAGTAAACTTAGGACAAGGGAAGATCAAACTGGAAATGCAATGGCTTCGCCACGAATAATTAAATTAATTGGTAAAGGATGAAGTGATAAATTCAATGTGTTAAAAATAACGTGTTGAAATCATTGGAAATAAAAGAACGATTCAAAAAACCTATATTTTTTATTTCTTTGTGCAGTATCATTATTATAATTACCTATTATTGTTATTTACGTATTGTCGCGTCGGGGGGCCTTTAACTGGTAAAGTAGTTCAACATCTTTCGAAACGATTCTAGGTCCTCCGACCCTACAACGACGCTTGAATTATTTATTATTTACGTTTTCGAGAGACGTGTTGGGTTATTCGTGGTCATAATGTACCTATAGAATTCTTCTAGTCAAGCCCTTTCATTCGATATTTTGTGGCGGGCGGTCATCTTGTATCGATCTTGTACCGGTCAAACAAAAAACTTACATCAAAATCGGGTCATGCTTTCGGGAGCTACGATGCCACAGACACATATTCACACACACACACACGTAAAGTAATGACGTATATTTGACTGCTAGAAAAGTCTGAACAATGCCCAAACAATCTTTCGCTAGGACATATTAGTTCGTATATGGTTCGTACTATTTTCTCATCCTAACTAGAATAACTACTATAACTACTATTCTATCAAATGCTGTATGTAACTTTTTTTTTTATTGTGCGAAAAATCCCCACGGAAACCGGAGCCGGTTGGGAAGGTTATGTCGAACTCGAACCGACTAAAACGCACGCCGTCTTTGAGTCTTCAGTTGCCGGAGGTGAGGTTGTAGCCAACATATACCTCGCACCCCGGCAGACCCGGGGCCTTCTCTTCGAGATGACCCCCGTCGGAATGCTGTATGTACCTAAGTATCAAAAACACGAGTGACTGATAAAGCCAGGGCAGGTGGGCTTACGTCGCGTCGTAGTGGTCGTCCGTAGAGGAAATACGTTAATATTAACGAGCTATTTAATTCAGATACACTACTATCTATTTCAGAAAACGTTCTAAGTAATTGAAAGAACATTTATATTTCGATAAGATTTTGCTTTTTAAATCTATATAGGTATATACCTACCTTAAAAAACTAAAGTTTCCTGAAGAAACTAAAGTTAAAAAAATAACTTTATCAAGTGAGGAGATAATATTTCTATAACTTAAAGGTGAAAGGTTAAACGTGGTGCATCCATTCTGTGTGTAGGACCGAGAGTGAACTGACAGGACAAGGCCAACCGCGACAATGGAACAGAAGCGGTACAGATTTCCCGGAAATAAATGACATCGTCCGGAAGCATCTTCCACGCCATTCAGTGCTTATTTACACTTTAAAACACATTTGTTGTTAGTTGAAAGCCGTTTTATAAATGATTCAGACTCAGAAAATGCAACACAGGATTTATTTCCCCATACTTAAGCATGATATTCTAGTCTTTCGACCGCAATATTTACTAAATGTAGTATATAACTTCGTACGATATTTAGGGCATTTGATAGAATGACAATAAAATTTTGCCAAACTTTAGAGAAATACATCAATAAGGGTTGGACTTGGAAGGTTGACGTGTCCATCGATCATTTTTTTGAACAAATCTGTGGACTTCAGGAGTCATATTTAACGAATGTATGTAAATTCATCGTCACCCTTTAAAACCCTTTTTTAATGTGCCCAACATCTCCATGGATACCCCGGCACTCAGTCATTGTCTGCAGCCCTGAGTCTTCGACCACGTCAAAGTGATTGCACTTGGGCATTGGGTCGTTCAGGATCTGACACAGGTAATGCCCAAAGATCCCTTACCCGAAGATCACCTGCGTCAGGTGGTATGAGGTACCCCGTAAGGCCTCTCTAGCCAGTGTTACCATCGTTATTAGGGCCCCGTGCTTGGTTGCCGAAGTCGTAGTTTTACGCCTGTACTAGGACCTGGGGGTGATGGAACTTCATGGCCTGGATTTGTCTAGGCTCGGGTTTACGGCCCCGGCGCGCACATGTGCTTTGCTTATTGTTTTGATTAACTAGAGCCATGTCTGTGAGATTGATATCAGTTTCAAAGTTGTTGGTTGAGCCATGTTTATGAGCCCTATGACTATGCGCCTGTAAATTATACGTAAGTATTGTTATCATTGTATGGAAATTCAATAGATATACATTGTCATAAAAAGAATTTCATGAGTTTAATAAATGAGCTAACTAATAATAAAACCTCATTTATATTAAAAGGGAGTACTTAATTAAGCTTAAGAAAGATGTCTCAGACCACCAAGAATTATATCGTACTTAATCTTCAGCGATAAGTAATATTTATTTAGCCAATTAGCTGTGATGTCAAACATCGCCCATTGGACGAGACCCTTCTGCCCAGAAAAGTTTTCCAAAGCAATTATCAGACTTTCTATTTATCTTGTTACGAAAATATAGACAATGGGTTGCGCTGGCTGTGGCGCTGCTTGGAACAGTCTAACAAATGATTCATGATTTATCTATTAAAATAATCTCGTTTGTTAAATCAATGATGTCATATTTCCAATTATGCTTCTACGTAAATACTTACAATACCCTGGCGCTTGTATAATTTTGAGTAAAACTTTGCATGTATAAACCAAAATCATTTATCCACATATAAAATCCGCAAATACACTTTATGAAAAATAACTGCTAATTATAAAAAATAAGCAATTTACTATCATTCATTCCACCGTGCTTTTTTAGCACATTGGGAAGAAGAGTGAGAAAAAATAGATTTATACCGATATAGATCGTTAATCAGACTACCAGTAACTGTAACTACGCTGTGTGACATCTGACAGAGTAGTTACACTGACAAATATTATAATATTTTGTAATCGTCGTCAACAATTACAATATTAAAACTATACCATCGGTTATAACTATACCATAACTGTTTACAAACCTAAAACTCGTATTATTCTTGTATTTGCAGTCTGTAGTATACAATAACACACCACTGACTGTTGTAAATATGGCTACTAATGCTGAAAAAAAAATCATACATGGAAAAATAATCAATACGATTAATATATTTTATTAGACAATACTGCGTGGATTCATACCCTAACATACGAAACACAGAATGATGAATGTTAAATTCATTTTCTATTTTTTTATTTACTTTATGTAATGATTTAGAATAATTATCCAGCCGTGAATTATAACTAACGTGAAACCTCCTTGACATTGTGTAGGTAATCTGGCAATTTGCAATCGCTAAGTGTCTCCCGACAACGCTACAATTTACCTTCTTCGTTAATTTATTATAGTCATTTAGAGAGCCGTAATGTGGGTAGCTGCCTAATGTATAAACATAATTGTCAATAAACTCTATGTCACAATGGAACGGATCACAAAACCACACTTAACACTTTGTGGTTTTGTGATCAGTTATGTGATTATATTGTTCAGTTATATAAGATATATAAAGAGATATGTAAAAATCAGTAATGATTTATGGCGCCGAGACGTGGACCTTCCCTATGGGCCTCTTAAAAGAACTCAAATTCACACAGCGAGCTATCCGATCCCGCAGAAAAATTCTGAGCATAGCTCATTCCAGGCTATGCTCGGAATTTCTCTGCGGGATCGGATCAGAAATGACGAGATCCGTAAACGACCGAAAGTTGCCGCCATAGCTCACAGGGTTAGCCAGTTGTGGCATTGAGTGGGAAACGTAGCAAGAGGAACAGATCGAATGGTAACCAATTACTGGTAGATGAGGCGTGGGACGGTCGCCTGCGAGATGGACGGACGACATAGTTAAAGACGAGGGTACCCGTTGGATGCAGACCGTCTCCAACTGGTCAGATTGAAGGTCGATGGGTGAGGCCTATGTTCAACAGTGGACGTCCTATGGTTGAAATGACGAAGATATATAAACGACTTACCTATTCAGTGCGACATAAACCTTATCAAGGCTAGTTTTGTCTACTTGATAATTACTGAGACAAAACCACACGTAACGTAACGTACAAAGCTACGTAGATACGTTCGCATACAAACACAAACGTAAGCGGCGAAGACAGGAGCACGCATTTAAATATTGGAGTACCTGGGTGTACGTTTTGTCAAGATCTGAGAAGCCAAAAGAGACAGGTCAACCGCAAGTCAGTACTGGCTGACTGATTGGAGAACGTTATCAGAATTGAACAGAAGTGAACACAAAACCAAATTATGTTCAGTAGAAGTTAAACCTTGAGCTCCAAAGTGCAAGCGCCAAGCTTTAAATGCAAAAACTGGCCTACGAATGAAGAAGAATAATGTCGTACACAGTAACATCGAAAGCTTTCGTGTCTAACATCAATCTAAAGCTAAGGCCGCAAATTTCATGTCCGGAACGGTACTGTAACGATAAGGAAAGAGCCACGAATTTATTTCAAACTAATCTAGTCATAAAATTTAATGAAGCGAAAGTGGAGGTAGTTAAGCGCTTTCGTATGTCACGATACCATTCAGATTATAGTCATTGACTTTGTAATACGCTTGTAATTTACTCACACACATGCACATATAGAATTGTACAATCGACAACAAAAGGCATTTCTTTTAGCTTTTAGCGCACGAATTTTAAATCATCTACCTACTTGAATTTATACGTATATGTAGAGTTTGGTTGCACCGAATAAACTGTGTGAGCATGAAAACTGAATTTATTTAACAGATTTGCAAAGGGAAAGCATCGCAAGCAAGCCATCTTAAGCATTTATAGAAGAAGTGAAAAGTTGTATGAATCAATAAATCGAGAGAGGATTATTGTTAGAATCACAAATGTTCTCGCAAACATCAGAAACAGTGAAAATAGGGGATAACAAAAACGCAGTGTAGCGAATTGTGAAATGATGCGTTCTGAAAACAAACGAGTCAACATACTGGATTACAAAATAACTTACCAAGTTATAAACGTACCATGTAACGTTATGTGAATATTTGATACGCTGACATTTCAATTTGGCTTTGTTACGCTCGGTTACCAGCATCTACCAACAGTTAGGAACAATGAACAAGTTTTGATAGGTTCAAGCATGTGAGTGACAGTACAACCAGTACCAAGATTGAGCAGCATACTAATAGTTTAGTAAATAGAAATCTAGTTGACTCGAAGAAAATTAATTATTTCAGCCGACTAGCAATGAAAATTAAAAAAGTATTATGGAACTCATCTCGTGGATAGTAAAAAATGCGGCTGTACGAAGCTGCATTATACTCGTATTGTTGCTAGTATTTTTGTTCATCTACACATTAGTAGTCCACCCATTGCCTCATAAAGCTACCATCTAAAAAAAGACAACCTTACAGGGGTAGGATATTACAAAACTACATTCCCTTATATGCCAGTCGTCTCACTATTCCTCTCAGCGAATAAAATCATTTAACCCACCTGACGGTAAGAGGTTGTCTGGTCATTAATTTCTTACAACGTTTGGGATATCACTTGCACACGTTGCAAAACCTCCAAAAGCCGACAATGGTGTGGAATTGTCACATTTTATCGCCGGACAATGGCTATGTTATATTATATCTACCTACATACCTATAGATCACTGCTTTCCAACCGTATCGATTCAACTTCTGAATTGTTATACTCGATTTTTGTATTGTTGTTATTTGTCTGTACAAAATGTAGCACTTGATTTCAATATCACAGTGGAAGCATATAGACATGATGATTAAGAATGCTTATATGTGACCATGCGAATGCATCTTAGTATAAAAATACTTGTAATTATTGCTTCTTACTGACTACTTAAGTTAATCAAATCATTGCTGTTTTCACAGTTTTATACAGAGCAAGATATAACAAATATTTCAGTTAATATGAGAAGTTACAGTCATCAATGTCAAAATTTTGCTTAAGTAAAAACTTAGTATTTAGCTTAAACCGAGAACTTTCATATCCGTTGGTGAAGAGTGAATTTCTAAGGAAAAAAAAACTTGCATCGATCAAGTTTATCAAGCACATTAGACCCTTTGAAAAGTCGTCTAGATTCGGGTTATAGGGACCCCTCGTCACTCTTTTATACATCTAACAATAGTATTACGGACACAAAACAATGAGAGTGCGAAATTATTACCTACAGGTGTCGCTGCGATATTCAAAATTTACCACAGACTACACAGAGCATCCCACTTATCGCGAGATCATAATTCAACACGGGTTTAAACGAGTAACAAGAAAACAATGAGACAAATTTATTTATTCTGTAACAAAATTAATAGCAATAATGATGACTGGTAAGAATAATGGAGCACCTACCAATTATCATTCAACGTTTAATAAGTTTATCTACGAAGTCGTAGGCGATACGCGTTGTGATTATTTTCGTTTGATGCAGTTGGGGTAGGGTAACTTAGAGCGGGGCAGGAAGTGTTCGTTCTGTATTTTGCAGATAAGTAACATTATATGTTAAAATATATTTTTGAAAACGAATCCTTATTCTAGTCTGGTCTATCAGGCGAGAAATATAAATATAGAAAAGATATAAGACATGAGTTACAATCTAAGCAAAATTGCATCCGTGCCTTATCCGTACAATGATAGGTACGCCCATTTATCGTCTTGTTTTTCATGACGCATAGTGTTACAAATCATACAGCTTTTACTATTAATACTATTTATCATCTTCATTCTCTGAGTCTATTTCCAACTCAGCTGCGGTTGGCTATCTAGTCTAACTAAGATACAGCTGAACTTCGAAATTTTCCGAGAAGCGTCTGCCATCGGACCACCACAACCAAATTGGCGATATCGAAGTGCAGTAGTTAGGCTAATCGGACTTTTGAGGGCTCCAACTACCCGTAACGACCAGTGCAAATAGTCATAATTATGCATATAAATATTTCTACTGAGCGGGCATCGAACCCGCGCCTCTTGCGTAGCTGTTGCGTTAACTACCGCCACGTCACAGAGGTTATTACTATTTTTTTAACGAGGATACTACTACTATTAATTATTATGTATTATGTGCCCATTATGCAACAGCTCTCTCCACCCATCACCTATTTTCGGCAGGAAGAGTGTGTGTGACATGACGCCCCTTGTGTTGCATACGTCCATAGGCCACAGTAACCACTTTCCATCAGGTGGGCTTATTCGCTACTGAAGTGGTATAAAAAGAATCTATTATGTATAATTTATACCTACAGTAATTATATCTTTTATTTGTGTAAAAAACACTGATTGTTTACCTTACTTTCGCATTAGAGGGATATACGCAAGAAAATAATGGATACAGTAATAGTATTATATTTCAATTTCTTATGAATAACCATCAATATAGTCGTAGCGTCTTAGTTACAAAATCATTTAATAGATGTGCGGTACGACAGGTGAGTACACTCAATTACATTTCGATCAGGGCAGAGCCGCCGGCCGGAGGCGCACGCGGTCTCCCTAACCGGATTACTGGCCAGCGGTGCAGGGCGGCGTGTTGGCTAGTAGTGCGCAAGCGGCGGGGGCTGACGACCTCGTGCTATAATTCGATGTAGAACCATCAACAACTAACAACATTCAACTTGTTTTCCTGTGACCTCTATTAACCTGTTAACTTGGACCACTTGGTTTGATTAATCAACTCGTTTACAGAGATTAACTCTTATGGGAGATGCAATGATTGATGGTAATAAATATATGGCGTATATACAGAATAATTGTTAGGCTATCACAAGGTCCAAAAGAACAAAGCAAAGGTTTTTAGATGGGCGTTGTGGACTTTTACTCACTTCCTCTTTTGATTCGCGCGGTGATGATACGTGTCAATCAGTCTAAAGCTAAACCAATACCGATGAAAAAAAGAGAATATTTTCTAATTTCAATATTGAAGATATCGGGATATTCATTATCTATTAATTGGAGTTTCCGATATTCTGGGACTGTTGCAAGCAGCTGTTTAGTGTGTAAGCAAGTTATAAACTATGATAGTTTAAATACCTTGTATTTCATATAATATTCAATTAGGTCTAGTACCCTATTTAGTTGAGACAGAACATGAAAACAATGGAAAACCAAAAATAAGTGGAAATAAGGAAGTATGAAGTAAGCGGGTACGCGTGTTATTGCTATGCGATTTTATGCAACGATTTTGTAAGATGTTAAAGTTTTAATTACCTAACTTTCTTAGAATTCACTGACGTATGTCTAAACTTTTAGTTAATATTCAAACTTGTTTGATTTAAAGTCTGAAATGTCATAAATACTAATTTATCCATAGCAAAGTAATCTTTTTTTATAGGTGTGTTTTGTATTGTATTACGTTTAATTTAAGCTAATTTAGCATTAAAGGTAGTATCAATATGATCATTCAAAACAATTGTTTAATTATTCACTAGTAATTAACGATTGTATGTGTGAGTTAGGCAACATCGGTTCCGCTACTGAATATGTCGTGTGACATTTCTAATAGTTTTTTCTGTTCTGTAGAGTTTTCACTTCAGAGGAAATAAGTATTTCAATATAAAATTTACAAAAATGTTTAGATTGAAAAATTCAATATACACAGACAACAATGAAATACGTTGATAAATGTATATTGCCCAGTGCCAAGTTAACAGAAATAAATAAAAATATGCAACCAGTACGCATCGAGGTGGAAACAGATAGAGGGTAGACAAACATTGTAATGTGATACACTTTTGTGCCTTTCATACCTACATGAAAAGGCAATAAATGTCATATTGTATTGACAGTATTGATTAGAAACCTTGTCCTTTATGGAAGATGTGTATAATCTACTGCAGTACCTACTAGAGATTATATATTATTAGGGGAGGGAAAGGAACCCACCACTCACCCACGGTTTTACAATATCAACGATAGCAATAGCAGTATATCGCTATTTGTCGTAAAAAGGAATGCCAAACTGAACCGCTCAAGGCAAGTAAAAATATTTCTTACCCGAGGAGATACTATGATGAGAATATGAACCAAGCTAATCGCTTGGTAGCACTCCTTGTTTTTTCTTTTTTATCGTGCGAAAAATCCCCACGAACACCTCTCACGCCGGAACACGCTGTCTTTGGGTCTTTAGTTGCCGGAGGTGAGATAGTAGCCAACGTATCCCTCGTACGCCTACTGAAGATGCCTTGGATAGAGGTGAAACACGTGTCGAGGTTAGTTCTACGCACTTGCGGAATATTGCACGTACTCGTACAACACCATAACTTCTCGGGTAAGAAGTCTTTTTACTTACTTTGAGGGGTACGGTTTGGCATTCCTTTCTATGACTATTGTTGGAATACAAATTCCAACGATAGTAATATATTGCTAATTGTCAGCCGTGGGTGAGTGGTGGATTCCCCTCCCTCCCCCAATATATTTTCTTGAAATGGATTTCTTCCATGTAACGTCTAATTCAATACATTATACTTCAGTACTCATTAAAAATTAAAGAACAATGAATCAAAGATAGGTACTATAATATTGCATAGACACGATTGGTTAGAAACCGAGTTACCACAATCTGTCAATTTGTAGAAAGCTGAGGTAATAAGGACATGACTTCGTACTTTCAATTAATAGGGTTCTGTATCGATTTGTGCTACAACTTCAAAGGATTCCGATGACCCAAATATGTCAGTATATCAAAAAGGCTGTAATCTGATTACGTCGCTGATACCGCCTCGTTTTCTTTTCGTATTCACGTTACGTCTATTCAACTTTAATTCTGTTAAGGTTTCCTCAGTTTAATTAATAACAGGAGATTTATTTTATTAACGATTTCGACTTGTAAATACTTTTGTGCTAAGACTTAATTTGGTCTATATTAGAATATATATCTAAAACAGTTTTGATTATATTACTACTATGCTTATGGAAAGATATCACGTAAACGAAAATAAGATTAAGGATATACTCGTTGTTACTGTTCTGTTACAGCCATATAATTAACTTTTGCCATCGCTGGATAGTTAAATGATGAGAATTTAACCCACTAAGGGAAGATTTCAAGATTTGTCTGTTTGCTATTGTAGTTTTAAAAAGCGTTGGAAATGGACTTTTAGTGTAATAATTGGGGTTGGTGGTTTCTGATCACGATTTCATTATGGAGGCGGCTAAAGGAACGGCAAACTGGCTGATACGGATCCGTACGCATGCGAGAGAAATCGATTTATTTACAATACTTACTCATTTTCTGTATGTACTGCGGTAGCCTAGTCGTATTGGTAATGGACTGCTGAGACAAAGTCTCGGGTTCGATTCCAGGTTTTACTTTTCGATGCTTTTCGAAGTTATGTGTGTATTTATCGCAGGTTTATAAGGTTCGCCACCTATTACATTGGGACCTAAACATAAACTGGCGAAATGTGGGTGCTAGCACCTCTGCCTACCCCTTCGGGGATACAGGCGTGAGTTTATGTTATGTTATGTTATTTTCTGTCTTATTTCTTGAAGAATAAAAAAATAACCACAAACTATACTGGCTGTATGCGAACGGAGTCGTACGCATGCGAAGCCCTTCGCATATGTATCCGTATCGTCTAGTTTGCCTTTGCTTTTGGCCACTCCCTTTAATTATTTACGCCTTAATCATCACGAATCATGAAAACTTGATGAAATTCCTGAAGTGTGTAAAGGCGGAAGCAGATGACTGCTTGTTGCGCTCTGGAATAGAATTGAATAGATACATAAGTGTTTCTATTTTATACTTTTATACAATAACGTGAAGTCTCACCGATCGATCGACATGCATTGCCTATGATCTTCATGTAGGTAATAATAATAAGCATATTATAATAAATGCTGAAGTCTATAAAATCATGATATTATAATAATAAAGATACAATATCCGTTTGTCATTTTGCGTCGCCGTAATTTTAATAAAAAAGAGAAGTGCAAAACACACTAAAAACACCAAAAGTGCTCGGGATATTATGTAATTGCACAAAAAGAAAGAGGCTTCTAATGACATCCTGTAATTTTGGACGACTGTATGTCATATGTCATGGATATTATTGTATGTAAATGTACTGGTAAAAATGTCTTATGCAAGCCTTATTAAACATATAAAGTAAGTGAAAGTTCAATAGCAATCGGATATTACAGACATTTATTGTAAGAGAAATCACAAAATACCAATAATAGTTGTAATAACTTTACAGTTTCCTAAAAAAACGTGTTAAACGGGTACAGAGAGGATGCACCCAGAAGGGGCGGTAAAATTGAATTTAGAATTTCGAATTTGGAGCTTTATATAAAATTTAATTATTTTGATAAATTTGAGGATCTGATCTGGTGAGGTCGTCAAACCGAGCGCCACCTTGTAACACTCTACGTGTTCGTAATGGTGACCCTCTTTCCTGAGACCTTGCCTTTAGCTTACCAACACTGCCTTTATGAAGTTTGTTTATAGTCTACTAGTAGCTACACACATGTTATAATATGCTTGCGCAAATTTAGACTTGCACAAATATATGTTAACGCGTAATAAGATACTTGTGCAAATTTCTATAACGTGTATTTGCGCAAACCCGGGCTTGAGCAGTTATACTAGAACATCCCTGAGAATAGCATTAAAAACTTATGCATTGTTCGTTGTCCATTAGTGATCTTTTGTGATACCAATTTTTTGTTCCTTATCTACCACCAGTGTAGTAGCATCTATAAATCTGTACACAAAATGCTTTGGTTATTTCTGATTGGTAAGTTCTAATTAGATAATGGTTCGACGGATGATTACAAAATGATTAAAAGCTATAGAAGACGTATATATACTTTTTATGCCTATTTTTCTTTATTACTCAGTACAACAATTTTAAGTGTAGGGTTACAATGTTGATTATAATTTACAGCTTGTAAACTGTGATAAGGTCAAGTCAAGATTAAATCAACCCGAGGGTCAACCCGCAAAAAGGTTGAATCAATACCTTCAGCCGTTACACCTCTTTTAGTTGCTGTCGTAGAAATTAAATTATAAAAAGGTTCGACATGTTGGTTAGATGATGAGAAGATGGTGTTATGCATTAATTATATTTAGATTTTCGTTCCACGATTCCACATTTGAATTCCAATTTTTTCCCGACTTGCACAGAAACCGTGGCATTTTTATTTTCTAGTTAGATAATGGAATCACTTTAACAAACAAGTCTTCGCCACATCCTTAAAAGTAAGTACATACGTCTGTTTTTACATCGCGCTCCGCTGTTCTGAGATGAAATGATTACGGTGCGGTATACGAGCATTACGCGCAATTCACTCGTAGTACCTAACATGTTTTTGTGCTTTACTCTTATCTGATATGCAAAAGCCCAGACAAGGTGTGGTAGTGAGGGTAGGCTATTTTTACACTTTCGCAACTCATTAGGTATACGATACAAAACTCTTTGTTTACCTGCCGCGACAGATCGGTCGGATTGACCCCATCGCACTATGTTTTATGAGACCCATTTTTCGGACATCTCGTTTTTATTGTAAAATCTTATAGATATTATCATTATAATGTTTGATTTTTAATTCCCATGTCACTAGCATACCTAGTTTTTGAGATATATTTTTTTGAAAATGCCGATTTTTTCACCCGGATATAAATAAAAATGAATATTACTCCTAAACTAGCCATGATACGTGAAAGTCATGTTTGGTTCATTGAGATTACGTCTCATACTGCACTTTTAGGGCCCTAAATAAAAGTCGTAGCTTCTCGAAAATTCCGCCGTATTGGGAAAAGTTATCTATATTAAAATTATTATCATTATACTCCCTACACATCACGTAAATTTCACATCCCAATTCCATGGAAGTCAGAAGATAAATCAAATTTACTATTTTTGTTAGGGTTGTCACTTTTATGACCGAATGCAATTTTACTGAATATACCTATATATTAAGGTAATTATGAATTTAATGAAGACAATTTATACAAGATGGCTCAACTACAATATCATAAATATAAAATATAGAACGAATATGTATTTTAATTTCAAAGGTTATATAATAAAACAAACAATGAAGTACGTTAAGCATGCCGCTATTGTAGCGAGAGGTGATAATCAGGTTTTCGTGGAACAGTTGTGATACCTTACTATGTAGGTATACAATTGTTAATTTTGGAAGATTTAGTAAGATAGATATATAATATCACTCGTTTACTCCGGAGGAGGTAGCAGCGGAAAAGTCAGAGGTGGATATTTGTATTCAATCTCACGCAATAGAGGGTCATTCAGTGTTAGTTAAGGAGCCTCGTCTGGCAGTATGAGAGTAAAAGTTGGGTATAGCAGTAGGTGGATGAAAGTAATGAAACAACGAAGATGCGATCTTTGTGCAATATAGGTGGGGTAAAGTTAAGAGAAAGATGATCAAAAACTATCTTTATTTATAAGTACCACATGAATTTAGCAAAAACAACATAAACCCGAAAACATCTAAGCGTATGTGATACGCTAAGTTTTTGTACCGCGTGGAGGTACTCCCAGTTTATGTCATTCTCATTACCATTGCATTTTACGTACTACATATACAAATCTCAAAAATTACTTCTTTCATTAAATAATTTGGTATTTATATCATAGGATACTAAAAATGTTAGTTTTTGGGATATTCTCTATAACCAGTTCTTTTTCTAGTCTAAAAATAAAATTGTAAAACACCTTTTAAAAACAAGTTTTACTATGTTCTTGTTAATAATAAGAATAAAATTAAAATAATAATTATTTTAACCATTTAAGAAATATGGATATTTAATTAAATATAATTATAAAGGTTTAACAATAATTAACCATATATTATTTGTCTACGTGTCACATCTTCCAAATACATCATCAGACCATTTGTATGAGCCCAAACTCGATGACGTTGTTTCGTTTCATTGCTAAGTTCCCTTGGCCACCTTCCAGCTCTATCATCAGATCAGCGCCATTTCATCATAACATTGCATTGTCACGCAATTTATACGTATATGCAAAAAGTCAACTCAATCGGTAATCGAGAAATTAGTTAAATTAAAGTTCAAAACTTTTATGATAAACATTAAGATCATGGAACTAAATAAAAGCTTGTAATAGAAAACGTCATAATTTCCATCGATTTTTATGTAATATGATAATAAAGAAGCAGATTACTAGCATATTTCCAATAATATTTTTTATTTTTATCAAATCCGTATAAAAGTCATTATTTGAAAATGTGTCAACCCTAATGATGAAAAATCCGGGTGAATCTTTAAAAATCTGTAGCTCCTGACTTCCATGGAATTGGGACGTGAAATTGACGTGGCACATAAAGGAAGTAAATAACTTTATTTTGGTATAGATAGTTTATCCCAATACGATGGAACTTTTGAGAAAAATGGGAAAAACTGAAAACCTAAAAACACGTATAAATCCGGATCTGACAGGGTTACGCTCGTCGATTGAAGTTTAAAATATGCAGTATTAGATTTCCTATCAATGCTTCTTACATCATAATTACGTATTGCACTTATTTTGACTTGAATTAATTTTTTTCTAAATTTCGAGTCACGATAATTAAGAACTTTGGAATTTTATTTTTTGCACAAACTAAACATAGTAACTAAACGGGAATTCGTTATATAACGTTCAAATGATTATGTCTATGAGATTTTACAATAAAAACGGGATGTCCGAAAAATGGGTCTCATAAAACATAGTGCATCCTTCTAATACTTATATCTTTTTTTTTGAGAAATATATTTAGTGCTAGGATAACTTATGATGACTTTTGTAGTGGAGCAGTAAAGCGTACGTTCTAATTTTTAAAGGTACTTAAACATTTTTATATAAAGTTGTATGTAAATGTGCGTATATCTTCTTTGTCGGTTATATATAACCCACTTCAATAGTTAAACTAATAGCATAGTTTAACTATTGAAACGGGTTATGGCAGCAGACAACCTGGCTGCTGCTGGGTAGTACAAATCCTATAACCACGGTTTAGATTTAGAATAAGACGCGATCTTAATATATTCTGCATAATACAATCATAACGAGACTGTAATAAAAAATTATAAAAAAATATTTTTGGACAATCTAAACGCCGCATAGCTCTATGGTAAGCATAGCCTAACTAGCTTAAGTTATGGGTTCTATGGGTCTAGCGGATAAACATAGTCTAGATACCTACCTGACCTAGATACCTAGGTATTTTTTTTTTCAAATAAATACATACGTATTATACATAGAAACACCCATGCCATACCTATAATTCTCAAATCCCTGTATTCCTCTTCCTATATAAAATAGAAACCTATATGGTATTTCAACCAGTAATGGCAATGATGTAATTAGATTTGTCATAATACTTTCAATGTTTAAAGTCGTGAACGTGAAATATAGCTATGGTGAAGTGTGCGTGTATAATAATATAATACAGTTTTACCTACCTCTACGAAGATACAGGCGCGAGTGCATGAAAAGGTAAATAATTCGTTACATTAGCAGCGTAACGCGGTAATGAGATTATTTTGACAGCGATCTTCCGTAGAATGGAGATACCTGACAGGCAGTTCTAAATTGAGTGGAAGTATTATCGAATTTTATGCAGGTATCTAATGCTACGAAGTCTCTTACCGATCAGATTAAGTCCAAATAAAACTAATTCTAGGTAAAATAGTAATACAATATAGTAACATCTTGGTTGAAATCTTTAGATGCTATGATTAAGGAACCATTTTAACTCCAACCACAAACCTACATTCATAAACAATCACACGATCACAGACTAACAACAAAACATTTCTACAAATGAAAAAGATATTACGAAGTTAATTAAACCTGAATCAGATAAAGAGAAACCTCTATTCATTTCAACGTGGGGCCTCCAGTCATCCATTATGAATTGCTATCCCACTATTTACTTAACCTGTTTCAGTGAAACAAAACCCGCACTTGTCCCCTTTCACGTTGATACTGCACCACCGCGAGCACAAAGGAAATAAACGACTGTCGCTAAAATAAATAGAATTGACCAATGGAATTCATTTTATTCCATCTTTCTACTTGAACAGGTGAGTTCTTTGAAAATTATTACTTGCACTTTACTCTCAGAAGCGTGTTTCAATTACCTCCCTTGAAAGCATGTGAAGCAATTGCTTGAAACTCGCATAAAGGGACGCACCTTAGCGAAGTTACTCCGCTTCTAAAATATTCAAATCTCTGGGGTGACTTTCCCCGCGCTCCAGTAAAATGCAAAACAAGGAAAGTTTCCCCTTAAATCAGTGGAGTCAGCAGAATGGCTCCCCGCGAGCCCGCGACAAACATGCCCGGACAACAAACAAACTTTCATTTAGCTACAGTGGTCGCGTTTCTCACATTCCTTCTAAAAGATGCTTTATTTGACAGCAAGAAAGCGACGTTTTCGTTTATAATTAGTTTACTGAAATAATTTATGTTTTAGACCCGCTAAGTAGTACCTATTATGCATGCAACAAGTGACATTGCTAAAATATAAAGGCACATCAACCAATCAATCAATATACAGATACAAAAATTTATTTCCAATGTCATATCCACATTCACACACCCACCAGTTTTGACCTATTTTAGTCATCAGCAACATTAATGAACAATTTCTGATTAATCTTTAATTTACTTAACAATAGCAAAAAACTATGATCGTACAACAACAAAAATTTATGGAAGTCTTATAGCAAAAAAAAGAAGAAAAAAGATGAAGTTCAATAAAATTTTCTTTCATTTACCTGATGAAGATAAGTTGATGATTTACAAATGATATAGCTGGATAGATGAATGTTATTATAATACAGCTGAGCGAGTAAAAATATCATTTTATTTCTGGATAGCTTATTAACTCCAAACAATGACTTCTGTATGTAAACAGTTTGTGTTGTATGTAAATAACTTTTGTATGTGTCAAGATTTCTGGATAAGGCAGAAATGAATTTGGCACGTGGGAACTAGAAAAATCAGTAAATCAACTACAAAAAATTAGTGGTTGTGTTGTGGTCTTAATACCTGAGTACATAAAAGTCCTTGAATCAAAACTGCTAGTCCAAGTGTAGGTATACATTTCGATTTTATAAATAAAACACTCTGTGTCTACAACAAGCTGCGCTCTCTCGTAACAGGCGTCTTCATTTGGATTGAAATGTTGTTATTACACATGTACCGTTTGTTTTGAAACGGATGTTTGAAGTGTTTGAACCAGTTACCTACATGAATACGAACAAAACTATCCTGAGCTGAATAATTTCATTAAAATATTTCTTTACTCGTATTCCGTACAATGGAGTGCGGGCACAAAAAGGCAATAACAACAACGGCGCTTCCAATAAAAGCCGAAAACAGCTCACCTATTAACTCCGAGAAGTTTTTTCAATAAAATATAACCGGTAACAGTTAACAGAGCTGAGAATGCAAACAATGGAGAAAAACAACGAGATGGGTAACTATTATCTGACTATAACCTAGTTTTGCATGGTGAGCGGGAAAGCAAAATGAGGTTAAACTGCCTACATTTTTTTTAAACTTCGAATGTAATAAAGAGTTTCACTGTAAAATGCGTACCTATTGACTTACGTAACCAAACGGGCTAACTCTCGTAACCAAAATCAGGATTTATATCAATGTTTGATTCGATCTTGAGAATTATGTTACGAGAATACCGTTTTTGACATTTGCAGCATATTGTCAAGTGTCATTGTTTTTCCGGTAAATATCCCCAACTCAAGATAACTCCATTGAAACAGTAAGATATTAAGTGATTCTCAATTTATCACCTTGTAATCCAGATAGCGACATCAATCTCTCGGTAGACTTGCCCCGAAACTTTGTCAACTGTACCTAACTGTAGGTACATAATCTATAGGTACGTTAGATGTACCCATCTATAAACAGAAAAAGACAAAACAGTTTAGTAACTTTTTCGCATCAGTTTGTCAACTAATATTGATTACTTTTGTTTAGTAGCTGTTGATGAGCTTTAGATGCTTTAGTAGTAACTATAAAAAAAATTAGACACGGCTGTTATGCTCTAAATTCAAGAATGAGGCCAATGGACGGGCATTATTAGTTTATAATAATAATAAAATTATAACGGTTTCAGCACTGACGGCCATGACTGTTTAGAACAAAAATTGTCGCGGTTCCCGCGTGATTGCGATTTTCGAATTTGGAACGGGACGCGGGTACTCGATAGCGTTAATCATAAATAATAGATTATTTTGTTTGGCACATTATCTTATAGATTGGTACCTATACAATATAGTGTGCCTGTTTGTAATGTCTTCTTGCCATTAATAAAAAATGGTACATTTTTGCTCAAGTACTGATCTTTACATTGATACCAATTTTTTGTTCCGTACAGTCAATATTTACTTGTGCTGTGGTACTGTACCTATACGTAAATGACTTTATATTCTAGTTAACTTTTTTGCTGAATTCGGCATAAAAATTTTCAGGCTTACCTTTGACACGACGTTATTATTAACGGCATCAATCTGAAACAAGAACAACAAATTACAAATCAAAAACTCTCATGGATATCTCCTTCACATTAACATTACACATCTTAATAATATTGCATTGTTAATAAGGTACAAAACTAAATTGCCTGCGCCAGAGCACGAATCCCGCTGAATCCCGCTACGTAAAACAGTATTTTTCATGTATTCAACATTATTATAATATATGTAATATTATAATAATGTTGAATGTAAAAACGATCATCCACTTTTGGCGCTAATTGTACATAACATTATAATGCTGCATATGCGCAATAAAATGTATAGGTACGTCTCTATGGTATACACATTAATGGCACATCCGGTGAGGTTTGCGATGGGATCGCAGCACACACTCACGGCCCCAATGGACCCTCAAGGCGTCTTCACTTTTTCACCTAGTCAAGTGCTCTGAATAATAAAACTGTGTGCAATTCTTTAGTCCCTCGACATTGTTCCTATTGTGTTGTGTCCGTGTTCAAGAGGTTCGGGTAGCTTTAATTGTTCATTACCCTTCGCATTAACTTTCGTCTACTTATCTCTGAAGCGTAAAATTTTAGCTGACATCGAAATGTTTTCGGAAGTGTCTTCGTGAGGCAGTACCGAAATTACGAAGGTACCTATAGATTAAAATTTCCCTATGTACTAGCCGATAACCTTAAGGGAAACATTTATATGACGATAAACTTGCCGTCTTGTTTAGAATATAAATAAAAATAATAATAATCTTTATTTCTAAAAAAATATGTATGTATGTATGAATTTTTTTCTTTATAATCGGTGTTATTAATATTTTTTTGATAATAATAATAAGGTGGATGGATAAGGTGGGTGGTGGTGGAATTAGCCTTGGACTAAGCGACTTCGCATAGTCCACGGCTAATTCCACCTCAGTTTGAAACTAGCTTCGGCAATTAAAGACCCATGGACGGCGTGCGTTTTAGTACGTTCAAGTCCGACATAATCACCTCTACTGGTTTTGGCGGAGGTGGTATCTGTGGGGATTTTGGGCACGATAAAAAAAGTCTGGAACTAGCTATTTCGAAACCTCGAAGTATTAACTAGAAGATGGGTAGTCCAAGGATGTTCCATAGCGTAAAGTTACACACCTACTCTAATCTATGTTTATATAAGAATACATATAATACATAAGACGGTATAAGTCTTCTATAATGCGAACATCAGTTTGTAATACTACTGCTGTAATCACCATTTTTATTATCAGTAAAACTAATTATCATTTTTGCCAATCACAAAGTAATACATATTTAACTTATATCAAAGCTGAACTTTTCCACACACCCATTAATTCAAACCGTATTATTAGTTTCCTCTCTTTATGGAGCTGTAAAATAAATAAAACTCCCAGCCCATTAGCTTCGACCCCAAACGATGATAACCGTCAAATATTATAAGGGAGCCTGTGAGTGTAACATCGGACCCCATCAATTTCGGTCATCAGTCACCGAGTATCCAAATAAAATATATGTTCGGCCTCTACCGATACGCTATGACGCAGAGGTTCTTGTTTCGCTCTCATATTACATTAGATGACCTAATTCGATGGGAATATTTCCTGTACCATCGGGGAGATGAATGTCATTGACCGATAGTTGTTGTTATTCATATTTTAATGTCCCATATCACACTCATTCATAAACTTAGAAGACACATTTATTATCACACGTGGCAACACGTGATATTGATGCTCGTAGCAGCTATGGTATTGATAAGTTAAGTTATAAAGATTACAATTTGTCTGGAACATGCTTCAATAAGCCAACTTATGACCTTTTTCTTGTGAAGTAGAAATCACACAGTCAGCTTCTGACCACGGCTATACTTTGTAAAATGTAGCTTGGGTCCTATGACAGCTGTCAGTGAAATCCCGCACATGAAGTCTTGAATTTTCTATTATTGAATGTAGTAGCTGTCAATGTCATACTTTATGGGCATACAGAGCTAATTAGTGATGGGCGATGAATCATCGTGACCACATACTATGAACTATCCATATTTTGAATAAAGCTTAATTTAAAATTTGAAATTAATATAAGAAAAAAATAATTAGAATTTAATCTTATTGCTTAGGTATTTTAATATCATAATAATGTTTATATTTCAATATACTTGATCCTAAATAATATTGAGTAAATAAAATCCTACATTCAATCCATCAACGCCCTGAACCTGTTTTTGGATTTTGTAAGAAGACACGCCGCGTTTGGCTCTTGGGCCATGATATAGGCATAAGATACACGCGCCAACATTTTGTTTAATATGAACTTCCACTGATCCACTCCACTCATTCTCATCAGTACGAGTGCCAACGCATTGTATGCTACGTATATTCCGTTCTCATTACAATTAAATACACACATACAATTAAATTAAACCTAATTATATGTAACATGCATCAATAATAGCTGGTAGTATCGATATTTTCATCGAATTTTGGACATCCCTATGAGCCAAATTTTGACATCTGTCATAGGACCCATGCTATATTTTACAAAGTATAGTGCAACCCTGGCCGAAACGTCAAGCAAATAAAAAGGTAAGTTATTGTATTTACCATATGATCGCGTTAATACTCGGGTTTCGGTAACGATATATGATGCAACGCGATAGTTTGAATGTGAGTATGCTTTAATCACTATGGAGCCTGGACTCCTCCTTCTTCACTTCCTATGGATTAATTTATCTTGACTGCCATGCTATGGTTCCAACATCGAAACTAAAACCTGAGCCAGTACTTCGCCAGTTGAAACCAGAGGTGTTGCGACTAAGATTAGCTTGATCACCCAGGTGGGTGCCAAATGCCGTATCATTTAATGAAAGTTACTAGACTACTTGGCACGTATCATGATCTCATAAAATTGGTTGCCTGTAAAGTCGGTATACGGGCGAAAGTTTTACGTGACAACGACTTCTGTCTCTCTCGCTCTTAGGCGGGCTAACTGTGCTCGAGTGGAAGGGACGCGTGCCTTTCACTTTTTATGTCTGTCTCTCTCGCTCTTAGGCGGGCTAACCATGCCCGAGTGGAAGGGACGCGTGCCTCTCACTCGCTCTCATTGTGAGCGCATAACGTGAGCGGAGCGTAACGCAGTTTCTTGAAGTGTCACCCGGCAAGCCAATTTATAAGACGTTGTCACGTCAAAAGTGAATTTATGTTATACGTAAATATATTTAGGTGTAAGCAGCAATTTTATTGGCGAGTAACAACTGTGTCAAGAATGACAAGCACAAAATTTCCTTTGAAAACGTAGAATTAGCTCTGAAGCCCGCTCGCTCGGGCGCCATGACTGGATATACACGACAATTGTGCTCTTTATTGCCATTTTAAATAAATGGAGCTCTCTTTAGCATGAGACTAGACTACGAACAATTGCTGTTCGAGTTATTTATTATCGTTATTTGCTAGTCTCAAAGATTTTTATATTGCTGAGGCGGTATAAAATTTTCAAAATATATAAAATGTTGATTAGATTAAACTGGCACGTAGCCAGCGATAATCTGACAGCTGCATTGATGTAGTGGCAGTTGCACATGGCCGTACAATCTGTTGGTTCACTTTAATGCGTAATTAAGAAAACATTTATGAGTCGGAATAAGGCCGCTATCTTGTACAGCTGTACGAGGGTAAAATAGATAAAGAATTAGTATGAGACTTATTAAAAGGATCATATTTATTGAAGTATTATATGAGTACTTAATATAATAATTATAAAGGTCACTTATCAAGTCACTGATTCGATTAAGTTGTATTGTTTAATTGCAAATTCATCAGTTATACGAGTATTGGGATACGGAATATAATAAAACGAATGAATCCTGACATACAATATTAGGTATCCATGTATTTCATGCACATTTTCGTAAGTATATATTTTACCTTCTTTAGGCTAAATTGCTTAACTTTAGGCT
Source organism: Pelosia muscerda (assembly GCA_963691645.1). Taxonomy (NCBI): domain Eukaryota; kingdom Metazoa; phylum Arthropoda; class Insecta; order Lepidoptera; family Erebidae; genus Pelosia; species Pelosia muscerda. Next base: position 13,201,438 of record OY829100.1, read on the forward strand.
AAGCTTTGTATGTCAGTAGATCCTGCCACCGTTTAATAACGTCAACATAACCTGTCAATGATTGACATTGAAGGACAAAAGGCCTTCTACATAATATAGTCTCATTGATTAGTGGCCTTTAATCTTCAGTTTAGGTTTCACTTATAATACTTATACCATAAATATAACATCTAGCGAGGCAGTCATGCTGACGATAGACAAAAAACTAAGTATTGCACTCATCTATATCAAACCTCTTTTATAATAATAATAATAATACCTTTTCTTATACCATAAACTTTTCGTAACTCGCAAGGTAATTGGTAATTTGGGCTCATACATTAACGATATAGACTTAGCACCAGAAAAATAATAAAAGTGTGTACCAACATAAAAGTCAAGTATTAACTTTAGCAAAAAAATCTAGAGTCAGCTCAGAATACATTTACCTAACCCGAAGAGCCTCGCCTCAAATTTTAATTTATTTGGTGATCCCAAATAAATATAGTCCCAGTATAGTATATAAAATTAAATGTCTAGATCAGCATTTTTTTTTTTTTTTTTTTTTTTTTTTTTATCTATGGCACGTCAATTTGACTTCACCTCGCCTGATGTTAAGCTGAAGGCAAAGTCCCATGAAAGAGGGTCACCATTGCAAACACGTTCAGTGCTACAATGGTGGCGCTCAGCTTGACGGCCTCTCCTATTACCATACCATACCATACCATACATATTACCATAGCATACTCTCCTATTACCATTTCACAGGTTTGGTTTTCCGAGATCCGTGGTTATCAGTTGAACCCCATCTTTTTTATAGTTGCGGCTATGATGGCCATTTTGAAACGACTGGATTTGCTCGATTTCTCTTCTTTGATGCGCTTAATATGGGACAACGAACTGTTAGACGAATAAATAAAGAACCATATAGCGAGACTGGCACAGAAGAAAATAAAAATCACACATCAAAAAAGAGAAAACAAAACCAGTCCTATCAAAACAGATACCATAGCGTGCTGTAACTATAAATATAATAATTAGCACTAAATATTTACAACACAATGTATCAAGTACCGCACCATTCCATTCAATCAAACTTGTGAAATAATGAAGGGTAATTACACATTACAAATCACATTTGTTTGACAACATTACATTTAAATACACCAAACAACAACATTATATGCACATGTATTTTATTAGAACGCATGACGTGATGTAATGTGTGTTACCAAAAATTAAAATAACGAGCACGTGTCGAGGTAAGGGTCGGTCATTGCCCCCAGATATAAAAGGTGTAATTACGCTTGCGTAATTACATTCGCGCGGGAAAAATGTTACACACTCCAATCATTCCGAGCAAATCCACTAATCGATTACTGGTAACTCGGTTAAGTAATTCGATTGATACTAAACTTTGCCCTCGATAGGCCCTACTGTACGTGCAGCTACTGTATGTATGTGCATTTTGTTTTGTACTCTAATGAAACTAATACGCGCGGTTTATTTATTTACCTTTTATTTATTGACAAACTGACCCGCGCAACTTTAGCGCAAGCGACTTAGCTGACGCGCGTTTTTGCAACATTTTTCACTTCTGCGCCGCACCAGTTGGTTGTAGAATGATATACATTATAAACCTTCCTTTTCAATCACTCTATCTATAAAAAACCGCACTAAAATCCATTGCGTAGTTTTAAAGATTTAAGCATACAAAGGGACATAAGGATATAGGGACAGAGAACGCGACTTTGTTTTATACTCGCAACTGGCTGACCCGCGCGACTTCGTCTGCGTCACCCCGTTTTTGCAACATTTTTCATTCCTGCTCCGCACCTGTTAGTCGTAGCATGATGTTATATACATATAAACCATCCTCTTTAACCATTCTATTCATTGAAATAAACCGCATCAAAATCCGTTGAGTAGTTCTAAAGATTTAAGCATACAAAGGGACAAGAAAAATAGGGACAGAAAATGCGACTTTATTTTATACTATGTAGTGATATGTAGTGATTTATGATGCTTATATGGTTAACAGGTTACACTTCCAGCCAACTTAAAAGTACCACTGTAAATAGAATTGTAAAATTTCTTATCATTTATTTCTTTCATATAATTGTTCCAATAGTTTTCCTTGAAACTAATAACAAAATAAAACGGTAAGTAAGGAATTACTAGCGGTAATACTTAGATTGGCTGCACGATCAAACTATTCTATAGAATTGTAACAAATCCCCTCAGGGTCATTAACTAATGTAATACTAATTATATAATATTAATATACAATAATGTAGCGAATGGATTATAATTAGTTGTCAGGAAATACAAAACAGTAAGTTGATGATAGGTGGTGGGTGTTAAAAACCCGCTTTGAGTAGTGATAAGTAAATTAACACCACTAAAAGGCGTGGGCAGAAAGAGCACGCCTTTTCCAGGGCATATTCACGTGAGTCTATATTTGGGAGAACTTAATAAAGTTATGACATTTATACGTAATAATAAGATGAATATATTTTTTTTATACCACTTAGGTGGCAGACAAGCACACGGCCCACCTGATGGGAAGCGGTCACCGTGGCCTATGGACGTTTGCAACACCAGAGGCGTCACACACGTGCTGCCTACCCTGTAGAAACCTTCTAATGCCTTTCTTGAAGAACCCCATATTGTAGTCGCTCGGGAAAACCACGGTAGGGAGCTCATTCCACAGCTTGAGCGTGCGCGGGATGTCACAATACTTCGATAAAAAGAAAATAATAACATAAAGTAAAATGCTACCAGTCTGAGCTAAGGGGCCTAACTAAAGCCATTTAAAAGTAATATCATTAGAATCTAAACTTCACTTCCATAGTGTAATTCGGACTGTCATCGTCTGTCATGATACTCAGGATAGTAGTGCTTCATGGTTAAAATGCTTATCTCTTACTGCAGGTAGATAATACATTTATTCGTTTAACTTGTTAGAATTTGCACTTATCTTACAAATACCAATGAATGACGACGTTCCGAGTCCGAATCATACTACGAAAGTAAAGTAAGAAGGAAATAATACTACTTGTGTATTGAATGTATTGATTACGATATTAGAAAATAGCGCAATTTTATTGACCTACCAATTATCTTGATTTATACATTTTACAATAAGGCTAGATTTCGTTAAGGTATAATCATAACTCAACGAAATTCATTGATAATTATAATTAAATTAAGTAAACGTTTTTAAATATTTTGTATTTTGTATTTTAGTTACATGAGCTGTTAGTTTGTTAAGTTTCGTGTATACCTATATTATAAAAAAAGACAATAGGTACATCCGATCTGACGACCTCCGTAGCGTGGCGGTAGTCAATGCGACTGCTACGCAGGAGGCGTGGGTTCGATTCCCGCTCAGTGCAAATATTTGTGTGCATGAATATGAGACTTGCATTGGTCTGGGTGTTTCTATGTATAATATGTATATATTTACAAAAAAAAAAGGTATCTAAGTATGTTTATCCGCATTCTAGATCCCATAACACAAGCTAGTTAAACTATGCTTACCATGGGTCTAGGTGTTGTCGTTGTGTAGATTGTCCTAGAATATATCAATTAAAGATAGCGTATGAACCTGAAGCCGGCGGCATATTTATAAACCAGAGTACGCAATTCTATTAGCACGTTTTGTTGCTTAATGAAGAATGATGCTGTCAACACATCTCTCACGACGAATTCATAATAAATGTTGATTTGGGCCAAAAAAGCTTGAATATCAAGCTACGGGCGGGCGCTACGGCGCGATATCAAAGTGAACCTTACGTTTATTATATCGATATTTCTCTGCTAAATATTTAATGTTATCTTCTTTACATACTATGAAACAAAGAATTTGTTTGCCGTATTATTTTATCTGTATATTTCATTCCTTAGATCTTCTAAACTACTAAAAGAATTATACATTATTGATAACTTTTAGTGTTAACCTTTGAGAATGCCACAAGGTGAAACCGATTAGGTACAATAATAAATAAAGTGGAGAATACATTATTGATAACTTGAAAGACTTTAGTTGCTGTTTGCACTTTTAATTCAAATAATTTCTTCCAGATGGTTGCGAGACGGATTTCTTTTCGTATAAAACATACTAAATGCATGTAGTTGTAAACAAGAGAAATGTATTCAACGAGCCGCCAAAAAGACCGTCACGTGGCCTGAACGTGCCATACACAGGTCCTGATTGTACTCATCATAAAATCTCCTCACGTATAACCTCCTCACCCGTAGAAAGCCTCCCCGATAACTCGAAATTCGCAAATCCGAGGGCGAGTACCGTCGTCTGGACAGATTTGTACATTAATACTACATTACACAGATGGATGTTTTAAGGTGGTTTTTAAAATAACATCATTGTATTCAAATAGATTAAAAACGATATCAATTTTATTACTGTGCGCATGTAATTGATTACCTGTGTTACCATTTAATACCTACTTTTGTTTTTGTTGACCTTTAAATAAAGCCTCCGGCATTAAGTCCGCTTTTGTACAATTTTACTGTGCATAAAGTTATTTTCTACCGCATAATTAAACTTAGATTCCAGAGACTGTAACACTAGAAATACTTACTTATAGTTATGCTGAAATATAGTAATAGTTTGAGTTATGACGAGAAAACGGATGAGCACACATTAGTTCCTGTATAGTACCGTGAATATATCATCCACAAGATGGTATTAAACTTACGACCCCTGACAAGGATTGTACATAAGTACACACACATGAAACTTTAGGTACGCCGTATTCCCAGCTCAACGGTTTAAGTGGTGTAATGCGGTTGACAAGCATACTAAATCCTAAAGCCGAGAAGGCCGTGCATGTGGAGTTAATACAGTAATTTCAACGCATTGCTGTAACACGTAGCAATGAAATAACAGTTAAAGGTGCTGATAGACTGGGGCATTCGCTTGTAATGGCTCATTTCTAGCGAACCAGTGCGGTCTATTTTGCTATATAAATGATTTTTACTTTGGCTTTGAAATAGTTTACGTTAAACGCTGGCGTATTGTAACTAAATTACCGATTTATTTTAAAAAAATAACAAATATCGTGGAGTTATCCGTCCCAATCGAGCAGTCCGACTGGGGAAGTACCCCCACCCTACAGAATATCGCCGTTTAATAACCTTGTGTTGTGTTTTCGGTGGTGAGTAGGGTAGCCAGAGCTCACTAGAGAGGTTTTGTGTTGTCCGTGGGAAAACCAAAGGCTTATCCTACATCTTTTGCGCTGACGACACAGAATGTCTCTGTTCTTACAGGGGTTGCGGCACGAGTGTTATTCCTCTGGTGTTACACTCGCCCATAGGCCACGGTAACCACTTACCATCAGGTGGGCCGCGTGCTTGTCTGCAACCCAAGTTGTATAAAAAAAAGTTATTTCAGAATAACCTCTGTTTGGTTCTATGCTTGGCTCTGTTGTTCGTCCAGCTTGACACGTGTCAAAACAATGAATCCGTCATGTTCTGCTGAGTGAATGTTCAAGTCTATCAGAACCTTTAATCATAATTATCACAAAGAACATTTTAACAGACGTCAATAAGTGTGTACCCAGCAACACTTTTGAAATATATCAGAACCATTACTTTTAATTATCGCAAATTCACAAAGAATATTTTAACAGACGTCAATAAGTGTGTACCCAGCAACACTTTTGAAATATATCAGAACCATTACTTTTAATTATCGCAAATTCACAAAGAATATTTTAACAGACGTCAATAAGTGTGTACCCAGCAACACTTTTGAAATATATCAGAACCATTACTTTTAATTATCGCAAATTCACAAAGAATATTTTAACAGACGTCAATAAGTGTGTACCCAGCAACACTTTTGAAATATATCAGAACCATTACTTTTAATTATCGCAAATTCACAAAGAATATTTTAACAGACGTCAATAAGTGTGTACCCAGCAACACTTTTGAAATATATCAGAACCATTACTATTAATTATCGCAAATTCACAAAGAATATTTTAACAGACGTCAATAAGTGTGTACCCAACAACACTTTTCCAGTATATCGGAACCTCTACTATTAATTATTACAAATTCACAAAGAACATTTTAACAGACGTCAATATGTGTGTACCCAACAACACTTTTGAAGTATATCAGAGCCTCTACTATTAATTATCACAAATTCACAAAGGATATTTTAACAGAAGTCAATAAGTGTGTACCTAACAACAACACTTCTTAACTGTACAACATCACAAGTCCATTCATAATTTTATCTGTAAATTATTCAAGAACATTAAGTCTTATAATAAAAATGATGGGCTTATTCAGCAAGCCTTTGTAGTTTAAAACCGTAAGAAACACGTTTACTTTGGTATTATACTGGAAAATAGCCGAGGCTAAAGTATAAATGTATTTGTGGAGATAAAACTGAATGGTGGTACGGCAGGTGGGTGCCACATTGTTCTTCCAACTCGACCGTCTAACCTCGCCATAAACTTATGACGCTAACAGAAACAATATATGGCTGGTAACTATTCCTAACAACCGGGACACATAGCGTTACGATTTATTGTATCGATTTTCTTGAAATTGAGTCTCTTGGTTCCCTAAAGTTGGAGGAACTTTTTAAATTCAAATATTCAATGAAGAAGTTTTTAAGTGACCAATTAGAAATCTTATAACTCAACCTATATAAATCTTTACCTGCTTACCGGACCGCTTAGGTCATTTCTCTACTATCTGCGACCTAGCGAGACTTGACGAGCCTATGACCATATTACCTAACAGTCAGGCCGGTCACCTAGAGGTGCGTCCAGATTTGTGACATAAACAGCGGACCGGACAGTGAGGCATCAAGACATGTTGAGTGTGGACGTAACAACTTGTAGCACATGGGCACACAAACTAGAGTCGTGCTGACACGGCCACCAGTCTATCGATGGTTTTATTCAAGCTCAGCTATCACGCAGCTGAATACGCGACGGACACGTACTTCTGACACGGTCACAGTTAAATGCTACCTACGTATATGTATTCCTACTTCATCATCGTCACAGCTCGAGCCCACTATATTTTCAATATTTTTACGCAACATAAGTGGCGGACAAGCGCAAGGTCTACCTGATCTAAAGTAGTTAGCGTGATCTATGGACGTTTGCAACACCAGAGTCGTCAAACTTGTGCTAAAGACCCTTAAAATGCTAAATCCAAGAACCGCTACTAGTCAGAATCAGCTTTCACAGAACTATATGTTTATAATCATGCTTGAATCAGTAATGAACCGAAACACTGCGGTAAACACAAAACCTATTAGTACCGAAATACACTGCAAACGATATTCAGTTTGAAATGGCGGGTTAGGAGGTCATACGTAGTCTATTGTTCGGGTGCATTGACCGCAAGAATTAGCACATGTTACGACATTTACGTTTTTTATAGGAATGAAACGATGCACATAATTATGTTAGGTACATTCAAACATATAAAGCTCCGAGTAATAGTCAGACAGAAAAAGTGCTTAACGATTGTTTTCAAGCACATTTCATACTAGCTGTTGCACGTAGTTCCGCTTGAATTCAGTTTTCCGTTATAATGCCATAAAAACTGCTGATTCGTTTTTTTTATTAAAAAGGTCTTGTTCAGACTTAAAATCTGCCGTATCGGAATTACTTAGGTAAATATTTCCAGAGATGTGACCAAAAATCGTGATAACAGACGCCTAAGCCTTAAATGAAAATTTGATGAACACCAATCGTATATTTTTAATAATTATTTTTAATAATTATTATCTAATATATTATTATCTAATATACTAACTGGCTTAAGTTATTCTACAAAATGTACAAAAATAAGAACTAAACAATACAATAGATTATTATTCAACGCATTTTACAAAAACAATTACTATGTCAAAACTACGAAACCCACGTTAAATCCAACATAAAACCTAACCATCTTGACTCAACTTTTTCTTAATAGCAAATTAAAAGTAAAGTAAAAAGAGTCCGCATTCTTATCTCGGTGCAGGTACTCTCACTGTCGTAATAACTAAGTTCGAAGTGGACTTTAAAATTTGGGCATCTCCTGAGCCGAACATTAATGACCTGAGCCGCCATTTTGAAGGGATGTTTCAAGGAAAACCCCCGGTCGCCCTCACTGGGGAAGTAATGCATTTTCCTTTATCATGGTGCGGACAGTTTGCGCACTTCTCGGCGAGGGGACCTGCTTTTACGATTATTGTGCTCACATCGTTACAACATGAGATCTGTAATAAAAAAAATACAGAAATTGATCTCACACGCCGTAAATGGCAGGCATGCTCTGGCGTCCTTTTCAGAAATGATTACGCTGGCTTAGTTTGATGTTGTTTAACCTTATAAACAGCATTCGATTGTTCTACTTCAGGGCTGATATTAAATCACAAAATGGTAGTACTAAGTTCAACGAACTTTCGGCGCGTTCGCACATTTTTAACCCGACCGCTTTCTATAACAGGATTAAGCAAAGTTACAATATAAACACCGTTACGACATTTCAACGCGAGTGTTGCAATTTTAAAATAAGACCTATAAATGTCAAAATCGTGTAGTAATTTTGCCTTGAGAAGTGGTGCCTGTTGTGCGTTTGACTGCATCGCTCACCGGAACACTGCCGGTCATGCGGACCGTGAAATAATGCACCACATGTTGAATAACATCATTAATGAATAGCACCCAGCGAAAGCGCAAGTGTTCACATGCGAGTTAAGCGTAAAAGTTGACTTATTAGACAATAAATTACGAGTACAGATAATACAATGCAGTACCGTGAAGTTACATGTTGCATGTCATGTGGCCTGAGGAAGTTTTATTGAAGTTAGGGTAGTTACACATGAACACATTACCGTCATATGACTCCACCATATTAGAACTGTAAATCAAAATCAATCAGAGTACCTATATAGTTATATCAAATTTCACTCTTATATATATAATATGTGAAACTTTGGGTGAAAGAACAGCAGCACGGATTTGAATGAAATTTTTCACAGATGCAGATTTATGCCTTGAAACAATACATACACCGAAATTTGACAATTACATAATACACAGAGGTGTCAGTAACGGTTACGGGAGCCAAAATTGCATCAGTCATCCAAATGGTTCACTAAATTTTTGCTCAACCTGCGCTCTATATCCACTTACAAATTCTTCTCCGTTTAATTTTAAGAAACCACATGTGAGTTCAACGGCCTATCAGGATTATTTACCTTTAAAGATATAACTGTCCCAGTCGTGTCAACCGTGTCTAACAACAAACAGAGTTATTATTATAGTCCACGCTGTCCATGTTCAGGGAACACCGTCGGTCGCCCCGATAAATTTACACGTCAACGTTTCCTGGGAATATTTTTGTGTTAAAGTGTTGTGTGTATTTGTGTACAGCTTAGTGGTACGTTTTATCAGTTATTTACGAATCCATCAGCACAAGAATGTATAATGGAATCAAGTACTATGTGAGTGGAGTTATCGCTGTAAGAACTTCTCTACACTTATTGCAAGTTTTGTATGTTAGTCTGTGAAGGTCCAATCTTTTCTAAGCGATTTTTTATCACAATCCAAGAGAAGCAGCTCGGATACTTACTGGCTACCAGCCAAAGCCAATGCAATCTAACTCCAACGTACCTTCTAAATGTCTCTGTTTTATTACAATTTTAAATAATCTCAAACCAAATAGTATCGTAACATCAAAATAATGTGTTAAGTAATTTGTAAATTTTCAACACACACACAAAATTTATTTAAAACGCGGGTAAAATCGCGTGCAAAAGTTATCTGTACTAACAGCACATGTTCACTTGTGTAGGTAACTCAACTTTACGAGTATTGCGGTCGTTCAATATCGGTAAGGATAAGATAAAATTCAGTGACTTGGCACAGTCCGACTTGTTACTCATTTTAACGAGTTACGATGTTCGTTCATTTCACTTCTTTGTTTTATCGGAGCCTGTTAGGGTTGCCGCACATGAGCCACCGGCCACGACCACAAAATGCCGCCACCGCCGCTGTACTATTTCGTGTAATTTTCATATATTTTATAAAAAAACACCAGATGCCGCCCGTGGCCGCCACACACTACAAAATTACAGGAAATGTGCTGGTAGCGGCATTTTATGTTTGAGCTGGTGTTGGTTTCTCTTGGTTATGACGGACGCAGAGAGGAAATAATTCTCCAAAGTCTCGTCCGTGAATCATCAGGTGACCCCGCTTGCGGTTGGCTGTGAGCTTGTCTTCTACCCCGAAAATTAAATCGATTAAATTATGAATTGTCGATATACAATACATGGTAATCGTACAGGAGAAAGTGCGAGAACCCGCATAAGTCATAACTGTAACAGCGGAGGGTCGGGACGTGCTATCATTGCAACTCGACCACTCACCTACATACAGTACTGTAAACTCCACAATGTACAGTACAGAATCAATGACTTATTGTATACTACTAGACAACTTGATTAGTTCAAACACGGATGAGGCAGAAATAAATTTTGAATTTGGAACGGGACGGGACGTTGAAGCTGGATAAATGAATTTTGATACCTATGCGTGTAATCATAGCGTGCCTTTTTGATGGTCTTGGCGATCCTTTTAGTATAGAATTTATAATGACAGTCTCTGCCTCGATTGTGGTTTATTATGCGTTCTTTTCATTGAACGGGTCGTAAAATTGCGAGGGTTTACTACCCTGTGCCGTGTTTCAGTTATTTTACATGATTTATGTCATCCTCAATTTATATTGCCTAATAATTATATACCTAGCAGAGCCAGATCTGGTGACTATAGTCAGGATGGTGATTTTATTATACTTAGTATTATGTCACTAGGAGGACGTAAGACGTGTTTCGAACATTTTTGTTGACTCCAATAAATTTTATTAGAAAGCCTCTGATGACACCAGAAACTACCACCCGCTAACATAACTCGATGCTGTAAATCTCTACCAAATGGAAAGTGTACCTACACACTTTCTAACATGTACGACTTCAGCAAATAATGTAGAGACAGATGTCTCATGTTTGTATTATCCTACTGCGCATTCAGTTAGCGACACTATGTGTCAAACTGAAATTACTTTTTATGATAAACTAGCAAACCCGGTGAACTCCGTTTCGCCGTGTGAAAAATGATTTTCCCGCTTTTCTGTTGAAATTTTTCCTGAATTTTCTTTGCTATAAACCTCACGGAGCCCGTGGAAATCGGTTCGTGCGTTCTGGAGTTATAGCGTCAGGAAGGAAAACCCGACTTATTTTTATACATATAGTAGATTGTGGTTCTAGTATGATATTGGTACTAGTAAAAGTTATCGCAGTATTTTTCGTCGGAATTTTAGTGGTAGTCAGTAGTGATCAAAGTGTCCACTCTGACGGGCCCTGGGTCTGTCAGGGTGCGAGACATACATACATACAAGAAATCACGCATGTTTCCCATAGGGGTAGAGAGCAGGGGGAGAGTAGCAGAGATGACGGATCTCCATTTGCTCCGATCCCGACATACTACTCTCACTCTCATTACCTTCTTCATGCATGCTCGTCGGTTTAAGGTACTGCGAGAGATATGTCTTGTATTATATCACCTCCATTAATAAAAGACTCAAAGACGGTGGATGTTATAGTGGGGATTTTGCGCATGATAAAAAACGTGTCCATTCTGACGGCCGGATGGGGAAAATTGGAGGTTGCCTAATAATGTGCAGGACTTAAATGTTATGGTTTAGTTATTGTGCCCCAGGGCATCGGCAACGATAAATATCGTTCTGAAACAAGCAGACAATATAATGACAGACAACGCAATAAAAATTGTATAATCGAGTTCGTCAGTAGACAAGTTAGAATTAAATAAATGTACATGCATTGAATAATTCCATTTCGGTACCTATTATATTTAAAAATATATTACATTCAAACTTGTTTTTTATTTATTGACAATACATAGATAACGTTTAAAACATTTTTAAATATATTGGTTTTCATAGTTGCGTTTAAGATTTGAGGTTAGGTCTTTTTACTTAAAGGCCGAAAGGAATTCCTGAAGTCTCAGACATCAAAATATTTTTCTTGACTAACCGTTATTTTGGCAACATTTGCACTTACATAGCAGTTAATATTTAATAGTACTTTATACCTACTTTATGACAACAAACGTGTAGATATACGTACCTATCGGCACGGATCTTTGAACTAACCGCGAGAGACATGAGGCCTTGGCGCACAATAACGTGTACCTACTGCAGTATTCTTTGTAAACATTTTGGGTCCACAACTCGTGCCTATACCTATAATATGTACCGACTCGCATATCAACTGCTAGTCAACAATCATTACCTAACTCATTTATATGTATAGTTTTTGCGTTCCATTATATATTCGAAATTCAAAATACATGCCCCTTCACCCTGGAACAGTGTTAATATTCTTGTTTTGAATAGCTTGTCTAGTATTTACAAGAACTCATGTCTTAATTTATAACTGGAAAATATATTTCCGGATATTATTCTTCATTACACACGTAACATGCATTTTACAGATGTTTCATAAGTATCAAGTCATTTCACTAGTCTAGTATCAACTGCTGACTTGTAAAGCCGGTTAGCTTGTCATAATAACAGTTCATTCCCCGACATTGTTTGACCAGTCAGACTATGAAAGAAACGTGGACATAAATAGGACAGTGGAAACATCCGCCAGAGGAGGCAATAAACAATCGAAGTCCCTTCCTACCACCGGTATAATAATCACTAAGTGATGTTTTTTCTTACAAAAAGGAATGAAGAACACCGGCTTGTGTAAAACTCTCACGAGAAGAAAACGTCGAAACTATTTAACAATTGAAAAACTGTGTACTTAATTAGATGGCATTTTTGATATTTTGATTACTTTATCCGTAACTCTATCTAATGTAGAAGCAAATTATTTCAGTACAATTTATATTAACCTCAACTGTGCAAATAATTTGCGTTCGAGTACAACTAAACTAGATTTTAACGGTACTCAGGGTCTGTAATGACGAGAATTTACCTTCAGCTTACCATCAGGCGAGGTAAAGTCATACTGACGTATACTATAAAAAATCATGAAATAAAACATGAATACGTAGTTTAGTTTGACTTTATTGGGAGTTATCGAAGTAAAAATGAAAAATTCATCAAGTACTAAGTGTACACGGCTAGTTAATCTTTATTTGAAAGAGCAAAAAGTCTTCATTAGTTGCAATTCTCTGCTGTTTGAAAAAAGTACCTGCTCCACAGTCCGACGACCGCATGCATAAACTCTATTATTTTTCTACTACTTAAAAAGGAAAGTAAGTACTTACAATAAATAACAAACAATAAGCGACCGATATAACTTATCTTAGATAAAAATTATTACATCTTAATTATTTTTTGTTTCTGTTCAATGCTTCGGCCCAAGCTCCCTTCATTTTTGAGCGCCCGCCTTCAATTAAACTACATAAGTGTTGTACCAAAAATTTTCCTAATTTCACCTTATAAATTATAATTTTATTTAAATTAGAAACGGACTTATGAATTACACAAAAAAGTCAGCAAGCGGATAATATATTTTAGTGAAATAAGTACTCTCGTTATAAAATAAACTAATGACTCTCAACTCGCCAATTTGAAAGTCGATTTCAAACCGCAAGACAAGAGTATAATGTTATTACTATATTATTACAATTACATTAACAATTTACTTTTACACTTGCTATTGCCAACCTTTTTTATACAGCTAACAACTCATTTTTTGCAGGGCACATCGATATCTTCTCCTCGCATGATAAGCTAAAGGGAAAGTCTCTGAAATAAAGGTCACCATTGCCGTTACAAATAATGGTACACAGTTCGCATAAAGATATGACCTTTCAACAGATTAAATCAATATCCCAAGACGGGTTCGTTACAATGACTCACGTAAAACACAATTATGTCATAACCGATCATAACAGTCATATTTTACTTAACACCTTTTGTTTCTGCCTACCTGACAAGACGTTTTAATCGAATCGGACTCTTGCACTCAAGGATAAGTGCACTAGTCCGTTTCGCACTTGGGTTTTTTTACTTTTCAGATTGTACTTATGGTAGTGCATACATTATAATGTTGTTACAGGTCAATGAACTTAGTCAAATGTTTTACAATACTTTTCTGATTTTCATTACTTTCTATTGTATAAATAAACATTAATTATGCATTACATGTAGGTATCCAGAAATGTTTGTATTTGATTAAATATTAACCGAACGATCATGTATGCTTTCATATTCTATTTAATATTCATAACTTGTAATATTTGCATGTTATGTCAATAAATTTGCTCTCTGTTTATTGTACTTTCATTCCAAGACTAGTAGTAAAAATGTATAACGATTGAAGTTATGAGAAGTATGACTTGGTGTCATATAATACTGACGTGATGATATATAGCCTATGTTACTCCTAGATATTGTAGCTTATTATAGGTTAAAGAATTATTGAAATCCGTTCAGTGGTTTTGAACCGTATTCATTACAAACAAACAGATAAAAACTAATATTTCGTCTTTATAATATTAGTGTAAATTTACCATATATTATTTACTTGACATGGGAGAAATTGCGGAGATTATGAAGCCATTTGATTAAGTTGAAGTCTGAAAACAGCAAAATATGTTCCTGTTAAAATTTTTCCCTGCGAACCGAACTGTAGACAGCGGCTAGTTAACAAAATTAATTTCTAATCTTAAATTCAGTGTTGGTATCTGCTGATCGCCCAATTCAGCTGACCTCCTCAGCATAACGTGAAATCAAGCATTATCGAATTTCTAAAGTAACTACCAATGGACCCAACAGAAATAAAATAAAATTATAGTTCCCTAAACGTACCTATCACAATGTCGTTTGTATGTCAAGTGTGTGATAATGTTTTGTGCTAAAGTTTGAGGGTTGGAGCCCAAGGCACTTGAACTATTATACGATACATAATTATATTATAATTTAAACAAATGTCTAGATACCGCGTTGCGCTGAGACAGGTGTCATTTAAACGTTTACCCATTTTGGTAACGTTTGAAATTGTAACCATAATCTTACACTTCCGGCACATCATCTTTCTCTGAGTCTTTACACATCTTGGTTACAATCAGCTTCCCTGAACACCATAACCAACTGGCGATATCGAGGTTCTATAGTTAGATGAGTCGGACTTAATTAGACGAGGGCTCCGAATACCCGTAACCCGACAACCGAGACCGATAGCCTAACGTACTCTCCGAGGCACGACCACTACTGCAAATTACACTTACACTTCCGACACAATTTGATTAAATTGAGAGAAGCGGAAATAAAAGTTATGATAATTTCAAAGATGAATGAAGTTTTTATTATTAAATACCTTTAATTAACCATTTTAACCACATCTAAATTAATTTTATACGCAATCAATTTGTCCACATTTCAAAATAATTGACAGAATTTGGACTGAATAGATATATCTAAAAGTGAGGCAATCGTAGGTATTGTATGAATTGGGAGAAAGCTAGAAGGGCAATGCATCGTAAAACAGAAAAAGGCATTGGGGCAATACAAAATCATCATACTTCATAATCATCAGTGAAAGAATCTTCACAGCTTATCGCGATCATTCTCTCAAGGTAAAAGCTAAAAATTTCAATATTGCACTGTCACATTACGGGGTCGGGCATCGAACTGCGCTAACGACGATGCGGACGTGACCTCTGTTCGATATGCACATTGGGACCTTTTATTATTCAGCCCGTGAACCTTTTCCCTTATATGTTTTATATTATACTAGCAGTGCTCGCGACTCCGCCCGCGACAGCTTACATAGCGTCTATTTTTTATGAAAATAAGTAAGCTAATGAAAGTAGTAGCCTAAACTTAATTAATAAGTATATCTATTACCCAGGAGCTTCTAAGACTAGTAGTGGTGTGGTAGCATTACTTTATACAATTTTCGTTTGAACTGTCCAGGAACTTTTGGAGCTCACTGTACCTATTTGGTTATGAAATATCTAAACACCTAGGTAACCTATTAAACCATGCTTGGCTACTAAAATTAATTCAGAACAACATAATAATATCATCAACGGCTGTCAAGCAATTCGTTTCACATCGTAGAACAGCCATGATACGAGTGTGCTGTGTATAAAATAACATTTATGAAAGGCGTAGAAATTTAATATTAGATCTAGTATATATAATATAAAATTTCTGCCTCTTTCTATTTATTCGCTATTCTGTCAATAACATTTTCTTAAATGACTCTATTTTTACCAGCTTTCAAACCCCACAAGCTATTTACCAAGACGATTGTCGAGACAAATTTAGTGCGGACTCGTAGTCACACCAGGGTGCAAGGGTAAATAGGCAACCCAACAAATCGATTTAAAATTGGCAATAGTGCCAGTCTCTTATAGGGAGAATGCTCTGACTACTTGAGCTACTACATGTCTAGACTATTCAAAATGCTCCTTCACATCTTATAGAGAAACTTTGAAGCTCTCTCTTCACATCTCCTCCGCCTACGGACTGTTTGATTGAACCCCATAAGTGTCAACCTAGGCTTTCGTATGTTATTCAGTTGATAGACATTCTAAAGTAAGGGCAGGTTAAGTGTACCATTAATTGGTGAGCATGTATGGAAACAAACAGTATATAAGCAGCAGAAAGTGTAGGTCTGGATCGCTGTAAGTACTTTTACTTTGGAATAAGATGTAGCTGTATGTATTTTGTTACTTACAGTTTTACAATGTAAACACGAGAAACTACATTGCATTTCAAGATATGAGACATTTTAGCATTTACAAAGCAAACGAAACATCAAGAAGTGTAGCCTAGTGTAACTAATACGAGTATATTCGCAGAAACTTTCCATACCTACTATTACAAAAACATCTTGTAAATTACATTAAAATTTATTAAAAAATTCTATCCTCGAGTGTGTCAGTCTGTTACTATACCTACTTATTAACGGCCTTACAAATCGAGGTTACATTTTACAATACATTGTAATTTTTAACGTTCGTGTTATTTTGTAACGCTATTCATCCATAATTATGAATGTTATTACCACATAAATTAAGATATTATTATAATGTATACAGTAACTCGATTGGTTCTCCTTGAATACTTTAAGGCTAAAAAAATTTCTTCTCGAATCAATAACGCAGGCTTTCAGGCTTTATCAAAAGCTTACACTGTTGTATTATTGAACCCAGGGTCCTCTTCTAAAATTTGTGTTGCCTGCCTGTGATCTTGGTCCAATGACGAAAGAAATATCATATTTGAGACAGTCATAAAATGAGGAAGCGTTCAATAATGAGTACGAGTGACTTAAACGACCAATAAAGGGGAAAGTTGTAAACTCAGTCTAATAGATGACTTGAAGCAATAAGGTTATAAAACGTTATGTCATCTCCTTAGACACGAATACGTTGACACACACAATTGCAGTCAATTCAAGCAAGAAATAAGAAGATTTGAGATAAAATGTACAATCGTCAAAATATACTTTGCTTTGCATTAGTATCGAACGGTTGTGTGGATTTGTGGTTTTGTATTACTGAGACGATTATAAGTAGACAACATTAAATCACATAATGCCGTTCCACTTATGAGCCACGACAATCAAAGACATTGTTTTTGATTGGCCCGTCGGCTTATCCGGAAGCGACTGCCGTTTGACTTCTCAATCCTGAAAGGAAAGACGACTCACATTGGCTTCAAGGATGTTAATAGGTCTCTTACACTAACTCAAGACTATATAATATTTATTGCTTTAAATTTCAGAACGAGTTATAATCATTTCTAAAGTACAGATTATTAGAAAATAATTACGCAATACATCACTATCACAATACACAGTTAAACGACCCTTTGAAACTTCTCTTTTCAATAGAAACTTATTTCAAATCTTATTGTCAATATACGCGCAACCTCTTTGGGCAAAGTTAACTGAAAGTACCCTATTATTTATAGCTAAACCAATATGTAAATGATTGCTCTGAACATTGCCTAGTCCCTAACAAATAGCCTTATGAAGCTGCTGAGATACTCGGGAAGGGATTATCCCTGAGTGTGCATTTAAATGAAACCTTTTAACCCTACCTTCGGATGTCCATATTGTGTATACCGCCCATAGCCCGTACACTTAATAAGGCCTTAACACTGTAAGATGTTATCTAGGGAGAAATCGTTGATAGAATCTTCAGGTAAATAATAATCAGTACTAAATGTATTTGACTCAAAACCAGTATAGAAGCACAGATTACCTTACAGAAGGATATGTATAAGAGACAAAAACTTCAACTTATATTATGTATTAGTTATCTATACAAAAATTAAAGACCTGTGCACAGATTCTTCTGAAAACATAGTTCCAAGAAATTGTTCCCTTCTCCCAGAAAGAAATCTGTTAAGTCTAATCATTTATGTTAGGTACTTTCAGAAGTTGACACGAATATCATTCATTGAAATATATTTTTAGTAATGCCGCGAACATGGCTGCTCGAAACACAGAACCAAAGAAAACTAGTGAAAATGTATTACGTCAGTTTCTTAAGGAAACCGATGTCGCCAAACTCACACATAACCGTTAATAATACGTTGCATTACTAGTAAACAATTTGTTTTGATTTGTCGTTTACATAATATCATTATCATTCTCTGAGCCTATTCCCAACTCATTTGGGGTCGGATTTCTAGTCTAACTAAGATGCGACTGAACTTTTTCCCTGAAGCGACTGCCATCGGACCTCCACAACCAAATTGACGATATCAAAATTCTTTGATGAGGGTTGAAAAAAAATCGCGTAAAAATTGCTATGAATTTATTACATGTGTTTTATTCATTAATTTACAACATACATATTGCGAACTCTTTCACATAAATTAGATGTTGTCATTGTGATGATGTAGTCATCTATTCATAGTCCAGTCCACACGGAAATTTAATATCATGACAGGTACATAAAAACCAAAAGATGAGGTCACGTTATCATTGCGTTTTTGTGCTAACTGAAATAAAACTGAGTGTTAACATTGTAGATAACAAGTTTATATTTTTCATCACAGTATTAAATGCAAGGTGATAACTTCTGGTAAATTGCGTAATTTCAAGTACTTTCCTTCTTTTTTTTTCTGTGCGCGATATCCCTTTGAATACCCATCCCACCGAAACCGGGGAAAGAGGTTATGTCGGACTCGAAAAGACTTTGGGTCTTTAGTTACAGGAGGTAAAATAGTAGTAAACAACCTCGTCGGACCCGAGGCTCTTTCTGAGTAAACTCGTTTACGGTAGCTTTAAGGTTTGAACGACGAAAGTGATCCTCGTTGTTTAAAACATCAATTCATCAATCAGTCAGTTTCTAATGAGTAGCCTAAGACTTTTCCGTTACCGGTATACTGCCGGTAGCGTGTTGCGAAAGTCAGACAGTCATTGGCTCTATGTTTAATGCAGTGGTGCTAATCAGTGTAGCCAATTATATTGGAAGTTTCAATTGACGTCTCTGTTTATAATAAGTTACATTTGGTTTAGTTACATTGCATATGTTTACGCAAGCGTCTCGAATGGCAAATTTTTAGAGGTATTTCGATTTATTAAATTATACAAACTGGTAGAGAGGTAATGTAAGGAAGTTTTCAAACCTATCTATATATATGTAGATTGCTGTGGACAGGTTATCATCAGCACTAGCGGTGAAATGTCCTGGGTTCAGTGTACCTTAAGATTAAATAAATAAAAGCTCAAATCGCCAAGTGTTGTCACATGCCTCTGATTGAAGGAACAGCTAGAACATACTGAAAATGCGATAGTAAACTCAGTAACGCCACCACAATAGTTTTTGACTAATTTTACTCACCAAAGAGAATTCGGAAAGTTATAAGACTTGTTAGAAAATTTCATGAAATCATTTTACAGTCGAAATCTTTGGACTCTTTGGTGATTGTATAATATGGTTATCCTGCCATGGAAGAGTAGAGACGTAGCTAGTCAAAATATGTTTTTATAAAATTCGAGCACCAGGAAATTTCTGATGACTGAAGACTCCCAAAAATTCGGACAAAAATACACCTTATCTTACATGTGGAATTGAGCCCACAGCCGTGCTATAGCAGTGTCACTTGGTGATGCTGATGAGTTACCTTAACAAATGTCGTTACCCAGGGTATTGTTTTTTCAAGTTCAAGTTCTTTATTTGTTGAATATGGTACAAAAACGATGTTTACATTATTATGTCAGATCTCATGTGTTCTCATATTGAGACTTTAAGAGTGAGTTAAACAGAGGGTCACCTAGCTAAATGCCACTTCCACGAGCGTGAGGGTGAACTAATTGCACCGGTTTTCATCATTAACAGCATTATATTTTATCTTTTAAATACTTCGTGATAGAACTGATAAAATTTAGAAACTGCTATAACACTACGTTATCGATTTGTGATCTCGAGATATGCATGCAGTAGTAGCAATTATTGTTTTTGAACTTTCACGAGTCGCACACACACTAGATATCAATCGGAATTTAATCGTAATTATACCTATCGTGGGTGGACTGTCCAGTTCTCTCGTGACCACAATCGGTACAATTATCTCGAAATGTTCAGCTAAGTAAAAGGTCGTATCTTATACCATATTATACTCGTAGTAATTAAGTCCCGACTTATACCCATCTATTAAGAGTAGTAGCAATTAATCAACGTGTAAACAGATTATTACTCAAGAATGTCAATTCGGGATGTTTTAAAAATAAATACTATAAGTATAATCATTTCCTTTGCTATAACCTTCACCGCGACAGCTGGTAAACTGACATTGAAATTCAGAATTCATGGTCAGTATTACTAATGAGTAATGACCATACCTACAGTGTGCGAAATAAATTATTGAATTTTAACTGATTTATACAATAAGGAAATAATTTATTGGTAAATACTGGTGCTTGCTAAAAGCCTTATTTGCACAAATAGAGTCATCATAGGATTTTGTCATCTCACGTAGATACACTAGTAGAGCTTGGAAGTAACTAAAATAAGCTGCTGAACACACGTGACTATATTCAACGGGAACAGTTGCCCTGTAGGCCTAAGTTCCTATAGGTAATATGCCGGTATATTTGGGCTATCGAATGGTAATAGAACTAGAATTTGTTCCGTATTATTTTCAGAATAAATGATGGTTGAAACCAAACCTCCAGCCAGCGGGATTTTTTTTTGTTATGAATTTGATCACGCTGAAATGTAGTTCTATAATTAGGGCTATGCTATGTGAACACATAAAAGCCAAAACAGACATGGGTTTCATTCATGAAATACAGAAAATACAGTTTAGAATAAAAAATAAAAAATAAAAAATAATCTCCATTCAGCGGAAAAAAAATTATTTAAGTCGAAAACAATATTGAAATGCAAATCATTAATTAGTGCTATTTCTTTACTTACACTTTTCAAACTTGCTTTTGTATTATAGCAGATTACAACTTTATAATATAATAATATAATATAGTCAGTTAAAAGGCGGCGGCGCAGTGGCGGTAAAAATCTAATTTAATGTTATAATTTTTATGATTTATATTATTTATATGATTTATATGATTAGCACTAATTAATGATTTGCATTTCAATATTATTTTCGACTTAAATAATTTTTTTTCCGCTGAATGGAGATATTTTTTTTTTTTTAATTATTTATTCTAAACTGTATTTTCTGTATTTCATGAATGAAACCCATGTCTGTTTTGGCTTTTATGTGTTCACATAGCATAGCCCTAATTATAGAACTACATTTCAACGTGACCAAATTCATAACAAAAAAAAATCCCGCTGGCTGGAGGTTTGGTTTCAACCATCATTTATTCTGAAAATAATACGGAACAAATTCTAGTTCTATTACCATTCGATAGCCCAAATATACCGGCATATTACTTATAGGAACTTAGGCCTACAGGGCAACTGTTCCCGTTGAATATAGTCACGTGCTGAACACCGCTACTGTGATGAAAGATTCATGTTACACAATTCTTGTCAGCTTACCTTTTGTGAGAAATACAAACAACAATAAGTTAGTTCACTGATGGCCGATTCAACCAAGCGGTTGGATATCACCGATGAAAGTAAACTCGTCTCATTCATTTCATATTTTCTAAACCATTTTCAATAATGAACATAGTAAAACCCAGTTTAGTTAATCAGCTTTTTGTTAAATTCAACCTAAACCCCATTATCGTTTCTCAGGGTAAGTAGGTAAGTACAGCCTAATTTGTTGTTCTATTAGTGAACGTTTCGAGGTTCGTTTTCGGTTATTTCTGCCACGTTTTTTACACACGACCGCTTTCAAATCAGCCCAAAAGAAATAAATGATTTTTACTTTTCTTTTGCTTAGCTACCTTGAAACACGGGACGCAATATTAATACCCAATTTGTTCGGATTCTTATAAATATAAGGTTCACTTGTTTTGCTTAAATTCGAATTTGATTCGCCGAACATTTGTACCGTCAAAGACAGTAGGAGCGTAGGTCATACGCTGCCATATGCGTTGATGTAAATACAGCTATATTTCTGTATTTACACGAACTTGCTCTTTTTGAAAACTAGTAAATTCCAATTTTGAATTATTTACTTTCTTAAAGATATTAAACTTTCTTACTTTGAACTCAATATCACATCCGAAACCTTGTTTTTGATTCTTGGCGTCAAGTTTTGCAACTGATTGCATGATTGCAATTTAATAAATGTGTGAAAGTGTTCCACCTTATATTGCATTATATTGCAAATTTTATACAGAAAAGATCAATATTCATTCAAATGGCGACTATAATATTTACGTCTCTCGCTTCATAAATATTTAAGAAAAATATGAAAAAGGAAATGAGGCACCCGGGTCGGGTCGAGGCGGGTTAATCATTGTTGCCAACGTGACGAGCTCCATCACCCCGGGGATCAGCGGCAATTTGTCAATCACCCACAGAATGCCCTTCACTAAAGCTTTCAATAAACGCCCCACCATGCCAGGCGACGTCATAATCGATATTCAATAAAATGTCCAACAGGGATTATATTGCTCATTTTCCAGAACGGGGTAATACCCCGCAATAGGCAAGAGCAGCAGATTTATGCTTCTTTTCGTTACTTCAATCCCTTGCGCGCTTCTCCTGGGAGCTTCAAAGATTAAAGTGGCTACATTAAATGTGTAATCTTCAAACGTAAAACCCTATTGTAATAAATATTGTATTGCCACTATTGCTATCGCCATTTGGCAAGTCCGTATTCAACTTCCTGAATTTATAAATGTAGGTATGTGAAACCACAAAAACTAGTACACATGAACATTATACGTTCAAAATTTCGACATAAATTACAAGAAATGTTAAAGTAATGATGTTATAAAAGAATAGGTGGTATGTCAACGAGTTATTATGTTTCTTCGGTTGATTGAATTGCATGAAAACTGTCGGTGTTGGTAATATAATAAACTAGCTGTTGCCCGCGGCTCCGCCCGCGTGGATGTCGATTATCGCGTTGTACGACTCTATTCGATTCACTACTTGCCTCTCTATACTACTTTTCCTTGCTGTCATGACAACGGAAATTGTTAGCGATATTAGCGCCAATGTATAGAAATTTACCGGATCAATTGAGATTTATGATTATTACTCCGCTCCCTTGTATGGTAGCGTGATGATATATAGCCTATGTTACTTCTAGATATTGTAGCCTGTTAGAGGTGAAAGAATTGTTTAAATCGGCCCAGTACTTTTTGAGCCTATTCATTACAAACATACAAAAATAGGTACAAATCTTTCCTCTTTATAATATTAGTATAGATAAATTATATTTTCTAGTTGATAGTTCCGCAGTTTCACCCTGCGTACACAGCTTGCGTATTTTCGACCTTTTTTATTGCTCTGCTTCTAAGGTATGTAGCGTATTTTAATTAGCCGTAGACTAACCTTCCTAGAACCGTGAAAATTACTAGCACTACGACTAATCATGGTACAAGTTGCAACCTTGTCATGACGATAACAAAAGCAATTAAAAAAGAAGTACGAGTATTATTTATACACGAATTCTACACACCGGAATTAAACAATTTAAACGGATGCAATCGTATTAAAAAACTTAATTATTTGGGTGTTATCATAATATTGTTTACTTGTAAAATAACACCAAAGTGTTCGCGACATAATCCGATAAAAATAGTTTCATTTTAATGAAATTATAACTGTTATAAAATGCAAATCTTTACGCCTTTACAAAATATAAGTTCATTTAATGTTAAAATTACGTATGTTAATTGTGATATAAAAACAACTAAAATTACTATTAGGTACAGTTAATAATGCAAATTATACGCATAATATATTAGTCTAATGCAAATGAATTTAACCGAAGCAACAAGAAATTCTGGATTTCGCCTTTTGGAGAATTGGCTTTTGGAGAATTTGCTCTTCAATTAAGCAGAAAATTCACCATTTAACGAATTAGCCTCCTGCGCCTAAACCTAATTTTCACTGATCCCGACGTCTCAATTTACTTTTCAACAGCCTAAACTGTAAACTTCCTACAACATAAGATTATACAGAAACATCAGAAATAATCATGAAAAGTAGTAAGATTCGTACTCTATGCTAATAAAATAACACAGAAGTAAGAGCAATCATAGATTCTCATTCAATTACGACACTGTAGACACTTCATCATAACTACTATTTCAGATTTTAATTCGTTCGAGTCCAATTTGCCCGATGAAGATATCGCATGTCGCCGAATCGATATTAATTAAAAGCGTTCAAACAATGCTGTCATTATTCGCTCCGGCAAAGCCGAGGGCCGATTGTCTCCCGATCCTTGCGACAAAGGAGTGAGCGAGCTTGCGAATACCACTATAGAGGTGCATGTCTTATTTCATCTGTGGTTGGTGATTAATTTATTAATTAAGTATAAATATCGATTCAAGATTGGAAAAAGTGAATGCCCAGACGGGACTTGGAACCGCGTCCATTTCATTTCAGGGGGAGAGCTCTGACGAACTGAGTTATCAGCAGTCGATTAAAGCATTTAAAATTTCCCTTTACATCTTAAAAGGTGACATTGAAGCCATATCGATAGTCTTACAAATTATCGAGAACAATGAAAGATTTTACATTGCTTTTTAATTAGTCCGCCCAATTAATTTAATCAAATTTTGAAACACAACAATATTTTGAAACATAACAAAATAACAACACATTGAACAACACAACAACATATGCTGTCTATTTAGATCGATTTTTATTAATGAGTATTATAAATATTTATTATAATATATGTATAATATTATAAATGTTGAGTGATAAATCGTATAGGGTAGTATTTAAATTACAATATTAACGACAATCAAATACGGTTAACACAGTCACGACACTGAATAACACGATACAGAAATGCACGCACTCACTCGTAGTCCCGTTAAATCAAAGGCCTAAATAATAAACATTACGACGCAAGAAGCAACGTGAAACTTTTTAATTTAATAGATTACGATTAGTCGCACACAATCATTCATAACTCATGCAAGAAAAACTTAATATCAGCAGTTTGCTTATTCTGTCTCGCGTGACAGTAATGGCGGAAAGTTAATTTGCTTGAAATGTTTCTCACGCTGTTCACGAGCGAGTCCAGACATTACTGCGCTAGACATAATCGCAGTCGGCTCATGTGTAACTCGCACATTCTTTAAAAGATTACCTGTTTATTTTACATGCCGGAAAACAACAATGGGAAACAAAAATGGGAAAGTTCGTACATGATCAACCAAAACCACAATACAACTAATAAAAGGATGAATCCTTTCCTTAGCTATTTTCGCGTAATTTAAAACTTTTTTAGGTATTCTCGCGTAATCAGTTATGTGTCAACCAATTACGCTATAACACCTAAAAAAAGTTTTCTGTGTAGCTAACTACGTTAGTTGACAAAAAGATTACCAGTGATATACTAGATAAATGTTCTAGGTGCGGTAACCAGACAATTTTGAATAAAAACAAACCCACAATGAACGAATAAATTAATTCGGTAGTTAATAAATTAGGCAACGGCTGTTTGAATTCCCTTCAAATGAATAAATGAAATTATAATACACAAGTGAAATTCTTGAATAATAGCGAAGTTTAGTAGCATACGTATATTGTTTACATAATAAATGACATAAAACTGTATAGGTACAGTAGAACTCAAAAGTGCAGCACTTATGAGCTCTGACTGTACCTAATACTTATAACATTACGGTAATTATCTGCAATTTCCTACAAATTTCTATTTTGTCGCAGTTTAAACACATGCTATCTAAAGAAAAAAACTTTAATCACCAAGAACTTTTACACGTTTTCTTTTTTATGCATTACTTGTATGGTACCTTCTTTCTCTAAAAAGTAGTTAGAATATTGTTATCTATCACCATCTTAGCGTTGCTGTGAATAGCTTTCACTTGAGGTCTCCTGGGGTCTAATCTTCTTTCTCCTTCTTTTGATTAAATATGTTTAGTTGCTATAAAGGCAACTGCATTCTGGTTCTGAGCTTCCAACATCCCGAACGAAACCTTCGCCAAAGTCGGTTAGAAAATAACAATTATATGATTATTCTAAATTCACAGTTAATAACAGAGCAATGAATGTACGGATTTAAATCAACATTATATTCGTGCATATTACTAGCTTGAATTCTTTACTAATTGGTCACGGTTACGGTGCGACAGTGGTACGACTGCAACACCTACTCACACCGGAGACACGAGTCGTGAGTCACAGAACATTTGGCATTTCGCAATCGACAACCAGTCGACATGGAATACAATCGAAAGTTAGCTCACGTCAATCACAGCTATATATTGTCGTGGACACGCACACATGGACCTGCTACACGTGTAATTGTCAATCCGGAGACCTAACAACACGCTGTAGAAGTATAATGTAGGCAATTAGAATATCTGTACAGTTACACACAGAAATTTTACCGTACGAGAACGTAACTATCTCAACAACCAACAACTCAACTCTCGAAAAGCTTATTGTTGTTTATATTGCGCAAAAAATATAATGACAAACCCGATTCGTGCGAGGGATAGAAAATTTAAAATTACATAATTGAGATTTATAATTACTTTTCAAATCGGACCAGTTGTTCCTGAGATTGTTCAACCAAACAAACACTCTTCAGCTTTACCTATAATATTAGAATAGATAACAATCAGTGAGAGCCATATCATTCAAATCATATATTTCTAATATTTTCGAAGGGCTCGACCATTAGTAAAAAAATATTTATTTTACCAATGACCTAGTTTAAATTATTTGATTGATTTCTGTAAAATGGATATTTTTGATGCCGTACCTATTTGAATTGAATTGAACTGAAACTGCATTCGCCTTTCGATTTGAAATTACATATTTTTAAGCTTCTTTTTGTTTAATGATTAGATATCACTCGAAATAAACTTGTGCAAAGATTTTAACATGACTACACGACTAAGAACTAAAACAATTCAAACAATTAAAAAGTAAAAAGAAATGCATACATTCAACAGACTTGAGTTATTGCGAACCATTTCCATATTTAATTAAATTAAACGTTATTGCACGAAAACGCTATTTCGTATGCTAAAATACGTAATAAAAATACAGTTCTTATTTATAATAGCAGTAACTCACTCAATAAATTTTGAACTTTATCCCCCGTGTTTTACAGCGCTAATAATAATAAAACATGGAAATGCTAAGCTCTTAATAGACTAGAAATACAAGCAGCGAGTTCTATTTGTGATGATTGTTTTGATCCAAAAATACAGCAATCAAAGAACCGCGATGGTGCGGCGAGAGTAAAGCAGCATCTACTAAAACAAGCGTGTTCGTTGCGATTGGCAACGAGCGTGAAATGTGGGACGACGCAGCTGAGCCGCTCACCAGATCGATACTTGATACGCACACCGCGCTCTGAATGTCGTGACCGGATTCGATGAGTTATCCATGAGAAGTTTATTTTCTAAAAATAAAGAAAACTGCAGTCGCACTCCAAAGCACAAAAACATCCGGCACACCAGAATTACAAAAACAGACACTATAAGCGATGATGCTGCAAAGTTTCTCAGTGCCCTCAGTCGCAGATTGATTTATTATACAATATTTCTATGACTCACATGCGAACAAATTGTATTAAAGGCGTTTTGAAATTTTTGTTAGAAACGTTTTACTTTCGTAAATTTATGCTCGAAAACGCAACGCTAAGAAACATTTGAATCATAACAAAGGCCTATTCTACAACATTACAACACAAATCTACAACACATGTGAAAACATGAATAAAGTATGAAATAAATGAGACCTTCGTTTCACATAGCTGCTATATGTATAAGAATACAGAAATGATTACCACAATATTTATTTTTCTATTACGTTACTGTCCTTTCCAAGGCTGCCTAAAAGAGATCGCTCCCAGCGATAAGGCCGCCAATTGTAATGCTTTCTCTTTACTGTAATTTTTTTTAAGTACTAAAGAGCTCTATCTATCTATTCGAATGTTTTAGAAAAAGATTAAAGCGATGACATAAACACGCAGTAAGTACATCAAAAATAATATCAAGTTCGAGGTCAGGCACTCCGTCATTGTTAAAAAGCCGGCCGCACTGTGCTGAGACGTGTCCGGATTCACTGGCTATTTTATATTGCGCGCTTCGACACTGGCTGCGTGCGTATACTACAGTGCCGTGTTGTCGAACCCGAGTAACCCGACACAACAAAGTCACCAGCACTTTCACTTGTTGTTGTCATTGTATTTAACTAAAAAGTGGCGTCTAATAGGAAATTTGTGCATTAATGGTGAGGAAGTGTAATTTTAGTAAAATACTCTGTTGAAATCGCATGTCTAACAAGCATTTTCTCTCGAAAAATAACCAAGAATCAACAAAAAAGAAAGACCGTTTCGTAGTTCAACGCGTAATGGCCGTGATTTGAAACAATCTTATTTTTTGCAGAGAAAATTTGCCGCAATCATCAGTAGTCACGCGAGTCATACCAAATGTTCTAACTTTAGATTGTTTAATTCATTTTTTAAATCGACTTAGACAAAACCTTCATGGCTTTATGGAAGACAATGATTCAATTAGTTGGGGTCGTAAAGTCGGATTTGATGACGGAACAGAGCGGTCACTTAGTAAGATTCAGCTGATGAGGCATGACAGCCTGCGGCCATTATACATAATAAATAGTCGTTCTGAGAAGCCGGTGCGAGTCCGTTATCCGTCACGCTTCGTACCACGATCCGAATGGCAATAAATCAGTTTCGGTTTTTACTCTAAGAGAAAATAATATCTATTTCTTATGTTACAAATATCTGATATTGTACGTGTCATCGAAGCTTTTATATTATCATTAATTTCTTTTATATTGTTGACCGATTTACCGTTTTTATGTATTATTTTTTTCCAATATAATTTAAATAGTAGGTTTTGAAAGTGAACTTTTTCATGTACCTGTAAAATGAACTGCTATATTAGCCCCCTAACATGACTGCCCAGTTGGTCCGATAGCATAAATTGTCGACTAAGCTTGTTTTTGATCATAATGGTCCTGAGTTGGATTTTAGACTCTGGTGAAGTATTATTGTGTTTTTACGGATTTTAGGGACCTGGTACTGCCTGGTGATATCGACAGGTTCTTCCGCTAAAACCACTATAATATTGCTGGTGAACACTCCCTTTATTGATGGAAATTCTTGTGGAAATGGCCCCATGTTCTACAATCACAGAAAATCAGAAATTTAAAAAAATAGTTTTGCGGGGGACCTCGGATGTTTCAAAAATATGTGGGACTGCTTTAACAGTAAGAGGTCCCCCGACACGACAGCGCTTCAGTTATTTTTACTCTTTCGAAGCTCTTTTGTATCGGGAGTTTTGTAAATTTTTAATTTAATCATTATAACATAAGTCATTTCAACTTATTAAGTCATCAGCTCGCATTGGCTCACAATGCATCAACTTCCACACCACACATCCACAACTTCGTCAACATATAGCATCAGCATTTATCAACATAATTGCGTTAAAGTAGAACTAATTTCGCTTTGTGTAATAGATAAACAATAAATAACTGGAACAGGTACGAGTATACCGTAAACCGTAACTCAAGTAATGAGTATGAATAACTGTGGCGAAATCTAATGAGCTCATATATACGGTCGTGAATTACTTCAACAACTAGTTGCTATCAAAGTTATCACAACATGCCATGATCATTTAGAACTCACCCACCGAACCATCACTTGGCAGTACACAACGCTTTTTTTGCAACTTAATGTATTAAATTAACTAGTAACTTTAGTCAATTTAATACATTTGCATTATTTTAAACAATTACCGTTAGTTAAACACTCGGCTCTCCTGAAGTTTCAGGACAAGTTATCAAAAATAAAACTGACTGCACTTCGCCTGATGGTAAGCAGAGATGTAACCCAAAACATAATGGCCGCCGTTACAGGTGCTGTCACTAGAACGGCGGTTTTCACTCTGACGGTCGACAGTTGCTTTTTACGCCCCGGTTAAAGGACCCAAAACTGTAGGATGAAGTAAACATCTATCAAAAGTAAATGCCAACACTTTATGAAACCCTTTTTATGTGAAAGGATTGAACAAAAGCACTATAATATCTACCAGGTTGAGTAGGTGTAGACTGCAGTCATTCCCGTAAGACTCAAAATAAACCAAAAAATGGAATATCCAGGATTTGAATGAACGGAATTACCAGATGCAGAAATAGAGTATGTACATTTCAAACTAGTTATTTATATATTCACATGATTGATGATTGTTGGCTTTTTTTTGGAGCATCCGATATTTCGAACTCTATACGGTCCAAAAACAACAAACATGGTAAATATCCTGTAATATTTAATAGTAAATTACCCCCTGAAGACCACCAAGGAAATAAGTATTATAGCTTCACGTATAAAGGTATGTAGTATAATATAATAATTTCCTTGACCGCGTGTATCGGGTATCGGCAACTGCTCCTGCATAATACTAACAGATTGCATGTCTGTTATAAAGCTGTTATGAATAATGAGTGAAACACATGAGTTTGTGGTTAATTTAGTTGAATCATTAAGGCGTATTCCGACCTTGAGCTAGCCTCGCTTCGTTGCACCAGCCAGTTCCGGCCCGCTCGTCTCGGTCCAAATACACTACTAGACATGTATTAATTCAACATTACTTCAAGTAATTACACAACTTTTAAACTCAAAAACACATGATAAGTCTAAAGTATCCACTTAGTTCATAATTGTATTATATAAATAAACGGGAGCTCTCCACTCGTGATGGGATCATTAAATAATGTCGTTTACTTCATGAGGTATAATTTACAACCATTAATCTTCTTGTAATTTATAGAATTACTTCTTAACGTGGCAGCACATAAATTTAAGCTGCCGTATAAGATAAAATTCCTATTCTTTGTATTACATGCGCTACCAACAATAATAATCTACATACTCATAGCGATTTCCTGGTTGCATCCAAATTTTGCACTTTGGAGCCCTAGGTTCACTTATGGGATTTAATTGGTATGGTGGGTTTTCTGACCACTCAACCCCAAGAGAATAGCTCCAGAACCTTCTTCAATGATTAGGATAAATACACAGACAAGAGGATTCGGAAAAATAAGAAGACGATATCACTACAAGAGATGGAAAATGCCGAATGAACCCCTGTACGAACCCGTCCAGTATCCGTCTGGCCAGTGTAGAAACAGTAGACCAAAGACTGCCAACATTGAGAGCGGCCTATACCAGCAGGCCTATGCAGCAGTACGACAGCGCTTCAGTTATTTTTACTCTTTCGAAGCTCTTTTGTATCGGGAGTTTTGTAAATTTTTAATTTAATCATTATAACATAAGTCATTTCAACTTATTAAGTCATCAGCTCGCATTGGCTCACAATGCATCAACTTCCACACCACACATCCACAACTTCGTCAACATATAGCATCAGCATTTATCAACATAATTGCGTTAAAGTAGAACTAATTTCGCTTTGTGTAATAGATAAACAATAAATAACTGGAACAGGTACGAGTATACCGTAAACCGTAACTCAAGTAATGAGTATGAATAACTGTGGCGAAATCTAATGAGCTCATATATACGGTCGTGAATTACTTCAACAACTAGTTGCTATCAAAGTTATCACAACATGCCATGATCATTTAGAACTCACCCACCGAACCATCACTTGGCAGTACACAACGCTTTTTTTGCAACTTAATGTATTAAATTAACTAGTAACTTTAGTCAATTTAATACATTTGCATTATTTTAAACAATTACCGTTAGTTAAACACTCGGCTCTCCTGAAGTTTCAGGACAAGTTATCAAAAATAAAACTGACTGCACTTCGCCTGATGGTAAGCAGAGATGTAACCCAAAACATAATGGCCGCCGTTACAGGTGCTGTCACTAGAACGGCGGTTTTCACTCTGACGGTCGACAGTTGCTTTTTACGCCCCGGTTAAAGGACCCAAAACTGTAGGATGAAGTAAACATCTATCAAAAGTAAATGCCAACACTTTATGAAACCCTTTTTATGTGAAAGGATTGAACAAAAGCACTATAATATCTACCAGGTTGAGTAGGTGTAGACTGCAGTCATTCCCGTAAGACTCAAAATAAACCAAAAAATGGAATATCCAGGATTTGAATGAACGGAATTACCAGATGCAGAAATAGAGTATGTACATTTCAAACTAGTTATTTATATATTCACATGATTGATGATTGTTGGCTTTTTTTTGGAGCATCCGATATTTCGAACTCTATACGGTCCAAAAACAACAAACATGGTAAATATCCTGTAATATTTAATAGTAAATTACCCCCTGAAGACCACCAAGGAAATAAGTATTATAGCTTCACGTATAAAGGTATGTAGTATAATATAATAATTTCCTTGACCGCGTGTATCGGGTATCGGCAACTGCTCCTGCATAATACTAACAGATTGCATGTCTGTTATAAAGCTGTTATGAATAATGAGTGAAACACATGAGTTTGTGGTTAATTTAGTTGAATCATTAAGGCGTATTCCGACCTTGAGCTAGCCTCGCTTCGTTGCACCAGCCAGTTCCGGCCCGCTCGTCTCGGTCCAAATACACTACTAGACATGTATTAATTCAACATTACTTCAAGTAATTACACAACTTTTAAACTCAAAAACACATGATAAGTCTAAAGTATCCACTTAGTTCATAATTGTATTATATAAATAAACGGGAGCTCTCCACTCGTGATGGGATCATTAAATAATGTCGTTTACTTCATGAGGTATAATTTACAACCATTAATCTTCTTGTAATTTATAGAATTACTTCTTAACGTGGCAGCACATAAATTTAAGCTGCCGTATAAGATAAAATTCCTATTCTTTGTATTACATGCGCTACCAACAATAATAATCTACATACTCATAGCGATTTCCTGGTTGCATCCAAATTTTGCACTTTGGAGCCCTAGGTTCACTTATGGGATTTAATTGGTATGGTGGGTTTTCTGACCACTCAACCCCAAGAGAATAGCTCCAGAACCTTCTTCAATGATTAGGATAAATACACAGACAAGAGGATTCGGAAAAATAAGAAGACGATATCACTACAAGAGATGGAAAATGCCGAATGAACCCCTGTACGAACCCGTCCAGTATCCGTCTGGCCAGTGTAGAAACAGTAGACCAAAGACTGCCAACATTGAGAGCGGCCTATACCAGCAGGCCTATGCAGCAGTAGCTGCTACTGCGTTATATTACGAAGATTCATTCTTTATTCTTGTTTGTATTTATTAATTACTATACGTCCTTAATTTCATATATAATATAGTCGTTTTTAAGTGCCAGTGCCTTATCTATCTCTAAAAATGAAAGAAGCTAATTTAATTCACCTACCTTAAAACGAATACAAACCCACTCAAACAAAAAGAAATAAACAAAATTTGAAAAAGGAAAATGATACCTTAATTTTCAGACTGGAAAAATATTGCTGCTTTTGTCCTTGAACCAATACAACCTTGGCCTCTTTCGAGCTGCCTAGAGAAAATGGAACGAGGGCGTAATATCGGCTATCTCTATTTCTCTCAGTCATTTACATTTATCTCCTTTCAACAACGTCCTTAATATAATATATTACCGTTTACATATCAGGACATTACCCGTCATCATTCTCTGAGCCTTTTTACAAAGCAGTTGGGGTCAGGTTTTCAATTTAACTACGCCGAACTACGATAGCACCCTAAAACGTCGTATGCCATCTGACCTCCACACCCCATTGCGTCCGAAGTTCTAGGCCAGGTCGTCAGGTTTTTTAAGTCTTCAACTACCTGTAACTACTACGTACATCATTTATAGCAAACGGGCCTGACAACGAAAAGTTAACGTGCTCATCGAGTTCCAGAGACCTCAATATATTTAGGATGAACACTCAACCTAAGACTAATCTGACTAGTATTGCAATTGTTAAACTACTTGGTCAACATCGAAAGCAAACTGAAGTACCTATAATATGATCTCATGGTCGTTCGTCCACTCATTCCAGGTCATCAATTATATGTTAATGTGAATCCACCTACCTAGGATATAACCCAGCTACGCGTTAACAAGGCTAACAAATACGACCTCGACCCCGGGGTCGAGTCAGCTTCAAACCTGCGTTAAGAGAATGAAGTCGCGTGAAAACTAATTAAACTTTGACCTCTAACTGCTGACTGCAGCTTAATCTTTAGCACCCATCTTCTTAGTAAATACAGTGCGGTAGATTTTCATATGAATGGAAAACTTTTTAATGTGAGGCAGAAATTATGTTTACGTATTTCACGTCTGTATTTCGAACGATACTCAATCATAAATCAAAATAATAAATTCTTTTTATTATAACTTTTTGCGCTCATAAAATTTTCACTCTAATTCAGTACTCAAAATTCAAAATTCAAAAATCATGTATCCTGAAATGGCACTTACAAAAGGTCAATACAAAGTCGAGATTCATGAAAAGATTGTTCTAAAATATGGACTTTGGTGTCTGCGACACAGTTAATACAGGCCCTATCGCAATTGTTAATTTGTTTCCATGCTAATGCCATCCAGATTCGCCCAGTCGTTTTGTCTAGATTGAATAACAAATGTACATCCATCCATCCAAACTTTCGCAATTATAATAGCAGTAACATTTGCCTAATGGAGGCCCTGAACCATGCGCCATGAATAATGAGATGTAAACGACTAGCCACGGTAGGTCATCTTTTTATCTCGAGAACCCAAATACGTCAATAGCACTCGTTCTATCGCGTCGGCACCCGTGTAGAATACTTATATCGAAAGTGTTTTCAGCTGAAGTTATCGAACTTATTAACACTTACAAAAAATTGCAAAGAAAAATCTCGTGCCGGTTTCGCGTTATTTCACAGATCATGCTATGAATAATAGATCAATGATCGTGCACAAAGTAATATTATATCATTAAACCGTCGTTAGAACACGATAGAATTTATTGATCAGTAGATGATTAAGTACAGTTACAAATCACGAACACATACAAAGAAAACATACAAGAAGGTAATTGAATCAAAGAAAATGCTTTTATTTGTAAAATGTATTGTTGAAAATTTGGTATAATTTGGCTACCCAAATCCAATTATAGGAATAAGAAATTACTAAATACCAAAGTATTTCTGTTCAGCCCTAGACAAGTAGCAATTGGTAATGCGTTAGTAGTCGTTTCGTAGAATCGATTAGAAAAGAAAGACGTTTAATGTATGAATTTGACACTCGTGCATGCCTTTCATAAACGTCAAGATATGTCATATGTGTCAATCCCATACATTGAACATTTTATTTTATTTTATTCTACAAAGCAGCTAATGTTTTGCCACTTATCTATGGGACCAGTTCTAACTAGAGCTATAGTAGCAGAAGTACCTATTTAGTGATTTCCTTCAGAAAAATATTGTATTGTTTTGATACTCATTTCAATTAATTCGCGGTAACGCTCAAGAATTCGGGTGGCTTACCTCTTAAAAGTACTTAATATTATTTCAATTTTACTTTACCTTGATAGCATGATTCGGACACAGGCTATGTCACCCGGCGATATGTTTGTACTATATTTTGTAAGACAAGTAAAATATAAAAAGTTAAACAAATAAATGTACCTATTCACTACAGTAAGAGATACTGTTTGACCTATTTTAACCATATTCGCTGACGATCGCCAGTACTTAATGAAAGTAAAGTACAATTTCTCTTTATGACAATCGTCATTATGATTTTGTCATGTAAATAACATAACCATAAAATATATAATAGAGGTACCCGTAATGGCTATTGACAACATGAACCCGTCAAATTATTCGATAGTATGATAGTATGAGACGACACGAATATTAAATTTCTCCGATGAAGAATGTCGTAGCTTGTACCAACTTACGAGTATATTGGGTTATTATTCTCAACATGAGTTTAAGAGCTAAGAAGCAATATAAACTTGGCAAGTATACGACGTAGTGTTGTTATCGGTGATAACAATCCATCGTCGTCTACTTGCAAAGTTTCTAGACTCCATGTTGCTACTAAAAGTTTACCAAAAGAAAAATAAAACTTCGCTAAACTCAGAAAAGGTGCCGTGGGCTTCACAATCGTACCCAAATTTCCACCACGTAACCAAACCAGTGTAATTTGCAAAAAAACGCTTGTGACTTTTCCAAGCGACAAAAATATGGAGTTCTTCAAGAAGGTTTCTACATTTCGGCAAGACAAGTGTAACACTTCTGGTGTTGCGAACGTCCATAGGCCACGATAACCGCTTTCTATCAGATGGGCTGTATGTTTGTCTGCCACCTAAATGGTATTAAAAAATACGTGGTCATTATTTCTAGTCACCAGAAGCTGGTCTACGAAATTACATCGTTCTAACTTTGAAACTGAAACTTCGTCCCTTATTTTACGCTATTAGGGGTGAAATTATGAAAAACACTTGCCAAATTGAAGCTTACAACATAAAAGAAATTTTCAGTTTTTAACTCAGCGCCTGAGTTGTTAAATTAGTCAGTCGCCACAAGAAATTGTATGATCTGTAATATTTACATAGTCCTTAAAATATTATTACATAATGCAATGTAAATCATACTATCTGCTATTATTCTGAAAACGCTATTCAGAATAAACGCCCAATCCTTTTTTGAACGAAGTTAAGGAAGGAAGCACATGGCTTTTGAATCTAAATTCATAGTTAGGTACTTTGAACCCTTCATTGAATTGATCTGAAGTCAAAAGTGAAAGCCTGTTGCGGGATTTCTAAATATCGAGCCTTAAAATAAAAAATCATCTCATCCTCAGAAACCTGTCATATCTCCGTCTTTATTCAATGTTTATTTAAATAAAAATAGTTTTTATATCGGGCATACCTTGATCTATAACCGACATAATAATGTTATAATGTAAACAGAATAAATATATTATTAAAAAATGTTGATTGCGCTCAATCAATCGCGGAGATGCACAAAACTCACCAACAAGGTCAACTTTAAATATTTTTATCGGGTAGATGGCTAACTTGTCATTGATCCAAATATCACCAACAGATGTCGGAATACCCTACCTCCATATAAAATGAAAATCATACCAAAATACCTTCATTTCAAATATTGGGTTTTGGGTATGACCGCCATATATGACGCCCCAGTGTGCGACGTCGCCCGTGACAGCGAAGTTGACAGAATTTAATTTAGAAGTTAATTATGGTAGCCTTTGGAATCATTATTTTAGTAAAAAGAAATTGCTTACCTTTTAGTTTATTAAAAAAAACAATCGTGGTCATTTCTTTTTGGATTTCACCAAAGTTAGTATCAAATGATGTGCATTCAAAGTGATAGATCAAACATTAAAATTAGAAAAAAGTAGATCTAATAAAGTAATAAGTATTAATCTAATAAAGTAATAAGTAGATCTAATGAATAATAACTACTGTCTAAATTGTCATGAAAACGTAACGAGCTGAATGTGCAACATATGGCTTGCGTATAGTTTGGAGAACTGAGCGTACTGTACTATTTCTATCCTAGGACCTAGGTAAACATGGTGGTTTGTGTGAATAGCATACTTTCACAGTGTGATACTCTTATGAACAGAATAATGATCCTTAGTTATATGTTGTTCTGTTGGGTGAATATAATACGCTTCACTACTAGGGAACTTCATGATGACTTTGGAGTTATACCAAGATGAAGGATCGAAAGATCTCAGTGTCTCCACACAACAGCTATAATACTGATTATAGTGCCTTTCCTTTTACATCATTTATTATAATACCACATCACACATATTGTGTTACAGAAAGGTAAACCACTGGTTAATTCTTCATGCTATGTGTAATAAATAACCACTGTAACTAATAATAGTACTATAAACTAGCAATACTGCGCATTATTCCGCCAGGATGGCGTCATTCGGGCTTAAGAGTTGATGGCATCACAAACTGAGTCACACAAACAAAACTCAATGTACAGCATCTCATCTCGTTATATTGCCATCTGACTTTGTTTACAAATAGATCACCTAACAATCGTATGTACGAGTATCTATAGTCGGTCACGTTATCTAGATTTACACTGTAATCTAGAAAATACGTAACCTACTAAGGTATACTATCTATAATAATATCTGTAGCACTAGCATGAACTATCGAATTCGTAATGTAAACGTTTTGAGAAAATGAAGCATTGTGATGGGCAGACTGCCTCTTGTGAACCTGTGTGCGTGTGTAGCCCGCCAATCGCAATGCTCCGTTCTGTCGATGCCTTTACATTAAGAATTCGATAGTATTTCGTGCTAAGGCTACTGAGCGACGGCGACGTAAACGAATCCTTTTGTATTTGGTAGCCCATATCCACCATGCCATATCTTGCCGAAAATTATAGGCTATATAATATCACTCTACCAACGTTAGAGATCGAGCTGTGACTCAAGCAGCAAGGAAAAGAGTGTGGCGAGTGCTCAAATATAGGTATACGGCATCTGCGTCAAGTAATAAAATGAGATAAGCATTACTGTTGCGTTGTAAGCATAAAATTCATTATGCAAAGCGTGATAACCCAGTTTATTTGACTAGATCACGGTTCCTATCATTGCTCAGGTGTAATCCGTTCGAGATTCCTTTCAGATAAATAGGCATTGAGTGTGCGTTGAACGATATTTATTCAGGCTGTCCGCTGATACGTGCTTGTGCACTAAGTGTCGTATTTTTCTTGTATAAAGGGTATTTCGTTTATTTATTATTTACACAAAAGTTGTACAAAAATACATAAGATTTGCAAGAACGTGCAGGCAAGGCAACAGCGGACGGCATCATGATCCCAATGGTTACATCAACGCCCCGATCTGCTGAGTTAGGTAACAATGACCTAAATCACACAATAAAGAATAGTTAGTCCTAAACATAAACTCACTCTTTAACAAAAGAACATCAGTAACGTCCAAATTGAAAAATGAATAAGCGGGAGTGGAAACGCGACTGATTACTGAGACCACTTTTTGAACATTTTTCTTTTACCGTCGAGTTCACTGTATATCTCCTCTCAATTTTTTACCCAGTGTATTTTCAACTAATCTCTCATTTTAAGAATTAGTCTATTGCAGTCCACTGTTGAACATACCTAGTCCTTTCCCAATGTGCACCATTGCTACCAATTCTCCACCCTCTAAATCTAGTCTGCCCCAGCAATAGGTAGTTTTGTTATTCTAATCTTCGTTCTATCTCTTCAGATGTAAAATCAGGCCACTTTAATTTTCGTGCTCCAGAAACTCAAGTAAAAGGAATACGAACTTTTTGAGCTAAACACGTACAGTCACTCCGTATAAGTAATTTATTTTAATTTCCCTAGGGACTAATGTAATCCTTAAAAGCTTTGTCGGTTCCTAACACAATACCTATCGTCAATTTTAAAGCTGTTACCTAAGTCAGTTTTAAGACTGTTACCTAAGTCAGTTTTAAAACTGTTAATTCAATTTCTCATTGATTTATTCCCGAAGTCGAATAGAATGGTACACGTAATTTCTAAATTCATTTTCTTGAGTACCTACTGGTGATATTGAGAGAGCAGGTGGAATTAATGCTCTTATAACGAATTCTTATACAACGTAGGTACCCACCCATTGAAGGAAAGCTCCTTAATACCTTGAATAATTGATTACGAAATTATTATTACAGTATGTATTGAACTCAGGTATTAAAATATGTATTAGAAAAATATTTTATCAAGGTGGTATGAGATATGTTTTATAATGATAATTATGAACTCTATAATCATTATATTATGATTAAGAAGAAAACTATTACGTTTTAATCATTTATCAACTTATCATATGAAAACGCTACCCTAGGCTATTTTATTCA
Organism: Pelosia muscerda; assembly: GCA_963691645.1. NCBI lineage: Eukaryota > Metazoa > Arthropoda > Insecta > Lepidoptera > Erebidae > Pelosia > Pelosia muscerda. The sequence goes on from OY829100.1 coordinate 13,241,898, forward strand.
AACACCTAAAACCGCCTGAAGTTGCATCAATGTATAAATATACCTTTCCAAGGAAGTCTGTATGTCTCTATCTGAGACTGGACCAATGGACTATTTATAAATGTGGAGTGAATTGAAAACATCGTAATGGAAACATCAAAGGACGTGTCAATATATTTTATCTATTTACTGGACTTACATATATTTAAATTTGGATTAGTCATGTCGGTACATACGTAGATGGCCGTCTTTGAAGTTCAAAGTTTGAACACTTCAGTATAGCGGGGAAGCTATGACCATCACGTGACATGGCAGTCACAGCGCGATAGTAACATATCGGGTCGTTGTTCATAATCAGTCACTCTAGTTGGTAATTTAGAGAGGTGGAAATAGTTTTATATTTACTAGATGCCTTTCTATATGCGCTCTCACTGTCTCTCACTCTCTCTCGGTTATGAAGTCTGCCTCCTTACATATACACTTCATCTTCGACATCGTCCGCGTAGACTCACTCAGGTATTTTTACTGGACATCTCTCCATCTGGTTTTACATATATTACCTACATCTAGATATTTGGACAGACAAAGAAGGCTGTAGTATTAAATTACCCACATGGCCTGGTTGCCTCCTCTTCTCGTGACCTTATGGTCATCGCTTTTTGATAACCACCTCAGCGACACAGAACAAAAAGCGATCAACCGAACGACATAGACAGTAACCATGGAGAATCTAATCATATATATTCCGTCGTCCATGCATGTAACCTATATGCCTTTTCAAAAGTTAGTCAGGCAGTTGGCTGCGCTTTGGTAAGAAACTAAGGTAAGACTAAAAATTTCCACATTATTCTAGATGCTGTTGATTTTAAAATGGTTGCACTTATTTCGCCTCGATAAAAACATTTCAATGACCTGCTTAAATAACCCAGGCTTCTTAAAGGACGCATTTACGTGAATATATAGGTCGTCAAAATTACCATTTTTATCTGAAGCATAATGTCCAAATTAGTTTCAAGAATTTGAGACATTTTGCTTCAAGTAAAATTTCCTCTTTATAATTCGCTCAAATTTTATAGCTCATTTATTAATTGGCATCTGGAAGTAATTAAGGTTAGTTTAGAAAAGAAGTCCGTATTTCTATAATACAGTACATTCCTTATTTTACCATTTGATTTGGTTTGATTGGGTTTGATTTCTCAAGTACCCAAATTGCTTCGACTAATCAAACCATAGAATCAAACGGGTTTTTGACATACACTGACATAGTACTAACTCAAACTCTGTAAATCTGCTGGTAGTAACAAATTATCGTATAACATTTCATAATTAAAGTTTTTTACACATTGCAATTTTATACTACTTTATACTGCTATTTGGTGTTTGGGATTTGGATATGATTCAAAAGTGGTGGGTTAATTGGAATGTCGTAGTTAGTACTTATTTAACATATTTGTATCGTAAGAAATTAATAAATTTCTTTAGAATAATAGACGTTTTACAATCAAATGTGTACTACGAAACTTGTTAAAGACGATAATATCTTACAAGTAAAGATACGCATAATAAGTACCGTCCATGGGCATAGCATAGGTATAATAGGGAAGGCAGAGACATGCTTGTCCGCCAGACGATCTCATCCCGACGCCATTGTAACAGCGCTTGCCTCTCATCAAAAATGTACTGCATGGCCTGAAAGAACGGATGGTGTAGACTTTTTATACTTACTACTATGATGGAAAATGGACATAGCTAGTTTAATGAATAAGGGCTATCTAGTAGCATGCGAAAAACATTACAATACGGTTTGACATATTGCGTTACCCGTTGCGTAACCTTTCAATAAATTAGAAATACGTAGACCATTGGCAGCACAAGGCACAGAGCGTATCCATCTAATGCTCGCAAGATGCTAGGGAATCCTGTAATGCATGCATCCATCCATTGAAAAAACACAAGATTTAGGGTTAATTGCACCGCACCACCTACCTGTTAAAGTTAAGGTTTCCATCAAATTTAACACTAACAGTAACATTGTTTCTAATGGTTTGGCTAAATGTGTAGCACCAGAGTATTTAGTAGCTCGGTTAAAGTTGTCTTTTCGATAGAATTTGACGTTTGAGCGTAGTCGGTTACAGTTAGCATCAAGTTATGACGTCATTTTAACAATTGCCAAATAGTGTAACCTGTTTCATACCTGACCGGTACTTTAACTGCATTGTTAATGTTAAAGTAAGATCGTGTAACTCAGGCTTAAGAAGTTTTATTTCTAAGGAACACACTAGAAGCAACATATTATTCGTTGGTAAAAAAAATCCGGTAGACCTAACTTTACCTTCCATAAAAGTTCCTAACGTCCCGTTTACCACCATAATACTTTTACCACCTTATAATTATCGACAAGATCATTAACAGGTAGTTCTGCACAGACGTCGCATTATTAATATTTAACGGCCTGTAACGGTTCTCAACTTTCATGCTTTCTCACATAATTTTGTAAAACCTGTTTCTCATTGTGTAATTGATGTATCCGAACCGGTCAGGATCGTGCAAAAGGGGTTTATGGTAACAAAACCTGTAGAGATCAGTCTCGCTACGTTTAGATGTAGATATTTATTGAAGTTGAATATGAGTGAGCCTTGTAAAATACAGGTTACCTTATGCTTAACAGTTAACTTGTTATACTATTTTGTAGCCAATAGCCATTGAATTAATACAAAATATGATTTATTAAAGTTGTAAAAAATGATAACTAAAGCTAGATTTCATCAAAGATAGGTGCCAAGGGCGGTACTTTATACTCGAATGCTTTTGTATACCACTGAGGTGGCAGATAAACACACGGCCCTCCTGACGGGAAATGGTTACCGTGGTTTATGGATGTGCACAACATCAGGTGGGTGCTGCAGACCCAATAGAAACCTTTTAATGTCCTTCATGAAGAACATGGGATTTTTCTAGAGGCCTTCTTGAATTCGAAGGTAGAAGGTAGTCGCTTGGGAAAACCATGATGAAGTTTCTTTTATAGTGCTGCTCCTGAGGTTTTTTTTTTTTCTTTACATCTAGTCGAAGGGGTCAAGCTGGTATGCAAGCGCCCCGGCAAAAAGGTGGCAGTATTACTCCATGTGGTTGTAGCTTCCTCCTTTTAAGCACCAAGTTTTTTAGATGGCACATTGACGTTATCTTCTAAGTGACTGCGGTAGGTACTGGACATTTCAATGCGTATAACATGAGAACTGTAAATTCACTGCAAAAAAATGTTATGGCTACAGCATAACCTGCATCGCACTGATGGCCAATACGTGGGCCATCAGTGCGCGATAGGGCATCAGTTCGACGTACAGTGGGCAGCAAAAAATCCTAGACAACGTAATATCTACAATCTTTTGACAGCCTGAGTCTAATTTAACCACAAGTAACAGATAGCGTATAAGAAAGTAAATAAACTCATGCAAGTAGTAGCATAAACTAATTACATTAATAAGTAAATCTATTACACTGTAGCTTCCAAAACTAGTAGTTGTGTGGTCAATAGTGGCGGCATCATTCATACAATTTTAGTTTCAAATGATCCAATAACTCTTGTAAAATGCGACAGATTATTTTCCAGAGGCTTCTAGCATTTTAAATAAATAAATAAGTATGGCCTATATGGAGATGGTTTTAGAAAGCTCTTTATATTTTACCTTAGACATCGTTTATGCATCATATTCGTTATAGCTTAATATTATGCAATATAGAAATGTAACACTTTGGAAATTTCTGATTTCGGAATAGTTCCGCTGCCACACATGATTAAAACGACGCTCACAAGAGGTAATATCCAGCCAGAAATCCATATGTGATGTTCAAAAATTCAAACTAATTAAAGAAAAACCACCCATAAAGATGTTCAAGGTTTAAATCTTAAAAAATATTTAAATTAAGTATACCTAGTTGAGTATAACCAATGACCATTTTGGGTATCGGAACCATATTTATCCATATTCGTTCTTAGAGCTCATTCATCCCACGCTTGAGAAATTCTCTACTAAGTTGGTAGGTTATCGCGGAAGCTCAAAAGTCCGATCGAATAGGGAATTAGGGTTACCTATCTACAAGATAGGTATTGCAAGAAAAATAAGAGGGGCGCTTGAAAACGCCTATGTGCGTAGGTAGTTTTTTAAATCTTTTTGTTATTGTGATAGCGTCAATATTAACAGAGATACGAATTTTGAAAGAAACAACAGTCCATTCTTGTAACGGTATGAGATAGGTTCCTACTTAGAGCAGAGCGGCAGCGGCGGCGGCTTCTTAAGTGAGATAATAGCAATAGCATTGGTTATTAGAGTTCTGACGGTTTCACTTCCGGTGCGGAACCCTCATGGGAAGCATTTTTATTTATTATATTAAGTCCTAGAATTGCAACTTTTTAAATTTCAACCTACCCACCAATCATTTATTAAAGCCTGTTAATGATTAATTCGGTAGGTAGGTAAATAAAGCAAAAAAAAAGATTTGTTTACGTTTTAGCAGTAGGTACCTAGAGTAGGGTGAATATTGAGGTATTACTATAGGTGTAAATATTGGCTTCTAAAAGCAATGTTGTTACTATCTAATCAGCCATTCAGTCTACCAAGTAGGTACGTTTATGATAGCAACAAAAATATTAGGTACTTACTAAAATATAATCCAGTGAAAGCAACAAAAACATTTAGGTACTAAAAAATACAATATCAATGATGGTGCTGTTTTAAACCAAAATATTGAACTTACCAGTGCTATATTTTCATCTGCCAATGTAGTGCAGGGACGTGGTATCAGACAGGTCACTTCGAGTAGTCACCAAAGTGCATATTCCCAAGGTAAACAAAGATTACGTAAACGTAATCCCACGCACGCACGTCACCCGATCGATTTTCAAACTTTCGAATACGCCCACTTATATTTTAAACAATGACTTAGTTAGAGTTGGTCCCACAGCTCCACACCACATCCACAACACTATCTAACTGGAGTCTATAGCGCCCTTGAAATCGTACAGGTTATGTTATCGATAAAGCACAACACGCGCACTGACAGTTCGAGCAAACAATCACAGGTCAAGTTCGGTGCCGGTCTCTCCAAATGTAAATGAAACACGATGTTTTTTTAGTATAGTTAATGAATGGTAGGTACAACAAGTTACGCGAATGATGTATTACACGGTTACGACGTGTTTCTGCTATTGGCGAAGCAATCGTCGTAACGTGAGAACGGGAGCGACGTTCATCTCCCCATGGTTAGGCGCCGACTGGCTAAGTGAGCCGCGAGGGCGCCGCGGACCGAGTGCCGAGGACGAAACCCCGCTCTCCGCCGCCGACGCGCGGTGCCGTCGAGTGCGCGCGCCTATCCGCGCCACCATAACATCCCAAAATATTTATTTTGATACAACATAGTAGTTCCAAACGGTAGATTTTAAAATTCCATATCTTGGACGACAGTTGCATATAGTAGGTGTTACCGTAAATAGATAGCCTTAAGTATCTATCTAAGACCTCTTATATAAACAGATAAGCATGATCAGTACCTACTAATTAAAACCTATACTCAAGTAATTCCAATAATTAAATAGAAATCAATGACTCACATACATATGGTATGGTATATATATGGTATATTATTATGGATAGTAACATATCTATGTGAGTCTTGGAGGTTTTCCCAAGCGACTACAATATGGGGTTCCTCAAGAAGGGCATTAGGTTTCTAGGTTTCAGGGTAGGCAGGATGAGTTCCAATGCTCCTGGTATTGTAAACGTCCATAGGCCATGGTGAACGCTTTCTAGCAGGTAAGCCGAGTGCTTGTCTGCCACATAAGTGGTATAAAAGAAGAAGGTATGTCTAACAAATAAGTATTCTACTTATATATTATAAGTATAACAAAGAAAAGTAAAATATTGTTTTTAATTATGATTTTTTCATTTTTTTATGATAAGCTTCATATGACAAGATCCTCTGTTTACCTAGATAGTAGGTACTAATTACCAATTCATTTATTATCCCTGAGCCATTGGAAAAGTTAAATCAAAAGCATATTATGTTAGTGCGTAGATATAACTTAATAATATATATATTGTATGATAAGATAACACGAAAAAAATAGGTAATATACCTATCTATCGAACGCAATACACTGTTTGAAGTCAAGGATACGCCTTTCGGATTTGGTTTAAAAGGAAACTAATTCACTTTCCTTTGCGCAAATATTAGATCAAGAAACCTTTGTGCATAGCTTATCGACACCACACACTCTTGCATAATAATGGATGATAAATATCATTTGTTAGAAATTTTCCTTTTACATTGGAGGGTGGGAAGGTGTCATTGGGTTCTGTCAAGGGCAGGTGATTGAGTCTTTATCGCCACTGACGGGACCCAAGGGTGCAGCCTGCGTCCGTGTCAGTGTCACTTCCCTACTCATTTATCATAACGCCAGTTGTCGAGTTTTCTCGAGCACACCCTTGTAATGTAATTCTTAGCTCAAAAGAAATAGGGGAAAATAAGTGAACATTTAATAAGTACCTTAAGATTTTATTGTAGGCCAACTGAAAAGATATCCCTCATTGCAATAATTTTCACTCCTTTTTATTATAACATAAGCGTTTCTCTTAAATTCCTCTTTTAGGAAACCGCATCAAAATCCGTTGGGTAGTTTTAGTGATTTAAATAAAACAGACAGACGGACAGACAAGCGACTTTGTTTTATGTGGTGTAACGACGTTTATAACGTGATGACTAAAGATTTGGTGACCTGGTAACTGGAACATAGATGAAAGTCTATAAAAAATATTTTTGGATACATTTTACTACTGATATAAAATTTCTTAGTACGGACCTGTGTCAAAAGGGCTCAAAACCGTTGCTATTGTCAAATTGATGGACTTTATATGTAGGTATATTCAGTAAGGTAGGCATATAGGTAGATCAGAAAAGTCATCATATTTAAATGGGTATATCTGGTAGCCTCCTTGCTGAGCTTTATCATTTTAGCCATTAGGAACCATTTAATCACTTAACCTATCGCTGATCATAGACATCTCCCAATGTTGGTAGACTTAAGCTTACTATTAACATTCACCGGCTGCATGTATTGTGTTTTAACTTGTTATACGTAGCTATTAATATCATAGTTGAATAAGTGGCATAACACCGCTGCGAGTATCAAGACGGCATCAAAACTCATTCAGCAGTTTTTGCGTCCATCGCGGACAAACATAGGTACAATAAATTCATCATAAAAATCATTGGAGTCATAGGAACCATTTAATCACTTAACCTATCGCTGATTATAAACCTCTCCCAATGTTGCAAGACTTCAGGGTTTCATTTTGAGTTTTCCTTCTTCTTGATATCGTCTGCGTATTTTTCCTTTAGTCGTCTTTTACGAGACGTTTCGGAAAAGATGGGGTGGTGATATTCGTTTTGCGCCACTACTCGGATAAACCTTTAAATCATGAAAGGAAAGTAACTAGGTATTTGAATCCGTTATAATTCAATCCATTTGCCGGAATACATGTAGTCTGACCAACCTTATAGATAAGTCAACTGTACCAGTATTTCTTCAAATAAATACAAATGTAGCGAACGGTTTTCATAAGTAAAAAGGGAAATCTACCAGATTTAGACATAAATATGGAGGTTATGTCTAAGTCATCGATCATCGATTACTTTATAAATCCATCACTCCCACCTCGTTCGTCGCACAACACGACCAAGTGTTCTGAAATGAAATAGTGTAAAACTTAGATGAAATGCTACTACTTTAGTATTACTTTAGATGGCTTCTCGCAGTTCTATGCGTTCCGTCTATTTTATTTTTTAGTCCTAGGTGTATAAGGAATAATGATTCACCCTCAGCAACTGGTGGCCCAAGCTGGGCGGCCGTGCGATTTTGGTCGGTTCGACTCCGACAAAACCACCTTTTGCAGGGGGGTATCTATAGGGATTTCCGTACGGGGGAAAAATGTGTAAAATCATTAAATGTATCTGATAAACGAACCATCTCTGACGGCAAAAAGAACTACTATAAGTTACACCAGAGTTACTTATGATGTACACTGTGAAATTTAAAAAATAGACCAAAGTAAGTTTAAAAAGATTGTACAATAAATAAAACGGAACCAGTAAAACACATAATAGAATACTAAAACAAGACTGCTCTGCTTTCTGACGCCAATGAAATTTCACGATGATGTTTTGTTCTATTTGTTGTATCGGAGAATAACGTTTGTTGCTTAATGGCAGGTAAGGCAAGAGGCAGGTAGTCAAGTTGTCGAGTTATAAGGATGCTGTCTCGTAGCCCACTGACTAAGCGTTCCGAGAACCGGCCATTCACCGGCGGCAAGTGTTTTAACTTGTTAAACGTAGCTATTAATATTATAGTTAAATAAGTATCATAACACCGCGGCGTGTGATTAAGACCGCATTAAAATCCGTTCAGCAGTTGTTGCGTCCGTCGCGGACAAACATACAATAATTAAAAAAAATCATTTCTAAAGTAGTTCATGTTTAGAACTCATTCTATCTTAACTATTATCTACATTTTATAAATATAACTGGCACTTAAGAACCTAATTGTATAACTTATTTACAATAAGTATAAGTTTTTATACGTAGGTATATCATGTTCTTTTAATGCATTTATACCATTTATATATTTACTCAGCCCAAGTGAGAACTTGGGCTTGGCAATTAAACTACTACTGGCAAGTCTAGTGGAACTATTGAGTATAAAATATCTCAGTTCTTCCAGTGCAAAATTGCTTTGAAACTTATGAGAATGTGAAAATCATCCCGCAATGATTGTGTTATCTCCAGGTACCACTACCTCATCCCCCTACTGGAAGTATAAGAATTATGATAACGATCACATTAGTGGTACTAACTACATGGTATACCGGTACGACTCATCTAACATGAGAAAATGACGCCTGTGGGTTGTGATTTGCGCGCACGCGCTTAAGACGCCGATGCCAGCGCTATGACTATCATTTTCCTTTTCGTCATGAGGTAAGTAATTAGACCCCTGTATATTCGCTATCCTGTAACAAATGGAAATTCATGTCATTATTTTTTTTATACCTGATGGAATGTGGTCACAGTGGCCTATGGACGTATGCAACACGAGGGGCGTTTAAACTCGTTCTGACTATCCTGTACAAACCATACAGTCTAGTACCTATATTTTACACAGTTGAATCCGTTTCATCAATAATCCTCCAGTCGTGTTTAAACCTCGTTTTTAAACCCACATTCTCATTTAATATAAAACTAGGCCAAGGCTGGTACGCATGCTGGTATGAATAAAATAATTTAGTTAAAATACTTAAGTAAAACGTAATATTACATTTTATTTAGGTAGCAAGAACAAAGACTAATGAATATAATAATATCTAACTTCTATCCTATTTAACAATGGTTATTATATTGTTAGTGATAATTACTGTTACAACAGTATTACTTCAGTCCTGTCAAACTGGACCATTGTTATAAAGAACTAAGTAGGTATGTACTGAAATATGAAATATGTGTCACTTTACATAATTGTACCTAATTGCGTTCACAGTATTACAATTTATGTAGCCGTGTAAAAGACTAGTTATTCGCTCACGCGAGTGATACACTGATACACAAGAACCTAGTCTCGGGATGAAAATTACTATTTTTTTTTATTTATTGCATCTCAATTGTAGTTCACCTGACCTGATGGTAAACTGTAGGTAAAGTCTCTGGAAAGAAGGTCACCATAATAATAATAATAAAATTTATTGACACTACGAACCACAATGACACACAGAGGTACAACATAGTGTTGACAATGTACACACAAAAATATTAGAGAATTGCAGTTTTTTTTTATACCACTTAGGTGCAGGTGACAAGCAGACGGCCCACCTGATGGGACGCGGTCACCTTGACCTATGGACGTTTGCAACACCAGGGGTGTCACACACATGCTGCCTACCCTGTAGAAACCTTCTAATGCCCTTCTTGAAGAACCCTATATTGTAGTCGCTTGTAAATACCACGGCAGGGAGTTCATTCCACAGCTTGAGCGTGGGCGGGATGAAACTCCTTTCATACCGCACAGTGCGCCCCGTTTCCGGTCGTAGTGTGTGAGGATGAACTCCCTCTCTATGGCGAGCGGTGCGATGATAGAAAGTAGGTGTAGGCATCATGTCAAACAATTCTTCTGAACACAAGCCATTATATAGGCGGTAGAATACACACAGTGAGGCGAAGTCCCTTCTGATGTTGCTTGATGCAGATATAAAAGAATGACACCATTACTAACACGTGCAGTGTTACAATGGCGGCGCTCAGCTTAACGGGCTATTCTTGACTATATTCTGTCTCTGCGTTGAACTTCATCTCGATATGTACAAGAATATTGCGTCAGAGATTAATACCTAAATATCCACTGTCTCCACTGCTTCTGTGGCGTGGCGGCAGTGAACGCGACTGCTACGAAGGAGGTGCGGGCTCGATCCCCGTTTGTATGCATGAATATGACTATTTGCACTGGTCTGGTGGTACCTCGAAGACCATGTTAAGCCGTCGGTCCCGGTTGCGATACGAACATCTATGGCAGTCGTTACGGGTAGTTGAAGCACTCACTGAAGGCGACCCCAACTGAGTTGGAAATAGGCTCTGAAAATGAGAATGATGATGATCCACTGTCTCCACTCAACCATTTATAAATTAAATACAAACACTATCGATACAAACTTTCACATCCTCTCAGTGTAAAAAGTACCTATATATTTTTACCTTACCTTACCTACTACAAATAATATGTATTATCCACGTGTAGGCTCCCAACTAATACATTTTTGATAAAATATTTCCCTTTGCTCATTTATGGACTTTGCAGTAGGTAGCGAATAAAAATATCCTGGTTCCCTCAATCATCTCATCCCTAATATTTACTCATAGATCTACCTATACATTTCAATTTGCGGTCTTTTCACAATCAGCGATGCAAATCCCATTTTTTTTCTATGTATGTGCTTAGTATGTTAGATGGTTAGATGTCTTCCTACTCGTATTTGTCTACACTAATATTATAAAGAGGAAAAAGTTGTATTTTGTGTGTGTGTGTGTGTGTGTGTGTGTGTGTGTGTGTGTGTGTGTGTGTGTGTGTGTGTGTGTGTGTGTGTGTGTGTGTGTTTGTGTGTGTGTGCGTCGGTGTGTGTATGTTGGTGGAGCCGCAGGCAACAGCTAGTTATTTACAAAGGCTTTAAGGAATTTCTAATGATTCAATGCACTTGGAGAATGTGTGATTCTGAAGTCCACGACATACAACAACTGCAGACGCACACAGCAGACGGTGTGTCGTTGATTCGTATCGACACATACCTGAATAGTTATAATCTTAACCGAGTGATTTTCACCAAATCTCCATGTTCTCCATAAACCAGTTTTGCGACCTTTACACACGAACCTAAAGCTGGAATGATAATCCTGTTAAAGGGCCTTTCGTCCAAAGCCATTTGGAAAAAGGCACCGCCGCCGTACCAGTAGTTGATGGTTGCATTTTAAAAAGTAAATCTAACAAAATTTTGAACACAGAACTAATTGTAAGATTTTCGATTGACATTCATTTATAATAACAATTCACTATTTTTAAAATTTGACGGGATATCGCATATTCCAAAAAATCCAACAAATATGGTATTCCGGCAGAACTAATTATTAAGAGATTATATTAATCTGTCTGTAATTGGAATTGATGATATTGAATGAAAATTTATTTGCTCCGTTCAGCGGAAATTACTGCTAACTAATGGAGTATTATGCAAATACAACTTACAAATCAACAAGCTGTGTAGTAATACAAACACAGTTAAATCTCTAAAGCAACGGCAAAGCTCATCTGGTGGTCATTTCCTGTTCAGACGCGGTTCAGACGATGTGTATCCCTAAATATAGACCTAATATTGCAAATCGATAGTACGGAAACTACGTGGCTGCGGTAGCTTAGTTGCACAGCCTGACATTATAGTATAGAGGTCTGTTTACATTAAACCATTTCTTTAGGTTAATTCATTTGAGATAAACGAGCGCGTAGAATCAGGTAGTGTTTGCAAACATTGCAGTGTAGATAAAACTCAGACTGTTTACATTCAGTCAACAGAAATAAGTTGCTCTAAACTGTTGTTGCATTGTGAGTATGCGGCATTCATTCATCTTATACCTTTTCAGATGCAGGGTTTAATTCTCGCCAGACGAATGTAGCGGTGCGCTGCCGGCCGGGCGCCGCCCGATGCCGAGACATAAAAACGTTCATTTGCATTGGTACTCCCGCCGCGGACGCTGTATTTATCCAGTGTTACAATACCGCATAATAAGAGAACACTAAGCTTTGACGTCTGACTCAAACCTATTTAAAAAATCCGTTGAAAGTACACGCGAAATCCCGCAGGACTAACTAATTGGCTGACTGTATCGTCAGACATACGAAAACTAATATAGACATGCGATAAATGTTGCAGGCTAATAATTTTGTCTAAATGTTCGATGGTAGCCGTGGCAATTAAATAAACTTGTTACCGGCTATAACTGGGACATGACACGCTCCTAAAATTATGTTGTCATCACATACGGTACAACACTACTAGATTAGGAGCATTTTAGCTGTTAAATTAATATTAACAATAGGTACAAAGAAATTTAAATAGTAGCTACAAATTGTTGAAGAAGAATATTATCGAATGAATTTCAATACTTTTGCGGCGGTAATTCAGGTAGGTAGGTATACTTATTATGATCAATCAAAAGTGATGAAATTAAACTCACATGATTTTTGGATACATGAATGAAACCCACCTATGTACTACAAAAGAGCCTCAATCAATCAATTATCCTATCGCAGTCCACTGCTGGACATAGACGTCTATTTTTGCCAATTATTGTGTACCTACTTATTACGAAATCCTGAAGTAGATACAATGCATAAATACCTGGTACTGGTATCAGCTATAAGCTTATAACCGACGTTGGACAGTTATAGTTATGTTTTCCGCATTCCAAAATACCATAACCAAACATTTTGTTGTTGTTTGTGTATCACATGTCCTGCGATAGCCGTTACTTACCGACATTAAATGTCCTCCCTATGGTTCCCTTGCCCATGAGCCGAAGGTAACATAGCAAATAGTAATAACAGCTCCTCTTCGTCGCCTGTTTCATTTCCTTGTCCAACTTATCGCCATATTTCGGGGCAGTATGGAGGTACCCTCTTTTTGTTGTAATACATACGCCCCCATAACTTACTGAAGTTACAGCGTCACATTGGAATTATGTATTGTATTCTTTATTTTGAAAGAATCTGTAGATAAATAAACAATAAATGAATATAAAAGTTAGGAGGATCCCTATTGCTATTTATAGTTGGTAATTTGAAGGAGGATGCCAATTATAAACCCGAAGAAAATTAATGGAATATAATTGTTTCGGTCTTTTTAGTGACAATGACAGTTATTTTTTTTTATTTTAGTCAGTCCAACTAACTAGGATGTAGAAAGTCCAATCGGCTACGTACCCATCAAGTACAATTTGTATTCAAATTAGTTTCACTTCAAATTTCCCGACCGAGTATCATTTTATAATACAAGCCTAGTGCAAGAATATCAAGCAACAATATAGGCGTCTAAAAATACAGTTTCATACTTACAACAACATTACGTGACATGTAGCCGTCCTATCTCCCTTATCGTCGGTATGGTTATAGCCGGGGAGATGGGCTTAAGTGCCAGTCGTGATTTAGTGCCCATTTTTCATGTGTTTCATTGCACGTGGCCCAACCTGAGCGCCTGCCGTGTCGTAGTTCAGCCCTGTGCCCGGCGCCCCATCTCTCCACCGCAATCAATTGAACTACCTACTACTGTTTTATTGCGCTCTCCAATACATACAAAGCCTGCGGTTTGCCTTTATATACCCGTAATTGGCATTGATAGCCCTTGGTGTGCAGTTTTTAAAATAGATATCGTTGGTGATATCTAGTTTGTTGGTATTCTAAAGTTAAAAATTCTTAAATGTTTACATAAAAATACACAATTGCACGTCTAATTTACCTTATTAATATGTATAATGAAACTCTAACATCAAAAGACCGCATTGTATACGATTGTATACGATTAAAAGAAAAGTAATCCTTCAAACGAGCAAGATACACATATGGTTCATAGTTCACACAGATCTACCTACTTTCATCCTCGCTGGTCAAAATTCTGATAAGGATCCGTCTGAATAATGAAAAAATTTGAAAGAGAATTGTGGAAAAAATACATACATTTTAGCGGGAAATGAAAAAATTGCGTCTGTTTCAAGAACGGGCTGGGATGGGCTGGGCCGGGAGGCACCGTAATGGCGGACCTAAATGCCAATTATATCAATTAAATACGATTGCGGTGAGCGTGGGCCTTTCTGACGGTTTTCATGAATGTATATATTTTTAATGTCTACACAGACAGGAGTATTTTGGTTTTGCCTTGATGCCCAAAAACAAAAAACAAATCCTAATAGGTCACTCTTAATTCATTATATACTTCAAACGAAAAACGTGATAAAATAAGTTTTGAAACGGGCATCCTATATTTATTTCATTTATCGATTGATTAGGGTTTTAGCAATCGCTTGGATGGCCATAGAATGGACATCTCTGTTTATTATGGCTGTATGAGACACCATCAAGATGTTATGGGCCATAGCCGATCTCTCTGCTGCTACACATACTGACTGATTGATCAGGCACTGGTGCTAACGATCCTATCAGGGTTCAAAGAGATTCCAGCAGCTCCCGAAATAGCTATATTTTTTTTTATTTCTCCTCACAATAATAAACTATCTAATTGCAAAAGGGTGCTAGAGTGGGTCCTATGGCACATGGAAAGGCTTGAATGCGATGGAAATTATCGCTCACATGAAGATGGCCGGACATGTTTGTTGAAAAAAAAACAGGATTTGCAAACAGAAGTAAGAACTTCCATAATATAATTACGTAGGTAGATACAGAGGTTGGACATGTGAATTATTGTTGTTGTGGTTCAGCTTACCATCAGGCGAGATGAAGCCAAATTGACGTGCCATAAATAAAAATAAAACAACTAGAGGCAACAGTCATAGGACATAGGTAAGTACACGAAAACTCGTCTTTGTGATTTAATAAAGTTCCCAAACATGATTGTTTAAAATAGGTACATATACAAAAATAGTCGAGAGCCACAATTATGTGTTCCGTTTCCTTAATGGTTTCAATGAAAAGAACTTAAGTTGGCTAAATGGTGGCCGACATTGTGAAGGGTCGCTTAAAGTATTTAATTACGAAGAGATTCTCGACTAAGCCTCGTTTGTTTCTGTACAATGTTACCCTCTTATTATTCCTAGATATGCTTTTTCTCAGTCCTCATAATAATTTATTACCACATGAAAAGTTATTATTATTACATAAGTTCTGTTAATCGCTGCCGAGCCAATTACAGATATGAAATGGGGTGTGAAATCTATAGATAGTCATAACTATATACGCATGGGCATATTATACTCAATCACTTGTAACATACTGTTTCCAATCAATAGCACAGAATAAATAAAACCTTTTTGTGCTTTCTTTTTTTTTACAATTTTTGTTTTTGTGATTACCCAGCCAACTAACTTCTAAAATATCGTATTAATTTGAAATTGTAAACCTATTAGGGGAGATGTGAGATAGAATCATTTTCAAATAATTTATTTACTATTCTATAAATTATAAATTATAATATTTTTGACAAATGTAGATACATAATTGTAAAACTTTGACATTCATAAGCGCTCTTTATGTGCCTAAACTGAATAAACAAATTGATTTATGATTAATTGATTCTTTGATTCTTTGTTCCTTTAAAATAACGATTACATTGTCCTTTAGATAATCTTCTACAAAACATACTTATATGCTAGAATTCTGTTGTAAGCGTGCGAGCACCAGTTAGCAACTCCGCAATGCTTAAGAGACCGCAAACTAACGCTACACGGTGAAGCGAGCTCATCTAAACTGATTTTCATCATTAAGGTGCAGCAGTTATATACGGCTAGGATACGGACTGTAGATACCCATACTCCTAGACTTAAATATTTACTTCGTTAGAGTTAATACGATTTCCGATAGTAAAATTGAGGAACTATGTTCCAGCTAAAGTGTGTACGGAATTCCCTTTGCAAGTCAGTCGAAGAGTGAGTGATATTGCGCATATAAGCGACAGTTGCTTATAGGCTAAATATCGTAAGGAGCTTTACAGTCGAGTTATTCTGAGTTTGAATGCTGGGTATGCTACTAACTTGAAACTACTCCTAACACAAGGAAGTCCTACCTTCTCCTTTCCTATCCAGGACAACACGTGCCGGGCTTAGATGCCACCCGCATAGAGTGCAGAATATTCCATCAAAAACAAAATGGTGCGGTGAGTCTTTCCTTTGCCGCACTATTAAGCGTGTTTCTTTTTGTCTACAGTCCCGGGTCCTTTAAGCGGAAGATGAAAAAGCACCTGATAAGGCCCGCAAGCTGAGCGCCACCATTGTAACATTTTACGTGTTGTAATGATGAACGTCTTTCCTAAAACTGCCTACAGCTTACCATCAAGCGAGGAGAAGTCAAATTACGCAGTTTCTTCTCTACCAACAAAACTCGCAGTTTACTTTAGGAGCCAAAATCTGAGGCACTCTTACTTTACGTGATATTTTTTGGAGGCAATGGATCTCGTAGAGCTCTTGCAATGAAAGATTTATAAATGCTAATGAAAACAATTGAATTTGATAACATGATTTCATTACCAGAGTACTTATAATAAGTAGATATGATACAAAATATACAAAGACAAAAATATTTCTAAACAAAAGCGATATTACGTAGCGACTGGCCTCTAACTCAAATGTATTATTTCGTTCTCAAACAAGTTAGTTATTAGGTACGCTGTAAATATGGTAATCCTTATATCATACATGTAGGTACGTTATGAATAAATAAGAAGCCCGTACAAAGAGCGTCTGATACCAAATACTATGTAGTTACTTTAAACCTAATGTTGAGGACCACGCTCGTTCTCGTTACGGGATGAAAGCTCCTTAATTGAGTCGTCCTTCATCGCAGCTCTTTTATGTAACTACCGTCTTTTGCTGACCACGGTAAATAAAACGTGTTGCCAACTTCTAAAATTATTTGCCCCTAAACAACTTGAAAAACTCCTATACGAAAATGTTTACTTATGAAACATTAATTAATTATTTCTAAATTATTCCTCTCTAGGACTCATCTGCTTCAAAGGTCATATGATGAGGCCGTCAAGCTGAGCGCCACAGCAGCACTAAACGTGTTTGCAATGGTGACCCTCTTTCATGAGACTTTGCCTTCAGCTTAACATCAGGCACAGATATGGTTAGTCTACTACCACTTCAAATTGCTTATTCGGTGAGCTATGTCAGTAACTTCAGTTCTTTGTCGGATGACGTCGTTACAAATTCTATCCTTCAAAAATACTCACTTCATAGGCCTGTATCGTGTACCTGTACCGGGTAAAACTGTACCTATATCATAACTAGCAGGACGCACTGGTCCAAAATAATAAGCCCTTAAATTAAACACAGCCTTCTTATTGATCCCTTAAATTTGGGCAAAACGCCTAAGTTGGCAACACTAAAACGAGATATATGTTGAAGTCCCAGTTGCTAGGAATAAAAACATCCACTAATGTACGCCATATATCTAAAATTCTCAAGTTATATATTTTTCAAATGAATATCTCTTTTCTAGTGCAAGTATGAAATGTTAGGAACTTGCTATTAGTATTGCTTGCTTTGCTTAGTATATTGGACGTTTATTAACAAAACCAACGTAGTGCCTTCATAGTACCTATATTAGAAAATATATTGTAATCTTTTTAGAAAGTTTTAGTTTTTATATTTGGTTGTTTACTTACTGACATTTAGCAATTGATATTGTGAATTTACATAACTAAGGAGCAAGGAAAAATTCCTAACGAAAAGATGAATTTTAGAAAATTTTGTGGTATAATAGCTTTCTCGTTAAAACGCGCAGCCACGCTATAGAAAACTGCAAGTAAATTGCATATTCCTTAGTTTACTAAGAAAGATCCCATTGACTACGTATGTATGCACGAGGAGGATTTCTAGTAATTTTAGTCAAGTACAAACTACTCTAACTTTGATAAGTTCTAAGATCACCGGTTGTATAAGGATAGAATAGAAACTGAAGCCACCAGCTAGCGTCTTTCTTGCTTCGAAAATGTTTTGCATAGTTAGTGTATCTACTTATAGTTCATTTTTTCGCTTACTTAGAAGAGAGAGTTTCAAATGATGATAAGAAATCAAATCATAACAAAAAGCTATTCATCGCAGCACCTATTTCAACTTTATTGTCTTTAGTAAACTTTGGTGTAGTTTCTCAGCAAAGATAACAAAGCAATCATGTTGGGGTCGCCTAAATCCGCACGGTATCTCCTACATTACACTTAAATAACAGAAGTGCTCATCAGCCTAAGTAAATGACATTTGATAGCGTATAGTTTAGTGCTTTTACGACTTACTAAATACAAAAGCCTGAGTTATTACGATATATTACCTAACACTATGCGTCAGCCATTCATGCTATCCTTTCGGTCTTTCTGGCGAAAAGCTGCATTAAAAACACTGTATAAAAATGAGCAGACGAGATTACACATGAAATTGCAAACACATAACAATAGTCGTATGTTCAGTAAGAAGACGTAGCATATTTTGTGTAGCGTACGCCCGCCAGCCGTATAGTGTCCGAAAAGAAAAATGTGGGGCGGGGGACCCGGAATAGTGTGCGAGGTCGACGACCCCAATAGGCGGGAACCGTTCGTCTGCAGAGACTTCAGCGCCTTCAGCATTCTTACTTTATTTAGCACTATATATGAAAAGTAACCGTACCTTCGCGCTGTATTATCATCACTGTATTGAATTTAAATTAAGTGAAGTAAAGGATACGGTTCACGTTATTGACCTTAGACATTTATTAGTAAAAAAATCACCTTAGACATTTATTTTACTTTCCACATCCCTCTAGCATTTCTGTTGGATGAGATCAAATCAAACCATTTATTACTGCTTGAACATATCAGTTAGATACATTGACGGTGATATTATGATGTTAGAGAAATAAATGCTCTACCGAGTTAGACATGCAATATTTTTGTACATGTAAATTAAATATTCGTGACACGAAATAAAACTCGACAAAAACCGAAATACGGTATTTAAGTAAATTATCAACAATACTTGGTACTTATAAAAATAATGTAATAATACAATCTCAAATAGCATAAATCATAATGTCAATTAAAATCGCTCATCGTACATAAATAATAAACAAACTCAATAAAATTATAAAACACAATGTCAATTTAAATCGGCCATCAGGCATTTACAATGAGCTATTTTTCATATTCAAATAGTTAATTGCGAAAATGATAAAACGAATAGAAAAAAAATTAAAGAAAATCATCTGTTAAAGAAATACATCGACTCTTTGGAGTTGCCAAAATACTTAAATAGAGGAGAAACTCATGTATTTTAGTAGCAAATGAAAAGTAACTGATTTTCTCGCTCAGAAGTACTACATGTGCGAATATTTATTTTTAAACTTCCTAGAAACATGAGATGTAAGTAGCAACCAAAAATCGGTCCCCCAGGACTACTTGACGGCTCCTATCTTTTATTCAGATGGACAGCCAGCTGTCGCAAGCCACACCTATGACAAATGATGAGCGGTTGGGAGAACGAAACTCAAGGACTACAATGTAATGGTAAACAGTGACAAATGTTACTTGTTTGTTTCTAAGAGAAAGTTTTTACCGCGATAGGAATAGCGTAAATACATTAAGGTATTTATAGTTCCGTACCGTCATTATTACAACAGTACTTGGTCATCAGTATCCAGTTTCTCTCTTTGTTTTAGTTTTATTATATAACATGGTACTTTTAGCCAACTTAACCATTTTTGGTTGATTGCGGTGAATTCAAATGGCTACGTTTTTGACCTATATGTTTATACGGAGATATGTATTACTAGTCCCTTCATACATACCTCGCTGGATGTCGGTAATTTGTCATCTAATGAGGTTATGTATTACTAGTTCTTTTATTCGAAAGACTAAAGTCGGAATCTTAGACCATTATTATGCAGTAAAGGTACTTTACGTTAATTTGGCACTTAACAAACTTAGGCTACATAATCACATTTTTACTGCGTTAAAAACGTATAAAAGGATACGTTATTTGGGCAATTACATTTAAGGCGTCTTTGAAGCCCTATTTGCGCTGTAAATCGAGTTTCGATCGTAGTGCTCGCAACTTTTTTGATACAAGTTAACTAGGAACACGTCACTTCGGCAGTAAACAGAAAATATTTTTTTTTGATACGTTATATTTTTGTACTGAATTTACACACATCATCGCTCCAGTTTTTTGGGACACAAAAATATGGGGATTAAAAAAGCGAATGGCGAAAAAAAATGTTTTTCAATATTTGACCTTACACTACTCTAGTTCTTAACCCGCGTATTGAAGAATAGCTTTTACTGCTAGGTGGTACCCAGGTATTAGGTAATTGATGATTAGCCTTATTCAACCTGTTTTTACTCGTATTTCTAACTTAACTTTTCCAATTCTCTATTGTTGGAGTATGACCCTAAGCCTGGAATTAAAAATGAACAAGTTAAATAAGACATTGTTGTAAGCGAAAAGAAGTGACAATGATCGAGAAAGGTGTGTACTGAGGTCCACTCGTGTGGAAGCAATAAATAAATCCGATGCGATTTATCGAGCGAACCCGAGTGATAGAGGCATATGCGTGGTAGGTATTGACGTCAATAATTTAAGAGGGTAAGAAGCCATAATGTGCACACTGCCTTGATCTACTGTTGTTCTCTAGGTTGTAAATAACATAATATTGTTAGCTAATCTGGATTTTAAATTAGTTAATACTCACTTATATATTTTTTTGAAAGCAAGTTGGGGGGGAGGTTATCAGGTCAAGCTAGCCAAGGGACAAACTATCTAACCGTATTGGATTCTGAAGTGAAGAGTATTAGAGTATGTACCGCTGCGGCCTTAAGCTATATTTACTACTGACATGACTGGTTTTGCTCGTTTTCTCTTTTGTTGGTGCGCTTAATATTGGACAAAGAATTGTGAGATCAATAGAAGAAAAATATGACGAGACCTGGCCCAGAATAAAATAAACTTCACACACCAAAAAAGAGAAAACGAGTAAAACCAGTCGTGTTAAAACGGCCATTATAGCGTGCCGTAACTATAGTACCGTAAAACTAGCAATCCGCTGAGATCTGATCCGATTAGGATACCTAATAATCACACGCAATCTCTCATAGCCATATTTGCAGAAGGACAATCACTCTTCCTAAGTGACTCATGTTACTTTCTCTCTAATCTAATAACAGGCAGCTCTTACCGATACCACTCGACGCCAGTTTATGTTAGTACCTATCTGCAAATTATTTTCAAACTCATGTTATGCTATTATATGTACCAAATACGAATTCAAAGTAAATACACTGAAATTGGCAAGACGTAACTCATCCAGTTATTCACTTTTTTGCAGAAAACCAATGATGAAGTAATCAATTTTTTCTTAAGGGATTTATTAATATGAGCTGTTTATAAAATTCCCGTCAACCCGTCTCATCTAGCCAAGCTTAGTAATTGCCTGCCTTCTGTTTCACCGGAGCGGAGCCAACAGTGACATTTTATGTTGTTTTTAGATCCAGAAAACAATTCAGAGCATCTTTATGTCTGCCTGTGTTCCGCGCGTTCCCGGGGCACCAGGTCCATACTTAATGGGCTATACCAGCGAACCCGACCGTCTTTTCTCCAACGTAGTCGTCCCCGACCTTGTGTGGAATGTTTAGATGATCAAATTCGCCTTCCCTGAAAAGGAGGATGCGTGAAAACACTACACACCGCAACCTTATCCTGCATCTACGACGACGAAAGCCTTTCCACATCAGGACAGGGCATCGGTCGGCTCACGGCATGGCCAGTGCTATTCCACTCCTTTTCGACTGGCACTTTAATCCAGTAGATCAAGGTTAAAATGTTAATTGTGAGAGGCACCCCACAATATCTGATCCGTATTCTACAGTAAGCTACTTATTTATTCAGAGCATGAACGTGAATTACTTTGGCTCTGTAATCATCACGAGGGAGTAATTGTGACAATTTTCTTCATTTGTTCGTTGACAAGTTTCAGGTTGAAAATGTCTTTCTTACAGTAATTCAAACAATTTCGAATAATAATGCAGGATACTTAATTTCAAAAGTTACTTAGTTAATATAGCAAAAGTAACGAAGTTGACATAAGTAGAAATTGACGTTTGTTACAACCCTGGTACCCGTCACCAAGTCACTAGACTAGTTTTTATATGGTCCCATGTTACCCCAGAAAGAGTGGGAATTGAGTTGCGTCGTCACACAAGTCTTTTGACAGTTGATACTTTTCTATGAGCGTTACGCTTACCTTAAATTGCTTATTTTGCAAAAAAAAATAATGCCTGTAAGATTTTCATAAATCATAGAACATTGATATAAAGTTCAATCTGACGTGAACCAAAATAATGTTTTTCACAAAATATGAAGCAAATCACGCTCCGCTTTTCCATAAAAGTCAACATTTTTATCGTAAGACACTCCGTCGACGCCTTATCTCATTCGTTCGTTCCCCTCACCCTCACTCACATCAACGCCTTCCAATTATATTTAACAAGAAAATTTCAAATTAATTGCATCACATGTTTCCGCACAACTGACTTAGATACTTTTCTGATTTAATATTTTGGTATCTAGTGCTGAGTGAAAAGTAATGTTATTATAAACAGGTATATTTATGATCATGCTAGCGGTAACCAAGATTGTAAATAGCCATATTTCGTTAAATATTTTTAGGTTTTAAGTAAAAAGGGTTCTTTTCTATTGTTGCAATCGGGCATTTTTTCATAGATTGTCTCATAAAGTAGTATGAGTATAGGTACGGGAATACGGGTATAAGATAAATAATGTTGTTTCTTTGATAAAGGTCTCTACTTATCTCCTTAGACAAGGCCCATCTACTTATTTTTGAACAATTGAAAAAAAATCGCAATGAAAAGTTATCGATTCAAATATAGTGACTAACACCTTATCATGCAAACAGTCTCACTTAATAGAATGGAAGTAGGTCCTCGTAGAATACTACTAAACTTGAATAATTTAACAATGGCCGTTTTATTTAAATAAGCCTCCATTTCTGAAAACACCTATAATCCCCTCCGTATGATAATATCCCATCGGAAATCTTTTGATATCTTTTGATTAGGATGAAATCCCCTGAGGCTTTGTTACCTTGAAACACACAAGGAAAACACGGGGTACCTACGCAAACAATGTCAATATTTTATTACCGCCTGGTTTCTACTTATGTCAATATGAAATTCACACCAATATTGTTACATTATATTGTAAAATAATAACCTAAATAATAATAAAAAAATCTTCTATATTCTCTCTCTCTCTGGGTGTTTCTATGTACAATATTATGTACGTATATTTACATGTTGTACGTACACTCAGACTAAATGAAATATTCTTATTCATACACACAAATATTTGCACTGAGTGGGAATCGAAATCCCGACTATTGCATAGCAGTAGCGTTCACAACCGCCATCCAATAGAGGCAAATTTAATACTCTATTAGCATTAATAATGCGTTTATTTCTTTGTAATCGCTCATACGCAGA
The DNA here is from genome assembly GCA_963691645.1 of Pelosia muscerda. Taxonomy (NCBI): domain Eukaryota; kingdom Metazoa; phylum Arthropoda; class Insecta; order Lepidoptera; family Erebidae; genus Pelosia; species Pelosia muscerda. Next base: position 13,265,708 of record OY829100.1, read on the forward strand.
TATAAATGTATTTGAAGGCTACACCAGGACTTCCGCGGCCCAAACAAGACTCTTCAAGTCTACATTACTTACTTCAAATCTAGCACTTTTCAAACCGTTTCAAACAATGAACAATAACGACGAATATAATAGAATTAAGCAATCTAACTTCCAAAAGTCTCTTAATTACACTGTTCGAAGTCACTCGATGTCTGACCTAAATCTGCATCTGAATGACAGCATTGAGAGCCCGTCTCGAGACTGCCGACAAGTTTAGTACAATCGCAGCTCAATCTTAATAACTCCAATTTCCCAGTTTGAATGTAAACAGGCTTGCATTGCACTAAGGATTAGTGAAACTTTTCGTATTTGGCACGATCGCTGGATTAGAGAATTCTCGATGCCACCACAGTTTGAAAACGGTTTCAGGGTAGTACATTATTTACCTACGATTTTTATAGATTTATAGTTTATACACTTCTACCAACAATCAATGTTTTGCAGTATACCTAAAGCAATTTTGGCATCATCAAAAGACATTTTTCTATATTATTTGCCTATTTTTGTATGTTATAGTTTTAGGCCAGTATTCCAGCACGATAATCATTCCCGAATTTCTATTTAAATTAACAGATTGTCTATACACTCTATTTAGATATAAAACACAAAAGACAGTAATCAAGTAGGATTTAATTACGCAGGACGGTATATTTAGTATGTGTTTTCTTAGTGATTCCTGCCGTTGGTGGTGATAGTGTTTTATCGAATGCACTTCGAGGAGTGCGCATTGAAGTTGCACGATCTGATTCCTTCAATCCCCTTCCACCTCCAAACGACCAGACGCACAGGGAAACGCTATCGCTACATGGTAGACTTTCTACACATACCAAACGATTCGGTGATACGTTCATTATGCGTACAGCCAAAGAGTGGAACGCCCTGCCCGAATTTGTGTTTCTGGATAGCTATAAATTGAAAGTCTTTAAGAGTAGAGTGAATAGGTTACTTCTAGGTAAGTTTACCCCACCATGATCACATACTACCAGGCGAGTGAGATAGTAGTCAAACATAAAAATAACATAAAAAAAATGCTTTTGTTGAGATTGTGTGCGTGTTTAGGTACCTCACTCAAATTCTACTTGAGACTCAGTCCGTATTTTCCTCTATTTCCATGGGTACTTGTATTCAAATATTCCTATATATAGTAATAGCAATAATAGTTACCACACAAACGTGCACTCATATTACCGAAAGTAGTGGCCATGTTGACTATATTTAGAATTAACAATATTCATTTCATTTCAATATTGTCAGTTTTAACTACAACGGCCCCCAAATACTACTCGTTTACCATCGCGAACCGAAATCTTAATGGCAGCTTAAGCAAAAACTGTCTCTCTTCCCATTTATGGTAAGAGATTTTGCGCAATGCCCTTTCATGTTTTCCACTATAGGCTATGGGAATGTTAAGGGTCTACAGAGAAAAAAATATAGCAGTGCTATATGCTGCACGTCGGTATACCTCATGTTTAACGACGTGACTCTGATGCTCTGGATTGTCCCTAAAAGTCAAGGTACACCAAGCACAATGTATTTTGTTTGATACAACCGCGAGTGACGCTTCGAAGATAAAGCTTTTAGCAATTCAAGACACAAACGAAAGCCTGTACGGCATAAAACTATACGTACATATATTGTAAGAAATAAATAGCTTCTATACATAAACGCATTGGGTGGCTCCTTTGTGGAAAATTATATACATAAGTGAATTTCGAAAAAAAATTGGTTGCCTGTAAAGTCGGTATACGGGCGAAAGTTTTACGTGACAACGACTTTGAGTGGTAAAATAATTTTAATGTGAATATTCATTCGTCGAGTGGAAGGGACGCGTGCCTTTCACTTTTTATGTCTGTCTCTCTCGCTCTTAGGCGGGCTAACCATGCCCGAGTGGAAGGGACGCGTGCCTCTCACTCGCTCTCATTGTGAGCGCATAACGTGAGCGGAGCGTAACGCAGTTTCTTGAAGTGTCACCCGGCAAGCCAATTTATAAGACGTTGTCACGTCAAAAAAAATCAAGAACGCATTCAATAAAAAAAGTAGTAGCTTCTAAAATATTTTTGACAGAACATTCATTCCACTGAAAGTTCCCACAATCGCGATAACACAATCTTGAATAGGCAATAATGCATTCCGATCCCTGATCTATCTCATCCGATTCGTAAAACTTTTTCAAGTGGAGATCAAGACTTGGCTCTAGCAAACTTTTGCTGAGAATAGGATCGCGACCTAGTTTTTTTCATCATACGTACATATCTAACTTATCAATTTGGTTTAGTTGTGTTTTGGACTTTAGAAAGAAGGAATAAATTTATTTATTTGCACGCCTCCGAGATACAAACATAGAAAAAGAGATTACACATCGATACGCACACTAATAATCTCTTCATCGTTCAGGCTGTGTAATTGAGTAACTAACATCCAAACGTACATTTTGTTTGGATAAACGTACAGTCAATCAAAGAGATACGGTACCACATTTACATACAACATTAACTATATAAAAAAGTGGTGCTGTATCTCTTTTGTCGACTGTACATGTACTTATAAACTTTCAATTTTGAATATTAGTATGATAGTACTTTCATTGACAAAATAATTTATTCAATATACAAGCAAAAGCTAAATTAAACAAGACACCTTAGCACTAAACAAAAATAAATAATTATCTAATAATAAAAGTCAACGCTAAGCGAATAACCCGCCCCTAATCGTTACCGGTGCAAAGGTGCCAATCACACTTGCCTCGCTTTACACGCTGGATTGTGATGGCCTCCTCTGCACCAGGAACGATCCGGCGCGATAGTCCCACCAGTAGCATCGATGAGTCTCCGCCCAATCACCTCACAAGGCTTTTGGCCTCTTTGCCCCAACATCCAGAGTCTCCACCGCGCTACTCCTCCACGTCGGACTACTTGTAGGATAGTTGCACACAGTGCGTGAAATTCGAACTATACATACCTAATACCTAACCATGTCACATTTCATTTTCAATAATCCCTAAAATTGTCGCTCTGAAAAATTAAGACCAATTACCTGAGTTGAACAGTACCTGTCCCTGCGGAATAGGACTGTCGTTGGATCGATATTCGTCCTAAAAGTTGACTTTTTTAAATTAAAAATTTACATTATAAAAGTTTGCTTAACTTCAAAATGTATTCAGTGGCTGCATAGGGTCGAGGAAACCTCCCCTATTATTGACCGCAATAATAATATGCTCACCCCTATTACATCCGACCGAAAAATGCCAGCGAATGTGGTTAATGCCTACACCTCTATCTACCACATTGGGAATACGTGAGTATACATATAAAATAATTCGTTCAAATTCTCTAACCATATTTACTTCGAACAGAAAAAAGTTGACGCAATATTTATCCAAAGGTATTTGTGTTATACTCAAATAATTTGACTAACGGAATAAATTGAAAGAGCTTTATTAAAAAAAAATCATTAAGATTTCATTACTTCACTGAAACCTAGCTGAAAATTATTTTATATGAATTTCAAAAACAATAGTTGGTTCCCACGGCTCTTTCATTCAGTGAATGAAATGCTACGTTCATTTACGCTTTCGTCCATCTCGTTAACCTTATTACCGAGTGAGCACTGCATAGACGGGGCTCTTTTTCCTCAAATACATACCGACAGACTATTTTTAGATGTCCAGTGTCCTACATAAGGAATATGAAACTGAAATTTATAGTGAACGAAATATCAAGAAATATATTTCGTAGGTACCTGTCAAATGGACAAGTACGCTTTGTGGGCACAGGCGTACCTACCCATTTCTTTGACATAAATTAATATGAAAGTAAAAAAGTAGATATATATTATATTCTTAAATTACGCACTATAAAGGTAGAGAAAGACGAAAGCCATCGGTTGGCGGTAAATTCTGTTTCAACTTCTGAATAACTTATTCAGAATGTCTGAACATGTTAAAAACCCAGAACCTATTAAGGTGTTTCTACTTAGGATTGCGAGGATATAATCAACCTCATCAATCGATCGATGTCACATACTTAGAAAGATTCAAAACAATTTTGACAATTAAAAATACTTTAGTAATTTATATTGAATGATCCTGATTTTCAAGATAAGGTCTTTCTAAAAAAACAAGTTATATAAAAGATTTTGTGTGATAAAAGTACACAGCTTCAGACCTCCCAGCTTATGTAATCCAAATTTGCATGTTGGCATACGTCACAAGAGCGTCATGCCGATATTAGGGTAGGATACGATCAGACACGACGCGCCAATAGATATTTCCCATCGTAAATCCTTCACGAAATTACATTGAAAATCGTTTTTTGCATGGGTCGAGCTCTCTAAAATTTTGTTCAAGGGTCTATGGAGGAGAGTGTTCTCAATGTAGCAACTCCTATGGACGAGAAATATTTTATGTAGAAAAGTTGAGAAATACGAGTTATGGATTGAAGTAAGGACACGTGCCTTGATCATGAGAAAACAGGAAGTGGTAATGGCCATTCAATACGATGCGATACTACGATATAATTATACTTATACATTTAGTGTCGTAAGTGAAGACCAAATTGGAAAAATGCGAAACAATTGAGGTAGAAATTGGATGAGTGTCTTGTTTTACACCATTCTCTAAAACTACTCTCTAAAAGGACGTTTGCTTCATCAATAAGGGCAACAAGCCGAGAAAGAATTTAAATATAGATTGACAATATGAGACTATGGACTACAGGATGTCTGCTATAAACTTACCATTTATTATCAGGGCCATAAACAACAAAAGCAAGAACGTATCTAAGGAATGATACGCATTAGCTCTAGCGCGACGTATTTCCTATTGGTGTCTTCCTTGTACAATCATCATCATCATTTTAGCGTTCATCCACATTGTATCCGTGGCTTTCACCTTAAAACATGCGATACTAATAATCCTTTAAGTTTTAGCTAATTATATGATAATATAACAGGTAGTCTCCAAAGATCTTGGTGGGGCCCCTTTCTTACCCTTCCTTACTCTATATGCAGTTTCTCATATGCAGTGACTTTACTAAATCAACAAAACAATTTATATTACGACAGTGATTAACCACCCTAAAAGTACCCACCTAATTATTGTAAAGACGCAATTAACTTCCAAGGGCGTACCCAGATGGCCTCGCTCCAATACTACGATTATAATCATATTTTGTCTCCTATTGTTCCTTTGGGATTAGGTACGAAATTAGAATTGATTGTTATTCGATGTTTGTACAATCTGTACCTACTAGTTTAAGTAGGTACGTGTTATGAAGGAAAAACAATGCCTCATATACGTATTTATTGTTATAAAGTACCTAGTGGAGATTTAGAATATGTAAGCACTGATATACTCACATGAGGTTCACTGCTTTGATCTTCACGAAAACACTACAATATATAGTAGATATCTCTCTCTCTCTATCTCTATTTCTCTCTCTCACTCTCTCTCTCTGTTTCTCTTTCTCTCCAGTAAGCCGGTTCGCTTGGTGTTTGATGCACGAACTTTGACTTTCCTTTCGGGGTTTAAGTGGTCAGGTCTGTAGCCTTCGTAAAAGCAAGGATAACCCATAACTGAGAATAAATATCGGATCCCGGGCTCCAAAATTTGCAGTTTTCGTATCTACAATGTGAGCCGATTCCGGATATAACCAGATGTAGAAGAAGTACGTGTTATTATTATGACCAGAAAGATACACGAAACTGTATATTAAATCATCCTATCCTAAGAGATAGGATGGTTTAATTCGATTTGAACTGTGTTAGTAACTACATTTTAATCGATGCAAACGTAAATGCAGTTTCGTTGAACGTATTCTTTTTTTACTTTAACATTATGAGCTCTACAATAAGCCTCGTTAAATTGAACTTAAAAATATTTATAAAATCATTTTAATGAACTGCCAGAAATTCTGAATACAACGGAAATTGTTTGCACATCTGATTTAATGGTTTAAGAGATCACTGGGCTTAAGTTATCATCTTGTCATTTACCACGAACGCGGCGGTGTGTCGTAGTAATACCAGATTATATCATAATTTTCGCATCTATATTCTATCCTTAACATTTTCATTTTTGTCTTTTTATAAGCCACAGCGTTGCATCTCAGCCACATCCAAGGTTTAACATTCGAACCCGGAGTCTACTTTCCGGCTCTTCCTCTTGAACTTCACACAATTATTTGCATCCGTGGTAGTCAAACCACCCCAATTCAAATAAAAGGACCACTCGTGGTTTGCCTTAAACCACACCAGGTCCTTTACACCAAATTATCTCTTGTAGCAAACGTTTCACGGACGTGAATACTTGCTGGAATATCCACGGGCTGGAATAAATCGCCAGGGCCAACATACCCACCTCACGGGCATCAGAATCGAACGAACTAACTAAACCACACGGCATGATAGGCGAACCGAAATGCATATACATATTTGATATGAATAGTTGTTTGTCATACAATATTTTTAGACAGAAAAGCCACAGCAAGCCTTATATAAAGCTATGTGCCGAAATGTAAATGTTTTAAATTCAATATAAATTAAATGGAATTGAGTTTTACAGTTTTACCTTTTTGTGAACGAATTTTTATTAAGAGTCGAGATCGATTTTCAAAACCTAATGTTACACCCCCTATCAAAATAAATATATTTAGGCAAAATAGGAGAAGCCTTAAAGTCCAATTACTTTCCTAGATAAAACCTAGTAGAAAAAAGGGTAACCCATAAAAAAACATTTTAGCAATTTTCTTTCGGAATTCGATGAATTAAGTCAGTGGCAGTCTAAATTCTATATCAAATTCTAATTCGCTTGTGCTAGAAACACTCGAAAAACGAAGCGTGATTTGTTTGCGGACCGGCCCTCACATTTGCATCATTTAGAAAGCTTTTAGTAGGTACTAACTACTTTCAATTCGATTTCAAAATTATTCATCGGCATTATTCATAAAATGGCTTGTTTATCCTGTGGTATCCGTGGTACCCAGTGAATACCTCCATTTAACACAAGAGGCTAAAAAGAGAATTATTTCAGAGTGAAAATGTGCTAAGGTATTCTTTTGGTAAAAAAATAAATTGGCACAAAATACTACCATGGCTATCTAGCCACGTATCTCAGTAGTTTTTAAGAAAGACAGTGTCTGAACTAAAAGTTCAGACACATCCCAAACGTCCAATTAATGTATTTGAGGAAGCGACGTACATACTTACACCTACTAGTGTTTAGCACGTCCTCGAAGGGGAAAGAGGGATTAGTTTTCTTAAAAAGTAAGGTATTTCCGTAATGCGTGCAAGTTCCTTTCCTTTAAATAGTGCTTTTTAGTGGGTAGGCTCCGAAATAAACCTCGCAGTTTTGTAGTACCTAAGCCTGATGGGATTGCTTCCATTCGAAGGAAAAAGAACACTTACCTACTCTCATATCTCACATAACACATATATCACATAAAATTGTAAATGTTTTAAATAGCTACACATAATACTTAAAACATTTTGCGTGTTGATGAACACAATATTGGAATAAAAATTAACGGTAAAATATGTTGGATGGCAGATGAAACGTGAACACTACCAATATTATCTATTCTAGTGCCTACCAATATTATACATTGTGAAAATTTGTGAACATTGAACATGTTTGGAAGTTGATTGAATGTGGTCTGGTTGGATCTCTGCTCGTATTATAATATAGTATAGTACAATAGGTTAGTTTTTCATCCCTGGAATTGGTTCCATGAGTTGCAACAACGTTATCAAAATTTGAGAGTTTTTGACAACTTTTCCTATTCGCTTTACTTTCTGTCAACCATCATTTTCTCATAATAATTCCGACAAATGTATCTACCTAAGAAATATTTAAGAAAAGTAATCTCTCCTGAGTAATTTCTAATAAGGAAACAATATCCAAACATCCCTATCAATGTCAACGTGTATACACATACTTGAAATATAAATTTGGCACGTACCTTAGCGTACGTGTCGTCCTTATTTGAGTGCATAATGTAATATAATATATATAGATAGACATGTCGAACACCATATAAAATAAAGTAACGACTGTGGGTCTTCAACAATATTCGTTCCCTTCAGTTCTCCCTTTGTGTAATGAAAATGAAGATTTATAAGGGGGAGGCGAAATTTTGACACCTGCCGTCGTTAAAGTTAAAAAAGGGAATGAAAAATTATGTACAATTTGGTAATTGCTTCAAAAGTTAAACGTTGTTTTTAGGAGAGGTTGCACGGCATTTAGTCCTGTAGGAATACAACCGTGGCTGTCAATGTACAATAGGTAGGTATACTTATACCTACCTATTGTAGGTAGGTATACTTATACCTACCTATTGTACGTACGTACGTACCTATTGTATGAACGTACTTATGTCCTAGTAGTACAGAATTGATATTTTTCATAAAATTCCCCAAACAGGCAAACGATGATCAAATCAATGAGGATTTTTAGGACAATCAACACAACGCCATTTAGACCATTACTTGTGTTAGGGGTTCTAGAATGCAGATATAGCTAAGTAGGTACTTGGATATTTTTTTGTAAACACACACACAAATGTCTATAGGCCACTGTGACCACTACCCATCAGGTGGGCCGTGTACTTGTCTGCCACCTAAGTGGTAAAAGACACCCAAACCAATAGAAATACACTTCATGCAAATATTTGCACTGAGCGGGAATCGAACCCGCGGCTCCCGCGTAGCAGTCGCGTCTACTACCGCCACGTCACAGAGTATTAATTAATTAATCAGTGTATGATGATATAAAAGCTCTTCTGTAATTCCAATAATATATAGTATATAGTAACAAGCTAGAGAATAATTGAAGTACCTACACAAAACTTGAACGTGTAAGTACTAAAAACATTACCATAAAACTTTACCCTTTAAAACGTAAATGAATATGAAGAAGTTAACAATAATAAGAGACATCGTTGTATAATTACGATGCGAAACCACGACAAACGCCCTAATTTATTCTTCACACCTCAAATTCTTCACGAATCCACTGAGTTCGATTCACCTCTACTTACCTTAGATAGATAGTAGATAATGGAAATTCTTCTAAAAACAATAATGTAACAAACACAAACAGTTATTGCTATTGTAATATTTAGGAAAACTTTCAAAAACTGGTCTCCACCCGATTGTCGCCATGTAACGCCGACTTCAATATTTCATTATATACCAAAAGGTGTTAACACCCTTGTTCGTGTCTAAGTTTTACAGTCACATGGCTATTTTATTCAGCAAATAATGGCAATTATTTCGCGTCTACGTCAATCACTCTTCTACTCACATGAAGAGTGTGAAAAGTTCCTTCCTAAATATACGACAATTTCGTTGAGCAGCAAACTTTGCAGGTTAGTGTTAGTTAAGTAATTTCTATTTTGCTGATCTATCACTTTTTACGAGTTGCGACGTGCACGTAGCCTATTTCGGTGCTGGGGAACTGTTCGTAACATGCCACGATCGATCATGGCTGTAGACACCGAAATTACGCACCTAGTTAGTTCTATCCCATCAAAATTTATTATAACCGATTCCGAAGCCGGGATAGAGCTTCCTGGCTTCGTCTCGGTGCAATAGGACCTTCGATACACTGTACTAGTAAAAAAAAATTCGTTTTGTGTCAGTCAAATTGTTCCAATTGCGGCACTATCACTTCAAGATAAGCAGTCAAAATGTGTGTGACAATGAATTTTTATTTATTTGTAATTCTATTCTAAGATATTTAAAATTCACGTGAAACTTACCAGTTAGTCGACACACCTACTAACATAGATGATATTTATAAATAGGGCCTGCTAACATGAATGAATCTAGGTGCTCTCTGGATCTTCCAAGAGAGGAGAGTACGCGTCGGGCTGCAAATGAAAGCTTTGAATGCTAGACTAAAGCGTTATAACGACGTTAACTACGCTTATGCTTAGTTTTGAGGCTATGTATGTGAAAAAGTAGGTAAGATACCTACTTATAAATTATTTTCACTCACAAAATACTAGAAAATAAAACACAATTTGGAATCGTGTCATGGACCGGTACACTGAAGGACGTCGAAAGTGAGGTGTGCCCTTGGTGATAATTTACTGGCGATCCCACGGGATCATCCGGATAAACGCGCGCCTATAAATCTCTAAACGTTTTTATTGTTTACTGACAGCAAAATATTATTTCATTTTGAGCTAAATATCTACTAGCGATAAACATAAAGCAACATTCGTCCTGTCTATTACGAATTACGATGTCTGCTATGTGTTGTTACTTTTTCGTCGTTTATTAAATTGTATCATTTATCTTGGTTTAGTTTTATGAAATATAAAACTTGCATTCAGTATTACTTAACTCATTTGATGGATGGTGTTGTTCGTTCGACGTCTCATTGTAGACAAAGGATTTGACCGACCATTTGCGACTAAATATTAAAACTGGAATTCTGCAAAGTGAACCACTACCTATACTAACACAGTTTTCAGTCTTACCTACTTTCTAATTATTTCCATCAAACCTGGTAGAAATTGTAACCAGTCTTTTCCACTATCTATCACCAAAGATACATTATTTTTCGATAGTAAGCGGGTATACACCATTAAAAATGAATGACGACACAACAAAATTGAAAAAGACTACCATTTGACTAAAAAAATCTATAAACCTGCCTATTTCAACTTTCATTAAGTTCTCAAAAGCGATACAGAATATAAACAGACTGCAGCTGAAAGCAAATTCGACCGCTACTGAAAAGGAGATCCTTTTGCGCACTCAATTAGAAATATGCTGACTATTTTAAAACAGTTGTACACAGAATTTCATGACCACTGTTATTCCCACGTTTTATTAATAATACAAATCAATGTACGTTATTAAGTTTACGCATGCATGTTTATATAATCTCATCTGAAGAATAGGATCCAATAATGGGATTACTTGGATCCTATTCTTCAGATTATTGTATCAGAATTCATCCAAGTGAATTAGCGCAAATTGTTGACTCGTACCGTGCTCCGTCATCATTAGAGGACACCGATCACTAATGTCCGGAACTTCGTGCTGCTTCTGATTAGATTGTCTTCCGAAGTTGACAACTAACAAGTAGTTCGAAGTCGACTGGCCGGACTCCCTGTTGCAACTGAATTAATGCTCCTTGTATTAATAACTCGTTTAATGGAAACGATGGACGTAGTCAATTTATAACATCATTTAATAGCTAGAGAGTTCATTTGTTTTGAACATGCGATGACAAAGAGTTTAAAAAAAGATTCATCCATCGAGTGTCAATCTATTTATTATGGGTACACCTCATATAGTAGAACTTTTTAAGTAATAATTTTATATTGCATAACAACTAATAGCATAAACCTCTTTTCGCAGAATATCGTTTGGCATAAACTCATTTTGCATACATTGAAACCCATAATTTTGTAAGTCAGAATCATCTGTACGCATAATTTTTGTATGCATAATAATCACAATGTATAACCATCACATCGCAGAATGTTCAAAGCCAGATTCATCTTTTGGTATATATTTCTTATTCATAACTATTTAAAAGTAGAACCATCATTTCGCATAATTTTTACAGCAAGAATCATCTATTATGATTATTGCAACACTTATGTATGTTATAAAGTTGATTTAATGATAATTATTTGGTTTTTATATCCTTGCGTATGAGAGCATGCTCGTTTCTGGCATAAGAGGTCACTATTCTAACCTAACCTAACCTATCCGAGTCGGTGTTAACAACTATCTATTCTAGCGCTTAGCCGGCCGCTACCGCGGCACGCTCGCTGCGCTCGCTCGGCTCGCGCTGTTGGGGTCACAGTTCTAACCTAACCTAACCTATCCGAGTCGGGGTACTCTGTGTCGGGGTGTAAGCAACTATCTATTCTGGCGCTTCGCCGGCCGACGCCGCGGCACGCTCGCTTCGCTCGCTCGGCTCCCGCTGTTGGGGTCACAGTTCTAACCTAACCTAACCTATCCGAGTCGGGGTACTCTGTGTCGGTGTGTAAACAACTATCTATTCTATCATCACAGTTCTAACCTAACCTAACCTGCCCATTTTTAAAGAAGAAAGTAACCCAATCTATATTATTCTAATTGAAATTCTATGCTTTTTATAGTATGCCTAGTCAAATTATGCCAAATAATCTGTACTCTAAATGAACGTTATGCTAAATGAAGTTATACAAAATTTTAACTATGCCAAAGGTAAGTATGCCAAATAAAATTCTACTATCTTAAATGTATGCCATTCTAAATTCGGTCATAAGCACATTATGCCTAAAAATATTTATGTCAAATATTTTTTATGCCTAATAAATGATCGATTAAAGAAGTTTCTGCGAAGTGAGTTATCCCAAATAGGTTTCGGAGTATCAAGTTTCTACCAAATAGACGGCACCCATTTATTATAAGTCTATTTATAGTAGGGGAAGGTGGGGGGACACCGGATAGTTAAGGCAAAGAGTTCATAAATAAATCACTATGTTATTTATTAAGATAAGCAATTTTATAAATCTTCAAGTACCTTATAGGCTACACTTTAGAATCAAAATAATAGAGATCAATCGTAGGGAAACAGCAATAAAACAGTTTTTATGAAAAAAAAAATATACGAATTCACCCCATACCTATGGGTCAAACCGGATAGGTATACGGATTGAATACGGACACTAATAACAAGGTGTTTGTTCTTAATTACCGGCAATTTTAGCAAAAAAAATAAAAGGTCTTGTTTCCTACAATATATGCATTCTTCGTGATCTCATTTAAAACACGGGGTACATTGGTACCATTCACCTACTTTAATGCTCTCGTGTCAATGGCCTATTCTCTTTTTTCAAATGCGGCATAAAATATTTCGTGGCATGTTGACACTCTACAATAAATTAAAACATACTTAGTAACATATAACAGCAATATAACAAACGCACACAACACATACAAGTTAATCGGGATGAAATCCTGTATCCGAAATCACCCCGTCCGCTTGTACCCCTCAGGTATATAATTTGAAGTTTTAATATTTGACAGGTTATGTTTACACTCACAGCTACATTAAATAACGTTTTAAAAACTTAAATATATATCACGTCTTATAGCATACTATTATTACTCATAACACACGATTGATGTGAATGATATCACGCCAAAATCTTTGAAATATTAGATAACTTACCTTTGTTTTCAATTTCCGTTTATAGACGCATGCGTTGAGATGTTACTGTCGCTGCCATTTGTAACCGCACTGAGTGAGCATTCGCGAATACTTTTCGACTAGTTAGAACGAGACAACTATATACAAAGCAGTGAAATAGTAACTATCTGGTTTCACCCGCTATCCGATTTCCCCCCACTTTCCCCTACATTTGCAAGGATACGTCAGTAATTGTTATGGTAGCCGCCACACTCGTAACAATATGTTAGCGCAAATATAGGCTTACACAAATATATGAAAGATACTTGTGCAAATTTCATTAACGTTTATTTGCACAAGCCTAGGCTTGTGCAGTTATACATGAACGTGTATGACTTGAATTGAAAATTGAATTAATTTGGGAGCGGTAGAAATCATTCAATTAAGAGTATATTTCTGTAGTGGCAGAATTACCCACATAAGTAATTATCCGCACAAATCTGAGTCGCCAGACCATGTAAGGTGATGTAGTGGGTACCACCTGTCACTAGTATCTATAGTATTCCTACTTCCAGGTTTTTAAAGACTTAAAAATCTATAATTTTACTTCTTCTAATCTATCATTAATGTTAAAAAATTAAAAAGGTTTAATCAAGTAATTCAATCACGATCATTGCAAAATATACGTAACAGTTAAGTTAAAAATACAGGATGTAAGGTAAACACTCCCTAAGCCAAGGCCTACACATATTGGCATGAAAAAAAAATACGGCTTCGGGAGTGTCCCTTACACTCTGTAGGTATAAGAGTTTCCAATCATTCTAGTATCCTTTTAATATATCGATATAATGCTAACTCGTTTACGATCAAAGAATAGGTTACTGGCACCGACAGGCACATTTACAAGGCATTAATAAATAACGTTTCTGAACGAATCGTGCATTTTGTTCGGCGAAATATTTTTTTAAGCACACAACCGAACTCGAACTATTTATTCGGGTGAATATATAATTGCAACCTAGTTACTGGAGTAGGTGTTTATTGCCTGAATATTTTAGTTAACTGTGGTTTCATTTGTTTTATTGTTTAAATATTAGAAAGGTACCTACTTTATCTCATGGAGTATCCGAAATGATTCCGATTATTACTATTTTAATACTTTAGGATTAGTACAAGATCAGTGGTACCTACGGAAAAACTAGGAGTTCACTTTAAGTTAGATGCATTTGATATGATTACCTACCAAGTAACTAAGAACTATAACGTATAGTTCAAAATTGAAAGCACTGCAAATAGAAAATGCTTTTACCAGGAGCCATATTCAGAAAAACAAAACGAATAAATGGACAAACAAGAAACATTCTTCACATGCTTGCAATAAAATACATTTTCCTACTATTGAGTACTTATGTGCTCACTTAAACTGTAGCAGATAGTAGATAGTGTCGCAGTGTAGCTATGCAAATGCGACTTTACAGGATCATTTGGTTCAAGCAGGTTTACCTAATAATTTATTAGTCTAGAAGAAAAAGCGGCTTCGTTTCACAATAATTCGTGAAAACATAATGAACATACACATATACGCTCACTCAATAACGTACCTTTGTATGGGACATTAGTAGACTTTTCAGAGAATGAGGTTATGTGCAACACAGCTTTTAGAGCCTATTCTATATATATTCTTTATCACTTTTAAATGTGTTGCCTACCTTTTTTATACCACTTTGGTGGCAGACATGGACACAGCCCACCTGATTATCCTATGGACGTTTGCAACACCAGCGGCGTTAGACTCGTGTTGGTTACCCTGTAGAAACCTTCTAATGGTCTTCTTAAAGAACCCTATTATCTCATTGAATTCACAAAATCCTTGCCCTGTGCTCGTCTAGGCCAAAAATTAATATACCTATTTGCATTCACCTGGTTTGCTATGTATAATATGTATGTATTTGACAAAATGACTGTATCCAAGAACCCGTACTAATACAAGCTTGTTTAAGTATGCTTGCTTTACTAATTGTTGTTTTTTAACAAGCGCTTTGTCTGTACAGAACAGTAAAATCCGGGCCAAACACTCTCATTCGCATAAGCGAAAAAATCATTATTATATATTTTTATAATGTATAATAAAAAAAATACCATCCCACCTTACATTAAACCTAATAACACCTTTTATTAACAACCATAAACGTAATGAATTTAGAATTCAATTTGCTTATTTTATGAGACAAGTGAATGCTGGTATTAAAAATATAGTAAAACATTTAATGATTCCATATTTTATGTGAGCTTAGCCTTCCATTTTATGAACCCTTGCTTTCGTTTCAGAGATAACAAGTCATAGCCGATGAGGACATGCGCGCCATCGAGACGCGAATACCCATCTCGGATGTAATTGGAAAGCTTGCTACAATAAAGGCAGGGGTGACGCGGAACAATTCGACGGCATCCATCTGTGCCTACATTTATGGAAAGACGTCAAGAGATTCTCTTAACTTTTCTTTTGTTTAATAAGATTGAATTATATATCAAGTGCGTATGTAAAACTCAATGTTATTGTACTTGCATTTTATAGGCTTTGATGTCAGTTTTGTTTATATTTTATTTAAGAAGCTTCTGTCCAGGCCACACCTATTTATAATCATTACACGTAATCTATTGATCATCGAATCCAGATGCTCATATAACACAAACAACCCAAACATGGCATACATGCATTGGATGTGACAAATAAAGCATTCTATATATATTTAAGTGAATATACATTTACTAGATTAGTTAAATCTTGCAGAAAGTATAAACATAAAAGGAAAATAAATATTTTATGATGGTACGTACTTTCAGTGCGTAAAGATATACCTGTCGGCACGGATCTTGAACGAAAGTCACGAGATAAACGAGATTTTGGTATGCGCGGTTCATTTTCATGAAATGTATGAATAGTAGATGTAGATTTGCACCCCGCTCTATCCTCAAAAGATAGCCCAAAAACGCGTAATGCGCATATAGAGCGCATTTTTAGCACATTTGGGTCCACAACTAGTGCCTATACCTATACCTATAATTCTGTTTGACAACGGAAACTTCAAGTATTTGGGAAATATCCATTTCAGATACTCTCTCACACAAACACCGAAATAAATGTCGCAAAACGATCTCGAAAAAAATCCGGTGGTATTACTCCACCCAAAAAGAGGAAATAAGCGAATTTATAGTTTTGCTGACACCGTTGTCAGCAGATTTCCTACGCAGTGCAGAGTACGATATAATATTTTAATAGAAACAGATGAAACATTACATGAAATCCACTCCCCGTCCCGCTGGATAATCGAAAGGTACATAGGGCGGAAGAGAGGATCAGTCGCAGGCTTGCAGGTACAGCTACGAATGGAAAAATGAACGCAACGTTTGATGAAAAACAGCTACGCATGTAATTCTCGCATCACTGACTACGCGAAAGCTTCAACATTTTTGTAGGTAACGACTTTGCAGGCGGTTGCTTGTTGTAGTTTGTGAATTAAAATCCTTTTGCAATTACAGAATATCAAAACACTTCTTATTTACGCTAACAAAATTGACTAATGAGAACAGTTTTCAAACGATCCATCCTTGTTTCATGCTGAGATGGTGGCCCATTTAAGTGCGCACGATGTGCATTGAATGTATCCACTTTATTATTTTATATTTTTTATTTAATTCTCTGTACATTGTATGTCTCTTGAATTAATGTTTTTCCTTCGTAAAACTTTGAAATTCATATGCTCTAAAAATGCCAAATCTGAATAAACGAAATTGATTCTTTGATTCACAATATCATTATTTTCACATCATTACTTAAACTTTCTAGTAATAATACATAGTAATCTTAAAACATGTGTAGATCAATCTGTTTCTATAATAACTCGTAGCAACACGACCCTGATGAGTGAACAAACAGCTTAACTCATATTAACTAGGTTGCAAGCATAGAACAAAACAACAGAATTTTAGACAATACACTGACAGGAAACTAGCTTATCTTCTGTAAGCAGGCAGAACTGGAGCGACGAAGTCGTGCCATTGATGTCATAAAGCTGACTTCGGTAACCTTGCTTTGAATAATTTTCGTCCCAATATTTACATAAACAATCATTGAACAATTCGGGTCGAAACGACTAAGAAAGTTTACTCTACCCATTTTGGTGGTCAATTAATTAGTGAGACTTTATCAAATTTCTGAACGAAGTACTTTAGTTTAGTATCTCGGTGACGTCTCACGCAAAATTCCATCGGATAATTAGCAGAATGCTAGCACAGATTATATTATCGACGATATAATATACCGGATTGCAGATGAGTTTGGCTTGGATTCTGTAGACCTTAGTGGTCCCCGTGCAGAGAGGAATAAGTATTATCTAAATATACTCGTATATTTCACTGCAATACATTGTTAGGCTTGTGTCAATGTTTCCGCTTACTTATTATATTCGTAAATATCGGATTCTCATTCCATCTGGAAGAAATCAGTCTCTATCGGCCGTAAACGTCATCTTCGAAATGATAAATCGTTCATCTGACCTGCTTACAAATGTAGTCAATATTCCTGTTTATATTGGTATTTGGGATACATGCTGTCCAATAGATATGACAAAAAATATGTTACTGAAATCCATACATGAATGGGTATCGATAGTATATATTATCAAGTACGTATGACTCACAGAAATTATTTCTGTGGTAGGTATGACTATTTAGGTAGGTAGGTACCTATTTATAGAAATTAATTTCCAATAGAATTCTAGTTTGTGAGTTATTTTTGCCACAAGTAATTGTAACGAAAGGACCATGTTAGTAAAGTACCTAATATATTTCTATGTTCTATCTTCTCGAATAAGTACTTACAATTACTAATTCATTATAAACTGAGAATCTTAATTGCCTTTAGTACCTGAAATGATGCCATTATCACAAGTTGTTTGTATTCATAGATTTAATTTTAATTAAGAAATAAGGAAATGTCAATAGTAATCCTTTCTTGTTACAAACAAATTGGAAAATCACGAAGCGAAAATGCTGTTTTTCATTCGAGCTCGGCTGTCGACTCGTCACTCGATTAGGGAAGTGTTCATTAAATTACGCGATTGCCCGCGTCCAGTTTGTCGAGCAGATTGCACTGACGATAGAAATTTCTACAAACTCAGCAAAAAGCCTCCAGCCAGCGTTATTCGCCTTTTTGCTAACGTTAATTGAAAATAAACGTTAAAAATAAGTATCGATGAAATGTAACAACTTTGTTTTTATTAACTACCTAATACAAAGGCCAAGCAGTAACGATAAAATTTATAGCCTTACAAAATAGCTAATCTACTAGTCTACGAATCATGTCTGACAGACGATCGCAGATACATAGTAATTCTGAGCATAGATAAGTGAATTCACTTACCTAACCTCCATAGAACTTTTAACATACTAAGTATTCCAAATTCAAAGGTGTCTTTCATCTTGCAGGTAGTTATATAATCTAAGAATTAATTTAACATTGATTTAAAAATAAGAGTGTCCCTGATGACCTGACTGAATATATTCCGATGAGGTCTAGACCTCCTTCCAACTTGGGGTTCCATAGGGGCATTTAGTGGCCTGATAGTACATACATCTCGATAAATTTAATATGTGATCATATTCACTTCTAAATAATAGGTAAGTAGTAACTTTGTGCACTGAGTCTACTGTGTTCTCTGCCATTACGTAGATATGTATTCCAATTTATAATCTTATCGATTGCAGTGCGGAGTCAACTGACGTCAACCATTTATGAGCGGTCAGTAGTGAGTATAAAATTATAAATACCAATTTGCAATTTTTTTAACAATTTGATAACATCGAAGTGATAATAATCATGAGTATTTATAAGTTTGCCCTTCTTTTTCTTACAATTGGCTGTAAAATACCTTAGTTATGATTCAAATGTGACACCTCTTTTCATAGATTCTCTGATGTTTCAGAACTCGGTACTACCAGTATTATGTAATGTAATCAATAATAAGGTATCGTCCGTAAGCCTGGCCTGCCTGACGGACGATACTTTACATTGATACGGCACGGGTTGATTTCTAACATGCAAAAAAACACAGTAAATCTGTAGTTATTTTTAGATTTTTAGTGCTTATTTTGTCAAATCATTTAGCTTACATAGGGGAAACTGGGGACACTGGATCCCTATGGGAGACAAGGTACACCAATATTTTTTGAATTACTAAGCGTAATAGAGTATTTTTTAGTGTGGTAACACTAAGTAAACATTATTACCCTTAGTGATACCACATTTAAAATAGTCTAATACGCTTAGTAATTCTAAAATTATTGGTGTACCTTGTCTCCCATAGGGATCAAGTGTCCCCAGTTTCCCCTACATAGTGGTTGATTTTTCAAATCTCTATACGGTTTATTCTTGATGTGTCTTACGGTTTATACTATCAACAACAATACCATCCTATTGTATTGTCACAACTCCATACCGACCCTTCAGAACCCTCACTTCTCGCATTCCTCCTAACCGTGTTATACAGAACTTGTATCTACCTATAATAATATAATGTTTGCCGCGGTGAACCTTTAACCCGTTTATGTATATTCTAACTTTTGATATTCTAATGCTTACTGCAACAACAATAATGCTTACTTTAACATTGGGACGTTTGTATCAAGTATTCAAAACATATATGTATGAAAAGAAAAGAAAAACTGCTATTTACGTTTTCTGGCGCGTGGAAAACCCCCGAATATTTTCAACATCACTTTTAAGTAACAGAGAATGACGTGCGTGTGCCTAAAAATGTTCACTCGATTGCTGTGTTTCTCAAGGAAAATCAGCAAAGACATTAGTAATAGTAGTAGTAGTCAGCAAAGACAGAGGATACGCCATTCTATAAATGCAGATATTTTGTTGCGAATTGTCGTTCACAGTAGGTATATGTAAGTATACCTATCCACTGTATACTTATTCTTTTGTGAATGCATTTTTTTCAAAAGAGTCGTCTTAACTTGCATGTTTTTTACAATAAGAGAATGGCTATTTTAGGCTCCATTAAATTTCACTGCAGCCAGTAAAGTTCTTGATATCAATTAGTATGAAATATTATTTTTTTAACACTCTTGAGTTGCAAACGTTGCAAGTTGTTTCAACAGGATTAATTTTGGTGGCGTAAAATTAATCCATCTTGTTGCTGTGCAAAAATAATATATCAACCATGGTGATAAATATACGAAAGGTTTCAACAAATGAAACTTGATTATTGACCTTAATAACGATGTGACAGCGACGAGGACCGTCGGATGGAGCTATTTGCGTCAGATCCGTCTACATCCACACATTATCCCACAATTTGACCCTCTGCCTAAAATATATGGCATTTCCATGAAACCTTTTCCCATATTTGATTCCACAGTCTGGTTGTTTTCAATACGAACCATGACTAGCGGTTTGGCTCGAGGTACCTACTTACTCTACATACATATTTTGTTGGTACCTACTCACATATTACGTTTTTTTTTCATTATACCTAGGATACAAGATGTAGTAGTTATCACGGAAAAAATCATGAAAATAGATCAGGATTGGCCAACCGGTAAGACAGAAAAAATATTAAGATTTAAAAATACCTAATTACCAGACAGGTATCTATTAATAATAATATTATAGATAATAATAATGACGGCTTAATGTGCTCTCCGAGATACGACCAGACCCGTGAAAATAGCTATATGCATGCATATGAGTATTAGCACTGGGCGGAAAAATAAATCCTGTGTAGTAGACTAGTAGTCGCGTTACTTACCACCACGCCACAGAGACTGTCCTAGTAAAAAATAAAGGTAGGTATATGCGAATATAGTTAGCGAAACCCAGATATTAACGCGATCATAATATGGTACAATAATTTGTATTTACCTTTTGATTTGCTTGACGTTTCGGTCAGTTCGACTGATATCCCGGTTTCACTAACTGCATATCATGCAACGCGAAAGTTAAAAGTAGGTAAGTAAGTATATGCTAATTCAACAAAGTTAAAAACTTCAAAAACATACATAATGCCATCACCGAACCAAAATTCACAGAAAGGAATAGATATTCTAAAATTGAAGCGAGCTCGCAGCCATATCCGAAATATCGTACTATGTGATAACATTTTATGTCGTTCTGGGTTCCATTTGAAAAGTGGTTGAATTCGAACCGAATGCTTTTGTTCAATCTATTGTACACCGAACAATCGATAATAAAAAATAGATTCTCGTTATTCGGCATATGCTGTGGTTTTCTTTGATAACATCTACACGAAACAATATCACTATTGGTAGCAAAATTAAATAAACACAGGTACATATAAAATCTTTTGATGTTGTATGGTCAGACGTCAGATTACAGGACAAACTGTTTTATATTCTGGTCAGACTACAAAAGCCAAGTAAACCAGGAAAAGAAGATACCGTACCGTACCGCGTTTCTACTGTTAGTCTAAGAGTCTAGATAAATCATTAGGTAAGTCAGTATTACGATAAAAAGTATCTTTAAACCATAAAGTTATGAGTAATAGTTAGAGGGACAAAGTGGGCGAGTGGCATACAAATCTTTACACAAAGTCTAGGTTTGAGAAAGTGATAGAATACCTACCTATATGAACTGTAAAACGTTTTTTTATAAAACTCCAAAATTTTCATATACCTACATATAGGCATCATAAAAAGTGCATATTTACATTTGACACTTAAAATTCGGTATCGTGGTACTGATGAGACTGTTGCTCTATTTACGTTAGATATTATAACTTTTATACAATAGTTTCACTATGTGACGTGTGTCTTTAAGACTTTAAGTAAACTTTGGCATTTAAGGAACATTTGTGTTGTAGTTCCAGCTAGTTTAATATCACCCAAGAGACCAGTAAATACGCATTACTAGTTCCACAAACTGACAAAGGAGCAACTAGTTTAACCATCAATGGTCTTATTTCCAATGTGTGTGTTGTTTATAATGCTCGCGTGTTATTGTGTATGCAAGTACTTACCGTCGTCGGCCAAGAAGTAACCATGTATATTTTATAGATTAGATTATTTAGGCTGTAAAGGAGATATAAGTACCTACTTATTAAGTACAAGGCTCATCTTAACTAGGTTAACTTAACTTAGTTTTGGTCTAGTCACATCTAATAGCAATGAAAGTTGTCATTAACTCAAAGAAGAGACTCTTTACCGCCTGTACAGGTACGTACAGTAGGTATTTACCTCTTACACTAATAAAAGTTATGGACAATTTCATTTTTAATACAGAAGGAATTATTTTTACAAAGCCTTACCATGTTTTCTGTCAAATTAGTCAGCAAATGTATTTTCGGACCCGCTTGTTATAGATCATGCTTTCTTACTTGGAAGCTCTCGCTTCTCGAGTTCTGTAGAATCAAATATTCATTCTATTCAGAAATAGCTATTCCAAGTAAAGACGAAACATCCTTTCATTTAATAGTGTCAAAGCTACCAAATATTGTATACATATACATACATATATTAAATATGTATAAAACTCGAAAAAATTGAAAGTAGATATACAGTATCGTATAAAACTATTTTGAACGGATTCTATCGCGATTTATTTAGAAGACGTTCAAAGTACTTGGAGTCTAGTCTACATACCGTACTTACTTATTTTATGTTTTATATGGGAAGATCGGGACCCTTCGTATGGTTCATTTTTTATTTTTATGGTTATGGTTTATTTTTTCTGAGTTTCAAGAAATGTGTAAATTATTAAATTAAATGATATCGGAGTTACTTACAAAGTTATAATATTAAAAGGTTAAAGAATAGATCAATTTTATTTACATGTTAACAATTTTACAATATAATTTTATTTCTAGTCTTTTTTTATACCACTTAGGTGGCAGACAAGCACACAGTGGGTGATGGGAAGCGGTCACCGTGGCCTATGGACGTCTAGTCTGTATGAAATACTTAGTTTATTGTAATTGTGCCTGCAATGATATACTCCAAAGTATTTCATCGTCCTCCATGAGCCATCTGAAATAGGAAAGATGTGGATACCGCAGTCCCACACCCAAGAGGACCTTCTTTGGCCCAGGGTCAACCGGACATGAGGAATATGGCAGAGGCTACCTCACCCTCGGCAGTGATGGCCCAAGACGGCCATGCCGTTTTTGTCGGTCCAAGTCCGACTTAACCACCCTCTCTAACTTCTGTTTTACATACGCTCGGGAAAAAAAGGTACCTATAGGTATAAGTACTTATCGCCCTTGTCGTGTACACACTTAAATTAAAGATAGTAGAGCAATGTAGTATTGGTTACAATTGTTACAAACAATGGTATGTATTTTGTAAGTGTAATTTTGTAATTTTACCGTTTGCTGCGTAGTTTTTGTAGTTCGCACATTAAAATTGCAGCATTTGTTAGTCGCGCGGCGTTTTAAGAGTGTCGAGTTTGTGAAGAATGATTCTGTCGCGTTTAGTTTCAACTCTGTGAAAGTCGGCGGAGGGCCGTCTGAGGACATTCGCAGTGCACTAATTGTCAGCCCCCGGTTCTCTGACACAACCGTCACGTGCCGTTTGTCACCGGTGCCAGTTATATCGCTTTGCTAGCACTTAACCGGTTAACTGTGAAAAAATACAAAGATATGAAATATATTTGTCTTTCTTTAGCCTCTTCTGTCTGTCTGTCTGTCTTTAGGTAGCCTAGTGGTATGGGTAATGGACTGCTTAGACGAGGTCTCGGGTTCGATCCCAGGTTTTACCATGGCACACACCAATGACTTCTCGATGCTTTTCGAAGTTATATGTGTATTTATCGCAGGTTTATAAGTGCTCAGTTAATGGCAAAAGGCTCGCCACCTAACATTGGGACCTAAAACATAAACTGGCGAAATGTGGGTGCTAGTACTGCAGCCTACCCCTTCGGGGATATAGGCGTGAGTTTATGTTATGTTATGTCTTTCATTGAATTTTCATATTTTTAATGAAAATATAAGCTGTTGAATGGCAAAGAGGCCAGAGAGCTCTTGAAGTTGGAAAGTCAGCGTCAGTTGCTCTCATAGAAGCCGTGAAGTCAAACCATAAGAAGGTGAAGAAGTAATCGAACCTCGAGTCCGGAGGTCCTGGTTTGCCACCGCTAAGATGATGGACTTCAATTCTATTTATGAGTTCACTAGGTAGGTACTAAAACTCAGCGTGATGTTCATTTCTGGTTTTACAAAACTGTAATTTATTAAAAGTATAATGAAAGAAGGTGAATGAGACGCAGGACTATATCACTCACAGTCCTAGACATAATGCTTCAGTTAAAATCGATAATTATTAATTGGATACCTACCTATTGAATATGATTGAATGATGATATGAATTGACCAGATTAATTGAATATGCACTAATTGCCTCGCAGGCAGATTGTAACTATGATTCTATTATTAGGCCTGCACACAATTGAAACTGAAATACAATGTTTGTTCGACTAACATGTCGTTTGTAACTACCTAACCTACTGTTATTATACTTTGTCTAATATAGGATGATAATTTTGACAACTCTTAGTAGGGAACCCCATGCAGTGTAATCGTAAATGAATCTATTCGATGTTCGATTATCGTTGCCATAGAATATGGAATCGATTGTAACAAAAATATAAAATCAATTATTTTTTATTATTTTAGGTAATTAGGAAATTTTAATTTTATAAATATTTGCATAATTAAGGTGACACTGCAACGAAGAGGCGCGCCGCATCATTACCTAACCGCACTGTCCCTACAGCGAATATAGAAGCATAATTAGCTATAGTTACAGCTATTTATGGTATAATATTTATGTTTTGTAATAAACTAAGCTGATTATATTACAAAAAAATGTAGTAGATAAGTACTCAATAGTTTTAATAAATCAACATAAGTTTGATTTATTCGATTCATTTGTCTATAGTCAATCATGCTGTATTCTTACAAGACGCTTCACTACGATAAGTGGGCGGTACTTGTCTATGAGTTACTATATTTTTTGTAGTATTAATTTCTGTTTAAGAAATACGTTACTTCATAGACGTGAACTGTCAAAATTATCATCCTAAATTAGACAGAGTATAGGCCGTCAAAGGTTTTAAGGCCTGATTATAACGCAATCTGTAATAACGATAGATGTAAATTAATTTGTAAACTATGTTGTAATAAATCAGAGATATTTTATCTTACCTTATTTGCTCGTCAGTAAATTTTGAATTGATGACAGTTATTTTTTACGAGTTTTCCTAAGGGTACCTACATACTTTTCTTATTAATTACCTACCTAATACCGATTATTATTAATGTAGGTACGTATGGATCTTGTAAATAATATATGTCAATATTGCTGTAATACCTACCTAGTTAGAATAATAAGTAACGACCCATAGAAATATAACGCAACGACCATTCTTTTATGAATATTTTTAGTTAATTTCGCAAAGTTTGATTACTTAATCCTTAAAGTGTTATCTATTGGCGCTCTTGCCTTTTGCAAGTTAATAAACAGCATGTAAAATGTCGTTTAAGGTATTTTTAAATTATAACAATAATATTAAATAAGTACACCGCGGTAGCCTAGTGATATGGGTGGTGGACTGCTGAGACGAGGTCTCGGGTTCGATCCCAGGTTTACCATGGCACACACCAATGACTGCGATGCTTTTCGAAGTTATGTATGTATTTATCGCAGGTTTATAAGTGCCCGGTTGATGGCAGTAGGCTCGCCACCAGATATATACACTTCGGGGATATAGACGTGATAGTATAAAAAAAATTAAATAAGTGTTTGTGTATTCTTTTTCAAATTAGTAAAATTAAACCTATAAGCACAAAATAAATAAGATACAGGTATAAGCATTTAACAAGTAACGAGTAGGTATATTTGACATTAAATTAGTGAAACACGTAAAATTCTGCCGTAGCAGACTACGGCAAAATAATCCATTCCTCGCGTAAAATTGCGGAGAATCAAATTTTGCGAAAAATCTCGTTACCACATCGTTTTGCTACGTAATGTGCATATGTACGTAGGTATATAGATTTATACGCATGCGATGTAGAAATGAAAGAGTAAATTTATATCCTGACTCGCGTAACCGAATGTAATCTCATTATAAGTGTGATGAGTAATTTTACGAAGCGTGAGTTTGTGAGATGATAACCATCCCACAGCTTCATCACAGCGCAAAGACTTAACGTAAACCATTTTTATAGTGTACACTAGCTGTTGCCCGCGGCTTCGCCCGCGTGGATGTTGGTTATCACGACCAAACATACTATATTTATGTCTTTTCCCAAGGTCTAGTCTACCCATTCATCAACAGTCATCATTCTCTGAACCTTTTCCCAACTCTGTTGTGGTCGGTTTTCCAGTCTAACTGTGATGCGGCTGAACTTCGATATTTTCCGTGAAGCGACTGCCATATGACCTCCACAACCAATGGTCCAATGACCAATGGCGATGTTGAAGTTAATAGTTAAAGTGTTAAAGTGGTTGGACTTTTGAGGGCTCCAACTACCAGTAACGACTGCCATAGATAGATTATTTTTATTTATGGTACGTGAGTACGTCTATTTGACTTCACCTCGACTGATGTTAAGCTGAAGGCAAAGTCTCATGAAAGAGGGTCACTATTGCAAACACGTACATACAGTGCTACAATAGTGGCGCTCACCTTGTCTGGGGACTGCAGGATGAAGGAAACACGTGTGCCGGTAAGGAATTCCAAGACTTAATGGTGCGGCAGAGGAGAGACTCACTGAACCGCTTTGTTCTTGATGGAGTGTTCTACAGCATATGCGGGTGACATCTAAGCCCTGCACGTGTTGTCCTGTGTAGGAATGGAGAGGACGGGATTAATTGGAAGAGCTCATCAGAACATTAACCATGGTAGAGACGGTAAAATACTGCCAGGAACCAATATCTTTACGCATCTACAAAGGTTCGGACTGGACTCCCAATAATGCGGATCGCGCGTCGATGCAACCTGTCGAGAGCATCTAATAAGTACTTCGCGAAGCCAACCCAAAGATGCGAGCAGTATTCCACGCAGGAGCAAATTTGTGTCTTTTAAAGAAGACACCGCTGCTCCGGCGAGAAAAAAACGTTTGTATGGCAACCGGGATCGACGGCTTAACGTGCTCTCCGAGGCACGACCAGACTCGTGCCCCGTGCGTAGCATTCGCGTGCACTACCACCACACCACGGAGGTCCTTTCAACAACAGTGTACACTATTATAGTATAGGTGTTGCCCGTGGCTCCACCAGCGTGGATGTAGGTGACCGCCACCAAAAATAAACATGTTGTCTGTGTTATGACAGCGTGCGATTTGCCGTCGACTTCACAGAACAGAAGAAGTGTGCAAGTTGCAAGTAGACTTGGGTAAGTACTGTGAGTACCTAATGTACAACGCGTAATATAACACGACCGCGTACTCGGTTGCTCTGTTGCATACAGTACCTACTCGCGATGTACTTTTTGGCGAGTGTTGTGCCTTTTGATATGTCAGTTTTAGCATTGTAATGAACGCAAAGGCGTTTTGTCGTCGTTTGAGATGACGATTTTCTGGTGTATAGTTTGCGGCGTCCTTGTCTAGCACCCGGGTATGAGATGGCGCACTTTACGCCACCACCGCATCTTGCTTCTGCTAGAGTGACAGGTGGCTCTACCCGTCCCTCCGGGCTCATAGGGGACGGAAGTCATTCGCAGACTGTGCGTGTCCGGAGTCTTCTCCGAAGCCGAGCCGCTGTCTCCTTCTCAAGCATTATTTGCTCGTAGCAGGAGACGGCGCATAGTACCATAGCCATGAGTAATGCAGCGAGCGAAAGAACCATGTCTCCACATGGTTCTTCTATTTGACCTTCACCCTCCTTTCCTTTCCACATGGTCGGCAGCACGTGTGTGATACCTCTGGTGTTTCAAACGTTTTACCGTCTCTACCACGGTGAATATTCTGATGAGATCGTCGAGTTGATACTACCTTCATCTATTTTTACACAGAACAACACGTGCAGGGCTTAGATGTCACCCGCATACAGTGCGGTGCACCAAGAACCAAGTGGTTCGGTGAGTCTTTCCTCTGCCGCACCATTAAGTCTTGGAATTCCTTACCAGCGCACGTGTTTCCTTCTTTCTACAGTCCCGGGTCCTTTAAGCGGGGCTTAAAAAAACATCTGATGAGATCGTCAAAGTGAGCGCCACTATTGTAATACTCTATGTATTTTTAATGGTGACTCTCTTTCCGGTGACTTTGCCTTCAACTTACCATCAGGCGAGGTGAAGTCAAATTGACGTGCCATAAATAAATAAAAACATCCATAGAATAAGCCGCGGTAACCACTTTCTATCAGGTGGGCCATGTGCTTTATTCCACTTAAGTGGTATAAAAAGTTACACGAAATCAAGTAGGTCATGTTTAGAGTACTTAAAGTACTGGTATGATCATATATTACGTGCGCCTTTTTTTACGCCTGACCGTTTTCCTTATAAAGTATGTAAACTACGTAGGTAGTTCAGCTGAACAATGATGTCAAAGACAGTACCGACATCTATTTCACAATTAACGAATAAATAAAAAGTTGTTTAAAAAAATAATTGACAGGTCTTATATACTCCCGTGTGTAACGAAACCATACCTTGAATTTAAATCGATCTACGCCATCTATTGTTGCGCCATGTACTAAATAGTTGAATAACAAATTTTAATTTCATGATTAATTACGTATATTTTTTTACAAATATGTACGTAAAAATTAAGTTTTTTATTCACATACTTGACTGGACGTAATAAGACATAAATATCATCTATAAGAATAAAACAGCGCCCCCTATATTTTTACTCATATTTCCTTTAACATCATTAATGCTCACAGCTCCGGTTCTATTGAACCGATTGCGATGAAACAAACGTAAGATTTTAAGTCTGACCAAGCCCCTTCTAACAAAAAAAACCGCATCAAAATCCGTTCAGTAGTTTTTGCGTCCATAGCGGACAAACAGACAAACAGACAAACAGACAAACAGACAAACAGACAGGAAATGAAAAAAAAATATTTTCGTGTTCAGTATCGTTCACTTAACATATCCCAATTATTTTTTTTTAAATATCTCCAATGTACAGACACGACCGCTTTACAATTATATAATAGTATAGATTACATAAACGAACTTTTTATAAGAATATCAGCAATCGAAATTGCTATTATTCCCTTTAACCCCTCCAACTAAGCTCAATGGCTTGTGCTAGGAGTGGGCTCACGATGGTAGCTTAATGGCCAGGATTCGAACCCGGGACCTCTAATCTAAATGGTAAAGTCGACTCCTTAACCACTACGCTACCGTCGCTAAATGCCATAACGCGTATCGTGAAAAGCAAACCCTAGAATGTCTTATTGTTATGCGAAAAATAATTATGTTTTAAAAGTACCTTCCTAGGTAGTACCTACCCATAAAGTTAGTCAGTCTCCTTATTACATAGGTAATAATCTCGTATATGAACCCTGAAGTCAACAATTTTTAAAATCCTATTCACTTGTTGAAAATAGCCGATTGTCGTAAAAAGTGCATATTAAATTCAGTTGACCTACCTAGTGGTTCTACACACGTTTTTAGTCTTCAAAATGCGTTACTAAATAGTAAAGTGCTAAGTACTACTAAGTAGAAAAGTTTTTTTATACTGAGTGTTTAAACAAAACATATTAAAAAGACACGTCAAGACGTTTTTTTGAGGCGCCCTAAGAGCCTTTGCAGTCATTTATGTATACCTACAGTTCACTTAATTTTTAACCCCCGACGTGAATAACGAAGGGGTGTTATAAGTTTCACGCGCGCGCGCGCGCGCGCGTGAAACCATCGTACATGACGTTCCACAGAAGAGGACCCAGAACTGAGCCCTGTGGTACTCCTCCAGTTATTTTATATTCCCTTGGGCCATTCTTCGTGTCGTATTTCAGGAGCCTGTTTGTGAAGTAGCTCGCTACCATCCGACGTAGGTACCCTGGTACGTTCTTTTCTTCGAGGGCCCACATGATGTAGTCCCAGTTGGCGGAATTGAAGGCATTCTTGATATCTAATGTAGCTACCAAGCAATACTTCTTCGCACCTCCCTTCCATCTGGTCCCTGCGATCGCATCCTTGGCTATGGTGACGACAAGATTGATCGCGTCTAGTGTAGACCGCCCGCTTCGGAAGCCATACTGGCTGTTAGCCAAAAATGGCTCGACAACTGCTTCGATCCTTTGGTGGATTATTCGTTCCAGTACCTTGCCTGCCGTGTCTAGCATACAGAGCGGTCGATAGGATGATGGTTCATCCGGTGGCTTTTTTCCTTTAGGGAGTAGTACCAGCCTCTGCTGTTTCCACTTCCCAGGGAAGATTCCTTCTTTAAGGCATGTTTCGTACATTTCCGAAAACAGTGCCGGTGCTGCCTTTATAGCGGTTTTTAAAGCAGTGTTTGGAATTCCATCTAATCCTGGTGCTTTTTGGTTCCCTACTCGGTTACACGCTTCCATCAGCTCTTCCATCGTGATAGGTGGAATTTCCTCCAGTTTGTAATGTGCTGCTGAGAAATTGACCTCTTGTTGTTGAGGAAACAGCGTGGTTACAATTTTCTGTAACAATTGTGGACATGTGGGCGATGGCATCGACTGGCTTTTCAGCTGGATCATAGCCACCTTATACGGTCTGCCCCACGGATCCTTCTCCACTTCGTTGATCAGCTCCTTCCAGCATTTGCTTTTGCTATCTTTGATAGCTTTGTTCAGCATTCGACGTGCTATTTTGTACTCTTCCATCAGCTCAGGATAATGTGTGTGTGTGTGTGTGTGTGTGTGTGTGTGTGTGTGTGTGTGTGTGTGTGTGTGTGTGTGTGTGTGTGTGAGTGTGTGAGTGTGTGTGTGTGTGTTTGTGTGTGTGTGTGTGTGTGTGTGTTTGTGTGTGTGTGTGTGTGTGTGTGTGTGTGTGTGTGTGTGTGTGTGTGTGTGTGTGTGTTTGTGTGTGTGTGTGTGTGTGTGTGTGTGTGTGTGTGTGTGTGTGTGTGTGTGTGTGTGTGTGTGTGTGTGTGTGTGTGTGTGTGTGTGTGTGTGTGTGTGTGTGTGTGTGTGTGTGTGGCATCGTAGCTCCCGAACGAATGAACCGATTTCGATGTAGTTTTTTTTGTTTAAAGCTGAATTAGTCAGGACTGGTCTTAGCTAGGTTTGATAATAATCGATCCAACATGGCCGCATGCGGCCCGCGGGCCGCTATTTGACGACCACGGACCTAAACAAATGGACTATAGCTTTTATATGTCACTCGCTCACTTTATCCCTACGTATAAGTATAACCGCAGTATCTATACTGTGATATTGCTATAAAAGTTAAGTAATAAAGTAGGTACTAAGGAAAACATGCATTTTTTAAATACCGTTGAGAATCTTTCGACTTGACGGGACGTCTTTTACGGGAGCGTGTGCTGTTTGATCCCCCAAACCCAAAAGAAAAGCTTTCCACTAAAGCTCGTCCATCCATCAACAGGTCTAGTACCTATTAGGACCCCATACGGCCATACATCCCTAACATAGTTTAATAGCCTTTTTTTTTATTCAATGCACGTCCATTTGACTTCACCACACCTGATGATAAGCTGAAGGCAAATTCCCATAAAAGAGGGTCACCATTTCAAATACGTTCAGTTATAGGGTCAACTCATCTAATTTCGTGACAAAAGGCATTTGAGTAATAAAATACCAATAAATTACTAATTACTTTAATTCAGTCATAGCATGATTTTCAATCAGACTTTTATGAAGCATATCAATCAATCAATCAATCAATCAATCAGCCTATCGCAGTCCACTATTATATGAAGCATATAAGCACAATTAATCCCATTTTTTTCTAGAAATTTAAAAGCTATACCAAATTTACAAAAGCAAGTCATCTTGTCTAATTCAGTGGTGACCACTTTAAGTCCGTGATAGCTACTACTTTATTTCTGATATAGCGGAATTAGGAAGTTAAATTTATAAGTGTACAAAATTTATATCATAAAATTAAAATAAACATAAAGAAATAAGATAAACATTTTAGTAATATCTTTTAGAATTCTTCTTGGACGTAAAACATTATCACATTTAATAATCGTCAGCTTAGTCTCAAATTCCGGACTTTGTCAATGTACGTGTATCTTCTTGCTCGAGTCCACGATATCTGAAAGTAAACAAAAAAATTAAATAATAAATACGTGCTAGTTAAAATTTGCAGCTCGTAAACTACTCACTTAATTGAGTGACAAGTGTGTCAATGAAGTGTCACTCAATTCCGTGATAATAAAATATATAATATTGGCTCTGTGTCGTTATTTTACTTTAGACAAGATAAAACAAGTAGAATAATATTCATATTATCTACTAAACTCAAAATAAGTCAATACTTTCAGTCAAAACTACAAATAATTGTGCATAACTACTATAATTCGGTGACAGTACAGAAACCACGGAACTGCGAAAACGCTAATATTTTTGACGAACAAAATAAGCTCTATCACTAAAATGACCCAGAACTATGGCGAAATATTTCGTATTTTTACAGCAGATATTTATTTTTTAACGTTGCAACTGGCTGTTATTTTTTTAATCTGTTTCACCACCTCGATTTTGACAGTTCGCAGCTGGTGCTGTTGGATTGTTTCTGTTATGGATTTTTGAGACCTAAAAACGTAGATATTACATTGAATTGTAGAGAAAAACGATTGGACTAGTGTGAATTGATTATATTTCGAACTAATTATTACATATTTTATCCAATTGACACAATGTTTAAGGTAAATACGTAGTTTTCATACTTGCTCTATACGTAGAAAATGCAAATTGTATACAACATTTCATATAATACATATGAAATCTAAAACAAATATATATGTGTTTAGGGTTATGGATGATGATTGAGGCGTATTTTGTGCAGATTGTCTGATAAATGAACTTGTTGTCAATTTTCAACATGGCTCACTCTGGTCCTTTCGTTTGGTAGGTACTATGTCTAATCGTGATACAACAAACGTGACCTGCGACACTATTTAGTATACTGCTGTTGCTATTTAGTTAGAAAATCATAATTGAGTGCTTTTAAAGGTGTTACATAAGCCTTTAATGGTCTAGATGAATTGGCGTAAGTGCCAACAAAAATAGGGGTACAAGTGGTGTATTAATCCTTCACAAAGAAACATTCTGTTATTTTTCAGATTGACTACACAAAGTTTAATTTGATGATCACTTAAACATACAGGTAAATGAATTATACTAGCCTACCCTACATCTGTTTATTTTAATTGCTTAATTTCATATTAGAAACATAACAATTCCCTTCCCAACACATCCAACATACCCGTAGTATGTATGTATATGTATACCACCTTAAGATGAACTTCACTCTCTGTCAAAGATCGGCAGCTATCAATGTCCTCAATTAAATGCACTAACATTATATCTTGTTTGCAATGTAAGACTAAAATGAGCTTGTCCTCAATTTAATCTTCTACAGTAAATATATTTTGTTTTATCTGTCACCCAATCAGATTACGTCTGTAAGTTCATTCATATTAGTAAAAATAATACTCTGTATATTTATTTTGTTGGCATGTTCTACTTGTTTGGGTGACAGATAAAATATTTTTACTGTTGGAGATTAAATTGAAGACCATGTTACCAATATGTAAGCAACTATTAATTTATATATTTATTGATTTGCCAACATGCATTGTTTGACATCACTATCACTACATAGTATAAGACATAATCGCGTTCTCTGTCCCTATATCCCTTTGCATGCTTAAATCTTTAAAACTACGCTATGAATTTTGATGCGGTTTTTTAATAGGTAATCATTCTGATTAAAGAGGAAGGTTTATATGTATATAACATCATGTTACAACCAACTGGTGCAGAGCAGAATTGAAAAATGTTGCAAAAACAGAGTGACAAGGATGATGTTAAGCGGGTTACCTAGTTTTACCTATTTACTGAAATATCTACTCTATTGTAGATATAAAAACAAAACACTTTGGTAATGTTAACAAATTGTGAACCCAAACATCCTGTTTGGAATACTTGTCTGTTTGTTCACAGTAGATGCAAAAACTACTGATCAGATTTTACTAAATATATTAAACTTAAAATCACTCATATATTTAATTGTGAGGTTAAATTGACACGGACATCACCTAAAGTACTGCACAGTATGACCAGTAATGGTGCGGTATGAAAGGTGCATCCCGCACAGGCTCAAGCTGTGGAATAAGCTCCCTACTGTGGTTTTCCCAAGTGACTACAATATGGGGTTCTTCAAGAAGGGCATTAGAAGGTTTCTACAGGATAGGCAGCACAAGTATAACGTAATGTGACTCTACCACAGTGATCACTTTCCATCAGGTGGGCTGTGTGCTGGTCTGCCACCTAAGTGATATATAAAAAAACTGAGATCTATACAAGTGGAGCCGTGGGACCCAGTTAGTTATACATATTATTGTAAAACATTATTATTGGTCATGTGAATAAATTGTATTCACTTGAATATTTAGTTTTAAATTGCAAAATATGGTCCATAACTTCTTTTTAGGGCAATGGACCCAGTTATTGACAATGAATGGCTTGGATGCAAGAATGAACCGATTGACGACATGCAGAATGTGGGCAACATTGCTCGAAGCTGGCAATGGAGGGAGCATGGCATCAACCCTTCCCATTATCCCAACAACAAAACTGTACTTGAAAATGTTGCAGAAGACATACTTGTGCAGAAAAATCTTCAAATAAGGGTGTGTATATTTTTTTCTATTATTACTTATAAGATAATATAAAATAGTGTATCACATCTATACATTGCTATTGTTTTACTTTTTTCAGAGTTGTGACCTTCCTGGTTATCCAAGATCTACATTTTTAATGGTTTTCAGTCCAGATGGGTAAGAGACAATATTTTTAGTACCTAATACATATTCATTATCACAGCACTGATATGATGTAATCAGTCAAAATCAGTATCAAATATCTAAGGATATATTGACAGTTCCTGGTAATTGTATTTGCCGGTGGTATATATGACTATGTGTCAATAATCACTTAGACAAGGACTGATGTGTGAAAATTTCTCAACAACCCTGATCGCTATATCATCACACACATAAATATGTATATGTATTACAAAAATTTACAGAATTATGATGTATGTATTCATATGCATACCTAGAATGACCTGATATTAAAGCAAGTTGCACTGGTTGTAGGCAGTATGGAGTAGATGAATGTTTTCTTACAAATATGGAGTTTCTTTTTTAGATCTAACTAATTCTTGTATTCACTAGGCAACATTTGACGTGCAACATGTGTTGTTCAAATTGTTCGGCAACAAACGATTTTGCCAGCTGATGTTGATTGTTCTTCAATTCGTCTTGTTGTGGAACAATTATACGCAACACAGACGCGAAATTCAGTGTGAATTCCTAACAATAATAGCGTGATC
The DNA here is from genome assembly GCA_963691645.1 of Pelosia muscerda. Taxonomy (NCBI): domain Eukaryota; kingdom Metazoa; phylum Arthropoda; class Insecta; order Lepidoptera; family Erebidae; genus Pelosia; species Pelosia muscerda. The sequence goes on from OY829100.1 coordinate 13,301,413, forward strand.
AGACCATCAAATGCACTGTTTCGCTATAATCAAATTGTATTCTTATTGTTAATGTTTTAGAACCAAAGTAGCTTCAACTCATGGCAACCACAATGTGTATGTAACTGAGCTGGCCAGTGGAAAGCATGTGCGCATTTTGAAGGGGCATCCACGAACACCATGGTGTATAGCCTTCCACCCTTCCCACCCACTACTCATAGGCTCCGGTTGCCTCGGTGGCCAAGTTAGAGTGTGGGATATTGCCAGCGTAAGTTACAGACATATTTTTAGTCATACTCTAAGGGGTCTCTCGTAACAGCTTTCAGTTTACAAACGAAGAATTTCGATGCGTTTTACATGAACCTCGTCAGCCCAGGACGATAGCTGGTGGTCTGTTCAGGGCATGAACTATCCGAGACGAACTACCGCAAATGTTCGTATGGATATCAGGACATACGACGCTTAACACGCCCTATCTCCAGACTAGTTCAGAGACATTCTTAAATTGTTGATAATATGCTGTTTCGAATGCAATTTTACTAAAAATAAATTAAGTATACATACCTACGTCAAACTTGCAATTTTTTTAATCTTAATACAACATTTAACATTAACTCAACTCTTATCTTTGTTATGTCCTTGTGTGTATATAAATGAATGACCTCATTGATCTTAAGAAGTCGGCTTAGACATTTAATCCACGACAACGACCTCTTTGACGCAGCGGTTGAGCATCAAGTCTGAGGTCGCGGGTTCGATTTTCATTCGTTTCTATGTATTTAAAAAAATATTTGTATTTAATTCTGTGTGGTGTGCCCTAAATACTTATTCTTATTTGATTGTTTTAAATATTAATTATTTGTAGGGTGGCAGTGAAGTTTGGCATGTTCGCAATGAAACTGTGATTGCGTCTATAGCATTTCACCCGCGCGAACAGCTTCTAGTGATAGCTACACACAATGAGCTTTATTTTTGGGATTGGAGCCAGCCTGCACCCTTCACGAAAGTTTCCACAAATAATATAAATGAAAAAGTGAGGTATGTAATTCAGCAAATTGTAAATAAATAATGTTTAATGATGAAAATGTTTCTTCATCTTAAAGTCACCAAACGAAATGTTACATAAAATGAAGCCTGGTGGCGAAACGGAGTTCGCAGGGTATGCTAGTGTTATGTAACATTTTCTTTTTATACTCAAAGGAATAGTACATATTTTGTATGCACAATACGTCAAAAATGTTTTTTATCCAGCAAGATTTCATCTCAGACGGCCTCCTTTGGTATGGCTTATTTGATTTTTGGAAGTCTGACCTCTCAACCCCGAGAAGAAAACCATATGTGTTTTTGATCCTATATAAGGTAGCAAGATTTCATCTCAGACGGCCTCCCTTAGTATGGCTTATTTGATTTTCGGAAGTATGACCTCTTAACCCCGAGAAGAAAAACCATATCTGTCTATTAGAAAGTGTACCTACTGACTAGCACATGATTGGCTTCGCGCCAAAAGTCTCGTAAAGTACCCATACACTCATACCCATAACCACCACCCATACCCATACACAGTGTCATAAACACTAGACACTGTATTTAGATTCTAGTATTCAGGAGTGTGATATGGGCGATAAAAGTAAGTGCAATTAGTTCTAATTTAAATAACTATCGTTTACATTTTTGTCGCTTTCCGTGATTTGGCCAGATGAACGTCTTTTATACTGGTATGCAATTTATTGCCGCATTTTTACTCATCATAAATTAACTCTATCAATAATAGTAGGAAAGCTACCTATCATAATACTCCGCTCTTCCGATACCTTTGCGTTACTAATTCGATAATTTTTCGTGCTTCCGGCACTTTGCCTGTCTATATAGAAGCTTAGAGATTTTGAAAGTTATCTATTTCAGATATGTGGCTTTTGATGCTCTGGGCTACAAACTCATTACTGGAATTTCACTTTGGGCGTGTGCAGGGGGCCCTGCGAGTAATACACTACTACAGCAAAATCCTATGGGACCGCAAAGTAATCAGAACAACAATACAAGGAGAGATGATCCTGATGATAGTCCAGGAGGCAATCGATCTGAGATGTCGGGCACCGGCTTTGCCCAAGATATGATTGTTAACTCTTACCAGAACTTAGTGCAGAGGTATGACAGTTTGGTGAGAAACTATCAGAGGCTGTTCATGGTGCGTCATAGATTGACTAACACTCCGCCGCCACCAAACACGGTAATATTTACTACCCTGTTAAAATAGTTTACTACGAAATGTATTGTTAAAAAATAAGTCATCAAGAGTCCTTAACATCTTTACTATCGAAACTAATGTTGTAAAATTCCATATCGCTTACCTATACCTGTGTGTATGGACTGGTAATGTGGATGGAATTGTGATATAATTATTGTAGTGAACATTAATATTATTTATTAATGTAACAATAAGTCAGTCGAAGATAATTATAATAATAAAAGTTGTGTTGATAAAATACTAAGTAAGCTTTATTAAAATCATAGATTGACCGCGGCACGGATCCAATGGAAACGGATGTTTCTGCTTCTGCAAGCACTTCAGGATGGACCCGAACAGCCCGTACAATCGTCCCTACCACACAAGTAGAAAGTAATGTATAAAATTAAATTTTAAAAAATATAGTCATTAGATCAAGCAAGATTTATCGTAAAAAAGACGTAACCGTAAAACCCTATGAGCTTTATATTGCTTTAAACTGAACTTTAAAAATAAGATAAATACTTTTTTTTAGCGAACCCAACCCCTAGTACATCATCCGCTTCAAGTTCAAGTCACCAGGAGCCTGTCGACAATGGTGACAGTGAAAGTAGCAGCAGTCGTTTGTTGAACTTAGATGTTTTATCTATTGATAGCAACCCTTCAAGGTGCGTAGAAATATATAAATCTTGGATCGTATAACCTCATCTAGCCAGGTAATTAATGTATCTATCATCATTGTTTTCAGAAGTCAAAATTGGTCTCTTCAAGATCGTTCTCTATTTGGATCACGGTCCTCAGCTTTCCAACCACTATCTGGATCGGAACGAAGTTTTAGGACGGTTGATCAAAATGAGAGGACAAGGCTATTGCCAAACCCTTTTTCAAACGCTAATGGACCAACTAGACCAACAAGAGTTACGTTTTCAGAAAATGCTTCAGCTTCGAATAATTCCGCTAATACCTCGCGCACCAGCATATTTACGTCCTCCAGAGGATCATCTCTGGGGCGAGATTTTGCGTTACGACGAAGAAATTTCTCCCCATTACAACACGACAATGATCCCTTGTTGTCGTCTGCTAACACTAACCTACCGCATGTAGCCGGTGTACCGCGACGTACATTCCGCACTAACACAACTCCCGAAGGAATACCTTCCACATCTGGTACTTCTACGCAGAGACCAACTATGACAAACTCATCTACGCAGATGAGTCCCGTAGCACCAGTTGACGCTCAAACCATTAATGAAAGTCTTGACTTGATCCGTGATATTCTGCGAGATTCCGGCACTAGGTTGTTAAATCTAATTACTAACATGTCCCTGTCGACATTGGCAAGCGTAGAGCGCAGTATTCCAAGACGAGGTTCGGGTGCGCGCGCTCACTCCGAAGAGATCGAAGACAGCAGTAGGCGCGGAGGAAGACCTCGAGTTCGCCTTTTCACTTCTTGGCGCCGCCGTGATTTTCTCTCATCCAGTTCTGATTCGGACAGTGATCAGTCGCCTGAAGTCAATATTTTTAGGACAAGAAATACGACGTTTCGAGAAGAAGATTCTAGAACTACAGATCGCGCCGCCCCATCCGCTTCTTCTGAGCGACCCGTGCACCCTACTGATAGATTGGTATTTGAATTAAATGAAGAGTCACAGAATAGTGAAACAAGAGAATCGGGTGGAATAAATGTATCGCTATCAAATGATAGATTTCGTGTTCGAACACAGAGTGAAACGATTGGCGAAAACGAAGATACAGCACCCCCTACGAACAGAGATGGTACTTCGGAGCAATCAACGTCCGAAACGCCTGAACCAAACACCGACAGGCCATCCACGAGTAGAGACGGTAATCGGAATAGAGATGGCGCAGTGCCACCTGATGAAGCCTATAGAAAGGTGAGAAGTGGTGTAACTGCTTTACAAAAGCATACAGTACTATTGACGAATCTTTGGCTTCGAGGCAATCGCACGACCATGAGAGAATTGCGTGGTATGTGGGAGAATTTACGCCGACGCATACTCATGCTACATAGAGAAACAGGAAGACAAGATGTTCCCAGTTACTACACTAGACCTCTATTAGATAGATGCATGATGTTAACCGAACTTACCGATGGTCTCACTCGTACTAGAAATGTTAGACCTAATCCAAGAAATGATGATAATGATAGACCTACCGGAGGACGTACTGCAACTTCAAATTCTAATAATGAAAACACAAATGCCGCGAGAGAAACTGAACAGAATACTTCCACAGATAATGCAGGCGAGGCGAGACCAGCACAGACAGGGAGATCTTCTCAAGTAAGATCTTCCCCAAATATCCGATCATCTCCGTCCTTTAGACGAAGACTGCAATCAAGTTACCGTTGGCGTCCAGAGGATGAGATTAGGAGGCGATCCCGAAATCCTACAGTCAACCGTTTAGCTCCCCGACACACTAACCGATCTCGCAGAGATTTGGCTCGAGCCATTGAAATTAGTGCCACTAGGCACGAAATACGAATGCGAGCCATGCAGGTGTTGTCGGTAATGTTTAACATGATGATGATGTGCCTTGAAGAACGAGGTCTAAGTCAACTGATCATCACTATGTTACGTACACTAAAAAGAGCATTGGCATTGACTTGCCTGATAGTAATGTCTAACAGAAATAACGGGCGAGCAGCCAATAATCAAGCTACTGCACCACAGCCAGTAGATTCGTTGGATGTTGTTCGTATTCAGAATGTGGACCATAACATCGATGTGAATGTTGATGGTCCAGATGATCTCGTCGGTCCAAGTAGTGCTCCAGCGGCCACAGTGCCAGATTCAAACCCGCAACCAAACAACAGCGAGAATAATAAACTTCCAGAAGTAAAACCTTCGACTTCTAAAGCGGAGCCGGAAACTAAAGACAATAAGAAACAAAAAGAAGATGAACCTCCTCCCACACCCTCTACTTCCCGTAATATTGCTACTCAAAGGTGGAGCAATCGTTTAGCAGTACAAATTTCAGCAGCAAATAGGAATAATTCTGCTACAGCTACGAATAGAAGAGACTTGTATTTAGAAAGTAGGCGTCTGAAGGCTTTGCACAGGACAAATCCAATAGCTAATCCTTTCATCAGGAGGAGAGTCTTGCCTCCGATTTCTAATTACAGAATTCCAGCACTTCGAAGTTTACCTACTAAAGCACCTATGCCTAGATTCAGATGTCCAAGAGTCGAAACGCAAAACAATGAACCGGTTGCCGGACCCTCTAATGCGGCACCGGATGGCCGGGATAATCCTCCTAATCATCCTGAATCGCCTGGAAGTGAAGTGATAAACGAGTTCGAGCATAGAGTGAACTTCATCAGAATAGCTCATATGCAAGCCGTTAGACTACGAAACGCCGCTCGAAATAGATTTCGGCGTTTGCAGACTATACGTCTGTACACGCCATCATCAGTTCGGGAAATGTTCGCTCTACAGAATGGTGATAGCCCTCCAGAGAATCGTTCTCCAGGGCAAAGCGCTCCAGAGAGTAACCGCCACCCTTTGGCGATGTTCCGCCCGCATATTCTCACTCCGGGGCCGACCGACCCGGCCCAGTTCCACACGGTACTCAACAACGTGGCCATGCCGCTTATGCAGATGCAGAACGACCTGGAGCGACCCTCAGGTTCCGAGGCTCAAGCAGCGCAGCCGCAACGGCTTCCTAGAATACACGAGTATCTGCAGCCTATCATTCTAGCTCAGGTAAGAACATACAACTACATTATTTTATCATATTACTTGTACAAATGGAGTGGCGATTACACGCCACGCAAGTAAATAATAATAATCATTAACACAATAAAAAAAGGTAGATGCGACACTCCAAAGTCATCTTGCATATACGTAACAACTTACAGGACAATACATAGTCTAAGCCGTACACAGTTTACTTCTCGATATGATAATATAGGATTCATTTTAATGCATGATCCTTGGTTATTATTACTAACTTAATCAATACTTAATAATTATAGTGTGTAAGCGGTTATGTCTAAAGATTATTTATCTTAAGTCAAATCAAGTAACCAATTTTACTCACTCACTATTAACCGCGGTAGCCTAGTGGTGTGGGTAATGGACTGCTGAGACGAGGTCTCGGGTTCCATCCCAGGTTTACCATGGCACACACCAATGACTGCGATGCTTTTCGAAGTTATGTGTGTATTTATCGCAGGTTTATAAGTGCCCGGTTAATGGCAATAGGCTCGCCACCTATTACATTGGGACCTAAATATAAACTGGCGAAATGTGGGTGCTAGCACCTCTGCCTACCCCTTCGGGGATATAGGCGTGATATTATAAAAAAAATAAAAAAATTTTACTCACAACATAATATTGTTTAAACACGACGAATGTTTGTAAACACTATCGTATTAGGGATATCCTGCATATCTAAGAGCTAACTCTCGAATCATGCCTGCATTTGCATACAATTTTATACCATAATTCGTATATGTTATTTTGCTACAGAATGCCATGGTTGTCGACGACGAGGCTGGCAACGGGGAAGGCGGTAGCGGGAACGGCGGAGGAGGAAGCGGCGGCGGTGGAGGCGGAAGCGGAGGCGGGGGCGGAGGCGTGCCGGGGCCGCGCCGCATGAGTGGCATGGCGGGGCTGCTGGACGCTGGCATCATCTCGGAGGCCTTGCCCGCCCCCTCCCACCGCGTGCAGGCCTGGGACTTCACTACTGGCAGCACACCTGAGATCTGCGATAGTACGTATTATAGTACAGCCGTTAGCATTTGTCGGTCGGTACGGTACGGTCGTACAACCATAAACTATAACCCACATTATGCTGCTAAGGAGAATAGAAGCGAGCGAATCTGACTATAAAACGAGTTTGATCAGGCGACTCAGATGATAACGGCACTACTATTGTCATCATCATAGTAACTGTATCCAAATTGAGTCCCTAGGTTTGCCATTTACAACCCGATGTCTTCTTGTTATTTTGATGGTATGTCATATTCTTCAACCACTGTCTAACCTACCTACCCTGAGAGGGCTAATGGTAATCAGTGTACTCAGAAGAATCATTAACATTGTGAAAACACTTTTGAAGTTTTCTATATTTAAAAAGTGTATCGTCGTATAAAATAGAAAAAATAAAGACCAATAAATAAACGCATAAGATTTTTCTTTTGTAAATAAAATCTAACCTTTTCATAAATTGATTGATTTCAATGTTACCAGGTACAAAAAATGTCGTAGTACAGCGGTGCAGGATTCACAATGACGCCAGTATTGACATATCTAAAGATGGAAGATTACTCGTCGCATTACTTCCAGTGCCAAGATTGAGAAATTCTAATCATTGGCTTGGTAAGTAACCATTCCAATAAATTTATTTCAATGTACAGTCCTGGAATCTATCATTTTGAAAAACTACATATGCAATATGAAGATACAAGTTCTGAATGGCTACTACTTTACTGAAGAATGCTAAAATGTGGAACAATTTTTCTTTCTAATAATATTAGTAACAGATTAACTGATATGATAAGACTAGTATTCACCTCACCCCTTTAGTTAAGCTAAATTGTGTGTGCTAGGACCCACACATCGCTAGTGTAATGGCCAGGCTTGAATCGAAAAGTTGATTAAATGTAGTGTAGAAATATGGTGAAATGTGGGTGAATGAACCTCTACCTGACCCGGAGGAAAATAAGCGTGAACACTGCATGTATATAGATGTATTGTTTATTTCTTGACGATATCATTCCGTTTTAATATAAAACATAACATAACAAACTCACGCCTTTATCCCAGAAGGGGTAAGCAGAGGTCCTAGCACCCACATTTCGCCAGTTTATGTTTAGGTCCCAATGTAATAGGTGGCGAGCCTATTGTCATTAACCGGGCTCATATAAGCCTGCGATAAATACACACATAACTTCGAAAAGCATCGAAAATGCATCGTTTTAATATAATACGCACTTAAATTGATAGCAAGTGTAAGTAAATAAAGCAATGTATATGTTATCTGCAGGTGTTTACTCCCTGGAGTGGGCGCGCCTAGGACAGTGTTTGCACACCGCAGTGCTAGAACAAAGCGCCGTGTCGGTAGCGTTGTCGCCCACCGCCCGCCATCTCGCCGTAGGCCTCGGCTCACGGCGCTTCACTACTGTGCCGCACGGCAGAAACAACGTGTTCGCTCTACTGTTTAGACTTGAACCTCTCGGTAAGTACCTACTTGTACAAATTTTATAACATAACACATTGTTTGTCATTATTCCAAAAATAGCCATCCTTCCACTCTAAAAATGTGGCAAACGTTTTGTAGAATGGAATAGAATAAATTGATCAATGTATGGAATTGACTTTCGTTCACGCCTGTCATAAATATCATAAACGTCAAAATACGTGTCAATCCCTTACATTGAACATTATATTCTATTCTATTAAAACGACTGCCAACGGATTACCATTTGACTGGGGCCCTTGGTTAGAATTTCTATCCGATGTATTCTATAGGAACAGCAAGAGTAAACTGCATTTAAAAGATGCTTCTTTAAATGAAATCAGATTTTCTAAAGTAATTAATAAGTTAAACACTGGATTTCTGTCACCCTACTACTGTTCATTCGTATGCCAATCCTAGTTACACCCAAAGCTAGCATTTTGGAGCCTAGGGTCGGTTCTCGCACTGTTCCCTTCCACAATTTGGTTTATTTTGACTAATATGTGACTGCCGTTCAAACTCCTTCGTGCAGTATTGCTCTCCGAATATATTATTGCTATAGTACTTGCAATTCGAGAGCGGTTGCACTTGTAGTATTCTTGTACACATGCATTACGTCAGTGTGTGCAAAGTATTTTCTTTGACAATTGTATCATTTCTATGCTGACGCACACCTTCACACTTGTACTAACACGATATAGATACAACTATGCTAAATGTGTTTTAAATTTATTATTTCCAGAAAGTTCCAGTCGTACAGGGCTATCGCCTATAAAAGAACTAGAACAAAACTGGGAACATGGTTTCACTAGCCTTAACTGCCTGCGTTGGGCTCCACAACCTGGTCAAGGTCTCGTCTATGCCAATAACACTGGACAACTTATAATTATGAGCTAAACGTTTTTATTCACGTACGGTATAAACTTCACTGCCACATCGACTGCTCTTGTTATTGATACGACGTTTTTAAACAACTGTGGCATGTTCTAGGTAGATTCGTGTTTTTCTAATGTAAACAATCTGTTTGCATCTGTTTGTACTTCATTATATAATGAGTGTCAAGTTTTACTGTTTATCTATATCACCATAATATTAAGAAGGTTAATATTAATCATTGTCTAATTGACGTCGATCCCATTTAACTGTACATCATATATTATGCCAATGTTCTCGCAATTGATCTCTTTGAGTTAATAGGTTGGAACTGATAATGAAAGTTGACGCTATTGTCGGAAATTTATTTTTGTGATTTTACATTTGATTGTAAAACTGAACTTTCATTCCTGTACAAATCGCATGTAAAGAACGAATCATAAGAATATTCACCTGTACTAATGCATAGTACATACACAAATGAAACAATTAGTTATAATGCCAGCCTTTAGATATTTATTCTTAGTCATAATTTAAATTCTAAAAATTATTAGAATATTATGTTTTATATGTATATGTTTTTAAGATCTATATATATTTTTCTTTGTTTCAATGTGATACACATTGCCTTCCGTGTATAGTTTAAACTACTTACTTCTAGTTTCTTATAGGACGTGGACATATATGTACCCAAATTATTTATTTTACAATTGTAATTTATTCTTGATGAAGGCAATGCAACAACAACGTTCTTCCATGTTTAACCCTTTTGGCACTTGCAATAAATCGCCATTCGTTTTAGTTCCTTTCTACATAAATTAAAAGTAATTATTTTGTTCATAAACGCATTTTAGGCTTGGGCGATAGAGGTCTAACATGTATTAGATTTTAACTTATATACTATATAGTATAATTAGATCAAGTTTTGAAGTAGAATGTGACTATTATTGACAGTTGACGAAGATTAAACATTGTTTTTAGCATGTACTTTTTAAATAAATTTCGAAACATTTGCAATGCTGAATACTACTTGAAATTGACATACAAGTACACGGTGTTTCGTTTGGTACGTCGGAAAGAGAGTCCTACGAAGATTGGATTGTTTCTATTTGATAGAGCATTCTCTGTAGCGCACATCAGACTGCCAGTCCAGGGGCTCTAGCCAAACTGCATTCGTTCCGAATCTACATTCGTCATCGCTCATAGAGCCCCAGGTGTACTTATTAAGTGGGTGATCGACGTACGGGTAAGTTCGCGAATTTGTGGCTAAACGGCTTATTTCGTTGGCGTGTCGCCCTACAAAGTACGCGTTATTTAAAACCGCGAATACGCTTCACGCTTGCCACCGACGTCGAACCGTATACAATCGCGATCTCAAAAACCGTCTTGGTTATATAAGTTCATCGTCTGATATCCATTTTAGATTTCTGTCGCGCAAGCTTAATACACTCAGACTGATGATTTATGATTGATTCAATCATGGTACGATGAATATTTGAACACTGAATAAGAGGAGTTGAAACACTTAATAAGGGTATAATATCTAATAAAATTATTAGTGGTGTAATTTTAATGTGCATTATGTTGTTATCGAATATGATAAATTAGGGGCAGGAAGTATCAATCAATGCAATATAATATTTTTGGGATTTTCGACACTGAATTTGAAGTCTAGATGATATTATCAACGTTTATAATATACAATATACAGATTCATATGCGTTCTTAACTACTGTGCCGAGGTCCCTGTAGTGTGAGTAAAAGACAATTAACAAAATAATGTTGCCAGTGCGTGGCTTTTTTGATAAAAAACAAAAAGGTATTCCGAACGCGTGTATAATAATATATGAAATTGTGGGGATAGTGGAAAACTAATACCACTTTCGTCTCACCTCTCCCAAGAAGGCTCTCTCCAGGTGGTAGTGCCGCTTCTACGAATCTAGTACCGATCTAAGCACTGGGAATAACCCGGCTGTATTAGTTCATCCGCATCCGCACTGGAGAATTTACGTCGTACTGTATTGAAATATCCGGCTAAAGCGCGATTCACACACAGCGCGGGTGCGGGTCGGGCGCGGGTGTTTTTGCCATCCATCGCCGTTTTCTTAAGAAGGTATTTTTTTACTTTAACCTGTAAACGGCGATGGATTGCAAAACGACCCGCGCCCGACCCGCACCCGCGCTATGTGTGAATCGCGCTTAAATGTAAGTGAGACTCCTAAATGAAGGGTTTCCATTATGTTTTAGCTACAAAACCTACCTACATTTATTGAACGAGAGAGATATTCAGTTCCCGATACTCCTCGATCAGACTACTGAGAATACCACGAGCACCAACATAGCTTGATATTGATGCAGCCGAAGGTGACGTGTTATTGGACACGCGTGCTAACTTTTAGTTAATCGTGTAAAAAAATTGCGTGTACTCAACCCGAATATACGCAATTTTTTATATTGAACTAGCTGTTCCCAGCGGCTCCGCCCGCGCGGACTTCAGATTCACGTTCCCGCTGCTTAGATTTCTGATCCCGTTCCCGCTGCTCCATAAAAACATTCCGTAGAGTTCAAGGAATGAATTAAAAAAAGAATTACTCGAATTGGTTCAGCCGTCTTTGAGTTATGCGCTTACCAACATATTTCACAATTCATTTTTATATATTATATTATATAGATAAGCAATTTAAAGAGTCTTATCTATATATCGTCGGCGTGGAGGAAGTAATTTTTGCTTGCAGTATTTATGCTACTAAGCGGTATAACACATAAAAGTTTTAGTAATAAACTTTTCAGCATAAATGGCGAGTCTGTCCAGTAGCTTTTGTGTGATGCTTGAAATAGACATCAACATTTATAAGTTTAAATCCATTATGCATAGTATCACTAGACAATGTCACTTCCCATAAGAATACTAGGTTGACCATGAGATGAATTACATTTTGGTCATTACTGTATGTACATACATATATATGCCCACAACTATTTCCCAGTGGGGTAGGCACGCCATTTGACTCTATTCTTGCATAATTTACCATATTACTGTTATTAAACCTTTCATGTAAACCCGTGTTTCGAGTACTAGTTACTGTACATACTGTACTGTATGTCATGTTTAAATAAATAGTATTTTGTTGAATTATATTAGTATCTCGCACTCATTAGAGCTTTAATATGAATATCATAACTCATTCATTGTTATACCTCACCTAATAAAGGGGACAGATTGACTAAGGCCTAATATCTTTTAATTAAATATTCATAACATTTCTCTGGTTCCTCAAATCGTGACGATGAATGACGCAATATGGATTACCCTAACTATTCCATAATAATATTCTATTTTATTATAACCATAATACATATATAGTTTGTGTTTATATATCCATCCTTTCTTACTGCCTAAGAAAATTGTTATTTTAATAATTTCACCTGAGATAATTTTATCCGCACTATATTTCTGTATTTTTTTTAATTTGTCTCTGCTTGCCCCAATGGGAAAGAGGCGTTTACTCTAGTTGCGTTTTGTTCAACGTAATGCCTATATTACAAAATATTGTACACTCCTTCAAAATACATATATTGCAACTTTTGTGCATTTTATTGTTTTAGATTTGTTTTATTTCAGTGGAACCACTTAACTGACATCTTTTTCGACATACTGCGGGTAAATTTATCTTATTTTATGTATATATTTTTCTTCCAGATGATAATCTTAAGAAAAGTTAAAATGACTGTACAGTTTTATAAATAAGATTCTGTGTACAGATCCATTCTTGTGTCTAATAAAATCCTAATAGATGGGATAAGTGTTTCATTCAAGTACATCATAGCTTAGTTATTAGAAAATATATACAATAGGGAACCATTATAAAAATAAATGTAAATGATATAAATATTGTATTTATTCTGTTTCTATAGAATGTAGTTGCATTAATGATGCTGACAAAATAATCATTATACATTAAAATATGATACAACAATTTTGGCAAACTTAAAGGTACCTATTTAATATTAAATTAATAATAAAAATACCTGTGAAGACTTTATGAATATGAATGTAATGTAAAAATATCGGAATTACTAAGTATGGAACATGATGTGGACAACATCAAAATATAGTTTCAGTTAAAATGATATTATAAGGATAATATTTCTCTCTCTCCTGTTGTAATAAAACCAATACTGATAAGAATGATATACAATATAAAATATACTTTCCTTCATGTTCAACAGTCTATAATTCTGATATTGATTTAGAATACAAAAACAAACATTACAAAACGCTCCAATTAAAAATGTCATATATACAAAGCTCCTTTTAAATATCTCGGTTACCTGTTCTATTTAGTCGTATCCAAAGTAAATAATTGCCTAGAGAACTCTCAAACTAATGTGACAAAGTATGTTGATAAATATTTCGATTGTGACTCCAAGGCTGTCACTAAACACGTCATATAAACTAAAAAATGGTTTTAACAACTTACAAAAGATATAAGTCAAACCATAAGTAACACTAATTCCTACAATTGTTTATTCAAAAATGTTAATTTGCTCGTAGCACAAATATACTTTCCCTGACTCATCACAGACCAAATATAAAATCTATTTAGATTTCCAATATTTATTACTGAACCTTGTGTCTTTGCAGCGCTGCACGACACCCTCTGGTGACTTAGAAGCATTTAAATATAATAGCATCTATAACTAACTTCTTTCTGAGGAGGAAGTGGCGAGTTAATGAAATGCAATAAGTGTTAGTGTTCCGAGGGCTTGAGTTCTTTAATTTGCTTTATAAGATAAGCCTTCTCATCATTGAACTGCTCATCCTCAGAGCGGTCTGTGTGGAACTTAGTGAGGAAGTCTACAAGTTTGTCTTGATTCCTTAGCAAAATATCCAATATTGGTTTTGGTTTATTTGGATTAGCTACAAATACCTGAAACAACATAACATGGACATGTACATTATGTAAAACAGGAGGAACTATTTTTTGCTACCTATAAAAATACAATATTTTATCTGAAACCATATTACTATTCTATTTAGCCCCATATACTCACTACATCAGGGACTATGAGGTCAGTCAGGCTACTGGAGCACATAACTTGGAGGATCTGAAGGTGGAACAGATCAGCAGATCTATCTAGCAAACAGGTTTGACAGAACACTGTGAATGACAGATACCTCCCGCCTCAAAATAGAGGATGAGGGGAAATTAATGAATTAGGTAGATGACCCGCTTGTTTACTCGTTTTAGAAATAATAATACTTAAAGATCTTTCAGCATTCAACCACATTATTCACAGATTAGAGAGTTAGGAATTATAATTGTTAACAAAAAACTTTTAAAAATAAAGTCATAGTTAAATATTGTCACAATATGACAGCAATGATTTTATTAGTGGGCTGGTGAATCGTTGCATGATTCAATATCACACATTCTGATGCAATTGAAGGTTCCAAATTTTTTTGTCACCAGTCAGACCCACACCTGGGCTCAGGATCCATAGAACATTAGTCATGTATGGATTATTGTAATCATCCAAGCAATCAACATAGAATGTAGCAGCTAGTTTAGGGTTCATTGATTAAAAAATTATGTAATCTTTGCAATACCTTAAAAACGTGAAAAGCTTCAAACTGTATATTACGTGATTTCTCTTTAAGCATATTCATCATAAGCTTAAGGTTATCTGGGTTCGTGATATAACGGGTCATGATAGAGAAGTTGTGACGGTCCAATAACAATTCTCCCAGCAGCTTCAAACTCTGCCGTCGGGTCACATAATTCTCAGAGTTGAGTAGCCGCTGATAGTGGCTAAACACTTTATCATAGTTTGTTTCTAAAAATTCAGCACACAACATTTTATGCCGTGTTAGCAATTCCTGAAAAAGAATATAGATAGAATAATTATTTATACTTCAATACTAATCAGAATGATGCTCTTGCGAGAGAGATATATCTTGTATTATCTCACCTCCGGTAATCAAAGACCCATAGACGCCGTGCGTTTTAGTCGATTTGAAATTGACATAATCACCTCCACCGGTTTAGGCGGAGGTGGTATCCATGGGGCTTTTGCGAACATTAAAAAAAAAGGACAATGTTCTTAACTGCAAAAGTTTGGTTAATGGCAATTCAGGTATTTCACACAATAATGAGTATGTCTCTAAAGAAAATACTCTCCAGAGATTTAATTAAGTTAGGAAAAAATGTTGCACTGATATTCAATTAATTTAGCAATGCAAAACTAGAACAATAATAATAATTGGTAAGAAAATTATTTGAAACTAATAATTGAGTTCAGAACTATTGTGTAACTATTACACACGAATTGTAAATAAAAAGAATAAAAGTGCATAATCTTTTTGTGTGATATAATTAGTACAAACCATCAAAATAATAATAAGTCTTAATACCAACCTTAAAAGTAGAAAAGGCATCTGAGGCAATATCAAAAGTGGAAACTTCAACATAACGGAAGAAATTGTAAAAATCATCTGAATATAACATTATTTTAGCCAAAGCCTCATATCTGGCACATTCCCTAAGCATAGTGCCACAGTTAGATGCAATCTCCTGGTGTTCATACCTGAAAAATACTAAATATGAAATATTGCCAAGACACATTATATATTGTTTTTAAACTTATTACAGGACTATCTATCCTATTACAGGTATCTATCATAACAAAATACATTTTTTATTAATGCTAGGAACAGAAATCTTGAATCTTGCTAGCCTATACATGTGGAAAAATACTCTTATCCAACAGTCTGTTTCAGATAGGAAAATAATACATTACCCAGACATCAAAGTAAACAGTATCTCAGGCTTGGTGCATATGTACTCAACTGTGGGAGACCTGGTGCCAATCTGGCGTCTAAGAACATTGTTAAACACTTGGGCAACATCCTTCTTGCCTTCAAAGTCAATGCGATTTAAATTCTGTAACATTAACATCATGAGTCAATATACATGATTAATATTATGATTAATCATAAGAAATACATATTGTACTGTTTTTTTACCTGAATGAGAAGCAACAATAAGTTGGTATTGTAAAGTTCCTGAGCCAACTGTGCCACAATAATATCAGTTTGTGGTTCTGCGTCGGATGTACCATATAGCATATTCTTTATCAAAACCTATTGACACAAAATCAGCATTATAGTTTGTTTATTTTATCAATATAAGTAATGACCTCTATTCAATCGAAAATAACAAAATACATACCAAGTTCTTGCTCACATCCTCTTGAGCTTTTTCAGCTTTCTTATCGCCCCTTTCTAAAGCAGTGACTGCATCTTTCAATGATCTCACAAGCTCCGCTGGGCTTTTTTGAGACTTACCAAAAAGAGGCATAGTATTTCGATAAATTAGACAGATGATCTAAGCAATACTGTCTACATAAGATTGTACCTGCAATCAACGAAGCAATACATAAAATTATGAACCAAAATCAAAGAATGAAGCGCTTGTTCTTGATATTTCACGAGAATGCAGGAGAAACGAAATTTGTCAAATTTATAAAACCATTGCCTACCCGGCGTAACGACACTGTACAGTAGGTTTATAATAATGAATTTTATTAAACTATGCCTAATATGACACTAAATTCACAAATAGTAGCAAATAAACTCACTTTTAGATTAAATATTACAATTTTCCCTAATAAGACAGACCACACGAAACGAACAGCTGTGATGTCAACTTTTTTTTTAAATTTATTTCACGGGCTAGCATATAGCTCCTTTAAGCACTGTCTTATTTTGTACTGATAATTTCTGTTGTGTTGTGCATATAGGTGGGAATGATTGTTGATGATGATGACGATGATGGTTTACAGTTGTCTCAGTAGTGAAGACTTTATTAGAGGCTACTACTGAGTGTTGAATCTGACAAGAAAAGTCACAATATACCTACAGCAATGTGCCACTTTCCTAAACTTGTGTTTTTAAAAACTTTGTCCAAGCCGCTATCATATGACATAGCATAGAATTTTTATAGAATTATAGAAATAATCACCATAAAAAATGGAGTGTGGGCTAGCACCTCAGCCTACCCCTTCGGGGATATATAGTGAGTTTATGTTATGTTATGATAAAAAACGGAATTTACGCCAACGAAGCATTATTCGATTGCTCCTGAATACTCCCGATGCAACGCGCTTGAAGAACTGCGACTCACATAATATATCGTGCGAACTCAAAGGCTGTACGCAGTAAGCACTCGTTTTTAAAAATTCAGAGAATGAACAGAGAAGCTTACCCTTAGCTTCTACAAGCAAGGTGCCAAAGAACTAAGTACCTACAATGGTAAGTTATAATGGCAAAAGTGACAAACAATGAAATATGATCATCTATACTCTGTCTAATTTAGGATGATAATTTTGACAGTTTGCGTCTATGAAGTATCGTATTTTTATAAACAAATTAAGACCTCTAGAATTATCGTAATTCATAGACAAGTAACGCCCACTTGTCGTAGAGAAGCGCCTTGCAAGAATACAGCATAATTGACTGTAGACAAACGAATCGAATAAATCGAACATAATCTATTAATTTATGAAAATAATTTTATGTTTAAGTACTTATTTACTACAATTTTGGTAATATAATTAGCTAGTTATAATATAAAACATGAATATCATACTATTAATGGCAGTAACTGTAGCAATTATCAATCTATATTTGCAGTACAGTGCGATTATGTAATGTCACGCCGGTCTAATGAAGTGTCACCTTAAGTAAACCAATAATTATAAAATGATATTACCCTAAGTACATAAAATAATAAGAAATACTTTTTTTACTTTTTATGTATCATCGATACCATATTCTACGGGAACGATAATCGAAAATCGAAAGATTCATTTACGATAGTACTGTATGGGGTTCACTACTTAGACCTGTCAAAATTATCATCCTATATTAGACAAAGTTATAATGTAAACGTAGCCTAGGAGAAAGCGCGGGAAACGTCTCGGAGGCGGGAAGTCTTTTCAATTTAAATTTTTTATTTTAATTATTTAAGTGATCAGTTGGGTGTTGTAGAGTTTTGTACATATTTTCCTTTTGTATATTGGTTTGTATATATAAATTTAGGTAAGTGGTAGTTGTATAAGTAGTTTTTTCTTCTAGTAGGATAAGTATGAATGAGCCACCTGATCCAGGGGGGTCACCCCCTCTCGATGTAGGTGCGTATATTACTATACCATCGAATATTATTAATGTAAATGAGTCTGGACTGGATTCAGACGCTTCGTCCGCTTCCAGGAGCAGAAAAAGGTCGAAGGTTATAAAGATGTGTAAGACGTGTAACAAACGACGCAAAAAGCATTTTATTGGTTCGGATACTGAAAACATATGTATTTGTAACAAAATTCTTGAAAGTACTCCTGCAATTGCACCCATGGACACAGCTTCGCATGAAATAAATGCACAGCAGTCACGGCCAGTTGGCATTGGTAGGAAGTTGTATGTGAAATCTGATACTGGTCCCTTTATAGTCCATGTGCAAAAAATCTCCTCTTCACCAAATGATGGAACTACTCTTCATCCCATCACTTTAGGCAACTTCCTTAAAAGAAATGGTGTTCAACAAATTGTTAATGGCAGTATTAAAAGAATAGGCCGAAATAAAATATCTGTAGGCTTTACAGATTTTAAGAATGCTAATGAATTTATCAATAACGACAATTTAAAGCCAAATAATCTATTAGCATTCATACCAACATTCCAAACTACTCGAATGGGGATAGTTCGAGGTATCCCCTCAGACTTGTCTGAGGAGGATATATTATCAAATATGACAGTTCCAGTTGGTTGTGGTGCCATTATTAAGGCGAGAAGGTTAAATTATAAAACCAAAGTTAATGAAAATGTTACATGGAAACCCACCGAATCAGTTGTCTTAACTTTTGATGGCCAAATTTTGCCTAAACGAATATTTATGTTTTTCAACGCTCTTCCTGTTGATTTATACATTTTCCCTACTATCCAGTGTTTCCATTGCTGTCGCTATGGACACACCAAAGTCCAATGCCGGTCCAAGCCAAGATGTTTTAAATGCAGTCAGGATCACACAGCTGACTCCTGTAATATAGGTGAAGATAGTTCTTTATGTATAAATTGTCAGGGTTATCATTTTGCTACAAATAAGATATGTCCTGAATTTAATAGACAAAGGAGTATTAAAAAATCAATGGCAGAAAATTGTATATCATATTCAGAAGCTGAAAAGCTATTCCCAAAGGTTTCCAAATCATATGCTGATGTTACCGTTTCTAATAACCTACATGTTCACAATTCTTCATCATCTAAACAACATAATAATATAGTATCACCTAATACTTCTTCATATAAAAAAACTGTATTTCTAAAACCTAAAATCTTGACAAAATCTCAACATGGTTATGATCGATCTTCCCATGACGCTATTATTAAAGAGCACATGTTACCTGAACCAGCTAATGGTTGTGCTCTTAACAAATCCGCCGATTTTGATACCTGCCCAAAGAATCACAATATTTTACAAGTAATTACACAATTAATTGAATCGTTAACTAAAGCAAATATTACACCGTCCCACGCTGCCCTTATTATACATGAAGCTGTTAAAATTCTTTACACTGATAATGGATCAATCCATAATAATTCAATGGAATTGCCAGAGTGCAGTCAGCAAAAAAACTGAATTGATAAGTCTGATTAATGAATATAATCCTCTTTTAATTGCATTATCAGAAACATGGTTAAAACCCAATCGATTATTTAGAATTTCAAAGTATGTTTGTATTCGGGAAGACAGAAGTGATGGTGACGCACACGGTGGTGTTGCCATATTGGTAAATTATAATTTACCATATACAATAGTTCCAATCCCTTCTCACAGTGATGAATTTGAAATGGTTGCAGTTCAAATTCAAAACATCTGTTTTGTTTCTATTTATATACCCTACCCTTCTTCATCTATATTTCAAGAACTCAATTGTATAATTCAAACTCTTCCTCAACCTTTAATACTTTTAGGAGATTTTAATTCTCATAACGAGATATGGGGAAGTTCTAAAACGAATCCAAATGGAACTGAACTATATAATTTAATTGACAAGAATAACCTATCCATTCTCAATACAGGGGTCGCTACCCGCAGATCCAAGCCAGGACACCGTATTAGTGCTATAGATTTATCTATATGCTCACCAACTTTATTCCCTTTACTTTCTTGGCAGCCTTTATCTTCTTCTTCTGGCAGTGACCATTTTCCCTTAATTATAACTGTTCCTTTATCTATAACACTTCACAATAGTCGCCGATCTTTGTTAAGACACAAGATTGCCCATGATTCCGATTGGGACTCCTTTAAATTGTCAATAGAAAACCAAATACACAATCTTCCCCAAATATATTATGGAAATGAAAAAGATTGCTCGGAAGCATTTTCAAATTTAATATTGAAAGTAGCCAACGATACATTTCCCACTAAAGGGGATGCCCCTCTACGCATACCATCTCCACCTTGGTGGGATAAAGAATGCTCACTTGCCATCCAAAAAAGGAAAAAAGCTGAAGCAAATTATAAACATCTTATGTCTTGGGAAAACTATGAAATTTTATCGCAAGCCATCCTCGATACAAGAACCCTATTTAAAAATAAGAAACAGTCTTCCTGGCAATCTTTCTGTACCTCTCTCTGCCCTAGTTCAAGCCCTTCGGTAGTTTGGAATAAAATTAGAAGATTCCGCTCAGCTTTTACACAGCCATCTATAAACACAATACCCTCTTTAATAATGAATAAGTTCTTAAATATTCTTGCCCCTCCTTCCGTTACTGAAATGACATATCTAAGTTCTCCTATTCCAAATTCTCCATCAATGGTATCTTCTCTCTTCTCTCTTCAAGAGTTAAAATTTGTGTTGAGTACACTTAAAGACTCCTCTCCAGGGAAAGATGGTATTCCTTACTCTTTTTTATGTAACCTTGGTGATGTAAGCTTACAATATTATCTTGATCTTGTTAATTCTATTCTAGTCTCAGGAATTATTCCCCCTTCATGGAAATCTCAGATTATTATTCCCATTTTGAAACAAGATAAAGACCCAAATGACCCATATTCTTATAGACCTATAGCTCTTTCGCCTGTGATAACAAAAATTGCCGAACATCTAGTTAAAAATAGATTGGAGTGGATCGTAGAGAGCAGTGATATTCTTTCAAATAGTCAGTTTGGTTTCAGAAAAGGTAGGTCCACCATGGACTGTCTTAGCATATTTATAACGGACATCCAACTTTCGTTTTCATGTAATAAATCGGTAGTCGCTACCTTTCTAGACATCAAATCTGCATATGATAACGTTATTATCTCCATTCTTAAACAGAAGTTAATTCTTTTAAATATACCCGAACTATTGACGAATTTTATTTGTAATCTATTAATAAACAGAACAATTGAAGTATCCCATGAAGATGAACATTTTTTAAGAGTAGTGGATAAGGGACTTCCACAGGGATCTGTTTTAAGTCCCTTGTTATATAATATTTACACTTATGATTTAGATAGATCTATGGGAAATTCTGTCTGTTTACTACAATATGCCGATGACTTACTGTTATATTATGCAGACCATGATACTGAGTTAGCTTGTGAGATGCTGTCTGCATGTCTATTTTCCTTAAAGAAATGGTTTGATTCCAATGGTCTGGAATTATCAACTTCCAAAAGTACTACAGTGGTATTTACGAGAAAGAGATGCATCCCCTCTGTTTGCGTATATTATGATAACATTGCCCTGCCGGTTGAACCTCACGCCAAATATTTAGGTTTAATTCTTGATTCTCGCTTGAATGGATTTGCACATACTAAGTTCATTGTTAATAAATGTGAACGTCTTCTCAATATTATTCGATGCCTTGCTGGTGTATGGTGGGGCGCTCACCCGTTTTCATTAAAATTAGTATATAATGCTATTATCAGAAGTGTTTTAGATTATGGCACATATTTGCTCAGTTTGTGTAGTAAATCAAGCCTAGTACTAATGGATAACATACAAGCTAAAGCTTTGCGAATTATTACTGGTGCTATGAAATCCAGTCCAATCAATGCATTACAAGTGGAAGTGTCGGAGCCCCCTTTACATTTAAGGAGACAATTCCTTTCAGACAGATTTATTTTTAAAGCTCTTCTTATTTCAAATCATCCTCTTCACACAAAATTACACAATCTGTCAGAGTATGTTCAAAATAGCTCTTACTGGCGTCATAAAAGTAAACCATATATTTTAGAAAGCTATTTAAAATTTAAATCCTTGTCATCTCCTATCCACCAGTCTCCTCTTTTACCTCTTTATAGTGTCAATTATGAATCTTTGGTGTTATTTCCTAGCATCAAAGGAACAATAAACTTTTATTCAGATTTTACCAACCATTCAATTTCACACCAACTATTCACCGATGCTTCCAAACATCCATTCCCAGAACCAGTAGGGGTGGGTGTGTATCACATGAATTATAATGTCGTACAAAAAATTAAACTGCCTCCAGAGACCTCTATTTACAATGCTGAATGTTTTGCTCTCCTTAAGGCTTTAGAATACATTTTAATAACAAAACTTAAAAGCTCTATCATTTTAACGGACGCACTTGCAGTTCTAGAATCACTTAAAAAGAATCCATTTAAAGCTGTAAACAATCCAATAATACTTGCCATTAAAAACTTGTTATATGAATGCCACTGTAAGAATTTTGTTGTTGAATTCGCTTGGATTCCGAGTCACTCGGGTATTGTGGGAAATGAAATTGCTGACAAAATAGCTAAGGAAGCTGTCTCCTGTGGAGATATGGTCCCATACAAGCTGTTTGGTGAGGATGTTTATAGTGGTGCCAAACGCTACCTATTCGATACTTGGCAAAAATCTTGGCAGCTTAGCAGTAGAACAAAAGGACTTTTTTATTATAACATTCAACCTAACATTCCCAATAAGCCGTGGTTTGCTTTTTTAAATTTAGATAAAAGATTAACAACATCATTAATAAGGATGCGTCTGGGACATGCTTGCACTCCTGCACATCTGGCCAAAATTAAAATCAGAGACAGTCCTATTTGTGATTGCGGGGCAGAAGTGGGTGACTTAAATCACCTATTTCTGGCTTGCCGTCAATTTGATATTCCATTTTTTGATCTTCTTCCTAGTATTCCATTACCTACTCATATTCCTTTATTACTTATGTATCCTTTTAATAAACAAGTATTAGAAGCTATAGATTTATTTATAAAACATAATGATGTTAAATTGTAGATTGTATTTGTATTTATGTATTTGTGTTTAGATTTTAATGTTTTTTTTTTCACCTATCTGATCCTGTTATTTCCTTTTGTTTTCCCCAATTCCGTTCCGTTTTACATTGTACAAATAAACGTTTCCTCGTTTTAACTTGACATTGGCATACATTTCTTACTTGCCAAATTGGAGAAAAAAAAAAAAAAAAAAAAAAAACGTAGCCTAGGCCCCAATTAATGGTATTACGAAATTTCTTTAATGGCCGTAGTACCTTTTTGATTGTATCGGTTTTTTTTTGAAATGTAGGTAGGTAGGTACCTCCCTATGTAGTATAGTAGGTATTTGCAGATGAACCCTAGGTTACCCATAAGGAACCATAATAAGGAAACTCACCGTTTTGTTTGTATATACTTAAATTAACAAAACCAAATCTATCTGAAACAAAATTTGCAAACACATCGTATAATGTCATAACTCGTAACGTGTCGCTCGCGAATGTCACTTGTAGATGAGGTTGAGGTTAGGGAAGTGCTTACGTTAATATCTTGAAATTAGTATTTATTTTAAAAATCATGGCCGAAAGCTCTTCTGAAAAACTATCCAAAAAGTGAGTATTGTGTGAGCCATCATGTTTACCTTGAAGAACCTGAGTGCTCTATCTTTTAAAACTAATACATTCGTAAATCGATGTGCAAATTTCTCATCGGCAGTCAGCAAACGGTTGGTTGGAATTTGTTTATTATTTGTTAATTTAAGCATACTGATGTGTTATTATCTATTTTCTTTGTAGTGAATTGAAGAGGCGGCTTAAAGCCGAGCAAAAATTGAAAGAGAAAGCAGAAAAAGTGGCTCAGATAATAACTCCTGCTGCAGCAGAAAAGAAACCGTCAAAAGCTGCTGAAGAGGAAATTAGTCCTAATGAGTATTATAAGCTAAGAACAGCTGCTGTGGCCGCTCTTAAAGAGGGTTCTAAGGATGATCATCCGTACCCCCACAAATTCAATGTTACAACTTCACTGGAAGACTTCATTGAAAAGTACAATGATGTAAACAGTGGTGATGTACTAGAAAATGTTACACTCTCTGTAGCTGGTAGAGTTCACTCTATTAGAGAGTCGGGAGCCAAACTTATATTTTATGACTTGAGGGGTGAAGGTGTCAAGATTCAGGTATTAATAATATTAATTTTAACTCACTTGAATTTTATTCTATCTTTCTTAACATTACATTATAATGTGAAATAAATTATATATCTCTGTACTTTGAATGTAAAAAACATCTAATTTGTTTTGTTTTAGGTGATGGCAAATGCTAAAATGTATGAATCTGAAGAGAAATTTATTACTGATACAGATAAGTTACGAAGAGGTGATATAATAGGCTGTGTGGGACACCCGGGCAAGACAAAAAAGGGTGAATTGTCTATTGTGCCAAAAACCATTAAGTTATTGTCGCCCTGTCTGCATATGTTGCCCCACTTACACTTTGGCCTTAAGGATAAGGAGACCAGATTTAGGAAGAGATATTTAGATCTAATCTTAAATGATAGAGTAAGTTTTCTTCATTCGTCAACAATATATGTGTTACTTGTAGTCAAATTAGACTTACAAAATTAAAGAATATCCATACTTAAATATATTTTATGTGTACACACACTCCATTTTTAGTCATCTTTTATACTTTAATATGTACATTATTATCATGTCTACTCTAGTTTATTAAAGTATATATAATTGGATAATTATGATCATAGCTAAGTGTGAAAATGGTGTAAGTTTAAATCAACATAATATAATATTATTCATGAAGATATAATTGATTTCCATGCAAATCAGATAAATTTGTACTTTAGTACATACATACTAGGTAAAGTACATTTATATTATGAATTTGGTTTTTTTGAGCGAAATCCCCACAGATTTCAAACCCACCGATGCCAGACTCGAACCAACTAACACGCACGCCTTCATAGGGTAAAGACCCTGAGCGAGCCAGACCTGGGGCCCTCTCTTTCGAAATGACCCCGTGTGTGGACCAAGGTGTCCCTGTCTAGCCCTCGGGTATGGGGTGGCGCACTATGTACCGCAGCCGCCGCGGCCTGCTTCTGCTAGGCTGACAGGCGTCTCCACCCGTCTAACCCATATTTATGTTTATGAACAATATTTTTTACTTATGATATAATTTTTTATTCCTACAGGTAAGACAAATTTTCTATACAAGAGCAAAAATAATTTCGTATGTCAGAAGATTTTTCGATGAGCAAGGCTTCCTAGAAATTGAAACCCCTATGATGAACATGATTCCTGGTGGCGCCACTGCTAAACCTTTTATCACCCATCATAATGACCTCAACATGGACTTATACATGAGAATAGCACCTGAATTATATCACAAAATGTTAGTAGTGGGTGGATTGGATCGTGTATATGAAATTGGCCGACAGTTCCGGAATGAGGGTATTGATTTGACTCATAACCCGGAGTTCACTACTTGCGAGTTCTATATGGCATATGCGGACTATCATGATGTGATTAATATAACTGAAACGTTGTTGTCTGGTATGGTCAAAAGTATTCATGGTACTTATAAGGTAAGATTTATGATGAAATATCAATGATTTTCTGTTAAAAAGCCGTAGATAGAGAGCAGTGGGTCATGCACTAATCAGTCATTTAGTGCGCGTGGGAATCAAATATTAGTCCTGTCATATGATTTATATATAAGTTAATATATTTGCACTTTAATATAAAACCATTGATATGCAGTCTATTAATATGTAATACATAGTGCAAGCCACATTATTAATGCATAAAAATTATTGATCTTTGATGCCTTATAGTTCTTAATTAATGTGTGTAGAATTACTGTACTGGTAATCAGGCATAGCTTCTGCATATTATTGTATGCAATATGTACAGTTGACTCTAAAAGTTACCTAAAATCTATAATCCTTTGCCAGCCTAAGTCTAATTTAAGCAAAAGTAACATAGATAGCATTAATAAAATTAACTATATCTTGTCTTGTCTCTTCATAAGAAAATAAGTAAATAAGTTTACTAAAGTATTATCGTAAACTTAATTACATTAATAAGTAGATCTATTATCCAGTGGCTTCTAAGTCTAGTAGTTGTGTTGTGGCATCACTACATGCACTTTTAGTTTCAAATTGTCCAGGAACTTTTGGAGTCCACTGTACAATACATTAATATTGTACATCTTGCATTATACTGTTCAAAATATGAGTTAACTGTTTCAACTACCACTACAGCTAACATGTTTCTTTTTTCAAGGTGAAATATCAACCAGATGGGCCGGAAGGAGAAGAAGTAGAACTTGACTTTACACCTCCATTTGCTAGAGTGCCTATGATTCCAACTTTAGAAAAGGCTTTGAATGTAAAATTCCCACCAGCAGATAAGCTTGGTACTGCTGAAGCCAATAAAATACTGAGTCAGTTGTGTGAGAAACATGAAGTAAGTTTTAATAATTTACAATAAATTACTAATATTATAAATGCAATACTAAACTAAGTAAGTAACTAGAGTAACTGTCTGTCTATCTATTGTAATTTTATATAGTTGAACTAATATTGTTTAAGTTTGAGTTTGAGTAGATTATATCCTGAAAAAAAACCACTAAATACTCACGTTGTATATATACTTACCTTTACATTTGGAATCTGAGTCGACATCTTTTAAGATTTTGTTAATTTGGTACATGATCTAATTAATTCATTCATCTGTTTAATTATAATCATTTCTCAAGTATAATATTATCTTCTTTATAGATTGAATGTCCACCACCAAGAACTACAGCAAGACTTCTTGATAAGTTGGTTGGGGAATTTATTGAAGAGAAATGTATTAATCCAACATTTATAGTGGATCATCCACAGATAATGAGTCCATTGTCCAAAAATCATAGAGATATCCCTGGCTTGACTGAGAGGTTAGTAATAAAATTGTTAACGGTTTCACTGGTCTCCCTGACCTCCAACATTTCACGCCTGCACAAGTCAACTACGTTGATTAAAGCCTTTGGTTTTCTCAGTAACAGCACAAACCTCCCCAGTGACCTCTGGATACCCTACTCACCGCCGGGAACACAACACAAGGTTATTTTAACCGCGGTATTCTGTAGGGCGGGGGTACTACCCCAGTCAACCAGCTGCCGTTCTTTACCTGAATGTCAATACAGTTGCATTATATTTTGAAAATATATTCCCAGTTCCTAGTTCGCGTTCCCCAACTCTTCCTTTCCATTGTTTTATTTTAGCACGCCTGTCATCTAATGGTATAAACTCTAAAGGTAAACCTGCGTCTGTACTTCATCTGTATCAGCTAGTCATTCTGTAGATAGCCTGCCGGCGGACATTATAGGCATCAGTAAGAATCAGGATTATTATTTGTTGAGAATGGCCCTATATATTATCGTTTAGAATCATATAACTTTAGGTTGCCGAATACCGACAATTGTCATTGCAATTCCAATTTTATGGCAATAAGGTCTATTCTTAATCGACAATTAAAAATACTAATGCTTGCCATGTTGATAATGTCCGATATTGTCCTTAGGCAGTATTTTTTCGAATTCAAATTTGGGTATATTTCCACAGTTTGTAAATATGCCAATATCCATCAACTTTCGTTGAACTTTTCTTCTACATTATTAACCTGTTTTGAGTTGTTACACAGGTTTGAACTTTTTGTTATGAAGAAAGAAATCTGTAATGCCTATACGGAATTAAACGATCCGGCTATTCAGAGGGAAAGATTTGAGCAACAAGCCAAGGACCGTGCTGCTGGCGATGATGAAGCAGCACCCTGCGACGAAGCTTTTTGCACTGCGCTGGAATATGGTCTGCCACCCACAGGTGGATGGGGAATGGGAATTGATAGACTCACTATGTTCCTAACTAATACTAATAACATTAAGGTAATTATTAAGATTTTTACTCATCATATTCCTATATAGTTCTGCAACCTCCATGTACTTCAAAAATCCAGGTTCGCTCCTAGAAGTCATATCATCACTCTAAAAGAATCGCGTTACGTAACGGGTGCCAATGAGAAGCCTCTTCTAGCAATTTAGCTTAGCTGGAAACTAATTGATTTTAGGTTAGATGCGGAGTTACCATATTTCAGGTTTTATCCAAAGATCTCAGGATTTATGGACTCTAGTCAGGATTCCGGCTGGATTTTGCAAATCTCTTGAAATCCTAGGATTTATAAAATGCAGCTTTCATTTCCAATTTTTTGTTAAAAAGTTAAACGAACTAAATATAAATGTTGCTGTGTTAATCTTTCTATTAGCCTATTGCAGTTTAATAATGCTGGACGTCTTTCCAAATATGGGCCATAGCACCCATTCGTTCACATTTCGCATCCATTCTATCCCAGCCACCTGGTTCGAGCCGTCCGTCCATCTTGCTGGGACGCGTCCCACCTTTCGTTTGCCGATTCGCGGTATTCATTCTAAGATTCGTTTGCTCCAGCGTTATCGATTAAACAGCTGCAGAACATTCAGAACTACCCAAGTTTCGATGGTGGAGTCGAAGGCTTTGTCGCTAATCCACAATTAGGAAGGACTTTTCTCAGGACTTTTTGTTTTTTTTTGCATCAGATAACCGAGAATATTAGTAATTTAGGTGCAAAACTGGAAACGGTGCGCACTGTGCGGTATGAAAGGAATTAAATCCCGCACACGCTCAAGCTGTGGATTGAACTCCCTGCCGTGGTTTTCCCAAGCGACTACAATAATATGGGGTTCTTCAAGATGGGCATTAGAAGGTTTTTACAGGGTAGGCAGCACGTGTGTGACGCCCCTGGTGTTGCAAACGTCCATAGGCCACGGTGACTCCTTCCCATCAGGTGGGCCGTCTCTGCCAACTAAGTGGTATAAAAAAAATGAATAATACCTACTGTTTTTGAACTAACAACAAATCAGACAATTTTATTTTTAGTTTTGCACAAAATTTTCTTATTGACCAAATATTTTTGTTACAGGAGGTGCTGTTATTCCCTGCTATGAAACCTGATGACCCCAACAAGCACAATGTTGATGCTGAAAATGCTGCTAATGACTCAGTGCAAAATGGTGCTTAATTCTGATTTCACAATTTATTTTACACAATAAAGCATTACATAGTATCATCAGTTTTTGTAATTCACTGGAAAATTTAGTTTTAAAGCTCTCGACTCATATAATATCAGGTTACCAGTGCGACAACAACCCAATCAAAATTAGCTAAATGGCCTACAGCCATTTGAAAATGGCAAAATACAATATTTTATACAGCTATTTCAGGTTGTCCTGGCTGTATGTTAGGTTATTTTGATTTAACACAGGAATCACCTTGAAGACAACCATGCATAATGTGTATGCATAAGCAAGTTATACTTTGTCTAATATAGGATGATAATTTTGACAGGTGTAAGTAGGGTACCCCATACAGTACAATCGTAAATGAATCTATTCGATATTCGATTATCGTTCCCGAAGAATATGGTATCGATGTTGCATAAATAGTAAAACATTTATTTCTTATTATTTTATGTACTTAGGGTTTTATAATTTTATAAATATTTGTTTACTTACGGTGACACCTCATTAGAGTGGCGCGGCATTACCTAATCGCACTGAACTGCAAATATAGATTGATAATTGCTACAGTTACTGCCATTTATAGTATAATATTAATGTTTTATATCATATCTA
Organism: Pelosia muscerda; assembly: GCA_963691645.1. Lineage (NCBI taxonomy): Eukaryota > Metazoa > Arthropoda > Insecta > Lepidoptera > Erebidae > Pelosia > Pelosia muscerda. Next base: position 13,331,687 of record OY829100.1, read on the forward strand.
GTTAATTATATTACCAAAATTGTAGTGGATAAGTACTTAAACATAAAATTATTTTCATAAATTAATAGATTATGTTCGATTTATCCGATTCGTTTGTCTACGGTCAATTATGCTTTAATCTTGCAAGGCACTACTCTACGATAAGTGGGCGGTACTTGTCTATGAATTACGATAATTGTAGAGGTCTTAATTTGTTCATAAAAATACGATACTTCATAGACGTGAACTGTCAAAATTATCATCCTAAATTAGACAGAGTATAGTTTAACATGCTTTGTTGTGCTGATATCTCAAAACTGTGTTGATTTTGCAGTAGAAAACGAATTCATCAATAATTCCTGTAGTAACGGATAACCATCTATTTTACAATGATAATCTTGGTACAATTTCTTCAGAAATGTATTGTATGAACCAGTTTCCACAGGATTTTTTTTTTCATTTTTAAATTATTGCTTCTTTGTATGTGTTAATAAAGTATGTTTTTAAAAATGTGTATTTATCATTAAAATGAAATTTACAATTGTAGCAGATACACTGTATTTACATATGTACAGGTTTTCTGAATAAGCAAAAGATCTTACAAAAATCTTCGCAATACAAATATGCTATACCTATTATTAATACATATAATTTAATACTCTTCCGTTTTGTATGGTGATGTTGAATTATAATGTTCTCCTAGTCTGTACATATGTCTATGATATGTTATGACAAGAGGAGGACCATCAAACTCAGTACCTTGTTCAATAGAATTGGGACCAGTTGCTTGTATGATGCTAATTGGACATTTCAGTGAGTTAGACAGTGCTCTAATTTCAAGTTGACCACCCCATACTTTTGTATTTTCTATTTTATTACAATACTCTTGAAATTCCTCATCAGTTAACATATCAAAGGTGTCTGGATTACTCATGAATGGTACAAAATCATCTTTATTATTTCTTATATAGTCGGCTACATTCTGTCGAAGACTATCAACTGATATTTCTTGGCCTCGTCTTGTGGCCATTTGATGAGCAATAGCTTTATATAAGCAATCTCCATCTGAAGGAATTGAGAACACTTCTAGCCCCTTCTCCTTTAACCTAACATTTATGGCTTGTTGTTCAATATTTCTAGGGCCATGACGATTTTCTAGTTCCTGTTGTTTAATTTGTACTTCCCTATCTTTCTCCTGTTGTGACTTTTTATCTCTGCGCCTTTGAGCCTTCGACACTTTTTGTTTTGATAAATCGTTTTCATCAAGAGAAGGTGTCTCTGTAAGATGTACGTCTTCTTGTGCAGCTTCAGTTTCAAGCTTGTGTCGTGTATCTAGCTCAGTCTCCAACTTAATAATTTCAGCGGCGAGTTCCTTCTTCTTCGTCTTATCGTTTCTGGCTGTTTTCTTCATGGCTTGTATTTGGGCTTGTAACTCTTTCTTTTCCTTGCGATGTTTAGTTTCTAAAGTTGCTAATGCATCCGTTTCACTATCCATGTTGAGAAATGCTGCCGAAATGGAGTTTGATTTCAAAAAGAAAGGTTTTTATTTCAAATTATTTAGCTGCTCGCGCTGATTGCTCACTCCGTATAATATTTAATATTTTTAGTTTTAGCAAGAACAAAATGTATGGCAAATTTATGATAAAAAGATAGATACCCACGATACCTACTTTTTTGTGGATATAATATAATATGTTTTTTGTCTAAGTTCGTATAAAATTTAATTGAAAATAAAATGATGTGTGTGGATCTGACTTGACAATCTTGACAGTTGAGTTTTGAGTTGACCGATTTTTTTTTTTCAATTTTACTGGCGTGGCTAACGTGGCTCTGGTAGACTTTTTTGAAGCTTGACATTGGCGTAGGTTTTTGGCGGGCACGCGGAAAGTGTCATAGCGCTGCAGTGTTTTATTTTCTAAATTTGGTGTGCATTCGAGTTTTTATGTGTAAAAATGGTGTAGTTTTAGACATCACCGCTTGGACAAAGCACACAAGTATAGGAGAGTGGAATATTGTAGTGAAATGTGATTTTTCGTGTTGGTGTCAAAATCACTCTAAGAAAAGCTTCTAGTAAAGTCTCCACTACTTTACTAGGGCAACTATCATCCGTCATCGTCATCATCATCATCATCATCATCATCATCAACAATCATTTCAACTATACTTATCACAAAATAATAAGAAATTCCCAACTCGACACTGGCAAAATTGTCCCCTGAATTGGATTGATATGTTGCCATCTAAGAAAAAAAAGAAGAAGAAACAGCTAGTCCTTAAATTGGGAAGTGACATATTTCATATTTATGACAACAAGTTTGACACTTGACAGTGACGGGAACTAACAAGTTAAAGAACAGAAACCGCTAAGTTATTTTCATCTTCGTGGATCTGAATTTCCATTGATGTGGTATTAGAATAGTCATATTTTACTTAAGTTAATTAATGTGAAAAGTTATTTTTTGCTATCCTCTTATAATAATGAATCCATGCTCAATTGCCACGCCTCAACAAGACTCGGAAGGAGATGGAAGATGGAATAGTATTGTAAGTTTTGACTAATTTATATGGGGTATCCTAGAGGCATGCTTGACTGTCGATAGATCGGCAGACAAAGTGATATATTGAATGTTTTTTTTATATCACGTGAGATGAGATGTTATCAAAGATACGTTAAACGACAGTCCAATTATTGTTATTCCAAGTAGCTACGATTGCTAACAACTTAATTAATATTAAGATTTTTTAATTACAGCATAACAGATTCCTATCAGATGCAAAAGGGAAAGATGGTGAGGTGATCTTTATAGGTGATTCCATTCTACAGGCTTTGGAGCATACTGATGTATGGAACCAATGGTTTGCTCCACTCCACTGCCTTAATTTTAGTATTCACAATGATCAGACTCAAAATGTTTTATGGCGTATTAAAAATGGCGAGCTCGACCATGTTGACCCTAAGGTAAGTGACTTTATTAATAAATATTCTTCGTAATTTATAACCTACCATGATATGCGAGAGTAGGGCCTGTTTACCGGCCCTGTGGCTAATTCCAGCTTTACACTTGTTTTGTTTATTAATGCCAACTTTTCTTAACTTAGTGATTTCAATGTATTTGACTCTAGTTAATGTATCATCATTCCCTGAACCCTTTTTTCCAACTCATGTATGTTTTGTTTAATTCATTTGTACATTCTTTCATCAGTGGGATTTGCTGGGGTTTTGGCACATAAAACTTATAGAAAAGTAAACGATATAATATCTAATTTAATTATAAAAAGAAATGTGTTAATTGATTAGTCCAATAGCTGCCTACTTTATTTAGCTGCAGATAGAGGTTAGGGTTTCCAAGCAAATGACACTTTCTAACCAAACCTCAAAATAGTTGGCATCCTAGACCATCATAAAAATAGCCTTGTATTCCGAAATTTTTGGATTAAAACATTCCAAATATTTCGGGATACAAGGCTATTTTTATGATGGTCTAGGATGCCAAGTCTCAAAATAATAAGTCTTTAAAATTATGTCTTTGCATTTCCATTCTTAAAAATGGTATTCACAATTTGGGCTATGAAGGAAACCATTTAACTGCTAGTGCATTTAAAGCTGAACAATTCCCTCAAGCATTGGAGCCCATGGTGCTTTCCTACTCCAGTTTTGATTTGATTAATATGCTAAATGTTGTATAAATACCTTAGCTTGGTAGGAAAATCATAATCTTTACATTGTATAAATTGCTTCCTTGTCCCTGTTCATTGAGAACTTCTAAATTACCTAGTAGCTAATAATTAGAAGGTGAATGTCAATAGTTAGGTACTGTTGAATTATGATGACAATTGTCAAAGATGATGAAAGAAACCAAGATGATTGGTGCTCTGTTGTGATATAACATTTGTTTCTTTTATCATAGATCTACAAAAGTCCCTGATAGCAAAATTATCTATTCCTTGAAGATAACCTGCTACTAACATAGTTTATGTTTAGCATTTAACTAACTAAAAACTAATAAAACATATTACATGACAGTAACATGATTTTATTGACAATTTTTTTCCATATCATAAGATTTTACTAATATTAAACCCGCGCGAAGCTGGGACCTAAGCCTCTAATATTATATATGATAGAAAAATATAATAATAAGAAATAATTTTTTTCACATTCCATGCACTTAGCGAAATGGGAAAGCTCTCCCGTGCTGTAAAAAGGGTCTCCGTGACGCGTGCACTTAAATATTACATGTATGCAAATGAATAAAATTGATGTGTCTGTTTGTAATGTCAAAACAACAAGTTTTTACTAAATGGGTATGAATGTATATCTGAAACTGTCTGTCTGTTGGCTCCCCTAATCTCCGGAATGGATAGACCGCTTTTGACGGGACTTTCACCAGTAGATAGCTAATTATATAAGGTATAACAGGTCTATATTCCACGCGGTTGAAGTGCGTGGACACTGCTAGTAAAATATATATTGTTGCATACATATATTGTTGACGTCGGTACTCGTTCTGCTGCGTGGCGATAGTGGACGCGACTACTAAGCAATACGAGCGGATTCGTTGCCCGATCAGTGCAAATATTTGTATGCAAATATATGTATAAAGTATCTATCGGTCTGGTTGCTATACAGACACCTTCAGCAGTCATTACGGGTTGTTGGAACCCTAAATGTCTAACTACCAAATTTCGATATCATCAATTGATTGTGGATGTCAGATAGCAAGGGCTCCACAGAAAACATCGAAGTTCAGCCGCATCACAGTTAGACATAAATCCGACCCCAACTAAATCGGGAAAAAGGCTCCTAGAATATTGAGGTTGTACCTGAAATAGTGTTTAAGTAGTCGGCATTACAATTGAGAGATACACTACTGATGTGAACCTACTCCTAATGCATGGAATTCAGTCTAGGTTAGCTGGAATAGTAGTAATTTGTTCACTAGTTGGTTTTTTTTACTCATTTCATGCTTACAAGTTTTTGATTTATCAAATTCCACCAGATCCACCCGCTTTACATGCGAGCCACTTCATCCATTTCCCCTCCGCTCCCCTTGGGAGAGTCCGGTTAATCCAGCTGTCATGGCACACCGTGAAACCTTTTTGTGTCCTTGCAGAAGCTCGCAATCTGGTCCACCTGCATATTTCTAAGGTCCTGTGTACCGAATGTGTCCGAGCCCAGCAGGTTCCATCTGATCAATGAGTACACGGGACACTCGGCCAGCAGGTGGAAGCTGGTCTCCTCGCTTTCCATGCACTCCGGACAGTTGGGATCGGTCTTCACTCCTATTACTGTTAGGTGTCTGTTTAGTCTACTCCATCCTGTAATTATCTCAGTGACGACCCTTATGTTTGCTTTAGATAGTTTAATCATTGTGCTCGTCTTTTTCTTGTAGATGCCTTTGATGAATATCTTCGACTGTCTCATCTCTCCATCTTCGGTTTGTTTTAGCTGTAATACTGCAGCCTTCATGACCGGTCACCCAGACTAACGTCAATTCGGCTTTGTTGGCCACTTCGTTTACCGTTCCTTTGCGTTCCTTTACAATTGCTGATATTGTCTCCACTTTTCTTAGGCCTTTTAGCGCTGCCTAGCTATCACTGTATTTAGTCACTCTGTTGATATTTTCCAAGTGCTTGACTCTCTCAGCGCATTCCTTGATGGCTTAGACTTCCGCTTAGAAGACACTGGCGTACTTTCCTAGGGGTATTGATCTATTTATCTCTGATCCATCTTCGCATTCGGCTCGGATCCCGAGAGCTTTGTGGTTTCCTTTTTGGAGCCGTCCGTGTAGCAGACTATGCCTCCTGTGGCTGTTCTCAAGTCTTCTCTTGTTCCTATGTGTATTCTGTATTTTTTGTCGAAGGTTCTCTCCTTTTTTATTAGGTCGTTATTGGAGAGGATCATTGACAGTTTCCCTTCATAGTCCCTGCTGATACTGGCTTGGCCAAATAATTGATGTAATGTCGATAGCTAATTTTCGTTCTATTATTATGTTGTAGGTAATAGTTGTGCATGTTGGGACAAATAATGTTGAATATACTCCAGAGCAAGTTTGTGAAGGTATACTAGAAATAATTAGAACAATCAGAGAGAAACATCCAAGTGCTTACATAGTTTTGCCTGTAAGTATAAACTTTTAACAAAGTTTTCATTCCTAAGACGACGGTAAGTTAATCAGTATGCAAGCATCATTACAAGGATAGTATGTCACACTAACATGTAGTAATAATGTAGTTTCTATGAGCTGGATAATTAATGTTATTTCAAAAATATTTTTATTTACCTATATCAACCAATTTGGCTTAAAATGTTATATTTATCGTTGTTATTGTTGTCAGAGTCTACTACCTCGTGGTCAATATCCAAATACTTTAAGAGAGAAGAATTCAAAAATCAATCAACTTTTGCGTGAAAAAGTTACGAACATGAATAAAGTCGAAATGGTGTTTATAGATAAAGGTTTCATACAGACTGATGGCACTATTAGTCATCATGATATGCATGATTACCTTACACCAACGAATGCAGCTTGCAGAAAAGCATTTGAACCTATTTATGATCTCCTCCAACAAATTTTGTCTGAGGGAGAACCTGAAAAAGACTTAACACCCTCTGAATAATGCAATTATTGTATTTTTATTCCATAGCAGCTTTTTTTATTGTGCAGCAAGCTCATTGTGATGGAAACAGTAGTACTTATGATTAGCTTTTTATATTAAGCTGTTGCAGTTGACACTTAGTCAGACATTTTAACATGTATTGTACTTTATCAACATTCCAAATTAGCATTATCATGTTTTAATCGGCTGTGTTTATTTAATTAATCTCTACATTTGATGTATAATTTACAATTGTTTGTTATGTATAGAAGCTTCCTATAATATATAAGATTAAACTTATGTATTTTTGGCCCACTTAATTTGAGGACAGGGTTTAGTTATACTTATTTCATATTTATTTTTTTATATGTCCTTGAAATTGTTTAATGTTAGGCTCAAAAGGTCTTTTCTAATGTTATTTTTTAGTACCACTTTATAAAGTTTTGTTATAAAGCTTAGCAATATTGTTAATTTAATTTTAAAATATTTTTCTTATAAGTACTCACATAAGCAAGTACATTAGTAGTTGTAAGTATTAAAACTTTGCACATCACAGTAATGGAATTGTCTGTAACCAAAGATGTTTGAATATTAACCAACCAAAGTTATATGAATTGCAATGGATGATATTATATTACTTACATGCAATTCTATTTTTGATATCAAACTACATTTTAAACATACCTAACATAATATTATCTTATAAGTGCATGTAGTTTTTTTTTTTTTAACTCATCTCTTCAACTGTTGCGAATAAATTTCTGCACAGAGCGTGCATAATTTACAAAAAAAATGGATGTCAATATCACTGTAGATGTATTTAGCAACTATTTAACTTTAAGGTACCTACTCAAGATGCCAAACAAGTTTGCTTGAATCTCCAAATGTTATGTAATATTTACACTGACGGACTCATAAACTGCATCAAAGTAATAGACGACTTTGAAATAAATATTTTAACCAAGTATGCATACTTTCTATACAGATTTAAATTGAAACCTCTAGATTGGTTCGTGAACTTTAAAACAGCGTAGGGTCATATCTTTAAGTTTAAGTTTATGTACTGGAAAGGACCTTAAGACTTTTTTTGAAGAAAAAACAGAAATTTAAGAAAAATTGGTTTAATTAAAAAATTGGTTTTAACAATAGACACAAACTTTATGCAAGGGTTTATTTGTGTTTTAATAAGGTGTATTACCCCCGCGTGCCCTTATTACGGATTCTAATCGGTTCCACATAGATTTTATAAGGGTTTTTAAAAGATCTTGCGGAATATTGTCCCATTCTTCTGAAAGTGCTGTTCTTAGTGCTGCCACTGTCGTGGGCGAAGGGTTTCTCGCATATACAGCTCTTTTTAAATTGTCCCAAACATGCTCGATGGGATTAAGATCCGGGCTGCGTGCTGGCCAATTCATTGTACGTATCCCAACCTCTTCGCAATAATGTTGAACTTGTGCAGCTGCATGCGGCCGGGCATTATCCTGCATTAAAGAAAAATTTTCGCCTATGAACCCCATGTAAGGCACCACGTGATCTTCTAATATCTCTGTTATGTAGCGATGTGCTGTCAAACCCCCTCTATTACCGTTTTGACGGACCATGTCTATGAACACAAGTTCTGTTCGCCCGTTCATCGATATGCCACCCCAGACCATACATGAACCGCCTCCAAAAGGAACACGCTCCTCAATGCAACTTTGAGCATATCGCTCCCCACGTCGACGATAGACTCTTCTGCGACCATCTGCACCATATAAACATGTCCTACACTCGTCCGTGAACAATACAGAGGCCCACTGCTCTTCTGTCCAATTAAGGTGATGACGCGCAAATCTTAAGCGAGCTTGTCTGTGAGCTGTAGACAACTTTGGACCATTTGCTGGTCTAAAAGGGGTGATATCCGCTTCCTTTAACCTTCTTCTTATTGTTCGTGCACACACGTATACTCCACGCACTTCATTAAGCTCGGTTTTGATGTTAACTGACGTAAGGAAACGATTTCGCAGGGAAGTTATAACAATAAATCGGTCATCACGACCTGTGGTTGCTCGAGTTCTGCCTGTACCACGTCTCCTCCTGTAAGAACCTGTCTCTACAAACCTTCTGTATATTCTAGAAACCGTAGACTGGTTTAAATTTAAATTTCTACCAATCGTTCGTTGATCCAAGCCCTCCCGCACCAATGCTACAATTTGTGCCGCTTGTTCGGACGAAGTATCCATATTATGGTTCAAAAACTCTCGATGTGTTAAAAAACTAACCCAACAATTATGCTGGTAACAATAATTCAATTGACAAAACAAAAAAAATCAATGAGAATCAATTTAAAACTTTGCTATAAATAACACGCAAATCTGATACTACAAGTAAATTTTCTTTTCCCGGCTATATTCATTTGTTTTACTGCAGTTCTATTTTTAAATTTAATTTTTTTTTAAGATTAAGAGCCAGTCTTTCCATATTTATATAATTTAATCTAAAAAGTTTGCATACTTATTATAAAAAATCCTTTTAGAGTAAACCTGAACTTTGATGCAATTTATGAGTCCGTCAGTGTATTTGCATGAAGAAGCTTGAAAGTAAACAGTGCAATTATTTCTAAACATTTGTTTTATTGTTAGGTACCCGTTTGCTAAAGATAATTATATAAATTATGTCATAGTTTATTAGAGTGAAACAGCAACAAACTAAAATACACATTGGCTACATTAATTGCAACTGTAAATGTAACAATAGTCAAACCAACATTTTACCAATTTATGCAAAATTGCAAAATTAGCCCAATATTGACTACCATCTCTTGACAGTACCATTTTTATTTTGCAGTACTATTTATATTTCCAAGTACAAAATGTATCAACAAAAAATCACAGAATCAATGAAAGTGCATATGAATGTCAAAATGTCACAATTTTATAGGTATCTCAAGAAATATCATAAAAATAAAGTGAAAAATCTCTTTGAAAATGATTGTTTCGCTGATTCTAGGAGTTTTTTATAGTATCTTCTCTTTACATCTACTTAGTAGATTATGTATCAGCAGTCTAGATAGCATAGTTGGTTTATTTATATATTTTATTTATTTATTCCCAACTTTTTTACAAAATATTGATCAGGCTATTGTTGCACTTGCAGTCGGAATTATCCCTTCAACAAATCAGAAGTCTACAGTCTACTACATTCATTATTAAATTGGTAGATTAAAATTTGTTAAATAACCTATTGTAATATAATTTGAGGGGTAACATAGGGCTGCCATGTTGTATTGATTTATCATATATGTTAAAGTTACTCTTCTGGAGTCTGGTCAGGTATTGTTCAACAGTTATCGCTGGCAAAAATATCTGCCTCGCATTTTTTGGCACATCAATACTTTTTGCCTGAAAACAAAAAAAAAGAATATTATGAATTTTTTTTTTCATATGACCATAAGTCTAAAGAAGGTTTTAAACAAAAATTCCGAGAATGGTAACAGAATTCAGTGAGCATTAATTAGTATAGTATAATTGGGTGTATTTTTTTAGCAAACGTTATTAATACAGATATTATGTTACTAATTTTGGATATTTTTGTTTAAAACCTGTTATATATGAAAAAAAATATTGTGGTATCTGTCTAGCTGTTCTTGAAATTTGCAATTAGCAACAGCCATTTTTATATGGTATAAATATGAACATAATTTTATTATGTTAAGCTTCTGCAAGGAAAGAAAAAGGTTTGCTGGCACCGTGAGAGCTGGATGAAGGACAGGGAGATGGATAATATGGCTCACAGAACTCTCAGGTGGATAATCTGTGCAATCTACAGTGTCTTCGCAATAAATTAATAATATACATAATATATAAGACAAAATATAGGTAAGTGGACACCGGGCTCAGAGTTAGAGGCTTTGTTGATTAGTGATGAAGATGTTATATAATTGTATATACCTTTCGTAAATGGCTATTTGCTCTGCTTGCAATCTCATATACTACATTCCTCATATTTTCACTGTCAGTACCCCTTAGAACATTTTCTTGACTCAGTCCATTTTTCATTAGAATGTCCATTGGTAGAGAAACTATTTTATGCATACTGGATACGTGGACAGACCTAAAAATGTGAAAAAAATATCTTTAATCATGTATCAGTTAACTAAGTTACACTTAAATGTTGGAATTTTTTAGTTAATTGTGCTTTACATAATTATAATTTAACTGGCTAATCTTTCCTGGCTTTGCCCATGACATATTTCGAGCCCCTGTTGCAATCCACATAGGCCAGTAATGTATGTTAATTTGCCTTCTGACGTTTATACCTATTACCCCTGTACGGGCCCGCCCTCGTCCCAGTCGCTTCGACTATTTATCTATCAGAGACTGTGGGTGCGAACTGGGCAAGGACGGGTGAGCTGGATTTCGAGGACAGACCGACACGGCGATCAAGGCGGACAGGTCGTTCCGAGCGGTGCGTTAGGAGCGAAGGTGCTTGAGGGAGCGCGTCTTCGTGGACGTAGCTATCGACGGAAGGATCCGAAGAATCTTGTAGCGAGGAGCGGCAAATGAAAGAGCAGTACTTTCTTCAACGATAAACTTCTATTTGTTTATTCTCGGAGATCCTCGCTGTACAACTGTTAGTGGCCGACTGAATTGTTGCGCGGCTAGCGCCTATATTTATACTACAGATTTGACCTTGAACTCGAGGGCACGAGGCGACGCGATCAATTGGCGCGCTATTCGCGGAGCGCGTTTCTAGCTCTCGATAGGCCCATATGCGGGCTATCGATGCGTCGCGTCGTACCCTATTTTTCTTACAAGAATCTTATATAATACTATTTCTTATAAGTCTAATGAGTATATAAACGAAATAACAAACAATAACTATGAACGAACTATAAAACGAAATGGGTAAATAAAATCCTATGCTATACTTAAATCTATCACCTATGCTATACGAATCGAAATTTATTTATTTACACTTATGTACTAAAACTATCTATTTACTATATCTATATGTTGTTCTGCACAACCCCATTACTTTAGAAAGTAGCGTGATGTGATGTTGATGATAAGTAAAGCTTTATACCTCAGAATATTTGCTATTCCTTGGGCTTTTCCAAGATGAGAAGCAGCATGGTCTGCATGCACACTAGTTACACCTGCTACACTTAACAGTAAATAATATAATGAGGACACAGATTCTTCAGTGTACTTGTCAATGTCATCTAAACTGCTGAAATGTTTTGATTTTGAAAACTTGCTCCTTGATGATATGAGTCTCTCTAAATGCCTCTTCTGAAGGCCATAACAACAGCACACCTGTAATGTAACATAATTTTGATCACAAATAAAACCCAAGTAATAAAAGATGCACAAAAAAAACTAATGGCATTAGATCAGTTGACTATATAGGGGATCAGACAAATTTTCAGAAAGTATTTTAAATTGATCTTCATATAATACTTATTTAAAAAAAAAAACTATTTATTTATAGTTACTAAGTACTCAAAATCATGTTTTTATACAGTTTGACCAAAATTCCCTTTTGTGTGATCTTGTGATTTTGTCAGATTCCATATATTGTTGTATTGTGGTACTGAAATGTTGCAGGAGATGGCTTAACTAAATGATTATCATAAATAGAGCGAGTCGCCTCACTTCCGCATTATTGGATTTAAAATGCTAAAGGAATTTAAATATGCACTTTTTATGACAGAGGTGCGATTTTCTTCACCTAGGTTTTTTGTAAATATGTTTATGACTCCCCCACACTTGGCCACTCTAAGTATTACTAATAAATAACATTATGCCAACCATACCTTGAACAACTCCTGTGCTACAGGATTAGCAGGTATGTTTTGTAAAGTTTGTTCTTTTTTGAACATTTCTTTGAGAGCATCTTGCCAAAATTGTAATCGAAATGTAGCGGTTTGTGCATCACTTGTCTGATCTTGTATCCGAGCTACTTCCACATTGAAAGCTCTTATTACAAATGCTGGTGAACGAATAGAATTCGTCATGAGAAGAGTTGCCAGAAAGTTTTCGTAGTCATGCTGTCTATCTGTGAAACATAATTAGAAAAGTACCAGAAACTGCCTCATATTGCAATATCTAATTATTTTCATTTATTATTGTATTTACTTTACAATATTTGCACAGTAATCCAATGATGTTTGATCAGAACTAGAATTTTTGGTTACTGCCCTAGTTGTGATAATAGCACGCGTAGATGTTTTAAGCAAATTTGTAAGGATACCATTTTTAATCATTTTATCAATTAATAAATATACAATCCTAGTTTTAAGTCTTACTATTAACAAATCAACAAATGAAGTAAATTGTTTATTTTGAAAATCAGATTTTCATTATTTTTTGACTTGACACATGACACCAGTTCAACAACAACATTAAAAGTTTTTTAAATGGAAGCTAGTGTGCGCCGTTTGGCTATAGGGCCTTTTAAACTAAGCCAGTTCTATAATAGGAAAATGAATGATGATATTTTACATGGTAAACAAAAACAAAATGGAATCGTTTTATAAATTTTATTGTTATCATGACAGATAAAGTCAATAGTATAGTTCTGTTTTATTTTGTAAGTTGTCTTATGTAGTAGTGATCACTTGGTGGGAACTGGGATTAACGTTAGGATGTTGATGATATGCATGCACTTCAACGTTCCAACCCAGAACGGGTACAATGTAAGTAGATAAAATCGAGACTACTCTCATTAGTGTAGGTATTCGTTTGGGGACGACTAAACTACTTAATCCTAGTTCAATTCAACCCCACTAACACACAAGTACATGTGCATTCACCGCTAAGAAAACCCTATTTATTAAGGTGTAGAAACTCGCAACTTCAGGAGAGACTTAAGAGACTTTGCCTCACTGTGTGTGTTCTACCGCCTGTACAATTGTTTGTGCTAAGAAGAATTTATTCTATACTAGCTGTTGCCCGCAGCTCCGCCCGCGTGTACTTTTGATCCCGCTGCTCCATTCTGAGCATTTTCATATTTATTTACCTTTTAAACCTTCTGTGTATTTCCACAAATAATTCAACACCAAAATTAGTCAAATCGGTCCAGCCGTTCTCGAGTTTTAGCGGGACTAACGAACAGCAATTCATTTTTATATAGGTATATTATATAGATGATACTCACGCTCACTTTCTATTATCACGCTGCTAGTCACATGCAAGGAGTTCATCCTTATAATACAATATGAACGGAAACGGTGCGGTATGAAAAGATTCATCCAGCTGTGGAATGAAGTCCCACCTGTGATTTTTCCAAGCGACTACAGTTTGGGTTAGGTTTCTAGAAAGTCGGCAAATGTCTATAGGCCATGATGACCACTTTCCATCAGATAGGTCGTGTGCTTGTCTACAACCTAAGTGTTCAAAATATAATATATGTATTTTATAGTAATGTAAAAAAAATACATGGTTGCGTTGTTTCGTAGCATCCAGCAAGCTCAGCGTGTGGATGTTACGATACGAATATAATTAATTATTCCACACTCACGACACGAGGCGTCTCTTTCGGGCGAGAAGTGCACTTTGCAACTTAAAATATGAATAATTCAATTGAATCTAGGTATGTATACTATTATAAAGTTGTAAATTAATCGAGTCTGTATCTTGAAAATATGTAGGTACCTATTAAAAATTTTAGTTGTTCAGTAATTTTAGTTTGTTGAGTTATGAACACAAATACTTTTTTAAAATTCTTATCTAGTTGTTCGCGGTGGACACAAAAACTACTGAACGGATTTTGCTGTAAGTAGATTTTTTTAATAGAGAGGAGAGGTCTTCAAAAGCATAAAATTAAGTAGGTACTTAAGTATGTTTTTAATCGTAATCGGTTGAGTAGAACAAAAGATACTTATGACCAAAAATAGCGATGGAGTTCCACCCATTACTTAGCTAGTGCTTAATACGAGTATTTTGATAATTACAATACCTATACAAGAGGTTATCTACCCTACAGTACCTGTTCAAAAAAAATTGTCTTAATACAATCTAGACCCAACTGACCCAAGTTAAGCATGGCTTGCAAAATAGGTTCTAGAGAGAAAACATACCTACTTTGTACCTACTATACTATCCTAATTCTTCTATTGTAGATAAGTAATACACATGTATAACTGTAGGAACCAACACCGAAACATGCAATTAGACATTCATGCATACAAATAGGTATGTGCATTGGTAGGTAGTCGAATACACTTTACATTATCAAATAAATAGGTATGCCACAGAGACCGTCTTTAATATTATCGTATATTGAACACAACACAGAGCAGTGGGGTGGGGAGAAAGCGTCCATTCGGCGACGAAGGCTTTAAAAATACTTGAAAATCGGGAATAGTACTACTTTCTCTCGAGCCTACATGTACTTATCTAATATTTTTCTCATAGGTTTATAGACTTTTGAGGAAAAGAATGTATGTATAGGTAATATTATTTTATAGAAAGCGCCCGTTCGGCGACGATGGTTTTATGTAATATTTTTCTCATAGGTGTACCTATGTACTTTTGAGGAAAATAATGTCGGTAGGTAAGTAGGTAAATAAAATTGAAATGTCTACCTAAACAACAGAATCAGATAGGTTGGTACCGCGTAATTTTTAAATTCGTAGAGAAAAAAGTAGCAAAATAAAAAAATTGAATTAAGAACTGTTGTATTATGGCGCTATACTTACGCAATAGTACTTACCTACGTTTACCTAATATCTACATAGACACTTTTTAGGCTAGACTTCTTCTGAAAGTCTACAAGAGTATGAGGCCAGCAAGGGACTGAATTTTAAATAGGTATCTATTAATGATTAAAATTGGATAAAGTGAACATCCAAGACGGGGTTTTCAACGGCGCTATTTATGTAGGTACAGGTACTACGTACTACGTACTACGTATTTACTAAGTAGGTGTGTCAAGAGTAACGCAGGCCCAATTCCGTTTTATCTAGGAACGGTTCAGATGAAACGTAATTGCGCGCAATACGAATAAAATTGCCGTAATTACATACCTATGTTCTAAATAATGACGTGTGCAAATCAAAGTACCTACAATGCAAGTGCAAACGTCGCAAAATCGCTATGACGCATATTTTGCAAGGATTTACTTATATAAACAATAGTTAAGGCGCAGTCCTTCACTACCTACCGATTAAAAGAATAAATAATAAAACAAACGGGGTGAGCTAAATAAAACCGTTTAATATGACGCCATTTAATTCTGTTAAATTCAATTACCATCAAAACCGTGTGCATTGTGTGCAATACCAGGGGTGAGTGTGACGTCTCTGGTCTTGCACAGTCAAGCTGTAGTAGATTAGATGGTAGTCACTCCTGTTAAAGTCGTATAAAGCATACCAAAATGAGAAGAAGGAGTATGTGGACCCCACACTCAGAAGTGAAAGTTTCAGAGGCACATGTATGGAAATTATCATTTTTGTGGCATTCTCAACACATCTATCGCTATTGTGCTTTTTTCTCTTTATTTATTACTAGATGACCCGCGCAACTTCCTGCGTCACCCCGTTTTTGCAACATTTTTCAATCCTGCTGCGCGCCTGTTGGTCGTAGCATGATGTTATATACATATAAACCTTCTTCTTTGACCATTCTATATATTAATAAAACCGCATCAAAATCTGTTACGTAGTTTAAAAGATTTAAGCATACAAAGGGACATAAGGACATGAGAAATAGGGACAGAGAACGCGATTTTGTTTTATAGGTAGTACTATGATGTAGTGATTGGAGACTTTTGCACACGCCAATTCCATTGTACCTTTCTACATACCTGGCACATTAATTAACTTACAAATCGTAACGCTTTACGTGTACCTACACAATATTTGCTGAAAGATACCTACATCATACAGATTTACCTACGTTTAGCTCATAAAATAGTTCCTCTCCAGTAGCTTGATATTCCGCCAATAACTGAAGGATATCTTCTACAGAAGGTACCACAAAGCCTCAGTTTGGTGAATACATTTTTTTCATTATAAATTCAAACTTATTGAGCGGCATCAGTATAGTTTGGGCAACGACAACCAGTTTTCTACTACACGCCATTTTGATTTCTGTAGAAGTACCCCTATAGGTGCGTCCAGACTTGTGACATGAACAGCGGACCGGACAGCGTGACATCAAGACAAAACGTTGAGTGCGGACGTAACAACTTAAGGCAGGCACACAAACTAGAGTTGTGCTGGCACTGCCACCAGTCGATCGATGGTTTCATTTAAACTCGGCTATCACGCAGCTGAATACGAAATATGTTACGTAAATGTAGACGCGGCATATGAGTACTGCCATCATAATTTAAAGAATGAGATACTTCAAGAAGGGCAATAGAGAAGGTTTCTACATTGTCCGCAGCACGAATCTCAAGCCCCTGATGTTGCATTGCACATGTCGATAGGCCATAGGAACAACTTTCCACCAGGTGAGTCGAGCCCTGTCTGTCACCTAGGTGGTATCTAAAACAGTACATTATTGTAATTATAAACAGAGGGGTAATGGCTACCCCTGATGATGTAAAGACGGAACTAATGATAAATAATTTAAAAAAAAACCCGATGCGCAGATATTTAGAAATAATAAGTAATAACATAACATGAAATAAACTCACGCCTATATCCTCGAAGGGGTAAGCAGAGGTGCTAGCAACCACATTTCGCCAGTTTATGTTTAGGTCCCAATGTAATAAGTGGCGAGCCTATTGCCATTAACCGGGCACATATAAACCTGCGATAAATACACACATAACTTCGAAAAGCATCGAAAAGTCATTAGTGTGTGCCATGGTAACCTGGGTCGAACCCGAGACCTCGTCTCAGCAGTCCATTACCCATACCACTAGGCTACCGCGGTTCATCATAATAAGTAATAAACATTTCCTTTAATTTATAGCCAGGCTCTCAATAATTTCAGTTAATGATGTTTTATATATTGTAAGTATAATAATAGATATTTCTTGTTCCATACTTCTTGGTAGTACAGGGAGTGAGTGTTAGGGTAACGCAACCGACAACGAAAACAGGCGATACCTACTTTCTACTGATCAGTTCAGTTAGCTACTTTTTTTTTTATTATTGCAATACTTTTTGGTACCTTATTAACAGTATTATTGCGCGAATATAGCCATTAAAAGTATTTGATATATTATGCTATTAGAGTGCAGCATGCACACTTGCAATGAATGAACTTGAAATGAGTCCTGCCTGCTTCCTTTTCCTTTATCCGTTCATTATTTTAATTTCATCAAAAGAGATAGGTACCTACACCTTTCGTCTTCATTAGCGTAGGTACACAAAAGTTACCACGATGAGACGAAGAATAAGTGATCAGGGACACCTTCTCCTAACGATTCTGATTATAATCTTTATTTTAATTTGGGGTTTAGGTATATCCAACCAGGATAATATATGTCAACCCTATCGTAACTTAAAACAATACAAGAACAATAATTATGAGTAAGATTCACAACTTAAAATAAACTATAACTATTCTTCGTTGGAATTCTCTAACCCAAACTAAAGTATTTCTTTCAAATATCTACCTCCAATGACACAACTAAGTAATTTACGATTTTATAACAGTACTTTAGATAACCCTTGTAACCGGTTCAATAAACTCGAGCTTACGAAGAAAGTTCCTTCTCGAAGTTTACAGTAGATGTAGGTGCTTAATTTTGTTATAAGTAGGCATATCTAATTTAATTTAAGTCTTTATTTTGTATAATTATTATTTTATTTTTAGTTTTAAGTAGGTATTTAATAACTAATTCATATGATAATATCTGTGAAATATTTTTTTACAATATGTTATAATAATATGTAGGTATATACCTACTTAAAATAAATTAACATTATTTTTGAAACGGTAAAAATATTAAATAAATAATATGTATGTTATGTAATAGTAAGTTATTAAATAAGGAGTAGGTAAGTAGTACCTAGGTATATCTAATAGGAATACATTAGCATTAAAAATACCTTTTATTATTGGCTGATCTGATTCGGGTCATATATTATTTCTTTTACATACTTACCTATTAGGTATATCAGGTAGGTAGGTAGGTACGTATCATTCTTTGTTTTATATAGAACTAGCTGACCGACGCAACTTCGTCTGCGTCACTCTGTTCTTGCAACATTTTACACTTCTGCTCCGCACCAGTTGGTTGTAGCATCATGTTATACAGGGTGGAATTTTGTAATGCCACCTGAAAGGGAAGTACTCTTAATACTGTAGATAGAAAGTTTTACTCAAAGGAAACATTCCTTTATTTTTGAAAAGAAACAAAACTGCATTCAAAGTTTTTTTTAAATTCGCTTGCCGCACCCGATAATCGAACCGACTAAAATCTGTAAAAGTTGCATCCTGTACTTTTATTGCATCGGTCGTTAGGGTCAATTATAAGGATGAAATCTCTCTAACAAGCTTCATAAATTAAATGAAAGGAAAACAATGAAATCCTAAATTATTTACAAAAAAATGGTAAACTATCTAATTAATTGTTACCTATAAACCTTCCTCTGCTGAAAATCTGTTGCGTAGTTTTAAAGATTTAAGCATACCTACATAGGGATATAGGGACAGGAAAAGCGACTTTGTTTTATACTATGTGTGTGATTCACAGGAAAGTTGAATAAGTACCATTCTCCTAACGTTACGCGCAGTCCTTTGAATATTAATTTATAGGTAGGTAGGTATCATTTGAGTTGATCCTTTAATATTTTAGGAATTCAAGATAGGTTATATACCTAATGTAGGTAGATAGTAGGTAGTATAGGTACTAGGTACCTACCTATCTATATTTCAATACAATTCTACCGCATGGTTAAAACTTGCTAACATTGGTAACTTAAATAGTTTTTATAGGTAGATACACGATGCATGGTATAATTTATTTACATCGGACGCGTCTCATGGAGTAAACATATTATTGCGCTATACGTATCAGTGTTAAATATGTGGCTAGTGGAATACTTAAACAACCTGATTCTATTGCCGTCATCACATCTACATTTTCAAACCTGTTCCACGACTCGAGGGGCTGAGCTTGTCAAACGCCATCGATCCGATACAAAAGTGAGTTGTATCGAAATGCGAGCTATATTCTCTATTCAAGTTTAAGTGTCGCCACAGCTTTCTGTATTCCCGCAAGTTTTGTGCCCATGTCGCGACGATCACGAGGCAGCAACGCTTGGGAGGTGCGTGCATCATCGCTGGCTCGCAATACCCACAACTTAATCAGAGACATTGTTGAAAACCTTCAGGTCGAGCCCAATCCGAACAAGCCGCTCATTGCACTATCAGTGGGTTAGTGTTTCATTTACTATCGATAAAATAACTGTACAATTACATTTTAAAACGTTACCAACTGTTATTTTGTGGTTTTGTGTGTGTATTTATTTAGGAACTGCAGTACGTCGTGTGTATTTATGATACGCAGGTACTTTTAAAGAATAAATTTCTCAATTATTATTCAAGTAATTAGAAGTTAGTAAAGAGTTAAAATTAATTTTAATAACTCTGTTAAAAACGGTGTTCTCAGTGAATGTTCTTTTAATAAAGTTCTTCAATTCAAACTTCAAGTTCGATTTCAACGTGCCTACTTAATCTGTGCCCAAAATGAAATTTTATTTGAATGCAAAGTTTAATGAAGTATTTTGTTTATAATATATTGGAGATTAGATGATTTTTATTTTGAATTAAGTAAGGAGTTTATAGTAGGTCGTGGGGCTCTATTCTCGGTTCATGTAAATTATTGTGTTCGCGCACACAATTATATTATGTCTATTCGTATCGGTATTACCTTGTAATATACATAAATAGTAGGTATACCTATTATGCATGAAAACAATCTATGATTCCATGTAAGTTATAATATTATTTCCAAAAAAAATAACATCTTGTTAACTATTGATTTATTTGTGGGAATTCAGTTCAATAGGTATCTACGAGTATAAACGCTAGGTCCGGAACGTAGTTTTATTTTAGAACTAGCCTCCGAGTTAATAATGAATAGGTAGGTATAAATTAGAAATATGTATACAGAATTGCAAAGGTATGTAGGTAGGTATTTATATGTGATAGGTATTTATCAGACCAGGATTCAGAACCAACATCTTATGGGTACCTACATAGCTTACGAAAAATCACTAAATTAAATTAGGTACTTTCCTACATTTATTATTTTAATCTTATAATTTAATATTCGAATTGAATCATAAAATTGAAGTAGGTTGCTTGACGTTAACCTATAGGTAAAGTGAAGTAAAGTATAGAAAATTCTGCAGGAGTAGTTCAAAAGATGTAAAAATTAGGTACAAAGAAAATTCCCGTAAGCCCGTGCCCATAAAAGGTCAAATAAGTATTTTGTTTATTTGAGTAAACAAAATAGGTAGGTATTTATTTCGAACCGGTGTTGTATTTGTCACCCAACACTTAAGGCATTTTTTCTAGATCATTCCAAAGTTACGTATGGGGTTGCATTTGACAGAGGAATGCGGCCGCGGCTGTAGACAAGGCTTAGGTCAACATCGCATACCACATCGAGCCCCTCTTCAATCTAATTGCGTTTATAAATTGCGTTCTTTGACAAATTTCAACGGAGTATCTTATAATTTTAATCGTGATTTCTATTGTGGATTATATATTTAAAAGGGAAATAGAGCTTTAATTGATAAATTCAATTTTTTTTAAACCAAAAGAACAGAAGGTATCATTTAAAATCAAACAATATCTATTGCTTCATTTTCTTCTTTATGTGCCTTTTCAGAATGAAGAAGGTCAGGTTCCTGAATTGCTCTCTTTCTCTTTAGTTCCCCAACCACTTCTTCGACGTCCAGCGTTTCTTCCCCTTTGCTTCGTTCATTATTATCAGCTGTAACAGCGTGTACTTACCTATCTTTCGTGCCTGAGTACGTGGCCTAGATACTCCACTTTGCATCTTTTTATGATTGGTGTTATTTTCCGGTTCATGTGAACACGTGGTAGCACGATCACATTTCTAGTTTCATCTCAAATGCATGCAGGTGTTTTGTGTTGTCTTCACAGTCGTACATGACGATAGGCTGGACCCGGAGCTTGATGTTCAGTGTCTTAGAGTCTTTACACATTTTATTAAACTATACCCACTCGAGGAAGTCCTGTCTTGATCTCAAGTTGCTTCACCGCCCAGCTATTGGTATGCCAGGGTTTGTGCCTGTATTCCTTGATATTAGCGTGACCTTGGTCTTGTTTACATTTAGACCCCGTTCCTCGCTACTTTTGCTGAGTTTTGTCACAATTGCCTGAATGTCATTTTCGGAAGCTATCACGCGAAAAGTATCATTTGCGTAATCCAGGTTATTAACGAGAATACCATCGATTTTCACTACAGCTTTAAAATCTTCTACGGTTTTCCACATCCTTGCTTCAGAGTAGATATTAAAAAGCACCTGTTGAACTCACGACAGTTATTAAAATTCGTCGGTATCTTCATTCCCGACCCTATTTCCTACTCAAGGCTCGTTCAGATTAAGCCTCCAATACAAATAAAAAGGGTAAAAAAATGTAGGTATTTAACTATGTTACTACTTTCGCCATTCTCACGTAAAACATGGTACTTATAGTAGACAAGGTCTTATATCAATTAACAAGAATAGGTAGATAAAAAAATATTTAAGGCATTTTATGTACAAGATAAAAAATACAGGAGTTTTACGTCATGCTTAAATATAACAGTGAGACAATTGTCTATTAACATAATTTACCTTAATTTTGTCTGATAACTCACAATTATTCATTGCTTAATATTTGATGCTATTTATATGCTATTTGTGATATTTATATGCTCGAATGTAAAGTTATATTATCATACCTTTTGTTATGTGAGGCTTGATTTTATTTTTTGTTTATTTTCATGTCATGAAATTTACAATTGTAGATATAACATATGAAATTTAATTCAGGTAGATATAATTTATGCTATGGATGTGCTTTGTATTCAGTGTGAATTTTCGCACTGAATATGAAACACAATGTTCAATGTTCAATGTTGAATACAAAACACATCCATGAATATGTATGCATTAATTTTTACGAATACCTAGGTATTTTCCACCGGAAAGGTTGTGAATTGTGTCTGATAATATTTATGGTTTATGGGGTTTCCACAAGTCTCGTCATTATAGCGTTAGTCTTAGTTGCAACCAATAAAATTGTCAACTTGATTTAACTAGAGTTGTTTGACCGCTCATTGCGCGGCTCCTCTTTCTTATGAACGACTGCTGTTTGAATCCTCAAAACCTTAGAGGAAATCCAGCGCCAATTAAAAGATAGGTATACCGGCTTGCAGGTGAAGTTGGCTTGGGCCCCTAAGATCTGATACCCTATTCACCCATATAAGTTTCTACAAATATTCAAATATTCAGATATAAATATTTAGTTTCCACTAGAAACAAGTATCATGCGCTACATATACCTGTGCTTAAAAAGTAGTAGTAATAAAATAATTTGGCAAATTTTGTATCGGAGACACGGATTTTAAGTAGGTAGGTATATATCAAGGCCAGCAGGATTTTTATCACAGCACACTCGCATTAATAATGTAAAATTGAGATCCTGTTGACCTAAATAATTTGATATCCATTTTTTGCTTATCTCAGGTGACCCGACCATTTTTGGGAACCTCAATCCGCCGGAGCAGGTGCTACAAGCTGTCAGAGACAGCATTGAATGGCTTGGTAGCAGGAGTTACGGACCTGCTAAAGGACACTTGGAGGCGAGAGAAGCAGTAGCACAGTATAGTGCCCACCAGGGACCGGTCACAGCAGATGACGTAATTCTTTGTAGTGGTTGCTCACATGCGCTTGAGCTTGCAATTACTGTGATCGCAGACTCTGGACAAAATGTGCTGGTCCCGCGTCCAGGTTTCATGATATACAAGACAGTGAGTGAGGGCTTAGGAATAAATGTAAAATATTACAGTTTACTGGTAAGTTTCTAATTGAATTTTATCCTTATATCGCCATATATCGGCAAGCATAATTTTAGTAGGTACTTATCACTCATTGTCTCGGGCCCCCTTACAGAAAACTGCAACCTCATGTCGGGCTTCATGCTTCCTTGTCTTGACGGTTCTTTCTTTTTCCTCGTTACCTACATACAGCATAGATGAAGAAGTCTAATCCTATGGGACATCCTATGGGGCAGTAGTAGTTTATTCTCATTTTTGTAGTTTAATGCTACAGTAACCATCTGCTTAGAGCTTTCTATACTATTCATTTATCTAGCCGGTATTGGAATAAGTAGGCTTAAGTCTTCACTCTAAGGCTTACTTAATGAGAACAATTTTTGGCCTAAAATGTTGTTGACTTCAGTCCTGTTACAAGTTTCTTAACAATATTTCTCATCAGTAACTACGTCTTTACATT
Organism: Pelosia muscerda; assembly: GCA_963691645.1. NCBI lineage: Eukaryota > Metazoa > Arthropoda > Insecta > Lepidoptera > Erebidae > Pelosia > Pelosia muscerda. Next base: position 13,355,688 of record OY829100.1, read on the forward strand.
CTTGAGATAGTTTATACTGTATGAGGAAACGAGCAAAAACTAGGGGCATAGTGGCAGGGGAGCAATATCAGGTGATGTTAAACAAGTTTCTAGAAGCATAACAAGTTTCTCGTTGATCGAATTAACATATTTCTCATTTGCGCTTTATTTTATAAATAACTGCGTAAATCCTTGATCAAAGGTTACATATTAGTATATGATATAGGTATAACAAAATTTAGTATTCTTATAAATACAAATAGAAATTTCAAAAATATGTCTCTATCAACGAATCAATCAACGAATGCAATATTGTTTTCAATAATTCCATTGAATTTCGTCAGACTTGAATCTATGCGGGGAATTAAAATTAAAATTGTTTTCGAGTGTAATTTTGACCGTACCTATTCTTAAAGTGCAATTAGCAGTTCTTACGTTTATAAATACTGTTTTTATACCACGATTTGAAATTCAGATTTATTTTCTTGTAATTTACCATACATTTGTCATATTGCAGCCTGATCAACAATGGAAGATAGATTTAGAAGACCTAGAGAACCAAATAGATGAAGATACCGCTGCGATAGTAATAACAAACCCATCAAACCCTTGTGGATCTGTTTATGACAAGGAACATCTGTACAGCATATTGGATATAGCAGCCAGAAACCACGTCCCCATTATTGCTGATGAAATATACGAACATTTTGTATTTTCCAATAACGAATTTAATGCTATATCAGCTCTTTCAAAAGATGTTCCAATTCTTACATGCAGCGGTATTACCAAGAGGTTTCTGGTGCCGGGCTGGCGGGTGGGTTGGGTGATAATTCATGACAGACATAATATATTAGGAAAAGAGGTCCGCAAAGGTTTATCGAATTTGGCGACCAAAATTCTAGGACCTAATACTTTAATACAACGAGCCTTACCGACAATACTATCATGTACACCGCAGAGTTTCTTCGACGAAGTAGTGCTGTTTATAGAGGTATGTTTAAATTGTAGTACCAGTTATATGTTATGTAGAATGATAATAACTTTTACTATACATTATATTGCTTACAAAGTTACTTCATCCTCACGCATTACGACCGGATCGGTGCGTATGAAAGGAACTCCATCCTGCACACTCTTAAGCTGTGAATTAAACTCCCTGCTGTAGTTTTCCAAGCGATTAGAATAAGGGTTTTTTAAGAATGAAATTAGAAGGTTTCTACAGGGTCGACAGCACGAGTGCCCATCAGGTGGGTTGTGTGCTTATCTGCCACCTCATTATTCTCTGAGCCCATTCCCAACTCAGTTGTTCGATATTTACCGTGAAGCGACTGCCATCGGACCTCCACAACCAAATTGGCGATATCGAAGTTCTATAGTTTGGTTAGTTGGACTTTTTGAGGGCTCCAACTACTCGTAACGACTGCCATAGATGTTCGAATGGCGACCGGGACCGACGGCTTAACGTGCTCTTCGACGTACGACCTGACCATATAGCCATAATCATGCATACAAATATTTGCACCGAGCGGGGATCGAACCGGTGGCTCCTGCGTAGCAGTCGCGTACACTACGGCCACGCCACAGAAGCTTGTCTGCCACCTAGGTCGTATAAAAGAAACTTAGCCTGACCCGAAGTATCTGCGAGTCAGATATTTCCCACGCACCGGCTGTCACCCTGACAGCTTGTGCAGGAACCCGCAACATAAATCATAGTGACCAAGCTTCATGAATCATGAATGCATCATCACTACATAGTATAAAATAAAGTCGCGTTCTCTGTCCCTATTTTTCTTGTCCCTTTGTATGCTTAAATCTTCAAAACTATGCAACGGATTTTGATGCGGTTTGTTTTAATAGATAGAATGGTTAAAGAGGAAGGTTTATATGTTTATAACATCATGCTACAACAAACAGGTGCGGAGCAGGAATGAAAAATGTTGCAAAAACGGGGTGACGCAGACGAAGTTGCGCGGGTCAGCTAGTTTTAATTATAATATAGGTAGGTAGTCAATAGGTTGTAAGTTGAGGCCGACAACAACTATAGGTACATATCTAACAATATTGTGTTTTGCTACTGATACATATTCATGTGGTTAATTTATTTCTACTTATCTAAGTTTAACATTGACCCTATTTTTTACTGAAGGTATAGGTACCTACTTAGGTACACAGTAAAAATGAGGGTCAATGTTAAATAAAATAAAGTTAGAGACTACGTATTAGGTAGGTACCGGTTGATACGACATTTCTAGTAGACTCCATAGGTAATTAAATTACCCACCTACCTACATTTTCATTTATCATTTTTTAATGTCACACTTGTAGACTCATTCAAAACGATTCACTTAAAAGTACTACCAACACGTACCTACGTTTCTAATAAAGTTCGTGAAAAAATTTTAGCCAACACAACGTTATAAGACATCGAAAGGATAAAAAAGTGAATAATTAAAAATAAATGTTTATATAATTAGGAAGCTAATGAAATGAATAATAAATGCTATAAGTATTACTCAAAGAGTGTAGTAATATTTAGGAGGTATTACTTTAAGTTTGAAGCAGGTAGGTTGTATTTTCTTTTATACTTATTGACTCCATCAAATTGATTGTACTTCGCTGGTCGGTGAGAAACTAGGGCGTGGTCCATAGGGCAACTACGTCTAGGATAAGCCTATGTGTAATCAGATTATCTCTTTTCGAATTAACGATTTTCCATGTCCATTACCACTATTTGCTAACAGATATTATTAGTAACTAGCAAACTCGGCGAACTCCGTTTCGCCACCAAATGGTTTTTTGTTTTTTTTTTTTTCCCGCTTTTCTGTTGAAATTTTTCCTGAAATTTCTTTGTTATAAATCTCACGGAACCCGAGACCTTTCCAGCGAATGCAAAACCGTGGAAATCGGTTCGTGCATTCTGGAGTTATAGCGTCAGGAAGGAAAACCCGACTTATTTTTATGTAGTAGATTAATGTACCATAATATATGTGTTGTTCCAGAGTCAAGCTAAAACGGCGTATGAGGAACTCAAATGTGCACCTGGATTGAGGCCAGTGATGCCTCAAGGTGCCATGTACATGATGGTGGAAATAAAAATGTCGTTATTTCCATGTTTCAAAAATGAGTTACAATTCGTGGAAAAGATGGTAGCCGACCAATCGGTTTTTTGTCTACCAGGCCAGGTTAGTTACATCCTTGTATATAATTATAACTAGCAGTTAGGGCTAGCTCCTCTCCCGATTTAGTAAAAACATGAAAGCATATGGAACGAAACATATTATGTAGCTATCTGTGAATTTTTAATTTTCGATGTCGGAAAGTTATTTATTTTAGAGGATATTTGTAGGTTTGATTTTGCGTTGACACAAATTGTGTCATATAAAAGGCAATTATTATTCAATGATACAGGAAATTAGGGAAATGTTCCCGAAGCCAAAGGCAAATGATAGAACTTCGGGCACACAATATGGCGTAAAATATTAAATTGTTTATTATTTTTATTTTTTGTAATTACTTTTTATACAGTTTAATTAACATCATTCACTCTCTATTGTATCAATAAAGTTAAATGTAACGATAATTGTATAAAAAAAACATCACGACACAAAAAACGATGATGAACATACATACATACATACATACATATGCTCACGGCCGTAATCCCCGAAGAGGTAGGCAGAGGTGTATTATACACCCACATTTCGCCAACTATGATTTTTGGTTCTACGTCTTCACACGAGTTGATGTTTTTTTAACCCCCGACGTAAAAACGACGAAGGGGTGTTATTAGTTTCATTATGAAATTACTGTCTCATTTAAGTTTACTAACACGATGAAAATTGGTGGCGGTGTAGCTTTAGTAGGTAATGAGCAGTTTTCCAGTAGGTATATTGTCAGTTGGTTTTTAAAATTATATGGAGATGGCGCTAGCATAGTTATTGGTACTTTTTTAATTTGCATTGTGGAGGCCAATTTCGCGTGACAAACTCTCGCATCCGAGGCAGCCTTCATGTACGTGACATTGCTGAAAAAATGCAGGAGAGTCGCCTTCGCTGGTACGGCCACGTTCAGCGGCGACCACCCGGCTACGTGGGTAACAGATGTCTGGCCATGACACCTCCACCGGGTCCCGGTAGGAGGGGTAGACGGAAGAAGTGCTGGCTTGGAGTCGTAGAGGATGACATGCCTGCCAATGGACTCGCCGTGGAAGAGAAAAAGCCGGAAAGCGGACCCCGAAATCCGAGGCGAAGGCTTCGGATGCGACCGGGGCAAACGCTACGATTATGATGATGATGTGGAGGCCAATTTAGTCTGCGGCAAGAAAGAACTGACCGAATGTTATATTTTGATTCATTGCTGTTTCTGAAGCGTTGAAGTTTGTTTGTATATATATCATTGTAACCTCAAAAAGTTGGTACTTACATCATTTTAGTTAATAATACATTGTAGTAAATACAATAATCTTTGTATGCAGTAATACGTAACTAATATTCAATATGCGGTCACGGTGCGGTGTGCTGTTACCTGTGGAAACCAAGGAAAATATTTGATTCCACAAGATATTACACTATGAATTCAATGGATTAGGGCTTTAAGATTGGATGTGGACAAGGCTGGTCGTCAGCTGAAAAAGTATCTTCCGAAAATCGAAGAACATATTTTCTATAAATTAGGGAACACTAGATGGTTGATAGGGCTTTAGGGGATGGATTAGGGGACATACACTCTTCTTACCAATAATGCCGTGCTGCGCCATCTAGCGCGTTTTTAGAAGAGCTATAAATACCTACTGGAAAACTGACGAAATTCATTTACCCGTTCGATAATTCATTTACCCTTAATTTTGTTATATTTTTCTTTTCTAGTGTTTTCAATACCCGAATTATATGCGTCTCGTCTTGACAGTACCTGAGGACATCTTATTAGAAGCTTGCAAAAGGATAAAATCTTTTTGCAAGGATCACATCGTCAGTCGGGAATGTTTAAAGGGAATAGAAAACAATATTGTGACAGTTTCTAGTGAAACTGAAGTAATTTGTGATAATACTATGACCATATAAGGTGGTCATATCATTAGAAAAGCTATTCTCCTAATTTAAAAGATGTATAAATTGAAAATTTTGAGGGGTTGCGAGCCAGAGTTTGGGTATATTTTTCGATAAAAGGCAAAGAAAATAATAATTTAGAAGAGATACAAAACGATATCTCTGATTTCCCCTCCCCTTCAGACCGAAACATCTTATAAATTGTGAGAATTGAACTTCAGGTGTCGATTTTAATGTAAGTTTCTGTATGTATGCAGAACAACTGCCTATACCTATATCCATTAAGTACCTATTTAGTTATAAATTCAATTGTATACCTATAGAATAAATTAAATGTTATTATAAAATGTTAAAAATAAAAAAAAACACTGCTGAATTTATTTATTTATTTAATTTGATTCGCCACCTCATTGCTTACCTTTTTGAGCTAGAATGAGTTTATGGTAAAAGTAATGGTATAAAAAATGGTAGTACCTATGTATAGCAATGGTAATATGGGGGTAGGTCAACATAATGTCAACGAACTAGGAAAGGTCGTTCTGTTTGCTTCAAAGCAGGCCAATGTTCCAAATATTTTTCTTCACCTATAGGTATAGTGTTAATCCCAGTCGCATCCGAAAGTTGACACGGGCTACGTCCGTTTATCACATTCTGACTGCGGGCTTGGCTGAACTTTGATAACGACTGCCATCCTGTTCTCCAGAACCCATTGACGATTTGATGATAATGACAAAGTATTGTAGTTAGACTTGTAGTTGAACTTTTTATGGTCCGACTACTACCACAATAATGCAAATGCAAAAAAATAATGCACAAAAATACGTATTTGCACTGCGTGGCAGTCGCGTCCTCTACCAGCTCGGTAGAAAGGCGTGATAGTTCTTCAGTAGTTTATACCCATACCCACCACACAAGAAGTTGTGGTATAGTGTCAGTGCTGGCTTCGCTCGTTCTGATAAATTGGAGCAGTAGATAACGCATCAATATTCATTTTGAAGCGGCCAGATGTTTCGAGAAGGAGAGGGCTAGAAGGGAAGATGGGGAAATTAGACGGGGACAGATGACGGTAAGGATGAAGTTGAGGTACAGGAGAGGGAAAGGGTAAGTTATAGGAAGGAGGAAGCGAGAGGGAGATCACAGGAAAGCAGGAAGGGTAGAGTAGAAGGGGAGATGAGAGAAAAGGAAAATGAAAAAGAGAAAGGAGGAAGTGGAGGAATAGGAAACAAGTGAAGGGAAAATAGGAAACGGAAAAAGGGTTAATAAGTGAAATTGTAAAGTGGGGAGAATGGAGAAATGAAAATATAGGGAAAAATGGAAAGTAGAGAAGGGGAGAAGTAGTATAGAGAGGCCTTAAGTGAATCGAGTAAAAAAGGCGGAGTCGCGGGCAACAGCTAGTGTATGCATACTTTTTAAGCTGACGACCAGCCTTGTCCATATCCAATCTTAAAGCCCTATCAAGTTTTCATTTACACTATGATGATATGTATAGCAATGGTAATATGGGGGTAGGTCAACATAATGTCAACGAACTAGGAAAGGTCGTTCTGTTTGCTTCAAAGCAGGCCAATGTTCCAAATATTTTTCTTCACCTATAGGTATAGTGTTAATCCCAGTCGCATCCGAAAGTTGACACGGGCTACGTCCGTTTATCACATTCTGACTGCGGGCTTGGCTGAACTTTGATAACGACTGCCATCCTGTTCTCCAGAACCCATTGACGATTTGATGATAATGACAAAGTATTGTAGTTAGACTTGTAGTTGAACTTTTTATGGTCCGACTACTACCACAATAATGCAAATGCAAAAAAATAATGCACAAAAATACGTATTTGCACTGCGTGGCAGTCGCGTCCTCTACCAGCTCGGTAGAAAGGCGTGATAGTTCTTCAGTAGTTTATACCCATACCCACCACACAAGAAGTTGTGGTATAGTGTCAGTGCTGGCTTCGCTCGTTCTGATAAATTGGAGCAGTAGATAACGCATCAATATTCATTTTGAAGCGGCCAGATGTTTCGAGAAGGAGAGGGCTAGAAGGGAAGATGGGGAAATTAGACGGGGACAGATGACGGTAAGGATGAAGTTGAGGTACAGGAGAGGGAAAGGGTAAGTTATAGGAAGGAGGAAGCGAGAGGGAGATCACAGGAAAGCAGGAAGGGTAGAGTAGAAGGGGAGATGAGAGAAAAGGAAAATGAAAAAGAGAAAGGAGGAAGTGGAGGAATAGGAAACAAGTGAAGGGAAAATAGGAAACGGAAAAAGGGTTAATAAGTGAAATTGTAAAGTGGGGAGAATGGAGAAATGAAAATATAGGGAAAAATGGAAAGTAGAGAAGGGGAGAAGTAGTATAGAGAGGCCTTAAGTGAATCGAGTAAAAAAGGCGGAGTCGCGGGCAACAGCTAGTGTATGCATACTTTTTAAGCTGACGACCAGCCTTGTCCATATCCAATCTTAAAGCCCTATCAAGTTTTCATAGTGTAAGTATTTAATTCTTATCTTGTGTTCCACAGGTACGACCACATATTAGTTTCGTATTACTGAATACCAAGATTATTATATTTATTACAATGTATTATTAACTAAAATTATGTAGGTATCAACTTTTTGAGTGTACAATATGTAACATTGTACAACTACAAACATGCTACAAACTAACTTCAACGCTTCAGAAACAGCAATCAATCAAATTAAGACATTCGGTCGGCATTCGGTTAGTTTTTTCTTGCCACAATGCAAATTAGTATAGGTATAATATAATATCTACTTGTTTGAATTTATTATTGGACCTCAAATTATTATTCATTATTATCTCATGAGTGTAGCATGTTAGGTATCGTTTTTAGGTTAATACATGTTAAAGATAAGTAAACTCAATCGTATTAGTATACGTAAATCGACAACTGCGATAGTAGAAGGCACAGCACTAACGGAGTAAAACGTTCAATTATAAAAGTAGAACATAGTTAAAGACACAGCGTTTTGTAGGTCTGCCCGATCCTCTCCCTTATATATCAATGCTGTGGGTCTACAATATTTTTATTCTGTGGAGATTCATATGGCAGCACAGGGCGGCCCTAACGCACTATTATAAGGAAGAACAGCGTGCCAAGGTCACCAAAATCTATGAATGCTTTGCGCCCCGTCATTCATAATTTTTTCTAGTCTTTTAATACAACTAGCATACTAGTGACGTACTTCAAGAAAAAGATTTATCGACGAACGATGAGGCGATGACTGCTTATTTAAAAATTAATATCCATAATGATTATGAAGAATTGTTAAAGTGAATTTTCTTAACACAAATATGTAGTTTTGAAGATATTTGATTTCGAAAATTGAAACGAGCAGCTAGAATACGGTTTTTGTGTGAGTGACGGCATGATTTCTTAGTAAGTAGTGCAAATGCATGAAGTGCAAGAGAATATTGCATTTATCTCGGTCCCGGTTGTGTTTTGTTGTGTTTACGTGTATGATTCATTAAAAAATAAAAGTCATTTGGAATAGTAAGAAATCTATAAATTATAATAAAAATAAGAATTATAATATTATCTCATAAGTGTAGCATGTTACCGGTCTTGTTAAGTTAATACACTTTAAAAGATAAGTAAACACAATCGTATTAGAATACGTAAATCGACCACTTCTGCGATAGTAGAAGGCACAGCACTAACGTAGTAAAACGTCCATTCATAAAAATGGAACGTAGGTAGGACACAGCGTTTTGTAGGTAGGGCCCATCCCCCCCCCTTATACATCAATGTATGGCAGTCAGGTGCCATGTGACATGACATAGGGATGTCGGATATGGAATAAAGTATCGATATATATTGTATCGATATTTAAAAAATATATCAATATCGATATTGATATTTTTATAACAAAATATCGATATATCGATATATCGCCATGATTTGTCAGAGAATAATAGCACTCTGAATACTAATTTTATTTTTATATACATACCTATGTATTACCGGCAATGTGTATAAACCGGTTTTGTATAAATGTCTAAAAGTTCAAAATTCAAAAAACATTAAATTTATTCTGTATAGATCATCCAAATTTGTCAATATAAACAATATTTTATAAATTAGTGAGCAAATGGACCATCGCATCGGTTCGAATCGCGGCCCCGGCCTGAGAAGGCTCCGGCAAGAAACTCAGCGGGCTTTAATATAAATAAATGGTGGTTACATAAAAAATAACCACGAAGGCTAATGCAGGAGCTCCGTTTAAACCTTCGCCTTCTAGTCTGTATCTATCCAAATTGAGGCGCAGTGTTCATACCGCGTAATTTGGCTTGGATAGATTAGGTTAGAAGTAAGCTCAAGGTAATGTTTTTATAACTATTTAGAAATAGAATTTCCGCAAAGCCTTTTGCAAATACAGACTTGAATGTATTTATTTCAAATATTGCCGGTGCAACAGTAGGCATTCTATATAAAAGCAAACGTTGCCTAAAAGTGTTAGTTGGAAAGCTTTCCTTTCAGGACTTTTTTATCATAATAAATATCGTTTTTTATACGTTTTCGATACCTGGAATTTAATATCGATACATCGATGTATCGAAGAATTAAATATCGTTCAAAAATATCGATGTATAGAAAAAATAATATCGATATATCGATGTATCGATATTTTTCCAACAAGCCTAACATGACATTTGTCAATTGTCAAAGCGCCATTGGGGTCAGATTTTCGCATGATTTTCGTCTAATCTCTGTATTTATATTTGTTTTAATAACTGATAGGGTAAAGGAAGTTAATTTAATCGCATTTCTTTCATAAGAAATATTAGTAGTATTTATTTATTAAATAGGAATTGTAATTACCGCCGTAACTATGTCTCAAGTAAAATCAAGCAAGAAATTCAAATGGGCATTAGATTTCAATCAAAAGTAAGTGTCATCCTTTGGAAATCAACACTTTCATGCGTAAAACATCAAGTGAATTCAACTTAACATTTTCAGGAACCGATCACCGAGTTCAGACTTACCGTCTCCACCTGGCTATAGCCAGTCCACAAACGCCAATTACACGGAATCATCGAAAGACACAGATTCAAACTTACTTTTAATAAAGAAGCTTTGGGATGTTGCTCTTGGGCCCTTGAAACAGGTGCCAATGAATTTATTCATAATGTATATGGCTGGCAATTCCATTTCTATATTCCCAATAATGATGGTTGGAATGTTAATTGTTCGCCCTGTGAAGGCGTTATTTACCACACAGAGTACATTTAAAATGGTTGAAGGCACTCAGGCAATAGGACAGAAGTTTGTGTATTTCATTGGAAATATTGTTAATATTTTGCTAGCCCTTTATAAATGTCAAAGTATGGGACTTCTGCCTACTCACTCGAGTGACTGGTTAGCATTTGAAGAACCTCAAACAAGAGTAGAACACATCGGTGGTGGTCTGTCACTGATTTAGAAGTAGAATTTAACAATAATTTATGTAATGAGTGACTGGTTAGTATCCAAAGAGTTTGAATGAGAATAGAAAATGTGGTGGCCTGTCTATGATATAGGGAGTGGAATTTAAACCATAATGTATGTAATGCTAACTTTATAGATCATCAATGTATAGAACTATGAATTATTTACAATAAACTTATAAATTGTAACTGGCTTTGGACAATTTCATGTTTCGAAGAATTATTTCTCTCCTTTTTTCCCATTGTCAAAGTCCTCCAATTTAGATTTTAAATAAGCTTGAGCTTTTTCAAATAGAACCTTTGGATCTTCAACTTTGTCTATCTGTAAAATGAAACATACATATTAGTAAATAGGATCACAAGCATATCCATAAATAGATAGCCTCTTGATATTAAAATATTCTATTGTATGCAGTATGTAAAACTTATGTTTTGAAAAACCCATGTTTTGTTTCTGAACAAAATGGTATTCCTGGTTCAAGAAAAATAAAATTTTAATAAATCGGCTAACCATTTTTTCTTTGGTGCGGCACATTTGTCACATTGCTCCTTTGCTCTCTGACAAAATTCAGTCATAAGTCCATCCTGTATTTAGAGAAAATCTATTTTAAAAATATATAAAAAAACATGGACAATAATAAAGGCTATATGTAATATTACCATACATTATGCCTAATTGAACCAGGAATTGTGAATACATTATATATTACAAGTAGAGACTGAATACTTTTATTATGAAAATAATTAGCATGATGATTATATACAAAAATTGCAATAGTGCCGATAAATCATTAAAATTCTTCATGAAACTACTTTTAACTACATGGGACTAGATCTACACATTTTTGCAACAAGACAAAATCATACTATGTATGTATCAATATAATATAATTTACAATAAGTCACCTTATATGTCTGTGCTATGTAAACTCCGCAATAAACTCCAGCACCAAATATTACCTAAAAACAATGGTCATACATACAATTTTACAAATATCCTTCATTCTTCATATTATTTTGGCTGTGATAAAAGTTTGTCTTGCTGAATTCTTTGGAGTTATAAGCACTTACACTTGTTTTGAGGAGTGATATAATGCAACCCATCTTTACTTATAACTTTCTATTCTTAATTTGAATAGAAGTTATTTGTTTGAAAGGAACTAAAATATACATATTTGGTATTGGTATTTTTTAAGTTAATTTCACAATAAATTTTAATATTTTGTATTACATAACTTTACATTTTGTATACACAAATGAATGACATTTGACATTCTAATTTTAAATAGGAAATCAAATCAAGATCACTATGGTTATGATTTTGCAAGAAGTATTTACTCTTGTAGCATTTTTTAGGGCCCTGGTTATTATTACTACTACTATGCCTTTACATAATTAAAAATATAACAGAGGGGGAAATTAATGGTAAGTGACCAATATAATAGGTACATTTGCTCAATTTATTAGAATAATTTATATGTTGAGTTGAGTGTTAACACACCTCTGCCTAACCCTTTGGGGATTAACAGGTGTGAATACAATGTATGTATGTTTTTGTAAAGGTAACTGACATACATTAGCTACTAGGGCTTTTGTAGCATTAAAATTTAACTTGAGCAGCAATATTATTGAATATATACCCAAACATATCTGGCAATGGCAATAGACTTCCCTATTCAATGTGAGACTAGGACTACTAGGAGACCTACTGGTTCTAAATGTAAAGAAACTATTGTAATGCAGAAAGATAATCACAATTATAATATTAATCCTCCCTCACTCAAAGTACATTTTAAATAAAATTCAGCATTTTTGACTTTTTTCTCAGCAATTGTGTTTATATACCTATGCTATCTGGATACCATACCGTAGCATACTAGTTCTTTGTCCAGGCAAAGGGTGCAAGAATCAATACTAAAAGATTAGATAAGAAGTAGGTTTGTTTCACTGTTTATTTAAAATATAATATACATTGCAGTATTAATAAATGTTTGAATGTATCATTTTACATTTTTGAAGAATTAAAGTAAGAATTAAAAGTACTTAGTGCAGGTGCTTGTAACTTACAAAGAATTAATAATAGGGTATTTACTATTTACCTAGTTCGAGATAACTTTACACTTTGAAACATGTATATCTTAGCCTGAAAATTGTCATAATAAATTGTCACACTGTGAGTGATTTTCTCATTCGAATACTAGTTCTTTGTCCAGACAAAGGATGCAAGAATCAATACTAAAAGATTAGATAACGAGTAGGTTTGTTTCATTGTTTATTTAAGTTACAATATTACATTACAGTATTAATAAATTTGTGAATGTATCATTTTACATATTATTGTAGAATTAATTTAAAAAATTACTTAGTGCAGGTGCTTCTAACTTACAAAGAATTAACAATGGGGCATGTACTTTGAAATGACTTTACACTTTGAAACAGCATAGCTTAGCATACCCATACTGAAAATTGTCATATAAAAATAACTTGAAAAATCGCAACAGAATCCGCGTTAAAATTAGTTTTCTTTCAATAGGAATAATGAACCTATTTTAATTAATAAACTTCTGTTTTCACGAACTAGAGCGCAGGCTCACCAAATAAGAAATTGCTGATTTCTACGCAGAAAAGGTTCATGACTAGCAGTAATCTATGCGACAATACATATTTAAACGTACATGTTCACATTCATAAAATATTAGAAGTTATTTATATACTACTTGTAAGTAATGTATGATTCTTTTTTATAATTTAGTAACAAACTTACTAGTCCTTTAATCATTTTAAACATCAGCTATGAGAAAGATCTTCTTAATTATTATAGTATCAGTATAGTTCAATACTTATATCGCAAATCACAATATTTATTTAACAGAAATTAAATAACATCTGTAGACAGCTGCCGACAAATTCAAATTGTCAAAGTCAATCATGCATTCATGCCAGCTGTGCCAGCAGTACCTTTTTTTGGGTTTTTTTTATGATATGGTAACTAGGATTTTTCGGTCAAGTCTTATTATATTTTGTATATATTTTGTAACATATTAGATACTTCACATTATTCTAGGTCAAATCGTTTTTGTTCAACATAACTGAACATAACATAACTTCTAAGGAGATTTGGCACCAACACAAGAATTGTTTATAATTTATAGTCGCATTTGTAACATTTGTCAAGAAGAAGCACGCATGCATAATTAATTACAGATTTAGCTTAGTTGCCTTTGTGTATGGCTGCATTTAGCGATTAGCATTATTTTGAAAAGTAATACTAATTACCCACTAACTAACTAATTTTAATCTTTGGAAATAACGTAAAAAGAAATGATAATAGCAAATGAAGCATCCGCGTCCGTAGTCCAGCCTTTAAAAATGACCAATGCAATTTGCAAAAATGACCAACAAAGACTAATGGTCGCTTAGTGGTTAAGAAGTCGGTCATTACGATCGAGTGGTCCCGGGTTCGAATACTGGCCATCACCATAACGGCCATTGCTCTCCCGACTTGAACCCATCCTTTCTATCACGCCGCGCCGTTGAGCTTAGTTGGAGAGGTTAAAGTGAATATTCCTAATTTCGGTTGCTAATACAGAGAGTATTTTTATATGTTTTATGAGTTTTTTTTATATGTTTTAAATACTTTCAATGGTTTGGACTGTAAGCTTCTAATGACTTAGATTCGACGATTCGAAAGAGACGGATTCTAGCATTAGTGCGGCTAGAGCTTCAACGGCTCGTAGCGACTGCCATAGATGTTCGTATGACAACTGAAGCCGACGGCTTAACGTGTTCTTATGCCAATGCACATATTTGTACTGAAGCGGGAGTTGAACCCACGTCCCTATGTAGCAGTGGAATGTACTGCCGTCTCGCTCGGCGAGGTCATATAAGCTATGGATGTGAGCAGTGATTAACGTAGTAGGTACGCTATGCTATGATGATTATGTACAGTGGGTAAAAGAGATAAGTATAGGTACACCTTTTCATACAACTTTATGTGAAAATGTGTATAAACCTACGCATAAAGTATTTACTTATACATTATTCGTAGGTATAAGCATCTATTTCTTATCTCTTTTACCGGCTGCAGGATGGAGGGCAGGTTCTTCTATTTATTAAAATATACGATTTATAAAAAAAAACTTTTATTATTATGCATTCGAATATTTACAATAAAATATCAATCCATAATTAATGTATTTATTATTATATTATTATCATCTATGTTGTGGTTTTAAAATTATTTTTATAATAAATACTTACTAAGTTTCTACTATTCGCTATATTTAAGGCATTGTTTAGGGTATAATATATATAGATATTAAATGTTTTCATGTAAATGAACGATAAGTTACTTAACAGTTAGAAGTAGGTAGGTACGTACTCCCTATAGTTAATATTTTAACTCTAAATACAATTTTTAAATGATCTACCTATTTCAAATTAATTTAAAGAGGTTGATCGCGGAAAATAGCCACCGTATCCACGATCAAGGCAGTAACTCCTGCTCCGGCTTGTTCTTGGGGCAAAGGATGGCTATTGCGATTCAAAAAGAAAACACGGCCACCATCATGGGCACTGGGCACCTTTACGCCCGGAACGATATGGAGTGGGTTATTTGACACGACATAATCACGGATGTAATCTATGTATTTTGTATTGTCATGTATTAATTGTATAATTTTGACGCTGAAGATACCTATTTGGATAAAAAAAAATTATTGCAATAAAATTTTAAACTATAATTTATCTATTAGGCTCACTTTGTGCTACAATTTATGTACTTACCTACCTCTATCTGTCATGTTTATGTGACAGGTACCTATTACATGGTAGGTGTTAACTAATGGTACCTGCCTATTGAATGCCAACATGAGTACCTACAATACATTTTTATCTGTATCTGTATAACTGTTGGTTAAAAATGTATTGTCCCTACTGGCCTATTTACAAAGTGGTCAATAAATTGAAACGATTTTTTGAGTCATTCCAGAATGACTCAAAAAATTTCATTAGAATAAATTCAATGGAATGAGTTTTCTTGAGTCTGTCTAGGATTTCCATAAAAAATTAAGTTAAACCTATTCATAGTATTGTCATAAACAAAAATAAGTATAAAAATTATAATTAATATTCTTCTTAAATACCAATTAATAATACGAATACTTATAAATTAAATAGAAATAATACATAATTATATGATCTTTAGTTAGTCTTAATGTACATAATTACAATTTAAATATCTAAGTATTACATATCACCTTCTGCGACATGCTTTTTAAGGAACATAATACATCATCTACCTACTACTTACTTACTATACCTAATTATTAACATTTTTTGACATTTACACCTTATGAGACTATTTTATCAAATAAACAACCATGAGTACCTACGTTTATCACATTACTTGTAACTACAGCGACCCACTGAAATATTTGTATTTTACAAATAAAACCTTTTTAATTATGTAAACTTATTTCTGTAACGCTGCTGTACCAAATTGTTTAACTTGTATAGTTGATTAACTCAACGGGCCATAATGTATTTTTTTTTGGTGGGAACTCGAGCCTAAAACGTTAGGATGAAACATTGCATTATCTTTTATATTGACTGCAGTCAGTAGTAGATTTATACATCTGTGGACATACTGAATTGTTTGTGTGGCGCTCACAATATTTAGATAGGTTTGGTTATAATTTTATGAAATTTTGAGGCAATAGGTATAGGTATTAATTTCTACAAATTTCTTCAAAATTGGAAAAAGTTATCCAAGCTACTTCACGTCCCGTCTAGACATTCACTTTCAAATTTGCCGGTCTTGTCTAAATTTACCACTGACTGCAGCATTTATCTCACAATTCACAGTCTACTAGGTATCGTGTATTTTTTTAATTTACCTTAATTAATTATTTATTGTTCTGCATTTCTAAAAAGATATTGAATGGAGTCCTCGTGAAGGGCAATCATTAACATTATTACACCACCAGAGAGAATACCCAGAATAGCTAATAATAAGTTAAGACCTTTCCCATTGTTATTTTCATTTATTTCGGGAACTAAATCTGCTAGAGCTATATACAAGAATGTGCCTGCGGTAGCGGCATAAATCCACTGGGAAGCTGACTCATGATCTTCCGCTAACCAAATCCCACCTGCCATACCCATAAAACTGAGCACAGATGATAGTAAATTATAATAAAGAGCACGTCTGATGCTCATACCTGATCGTAGTAACACAGCGAAATCTCCAAGTTCGTGCGGAAGCTCATGACAGAATACAGCTAATGCCGTTGCGAATCCAGTAACAGGATCCCCACAAAAAGCGGCCCCAATTGCTAGACCGTCTGTCAAATTATGTAGCCCGTCTCCTACTATCACCATAAGAGCTGTAGACGTCATAGGCCGTTCTAACGGCGGTGGCGGTGAGCCGGGCATCATTGCTCCCAGTTCTATATGCTCTACTTGCTTAGCAGGATCTGTTTTCGATTCTGTCACTGGCTTACCCGAGTCGTGAGAATGAGAGTGGCCTCCATTTAACGCTTGCATAATAGCTTCGACGCTATAGAACAATAAAATTGTAAGAAATGTGACGCTACATTTTAAAACCACTTCAGTTTCTTCTTGAGGCGCTGACGAAGGCCCATGTGACTTGAGGGCATGTGGTAATAGATGTAAGAGAGCATCGCCACATAAAGTACCAACGGCTACTGCAACTAGAAAATGTAGCACGTGGCTAAATATGACGGACTTGAGCATCGGGACGATGGCAACTCCAACCAGTCCAGTAGCACTTATCACCAAGATGCTCAAAGTTGCGTATATCCATGCTGGAAATAGAAATATATGAATAAGTAATAACTTTCAACTAAGATGATGTATTTTTTTTTGTTATAGACTTAATAATAATAATGCACCTACAGAATATATCTTTGCACCACCTTCGGTTGACTGGTAGAGAATGCAGTATGGCATTAAATTCGTCTATGTAATATTTACGTAAAGTTAAATAAATAAAAAAATACACTGACGGACTCATAAACTGCATCAAAGTTCAGGTTTACTCTAAAAGGATTTTTTATAATAAGTATGCAAACTTTTTAGATTAAATTATATAAATATGGAAAGACTGGCTCTTAATCTTAAAAAAATAATTATTTAAAAATAGAACTGCAGTAAAACAAATGAATATAGCCGGGAAAAGAAAATTTACTTGTAGTATCAGATTTGCGTGTTATTTATAGCAAAGTTTTAAATTGATTCTCATTGATTTTTTTTGTTTTGTCAATTGAATTATTGTTACCAGCATAATTGTTGGGTTAGTTTTTTAACACATCGAGAGTTTTTGAACCATAATATGGATACTTCGTACGAACAAGCGGCACAAATTGTAGCATTGGTGCGGGAGGGCTTGGATCAACGAACGATTGGTAGAAATTTAAATTTAAACCAGTCTACGGTTTCTAGAATATACAGAAGGTTTGTAGAGACAGGTTCTTACAGGAGGAGACGTGGTACAGGCAGAACTCGAGCAACCACAGGTCGTGATGACCGATTTATTGTTATAACTTCCCTGCGAAATCGTTTCCTCACGTCAGTTAACATCAAAACCGAGCTTAATGAAGTGCGTGGAGTAAACGTGTGTGCACGAACAATAAGAAGAAGGTTAAAGGAAGCGGATATCACCCCTTTTAGACCAGCAAATGGTCCAAACTTGTCTACAGCTCACAGACAAGCTCGCTTAAGATTTGCGCGTCATCACCTGAATTGGACAGAAGAGCAGTGGGCCTCTGTATTGTTCACGGACGAGTGTAGGACATGTTTATATGGTGCAGATGGTCGCAGAAGAGTCTATCGTCGACGTGGGGAGCGATATGCTCAAAGTTGCATTGAGGAGCGTGTACCTTTTGGAGGCGGTTCATGTACGGTCTGGGGTGGAATATCGATGAACGGGCGAACAGAACTTGTGTTCATAGACATGGTCCGTCAAAACGGTAATAGAGGGGGTTTGACAGCACATCGCTACATAACAGAGATATTAGAAGATCACGTGGTGCCTTACATGGGATTCATAGGCGAAAATTTTACTTTAATGCAGGATAATGCCCGGCCGCATGCAGCTGCACAAGTTCAACATTATTGCGAAGAGGTTGGGATACGTACAATGAATTGGTCAGCACGCAGCCCGGATCTTAATCCCATCGAGCATGTTTGGGACAATTTAAAAAGAGCTGTATATGCGAGAAACCCTTCGCCCACGACAGTGGCAGCACTAAGAACAGCACTTTCAGAAGAATGGGACAATATTCCGCAAGATCTTTTAAAAACCCTTATAAAATCTATGCGGAACCGATTAGAATCCGTAATAAGGGCACGTGGGGGTAATACACCTTATTAAAACACAAATAAACCCTTGCATAAAGTTTGTGTCTATTGTTAAAACCAATTTTTTAATTAAACCAATTTTTCTTAAACTGTTTTTTCTTCAAAAAAAGTCTTAAGGTCCTTTCCAGTACATAAACTTAAACTTAAAGATATGACCCTACGCTGTTTTAAAGTTCACGAACCAATCTAGAGGTTTCAATTTAAATCTGTATAGAAAGTATGCATACTTGGTTAAAATATTTTTTTCAAAGTCGTCTATTACTTTGATGCAGTTTATGAGTCCGTCAGTGTAAAATAAAGTACATCGCAACGCTTCCGAACATCAGTCGTCCCACAACCATCACTAATGAGAAAGGGCTTGTTAAATGAGAAATATTTTCAAATTCTTATTGCGTTGTATTTCTAAGACGGATCAGCAGCAGCGTAGCGTAGTTTGAAGCACAGACATGCAGCAAACATATCATTTTGTAGTTATGATTGTGTAAAATCAGCCTATTGGTTAAGTAGGTAGCCGTCGACGTATTGACCTGCCGCCGACGCGTTAACGACTGTCGTCGATAGATGGCGACGGCTGAGGTAGCCTCTGTCGTTCACAACTTGTCGTTCGTCTGTAAGAATTCTAACCACTATTTGTGGATTACACAATTTTTTGTCCTGTGTGGGGATCGAACCCATAACATCGTGCACAGCTGGCGCATACTACGCCCGCTGAGCCATGGAGGCGGTCTGGTGGCTAGCGGTTCAAGATCTGATTAAATAGTCAACTATGTCATAGGGCCCTGCACACCTGGTCTGAGGTGTGGATAGTGGAACAGGGGTCCTAGCTAAAACGCATTCGTTCCGAATCTACATTCGTCATCGCTCTGAAAATGTATGGGAGTGACAGTTGTTGTCGAATGTCATGTGATCCGATTCCGACAACAAATGTCACTCCCAAACATTTTCAGAGCGATGACGAATGTAGATTCGGAACGAATGCATTTTCGCTAGAGCCCGAGCTACTGTCCCCGGGTCTGCCGGGGTGCGAGAGATATGTCTTGTATAATCTCACCTCCGGCAATCGAGGACCCATGGACGGCGTGCGTTTTGGTCGGTTCGAGTCCGACATAATCACCTCCATCGGTTTTGGTGGGGGTGGTATCCGTGGGGATTTTGCGCACGATAAAAAAAAAAAAAAAAAAAGAGCCCGAGCTACTATTTAGTATTCGTTTAGCGAGCCATAATGTACATTTGGTGAAAATAAAATTCAATGGGATTTGGATAAGGGTGAATTTCTCAAACGTAAAAATGAGGCGGCGGCACTGAAAATCATACCTTAAAGTTCAGATACGGCAAATCTTTTTTTTGTGTAAGAAAGCAATTAATTATCTTATTAAAGTCATACACATTAAGTTATAAGAAATTATTTTAATAAATATTAAAAAAAATATTTTCCACATAAAATATAAGTTTGGTGGCGCGTCCACAACCTGTTTTATAAAGAAAAATCACATCCCAATCAACACACCGTCAGTTTACAGGATATACCTAATTTTATTTTTATTCTGTATTAGCTTTTCTACCCCTTGAGTATTTAAGTCGAGTATTTAGTGCTATATTTTATCTTATAAAAAATGTATAAGGTCCGTCCGCGATAAGTTGCAAATTTTGGTGTCTAAAATAAAATCATACCGTGAATCGTACTGAAAATAGTTACTGGGACGTTACTATCTTCGTTCGAATCATTTTGTTATGTACTGTCACGCACCAGTCCCAGTGGTGTACCAGCTTGCTCCGATTTCCCACTAAGAACGAAAGTAATACTCTCGTAAGCCCTCGGACAAAATTTCTATAATTTTTGTGTTGATGATTTAAAACGTTTTAAGCTCGTTATTTGTTTAAATACATAATGTATAGCGTAAGGGTCCGGTATTTGTTTAAAAAAATAGTAATGTAAATATAATATTCTGAATAGTATTTTGTCAAATCAACTTATTTGGCACAATTATAATTTTGGTGGCCTAATTTTGGTGATTTTGGTGGTGTTTGACTAATCACCAAAATTGCTTAGTTACACCAAAGTTAGATTTATGTCTCTTTATATAGGGCTATTTTAGCAATTCTATGTTTATTTTCATTAAATTAATATAGAAAAAGAATTCTGCTCGAAACAGGATTCGAACCTGCGTCTACCGGAATACTGTTCCGGTGCATCTACCGCAAAACACGTGCGCTGGCAGAGCATACCAGGACTCAATGGTGCGACGTAGAAAAGAGTCACCGAACCACTTGGTTTTTGATGGAATTGTTTGTACCGTATGTGGGTAACATCTAAGTCCGGCGCGCTTTGTCCTGTGTAGGAAGGGAGAGGGTGGGACCAGTTGGAAGAGCTCATCAGGACACTCACCATGGTACAGCCGATAGAGTACTGCCAATGAGGCTACATCTCTTCGTAGTTGTAGAGGTTCGAGACTTTTGGTGACCTCGGGACTATCTATGATTCGGATTGCACGCCGCTGCAGTCTATCGAGAGCGTCTAGTAGATACTGTGCGGAGCCATCCCAGAGATGAGAACAGTATTCCACGCAATAACGAACCTGTATCTTGTACAGAAGACATCGCTGCTCCGGCGGAGCCCCATTGGGAAATGTGATCCAGGTCTCGGTCGTGCTCAGAGACAAGTTGCCTTCTCTGCTCCTCAATGTCAGCTCGCTTGGCCGCGGGTTGTCCAAAATCTTCATAGCAGTGGATGCTGCCTATATAGAGTAAGCCGGGAGCTTGGATAGAAGCGAACTGTGCCAGACCCTATCGAAAGCTTTGGCGATATCAAAACTGATGGCCATGCAGTGACTCGCCCCGCTTGTCCATAGCCTCACCCCAGAGATGTGTGACGTACGCCAGAAGATCACCCGTTGAACGTTTCGGCCTGAATCCGTACTGATGGTCGTTAATTATGGAGTGATCCTCTAGATAACGTATGAGTTGTACGTTGATGATCTGCTTAACACCTTGCAAATGTATAAGGTTACAGCTATGGGTCGAAAGTTTCCGGGTTCAGAGCAGTCCCCCTTCTTGGGGACTCGTTGAACGTTCGCTTCCTTTCAAACCCGCGGGACCGATCCTGAGCAATAAAAGAGGCGATACATCCGTGTTAGCGCTGAAGACAACTCAGCTGCGCATTTTCTCAAGACCACCGCTGGAATACCGTTGGGGCCACTGGCTTTCCGGACGTCGAGTTTGCAGTGTGATACGAACGTCACGTTGCCTGATACGAATATCAGGCATTGAGTGGCCACAGCTGGTAATGATTGGCAGCTGCACACCACAGTCATCGAGGCCGGGAGTTGGCCGCGAAGAGATTAGCCATCACGTTTACTTGCTCTTGCGGCTGGTGAGCAAGTGATCCAAGAGCGTCAGCGCGTTCGCGTCTAAACCAGGTTCGAGTTCTACGGGCACTGGCAGTATCAGAGCCATACCCAGCCCGATTTCACCAATAATGGCGGAGGCACAATCCGATGGGTCCTTGTCGGCAAAGCAGAAACTGACTCCCTTAAGAATCATCATTCTCTGAACCTTTGTCCCAACTCAGTTGGGGTCGGCTTTCCAGTCTAACTGTGATAGGGCTGAACTTTGATATTTTCCATGAAGCGACTGCCATCAGACCTCCACAACTAATGGTTCAATGACCAATGGCGATATCGAAGTGCCAAATTAGACTAGTTGGACTTTTGAGGGCTCCAACTACCCGTAATGACTGCCATAGATGTTTGTATGGCAACCGGGACCAACGGCTTAACGTGCTCTCCGAGGCACAACCAGACCAGTGCAAACAGCCATATTCATGCATACAATTTTATGCGCTGAGCGGGGATCGCGCACCGTGCATAGCAGTCGCGTGCACTACCGCCACGCCACGGAGGCTGTCCCTTAAGAATCTCCATCGAAAGTATCTAGACTCTGGAAACCCGGCTATTAGTTATGTACTCGTAGCATTCACCAGATTACGACCCCTTTTGGATTGTACAACCTAGCTCACAGTCTCGTGACACATGGTCGTGCAAACTGCATACTAACAAGGACTTAATTAGTTTTATCTTTGAAAAATAATAAGATAATTAAAGAAAATTCCACCTCAGAAGTTCTTCATAATGTCACTCATCTAATTTTGGTGTTAACATACCAATTTTGGTGTAGTGACAATTTAGGTGTCGATAATATTTTTCTAATTTTCGGGTTTAATTAGACTTTTCTGGCTTTTCAAGCAACTATTATACGTATTCTACCTGATTATAGAATAATATTATCTATATATATAGTAACAAAAAAAAACACCAAAATTAGGTAAAATTTCGTAGATGTTGAAATTCACCCATAAATATGGCTCAACAGCCTGTGTAGGACTCGGAACCCTTCAAGCGACTTCGACTCGTTGAACTATCATTCGAATACCAAATAGCAAGCGCGTTATGAATACCAAGAATAGACATTAGTGAACGCTTAAAAATGGAATAACTTACTCCAGAATCTGTCCAGTTTTGGTGTAGGCACTTCTTGTTTGTAGCAAGACCTTTGGTCCAATTGGTACACGAGGGCAGGACACATTTCAAGGAACGTTTTCGGCTTGATGCTGATGACCCCTGGTTCCTTCTCCATACCGTACACTTCCAAGATTTCTTTTGGTGATAAGCATGATTTTTGCAGGATTGGTTCAACTGAAATTAATAAACATTGTAAATTTAAATTGGGATGCACCACCATGCGTAAAATAAAGTTATATTCAAGTTTTATTGTATTTCTTTCGTTACTAATGAATACTCAATCAATAGTGCTTAAAAGTCTTTTCTCTACAATCTAGAAGATAAATAAAAAAGTAGGTAGCCTAGTGGTATGGGTAATCGACTGCTAAGACGAAGTCTCGGGTTCGATCCCAGGTTTTACAATGGCACACACCAATATTTTTTGATGCTTTTCGAAGTTATGTGTGTATTTATCGCAGGTTTATAAGTGCCCGGTTAATGACAATAGGCTCGCCACCACATTGGGACCTAAAACATAAACTGGCGAAATGTGGGTGCTAGCACCTCTGTCTACCCCTTCGGGCATATAGGCGTGAGTTTATGTATATGTTATGTATAAAAAAGTTATAGGTAGCTACCCCTAACCCTCTTATTGTTATCTTATAGAGTAGATATTTTGCTGAAATATCTTTGTCCGATGGATACGTCGCTCTAAACAATACATAAATTGCCTCTAATTAATTTTGATGATATGACCCAAATACACTTCTTTTATTTTTTAAATACCTACTCTAAGTACCTACCTTTTTTATTTTTAATCATAATAAGTAGATATTATAACATTATTATATTTAAGTATATTAAAATATAATATTTTAAGCAGTACCTCACAAAGCGATGTTATTAATCTCACGCCCTAATCGATTAGTTTCACTTTTGCGTAAAACATCGTTTTATTAGTTTTCCTATTATAGCAGCAGTCATTTTTACTTTGTTGCGACCATAACATAAAGTTATTATAACTAGCGTAAATAGAACAACTTACAGTCTCCTCATTACCGCGTTACAGAAAACTTAAAAATGTCAAATCAATTTAAATACTTATGCACTTTATGGCAAACTTTGTGCCTCTCAGTATTACTAATAATTTTAGGTTGTGACATACACAGTGCCATTGTATTGCATTTTAAGGCATGTTAATAAACAACAATCATCTTGACATAAAGTTTCATAAACGGGATCCTTGGCCGGGGTCAGCAAACTGCGTAAGAGCTAACCGGTAATAGGATAATCGCGTTTGTAAGGACAATTTCGAGTGCGTTGGGCATCATGAGCCACATATACCTATACCTGTCGAGACTATATATCCGCAGGTTTTTAAACGTATAGTGGGCTCCAAAAATCCTTGATAATTTGAAACTAAAATAGTATAAAATGATGCCACTACACTAGATAATGCTGCTGGATAATGGTCTACTTATTAATGTAATTAAGTTTAGGATACTACTTACATAAGTGTACTTACCGGTATAACGAGATGAATATGGATCCAAGGGTGTATCGGGATAAAATGGTGAATGGAATATTTCAAATAATTTCTTTTACTAGAGATCTATTAGACTTAGGCTGTCAAAGGATTATAAATCTTAAGGTGTCTAGAAACTTTTGAAGCCTTAAGTTGTACCTAATTTGATCTTGTTTATT
Organism: Pelosia muscerda; assembly: GCA_963691645.1. Taxonomy (NCBI): domain Eukaryota; kingdom Metazoa; phylum Arthropoda; class Insecta; order Lepidoptera; family Erebidae; genus Pelosia; species Pelosia muscerda. Next base: position 13,380,728 of record OY829100.1, read on the forward strand.
ATGTTAAATTGGTGTGATATACAGCACCAATGTAACATAATAAATATATATGAATAATGTGTATTTATCGGCTCGCGCCTATTTCCTTTCGAGGAATACCTCCTTATTTTTTTAATTTAGTCAGTGTGTTTATCGCGAGGTTGACCCCAGCTAGCCCGCCCATTCGCTTGAGTCTGATATACCTATGTAATATCTCAAGACAATATACTATATCATATCACAGTTAATGAATTTAAACGATTTCTAGTTTACTTGTAACTGATTTTCTTGGTGTTAATGCATTATTTGTTTTTCAGCAGCCATGGTTATGAGGAGTTGAAGACGGTTGTTGTCTGTCTAATGTTTAAAAAGTTCTGTCAAAGAAGGGTTGCGTAGCTTAATGATGTAGCAATTGCGTAGCACGTGCTGTGATTCATCATCACATCCATCGCACCTATCGTATCATCACATCGTAACATCACACACATCGTAACATCCAGAATAACAATGATTTCACTAACTTGTTAACTAATCACAAATCTTTAGACGTAAATTACCATCGTCTTGCAGAAATATTTCTTTTTGAATAACGTTATTTAGCATTACGATTGAAAAAAATTAAGAAAGACAATTTAATTGTCCTATTTTGAAAAAAGGAAAGTTTTCAGTTCGCTGGGAATTATTTTCCTAAGATTTCTTTTTCTGCAAGATTTCTTCTTAACTATTTGTTTAATTCTTTTTTATTATGAAATTGAGAATAATTAGGTAGGGAGGTCAGTAGTTCTATAACGAAGAAGTTTTTCCATTTCCAAAGGAACCTTGTTCATCATTTGTTATCTATTCCTGTGACAAAGTGTCTGAGTCCAGAGGAGCATTCATGACTGAGGTCAATAGTTATCGGTTTATTAAGAGCAAGGTCGAATAAATAGTTAACCTTGCACAGGTATATATCGGTGTGAAGCGTGTGATATCCGCACAACCCATTATCATTGAGAAACTTCTTAAATCAGAAAATATATTTGTAGGCAAAGTTTTATATTATGTTATCAAATATTTGGCAAGTGGTAAATTGCCACCAAATAGGGTAATCTGCTACCAAATATTGTATCATTTACTGTCCGCACAATACAACACCGTGCGCCCCGTCACACATATTTATATGAATTCTATGATGAAGAGGTTGGCGGAGGTTCATACAGATATCCACGTCCTCCGACGATCTCTTACTGTGCTACTTTTGTACCCCTCGAGTGGAGGGATATGCCAGAGGCTACCTCACCCTCGGCAACTGAGGGCCCAAGACGACCGTGCGGTTTTGCTCAGTTCGAGTCCGACATAACCACCATCGCTGACTTCGGCGAGGGGTAAGTATCCGTGGGGATTGCCGCACAGGGGGAAAAAGGGTGGAGCGATGTGCGTCTGATATTTAAAAACAATAGAACAGTATAATATTACTGAGAAATCGTTTCTCTAAAGTAAAACTAATCGAATTGAATTACAGAAACCTGAAACTTATCGTGTAATTTGATTAGGTTTACAGAATGTCAAGTCAAGGACAGACTGCACGCCAACACATTTCTCCTAAAATAAATTAAAAGTTGTTTCCTCCTTTCCATTATTATTAACACAATGGTCTTCAAGGCACTAGTAGGTACGTACATACCTATATTTATATAGTCTGGTACACAGACGTTCAATACTGACAGGTGCTGTGGCGTAGCAGGGACCCTATGCAAGTAGCAATAGATTTGTAAAATGGAATAGAAAATTTTGATCAATGTAATCTATTGACACTTGCATAGGGTCCCTGCTATTGACTTTCGTTCACGCCTGTCATAAATGTCATAAACGTCATAATATACATGTCAATCGCATACATTGAACATTTTGGGGCTCTCAACAACTAGGGGCTCTAGCCAAAATGCATTCGTTCCGAATCTTTTTTTTTTTTTTTTTATACTACGTAGGTGGCAGACAAGCACACGGCCCACCTGATGGAAAGCGGCCACCGTGGCCTATGAACGTGTGCAACACTAAGGGTGTCACACACGCGCTGCCCACCCTGAAGGGAAAGGGGGAGAGTTGGGAAGGGGTGGGGAGGCTAGGAAGGGGAGGGGAAGGAGGGGTATAGTGAGCTCTGGCTACCCTACTTACCGTTCTACTTATCTACATTCGTCATCGCTCTGAAAATATATGGTAGTGACATTTGTTGTCGGATTCGGATCACATGACATTCGTAAATTCGACTTCTACACAGGGGACACTCCCGTCCAGTGCAAATATTTGTACGTATGAATATATCTATGTATTGTTAACCGATACTTCCGCCATTGCATTCATAGATGCCTACAGTAATTGGCAGTCAGGCCCTGTGTTTATTTGGCGACTTAGGTGTGGTTATAAAAATAGACTTACCACTAGTAGGAGACCGCTTGTGTCTATGCAGTGTATCGTGCAGTTGTCGGAAGGTGCCGTTGATTCGATGAATGGCCAGGTCGTGAGGCGACGTAAAAACGCGCCCACCAAGACCCAGGCTGTCTAACAGGTGTTCAAATCCCTGCAAATAATAATATTTCTAAATTACTTCTTAACATTACAGTGATGGTCAGTCGTTGTCATCAAAGTCACGAAAAGATCTAACACGAGACCTTTTCCTATTTTGAATCACCTTAAACATTTAACATTAGCAGGTAGGTACCATCAGTAATTTGTGTGTTCCTGTCTAGGGTTTATATTTAGGTATGTATTCCCTGGAATATACTTTACTTTAATATGGGAGAAACGTTGGGAAAAGTGCATAGTGCATAACCCTCGCAGGAGACTACGTCAAAAAAATGTATAAAATTGTAGCTTAATTTCTAAGACGGGTATTTATTGATCAACCCACGTATTTTGTGGTGAGAATTTCTTACGGCATTTTAGTCCAATGGTTAGCTTTTTATGTTGAGTTGACTGAGTGAATGTTGAACATATTGGAAGAGTTGAATGAATGTTCTAATTACGCCGTGAGATGTCGAGTTTAGAGAAAAATTGTTATTTGTAAGATTAGCTTGAAATATGATTTATTTAGTTTCATTCAATTCTAGGACAGCGGCCAGTGTCTTCTTAAATTCTTTGTTCCGATGTTACTTTTTCAGAGATAGTTGACTTGCTGATAGAGTTTACGAGACTCTATCAGCAAGTTAACTATCCCATTTGGTGGCTGTGGTTTTGTGATGTCTAGACTACTTCATAATCAGTAATCACTTCGATAACGCCGACGAAATCACTTCGATAGAAGGAAAATTCGTCTAGCAATAGACTAATTAGATAAAAATACTCCAGCTAGCCGACGAAATCACTTCGATAGAAGGAAAATTCGTCTAGCAATAGACTAATTGGTAACCTATTGAAATATCGAATTTCTGTTACCCGAATCTTAAAACCCCGAAAACGGTTGGTAGAACTTTTAAAAGACAGATGTAATGAATGACAACTTTCTATTATTCCGTTTTTCATTTCCCAGATGAATCAATTTCCAGGTGCACTAAAACCAAATTTTCAAATAGTATTTTTTTGTTTTCCATAGTGTCATAATCCAAATATAGTTATACCAGATTCACAGAATATTTTTTTTTGTTTCCCATCGTACCATTTGCCAAATAAACTATTACCAAATTTTCATAATCTTTTTATTTGGTTCCCATACAATCGTTTTCCATCTAAACTATATACAGGTATAGTAAAACTCAGTAAATTTATACGATTCATTTATTGGGTAGGTACCTACAGCAAGTGATTTAGAAATATTAGTTGCCTATCACAGATAGGTTTAAGTGTCAAATTCGACTCAGCAGGTTAGGTTAGGTTAGAACTGCGACCCCCGCACGAGCCGAGCGAGCGAAGCGAGCGTGCCGCGGCAGCGGCCGGCGAGTGCTAGAAAAATTCGATTCAGTAGGTTAGGTTAGGTTAGAACTGAACCGACTCGCTATTGTTTTACTTGCCCATTACAGTCAGGTTAAGGTTAAGTACCTACCTTGTAATTTTTCCATTGGATTCATTTTTAAAAATCTGGATATTGTTTGTCTGGATATAAACAAACTGCATTTCAAAAATTTGTGTTTTAAAAATTCGGCTTTCGTGCATATGGATTACGGTCATCTGGATTTTGTGCATTTAGATTTCGTGTGTCTGGAATTCGTTCGTCTGGATTATAAAACGTCGTACAAATGAATAAATAGGAAAATGAAATTCGGAGTTGCGATTATATGGCAAATAAAACTTCGAAATTTGGAAAACCGGGATTATGAATAAATGGCCAAACGTTTTCTGGATTATGATATTCGGAATATTAAAATTCGGGATTAAGATAGGTAACCAGACTAATTAGATAAAAGTACTCCAGCTAGCCGACGAAATCACTTCGATAGAAGGAAAATTCGTCTAGCAATAGACTAATTAGATAAAAGTACTCCAGCTAGCCGACGAAATCACTTCGATAGAAGGAAAATTCGTCTAGCAATAGACTAATTAGATAAAAGTACTCCAGCTAGCCGACGAAATCAATTCGATAGAAGGAAAATTCGTCTAGCAATAGACTAATTAGATAAAAGTACTCCAGCTAGCCGACGAAATCACTTCGATAGAAGGAAAATTCGTCTAGCAATAGACTAATTAGATAAAAGTACTCCAGCTAATTGTCCTACAGTATATAAAAATACGAACCCTAATCTTCATAAAAGTGGAAGAGTACAGTAAGTCAAATTTTCCCAACATTGGGAGAGGCCTAAGTCCAGCAGTAAGTTGAATAATTGAGGTGCAAGTTTTCTCGGGATTGGGAGGTCCTATGGCAAGCGTTTTCGTATATATTAAAAATATGTTGAGTACCTACTGCGTTAGAACGGTATAATAGATTTAGGTAGATAGTGTAGGTACTCATTATAATTAGAAATCGTAGGCGAATCCGCGGGCCGGTCGTAGCGATCGATTAACTTTCCCACGTTACATAGGCTCCTACCTATACGTATTATTGTTCATCGTCCTTTCATTACTAAGACAAAGAAAACATCTGAACTGCTATTGTATCTTAGGACACAATAAAGTGTATTAAACTATTTGGACAACTGTTAATATTAAATAATTCATTACGTTATTATTGCCTTCAATTTACATTTTAGATACATCTTGAAAAAATACATTGTAAGTAAATATAAAAAATTAAAAAGTAATCCTCCAAACTCCGAACAAAAAAAACTACCGGTGGTTTGGTCTAGACAACGAAAACCTCTTTACATTGCATTGTGTGTCGAGGAGAACCGCCTTTTGCATCAGGTCCTTATCCCAGCTGCCTAACATAACAAGACACCGTTGATTGTGGCCACAGAATTTTATATAATAGGAGCATAAAAATCAATAAGAAGTTAATCAGTGTAGTTAGAATGAAAATACCTATATCTACTTAATGTAATAAACCCATTCTCTTAATCGCAGCACTTATATACATACATATTGCAAGTTGCATTGCTAATCACTAATGTAATCCTAGCCTAACACTGCCGGTGTTACCAAAGCAAAAATATCCTCACGCACCTCACAAACAAATATTATAATGTGATGTCATAAGTATATATTTTATGTATGTTTGTTTATCTACCCAGTTTGCATCTTGTTATTCATAAGTGGTAAGCCATATTCATATTAATTGTAAAACAAAAAGCCGTGTTTATGTTTTTCCTTCTTAGATATGGAATGTTTTGACATTATAAGAAAAAAGTAGAAGATAGGAAAATTATGTGAATGTTTATTTACTATTTACTAGTTAGGTATAGTTAATTATGAAATATGACTAGTTGAGTAGATGTTATGTAAATTTTATGGTTCTTTCTCTTATTTATCAAAATCACAGTTAATCACAATCAACCGCCGGAATTTTCAATAGATAGCTGGCTCCTATGTTGTATATAGGTAGGTAGACGAGAATTCCATTATTTAAGAGAAAAAAATAAGGATTTCAGCCAAGTAGAATAATGGCCGTCTCCATGTGCAGCAAGTGAAAAAATGTTAAAAGACTGGGGACATCTTTTGTGACGCAGACGAAGTTGCGAGGGGTCACCCAGGTAGTTCTTAATAAAAAACCACGAGCTTGAGCTTCAATTGTCAGTTCTTATTCTATGTTAACCAATTGTCAAATACTCAAGTAAGAACAGAAATAGTAGGAGCAGTAAGTAGAATAGAAATTAAAACTTATGTTCAAGCAGAATAACAGTCTTATATGGCAGTCGCTTCACGGAAAATATCGAAGTTCCAGCCGCATCACACAGATGACTGGAAAGCCGACCCACCTGAGTTGGGAAAAGGTTCTGAGAAAGAGTTCAAACAGAATAACACCTGCATGTTGACTTTGCTCATGCTTATATTAATATGCGTTGTTAGTCCTGGTTGCCATATGAATATCTGTGGTGGTTGTTACGGGTTGTTGGAGCCCTCAGTCTAGACTAGCCGGCTAGTCTGACTTAGCCTAACTACAGAACTTCGATATCGCCAATTTGGTTGTGAAGGTCCGATGGCAGTTGATTCACGAAAAATATCGAATATCATACACATCTTAGACTGGAAAGCCGACCGACCTCGACTGAGTTGGGAATAGATGAATGATGTTGTAAAGTTGCTTGTGCTTAGTAACTTCAATTCTCTAAAATGGGAGTTATTTATAAATAACTGCAATTGAACTGGTATCTAAATACCTAAAGATTAATAAAGATATAAGTATCTACAGATATACAGAGTCAAGTTTAAGGGCGATTTCGTTGCAATCGTGCGTCGATAAAACAGATAAGTAATGGAAACTTGCATGGTTATGGATAATATAATTAATGAAATGTACATTCCCACAATATTTTGGAATTTTTCATTCGTCTACTATAAGGCAATCTTGTGCACTCAATTTATAATCCACAGGCAGGGAATTCATCCTCACATATTATGACCAGAAACGGTGCACACTATGCGGTATGAAAGGAACTTCATCCCACGCACACTCAAACTGGAATAAATTTCCATCTATGATTTTTCTATGCAACCACAATATGGGGTTCTTCAAGAAGGACATTTAGAAGGTGCAACAAAACCAAGCGCAAAAACAGCGCGTATTACAGTTTATTCTTCAGTTTGCCGTGTCCCTTGACACGTATTTACCTAACCTCAGGATTATTATGACGTCATGAAAGTAAACAAAAAAAACCTGCCTTGCGGCTTCTAAGCTTTCATAACAACGCTAGTTTAAATCGGTTCAGTAAATTTTATGTAATGGTAAATAAATAAGGGTACTTAAATAAAAAAAAAAAAGTAATAGTTATGGTTTCTGAATAAAGATTACAAATATTAGGCATAATATTTGAAGTGACGTGACTATAGGAGACTAAAGGTATGATTTCGTAGCCGACGACATACGACCACTGCAGCTGCACGCGTCTGCAGTTGTCGTATGTCGTCGGCTACGGAATATACCTTTATGTCTTAAACAATTTGATTTATATAGCTAAATTAAATCAGTAATGATTTCAACAAAGATAACTGAAATGAAATTTTGAATATTCACTTTAGATTGCCTCTAGACCTTGCGGACATCCTGATTATAAAACGGGACTTACGGTATGTTTAAACCACTTCTATTAGATCGTGATACCCCTATTACCGACAGCTCAGACAGAATAACATAGATGGAGCGACTAGCACTAACACGCGAATGAAGCCGTCTAAAGTAATGTAATACAGTAGTTCGCTGTGAAGCGTGCTACGAAAAAATTGCGAGTAGAATGGCGATAGGTACTTACTTTAGTATAACTTTTGACGGCTTCACACGCCAGTTCTATACATTCCGCCTATGCTCTATGTTATCCTTTTAGTCTGAGTACCTAAAGAAAGTCAATATAATTCGCCTTTAAACTTAGGTAAATCAATAAACATCGTTATATTTAGCTGCCTCTCATTTTATACTACTCGTACTTTCGTACTTACTTGTAAACTAGGTAGTTCAATATTTGCGTTTATGTCATTATATAAATAATTAAATGCGTATTGACACAGAGGTGTGTTATGATCATACCAAATAACATCACGTTTATTAGTAACATTGTCTTCCGTTTAGACATTTGAAATAGATTAGATATCACTTATCGTTTCAATTGTGGAATTAATATATATACCTACTAAACATGTACGATATTGACTAAAGATAATGCGATATATAAATAAGTATAATACCTGTAATGAGAGCTGAATATGTCTATAAAACTATCTGACTTCACTAATTGCCTATTTCCAGGTACCTAGTCTCTAGTTTCATATCGTGATGGCTATCCATATTGGATGTCTCCTAAAATTAAATTTAGTTAACGGGTTACCCTCGCTTCATAAATCTGTTTCATCAATCTAGTCATCTAAATCTCAAATCTTCTCATCAAAATTTTCCTATACACTGATCAGATTTTTGTGCAGATTGTCCTAAAATATTTATTTATTTATTTTACGTGTCTAAATCATCTGAAAGCATCTCTTTCTTGAACTTGATAACTACATCTCCTACCATATCGTAACATTCCCATAATATGCTGGTCCTCTCTCAATCCGTCAACCCTATATTCAGATCTCTAATTTCCACCGCATGCTTCTTTTGTAAAGCCATTCACGCCAATCGTATTTCTAAAAATGAACAGATAACCTACAAAAGATAGCTGATTAAATAGAGTAGACTGAGAATCGGATGCTGGGAGAAATCAATGTCCAACAGGGCACTGCAATAGGTTGATTCATAATGATGAATTTTACAAAGACTTTGTCAGGATGGAAAAACTGCTCGGCCGTTGATTTATAAATATCATTAGTGAAATCGGTGGGAATTGTGTTTTATTGACTATTCGCATTTAGTTGATGCAATTAGCAGCCGTCACGAGTCGTGAAAACATCCTACTTATGTAATGTATAGGTATGTATCTATATATGTAAAATTATCGTGTTACAGTGTTAGGTACTAAACTACTCCAAAAGGAAAACACCAATGTTTTTTTATAATAATACCTGATTGGTAGGGCTATTAAGCACGTCGCCATACTAAAGCTTTAGGCGTATTAAAGCGACGGTATTTATGTTATTTAAGTGGATTTTGTGATCTGATAACACATGTTTGTCATCATTTAGATCTTAATTGTAGGAAACTATGTGTAACACTAAAATTTTTACAGTCATGCTCATAGCGATTTTTCAGTTGCATCTTTTTTCATTTACACTGAGACGAATGCTTGCGCCAGAACATCACACTGACGAAGCACTAGCACGATATGTTACTTTTAACCTCATGGATATTGTTAAGCGCCCTCTATATCTACCTATCAAATACAATACTTTAAGGCGCAGTAGTTAACGTAAAATATTTTTTTGTTTGACGAAGTGATTTACAGCAGCTGTAGGTAGTTAGTTTCCTAGCTAACAACGGGATATGGGACGCGGCACCCGCACCTATTACAAGGCGATGTTATAGCTACGCTAGAGCATATCACGGTTAATTATATATTTCCTTCAGGGAGCATATTAAGGTGCATCCAGATTTGTGACATGAACAGCAGACCGGACGCAGTCATGGACCACTGTTGAATGTTGTTTTAGTCCCAAGGCAATAGCGAAAACAATTATTTGGTTACAACAAAAAAAAATACGAACATAACTATTCAGGTGCTTGTAAATGTTCGTACACATTTACAAGCACCTGAATAGTTATGTTCTTACAGACATGCAAAGAAACGAAATCTTATATTAGATCACATATTGCAAAGGGATACTTATAGTCACTATTACAAACACGTTCTGTGTTACAACGGTGGCCCTCAGCTTGACGGCCTCATCAGATGTTTTTTCAGACCCGAGACTGTAGGTGTAACGTCCTTCTTGAAGAAGCCCATATTGTAGTCTTATACTTAACAATATTTATAATTTTCGAACCTATGTTAACATTTTACCGTTACCCACTCGCTACAATTATGCTGCACATTACTAGCTCTTGCCCGCGGCTCCGCCCTCTTGGATGTCGGCTATCGTGCAGTGCAATATAGTCTATGTTATTCTGGGTAAATGTAGCTTTCCAATGGTGAAATTGTTGCAATTGGCGAAGTAGCTTGTTTATGTTTATTAATTTCAAACATACACACACACACACACACACACAAATACAAATTTTTCTTCTTTATAATATTAGTCTAGATAATAAAGAAATAATATAGTATATAATACTTACTTATAGTAAACTGAAAAGCATTATATGGTTTACATAATGATAAATATTTATACAGGTATATGAGAGTTATTGTATATTATATACCTATCTAATTACATGATTATATGAGAGAAAAGATAGCATAACATTAAGTTGACAGGTAAACCATACATTAGTGAGTGATGTTATTGTTAATGGAAGAATAAGTTATTATATTTGCATAAATACCTCAGTATATAATTTCTACAAGCTAACATGTTGATTTATGCACTTATAATAAATGTATCTAAAGGGAAGAAATAATACCCTTTTTATACCTTTTCTACGGTCTTACATTTATATAAAAACTAGCTGTTGCCCGCGGCTCCGCCCGCGTGGACTTCTGATCCCGTTCCCGCTGCTCCATTCAGTATGAAAAATAGATGTTGGCCGATTCTCAGACCTACTCAATATGCTCACATTTCATGAGAATCGGTCAAGCCGTTTCGGAGGAGTATGGCAACGAAAACTGTGACACGAAAATTTTATATATATAAAAATGAATCGCGAAATATGTTGCTAAGCGCATAATTTGAAGACAGCTGGAACAATTGGAGTAATTCATAACATACACACGCCTATATCCACGAAGGGGTGGGTGAGGTGCTACCACCCACATTTCGCCAGCTTAAGTTTAGGTCCCAATGTAATAGGTGGCGAGCCTAAGGCCATTAACTGGGCACTTATAAACCTGCGATAAATACACACATAATTTCGAAAAGCATCGATTTTTTTTTGTATTATTGCTTTAACGCTATGGAAGGTGGACCCACGGGCAACAGCTAGTTTATTACATAATTACTCTATTTTTACACCCTTGGAACCAGGTGTTGATATATTATTCTTTGTGAGATATGATTTCTATTAAATCATTAAAAGAAATCGTAATCGAAAATGTTTATATTGTTCTTCTACCTAGGTATGAGAAAAAAAACGAATACTTAATTAATTTTAAATAAAAAATTATAGAGACACCACTTTTATTTCATTTACCGGGAACAATTCATTCATTGTTCACTCATCTGCACTAAGGTTATCGTACCTGAAAAATGTCCAAGTGATTTTTGTAGTATGATTATAAGTGTCAGTTACCCTGTGTGGTGTGGGTGCTGGCACCTCTGCCTACCCCTTCGGGGATATAGGCGTGATATTATAAAAAAAAGTTACCCTGCCAACTATACAGAATAGTATGTTTATATATGAAACGTAGATTATAAGATGTAGATTTTAGACCCGATGAGGGTGTGTGAAAAACCCTCTTTAAAAATAAAGATTTAAAAAAAAAGTTACCCTGCCACATGAAAATATCTTTTAAGAAAGTTTAGGTTTAGGCGCTATATTGCACCAGCGCATAGCTTAGCTAGTATTATATAATAATGAAAAACGAGCTTGAAGTAATAATGACCTTAATCGGTCAAGTTATTAACAAGTTACACAATAACTAATACCTTACCAAGGATTACAACGTAGATAAAGATAATATCATTACTAAGGGTTATACAATAAAACGATAGTTATCGTAATGTCTGAGGTGCAAAGCACTTTTGTTTGTTGATATAATAAACACAATAAAGACTATTGTCCTTGCTGATTGACCGACCGTCAATTCCAGACAAATCCGCTTAGTGACTAGGTATAGGTATAGGTTGTGGATCTAAAATGTGCTCAAATTGCACTCCATACGCGCGTACGCATTTTTGGGCTGTCTTTTGAGAAAACAATAAGTGCAACAGTCCTAATTTCAACGGAGTGACAACATATGTATAGTAATTTAATTAACGGAGGTAGGAAATGACAGTATCTCCTATCATAGTTGAGCAGCCCGACTGAGGAAACTCTTTCCCTCTACAGAATACCGCTGCCAGTGCTGCTAATGACCTTATGTTGTGTTTCCAGTGGTGAGTAGGGTAGCCAAAGCTCACTGGAGAAGTTTTGTAATGAAAGTGGGAAGACCGTGGGCTTAAGCTGACACTGCCAAGTGATGGTATGTATGGCCTACGGACGTTTGCAACTCCAGAGGCGTTACACTTGTATTAAATAATTTAGGCACATAAGAGCACATATAAATGTTTAAGGTTTACAATTTTATTTGTCAATAATGTTAAAATTAAGTAACTAAATCATTTGAAAACGATTCGATCGGTTGTTGTTCTACTGAGAAGAGACTAGTAAGAAACTCATGGGCTCTAGCCAAAATGCATTCGTTCCGACTCTAAGTTCGTCATCGCTCTGAAAATGTATGGGAGTGACATTGTTGTCGGAATCGGATCACATGACATTTGACAACAATTGTGGCTTTTCTTCTTTTTTTTTGTGCCATGATACAACTAACGACTGTGCTTAGTCGTAAGTACTAATTTCGTATGAGACAAATAACTTAAAAACATTGTTGTTATCCCTACGAAATAAATGTATCTACCTATAAGTCAATCGCGGAAAGCGGTTGCATCCAGCCTTGGGCAAAATTTGGCACATACTTAGATAGACCCTGACATAAGCTTGACAAGATTACTAATGAACCTCTTTCCTTAACGTAGGTACCCCGGTTGCATTAAAAGCTTGCATTTTGGCTCGCATCTGAACTTGACTACCTACCACTCACGAGACTTGACCCTCTAAACCCGAAAGGAAAACTTGTGTTAGACCCTCGTTCGTAATCAGCTGGTAAGTACTACTTTTTTTTCCTGTGCGGAAATTCACCGCCGAAGACAGAGCGGGTAGTTATGTCGCACTCGAACCGACCAGAACCGCACGATCGTCTTTGTCAATCAGTTTCCGAGGGAGAGGTAGCCTCTGGCATATATCGACGACCTCCGTGGCGTGGCGGTAGTGAACGCGACGCAGGAGCCGCGGGTTCGATTCCCGCTCAGTGCAAATATTTGTGTGCATGAATATGAATATCTGCATTGGTCTGGGTGTTTCTATGTATAATATGTATGTATTTACAAATAAAAGAGTATGTAAGTATGTTTATCCGCATTCTAGAACCCATAACACAAGCTAGTTAAACTATGATTATCATGGGTCTAGGTGGCGTTGTGTAGATTATCCTAGAACATTAATTAATTTATTATATCCCTGATGCTATCTAACCTAATGTGTGTGTACGGTAAAACTAACCTATGTCAACGTATAGGGCCTTGTACAAAATATACATAATTCTTTCATATGTCATGTTTTCTTATACGAGATACAAACAAGCAGACGGCTCACTGGATGGAAATTGTTTACCGTTGCCTATTTTTTTCCGTGCCCGAGATCCCCCCGGTTGCCGGTGAGATGTGAGGTGTTGGATTCGAACCGACTAAAAGGCACGTCGTCTTTTTGGGTCTTCGGTTGCCCTTGATGAGGTAGTAGGTAACATATCCCTTGCATCTCGAGGTGTACAATACCAGGGGCGTCTCACCCCATAGTCGCTTATTTCTTACTAGCTGACCCGCGCGACTTCGTCTGCGTCACCCCGTTTTTGCAACATTTTTCATTCCTGCTCCGCACCTGTTAGTTGTAGCATATAAACCTTCCTCTTTAACCATTCTATCTATTAAAACAAACTGCATTAAAATCCGTTGCGTAGTTCTAAAGATTTAAGCATACAAAGGGACAAGAAAAATAGGGACAGAAAACGCGACTTTATTTTATACTATGTAGTGAAGAGTAACTGACATATTTATGACAAAAATTTCAAATAGTGCGTGCTCTTAGCGAAACAGCGATTTGAAGGTATGGTCAAGGTTATTAACAATTGTGACCGCACTAACAATGCAAATAACAATAATATAAGTAGTTACATGACAGGTATGTACCTGACGTAATTAAATATTGTACAATGTGTAGATACACGTGTATTGTGAGTTGTTTAATTGTAAAAACATGCATGCCTATGACTAGCTTAAACTCATCATCATAATCTTTACTATAGTGTCGATCGTATTCGAGGCTTTCACTGCGGAGTCCGAAGTCTGTGATTTTTTTTGGAAACAGCCAGAAGTATACATACTTACTTACTGGTGTATAACTTAACCTCAAGTCGTGAGCAAAACGAGGCTATATGATTCACAGATCTGAGCTACTTTACCTCCGTGCGGATATCACTACATTCTATCCTCAAAAGACACCCACGGAATTGAGATTAAGATCAATAAGCTTTCGCAGTCTACCTCTGGGCTAGATAATAGTGTAACAGGCCAATAAATGACTGATGCGCAAGTGGCTAGAGTTAGGTTTGGTTTAAATTTTACCACAGGTTACACTCGGAGATGTATGGAGGTAAATACATAAAAGGGGGTTGAGCAGATTTGAGTTTTGTAAAAGGTTATTTGTTGCGTCGTATTGATCTGTTGCTTTTCGAGTCTAGAGCACGAATTAGGGTAGTATACCCTAATTCGGTATCTAAATAAATATTAGGTATAAAACATATTGGAACATACTTGTTCTCGACGATATTCATTATTGAACCTAACCGGGTTCACCTTGCGGTAAGTAAGTTCCATATAATGCCATCAATAAAAGAAATAAAAAAATGTATGTATATAATCATAAATAATACATAATAAGTACATATATACCTGAAATAAAATACTTGCTCAGGTGATACGAGCTACCATTGAGCATGCAGTATAGCTGCGGATGCTTGAACAATGATAGAAAACTAGGGCATAACCTTCGCATCGAACCCACAACACACCTCGTAAAAGTAAATCGTCGAGGTAATTACTAAAACCACTGAACCTAATACTTTAAAGTTTGAATGTCGAGGAGTGGGACAAATAATGAGATAAAAAGTTTTATATCATTAAAAATACTATTAATCTTAGTCGTACCTTCGACATTATTAACCAATAATGTCTTAAATAAACCAATCTTTAGCCTCAAAATTTCACCTGCATAAATATTGATACAGTTGAGTTGGTAGACGATTTAGTAAACAGAAGTAATTGCCTAATGAACTAGCTCATTATTAAACCTTTGGCTGTTTTGAGCTTGAGGTCATGCTCAAAGAACTAAGTTAATTTACATCAAAGGTTCCGTTTTATCCGTTATAAAAAAGTTGGAGTTATCCAATTTCAAATATGCCACGTGCTCAGTAATGATTGATTATAATAAATACACTAGACTATAGTAATTACAAGGCTTATGTGTTAACTGCGAATGAAGGTACGATGGGATTGACAAAATATACCTACATCCTGGATTAAAAAACCATATAGAGTTATGGGTTATGACGAAGTATCGGAGATCAGATTTATCATTGATAAATCAATCAATTTATTGGCTTATTATTGTATCTTAATTCACCAAAACACGCAGGCCCGATTTACGTTACAGCAAAGATTCCACATTCTGCACCCAGTTAGTCAGCCTTTGGCAACTGGAGGTCCAAAAAATTCGAGCAATATCAAACATTTTAATACGTAGATATTTCGTCAACTTTTCGTATTCAAATATTAAATGAAACCATTTTTAAAACATATGTTAAAGACATTGTTATAAAAACTACAATGGCTACCGTTACTAATTCTGTATACTTACTTAATAATATGCGAGGGTAACATATTTTACGGTAGACATATTGCTAATTTATTATTTTAAAAGTGAATATGACGCAAGTTATTTTATTCTGGAAACATGATTTCAACAAAATATTGAATTGTGATTCGAAACTTTGGATCTACGTTATACATTTAGATGCTACTTCGCATTTTTAACGTAGTTTTTAAGTCGAACGAAGTATAACATGCTGTGCTAGGCACAGCATGTTACAGCTAGCTCAGACTTGCTCTATCCGCACCCGTCTGCATCATTTGGGCGAGCGTACGGATATGGTAAACTACTTAGTATCTGTATTCCACGCAACTGGTTACTTCTATTCCGACTTCAGGCATTGCGGTTGCATGGGCCAAATAGCGTGGGGGTGACCATCCAGTGGCATGATCCGGTGCAAGCGGATGGCCTACCGGAGGAATGTATTGAAAAAGTGTTGACTGGATGTCATAGGTAATGACATACGTCCTATTGGTATCCCTCACAAAACTATGAAGTTTATATATTTATGCCGTGGTCTCACTGTCATTGATGTCTAATATTGTATGAAGGGGAAGTAAATTCTGGAAAGGGGACCCCGAATTCAGAAGTAAGGGTCTTGGATTGCGAGCAAACTGGTGCTTCGAATGCACGTTTTATTGTAGGCGAAGCCTATAGTTAATTTTTACGAACTATACCTTATCTACTTACAGTTCAAGGTCGTAAAATCGTATCAACCATGTACGGAAGTCTGCTAACAAGTAATTCCTGAATTCCAATCAACTGCAACGTGTGTTTACGTCAAATTAGAAGTAGAATCAATAAATCAATCAACTGAATCAACATATCAAAGTTATCAAACATACCATGTAGTAGCACGCATGGGAAGTGCCCACAAATTCATTATGATAATTTCCTATCGGAAACTTGAATGTGAAAAGTATTGAGTTTCTCCTTAGTTTGTTAACATTTGACTATTGGATAATGAAATTGAGAGAGACGGTATTTGTAATCTTCGTGTCTCAGCTGACCAAATCCCACGGCTTTCTCGTTTCACATGAGCTAAGGTTTGTAAATATCTATGCAAATGAGAGAAAAATATAAGAATTGTTTTAAAAAGTAGATAACCGGAGAGAAAATCTGTTTCCTATATGAGTATAATAAGTGGTATACAATGAAGAGTATATTTTCTGTATGCCTAACCTTTAGCAAGCTTCAAAAATAGACAGGAATAATATAAGGTATGGTAGGATACCCTGTAATTACTGGATATTGACGGTGGGACTAGTCCCATCTATTGAAAGTCGTACAGTGCTCTTTGAAGGATAAAATTCGCAATGAGGTCATGCGACGAGACCGCGAGAAGGTAACGGGAGGTAGAATGCCCTCGAGCCAGTAGGACTGAAGACCTTAAAAAGGGGTCTGGGATAGACCGGATACGGAGGGCGGAGGATAGGAAGCAGTGGCGCACATTGGGAGAGGACATGTCCAGCAGTAAATTGCAGTAGGCTAATTGATTGCAAATTAATTACGGGCAATATGGGCCAACTGCCATAAACTCATAAACTAAATAAATATTATGAATAAAATTATGGAAACAGAACTACATGTCTTGTTCCTTGTTGTCATTTATGGGGAGTCTATTCTTAACTATGGACTGTATGATACATTTAAATTGAGTCACTCATTATTATTATTATAGTTGTTCGATGAAGACGACAGAGATATATGAGTACGCTTACATATTCGTAGCTACCAATACGTCATGTAATTATGAATGTAAAAAAACAATGACTTTATGCACTGTTAAGACTAGAACTATAATATGATCGGTTTAGATCACAAATTGGTTCAAGTTGCGCGTTGTTGTTGGTCGGGTAGTAGTATGAACATTTTTGGTTCTATATAGCCTATTTCGTACTTGTACACTCGGATACAGAAGTCATAGGAATAAGCTAACGAAATTATAAATATGCGTAATAAATACGATCATTTAAAAAATTCAGTACATAATTTCCTACCCACCCAGATCTATTCCCAATCTCTTCATAACTTCCTCTCTAGTGATGTAAGATTTCAGAGGTCACGGTAAATAAAAGGATGACCCCGGGCGTAGCGGTAGGTCGCTGCTACGTCGTAGACCGCGGGTTCGATTTTCGCTTGGTGCAAATATTTTATGCACTTTGTCTATTTGCAGTACATATTTTTTCTATGTACAGTGGGTATGTAGGTAGACAGACAGAGGTGAATTAACATCCATATTTCAATAAAGATAGTATTCGGTGCTACGTAATAGGGAGAGAGCCTATTACAGTATGCCGGGCACTATTGTCCTTCTGAGGCTGAGTTTGGGCTGCATATATCTTGTCTAATGTTAAAAAGCACTGTTCGTTTGTCGCCGCGTATGACATCGCATGCGAAGAGATGGGATGGCCTAAATTAAACTCTGAGAATATATAACTATGTAGTTATTTACAAATTAAAAAAGCTGTAATATGTCCTACTCTAACATTTTTATTTTTATGGGATCATATTGTCCAAAATGCGTGCTGCGTGACGTAAGAAGGCTTTTCGTACAAAGAATTAGCATTACCATTTAACATGCAAAGCTGCCAGCCTTCTGGGCACGTTGCCAGTCGGCGATGACGCAGAGAAACTTCATGACACGTGTGTGTATGTAAATATTTATTATTTGTTTGGTTGTTTTTACTTTACTTGACTTTAGAAATAATGTGTATTATCTGTGCTTTATTGTTTCATTATTTATTTATTTGTATTTCATTTACTAAATAGATAGTCATATTTATTACTACCTTATTAGATGGATTTTGGATTTGTCTTCATTTTTAAGCAGAATACAAACATTTGTTAATATTCTAGTTATGTTTATTTGCTGTAAGAGTATTAATGTAACAAATATATCAAGGATTTATTTTTTATTTGCAACTTTAACTTAATATATAATTACAAAAATAGTGTTTATCTCTGTTGATTTTACTGTTGCAATCCGCTTATTACTCGTATATATCCGTTTATATTGACAAACAGCTTATAGGTAATAACTTTAAATTAACGTTTAACTAACGACACATCGAAGTCCAATATTTTTACCCATTTTGATCACACACGTTATGTTATGTATATATATATATATATATATAATATAACGTGTGTGGTGATAGATAGATGGTGATAGATAGGTCCGGTTATAGTGACTTACGGCTTTTATGATGTCCGGATAATATGGCGTGTATTTCACTTTGCCCTAATTCAATTAGAAAAGGCAATAATGCAAAGATGTTTTTGGATCTCTAATATGTTCGGATACGTTGCTAGAATGGGATGCAGTGGGATAGGATTGGAGCTATATTTATGATGCTTCCCTGCGTCTGAATCGCGGATCAGAATATGATCGCTTATAGCACGATCGGTAGCCCACAACCCATGGTGGACCATGCTCACAGCAGTTAGGCTGTGTATACCTACACATAATAATGCCCCAAAGCATGATCAGAATGTAACATGTATACGTTAATTAACGCAATGATTGGAACTCATTGATACGGTCACAACTTGACGTTTTCAAATTAGTGCACATTGTGTATTGTCGAGCCACCTGATCAAGTTACGTGAGCCATTGCTATCGGTTCATAACTCTTATCATCTTGCAGCAGGTGCTTAAGTACTGTTTACTTTTCTTTATTATTTCAAGTTGCGTAGGTACTCAATGAATTCAAACTGTCAGGGTAATGAAAAAATCCGTTATAAACTTTACTGATAAGAAATGTATTCCCCATATACCTAATTGATGGACGAGGTTTTCCTCTAGTGAGGAGAAGGCAGTCGTTCCCATTAAATCTAGATAATAATACGTAAGAAATATAGGGAGAGAGTGGTGCACGCCTGGTGAATTTCTTGAAAGGAGTACCTAGTTATTATGGGAAGGATTATGCTCGGAATCTGCAAGATCGAATCAGAAATGAGAAGATCCATAGACGACCGAAGGTTGCCGACATAACCGACCGGGCTAGCAAGCTGAAGTAGCAGTATGCGGGGCACATAGCAAGAAGGACAGTTGGCTGTTAGAGCCGAAAGGTTCTTGACTGGTGACCACGTACCGGTAGATGAGGCGAGGGACAGCCCCCTGCAAGGTGGACGGATGACATAGTCAAAGTCGCCCGCGGATTTCCGTTGGATGCAGACAGCCTCCAACCGGTCGGATTGGAAGTCGATTGGGGTGTCTGAATGATGGTTATTGTGAAAGTTTGTGAAGATGTTTGGATATTTGGATGTTTATTACTCAATCACGCTCAACACTTCTGGCTGAACTTTGCTACACATATAGATTAGAAGCTAGGAATAACACAATGAAAGGTAAGGGAGCGTCTGTGTTGTCAGTGTGAAGACAAAGAAAGGAAGGAAGGGTTTCTCGTCCTTCCCACTGTCAACGCAAAACTTCTCCAGTGACTTCCGGTTACCCTACTCACCGCCGGAAACACAACACAAGGTTATTATTAGCCGCAGTATTCTGTACTGTGGAGGTACTCCCCAGTCGGACTGCTCAATAAGGACGAGGTTACGTCATGTCCTACCTCTGTTTATATGTACTACTAAGCTGTGCATAGATTTGGTTATCAACATCTAGTTAAAAATCGTTAGGTTATATGATAGATCAATATAATATACTTTTACATTGATACTTTCCGAAGTTAGGCAAATGTCACAGATTGAAATGAAACTACGGATTTTTACGGATTCTATTGCGATATATTTGGTGTTATTTACTCTTGGTCGACGTTTATAATTTATTTAGATATATTGTCACAAAGAAAGAAAGTCTAATGAGGTGATAGTTATTTGGTACTAAACCCATTTGTGCAGTTAAAAAGAAAAAATATTTATTAACAACGCAGAACTTTTACTTAGGTAATACTCAGCAGAATTCATTCCGGTTAAGTTATTTCAAGTTCTATAATACTTACATATTTACCAGATGGTTACATAAAGGGATTTTATCTTGAAGACGATGCATCGCAAAATTCACTTGTCAACGTATTTCATTTATTAATTTAATTTAAGTATTTTGAGATTATATATATATATATATATATATATATATATATATATATATATATATATATATATATATATATATATAGGTATACGTTCATACGTACGTATAGGTATACGTTCCATATCAGCCCGTGAATTTTCCCTGGTAATAAAAAAATAGTGGTGGACATATAGTTAGATTGTTCTTATCCATTGGTAGATTTTAAATGTATATAATAATTATACTAATTGTGAGTATCTGTAATAGCTATGCATATTGAAAAAGTATCCTATCATTTAAGATATCTCTTTTAGGGTGGTCGCGACATTACACTAATCGTATTATGTATGCTGTAAATGTACCTTAAATAAATAAATACTTAACTGTCTTAAATTACTCATTAAAATATATTGCAAACAAATTTAGTATCTACCTAATTAGTGAGCAAACAAAATAAACTAATCACTGAGTTTGAGTAAATATCACTTTAACTAATGCGAAATGTTATTTTAATGAAGTTTTGAAGTATTTAGTATGCTAACTATTCAAATCGATTTAAATTGGAAAAAGTGACTGCCCAGACGGGTCTTGAACCCGCAACCAGACCCTTATAGAAAGAATACTCTGACTGGGCTACGTTCGAAATTCAATTAAGGAACTGGGTGACGGGTTCTAGTCCCGTCAGGACATTTACTTTTACCATTCTAAATCGAGCAAAAGCTTACATGATTAAAATCATTAGAGGGTCGGACCCTGTTTTGAGGTTAGACCTCATCTCCGAAGACGGATGGTTTTTTTATATTCAGGCCACGAAGGGCTCGGCAGCAGCTGTGCTTCAGCAGTTATTAGTACAATGTTTGTGTATACTTATACTATACCGCCCCACAACAACTTCCACAGCGACAACCGCGACACATTTTGTTTAAGAAGTATTTAGAGAATTGTGGAGACTAGGATTTGTGTGTCTCTGGGACATAAGACAATATTGTCTACTAGCAGCGATGCACTTGTTTATTGAGGACGAAGTTTTGACAGGTGAATCAGTTAACAACATCCACACCTGCATCATTTTTATTCCCATAAGAGAGATACAACGTGAAAAGCGGGAAAGCTTCTTCTATCTTCATTTATTATCCAACCGTATTCGACTACATAATTTATCAACCTATGTTTACCTTACTGATTATCAATATAATTATAGGTATTCGTTTTTTTTTCAATAAAAAAGAATAATGATAATCAGTTAATATTTAATCGAAACAAATGAAACGTTTTTGGATATGTAAAAGTAGTCATTAGATTGAAGTCTGAATCAAAGCATATCAATAGACTAAGTATTGAAATGCGTTTAAACGGACTATTCAGATCAAAAACAATAAGATGACTCTTGTTTTGATGAGCGCTTGCAGGCGCGAATCAGAGAAACTCGATGCCATCAGTAGCAGCGAAATACTTTAATATTTAAAAAATGAACAGCTATCAATCTAGTGATGGATTAAACTACTTAAAATGATAAGCGCGGTATCGAAACTTGTAATCTATACTAATGTTAAATACAAACAGTCCACCCAGTACCTACTATACTAACATTCGCTTAGTAAAAGTTCGATGAACTGTACTCGCGGTCTAAAAAAATGTAGGTAAATGAAACATGTGTCTAATATAAGGTACCCTGCCTTATTTATAAACCGTACATGTCATAATAAACACGTCGGTAATTAATAAGAAAGTGTCATGCGTACATTAGGTGCGAGTATATAAACTAGTGGAAGCACTATTAGTTAAGTGTAGAAAATATCATAATGCAAATATTTGTTTTTAAACTACAAATTATAACCACGATACCCACAGGCAACGCTGGCGATACTATGATTGAAACGTTTAATATTTACGGTGTCCACAACGATAAAAATGAAAATAATTGCACTTACCTCGAATGTGATGACACCTTTATCTCCGTATTTATTAAATATCTTCGCAATGAAATACTGCTCGGCGGGGAGGGTGCTGTTGAGATCATTCTCGATGCTTTGGATGCTTTGGATGTCCGCGGCGCTGGAGAACACCACGGCCAGGACTACGACGGCACACGATGTCAACATGGTCGCGACTGATTGTCCGCGCTTTACAGCCGAGAGCTGTGCGCCGGCGGCTGTCCCGCGCCTCTGCACCACACTATCAGCCGATCAGCCTCAACACCGGTCCGTCCAACGTGATAATACGAGTCGCGTGTCGTTCGCGCATCGGCACATACAATTCCTTTGTTTATTTGTTTGAAAATATCACTAATGAAATCGAGTATTTGTAAGAAATGCTAGACGTAGTAGAAACGTGTTTGTTACTTGAGGTCAGGTATGCGTCTGACAATGCGGCTTGCGCTGACTTTCACTCAACCGTCGCTCTCTGTAGGCTCTGAGCCCGGGTATGAGCACCGTTACTGATAATAAGGTGTATTTACCTACTAACTGGTATTGAGAAAATCTAACAATTAAGTATAATGTTCAATATGCGGAAGACAGGTTAGTTTTTGTCCTTGCGCTTGCACAGGTTTCACCCGAGTGATCTCAACGTTAACGGTGGCTTATGTGAAGCGGCTATCGAGATTGTGCTATTTAATACATCGATTTGTTTGCTAATCATATCTAGAAAGATATTTTTTTACGTGTTTTTGGGTGTGTGTATGTACTTACCTATCTATACACTTTGAAGTCTAAGTAGTAAGTAGTAGTGTGTACCTATGTCAACAAGTGGTTGCGTAAATATAGTTGTAGAATAGGTATGTAAGTTCATTCATAAGTATAACTTTGGTTATCGTCGTAGATAAACTAGGGTGTGTAATTTTATGTGGGTACCGTCATGTATAATTTAAGAATATAACCTAATTATTAAGTAAAACAAATCATAGATTGGATCATACTGTGTTCCATGTTTTTTGCTAACTACGATTAAATTATTAATTCGCGAAGTTTTAGATCTTACTCTGATTTAGTTATTCTAAACACGCATCCGCACAAACGTGATACTGTTGCTAATTCACGCAAGAAGTAGGAGGTTTACTGCATCACATAATAAATAATAAGTAATGAGGTAACTTACCATTCAATTATATAAGATTTTCCTTTGTAAAATAATAGAGTTATATAATATTGTCAATTGAAGTGACAGGGCGATCGGTCACGCTGTATAAACGAAGGTTAATTGAAATTAGTAGCTTGAGTAAAAGTTGAAAATAAAAAACATTTAGATAATTGACCTTCAAGTAGACACATTGATTTGTTTATACAGGTGCACGATGTTGGAAACAGCTAGATATGAATGAATAAACCAATAAAATTGTGTGCATCTAAACGGTGATTTGCATGTGCAGTGTCGTCGTAATAGTTATATTTTTAGGGTGCCGTGCTTAAAAGAGTTAAAAATAACCTTTAAAAATTAATTTGTGTTCGTCTGGTAGACGTGAAAATTACAATTATACTCAAATACTTAGGTCTGTAATTCCACAGTTCTGGAAGTCATGCAAGGCAATCCAAAGATATTAAGGGTTAGGCCGCATATTTTGACGCTCGCAAGGATATCAAAACCCAAGCGTCGCCAGGTGTACCTAAATTAAAAGTATAACATAAAGACACCATATATTGTTGGTCACTAAGAGGTAGTATTGGTGGTTGTAAGAGTACCCTTCTACTAATTGCTAATTGTATTTGACTTAAACTGGTCATATATTATGACAAGTAGTTCCGATGAGTTTCAAACTGTAAGTTAGATTTGTAGATTTTTTTAAGAGGCTTCATTATAGCAACGTTTGATGTTTTCCCAGTTTATGAACTTCAAAGCCACCATTAACATAAGTGCACTGAATTACTTTTTGACTTCTGTTTAAGTGATGTGCGCATCTCTCGCGATATAGACAGAATGGCTTGAGGGGCCATGGGCCTACGGTGAGATTTATCCTATTGCGTTTTATAATATAATTACATACATAAGATATTGTTATGACACGGCATTGTCCATTCCAAGGTTGCCTGGAAGAAAGCGCTTCCAGTGATTTTATGCGCTTCCAGTGAACAACTGATTTTATTTGTGTAAAAAAATTGTATATTTCTGCTTGCAAAATATAAGCTGAATTCATCGAACTGTTTTTATGAGTCAGACGTGCGTACCGAGGATTCTGTGCCATCATATTACAATTGTATTACCCAGTCCGCTTGAAGCCAATAAGCACATCCGGGATACTATAACTACTACATGGGTCTTAGGTACAAGATGTCTGACGAAATGTGATAAAACGTCACATGATTATGAACTGAAATGCTTGACCCACACACGTTGTCCGTAGAAGAACTGTGTCTTAATCATAATTTTTGATGTGTGAAGATAGTCATGAAAGTTTTGTTTTTTGTTTTAATTTTGACATTAATGCGAACGTGAATGTGATTAGATAACTTATATTATGATACAGCTCTTCTATGGCCAATTTTTATCCATTACGATATAACTGCAGCTGGGCCAAGGAGGTTTCAATAAAGTTCTAAATACATTATTCGATAACGCGCCGATCAGCTTATGAATTTTGACGTTTAAAATTAAAGCAATCATTATGCTGTAATTTTACACTAAAATTGTGCTAATCATTTCATGAGATTAGATAAAATAGTGAATGAAACTGCACATAATTTGTTCTTAAGACACTCGTGTGATGCTATGAAAAATTAAAAAGAACTTTATAATGCCATAGAAATTACAGCCACCGATATAGCTCGCAGAATAAGTAAGGTGCAGTGGTAGAGGGCTGGCCACATCTGTCGAAGAACCAATGGCCGTTTGAACTAACGAGTCCTAGAGTGGAGAGGAGTCCTAGAGAAGGTAAACGGAACTTGAAACGCTCCCAAACCAGATAGACTGATGACCTGAAAAAGGTGACTGGAATGGACTGGATGCGGAAGGCTGAGAGTCGGAACCAATGTCACATAATTATTTGGAGAGACCTATGTACAGCAGTTGACTGTAATAGGTTGATTGATTATAATGCTACAGTTTCATAAATTACTATTAGGTAAATATTAACATAACGTCTATTCGAAAAACTAAGCATTCTAATTATAAATTATAATCTTATGTAATCGTGCCCTTACTTTTATCAGTAATATCAATTATATTATGGGATTACATAGATATTACGTACATACAACTATGCTCTTAGATCGTCATGGCCAAAAGTGTCAATGTTAAGTAAATAATGTAATACCTATTTAGGTAACCTTGGAGTTTGAATGTTTTAATATTGTTCATTAATGAATACCGTTCATTTTTTTTCTTCCTAGCCACAGACAATATGTCACGAGAACTTTATGAAATAATAAAACATAGGTTAGGGTAACACACATTAGGTTACACTTTTAGAGAAAACACTTTATGAGTTGTACACGTTAAAAGAAACTGCTACAAAACACTGTGCCTACATACATACATATGCTTACGCCCATAATCCTCGAAGGGGTAGGCAGAGGTGTATTAAACACCCACATTTAGGAGTACTATGATTTTCGGTCCGACGTAATAGGGGGCGAGCGTATTGGATATATAGAGCACTGTGCCATATAAATAAATGGCAACGATAAATAATTGACGTGTGTGTGTGTTTGAAGATAATTATATGTATAAAGTGATTCTTCAAAGCTTCTTCAAATTCTTCAAATCCATAGAAATAGTACAGTTTACGATAGAGACAGATTAAAAATCTTATTTTGAAGCAAACAGGTGGATTCAAAAGCAACAAATAAAAGATACATTAAATTTTAATGATGAGGTATAAGCTGTACTTACTGTTTTTATATTTGTTCAGATTGGTTCCTTATTTGGCATAAAATAAATTTCAAAAAATTAAAGCCGTTGCCTGTTAGAGTCTTCCACATGTTTTCGAAACGATCGAATGTCCCCGAACAACAAAATCCTCCTTGTCAAGCTCTTTCATTTGATACCTAAGTATATGAAAAAATAGCTTTAGTCGCTGAGTACCTAAAACGCAGTATGTCATCCGATTTTTATGAAACATAGTTAAGAACATTCTCGACTAATTCACCTTTCTAGCAAAAAAACTATGTATGTATATGACTCCGATAGGTTAATTTTATTGATTGATTGATGTGCGAACTTACTTCGATAATCGAAAGTCAAGTCAAACATTTTACTACATAAAATTTGGTACGTACTCAGTTCCGATAGGTCCTTATTTGCTACCACTCTAGCAGTATCCACCCTCTCCATATTTCAATAAAAATACATAAGTACCACAGCTACCACAGTAAACAAAGAATTTGTATTTATTTGCTGTTCAGTTACGTAGGTACCTGCGTATTGCAAAATCTAGTCTTGAAGTCGAGAATGACGTTCGTGAAAAGCACCTCACTTCATAATGTTTATTTAGCACTTCTTTTTTATACTAAGTATACCTACTTCAACTTCAAAACGTATTAAACTCATGAACTAAACAGTAAAAATACATTATCACTGTTATGGAAAGTAGAATGGCCATACTTATTTTTTTGGAAATACGTTACATATTTATATATAAAAACTCTTCGATCAATGAAAATATACATGCACAAAAACATTTGCACTAAGCAGGAATCGAACCCGGGGTGACACTAGCGTTTGATTGCTACGCAGTCGTAGCGCTTAACCGCTACGCCACATTCCATCATATTTGTAGGATGATTTTTTTGTTTATTTAGGCTTTATAATGCACTGATTACACGTACAAAAGAGGACAAATGGAATAACAAATGATGACTGACTACCACAGACTATGGAATTCCAATATTCTGAAATAACGTTCTATAATAAGAATTCTATCCTACTCTTACTGTTTTAAGAATTATAAGTATGAAAATTTGTGAATATGTTTAAATGTGTGACGCTCTAACTGCTGTACTGATCTGGCTGAAGTTTAGTACAGTGATAGATTACAACCTGACATTACACATACCGTAAATCGGGGTGAATAGGAATTCAGGGGTGGATAGAAATAAAATGGTCATTGGAATATTTTAAATAAATTCTTTTACAAAATTTTAACTAAACCTAATAACAGATATTTCGTGATTCTGTTATTAAGTACAATGAACTAATCCAAATTTTCGCTTGAAAGAAAATAACTACAGGATTTAGCTGCCCATTTCATTTCTATTCACCCTTCAATCTCTATCCACCCCGTTTTACCGTTAGGCTTTATCCCATGGGTTGCGGGAATGGGACCAAAACTTTAAGCGGAGCCGTGGCCGTCAGCTGGTACAAAATCATTTCGAAAAGCCTAAAGTCTCTTTGGGACCCCTTATGATTCATAGGAGTTGAAACTGATAAAAAAGAGGTCATATGCTTCTTCATCTTAGATCGAAGTAGGTAGCATCTAATCACACTTTATGAGGAAGTAAAGGTGTAGGACAGAGGGGCAGTATAGTGATAGTTTTGATAGATTTTTCTTTTAGATTGACGTGTCATTTACAGTACACCGTGATCAGGGCGCTTTCAGAAGCGGTTACTGTGGGTTACGGTGGTAAATATCCCGTCGAGCTTAATAGTGAACATGAATAATAATAGTCGATGATAGTCATGTGAAATGTTATAAATAATGTGCACTTGACTGACTAGCAGTTAAGTAGACCTTCAAAATACGTATATACCTATATTCATTCCGGCATATTTGTTGTCAACGTTTGAACGAAGATATTTTTTCGTTAGTTTGCTTACTCGGCTGCATTAAAGTAAATATACCAGATAATATTCGATAGCCAATATCAACGTTCTAATCGACGTACCTATTAGCTATAAAATATAAATAAGATAGTATGAGTGAATATATTTCAAAACGCATAATTGTTGCCGAGGTCCATTCTTCTGTCGAATCGACGCCATTTTTGAGTTGCCTTCGTTGTGTAGTAATTTGTTTCACGGCCGCGCCGCTACTCACGGAGAGGGCCCGAACATAGGTTTCGCTCTACGGGAAGGTCTACTACGTCTCCTTCATTAAGCAATCAATGGGTTTTCCTCTTAGGATTGTCAGAAGGCAGTGGTCGCTCTCGTAAAATTCAAACTTTCAAGTGCAAGTTTTGGACATAGCGGGCAATTGTCAAGACAAGAGGTAATCTACCAAAAATCAATGCATTTGAAAAGATACCAGGGCCACCAGAGTCCTTTCAGAGAACTCAACTCTGAGCCTCTTCACAATATACTTATTGTGTTTATTCGTGTATTGATATTATTCACTCCCATTATCCGTAATTAATACTTACTATGAACTAAGCAGATAACTATGTTGTTACTGAATTGCCTGTGCCTAACTTCTTTTCATATCACTTGGGCACCATGGTCCACCTGATGGAAAGTGGTTACCGAAGTCTACCTGACTGACTGACATGACGCGACTCTTCCTGAAGAATCCCATATTATCACCTGGGAAATTTCAGCATTCTCATGGGTTTAGATAGGATTTCCCTAAATGAATTTCAAGTAGGTAAATAGGTATTTCCGATAAAAAATCGAGCATGATGCGCAGTTATTTTTTGGTTAGATAATGTTTAAAAACATGGTAATAAAATATTCTAATCTGTAATGCAATCCGTAGTTGTATCTTATACCAAACAACTGATAACATTTACAAATAAATATTTTTCAAGTAAATATCATGTACGTTCTAAATCTACTTACATACCTACCGATCCAAATTTTTTAGAAGTTGGTCACTTTTTCATACAACGTTGTATGTAAACGTGGAACCGTATATGTTTTGCTGAATATACCGACTTTGTTGAAAATGTTTAATATAATCGAAGTCACATACAAAAATATTCGTAGATGACTTTTTTTTATACCACTTAGGTGGCAGATAGGCACGTGGCCCACCTTATGGAAAGTGGTTACCGTGGCCTATGGACATTTGCAACACCAGGGGTGTCATATTCGTGCTGCCGACCGTATAGAGAAGAGGGGAGGGGAGAAGGTCAGTGCCGAAGACAAAGAAGGGGTTCTTGGTCTGTACACTGACAACACAAAAACTCTCCAATGTGCTCTGGCTACCCTACTCACCGCCGGAAACACAACACAAGGTTATTATTAGCCGCGGTGTTCTGTAGGTACTTCCCCAGTCGGACTGCTCCATTAGGACGGGAGATACCGTCATGTCCTACCTCTTTAGCCTGACAAAAGAAAATTAAAAATTGCCTTTAACGTATCTACCC
Organism: Pelosia muscerda; assembly: GCA_963691645.1. Lineage (NCBI taxonomy): Eukaryota > Metazoa > Arthropoda > Insecta > Lepidoptera > Erebidae > Pelosia > Pelosia muscerda. The sequence goes on from OY829100.1 coordinate 13,410,795, forward strand.
GTACTTAATTTAAATACTTTGAACAAAATTTTAAACTGTTCAGTAATAAGATAATAATAACCTTGTGTAACTTTTAAACTACTGCGTTTACTCATAAGTGTTTATAATGTTCGGGACTTCACGCGATATATTTTTGCAACGCACCCGAAACGTCGGCAAAAGTAATTGTTCAAAAATATATCGCGTGAAGTCTCGAACATTATAAACACTAAGTCCCTTGTGTATGTAGAAAACTACATCCAATCCAATGGCACATACTAATTCTAAAAGGAGGAAATCCTGTATTATCATATTGCTACTAGCCAAGTATCGAATCAGTGAACACATTTTGTCGTCTTCCGTAACGGTTACGAAACTTCAATTTGGTCAATTTCCACGGTAAGTACACAATGGACACGTTGTAGCTGATTCATAATACCGACTGCTGGTACGTGATTCTTGAGTCCAGCACGACAATTTTTTGCTTGGCCGGACACAGTTTTGATGAAAAAAGTTGACAGTTATACGCGAAAGAAGTCCATTACCTATTCGATATTTAAATTACTTGAACATTATAAAAATACTTTTAGTAAATTGTATTGAGTTATGTAGTATTTTTTTAGAATGCAGGTCTGGTCTATCTCTTATCAGCCCATGATTTTTTGTACTGTGGCGATTCCGAAGTTCCCGCCAACAACACAGCAGTTAGGAATATAACACAACATAAACTCACGCCTATATCCCCGAAGGGGTAGGCAGAGGTGCTAGCACCCACATTTCGCCAGTTTATGTTTAGGTCCCAATGTGGTGGCGAGCCTATTGCCATTAACCGGGTACTTATAACCTGCGATAAATACACACATAACTTCGAAAAGCAAAGTGTGTGCCATGCTAAAACCTGGGATCGAACCCGAGACCTCGTCTCAGCAGTCCAGGACCCATATCACTAGGCTGTCGCAGTTACTTTAGGAATATTTTGAAGTTAAGTTGGGCAAATGTATATAACAGGTAATTATTATAGCAGGCAAACACAATTCTACAAGTTAATGCTATTTGAGTCAATGTAGTCACCAATCAAATATATAAGAGGGGAATAAATATAAGTCAGAAGATAGTTACCCCCAGTCTTGACAAGAGGTTTAACAGCCGTTTAGTTAATTTTAGCGTTGATCAATCTTTCAGAAACCGGGGGTTAAAGTTTATGAGACCAATCCATGTTGTCAGTATTTTGTGTGACATGTTTCAGGGTGTGACAAATAAATAAACACGGAACGTTAGTTCCACAAGTTTTTTTGTTCAGTGATTTGCACGAGATGAAATGTACAATAGCAGGAAATTACCAAGGTGGGACTAGCCTGTCGGGGACGTACCATTGAATATGCGTACATAATTTATTCCTATTATTCTGTTGATACAGAGTTGGAGTGGAGAGTTGGAGTTGGAGAGATATATTTTGTACAATCTTGCTAGTTGTGGTCGGTTTTTCAGCCTAACTACCAATTTCAGCGTCCGCTACTGACCTCCACAATCTCCTGGCGATATCGAAGTTCTTTAGTAAGATACGTAGTCAGACCTAGGACCCTAGGCAAGTGGCAATCGATATGTAGAATAGAATAGAAGAAGTTGATCAATGTTTGAGATTGACATTCGTTTACGCCTGTCATAAACGTCATAAACGTGAAAATATGTGTCAATCCTATACATTGAACATTACATTCTATTCCATTCTACAAATCGATCACTGGTCTAGGCCCCTTGGCCCCTAGATAAGTGCCAATTCGTTAGTAGTCGGTTAGTATAAAAAAGCGGTAACTAGTCACCGAGGTGACAGCTTTGGATTCGACAGGGATGATGACATAGTAGCAAAGGTGTACATAATTGATAACACGCTTGTACTTGTCCACTGTATTTATTACTATACCTAACCATTCTCAAAGCTTTACCTTTGGAAGGCATAACTGGTCAACAGTAATAAATACAGTGGAGAAGGTACAAGTGTGTTATCACTTAAGTGTATAACAATAAGTTCCACCAAGTGCCATCAATCAACAGTAGGTATATATAATACCAAAGTTGTGCTTATCAAGACCAGCTGAACGATCCCAAACTAGTCTATGTTTAGTTCAGATATTCCCATGACTTTTGTTTATTGACTTTTTACATTTAGAATCCCATGACTGCTTCCAGATTCCGACACTGGTTATTATATAGCACCAGATTGATTATTAAAACAAAACAAATAAAACCAAACTGAACAAAAGCTTTCTTCTAGAAGCTTTTTAATAAGTAATTTTAGTTCTCGGAAGTCACTCGACCTTTTGAACTAGTATTTAAGTTGGTGTATTATGCAACTGATATAAAGTTCATTATGCTATGTACAATTTCGTGGCAAAAAGTCGGTTCCGTTCCGTTCGCCCTTCGGTAATAAATGAAGTCTTTTTTATTCTAGGACACGTCAATTTGACTTTACCTCGCTTTATGGTAAGCTGAAGGTAAAGTCTCAGAAAGACGATCACTATTCCAAAAACAGTGTTACATCACACAACGTACAGTGTTACAATGGTGTCACTCAGCTTGACGGCCTCTTCAGTCAGATGCACGCTCAGCTCCGCCTCGCTTAAGGGACCTGGGAGCGGGGTGCACAGAACTATTTATTGACCCTGCATCGCGCTATGAAAATTCTCACGCTAAATATCATAATACATAGCATCTCAATTTCAGCTGTCGGGCCGTTCCCTTCCAAAAGGTTATTAGGTAATCCGATCTTCTGAAAGGCAACGGCCACGTCTTTTCGCCTTTGTTTCAAAAATTATGTAGGATATGCATTTCATTATCAATTTAGATTTTTTTAATAGGTAGATAGATTAGATAGATAGATAATTCTATATTGTACACACACACACACACACACACACACACACACACACACACACACACACACACACACACACACACACACACACACACACACACACACACACACACACACAAAATCTGCGTTATTTAGCTTGTGCAGATGTTAACGCTCTAACGACTAACCCCCTAAGAGGTTTAGGTAAAGGGATAGATTAGAGCCTGGGCCCTGATTCTACCAATTGTCAACCATTTCAAACTACTGACAATCACTGAGTCGACAAACGCCATTGATTGCAGGAACAGGATCAAAATTGCACGCGAAGCCGCAAGCATCAATTATTATTATTTTTACATTTAGGAGCGCTTTTGACCAGTTTTCAATTCCATTATACGATCATCTTCGTGGTACCATATTAATGTACTGGGATCCAATACTAAAAGTTCTCACGTTAAATAACATAATATATAACATCTCAACTTCGGCTGTTGGGGTGTGGTGTCCCAAGAGAGTTGATACAATTCCTTGGAATAATAATAATACTAAATCATTTATTTTCTCACCACATATTTGCGATTCTAAAATTAAAGTTGATTTGCCCTATACTATAATATTTAGTTTTTATGTAGGCGACTGGTGCGTAAACTAGGACGGATCCTGTATTTCAGGTCACCAGTACCTACACAGACATTAGAGCTCCGTTACTGTACAATGAACAATATCGATGGACGGTGGTATTTGAGTGGCTAGTGGATGTTCCAATCCTAAGCGATCAAGATCCTTGTACAACATTATACAACAGCCTCAACGCTTTTATTTTCATCATGCGAAAAATCGCCACACGTGCCCCTCACCGGATCCGTCATATTTATCGCCTCATTATTATAACTTCAGATATTAGATTATTTAGAATCTTAATGGTGAAATGTTTTTAAATTAAGGCCAGTAGTTTTTGGGTTTATTCGTTTACATATAAAAATACAACTCTGATAGAAAACCTCTTTATAATATTATGGTACTATAGATTAAAATAAAAACAGCACAAAATATTAACAGCGATTGTATTTGCTTGCAGTATCATACAATTGACTTTTTTTGTTTTCTTAAATCTATTCACAACAGATAATAATCTATTGCATAGGAATCAGATTAACTTACTTACTTAACAGATCACTCGGTATTATGCAGATTGCCTCACGTTTGACTTATCTATATAGACTTAATGAATAATAACGTCATATTCAAAGATCATAATTCTTTAGAATCTTCAGGTAAACACAAAAATAGTTTGGAGCAAGTGATATTGAAGAAATCACAGCTGGATTGCAGCCATTTCGGTTTGTGTTTCCATACGATAAAAGTATAGTATACTGGGATGCCGAGGGCTATTAACGCAAGACCAATGAGTATTTCTTTGGGGTGGGTTATGCTGGAACATACGACAAGCACCGTGCAAATTACAAGGAATGAAACAGGTAATATGATGTTCACTCGTATTGGTCGCTGAAGATGTGGATGCGTGTAGCGCATGTATAGTAGACCAGCGACTGATGTTAGTGTGAACAGCGCTTCCACGGCCGTCACGTATACTATTAGAGCTTCAAGATCGGGCCACGACAGCATCACAAGCGTCGCTAAACACTGCAAAAAGAAAAGCAAAGGTTGTAGTTGCTTCTGTTCATCAGACCACTATGGCGTTTCGTGTCTTCTAAGCAAAAGATAATTATAAAAAATAAAATCCCTTTGTGTGTAAAATATTTGTTTTTTATAACTGATACCAGGAGCTGCTGCTGTGCGACAGTGTGATAATAAAATAAAGATAATGTTAGATTTTATGATCATTTTTTTTAAAACCAGAAAACCAGATATTTTTCAAGCGTTCAACATTAATTGCTATGAAAATATTCGCAGTAGGTTATAATATTAGTCGTGAAATCAGTCGATAATAAAATTTAAAATAAACTGTGAAGACACTTGAGGCCAGTTCCACTTATATCACAGATATATTATTATGTTACGATTAAAATTTCGTGGAAATATGGATACTTCGAAATAATGCAAGTTCGACCCGATTAACTCGTCTGCACGTTCTCGTATAATAAAATCATTGCTGGAAGGAAAAAGAGGTCGGCGGCTTAACATCACGGAATTACGTTAAATTACTGTATCTGACTGAAGATGAATTCAAGCAAACCTCTGATAACATTATAACTATATATATGTTAATATTTCAGTGTCTGTTCCGTCTATTATAAGGAATAATGCCTAAAAATCTTGATATCTCAGATATAGCGAACGAATTGGCTTACTTGCATTTCTGTAACACCCTACAGGGAATAAAAGTAATGCAAATTAAGGGATTTCCATCTTAACTCAACGGACTGCCTCAAAGAGGCAGAGAAACAGAAGAAGCCTCTCTTCTGTTACTCACATTATGTGATTGTCACATTTGACATAAGCCAATAGGTACCTACACACAGAACAGTTGAAGGAGGTTTTCCTTTAACTGTTCTGTGTATCTACATTGGGAGAACATTCATAATGACCTTGCCAATATTCTTGATAACCTTTCGCGCTATGTTAGATGTTCACAAGGTGGAACGCATGCACCTATTCGAAAAGTAATATAAACTGTCAACACACCTACATACCTAAGTATATGACTTTCACCGTGTTGTATCTGATTAGCTTTGCGTCAATTTGCATTCTCTTATGAGCGTGCTGTTGATAGTAACTAACATTTCATTACTTCTCAAACCGTTCAATCGAATCGGGATTATGATTGGATCTTCAGAATTACTGTTGAGGTAATGAGTTATTACGTGATTTCTTAAGAATACCCCCTTCTACCTACACCCTCCCTGAGTAAATCTTAAGGTTTTCAGAAGAAGTTATTGTCGGGTTCTACAAAAAGAGTACCTACACCCTTCCTGAGAAAACCTCAAGGTTTTCAGGAAAAGTTATTGTCGGGTTCTACAAAAAGAGTACCTACAACCTTCCTGAGAAAACCCCAAGGTTTTCAGAAGAAGTTATTGTCGGGTTCTACAAAAAGAGTACCTACACCCTTCCTGAGAAAACCTCAAGGTTTTCAGGAAAAGTTATTGTCGGGTTCTACAAAAAGAGTACCTACACCCTTCCTGAGAAAACCTCAAGGTTTTCAGGAAAAGTTATTGTCGGGTTCTACAAAAAGAGTACCTACACCTTTCCTGAGAAAACCTGAAGGTTTTCAGGAAAAGTTATTGTCGGGTTCTACAAAAAGAGTACCTACAACCTTCCTGAGAAAACCTCAAGGTTTTCAGGAAAAGTTATTGTCGGGTTCTACAAAAAGAGTACCTACACCCTTCCTGAGAAAACCTCAAGGTTTTCAGGAAAAGTTATTGTCGGGTTCTACAAAAAGAGTACCTACACCTTTCCTGAGAAAACCTGAAGGTTTTCAGGAAAAGTTATTGTCGGGTTCTACAAAAAGAGTACCTACACCCTTCCTGAGAAAACCTCAAGGTTTTCAGGAAAAGTTATTGTCGGGTTCTACAAAAAGAGTACCTACACCTTTCCTGAGAAAACCTGAAGGTTTTCAGGAAAAGTTATTGTCGGGTTCTACAAAAAGAGTACCTACACCCTTCCTGAGAAAACCTCAAGGTTTTCAGGAAAAGTTATTGTCGGGTTCTACAAAAAGAGTACCTACACCCTTCCTGAGAAAACCCCAAGCTTTTCAGGAGAAGTTATTGTCGGGTACTACAAAAGAGTATTAATTTAAATATTTCTTCTTCCTAATATGGCTTCTTTTGCAAGCAGATTCGCTGTAATTTCGCCAATGTCAAGTGGTAAATGTAATACAAAATTAGATATTAGGGGAGACGCCAATGTCAAGTTTTTCAAGAAAATCTTCCAGAGCCGTGTGTCCGCCTGCCCCCCACGAAATCAGGTAGTCGATTAGTACGTGCGGTTGGTTTTATTTATTTATTTATTTATGGCACGTCAATTTGACTTCACCTCGCCTGATGTTAAGCTGATGGCAAAGTCTCATGAAAGAGGTTCACCATTGCAAACACGTTCAGTGCTACAATGGTGGCGCTCAGCTTGACGGCCTCATTAGATGCTTTTTCACGCCCCGCTTAATGGACCCGGGACTGTAGGAAGAAGGAAACACGTGCGCCGGTAAGGAATTCCAAGACTAAATAGTGCGGCAGGTCAAAGACTCACCGAACCGTTTGGTTCTTGATGGATGGCAGCGCCGCTACGTACGGAGTGGGCACGAGCAAAGGTTTCACTCTTCGGGAAGGCTTACTACGTCCCCTCCCTGCACTTACAAACAACAAATGAATGGAATACGTACCAAAAATATTAGTGAAGGTACAGGAGTCAGCCTTCGGACATCAATCAATGATATTGCCTGGGGTAGATGTCCATTCCTCGCTCCCACAAAGAACAGTCGAGATGATGCATAGATAGCGCCATTCAGAGAGCCAAATGTGCATAAGGCAACGAAGAGTGGCATTATCCAAGAAACCATGCCGAGGATTTTTTCACTGAAGGTGACGGCAACCGCTTCTGAAGCCCCGATCTCAGCATTGGTTAGGACAGCGAAGTACGCAACGTTGGTGAGAGCGTAGACCAGAGTCACCACCGGCATCGATATGCAGATAGCGCGGGGCAAGTTTCTGAAATCATGAAAAATATTCGGTTATAGTGAGTGTAGTTGCAGAAAAATAAAGCTGATACAATATCGGGAAGAGTTTTGAGTAACAATCACGTAATAAATGTACACTTTATTTTTTGTGGTAACAATCAATAAAATATCTTCGTAAACTTTCCCATTTATAATATTAACTAGCTGCTGCCTGCGGCCCTACCCGCTTGAACTTATTAAATGATTACGTTCTCACTGCTCTATAAAACCTTCCTTAGACTTCAAGGAATAAATTTAAAAAAAAACATAGTCGAGGCTGTCCAGCCGTCTTCGTGTTTTGAGCTTAGCAACATATTTTGCTATTAATTTTTATATAGCTAGATAGATAGATATGCTTTGGATACTTTTCAGAGTTTTCTTGGGCGAGGAAATAAGTTTTAGTAATCATTTCAGTTCAGTTTAAGTTAGAGTGTTCTAGAGCTCGGCGGGTAGTCTATGTCAGTCATGTCCGTATTGTCAGTATTGAATGATATATCGCGAAGTGGGGTGAGGGTCCATGCGCTGAAGCGTCCACAGATGCATTTCTATGTTCATTGAGGCAATGTTAGCGTGTAATGCACATAGTTACTAATACTGATAGTAATGTTAAAAATATGTTTTAAGTCTGCTGTTCGTTAGTCTCGCTAAAACTCGAGAACAGCTGGACCGATTTGGCTAATTTTGGTCTTGAATTATTCGTGGGAGTCCAGACAAGGTTCAAAATGCTCGGAATGGAGCAGCGGGAACGGGATCAGAAGTCCACGCGGGCGGAGCCGCGGGCAACGGCTAGTAGAATTGTACGGGAAGCGGTGGAAATAAAAACACATAAAAATATCAACCGGGAGGTTAGTTTAAAGCTTTCGTCATCATGGAATCATCCCCATTAGCCATGTAGGTAAGGTACATCACATAAAAAGTACGTTCAAAATCCACGGCTATCGTGAGTGTTGTGTCGATTAACTGATGGTCACCCTAGTGAACGAACTAAAATTGAAGACCAAGTGCGGGTTGGTCTTTCCTAACGGGTAGTCACTAGTCAGTCCTTTTCAAATATTATATATTAGTTTATGTATGTTCAGTCCTCTCGAGACCATCGACGTAACGTCACGTTCAAAACGTCGTCGGGGTAAATATACAAACATTTCACTTATAAAACATAAAAATAAATATAAACTCACGCCTACATCCCAGAAGGGGTAGGCAGAGGTGGTAGCACTTAATTTCGCCAGTTTATGTTTAGGTGTCAATGTAATAGGTAGCGAGCCTATTGTCATTAACCGAACACTTTTAAACCTGCGATAAATACATACATAACTTCGAAAAGCATCGAAAAGTTCATTCTTCTTCTGTCGAGTCGACGGCATCTCATATTTTATTAGCCCAGTGTGCAGCCACCCTGATGGCGTTCTCAGAGGCATTCATGAGCTCTTCCGCTGTACAGGTGTATGGGCAAGTAGCGCATGTAAACAGGTGGATCATAGTCTGCGGCGTCGTTCATTCATTTCATTTTACTTATAGTTCATGAATAAGTCCTGTTCTGTCTTTGACGTTGTTTATTTTAATAATATTATGTATATAGTGCAGATTCGTTTTAGAAACAGCTGTTGACCTATTCATAATTAAGCCAGATTGTTTATACTAAGATGATTTACATTATGCGCTAACACAACAAATTGCAATGGGTTAGGTTTGGTGGGAATGTTTACAATAAATGAGGTCTAGCCTGCGACTATGAGTAGTCATAATATGTAAACGAGAATTAACGCGATCATGGTATAGGTATATACATACCTTTTGAATGCCTGACGTTTCGACCAGGTTACACCGGCCGTGGTCACAGGCTCTCTATACCATGATCGCGTTAATTCCCGTTTACAATTATTATCATAATCATGGAACGCGAAAGTTTAAAAGTTAATATGAGTAGGTAGTCAGTCAAATTACCTATTAATATGGTCTAACAAAGCAAATTCGTTTATGATCAAGTCTTGCACAATGACAATGTACTTTTTAACTACATAGCCATTTACCTAGTTTATTACGGACATAGTTCTTTCCAAATATCGATAAGAGCGTTAGGAAAGAAGCGGGGAATAGCTAGCCTAACCTAACATCTCTCTCAGCCTCTATGGCTAATTCTGGTAATATTAAAAGGAGAACTTATGGGTCAAATGATGATGAATAAAGTAGAATAACCAATAGCAAAATGACCAAAATCTGCCTCCTGAAAACACAGCAATTTCTTTCATCGGCAAGAAATAATTTGCTATGTTTTGATGTGTCAAGCTACAGGCTATATCTACATTTTTGCTATCATTCTGCTCTCTGTTAAAATAATATTATCTATAATAACTTTCATAAATGTCATAATTCTTACTTACTTGTAAGGTTCCTTCAATTCTTCAGTCACGAAGTTTAAGTAGTTCCACCCAGAATATGAGAAGAGTCCAGTGTAGAATGCTATGGCTATTTCACCAGGTTTGTGGATAGTCCCTTCCATTATATTCTCCAAGTTCTCCGTGTGGCCAGAAAATAAGTACCATAAACTGGCGAAAAAGATCACCAGCAATGCGAAAACTTTGCCAGCTGTGAATGAGTCTTGAACTCGTGTCACCCATTTGACGTTATAACAGTTAATAACTGTGAGGAAACCTGAAATTAAATAATAAGGCATATTAATTATAAATTTAACCAATCATATTTATTGACTAACCTAGATAGGCGCTTTTGCGTAAAAGATTAAAAACTATTCATCCGCATACTTAATGGGACAATTTCTTCAGATGAATTGAATCACTTCTAGCCGTCTAATAATTTCTTCTGCAATGTAATTATGTGTAGTAGTAGAAAAATATACGTAGCTGAACGTCAACATTGTCGATTTATGGAATGTGTGGGAGTGAGAATGTCGTGGAGATATTGCTTGCGCATATATACGCACAGTTTCTTCTAAGGACCATGAGGCATGATTCTTCAATTTTCATGAACCTTGTACCTAATATTAGTTTAATTGCCGGTTTTTACAAATCTATTTTAGGTTTATGATATATATACCATTTTCCAAAAGATATGCATCGATCGTACAAGAATGATTAAATAAATACTTTGGTAAATAAAGCCAATATAATGCAATAGAATTAAACGCTTTGGTAAATGAATCCGTCATAATGGAAAATGCAACTGATCAATGCGCTAACTGATCGGTGGGTTACCATGTCACTTTTAATTCAGAAACAGAACATCTACGTCAGAAGTCTAATTAATAGAAACTAGAAGTACATAAGAATCATAAGGAATCCACCCTCCAAACTCTTTGGAGCAGTTTATCGTTAAAATGAAGAAAACATATTAGAATTATACACATTCATTTATTTCATTGATTCGTAGTTAGTTGTGTATAAAATATGTATCCAATATTTGTTAGTCTAAATAGAAATTAAATCTAAATAGAAATCGATACTTATGTAGTTTTTTATCACTTTCAGTTATGTAATCGTGAATCAATTGTGTTACGAAATCGTCGACAGAACGTCCAGGGGCGTTATGTGGATACCTACAACTCAATGATTAACGAATTTTAATGGCTAATATTTCAAACGCTACGGTTTCCATTGCTTGGTGAAGAATCAAATCAATGAGTACCTATATTATTAAGTGCCCTTACAATGTATACACTGAGCGTGATAATTCCGTACAAGAGTGTGTGTCAGTGCGATGCGGGAGGAAGCCCTCATTATCTTGTCAGGAGCAATCAGCACAGGCGGTCACGCCACAGTACACCTATATAAGTGCCTGCCGGGAATAAAGACGGACACAGTTGCCCTATTCAAGTGACAGCCTGAGGCCTCAAGTACAATAAATCGCATATCCGCCTTAGACCGCGATACATCTTGTTGTGCGATCTTCCGACACTTAAAGGGCCCTCGTAATATCTGATACACCACACACTCATCTGACATTGATCGCCATTTAGATTTAAACAGATTTAAATGATTGAGAATGCTGTTAAATGACAAATGTATCTACGTATTCAGGGTAGATTAAGTTAGGCCCTCCGTATCGGAAGGTCTATCAGGGAAATTGACGGTGATGGCAAAACAGCGACATGGTGTTTAGTTGAGGTAGGGAAGTTGACTTGAACGGCAGAACGACGTACTAGTAAAATGCCGACAATTTGAAATTGTCAAGAAGGTAAAGTACAGTCAAGTTCATCATACCTACGTATTTAGGGTAGATACTATCAACCATTGCAACTTAGGCAATGGTTTATATTATCTACCCTTCAATCAACTGCCACCATGACTTTGTAAAGACGTCGGTTGTGTCTACAGTTTATTAAATCAGTTAATTACCTGATTTAAAAAGTTGTCCAGAAACGTCTTCAGCAACGTAATTTTGAAAATAAGTACACGATAATTTACCGAGAGAAGCAGGTCTACCCTTCGGTTAACATACATAAATAATTTTGTGAATTCATAAGCAGTATTGTGTTGCTATGGAGTGTGTAATTTAAAAAAAAGTATAACCCTCGTTCTGAGAAATTGAATTTTGAAAAGCACAAAATATTAATTGCCGAAATCTGGTTCCAAGGAGTAATACCGGTTCGCAGCATGGGGTGATGCGAATATGCCGCTGTATGTCAGCGAAAAATAAATTACTCCTTATTTAACCGTTGTACAATATACGAGTACTTTTTGCACACATTCCGTGTGAGAATTCTTAAATTACTGTTCCTTGGAATCGACAAACGTTAAGATTTAATCGTATAATAGTTACTCGGAAGGGTGTTCAAAAGATTCCAACGTCAATCGATTCAAACGTTCAATATGAATGTGTGGTGCAGATAATTAAAATAGATTTTAGCTATCAGTGACTTGCATACGATTTAAAGTTATAAATAAAAGAAAATATTTAAAAGTTAAAAATGCTAAACATATACATATAAACATATAGTTACGTTGGGTTATCATTTGCGAAGCATATGTTGGTATTTACTACAAATACTAACATGCCTAAACACTGGTTACCTATATTCTTTGCTTTGTAGTAGCCGTATTTATGTACTAGTCTAGAGCTGCGCCGCATTTCAGTTATAGCATCCACGCCAGTTATCATGACAACATAGCATGATAGTAACGAAAATAAAATAGGAATTTTTCACGTCACTGCGCATGCTGAGACACAGACATTGATATCTTTTACAATCTTGTCCATTATTAGCAATGAATCCTGATTGTAATTGGTTTTTTCAGAAGAATATTAAGATTGAAATTTTTCATTTACATATTTCGATCATTGATAAATTAAATTTGATACTAATAAGCTTTAATTCAAATTACGGAACCGATATTATACTGCGTGGTTTTAATCGTAGAATATATTATTAACTTGTGCCATAAGTTATAATCCGATGACCCGGAAAGTAGTTTGGTACTATCCGCATTCTCATCTGTATAATCTCATAGATATGTAGATACAAGAATAGGTATCAATAATGTTGATATGCCCGGTCGTTAACCAGTCTGTTACCACGTGTGCTATTTCGTTAGATCTTATCTTTATCTCATTAATCTGACGCACTATCTAGTGATAATTAGATCAAGGTCACTATTCAGTATTCAATATTGGTTGATGATATTGTTGCACAGATTAATAAATAGTTACCATGTAAATTGTTGGACGGTTAAGCGATTATCACACATTGAAATAAATCTTTTAATGAATTATATCGCGATTTATGTAATGTTATTTTATTATTTACGCTGAGCCCGACGCGGACGTTTCGTTTGGTTTTCCGCAACCATTATAATGGGATCACGGGGATATCAATAAATTGTGATTGAATTAGTTGCATGTAGTTTTAATGCAATAAATTTATTGCTGTTGAGAATAGAACTACAACCACCACTTTCGTATTTGCGTGGTAAAAAATAAAATAATTGTTTTTATTGGAACAAATCGCCAAGTTTACAATGAAATAAAGTGCCTAGGGCAATTGTTAGTCACGTTAGTTTCGAACTATTTCGTAGTAGTTAACACCCACCTCCAATTCCTAGAGGAAAAATAATTTAACGTTACTGATTAAATTAAATAAACGTATACCAACGTATCTATATATGCACTAACGTATGTGTTTATACAAGTGAGAATCTGTGCATGAATGCTTGCAAAACAAATGTGTCGCTCTCGTGAGGAATGTTTTACAGATTTTAATGCTGCATATCTTATTTCTCACTTTTTTAAGGGAAATCTCGGCAAATCTAGCCCAGCTCGAGACAACAAAAAATTGTAGATTTTTGGAATTTCCTTACCAAAGTTTATTGATACTGAAAATATCTATTTTCAGTGGAGCAGATAATTGTAACAACTTATCACACAGCTGGAGACGCAATATTATGAACCATATTTGCTACTTACATGTTATAAGAGCAGCAATGAGACTGACAGCAGCATTCGGCGGCTTGCAAGCTGGCCACAACGGTTGCAGAATATTTTGTGCGAATGTCAACGCGGTAATGGCATTACCAGTTGGCACAAGGATGAATAACGCCACCCAGAGGTAGAGAAATGAAAGGAGAGAGCCGAATGCCTCCCCTATGTATGCGTAATCACCTCCAGATTTGGGTATCATTGTACCTGGAAATAGAAAACGTTAGTTACAGAGTGTTTTGTAGGTATTATAATTTGGGTTACATATAAAAAGTGGATCCCGGATTCCAAAGTGAATGACGGAATGCATAGATAGACTCTCTCTCTAACCTTATACCTTTACGTGGTAGTTGGTGCAACTGCTAAATAACGTACAATAAACATAACATAAACTCACGCCTATATCTCCGAAGAGGTAGGCAGAGGTGCTAGCACGGACAATAAATATAATATAAATATAAATATTCTTGGACAATCTACACAACGCCACCTAGACCCAAGCTTAACTAGCTTATGTTATGGGTTCTAGAATACAAAGGAGGAAGAATGGTTCATATTCATACACACAAATATTTGCACTATAACAATATTTGCGGGGTTAACCCGCGCCCGCTGCGTAGCAGTCGCGTTTGCTACCATCACGCCACGGAGGTCGTCTAAGTCTGACACATGCTTTCTTCTAGGAGTGGGTACGGTAGTCGCTCATGGAAAAGCCGACATATAATTTAGAATTAACAAGCAGATCTCAGGCTCCTTGCATACTTCGGTCATAACTAGGAAATCTCTAGTAGGATGATCACAGTATATTATGTAATTTGCGTTAAATGGTAAAAAAATTCTGTTGTTGTGCATGATGGGCTCTCCTGACATGACACTAGACTCATGGTCATTTGTTATAGGATGTCGATTATACGGGGGTCTAATTACCTTATGACGAAAAGGAAAATGATGGTCATAGGGCTGTTACCAAGGGCCCAAATGCATGTGTGCAATAGCGTAATTTTCTTTTTCTAGATGTTTCAAACTGGTTGGTATGGCATTTGGTTTGTAAAAAGTACCTAATTGATTCAATATGACCATTATCATACTGCTATTACACAAAAAGTACGCCTTGCGCACACGCGTTTTGTCCGCCGGTAATACCGTTATGACGGCCATTTTCTTTTTCGTCATGAAATAATTAGACGTCTGTATAATCGCCGTTCAGTAACCAATGACCTGAAAATTTGTGTTGTTTTCTATCTGTCTATAACGAGAAATAGAAGAACGGTCTACCTGGTTTAGGTATAGGAACAAAAGAATACAATGTGATATGTTTACCTAATACAGTCGTATTATATGTATATGTCAACGTTATAAGTAGGTATATGTTTCTTTCTCCAAGGAACACAAATGGTTACTTGGTAGATTTACTCATGTTGTAACTCTCTACATAGTATGTATATATTAATCTATGGTTGTAACTTCAGGCCGGTAATCAGTCATAAACTTTTTTACTTGTAGAAAGGAGGTTGTGGCTACCTCGTGAGTAATAAATAATACATAATAGCAATCTGTATCAGTAAGTACCCAGGTTTTTTACACTATCGACTACCATCAGGGAAATTTTGTCGCAGAGTGACTCACCTTTTAAACGGGAGGTCATTGACTCTAAAATTAAGTACCTACTTTGGCTAGCGAATCACAGTCGATCAATATGTACTTACTCTGCGCTAACTAGTGTGTGCAGTAGCACTAGCATGAACTCCTATCGAATTCGTAATGTAAAGGTTTCGAGAGAACGAAGCATTGTGATTGGCAGTCTGCCTATTGTGAACCTGTATGCGTGTGTAGCCCGCCAATCGCAATGATCTGTTCTGTCGATACCTTTACATTACGAATTCGATAGTATTTCATGCTAAGGCTACTGATATATCAGGTTTATGATTATTCCGATAGATTTATTAACGATTATATTATCAATGTCATCTTATGTTATAAGATTTAATGCCTACGTCTCAAATGAGTTTTACTGCCACAGATAATGTACCTAAGTCAACTAAATCTACTTAGAATATCTGGGAGACTATTATTGCAGTAGTAGCTCTGCGAGCAACTTGGCTAGAGATGTGACGTCAACGGGGACGGGAATTGTCAGCCACACATGTTACAATATGCTTGCGCAAATAACTTGTGTTGGGAGATACTTATGCAAATATAATTAACGTGTAGTAAGCCAAAGCTTGCGCAGTTATATTTAAACGTGTATGGCTATCATAACGCTGTGATGATGACGGTAGATACAGTAAGGTATATACAATACATACAGATGTATATAAAGTGACACTAAGGGCCATTATTATTTCAAGTGGAATATGATACGTGGCTGGTTGTTTTAGTGCGGAGGGAGACCTTCATGGCCAATGCGGCTTACCATGTCCCGGTAGGTAGGTATGCGGTTAAAATATATATTTCCATACTAGATCGAAAAAAGATACAACCTATATAACAATAGGAATTGATGTTTTTGATAACCTCAGTGTCACCTTTTACGTAATCGTATTTAGATTCCGTAATTTCAATTGTCTACATTTTCTTGAAATAGGTGAAATATACACAAGTGTTTTTTCAATGACAGAAACAAGTACTTACGATGTTAAGAGAAATAAATAAAGTTTAGTGTTTATTTGTGCGAGCTTGGCGTCGCGTACAGTGACCTGTGTGACAACTGACAACTGCCAATCCTGCCAATGGTCTTATTACCGGGGATGTCCAAGGCACGGTTTTGGTAGTGAATGGTCTTGGTGGTGTGAACGGTCTTGGTCGGTCTCAGTGGAAGAGAAGATTCAAGTTGGAAAGTAGGCTACGGAATCCGAGGTGAAAGCCTCAGATTAGAACGGGACTAATGCAAATTGAATATAATGAAGTGTACCTATATTTGTACAAGTAAAATAAAAAAGACCAGGCGAAATTCTAAGCTATCCATTTAATTCACCGTGCTGGTGCCGGGTCCGTCGTGTGTAGGTTTGAAGCAAAGCTATTAGAATAAGCGAATAGATCTGTGTCTGAGCTTGACTGCCGTGCCCTTCATTGAGTAGGCGTTGTAAGAGCTTAATAGTATTTCTGTACGTAGTATCCGAAGTTCACTTTCATCTTCTGAATATACAGGGTGGAATTTTGTAATGCCACCTGAAGGGAAAGTACTCTTAATACTGCAGATAGAAAATTTTACTCAAAGGAAACAATCCTTTATTTTTGAAAAGAAACAAAACTGCATTCAATGATTTTTAAAATGGAAAACTATGAAATCCTAAACTATTTACAAAAAATGGTAAACTAACTAATTAATTCGATTCGATACAGACATTTAGATCAAAATCGAAGTTGTTCTGCTGAAGAGTTTGCCGTCTCTTTTTGAAACTACCCGTATTCTTGAAATTTTTCTACTATTATTTTCAGTACAAACCGAGTTGGTGCCTGTCGGTCTCGATATCCCTCTCATGCTACCAAAAGTAAATCGTCATTTTAATGGATAAAGTACGTCAGTGATAATAATTATTTATTAATAACATAAGTAAATAGATGGATCTTTGAGTAAAAGTGCTTTAACTTGACCCATGGAACAATTAATTTAAGATTTCATTGTTTTTCCTTCATTTAATTTATGAAGTTTGTTAGAGAAATTTCGCCCTTGTAATTGACCCTAACGATCGATGCAATAAAAGTACAGGGTGCAACTTTTACAAATTTTAGTCGGTTCGATTATCGGGTGCGGCAAACGAATTTAAAAAAATCCTTGAATGCAGTTTTGTTTCTTTTCCAAAATAAAGGAATGTTTCCTTTGAGTAAAATGTTCTATCTACAGTATTAAGAGTACTTCCCTTTCAGGTGGCATTACAAAATTCCACCCTGTATTAACGAAAATCATTAATGTCGATTGAACTCACAAATGATAAGATCGAGCAATGTTGGATCACTTCACTTTCGGATTTCTGCTATTATGAGACTATAAATCGAAAGAAAATAGAATGTTAAATTTTATTTCAACCTGTTTATGCGGTGTGGTATCATAGATAAAAGATAAAAGCTTTTATAAAATTAAGCGCTCATTAGAGTGAAAGTGAACCGGTTCATATTAATTTTGAAACTGTAAACCACTGTAAACTGAGTAGGTGCTAACTCTATTTAAAACACACACACGTGGGTCACAAAAGCCAGGCAATGTGCGTCATTGCCTGGCTTTTGTGACCCACGTGTGTGTGTCTACCTGCCGGTTAGGAGGCTAGGAGGGATAGGATACGGTAGGAGGGATAGGCCTAAGTCCTGGTTTGACGTCGCAAAGGATGACAAGCATGCCAATGCTTCAGCTATCGTCAACTCAATTTATATCTTTTTGACATGTCTTATTGAGTTAGGTAGGTACATAATTGGGTACTTGATCTCATCTGTCATTTCTGCTTTTATTTTGTTTTATTTTGACGTGTTTATTTGTATTTTATTTTAACTTCTATAATGACATATAATTGATAATTTATCTGAATTAAATATTTGAATTTATTGCGATTATAGGTACAACAGCATTTAGACACAGTTATATTTTGACAGATTATTATTCTTTTTTCATTTTCACTGTGTAATTGTGTAGTTATCTTGAGTTATTTAACTGCCGAATAAATATTTAAGTACCTTTTATAATTTTGTTTGCAGAAATTCTGTGAAACATGCTGTACCTACACTATTCTAATCAATATCTTACGACTTTACCGTGTGTCATGCAATAAATGGATTAATATTCCTATTATTATTAAATGGATTGTTATAATGATTTTACCACCATGGACGCCAAAGATCATACGAAGTGGAGAAGGAAAAGCAGAAAGGTGGACCCTGAGCTCTGAGGTAGGTGAGGTCCTTGACCTCGAATGCATTCAGGAACGTCTGCATAATGATGATCATGAGAACATATTTTACAGTGCAAATATGGTCTTTCCAAATATGAGCTTCGAGCTTGTAACAAAAAAGTTTTGAACAGACTCTTGGTCTTGCATATGACTAGAGACAAGAGATCGTTGTCGAAGAAATGCTGCTAACAGCATAGTCCTTAAGTGAGGTAAGTAAGTACCTATATGAGCGATACAATTCTGTCAATAACTTAACGAGGTATTCATACTGATAGTCGTTAAGGGGTTCCATTGTCTGCCTTCGTAGTCCAAGTCTAAACAAATTCAATACGTTACAGTAACATAATCCGCACCGTCATAAACCATAAACCTAACAATACTACGATCATTTCGCATATTCTGAATGATTTGAGGTGTTTCCTGGTATATAATGCCATAACATGTGTCATAATAATGATTATATAGGACTACCTTAGAGGCCACAGAACATAAAAAAACTAGTAGAAATGCGACACAATAGTTTTAGTAGCGGCACTGATGTTGCCAAACTCATACATACCTGCATTACTAGTAAACAATTGCCACGAATGGTGGAATTTACCTACTACTACTTTTAATGCCATATTAGCTGAAATCATACGTACTACAAAACGAAAACACACATAACCCCTTTTCAAGGTAGTGGCAACTATAGGTACCTACTGCCACCACCTTTTTTTTCAACCGTTTAAAATAACGACTAATTTGCTATAATTAAAAAAGTATTTATGGCGTTTCATACTGTGGATCGAACAAGCTTGAATATTTACGAAAAAGTTTAAGATCCTTTCTTACAAAAAGGTTCATGTTGTCGAATTTATAATTCTTTGCGTAAATACGCACACCAATGACACGCTTGCACCGACTATATCACATTTTCACTTGCTTTTTGTTTTCCATGTTAAAGGCTATTTTAACTCATGTTTGTGCACCGTTACGTAGCCTTACGTAGCCTCCTCTCTGAATATACCTACTTTTTAATCTTCTACGTCTCAGAACGTTAGTAAATAGTAACATTTGTTATTAAACGATTTTTCGAAAACTATACTAATGTTGCTTTTATACTAAGTATTTTTCCGTTTTGTTACATGTGTGTGTCTGTCTCGACCTCGGATCGTTTTGAAAACATGTGGGACTGCTTTACCAGTTTGAGATCCCCAGACACGACAACGCTTGAATTGTTTATGGTTAGGTATTTTTGTGTCGGGGGATTTTGCATTTTTTTTGTTTAAGCTCCCACACAGCACAACATCATCATCCTATAATCATTTTAAAATAGTTAGCTTTATTTCAATGCTTAGTTTCTTATCTGCTGCTGCCCGATTTATAGAATCTGACCTAGGTAATCTGACTTTGTAATTTAACGATTTGAAAGGGTGATGTGCGTTTAATTGAATATTTTTTAAAATTGTTACCGGTGGCATTGTGACCCAATCGGATATTAGGACTTATTTGGGCTATAGTTAAGGTTGGGTTTGATCAGTGAAAATACTGTCAATTAAACCTAGTTCTCACGGTGACGTGTAGGTAATAAAGTTTAGTTTCATTTAATCACGGTTGCTATCAATACCTAATCTAATAGCTATTAACTTTTATCTTAACCATTCTTAACGATGAAATACAAGCTAATACACAGTTTTCTGATTCCAGTAGGTACCTACTTGTGGATTTGTAGTTTATAATTAAAAATGTTAAAATAGGTTTTGTACGCAGCTATTTTCTTATTTCTGCATTGCAGACGTACCTCTCATGGTAAGCGGCTACATTTAAGTACATACATACATTTGAGTTAAATGAATAGTCGCTGAAATGTGTTTACGAATTATCTTCGATGAATTAATATTTAATATTAAAATGAAAGTATACAATAGGTATACTTCAGAATTATTCTCTGAAGTATTTATTTAGTGTATTCGGTCCCACGTAATAGGGGTACCCGGAATACGACAATAGGCTCATTGGCGTATTCCGGGTACTATTGTTGACTAGAGTTATGCCGAGCCTCACCTGTAGGTAAGTATAATGTGTAAGTATCTGTCTAATGTTAAACTATACTGAATGAAATGAGTCGTAACTGTAGCTAATTGTTCAATTTCCTTAGTGAACGCGACCACTACGCAGGGTCGCGGTTTGAACACGGCTCTGTGCAAATATTTGTATCCATGAATATTTGCATCAATGGATGGGACATTGGTATTCGGTAGTGGTTACGGCTAGGTGAAGCCCTAAAAAGTCCAACGTCAGACGTTGTGTTCACAGAAAATATCGAAGTTCAGCGAAACCCGCAGTAAGACAGGAAAAGCGGACACAAGCGTTAAATGTGAAAGCTTCTGATGCGACTGGGATCAAGAAGACCTAAAGGGTAAAAACATAACTCTATTGCTAAGACTCCACTGTCCTTCTATTTGCCTTTCTGTATTTCATCACCAAACTGTGTGTTGTGAACCAACCGTGATAGATTCACGAGTTCACCCAAAGGGTAAAACCAGAACTCTAGTAGGTACCTACCTATTAAGACTCTACTGTCTTTCTGTGTGTCTGTATTTCATCACCACTTTGTGTTGTGGGACCACACACAGTTTCACAGTTGAAATTTCCACGTAGGTACCTACGTATTTCTGTATTTTTTTTTGTGTAATTTTAATTTCTGCAAATGATTAAAACCGAACCTCACACTTGGTCTTTTCTTTTTAAAGATCACAAAATCAACATGCCTACCTATACTGAATAAAATTCTATCATAGTTTTGTTAGGATCTCCTGCATAATTAACAATCAAATTACGTTTTAAATGTTTAGCCAGTTTGACGAAAACGAGAATCAAACACGTGGTACCAATATATCATAATATTAATGAACCTAATAAGTGTACCTGTGTAGCTAGGAACATTGTTTACAACCTACATATATGGGATTGATGATAAATTCCTGTAGGTAGGTAAGTACTGACCTACATACAACCTAGATACGGCGATAAATAATACCGCTAATAGGCAGAATCTCCCCATAGACATACTCGTACCTGTAGGGGAACCCGTGGGAATATTCCCTGTACCTATTCGTCCTACCTATGATTATATTATAGGTATACTCCTTGTGAATTAATAATACACAAGGAGTATTTCCATTTTATTTTGGAGGACATCTACTAATAAACTATTATAAGAATATAATTAAACTATAAAAAATAATATAATATTGTTTAAAACACATAGGTGTTGCTGCAGTTGTTTATTAGGTACAAGGTACCTATCTATACAGGCATGCATCGTGGAACCACAGAACGGTTATATTGTAGTACTGAAATAATTTGGTCGTTAACCTGTTAAGTAAATAATGTATGTAAAAAAATAATAATCAGAGGTCACTCACCTAACTCTGCATAACAGAGAGCTCCGACCATCGAAAGTAACCCGGAGAGCACCCACACTATTAACGCCATACCCTTGGAGCCAGCATATTTGAGAGCCAAACTCGGTGACACGAAGATCCCTGAGCCCACGATCACCCCCACGATAATCGCCACACCGTTCATCAAACCCAGCTCTTTCTTCAACCGAACTCCTTCACTCGATTCTTTATCACCGCTTTCTGAACCCATGCCCATCGATTTGGGTGGCAATGCATCAATATCACTCACTTTTACCATGTTGAATATTTATTTATAAATATACATACAACAATGTCTAGTGTTACAATATAATTGTAATACAAAATGACTAGTTCTCATATATTATACACTTTGACACATTTTCACAGCCGAATTATAAGACAACAACGTGTAAATATTGCATCACACAGCGGACTGAGATGCGGCGGGAAACACCACGTGTGGTACCCAGTTCGACCACAACAGAATAACCATGTAGTGATAAAATACTGTTACTCAAACGATTTATTAGCGGGCAGGAAGCTGATAACACAGACCAATAATAAATACTAGCGCAAAAATAGCCCTACACGTGAGTTACACTAGGTTAAAATATTCCAAAATGCGCCCGCGCGGTAAGGTTGATCACAATAGACCACTATTCAGTGTGTCTAATTCTTTGGAAAAATATTTAAGTAATTAAAATGATAAATAAAGACTTCGCAACTAGTTTTTCCGGCCACGATCGTATCCATATGTTACGAGAATAACGTTCGCTGTTACGTGCGCTCACTTTACTAGTCACTCCGCTACTTTGCAACGAAACTACTAACCCCACTAGCCCGTCTGCGACCGCACGTGTGACTCAGGCTCAAAAAGACATGGGTTTAACACCATGCCGCGTTAAAATCAACTTTAACTTTCATGCGATTGAGTATAATTTTATTTCTTACACTTTCGTCACAATTCACTGCCAAGTTCGACAACTGGTTTTTAGCTCTTTCATTCTCATCATTCCATGCAACACACGTGTAGAATTGCACAGCTGTTGCCTATTGATAATTCACATTTTTAAAACTATGTAACATTCAAATTTTCCCTAGTTATGAGTTGGGCACATTGACCGAGCGAGTAGTTTCTATACGTAAGCAGGATATGAGCAATTCATTTAAGTATAGCTCATTCGTTGCAAAGAGGTCATTGACAGTAAGATGATATCTACGAGATATCAATCTGTATCAAAGATAACAAGTACCTAGGTAACTATGGATTTTATTTCCTATCAAATTGTACGGATCACATGCATTGCGAGTTGTAAATGTCTAATTTGTAGTCAATTATCATTCTCTTAATTCTCATTCGGAATGAAATAGTTGTAATTACTGGAGTTGTTTCTTTTAGCTCTTAATGGGTTACATGTGTCCAAAAAAAACTTACAACATATGTCATTGAGTTCCTCATATTGTTAACATAAGCTCGCAGAATAACCAGTAAACGGAAGTGATAAAAAAAGCTTCTGTATAATAAGTAAGTATGGTTCCGCGTCTGCCATTCTGAATACAACACGTGCCGGTCTGCAGTGCCCCTTTATACGATAGAAACAATACCGTTACGAACCAAGCGAGACGAAAAGAAACAAATCAGCATTCAAAGATTTTCAGAAACTAGTTTGCCACATTCGGTACTTGAAAAGTATAAACAACAGAGGTCCTAATATATACCCCTGTGCGACACTTGAAGACACGTCAATTTGTTTCCGTTACGATTTGACTAATCTGGCGTATCTAATGCTTTTCAAATTCCACTTCATGAACATAAATAATGTTAAGAGTGCTCTTCTGGGCCCCAATTACCTATATAAATTGTTAATCATTGTCAGGTCACTGAGATTATTTCATAGACTTAAAATTCAAAATCAAATGAAACAGTCCATTACATCGTTTCCTACACTCTACACGATGCCATTTAATTTAAGACTTTAATAGCACAGCAGTTAAATCTGAAATTCAATGGCGTTATTTGTAATCTCAGTGGTTTGATAATGGTTGACAATTAGTAGAATCAAGACCCTGAACTGAAAACGAACTTTCGGCGTTAAAAAATCGTCTTTATTTAAGCGTCTCCTGCAACCTTGAAAGTTAATACCTACTTCAAAGTTTAATTATTAGCTTAAGGAACTTGAGTTACCGTAAAATGAGGTGAATAGGGATCGAAGGGTGGAAAGGGTCAGCTAAATTCTGTAGTTATTTTCTTTCAAGCGAAACTTTGAACTAGTTCATTGTAATCACAGAATCGTCAAATATCTGGTAATGTGCTTAGTTAAAAAGTAGAAGAAATTTTCAAAATATTCAACTGACCATTTTATCCCTATCCACCCTTCGATCCCTATTCCACCCCATTTTACGCGGTACGTTTAACGCATCCAAATCTGTTCCCAGAAGAACGTAGCATCTCTGAAAGTTATACGATTTCATGTCTAACTACATTTACGTTACGATTCTGGTATATACCTACGTACTTTTTGCTTTATACAGCAAGTAGGTAGGGCAGGTAGGTACTCTACTTCATTCACTTCTGCGCTCGACCAAAAAGTTTTTAATTTAGTTCGGTTTTAATCAATGTTGATTTCTTTTTAAGAGTATTCCGGACTTTAGCAAGGACTGTGATTCAGTGTGTGTACTGTTCCGGTGTTCACTCCAGCTGTAAATAGCAGTATAGTCTATACTTACACACTAAATTCTCCATTGCTGTTCAGTGGTCTGACCTGAATTTACTATAGACGCTCAAATTCTGGAAGGCTGCAGCAACGTAAAACTTTTTTAGTTCTGTTAAGTCTGTTAAAATATATGCCATACGCGACTTTTGAGGTGGTATGACGATATTAATGATGTAATCTAAGAGGGGAGGAGTGTTTTAGTAATCTTTTAGTAATGTAGAGATTCAATAAATAGTTTTAGTGCGTTATTTTATCAATAGTTCGTCAGCAAAGACGTTGGAATTAGGAAATATCACGACGTAAATCAGCAATTTTTATAACACCCGGTAAATTTTCCGGCAACCCTTTAGTATCAATTCCCATTGAAAGATGTTTTTGAGGCAAAATGTTACAAACTATTTTGAATCTTATTGATGGGAGAAAAAGTTTGAAGTCATTGGAAGGGGCAGCACGTGCCGCGAGATTTTCCAACTAGCTCTAGTAACAAATTTTGGCCGCTACTTGATTGAAAATTACTCTCGTAGGTACATTATTAAATACATATGTCAAAAACGGGAAGTACCTACCTATGTAGTTATATAGAATAAACTGAATTTTCATGAGAAAATCATCATAATGTAGTTTAAGAAAGTATATATTATGTATATTATATACAACACAAATATTTTTAACAATTACATAGGAATCAAAATTTAAATAACATTTATCATTATGATATACTAAGAGACTTTGTGTCCCGAAGTAGTGTCTATTACGATTTACAAGGATTATTCCACTTTGTTCACCTGGGTGATATCACCTAGGTGAACAAAGTGGAATAATCCGATTTACAATTAATTTAATATTAAACACCTATACATTCACATAACATTATGACATTGATAGAAAAGATTAAATCTTGCATTAATGCAATATTCATAACATCCTAAATAAGCAAAGGTCTTTATGTAGCAAGACTCACAAGTAAAATATTAAATTTTCAGTTTTTTACTGAGGAATGCTTGTGTTTGCAGTAGCAAATATCCTTGCAGTTCCATCTTCTGATGTAGTTAGTATGATATTATGGTTTGCGCTGTAGCATAAATCTAGGACTTCAGATCGATGGCCAGTAAGGTTGAGAGTCATTTCACCAGTTAGGCCATTATACCCTCGAATAGATCCATCTAAGCAGCCTGTTACAAGAAGATCCTTGATCCATATCATTTTAGTAACGCCTACGACATTATCATCTGATTTAGCACACTGGTGTCGGAGCATTTGTCTGGCTACATCCCATATGCTGACAGCACCTGTCAGCGTTCCTGAAAGAAGTACATAACATAGTATAATAAACATGTTAAAAGATCAAACATATTTAGTACTAGCTGTTATACTTATTATTTGAATGTGCTAGAATATTTATTTTTTATTTACTAGCTTCTAGCAACAAGCTTATACGAGGAATGAAATGTTTGATTAATAAGCAATATTTACCAAAGGCAAGTAGCCCTAATTCTGGTGAAAATGCCACAGTTTCCAAATCATTTTCTGTTTCCAACTGGCCAACCACCTTTCCATTGCTAGGGGTTATCAACACAGCTTTACCTGTAAATGAAAATGAAATTTTTGATACATATAACACTAGTGACTTTCATATATTGCATCATATTGTTGAGGATACTGCAAGCATGGTTAACAAAAAAAAATTTATGACCCGTTTCCTTGTTCCAGTGTAAATCTCAATGAAATTAATTATGTGCTTAGTCTCGCACAAGCACTACCAATTACTGTCTTGGAGATTATCAGATGTCATGTTTGTTATTTGTAGTAACTGTAACTATCATCATAGTGATGACTGATGACTGATGACTATCACTACATAGTATAAAATAAAGTCGCGTTCTGTCCCTATTTTTCTTGTCCCTTTGAACGGATTTTGATGCGGTTTGTTTTAATAGATAGAATGGTTAAAGAGGAAGGTTTATATGTATATAACATCATGCTACAACAAACAGGTGCGGAGCCGGAATGAAAAATGAAAATGTTGCAAAAATGGGGTGACGCAGACGAAGTTGCGCGGGTCAGTTAGTATTTTAATAAACGCATTAGGTATGTGTTCAATAGGCTAGTAGCTTAAATTTTATGTAATTGTTGCTCATCTCGTAGTGGGGACAAAGGAAATATGAAAACTCGAATTTACATTTGTCATTATATGCAGACTCTTTTTACGCTAGTTAAGCAGATTTACAGTGTCCCCAATGACATAATATATTTTACTCGTTTAAAACATACCATCAGATGAAATTGAAGCCATAAGATTGTTTTCAGGGTGGACGTCTACAGCTGTAACTCGGATATTATGGACTTTAGTTGTTGATGATCCATGAACCACCGATGTTGTTTTCAAATCCCAAATTTTTACGGCACCATCTTCATAGCCAGCTGCTAGTCTTACTCCATCAGGAAACAGCTGAAAAGGACAGTGTATGAAAATTGAAAATCAACTTCAGTGATTTTTGAGGTACCTAGATGAAAAAGTTAATGAATTTATGACCCCTATCTGAATAAACATAGCACATCTTTTGTATTGTCTTTTGCATGACAGCTACTAGTGGCAAGGGTGGCAAGATGCAAGATCATTTAGACAGGGGGAAGTGATTTTAACAGCTTCCCTGTTTAAATTTTTTACTGACTGGCACAAAAAGTGTAAACGGTTAATACAATATTAATTTTATTAGTAAGTATAGCTAGTCTGGTTCACATATAAAATACATATCATTAAATATATGGTTATGGTATGGTGGCAGTCGCATATGGTTTAAATATAGTGTAAATTTTGTGAATAATGAAGCTTACCTTGCCACATTCTACTTTTGAAGTATGCCCTCGCAGCACCTTAATTTCGCCTGAAGGTACTTTAAATATATAAATTTCACCAGTATCACAACCAACAATGAGTACTTTGGCTCCAAAGTGCCACTGGGCCCAAGTTACATCATCAGTTACATATTGGAATGCAACCGCCCACGAATCTTGTTGACCATCTTGCGAATTACATTTCCATACTTGGATTAAGCCACTCATGTCTGCAGTAGCCAAGTATGTCCCATCATGACTAAAGCCAACATATATTACAGAGTCTTTATGCTCCCCCATGCATTCTGAGACTACCTGTCCAGTCTCAATGGACCAAACGTAAGCTTTGTCATCTTCACCTCCAGTTACTGCGAGTTTCCCATTCGGATGAATATCACAACAAAATACTGAGCCAATATGTTTACTGAAAATTAATTTCGCATGATCTTCAGGAGGCTCCATTTCTATATCTTCCTCTTCGTTGTCAGTTAAGTCTTCCATACCTCCTCCTTCTTCAAAGTCTATTTCTTCAACCTCTTCAAGATAAAACATGCCATGCCCGGCTATGCTCTTAATTTCATCACGTTCTATGGATGGATCCGTATCTTCCTGGTTCTGCATTGTCTGAAATCATAATAAGGGACTCGAGTTAAAAAAGTTAAGATTATATTTTAAAATTTCCTGCATTGACTACATAAAAGTAAACTAACCTCCTTCATAAATGTTTGATAATACAATCACACAAATTTCACTTGCCTTGCAATAAAATCGTGCTGATTGATTGTCGAAGCCGATTGATTATTTAATTTTTTTAAATTTATTTTACGACCATGGATACAAGTCCTTAAAGCCTAACTTAAGTTGCTGATTAATTATTGGCAGCAGAGTGTTGTCAACACCGCTTGACGTAATATCGCCGTTTCTCATTCATAAAGTTGATAAAGTAGCCTAATGTCGCCAAATATCAATGGTAATTACCTAAAGTAACCCTAACACCAAAATATCAATATGAATAGAATAAAATATTTTCATTAAGTAATTTGTATAACAAAGTTTTATAGTAACTATAAAAGTTTTATATACCTACTTTTATACTTATTTAAAATCTTTTAAATAGATCGGAATATAAATTTACCATGTTTGTTGATTTCTTTGCGTAAATGATATCGAATGTGTCAAACTAATGAAACATCTAGAACGCGCGCGGAAAAAGAGTGAGTGTCTAATAGAGATGGGTTGGACTAGGTGCACATAGTCCTATTCTTTTAAAGTACTTGATGCAAATACCTGTTCCGCCTAGTCCACTAAGTCCCAATCGGTAAGCGTATCGTCGGCGATTGAAGTATTGAGATTAGGTGGACTTCGTGAATATGAAACAATACAATATTTAATACGTCTACGTAGGCATCTTGCAGAACTTTATGGATAAGGTCGGGAAATTCGGACACAGATGAACAACTTGACCGCCACTGTGGCATAGTGAAGGATATTCATGAAACGGGCGGCTTCATTGCTTTTGGATGGAACGCTAGAAGTATCATAATCGTTGCAGTGTTTCATTATTTTAATTAGATGTAAGTTCGAGTGTTTATGTATCAAAATGATGGAGTATCAGCTTAGGGCTTAAATAAAGTGGCATATTGCTGTAAATTTTGATTTTTCGCTTTGGTTCTCTATCTCCATAGGAATCTCTTTATAAAGTTTTTACTACTAGTTCATAATCATCTATCATCAACAATTATACAGTAACTTCATAAGAATTATACTCTAAAGAAAAGCAGAAGAAGCCACCCGCGCCCGCTCGACCCGCGCCCGCACGACCCGTGCTATGTGTGAAGGCACTGACACCCGCGCCACCCGCCGCACCCGTGTCATTTTGCTTTTGTAAAGCGCAAAGCAAAATGACACCCGCGCGACCCGCGACACGACCCGCGCGCCCGCCGTATGTGTGAATGGTTATAGTAGAATGCGTACATTACGACGAAAACAAACGCCGCTAGCCCGCGCCCACCCGCTGCACCCGCGCCATAGTTTGTAAAGCGGGTGACACCCGCTGCACCCGCGCTTGACCCGCACTTGACACGACCCGCGCTCGCGTTGTATGTGTTGTCGTTCATTCTTCTTCTTCTTCTTTTTTTATTAGATGGCAATATATCAAGCCAATTCAGGGAACAATTTTGCCAGAGTCGACACTGGCAAGATTGTCCCCAAAGTTGGGTTGATATGTTGCCATCTAAGAAAAAAAGAAGAAGTTTTATTTAACTTGACACTTGATTTGACATGACAAAATTTAGGTTATATTTTGTCATTGATGTATAATATTATAGTGGTTTAATATAAATTTATTATAATATAGGTACCATTGTCGTAATAATACATTGAAAATCCACCACCTATAAGAGGTTTACTTTGACGTACTGTCTGCATTTACAAAATGTCTTTAGCTACCAAAGGTAGAGGCTTTTACTTATTTGTTCTTACGATCCAGCTAACATAAAAATATTCTTCATGATTTCAGTTCTTAGCTTTTAGAGAGGGCTGAGAGCAGAGGCTTTTACTATGAGTTTAATACATAATTGCTCTTACGATCCAACTAACATAAAAATATTCTTCATGATTTCAGCTCTTTTACGTACACAGATTCCGTTCTTAGTAGTGAAACGATTCCGCGGTAAAATTAACATACAGAAACCCAGAAAACCGCATTTTGAAAGACAACTCTTGATTGATTTGTCTAAACCTGTGTATGGCCCTCCTAAGCATAAGATACCCGATGCATTTCTCTGTGACAGAGGAGAGAAATTGTTTGGGCAAAATATCGACAACCCTTTCGAGAGAATATTAGCTAATGAGTGCCTTAACTGGTTCAATACATCTAAAATGGTTGTATTCTTACATCTTAATGCGATTACTATGGAAGATAAAACACCTATTCTTGCGGCTTTAGCTAAAAACAAAATGTATTTGAGGAGGTATGGAAAGAAAATAGTTGGTATGGCTACTGAAGGCACACGCTATGAAGCTGTGAATCATTTGTTTACATCTCATCAAGAAATGATATTTGGGCAGCCAGAAAATGCTGGTAAATTAATCAAAATTATGAAGAAAGCACCACAGATGATTATTATGGGTTAGTATTTCTTTTTATACCACTTAGGTGGCAGACTAGCACACAGCTCACTTGATGGATAGTGGTTACT
Organism: Pelosia muscerda; assembly: GCA_963691645.1. Lineage (NCBI taxonomy): Eukaryota > Metazoa > Arthropoda > Insecta > Lepidoptera > Erebidae > Pelosia > Pelosia muscerda. Next base: position 13,441,762 of record OY829100.1, read on the forward strand.
GTGGCCTATGGATGTTTGTGACACCATGTAGTGGGGTCTTCCCACTGACAACACAAAACCTCTCTAGTCACTTAAATTATATTATATTATAGTTCCTTTCCACTGTAATTCTATTTCATACTATACATTTATACTGTCAGTACTTGGATTACATTTTGAAAATTTTGAAAAGGAATTAGCATGCTGACTGTTCAAATCAAATTTAGATAGGAAAAAATGAATGTTTCGATGGGATTAAAGAAAGGTGATTCCTTGGCTTAGCGGTCAGAGTGTTACCCCTGCAAGGGAAAGACAAGTGTTCGAATTCCATCGAAGTATTCACTTTTTCTATCTAAATTTGGATTGGATTATGTTAACACAATCGGATGAGTGAAGGCAGAGCCATAGACAACGGCAATTTTTTTTTCCAAATAATAAGCAATTTTTTATTTACAGCTGGTATAATTCAAGATAGATTGATGTCAAAAAATGAGTTGTTAGAGTACAGCCAAATGACCAATCTTGATACTGCCAGGAGTCAACTGTGTGGAGTTCTAGACAGTGCAGGCTCATGTTTAGTGAGACAACTGAACCAAAGTCAGCAGACATTTGTCGGATATCTAGAAAAACATGTAGAACTGCAAAGTAAAGATAGTATAGAACCCCAAGAAAGCCAAGCAGAGCCTGAAAGTTCAACATAGTGTATTTACATAATAAAATATTATAATGTAGTTTAAGTTTAGAAATTATCATGTGTTCTTTGTTATTTAATCCTGCCTTTATTATTTTTTACACATATTGAGAACTCACTTGTTATTTTCCACAGTATTTTTATTTCTTAATAGACCTGACCAGTTTAGTTCTCAATATGTGTAACAACAAATTCCACCAAGTGCCATCAATCAACAGTATAAATAGTCTTATTATTTTTTTATTAATGCAGGGATGTAGTAAACCTCCCTGAAGAGCAAAACCTATGCTCTGCCCTGCCGTGGTAATCACTACACAATGATGGCAACTCCAAAATGCCATAGATTTGACAGCAGAAGAATGATTATTAATATGCATACTTTCTTGTGCATCATGGCAAATTACAAACTTTCCATACAAACATTCAATGCCTATATTTACCCTTCTAAAATGTAAGTGCATATGAAATTTCACAATTCTAGCTTTTAAAATGACGAACTTTCCATACAACCTATTTTCCTTCCTTAGTAGTGAAATTTTGAAAAACACTGATAGTACTGTAGTAATACATACAAAGTCGGTACACCGTAGAGGCGTTAATCACGCTGAATTCTCATCACTTAAGAGGGCTGTATACAAAATCAATGGAATTATCGATCTACGATTTGTCAACCTTTTAAAATGATACTGTATTTTGTACTACTACCTACTAAGTACTACTACTACTTCCGTGGGGACGCTGTTGACCGGAAGGGTACTAATCAACCCTTTTGTATGGGTCATTTCACCTTTTCTCATACATCGGCTGCCAGAGACTATAGGTACTAGGTATGATAACTGATGGGGCTTAACGGGCTCTCCGGGCTCTCCGGGGCATGATCGGACCAATGCAAATATTCATATTTAAGCACAAAAATATATTTTCAGTGAGCAGGGAACGAACCCGCCACTCCTGAGTAGCAGCCGCGTTCACCACCGCCTCGCCACAGTGACTGTGTACCTACCTATATTGACAGTTTCTTTCCTTTGTTTATATTGTATTAGCTGTTGCCTGCGGCTCCGCTCGCGTGGAGTTCTATCTTGTCCCCGCTGCTACATAAAAACCTTCGTTAGAGTTCAAGGGATATTATGAAAAAAAGAATTACTCGAATTATTGGTCCAGTCGTCTTGAGTTAAGCGCGGCAACATATTTTGCGATTAATTTTTATTTACATAGATTTTGGCCAAATTTGCCACATCATAATATTTTCGTTCTTTGTGAGGTAAATACCATTAGACACTTATAAATAGATAGACAACCTCTCTGTGGCGTGGCGATAGTGAACGTGGATGCTATGCAGGACGTGTGGGTTCGATCCCCGCTCAGTGCATTTGTATGTGTTAATATGAATATTTGTACTCGTCTGGCCGTGCCTTGGAGAGCACGTTAAGACGTCAATCCCGGTTCCAATAGGAATGTCTATGGCAGTTGTTACAGGGGAAATGGGTGAAATGGCCCTTACAGAAGTGCTGATCACCCATTGGGTCTTCGGCGTCCCCACTGGAAGTAGAAATAGTATAAATAGATATTCAAATAATGTTAGATACAAGATGTTGAGAAAAAGTAAAACCCAATAAATATTCTGCGGCAAAACTACCTACTGCTCGTAGTACCTAAAATGGGGTGAATAGGGATCCAAGGGTGAATAGGGATTAAATGGTCAGCTAAATGCTGTAGTTATTTTCTTTCAACCGTAATTTTGGACTAGTTCATTGTAACAACAGAATCATCAAGTACCTATCTGATAAGAGGCTTATTTGAGATCTAGTAAAAGAAATTATGTAAAATATTCCATTGACCATTTTGTCCCTATTCACCCTTGGATCCCTATTCACCCCGTTATACCGGTACTTCATCATTATTCCAGCTATAGGCCTCCCCCATTCTACTCATAGTGCTTAGCTTATTACTTATAATTTTAACTTAGGTTTAACAGAAGCGGTTGTTGTTTGACCCCCAACCATGGACGAAATGCCGTCTCGACGGAAAACTGCGTCAAAACTATCAACAGGTGGTACTGGCAACTTAAGGGGTTGAAGACTACTTAAACCGCTGCTCTTTCTCTTCACTCTTAATCGTAATTTATTATTTCATTATCGCGCGCAAAATTCCCACGGATACCACATCTACCAAAATCGGTGGAGGTGATTAGGTATGTCAGACTCGAACCGACAAAAACGCACGACGTTCATGGGTCCTTGATTGCCGGAGGTGAGATTATACAAGACATCTCTCGCACCTTGGCTCACGATGAATGAAGGTTAACTATTGAGCGACCTCCGCTTCCGAGGATTGAGTCGTCTCCGCATCTCAATATTCTCAATGACTGCAGATAGTGAGAGACCTGGGTCACACCTCAGGTTCAATAAAACCTCAATTATTCTATGGCTTTTCACTTTAGATACACCTTAGTGGTATATATAGGACGGTATCTATTAATTTTGTTTTGTGAATACCTAAGTACATACCTACCTACCTAGTAGTACCTACATTTAATTATCTGCACTTACAGAAAAATCCATGATTTTATATTAACATGATCACGGGGTGGTGTACTGACGACCGCCGAGCTAGTTCTCATTGTGGCCAACCGTATCGGTCTACCCTCTTTCTCATTCGTTAACTACCCGCGCCGCCACTACCACTATCCGCGTTCTCACACTGTACTCGATCGAGACGCAAAAACGTAATGTAGTGAAAACGCAACGCAGACCAAGATAAATGTTACCAATAATCTCTTGCGCTCCGTGCATTTGCACAGACGGGTGACGTCAACTGCATGTCCCTGTGCATATTTTGTATAAGTAGAGCGTTAATCGAGTGGTGTACCAATTATAAGGATTAGCGCATCATGTATTTCTCATGAAAACGCTTCTATCAGATATCTCCTCAGACTATCTCGTTCTTGTGTTTCATCATCTTTCACGTGTTTCGTCCATCTTTTGGTTGGGGCTACCTAATTATGTGCAAGTTCCCGGCAGTACTCTGTTTTGGAGTCACACTAATATCTCTTCCGAAGTGCTGTCGTACCTACAAGGCGACTAAAGGGCGTGGGGCCGTTTTACATTAGCCAAATAGATACAGCCCAGACTTAGCCTCAAATGCATAGCTAGAGTGAACAATAGTGCCTGGAATACGGTAATAAGCTCACCTCCTATTACTTGGGACTCCTCCGTGCTTAACCATGTATTCGGTCTAGACCGAATACCTACAATGCAATACAAATGTGGTTGTTTTTTTAATTATTTATTTATGGCACGTCAATTTGACTTCAACTCGCCTGATGTTAAGCTCATAAAAGAGGGTCACCATTGCAGACAGCTTGACGGCCTCATCAGATGCTTTTTCACGCCCTGCTTAAAGGACCCGGGACTGTAGGAAGAAACACGTGCGCCGGTAAGGAATTGCAAGATTTATGTTAATTGATGTCTGCTTGATGGGTGAACATTTTATGTTAAATTATAAGAAAAATATTAATGTAACAAATTTTTATTTCCATTTTGAAACACAATCTTTGGTTGGAGTTACAACTTATAACTACTTAGTCCAATAGAGATCAAAAATTAATGACTATTTAAGCAGTAATGCTTGTATGATAATCTTAGTTTTAATAATACTTGAGCAACACTGATTTCATTGGCATTACGTAACAGTAAATTTTATTTAGGTACGTAACGTACCACACTAATCTTAAATAAAAATACAAACAGTATTGGCAGTGAGTTACCTTGTTACAAAGAGTAACTATTATAAAGAAAATGTCACAGTCACATTGGTACTTCTTTTAGGGAGTCATGACCCGGCTGGTGGCAGTGGCTAGTGCCGTGAGTGCTACCGCTGCTTCTACCTCATCCCTATCATGACGTGCTAAGGTGTTAATCGATATTCGTTGTATCTTTGTGTCAGGTTTTCGGCGTTTTTCATCTCCCCACCAGGAGTAATTGCACTCACTTGGTTGAAATCTCGCTGCGCTTTCGAGCCACTTACTAAGCAGCATCGGACTTGAAATAGTTGTCGTTTGCTCCAAACCGTTCCCTTTAGGTTCAGTTTGGTAAGAATTGTTATTGAAATTCACGAACTTTTCTTTTAGTGATGATGTGTCAGAGTCGTCTTGGTTATATTCCGTGATAGTTTCTGGACTGCCGGTTATATCACCATCGTCTAGAATGTCGTCGGTGTTTGTGGGATCCGACTCGCTCCATATGCTGTCGTCGGAGCAAATGCTGAATTGTTCGACATTGCCCTGAGCGCGATCGTTGTATGTGCGGATGAGATGACCCCAGGTTTGTTGAATTCTGTCTTCATTAACATTTTTTAATTTTCTTCGCCAGTTGGCAAACCAGTTGCAAATCTGTAAAAAATAGTGAAAAATATCATCAATTACAAATTGTTAAAAAATATTTAAATCTTGTTGTTTCCTTTAACTGGGAATCGATAGATACAATTCACCAGATATGAAACGGGTATAATATAACCGCGGTAGCCTAGTGGTATGGGTAATGGACTGCTGAGACGAGGTCTCGGGTTCGATCCCAGGTTTTACCATGGCACACACCAATGACTTTTCGATGATTTTCGAAGTTATGTGTGTATTTATCGCAGGTTTATATGTGCCCGGTTAATGGCAATAGGCTCGCCACATATTACATTGGGACCTAAACATAAACTGGTGAAATGTTGGTGCTAGCACCTCTGCCTATCCCTCCGGGGATATAGGCGTGAGTTTATGTCATGTTATGTTATATTATGAAACGGGTGTCATTTAAAACCTATCTTCATAAAATAGTTTATCCGTAAAATAGTAGATCTGTTCTAGATGTGTAAAGACTAAATCTGTTTATTACTCTAGGTACTATTTTCGAGTGGTTCAGAAGGTAATGATGTCCGATGGGTTTAGTAGTTTTATTTATTTGTCACTCAGATGTGTAAAACACAGAAGTTAAGAAAGTAAATGGATAGATTAGTGACCTCAGAAACTAATTTCGAACTTGTTGTGAGAACATTTTGAAGTATTGAATGTTGAGAACTTATACTAGGTATATATCTGGTATTAACTCGAATAGCAGTAGGTACCTAATTATGCCTTAAGAAATTAATGAAAATATATTGTAAATTAACTTTTTGTGTAAGAGTCAATCAACTTTAGTCTAGTTTTTGCTTAACATCAAACTTCGTACACTAGTTAACAAAGCAGAGACAAAAATAGTGCCTATTTAGGTATGTACAAATAGCAATTTCTGGCATCTATCCAATTAGGTTGCTGTTAGGCACAAACATGATACCTATATGTAAAAATTAGTTATATTTTTTAAGGTATAACACTAATAACACTTTTTGATTCTTACTTGGATATAAGTCAGGCCAGTTTCACGAGATAAGTATTTCTTCTCTTCTCTGTTTGGATATGGGTTGTCTCTACGTCGTACCAGCCAGTCTTTGAGATATCGTTTTATTTCTGGCGTGAATAGCCTCTTCTGTGGACGTTGGCCGGCGACTAAACTCCTTCTGTAAATGAGAAAAAGTTAACTTTACCAAACTCATAAATAAATGTTTTAGGTCATACTGACTCTATCTTACGAGGTTCAGGTTAGGTACCTACGTGAGTGAAGCACAAAGAAATTATTCTGAATACTGAAAGTAATGACTCATGTATAATATATCAATCTTTGTATCTACTAACCGTGTATATCGTCTGTTTCTGACAGGCCTCGTAGATTTGCCGAGGTCTTGTTTTACTGCAATCTCATTCATTGTGGCTTCTTTCTCTTCGCCAGTTATATGGATCAGTGTCATCGGTTCTTGTATTGCTTTAGCTATACTTAAAATTATTGTTCAAGTTTAGAACGATACGTAACGGGTCGACAGCACGTGCAAGGGCACCACCGCTTGCGACACGACTCGTGTCTCGCAACACTGCCGCTGCGGGGGATGCTTAGTGATCTATTAAAAAAATAAGGACATGTTGACATAAATAGATTGTCTTACGAACAGTATACCGTTTAATTACAAGCTACCAGTTAGAAAGGTAACAGTATGTTGTCGTAGTAGCGTTGATGTAACCGAAACATGACGGTCACATTCCTTGATTCAGTTTTAGATGTTATTTATCTGCGGCACCTCCAGAGAGACCCAATGGAATATTTTATATGGTTTTACTTCAATTACACAGATCTACTATATGCAGCCTTTATGTTTTGTGGTATTTGATTTCGTTAATTACAACAATGAACAAAAAACATGTTAACTATTACGTGTGCTCGAGGGTCAATGTTCTTGTTTTTAAAATGCAGAATAAAATTGTGTGTTAATTATATCATTTCCCGGACGAGAACGACGGTATTGATTTATTAATCTGATGTGTGTTTATTTTTTATTATTTCACTAATATGTTTTCGTCACAATGAAAAAAATGTGGTACGTACCTGTGTGCGGGAAAGCTCGGGGATTGTGTGAAAATGGCGTCGGATAAGCGCGCGACAGTAGCGCCACGGCGCGGGCGCATCGCTGCTGCAAATACGTGTTATTTCAGGATGTCTCCCGCGATGTCTTCAAAATCATGATTACTATGAGTTGGTAAGTACTATACATTTATACAATCAATAAGTATGTATGCACTTTTTCCTTCTGGGTTCATTATTACCCTATTTTATTTTTAATTAAAACTTCTTATTTAATTTATTTTAGTGCAGTTCATTACAATACATGATTGCTACGTATTGTTAGGTACTAGTTGAAACTAGTTCTATATTAATCAATATATAAAAGGATACATATTACGACTGTAAATATTTTGTACTAAATTGAATCGAACGCGTGACCATTTACTTAAACAATCTATGCTCTTACTTAGCAACTGGACGCTCTATCATTATGCTAGGGAGGTAGGTAGTTGAATATTGTTAAAAGGAAACTTGACAAGACTACATAGACAGTTTCAGCTGTTAGTAGACTAGGTACGAGAAAAATGTTAGACCGTATACTTCCACCTAAGCATGACGTATGTAGTGATTATTGGGTACATGTATACGTTAAAAGAGAAGTATTAAGTATTCATAGTTGTGCATATGAACCATTTGTCATTTGATTTCTCAACTCAACTCAACTTCAACTCCAATATAAATTAATAATTAAACCGGAGGGCTAGACGAGGACCCTGGGGTTAGACGGGGACCCGTGGGCTAGATGGGGACCTGGGGGCTAGAGGGGGACCTGGGGGCTAGAGGGGGACCCGGGGGCTAGACGGGGACCCGGGAGCTATATGGGGTCTCGGAGGCTAGACGGCGACCCGGGGGTTAGACGGGGACCCGGGGGTTAGACGGGGACACCATGGTCCCTACACTCGGAGGGGTTCACCCCGAAGGACATGGCCCCGGGTCTGCCGGTGTGCGAGGGATACTATCTCACCTTCCACAAATAAGGATTTTTCGAATGATAAAATAAAGGGCACATTAATTAAATTCTAGAGGTTAGCAAAGATTGAGATAACATTACACAAAGGTATTGCTATCTATAGTCATTGGTAAATTACAGTAGGTAGTCAAATAAAAAAATAGGTTTAACTAAGTACATTACATTAACTGTATACTAATTTCAAACTAATGCCATGTTTACCTACTTATTTAAGTATTATCTCCCTCAGATTATCCACTCAGACATTTTCAAACGATCTCTAGATTCAAATACAAACACCAATAAATTAATTTATGTCTACAGTAGACGGTTATAATACCACGATGACATCTGTAGCGTTGCGGTAGTGAACACGACTGCAGTACTCGGGTTCGATTCCCGCACAGTGCAATTATTTGTGTGCATAAATATGAATGTTTGTATTGGTCTGGCTGTTTCTATGTATAACATAACATGTATGTGTTTACAGATTTTCTTTTAATTTATTTATGGCACGTCAATTCGACCCCGTCTCGCCTGATGTTAAGCTGAAGGCAAAGTCACATGAAAGAGGGTCACCATTGCAAACAAGTTCAGTGCTACAATGGTGGCGCTCAGCTTGACGGCCTCATCAGATGCTTTTTCACGCCCCGCTTAAAGGACCCTTAAAGGAGAATAATAAATATTTTCTTTCATACATATATGAAAGAAAATATTTGTATTATGGCGTATCAACGATTCTGAATACATTTTTCTCCATTTATGTTTGTTACGACCAATGCGATGCCGCGATGGTGACGCTAAACTGAATAGACCTAAACGCACTGTTTTGCAATTGCTTAAGTAGAAGTCGCGATAACTGACACTACACGGGTGGGCCACGAACGACAGCTAGAAAAAAACAAAATTAAGGATATAACAATAATATTTTGACAATCTAGAAGACTTGCTGTGACGATTTATAAAGCGGTCGTTTCGGAGTAATGTAACATAAGTCCCTAGGGAAACAGACAGTTGGACCTATGCACCCTACATACTTAGCTCTTCGCCCTCTCCCTATGGGTTGTGATTAAAAAACAATCGTTCGAAGTACGTCATAGCGGCGAGTGTGTAGAGTGTAGTGCAGCGAGTAAGTAGGTAGAGAGTTTGACTTCAATATCTGAGTATCAGAGATTGCGGGTTTGATTCTCGCTAAGTACCTACCTATAACTTTTTAGACTATTTGCATTTGGAAATAGTATGTACAATGTATGTATTTCTAATAAGGTAATTAACTAAATACGTTATGGTGTAAGATATTCGCATTCTAGAACCCGAAAGTATTACAATCTGGGCTGAGTCAATAAAGCACTGTGTGTTTCAAACAAGGTCTCGCCCCAGACCAGAATATACCTAAAATTATAGATAGATAATGAAAAATGTTTTTTTGAAAAATAAGGTTCGAACCTTAAATGAGTTAAAAGGAGTTTCAATTCATCTCTCTCAATTAAAAAGAGTTTTAAATTATCTCCTTGTTCGAACGAACAGTTATTATCGCGTTATTACTTCTATCCTATCCATTACCTGCCATTACCTGCCTGTTTCCATGTAAACTACGGAACGGACTACGGAAGTGTGTGCAGGGCTATGATGCAATTTCTGTATAACATATCGTCAGATAAAAGAAACGTTGAATAGGTAAATAAAACGCTAACTAAACACAATACAGATTTTTTCACACTTTATTGCAATTTTTATTGCTTTATTGCTACTTTTGAAAATATCATATCATACCGGTTTCAAACGAAACACTGACTTTAAAATAAATTCTCTATCCTTGTCCCAACTACTTGTAGAATAATGTGCTGTCCTTATCTTATGCGTGTATTGTCGCGCGGTTCGTTTCGTTGCGCTTGGTGTTCCAAAGTATTGTCCCCATGTGCGCGGCGCACATGCGCCGAGGCGACTATTCGGAGCGGTTCGGCGCGTGGTTACAGTACGCCAGTCGGAGACGTCACTTATCGTCTACTCTATTCCAGTTTCACAGATCATAAATAATGGTAACAGAAAGTATTTCAGTCGTGTGAAATATTCGGCGGTCGATGCTCGTGCAGTGATAACGTGTTAATTTTTATGTCCAAGCGTGATCTACGCACGTGCGTTACATTTAATAGTGTTACGCGATTGATTTTTTTTCGGAATGGGTGAACAAACGCAAGCCAGTGATGGCAAAGTGGTGTTAAAACGTAAAATAACATTGTTTAATGGAGTTGGTATAATTATCGGGACTATTATTGGTTCCGGAATTTTTATATCTCCGACAGGAGTTTTCAAATATACTGGGTAAGCAAATAATTTAAATATGCCGCCTTTTTGTATATTTCTGCCACTTGTTGGCTTACTTTACGTACTTACTACAAAAATTCTCTAGTTTTATCGTATTTATGTATTTTATTCAGAGGTTTTATTTTGTTAGTTATGTTTATAGGTAGATTACTACCTAGATACTACCTATGTTAGTGTTAGTTTGGGTATGGAAGTCAATTCTGGGAAGTCAAAAGTAGAAGAGATTTTAAACAACTTGTGTATGAACTAATTTTGTAGGTAGGTACGGGACAATTAATTCTTCAAGTGGTTGTAACCGTTGGGGGTTACGCTAATCATTATTCTGAGTCAATGTCTCAAATTAGGACTAGGACCGTAAGCACATAGGAACACTACATTTGGTAAAATGATTATGAAGTATTAATTAGTAAATTTTGAAGCTGTAGCGCTGAACAAAACTATTAGGTGAGAAAATTATCGCCAAGTCGATATGTAGTAGGTAGGACCTATACTTACATTTTTAAATACATATATTTTAAATATAGATAACTATTTTAGGAAATATGTTGATTGGTTCATGAAATTCGTAACTTAATTTATGGAGCAGTACCTACTCACGTCATGACCTGACTATTTCTGTGTGACTATCTATGTGGCGTAGAGGTCTGTGGTAGAGCGTTCGACTGCTACGTCGTAGGTCGCGGGTTCATTTCCCGCTCAGTGCGAATATTTATGTACATTAATATACACACATTCACGATTGTAAATCCCCGAAGGGGTAGGTAGAGGTGCACTAACACCCACGTTTCGCCAAGAGGGTGCTTTGTTATGGGCTGTATCAATTATATGTTTGCTGTAAGATGTAGAAAAACCCTGTCTCTTAGTCGCCTTCTACGACAACCACGAAAAGAGATAGGTAGACCCTATCTTAGGGATAGGGATTATGCTTAACCGGGAACCAACAGGGCATATATACATATTTATTTATATTGGTCTGACTAATTGGTTTTCTATGTATAATATATATCTATTTACAAAGAAATAAATTGAATTGGGTATACATATAATTAGAATTCTAGAACCCATAACACAAGTATTTACTTCGGGACTAGATGTCGTTTAGTAGGATATCTTAGAATATTTATGTATTTGATTTATTTATTTATTTCTTTTGAGCTGTGTAGAATGCCTCTTCTGAATAATCTTCGAATTATCCGATCGATCACCTTCATTCCCGCTTTTATAGCGAGACAGATAGATTCTAAGTAATTGTTATCCAGCCACTCCTGTGGAATCTGCGTATAGCTGATAGCTATAGCCTCATTACTTCATGCAGATATTTTGCACGGCATTCATACATGTCGAAATTATTTCGTGCGTGAATAAGTCTGTTATTTTTAAAACCATGATGAAATTCTTCTTGGTGTGACATAATTTTACTTCACTTGGAATGCGTATTCAGTATCAGATAGACCTACAAACCAAGGTCGGTAGCTTCAGCAGCCGCGGGCTTGAAATGGCATTCCTACTATCATTTTTGATCTTATTATCTATATATTATTGACACTGGCCATTTAGTTAAGATATCAATGAATGAAAAAATATTTTTTGAAGAAAGAACTTTGAGATCCTAATTTTTTTTAAATTCCTACTCATAGCGATGAATGAGTAGTACTTAATTAAAAATCTATGTATTGGTACCACGGAGGACCGAATATAATATATAAATTGGTACCTCATCACTAATACTGTTAGGGTTCAGGAAAAGAATACGGTGATGAAATAATGAATCTTAAAAGACCGAGCAAAAAATAAAATATATTTTTTTATTTTAAAAGAATGGGTTGCTACCCAAAATTACTTATATTGTCTCTAACTCCTCCAAATAAGCTAAATTGCTTGTGATAGGAGTGGGTCCACGTCGGTAGTGTAATGGACAGGATTCGAACCCGGGACCTCTCGATCATAATGCTTCTAAATAATGCAGAGATATAAATCCTTTTGGACTTACCTGTACCCACGGAGTAATGAAGTATATAATTAAATATTCTCTCGTCCATGCTTGTACCAAATTGTATACGACAGATACGGACGAGCGAGTTTGATAACAATGTCTGACTCTATTTGATATGGCGCTAATAATATTTTTCAGACTGATTGTATGTATATTTATAGCACACTAAGTTGTAAATAAACAGTAAACGGAATTAGGTATTCCAGTGGGTACGGTAGCATTGTATCTTTGAGTGACTTTTTAATAAGTCCATATTAATATTATTTTGCTTTGAGCTTAAAATTAGGTAACAGATAATGTAGTCTCATAAAAATCACTTAATTTTGACTGCCTAATACTTGGATACGGCTACAGAATTGGTCATTGCTGTACATAGATCTTTGATAGTTCAGATGGAAGCACAGTGGGCAAGAGAGCAAACAGCGGGCACAGCACATGCGACTGTTTTATAAAGCGATTTAATGATTTCCAAAGTATGGGATAGTAGAGATTATGTACATTCAAAACATGCACGCTTGCAGTGTATGCTCATATTTAAGGTATCTTGTAAGTACAGAAGGTTAGCCCAAATATTCTATGACATGGGTTGAAATTGTAAAGAAATGGGTTCAAACTTCGAAATAAAACAAATTATGTTTTCATTATTTTCATGACTGATAATGTCAAGTTTACTTTACATACTGTAAAGGTACCTACTTCAAGAAAATTTGTTTTTGGTGTACAATAAAGAGTAATCTATCTATCTATCTATCTACATGTAACATGACTCATATTGTTCTTTTCAAACTTACATTGTATTCCGCTAATTGAATAACAATTCCACTAATAGACGGATGATTATCATCAGCTGTCACGCAAAAGAGTTTCCCACGATAGCTTATTTTTCAAGCTGCGGTTGACACGAATGTCCATTACATTCATAACATAAGAACTAGTAGACCATGGCCCTGAAACCTGTCTAGTACATGTGAGTAAGTAGGTTTCATTTGTGCAATATTGTAGCTAGTCCGATAGATTACCTAACCTATAGTCCATTTGGTTAGGTACTTAAAAAACGTAAACAATCTTAGCGTGTCTGTTTAATATATTTTGTTTAAAAACTCAGTATAAAAATACTTTTCTGCTTAGTAACGTATTTTGATGACTAAAAACCTGTATCACACCATGTGATTTTATAAAAGGTGCCACAAGATTGTTTACATTTTTTAAGTACATAAACACATGGAGTTATAGGTACTATGCGTTGCAAATGAGAAGATAATCACGATCGCGGTAACTTCATTCCGTACTTATCAAAATTGTACTGCTAACAACAAAATTTCTATGTCCGATAGGTATGTACAATATACATACGTGTATGGTAACAACGAGTCACAATGATTATGTTTATTTTCTTTTCATGAAGTAAATAACATATTTTTTTGTAACTATAAAAATAGTTTTATCTACTAATAAATAAAACCGAAGTTAGCAACGGGAATCAAAATGTCGTTGTTCTAACTGTAATCAACTCTTAGTACTGTAAAGTCATGTCTGGTTTGTTTCTTCTTTACGTAAATCAAGTGAAACCTTAAGAAAGTCATCAATATTCGTCCAAAGTCAACATTTTTGTTGAATAATTGGGTAAAATGTTTGCTACTGTAAAAAAAGATACAAATGGAATTGATATAGCAGGTATCTCACCTTAGAGTCAACATTTGATAGTGTTTGATAGTAGCCATATAAGGAACAATTTGTGGTTTGTTTGTGTTTTTCTGTATAAGTATTTCCTAAAATTTTGTTTTAATAACAGATCTTAATTCGTAAGATAATGAGACTCTGAAAATCAGCGCTGTTTGCCTGTCCGCGGCCATTATTGTCTTTTTTTATACAGTAAAAAAATCATACTTCTTTTTTTTCTTTTTGTTTATTTTTTTTAAACTTTAACTTTTTTCTTGCAGGTCCGTTGGTGCTTCCCTGATAATATGGCTTACTTGTGGTCTATTATCCACGCTTGGAGCTCTCTGCTATGCGGAACTGGGCACTTCTATCATGAGGTCTGGTGGTGACTACGCCTATATTTATACGGCGTTCGGACCTTTGCCTGCCTTCCTTCGGATGTGGATTGCGCTATTGATTATCAGACCTACAACGCAGGCTATCGTGGCTTTGACCTTCGGTCACTATATTGTGAAGCCATTTTTTTCTGATTGTGAACCGCCAGAAGACGCTGTGAAACTGTTAGCTGCCGTCTGTTTATGTGAGTATACAGTTTTACCTTTCAAATCGATATATGAGCAGAATCTGTGAGCAGAATGGATCGAAAGGAAAGAAAAAAGTAGTGTTATTTTTATTTATTATGCTGCTATATACCTAAATATTTTCACCTAAGTGAACATAAGTTATTAAGATAGCTAGGATAAAGGACATTCTTTTGGAATGATGAGCTTATGTTGAGTACCATTGTCAATCTAAATTCAGTATGAACATTGATATATTGAATACTTACAACACATTTACACACATTTTACGCATTCTGTTTATCCAACAGTCGAACCCAATTCACTGATTTAGATTAATCATGGATAGATATTTGAAGCTGGTTTTTTTACAGACAGTCATGGAAATCATTCAAATTTCACTAACTAGAACCTTCTCTCTACTTTCTATTTAAAAAGGGCATCAAACCAGTTATCTGCTAGTGCTACAGAATGCACACGTGCACATATAGCATTAACCTGTTAACACGCATTAAGAACCTTCCTACCTATTGAAAAAGTGAAATTATATTGCTTAAGCCCTTTTCACCTTGACCTTTTTTATATTATTGCGGAGTTGAAGATTGTCTCTTTTGAATATGTATTTGATGAACGATCAGAGTGACTAGTAGTATACCTAGTGTAGTATTGGGCACCCAAAATTTGCTCAAAATGCGTTCTATACTTACGTGCATACGTGTTTTTGGAACGTGTACGCGTGCTGTCTTTTGAGAATAGTACCTACGGGGTACAAATCGGTGGTAGACGAGTTCAAATCTATAACATAACATATACTCACGCCTATATCCTAGCTAGCACCCACATTTCGTCAGTTAATGTTTAGGTCCCAATGTAATAGGTGGCGAGCCTATTGCCATTAACCGGGCACTTATAAACCTGCTTTATGTGTGTATTTATACACACATAACTTCGAAAAACATCAAAAAGCCATTGGTGTGTGCCATGGTAAAACCTGGGATCGAACCCGAGGCTTCATCTCAGCAGTCCATTACCCATACCATACCACTGGCTACCGCGGCAAATCTATCAAGCATAGATTATTTACCCGACTGCGCGACGCAAAGTGTTTATCAGTCTATGCATGTATGTATGTATGTATGTTTGTTTGTTTCTATGTGGCGTTCTAGAGGCTAAACGCATAGGCCGATTTTGATGATTCTTACGTCAATGGATTCATCTTAACCTTGCGAGTGTCACTAAAGACATGACAGTAATCAAAATTCATCACAGCGAAAACCAGACGCCATATTGTCAAAATGAAAAAAAAAATGTTGATGAACTATGTCAAGTGGGGTATCATTGAATAGGTATTTAAAAATCATCTTTAGGTTTCTTTTACCATTTTTCATTTTAAATAATAGTTTAGGATATATAACGATTTAAAGTTGTTTAACAACAACAATTCTCGCTAATTTTCTTACTTATTGATTTAATTTTATATTTCAAGTATAAACGATAATTTTAAAATTTATAAAAAAATAATTTAAAGAAAAACAAAAAACCCGACTGCTGCGTAAGAAAATTTTACCAATCAAATCTGCACAAGGGGCCCCGACTGTGAGTATTGTATGAATTTTAAACTACTGGGCTTGTTTCTTTCTTTTTAGTATTTATTCAATTAATTTTTTCACGTAATTTTCAAAATTACTTCTTACGCAGCAGTCGCGTTTTTTGTTTTTCTTTAAATTATTTTTAGAATCTTGAGTACCACAGTTCATGTAGGTAGGTTTTTAAGTAATGACAAATATAGACAATGGATTAAAAGTTTCAATATCGTATTATGTATCAAACATAGGTCCCGTATAGTACCTATACATAATCGTTAAATGTTACAGAAACTACATATTGACGGAGTCAAAGATTACCAAAATAGTTCGGTGTAAACAGTTGCCATAGCGCTCAGTACATTAAAACAAATTGTTTTATTTACTCTGCCAAACCTGTTAGTGTTATTAAAAACATTACAACATAAGATAAGATATATCATAACTACATGCACTGTGCATACACTTTCATTCGGTTTGATAAACCAACGCGAATGACTCAATTGCGACAGAATCGCACGAAAGACTCAGTAGGATAACAGATTCAATGAACGCTTTATTTCATAAATCTGATTACTGAACATCGCCACACATTCAATGAAACATGAGGTAAATGTGATACCAACATTGCTTGTTGCTCACAAACCTGTTAGGTATTTTATTTACATTGTTACCAAGTTAGTGACTAAGAATTTGGCAGGTTTAGGAAGATTCTATCACAGGTACCTACTAACTGGACGATAATTCTACTAATAATTGTTAGTTTTAATAAATTCATAAACAAAGGTTTTAACTACACTTTTGGTATCAAACTACCAGGACCCTGCCAATTGTCAACCAATGTCAAACCGCTGAGATTGCAAAAAGTGATTTTTGGCTTTATGTATAATGACTTAAAGCTAAAAATTAAACAAAAAAGAGTTCATATCATCGTTACGTGCACTATTCGTGATATTTAATTTTAGACATTAACTGCATTATTTTAATGTCTAAAGTTCAATATCATTTTTTGTAATCTCCATGGTTTGACATTGGTTAACAATTAGTAGGGTTCTGATAGTTTGATACCAAAAATCTAGTTAAAACCTTTGTTTATGAATTTATTAAAACTCTAGCTTCGGTATTGTAAGCTATAGACTTGCGTTATATTGTAATATGTGAAATTCACATTGTGAATGTATTGCTTTATAAAAGTCAAAGCAAACTTTGATTTTAGCTGGACAGACAAGTCAAAGGAAGTTTGAGGGAGACCTCTTCCTACCAACGACGCGTCGGCACCCAGATTAAGATTGACATACGAAATCAAAAGCCGGGTACTACTTACAAATATTATACTTCTTAAAATATTACCAGCCAAGTACCAAGGTAATTTACCTATCAGATATCCTTTGGGAGGTCATTGATCCTGTTCAGACTTTATAACAGTTACGTATTCTTGCATTGAAACTGTAACAAACTTTGTGCCAATATCACTTATGTTATAATAAGTAAAACTGATAAAGTTGTTGTTATTCACTGACAGCTGATTTACTTGGAGTCGAGACAAGACTGTAATGATATGAGATGATACAATCAATTCATTCAAATCACTGAGCATAGATTTACAAGAAGTCAAGTGTTATCAAAATAATTATATTTGTTATTTTTATTACCAATATATCTACTTACCTATATGATAAGACACGACTTGTTTTCAACAAATATTATAGAAGGTAAAGTAGAAGGAAAGAGAGGAAGAAATCCATTTATTATATTTTGTTTGAAAGTTGACCTATTATTTACTCAACACGGAGAATAATAAAAAGTGCGAGATCGTGTTTTTTGGCGGTAAAAATACTTATACTTACCATAGATAACAGATGTAGTAGATAATATCAAAGAGTATATATGTGGCCTCGTGTAGTAATATTGCACACTTACCGACTCGATACAAGCTAACATATTTTCACTAAGTGAATTTGTGTCTTATAAAAATTTGAGTACTTACCAACTAAGTTACATGGACGAGGTCAACGTGGCGTGGAATCTGGTAACAGAGCCACAGTAGAACAAAAAGGGATTTCCGCGAAACATATAGGAAATACACATTATCACTTATTAGAAAAATACGGTATAGATTACCTGGCGGAAATCCGTTAGGTACAAGAAAATATATGTAGGTATATTGGTGTGATTGATAGCTCTTCTGAAAATGCCTCGTGTAGCGGCAAAACCCGTGTTGAGTTTTGTTCTTAGCACTTGCGGGATATTGCACATACAACAACATCTCTTCTCGGATAAGAAGTCTTTTCACTTGCTTTAAGGTATGCGGTTTGACATTCCTTTCCATGAAAATTAGTAATAATTTACTATTATTATCGTTGGAATTGTTAAACCGTGGCAGCTTGGATGAGCGGCGGGTTCCCTTAATTATTTCTTAATAAAAAAAATATTAATTAATTCATTAATAAATTTATTTTATCTCTTCTACATCCATCTTTACAGGGTGTACCTAACACGACAGAGTAGGCAATCTAAGGCATACAATAACACAATATCCTCCAAATGTTTAAAGTTGGCATTCTCTGGTTAGCTGGTAAATATCTTCAATATTAAAATTACGTAGACGTCCGTGAATTTAAAAATGATTACAATAGCCACTGGTGCGTAGTGCGTAGTGCGCGCACATTACGTCTGAAGTGAATGTGTGTCAACTTAACTTGCCGACCGTATGCAGTGTTAACGGAGCACCTACTCACCTTGTACAGACCTACATATTCATTAGAACCGCCACGCCACCATATATCACGTGGAGGGACGCGGGTAAATACAGCCCATTGCGTATTTTCAAGATAGGTCTTATTTATATTTATAAGCCTGGAATGAATGAATGATGTAGAAGGTAGTCAAGCTTAATACAGGATACCTAAAATTATATTATAGGATAAAGAGAACAAAAATGAATGCGTGAGTAAAATAACAAATTAAGAAATACCCCGAATGGGTTATCGGTATAACAAAGACGAAATAATCTAACCGTGGTCAATAGGCGTCCACCTCGGGTGAGAAGGTGCTAGTAAAAAAATAAAAAAAACGGGGTACGGGTACCTAGTCTTACAAGTTACACCACAGATAATATCTGTATCTTGAATGTAAAACAAGTATGAAACAAAGACTGACCGAGGAGACCGAAATGATCGAGAAGATAACTTCACAAAAAGACCACTAACAATGAGCAACTTTTTGTAGCTGTCATACAGCTTGCATACCGTATCATTCGGAATTCAAAATAATAGGGACGATAAGAAGGTCGTTCGATTCTACCCAATAGGTTCCTACTACTTCAATATGCTTATCTAAACAGAAACTATGTCTTTAATTATTTTCGTTTCACATTTCGTTCAGTTCAATTCAGTTCACACAGAAGGTTAAAATATAAACAATCATTGAGTCTAAATATATAACTTTTTAGATTCATTATTAAATTTTAAATCACTTTAATTATGAACCGTATACGTGTAAACGCAACGCAAACTATCTTAACGCAGACGCATTTTCACTACGCGCTATAATAACGATTTTGTATAGAGCGTTATTGAGTGGCTTGTGATAATGAATTTTCAAAATCTAATAAATGTCTTTAAAACTATTTATGTAAGAAAATTTCTTTTAAGCAGTTCATCTGTGTAATGACGGAGAGAGAAAATTACTATTACATCTCATTCGACGGGTGTCGTAACTGTCGACAAGCGGAAAAATGGATCCCAAACTGAATTCCGACAAATCCACTGGTCATTTTTCGTCAGTAAAAAAGGTAAAAGGTAAAAGGCAACCAGCCATTCTGACGGACACGTAAAAAAGTAGTCATGATTATCGCCTTATTCTCGCCTTTCGATTTAGTTTACAAAAAGTATTACCTCACCCAGGAACCGTGACTTCATCGTTCATGACACGATTTTTATTCTGAACCGCTTGTTTTGTAGTATGCGGGGTTTAGGAGGTCAACGGTACGAAAGTAATCATGATTCAAGGTTGATACCAGCGAAAACTTCTTACCTAGTTTAGGTTGGTACTTACGAATAAAAATTTTCAGCCTTTTGTTTTTCTTTCTACACTTGCATACTCGGTGGTACCGTTTAACTTTTAAAAACCCACGATACCACCAGGGGTATGGCCAGGGGTACCGTGGATCTGAAGGGTTGATTTCATGGCAACGAAACTAGACCTCCTATCGAAAAAGTTAGTACAAACTTGTAGGTAGGTATTGTAGTGAGCAAGTTCTTAATATAACCTTAAAATTTTCGAAACCGTTATTTTCGTTTTTTGTTCGTATCTAGTAACCACAATTACTTTTTTTGTACACGAAATTTGGTGAAAATTTACCTTTTCATATTTTAAATACGATCGTATGTATGTATGCAATTAAGTCTCCTCAAATTGCAAACATAAGATCAGTTCTAACTATACGATTTATCGCAATAACCGACAATCACGCGTGTGGAGCCGTAGGCATCAGCTAGTTGTTTATATTTATTCTGTGACCCAGTCTTTAACCAGCTAAAGGAAGAATAGTTTACCCGGAGTGTCATGTTATGAAAACAAAAGTCAAAGTATGCGCACTTATCTGCATATATCACCGACAATCCTACATAGGTACTTACTAACATTACCAACTTGTAGCTACTTGTGGCGCCTTAACTAAGTCATTAATTTAATTAACTATGTAAGTAAACGAGCGCGACTATATTATTTATTACTACCAGATAACTTAGTCATGTGCGTATCTAATTATAATTTTATCATGCCAGTTGCTATCCAGTCGGAATGTAGGTAACCAGAGATTTAATTAGGTATTTGTTCGACGTTTTCCTCAAGACCTTAGCTTACTATCCATTTCTTGTTTTTCACTGCACGAAGTTTGCATATATATACATATTAATTAAGAAAAATCGCGACTGATTCGTTTCAGGTATTGTCTTCTAATCATCTTGAGTTAGAATGAATTTAGTTAAGTTAGTGTTTCAAAGTGCAGTGAGTGCTGCTCTTGAGAAACAATAGAACTTCATGTTCAAGAGGTCATAAAAATGTGTCAATGGACACATTCTACTCAGTTTCAGCAAATCAAGTTACGTTCAAATTAGGTAGGTACTCATCAAATTTCCGATTGTGATTATAATGTGATAACCATTCACTCTATGTAGATACGTAATTATTATCATCCTATATGAATAAGAATCCAATGTCCAACTTTTATACTTACAAGATGAGAATAGCAGAACTGCGACTAAATGTTGATACTCAAAATGGCAGCTATCACCAAGTGTAGTAAGTCTATCGCCAGATATACTTTGTGTGTGTTAGGTTTCTTGTGATTCGGCTGATACCTGGTTCCCATCAAAGTCCCCCGATGCCAAAATAGTACATACACCAAAATAATAAATCTCCCTCCAAATATGTTGGTAATAGATTTACTATTTTGATGACAAAACCCTATTATTTTTGTGATCGCTGAAATCACACCATAAACGGAATATAGATAGATATAGATTAACAATAAAATTTGAAAGGTTTCCCTTATCCGATTCTAATGAATGGAAGCTTCAATATTGTAAGTCAAGTAGTACAAAAAGCCTTTAATTCCTTGATTGTGTTGCGTCTAGAGTATTGGACGTCGAAGCGGAAACTTCACTTAACCTGATTAATTGTGACAGAGACGATCGAAAATGTACCTTCTACGTTTCTAAAGAAATATTACTTAGCTAGTAATTGGGTCAGTTTAAGATAGGTACTGATGATAAACTCAACTATACTGAAATAATAGTTTTTAATAATCATCACTACATAGTATAATAAAAAAAAGTCGCTTTCCCTGTCCCTATATCCCTTTGTTTGTATGATGCTTAAATCTTTAAAACTACGTAACGGATTTTGATGCGATTTTTTTAATAAATAGAGTGATTGAAGAGGATGGTTTATATTAATTCAAAAAAATGTTATCATCTCAAATTTACTCGAAAAATTAATTCAAAATCATATGATTATTACATTGAACATGATAAAATAAACAAAGTAGATCATATTCGTGACCTGGGTGTCTTTTACGACAGTAAATTGACTTTTAAACCTCATATGGACCATGTAATAAAAAAAGCTGCAAGAATGTTGGGTTTCGTATTAAGAAATTGCAAAGCTTTCAGAAATAATAAAACCAAAACACTACTTTTCAACAACCTTGTTAGAAGTATATTGGAATACGGTTGTACTGTCTGGCGTCCGCACCATGCAACCCACTCGTTACGCATAGAACGCATACAGAAACGGTTTGTATGGCATCTTACATTCTCAAATGGCTTAACTAAGAAAATACGCTCATATAAAAATCGTCTTAAGTACTTTCGCATAAATTCCCTGGCAAGTCGTAGACTTTTAAAAGACGGACTGTTTGCTTGTAAACTCTTGAGGTCAAAAATTGATAGTCCCCAGCTCCTTAGCTTAATCAAGCTGCGTGTTCCGGCCAGGCTTCCGCGCTACTCGATCACACCACTTGTGCCGCCTCTTAGAAGGACTGTTCTAGGTGCCAACTCCCCATGCTCGAGAATGTGCAAGGTCATTAACAGCAATAGCGATCGAATTGATCTTCACTTCGATTCTGTAGCAAAAACTAAATCTATCCTCTTGGGCTTACTTGATGACTGAACTGTTTCTGTAATTTATACGGTTCCATTGAACTGTATGAAAACATAGTTTTTTTTTATTTTTTATTATTAAGTACCTTTACTTTAGATAATAATATAGTGTAGTGTAGTGATAGCTTACTGTTTTAATATTATACATGCGGTGTTTACCTATAATTAATTGTAACACTATTACTTGTTTCTTTTTTAATGTTCTTGGTTTAAGTATTTTTTTGTTAACAATTGTTGGTAGACCGAAATAAATAAATAAATAAATAAATAAATATGTATATACATACTTTGCTACAACCAACTGGTACGGAGCAGAAGTGAATGAAAGTGAAAAAATGTTGCAAAAACGGGGTGACGCAGTCGAAGTTGCGCGGCTCAGCTAAGTGCTAAGTGTTGGAGTTGGCCCGAGTGGCTCCTATAGAGTCGAGTATCTCGTAATCTATCTCTTGTTTTTCCATATTTTTTCTTTTGCTCCCAACCCTGAGAGAAACTAGCTATACGTGAGCAATTTCTTTCACTCGAAAAATCTAACAGAAAAGAGAAACAGTAACTTGATCTGTCGAGCAATCACTGGCGTAGAGTACGAGTATTTACTCTATCACATAGTAAATACGTGTAGGCGTAGAAATATGATCTTGCGCTATTTACTGTGTAGGAAGGTCTTTAGGATAAACGGTGATACTTTATCCATTTATTTAATGATTAATCTGAATCATGGTACCAGTTTATATTGCGGCGCGTATACTATAGTTGCGGTACTCTATGATGGCCGTTTTGACACGACTGGTTTTGCGCGTTTTCTCTTTTTAAGAGAGGGCCCCTGGTATAATGACCACGGTATCCCCGTCTAACCCCCGGGTATGGGTAGGCTTCTGCTAGGGTGACAGACGGCTCCACTCGTCACCCCCAGGCCCAAGCTCTGGCACCCTGCTCACCGCCGGAAACGTAACACAAGGTTAATTTATTAGTCGTGGTACTTTGTAGAGTGGAAGTATTTCCCCACCGACTGCTAAAATTGGATTAGAGATACCGTCATTTTCTACCTTCATCAAAAAAAAGTCCATGGACAAGTTCGTGGAAGTAGCCAAGGGAGATTTAGTCTTTAACCCTGAATTCAATGAGTTGACACTTCTATCAAATTTTAATGTTGCGTCTTCATATCATACAGGTATCCTGACAGCCGTCAACTGCATCAGCGTGAGATGGACCATGAGGATACAGGATGTCTTCACTTCATCCAAACTATTGGCGCTCATTATTATCATTATCTCTGGCATCTACTATATATGTATAGGTAAGTGACATTTTATGTTCCAGTAATCTTGCTCGGTTTTTAATTAGGGTGTAAGAAAAGGCTGACAAATTCTTTTCACTCTTTTTTTTTGTTCAAACAGGACGAAAAACAGAAGTAATATAGTTTGACCTTTTGGTTTAGTATGTGTGAATAACATTATTGTTCCTTTTAATCGTTGGGGAGGTTATGGCGTACTCGAATCGACTAAAACACACGCTATCTTTGGGTGAGATAGTAGCCAACACCCCCCTCGCACCCCGGCAGACTTCGGGTGTGGGGACCACATTGTCCCCACCTAGCCCCCAGAGACCCCCGAGTGGCTTCCGCTAGTCGCGGACTGTGCGGGCCCGATGATTAAGATTTATAATAATAATAATAATAATAATAAATCATTTATTTCAGGCAATAATAGATAAGTTACAAGATGACAAAACTTATTCTACGGCCCATAGATAAATACCTTAAAACTAAAAATAGATATAATATAATTCTTAACCTAAAACACACGTAATGACGTCGACGTGTCACGGGGCGGGGTGTCGCGTGTCGGCAGGCGTCCTCGGAAGCGCCGAAACTTCACCCCCGTCGGCCAAAAGTCAGGACGCAGGATGGTAGCGGTGTGACTGTTTGGAACTCGCACCACAAAAGAGTTGAAGCTCACGTTGTGACGAGAGTCCAGCTTCTCCACCCTTAAGCCCATCCCGGTTTTCTTTTGGAGATAGTTCGCGACGTCTACGATCTTCACGCTGTGATGTACTCTAGATACGTAGACCATCGTCGAAGGGACCTCTGCGCGGAACTGCTGCTCGATGCTCCTCGCTGCAGTACCACACTGGTTCTTGCGGGAGGACTTCTTCTTCTTCTCAACAACTTTGAAGTCCTCCACATTACAAGGCTTTTGCAGATTTGTTCAGGCGATTGATAATCAACAGAATTAGTCGTTAACAGTATCTCTGAAAAGTATAATATTTACCTACTTTACCTCTGTACAGTAATCTTGGTACTTTTCAGAAGGACCTAAATTATAAAACTCTGTTCTTCGTACTAGTAGTGTTATCTCTATACTATCTGTCTTTAGATTAACTGACAAAGATAGTATCTATGTAGGCTAATAAAAGGTAAATAAAAAGTTAAAATTTTACATATTTCTATTATAGATTTTTATCGTAAAATCTCAAACAAGCATCCATCCAACATAAATGATCCATGACCATCGGTTATGGATAGTTAACCTATTGTGCAGTAGGTACAAGACCGTTATGTGATATTAATGAACCAAGAAACTTGAGAATCATCTTGACTGAGTTAATCTTATAAACGTTTATTAATCAGATATAGGAATAGCAAGCTATTTTGTAATTAAAAGCACATCCTTCTCGTATATCCACAAATAATGCATTGCTAATGGTCGTCGTCGAATGTAACTTTCAAAAGCATATTATCATAAAAACTGTCTTCATTCGAGCAGCAATCCTGGTTCAATTCTAACTAAATACTTGAAGCCTGTTTGAATAAGTTGTGCTCATCAGAGAGCCGACTCTCTGATGAGCACAACTTATTCATGCATTTCAGCGGATCTCCACGCGATTCGTGAGAATTCGTGATTTCTATTGGTAAAGCCACTCTCTGCCGTTATCCGCTGTGGCTCTTTTATGCCTCTAACCTTTATAGATTAGCGTAGTAGTCAATTTTTTGTGGCCCATGTTATAATGCAACATTACTATTCCAGACTATAATTTCACAGTATCTGAGGGGGGGGGGGGGGATTGATATGTGTTGTGTTAAATAACAGAAAACATTAAGCCAAAATTTAAAATCTCTTATTTTAACATCATAAACAGATACTTTTATTTACTTATTTTTATTAGCTATGCTTGAAATTTCATGCACATGGCATTCATATTTGAGTTATATATAGTTATTTATAAGAATATGACGTTTGAAGTTATATGACAAGAAATGAACAAAGAACTTGTTTACTTCGTTTTATAATATTCACGTAAAACGGACGTTGCGAAAAATAAATGACAGGTCGACAGCCGCTGCCGATACAAGAAACATCTGACCTTGTACTGTACCCCATAACCATCAACAAAGCATATCGTCACATGCACTCAAGGTCTATGCATAATAACAACCACACCAGAAGATAAATAGGAATTTTTTGTGCATATAACAGATTCGATGCTTATTGATAAAAAAAACAAACATCAACATTCCTTTCCTATTGGTACTATGCAATACAAAGTAAATATAGTCCCAGAACAATGTGCATAGTGCATGTCTGCAGCTTGTCTTTCGGATTTTAGAATGTGGATTAATAGTTTATAAGTTATTTTTTGTAACATCAATATTTACATAAATTATCATAAAAATACTTCACACAGATTAATTCAATCTGTACTTGCACGAAGCGTGAATCGAATCTATGACCTCTGACGTAACAGTAGAACGGTCTACCGCCACGGGACATACGGCCGCCGCCGCAGACACATGTTGATGAGAAACATGCTAGCGGTCACTTATGAAGATCATAATAGCTGCAAATGTGTATCCAGTGCTATTTTATTCTTTATTGTACCTACCCTTAAAAATGTATCAGCAATGATTTCATTATCATCCTCATCCGTACATTAATCCCGGTCGCATCCGAAATTCTCACCTCGAAGTCCGGTATCCGCATTTTTCTCAGTCTTACTGCGTTGCGGCTAAACCTCGATATTTTCCGTGAAGCGATTGCCATTCAACAACAACCTATGCGACAAAAGCCATATCGAAGATTTGCAGCTAGACCAGTAGTTCAACTTTTTTAGGGCTAACTACCCGTAACGACTGCCATAGAAGTTTGCATGACAACGGGGACTGATGGCTTAACGTGCTCTTCGAGGCTTGACCGGACCAGTGCAAACAGACATATTCATGCATACAAATATTTGCACTCATCGGGGATCGATCCTGTGTAGCAATTGCATTCACTACCACCACGCCACAGAGGCTATCTATGTATCAGCAATGAATTGTGGGCTTTTATCTCTCCAATCTGGATTACACTGGATTATTATTATATTCATTATTATCGGTTGGGATGTAAATGAATCATATTTTAATTATTCCCATGGACTTTATCTATTTCATTAAGGTTAGATTCTATGCAATAATAACTCAATAACTACACACCTAACCAAACTTTCATGGGGGCACACATGTTATGAAAAATCGTTATGATCGCGTTCTATTGGTATAAGTACTTATTTGGGCTGTAGGCTGTAGTAGCAGCGGCAAAACCCATCATGCGGAATGGCTAGAGAGGGCCTACTGTAACAGTAGCCTCTCGTACCAAGTGATTACAGAGCACGAGTGCTTCGTGTTTACCTGCATTGAATCCAAGAGGAGCCAACGTTTGAGTGCGATGATTGTCATGTGAGCTTGGACTCAGGGCTGAATAGGTTGGCAAATTCTTTTCAATATTTTTTTGTTCAGGCCCGACGAAAAAAAGAAGTGTTATATTTTGACCTGTTGGTTTATGTGTGTATAACATTATTGTTCCTTTTTTATCGTGAGAAAAATCCTCTCGGTTCTATCCCCGCCAGGAGGTGAGATAGTAGCCAACATATCTTTTGCACCCCGGCAGACCTCGGGTGTGGAGACCACATTGACTCTATGGGAATAGGTAGGTACTTATTTCACGGCAGGCTGTAAAGTATTTCTTCTTCTGCCAACCGAAGTACCCGAAGACGGTGAACGTTTTAATCGTAGCGTTATTATTATAAAAACAATTACAAATCACCTAACGCGGATAAAGGTCACTAAACGCATTTTATCACTGAACGACACGCGACGCGATGCTTAAAATTATACTGATAAGGATTTGTGTATGAAATCCAAGGTTAATCCTACTATAATGAATAAAGTAAGCTATCTGGAATCGATAAACTGCGCACACACACATCAAGGTCTGATTGAAATACTTATACACTTTAGTAGTGAGAGGTGTTAGAATATACGCGTTCCCATGCACGATAAGAAACAAATCAGAGTGCCGATGTGGAATGGTTTGCCATCGTTGATCGAGTAAATATCCATTTAAAAAGTACTCTATTAATCCAGTCTTCAATTAATTGGACCTGTTTTTCGTGCGGAAATAAATCCTCCATGCCTGAAGCGCTGGTCGGCGCGGCGTGGCCATTTAAGTCGAACCGACTGAAACCTCACACCAATATTCAATTCGACACACAAAAATATGCATTCGCTCTGAGACTACATTCGCCATCGCTCTGAAAATGTATGAGAGTGACATTTGTTGACGAAATCAGATCACATGACATTCCGACAACAAACAATCCCATACATTTTCAGAGCGATGGCGAATGTTGTTTTCGGAGCGAATGCATTTTGTATAGGGCCCATGGTCGCAAGGCAGCGAAAATTTAGCCGCGGCTCACCTGTCAAGTGATTGTTGAACTAAATGTTACCATAGAATCAGTCAATTCTCCTGTTCTATGAATCAAACTATCTATCACTAATGAGAAATACACAGTTAAATCAGTCAAGTCGCACTATTTGGCCTTATCACAGATTTCAGATGCATAACTCACGTATTTCAGATGTGTAGTTTTGTGATAAAAAAGAAAAGGTACGACATATAAGACTAGCTAGTTTTTGACTTGATATTTCTTCTGCAATGATGAGTGGAGGCGACTCGGGGGACAGAGGTCGCTGAATGCAGCAGCATTTCAGTAGGTTCAAGTCCGACATAACCACTCTCACATGTATCCGAGAGGATTTTGCACACGAAAAATAAATATTCTTCTGTAATATTGTAGATAAATACATTGTTGGCATTACGTTTTGATTCCTTTGAGTATTAAAATATTGATCCATCTAATCCCATTTACTTAGATTACAATTACATATATGACTCATTGTCTCTAGGACTGTCTACTGTCTATTTAGTAATTAATTGCTCAGAATACTCGCTTGCTCGCTTGTCAGAGTACTTAGTAGGAGTAAAGTACCAGTAACTTTCCGTTACTAAAAGACCACCAGTACTTTCTACGTAAATGCAATATTTAACTATATTCCATCAATTTATTGCGTACTTATATCCGACACATAAATCATAATAATGGAAAATGTGTGTGTAGCATTCATTGATAGCTTTGTTCATTATAATGTACACAATGGACCTGTGACAGCCTCTCTGGCATGGAGGTAGTGACCGCGAGGGCGCGGGTTTGATTCTCGCTCAGTGCAAATAAGAATAGTAAGACATAGTAAATAGAGGACGGGGGTAATATAATATATTATCGTCTATTTACTATGTGTATTATCTAATACTTTTAGAGATATAACATCTCTCCCTGTCTCTCTCTATTTCTCTATGTGTTTGGTTCCTATTAGTGAGAGTGACCTCTGCCCTGCGGTTGCGGATTATAATGATTTTTTGCATTAGCGCATCCGTGCTTTAGGACTTCTGTGTAAATTTTTGTGGATCTCAGACGAGGATAATGATTCTAATAATTATCAGAGGTACTGGATGCATGCAGTCGTCGGTACGACAGAACTGTTAAACCTTATCCGTGCATCCATGTTGCACCTTTATTCATTTATTATGAGTATTTATGGACACTTCTTCGAATCATGCATTGTTCTGTAATTCCAAAGAGTTTTTGTTCGCTAGGTGTATCACCATAACACGGAAATGGAAATTTCCTCTTAATTACATGAGCCCCGGTGGCGTGATGGCAAACCAAGGGTTTATGTCGTCACACCTTTTGGAATAACTAGTATATATAGGTACTATTTTTGACAGACAACTCCGTGGCCCGCCTAGTGTAAAGTAGTTACCGTGGCTTATGGATGTGCGCAAGCAACATCAGGGGCGTGAAACTAGCTACCGACCTTGGACAAACCTTGTAATGCCCTTCTTGATTAACCCCGTATTTTAGTTGCTTGCTCTACATAATTAACAGATTTATGACACTTTATTTATTTGTAAATGTAACAGTCAATCAAAAGCTTTCAGAACCAAGGCATAAGTGTGAAGAGTGCATCAAATGTGACATGAACGTTACAGTAACATAATATTTATACCTTCTAGTACATAATATTTGCTACCTCTGAAATTAGTTCCATAAACCAAAGTAAGGTATTAAAATGGAAGGAGAATACTGAAGGTATTAAAAAAGTGGAACTTTTTACTTTCAATAATTTAAAACTTGCGCTTGACTCTCATGAGATCATTTCATTGTTCATAAATGACTGGCATTTGAGACAACAAACAAGTCAATCTTATTTAGCTATCATTGACTTCAGAAAATACGTTAATAACCTAATGTCATAAAGTAATGATAAATAATTACTCCAATTAGATGTTGTACACACACTGACTAATTACATTCTTAAATATATTCTTCTAAAATTTGTTTAGGTCGGTAATTACCAGGCATTACCACGTTTTTCTTAAAGACCTAAGTGTTGTTTAAGTGACACTCTTTTTTTTGTTATAGGTCATACAGAAAACTTCCAGAAATCTTTTGAAGGGCAATATGACGCCGGGAATATTGCTCTCGCGTTTTACTCCGGACTCTTCGCGTTTGGAGGCTGGAACTATCTGAATTTTGTCACAGAAGAACTACAAGATCCATACAAGTAAGTGAATCTGAACTATCCTGAAACTTACGTTCGAAGCAGCGGATATCATGAATCGGATCGGATATAGCAATTAGGTCTGCAGAATGCAGCATTCAGATACTCTTTTCTTTTAAACGCGATTATTTCAAGTGACTTCGAAAAGCCTTTCTAGGGCTCCCCTACTATATATTTCTATATTGTACCTACGACTAAAACGTGACCTATTTAAGTTGTAAAAAAAAAGTTGTTTTAGGGAGAGCTGCTGCGTGGGTACTATAATAGGTTTATATTTATCTATTCCGTGATAGTATTTAAAAAATGGAATATTTAAAATATTTTTATTCGTTATTTAAAAAATGGAGTCTGTAAGAGACTACGAAAATCCGCCATAATGAGAAACTCAGACAGAACTGTTCGAAATAAGCATTATTAGCGAATAAACACGTTCGTGAAACATCTCGCAGTCCCATTACTTACATTTTCTCAATCTTATTTATATAATGACTTTAATAACATTGTAAGATACACTTAGATACTTATCTACTGGTTTTTCTTTACCTATTTACATTTTGATGGCGTCATTATGAGTTGAAAATAAAGGAATCTATGTCAAGATTTTGTAATGGGTATAAATTGCACACTGGATTTACTCTCCAATCGTTCATAAGTGACCCAGAGGTTGAAGTGTTCTTCAAATACCCCTATTATTTGACGTTGGGATTGTGTGCGGAGCTTAGAAAGAGAATAAGGGGTGAAATATCTAGTTTAAACTGCTTGAATTGGAAATCAGAAGCAGCCGACAGACCAGACTATGATATAAATTGTCGAAGTGTTTGTAGCACTCACTATATTGCATGTTTTATTCATTCTGCTAAGGCGCTCGATAGGTAACGACGAATCTAATCATTACATTAGGGCATCATCATCCCTATGGGTTTAGATCAATGTACATGTAACTACATGATTTTGATTACCCGGTTAAATAAGCATTTTGAGGAGATGTATGTTTACGCCCGTCTGATGGATAACGGTTATAAATTCTCAAATTAAACTTTTAGTTGTTATGTGTTGTTGTTGTGGCTCGAATGAATGAAACTCATCATCTACCTCCTGCCGTTTTTCCATATTTATATGAAATTGACGCACCAAGTATGCTTTTTCCCTTCAATTGTTTGGTTGCGGTTATCTCCTCATTATTCCTTTCCTGCTCATATCATCATCATCATCTTAGCGATAGTTCCAGTCTCATCCGAAACCTTCGCCTCGGAGTCCGGGGTCCGCTGCTCATATCATCTCTCACACAATCTATCCATCTCCTCTTAGGTCATCCTCTCCCCTTGTAGCCATCTACTTCCTTAGTTAGTACATTATTTCTATCAGCATTATTATGTTAGGTAGTAAAGGCAGTAGAAGTTACGGGATATAGTTAAAGGGGTGTGTGTATGTATCACAATATTTTATTTTATTATATAGTCTTCTCTTATGTAAAATAAAATCGTTTCCTAAATAAATATCTAAAAGTTTTCAACCTAGATCTCATTAACATTCGACAAGATTAATGATCCATAAAGTTTTAAGACCAACATATTGTGTTCCATGATATTTCAGGAATCTGCCTCGTGCCATATGGATAGCGATGCCTATGGTGACGATTATCTACGTAATGGCGAACTTGGCCTACTTCGCAGTGGTGACGAAGACGGAAATGAATGCAAATCCAGCTATAGCTGCTGTAAGTTGTCAATTGCTTTTTTAATATTAGAAGACGTATGTATCGTCAAAGCAATAAAAATAAAATTAAACTTAGTAGATATGTAGAGCTAGAGTATACAATTACAGAATAAATAAAATATAAAGTATAGTGTAAGGAAGTAGTTATAATATATTTTTTAAGGGAACTTGTAATAAATATTCTTGCGAATATTAGGTCCGTTACAGTAAAGTGGGTAAGTGGTTTAACATTCTAGAGAGCATGCTTAGACAATAAATTTGCATAGACGATTTTACAAAATTCGCTATACTTAAAGGTCCTGAAACGTAATTTGGTTCTATGCTTGGCTCGTTTCGTTGTTCAGTTCTACAAATTAAAAAACGGGGAATGGTCAATATTCTGTTACATTACAAGTAGGTACTTACTTACGTAATTTATCGTAATAGGTAGTATGTGTGTGTTTATAGAGAGTGTAGGTTTTGTATATTTATTATTTTATTATAAATTTTTTTTATTTTCAAGTTGAATAATTTTTTAAGTCGATCTGTACCAAACGTTGTACCTAAGTTGTTTTTAAATCTAAAAGGTACTGTTTATCTAAGTAGGTACCTAGTGTTATATTCAAATCTAACCGGTTCGTAATGCGCTGGATCCATCAGCTCGGCCTTATCCATACATAATTTATTTTAAAATGCAATAGGTACTTGTTAACATGCAGGTAAGTAAGAACTATACATATAATCTATGCAAATGTGAAAAACTGGAAATTTGTTGCTGAAATGTACTTATTCGTAATTTTACAAAAAAAAAAACAAGACAATAGTATAAATTAACTTAGAAAATTCTACAGATAGTAGTAGTGTATCACCCCCACCAGAGCCGGTGAGCCGTGAGAGTGCTTATGTTGGACTCGAACCGACTAAATACACACCGTTTTTTGGTCTCCAGTTGCCGGAGGTGAGATAGTTGGTAATATGGAGACAATCGTTTCCGCACACCTGGGAAATCGAAATCGGAGATAGCTTGGGGTCTCAGATCATATTACAATGTGGATTAAGTACATGCGAACGTGGGCGCTCTTAATGATTCCATAGCCGACCGCAGACCGCAGCATTAAATTATTAATGTGATACTATGGTTTATTATTTTAATTCGTTACGGCTTCTCAATTGTGTCGTTGATACGTATTAAAGTTAAACAAGTAAAGCACGTACGTCATTCGATATTACCGATATTACCCCTGCAAATAAAGTATAAAATATCCGTTCATATGTCAATATCTACACATTTTATTTTTTCCCCATACAGTACCTACTTGTTATACCTCGATATGGCCTAACTGCTCCATTGAGAAGCCGCAAAGAATTAAAACAATAAACTATATTCAAGCTAATTTTACGGTACGGTGTACATCTGCTGCATACGTCGGTAGTTGTCGTATGTAGTCGACTACGTAATCATAGCTTAACTTGATGCTATCAAAAACATTTTTAATTGTATCATTTAATTTGCATAAACACTACTACATAATAAGTAATAGTAATATCTTAATACAGCTACTACGAATTACGAGTAGGTATATTATTATAATGCTATTATTTTGCTCGTATTATCACAAACATTTTTATGCTAGGTGTTACTAATTTAATTTGCATCGTTTCCTGTTTCTCCAAGCTTATTGAACGGATGCATAGTGTTACAATTTCTACTACGGTATACCTAAGTATTGTATGCAAAAGTTTGGATGGATGTTTGTTAGGTACAGTCAGAGCTCATAAGTGCAGTAGCACATCAATGCTCAAAATGGTTTAGCGTGCGGGTGTCTCGGGCCATCGCGTTTATATGTGTGCGTGCGTCTACACGACGCGACGCATCATAGCGTAAAGGACAACAACAAAATATGACGTGTTAGAGGAAGATGACGATAGGTATAATAATATTATTATGTTCGTTTTCATAACTGTATTATTCTTTACGACTGCTGTGAGTCATTAGATACTAATACAGTAATTCACTTAGATTGGTAAGTTAACTGATAGCTAAGTGGCTTAAGACACCACAGTGATTATAGATGGCTGTGGTTCGAATCCAGCTTTTTAGAGTTTTTATATTTATGACATAAATATAATTTTTAATATTGATAAAGTAATTTTGCATGAAGTTTAATTATTATTTATGTGATTAAGTAATTATGGGGTTATAATAAGAAATAATACAATTTTTTTTATTCGTAACTAAATATATTTCATTTTTACTATCTACCTGCCTACTCAGTGTAAATTTTATTGAGGTTTATAGCTTAAGTATTCGTTTTCTCAAGGAAAAGAGGATTGAAACTTAACCTCAATCTTACAATCTTAAAATAACTTGTCCTATAGCCAGCACGTCCCCTTTTTACCAAATTCACAAAACTACTTCTTACATAACTGGGTTATTCAATATATTTTTAAGATCATTCAGTATAAGTAGGTACTTAGTTTACTTACTTGTAAGTTATGAAACAAAAGTATTCTTTCTTACAGATTTAATATTTAGAACAACAGGATTACTTTTTTCAATTACCTACTCAATTAAGTAGGTATAATTAGTATTGTAGATCTTCGATATCGTCAATTTAGTTGTGGAGGTCACATGGCAGTCGCTTCATGGAAAATATCTAAGCTCAGCCGGATCTTAAATAGACCAGAAAGCTGACCCCAACTGAGTTGGGAATAGGCTCAGAGAGAATGATAGTATTGTAGGCGGGCAAATTATTAATAATTAGATACTTAATAATAGTTTTTGTACTAATAATTATTAATATTTTTTATGACCTCCGTTATTCTCAATACCGCTGAGTAGAAGTCGGCGCATGGACCCCACAACATTCTGATAAATATCTGTCCCACGTAAATTGTCACATATTTGCATGCAATGTTGCTTTAGTAATTTAGGACATATTTGGAACATTACCGCATATATTTTCTAAAGGGTTTAAATCAGGGGATCGTGTTGGCCAAGGAATAACGTTGACCTCTGCATTTTCTCTAAGCCATTCGCGAACTATGACGAAAAACACTGCGCACTGTAGGTAACATTATATTATCTAAAAAGTCCACATAACTTCTGCTGATCGCTCGCGGCAGAATAAACTCCAGTTCGCTTGTCATTGCGCTTATAACACTTATTCTGCCTAACTCCGTGTTAACAACAATGTTACTGTCAGACCTGCGTGTATTGTTCCTACGCCACAGCTGCATCCTTCCCTTCTGACAGGACTTAAAAGGCTTTTTCGTCCGAGAATATAATTGTTTCCACTGTCCCGGGCAAAACGTAACCTTTCGTCTTTATGCCGTTGCGTTAAAACCTGTTTTATTGCTGGCGTTCGGTGATGCAGGCCTTCGGCATGGAGTACGCGGCGAGCAGTCCTCAATGATGTTTCAAACTCATTGGCAAATCGTCGTGTTGGTATGAAACTATTGGTTTCATACTCTGCTACTATATAGCACCGCTGGTCGTGTTTAAGCAGCGGTGGCCTTCCACTTGCGGCTCGTCCTCAAACCTCTTCTCCCAGCGGCTCACAGTATTCCTCTAAAAAGAATATTTTTACTTATTAATGTAAGCAATAGATAGAATAGATTTTAATGAAACTTTACAATAATATAGCTTATATACCACAGAATAACACATAGGCTATGTTTGGTCGCGATAACCGATATCCGCGCGGGCGGAACCGCGGGCAACAGCTAGTATAATTTCAAAATAAAATGGTATATTATTATACTTACGGATATGCCAGTTTCATTTGCAATTTCACTTATATTTAGTCCATTCATATATAAAGCCACAATATTAGCATTGATTTCCATACTTATATTACTTGTAGACATGTTGAACTTAATAATTAATATTGATTCGATTCACGTGAATAACAAGCACAAAACAAGCAACTAAAAAACAACAACGTCATTTTATTTTCTCTAAGTCAGTAATTATTCCATTTTATTTCAAATCTACCTTCATACTTTTTACATTTTATGTTGATCTTTGCTAAAGTTTAACAAATAATAAATTCTACTTAAGAAACATATTTTATTCATCAACCTGTTGTTAATTTATAAATGAAACACAAAAAGTGTTATAGTTGATCGTAGGATTTGAACCATCAACCTTGCATTTTAGTAATCCTTATGCCAAACCATTCGGCCACGGACTACATAGATGATTGTGACGAAATAATCAATAATATTCCTACAGAAGAACAATTTACATGTGTGCGTAAATTGTCTTAAAAGAAAAAGGTCACAAGTAGCGCTAGAATGTTGACGCTATAGTTGCGTAGGATTGCTACTGCACTTTTGAGTTCTACTGTACCTACTCAATCACTTCAAAAAAGTTTCGATCGATTAATCGACAGAATAAAGTTGAAACAATACGTATGTAAATGTCTACCTATATACATAATAGTATGTATTATATATTATAAAAGCTAATACTGCAGCTGCCGAGCTGCAGAGCAGGTTTTGTATGATCCGAATTCAATTTGCAACAACTGTAGGTACTAAAATATTACTGAGCATTATGTTTCACCTTGTTAACCAACGGTAATCTGATATCGACGACGACGTAATATGATCATGATCACGTTGACTTTCAAATTACTTAACTTTAACCTTCTAGATTTCATTAGATCAATTCCGTTCTAATCTAGAATGTTGTGGTACTATTCTGGGATTTTGCGTATCTGTCCTTTTGCTACAAACCCGTAATGGTGTGCACGCGTCTGATGTAGGGGCCCCACCAAAGCCTTCGCCAAGTCAAACTCATTCTCCGGATTTTATCTTACACCGGATAATTGATAGAGGAGGCCCTAGAGGAGGAGAAGAGGAAGGTATTGATTTCTATAATCGCCTTACAACCATTCTAATGCAGATATCCTACTTTCTTCTTTCAGATTCTCGGAGACCGTCTTTTCGGGTCATGGAGCTGGTTGATTCCAGTTTTTGTGGCACTATCGACGTTTGGTGGCGTGAACGGAGTTCTCTTCACATCAGCTCGTCTCTTCGCCACAGGAGCACAGGAAGGCCACATGCCTCAATTCTTCTCACTCTTCCACATTCAGAAGCAAACGCCGATACCATCACTTATGTTTACTGTGAGTTAATATATTCACCAATCGTAATATTTTATTCCAGAGCAAGATTAAAAAAAATTACTGAATGACGGGTATGGTGCATGGCATGGATATTTATCAATATTCATTTGATATTACGTTTGTAAAGTGTATTCTGCGATATAATAATTATCTTACATATAATACCTACTAAAAACTTGAAACTAAACTATAGTATCATTTTTTTATCGTGCGAATAATCTCCACGGATACCACCCCGCCAGATCCAGTTGGGGAGGTTATGTTGGACTTGAACCAACAAAAACGCATGCCTCTTTGGGTCTTCAATTGCCAGAGGTGATATAGTAGCCAACATGTCTCTCGCACCCCGTCAGACCCAGGGCCACCTCTTAGGAGATGACCCCTTTCTAGTGTGCCTCTAGCCTCCAGGGAAGAAAATTGATCTTGTCAGAACTCCCTCATGTGTCACGCGTCTAGACGCGGCGTTTGTACCTGAATGTTCTAGAATTTATCCCGTTGTCATACTTCTTTCTCTCACTTTCCAGTGTTTCTTTTCACTCCTGATGCTGACAACGAGCAACGTGTTCGATCTCATCAACTACTTCTCTCAGACGCTGTGGCTGTCTGTAGGAGCTTCGGTTGTTGGTATGCTGTGGCTGCGACGCGCCAAGCCCGACATCCCCCGCCCAATCAAGGTCAACATCATCATCCCCTACGTGTTTCTCATCGCTATTGGCTGTTTGGTCATCATTCCTGCCATCACCAAGCCAAAAGACACCGCTATTGGTATTGCTATTCTCCTCTCCGGGATTCCAGTCTACTACCTCTGCGTGAAATGGAAGAGCAAGCCAGAAATGTACCATACTTTTTCAGCGAAAGTTCTAAGGTTCCTACAAAAACTATGCTCTTGCATTTATGTAGACTCATCTGAGAAGTTATCGGATTGAATAATTGGCGTATCGATTTTTGTGTAAAAATAGATGAATCTATGAATCAAATATATCGGCTTGACATACCTAAGTATTTATTCAAAGGATCTTGTTAATATAAAATGTAAAGGACCAACGTTAAGTGATAATGAATATTTATTTATTATTAGGTATAGACTTTTTTGATTAGGACTTTTTGAATACTTCTTCTTTTCGTATTGTTTAAATAATTATTGAGGTGGCAATGAATATTATACTTACAGACCACCATTAGTTACCAGTCTCCTTCATGATAAAGAGAAACTAGAAACTGTAAACTTGCGGAAGATTAAAATTAACTTTATTTCTTAGTATTAATTGTTATATTTACATCCATTTAGTTTAATAAATCAACCATAATTTCGTCACAGGCAAACGCTAATTTCGTTTCTATACGTACCTACGGCTACATTTCATATTGTGGCGATTATTCAAGTACTTACGTCCCTGATTGCTCTCTGAAAAAGTAGTTTTACAAATATATTAGCTGTAATTATATTTATATTTTATTGATAATAAACGAACATTCCTACTAAACACGGGTTTCGTTACCTAACATTTTGATGTTTATTGTTAGTTTTGCTAAGTATTTAAGTAGTTTGATATTTTCACAATATTGTGAGATTGTATTTGCTATATTGAAAAAAACATTTTACAGAAAGTTATATTATTAAAAATAATTATATTTTTGTATTCAGATATTATGGGTACAAGTGATTTTGTATTTTTTTATTATTATTTTGCATTGATATTTTTTTTTATCAGAATAGCTCAATATTTTAATGCTAAATGTAAATTCAACATCAACTTATTCGTAAAATGGCTTCTTCTGCAACAGAATCGCCGCAATTTTGTCAATGTCAAGAAAGTGGTAAATGTAACACCTACAAACTTACTATACTTTGTAAAATATAGCTTGGGTCCTATGACAGATGTCAAAATGAGGTTCATAGGGATGTCCGAAATTCGATGAAAATATCGATACTACCAGTTATTATGGATGCATGTTACATATAATTAGGTTTAATTGAATTGTATGTATGTATATAATTGTAATGAGAATGAAATATACGTAGCATACAAGGCGTCGGCACTCGTACTGATGAGAATGAGTGGAGTGGATCAGTGGAAGTTCATATCAAACAAGATGTTGGCGCGTGTATCTTATGCCTATATCATGACCCAAGAGCCAAACACGGCGTGTCTTCTTACAAAATCCAAAAACAGGTTCAGGGCGTTGATGGATTGAATGTAGGATTATATTTACTCAATATTATTTAGGATCAAGTATATAAATATAAATATTATTATGATATTAAAATACCTAAGCAATAAAATTAAATTCTAATTATTCTTTTCTTATATTGATTTCATTTTCGACTTAAGCTTTATTCAAAATATCGATAGTTCATAGTATGTGGTCACGATGATTCATCGCCCATCACTAATTAGCTCGGTATGCCCATAAAGTATGACATTGACAGCTACTACATTCAATAATAGAAAATTCAAGACTTCATGTGCGGGATTTCACTGACAGCTGTCATAGGACCCAAGCTACATTTTACAAAGTATAATAATGGGTCGCCAATGTCAAGTTTTTCTAGAAATTTACCAAAATGTCAAGTTTTCGACTATCTATGTTGGCCGTGTTTACCTCTATATTCGCTTTGTCAATAATAAGTAAGATAGATCCAGGTACAAATGTAAATTATATATTATTTTAATATTATTATACGTTGCATTTGTAATATTTACCATTTTTTATTACGAAGAAAATTCAAACGTGTCAATGTGCGTTCCGAACAACGTAATAAGTCGTAATGTAGCATTGTTGCCCGTACCTACTGTGTATTGATTGCAAACTATTTTAGGTGACAATGTTTTAGGTCTCTTTGCTGTGCGAGAGCGGGAGATATGTCTTGTATAGAAGGCGAGCGTTTTAGTCGGTTCGAGTCCGACATAATGTCACCTCCACCGACTCTGGTGGAGGCGGTATCTCGGAGGGTTTTGCACCTGGGAAAATGCATCTGGGAAAAAAAAATAAAGTCTGCTAGTAAATGCGTGGCGCGATGATGGAGTTGTGCTAATCAACCAATCATAGATTAATGAAATTGTAGACTAATTTATTAATATTGGTCGCTAAGTCAAATATCTCCTTTTTTTCAATCCACTTACTAAGTGGTTAGAGAGAAGAAAACAGCTAGGTAAATGCATATTGGGAATAATTTACGGGAAACAGATACATATTTCAACTGGTGATACATACCTAAGCTTATT
Source organism: Pelosia muscerda (assembly GCA_963691645.1). Classification (NCBI taxonomy): domain Eukaryota; kingdom Metazoa; phylum Arthropoda; class Insecta; order Lepidoptera; family Erebidae; genus Pelosia; species Pelosia muscerda. The sequence goes on from OY829100.1 coordinate 13,482,644, forward strand.
AAAATTCTAATAATATTGACGACATCTGGATGTTATAATAAATATGTATACTTACATACTTATTATTAAATTGACTGATGATTATATGACATATTATTATCATCAAAAATATTTGTGTTTATGGAAGTACCTACCTAGATGTTTAATGAAACTTTGTCGTCTATTTATAAAGTATCTATCTTTATATTGATTAAGAAATAAATATACGTATCTATGTAATCAGCAGCTACAAAAACTCCAAGCGAGACATTAATAAACAATAAATCATATTTATATAACATTATATGTTGAATTCTTATTTACCTAATTCTGTTTTATAATTATAATGTAGTAGAAAAGGTTTTAATACGTGTTAATATTAACATAATGCGTACCAATGCAAAAATAGATATTCATGATCACAAAAATTTACACTGGCCTCTGTGGCGTGGCGGTAGTGAACGCGACTGCTATGCAGGAGGCGCGGGTTCGATCCCCGCTCAGTGCAAATATTTATTTTATTTGCATGAATATGAATATGGCTTTCTGCACTGGTCTGGTCGTGCCTCTGAGAGCACGTTAAGCCGTCGGTCCCGGTTGCCATTTGAACATATATGGCAGTCGTTACGGGTAGTTGGAGCCCTCAAAAATCTAACCAGTCAAACTACAGATATCGCCAATTTGGTTGTGGAGGTCCGTTAGCAGTCGCTTTACTGAAAATATCGTAGTTCAGCCGCGTCTTATTTAGACCATTTTTTCACTTATGAGTGAAATGTACTGTATACGCTTAGTAATTCAAAAAATATTGGTGTACCTTGTCTCCCATAGGGATCAAGTGTCCCCAGTTTCCCCTATTAATTAGTTGCCTTACCTCGATCTATGTCGTTTATCATGCACTGTGCGATCCATTGGGAAGCCGGCAGGGATCGTATCATAGGAACCCTTAGTCACTGCAAAGTACCAAAGTGTACTATGGTGCCACCCTGTCGATCCATCTTAATTTGCATCCTTGCAACATTTTTTTGTATACACGCAAAAAGTTTGTACTGTCCCTTTAGTTGTCACCTGAAAAAGTAAAATATAAATCAACCGCTTAATGTCACATCAATTATTTTATTGAGAAAGACCTATAAATACAAGAATGCTACAAACAAAACATATATCTTTATTTAATGCGCTAATCAAACAAACCCGGCAATTTACTGTCCAGACCCCGTTGTATGGACACCGATGGTTCCCAGATGCAGAGTATGTTAAACAATTCGATGGAGTTGTAATGGATCCCACACCGGAGTCTAGTCAATATTACAGACATATTTATAATTCAAAACTAAAGCCTGTCGAACGTAAGCTTCAAAATATGTGGATTAACTTTGGTCCACAACATCCAGCTGCGCATGGCGTCCTTCGTCTTATATTGGAATTAGACGGTGAGACAGTAGTTCGGGCCGACCCTCATATCGGATTCCTACACAGAGCTACTGAAAAACTGATGGAATACAAGCATTACAACCAAAGTCTACCATATATGGATCGACTCGATTACGTCTCTACCTTATCTAACGAACAAACATTCAGTTTAGCTGTAGAAAAACTTCTCAATATAAAAGCGCCCCCCAGAGCGCAAGCAATTCGTGTTCTATGCAACGAAATGTGTCGTATTGCGAACCATATGCTTAATCTATCAGGAACTATACTTGATGCTGGCGGTATAACACCGTTCTTTTGGATGTGCGAGGAACGCGAAAAGTTTTATGAAATGTTTGAGCGACTTTGTGGTGCGAGAATACATTGTGCCTACATTCGGCCTGGGGGCGTCTCCCAGGATATTCCAATTGGTTATATGGATGATGTTCATGAACTTTGCAGCAAACTAAGAGAGCGGTATGATGAAACGGAAGAACTCGCCACTGCTAATCGATTATATTATCAAAGATGTGCCGGAATCGGGGCAGTGACGGCATATGAGGCAATTACCTTAGGATACACTGGGCCTATGTTGCGTGCAACTGGAGTGAAGTGGGACATTAGGATTAACGAACCATATGACGGGTATGACATGTATGATTTTGATGGAGTTGTTGGCACTTTTGGTGATTCATACGACCGATATTTACTTCGGTACGAGGAAATGCGCCAGTCTTTACGAATTATTGACCAAGTGATAAATACTATGCCCGAAGGCGAATATAAAACTGACGATGCAAAAATTTGTCTTCCGCCGAGAAAGGAAATGAAAACATCAATGGAATCGTTAATACACCATTTTAAATTATGTACAGAGGGTTATCCAGTACCACCTGGTGTAACTTATACTTCAACTGAATGTCCGAAGGGTGAGTTAGGCGTGTACATGGTAGCTGATGGTTCTTCAATACCTTATCGATGTTACTTAAGACCGAGCTCCTATACACATCTACTGTCACTAGCAGTGATAGGCAAGCATTTAATGCTTGCTGACATTACCGTCCTTATTGCGTCAATAGATGTTGTGTTTGGAGATGTTGATCGTTGATGTATCTACCTATTGCTTTAATTATTTTAGTGAATGTACGAATTCAGTTCTCTGTATTACTTTATATTCTATACAAAATTATACAAGATTTACTTATTTATTAATACCCGTGCTTCACGTATTAGGTATAATACCTATATAAATAAGTAGGTACTCGAGTTACATATCTTGAACCTATTTCGCGAAAGAAACGAAACCCTTTCTGCGTCAAATGTTTTGATATATCTGAAGAATCGAATGGTAGACGAAGTCCCTTCAGAGCATAATGTCCAAAAAGCAAAATGAGCACTACAATCAAAATGTTCAATATGCAAAATGTTCAGAACGCAAAATGTGCAAAACGCAAAATGTTCAATATGCAAAATGTGCAAAACGCAAAATGTGCACCACAAGCAAAATGTGCAGAACGCAAAATGTACAATAGATACTTAGGACATGACAAGTCGGTACCAAGTCAAACGGTTAGGATAGTTTTACGCTTACCACTTCACACCTGGAATTGGGGTAGCATCATAGAGCAGCTCAGTTAAATCAAGGCACAAGCTCAAACCTATATAATACAAATACATCATGTCTATTTAATGAAATCTATTTGATCTTACGTAAATTATACGAGCATACTGCACGTGTATAATTGCTTGCGGTAGGTAAATAGATTTTACATTCGTTTAAACTTCTTCACTTAAAAGTAACTTTTTATATTTTTGCCTTTATTTATATATTTTTTTATATTATCACGTCTATATCCCCGAAGGGGTAGGCAGAGGTGCTAGCACTCACATTTCGCCAGTTTATATTTAGGTCCCAATGTAATAGGTGACGAGCCTATTGCCATCAACCGGGCACTTATAAAACCTGCGATAAATACACACATAACTTCGAAAAGCATCGCAGTCATTGGTGTGTGCCATGGTAAACCTGGGATCGAACCCGAGACCTCGTCTCAGCAGTCCACCACCCATATCACTAGGCTGCGGTATTTTTATTTATACTTAGATATAAATTAATTTAGATTTTAATAGGTAGGTACAGTCAGAGAGCCGATTCAAATCACTGCCGAGAGATGAAGCGAGTTTTGCAAGATGGACTTGTGTGTGTTAAAAATACAAATTCAGGTTAGTTTTAAAATGCTGTTTTATTTGATGGCAAATAATAATTTCACTGAATCGATTTTGTATCAACTATCGATTCCTTCCCTCCCGACCCGTCCACCCACTGCACTTTCCCACCAGTGGGTGGACGGGTAATTCACGAGTACCCTTCCACCCACCACGCTCAATCCCGACCCGTCCACCCACTGCACTTTCCCACCAGTGGGTGGACGGGTAATTCACGAGTACCCTTCCACCCACCACGCTAGTGTGAACAGAAATAAGACTCTAGTTATCGATTAAGTTAAAATTAAAAACAAAATTACTAACATTTAAACTAGTGTGAACCAAAATAATATAAGAAACAGTTGCTATCGATTTATTTAAAATTATTTATTCAAATAACTAAGATAATATGTTGTTGGTTATGAACAAAGCTAATAATTAACGAATCTTTTCTAAAAACAGGTCAATGCTTATGTCTCCATTAATTAGTTCCATTTGCGCATTCAGTATTTGGTCATCGCGAATTTTATAATAAGACTTTCTTGTATTTGTTAATGTGGTATTAGTTTTAAAAAAAATTGTATGCAGTAATTTTGCTATAGTTACATAGTTTTTGTTTATAACTTTATTAAGTTTAGCATTGTAGCTCTCACAAATATTATTAGTTCGGTGTTTTCTATTATAAATGCACCACTGTTCAATAAATTTATCTTTCAAATAAAAAGTTTTAAAGTATCTAATGAACCTTTTGACATTATCGCTTTCCACGTCATTGTATTCTTTATTAATGTATTCCCATCCTTTGCTTATCATGTTTTGTGGCAATAGAGGAAGAGCGCAACATAAACTCACTAATCGACGGAAAACTTTGTTTTTCAAATTTAAGTTTTTAGATTTTCGCCAAAGATTCTGGGTGAAGTGATAATAACACCGAAATATTTTTAAGTCTGGGAAATAATACAAGAGGGCATTCGTGATGGCCAACTCAAAATCGGCATGAACAGTTTTTGGCTTGAATTCCGGAACGGTGGTTGTTATGAGGTCAAATAATATTTTATACACGCTCTCGGTTTTGCTGGGTAGTAGCGCATACATCAATGGTATTACTCTTGTTTCTGTGGTGCTACTCCCAACATCACCATGTATATGTACCAATTGATAAAACGGGGTTGGGCATGATTGGAAAGTCCCATCAACAAAAAATTCTTCTATATTACCAATTAGCATTAAATTGTCTGGTTTACCAAAAACCAAAATCCTAATTCCATCCCTGGGTTATAATAGTCTGCAATCAAGTAGCGTTTGTATTGAGTAGGGATTTCAACTTCATTTACTTTTTTATACGTAGTTTTTTGAACTTGAAAAGAATTGTTCCGATGAGTATATAAAGCATGCTTAGTGCTGTCAAAAGAAGGTATTTTTGTCAAAATGTTAAAACCTTTATCTTGCAACGGTTCTATGTGCTTCTTATATATTGTGGTAACAGGTTCGACTGAAGTGGTAACTTCCCTTTTCGCATTTTCAATAGCCAATGCTACTTCATTTCGGGCTACATTGGGAACACAATTTCCCACATGTGGTTGTTGTTTTATGAAATGATCGTCCTTTAACAAATACAAAGTAGGAAATTGTTAAGCGTATGGATAATAAAAACAATAATTATAAGTACAATAATACAGTAAAGAAATACATCGTGAGGAAACCGGCACGCTCCAGAGAAGAAATTAAAGACATTACACATACCTACACCATGTGAAAACCACCAAACCTTGTATAATGATAGTAAGGCCACGGGACCTTTGCAGTGGTGACGTAAAAAGACAGCAAACGAACGCGCATACAAAGAGAAAAAAAAGTATACTTACTACATCAATTGTTACAGATCCATTACATTTCAGTTTTTGTTTCTGAGAACAAGTCCATATTGTCGATTTACTTTTATAAATTTTGTGCTTGTAAAACTGATGCCCATTCCAAAATAAGACTCGGCCATGTTTACGATTCACAATTTTTATTTCGGCTTTATTTTTGGGAATATTATTTTCCATTGCTCTTTAAATTATGCAATAAATGCACAATATTGCACAATTGTAGGAAATAATTAGAACGACATTAGACGTCATTGAAGTGGTAGATAACTTATCATTGATTGCTTTGCCAGTGTTTATGTTTTTTCTCATATAGGTTTTATGCAAAATATATTCTAATAAATCCAGACTCAAACACTTCTTGAATAAAGTGGAGGAATTTCTTTTCATTAATGTAATAACAAAATAATTAATTTGATTTATTGAACTACAATGCTAAACTTAATAAAGTTATAAACAAAAACTATGTAACTATAGCAAAATTACTGCATACAATTTTTTTTAAAACTAATACCACATTAACAAATACAAGAAAGTCTTATTATAAAATTCGCGATGACCAAATACTGAATGCGCAAATGGAACTAATTAATGGAGACATAAGCATTGACCTGTTTTTAGAAAAGATTCGTTAATTATTAGCTTTGTTCATAACCAACAACATATTATCTTAGTTATTTGAATAAATAATTTTAAATAAATCGATAGCAACTGTTTCTTATATTATTTTGGTTCACACTAGTTTAAATGTTAGTAATTTTGTTTTTAATTTTAACTTAATCGATAACTAGAGTCTTATTTCTGTTCACACTAGCGTGGTGGGTGGAAGGGTACTCGTGAATTACCCGTCCACCCACTGGTGGGAAAGTGCAGTGGGTGGACGGGTCGGGATTGGATTCCTTGATTTAATTAATCGATTATTCAATTAATGATTGTCCAACCGTGACATTACAGAAATCAATTGTCACAACTGTCATAAGTGTCAATAGTGTCATTAGTGTCATATCATGTACACAATAGATGGCACAATAACACAATTACTCATAACTTAACGTCTTTGTCCGTACTCCGTAATTATATTTAACTTAATCAAATCAGCTTACTTTGTGCTCAGTAAGTCAGTACCTTAGAGTTCATAGACAGTGTGCCTTCACTTGGTGCTCGGTACACATCTCGCAATCCTAAAATCGAATAATTTTTTGGGTTAAAAAATAATTTTCTTAGTTCGCGCAAAATTATTATAAATCTGTCAACAACTTACAGCTTTGTCACAGTGCGTACTTCTCTACAAAGTGATCATGTTGCAATTTGAAATTATATCATCGCGGACTGTTGAAAGCTTTGAAAAAGAGAAGAAATATGTAGCTTATATGTTGCAAGCTAGGCAAGATGCCACTGAGTCGCAGGCGTTTGATACAGATCCCGCGAATGTTGAGAGAAGATACACTCATTTCCTTGACCTTTACAATGGTTTGAAAAAAGAATATTCTGCTTTGTTGAACAACATACCCTTTCCAAGAAAGGTAAGTAAACACGATCCATCATTTATTTTACCATGAGTCATTCTATTGTTTGTTTTCGTGAAATTGGTAGGCGTATTAGGCAACATTCAAGTATTTTACTGAAGGTTCGGGTTTGCGTTCATATAAGGTGATCACAGGGTCATTCAAACTGGGAACTAATTGCATTTTTTTTATAAACACATTGCTGTAACTAATGGAAGAGTTTGAATAAAAAAATTATTTTGATATTTATTTATTAAAATACACCCCACACTATGGTAGACTGGGCATGTCTATGTCCATTGAAAATAATAATATTTATAATTATTTTAGAGATAGATATATATACTTATTTACTGTAAGTAAGATTATTACAAATTACTTAGGTGAATAGTTGTTAATGAGACTCATTACCAACTATCTATCTAATTAGTCGCTAATGAAATATTAGTTGATGTGTATAAAGTAATAAATAAATAGATTAGGTCACCCACACTTCGGGGAAGTACCTACAATGAAACTGTAAATAGAGTGCAATAAATGATTTTAGGTCATGGAGTGATAACCAGCAGTGTTCATATTGAAAACATATGACAATATATTGAAAATCTGTGGTTCTTGTAATGGGAATGTCATGTTAGCCTGAATTATTGTGCTATATCCTTCAGAGATAATTTAAAATTTAGGCACTACATTTATTTTGTCACAATATAAAAATGACTTGACTTGACTAAAAATGACTTTCAACGTGATTACATATAAGTGTGTTTATGTAAATTTACTGTGAATAACTTTCAGCTATTTCCATTCTAACTAAACTACACCGCTCTAAAACAAATTATTTCATTGTAGACTCATGCTCATTCCCTGACCTTATTATAGTATAGATGCTAAGAGTTAGCACTTTCGTTGAGCAACATGTCTGGTCAATAAGCAGATTGTAAATTTGCAATTCACGAATGCTTACTAATAAGTATAAGGTTATCATAGTACGCATATATTTCTAATGGGGAGAAAAACTCAGTGGTTGATATAGAGCTGCTAACTTCTAGTTGTTAACATCGAGTTCTGCGTCAATTTGCTATGAATCTATCATAGACTAAAGAATTTTCCATTTATGGTTTGTGATTTAACTCGCAAATTTAGTCTCACGCAAAAAGTAATGCTGATCATTTAGATTTTCAGTCAAGACTCTACTAAGTTCTAAATGTGCTTCCTTATTTTCATTATACAACATTTCACAAATCACAGTTGATTATGCGACATCTGACAGGATGAATAAGCAGTTTCTCTGTCCATTATAAAGACAAGTGAGTGTCATAATATATGAAATTGTGTTCTATTTATATGTTAAACTGAAAGATGAAAATAGGAAGAAATATAGTTAAGGTCACCCACCCTGTTTTGATTTACAAATATAATGCAAATAAATATATCAGTTAATACACCAGAGAATCTCTACGAAACTGAAACAGACTGATTTTAGACGGTTTCTCTTCCTACTAATGGGCTGACTCAAGACAAGTACTGTCCTTGCAGATAGAGAGCAGGTACTACTAATTCCAATGGGGATCAGCTCCTCTGTGTGGGCCATTCCACTCATTTCCCTTATATAACAACTTTCATAGCCAAATTCATATTCAATTGAACCAACGTCCCTGGTGTGGCAGTCGCAATCTCTGCAACTACGCCACAGAGACTAGAAGACAGGTGAATAATCTATTTCATTTTACTCATGTTTCAGATTATGGTTGGCAATTTTGACCCGAATTTAATAACTACAAGATGTGTGGCATTTGAGTCATTACTGGATTTGATAGCAACTGATTCCCGGCTACGGGATACTCCCGCTGCTATCGCGTTCTTCCAGGACATTGAACTCAATGAGGCTAGAAGACTTATCAGTGAGGGGAAATTTGATCAAGCCTTGTCTGTATTGGAAACAAGCTTCAAGTTATTAAATAAGGTTGGTATTGTTGGTTACTAACATGATGAAGAGTGAATAACGCTAGTCACTACAAGATAGTATAAAATAAAGTCGCGTTCTCTGTCCCTATGTCCCTTTGTATGCTTAAATCTTTAAAACTACGCAACGGATTTTGATGCGGTTTTTTAAATAGATCGAATGGTTAAAGAGGAAGGTTTATATGTATATAACATCATGCTACGACCAACAGGTGCGGAATAGGAATGAAAAGTGTTGCAAAAACGGGGTGACGTAGTAAAAAAGAAATTAAAAAATACCAAATCGTAATTTTTTTATGTCAATATGTAGTGTACCAGGAGTACTACCAGTGGCTTTCGGCTCCGGGAGCGTATCTCTTACATCCTGTATACATATAATACGTATAATATGAATGCTTCGAACTGATATGCCTTAATCAATAGTTACCACAAAGAATGTCAGCAAGTTTCATAAATAATGTTAACATTACCTTCTTAAATATGATCCAGGTATACACAGACAGATCCCGTGTGGTGTTAAGTGCCCTGTGTCGCATCGTAGCGTGCGCCGGCGCCAGTGGTGGAACACTAGCAGGTCCAGTAGAACGCTGGGCACAACTTGCCCTCAAGAGGTATGAAGCTGTCAGTGACGACGATCTGCTACTCATATATGTGCCACTGTTGAACACTTGTATTTCTATATGGTAAGTCCTTTATATGTTTTATGTATTAGTTATGATCAAATACATCATGTGATAAGTGAAATCGTATATACTGGAATGCGAGGCAGTGGCCCCCCAACGATCACAAATCCTCGGCACAGAGAGGTCGCTCCGCGAATTCTGTGAAGTCCCCAGTAAGCTTCTGCGTTTCTGGGCGGAACTAGGCTGGCTTCTATAGCCGGTAACTCTGTACGCACAATGGCCCAAAAAGGGAGGCTAGGTGCGGACAAAGGAGTTCTAATCCACTCCGATCTAATCCAAAGTGAAATCGTAGTAGCAAACAAATAAATATTCCAGGACATCTTCCGGGAATATTTGCATTGAGTAGCATCGAACACGCAACTCGTAGTAGTAATGTTCAATCACTGGGCCAAAGAGGTTGCAAAGTATAGTATAACTTGGTTCATTAAAGAAAGGTTTTATAAATGGCGGACGTTATCACTTCCTCTCGCTCGCACACTAGTACTGTCTATACTCACTCACGCGCGTACCGTCAACACAAAAAAAATATTGATCTTTATTTTCTTCCACGCTCTTTGCTCTTGATGCGATGCATAAAAGAAAGGATTCTTAAATGTCGGCTTGTACTTGCGTTGACAGATAGTACACCTAGCATACAAAATTTCTTTTTTTTTTCAGTTTAAAAAAAATATAAACAAGACCGTTGTTCATAATAATGTTAGTTCTTTATTTTAACCAACATCATGATCTTCCATGATCCTCCTTATAGAATGTGATATACGTTCCTTTTTCAGGATGAAAGGCCTCAATGTGCGGTTAAAAGGACTCTATATGTAAAAGTAGGTACTGTTTCCGATGAAAACAAAAATAGATGCCGTCACGTGTCGCGGGCGAAGCCGCCGGCCGCAGCTAGTTAGAAATTATTACGATCCGGTCTTGTTTTTATTATTTTTCATATGAAAAAAAAAAATTTGAAATTTTATATGCTAGCTGTACTTTCCGTCAACGCAAGTACAAGCCGCCATTTATAAAACCTTTCTTTAATGCACCAGCTTATAATATATTATTTTGTCAGTTAGTCAATAAAGTCTTCCGCAACCCCGTGCGTGTGCACACATTCGGGCGCTTGTTTCTTGCAAATAATATTGAGATATATATTTTTTTTCATGAAAGTAATGCAGAATGTGAGCTCCTGCAAGTAAGCGATGTCTAGAAGTCTAAAATTGTGACGGGCGATAAAATAATCTATTACGTAGACAGCTATTTATGTACTTTATCGGTTATAGCAGTAAATAAAGGAAAGGAGCAGAAGATTACTTAGTCGTGCACAAATATTTACTACATCAGTGGTTGATAATATTTGAAATCAGTGAACCATAATAATATGTGCATACCTTTGTTTGATTGCGAGAAGCATCATGTTCTAGGTCATTACCACAAACTTTATTGATAAAGAATTGAGGTATTTTTGTATTGTTTATTGAACTTATTAAATGTTAGGGATAATCGTTTTAAGGATACTGAATTAATATTCACGAGAGTTCAAAACCAGTGCTGCAATTGGTTACGGTACTGATGCACATGTACTGCGTGGAGATCTTGGAGAAGCGCAGAAATGTCCATACGAGGATCTAATTTTGAATCTTGGAGGAGCTATTCGGTGCTGAAGTACTATGTACGGATATTAGATCAAAATATGAATACCTAGGACCAGTAGGCGATTGTTTAGATTTCTTTTTTCGGGCGTACCTTCTTAACCACCTTTAGTAGGTTGGAGCTGACCTATAGTTCATTTGTTTAGATACTTAAAAAACGTGAACAATCTTGGTATGGGTTTTAAATAAGTTTTGTTCAAAAACTCTTCTGCTTAGAATCGTATTATAAAGACTAAATATCGGTATCGAACCACTAGTTAGTCAGTTAGTTAGCTTAGTTTATTAGTTTAACATTGTGTTTTTATAAAAAGTTGCCACAACCTTGTTTACCTTTTTTAAGTACTTAACCAAATGGAGTATACTTAATTGTTTCGTTCGCAAAATCAGGGTGCATTTATACAGGCTATTACGCAGACGATGCAGTGCAGTGTACGTAAAATCATAATTACCTACGGATTGCTGTATAGGGTAAAACAGTAATGGAGTGTCAGTTATACTACTATTATTTATTTTGTGTTTATGGTTATTTATCCAGGTGACCATAGGGAATAAAGCATACGTTTCTTGTGTTCAATATAATTAGGCAGGTGTTCAAAAATCCTTGAAACATAATTCACTCAATGCTACTGTATCACGTTATACTTATAACTTGGTTCATTAAAGAAAGGTTTTATAAATGGCGGACGTTATCACTTCCTCTCGCTCGCACACTAGCACTGTCTATACTCACTCACGCGCGTACCGTCAACACAAAAAAAATATTGATCTTTATTTTCTTCCACGCTCTGTGCTCTTGATGCGATGCATAAAAGAAAGGATTCTTAAATGTCGGCTTGTACTTGCGTTGACAGATAGTACACCTAGCATACAAAATTTCATTTTTTTTTTCAGTTTAAAAAAAATATAAACAAGACCGTTGTTCATAATAATGTTAGTTCTTTATTTTAACCAACATCATGATCTTGCATGATACTCCTTATAGAATGTGATATACGTTCCTTTTTCAGGATGAAAGGACTCAATGTGCGTTTAAAAGGACTCTATGTGTAAAAGTAGGTACTGTTTCCGATGAAAACAAAAATAGATGCCGTCACGTGTCGCGGGCGAAGCCGCCGGCCGCAGCTAGTTGGAAATTATTACGACCCGGTCTTGTTTTTATTATTTTTCATATGAAAAGAAAAATATTTGAAATTTTATATGCTAGCTGTACTTTCCGTCAACGCAAGTACAAGCCGCCATTTATAAAACCTTTCTTTAATGCACCAGCTTATACCTACTTACTGTTTCTTTTTTTTAGGGAAGCGTTGGGCAAAGACAAGTCAAAGTTGGTTGACGAACTTAACGACCTACGCAAGCGTGGAATGAAGGTGGACTCGGTGCCAAGTCTAATGGAAGCCGTGGATAGCCTAAGTACCACAATTTAATATTATTCTGACAGTTTGATCTCTAGAAGTGTGGCTGGAATATTTTGCAAAACCTGGACCAAAAATAATAGTTTTAAATTGATAAAATGTTGAATAAAAGTCAACAGCTTCCTGCATCCTTGAATACATATTGGAGACCAAAGTTTCTAGTCGTGTATCAGCTAATTAACAGAATTGGTGATAATGTCTCATATGGAACGTAACTCATATTGTACCTACCTATCTTAGAAAATACGTTGATATAACGGAGCAGAAAATAATTTTTATTGATTTATAATATGGGAATGTCTTGTCAGTATTTTGATTCACCTGCTCGTAAGGATAGGAAAATGTTTACTTTTTTAATATTCTTAATTTATATGCAATCACAGAGTAGGAAATAGGATATATTTTTTTATAGCAATGCATGTATTATGGTCACTTATCTTTTCTCTTCATTATTTTGGGTACTAGAGACATCTAGTGGTGGTTCCTAATAATACCTCACCACGCAATAGTTTACTGCTTTGGGAATAGATGGCGTTACTCACAGCGTCTTGTAGCTATGGTTGGTTTAAATTAATGAAATCAGTTTATCTGTACATTGGTTTACATGTTTTTGTAAAGTATGAAGTACATTAATTTTATAAGAGATTATATTTGTATATAATGTGTTTAACCATAAATTATTATGCAGTCGCTAAATCTAAATTATAATGTTAAAAAATGCAGCTATTTGCTAAAATAAGTGTTGCATTTGTGAAAGAAGCATGTAGACAAAAAGTCATAATTTCATCGGTATTGGTAGACATAGGTACTCTCTAATAGTTATATTACTGATAATCGCGTTGTATGCCCTTTTAATTTTTTCATGCAAGACATTTATACCATCCATTTATTTGTATATTATTATCCTAGTTAATACTTCTATCGCTAATATTATCTCATTTATATAAAATCAAAGCTGTTTGATATGTGATATATTTATTCAAACAATAGGTATATTGTTTGTTATAAGTGTTTATTAGCGTGATTAAAAAATTGTTTTAATTTGTAAAAAAGCTCTATAGTATTTTAGATACATAATTTATTTTATTACTTTTACTAATGGGTAGAAAATGACATTATAGATTATACCTAGCTATATTTTAAGTGGTAATTTTTGTTTGATCAGTTATTTTACTACGTTTATTTAAGTTTCAATGCCATAATAAATGTCATGTTTTATGCTCTTGACACCAAATATCATAATCGATTTTAAGTCGTATTATCAGCTACTAGTACTCAATCATATTGCGCCAGCAGCCCAATGTAGCCTAGTAAGAAATATGTCGTCTGCGGCGGCTCTTAGATTTTCAAAACTATATGCATATTATTACTTATTAATAAGCATTTTATTCGAATTTTTAAATAGGTATGCACCGTGTTTTTTATTATGTTGTGTTGTTTACTCAACATTTTAAAAAACATGTAAACACAAAATGTAATATTTACATTACCATTTTAATAATAACAACTGGTCAATTTAATATGTATAGTGAGAATATATTAGGCTGCATAATGTAAATAGTTTTGCTTAAAAAATTGAATGATCTGAATTATATTAACATAGACAGCAATAAAATGTCGAGCGCAGAGTGATTCGTTTTATAGTAACATCCTTGTGTTAACAATTGTGCACTTACGCAAAATATATATTAGTTAGACTTTTTTTAATTTTTAATCTTCCACCACATTTTATATGTGAGCAATATCTATGAATTGGCTGTAGAACGAATTACATAATCATATTTACACGTTTTAAGATAAATTTATTATTTTATTAATTATTATGTGGTGGGTAGAAAAGTAGGAGAATCATCTTATTAACTAAAAAATATGAAAAAAAATCCTTGATGCTATGAATAACAGTTCAAAACTGACAAAGTTGCTGGTGTAGACAAATATGTTATGGTTTGAATTTGAGACGAATTGATGTATGAAGTGTATATCTGACCCATGAGAATGTTAAGTCAAATACGACTTAGGCAATGTGTACAGGGTGTTAGGGCAACGCTCCTGAAGCCGAAGACACATGATAGCACTTCGGGTACACTATATTTTGGCATAAAAAATTACAAAATGGCAATAAAAAAAAATGGTTAACTATAACTTTTTGCTCTCCATCTTATCATTAAACCTAAATAAAACTCTAATTTCATAAAAAAGACCACTACAAAAAAGACAACGCCATAATGCAAGTTTATAAACTATTTTTTCATTAATTAGCTTTACTTACATCAAGGAGAGTGAATAACGCTATTTAAACGGTATATAAAAATGGCAATAGACTCGCCACCTATTACATTGGGACCTAAATATAAACTGGCGAAATGTGGGTGCTAGCACCTCTGCCTACCCCTTCGGGGATATAGGCGTGATATTATAAAAAAAAAGTGTGAATACTAACATGTGTCTTCGGCTAAAGCCTGTACTTATAGGTATATAAATTAAAGAAAAAATTATACTTACCCTAAAGTGGTGCCATCCTTGAACGATTTCAACGTTCACTTTTTCATCAAGATGATTCACCTTCTATTCTACCCTCCTTTAGTAGGTGTTACTATTATTTATCATTGCCTTCTTCCCTGTACATAAACGCGTAACTGTTTTAATCAAGAGCTTCGATATATTGTCAATGATATTACATATTTATAAATATTGCTATTGTTAAGATGACTGATATTTTATACATTTGTAGCCATTATAGGAAGTAATAAAGATAAAATTGTAACCATGTTTTGTTTTATTTTAAATTTTTATATTGCATCCAATAGAAAAACAAGTCTTGCGGCGGTGATAATGATGTAGGTACCTATTATATGTAACTTCAAAAGATGGAAATGTTTGTCAATCACTGAACGCCGCTTTTAGCAAAAGCTTATGAGAATGGAATATTTCGTAGAAGCGACATTGTGCGAAAGATACCTAGGTATATATTTGACGTAGGTGTATTCGTGAAGTGGACGATTTGCCATCAGCCAATTACGGTTTCGGAATGTATAATAAAATACGGAGAAAGGCCCCTTTTTCATGAGACTTGCCTTCAGCTTAACATCATGCGAAGTGAAGTCAAATTGAGGTGCCATGAATAAAATATAAAAAAAATAAGTATAGATAAGTATTGTCTAAATATAGGTAGATACAGTCTGGTTCTGTATCTAACGAAAATTATTAAGGTACGAAAAGTACCAAAGTATATAAGTCCCCAGTCGTTATGTAAAACTAATATAAGGTAGCCAGATAGACAGAGAAGGAAGACTAGATGGAAAGTGGAATCACGCAAATCAATTACATTATTTAAGGGTTAGCATTGCGTGTGGTTACCCCCTGTTCATACACATTTTTAAGTTTAATAATTTCTGTAGTAGATACTCTTTATGAATGTAGGTACGTACTTCATTCTTGGAAATGAGTAGACAAGGGTGTATTCAGAACTTTGATTGCCTGTTATTTCGATTAGATAACCCTTACCTATATAATTCCTGCGACGGACGCCACGACCCATCATTTAATATTTTATAAATATTTCACTACCTGTAGGGGGAATTTCCTCTCAGGTACCTCGAAGGGGCTAGCTTTAGCCTAGTGAGAGCTTGCTTAGCTTGTCGAGGGCTACGTCCTAAGCCTTATAAGGGTAAGTGTTTCTATTATTGTCAGATTAGTAGGTAAGGCCTTTGTAAGACCTGGACATTTGGAGATCTTCAGTTTTGAATATCCATCGACTAGGTACTAAACTATTGAAGTATGTATGGGTTCTAAATCTTTCGAGCCTATTAATTACCTACTTTAAATAGTCTTAACTACCTCTCTTTGATGTAGGTACCTACATTAATTGTATGTCTTGGTGTACAATAAAGAGTTATCGATCTATCAATTTACCCTACAACAAAATGCTAAGAGTCAGAAGCAGTGGGTGCACATTATACCTACCTGTTGATTGACGCTCTGTTTCTATCCTGCCTTTATTCTTGTTGTTTGGGTCAGACGGTAGTAAGTAGTTGTCATAAAAGTTAAACAAACCAAACCATAGCAACGGGAGTAAGAGAGTGGACCTCGCTCCCAAGTGCAAGATTTATAATTACAACACAAATTGTCACTAGGATGAAGAAGAGTGAAATAGGTGAAGGTACAATCTGTTTCAGCACATATACAGGGTGTAAGGGGAACGCACCCGAAGACACAACATGACACTAAAAAAATTACGGCAACGTAATTTTTCTTTTTTTTTCAATTTTTTAAATTTATTTTTTATTTTTATACCGGTTAACTTGCGTTCTTCACTCTCAATCGTGTTAGTATAGCTGAATGAAACAAGAATTTCATGAAAAAACATGAACTCGCAAGATGGCGCTACTTGTTCTTTTTTGCAGTGAGGATTTTTTTTTATGAAATTTTCGTTTCATTTAGCTTTACTGATATGATGGAGACTAAACAATTCAAAAAAAAAGAAAATATTTCAAAATAAAAAAAAATTGCTTTGCCGTAATTTTTTTCATAATATCAATATTATGTTGTGTACCATTATGAGTACTACCAGGGGCCTTCGACTTCGGGAGGGTTCCCCTTAGGTACACCCTGTATAGGCAGGTACTTATTCTAAATTGATAGGTAAGTAGGTTTTTAATAGACCATATACATATCTATCAACTGGTTCTATAAGGTGTTGCAAAGTGATAATAAAATTAATAAGTATAAGTTATTACGTAGGTACCCTTAGTTTTGTATGCCATGAGTAATAATGCACAGTGCCGCTTTGTCGTGCCACCGTAATATACCTAATCAATTTCGTAAATTGATTGGGGATTCACCAAAACAATTTGCCCATCATAAAGGGATATTAATTCCGTTCCAATTATTGGAAGGGCGCTCGATTGCGGTAGAGTGGTTCCCTCATTATTGGTTGGTAGTTACATTCACTGTTTTGCCGTGGAACGTTTGCTAATATTCCATTCATTGCATTGCCATTTCATTAGTTTGGTTTGATATTTCGTAGGTACTTGAAAGATGATTGTAGAAAGCTCGATAGTCTCTCGAAGTCAGATCGATATTGACTAGCAAGGTACACAAAAAGATTTTAATATTAAGAACTTGACTATTCAATCAGTCAGATGCTGAGTGTACCTATCTACTTAGCAAAAAACAATAGCCTTACATTAGAAAGTGGTAAATTAAGTATTTCGCATAAGCTGCTTCAAGCAAGTAGGTACTTCGCTTCTTCATTAAAAATACAAGGTGTTGGTACCGTTGTCATGTAAATGTTTCGATTGAAGAGTAAATGACTGAACACCTCAACTTTTAACCTGCATTACAAGTTCCAAGTCAACTTGATATTTACTTCCATAAATATGTAATCATTTTCTACCTTAGTTGTCTAGAACAACATCTTTTAAAGCCAAAATATCATTTAACTATTTCGTTCCTGAATTTTCATCATATGAAAATCGTGAAAGGTTTTTCATTACAGGTTGGTTGCAAGAGTCGGTAAAGAAGTCCTTTAAGAAGCAACTTTGTTTTAAACGCAGCTTGTAACCGCCATAAATCAACCGTTTAGAATTTACGAGGGACCTCCGCAAATCGGTTTATATTTTCGATAAATAAAATTGGCGCGGGTTTTGCGAGGTAAGCAGAGGCCGTTAGGAGCGCGTCGCCGGTGCCGCCAGCTGCCGCGTGCACATAAACCCGACTACCCTCGCGTTTTCTTGCTGACAATTTTTTCCTGCTCCGGTCATTACGCAGCTGGGCCCCGAGACAAAACGGCGAATCGTTTAAGCCCTCTCCGGAGACCATCCAATTTTATTGTGTGTACCTAGTCGAAATTGATATGCCGCGCGAGTGGCGCGTCGTCGGCTCTCAACATATGACGGACACAGGTTTTGGACTCACAAATTTTGGGTAGGTACATATTCTTATGATACAGAACAGAAACAACTATTATGGTTTTATTCAGCTTAAACACTAGTTAGATATATATTGAAGGTTCCTTAAGGTGGTAGTGAAAAATTAACCGACTTGGTATTACATGGATCTCGCAACTTTTAACGGTAGTGAACTGAGTTACGTTACGAAAGAGGTAGTGAACGTCGGCCCCACCTACTTAGCTTAGGTATTCCTTCTTGTCGACACTAATATGACAAAGAGTAAAATTTCTACTTGTTGTTTGTATGTTTGTAATTAATAAACTCAAAAACTACTGTGCTGATTTCAAAAATTATTTCATCGGGAAGCTTCAGTCACCCTAATTAACATGGGCTATATTGCACTGCGCGATAACCTTCATCCGTCGGCAACATCTAGTACCTACCTAAGTTATATCCCCACACAGAAAGGTGTAAAAAAAAACGATTCGGAACTTCAAATTCTGTGTATGACTCGGTCTAGATTCTGGTGCATCATCATTTGCGATTCTGTGACTTTCGATATAGAGTTTTTATGTACCTATAGTCTAGAAGATTTTAGTTAACCATAGAGTAACATAGAAATTGACAAGCAGTCCATCAATCAAATTACAAGTTGTTTTTGTTGTTGTATTTTTACGCATTTTTATTAAATAAACCTGTATTATTATGATCGGTGGATAAACTCATATGAAAGATACGAGAGACTTCAAAATGTTAATCGTTATGTTTTCAAATACAATGTTAGGCAACTAACTGTAGCGATGTTGATCGATAAATTTAAATGTGACCCAACGGTGCTAATAGCTTCGACTCTGGTGTTCGGATTGCCTTTGACATTGCTGTTGCCAAACTTCTCTGTGTGGGATGTGGTGCCCAAGGTCCACATCGAGAGGCTACACTTCATTGAACAACATCTCACCTGGTCTCAGAGCAATACAACGCTTGTAACATTTCTTGCCGTATTCTTCTGTATATTTCTGGAAATGCGTAAACGCAAGTATGTATCTTAACTTTTTCTTGGTGTTGGTAGCTGTGGTTGAGGGTGAAAATATTCAAAAGCAGAGGCGGCTCGTCCTAAAGAGCGCTGGTGCAGTGCACTCCCACAAAAATGTGTGTATCCTAGAGTATAGGTACCTACTTAATACCTACAACATTTTTACATTCTACTATACCCACTTATAAAGTTAAAAGTTTTCAAACCACAACCCGATCAAATTAAATGTACACCTAGCGCATAGAGAATTGCATTGAAGCAAGATGCAACTTAAGGGCCCAGATCGTGAAAATCACCGAAAAGAGTGTTACGATATTTCATATTTAACTTATTTAGATATGATTGATATCAATGATAATTTGTATATATTACAATCAAAGACCAAAATATATGTTAGTCTAATATTAAATCCTTAAAACCTAATAATTGCTATATAATAAACGTCAACAAACGCACAAAATTTGACAAAAATGCAAAAACATGCCTTCGTATTCTTCAAATATTACCCAATAAATCAACACAAATTGATAAAAAGAAACACTTTTTGAACACTGAAGAAACCAATACTTAAACCTATGTACTTTTTTTTGTACCTTTACAAACAAAGACTTCCTCTTTTAAAGCCCTAAAATCTAGATATGTTCTACGTAAATTCTCCATAGAAAAATGTATGAAAAATCACGCGCATCCCGATATTATGATTTAGTAACCCGCATCGCTACTGATCGGCAGTACGTTTTTATGGTTCAAGGTGACACCACGCGTGTCGGATGCGCCAGCAATATTACGTGTTGTGAATTTGTGTTTTTTGTGAAAAACTGTAAGTATAACATTTTTATAACTAATTCACTTTTAGTAAGTAGGAAGTACCGATATAATGAATGTCTGGAAGAAAACCATGATGGAACTAGATATAAATCGTAAAAAATACAAAATTATTTAGATAGGTACGTAGTTTGTTGAGGAGGTTATTTTATGAACCTTGTAAAGTAGGTATAAATACCGAGGAAAAAAATTACGAGATTTGTGTGAAAGTGTCATTTAAAAATTCTAGTTTTATTTGAGTGCTTTATCATGTCTAAGTACTAATAATAATATATTCGCATTTGTTGTTGTTGTTGCATGTAAATATTGGTTTGTATTATAAGTAATAAAGTCGATTTCTATAGGAATATTCTCATAATAATTAATTTTATTACATAATATAATTAAATATTCGTTTTCATGTTCATCATATTGTTTAAATATCAGATTGTGGAAGTAGGTATGTTTCCTATCTGAAATAGCATGGGCGTACATACTTCGCTGCCGTCAAAGACGCGCGCGGCGCGACGCGCCTAGAGTCTGGTTTAGGGTTGTACAAAAATTACAAAATAAATAAAAGTGGATACTATTGATGATTAATATTTCCAGTATTGAAAATAAAGAAAACCTTCAGGCCGAGACTCCGAGCAACACTGCTACGCGCTGTATAGAGGTAAGTTGTTATACGTAATTAGACTTGTTCCATAAACAAACGAACTACCTAGTTAGTGATGGGCGAAGACAAAATCTCAGTACCTATAGATTTTTTTCTTGCAATATTTATTATTTTCATTGGGAGACACAAACGAACTACCTAGTTAGTGATGGGCGAAGACAAAATCTCAGTACCTATAGATTTTTTTCTTGCAATATTTATTATTTTCATTGGGAGACACAAACGAACTACCTAGTTAGTGATGGGCGAAGACAAAATCTCAGTACCTATAGATTTTTTTCTTGCAATATTTATTATTTTCATTGGGAGACACAAACGAACTACCTAGTTAGTGATGGGCGAAGACAAAATCTCAGTACCTATAGATTTTTTTCTTGCAATATTTATTATTTTCATTGGGAGACACAAACGAACTACCTAGTTAGTGATGGGCGAAGACAAAATCTCAGTACCTATAGATTTTTTTCTTGCAATATTTATTATTTTCATTGGGAGACACAAACGAACTACCTAGTTAGTGATGGGCGAAGACAAAATCTCAGTACCTATAGATTTTTTTCTTGCAATATTTATTATTTTCATTGGGAGACACAAACGAACTACCTAGTTAGTGATGGGCGAAGACAAAATCTCAGTACCTATAGATTTTTTTCTTGCAATATTTATTATTTTCATTGGGTGACAAACACATTAGTACCTAAATAGTTCTCAATTGCTTTCTCAAAAGAAAATTCTCGTTAAAATCCCATATTTTATGTATGTAGGTATAATAAATAATATTTATTTAACCGATTTTGATGATTTTAGAATCATTAGAATTGTCTTCTAAGCCCGAGTGACATAGAGTAGGTGACGTCATAAAAAACCAACACCGCGTTACCGTAGCGTAAAGGAAATTTATAATATATGTAGTCAGATTTATTTATTTTTTGACGTGATAACGTCTTATAAATCGATGAACAAAGGCAACATGCACGAAAAAGTGTCACATTATGTCACGTTAGGGTCAAGCAAGAGCATGGAACAAGCGATGGAGAATAATATTATAATGTTATCCCGTAAAATTATTATCCTAAACCGATTTTACATTTTATATAAAACGTTTATGTTTTTGATCTATGTGTTTCAAAGATGTATTCTAAGGGACTTCTTAGCTATGTTTGAAGAAATTTGGCCCATTCTTTATTTATTATTTTTTATAAAAAAACAATCAAGCCATTATCTTTCTTTACAGGAACTAGTAATTGAAAACCGTCAAGAAGGAAAGGTGGTTGAAGTGGAAGTTGGGCGTAGAGTAGCAGATATTTCTTTTTTTTTAAAGCTGTTCAGGCCATAGGGGACCGCGGTCCAATGGATTGTATCCTCAGTATAATAGGTGAAGTAAAAGTTGGTCGGGACTCAAAACTCATCATGAAATGTATGTGTAATTAGTATGTGTAATATGAAATTTACTGTGTGTTTGGTTGAAAGGAAGAAGATAGCATGGAAGTGAATCATCAAATTGTATCTGGTATCATATCATCTGGTGGGAGCTACTTTCAGTTAAAAACATTAACTGCCCTACCAATTATGTCACCTTCATTATATAATGAAATTTATAATACGGTTTGCGATTGATGGGAAAAGACAGGAGCACAATCCATGGCAGAAGCTGTCAAGGAAGAAGCAGAGTAAGCAGTGTCAGTGTCAAATTTTGGAAGGAGAAAATGGAGATGAAATTAGTTTGGTTTTATTACGATTGACTACTTCCAGAATTAGTTGATCCTCGGCAGTCACGAAGCGAATTCGTGATGCGCCCAGTTCCAGTATCATAGAGGCTACGAAAGAGAGGAAAGAAAGAACTTTACGTGTTTTGAAAGAGAAGGACGCCTAAGGATTTTGAAATAGACTGAGGTAACTTAACTACCCAGCCGGTCGATTCACGTGCATCCAAAAGTTGTTTTAACTTAGAAATCGCCTTATGGTTTTCTGTTTTAAACGCACTTACTTATCTAGTCTTGGATTGTCATAAATCAATTACTGTACAATTCTTATACAATTTTGAAGAGTTACCTGGTGTAAAGAATCATCAAAATCGGTTTAAAAATACAGTGAATTGAGAATCTTCCTCTTTTTTTAAGTCGGTTAAAAGGGTTTGTTTGCAAAAAAACAAAGTGACATTTTGAAGTCACCACGCTACGGTTTTTATTACGTGAATCGGGCATCTGTTAACATTTTCATTCTGATAGGTTTTGCAATAGCAATTGATTTTATAATCAAATTAGCAGAAATCAGAATTTATTCAGTAATTTATTTAAACAACTTTAAACATTAGAATTTTGAACTCATATTTTGTTATTGTTTACTTACTTTTAATTTGTATATTAATAATTTATAAACTTGTTTTACAAATTTTTGCACAACCCTAGCACGCTTGGCGACTCATATTTGTTATTGTTTACCTACTTTTAAATTATATGAATCATTTTTATACTTGTGTTTCATTTATTGATATTTTTTTGTAAAACCCTAGGAGATTTTTAAGATATCAAGGTGATCGTAAACAAATAGTAAGTAATTATTTGAGTTTATCCAATAGGCACATATCCTTGCGTATAGATAAACAGTAGCGAGGAAAGGCTCGATGTTATTTCGACCGTACTTGCTACTGAATTTGCAATTATGTTATTGAATGAATATTTTACGAAATAAGAATAAACTGTGGTAGAAAAATTACAAATAAATACATAGTTGGAATTTTAGGTAAGTAGAATACAAAAAGGTGGCTCTCTCTGGGTCATTCACCCGCCCCGGTCGGTTGTTTCAGTAAACAGTAGCGCTGCGGTCGCGCGAAATCGATGTTGCGTCTGGGCAATCTGGGCCCTTAACTCGGCCGGGTTACGGGAGGAGCGCCAGCGATTGCGCTCCTATGAAACAAATCTTAGTACAAATCCTAGTACTGAATTTAATGAGTGCGAAAGAGAAACATCGATATGTCCCGACGCGTGAAACAAAAGATTTCATAGGAGAAATTAGCTGATCCTGGAGCGCCGCTCACGCACCCTGTTGCCAAATGGTCATTATGCAATCTGATTGTCAAAACGTTGTTGCCGCTCTTACTTATGTTTTCTTTCAAATAAACAAAACACAGTAACACGTGACGCGTACGCGCCGGTGATTGTTTTGGGGTTTTTAGCTTACCAAATAATTATTAAGCTTTAGTTGCACGATCTTACTTTGACCGTGACAAAGCTGGTTGACCGGTACGGTCAGGTATAAAACGTCATAGCCTTGGTTGTAACTATGACCAGTTGTGAACGAAAAAGCTTGAGCCTTTTAGCCATTTTTTAAGACTCGTCGCTTTATAGCGATGGCTAGAAGGCTAAATAGCTCTTAAGCCCTCGAGGCTTTTTTAAAAGCGGACTCACAAAACAGGATTTCTTAAATGGTTCACTAACAAGGGATTTTTAGGCTTAGGCTTTTTTTAAAGCTTAAGCCTTTTTTGAAGACTGGCGTCGTAATTAGAGTTCCAGTCTTCTAGCTTAAAAAAACTATTAAGCCTCTTTTGAGGATCAGGTTAATAGAAACGTAATAAATTATAAATTAAAGTTATGTTATTACAGTTTATTAAAGAAATGATATTTTAAATCAATTAATGAAATAAAAAAGCATCGTTGGGTACGCGAAAATTAATCACCAAAAACCTTTAGCCAGGATGAAAGGCACATTGATGATTGCGTCCATTGCCAGTGGCACTTGTATGCTTTTATTACTCAAGCGATTCCTTTTCTTATTGATTACATTTCCAGCTTTGGAAAATGACTGTTCACACACTACCCTCACATTAAAATATTAAACACTACCAAAATACCTAAATGTTATTCTTTGTCATCTCTAAGATAATAATGGCGAAATAGCAGTGTGTTATTTTGTAGATTGTAAAAAAATATTCACGTATAAAATTAATAAAATAGTCTTATATTTAAAATAAGTCTATATTTAATATTGTAGCCATCGCTATAAAGCGGCGAGTCTTAAAAAAAGTTTAAAAGGCTCGAGCCTTTTTGAACGCTGCCTGATCCTCAAAAGAGGCTTAAGAGTTTTTTTAAAGCTAGAACTTTAATTACGACGCCAGTCTTTAAAAAAAGCCTAGGCCTAAAAAAGCCTCAAGCCCTTTTTAGTGAGCAATTTTAGAAGTTTTGTGAGTCCGCCTTTAAAAAAGACTCGTAAGCTTTAAATTTAGGACTAAAAGGCTCGAGCCCTTTCGACCGCTGATGACCAGCCACGCTCAAACGTCAAATTCTGTCAAAAACAGAGCTACAAAATCATGGAAAACAAAAATAAGTGGAAGCGGCATGTAGTCGGTACACGCGTGTCATTGGTTGGCGTATTTATGCTACGAAGGATAAATTCGATAATATGAACGTTTTTGATAAGAATACGTCTAAACTTTTTCGTAAATATTCAAGCTTTTCAATTCAAAGTATGAAATGCCATAAATACTTTTTTCACTACGGCAGCTCAAACAAGTAAGTTTTACTGCATAAAAACAGTGTGCAAAATGCGATTTCGCCCACTGCGTGAGACAAAGTAACTTTTTAATATATATTTTTTATTTTTTCTATAAACAGTGCCAACCATAGATTTTAAAAAGAATTGTTCCGCGATGAACTTTCCAACTACATAATCTGTCCTTGGCCGTCCTTTAGAAAGTTCTTTAAAATATGAAGGTCCAATTTCGAAATTCTATATTTGAAAGGTATTTGTAAAACGAATAACCATGTTTTTTATTTAAATTATTTAATATTTTAATGTATTATAACATAACATAAACTCACGCCTATATCCCGGAAAGGGTAGGCCAAAAAAACAATTATTTACTAGTAGAGCACGGTATTATTAACGGTTATGTGTGTGAGTTTTACGACATCGGTTCCGCTACTGCAGCTATCGCGTCGCACTTCTACTAGTTTTTCTGTTCTGTGTACTAACCATAGAGTTAACCAAACCATTACTATCAAACTGTTAAATTTGACGGTGACCGTTGTTTTTGACCATGACCATGACAGATAGTTCGTGCAACTAAGCCTAAGATGTTTGTGCGTGACCTTGTGTAAAAAATGGAAGAATACAGTGTATTTTTTATTAAAAATCTCTTTCTCAAAAATGGACTACGAAAAGCAAAACTTTTACGCGTGTGTTTAAATCAGAACAATATTTGAAGACACCATGGTTTATAATTTTTTTCGTTTTGATGTTTAGTGAACACCCATAATATATGGTCACGAGCCGCCTCTGTTCAAAAGGGAAGGAGGTTGAGTAAAATCTTACCTTTTGGTTCAGTTTACACTGTCATTGTCAGTGGTAGCAGGGATAATACTAACCAACAGTTTAGCTTAGCTGGAACTGTTAACGGAAATCTTAGTGGTTTCGTTTATCTACCACTACTCTTTAAATATAAATAAAAAACATGAAACTTTTTTGTATTTAGGACTCGTCAATTTGACTTCACCCCACCCGATGGTAAGCTCAGCCGAAGTCTCATGAACGAGGGTCACCATTACAAACACGTAAAGTGTTACAATGGTGGCACTGAGCTTGACGGCCTCATCAGATGAACACGTCACGCTTAAAGGACCCGGGACTGTAGGAAGAAGGAAACACTTGAAACAAACTCCTAAAGTTCGTTTTTCTTACAGGTTAGATGCTATGGTTGATAAAGTGCTGACGCTAAGTCAGGCAGCTGACGCTACCATGGAAGTGGAGCAAAGTCGCCAAGCAGCTGCAGTCCGAGTGTGTTTGAAGCTTCTCGATGCTTCCACAGAACACTATGAGAACCTGGTTGTTTTGCGGGATGAGCTTCGCAAAAGGGATAAATTGACTTATCAGTCACCACCAGTGATTGAGTTAAGTTCCAGTGCAATGTAGTCTGCCGATTACTGTATTTTATTAGGTAATACGGCGTGGACTTTGCTGCTATTTGCTTTCTTGGCATCATTCTAAGTTTTGGTGTTTTGGCTGAGTAAGATCTTTTCAAATATTTGTATGAAGTTATTTTCCGTGTAATTATGTACCTATTGTGTCTCACTAATGTCTGAATAATTATAAACTTGAACAGTACGAGTTTTTGAGTTCTTTATTGGCATTTCGTGCTGATTGCCTGACGAGACTTAGGCGCAAGTTTACTTCTTGGGGTTTGAGAAGATAAACGGAAGTCGCACCAGTACCTAAATAGCCACATAAGTCATAAAAGAAAGATTAGAAGCATAAACCTTGGATTTTGTCTGCAATCAGAAATAATGCTTTGATGATAATAAGTTCAGGAAGAATGACAGGATCAATAGACAAAGGGATAGGTACAAATTGAATTAATTATATTTTTTTTCTATATATTTATATTCTATATACCTATAAATTCATTCCTTTTACAGAATTGTTTTAGATCTTTTAAATCATATAGGAAAAACTTTCTGTTTAACTGTACAATAACGTCATCAGTTGGAGCACGGGACTTGCAAGTCCTCGTGCTTCACCCAGGTGGAGAACCTCCCGTCCGGACCCGTACCCGTATCTACCTAAGTACTGAAGAGGTTGTAAATTATAGTAATGTGTTTATTCAGGGCTCTTTGATTTATCTTACAGATTACCTTTTTAATTACGTAAATAGTGTATTTCTACTAACATTTAGCAACATAACTATAAACATTCGAATACAATAGTTAACAAAACTCTATAGAAGAGAACTCCAATGACCGCTGTGGAAATAAGATTTTTATTCAAGTGTCTCAGTACTAGAAGTGTTCATTAAAGCAAGGCAATGTCCTAAGGCTCTCGTGGGACGTTGCCGACGCGAAAAAAACAATCTGGAACTGGCAATTATGGCAAATGACCTAATTAGACCCCGTCGGTGCGCCTGGCCTGCCTCGCTACCAAAAGATTTTTCACCTTTATGGTGTTTGCGGTCTCCCGGAGAATTGGCTTTTAATAAGTGTCGAATTACGTTGTTTTGTGTGAAATGCCATCAACAAAAATTAGTTGCTTGAAACGAATATATTAAATTTTATGGGGTTAAGTATTGTTCCGTACAATAATACAGATACTAATCTAATAATCCAGAGAATTCGTTTTATTCGTGCTTGAGTACTTTTGAAAGATTTCATTTCCATTTGTGTAGCATTTAAACGTAATTTTAACAGACTGCACAAGCAGTGTCTTGGGACTTTAGTTTATTTTCTTTTTTAAGTATTTGGAATAAATTTTCAATAAATTTTAATTTAAAATTTGCGATTGTAAACATTTTAGGTATATGTAACTAATTTTATTTGTATGTTTTTTATCTTATATCCAATTTTTATTTTATTTTAAGCTATGTCGTTTATTACGATTGGTATCGCGGTAGCCTAGCGGTATGGGTAATGGACTGCTGAAACGAGGTCTCGGGTTCGATCCCAGGTTACCATAGCACATACCAATGACTTTTCGATGCTTTTCGAAGTTATGTGTGTATTTATCGCAGGTTTATAAGTGCCCGGTTATTTGTAATAGGCTCGCCACCTATTACATTGGGACCTAAACATAAATTGGCGGAAAGTAAGATGTCACCAATTTTATAAACTTCATCATCATCGTCATCATTTCAGCCATAAATAGTCCACTGCTGAACATAGGCCTACCCCATCGACCTCCAA
Organism: Pelosia muscerda; assembly: GCA_963691645.1. Classification (NCBI taxonomy): domain Eukaryota; kingdom Metazoa; phylum Arthropoda; class Insecta; order Lepidoptera; family Erebidae; genus Pelosia; species Pelosia muscerda. Next base: position 13,511,370 of record OY829100.1, read on the forward strand.
TTCGACCGGTTGGAAGCGGACTGCATCCAACGCTTAGGTACCCGTGACTGACTATGTCGTCCGTCCATCTTGCAGGAGTCCGTCCCAAGCTTCGTACTACCCGTATGTAGGTCTCCATTCGAGAACCTTTCGGTTCCAATACCCATCTGTTCTTCTATAAACTTATTTACCCAAAATTGTGACATTTTGAACTAAGAATGTGATCATATTTTCCCACAGCTCGCAATATATTTTATTTAGTACCAATTACCACCGTTTATAGTCGTTAATGGGAAGATATAAGCTCGTATATATACCATATCTTCGTGCAATTTAGTAGCGAATTTGCAGCTGTCTGATTTAAGAACACATTAATGAAAAGTTTTGCATGACGTATTGTCAGAAACTTGAGCTTCAAGACGAATTAGGGACGCCTCATTCGCGGTAAGTATTCTTGTGAAGACATAGAAGGAGGAAATGTTTAATTATATTATTGTGGAGGTAAGTGATACAGAATTCCTTGTAGTCTTGAAAAACAACTGTCTCTCAAGAGATTGGGAATTCAGTTAAAATTGCCACATTGGAATAAACTCAGTCTATTTAACCTAGGTACATTACGTGTCGGTACACTATCAGAGGCAATACTTTTGGTGGTGAGGATCAGGATGGCTGGACCAAGGGAGTGGAGAGGCCACAACTGTGACCAGTCGCTATATATTTAATTGGTGTGTATTTATGTTACGGAACGAATTTCTTGGCGGTTTCGATAAGAATAAAAACGATTTGAAAAACCATCAAACCTTTACTACCGGTATACCCACTTTAAATCGGTTGTGAGCTTTATTCGTTCGGAGACACATTTATTTGTTGCGCGTCGGCGTTCCCGTTGCGGTGTTAGCGGGCATAAGCGCGTCTTCCTCTATTTTCATTAGACAGATCCGCCGGGAGCGGATCAGCCGCTCGCAAAAATAAATAAAACTGTTATTGAGATAAGCATCTGCGCGGCGAGGCTTTTCGCTAAGTCCCGTTGTGTCGCGCTGAGCAATGTACCGAGATATGTTCGGATTACGGCGCGCCGCAGCTCGGTGCGCTTTCCTTCAAATCTACCGCTTTTCTTCAGTGTTTTGCAGCTGGAACCCATTTACAAAAATTATCTTTTGTGTTTCTTAGGTATTTTGAGTTGTTGTAAACTTGGTAACTTATTATTAAAAATATTAGTTTAAGCCCGCACCTGGGATGTCTGCGGCGTTAGAGACCTCATGCCTAATTAAACAAATAGGTGTGTTTTTCGAGAATGCTTAAAATGTAAAGGAGGTACTTGGTTCATATTCCGTATGCGTGTAGATGAAACGTGACGCACGGATTAGAAGACGTAGGCTTTGCTTTCATGAAGGCGATGGTGCGGTGCGGGAGGCTTATTGCTGCGGCAAATTGGCCGCGCACCGCACCTGCGGCTACACCTGCCCACCCCCGGATTAATTTCTCATCACACCGCCCGTCTTCCCTGGAAATAATGAACACGACATCCTCCAAGAAAAATGCTACTAAGCCCAGAAATGTCGTTCTACTTGATTAATAAACTCTGTATAGCTCTGCCTGGCTTGAGGCTCACATTTTTATGTCACTTTTATCTTTCAATTGGATTAAATATATTTGGGGTATCTTTTCCGAACCTTTATTTTTTTATAAATTTAATATATACATTTGAAAAATTACAGAATATCACAAATAGGTGACAGTATGTACCTACTCGTACTTAACAGTGTTCACGACACAGATGCCAATTTCACGGTTCGCAACTTCTTGCCTTGTCTCCCATGTTGTCTCTTTAACTCTTAAAATGTCTATTATCTACACATGTATACTTATGTGGAATAGAATAAATAAAATCCCGATTGGAAATTTGGGGTGATTTTTTTTTTATTTCAATTAAGTATAGTATAAGGGTAGGCCAATGTTATATTGCCGCCACAGTGAACTCAGATCACAATCGCAGTACCTACTTATTTATTCTTTCTGTACCATAAAAAATAATAAATGGCTATTAAATAGAGGTAAACTCTCTGTATATTGCGGAAGAATATTCACCACTTCATATCCATAGCAATTAGTATGTAGGTACTTAGTAATAGGCGACTAACGGAAAACACAGATGATATCACTGCGGGAGCCCAGTCCAGCTAGCTCGTCTGCCCAGCAACCCAATATTGGGAGAAGCCTATGTCCAGCAGTGGACTGTGATAGGCTAAACGATGATGATGAAAGTCTTGGTTACATGAGCAATTAACATCTTTGGGGCCCAAGTTAACCTCACTCGAGTATTGTTGTAGTGTATTATTTGTAGTTCATTGTTGTTGTATTGTAGTATATACATTTGTATGCTTACTATTGTATCTAGGTACCCATTTTCGCAAATAAATAAAGGACTATATCCAAAACTGGCCTTCCATGGACACGATGTACGCAAATGTAGCTATTGATCGATAATCATATTTAATTTTTACCGAACTAACCATGAATTCTTGGAGTATCAAGATATATCTTTAAATAATTAGTATTTATTCTATTAGCTCACTGAAATATATATTTCTATACTCTTGGAACCATCTTTCTCTTTTCCCCAATGCTAAAATGTTGCCAGTTATAATAAAGACCATAATCGATTTTTTTATTTAAGACATATGAATATATCGATACAGAGTAATGTATGGGACTGGGACACCAGAGTTTCATAAGGAATTGATAGGTTGACTTGATATAAGTATTGATTTGAAACCTATGACTAAATTGATACTTAAAAAAAGATACATAAACTAAATGATATTGAATACGCGTCGAATGTGACTCGAATGCGAACGTGAAGTGATTCGATTTGATGTGAAGGATTTTCATATTATAATAGCCTTCCGCGCCGGAGTGGAAGTCGGTTCTACTCAACGGTCAAACATAAGATTTCTAAGAACGACTACGGAAACGTAGAGATATGTCAGTAATTATGTATTATACTCGGTTAATAATGAGCTTATTTATTTATTTATTAGACTTAATGTACAAGTAAGTAGGTATATATATATATATATATATATATATATATATATATATAGATATATATATATATATATATATATATATAGATATATATATAGATATATATATATATATATATATATATATATATATATATATAGATATTCTCTACTTTCAACTTAAACTAAATAGTGAATGTAAAAATAAATATTACTTGAGTAAATAAACAGTTGCCAGGACATAATAAGATATAACTAAAATATAAAATAGCCATTCTAGACATTCGTTCGGCATTGATATCAATATTTTGCTTATATCACCGGTTTTCAAGCGATAGGGATCACTAGAAGTATTATTTAGAAGTATTTGATCGCTAGAAGCTTTTTTTCTTAAAAAAAGTTCAGTATCGTTAATATATTATGTTTTTTAATACCGCCAATGTTCATCGTACATGTTATTGGAGATATTTATTGTGTAATAGTCGATATAGATACGAAAAAGTAGTAAATAATAACAATCTTTTAATATGGTCTCATCTTTGATCATTGTTTTATAATAATGGAGCTAAAACTGTTTCTACGCGATTCAAAGCCGAATTTATTTTTAATCGATTGAGATTGTGTTTGTAATGGCAACTGGAAAGAAATCCGTTATAAAAATGTCATTCGTTTGTCATCTTGATTTGTGTTTACATTATTCTATTTCTCGTGAAAGCTGATTTTATTTTTCATTGGAAAATGAACCCGGATAAATCTTTCATCACCGAGCCTGGCGAGCCTGCCGACTTTAAACTCGTTCATAACGATAATTCTGGCACGAATATGGGAACAGATCCCACGATGAGACAATGTGTGAATAGTGGCATCAACTTTTTCCAAAGACGAAGACATGTCCTCCGTTTGCAAGAGTTGGCATCTGTTATAGGGCAATAGATTACACCGCAAGTGCTATGTAATTATGTTTACTGCTGTTATTGTATTGTCGGACGAAGAATAGTACCTAAGTAAGTTGCTGTGCTCTTGTCATGACAATCATTTGGTTTTTGAGCTGGGCACGGTACCAAGATAATGTAAATCCACCTGCCTAATTCCTGAATAATGTTTTAATAACTTATGTATCCCAATAATAAAGAAATAATTAATACAGCTAATCTTAAATTAACAAAAATTGACTAAATGCTATGGTCAATATATAATATAAATGATGAATTCTGATACAACCATATGATGTTATTTTATTTCTTACTAATATGAACTACCAAACCTGTATCATATTTGCCCAATTATTGTATGTCCATATCAGGCCAAGGGCTTATACATGTTGGACACTGTCCTTTGAATTTGAAAAAAAAGTTACAGTTACCTACATGTTTTGTGTTTTAACTGATTTATCATCAGATCGTGCATTTCGGTTGCCTGTAAGATATGGCCGCAGAGCGGCGGCGGCCTTATGCCAATTGTATTTACCATGTGCAAACATTTCTCTATGTTGTACTATTTTATCCTTGGTGTAGGTACAATAAAGACATATTATTATTATATTAACAAAATTTCATCATGTTAATTTTTCCCTAATAAAGTCTTTACACATCCTAAGTACTTAGACTTTAGAAATTGTGAATTCATCATGATCAAATACGTTAGTATGGTCAACTATGTAACACTTAAGCAGCAAACAATGTAACTGCAGATACTGCAACAGACTACAGCCGTTTATAATTATAAAATTGGTCAATTTAATGAAATTACACCTAATTTGATTCAGTCACACCGTCTTCACATTATTTAACTTGCACCAGTACCTCTTAGTACTCAAGAACAATTTCGGTGACAATAAATTGCCGAAATTTGGTTTTAAACGGCGACATTGTGACCACAGAGTCACGAATGCATCATGCGAGACTTTTGTCACAGCCGCAGAATGGCTGCGAGCATCTGTCGGTTTGTCGCTTTTGCCATACAAATAACCGTTTTCTTGATACAATTATAGCCATGTTGTTATTATTGTGGTTTGCTACCATCATATGAACACTTTGTGTCATTTTAAAGAAGGAAAAAAATAAATAATAAAATTGTAGGATACCAAGGTACTTACTTTACTGACTATAAATATTTGTTTGATATTGAAGTTAAACCAAATTTTAACGGATGTAAAGTGATCCCGACGTTTTGTAGTTCCGGAGACATTTGGAATTGGAATATACTAAGTTGACCAAAAAACATATATAAATAGAAGAATTTCAAATGCTTCAGACGTGGCATCGTAGTTTAGCAGTCAGGGCGTTGTACACTGTGAGGAAAAGATCGCGGGTTTGAATCCCGTGGAAGAATTCACTTTTTCCGATCTAAATTTAATTTGAACAATCAGCATACTAATTGTTTTAGAAAAAAAAAACAGTACAATTTCTGAAATTAATAATTCGAAATGCATTAACTTGAATCATTCTAATTTTAGGTAATTCCCTTAGGTATTTATTACGAAGAGGACAACCGATTCACGAATTGCCGACTTGTAATGCATAGCAGTTTGGCTACCACTAGTAGATAGGTAAAGTCAATAAAGGCGCCAGAACCTTAAAATCTTAAAATCAACCACGGTCCTGCTCAAACTTTATGATGAAAGATCAACAACACCACGAACTCTTTACAAAACCAGCGGAGCCGTTAATAAAGATTTATTTCATTACACCCAAAAGCATTTTCGTTAATATACAGTATAATAAGTTTCGTGAGTTTTAAATGCACAAATCATTCAATTTGAATGGCTAGTTGCTCCTTTAAAGACAGTAAGAGTGTATCTACATAAATTTAAATTGTCTTCTGTAGCTTCTCCAGGGATATTTATGTCAGTATTTATTGTATTAACATAAATTGGACATGAGTTATTTTATTGGGCCGAATGCATCGTGAATGCGTCGGACAGAGGTTATGATTGTAATTCAGATTTGTCATAGCTCGTAAATGCAACGTTTGTTTATTTTATTATATAGTCACAATGGTAATAAGTCGAGTCCTTTGATTTGAGCATGGGGAAGGAAACGCTATTACGATGAACATAACATTAGGTATGTAGATATTTTTTTTAAATAGCTACCTAGGTATTAGACAAAATTTATCCTAGGCTTTCCTTTTGGGGTTGAGGAATCAGACGTAGGCAAGGAGAAGGTGTAGGAGATTGGACCCTGGGCTCCAAAATTTATACAGGGGCCTGTGAAAGAAATACCACTGGCATAAATGCTCGAATATGCTAGATACTAATAGTAATAGTAATTTACCGCGGTAGCCTAGTGGCATGGGTAATGGATTGCTGAGATGAGGTCTCGGGTTCGATCCCAGGTTTTACCATGGCACACACCAATGACTTTTCGATGCTTTTCGAAGTTATGTGTCTATTTATCGCAGGTTTATAAGTGCCCGGTTAATGGCAATAGGCTCGCCACCTACATTGGGACCTAAACATAAACTGGTGAAATGTAGGTACTAGCACCTCTGCCTACCCCTTCGGGGATATAGGTGTGAGTTTATATTATGTTGTTCTAATAGTAATAATAAATTCTTTCCTATTGATTTTCATTTCTTCCTAATATACATTAAAATGGTACTGGTGAGGAATGCCTTAACGCGTTCCGGTAATGTAGCGGCAGTTAAAAACGAAAGTTTTATTAGCATTTTGAATAGCTTTTAAAGTTAGCATAAAACTTTATTTTTCTAACGATCATTCTTCCCTTCTTAGAAAGCGCTGCTATAGTTATGGAAGCGAATTAGAGTTTTCTTGCACTGAGATGAAAAATTTGATCTAAATAAAAAACAATTGGCGATATCGATATATAGTCATAGAGGTTTGTATAGGAACACGGTTCACGTGAGGATAACGTGCTCTCCGATGCACGATCAGACCAATGCAAGTATCCTTTAGCATACAAATATTTGTAATGAACGGGAATCGAACAAACACCTCCTGTGCGGCAGTCGCAGTCACTGGTCACACCACTACGCTACAGAGGCTATCAAGTATGATGAAGAAGTTCAGAATGTACAAACCCCAAGATGTTCATTTGGTTCCGATTGCGTCCGAGGTGGTCATAGTCTATTAAGAACGTATATTCAGGATAATCGTGTTCTTTTTTTTAAGTGCCCGGTTAATGGCAATAAGCTCGCCACCTATTCACATTGAGACCTAAACATAAACTGGCGAAATGTGGGTGCTAGCGCCTCAGTTTACCCCTTCGGGAATATAAGCGTGAGTTTATGTTATGTTATGATGTTGTAGGTAAAACATTTGGAGTGCTTGAAGAAATTGATTGTTCAAACCGCCACAGTTAATCATTGCATAACATGAGTACAACAAAATCGATCCATTTCAAATTGTCGTTGAATGACAACAGGGACAATAAATCTCTATACAAAAATATAACATTGTACATTTCACGTGAGTTTACCATCGTGTGTTCCACTCAATCACTCCTGTCCAAACAGTGAATATCAAGAACATTCATGTCCTCGTATAAAACGGTGTATTGGAGCGTTTTGTGGCTGTGCACCGCAGGGGGCAGGCATTCGACGCCAGCCCTTACTTTAATTCAATAATCGCGTATGACACGGAAACAAGAATTTAATAGTTAATACTCGCTAACGATCATATGATTGATTTTATTTGTATATTTATTTGAAATAGTTCGAGACAGTAGTTGTTATCACTTGTGTCTAAAATATATAGCTGCAGAATATGTATAAACATACAAAGCAAATTAATTCTGTATACCTGTCTGTTACGCTTTAAAGTCTAAGTGATACCACAGAAGCAATACATAGATAGACAGATAACTGTTTATTGTACACAATAAGATAAAAGTTTACACTATGGATATGAACAATTAACAGAATGTATAATGGGAGGTCGATTTCCAGGCAACCGATTTAGATAGAGAATTTGGTCGGTACGGAGACAAAGAATAAGCGATATTGCCAAGTATATAATATAGGTTTTTATAGGCCATTAATAAATAATAATAAGTCTTTAGGTACATATGAAATTGCCGAAATTTTCTTAAAGATTCATGAGTTCGTTATTCCTGTAATTTAATAGCTATTTTCATTATTTATATTTTGTTTGAAAGTTGATTTCAAGATTTTACAACTCTGTATTAAATTTTGTTTTTATTGGCCGCTTGGTAAATTAAATTCGATCTTCAAAACAGTACTTCCTGAATGCTATCCAATTTCATGATAAATTTCGTATTACTTTTTTACAGCTGTCACTTTTCAAAAATGTAATGAAAATTGCTGTTTGTTTAATGTTGTCTCATTCATACATACATCATACATACATAAAAAAACATAAAATTTGGATTTATCATCCCTAAAAAATGCAAAAGTGTTAGTGATGAAAATTGGGTTTCCTTCAAATTCTTCAAACAAAACGGCAATTTCTTAAGTAACGACCCAATATATTGGAAATTCTATGAGATCAAAATCGTCTCCGATATGATATACCTACTACTAACCAGGAGATAATTTAACTTTGTGGATGTTATCATGTCTCGTAATAGTCGGTTAGCTTACTCAGTGAATACTTTAGTGTAATGGGGCATTGTTAGTGTTGGCGCCACGAGACGAGCGGGGACAAACTACGTCTTTCAGTCGCATTACTGTAATATCCTCCCACACGGTAACTTCCAGACAGCCGCTCCCTGCTGCTACTACATTCATCAATACTCATACGAACATTTCTGATACCTATGACATACTGACAACTATAATAAATAAACAAGAATGAAATAAAAATTAATTGTTAAAGTTTTTTGTATTCAGTTGTCCCAAATTTAAAAAAATCTGACTTAAGACCTGAGCTAAAAGCTAAGTTTCAGGTAATAGGGTCACCATTACTAACACATACAGTGTTACAATGGTGTTGGTTAGCTTAAAGGCCTCATGAGATGCTTTTTCACGCTCCGCTTAAAGGACCAGGGATTGTAGGAAGAAGGAAACACGTAGCTCATCTGTATGTAATTTCATGACTTAATGGTGCAGCAAGGAAAGACTCACCGAGCCGTTTGGTTTTTGATGGAATATTCTGCACCATATGCGGATGACGTACGGGTATACTTACAACACGCATACAATGATAATAAGTAAACAAAAATTGAATAAAAAATATACATATGTAGAGATGCAGATATAATTGCTTGATGTTAGGTATTTCTAGCCAGGTCAGTCTTAGGTGAGCATTCCTAACACATTGAAGGCATTTCGATCTTCTAAGAGCAGGTTACCGTCGGTCTCAAATACCGTAGATGTCCACGACAGTTGTTCAGGCAAGTCTTAAAAGTCCGACAATTAGTTTAACTACAGAGCTTCGATATTGCCGATGGGTTGTCAGAGTGCAGTCGTTTCGAGATTTAATTAATAGATAAAGTTCTAATGTATACACATATACAACAAGTCTGCAGCAAGCTTTACAATTTTATATTATTATATTTGAACCATAAAAATCTTCACATAACGTTAAACTGACCAATGACCATAAACAGAAAAAAAAGACGTTAATCATATCAAAATATCTCTATGGTGGAGCACCCTCATTTTATTTGATATGTTAACGATATAGCACCAACAATCTCGCATTAAGCCTTTTCATCTGTCAAGTCTTAACAACCATGGAATTGGGTTGTAATTTACGATTTTATCTCGATGGACACCCCGCATAGGGGCAGCGGTCAGTGTGGCCGGAAAAAAACTTGCATCAGGGTAACACCGGTATAATGGTCATCGGGTCCGGCCGCCACGCCCGGCCAGTTGTGACTTGCCAAAATAGAGCTGTAATAATGAAAGATTGCCCGCGTAAGTTGCGCGTAATTTAGTGCGATTTTGTAACGAGCGCTGGGGGCCGTTTGTAGCTGTTTGTCCGGTGCCTCTTGTTGTATTAAGTGGTTGGGGGTGATTCAGTTTCACTTTTGTTGGTCACTTTATGTCCGTTATGAATTTATAGCTAAATTCAGTAGTAAATAACGTTTTCACTGTTAATAATAGTGGACCTAATCGAATATTGTGTTACAGCGATAATAAATAGGGTACGTAACCGAATCGTCAAGGATCGAGGCGGCTTTAAGCCAGCAGTCGAGATTGATACTGGTCGACCGCTAGTCTCTGACTAATAGTTGGTCCAAGGCATCGCAGCACGTCTTGCCATAAATAAGGATTACGCTCGTGACCACGCAGTCTTGTAGAGTGGACGTAGGACACTCTCTGTGACGGCCGCTGGCGCCGCACTAGACTCATGTCAAACGTTCACATCGTCCACATCATTTGTTACTCGAGCTTCTTGAGAAATTCAGTAACTGTTGTATGAATTGTGTCGCCCTAATTTACAAAGATTTCTCATGTTTGATCCGTGGATTCACGAAAGTCGCGAATTTGCCTTACTTGGGCGCCTAAGTCCCCGAATCACAAGTTAGAAGACGGCTATCAACTTTGGCGCGAGTGGCGCTAAGCTCCAGCTGTTTTAGGCTCGGTGGCAATGGTTCAATCGTAAGTGCGCAGCGGCTTACGAGCTCACTCCGACGTCGGGAAGCGTCAAAACCTGCGTCAAACCCCCATTTCGTTTATCTTGATTTCATCGTCTTTGTAGTCTGTTTTACGTCAATATCTGGAGAGCTATTTTACTTAGATCCAATTTTCAGTATCTTTGTCCGAGTTTGTACCAATTAAGTTAAGTAGGTATATTTGAGCGTTCTTAGTGTTTTCCTTATGCAGTTGTTATACAGCGTGTTAGGAAAACGCTTCCGAAGCCGAGTACATTCCGGGCACTCTACAATTGGAATAAAAAATACGATTTTTATAAAAACAATATTTACTCTCTAATGTATCAGTAAAATTAAATGAAACGATAATTTAAACAAAACCATCGCTACCTACTAAAAAACCAAGAAGCGCCATTAAAAATAAAATAAAAAAAAGTTGATTATCAAATCTTAATTTTTTATGCCAGTATATACCTAGTGCACCGGGAGTGCTACCAGGGGCTCCAGTTTACCCTACACTCTGTTAAGGTAAAACACATTCTGTACACATTATAGGTAAGTTAAAGGGAATATTAGTTGACTCGATTGAAAATATTCAAAAAAGGCAGGAAAAGTAAAGCAAAAGGAAGTGATGCAACTGGAAAATACGGTCATCAATTGGTAGCAAACGTGTACAAAATTCCTTGCTCCATTTAATTTTATTTTATTAAATCTGGAAAACTTACAGCTATATGTGTACCTACATTTATATGATAATTTTAAGTACTGGGCATTTGAAGGCCGTTCATAAGTTTTCACAGATAACATCGTTATAATTCCAGAACATAACATAACAGAACATAATATAAACTCACACCTGTATCCCCGAAGGGGTAGGCAGAAGTGTAACCACCCACATTTCGCTAGTTTATGTTTAGGATAGATGGCGAGCCTATTGCCATTAACCGGGCACTTATAAACCATAAATACACACATAACTTCGAAAAGCATCGAAAAATCATTGGTGTGTGCGATGGTTAAACCTGAAATAGAAACCGAGAGCCCGTCTCAGCAGTCCATTACCCACACCACTAGGCTACCGCGGTATATCTCAGTAGCCCATTACCCATACCACTAGGCTACTGCGGTATTCTATAATTGTTATATAATCAACGTCTTTAAAATATTTTGCAATTTTACTAGATTAAAGAATTCATTTATTACTGTAAGAGAAAGTCCAGATTGATCATTATTGTGTGGCATCATCAATCTCTGAGCATTTGCCAACTCGGTTGGGCCCCATCGTTTTTCAGTCTAACCAACGGTGCAGCTGAACTTTGATATTTTCGATGAAGTGACAACCATCTGACTTCTACGCCCAATTGGCGATATCGAAGTTCAGTAAATAGACGAGTCAGGCTTTGGTGGGCTTCGACTGTCCGTAACGATCGTATGAACATCTAGGGTTCGTATGGTAACCGGGACCGACGTCTTGACGTATTTTTCGAGGCACGATCAGACCAATGCAATTAATCATATTTAATGCATACAAATATTTGCACTGAGCGGGATCCAAACCTACACCTCCTACTAGTCGGGTTCACTACCGTCAAAGAGATTTCCCTATCCTGCCCGTCTTACACTTAAAGCTGTTCAATGAACAACATCTTATTGTCCATACTATTAATGATTATAGCACGTTTACTTACAATAACACTATCGGTAGGTCCAAAGTGGCGTATTAAGTTTGCCTAACTGTATTACACTAGATAACAGGAAGTCGTAACATTTCATCTTACCTCCGGTACGTGTGCACCCCATTTCATAATTAGGGGTCATAGTGTTATCTCGTGAAATCTCCAATTACATAGATGTGTATGGGTAGCGGGCGGCCGGCGAGCGTCGACCGCCGGGTGGACAAGGTCCAGCCTCTGAGGATTAGCCGATGGTTAGTCATCTCACGTCGTGGCCGAACCGGGGTTTCAATTAGAACGACCCGCCCGGCCCTCCGCCCGCTCAAATGACAATATTGGTTTATTATACCCTCCAATGAATATGTAACATAACTTTGTTATGAGTCAATATCCTAAACGTATACGTACGCAACTAAACTTCCAGATAATACCTCTTTATATGACGCAAATATAAAAATATAACGGCGTAGGTCATAGATGGGCGACCCACCTTTTATGTATGATATTATAACGCGCTAAATTAAAGGGTTGGTGCGCCACTCCACGTACACTGTCTACGTATGTTTTAACGTTTTAATCACGGATCTACATAATAATGTGGAACGGGACTTCCTGTCCATCTGACAACTTGATTGATGTGCTTTCCTAGATTTATACGCCCAAAAAGTAACACGCTACACGTCCGCAAAGCTTTTACCACACAAATATGGCATCCGTAATACCTTTGTTTTATTTTTAAATACGACCCTTTTATAATTAGCGTAATAAATTATAAAATGATAATAATGCGAGGATCTTGTGAAACGATAATACTGCTCGTCGGGGGGCGCCGCCGGCGACCACATGTCAATCACTCTCCTGAATGTAGAACAATTCTTATTTCGAAAAAGAATAAAAAATGAGTATCACTTTTATTTTGTGTCCCGCTCTGTCGAGGCAGGGTGCCATTGGTGTGAGAGAAAGTCTATATGAAATCGGTCTTGTGGTAACATCTGTGCTTTATAATAGACGCTTACGTAGGCTTCTTTTCGGGGATCGGTGCGAGCCCGGTGGGATCGCTTTAACATGATTGATCTGTTTATTTTACATTTTAAAGGAGCATTTTTACGGTTGCTTGTCAACTTAATAACAAAGTGTTTTATTTCGGGATACGTTAAGTTCAGTTTTATTGATAGGTTTCTTTTAACATTATTCATTTTATTCATTTCTTGCAACATCCCAAGATCTACCAATGTATATAAATTATATTTTTTTGTTTATTAGCATTGATTTAGTTGATTCTAAGGAATTAAAAATGAGTGTCATTAGATGTTTATAATAATTCAAAGCAAAGCGTATTGTAATCATTTATGAGAATAAAGTGTTTCAAAAGATAATTATCTTTTCTAAGAGGTTAATGTGAAGTGTGGCGCTAGCGGCACAACGGTTGAAGTGAGTGCTACTGTGTTTAAAACTGAAAGTCAAAGTGGAGCTCTTCACGTCGCCGCTCTAGGAACTTTACGTAAAGTGGTTGAGGTAGAATCGTCTCTACACACAGACCGCTATCCCTACACCAGACCGACAGGTGCCGAACGACTTAATATGCGTTTGAGAACCGCCATTGACTTTACCAAACTTGTACCACAATATGGTTTTCAAATTAACTCATCAAAACACTTCCGATTTCTACTACTGTGAAATATCTTCATGAGTTCCGCATAGATGTTTTAAGTATGTACATGGTTGTACGTATTAATGATCGTGTAGGTATTTCATGAGGTCACCAAATAAATGCACTTTTCACCTTGAGTTATGTGTGACTCATATTAAATTCATGTTAGGTTAATATTATATTGTATCATCATTAGTGGTGTTTTTGAAGTTTTACCAAGATTTTTAGAAGTTAAACAAACCTAACTAACTGATTAACGAATGAGGTTAACTTTTCTCTGGTGGTTCCAAATTTTCATAATTCCCTTGGTGAAGGTTTACCAGCTGCAGGTCAAGAAAAGGAGTAGGTGTAATATATTTATTAGGAAATAATTATAAAACCTTATAATTTAAGTTATTTATTTTGCTTTCGCATCAACGTGTCGGAAGATAGGGACTTAGGCGTAGAACGGCTCACTATCCAAACGCAGTAGCCAAGTCTACTTTTGATTAGGTTTATTTGGTTTTCATCGCAGTGACTGCCTCCTTACCTCCTAACTCTAAGTTGAAAGCCTGCTCCAGCCATGTCCATTCTGATGAATCAACCCCATCTGCTGATGCAAATGAGGTTGGATTCGACTCCGAAGATTTTGGTGAAGCCACAGAAAGGATGTCTTTGTGGCTTCACCAAAATCTTCGGAGTCGTCGTCGTCGAGTATCTAAACAAAATTAACTAGGTGCACGAAATAAGAATTTCAAGAGGTTCTAGTTGGTTGGTTGGATTAATTGCAGGTCTTTATAACCTCTGGTGAATTAGGTAGTCTGTGCCATCAGTTTCACTATGACAAGTTTGTTGATAAAACATAAAATATTTGAAATCATCAAAATTATAGAACATGTTTAACGGTGTTTGTATTGTGCGCGGCTCGTTAAAGTACAAAAAAATGGAGGAGCGCGGGCTCAGGCGAGCCCTCTTATCGGAAGCAATTACACGTTGTTCACTTTATTAATTTCCATAACTACCCTCGCGACATCAAAGTGAGCCGGCCGCTCGCGTGTACCGCCCTCGTAACTAGGCGTAAGTCACAAGCGATTGCTATAAAATTCAAATATGTTTTTAATACAGGTCACTATTAAGTAACGTGTATGATTGATACTTTTAGATATGATTTATCAGAAATTCAGTTTTGTTCCTGATAAATCTGATGATCCACTAATTATTCTAATAATATTACGTAAAGATGCAGGCAGTTTCGGATGCGACCGGAATTAACGCACGGATGATGATTATAAATGTGAAGATAAATTTGTTTTTAATCTTTACTTTAATTGGCGGTTTTTATCCATAAAGGATATGTCAACTCCATCGTACCTTTCAATATTATACAGGAACGTTAGTTAATCACCGTGAGAACACATTAGATGGATCAATTCACTGCTGAACTACCAGTGCCAAACGACATAACTTCATAGCCTCCTCAGATTTAGGCCTTGCTAAGATCGTTTGGATGAGACCTATGTTACCGTTGCACTCAGGTTCTAATGTGAATGATTTGGATGCAACGAAAAGCATTGCCAGAATTGAAATAAGTGTCAATGTGTTTAAGAGATACTCTCCAAGACGGTAATTGGTAGTGCTTGTGCGGCTAAGCAAGTAATCAATTTCCTTACGATTTACAAGGTAGCAAGGAATCGGGTCTATACATTTTTTTCAAATTTATTTAGCCGCAACATTTTCGTATAGTAATTTATTTTCTGCATACCCATTTTCTTTTCAAAGTACCCGATTGCCGGCAATAGGCTCGCCCCCTATTACGTGGGACCGAAAATCATACTTGGCGAAATGTGGGTGATTAATGCACCTCTGCTTACACCTTTGGGGATTACTAGCGTATGTTATGTATGAATGTTTAAGAGAAAGTGTGGGACATTAATGTACACATATTCTCATATCAAAATCGTTATATCTAACAACTTGTACCAACGCCAGTGCTACTGTTTACCGCGCTGAAACCCTTGAAGACGTTTTAACAACGCTCTCGGTCTGGCACATACATGCTTTGATGTTTAGCGACACTTAAAATTAAAATGTTTTCTGCTCTTCAAAACATATTCATCCTTTGAAAATTTGTATTACGTAGATAAGTACACGAGATATGGACAAGCCACTGTAATGTGTTTACTTACAATTTACGACTGTGTATAATTTTTTCATGTTATATACTAGTTATATATAAAATCTAACTACTACTAAAGTAAGCTTAGTTCATACTTATAAATACGTATATGCTTATGCGCACATTACCTCCTGTAAGTAAAGTAGGTATATAATTATGTATTATATCTACATACTCACTGGTTTAAGACCAGTGAATATGCGTGTAAACGATTTACTTTATAGAAACACAATAACCTTAGGTATTAGGTATCTAAATAAAAATATAGAAACAATACATACATATATAAAGACCTGTAAGTGAGGCACTATAGAATTTGTCTTTGATCTTGACGTCAACTGGAAGGATCTCCAGAAGGCTGGTGGCATTACCAACGTTGAATGGTAATGCCGATCTTCAGCGTAAAGAATATACCAGCCCTCTGGTCACGGATAGCGTGTCTTAATTGTTTCGTAATATTTTAAAATAGTGGACTGGTACTTAGACCCCATGATCCCAGTTAATACCAGTTAAATTACTATACTAGCAGAACAAGCGCAGTTTACAGTTTTTGCAAGATGCGAAGACGCAAGAGTGTCAGCACATGTGGTATACCACACCAAATGCTTTCTCATCTTCCAACGACACCAATTACATCCCATCCGACTGCCTACTATGAATAAATTCACGAAGAATAAATGTAAGAAACGTGAGGTGTAATAATTAAAATAACTACATACAAACTAACTAATCTTTCATTAGACATCTACCTATCTATACAGTCAGATAAAAACATTTGATAAACATAATAATATATATAAATATATTATGCAGTACTAAGTCTAACATGCAAACCAGCTAAAATAAAAGACAGTCAAATCACTGGATACAATAAATCAGTATTCCAAAACAAACAAAATTTACATGCATCGCGAGAGGTGAACAGTAGAACAGAGGAGAGACTTATCTCGCTAAAACGATTCCCACATAAATAAAGCTCATCGGATATGAAACTGTATTTACATAAGAAAAATATAAAGAGGCCTAAACGATAGGTCCATAAGGGCGTCGTATCGGGAGGACCGGTGCTCAGGACTCCGCTCACGTCTGCTGGGAGCGCTGTGTCTTTAATAACAATACGAAATATCAGTTCGTTCCTTCGATCGCAAATCTACGTCAATAACATATCCAATAGTAGCGCTCAATTCATTTCGACATAATCTAATATAGCGGGGCACGTTTCCCGCCTAAATCTCCCGCCACATGTCGCCAAGATGGCCGACCGGGCGAAACGCGAAACTAAACAAAAAGGAGATCACGAATCGGTAATATCTTTCGAGTCCATAAAGTTAAACGTTTATTTGCAGCGATATTTTGTCCTTTTGTGGATATTGCTTTACTATGTAACGTAAATATTGGACGTGGGGCAGTTCCTGTTGATATGTTTGGTAAATTGTTCTGCAAGAATTAAAATGACCCCAGTATTTTTCTAGCTTGGTAAATAATATAATCAAATTCAGTTACCATTTATAAGAGTTTCGCAGTTTGTTCAACGAAATTACAGGCAATTTTCTTCAAAGAGTTATTTCGTAATGACTTGGAT
The DNA here is from genome assembly GCA_963691645.1 of Pelosia muscerda. Lineage (NCBI taxonomy): Eukaryota > Metazoa > Arthropoda > Insecta > Lepidoptera > Erebidae > Pelosia > Pelosia muscerda. The sequence continues at coordinate 13,528,956 of OY829100.1, forward strand.
TGGTTAATTGGACCTCTTTGTGGTAGTTAACCGAAGCCTAGGATTAACTTAAATGACTAAATCAAAGCCCATTTATCATTCAGGTCTAATTGGCCTATTTTATTGAATAAGTGGTAAGATCGAGATTAATGTACAGACATAGGCTAAAAAGGTTGTGTTTCTGGACAGCGGTTTTGGTCTGTGAAATTTACTAATTCATGAAAGAAACTCGCCTCCAAGCGCATAAATGAGATTTGAATGTTTCTTATATTATTTGAAAAATCATTAACAAAACCCTAAATCATCTGATGGTTTAAATAGATGTCACTTTCATGTTACCACTTTCGCAATTTGTATGAGTAAGCAGGTATATAACGCGGAAATCTTGCGCAGCTGCAGGATTTGAAGGTAACAAAGAGTATACAAAGATTGGTTTCTTTACCTTTTTGCTTTTATTGAGGCTCTCCCTTCCACAGTTATGAAAAATTCTGTTCTAGTCTATTACCTTTAGGATTTAAGGTAGGTATAGGTATCTGACAGGACAAAGCAGGGTTTCTTAATCTTCTCATTGACAATACAAAACCTCCCTGGAGAGTTTTGGCTATCGTCGTCTGAAATACAACACAAGGTTATAATTGGCCGCGGTTTCTTGTAGAGCGGGGTTACTTCCCCATACGGATTGCTCAATTAGGAGGAATATACCGTCAGCCTTCGGGCTTCTTGCAGAGCGTCCTCTTATTTTTTTAAATTATATACCAAAATGTTTATGTAATATACAGTTGAAGTCCCCAAATATACTAATCGCCACGATAATTTGTTTTGTTTCATTGTATTAATCAGCAATAAACGTAGGTGAGTATTTTTTATATTAACAAATAAATGATTTCCCGAGCCTCACTGTAAACCATGCATTATCGTAATTGCCCGTCGGTCGCCAGTACAAACAGAGGTTCAATGAAATGGCTGCAATTAAGTTGGCCTTTCTAATGCATTGATTGATCAATCATCGAACGACAATCGAAGGAAGTGCTGTTTTGTCTGCGGCCCGCAGTGTGCGGACGTGCCCCCAAATTGCTGTAAAGATTAGACATGGTTTACATTCTTTTAATGCCTATTTTTCAGTTTAGATCTGCATTATATGTCTTAATTCGTTTATTTGTCAGAAGATTGTATAAATGTTCTACATGATATTGACAGTTTACCCAATTATAACCCATTGAAACAAAACCACGATTTAAAGTATTCTATCGCGTTTTATTTAGTAATATTTTATTATTTACGATGAGCTCTAACTTTCGAGTACCTTTTAGAATACATGGTAGTAATATCAAATGGTAGTAGTTATCAACCCTACTACCTTTAGTCACCTCATTAGATAGAAGCGTTTCTTCTTCGCTTAGCACTAAAGAATTGGAGAAGAAAATCAGGAAAACGCACCTCGGCCTCAAACACAAATGGAATGAGTCAAATGTAATAAAAAAAAATTGTATACATATTTTACCTAACCTAACTGACTATACATTATTTTAATCTATGACGACTATTGTGTCAGAGAGTAGTCATTTCAGTAGGAATTGTATTACAGAACTCCTGTACTAAGAACTATACAGCTACTTTAACCTCCTAGCATTACCTGGCATGCCTTTTAATTTCTGTCGTTTCTATATTTCCCGGCAATTTCAAATTTGGAACTGTTCTATATTCGAATGTGTATACATTTTGAATCTTAAAACAGTTAAAACTATTAGGATTAATGCTATTGTTTAATCACAACGTCGATTGGAATCTGTCAGGTCACGTACGAAAATGAATCTTTCTAAGGAAAATGTTCTTGCAATAATTTTCAACAATTTTAAAAGAGGCCTGACACGGCTTCACTATTATGAAGAGCTCACATCTGTGTTCAGTAATGAAACCCCATGTCTGCGGACTGTCGAACGCTAGTATTTAGAGTTCCAGCGTGGAAATACTAGTGCTAGTGACAAATCTCGTGAAGGACGCCCAAAATCCGCCTTCACTGAAGATAACATCATTGCTGTGAGACAGCTAATTCTCGAAGATCCTCCTGTGACATATCTAGAGATAGAGGCTCTATTAGGCATTTCAGGGACAACCATTCAGAAGATCTTGCATGAAGCACTTGGTGTGAGAAAGCTAGTTTGCCGTTGGATACCGCACCTGCTTTCTGATTATCACAAGGCGGCCCGTGTCACATGGTGTAAAAGAACTCTGCAAAGGTTTAACCGAGGAGAGTCAAACCACGTCTACGACATCATCAGTGGTGACGGATCTTGGATCTATGCCTACGATCCTGACTCCAAACAACAATCTACAATCTGGGTCTTTCAAAACGAACCAAAGCCGACTAAAGTTGTTCGCTCTCAAAGCACTTCAAAGAAAATGGTGGCCACGTTCGTAGGAAAAACCGGTCACATTGCAACTATTGTACTTGAAGATCGTAGAACAGTTAACGCAGAGTGGTATAAAACAGTTTGTTTACCATAAGTCATCGCCGAACTTCGAAAATCGAATTCAAAGCAACGCATCATCCTTCACCACGACAACGCAAGCTCACACAGCACTCGTCAAACGATTGAGTATTTGAAGCAGGAAAAAGTAGAATTACTTGACTATCCTCCATACAGTCCTGACCTAAGGCCTAACGAATTTTTTACGTTTCCTAAAATTAAGAAAATTCTTCGTGGTCAAAGGTTCTAGTCCGGTGAAGAAGCAGTCGACGCTTCAAGCCAGCCATATTGAACAACCCCACTTCAGAGTGGAATAAATGTTATAATAACTGGTTTGAGCGAATGGAAAAGTATATTAAGCTACGTGGTGAATACTTTGAAAAACAATAAATAGTGCTTCGAAGTCCTAGTGGCGTTTTTTTCTTCAAACGACAAAACTTAAAAGGCATCCCTCGTATTTGGTTTTATATTTTATAACTTGTGCCTTTTAGTTCCAATTTTTCCGTAATTTTTTAACCAAACCCAGAAGAACTGACGACTTGAAAAAGGTAGCTGGGGTAGACTAAATGCGGAAGCACAGACTGGTGCAAATCAGGAGAGGCATTACATCAGTGCAGAGAGTAGACGGTTTCAGTCAGAGACCATGTGTTCCACCTAATATTTCCACGGGAATGGCTGCAGGGTGATATCTGCCAAGCCAACTGTTCAGTCCTTTTGGTAAGTTCAGTATTTAGCTCCTGCTAAAATACCCATTACGCCGTGCTGGGTTAAACGTTCAGAAATAACCGATAACATTTGTTGTTCAACCGATGTCTGAATAAGAATTACTAAAATACTAACATTTTCAGGCAACAAGTCTACCAATAACTATTCCATGCAAGCCAAGTCCCGAGCAAACCGTGCGTTTTCTATTAAGAACATGATCTGTCACGAACTACTACATTGTTCGGAGTGATGTTGGCTGTCGGCAAGATGTAAGGGTCGTCGGTCACGTCCGGTGATTGCTATTGATTTCCATTTAATTCGGCGCGTGCTCCCACTGGCCTGCCTACAGAGGCTATCAACGATAAATTACTGCTTCTACCTCTGCTGCCTTCATTTCTACTGATTGAAGTATGCATGCTGTTGGTTCATTTCCAACTTTTCTTTTATTGTACGTGTACACTCTCGGTAGTATCGAGAAGTTGTAGATAAGGTATTCACTACGATTAAGAGAAACCTTTAGAAATGTCGAATATGTTTGTAGTCATGGAATGGCTGCTTGGAATGAAATCTTATTTTTACTGGTTTAATCTTGCTAATATATTGAAAAGAACGTCAGTAGGCATTTTTTTAACAATTACGATTCATATAAGTACTTGCACTGTAGATTAGATAAGTTACGTAGCTCTTTACAATGTGTTTTTTAGCCATGTCGTGACTTTTCATCATGCGCATTCGAATTTAATGGCACTTGCAATAACAACTAGGTAGTTCGGTAGTTATTTCAGTAGTAAGGAGTCATTGTGTATAAACAAAATTATTGTATTAGATGAAACAATCTGTCCTCGGAGCCCGAGACAATAGCGCGCGTGATTCCATTTCTGTGCGCTCGCGTACCACCGACACCGCGGCAGCCGTGCCTCCGTGCGCCGTTGACCAAGCAAGCTGATTGCATAGAATTTCCTATAAACAATGATATTCTATTCGATGACCTACACCATGATTACCAACGCATTTTCCTGATACCGAGAAAATTATGTAACAGCCTCACAAAATCGAGTAAATTGAAAAAGTTTGTTAAATGTAAACCTTTGTTTGATCAATTACTTTTTGATACCCTTTTTTTGGTAGAAATTGTTTTTTTATTGTGCCCAGTAAATTTCGAGATGGCTTACGCGGCGCCGTCCAAAAATTAATTGATCGGATCTCGTTTCTCAGAGGAAACAGCGCGGAAGAGTTTTAATTAGCGAGAAAAAAGCACCACAAAACTTCCGATGTAAAAAAACGGGAGACAAGGGTGGGCGTAGCGAGAAATAAAAATCTCCCGCTCGTAATGCGGGCAACATTTGTGTGAGGAAGACGCTCAGTAATGGAAGACAAATTTCAATATAATTTGCAATACATAAGCGTGTTACTTTAATAGCCCAGAACCACCCTTCAAATTAAACGGGGCTTAAGTTTTATTTTATTTTTTCCTCCTCTGTTCGATCGTGTTGTGGGCGCGTAAGCAAGCTCGGTACAGGGAGAGTCGCGCGACTCGCACAGGCCGCCCCGAGAAAAAAATATAATCCGACCAAATTAATTGCTCCTACAGGCAATAGTGGCGAGGCCGCGATGCCGCCAAATCAAATTAAGGACGCGCTATAAAAACCAAATTAGTGCCCGCTTTAACCGTGAGAGGGTATTTAGTTACAAGACGTTAGTTCAAATCCCGCCATTTTCATTAACAATAAATATCCCCTTGCAGCCGCACAGAATCCTTATTGTTTTACTTTTTACACCCTTGTGTCCCGAGTGGGATATAGCGCGCGGACGACGCAGACGTCTTGTACTGAGGTCGGCTAATTTGTTCTTTTTGTTTACTTACCGGGCGAAGGTAATAAAAATTTGTGTTGCGCGAATTGTATGGACTTTAAATTTTATATAGCCGCCGGTGCCGGGCCAAGTTTTGCATTTAATTGGAAAAAATTTAGGGTCGACGAAGCGCTTCTGTGCGGATTCTTAAACTAATTGGATGGCCATTACAACTTTTTATCTTAAACTTTTACGCAATTGAAGTAGGGGTGAAATAGGACATTAGAGAAAAAACTTTTCTGTAGTTCACGAATTTACAAAATGAACAATGTATTTGCAATAAACTGATAATAAAACAAAAATAAATCACAGTATAGACATAAAGCTCAGCAAAACTCTGAAAAACCAACCCCGCCTAAGTGGGCACAGGCTCGGAGAACCATTCAGTAGGTACAGCAAAACTAACATGGTAAGATATTACGCGTGAGTCATCATCCACATCATCCCCATGTTAATTCCCGTCAGTAAAAACCAAAATCAAATAATGAAGATATTACCAGAGCGAATTCTGGAAACAAGGTACAAGGTACAAGTTTTAGATACAACCAAGTTTGAAGTTTGTATTGAAAAAAAATAGGACTATTGTAACAGAATGATGTTAAAGGAGAAAAGGATTGAAAGAAGTAGACGAATTCTGGGTTGCGGGATGATACCACAGTGTCCAAATCTTGAGCATAACATAGATGTAATCACTCTTAAATGATGATAATCGGTAAATGGTATTGCCCTAAATTTAACCAGGTGCTGTTCATGTCCATAAAATGCTGAACATCATTCTCTGAGCCTTTTCTCAATTTTGTTGAGGTCGGATTTTCAGTCTAACTATGATGCAACTAAGCTTCGATATTTTCCATGAAGCGACCTCCACAACCAAATGGCGATATCAAAGTTCTGTAGTGATGCTAGTCGAACTTTTGAGAGCTCCAAATACCCGTAATGACCACCATAGATGTAATATGGCAACCGGGACTGATGACTTATCATGTTTAATATAAACTATAATATAATAAACGCATCAAGAAACTAAACCACGGATACAATCGTCGGACCCTTATTTCACCCACCCCATATTTCTTACAAAAATGATCATCAGGAAAGGGTGAATGTACAGTTTTTGTAGTTCGGTCTGGGCTTAATTACAGGCGATATAGTGAATTAGAGGGCGGTAGTGATCTAAAACAATAAACTCAACCCGTCATTAACACGACCCACTGCAGATTGTAGCACCTTCATAATGTAGCGACATTTATTTTCTTCGTAATATCGTATTAATATGTTCGGACACCTACCTGTGAACCATAATTTTATTACTCATTTGATGGAGAAACTCAATTTTTTGTCGCAATTTATTATAAAGCTTAACTTATTATAATGTATAGTAATTATTCGTCTTTATTTCCATTAACGGTTGCAGGTATAAGTAAAAACATAAAATAAGCAGATAGGATATAAAGAATTAAGTTGTGGAGTATGAAACTTCCTCAAAAGAATTTCAAGAGATACTTATTTAGAAAGTTACCAATAGCTTAAAATTATCATATTAGATAAAAGCATAAAAAGCACAAAAAATATCATAATAGAAAAGTAGATACATAGATTAGAAACACAATCACAGCGAATCTCAAAATAAAACTCAATGAAATGCACAACAAATTCAAATTAAACATCCTTCAAGTTTTCGTTTTTCCGCTATATCATGCGGACGCAGATGTTTAAATAGAGAATTTTATATTTTCATATATTTATATCCTTCATCGACTTGCGGATGAGGTTGGCTTGGTCCTCAAGGATGTTGATTGGTCCTTGTAGGTACACTATCTACTAACTATCAAACTCAATTATTATAATGGTGCAACCATTTGTATTATTTTTCTGTTCGGAAAATTTTACCTATAACATCTGCTTATCACGGTCAGAATATTGATATTAATGAACATTACTTAATCAAAACGCATGGCAAAAATAAGTTTTAAGGCAGTTATAAATATTTCCGTAACTAATTACATGTGAGATGGATACGAGTAGGAAATTAAATTCAGTATTAATTTGAGTCATTAAGTAAATCGCTTAGCTTGAAAAACTTAAATTATGTTGCATGGTGCAAATGGTACTATAATTTATGACTTTTATGTGCTATAAAACGAATAACATGTTGATTATAATGCTAAATTACCGGAATTTACACGTCAGGCTATCGCTACGAAATATATATTATCTCACATTGAAGGAATTATACATAATAAGTGCGACACTTATAGGCATGTATTTTCCAAAAAAGAAATATTAGTTTCAAATTGAGAATACCGTGAAAGTTTAAAAAAAAATTAGCATGATCATTATCAAACAAATCTTTGTAACTCTAATCCATAAAGTTATGTATGATAAACATGCCTGGAAATGAACTCAAATTTCCACTCAAGTAAATTACTGTACCTATCTATCACTAAGTAAATGTTACAAATAGATAAAAAAGAAGAAAATCCCGATGAGATTCTTGCTGTAGTTTTCTTAGACCGTGGTCATTTGCTCACTAACTTATAATATATCATATATATTGACGTTTTTAAGTTTCGTTTAGAGATCTATATAGAATAAATGATATTTGAATTTTAAATTTTGAATTGCAGTGATGTCAATGTTTCTAAAGTCACTGCCACTATTTAAATTCGGTTACGCTGTAATGAAGGAGTTTGTGGGTCTGTCTATGGACTCATCCACTGTCTCTGAATATTTGCTCTTATAAATTCTAGTAACCGAAATTGCAGCATTCGATTTCAGGTCTCCATACTATCTTCACACTAAGTTTGGCAGAACAAAGCTAGGAAGTAACAAAGCAAATGCCTAACCCAATCATCCTACCTGATCCGAAAGGACCGTTCCGAATAATATAGCAAATATTCGATCCATGTTGTTCAGTTGTCTCTTTACCTGGAAAGTATAATGTGAGAGTGAAAAGTTAGCAAAAAAAATCTATTACGTAAGCATTATTTCAGTAGGTACTCATTATCTAATCATTCAGAAGCCATGTTACGTAGTCATGTATGCTAAACAATTGATGTTCATACATAATATACCACTGAAATCATCGCAATCAATCATTGTGACCTCGGGGAGTTCCAGACGAATCTAAAATAATCAAAATTAACTAAAGTATACTATCAATGTACACATTCATAGTGTTTTAAAAATAATAACAGATCGGTGTGATGTAGTTTAAACTCATTGTGTGCTATCATTACAGGGTTGAAAAGCCGACATACGAATATCGTAATTATATTATCAAAATTACCACGACGATTGCAGGAAACGTGTTATTTAACGTTGAACCGATAAGATCTTATCGCGGCATGATCCTAATGCCCAACGTGTGGATATTATCGTGCCACCTGAGGAAATCGACCGGATATTCAGTGGATATTCGACACATGGATGATATATTTATTATACAGGCTGTATAATTTTGATGGATTTCATGAAATGGTTGTATTTTTTTGAGTTTATTGAATAGTATTTTTTGTATACTTTTATGAAAAATTACAATAATAAGAAAGTATTTATTTTCCACTTTTTTTTTAATTTGTTTGTATTTTTTTCTTTGAAATCGCAAGTAATTCTTGTTCGAAAGAAAGAACTGCTGCATTTAATATTGTACATATTCCTACAGACCAACTTACGCTTACGATTACGTTAGCGATATTCTAGTGAACCATTTCGAGCAACTTTTAATATTTTTCATAGTTAAGAACCTTTGTATTTGCTTGCTTGAATTTAATATGCTCAATAAGGTCTGCAGGTATAAAGTATTCAAATTGATATACCTATACTGTATTTATTTACCGCCATGAAGTAAAAGAGACGGTAATTTGTTAAAATTCTAGACCACGACTAGGTGTCATAGAAACTTTATTTAGGTGTTTAGTTGAATTGTTAGACGTACCTATAGCACAAATGTAGTCAATAGTACTGCCGTGGGTACCTACTAATGTAAAAAAATAAATCGGAAAGCTAGGAAACATTGATGTACTTATACTTGGATTACATTTTATGTGATATGCGATTATGTTTATCACTGTGTTTCATCATTAGGCTTCGGTATTTAATTTAGTTGCCTGAAATATGATACAATTACACTCTTTTCTATGTTGTACTATTAAGTCTTGGAATTCCTTACCAGCACAAGTGTTTCCTTCTTTCTACAAACTCGGGTCGTAAGAAAGCAACTGTCGAGGCCGTGAGAGTGGGGATGGCGTCTCAGGAACAGCACCTGTAACATAGACCACCATGCTTTGAACTGTACCCGTGCTTACCATTAATTTGACGACCTAAATATTAAAAAAAAAACCTAAATATTAATATTTAAGATAAAATTTCAAGTATTATTGAGGCTGAATGTATAATTTCGTAAGTTTTATATTCATTCAAATGTTTAGTATATAACTATTTATAAATGATTTATAGCTATCACTTAAGAATGTGCTAGTGTAAAGAAACTAGGTTCCCGTTCAGACCAAGACTATTTTACCGTTAACTGATTTTTGTCCTAAACTTGGCCCTTTCTTCACATATAAGCAATATGATATCAATAAACCCGATTCTGTCGAGTCGATGGCATTTCCACATCTCAATTCTGTATTCCCAGTGCGCTGCCACTTCGATTGCGTTTTCGGAGGCGCTTATAAGATTCTCCGGTGTACAGGATCATATTAACATGCAGCACACTCCAGCTGGTGAACCAGGGTCTGTGGAGCAACTCCACACATTATCTAGCTTCTTCCATATGTTATTTCTTAACTATATTTTATTCCAATTTAAAATACCATACCATTTTGCAGAAGATTGCCTAATCATTGCTTAACATTACTGTTGTATTATATAGTTAAGTTTAATAACTTCCTGAGCAAGAAACGCAGATGTACACACAGTTTGTGTCATTCCCAGACTATCACACAAAGTAACGATAATGTTTGCGTGATAGGTTGGTTGCAATACCCAGGTAGACGTTTTTTGGAGGTAATTGTAATTGTCACTGAAGATTTTGAAATTTTCGCAATGTCCAGTCACACGTTAGTTTTCTACTTGAGTAATGTTGCGTTTTAAATTTATTAAAGTGACTACCTACATAGCTGAGACTTAACCTTCAGCTTACCATCAGGCGAAGTGAAGTCATATTGACGTGCCCTAAATAAAAAAAAAAGAATTTTGAGATGACACACACACACACACACACACATGTAGTTTTTTTCCAGATTACAATTCTTGATTCTTGAATCGGGCTGTAAAAAGCATATTGAATCTATCAAGATAGGGATTACAATTTTTCGATCGTTAATTTCTAAAATGGTGCCCATATTTGTTTTGTTATTTAACTTTCATTCTAATACAGTAGTCAGGAAAGAACTAATTGTTTTAACGTATTTAGTAATGACAACTTACCCAAATCTGACAGCTTCATTCCATGGTCTTTTTGGCATGTCCTACCTACTCTTCCTTATATACAGGTGGCTCTCTTTCACATCTTCTGAAAATTATCCAAAGAGGAGAAACCGATATCGAAGCAAATAGTCGAGGCACAGAGTAATGTCCAGAGTATTTTTTATATTTCTTTTATTATTTGTATCAACGGATTGGTTTTAAGTGTTTTAAGTCAGGATAGGCTAGCAGAAGCAGGCCACGGCGGTAAGCAAAGTGCGCCTCCTCATATCCAGGGGCTAAATGGGAACACCAAGGTTCCCACATTAGGGGAAGGTGGTCATCTCAAAAAGATGTACCCGGGTGTATAATCACACCTCCGGTAATCAAAAACCCACAAACGGCGTACGTTTTAGTCGGTTCGAGTCCGACATAATCACCTCCACCGACTTTGGTATAGGGGGTATTCATGAGGATTTTGCACACGGAGAATAAAGGGTTAGCAGTAATAATACACATTACCTAATAGTTGGTAAAAGTTAGATATTTTTAAGTGCTTACCTTACAATCGTGGGCGTGCATTTCTAAAGATAAATAGACACTGCATATTCTACCCAAATACCATAAATTATGCGTGTTATTATACTATTGATTAATGGCACTTTGTGGATCTTATCGTTATACATTATTGATAACACACTTGTACTTTTCTATTATATTTATTATTGTACCTAACTTCACCTTGCAAAGGTGATTAGCAGATATAAGCATTCCAAATTCCTCAATATTTTTCATATGTGGGTAGTACTAAAATTAAGTATACCAGCACAAACTTTTTCCCCAGATTCGGGGAAATAGTGTGTAGTTTTTTATTTTAGAGTTATTACTACATTATATTAAAATAAGCTCCCCTAGGATCACAATGTCAAGGAATTAATTATATTATATAAGAAACAAATGTCCAATTGGAGATTAATCATGTCAATGAAAATGTATAAAGTCAAATTGCGAAGGAATGTCAAATGTAAAATTAAATAGGAATAATGTAAAATGAAATAGAAATAATGTGACATTAAATGAAATGAAATAAATGTCAATACAATGAAATTTTAAGATGTCAATATATGAATATATATTATTTATATGTACAGTAGAACTCAAAAGTGCAGTAGCAATCCTACGCAACTATAGCGTCAACATTCTAGCGCTACTTGTGACCTTTTTCTTTTAAGACAATTTACGCACACATGTAAATTGTTCTTCTGTACTTAAAGTAAAAGTAAGCGCTGTATAGTAATACAGTAAATGTAAGTACTATAATTTACTCCTTTTTACGTTACCTAAAGTAATGTACTTACATCATCTGATTTGTGTAGGCAGTGTCCATTGGTCTCTATGAAATGCACGTCACTGGGTTATACCTATAAAATCAAACGAGATTTTGTAGTCTTTGTACTTATATTGACACATAGAACTTGTGGTAAGTATATTTAAAATACGTACATTTTCTTAACGTTTCACAAAACACGTAGGACCGACATACTTCACGCAGAAATTAACATTTAATTTGAATACAGTGTGTCTGCTAATTGTACCACTTAACCCTATAACACACCACAGCGTTTCTGGTCAAAGAGTAGTTAGTATCACAAAATAGTGTTGATTTCAAGCGCTCAATACAATTTCCACAGGCGGCTCGGAAGTCGGAGGTCACAGAATGACCTCTATACTCCATGAGCGTAGGCCTGGGGCTGACGAGTAGAGGCACCTGTAACCCTGACAGAACCAGGCCATGGCGGCGGCGGTACGCCTCCTCATACCCGGGGCTAGGCCGAGACCCCGTGGTCCTTACTACCGTAGGGGGTAATTTCGACAAAAAAAAAATAGTATTTGAAAATGTAAATTTTAGAAGGTGTATTTCATGTGTGTGTACTTTCTGCAAGATTGTACAAATTATTTTTGCACGATACAGGGTTAGGATAGTTTATAGACAATATTTTACACAAAACATCATTAGGTACTTTAGGTGTATCTATGTACTTAGGTTAGGTACATACGCATCTCTGATAGGATAACTTTGCATTTTTGGCGTATGAATCAATAGAACATACCGTATATGCGTTATTACGACAAAGCTGCCTGTTTGTCTATCATGATAATCTGTGGACTGCTCATTTCAATTCCGTGTTGTGTAAACGCCCTAATGGACTCTGGTAATGTGACACGCTTGACGATTTTACTCACAAATTGTTGTACGAAACTCTATTACAATCTAATGACAGCCACCGTCTAATTGCGAGGTTATTACGTTTTGTTGTGCACGCGGCTTAATGATAGTACTGGGTAATTATTGGGCGAGGTGAAACCCTGAAGATGTGTCGAATTGAATTGTTGGTAGTGTAATGACGGGGTTCGGCTCGCCAGCTTGGAGCTCCGGATGCGTGCTGCCGTATTAACCAACTACCATTGCCCGCATAAGATTAATTTTTAATTGTTTCTACCTCCGGGCTACGTTTAAACTGGATATTCGTTGTTAATAAACACAAATTGCAGTATATATTGTATATTTAATAAGCATCTCGGTGATTGATATTTATTTGCGACTGTGTATCCTTATAGCATGTAATTATTTTGGACATAAAAGCCTTCCAGCCATCAGTTACCCTACAGAAGTATTGATTGATTGATACATTTAGTGACTATGTTGAATATATTAAAAGTTGGTTTTCTAAAACCTTCTTTGAAATTTAATTATACCTACTATTTTTTAGACATTTCTTTTTTTACGAGCTACGGTTTTATATATATTCAGGCCGCCGCCTAATTAATTTCAGGAATTTCAGGATCATTAAATAATAAATAACTTTCACTAAGATACGAACGATATAGATGTTAGTCGGCGTTACTTGGCGGAAATCCATCACAAGAAATTATATATTGGGGAGGGAGAAGGGCCCACCACTCACGTACGGTTTAACAATTCCAACGATAATAATAGCAAATTTTTACTAGTTGTCATAGGAAGGAATGTCAAACGGCACCCCTCAAAGCAGTAAAAAGACTTCTCACCCGAGGAGAAATATTGTCGTATGTACAATATTCCGCAAGTGCGAAATACAAACATCAAAACGTGTTTCCTTTCTATGACAATTAGTAATAATTTGCTATAGTTATCGTTGCAATTATTAAACCTTGAGTGAATGGTAGGTTCCTCTCCCTCCCACAATATTATAATATCTTTCATTAATTTTCACATTAATGATATTATTAAGACATTAGAAATGCCGGATAAATAGATGCATAACCCAAAAAATCTGTTATACTATATTTTTATAAACATAAAGCGCCATCATTAACCACGTGTAAGTGGAACAAAAAGTCGATATAGGGTTGTCACGACTGTCATCAGCCGGCTTCGCTGCCATGAAATATGGAAACGCATGTAATTCACCATATCGGTACAATCTCTACCAAGATCTGGAGCGACGAATAGATTTCGTGAATAATTTACCAGACAATGGACTGTCAACTCTTTTATTCTATTATTTCGGTATTGTCGTGTTCAGCGTCACGAGAAAGTGGCATTTGGGCGGTAATAACGTTTAAATTATGTTTGCGTAAGCCTTGTGAAAGCGTAATGACTAGCAAAAATAATAGCTCTTTTGATCAACTGATATTTTTGGAGGACAATTTTAATGTTGACGTACTTACCTAGTGATCTATAATGCCAACATTTTATTTATGAAAAGAGTCACCCATCGCTCTCCTGTTTGTCAATCCCTATTATAGGAACAGCCAAGAATAAACAACAACGAATTTGTAACCAAAGTAATGCTAAACTGAGTTTTTGAACGATCTTAAAAGTTTACTTATCAGGTGAAAAGTGCCTCCAAAACGGCCGTGCGGTTTTGGTCCGTTCGAGTCTGACATAACCACTCTCATTGACTTCAGCAGGTGGTATTTTGATTTATTTGTATATTTTTTCATGGATTATATTAAATTATAAGTAAATAAATAATCTACGACAATTACTAAATACACAACGCCGCCTAGACCCATAGTGGGTGGTGGGCATAGCTAGATTAGCTTGTGTTATAGGTCCAATATTCGTGCCGATAGGCATGTGTTATTTATTCTCCAACATTATACGTATACAGAAACTTTCAGACCAATTGTAATAGCCGTAGTGACGATGAAAACAGACAAGTTGTATACAGAAAAATCTCTAAAATAAAAAGCACCAAGATTATAAAACGAATCCTATATTTACGCAGGTGTCTGGTTATTACGCTAGCTTTACCTTTAAGGATTTCTGTTTCCTGATATACATGAGTAATTCTCATCATTTAAATGAAAAGGAAACCAAGTAAAACAAAAACAGAAAACCAAACTAATTTTTAACGTTTAAAATAATATCGTTGTTTTTGTAAACATGCCAATATTCTTTTAAAATTGCACATGCAAGGTAGAAAACCGCTAGTAAAGTGTTGTGAGGGGGATTTGTGTGTCGCGTGGTTTGGTGGCAAAATCCGGTCGACCTCTTATTTTTGCCGCGTCGCCTGAGACGGACCCGGATTGATTTATCGTACGGAGTGAGTCGCCCCAACCCGACCCCGGCTTACTCCTAACTAAGGTTTATTCCGGGATTACGCAAAACACACGCCACTGATCGCTGTGACGTGTGCCGAATTGAGAACAGCCTACTTCCTTGAGAATGTATGTGTATTATGTACTATTTGGGACAACGTAATTATATTACTTTATTTATCACGAGATTTACGAAAAATGACCATAAAACGCGAATGGTACGTTGTACACTTTGGTTTATATTTCAACTAGCTTCGCATAGTGGTATAGGTGCCGTCCTATGTTCAACTCTAGCGATTTTTCATCTTTTAGCTAATTAAAATATTGCTAAAAGCCATTTCTGAAGCAGAAAAATTGGTAATATCGTCATAAACAAAACTACTTAACATTTAAATAAGATTTCAGATTCGCTTTCTATAATTTTGCATGTTAAGAGGTCATAATGTAACCTTATTCTCAGGCCTTCAAAACAGCATAATAATATACCTATTTACATTTTAGAGTAATAAAGTTAAACATTCATGTTACTACTTCATCGATTACCATCATTTTAATTCATTTACAAAAAGTACAGAAAACCATGAATATTTATGACAGAAATCATTAATTTATTTATAGCATAATGTTAGCCAGTTTCAAAAACACATCGAATGGTCAGTTCGGACGAAGCTTTAATAAATCTCGGTTTTCTGTTTAAGTTATTACACCTATTAAAGGTAAAGTAAGAAGACACGTTCCGCCATTAAGGCAGTCTCGAGCTACGGGCCGGCTGAAGCGCGGGATATTATCGCGCCGCTTGTTGCCCGCGTAAAATAATAATGGCCGAACTTCCGGTGCCGGCGGCGTGGAAAACTTAAGCGAAAAAGGCGGGAAACGCCTCCGGCCGTCGCCGCTAACTTTGTTAACCGCTCGGATGTGACGTCACTTAATTTATTAACACATCCCTACCTCCGCCGAGAGGTAATTTTGGTTTTTATGACACTTTTCCACTTCTCACTTAACGTACTACAATATCGTAGCACCGTCGCGATGTCGTTATACTATAGTTTTTAAATACATAAATATTTTAATAAGGTAATAATTTTCCTGAGTTTCGATTTGAATTACTGAATAGGTATGTAGTGCAGTGGTAGGCGTAAAACTAAGTGCCCGGCGTTCACCCACAAGGTACTCTTAAAACATGTTATATTTGAAAAGAATTATGTCAAATAGTCGAACCTGTTCAGTACTAGTCAGTTGACATAGTTCCTCTGCCGCACCATTAAGTTTTGGAATTCCTTACCGGGCGCACGTATTTCCTTCTTCCTACAGTTCCTGGTCCTTAAAGCGGGGCGTAAAAAAGCATCTGATGAGGCCGTCAGGCTGAGCGCCACCATTGTAGCACTGTACGTGTTTGCAATGGTGACCCTCTTTCATGAGACTTTGCCTTCAGCTTAACATCAGGCGAGGTAAAGTCAAAATGACGAGCCATAAATAAAAAAAAGTTCAGCTGAACTTATTCGAAATGTCATTGTCTATCTGTACTTATAGTTGTTCTACACCATAACAATTCGCAGAGCAAAAATATTAGAAGTATTCGTAGTAAACATATTTCTAGTCTGTTTACGTGTTTAATCAGTGCTTTATTGTTTACAATGCACAGTAATTTACTAAAACTAGTTTACTAGCCATAAATGTCTCACAAATATTCTACTCCACTACCTACTCCAATAAACCAAGTTATCCTTGAAGACAATACCTCGCTATGGAAATTCTTACCGATTGAA
The DNA here is from genome assembly GCA_963691645.1 of Pelosia muscerda. NCBI lineage: Eukaryota > Metazoa > Arthropoda > Insecta > Lepidoptera > Erebidae > Pelosia > Pelosia muscerda. The sequence continues at coordinate 13,545,721 of OY829100.1, forward strand.
TAATTAGGAGAATTGTTTTCTTTTATTATTTCAAAATCTCTAGAATGTTCTTTTTTAAATTTGTGTTATCTGTGCAATCACCGTCAGAAGTAATTAAAAAGTTCTAACTTAATAATCATCATAATTAATAATTTTAACATTATTATCTAGAAAATACAATTAGGTACTAATACGCATGTGTTCATTGGAACACTTGTATATATGCGCGTGCTTGTCTGCTATCTAAGTGGTATAAAGAGAAATCCTACTTAATATTATAAAGGCGAAAGTTTGTTTGGATGGATGGATGGATGTTTGTTCCTCTTTCACGCATAAACGGCTGGACTGATTTGGTTGAAATTTGGTACAGGGGTAGATTAGAACCTGGAATAACACATAGGCTACTTTTTATCCCGGGAAAAGGTTCCCAAGGGTTGCGGGAACGGGAACAAAATTCCACGCGGGCGAAGCCGTGGGCATCAGCTAGTACAATATAAGGTATAAAGTAGTTTGTGTACTATTTCAGACTATAATAATTAATCTATACGGTTCTTCAACGAGTTTTTCACGATAAAGGAACAAACATCTATGCAACTGTCCTCATGGAGTTTCATATTTACAATATTAGCAGGGAGCTAAATTTCGTAGGCGATCAAACTTATAAATAGTTTTTCAGAAAATATATCTACATAAAATCAATAATCGAAACCGCACACAGAGCATGCGAATAAATACACATCGACTATCCAATAAAACACGGGAATCGTTTACAATTAAAGCTTTAAATCGGCAATAGGTGTTGCCATAAATCGGACGAGAAAACAATCAGCGAGCGCGCGTCGCTCGCAATTAGCGCTGCGTGGCTCGATAAATTTGCATTAATGCTCTCGAAAAATCCGAGCGGCAATAATTTTCACGTGCCATGTGTTGTATAGTGCACCCGGCGCCCTGTATACCGCCCTGACACCTACCTACCTATCTTTTCACGGCGGCTGATGCCAAACGGATCGACTTTTTTCTGCAAACAGATTTACTTTACTCGTATGTTGGTACTGATTCGATTCAGAGCCAAAACAGATGAATCTCTTGTTGCTTTCTTTTTCGTTACAGTTTTAAAGTGTAGGACGGTATTATAAGAGCAGTAGTGTAAGAAGTAAATATTATGGTCTTGGGTTAGTGTAATCTCAAGCACTCCGGTATAACTGATTCGAGATTTCTTTGCCTTAATGTTAACTTCTGCAATCTACAGGGATAGATAATGAAAATAAGGACAGGCACTATGCACTTGTTCGTAAGCTAAATATCAGTGGTAATGTGATTGAATGATTTATCAGAAAGGTAACTTGAATGAAACGATATTATGTAAGTATGGGCATATCTACTTATTTATTTCTTTATACTTTTTGCACATATAACTAAATCAGATGTAGGTACAAAGGCGGACTTAATGCCATAGACATTTTATATTAATCAACTTTCGGGTGATGTAGTTGTCAACCTCATCTAACATGATTATAATATTTCACAATATTTTGAAAAATTATATTTATTTGGTATTTAAGTACTACCTACCTATTACTCATAATATCAGCACCTGACAATATAGTACTTTTTAGGAAACCAAAGGTAGTAATAGTAATCTTTACGCCTATACATATTGAGTGGTTGAATAAGAAAAGTCACCAAAATGCAATGCAGTGTCTACCAATATTCGGTATTGGTATAGTAAGTTACATATATCTAATAAGTACTCGGCCCAACTGAGCTGCCACCGACTTTTGAGAAAACACGAAAGCAGATTGTTGCTCGAGAGACAAAAAAGGAAAGAAATGAGTAAGAAGAAAAATCTGAGAGATGGAATGAACAGAAAAAACTCTGTCGACAATCTAAACGACTGCATGAGTACAATGTATAAAATTAGAAGGACGTATTTCCCTGGTTGACTAAATCTATCATGGAAAACTGTGTTATCATTTTTCTAGGCATTTCTTTTTACCCTTGTCATTTACTTCACTTCAACCTATGTTTGAAAGTGGCGTATGACATTCACAATACACAACATAAATTTATAGAAAATTATATTCTATGTATCTGTAGGTACCGTGTTCGTTCGGGCATATTTTCACGTTGGCAATTCACGCGTATCCGCGCTTGATTTACGCAACGCCCCCTGCCTCACTGCATTTTACACTTTTGCAGTTCCGCGCACACCAACGCCTATTAATTGATATTCGCCGCGGCACTCCACACATTTTTATACAACTTTACCGATACGCTATTTTAGTTTAAAATTCTAAACAAAACGACTGGTAGACCAGTTTCGGTACTTCTTCGACAGAGTCAGAACAAATTAATTTATGCTAATTGAGTTTTTTTTTAGTTACAATGTGGCACAATTAATACGTTTTAAGTAAGACATTATAAAGACGTTTTTTTCATGTGTTTTTATGAACATCCGAATCTTTCGCTTTTGCTGTGCTTGATAATACGTAGGCGGCAAAATCAATTTAGCTGGCTAATAAGCACGTCCCCCGGCGAGTTAATGAATCTTATAATTCTCTATTGCCTCACGAGGCCTTGTACACACAACTTGAGAATCGAAACAGGTTTGACAATAATCACCGTTTGCTGATAAATACTCGATGAATCGAACGCGAAACTCACAGATTATATAAAACAGGCGATTTGTACGTTTAGTGCTGTACTTTATGTTTTTTTAATAGTTTATATATTTAAAGTGATATTTTTTATACGTTTGTCTCAACTTAATGACCAACTGAGTGGTGCAGGAGCGTGTCTGTCATGCTGTGCTATATGTACGATGTCTTTTATCGTTGTGTCTTATGTTCCAAATCTCTATGTGGGCTGTTAGGCTATGAAAAAACAATCGATTTCATTGAATCGTTTGATTATTTTATTGGAAATATAGGTACTGAAATAACCGTATCGTTGGCTTGCATACAATTTTATTGATAATAGTACACCCACAAAATCACGAATGTGTAACAGTACCTACTTGTCGTAAGAGATGCATCGAATGCCATAAACGTTGACTACGTTTGACTACTAGATTAATTCGTCCACTATACCTTAGGTTTTATAACAGCTCTTACGTTTTCAATAATATGCTATTCAATTTTATTTATACATTGTAACTTTAGATCTTTTTTCATTCAAAACTATATCCGGTATAGTATATATTATGTTTTTTTTATACGTTATTTATTGAACTTTTATAACATACATAAAGTCGAATGACAACTGTGCACTTGAAGCAGAAAATGTAGAACATTTTTCAAATTTTGTGAAGACGTTAACAGCGTCATTAAATAACATCTCTATTCACAATAAAATGTGTCATAAAAGTGTTTGGGTTGGACAGACAGGACGACGACCCGCCAGTGTAAGAGTGTCGCTGCGGGGGTAGGCAGCTCTCCTACTTAATATATGAAAATATTCAATTTTATAACATTTTGTACCGATAACATCTTCCTGTCGATTTGATATTTTCGGCGGTAAGGTAATATTATACGTTGGTCAGTGAATGGAAACCGGAGCCACGCTGCGCGCGCGCCTGCGAACATCGTAACTTAACACTTAATCATTTATATAGACACTTTATAGTCTCAAGAAGGGCTGGATGTGAGCTTGACTGTGGCCACAATCGTACGTTCACTGATCTATCGAGAGGAGACTCAGTAACGATGCAACCTGTTATATATTGCTACTCATTTGAATACAATATTGTCGTTGGGGTTATGTAAAACAATAGTGTTTTATGTTTGTCGTTAAACATTAAATAGTATAGATTACGACTACTTTACCTCAATAAATGTTTACTTCTATTTTCATGGTAGGTATATACTATTTTTTTTTGATAGAAAGAGAGAAACACAACATGTTATATGCAACATATTATTTTTAAAGACATACGAATAATCTATCATAAGTAAGAAGTATTACCTGTTAGCCTCGAAAACTCGAGTTATGCTATATAACACAGATAAATAAATAAATAAATAAATATAAATATTCTAGGACAATCTACACAACGCCAACTAGACCCATGGTAAGCATAGTTTAACTAGCTTGTGTTATTGGTACTAGAATGGAGGAATGGAATGGATAAACATACTTAGATATTTTTTTGTAAATACATACATTATTATACATAGAAAAAATGCAAATATTCATATTCATGCACACAAATATTTACATTGAGCGGGAATCGAACCCACGCCTCCTGCTTAGCAGTAGCGTTCACTACCGCCACGCCACGGAGGTCGTCATAGCAAATGTACTTACTGTCCAATGGAACACACCTTGATAAATGTGTATAAAAATCCATAAAATTTATGAAGGTTGCGAGAATTTCTGTGTTGTCAGTGTAGAGGACAAAGCAGACTTTTATATCGTCAAAGTGGTGACAACTTAAAACCTCGATCTTCCAACTGACAAGTTCTACTCTTCAGACTACCCTCACTATATAGTTATGATCACTGTGAATGTTTGCTGCAAACTGAATAGGTAATAAAAACTGCATCGACAGCACCATAAAAGTAGCCTCATATAAACTTGGACTTCAGAACAAGGTGATATATTACGGATTTTCACGCCACCATAGGGCTTTTGTATTCATATGAAATAGGTTTCTGCCTGATAAACTATTCCCTTTGAGGATGCGTAGAGAGATCATCAGATATGCAGTATTTCTTATTGCCTATGAAAAAGATTTTGAAATAATCGTCAATATTATATAAGTAAGTTAAGTAAGTAAGGATAAGAGGTAAGATTGGAATTAATTAATTCCACCTTCACATTTTTGTCTCATATTATGATGTTTCTAATAAATTATTATTTCTATATAGTGTATTCTACAATACCTACATAATTATATCCCTCCAGGCTAAGCAGCCAAACATTGTATTCGGTCCCACGTAATAGGGGCTGAGACTATTACCGTATTCCGGGCAATATTGACTCAAAACATGCATCTGAGCCCTATTCTTCAGTTGCGTTATACGACACTGTATGGGAAGAAATGGTTTGCGCCAAATTTTACTGTGCCGGAAACTTTGCACCTATCTAAATGGTTTTAAAATATTTTGTCTAATGTCATCCGTAAATTATTAGCGTAAAACATTCTTCATTTGGATCTTGTTAATATTTTTAAAACTGTGATATCGTTTATAAATTATTTTTCTTTTTATGATTATATTGAAACAAAATGCTAAATTAAACAGAAACTAAGCGTGTTCTATGACGAACAGAGCATTGATAGTTTTTGTGAGCAAAGGGGCAGAAAGCACAAAAGTCATAAGTCAGACTGCGGGAATGAACTGCGACAATAACTTAGAGGTCGAAGTACCTACCTCCGCTGTGTCACATTCAACATTCAGGGCTTACGTGGGCGACGGTAGCCGACGCCAGGCTTCTGTTCTGTACCTATATCATGTTACAGTTTTGCATAGTACAAATAGTTTTTTTATACCTATATGTAAAAGAAGTGAATGAAAATAATGTTGAAATTATCACAACACTTAATTAGAAGCTCCTTATAAGATTGTATACTTAGAAATATGTCCTAAAATAAAGCTTCTGGTAGGTAGTCTTGAGTAGAAACTTAACATTATACAAAATATATGTAAATAAAATCAATTTATTACGCAGTCCTATAGTAATTTAAATACAGGACGTAAACTAATAAAATACAGACTCACAATCATATAAATGTCGTCTGTAACGAAGTTTATTTTTATTCAAGCTGTGTTTGAGTATATCTTGAAGTGCGACGGGTATCAGTGAGAGTGAGTCAAGGCGGTGCCAAACCACACGAACAATGACCAGTGGGACAAGTTGCAAACACAAACACGCGACCGTACTAACTCCAAGTTATGAGTGTGAGTACAAAACGATCGTTAGTCAACGAAGTGCTACCTACCACACCAGCCCATAACACAGTTCATTATTTATATTAACAGTTTAGCAGTCAGTGGCCAGCAGTCTCGATCCCGACTTATAGCCGCGTGAATATGCGTGGGCATTATTTGTACCCTTGTTAAGCGCTGAGGATATTATAAAAATGATTCCTTTATCCGCTCTGTGACACTCGCTGGAAATTGGTCGTTTAATTTATGATCATCATAAAAAAGGATTCGAACTTGAACAGGTTGGAATTTCATTCATAAGAACGCAGAGGCGTTTGGGTCTTTATGGATGGATGTTTTCATTAATTTAACACCGATCGGGGGAATGCCACCGAGGTGTCAGGTGTCAGGTGACGGTGACACCAGATCCTGCGATAGCCAGGCTCGTGCTGCGACTACCGTTCAAACTTGTCGAACATTTATCAGCATCTTCTGACTTCATCGAGATTAATAAGTAGTGTATATTACTTGATTAGTTAAATTTAGTAGTAGGTACTCCAAAAAGCTCGTACAATGATCTAGACAGCCTATTATTTCTAGCTGTTGTTTGAATAAATGCATTCAATGGCCAAGACGTGTCATCGTAAATAATAAATACTTATATAGACTACACATTCCTCAGGAGTCGATTACGTGATTTGATATATTGCTATAATCAATGAAGAATTATTCTTGGACAGTAAGATCAGCCATTAGTCACTTAGCAGTATGAGATGATGGTACAGTAAAGCGCGTTATGTTTCCTGCGTTGGCAATGAGTGACCGTGGCATAACCGTGACGGCAGGGAGGCGATGCACGAAAGCACAGCATCTGATAAGCGACAATAACTCGATACGCGTTCCAAATAAGCTCAGGAGCGCATTAGTTACCGCGGTGACCGACACCGTCAGTTCGCTTAATCCACTCAAAACATTCGGAGACATTTGTCGGCTCACGGCAGGGATCGGGTGATCGATAGCGCGACTCGCCACAAAACGATAGATAAAAACCGATAAGTCAGAAGAAATATGACGCGAACAAAATCGGGAGATGTACGTAATAAGATAAAAGTCAAACAATGATTCGACCGCAGATTCGCCGCGGCATAATTTATGTGACAACGCGTGATGGACGAGCGGCGACTTTCGGTAAACTATTTACATACAGCGGCGGCCGCGCTGTCGGATTGGGTTCTGCTTGTGACAGAGGGTGGAGCTTAGTACCGAAAACAAATGTCACTGTTATTTATTAGGTTACGTTACTATTAAGCCTAAGACGGGAATTATGGTTTAAGGGTAACTGTGAAACGGTTGAACACTTTTTGTATACTATTAATTCGGTAATGAATGAAGTGCATGGCCCGTTTGAATGTAAGCGGTTATCGGTGCCAACAAATGTTGCAAACTGCCTCAATACAATATTGCTACTTTCAGAAGTGTCTACTTTATCCGTGGAAAAAATGAGATACGTACCTACTTAGGTAGTTACTATTTGTTTTTAGTTAGGTATAATGGCAGACGATCACTATGAAATGGTAATTGAGCTGTATTTATTCATGAATCAATATAATTAATAATTTGAATATAATTAATATAAATGGTGTAAGGGAAACAATGCCGAAGCCGTATTGCCTGGTAGTGAACCTGGTACGCTACACATTGCAGTAAAAAAAATTAGATTTGAAATTGTTTTTTTAAATTCTAATTTAAATTTATTGACGATCTCCGTGGCCTGGCGGTAGTGAACGCAACTGCTACGCTGGAGGCGCGGGTTCGATTCCCGTTCAGTGTAAATATTTGTGTGCATGAATATGAATATCTGCATTGGTGTGGGTGTTTCTATATTTTTTTTGAAAATATATGCATATTATACAATGTAATAAAAACAATGTAATAAATATGTAGTAAGTATTTACAAAAAAAAATGTATCTAAGTGGGATTATCCGCATTCTAAAAACTGTAACACAAGCTAGTTAAGCTATGCTTACCATGGGTCTAGGTGTGTGACGTAGTGTATAACATACATAGGGCAAATGTCACGGTACGCAGCGGACAGGCATGCAATCATTCAAAATGATCTCATCATCAAAAATTCTTGGACACAAACAAATTTTATTTTCATTTTTTTTTTACTTTGTCCTAGAATATAATAAATATTCTAGGACAAAGTAAAAAAAAAATGAAAAATAAAAATTTATTTTTATTTTTTTAATATTGAAAATGTTTTTATATCGTTTAACTGTCGTTATCAGTCTCCGTCGTATTAGTAAAACAAAATGAAACAATAATTTCACCAAAACCCATCAACTCGCATTATGACGCCATTTTTTATGTTTTTTTATAAAATTGTCGTTTCATTTAACTTGACTGATACGATGGAGAGTAAATAAACCGAAAAAAACTCACAAAGAGATTTTTTATCCCGGGAATAGGTTACCATGGGTTGCAGAAACAGGATCAAAATTCCACGCGAAATTTCGGGAATCAATTAGACTTATTTTATTTAGAAGTGCCTTTTTCCCACTCCATTATCCGTACACCTCCGCGGTACCATATTAATGCAATGTCATTCAATGCTACATCGCGCTATAAAAGTTTTCACGTTCAATAACATAAGGTTTAACATCTCAACTTCAGACGCCAGGGCTGTGGTGTTCCAAGAGCGAGATTAGGAACCCTTGGAATACCACAGCCTTTCATTTTTTTCCCCGTGCAGAAATCCCCAAGGATACCCCCCGCCGAAGTCACCGAGTGTGATTATGTCAGACTCGAATCGATCAAAACCGTACGACTGTTTTAGGCCACCGGTTGCCGAGGGTGAGGTAGCCTTTGGCATATTCCTCAAGCCTCGGCCGACCTAGGGCCAGCGAAGGCCCTCTCGGGTGTGGGACTACGGTCAACTATTAGGTAGGTAATCTGTGTTACATTGTCCACATCTTGCCCCGGATAGGGAGCGCTTCACGCTGCCGCCGCGGCCTGCTTTTACTAGGGTGACAGGCGGCTACACCTGTCACCCCAAGGCCTGCCCTCATGGAGACCATAGGTCACAAGAATACCACAGCCTGAACGTTTGCTCTTTTTTGGGTTCCTTACCTCAAGAGGAAAAATCTGTTTTTTTTTTTATAATAATATAATATCACGTATATCCCTATATAAGGGGGTAGGCAGAGGTGCTAGCACCCACATTTCGCCAGTTTATATTTAGGTCCCAATGTAATAGGTGGCGAGCCTATTGCCATTAACCATTATCTGTTTTTTTATGTAATATGATTTCGTTGTTCTGTCCATCTGTCTGTCAAGGCTTTTTTCTCAGGAACGCGTGGTGATATCAAGTTGAAATTCACACCTAATACTCAGATCTGTAACGGTTTAAGCAGTAAAAAAATCATAAATCTATGTCAATGAAATCAAAAGATTACGAAACGTTTATGCACTTATAAGCAACATTATAACCGCGACTCCATCTTTCTTCTATCATTCTCTTATATCATCCATATTTGATACAAACTAATTTCTTTTTTATTTCGGGAAGTTTAAAGAGTTTGAACTAGTAAGTAGTTCAAACTCTTCGAACTTCTCGCCTGGGTTCACGTTCCCGCTCCCGTGCCTCTTTTCGGTATCGATATAGCACCGAAAGGGCTCGCGCGTCCAGGATCTATGGAATCGAACCGGCGAGGATACTCGCCGCGTCAAAGGATATACTGTATGAGTCTCCTACAGAGGTTTAATCACCTGAGATTTCCAATTGCGAAGAAGAGAAAACTATAGTTGACGTAACAACAAACTGATCAAGTCACTAACTTCTGCAACCAAATAAGATAACAAAGCATAGTGTCTACCTAGAATAGATCAAGTTGGTATAGTTCAAGTCTACGGAATAGTTTGTAGGGTGGATTCCATCGAGGTAGATCTTCGCAACACGGTTGTTCCCAGGGCGCTCGCTGTAATTGAATCAAAAGCTCGCGGCCTCTCGTCTGCCTCGGCCTGTTCCTTAGCACATCAAGTTAGATTGTTGCCGTATTAGCCCGGTACGGGATGCAATAAGGGTGTGGTTATTACAACTGTCTTAATGAACTTGCTATGCTAATACTAAGCTAATATAAATACCGTTAATTGATCTCATATTATTAGAAGATTAAATTTAAAATTCCTTTTTTTTAATTTTATAAGGTAGTGTAGGTAGTATGAAAATGTTTAGATGCTTGTTGCTAAATTACCGCTGCAAACGGCTAAGCTGGCTAAAATAAATAATAAATTAGATTACATTATAAATCATAGGTAATCATAATTTGTCATCAAAGTTTAAGTTACTATAGTATTCATACAGTTTTTTCACATGGATTCAGGTTAAAGAGGTTGTAAGTACCTATCTATCCACCAGAAATTCGTGTGTTGCAAAGGTGGTGGCTGTCACTCTGACTGGTACAAATTGAGTTGGTAGACACAGAGCAGAGTTTAGTAGAGGACGGTCGTAGTTGAAAACGTTAGGCGAGCGACAATCCCCGCGGAGACAGCGTCGAGGCAACCTCGCGTTTTTATCTCGCAGTCCTCGCTCGGCACGGTGGCGCTCGACGCGCTCACTCGACCGTGTAATTGGATGAGAACGGCGGAGATCCCAATAGCGCGCCCTTATCTGTTCGCGGCAAATCCACCCCCACCCTGCCCTCACCCGCACTTCATCCCTGGCCGCTCCGACAATAAGTTTTTAGTGAGTAATTCAAGATAACCCCTTGATGTTGTTCATTTTCACACTTCCTTTCGCGAGAACAGCTCTTTATTGCGTAATATGTAACTGTCTCATCGCCGACGGGTGTCCCGGGGGCGCATACACAAACTTCGCCCCTTTTATGATGTTAATGCGATCGCCTCCGACCCTCCTATCTGGATAATGATAATTGCTTTTTCCGAAATTATTGTTTGATGTTGTCGCTTGATGTAATTTCGGAACGTCGTTTTAAATGAAGTCTTGACTTTTTGACGTTAACAGGTAATTTGTCTTAAACAACTTTTAAATGGTCTATTTGCGTAATTATTGTACTTAAAAATTAGTTACTCCATTATAGTGTTTATCTTTTACAATCTATATTTATTTTATTTGTAATGAATCCATAATTTCTTCACATTATTTTTAATGGAAGTAGATCTAACATGATGATGGCCAGGTGGCGTAAGGTTTCGAGAGCTTTTATGCACTACCTACTGCTTTGAAATATTAGTAGGCAGAGATATTTCCATACTCACATGTTATCTATTATCTACTTTATGTTATTTTTCTTATGAATATCCCTACGGATACCCTCTCGATAACCAGCGGTGCGGTTATATCGGATCCGAACTGACTATAACGCACCTTGACTGACCCTGGATCATCTCTGGCTTTGAGATGACTCCTAGGGTGTAAGAACCACGGTGTCATCCATATGCCATGGAATAGGGAGTGATAATAATGTTCACCAAACAGTTTAGCCACGTGGTTTCAGGCAGAATCAAATTTGGACCACCTTAGTTCTTCACATGCGGTGTCGTACAAAGCAACTGAGGGATAGGGCTGTTTAATATCGACATATAAATACCGACCAGACTCAGCCTGAGTCAACAATACCTAAATACGGTATATCCTAAATACGGTAATAGGCTCACCACATATTACGTGGGTCGGAATACTACAGTTGGTGAAATATGGGTGTTAATTTACCTACCTCTGCTCAACCCGAGGGAAATATTTAGAGCTACACGAAAATCCTTACTCCATTTAACATATTTCCCTAATTAATCTATAACGTCACGGGAGATAAAGCGGAAGTTACGTAACTCCGGTCATAAAAGTTGACAAAACACCACAGATTTCGTTTAATGCAGTACGGTGCTGTGTTTATCTGTATCATTTACTTGTGATACGACTCTCTGAGGCCGGCAGCTCGCGAACTGTCGTCGTATACAGCGCTATCAGATCGGCTCTCCCGGGCCCCGCTATCTCTTCACCTAACTGCACACAACAACTGCTTTGCTACAACACATGTCTGTATATTTTAGTGTTGATAATTTTCATTATTTGTACGTCAGTTACGTGCTTTTCATAAGCAACAGTCACCTGAGCGCTTATACCTGGGACGCAAAGTCTAAATATCGTTGTGTAGAATGTCCAAGAATATTTATTTATTAATCTGTATTGCACTTTCCGCCACTTCGGTGTGTTCTTGTACACCTTATTTCTTAGTATCCACAATTTCTCAGCACTTATTGTTTAGTTGGGGCAAGTTGACGAATCCAAACCCCACATATAGCACCACAGAAGTGAATCAACTCTTAAAACATAGAAGTTGGTTTCACAAGAATGCCAAATGTTTCTTTAATGCCAAAAATTCTATACCTATATCAAAAAAATTAGTTGCACTGCTCACCTGCTCAGAAGTCCAAAATTGAGGTCTTACAAGGTTTTAATATACCAGTTAGGGACAATGTAATGATCGACTAACTTCAATCTTAATACCCATTCAATAACGCAAAAGCAATTTCGAAGTTCGTAGAACAATTTCGTCAGATCAAAACACGAATGAAGCTCATCCTCACTGGGATCAATACAAGAGGCACGGTGTAGAAGGCAGTCGCGGCTCACGTCGCCAGCACTCATTTAAGGATCCGCCGAAAACTTATTTTTTACTGTGTTCATTATTTTGAGTGAAATTGCGAGAGCATTAAGTTGAGTATAGGGTGGGACGCGACGGGCCTATTACCGACCGCCTTGTAATCAGAGCCTCGCCGTCCGCTGCGCGCCAACACAACACTCGGAACACATATCATTAATTTGTTAGCGATTTCTTGGACTGTTCTTCGAATTGCTGAGAAGTGACACAACGAGTAACTGTTATTATTAGGTCAGTGCTCATGCCGGTCACGTTATTCGTAAAGCAGTATTTTACAAATTTTCAACACTAAATGCTGTGGTTAAACTTCAATTTAAACGTAAATACCTATCGAAAACCGTTTACAGAAGTGTAACCTACTATAATCGCCGGGGAACAATCCGACCTCACCTGATAGCTTAGGCTCGTCAGCTTCGTCAGAGTTCGTACGTCGTCGGCTAGCACTTGGATTGGAAGGTGAGACGGCATTTTTCGCACTGTGTATTATCATTCACCAAATTAGCCAAATCTTAAGATATGCGAACCCCGGGTTCCACAGCGAAAGCGATATATTAATCAGCCAAGAGGTGCGCCAAGGGTCACCAATCGGGCATACCTTCAAGATTAGACTGTGCTTCTATTGTGTAATTTTTTTAAGAACAGAATCTAAGTAGCCTTGAAATTCGATTCGAAATGATGTCGATATACGCATTGTTATTAATATATTTAGCATAATTTTACACTAAGATGCTACAATAACGTAACATAGGGTCGTTATTGGCGTGGCGGCGGACAGTGCGGCCGCGGCCCGTGGCAACGCATCATAAACGTGCCATCGGCGCGCGAGCCCTATAATTTCCACCCTAATTTTCCCATTTTAAACCTGTGATCCAAATTAGGATTTGCATAAAATTGTTAATGACAGTTAACGCAATATTCGACGTGTCAAAATTGGCGTCTACCTATTCCAATTTTAATATGGACTATATTATCGCCAAGATCGATTCAAATTGGGATCTCGTGGATAATTTTACTTAAGCATTCGGTTGAGCAGGAGCTAAAAAAATAATGTGAACGATATTAGAATCGGTTTTATAATGCCGTGCTCGAAATTTTAATAATGCCTGCTAAGTATCTCACAATGGGAACATTCGGCTCGAATTACTGTCATGAAACGGACAACGCAACGGCACACGGGTGACCGCAGATTGCAAGTGTTCGGGAACGATAGAATAACTTGGGTGGCAATAATTACTTATTCTAACACTTTATTACGACTAAATAATGATTATAAGTGGGAGAACACGGCCGGTGGCGTGTCTTCTGTAGCCTGTAATCTCAAGCCGGCCCTCAATCACACATTTCTCACCCGGGCGCGTTGAAAAAATAATGCCTTTAGAGATTCGTCTCCTATAATTTGTTGGATGCCGCACGTCCGCCGACCGCGTATGAAACTGATGCACAGCCGAAACGTATCAGCTGAATCGTTTTCCATTCCATTGTTATTTTATTTAGACAGTAGCTTTCTAATATACCTACACTATAATTTTCGGTAGATAATACAGTAGTATAATTGACTTTTGTTGGGTTTTTAATATAACACTTTGAGGGAGGTGGTCACGGATTGGAAGTCACTATGAATGAACTATAATAGCTCATGCACCAATAAAAAGCATGATACCTATTTATTTTGTGTATAATTGTACATTAGAGATTTGTACGCTTGATGTTTTGTTGTTCAATCAGAAGAATTTGACATAAAAGCATCTATCCTGTCAAACATCTATTCAAATCGACATATGTGATATTGTGACCGTACCAAAATTCACGAAATTATGGGAAATCTGCCGACAAGCGTACATTCTATGATATGTTTGGACAGTTGACTGACAGTTGCTTTCGATGAGGAATTATGCGGAACCGACAAGTGACGTTGAATGGAGACAATACAATAAAAGTGGTTTATTTCCACAACACTGTCAAATAGCTAGCGGCATTATGACAATGTGCGATTAGAAGTATAAAAACCATAATATTTTTGTAATTGTTAATAAAAAAGTTGGTTATTTACTCATGTTTTTGATTTTTTTATACTATTACTATTATTAGGACGCCAGCTTATACTATTTCAATTTATTGAATAGGTACCTACTAGCGTATTTTTACTAAGTAAGTATGAATGTAGAAAAGTATTTATCAGTGACCATTTAACAGCACACGGATTTAGATTTTGCACATTGGGTTCAAATGAATCACATCGGTAGTTTAATAAATGAGATTCGAAACTGGGACCACTCGATCGTAATGCCGACTCCTCCACCACTAAATTGAGTGTGTTTATTATTTATTGACCTCGAGTAGCTTTATTCATACATAACCCATACCTTAAAAAATGGTTAAAAATCAGTAGGTACATTTGGATAGTGCCTATATAAATGTACGATTCTATCTAGTTCTACCTTTGAATTGATTAGTTTACGAGTACTACAGACAAACAACTGAGTCATCTCTTTTTCTCTGACAACTGATAAACTACAAATATTATTGGCAACTGGCAAAAGAAACACCACATTCTGGGAACTTCGATACCATCGCTCGACATCGCAGCGTTATGTTGGCCACACTGACTGTCACTCCGGCCACACAGCTTGCTGTCAGCCAACATGAACGATTGCTTTTTGAATGCTACCTACAGTTGTTACCCTGCCGGGTACCGTAGCCCGCAACTCATCCGCACAATGTTCATTCATGTAAGACACTTCTTGTTGTAATTCCACAAAACGATGTTAACCTTATTGTGTCTTAACGTTTCAAGTATATCGTTTTAAATATTTTCCTGTAACTTGCCATCACATAAGAGAGTGGATAAACATACTTAGGTAGATACATTTTTGTTGATATTATGTACACTCGACAAAACATATAGTATCCCACCTTTACATGTGTGTGTTATTTCGATACGATGTATTTGACAAACGTTGAGAAATTGGTCAAACGTTTAATTTACATGTGAGGTAAATATCAAAAACTCGTTTGATTGATTTGATTCAAATTCATTCGTATTTATTACTTACTGTTTCTTTAGTAACAGTTCATAAATCTCTCATGTGTTATTTTTAAATGTACGAGTTTTCGTGGTTTCGGGGCTCACAAGATCGCTCTTCAACGAAAAATGATTTCATAGTTTTGAGTTCGAATCCTAGTATACATTTGTCTTTTTGCATTTAGTATTTATTTTTATACAAATAATGTGCAACTTATATCAACTAGAGGGTAGTCAATAATTAACGTCAAATACTGACATTCTACACTACCCTCCTTTTCAATAATATTTGTCTATTGAAATTTTGATTATTTATTAACTACCAGATTTGATATCTTGCGTTTATATAATTTATTTTAATTTTCTGTTTAATTATGTTACTCATCTTACGACTCTGGGAGGAAATATATTCGTTACACAAACATTGGTTGACAATTCCAATGCAGTAGAGGTAATTTTCAATTGGTGCAATGTTTAGAAGGGTTATTCCCAGAGGTCCACGATTCTTTTGTTTGTTATTTCCCTTCCGGGTCCATGAGATAATAATATGCATTTTTAAATGTCCATACATTCATTCCCAGCGGGTCCATGAAGTTTGTCAAAAGTACAGTCAGCACTACAAATGAAAAGAGGTGTGTAAATTATGAAGTAGTAGACATTATTAAGTAGTATAATTAAGTAGACATGAATTGGTTATATTTTAGGTCCGCCGGTCAAAATGTCTATATCAATTGGGTATTTGACTGTCTAGTCAAATCACAGAACAGCAGGTCTAAAATGGCCATTTTGGATTTCTCATCTAAAATATGTTCATTTGCAGATCAGTAGGAGAAAAAATTAAGACCATAAAATGGCGATATTTATAATATTTTATTTGCAATATGTTCATATTCTACTTGATGTCGCTACAGCAAAAATCAATAAACGAGTAGAGACGCGCTGAATCCGTTGTGCAGTGTTTACTAAATTAAGATTTTGCCATTAATACAGCGTAAAACGGTAGTTACGAGTATTATGTTCTTTAAATTTTCACCTGTTTCCAAAAACAAAAGAAAAATGAAATGATTCGCGTTTAAAAAACCTGAATAGGTAAAAACTATAAATAAGTTTTCTATTTATTTTTATTTCAGTGTGGCAATTTTTTTTGACATGATTTTAAAAAACAGTTGAGGCACGCCATGTTTATTCGCATTCATTGTAACTAGATGGCGACAATGTTTTAGCAAACTTTTCTAATTTTTACTATAAAATTAACTTATTATAGGTATATAAAAATACACTAAACACATTATTCAATATGACTGAATAAAACTAAAAATATCTAATCTATATTGATACTGCAATAATAGTAAAAGTTATAAACAAAATTTGTCATGGCGCTAGATGGCGGCTTCCTAAAGTAGCACTATTTTTACGAAATCTTTGTTTAATACATTACCAACAAGTTTTATATATATGCAAATAAACAGCTTTAACTTTTTTTATTTGAATATTTAAAAATTAAAGAAATGAAAAGAAATAATGAACGTGTTTCTGTGATTAGATTCAGAGGCGTTACATAAGGTAAGTTTAAGGTTTAGGCACGTTAACTATCTTAATAATACAACAATTAGGTACAATGAAATCACCAAAATGAACACAAACACATACCTAAGTCCTGACTAACATGTATGTACACTATAATAATTGTGTGCATTACACTATAATAATTGTTCGTTATTGTTGATAAAGAGTTTTTATTTATCTATTAAATTTTCTTTTATTTCTAGTATTTATGTTAATCAGTTGACTACATAGTATAAAACAAAGTCTTTCTCATCTTTCCATCATATCCCTATGTGTGCGAAGACACCCTATGTGTGTCTTTAAAACTTCGCAACGGATTTTGATACAGTTTTTATTAATATATAGAATGACTCGAGAGAAAATTTTATATGTATAATATGCACATTTTAGTAGAGAAACACTACTCATTTTAGATGTTCTTAATCTGATGTTGCCAATAAACACCTATTTGGACTTTCATTGCATACGCTGGCTGAAACCCACGAGGCAGATCAAAATAATGTGACACAGAAATGTGTACCTTAAAAAGATCAATAAATTAGCATAATATATCTCTTTAGGATAATCATTTTTATCTTTTACAGATTACACAAAAACAATGTATCATTTTAGTTATGTTTTTAGCAATCCATTCCTTATCCATTGAATACTTTATATGCGTTGTGCATCCTTCAAACTATGCAGTTACATACAATAAATAACTTAAAAGTTATCGCAAAGGGAAAATTAGATATGCGTGATGAAAAAAATCAGCCAAAGCAAAAAATTAGGTGTAACCCAATTTATTCGTCCACAGAGGATAAATTCACAAGACCAGTTGCTTGCTTAAAAATTTTTGTTATTACCAGAAAGTTCATTTAAAAAAACCATTGTTAGGCATATTTGAAGCACTTATTTTGAATACTCAAACACTTGTATGATACTTCTGATACTACATTTCGATTTAAAAATCAATGCTGCTTTGCTGACTGTACCAAAATACCTCATGGACCCGGTGGGAACTAAAAATACATTTAATTTAAAATGCCATGGACCCGTTGGGAATAAATGTATGAACTTAAAATTTTTGAAAACAATAGATTCGTGGACCTCTGGGAATAACCCGTTTAGAAGATTGTCAAACAAAGTCGAAGAAATGTTTCAGTAAGTAGAAGTATATTGAGTATTTTTGGTGATAATTATTGTATAGTGGTCTGTTTATCGTGTTTAATTAAGTTGTGTTTGTTTTAGAAGACAACCATGTAGCTGTGGGTCGATCGTTATGTAGAATCAGAAGTAATAGACCATTGTTGATGATCCCAAGGCATTATTGAATTTATGAATATTATCGTTGCACCAGAAAAAAACTTTAGCCACACATACGAAGATTCACAAACAGCTGGATTAATATGCATCAAAGAGAATTGATATCAATCTGATCTGCATCTTCTATCTTAATCTGTTCTGTAAAGGAATATATTAGATTTTTACTGCTGCATTAGTGTTCAATATCGGTAAAAAGTAGCCTGTCGGATTGTGTTTTAGTCATTTAAAATATAAACATTATAGTGATGCTAAACAGTGAATACGTCAAGGTACTTTATGATAATAATTAATTATTATGTATAACATGCGTTAAAATTTTGTTACCATAATAAACATTTATTAGTGAAATAGTGTTATACTAGGCTGGATTTCAAAACTGTTAATCAGTTCAACCGAACAAAGCTTTAAGGTTTTATTCAATGTAATTCATCGAGTATATAGTAAAAATAGTTCTATAGGTAGACTAATTATCTATTTTAATTGGTGAAATTTAGTGACGTAATGTGTTTGAAATCAGCTTAGATAGGACGATATACGGAGGATTATTATAATGATTTCAAATTACCTATTCGCTAATTATTTGTCTTACTGTAAGTCATCATTCTCCGAACCTTTCCCAACTCAGTTGGGGCCAGGTTTCCTGTCTAACTATCATGCGGCTGAACTTCGATATTTTACGTGAAGCGACTGCCATTTGACCTCAACAACCAACCGTCCAATGACCAATGGCGATATCGAAGTTCTAAATTAGACAGGTCGGACTTTTGAGGGCTCCAACTATCCGTAACGACTGCCATAGATGTTTGTATGGCAACCGGGACCGATGACTTAACGTGCTCTCCGACGCACGACCAGACCAGTGCAAACAGCCATATTCATGCATACAACTTTTTGCACTGAGCGGGGATGGAACCCGCGCCCCGTGCATAGCAGTCGGAGGGACTGTAAGTATACTTTATTAAATACACGTTTATTATAGTAGGTACTATATGTATATAGTATATAATGTAATGATATGGTAGTAGTATATGTATGTATAAAGTACCTATATAGGTAGTATTTGTATATCACCTAATATTATTATGCCTATTGTAAACATAATGTTTTAATATAAGATAGGTACTGTATAATTACATGAATAATTTTATTATAAGAAAGAAAAGCAGACCCACCTGCTTTTAATAATATTAACTTAACCATAAGAGAGTAATGTTATTGTTTATGTAATTAGAAATTATTATATTTATATAGGTAATAGGTATTCACTATTAAATTCATCGCGATATTTACCATGTTTGTTTATTTCTTTGAATAACAGTACACCGTGATCATGGCGCTTGCAACAGAGCCGAAATATCGGTTATTCAAAGAAATAAACAAACATGGAAAATATCCCGATGAATTTAATAGTGAATGTGTAAATGACCATGTCAATCTAAAATCATAGGTAATAGGTATGTTATAATTTCTACAAAATAGCATGTTGATTCACTACACTTTTAATGAATTCTCCTACTGAAAACAAATACAGTTATAAAATGAGCGTACAGTCTTATGTCGTGTCTTGGTAGTGCTTGTGCGGCTAAGCACGTAATTAATTTCCTTGCGATTTACACCGCAAAGCAAGGAATCTGGTCGAAAAAAATATTCTAAATTTATTTAGCTGCAATATTTTCGGTTAGTAATTTATTTTCAGCATGCCCATCTCTTTTTCAAAGTGCCCAAGTGGCGACATAGGCTCGCCCCCTGTTACGTGGGACCGAAAATCATAGCTAGCGAAATGTGAGTGTCTATTACATCTCTGCCTACCCCTTCGGCGTATGTATGTATGTATTAATGTAGGTATGTACATTCTTATCATTGAAGTGGGCGCTAAAGATTTGCAAAAATACTATTGTGATTTTTGTATTATACTCGCGCCTCATCCTTCGAGATTAGTCCAGTAAGCACATGTAGTACCGCATATGTGTCACCACCCTGCACTATTTGAGAGTTACAATTTCTTTTTTTTTTTTTTTTGTGGGTACCTCCTGTATGTTACCTTTGTCCTGCGTGTCGCCCGTTCGTCATTCGCATTTTAGTGCTCAACCACTCAACACTCATACAGTGTCGCGCAGTTCTCACAACTTATTTTAGTGTTACCTCGTTACTATGCCAAAACATAAGCGTTCTCACTCGCGTGAAAAAAATATAGAATATTATGAAAAGAAAATTAGGAAGTTAAGGCAACGAGAAATTTGTGAACAGCAAGTCAGTGAGTCTAGACAAACGTCGGATTATGAGGAAGTTATGGATACTCAGGATATCTCTGCAGGTAAGGTATTTTTTTCCAACTATCCTATATAAGTGTTTTATTTGTGATCTGTACATACCTATGTACAGTTAAAAATATGCAACCTGGACAGTCATTGGGGCTGATCCGACGCATCAAAATTTATGCAACCTTAACGGTCATTGGGGCCGATTCAAAGCATTGAATCACGGTTGGCGTTCCTACCACTGGGGTTTGAAACCTAACCTTATTGAATTAAAAATTTAGACCTACCTACAAAAAGAATATAATTTTGCAGCTACTCCAGTGCTACGACCAGATGATTGGTTGTTGCCATGGCCCCAAAACGAGACGGTAACGGAGCCACAGCCTTGCGGAAAAGAACTTCAACCTGATTTTAGTATCGAAGAACCACAACTTGAACCCAACCAAGAAGAAAGTCGACCTGTGCCTAATTGTACCGAACCACAGCCAGGATCAAGCTGTGAGCCGGTAGGTGATAATCCCGAATGCGATTTAGACATAGCTATCTACGGTGAAGAACCTGAAAATAGAGATAAACTTGGTCCTGAAATTCATAGTAAATTAGCTAAACGCTTAATACACATGGCAAAAGAAGGTGTAAGCAAAGAAGACCGAACAAAGTTATTATTGAAATACCCATTACCAGCTAATATAGTCCAGCTTGATGCTCCTCAATTGAATATGGAGATAAAAGCAGCCTTACTTGAAGCTGCTGTTAAACGCGATAGGGGCATTGAAATCAAACAAAAAGAAATGTCAAGCGCTATCGCCTGCCTAGCAGGAATTATTAATGACCAAATAAAATGTAAGACTAAAAACGAGGTTTTGGAACTAAAACTATTCGATATGGCCCAAATTTTATGTGACCTTCAACACGCAGACTCGATTACAAGAAGAAATTTTGTTCTCTTTACATTGAAAAATGATATGAAAGAACATTTAAAAAATACTTCTATAGATACCTATCTTTTTGGCGAAAATCTAGCTGAAACCTTAAAAGCAGCAAAAGCTGTAAATAAGTCTGGAGTAGAACTAAAGGCCGATACAATCAATAGATCGACCAATAATACGCTTAAAGGATCATCTCAGAGGTCTTTAAACCGCAAGGCTCCCTCCCAGGCACACAGGCTGCCTGTGGGGACGGACGGCGCCACAAGCGCCCCGGAGCCGCGAGCCTGCAGCATCGCGCGCGCCTCACCCGCTAGCGCGCTCGCGCTATCTACAGCAGCAGCACGCTCGCTCATCGAAGATGTCGTCGCAAGTACATCAGGGGACCTATCAACGGCGCCGCTATTAGATGGACAAATAGTTAAGTATGCTGGTCGCTTATCACACTTCTTACAACAATGGTCGGCTGTCACAGACGACCAGACAATTCTATCCTGGGTTGAAGGATATAAAATAACTTTTACGTCTCCTGTAATACAACATACACTACCCACGAGACCAGTGTATTCGAATAATGAAAGAAATCATTATTTAGAAGCTATAAATAATCTTCTTAGTATAGGCGCTATTTCAGAATGTTCGCCGTGTAAAGGTCAATTTATTTCAAGTATTTTCTTGGTGCCGAAACCTAATGGTAAAACACGATTTATATTAAATTTAAAGAGTCTGAATAAATTCATTAAGACTGATCACTTCAAATTAGAAGACCTAAGGACTGCTCTAAAACTTGTTACAAGGAACTGTAAGATGGCGTCCCTTGACCTCAAGGACGCATACTTTCTTATTCCAATAAATAAGGACTCCAAAAAATACCTTAGATTTTATTTTGAAGATAAGTTATATCAGTTCAATGTTTTACCATTTGGTCTATCTACCGCTCCATATGTTTTTACTAAAATAACCAAACCCATTGTGAAACTTTTACGATCTGCGGGATTCACATCTACCCTATACTTAGATGACTGGTTTTTGTTTGGAAAATCTCATTCACAATGTTTGGAAAATATTAATTTCACACGAAAATTACTAATTGCACTTGGTTTTATCGTAAATAACGAAAAAAGTGTTCCTATTCCTTCCACTAAATGTAAATTTCTAGGTATGATAATAGACTCCTCAAAAATGGAAATTAGTCTACCCTCAGATAAAAGACTGAAGGTCAAATCGCAAATCGAAAAGTTCTTACAATTAAAACGTTGCAAGGTTAGGACTTTTGCACAGCTGTTAGGTTTATTGACATCATGCTGCCAAGCCATAGAATATGGATGGCTACATACCAAAGAGATGGAGCGGTGGAAATATATCAACTTGAAAGATCACGATGACTACGACCGATATATGAACCTATCTGAGTCAATACGTCCAGATTTATATTGGTGGTTGGATAATATAAAATATTCCGTGCATCGAATTCGTTCTGATGACTTCCAAGCTGAGATATTTTCTGACGCCTCAACTACGGGATGGGGAGCTACCTGTGATGGGGAAACCGCAAGCGGACAATGGTCAAACACTGAGAAACAGAAGCATATTAATTATTTAGAGCTTCTTGCTGCATTTATAGCACTAAAAATATTTGCGCAGAATTTGAATAATTGTCAAATCCTGTTGCGTATTGATAATTCAACAGCTATATCCTATATCAATAGAATGGGTGGTATACAGTACCCTCATTTAACACAAGTAACTCGTGACATTTGGAATTGGTGTGAAAGTAAAAACCTTTTTATAGTAGCATCATATATACGTTCTAGCGATAATATGATCGCAGACTTTGAATCACGTAGGGCGCATCCAGATATTGAATTTGAACT
Source organism: Pelosia muscerda (assembly GCA_963691645.1). Classification (NCBI taxonomy): domain Eukaryota; kingdom Metazoa; phylum Arthropoda; class Insecta; order Lepidoptera; family Erebidae; genus Pelosia; species Pelosia muscerda. The sequence goes on from OY829100.1 coordinate 13,569,202, forward strand.
ATCAAGCTGGGCTTTCGATTCAATTGTATATTCTTTCGGTCTGCCAGAAATAGATCTATTCGCAAGTCGTATTAATAAAAAATGTGATAAATACATTTCGTGGCATCGCGATCCAGACGCCATTGCAGTAGACGCTTTCACAATATCCTGGTCCAATTACAAATTCTACGCATTCCCACCTTTTGCAATGATATTAAAAACACTTCAAAAAATTGTAACAGATGTAGCAACTGGAATCGTAATAGTCCCCCTTTGGCCAACCCAGCCATGGTACCCTGTTTTTAAATCACTCGTTGTTTCGGAGATTATAACATTTCCTCCTAATAGCAATGCCTTTTTGTCTCATTCCAGCTACCGTCGGATACTCGATACGACTACCCTGGTGGCAGGTATATTATCCGGAATGCTCTCTCAAGGAGAAGCATACCAACATCTACTTTAGACATTATGTTAGCTTCTTTATCAGCTAACTCCCTAAAACAATACGAAGTTTATTTAAAAAAGTGGTGGCATTTTTGCAAACATAATACGGTCAATGTATATGAAGCATCTATTCCTAACGTAATATATTTTTTAACAGATCTTTTCCAAAAAGGATCTCAATATGGTACTCTTAATTCTTGTAAATCTGCTCTTTCATTATTATTAGGACCAAATTTAATTAATGATGATCGGCTAAAAAGATTTCTAAAAGGCGTATATCGTTTAAAACCCCCAACACCCAAATATTCCTCCACTTGGGATACCAACCTCGTATTGGACAAAATAAAAACATGGTACCCAAATGATGACCTAACACTAGAAAGACTTACTATGAAAACAATCACTTTATTAGCGCTTACAACCGCTCATCGACTCCAGACACTTTCCAAAATTAAAGTTAGTAATATTAAACGAGCACAACAACACATCGTTATTCCCATAATTGATTTAATTAAAAATTCACGTCCAGGGGTGGAACAGCCTCTAATCCATTTACCATTCTTCATGGAAAACCCAGCAATCTGTCCAGCTACAACTATCTTAACATACGTAGATCGCACCTCAAGAGTACGCACCTCAGATAATTTATTTATCGCATTCAGAAAACCACACAACCCTGTAAGTTCACAGTCACTGGGTAGATGGGTTAAGCGTACTCTCAGTCAGTGTGACGTAGACACCAGTGTGTTTAGCGCACACAGCACTCGGCACGCCGCCTCATCGCGGGCACTTTCGCTCGGTGTCAGTGTTGATATTATCCGAAAAACGGCGGGTTGGAGCAAAAACTCCACCACCTTTGCCAAATTCTATCAAAGGGCAATAATCAATGATAGGGATAACACTGCCTTAGCTGATTCAATACTACAGTGTAATGAATGATTTTTATTTGATCTGTTCTTATTAATACTAATAATAATAACAATAAATGATTGTACCTAAATAAATAGCAATTTCATTTTTAGAACATCATTGATGCCATTCCACACAGAAAGGGCTCTCAAAGTCTACATGTGCTTACTGGACTAATCTCGAAGGATGAGGCGCGAGTATAATTGATGATTAAACGAACTTACCTGTAAGTGAAGTTCTATCATAATTATACGAAGCGCCGAATCCGAAGAGATTAGTACATCCCACCCTCCCAGTGCCAAAGACACTAAAGACCCTGAACATTAGGAAATGCCATCAATGAAAAGTGTTAAGTTAGCCATACTCTGAACTAAATGACGAACGGGCGACACGCAGGACAAAGGTAACATACAGGAGGTACCCACAAAAAAAAAAAAAAAAAGAAATTGTAACTCTCAAATAGTGCAGGGTGGTGACACATATGCGGTACTACATGTGCTTACTGGACTAATCTCTTCGGATTCGGCGCTTCGTATAATTATGATAGAACTTCACTTACAGGTAAGTTCGTTTAATCATCAATTATTTTTTATACTAGCGTGATTGACAGATAATGAAGGTAGGTGAAGGAGTTACAGTAAATTGAATTGCCGTTGGGTGAAGTTGCGTTAAAGTTGCAGACGTGCTCGCGCACGTTCTCATAACAGACTTGGTTAAGTTTCACAACTTTCAGATAATAATCGTTGAGTTCAACATAACAACTGCACCTATTGTTATAATTTTAGTTTTGCTACTTTTCAATAACTTTAATCGTTGTCTGCACGATTTGCGTAACTCAAATCATACCAGGTATTGTTAACGTTACATGTACAGTGGCTTCCAATAGTTCTTGGACACCTTAAGATACATAAATCCTTTGACAGTCTAAGTCTTATTTAGCCAAAAGTGATATATACAGCGATATATCCAGTAGCTTCTAATGTCTTAGAAGTCTACTTGTCAGTAGTTACGTAGTGGCATCATCTATATTAATATTATAAAGAGGGAAGATTTGTTTGTGTGTTGGACTGTAACGAATAGGCTTCGAAACTACTGGACCGATTTCAATAATTCTTTCACCTCTAAAAAACTACATTATCTAGGAGTGACATAGACTATATGTCATCACGTTACCATCGAAGAGAGCTGAGTAATAATCATAAATCTCAATCGATCCTGTAAATGCCTATACATGGCCGCTAATATCAACAGCAAGGAAAAGTAGTATAGAGAAGCAAGTAGAGTCGTACAACGCAATAATGGACATCCACACAGGCGGAGTCGCGGGCAACAGCTATTATCATACAATTTTAGGTTCAAATTGTCCAGAAACTTTTGGAACCCATTGCACATATAAGTTAAAATCCTTAGACGCAGGTCAGATAATATAATGTAGTCCTATATGTACGTCGTCGTAATGTCCCATTGTGTGGAGGACCAGTGTCGTTTGGTGACGGATTACCGAGCTCTTTAGCCGCTTATTGATACATGTGGCTTTGTATCCATTACCTTTGCTTGTGACCGACGCTTTGTACCACCGACGTCGTGTGTGGAACGATACGTTATATTGTGAATATTTTTTTGATGGGCTTAAAATATATGACAATTGTTTTTTTTTGTCATTAAATATTCACAACTTATAATGAGTATTCAACTGTATATAGATAGGTATATAGTGATATTACAGCATCTCATAGTGTCTACGAATAATGTATTCTAGGATCTACTCACAATGCAATGCATGATTGTAAAAAGACCAAAAAAAAAAGAAAAGCCCGCTGAGTTTCTTGCCGGAGTCTTCTCAGGTCGGGGCCACGTTTCGAACCGGTGCAGTGGTCCATTTGCATTTGATAAAATATTGTAATATTGACGTTTTGTAAGTGCCGTTTACTGGTCTATGCAGAATAAATGCTTTTTGATTTTGATTGATTATGATTTTGACTTCTACAGAAGAGCTAATGCCGAATCTTGTACACTCATGAGTAAACAACACTTAGCCATAGTTTCTGCAGAAAAAATGATAAATATAAGTACCAGACAAAGTATTGAAAAGTCATTACATAAATTCAAAATCATATAAAAAAAGGATTATTCTGTCGGCGAAGTTCATCGTTCAATCAAATTCAATTAAACTCAAACACACCAACGTCTTACAGTGCACATAATTAAAGGAAGTCACGTATCATTTAAGCGCAGATTAAGGGTGTTCTCCAATGACCCTTGCGATTAGCGTAGCTAGAAGCCGTGGGCTGTGGAACGCAAAGCCGGCGGTAATTGCGGCTTCGACGCCAGGCCCGGCAATCCCTAACTTATCCCAGAGGATGTTCGTTAGTGATGCCCACTCAGTCACTCGTGCGAGAAACACTTTTGAAACAATTGCCAACAGAGTTTACTTTACATTATTACTTACCAGTAGGTTTAGAATAAAATTGTTTCGGGATCGAAGTATAATGTTAGTTTCTTATACATTTCATTAAATTAAAATACCTATTGTAAGGTGAAAATTGATAGTTTTCTAAAACTAAGTTTTGAATTGGAGGATGGCATAGACATGAATAGTGTTGTACCAGTGAAAGTAAGCATATTTTTTTCGCAAAAAGTTCCCACGGATGCCACCCCCGAAAGCCACCGGGGAAGTTATGTCGGATTCGACTGACTAAAACTGCACGGCGTCTCGGGTCTCAATTTTTATCGGGTTACAAGGATACCCTAATAGGTTATTTTTCACTACAATGACGTTTTAGTTTATTGAGGGTAATGGAATATATATGTTTTTACATATTTAATATATTTGTGTTTATACATGTTTTGTTTATACATAATCATCGTGCGGTAGGTTCGAGTTCGATACCCATATGGCGTACTTTTCACATTCAAAATATCAAAAAAATTGTATTGATAAATTACCGTCAGGGTTAACTAACTGAAGGCAAATGTTAGTAATTTCTTTCGACGCTGCTGCCGCCCGCGAGGTTGCGCTCGCGCAAGTCATGCAGGCATCTCGGCGGCGATCACAAATTACAAACAAAAAGCTAGGAGCGTCCTAATCTGACGTCGCATCACGTTCGATCATCGACTGATCATGATTTACGAACACGCTGAACGGTGATAGGTGATCAGCTCTCTAACAATTGATTCTCGTTTGTTGAACTTGGGTGCGCACTCCATCCATTTCTGTTTATTGTTAGTCATTGAAGAGTATTGAAGCTGTAGTTATCTACTTAACGAATCTGTATAATAAATGTTATATAAAAACGCATCACCCATCTTAAGTTGCCGAATGAGTCAATTTCGCAATAGGTTACCTCGACTTACTATAACCTCTAATGAATTGTGATTTATGAATACGGTGCCTAAGCCTTTGTTAGGCTTTTCATATTTGGTAAGTGGGTTGACGTTATCGATGATGTTGAAGTTAGTAACGTGTTTGAGAAATATTTCAAACACTTTTAAAAAGTGGTTGGTAGAAACGAGGTTTATTTTTAAAATGAAGGGATTGCTTCCGTGAAAATGCTCTTGTAACTAACAAGACTTAGCGTCAACAAAATAAAGTGATGAACAAGAATCTGTCGCAGGTTTTTCTCTAAGGATTCGTATCCGAGACGACAGATGCCAGTTGCTTCCACGGAAGTTGAATATCTAAGCAAAACCCGCGTAACCAAATTGAGAAGAAGTACCTAAGCGGGCTTCGATGTCTCAAACGTAACCGAAAACAACATTGATGATACCTTACGAAATGAGTTTGATTTGAAAGAGGGAATAAGCAAGTACAACTTCAGGTTTACCGTTTACGAGATTAGCAAAAGTCTTTCCAAATAGAATTTTGCGGCTGATGTTACATTAATCGATCGCTACTTATATCTTTCAAAAATGTTTTAACGCTATCAAATAAATAATTGATCAACAGACCTACACCTTTAAGATATTTTAAAAATGTAACCAAGTGTAGAAGTTTAAAATATCGATCGATCACAACACGACCTTTGTTTAGCGCTCGAGAGATGATCTGAGTCGTAGGGCCGAGCGCGAGTGAGCCTCACGTCAGCCCACCTGTCCGATTAGCATCACCTCTTTTATATGGGTAACTCACTGACGGCATACCGCGTCGAGAATTGAAATCTGTTTCGTTATGCCATGTCAAAGGATCTAGCTGACGCAGAGAAATGCCGCTGGATTAGATGATGACTAATAACACAAGCATCACATACCCCAATTTTACAACTATTGCGTGTTCCCAAAACCAATCATCGTTATGTCGGCACTCAACGATATCAAAGTTCTATTACCCTGTAATATCAATAGACTCACAATCGTCTGCTTAATTGATTACAAAAACAATATTGAGTGAACGGATACGTTACTTTACTTCCACGATCGTTGCATATATTAATCCGAATTAAAAGCAGCGACGGGTACCAAACTCCGAGCATTAACCGGCCGACCCTAGAGACTCCATTACGAGCAATAAAATGCCTATTATTATCGAGGGCCGAAAAGCTGATGCACGCGATGCAATTACTTGATTGGTGGTGTTCTGGCTGAGCCGTGATTGATGGTGTACATAATTAGAAAACACTTCAGCGTGTGTCTTCATCGGTGCAATCTTAATTGCGGGCAGCACTTACTTCGCTGAGTCAAACAGCACGTGCCACAGAATCACTGCGCTTATCACCGTGTACTCGATACTAATTTGATAGTGTCTGAAAAACATTCACGTTTGATGTATGGCATGACTGGCTGGGCAGCGTTTTAAAGTTGCTTTATGTGCTACTCTACTGATACGAGCTAAAATCACATTTCAAAAGATCTAAAAGAAATTCTTTGAAACATTATCGCAGTTGTTGTTTGGTATCGAATCGATTCATGAAATGATGGCGAACCAAGCAAGCTGAAGGTATACAATATTTACTATTCATTTATTAACCAGTATGTACGTAAATTATTCGGTAGATATTATTGATATTGATAACCAATTAATACGATTTTATTTACAGTATAAGTATGTAAATAAAATCGTATTAATTGGTTTCCTATAAATATAATAATGATGATTTTGATACACTCCAAAGTTAAAGATTAGAAAACTGGCACTTACAAATATGGGTCTGCTCGTGGTGATGGCTCTTCAAAAGCAATCGTAGCATCGCGATCAGAGTAGGTAAGCAATAAATTAACACTTCATTTAGGTATACTGTTCGTGTATTCGCGTGGAGTTCGTTATAAAGTTTCTGTTTCAATGATGAATATTATTCTAATATTATTCATCATTGAAATAGAAAAGCCGTCATAATAAGGAGGTTCGCCAGAAAGTGTAGTGCAATAAAATTGATGGATTTTTTTATACAGTTTCATTAAGGAAGGTCTACCAACAACTGACAAAATCATAACGATGCATAGATTTTAACCTAATAGACTTCAAAATTTCAATGATTTTTAACATTATAAGTGTAAATGTATAAATCTATAAAAATTTATAATTTTATATTTTACCCTCCACTTCAATGTACCTATTAAATTTTGATGTTTCTCACAAACCGTCGTTAAATTTTTAGTAAGTTGTCTTCTGGTTCGAGAGGTCCTGGAGTTCAACTGCCACTACACTTTCGCGCGAAAATTAATACTCTTAAAAAATCGATACATACCTATAGGTAGTCTTCATATTCATACTTACAATTATCTAATACATTTAATGCATTCAATGTACCTACAATCACCGCTGTATTTCAATCATGAACGACGCAGGTACCTACTCAAAATACTTTCTAAGCTGCTTTGCAAATGATACAAACCATCAGTCGGAGAGTGAGCGGCCGATAGTAGCCGACACCTCGCAGATTTATGGTTTAGCAGATATCGTCGCTATTTCCGGACTATATTGATATTTTCAACTCACTACGAGGCTATTAACTCTCGACTCCCGACGCGCTTAAGCACTCTGCCGTGTGAAATCACTGCATCTCATAAAAACAGGAGTATGAGGTTCGTATAGAATTAAAAGTTATCATAAATAAAGCAGATTGTACCATTAAACTCAAATGGCTGGTGTTAAATTTTATCATTTACTACGAAATTGTAATAAGAATAACTGGATGCAACTGAAACAACTTCTGAATCGCAAAGCTTTTCTTAGGTTACTGGCTTGCATAAGTCGAGAGAAGAGATCTGCTGAGGCGAATCCAGATCTGCTGCGGCCGCGCCCGCTCGGTCCGCAAGTAATCAACCTATTAATAAGGGGCTCAGCACTAATACGACTAATTAAAACAGTGACTCCCGTCTTGAGACGGTCACAGTTTTTGGGCTTGTTCCAGCGGGATTAACATTACTTCGACGAATGCGCTGTATGTTTTATTTGTACCAACGCCCGTTCACGTTTCGCGCGATTGTGTTTTATATCTTTTCATGAGAATTTTATGTAAATTCCTGATATTAATATTCAATTGTCGATAACACTCATCGCTCGTAATTTCAGCCGGGGGCGAGCATTAAGTATGGACCGTGACTGCGTTGACAGGGCGGGAGAAGGGCGGCGGCGTCGTCTTTGTCGGCGTCGTTCTTTGATCGGTGCGCGGGCGCCAGTAGCGACGGGATCGAGTGCCAGTTTACGATCACCGACGCATTTTATTGCTGGCTGCCTGCTTCAATCAATAAGCGCGAACGACCATTAGTCAGTTTAAGAGATGGCAATGTTGCAGTGCAGCGGGCTGAATTTCGTACGCCTGCTCTTGATGTATTAATTTCCTCGAACTGTTATTATTTGTGTTGATAAGATGGATAAACATTACCTATTTATTTGCGTAATAATTGTAAAGATGGTAAATATAAGAGATAGCAAGTAAATATCTCACACAGTTATTTTTAAAACCTCGTAATCTACCTAGCAGAAGATAAAATAATGTACATAAGGAAAAACATATTCAAAATTAGATTAAAAACTAATAATAATAAAATATTTTATTGGGAATAAAAAAACAAACAAACGGCACACCTACCCCACTTACCTATCCCCCTAGTATGAGAGGAATGGAATGAAAGTGCGACAGGAATAGGTACTGAAGTGATAAAGAGAACAGAAATGAATGCGTGAACAGTACCTATAAGAAGTTTGGAAAAAGTGAATTACTTGAAAACCCTGAGTGGGATATCGTCCTGGTCTGGAAAACAAAAACAAGTGTAAGTGTGATGTAAACTGTGTGGTGCACGCGTGTCATTCATGTGTTGAACTCAACATTAATTACGATATTTGAACTCGTGCTCTGTTGTTCAGAGTATTCGGCTTAAAGGAGGATATTTTGACCAACAGAGCTAGTTGACCTATGCAAGCATCGATACATTTGCATATTATATTATAGGTCATATGGAATAATATATTTTAACGCCAATAACCTGTATAATAAATTGCTTCACAGAAGATTATACAGAAAACAAGACACGATATTATCATGGCAGGTATAGGAATTACTTGAAGTGGTATATAATAACTCGTTACAAGTTAAATAATTGTGCGGTAAAACGGCACGAAGCTTTAGCACTTTACTTTATTTAACTTCGCGTAACTATATAAAAAAGCTATTATTAAATATAAGGTAGTCTTGTTAACCGTAGCTATAGCAGCAGACAAAAACATGTTGAATGCAACGGTTACACAAGAGGCCAGGTTCGATTCCCAACCGGTGTAAAATATTTGCATGCATGGTCTGGCCTTACCTGGCACGTTAAGACGTGGGAAGCGGTTGTCATATGCACATCCATGATTACAGTCGTTACGTGTAGTTGGAGCCCCAAAAAGTTCAACTAGTCTAACTACAGAGCTTCGATATTGCCTATTGATTGTGGAGATCAGGACCGTGCAGTCACTACTCAAAAATATCGAACTTAAACCGCATCTCAAGACCAGAAAACCCCCAACCGATTTGGGAAAAGCTCAGAAACTTAATCAAACACCATCGAAACATATTTAAAACGTTGCTGAATATAGAATCAGAGATGTTTGGACCCAGATTCTAAATTAAATCATCATTAGTCTTCTTGCAGTCATGTTATCAATATAGTAATTGCAGGGTCGTACAAAATAATTAATCAATATCACGATGCTACTGTAAGCGCGGCTCCATATCTCGCGACCAATATATTTAACATCATTATGTAGTGATACGATACGTTTATGTGCTATTAGCTCAGTACCGCGAATCCCGTGCAAAAACCTTGTTTCATCAACACCAACTCAGGATCCACTGGTAATTAGCTACGATGGCCAACAAAAAAGACTTTATGCAATATGAATTAAAATTCCCTTTTATTTTATTATACAAACTGAACAGAGATATATATTAAAAGTTTTGATGTTTTATGGAGTAAGGATACAAGATGGGTAGGTATTATCTGCAGTTTCCTTCTACGAGCAAGTAATGCTTGAGAAGGCTCCGGGGCCTCACAACCCTCGACGAGCGCAGGCTCGGGCGTCGGAGGTCGCAGAATGACCTCCATTCTCCATAAGCGTGGGTCTGAGGGTGACAGGTGAAGCCGATCCCAGACTCAAATCTCAGCCTCAGATGCATGGCTCGATTAACAGTAGTGCCTGGAGTATGGTAATAAGCTCACCGCCTATTCCGTGTGACCAAAAATAACGGTTTGTGAAAGGGGTGTATGTTAAATACCCACATTTTACCTTCACCTTGGCCTACGCCGGAGGGAAATAAACGTGATTTTATAGTGGTTTCGGAAAAAGAATTCATCACACACAGTTTTGATAGCAAAATCGACTGCAAGTTTTAATTTTGAAAAAAATTAAAATTCCCTTTATGTATGGCAATAATGTACAGGTGAACAGAAAAATGTATGGGATGTGTAAAAAAAAAAATTTTTTTTTTCCCAAATCAGGACTTCCTTACGATTTTACTATCGAAATTGTGGCCAAAATCTTTTTTCCGAAACGACTATAAAATCAGCCGGTATGTATACATACCTATACATACCTACAGTATATAAAGATTTAAAGATGATGAAAAAGTAGTGTTTGTAATATTCATTGGTTCCGTTCTGTGTATAGTTGATCATGCAATAAATGATAATGTTATAACACAACAGCCGCAGTAACAGGCGATGCCGATCGAGTGGCCTCCGAATTTGCAAAAACGCGTCTCACAGCAAACCGGAATGTACTTGCAGCAGGTACAGTCGGACAACTTGAAATCGATAAGAGAAAATTTTATCCTCATATACTTACGGAAATATAAATATGTACCCATTTTCATGAAATTTTGAAGCATTGAATATGCTGTCTATTCAAATCGATCCAATTATTTGGGTGGAATAATCCAAAAGGAATGTTTTAAAATGGTTGTAAAATCATGTGTTTGCAGATGGCACCAACCTCGCCAATAAAACGTGGAATATTTCGAATGCCTTATACGAAACCGACCACTCTCCCTGAAAGGGACTGGTCGCAGGTTCCCGTCTGGGCATTCACAATTTCCAATACGAAATTGATAAAAATATCTACCCGATTGATTATTTTCATGCTTAAGTCGTCCGCTTGGTTCTTGATGAAATTGTTTCTACCGTATGTGGGTGGCATCTAAGTCCTGCGCGCGTTGTCCTGTGTAGGAAGAAACAGGGTAGGACCAGTTGGAAGAGCTAGCTAGCCTACGACATTTAAACTATTGCCGGAAGGGTCACTCGTCTCTCAATGAGCAAAATCGAACCCCATTGCACCTTCTTTGGTCTGAGAACAAGGATATCTGCGGGCAGCTCAGCTGCTCATCGTCCTCTTCTTAATGGTATTCCGAGGTTTCATCTCGGAGTACAGGGTACGCTAACTCGTCCTTCTTTTGGTTACATTTATGCAGCTTTTATGGGTCAGACGGCAGTAACAGTTGTTTCGGACTTACATACAAATAATCACGCCTTTATTCCATAGGGTTAGGCAGAGGTGAATTAATACCCATATTGTTCCAATAATTGCATTCGTTCCCACGTTACAAGGGGTGAGCCTATTGTCGTAATTCGGGCACTATTGTTGATTCGAGTCGGGCATCTGACGTCTGACGTCTGAGTCTGGGCTTTATTTATCTGTGTGATGTCCCTCTATCCCTTAATCGCCTTGTAGGCCATCAGAGAAAAAAGTAATCTAATAAAACTTACTTACGTGGCAAAAAAAGACCTTTATACGAATAAAGTTTTTATTGTACCTACCAGTTATTACAGAAACCAAAGGCAAAAATTCTGTAGGTAGATCATTTCTTCTTTTTATAGCTGTACCCGCTCTTTCAACGTTTACGTTCCACGATATACAATTATTTTCACAGATTTAACGAAGTCATCACGGTGTTCGTCCCTTGAAACATCTAAAGCAGGCTTGAAAACCCGAGGTCCACTCGTTCGTATAGAACGTATAATCGATAATGATATCAAAGAATTGCAATAGTTCGATGACTTTGTGACTTCACGGAAATATCGAAGTTTAGCCCAATCCGCTGTTAGGCAGGAATTTGCGGACCACGGACTTCGAAGTTAAAACTTCAGATGCAACTTACACGGATTAACGCAAGAATGATAAAGAAGTCTCTTGATTTAGACTCTTCTGCGTCTTTACAGAGCGACATAATCAAATTATGCCATAGTTTTCTCTTTTTGGAAATACAAAATACTTATTCAAAGAATTTGTTTGCTATAGGATGCAACACGGATTAACGCAAGATTGATAAAGAAGTCTCTTGATTTAGCTTCATCTGAGTCTTTATAGAACAACATAATCAAATTATGCCATAGTTTTCTCTTTTTGGAAATAAAAAATACTTTTCAAAGAATTTGTTTGCCATCGGTACGTGGGAGAGAGAGCGGACAGTACAAAGAGGCAGCTTCGCTCGGCTTATAGGTGTTTAAATTGCGATCAAACATAATCGAGACAGCAGCTTTCTACCTCAATACCTCGCATAAATAATCAACCATTCTGCACATGATAATTTATAGATAGTGTCTGACGAAACGCGGTAAGAAGCTCGTGTTAGTAGAGAAAATTATACAGCAACACTGAAAAGAAAAACAGCAATTTCCACTTAAACTCATCTTGTCTGATGATAAGAGGTTTCCTGTACTTATAAATACAACACCTCAGGGGAAAAGTTGCCTTATAACACGGTAACTATCGTCTTCTTTTAGAGTAAAAATCGTATTTTTTTTCTAAGAGGATAAAATTTTGAACTGCCAATTATTGTTCTAAAATGGAAGGTCATGAATAATTACCTCCTATAATAAGTATAGTGGATTGAATCCTTGTTTATCAGGTTACTGGTATAAAAAGAATTATTCAGCTTCGCATTAACAATTGCCCCACTTCGAAACCACAATAGTTGATCGATGCAGTGGAAATTGTCGAAGTAACCACTTGAACCGCGGCGCCCTTAGTGTATTCTTTTTTATGCTGTGAATATGCCTTTTCTTACGAACTTAGTGCTATGTAGTATTTGAGATTTACTAGTAAAAAAATGAGTGAGAGTACTTCATACTTCCATAGATATTGTAACGAATCGACAAATTTTATCATAAAACGTATAGAATATGTACCTAATTAATAATATTAGTATACATCATCATCATCATCTTCATAATCATCCCCAACATTATCATTTCAGCCATAGGATTTCTTCTGTTGAACATAGGCCTCCCCCATCGACCTCCAATCCGAACGGTAGCAGGCAGACTGCATCCAACGAGCCTTTCATCTCGTAGGAGGCCGTCCCACGTCACGTTTATCAGTACACTCCCGAGCCGAAAGATTCTCGAATGAAGGTCCCATTCGAGAACCTTATGGCTTTAACGGCCATCTATAGGTACATTAGTGTGCATATGGAATTTTAGGTATTATTCGTCAATTTTCCCTTTAGGTGAATTAAGTACCAGTGTTTCGCTAAGACACGACCACGGGCTGGTAATTTCTTCTGATGATCCGACAACTATTAGGACTCATACTGATAAATTCTGTATAGATTTAGCATAACAACTTCCGTTAATATTATAACCTTTATAATTAGATTTATACATTTAAAGTAGCACTTTTCATAAGGCAAGTAACGGATATGATATCTGTAAGCAGCCGAAACTCATCACAGGAATGGTTTTACAAAGAGCTCTTAAGAGCTTCTTGTAGGAGAAAAAAGTTGTTAGTGTATGGTAGCTTATACTCGTATCAAATGTCTGGCGCCAGGACTTTCCAAGTATACGTGCCATACGTGGTTAATCTGTTAGTGAGCCGCCGAATCCATCACTCTTGAAAATATATAAATAGATGAGGAGAAAAAATGCATGTGCCCCAGTTATCTGCATCACTGTGTACTTGTTGCTATCTGCCTAATGGAGCTTTTTGTTAGTTGCTCGTCGACTCATCTTTGTACTGAAGATTAGTAGTTGTTTGATCCTATATTTTTATTATAATATCTAATACACTTGCCTAATATTTCGAATGACCTATTTAAATTTTTCAATTTCTTTTGGAGTGAGGTTACTACTGCGTTCAAAAACGCCATGGAACTACTGAGAAAAAAAAGTGTCAGTCTTGGAACAAATATGCGTTGAAACTGTTGAGAATTATCCATAATCACCAGTTACCAATACTGCTGACAAAATTCTACAGGGGACCGGGTGACATTTCATTCTGCAGATGTACCACGTCTGCTGGCTGAAGATATGATGTCAGGAAAATCGTATGATTTCAGTCTTCTTTACTCCGATGTAACCGTTTCGTAGTACCCCATAATATTCGCAACAGAAAAATATAAATAAAATACTGTTGCTGGTAAAGTTTTTCTCATTGACTTCTTTTATACCACTTAGGCGGCCGACGAGCACGCGGCCTACCTGATGGAAAGTGGCTACCGGGGCCTATGGACGTTGGTAACACCAGGGGCGTCACATTCGTATTGCCGACCATATAGAAGGAAGGTGGGGAGCAAGGGAAGGGGGGGAGGAGAAGGCTAAGCGAGTCCCTGTGCTGTCAGTGCAGAAGACAAAAAAGGGTCCCTCGGTCTCCCCACCGACAACACAATACGTCTCCAGTAAACTCAGCCAGATCAGCCAGCCGCTAGGTACTCTCTCTTTGTTTCAAGCCGCAAGTTGAATAATTTTTAGATAATTAAAGTGAAAAAATTGAACTTATTTAAGTCAACGCAATAAGAATTCAGAAGATATGAACAGTTTGTCGATATAACGAGTTTGACGCCCCTGTTGTTACAAACGTCCGTAGACTATGGTAACCACTTTCCATCAAGTAGGCCGTGTACTTGTGTGCCATCTAACTGGTATATAAAAAGCCATCTTTATACCATTATTCTACTCGTATGGAAATCAAAACGACATCGAAACCTGTCAAAACCTCTGAGTAACACGAACTCTTTGAATACTTTGCCTACCGAACACTTTTTACTTTTTTGAATTATACTTTTTTTACCTTCATTGAGACATCTGTTAGGAAACATCTTTCTTCACCCAAATGGCCGAAGATCACAATTGTCGCCAATTAACAGGGTGTCTGTGGGAGTACAAAAAAAACGACCACCATGGTGGAAACACCTTGGCTAATGTGCCAGTTGACAAACCAAGATAGAGGGCGTGAAAAAAATATAGTTTTGCGAAACCGCAGGGGTGCTAAGTTAGTGGCCGAGTAGTCCAAACATGGACCTCCGTCAGCGTAGTTTTTGATACGATTTTAATGACATACAGACTGCCTATTGTTATTATAAAGTCTTTTTTGTACTGCTATCCTTTAATGTCTCTATTTTAAATTGAAAATAAACCTAGGTGGCCTGTCACAGAGGGGGAATTAAGCCGTTTTTGTTTTACTTACCCAGTAGAGAGTTAATTAAATGACAGTCCATTGAATCATTAACCATCTGATGTTTTTGAAATATGTTTTCGTAACTGTCTCGGTTATTTTATTTTTTATCAATTTAGGATACCTACCCATTCTATTAATTCAGATAGCGCTATTTAGTTTGTGCACTTTCATCAATGAAAATATATTTAAATTTATTGGTTTTCACGTTATACTCAATGGACCTCTTTAAATAAAATTTGTTAGCACTGTGTAAATTGCATTAAGAGTGGTTATCAGCTTAGAACTTGAGCGGCGCGGCTGAGCAAGCGGTAATCAAAATCCGTGTATGAACTGCCAGTGCTGTCATTTCTAAACACTGGTATAAGAAAATTTAACTGGTAAAAATGTTATCCGCACTCTAGCTATAAGGCAAACCTATGAGGCTCACCTCCCTTTTTCATTAGTTTCTCTTTTATTGAGCTGAGTTGGCGGCCACAGCTTAGGCAATATACCTAAATATCATTCAACCTATCATTATCTACAATTGTGTTCAGCTTATGAAGACTGGTAATAGAGTCGACGGGATGTTTATCATGTCGTGATGTTTTAAGTATTCGAACAGGCGGATAATGGTGAGCGGGTTTCAGAGTCAATATATAGATTTATCATAAAACTAGTGATGGTGTTTATGATACTATAAATATCTATAACACGAAAATTGATCATTTTGTAATGTAAAAAAAAAAAACTTGTTAGGTTCTCATTATGGGTGGGGTGCGGGTTCAATATGAATCACATAATATCTTGTATTTTTCGTAAAACCACATGTATCACAAAATTATTCACTTAACTCCTTGAACTCATATTGAAAAAGAAGCAATTTTTCACAAGTCATTGGACAGGGCCACACGGCGAGTGACCGCAAATATAACGCTCTCTGTGGGTAACCAACGTTTAGTTTGTACTAGTAGACGCCCACTATAACTCACAAATACAATAGGAGTATTCTGAAGACATCTTAATATTGTTAATAGCGTCGTGAGCGAATTTCGAGCGAGTTTTATATTGATGAATGGCACAGTTGGGGCTAACGATCAACGTATGACGTCGCAGATGTCATCCTACACTTGTGGTTAAGGTATTCAAAAGGTTGCTTATACATAAAATGTCCTCTAGATAATGTAACCAAACAACAGCAGTACTTACTCGTATGTTGTATTTCATTTCGATTATGGTAAACCTAGTGTATATGTTTGCAATAAAAACTAATATTTTAACGGATTCTATCGCTACGTTCGGTAATTTTTTACTAGCCAAAGTTATGGGGATACTGAAGATGTTAATTCTCTTATCGTTTGAAGTGTAATTAATCTCAAAGTACCCCAACCATATTGAATTGTTGTGAACTGTTGCAGTATTTAGCTTTATTTTGTTTTAAGAGTTTTTAGAAGACTAACGTAGGTAATATGGTTCAGTTTCACTATATTATTTTCATTTTTTTTCTAAATCACTGGAATATTATTTTTCATTCTGATATGATTCCTTTAAGTAACTCTCTCTTCCATTTAATAACGAATTAAAAATGATTCAACAGATTCGCATCACAACTTGACAGGTCCAATGAAGAATAACTTACGGTTAATTATAATTGATGATATACGATTGATATGGAAAAAAAAATATTTCTCTGTAGTTATTTAGCAACTGCTTGTCAAAACACTTGAGCAAAAATATTGTATGGCAAACGTTTGTTCAAAGAAGGGTACTTCAAATCTCCTGAATGAGTGTTCATAACACAACACAACGATATATAACAGTCATTTAGGAGAAAAAAATCTACACACCTGGTGGCATGCTGGGCTATTGGCCAAATAAAGATGTCTTTAAATAGTGTTTGTGTCAATATTTTTGTTATTTGTGCCATTGTTGAATGAATGGAAATTAGATTAAATAGCTATTGATATTTGAGGTAAAGGTGATTTAGATTCTTCAATACTTGTTGAACGCTGATCGAAATCACGGTGGGCTGATGTCCGCGGGGTTGAACTTGATTTGTTTTTATTTTAATAGTGTCCACAAATTGGACATGATTATAATAAAGGGGTACTTTTGGAAAGAAAAAAAAAGTAAATTTTACAAATATCGATTTTTTTTTAGAAAAGTTAACGACTTATTTATTACACGTAAATGGAGCTGCGGGTAACAACTGGTATTTGCTTTATAGATAAGAGACTACTACTGGTGTCGGTTTCGGATGGTTTAACCATCTTTATTTGCTGAAACTTAACCAATTTTATTGTATTGCCTAATATTTGCTTTTATCCAACAACAACCTGTATTCTTCATTTGGGTGCCAATCAGGTATGATTTCGGAACTTGCACTTTAAAATCTCAAGGTTTCCTTAGGCTATTAAAAACTTGGTTGGCATATCTTATTCAGAAGCTCAAGTATAATTCTTCAACTGTCTACTCAAAATGCCAACAGAGTTCGTATGGTAATCAAAACTAAATACTTAACGTGGGATCTCAGTGTTAGAATTAGTCACCCATCCAAATACTGACCTGGTTACCATTGATTTAATTTGCAATGACCTCTTGTCTGTCTCTTTTCCTGTTACTTCTTAGGAACAAACATCTCATTGAATAAATTATTCATCCACGTTTAACAAGGCATTTCTTTTTCACGAGCGGATTCCTCACGGATTTTCCCTCTCTTCCCGCCGAAGCCAGTGGGGGAAGTTATGTTGGACCGGAACCGACTAAAATCGTCTCGGGTCATCAGTTGCCAAGGGTGAGATATCCTCTGGCATATCCCTCACTCCCCGGCTGACCCACGGCCATCAAAGATACTCTCGGGCGTGGGCCTACGGGACCCATCTTTTCCTGGATATTCAGTAAGTCTGTGTAGATACTGAGAAATATTGGTAGAAAATTTAAATTCTACAGTGAAATTTTCCCTAATATAAATAAAGAACAAATGGATTTTCATTCAAAAATAATTGATTGTGATACCCAGGTGGTTCTGTTCTCACGTACTTTATTGACAAACTATTAGATATTCTGATTCGCATTTACCTATTCTTCACCATAAAAATACTACTGGTTCACCTTATTATCGCGAATTATAGACCATATTGTCGCATACCTTGTCATATGTCTTAATATATATCAGTAATGATGTGGATGAATAGTGTGGACTTTGCTAGTCCAGTTTTGGAACAGACAATTACGTATAATTATAGAGGGTATGATGATTTATGTTACATACGAGTATTAAGCATTTCTTATTCGACTGGCAGGCAAAAGATTGTATTAATTTTATTTTTATTGAAATACATACTCTACGGCAGACTTTATAGCAGACATATATACCACTACTTCTACTTCCAGAGGAATACCGTTGACCAGAAAAGTAATCAGCCCTCTATGTGGGACATAAGTCACGGTTACCACTTTCCATGAGGTGGGTCGTGAGCGTGTCTGCCACCTGGGTGGCAAAAAAATTACCCATTTTAGCTATACCTATATAACGAGTGCCATAGATGTTCAAATGACAATCAGCACCGAAGACTTAACGTGTTCTCCGAGGCACGATCAAACCAATTCAAGCATATAAATATTTGTCCTGAGTGGGAATTGAACTAGCGCCCTTAACGCTCATGTAGCGTCCCGTTCATGCCACAGAGAGAGGTTGTCCTATTCCATAAGTTTAAAATAGATACCCAATAAGTGGAAGTTTATATAAGAATGTCTGCGTAGTAGCCAGGTCATAGTAACAAACATTAAATCGTGTCATGTTGTAATGAGGATTGATACTTCAACCGGGGATTATTTACTTTCAAAATTATAATAAAATAAGCCGGAATGCGCGTCGTGTCGAGCGAAGGCAGCGAGCAACCGAGCTAGATATGTCTTCGTCACAATTTACATAAATGATATATGCGATCCGCCTAATACTACGCGCTGGTCATTTATTAAGCAGTTATGAGTATGAGACGGCATAGCACGCGTGCCGTCGCGCGCGCCGACAGCGCTACGACAATGGACCACACTGAACACAGGTCGGACCACAGGATGGAATACCTTGTTTGGTTCTGGGTCAACCTTGTTGACGTATGTAAATGGACTGATTGTTATCTACAGATAAGAAACTTTGGACAACACTTGTCTCTCCTGACAAACCGTTGTGTTTCATTCCCGCTTAGAACCGTCGACTCGTACTTACGTTATTTATCTCCTTTGCAAATGTCATTTGTTACATAAAAACTACGAAATTGTTAAAACTATTTGTGTTGATCAACGTGTGAGCGCACACGCCCTCCGGCGGGCGGTGGTCGCGCGGGTGGTCTGCGCGCGCGCCGCCCGCCACTCCACCACATGCGGCACCTTCACACGTCTACTACACGCGCTTCTACAGCGTATCACCCATTACACTCAAATAGTTCTACTGCTTAAATCACAAGACACAGTTTCCATTAAGAAGAAAAACCACCATGTAACATTTCGTAGATCACCAGTGCACATAGTAACCTATTAAACATGATAGCAGGTCTACCAAAAGTAAAGATTTGGACGAAATAACAGATGGGTGTTAATTGCTATCATGAGGCGTCAATAATTGTTTTTTTAGCCACTAATGGCAATGGAAGTTCCGGGTTATGAAAGTTTTTGTAGGGTGTAATCAAGTCGTAATCAGTGGTTGGGCTAGAGCGTGTGAGCTACTCTGCCGCCTCACCTCTCGGTGCGAGGAAATTATAACTTTGGTGGATGTATTCCGGCGCTAGCTTCGTGTTGAGCAGTTTGTGAGTGCCGTATGAAGACATTAGAGCGATCTTTATGATCCGTTGCGTGTGGTACGGCCTGCTCTTATGGCGCAATCACATCTCTGCGTCTCTGCAATTGAGACTAAACATCGGTTTGGAATAATATGATTATTCATTCTGTGGTATCGAAGGGACATTTAAATGAGCAGAGCGCTTATTATCAATCTCATTCAAAACTCCACCACGTCATTAACAAGAAGTAATAAATAAGGCCAACATTGGTTTCGGAAAACAATTTGTAACACCCTACTGCGTCCATAAATCAAAGTTGTGCATCTTGTTTCACAGAAACGGTGCATTGCCGAAATATTTGAAATCGCTTCTGTCATATCACGGTTTAGTTTTTGTGGCAGTTGGTTTTTGTGGGCCGCTACCGCCGCGCGCCGTCTGCTAATGAGATGAGACTGATGAAAGTTAGCATGCCCTCACACATACACCTATTGTCGCACCAGCTAATGTCTTGATATTAATATGATGTATCTATTAAACATAAAGATTTTATTGACATATTATATGTATGACCACAATTATGACGTAGAAGAAGTGAATATCTTTGCCAGGATCGTAGCATTCGTAGCCCATTGGGAAATAAAAAAAACACTTCTTGTTTATGTACTTAGTTATTAATATTAGGGTTTAATACGAACCGAAGTACCACGTACCGTTTTTGTATGTGATTTCGCGATAAATATGTTACACGGAAATGATTGCGGGAACTTCGCACGGTGGTAGGCACCCGCTTATATTTATCAGCCTTCTATCAATAGTCACCGAGTGACGTTACGAGTATTTTTTATGCTTGAACAGTAAAACTCTCTCAGAATTTGTATTATGAGTTGTATAGAAACTGATATTTTTATACTTCGGTACTCAGGGCGTTATCTTAAATTTTATCAACACGAAGTTCCTGCCTAGACACAGTGATCTTATAAAATTCAGATCGAATTACTGATCTACTAACTACTTTTTAGATTATAAAGGTTACAATATTTACATTGCTACACGCAATAAGAAATACTCAATGGTTTGCTGTTAGCAGCTGTTAATTATTTTTAATTATTGTGTGCAGGCTATAAAAACTCATCGACTTGAATACGTTGGTAAATTAAATAGCGGCTCTGCTGACAGTCTGTTGCAACATAATGTCACTTTGTCAGGACTACCGTTTACTATAGTCATGCGACAATAAAAATAATATTATAACTGTTCGTTAATGACTAAATTGTGTAGGTAATGCAGAGAAAGGCGGTCGTGAATATAGGGCCACCCACGCGTCTAACAGTCAAACGCTACAGGCCAGAAGCACGGAAATCGTCCGTGACGCAGCTTGTACAATGTCATGCCTCCGTAACTACCACATAGTTCACGAAATCACAACAGTACGGCGAGCTCCGTAACCAACTTAATACTTATCTTGTTTGTCCCAAATTGTCATCTTACAAAAATGATTATATAACGTCGCTTCATTTTTCAGATATAAAAACATGTAGTCCTTTATTCCTACAGGCAACACTTCGCACTTGTAAAAAAAAAAATACTTCAAAGTTTCGCGGTAGATAGGTACTCGTGCGCTGTCTATGACAGCTCGTCATTCTTTTTTCGTGCGAGGCAACAAGCACTACGTTTCTTAAGAAATATACATTTTTTAAGATGCCTAAACGAAGTAATAGTGAAAAAATTGAATATTATAATACGAAGATTAAAAAATTACAAAGGGATGCTGAAAACAAGCGTCGCCGCCGAGTAATTGTGTATTCTTCATCCGACCCCGATGAAAAATCAGGTGAGTTCGTTTATATTACTAACAAGTGAAATGAAAAATCAAAGTGCTCAGTATCTTTAAGCTTCCCTGGAGGATAACTGCGGGTTATCACGATGGGTTAGCATGATACAATAAATAACTACCTGAAGGTTAGACTGCGGGTCAACACGAAGGTTTAATTTCGAAGATATAACTTCGAAAATTTCATCTACTAAAATAAAAACAAATCTACCCTCAATTTAATAGCTTTCTCTTTTGACTCAGAAAGTGGAGCACAGATTGAAAATGAGCACAATAACAACGACGAGGCGCCCTCGATCGTACAGCTGCCAGTTACGATTCCCGACGAGGTCTTACCGACGCCACAAGAGACGGATGCGCCAGACGTTGATCCTGCGTTACTAGAGGCGTTGGGGGATGCTTCCGATGATACTCCAGCTTATGGCCCAGAGATTCACACCACATTGGCCCAACGTTGGTCACCTATTCTTAAAAAAGGTATACCAGCTGAGGCAAAAGAAAAACTCCTTAAAGACTATACTGTTCCCTCCAACTGCAAACTGCTTAAAGCACCCACTCTGAATCCAGAAATCTCTGCAGCAGTTCTCGATATTGTGAGGAATAGAGATAAGAAAATTCAGACCAAACAAGATCAACTTGGCTTGGGCATATCCGCTATCAATAAAGCGATGACATTGCTACTGACTGGTGATGACAAGGTCCATATAACAAAAATTCTATCAGACAGCTGTAGAATTTTGAGCGACCTTCACTACACCGAAACACAAGTAAGGACAAAACTCATAACCCCAGCATTGGAAAAATCGTTTCTTACTCTGATACAGGACCAAGACAGAGATGAAACTCTCTTCGGTAATAAATTACCTGAAAAAATCAAGGCCTCAAAGGCGATAGAAAAACAAGGGCAGCAAATCAAAAAAGCACCTGTCTCGAAGCCATCTACGTCAAGTGCCACGCCGTCGACCGCTCGTTATCAGAACCAGGGAAACTGGTCAGGTGCCTCTCGCTACTCGACACCGAGGAGGGGGGGGCGGGGAGCGTACAGGACGCCGGCACAAGCGTACCGCCGCCCGACGACCTCAACGACGACGTCAGCGCGCTTCACGGCCCCGGGCTCCAACAAGCGTGCCCCCACGAAGCAGTAGGTAACTCAGGTACATGCTGGGAGATTACATCACTTTTACCAATGTTGGCTTAAAGTTACTAAGAATCTGGTTATCCTTGATTGGATTCGTAATGGTTATAGTATACCTTTTATTAGTACAGTAGAACAAAAATTCGTTCCAAATAATGTATTTTCAACTAAAGAAAAACAGGATATGGTACTGGCGATTCGCAACTTAATCGATTTAGGAGCTATAACAAGATGTAAACCGCATAAAAACCAGTTTATATCGAGCATATTCCTAGCCCCTAAGTCTAATGGGGACTATCGGTTTATCTTAAACCTTAAACAACTAAATAAGTTCGTGTCAAATGATCATTTTAAAATGGAAGATCATAGAACAGCATCGAGATTGATACCGAAACAAGGTTTTATGGCAACTATCGATCTTAAGGAGTCATACTTGCTGGTTCCGGTAGCTAGTTCCCATCGCAAATACTTACGGTTTGAATTTGAGGACGAACATTCTCAAATCATAACATATGAGTTTAACGCCATGTGTTATGGATTATCTTCAGCCCCACGAACGTTCACTAAGATCATGAAAGAAGTGGTGGGTTACCTAAGACTCCGAGGATTTAAATCTGTCATTTATCTCGATGACTGGCTTTGCATTGGTGATGACTATAACGAATGTCAAAGGAACGTTGAAGAATCGCTTACACTACTCAAATGCTTAGGGTTTGTAGTGAATTATGATAAGAGTTGTTTACGTCCACAACAATGCTGTAAATTCCTAGGATTTATGTACAACTCAGTAGATATGTCTATATCTCTGCCGTTGGATAAACGTAACAAAATATTACAATTAGCTCAGAAATTTGCCAAACTACCGGTCTGTACTATTCGAGATTTTGCTCATTTACTGGGAGTGCTTACCGCTGCGTGCCCTGCCGTAAAATATGGATGGCTTTATACGAAAGAACTAGAAAGACAAAAATATCTAGCTATGTCCAAACACCAATCGTATGACGCGAAGTTTAAACCCTCATCTGTAATTTTACCAGACCTCAAATGGTGGATAAAAATTATTAATATCACCTCGAACCCTCTCGAAATACCTAATTTTGCGCTCGAAATCTTCTCCGATGCTTCAAATATTGGTTGGGGTGCATATTGTGATAGCAAACGAGTAAATGGCACGTGGAAAGATAACGAACGCAGCTCACATATCAACTATCGTGAACTACTTGCTGTATTTTTAGCCCTTAAATGTTTTGCTCGGGAAGGGTACAATAATTGTAATATTTTGATGCGCATAGATAATACTACCGCAGTAAGCTATGTCAACAGAATGGGTGGCATACAGTTCCCCCACTTAACGGACTTGACAAGATTAATTTGGCAGTGGTGTGAGCAGCGAAATATCTGGCTGTTCGCTTCGTATATAAATACAAAGGATAACGTGGAAGCAGATCAAGAGTCTAGAAAAGGTAATCCTGATATAGAGTGGACCCTTTCAGCCTGTGATTTTAAAAGGGTAGTATCAGCTTTCGGCGAACCTGTTATAGACCTCTTCGCTTCTCGCACCAATGCTAAATGCGAAACATATGTATCATGGCGTCCAGACCCAGACGCCATGACAATTGACGCATTCACTTTAAGCTGGGAATCTCTATATTTTTATGCATTCCCACCATTCTCGTTAATCTTGAAATGCATACAAAAAATAATTAAAGACAGAGCAAAAGGAATCTTTATTTTTCCTCATTGGCCCTCGCAGCCTTGGTTTCCGCTTCTTAAAAGCATAATTCGATCTGAAATTATAATTTTGAACACCAATCCTCTGTTATCCTTCTCCAGGACACCCTATCAAGCTCCAAGGCCGTTTATCCTGGCGGCAGCAGTGCTCTCCGGGCTGCCTTCGTAGCAAGAGGAACCCCCATTCCAGCACTAGAGCTGATCATGGCCTCACTGTCCAAAAATACCCTGGTTCAGTACAGCGTAACCTACAAGATTTGGTGGCACTTCTGTCACGTTAAAGGCCTTAACCCTTTTACGTCTTCAAGATCCAATGTGATGCTTTTCTTAACTGATCAGTTTTATCAAGGAGCTTCATACGGAACCTTGAATAGTCATCGTTCGGCACTATCCTTATTACTAGGTAGTAATGAAACCTCTGACGATCAAGTCAAACGCCTCCTGAAAGGTGCCTATAAACTTAGACCTGCGACCCCAAAATACACTCACGTCTGGGATCCACAGTTAGTTTTAAATTTTGTCGCAACCTGGCTACCAAATAGAGAGCTCTCTTTAGAGAAGATCACAAAGAAATTAGTTGTTCTTTTAGCCTTATGTACAGCACATCGAGTACAAACACTCAGTCTCATAAAACTAGATAATGTTATCATAGGCCAATCTGGCATTCAAATTGGAATTACTGATGTCATTAAAACATCAGCTGCAGGTCGTGACCAACCAGTGCTGACATTACCTTATTTTGAAGAAAATAGGGCAATTTGTCCAGCTACTATAGTTGCTGATTATATATTTGTCACAAATAATATCAGATCTCAGACGACAAACAACTTAATACTTACTCATAAGAAACCACACAAACCAGCAACTGCTCAATCTATTAGTAGATGGATTAAGCAGGTACTGGGTGAGAGTGGCGTGGACGTGGCGAGGTTTAGCGCGCACAGCACGCGGCACGCCGCCACCTCCACGGCGCGCGCTTCCGGTCTATCGCTAGACGCTATTCGGAAAGCGGCTGGTTGGACTAACACATCACAGTCATTTGCGAAGTTCTACAATCGCCCAATTTTAGTCGAAGAAAACTTTGCAAGATCTGTTTTACTGCCCATTACTCCAGAATGAGTTCATAAACAATTATGTGTACCTATGTGATTAAGAATAATTACTTATGTACCTACCTAATTAAGAAATTTATTGATTATAATCAGGATGATTTATTAGATAATATACTTGAGATTATTTCAAATTGAAAACAGTTTTTATTTCTGCAAAATTTTAATCTCTGAACATCTACATGTTTTTATATCTGAAAAATGAAGCGACGTTATATAATATAAGATCAAACGAACTCACAGAGTGAAGTTCGATCGATATTATATAAGTACGCTTCATTTGAAGATATACACTCCCACCCTCCCATAGTTACCCACTATATAAAATTTTGCATAACGTAGGTAGATCAGGTACAAGATCTGAATCTCTAAAAGAATGACGAGCTGTCATAGACAGCGCACGAGTACCTATCTACCGCGAAACTTTGAAGTATTTTTTTTTTTACAAGTGCGAAGTGTTGCCTGTAGGAATAAAGGACTACATGTTTTTATATCTTCAAATGAAGCGTACTTATATAATATCGATCGAACTTCACTCTGTGAGTTCGTTTGATCTTATAATATTTCTTACACCTTAGGGTGACACTTCCATGGAGGAAGAACTTATGTAAAAAATACAATCAGCGTAACAAAAACATGATAGGCAAGAAAACTATCTCGCAAATAAAATTTTCTACACAACAGACGCGGGTTACGGCAGATCCTATCGCAAAACCCACTATTTTCCATAGAGTCGGCCATATTTTTGTCAATTTTTCGTCTGACGTATCCCATTTCCCATTTAGAAAAAAAAACAGAGCAGACGTGAAGTTGGAAAACAAGGGAACGGAAAAAAGAGCTTCTCGTTCGGAACGACAGATAATCGTGTTAGCCGGCCGCACCGGCGAATAACTGATGCGAGCCGCCCGCGCCCGGTGCACCCGACACAATGAGATTGCGGTGTTTTTTCCGCCGACGCTCCACTGAGACAAACAAGGGATGCAAATTCGTGTTGACACCGCGATCCATCTTGTTCGCCTCTCCCGAGACCAGTTCCTGAATAAATAGTACCGTGATTGAGACGTCCCAGCGGTTTATTTGTACGTAACACGATTCCAGATGTTTTTCTTTGCCATCGAACCGAAAAATAAGTCGATTTTGCAATGCGCAAGCAATAAATAAACGTGAGGTCAGTGAGTAGTGGATGCCAGCAGTTTAGTTTCGCTTAATCTTGAAAACAAAACTAGCGGTGTATCGTAAAACAGGAGCAACGCGACAAGCTCGCCGCACTACAAACTGTGACCTTACTCGAATGAAGTACGACACCCGCCGCGCGCCCAGACATAGACTAACGCCGTACACTGAATACTTAAACTAGCCTCGCCGCTTTTTATCTTTCAGTATGACTGCTTCTTGTTATTACACTCTACGAACATGGTTTTTTTTTTTATTTCGTCACTATAATACCTATTATAATTTAGGATGCTATGCTATCTAGACAGCAGGATCTCGATCCAAACTAAATATGATTTGTAATATTATAATGAGATGTAAAACACTATGTGGAATAAACGTATGTTTTTATTGTAAACGCATTAACACTAGATACAAATGGTTATCCTGCCTTCAAATATTTGAACTAAGCGGGAATCGAACGTAAGCATTCGCTATCCCAAACCAGTAAGTACTCTGTTAGTGCTGACCAGTTTTGCATGTTGCTACATATTTTAGTATCTCCACTTTGATGACATTAAGGGTCATTGTTATAGGCGTAATATCTTTTTAAGCATGTATGTATAAATTATGTCTCACGTAGTCGGTAACAAAGTGTGGCAACGTAAGGGTACAGTTGCACAGTGAATAGATCATCCGCCGGATCGGGCCACGCCGCGTACTGTCCAATAAATATATTGTTTCGCGCTCAGCCAGTGCAGATAAAGCAAGCTCGCGCCTCGCTCTGCTTCGCTGCCTTCGGGTACGGCTCTAGTGAGAGCGGAAAAATCACGAATATTTTATACGAGAAAATATTTAACTGTAATCATCATTATGTTAGGGTTGTATCGCGATTACATCCGAGACCTTTCCGACCGGTTTAATTCTTCATCTATAAATCTGTTATAAACGGAACAATTAGTAAACACTTTAGAGCTTGTGGTTTGTACATTATTACAGAAGAAAAACTGCTCTAATCCGTAGATACTTATATAAAGAGGTGTCGGTAACGGTAACTGTATCGCAAGTTCGTGTCGTTGTCTTTAGGGTAGATATTAATCTACGATATAAGCTACACATTGTCATTATGTATTTAATTGAAATTATTCTAGGTTTATTACCGGGAAAGAGTAACACAAATAGTATGAACTCACACACGCAAACTTACACCTTTATGATATCAGTAAAATTTTCAAACTATCTATAGAAAAAGTTAAGTTGACATCAGGACAGTACTTGAAAAGTACTATAGAAAAAGTTAGCATACTAATAGTGATTCTCTCGAAATTGTATTACATTTTCTATAATTCAGTTCTATCAAGGTTCTATAATTCAGTTGTAACGCTACCACTAACTCCAAGAAATTACCAGCCGTATGAATATATGGTTAGTGTTCTTTGACGAGTCATGCAAAAACCACACCATGACGTGGAGTTGCGTAAAACAGCGAAATACCAATGATACCGCTCAAACATGAACTGTACCCGATATTCTATGCCCGGAACACTGTCAGCCAAACGCGGAGAGCTCAGCGTTTGCACATTATGACTAGCGGAGGGTGTGTTATATTATTCTTATTTATCATTTCATTATTTTCCAACTGAAATACTGTGGTTTTAGTAGTTTAAATGTAGATAAAATTAGAGCTTGTTAACTGTTTACAACTAAATATCAGCATGTCTTTTCATAGCATGTTGTGTAAGTGTATGACAAGTAGTAACTTAAGTTATGACTCATAATATTATTTATATTCCATATAATTAGTAATAGACATGTAAAAGAAAAAAACAAGAGCCGAAATGACTTGAGCTTGTGATCGAGACATCACGAATTCGAATTCTAGCCATTACATTCCGAATTTTGCTTAGTTGGAAAAGTAGCTACTAGTACACATATTGAGAACTCACTTGTACTTTTCCACAGTATTTTTATTTCTTAATAGACCTGACCGGTTTCGCCTTACGGCATCCTCAAATGTCATTGTAAACCTTTGAGGATGCCGTAAGGCGAAACCGGTCAGGTAACAACAAATTCCACCAAGTGCCATCAATCAACAGTATAAATAGTAGCTACTAGTAATTTCGGATACTGATATTTAAAAAATACATTTAATGACATCTTTGATATACCTACATTCAATCTTAGACATCAACACACGTAAAGTTGGTGAGTTCAATTCAAATGAAAAGGTAAGGTGAATATTTAAAATTATATTTTCTTTCATGCCATGACTGCGATGCTTTTCGAAGTTATGTGTGTATTTATCGCAGGTTTATAAGTGCCCGGTTAATGGCAATAGGCTCGCCACCTATTACATTGGGACCTAAATATAAACTGGCGAAATGTGGGTGCTAGCACCTCTGCCTACCCCTTCGGGGATATAGGCGTGATAATGTAAAAAAAAAAAAAAAAAAATATTTTCTTTCAAAGGATGATTATCATCATATCAGTAAGAAATGTCTTACTAAGTATCCACTATAGGTACTTAAGTAAGTATTGTTTGTGAATACCAATGAGAGTATATTTTCACGTGCGGATAATTCAAGAGTGCCATCTAACGGAGCTCTGCGCTACAACCACCAGTACAAAAGGAAAGGAACCATATAAACAGAAGTGGAGAGAAACCAATACGATTTAGTGAATCCCCCGAGAGCCTTGCATGTCCGACGACCGGGCGCATTGTCACTGAACGTACGAAGATACCTACGTCACATACCGCGTTTAGAATTTTCACGGTAAAGTAAGTTTAAGCATAGATTCAATTGGTCATTGGATGGAGAAAAGCGTAGGTGTGTTTTGATTGTATGTATGTATCTTTATTAAAGGAAAATTACATAAAACTTATTATAAAACATGGCCCCACAAAACCGTAGAACTACCCTTGTCGGAATATTTTAACGACTCGTCATAATTGACTGTTGTGTTTCATTCATATTCTTGCAGTGCTCTCAGTGAGGTCATATTATGTACGGTTATCCATCATTGTTTGTGTCATCGTAGTCATATAACTGCTAACTATACAACCTAAAAGTTTATTGTATATCAAATCAACTACATTTGCTAGCCAGTACTTCGTCCTTCTGATTAACGGGCGAGGCTCACCCAGGCTTTCCTTTCAGAATTGGGAGGTCAAATGCACGTTGCTCTAATAACAGCCGCATAAGCAAATCCTATAGGAGATGAAGAAGTGAAGGAACCATGAACTACGAAGTGAGAAGCTCGGATGCAACCTGGAACCACACTAAGGTGATGATGGCATTTTTCTCAATACAACATACCAATCATCCAACTTTCCCATTCTTCATCTATACTAATATTATAAAGAGGAAAGATTTGTACCTATTTTTGTATGTTTGTATGTTTGTAATGAATAGGCTCAAAGAGTACTGGGCCGATTTAAACAATTCTTTCACCTCTAATAGGCTACAATACCTAGGAGTAACATAGGCTATATATCATCACGTTACCATACAAGGGAGCGGAGTAATAATCATAAATCTCAATTGATCAGGTAAATTTCTATACATTGGCGCTAATATCGCTAACAATTTTCGTTGTCATGACAGCAAGGAAAAGTAGTATAGAGAGGCAAGTAGTGAATCGAGTAGAGTCGTACAACGCGATAATCGACATCCACGCGGGCTGAGCCGCTAGCTAATCTACAAACAGCTAGTTAATCTATAAAGTTCATGAAATTTAATATCTCTAGATAAACAAACATCTACTTAAAATAAATAAATCAGACGAAGATTCGTATCTCTAACCCATAAACAGGTAATTTGCAGTAGAAATCTACTTAAACATCGTGAGGGAAGGCTCTTAATCACGATAAAAGTAGTAGTAGCATGTGTCACACATTAATTAAGATCGGACCTTCCTAATTTATTCAGGTGACAGGGAGCGACGCTTTGCGACGTGTCGCCGTCGCTTGTCGAGACAAATCCACCACGAACCACGACCACCATTGGTCATTGTAGTCTTTAGTGCACAGGAATAAACAAAACAAAAGTTTCATGTACCTAACTATAACATTATTGGATTTATTAAGAATTGGTTAATGAGGTTTTTATTTCATGAATAGTACTAGTACCTACTGCTTGCGACTTCGTTCGCGTGGAAATCTATGTTCAAATATTTTTAAAACACTTTCTAGAATAAAAGTAAGATGAAAATATCCTTTATAACATTAGTTATCTGCAATAAGAAACCTGTCAAAATCGTTTCTTTTACTTCGGTGCACAAAATGAAAGCGTAATTAGATATTACAAAAATTGTGATTCCGATGTGGTTTTTTTTCTGTTTGAAAGCTGAATTAGTCGAGAGTGTACTTGATGCTATGTTTGATGAAAATCGATCCATGGCTGTCAAATGAAAGGGTTTAAGGGTTGAAAGGGTTGTTGTTTTTGAAACGATTCAATCATTTCGAAAACTTGTGGGAGTGATTCACCAGTAGGTCTCCCGACACGATAACGTACGGTTTTTTTTTACTTTGGCTTCTTTTTCTAATTTAATTGTCGGCACATACCGGCTGATCCTTGCTGGTCTGGTCCCTTTGGCCAGATTGGTATAGCTGACATGAACAATAGGTAATAATGTTGCAATTCATCCTAGTGTTGCTTAAATAAGGGGGTTTAGTTTTTACTTGTCAAAGAATTCCCTTTTTATTTCGTATCCGGATTACTGATTCTTAATTTCAACTTATTTTAAATAAAATTATTTTGATTTTAAAGTACCTATAAGTCAACCCCATCGTTGGATTACTGATGATTTAAATAACTTGTACCTTCTTTGACCTTTTTGTTTGACCTTAACTATAGCGCAGTACTATACTGTGCTATTACTAAACTGATTTAATGACACACGAGTTACCTAAATTTACTTTCAAAAATTCTTTTAATTTCAACTTATATTTACAATAATTATACATCATTACAGTCCTTGTTGATATAATTATGCTGATGTTATGGCTATAATTAAGCAGCTAAAAGGGTTTACCATCGTTTGCTTAGACAGTACTTATATAGTTCAAACTCTCTGTAAATATGTAGTATAGGTATAATCATACAGAATTTGAAGGATATTTCGTAAGCATTTATTATTGCCTATTATCGTTCATTTTACCTTATTTTATTTAGTAACTTTTATGAGTTAAGTATTTATTTATGACTAAGTAGATACTTTCGAACTTCTGTTTTTAATAGACAAAATGAGTTTTTAAAATTTGAACTTTGAGGCTTGTACCCGGGTTTGCCGGGGTGCAAGAGATATATCTTGTAATATCTCACCTCCGGCAATCAAATACCCATAGACGGCGTGCGTTTCAGTCGGTTCGAATCCGACATAATCACCTCCACCGGTTTTGATAGAGGTGGTATCCGTATGGATTTTGTGCACGATAAAAAATTAAAAACTTCGAGCCATTTTCAATTTAGTACCTATAGGTGGACTTGCAGGCGGGTTACGACACTATATTTTTCATCAAGCGTTTACTATCTGACCTCCACCAGGATATCAGGGCTTTATAAATCTCCAACTTCTTGTATGAATAACCACGGATCTCTGAATGACAAAGCAACTGGGACCGATGACTTAACAGACTTCCATGGCATGGAGGAATCTTAATGTCTCAAGAATAGTGTTAACTGCGAGAACGCCATCAAGGTGGATGCATGCCGTTGATAAATAGAAGAAGAATGGTGATGGTCACCAATTTAAATCTTTTTTAACCTACTCGATTTACGACTCAACTAAATCCTGAGGTGTCAATTTAAATGCATGTGGTACATACAGTTATTAGTTATACTTTAGAGGGACATAGTGTGCTAGTGGCATATATAGGTATCTTTACACAAAACCTAGATGCAAGAAAGAGACAGAGTACTTTTCAATTTGTCAAATATACTAAGTTGGCTGTCAGAAAAAAGTGGATATTTAAATTCATTTTGACATTTTAAATTATGTAACATAGTAATTAGGAGACCGTTGCTCTATTTTCGCTAGTAAATAACTTTATAGTACCTTCACTGTAAACTATTTATTATAGATACGAACACAAAGTGAATGGATATTGCAGTACCTATATGATTTAACTGTTTCAATAAGGCAACGGTGCTAAAATTTTATCGTTCTAGAAAGCGGGGCATAACAGCTGCGTAGACATCTATTGGGTGGACGTGTGCATAGTTCAGCGAAGTAGTTATTGTAGAACTTGTGCAATATATTGCCAATATTACATAGTGCAATACTGCAGTGTTGTTTAATATTAGTGGATGGTATTACTAACTCCATTTACGTATTCTGTATTTAAATAGCAATGGTTAGTTTAACTAGTAGTTGTGATTCGTGCGTTAGACAAATATCACGGTAGTGAATTGTTACCATTAGCCAATCTTGGCTTTCATGAAAGTTTGCGTCAGAGTCTTGTACTTGAACCGGCAAAAGACAGTCGGTAGCTTATGAGTTTGATCTTCTTCTGGCTATGAAGTTCTTGAAAGGGCCCTGAGGGATTTACCAGAGTCTTCCTCACCCTTGGCCACTGATGGCCTGCGCTGATTTCGGCCAGGGGGTATCCGTTCGAATTTCCGCACGGGACAAAAAAGGCCCTAAGTACCCTGAATAGTGCTTGAGAATATATCTATGAACGTTGAATAACATACATAACATTTTCGTCTATTCTTAATTAATTCAAGCATTTAAATCTATTCAACTAATGCATCTGTAGATGAGAAATCGAACCTAGGGTATAGTTTGCCGGGTCTGTATCTGAGCGGGTTCTAGTCCCACTCATTAGATACCTACGTTACCAACGTGAACCCATTTCTAACACAATAATGTTTATGCTTATATGCATAAGCTGCTTCTTCTTCTTCTCCTAAGCCTTCTTCCCATTATCTGGGGTCGGCTCTCCTTGTCTGCCTCCTCTATTTTTCTCTACTTATCTTTTGCTGTTTCGGCGTATATGTCGGATTCTTTCAGGTCTTTCTGTACCGTCGTCAACCAAGTGGCGGGGGCCTTCCGCGGCGTCGAGTCGTCGTCGGTAAGTTTAGGGCTACTCGTACCATATGGTCCTCAGGTCCTCGGCGAAGCACATGTTTATACCATCGTAGGCGTCGATCTTTGACCTTGTCTAGGTATAATCGGGGCAATTTTATAGCTTCCTCTGAAGTGGACAATGTGGACATTGCGTACTTTGTCTTATGTTGTAAGGTACCTACTTATGATTATAATATGCACAAGCAACGTAGGTAAGCAATTCCTCTTCATGCAATATAGTTTAGCTGAAGGGGTTAGGAGACTACTAGTAGGTATTTTCATTTGTTATCTATCATATTATATTATAGCTATTGCTTTTTTCTCTCTTAGCTTCCGTCTATCTCTTTCGAGTGAAATTGTAAAATTGTAAACCTTTGGTGTTTTTATAGAAGAGATGAGTCTCTTCTATAAAAAACACCAAAGGTTTACATTTATAATTTTAGTCTTAATGTTAGCATGATGGGTAGAAAATCAATTTATGTAAATTAATAAGATTCCAATTTAAATTTATATTTCGAATTAATTTTATAACAACGGAGAACCCTTTCTTCTTGAAAATATTATGAAATAAATCATTAAGATGGATTAGGATCTTATTCTGAATTAACAGAAGCAATATTTGTAATTTCTTTTGAAACATTCACGATAGTTGTGACGAAAAAAGCGAAGCATATCGCTTACTCGGACGATACTTAGCAAAGAATTACCTCACTCCCACACTGACTTGCACTGGATGCACAACCCTAACATCAGAGTAAAAATATATTCTAACCAGAAGAGATAAGGTTTAATTTAGCTTGTCACACAGACGTCCCGCCTCCAAGGGGCGTCCGTTCCCCCTCTATAGTCGTCGACGTCGAGTGCGTTCACACGAGTGACTACTTTTAAATTTTAATCGCAAGTTGTCCGTTGATTTGGACAAAAAAGTGAAATGGACGTCTCGTGACAACTTGAATGTTTGCACTGTGTCATTCGTATGTACTGCACCGGCAATGTCGTGGGTACCTACAATACGATGATAATTGAATTTTTTATTCCCTTGTGATTCACTGGTTTTACTGTTGAGTCGTTACATGATAATTATGGCACTATCATAGTAAACAAAAGGTAGTACTTTTATCTATCAATCATTTTACCTATTACCTAATATTTGTTTCGATCTTTCTTCATATTAATTATAAATGTGTTCTGTTGTAGGAAATAAAAATATTATATTAGTAAGTATCCTATTTCATAAAATATGGAGGCAACTTAATTAAATAGGTATTAATTATCTAATTAAATATTTAGGTGCCAAATTTTTTCATGCAAATCATGTCAGCATTCCATAAACCACAAAGGTTTGTTTTGTACGCTGTACCTATTACCTTTCGATCGATACAGACATAGAAATATAGTTCAATCGATTACAAATTTGTTAAAATATCTTCAATCTATCAATCAATTAGCCTATCGCCGCACACGCCGTACATAGGCCTCTCTCAATGTTGAGAGGGCTTGGCCTACTGTTTTGAAAATACGTACATTCAAATATATTACTTTGATTTTCTAGCTAGGTCATAAAAACACGCAATAACAAAATACCTTATAACCGGCTATTTGATGATGACTACAATTTTATTTGTCATTAAGTCTAGTTTTTATTGCTAAGGCATACCTAGGTCAATGGTCATATTTGATACCTACTAGATAACATTCTTGCCACCTGATACCTCCAAGTCCTTTCCATCAACGAACGACCAGATGAACAGCGAAGCGATACCACTGCATGGTCGATATTCCACTCTTACGCATGAAACGCTTTGGACGCTTTGGGATACATTCATCATGCGTACAGCTACGGAGTGGAATTCCATGCCCGACTCTGTGTTTCTGGAAAGCTATAAACTGGGAATAGGATCCTTCTAGGCAGGCGTGATTCATCGTAGACCACATCGTCACTTACCATCAGATGAGATAGTGGGCCTATCGTCAATAAAAAAATACCAATTACGTAAGTAAGGAAATAAAATGTTACCTTACTATTCTTAAAAATATAGAATTTGTGTACTTTTTAATATTAAAGAATGTCACTCATAGGTAATATAACAAATCTAAGCTCATCTTGATCCATCAATTGGTTAATGGTTAATTAAGTAGGTAGGCGCTCATCTGAATCCATCGACTGGTCAATGATTCAGTAGGTAGGTACTTAATTAGTAACTAATAAATAAAGTGTCCTGAAAACGGTTAAAGTGAGAGATCTAAGTGTGTTGAATGAAAAAGGAGGTTAGAATTTAGAGGAAAAATAGAAAGAAATTGGGTGGGTTAGAAGATAGATTAAAGTGCCTTCGATTGCTTAAAATACTTAGACATTTAAAAATATGGAATATTTAAGTAGTTAAGAATTGTATGGATTCTTTTCATGTAGGTACTTACTTTGACTATCTATATATTATTTTGTTTAACTTCAAGTTAAGACTTCTTTATAAATGACACTGTATCGCATGTAGGTATGAGTACCTATGTCATTTACAAAGTAGCAAGATCCATTGCATTAGAAATGGGCAATGACTTTGAATCAAGTTTGTGGGTAAATTATTTTCAACTAACGCCTAGCGAATCTATCACTATATATTTGCATATTTAGTAGGTATATATCTATATAATTATATAGGTATATCTTTCACTACTACTATATGTAGAGTCTTTATTTTTCTTTTTTCTATTTGAACTGCGTCTTATTTTTACTTTTCTAACCACACGTTTAACAAAATTATAAAATAATAACGACATTGATAACTTTAGTGTCATGTTCATATTGTTTTATGGCCTAAAAACCGAAGGAATCGAGATGGGCGTATGTCGCCTATGGTGCACTTTTTTAAAGAATAACAAACGAAGTCACTGTTGAAAATTATGGTTCAAGTTACTTGGTTATCCTAGTTATTAACATAGTAAGTATACCTAAGTATTTTATAACTAAGGAAAATCAATCATTGTTACTTCGAACAAATAAATACTATGCCAGCTAGTAAATAGGTACCTACGTTATATATTTTTTTAGAAAATTTAAGTGTTGTGCAAGCTGGTAAATCTCTCAAGATGCAAAACTTTTGCCAACTTCATTGGAGAATCACTGCATAACTCTCATTTAAATAATAATCCAGAAATGACTTCAGAACGGGTTTAGAGAGTTATTACCTAGGGACTTATGGGACATGGGTAAAATCTTTATTCTCCTATTTTGATAATACGGGCATTGTACGAGTATTAATGTTAAACTGAAATGTACTCGTCATGGCTACATATTTGGATATTCTAATAATTATTTACTTAGTTAATTAAAGTTTAATAAAATATTATATTAATTCATACTTCTTGGATGGATTGAATGCGGAGGGGGGAGGATAGGGAGCAGTGGTGCACATTGGGAGAGGCCTATGTCCAACAGTGGACTGAAACAGGCTCATAGCTTGATTGATTGGCATACTTATCATACTTTTAACATAGTTATTAGGTGCTAGTTATTAGGTTGTATTATATACCTACTTTAAATATTCTACCTACATAATATACCGACCCATTCTTTATAATATGTAATTAATGTGTTATCGTACCTATGGATATTTCTTTGACGCACAACAGTTATTTTTTCTGAATAGGTAGGTATTATTTCATCATACTTGCATAAATTTGAAATCAGTTTTATGACAAATATCAAAGGTTATTCAAAATTAACGAATAATAACAGTTATTATCGTTGGCTTACATGGAAATCAACAAAATAATTAATGCGATTCGTCACAATTCGCGTATCGGCGGCCATTTGTGCCGCTATTAGGTACCGGCTCAACTTCGATAAACTTTATTGCCTAACGACATGGTTAGTTTGAGTTCCTCGCACGTAATAAATTATTATAAATACAAAACTAGGAGAAAGTCTGTGAGTTTAATTTTCCGCAAATTTGATCTAACGCTATAAAGGTGGGCGCAATCTCGCGAGTTCGACGCGGAGTTCATTACGCATTACCGCTGTTTATTCAGCTCCGGTCGGGCTGCCTCCGTCCTGTCGACCTAATGAAGTTTATAAAGTCGCTCTAATTGAGCGGTTACTGTTATTTTCAGGGAGCTAAAGTTACAATAACATTTCAAAAGCTATAGAATGAAAAGAGCTGGAAAGCTTTCGCAAGTGAGTTTTTTATAGTATACTTTACTGTAACTTAATTCGGAGCTGCTAGTTAAAAACCAATTTATTTATTTGTTTGCAACATTCGTTTGTATCATATGGATTCCATTTTTTTAGTTTTTTATGTTCAGATTTTAGTGACCAAAGTAGAGACCAAAATCTACCTGAATTAATTTACTTTTTAATTGAAGACTTTTGTTTCTGTTGAACTGTTTTAGTAGATACTTACCTAAACCCGATCACGTCAGGTCCCTACGCATGTATAGGTACTGGTTAAATTAAATTTTTATTAAAATCTTCTATAGGTAGATATATCTATTTATTCTAAATTAAAACATACGTGTACATAGGTTATACATTACACGTAGTCTTTGAATAACAAAAGTTGCTGAAATTTGTACTCAAATTGTCGGTTTAAGTTATGCTTCACGGCACACCAAGTATTGGCAGGCAACTACCCGCACTTATAAAAACCTATGTAAATGCGCATACAACTCCCATCTGCTTGGGAGCTATTTGCGTCATGTAATAAAAATAAGGGCTTATTTATTCACGATATAACCGCGAATAATGTGACGCGGTAATCGGCGCGCAGGCACAACCCCAACGATAGCGGTGAGTATCACAGTGCATAAATAGTGACGCGAAGCGTTGGCGCACCGAAGTAATCCGAATAAATACCTCGATACGATCGGCTCACCGTTTAACGAGAGAGCCTTTTCCACGCCGCGGTGAGCCGTTTAGCGAATTTCAATAGTTATCACGCGGAGAAAAACTCGCTCGCCGAGAGGGACGGGCGCGAGCGGTAAGGCCAGCGCGAGCGGGACGGACTTAATAAGAAAGAAGTAATAAAAAAGCGGCTGTGTGTGCGTGGTCGGAGTGTGGTGGCATAGGGCGGTGATGCAGGCCCCTCCCTGTGGCGCGCCGCCTCGCGCCTCGCCGCCGCCTCAGTTGAGTCGACAACGCGCCGAGCCGCACCGGTCCGCTCTACCCGTGTCTAGAGCGCGCGTAAAAAGTTTCTGCTACAACACGAAACTTGTACTCGGTTGATACGATAGCGATACTCGTCGCTATTATTACTTTAACAGTTTTTCCCTATGAGACTAAATGAAAACTTCGTGCGTTTTATCTGAATCCGTATTGTTGTGATATTATAATTCCTGTAATTTTAAGAAATCACCATTTCTTTAATATACCTATATATAAACTTAAACTTATTTCTGTATCACGGTAAAATTAATAAGTATATTATAGTAACATTAAGAGTCATCAAATCTTATATTTCATCTGCAAGTGTAAAATAGGCGGTTTTTCTTTTTCGAAGTTGCAAAGATTATGTTGTGCAACATCGATGGGATGTTCGGACGGTGACAACACGTGGTCAGAAGGAGGCAGGCTGGGCTCGCAAGCCGCTAACTTGATGCTGCTCCAGGGCGAGGGTCGGGAGAGGCAGGGGCCCGCCATGGAGGACGACTGCTCCGCGCGGCCCTGCGCTACCGACTTCTCTATCGCCGCTATCATGGCAAGAGATAGGCAAGAAAGACGAGAGAGGCGAAGACACAGAGACCCCAGAGAAGACACGTTAATGCCTTTAGGTAAGTTTTAAATTTACAGCATATAGATAATACTTGGTCCCTAAATTCTGGTTCAAAAAACAATTAAAGTTTCTGATCTCAAAGAAACAGGGACTTAAAAATAAAACTAGGACAATTAGATAATAACTATTACGTGTATTTAGTGAAGTGTAAGACTACACTGCACGCGAGATTCCAACTAAGTATGGAGTAGATTGAAATACTCATTAAAGAACTGAAAATTGTGAATTACGTAAAAGTAAATTATAGTGCCTCATTAACTTAACAAGAGGCTGTTGCCTACATGTACGAATTTTATATTATAGATGTTAATTCTTAGATACCTATTTATACCCAGAAAAGAGCCCTAGAATAGTAGAATGCGTTTTGATGACACTAATGAGGCATTTCACTAATGACACAATCGTAGCAAGTGAAAAAAATTAAGTTTCTGAGTAATAAAAGTATGCATGTATTGTTTTATCAATGAGAATATTTAAATAAAGTCACATTGCTATTCTTATAAGGAACATATGGAAATAATGGAAATTAACTTTTTTAATAATTTTCATTTATCAAGGTAATTAGAATTAAACTAACTTATTTATGTCACACACTAATATTCAGGTAATTCATTCAACTCACATCAACGTTTTTACCAGTCAGTCACTCATTTAATGTTACAATTTCCACTTGATTTTGAAAGAAATAATATGAAGCAGACCATTTCAATAATGAACTCGTAAGAATCCTTCTTGATAAATTTATATCTCCCGAGAATACTTTTGTAGGGTGTACTCGGGTCACTTTGCACGAGCGAACCACGCGAACCACCGTGTGGGTAAATCGGTCATAGCTACGTTATGGGTAATTATATAATTATATAAACCCCAATACATTTGTTTTTATATCTAACATACGCAATATCTGGTATAAGGTATAGTAGCACCCGGTAGGTAACAATGTTCGATTGACGATATCGGTGTCGACAACCACATAGAGCCCCATTTCGGTAATACGGAGGGTTGAAGTTAAACCAACCCTTAATAGATTACGGTAACCACTTTTTCCAATAGGTGGGCGGTGTGCTTGTCTGCCACCTATGTGGTACAAAAAAGAAGATGTGGATCTTTCAAACAAAACCCGATAAAAATAATGTAATATGAACGATGTCGTTAGATCATCCATCGAAATAGCACTGAAATAGTTCACAAAGAGCAACTATTAAAATTTGCTGGTGATATTCGTGGTTACAAATTACGTTACTGTTACAAAATCCTTCCTGTTCCTTGTTTACAAAGGTCTTCAATCATTATACTGACTAAGCTCTATAAATAAATATAATATAGATACTATACAATGTATATTGTGTTCATGTTTGACATTTCACATCTTATTGAATTACCTATTGTGTAACTAATAGAAACATTGGGCTCGCTTGCAAATTAAAAAACTATTCCTAAAACACAATTTCACCAGCCTTTTCATAGTAGACCTAATCAATTAATTAACACTTAAATAAATGTCATAGAAGCAACAAATATACTAATACTCAATATAAATAATGCGCCTAAGGGACGGTAAAAGGTAAGTTACCTTTTAACTATGAATATAAACATATAAAAGTGTGATACTAAATGTCGGTTTTCATCTTCTGTCGAGTCGACGGCATTTCCACTCCTATCAGAGTGACAGAATTGGTTTTAAGTTACTATCGTGGTGTAGTAATTTGTTTCACGGCAGCACCGCTACTCTATTTAACTACTAAATATTTAACTAGAGTAGCGGCAGTTGACGGGTATATCAATCATTAAAAATACAGCTAGACTCAGTGAGCTCATTCTCCGTAACAACAGTAACATCAGCAATTCGGATATTTAGCTATAACTAACACTTTCAACTATGTAACAACCACCATCTTTAGTCACCATGCGACCATGGCTGCAAAAAAGTAGCCGAAACGTCGGGGTAAATGTGAATGCCAAATAAATCCTGATAGAATCCGTTAAAAGTGATTGTAAGCGTAATAATTTAATCGAAACTTGGTTTTCAATGAGTTTCATTCCGTATGTCAGTATGAAAACTTTGAATGAATATCCAAACTTAATAATAATTTTAATTTATAATCTTAAATTAGCCAAAATTTGTTATTTTTTTTACTTTTTTACATTACGAATTCAAACCTAAAGAATAAATTGCCCTAATCTGCACCTATTGATTTGCTACAGTTGGCACAATGAAAACATTCTTATTATTTATAGCCGTCGATTCTTATCGCGAATGAATATTGCAGTTACCTTTTACCAATATATTTGTTATAAATTTAGCAGCTATAGAAAAATATATATTAGGCGCTTTTTTTGATGGATTGGTAAAACACTGGGTTAAATTTTTTGTGCAATTAAATATAATAATTGCACAGAACGTAAGTTAGGTTTTCTTGATATATTTTTTATACCGTAATGCTAGTCAAGAAATACTAAACACATCAAAACTACTTTTTAATGACTTAATATTAGGATTTAGAGAAGACATATTTTAAATTTTTACATACCTATTTACAATATTTAACAAACATTTTTTTTTGTTTAAAAAGAGACTAATATTACATTATCTAAATAACTGAAAAATCAAATGTAGGCTTACGTACATACATATAACCACGTATAACCACCCGGCGGGTTAGGTTGGGGAGAATTAACACCCACACATGTCACTAATCATTATATTCGGTCTTGGTCCCTAGTCTTGTATGATACTGCATGGCAAGACATGGAATGGCCCAAAGTCTACTCTGCAGGGAACCACGTGGCGGCATAGCTACATTTGTTATAAAACTCCTCTGCGTCCTCACTGAATTCCTTTATTATTCCCAGAAGGCTGACAATATTGCAACGGTGGATGGCAATGATATTATTCTTCAAGCAAAATAACCCAGCCTTCTGGTACAGTACACTTAGAATGCTGTGCTCGTAGTCACGTGTAGCATCAATCAATCGCTTTGCCTAGCACTTTTTGAAAAAAAAAACGGGCATTTTTGCCCAATCTTCATTCGCTGAGCCTATTTCCAACACAGTCGGGGTCGGCTTTCTAGCCTTACTAAGATGCGACTGAACTTCGATATATGCCGGAGGCGCCTGCCATCGGACCTCCGCAACCAAATTAGCGATATCGAAGTTCTGTAGTTAGGCTAGTCGGACTTTTGAGGGCTCCAACTACATGTAAGGACTATTGTATGGCAACTGTCTTACAGTCTTAATTTCATTGCGGGCAAAAACTCAACTAAGATACGATCATAGCTATGACCATAGCTACAGAAGCAATAATAACATTGATAACATTATTACTAAAACAAATTAAATGAAAATCCAAGCTACCATTTTGATTTCAGATGCTGTTTAGACAAAGTTACTTTTTTTTTAACAATCTGTATAATAAAATATTTGATGTTAAAGGCCACTTTAATTTATGACACTACCTTTTAGTTATAGTTACTTTGATAGTGTC
The DNA here is from genome assembly GCA_963691645.1 of Pelosia muscerda. Classification (NCBI taxonomy): domain Eukaryota; kingdom Metazoa; phylum Arthropoda; class Insecta; order Lepidoptera; family Erebidae; genus Pelosia; species Pelosia muscerda. The sequence goes on from OY829100.1 coordinate 13,612,433, forward strand.
ATAAAATTAAAATTCGAAACTAAGTTTTTATATCTATAGCAAGAAACGTTTGAAATTAGTTACATTATTTATCAGGTGCCTAAAGTCTTTTTGATATTTTTATTGATTTGAATATAAGGGCTGGATGAAATACAATTGTGGCGTTTGAACTCGTGTTTGGTTCAAGAGGTTTTTATTGTTAGGAAAATAGGTACAACTTTCAAATTATTTTTAAATCCATCAATTATTTCATTATCGTCACCTAGTAAACGATATTTCCGATTGCATCCAAGGCTTTCAACACGATAGCCGGACTCCATTTTCGCCACTTCCTTCGACTGACATTGGAGCAACTTTTTTACATTTTTAAATACAAATGGTTATTGAGGGTTATGTGAAAACCCGACAAGAATTTTGTACCAAGTCAACCTCATCTACTACTATCTGCTGAATGGCAGACGAGGCTCTGGCGTACCTAGACTTTGCTCTACGAACTACGACAATCACACCCTTGAAAGACATCCAAACAAAATTTCGAAAAGAGATTCTCATACAAATTCTATACTTCTAAGCCCAGAATTCACTAACCCTGGGTGGATTCTGGGTTCAAAATTATTAGATTTGGATATAACTATGATAAGAGCTGGTATGAAAAAGTTAGAAGGGCCTTGGCGGCAACATGTTAACTTTTTATGGGCATCAAAGTCACAGTAATGTGTTTCATCGCCCTTCTGTTTCATACTTGAGTATACACATAACGTTCAAGATCATTTTGATCATCACATAACAAATTGTTAATATAAATGACATGTGACAAAAAATAAAACCAAAAATTAATACGTAATATGTTAGCAAGATTGTTATTGTTTTTGTTTTATAAATACCTACGCTATAATTTTATGAATACGTTATTCTCGCTAAAACTCGAGAACGGCTGGACCGATTTGACTAAATTTGGTCTGGAATTATTTGTAGAAGTCCAGAAGAGGTTTAAAAGGTGAATAAACAATAAAATGCTCGGCAGAGGGAACAGGATCAGAAATTCACGTGAGTGGCCGCGGGCAACAGCTAACATAAAATAAATACTCATAGGTTGCAAATACACTTACTTTTTTAGTTTTATCAAATGTTAAAGTTGTCAGTACTATATAAGTATTTTAGAAAATAATTTTCATGTATTTTTAATTTGGAAAAATAGAAATGCAATTATTTAAAATATATCAGAATTCGCTTTTGAAATCAATGCCTGTCTCACCGTGCAATACCAGGTTGAAGCTTATAAGAAAAAACCTGACAGTGAAAACTCATAGCCACGCGTTTGTACCAATCATTGGTTGGTAGAATGTTATATTTGTAACTTTATTCTTATTTATGGGATAGATAGATAGATAGATTACAGATTAACTATTAGTACAGTTACAATTAAATGCGCTATAGATAGTCTCATCACTAAGGCTTAGTTGCACGAACTATCTGTCATGGTCATGGTCAAAAACAACGGTCACCGTCAAATTTAACAGTTTGATAGTAATGGTTTGGTTAACTCTATGGTTAGTACACAGAACAGAAAAACTAGTAGAAGTGCGACGCGATAGCTGCAGTAGCGGAACCGATGTCGTAAAACTCACACACATAACCGTTAATAATACCGTGCTCTACTAGTAAATAATTGTTTTTTTGGCCTAGTGCCCTTTCCGGGATATAGGCGTGAGTTTATGTTATGTTATAATACATTAAAATATTTAATAATTTAAATAAAAAACATGGTTATTCGTTTTACAAATACCTTTCAAATTTAGAATTTCGAAATTGGACCTTCATATTTTAAAGAACTTTCTAAAGGACGGCCAAGGACAGATTATGTAGTTGGGAAGTTCATCGCGGAACAATTCTTTTTAAAATCTATGGTTGGCACTGTTTATAGAAAAAATGAAAAATATATATTAAAAAGTTACTTTGTCTCACGCAGTGGGCGAAATCGCATTTTGCACACTGTTGTTATGCAGTAAAACTTACTTGTTTGAGCTGCCATAGTGAAAAAAGTATTTATGGCATTTCATACTTTGAATTGAAAAGCTTGAATATTTACGAAAAAGTTTAGACGTATTCTTATCAAAAACGTTCATATTATCGAATTTATCCTTCGTAGCATAAATACGCCAACCAATGACACGCGTGTACCGACTACATGCCGCTTCCACTTATTTTTGTTTTCCATGATTTTGTAGCTCTGTTTTTGACAGAATTTGACGTTTGAGCGTGGCTGGTCATAGTTACAACCAAGGCTATGACGTTTTATACCTGACCGTACCGGTCAACCAGCTTTGTCACGGTCAAAGTAAGATCGTGCAACTAAGGCTAAAAGTGGTTTCTTCCAAACAACCTTAAATGGAAAGGAATCAAAAGTACATATGTAATATAAACGAGCGTTGATGTAATTTGCTACACATACAAAATATTTTGTTACATAAATATTATACATAAATATAATACAATACATAAATATATAATGTTACATAAAATACATAGCACACAAATACATAAGATACACAAATGGAATAATATAACATACGATAAACACGATAATAAGACGATAAAGAAATCTGGATAAAAGACTCGACTTACTAGATTTATAAAGAAAATATTAAAGATGCAAGGGGGCGTAAAAATCACATTTAAGGGAGAATTAGTCGCAAACTGGGCTATTTGTCACTTTATCTCTAATCAAAATTTATCGTTAAAAACTTTGCAAAGTCAAATTTTTCAACTTAAGATCAAATAAGATAAAGTTTTACCGTAATAGGATTGTATTTCACTAGACATTAAGAAAAGTAATATTTAGAATTCTAATTACATTGTTATACACGTTAAAGTTGTGCAAATTAAAAAGCCACGGTACGTAGTAAGCCTTCCCAAGAGCGAAACCTCTGCTCGGGCCTTCTTGTGAGTAGCGGCGCTGCCGTGAAACAAAATTACAACACCACGACAGCAAATCAAAAATACAGTCGATTCAATAGAAGAAGAATCACGGTAAAAAGTATTTAATTGCCAATAAAAAGTACTGAGACCGCGGTAGCCTAGTGGTATGGGTAATTGACTGCTGAGACGAGGTCTCGGGTTCGATCCCAGGTTTACCATGGCACACACCAATGACTACGATGCTTTTCGAAGTTATGTGTGTATTTATCGCAGGTTTATAAGTGCCCAGTTAATGGCAATAGGCTCGCCACCTATTACAATGGGACCTAAATATAAAAAGTGGCGAAATGTGGGTGCTAGCACCTCTGCCTACCCCTTCGGGGATATAGGCGTGATACTATAAAAAAAAAAAAAGTACTTCAACGTACCTATAGTAAAACACTTCTAAGAGTTGTCACATGTAAATTATAACAATAATTTTAGTTATAAAATTATCTACTGGCCATATAGAATTTGAATGACTATACATTTTTATAGTCTGGATTAAGTTAGGTATGTACCTAACCAGAGTTCAAAATTGTTACTTCATACTTCTTTATTTCTGTGAATTAATGCGTTCCTTGAAGAAATTTTCACTATAAAAATTAAAACAATTCACTCAATTTTTTTGTCAACCAGTTACAATGTTACTCGTTCGAGTGTTACAGGACAAAAATAGGTACATCACGAATACCAGCCACAATGACTTTTAAATAATTTCTTACACAAAAATTTTAATTAAGCTTGTTACCAAATATTTGATAATTCTGGTATTACAATGAAATAATCCAAATTTTCGCTTGAAAGAAAAAATCGCTTTCCAAATAGGGGGCAGAGTACGCAATTAACGGGCTGAAAAAGATGTGACAAATATAAATTTAAATTAAAAGATTCTGTTCATGTTATTTATAATTATTATCTTACAAGAATTTTAAGTATTTATATTATCAGTTAACGAATACTTTATCCGTGCCAGCCCCAAATCTGTCATTTAATAAAGTGCGAGATTGAGGATGGTAGGATAAATTGTAGATATAGGTGTCAAAATTATGTGATAAAGAAATTAGAGATGTGTCAAATGGTGTTCATGCTGACATTTTTCAAATCTGCGCTCTGGATGTCTTTGTAATGACGACAGGTTTCTTTTCATCAAAGTGGAAAATGTTTTAGTAACTTCTTAGCTAAATATTATTTAAGATTAAATGATCTGAGTTGATGCTATGTTTATTGTTTATATAGTGTAAATAATTTGTTCTTTCAGAAAAATTCGTGGATGCGACAGCGTCAGCGTCGGGTTCTCCATCACCGCCTCTCGCAGAGTATGAACGAGATTCTCCAGTTGATGTTTCTTCAACGTCAGAGGCAGGGTCCGCTAGTGGAGCCCCAGGTGGCTCCAGGCCTCTATCACCTCCGCCTAGAAACCCTCAGCTCACGGAGAGGTGGTCCAGCGAGGATATGAGGCATATACAGTGCCACCTTGAAACTAAGGAGCTCTGGGACAAGTTTAATGAATTAGGAACAGAAATGATCATTACCAAGACTGGGAGGTGAGTTTTTAAGTGTTTTTTTTAAACAAATACTTCTTATCTATATTTAAACAAATCTTCAGTAAGGAGTAAAACAGACCCACGTATCTGGCACATTTCTTGGCATTTAGATTTGAATTTTAAATAGAATTTAAAAACTGATAAAATAGTTGTTACGAACGTTTCATTAACAGCAAAAAGAAACCATTTATAACAAACATAAGGTACTAGGTACTGTCATAAAACATGCATTATTAACTACATGAAACGAATTGCTTTTAGACTTTCGTCTTGAACTTGATGAGAAATTAAAAACTCTGTGGTAGGTGGGTAATCGAATCACGATTGTTGGTTAACGAGATCAAGGCAATATCGACGGCGCGTTTCAGAGACGATAAGGTAGGTGGCACAGTGCACAGAAGCGGCGGTGCGAGGCGTGTCGGTCGCGGCGCGGTGTCGAACAATAGGCAATCGACCGCGGCTGCCGCGCCGCACCGCGTCATACCGCCTGCGTCCGAGCGCTACTCGCACGTGAAACAATCAATGCGTTCCCCATCAAAAATGTGACGTACCAAAATCAGGATGAATAATCAAAATGAAATAACTCTTAACACACGTTTTGGAATCAGACATAAATTAAGTGATTATATTATGTCAGTCAGGAAAGAAAATGTTGGTATTTTGCTCATGACAAAACGTTTACGGTGGTGTTCAGGTGAACTTGATTTATATGTATGTGTTATCAAGAACAATACCTAGGATATAGCTAGCCGCACAGTGCGACGTCGCGCACCGACGACGCTTATCGACGCCAGCGTAAATCAACGCGCGACAGCTCACCAATCGTAACAAATTCACAAACCTAATCTTTTGATAACGCTTCTAGCTTTCTTGGATGAACCACAATACTTGAGTGTATTTTTTCCATTGGGGCTTTTCGTAAACATAATACTATATTCTATTTGTGAGTCAAAAACAATATAACTTAATACTTATCCTAAGCCAATTGATACTTTTTGAATCCAATTAGGGAATCTAACCCATTTCACAGTTTTATCTTGAAATTTATTTACTTTACTTTTAGTAAATACATCGTCTCCGTATAAGTAAATGCGAACACATGCCTATACTAGTATACTGTACAATACAATGAAGGCTTTTTCACGGACTATAAAGCTGTATTAATACCTCACTTATTTATTCCTTATAATGTTCTCGAGTTAACGACGCTTCGAGCGTTCAGTTTTTTTCATCACGCACCATAAAATACGACATCTGGAAATATTCAAGTGGTATTCGTGGCCGAATTCAGCAACACCGAGTACAATAATAACACTGTTGACTTGCTGTAATAACCATTCGCGAATCGTAACCATGTTTCGTCGTCTAGACATTATAGATGTTCATAATTAGAGCATATTATCTCTTTTTCCCCATAATCGACAGTTTATGCGAGCGTATTGAGGTAATAAAAGATTTAATGCGATAGCAGCCGTTACAAAGAGCTTTGGGAAGTCGCAATGGGAGATAATTTGCCACACACCGTCACGCGAGCTTAGCCGAGTCGGCCCCGTCGATTAGCATAAATCTCGCCAACTAACCGTCACAAATGAACGGCGGGAGCGGGACGCGGGCAAACAGCTAAACAAAGTGACGCGAGCGACGATGCGATCGCGCGACATTCGCATGTCGCAGCGACGATGCGCGACGAATCGCGACCGTCGGCCGTCCGCATAAATCAGCATTATCTCACGAGATAGCCGCGCGCCTGGACCCACCCCGCCGTATCACGCGGAGTCCCGTGTCGTTCGAAAAAATTAATGACTTGGAAAACGATTCGCTTATGAGGGATCTTTCACTGTAATTGAATTGCTCCACAGAGATCGGGCGAATTGTCGTGTGATATGTCGACTAGTGGATGCCGAATCAGGTTGCCCTTTCCTGACATTGATAACTTTGCCCATTATTTATTAAAGATAAGTGAAGAATCACATGTATTGATTATTTCATTGTATACACCATATGCACGAGCTATCTCAAGGTAACAATGTTTTCAAGCAATCCAAAGTAAGCCAAGTAATAAAAATAGAAAGTAGCAATCGATCCAGAAAATGGAAGAGTAAATTAAATTTCGCACATCATAAAGTAATAAGTGGAAATCTATTCTTATAAGGTCGTTCAATTACTAAGATAAACCTCCAACACTATCGTGTTGACATTTGTAGAAAGGATAAGTGAATGACAAATTTAGCACTCCAATCGCATTTCTCATGATTTATTATAGATAAAGGAGAAAGACAATATCAACTGTCTTACCACTTTGTGTAGCCTGAAACCACCTGAAATCGGTGCTAGATAAGGTTCATTCTTTTTTGTTAGAGTCATCTCTATCACCGCAATAACGGACTTGTAAAAACGACCACAACCTGTCAAACACTTTAAAATAAGACACTTCCTTTACAAAAGTTTAATTCGAAACCACAACAGCAAACGGCATAGAACCATCTTTTGTTAAGATAATAAGTATCAAACTGTTACTATAAAGTCCTCATTGGATTAATATTTCACGCTCCATAAAAAATGAGAGACAAATCGGCAGCAAAATTAAATCCCCGCACATTATCTGCGTTCACCCCAAAAAGATAATCGAGGCACGCGTAATAGAATAATGTAAATATGTCTGGGTGTTCGTCGCTAGTTACCATGCTAATCGCGTTCACTCGGTAAGCTGGATTTTAAAACCTGTCGCTTTGTACTCCGCTCTTTTAGTTTATTCAACGGGGACCCATTTTTCATCCGCTCGGCAAATATTTTGATGTTTGTCGATTATACAGCTTTGTGTGCAAAAGCTTTTATATACACCGAGTCCATCTGCGTCCATTATTTATTATTCAACAAATTAGGAATGTATTTATTATTGATGATATCAGAAATGACAACTTCTTTCAATTAAATAAATAGCGACTATTAGTTGTTGGTTTGAATTGTTTATGTAGGAGTTTCCTTAATTAATTATTTATCTACTGTGACATTTAGTGATGACAATTATACTGTTTGGTTTATTTTGCCTATGTTATTATTTTAGACATGTTCTGAATAAGTGAGAGAGTGGGTTGATGATTAATATAGTAGATAAATAATAAAATTTATCAATAATTGCCATACGGAAATAATTAAAGAAAATATTAAGTGTACTAATACTCGTATATATTACACGACTTTAAAAATCCTTAAATATATCATTCCGTAAGTTTTGGAGATTTAGCTTTATATTATTTTGTTACCATATTCTGATTAAGTAACATAGGGTTGTTATCCCAATTTGCAATGTGCAAAAGAGACCGAGTTCTGATCTCCTATTTCTCTATAACTCTATTTGTTGGGGTTTACGAGAGCGGCTGAAAGAAATAATGTTGCTAGAGCCTCATTCATCAATGGTAGGTATAATATTTACGCAAATCCCGTGAACAGGTTCAAGTTAACATGTTTTACTAATACATAACACAGTCTATCGTCGATAGCATACCTCTCTGAAGATGTTTTCGTCGGTCGTTGTTGCCAACACTTTAATCGACGGAGCACAGTTGGCAGCCACCGAGCTCTTTGATTTACTTCTCACCAGCATCTAACTATCGTAAATCTTACACATATCATTATATAAACACTTTTATCTAATATGTATGTATTCAGAGTTATTTTAACTTAACAAAACATCACATAACGTCTAAATCATCATTGTTCCCGTTTGTAAATTACTCGTCGACTCTTTTTGAAGTTATATTGTAGAAACTGTGGTATGTCGTGAAATATATTATCTACAATGTTTTTATGCGTGCTCATAGTTTATTCGTTTCTCATTTCTATGAAGTTTTTAAGTTGTTCGAGGCTTACATTTCTTTGAAGGATGTTTAATATATTTGTAGTTCAAAATTAATATTGATAGAATAGGAAATGAAAATATTGGAAATACTTTGTTGAATTCAATGCTATTAACAGTAATTTACACTGGAAACATTTTTTTTATCAACTCGAAACGAATAAATTGCACGTCATCTTTGGGTCCTTAGTTGCCAGAGGTGATATTAGTAAGCAACATATCCCCTCACCCCGTCCGGGTATACCGAGGTCTCGAAAGAAGTCATCTCGAAAGAGATGTCCCCGGTCCCCCGTAACTTGCTTCTGCTAGGGTGACAGGTATAGGTCCACCCGTCAGCCTCAGGCCCGCGCTCATGGAGGACGGTGGTCATTCTGTGACCCACAATGGAAAGAAAGAACTCGAGCTCTTTTGATTAACTATGACTAATATCGTAATTAAGAACGGCACAAAAGTTTTCCATTATTCACCTAATTAGGAAAATCTACTAGATACGGTAACGATAACGGTTTGATAAAGCAGATAACAAGTTTGATTCCCAAGTTGGATAAAATTTAATGGAGTATTCTCTTACTAATCTCCTGAAATAGTAGTCTGGAGAAGGGCTTGTTTTCTATTACGTTAAAATACCTTATGCACTGTTTTAAAGCTAGATCGCTCAGAATATTTTTCTTACAAATTTACCTTGAATAATAGGAGTATTAATAGAAAAACAATAAAATAATCGTTATTTTTCTTTCGCAAACCAAAATAGTTACGAAAACGTTTATGTTTTGTGTAAATACAAGAAAAGTTTGTCAAAGTGGCAGTATATATTTTTCCAGTAACAGGCCATCGCGTAACGAATTCCCACAACTAGGTCCGTGGCGATTTATCGAACAATATTGTGCACGGTGCACGATCCTATGCGTGCGTACTATCGTGTTTGTGAAAAGTGCAACTTGCAACTACAAGTAAAGAATGGATGCGTTAATATTTTAAAAGGTTTGCTACTTAACTTGTATATATGTTATTATTAAACTGTAAATTAGTTCTGTCTGTAGCAGTACGTGCACATACCTACTGCATACTTACCCTACCCAAAACATCATAGTAATATACATACTGGGTAAAATACATATCATTTTTGATTGCGTAGAGTACGCGGTACCTATTTGTCTCTATGGAATGTACGCCTCTGGCCCGTAGGTTTATACGAGATGTTAAAAATAGGTACCTACGAACAAAACAATGGACTCCAAAATTTAAATAAATACTATTATTAGCTCAAAAAGACGGAGGCGTGTAAGAGTACAAATTTAAAAAAAAATTAAGAATATTTATACTCGTACTTTACAAACGATGTAAGAGTAAATGCGCTTTGCTTCTGCTACTTGCCCAGAGATAGCGACGTCAGTTTCAAAAACGTACTGTCACTGTAATGTATATTTGCGTTATTTTCAAACATATTTTTTATTTAGGTAGGAAACCTTCTCCATATACCATAGAGAAGATTTAATTGCCTAGCTATCAAAGTTCTTAACTTAGAATTTTAATATTCATGCAAAGTGATTATCTATAGGTACCTATATGAAAATAATATTATTAAACTTGTTACTTTATTTATTTACGTAAGCAGATAATTCCCTTTATCTATGCGAAGTCAGAAAAAGGAACCCGTTAGTTTTAGGTTAATAATATTACACATCCAAAGAATTCAAAATATTCATTGTTTTGTGATAAGGTTGCGCGCACACCGCGCTTACACGTGCACGAGGCTAGCCCGCCATTTGTCGCACTCGCGCGATAATTGTTGATATACGATCGCGATCCGACACCGTAATTGTCAACGCTTAATCTTCTAATTGGCTCGCATTTACCAATGCCAACGTATCGCAGGCTCACTCGAATCGATAGTTCGCTCACAAAAAACGCTTAAATTATTCTTTACAATCGTTAAACATAACCGACTCCTATAAAACGTGGATCGAGCGGAGTTGAAAAAACAATTCACAACGCCAATTTCAAGAACAGTAAAAAGTGCGATTCACAAGTGCAACTTGAAACGGCGTTTAAGAGCGAACCGAGGGCGGCGCCCACCGGGGGCGAGAAAACAATTTGGAGTTTTATCGGTGCGAGGTGGGGGCGCGGGTGGCGCGTTACCTCTGATTTATGTTCGACATTAGACGCGAGGTGGGCACCAGCACGACGCGCGAAATGCACACGCGCCGCACCGACCATTGCCACTCACTCGCCGTCTACACCGCTCAAGTGCCCACAGCCACATCACGCTATTTAATATGACTCTGAACTTACCTGTGTTACTGTTTCAACACTTATTTATATCCAACGTTTGGAATACTAATGTTCTCAAATTTATACTTTCTTACAATGTTATTTTGAATTTGAAGTGTTACGTCTCGATGTCGTTAGACGCATTTCCTACTGTGCGAAAAGAATTTTTAAAATTTGAAACGGTGATTGGTTTTATAATTGACATCATTTTGAAATATTGGAGGCTATTGAGAATTCAAAAAAAGTTGGTATATATAGGTTTTAGGTAAATACACGAATGTTTTTCAATTATGATATTACACACTATTAATCATGTACCCAAGCAACAAGAAATTAAAATAAGATTTTTCTAAAAACAGCATCCAACAACTCAATGAAAGCGTAGGATTAACGAAGCCTTAATACGGCACAAAGTTTACTAACTGATGCCGTGGATATTTCAGTGTCATTCGAATTCAAAAGCTAATTTCACTAAAACCTTAAATGAATCGAGTTGGTCGGAGCTCGCACATTATTTAACTTGTTCCAAGTTTAAATTGAAAACGCCACCAAACTCTTTGTGGAGTCAGAGTCAAATTTTGAACTTTGCCGCTGAATCGGAAATTTCTTTATAAATATCTTATTAAGCTTAAATTCAGTTGGTGTCACGCTGCCGACACTAATTTTATTCGTGAAAGACGGTGACTGAGCGACGGCGAGACACTCTCGCATGGGGAGCAGTGAAAATGTATGCAAACGTGAAACGCGATATTTGACGGAGCTGAAAACGACAAAAGAATTAAGGAGGATGCGCCCGACGCCCCTCGGTTCAGCCTCGCGGTCGCCTCGCAAGTTGCGACAGAGCGACGACACTGCTCGCGCTGCTCCCACCCCTCAATCTACTGTCACATTGCGAATTCACTTTACTTTGTGTCTTATTAGGAGATTAGCTGTCGTTTCAGTGCGATCAACGTCAACCCTTTCATTTGGAAAAATGTTTTCTATCATTAGAATTTTTTAAAGTAGGTAGGTAGGTACTATGATCAATTTCTTGCTTTATATTCAAATATGCCGTAGAATCGATTAATAGATACACTTCCTATAATTAAATTTCCTACAATTTTCTATGGTCTAATAAAACGAAGTGGAAATTTTAATTTTGTGTTATTACTAATTCATAATATTCAACCCTATCTGTTGTTATTTAGGTTATGTGAAGTGAACACATGTAGCCTATTTGAATACGTGTATAATAGATGTGTGATTCATGTAAATGTACCCTTAGCAAGTGTATCACGGCTAATCTGCCCCCGCGCGCCCGCCCGAGGCAATATGCCGCGCGGCTAGAGCCAGGGGTAGTGGGGTTCCCGAGAAAACGTGTAAACTAATTATGTACATTTTCGTAGCCACTTATTTACATAACCACGGTCTGAGCCCCGCTTTCACCGTGAATATTTCATTCGTAATCTTTACTTTGACGGTTTAATATGACAGCTGTTGTTTTGTTTCGGAGGAAACTTTTAATTTTTGTCGTTTTCTTCCGATGCCACATCGCTTTGTGTGCACGTTAGGCTGACGCCTCCTATAATGATAGGTGACTGTCGAACATTTTTTAAACGTCTGAGGAACTTTGTGAGGTGTGTAATTTATTATTTTCACTGTGACGTTTCCCTTGTTGTCTGACAATAGGAAACGTACGTACTTATTATTTTGATAAGTGTTTTGGCAATTAACTAGGGGCTTGTTGTACCGGTACGTATTGTTATCGATCGCAATTGTTAAGAGTTGTCACGTATATGGAGCGCAGAATACCTAAGTACAATAATGATTCATGAGTCGTCAACAGGCTGAGTTGTTGTGAAGTGTACAGGAAGCCGATAAGTAAAACTATTAGTAGGTAATGAGCGAGTGGCGCAGCGTTTCGCGGGTATTTATACCGCGCCTTCGCGGGAACTAATTTATGGAAGTAAGTACGCGGAAAATGTTTATGTACGTACTTCGGTCCTCCCGCCCTACGCCGTTGACATCCGGTGCCTTCGTTACTTGCTCCTACTACGCAAAAAGCAAAACACCATAAGCTTTATATTGCTAATTGTACAACGATATATGTATGGTACCTTAATGTTTGCATAGAAAGTTTGAACTGTACTTTGATATGCTAGAATATTTTTATGATTAACTATCTCTAAACATTTACAAAGTAGGCACTCCTTTATGTTTTAGGATGTAGTTTAGAACACGAACTTCTCAGAAATAATGAGTGTGAGTCCGTGAAAGCAGTAGTATCGTTATGAAGTGGAATGAACAGACCACCGTGCCTGCAAAACGGTAGCCTTTGATGACTTGTGAGTAGGAACTAGCTGGCGATGGATGCGTTTCATGTGGTCATTAATGACAGGCTCAGACTTTGTCTCGCCGATTTACTAACAAATCTTCTAAGAATTTCATATGAGTTGCATTCGCAGGATAATTTTGTGTATTATAAAAAGACGTTAACTATTTTATAGATTCAGCGGAGTTCTTTTAAAAAATATTAATGTCTAGTCATATTGCTATTATAAGAAAATATTGGATGGGTAAAAATTATGTCGAAAGAGCCTAAATGAACAATTATAATCAATATAATTTATCAGACTATCAAAAGTAGGTCATTAAAATAAAATTAATATAATTTATATCAGATATATGAAAGATATTTTTGTCCTACCGGCCGAGGCGGCGCGGCGGTCTGCTAGCAACTGAAAATGCAAACTGTGCTAATTTAATTTGCCTGACCAAACTTATCGAAGCCCAAAAATGTTTATATTGAGATCATAAAAAATTATTGCCGTCCGCCACAAAACCTTAATTCCATTTCCTTAAATTAATAATTAACTAAATATAATAATAACAAATCTTCGAATATCTAATTACAATCTCAAAATGAGGGTGAAAGAAGGAAGGCGTAAGAATGTAAAAAGTAATTTCAGTTACCCATATAAGGCTATAATCTACACTCTAAATAAATGTACCAATCCAATTACTAATGAACCAAAGTGAGAGGGTAACTATTTGGAAGCTCATAAGTAGTCAGAAGCTATCATATAGGTCACGACATTATCACTAAGCCTCCATCGCACCGATTACAGGCTGAGACGAGACTCCACCCGCTCCCCGTTGACATGTAGCGTTTTAACAGTCAGTACGTGCTTCAACCCCCTTTCACCTCCTCCCTTTATATCCCACCCCCTCCAACCCCTGGAACTGACGACATTAGCAGCCGCAGACATAGGGCACGTCCCGGCCAGACGTTGACATAGGTACCTACCTAAAGTTAAATGTGCTTTCAGCTTTACGTAATGTTTTGGAGCCAAAGCTTAAAATGTCACAGAGACGTACTTTTTGTTTATCAGTGTCTATAAAATAGGATTTGATATAAAATAGAGAGGACTTGTTTTAACTAAATATCAACATATATCTTTTAATTCACTAAATTCTATCTACATCCTACAATTTGAAGATGTTTTGAATAATTTCCCGTGGACTAGGTGAATAGTCGGTTTTATGTCTGAATTTGGCGTACTACGAGTAATTACATCTTCGCAAGAATAATAAAAATATTATATTACCACACACATACACACAACAATAGAGTTAAACGAAACACAATGAAACGAAATCAAATGAAACGTAGGTAAACGTAGGTTTCACCGATGAATATATAAACTGTATTAGCACATTTTGCTTAAACCATTTTAAATTTTGTTAAGTACAAATTATCAGTGGTGCAATTCAGCATTAATTGACACAGACTCACATGTTACTATACTTCCTTTCACACATCTTGACTGCGTTTAACGACATCATCATCATTCACATAATATAGGTATAGACATTTTAGGCCGCATATTTCAGTCTAAATATTGACATAAAAGTTGTGTTCACACAAACAGAAAATTACAAGGCTTGACGTATGCACGCGGACGGGTGACGCGCGTTGCAAATAAAACATTATTCTACAATACACTATGACGACCATTAGTGCGCAGATGTTGCGTGTAAGTATTTATTAGTGGCAACATAATTAGTGAATTTAAACAAATATTACTTATGCGTACAATTTTAATTGCATTGCACCGAGGTAATGACACACCGGTGTATTGCCTGCCTGTATTGTACGGCACGCGTGTTGCGGTCTGCGCTCTCTCCGGAAACATAACCTTTAATCTTTTCATTTTTCAAATAGCTCATACGAATGTATACAGACATCACGAAATTTTAATTGGCCTTTACACATATTTTTGACAAAACTAATTCAAAAGTTGTTAACATTCTTGAAGGTCGTTAGTTTTGTAATGAAATGTTAGGACTTTGTGGAGGCGGACTGTACGGAGCTAAGAGTGTGTGGAATTTAGCGTGGAATGTGTCACCCGTAGAGATGCATGGTGCACCTACGCGCGCTATATGTCACTTTGCGAAGGAAACGCAAGATAAGTAGTTCTGTCCGTTAACGGAACGCTAGCGTTCTATCCGGTCATTATCAATTTATTTTTATTATGATATGAGAGTGGCGAAATACTGTGTAAAAAAGCGTGGCGATGGCGTGGTTTTGTCGTAGCGGAATTTTACTATCACAAATGTCAAAGACGTTGCATTGTGGTATAACAAAAGTAGGACTAACACTGTTTCATTGTTTGTAACTTATGTTTATATTTACGATTGTAGTTATATAAAGCATATTTCAGTGTAAGACAGAAACTGGAGGCGGAGACGTAGCGTTCGGTATCCGCGCCGCCGCCGCCGCCGCGCGAAATTCCAACAGTTCGTTTTGTTTCTATTGTTTGCGCGTTTTGCTTCGCTAATGGTGTCACATTGCACACCGAACGATGTCAGAACACGCTCACACTCCTCCTGTTGTCCGCTTATTTCGGTCGTTAGTGAATTTTATGAGAATGAATAATAACATCAACTGAAAACAGTTGTTGGCTCCTCAGAGCTTTTACTTAAAATTGAAAAAAAATTAACCACTAAACAGTAGTATACACATTATAATGAACTTATAATGAAAAAATATATGCTGAAGCACATACTTTTTTTATTTGTTTTTTTTTTTTATAAATAGAAGTCATTTGTTTTGTTGTAAAGTCAGTATACCTTAAGTTGTACGCAACTAGCTTTTTATTTTATTTTTGAATTTAGTGAGAATTCTAAACACCTACCTACCTACTATTTACTACCTACCTTACCTACCTACTTCTAAAAACGATATTAACGTAATGGCGTATACATATTATTTGCAATCTACAAGAGAGAGATAACGATTGAAACGCTAAAATCGTTGCTAAATGCACGAAAGCTAAACAGAATCGTTCCACGTAGCTAAGCATAGAGCTCATAGGAATTATTCCTTGCAAATCCGCCGCTAATGCCCGCAAAGCCCACAATTTGAAGTCACGTTCATGGCACGCTACATATAACTGTAGGTACCCACACCTGTGAGGTTTACAGAATGCGAGGAGTTTCGCAAGTCGACACTGAAATTGGGAAGTTTGGCGACAATATTACGAAACTGTCGCCTGCACGCCTAGTGCTTCCGCTTGCTGGCGTCGTCTGCCTCACTTGTTCTTTATTGTTGCATGTTTACGGTGTCTTGTGCATGGGCAATATAATTACGAACTTCATGCTTGAAATGTTTTTATATATTGTAAGCATGGCGCTAACATAGCCTGTATATTGAACATAATTATTGCTACGTACCTAATACAGCGACAAGTTTATAGAAAGAAAACTAAAATCCTGCTCAATAATAAGAGATACATTTAGTAATTATGAAATTCATTTATTCGAAACAGAATTGGTGAAACAACTAGATGATCGTACTAAGAAACACCTAATACGGCGTCTACTAAAGATAATTTATTTTCGTTTTCATGAAGATTTACTCGTAGTTATGCGACGGAAGCGTAAACTGGTAACGTTACCATTTTGGTATGTCATCTAACAATAAATAATATACAAGCAACACACTACTATAGACTTTAAACTTTAGTTAGTATTGTATGAAATTGTTTACATTGGTTTCTTCGTGCAATGATGACATGCAATTGTAGTTAAATTATTATACTTTTATGGATATAATAGGTATTTACAGCTTATCAAGTAAAGGGAATGAAGGAAGGCACAAAAGAAGATAAGTGTTTATTATCCGTGATTTTCATTGGGTATATTTTAGGGAAAAAATCACAAGAGAACTTTTAAATATTTTTATTTACAATAAATTGACGTAGATATAGTTAATAAGTATTTACAACTTGAATAACAAATCCATCACAACACTTGTAAAAGTCAGTACAAACTAAGACAGATGATTTATTTCATACATTTTTGATACAGCGATTGAAGCTTATTAATAAATGAACCATTTCAAATATTTTTACGGACATTAAGTTCAGCGAGTCACAAGCGGGGTGTGACGGCACCTCACTGCGCGGCTCACTAATCTCAGATCTCGGCGCGTCTATGGCTGACAGAGATATTAATCAACGGGATTGACAAAATCGTGCTAGTGTCGAAAATTTGACGCGGATTCGTACCCTGGACCTCCCAGGACGAACGATATATCACGTGCTGCGCCTCCGCCGCCGCCCAACCACGCCTACCTGCTCATTAGTTGCCTCTAATGTGCATTAATCTTATACTTTTTCCGTCTGAAAACACTTTTTTTTTCTTAAGAGTAACGCCTCAACGCGACTACATCTGTACTTTTTTTATTTAATTATCTGACAATCGTGCGGTGCGCGTGACGGTAAATAGTATCGTGGACACTGGCAACATATACGGTCGAATATACGGCCATCATCTGTTGGCTAAAAGAGGCAGGTCTGACTTCATTTAGTTGGATTTATTTCTTGGTTGACACTTAAGACTTCCAGCGATGTAGATATCCACTATGATGACGAGATTCTTTGTTTAACTGAAAGCTGAACCGAACTGAGTCAATAAAAGACAGAGGATGGTGATGACCAAAAACTTACCATTGATTTGAAATACAGTAACGTACTTTATTTTTACAGTTGATGACACTGTGAAAGGCATCCTATTCTACTCTCCTTTCTTCTCAATTACCCTCCAATAAGTGAGTGACGCTTCTGGTTTATAAACCTTGGTAACTGTATACCATGTGCTTGTCTGCTACAAAATAATAGAAAAAAATCATAGAAGAGCTTGATGCCACACATGCCGACGAAACAGTGGCATCTTAATACGATATTGATGATAGCCTCGTCAAATAACCTATTCTAATGTTGTTGATACAAGCGGACAGGCTGATGGACATAATAATTAATTAGCGCCGAGAAAAAACTATGTAGTGTAATGAGATCTTGGATGGGTACAGACGTTCCTTGCCTCGAGTAATGATCCCGGTCTGAAGCATGGTCATTTGTCATCGCGTCACTCACACGTCAGCGCCACTGATACGCCCTTTTCTTTTGTAATCGCAAATTGAGATTGTGTGAAAAAGTTCAATATATTTATAGAGTTAGCACAAAAGATTGTAATTGTCCGTTTGTAAAATGTAAAATAAATTGAGATTATATGAAAAAGTTCAAATATAGAGTTAGCACAAATGGTTGTGATTGTCCGTTTGTAGCAGTACAACTAAATGGGTTTAGTTTATGTCATAGAATGTTGCAAAGGGTTTCTTATTCTATGGGTCGTTACATATGAAATTGCCGTTTTGTTTGAAGACATTGGAGGAAACTCAATTTTCAGTACATTAACATGTTTGCATTTTTTTCAGAAATGACAAATCCATATGATTTTTATTGTGTATGAATGAGACAACATTAAGCAAACAGTAACTTTTATTACATTTTTGAAAAGTGAGAGCTGTAAAAAAGTAATAGGTACGAAATTTATCATAAAAATGCATTAAGAAAGTACCTACTGTTTTTGAAGATCGAATTTAGTTTATCAAGTAGCCAATAAATACAAAGTTGTATAATCTTGAAAACAACTTTCAAACAAAATATATAGAATGGAAATAGTTAACTATTAAATTACAGGAGTAACGAACTCATGAATCTGTAAGATAATTTCGGCAATTCCATATGTAAACCTATTATAAATACCTACTCTCCGGTTACCGTTGAAGGGGTAATTGGGGTTGAGCTTATTAACAGTAATCGGCACCGAACCGTGACTGTCTTAAACCGAGCAATGAATTTATGAGTTATTATTAAATTCCTTACTGCGAGACATCAAGATATCTTCTTTTTTTTTCAATAGGTAAATGAGGTTGTTCTCTCTACAATATCACTCAAGCACGTTAGAAAATAAATGCCATGAGCTACATTCCATATTTGAAATACGTGCTTTAAATTTCTGATCACTTAACTGATACATATAATACTACTTCTTGAAGGCCACGTCTGCAACGACTGCTGTCCTAAGTACTGCGTCAACACGACAGTGATCAGATAGTTCAGATATTTACAATATTAACATGCGTTGGAATATTGTTATTACATCTGATTGCGTTACTGCAGCTGTAGACAGTGTAAGAACCTCGTGAATCTAGTGGTAGCGGTAGCCTAGTGGTATGGGTAATGGACTGCTGAGACGAGGTCTCGGGTTCGATCCCAGATTTTACCATGGCACACACCAATGACTTTTCGATGTTTTTCGAAGTTATGTGTGTATTTATCGCTGGTTTATAAGAGCCCGGTTAATGCAATAACCACGCCGCCTATTACATTAGGATCTAAACATAAACTGGCGAAATGTGGGTGCTAGCACCTCTCCCTACCCCCTCGGGGGAATGGTGTGAGTTTATGTTATGTGAATCTTTAATAACTGCAGAAAAAATTGGGCTAGTATCTCTCTCGTAATTAAAATTCGTGAGGATAAATATGCCAATAAGAAATTGATTCTGGTAAATGTTCTATGTTTGAAAAAGTGATGATATTTATAGACGGCCATGTAGCATTTTGTTCATTTGTAGAACATAGGAGATGAGTGTAAAATTTCAAAAAGATGTCAGTTTGGAGCGACGACTCGTGACCATGTCAAAGTCGTCAGGCTCGTCAGCTGCCGTCTGCACACGACACCGCATATCAATCCTTCATAACTTGACGACCATGACGAACACTACACTTGGCTGACTTTTACGTACTATGTGGACCGTGAATAAAGTACTAGCTAGTCATTCAGTATTTGCACTATTGCGTTATGTCATTTTTCTATTTCAAAGCGATCTAAATTACTAGCAAATACAATTCTATCCTACTACTACTACTTTTGGATTTAGTGTGACAGGATACTCGATTAGCTAGATCTGTTTACCGAATTATTGGAACATAATTTAAGTATTTGCTTCTTTATTCACTTCTAATAGTTTTCATTCTACATCTAAAAATTATTCTGCTAATATACCAAATGTGATTTTTGTGAAAATGTTTGAATGTTTGTTACTCAATCATGCACAATACGGCTAAATGGATCTGGCTCAAACTTTGACTAGTTATATTTTCTTCACTCCACATAGGCTTACTTTTAGTCCATATATATTGAATAATAAAGTACCGTATAGTTGAAATTCCATACAGGCAAAGCTGCTAGCAACAGCTAGTAGGTTTTATTATGTAAAATGGCCGTCGACTAAACGGCACAAACAGCTTGACGAGATTATCCAAAGTTATCCGTGCTCAACTCGCGACGTTGTTTATCATCGGTTAACTGCACCATCTACTATAAGTAGGCCTATTATCCGACATGAAATATTCATTGGCCACCGACACAGATTGTTGTCACTGATATTATACGGTAGAAATCACTTAAGGCCCACTACAGTGCTCTATTAGTGGTAATTCGCGGTAATGGCAGCCGAGAGCTTGTTTACCGTGTACGAACGAAGTTACCACTGCTTATATTATACGCGATATCCTATCGATAAAATCAGCTAATCTCTTAGTATAAAAGACTTGACAGTTGTTGAAATATTACAAAATGCTAAAACGACGATATTTTTTTTAAGCGACGTCACCACCAATGACTAGAGAATTCCTAATTGAAGTCAGATTTACTTCAGTTTTTTATATACTTATAATTTAATGTGTGACTATTTTGAGATAGTTATATCTCTTCCTTCTATTTCACAAGCAGCAGTGGACGAATGATATCTCCAATGTTACCGTGGACTTCTAAGCAGTCAATCAGATGGACTGTTTGTTGATGTCTTAACATTATGAATAGATATTCTACGTTCCCTAAGCCAATAGTCTATTTATAACAATAGCTTATATCAAGCTTCAATAAGCACTTGCTAGCCAATTGGGTAATCCCCTCTCAAAAATACTTACTGTTTGGAATCAATACCATAGCTTAATTCAATTGGCCTATTGCAGTCCAGTACTGGTCTCTCCCCATATTACCATGCCATGTTCAAAGGCTTTGGTCTACTAGTGCCACCATGACCAGATGGGTGGATACAGGGTTTTATTTTAAGTTTTCTTTTTCTTGCAGTGATATAGACTGCGTATTTTTTCGTTAATCGCCTCTGACAACACCCTTCGTACTACTTATATTCTGTCTACGTCAACATAGGGATGCATAGCTTACTTAACTGCTTTACACTTATTCCGCCTATATAAATAATAATGCACTCATCCCACGTGTGATAATTAGGTTTCTTCTTCTTGTGTCGAATCGACGGCATTTTGGAGTTGCCATCGTGGTGTAGTAATTTGTTTCACGGCAGCGCCGCTACTCTCGGAGAGGGCCGGAGTATAGGTTTTGCACTTCGGGATGGCTTACTCTTTATCTCATTTGTTTGTTATTATTATTATTTATTTGTGTTTCAAGGAAAGGAGAAGTAGAAAAACAGATTCGTAGTCTAGAGTGCCAGCTTTAGTTTCAACCGCTACTGGTCTTCTGATAATGATGATAGATGATAGAATTTTTGAAAATTGTTCTATATGCATAAAGGTTAGTCCCTTATTAAGTCTAATGTGTGTACCAATAAATAAAAAAGAATATGAAGATTGCCTATCGAATATAATTGTTAACCTTCATGCCGTCTTTGAACCGAGCGAATTAACCGAGCGAAGCATCTACATTTCACAAGTGGCCGAATTTGCTTTCATCTATTAGATGGTCAGTTGGTGTTCGTGTTCAATTTATAGTATATTCAATATGTTCTGATGAAATAGTATTATTATGTGACGTAACAAAAAGTCCTATAACATTTTTCACGATGTAAACTTGACAGGTCAATAATTTTCTAAAAAGTAAGGAGCTATCTTTGGCAACATTTGGTGCCTAATAATTATAAACAAACTTTTATGAAAACAAGGTAAAAGATGCTAAAACTCATTGCACATTTTATTATTTGGATAATTATTCTCGGGAATATTTAATACTGAATTGTTAGCACACTGAAAGGAGATAAGGAAAACGGGTAACCGGCACGAAATAGATTTACCTACTATTCATAAAACTTTTATTTAATATAATTTGTGACTGAATGTTGCAGAACGCGTTCAGATGCGCCCGCAAAGCGTAGGATAATTAAAAAAACGTACTTAATTTTTTTTTATCTATTCTATGATTGTTGACATAGTGATGTCAGCAAGTTAATAACATTTAGGAACCATCCATAACACCTATCAGTTTTCAAGTGGTCAAAACTGCGCTAATGAGTGTTCAGTATTCGCAATCTCGCGCCATCTGTCGCTAATCAACGAATCGAGTTAATTAAAACGCTTGGCAATATGGCGTCGGGGTGTAATTGCTATTAATAAAGCGCTTTCCTGTATAATTAGACGGCTACGCGCGCGGATTGGCTGCTCGGCGGGCCCTAATCACGATGTGATAACATAGCGCTAATGGTGTGTGCATAGCCTTCCATTGCGCAATCAGCCCGCGACTACGATGCGTTTGCTTTTCTATGTATTACTGCTAGGTACCTTTATGTACTTATAGGTAAACAATTTGTAAAATTTCCACGAACAAAATAGAATAAAAATAGGAATAGTTTTCATTGTGGTGAAGATTGTACTGTATCCATAGAACATAGTTTTTCATAACTCGATTCTTATAATATGAAAATACTAGCTGATGCCCACGGCTTCGCCCGCGTGGAATTTTGTTCCCGTTCCCGCAACCCTTGGGAACCTTTTCCCGGGATAAAAAGTAGCCTATGTGTTATTCCAGGTTCTAATCTACCCCTGTACCAAATTTCAACCAAATCAGTCCAGCCGTTTATGCGTGAAAGAGGAACAAACATCCATCCATCCAAACAAACTTTCGCCTTTATAATATTAGTAGGATTTGGATACTCTCCTGATCTAACATACATTACATATTCATATACATACACAGTATAGTCACGGCTGTTATGTCAATAGGGTTAGGCAGAGGTGAATAAACGCCCACTTTTCATCAATATCTATCTTGGTTATGTTAGTTACACCACTGAGACTGAGTCCTAGTTATTCTGAGCTGAGCTACCAAGGCAGTTAGCAGAAAAGTGGCTTTTCAGTTCAGTTCTATAACTTCTTCTAATATGTGTGTTCTATAACTTCTATAACTAATTACGAATGGTAACTGAGTATATCTTAATAAAGCAATCCCTTAGAAACCAGCGGAAATTTAGGGCCCACATTATAGACCCTTTTATTTGACGGACAGTTTTACCAAACTCTGCCCTAGGGTCTACTGAATTTTGTGTAGGTAATAGACTAAATTGATCAACAAAGCTCGCAAAATTAGCATGCTGAAGGGGCAGTGGGCTGGCCACATATACCGAAGGACCGATGGTCCCTCGAACAAACAAGTCTTTGAGTGGTGACCGCGAGAAAGTAGGACGCCCCTTAGCCAGATGGACTGATGACCTGAAAAAGGCGGCTGCGACAGATTGGATGTGAAGGGCGGAGGATGGGGAGCCGTGGTGCACATTGTGAGAGGCCTACGTCCACTGCAATAGGCTAATACATTGAATAGACTTAACGTACTAGCACTGCTTTACCAAAGCAGCCTAATATTTTTTGTAGTAGTATAAAAATATTTTTTGTTGATATGTGAACACCAGAACAACGGAACAAAAATGATTGTTGAATGTCATTTTATGTATGAACTACGTATGTTTACTTAATTAGTATGACATTTACAAGAGTTTCTGTGACCTTATTTATAAGAACAAAACCGAAGGATTTATGGTTGATAAAATTCAAATGGTCCATAGAACAGATTAATCAAATAAGACGGCGAAGGAAACAATGATTGACGAGTTCGCACCTCGCCTTGTGCCTTTCTAATTAAGACGACATGCGTGCGCGCACTGTTGCAACTCTTCGCGCTCGTTTAACTCACAACACACACTCGTCTCATCCCGCACCTCCACTTAGAATAACTGTATGATTTGCATCTAGAAAAACATTTAGTAAACATCCACACCGTTTAATACCAAAACTATCATAAATAAATTACAATCAACATGACATGCTAAAGATTTTCGTCTCGACCATAAAATCTACTTCTATCGCCATTTATAGCTGAGAACTCTCAGCCGAACAATACTAATCTATTGCGTATGGTTATTTACGACACACTTGTAAATTTCAATCATAGAAATGTATTTTAACAATGTCATAACGATAAAAGCCCGCTGTAAACGGGCGCCTCTTATTTCTGTCTTCGGTACATGCTCATTAAAGCGTCTCATACGACTTGACGTTCTTTTGCTCTCGTTGGCTGTTCTGCTAACTTTTGGGTGGTAGGATGATGGACGACGTCGGTGCTCATATATCATTGTGGTAATATATCGCGCAGTGCGCCGAGTGTCGCCATTAACGCATGCGCGCAATTGCCCGTATTGGAACGCTTGCAAGCACATTTTACATCACGACTGCTATAAGAAGAATCATACAAATCGACGCGCGCGACCACAGCTAAACATGCATAAATCTTATTAATGGCATTCTTATTTTCGTCCTCACACGCGATCTTATAAACTTATTAGAAAGCTTAGAACGACCAGTGTAGTCATACCGTCTTTGTTAAGCGTTAAAGGTTCTAATAAAATTTCTGATAAAGGCGCGTCCTAATCAAAATAATATTGTAAATCATAATCCCGTGTACAATAATGAAGACGAGCTGGGTGGTCGATAGCGATCAGTTATGAATGTTCTTGTAGTTGGCGAGTCAAAAGTCGCATACCGTTTGCGCAAGGCTAATGGCGAATTGTCAAACGGCTCTCGCGCATCGCTGAGTCTCTGGCATTGTCGACAAAAAATTGAGAGGTCGATAGATGAAACTTCGTCTAAGCTTACACAACTAAAGATTTGTTGTTTCCGTTCTCGCCGCCTCAATGACTACCATTTTATGTCGATTAGGAGATAGTGTTTCACGCGCTCGCTACCGACACCAGTTTTTGTGACACTCCTTTTTGCTTACAACGAGTTTATTATCGTTGATCAGTTGCTGTCGGTTATTTTTTGTGCTTTCTATTTCACTGTTTCGTTGTTCTACTTTTAAATTATTTACTTAAGCTCGTGTTTAATATTATGTGAAGTCACCCTTTTCAAATTGGGGAAGGTAACAGGAAACCGCAATGGTATGAGAGAACGCAATAGGAGCTATTACATCAACCAACCGCAAGCAATTCCGCTCAGTGAACAAAAACATACACCTTTACAAAAATGTCTCCCCATTCATCTTTCTCCAGCGGAGACATTAAAGAATGTCTATGTTAAGAAGGGGAAGGGGACGACAGCCTAGTATCAAAGTCGTATGAAACGATTCACGTTGAACCTTTATTTTACATCACGATGTAATAATATTATATTCGAATATCAACCTTATGGTTGTTTGATGTTAGGTTTTTTTATGGTTTTAATAGTAAATATTTATTATCGCTGACAATGTATCTGCGGTAGGGGGAAGGTTCCTAAATATAGATATGGCGACCCTCTTAACTGGGTAGGTACTACGTTTGTTGAGGTACTCACTTTAGTGATGCAGCATTTAAAAACTGTATCAATACGTTTATTATTTCAATATAATATTAGTACTATAATACTATACTATATTAATCACCAAGACATAGCAATCACACCGTTCACTATATTGAGATTACAAAAACCTAAGTCACTGAGTTTTAACGGTTTACTATACTTTACTTAGCTACTTCAAATACTTTTCAATGGTTAACTTATTGTATACTTTGCCGCTCTCCGATGATATTTAGTTATAATTAAGGTCCGAACTAGACTGCGTACTTAGAGAACAATTTTAAACACTATAAATGTATTTAGGCACCTACAAATCCTAAAGAGCAAAAATATTTAGAACGAATTGCAAGCAACTATAGGCTTCGGTGTCAGTGACCGCTCACCATTCGACTTATGCTTACGGTTTTCATACCATTTTCGGAATAAAATGAAACAAAAAACTGCTGACACGTTTATGAGATTATCAATATTACACTTGTTAACATACTATAGCAATTAACTAGCTGTCAAGGTAATAAATAAATTCGGCCAACGTTACGTTATTTTTGGGCCACCAAGATCTTTAGACCACCAGTCAATGTTTCGCCTGCAATCCATGCTGTATAATAGACAAGGTTCTGGAACAGCTGTATTCCTCTTAGGGTTTAAAGGATTATCAGACTATACTGTAAAAGTCACGATAAACCATTAATGGAAAGAAGAAGTAAGAGAGTAAACCCCGGGTTTAGCGGCAGTTTTGCTTGCAACGGCCACTACCGGTATGATGTTCAGTTAATGATGAACGTTTACAAATTCAGACATATTCTTACGTCTGTGGAAGCATAGAGTGATGGAATAAAGGAGAACACCATAAATGAGGAAGAGACAGGGCTGTACCACAATTTAACAATCTCTATAACTGTACTACGATTGAAACAGAAATTTTACTCTTCGTTCACGAGCATGACGTATAACCCGGAATTCAATTTGATCTCCTCGATCCCTTCCATGGATAATAATTATTATTTAAATTAGCATAATCATAAAGAGTCCAATTTTGTTGTTCTAAACTTATTGATTTTATCTCTCGGCAAAAAGCAATAAAGTAAAAATTGCAATAGGTAGGTATGCACATTGTTTTTAAATAACCTATGTAAATATTTTAGTGTCGTGTCGGCCTGGCTAAGTAATAATTATATGCGATAATTTGCAATACTATAATGGCAGTTTTTAATGAGAGAAAGTAGATTTGTGTTGGTCTTAGTGAGCGATAATTTCTGCCCAACCGAGTAATTGTCGAATAATTGCGCTAATGTGAAAATATACGGTTTAACATAACAATGGGACGAGGAAGTCAATAATATACAAATACGTATTGTTATACTGTTAGTTGTGCTTTCTGACGTTCAATTTACTTCGCGCAATAATATTTTTTATGTTTGCCTCAAACCTACAGTAAAAACATTTTAATTGGTAGTATTATTTATTGCGGCATAAAGGCTTACAAGACTAATATTTATATATTTCTGTGGAAATTTCATTGGAAAATTTACAAAAATATTTCTCTTATGAGTAAGTTTTGATTTTATAGCAATCGGACCTTACTTACATAAGGGCTCATAGTGTTTATTGAGAAGTACTAGGTCACTATGATTCTTTAAAGCAGTAAATTAAATTGCTTCAATCCTGCCACGTTATTTTCTATATAAATATATACTTGAATACTGCAAGTTATTACTGTAAATTTTCCACAAGAAAAGTTTTACACTGAAAACATTATTGCCAGGCAAATAACTATGTGATAAATTATAAAATACATACAATTAGTTGCCATAGTTAGTTTACATATTATTATAGTTAGTTTATATATAATATGATCTTATAATAAGAAGTCTTAGTAGATAATAGAAATAGGAACACTCAAAAAAATATGAAATTCTCAATATTCCTAACGGCTAGAAAACAAGCGACAACTACATATTGAAAAACATGATATTTATTTATTCGAAAGTCGTAAATACGAATGTTTATAGGCACTTCCGAATTTTAGCTTCGTCTCTGTGGGTGTAATTAGTACACTTTCCATGGCCCCAGAGAAAAGTATTTGTTTATTTATTATTTTTTTGCAATATATTTCCTTTGTTTTGGTTTGCGTTATTTTAGAATATTGGTACTCGCGATTCGCATTTATGATATTTCGGATTACTATTGATCCGGATATATAATGGTTCGTTATCTTGAAATTCGGCATACTGACAATCGTAACTTATTAAAAACTTGAATTCGTGATTGTGATTTTCTTTCCTTTTATTTCCTAGACGTATGTTCCCCACGGTACGAGTGTCGTTCGCGGGGTGCCGTGCCGAGGCTCGCTACGCTGTGCTACTGGACGTGGTACCGGTGGACGGCAAGCGGTACCGCTACGCGTACCATCGCAGCTCGTGGCTGGTGGCTGGCAAGGCGGACCCGCCTGCGCCTGCGCGCCTCTACCCGCACCCCGACTCGCCCTTCTCCGGCGACCAGCTGCGCAAGCAAGTTGTCTCCTTCGAGAAGGTCAAGCTCACCAACAATGAAATGGACAAAAATGGACAGGTCAGTTAGTCATAGTAATATGTGATGTTTTCTAAGGGTAGACTACCGATATGGAATTGAATTAAGTAGGTACCAATTTTCCATTTGACTTTTGTAAATGATTGTACGCTTCATGATACAGGGCCACAGCATGCTTGTGACTGAAATAGACCACAGTAATAAATATTAAAACATAATTTCAGCTTACTTACCATTAAACTTAAACTTTTCAATCTATTTCTATAGTATGCGTTGTAAAATTGAAGCAAAGTTTCACCTTGTTTAACCTTGATCTTGTTGTCGCAGTTGGTACTGAACTCAATGCACAAATACCAGCCACGCATTCACCTGGTGCTGCGAAGAGAAGGCGCTATCAACGCACCAATCACCGACCTCGAGCAGGAGGAGTTCAAAACATTCATATTCCCCGAGTGTGTCTTCACAGCAGTCACCGCCTATCAGAATCAACTCGTAAGTAACACACCGTCACCAATTTAGCAATCTTTAATACTAATGATACCTATTTGCCACGTATGCTGTTTATTTGGCATTAAGTGTTCTTCGCTTATTTTAATCATTTGATTTCTAAAATAGATCAGAGAGACAAGCGTTTGAAATTGCATAGCGCTGAACGTCTGAGTATCGACGTATGCTATTTGAGTCACACTAATTGCATCTCGCTGAAAGGTATGTCCAGCCTGAACAAAGGGAGGTGGCACATAATTTTTTGTATATCGGCGGCCACACGCGGGCGTCCTCGACGACGGATGGATAGTGCGCCTGACGCGAGCTCAACGGTGACGATTAAAGTTTTCACCCGAGCTAAATATAAAGCCCTAGTCGATGCCCGCGGTTATGTCCAGCGACGTCTTGGCTATTATTGCCATTGCTTTTGCCATGTACAATTTACACGTTTAATATTTCGAAGAATAGAGCGCCAATTTATGCCAACTTTCAAGTTAAAGGTTCTCTGAAACACGTTCCAAAATTGACATACGGTAAAGCTTGCATGAGTCATTCTGTTGTGAAAATAAGCTCAATTAACATTTCTTGCAGAATTACTTTAATGTGATAATTGAAGGCAGTGATTGACATGTTATTCGATAATGAATATAATATAACTTTTTTATCTGGATCAAGTACTATTTTACAGTGAAATTTTAAGTTTTCCGCCCCGCTCACCGCACTCCGCGAGCGACGGCGACTCAGCCCCAACCGGCAGCGCATATGTCGCCACGCGCAATTAATTCTCTGTCACAAGAGCGTTTGGGCGTCTCCGAGTTTCTCGTTTTGTATCATCCCGCGTAGTAAAATAATTAGGACGTTTTGAGGTTCATAAAGGAAGCGTTACTTTATATCGACAACGCGCCACATAAATCTTCATTCGTTTGTTAATTAGCTGTTATGGGGAGGTTTACTTACGATTTGTAGATATTTTGTAGTTTGAACAGATTATTGTTTAGTCATTGCTTCAGATCAATTAACTCATGTTTTAGCAGTAATAATTTGAATCTTATAGTGTAAGTCAACATTTTGATACGTAAGTAAGAAGTATTAATGAATTAGATCGCAAAACTACCACAAAAACAATTATATAAATAGGTACGTGTAGCAAACACTGGATAAGTGTCATCTGACGCTCTACCATCGTAGTAGGCTTTGAACGGCTCCCCAGGGTCATTGAATATTGATTTTCATTGATTCTAACGCGTTACTAGATTTACTGCTAACACAGTGACAGTGCCATCAATTATATAAATACGACATAAGTGCGTAGTATATCTATGTAAACCAATTTGTTCGTGTTCTATTTAAGTTATACAGATATAGATTATGCGTGTTAAATAAAAAATGATAATGACACATCACTCGATTTACATAGAGGCTTAAAATATAACAAGTTGATAAACTACTTCAAAAAGCAAAAAGTGCGCTATCAGAGCGTTCGATCGGTGTCCAGGCGGTCGGCGCGGGCGCATTGCTGCTTCGGTTTGGCTGACGTCACAACTCTGACAGCTAAAACATTTGTCGAACAGCGGAGATAGTGTCATTGATAACTCAATCCCTTACAACAATAAGAACACACTTAGCATGTTTGCACCTGCACGCCAACCATGATCGATCGTGGCCCGCATAACTTATAATTTATAAAAAATGAAGTCATAAACGTGATAAAAAATAAATAAATCTAAAATCTAATACTTAAGATAACCAGATCGGGAATATTTAGCTGATATCGAAGTTAAGAAAAAAGTGTCACCGAAATTTAATGCGCTACGTGTTGTTAAATCGTTTCGAAATGAAACATCATTATTGGTGCTTTATCATATTGGAACGTTGATATAAGCGAAGATAAAACCTTGTACAAAAAATGTAAGCTGTGTTTTTTGTGTGTATCGCGGTGTGAGACTGAGCGTCGCCGTAGCCTCATTCTGCGCGCGCGCCGCGGGGCGGTTTCCCGGGAAAGCGAAGAGTGCCCGACCCGTTTCAATATTTAACATTTTTACACCCACCACACTATTGTCATGGTGTTCGTTTTCTGTAGAACCCTTTGTCTGAGATTGGACTCGCATCGTGGTGACAATGTTTGTTAGACTTTACGCATCCTCAAGACACACAATGCACTTTTTATTAGTCGATGACTTGTGAATTTGTTATGATCGATTGCCTCTAGAGGATATTCTCCAAGCAAAAACGTGCAGATAGAAACCTGTGAGCGTATTTGGAGTCTCTAAACAAGTTTATTATATTTGTGTAGGATACAATATTTTGTTTACCATAGTTTTTATGTTTATTCCACCGTTTCGAATCAATTGATTGATTTTCGTAGCAAGTTTAGCTTCGGGATCCTGAATCCTTTCTAATTTTAGCGTAACTTGTAGTAAGTGGTTAATAACCTGTTATAATCGATGTATCTTCTTTTATATTACGTATCAAGAAAAGAAACTTTTTGAGAGATACTAAACTATCTATTGGTTCATGTTATGCCACTAAAATTTTTGAAATAACTTTTTCATTCAAAGGACCTACATCTACGATTTTGAGAGTAGGTAGGTACCTACTCGTACCTATATAGTCTCAAACAAGAAATGATCGATTCTAATTTTATAGACACTGCACATAAAACACTTATGAAAAAGAAACTATTAAAGAAAATTGTGTCTTAACTTGTCAAGTCAAGTTGCATTAGTCATGCTACATCAAAATATTATGAGACTTGAGAAGATAATCACGGAAATAACTGCGCCAGCCCTCTCACAAGTAAATGCAAACACGCTCAATACACGCTTAATTGAAATTTATAACTCATTTATCAGTATCAACAATCAATATTCTAAAATCTCTGTAGCTATTCTCACATTGAGCATCACAAACGAGTTCTACGTGAGTATAATCGAACAATATAATGAAGGAGTAAAGGCAAACACAATTTCAATAACAAAGGGCAAGCATGACAAATAAACATATTTCACGGGCCAAAATGGCTGCGGTCAGGTGTCACGAGGTGTCCCCCTCCCCTCCCCGTCTCCTCTCCCGCACACCACGTTCTTTTTCTTCACCAATAATATAATCGATTCATTCTTTTCAATGCGATCCTTCTTTTATATTTATTAACTTATTGCTCGTTTCTACTCATCGTGTTGTTGGTTTTTGTGACATTGTCGTTAATTTTTTAAGTCAATAAACAAGCGATTATTCACATTTTTTTGGACTTGCAGGACTAAGTGCGTTTACATAGTTTGAACTTATTCTCAAAGTTTAATATATGTACGTGAATTCAGCGTTAACGTTGGATATGAGTATATTAACTTTATAACTTATATTAGCCTTTAGAAGTCCAAATGAGACCGGTAGCTCAAGTGGGCAGGACATTCTCCCTATATGAGACTCGACGCGAGTTTAATGCCCGTCTAGGCATTCACTTTTTCCAATTTCAAATCAAGTTGTAGTTAGCATATTAATGCTTCATTTCTAATCAATCAATTATCTTAATCTAATGTTCACCTGGAGAGAATTTTACTGTATCAGATCTCGTGATTTGTGGCTTCCATCAAAAATAGTGCTCGGAATACGGCAATAGGCTCCCTCTCTATTACGTGGGACCGCATACATTGGTTAGTGAAATTTAGGTATTAATTCACCTCTGCCTACCCTAGAAAGAGAAAAAGTGTCAGCATATATACATATACTATATATGTATAATAAGGTTATAAAAATAGATGAATCTAGATAACTTAAAAATATAAACCACAGCAATACATAAATCGAATAAGTTTGAATGATTATCGTAAAAATATCAGTGTCCCGGCATCAGGTCAGTATTCAATAAATAATATGGCTCGATAACACGAAACGGTCATAAGTCAAAAATACAAGAAGTCAACGTAGAGTGGATTTAAAATAATTTAAGATGAAATTATTTATTGGGCTTCTGTCCTTCTCTGGCTTAGTGGAAGTTACCAGTTGAGTTATATGGTGTTCTCGGTTGCTCCTACCATCGATCAACGGAGGTGTGACGTCACGCAGAGCCGTCGTGTGCGGCCTGACTGAATTTATTGCGTCTGCGCACCAAGTCACTATAGAAAAACTAAATATTTGCGTTTGTTTCCAACATTTTAATTGTTTTCTAAATCATATAGTGCCATATTAATATTTATTAGGAATAACCCGTCTCATTAAAGGTCAACAGAAGCATTTGATTGAAATGGTTAATGTCACTTTATTTAAACTTTTGAAATATTGTCACATCAGACTGTTAGCTTTACAAATTTAGTTAAACCATTGAGTTGACCGTATTAACCATACCATACCAACCATATTTAATGATGATCCGACTAGTTTGCAAGATTACTGTCAGATGCTCCAACTACAATTTGGGGTGACCAAAGATGTAAAGGAGAATTTCAAATGCTCTAGCTAGAGTCTATACGGGTCTGCCTAGTAGCTTAGGTGATCAGAGTCTTCTCCGGACTGGTCGCAGACTTAAACAAATATATTGTGAGTTCTGTTTGTAATAACGATAAAAACCTCTAACCTCCTTTAAAAAACAATTTTAAACAGCTACGTCTAGTTACATAATAATTTGACATAAGTCAAACTCATACAGTAATATTTTCAACTACAATAATTAATGGTTTCAAACAAATTAATCGAGCTTTGAAATGTGGCAGATTGCCTATTCATTGATATTTCGAATTTATAGCCGCAACTACGGTCACGAATGCAAAGTGGACCTTATTCTCACAGTTGGGCCTGTTCGAGATTTGCTTAGTCGCCTCAACAGGGAAGCAATCGACAGGTTACCGAGCTAAACGTAATATCCCACTGTGTTTGCTATCATAATGATAATAAAAAAGATAAATTTACTGTTAGAACACAGCCAGTTAAAATGTGGATGTGCAGAATGTTGATAAAAGTAGTGACGGAGCTAGCAGATGATTTATACAATCTGCACTCTGTATCGTTGATTGTATCAGTGGGAACAATAAGAGAGAGTTTGCAACTCATTGAAGCACTGGATGAAGACGAAGCATTTGGGAATTAATTGAAAACTTTGTCCGTTTGTTTATATAATAAAGTGTAACTTTGTTTATTATATTATGAGCCTTATTTGTAAGTACCACAGTACCACAGTATATAGTTTCATCTCTGTATAGATAAGAAGGTTTATAAACCAGGATAGCCTACTACCTTGTCGATGTTAACGAATATAAAATAGAAAATGGTGTATCCGATGAAAATTATGAAACGTTCTGTCTTTTACAAGGTTTCTCACTTTTCAAAAAATCTAAAGTATCTACCTGATGTACTGGTTTTAGCAATATACCTATACTATAATGATGGTGGTAATAGGTGTAGATTTCTTCAAGTAACTATAGGTACGTTATTTTCAGACAATTCGATATACAATTAATTTTGTTAAGGTATTTTCTGGCAATATTGTAGATTGGTCTGCTGATGGATACGCCATGCCACGTGGATTATTTAGGTTCATTCATAAATTG
Organism: Pelosia muscerda; assembly: GCA_963691645.1. NCBI lineage: Eukaryota > Metazoa > Arthropoda > Insecta > Lepidoptera > Erebidae > Pelosia > Pelosia muscerda. The sequence goes on from OY829100.1 coordinate 13,646,568, forward strand.
TTGTCAATAAACCATCATTTCCTGGAAAATACCGTTGCAATGTGCAGCTGTGAGTTGAGTGCTAATATATTCTTATGCTGTCGATACCCCTACGCTTTTGCGGAACTCTCATTAATGGTTATGCAATACTACGTTCATTAAACGATCATATTATTTAAAGGTTCATGGCCTTCATGAGTTAACAAATAAGTAACATTCAGAGGTACATCTGTTGTACCGGAGCAAAACTTACATAACATTAAAATGTTTAGCGGTTATAAATATGCTTCAGAATTTGCTATAGTCATGTTTCATTACTTAACAAACTTAGTAATTTCACAGGAACAATAGAATATAATCGTACACTTGAAACAAATCCTAGATAATATTTCAGAAACTGTATGATTTTATAGTTTCTTAAAACTATAAAATATGAAATGAGTAAGCTTATGACTTTCACATGGATTGTCAGGTGGAGTAGAGATGTTCGCGTCTAAACAGACAGAACATAACATAACATAATATAATCTCACGCCGGCAGAGGTGCTAGCACCCACATTTCGCCAGTTTATGTTTAGGTCCCAATGGGTCCCAATGTAATAGGCAGCGAGCCTATTACCATTAACCGGGCACTTATAAACCTGTGATAAATACATACATAACTTCGAAAAGCATCGAAAAGTCGTTGGTATGTGCTATGGATAACCTGCTATCGAACTCGAGACCTCGTCACTGCTGTCCATTACCCATACCACTAGGCTACCGCGGTTACAGACAGAACAACGACATATTTAGACTAGTTTTACTATAGTAATATATCAGTAGCAGATCGTTGAGTCGTCGTTCGTCACAGTACTGCATCAATCAATGAGATATGTAGTCAGAAAGGAGCTCGTACGCACGCTAACGTGACATTTATTTATTCTTCACAATGTTCCTGTCATGTCCCGATCGTCGCTCACGTCTCCGTTACATGATATTTTTTACGTACTATGACTATACAATTTGAATATAATGTACAGTGGGTTCCAAAAGTTCATGGACAATTTGAAAGCTAAGTTTTATGAAATGATGCTACTACACAACTACTAGTTGTAGGATAGGTACTGAATAATAGATCTACTTATTAAAATAATTAAGTTTAGACCATTACTTTTTTTTTATAATATCACGCCTATATCCCCGAACGGGTAAGCAGAGGTGCTACCACCCACAGTTCGCCAGTTTTTATTTAGATCCCAATGTAATAGGTGGCGAGCCTATTGCCATTAACCGGGCACTTATAAACCTGCGATAAATACACACATAACTTCGAAAAGCATCGCAGTCATTGGTGTGTGCCATGGTAGACCTGGGATCGAACCCGAGACCTCGTATCAGCAGTCCATTACCCATACCACTAGGCTACCGCGGTTACTTACCATTACTTACATGTGTTTACTTATTTTCTTATAAAGAAACAAGACACCGTTCTAGTTAAGTACTTTTATTAACGCTATCTATGTTACTTTTAGTTAAATGAGACACAACCTGTCAAAAGATTATAGATCTTAAGATGTCCAAAAACTTCTGGAGCCCACTGTACTTTGTTTTTTCGCAGAGTTAACTTTACGCATATTTTAATTAAATTAATCTAACAACACTTAAACAGGCGTCTTATATCGTCGTATATAAATGTTAAATGCCCGAGTAAGACATAAATTCTCCTTAACTCGGCAGTTTCATTTGTAAGCGCACGTGCAAGACATCTGTGGACAAGTTTTATATTCAAATCGGAGGACTGTTGGTGGAGTAAGATACTGGTACTTCCATAAACAATACATCACCAACTTAATAATTAGAGCATCGTTTGAAGGGAGTACAGAGTTACAGAATGCAGGCACGGCGGCACAGATTACCTAAAGTACGGCGGCCCGACGGCAACGCGCGGGTAACGCGACACTCGTCTTTCTCTCCTTGACGCCTTTTTGTGACATTTTTTGTTTCCCGCCCGGGAATAATGTCATTATGGCGCCTTTAATGTTGTCAGTGAACGGGAGCGCGCCGCCACCGCCCAAGGCGAACGTTTGTTGATACTTAAATTAGGTTGTTTTGACACGCCTCGTTCTTATGTTTGTACTAAATCTAATAAACGTCAGTAGCGAGAAAGCGTCTCATTCATTATTCTGGTTTCTACTCTCAGTGATAATATATTTTAAGTAGTTTTGTATAATTGAATACCGCGGTAGCGTCTACTGACTGCTCTAGTGCGTTCACCAATAGTTGGGGGCGTGTGTAGTTTACGTTAACGCAAGTCAAAAAACAAACACGAAGCATCAAAACAATTATGAGTGGTGGGACAACGTCGCATACATAATGTATAATACGTCAATATTGTCAGCTACTACTCGCATTGTGAGCGCACTTATTATGTCAGGCGCAAGCGCGACGCGCAAGTACGGCCATTGTAGTCAATGGCGTTCGCCAGGTGGGTGTGCAAGTGTAAGTAGTTGCGACGACATACCGGTGACCCCAGACACTCGCACTAAGGGGTATCGTAGCGTTGCTTGGCTACATACCCATCATACCTGAAACATCGATTTGTTCAAAATTGTATCGGTCTATAATTATCAGTTCAAAATCATTAAATATTATTCTTCAATGTTTCATTTTCTCTATACCTAAGAGTTATCTAAATACAACATTAAGTACATTTCAAACCAGGTTATTCTACTGCCCTCCTTGGCGTATTCTCTGACCCTAGGAGTACCGAGTAAGATAACACTCAAGTAATGAATTCTAACGCACATATTTTTAGACGAGATAATGTTAAATGGGCCACGAGTGGTAACAAATGTTCTTTGTCTAGTTTCCCTGTAACTATTTTCGAAATCATTAGTCTTTGAGTGACATGCCGCTCGTGGAATTACTCACCGCAAAACTGAACACTTGACGTGGACCAGTCAATATTTTGTACTGTTTATTATTTCACTTTGATCCGAAACAATGAGAAGCAGACATTTGTCAAGGCGTTTCATAGATCCACGCTCTTCTGATGGAACATCAAAAGATGCATAAACAAAAATTTAAAAGTTAATTGTCGGTTCAGTGGAATGTCGGACAGTAATAAACTAAACGGTTTACAATGTTTCACACTAATCATTCGACTAAACTGTCTCTAGGTATGTGATTTTCTTTGTCTTTTTCGATTTAGTTTGAAGTTAGATGTTACTGATCCCATGTTATATTATTTACGGCGGATTGTTGCGCTTTAATTTCGTAAAATACGAACTCATTAGAGAAATTGCTTACTACTTAATGATCATAAATATCAAATCATAAATGAAAACTTTATTTACGCACTATATGAACAGCCAAACCAATATGTGATTACAAAGTGTAATAAAACAAGACAAATCTAATTCCACGACAATTTTGTCAATTTAACACTTGTCTCGTAGTGTTACAAAATTTTCGCTTCACTCAATTTCCCGAGTTCATCGTCCTAAATGTGAATATGTGAGAACAATATACAATTAGCTGTCGCGTGGGCGTGTCGGCACTGGCATCAGGCGGCAGGTATGCGTGGCCGGATCAGCGCTGACCGGCGGTGGCCGTCTGACCGCGAGCGGCTCAATCGCCAGATAATTAGCGTCGCCAACTGGACACGCTGAAAGATTGACACAGCGACGATCTCGATGACTTGTTTATTGCTCGCAATTTGAAAAAACGTATATTTTTCTTACTTGTGGTCATAAAAATAAGATATACGCTAAAATTGGTACCCATATTGGTTAAATACGGTCTAGTGTTGAGCAAGCAGCCGCTATTTAATGGTAACAGGTTTCCGTGGAAGGTTTTATCGTAAATATTATTCACAAATTGTGTGGAGCCACAGCGGGAGTGCCACTCAGCGAGGGGGCGATTTTTCATCGACGTGCCTCTACTAAGCCAAACACATTTTTAACACCTCGAGCAATCGTTTGTTTTATGAGACTTTTGACTTGAAATTCGATATTGAATTAATTAACATATTTATTATTGCAATTATGCACCCTTTATCTGAGTTATTTCCAAAGTTGGTACAACGGTAAATTTTAAAAGTCTTGGAATAAAATAAGCTATATTTTAGCATTTTACATATTTTCATACAACTCAAATCACCAGTGCGAATAAGTCTCGAGCCATATGTTAAACATTAGTTTAAAGTTAAGTAAACAGGTGCTGATCGTGACGAGTATAATAAGGCACGATATGTCATACATAACTGAATTTCAGGCGTATAATTGTATGTTATCAATCCCTTATCTGTAAAAAAAGGTTAGGCATACCTGCCCGCCTAGACAAGTGGCAATTCGTCGTTTTGTAGAATGGAATAATATAATGTTCAATAGGATTGACACGTATTTTGACGTTTAATTTAGACGTTGAAAACTGTCATAATTGTAAAAGTACGTGTCAATCTCACACTTAGATTGATCCATACAATACGAATTTTCAATATTCAATGCAAAACGAAGATTAACTTTCCACTTGTCTAGGGAGCTGATTACACCCACAATTATTCGTAATCTACCTACTTATATTTTTGACCCTACCTATACTTTTAAATTTTTGTCGTACAAGATTCAAAAATCTAATCCATAAGTGGAAGGAAAGTCAAATATTTAGAGCACAAACTTCATTCAATAAAATGACTCCCGCAATATTTGTTCCGGTCAACATATGATTCGACAAAATTCAGCAATAAAAATATGATATCTATTCGCCAGTATCTAGACCACATAGGTACATAGTGCGTTTATAAAATGGCAACGGTTAACTAAAATGATAAATCGATGTGGAATGTCGACGATAAGTTAACCTTATTAGTTGGTGTTTGCCGAACTCCACAGGAGGCGACCGCGCGTTCCCGTTCACACTGAGATATTGAGCACCTTTGCTGACCTATTATAATATAAACAGCTGCATAATAAAATTTGCTTGTCTGTCTAAACAGGCTATTAAAGATATTCGTTGGCCTTCGTCTTGGCAATTACTATGGGTGCGTTTGAGGTTTAAGAATATTTGAATATCAGTCCTATAAATCTGGGAAATTCTAAGGCTCGTATTTTAAAAACATACTCACTGAGTCCTCAGTCCTCAATCATTAACAATATAATATAACAATAACAATATAATAATATAATGTAAATTAACACTAGTAATCACACGGACCTTTAACTCTCAAATTCATAATTTAAAGGGAATTTTATAGTATCCATTAGTATATTCGATCATAAGGGGTAGAGCTGTGCAATCGTGTAAAAGTCAATACTGCTTTATCGTCGTCGTTCACTCAAAAAATCATTGCGTCTATTTTGTTTCAGATCACGAAACTGAAAATCGACAGTAATCCATTTGCCAAGGGATTCCGTGACTCTTCACGCCTTACTGAATTCGAAAGGTAACTATTATAATAAAATTTGTTTATCGGTTAAGACAATACACATCTTTTGGATACAATATTGACAATAGATTTTTTATTATATGCGAAAGAAACAAATAAACTAATGATGCATTATCATAGCAATAATAGATTTGGAATATTTCATGACTAGTCCAGTTGTATTACATAAATAGACGCGCTCCCAGTGTAGTTGATACTCAATCAAATGTTCAATGAACATTAATATTCCCATTTTTAAAACTAGCATTTCTTATTTATACGAATCTAAGTATTTAACAGCATGATTTACACCTCTGTATAGTTTCAAAGTTCGAACTTACAATTTCCCTCTTGACATTTTGTTACTAAAATCTTAATATTACTTCTGACTTTCGCATTTCTAAAACTGTTGTATATAATCTTTATTAGCGGGTGTTTTATTTTCTTTTTTGTTTGTCTGTTGAGATACTATATCACGGGGGAGCACGAAAGAACTTCAGTCTTCCCTGATGACGCGCGCTACAGCGCAGCCAGTCATAGGTAGATACGATCATACAATCATATGACTTAACTGCTTTTATTTGTTATAGAACATTCACGGTCTATAATGTGGTTTTGTACTGTTTCAGGGAGACGATGGAATCAATGCTGGCAGAGCAACACTTTTTACGATCACCACTACGACCCTTTGATTTGGATCAACACAACAATAATCTTACATTAGAGGAAAAAGCTATATTGGCAGCGCGGTCGCAACTGTTTCTGCGTGCAGCGTATCCCCTTTATGGAGTACCTGCAGCTGCATTATGGGGACAGTGGGCATGTTTAGCACCACAGTTGTTAGCACAACAACACCTTGCAGCGTCAGGGTCAGGTCTTCAGTTACCACGACCGGTGTATCCAGGAGCGTTGGGCCCGCCGGGAGTAGGGGCAGCGCCTGCGTTAGCGCAACACCGGTTCTCACCGTATCCGCCGCGGCGAGCATCACCGGGTTCGTCACCGGACTCTCTCCGCGACGCATCCCCTCACCCCGCACCACTGCCACCGCACACCCCCCACACCCCGCATCCGCCTCACAGCCCCACTTAGTGATAAAAGGCTAAATAAAAACCTCCCTGAGATCTCCCTGTAATAATATGCGATATTGTATGATAGTCTTTATATGAAATGTTTTCTTGAATACAAAAGGAAATTCTGAAATGCGTCGGTGTATCGTTGCGAAACAGGACGCGACATCATGAGCTTCGTTCGATAATTTTATGCGTCGTGAAGTGAATAAACTGAGTGTGAGTGTATGCCGGAACATTTTTAAGTGCATTTTGAATTGTGAGAGATGTGCAAGTCCTGCAGTAACTCTATTGTGACTTAGACAGTGAGAAAGTTGTATCATATTGTAAAATATTATTTAATTATATTTCAAACTTGTAATTATTGTTATATGTTCCTAATAGTTTTGTCTAGTAGTGATGGTTTCTGCTAAACTCATGTTATTGCGAGGTAGACTTAATTGTATGAAATGGAAGCATTTGATTGCTATGTACCTACATTCTTTTGACCCTTTAGTTTAATATAATAATGCTTGATTGGGAGGTTTTGATGACACCAAAAATTGATGCAAATATGAAATTCCAGTGAAATAATTGTTGTTGGACTTAATGTGTATTTTCGGATGATTTCACCTCGTTTAGATAAAATGTGCAATACAACAGATAATAGTATTTTAGTGAAACTTAGAGTTTTAGTAATATAGAGGTATTGATAATTAAATAGTAGAAATATATTTGCTGTCTATGTTTATGATTAATTCTCACATCCCATCACAAACGGATGATAGATATGCCTATGTGGTTACTTTGTAGTTAAATTATAATAATTATAAATAATATATTGCTAAAGAATAAAAAATTAAATGTTTGTTAACATAAAATACTTTTGTTTACTTATACCCATCCTAATACTATCCATCCCTGTGCCCACAAGCCACCCAATTGTCTACTTATAAAAACTAATAAGGAAGAAAATGCATAGTATTTATTATTTTATAAAAATGTGGAATATATTTTAACGAAAAAAGAAATCAAAATGATCACACAAAGACGGCATTAATCGCCAAATAATTTCGAAAATACATATTGGGAGAGGGGAGGATACTGGGGAGGGGTGGATTTCCGTCAGGTAACGCTTACATCTATATTGTAAAGCAACTTTCTATGCTCTGTAGCGTACAAATAAATAAATACATTAAATAAATATTCTGGGTAAATCTACACAACGCCACCTAGACCTATGGTAAGCATATTTTATCTAGCTTGTGTTACGGGTTCTAGAATGCGGATAAACATACTTAGATATTATTTTTGTAAATACATACATGTTATACATAGAAAACCCAGACCAATACAGATATTCATATTCATGTACACAAATATTTGCACTGAGCGGCAATCGAAATCGTGCCTCCTGCGTAGCAGTCGCGTGCACTACCGCCATGCTACGGAGGGCGTCAATGAACTGCCAGTGCTCAGTAAGCTGCTAAAACGAAATAAAGGTCTGTTTCTGTTAGTAAAAGTTTTTAGGTGGTAGGACGTACTTAATGGGATTCCTTCCCAGGGTTATATCTAGTCAAAGTGTTCTATCATAGACCACATCATACGCATCAGGTGTAATAGAGGTCAAAAATGAACCAGAATCAATAATAAATCTAGAATCGCCAGAGCTCCATAACAAAAGGGGTTTCAGCATCAGAAATACGCGAGTAAGCACTAATTTTGATGTTTCTAACATTTATGTAGAGGGAGATTAAGAGCAATAGCACTATTAGGAGGTGCCTATGTTCAGTCTAGATTGATGATAACATTTATGTACACTGGTATCTAACTACTGGTTTTTCTTTTTAAAACTTTACGCACAAGTACATAGGCCGACTTAATGCCATAAGGCATTCTCTACCAGTCAACCAAAGGTGGTGAGAAAGACACAGTAGGTGCATTTATTGAGAGCAACATTGTAGCGAGAAAGTAGCTACCGTACACAGAACACTTTAAGGTAGGTATATCATAGTTTAGGTATTTAAGAGGTAGATATATATATCAAACGTACAGTGTGCTTACTCCAGCTGGCGTGGGCTAAGTAATTTTAGAGAAGTCAGTCCGAATCCCCTTTAACAACATACATCAAAGTACCTATTATAGATGGCACGAGAAAGTTGTTAGTTAACGTAGTTATGACCTTAACTGGAACCTGCCAATTTTCTTAGAAAGTACCTCAACATGTAAGTATAAGTCTAGGTCTCTGTCTAAAGTAGACAGTACTAATATAGTACCTGAATTATCTGTCTAGTTGATTCTGGTCACAAAATTGGACAAAAAAAACAGCGGTAGGACATGACGGTATGAATACCGCGGCTAATAATAACCTTGTGTTATGTTTCCGGCGGTAAGTAGGGTAGCCAGAGCTCACTGGAGAGGTTTTGTGTTGTCCGTGGGAAAACCTTTCTTTGTCTTCTGCACTGACAGCACAGAGACTCTCTTAACCTTCTCTCGTCCCCCCTTCCTCTTCCCCTCTCTTCTCTATCTGGTTGGCAGCACGCATGTGACGCCTCTGGTGTTGCAAACCTCCATAGGCCACGGTAACTACTTTCCATCAGGTGGGCCGCGTGCTTATCTGCCACCTAAGTGGTAAAAAAAATATAGCTAGACACATTAAATGGAATTATGTGCTTATTTTTAGCATCATTCAATATCGATCAGTCAGTTAAGCTGCGATTGTGTCGGACTGGTTTTCCACTTTCAGCGACCAGTGGCAGGGAAATTAATTAAAAATAATTTACAAACGAAAAAAAATCAAAGTATGTACTTTATATAATAAAAAAATAGTATTGTTACGTAAATAGTACACCCGAAAAAAATTGATTCGTATAATTTCTTAACCGCAAATTTGTTAATTATTCAGATACTTAAAAGAAAATCACGCAGCGTAAAATATTTTAATCTATAATTAAAAGACCATGAATCTCGGAATACTTGCCCTGCAGGCGATATTGTATCATTTTTACAAAAGGCCGACAGCGAAGCTTACGGCAATTTGTTTGTAATTTCCTACATAACTGATAGATGGCGGTACGTGTCACGTTTTATGAATATCGTTGACTTGTAGCTAGACAAAATAGCATTCAGAAGTTAAACTTTAGATGACAATTTTATTCTTTTCTTCCTATTCGAATTATAAGAGCAGTTTCTTATTTGCTTTATTTATTGAATGTTAAGCTATATCGAAATACTCTACGGTTTCTAGTATAAGTGTCGTTAACGAGTAGGTAACATAATTAGGTATATCCTTATTTCAGATAAGCAAACAAGGGCACATCCTACCTGATGGTGAATGATTGCAGTGGTCTATGTGTGTAAACCAAAATCCAATAGGTGTTTGACGCTCTGTTATACGATTATACCATTGGATAGGTCTAAACTGACTAAATTTACACGTTTACATCATCTGTGTGAAACTATAGAAACGTCAATTGTTTCTTCAAGTTGATTGTCAATATGATTTACTTGTACCTATGCGTAAGAGAGGTGCTGTGACTTAGATAAGCTATACTACTTTGTAGATAAGTACACTGAAGAAGAAATACTTTATTTCTTTATACAACTTAGGTGGCAAAGAAGCACACAGACTGGTGGAAAGTGATTAGTGTGGAATATGGACGTTTGCAACACTCGTGCTGCTAACCCCGTAGAGAGGAGGGAGGTGAGATTTTCTTTGCCAACAGGGTTTCACACCACTACACAGCAGTATCAACTTAATCCTTGGTGTTCCCACGGACTACACAAAACTTTTCATGAAACTTATAAATATTTTTATTCTAAACTAGCTCTTGCTAGCGGCTCCGCCCGCATGGACTTCTGATCTCATTCCCGCTGCTTGGACTTCTGATCCCGTTCCCGCTGCTGCATAAAACCTTCCGTAGAGTTCAAGGAACAAATAAAATAAAAAATTACTCGTATTGGTCCAGCCGTCTTCGAGTTATGCCATTACCAACATATTTCGCGATTCATTTTTATATATATAGATACTAGCTGTTGCAAGCGGCTCCGTCCGCGTGGACATCTGATCCCGTTCCCGCAGCTCCATAAAAACCTTCCGTAGAGTTCAAGGAATGAATAAAAAAAGAATTTCTCGAATTAGTGCAGCCGTCTTTGAGTTATGCGCTCACCAAAATATTTTTATATAAATATAGAGTTACAATTTACATTAATACCAGTAATTCTGGAGTATTATAGTAAATAGTGACAGATTGCCATAGTGTTACAAATTAAAGCGCCGGCAATTATGCAAAGTGGCTATAAAGTTATCTTTAGGAAAACAACTGTGACACCCTCACAACTATTCAATTAAAATGAAGCAGTGTTCTGAGGCATTCGAGTCACATAGAGCAAGGGTCGACTACATCGAATTAGTTCCGCGCGTGGCTACATTACTGGGACAAATTCCTTGTCCCTAGGGTCGTCAGTAGCCCGGTAGGGTCGGGGATGCAACGCTAATCTAATCAGGATTGAAGCTAATAAATGTTGTAGCCAATGCCACCAACAATTTATTGCTTGTAAAAGTGTTTCCAATCGTAGATATTGTTCGAATGATGTTCCTCTTTTGATAACCTCCTATTGAATTTAACGTTTGACTGAATATTTCATTGGTTTTAGTGTCGGGTGTAATTTTATTTTGTTAAGTGGTAGTTTTATGGGGGTAGTGGTTTATTTAGAAGAATCTAGATGAGTGATGTTTAAATATGTTCTTTGCTATACCTAAGTTTATCATCAGTAATTTTAGAGGTAAGATTATTTTTTTAAGATGTATTTTCTTCCTTTCAACTTTGAATTTAGAATAACTCATGGCACTAATTGTGGCCACGGTAATACTATAGATAATATTATTATTAGACAGCTGAACTTCGTCTGCGTCATCCCGTTTTTGCAACATTTTTCACTTCTGTTCCACACCAATTGGCTGTAGCATGATGTTATATACATATAAACCTTCCTCTTCAATCACTCTATGTATTAAAAAAACCGCATCAATATCCGTTGCGTAGTTTTAAAGATTTAACCATACAAAGGGACATAAGGACATAGGGATGTAGAGACAGGGAACATGACTTTGTTTTATATTACGAGTATGTAGTGATAGACAAAAGATAGTATAGGTACCTACGCTCCATTCTTACGTGCGTCAAAGCTTTTAACTACCACATTAGTTCAGCATTCAGTTTTAACCCACTTATTTATTCCATCTACCTATATAATAACTACATATAATTGAGAAACAGTCCTTAAATTAGTCCTTGGTTTACAGTCTGTTACATATTTTATAAGAGTTTACTGCCCAAAAGACCACTAGTCAATAGTAGCGCAGCTATGTTGTAGGTAAGTAGAGACAAAGCCTTATTCAGTGTGGATTATCGGTAGGGCTGGGGCAGGCGTAATGCCTTGTTATTGGCCACACGGCTCATAATCCGCTTTTAACTGCGGAGCGGGAGCCGTGCGGACGTGCATAGAATCAACATGAACCGTTTCTTCTGTTTGTGAACATTCGCACTCCTTAGTTTTGATGTCGACGACTGACTATCTTTTGTTGTTTACTGTGTAAATGATATTTTATATACTTGTTTCTTACAATAACAGTTCAAGCGTGTTTCTTCGTAATATTAGGTATAATAATACGTTAAGGAATTTAAAATATCAGTGGCAGTGATTTGTGACTTTAAGTAATAGATACATTGCCGTCGATCCAATATCTATTTCTATAAAGTAGTTCACAAATATCGAAGAAGTTTATGGTTTCATTGATTGAAATATTTTTACGAATTGGCAACAATTTAAAACTGCACTGACTTTTGATACAATCATTTAGTTCAGGTAGTTAAAATTACTTTTTTAGCTTCACGTGAAGTTCTCATTCAATTATAACTAATTTAACCACTAAAATGGGTGATTATGTTATAAAAGAGTCAATAAACAAACAACAAATCAATAGTTTCAGGTAAGTTTATACGTAAACCATAAAAAATAGACTATCATTGAAAATATAGAATACTTATCATTAAGTTAGATGCAACTTAGTCCGAATGAATTGGAAAGTAAAAAAACTTAGTCGCTTCTATTAATGCCGCGAATTGAAACAAAGGCAGATAATAATTTTCATGGCAGTTTTAGAGTTTAGGCATTTTGTCACAGAATGTAGATATTAATCATACACAAAAGTTTGATGTACCTACAACATACCTTCGTTCCTAACATTCGGTTGTAAAGAACAATGTTCTATATAATTTACATAAAGCTTGATTTAATACACGAACAGGAACAAAGGCGCAGGTAGATGGGGTGGAGCAGCCGGTGCTAATGTCATGCCCACACATCTCCACATTTCAGTAAAACTGCAAACGTAACGGGCTAATAAATTCACCTTTATTACCGCAAATATATATAGGAATGTAGATACTCTTACCTTGGCAGTCGCTACCGGAACAAATCGTGGGTCTACCGTTTACGCGGTATATGCGAAACGTGCGTTATGAAATATTAACGTAAACGCGTGCGTTTGCTGAAACAATGCATATAGAGTAGGCTAACAGAGCCTCATCGCTAAGGTGGCCACATTACCAGAATGGTGCGCTAATGGAATTGAGCGTTTTTATTTATTACCGTGTGTTCATTGGTGTGTGGCGCGTTTATGCGTGTGCGATCATAACTCACTATTTATGATTATTTTATTATGAACTTTTTATGTTTTGATGCACCTATCTACCAAACCGTTTCAAATGAATAATAGAGTCAATAAATTAATAGATAGTCTTTAGATTCCAAATTCAATTCTACAGATCTCGAAATAAAATTTTAGAAACATGGAAGTTGAGTTACAATATGAAATTAAATAATAATGATGATGAAATTAACTAATTTGATGAATCTGTACGATGTCCCTGATTAGTATTAATACTCTCTACACAACTCTATGTCTATACTTTTGAAGACGATATTTGAATGATATTAGAAACACGCTTTAGGTACAATATTGGCATAACAGAAGGTCGCCATCTTGCAGCGCATATTGCAACTCGATAAAGTTATTCGCGTTCATAATACGAATGATGTGACTTTTCCCATTTTTCCTCTACGACTGGCTACTCCCTCCTCCCTTCCCACACCTATGCCACCCGACCTCCCCTTGCGGTGCAAAGTTGAGGGCATTAGCGTGTTATCGGCAGCAGCCGCGTGAAGAAGGCGCCCACCTGAACCCTTACCATTGCTACTAAAACGACAGACTGTATCACGGGTGAAAATAATGTTGAATAACACATTGCTGGCTTTGCAAACGCATGTAAAGTAAGCTAGTAAGGAAAATGGTAATGGAACAAAAAATGTATTGCATGTATTAAAGCTTCAACATCTCTAATAGGTGTAACAGATAGTATCTATAAGCGTTGAGATGTGGGGATAGGTGGAAAGCGTGAACGTGTTTTGCAAGCCAGCCGAGGAAATAAGGTGTCCCCAATTTTACTTTGTCGACCGCTACTGATAGCAGATAATGTAGTGTTACGAGGGAACTTTGTAAATGAAACCTTTTTCGTTATGTTTTATTCCACAAATGCTATGGTAATTTTACCAGGAAAACCGACGAATATGAAGCAAAGTATTTTGGTAAATTTTAAATTTATGTACCTAGTTATGACATTTTACCTCATCGATATTATTCGTTTTATATTTCTTCCTTGTACACGAATTATGATTGCACTTAAGTTTTTTTACAATAAATTCATAAATGCAGAAATGAATACCTATTTTATTAGTTCTTTAGCGACGCCTTTTGTAGGTATGTTAACAAATATAAAAAAAGAAAACTTAACTGATTTACTTTTTTCTAGTCGAACATTGCCGTAGCGTTATACTTACATGCTTAGTTATACCTACCGAAAAGACATAGACATTGATGATATAGTGTGGTGGTACTAGGTGTTATTCCCGACATTATGTATATATAGATCCATTCAGATGGTAAAAAAACATTCAAATGGTTATCAAGCTCATTTTTATATTATAACTTTTTATATAATGACAAATCATTTATAAAGTTAGTGTACTAGTGTAGAATATAATGACAAATTTGTATTAAGGTAATGCACACTGCAATCTACCACATAATAGTATCGACAAAAGCATTAGTTTATATCAGAAATTCGCACGCCTATCGTTAATATATTTCTAATCAAATCTATGCGGTCACCGACGTACACAAGTATCAAATGTACGGGGGCAGGGGTCCCCGCGGGCCGCGAGACCATTGACAGGTTATTGATACAAATAGACCTACCTCTCCTTCCCCTTTCCTCCCTACGCGTACTTCGCGACCCCGCACCTCTGCACCCGCCCCGACAACACCAATAAAACCTGATTGATATTGTGTAAGTGCGCCCGGAAAATGTGGGAACTCGATTGATGTTACAGCCAAATTCGATTGGAGGAAAATTGAAAAGAATCACTACTACAAAGAAACATTTGTTTTATTGTAACGCGTTAGAGTCCGTTATTGTCTACAAAGATGTTTTCTAATGCCATTTTAGTATTAGGCAAAGGTGTATTGATAGTAGTTGAAGGCGTGAATAGTATTGTCTAATGGTGAAGCTACACGTGCTACTTAAAATAAAATACATTATAGACACATATCGTGTTCGATGGCAAGGCAATTTGTAATTATTCGTTTCGATTATTCAACTAACACTCCATATTATATTGATATCACAGGTTAATACAATATTAATATGACACATTAATATTATAATGTAGGTTAATATTATTATAGGATTAGTTTATGAATAATTGCAACAGAGTAATAAACAATGTTAAGATTTATTATTCCTTAAATGTATTAAAATCTCTAAAATCTCTAAGTAGTATATATACACCTTCTTCCTTCTTCCTACAGTCCCGGGTTCTTTAAGCGGGGGGTGAAAAAGCAACTGATGAGGTCGTCAAGCTGAGTGCTACCATTGTAACACTGCTCGTGTTTCAAATGATGACCCTCTTACCTGAGACTTTAACTTCAGCTTACTATTAGGCGAGGTGAACTTAAATTGACATACCCTAAATAAATAAATGAAAAAAAATTAGAAAATCGTCACCCCAAGATTGTTGTATAGGAAAATCAGGCGCGGCTGCGTGGCTCAGTGGTCATAGCAGCCCCCTTGTAAGGGAACGATCGGGAGTTGGAATCCTGTCGATTCATTCAATTTTTCAATAATTGCAATGAGACATCATTATTACTGAAATTGAAATTCTGGTTTTAAAGCACCTTAAAAACCTAGAACGTAGGCTAGCATAAGATCTGATAACTTATTACAGTACAAACAATATGTAAATACTTGTCTTGGCGTTACTTTAAATGAAAATATTTTCAGGGGATATTTTAAATTGATACTTTTTTTATAAAAATTACCTGTTGGATATAGACCGCCTCCAACCAGTCGGATTGGTAGTCGATGGAGAAGGTCAAGGTCTAGGTTCAACGGTGGACGTCCTATGGCTAAAATGGTGAATATAACTACCGAATAGATAGTTACCGCGGTAGCCTAGTGGTATGGGTAATGGACTGCTGTGACGAGGTCTCGGGTTCAATCCCAGGTTTTACCATGGCACACACCAATGACTTTTCTATGTTTTTCGAAGTTATGTGTGTATTTTTCCCAGGTTTATAGTGTCACTCTACCTATTACATTGGGACCTAAACATAAACTGGCGAAATGTGGGTGCTAGCACCTCTGCCTACCCCTTCGGGGATATAAACGTGAGTTTATGTTATGTAATAGATAACAATAAAAGTCTTCTTAATTTTCATTTAAATAAATTCTGTCATCCAATTCACTAAACATTTGACGTGCGGCTTCGACATATCAGCGTAGACGCTGTTAATATCGATTGCTGCTAATTTATTTACAAATGGTAGCCACAACATGTTCATGCTAATATCTTGACAAGACAGAGGCGACCTCTAGCGCACGTGGGCGCCCATTAACACGTGATAGGCGTTACATATAAGACAACTTGACATATAGACTGAACCAACTTTTTTATCGGCGAGGTAATCTTATGGAACAGGTAGGTACTCGTATATATTTTTGAAAGTAATTTTATGTGACGAGGTCATTTAGTAATTATAATATGTAAGTAATTAAAACAGTAGGTATAACGTTACGTTAACGGACATTCACACATACATATTATGCTTACGCCCGTAATCCCCGAAGGTGTAGGCAAAAGTGTATTAAACACCCGCCACTGTGATTTTCAGTCCCACGTAAGAAGGGGCGAGCCTATTTTCGCCAATCGGGCACTTTATAAAGAAATGGGTATGCCGAAAATAAATTGCTAACCGAAAATGTTGCAGCTGACTAAATTTGAAACAAAAAATTTAGCTGATTCCTTGGTATGCGATGTAAATCGCAAGGAAATTACATGCTTAACCGCACATGCACTAGCAATTAACGCCTTGAAGAGTATGTATCAGACAGAAGAGTAGCAATAAACAAATACTTAAAATGGTTCCAAAGCAGTGCGACTCAGTACAGTACCTCAGCGCTGCAGAATACGGCAGCTAATAATATCCATGTGTTGTATTCTCAGCGGGAAATAGAGTAGCCAGAGCTCACTGAAGAATTTTTATGTTGTCAATGGGAAGATCCATTTTAACCTTCACTACCCACCTACACCTAGCTTCCCATCACCACCTCTAAAAAAGGTCATTAGAAGGTATTTATAGGGTCAGCAGCACGAGTGTATTAGCCACGGTAATAATTTTCCATGCATGTTAGTCTGCTATCAAAAAAGTATAGAAAAGAATTTTTACTACATATTATACCTGCATATAATTCCTAATTATAAAAAATAAAAAAAAACTCAGTTTCCATTTTGAACCCGCAACTTTTAACCACTAAGTCCCTACTATATTAGTTGTTTTAACGTTATTCTTCGCTGGCCGTACTGCCAAACGAGATTTGAACTCATTTTTGATAGTAAAGATGACCGTATGGACCCTTCTTCTAATGGAATATTTAGCGCGACAAGCTGTTGACACAATATTTCAGTTGGGTATTCGTCAGGCTTGTTAAACATACATCAGCATCATCACCCAAGTATTTTTTACTAGCCATTCCTACTAACATTTTCATTCATAAACTAACTTCTTCTGCCAGCTGGAACAGCTGATGAATTAAGTTAGAGAGCAGTCTGCGGCCTTTGATATTAAAATCTATGAAAAAATATGAAAAACGCAAACAATTGTTTTAAAAAAATTGTGCAATCTAATACAATTTCTATTTACAATTAATATTGATGGAGATTGGTCGGCATGGGAAAAACTAAGAGAAACGGTAGTTATAAATTCCATAAATCATCTAACTAAGCGATTGAAAGCCAAACAATAATTGGGACAAGCAAACAATTTTGCTTACTAAGCTCTCAGAGGACCAAATGGAATTTATGCTATTCCGATCAGTACCGTTTTTATGGCACACTTGAGGGTTAACGGGTGTGAATGGCCACCCCATTGTGGGAAAATATCTATTAAATATTTATGAACCTTATATTGAGCTCTGAATATTACGTGTATCGGCAAAATGTAATGTTTATAGTAATGTGCTGTGGGAGTGTTTTTATAGCTCATAACTGCTGAGCAAAAATTGATACTTAGATCGTAACGTTCAAAATTGTAAGTACATAGGCTTATGGAGGGTCAATAAGAACTCACGAGCTAATATTTAAGCCAATATATTGGATAATGAAAAGTAAATAATGTACCTAAACTATTCGTTAAAAAATGTAAAATTCCACTGGGTACATTAAACGAGGAATGGAAGTCAAAGCATGCAAGCAGTCAAAGCAAGTTAATGCACAATTTGTAATCGTAAAAGAACCGAGTGACTGTGAAATAATTTTGCTAATTTTATTTAAGCTCTAATGGAACTATAAATAGAGCTGAAAACGTAAGTATAACCTTGAAAATTTTAAGCAAGTAAGCACCTTACTTACTGTAGTTCTACACTGTTTCAATGAAATTATCTAACTTAATTGCGGCAGTGAGGATCAATGAACCAGTATCACTTATTTAATTACAAATTTAATAACAGTCAACCTAATAGAGACCACGAACCATTACTATCGATACGCAATTTGCCAAACTCCCCCATCAAGGGCAAGCGCTAGACAAGAATAGTGCGGAGCGCATTACAAGCATGGAATAAATCAATTATCGACACCCGCCGCGACAATTACACTTGTAAACTTGTTTCGTAGTGATTTAGCCACCCACACACTCATACGCTTGTGTACACACACGCACACATGGACCCCTGACCCCTGACGTTTTGGTAATAAGAGTATCAGTGTCGCTGTCTGTTTCAAACTACACTCACAAGCTTATGATACCCCAATCAGGGAACCCTCTGATTTGAGAGAACGATACCTCGCTACTTGCAACCTAAATTACACTCTAAAACTTCTCGAATAGATTATTATTTTGTCCGTTGTTGTCTGAGGGAAGAGTTTTCACAAATAAAGCAACGGATTCTGCTGTACAGCAATTTTATTATTATGAAATGAGTGAGTGTAGAGGCGTAAAATTAACTTGTCGGCGTCGGGCTGAGGGAACCTTTACACTGCGAAATGTTTCCGCCGAGATGTTACAGACTGGATAAATGAAACATTATACAGCTGTGATTGTGGCAGAGTAGGGGTTAAGTTTTAGGACATTTAAAATGATATAGTTAATTAAAGTCCGATTTCATACAATATCAATTTTGATAATATTCATACCTTTTCTTTCAACATCATTATTTATGATTTTGTGATTTGATCAATGAACCTTATGTACGGATGGTGTTC
This sequence comes from Pelosia muscerda, assembly GCA_963691645.1. NCBI lineage: Eukaryota > Metazoa > Arthropoda > Insecta > Lepidoptera > Erebidae > Pelosia > Pelosia muscerda. Next base: position 13,665,882 of record OY829100.1, read on the forward strand.
TTATTCTATGAGTCTAATTGTTATGAAAATGTTCAGGCATAATTTCCTTTCTAGTCAGGTAATATTATGCGAAGATTATGCGTACAAGAAATTATTAGAAATTCGAAACCCACTCAAACAGCACTTCTAACCCTATAAGGTGTTGGTTCTGTTAGCGATGCATTACATAATATTCCAAGGATAAACGCAGTTATAAAAGCAAAGACAAAGTATGCTATGAAAGATAACTTTGTTGTCTAAGGTTTTAGTTATTTCTTAGTACATACTCGTACCTTATTCCATAGCCTCACCAATATCAACATCCACCCTGTACTATTTTAACCATAAACAAGTTTAAATTATGAAAGAACACGCTGCCTATTTTCTATTTGGAACCGATCTTTATTTCTGAAATATTGCTCCACGTTATTGTTTGCTTAAATTATAGGTTTTTATAAATCACATACCTACCGTAAGATGTTAGATTTTATAACATATAATAAATTAATTGTTCAGGGCGTGGCGTGAAAAAGCATCTAATGAGTGACACCTTTGTAACACTTTACGTGTTTGTAATGGTGACTCACGTTCCTGAGACTTTGCCTTGAGCTTACCATCAGACGTGATGAAGTCAAATTAACGTGTTCTAAATAAAAAATAAATGAATAAAGAGTTGCACTATTCCATGACATACGCCACTATAGCAACTACTTGATGTAAGAAAATTATTTGGATAGTAAACGACGTCTTCAACGAATTCCCATGATCCACGCCCAACGATGCGGTCATAAAACCTGATCCAGCGCAAAATCTACTGCCAAGTGCCAATGTGTTCGTATAATAGGCTCCACAATTTTATAGCCTCGTCACTCACATATTTGATGTACTTACGTAACTTAGGCGACAATGTTTATGATCTAGAGATAGTCGCAATAAACTAAGTAAAAACACGGTAGGTATAATTTCTTGAGCTTTATCCTCCACCCACAGTAGAACAAATATGTTAACATCTGGTTCTGTCTGAAGTCTGGACATCTTGCATTTTGAACTAAGTCGACATGAAGCAGGTCACCTTTAGACAAATAGCAAAATATTCGTCTATCGCCGTTTTTTTTTTCATTTATAGCACGTCAATTTGACTTCACCTCGCCTGATGGTAAGCTGAAAGCAAAGTCCTAGGAAAGAGGAGCACCATTACTAACACGTACAATATTATAATGGTGGCACTCAGATGCTTTTTCACGCCCTGCTTAAAAGACCCGGTGCTCTATTTGGATATGAAATCTAACTAATAAAACAAGAACAGAATAGAATAGAATTTCAATGTAGGTAGTTAACACGGGTGCAATCATTATAAATAATACTTTATTGTACAACAACATGAAAGGTTAAATTAATGCCATTGTCCTAAGCGTTAGGAAAAAATATCGCGTAAGAAAATATGACCGCTTTCGTTTATAGACTGTAGACTCATAAAAAGCAAATTATAACTTTATGATGTAAACGCATTTTTTATTTATGTTTACTTTAACCATTTGTATTATTACTACCATCTTTAATAAAGTGGAACAGTTAAAGTACAAAAGTTTTCTTTGCAGAAAGATAAGGAGTGTCCAACAATTAATGCCAAAAGGGTAGGTATACTTGCGTCCACAAGTAAGAACTTTATAAAAGAAGTAATTACATTTTTAATTAAACAAGTGTCACTGTTAATTGGATCGGGGCGATGAAAAAGTGGGTGCTGGCGTGTTGATAAATTCAATGCAAATATTTGATTGCCAACTCGAAATGAAATAATATATTACGTCGACTCGCAACCGTTTCATTTCAACATCCGCTTCTTCTGTTAATGATCTTATGGTTGTTTTATATGTCTATTTATTATAATCACAATCATTATTTTAAATTGTAAAGCTTAACAACAATATTAGAACGGTCTTACTGTGTTATTTTGTTTTCAGTTCATTAGATAAAATTACACACATCGTATTAAGACATTGTTCGTAATACCTAGTTATAAGGTACATTCAAAAGGGAAGATAAGTTCAAATTAATGTTTAAATTGAATACATTCGAAAGGTGAACCACTCATGAAGTCTAGGACTAAGGCATTATCCTAATAGAACGCGCCTACGCCATCATACCTATAGGTACTTATCTAAATGAATAAACGAGACCTCGTTAAGAAATTACTGAAAATAAGAGTACATTTATTAATACGCCAGTATCGAGAAAAAAGAACGAACGTAATATTTACCGCCATTTTACTTTTTTTATTTTATTGACTAAAGATAGCCATTGATGATACGTCCAACGATCTAACTAAATGGAGTTGACGTCTTCTAAAATAGTTTCGTGATTGTGATAAATGTATGACAATGAAATTTACCTACATCTTTCAGCTTTGGATTTCCTAACGTATTGAAATCCATGCATCGAATACAATGGACGTATCGTTTGGCTACCTTCAGTTAATTTTGTTTTAAATGTTGTTTGTTAGTCAATACTGCTAAGAAACTAGCCTTTGTTACAGGGTTTTGAAGGAGAATGGTTGCGACAGATAGTCTCATCTCATGTCTTTCTCTCCTCGTTGTAGGTAATGGTTAAGTGTGTTGACTATGTAATGGTGACATGGGTTATAAGAAAGCAATATTCAAGGAGCGGATAAACATAAATAAGGCGGAAATAGCCAGTACCTTTTGTTGAAGGCTGCCCATTGTAATACTTCCGTAATCTAATCTAATTATATTTACTTGGTGGTTATAATTACTTATAATAAATAAATAGATATTTTTATACCTACTATGTACCACGGTAGTCTAGTGGTACGGATAATGAACTGCTGAGAAGAGGTCTCGGGTTCGATCCCAGGTTTTACCATGGCACACACCAATAACTTTTGAATGCTTTTCGAAGTTATGTGTGTATCTATCGCAGGTTTATAAGTGCCCGGTAAGTGGCAATTGATTCGCCACCTATTACATTGGGACCTAAGCATAAACTGGCAAAATGTGAGTGCTAGCACCTCTGCCTACCCCTTGGGGGATATAAGCGTGAGTTTATGTTATTTTATGTTAGAAAACGAAACATACATATTAGGCGCTGGAAGATGTTAATGGATTACTCTTCTCTTACCCATTACTCTGTGTTATTGTTGGTTTTTTATAGGTTACACTTATTATGTTTTGGTAATTGTTTCTGTTTTTAATGCTTTAGTTATTAAAATTTATTGCAAACGGGCGTTCTTGTGTCATGAAATTATACAAATAATTTGTGAAAATATCTGCACAGCGGTAATACATTTGTGAAAGCTATATTTTGTTATGTTATTTTATTCTAAAGTTATGAACAACAATCACTCTGGTGTGTTTAAAATTTTCTGGTTTAAAAATATCTACAGATACCTAACTCCTTAACCTGCATTACTGCTTCATGCGGTTTGCCAAGTCTATTTATCTTTTTAAATTGCTAACTAGTTTGAAGATACATTATTTCATTTCATTTCATTAATTCAATAGTACTTGTTACATAATTTATTAATCTATATATTGCTATTTTTTATACTTAGTGCATACTATCTTAGATAATTATTATGTAAGTATTAATACATAATATTATGAATGAGCTCTACATTTGTAAAAACAATCTTACGTTATCTATAGTTATTTAGCTGTGCTACAGTATCAATTCTCTCGATAAACTATTAAGTATAAGCTTAAAATTTATAAGCATCATTGTAATGAGCAGTCACAGAAAAAAATACTTGAGCTCACATCAAAATGTTTCGTAACTAATTTTTCGATTGTAAATTCCGACAACTGCGGTTTACTTTGAATGTTTTCTTCATGGCGGCTTCGTGTGGAGGATTTATGTGTGATGGATGGGTTGGAAGTCGCGATGGGAGTCGTCACAATGGTACTTATGGTGTTAGGAGATCGACGACTGATATGTTTCGGCAAACGAGCGACGTCATTGCGCGGAGATTCTATCGCACACGCTGCATAATGTCACAAGTCACTACGATTCAACTGGTGACTGTTAGAAGTAGAATTGTGTATACCAAATATTTTAACCTCTTTTTTTAATATTTAGTCCGTCAATTGATTGCACTTCTCTATATGGTTATAATATTTTATGTCATATTGTCAATGCAGATGAAAAAAGGTTATTTTACTTAACTTTATGCTTCATAGTGCGAATGTGATTGATGAATTACACTCCGTGTAATTTCTTCAAATCAGTAATTGTTTTTTGATTGGTTTTGCAATTCGAGTATCGTCCTTACCTTCTCTGACGAATCGACGGCATTTCTGTGTTGCCATCGTAGTGTAGTAATTTGTTTCACGGCAGTGCCCGCTACTCATGGAGAGGGCCAGAGGCAGGGCTTACTTACGAAAATATTTCAAGAATTATCATAGTAATTATCTTGTTCAACGTTTTGACCAACAAATGATTTGAAAAAATACGAATACATATTATATCGACCGAAACCTAATCTGTTATTGTAACAAACCCTCATAGGTGTATTCATTATACAATAGAAAATGTACAATTATACATAAAATTCTAACTGTCTCATTAGTTTAGGTACATTACACACGAGGATATTAAAATATGTTGTCAAGTGTTCCAAGCGCTATTGATAGCTACATCAAAGGTGTGTTAGTTAGGCCGGCTCCGCACCGGATGCATCAATTAACCTATCACATCATTCATTACTTTATTACGAAAGTCCCCCTCGTCGCACCTCAATCATATTATGATCGTAAAACTTATAAACATATTTAGTGTACGTTATAAGAACTTTCTATTGAGTTTAGGTACTGTTAAGTCAGGCAGCCGTCTTTCATCTTTGGAAATGTTTAATTGCGATTTGATGTTTTTCAACTTGATCATTGCTTTGTAAATTGCTTTCATTTAATCCCTTAAAACTGTTTTACTTAAGTGACTAAGACATATTTAATTATTAATTACAACATGTATACAATAGTTTAAATAGAACCAGTAAGTACCTAACTTACTGGATAATTTAACTTTTATGATCTATGTAAGAAGAGAAGGTTCCTAAGGAGGAGGCAATAAGCCTGACCGATGCTTTATAGTGAATATCGTCACATAAAGAAGATTTGTATTAAATTGTTAAGCAAAATTAATAAAAAGTGACTTCAGTACACCGTGATTACCATTAAACCATAGGAGTCTAATTGGTTTATTAGTCTAGGTATATTATTAGTCACTTTAACTATTATCTCTAATAGATATTACCTACCTTGATACTTGGTAGGTATATCCGTTTCATGACGTACGCTAAGTATGTTTTGCATAAAAACTTAATCATTTTATGAAGATCCGTTTTGATTATTGCGAATGTAACGGTTTAGCCAAAAACAAATATGCATCGAAATATTTTTCATATTCCGAAGGTACATACGTGGTGAAATAACTGTGTTATTAGATTCCTCATTATCTAAATTCAAAGTCACAAGAGCTAAATATGGAATTCCCTTTTAAGCAAGCATTTGGTGTCTTATTATTATTGTTAAAATTTTCAAGTTCAAATTCATATACAAATGATATAGGTACAGAACCTTGAATGAAAAGTAAATTAGAATTACAATCAGAACGGTTGGCTGTATCATTTTTCCTTTCATGGTTCGTAAATCGCGTACAATTAACAACAATGTTGTCGAGTTGCGTCGATCAGCGATGGAATTATAATGGCCACGATAATTCTAATACATGAATAATTCGTTGTTTTTACTTTGTTACGTTACACGATACTTACATACGAGACGACGTGTGAATCGAGATTAAGTAAAACCAAATAAAACGGAAAATGAAAATGATTTCATTTAGGTACGATGGTCAGGAAAATGAATAAATATTAGGTCGTTACATTTTTTAGGTTTTGTTTGAAAAAATTGGAGGAAACCTAATTTTCAGAATACTAACATTTTTCATTTTTTTAGGATTGACAAATACAAATTTACCGTTTTTTTTTATGTATGCATGAGACAACATTAGGATTAAGTCCATGAAGTGATACAATCAGAAACTGTAGTGCTGTACTCCAACACTATATTTTTTGGTTTAAGAATAATGATATGATCGACAATAAACTATTCATGCAACAATGTAACGTGATCATTCTGATTTACTGTAGATCTAGATTTTGTAACCTTGATACGTGCTAGTAAAAAGACAATAAAGCAAAGTAGTCTATAACACCTTTTAAGAAAATACTCTAGGTAGCTAGTTCAAATAAATCTCCTATTTAGTAAAATTTTAGCATCGTTATTGTATTATAAATACGTCGATTTATAACTTTATGTGCGTTCGGCAATGAAAATAGGTACTGATCTCGGTAAGATCAGTCCTGAATGGAATTGGTTGCAACCATATGTTCTAAACAGGAAAGGAGAGGGTTGCACTAGGATGGTAAGAGGGATCTATCAGGAATTTTTATTAATTTACCATTATAGTTCATAAAGTCTGGATCCGACTGATGACAATAAGTGCGACCATAAACCTAATTCGTAAAATATGCGTGAGTGTAGGTAGGTACTAGTACTACATATAGATAAACCACATTTTATTATCATATATATTATTTTCATACATTAATAAGATATTTTCAGGTTACTTCTCAAGAATATCACATTTGGCCACACTTTATTCTAGGACACATACCTAATGGTCGCAACAGGATGTGACTTCACCATACACTTATGAGGTCTTTAAAGTTTGCATACGCACTGGAAAGAACAAAATCCATAGGATTATTGTCAAGCAAGCTACTACTAAGATGGTACTGATAACTCCTGCATTAAACCTATACTGAAATAAAGACTGTCACCCGTAGAAGAATAATGTTTGAGAGGCCTAAATGAACCCGATAGTAAGAGATATTGGTGTTTATGTGTAGCTCGCATTTGTTGTAGCATCGGCGTAATCTCTACAAGTCGCGTCCGAGGCGTGGTCGCGAGATGTTATCGCACCCATTAGCGAGCGCCGCGCCCAGCCACTATCTGCCTCATCGCGCGCATAGCCATCGCTATCAAACATCATATTTTACGCGCATTGCACACCAAATCCAACTTAAAGTTAAGTCTCCACGGTTCATATTTCAACAACATAGACAGGAAGTTAGTAAAAGCACAACAAATGAGACTCATCTTTCTCTATTTTGTAATATTGCCTGTCGTGATTTTTACGCGTTAGATTTTCGTTAATATTGATATGTATCACATTCGTAATTTGCGTGATTCGGCCGTTTTCGACGATGATAGCTTTAAGGCCTTCGTCAAACGTCATTGTGTTAGATATGACAGGTATTCGGGGAATGTCTCACCCACGCACACAGACTGGTAGGTGCCTAATGCGTTTAGTATTGAATACAGTCTGATATCGATCTGGTTCAAAGAATTTCGACGGCGTTGTGGCAAGAAAAATGAATGTCATTACTAATAGCTTAAAGAGCTTGTCAGTGGTAAGTTGTGGGCGTATAGTTTTATTGACATTTGACTTTATGTAGGCAACTGAAAGCAAACAATTAGAAATTAAAATTATTCAAAATATAATAGCGTATTGGATAGAGGATCTCTCAGATATAAAAAGTATGTTCTCAATTATGTGCTCACGAGGTTTTTATATCGTTGAAAGTGAAACATATAGTCATGTCTTTCCAGTGCATATAACTTATCTTCAAATATCGGTAACGGCTGGTATAACGTGATACAGCTGCTTACCGTACCCTCTACAACTAACTCAAGATGGCAACTCATTAAGCGATTTCATACAAGTAGTGTATAGTAATTAAAACGATCAAGTCTCTCCATCTTTGTGTTCGATAAACACTTACGTACTTAATTAGAGATCTGTTTTTTCTTACACCTAACTCTATATAAAGTTCCCTAGATATTTTCAAAATGTATAGTTTTTACACGAAGGCGAGCAAGCGTGATAATTGTTGGTTGATCATCGCTCGAAACATCTGCGCTATACGACTATACTCATCGCCTGCTTAGCATTCACCGTGCCATTTTTTAATTACTTCATAATACGTTGCGGATGCCACAAGGCAATTATATGTAGGTAATTGTCGATGTAATCGAATTTAAGCACGAATGTACGTTTATTTTATTCGTGAAATAATTTCTACTGTATTACTATGTCACAACATGGCGATACAGGCAATAAGTGGGAGTTTTAGTTAAAGGTACGTTTAACTTTTTTTATTTAGCTTAGGAGACAGACAAGCAAGGCAAGCACAATACTCATGGGTTGTATAGTTTATAAAAAACTAGCTGACCTGCACAACTTCGTCTACATCATCCCATTTTTGCAACATTTTTCATTCCTGCTCCGCACCTGTTGGTTGTAGCATGATGTTATATACATATAAACCTTCCTCTTTAACCATTCTATCTACTAAAAAAAACCGCATCAAAATCCGTTGTGTAGTTCAAAAGATTTAAGCATACAAAGGGACATAAAGGACATGAAAAATTGGGACAGAGAACGCGGCTTTGTTTTATACTTGTAGTGATAAATCCCCCGTTCTAAATGAGCAGAGCGATCGTGGAAGTACCTTCGTCCTATAGAATACCGCGGTTAATAACAAACCTGTGTTGGGTTTCTGGTGGTGAGTAGGGTAGCCAGTGCTCACTGGAGAGGCTTTTTGTTGTTAGAGGGATGACCAAGAAACTCTGCTGGCAGACAGCACAGAAACTCTCTTATCCTTCACCCTTACCGCCCCTGTTCTCTCTTCTACATAGTTGGCAGCACGAGTGTGATGCCTCTGTTACAAACGTCCATACGGCACGGTAACCACTTTCCATCAGGTGGGCAGTGTGCTTGTCTGCCACCTTAGTAGCATAAAAAATAACAGCAATAATAATTAGATATCCTGTGAGAAATCGGATAAATATAAGTCTATTTTATCTTAATCACCGTAGGTATATCCTATCGTAGATAAATATGATATTAATCGTTGTAACAAAAGTTGCTTATCTATTGAGAGAAGAAGAGATATTTAAGATCCTAACATTTTTCCATGAATGTGACTTTACGTTTTAAGCATTATACCTACTGCAGTAGGCTGCTTCACTGATCGACCAATTGTGTGATATTAAAGCATTTATTAAGTATCAATTCATGTCTATGATTCATTATTTGGATGGCATCAATTGCCTTCGTCTAATCTTGTACCAATACGAAATAATCATTCTGATACGAACTACTATTTCACATTCCACTATTTTGATCAAAGGTTCTATAACATTACGGTGGCGAGGGGTTCCTATGTAACGATTTCTTCTGGATGGCTCTTTCTCGCCCGGAACAAGAACATTTTAACTCGTTATGGTGGAGTTCTAGTATTTATATGAATGTCAGTTTTACGGCAATATTTACTTATTTCTTCCTTTCCTTGCTAACCTCACAGGTTGTCCTCAATGTGGTAGCAAGTTTTCAATTATTATTCATTAATTAAGTACAATTAAATTGAATATAGGTAGTTAAGTTAAGAAATTTTAAGACTTACATCTTATTCTAACTTATAACTAATTACACACAATGCTACCCTTGTGAACTCACTCATAGAACCCGTAAACATAACTAAGTCTGCCATCAACATCATCAGTGCGATTTGAATCGGCGCCTAAACCCGTAAAATTAACTTTATTATAATGAAAACATTATCGTAATATATACAATTGTATAAAACGAAGGTGGGTATTAATGTAAACCTTTAAGATCTAAATCCAATACATATCTAATATAAAACAACGTACATCATTACTTATGCTATACCTATTATAAGAGTGTTTATAATTTATAATACTGTTGCACTTCCTTCCTACGTATGATATCATTGAACAAAGATCGATATCACCAATACCGGGTACGTCAAATAGCAACAATTTATGATTCGCGTAGCATACTCGGAGTTGCGCAGGCGTCGTGACCGGCCGCGGGCGGCTTGCCTCTGGCGGGGTGAGGGGGGAGTGTTGTCGGCGAGAACAAAGAGCGGCAGTTCAAACGTGCCGCCGCGATGCCCGCTAATAAGCAATAAACAAGGGGGCGGAGTCGAGGGGCGCACCTGAGGGATCACCTCACGCTCCATACCAGCATCGCGCGAGTTGCGTCTGCGCAAGCATAAGAACCATACTATCGATACGGATTTGATGAGTTTTATCATTTTGATGTACCTACTTAGGTATAGAGACTTTATAAAAGTCATATTTTTTTGGTAAAATGAAATTCATCAAAATGTACACTATACCTACTCCCAAGGTGGCGCATCGTTAGCTTGTGCATTGTATCAAGGTTTGATTTCTGGATCGGGCAACATGTATTAGATTTTTTTTCGTTTGCAGAGTAAGGAAAATGTAAAGCAGTAGGTAAGTAAAGGTTAAATGTAAAACACCAGAAGCTTAAACATTTTATGTGTTAGGTAGGGTTAGGTGACTTTGCAAATCAACACAATCGATTTCCATACAATCACTCATCATTATCCTATTAGCTATTTTACCGTCCTAGAGATTAGATGTTGAGTGTGGCCGTAGCAACTTGTGGCAAATGGGCACACAAACTAGAGTTGTGCTGACACGGCCATCTGTCGATCGATGATTTCATTTAAGCTCAGCCAGTTCAGGTAGGGTCAGGCTGCAGGTGAATACACGACGGACAAGCACTTCTGTTCTGACACGGTCACGGTAAAATGTTACGTAAATGTAGACGCGGCATAAGACAATTTTGTTTATCAAATTTATATTTAGTAAACTAACTATGAAATTCAATACGTATTAAGTAAGTACTAAAAAGCTAATTATAACACGCATCAGTGGTGGTCACAGTTTGCACCCATGTCTTCACCACTGAAGCGTGTTATGATTCATTTCCTACATTTAAAATTTACTCAGACACTGGTCAAATACTTTCTTTTTATTAGGATATCAAACTTATTCATAGAATTATTTAAACATAGTTTTTTGCAAATCAAAAATGCATATTTTACTAAATAAATTAAGTAATGGAGCAACCTATTCTCAGACTTATCAAAATATACACAAAAATACCATATAAATCTATCTGCATCTGAATCTGAAGGGGCCGTCAAGCTGAGCGCCACCATTGTAGCACTGTGCCTACATGTTTGCAATGGTGACCCTATTTTATAAGACTATGCCTACAGCTTAACATCAGGCGAGGTGAAGTCAAATTGACGTGCCATAAATAAATAAAAAATAAGTGGGTATGGAGAAACAGACCTAACTTTTCTATGATTTACCTTGATCTATTTTTCTTTCAATAACTGTGACTACATTGCAACCTATGTGTATATATTAGTTCACAGAACGGGATACGAGTAGTGTTCAACAGTCCACTGCGGGGAAATGGGCCGTGACAGCCACGTTCCCGCCATTATCATTATTATTGAGCGCTCGCTCAAGTCTGTCTGTCTGAATGTTGCGATCGCCTTAAGCGTCTTTTATTTGCAGCTATGTGAATGTCTTAGAATTTACTTAGTCGTATAAAAGCAAAATTTAGTTGGTAGGTACCTACTAATTAGAATAGTTCGAACTTAATTATATTTAATCTTTAAGTTACTTAATCTCTTTTCTATAAGAATCATACACCCGTATTGACAATATAATATATCTCTGTTTATACCTACTTACAACAATGCTTAGATTGCTTAGCCAATTCAAATCCTCCCACAGTCGAGATGGCCTTCGATGGCCCTGGATCATCCAGGAGCTAGAGGCTCCCTCACCCTCGGCAAATGATGTCCTGAGATAGCGTGTAGTTTTCAGTCAAAATCGTTAAATTAACAATAAAATAACCTACCATATTATTACCTACTTGCTCTTATAAGTAGTATGTAGATAAAAAAATTAGTACACTATAGCAATATTTTAAGATACGTAGGTAACATTACACCTTGTCTAGTATCTACCGTTACGAGCACAGAGTTAACAACAAGGTTTCACCTAGCACTACATGGCTGTCAGCTTTTAGACTGTCTGCTGTCGGTTACAAAGTCACAACGCACTTAACGACGACTTCTCTCCTCGCCTCGCCTAGCGCGTTGCAACTCACGACAACACATCTAGATAATCATACTACTTTGCACCAACTACCCTGTCAATCAACACTAACTGTGCCAGTCATCTAAACACACCAACCTATGTAAGTCAGGGAATTTTCTTTGCAAATCCTTTTTAATGTCTGGATTTTACCATTCACACAGGTGCCACGTCTCATCAATCACTGGGATAGAATAGATATCTTTCGCCAATAACAAAACAATTGTTGGGAATACCGTGACGGAGTAATTCGTTGTTTCCCTTGCTGGACGCGACGATTAGCCCACCGCTATTTACTTGTCTATCGGATCGCTAGAGCTGGCAGCTGACGCCGGACGCGCCCGACAGACGGACACTGTTACAACATTGACTTAGAAAAACGTTTGCCATGGATAACCGTTGTGTTAGCTCGAACAAGCGACACAAACATCTGAACCGTTTCCCTGATTGATAGGTGTAGTGCCGTAATAGTCCGTGAATTGTCTCACCTGATGTTAACTTGTCTTTCTGTCCCAATTTGATCGGATTAGATTGAACAAGTCACGCTTGAAGTTTCTAACCGTAAGCAGCATCATTATGTTGAACTTTGGGCAGATCTTGTACTTAAATGTTCCCACAGGCGCAATATGAGTAGATCGCGATCTCGCACAGGGCACGACCGGGCACGAGGCCTGCACGTAGGTACCAGAGCATCTATCGTGCTAAATCACTGATAAATCTGTTTCACTGCGGGAACAATGCCACTATAGCGCGCAACAAATGAGCGCAATTAATGTCAATAATTTCAAACGTTCCGCCGAACACAAACCTATCTTAAATTGGATACATACAACGTTCCTTTCTCAATTGGTATTATCGTCTTTCCAATAGTTCCTAATTCATGTTAATGTTGAACTTTAGTTTCCTTTCAGCGCTATTACCTACTATTTAGCACGTCAAAGATAAGAGCATTTCTCTGACAGAACATTAAATCCTCAAGACCTTTCTTCGAACTAGTGTTTCCCTTGAAAACTAATCAGCGGCCGCCATTATAGGATTTGACTCCATCTTTACGTACGCCAATATATCTCGCGCGCTCCTCGGGCGAGGAGAGTACTCGTCCCCGAGGAATTAGCGCCGACACCACCACAATAGTCCATAATTATGAAATGTGTTGTGATTCCAAAAGGATATGCAATTTTTCTCAGACACCGAACAATGCCAGACGGTAATGAAAGGAGTCAATCAGTCGATGTCTGCAAAATACGCCCGTGCTAATTTATGTATCGGTCGGCGTGAGAAGGGCCTCGACTTTGAAATAATTCTGCATTTCTTAATGTATCTCAGGCGGACAAAAGGTGACGAATCCACGGCGTCTGAAAAGAAAGCAAGTACTCGTATGCTTGTAACTCACTAATATTGTGGTAATTCATGTAATAAAATGTATGAGGACTACGGTCAAGTGTGGTGTCCTCCATGCACGTCACGTGAGACGTATACTTATATCCTAGCGTGGTATGAATTTATAGCGAACGCTATATTATTTACTAGCATTATACGCACAATTTGCGAAGCTGTCGCAAGGGCCGACTATAATTTCCCGATGGCAGCAGATCCATCAATACACGCCTCAGGCCGCGGCCGCTTTCAATTTGTAGGCCGCTTACATCGCCGGCAATTACCGTCCGGACGGAAGGCCGATCATCATCGATATACGCGCTTAATAATGCCTAATGACACTTAATAAAGACAGAAAATAAAAGTGTGACGATTATTTTATTATCGTTCGTGTACTAACGGTTTATATCAGACAGGAAAACGCTAAAAAGTGTAGTATAAATAGAGATAAAGATCAATAATAATTAGTAAATTATGCATTTTATTTCATGCTAAATTATGACAAAGGCAAATTGTCCACAGAGTCTTTCATAACTTTTTTTTTATAAATACTACACGTCAAGTTGATTCCACCTCGCCTGATAGTAAGTTGAAGGCAAAGTCTCAGAAATAGGGTCAGAAAAGTGGTAAATTAGGTTCACAGGCGAGTACAGTCAGCGTCAAAAGTAGATGATAAAATTTTCATATATAAAAAATAGTGATGTTAAAAAGTGTGGTGGTCTTCGACACACTCTTTGCGCTTGGTTTCTTAGAAAAATATGAAAGAAATACTAAGGTATCAGATTCTTCTCTGGCAACTAAGGACCCACAGACGGCGTGCGTTTCAGTCGGTTCGAGTCCGATATAACCTCCCCAACCGGTTCTGGCGAGGGTATCCGTGGAGATTTTCGCACTATAAAAAAGGTAGCAGAGTCTTTACAAGAATACCAAAGGTGGCACAAGCAACGACTTGTACCCTATATGCGGGAAGTACTACGAAGTAATAACCTTAACTTTATACTTTGCTCTACCCGAATAAGATTATAATCAGTTATACAAAACTATTTTGATTGTAAGTATTGAATAAAATTAAAAATTATACTAGTGACAACAGCCTACGGTTAAATTACCTACTTTTTTTTCCAGTTAAAAAAAGTACTGCCACCGACTTGAGCTAATTGGCCGAATATTTAAGATAATTGGCCGAATGTTTAATTAAATTTCAACAATGGTGATAAATAGACGTTAATTTTTAAGAGAAATCATATTATGAAATAATTCAGCAATAGTGTTGAGGCTTGTGGCATTCTGGGTACGATGAACTCAATTTGGACTGTCTAAAAACGTTCGTAGTTCTGTTTCAATGGTCCATGACTGAGAATGAGGTAGTGTTTGCGGAACATCTCGTCTAGTTCTCGACTCTCAGACCCTCGTTAGTAGACTCGCCTAAGGATTGGATTCACTTCTGTTCTTCATGAGTCTGCTAGAGTAATATGATACCTGCCTTTTGGGTACGGTTCCAGTAGAGATCGATGTCGCTGCCTAAAGCTGCAGTCTCTTTTTTATTCTTGTATATATATTATAGTTACTATAGGGTTGAATATATATTATATTTTGTATTTAGTTGTATATGTTTTATTATTAAGTTGTAAATACTGATAGTACAATGTTAATATATAGATACCATAGAGTAATTAACATCCACAGGTGCCCGGTGCGACTACTGCGTTTTTGTCTCTTTCCACTGCTTTTTTTAGATATTATGGCTTTCTCGTTTCTGTAGATACTATGGAGCAACACACTCTATTCATCGACACATACTATAATTATAGTAAATTTGAAATATTTTATTCTAAACAAATGTCATACAGCTTATCATCAGGCGAAGCTAGTAAAGTAGGTATAGTCGTATTGACCATCATAAATAATACTCGTAACTCCATGGCTCTACAGAGGTAGACAATAAGCTAAAGATAATACAAATATAACTTCATATAATTTTTATCTTATTTTTTTATTGCAGCGCGGAGGCAGGTATAGCTGTGATATTTTTTTGTCCAATTCGCCTACTTCATTCTACACAGGTAATTTTCTTCAGACTACTTAATATAAATTGAGACTTTAGGAATAAAATAAAACAACAATTAAGTTTCGTTTCTGTTTATTAACACTTAGGGCCGGACCCTGATATGTGTCGCTACTCCCGCGCCTTGTTCACACTTCGTACTAATATTACAACAGATAAATAATAATTAAGTTTAGTTTTTGCATTAATTTTTAGAATAAAAATTAAATCACATCAGCAAAAGTCTGTCTAAACTTACTCAGCTCTTGATAATTGCATGCAAGCAACAGTAATTAATAAAATATATAAGATCTATGCATGAATTTCTTTTCTTGAGACATACTTTTTCTTAATAACTATACTAAAGTATTTCAGTATAGACAAAGTTATTTTTTTTTCTTATACTTATAGCCGATCGCATACGACTACTGCAGACAACAAAATTATCATATTTAAGCCTCTCACGGCTTTCTATCTTTATTATTATTAAATATCTATTATATAATACTATATTATAATAATATAATACTATATTAAATATCTAGCAGTAGCTCCAGTCTGCGATCGGCTGCGTAATCAATATTGGAAATATTTCTGCCCATTCAGTCATGATTTAAATACATTCAATCACTGTTTTATCATTGCCGGTTTTGTATTACAATAATTCAACCTATTTGCTTTTCGAAACAATCATATAACAGGAGCGTTACAAATGTATCAGTTTAAATTCCATCAACGTTATTGTCTGCAACCCTCTCCCTAAAGTCGCTCTATTCGCGTTAGGGGAAGAGAATGCAATGTACCAGTTTTGTTCATATCAAATGTAATGTGAAATTGCAGTGCATATAGAAGAATTTATTGCAAAGCTATAGCTATTTGTGGTTTAATAACTTTCCACTTTATTGATTACGTGAATTGCAAATATCGCAGAGGATGTACAGTCATCCATAAGTCATATTACTAGCATGTCACTGGTACCAGGAGATTGTTTACTGTCAAAATTGAAAGATTAGTAATAACGTGAAAAGGTGTTCCTACAGAGCAAAGAGTTAATCGTTTCATGATACATTGTAATCATTTTTATTACTTAGAACTTTGTGAATAGAGAATAGTTATAATTAGTATGATGAATATAATTGAAATTTGTACAGATACAGACTACAGTAACTTAATAATTAAATATTTGATTTGATTTGAATCAACAACTACAGTATTTTGCCCATTAATATTACAACAGAAGCACTGTATTACATTTTTTGAGGAAGTGAAACGTAGCAAAGAAACGACTAAAAGTAGACTAGTAGTAGAAGACTAGGTACGAATTACATGACCTTGGTAAATTTTTATTTATTAGACACAAGTGCATTGACAGTATTTACATTATAAAAGAAATCATAGAGCACTGTAGACCATTGCTAATCTCCTTTGATTAGGAAAATGCAACATCAATATAGGACTTAAATTACTCAGTTGAACATGCTGGTTGTTGGATATTTCAATACTGATTTTTTAGTTTATGCTGATTGCAGAGTTTGTGAAATTGCGGTGACGGCAATTCAAAGTTCTGTATCAACGGAGACGTTTCTTTTTTTTAATCAGTAGGAATGTATGTATATATTAGTACGAAAAGGGAAACGTGTAACGCGATATAATTCTCTACTAATACAATACTTCTTCAAACCTCTTACTTGATATAAACATCTAGGTGACCCACTATTTACAGTGCTTATCCTACAAAAATAATTTAGTCAACCACTATACAGTACATACAATTTAATATATATCTTACATCTATAAGTAGAATATAAATACGCTTATAAAATATTTAGAATGTACACACACATACACATAAGTACATTATTATGTAGAAAACATCACTTATTTTGGAATACATCGTACATGACTCTCATTTTAGGAAGTCCACCTTAGGATTAATGTATGATTAAAATAAAAGATGTCTTACAATTAATAGTTAACCATTTTTTTGCAAGAATTGCAAATGTTGAGCTATTACTTCTATGCAACCACATTGCATATTTATCCAAAATGTTAATCATTTTTGGTTGCGCTACTACGAAATTATAAATTTTCAGATTAGTGTATTTCATTAAATCTAAAGAAGTAGGAATGGAATCTTAATATTCCAACTATTGCTCTGTAGATTTTTTGAAATTTTGAAGATTTATACATTTTGAAAGTGATGTGAGGTATTGTGAATGAAATAACATTATTTTGTAACTATGGGAATCGACAATACTAGAGCTGAACAAAGTGTCTGAACCGGGACAACGGTGACTTTATTGAGATAAATGAGATAAATTATAGTAGTTATGGAATGTTAGGCATAAATTTTCAATTTATAATTGATATATTTTATACACATTATTTCTTTGGCTTTTATAATTCAATGTATATGTATCAGCAAAGTGGAAATCATTTGGAAGAGGATAAAAAGTAGCTACGAATGTTTTACTTTAACTAATATGTGCAGGTAACTATCATTTTATATTCTTTGCATTTTACATTATCATTATTTTCAATATTATACTTTCGGTTAGGAACCTTGAAATTATGTTTAAAGTATTCAATATTACCTACCTATATAGACCCCTCTTAATTTCTACTGTTACATACATTCGTCTATTAAGGTACGCGTCCGAAATATTTTTTTGACAAATAATAGTCAAGTTTTAAAAAGGTGCCTCCTTTTTCAAAGTCTTTCTAACAAATATCACGTCGTGTAAGTTAATCGTATTAGGCGTTAAGCGAAGGCCGTATTATTCACATCGTTATGACAAGGTTTTAAATATTGTCACTAAAGTGGAGCCTCGAAACCCGAAGATTTGCCACAGCCGATTTTCATCGAATTCTTCAATTATGAAGTGGGTACACCAAGCCCGAGCCCCCATAGGTTCACAGGGGATGTCGCGGAGACGGAGAGTGGTCGGTGCGTTGAGGGTGTCCAGAGGGGGGCGTGGAGTGCGCGGGGTGCGTGGGGGGTGGGTAGGGGCAGTAGCGCAGAGGCGCCTGTGGCTTTTGCAGCCACAGGTCGGGCGGTAGCGCCAGCGGCTGCGGCCAGGCTGGCCAGGCGCGTCCACCTAACGCCAACAGTTGCAGCGCCGGTGGTGTACGCGCCCATGCTGCGCGCTTCTCTGCCTCCTCATCAGCGCTGGTCGTGCCACCCGCGTACAGCCGCAGTGGCGAGCGAAGCAGTTGCTGCTCCATCAACATCAGCTCCATTGGATCTCTGTGGAAAAAGAGAATGACTTCTTTAGTTTATATGGTACATTATTCTTCTTCATCGTGTCAATGGCTAGGAATTTTCTATAGTTCGTAGACCCAAATTTTTGCTAAAACAGTGTTATCCGACGCATGCACATGTTCTCGTTAATGTATGTGAAAAAGCACAGTGGCCAAGAGAGGAATATGCGAGCTGAGATTACTATTAATTAAGATATTATATTAGTGAGTAGAAAATGACTATATGCTATCCCATCATAGGTACACGAACACATCATCACACATATACACGAACAATATGAAATATAATGAAAATAATCCTGCTTTTGAAACGAGGTAGTGAGTCCTATTTTGGTATAGTAAGCGCGAGGAGAGCACGAACGTGGCGAATTCTGCGAACCTGCGCGTTTTGTGAGTGGAACTGTTCGTTAGGTTTCATCGGTCCATAGTCAATAAAACTTGAGTTCGGGGAACGACACCGGCCACCGGCGGCCACGTGGCGATTTCAAATCCCATAAAATGTTACGAACGTCACACTAGAAGCTGTTATGTAAAATTCAGCTTCGATGAAATACGACGTGGTCAGATTTGTTTACGACTTGTACGCTTAGCTTTGATTTACAGTGCTATTATAAGTTATAACTTGAATGTGTGCAATAAGCGGAATCTTTAAATAAAACATGGCTCACATGTGAAAGGTATTTCTTAAAACGTTTTATACCGATTCTCATTGAAAAGTGTTAAACTACGAGTGTATCGTTGGCAATTGTTTCGTCGAAGCGTTTTTACGAGTAGTCTCGCAGAGTTAACGAGGCGCGCAGCAGTCTTGGTGCGTCCCAGTGCGCGCTAGTGCATGATGCCCTTTATCGATTCTTGGAGGTTGTCGCGACCGCCACCGATCACGCTTCTCGTTAACTCGCTATTTTCGCATCTCTACGAAAGTATGATACAATAATGAGTCTTTCACGCCTGCTGAATAGAAATTTAGTTAGTGCTCGGTTCATTCCCGGTCTCTACATGTGTAATTTCATCTAGTGCGTAAATCTGAGATGTTCATTAATAATGGGCTACACATTGAGGTATGAGCTTTAGTATGAGTGTGGCAAATGAGCGTGACGACACGGCGTGCTCGAGGTGAGCCTCAAAATTGGCATGACATCACGAGATGCCGTGTCGAATTTAATCTATCACCGGCGCAAAGGCCGCAGGCGCCGCCGGTGTGTTATCCTCGGGTATTAAAAACAGGTAGTGCCCACACTAACACATACGTATTATAGATTTTTTATGTGTTCGAAATTGTATAAAAGCCAATACTTAATAGCTATGAATTAACCACAACCTCTGCGATTTCACAGATATTTATTTTGAAAAGCATTGTCATTAAATCAATTCAATCATTTTAGAGGAATAATGGTTCAGATTCAGACATAATATCGACATGTAAACGAGATACCTGATAGATTTGTGTCATCAAGTACCTACCTACAGCGCACTGACGTTGAATCACTCAAAAATACAAACATTTTGTTAAGTTGTAAAGGTTAACAACCCACGTTACCGAAAAAATCTGGTGTAGTCTCTAATCTAAGCTGTGTTGGGCTTGTTGGCTCTCATATACTTACTTAGGTATAATTTACTATACTATGATATAGATGAAATAAAACAATAAATTGTATGTCCCAGTAAACTCCTTAATGGTGAGCCACGGAAGTATCAAGACCTCTTTTTATGACAAAAGTTTGTTTTGTCTAAACTATATAATAACTAACTATTGCTACAGTTATGGTAATATAATTAGGTTTTACGGTCTCGTATGGAGGCCAGGGTAGAAAAAGCAAAACACAAAATATGACAGAGTATTGACTGATTAAAAAAATATTTATTTATTTTTTAAATTTCGCCAGCCCTTACAAAAGGAAAACATTCACTCTCCTTAGTTAAATTACCTACATTTATAGATGTAGGTAATTGATACTTATAAGATTGATACCCTACAAGAAATGTGTTATGAATCAATAAATCCTCTCTACAGCGATAAATCCTCTATTTCAATGTTAAATTAGTTCTGTGAATTTTTACACCTATGTGCATAATTATAGCTAATCAAATTTGAATGTAAAATTTTGTGTTTAATACATTCCATCCATAGCACTAATATATTAAATTTCACACGTACAGAAGGTAGTAAGCGGCTTTGTGTTGTGCCTGGTCCACCGGGTGGTTATGTCGTTTCGGGTGCTGTGGGGGCGTTAATGGCGTATTTATTATGATCTCGGTATCAGCAGTAATAGCCAACACTCTCCGCCGGCAAATTACAGGGCGGCGGCGGTTCTTAGAGCGCGCCGATAGGCCCGACCGTGCCTGCCACACTCTTATCGATATCTTGCCGCCGACCGCATATCGATATTTGCCCACAAATGCATAATGTGTCTATCTGATAACAAATGAAATATGATTTCCTTTGCTTATTATATTTGTTGTTTATTGTGCATTGTTATATCCATTAATGCACGTAGTAACAGCATCCTACGAATATAAACGCCCTTAAAATATGTTTGTATCATCGTTTAACAACTTGGAAATGTTTATGATACTCATAAAATTATTTTAAGAATGTCAATTATGTTACGTTTGAAGATACTCTATTTTTCGAATGGGTTGAATCGTAAATCACTCACATGAGGATATGTTTACATATAAATAGATTTAGTTCCCCGGTGCCTTATTGTCTACTCATGTGAATCACCAGTGATAGATGTCTGATATTTAAAAAGTAGTTAACGTAACGTAACTGTGAAACACGCACCGGCCGGAGGGCAGCACGCGGTTGTCGTTAAAGTTATTTCTAGCTAGTAAGTGAATCGCATGCAATTAACAAAGAGGTGCGTCCGAACATAAATATAACTCCTCGGCCGCTAAATATCGGCCCTGATTGAGTGAGGGGCGTATCATATTAATTAATGGATGAAAAGCCGCTTCGACCACCACGCCAAATAACTCCTCCGCCTGATTCTCACACAATAGCAATTCATCATACTTATTGTCTGACGATTTCGGACGTCAGCGAAGGAAGTCATTAAGGCTGAACGCCGTTAGGCGTTGTTTTAAATATTTATACATATAACGGTGTGAATTCGGCAATCAGACTAGAAAATGAGTAGGTATCTTAATAATGGATTTAAAAAGAACAATGATAACGGAAGTTTTTAGGTAGCTATTAAAATAACCCCAGAGTTGTCAAGTGAATGAGTGCGAGTGACAGAGAGTGAAGTGGTAATTTGCATTGAGATTTTATCGACATAACTATGCGTTGAACTGAATTAACCGCGGCCTGGTGCGGTGAAGCGGCATCGGCACCGCTTTGGAGGCCGTCAGACAGTAGCCGCGCGCCTCTGCACCGCCATCGTGTCGCTTCACCGGCTGACACCAATCAACGGACTACGTGATATCCAAAACCTCTAATTATTCATCCTTTCATTCCGTTATATTTGGAACGAATTTACAACTGAGTGAGTGCGACAGGAAATGTCACATACTATTAAAATGTACTTGTTTATTTCTCAGGTGCATTAATTTTATAAAGCGAGTAATATCTTTATTGATACAGTTCATTACGAATATGTTGGAAAGAAAGTACCTACGTGTATATTTGTATGAAATTTGCTTTATCGTGCAATCTTAAAATTTTAAAGACATAAAAAATATCCCAGTTATCAACCCTAATTGAACAATATAAAGGGTGTTTAAGCTTATAAGTCTGTTTCCCGATTTGGCAAAAGCTGCATTCGGGTTTTTGTTAAAATAAGGGAGTTTGAATGAACTGATTGATTGATGGTGGTTAATTTGACCGGTCAATCATAAAAATGCCGCTAAAACGAGTAACTAGTAAACGAAAACGTTCACACGACACGTGGCGTGAAATTTCGGGAGCGGCTAAGCAAGCTCAGTAATTGCATCGATAAGATCTCGAATCTTCCGTCAATCACTACTAGTGAACTATCATCGCACTGATGCTGTATCAATTAATACAAATCGGTAGCCGCGCTCTGACGCGTACATCGATTAGATTATTAATAGGCTCGATAATTCTGTCCGTCATGCTACTACTGTTCGATAAAAACTTAAGAGCTAATGCGTTAGTTATATGTACATAGATTTTTACAATTAAACAATTTCGTGTTAACCGCAAGTTGCGGTAAGTTCCGTGACAGATGAAATAGCTAGAGATTTATAATCATTAACATTTAGCTCAGGCGTTTCATAGGTTACTGTGATGTAGCAATTATTTTACATTAAGCTTATAATTTACTAGCTGACCCGCGCGACTTCGTCTGCGTCACCCCGTTTTTGCAACACTTTTCATTCCTGATCCGCACCTGTTAGTCGTAGCATGATGTTATATACATATAAACCTTATTCTTTAACCATTCTATCTATTGAAACAAACCGCATCAAAATCCGTTGCGTAGTTCTAAGATTCAAGCATACAAAGGGACAAGAAAAATAGGGACAGAAAACGCAACTTTATTTTATACTATGTAGTGATAGTGATAGTGATGATAGTGATAGTGACTATGTAGTAATACGGCGAGCGAACAAAAATATTTTAGATAGTCATTATAGATGAATCTATAATTGTTAACGCGTAATAAATTCAGCAGATAGATGCTAAGATGCATAAATATGTGATAGAACAAGTTGGTCCAGTTGGCCGCAAGTGAACCAGTCTTGAATATCACACCGATGGCCGATATGAAGGGATAATAGAAATGCGCTTTAATTTGTCGTTTAGGGCATAATGAGGAGTGAGCCCTGTGATTACCGCGCCGCCGCCAACGGCCCGGCCGCCGTTGACGTGAGCTGTTTCCACACCGAGCCCGCCCTCTCGCTCGCAACCACGCAACTTCGATGTGTTAACACGAAACTTTAGACACGTTTGTACAGTTACTTATACCTACTGTGATTATATTAACCTTAGTTGCCTTAGAAAACTTATATTAGACTTAGCCGGTCAGCCTTTTTTATACGTTATACTAAATATAGTTTCAATTTAGTGACTTGAAAATTAAACAGTTAATCATCGATTTAGATCGGTAAACGTGAATGCACAGACGGATTTTAAACCCGCGAGCAGGTCCTTTCAGAAGGATATTCCTTTCACCAGGCCACGTCTAAAGTTTGTTCGTTCGTTTTCCTACAGCTTAGCTCAGTTGATCAGAGCTTTCTCTCTGAAAGGGACTGTCTGAGCATTCACTTTTTCCAATATAAATCGATTTGAATAGATAGCATGCTTAATACTTCAAAAATTCATTACATTAAATATAAATTTTCTAAAATAGACTCCTATTTAACAACAAAAAAATGAATTTAATTAATGATTGTTACCTGTAATGTTTAGTTCTGTAAATCTAGACACGCGGGAGCGTCAGCCAAGTCAGCCCTTAGACTACATATTTGGATTTTGCATAGAACTTGGCACTCAATCTCAGATCTCCATTCTTTTTGCGGCGAAGCCCACAGCAGAAAATAATTTTTATATTGAACTTGGCTCTCCTTTTTTATATTTATGTTTTTGGTGAGATACTACATTAATTGGGAAAAGAAATGGAAATTTAACTTAGGTTTAACTTTAAATACATATTATTTATTGACACAAACGATAATGAAATAACTAAATAAATAAACTATTCATTCATATTTGTACTACTTACGATTATCTATTTCCCCGAAAATTGTGAGTTATATATCACTATCACTATCACTATCACTATCACTATCACTATCACTATCACTATCACTATCACTATCACTATCACTATCACTATCACTATCACTATCACTATCACTATCACTATCACTATCACTACATAGTATAAAATAAAGTCGCGTTCTCTGTCTCTATTTTTCTTGTCCCTTTGTATGCTTAAATCTTTAGAACTACGCAACGGATTTTGATGCGGTTTGTTTCAATAGATAGAATGGTTAAAGAGGAAGGTTTATATGTATATAACATCATGCTACGACTAACAAGTGCGGAGCAGGAATGAAAAATGTTGCAAAAACGGGGTGACGCAGACGAAGTTGCGCGGGTCAGCTAGTAATGTATAATTCACTATTTTAAAATTAATAATCTGCATAAGTTCGCAGTCGAGAAGGATTATACAGGTCGTCAGTCTACGATCGAGATTCAAAAGTAGTGGTCAGTTTATGGGCGCGTCGCCCGAGCGTCCCTCACGGCACATTCTCGCGAACCTCACACTGCCATTCAACCAACACCTTACACTTAATGAGCGAAACACGCGTAGGTACCTACTCGCTAAATGTTCACATTGAGAATTGAGATATCGTTTGTAGATATACAGATTCCATCTTCGATAATAAAATATTATTATTAGAAAGAAATAAAGCAAGGAAGAAAAACTTTTGAACGTAGATAATATTAAGTTTTAAATTTCATAAAAATTTCTTTTTTAATTCAACCCAGCCACTTTGACTTAAACTCGCTGCCAGTCTCTTGCAGAGTGAATACTCTGGCCACTGAGCTACCGGACCAAAGTATTCGAATATTTTCTTACCTACCTTACGTCTTAGGTTACTTTTGAAATAATAATTTTAATTAAATTTTGAAGCAAACCAACTTATATTTTTTTATTGTTGACGTTTTACAAACTATACAGAATAAACGATTTTTGTATTTTGTCACCTCTTCTGTCACCTTAGTTTGTCAGAAGTATTTTTTTAGAATCATTTAACCCATGGAACTTCCTTAACAGGCTGTCACTTTGAGCCATGACGATGAAGCACATATACACATACATTATATACCTACGCATATGAAGCAAAATATTTCTGATCATGTAATTAGCAGATAATTTCTCGTAGGTTCAAATGTTGTTAAATTGTGGTCCTTCGAGCCGGATAGGAATTACGACAGTTCGCAGTAAGTTATCGCATAAAGGTATGATTCCACAGCGGACCGCATACGACAACTGCAGACGTATGCAACAGATACATACAATGTTTCAAATCCTTGCAGCTTCTCAATTAGGCATTTTACCTACATTCAGGTTTAACAAGTAATGGGAAAAACCCGAATCTGTTTGAACCCGAAATTACCTTTGAAATAAAACTAAACAATATCATAACATATACTCGTTTTCTTGTGTTTATCCGACATCCTACCTACACTAAATTGTGTTTATCCGACATCCTACCTACATTAAATTGTGTTTATCCGACATCCTACCTACGTTATGTTGTTTATCCGACATCCTACCTACTGGAATAACTGAACACAGTACAATAAAAGGTTAAGGCTAAGGCTAGAATTACGTCATGAAAAATATAAATATAATTGTTTTATTACATATTATTACGACTGCATATCCCCAAAGAGGTAGGCAAAGGTGTATTAAGCACCCATATATCTTGAATTATTATTTTTTTATTTTACGTAGTAGTGGTCGAGCCTATTGCCGTCAAGACGCGGCCGTTCCCTATAACCCATCGACTGCCAGTTTCGTGACACTAAAGTTACAAAACTTTATCTATCTATATCAAACTAGATTGATGTCTTGTTTGTTTATAAGTATATGAACGCATGCAAGTAGTATCCAAACTTAATTATATTAATAACTAGATTTAGTATCCAGTAGCATCAGACTAAGACTAGTACCTACCTAGTTGTATAGTGATAAAACTTCATACAATTTTAGATTCAACCTGACTAGAAACTTTTGGAGCCCACTGTATATTATAAGTCATCATAGAAGTTATCACGGTTCCTTATTTCATCAAACATCAATTTTTTTACGGTAGACTATTAACGGTAACTATTAAGCGTGTAATAATTAAAATCTTATTAAGCTAAGAAGTCTATATGGGGCGATAAAAGTAATGATTACGTATATATTACATAATAAATTATAGTTTAAAATTGTATTCATTTGTCTGAATAATTTACTAATAAATATGTAACAAAACGCGCATTAAGATTTTGGGTTTTCCCGGCAAAAAATCAATGGTAATATTTGATTGCCTACAATACCTCTATTTTATACCTTTGTTACATTGCGAGACAACAAATCCTAATTCAAACAATTATTACTTGGCATTCGTAACATTCAAATACTATACTAACCAACTCCCTACTTAATATAGGTATACAATCTAATGTAAAAGAACCCTGGTGCTTACATTTTTACTCCCAGATATTGTTTTTATATTCATAAGGACATACTGAAAGAGATCAAATGAGTATTTTGTGCACAATTATATAAGTACACAGAGAACTCTCCAGTCAAAAAAAATTAATAAAACATAATAGGATGTATCTTCCTGGATACATCCTCAATATTTAAGGGTATATTACCATAATCTCAATCGTGAAGTCGATTAAATCGATAAAGTGGCTAACAACAGGGCCCTCTCCCTAAATCTGCACTCCGATCAGCATTCACCCGATATTGGCGCAATCAGCCGGAGAGCGCGTTTTTAATCTTTTATTCATGTAAAACCGATCACGCAAATTGCAGGGCGGCACACCTAATGCCTTTCAACTGTTGCTAATAACCTGTCAATTTATCAAAATTCGCTTTTCATGCGCGCGCTGTTCCGACCACTTTAGTGCAAATAAACTAAGCGAGTTCAATCTGTTATACTCTAACTTGTGTTTCTATTTATATCACGCAATAAATCCCCACGGATACCCCTCTCCCCGTGTTCGGTGCTGTTCGAGGATATGTCAATTTGAACTGACTAAATTGTTCGCCGTCTTTGACTTTATGGTTGCCGAAGGAAGATATTATGGAGTATACATAACATTGACTTTGTTAATTTGGCTTGATTGTAATCTACCTATTCGAAAGTACACACTTACTAACATACATCATCTTTACTTACTGAGTAAAAAATAAATAAAGTCGCTTTGACTGTCTATTCGCCTAAATTTTTAAGCTACTAAACGAATTTCAATGTAGTTTTCAGCAATAGATAGATAGCAAGAGAAAGGTTTATATGTATGTAGACAAATATAATACAATCCACATATGGGTACGTGAAGATTTTATCATTTATTAGACTTACCTATCAAAGTCTGTGAGTCGCGATGAATCTCTAAATCCCTTTGCGAACGGGTTGGAGTCAATCTTGAGTTTGGTGATGAGCTGATTTTGATAGGCAGTGACAGCGGTGAACACCGTTTCAGGGAAGACGAAAGTTCGATGCTGTTCTCTGGATAAGTCGGTGATAGGGCCCCCTCCCTCACGCACTTTGACGAGATGGATACGTGGCTGATACCGATGCATTGAATTCAGCACAATCTGCGGAAAACAAATGTTATTTACTTATTTTACTAACTTTAAAACTTACGCATTCTTTGTTAACGAGAGGTGATCAAATCAATCAATTAAAAGTCAGGTATGTACCTGTCGTGAGGGCTATGCCAGAGGCTACCTACCTCACCCTCGGCAACTGGTGGCCCAAGACGGCCGTGAGGAACCACCCTTGCTAACTGAGAATAATCGGCGTGAGAATTTCCGCACAGGAGAAAAAAGGTATATGGAGCTGTTCCATACTTGTACATATCAACGAATCTGTAAGCTTAACGAAGGCCACCATCCCTTCAATGTTGTCAAATCATCAAATTGATTTTGATTTGCAATGAATTGGTATGCATTTGACAATGAGCTCGTTTTGGCCATTTCACGGATTAATTTATTTTGTAATACTCTGTATTTGAATTATGAATGGGTTAATGCCATTTAATATTATTGCAAATGTCATTTTACTTTTATAACAGTGTATAGACTTCACAATTAATATTTATCTAACTAATACATAATATTATGTACGTGAGCACGTATTTTACGATTCATCCACCAAGTATCGCAATATTGATTAATTTTCATCCTTCAATGCAACTTGTCAAAATAACACCGTTTAATATGGCGCTAAACAAAATTATCTAAACTCAAACTACTCAAGGTTAAGTGCTATGACTGCTAGAACTCAGACAAAGATAAATTACCAGATACTATATTAAATACTTTTTGTTATAAAAATATACCAACATAATTATTATTCATATATTAAATCTAACAGAAAAATATATGTTTCGTTATCTTTATATTGCACAGTTAACCACTCAAACCTATTCACTTAGAGATAATTAGTAAACATAACGTTATCTATCCTATAACAACAATGTAGGTGATTTTTCATAACGTAACGTAGCAACATAATTAATTGGGCTGTGTCTCGGCCCGATGTGACGAGCCGATAAGCCTGACGCCGCAAACTGCCCAGGCTTTTACTGCCATGATGAGATAATTAAACTCTGTAAATTAATTAATTTCACTGCCTAGTTATTTTTATAGCGGCATCGTGTTAATTGTGGACGCAAAGGCGCCGATTCATTTTGAATATTACGTTATTAACGTGACTGTTTTTTATGGCTAGTATAATTATATACTGTGTTATCTGTACCACTTTTGTTTGAATATATTTCAATTTTTAAATATTTTAAATTCTTAAGTCTTATTCAAGTGGTAAATAAATAGGTATTTGAACGTATAGAAAATATAAAATCCGCATGTTCTATATAGCTCCATATTATACAGTTAATGTACAGTAGTCATACCTACATCTTTCATTAAAAGGAACGTAAAAGTATATAATTCCATAATACTGATAGTTCTTTGTTGTTTACACATAGATGTAGAGACAGTTACTTACCTAGACGACGATGGTGATATCTTCCCTCATCCTCCGACCATTTTTACTAAGGCAGTTGGAGCCGATTTTTCAGTAAAAATATTAATGACCGTACTTTAATATTTCCCGTGAAACAACTGCCATTTGACCTCCACATCTCAGTTATATTGTAGTTTTGTACCTACTTGCACCAGTTGTCACAGCTTTAAGACTCCATCTATCTGTAGCGACCGCAATGGTTGTTCATATGTGGTTGCTCATAGAACCGGAATTGACACTATAACGTGCTCCCTGAGTTACGGAGTGTTAAGAATAGTAATTAATGCTTAGATTGACCTGATTAATGAAACTTAACTTTGCGAGGGTATAAGCGATAACCTATTCAGTTACCACTTATTATATCATTAAGTTGATACGTTCATTTATCATACTCAATATTTTACTGAATAGTTAATCTAAATCATACCTAAGTTTATGGTGACAAGTCAAACGTAGTAGATATGTATTATTTCTTAGTCCTTAAGATTTCTTTTTTAAATTATTTACAATTAAATTTAATTTAGAGTTTATACACAACATAAATTGAATTTTAATTAACAACATTCGTGTAGGTACGTGAGGTAAAACAGAAGTTATATTTTTTATCTAAATAGTTATGAGCTATGTGCTATGAATGTCGAGAGTAAGTTTTTATTTTACTAATTAGTAATTAGCTAACTAATTAATAACTTGTAGGTATCTACAAGTAAGATTCTATAAACGCTTATTCAGTCCGGAATAGGCACAAACTATTCTTACTTAAAATCTGTATGCACTCTGCTTAAGTGCAGTACAAGTGCAATGTAGAAAAAACTAAGTTTTGAGTAGGTACAAGCGAAAATAACTAGGTATCGGTGTTGCAAATTGTAAAAAAATGGGCGTTCATCTAACTAAAGTTAATTCCCTGATTACTTATATTATTAGGTACCTATTTATTTTAATGTAAAGATCGTGTAATTGTGATAAGGTTTTTTCAAGGTGACTACTGTAGGTACTTAATAAATAAAATATATTCACACAGATGGCAGTACAGACATCAATACCAAAATCTTTTACAAAATATTATTTAAGATAACAAAAAAATAAGGCATGATAGCCGAAAGGCGTGGTGATCATCATTACTATGCCCGTAATTTCCTCAGCTCCTAATGAATTATCGCCCCCGCCCTGAATCAGTTACAAGATTCACCCCAAGGTTGGTGGTTCAAATAGCGGTTTTTGTAAGCATCTGACAAGGTTTCAATCCACCTTATATTTATTTTCTTTATTTAACTTTACTAAAAAAATATTTATTTTCATCATATAACTTCACTAATAACAAATTATAAGACCTTATTTGTTATATTTTTAATATGTTTGATAGTACTTGTAAAATTACCGCTGCCCACCGGCGAAATCTAAGGTAGGTACATTATATCTTGTAGAAAGGTATTTGCAATATTGTCTAATTGCTACAAATACCTACCCAGAAATGTTAAACAGCTGTCGAACGTTATTTTAGTAGATAAGTCGCTTATGCTAATAAATGAATGATAAAGTTTATGACGTTGTTGCCTCATATAATTTTGTACCTAAGTACAAACTGACCTTTGTAATATTACAGCTTACAGACCTTTATAGACATTACTTAGTAGTCAGTTTAACTTTTACTTCAAGATTGCTTGTAAATATGAAGTTATGACGAAAACACACATGTACCCCAGTGCCATCTAGTGCTATGAAGTTGTACTACTACAGAACCACCGATATTGCATCGCGCAACTGAAATTCACACGTTGGATAGCTATTAATAAATATTCCACGCACCTTCGCTAACATATCAAATCAGCAGCATTACCTGTGGCATCAACACCATCCTATTTACTTCTTACCTTACACATGGGTGTTAATCAAGCTTTTTACATCCAAAATTATATTAAATTATTATTTATATTTAATCTCTGTGACAAGAATAAAGATCCTCTCATCTGGCTACTAGGTAGAGTGGGCTACAAAATTACCCGGACAATTTGAAAAAAAATTGTATGAAGTGATGACGTCACTATACAATTACCAATCTTTGTTCTTATAAGAAATAAAATATCGATAGGTAGTTTATTTTATTAAAAGCTATCTATGTTACTTTGGTTAAGTTACACTTAGACTGTCAAAGATTATAGATCTTTTTTAAGTTACTGTACCTACCTATTGTTGCCAAAAAGCGTATAAATATCGTAAAACTAAGGGATTGAGACCCAAGCAGTGAACCTACCTTAAGGTGCTCATACTACTCTATTACCTACCTTGTTATGTTGTGATAGTTCAACATTTGTCAGGACGAACTGCCAATACAATTATACCTATCAGAATAATAATTATACAACACAATGATATCACGTACTACGTAGGCGACGACACGTCCTGCACTGAAGGGATGCGGCACACACCCACAGAGCTCCCTCTTAGTAATAGTGAAAGTATATCAATCTTTATAACTTAAGCCGTAAGATGTGGTTTACGTTGGCACGAATCATGGCGGTTGGCTGTAATTGCGGTGGGAGGCGTTGGGAGGGTCACAGGGAGGAGTGGAATATGGCCGACGGTGGGGGATAGATGGCTACGGACCGCCGGGCACGTTACACGTACGTATGTCAACATCTCGTAATATTATTATCATTTTTATAAGGTTCTTAACATCGGTTATTAGCTAGAATTTTAATAAAACGTTCTCCAACTAAGGCTTTGACAGTATTCCCGTTCAGTATAATTTGATATTATAAAATAAATCTACATCTACACTTATAGGTATAATATTAATAAAGAACAAAAAATTGTATTTGTACACACAAATGTGTATGTTTGTAATGAATAAACTCAAAAACTACTGTGCAGATTTCAAAAATTCTTTCACTATTGGAAAACTACACCTGCAAAATAGGCTGTACCTATTGGACTGCTCGATAAGCGACATTCACGCGGGCGGAGCGGAGCGGTCATTTTTTAAAGATAGTTCGTAATGTGTAGATACGTGTAAATTTTTCAACCACGTAAATTGCTTGGGAATGGTAATGGTATAACCACTTATTGGAATACAAACTAAACTGTGTGCTTGTCTGCCACCTTAGTGGTATAAAAAGTATACATAGTAATAAAATTTTACATTCAATTACTGATGGTTGGTACAAATGGTTGACAATTATAAGATTCGGGGTTCTGGTTTGAGCCCTCATGACCGTCGCGCCTCATGATAAAATGCAATGACAGTTTATAATTATAATTGTGAATAAAATCAATATTTTATAGACAAATATTCAGCTGTTACCCGCTGAACCCAAGTGGAATCCCGTTCTTGAGCCCATAACCTTTTCCTGGTATCACCGTTTCATGTCAATAATGAACACAATGAAAAAAATTTTACGGTCTGGAGATCCCCATTAGGAACTAAGTTCCTTACGATTTTCAACTACGAATGCAATTCCAAATGTTATCAATTATAGGACAGCTAAGAATACCTAGTTAATTTACACGTGATAGGTATTAACAATGTATGTGGTTTTGTGCACCGGCCATCCAACCTGCAATAATAACGCGTGGGTTCAACCTCACTTAGACTTAAATTATTTTTGAGGTTTTTTTTAATACTCATCTGATTTCGATACATGACGAATTTGACGACGTCTATTATATCGCACTACCCTAAGCCCTACGGAACTTAGTTCGAAAAATTCTATTAGATGCAGACGTTCGAAATGTATGCGTGTAGGTACAAACGTTCCGGGAATATATATTTATAAGTGTAAAGATAAGGTCTCGGATTCGATCCTAGGTTTACCATGGCACACACCAATGACTTTTCGATGCTTTTCGAAGTAATGGTTGTATTTATCGCAGGTTTATAAGTGCCCGGTTAATGGCAAAAGGCTCGCCACCTATTACATTGGGACCTAAACATAAACTGGCGAAATGTGGGTGCTAGCACCTCTGACTACCCCTTGGGGGATACAGGCGTGAGTTTATGAGTTTAATGTATGTATAGATAAACAAGCTATCTGATCAATGGTAGTCAAATATGTGCGAATAAATATTAATTTTATTCGGTTGCTCTTGTTGGGTGTCAGCACATAACGGGGCGAGTCGGGTCGTCAGACGTCCGACTCGTCAATAACCAGCTGCGTCGATATTTCGATTAGCGCGCGAGCCCGCGGATTACGGCGGATTTTCGCCTCCACACCAGCAACGCCGACAAATTGGCCCATTTGTACCTTACCGAGCACTCGTGACATAACCTACCTATATTACAACCCGCTATCTAATCTAATCTAACAAATAAATAATAAAATTGCAGGTTTTGTAACGTTAAAATAACAGTTCTTTAATGGACTGCAAACAGCTAATTGATTGATTGATTAATGAATTTGAATGTATAGACGATTACCTATAAAAACGCATACTTTTTATCTATCTTTCTTTCTGTCTGTTTATTTGGCAATTTAGACGACTTAAGGTACGCCAAGTTATGACTTAGGCTTCTTTTATTTTGAAAAAGGCATCCGCGGTGGTGTCTAAATAAATTTGATACCATCATTTCCTACTCGTTCATTAAATAAAACATTAGCACCTAACTGATGAGTACATTTGACCTTTTTACCGATAGTATCGTTCATTATCATTTTTGTAACTCGATACCTACCAACTAATGACTTTAAGTGGTAGTACCAACAATAAGTAGGTAGGTTCTTGATATTAATACGAAAATTATTGAAGTTCACCAAACCTGGTTGTTCGATCGTTATGTTCATTCATTATAACAAAACTACTTAATTAGATCATTATTTTTATCTTTGAATTATTGTTTCAATAAATTTTGCAGGTAAGAAAAATACTATTCAACCGAGTGTTGTAATTGATAGCTGAACATATACATATTATGTTTAATTTAAACATAAAGCCGAAAGGTTTAGATACCACAATACCTATAAATCATGTCTACCTACAGAAAACCTCAGTTAGTGTAAGTGAATACCTGTATTGCTTACCTAATAAATTATTAAGTTTGAACTCTGCCTCTGGTAAAATAAAATAATATTATTTAAACAAACAGCACGTGTTTGTCCAATATCAATAAAATGTCAACAGATTGAATCGAGACGGAGCGAACTCATCTCCATTCGTTTGAGGCGCGTGGGCGGGCATACTTGCTCACAAATATCTTTGAACACTTTGAATGTTAGATATATTACAGGTTGTTAAAGAAACGCTTCCGAAACCAAAAGTCTGGTAGTACACCGAATACACTTTTTGGGAATTCTTTTTTTATTTTTATACCGTTCAATTAGCGTTATTCACTCTCCATCATGTTATTTAATCATAATTTCATGAAAAATTACATCACGATTTTATTTATACAATTAAGTGAAGAAAGATACATAACCCAACGGTAAGTGATGTGTTTAAAAGAATTCAATAGAAAGTGTTAAAAGTACCTACCCTAAACGATTTTGAACTTAATTACCAGTACCTAAATGAGTTGAATACAAGAATTATAGGTACATAGAACCCATTACATATCTACTTTATTTGTGGCGTACACCCGCGTGGCGGTCGATTATCGCGACCTAAGCTCCAATTGTGCAATTTAAATCCTATATTACTAATCACAATTTTGGTTCTACTTAAGCGATTGCAATCAAACAAACGTAATATTTTAAGTTGGACCTGACCTCTTCAAACAAAACAAACCGCAATGAAATCCGTTCAGTAGTTTTTGCGTCCATCGCGGACAAACATAAACTTTTTACAATTATATAATAGTATAGAAGACATGGCAAATATTCATTTTTATGTAATTATAGTTTGTATAAGCAGACTTCTTTTTAGCGGAAGTCAGCGAGCGTAATTAAGTCGGAGTTGAACCGACCAAAACCGCACAGCCGTCTTGGGCCATCAGTTGCCAAGGGTGAGGTAGCCCTCGGCATACCCCTCACATGTTTATGTACACTGACATACAATTTGAGTGTTGGGTGTTACGGCTTTGTAAATATGGGCTGTCTGTTAATTCTAAAGAACTTACAGCGACTGGCCGGCTGCGGTGGCTACGGCTTCGGTGGCTTTATGAATAGTAATCATTGTAATCATTTAAAGTAATTGATTTCTTTTCATTGAAATTTAGTCATATAGTACCTTTCATAGTGCTAATGTTTAGTTTCACACTCGTAACATATTCATTATATTTATAGGTATATTATCGCACAAGTATTTATTTAAACTCCAATGAAATGTAGCCTAAAAATTCATTTACATATATTATAAAAAATGGTAAATAGGTAAGCATGATCGTTCAATTTCACCTATGACAGCTGAATAGTCAATTACGTAAATAGAATCAGGTAATTAACTAATCATTGCCTTTAGAATACTAAGTACCTAATACCTATACGGAAACGATTTGTTTCTACTCACCAGTGTCAACTTACAGTTATTAATTATGAATATGTACTTTGTATCTATTACTGACTTCACAGAGTCGTTTAGTCATAGTATTTACTTATTATATTTTAATTTTATTACCAAGCTGTAGGTATGTCATAATATTGAATGCCATAATGAGCTTAAACAAGCTCTGTCTAAGTAAGGTACTTACATAAACTACCCAGGTTCGTTCAACGACAACAATTATAAATTAGTGACAATATTACTACATAATACTACTACACTATACTACTACACTATTGGAGGTATTAAATTAGGTATAAGGAAATAGTTGAACCGGATTTAAATAGTTCTGAGAATATACTGTGTGCCTACTAATACATTCGTCTATTTACAACATTAACAGGGTACCAAGCAACAAATATTAAACTGATGTGACTGTAGCACAATTAAACAAAACTGTACAATAATATTTAAATTTAATACCTTAATCATTCTCATCTTTTATTGGTCGTAGCGTCTCAAGTTCACAAATTCATAAAGAACATTAAAATAACTCAGAAGTACATAAACGTTCATCATAACATCGGTGGCAGTAAAATATCTCCAAATAAAATACTCGCTCGTAAAGAGACTGACATCGGGAGTCGAATGAAAAACTGGTAAATCGTCATTTAACTAGAGAGGCGCGTCGCGTTGCCGTCACCCGGGGAGTCACGATAAACGTCACCTCGGAATGAAAAAAATATAAAAGTAATATTAAAAAACGACCTCTGATTGAAATGAAGTGAGACGGTGGAAACAGAAAACAAATAAGACTACAAATTGAAGTGAGAAATGTTAGGTAGGTACCTGCGGGTGCCCCCCGTGAGGCAGGTCCGCGCGCGTTATGATCTCGAAAGCTTCTTGAAGCTCTGGTTACAAAGTATGATTAATAGGTAATTCCTATCAGTGACACCGTGTCACTTGATCACATTACGATCATAACTCTGTCAAATGAGAGCAACTCCAGACGGTGGCGCCGATCATATTTGCATACAATGCTCTGTACAACCTGCCCCTCGCTCAAAACAACATTCCATTACACTGCATGTGAACAATCAGGGACAAAAATACACAAATATTTTAACGAATCTCTGTTTAAAAAGGCGGTGATTCTGTTTTTTTTTCGGATCTACATATGTCTGTGAATTGTATTTGTGTCAGTTCCGGTTTAAAGGGCATATTAATTTAAAAAGAAACTCTTGTCGAGAGCTATACTTGATAATGTAGAAAATAGGGTAGAAAAGAGGGAGAGTTTGCTATCGTGTTATTTATGTATACACCTTGATATTTTTTTAAACCACAACCACGACGCGAGGAGTCGTGTCCAAGTTGGGAAAAATGTAGGAAAAAGGGTGTTTGCAAAGTTCTAGTTCACAAAAATACTATCGAATTTCCTCACACTCTCATTACACCGATTCAAGCAGTTGTATCTTTTTAGACAATACATATAATAATAATACATAACTACCTGCATAGTATACCTACATATTAAGTTTATTGAGATGTTTTTCCTTAAACGTATCTATTAATTGCTAAACCTAATAAGTGTATTCCTCAGTAACATATTTGTAGGTAATAATTACCTTAAAAGAGTGATTTACATATTAGGTTTGTTGCTAAATAGTGAGACAATACAATTTACCGGAGTGCGCATAAAATGTGATGTTTAGTAAACGCGTGCTGACTACGGACCGGTGGAGGTGACTACGTACTGGATCGTAAACATACCAGCGAAGCACACTCAAAACAAATACACAAACAGTAACTAAATCAATCCTCAACAATATACAAGTACGTATCATGGCAACAAGGAAGATATCGAATAAATTATTTTAATATAATAAGTAAGTAAGTGAGTAATTACCGCGGTAGCCTAGTGGTATGGGTAATGGACTGCTGAGACGAGGTCTCGAGTTCGATCCCAGGTTTACCATGGCACACAATTATGACTTTTTGATGCTTTTCAAAGTTATGTGTGTATTTATTGCAGGTTTATAAGTGCCCGGTTAATGGCAATAGGCTCGCCACCTATTGCATTGGGACCTAAACATAAACTGGCGAAATGTGGGTGCTAGCACCTCTGCCTACCCCTTCGGGGAAAAAGGCGTGAGTTTGTGTATGTTTTAATTTATAATAAGTATTACGTTATTGTTATAATAGGTACTCAATCTCAAAAAATACTTTTTTATTAGACTGGTTAGTCATCCCGTATTTTAGTCACCAAATAGATTGAAATAAGCTCCCATAAGTAGGTATCACACAAAATAGGATAATATAATCTACAGTTTAATTTAATTTATTATGATTATCCATCAAATTATAATAACTATAAAATAAAAGAGGGACAAAATTAATCGTGGTTGTTGTGAATAGGTGCTACTTAGGTACTCAACCATTAAATATATTATTTCATATTCTTGTCATGAAAGCACTTTATTAATGATGAAACACTGTGTGTGAATGTCAACAACTGAATTTATATCATAATATTATCGTTGAATTATGGTTGGGCTGACAATAATGCTTATCCTTACTGATATTATAAATGGGAGAGGAATTACCTATTACAATTTCGCATCTAACTAACCACTGACCCGATTTTATTGAAAAGGACATAGGCTAGGTTTGGTCGGATTATCGACGGTCTGATTATTCATATTCTCCAAAGTTATTCCAAGCAAACCTATTACAATGAAAATAATTAAAAATATTTTCAGAGAGGAACCTCCCTCCCACCGCCGGATTTGTTCCACCTTATAATGCCAAGAACCAAACTCTAATTGCAATAGATAGGTATTGCAAAACAATCTCCTTAAAGAAATATTTGGTTTGGAATCACAAATGCTTTGATTGTTAGAGGTGGTAAACCATTAAGATTCAGCATTCCGCTGGTACGAAATCATGTTTTCAGGTTACTTCCAGGTGACATCGGCAGGGTCAGACCTACTTTATTGAGAACGAACCATACTGCTTGAGATGGGCTGGGTTCTTCTATCGACTTACTTCTACAAAACAACACAATTTATGTTTATGACGAAATAATATTCATATGAAACATTTATTTAACGATATAAAATAGATAGGTAATAATAGATTGTTAGGCGATTATTGAATTATATAAACAACTTATATATATTCGTATCTTTCTCTTATTCTTTACGTTGAGAGTAAGAGAAAGATACGAATATGTAACTGTAAAGTACTGTAACAGTAGGCACACAGAGATACTTTACAATGCAAAATACCATTGGAAATCTCATTTCTTATTTAAGTAACAATAAGGTAATCAGACGTTTACTACAACTTCAAGCAGATCTGGTTGCAAATAAATGATTTCATTGTAAGAAATGATTTTACTGCTTATAATTCGATCGTCGAGAAATAAACTGAGTGCAAATATGTTGCCCAGCATGAAACTCGCTGGCAATGGCGACCGCTTCCGGCGTCTCGCCTACACGAACTTATTTATTCCAATTGCTCTTATTATGACATAAAAATGTTTTGCAATTCTCCCTGCTAACATCGCCACAAAGCATAATATCATTAACCGTTAACTATGTCTGAGTTAACATTGTAATATAGCGGGTTTTCAACTGGAAAGTAAGTTATAAACTTTGGTGCTATTGTAACTTTACAGAGATTAAACGTAAGGCAAAATGTACTAATGGTGATATTCTTTTTTTCTCGGGTTCCGTTTTCTTTCAGACCTCCATAAAACAAAATCTATCAAATATATGGGCCGAAATTAGTATTCCTAATTGCTTGTATCCTCTTACAATGTTATGTAAAAATATTCACATTCCTACCTATTTTATTGTAGAATAACTCATATCAATATTGTAGTCGGATATGTTATTAGACATTTGTAAAAATGGAGAGAATGTCAAACTAACAATAAAATTATGACAAACAACAATAATATGCAGTAAAGTAGGCTACAGTGAGCACGTAGGTGTAACCATTTCCCATCATATACATAATTATGGTGTGTTTAATTGGATATATTACGAAATACCAGTTGAGTGTAGATGGGACATGATTAAAATATTAATACTAGTTATAGTGAAATTAGTCGGAGTCTTTAACGATTCAGTGCGGGTGCAAAGACTGTTAGTGACCAAGGTGTATAATAATTACGGGTATACAGGCCCGTGCGCGAGCCTCACTGCGGGAGTTCCAGCGACGCCGAATAACTTATTAATTTATATTACAGCTAAACTCATATTCACTACCTACTCGAGTCACCTGTCTAGCTTGTTTGTTTTATAATCACCTTATTTCAAAATACGTTAACGACGTGAAAATATCAACAATAATTAAAAACGCAAATGATTGTTGAGAATTGATGTTTGACGTTGCGTATGAAGATGAGCACCCGGACGACGTGGTGAGCGTTTTATTAAATTTTATTAGTTTTTATGTTCATTCAACGGTTTGAATACTACTGTAAATGTAACCCAGATATTATTAATGGAAATAATTCGCCGATATTCGTTGCGATACGCATTTGTCCTGTAGCGTACTCACTAGCGAAGGCTCTGGCGATCGTAAAGAACGGTGACAACCCTGTTAATGACACTGGCTTTTTGGCTAATGGCCGCCATTATAGTCTCAGAACAGTGAATTAAAATGCCCACCGTTGTCGATGCTCGTAATCACATCGTTTAATGTGAAAAAGTAGATAATAAAAGAGATAAATACCGTTATACATAAGTAGGCCTTAAGTGCACTATAATTGCTTGGCCTACTTTGAGTTGCATAAAGTAAACACGATGATAGCAAAGCTAACGACATAATTATGTGTGCAATAAATGAAATAAATTGTCAGTGATTATGTGAGCTGGGTATGAGAACCTTGCCTTGTGGTTATCCAACGGGTGCCTGTGTGCAATGGCGCCGCGGGGCGATGACAATGATAGCCGATACAGAATTAGATATTCAATAGATATTTATATACTTGAAGTTGATATTTCATATTTCACTATGACAGAACAAATTACTATACAATATCATAGTATGTTTTCATAATCAACATTAACATCAATCAATATCCATTTATAAATTTACCGATTTCATCTAGGTATTCCAACGTACTTGCGCCTTTTACAGCAATACCTACTGCGGTATGAACTAGCCTTTAGTATGAATTCATTGGATAAACCTTAACCTACCTACCTAACAGTATTTACACTAGGAGGACGGAGGTCATTCAGTGACCTCCGATATTCGAGTAGACTCCGCTTACTTCTTGAGTATTTCTTCTCGCAGAAGGAGGCCGGCGGCCACCCAAGCGGTCGCGCATCGTTCCATTCGAGGTTGAATCTGGGCTGTATAAGTGTATTTGTCTGTCTAATGTTAAACTTGATAAATCAACTTCATTTATTTAGTTTTTGAATTTACTAAGTATAGAGTCGTAATCTAATTCATTAATTGAATACAAAAACTAGCATACAACGCTATTCATTAATCATCACATTCACGTTTACTTAGGGCTCGAAGAACACCTAATTTACATATTTTCATTAATTACAACTGTTTGCCACAATTAGCCTTGAAATATTTACAAAAGTATAACTACATACATATTTAATAACCACTTTTATCAGATTAGGAATAAAAAAAGTATCAGATGTTAAATTTCCGTGTCAACTACTTAAAGATGGATAAAATGAGAAAAACGGGTTTTATGCTTGTAGGTAATAACGTTCATGATAGATATTATAATTTATATTTATCTACACAGCATAATGTCAGCGGTTCTTAATTTAAACACATTCTCATTATAAAGTGTTATCATAACACGAAAAATAGAGACATGCCAATTGCCTCCATCCAAGTAATGTCTATTGCCATGTATCCAAGTAATGTATATTAGTAACAAAATACGAAAATATAAATTTATAGATGAGAGTGAGCTGAAAGACGTTTTTGTACGCCTATCATAAACTCTTAAAATAGGTCAATTGATCGGCTGTTCTACTACCAACTGAATAAATATATATGTATACTATTACAAAGTTACATTTGCAGTTCATGGTATGACCGCTGTTTAATTGTTGGCCAGTTTTAAGAGTCCATGGCCCTGAATGCTGGTATTATCAGATCGGCAAACCGTCATAACTCACACAAATATTATTAGTCTTCGCCATGGTAACGTTTATGAGGTTCATTATATGAATTCCAATAATCTGATCTCGTTGCAGGATTATGTAGGTTTGACTCTTAATAATCCTATCGACACACAAAATGTAAGGTATAATTTTGAGCTGTTGCTAACTAGAAAAAATGGAAAAATATTACGTATGGTTAAAAAGTATGGTTTTAAACTGGAAGGTCCTTAACAGCATTATACGCAATATTTACTCAAGTATATGGAACAAAGATATTTTTTTCATCAACAAAATCGCGGTTCATGAAAAGTCAATATTCAACATTTAATAAATGTTTACAACACTATAGAATTTCATAGTTATGTAATTACAAATATCGTGAGTGCAGAAGCCATTTTATTGTTTCAAACACAGGCAGTTAAATTATGGCTCGATGATTAATTCGGCGGTTTCATGGAGTTTTTGTTTCATAATTAGTCGACTGGGCCTGCAAGACCCATAGGGACACGCGCCAGTATCGCGTTGCGTGGACTATACATTGTTACCAAAGTTAACGACTCACCAACTCCAGTTCCGTTTCTGATAATAAATTACTAATTAGAAGTTTTATTAATAAATATTCCGTATATTTCCTGAAGGCGCCTTAAACTATTTCTTTAAGTAAAATAGGTACATTGTTGTGCGTAGATTTATTGAGATAGATATTATGTATTGTGTAGTAAGAGTCATAATATTTTATGCGGTGATATACCAAAATAATACAAATAATTGCTTGTGAATCTATACTAATATTATAAAGAGGAAAGATTTGTACCTATTTTTGTATGTTTGTATGTTTGTAATGAATAGGCTCAGAAAGTACTGAGCCGATTTAAACAATTCTTTCACCTCTAAAAGGCTGCAATATCTAGGAGTAACATAGGCTATATATCATCACGCTACCATACAAGGGAGCGGAGTAATAATCATAAATCTCAATTGATCCGGTAAATTTCTATACATTGGCGCTAATATCGCTAACAATTTCCGTTGTCATGACAGCAAGGAAAAGTAGTATAGAGACCCGCGGGCAACAGCTAGTGTTTTATAAAATGACGGATAGCAAACTTGCTAAACGAATGTTAACTTTCACAATAATCTTATTGCGTACATACAAACACTCACGCCTATTTCCCTCTGGTGTAGGCAGAGACGACATCCCGTCATTTTGCTTCATCCTTAAATATGTCACGAGCTTCGTCTACCGTCATTAAGCCTTCCATGCAAGTCAACCTGACCTAGCCAAACCAAACCCTTTTTAATCCTCATTACTACATTCTCTTTCAGACCACTTCATACCACATATTGCTTATATTCAAAAAAAGAAAATATAATATTAAAAAGAGCTTGAAATACCTATTAAATGAACATACGCACTTAAACATTAAAGTGAAATGAAATTAATAGACATAGTAAATATTGAATTCTAAACACTCAACAAAAAAATTAAGAATTGAAAAACACATGCCTACCGTGACGAACTTTGGTAAGTAATCTATATGGCAACCAATAAATAAACGTAGCACTTAAATAAGCAGTTTTTCTCTTCATACTTATATTATTTATCAAAGGTCACGTAATTCCTTGATAATAACTTTATGCACTGTTGTTTATTTTATGTAGATCTGCATTATGTTAAAAAGACTGCTCCGTTTGTTGCTTTGTACCAAATGGCTACAAATGCTATAACTAGAGCATTTTATATAATTTATAAGTTATTAGTAACGTCCCGTGGTTTCACCCGTAGCAATAACGGGATACGAAATACTCTATGTTAGTTAGGCGAAAATAATATTGAAATCGGTATAGTAATTTTTGA
Organism: Pelosia muscerda; assembly: GCA_963691645.1. Lineage (NCBI taxonomy): Eukaryota > Metazoa > Arthropoda > Insecta > Lepidoptera > Erebidae > Pelosia > Pelosia muscerda. The sequence goes on from OY829100.1 coordinate 13,709,787, forward strand.
GTTTATTCGTTACAAACACAAAATTACATTTTTTCCCCTTTATAATACCTATTAATAACTTAGATTATCAACTTAGTCTTCAGGAGTTTATGAAGAATTTTAGAATTTAAGAATAGTAGATATGTACAAGGATTGCTTATAAAATTGAACTCTAACAAAAGTAAGATAAAGTTTAAAATACCGGAAACAGGGGTTACTTCGACTCTGGGATTACTTAGTGACAATTAAAAATTTGATTTATTTAGAAACAGCAAGCAAACGTTAGAAACAGATGAATGACGAAAACAGCAATATCATGACTAAAAGGCAACGATAATTATTGAAGATTTTATTATTATTATTTATTATTATTAAGAGACTAATTTTGAATTGTCACGAAGTATCCAATTGGAGACCACGAGAAGGCAAACGGAAGGTCTCGCTAGATGGACTGATGACTTGAGAAAGGCGGCTGTAATAGATTGGATGCGGAGGGCGGAAGATAGGGATCAATGGCTCTCATTGGAAAATTGGCGCTATGTCCAGCAGTGGACTGCGATAGGCTAATTGATTGATTGACAAAGTATCAAATTTTTCCAACGACTCCAGTTTACGGTATAAGTATTTTTTTTAAACACAATAATGTTATTAATTCATTAACCCTATATATTAAACACAGTATTGGACCTACTAGGTACTTGGAGGTATGGGAAAGCCAATTAGGTGAGTTTTGAAGAGAGTCGGTGCCATCCATCACCGCGCCCCGCCCTCGACGTTCCGTACCGTTGAATTCTACTACAAACCACACTGTGCGTATCCTAACACTGTTATAATTAATACAAACTTATTTTATTACATTATGGTAATTTTAAAATTAATAAGTTAAACAAATGAACTGGAAGCCGCGGTAGCCTAGTGGTATGGGTAATGGACTGCTGAGACGAGGTCTTGAGTTCGATCCCAGGTTTACCATGGCACACACCAATGACTTTTCGATGCTTTTCGAAGTTATGTGTGTATTTACCGCAGGTTTATAAGTGCCTCGGAGAGCACGTTAAGCCGTCGGTCCCGGTTGCCATACAAACATCTATGGCAGTCGTTACGGGTAGTTGGAGCCCTCAAAAGTCCAACCAGCCTAACTTGGAACTTCGATATCGCCATTGGTCATTAGACCATTGGTTGTGGAGGTCAGATGGCAGTCGCTTCACGGAAAATATCGAAGTTCAGCCGCATCACAGTTAGACTAGAAAGCCGACCCCAACTGAGTTGGGAAAAAGGTTCAGGGAATGATGACAAATGAACGTCAGTATCTACTTTGATAATAAAGGTAACTAGTAACTAAGTAAATGATAAATAAATAGTCATATTGCAATTTACTTTTAAGTATAGCAAATGAAAATCGTGCCAGATAACAATAATTAAATATATAAATCAAGTGTAATATTTTGCACACAGCACGTGTTTGTGATTATGTTATTAACTTGTAGGATAAATAGTGTCTTGACACGTAAGACTCGATCCAGAATAATTTCTAAAGCGATAAACCGACCGCAACTACTGGTTGACCCAGATATTTACTTGCGATAGCTGTCACAAAGATTTCTTGCTCTAAATTCTTGTGAACGATAGGATAGCATCACCATAACCTTCATCAACATAGTGAAAATCATTTACCATTAGACCACGTTTTTACCTACAGTTTAGATAGAGTGAGCGCGCATTTGGTTGTAGTACCGCTGCATGGGCCAAGTGGTGTGTGATTATTTGGTGTCATTTATGATCCCAAAATGCCGGTCAGGTTGAATATACTACAGGTAAAACCATCATTAAAACTGTCCTCATACACGGCTGCGAAGCATGGACGTTGCTCGAACGACACAAGCAGGAGAGGCGGTCGCGGAGATGAATAAGCTGCGGTGGATGTGTGAAGTCACGCGTAGGAAATGTAGGAGAGTTGCGCATGCAGAGGAAGGCACATGGAACCCTGACTCTTAGTTTTGAGCTCAGGTCAAGCAGGGCTGCAAGGTCAGCAATGTGTAGAACGCCAAACTGTCAAATATGTTTTCTTTCTTCTTTCTAAAGGCCCAATGTTACATCCTTGAAGGACTCCATAATTATTGATGTTGTACAAGGACCTATATGCATTTAGCTATTTCTTTATATGCATAAATATTAAACTTTACTTCTTACAATAATTAACATCATTAAATGTAATCACATGTGGAAATCAATAGATAATATTAACATTGATTATATTGGTATCTAATTCAAATTCTACTCATAACCATGTTACTCCACCACAGTCACGACAATTTAGTATGTAATGTAAAAATCGTCTGTATATTACAAAGTAAAACCATGATGCAAACAAAATAGCAGTTCTATAATTGTTAGTACCCACAGTACAAAGTAAAGTTCACTCTCATCAGTACAAAATCAATTTACATTTTTGCGATAATATCAGCACAGAATCGCATTCTTCACACCTGTCATATTTCTGACATGACTATGTTAAGTAAATATAAAATATTGCATCCAATAAACAAGACCTAGGTCTTCCTTAGCTATAAACTGGATGTAAAGGTCTTGTGTACCGGTCGTTGTGTGTGACATTTGCCATAGTTAGGCTAGCACCTGCACCGCAGAGGTAAGTAGCCGTGAGGTGCCGGCTGACGCGGCACGACATGTGCGACTAATTTGTTGCCAGCAACGCGCTCATTACCCTCTCCCCGTCGAAGACCGTGCCCGAGGTGTCGCAGACGCAACCAATTTTAAAGCAGTTCTATAAATTTTATTACTGTGACCGTAGTACGAAACACTATCGAATTCGTAAGGTAAGAGACATTGTGGGATTGCGATTGGCGGGTTTTACGTGTTGTAGGCATTGCCAAACGTAATGCTCCACTCCCTCGATACGTTTACATTAAGAATTCGATAGCATTTCGTGCTAAAGGCACTGTTTGTAATGGATGCACGTGATATTACAAAAACCTAACCTCATGCTGAACGATGTGTGATGCACAAAAGTGTTTAGGTATAGAATTCTAATTTTACTTCAACTTTTTTCCACTTAATTGTAAACGTTGCTTTATACATTCAAACCGATTAATCTTTCTGTTTTCTTATTAATTTATTGTGACTGAAATGTACACGATTCGAACGAACATATCGCTAAAGGAATCTCTATGTGGAATAACAATGGTGGTCAATGTGTAATTAAATGTTGACGGATAATTTATAAACGTCGATTTGCGGCACACGCACCAAACTTGTAACCGTAGCCATATCGCATTAAAACGACTAAGTTATTTTAAATTTTCTGGGGCACCACTAGTCTACTCCGTGTAAAATACTCCAGGTTATAAGATCAAGTACAATATTTAGGTAATTATAAATTAACTTTTTATATTCTCACATACGTAGTCAAATATTGATCGTGAATAGAGCCTGTGGCGCTCGTTAACTGCCAGCGACACCCGGGGCGAGCCGTAAATCAACCGTTTTACGTCAACACTTTATAGCTCATTCAGGCTCGGCAGCTTTATCACCTTGTTCTTAGCACTGCCATAACCTCTATGCTACCCTCTCACGTAATCTATACCTACCTCCTACCTTCCATTACATTGTTATTTATACCAATGTAGGTAACGTACTGATTAACATATTTATGATGCTATCACGGTAGTCACATCATTAATCAATTGGAAATTGTATAGTAGCGTTTATATTTGCTCAGTGTCATACTTAATAAGGAACCGTAACAATACCTTATTTGTTATAACAACATATGAAGTAACTGACCTGTCCATTCTTGTCCATTTCATTGTTGGTGAGCTTGACCTTCTCGAAGGAGACGACTTGCTTGCGCAGCTGGTCGCCGGAGAAGGGCGAGTCTGGGTGCGGGTAGAGGCGTGCGGGTGCAGGCGGGTCCGCTTTACCGGCTACCAGCCACGAGCTGCGGTGGTACGCGTAGCGGTACCGCTTGCCGTCCACTGGCACCACGTCCAGCAGAACGGCGTAGCGCGCATCAGCGCGACACCCCGCAAACGACACTCGCACCGTTGGAAACATACGTCTGAAGGACAAAAAATAACTTTCATTACAATTAAATATAACTTTTGCGGATTTCATATACATTATAAATATGTCAAAAACTTTAATTATATATTATACACATTGCACAAATTTTAGAAGATTTGATTTTAGAAATATCGTGACAAATTTCTAATGACAATAACAATTAGCTATAAATTTTGAGCAGTTGCTTGACGATGCGGACCTCACCGCGCTAATGACCTCATAAGAACCGACCGAAAACTAAATTAGACATTAAAAATACAAAAAGCTTATAATCCTCGAAAGTGTTTTACGAGACCAAAACACATGCTCGCAATAAAAAAAGATGATTAATGCATCTTAACAAAAACCATAGGAGATCCGGCCACGGACGGTGACTTGTATAATTACAGGGTGAAACGCGAACTAGGAAATCAAACAAATATGATGTATTCGATTTTAATGCAGCCCTAAATGGGCCGAAGCGCTTCCTGCCGACGAAGTGCCGATAACATCTCAACATCGTTTATTTATGATGTAAGCTTACTTATTATATTTTTTATAAAATTTAATCTCACTTTTATAATTCTGATGTTTAACTAGTAGTCAATGGCCTGTCAGATTACATAACCGTCAAATCATTTTTTTTTGTCATCATACGACAAGTCAAAATCACTAGAGATCTGAGTCATTATTATTGAAAACATCTCAAATGATCCCTTCTTATTAAACAATTGGTGAGTAGTGATGAACATTCATGTAGTGTAAGTAATAAAATCCAGAATTAAAATAGTGAATAATAGCACCCACCTCAACTATAAGGCCAAATTCTTGAAAAAAAAATTACTTAAATAAATTACAAACGTATATTGAAGTACCTAGTTTGGGTATCATAAATTATATTAATACTGTGTGTTTATATATTGATTCGTACCTACATATTGTCAGTAAATTACAGTAGTCGAATTCCCTTTAATTTGGTCAATGAAAACAAAATAAATTGGCAACGATGACAAAGCGACGAAGCCACTCAATATGGCAGAAATGTAGTAATCCTTTATATGTTATCATCGGTTTGATCAGTAAAATACTAATAAACAAAAATATATTGTTTTGCAACACGAAAAACAACGATAAATTATTTACACCGTACCTACTATTTTTTTTCTAATTTATATTTGACCATAGCCTACAAAGTACATACCTAAGTACATAAATGTTGTACAAGTATGTACAAGATGTACCTGTTCATTAAATTAGAATGAAATATAATAATAAATATTTATTTTTATAAGCAATAACCGATTAATAAATAAAATGATAGATACTTCTTCCATGCTTCTTTCATGTTGTCTATACTTGCGTAACGTCTTATAATCATTATTGTGTTGTAATATATAGAGAAGTAACAATTCAAAAATTAACAGAAACCGAAGCACTCCGAAGCAGCTATATTCATATTTAATGGTGCGTTTTGCGAGTAATAAAGTTGGTAGGTCGCCTGCGAACGTTCGGTCGGTCTCATTTACATAATTCATTAATAAACGTCGAGCCGCGATGCCCTCGGATAAGCTTAACAAAATACCCAATTGAATATGTGTATACAGACAAATGCGAAAACTTGTAACAACTACAAGATATGTTATAGCACTTAGATCATCGTGCTTCTAAATATTATTAAAATAAATTTTATCCCTATCGGTTGGTTATTCTATCCTAGTGCAAATGTAAAATAGATACAGTAGCATACTTTCTTTCTTTCTTTCATGGGACTTTGCCTTCAGCTTAACATCAGGCGAGGTGAAGTCAAATTGACATGCCATAGATAAAAAAAAAAACTAAATAAAGTAGTAAACCAATATAATAATTAGGTAATAGTTAATTAATTACTTGGCTATGAAACAATTTGTTTCAAATTTTATTCTATGTGTATATACTATGAAAATATTTCTAATGCGGGAATTAATGCCAATCAGATAAAAGGCCGTAAAAATTTAATTTACAGACATATGATACTTTATCATGTAAATTATCATGTAATTTGTCAGTTAAAGATATAAAAAAGCAATGGCACACAGTAGAAAAGTTAGTCAGTATATTAAAGGCTTAGATTTTTTAGGAATTGCCAAGATATGTCATAAGTGGTTTCAGTAACGGTGACGCGAGTTCAATAATTTCTTCCCATCTTAAAATGTTTTTCACGCAAAATGTTTAAAGAAGTTTTTACTTCAAAAATAAATATGTTATGGCAATGAAAACTGGGTTTGTAACGTCCCTTTTGAATTGTCATATGTATTATTTCGTTTCAATGTCAGTAATTTTGAAATGTCGTCTTGTTTGCGGTAAGAAACCACAGAACTGTGTCGCATATAATAAGCATAAAAGAAGTCTGATACAAGTTTTAACAGGGTGCAACAATTATGGACTACCCGCATCCGGTGTGAGGCGCGAATATATTCCGCCTTCAATACCTTTGTCATATTTGTTATTGGCTTTAATTCAATGCTTTCGCAAATACACATACTCAAAGAGTACAAATGTTATAAAGAAAAATGTAAAGCAACACACAGTATTCACAACACATTCGATTATTTCTAACACAAGAGTAAGTAAAAGTTACTTTTCAGCTTAAAAGGGATATAATTATAACCGATCGCAATGCCATGAACTGGGTCAAAACGCAATTATTGAAGGCACACTTCAATAGTCGCATAAGTACAAGTAATTAATTGGTAAAGTTTTATCACAGTTAAATAAACAAACCAAAATTCAAGAGGTAAAAACGGGAATCTCAGGAAAACTTTGTTTGATATTTATAAAGTAAGTAAGGTGTTTGACAATTGGCTCATTTAATTATATATTAGGAAGTAATGGTATGATTTTTTTTAAACATAAACAGACGATAAAACCGTAGGGCATCGCTTTGCTAATATCGCAATAAATCATAATATTATTGATAGCCGAAACGTCGGTCATAAAGTAAATAATACCAAATAATAACCAACATATAATCCATAAAAAGTGATTTCATTCCAATATTTCTTAAACGCAATTATTATTATAAATATATTATTTCGACTTGGATTAGATGAACAATATTTTCCCACCTTCGGAGATCTATGTAGCAATATAGTTAAGTAAACACCTATACCTTTATACCTACATTACCTAACACATTTCGAAGTAAAGTACCTATTTCAAAATGAGGTAGATGACCCAATTCCTGTACTTTAACTGACTTCACAATCAACATTGTGAGAAACTACAAAATAATGAAATATAAGACATCATTTATAAACGTCATATTCAATCAAGTGAACCATTAATAAAATATGAATACTAACACCAAACGGGTAACAGATATCTGATAGATCTTATTTAGGAATAGAGCAGGTATTGCGAAAGTTATTTATATCCTTTCCTATGTACCCCCTGTAACAACATAGTAATTTACAAAAAGTTGCTAAATGTCTATACGCTTTTATATGCAATAAAAATATGACTGGTTTTCATGAAATGTCATCCACTCACAACGCGATAGCACGCAACAAGGGTCATCGACGCCACATTTTATGTGTTTATTTGCCTTAAATTGCACCGTTAGAAATTGTGACATAATAATAATTAAAATTATAATTGTTTATAGATGACATACCTACATGAGTAAAAACATGACGTTGAAAATTAGTTTCACTATTTATAAAATTAAGAAACATTACTACAATTGAGAGCTCTACTAGCCAATTGACTATGAGTGTATGGTAACCTAAAACTTAAAAACAAATAGTGTATTGCATCGGTGTAATATGTCGGACTGTCGGCAATGTGAAGTGAGGCGCACGTGCCGTGTGTCAGCTGTCTGTCGTTTACGCGTCTCGTTAGGTTGTGCGTCGTCGCCCGCCAGCCACGCCACGTGGCCTGTCGCTGCGCTAATCTCGCTATTCAAAACACAATATCCAGTTACTAAAGACAGTAACTTCACGAAAATTTATAAATAATTAAATATTAAAATCAACAGGTTGACTGTGAAAGCTGGAAACGTGCGAATCTTATTGCTGGTAGATAGACACATCACACTGTTTGTCACTGTCAGCTGTCACTCCGCCATTTTAATTTTCGTGTAAATTATACAAATTGACATTTGGCATGTTTTGTCATCATCTGAGCAAGCTTTTTAATGGGACGCTCTTTTTATTAGGTACTTTTGTACTTTTCGGTACTTTTGTGTAATAGTTAGTATCTAAGTAAAGGCCCGTTATTTATCATTGCCTCAGTTATTCATACCTCACTTTTGTTTTAACTGGCAGTAAGATATATCTGAGACAATAATAATATTACCTTAGTAAATTGCAATTGAAAACTTGTAAATTAGTCCTTAGTGTAAACTATACACTGATTGATTAAGTAAAGCTTCATCGCTGAAGTTAACGTTTTATGATGTCATTGTACATGAAAAATAATGGAGACATAAATATTGTGAAAAGTGACGTTTTGTTAACGACCACAAAGCAATGTGTATAAAGTAGCAGCTCGGCGGGGCGCCACGCTACAGGGAAACGCTTTGCTAATTAAAAATTCTTCTTTGTTTTTGCGTCGAGATTGTAGTTATGCGAGAAATGTTTTATTATTTAACACACGATAATTTATAATAAGTAACGTTAAATGGAAGCGTGAAATTCTTAACTAAACTGAAAGAACATGTGTAAATCAGTTCATGCTGTGCATAGATATTTTAATACCCAGTAAATTGTAGGTTGAGAGAAGATTTTACAGCCATGGCATCATAGTATAATTATTGATACATCATACATTACATTCTTTATAGACTCGTTATTTTATATTTTCTTGTATTATAAAAGGTCTCCCCAAATGTAAGTGAAAATATTTGAAATAATAAGGACTTCTCTTTTTAATCGACACGATTACTGGCTTCACACTGACTAGTGTAGTCAGACAAATTTACCGATTTCTAGTAGGTAGGTACATAGGGTGCGAAAACTGGCGAAAATAAATTTGGTTGTTCGTTATAGGATTTCTTCTTTAAAATTATTTATTGTTTATAATACTTATCAGTAGTAGAAAGTAGTAGGAACCAGTAATGTACAACTTTATAAAAATAAATTTTAATTAAATCAGCTAGTTTACATCGTTATCTAAATTACTTAGTTATCACGTTGTCATCTAACTGGTTACATAAAGTAGGGTTATAATGAAGACAACCAATGAGTGTAAAAGTAAGCTGGAAGCCTTGATTACAAATTATGTATTCTAAGTATATGAATTGGTAATAATATTACATTATCGCAGTCCCCTGTGCGCTGAAGTCATGTGCAAATAAAAAACTAATTAATATCAGTCAGCAATTATAGACCAGTTAACATTAACAAGGTGCCCTTTAATTGTTATCGTTGGAATCAGACTAGTTATGATGTCGGTTTTATGACACTTCCGGCGGAACACCCGACTCGCCATAAAGCTGACCACACAATCGTCAATGTGCAACATTCGCCCTCGTAAACAACGCCACTCATGTACAAATCCACCGGTGTGACTCCCGACAAAATATTAAAACACCGAATGACCCCATATAACTTTATAGCTACCATAAAAAAACTTGAAATAGGTTAGTGTTATTTCGTATGCAACAACACTTAACAAACCGTAGATTTATAGTTATATAACACTGTAAGATTGGATCACTCATAGCTTCATAAATCGATCTCCAGTTAATCATGACGACACGGTTAATGGTAAATACTACAAGAAGCAATTTCTAAGGCACATAAAAGGAAACTCATATCAGCAAAAACGTGAAATTACAATCGGGGGCATAAGGAATATCCAATGAGTGTTCAACAAGATAAACTAACTACTGTGGATGTAGCGATATCTCAATGTACAATTAAACAATTTCTCATGCCCAACACGTTCATCGAGCGTGTCGATAATTTAATAGGTAGCATCTACGTATGTACCTACCATGTAGCAGATATAACTATGTGAGTAGGTTCTATTCAGGATGGAAACGTAAAGTGTGTCCCGAAGATTGTTTCGTAAATTTTAAAGTTATTGTACAACTTTACACGAATGTAAAGCAATGTTTTAGACTCATGTTTAATCCATATTCTGAATTGACACTCAGTCTGAATATCGATTTATAAATCAATAGATTGTATGGAAAGAATAACAGATTTCACAGATTATCCGAACAATTTGTCTTCAGATAAATCGAGGTTCAGACTAAATGTCAATCTGATGTAATAAGTATGATATTTGTATCAAATTTATATCAGTTACTATATTTGCAATTTTCAGAAATGATGGAATTATGATCTGGATACACCTAACGTTTCCAACTTTTTCATCTACTTCTCCTCTATCATTTACTACTACTTATCAATTCTATATTTTTAAACAATAATACATATAAAGACATGAGTGGTGCACATCAGCAGACATTGCGTAGCTCCGAATAGGTACAAGTACATACATGTGCACTAACGGAACAAAATACACAATGCAGGTCAGCAGTGTCAGTACACATTATCGCAAACCACATCCAAGTTATTGAACATCACAGATATTTTAACATTATCTATATAACGTTTCTAAAAGTAATTCATTCTATTGAATTTGTGTTTGATAATAGAGAACGTAGAGAACATTATTTCAATCTGAAACCCTAATAAGCAAAGATTTTAAAATTACTCTTTTCCAAAATAAGTAATATTTTAGAAAAGATTAAGTAAGAAGGTACTTCTTAATGACTTTTGGTAAGAATTTGCTAAAAGTATAAGCAAAGTAAAAGAGTTCAAAACATGGTTCGAAAGGTCATCATTAGTCGTCGCAGCGAGGGAGCAGACATTCTGTCATTATCCATGTTCATTATAATCTACGGGAAGTATCTCGCGCCACCTCCGCACTGCTCGGCTCAGGTCGGGCAGAGATTATGCCTCGTAATTAACTGTTTTACACGCTCCTAATGGCTTCATTTCGCTAATGACCACCTCGGCTCGTCCTTATTTCTATCTGCAAGCACTACAAACTAATTTATACCTTTTACTGGTGATATTAAATTTTATTTTTGATTGTCTGCTATTATGATGTATGGAGGCAGACATCTCCGATCTGTTCATTTGCAGTCACAAAATTAGATTTTCCTCATATTTTTACTACTGATACTGACTGAAAAATTAAAAAAATAGTTTGAAATATTTAGTTGGTTATGATTTGGAGAACGTTCAGAACAGAACAGATTTACTGCAACAATACTTGCAGCTCCGAAATTTTGATTTTATTACGATTATAGCCAAATTGGAAATCTAGGCAATGCAGCACTGGTCGTAACTATTTATTTATACGGGCAACAAATTTCCGCAAATTACATTAGTATCCGTATATATTTTTGTGATTAGGGTATTTAATTTACTGGAAGTAATAATTATTTATTTGAAATGTAAGCATCGTGTAACTTAGTCATTAATGCACTGCTAACTAATAAACTGTTTAACTCTACATTCAATCTTCTTAAATCTGTACTTACAATCTTAAGTACCCTTAGCTCTTTGGAGAGAATTCCCGTAGTTCATGTTAATACAACATTTATCATAAGACAGCATTACCATAATACATACACAACTACGCCTCACCCGCAAGCAATTATTTGTTCACCGTGCTGTTTATAGTCATTACTAATCGAAGTTCAATATTTAAGAGTGCCTAATGACAAAGACTGTGATAGAATACCTACTGAATTTCAACAACAACAACAATTTGATTTCTTGAACCTACTTATTTCTTGAACAAACATGGGCGGTCATTACGCTCCTAACAAACATCTAGATCGAGTCCTTATGTGTCATCTTAGTGGTCGACATTTTGTGGAATAAAACAAGAATAGAATTTATGATTACCTGCAATCAATATAGAGATTTTAACGGGTTTGACGTTTATGACAGTCTTCAAGGAATGTCATAAATGTCAAAATACATATGAATCCTATACATTGAACATTCTATTTTAGACCTTAACAATATTAACCTGTAGAACTGTGTTCGTTGCTCTACCACTTAACATCATGTTTGCTTTATTGATGTCTCTTCTTTCCAGGTACTTCAACACGCTAAACCTGCACCTTTTGGTCATGGAACCATTGGAAAGCCAAGTCATATTTATTTATTGCTAGTAATGGAAAATATTACACTTGCACTTTCTCGTCCTCGTCGTCGTTTCGTCAAATAAAAACCACAGACTACTTATAAAAACTAAACTCTAAGTTACTGACGTAGGGCATTGAGATCGCCAAGAAATACGTTAAAAAACATTATATTTGACAAAACGACGATCAACAAATTGTTAGTTGTCTAGGCGGGTAAGGTGGTAAGCAATAATGGAAATATACAGATCATAATACGAGTTTTAAATATAGGTCCATGAAAATTGTTTTACGTTTATTTAGTTAATTAATAAACTTGTACTATATTGGTTAATGCACCTCATTATACTCATTCAATTACAAGTTAAGAGAACTACTATAATTAATCGGAATTGAAAAATAATAGGTGTCCATGACATTTTCTAGGCAGTTCTTGTCTTAGATTTAAGGTAGTCATCATTCCCTGAACCTTTTTCCCAACTCAGTTGGGGTCGGCTTTCCAGTCTAACTGTGATGCGGCTGACTTCGATATTTTCCGTGAAGCGACTGCCATCTGACCTCCACAACCAATGGTCTAATGACCAATGGCGATATCGAAGTTCCAAGTTAGGCTGGTTGGACTTTTGAGGGCTCCAACTACCCGTAACGACTGCCATAGATGTTTGTATGGCAACCGGGACCGACGGCTTAACGTGCTCTCCGAGGCACTTATAAACCTGCGATAAATACACATATAACTTCGAAAAGCATCGAAAAGTCATTGGTGTGTGCCATGGTAAACCTGGGATCGAACTCGAGACCTCGTCTCAGCAGTCCATTACCCATACCACTAGGCTACCGCGGCTTTAAGGTTTAGATTTAAGGTAGTGTTAGTTAATAAGAATTCTGCCATTAAATATAGATTCATTACTTTTACTTCACCTGTACTTTGATTGTAAATACGTTCTAGAGCCATATCGCAAGCTGGTCTAACTTTGACTCTAAGTTTAATTTTCATTTATAAAATTACCTACTCATAGTATTTGTAGTTTTAATCAATAAGTTTAAAATCTACAAGCGCATTTATACAACAAAGAAATTTGTTGTTTTCTAGTCCAGGAGCCATAACTAGACACATTTGAATATGAACATAATCATAACTTTGATTGAATCACAGTTCAACACGTAGACACATTATTACACGCATTCTTTTACGATGTAACTGTAACGGCTTTTCGCTTGGGCGATTTTTATTGCTCGTGTTATAAACCTAGCAGGGAATGAACTTTTCTTTGTGATTTATATATACCATTTAATTAATATTAATTGTTATCCGTGCCTATGCAAAAATAATAAAACTCGGTAAGTTGATATATAAGTTAATTTTCCAAAGTTTTTAGCTACATTATATTCTAGATGAACACAAAGATTTATCGTTGGAATAAGCATTACCATAATTAAAATAATTATAGAGCTTGCAAAAAAAAAATCAAAATAGCAGTTATTTTAGTGTAATGAAAATAAGGAGAGAGTTAGATAAATAAATTCAGTTGAAATAAATTTAACAATTGATATACTTAAATTAATTTATTAAAACTCATTCAGATTAATTATCAAAGAGTCTGGGTTTTAAATTCTTTCAAAATGAATCGTCTATATATTTAGTAGAAGTTTAATTTTTAATTATTGTAAATGTAGTAGTAATTTGTAGTAGTAGTATTTTTAATACTTTTTAATAACTGTTATAACGAGACACAAGGTGTAACTAAATGATTACGATAAATTATAATTAATGACTTTATAATGCGAATCGCTCTTTAATTAACATATCTATTTTAATGTTTCTTAATTCATATCGATACACTTAGTCCAAAACTGGTTCAAAAACTGGTCAACAAGTTACACTTCTGACCATGGATAGCATAATTATTGTTTTAACAAATATACCAATATCTGAATAGCCGCGGTAGCCTAGTGGTATGGGTAATGGACTGCTGAGATTATGTCTCGGGTTGATCCCAGGTTTTACTATGGCACACACCAATGACTTTTCGATGCTTTTGAAATTGAAATCTGAATAAAATTGTAATTTATCCAGATTCAGACATACACACATACATACGTACAGTAAATAGCCCTTCCGGTGTAGGCAAATTTGTATTAACACCCACTTTTTACCAGTCAATATATTAGATCCCACGTAATTGGAGGTGAGCCTATTGGCGGTTTCGGGTCTATTGTTGACACTATTGTATATTTTTGATATTAAAAAGCCATATATCGTTTAGCCGCCTTGTACGACCCTCATGGCAAGAGATGGAGTGGCCCAAATTCTACTCTGCCGGGGACCTTGCGACGGGCACGCATTCTTGATTTGATAACTGTATTATACTCTTTCATCCTTTCATAGTATAAATATTTTAATCTGCTGTTGTTTTTTTTTCCGGATTCTGGTTGCGACACAGCCCACAGCCTAGCCTTATCGGCCCCCAAAACGTCTCCTAATAGTTTATCCTGAAGTTGCTTCATGTCCACTTTATCCCACGTACGCTGAATGTGTATTCCTTCGAGAATCGACTCTCCCGCACTGAAGGATCCCGCAGTGGTTTTAATTAATTTATATAAAATGATTCGTTAAGTATATCTCCAGGGTTACTAGCATACATTCACAGAGACATTTTTCCCAATACCTAGGTATTATACTTTGTAAAATATAGCTTGGGTCCTATGACAGATGTCAAAATGAGGTTCATAGGGATGTCCAAAATTCGATGAAAATATCGATACTACCAGCTATTATTGATGCATGTTACATATAATTAGGTTTAATATAATTGTATGTATGTATTTAACTGTAATGAGAACGGAATATACGTAGCATACAAGGCGTCGGCACTCGTACTGATGAGAATGAGTGGAGTGGATCAGTGGAAGTTCATATCAAACAAGATGTTGGCGCGTGTATCTTATG
This sequence comes from Pelosia muscerda, assembly GCA_963691645.1. Taxonomy (NCBI): domain Eukaryota; kingdom Metazoa; phylum Arthropoda; class Insecta; order Lepidoptera; family Erebidae; genus Pelosia; species Pelosia muscerda. The sequence continues at coordinate 13,724,927 of OY829100.1, forward strand.
CCTATATCATGGCCCAAGAGCCAAACGCGGCGTGTCTTCTTACAAAATCCAAAAACAGGTTCAAGGCGTTGATGGATTGAATGTAGGATTTTATTTACTCATTATTATTTAGGATCAAGTATATTGAAATATAAATATTATTATGTTATTTAAATACCTAAGCAGTAAGATTAAATTCTAATTATTTTTTTCTTATATTATTTTCAATTTTAAATTAAGCTTTATTCAAAATATGGATAGTTTATAGTATGTGGTCACGATGATTCATCGCCCATCACTAATTAGCTCGGTATGCCCATAAAGTATGACATTGACAGCTACTACATTCATTATTAGAAAATTCAAGACTTCATGTGCGGGATTTCACTGACAGCTGTCATAGGACCCAAGCTACATTTTACAAAGTATAAGTAGGTATACTTATATCAACAGTATCTAGCCATGCCCATTTATAAGTACAACATTTAATGAAAACTTAAAGAATTGCAACACATTGTAACAAAATATAAAGTAGGAGTTACAGCGAGTAAATAAATGTAGATACGAGACGACACTAGTAAACACTTCTATGTCAACATTAAATGCAAGGCTAATGAAACTTAACGCAAATAGGTGCTATCGAGCCAGGGTGGCCAACAAGCTCCACAGGGGGGAGTACAGTACAATACAGAATACATTAAATTATCTGAACAAGAGGACCAACTAAATGAATTTAGGTAGATACGTAACTGTTTACAATCGATTCATACAGTACAGAAGTCCTTAATACTACCTACCTAAAAATATATCATTTTAAATTTCGTAATTATCAACATAGCTCAATTGCGTTAGTTACGACTTTTGAATCCCACCGTTGCGTTCTACTCATACGGTCATGACAAAGCTGCATGAGAAATGATGTCAATACCTACCTGTAAAGTGTAACGAATCATAAACACATTGTAATTTTATCAATAGGCTCCAAAAGGCTCATTAATGATTTGAAACCTTTCAATCCTCTCTTGTCTCTATCTTAAGGACTAATAAATAAATAAATAAATAAATCACACATTATTAAAGATCTAAAGATCTAGTAAGGTTTGTTTTCTTAATGCAACTAAATTCCGATTCTAATAATACCTGAGCATAGAAAGAATACAATAAAACCTATGTTAGGAGAACCTACCTTATTGTAATAATATTAAGGTAATGACACGAGTGCATAATATGAAGTATTGAATCTTTTCATCGACAACATGCACAAAAAAAATTATATTTTTTTCAGGCAGTGTAATAATATTATGTTCCCATGTGCAGACATGTGGGCAATTAAAGATTGATATCGGCACTTAACCGAAGTCAGCTGCTGATGTAATTAGCGATGCGACTTGCGACTCACACCACGGATTTATTATGTTCTTTATTACACGGTGAGCTAATTTAACTTGCCTAATTAATTGAAAATAGTGAATAATTGCGACCACATACGGGGCAATTTAATGACACTGCGTCCAGGTAAATTATGTAATTCAAATACTGCAATATTTACTTTTAATCGTTAATGCTGAGCAAACCCTTAATAATCATAACTTAACAAGGTACAATAAACTACAGTCTTTAAAATAACATTCATAATAAACGAGACATCCTTATTGATGTTTGTGTGCGACGCATAAAATACAACAAACCAGCAATTGTGTTGGATTCTTGCAATTTACTGACCTGTTTGAGGAAGTTTTTTTGTGAAAGTAAAACTGATTACATACTGCTTGGAAATTATTCGTTATTGGTTTTGCAATATGATAGAGATGAGCTATTTGTGAGATTGATGGGGGCGCTCGGAGGTTGTGGTGAACTAGCTAGTGTGCTCGTATGCATTATACGCTCACTCAAGGGCGCTGTATTATATTGGCTGTGTGACGGACAGAGGGCACGGTCGTTAGTGTGACCACAACATTATCGATGATGGATGATCACAGCCGGCGCCATCACTGTATACCGACACCCGACAAATTTAATTTAGATTACTAATGTTTTATGTGTATTTATTATTTTATCTAGGTACTTAAAGACAATATGTTTTTATCTACTTATAGATAGCCTTCCTTGTAAGTAGTTACCACCACAAGGAATTTGAGAACCAAACTGTCAAGAATAACGGGTTATTTTTATTGACACTTCATGTCACCTATATTTGCCACTATCCTCAAGAAGTAGCGCAAGTACCTACTTACTATATCTTGTTAACTAAGTTACATTTTTATCTATATTCCCATCAATGTAAAGAAAAATAAATTATACAAAGTTACAAAGATTCTCGAACATCTCAAGGCGGCTTCAACGTACGCACATAAATTTTATGACTTAGGTAGCTATGTAATTAAGTTTTTATGCGTACAAGGTAACATTCGCAGGTTTCAAGCGCCAAGATAATTAAAAACTACCTTAATTGCAACTCTAGCGATTGAGAATCTTGAATCATCAACACCTTACGACCAAATATGTAAACATGGAGCATTAAACAGAAGTCAAATGTAGTTTCGCTACATTGAAACTCATTCGCAATATTTGTGAGATTTAGAAATGATGAGCGTGAGAGTAGACAGTGACGGTAGACACTGTAGACAGGTAGGTTGTGGAGTATGTATGTGTATGATAGGGGAGGCGGGTGGTAAATGCAGTCGGTCGTGGCGCTAACGCGTGCGGGGCAACGGAGTGAAGCGCGAGGGGTGTGGTAGGGGTGCTAGGGAGCAGACGTCGTCGAGGAGCGTCGGAGGCTGCGATCGATGAAGCGCGGACACGCCTCGCGCACGCCACCGCAAGCCGCAATCTACACTCATTGTTGAATCAACCGCTGCTTCTTCGTTTCTATACTTGCAACTCCCGTAGATGTTACAAAAACGTACCTACTCCGCAAGTACGTATAATGTAAACACTGATCATCTGTGATCTGTCAGACAAAAAGCAGGTCTCCAAAGTCAACTCAGAATATTCCAAATGAATCAAATCTCGTTTTGTAGTAAATGCATGTGAGCTGTCAAGATATCTTCCAAATGCGATGAGCGTGTTAAACGACTGTATTGTGATGCGCTGTCACTGCGGAGGCCGGTGCCTTTGCCTGAACCTTTACTACTTCGATATTATCTCGCATAGCGGAGTACGAGCCTCTTACTATTTCAGAGATCCGTGCCGGTAAAAATAGTAGACTAAATTAATCTGACATTGATAGATTTAAAAAGTTTACCTTTATTATTCTTTTATAAATATTTATTTTATTAGATTCTTTCGAGAAAATGCCACGACCACAACACTTTTAGTGGTATATCTCGCCTACACTATAACTACAAGAAAACTAATTACTATTTCTATTTAGATCAGAAAAAATGCAGTAGGAGCATTTACTTTTTTCGATCTAAATCGATATTGAACAGTTACCATACTAATTAACTACTTTATTTCATTACATTAAATAATATATTCTTAAAATGAATTATTTAAGTGTAATACTAAATAAGTGCCTATACTTATACTAATTTAGTGTTACACTTAAAGAATTCGATATAGTTAGTAGGTAGGTATTAGGTATACCTACATAGGTATATACTAAATAATTGAACGTTATAATTACCATAATATGTCTGACAGACATTGTTTTTTAAAGACACTTTATATCCTCAATTTATAGATAGCTGTAATCTGTCTACACTTAAAAAAAAATACAAATATTTCATCTTATCTATGATCTTGTCAAAACGGTTAGTTAAACGCGGGATCAGGCGACGAGTACAAAACGAGTGACATTTCGATGTGGATATAGACCGCCGCGAGCGACGGGTTACTGCCGCACCCAAGATACACACCACATACATATAAATCTAAGTATCGAAAGGCTATAAGGTTCATTTTGTCAGTGGTAATAGAATTCAAAAGTAAGATAATAATTTTGTGAGTGACGATCAATTTGAATTCCTCAGGACACTGATCCGTCATCGATAAAACATTCTAACACCTTTTGGTGACAAGTCAGTTGTGAACTTGTAATCCCTGAGATTAAAAACGTCTCCATTAATAGTTCTATCTAACTAAAAGCTTTAAACCAGCGACTGGTAAAAACCGACTCGATTTAAAATTGTATTTTACATACGCGTAATTGCTTTATATATCCACTAATACGTCGTTAATTTCGCCATAATGGCGCTGACGGAGGCAAATTATGAATATTATATCTATAAATTCTTTTATCTTCCGACCGCTCCTCCATAATTTACAATCATAAAATAATAACCACTATAGTTAAGCAGGTTTAATGAGGCATCAGTCAAAATTACTACGCTTTGTATTTTGTATAATGCTACCAATGTAAGCTTAAACAACCGCTCCAAATGTTCAAATATAAAACAGACATATACATATTCTTACATACATTTCTTAACCCTATGTAAAGTTCCAGGTGAGTTGGCAACAAGGGCTGTTCGATGCGAGGGAACGAATTTGACTATTTTCGTGACGCTCCTGTAACCTTCTACCTAAGCACAGTTTTCTGTGTGAGAAGGTATACCTAAGAATAACATTGCTTCCGTATTCTGAGCATTCATTTACACACTATCTATATCATTTACATGCATAGTTCTTTTAATAACAGCTATACGTACCTACCTAGTTATATGAATATTGAGGACATGACCGGATTTGTGTATAAACTATTGTAAGTCACGCGACACCGAGACAATAAAAACTTATCAAACCTCTTATAGCTAATTAGGCTTACGCTTATTGTTATTTATATGTTACACGATAGGCATTTACAAGTCAACGGAGTTCATGATAGCATGAAAATTTGTCAAATAGATTCATAGGCATAAGATTTCTGAACGTTGCTCGGCCTGACATAAAAAATTTGAAACTTAGTAGGCAAGCGATAATTCTTTTTTTTTTAATTTATAGGACGCTATTAACTACTAAACGGTGTGATTATTCATAAGATAGTGTCAAGGTTTTCTCGATGGCTACGCTTGACGAGACAGCTTGCACCTGTAAGGTCGGTCGATCTAATTCATCCCAATGTTAATGTCGGTGGCAATGGTAGTTCTGAGTAGCGGTATCCCGTACCGATGACCCAACGCTTACGTAACCCGACGCTACACCTGTCTCGATATGAAATAATTTTTATTTACAGAGCCCTCCGGAGGTTATCAATATTCCGTTGTCGCATTCAACATCGAGCCCCATGCCCGTATATAATGTTACATTGTGGAGTCCTCGATGAGGATTTATGTAAGATAAATATGAAAATAAATGAAATCAATTATTTAATCTATAATATTAGTGTTTTTCAATTAAATAGGCACAGTGGGCACCAAAAGTTCCTGGACAAATTTAAAACCATAATTGTTGCCATTACAAATCAAATCATTTATTTTTTTGCAGAAAACCCTGTTATAATTGTGTCGTCAATATAATATTAACACATACGTACACAACTACTAGTCTACTCATTAATGTAATTAAGTTTAAGCCACTACTTGCATGAGTTTACTTATTTTCTTATAAAGAAACACGACATGGATCTAGTATATTTTATTAACACTATCTATACTTCTTGTTAAACTAGACTTCTTAGGCTAGGCTGTCTTAGGATTATAGACCTTAAAGTGTTCAGGAACTTATGGACACCACTGTATTTCATAAGTTTATAAAAATTGATTGAGCGCAACCGGAGATATGACCAAAAGTAGGTAATCTGTGCCAAAAGTCGCGATACATGGTAGGTACTTGAAAGGGTGTACCCGCGGTTACTAGCCGTGGTATAAAATATTTACACACGTATTGACTTCAATAAACACGTGTCAATTACCTACTGGTGCATTTACGGTAGATAAGTATCGAGCAAAAAATAAAACTACTTCCAGTTTATGAGTTCATATATGATAAAGAAACAGACAGTTAGATCACTGATAGCAATTAAAAGCTTCTAGTATTTATATCTTTTTTTTATTTTAACTCAGTTACTTGTTTTTGTTTAATAATCTCATAGACCCGTTCAATTAAAGATTATTTACCTTTCGTCTACGTAATTTATATACCTACGTAGGTACATCATTACAAGTATCGACCAGCTATATTTCGGCAAAAAGTGTATAATGATGAGCTGTCCATTCGTGAAAAAACCTGTATACAATGCATTGTATGTACATTCGTGTCATCAATCATCAGCTTTGCCACCCTGTGACGAATGCCAACCCAAACACCATTGTAACCGATGCCACCCACACGCGTTCGAGAAGCGTATTCACTCCACTTCTGCACTTATGACATCGCAGCTATTCGCAGCTATTGGGTGATTCCGCATCAACCTTTTAATTGTTTTAAACAATTTAAGCGTCCAGCATACCGATGTGTGTGTTTAGTGCCTATATTATTGGGATAGGGCTACAATGACACAATGCTACGACAAATTGTTTTAAGGAATAGATGAGACGTATTATCACAATAACGCATGCGGTATTATCGATCTATAAACACAACGCTTCTGTGTTATCATTCATATTAATTGTGTCTTCTTTATAAACTGTTCATTTCGGTTGATAAATTGCAACCCATTTTAGTTGTTTATTGAAGACTGAAAAATTATAGGTAAAATGTATTAGCACTGGGAAATGTCGATATAACTTGTTGATGCTACAAATTAAACATAAACTAATGAATACATGCATACGCAGATTATATATACCATTACTTGCAGGGTGTTAGAGAAACGCAGACATATGGTAGTACTCCAGGTTCACTAAATACGCACCAGGCATAAAAATAATTTTGCTTTGAAATATTTATTATTCATTTGTGTTTTTGTATTTAGGTAATAACACTATTTCACTTTCCATCATGCACTGTAGTGGTACATTAGCTAAAACACGCAACAGGAAGAATTTCTATCTTAATATAGATCGAAGGTTTCTCGACACAATCTTTTCATCGGCCACTACAATAGATTTTGTGATAATTAATAGCTCAGCACACTTTACACAGAAGAGCCTTCTCAGAACATCCCCTGTTGTGAACAACTATCAACTATGAATGGCTGATAGGTATTGTTTGTTCATGTTTACCACACACGATGACAATCTGGTAAATGTAGATAAATTAGCGCTCAGGTTTCGATCTCTTTAGATATATATTATTACTCAAACGATTGTCATGCTCTCCACAAGAACGAATTTCCCTCTTTAAAAATTTCAAACATTCGTAAGGTTGAAATTTTGAAAAACACACTACACTCGTTTCCCAGAAATAGGTATACCTACCCGAGTGTAAGGTGTAAGGAGAACACTCTCGAAGACGAAAGCCCTGGTAGTACTCCTAGTAGGTACACAACATATTGGCATAAAAAAATTACGGCACGGCAATTTTTTTAACTTGCGTTGTTCACTCTGCATCGTGTTAGTATGGCTAAATAAAACAAAAAATTTATGGAAAAAACATGAACTCACAAGATAGCGCTACTTGTTTTTTTTTTGCAGTAACGCTTTTTTATGAAATTTTCGTTCTGTATAATTGTTCTGTATAATTTTTTTTTTTTTTTTTTTTTTTTTTTTTTTTTTTTTTTTTTTTTTTTTTTTTTTTTTTTTTTTTTTTTTTTTTTAAAGGCAGGTATAATATAATGATACCTGCCTTATTTTACCATCAAAGATTGAATTATTTTCACCGTTTATCCCTTATTTAATTGTTATCTCAAATAGGTACCTATGCTTCTCTTAAATCTTTAAGACGCATTTATTTTAAATCAGAAGCAGGTGTCGCTATTCCATTTTTCATATTTTAAAAACGACGGACTTGTATAAGTACTTCATTAATTCTGCCCAAATGATATCCATCAACGATTACAGTGGTTAAAAGTCCGTTTTATTCGTAAAATCAAAAAAGTATGTAATTCATAAGTATACATGAATTATATAGGTAGAGGAAAAACCATAATCAGTGATGATAGTCAGCCGTCTAAACGCGTAAATAATTACAAACAAAAACTCATAAGCCACTTTTTACGAAGTAAGTGCTATTTTAAGTCTTGACATGCATAACTTCATTATCATTCATTATTATGATCTTGGGTAAATACACTTGTATCTACCACTATAACAATAATTATTACATTTACCTTCCACCACATCTGTCGAAGGACTGTTGGCCGCTGGAGCAAACAGTCCTTGAGTAGAGACCGCGAGAAAATAAACGGGAGGTAGGACTTGGTAGGACGCCCCTTAGTCAGAGACCGACCCCTGAATAACATGGCTGGGACTGCCTGGATGCGGAGCGCGGGAGCAGTGGTGCACATTAGGAGAAGCCTATGTCCAGCATTGAACTGCAATAGGCTAATTGTTCTAAAAATACCTACCTACATTCATAAGTCTGTCATCATTTCAATTATAGAATTATTTCGTAATTATTCTTACGTTTCAATGAGTAAATTAAGACAAAATGATATAACGAATTACTACTGTAATTGGTAAATACCTATAGGTTCTAATAACTATTTCGACTAAGCAGGCATATCCATAAAGTTCGATTAAATCGGGTATGGTTTGCCTCAGGGAATGTATCCACCGCATGTGCAATTAATTGGCTTATCGTGAGTTTATTGATTCGGTAAGGTGATCCGTTTTAATTACCGCCATCGCTCATTTGCTTTTGATTGGCTCCTAACATACCTACATCTCTAAAGCACCAAGCTTCTAATTGAACCCGACCAATTTAAAGATTGCTCTCAAGCTAAAGTGGACTCATGGCTGATCACGTTCATACAGTTTATTCGGTTTGCTGTTTTAATTAAGCAGACTATTAAATTCTCCAATCATAATGACAAGCACTACAATTCAATTATTTTTCAGTTTGCGGGTGAAACTTTATCTACCTACTACAAAACAAACCCGAATCATGAAAGTTTTTAAAGACCATTTTATTAGACGGGCAAGATATAACTAAAGTAATTTTCATTTAGTCACGAGAGTATCAACAGGGGAATGTTTTTAATATTCTATTGTACTTCCAGCTGCAATATTACTTTGGCTCCATAGCATTCTATAATTTTGTATCGTAAAAAGAGTAACAAATATAAAAGATGGTCGTCGAGCATATGTCGCGGCGCGTGGAGCCTGCTATTAAACCTAATTGACAGTCCGCACACGAACTGCGCGACTACTAATATTTGTCACTTCCCCTCTCCTAATGATACGTTACGCACCTACGACCGAGGGAAACTTTTCAAAATAAATAAATACTTCGGATGTCTGTCACAACTTCACAAGTGCCTACTTTATGTCGTGTCGTATAAACCGCATGGCATGCGGTTCCTGAACTGACATCTATGAACAAAACTTTTTCAATGTATGCAGTACCTATATAAATACTTGAATTATAGCTTGCTTGAAAGTGAATAAATGTATACGTTGACTGATGTTTAACAAATGAGATGTTCATAAAACTGTTTTCAATATTATCTACTACTCATTTTCTCAATAAAATGAGTGGTAACTGACTAGGTAATTACCCGCTCAATAGCAGCCAGCCCTCGTAATGTAATACTGCAACAAACAAAGTTATCAATAATCACGATTTTGGTAATGGCCTAGGGCGGACGACGAGTTACAGTACAACGGACTCATAATAAAGATATAATATCAACGATGGTGTACTCTCCCGAGGGTGACGAATTGCTTGTACGATTAACTCTTAAACGACAAATAGAGGAACTCCCTTCCCGCAGGCCTCCCGCTTAGGGGTGAACTAAGCCACGACTTCCGCTAATTATTCGGAGGGAGCGGCTCTGTGAATATCGCTGTCCCCCTCGCACTCTGCGAGCCGATGCACATCTCCGCAAAAACTCTCTGAAAACCAAAATTTTCCTTTCTCCCGACGGGTGGTCATATTTCTTCCCTCTCGCTCCCATTAAACACACCGTAAACGCTTTCCTTTTTTCACGCCCTCGCTCTAATAGAAAGGCAAATTACGAGCTTACGGGCGCGGACGGGTGGCGATGTACGAAACCGCCGCCGCGACCGGCCTCTTGCATCCCGTTTTTTCTCACTGTTACCTATATTTCCATACTCCTCGAGAAAATGGGGGTGAATACGTGAACTTTCATGTCATATGTTTATAGTCTTATCTATCAGGACACCACGAGGATAACATGACACACAATGTAATATGTATGTTTCAGATTACTGCCTACTAGATACTGGATAGGAATGGAATGCACATAAAAATAATGAAGTTAGTCTTTAAATCTTGTAGCTGTGTACCCAAAGGAGTAGATTCAGATCACCATCATCACTACATAGTACAAAAAAAAGTTGCTTTCCACTGTCTGTCCACACAGGGATAGACAGACTTTGTTTCTTGACTTTGATCTCAATGAAGAACGAAACTGTAAAACGAATTTTGATGTGAATTTTTTGATAGATAAAGTGATTTAAGATAAAGTTTCATGTGTATATAACATCATGCTACAGCCAACAGGTGTGGAGCAGAAATAAAAATGTTGCAAAAGCGTAACACATCTTATGTGACGCAGCTAGCCTATAATAATATACCTATTAAGGAATATTATATTAAGGAATCCAATATAAGTAATGTTCTGAACTTGTTTTTAATATTATAACCAGAGTCATGACTTTTCGCATCTACCTATTAGATATTCTTACTCATTTGAAAATAATACTGTTGGTTTAACTTAAAACTTGAAATAAAAACGACTGTCCGTTTGATTAATACAGCCCCGAACCGAGCCGAGTAAGATATCGTAACATAACCAAATGTAAACATGCCGCAACCAAATTGACGAGCAACTCGCGTGACGTCACACACACAATATTATGCTACCTTAACACCCCTTCACTTTCACATCACGACACAGTGTACACAGTCCTTTAGTTCGAAAGAAAGCAGTATAGGTAGATAAAATTCACTTTCTGGTAACAAAACAAAATGGTTCTTTTTTTAAGCAGCTAAGAGGAAGATTTGTGCGAATAATATTACCCAGTACTTAGTAGTACAATATTTGATAAAAAGCTAACTAGTTAAGTTAAAAATATTGAAAATATTGATTATAGAGAGACAGAATGTTTTAATTACAGAATTACTACATACCTACTACTACATAGCTAATATTTAATCGCATATTGAATGCTCAGTGATATCTTTTGTGACAACAGTTTACAAAATAAGTTATCGATTAAAGGAGGGTGCGGTACCTACACTTCAGGTTTTTCAGTTCCAATTTTAAATAATAACAATATATACAAAGTTTTTGAAACTGGTACCTTGACTAGCCGAATTATCTCACGGTACATATAAAACTGTACCGATCGCGATTGCTATTCAATACAGCTAATCTTTAAAGTAGTCTCGCAGTATCAACGAGCTAAGTGTTCCGATACTGAAGCAATTCCGATGCTAACCTATCACCAGTAGCCTTAGCACAAAATACTATCGAATTCGTAATGTAAAGGTATCGACAGAATGGAGCATTGCGATTGGCGAGTACACACGCACACAGGTTCACAAGAGGCAGACACCGATCACAATGCTCCGTTCTCTCGAAACCTTTACATTACGAATTCGATAGAAGTTCATGCTAGTGCTACAGGACTGTCCATCGATAGCTAGACCCGTAAAAGTTCGCATTTCGGTAAGTGATCGTTCGGTTACAGCCTCATTATTCTAAAAATATCCTTTAACAACGACGCTTCTTGCCCACATCACTAGTAACAAACCAAACATTTTACTCAAATCAACCTATAGTTTCATGATTCGTTAATGAGCTGGTGTGATTGTAGGTTGGTTCATACGAATGGCAGTCATTTTCGAGTTATCGACTTAACACCGCCACGGAAATAGAAAATAATAACTTCATCGCTGGGCGGCGACACGTACGGTTATAATTTGGGCACATTAGACGTCATTTGTAGGAAAACTTGCGTCATAGTGCGCTACCTAATCATTATACAACTCTATTTATAACTTTTCTTTTGTTTTGGTTTCGTTGACGAACCTGGGTTTGTAACTACGACCGAACCTAGTTATTAAGATAACGTTTTAATCACACTAGTGACAGTAACTTGCACACATCTTGATTTCAGTTCGAATCATTTTTGGAAACCTACATTAATTATCTCATAAGCATCTATAGTTGCGGCATGCTATGATTTCCGTTTGGACACGACTGGGTTTGCTCGTTTTTTTTTTGGTGTGTGAAATTTATTTTCTTCTGCGCGAGTTTCGCCATATTTTTCTACAGTTATTGGTCTAAGAGTTCGTTGCCCAATATAAACTTAAAAAGAGAAAACGAATAAAACCAGTTATGCTAAAACAGCCATCATAGTGTACCGCAACTATTAAGGACTTAATTATAGTTGGCGAAATGTGGGCGTGTAATACACCTCTGTCTACACCCGAGGATTACAGGCGTGAGCATATGTTTGTATATATGTATGTGTAAATTGAATTATTATGCATTCTGAAGTTTATATTTAACACGTATATATCTGGGCCCATTAAGGGTGTATAATGAGCCCATAATGGGCCCAGCTATTAATATGAGCTATACCTAAGTACGAATAAATAAGTAGATAATGTTGTTATTAGGATGATAAGTAATTACTTACTTACATAATACAGCTGTATCCTAGATGCTTATTAAGTAAAACCACGAATTGTTCTACTGTTTTATATCCCAAATAAAATAAATAAATGAACCACCTATTACGATGGCGACAAACATACATTGAGTAGGTACATTCTTTTAATTTTTACTTCATTTGAAATAGATCAAAATGTAAGAGATATCTCCTGAGTTTCTCTAAAAGAAAATGGTTTATCTTCTTATAGTTTACTGGCAACACCGAAAGAAACACACAAATAATAATAACTATTATTAATTTTATTGTGAATATAAAATTGAGATATCACCACTTTACAATCTCATTAAAGTCGTAAATCTGAATTTCGCTATTAGCCGCGGTATATAAGATCAATAGAATAAATTGTTTGATTACCTCAAATGAAGCTAAGTGTTTTTATGATAATTACTGTTGTGTTTATGATGTAAATATACTGACACCGATTTGATGTATATTACTTATTATACCTACAAGCTTAGGTAACATTATTTGTAGAGTTCAATGTCACCGAAATATCGAAATCAACCCTTACTTCCGCGCTAGAGCTACGATTACGTTTTTGTTACGACGGGTTCGACCACCCCGAATCGACATAAAAATAATTTATTCTTACCGAGGGGTAGCTGTGAAAATTTAACGCTCTTACTTGAAAAAAGTGACACCACATGACGATGTCGAAATCGACATCTATACTTTACTTTTTGGTAACGTGTGAGTGTGACAAATAGCTACCACATTTTTTAGCTTACAGCCTGAAGCGGTGTTTATGATTTATCAAGTTCACGGTACAACTGGCGCATAAATAGTATCGCTTCCGTATGTTGAAACGCTGATCGAAACGACACTAACGACCTTTTTAATTAGTAACTCGACAGATGAAAAAAAATCATCTGCCACTTGGTACACATAAATAATTGCATATCGTTACAATCGGTACACAAATTGTAGGCTACTTCACTACAACATAGTATAAAACAAAGTCGCTTTCTCTGTCCCTATATCCCTAAGTATACTTAAATCTTTAAAACTACGCAAGGGATTTTGATGCGGTCTTTTTAATAGATAGAATTACTGAAAAGGAAGATTTTTATGTATATAACTACAACCAACTGGTGCGAAGCAGAAGTGAAAAATGTTGCAAAAACGTGGTGACGCAGACGAAGTTGCGCGGGTCAGCTAGTTTAATATACTTAGAAATGTTAATACAAACGTAATACAAATCAACATATAAACGGCGGTAACGATGTGATTCCATATAGGCTGTCACTCTATTAGGGCGATAACAAGGCCACTTTACTGTCAGCGACCAAAAAGAGCGTAGTCAATTCCTTAGTATTTCCAGAGAGGTCGCTATGGCAGTGGTAACGAGAAGCGGGTCGGGGGTCGCAGTCGCGGTCGTCGATGGCTCACAATGGCTCGTTTAGAGGCACAATGCCGCCCCCTCGCGGCCCACTTCATTACGCGCTTATTGTACCACACACGGGCACGCGCACCTAGACTTGTGACTCCTGTGACCCACCAACGCCGCCGGTGGCCTACCAAAACAATCCAATTTAACCAGGCCTTTGTTTCCAATAACGGACAAACAGAGCGTTAAAACTTTAATGCAGTTACCTATATATCTCGTAAATTCTAAATAATCTCATAATAATTAGGTACGCATAATAATAATATTGTAAAGGATAACTCATTCTTAATCGTAAAATATTATATAAGTTTTTTTTACCTCATCATAAACGTGCCGGTCTCTAGATTCATCTAAGGAGCTTCTGGCGTTACGTTGATTTTAATAAGCGAATTAAAGCAATCAATCACAATGAATCGACGAGCTACACTACAGTGACGGAATAGTAAATCATTATCTATTAAGCATCGAATGTTCGGCTAATAATAGCCAAGATAATATCTCATTGACCGTAGTGAGTGGAATGGCATTGCGCGCGCGATTGAAACGATTACAATGGGCGTAGGAGTAAAACCAACACGAGCCTGCGCCCGCGCACACCGCACAATACCGATCTCACAATGGAGGGCTAATTGTGCGTCGTCGACAGCCAGACACCACCTCATTGTTACAAACGTTGAAACTGAGATTCGACGTTGTTATTTATGTTAAGTTAAAGCTTTAGGCCGCTTCTGTGCTATCAAACAAGCTTTCCAAATACGAAACACCTCTATTGACCTCTTGTAATGTTAATCGATGCGTAAAATTAACTTAGAAATTCGATTATGACGGTACAGTCAAAAACTCACATCGAGAACATCTTCAATGTAACGTCAACGAGCCATGAGATGAATGATGATTACTCTCTATGAGATTCCCAAAATTGCCGGCCGTTGTTCATGATTACGTAATCAATCTCCGTCTGTATCTGCCGTCGGCCTTTCATCGAGGAGCGCAGGCGCATCACTCTCACCTGTATTCACCGCTTTTTACACCTTTTTTCGTAATTATTTAAACTCGCTTATTATGTTTTAGGCGTTAATGCCTGTTAAATGACTACCCTCTTAATGTTCTTCATCGGTTCAATCTCGTATGAAGTAACATGTATAATACTTTATAAATTATCTTCAAATTTAGTTTGAATATGGGTGTGACGATGCTGTATAAGCTTAATCATTTTGAAATAAGGAATAAAGTGACCGCTTCAAAATGATAATGTAGAAAAGTTTAACTCGAATCTTCATTATTAGCTGGTAAATCACATACTCGAGTTGAGTCAACAATGTCCTGAGAAATGTTAGTATGTTTTTGGTAATATGTAGAGAAATGTGATGATTGGGATATTTATTAAACGAGTATAAGCAGAGCTACACAGGCGGGCGTGCACAGTAGCTGACAGTTCACACCGGCACCGATGCAAATCACATCGTGCGTGGGTGAAGCCTTATTGTACGCACATCTCATTTTCTCGCATTGAAGATACAGTTATGTACCATACGCTAATTTAACTTTCAACATTTATATTTGTAAAATCAACCTACAAATTTACTACTTTTTTATGTGTTTTATATCTAGCAATCAACCTAGGTGCTTGGTATTAAGCTAGAGTTTATGAAGTTTGATAGGCCTTGAATAGAATCAGTCTACCGATTAATTAGTTTGACATTTACTAAAACATACCTAGTACTTAATATTTTGTTTGTCATTTAGTACCTATATCGTGCTACATTTTGTAAAAAGGCAAAAATTTTACATGGATATATAACTATTTATTGTACACAATAAAACTATAATTTACAATATGTGCACAAATAGCCGACCTTATCACCAATGGCGATCTTTTTCAGTCAACCTTTGAATAGACAGGAAAGTACAGAAAAAGCAAAAGTTTTAGAGAGTTCCCTCATTATTTATTAACCGTCAATCAGTAGAGAGGTCAGTGATTGAACAGTAACTGGATAAAGATCGTTTCATTGATGAGCAATCGATTATAATTTCATTTATTTGGATAGTTTATATTTTGTTGCAGTCAGACATTTTTTTTGTATTGAATCAAGTTCTAAATTTCAATATACTATTACATCAGTTACCTATTTATTTTAAACCTGTACAGTCCCCCAAGTTCCCCAATATTGTAAAACTAGATATAATATAGATATGAATATGTTAAGTTTCAAGACTAGACGCTATACAAATTTATAATAGGTACACAATATCCATTGGTAGAACCTTGTAATAAGTTTATTTACGAATTACAACAATACAATAAATTATAGTTTTAATTAGTTTTCAGTATACCTACCCATAAGTAGGTAGGTACATAGTAATTTTTTTAATTGCAATAGGTTAATAGCGACTTAATGGATTATCAAACTATCTTGCCGAGTACCTACTCATTACAAAGACTGATCTTATCAGCTTTTCTTTTTTTTCTGGTAACTGCCGCTTATACCACCTAACAAGGTTTATTGTGAAGTAACTATGTCGGAACTGACTCGAACCATTTTTTCTTCACTGTGGGTCTATTACCAGAATGTTAGATTACAATTAGAAACAATACAAAAATGATTAATATCAATTAAATTCTACATTTATAAGTCACTGAAGTTACAAAATTGTAAAAAAGCCGTTCAAAAAATATAAAAATCACGTAAGTAATTTTTAATTGAATTAATTTTCGTACATTGAACTCTTTTCTACAGCGTTGAGTGCGTAGAGGTGTCAAATTGAAAGGTGCATTAGTGCAAAATAACACGTAGCCACGAAAATTTCAATTAAGGTTAATGCACATGTCGGCGTACCCCTTCTCTTCTCACCCCGCACCCTCTGCCCTCATATTCGATTTATTAAAAGCGATTACGACGCGAGCTAAACCGACGCCCGATTGACTTTGCACTTGCTTTATAGCTGCCGATACATTTTGATCCCCTAAAATATGATAACGATATTCCCGTCTACGGCATTATTACATGTAGCAGGTGATTTAATAATAACTTCATATCGATATATTGATTGTATAGGCTCTCATGTAGGTAAATCGTTATTTATTTAATTATAAATATTATTATGTTACACGTGCTACACGTTTTAAATAATATAATAGATGTTTTACAACGGCAACATATTTTAAACATCAATTAGCGTTAGAAAATAAAAGTTCCGTTAGAGTTATAAAATTATGAGTAAATAGGTATCTTGCCAAGTGTTGTGAACGCTAATCCACTTGTCAACTGCAATATTCAGCAAATACTAATGAAGTGTATCTGAACGAGTTGGCACATCAATCAATCATGCACACTGGGAGCGAAGTACCTAGCTATACATTTTAGATTTATGCTTCTTTGCCTCACTAAGGAACCCTTTCTATCTACAAAATATCGTAACTAAAATGATATTAAGTTCTGTTGTATCTTGATATTTAAAAGTACTCACGGGATTAACTAACTATTTATGATTTTACAATTGATATGGTCATTTGCATTACTTATGAAAAAAATTATAATTTTCGTGTTAAATTGAAAACAACATATTGAGTAAATAAAACCCTTAAATTCAAGATGGCAGAAAATACAACGAACTGAATACTGTGAAATGTAAACTACCAATGACCTCCTCAAACGAATTTCGAAAGGAAATTGCTTCTATGAATTTTGGCGGGGTAGCCTAAGAGGCGATTAAGAACTAACTCGAGATATCTTAACATGTATGTGAAATATCGAATATTCGAAACAACTAGTAAACGTAGGTAGGTATATTGTTAGATATTAATCTAAAAATCTTTTTAAGAACTGTACCTTACATTAGTTTCTATAAAGGGTTTAGTTTATGTCTCTTTAACCGGTTTGAAAGCCAGCAGTTAATACTTTAGTATGACTATTGTAACTAATACCTAGACTACGAGAGACAATAACTCTCCATCAGCTCTGTTGTCGTATTTTAAGCATTAGAAATTTAAATGGTAGGTAAATTATGGTTTTAGAGAATTGTTGTACTTGGTTTGACTTAGAAATTAGTTTTTGTTTGCCCTGGGATTAACTACTACTATTAAGTACTATTACTATTTTTAAAAGTATGAAAAGAAATATCGTCCCACACGTAATATGAATTTAGTACGTAAATATGAAAGAACATCCGTAACGATCTGAATGTTTACTTCTTTGTAAACGACTGTTATAAAATCAAACAGACATCATAAATGGATAAAATCTGAAACAATATCAGATAGGTACAAGTTCAAAGATCGATATCTTAAACAGTTGCCTGTCGAACCCTACCATATCCAGTTGAATAAGCCTTTAATTCCACCTGAAAGTTTGCACCTGTTGGATATAGCTCAGGCAAATGTTATATTACAACCGCTCATAATCAACAATAATCATTGCCTACAATAACTGTCAAAACGGCACTAAATATTATTTGTTAAGTGCCATAACTTTTGGTTTTTTTTTAACGGTCCACACCTTTGGAGTGTAGGTACAAAGGAGTAGATGGTCATCAAAAGGTGTGCCAGTTACTAAAGGTTAACAGCCGCATTTTTAATATTTATCTAATATCGTAGAGTTTGCTTACAATGCAATTGTATCAAATATTATGAATAAAAAACTACGCCGTTATCTACTTATAGATATAGCGATAGCATAGTGTTTTATATTATCTTTATAAAGAATGATGTGATTCGATTTTGAAATCGAAACCTTAGAACAATTTATGAGAGCATCTTCATTTAGCAATGAACTAATAAAACAGAATACGTACCTATATCATTATTTAGAAGTACCTACTATGGAATAGTCGTGGAATAATCGAAATACGCCTATGAATATTTTTAAGAAATTTTAAATTATAATGTTTGTATGCTGGAACTGTATGAAATTTAGCACAGAGATAGAAAACAATATACCCTACTATTTATCCGGAAATATGATAATATGGGTTATGAGATCAGTAGGTATACCACGAGGTTGGAAACTGGTACCTATATTAGTACAACAACAACAAGGCAGAACTTAAGCTTTAAAATAGAAGTTACCTTCGGCACGCACCTCTCTTAAACATAATCGTCACGTCCGCTGGTACCACTACTAGTCAGTACCCAATAATTGGTGCTGTAGGTATTAATTGTCGATAATAGTTGATAAAAAAACATTCATACTACGAAGGGCAATTGCTCAAATAGCGGATACCGATTAATTACACGGTCCTAACTCTCGCCTCAGCTCGCAAATAACGCGTTTTACGAGGTAATTTGATCGACTTACTACTACGAGTATTGCTATTTATAGCAACACTGTGCTAGAGCATTAAGAAAAAAAATGCGATACATATTTCTATTTTAATGGTTCAGTATCTAATACGAATGGGAAAATTCAAATGTGTTTGCCTAGAAATTAAAAAAGCTCTGGGTCTCGATGCAGTTAACTGTCAACCATTGTCAAGGCGCTATACAAAAAGTGCCATTTAATTTTGAAATCTACGTTCAGATGGTTAAAGTTCAAAATTAAATGGAATTATGTAGAGTGAATGAAACGAATATAACTATTTTTCATTTAATTTTGAACTTTAACAATATGTAAATTAAGCCGAAAATACCATAGCAGTTTCTGTAATCTCAGTCGTGTGACTATGGTTAATAATTAGCGGAATCGGGGCCCTGATCCAATGATGGAATATATCATATGGTAAGGATAATAAAGGTGATTCTAATGCCCCGCAAGTTCAAGAGGACGGAGGATCCCTAGTCCCGAATTTCGCAAATTAAACTTCCTGCCGATGATATATAGAGGGAAGGGGGGGAAGCGGAAGAGGGGAGGGGAGAAGGTTAAGAGAGTATGTGCTGCAGAAGAATAAGAAGGGTTTCTCGTTATTGTTTTGTGTGTTTATTTATTTTCCCTTGGAAAGTCAGTTGGCAAGTTTAACTACAATATAAATAGATGGTTCATTGGGAAACAGAAACTTGTCTGCACATTTTAATTTCGCGTTAAATTGGACGTAACCGTTTCAACACTGGTTTATTGTTTGAGTTCACCGATGACTTACGACGTTCAAGTTAACCGCAAACAAGTATTGCAATAACGTTGTCATCATATTAGCCGTCCAACATAAAAAGGATACGTTATGACTAACGTTCAAACATTTTGGACAATCGTATTGTCAAAAGAGCTCCAAGGAACATAAATCGTTTACCAGTTAGGTCTCTTAACAAAGTCCATTCGGCAGTAAAGTGGCCGCTTGTAAATCAAAACGACGAATCAAAAAAATGAAAAAGTATATAATTCGGGACAGAGCGACGTTTCTCGTAAGCCACGCAACGATAGGGATGTGCCACTTACTTGTAAGATTTGTTGTCGATAAAATGTGTTTATTGAATAATTATTTATTTGAAAGTGAGACCTATACGGGTGGTTTCATCATTATGAGATGCATCAATGCAGGGAATTTAACAATTTCATCACCATATTTCAAGTACAAATTTATTAAAAAAGCTAAAAACCTTAACAAGATTTTACTTTCTTATGTTGGCAGCACCGGAGCGCCTGCCGAAGCCTGACTACCTTGTGTTGTGTTATTTTTTACTAAGAGTTAGTCAACAGATTTTGACTTTGTGACTAGAGGGGTCCTTGTTGTGACATGAATAACTAGTTACTTGTGACAACGACGACACCTTTAGTTAAAAGTCAATATCTATACTTTCTCTATTACTACATACCTCTACCCTACCTAAACGCTAAGATATTTCAGAAAAAAATAGTTTCAAAGTTTTTTTATTTATTCAAGTTAAATACTTAAGTTACTAACACTTATTCATCTTAGCAAGTGTGTCGCTGACAACAAACGGACGAACAACATTGCAAATAACTCAATTTCTCCGAAACATCCTAAAACCACGAGACCGTAACAAACGCATTTTATGCGATGTAAGAACTTGTTTTACCATGTTGTAATATGAAACTGAAACACTACCTTAACAAAAGAAAGGCCAGGAATCTGTATGTATGCTACTAAAATGGAGATAACCTATTGATTGAAAGTTAAGATAATCAAATTTGCTTAGGTATGAAGATAATAAAAAGAATATTAGCAACTGAAATTACTAAGTATCCCTCTAACCCCAAGCTCAATGGATTGTGTTAGGGTGGGTTCACGTCAATAGTGTAATGGCCAGGTTTCGAACTCGGGACCTCTCGATCATAAGGCCGACTCCTTAACGACTAAGCTTCCGACGCTTCAGAACTAGTATTGATGTATTGGTTCCCGGAGGAACAGAATAGGGCCACCTCATCTCTTTCTACGGGTGCATTAAGTGAAAGAGGAGAGTACCTACTACTCAATAAACAACCCTTGACAAAATACTTGCTTGACGGCAATTATAGGCTCGCCCCGTTATACGTGGGACCAAAAATAATGATGACCTCCGTAGCGTGGCGGCAGTGCACGCGACTGCAACGCAGGAGGCACGGGTTCGATTCCCGCTCAGTGCAAATATTCGTCTAGCTGGCGTTATGTAGATTGTCCTAGAATATTTATTTATTTATATGTATATAGTTGTCGAAAGTAGGTTTAGGTGTTAATACAGCTCTACATACCTTCGGAGATTTGCAGCATAGTGTATGTATGTAAAACTAGAAGCACTCATAAAAGTATAAGATACAGCTACTTGGGGTGGTCCAACTCACTCAGTATCGATGTCGAAAGTAACAGTATATGCATAGCAATAAAGTAAGATAAAGCGTATTACGGGAAGTCCGGAGATAAGGGCCACTTTATGTTTTCATATTAAGTTTAACATAAAAATGGACGCAGTAACACATTTCACTGTTATTGGTGGCTTTTGTTAGTTTAACACTCGCCTTATATTTCCTACTATTTTGTATTGTTTCACGTATTTACATAATAATAGATTATTATGAATTATAAAGGTGGTAACATATGAGACAACAATAATAAATATAATAGGATTATGGTCTAAAAATCTTCTATCAACTTTTATCGATTAGTTCGATAAAAGTCGCATAAAATATTTTTTAAATGGAATCTGGAGAAGAGTTCTAACAAATTGAGTTATAAATTATATCTTGTTTAGGTACATAAGATGTCAAATATATCTCTTAAGTTTCTGACGAAGAAACACACTGAAAACGTCATGTTACTATTACTATTATTCTACCAGGACACTACCTGCTATAAGTTTCAAATATTAAGCTAGTTGCGCAAAAACCGCGCCATGACATGGAGTTGCGGAAATCGGCACACAATACCATACCATACCTACCAAGCTAGTTGCGCTATGCTTACTATGGGTCTAGATAGCGTTACGAAGAATATTCGAAATTATTTATTTATTATTGTTATTATTCATTTAAGGGGGTATAAAGTTTGAGATTCTTAACATTTCAAGTTCTTTTGTAATTTAAAGGTACATAGGAACCTACTATACCAGTAAGTAATGAAACAGGATTGTAACATTTAGTCAAATAACATAGAATAATAAATAACTCAGTGTCATAATGTTCCAATGTTGATCCATATTAAACGTTTACCTGAGCATGAAAGTTGACAATGTTTATTATTTTATTATGAGTGTACAAGTTAATTTTAGATACAACTATGAATTAATTTAAATCAATTATAATATCTAGAGTTAAATTCTTAGAAGAAGACACAATTAAAATTTTATTAATAATTCGAATGACTTAAATCAAAATATAAATGCTCAAAAATTGTGTGAACCACTTTACAAAATTTTATTACTTTTTTACGCAATATACGTGCCACGTGTTTAATCTCCTACTAGGCGAAACATTTATCTGAAGATTATAACTATACAGATAACAGAACGACGTCCAAATATCAATCTCAAATGCATTGTAAAGCAATTTGAACACACCATTTTCCACCCTCCTCTTGTAAAATTTGTCCCTGATATCCCGTTTTGATTGGGAGGGTTGATTTATCTGTTGTTTAGATGTAGAGAAGATTACATGTTCTTGATACTTGATAATTTTAAGGCCACGTTCAAACATGTTATTCTTTTTATTGCTTATAAAGGATTCTTAGGTAGGTACGTTAATTACAGTAAGTATTTTTTAATATACCTAATTTATGTCAACAAAACTTTATTCATAAATACCTGATTTGTATTTAAATTCAATAAATCAGCAAAAAGTTTTTGGAATATAACACAAATGTTCTTATATCTCTCTCATCTACATAATGAGCGTTGGAGATAATTTGAGAAATTCTTATATAGCCGGGATCATTGTAGTATCAAAACTTTGCATCTATCCATATACCTGCTTTGAGCGTATAACTACCTATACAATTTTCCCCTGGAGATTAAAATGCTCATCAGACTACGATCGATTTCAGAGATTTAAACTATATGCACTTCTTGTTGCGATACAAGGACCCTACCTATTACTGATAATTATGAGGCCGTTAATGTGAGGTTCCATTTATCTATAATATCGACTTGTTATAATAAATTCTATTACCATAATATACTCGTATGAAGAATCCTAACATGTCATTATTTAATCACACAAAATAAGTAATTTATTATGTTTCTAGGCGGATCTAACTCTGCCGTCATGAATTATTACTCAGTAGGCAAGCACGTGCTAATGAGTACAGTTTATAATCCTGCCAAATATAATTGAGCTGAACAAAAAACCTGAATTTAAATATAATTTTATAGAAGCTACTTGAGATGCAGCAGCAGTGTAACTGTTTAACAACATTAATAAACTTGTCAGATAAAAAAACATGTTCATTCTTATTTCGTTTGACATGTCAATATTGCGCGAGCGCCTCTCGAGAGGGCACTATGTCAGAGCTCGACATTGTTCCCGGGACGACCCGACCGGGACACGAAGCGCCGTACACAATGCCAATTTTCCGCTCACCGCCACCGACTACGCAATTATTTAGATAAACCTCTCGGCGTGACTATAAAAACATCTTCCCCTCCCCCTCGCTACGCTGTTTGTTGTCTTTGGGGCTTTGTGAATTTATAGCCTGGCATTATGCCGACGGTTAGGAAAAAATGTACTTTTAATTTATCTCGTTAAAGGGTTGAAGGACGGCCGGCTTCGCGAAGTAATTATTCCGAAATTGGCCACTTTAGCAGATGAATCCATTCCATTATACCTACTATTGAGGGGTGATTGTGGAGTAAATTAATTTGTTTTTGACTCCGATCTCAACAGAGTGAAAGATTACATTATGCTGATGGGTGAAGTGGAAAGTCTATTGAATATTTCTTATTATTAATATATTCTAAAACTTATATGCTAACTGATTTTTAGCTACGCGGATTTTTAGTGTTTGAAAAAACTATGACTTCAGAACCTTGAGTCAAATTTATAATACTCGTTATAGCTAAAATTTAATCAATGAGTGTCAATAAATATCTATAATTTAAAAATTTGTTTTTGACTCCGATCTCAACAGAGTGAAAGATTACATTATGCTGATGGGTGAAGTGGAAAGTCTATTGAATATTTCTTATTATTAATATATTCTAAAACTTATATGCTAACTGTTTTTTAGGTACGCGGATTTTTAGTGTTTGAAAAAACTATGACTTCAGAACCTTGAGTCAAATTTATAATACTCGTTATAGCTAAAATTTAATCAATGAGTGTCAATAAATATCTATAATTTAAAAACAGTATCTTTATAAAAAATACCTGCATATTAGAAAGTCTTTAAGTTATTTTTATTTACACCATCGTTCCTTAGGCTAATTGCATACTGCTTGCACTATTTAGTCATGCTTGATAGGTTATTATTGTTAGAACCTTTTCCAGTATGTAAATTGCATAATAACTTACAAACTTGTTTATACCTCAATCGATGCTTTGAAACGTGATACGCATTGATGTAAGTTGCAAATGTTATCATATCTTTGTTTATGGATATCCGTTATAAACATTATTACACACACATTATTTAAGTTAACGATGTATCTATTGAATGAAATCTTACCTGCCACTCTTCGTAATTATCATTTCGGTACCGAGGTCGTGAAATTTATCCCATAGTTCCTTGGTTTCTAGCTGGCAGTCAACAGAGAGCAACTCCTCGCAATTACATGAAGTGGCTGGAGGTAGCGGCCGAGCTGGCGAAGGGGTGTCCCGCTCGCCTAGATCTGTTATAAAGATACTTATTAAAATGTGTGTTATATTTATGAGAAGAAACACTGACATCTACATCAAAATTGCATTAGTTTCAGGATTATACAATCTTGAACTTATCATGAAGACTGGCAAAAAATACGGTATAAATATTACATTTATTCGAGCATGCATGTCTTAGTGCAAACTAAAACGGAATGTTTTAATAAAACTTAGCCAAAAATATCACCTAATCCATAAAGTAAATACACCGAGCGCACGGTAGCATATACTAACAGATATGACCTAAAAATAACGCATAATCTTAGATATGCGTTGAGTCTCAGGACATATCTGACTCTATACGTAAATATACAATGTGCCCTCGTGTAGCACGGTTGCGAACAGGTTCCATTGCAAATCGTTTTCATCATTTTAAGTAGGTACTTACATATTGATTAGTCATTTAGCTAATGTCTAATAAATACATGAAAAAAATCGGTACAAACAGAAATCTTTTTCATGCACGTGTTGTTGCTATTATGTCGGACTTGAACCGACCCGATTACGGTGGTCGATTCTTATGGTTTATACAACATGATATTACATAATTTCATTATAAAAATATTTAGTTTTTAAATTCATTGTTAAATTTAATTAAGTAAGCGAATAATTCGTATATGTGAATAAGAAAATGTAAAACAATAGTGATCTGGGTATTTACGTCGGCAGACTTTATTCATCTACATATTTAATTAAAATTAATAGGCTAAGAGAAACCGTTGGATGCCTAATGATTTCAACAATTCGTATAATTTGAATACTAATAACGTTAGTTCAACACTAAATGACTTTTATAATAGGTGGATAAACCAGTGCACGTAGAAAATAAACACGAAGAATATTTTAAAGTATTATTATGTTGGCTTGTGTTGCTAACCCAAATTGCAGTTAATAAATGAGTCAATAGTAAAGTTCAAACGAATAATATTATTCGGTCACACGTTGCATACCGAATATTCGGTAAGATAGCAGACCGACGAATAGGTACCGAATTGTAACCGAATATTCGTTGTAAGCCTAGTAAATAGGTAAGCTAATAACATAATCGTGTCATTTAAGTCAAACGCCGTTACAAAGCTAATCTGTGTCTAAGTATGTACAGTTTTCTACAAACATTAAATCACAACTCCCTGGTTTACTTCAATTGTGAGAACCGAATTGTACTGGTATTAGAAACTTTGTTTATATCGTTAATAACACTTGTCTAATAACAACTTCTATCACTTTTTTTCTAAAAAGGAATGGCGCCGAGTTGTGATGTGAAATTACTAACCGTTTTTACAAGAAAATTATTAACTTTCCTTCGTTAGCATCGTAGGTGACAACTCCGTGGCTCTATGACATTACCGAATTTTCATTCCCCTTGACACCACCGGTAGTGTCAAAGTGACCTGTCCTAACGTTATTTATAGGTATTACAACGTTCATTTATCATAACAGTTATTAGGTGCGATATCTCGCAATAATATTGATCTTATTTTCAACTAACTGTTGCCTGCGGCTTCGTGCGTGGTATTTCGATTCCGTTCCCGCAACCCTTATCTACCCATAGCTGAAAACTGAATCAAAATCCGTCGAGTCTCTCTGTTCAGTTGGAGTTTTCAACATCTTAATTACTTAAGGGCCCAGATCGTGAAAATCACCGAAAAGAGTGTTACGATTTTTCATATTTAACTTATTTAGATATGATTGATATCAATGATAATTTGTATATATTACAATCAAAGACCAAAATATATGTTAGTCTTATATTAAATCCTTAAAACCTAATAATTGCTATATAATAAACGTCAACAAACGCACAAAATTTGACAAAAATGCAAAAACATGCCTTCGTATTCTTCAAATATTACCCAATAAATCAACACAAATTGATAAAAAGAAACACTTTTTGAACACTGAAGAAACCAATACTTAAACCTATGTACTTTTTTTTGTACCTTTACAAACAAAGACTTCCTCTTTTAAAGCCCTAAAATCTAGATATGTTCTACGTAAATTCTCCATAGAAAAATGTATGAAAAATCACGCGCATCCCGATATTATGATTTAGTAACCCGCATCGCTACTGATCGGCAGTACGTTTTTAGGGTTCAAGGTGACACCACGCGTGTCGGATGCGCCAGCAATATTACGTGTTGTGAATTTGTGTTTTTTGTGAAAAACTGTAAGTATAACATTTTTATAACTAATTCACTTTTAGTAAGTAGGAAGTACCGATATAATGAATGTCTGGAAGAAAACCATGATGGAACTAGATATAAATCGTAAAAAATACAAAATTATTTAGATAGGTACGTAGTTTGTTGAGGAGGTTATTTTATGAACCTTGTAAAGTAGGTATAAATACCGAGGAAAAAAATTACGAGATTTGTGTGAAAGTGTCATGTAAAAATTCTAGTTTTATTTGAGTGCTTTATCATGTCTAAGTACTAATAATAATATATTCGCATTTGTTGTTGTTGTTGCATGTAAATATTGGTTTGTATTATAAGTAATAAAGTCGATTTCTATAGGAATATTCTCATAATAATTAATTTTATTACATAATATAGTTAAATATTCGTTTTCATGTTCATCATATTGTCTAAATATCAGATTGTGGAAGTAGGTATGTTTCCTATCTGAAATAGCATGGGCGTACATACTTCGCTGCCGTCAAAGACGCGCGCGGCGCACCGCGCCTAGAGTCTGGTTAGGGTTAGGGTTGTACAAAAATTACAAAATAAATAAAAGTGGATACTATTGATGATTAATATTTCCAGTATTGAAAATAAAGAAAACCTTCAGGCCGAGACTCCGAGCAACACTGCTACGCGCTGTATAGAGGTAAGTTGTTATACGTAATTAGACTTGTTACATAAACAAACAAACCAACTACTTAGTTAGTGATGGGCGAAGACAAAATCTCAGTACCTATAGATTTTTTTCTTGCAATATTTATTATTTTCATTGGGAGACACAAACGAACTACCTAGTTAGTGATGGGCGAAGACAAAATCTCAGTACCTATAGATTTTTTTCTTGCAATATTTATTATTTTCATTGGGAGACACAAACGAACTACCTAGTTAGTGATGGGCGAAGACAAAATCTCAGTACCTATAGATTTTTTTCTTGCAATATTTATTATTTTCATTGGGAGACAAACGAACTACCTAGTTAGTGATGGGCGAAGACAAAATCTCAGTACCTATAGATTTTTTTCTTGCAATATTTATTATTTTCATTGGGAGACACAAACGAACTACCTAGTTAGTGATGGGCGAAGACAAAATCCCAGTACCTATAGATTTTTTTCTTGCAATATTTATTATTTTCATTGGGTGACAAACACATTAGTACCTAAATAGTTCACAATTGCTTTCTCAAAAGAAAATTCTCGTTAAAATCCCATATTTTATGTATGTAGGTATAATAAATAATATTTATTTAACCGATTTTGATGATTTTAGAATCATTAGAATTGTCTTCTAAGCCCGAGTGACATAGAGTAGGTGACGTCATAAAAAACCAACACCTATAGCGTAAAGGAAATTTATAATATATGTAGTCAGATTTATTTATTTTTTGACGTGATAATGTCTTATAAATCGATGAACAAAGGCAACATGCACGAAAAAGTGTCACATTATGTCACGTTAGGGTCAAGCAAGAGCATGGAACAAGCGATGGAGAATAATATTATAATGTTATCCCGTAAAATTATTATCCTAAACCGACTTTACATTTTATACAAAACGTTTATGTTTTTGATCTATATGTTTCAAAGATGTATTCTAAGGGACTTCTTAGCTATGTTTGAAGAAATTTGGCCCATTCTTTATTTATTATTTTTTATAAAAAAACAATCAAGCCATTATCTTTCTTTACAGGAACTAGTAATTGAAAACCGTCAAGAAGGAAAGGTGGTTGAAGTGGAAGTTGGGCGTAGAGTAGCAGATATTTCTTTTTTTTTTAAAGCTGTTCAGGCCATAGGGGACCGCGGTCCAATGGATTGTATCCTCAGTATAATAGGTGAAGTAAAAGTTGGTCGGGACTCAAAACTCATCATGAAATGTATGTGTAATTAGTATGTGTAATATGAAATTTACTGTGTGTTTGGTTGAAAGGAAGAAGATAGCATGGAAGTGAATCATCAAATTGTATCTGGTATCATATCATCTGGTGGGAGCTACTTTCAGTTAAAAACATTAACTGCCCTACCAATTATGTCACCTTCATTATATAATGAAATTTATAATACGGTTTGCGATTGATGGGAAAAGACAGGAGCACTATCCATGGCAGAAGCTGTCAAGGAAGAAGCAGAGTAAGCAGTGTCAGTGTCAAATTTTGGAAGGAGCAAATGGAGATGAAATTAGTTTGGTTTTATTACGATTGACTACTTCCAGAATTAGTTGATCCTCGGCAGTCACGAAGCGAATTCGTGACGCGCCCAGTTCCAGTATCATAGAGGCTACGAAAGAGAGGAAAGAAAGAACTTTACGTGTTTTGAAAGAGAAGGACGCCTAAGGATTTTGAAATAGACTGAGGTAACTTAACTACCCAGCCGGTCGATTCACGTGCATCCAAAAGTTGTTTTAACTTAGAAATCGCCTTATGGTTTTCTGTTTTAAACGCACTTACTTATCTAGTCTTGGATTGTCATAAATCAATTACTGTACAATTCTTATACAATTTTGAAGAGTTACCTGGTGTAAAGAATCATCAAAATCGGTTTAAAAATACAGCGAATTGAGAATCTTCCTCTTTTTTTAAGTCGGTTAAAAGGGTTTGTTTGCAAAAAAACAAAGTGACATTTTGAAGTCACCACGCTACGGTTTTTATTACGTGAATCGGGCATCTGGTAACATTTTCATTCTGATAGGTTTTGCAATAGCAATTGATTTTATAATCAAATTAGCAGAAATCAGAATTTATTCAGTAATTTATTTAAACAACTTTAAACATTAGAATTTTGAACTCAAATTTTGTTATTGTTTACTTACTTCTAATTTGTATATTAATAATTTATAAACTTGTTTTACAAATTTTTGCACAACCCTAGCACGCTTGGCGACTCATATTTGTTATTGTTTACCTACTTTTAAATTATATGAATCATTTTTATACTTGTGTTTCATTTATTGATATTTTTTTGTAAAACCCTAGGAGATTTTTAAGATATCAAGGTGATCGTAAACAAATAGTAAGTAATTATTTGAGTTTATCCAATAGGCACATATCCTTGCGTATAGATAAACAGTAGCGAGGAAAGGCTCGATGTTATTTCGACCGTACTTGCTACTGAATTTGCAATTATGTTATTGAATGAATATTTTACGAAATAAGAATAAACTGTGGTAGTAAAATTACAAATAAATACATAGTTGGAATTTTAGGTAAGTAGAATACAAAAAGGTGGCTCTCTCTGGGTCATTCACCCGCCCCGGTCGGTTGTTTCAGTAAACAGTAGCGCTGCGGTCGCGCGAAATCGATGTTGCGTCTGGGCAATCTGGGCCCTTAATACAGATAACGATTTTATGAACGTACTAAAAGAATAAAATATTAAGTATAATATCATCAACACAAACTTCTACAAAGAAGTACCTACCTACTTTCTTTCATCACAAAAACCGTCTTACCTACTTAAAAAAATTACGTCTCACTTAATAATAACTTACTGACAGCAAGAAGGTAAGTAGCTAATTATATACACGTGGTTGCTAATTATAATTTAACTGATATAGCGGCTAGTTTGGATTTATTTCATTGCACGCCATTTTTTATTTCCATAAAGCTACTAATTTCAAAATAAGAAATATAGAGCATTTGTCATAATAAATAGATAAATTAAAAAATCTGCTTTAATTTGTTTTTAAACATAATATATAAATACTGTTTGTAATTTACAGTAATTATTCACATTTTAAATACAAACATCATGACTGTAATACTTGGTGCATGAATTGGAACGGTTGCGATAGAACAAACTGGCACAAATAATTTGTTATAATTGAAAATAAATAAAAGAATAAAAATAAAAACGGTTATCAGGGAACGACCACTAATTTTCCAATTATATCGTACCTGACCAAGTTAAATTACAACAATTGGGTGCAATGCGTACGATAGATAGCCAGAAGCACATACAATTATTTGAACCTTTATTTTCTTTCCATTTTTTTTATTGGCTCACGATATTTCGTCTACAATAGTGTAGGTATACATTATACGAACAAATTGTCAAAAAGTGATGTAAAGTCCTTACTTAGGTGAACACTACATGCGACATTAAACATGAAAAAAAAGTGCTTAACAGATGGGGACAAAAGCAAAAAATAGTGATGATGGTCATGGTTCACCCAATCATCTAATCAAGACACTGTTCGTAAATTTAACCATACCTTACGAGTACTATGTTGGTCAGACCTTCTAAGTTCATATAGCAACGGAGAAAAGCGTCTGTTTCATTAGCTAGATGATTTACGAGTAATTAAACTTTGCCAAAGTGTCGCAACAATTTTTTTTATACCACTTAGGTTGCAGACAACCACGCGGCCCACCTGATGAAAAGTGGTTGCCGTGGCCTATGGACGTTTAAAACACCAGGGGCGTCACATTCATGCTGCCGACCACATAGAGAAGAGGGGGGAAGGGGAAGGGGGGTAGAAGAGGAGATTAAGAGAGTCTCTGTGCTGTCAGTGTAGAAAACAAAGAAGGGTTTCTCGGTCTTACCCTTGACAACACAAAACCACCTCTCCATTATTACTAGTAGCGGTATTCTGTAGGGCGGAGGTACTTCCCCAGTCGGACTGCTCAATTAGGATGGGAGATACCGTCATGTCCTACCTCCGTCTACTTTACTACTACTATTCTAGATACTAGAAATAAACATTCTATTTTCTATTATTTTTACTTTGATGTGCTTACAAAGCACTTAAGTCACATAGGTGCGTACTGAAGACCTGAAATGGTGGCCGGGATGGTCTGGATGCGAAAGACTAAGGCTCGATAGTATTTGCTTAATTGCTATAAAAATTAAGTTGTAGGGAAACATTGTGTTGAAAATATGACGAAATAAACAGTTTATGATAAACATGCAGATGGGCGCTCGTAAAAAATAGTATTTATAAGCCGGCTAGTTTTCTCCTCAATGTTTAAATGTGCAGGGTTGCATAAAATATTTTTTTAACTTTGAAGCAGTTTCAATGTTTAATAATTGACTGGATCCTCAGGTTTTGCAGTTATAAAATTTTATATTCAGTAGTTACATCATTATGGCCACGTGGTCACTATTTTGAGTTCGTAACTTCTTGGAGTCATTACAGGTCAACATTAATATTTACCATTTAAATAGTATAATGAAGATTGATAACTTTATCCACATATGTTAAGTATTTTACGACGTAAGGGTTGATTTTTCCATTGAAAATATTGAAGATCAAAACAATCTAAGGGATATTATTGAATGTTATACCATGTACAACATTCAATCATGTTACTGGTAATCAAATACGTTCAATTACGTCCTAAGTAGGTACTAGTAAAAGTGAAAATCTAATTTAGTCTCATCTGATCGCAAAAAATTTTCAATCATGTAATTTGACCTAAGACATTTATGACAGCATGTAAATACCGAAAAACGTGAAATAGAAACTGCCCTTATCACGAACAGTACCTACTATGGAATTCGTAACGTAAAAGTATCGACAGAGCGTAAGCATTACGACAGCTACCACGAAGCTGTGTATGTGTGAAGCTTTATATTACGAATTCGATAGTTTTTCGATTGGTACGGACACAGTATATCCATCAGGTTCTGCTGTAAGGACAAAGTTATCTTTTGCTTGTTTTTATTTAAACAACTTATGTCATCTTGCTCATGTGTCCCAAGTGCGTAAACAAGTGGAGTATAGTAGCTAGAACACATAAAATTCTTTGATATTTTTGCTACACATATTCATACTAATCTACTCACACACGAATGTATTATGTCTAAGTAAAAATAGTATCTAGTTAAACAGGTACTAACCGGAAGAAGGGGCAGGTGATGGTATCGCGTGGTCTGATGCATCCCGTTCACCATCGGAACACTGTTCTACATCCACTTCTACGTCCTCGTCGGGTAGTGGTGACCGACAACTGGACGCCGCCGAACTGAGGGACGCCGGCGAACTCTGACGCGACACCGACCCTGTCACACAAGAAAAACATGAATAAAATAAAATATAATAAAAAAAAATAAACTAGGACACTACACAACGCAACCTAGACCCATGGTAAGCATAGTTTAACTTGCTTGTGTTATGGGTTCTAGAATGCGGATAAACATACACAGATACTTTTTTTTTGTAAATACATACATATTATACATACAGAGGGGTATTTACAGATTTGCACTGATATGATGGAAGTTTTTTAATGTCTCTACACTAACAACAACGTCACGTCACTAATATTCCTTACATAAATACCTACTAATATATAGTAAGCATTCATAAAATAAGAATTAGAGTTAAAAAACTGAGACGTAGGCAAGCTTTTTTACATATTATACTTGTGTTTTACGATACAAACACTTGTGTACTGTTTCATATCTACACTATTTCATTTAATCACATGAAATAGATACTAATAGAATTTAGCATTTATTTGTAATCATTAGTGCCCAATTGTATTTGCTGATTGCGCATGCGCGTTGCGCCGCGTCTCAGATTATGTAGAAAACTGCATTGAATCCCTCCTTGGTCCAAGGGAAGTTGAATCGTAAAGGAAAATAAAATTGAATTACGATCAGTTGCCTATAGAAGAGCTACATAATATTTTTTTTAATTTGATATTTTGTGCGTAAAGAGTTTTGTTTGTAACTTTTTAGTTTTTATATTACAGTAGCGAAAAGGTAAAAAAATGGCGATGGTTTGATTTCAATCATCTGTTCACGTATTTCACCACTCCATTCACATATTAGAAACAAGGTAGATACCCAGTTCCTACTCTTAATAAAGAATAAAGGGAAGTAAACCAAGGTGAAATTCAAATGCACTAATCACATACATTGAAAGTAATTTATGTGCAATCGTAAAATAAAAGTAATAAATGAAAGAAAAGTAAAAGTAAATTATTTTTTAAGTAAATTGAGCTTTTATAATTTGTCAACAATTAAAAAGCAATAAATTTGATGGTGGGCGGTCTACCGTTATGTGACACTAAAATATATCAAAATTATCTCATAATCTCGTCATTAAAAAATAGCACCTTAATTTCTTTAGGGACATAAGTCATATTCTTTATTATCTGAAGGCTAATTTTCGTTAAGTATCTTCACAATTCAGACCAGATCTAATCTCAATCTCCAACCTGATGGGAAGCGGTTATTCGAATCTATGGATGTGGGCAACAACAGGGATGTCACTCTCGTGCTCGTGCGAGATGTATGACGAGAATATCGGTTTTGACATTTGCAAGATTGAAATTAGATCGACACTGAATTTGGCACAGTTGTACGAGTATATCATGAAAAAAATATTTCCTATTCTAATTATGACTATGAAATGATATTAAGATGTTAAGGCTCAATTTACACCGCGGCGGAATGGAATCGAATGAAATTGTATGTACAAAGCATAATGAACTTTATGCCTACAAGGCACTAGTAACACAGTTTGGTACATAAGTTATTGCCTTAAAGACACTCCTGCCAGCCGGCTGCTCCACCACCTTTTTAAAAATAAATTATCACTGGCCAGCTCATCTAGTTATACCTGCCATGCCAGTTAGTTAAAGCACCATTTGCTATTTACATAACAACACCATGAGTAATTTCTGTCTAAGAGTTTGTTTAATTTTATCACATATTTAAAAACAGACCCTTTTTAAAACTAATTATAAATAGAGTGAGTGGCAATTTGCTGGTCGTCGTTTCGCAAAATGGAATAGAGTAAAATGTTCAATCAATGGGTTTGAAATTCGTCCACACCATTCCTAAACGTCAAAATTCAAGTAAGTTTCATAAATTGAACATTGGTCTTCATTCAACTTGCAAGATTTTATGACTTAGGATAGGACAGGTGCAAGCAGCTAAACAAATCCAATAAAAATGGATACTCGTACAAGCTCGTATTATGAAACGGGTAGATAGTCAGATGCTATTTAAAATTTATATTTTTTATACCAAGCAGCAAACAAACACGTCACCTACCCGGTGTTAAGGGGTAATCAGGACCGTTGATACCGTGCAAGATCAGGGACTAGTATTCGCATATTAACACCTGCAGTAGGGAAGAGAGACGGCAGATTCGAACCAAAATTCTGGATTTCTTTTTCCTTTTTCTTAAATGGCTTCAACAGCAGACTCGCCACAGTTTGTCACCCTCCAGTAAATATGGTAAATATAATATACTCGTAAAATTAATGGCGAGACGCCAATGTCAAGTTTTTAGGGAAATTCTACTAGCCACGTCAGTAAATTTGTTTGAGTGTCACTCTGGATCTCGTTCCAAATTCGAAATCCTAAAGTACTCACTAAGTATGCCACAACTCTTGCTCTAAACAGCTTGTCTCGTAGTAGGTAGTATATGTTATAGAGAAGTCATTGGTTGAGTGATTGATCGATTTTCATGATAATATTCACAGGTCAGTTTTATTCGGTCAAAGAAATTAAAGATTGAGATCAAAATTGAAGTATACTAATTACTAAATACAACAATAAAAACAGTCTTTATAAAAAGTGAAAAGGTATCTACTTCACAAAAAAAGTGTCCAACGAAAAACAACAATTTTTAAGAGGTGTCACATGTGAACAGGGATGTTGACAAGGACTGCCGAGTCTTAATTATACTGTTTCATATCTCAGTTTTTACTGAAAACTAATATATGAAGCAGTATAAGGAAGAAAAAATATGCATTTCAAAATAATATAGGTATAGCTTAACTAAACTAAAACTATAACTTTTTTTGAAATACCAAATTTGACAAATACCAACTGGCCATAGAGAACTTTATGACTATAATAATATCAGAATTAATTGAACGTAAGGTAACAATTTCAAAACAAGTCGAAATTATATTCCTCACCAAAAAAATTCTATGAGAAACAGTGCACCTAAAGATGCTTTCGCTTTAATAAATCACTGAACGATTAACATTAGCATCAATTGGAAAAACTTGTGGACTTTACTTTCAAATGAGAATGTTTCTTCATAACATTCTCATACATTGTTAGAAGGTATAATGTCTTCAAAGAAATGTGCATTGTTGTGAAGACTGGGTAATTTACTGGTAGGGTAGCCCTCTGATCAACTTATTACTACTTAGTTCCGTTTGCGGTTGTTTATTTATTTGCTGGTTTTGTTAGAGTACCTGTGCAATCGAATGAATTATGCATTGTTATTGTTTAACGATGGATCGAACGCACGTATAAGCTCATACGAGTTTTTATTACTTTCCAACGCTCACAAAAAGGGACCCACATTTTCAAATAAATAAAAAAATAGGATCGTAATGTCAAGTCTAACGTGACGAATTCACAATCGCTACTTCAAGAGTGATTTCTAATTTGGTACAAGGATAAATTTGGTATAAGAACTGGCTTGTAACACTTGTAGCCTTCACCAATGGTTCCAGTTTTGATTTTTACCTAAATAAACCACCTAAAGTAAATTAATGATGCAGTAAAGTTTAATTTCTTTTTTCTAGGAATCGTTTCTTACCCCTAGAAGAACGGTAATTAGGTACCTAAATATTTCGGTGAGTGATCCAAAACCTCGGCGTTGCACCCTGGGCAACGGAGAAGACAGCGCCTCTCCCTCTCCCAGGGGAGACGCTCATAGGCTTTTCACGTGTCGCTCTTTCTAGCAAAGGGCACAAATAAGGAGGTAAGACATGACGGTAGCTCCCGTCCCAACCGCGCAGTCCGACTGGACAAGTACCTTCGCCCTACAGAATATCGCGGCCAAAGTTCTCTATAGAACTTTAGTGTTGTAAGTGGTAAGACCGAGGGCTTTGTGATGTTATGATGCCCTGAAACGGCAATGCCACGGCAACTACTTTCCATTCATAAGTGTTTCTTCGCATTATACGATAGCGGCCTGAATCGCCATCTCTAATGGGTTCCGACCTATCTTAATGTTACTATCATTGCATTGGTTGGAATCGAGACTTCCACTTCAGAACCCATGATGCACTCACAGTTCTTCCTTCTTTTGATTGACTTATGGCATTCGTCGACCTTGTAAAAGCTCTTTTTTATTTTTACATAGTTCACGTCAATTTGTCTTAACCTCGCCTGATGATAAGCTAAATTCAAATTCTCAGGAAAGATGATGACCATCACCCAGCTTGAAGGACTCGAAACTATAGGAAGAAGGAAATACGTGAAGTGGTAAGGAGATTTAATGGTTTTTCAGAACTATTGCTGACTAGACTACCCAACCTCAAAGGTGTGAGGTTTGTATTCGTACTGAGATATAGGACTCAGCCGGGGCATAGCTCAGGGAAATACGCATTTGGCGATACTGAAATTTGTGCTCATAGCACTAGACGAGTTCTTTATTATTCTGATTGAATATTCCTACTTAAGTATATTTATAAATAACCCTCATTAGGTTTTAACTCGATAGGTATTAGAGCTTTGCTTCAGTTTCAGTCTCTGCTCTGGAAGTCACAACCAAGTCCACAAGGGAGGCCAACATTATAATTAGATCATGTGAAAATGGAAGTTATAATGGTAATATTTGTTGCGAGTTGCGTGTCCGACACTGGTGGCCGTGGTGAGACGTTGTTGGGAAATGTCGGACTATGTCGGCTGCGTTCGGTTCCACACAATTAATCTGAAATAACGAACTGACCCGTAACACGACGCCTGCGCATGCCTCCACAACACCAATTAGCATTAAACCCTTTTTTAAATATGGCTCAGAGTTTATTGGTTTATTTGAACTAATGTTCGTTTGTGAGCCTTGCGTCGTGTTAGACTTGCCATAATACTATAGTAATTACTTTAAATAATAAATTGTAGTAACATCTTCGATGCTATCATGCATAGCCACCCTATATTCTACGTCTAGACAATTGTGCAGGTTTTTTGCGTATATGCACAGTGTATCAAACCGGTACAATCACACAGTAATTACCGACATAGAGTTTATTTCACTTCATCGCATTGTCTCGTCCAAATTTATTAACCAACTAGAACTATAATACAAGCTCAGGTTTGTATGCTGGTAAGACCCATCATGGAAGAGGCTAGGCCTCTCTAGCCTCTTACACGGGGGCCACTCGTACCCGCTGACGCAAGTAATCTCCGGGCACGAGTGCTTCGTGGGTTGCCTTTGTCTGATCCAGAAGGAGCCAATGGCCGAATGCCATCACTGTTATGCGGGGAGGATTCAAGGGCTCCACACAGAGGTATATGTCAGAGGCTGCTTTACCCTCGGCTCGAGACGGCACTGCGGATTTACGCAATGGATATCGCCTTCCTTAAATGTATGTACTGTTTGTTACTCCTCTGTGAGACTCGGCGTGCAACTTTTTTCATAAAATTCCTGTTATAGGCGATTCCTGTTTTTTCAATAACTAACATTGGCATAAATTTTAGAAAATATTATCAGGCTCTGTCCGAAGTGGTCACAGGAGACATAGGTGCGAAAAATGGTACAAAAAAGTGAACTTGTGTAACAAGAAACGATAAGGTATGCGAAGATAGTTTTATCACATAAAATATTATGGTGTAAGAACTGTTCATCCACCGACTTCATCCGTTAGCCTTTAGAGCTATCGGCCAGCATCGTAAAAAAATATAAAAAGATGGCACAAGTGCACTAACTGGCCCACCAAAAAAAGGACTGATCAGAAACTCAGTTTTCCCGTATGTAGGAATATTGTACCTACTTTATTACATATGGTTGAATCACTAAAATGTCTATGACTGACTTAAGTTTATCACGCATGTGTAGAAGATTTTTGTGTGTAACATCCACGAAAGTGGAAAAGGAATAGAAAGAATGTCATCATGCGCGAAGGCAAGGTGTGAAAATTTTATATCTACCTATCCACCTTGTGATAGGTAGGTATCAAGCCGAAGAAAGCCTGTATCAAGTGGTGAATCTTCCTACCCTTATCATAATACCTACAGTATGAGGAAATATACCTACTCTGGTATCCGGTATACCTATTGCATCGGATTTGTTTTATGTGCCTGAGTCACTAAGACTAAGGTACATAAAATATTTCTGTTTGAGATTTATATTGTTCAGTTCTATTGCATCTGTATTATTGTTGAACAGCTGGTTACGGGACACGATTGGTTAGCAATTAGTGGCGCAACTCAATCACATCTGTCATAGAATATTGGTTAGTTATTTATCCGCTTCTGATGTGATTCGTCTTGGTATCGGTTTATTAGATTTATTTCTTATTGGAGTATATATGGTTATTTTCAAAGAAGTTTATAAAACCTCTGGTCTGTTTGAATTACTTTTCTTTTTGTACGTTTTTTACCTAATGGCCTTTGGCTTTTTACCTAATGCTTGCGATTATAATTAGAGATACTACTAGAATACTACCATTCTTAAAAGTTCAAGTGGCAGAACTCTCCTTACATCTACTATGACATGTTATAACTGTAGGATTATAAATTCTGTTATGTTGCTGTTAAGTATTATAAAATTTTTGACAGATCCTTGGAAGTTGCTCGAGGGCATTCCTTTATTTGGTTGATAATTTATTTGGTAGTTGCAACATCCTTAGCATTCAGTAGATACATAATGATCCATTCCATGATAAACCAAGGCAGAAAGTAAGCGGCGCACGATTGGCATAGTCGGTACAATATCGATTTTTTGTGTGCATCAAGATGGCGAGGACAAAACCATTTGATACACATCAATGTGTGCCAATGATGGCGTAGCACTGAGCTATGCAATTTTTTTTTAGATTTTACTCTTTTATTGTTTTTAATATTATATTATACGTAGGTACGGTAATTAAGGTGAGTAGGTAAACGGGCGTTGTGCATTACACTGAGGTGCACTGCACACTTAGCTTGGCTGAATTGTAGTTGTGGCCTACAAATGCACATTGTAGCGAATGACCTATCACTAACCAAATCACTGTTAAGGTAGTTGCTGTGGAAATTTGATCGAAACTTGTTTATAAAATGTGTAAACAGTACCTAATTTAAAAAAATAAAATAAAAATGACTGTTAGACCTATTACAATACAGATGAAAACTGATGCAAGCTGAAGAAATCAGCTGTATTTAGATAAACTACTAAAAGGAAAATTAGTTCAGATTTCAGTATTCTAAATAGGTAGCTATCAATATTACAGTTATAAATAGTACTGGGTATACCTAGCTATATTTAACCTGCCTATATAGTAATATTTATAGGCTATAGGTATAGCCTAGCAATATTTTTGACACCCTATTTCTATGTTACATACTTTTACTGTTCTAAAATCTAAAATCAAAATCAATCTCTAATCAAGCTCTATTTAAACTGTAATGACATCACGATTGAAATAAAAAGGTTAGTAATACATTCCTATCAAATATCCTTTCTTTTTCATTGCATTATCAATTCATTAGGCCTAGTATATGTACCGGTAAGTGGCGGGGATCTTGCGACGGGGCTGCGCGGTTCCGCGGCGCGCGCCATAATCGCCGCGATCGAGAAGTCCGTGGCCCTCGTCTTGCTTTCTTCGGCCACCATCCTGTCCCTCCCGGCCCAGCACTCCGCGCTTTCCACATCCATCAAACAACCCTCAGTACCTCAGTCCACACAAATCACCCAACATCTCACCGGTAACGTCCCAAACATTGTTTCCGTTTATGCATTTTCTATCACCGAATACAAAATATTCGTAGCTCTACCAAATTTTAATCATTTTACTTGTTGATTTTTTAATAAACAAACACTTTTTAAAGGAAAAATTTTAATACACGGTAACGAATTAATTAACTAGTGAGTATTGTTTAACGCGTATGTAAATAGCAGTTAAGCAGTCCGTAGTACGCAGGCGAAAACGGTACGGCGGCTGAGCGCGGACTGAGTGCGCGGGAGCGTCGACGAGCGGGGCGGGGCGGGCGGTCGTGCCGCCTCCCCAGACCAACCACTGGTCGCTCGACCCGCTGTCACATATACCTCCCCTCCATACCTCGCTACCCCCTGTGCTAAGCTTTTCAATAACAATATAAATAATATATACTGTTCATATCTAATTCCATTTTTGTTTACCGCTGTTGTATCTGATTCATTAACCTCGCTGAAATTGATTTCACTTTTCATATGTGAAAATACCTTAGGTATTATATTAACCTAACTTGAATGTTTCACAAATTTTGGTTAATAAATTGGACCAAAATTAATAAATTCTAAACAGACATTTTACAGTAAATGAATTTATCATGAAATTCGTGTCAGTGAAAACGCGCGCGCAATCACTGGGCCAGTGCGCCGCCCATAAAACAGATCAGTAGATTAGAGCGAGACAACACCAGTCGGGAACGCAAGTACGCGTGCGCAAGAGAGAGCTAATGATATTTATATAGATTACTGCGTTTTAATATGTAACTTTATCAATATTGAACACAAACTTCACTGTGTATGAAATATTTTTGAAAGTTTTGAAACGGCACCTTTTCTCACTTGAAGTAGTCATAGGCATCAAAACAAATTCTGTTAGGTACCTATAAAGGACGCGTAAAACTCATCACACCTAAAAAAACACTTTTGATGTTAAGATAAAGATCTCTATTCAAAAAATAAATTTCTAGTATTAAGTACATTCATGTACACTCCTGTGAAATAATTAGGTATGCTTTTCGTTGGCATTTAAAAATATATACCTAATTATCTACCTAGCTACAATTAGATCAGCTGTAGGTAAGTACCTAACTGCCAAACAGTATCGTTAAAACTGAAAACTTAGTCAATATTGTGTAGGTAGATAGCACTTACAAAGATCTCTTCGTAATCTTACACACAGAGTGTTTTATCGAATGCACTTCGGGGAGTGTGCACTGCAGTGGTACTACCCCTCCAAGCCTCTTCCACCTACGAATGACCAGACGTATATGGTGGACATTCCATCCATACATATTAAGTAATTCGGTGATACGAGTACGTTCATTATGCGTACAGCCTAAGAGTGGAACTCCCTGCCCCGATCTGTTTTTCGGGATAGCTACCTACAACTTGGACGTCTTCAAGACTAGAGTGAATAGGCTACTTCTAGGTAAGCGTGCTCCACCGTTAACTACATCATCGCTTACTAACTGATGAGATAGTGGTCAAACACGAGCCTATCGAATGAAAAAAAGATAGATTATCTTATCTACCTATCCGAATCTGTCACAAGAGGTAGCGCGTAGCGTCGGTTTTGTAGAGCGTTCTCTCTGTGTCGTACATCGGACTTAC
The DNA here is from genome assembly GCA_963691645.1 of Pelosia muscerda. Classification (NCBI taxonomy): domain Eukaryota; kingdom Metazoa; phylum Arthropoda; class Insecta; order Lepidoptera; family Erebidae; genus Pelosia; species Pelosia muscerda. Next base: position 13,767,600 of record OY829100.1, read on the forward strand.
AGTTTGATATTATCTTTATAGCGTAGTTAAAACCATTTTTGTTCCTAAAATATTAGGGTAAGGTTGCGATTATTGGACCACTTAATTTTAAACAGACCTGGTATCCAAAATAGAGCATGAAATAAAACAAAAATTGGGTGAACGAGTAGTCCGTATATTCAATTATTAGTAAATAACATATAAAGTTAATTGTATTATATATATAGGCACAAAAGAAGAAAATAAAACTTTATGATGGTTTCCTTGTTTGAACCACCGTCTCTTTCATCGGACCACTTAGTTGCTATGATTGGACTTAGGGCATTATGAGTGGCTGGTCCATTCAAGGTGCATGTGAAAAAAATGAAATAAATAAAACAAAATTTTTATAAAATTACCTTTATTTTAAGAAATAGAGAGTTAGTTACATTAATCAGTTGACTCTAATTATATATCTTTATTTGGCATGCAAAGTCACAAAAATCTTTCAGGTACGTAAAACTAAAACTTAAACGCAAAAAATCTCTTCATAAATTCTTATATAAAAAGCCTAATAAACACCTAGGTTGCCTAGGAATGAAAATCAATATAAAAAATACTTAATATGCACCTAACACTACCATTATATGGCATTTAAAATATTTATGAAATCAATTAAATATTGCAAAAATATTTTTTAAGATAAAATAACAATTATAACTATAAAATATAAGAAAACTCTTAGTTAACAGTAAACATCATCTTTTTTTGGTAATGCTTGTAGAGCTAATTTTATACTCGCCTCGTTCCAAGCATAATATTGCCCTCTTTTTGCCATGCTAAAACAAATAGAAAAAAAAATTAAATAATAAAAAACACACATCATAGAAGTTGCTATGATTGGACCGGTTCAATGAAAGAGCCTCATACCGGTCCATTGATAGAAACTCACTAACATCCACTAAAATATTTATTTTAAAATAACATAGCACCTTACTGAACAAAAAATACGATAGTAAGTATCCTAAGTAAATTGCGCAATGCTATTAGAAAAAATCACATTAAAATATTTAAAGGAACAGTACTTACATGACATTATTTGCTGCGTAAAAATTATATTCGAGGTCCGAAAAACACAACGACGTACGTCCGTCCCATACGCTGCTTGCGGCGACACTGGTGGTTGGAGGGCGATACGGGGGGTTGTAAAGCTAGCGTTTCGACGCATCGATCGGGTTCAAACATGAATCGATCGCGAAATATTGACGTGGTCCAAACAAAGCACTGGTCCAATGATCGCAACCTTACCCTAATAATAATAGCTTCGGTTTTCACCTCTTATTCTAAAAATATATCAAGCTCTACAAAATCTCTCTATTGTTCACGAAAGGTTTTTGCCAAATGAAAAGCCAAGTAGGTACCTACTGGAGTTTTTTTTTTAATCAATTAGGTAAGTACCTACTTCTGCAATGACTCAAATGTATCCTCAACTCATGGTTGTACAGATAACTTCTAAATGTTGTAGATGGGGGAAATGGGTATATGGAGAAACAGGGGCACGAAGAAACGGGTAGCTTGAGAGATAGAGAGATTCTGAAATTGGGAGATTGGGAAAAAATAGAAAGGAAAAAAGAAGAAGAAGAGAGGTGAATTCATTTATTGTATTTATTTTTATCTAACGGAGTTCTGTTATCTAGTGAAATTCAATAAGGGTAAATGGTATCCATTATTAGATTAAACAAGTTTTGGCATACCTATACCTACCTATTAACGCACATGCTAGTAAAGACTGTCATGAACTCGGTAAATATTGTATCTATGAATAGAGTTCTCACATATCCAGTCCTCTGCATTCCGGTAATAATTCACCTACCAATATATTTTCACAGGTGTTAAATATTTCAAACCTTTATGCGAAATGAGAGTATTTATACGTTTGTTCTCATAGTGTGTATGGAGAGTAAAATATCGCGTTTCTTATGAAATCAAATGAAAAATATGAGTAGGTACAGTCGGTGTCATAGGGTTGCCCAATTTAAAATAAAATTCAATTAATTTCAATTTCAGTATTAGGTATTATAAACCTATGTATCCACTTGTGTTAAGAGATCATATCGATTATGTAATGACCATGATTCAAAACTTAGACCTTTTAATCGACAGGCTAACTTCTTTTCTAAGTATTACCGTCAAAAAAATGTGCCTAGTTATGAAATAAGGATAGACAGGGCAAAAAAGTAGATAAATGTTTCAAACTTTGAAAAACACTTAAAAATTGAATCGAACCCGTGTTCTTTCCCTTACAGAGGAAATACTCTAAGCGCTGATCCATAAACCCGCGTCTAAAGAAGAAGAAGAAGATAGTTCTATAGGAGAATTTCGATCGGTTTCGGGTCCCATCGGAGCATTCACTTTTCCAATCTAAGTCAAAAAAATATCAAGTTTTTCTAGAATAGTCTACGTTACCTTACCTACATGAAAATACGATAATTACTTGTTAAATGGTAATATCAGTCTTACGAAAAATCACGATTTAGACAACTTTTTAACTTGTATCTACTTAGGTAGTTGCTAAAATATTGACTAAGTACATAGGTATTCTATATGCTTTTGGCAACCCTCGTGAATGAGAAACAAAACATATCACCAACAAGTAAGAATAAAACACAGACACATAGTACTCTAACGTTATTCGTGAAAATATGAAAAATACTGCGTACTTAAGGGGCTATAACTCTCTCGGCGAGGCATTAAGAGGTATTATGAACCACTCGGATGTTTTTCAATTTGGTTGAAATGGGTACAGTGTTCATCTTTATTGCTATATGTGTCTATGTTGAATGCTTCAAAAGGGCTTGAGTCAATGTTATAGTGCCGACATTCGTTCAAAGATTATTTTAATATGTGCTCTAACTATGACCATATTACACACTAAATATTAATTTTTATGAATTTTTAATTAAATTTACTTAGTCTGAAGTCTAGTCTTACTTGACATACCTACGTCTTCTTCGATTTCAAAAGCTATTGTGGAGAGTTTTGTGATCAGGTGGAAAAATGGGGTGTAAAAACGAGAAAATTGGCTATCGCGTTATGAATGGATCTTGATAATTTTTGAACGGATTTGAACATGATTTGTCACAACTGTGTGTGTCCGGTAAAAGTCGGTTAGTAAATACGACCTGTAGGTACTTGGCCCATACTTCCGAACAACAGAAAATGGTCAACTTTCTCGAAACGGATGCTCCCACTTAAAATTAAGACAAAAGGTATTAGCGAGGTTTACCTACTGTTTACAGAAAATAAATTCTTAAATAAGTGTTTGATATCCATAACAAATTGAATCAATATTAGTACAAAAAATGAGTATGTACAATTTTATGCCGGAACCAACTAATCCTCAAGTCCAGTCACAACACATTGTTGTGTTGCGTAGAAACTCATAATTCATTCTGAAAGTCAACACCATTGACAAGTTGATAGGAAAAAAAATTGAGTATAGTGTAAAAATAAGCTGCGTGCAGAGAAACACAATGCAAACCATTGTGTTATATTGCGTAAAACGAAACTACGAGCTACAAGACCGCTCTCGGCGCCCATTTTTTCAATTCGAAAATCGAATGTCAAAACGCCACTGAGCCTATGAAAGCAACCAAATATTTTGGTGTTAGGTTGGAACACACACGCGGTAGTGGCCACACAGGATGCCAGATTGCAATATTAGAAACCGATAACTTATGACTTTTTGCGTAAAAAGTTAACGCAATGAAATCAACGACATATCAGTCACACATCAACCGTGAAATGAAATGTTTACCCTTCGAAGGCTTGGGAAAAAATTGATTTCAAGCGAGTGTTGAAATAATCAAAAAATGCATGCAGGTACATAGGTAGGTACCTACCACCTACGTACTTGCGTTCTGTACTAAATGAAGTACGTACCTACCTATGTATCTTTATTCCGTGATGCTATTTCACTGCGCATATTAAACGTGCTTACAATACAACTATTACGTGTGGCTGGTTTTCACTAGATCTAGATTATTATATTCTTATTTGTAATCCAAAATGTAATGATCAATAGATTTAATATTATAATTGCTTTTACATATAATGACATTGCATTTACGTAGGTATCATATTGTCAATATGGTTGCCGCCACTTTATAGACCTTGTAAAGCAAATATACGGTTATTTAAACCACTTTGATATATTACTGTTGTCATTTTGATATATTGGGTAATGAAACATGTAATGCTTTCGTAGCATCTCGCAAAATAAACTGAAGATTCACCCCGTGACACTTACAAAAAGCAACTGCTGTACGAGAAACTGATGCCATAAAATGTCATAAAAAATATTACACATCGTGGTTTAAATATTTGAATAAAGAATAAGTGAACATAAAAAGGCTGCGTAGTGAGGAGGTAACAAGGGGCTGAGGTTGCGGTGAAGGGAGCATTCGAGTTGAGGAGCAACAAATCGCGCGCATTATAAATGACAAATGTAAGCTGTGCGCACGCGGTGTCGGGTTGCGCCCACCCGCGCGCCGGATTAGTTTCAGCTTACTTTCCGCTTCGCTCCCTATACCTTGCACCGAAATAACTTGTGCCCTCTGCCCTTGACGCTTGACGCTGATATCAATACTAGTAACACTAATCTCTTTAATAATTGGGAATCTAAATTCAAGTGATGGATAATATACCTACGCATTTAGTTAATCACCTATTTGAATTATTTTCTTGAAACACACGTACCTAAGTAGCTACTGATAAATTAATGATTATTTAGGCAATTTAATTAATTCATCACCTTCATGCAAAACTTGTTTGCAACAGGTTTAATTTTACCAACAATAAAATTTATAACTATAAAGGCTCGCCACCTATTACATTGGGACCTAAACATAAACTGGCGAAATGTAGGTGCTAGCACCTCTGCCTACCCCTTCGAGGATAAAGGCGTGAGTTTATGTTATGTTATGTGATGTACTTATAATATTAATTTTAATACTCATTCAGTTACGCTGTAACAGTCATTATTCGAGTAAGTTATAAATTACATCGTAAAGTATAGGTGGAAATGTCACGATGTAAATTCCATAAAATCCGGTAATGAGTATGAACACCACACGATGCGCACAAGCGACAGTCCATGCGTGTGCGACTCTGTGTGGTTGGGTACGCAGCCGCGCCATCACAAAGACTAGTCTACACTCGCAACAAAAGCTATTGAATAATTCTCACTTGAGAGTATTTAAGCTTTTATCGAGGAGCAACCATAAATCGGTGCACAGACGTGCGTAATCCCCGCCCCCGCTGCGCCCGCGTCCCGCCGCTAGCTATAAACAGAAGTCAACGTGTTGGACTTATAAATCGTGCTCTTAACTATTGTATCTCACGCCACAATAATGAAGTTAGCTCGTTCAGGAAGAAATACGGGCACCACGTGGGTGGCCGACTCGGTTGGAATAAATCCCAACAGATTATTATATACGAATGCGTTAAAATGATTTTTTGTTTACAAGTGGTGTAACATCAACACCCGAATTTCTGTAGCGGGTGAAAGGTTTCCTGAAAAAACAAACGTTGACCGAACCTGTCGCCGTATGACGATAGCGTGTAGACGACGAAACGACAGGCTGTCAGACTCCCCATTTAACGATGTCTTCAATAATCGTAAAACAGCGTCTAACGACTCTATCAGCGAACTTATTAGATAAGGATAATTATACCTGAGGTGGTAAAAAAAGGTGTGAAAAAATTGTATTCAGAGTATTAGTTATAGATAATTTTAGATCATTCGAAAATAATGGATAAGAGTAAGGTGGAGACAATGTTAACGTGGAAGGTAGTACGAGAGATATGTTCCCGCCTATCTCACTTCCAGCATTTTAGTAGGAGTCCGACATAAGCTACCTCAACGGCTTCAATGTAGGGAATCCGTGGGAATTCAATAAACACTACACAACTACAAACAAAAAAAAATGTAGGTACACGAAATCGGATGTACTTAATTACAAATATTCGGAGTATTTCTCCCGATTCTACTATCGCTGTCAAAATTCATTACGAAGTGAGAAATGTCAATAGTTGAAACGTAAAGAAATAAAAAACAAATAGAGCTACTTTATATTTAATTCTATATTCAAATACTTATAATACTTCAAATTCTCATCATTTAGTGGTTTACCGTCTGAATGCACCGAATGAGCATGAATATGCGTGCGTAATCGTCCTTATAAACAAATTCTCGCACTAAACTGATATATTTCACCAAATTTTTATATTCGTTCGCTTCAACTTAAAATATATTACTTTTTCTTTAGCACCTTTTGTATCTTTTAGTGCGCTGTGTCCCCACTTTTATGGGCCCAGGCGGTTCGTAAATCATTGTAGTAGAAGTGGTACACTCGTAAACAATAACGCTTCCCGCGGGGCGACCTCTCTGCTCGGACGCGGTCGCTCGTCGCCACGCCGCAGGCGACGACAACCAGGCCTAGTTTACATCTATCAACTATTATCCAGTATAGGATAACATGTTTCTATATATTTCGTATCAGTACTTCCTGAAACATTACCCACCACTACTTCCTCCTAGCTATAACTCTCTTCAACTTCATCCGATACAACGGTTTCAAAATGAAGGTTCTTAATTAAATTGTTACTGTTGACGTTTACTAGTGTTATAACGTATATTTAAAACTAGCTGATGCCCACGGCTTCGCCCGCGTGGAATTTTGTTCCCGTTCCCGCAACCCTTGGGAACCTTTTCCCGGGATAAAAAGTAGCCTATGTGTTATTCCAGGTTCTAATCTACCTCTGTACCAAATTTCAATCAAATCAGTCCAGTCGTTTATGCGTGAAAGAGGAACAAACATCCATCCATCCAAACAAACTTTCGCCTTTATAATATTAGTAGGATACTGTTTAAGATTAGTACTGTAGGTATTTTCCACCTGGTTGTGCCTTGACTGTACCTACCTACCCATTTATAATCAAATGCGCCGCTGGATTTCCTGCCACCACGGGTAATAAAAAAACATGTTAAATCAAATTTTATTAAACTTCTGAGAGATATACATAATATTAAGCAATTCCACATTTTATTTTGACAAATGAAACCATTTTCACTTTGGATACATTGTGGACATTACACTTTCAATAACCGTTAATCCGGAGACGTAGCACAGTTATAAATTAAATTTTATATCATTTTTAATGACCGCTTCGAATGGTGTTTTGATTGCGGTCGGCTGGAGGCGTCGACAACTCAACACGATGATAAGACGATAGTTAATGTGACACACAAAAACGCAGATTTTACGGTCAAAAAAGCGTCTCTCGCGCACAACTCTCGATCGATCTCAAGACAACATAGCCACAATTTTATGTGAATTCTTACACCACGGCACACTTCAGTTTTACGACTATCTATAAAGCTCAACTGTACGCTAGAAGACGTTAATAATTTTCAAGTATTTATCTTTTTTTATACCGCTTAGGTGGCAGACAAGCCCACGGCCACCTGATGGAAAGTAGGTACCGTGGCCCATGGACGTTTGCAACACAATGTCACACTCGTGTAGCCGACCATGAATAGGGGAAGAGAGGTAGGGGGGAATGGTGAATGTCATGAGAAGTTCTGTGCTGTTGGTGCAGAAGACAAAGCAAAGTTTCTCAGTCTTCCCACTGACAACAATAAAATTCTCCAATGAGCTCTTAGAGCTCTTCTCTCTAATACTTCTTTTGTACCAAAATATGGATTTAAATTTATGAAGCACGTAACTCTACACAACCAAGCATTAAAATAACGAAACTTTTTTCAGCAGTAAACAGCAATTAAAATTTCGTATTGCGGTTTTGTTTGACTGTAGTGTGCATATCGTTGTAATTTAACGCTTATTGGTGTTTAAACAGCTAAATAAACCGTGAAACGAGGCCACAAAACGCGTAAAGACCATCGAACGATAACAAAAAGAGCGCCATTAATCTCTCATTGTGTGACGTCGGTGAAACGTCCCGTTTTGTTTGCGGACTCGTCCCGATTTATACTAGCATCGTTTACAGTTCGCTATTGTCCCTAAACCGACTGGGTGTGATCATATACAATAAACTTTACAAATGGGGCGAAAATAACTGTCTATACATCATAACTGTGTACACAAGTCGTAAATTAATCTATGCGGTAATAAGAATTAAATACATGTTTTTGAGACTGTTGGGCGAAAAACTGTTCGTTCCCTAAAAATAATCTTAAATATAGCTAATAATGATTAAATTCTAAAATACTGATCATATGTATATTCTAAATTGTCATTGGGGTCGACTTTCCAGTCTAACTGTGATGCGGCGGAACTTCGATGTTTTCCGTGAAGCGACTTACACCTGACCTCCACAACCTCCACAACAATGACCAATGGCGAATTCGAAATTCCAAGTTAGACTGGTTGGACTTTTAAGGGCTCTGACCCGTTACGACTGCCATAGATGTTTGTATGGCAACCGGGACCGACGGCTTAACGTGCTCTCCGAAGCACGATATTCTAAATGTATGTATGTTTTAAATCTTGTCGATAAAATATTCACGTTTCAACTTTTCAGTACCGAAGAATGGTTTGGACACTTTATACATCAAAGCAATACTTCTTACGAGTAATACAAAATACATTGCACCTAGGGACCGCTTACTCATTCTCTCAACAACGACCGGAATTTATTTCTATATGAATATTCTTTTGTATGCATGAGTCCCACGGGGTGGTGCGTCCCCGGGGCCCACCGCCCGCTTCACATGCTCCGATTGACAGTGCCCGACATGTGACGGCCATTGTCACGCTGACATGTTGACACTGTCAAACTTGACTTCTGTCTGGAATCCGCATGTAAATCGTAAATACGGAAACATTATCCGCTTGACTCAACGGACAATGTAGCGACAAATTAAATAATAGAATAATGTTGTAGATTTTGCCGCACAGCTGCCGTTTGTTGCTAACGTTTGATGATTATTGACGTCAACGCAGGCGTATGAAGTAAAAGATAACCGTAACTTGTGGAACTCAATGTGACACTTCCTCAAAGTGTCAACATTACAAAATCGCAATTGCCAATATTGGCTGTGGATTTTATTTATCCACCAGTTTCAGTGTGCTTACAGATGTCATGAGGTGAGATACAAAACTGATGGTAAATGGTACATACAAACATAAATATGTTCACGCCCGTAATCCCGGAAGGGGTAGGCAGAGGCGTACCTATTAAGCACCCACATTTCGCCAACTACGATCTTCGGTCCCACGTAATAGGGGCCGAGCCTATTGCCGCCAATCGTTGATAATGAATCCTTTCCAATACCATTGATGATTTTACCGAATCACCTTATTTTAACTATGTCCAAGCCAATTTTTCGGCGTAAGAGAAAGCTTTTACGGTAAGCTTTAACCCTATTTGACTTGTACAGTTACATAAGGAATTAATATAGCGCAACAGTTCGAAGGAAATTATCATAAAGATACAGATCTACATCTGCAACTCCACTAGTGCACTACCAAGATATCTGCTTCCCGCTCCTAAAACACGTTGACGTACCTCCTACATTGTGTTGACAAAGATACAGAAGAAAACATTACTAAATGGGTTTTTAGTCAAGGAATCTCATTACGTATTGTATACCAGAGGACTACTAGCCTGCTTAGTGAAATAATAGAATTAATAGCTTTTTATCGTGCACACTGGAGTCAGTTGTGTAGGTTATGTCGGACTCGAACCGACTAAAACGAGTCAGTTCGAAAGTCCGGTAAAACGAGTTGGAGGGTAATAAGGTATTGAAAGGGACCTTATTGGTCGACGTTAAAATAAATTTCATGAAAAATGTTTTAGGATACCTATACTTTTTTAATAAATCATAAATCGAAACTTGGCGGTTACACTACCGACGGGAAATATCTTGACGTCATCCATACTTAACTTTACTTTTTTTTTTTTTTTTTTTTTTATCTATGGCACGTCAATTTGTCTTTACCTCGCCTGATGTTAAGCTGAAGGCAAAGTCCCATGAAAGAGGGTCACCATTGCAAACACGTTCAGTGCTACAATGGTGGCGCTCAGCTTGACGGCCTCATCAGATGCTTTTTCACGCCCCGCTTAAAGGACCCGGGACTGTAGGAAGAAGGAAACACGTGCGCCGGCAAGGAATTCCAGGACTTAATGGTACGGCAGAGAAAAGACTCACCGAACCGCTTGGTTCTTGATGGAATATTCTGTACCGTATGCGAGTGACACCTAAGCCCTGCACGCGTTGTCCTGTGTAGGAAAGGGGAGGGTGGGATTAGTTGGAAGAGCTCATCAGAACATTCACCATGGTAGAGACGGTAAAATACTTTACTAGTCCTTGGTCTATGTCAATAGTAATAAAATAACATCATCATCATAACCTCTGGGTGAGCTGTTTTATTAAGTAACTCTAAAATTAAAAACTCTATTTTCCATAGAAAGACAGTTTAAACTAACTTTTCTAGGGTACTTCTTCAGTACTGAAACAAATGAAGAATGTGAGAAAAAAAAAGGAAGATCACTTCAGTGGTTCTGTTTTGTCAGTGGAAAGACCGAGGGCCTAAATTGACACTGCTATTTGATGGTATGAAACCCTACTTTATCTTCTGCACTGACAGCACAAAAACTCTCTAAACCTGCAGCCTTTCCCCTCCCCCTCCCCCCTATAGGGTCAGCAGCACGAGTGCTCCTGGTGTTGCAAATATGCATAGGCCACGGCAACCACTTTCCATCAAGTGGTTCGTGTGCTTGTCTACCACCTAAGTAGTATAAAATGGGTTACGTTGGATAATTTTATCTTAAGAGTATTCGACAGTGATAGTGTTCAACCATGCTACAGTATTCCAATTCCTTATTATTGAACACTAAAAGGTCCTCGAAATTCAACAATAATCGTGTTCAAAAATATCTAATGGAGATTTATAAACTGTAAAAGCTTTGATATTGGGTCACACTCGCTAAGAAATAATTAATTACATGCAATATTAAATTTATTTCAATTACCACATAAAAAGTTAAAATTTATCTGTTTAAAAAACACAGGATGTGTTTGTTTCAACACAACGTTCGAGAAATTCAAAACCATGGTTTGAAACAGGACATACCTACAAAAGTTTAAAAATGAGCAAATGAGTGTCCGCCCCCCGCGGTTAGTACCCTGGACGTCATGTCTCCTGCCGCGCACGTTTCTCCATGCCTGGTGACAAACTGAGAATTTAATTGTTCACCTCTAATGTTGTTTGGGGAATATTCAATAGCCAAACAATCCGTTTTATTTATGACTGTGTTGTGCGCCCACAATACAACGTTCGTCTTAAAACCTTTTTAAGCTGTTTCATTTCCGGACACAAAAACAAATCAGGTTCAAGCTGTTTTGCTTAAACTTTTTGTTGAAGTTTTGCATGTTTATAATTGTTTTGTCTTGTTTATGAATGGATTTCTATGTGTGATTTGTTAAATTATGAAAATATCTTGTTATGTTACTACTATTCTAGTAGTTATTGTGTAACACATTGAATTGAACTCAACTTCCTCCGTGGCCATAGTGCTTGCAACAATGCCCAAATAACTTAAAACAATACATGTTATTAAATATCGTGAATCATTCTAATCATTACACTATTGTACATGAACGATTAGATACTAACACAGGCAATTTAGCTTAACTGTAGAGATTAAGGGGAATACTAGTAATTTCGGTTATACCTACTAATATGGACGGCAGCACGAGTGTTACTCCTCTGGTGATGCAAACGCCCATAGGCCACGGTAATCATTTTCTAACAGGTTGGCCGTGTGTCTGCCACCTAAGCGGTATATTTTTTTTAAAAAAAGTACTCGTAAGTAATAAATAACTACAATCCATCCAAGTATACTAACAGTGCAAGATAAAAATAAGCAATAACTCCATCGACTTTCCAAAATACTAATCTGCAGTAATCTGTATGTAGTTACACAAAGATTGCGCATCTATATCTATTGGGGAGAGCGAGCCCGCCCCTCCTATTAGCCTCACTTTATCTATTCCAATGTTCCCCTCGTCTTTGTCCGCCGCTAATCCGCCAGGGAAGTGGCTAAATATCTTGTGCAAATAAACATTTCGCCTGTTCCATTGTCAGGGGATGAGCATTGAGCGTAACTATAACAAATCGGATTATGTGGCCCAAGGTGACGTATCATGCTGCTGTAATTAGATGGAACTAAAGCTGAATTTATTGTTTGTGTTTATTTTTAATAACTCGTTTTTAAGTGTACATTTAAAAATCTATGAAGACTGTCAAAAATAGTGTGCTTAAATAAGGATTACGTTACACTTCGTAAAGGTGAGCTTAAAATGATATATTTAGAAGTATGGTCTACTCACCTGGTTCTTAAGGGTGTGAACTGAATCATTTCTATACAATTAGCACAGCGAAATCGAGTATCTTTATTATTTTGTTTAAAAATAATACTTACGATCGTGTCTATTCTAATTTTCAGGTGAAGACTAGATGAGGTAACGCAAAAGCGTATTTTTACTCATATTACATATACCTACCTAGTAAGCAGGTCCCAATTCTTATATAAACTCTAGTTTAGAAGGAATGTAAAAATTGAAATACTGTAAAGAAACCTAACTAATCTAAATATAGCTGCTTTAAATGCCATGACCACGATGACGCTGCACCTACTTACCTATAGTAAAGAACGGAGCAGGGCTCGCACCGCATGCGTATTCATAAACAGCGACAACTGCGCTCCCTCGCCTTCATCTCGCTCCCTACCGCATTTGAATAAATACAATTAACTTGTTTGTTTTAGTACGCACGTCACGCCCCTTAGTGACCTGACCGTGGGTCTCAATGGCCGCTGCATTCCTAACCCTCACTCACTTGCCAACATATTAAATTTTTAGCAAACTCAACGATGGCGGGCATTGGTGAAATTGAAAACTATTTCGCTCGGGGATAATATTCAAATTACGACTAATGGTGATATTCGGCAGCGGCCGACTCAAAGGCAAGTATCGGCTGCGGTGTTCTACACTGTTATTATCTCAACACCATAGCAGTCTCACCTAACTTGTTCGTTTTTTAACAGACACTTTTGTCTTCTTCGTTCCCTCGCAAAACGACAGAGACTTCCAGTATTTTAAACGAATCTCGACTCAGGGGCGTACCTCTTACAATTTATCATTTAGCGTTGCCTACAGACATTATTTGAAACGCATTAAAATCGCAGTTGTGGAAAATTTGTCGGCATCGAAATTACTACTCCTCTCAAAGTGCATAATTTATCGCTTAAACCACATCCGGCGCGAGCTGCGATATTTCTAATTAGAAATTCATTGACGTTGATAATGTCAAACTTTTCTCTAACATAGAATTTGGTAACTTTAGCATGTTAATTTAATTAAAACAACTTATTAATGCTTTCACTCCATTACATATACAATTAGGTAATCGTCGCCTAAGATAACTCGTTATTTACGATTATTTCTTTTGAATTATTTAGATAACGTGTCAAATTAATTAAAAGAAACAAAATGCCTAATGTAAAATTAGCCAATTAAATTAAAATATGCCATCATTTTAATTACTAATATATGTCAATGTATGTAAGTGCAAATCTATTGTTGTGCACTCACTTTGTTTTGTGACACGTCAATTTGACTTCACCTCGCCTGATGGTAAGCTTACATTGGTACAAAACCCTAAAGGTAAACCTCAGGCAATCTTCAATTCAGTGCTTCGCAATGATATTACCTTACCGTCTCTGTATTTACTTTTATTTTATAAAGGTTCTGCCTCACATAACATTTCATGAAAAAGTTAATGACACATGGTTTAGATTAAAAAAATATATATAGATAATACGAGGAAACAATGAGTAGAGAAGTAAATGTGAAAGATAAGGAACGTAAAGATAGTTGGCTCACAATGCAACAGTCCACGAGGAGCCAACCGCTGCCCTGAGGAAGCTGTCACGCGCGGCGCGAACACGTGATGAATATGTATCGGCAGGCCGTAGCGGCGCCTTGTAATTTGAGACTCGCCGGTAATTATTTACGTGAGAATGGGCCCGGGCCAGCTCCCGCCCGCGCCCCGCATTGCAGCTCAGCCTCTCACACCGGAACGAATCGTTGATTGCGCGCGAGTTGAGATGCCGCCGCCAGATTGCTGCTCACGCTTCGGTACTCAGCGTTACGGCCGCGCAGACGTGCCGACTGCTCCACAATCCAGACAGTACTCGACACTTGTTATTCAGTCATAGATACGTATTCAATCTACGACCTTCCATATCTCTAAAACCCGATTCTTAACTGAAATACGTAATTATTGACATAACTTACGCTGCAACTGATTGTAAACTTGCAAATATTTATCAAACCAAACGAAACTAAAAAAAATATCTAGGTATATTGTCATTCTCTGAACGATTTTCCCAACTCAGTTGGGGTCGGCTTTCCAGTCTAACTGTGATGCGGCATAACTTCGATATTTTCCGTGAAGCGACTGCCATCTGACCTCCACAACCAATGGTCCAATGACCAATGGCGATATCGAAGTTCCAAGTTAGACTTGTTGGACTTTTGAAGGCTCCAATTACCCGTAAGGACTGTCATGGATGTTTGTATGGCATAGATGAGGGTATATTGTTATACCATTAAAATAAACCATTGTAAAATACCTGTATAACAGAAACAAGATCTCCTTGGTACAACATCAAAAATGTCTTATTTAAAAAAGATAAATCACTTCACATTAGCACGGCGATTTAACACGAGACGACAAAATTTAAGCGGAACATCGAACTCATAAAGTTTGCTTTTCTTATTTTTAAGAAACCGCTGTTGGAGTGATGACGGTTGTTTTGACTGGTCCTGACATTTGCGTGTTCCTCGGTGCAGTGCAGCCTCACCGGGCCTCAGCCGAGCGAGAAAATTTAACCTAAGTAAATTAATTGGCGAAACGGCTACCTGTGCTGTTATGTTAAACCTGCTACAAAGTAATCTGAATTCCATCACGGTCCCACTTGGATCACATTACACATACAATAAGTTAAAAGTATACATTACTTAATACATATTTATATCACAGTTTACCGAATGCGAATATCTTCCTGAACCAAAATTGATATTATATACTTTCATATTGCTTTAACATTAATCAGTCATTATCATCAGAGATATTGGGCTATTTACCACTTATAGGTAAGATACTGTTTGGAGTTTCCAATATTTCGGTGGTGTTGCAAACACCTTGATCTAGGAGGAATTGGAGTACCTACTCATGGTCCTTGCTACATCTTCCAAATATCGGAATTCCTCAAAAAAACTAACTTTTTATTCCTGACCCCAAGTGGTTTCAGGCCTCCAACTAAAGAAACCATTAGGTGTCTCATGAATTCAATTCAAAGGTATTGTAAATACTTTTATACTGGCCTGTGGTTTAAACTAATCAATAAATTGACAGACCCACTTAGATCGACTTGCCGTGTTTGTTTAAACAACAAAATGTTAAATTGACTGCTTTCAATAAGTGCTTTAGTCGGCTCTGCTCGACTACGGCGGCGCGGCGCCCCGTCGTGCAGTCCCTAAACACACGTAGACCGCGGGGCGCCGCACCCTGCCTGCCGTACCCGCACCTTGTACACTAATAACACCGTCTTTCCCTCTGTCATGCCTTATTTCATCCAACCATCTCTTGTTTTTTCCATGCTGTCGTTTTTTCGATCTGTGAGCCCACTTGGAATATTAACAATAAAACGAGTTCCTGATGATAGTAATCCTTCATCTTCATTGTCTTTTGGCAGTTTCGTGGAATAATATATGCTGTGCTCTCGCGACTTGATATCTGAACGTCATATTATAAATGGCGTCGTTTAAAATATTTTAATACCCTCTACATCACGGCAATATTAATTTAGTACGCTTGAGTTGATCGGTCGTGGTGCCACCGCTGGAATGTTAAATGACGGATTACCGACCACCGAGATTGAAAGATAACCAACCACTTCAAATGCTGTAGATTCTATTATCGTGCCCCTTATAAAAAAAACTAATATATTTTCATAAAAATTCAAGCTCAAACTACTGCCTAAACTAAAAGATTTTATTGTTCTACACAAGTTGCTAACTAAAAACTGCGTGCGAACATCACTAGAGATGTGAGCCCATCGCATGGATACAGTAACACGCGTAACTAGGCAACGGTTGCGTTGTTAATGTTTAGTGACTCATTTTCTGTAGTCTTCAACTTGCAAAATAGTAACAAGAAGGTTTCTTACTGTTCTCGGTTTCTTATAATTCTATAGAAACAATAATAATGGTACGAATAACTGTGGAAATGGTGCGTGGAAAAGCTGAGCACCACGAACGTTTATTAGCGCCACTTGAAGAAATAGCATTGCATCAAGAAAATATAGAGAAAATTGAATACCTGCAGGACTGGTGTCCAAAACTGAAGATACTACTTATGCAAAGCAATTTAATAGCTAAAATTGAAAATTTGAATAAATTAAAGCACCTGCAATACTTAAACTTGGCATTGAATAACATAGAAGTCATTGAAAACTTGGAAAGGTGTGAATCATTGGAAAAATTAGATCTAACACTGAACTTCATTGGTGACATAGTAAGTGTTGAAAACCTTGTAAATCTCTACAATTTAGAAAGATTATACTTATCTGGAAATCCTTGTTCCGACTATGAAAATTACCGGGATTTTATCATTGGTACTCTGCCACAACTTACTTGCCTCGATGGTAGAGATATTGAGAGATCTGAGCGAATAAAAGCACTTCAAAATCTTCCTGTGATCAAATCCGATATATTATTTGAACAAGAAGTCTATAAAGGTCAAAGAATGAAGCAAAAAAATAGACTACAAAGAGAAATTCAAGATAAGTGGGAAAATGAGTACAAAGATTTGGATCCTGAAGAACGAAATAAAAGATTTTGGGCTGAAAAGTGTGAACATGCTCCGGAAGTACGTTACGAAATCGAAAAAATGCGCAATCTAAAACTGAAAAGCTTAGAAACCGAAGAAAAGAAAGAGGAAAAACCCGTCTACAAGTTCTTTTCCTCAGATGGGAGGCCGTTCAATATCAATCAGCCTAGAATCGATTTCTTTTTCAATATGGATGATCCTGAAATGTACGTATTAGATTTGGCAGTGTACAAGCATTTAGATACAAGCCTTGTTAACGTAGATGTGCAACCAAACTACGTGAGGGTTATTATAAAGGATAAGATATTCCAGCTCCATCTACCGGAGGAAGTTAATACTACTAACTCCACCGCTCAGCGCTCTAAAATCACGGGCCATCTAGTGGTAACTATGCCGAAAGCAAATGTTGTTTTAAAAAAACCCAGTGATAAGAAAAGCACGCAAAAAGACGCTCAGTTATATGCAGAACACAGTGTAGATGAATGTCATGCACGCACTGGACAAACTAAGAGAGAATATTTGGAAATTGGGCCCGCAGACAACGTTCTAGATTTTACTAAACTGACTCAAGCTAAATCCAAACCTGATTACATAGACCCGAGGCTAAAATTACAGGAAAAAATACCTTCACCATATTTTGTAGACAATCCAGAGGTACCTGATTTAATCTAACATTTTTTCTAGTAAGTACTTAGTAGTTGAAGTCAAAAATAACGCTAGAACATCACTTTATTTTTCGTTTATGCCCATGGTGGCGTAATTTAGAACTATGTGGTTACGAAGACGAACGACGCTACTTACTGGGAATACAACCAATACTGCTACTAAATATTTCAATGGACACGAAACAGATGGCGCTAGGGGTACTACCATGTGGCGCTAGGGGTACTATACTTTGTCTAATATAGGATGATAATTTTGACAGCTCTAAGTAGGGAACCCCATACAGTGTAATCGTAAATGAATCTGTTCGATATTCGATTATCGATTCCGTAGAATATGGAATCGATTGTTACAAAAACACAAAATCATTTATTTTTTATTGATGTAGGTAATTAGGAAAAATTAATTTTATAAATATTTGCATAATTAAGGTGAGACTGCAGCGAAGAGGCGCACCGCATCATTACCTAACCGCACTGTACCTACAGCAAATATAGAAGGATAATTAGCTATAGTTACAGCTATTTATGGTATAATATTTATGTTTTGTAATATACTAAGCTAATTATATTACAACAAATGTAGTAGAAAAGTACTTAATAGTTTTAATAAATCAACATAAATTCGATTTATTCGATTCATTTGTCTATAGTCAATTATGCTGTATTCTTGCAAGAAGCTTCACTACGATAAGTGGGCGGTACTTGTCTATAAGTTACGATAATTTTAGTAGTATTAATTTCTAAATAAAAAATACATTACTTCATAGACGTGAACTGTCAAAATTATCATCCTAAATTAGACAGAGTATAAATACATTCAGGAAATGTTTATTAAATTACATTTAGCTATACGAGTATAAGATGTATTTCGTTATTCTAGACAGAAAACTCAATTTCAAATATTTTCAAGAAGTTAAAGAAGAAAAGATTGCTTTTCGTTTGTGAATTTTCCACTTTAACGGAAAGTGATCTCTAATAATAGTAGAATACAATACCAATTATTAGATTATTTTTAACCGGAATTTATTACGTTTATGACTTTCAATCGGTTACAAACCTATTTCGATATTTTCAGTATCAGTTGGATTTCTTTATATTTTTAACCTTTTATTGTATCTCTAACTATCGAAGTAAAAAAAATAAAACACAGGAACTTAACTTATTTTTTATAACAGTAATGGTAGGTAGCTACCTAACACTTGATGTTACAAACATAAGTAAAGCTAAAATAAAGTTAGAAGATCTTTAACTTTCACTGCATTTGTTTTTTTTATATTCTAGATTACAATAAATAAACTTATGATACATAAGAAATAGTTTTTATGAACACAGTAGATGAATAATATGAATCGATTTTCATTAATTAAGCATACCTACAAAATCATTACAGGTACATCTTGCAGATACCTGCGTCTGCTAAGACTTTCATTATAAATTAACAGTTCTCGCGATGTAAGTGTAAGTATAATCATTACAATTTATATTCTTAAATTTGATGACTTTCAACAGTGTCATGTGGGATGCCATTTGTGCCGTTGGTCTCAGAAGGCATGGCAACTAAAAACGATAAAAATCCATCAATATCGCGCATTTCCTTCGATGTAAACTTCGCTGAAATTTGATGCCTGCCAGCCCATGGTGGCGTGATCTTGAACTCTGCAGTTGCAAATTCACCAGGCGCTACATTCTGCGGATAAAAAAAACCGTATTATTGGAATCGCTACCTAAACTTATAAACGAAATAAATACGTTTCGGTAGTAACTACTAAGATGATTCAGGTTAATGGTACATTTTAATCATTAGATGATAATATCTCTAATATAGCTTTGTATCCCTATGTAATAAGAAACTTCCACCCCATACCCGGGGGCTGGACGGGGACACCGTGGTCCCTACACCCGGGTCTGCCGGGGGGTACAAGGGATATTTTCGCTACTATCTCACCTCCAGCAACTAAAGACCCAAAGATGGCGTGCGTTTTAGTCGGTTCGAGGCCGACACCCTCACCCGCTCCGGTGGGATTGGTATCCGTGGGGATTTCGCATACGAAAAAAAATGTATTTCTAAAATTTTAAATTAACAAATTATAATTTAGGGGAACAAGGAGGATTATTAGAGATTTAGGTTAGATCAAGAAAAAGTCTCCGAACACTTTTATAAATGGATAATAGACCTACTATAATGTTTTATCTATTTATGAAAGTGTCAATGAAAATAAATCGCATAAATATTAATGCAAAACTAACCTCATTTAACTGTATTTTAAGCTGCTTGTCAAGCCCGGGCCCTTGAATGTAGAACTTGCCTTTCGTTAACGGAATTGGCAGTGAGTTATCCACCTTAACCTGTACAGTAACTTCTTGGTGAGATACTGGTTTGCCTTCAATATTTATTTTTATGTCAGGGTTTCTGACCCTGAAGTCGTCTTGCGCGAAGTAGTCGAATTGTGTGTCCACTATTGTCGCTAGGCAGGCAATGTTGAACGAAGCCTGTAATGAAAGCAATAAATTAGTATTATCTATCTAAATTAGATTGGAAAAAGGGAACTCGAAGCCGCGACTAAATAAAATAGATAAAGTAATATTTCTCTGATCTTATTAAATGAAGAAATTAATTAAAAAACGAGATCATAAATTGTATAAATAAATCTAACTATATGCACTTGTAATAGTGTTTGTAATGCCTTATGAACATTGTTATTTAAATTGAAATATTAATTCAATTTAATTAATACGGTAAATTTAACTTATCTTTGCTGTAATGCTTTGAAGTTATTCATTATATTTCCATTCTATGTGCACTAAGGTAGGGTACATACCTGGTCTACTAATTTCTTGAAATATTCATCGAAGGTCACCATCATCTTAACGACTTCATTGGCCTCAGGAGCAAGTTTCATATCAAACTCTGATTTCTTTACTCCGTCTCCTGTAACTCCTGTGTACGTCACTGTATCTACACGTAAGATACCCTTAACTTGGTGTGAGTCGGAGAGTGAACGATTCGTTATATGTAGGACCTGAAATTGAATTGATCAGAATCCATGAAAAATTCTTCTGGTTTACATACATTTGCTATCTCCAAAAGAATGAGCATATTGTTTTCTTATACTTGTTATATTTACTATAATAAGACCAAAAAGTAATGACAAAAAAGTAGTTTTTTGTCATTACTTTTGGTGTCATTTGGTTGTCCGTTGTCATTAAATTTTGGTGCTCTCATAGACTGTAGAGTCTATGAGAGTACCAAAATTTTACATAATACAAGTATAATCACGTACATACATACATACATACATAAACTCACGCCTGTATCCCCGAAGGGGTAGGCAGAGGTGCTAGCACCCACATTTCGCCAGTTTATGTTTAGGTCCCAATGTAATAGGTGGCGAGCCTATTGCCATTAACCGGGCACTTATAAGTATAATCACGACATAGTATAAAACAAAGTCGCTTTTTATGACCCTGTGCTATAGGGTATTATTAGTTAGAGTAGGTATAGCTATGCTAGAGTTAGATTATACTTAAATCTTTAAAATTACGTAACGGATTATGATGTGATTTTTTAATAGAGAGAGTGATTGAAGAGGAATATGTATATGGTCACGTGGGGTAACCGTACGCGGCGAGTAAGTATCCGCAGTGAACTTTGTGCAAATCTCGCTCGTAATCGCGGGTCGGACCCTAGTGAAATACGCGAGCATTCATTCACTGAGAAAAAGTGGCGTGACATCTATTTACAATTAGTGGCGTAAATTAAAAAAATTGGAAAGAGAAGTTTTTTGGTCATTTTCTTATTATTTTTGCTTAAATAAAGGTGCTTGGCACTTGGTCAAATTGCTGATCGAACTGTGATTGTGTGATGTTTTCGAATAGAAAAACCAATTGATATTTCATTTGAATCGAGGCAGTTCGCTGCAGGTACGTCATATCATATCAACACTTAATTTGTTTACTTTTTTTTAGTTTGATGGGGTAAGTATACGTGGGTAACTGTCCGCAGAGTAAAAATCGCGTACACTTGCCCCGCCTCGTTGTTTTATGAAATATAGGTAAATTTTATCTCATTGTGTTGAACTTTTAGATCTAAAATGCCCTGCAAATATCTAAGAAAATGTCCAGATTGGAAGGTTTGTACCAATGAGCAGATTTAAGCAGCAAAAAAGTTGATGGGAGAAGGCAAAAGCAAACGAAACTGAATATGACAATAGCAAAGAAGCCAAAGAAGTAAACTCAAAAGAATATACAGATAGATAATAAAGGAAAAACAAGAAGAGGAGTGCTAGTACACAGATTTCATTAAGTCACACAGGAGAGGAATATTTTTGTCCATTATGTAAAGAAAAATTTGAAGATCCACCTACCGAGGAGAGGATAGAATGCCATATTTGCAAATCCTGGTGGCACGAAGAGTGTTCTAACTAAATAAATGGTGTATTTACTTGTGACAATTGTGTAGAAGACTAAGTATCCGCAGTGCGTAAACTTAACCTGCCACATGCGGATACTTGACCCAGGGGTGGGGAAAGTGTACGCATTTCCCGAGTTTTAAAAAACCTAATGGTATATAAAAGTTGCTTAATTTCAATTACTTAGAGTGATTGGTTAATGTTCCTTATAGTCTAATAGATGAGAATAAATACGGGTTTGATTCATATTATAAGCATGTTTTATTTCAGAGATAGTTTTTTAAAAACTGCGTACAGCTACCCCACGTATATAACGCATATAACGTCATACTACAACCAATTGGAGAAAAATGTTGCAAAAACGGGGTGACGCAGACGAAGTTGCGTGGGTCAGCTAGTCATAGAATAAAACGTAATAGACACATACCACACTGAAATCTTGTCCAATTTTAATGTCATCACGAAGTTCGAACTCAAAAGTGACGTCATTGAAGGCATCGTTCAAGTAGTACCGCGCGAAAATATTTTCAGATTTACGAAGGGCCTTCTCCATTGTTAATCGCTCTTCACGTGAACGCTCTGGATACTTGTATGTATGTGTGACATCCTGGAAAGGGCAATTTAGTATTTAGACTGCTTATATGATACAACTTTATGATAGAACTTTTTGCTCAGAAAAAGCACTTATTTAGAATTATAATAGAATGAATAATCATTACGATAATGCTACAAAATATCTACATTTTTGATAAACCCAATAACCCAACTTCACAACACAGAATTTTTCATTTTTCAATTTTAACTATTTTTTCCCCTTTTTCAGATACCTATTTAATTGTCTTTCAATCAGGGACAGTACAGGACAAGGAATCAGGGAATATTTAATGTAAAATATATATTTGGAACAATATGCCGAAATTCTAACAATTATCGGAATTTTTTTTTTAACTTACTTCACGCTCCATCTTGCCAATAGCTTTTGTAGAAATAAATTGTCCAATTGAAACTGAATCACGTGCCATTAGCTTCAGTGGCTGAATTTCTCCCGAATATTTCCACATCACCTGCAATTATAGTAACATATTTATTTAGTCAACGTAAACAGAAACAAATTTTCATTTCTTACTATCTATACATTAGCTGTTTGACTGAAAGGCTGCTAATTTATACAACTACTAGCTGTTGCCCGCGGCTCTGGCCTGCGTGGAAGTCAGTTATTGCGCAGTACAATATAGCCTATGACACTCAGCAATAATGTGACTTTCTATTGGTGAAAGAATTTTTAAAATCGGTTCAGTAGATCCCGAGATTACCCGTTACAATTTAACAAATATACAAACACACAAACTTAACTTCTTTATAATATTAGTATAGATACAACTATAATACCTAGTAGAACATAGGGTACATTTTACTAATTTTTAAATACTTCCTATTTGTCATACCGCATAGTAGAACAGATAGGAATTTTTTTTCCTGCTTGTTCTACTAGTATAACAAAAAGTAGAACAATGATGAATATTCCGTTTAGAAGTTGTACTGACCTTATCACTATACTATTATTGTACTATACTTATTACTATACTATATTTTTGTACTAACCTTATCAGCATTGACTTGAGCGAAAATATATGGAACGTCGTATGGTTTTAATAGTTCTCCATCCCTGACAGCTTTCAACGATGTAGGCCCACATCTGTACATGTCTTCTGAAGTTTCCTGTGGTGTGGCATCGAGGGCCTGCCAACCACCGTATTCTGAACCGAGATCTGGACGCTCCATCCACACCTAGCATGAAGATAATTAAAAAAAATGTTAAATATAATGATCGGCGAAAAGAATTCAGTGGAGGAACAATTCAATGAATCTTTCTAGCACCTCTATCTTTTTTTCTTGCACCATACAGGGTATTGGAAATTGACATGTATGACCATCTATACTAACAATTATCACTGGTCATAATTAGTATAATATGCTAGTAGGACAACTAAGAAATAACGCATAAACATCGCCTAATAAAGATTGTGGAAAGTCGCTTATGGAGGGTCATTAGAATGCGTTGTATTACTAAATACCTAGTAGTGGTGTTTGATTAAGTTATCTAGGTTAAGTTATTTATACCTAATACGTGAATCAGCTATCAGTCTGGTCTTGCGTAGGAGGCAGACACATTACCGTATATATTTAGAATCAATAACGTGAATGATCAAATACATAGTCTCACTCCCCAGGAATGTTCTGGTAAACAACTATGATTGCACTTATATTCCATCAAGGCTTAAGAGCAGTGTGTAGTAAAATTACATGGTAATTTTCGATTTATTGATGAACTTAAAATATTAATTATTTAATAAGTGTGAGGTTACATACTAATACCATATGGCACTCTTATATTTGTGGTCCTGCAAATTTACCACAAAATCTTAAAACTGATCAATAATTAATGAACGACTGTCATCCTACTAACTGCATAAATAATTTTTGTAACCCCATATAAATATATAGAATTACCAAGTTACATTTATTTACAGTTAGTAGTGGAATGACAGCCATTCAATTATTGACCTGTTAAAAATCTTTTAGTACGAGTCTCGTTCATTATTTTTGGTCCCTACTGCAAACCCAAAACAGGGAATAAATTGATGCGGTAGAACTAATGAAAAAGGTTAGCGAAAACCATTCAGTATAAGTCAGGATCGTGACAAGTGGAAACATGGTGGTCTGTGCCTATCCCATTACCACATGTATGACGTGTACTTACCTTCCTATATACATTGTATGTATATAGAAAATTATGAAAGGAAAATCAAATTCAGGTACACCTCTTTTCTATTTACCTCAAGCTAACAGAATTGTATTTCATCGATCTAAAATACACCAGCCACAACTCCTACCACATCCTTCGTCGTGGGTGATTATATTCTTAACCGAATCTACAGTCACATTAACATTTTCACGACAATACTCAAGGAATTAAGTATGACGTAAAGATAAAAATAACTTCTTACCTCATTCCAAACGTGGTAATTCCACACAGAGTCTCTTGAATACTCTTCAAGAGTGTTTCCTTCTTCGTCTTTGATAATGTCAATGGTTAAGCTGCCTTGACTGTCATGAGCGGCATCGAATCCTGATATTGGTCGGCAAGGGATACCGAGAGCCCGACAAACTGAAATTATTATTTTGACTATGAATTACTGATCTCCTTCACATCGGATTTTTCAATTGAGAGTCGTCATCATAACTATCACAACAATTTCCCAAAAGGGATGATGAATGATGACAGGGTCATCTGGTTCTTCCCAATGGTTCTCCCAATATTGATTTTTATTGTAAAAATATGCATTGTAAAATAAAATATTGCGCAACTATACTAAAGCTTGTATACATTACATTATTTTTAATTCGCAAAGTATGTGAAAGTATAAACAATCAAACCCAGTTCAAATTTTATTTATAACACTATTTAGATTCTTCATTGAATTTCGAATGACTGTTATGAAACATAGGTACACAATTACACATGTAAATGCCATGCAGCAGAAATAAATGCAATATTCTCTTGCATTCCATGTATTTGCAGTATGCACTACGAATGCATGACGTCACATTTTTCTAACGATTTTGTATAGAGCGTATTCAGGAGCACGTAAAATAGAATTTTCATTATCTTTATAACATCAACATGTTGTATGAAAATTTCACTTAATTTTTATTATAAACCGATTATTTAGACAATAAAAAAGTAGTGCTCATAAGATCGGCGTATTATTATTCCAAGCTTTAGCTTTCCAAGCAATGAATTTACCAAGAGCGACTGCCGTCTGAACGTCGAGAATAAAGCTCGAGTCAAATCCTTATTTGTGGTTTAGCAGGCACACCGGTTAATAGGTTGTATAGGTATATACACACTCTTAATGAATTGGTACTGAATTATATCCTAGACACAGATCTGGCAATTGACTCTCAGCAAGCTCAACATATGAAATCCATTTAATAAAGTTACTGTTGAACTGACTATGATGTCGATACTTTTTCACAAGAGATAGTACAATATTAAGAAATAAAATAAATAAATACTTACTTGTGGTCAGAACACCAGCGTATACCCAACATTGTCCGTATTTTACTGGTTTTTTCTTCTCGTAATAGCTCTGAATGATGGGCAATGACCCCAACCACTTCAGAGGATGCGTGCCACCGCCGTAATCCTTGGGGTCAGCGGCCCAATTACCAAATACAACACCATTGTCATCTTGAACATTCACTGCTGCAGACAAGGCTCGTGCAGTTCGAATTGGGTCACCTCTGGAGCGCCCTTTGACCTTTTAAAAAAGAATACATAAATATTAACTGGACCTGGCTATAATAACATTTGAGAATAATCTGGAGACCTTCTTTTTTTTATTGCAAAAAGTGCCCAGATATGATTTGACGGGGGAATGCTCTGCTGAACCACTGTATGACAACTGTGACCAACCGACGGCTTAACATGCTCTCCAAGACACGACCAGACCATTGCAAATAGCTATATTCGTACATACAAATATTTGTACTGAGCGGGGATTGAAACCGCGCCTCCTGGGCGGCAGTCGCGATCACTACCGCCACACCACAGAGGCTATTCAGTAAAAAGAAAAAATCTGTTTAAAATTTATCCGAAATTTGCTTTGTACATAGTGCAAGTTGTAGCAAAACAAATTCGTGAAGTAAGTGAGAACTCCAGAGGATAGCGAAGCGAGACTTGAGCGTATGCCTAAATTTATATGTAAGTTATTACCTTGCCAACTTCTCTAACCAGGTACAACGCACAGTCCAAAATATCCTTTTCATACTGTGCATAGTTCCACGGACTAGGTTTGATCCTGTTGTACACGCCTCTGAACATCAAACCTCCATCTGCTAACACGTACTCATCACGATGGCTCTGACCTGGAACATTTAATAGAGCGTGAGTAATATAACCTATGACAATATTACCGACCTTCCTATGTACTTCAAGGTCCATTGATGTAATGGAAGTGTGGGTGGATATGATTGTTAGACTATACTGTAATGCTTTACATGTTAGCCCACTCGGCTAAGAAACTGCAACAAATGAACACGATGACCATATCGAATTGCTGTTCAATTCTGAATAATTAATAGACACTGTCGTAAGAGCTATGACATAAATGGTCGGGTGAGTTACAAATGACTATAATCAGAGACTTCAGACAATTAACAGCTTAGTCTTGTGTTTCATTAAAATAATTAACTCTGACGTCAGTGATCATAATTTTATACAATATGTAATTGCATTGTGAGTAAATGTAATTGACATAAATCACATTTAGCCACCAACTTTGATATCATTAATGGATTACGGAGGTCAGATGACAGTCGCTTCACGCAAAATATCAAATTTCAGCCTCGTCTCAGACTGGATAAAAACGGACAACAAACTGAGTTGAATTAAGCCAAGAATAATTACATTGAAACTGAAATTCAATGAAGACTCCACGTCTTTGTCTGATATTAAATATTAAATAAATATAAATATTGTAGGACAATCTGCACAACGTCACCTAGACCCATGGTAAGCATAGCGTGTTACGGGTTCTAGAATGCAGATACACAACACATACTTGGATACATTTTTTTTGTTAATACATACATATTTTACATAAAAACACCCAGACCAATGCAGATATTCATGCACACAAATATTTACACTGAGCGGGAATCGAGCCCGCGCCTCCTTCACTACCGCCACGCCACGGAGGTCTCTAACATTACTCGTCGTATTACGACTATTACATTCGTATTACGACGACTATACATTATATAACTAAATAAAAAAGAGATTGTTTTGTCACCTGGCATATAAACACTATCGTTTAAGCACCATGGATTGAAGAGCACGTAAATAGGTAAAGGATGTCTATAACTAAGAGAGCTGCCTCCGCTGAGCTTGGTGTCTACATCCAGTTTCCATGATGCGACGATGCAGTCTGCTGCAGGAGTCACGGACACCATCAAGTGATTGTCCACCTGTCCTTCGTATATAGCGCTCCAGGCTCCTAAGGTTTCTGAACCTTTCTCCAACAGAGGTACAGCGGCTGATGACACGTCCGAAGGTCCTCTAGATTCTACATCTGTGTGTAAAAAAAAAACTTTGATGTTCTCATAATTTTAAATAGCTATGGAAAGTCATAACGTCATGTCTGTGGTCACGATGTTTTTTTGTTGGTTGGCCTTGTAGTTATATGAAGTAAGGTAAGTATATCCTGTATCGAGTTTTGTAGATAGACGATTATCCAAAGTATGAATAAACACAACCATAAATATTTTAAACCTCACAATATGATTACCTCTTTTTCTTCTTAAAATAACAAGCAAACAAGCAAACGTACAAGTGAAGCTAATAAAAGCGTGTTAAAATAGACAAGGAAACTGACCGAAGGAACTGTTCCGTTGTTGATATTTAAAAAAGGAATTAATGTAAGTAAGAGCGATGTAGTTATGCTATTTTTTACTTGGGAACTAAATTAACAACATAAAAACATGTATCTGATACACATCGTCAAAATATTTAACTATGCAAATGTTTTCGAGATAGTTAAATACAAACCTCCGTCGGACACTCTCCAAGACGTTAATTGGTAGTACTTGTGCGGCTAAGCACGTAATTAATTTCCTTGCGATTTACACCGCATAGTAAGGAATCGGGTGAAATAAAATAATTGTTTTCCAAATTTATTTAGCTGCAACGTTTTCGGTTAGGAATTTATTTTCGGCATACCCATTTTTTACAAAGTGCCCGATTGACGGCAATATGCTCGCCCCCTATTACGTCGGACCGAAAATCATAGTTGGCTAAATGTGGGTGTTTAATACACGTGAGCAAATGTATGTATGTAAATACAAACCTGAAACGTAGAATATAAACGAAATGGCATCTTTACTAGCGTCGTACTGTCTGTTCAGCAGTAAGTCCAGTTTGAAGGACTGTCCTCGTCTCACTACCAAGCACCTATCCACACTCCTGGTCATCAAGTTGAACTTGCTTGTGTGATGGCTCTCGCCGTTTGTGTCTATACAGAAGTCAATTCCCTGTACGCCCAACACGCCTCGTCGAGTCGCACCGCCGACATCTGAATAAATAAAACGAAATTAGGTTACCCACGTCCAACTACAATCATTGAGTAAGTATGAAACTATATATGGAGTCATATCAATTGCTATAGAAACTTTGCGTTTATTTCGTACTCTATATACTACTACTTTTACTTGCTGGAAACTAGCGCGAGCCTCCGTTTCAACTAGGGGGCTGATTTCAATTTCGTCATTATGTCTGTGTGTTAGTTCTCTAGAGGACGCATTTCTTAACCTATTTCTACCAAACTTGACACTCGTGTTCTTTGATTTTAAAACAACTTTCGTCGAGAGATTTTTTTCATAAGTAGGAAGATTAGGGTAAAAGGGGGAAAATTTGATGTTCCGTTATTTATGAACCAGATATTGATGATTTTTGATTGAAACATCAAGATCATGATTTTTCACGGGTGTCCTGAAAAAGTACCTACCTAATAATATTTTTTGAATAACATAACTTAGTAGAGATAGTTTAGAGGGAGTCGTTTGATTTCAACTACAAATATACCTGCTATATTTTTACCGGTTACGATTTTACAAACAAATATATAAATCGTTAATGTATTTCGTATTTTTAAATAGGTATAAACATGTTTAAAGGTGGTTGTATAGGAAAATTTCAAACAATTCAGTATTCATTCTGTAAGGAAAGGTCGCGGGTTCGAATCACATTTAAACATGTTTGTTTTTATTTATTATCTTAACCTACTTAAAATAAACATTCAATTCGAGCCTATTCATTCATTTTAGATATTTTTTAAACCTCATACGTTTTGTGACCTTCTCATGAATGAAGACGTTAATTATGTCCGCTATGCTAAACCCAATAGGTATGTAATCATTGAAAAAACCGAATCCTACCATTGGCCGTAAGCCAATTTGTCTATCGTATTAGACGATTTTACATAACTCTGTTTATTTCTCTTAATGAATATGACTACTATGAGAAATATTACTTAATAAGCACTTATTAGTTAAAATAATACAGTACAGTAATATTATAATTTATATAGTAGCGGAAATGCATTCGATTCTACTTTACGGAGCGTGTGCGATACTGAATATAAATTTGAGTATTAACTAAACTAGAACTCAAATCACAAACTCTATTCTTTAATATTCATTTATTTATGACTAGACTAGACGATTTTATGACTTAATGAAGCATCTAGTTCATTATCCTATACTAAGTCACAGTTATCTTCCTGATAATAAATTTGTAGTCAAGGTAATTAACAATTAACATAAACATAAACTTACTTTTTTATGAATTATTATTGCTAAAGAGTTTTTTCACCTGAAGAGTATGAAATAACACAAAGGCCTTTGTTCATTAAAATAATGTAAATGTTAAATTTTGATTTATCTAAACAACAAATACCTGGTTGGAATGGTATAATAATGTGTTTCTCTCGTTCCCCAAACCAGCGATGCCATAAATTTTTTATGTATTCCATACTGGTATTACAACACATTGATCCGAATATTTATAATTATTGATATATTTGAAACCATTAACATTCCAGAATCACTATTTTACACAGTCACTAAATGTTAACATATGAGTGTCGATATTAATCAACAATATTCCGAAGTTGGCTAATATTTGCACACGTGTGGTTCTTTTTATATACCGGTATGGACTGACTGCGAGATCCAGTGCAAATCTCAAGAGCTACGCTCGTACACCTAAGATACTCGGTGATGTCATAGTCAATAAGGAATCAAAGTTTCAGCAGAAACTGATTCTGTTCATTGATAGATGAATGCTAAGTGACATTATTCATCGTGTCACAAAAAAAAATTACAAAAAAATCTCTGAGTCAAATAATTCCTCTAATAACCGCGAAATTGTACTTTAGTAGGTTAAATGATGTCAGATAAAGATAAGGATTATTACTTCATAACAACAGGTCACGTAGATAAAATTAGAAATTATGCTTACAATATATATCCATTTGTCTCGTCAGCTGTATTCTATGAAATGGTTAAAGATTTTTAAAATTGTATGACGGCCTCTGTGCCTTGATGGTAACTGGGAACGCGACTGCAACGCAGGAGGGCGCCGGTTCGATTCCCAATATTTACATCAAACGATGTAAATATTTGTTTGCATGATTATGTATATTTGTCTGGATGTTGCTATGTATAAGGTGTGTATATTTACACGGTGGTACGTGTATATATGTCTAGATGACATTGTGTACCTACATTGTTCTAGAATGTTATATTATTGTAATAAAATAGGTAATCTTCGTATTTTTTGTTGAATTCAAGGCTACAAACAACTATTCATTACAGGGTTTTTAGAAATGGATCTACCCGGTAGATCGTTGAAGCTATTAGTGATCGAATGCTATGTACCATGGGTCATTGGGTACGTAAAGAAATCTCATATTATGCTGTTGGATTGTCTTCCTTTCGATTCATCATTCACTTTATCAGATTGAACTAGAGGTCCCTCGAGCACAATAGGTTCATCAAATAGGTTTATTGAACCTCTATCATATCAATCATCACTATCACAAACCTCGTCGGCAGCCATATTCCTCAATAATAGTTATTAATTACCTCAAAGATCTTAACCTTTTCCACTATGATTAGGGTCAATTGATGTCGTGAACTCTTAATGTGTATTACAATTTGATAAAAACTGTATTGTCTTGGATACCCAGCTGTCAGAGTGGAATCATCTTATTGTTTACTATTCTTGGTCATAACTATAATATGCATAAGTTTATTGAACTGTGAATTTACGACGGCTATTAGTTATATATTTTAACGAGCTGTTATTTAATTCAGATTAGCGTATTATGGCCTATTATGGCACTATTCCAATACGTTTACATTATAAAATATCTCATCTTTTTAACCAAATCCTATACATTCACATCATTTCTTATAGATGACTTGTGTGGTGTTGTGGTATAAATGTAGACTAGATATAACATTTGACTACTATATTAATTTACAAATATTTGTATGCATTATTACGTCTGTTTGCATTAGTAGAACCTGTCTATTTATAATGTATCTGATTAGTAGAATCTGCTTTCTAGGATCAAATTCAACACTGCTTATTTTAGAACTAGATAGCGCTGTAACTTGATTTCCAAGCTTTGCTTTAAAATCCTAAGAAAATTTTAATTTTAATTGCCTCTAAATCAATTGCAAATATCGTACTGACTTACACATTTACAAAAATCTGATTTAAGTTGCCTGGTTCTCATACAAATACCCTTAGCAATAAGGGCAAGTAAAGAATACACATTCTAATTAAGTCTAAGTCAATAATTATAGACGGTTTCTTTCATCAGCTATCACATAAATGACTTATTTGGTATTAATTACAGTGTAGGTGGTTGAACCTTCTGTCTAAGGATTTACGGGCCTTGGAATAATCAAAGTGCGATAGATTCCCACACACACCACACACGAACATACGTGTGGGCCAGATGATTATGAAGCAATGAGATGCGCTTGATTTTATCCACAAACTACTAAATACTACTGTCTAGAATTATTAGATACTAACTGAAATAAGTAGTATTCCTGGTAAACCCTTCTGCTTATCTAATCCCAATTAAGGTTCACGTTCTCACGCAACTCACAAGTCCACAAAAATAGCCACTAGCTACCGTCATTACTAATTTATAATGAAATGAAAAAGGAGGAGTTTATTTCAACTGCTGGTTTTTAAGGGGAAAGAAGTACCTAATGCCCTTGACAAGTAATTTTTGGCATCAATTCGAATTAAGTATTTTCATTGAATTTTTGATGTTTTAGTCACTATTATGATTGGTGGCTTAATATCTACCCTTGAATGGGTTGTTCCCATTTCCCCACCGATTTTACCCTCACTGGAGGCACATCTAAAAAAATGTTCCAATTTTTCAAGTGTCAAGGAAGCAAATCTGGAACAATGTGTAGGTATGTGATCAGTCCAAATGTGTAATGTAGATCAATTCACGTATTATTAGACCATTTTTATTTTTCCTATTATGTAATCACGCTAGAACTAAGCGTGGTTCTTAGATACTTTGTATGCTTCGAGAACGATGCTTTTTATTTTTATGTACCACTTAGGTGTCACACAAGCACATGGCACAGCTGATGAAAAGTGGTCACCGTGGCCTATTGATGTTTGCAACACCAGAGGCATCTCACCTGTGCTATCGACCCTGTAGAATCGTTCTGATGTCATTCTTGAAGAATCCCGTATTTAAGTTGATTGGAAAAACCACAGCTTTCGCGTGTGCGGGATGAAGTTCCTTTCATACCACAGAGCGCGCATCGTTTCCAGTCGTAATGTGTGAGGATAAACTCCCCTGCCTGTGACGAGCTCTAGCTGTGTGATATTACCTATCACGTTGTTGGAAGTTACGATCAAGTTTAACGAACAAAAAAGGTTAACGCATCTGACACTTTTTTCTAATATAGGACAAGCAACATAATCGTTCGTTTATCATTTCAACCTATTTCTTTTTATACGAATCGTAAATTAGAGTGCGCTTCAAAGTGAACTGGTTCCACTAATTTATAGAGTTTTATTAGTGTATTCGCTAATTATAGTGTGTTGTCTTTGATTTCGAAACCTTTTCTACGAGAAATATAATCCGCTGTTAGGGTTGAGAAGAAAATTTAATGATTGTTTTTTATTAACTCAATATAAGAAAAGACTAGGAGGAGATGGAGAGATGGAGAGACTTCGAGATGGACTCCATGGTTCGTATAGGGAGCACGGAGTCCATCTCGAAAGAGACGCGTGCGTTTTAGTCGGTTCGATTCCGACGGGCGGGGTGGGGCGGGGGATTTTTCACACGATAAAAAGCAGAAAAAAAATTAAAGGTAAAAAAGGATGCTATTACATTTATCTTTAAATAGGAAAAAAGAGAAAAAATATTTTACATAAGTATTACTGCAACTCTATATTTGGCATGTCTATGCCAAAAAATTACATATTATTATGGAGGTACCTAGAGTAAGTGTAGAATGTTCTTTTTAAAATGAGTAGTATTCTATATGAAACCTTAGTGAGTATTTGAATAAAATTAATGCAAACTCTAATTCAATACAAAGTTTTTCTAAAAATGTTGAATTTGACCTACTAATATACACCTGCCAACAATAACTCTATTACGAGTCTGAATTACGATCCATCGTAAAAAGGGTATTGTATGAAGTTTTTAATTATTCCCGATGTGTATTTCGGTTCCAAATATCTGTAGTAATGCACAGTGAGTCATTTTCTGTTCTCAGCATTACGTAAGCACTACGGAAGATGTTGGGTACATTTTTATTTATCCAAACAAATAAATCTTTGTCTTGCCTTAAAGAAACTGCCCAGTGTCCTGTTTATTTTGCTTTGCAATAGGTATTGACATTGACAATGTGTGAAAATTTACGCAATTTGGAGTATACAAATCTTTACGGTTGCTTATGTAAGTACTTGTATTTTTTTTTCATACAAATACTGATATTAACTTACTACGAGGTCAGTAATGTCAGAATCGAAGAAAAATAAACAATCAGTTTTTTTTAATATTTACAATAATATGATTCATGCTTGCTACTAAAGTCTATTTGACAAATTGGTAATAGGTATTTCAAGACTACATTTATTGTTGACATGAGATGCCTACCTACCAGTTTAAAATACCTGCCTGTTATGCATTCAATGGTGGCGCCTCGTTCATTTCTACTGCGTAGGTATGAAACCTGTTTGGAGTCTTTAAACATGTCATAAGTCACAAATACAAACTTGATATTCTATAATTAATTAGCGTAGTAGGATAACAATTATAAGATATTATCTGAACCTAAGTCGATTATTGCAACTATCTGTTATGTAGAAATTATTACTTTATTTCAAGTATTAAATTTGCGCGTTATAATTTAACGAACTACAATACGAAACGAACGTAAATAATAAACAATGGTCACATACGCAACTATCAGCACCCATCACAGAGCGGCTCACCTTAATTATCGATTCTTGAGCAAGCGCGTAAGCGCAACTCATTCATATTCGTGTATAAATTACATGTTTTGATCTGTTTTATATCTTACAACAGTTAATGAATTACTGTCAAAAGAGAAATTAGTATTGGTGGAAAGAAACCTTGAAAATTAGCAGAACTACATAAGTATAGGTACTTTATTTATATGCAATACTGGAAAGATTTTACAAGTGGATCTCTTACTGTAGTTTTTATTCTCTTTGGCGTACGCAGCGAAAATTAAGTATTGGACGCGCCTTCGCTAGTTCACCTTGGATTCGCTTGACATGACATAAGCGCGCAGCCTCCGGTTTGTAATGTATTTTAACTAATCCAAGATAAGTAAAAAGGTCATAATATGATTTATTAGCACATACGAGATCGTTAAAATAGGTATTCTAATTTAGGTTTCCTAAAGTTCCTTAAAAAAATTTTCTACAGTTTCAAAATTGGAGAAAGTGAATGTCTAGACGGGATCAAAAATAAAATATATTAGCATATTGCAGCCTCAACATTAAATTTTTCATAGGGCTTAAAAACATTTTCTTCTGATGAATAAGTATCTTTTTTCTAACTCTATCTTCCTTCCGAGTGTAACCAGTTATGTCAAAACGGTCATGATAGTGTGCAGCAACTATATTCGGACACAATTCGTGATCTTCTTTGCATAACGTTATTTCCTGTACCTATTCATTCAAATACAATCCCCGTACGTGGTTAATCAACACATTTGTTTCAGAACTATGATAGGTACCAACAAGTTGTATCACAATACTTCGTTTCTTCAAATTCTAATAGTTAGCTTTTTTTATTTATGGCACATCAATTTGACTTCACCTCGCCTGATGGTAAACTGAAGGCAAAGTCTCAGGAAAGAGGGTCACCAAGATGCCCTGCCTAAAGGACCCGGGACTGAGCTATAGAGTATGGGTTAACCAACATTATGATGCTTCAAACTAGTTTTCGCAGAACGCAGTTATTATAGAGGTAGCAATAAGAGGTGTAAACCAGTTTACAAACAGAATGCGTTTAAGATTCGAAGGATCAACCAGGGTTACGCAAAAAGTGCTAAAAATAAAAGCAAACAGACATACGAACTGTAGCTCTATAGACGATATTGGTACCAGCTGTGGAGAAACCAAAACGTATTTATATCTCACTTCAAAAAGAGAGACAGTCATATATAAAATACTGTATGATATATCTTTATTTATTTATGTTTTATTGGAACGTGACGGACAGTTATCTAAATTTAACATTCAAGCTTGCCTTGGGTAAATCTTGTGAAATTCTATTCTATTGTATTAATGCTTTCTTTGGATGGCCTCACCAATAGCTTTTGGGTCAAACTAACCTCATCTATAATGCGACTACTGATTAATAGACGAGACCCAGGCACAGACAACCCTGCCCGCGGTGAGTGGTGGTGAGTCGGACGTCGGAGGTCGCAGAATGACCTCTGTCCCCCATGAGTGCGGGCTTGGGGGTGACGAGTGGAGCCGCCTGTTACCCTAGCAGAAGCAGGCCACGATGGCGGCGTAAAGTGAGCCACCCTATACCCGAAGCGGGGCATCTCGAAAGAGTGCAGGGCCTCGGGTCTGCCGGGGTGCGAGGGATATGTTACGAGGGACATAACCTCTCTTATAGGCTCTGGTGGACTTCGCGCACGAAGTAAAAAAGGCGCAGACAACCTTCTCAGGGTACGGTGAAACTAAAAGGAGGGCTCCAATAACCAGCTCCTTGAAGAAAAAAGTCTCGTCTTCATCATATAAAAACTTCATCATCATCATATTTATCGAACTCTACAGCCAACAAAGTTGGTACTTTTCTTATTTGGGTTCCAACCATCTTTAATGCCAGGTTCATATTTACGTAACATTTTACCGTGACAGTATCAGAAGACGTATTAAGCTGCGTGATAGCGGAGCATAAATTAATCGATCGTCTCACAGTGTCAGCTCAACTCCTGTTTATGTTGATACGGCCATGAGTTTTCCATCCATACTCATCGTCATGTACTGTACGATACCGATGATCACAGTCCGGTACGTTGTTCGTATCACAAATGTAGACCCAGCCTTACGAGCCACAGATGTTTGTATAGCTACCGGTACGAACGGCTTTACATGCACTCTGGGATACTGAGGGATCGTCAATATTGTGAGAATGGTCAATCATGCGAATACTGAACAGGCTAATAGGTATTACTTAACCTTGCAATTTAAAAGCCTACTCGGTTGCTAGCCACTTAGCCATGAGCCCCTAATGAATAAAACTTTATCTCTCTGTTGTATGCATTCCTTGTACATTGTGTTATTTAAGCATGCATTTAGCTATTGTTGTTATGTACATATTGACACTATGTAGAACGTGTAGGTGGCACGTTCTATACTTCATTCACATTACTTGCACGTGCCTTTTAATCCTTCATACTTATAGTACCTACCAGATAAGCAATGTTTGAAAAGATATCTACGTTTTTTTTATTTGCTTTATAGTGAAGTTCAAAATTTTAGTTTAGTGTGGTGCGAGAAATATGGAGTGTTGAGTTTGATTTTGGGTTTTTGGATTGGTGACTTTACAATTCGCATTAACTACAAGCAGTCTGTTAACTTAGTGGATAGATACAATTAAAAAATGTGACCGAGAATGTATAAAACACATCTGCCTACCGTATCAAGCATATTGATTTACATACAAATCAGATTATTCTGAGAGGCTATAGAACTTGGTCTTGCCTTTCTGTCAATACCTCCATAGTAAGCAAACAGATTATTTATTAATTAGATTACATGCATCACAAAGAATCAAGAACCTAAATGGTGCGTGTGGTGCAGTGGTTTTGCTTATAAAATGATCTATGTCCATCATAGTAGTAAGCCCAGCGTAAGTTTCCTACTAAGATACTATATCGTGTCTTCGGCACTTTACAACTATACAAGTATCATGGTAATGATTTACATATAAGTGCTCATCTCCTTACTTAGAAGACGTGTCGGACTTCTTACTTAGAAATAGAGATATGATTTAGAGACATGTACAAATAGAGACATTTCTTAATATAGTATGTAAGTTGTATGTAACTATGAGTGACATCCTGTACTGCTTATTAAAATCTTATGAATAGATGCAGCCTGTAGCTGAATCATCTTTTCCTTTCTTTAATCAACTAGCATCTCCATTTCGTCGGTAATGGCAACCGATAGGTAATTTTAACTTTAAGTAATTTAGGTGTACGAGACCCTACCATCATCCTTGGGACTAGGGACCCAAGGTATTCTCACATGTAAAACGACGTACCAGTTAAACAACTACAGACTTTCCTCTCAGGCTTGGGATCTCAAACGGCAGTCGCTCACGGAAAAGCCGACATACCAATCAATAACGATACAGTGGGAACGATAAAACGTTAAACTTCAAAGTGCAATTTTAATTAAACTAAGTTCTCAAGGAGGTGAAATTATATAAAGAACACATTGGAAAATGGATAATCTTAGTTAACTTTAAGACAGATATTTTCTAATTCCAATGTATATCTAAGCTGCTACTATTCTATATCTATCTACTGACTAATCATATTAATATAAAATATTAGATAACACGAAAAACATTTACATAACGAAGTCTCCGTTATGTACCTACCTAGGTATATATATACAATCATTATCTTAGAATGTAAACACATAAAAAACCACCTGGTTATATTGACTCATGACATCACGTAAGCACAATTTTATTCGATAGATATAAAGAAGTCCTTGACCTACCGTTATTGGAATCTAGTGCCGGTGGTCGAGGCAGCTCGTGAAGGTCATAGGAATTTGACTTCTGAACTTCACAACATAAACTCTGAGGTGGGAAACAGTGCGCCAATTTACTCTTCACAGCACCCATTTCACAGTCGACAGTCACTCATTAACAACCACATAAAACCAATTATCTTCACAAACTATCGACACTTCACTTTTATATCGGTTATCCGTAAAAAAGGGATTAGATCACAACCAGTTTTAACCAACATAAACAAAAGTTTGTTCAGTTGCCACAGTGTAAACAGTTTAGATTATTCACTAAACACTGCAGATA
The DNA here is from genome assembly GCA_963691645.1 of Pelosia muscerda. Lineage (NCBI taxonomy): Eukaryota > Metazoa > Arthropoda > Insecta > Lepidoptera > Erebidae > Pelosia > Pelosia muscerda. The sequence goes on from OY829100.1 coordinate 13,806,839, forward strand.
TTTTCGGTTCACCAATACGAGCACTTAAGAAACTACTGTAGAATGATTCCGATATATTATTTTATTGAAAAAAAATCATGTAGGTGATGCGTGCGCGCTTCGACGCGAGACCAGTTCATCTGACCTACGTCTCTGTTGGGCATCCTTACTACTATACTCGCGTGCCCTCTTATCAGTATACTCAAAACCACAGTTTTACGAGGAATGCGGTGTAGTACATATTGAATGATCGTCACTAGTACAAGTAATTCATGTCAATGAATCACAACGAATTAACCCCAATTAATCATACCTACTCATGGGATAAGTAAGAAACAAGTTTCAAACCTATAGGATAAAATATATTGACCTTGTTATGTTCTAATAAAGCATAGTCATGTCTCTAGTACGACAACATACCTATTCCTGAAATTTTCTAACTTGCTAATAATGAAATACGAAAAGATACGGAAACTGGTGAACTACCTTTTAACAAATCTAAAGAGAGAGCCACTGAATAATTAAGGCACAAAAACATCAGAAGTCAGGAGAGGGAAAATAGGAGAAGGAAATAGGAAAAATAAATGAAAGAGGGCGTTTGGGTATTTGACTGACTATAACCTGAATGTTTGTACTTTTTCATTTGACCACCATTACGCATTTAGGTCATCATCATTCTAGCGTTAGTCCCGTTCGCATCTGAAGTCTTCACTTCGGAGTCCGGGGTTCGCTTGCCGGCTTTTTCTCTTCCACTTCGCACGGTCTTGCGCATCCATAGTGGTGAGCCCATTGGCACGCATGTCATCCTCCATAAAGCAAAGTCAGCACTTCTTGGGTACCCCTCCTACCATCACGCATTTAGGTATAATTTAATGTTCTCTCAAATCTTTATATACAAAAAGTTCACTTTTATATAAAGTATATTAGTAACCGAAATTACTAATATTACCTCAATGGCTAGTGTTAGGAGTGGACCTATTAAAAAATGAGAAAAATACACACTATAAAATACAACATAAAGTCTCTCCAGTGTTAGCTCTACACTACTCACCGCCAGGAACACAATACAAGGTTATCATTAGCCTCGGTATTCTGTAGGGTGGAGGTACTTCCTCAGTCGAACTGCTCAATTAGGACAGGAGATGATATGAATCCTACCTCCGTCAAGCCACCATAAGAAGTTAAAGTTGAAGTACCATACATATTTCTAATCAACAATGGCGACGTCATAATAATATTATATAGTACGCCAATTTACCTCAAATAAATATTCCTTGTATTTTACAAAGGTCGACGCGTGACATATTGATTTTTCCCTTATTTTATGAATCGCTAATGAAAATATTCTGTATTGTTTGTCAACTTCAATGAAGTTGGTATTACGTACTACAATTATGCGGTTTAGTTTGCGTAAGTAAGGCAAAGTTCCTTTTTTGTTACTTCATTAATCAGGGCGGAAGATTAAACAGAATTAGTTGAAGTACCACATAAGAAGAAATTACTTAGAAAAGGAAAAATACTTTAAAAAAATAATAGATCGCAAGACTTGCTCATATTATATTTTCACGGATATACGGATGCAACTAAATGGTCACAGAAAACAGATGATTACTTAACAATTACTTGTGAAATTACGACTCAACATATGTCAGAAATCAAACCTTAAATGAACAGACTTAGCTTGAAAAGTAAATGAATCATATTACTAAAGGTTAAGAAAGGTTGTGCAGTGCAAAACCAAGTACTTAACCTCGTATTGATTTTATTGACAAAGTCCATGGGCAGCAAGGCTAAATTCCTAAATGCTATAAACAGGTATTGATGGTTGAATAAACCAGTATAGGTAACATTGCGATATAGTTACTGTCCAGTAATCGTTTGAAAATAAACAACAGGTAAAAGATAGACTTATTATAGATAAAGTTAAAAGTACCTGAGTAGGTATCATAAGCTTTATTTGAAATCGGTTCTTCCTGTTAGCTAACTAGAAAACTAGTATTGTGTTTTCAACATGCTGTTAATGGAGCAGCGGCAGAGCGTTTGACTGTCAAGTCTGAAGTTACGCGTTTGTGTAAATATACGTAACTAGCTGTTGCCCGCGGCTCCACCGGCGTGGATGTTGATTATCGCGTTGTACGACTCTACTCGATTCACTACTTGCCTCTCTATACTACTTTTCCTTGCTGTCATGATAACGGAAATTGTTAGCGATATTAGCGCCAATGTATAGAAATTTACCGGATCAATTGAGATTTATGATTATTACTCCGCTCCCTTGTATGGTAGCGTGATGATATATAGCCTATGTTACTCCTAGATATTGTAGCCTTTTAGAGGTGAAAGAATTGTTTAAATCGGCCCAGTGCTTTTTGAGCCTATTCATTACAAACATACAAAAATAGGTACAAATCTTTCCTCTTTATAATATTAGTATAGATATAGATATAGATGTGTCCCATTTTGTGTAAATATCGTGTAAATTATGTATATTTGAATGCGTCACGATTTCGGTGACGTCAGCATTGGTATAACTGTTCAAATTATCTGGATGATGAGGAATGGTCTGGATTGGTTTTTTTATTCTCGGTTTAATAGTCATAGCCTATAACCACAGAATAGGAATTAGTACTATTACTATAACTACTGAGTCATGTAAGCCGTGTCTTAGATCACGTAGCTATTAAACTAGGCGAACCTTCGTACTACTTACACTTTTACACAAGGAAAAGCACCAGGTCACCGGTAATTTTTTTATACCCACAGTATTAACATACATATAGAAGTTCAAATTGTAGCTAAGCGATAGATTTGATCAATTTACTCGCAGTTTAATGAATGCTTAATAAAGTCTGAATTCACTAGGAATAGAATGGACAATGGACATTTTATTCTCAACATAGACGAGTAACTAACAATCTATCAGTAAGTTATTTACTCTATATTTTACTTCAGGAAGAGATATCCATTTCTTTTGCTACCTTAATATTAACGTTAATTAATATTTATATTTACTTATATAATGTTTTAAAGCGCCAATGATGTTATACCCTCGGGTTCGAACAAAGTGTTTTACAGAATTTTCACGACCATATCTGTTAATCCACATTGGCAAGTTTCATTGACATAACTGCGTATATATTATGTACAGACCTGTCTAGAGGTAAATTCATTTACGTACTTATATCGAAAGATTCTACAGTGAGGGCTAATTCGAGTATAATTAAGCACAAACCTATGTATTTATGAATGCTACTATATTTTAATTGTACCTAAAAAAAAGAATATAAATGTCTCTTTTTATTGGTAGCCTTTTGAAAGAGTTCGTCTTAATACTGAAAACTTCTTAAGAAAAACCTTAACAATACTGCCCTACCTGGGGATAAATACTAAAACCCTATAGCAGTCATACTTGGTAACACTGTGCCACTGCGACAGTAAGCAAAATTAAATAGTAAGTATGTATATATTTTTATCATTCTCTGAACCTTTTCCCAACTCAGTTGGGGTCGGCTTTCCAGTCTAACTGTGATGTGGCTGAACTTCGATATTTTCCGTGAAGCGACTGCCATCTGACCTCCACAACCAATGGTCTAATGAACAATGGCGATATCTAAGTTCCATGTAAGACTGCCATAGATGTTTGTATGGCAACCGGGACCGACGGCTTAACGTGCTCTTCGAGGCACGACCAGACCAGTGTGTTTGCACTGGTCTAGTCGTGCCATATTCGTGCATACAACTTTTTACACTGAGCGGGGATCGAAGCCGATGGAGGCATATGTATATATTTCTATATACAACGCATAATAATACCCAACTATTGCTAGTCATGAAAATACACTAACCGAAACAATTTTCAGGTAATAACAACTTTTATTGGAACTGAAGTCATCGACGTTAGCCAGGGCACGTTTCAGTTTCATACCTACATCAATACGTTTACTCAAGAAATAGAATGGTCATGTACTCGTATGTTTCTGTGTGTCGTAACAATGTAAATCAAAAACAGTGTAATATGAGCATCTCTTCTGACGACCTCTTTCGGGCGTGACGTATTAGGTAATCTGTGGTAACTATTTGATGATTTGTTCTATATATTTCCGGTTTTTTCTATAAACTTTTGGTGTTGACTATTTTTTTTTTATCTATGGCACGTCAATTTGACTTCACCTCGCCTGATGTTAAGCTGAAGGCAAAGTCTCATGAAAGAGGGTCACCATTGCACCATTGACTCTACATGTAAGAGACATTTTTCTCTAGTATTTGTATACCGCTTAGGTGACAGACAAGCGCACCGCCCCCCTGATGAATAGTGGTTACGGTGGCGATGGACGTAAGCAGTAAACAAGACTTACTATCTACTTAGCAGCTTGCGATATACTAAGTACACCTACAGGTATTTGGTTACATAGATAAAGGCATTGTTCATTCAATTAATTCCTTCACCTTCCTTCCGTATTATAGTCATACAAGATAACGTGGAAACGCATTCATCATTGCCTAGCTATAATTAATTAATTGCATTGAGCGTCTCTTTGTTCAATAATTATGAGACGGAATTTATCTCAGGAAAAGTTTAAGCACACGTCAGTGACATGACACTTTTCATAGCAATAGCAGGTACAGTTTTACAATGAAACATAGTTCACGACATTTTCGACCGGAAACAAGAAGAAGAAGAAAAATGCACGATTTCAGGATACCTGGCATGGGATTGTGATAGGCTATTTGATTGATTACGGGACCATATCTCATCTCACCGTCAAGACCCCTCACGATCAACACATATTGTATTACTGATTCGTGTTTCTCTGTATTTGATGAACAAATGGATAAGAGATACGTGCAGAAGATAGGTGAAAAAATTGTGAGAGTGTGGCCCTGCAAGTGTCGATTTGAATTAGTGGATATTGGTCGAGTTTTAAATATGAAGATTACCTACATCATATTACGAGTACCTATGGTATTTGGGGAAAACCCCTGCAAAGATTGCAGCCAGATGCGTAAGAATGCATCATGACACTATAGGTATTAAGTATTTCATCATAATTTCCATTGGTAATGGAATCCCTACACGATAACTATGACTAATAAAAAAGTACATTGATGACCTTATAGTGAAGTTTTTGAACTTGGTTGATATTGACCGCTGACTAAATAAATACCTGTATTTATTAATCATTCCCTTCTTATACCTTATAACTATGAGTAGGCACACTAGCCACAAGATCTAAGTACGTCAGTACTACCTCTATATATTTTATGGCCTAAGTGTAGGCTAAGTACTTTATGTGTTGATACACTGTATATATAGGTACCTGTAGGTACCGGTACCTTGTTATTTTGTTTTCTTGTGTAGAGGAGAAGTGTATTTATAAACTTTCATTCGAAATGCATTGAAACGCTCGAAAATCAAACACAATTATTTTGGAATGCACTAACATCTCGAAGGTTAGGCTATTTAAAACGTGCCAAGCGAACAACCAAATACTATCATAATCATAACCACAACGCGTATTGTGAATGTAATAATTTAAAATGTAAAAAATAGCTACCGATCTATGTACCTACACATCTATTAAGTTTGCCAATTTAGGTAAAGTTATCAAATCTAAGTCGTTTCGTGTTTCTTACGACCGAAAGCGTACATAGAGTTATGCATTCATGCAAGAAGGTATTTTATCAATGAATACATATTTACCTTCTTACTTATTACATATTTAAAAGAAGAGTATTATAAGTTTCTATTTACACTAGATGCCCAACATGGAAACTAGCGTCTACTCCCACCTGTTCTGTTGAGTAGTTCTGTTGACAGAACTTCTGGTAAATTTTTTCCCATTAGTTCTGTCCACAGAACAAATGGGAAAACAATTCCCACCTGTTCTGTTGAGTAGTTCTGTTGGCAGAACTACTGGTAATTTTTTTCCCATTAGTTCTGTCCACAAAACTGTTTGAACCTTATGATCTGAAATCTCAAGTGCTGGACTTTAGCGATAGGTGCGACTTGAATAGGTTTTTAAAATATATGGGTGCCAGGCGCATCAAGTCATGGACTGCCTTTGGTCGGCGTCATCGCACAACTAATGTTGTGGAAGGCTGGCACTGCGCCATTGACGACACATTCAAAACCAGGCCGGCGACTATTATTCAGTTTCTAAAAAACATGGAAGAAGATGCATCGTTTTTTCTGTTAAAGCCATTCAAATGTCAACTTCCAAGAAATTAGTCAAACGAAGGACAAATAAAGAGATCGAAAATGATGCGATGATTAGAGTATATCAAATGCAATTGAATAATGGTGACATCGGAATATCTTTATTTTTGGAAAAACTGCGTTATAGTTTTTATTCCTTCAGTAAATCTTTGTTAAAAAACCTTTTTAACAAACTCAAAGCTATTTCGTTTATCATTTCATGCAAACGTCTGAACTGAGGGCCCAAGTAAATAACTCATTAACAGTTTTATTTTACATTTAACAAATTATATATATAAAACCACCATAAATTTGGCTTTGACTTTTAAATCACTTCAACTAATTGCTTTATAAATCTTATTTCGTTTCACAACGGTAGAAAATTTGAGCCCTCAGTTCAGATACACACGTAACAGAACAGGTGGGAATAGTTGAGACAAATCCGGGAAAAGCATAGTCTTATAAGTCACAGAACTAATGGGAAAAAAATTACCAGTAGTTCTGTTGACAGAACTACTCAACAGAACAGGTGGGAGTATAACGAAACTAGGTACATGCCCTAGAAAATAACGAAATCTATTGTCGAATCGATATATCAGAAATACATCAAAATATACCTATTTCAGGAAACTTAATTCATATGAATGTGCTGATTGTTACCAAATTCAACGGCTAAAGATATAACCTGAAACAAATCAGGCAACTAATTCGTATGCCTTATCTTTTAACCAAAGATCAAGAAAATCTCTACCTCTCCACACGACCTACTGTGAGGAACTAAGACTCTCCAAAAAAAATATATAACATAACTAACGCCTAAATCCCCAAAGGGATAGGCAAAGGTGCTAGCACCCACATTTCACCAGTTTATGTTTAGATCACAATGTAATAGGTGGCGAGCCTATTGCCATTAACCGGGCACTTATAAGCCTGCGATAAATCTAAAAGTCATTGGTATGTGCCATGGTAAAAACTGGGATCGAGCCCGAGACATCGTCTCAGCAATCCATTACTCATACACTAGGCTACTTTTAACTAAGGATGGTGATACAGCTAGATTCTATCATTTCTACCTTCGTTCCCGATAATAAGTCAGGAGTAAGACTGTGTTCTCGGACAAGGTTATATTTACGGAAGCTTCTAGGTACATAAACGGAACAGGAACATTAAAATAAAATATAAAAATGCAGTGAATGCTCTTTATTTTTGAGATCCCAAAAACACACATACACAGTGCAAATAATAATTATATTTTATAGTGTAAGTAATTTATAAAGATTGGTTATAATGATTACAATAGTTATATATAACTTACAATATTCAATAGGTTGTATAATATATAAAAAGTAAAACTTAGAATGATGTAATTGCTTAATAATAAACTCCATTGTCAAGAGCAATTTATATATCAAAACAATGGCACATGAAGCATCGGTTTCCTTAAAGTTAACAAACACAATAAACAAACAAAAAAACATGGTGAAAATGTGAATAAATATACTTTTTTTGTGGTTTTCTATTATCAATGTGCTAGTGAAACAAACGGTATACATAAATAACAAAATATAACATCAATCAAATCCATTTAAACTGGCCATGTCATGTTTAATAACATATTGTACGTACACAAGAGTACAATGTCATAGGTATTGAACAATCTGATATTCAATAAGAGAAGTCATGAGAAAAAGTTTAATCGTAAATGCAAAATAACTATAATAGCCAAGTATTTGGCGCAGTTGTCGTTTAGGAGGTGGTCTTTATAATGACTACCGCCTCTTCTTGAACATACAGATGTTGTTCAGGCGCTACATGTGACCCATGTGATCGATCGATCTGCAGCGCGGGAGGAGATGACGGGCCCGGCGAGGTGCGCGGAGAAGGCGCGCGGGGCCCGGGGGCTAGCTAGCCGCGCACGTTCACTGTAGTGCAACCGAAGATCTCGTCAAGCTGCCGTGAGGAGAATGTCACAACAATTCGGCGCTCACCATGCCGTCTCGGGACAAACTTGTCCTGGTAGTTCACGAATTCACCTGGTTTCACGTCGCGGAATCTTATCTGATAAACAAACAAAACATATTTTGAACAACAAGTACTGTTTTGTTAATGAATGTTAAGAGAATATAAAAACTACATCGTACCTGTCTTGGTCTTTGGACTCCTGGTCCTTCAAAAGTAAAGTAGCAGTCAGTCAAATGTACGTTCAGCGGATTCTGGAAGCTGAATGTCACGGCGCATTCTTGACCAATGCATGGCTGGCTCCTTACCTATCAAGAACAACGCAAGAATCATGATAAAGAATGTTGAATTAAACATACCTAAGTAACAGGTATCATGAGAAAAGAATTTGTACCTGGACTTGCATCCTTGGTTTATGTAGTGGGAAGTCATCCTCATCTGACCAAGCTTGTCGTGTCTGTTTCACGTAGGCCATGGCATGTACCTTGACCATAGAATGGTCGACGAGTTTGTCCATATATTCTTGTGGAGTGACGTGCAATTTTAGAACTTCACGCTGTCCAGCGCGCACGACAAATTCTCCCTGGGCTCTACGAAGGCGCGAGGCGATGGCGCCAGTATAGTAACAGGAAGAAGCCGTGAGCACACACCATATTGTACGGTCTTCATGCGATTTGTTCTGTGGAATTATTTAAATCGTGAAAATGAAAAAGGTTCAGAAATATCTGCCTTACAATTAAATAACCGAGACGTTAATTTACCTGAATATTCATCGTACAATCAAACGGTTGACCGTATGGAACAAGATCAATATCCATAAGATCAAAGTAAACATCTTCAAAGTTACGATCAGGGTACTCATAATATTGTTGGAGGCGTTGATAGCCTCGACAAGAAGCGATGACGGCGAGACGTTCGGGTGAAGAGCTATCAACTGTCTTGTACTCATGAGTGATTTCCAGCATGTCACTGTCACCTTCATCATCATCGCGATTCGGGTTTTTAGTGAGGATCTTTCGGCCAACTCTGTAAAATATAATATATCATGCAGCTGTTCATAATGATATCGAAAATTCTTAATCTGCCTTAGTATACTCACTGATACTGGTTTGAAGCCATCCGGATGAAACCCCATTCAGAATTTTCCTCTTCTTGGAAGTGGCACAGTTCCGCATTAAGCTGACAGTACATAAAAGGTGTATCATATTGGAAGCCAACTTCACCACGACGAACAGCTTCCACGCTAGCAGGTCCGCAATGGTATACAGCCTCTGCTTCTTCTTGAGGTGTGGAGTCGATGATCTGCCAGCCACTGTAGCCTGAACCAAAAATATAATACTAGTAGGTATATAGTTAACAAACTATAAAGCTTACTCTACATAATTCAACTTATGATACCTTGAGGCAAATCAGGACGCTGCATCCATACGTCATTCCAAACGTGGAAGTTCCAACAGGAGTCGTAGCAGTCTTCATCAGGTCCATTGGGAACTTCATTGCCATCGCGATCGAAATATTTGTCCACAGTGAAAGTACGATTGGTATCGTGAGCTGATACATAGTTGGTGACGGACCGGCAAGGTATTCCTAAAAGCAATATACGGTCAGATGATGGAGGTTCCATTTGGGATATAATTTGGCGAACAATAGATTTCTAAAAGTTTACCAAGTGCCCTGCAAATTGTGACCACAAGTCCAGAATACACCCAACATTGACCAAATTCAACTGGTCTGCCGCCATCGGTTAGGTAACGCTCCATTATAGCAACGGAACCAGTCCAAGCGTGTGGTGCTACGCCTTCCTTATACTCGCCATCGTATCGGCCAACCATTAGACCATCGTCATCGTGATTCGCATTGATCTAAATCATATAAATGGCGTTATTTTATTTGTTAAATAGAAGCATTAAAAACACAAATATCGGACATTAGTTATTAACTCACCATGGACGAAATAGCTCTAGTAACACGAATTGGATTACCGCGTTCTGAATGCTCAAGACCGCTGCGTTCCAGCAAGTACATGCAAGCTGGCAAAACGACATCGTCAAATTGTCCATAAATCCATTTGCGTCCTTTGGGTTGACGCCAAGTGCCACACCAAATTTTTCCTTGCTCGTTGAGGACGTATTCTTTTCTAGAAGACTCATTATCCATGTATACGGGGTCTTCGCGACACCAGGGATTGAACAACATGTAGATATCTTCATCACATTTATAATCGTGGCGATTATCACGTTGACCGAAGCGATTGGTTTGAACCCAACAATTCCAAACTCCGACTGGAGCAGTAGCCGGTACATGGACTTGGAATGTGATTGTGTTCCCATCTTGACGCTGAATGCTGATATCCCATCTATCCGTATCGTGAGCCAGGGAGGCCAAATTCTGCATCGATCCATGCCGGGAACCATAACCACGGCCAAATGAAGAGTGTTGTGTTGTTCCGACATAGCGGTCCATCATTGGACGATCAATCGGTCCATGTGGACTAAGTGGACTATGTTGCAAGGGTAGTGGTTCATTACTGAAGGAACTACGGCGAACTCCATAGGTCGTAGTTTCACGCATACCACTCATCGGTCCCATGGAACCCATAGTTCCCATTGTACTCATATTGCCCATGGTACCCATTGTGCCCACAGTGGCCATACCGGTACTGGTATCCTGCATCCGAGACATTCCCATTCCCATTCCCATACCCATTCCCATCATATCGCGGGAGTGTTGGAAAACACCTTGTTGATTGCTCCAGTTTACGGGCAATACTACACGAGTTCCCTTGGTGACGCTGGGCTTAGGTCCTGCACAAAAGAAGTTTTATCAACGTCATTCATGTATACACATTGTGATATTTAATTCTAAAGTACAAAACTTACCAAAACAGAAAACGAGGCGGATCATATCTTGCTGCTTATCGTATGTCCTGTCAAAACGGACAGCAAAGAAGAAGTTTTGGCCTCGTCTAAGAACAGGGTTGGGTAGGATGTTATCGTTTACTAAGTCATATTGCTCGGTATGATGGTCTTTGGAGTTATCGCGAGAGTAGAATTCAGTCAACTCTACTTTCAGTGGCTGCTGAGAGTAATAGCTCTGTGGTATCATTTCCATGGTGTCCTGTCGACGCCGACGTTCGTTTTGGTCCGCCATTTTACAGATGAGATTATGCGTATATTGCGTGTTTGGACTATTCCTCAAGGAATGTTTCATGCGATGCAAAGATCCCGTACTATGAGATCGACCTGGGCGGTGCTGAGCCGTAGGACCCGAACGCTGCATCGGCCAACGGCGCGTTTGTCCAGGGCGCTGACAAAAACTGGAGATGTTGTAATAAGCTGACAACCCTGGTACATAGTTTGAGGGCATACCGCCAACAGTCATCTGCTGCTCCCTCGTACAACTCAGCGAGCTCATTCCAGTTGTTAGTCCAGTTATTCCACCAAGCCCCATTCCTGTCATGCTGGACGTCATACTAGAGGACATTCTGTCCATACTAGATCTTCGGACCATAGACATCCTTGAGTTATTGCTGTACTTGCAGGTGAGTAGTTCAAGTCCCGATATAGGACCTCACAGTGCTCCGGGATGATACCCGAGCGAATGATGTCGTTGAGAAGTTTCGGGACCTTTATATAGGGCCGCTCAGAACAATAGGTCGTTCAGTGCCCTTAGGTATCAGTTGTCACCACAGGCGCCGGTCACTAGCTTCTAGGTCTATTGTTGATGTTCACTGACACATACTTAAAACAAGTAGAACTCTCTTAAATAGAACTAGTTACTAAAACACTCGTGTTAATTCGTACAGTCGTGATGAAAATTGTGTATATCTTTGATATTTAATTATATTGGTACCTATTGGTTCAAATTACACAATGTACATCAATATAATAACGAAAATAATTACTTATAGTAAATAACACTATTTTGAGTGGTACAAAACCCGAAGGTAATACTTAGATCGTAAATTATTAACTGAATATAGGATGGCAAAAGCGAAATAAATATAGTTTTACTCTATGAAATATATACCTATTTAACAATATTAACATAGTATTCAACAATACCATAAAATTTAATTAAAAGTCAAAGAGACGACTGAGTTGTTATAGGTTCGAATTTGCAACGTTACATTGTTGGGTACAAATGAGTACAAAACATTAAGAAGAGATTAAGCAGGGTCTCTAAACAAAGTGACTTTCTGTTGATGGAATCGTGTCCAAGTGAACCGTTTTCAATTTGCTATTAACTTACTTACATGGCGGTGATCTTAATAATAAAAATATGTGAAATAAAATATTTCGAGTCATAAAGATTAAAATTTCATTAAATTTTTGTAGGTATATTACAGATTTATATTAATCCCATACTTTACCTACTAAGCGATTCCACTGTGGCATTATCGCCAATAGTACCTATGTCACTTTTTCTAGAGCCTAAGATCTTATTCCCCCTTCGGCCACCATCGCAACCATGTTTCGCAACCAGTTGCAAAGGTGGAATTTTCCTCCTTTGTTGGCAACCAGTTGTGAATAAATAATATTTTGTCCTAATATGCAACCAGTTGCGAATATGTACTCCATTTTCCACCATGACAACTAAGTTTCACAACCAGTTACTAAATATATTTTTATTTTCTGGCTACGCAACCAAGAATTTATAATATAATATATAAATTAGATAAGGTCTAAAAACGTTTTTCAAACTTATGAGCCTCGCTACATGTACTGGCATTAATCAAACATTGAAAAAAAATCAATCAGTAATTATTTCTGTCATTTCATTTTGATATAAATTTAATAGGTATCTTTAGCAGCATAAATCAATATAATAGGTAATGATAGAATTGGCTATTTTATTATATATCGGTCAAGTGCATTACATGTTCTAGGATTTATCTATTCACTATTCACTTTATTCATTCTAACTTTTATTTAGCTTTGTGCTTATATTCTTTTTGATACTAAGCGAAACTGGATTATATATTTATTACCGCTCAAATAATTTTTGTATCGTAGGTCGTCAAATTAACCACAACCCACCTGGTGATAAGCGCTGGTGTAGTCCAAGCGAGCAAGGACCGCCATTTAGGTTCACAAAGCTTCCAAAATGGCGATCCTTACTTCAACGGCCTTGTGAGGTGACGGCTACGACCACCGACACCTCAAGCCTAGCTGTGCTCTTCTGACACGAAACACAATGACAGAATAAATTATTCAGACCAGTTGCGTATTAAGAATGAAAAATATTTGGTCGCAACCATACTGTTAAAAATATTCTTAGTTGGCAACTGGTTGCATATTAAGACAAAATATTCTTTATTCTCAACTGGTTGCCAACAAAGGAGGAAAATTCCACCTTTGCAACTGGTTGCGATACATGGTTGCGATGGCGGCCGAAGGGCTTATTCCTCTGGTACCTACCATTTTGCTTGCAATGTCTGTAACCAGTCGCATAATTTATTTACTCATGTACCACCTCACCAGTCGGCATGATATTTGATTGGCCTAGGTGGACTACCTCATTATAGTTAGGCAAAGTTAAGAAAAAAGAATATCTTTTGTTAACGACTGTACTCACGTTGGTACTTAATATGCTTTGAGATTGTGTTATACCTGCCATATAGATATCTCTATAAAATAGAACACACAATTCCTCGTTGCCTCCGTATCCCTATTGTTAAAGACAAAACGGGGTAACGGACACTGTTACCAAGTGAATTGCGTTTAGTCTTTTTTGTTTTATGTTCTAGATAGGTACGTGTTAATTGAAAATACTTAGGTATTTAGCTGAAGTGGTAATATATACGTACAAGGCAATGGCCATAGCCGGCGAGGATGCCATCGCCTAACATGACTCATTCTCATAGGTGATACCTACTAAGTACCTAAAAAATAGTAATTAAGCCTTGCTATCTAGTTTAACTATTTTTTCTTGTAGTAGCCAGGAAACAATTCAGTCAGTATGCGGCCCAGCCTAGAGCGATGGTTCAATCAGGGTGTAAGGTAGATACCATAATAAGGCACCTTCCACCCATGCAAGGGACTTCAGAGGATATACAGTTTTGTGCGACATAACCTCATTATGTAGGTATCCGTACCGGGTAGACATCGGTCTACTATTTCTGTAAGGAGACATCGCATATGCATAGGGATTTCCACATAAAAAAGAAAGGGACATACCTACTAGTATGCAGACGGCTGTGGTTACCGTTAAAGTCAGGATTAGTTGAAAAATGAATAGAAAACAATAAAGACGAAGAAGAAGAAAACAACTCCAAAAACAGAGTGGAAATTGAACTCCGAGGTGAGAGCCTCGATTGCAATCGTGACTATATAACGCGAAGTTGATGTCGATAACATAACTTTGTTATGTACAGTCGTCATCAGATATATTGTAGCAGACAACATGACCAAATACTTCTGAACAATTTAAAATGTCAATAAATTTCATTCACTACAAGTTGCCATTAATATCTGAACAATCATTACCTCGTTATTATCTGGGCTCGCGATCTTTCCCTTACAGTGGGAATGTTTTAACCGCTGAGCTACTGAGCCAATGAATATGATTCAAATCCAAAATCGCTTGCTAATCCGACTTTTATTATCATTTAAGTAGCATATAAGCAGACGGCCCTCCAGTCCACCTAGGAAGCGGCTACCGCCACCTATAGGCGTGGGCAGTACCTACCAAGGGCATCTCGTGGCAGACCATGTACCTAAGACCTCTCTTATGCTATTCTTATAGAAATTTTGTGGTACGTGGAAAAATCACAGCAGGGAGATCGTTTCACAGCTTACCTAATACTTCACTACGCATGCCGGTTTCGGTTGCAAAGTAGGTTAGGTAGGTACCTACCTACTGTAGAAGACCATTTTAGTATTCCAAACAACCTTCAGTTCAAACTTCAGTAGAAAGGGTTAGAGTATTTTAATACGTATGCACTCACAAAATTAATAGCTAGGTAGGTATACTGAATACTGGATACTAAATAGGTATACTGAAAACTTATTACTTTAGTCCAAAATACCTACTCTTTCTCTACAAACATTGTTATACTCCACTCTTCCTCTGCACAAAGGTACGTGGAGGTTTGGCGGAAGGATAGGTTGCTACAGCGGATGGATGTAGTCTGAAATATACAGGCCTACCTATTTTACTCCTCAGTAAAATGCCGTTCCCGGAAGCTATAAAATCTGGTTTTATAAAATTTTAAAACTAAATTACCTACTATCTTCTATAGATATAGATTAAAAAAAGTAAATAGGTACCTATCCAAGAAGAGACTTGAAATCTTGACAGGAGGAATGATCTGAACCTAATAGTAAGTAGTTATTTTGTAAAACAACCACTAGCTGATACCCGCGCCTCCGCCCGAGTGTATTTTGATCCCGTTCTCACAACCTTATCCCATGGGAAATTTTTCCCAGGACAAAAATTATGTAGCTTAGGTGTTATTTAGGCAGGCTTTAATCTATGTATTTATCAAATTGCAGCCGAGTCCGTTCGGCCGTTGGGACTCTGATTGAGTAACAAACATCACAAATATTCATATTATTATTAGGTAGGGTAGACTGGGTACGGTTGAAACAATTTTCATTCAAATGTACATAACATTGGAATTATTTGACGGAATTTATTGATGTTTAATTATTTTGAAAGAAAATATATCTGTCCTTCAATCAGGACATGTATTGTGGCTTCTGGTGCAATAATTTTGCTACGAGGTTAGTTTATATACAAAGTGAGAAATTGTTACAACCGACCACATGGCAAGGGCGGTTGTAACAGGGAATGGGGTCAATTATAACACGAACCGTTTGAATAATTTAATGGGCTTCATTATAACAATCAATAGTTTTATGTCGTTCAGGCTAAATACACCGCCTTCTTAAATTGAATTAGTACTTCCAGCTACATTATAATTAAGAAACAAGTATGAAAATTGTCAAAATGAAACAAAACAAATCTTCTTAGGAAACTAATACCACATTTTTTTATAAAACTAATCAATCTAGTAATCAATCTTGTGAGATCAATGATTTGAAACAGTTTGTAATTATATTCTTAGTAATCGTATTTATATAATAAATAGAAAATTGCCATAAAAAAAAATTACTTAGTTTCGCAGTTATGGCAAATGTAGGGCAGACCACCTGCAATTCCTCGTGTGCCCAGAGCTGACAACACCATCCAATGTTCCCTAGACCTGTTTTCTGAATATAGTGACAGACATACAAGGCAATCGGATATACACATGTTGTTACAACTGTACCCATTTGGTTTGCTATAACCGTCCCCATCGACCATTTTGGCAGAATACGACACATAATAACGCAATACATATTTAAAATAAATACAAAACACTTTCTCTTTTTTGTTATAAAACGCATATCAATATAATAAAACGCTGAAATAAAAATATTGAACCATAAACATAAAAATGGAAAGAAACTGCAGGCAAAAATACCTACTTTAGGTCGTCAAAAAGTAATAGGGTCTCCTGTGGACAAGCACAGCGCGCCGCGGCTGACGCAACTTTGTGAATCATGTTCATTCGTGTTGCCTGCATCTTTCCCCCCTTGCACCCCTATGTCCTATGCCGCCGGTTCAGGAGATATTGACGTTGTTATAACCGTCCTTTGTTACTATCGTACCCAGTCTACCCTACTAACTGTTGCCCACGTGGAATTTTGATCCCGTTCCTGTAACCTATGAGAACCTATTTCTAGAATAAAAATTATCGTACCTACCTACGTACGTACCTATTAATTTCAGACTGTAATCTTTTCCGTCAAGCGTTAGAGCGTGGTGAACAACATACAAACAAACATCCAAATATCTTCACAAACTTTTACATTTGTAATATAGTGAGATCAGTGAGGTGGCGAGATTAGAGAGATGAGATACTAAGGTAAGGAGAAATTAAGCTCTCGTAGATACATAATAAAGAAATGTACATATTATAGGATAAAAAATTAACAGTAAATAGATATTATAATGTAGCAACTCTGATGGCTTAATTTTTAACTTGTAGCAACATCTGTTGCCTAGCAACAAGTGGTTTATTTACAATATCAATGTCAATTGTCAATATAGTCTTCACTCTTCAGTCTTGTACTCTTGTTGTCGTTTATCCGTTTCGTTTGTGGTGATGCATTGATGTATTGATAATGTCTACAATACCTTAAGGACCAATTAAATACATACATGGATAAAGAATGGGTCTCTATAAGTTATTTAGTTATAATGTGGAAGTTCAGTATAAAAGCTGTTTACTGTCGAAAGCTATGCTGTTTACCGTGATCACTTCGGCATTAAACCTTATTTTACCTTTTATCATAGCTTACAGAAGTCGAGGTAAATTATAAAATACTAAAAATAAAACTTACAGCATACCTAAAAGGGTGAATTCGTCTGTACTTACGCCATATTTCTTTATTTGATCAAAATTGTGTACTTACTATTTGCAGGGTTCTGGCTGAGGTCTCATAGTTTTCATGAACAGCCGGCTGTAAACTTTAAGTACGAATATCTTTTTGTAGCAGAAACTGACGACCCTAGTAAGCCTATAGTTTGTGGTGAAATGAATGGACTGTATGGCAATACTATAAGGAATGAAGAGGATTGTTTAGAATTCCAAGTATGTCTCTTATCTACCCAGTATTGAAATAATTAACAGTTTACAATTTGTGAGAGCAATAATTTTGAATTATATGTTTTTTATAGGTTGAAGAACATGATTACAATGGTGATGGCAAGAATGACATCATGGATTTCAAGATACATCTCAACATTCCTCAGCAAAGAACATTAACATCTTTGATCTTCATTTTGATGTTGGACTTTCAATTAAAAGTAAAACATACTTACTAGTTATCTCCAAAAAGAATGTTAATTCAGCTTAGTATTCAGTCTGACATTTGATTGCTATGTGTATTATTGAGAGCATAGATGAGCTGATTCAAGATTTCTTGATTACATTAACCACAGGAAAAATTCTTAAAGAAGACAGTCTTTTGCCCCAATGTTGCAGAATGCAGAATATGACAGTTTTAATCAGAATTGACTGTTTATTATTTTTCATTACAGACAGTGTGCCCCCTACATATGGAAAGTTTGGCTGTTATAAGCAAAGACTTTGTGATGCCTCCATCGGGATTCAAGTACTACGGTGATCTTGAATTTTATCAAACAACACATTTACCTTGCAAGCAAAATCTTATAGACATCAGATACAACAACTCAATCAAAGATACAAAGAATAACCAAGATAACTTAGTAGATTTGTTACTTGGCAATTATTTTATGAGAGAAGGTAAGAATTTAGACTTAAATTTATTTAATCCTAGTTTGGTGGACTTGTCTATATGTTTGTCCAATAAACATCCATTTTTCAGTTACTACACATACTAAAACAATATACTCAAGAAGTCAGCATGGACATACAGGTTCCATGCAAACACTAGTTCGCCTCAGAGTGCCTGAGATGGAGATAAAATATGTTCCAAGTTTAATGCAAGAGCTGAAATGGGCGTGGCCGCAGTATCTTTCACTAGTTATTTTGTTCTACTGGATATTTAACAGAATCAAGATGTTTGTGTTCAACAACCGTCTACTGTTGGCATGGGAGGTTGCTCCTTGGAAGAAACATCATAAACTACAATAAAGTATCTAAAGTACTAAAGTCAAAAAGAATTATGCATATATTCAGTGCTAAACACCAATGCCCCAGTTCTTTGGTTCATCATCTGAACTTAATACAATCTTATCTGTTGTTTTGATTTTGTGGGTATCAGGTATTGAGTATATTTTAGCAAAAATATGTACCAAAGATAGCTATAAGGATTATTATGATATTCTTAATTAGAAACAAAACAGTTATTATTTTATGAATGAGTATAATAGAAATTGAATGAATCTAGAATAAATCCTATCAGCAATAGACATTTGATTTAATTAAAATTATAAAAAAATTATAATTTGTAGAATAATTAATAAAAAGTAATTAATACATATATTTTTTATTTAAACATAACAAAGACTACATACTTAATTTCCTACTTAACAACATATTTTACAATATACATTATTTTATTTTCCAATGTTACACTTCTTATTGAGTTAGTTGAAGTGTTGGCATTTGTCCAAAATCAGCCCCTTTTCTGTCAAGTTCTGCTCTATTATCTTCAATGATGAATGTCTTTCCACTGTAATCATCCAACTGCACTAATAAATAGCGACACTGGTAGTTATCATATTCATTCTGAAACAAAAGACAATTATTAGGGACCCCAATAATAAACTGTTGTCATGGCAAAGACACTGCTTAAAATGCCCTAATCGGTTACATAGTAATTCTAATTTTATCACACGTGCTAAAATCATGATGATGATGATAAAAATTGTGATAATGAAGGTAACAAACTGCTTGATGTAAGCCCCCACCAAGGTTGTAGGTGAATTTGGCTATGGCTTCAAATCAAAAGGCCAAACTCACCTGCAACTCTGGTGCAGGCTATCTGCCCTTCCAATCCTGAGAGGATTGGCAAGGCAGACCCCAGTCACTCACGAAAAGTTAAAACAAATTGACAAAATAATGAGAATGTCCTAAAATAATGATAGGTAGAAGCCACTGTATAAAATGGAACCCATATTTCCTAAACCTTACCTTTTTCATGTCTAATTCCACAACACCCTTATTTCGGACACCTTGGATGTAAAACCTCATCCTCATATGCTTAACACCATCCTTTTCATACACAGCATGACTGACATGTGTACGTCTTCTTCTAGTAGTCTCCTCACCATAACCTTTGATTGGTGCTCCAAGTGCATCTTCAACTCTCGGATCCTGTAATAAATATAACATAAAATGTATTGTATTATAACATGACACATTGGATGTATTAGCTGATGCACACAGAATTACTCTTATAGAATTCTATTCCCGTACCTATGACCCTCCTTTTTCATTAAAGTCCATGGAACTTTTGGAACATAGTAAACAGTTGTCGAAAGCCTTAAAGTATTTGGTTACCATTACTGTATACTTTTTTCTACTTATGTTTTGCCCTAAGCTAATCAATTATACTTATCTAATCTATTTGACATTTTGTCTGCCAAACACAATGTTATTGCAGTTCAATGATAAACATGACAATTCTAAAAAATTCAATATTACTGGAATATAGAATAATTTACTTACATTCTTACATTTCTCTAGAGCTTCCGAGTAAATGCTGTTGGCACTATTGCCAGAGAACAACTCTCTGAAAACATAGTAAAAGATAATACCGGTAACTCCAACACCTAGTAGAATTACTCCTGTATAAGACACTGTCTTTGTTGTCTCTTTTATTTTTTCACCTAAAGGGCGGACATCAGTAGTAACTTCAGATTTTTCTTGACTTCTAGCCAGTCCCCCTTTCTGAGATGAATAACAACGAACATACACAATGTTTGAAGATTGTAAAATTGCAGGAAGACATTCTACTTTACAGCTAGTTCGGAGTACTGGACGTAATTTTGAGATAATAGTCATAATTTTTAATGTAACGGCTTAAAATTTACAAGGAGAACGTTTAAATACAATCAGAAAATCAATTCAATCACAATAACAGGTTACAATGAGGTTAAAAAATACGATTACGAAATAAATTAATTATTTATTTTTGCTAATGTCAAAGTCAAACTTCAAATTGCATTGCATTGAAACTAACACAGAACAGAAAACTAGTAGAAGTGCGACCCGATAGTTTCAGAAGCGTCTAATGTCGCCAAAATCACACACATAACCGTTAATAATACTGTGCATTACTTGTAAATCATTGCTTTGATTGGTCGTACCTATTTATAATATTAGCTCAAATCATACGTACTACTAAACGAAAACACATTACTCTTTTTAAGGTAGAAGTAACTATATTAGCACCACCTTTTTTAACTGTTCAAAATAGCGATCACTTTGCTATAGATAAAAATAATTGATGGTGTTTCGTATCTTGAATTGAACAAGCTTGAATATTCACGAAAAAGTTACATAGACGTATTCATATCATATCATTCATATTGTCGAATTTTTCCTTCGTTGCCTAAATACGCCAACCAATGACACGCGTGCACCGACTATATTCCACGTCCACTTATTTTTTGTTCCATGGAAACTAACTTCACAGCTCACAAAATAAGTACAATACACGCCACACATATTTGCGCCTTCGAAGATAGCAGAATATTGCAAGCTTGCGCAGGTACTGTCGCAAACAAAAGTTTTGAGTACAAAAATACATTATAACGTTACATGTGCTATTTGCATAAATTATTGACTAACAATTACTTTGCTTATATTATGATGAATCTCCGCAGTATACATTCTTAATCTTCATCTATACTCTGTCTAATTTAGGATGATAATTTTGACAGTTCACGTCTTTGAAGTAACGTATTTTTTATTTACAAATCTATACTACTACAATTATCATAATTCATAGACAAGTACCGCCCACTTATCGTAGTGAAGCGTCTTGCAAGAATACAGCATAATTGACTATAGACAAACGAATCGAAAAAATCGAACTTATGTTAATTTATTAAAATGATTAAGTACTTATCTACTTAATTTTTTATAATATAAATAGCTTAGTTTAATACTAAACATAAATATTATACCATAAATATCTGTAATTCTAGCAAATTATCCTTCTATATTTGCTGTAGGTACAGTGCGGTTAGGTAATGATGCGGTGCACCTCTTCGCTGTAGTGTCATCTTAATTATACAAATATTTATAACATTATATTTCCCTAATTACCCACAATAATAAAAAATAAATGATTTCAAGTTTTTGTAACGATCGATTACATATTCTATGGAAACGATAATCGAACATCGAATATATTCATTTACGATTACACTGTATGGGGTTCCCTACTTAGAACTGTCAAAATTATCATCCTATATTAGACAAAGTATAATGGAATTAAATTCAATATTTTAACGTACTGGCAAACAACTAAAATAGATAACTTGCCTAAAATAAACGGCAATGACAGACGTTACAAATAATAGTGTTCTAAAAGTTTATTTATTTTTATAATCATGAATTATTTTATAAGCATGTAGGTACCTTGTCAGTCATCTGCATCTGAATCAATGAAAGAAACATTGGAAATAACAACAAACACAAGTAAAACAAGTAACAAGCAAGAACAAAACGGAGAACAAACACTATCAAAACTAGTAACAAACAAAACAATATTAACAAAAACTTTTAAAAATTATGTTCACGACAGTACGTTAGAGTGAAAGTGGCGAAATCACCGAAAGGTCAGAGCGGGTTGTACGATTATCCTTGCAAGTATATAAGTACAACGCTACGGCCGGCCACGCGCCACCCCGGCGCCACCTCTAGATGCGCAGGAGTTACCCCTATACCTAACACCTATTATTTATTGCATCATTGATGCGCCTCTCGCACGATGTTCATAGACGCAAAGTTGTGTGGCGCGTTTTGTACTAGACTAGACTAAACTTACTATATATGAAACAGACTGACTAAATATTTCTACTTTACCAATCAGTGGTAATGGTTGTGGACTGTGGTGGAGTTAAAGTTTTTCTTTTAGCAGTCTAGTCAAATCACCAATGCCTTTGCATATTTAATCATAATATTGAATATCAATGACGACGTCTCGCCGACTGTTCTTTTTTGGACATTTTTGACATGCTTTTTGTCATTGACATGAAAAAGTATTAAAATCATTGTGATTTATTGTAATAAAATGTGGGTGCTAGCACCTCTGCTTACCCCTAAAGGGATGTAGGCGGGAGTTTATGTTATGTTGTTTGTTTAATCACTTGATAGGTTTATATTTTTAAGTTGCAACACTGTAAAGAGCACTGTCATACTGACAGTTAATAAGTTGATTTCTCGCACAGGGCGGCCCTAACGCACTATTATAAGGAAGGACAGCGTGCCAAGGTCACCAAAATCTATGAATGCTTTGCGCCCCGTCATTCATAATTTTTTCTAGTCTTTTACTACAACTAGCATACTAGTGACGTACTTCAAGAAAAAGATTTATCGACGAACGATGGGCCGATGACTGCTTATTTAAAATTTAATATCCATAATGATTATAAAGAATGGCTAAAGTGAATTTTCTTAACACAAATATGTAGTTTTGAAGATATTTGATTTCGAAAATTGAAACAAGCAGCTAGAAAACGGTTTTTGTGTGAGTGATGGCATGACTTCTTAGTAAGTAGTGCAAATGCATGAAGTGCAAGAGAATATTGCATTTATCTCGGTCCCGGTTGTGTTTTGTTGTGTTTACGTGTATGATTAATTAAAAAATAAAAGTCATTTGGAATAGTAAGAAATCTATAAATTATAATAAAAATAAGAATTATAATATTATCTCATGAGTGTAGCATGTTACCGGTTTTGTTAAGTTAATACACGTTAAAAGATAAGTAAACCCAATCGTATTAGTATACGTAAATCGACCACTTCTGCGATAGTAGAAGGCACAGCACTAACGTAGTAAAACGTCCATTCATAAAAATGGAACGTAGGTAGGGATGTTCGATCCGGGTACTTTGTATCGATACTCTGGATCGCAATGGATCGTAAAACACTGTATCGATCCAAATATCGATCCAAATCCAATGGATTTGATACGATTTTTTTGGATCGATCCAGTATCGAATGAAGTATTTAAATAAACTTTTAATAAAAATTACTTTTAATCATTTAGGTAAGTTTATTCTTGCTATTCAGAATAAGTTGTTATCCGTTCAAGAGAGCAAAATGTAATACACAATCACAAAATGAGTGATCTATAATCACAAGTGCCGATCTTGCCGAAATTGAAGCTATGTTGAAATAAAACATTCAACAAAACCTACCGCCAGATAATACATTAGTGTAATATGAATCAGTTCATATTTGGACTATTACTTTGTAGTAAAGGAACACTATGAGTAGGTAGGTATTCATGTTACGAATAAATATTATGGTTGAAGTTTGTGTATCTTTATTTAGAATTTATCTGATTTTGCAATCCAATCCTATTCGATCCGATCCTCATCTTACTTATATCGATCCATTACCGGATCGAAAGCTATTGTATCGATACAAAAATCGGGTGGATCGCATTGCTTTGTATCGATCCACACAAGTATCGGATCGGATCGAACATCCCTAAACGTAGGTAGGACACAGCGTTTTGTAGGTAGGGCCCATCCCCCCCCTTATACATCAATGATTTCTCGACTCGGAGATAGACTGAGATAGACTATAAAAAAATATATAATCACAGCAGACTTAAACAAATTCTATCTCTATCATTTACAAGTTGTAAAACACAATTAATGAAAATTAACAGTATCGAATATTTCTATGTTAATCATTCGAGTACAAGGAAACTCTAATGATGAGATTGGAGATTTTCTTAATTTAGAGTGACTGGATTTATTCATCGACGATCGATGCGTTGTGTTGTACTCCTATTGTCTTTTCATTGTTTCCATTCTCATGAATGTAAAGTTATCGTAAATATGAAGTGTGTGTGTATATTTACATCGAAATTATATTAACGCTGTAATTTTCAATTCGAGAAGTAATTCATCGAAGCCATGGATTGGATTATTTCGGATGAATTAGGGCTTACCGTGGGACATCTGGTCGGCTGGGGAGCAGCTGGTGCCATGATAGTCGGTGGTGTGGCCCCATATATTCCACAATACAGGCAAATCAAAAAGACACACGATGCAGAAGGATTTTCTTTATATGTTTGTTTAGCTCTTCTTATAGCCAATACTTTAAGGATATTATTTTGGTATGTATTAAATAATTTTAAGGTATATTCTATATTAACTATCTTAGCTACTGAATAAATAGTAATCACATCATTAAATATTTTCAACGTTTAGGCTCTATAACGCCGCTTCAACTCATGAGATATTAAAAATGTAACAATTCCAAACATTGAATGCTAGTCTACATTGTTTTTACGTTCTATACTTAATATGCAATTTTTACAGGTTTGGTAAAAGATATGAGTTACCATTATTGATTCAAAGCATTGTGATGAACATTACAATGTTTGTCATGATACATCTGTGTGTCACTGTTCGAAAAAAGAGTCAGATAGTTAGAGCAAGGGAGAGAATATTTACAGGTTGGTATTTGTGCAATTGAGAAGCTGTAACCCCTTTTCTTAACAATTTACTTTCAATTATGTAGTAGCACTATTGATTTCGATGCACTAATATAATTAATTGACATTATGGTGTAGTTTCTATTATTTCTTTCCTAAGCACGTAGAACACTTTTATTCTTATTTGATTTGCTTTCTTTTTGAGTTTTTTAAACTGTAACTCACTAACCTTCCATTTTTTTGCGGTTAATTTTATTTCAACATTATTTTATGTTCTGTTTGGTGGCTGGTGTGATTGATGGTGCGTGAAATTAGATGCAATATTCATGTTATATATACTATTGTGTTGTGTGAACGGCTCAGCCCAGCCAGATGAAACAGCACGCTGGCTGAATCAACAAAGCAGCGTCAGTGGTGGTGAGAGGCCCCATCGCTTCTACGGTGAGTGTCAGTCCTCATTTGAGGTAAATTATGATGTTTGCTGCAAGTTGTGCCACATAAAGTCATTGTTATTGTTTTTGTTTCAGCAACCCCATGCTTTGAAAATATAATTTGGAGTTTACAATATTGTTACATTAAGTGGGATAATAAATCTTTGTATTTCATCACCATTTTGCTTTTTATTGGTTTTTCATTGCATGTGTCATTTTGAGTAAGGGATGGTCCTAAATGGTTGATAAGCACAATGGGTTTTGGTTGTAAGGTTGATAGTATTTTCTTATCACATATGGTTATAGGTATATTTAATTTTATCATATTATATGATGTGTAACTAACCAGGTTCAGTGCTCTTCTAATTATATTGTTTAGTATATAAAGGAGTTCATGAATGGGTCAAATATCTTATCTGCTTGTTTGATGTCATTTGCTTGGGCATGATTTCATATTTAATTGTAATGCATTGTGATATGTCTTAAATGTACATTGACACATGAAATTATATTTACAGAATTATACTATCACATAAATTCTCTTACTGCTTACTTTCGTGTATATTAACACAGTATTCCAATATAAGTTAGTGTTATTGATGCCCTAACTTGATATTATAAGAGATGTTTTATTTCAGATATGGAGCGGAAATATTTCTGGGCCTGGACTGACTTCCAAAGCTATATAGACTGTATGTTAGTGTTCTCAGTTCTGGGGGCTGCAATCACATATTTATTGATTGAGTTCTCCCCTTTTGTGGAACTGATTGGCTTCCTGGCACTATTCACAGAAGCCATGCTCGGTGCTCCTCAAATAGCCAAAAATTATCAAAATAAAAGCACTGAGGGTATGAGGTAAATATCTTTTTTTTATCAGGATAAAAATATATTTTCTAGTTTGGTTGACCACTTCAGATTTCTCTGCTATTGACCACTAAAGGTCATATAAAACAATGACTTCAAATTTGTATTGGGCAGGTCATAAAATAATACAACAGTATTTATAGCTTTCCTAAAGAAGCGCGAGATGGCGCAAAGGTATCTAAGTAAAAACGTTTTTTCCTAGATTTAAAAATAAAACTATAACCTAGTTAAGTTAAGTGTACACACAAACACTAGTGCAACCAAGGAAAAAAGCACAAGTGTTTAATACCATGATTTATGAGTGGTGTAAAAGCCATGGGATAATAACCAATTTATAAGCAAGGGTGTTGAAATTAACTAATAAGTACTGAATATTTATTATTATCTACCAAACGGAAGGTGAGGAGTTTTAGCTTGGGAATGAGTAAAAAGTTTATTATAATTATTATAACACCTTATTCTATAGCATGATAAGTAACTTTTTGTGCAAATAAACAAGCTCTCGAATTGTTCTATTTACGCTAGTAATATAATAATACGGGCTCGGTCAATCATACAACCATTTCCATAATCTATAATATAAAAATGAATCGCGAAATATGTTGGTAAGCGCATAACTCGAAGACGGCTGGACCAATTTGAGTAATTGTTTTTTTTATTTATTACTTGAATTCTACGGAAGGTTTTTATGGAGCAGCGGGAACGGGATCAGAAGTCCATGCGGGCGGAGCCGCTGGCAACAGCTAGTTTTATAATAAATGAAACTATTTTCAACCGCGGTAGCCTATTGGTATAGGTAATGGACTGCTGAGACGAGGTCTCGGGTTCGATCCCACGTTTTACAATAGCACACACCAATGACTTTCCGATGCTTTTCGGAATTTTGTGTGTATTTATCGCAGGTTTATAAATGCCCGGTTAATGGCAATAGGCTCGCCATATACATTGGGAGCTAAACATAAACTGGTGAAATGTGTGTGCTAGCACCTCTGCCTACCCCTTCAAGGATATAGGCGTGAGTTTATGTTATGTTATGTTATGTAACCATTTTTATGCAAGAGTAGGTACCTATTTGACCATTTGCATTTCTGATGATATGATGGAAATCTAAAATGTCTTATACCTAATCCTATGGGTTTTTATAATATTTTCTTATACCTTGATGTTTGTTTCTGTATCCAGCGTGAGCATGGTGGTAATGTGGACATGTGGTGATGTTTTCAAGACTGCATATTTCGTATTAAGAGAAGCTCCACCACAGTTCTGGGTGTGTGGCAGCCTTCAAGTTTCCTTAGATGTTGTAATACTTCTACAAGTAAGTATATATACATTTTCATTTCACCTTTTGATAAAGAGAGTGGAATGCGTTAGGGCAGACACCAGACAGAGAGGCATATAACTCGCGCAGTCTCGGTCAATTTCTGGCAGATTGCATTGTGCTCGAGTTTCTGCACATTCTCAGTCTGCATCTTAGAGGAGGCGCGAGCATCTTGTGACATTCAAGCATAATGTATTATTATGCTTGAATCCGACAAATAATGCTCGCGCGTCCTTCAATAATTTTAAAGTTGATTTTCGAGTGCTTTAATAAAATCCTGTTCTGTTTGCGCTCCTCTCTGTCTGCATTGACTCTTAGGGGCGCAAAAAAGCTAAATTTTGAGGAGTGATAGCGACCGTCGACCACATGGCGTTGGCAATCATCACTGATTTAGTTAAAAAGAGGGTATAGTCACGTTATTGGTTTAACACTATTTCATCAATATACGTAACTTATCTAATCAGCTATACTCGTATATGCACCCATAAACATTTATTCCCACCTTATCTAAAACTGTTTAACCATTATACATTGTTTAAGCATGTACCAAGGTATACATTAGGCTAAGATTTGTCACGTCGAAATGAACCTTTTGGCTCGATTGGTCCAATGTCCAAAGTACCTAATGTGATATTCACCGTCAGTCCTTTTTACAGCTGGTACAATTCCCAGTTGATCTAAAAGGATAAGACATTTAAGCGCGTTGTTTAATATTACTCTATTAGCGATGGATCCATCATGCATAGTGCACGCATATGAAGTGTAAGTGTCTGGCTAAGATGACCTTTCTTCGGTTTTGTAGAGCGATATCTTTCTCTCTCTTACTAATACTTATTTTATACTAGCTGATGCCCACGGCTTCGCCCGCGTGGAATTTTGTTCCCGTTCCCGCAACCCTTGGGAACCTTTTCCCGGGATAAAAAGTAGCCTATGTGTTATTCCAGGTTCTAATCTACCCCTGTACCAAATTTCAACCAAATCAGTCCAGCCGTTTATGCGTGAAAGAGGAACAAACATCCATCCATCCAAACAAACTTTCGCCTTTATAATATTAGTAGGAAATACTATAAAAAGTATTTAAAATCGTCAGTCCGATGTACAATATAACGCTCTACTTAGCCAGGGTTACCATGTTGATGAAAGTAGTCGGTAGTGCGGTATGTGTGAAACGTTTTATATATACCTATCGAATTGGATTCCTGTATATCTACAATCTACATACCTTTAATGAATGAAGGAGAAAAAACTCGGTTCGACTAATTTCCGTTATAACATGTAATAATGTGGGAATGCTTGCTTCTCGTGTTTTTATATGCTGGCAGACAACAGTGGTTGTTTTTTAATTCGACTATGTATATTAAGTATTCATGTTTTCGTTAACTCCATTTCCATACTACTCCTTAGGTAGGTACTTTATGTAACAACTGTATCATGTAACGATTGTTGATATCTTGTTTCCAGGTCTGGTTGTATAGGCATAATACTGCGGCGGCGAGAAGGATGCGTCGCGGAGACTAGCAATGGGTCGAAACCGACTTATAGCACTTGACACCGAACCACTGCGTGACACACGGTGTTTGCGCTTCGATCGCCGCATGCGCACCCTACTTGGTACATTTACTGTACCTACCCTACATCTCATGATATTTTTACAATATTAAAGTGGATTAAACCGTGAGCATACCATACGTTTTTAAAGTATCAATTATTGTTTTTAACGAATGTAGTGTTCAATCGAAGTTCAAAAATTTATGGTCATGAAAATCGCAGCAGTTACAAGACTCCTCAGATCGAAGGTGCTATAGGTTTGTGCCTAAATGAATATCAACGAAATTCATTTAAAATCTAGTGATGACATTTTAATCAATTGTTATAAATAAATACGTAGTCGTATTTGTATATTAGAGTGACCAAAATAGCTTTCGTCTCGTTTATGATGGTTTTTACTAGTCTTAGCAGTTGTATTAATTAGTAGCTTGGTAGTTTTAAATATATTTTATAATTAATGTCAAAATATGTTTCATAAAACTAAGGCCTCGGACACGACTACAGAGTGGCGAGCGGGGCAATAAGGCAATGAGAGAGAAAGAGGAAATATTTATCATCTATCTCTTTCTCTCTCATTGCCAGCTTCTGCCGCTTGAGCACTCGCGCCATCCGCCACTGTAGTCTAGGCTGATGGCTAAAGGAGGTTTTACACGTGAATGTTCGGTACCAAATCGTTCTATAATACGCTTGAGAGGTTGTCGGAAGCAGTAAAATTTCTGGTAAAGGTATGGCTCTATATTGGAAAGTACAATTTGTATAATTTATTTATAGTACATACATGCTTATATTGATTTATTTTTGTAAATATAGTACAAATGTCATTATTATTAGTTTACTTCATTTGGGGTTACAGATATTTTACTGTAGACACCTAGTAAAGCAGGAGATAATGCTACATAAATTGTTGTAAATTTATTTTTACTGTATATAATTATAATACAAATGTTAGTAAAGTACAACATTGGTATTCGTTATTCAAACTACGTAGGGTCATCATTTTATAACTATTTGATGTTTTTACTATTCATAATATATGCATATGTATACTCACTCGGTTACCTGAAATAAAACACATTAAAGTAGAATTCTTTAGAATAGACGTTTGTACGTCCAGTAATGATCGCGGATATTTTCTTCCTTATTAGAAACCAATATGTAACTGTTACTATGAACAGATTTAACATCCAAGATGGGCACACTCAGGCTAGTAATTTAGATTTTAGATCATTGTACCTTTTTAATAAGCCATATTCTAAAATGTTCCTAATCCTAAACATTACTTTTTAAAAATACCTACATCTGTCACACAATGTTGATGAGGTATTAGTCGCACTTGTTAGCTGGTTAGGGAATTATTATTAAAAAAAATACACCGGTTTTATGACGCACTGATATATATTTTATCCATACCGGTAGGTATCTTTTTGTACAATGTCCTCCTATGGTACTTTTTACCACTTGAGTAGCTACTAGTTAACACTAAGGTGCTAGAAATTTAGATCGTTTTATCCCCTTTTCGTAGTTCAAATCGTTTTTCAAGAATTGTACTCGTAACTTCGATAATATTCTTAAAATACTTAAGTAACCAAATTTTACGGAAAATATATTGCATCTAATGAAAATTTAGAGTAATTAATATACTAACCATCAAATCCATTCAAATTATAAAAAGTGAATGGTCGACGCGATGTAAACCCGCGACAAATTAATTTTTTAGCAACTAAATCGATAAAGTATAATGTTTTTTTTTGTTTGCCAAGTATGTTACAAAGATGACCATTACGGAATAGTCAGCCATATATTCAGGATATGTCTACGTCCACCATTTTAACTGAAATGGGTTTTTAGATAATTAATACTTTATTATTGCATGTAAGTTTTATGCGGCCATAAATAAAGACGATGAAGGTATGTGTGTGAATGTTATTTTTTTTAATAATCTGAATAATGTCCCTATTACCTGACGATTTAAAATGCAGCATGGCAGGTACATAACATTACAAAACAAAAAAAAAGAAACATAAGTACATATTTATACCTATAAGTATAAAATTCTTATGGGTAATATGGGTTTGAACTACATTCTTAAGGGTAAGAATACGCAAAATAATTTTATTTATAATCGCCATTATATCAAATTAAAAAAAAAACAAATATGTATATTATTTTCGTTACTGCCGAGATGTAGTCAAATAAAAATAAGTAGGCATTTGCTGTATATTTTTTTTAAACATAATTTTGTATATTAACATGAATTAAGTATTTTACCTACCGCCATTAATACAAGATTAATCAAAGTCACCATTATGTACAAATATCTTTATGTTAATAAAATATTATAAAAATATAATAATATATTGTAATTAATGTTAAAGAATCACAATTTTACTGGTATGGTTTCCTGCGTATTTCTTATTATGGAGCAAAATCACGAATATTCTTGAGAATAAGTAGGTAATTGTGTTCTGATTTTGGAACAGGGTTCATGTATTCGCATTCCAATTAAGTGTATTGTTACAAATACATTATTATTCTTATCAGACGCAATATATTATGTGATACGAATAAATACATTTACATTATTTTTAAGATTTTTTTTACTGTGTGTATTATTTTATTCATTATATTAACTATAAACTTGAAAATAGTTTTGGTACCATGTTTGGTTAAAAGGTTACTAAGCATAAATATAAACAAGTTTGGTGGCTTGGTTTCTTAACTAGAAAATTTTTGGTATACTAAAATCTTTTTAAAGACCAAGAAATTCCCACAAATACAGGGTGGAATTTTGTAATGCCACCTGAAGGGAAAGTACTCTTAATACTTCAGATAGAAAATTTTACTCAAAGGAAACATTCCTTTATTTTTGATAAGAAACAAAACTGCATTCAACGATTTTTAAAAATTCGCTTGCCGCACCCGGTAATCGAACCGACTAAAATCTGTAAAAGTTGCACCCTGTACTTTTATTACATAGATCGTTAGGGTCAATTATAAGGATGAAATCTCTCTAACAAACTTCATAAATTAAATGTAAGGAAAACAATGAAATCTTAAATTAATAGTTCCATGGGTCAAGTTAAAGCACTTTTACTCAAAGATCCATCTATTTAATTATGTTATTAATAAATAATTATTATCACTGACGTATTTTATCCATTAAAATGACAAATTACTATTGGTGGCATTGAGAGAGATATCGAGACCGACAGGCTCCAACTCGGTTTGTACTGAAAATAATAGTAGAAAAATTTCAAGAATACGGGTAGTTTCAAAAAGCGACGGCAAACTCTTCAGCAATACAACTTTCATTTTGATCCTAAATGTTTGTATCAAGCAATTAATTACTTAGTTTACCACTTTTTTGTAAATAATTTAGGATTTCATTGTTTTCCTTTCATTTTATTTATTAAGTTTGTTAGAGAGATTTCATCCTTATAACTGACCCTAACGATCTATGCAATATAAGTACAGGGTGCAACTTTTACAGATTTTAGTCGGTTCGATTACCAGGTGCGGCAAGCGAATTTTTAAAAATCGTTGAATGCAGTTTTGTTTCTTTTCAAAAATAAAGGAATGTTTCCTTTGAGTAAAATTTTCTATCTGCAGTATTAAGAGTACTTTCCCTTCAGGTGGCATTACAAAATTCCACCCTGTATACTTGAGTGATAATTTTATTATTGTATTACAAACATATTGAACCTGCGTATTTTTAAGGTGTGTTTAGACTACATGGTATATTATAAATAGTGTATATATGAGAATATTAATAAGTATAATATGGACAATTGATTGATTAAGTTATGCATATAATAAGCATGTAAAAAGATATTTCTAGTCTCTATCAGTTTCGAACTCGACTTGAGGCAGTTGCTTATTTTTTCCTTTTTACATATTTTTCCTGTGGTATCGCTCTAGAACAACAATGATAACAAGGTTGTGTCAGCGTCGAACCAACCACAATCATTTTATTACCGGAATAGTAACTTTTCTCGTGGAATTCCGAGTCGCCATTGCTGGTGAGAACGATTCTAGACATTTTGGTAACTCTTTGCAGTTTTCTTCCTTGTGTTGCAGCCCTGTGAGCCACGTGCTTTGTCCATTGCTAGTCAAGGTGGTATCGATATTGTAAAAATAGTAGATTGTATGACAAAAGAGTTAAATAGTATTTTTGACGAGTACGCTACTTTGGGTCCCAAGCGAAGCGAGGGACCCTGAGCGCAGTATGGAATCCAAAGTATATTGCCCGAGGGAAAATCATTGGCCATTCTCTTGCCGACTTAGGTCCAAGATTTGGCAAGTGGGGTGAAGTTGCCGCGATCGCGAGTATCTCCTCATTTGAAACGCATAGTAGGTAGTTCCTTGCGGGTGTTGCGTACCATTCCTTATACCTAAGTAAGTACCTACCTAATACAGACTGATTCTGTAGATAAAAACTGATCTACACTCGATTCACTCGAACTTCACTCACTTAATTAGAATAGCTATAGTAATATTATCTATGGTACCACAAGAATAGATTTTTTTGCATTATGGTATTCGTGTACCTACTATTCGGCTCGTAAATTAAACATACTACCTACATATTTTTTTATAAATCATGTTAGGTAAGCTAAGTCTAACATATTGAACTTCCATCACGAATAATACTTTTTTTTGAGTTATTTAACTGTAGTCCATTTGTTTAGGTATTTAAACGTAAACCATGTTGGTAGGTAGGTACGTCTTTTTAATAGGTTTTGTTCATAAACTCAGTATGAAAATACTTTTCTGCTTAGAAACGCATTTTAAACTTTGAAGACCGGTATCAGTTAGCCTAGATTATTTGTTGAATATGTGTTTTTATAAAAAGTAGCCACTTTTATTTAAGTACTTAAACAAATGGAACATAATAATGAAATCTTTTGTAGACGCAAGTAGGTTGAAGTAATAGTTTCACAAAAAATAACTGTAATCAAGTACTTAGGTGTAGGATTAAAATTAGCGCTAACAATGAGGTAATAACGATTAGAAACGAGTGATTATAGTAGCAGGCTATTAGTTTCATTATGATTATGACGTAATTCACTGAAATTAACATGATCGTGTACTGTTATACCTACCTTGTTTACTTTATCTGTACTTCCCGCCATATATCTACCTAGATATTTTAGATCCAAAAATCGTTATATACACCTACGCGCAGCGCGCGTTTTTTTTAATGGTTTTGAGGCAGGATCGTTACTTTCGCTACTAAGCCAGCTCAAAAATCAATCTTAAGAAAAGCATTAGAACCGAATACAATAAAAAAAAATAACAACATTTTGTTTGACTTCAATGGATAGTGTCAATCATAAGGATCAAATCTCTGGAACATATAAAAAATAAAAAATAATTGTTTCCTTTCACATAAGGGAATATGTTCTTTGAATAAAATTCACTGTCTCCAATATTTAGAAGGACTTCTGAGGTCAACATCATATACCTACCCTGTGTATCTGGCTCGTACCTACCTAAATGTACAACTACTAAAAGCAATTACCAGAATAGCACCTTAACCTAGTAGATTGAGAGCATATTTTGACGCTGGTTTTCCCCTAATATGTCGGGAGGTAGGTACCTGGATCATTCTCTTTAGTTCCACCAACAATTAGTTCCATGGAACTAGTGAGAATTTTTTTCTCAGTAATTTCATGGTCTTTGATAATGGAACAAATGAACCAAAACTTAATCGAACTCGTCTCACTAGTTCCGCCGTTTCCAGACGTATGTGACGTCTGGAAACGTAAGAACAGTAAAGCCAACATTTCTGTGAAGTGCTGAAAATAGGAACTACAATTGTCATTGTCATATTATGTATACAAATTAAGGACAATTTAGCCATAGAGTTAATATTAGGTACTGACGTAAATAGAGGAATAATCTTGTCATTACCGCGTTACCGAATTAAAAATGTCAGTGGCATTGACTT
Organism: Pelosia muscerda; assembly: GCA_963691645.1. Taxonomy (NCBI): domain Eukaryota; kingdom Metazoa; phylum Arthropoda; class Insecta; order Lepidoptera; family Erebidae; genus Pelosia; species Pelosia muscerda. The sequence goes on from OY829100.1 coordinate 13,842,249, forward strand.
ATGACTTTTAGTGTAGAGACATTGACGTCACCGCAATATCTATTTCGTTAAAGTTAATAATGGTTTACAAAAAAACGTTTCCCTGCTCATATCCTAGGTTTTGTGTAAACATGCGTATGTCACTCGCATACTTAGTTCCTCTACGGATACCTTCATGAATTTAGCACGATTCGACACTATTGAAAGTTCGTCGTCGGCCACACTTCGTTCACGAAAACGTTGGTTTCACTGTAATACTTTTGAACGGTCAATTTGGATATTTACATCTGAAATTCGATATGATGCCTCTCTATTTTGATTCATATACCTATGCCTGTTCAAGCTTATCATTAGGCGGGTACATAAAATATTGTAAATAAAGTAATTGTATTCAACTTATCGTATATTATACTTCCGCTTAATTGTTATTGATAGTCGTATTTATTTAAATGTATTCATAATGTATAATTTTTGTTGTCTTTGTCTTCCTGATGCACCAACCTACTATTAATGTAAGTACCTATATAAGTATATTAAGAGCATCATTATCAGCTATAAACTGTATACACACGAAGTCGAGAGATATATAAAAAATATGACAGAACATATCATATTTATAATGATACCTATTATACATTTTGATTATTTATTATATGATACATAAATATATATATGTCAATTAATGTAATGAAATGAATGTAATGTGAAATTACCGATGATGCATGTTGTGATGACAAAAATGTACATTTATATGTTGTGATTTTATGAGTTATTGTACATTTTCTTAAACGAAATAAACTTATATTATTTGTTAACAATGTATTTTAATCTTATTTATATTTCCTAAATTACGCTATTAAATTTATAGTTTACTCGTAATAAAAGACTACCATCTATCTTTAAATAAAATGCTACCAACAGTAAGCAATTAAAATCCTAAATAAGTAATCCAGCATCTCGTCTCGCTTTTACGCGCTTTGTTAAGAAAATAAAGCTTAGCATTATAATAACCGAGCTTACCCACGTCATCGAGAGATTCGATCTTAATTGCGGGCTATTTGAACTTTATATTCTAGGGAATAGAGCGCGCAATAGGGATGTGGTGGCGGAATGAAGGGTGGATCGATGAGAATGGGAAGCGAGCCTCGGTACGAGCGCCCTCTGGTGTCGAGGGCACCGGCTCGCTTAGTCCGCGAGGCTGGCCGGCAGCGCTCGGGCGTGTCGTGTCTCCGCACCCGGATTCTGCAGCCTCCGACTCAAGCCTCGAGGTGAGTGGATTGATGAATAGAAATGTCACGAGCTGAAACGTCATAGGTACTTTTTTTTATAGAAAATGATATATTTTTTTCTTTATTATGATACAGTTTTGAGGAATATGTTTATTATTGTAACTATTATTATGAAAAAATTCGCAACTAATTTTAGTTCGGTAGGTTTTATCTATTATAAAAGGTATCATTGAGAAAATTATAGTAGACTTAAACTTAGTAACTTACAATTGACGCAGTTATGTTTTAATTATTCCTGTTGTTACTGTTGAAATATCTCGGGAACAGCTAATATCCCTGAACTATTTGAAGTACTATTCTTAATAAAATTGTTTAATAAATAACACAGCGTGGTTGAATAAAATTGCATATAATACGCTATCTAGAGGTTCAGGCATTGATAAGAAACAATCGGCCAATAACATTGTTAGTAGACATTTTAAATTTATTCCTTTACCGATTTAATGTACCTACCTAAATGTTATATGATAGAAACGGATTATATTCTAAACAAATTGTTTTGTATGTTTGTATTTTATTGCTCAACCCAATTTTTTTCGTATACGACCGTGCGGATTTCCTCGCCACAATCTCGTAAGCGTATGTAAATCGAGATAAGTAACGACAGAAACCTTTATTGCTATTCGTTCAATTTGTTGTTGAAGAAACCATGGGGATTGTATGACCTTTTTTGTTTGTTCTTTGAACCTAACTATGACAAGCGCTACATTAAAAAAGAATAAAATAGGTTTAGATTATGTTTTACCAAATGGGATATTTGGTGACATTTTATATTGGGTAAATTAGCAAATCTTTATAAATCTTCACAAAACACTAACAACTATGTTGGATAGATATATAACTATTAATATAAATATCAGAGGCATCTGAGAGACCCGGCTTTGCGATGAGGCCCGCTCGCATCTCATTAATGGATCAGTGAAATACGAGCTCCAAGCGCTAGAGACAACGAAATATTGCCTACCTTTTTATTCCAATTAGGTGTCAGTGCAGAGTTCCTCGGTCTTCCCACTGAAAATATAATACCTCTCCAGTGATCTCGGGCTACCCTACTCACCGCCGAAAACACAACACAAGATTATTATTAGCCGCGATATGCCGATATGATATTATCTACCTTTCACACATCACAAAACGTTTTGGGAACTTGTAAGAGTGGAACTACACGTGCACTCAGTGTCTCCGTTAGTTATAACTTTTTTCCGTACCTACGCAAAAACTCCCCGTATAGCACCTCCACCAAATTCAGTGGAGGTGATAATGTCGGACTCGAACCGACTAAAACGCACGCCATCTAATGGGTCTTTGACTGCCGGAGGTGAAACTATAGGCAAGACATAGCTCTCGCACCCCGGCAGACCCGAGGACTTCTCTTAGCGATGACCCCCTGCCCATAATGTGGGAACCATGTGTTACCATTTAGCCCTCGGATATGGGGAGTAGCACTATGCGCTGGCGCCGCCGTCGGCGTTATATGCTGGAAATAGCCACGACGGAATAACTACTGAACTAACTGCTTCTAGACAAGTATATTGCATAGTCGATCATAACATCACTTAGCAGGTGGAATAGTGGTCAAGCTGGCCTAGCATCTCCTTATATTCCTACTTTTTATCGTTGATACTCCCGCATACCTACTTATGTTGATCAAGTCGGTAGTGTATCCTGTCGCTTTGCATCTGCGTCCTCATAAGTAGTATTACTACTTGTTACTTGTATATTGTACATAAAGTATAGAGTGCGGGTATCACTCTGGTCTATTGCGCCGATTGTAAACAGATTTTTTAGATACAATATCGATGTTGACGTTTCTTACGTTACCGTAAATATCTATAGTTTGTGAATTTATTGAAGTGTTGTGATTTTTTTACGTGAACACGTCTTTTTAATAGTTTCCGTGGGATGGAAGAGAAACAAACTAATGATAACATAATCGGGGAATACAGTTGGAGATTGCAGCTAGATATTGAGTATAGGGTATTGCTTTGCTACTGATTGAGTTTGTCAAGAATCGTCGGTACTGTTTTACTTGTGCTTACAGTTCATACTTAGTAAGGAGCGCTCTATAGCTTGCTAATGTATACTTTAAAACTTATTAAATCCGATGTCGTTGTTTACAAATACAAACATACAAGAATGAAGAGTTAAGAGCTTCACCTTAAATGGCAACACGTCAATATTGATTCAATCGACAGTTCCGTCCTCTGCAACTCCGTATTGGTACAACTTATAAATACTCAGCAATAAAAGAAAACTATTAGTGCAGCCATATTGAGGTAGACGCCAGCAGGTTTATAGTTGCGTAGTTATTCAGATCGGAAGCGCAGTGTCAACTACATCTTGAACTGTACACTAAATGCGACATCTCTCAAGGCAACTGCGTCTCGAACTACCTACCTTCGCAATTATGGAAAAACTTCCTGTGTTCGACATCAATTTATAAAGTTCAACTTTGGAATGAAAATAAGAGTTGATTAAGCTCATGCCCAGTGATAGGCAGTTGCCTATCACTGGGCATGAGCACCTACAATTATATTGATTGTGTACTGATAAACACACGTCACAAGGTCACGGTTTAGATCGAAGTATGTCAACTAAGAGACACAACATATGTTTATCGATTCCTTGGTAGGAAGGTTTAAGAAAGTAGGTAAGTACCTAGGTACAGTAGAACTCAAAAGTGCAGTAGCAATCCTACGCAACTATAGCGTCAACATTCTAACGCTACTTGTGACCTTTTTCTTTTAAGACAAGCCAGCGTCGACTTGTATTGCATAGTAACATTACACACACATATAAGCGCGCCGGCCGCACGCTAAACCATTTTGAGCCTTGATGTGCTAATGCACTTATGAGCTCTGACTGTACATAAGATTTGATAAAGAGCACCTATGGGGGGGGGGGGGCTTCAAGCCCGGGCTTGATGTACCTAAAGGTGTAAAAGAGCTAATAAATTATAGACTTTCAATAGTTTCAGTTCAACGCTTGTGTAGATCTAGATGTTATCTACCTATTTGTGAAAGCGCCACTAGCTTCGTAGCATCTAATTTCTTTGGTTTTAAATAACGCTGTGAAGTTTATGACGCCAGTTTACTAAGTTTCAGACATTTAATGAATTTGTACGCAATTCAACACGCAGCTTTTAGATGCATTTTCGTGGGTAAATTTTTTTTTAAAACTCTGCCACTGAATACCGGAAGTCTTAGAAGTAGGTAGAAGTTTATGCAACTGTTAGGTATATATTGAAATAAAACTGTAAGTATAACACCTAAGTGTAGGTAGTTAGTTACTTAATAAACTAGAGGCCCAATTAGACGATACCATTTTCTTGTACCTACATACAAGAGCCGTACATAATTGCATACAATAAATGACAATTAAAAATTGACTATCAAAATTGTAAGTAACTATTGACACGCAGATAAACGGGAGAAATTTTTATTTAACCGAAAAATAGTGGTAGTACCTTATTTATTATATTAATTTATTTTTTCCCCCTGACAGTCTTGTATGGAAAAGTTGCCTAATGCAGCAAGAATGTGACATGTTGTTTGCACGGTGCAAGTCACTTATTGTTATCTTTACTCGATTCCATTATAATTCTTACATCAGTTACTTGTACATAAAAGAGCAATAATTCAATAGAATGAATTAAGCCCAATAATAGACTTTTAAAACCAGTGAGCAACTGTTTACACGTTTACCTATACCTACTGAGTAAAAATTGAATTTAAATTTAAAAAATACCAAAAACCGTCTTGCATGCAAAAATGGCCTAGTAAAGAAAGAATGTGACATGTTATTTAGACGGCGCAAGTGTTTTATTGCTTTAATGTTATATTATGCAATAGGCAAGAAACATGCATCGCGTGGATCAGCCTTAACACTGTCAACTTGTAAATAATTTTGAATAAACCGCGATAGAATCCGTTGAATATTTTCGGTTTTTTTATATGTGTCCCTTTTTCGTCTGTCCGTTACTTTTAAAACCTCGTAAAGGCTGATTGCTATGAGTAGAGGTAGATAATATTATCTACTATCACGGTGTAATCAAACCAACTAAAAGGAACGTGACCACGAAAAGACAAAGAAAATATCCCATTTAGTAAACATTCTGTTTATTTATACAAAAACGTTTAAAAGGAAATGACGTAGGTACATGGTTTTATTATAATGTACATTAGGCATTTGTTTAATTGATCATATAGAGGTGGCTTTAGGTTTTTATCACAATATTTTACAGAACACGTCCTATGGTACAATGTGTTTTACTTTTTTAATATCACTTAGGTGGCAGACAAGCATATGTCCCACTCTCATCTGAAGGAAAGTGGTTACCTACCGTGGCCTAATATACGTGTGCAACACCAGGGGCGTTAGGTACATTCGCGCTGCCGACCTTGAAGAAACCTAATGTCGTTTTTGAAGAACCCTATGACTTTAACTTTAACCCTATACTTAAGTGTGCGTGGAATGATGTTCTTTTCATACCGCACTGGCACCCTTCCCTGTAGCAATGTGTTGAGATGAATTTATGGATGACTGTGACGAGCGGCGCTATGATAGAATGTAGCTGTGAGCATCATGTCAAACAATTCATCTGAGCAAAAATCATTGTAAGGCGGTAGAACGCACTTAGCGAGGCAAAGTCCCTTCTGCGAACGAGAGGTTCCACACCGCCAGTATGGGATTGTCGATAATCCTCAACGCCCGTCTTATCGAGTCAAAGGGGTCAAGCTGGTACTGTAACCTTTTTGCCGAAGCCCGCTCCGGCAAAATGGTGACAGCAGTAGGTACTCCGTATGATGCCGAACCTGTACTTTATTAAGAAGGAGACGCTGCCCCGCAGCTACTTGTTAAATAGACAACAAAAATCTCATAGAATATTTATTATTAAAGAGTACAGCTGCTTCGTGACCACCCAAAAATGTAATGTGTTAAGCGAGTATTTATATCTACCCAACACTTATGCAATCCTATCCCACTAATACTCGTATTATAAAATGTACAAGTTTGTGAACATATTTTGATGTTTGTTATTCAGTCTCTCTAACGGCTGAACGATCTAGCTGAACTTGAGTATACCGGCGTATACGGAGTATATTAGATTACCTACAGTCTGATACCGGGAATAGGTTCCTATCTTAGTGGCGAAGATTCTTGACTAACTCAATCAGTGGGAAAGTAATTGCATTCTTACGGAGTCAATTTTAAAGCCGTATTCAAAATAGTTTACTCTCTTCTAACAAGGTAAGACTACCTACTAGCCAAGAGAAGCCAATCGTAGCCCTAGGAAATCGATTTATTCTACCTTAATCACATCGATGGCGATGTGCCCTCGACCTCAGTGCGATATACCGTTTTACCTGTGTATGTAGTCTGATATTCGTGTTTATAGGTTTGCGATCTCAATAACTTAGCAATAAACCCTGTGAAAAATGAGGTTTACAAGCACAAATACCTACTATATGTGCGATATCGATTACTTTGCGTCACCGCAGTCACAATCGGAAGGGACCACAGAATATAAAAGTTGGGTCCTACTACCTGCCTGACCACAGACCTACAGGTTAATATTCCATTTGGGCGTCGTCCATATCCTCACAGCGATTTCCCAGTCGCGTCCAAATTTTGCACTTGGGAGCCTGTAGTCCGCTTATAGAATTAGATTGATTATGCCAGTTTTATCTTAGAAGGACTGTCGTTTGACCTCCCTACTCCGAAAGGAAGGCCTGCTTCTGAACTTCGTCCATTGTTTACTATATGCATGTGTTTTGAAAAGTGTTGACGTTGTGTAAATTGTCTTAGATTTTTACCTACCTATTCCATTTGTGCTTATTTAACACCAATGATGATAATATAAATAGATTATGTGTATAGCCAGTAGTGTCAGGATATAGCCAGTAGTGCGATATCACACATATATGTGGCCTGTCCTGTTATATTATTATAACTTAGAATCTCCACTGTTTCAATAAAATTATAACTAGGTAGATAAACCGACCTAAAGGTATTTTCAGTCAATAGCTTGCATGGCTTCCATTCTGTTAGTTGCATAGTCTATATAAGTACTTACCTACATTTATCACTATATAATTACATTTATATTTTAGTACCTACATAGTAAATGAAAATGTGAATAGAAAACTAATCCTGTATAATTATTAAAACGATGACAACAGTGGATTATTATTAAGTATTGGCCCATTGTGAATAACAGAGCAAGTAACTCCGCTATGCTAGAATTTCTCATTTAATTGTGCTTTGATTGTTTAGAATTTGCTCAAAGGCCTTTGATATCACTGTCGTCGTAACTTACGCATCAAAGGCTAAAATATGTACCTATATCATGAAAGCAGATACTACTCGACCTGTAGAAATAGGAGACTAAGGGATCTTCTTATTCTATAATTGGAATGCTAAAAGAAGATGAAACTTGAATTTATTGTTAGCCAGAAAATAAGTAGATAAAAACAGGTGAGAAGTTAAGATGAAATAAATGTTTCGGTTTGAGGTACTCCTTAAATCAACCCTATAACAAGACAAAAAAAACATTTTTGCTGGCTAAAAGGAGCTTGTGACCCATTCCGTACACTGTTTAAATCTTGCACCTTCTAATATATTTAGCTGTGGCCAACTGATTCGCTACAAAAATTAGTAATTAAATTTTATTTTTATGTTGTATAAAGCTTTTAAAGAATTTCCCATTTGTCAATCGCTTAGCACAGATTAAATACCTACCAATATACGATATACGGTATATAAACGGTTCCTTAAAAATCTTTTAGAAAATCTTTACTAACCGCTCGTTTTGTTTCATTTCATTGGTCGCATCTTTATTTTCGTAGCGTATAAAAAGCACTGCTACGACTTGCTACGAGTTGTCAATATTCCAGACATTTTTTTGGACAATACATTTACATAATGTAAAGCAAGTTTTTATTGACAATTGATCTAATTTCGTTATTTTGAACGAACGCCTTTTAATGCATCAATTAATATGTAAATGAACGAGATATGTTGTAAAACTAGGGTCGTATTTGTATCTCGTTTCGTCTGGCATCGTGTAGCGATGTTAGTATTGTCAAAGGGGTGGTACTGTGGTGGCGGGAGACGATACACATCTCCTCACCCTTCCCTCTCAACTCTCCCTGACCATAACATCACGCACTGCATGACCCTTCCCTACGCGCCGTTTGTGTTGGACCTGACTGGACCGTATTTGACAAATAAAATCCGCCTAACATACTTTTTTCATAATTTCACAGACTTCAGATACATTTAAGAATTATATTACTTAGTATCCGTATTACACGCCTAGATGTGCATTACAGTAATGTATCACTGGTAACAAATATTGTTTATTAAACGTGCTATAGATGTATCATAATAATTACCACATATCGTCGATTTTATTTTATTAAACAATATTATATTATTAACTTGTTACAAAAGGTTTATGAAAATTTATAACCTAAGTTAGATCCACGTGTCTGCATGAATTTTGGAACGCGTGAACGACGGTATTATACTTTCTAAGTAGATTACTTTACTGAATTGCTTTACTAGGTTTAACAGGGGCTTTTAGTTAAATTTTCATATAGAAGTTTAAGGTTAATAAAAGTTACGTAGCATTCACATTATGTTCTGAAAAGTAATGCTCGAAATCCTCGGTATTGTCATTTAAATGGCATCTACACAGACTACAGAGAGCTTTACTAAAAGTTGAGTTTGTGATCTTGTCGGCGTCTCGACGAGACGTACCTAAATTTGCCTCCCCGCCCTCACCCCATGCGATATGGGGGACGCGTCAAGCTCCCTGTGGTCACAAATACATATGACGGAACATAAAACCGTCTACATTGCGATTTTCTCCGTGCATGGTGTTCGTAATAGTCCGTACGTGTTATATAACTAACTGTTATAAGGGTATACCTACTGTAATTTTGTTTGAATTGCGCAAGCATACGCAAAATCAAAGTTAAATTGTATGTCGTAGATATAAAAATCAATTCATCTGACATTCAAAAGGAAATATAATTAATTATAATTTGTAAGTAATTTTCATTTGCATGGCAATTTTGTTATGCATCATTTTGGATTCTAGAATATGAATACATAATTATATACATAATATGAAACATTTTTACTGAACTCAACTTTTCAGTTGTTTTGCAGCAGTCATCTTGTAAAGTCTAAAGACGGTACTCGTAGTTGTTTCATAACATCAAAAAAATCGCAATGGAATCCATTTAAAATAGTTTTATTCTAACGTGTAACATTCACGTATACTTCCGACAATATCATATAAGTACGTAGTGTTGTATTCAATTAGTTTTCAACGTACAGACTGACTCAATTAGTTGACATTACTTTCATCCATTGATAAGCGTAAAAACTGACTCACAATAATTCTGCATTATAAAGTAAACAAGTATTGTTGATTGTCAATTAGTAATGAAAACATCTAGATACTAACCGACTTTCAATGAGAATAATAATATAATCCGAATAAAATCAATTCTTGGACTATAAAAGTTGAGTTCGTTGAAAATCCATTTTAACAATAAAGTTATTATTAATTTGTACTTCAAGAGAAAAACTCTACACAAAACCTAGGTGTGACAAAGTGACAGTATTATGAAACGCGATCGTTTTTATAAACCTATCAACTTGTCAGATATAACCGACTGTCATAAAAGGTGCATGTTCAAATTCATTTAACATATTATTTCGTTGACGTAATGGCTGTCGCTATATTTATGCTAATAATAATAATAGCTTTATGGTTTAACTGAATTGGGGTTGTACGGTTTTCTATCATTTAAATTCGTTTATAGTGAAAATGTTAAGTTAAATGTGATAAGTGAGTACGTTTATGGGCGTGCAAGGCTATGCCAACATTGTTCAGACCCAAGCCAATTTCAACTACTTACTTGTACCTACACTTGCTAAACAACAGACAGGGCAACACATTGCAGTTCACTGCTGTACATAGACTACCTTAAATTGAGCTATAGCACCCCATCCATCACCTTCCGTATGCAGGTATGCAGTGTTAGCTACCTATTTGAGGTTGTCAGTCAAACAGACTGGTGTTTATTGCCATTGCCATTACAAAAAAGTCTCTAACAAAAAAGTACAATTAATATTCTTTCGTAATCGTATACGTGTGCCCTTCGATACCTATTACTTTAGAAATGTAATTCGACAATATATGAAGCTTGTTATCCTCAAAAACATAGAGTGGAGTGGAGTCATATATCGGTAGCACTCAGCTCTGACGTCACTACAAGAGGTAGAGGTCGCGTTCCCCCTCCTCCAGTTTCGCCCACTCAGTGATCCACCCGCTCGCATCTCTTGAACGTGGTGCTATTATCGGCATCCTCGCATTAAAGCCGTAATTGCTGCTCTGAGTACTTACACGTTAGGTACTGAAAAATACTTGACATGCATTATATAGAGACTACCACCAATTACTATAAGAATTAAATTATATTATCTGAGCTATTACCCACCTACTGTGGCATTTAGGATGTGTATGGACTATAGAGTAATTGAAAAAAATATTCGATGTGTGTAATTACAAAATGCCTACTAATAGTATTAAACTAAAAGAGATTGCCTCGATGGCATATGTATCTGGGGTTGGGTGGCAGGGTCGGACTGGGTGAGAGACGTCTTGCTCGGCACCATCCTCGCCGCTATACGGTGCGAAGCTCAAGTACGTAGGCTGCCGTTGTTTTTACTGCGAACAAATAATAGGTACTTGGAAATTAGATGACAAAGCGGACTGGGGAGAGACTTAATACTCAACTACCTCTGTCCTTCGTGAGCGCATGCCTGGGGGTCAAAGGTGACACCATCGCCAGTCAGCATACCCCACAAACATAAATGAACGAATTTGTCTGTAGATTAGGCATATAGGTATCTAAAGGATTTTTCTGTTCGGTGGTGTATTAAAACAGTACCATTTGTAGTATACCAACAGAAACCGAACGAACAGAACCGAAGTCAATGCAATAAACGCATTTGAAATTAAATACCCCTGACATACCTACGTGTAATAACACTTTCACAAGATAAATAAATACCTTTCCGTGTAGGTACCTATAATTAAAAATTGCGTATGATGTGAATGTCAAGGCGAGTCACAATACTGCATAAGAATGGTATAAGATATCAGGATCACATCATCTGATGCCTTCAAACAACTTTCGCTGACGCACCCAGCTTATAAGGTTGGCATTTAGGAGTAGGTAACACTAGATAAAATTACCTACAGTAACTTTAGTATTACAATAACAACATGATTTTTGTCACAATTACAACATCATGGTATGGAATGGTATGTAGGTATGCACTTTTTCCGTCCTAAATTGATCATGGTATGAAGGTACCTACTACATACCCTGCTATGGATGACGGAGGTTATGGCGTCAGGCGTCGGCTTTCCTCTCGGAGCTACTAATCACTACCGTACCCACCGAGTTACAATTTTTTTTTTGAGGCAAGGAGACCCGAAGCCTTAGTCACGGTTACAAACAAGGTCATTGTTATATACCTTGTACCAGAAAATGAAAAGTATTGAAATAGTACCATTTGGGTGAATATTTTCTTATACCTTTTGGAAATTGGTCTCTATGGCCTATGGACGTTTGCAACACCAGAGGCGTCACACTCGCGCTGCCGACCTTCTAGAAACCTTCTAATCCTTCTTGAAGAACCCCATATTGCAGTCGTCTCGCCACAGCAGGAAGTACATTCCACAGCTTGAACGTGCGCACTGTCTCCAGTCGCGGTTGTAATGTGCGAGGATGAACTCCCTGCCTGTGGCGAGCGGTGCGATACCTATAGAATGTAGGCGTGGACATCACGTCGGGATGTGGGTCTCCGCGATTTAGATGTCTTAAGCATCACACTTTTATAAATACCTACACGATCCACTATAACGCAAGCCCATATTTTTTATAAACTCTCCATGTGATAAGTAAGTTAAATCGCTACCCAAGGATAAAAACGTAATGTAAGATTTTTATCCCTATTCCGAAGTTTTAGCTACGCAAACAACACTTCAATATTGAGGCGTATTGGACAGTGAAGTTATTAAACCTTAGATAATAAAAGTCTGAGTGAGACTGTTCGGTTTGCTCTTTAATATCTTTTGATCAGTCACAAAACGGGTTTTATCAGATTTGTATATTTCTTGTAGAAAGGATTTTGGATTACGAATAAATCGGTATATCTAAGTAGATACGATACTTAGATTGCGCAATTCGCCATTTATTTAAATTCAAGATTTGCAAATGAAATTAGAAATGTTTGGGAATATCTTATATTAAAAAGACTTATATTAATTCTCGCACTTCGCCATTAAGAAAATTGTTTTTATCTTATAGTTGAAAATCTTCTTTATAAAAAATAAATGTTTCGTGAAATGTTTGAACAACACACATTACCTAACACTCAAGAATATTATCCTTTTATTGTATTACACACCAGGGACATAATACCTATGAGTGCTCAGTGAAAATACTACAAGGGGTGGCACGCTCGAGGAGCTATCTAATCGCTTGATTTTATTAGTTCGTTCGAAAGGGTCAAGGGTGTTTGGCTTACCTATACTTATATGAGCTCTAGAAAGTCGATCGATATAACATTTTTTTATACCGTTAATAACCGGTATGTGGCCGTATGCATTTTTTAATAGATAGACGACCTCTGTGGCGAGCTTGTAGACCGTTCGACTGCTACGCTGGTGTTCGCGGGTTCGATCTCCGCTTGGTACAAATATAATATTAGCACTAAGTAGATATAAATAAATTTACATGTCTGATTAATTGATTATAGCGTGCTTTAATCAAACCAAGTCACGAGTTGACCACTTAACGCGGTTTTCTGTTGTGTCTATATTTAGAATGTATTATGCATGACAAATAGCACAAGCTTGTATGTTGAAGCTTTTTATTTACAGAGATCTATAAAAAACTTTGGTGTAAACGTTCAACATGTTTACGTTATTAATACATGAGTAAAAACACGTCTTTAGTGGTCACTACCGCATTCCTGACTAGTTTAATGTGCAATTTGTTTATAAACAAAACAATTAGCAATATAATTCAGAAGAGTCTTAGGCAGCGCCTTAGTAGAATACGACTAGGTGACCATCGCGCGTGTAAGCGATGCAACCTTTGGGTGTCTGGCTCGCCTCCCCATTCCTAGGGGCTAGATGAGGACACTGTGATCCCCATACCCGAAGGGAGCCATCTCAAGATATGGTCTCAGGTAGGTCGGGGTGCGAGTGATATGTTGAACTATCTCATCTCCGGCAACCGAAAAACCGTATACGGCTTAAGTCAACGACTTTAGTCGGTCGACCGTGGTGAAAAAAAAAAGTCCTGCTAGTATTGGATGCGAGCGGCTATGATTTGACGTTTGAATATCATGTACCTAATGCGACAAACATAAACTTAACTATTTTACTCACATTTCTATTAATATTGGAGTAGGCAAGTATTGATCGAGCGAATTTATTGACCACCACAATGAGTCTTTTAAGCGCAAAACACACACAGCGCGGGTGCGGCGCGGGTCGGGCCCGCGACGGGTAATTTTTTTTTGTATTCCTTATAATTGAATGGACGACAACACACATAACGCGGGCGCGGGTCGTGTCAAGCGCGGGTCAAGCGCGGGTGCCGCGGGTGTCACCCGCTTTACAAACCATGGCGCGGGTGCGGCGGGTGGGCGCGGGCTAACGGCGTTTGTTTTCGTCGTAATGTACGCATTCTCCTATAACCGTTCACACATACGGCGGGTGCGGGTCGTGTGCGACGCGGGTCGCGCGGGTGCCATTTTGCTTTTGTAATTATTTACAAAAACTAGTACATTTTCGCTATGAATCTCAATGAAAAAAATATTGAATGTGGTCCTAATCATGTTTGCTTGTTTGTAATTCTCTAGAAGTGATGAAATTATCCGTTTTCTAGTCTTTTTTTATTGATTTCGTGAATTCACGACCATTTTCTTTTTCGAGCTATTCTTTTCAAAACAAATAGAAACAGTTCAGTTCTTGCCTAATAGTGTTATTTTAGGTGCAACAATTTTTTAATTTTTTCATACCACTAAGGTGGCAGAGAAGCACGCAGCCCACCTGGTGGACAGCGGTTACCGTGGCCTATGGAGGTTTGCAACACCAGGGGCGTCACGTACCTACGTGCCGCCAACCATATAGAGAAGAGGGTGGAAGGGGGGGGAGGGAGGGGAGAGGGGGGAGTGGAAGTATGGACCTCGGAGCAATCCGCATTTTTCAGTCTAACTCCGTGTTTGGCTGAACTTCAGTATTTTCCGTGAAGCTATTGATACCACAAAAGCTGACCTCCACAAACCATTGGCGATCTTGAAGTATTGAAGTTGGACCAGTTGTTGTATTTTTACCTCTCCACCTACATGTAATGATTGCCATGCATGCAATGGCACTGAATGAAATCGAACCCGCGTCTCCTGCGTAGCAATCTCGTTCACTACAGTTATGCCACAGTGGCTGTCAAGTTCTTCATCTGTGTCTGAATTTCCCGACATTTTCAATCACTGAAACGGGCGGCTTCATTGCTTTTGGATGGAATGCTAGAAGTATCATAATCGTTGCAGTATTTCATTATCTTAATTAGATGTACAAATACAGTAACTTCATAAGAATTATATACTAAGAAAAGCAGAAGAAGCCACCCGCGCCCGCTCGACCCGCGCCCGCGCGACACGCGCTATGTGTGAAGGCACTGACAGCCGCGGCGGGTGGCGCGGGTGAAGCGCGGGCCCGACCCGCGCCGCACCCGCGCTGTGTGTAGTCCTGAGAGACATAATCATATCGGGCAAGTTGCCAATAACTTCGTAGGCTCCGGTTATTGGACGTCCTTATCCGTTGTCAAGGGCAGCACAAGGACACCACAGGCTGAAGATGCTAACCACAGATTAGGTAGATATATCACGTAACAAGCTACGACACAAGTAAAACGACACTATAAAGCGCAAAACACACATAGCGCGGGTGCGGCGCGGGTCGGGCCCGCACCGCACCCGCGCCACCCGCCGCGGCTGTCAGTGCCTTCACACATAGCGCGGGTCGTGCGGGCGCGGGTCGAGCGGGCGCGGGTGGCTTCTTCTGCTTTTCTTTAGAGTATAATTCTTATGAAGTTACTGTATTTGTATAATTGTCGATGATAGATGATTACGAACTGAGTAGTGAAATTTTATAGAGAGGTTCCTATGGAGATAAGGAACTAAATCAAAAAATCTAAATTTACAGTAATATGCCACTTTCCTACATTCCACCATTTTTATACTTAAAAACTCGAACTTATGTCTAATTAAGATAATGAAACACTGCAACGATATGATACTTCTGGCGTTCCATCCAAGAGCAATGAAGCCGCCCGTTTTAGTGATTGAAAATGTCGGGAAATTCGGACACAGATGAACAACTTGACCGCCACTGTGGCATAACTGTAGTGAACGAGATTGTTACGCAGGAGACGCGGGTTCGATTTCATTCAGCGCCATTGCATACATGGCAATCGTTACGTGTAGGTGGAGAGGTAAAAATAAAACAACTGGTCCAACTTCAATTCTTCAATATCGCCAATGGTTTGTGGAGGTTGATAACAATAGCTTCACGGAAAATACTGAAGTTCAGCCAAACACGAAGTTAGACTGAAAAGTGCGGATTGCTCCGAGGTCCATACTTCCCCTCCCCCTTCCACTCTCTTCTCTATATGGTTGGTGGCACGTACGTGACGCCCCTGGTGTTGCAAACCTCCATAGGCCACGGTAACCGCTGTCCATCAGGTGGGCTGTGTACTTCTCGGCCACCTAAGTGGTATAAAAAAATGAAAATAGTGATCGAAGCTAAAATAACGCTATTAGGCAAGAAGAAGAGAAACTGTTTCTATTTGTTTTGAAAAGAAAAGTTCTAAAAAGAAAATGGTCGTGAATTCACGAAATCTATAAAAAAAGACTAGAAAACGGATAATGTCATCTCTTCTAGAGAATTAAAAACAAGCAAACATGTTTAGGACCACATTCAATATTTTTTTCATTGAGATTCATAGCGAAAATGTACTAGTTTTTGTAAATAATTACAAAAGCAAAATGACACCCGCGCGACCCGCGTCGCACACGACCCGCACCCGCCGTATGTGTGAACGGTTATAGGAGAATGCGTACATTACGACGAAAACAAACGCCGCTAGCCCGCGCCCACCCGCCGCACCCGCGCTATGGTTTGTAAAGCGGGTGACACCCGCGGCACCCGCGCTTGACCCGCGCTTGACACGACCCGCGCCCGCGTTATGTGTGTTGTCGTCCATTCATTTGTACGGAATACAAAAAAAAATTACCCGTCGCGGGCCCGACCCGCGCCCGCGTTATGTGTGTTGTCGTCCATTCATTTGTACGGAATACAAAAAAAAATTACCCGTCGCGGGCCCGACCCGCGCCGCACCCGCGCTGTGTGTGTTTTGCGCTTAAGAAATCTATAACTTCAGTTTGTTGTGTTACAATTTTACCTCACCTGCTAGGCGAGGCACATGCTAAACATAAGACAAGGCATTGGTGCACGTTTTTCTTTCAAAGTAGGGATGTAAGACCGTAGTTACATTTCAAAAACAATAAGCAAACTTAGGAGTCCGAAGTGCAAAATTTAGATTAGAGTAGACAATGACTAGAAGGATGTAGATCGAAGAACTATGAGTTGGTGCCAACGCCGTCGCCCGGGTTCTAACATTTTCCAATTTTGTTTTGGTACAAAACTTTCGAGGCTATTACTATATAATTATTCCTAATCCGTGGACCCAGCTAAACAGAAAATGTAACGTCCTTTCTATTTATGTAGAGTTCATGAATTTAGATGGAACGGATTCTTTATTTCTACAAATACCTACGTTGTTTATAGTATAGAGTATTTATTTACGTTAGTAAATATGATCCTCTACACACAGTGATATCCGTCCTTATTATGGAGGATTAGAATACCGGAGATTTTTTTCTTTTCTTTCGCCCACACTTTTGTTGTGGCTTTATAATATTTGTCCCTTGCTCTATGCTGAATCCTTACATAATTGTAAGCAGGTTACTTATTGTAGGAAGGTACTACAAAGAGCTTTATGTTTGCTTTGATAAAATATTCTCTTTTAAATATTCAATATATGAGCAATGGAAAAACAAAACAATTGAGACGGTAAACGATGTTGATACAATCGTCGTGACGCACAGAGGTTCGCATCAAATTTATTATTGGGGAAAACACAATGAAAATAGATTTACCATTTTATTTCTTTGAAAGTGCTATTTCATCAAACTCTACATAAATGAATTTTACTAACATTATTGCAATTCTTCGAACGGTCAGTCCACCTCACATATATAGTGGCCGTATTTTAATGTAGTAATGTAGATTTAAACCTTAAGGTTTTCTTTTGTATTCAAAGTATTATATATACTAACAAACATCTGCAACGTAATCAATAAAGATCGCATAATGCATCGATCTGTTTGACGCACGACTCTATCGAGATAAAGACAGTTTTATCTAACGAGTCATTCACTTCTAAACTTGTTTTCACCTTTTACAGGCGGTGACGTACTGTGATGACGAGCTTTCAAGGAATTGCAAGGTGGGGTAATTAGATCAGAACTGTGGACAGTTGGCTTACAAAGTTCCTGTTGCGTGTGGCAGTGTTCGCTAGTCGGCGAAGTTCGTTCACTCTGCGTGCGCAGTGTCGGCCAGCCGGTCGTGCGTGACATGCGCCGACGCACTGTGACACACTTGCGTTCACTCCATCACGCATCCGCCGAGGTGCGATAACCGACCTCCCCCTGCGTGCCAAGTTTCGATTTCATCTGCGCGATCCGTAGTCGTTTGTGTGCCACAGGAAGCTTCACACCGCGGAATCCTCGTCCCTGAGACTTGAGACGCCGCAGGTGAATACATGAAGAACGTTTGAAGTTACTGCATACATACTCCATACTACAATTCAACTGGACACCAAATTCGAACAATATATTGACGTTTCCGTGACATGTCGTGTAGACGTGCGCTAGACGTGCGATTATAAAATAAACATTTGTGAATATTGAATATCGATTTATTGAATTGTGCAGTTTAGAAAGTGTAGTTTGATAAGTGCAATATGACGTCGCGGTCTAAGGAGAAGGTGGCAGCTGCCTTCCGTAAGCTGTTTCGGTCTCCGGAGAAGCTGGACAACGATGGCGCAGGGCCAAGCGGTTCGCCAGCAAGGCGAGGGATTCTTCGTAGACACCGGTAAGATATTTCATAATAAGCACCTAGGCATTCATTGTATGACAGATACATTATGGAATGGAAGATATCTTGGTATAAAACATCCAAATCTTTGGAATAAACGTTCCATCATAAACAAGAAACTGACAATGCACGATGAGTCAGTTACTTGGTTATGGCGGACGTTGCCGACTGTTGTAACACTAGCCCGAGGTAGATACATGTTTGATAACATACCGGCTAAGAATGATCACATTATCACATAGCATGCTATACTATACCTTCATTTCGATGAACATCAACGTAATTCGCTCAGTAAAATTACATTGAAATCAATCCAGATGATTCCAGGATTTAGAAGCTTAATAGGTAGTACACTGCCTCATTCTCAATTAGTTAAATGTTGTTATACAGTTTATACCTACTGGAAGTTTCAAAACATCATCATCACTCATTACATTTGGTAAATAACGAATCTATCTTATCTGTCAATCTAATAACTTAGATATCCCACAATAAGCATAAAAAAGTAAGCACGTAAGTATGTTTATCCGCATTCTATAAATCTATGTTAGTATTAGATTCACCTACTTAAGTTATACTTATGTAGGCTTTGTATCTAAATAGCGCTGTGTCGTATGTCGTAGAATACCCATTATTATAATTTTACTATTAGTTAAGATGATTTTCAAGTTATAGGCCTTTATAACTAGTGATTTATTTAAATTTACCCAGTTAAAGCAGTATGTAATCGTTTCCGCATTGTAAATAATAGCACCCATTCACTAGCGAACAGCAAGAGTAGACTTTGAGCCACCCCCTCTCTTAGCTAGATGGATTACTCTTTATTGTACACCAAAAAACAAAGCAAAAAATAAATACAAGAAAACACCAAGGACAAGTAGTGAGAGTTACAGTTTGTTCTAATGTAGGTACAATGGGCGGCCTTATCGCTGGAAGCTATCTCTTACCAAGCGGTGTCCTACAAGGCGACTAAGGGATAGAGTTATTTAACATCAGACAGATATAAACTACCTAGACTCACCACAGATGCATTTTTCGAGTCAACAATAGAACCAGGAATGCGGCAATAGGCTCACCCCTATGATTATGTCATGATGATTATTCTGACGATGAATTACTCAAATGTGAAATTGAAGCTCAATTGAAGTCAGTAAAAGTAGGATGATAATAATGTTGGTTAAAGTACCCTATTTAACCACAACATTGAATTATTTAGATCATTCACTTATAAAAATGGCTATTATTGTAGTCCTATTTTTAGATTGGATCTTTAAGCTCAAGGCACTATTTTTAAACATGCGACCGTTACTTGAACATCGCCGTTATAAAGGTCACTAGACACTAACTATATTTTATGTAGGACGTTCTCGACCACGGAACATGAAATCAAGTTATTGACCATCAAATAAAAAAAAACAAATCGTATAAGTAACGCACGCCGATGACTAGTAGTGTTTATTAGTCGGTTACCTACATAAAGGAAGGTTACGATCGCAAACTGTTAATTCTTGGGTTCAAAGTCGCAACTGATAAAAAGTGACGATTTGAACATCCATTCTATTATAAGTTTCTAGAAAATGAAACCACGCACAAACTATCATAGTAAGCAGCTTGTATTATTTATTCTAGAATACAGATAAACGTTGTTATTTTGTTTTAGGTAAATATATAATATAGGTACATAGTATACTTTATCACTAAAACAAAACAAGTCACTATATTGTCATAATGTTCTATCTCTATTCTAATGGTAGGGACATAACCTTGTCCAGACTGATTTATCAACGTATGTAGGACATACGGAACTACTAAACAGGGCTGCAAATGTTTTGACAATTGACGCCCTTTATGTTCTCACTTTCGACCATGTAAAATGAACATTCTTTTTCATTCTTCTTGCTTGGTCGAAGGTTCTAATCACACATACCTACCGAAAAATTCCCCCAGTGAAGTACTTGTATAGGTACGTAATTTTCCCGGTCGGAGCCAAGAGGCCGCAACTAGTAATATCTTGGTACTTAAATATTTTTGGTGTCAGTTTTTAAAACATACGTGGCCAAATAGCGGACTCCGGACTCAGACGTAAAAGCTTCAGATGCGACCGGCATTAACCCAAGGATGGTGCAGATGAAGATATATAATGAATTAGCGGCTCCGCCCGCGTGGATGTCGATTATTGTGTTGTACGACTCTACGCGATTCTCTTCTCTACTTTCAATTTTTGCCCTATTGATTAATTTCTTTCCAATTTGCCTTATTTCCCCATTTTCTGTAAATTTTCCGTTCATTTTCTACCCGTCATTTTTAGTGTTGTCTCTTTGCAGTACATCATACCCAATTGTTGTCATGAAAACGGAAATTGTTAACGATATTTGCGCTACTGTATAGAAATCTACCGGATCTATTTAGATTTATGACTATTGCTCCGCTCTCTTGGATGGTAGAGTGATGATATATAGGCTATGTTACTCCTAGAGATTGTAGCTTTAGATTAGTTAAAGAATTATTAAAATTGGTCTAGTAGTTTCGGAGCCTAATCGTACAAACAAACAAACACACAAAAAAACAAATCTTTCCTCTTTAAAATATTAATGTAGATAAATACAAAAACGATGATAATAGTATGAAATACCAAGACTATCAACTAAAATGTACGGTACCGTACCTAACGTTATACCTAATTACCATAACAACGGCCGGAAAATCAAATAATGATGCCACTGAACAGTGTCGTGTAACTCTTATATCATTTTCAAGTTGTGCAAACACGTACTGTAGCGCATATTTCAGTTTCATTGAAGTAACAATAGCTAATAACGCGAACGTCTCTGGGAAGTAAGAAACCGATGCTGCGTCATATTATCTTGCCTCCCATGGCCGATAAACAAAGGCATTGTTTATTTGCACAAGCTCAGCCAGCAGCAGCATTTGGTTAAGTGTAGATATATGTTTATTCACGCCACAATGACTAGGCTTACTAATGCGAAATATTGCAACAAAGAGTCCCAGGTAGAAGCTACACGCAACCATAGCAGATGCAATGTTATTATGTATCACACTGTATTTAGACAGCTATTGTTACTTATATCTAAACATATCACTAACGAAGCAACCGTCCATTAGAAGCTCTACGTCACCAGATTAGATAGTGGGCGACTGGTAACTATTGGGTCAATATAATAAGCTAACTTGGAACTATGTTGTGTTTGAGAGAAATCGTTTAAATTTTAGCTTCAGAATCATAATCACCCTTTTAATACAATCGATTTCTGAATAGTAATAGTCGTGTGGTATAGCAGACATGTTGTACTCTGATGTTGTAATGGTTATTGAGAGGCATAACAATAAACAATGCGAGATTTTATCTAAAATTGTGTGTGAATAGACTTTTATATTCTTTTTGTATAATGTGAGATTGAGAATTCCAACTTTAGATGAGACTAACAATAATTACATTGATAGTAAATTATTCAAATCTTTGTATTACTTATTCGTAAAAGTAATGTTAATATATTGAAAATGTTTTTAAGAATAAAAACTAAATATAAATCTATTTATGAACTTTTATATGATTTCGATAGCTTGTTGACATAGAAAAATCTTCTGACTCCCAAAATAGAGACAAAGCTTCTTAGAATTTAATTGATGTCATTGAACTATGATAAAGTTAACGTACTCATTTAAATGTTTGTGAGAATAAAATGTTTGAAAATCGAACATCGTCTGTCACCTAGAAACAAATACTCAAGGATTGTTCGCCTTAATACAATAAGCAGTTATCATAAAATATATAGAGAGTAATTATCGCTTTCACTTCCGGGTAATCTACGATTTGGTCCCTTTTCGAGGTGAACAAACCCTCCTTCCGAGTATACAAGATACTACGACCTCATTGAGGTGACACGGGGCCGTCATTGCCAAAAAAATACGTACACATGTCAGGATGGTGACAAGTTGATTAATAATAAGTATCATAGATTAATATATACATACTAGAGAATAAGTATGTATCTAGTATTATTAGTAACCCATTACAACACACACATATTAAGAAAAATCTGCTGGTCTGGTTACGGATTGACCGGAGGACGAGTATTGTAGTTTCAAACGGTCAAACCAACAATCAGATAACCAAAAAAATCAAAGTAAGCTTTGTAAAATTTACCTTACCAACGCAAGACTAAAAATGTCACTGAGACGTTGCCCTATTCTGTCGCAATATTACTACGAATTCCTAATGGAATGATTTGAATATGACTATTGATTACTTGAGTATATTTCGAGTCAAGGCTAAATATTCATAATTTATTAGTAACTATCCAAACTAGAACTGAGACAGCAGATATTAGTCTCTTACCATCATCATGAGTGTATCGTGTTGACTGCACTAGAATTGGAAATGGGTATCAGAAATGGGCATTACTAGAACCGGACGAAAAAAGAAGTGGTCAAAAACAGAATTAGTCATATCCAGAAGAGGACGTCACAAGAAGTTGTCACAGACCGCCTAAAGGATAGGTATACCTAATACCTACCTGCACGGTACCCAGTCTTGCAAAATATTTCCTACATTTAAGATTTTATTGCAAGTCAGCAAGGGCATTTCCCCTGTTAGGAACTCCAAGTCCCGTGGAAGCATGATTTTATCTAATCTAGACAGACTTAAATGCTTTTATAGCTATCTTTCAGATTAGAACAAGCAAATTCTCATTCGATAAATCGTTTCCTGTACCACTCTGCTGCTACTGTCTTTCAGTTACCTGGCTATGGGAATGTCATAAGAGAATGCTCTCATTCATCAATCGCAATTCATTTTCTATTCCTGATACAGGATATAGACATGTTGTAATGCATGCATTGTTAATAACCCGTCGCTCTGATGTTTATTTTATAACATTCTTTTGAAGTCCACACGACTTATGTATTGAATGCTTTAATGATAAAACGTTTTCCGTTCATAAATATAACTATACCTACCGACTACATGCGATGGGGATGCTTGTGAGCAAGTAATGCTCGAGAAGGAGTCAGCGGGACGGGTTCGGAGAAGACTTCGGGCCCGTACAGCCCGCGCTGAGCGGATGCAAATCGGGCGTCGGAGGTCGCACGCAGAATGATCTCCGTCCTCCATGAGCGCGGGCCGATCACCCTAGCAGAAGCAGACCGCGGTGGCGGCGCAGAGATGCGCCTCTCCACATTCGGGGGCTAGACTGAAGGGGGTTATCTCAAAAGAGATGGCCGGGGTTTGCCGTTGGTTGTTGTTGTTGGTTACTGTATCACCTCCGGCAACTAAGGACCCAAAGACGGCGTGCGCTTTAGTCGGCTCGAGTCGGACATAACCCCCTCAACCGGCTCTGGCGGGTCCGTGGAATCCGTAGGAATTTTTAGCACTATAAAAAAGTGATGAAGCATGCTGTATACTCTATACAATGTAACTGTATATGAGTACGTCGCATTAGTATTACGTAGACGTCTCATTGCTACGCCACGGTACCTTTGAAGAGTCACAAAATTCAGTTAACATCCTGATTGTGTCACGATGGCCAATTGTGCACCAATGTACGCCATTGCTCTCTGTGGGTAAAGTTCGCGGTATATATTGACCTTAATTTGCGAAAGAAACGAGGACTTGGCGCCTGTGGTTTTATAAAAACTATAATTAGTGGATTTAATTGAGCTCCTTCGTCGCTGTAGCAAACTAACGTAGGTAGTTGGTCGAATATTTCCATTGTTTGTTTATGCTTAGGTCATTAAATTGTCTGCACCACGCCTCATAGTAAGCTGAGGCGCAGTCCACATCATGGTGGCCACCGTTAAAGGTGCTGTCCCTGCTACGGCGGTCCCCACCCCTGACGGCCCCGACAGTTATTTTTTCACGCCTCGCTTGAAGCACCCGAGACTGTAGGATGAAGAAAACATGTGTGCTGGCACTGGCAGAGCATTCCAGGACTTAATGGTGCGACATAGAAAAGAGTCGACGCGTTCATAGTGGTTCGTGTGTAACTAATATTAATCCTCACCTTAACAGTTGTGGTACTTAGAGACATGACATTATGTTGTATACTGGGTGTTATGCCATAACTGGTCGGACCAGACAACCTCAACACGCAGCGTTGCAAAAATGTACAAAATCATGTAATTGCAATGTTTTATACATAGAAGATAAAACAAAGTACCTACTGGTAAACCGATGTTCTTATTCAATATTCATATTCTCTGTAAATTACTATCAATTATGTATGGTAAATATGTTTAGTACGCACTACCTATTACGGAAAAAGGGCAATAGCACAATACGACTGCGATAATAACAAGGGTTCAATATTAATATACCTATATCAACATTATTATTCTTACTATACTTAGGTGTTTAATAAATATAGGGTTGATTAATAATGATAATAATTTATTATTAGTAGGACCGCCCTTGCTTTCCTTTGGTTCAAGTTTAGAATAGTTCACTTTGTTGACAGTATTCTAAGAGAAAAGTTAATGATTCAAATTTAAACACGCGATTCAAATTTAAAATGTAAAACCGCGGTAGCCTAGTGGTATGGGTAATGGACTGCTGAGACGAGGTCTCGGGTTCGGTGTGTGTCAGTTTTACCATGGCACACACCAACGACTCGATGCTTTTCGAAGTTATGTACCTATGTATTTATCGCAGGTTTATAAGTGTCCGGTTTATGGCAATAGGCTCGCCACCTATTACATTGGGACCTAAACATAAAACTGGCGAAATGTGGGTGCTAGCACCTCTACCTAGCCCTTCGGGGATATAGGCGTGATATTATAAAAAAAAATTGTTTGTGAATGTGTTCCTGCTATGGAGGCCACAGATTATAGCAGCAAATGCACATGCACCATGACATTGACGTCTTTCTTGGCAATTTACTGTGTGCGCAGCAAATACTGCTTTGGTGTGTGGCCTCCCTTACTTTTCTGACCCTAGTTCGCATACCGGCATCGCCTAACATTCCGCTAAAGTGGCCCATTTCCCCACACATTTTCATTCAACATTGTTTTACTTTTATTTCAAACAATATGGTGAGGTTTTGCCCTGCTTTCTTAATACCTGCCTAGTTCTATCCAATCTAATTTAATGCAAGAAAAGTGTAATAGAGATAACCTATAGACGTAATAACCTAGAACTCTTGGATTTAAAAAATTCAATATAATATTTACATAAGTTTCCAATAAAAATAATAATTATATTATTCAAGATAATTCAGTATTCAATCAGTCTTGACCTAGGATTCAAGTACAAATAGCTAAGCTATCAAATCTGAGGATTCCGCATAAGTCAATGCGATAATAATAATATATTCTGTCAGGGTTTGAACCATGGAAAACAAAAAACAAGTGGAGGTGTGATGCAGTCGGTGCATGCGTGTCAGTAATGTGTGTATTTACGCAACGTAGGATAAATTCGACTATATGAAACTTTTCATTCAAGCTTGTTCGATCTAAAGTATAAAACTTTAAAAATGGTACTTAGGATGATGTTTCGTTTTATAGGATTTGAGCTAATATGGCGTTTAAAGTAATAGTACCTAAATTCCACCATTTAAGCATTTTATTTACTAGTAATGCACGGTAGGTATTACTCGTATTAAAGGTTGTATGTGTGAGTTTGGGGACATCGGTTCTGCTGCTGCTGCGGAACAGAAAAGAACTAGTAGAAAGTTTTTTTCTGTTCTGTGGTTTCAACAATGGCATTGTTTTGAGTGTTGATCTAAAGTTTATGCATCGAAAACCTGTCTTCGCTCATACAAAATTAAAAAAAAAAACAAATTTACCGGTTTATAGATGCACAGTAATGTAGACCAATGCTAAACTTTCATTGCAGTGAATGAAATATAGAAAAAAATGATATTATGAAACCTAACCTACCACTATTCGATATCTAGGTACTTTTCCGGTTACAAACGATAAACAGTAAAACAGTGCGCCAGAGAGTACCTACGTGTTTAAGTAGGTACCTATTTTATTATCAAATGAATGAATTATATAACTCTTTTTTCTACTCATTGTCATACTTCACGTCACACCATATCAATGCAATGTAGGTTTATTTCCGTACACATAATTAACATAAACTTGCGACTAAAAATCAAAGAATCAACGTCGTTTAAGTATTCAGTTTAGGCACATAAAGAACACATATGAATGTCAAAGTTTTACAATTTTATTTGTCGAAAATATTAAAATAAAGTGAATAAATCCTTTGATAATGATTTTTCCGCTGGTTCGGTAATTGGATCTACTCAAAAGAGATCATAAGAATCTCAGGTAGATTACTGATAACCTCTTCATTAATAAATAAAGATGTACTGTACACCTAACACTTACCACAGAACAATGAAGTCGTAATGTATATTTATTCTTTAATAACTACACTTACAGTTATTTTTTCTTGAGGCATCTGTTGAAAGAAGTTGTAGAATTATTATGCTGACACACGATAACACATTTCAAGAGTTTAGGTATATTATACGATCCTACCTGCAGTCATATCATACCCTATGCTATTGTAGCGATAACCTATAATAAGAACCTAAAATACCTACTTCAACGTGCCTTTGTTTATATTACGAAAATTAACAAGAGTAATAAATGTCTACGAAACACTAACAAGTTCAGTGTTTCCTATAAAAGAGTTTTCTAAATGTATTCAACACTTTATGCAGTAGAGCATGAGCTAGGAGCTAGGATGCTTCAAATTTCCTCAGCGTAAAACAATTTTCGCATAACAAGATAATTAAAGGTAACTCGCTCACAGCCCTGAGGGGACCGCATTTGTTCCTGTTGCTCGTTATTGAAGAAACTCTGGTATAGAAATAGTTAAACCATTCCACCGTTATTCCATTCAACATTTTCATTCGCCCATTCTACAGTTAAATCACCTGCCGGTTATTTCTTTCTATAGTATTCTTTCCAGACTGAAGAATATCGTTCGTATCCGTTGCCGTACATCGCTAAGGTTTGAGCTGAACGAATATGTTTGTTGGACCCTATTCACCGTTTCAGGGAGAAGCAATGAGGAGATTAGAGAGAACGGTTCCTTTGCGACGTGGTCTACCACACATAGCTTTATCAAATCTACCAGTAACACAGTATCCCTAGCCTCAGATACTTCTACGTTAGCAAAATTTTACCTGGGAGAATTAACAAGGTCCTCGAAATTAAAACATAACTTTGCCTATTCTGATTTCTCTCTAAGGTAGTAGGTATTTCTGTAATCAATAACCATACAAGGATAATATCTGGTTAAGGAGTTGATGTTATTATATGTATATCTTCCGCATCTGACATCCTTACCTACGAGTCTTACGTATTTGTGTCCTAATTTCGTTTCCATATAATAGGTATTTAATTAGGTTCGGGACCGTAAATAAAATACAAAACCAATACGATGGAAATTATTTATACGTGTTATTAATAGGTAAGTAATGGCATAATGATTAAAGTTCATAACAATAATATGTTAATAGGAACATATTGATACACAACGACATCAAGCCGTGCTACGCTCATGGCATAATTAATAAGCCCACGCGCTAGTGTTACAAATCAAACTGCGCGTTTCGCATAACCGCAATGAGCTGTAAAACTATTTTTAGTTCAAGAATACAGCTTATCTGTTGAATGGAGGTTGTTTACAAAATCTGCCGCACTTTGCACAAATCTCTGAAATAAGTGAATGACCTGACCCGAGTATAATGTTACCTACCACTTAACCCCAGCTATTTTTTCGGATTCGATTGGATTATAGCCAAAATGAGGGTTACCTACTTCAATTTATATGAAAATAGTATGCACTAACTAAAAAACAAATGAGGAGATAACTACCCGCGTATAGGAAAATGAACATTTTGTCTTGTTTCAACAAAATCTGAGCAAACAATATGGGCGATTAGTTATGTAGGCTACCTTTTTGGCTAGTTCATAAATAGGTTACCTACATGATTTTAAAGAATAATGACTAATGACTAAGAAGAAATAATTTAGGGAGATACACTCATTAGAAGTGGTCAAAAAGTAGAACACAAAAAATATGGATGCCACATTATAGGCATTTGCGGAAGTCGTGATTTGGGAAATACACTCATTAGAGGTAGTAATTAGCCTATTGCTGTCCACTGTTGGACTCACAATCTGCGTCATTGCTTCCGATCCCCCGCCCTCCGCATCCAGTCTGTACCAGCCGCCTTTTCAGGTCATCGATCCATCTGGCTAGGGGGCGTTCCACATTCCGTTTGCCTGCTCGCGGTCTCCACTCAGCGACTCATGTGCTCCAACGCTATCGGTCCTTCCGCAGATGTGGCTAACCCACTGTCGCTTCAGCTTACTTATTCTCGAGTTATATCGGTAACTTTAGTTCTCTGCCGGATGACCTCATTGCGAATTTTATTCTTCATAGAGAGTCCATGCATAGTTCGCTACATGATCCGCTGCGCAAATATCAATTGGTGAACTAACCCCATCATCAGTATCCACGTTTCGGAACCGCAGACCATAACGGTATGACGTGCGGACTTAGTTTTTATTTATAAAAATAAGTTGAAAATCCCGACTTGCCTTTAGAGCAATGTCAAAGAAAAATTTTTGACAGGCTATGTATGTATGTTTGTTCGTTCATCTTAACTCCTCAACTACTTCTTAGAATTTGATAAAATTAAATTATCGTTAGAAGTGTGTTGATTGTCCGCTGAAGGCTTATGATGTGTCAGTAAATGTGGGTCTCCTCTAACGGTCATTAATAACCTACTGTGTTAAATATAAATTTAAGATAAATATGCCGTGTTTAGTATCAAATTAAAGGGCTAATTACATTTCAAACGTCTCCTTATAAATTATTATTACCTCTTGCTGCTTACGACCATGGTTACCCTTGATATTTTCTTGTTTAATGCTTTTTAGAGTGTGATTCATCAGTAGTTGGATTTTGGTTTTTAATGTTTGGTAACAGATATCTAATCCTATCCTATCTAGTTCCTACTTAGATTACGAGTAGGTACACCGACAGACCTGAAACATTTTTTAGAATTTATTTATTTATTATTATGAGAACATTTTACGTCTTCTCGTGATCGTGAGAATAAGACAGTGAACACATTTTCTTACTATAAGTCGGTTTAAAGATATTTATTTCTCATAAAAACAATACAGTTCACTTAAAATGAGATATGATACAGCTGATTGTTATTATTATACTTAACAATAATAAACAAGATCATTGCTGCCTCTAGGCCCTTACATTATTGCTGACATTAAATACATAATTCAATTCAATTCAATCTATAATAAAATGGATAAAAAATGATATAAATAAAATGGAAAGAAAATGGAAAGTGATAATATGAATCTATTCTGATCTGTGCATTCTGATACCAAAAGTCCTACTGACTACTATTTTCATTCATTCATTCATTCATTCATTGGCAATCGTGTTACAGAATATCTGAGAGTATCTTCCCTACTACGTATTGTACAGTACATATACAATACATACATTAAGTACATAGCGAGACGTGTATGAAAAGAAACTAGGTCATTCATTATAGGATTGGCAAAGCTCTTTGTTGAAATGTACCTAAAGATTATAAGTGCGATGTTCTGTGGCGTGTAACATTAGATTGCTATGTACTTACTACATGTAGATATATACTGATATTCAATAATATACTACTAGTTATTAATTGTTTGTGAGTAAATAAAATAAATATTCTAGGACATTCGACATAGCGCAGCAGCGCTATCTACCCAAAGCAAAGTGTACCAATACAATAAAATAGTATATAAGGTTATCCGCAATCTAGATCCCATAACACAAGCTAGTTAAGCTATGCTCACTTTGCTTTGGGTAAAATGAATCGCAAAATATGCTGCTAAGCTCAAAACTCGAAGACGGTTAGATGAATTTGAGTATTTTTATTATTTATTCCTTGAACTCTAAGGAAGGTCTTATGGAGCTGCGGGAACAGAATCAAAATTTTTGCGGACGAAGCCGCCCATCGCCCCTAATTATACACCTAGACTAATGAAAATATTCATATTCTTGCATATAAGTACCTACCGGCACTGAGTGGTAATCGAACCCGCGCCACCGTAGCAGTCGAGTGCTCTACCGCACTACCGCACCACTAGTGGTAGAAGTGGGAACTTGATTAGTAGATTAATACCTACATAGTATTTTAACCTCACCTGACTACCAAAGCTCCGAAGTATAATCGCAATGCAGCGAACGTACCTACTTACTTATATTTCACTACTTTTTTTTTAGTTGTGACGAAACAGGAATCTGTGACGCACCACAGTGCATTAATTATTATTAACTATTGATCCTATAGTCAATAAATACTTAGGACTGGTAAACTAAGTTTATTTGGTTAAACATTATCTTACGCTGATTGTCAATATAATGTCTCAGATTGTAAAGTGGAACACAACAGTGTAGAATACTTAAGTACCTATTAAGATAACAATGTCAACCAATAAGTACATATAAAATCAAACTTCACATTGTGACTATAAATGAATAACTTGTAAGTCAACAGATAGGTACCAGTAAGGGACTGATAAGCTTTAATTAAGAGTCGTTAGTAACAATCATTGTCTACCGGCTTCATCGATAGTGTAAGTCGGCATGTGTGACTGTGGTCTTATTGTTCTCTGACTCATAGCTGAAGTTAAATATAAGTATATAGTAAAAA
The DNA here is from genome assembly GCA_963691645.1 of Pelosia muscerda. Taxonomy (NCBI): domain Eukaryota; kingdom Metazoa; phylum Arthropoda; class Insecta; order Lepidoptera; family Erebidae; genus Pelosia; species Pelosia muscerda. The sequence continues at coordinate 13,873,553 of OY829100.1, forward strand.
GTACTCTCTTCCACAGCTCAATCAATCAATTAGCCTTTCTCAGTCCACTGCTGAATATAGGCCTCTCCAAATGTGCGCCATTTTTCCCGATCTTCCGCCTTCAGTTGTCCAATAGCGCTGCAATAAAGTAGGATTGATTGCAGCTTTATATGGGTGATTAATTGCTTTGCATAAAGGTTACTGATCTGTATTGAATAGAAAATAAATATAATTTTATGAATTCTATCATACATAGGGGACTTTTTTGTTTTAGTAGACTCATGAACTATAGCAGAGGTCGTGCCATCAATAATTTAGGTTTGTGTGTATTTCGGGAGAAATATAATATCGCTTTTAATATACATTTCCTCGCCAAAAACACGTTGTGTCTTGGCACAACTAATTCAGTAACATTGAAAAATGTGTAGGTAGCTATGAGTAGGTATGTATGATGAGTATGACTGATGACCTCTAATAACTATCACCTCCATTAATCAGTTGGCTACCACTTGTGTTATGTCGGAGGGTCGGAGCACCCATTGGTTTATCTACATCATGAAGAGGAAAAATATGTATTTTTGTATGTGTGTATGTTTGGAATGAATAAACTCAATAACTACAGACCGATTTCAAAAATTCATTCACCATTCGAAAGCCACAGTCACACTGAATAACATATAATAGGGGATATTGCACTGCGCGATAACCGACATTCATGCGGGTGGAGCCGCGGGCAACAGCTATTTCTCATTTAAAAAGGTGTATATAAAAAGTATTTTGACGTACTTATTTGTTTCCATTTGAACAGTAGGTATAAAGGTGAACGCCCTTTTAATTTGCCACCATTTAATTTGGTTTTGTTACCCGAAATATGAAATGAACTAACAACTTGTAGCCTATTCGTACAAAAAATAAATCGGTAACTAGGTACTTCCTTCTCGGTGTTCTAGTTCGGTTGTTTACCATCCGGCTATACCTATGAATCAGTGGCAAAGAGGAGCATTGTGAGAACGGAAACTGCCAAGGTTTAACTGTATCTTATTGATCAGATACTTATACCAAATTGAATAGTTCGGTTGGTACTTAATTCGATAATGGCTGAGCTATGGTTACATTGCTACAGCCACAGATTTCACTATTAGGTATAGAAGCGTCCGTAGCTTAGTGGTTAAGGAGTCGGCCTTACGATCGAGAGATCCCGGGTTCGAATCCCGGTCATTATACTACTGACGTAAACACACTCCTTACAAAATCTATTTAGCTTAGCGGAGGGGTTAGAGGGATTAGTAATTACAATTACTAATATTCTTTATAAAAAAAATATGTGTAAAGTCTAAGTAGTGTTTACACTATGGCTTAACCAGTGTATGTGCACATTTGCGCATTACTAAATCGTACATATTACCTTCAAAACATAAATCAGTTCACATCCAGTCATCGAACCCACAATCTTGAAGACCTCTTTGGCGAGTGGTAGAGCGTTCGTCTGCTATGTCAGAGTTGGAGGGTTCTATTCCCGCTAAGCGCAAATATATTTATTTGTACTGATTTTCTACCTATCTAATTACAAGTATATATATCTACTAGTCTATGCCCGCTGTATATATGTATCTACTAGTGACTGTCGGTTATCGCGACCTAAGCGCCATCTGTGCAATTACTTAAATTCTATATTACTAATAATAACTCTGGTTCTACTTAACCGATTGCAATCAAACAATCTTAAGATTTTAAATTGGACCAAACCCCTTCAAATAAATAAAACCGCATCGAAATCCGTTCAGTAGTTTTTTCGTCCATCGCTTTTTACAATTATATAGTAGTATAGAAGTACGTCAATTCTGTTCCACAGCGACGGTGTGAGTCCAGCAGAGGCGGCAGCCGCCAGCTTACCAGCCAGTCCTGCCACAAACCTCGTCAAGAAGAAGGCAGGAGGAGCCACTGAAGTGCGAGAGCGAGCAGCAGCAGTACGGACTCGTAGGCTGATGAAAGAATTGAAAGAAATACAGCGGCTACAGAATAGTCGACCTGATCCTCTTTTCACGGTAAGGATAAAAGCTTTACTTGTTAGGTATATGCATTTATAATAATAATAATAATAATCATTTATTTCAGGCAACATGAGAAAAGTAACAGTTGTTATAAACTTATTCTACGGCCCATAGATATATACCTTAAAACTAAGAATACATACAAATATATTACAAAAGTTGTTAGTAAATAACATTTAACCTATGTTAGTAAGCACTTCCTACACACCATGGCCGTAGCTAGGGGGGGGCATTGTGGGGCAATGCCCTACCTTGAAACCACAATGCCCTACCTTAAAAATATCTAAAACTAAGATAAATTATTATAATTAAATTGTTTGTTCATAGTTTGAGAAAAAAAATGTAGCGATAGGTATCTAAGTTTGCAACAAAATTTATAATGTGATGGTAAGACTCTTGTATTGGTTCAAACTAAAGCCGATGAAACGGAACGCACCAATGACAAATGTCATGATGACATTTTGCTGAATAAAAACAAAACGTCAAAACAAAAACAACCTCAAATGGATATTGTTTATATTTTATTGAATTTCAGGTGTTTTATCAGTGAATGCAAAAAAAAGTGTTACATTCTTTGTTCTGTGTATAGATGGCATTCGAAGCGCCATCTCATGAAGCGATGGGTTTATACAAAGAATTAGAATAGGGCTATAGTTATTATTCTAAGGGTTTATAGGCCTTTTCATCACAATTTTTTTTGTGCGCATACGTTAGCATCAGCCATTTTTTTCGTACTGTTTTTTGTAAACAACCATGCTAAAGTGCCCGCTACACGCGAAAATATTAATTCAAGTCGATTAATTGTAAAAACATAGAAAAAGAAATAAAGTAGTAAGTCAAAATAACCGTTTTTTTATAATCCATTATAATAATTTTGTCAGTACCTATGTTATAGTGATACACAATACAAATCATTCAAAACTAATACATACTGATTTAACAATTTTCATCTTATATAAAACTCTATATATTTCTATATAAGTGATTCTATATATTTTTTATATAAGTAAATCTATAGAAATATTTTTACTCGATTATTCATAATTGCATAATTTTTTTATAATTATATTATCTCGTATTAAACGTTTTATTTATGATAAAAGCTACTAAATATATTTACATTTGTCTAATTATTAATGTCATTTGTAGCCTCAAAATATTAATGACTTAATTTATTAATTACTTCCATAGTAATACTTAAGTTAACTAAAATATATTTTCAATTACAGAAGAATAAATGAATTGACATTATTAATTAGAATAAAAGTGAAAAAGTTATTTTTTTTTATAAGTTTTTAGATTAAACTTTCGATGACTAACCTCTCAATCAGCTAATTTTTTTTCCCTTTTTGCAGACGCCCATGACATTTTAGCCACCTTTCCAATTGTTTACAATTGTCAACAGTTGAAGATTCAACTGAATTATGTCCCTTTCACGTAGGAGTCTGAAAGGGACACCGTCTTATCTAAGAGCGAGAAGGCAAGATCTGGATCGTGATCCAGATTGAGCGTGTACTGGGCGCCAATATCTGTGTGATGCAGAGGGAATCCCCGTACCATAGACTGCAATATGGGCTATATTGCAATCTATGGTACGGGGAATCCCCTTTTAAACCTGACCTAAAGATTGATTATGATTGTTTGTAGTTTGGTTAAGTGAAGTGTACGGTGAAGAGTGCTTTAGACAAAAATCGATACAATTGTTATTTGTATTGCTATAAATTGAAGATTCATTTATTTCGCGATGGATATACGGGCTTTCTTTGGAAAAAAACGAAGACTTGAGGAGCAAATTGACCACGAAAAACCTAACTGTTCAAAACAGGTGGAAGCACCAAATACAATCGCTACTCCTAGTTCCGTAGCAACAGGTAACGTTAGCTATGGTATTCCGTCTGATATTGCACAAATCGGAGAACCAATAGAACAAGTTGTTTTAGACACATATCCAAAACAACACAACAGGGCCTTTGTTTCCGATTGGTTCAAGCGTTATAAATGGTTGCAGTATTCTGTCGAGAAAGATGCTGCTTTTTGCTATCCATGCCAGCAATTTTTACCTCATGGAAGCAAACAGACTTCGTACACTTCCACAGGATTTAGAAACTGGAAAAATGCCACTGATTCTAAAACTGGTTTTCCAAAACATGAAAAATCAATTTCTCATATTCAAGCTATGTCGATGTGGCAGGAGAAATTACAAAGAATATCTACATCTAGCAGTGTTGAAACGTTAATAAATCAAAAAGTATTAGAAAAATATAGGTATTATGTAAAGTCTGTCATGGAAGTAATACAATTTCTAATTGTCAACGAATTAGCTTTGCGTGGAAATTATATTTTGGAAGAAGAAAAAGAACAAGGATTATTTCAGAATTTATTTGAATACACATGTATGAAAGATCCAAATTTGAACGAGGTTCTCACTCATATACCACAAAACGCAACATATCGTTCACCCGAAATTCAAAATCAAATAATTCAAGCAATGGTTCAAGCGGTACGAAGTTCCATTGTCAAAGATATTAATGAATCTGACGTGAAATGGTTTACTCTAATGGAAGATGGGACGAGAGATAAAAATAACCGCGAAAATATTGCATTAGCAATACGCTACGTCAAGGATGGTGTCGTCAATGAGTCGTTGCTGATGTTAGGTTAAGATTTTCAGTAGTCTTAACGACTACTGAAAATCTTGATGCAGCCACTTTCACGGAATTAACGTTAAATACTCTCACGGAAAATAACATTGACCCCTCTTGTATGCTTAGCCAATGCTATGATGGCGCAAGTGTAATGAGTGGGAAAGTTTCAGGAGTTGCGACTAGAATAGAAAATAAATTGGGCCGAAAAATTCCTTACGTCCACTGCTATAACCATCGCTTGCACTTAATAGTCATCAGGACTATCTCAGAAATGACTTTTATTCGTTTATTTTTTGACCAATGCATCATGTTACATGAATTCTTTCATCATGGCAAAATAGCTGCCTTATATGATGGAAAAAGGATTGGCCGACTCCTCGAACAACGCTGGTCTGGACATTTAGCAGTTACAAAAGTTGTATACGATAATTATTCATCGATTTTGCAGACTTTGAAAGAAATTAAAAATGGCAGATTCAACGGTGATGACGTCGCCAAGAGTATAGGTATTAAAAAAGTCATGCTTGATCTGGAATTCCGAATAGCCATGGTTGTGGCCAAAAAAATCTTATCCACGCTACAACCTGCAGACGCAGCTTTGCAAGCCCGAAGCGCAGGATTAAAAGATGCCATAACAATCATAAAGTGTGTCAAAGATGAAATTATTAAATTAAGATCAAATCAAATGTATAATCAAATTCTGGAAGAAGCTAAGTCTTTAACAAGCAATGACTGCGGCGAATCTGAAAATAGGACACAGACCTCGAAGAGGCAAGTAAAAAACCAAATCGGATGGATGACTATTTGACGTACACCCCCTGTTCCTCCGCCAGACAAAATATAGATGAGAACGACGAGCCATTTAAGTCTGAGTATTTCGAAACGTTGGACATTTTAATTGCTGAATTACAAAGAAGGTTTTCGGACAACGATGATTTAATGAATTCGATTGCAAGTCTTGATGAGTTGGATGTAGATAAAATGGTTCCACTGAAAAATTTGGGTAAGTTTAAAAAAAAAAAATAATTCAAAAAAATTGTCATGTTCAATTTACAATTTTAACTAATTTTTCAGGTCTGAAAATTCCATCAAGAGAAGAGGCTAGTGTGGTTAAAGCTTACTTGAGTCGTAACGAGGATATAATGGAAAATACATTGCAAGTTTTGTACAGGCAACGAGAGGCGTTCAAAGATACATATGAACTTTTTGCGTCTGTGGCGACCATAGGATGTAGCACTGCAGTGTGTGAATCTACGTTTTCAACTTTAACTGCAATCAATAGGCCTCAAAGGCTGTCAATGGGTCACGAGAGAATGGCTGGTATGGTATTTCTGGCCTTTGAAAAAAAAAGAACAAAATCAGTTGATCTGAACGAAGTTCTTCGCATTTTTAATAACATGGCGAATCGTAGAATTCAGCTGTTTTAAATGTTTTTTATTATTATGTTAGTTAATTATTATAATAAGTACGCAAAAACAATGTGATCTTAATGATATTTTTGGTCGTTTCTATTTACTCGTATCACCCCACCCAATAATTAATTATTACCTCACTCTCACTCAGACGTGGATCTCTACATCCAAATCTGGAAGTTCAACCATCTTATTCACTTGTTCTTCATCATTGAGGATTTAATAGTTCTTAGATCCATGCTCATGCACTGTCACAGTAATTATTTGTCTACGAATAACTATTCACATGATGGTGATATACATGGTGATTGATTTAGGAGCCCGTGTTTCGACGGCAGATCAATTATGATAATTTTTTTACTTCCGCCCTACCTGTAACTAATGCTGCCCTACCTCAAATTCGACCCTAGCTACGGCCCTGCTACACACTAAGTCTTTGTGCGTTCCTGTGGCACTGGTCCACGGAAGCGACGGAAAACCACACCCTGTGGCCAAAAGTTCTCCTTCATAACGAGGTCCAGGTAACAATTATGCTCTTGGATCTTGAGTCTCCTTTCATCTCTGATCTCATTCTCTGTTCCTTCGCTTCGGTTCTGGGACTAGAAAACCTAAGAAAGTATTCTGAAGGAGAAGGGGGAGCCCCACTCTCCACCAGTTACTCTGTCGCTTTGTAGTGTCGTTGCCTTGTGTAGAGACGATACACGTGTCGAGGTTTGTTCTTCGCACTTGCTGTAGATTGCACTTCAGAATTCTCGGGTATCTCCTCGGCTAAGAAGTCTTTTAACTTGCTCTGAGGGGTGCGGTTTGGCATTCCTTTCTATGACAATTAGTAATGTTATACTATTGCCATCGTTGGGATTGTTAAACCGTGGGTGAGTGGTTGGGTTTCATCCTCCCCTTATATTTTCTTGTACGCAATTGATTTCCGCCATGTAACGTCTACTTAAATATCGTACCTAGAAAACCTAGTTGTTTTCATCCTGAGCTGAGCAATACAGTACAATGTATGTTTTTCTTTTACAATAGAGGAATAATTATCATAAAAGATGTAGCATAACTGCAGGTTTGATTGAACTATGATATTTTCCGTCATACGACTGCCCGTGAAGCGGGTCCAAGTACCCGTAACGACTGTCACCGGTTTTTTTTTTTTATCTATGGCACGTCAATTTGACTTCACCTCGCCTGATGTTAAGCTGAAGGCAAAGTCCCATAAAAGAGGGTCACCATTGCAAACACGTTCAGTGCTACAATGGTGGCGCTCAGCTTTTAACAGTGAAGAATATTATAAGAATAAAGAATAAGAATTTTAGCAGTTAAGAATATAAACCAAAATACTATGTGGTATGATAGTTAATGATAAACCCATATTTATAATCATATAAATTTGTACCTAGTAATATTCGTACAACCAGGTCATGTGAAATGAATAGATCCATATAATCACTCAATCACAATTTACCTACTCTCTTTCAGGTGGAACTCGTAAACGACAACCTGTTCGAATGGCACGTTCGACTGCATCAAATAGACCCGGAAAGCGAATTAGCAAGTGACCTACGTGAACTTCACATTCCTCACATACTCTTGCATCTCGTTTTTCCGGAGAATTTCCCCTTCGCGCCACCTTTCATGCGGGTCATTGAACCTAGAATAGAGAAAGGATTCGTGATGGAAGGTTAGTAAACAATGTACTAAATCGTAAACTATTTAATTCCGAAATCTAGGTCCAATATCTAGTCATGAACTATATTGGAGGACTGCTGACTTTATGAAGTCAAGCACCTAGTAGGTACCTACCTAATTTGTTATTTATACCTACATCTGAGGATGTTTGGTACCTTATACTACTAAGGTACGTATGTATGCATACGGGAGCGAACAGAATTGCCTATTATATTTAATGTATTCAAATATCAGACCATTGAATAACAGTTGTTTACGTATCTACTATCTAATTCTGGTTACACAACAGTGCAAAAGCACGATACTACACAGTGATAAATACACAGAAACTGGTTCATCCTGCTAAATTCTCGTAACTTTTTTATAATAAAAGGCACTAAATAACGCGTTCCACGTTGTCGCGATAATGATACAAATAGGTATACTACAAAAATACTTGTGGAGGAACGGGATGTGATGTCCCTCCAATACAAAGGGAGGATCCTCCGACCAGGCAAGGTGATCACGCCTGTCGGGCCGCGGCCCAACGGTTGTCGTTGGGTTGTTGTATAATGTTGCACCAGCGCGAGAACTTCATTTTCGCGATGTAGGATCCGTAGTGACGTAGTAGTTACTCTTGCTGTCGCTAGATGGCGCTGGGTAAATGTGGTATCGCCACATACTTCTTGAATCTACCTACCTTCTTCTCATCTCTCCTTGCTTTGTTTTTTATATTATTCAGGAGGTGCAATTTGCATGGAACTACTAACCCCACGCGGATGGGCTTCCGCGTACACAGTAGAAGCTGTGGTGATGCAGTTCGCGGCGTCAGTTGTGAAGGGACAGGGCCGGGTGGCGCGGGCGCCGCCGCGGCCATCTTGTGAGTTCAGCCGTCGACGAGCTGAAGAAGCATTCCGTTCCGTCGTCAAAACACATGACAAATATGGTTGGGTTACGCCGGCACTTTCCGATGGTTGAGGTAGGTAACTACTTTCAAATGTCTGCTACTAGTACTTCAGGGTACTAAAGTTGTGTGGAGGGCAGTGAAATTGCAGAAAACTGTTAAAATTAGTCGCCTTACATATTTCTTTTCAACTTTAATGTTGTGGGAAAATTTAGCGTAGGTAGTAAAGTAGTCTCTGTGGCATATCGGTAATGCATTTCACTGCGACGCAGGGAATGCAGGTTCGATTCCCGCTCCATCCAAATATTTGTATGGGTGAATAAGTTTGTTAGCGTTGGTTAGAGAGTTACGGTACCTCGGAGAGCACGTTAGACCATCGGTCATCAATGGCAACCAACAATTTTATAGAGATGGTTGAAATGGCCCACAGAAGGTCAGAAAGGGCTGATCACTCGTCCGGTCAACGGCTTTACCACTAGCAAATGAGTAGCATAGGTACAATTCGCCAGAAGTAGGTAATTTGCCAAATTAAAGTGTTTTTTTTATTTGTTTCGCAGTTCCTGCTGTCCAACCTCAATGCAGAGAGGATCTCCTTTAGTTATTTTTGAAGAACAATTTTTAGTCGTAACTAGTGCAAATTTCGATAACGCTCTGCTCTGTGTAACAAAATTAATTTGTATCATCTTGTCTAAGATAAGATCAGTGGAGTGTTGTATTAAAAAAAATCTCACGAAAAAATATGAATTACATTAAATGTTTAATTAAGGTAAGGGTGTGTTAAGAAAGATGCAATGTTAAATAACACCAACAGTAGCACTAGCATGAACTCCTATCGAATTCGTAATGTAAAGGTTTCGAGAGAACGGAGCATTGTGATTGGCAGTCTGGCTCTTGTGAAGCTGTGTGCGTATGTAGCCCGCCAATCGCAATGCTCCGTTCTTTCGAAACCTTTACATACGAATTCGATAGTATTTCGTGCTAAGGCTACTGATTAAATTTGAACAAATTGATACGTAAAGTTGTTGATGGATGTGGGGGTAGGTCGATATGTGTAAACCTGTAATGCAATTCTTTAATAAACAATCTAACAAACATTGCATCGATAAAAATTAAAAAAACATTGCATCGATAAAGATTCAAATGGTTTTGAAGAATTACAAGAATTAAATTCACCTTGTAAGTAGGTAGGCATACCTAATAGAGTATCTATCAGTGGCGAAGGGATAAAATAAAGTCGCCACTGGGTACTATATTGCAGTTTTTATGATATAATGGTTAAGAGATTTGTATGGATTAATAAATGTATAAAAATATATGTGGTCCTTCCATGCATTTCTCCGTCATGTGTAACCAATTATGTTGTGCCAAACTCAATTGCTCATGCCCACATCGTTAAGCTCAATTCTTCCTAATATAACCGTGAATTTTAAAAGATTACTTACTCATAAAAGTCTAAACAAATATAAATTAACAAATATCTAATTGACATACCTATATGTATTTTGCAGATTGAAATATTGATGTTTTAAAAGGAAATGTTTCCGTCCCAAAGTCATTTAAAAATCATTTTGATAATGTACGAGTAGTTTTATAAAATCCACCAAAATTCTAAAGTGTGTACCTATATGTAGTAATTACATGTTTAATCTATTCGTTGTCATTTACAATATCTGAGATAAGTGTAATTTAACATACTACATGTCTTTACTAAAACAATCTAGGCTCTGCATGCTTTGTGTAAAATTGTAGTAAAGATGTTTCATGAGTAATTAAATGCTCAAAATAGTAAATAATATTTTAAATCATGAAATGAAAGGCTTGTGGTTAAATTAATGTAAATTAGGAGAGTATAGTAAATTGATGTTGTTTATTTGTGTGGTGAACCAAAGATGTTTTATTTTTATGTGAACTTCATTCAACGCAAATGTGTATAAATTTGATTATAATGTACAATGTTAAAGGTGTAATAATAAATACCTGCTCAAAGAGAATTTGTGTCAAGTTATTTATCCCTAGAGAGTTAGCGATATTTTCAAATGTCTGTGGGTTCTGTGTAGACTTATTTTTGCTAAAATGATGACTTGTGATGAATTTACAACAACCCTTACCTACATTCCTGTGACAAAATGTGACGAAATAACTTTATGACCCAATAACCCATATGAACAGCCTAAAGACAGTCTTGCCGTGCGTCGCTCAGTAGTTACATAGTTATAGAATATACATCACATTCCTTGCTGGTACAGTCCTCAATACTGGAAGCAGTGAATTTCACTGAAAGGAAGGGAACATTTCTCTTCTTTTAAAAAGAAACAAAACTGCTTTCACAACTTTCTCAAACATCCGGGTTTTTGAGAAATCTGTGAATGCATAAACTGTCTAAGATTCAAAAAGTATAAATCATAATAATTGTACTAAAAAATATGGTGAATTAATTGATTGTCCACAAAAACCTAACTTTTAAATTCAATGGAAACAGATAACAGTATAATTAGTCAAAGAGTCAGAAAGGTTCCTTATTAACAATTTAAGTTATCTTCAGTTGATTTAAGGCAATCAATTTAATGGAAAATATAATTATATGTTGGTACACGTTCAACATTCCTAAAATGATTAAAATAATATCATGGCAATATGATTGCAATTTCAGCAAAAATGTGTTGTCTTGACGGGAGAAACACCAACACATAATAGAAACACAAAAATATCAATACTTTATATGTACTTGATTGAAAGACACTTGAAAATGATAACTTTTATCATGTTGGGTGAAGTAGAATAAATAGAGAAAAAGATATTTGTTGTCTATATTGAAAGCTCAAAATGTACAACCAACAAGCACTGCCCTGGCTGCACAGGCCATTTTCACTTCTTACCAACTTGGGTCCCAATAAAATTCTGCTAGCATACCATAGATTAAATGAGAATAATGTTGTCTAAATCACAAAGTTATCTGTAGATGAACATAGTGCGCGAGTGACCTACATAATTTTTACACAAAACCTAGGTGTGCAAAGTAACTAAGTACCTATATGAAAAGCTTTTTCATAAATTTATTTGATAACTGACAGAAATATATATTGCAATGACGTTGTTTCTACATGAAAAGTCACAAGTCACTGGTGCCGACATTTTAAATTCAGTTATGTGTTAATAAAGGAGTCTATGGGTGTACTTACACCAATAATATTAATATCTATAGTCTAAATCAATTAATCAAGGCCTTATTCCACATGAAATACTAAATCCCTCTACTTGGATACGACAAAAAAAATAATTGAAAGAGAAGTAGTACATCAAAATCACTTTATACAAGAAATGACAAATAAAATTAATGTTATAAATATAAGTAGAAATTATCACAAGCCAGATCAGAGCCCTCCTCGCAGCGCCAGCACCAAATGCAACACGGATCCACCTTGAACTTTGTAATCTTGTGCAGTCTTCTCATCATTCCTGAAAAATGTACAAGTTACCAAATTATAGGTAAATATAGCAAAAATTACAGATCTATATTTGAATGCCCTAAATCAATGTTTTCTAAGATTAGCCCAGTACCCGGCTATGAGTATAAAAGTATCAGCATTATTTCATTGTTTACTTTCAATTAAACTCATTCATCTTCATACATCATAGTTATAGTTTGTGAAGGGTCATTATGGGGTAACAATAATACAATTGGACCAGTGCATAGTGAAGTTTGGCCAACACTACTCTAAATGTTCAATGAAATAGAATCCTCAGACTAAAAGAATACCATAGAAGGAACATATAAAACTAGCGAGTGAAGCTGCCAAAAGTAATAGGTACTATTGTGGTACATCTATATTATTGTTATAGTATGAAATATAATCTTACAGATAAATTAGAGACTACCTATTGTAATGGAGACAAGTTATAGGATACTAGATTATAATACTGTTTAGTGATAGCAAATATAGACTATAACTAGTATAACTCTTTAAAATTTGTATAATAAACAAGAAAACATACATTTGTTTGCCCGAAAATATAAGACGTTGTTGCTGTGGCGGAATGCCTTCTTTCTCTTCCACTCGTTCTTTGATTCTTTCCACTTTATCTGTAGGCTCTATATCAATTTCTATTTCCTTTCCAGTGAGGGTCTGCAATATTCACGAGGTTATAATACGAATTAACATTATTCGTTTGGTAATGCAGACTTCAATTCATTATACTTACCTTCACTTTGATCAACATTTTTATGAGTTTTTATAGGAATACTACGTAGGTCAGTTATGTACCGTAATTACTCTTGTCTTTTTTAATTCAGTACTCTTTTTTCTGCAAATAATGCGCTTTTTCGGTACAATAACGATATGACATTGACATTTGCATTTGACATTTTTTAGGTTTCGTATATTTTTATAATCTATGTAATAACCTGGCATATAGGTCTTTTAAGTCAGGTCATATTTTTTAGACTTTATTTACTATTTTATTTAATATACGGTATACCTACAAGTTGTTGATGATGATGAGGATAATGGATGACAGTTGCCTCAGGAAAGTAGTGAAGACTTGAGACTTTACTGGAGGTTTCTAACTTAGGTTTAATGTTTCTATGTACCTATATATTTACAAAAAAAGTATGTAAGTATGTTTATCCGTATTCTAGAAACCATAACACAAGCTAGTTAAACTATGCCTACCATGGGTCTAAGTGACGTTGTGTAGATTGCCCTAAGATATTAATTATTATCTTAGTTATTCTATGGAGTTTTGGAACTAACCCGAAAAGAAATAAGGAAATTGGGGAATTACACATCTAGGAAAATTTGAACTTCGGACAGTATCGCTGACTTCATACAGCAATAGGTATACGCTTTACAGTTTAGGTAGACTTGTGCACTTTGTTCTAGCCGTTATTTGTCAGTCAAAACCTTCAGTTTTCGACAGTTTAATCAGAAATGCCTCTTTGTACAAGATCACTTTATAATTTATTTAGAATATCGAATAATTAGTTAAGTAATATCACAGATAACATAATACTAAAGCATAATACTAAAGTACAGATACCTCATCCCATACAAGAAAATGCGACCACCTTAACTCGGGCTACTTTTCGGGCTATCTATACTAATATTATAAAGCTGAAGAGTTTGTTTGTTTGTTTGTTTGAACGCGCTAATCTCAGGGACTACTAATTGGAATTGGAAAATTCTTTTAGTGTTGGATAGTCCATTTCTTGAGGAAGGCTATAGGCTATATAACATCACGCTACGACCAACAGGTGCTTAGCAGCGAGGGTGAAACCGCGGGGAACAGCTAGTATTTAAATATAACTGTTTGCCACTAGATGTCAATGAAATAGCCCGAGATTCAGCATAAATATGTTACGCAGTCATAGCCAATAGATGGTGGTGTTCTATATTTTCAAGATCAAGGAGTGTCATTCTTAATAAATTACAATGGGGTAGGGGCCGTAGGGGTGAACGACATAGGTCAAATCTGATATTAGTCAAATCGGCATTTCGTCCAATGTGACAATATCACAGTGTTGGCACAATGTTACTAATTTTATAATGTTATGACTGTGAATGCGACGTAATATAGATCGCATTTCCAAACTCTCAATCCGGTTATTTCCACAGGGGATATTCGCACAAGCAAAATCCCAAAATCCTCTTTTCGCCAGCTATGACTTTGAATTCTTGAGTGTGTTGAGTACGAATTTGATGTCATTTTTGGAAAACCAATATGGCTGGCCGCCGCGCTGTCCCAACTAAATTGCAATATGTTTTTGAGTATGCTGAGTACGAATTTGAGGTAATTTTTGGAATCCAATATGGCCGCCGCGCTGTCCCAACTAAATTGCAATATGGGTATAAGCTGGTGCATTAAAGAAAGGTTTTATAAATGGCGGCTTGTACTTGCGTTGACGGAAAGTACAGCTAGCATATAAAATTACAAATATTTTTTTTTCATATGAAAAATAATAAAAACAAGACCGGGTCGTAATAATTTCCAACTAGCTGCGGCCGGCGGCTTCGCCCGCGACACGTGACGGCATCTATTTTTGTTTTCATCGGAAACAGTACCTACTTTTACACACAGAGTCCTTTTAAACGCACATTGAGTCCTTTCATCCTGAAAAAAGAACGTATATCACATTCTATAAGAAGGATCATGCAAGATCATGATGTTGGTTAAAATAAAGAACTAACATTATTATGAACAACGGTCTTGTTTATATTTTTTTTAAACTGAAAAAAAATGAAGTTTTGTATGCTAGGTGTACTATCTGTCAACGCAAGTACAAGCCGACATTTAAGAATCCTTTCTTTTATGCGTCGCATCAAGAGCACAGAGCGTGGAAGAAAATAAAGATCAATATTTTTTTTGTGTTGACGGTACGCGCGTGAGTGAGTATAGACAGTGCTAGTGTGCGAGCGAGAGGAAGTGATAACGTCCGCCATTTATAAAACCTTTCTTTAATGAACCAAGTTTATGGTGTAATGGGTTTTTGAGTATGCTGAGTACGAATTTGAGGTCATTTTTGGAATCCAATATGGCCGCCGCGCTGTCCCAACTAAATTGCAATATGGGTATGGTGTTATGGGTTTTTGAGTATGCCGAGTACAAATTTGAGGTCATTTTTGGCATTTGGCTTAGTCAGCCAGGGACGCCACAAGT
The DNA here is from genome assembly GCA_963691645.1 of Pelosia muscerda. NCBI lineage: Eukaryota > Metazoa > Arthropoda > Insecta > Lepidoptera > Erebidae > Pelosia > Pelosia muscerda. Next base: position 13,888,863 of record OY829100.1, read on the forward strand.
ATTGCCAACGGAGCGGTTGCTCCGGGTCATTTGCAGCAGGTGTTTGGTCTTTTTAGCTTTTATTGTGCACACGGGTGCACTATCCTCCTCCTGTGAGAGGGTATGCAAGGGTCTATAATTCTAAATATGAGACCAACATAATAAGGTCATCTAGGCAAGTTTATGTCTCTACTAACTACAAATTAAACAACCGTAAAATAAAAACAATAAATAGTATTTATTTAAGAAATTTGTTGTAAACAATAATATTATGTAGGTATCTATTACCTAACGTAATGTTTATAATTTGATGCTGTTACCTCACAATCATCATACAAAAATTAAAAATAAACGCGATAGTGTCTGTTAAAAGTGGTTTTATTTTCAATGTCTTTAATACAACATAAGAATTAATAAGGTATTATCAGGTTACTGAATTACAAATTAGGAGCCAGAAGCATTAGGGTGTAACCACATTAATCGACGCGGAATCGGCTTAAGCCGAGTGCGTATCACCACACTACTCGGCTTATCGCCGATTAGTTGTTGCGACGGCTGTTGACATGCGATCGGCAGTCGATTTCTCCGAACGGCCGTCACGACGGCTGTTCACTTACGTTCGGCAGTCGACTCCTCCGAATGGCTGTCACGGCCTCTGTTCAATTACGTTCGGCAGTCGACACCTCCAAGGCACGCGAGCGGATTCATTCGACTGCTACCCAACGCCGATCGGCCGTCTTCGGCGCCATTCGGCTACCGTCGTAGATGAAGGCATGCGAACAGTTGATTCAACTGCCGTTCAACGCCGTTCGACCGTCTCCAGCGCTGTTCGGCAGCAGTCGGAAACGTTCCGCTGGATTCAGCGCCGTACGGATGCGATCAGCTAATCGACAAACGGTTCGATTCGCCGTCGGCCGATGCCGCGTCGCGGCGGCCGAGCCGAGCCGATGCGAAAGCTATTAGTAACAGTCTTATTCCGTCGGCATAAAGACTTTTTTAACCGGCTTCAGCCGATTCCGCGTCGATTAATGTAGTTACACCCTAACTTACCCTTTATTAATTTTCAAAAATGTGTCACATAAAATGCAATAATAATTCTGCATTTTATTGTACGTAGGTATTACTTTAATTTACATAATTAAGAATTTTACTTGATAAAATTGGATTAATAAAACTAATATCATTCATTCAAATGAATCATTTGATATCAGTTTAGGTCAGCTTTTAGATTCCTTTGAGAGTCGAAAGCTTGTTTAGGGAAAGGTACCTATAACAAGCAATCAATATACCTATTGCTTTTTATTACGCACGAGTCAGTAATCTAAATGTTTTGAAAAGGATCAACTCATTTTAGGTGATTTTCAACTGAACTAGTCTATAATCCGTTTGTGGCGATACCACATGTACCCAGCGCCATCTAGCGACAGCACGAGTAACTACTACGAAACTAACTACGACGTCACTACTACGTCACAACGATCCTGCATCGCGAAAATGAAGTTCTCTCGCTAGTACAGTATATATACAACAACCCAACGACAACCGTTAGGGCTGCGGCCCGCCAGGCGCGATCACCTTGCCTGGTCGGAGGATCCTCCCTTTGTGTTGGAGGGACATCACATCCCGTTCCTCCAAACGTTATTTATTTTGTAAAATTCTCAATTTGGAAGTGGATTGCAATGATTTTTTGCGTGATTTACAAAAATCATAAATTTTATTTATTTTAAATAGCGCCATCTAGGAACACAAGTAGCGAAAATATTGGTTTATGTTACGGTCATTACGGACCTGTATCTATTTAGTACTGAAAAAAAAACGTGCACGGCGCTGTTATTTTAACAATTTATCGAAATTATATATAAAAATTCATTATTTTATATTTTTATGCTACAATCATTTTAGTTTGATTAGAAAATAACATTTATAGTATCCCATTCTTGTTTATTAAGAATTTTATACAAGTGGTGTAATAAATTGATACACATAACGCCATCTAGGATATTTTAGTAGTCACTAAATATTTTATCTTAGTAATGAGGACCCAGTGGTAATATGAAGTTATTTTAATTCTACTCATTTCATTATAATTTATTTATCAATACGTTAAGAATACATTATACATATCTTGTCAAAACGTACTAAGCAGCCAGTCCCTGTTCGCTCCTGTTGGAAATGTGCCCGTCACACTCGCCGCGTTTCCGCACTGGATTGCGATGACCAACCTTTGCACCAGGAAATGCCGGATCCATCGTCCACTGTTGTGTTACTAAGTCTTTGTCCTAGTTCCTTCACAAATACTGTGACCTCCTTGCCCCAACATTCTGCTTCAACTTTATAAAAGGAATAGGTACCTAAAGGATGAGTTAGGCTAGACAGTGCAGGGCACGAGCATCCTTCTAACGTTATTACCTACACTGCAATATTATAAATGGTGTATATCAACCTGCGACCGAATCTGCCAAACTCACCTACTGGATTGGCGCAGCAGATAGCTTTTCTGGTTTAGGTTGGGAGGTGGTAGGTAGGCAGGTACCTTAAAACCTGTACAATTCAAATCAATTGAAGAAGAACTAGTAAGTAGGTAAGCGGACCTTAGATTCTGTGGAAACAGTTCTAATAACTATATTATAAAAAAACTTTGTTATCACATCACCTGCAGTGGCTTGCAGATTGCAGTCGCTCGAATCGCGCAATATCAATGCTCGACAGTTTTGTAGTTAGAGTGAAAGCGACTCTCGGAGGATGATGACGGCATAGGATGTTTTGAAATAAAAAAATAAGTGGTTCTTTTATTTATTTTAATCACATTCAATGCTTTCTTTGTGTTTATTTAACATTCGACTCAAACGGCCTTAAAAATATGCAAACTAAAAATACGTTTACTTATATTATTTTTTTCACTGCGAGCGGAGAGACTCCTTATACTTAGATACACCATTTTAAGAGCTTAGGTAAATCATCACATCACTTTGCTGTAATCGATTATTAATAGTGTATAAACAGAGTCCGTACGGAATCCAATCGCAGTGGATTACAGACTTTTCAGGCTAGTAGGTAGGTATGCTATCGAATATGAGATTCACATAGGTACTTATTTGCTTACTTATCATTACTAGATACGCTTCACTCAGAACCGTCGTCACGAATACCAGGCGCCCTGGGCACCCAATAATTTGAGGGCCCCTTTTGGATAGTTAATGTTTTAGATTTTCTTAAGTTGATTTGCGAGCAATTGTCTTCCTTTCCGGGCCTCCCTGTGCCCCGAGGGCCCCTATGGTGAAGACGGCATTGGCTTCACTTCATAAGCTAGGTACAATATCTTAGTTAAAACCCTATGGCAAACATAGCACTGATCTATTTGACAAAGTCGACGAGTGAAAGGCAAACGGGTGTAAACGACATTGCCTTTCCATAGAATAAAGTCCACTGCTTGTCTTTACTGTAATTTTTTGGTGTAGGTACCTACATTATAGATTTCTATTTATCTATTTCCTAAATCACATTGAAATTTCCTTACATCTGTCGCTTAGGTATATGCACTTTCAACCATCAAATTTTATGACAATCAAAACTGGCCCATTAAATTAGACAATATTTTATGTCAATGTTATAGACTTATTGAAATAAATACCTAATAGTTTTTAGATTAACTACCTGCTTGTATAAGAATTTATGCCAAATGCTTTTCTTTGTTTCTTTGTAACTACTTATATAAGTACATTTTGTAATTCATTTGACAGATTTTTTAAAGGTAGGTATTATGACATAATATAATATCAAATTTTTGTTAGGCTATGCTTTTTGCCCTGCATTGCCACGCACTGCTCATTTATGCATTGCTTTCCACGATGCCTGTCTTTCCGAAATGTGGTTCCGACACTTTTTTCACGGAGTAGGTTGATGCCATAAAGTTATTAGAAATACTTATAAGGACAAATAGTGTGAGTGACATACACATCTTTACACAAAACCTAGGAGTGAGAAAGTGACAGAATATATACCTGAATCTTGAAACGTTATTTTATGGACATCTCAACTTGTCAAATATACTTAAACGGCTGTCATAAAAGTGCATTCTTAAATTCGGTTAACATTTTGAATTCGGTAATTCTCATCAGCTACTATAGTTACGTTAGTAATAATAACTTTATGGTTGATCCGCATCAGTCCACACGCCTTGGAAAACCTACTTAATATTTTTTCAGATTTTATATTTTATTTTTATGTTCTAATGTTTAAATTAATATACTTATTTTTTTTAAATTGATAGGTAATGATACCTATCCACAACTATTTTAGTTCTTATCTTACTTCGGTACTTATCTACCTACTATAATTAGTGATGTCTTTTCGAGTGTATTCATTTATGTTCATAGTTGACATGTCCAACTTAAGTGAACACTTGTAATTTGAGGGTTGACTTAATAAAGGGTTTAATCTCAAGTTTCTATGAATTCTGCTGTACCAAATTAAAATATCTGATCATTGACGCTGGATTTCCGGAAACCATAAACCATTGTGGCCCAAGTGTAAAGTGTCGAACGCAGAGCTCCCGGGTTTGATTTCCGCTTAGTGCAAATATTTGTGTGAATGAATGTGTAGGTAGGTATATCTATGTTAATCTGTGTGGTTTATATGTACCTATCTACCAGTAATTTGTAAATAAAAAGTGTATATTTTAATGTAAACTTACCTACGAGTAATAAATAAATATTTATGGTAATTTTATGCATGTAGGCAGGTAGGTATACCTATATGTAGAGATGTATATTTATGCGCATTCTAAAGGCTATACACTATATTTACTCCCATAGGTCTAGATAGGAATGTTTTCTATAAACTAGAATTCTTTTTTATTTCCTCTTTTCCATGTCAACCCCACAAATGGTTCTTTCCACTCGACCAAAAGTGCATTTATATAAGCTATTTAATCACAATTGCTTTTAACGATTCACGCTTCAGAAGTATTGTCCCCATCATTTGATTTTTTAATACTCTCATCTTTTTCTGATAACGTTATAGAATATATTGAACTACGGTCCGAAAATTTATCCCTGTTCCGTCTATTAAAGATGCCGCTTCGAGCCAGGGAGGAAACGGTTGCGATAGATACATTGTCCTTTTCAGCTTGCGGTACTACCTTCCATATTAATAGAGCGATGCCCCCAAATGCGGCCACAACCAGAAACATGACTAACGTGACTTCGCCGAAAACGTCTGGAACATTAAATATTTTCATATTAAAATGAGTTAAGTATCAAATATTGGTTGTAAGTATATTTAAATATCAAATATTGATTCAGTTGCCATCTCGATGTTTGCTTAAAACATATATATCAAGTTGACACCGTACCTACCAAGTTACCGACCACTTTCCGGCATTCGAGATCTGAGAAGGCGAGCGATTGTAGTAGGTTCGAGTCTGACATAACCCTTGTCCTCGGAAGTATCCGAGGGGAATGCAAAAAAAAAAGATCCAAGTGTCTTTCAAATTATACGAAATAATACAAGAACCTAACTAAAAATATGAAACCAAAAATTAGTACAAACTTTGTTGTGTCTCTTCCTTTCTGGCTTCAAGTCTGGCGGGCTGCAGCTCATTGTAGTCCATATCCTGGTTTTCGAAGGGCTCCACAGATCCACTCGAAGGTCTACTTTGATGCAGTACATCTCCAGGGTTAGATTTGGGCAGGTTTATGCCGGCTCTCACTGTTAACGTCTCTGGTTTGTAAGTACATAGCACTAAAAATCTGCAACAAATAATGTGATTAGTTTTCTAAGTCAGCGTTTCTCAAACTTTATTACGCCTTGAACCAGGTCTTTTAATATTTTCCTATGGTACCCACCCCAAGTATTGGCCATTTTGGTCTGTATAGTGGGACAAATAACCTCTCGTATGTGGAGGATCCAACTATGGGACTTTTTAAAAAGTTGCTTGTCTGTGGCGCGTCCTGTGGTGGGACTCGCCACTTGACCTACCAGATGTTCATTACGCGCCTTCTTTAACAAGCAAAGACAATTCTTACTCTTTCGCACGCGTTAAAAATCGTATAAGAATGAACGACATTTCACTCTGATATGCAACGTTACACGTCTGTAGTACAAATAAATTGAATTTTTTTAGTTTTATCTGTGACCTGCTCAGTCATAGATTGCCGCGCATTACTTGCCAGTTCGTGCTATATTTTCTAAGTTTTGTGTGTGTTTCTGCATTAAAGACGATGGAACAGTAAGTAATATTTCAGGTTATTTACTAATATGGGCCTATTAATTACATTTTAAGTCAAAAACAAGCTTTGAAGCGATGGGTAAGTCATTTTACGAATTGGTAGATGGATTTTGCTTGGTCATATTAAGATTGAAACATTATCAAAACTGACACGAATATGTGTAATCAGATCACTAATATAATAAACTGCAATGTGATTATTACAAAATACGTATATTTACGTGATAAATACATAAATTCCAACCTTAAAAATAATATAACAACAAAGTCCTGTTCTGGGACTCGCCATATATAGGTTTTAATTCACAAAATGGCTGCCAGTTCATAAAATATGGATAAGGCTTTAGAATTTCATATAAAAAATGAAATGATTTAGTTGTATTGATTGTTATCGATTTTATAGCTATTTATTAGTGACGTTGGTTTTATTTACATTATAATAAAATTTTGATGCGAAATTATAGTTTTAGTTCTATACACTGTGATTTTACAGTCGTTTCGTATCCATACTATTTAGCCTTCATGGAGCAAACATGTTAAATTTTCACTATGTTTAAGATCATGGTTTTTTATATTTTTCTTCCAAACATGTAGTTTTTTTCAATGGAATAAACGCCTAGTTTCATGTAAATCTTGAATAATTAATTATTATACCACTTTTATGCACATATTCTGCAAAATCTTAGTATAAATGAGACATTGTTTTTTGTACCAGTTATGAGTCTCATATTTGATACATTATTGTTCAAGTTCTATAGAATGTAACAACATACCATTGTTTAAACTAGTTAGGCGATAAGCTTAAATTATTGTTAACAAAACACTCCTTATCCCTGACGCCAATAATATACTGTAAACTAAAGTTTTAAGAGACCCACTTAGTGACATTTTGAAGAGGATTTTTTTTTCATCAAACTTTAAAAAAGGTGTGGTATACAAGAAATGTATTGGAACATAGTGCCATTTGGTTTTTATTTTATTAAGTATGTAAGATTGTATATAAAGTATATAATATTATATCCAGCAAGCGTTTTATTTTATATTAATCAGAAAATAAAAGTTAAGTTTTGGGTAACCCATATTATTTCTCTTATAACGGTTACAAGGCAATTCTAAGTCAAGTGTAGTGTAAGGAATAAGAAAAAGAAATTTATTAAAATGATAATTCCAATAGGAATTACTCTAAATTCCAATTACAATAAGAGAAAATAATGTTTTTCTACTCCCATGTTTGCAAAAAATGTGCTAAAATCCCTGTCTGTTGAAAGTCCTGTAATGGGATCCACGGGTGGGGCTAAATGACATTTTGACACTCCACGGACGAAAGGATAAAAGAATATATATTTTATTCACTTTACAAATTCCGGGTCTAATGTAATTAGCATGTTACCTATTGTGATTCAGATAATACTACCGATACCCATAATTTGCAAAGGGCTGTTAAGTTAAATACCGACAAAAATAGTTGGGAATCACATTTTATTCGAATTTTATTACGAAATTGTATTAAAATTGCCTTCAGCTTAACATCAGGCGAGGTGAAGTCAAATTGACGTGCCATAGATAAAAAAATAAAAATAAAAAAAATTGACTTTCAAATTCAACGGATACTTAAATCCAGCCTAGCCAGTTTATTGTTTATGATTTTTGTTGTATGCTTATCTAGACCATGACCTTCTATTGTTATTAAAATGTAGGGCGCTTTTGCATGAGACTAACTTTTGTAAACTGATCGTTTCGAATCTTGCAACCCATAAATAAAGGGACGGAATAAACTTGAATTAGGCACCTATGTACCTATGTGTAGGTACTTACCGTCGCGTGCTATGTGTTAGTATAGGCAGGTTCTCTTGGACTATAACATATGTAGCGACGGTGGTATCGTTTACTTCAGAACCACATTCTTCATGGTGTATACGTAAAATGTAGGCGTCTTGAGCACTGTTGGGATTGCCCTGAATAGAACAACGTTCTGGACCACCATCAGCAGCTTCTACCGCAATACGACCCCCGAAGTATGGGCCCGTGGATACTTCAACTTCACTGGCATGCGGCAGACACTGTGTTGCACGGGCGGAAACTGAAAAACAATTACTTTGTTAATTTTTCTCTATTTATTCTATTTGCATTGGTCTGGTCGTGCCTCGGAGAGCACATTAAGCCGTCGGTCCCGGTTGCCATACAAACATTAAGGTGCTAAAAATGTTTTAGTTCATGAGACGAAGAAATCTCTTCGAAATCTTTTGGAAGGAACTTCTTGTTACCGTGCCATCTAAACAATGTCGCAGCATAAACAGTCCATGCACCTCCATATTACCTATTCTAATTAGGCTATTATTGCCAACTACCACTTTGGTTCCTAAGAAACTATGGATACACATACAGCCACCAAACCTCACCGTTCCAAATTACTTATATGTAATCAGATTTTCATATTTTAAGAAGCCGAATTATATTTCGTAGATATGGCCGCCCATCTCCATCACTCATTCAGCGAATGTAAACCTATGATTAACGGCTGTAAAATGGTTAGGTACCAAAATTAGAATAAAAAGAAGACGAAGTGACGTTATTTGACTACAGTCTTCTGTCAAGAGGGTGGTGGCGGTATCCGTGGGGATTTTGCGCAAGGAAAACAAAGTCTTCAAGAGCGAAGAGTCGTCTTTGCCCGTTTCCAGGTGTATAACTGTTCTGCTTTATTCTCTTTACGTTAGCACATAGCATACTTACATCCTTTTGTAGGCACAATAATTATTTTAGACCCGATAGATTGAGGATCTGCCAGGTCTCTAGCGTCTCGCCGCACAGGACGCACTTCAAACGAATACGTAGTGGCCATACGTAAGCCGATGATACGCGTGTTATACACTCGTCCGCGCCGAACGGTATTCGATCCTGTAGGTTGATTGGTAGTTGTAGCTTCCGTTGTACTGGAAGTACTGCTGGCCTTATCTTCTTCTAGTGCGTCTATAACCTGAAATAACAGAAGATCTAAAATATCTGTACCTATAACTAAATTATGCAGTTACATAAAAATACTAGCTGTAGCCCGCGGCTCCGCCCGCGTGGACTTCTGATCCCGTTCCCGCTGCTCTTTGTTCACCTTTTAAACCTTGTCTGGACTTCCACGAATAATTCAAGACCAAAATTAGCCAAATCGGTCAAGCCGTTTTCATGTTATGTCGTGACAACGGAAAACGAGTTTCATTTTTATATTAAAGATTAATTTGTTTTGTGTAGACGCTCCATATACTCAAGATCACTCAGTTCTACATCTATTGTGCTCATATTTTGATATGATATTACACGTTACCATCCATGGCCTTTATTTGCACTGCTTGCTTTATAATTGGGTGCTGTAATTGTATTATCATAATTATATAAGTATTATCTAAGTATGAAGGACAGGAGTTTTTACTAATTTATTTCCATCTCATGGGTCGCTGGTTGTTTATGTATATTTTAAAAAGAATGGTTTTATAAATAGAAGCACAGCGGTGCCAGATTAAGAGGTACTGGTAAGTACAGTAATGACTGGTGGGCATGTTCCTTGTCACAGTCACGCTCAGCGCACAAGCTCCGGGCCCATTATCTCCCGTTTCGGAGAGCGTGTTTATCGCTATTACAAAACAAGTACTGTCTAGGTATTGTCATCACTTTTAATATTTTCTCCCCGCACAATATCTTTATATTATAGATATTTTGTATTGCACCGCCGTTTTTTTTTATAGTTCTATATTTAGGTAGGTAGATACGAATCTCAAGTCGAGTTCTGTATCAGTGAATCGGTGTCTACCTTTTCCATAAAGTCAGGTGAAATAAAGTGGACATGGTTCCCACATTAATGGAAGGGAGTCATATCAAAGAGATGTCCTCGGGTCTGCCAGGGTGCGAGAGAAATGTCTTGTATTATCTCGCCTCTGGACTCAACGACTCATAGAGAGCGTGCGTTTTAGTCGGTTCAAATGCGAAATCAACACCTGGGGATTTTGCGCACATTGAAAAAAAAGGTGAAACAAAGTTATATGTGCCGTACATAAAACCTAATATGAATATTAACGACACAAACATGCATGTTACCGCCATGCTTAATTAAAGATAATTCAAACTCAATTAACACCACATGTGTCAAACAATCGCAAATAGATAAGTATATCAATTGAACTTGAGAGAGTGAGAGAGAACGTGAGAAGAAATTCTCACCTTTGTTCTGCAACGATATTGCCCCCACGCTTGAAGCTCACAGTAATGTACTTGAAACGCCAACAACTTTGGTCGATCTTCTTTATCAGGTTGTCCATATTCCCACCGTAGTCTGACGTCACGAAAGTCCGGCTCTCCTATGAGGTGCAGTACTTCTGAAAACCATAAAACAATACAAATTTCGATACAAAAGCAAAGGGGTTAGAGTGTTACGCTCTGGTACGTAAGTTATGCAGCGATCCGGACGTGCCATTAACCCAATGACTTGCTTACTCAGCCGTTGTTACTTCCAATAATTATAGTATCTATCTATCATTGGCGTTATAGGATCTCCCTTGTACTAGTTTAGCGATAGTCTATGCACAAATTACTAAGAATCTTTTATTCATTTTCTAGTGACTCTGTTATTGATTAAACGTGATCACAGCTTCCAAAATAACACATATTAGAACATTAAAGAGGTACCAACTGTATTTCAAATCTTTAAAATAAACCAAAGAGTATACCTATATTACAGCGTACCTAGTATTACGTATTTACCTGAACACAACCAGTACAGTCAACTAATAGCAGTTGCTACGTAATGAGAATAGTGAAGCTTACTTGTACCGCATATGATACAACTATAATAACTTATATTTAGAATGATACCAACCATTAGCACCTATGTCACTACCTACTCTAGAATATCTCTACAAATACTCGTAGAACAAGAAGGTACCAAAGAACTTACACCCTTCTATTGCAAGGAAATCTAAGAATCTACTACCTAGTTTAATATATTTCAAACTTATATCTTCGACATGGATGGTATGAGATGATGGATATTAGTATACCGACCTACATACAAATATATTGAACATTATTAATAGATACATGAAATGTTTTTAGGTAGAAAGTGCGAGTAACATAAGCAGGTATATTATGTATGTAACTTTTAGAAACGTTATGATTGATCAAATCATTCATCAAATCATTTAAGTGCAAGGGTAATTGATTAACTTTGAATAAATTACCTATGATTAGCAGGTCTACATGAGAAGATATTCTATTACACACAGTGCCCAAAACGTAAGCATCTAGAAAGCGGATAAACATATTGAGTATCTAAACTTTTTGTAAATACAACTTTATTTTATTGATATAAGAATTGTATATTTGTATTGTTTAAAATTGTGTATTGTATTGCAAAAATATATTTGCATTAACCAGCAATTGAACCCGCGACTTCTGACTCTACTGTTACGGTACAGAGGATGTTATGAGATGTATCATATCTTACGATATAAATACTCATTTTAAGCTTGAATAAGGTAGATCTTATTCGTTACGATACCTGATATTCTCACTGTAGTGTGACAGAAACACGGCTCTACATTGAGCTTCATTCATTTTTGAGCTCTACAAATGACACTAAAATGCGCTATGTTTTTATTAAAGAAATAATACTTAAGTACATAAGTTGGTTTCATTTATATGCACTCGTAGTTATATATGCATATTTCAGACTAGATATGTAATTATCTTATTCTTTTCGTTTATAAGTAGTACTCTTACCATTTGAGATGCATATTAATATGCCTACGTAACCTCCATATAACATAATACTCACTGTTTTCCCTTTCCAGGTTAGTAGGTACGTATAGCACATACCTACTAAAAATAATAAAAGACCTTTTCAGGGTTACGGTTAAGTCTTAAGTTATCTCAGGCCCTTCAGTATTTGGTTAGGTATTTTAATAAAGGTAAACAATCTTGTGGCAACTTTTTATAAAAAACATATGTTAAACATTATAAACTAGGCTAACTAACTGACTAGCTAGTGGTCCGACACAAGTTTTTAGTCTTCAAAATGCGTTACTAAGTAGAAAAGTGTTTTTATACTGAATTTTTAAACAAAATATATTAAAAAGACACTAAATTGTTTACGTTATTTTAAGTACGTAAACAAATTGACTATGTTGGTCGACAGTGGGACCAAATAGGATAGGTACATAGTAAAAGACTGTCCCGCTGCAAACGTGACGTATGGTTAGATTATGCTAATATTTAGTCATTTCAACACTTCTTTATTCAGTAAGTAGGTACCTACGCTGAATAAAAGCAGTGTAGGTATACTGATAAGTATATAAAAACAGTGTACATATCTACATCTTTACGATAATCTTTATGAATATAACTTATATAATAAGTATATATTTTTATTCACTCGGCTAGGTCCGGGTAAAAGTTGTTCGACAGTGCTAAGTGCTAATGAACTTTATGAATTATGAGGTACGGAAACCATATCTGCATATAATATGATACGATTGTCACTCCTGTATAAAAACAAGATTAGTACGCAGTAGTAGTTACTCAAATCAAATGAAAAGGCTTTCTTTCCAGACCTGGGAGGTTAGACCACACTAGGCAGTTGCTCTATAAAAGTCGTATACATCTTGTTCAATCGCAGTCCACCGGCCCACCACAGGGCTTGATTAGTAGAATACGATGCACTATGACAAAGGACATGGGTCAGAACGTACCCAGTTTGTAGCAAGTTGAAATTGGTACCATTCGAAAGGTCTTTGAAAACTTAGATATTTTTTGTATTGGAGCAACTTTGTAACTTATGTAGGAAAAAAGATATTTGATGTTGAAAATACCGAAAATCCTTAGTAAAATCAACCCACGCACATTCAATTTTTTTTTATTTTATCGGTTAGGTGGGTAGTTCGAACTATTTTGTGCTAGCGTTGGTGTGTCGTCAGTAGTTAGTACCTGTTAGGAACTGATTTTGAGCGCTCGCGCATATCTTAGTTTATTTTATTCTTACTTTTATTTACCACCTCGGCTTTCACAATGGACTTGTGTATTACTTAACGATTGGATTATTATTATTACTCATCTGCTTGAAAAAAATGGAAGGTGAACGCGGTATATAATATTGATGGAGATTTGATTGATTTGATTTGATTTGCCGAGCATTTGCGAGGTGGAGATGGTATATATAATATTGAGGTATCTTCGAGCCGTAGCCCTAGAATGTCGCAGCATGGGCTAGTAAACGAAAACTGCTCGTTAATTAGAGGCCGCATATTATCGAGGCACGTGTCAAATAAAATATATTACACATATATTTTAATCAAGGTTAATGTCCAGGGCAGAGAAGCCATCGAAGCGTATCCATAAGCATAAGCTCCTGCATGACGGGTATGAGAACTCTAGGTGCTTGTGCCCATACTATTAGCATAATATGGTACTTAGGTGTTGGCAGGCACCTAGATAACTTCGTAGGTCCGGCAAGTGCCTGGGATGATATAATCATTGAAAGTAACAATACAATTTAATAAACTGTGCTATTTAAGATTGATAGTTCTTATTTAATATTTTTTCTGTACCAAAAACCAACGATAGGAAGCTATGTCGCTCTCTTAAGACAGAAAAAATGACTGGTTACCTATTTATTTAGTCCAAAAAGCAGAAAAAGTGCGATTATTGGCAATTAAAAATGTTACAAAGAAGTTATCATAACTTCGGTCTTTCATTCATTCATTCATTCGTTCACTTATTTTCGAGTTACTTAATTAGGCCTCTTCTAAATTACACCTAGTCTAAAATGCTACAAAGTGGGTACGGGTTCCATACAAAATTACCCATTGTCCTTTAAAATCCAAGATGGCCGCCACCACCAAACAGCGAATTATCTTCTAAATTTACTAGTCCGTCAATACGGGTATCAAATGAAAGTGCTTGACAAGGAGAACAATTAAAAAAGTTTAATCATCGGCTTCTTAGCGTAGGTAATAAGTGGTAAGTACCCTACCATTTGATAGGTTGTAACCTTGAATCGAATCAAAAACATGTAGGAGTGCATGACCAGTTAGAGGTCCCCCGATACGACAACGCATGAATTATTTATTTTTTGCTTTTTGAAGTAATTTTTTGTGTTGGGGGTTATTTAAATTTTTAATTTAAAATTTGAATAAATATATTATTATTGATGAGTGTTCAAGACTTCATATCATGCGTCATCTCGTAAATAAACACAAAAACTTTTCTCCTGTAAAATTTGGTCAATGGTCTATTCGATATTCATAAACAGAACCACCGAAGACAATTATGTCTAGAGTGACTGTGTGTGTCATCATTTCACCAACAACAATTCAAATACGGTCCCATACGGTACCACTCGGTCAGCGGTCAGAACCTACCCATCCTTATGAAGTTTTTTATGAGACTGAGAAAAGCTTTTGTGCCGCTACAAAGTGCCAAATAAGCTCCTCGTAAAATTATAATAAACGTGAGTTCGCCGTTACTATCTTTTTTGGTTTCATAAAAAGTGGCACAGGATGTTCATAAACGGTCTGCAAATGCAATGATATCTCAAATTAGTCCTGATTTATGCTATTACAGTATTGTGATTTGATGACTTGTGGGATGAAGTGGTAGGGCGTCGCAGTCATAATGGTAGAGTCAGACGTCGCAGGTTCCACTCTCGCATAGGATAGAATATTTGTAGGTAGGTAGGTATGTATAATACTTATGTACTTATAGGTAAATATGCGTTCCGGGTGTTACTATTTTTTATAACATGTATTTATTTATAAGAAAAGCAAAAGTATTTAAGTGAGAATATTTATTCACTGAAGGGGTTTCAAGTTGCAATTACATAATAACATACAGAAATTTAATGCGAATAAGTACGAGTATTATATGAATAAAATGTATACAAGTGTGTAAACCGCATTCTAAAATCTTATTTCAAGTTACTTATGCCTTGTTGTGTAATTTGTGCCAGAATATTTATTACTAGTAGTATATTATTTAATATTCTCAAAATAAAATTATTTTAGTAAATACATGTTCTTAATAATAAAAAACCCCAGATTATTCGACTGAAAACTGCGTATCCATTACGAGAACCCGTTGAGGAACATTTTTAAAACGAGTTATTTCAACACTTACGAAGACAATTAAAAAAAAGACCAAATTTAAAACGATTGATTCGATTTATTTTTTGTTTTTTAAAGCTTTTGCTGTAGTCTTCCTGTGTTTATCCAAAATATCAAAATCGTGTAAATACCATTTTATTTTAATGACAGAAGTTACACTGAGTTTATGTTGTTAACCAGTGTAGCGATTACAGACGACTTGACTGCTGAGCGTGATGACCTCACGAAACAATCCGTTATGTAGGTAATCTCAAGTGTTATGTGGTTCACATGCATTTTGTTATTTTCATAGCATTCCTAGGCATACCTTGCATCAAAGTATATTTTGCTCCATTTCGCGATCTAACACTAAGCTCTACGAATAATGAAGGTATTCTAGGATACAACATTATTCGTAGACTAACTAAAGCTTAAATAACTAAAATTAACTAAAACTTAACTAAGCTTAACCTTACAATTCACACCGACTAAAATACATATTTACATTTTTTTATTACATATTTAATGTTCTATCTGATGGCACAACACAACACAGGCTTACATAGTAAATTGGGAACCCAGTATATTCACGCATGTGTATTTTGCACCTAGAATATCACAACGTACGTAACCCTAATTGCTAGTATTTCAGTTAGGTTAACCCTTCTAGCGTCAAGTAATCAAAATTAAAGCGGGAAAAAATAGCTTGTAGGTATTAGGAGAAGATTCATAAGGTCGACTTCGTAACCGCAAAGCTATCGACGCTTTTTACATGTTTGATCTACCTACTTACACGGAGCGAAAGGAGGCATTTCGGAACATTTAAAAAAAGGTTGGTGTTTCCTAATTGATAAAAAGAAGGTCAGTCCAATTGTACGTTTTATTGACTTTAAATTCATTTTTTTATCAGTATAATCGTAAACTTTAAGTAGTTACAAGGAAACGAGATTCATAACGCCACCGCGCCGCGCAAATTAGTGTTAAATAAGTAGGCATGTAATATAATTTAATTTTCATATAAATTTGTACGCTGCCCTCGATACGAGTAACTAAAACCAAAATTGCTTGAACCTCGTGGGTAATGTAATTGCAATCTCATTAACATTTTTACTACATTGGACGTTCGAAAACGGATATGACCTCGCGCGACGCTCTGAGAGGAAGCGCGGTATGAAGATACAGGTTAGATAGGTGGGTATCTACCTATTATATTTTCGAGATTATAGCACTAACTAATCCACAACTTTACACGATGTCCCCCTTCTAACCCCAGAAATGGGGTGGAAGGATGAAGGACTTCTGGTGTATTGTATAACTTCATCGGAATAATAGCACGCCTGGTATTTTTTTTATGACACGTCAATTTGCCTTCACCCCGCCTGATGGTAAGTTGATGGTAATTATACCAGGTATGCTACATATCAGTTTCTCTTTCAGTGAATTCCCCCCTTGTAGTACTTAACTGCAAATTACGCCGCCAAAAGATAACTTGAACTTCACAGCACATTGATAACAAACTACTTTATTGATTGTGCTCCAATGTACATTTGTCGGTCCAGTTTTTGCTTCAATAAGATCCATAGTTGGCCGCAAAGCAACATCGGTGGTGTACCAATCAATTTGTAAAGAAGATTCATGAATGTTACGATATACTGAGCTCACTGATGCAGCTCTGTGTCGAAGACTGCACCAGTGCATCAGCACTTTCCTCGTGTACACTTTACAATAGTTAGTGACAGTTCTACGTGCCTGGCTTCAAGGCAACTTGATGAAAGTAAATCGGCTACTCACTCTTTTCAACGATTTATTTATTTGTTCCCAACTTACTTATTACCTTGTTATGACGTATGTAGTTAGTGGCCATGGCTCACTATACCATACGGCCATTCCTAGATGATTACTGATTACACACTTTGGCGCAAAAGGCGCCATATGATGCAATTACCATACTTATTCATTCCATTCCTTATATGGTATCCAATTATGTCTATTTTGAGATACTTACTTGTGCAATTTAAACACGGAAGACGAACAGAATGCCTGTGTTCGTGAGAATGTCAAAAGAAAAAGTGATTGATCGGTATACAACTAAAATGGAAAGTTCTATTCAATCGATGAAAATAGGTTGCACTATACATTTCAATCAGCAGTAGCTTAGCTACTTTATCTATCCTATCATAAAGAAAATAAGTAAACAACGTAGGTAGTACCTATTTACCGACATTATGGTTATAATTTTAATGATATTTGCATAATTAGTAGTATACGTGTCTATAATTTAAAAGCATTCGTATGTGGTCACTAAAATATGCATCTATTTATCAATATATCTATTTTGACAATCTCTAACCCCAACCACTCACCTGGGGTCATTTTTATGAGAACATGTAGATATTTATTTTCTCACACTCCAGAATAGCTACCATTCCAGTAACCAATGAAGGTGGAGATTTGTGATGGATCACGATTAAAAATGATGAATTTCCTGGCCCTTTACATGAAAACTATCTAAAACTTCTCAAAAAAATAAAAAACCACGCATGACATACCTACCATGCACTGGAGGTTCCTAACACTTATACCAAATAACGCCATAAAATCTAATTCAATAGATATATACCTAGGTACATTATATAAGTGCTATAACATTAAGTGCCGTGATAGGTATAGTTATGCGTTGAGTTTAATGGCACAAATTTGACGGTATGACGGATGCGCAGGCATGACCTGGCGACTGGACCAGAACGTCCATTGTTGTGGTACAATACCTATCTACAACAACGTAAACACTGAGTTGCTTTTATAATCATTGTTTTTGTTCAAATCAGACCGATCTGTGAGAGAATCACAGCAATATGGAAATTTTAAATATATATGCCATACATTCACACATATGTAGACGATTTCTATACCTCCTATACGATCAGTAAGTTTACGTAAACAGCAGGTTCAACATATATGATAAACTATTACAGCATACTTCGTCACTAGGTATATACCTACATTAAAAAAGCCTTTACATTATGTGCGTTTTTTGCTTAAGAATGGGGAGGAGCTTGGTACTGCTTTCACACTTATTTCGGAAAAAAAATCTGAGTATCAATCTTGGCAAAAAGAATAGAAACTCTTTGAATTAAATAAATAAAGATTTAAGTTTTTGAGGGTGACTTTCATAATATCGTATCACGAACGGAAAAGATTTTGTATACAAAGCTCTACATTATGGAGAGAATGGCGAAGTATGTACCTACAAGAAATTATTTTTCAATCAACTCACGGCAGCCGTTCCTTTTCCTCTCGGGGTTATGAGTTGAAGAAGTCAGACGGCAGTCGTTCTCTATTAATAAGAGTCAAAGCTCAAAGTCGAATTTTTAGGGGTTTGTTGATATAGATATAGACTGGGACAGATATGTGTTCTTAAAATTATGTAAAATTCTAATCAATTAAAACATATGGGTATATGTACTCTTAATTAACTTGGTCACAGCATTCATAGCCTACTTAACGACTAATTAAGTTTTTTTCGGCACATGAGTGTCAGAATTTGCATTTATCATTAACATTAGGTTCACAGTAACTACTACGACGCTTTCAATTTTTTAAACCAGATAGTCTCACCAGTGAAATACTCGTAGCTATCATTTCATTTTTAATTTCAATCTTGGTTCTTAATTATTAAGCTATAAATCAGTATACAAGAGGGGCCATAAAACTAAATTATCTTCAAGACCAAAACCCAAAATACTGGTAGTACTTAAGAACCGATTTCACCAATGAAAGTAAATTTGCGATCGAATCAAAATACGTAAACTGAGTTATCACTATTTACTCAATGTGAAATCCGCCTTTAACATTTATTCAGCATAATTTGTCAACCAATAACCTTGATAGGCATATGTAATAATAAAGGGACATAACTTCACATGGCGTTTAGAGTCATCATTAAGCACACCAATTTTGAATCGTATATGGCTATGAGATAAGTTCCGTAGAAGCCGCGGTAGCCTAGTGGTATGGGTAATGGACTGCTGAGACGAGGTCTCGAGTTCGATCCCAGGTTACCATGGCACACACCAATGACTTTTCGATGCTTTTCGAAGTTATGTGTGTATTTATCGCAGGTTTATAAGTGCCTCGGAGAGCACGTTAAGCCGTCGGTCCCGGTTGCCATACAAACATCTATGGCAGTCGTTACGGGTAGTTGGAGCCCTCAAAAGTCCAACCAGCCTAACTTGGAACTTCGATATCGCCATTGGTCATTAGACCATTGGTTGTGGAGGTCAGATGGCAGTCGCTTCACGGAAAATATCGAAGTTCAGCCGCATCACAGTTAGACTGGAAAGCCGACCCCAACTGAGTTGGGAAAAAAGGTTCAGGGAATGATGATATGGCTATGAGATAATTTCATCAATTATATATATTTTGGTACGTTTTGAATTGGTGCTATTGAATGGGTGCGCTGAATGAACTTTTAGTAAATAAAGTATTTATTCGTAATAAGCAAAAATTAAGTTTAACCCATCAACTAATCAATCACCTCATCGCAGTCCACTGTTCACGTCCAGCGTTGTCCCCAATGTTGAGAGACTTGTTTCCACGCTGACCTAATTTCGAACTAGGTTTCCTTGTTACACTTTCTTCATCGTCTGCGTATTATTCCGTATTATCACATTTACCAGTCCCTTCGGATGAGACGGGGAGGTGATAATCTTTTTCCGTCACAAAATCTAAAACTCAAACCTTTAACCTTTGTCAAACAATATATCGATCGATCGACTTGGTTTACCGAGCTCTTCAGTTAGTCCCCGTTTTTTAATAAGGAACAAACATCAACAAAAATCCCATCAAATGGATAGACGGATACTGTCTAATCTAATGTAATCAATAACATTGATAGCAAAAAAAAAACGAAAGTAAAAAACGCTGTTATGGTAGGTAGTATTAATGAAACGGACCGGCTTTCTTCCGAAAGCGGTTGTAATGATCTCACCACACCTTTTTGTGGTAACTATCCTGTGGATATTACTGTACTATAATTATGTATATTGCATCGATATGTCGTCTCTAATGCTCCCACGTAAGAATACTATTCAAGTTAACACAACATTATCGTGTGTGTACAGTTTTTGTGCTTCGCTGCCTAGGAAATGCGTAAAACGATTTAATTATGCAAATCTTACGAGCTAATGTAACTTTTACAACAATGGTAAGATAACAATTCTTTCCAGGTACGAGTATATGGGTACCGTTACCGTACCTGCGTACCTGCCGTATTTATTTAAGCGGAACAATAAGCCAACTTGAATTTTACTATCGTTCATCTAAACAAATTAATAAAATCGAATTGTCTATTAGTAGATACTGTTAAAATAACAGCTTTAATGATTGCGTGTGAATGAACGGTAGGTACAAGTACCTACTTATAACAAAAAATGTATACTTTTAACTTTTGAATTTCTGTTTGTGCCACCAGCTAATCTCCTAAATTCCTTTATCGATTCTAACGAGGTTTTCTCTATCTAATAGCTGATGTAATGAGGCGTAATTTAAAACTCTAGTTTATCAAAAAATATAAATGCTAATGGACTGCTGAGACGAGGCCTCGGGTTCGATCCCAGGTTTTACTATGGCACACACCAATGACTTTTCGATGCTTTTCGGAGTAATATGTGTATTTATCTCAGGGTTATATAATTAATGGCAATAGGCTCGGCACCTATTACATTCGGACCTAAACATAAACTGGCGAAATGTGGGTGCTAGCACCTCTGCCTACCCCTTCGGGGCTTCAGTTTACGTTTATGTGTATATTTATGTTTAAATCCTAGATCTGAGCCCAAGTGCCACAGTAATTCTCGGCTACATACCTACATCTATTTTTAAAATAATGTACCTAACTGCACATGGTGGATTGATATGTTGATGGATTTGTAACAGCCTCACTGTATCATTGTAGCCAGCGACTGGCGCGAGACGGCTCTAACCAAACAATAAAAGCGTTTCACGCGCGATGCTTTCCTGCCGACGTTTATGAGGCCATCTAATTCCATAGTGTCAACGCAGTTGTTTGTTGTTACCGCTAGTGATGGGAGCTGATAGGTACCAACTGTTTTAAACAATAAACTACAAGCTTAATGGTATAATGCGGGACTGTTTTCTCAACTAGCCCGGCAATGGAATAACCGATATTACTAGTATTCCCTCTACCTGTCCAGCAAGCATTACTTTATGATAATAGCCAGGATTCGAGGTTGGAATTTCTCGAACATTTCCACTAACGCTGCAATGAATCATACATGATTTCTTTTTATATTCTATTTAAATTAGGTATAACACGATTAAGTCTGCACCAGTGCCCATAGATAATATTTTTTTTATTTTTGATTATTCATCTATGATATAAAAGGGATGCCGGGAAGCACCGAGTCACTACTGTAACATCATTATTTCGTGACATTACGCGGATAATAAAACCTCTACAACTAACCTCTCCTTGACCACTTTGAATGAGTAAGGTCTAGGACCGAAAACGATGCACACTGTACGGGATGAAAGGAGCTTTTCTTACACTGAACCTGTGGAATTAAGGCTTTTCTGTTTTTCCAAGCGACTACAATTAGCGAATTCTTCGAGAAGGATATTAGAAGATTTCTACAGGGCCGGCAGCACGAGTATGATGCCTCTGGTGCTGCAAACTTTTATAGGCCACGATGAACACTTTTCATCAGTGTGCTTGTCTGCCACCTAAGTGGTATGTAAAAAGGTTTTAGGGTCAGTAGATTTTTATAAATGTTCTATCTGTACCATCGAAAAATCATAACGAATAACACTTAACATTTGAGATACATTTAGAATTGTGATACACGTGATCAAATCTAACCAAATCGCATGCTTCTTGGTTATTTTCAGGTTGCAGTAAGTACCTATATGTGACTCTCTCAAAACATTTTTTTCACGGGAGGAAGAACTACCGTTGTTACTATCTACTGAATTTAATTCCTCGCCTCCAACACTGCAGACACCAACCATATCAGGCCAATTATATCCGCAAATATTTTACAAAAAAGTACCTAATACTTGAAAAAAAAGCTGCAAATATTGTACAAAAAAAACATTTAAAATTAGAATGACGTGCATTTGATTGCCGCACTTCAGAAAAAGCTTCCCATGGGAACGGGATGCGGGCAGCAGGGACGGGATCAAAATTCCACCAGCTCGTTAGGAACAAAAATCTACAATACCAAATTTAAATCAAACAAATGACTCAGACTGCTACACGCGTTTCTGCAATAGCTATAAAATACATCATGGTCAATGATATGCATCGATGCGCGCACGTTCATGAATTCCAAGATCCCATTCTTTGGATCCCGATTCGCGATGCAACAGTACTGGTACAGTACAGTACTCTTGTTATATTTTGAACTATGTCAACAAGGATTGTATCGATAGTTCAAGATTCATTGATATTGTACGAAAAACAAATACCTACCTTGAAATCAAATTCATGGTGTTCATGGTCAGCAATTTTATGGAACACCTTAGTACAAATTTCTTGATCAGGCTTTCGAGTACATTTTCTATGTACACGAAAGCCTGATCAAAAAGTTAGCGTAACTTTGTCTTTTCTATATACTCGAAAGAAATTTCCTTGATAATCTATAATCGTAAAAGCATTGATACTCGAGTGGCAAAAAAGAAGTGTAATGTTTTTATAATTTCACATGTGCGTTGCGCATGTGAAGTTGCGGTTCATATGTGCGTATGTTGTAAGTTTCTTTATTCGACCGTAGGTAGATATTCGGACAGTTCACCTTTATAGCACGATATGACTGGTCCCATAGATCTGGATATGTAATAAAATAGAGGGATTTTGTTGCCATAGTATTTACCATAACACCTCACTAGGTAGGTCGTATATCGTAAGAATCATATTCTCGAGTGTTTTCATTCTAAGTTTATGATCTCTTTCCCGTTCGTTTTTTGGTTAGGCGATTAGGTAGTTTAATATTTCGTAAATATGAAGTAGAAACCTATGCCTACTAAGATTGTTTCCCTGCTTGAGTACCTATAAGAAAATTTGAGTCATATTATCTGGTCTTGACAACATTCTATTTAACTTGTCTTTAAGAATGCCTTATCCAAGATTCCAGCTGATGGAGTTTATTTACTGTGACTGTGACTGCTATCTGAAGGATCTCGAGGTCAAACTGTTGTCATATAAGTACGTACTTCGTCAAGTGTTACTTTGACATTTTATGTTACTGTGCTACCAGTTACTTGCATCTTAAAAAAGTTTACAGCTTTCGACAAACGATGGAGATACCATGGAAATCTATATTCTATTGTTGGACGTGCGTGTATAATCACACTTTTTACTCAGTTCAATTAAAAGTGACCCACTGCCGGTGTCTCGCGTACAGAACAAAACAGACCATGTACCCACTACGAGTAGATCTTCTCAGACGAAACACAACCAACCCAAAACTTTGTCACTCACAGTCACTTTTGTGGTACTGGCAGAATTGAGGGCAAGTAAGACGGAGACACATGCCAAGAATGATTAATTTTTAGGTACCTAACAACTGCCTAACAGTAACTGTATTGATTTTTGTTTTAATTTTTATTCTAAGTACTACAGTAGATAGTAGTTGCATAAAAAGTGGTAATAGGTACACTGCTAACGATGATTTTTTCAAGCTTGTAATTGAGAAATTTACACCAATTAAGTGAGCTCTTGTTTTTTTTTTGCTTTAATCATCATACTTAATTACTTGTTTATTCAGAATAGCTTTATAATCTGTTTAATAAATAGGTGATTTGTTACCGAGAATTAGCGCGAAGAGTGGTGAATTATGTGAACACGTCCGAGACTTCGTGAAGTAGGTACCTATAGTGGTCAACGCTATTTATTATATACTTAGGAGATGTATGACTTAGGAGATATAGATGCTTATAGTATAATAATATGTTGAGATAATTTATACTAAAAGACTAAAGCATAGCTTGTTAAATGGATTTAAAATACGGATAAATATGGTATTTACTTTAAATACACGTGGGTACCACGACGAAATTAAAGAAACTAGCGGTAATCAATCTCACGATCCTAACGTATAAATCGAACGCCCCATTGCCATATATTATTTAGATATTACATATAATGCCTTTGTTGACTCATCAACATCACGTAGGTAATCATTGTTCCCGGTTGCATTTGAGGTTTACACTTTGAGAAGCCTACTCTTTTGCCGAATGTTAGGAACAAATCTTAAATCTCATTTTATTAGATTTATAAACGGCTAGTCGGACACGGCAGCGTGTCTTTATTGAGCAAACATTGTAGAGTCAACAGGTGAGGTGACATTTATGTACGAGTGTCCGTTATGTTTGCTCAGCTACTGAATGTGCCTGGAGAGATTCGTGCCCTTTGCTGGCCTAGCGTAACACCAATAATCTACTTGCAACAAGACGTGACGACTGACGATGCATTCCTACTTATTTCACGAACTCTACATACATACGTAGAAATTTATTCTCAAAAATGACTACTAATTCTCAAAAGTTGAATACTACAAAAAAAAAATATAAAGAATATATTATATGACATTTATCATATGTAGGTACTTCATGCAAAAAGTTCAATAAATAAGTAGGGTTCAATTAAACTCGTAAATAATTAAAGGAAATTGATAAATAATTTGAAGAAAAAATTTTGTGTTCATAAAAATTGAAAAGAGTTCAAAAGACGAAGAATGTAGGTAACTGTTAGATGATAGTCAGACTATGAGTTTCCAACATGTAAATAGGTAGAAATAAATATTACATTTCAGTTACTAGTGAACTATGAGACCACTGAGGAATAGCGGCAGGTACTTATGTGACAACATTACTTATGTATATCTGGAAGTCATGAAGTACACATTAGGTACTTTATATCACATATCTATGCTCTCGTGTGAATTTGTACCACCCATTGTATTTGGTCTAACGCAATAAGGGGTGAAACTATTGCCGTATTCCGGGCACTATTATTGACTCGAGTCATGCATCTGAGGCTAAGTCTAGGCTATCTATATCTACCTGATGTTGAACAGCCCTATCCCTTAACCGCTTTATACGACGCCGCATGGGAACTACGCGACACTCTGAGGGAACACTAATAGGTACTTATGGTTTTATGGACAATGGTTTAACTGTAGCTATTTACTACAAATCCCCATACAATCAACCAACCTCGGCAGAGTAACGGGCCTCGCAACGTTACAAGTTACAAGTAAAATCTAGTTTAACTTTTTTATACATCGACTAATAACTAATTAGTAAAATCTAAACGTTGACTCACAATCCGCTCCGAAAGGCAATTTAAGTGGGTAAGGTACCTAATCAAAAATGGCAAACTTTAATAAGGCCAAAGAGCCGTTATCGATCGAAGTTGATATTCCACACGATGACTAGGAGGAACCAACTTAAATTAGTTGGTTGTGGCAGGCAGAGGACGTGGGTACTCATTTTCTGTTTTCGGAGAAACAAGTCTCCCCAGAAGGCGAGATCCGCTTTTATAGGTGTCGGCACAGGAACTAACACGCCGTAGGTTTACCATACATAGTGATATGTCTAATGCTGTCTAATGTTAGTAACATCTAGGTAGGTACTAAAGCTTTTCATTAAATAAACGAATCCGGGATCAAGTAGGTAATCTTAAAACAAACAGGAATGTTTTAATGTTTATTTCTGATAATATACCTACCTACTATTATTATTATTATTTATTATTTTTCTTCTCTATGGCGATCCCAACGATTCCGCCAATAACCAGTGGTTCAAGAAAATCTTCCAGAGCCACGTTAGCCACGCCAGTAAATTTTGTTTCCGTATGTCCGCCCCCACGAGATCAGGTAAGTAGTCGATCAGGACGTGTGGTTGGATTTTAGAGGGCTACTATTGTTATTATTGAATTACTATTATTACTATTATTATTGTTTACTGAGTAAATGACATCTGACATATATTGGAGGAGATAATGACATGTTACGTCACATTTTTTTTTTATTTGTTTCTTCGCGATTAACGTGGAAGCTACCAAACGGTATTCGATGTAGGTCTTTCATTTGTAAGATTGGTCAGACTGTATGCTATCTTCCGTAGGTTTGCTATTGGTTGTGTAGTATTTGTGGTATGAAAGTTGCAATAACCGACTCGACGTCCATGCGCGCCTGGTCACCTGTACTTTTTATTTCGCGGTACACATGAGCATATTTTAAAAACTTCTGGAGTATCTCTCAATGCTTACCCTTATCGGATTATACTTTAATAGCGTTAAACAGATAGCAGCACTTCATTTTCATACAGAAAATATTGTTAAGTACTTCTATTTACCAGCACAGAAACGTGTTCCGAAGCGGCTGCAATTGGAAAACAGATATTGTCGCGCACGATTTAACAAAATTGAATAACTGGAAAGGTCTTTGTTCAGGTTGTTTAGATAGGTAATAATAATAGGTGAAGGGGAAAATAAAACAGATATTTCGAAAATATAGCAAAGTGCCTACCCATAAGTATTTACCTATTATTAAGACTTTTGTATAGTGAATAGTGATGTGTAATAAATATTGTATTAATAAATAGCACGTTGTAGTTCTTCTCAAGATTTTGCAGTCACTGGATATATTATTATTATTATCTGATTCATTTACCAATTTAGTTGTAACCGATTTTTATTTTCAGACTTACTATTAAGCAGTCGAAATTTGATATTTTCGGTGAAGCAACTGCCGTTTGACCTCCACAACTCAGTGGCAATAAAAACCAGATATGTATATTGATCGTAATTGTATCGTATTATGAACAAGAATACAATTATCACCACACCATCTCATCCCAAGGGTGTCGTACGAAAAAATACGCAGAAGTTAGCACTGTGAGAGAAGAAACACTCGAAATAAAACCCTGTCCCAACCCAACCAGCCGTCTGGCCAGCGTGGAAATAGTAGGCCTTCTGACATTAGGAAAGGCCTACGTCTAATGTGGACTGCGGTAGGTTAATTGATTGACTATGATCAAATCTAAGGCAGACAAAGCCATCCTTGCAGGTACTAAGTACTTGGAAAAGTACTTAGTACCTGCTACACGTGCTTTTGATACGGTCACGATAAAATGTTACGTAAATTTGGACCCGGCATTACATTACAACCAGCTTAATATCTTCCCGTTTTAAATAGGATGGGACAGTAAGCAACGCTGCTTGCCAACTTGGGTCACGTTTCCAGACTCGGTGCTATTAGTAGCTGCTTATGAGACGTTAGTTCACTGCATCAAGTATTAAGATCGATTCCTGGGATGCGTTAAGGAATCGTAACCACCTCAAAGGCACAGTGACCACACTCACAGCCGCTGCACCAACGGAGGCGGTTAATAAGCAGTTGACAATAAATAAATCTACGGAAGCTGACTCATGGCAATCAGAAACAGATTTTAGATCTCCAATCTTTCGATCTTTTGTAGGACGGAAGTACTTACTAGTGATATTAAATTAAATTAACGGTATTTCTAAATTACGGATTCCTAGTTTGAATGAGGTTTTCATCGTAACGACTTTATAAAAAAACAGAAGCCACTGCAGCGAACTCTGATGCGACCATACACGGTATATTATACTATCTACCTACAAATAAATGATAAGATGAGAAGTAGATGACGGGCTATCTACCTCGGGGGAAGTAGGTATGAGTACCTACCTGTAGATGTATTTATGTATGTAACTTAAACTCGAAGTAATGAAGTATAAATATGATCATGTGTAACAAACTTCTCGCCTATGCTCTGTACCTAACGCAGCATAGGCATCCAATATCCCTATTATCAGGCAGAATTGATTTAATGACCATTAACCCATGCAGCTTTTTAAGTCCCGTTTACGAGATCTACCTTTTTAAGCTTTCTCCTTCTGACGGCCTGCAGCGCCCACGAGTGGATCTTATCGCCCACTTTTAGTAAGACTGATCTAAAGAAATTATCAGCTTATTAACGTGACGAATAAACAAACACGTTCAGTGAAAGCGGTTTCACACGCGGTCCATTTTTAGTTCGTCACAAAATAAGCGCAAAATGACCGAGAGTTTCATTATGATATTTCACCCATTATGTAGACTATATGATAAAAAGTTCGCTGAATGGTTATTAAATGTGAAAAGGTTATTAGAACGGCTTCTCCGCGGGTCGGGGTTGGCTGTTGGCGTCGTTGCATCGTCGTAGTCACAGTCGCACGCTACCGTTATCGTATGCTAATGACGACCGCGAAATTCCGCCAATGTAATGACATGCGCACTATGGTCTCAGCGCTTGCTCACCCAAAACATTCACGTGTAACGTTACCGTACCATGACGATACGCCAAAATCGATTGACCGTCAAAAATTGCTCCAAAATATTTTTTTGTGTCGGAAAACCACAATTGAATGTATAGATTACATCTGATATCTACCCATCTATGAGTTTATTTTTGTTGGCAATGAAATATACCTACCTACATTGTGATACATTTCACTTATTATTTTTGTATAGATCTTTGACAGTGTCGTGCTAGAATGGAAATTGTCATTGGTTTTCAAGTTGTATTTATTCACGCAGTAGGTACACACAGGTAGACATTACTCACACACCACATCAATGACGATGACATTGTTATATCATAATCAGTACCAACCATTTGAACTACTATTAAATAATTCGCTGCCTATTGTTAATCGAAGAATGGATTTCCCTAATAACAGGAACTTGTTAGTAATAACTACGGTTACTAATATATCTACCTATGCACAATAAAATTGTTACGACGTTACAATTTTTCTTTTTCACAATTTCCTTGCTTGTTTCAGTTGTCTGTGTTCTTAAACCAAATGAAGGACAGGACTAGTATCACAAAATCGAATAGAAATATACTGACAAGGTTTCTAAAAAAATCTAATTGTGTAGGTTTTCTTCTTATTATTTGAATATACTTATATGAGATCTAGATTATACTTGTACGGATAATCTTATAGGCTGGTACTAATGACTAGTAAGGCATGACATGACCCAGTACCCGATAAATAAGTAATAAAATACTGACAAAAATTTAATCAAAGTAATAACTATTTTGACCTTGATTATGTCTATTATCGTGACATAATTTCATTGCGGTCCCAAGCAAAAAAACTCAAAGCAATAAGAAGCACTAAGGCACTTACAACTTATATAGACTCGTGTTTACAAGTTGCAAATGAGAGCATAAAAAAGAGATATAAATCAAAAGCTAGTTGTGCATCGTTTTTACTGTAGTTTGCACTGGACACGGGTAATCCATCATAATGTTTGCGACCCATAGCTGATGACGACCTCGCGATACCTGTGATTTGGCTCAAGTGAGCTTAACGCGTACGCCCAGCCCGAGGCATCTCTTGTTACGATAAATTACCAGCAACTACCAGTGTACTATCCGTCATTCAAGATACAACTGATACAACGTAACTATTAACTGGGTGAATATCTTTCACTTCCATATTGTACTTAATAGAATGAAAGAAGTTTTAAAGACTTGAATTCGTTACAAGTCATCTGTCATTGTTCACGGCCCACTTAAGACGATGATTTGGTCACTATCAATGGAATCGATTCATGTCATGTAAACAATAGAAATAATATAAATAGATAGCTGATAAGAGTCTTATAATCAGATTTAGATATAGTAATATTGTGCTGGAACCAATTGTTCTGAAGAGCAGTTAATTTGAACGAAGCAATCTCGGCGATGCATGATGAGATAAGGTATACAGATGGGCTCGCGTTCCCGCAGCGACTACGATCTGTGACATAGATAACATTAGACGCACATTTCCTGCTTGGTTTGAATATATCTCAGGCACACTCGGGTACGGTTACTTTATAACCATATATGTATGGCATAGTTAAGTAGACGTGGACTAAACCGATATGTCGACAACTATCACTAGGTACATAGTATAAAAGTCGTGTTCTCTGTCCCTATATCCCTATTTCCTTAAGTCCCTTTGAGTTTAGGCGGGAACGCGAAAAGTGTCACAACGCTCCTGTGTTTCATTTTCTAATATTGGTGTAAATTCTAGTTTTTATGTGTAAAAATGGTGGAATTTTAGACATAACGGCTTAGACAAAGTGCACAAGTGTACGAAAGTGGAATATTGTAGTGAATTGTGATTTTTCGTGTTGGTGTCAAATCTCCCTTAGGAAAGCTTCTAGTAAAGTCTCCACTACTTTACTGGGGCAACTATCATCCGTCATCGTCATCACCATCATCAAGAATCATTCCAACTAGATTAGTGAATAAAGTGTTATAAAATAAAATAAGACTTGACATAAAGGTCCTAGTTACCATGTCATAAAATCCCTTAAAAAAAAAATTAAGTCCCTTTGTAGGTATGCTTAAATCTTTAAAACTACGCAACGGCTTTTGATGCGATTTTTAATATATAGAGTGATTGAAGAGAAAGGTTTATATGAATATAACATCATGCAACAACCAACTGGTGCGGAGCAGAAGTGAAAAATTTAGCAAAAACGGGGTGACGCAGACGAAGTTGCGAGGGTCAGCTCGTATTATATAAATCCTTACGTTACGTTTTAATTAAGTCTTTTCCTTCATAAACAATAGTTACATATATAAATATACAGTTGAGTGTATTTACAAAGAATATTATCGGAGGGAATACCGTATCACACGTTCATCTCCGTGGCTGACGTGAATTACATGAGTGCCGTTAAGGTTATGGCTGCAATAATGTGGGAAGAGTGTGAAACATTGATAGTTTGCGGTAAGTGAGCATCGTTGTAGCTGTATCGAACCCGTGTTGCGTAATGACAAGCATGTGACAGAGTGTGTATAATGACAATAGGTAATATTATATTATTTTCTAGTAAGTGGGTACTTTAGGCTTTCTCCAGCTCCCGCCACCTTAAGTGATAACATTTGAGTGAACGTGATAAATTAGAAATTGTGAATATACATTACAATAACTATAAGCTCGCTTATTACATTACTATTTTATTATTTACGTACACCAAATTGAACGTAATCTCTTCTTCTATATTTTCTCCATCCCATGGTTGCTTGTAAAAAAATTGCCTGAATGCGATAAAGCGACCTTACGCTGTACCTCTGCTTTTTTGTATTATTTATGTTCTATGGTGTATAAATAAAAAGATTCATTAATGTTATTATTTATCATTCCTGTAAACCCCTGTTTTATAAATGTTCTTCGTTAACCCTACTATGTAGAGTTAATCTACTTGTAGAGCACAGTATAACTGTAGTGTAGTGTAGTTATTTGCTGCTGAACTCAACAGATCCCACACCCAACTGCTTAAGTGATAATTTGGTCTAGCGCACGTAAGAACTGAAATCTGCACTTTGCGAAACCAAGCCAAGTAGTGCGAAATAACTATTGTCAAAAACTGGGACCCGATAATACCAGTCAGGTTGAAGAGGTAGGCCTGTAAAACCATCACTAAGCCTGCCCGTTTACATGACTGCATGCAAGCGTAGTCACTGCTGAAAAGATATAAGTAGTAGTTGCGCGGAAAGGAGATGAAAATGCAGCGGTTGGATGTGCGAACTCGTCGTCCGGTGCGACCAAGGTTTTCATCAAATGTTAGGTAATGGTGCCCCAACCGGAACCTGATAAACTCGAGAAGCGCTGGTTTGTTTTCGCAAGGTGACGAGTCGAAATTCTTCTGCATGTTCAGAATTATAATTCACTTCCTTAAAATTTAAAGATGCAGCTGTGGTGCGACAACTTTGTACCGCAGTAAGCTATGGCTAGAAACGCAAAAAGTGTCCGGCTTGCAGATGAGCCTGACCTGGCACCGTAGCCGTTGATCGAGAAGATCACCACAAACCAGTTTTTATCATAAGTATCACTATACTATACATATCGTAACGTGTGATGTTTGTAGCGAAAATATTGCGCGTCGTCGACATTGGGGCCGTCTACACAGATTATACGAGTACATAGAGATGCCAAGCAATGGCGCCTTTGGCTTAATGCTTTTGCTATTCAAACAATATAGGTACAAGTAGAACTATACATGAGAATAGACAGTAGCGCACATTGAACAGACCTATTCATGAGTCAGTTATTGTTAAATTGAAACTTTTGATTGTGATGTGTATTTAAAAGAACAGTGTGTGCTCAATGTGTGCCACAAATTTTGTAATGCTTGCACTGATTCAAAATTTAATTATTTTTATTTTACATCTAAGTACAGTGGACTCTGAAAGCTCCTGGACAATTTGAATCTAAAATTGTGTGAAGTGATGCTACTACACAACTACTAGTCTTATAAGCTACTGGATAACAAACAGATTTACTTATTAACGTAATTAAGTTTAGGACACTATTGCATAACCTAGTGGTATGGGTAATGGACTGCCGAGACGAGGTCTCGGGTTCGATCCCAGGTTTTACCATGGCACCATTTTCGAAGTTATGTGTGTATTTATCGCTGGCTTATAAGTGCTCAGTTAATGGCAATAGGCTCGCCACCTATTACATTGGGACCTAAACATAAACTGGCGACATGTGGGTGCTAGCACCTCTGCCTAACCCTTCGGGGGTATAGGCGTGAGTTTATGTTATGTTACTATTGCATGAGTTTACTTATTTTCTTATAAAGAAACAAGACATCGATCTAGTTTATTTTATTAACACAAATCTATGTTACTTTTGGTTCAATTAGACTTAAGCAGTGATTTATAGATCTCAAAGTGTATAGGAACTTTTGGAGCCCACTGTATATAATATTGCCAGAGCACGGCATATCGGACATGGCGGAATTATTTAAGTAAGTTGTAATGAAAGCCTCTTAATTGTCTCGATGCTGCGTGCTTTTTCGTTCATTGTAATAGCACCTTTTGTATCCATTTCTTTTGTGCCTAATCTAACTGATTGGTAATTTGCAACTTAATTACTACAGCCCACTACCTGCAATTGTCCCAATTAAGTATTTGGGGTCAGCATATTATCACAGATTCCCTAAATATGCTATTACAAATATCAATCTCCTGGGTAAAAAAAAGAAGGAAGAGAGGAGAAGGAAGGAAGGGAGTTACTAATAACTCCTTTCCTTGAGATCTCTTCTCTTGAGCCTTCCTTTGAGCTTAATAGTTTTATCAAATGCGTATCAAATTAACATTGTTGAAATAATATGTAGTTAGACAGTAGGTGAACTGTGATGGTAACGTGGGCTACCTAACATTCACTATCACTGCGATCGAATGTAGAACCTATGTTCAGAAATATTTGGGTTGCTTTTTACTTGTAAGGTTTGTGCCATAGATCATTCTACCTTCTTACTCGAACTACTTTCGTGGAATAATAACAGTTTTTACGGAGCGATTACCATCTAAACTGTCTTAATTGGTTAGATGAACAAGAACACTAGTAATAAGTATACAATTCACGTCATAAGTAATTATATTTATTTATATATTAAAGAAATATTTAGAGAGTAATTAAAAGTAAAATCTAGGTCGTAACGTGGTGTGGTCTGAAAGCGTAAAATTAAAGAGACAACAGCGAATTAAATATTTTATAACCCGACTACAATTCAGTTGATTACTTATCTGTTGGACACTGAAACACTATCACTGTTTCTACTTAAGTATATATAAGTTAAATTAATATATAATCTACTATCTAGTGTTAGTAGCTTTCACTAGAATTCACAATTTCAATTTTGAATGCAAGATAGTATCTGAATAATCAAACCGTAATCGTAAGTAGATACAAATTGCGCAGAGCGGTTAGCGATTAACATTAAATATAATATCTTTCTCGTAGTGGCAAGTACGATCAGTGGCGTGTATCAACCTACAGTGTTTTTAGACAGGGTAGGCAGTAATAGTTACAATTTCAAAGTTACTTACCTAGCAATCATGGGCATGCATTCCATAGAGACAAATAGACACTGTATGCCCTACCTGTATCATTAAATTATGTGTATTTTATTTAATATGTACGTAGTAGTACATAATAATTTAAGTGATTTGGGTATTGCGCACCACTGAGTGCTCAATCGCACACAGTGGTTAAACAGATGTGTAAATTTTCTTACGAACATCTATGGCAGTCGTTACGAGTGTTTGTAGCCCTAAAAAGTTCAATAACTGGTCTATATACAATGCTTCGAACTCACCAATGAGTTGACAAGTGGTTCAGTCAAATCTGCAATAACACTGGTAAAAGCAGACCCCAGACTCTGAGGTCTAAAGCTAGGATGAAGATTTTATTAAAATAGATAGATACAGCCCAGATAAACTCATAAATAAACTCATAATATGATAGCCCCACCAAGATTTTTGGGGACAAGACAAACTCACCAATCAGTCAGAAAGTTGTTTAACCAACGAGGTTCTAGGGGTTCGTAACTCAAAACAGCATTCGCTCCGACAAAGGCCAAGAAAAGTCAAATCAAGAGAAATACTAGAAATGGTATTCTTACGACATCTAACAACGAAAGTGTCATTACTAGACATGTGACCCACTTAATTTGGACTACCCCATCCCTTTCCATGCGGTGTCGTACACTAAGGTATACGACAGTCCAATATCAGACAGATATAATACAGCCCAGACTCAGCCTCAGATGTAGGGCTCGAGTGAACAATAGGTACCCGGAATAAGATAAATACATGGGATCGAATACAATGATTAGTGAAATGTGGGTGTTAATTCACGTAGTATGTATGTATAAAAGTATTCTAAGCGAATCATTATCATCAACAGTGTTATCCCGGTTGAATCCAAACTTGTGATTTGGAATCCAGAGCCCGCTCTCCCACTCTTTCTCTTTCTGGTGAGCATTTTGACTCTCCAACACCGTAGGGAGCTTGCAATAGTCTTTCGTCTTCCATTAATCAGAAGGTGGGCAGGCATGCAGGTGAGATTTGCTTGGGCCCTCTCGGTTCAATCAATCAAATAAATCAGTCAGTTAGCCCATCGTAGTCCACTGCTTAACAGTGTCCATCAGAATGGAAATAGTAGCAATTAAGTAGCAATTTTTGATCACTGTCTCGATACTAAATGAGGCAGGCAACCAGCCATTCTGACGGACACGCCCAATGTTGTGATAGTTTGGCCTATTGTTTCCACGCTGACCAGACGGGTTGATATAGGGTTGTATTAAAGGGTTTCATTATTATATTCAATATTCTCTTCTCTCGCAGCGATATCGTCTGCGTATTTTTCCATTAACCACATCTTACGACGTCCTTCGAATGAGATGGGGTGGTGTAATTATTTCTCCGACACCACCCGAATGAACATGGCTATAAACATAATATAATCCACACTACAAAAGAAGCACAAAAAGAACCCACCCTTCGATGTTCGCGAGTTAAAAGAAAAGCGCAGTAACAGGCATACAGGTTTCGTAACAAAGCCAAAATGTCGATGCAATTAAGAAGATATTAATTAGGTACGTTGTTAATTATTATCAGACTAACATCAATAATAATATTCAAAGTTGTGTCTAGTTATTATAAGGATAATGTGTAATTTGATATTGTGAAAGGATATTTACAGAGCAATAATTTTCTTATTACGAATAAATTTTGAAAATTCACAGAATATTAGGTTTTACGATAAGTTATTCAAACTTGTTTAATTATTTCCATCATACTTACAAGTCAATACATTTTGTCTGAATTAAGTAAAATAAATTATTTTAAAAAACCCAACTTTAAATTCTAATAATATTATTAAAAATAAAGTTTGAAATTGTTTGAATAATATAATATTAGGTACTTTAAAGGTAGTAAACAGTACATATGTGCTTCCTAGTGTGTAGCATTATTACATATTTTTAATTAGGTATAAGTATTTTTTTATATTCAGTAAAACACGGAATATTAAACTTACCTTCATTGGAGTCAATTTCAGCGATGGGAGCGACGGAAGTAATTTGGAAAAATAATAATCCCACTAAATATAAATGAATACAATAAACCATCATGTCCCGATATATTTGACAGCGCACATAAATAATATATTTTATTTAATAAATAATTCGCGTTTACGTATTTAAGTTCGCAATGCGCTAGCGCCGATCGAGAGTGTGACGTGCGCTTTCGCTGCAGTGGTTACCAACCGACTAACCAATAAAGTTGCCGATGCCGCCACGCTCTTTTGGATCTGCACAGTTAACTGCACGACTTGAAAAGGTATAAAGTTCAAATCTGAATTTACAGTACAGGGGTTATATAGGATGCAGTGACAAGGGGTCCCATTTACCCAATTCCTGCTGGCTCCCTTTCGCAGAGATGTTTACATTGTGACTAATTCAGTGGCGGATTCACCAGGAAGCAAAGGAAGCAATTGCTTGGGGTCCCGCTTGGAGAGGGGCTCCAAAATTTGATTTTTTTTTAAAACGTATTTGAAAATGTAAAAATAATTAAAAAGGCAGTGATTTAAGCCTACTGTTTATCGAAAAAGACAGGATTCGAGAACTTGACTTTGATGATATTATCTATCAATTTGCGACTGAAAAAAGTAGAAAGAAGTTGTAATAGAGTAGAATTTTTATTATGGTTCAAATGATATATTAATCTTGCAAAATTAATTTGATTTTTTTTATTTAAAAAGAAGAGTTATATTAAAACGAGGGCCTCAAAAAGTTGTTGCTTGAGGCCCCGTCGGAGGTAAATCTGGCACTGGACTAATTAGGTAGGTAAGAAGTTTTTTATACTGACTTCCCTTTTGTAAATGTTCACTCTTTGCACATGAAGTGGGGTGAACACAAATAGCAAACATTAAATAAATGATATAGGTATACCTACAGGGTGCAAGGGGAGCACCCCCAAAACCGATGGCCCCTGGTAGTACTCCTGCAACTGCCATGCAAGATGCGCTGGTCCGATTACCGCTGTGCAAATATTTGTATACATGAATATTTGCATTGGTCTGGGTGTTTTATCTATAATGTGTATGTATTTACAACAAAAATAAGTATCTAAACATATTATGTCAATCCGCATTCTAGAATCCAGAAGATAAGCTAGTTAAGCTATGCTAACCATGAGTCTAGGTGGCGTTAAGTAGATCCTAGAATATTTATTAGTTTTATAATAATATAAAATTGTGATGAATAGTGTAAATGAATATCTTCTCATTACTTTAAGTCACACGCTTTAAGTTACTGTCGCATAAATCAGCAAAGAATGAGTTTTTAAGTCATAATTGCCCTCATTATTATCACGGTGACAGTACATACACGGTGACCCTGTTGCGAAAAGTGTGCACATATTTAAATAAATTCCTATGTAGCCTAGTGGTATGGATAATGGAACGCTGAGACGAGGTCTCGGGTGCGATCCCAGGTTTTACCATGGCACACACTAACGATTTTCGAAGCTTTTCGAAGTTATGTGTGGTATTTATCGCAGGTTTATATCTAAGTGCTCGGTTAATGGCAATAGGCAATAGGCTCGTCACCTTATTACATTGGGACCTAAACATAAACTGGCGAAATATGGGTGCTAGCACGTTTGTCTACCCCTTCGGGGATATAGGCGTGAGTTTATGAGAGTTATGTACTTTTGGAACATTCATCTATCTTCTACTATCATCATCAAAACGTCATTCCGGGTTCCGTATCATCTAAAAATGTTTGGTCTGAGCCGCTCTGTTTCTCTTTCTCTATATACCTATTTCTCTAACATTATAATAACACCTTCGATGTATACGGGTAGGTATGTCCAACTGATATGTTAAAGCAATTAAAAAAAAAACTATAACAGCAACAGCTGTTCGACCCCCAAAATTGAAAGGAAAGCCTGAGCTATAAAATCCTCCGTTAGGTGTACCAGCTACCAGGCTAGCTTAGTCCTAAAGATTTTAGTGAATTCCCAGATAGTGTATCTACACCCATACATAATTTGTCGTCTACAATTATTCTAAAGTAAGCATAGCTAGTTATAGACGGCGTGCTAAGGACTTGAGGCTCGCCTGAACGGAGCTTCGGCACCTCTACGGCCAGTAAAGCTACATTGTAAACAACAGCATCACTTTTCAGGTCACAGTATTGCCAACAAGTAACGCCTATTGATTGCGCATGCGTGAAAATTTCCTACCCCTGGGGTAGTCACTGTTCAACGTTGTTTGCAACAACATATGGTTCATAAAAACATGGTTGTTTTCGGAAATTAAGTGATCAAAAACATAATGGGTAATCAGTTTAAAAACGTGGCGGTGATCGCTTGCCTAAAAACCTTTCTTTTCGCTTTCAACATCGTGTTTTGGGTACGTAATCGCTAATATTATGAGTATTTGTTATTATGTACACACTAGTGTAACGCCTTGCAATATTTAAGTGTATTGTTTAAAAAATTAAGTAATAGTCTTAGGTAATTACAAGCACAAACTCATCAATAGCCTAAAAATTAAAACGTAAATAAAAATCGTTTTTACCACTTTATTTTGCGTCCATATGGCTGCCTGTATTTACAAAAAAAAATATCTATGTATGTTTATCCGCATTCTAGAATCTGTTACACAAGCTAGTTTAACTATGCTTGCCACGGGTCTAGGTGACGTTGTGTAGATTGTCCTAAAATATTAAAAAAAAAAAGAACTGGCAAGAAGAACCGACGTTAGGGGTGACAGGCGTGTTCGAAGATAGCGCAAAGTTCAGGATTAAAATTCGAAAATTGGAACTTGGGTTCTTAGGTGAACCTCGATGCACCTTTTTTTAATATTCGTACAAATCCCAAGGAAGCCGGTTGGGGAGGTCATGTCTGACTCGAACCGACTAAAACGCACGCCGTCTTCAGGTGTCCGTGGACCACGATTTCCCCATTTAGCACCCAGGTATGGGGAGGAGCGCATATCGCATGGGGCCTGCTTCTACTAGGGTGACAAACGCTGAGACGATCATGATGATAACCTGCATGGTAGTGTTCCAAACCGTTTGAAATTTTATATTACATTCAGTAATATAACTTATATGCAAATAATAGGCAAATAATCGTTTAGCTAAGCTATAAGTTAATAAAAAGCCATTACCATATGCAATAACGTATAATAAACCCGCAATTATAGATTTTCGCAGTAACTATGAAGTACTTACACATAATACCGGTTGGTATCGGTAAATATTATTTGAGCAGCATATTACTCGATACAACACCAGTAAAAAGTATTTAATGGCACTTAGACAATATCTACTATCTAATAGAAACCAAAGTGAAACCGGTTCTTGCGTGCACAAAATATTAAACGATTACCTACCAACCAAGTTAGGTATATTGTTATAGGTAAACGATGACTT
Organism: Pelosia muscerda; assembly: GCA_963691645.1. NCBI lineage: Eukaryota > Metazoa > Arthropoda > Insecta > Lepidoptera > Erebidae > Pelosia > Pelosia muscerda. The sequence continues at coordinate 13,928,525 of OY829100.1, forward strand.
CTGAGTCGTCGAAGTAGTGAACGCGACTGCTATGCAGGAGACACACGGGTTCGATGCCCGTACAGTGTAATTACTTGTACGTATTTACACTGGACTGGTTGTTTCTGTGTATAATAATAGCTGACCCGCGCAACTTCGTCTGCGTCACCTTGTGTTTGCAACATTTTTCACCAGTTGGTTGTAGCATGATGTTATATGCGTGTAAACCTTCCTCTTCTATCACTCTATTTATTAAAAAAAACCATATCAAAATCCGTTGCAAAGATTTAAGAAAACGACTTGGGTTAAACTATGTAGTGATTTAGCACTTTAGCAAAATTTGCACCCTTACCAAAAGTAATAAACAGAGCACCAGCTAAAATATTGTATTAAGTACAACTCTTTGTACCTGTCTTATACAAATAATATAATTTGAATTTGAAAAAAAATATGTGCATTTATTTACAAAAAAATGTATCTGCGTATATCCGCGTACTAGAACCCATACACGGAGGACCGAACACTAGGTAGCTAAGCTATGCTTATAATGGCTCTAGGTGGCGTTGTGTAGATTTTTTGCCCAAATTCTGGTGCAGGCTTAACTCTGGCGGGGACTAAAGCGGTAATCACTCCCCGAAAAGTCTATAGCAGTGCAAATTATGGACACAAATCGTTATGTTAACGATGATGATGACGAGTAAAACCACTTAAAAATGTAATCTTACAGCTTACAGGACTATTGCTGTTCATCGTGGGATTATGGGCTGAATTCAACCTGCACAAGTACATGGATTTATCACCAGAGTTCTCAGGGACAGCACCTCATGTTATAATCGGAATTGCCTGTCTGATAATCATCGTTACGTCAATTGCATTCTCCTGCATCATTAAAGGCCAACCTGTACTCCTTTATATCGTTAGTTGATTTTTTTTTACTATGTATTAATGTATTATCGTACTATTTATAAGCATTTAAATGTACGTTTATATTTTCATTTTACTGTAGTGAACAGTAAATATATTTAACGGAGGTGGGACATGAAGCTATTCTCCGTCCTAGTTGAGTCGACTGACTGGGGAAGTAGGTACCTCCGCCCTACAGCAAAAAAGGGCTACAGTAAATATTAGATGTTAAATAGATAACTAAATTTTAAACTATAAAACAAAAATATAACAAGGGTTTAGTTAATTGTATGGGCATAAATAGATAGATGAATAGCTAGTACTATTTCATTTTATGGTAGAACGTGCAAACATACATACTTATGCACACGCCCGTAATTCCCAAAGGGGTAGACAGAGGTGTATTAAACACCCACGTTTCGCCAACTATGATTTTCGGTTCCACGTAATAGGGGGCGAGCCTATTGCCGCCAGTCGGGCACTTTGTAAAATAATGGGTATGCCGAAAATAAATTCCTAACCGAAAATGTTGCAGTTAAATAAATTAGAAAAGAAAAAAAATTTTAACTCGATTGCTTGCTATACGATGTAAATCGCAAGGAAATTAATTACGTGCCTAGCCGCACAAGCAATAATGAATGTACAAAGTGCACTTATTATTTATTGATCCCTTACTTTTTTTTCCAGTATGGTGGTTGTTTAGCTTGTATCTTCATGATGGATGCAGGTGTGGGCGTTGCAGTTTCATGCTATCGAGATACTTTTGCCAAGAGTCTGCGGGACGGACTCACTCAAACCATCACGAGCTCTAACCAGACTAAAACTAATTTTGACTTCACACAAGAAACAGTAAGTGTTACCCAGATAATATCATTCGTAATATATGCCTCACACTAAAAGCACACAATAATGTAGACGGATACGTGTGAAGCCGCAGTCTTTGTATTTTCACATTATCTTCAGCACCTACTACTAATGCATCTTACTAAAGAAAATATCCATAATAGAAAGTTTATTGAACAATGTGGATAGCCGCTTTGTATAAATGCAACCAATGTAAGGGATTTAGCCACAGATATCCGAGATTTAGCTGTATTATCTACTTGAATAGAGATTTTCAACGCTAAATACCCACTTTGTTGTTTGCAATTTGATACCTTATCATCAGCAACTCGGTCAATTTAAGAAGTCAAGTCAAGTAAGAAGACTTCTCGCCCTACCCCAATATATAATTTCTTGTAATGGATTTCCGCCAGGTAACGCCTACATCTGTATCGTATCAGTCAATTAATTCTACTTCCTCTATTGCGACAGTTCCACTGCTGTGGCGTATCCAACTACACCGACTGGACGCTGCTGTCACCGCACAAGGTGATTCCTCGATCGTGCTGCCTAGACCTTCAGAACTGTGTTACTGCCAATTACAGTAAAGTCTTCCAACGTGTAAGTTTATTCATGTTATGCTCAATATCCAAATGAGTTTCTTGTTAGAGTAGTAGGATAAGTAAGTAGTTAAATCGGTACAAAACACTTGGTGGTAAGTGTACCTATATGTGATTTGTGATTAGGTAATCTGTGTCTCGGGCCCGGTCACATTTTGCAGTCGAGTAACTAGTGCCTGTACTACTAGTATTTTGATTTAAAAAAAAGAAAACGATAGCGTAAAGACACAAACTTTTATAAGGACAAACTCAATGTTTTTCTTCATTGCTTAACTTTATTTTTTATAAAACTTAGAAGGTAGACAAACAAACATTCCACCTGAATGGAAAGCGGTTACCGTAGCCTATGGACGTTTGCAACACCAAAGGAGTCATGTCACACTCGTGCTACCGACCAGAAAAGGAGGAGGGGAGGGGAAAAGTGTTGAAGATTAAGACATTCTGGTCAGTGTAGAAAACGAAACTACGAAAGGGGGTTTCATATCATCACATAGTATGTAAACAGAAGCTCTCGGACTCTCGGTCTTCCCACTGACAATACCAAATTATATCTGAATTTTATTTAAGTTGGTAACTATGATGCGTATTACATATTTATATATATATATATATATATATATATATTTTATAATTATTCATCATTCCCTGAACCTTTTTCCCAATTCAGTTGGGGTCGGCTTTCCAGTCTAACTGTGATGCGGCTGAACTTCGGTTGGACTTTTGAGGGCTCCAACTACCCGTAACGACTGCCATAGATGTTTGTATGGCAACCGGGACCGACGGCTTAACGTGCTCTCCGAGGCACTTATAAACCTGCGATAAATACACACATAACTTCGAAAAGCATCGAAAAGTCATTGGTGTGTGCTATGGTAAACCTGGGATCGAACTCGAGACCTCGTCTCAGCAGTCCATTACCCATACCACTAGGCTACCGCGACTTCCTTATTTCATATTCCATATTTTATAATTATTATATTTATTATATACCTATGCGTATATTTTTTTCATTTCAGGGCTGCTACGAGGTTATTACAGAGTATGTGCAGAACAATATGGAAATACTGTTGGGAATCGCGATCGGTACAGCTTTCCTGCCGCTCATTGGCACTCTACTGTCCTGCTTCCTCGCCAGTTACATCAAAAAATCCAAATACGACGCCGTAAACTAATGACTGATTTTCATACCTGAATCTTTAATTCTTTTTTAAACTTTCGACTGACGCTATCCATATTGGACATTGGCATTATATTTAAAGAAAATTATACTACAAATTATTAGTCTTTATGTGTAAAAATTATATACTTACGTACATATTCTTTGTGAAAAAATTATAGTCATATTTTTAAATGTTATTAAATTTGAATCAAGTATCTATATGATATTTTTATTTAACTTCTTATGCGTAACTTGCATTCATTTGACTTCGATAGATATAGATTTATTACCCAGTTGTTTCGTGGGTACCTACAGTCTACTTCATTCACTATCAGAACTTTTTTTGTCGTCCTCAGTTTCAGCGGGCTGGTCTTGTTTATAATGTCTATATTCTGGTTTCAATTCCCACGTATTTTTATGCGGATTCTTGAAATTATAATTACAAATTTCTTTTAATATTTCCTTCAAGTACACGGTAGGTTGCTGAGTGATCTGTAAAAAAATATCCAAAATTATAGGTAGTTACCTGCTATGGGTAGGTACCTACCTACCTATATTAGGTAGTCAGATGAAATTAAAAAATATAAAGTTTCTTTGTGTGTGCTTCAATAACTTTAAAAGTTCTAAATCGATAGAGCTCAAAATGACATTAAATCGCTCACCGACGGGTTTTATCAATTTTTGAGTTTGCCCTCGGGTGATGCCAGGATCCAGCCTGCTAACCACAGATAGGTATCCGTGCTGCTAACCATCTTCGTTACGTTAGACGATCATTCGAGGTGAAATTGTCCAGGGTGTTTTATATAGATAGATAACTTTCATTAGCAGTCATCATCATCTTCCTACAGTCCCGGGTCCTTTAAGCGGGGCGTGAAAAAGCATCTGATGAGGCCGTCAAGCTGAGCGCCACCATTGTAACAGTACATGTTTGTAATGGTGACCCTCTTTCATGAGACTTTGCCTTCAGCTTAACATCAGGCGGGGTGAAGTCAAATTGACGTGCCATAAATAAAAAAATAACATAATTACTTATTAATAATTTGATGGTTTTGCAATCAGATGACATTCTATAATAATTGAATAGGTGTATAATAGTAACCTTTTGCAAGTCTTTCAACTTGTAATACTGATGTCTCTCAAATGCAGCAAATAGCATATCGAGTACAACATCCTTGTCGTCTCTGACTTTCTTGCCTTCTGCTTTCTTTTTTTTCAGCGTTTTCAGATCGTAAATCTGTGCCTAATAAAATAATTAAAAATGTTGTCTATAATGCCTAATCAAATCTAAACCCACAAAGAAGGGACCATGAACTCGATAACATTTTGACCTCTTTTTACTTTAATACACCAGAAATAATATCTGCGTAGCAGATGCTGACAAAATCAGCATCTGCTACGCAGGAGTGGCAGGTTCAATTCCCGTTCAGTGCGGGTCTGGGTGTTTCTATGTAGGTATATTATGTATGAATTTACAAAAAAAAATATCTGAGTATGTTTATCCGTATTCTAGAACCCATAACAATAGCTAATTTGTATCCCTACTCTGTCAGGTTTGCAGATATACGGTCGATGTCGAGACACAGGACTACCACTTTCCGAGGTTGCCTGGAGTTTGCGGCGATCTCTCCACCAATTAGGAACCTAAAATCAAAATACTGATTTAAAATAAGGCAGGTACAAAGCCCTTCTACAATGACGTATACATAGTTTGTATGACTGCCATGATTTATTGTTCATTATACTTACATTGTGATTTTATAAAAAAATGATTTTGGGCATAGTTTCGACACCTAGCAAATTCGTCTGGCAATTTTATTTGACCGAAAAAAAAATTATAGGTACTTCATGGGAATAATTAACAGGCGAAGAGAGGAATGTCTGAGACGTGTTAGAAATACGTTTTATTTAGCCAAAAAATAATACTTTCAGACGATTTTACTACCGACTGAGCCAAAAATCTTTTCTTTCGAAACGACTATAAAATCACACGGAACTCCTCTCTTCAAAGTATTTTCATGTCTCCATGTGTGTACCCATATGAAATACAAGTTTTCTTCCTCTCTCGTGTTCTATTTTTATGGCTGTTTTGAAGTAGATTAGACTCACTTCGTCTCTTCACGTGGCTGTCGTAGAAGGCGACTAACCCCTCGTTGACTAACCACTACTACTACTAACCCAAGGTTGAAAATATATTTGACAAGTGTGAACTCAAATGTGTTTTAAACTTGTATCATACAGTCTCAGTAATTGTGTTTCAACTTGTTTCTTGGTAAAACGAGTGGTGAGATCTCCAATCGAAACTGAACATAAATAGATTAGAGACCACTGTTTTATTTCAAAAAAGCATTCCAAATTGAGAACCTTAATTGTTGATATTAAAATTAGACATTTCATCATATTTTCAATAATTACCTGCGCCATTCCTTCTTAAAAGCAACACTACACAGTTTATATTTTAAAAAGACTAACTACTTTATCAGTCAACACAGATAAGCTAGCTAATCTTTAGAAACAAAGTGTTTCGGTAAGCAGACCACTGCACTGATATGACGATACGTTATTAAACGAAAGAGGTCGAGGTTTTGCTGAAACGGGGTACATAGGCAGAGATTACCTAAATAGGTGCAATGTAGATATACCTAATGCTGGTAGGGTTTATACTCCAGATGTTTAATTCTGGTATCGAGCCAGCTTATGGCAGCAGAAAACAGCCACAACACGACACAAACTCACAAGATATGCTGTCGCCGTGTACCTACAATGTTACCAACTCAAAATAATACCACTCGTTTTTATTTTCAGTTCAGTTTTATTAAAATGAAGAGTTGTAGTAAATTAGGAATGTTGTAACTTTGAGTGTCCTGTAATTTTTAATCAAATCTATTAATAGCGCGACGGCGGCAATAAGGCTCGCCCCCACTTACGTGGGACCGAAAATCAGTTGGCGAAATGTGGGTATTTAATACACCTCTGCCTACCCCTTCGGGGATTACGATGTATGTATGAATGTATTAATAAATTTTCGCGTAATGCTATAAAAGTAATGAATTCTATGTCCCTACTAGACTGTTAGATTTTTTTGCATAATGACCAAGTTGGCACTGGAGTTTCATAACTCTAATACATTAACAATATGCCTACTTAAAAACTTAAACAAAATAAATAAAATATTAACATTTCAGTGTAAAGTAAAATATTTATTCCTGATAATGAAGAGACTGATATATACAAACAGAAAACCTCGTTAAAAAAGAAATTAACCCAATATAGATGAGAAATTAACAGAATTCAAATTATTATGAATAAGTTGAGATAATAAGGCCAGTCTCACACTTTGATTATATTGACACTCATTTGTCTATCCCGAACATGTAGATAATAGGCACGTCATATCTGGGACGTTGAGTACAAAATTGCCGAGCCTATCTTACAGGTTTACACTTATTCACTATCAGAACTATTTTTGTCCTCCTTAGTTTCAGCGGGCTGGTCTTGTTTATAATGTCTATATTCTGGTTTCAATTCCCACATATTTTTGTGAGGATTCTTCAAATTATAATTACATACTTCTTTTAATATTTCTTTCAAGTAGACAATAGGTTGTTTTGTGATCTGTAAAAAAAAATACAAACATGTGATAATCTATACTATTATATAATTGTAAAAAGTTTATGTTTGTCAGAGATGGACGCAAAAACTACTGAACGGATTTCGATGCGGTTTTTTTGTTTGAAGGGGTTTTGTCCAACTTAAAATCTTAAGTTTGTTTGATTGCGATTGGTTAAGTAGAAACAGAGTTATGATTAGTAATATAGAATTTAAGTTGCACAGATGGCACTTAGGTCGCGATAACCGGCAGCCATACGGGCAAAGCCGCGGGCATATAGCCTATACCCGCGGCTTCGCCCGCGTGGCTGTCGGTTATAAATGTTCAACGCAACGTTTTTATACATATGTTTATGAAAACATTGCGTTGAATTGAGTACACTCTATTAACTTCAAAGTTGTGCATTGGTTTCAATCAATGAAATTTCGATAAGACATAACCAGCTTCAAAAAAAGATTTCATGATTTTTTCGCACTGATAGAAGCGCTGCAATCGCGTCATAGGACTTGATTACGAATTTATACCTGGCAATACCAATTTCTATGCTGCTAGTATACTACTTACTAGTCCTAGTAATATTGTAAATATGAAAATTTGTGAAGTGTGTGTATGTTTGGATGTTTGTTACTCTATCACACACTAATGGTCTAATTACAAAATCAATTTTTTTAAATAGCTTCTGCAGCAGAAACGCAGCAATTTTGCCAGTGTAGCAATATGGTAAAAATAAATGTAATACTGAGACATTCAGGGCTGAATAAATCTGGTGGAAACATTGATTCAGAGATAGATTAAAGCCTGGAATAACACATAGGTTACTTTGTATCCAAGGAATATGTTCAAATGGGTTATGGGAATGGGATCAAAATTCAACACAGTGAAGCCGAAAGCATTCCTCTTTTTCATGAGAAGAACCTTACTTAACATGATCATTGACAACTTATCTAGAACTACGATTGGATTTGTAAAATTAGTAACCTTTTGTAAGTCTTTTATATTGTAATACTGATGTTTCTCAAATGCAGCAAATAGCATATTGAGTACAGCATCCTTGTCATCTCTGGCTTTCTTGCCTTCAGCTGTTTTCTTCTTCAGGTAGTCAATCTGTAATAAAATAATGAATAATATTCTCAGGTAATGAATAATACATAAAATATTTTGAGGGTAAAGTATCATAAACTCAATAATATTAAACTTTTTAATGTTCAGATTTTATTTTTAGATTTTAGATTATTTATCAATTGTATTGTAATAATTACAGGAATCGAAAAAAATACTAAATCAGGTATTGCATTTCATTCATAGTCTTATTCATGTTCATTAATGCCTATGTCACATGTCAACTTGCATAGGTCTTTACAGTTTTAGAGTTGTGATTACAAGAAGTACATGGTCACACAATATGTATTTTACTTATATGTATACTTTCAGCTCAGCCACATCTTAGACTAGAAAGTCAACCCCAACTGAGTAGAGAATAGGCTCAGAGAATGATTACGTATACTTTGACTTACATTATACTTATGATCAGCCACAGGTTTGAAGTTTTGCACTATCCTGTCCAATTGCTGAACCTGTCTCTGTGGCATTGAAGCTTTTCTAATAGACTCTGACTTTAGCTTATAATACATTGTATCAGCATATGGTCGACACTCAAGCTTCTGTACAATCCTTCCTTCCATATAAAGCTTCTCAGATTCAGGTACTACCGCATCTGTATTTGCAGCTGAAATAGGCATTGGCACTGATAAGAATTGCATACAGTAATGTTTACTAAACAAGAATAGTGTTATCAGTATCCAATAACCAAACTAACACACCATATTATAGAGTTTTTTTTTTCAGATTATTACCGCCTAAAACTTAATGTTCTACAGTAAAATTCTTGATGAAATTAAGCACACAATTTAAAATAATAGTCCCAAAGGACTACAGTAGATATTGACATTGTTGGTACTACTCATTTCATATCAGTATGTGAGAATTTCTTCTCAAGCAAGAGCATCTTGGGCTGACTAGATCTATAGAGACTTCAAACTTATCTTATGCAGTAAAAAAAGCAGTCCAAATCATGTATATAGGCTGGGGAAACATATGAGCGCCTGAAGTAAGCAATAAACGGCAGTGGTCTTTATATATGAATTGATCTACAATCAGTTATTGGTTTACTGCACAACAGTACTTATTTAAATACCTTTTACTTACGGATCACGTGTGAAAATACACCTAAAGACTGTCTAGTGACATTGGACACGTCAAGACGATGTTCCTTTGGTATGTTCTGTTCCCCAGCATCTTTCAAGCAAAGAACAGCTTCCGACAGCGATAATTGCACTTGAGCTCGTTGTCCTGGCACCCGTGATATCTTTAACTTGCCAACTTCAATGTTCCCTTGTGCTTTTTCCCATTTGTTGGCTATATATTTAGGAACTTTTACCAGCCAAACACCTCTTCCAGTGTTAGACAAATCCAACTCACGGTCAATGTGTGGGGCTCCAGTAGTAGGTGCTGTCATTTTTATATACGTAATATCAAGTCAGTCTTGTTATTTAGTGAAAATTAATGTTAAAAGCATTTGGCATGATATTCTAATCTTCTGATGCACTGATCAATGACTTTGACTGGCACTATGACTGGCACTGAAAATTGAACAACGCAGTGCTCTTGCTTGTTGGCTGGCTGACAATGACATGAATGACATGTGTAAGTCTATAACAATATGACATATGTCATTTCACGTCGTGTTTCGCATTATAAGTGCATTTATGACATCTACAAATTAGTATTATAGATATGGTACTTGCCCGACCGAAATCAAGACGCAGATTTATAATAAGTAGCCGTAAACATGGTGTAATGTTTAGCGGATGGAACAAGATCTTAAATATTTATAATTACATAAGTACTTAAGTTTATGTGCCAAAGAGACAGTTGGAAGTTGGTTGACTTATACTCATACTCAAATACGGTAGTTCTCATTAAAAAGCTATGGGTATGTCAATATTTCTGTAAATGCCACTGTTGTCAAATATGTCGAGATTTCTAAATAATTGCAATAGTATCGAATAGTATACATATACATTCGAATGAATTACTTGGATGTTCTTAGCCTATTGTTCGGAATGCTTAACAGTTAATATTGCACTTTTAGTAGGGACCGTGGACAGTAAAGTAATGTGAAATCATGTTCGGTTACAGTAAAGAAGCAGTTAGAGTGAAAGTCAAGGTTTGTATTGTGTTAGTTTATTTTTTCTCTCAATTATAACATGAAACATCTGTTTGATTTAAGGTTTCAACATGTTTATTAAACATATCTCAATTCTGTTTATATTTTGAGCAGCTTTTTACTAGCTTCTCACTATATTATCAGTAGGTAATCAATATTTGGAAATCCCATTGTGAATATGTAAGTGTGTCAGAAAAGCTCAGTGTTTGGAACCAAATTACGTATAGTTTTATGGAAATCTTAAATTAACGGCATTTTAGCTAGTGTAACTGTAATGCAATATAAATTTCAATTTCTTCATAGGTAGATAATATTGTTAATTCACTTTTATTTTCTGAACAGAAATGCGAAGGCAAGCTGCAACCAGAATTACGAAAGTTTTCAGTTGATCCTCAGATAACTTCTCTAGAAGTGTTACAGAGCATTTTGGTGAAAGCTTTTGATATAAAATCTGACTTTACACTCTCATATAGAAGTGTTGATGATTATGGCCAAGAGATCTATTTACCACTCCTATCTGACTGGGACTTGGATGCTGCTTTTCTTAAGTAAGTAGATACATATAACTTGCTAAAGCAAAATTTAACAATAAGTGGATTTATACAATAAATTAATAGATGTAAAAAGAGTTTAACTTAGGCAAAAAGTTTTATGGAAAAAGTATCTTATTTTTTTTATAAAATTCTAATGTTTAAGTAGGACCCCTTTTAGACACTGTGATTAAACTGCTTTGACATTTTGGTCCTAGCCAAGTTCAGTGGGGGACAAAAGTCCTGGTCAATTTCAAAATAAAATTGTATAAAGTGATTTCACTTCACCATTACTAGTTTTAGAACCTACTGAATTATGGATCTACTTGTGTAATTAAGTTTAGAATCCTACTTGCACAAGTTTACCTATTTTCTTATAAAGAAACAAGACATCAATCTAGTTTAGTTTACTAACACTATCTATGTTACTTTTGGTTAAAGTAGATTATGCTGTCAAAGGATTGTAAATCTTGAGGTAACCAGTAATTTTTGGAGCCCACTCTACATTAATATTTTTATAAACAATGATTTGTTATTAAACATTCATTGCTGTATATGGTCCAAACAAATAATATAGTTCATTTATAAATAACATATAAAATGGTTTATAAATGATATGCAAGTATAAAGAATCAATATATAAACACTGTTTAACCATCTTTTGCATTATTAGGGCACATAATATAGCCATCACACAGAAATCAGAGCCATGTGTTCAGTTGAAAGTAGATATGAAGCCTTTTGCCGAAGCATCCGAAGATTGGGAACCACCAAGTGTGACTTCTACTACTCCATTAATCAATCAAAATTATAAGGAACAGCCTACAGTTGCTCCTGTCCAGCAACAAAATGAGAAGCAAGAAACACAGACTGGTTTTCAAGGAATGATCATGAACCAGGTATGTTTTCATCAAAAGAGAAATGTTTGAATCACCTTGACAGAAAAAATCACTCTACCACAAAATAATTTATAAGGTTTTACATGTGTGTGGTAAATCATTTATATTACAACTGATCCATTGCATCTTTGTTTACAATACAAACTAAGTTTGTTAAGAAATAAATAAACTGAATTGAAATTAAATAAAAAAAACATACATCAAAATATACTGGGGTCAATGTGGCAATAGTGGTTACAGTGGCTACAGTGATGCATTGGCCTTTGGTAATAAAGTAACAGAGATAGCTGACTGTTGCGCTCTTTCTTAGATATCACAGTATAATGTAAAACTTTCAACTAGGTAGTGTGTGACTGAAATAGAATATGTGCAGTAAGATAATTTTTGTTATGATTCATGAAAAGTTGTGCGTCGAGGTATGAATGTATTGTTTATTCTCTCTAACTTTCTGTAAAATCAGTTTATTGAGACTAGTAATCTATTATTATTTATATATATATATCTTCGCGATTCAACTAGGTATGTGAATGATGAGCCACAGTTATCTACTATAATATGTATATGTATACTTCCATAATGTTAAGAATGAACTTTTACATTTATTAATTAAATCTGTTTGGTTTTGGAAATGAATTGATTTCCTGCTCAGTAGGCGACAAGGTCATAGTCAGAAAGAAAGTCACACTAATTCCTTGTTCTGGCGTATACAGCCAAACGTGTTGTGCATTGGCAGCGCCGAATTACATGGTGGCTAAATATCATCAGCACGCAGTACCGATGCAGAAAACAAATCATTTCAGGACCACTGTGACAATATCGCCAACTATTCTTAGATCGGTGAGAGCGGTATTTGGTTTGTTTAAAATCTCTACAACGCATATAACATGACAAATCTGGCTGGGAAGAAAACATAACACTCTTATGTGTGCACGAATCGTAAGACACGAACGGAGCAATTTTTGAAATCAATGAGCACCGCTGCGCCTTGCGTGTCACGCGGTGGGATACACGGTTACTTTGATGCGGAACATGTTATTATTGAAGACAATTACATTTGTACCTACAACCGCGGTCTTGTTTCGTCGTTTAGAAATCGTGTGACAGGCAATTCTGTCTATAGATACTTACTATTTTACTTTAGTTTTGATTAGATTATACCTTACTTATCGCGTGGCCTCCTCGGACACAACATTGATCGTATTCCTGTTTTATTTGATTTTTGCACACATTGTAAAACTTTATTTCATGAAATTGAATTGAATTGTGAAAGTGAAACAAACATCTTTAAAAAAAGTAACCCACTTTTGCCGCGTTGACCCTAATATGCTATGAAAATGTAATTGTTAGTGTCTGTTATTTATTATGTAAGTTCTAAATATATAAATTAATTTACTTATTTGCTTTGCTGAAGTAATGGCTCGTTAATATTAGTAGTTTATCCAAATCCAGTGATTGCATGGGTAAATATAATTTTAACAAAAGACATCGTAATATTCAACTAACCTATCTCTTTTCCTATCTACCCTTATCTATAGTTCAAAGTTTCAAACAGACTAACATACACTTTCGACTTTATAAATTAGTAGAACATTAGCATTGTAAATATTTGTTTATTTATCTGTAAATTATTTATTTATCGATATAAAGTTGAATATTCACTTAATGAAGTTAAGATATAGCACGCCTACTATAACGTGTTACAAACGATCGTGTTTCGTCCGCAATTAGAGAGGGATGGAGGGAGCTATATGTGGTGTAGTGTATAGCTAGAACCCATCCCTCTGCCCCTGATACGCGGCCCTACACCTACCTACACGATCGCTCATTAGGTAGATAAAATGTAATGTCCATCCTTGTGATATCACAGTACAAAAAATCCATAAACAAACCTATATTTAAATTTCAACAGGTTGAAAAAACATTTAACATGGTGTCAAGAGCATTAAACCTTTATGAAGACCCTAACACGCCACCTAGGCCTCCTTTGAGTGATATAGAGTTCAGAGCATTTCTTGATGCTGTTGGACAAATTACTAATACATCTAAGCTCCGTGAAGTTATCTACTGTGGAGGTATTGATCCTAGCCTAAGGTTTGTATGAATATATATTAATTAGTACTTTGCAGGCTACCCACCTACGACAGCTATGACTTAGACTTCAAACACGCATTCTACCCTTAGCGTCCAGTGTACTATTGTAACTGATTTTCTCTTGACTCGGCACTTAGCCGGTCCTCATATGCGCGGAAAAGCATGACACATAGATCCAGGTCAGCAGGTCCTGTCAAATCTAATGGTGTCGTTATAAATCTAGCTTTATTTGATCTTAACGTAGCTTTAGATGATCTTAGTATACTACTAACTGTATATTTTCTATTTTAGGAAGGTAGTTTGGAAACATATCTTAAATGTATATCCAGACGGCATGACTGGTAAGGAACGTATGGATTATATTAAAAGAAAAGCAAACGAATACTACGCACTTAGAACTCGATGGAAAGATTGTATACAAAAAGGAATGGTTGGTGTAGTACCTAATTGACTTGTGGTTTTAGAGTTGCACACTGTTCATATTGATGGAATTGTTACAATTTCTATTTGCAGGTAAACCCTGACTTAGCTTATGTGACCGGTATGGTTCGTAAAGATGTCTTAAGAACCGACAGACATCACAACTTCTATGCTGGCAGTGACGACAATCAGAACATAGCTTCCCTCTTTAATATATTAACGACGTAAGTTCTATTCTTGTGCTTAATATGATTAAAACAGGGTCAACTTTATCGGGATATTCTTTTCAATTTCTAGTAATAAAACAAATATGTATTTCGACTCCTGTTATACTTACAAGATGTTCTTTTCTTTGCACTCAGGTACGCACTGAACCATCCTACTGTAAGCTATTGTCAAGGTATGTCAGACTTAGCGTCACCGCTGCTGGTGACGATGGGTGACGAAGCACACGCGTACATATGCCTGTGTGCGCTTATGACCCGACTATATCCAAACTTCTTACTTGATGGAGAAGCCATGACCCTAAAGTTCTCGCACTTGACTGAATCCCTACAAGTTTATGACCCCGACTTCTACAACTACTTGAAATCTCAACAGGCAGACGATTTACTGTTTTGCTATCGATGGCTACTGTTAGAAATGAAACGCGAATTTGCTTTTGATGATGCTCTTAGAATGCTGGAAGTTTTGTGGGCCTCATTACCACATAAGACTCCTACAATAGAATTATCTCTAAAAGAAAAAGAATTTGACCCTTCGATCGAAATAGACGATGACCCACCACCTCTGAGCCCCCTGGTTAAAGCACCAAGAGAAAATGCGTACACAAAAGTATGTGCAATAAGACGACAAAGTTCGAGTTTTAGTCTTGCACATGTAAAAGCGCCAAAACTTGGTACATCTAAAACAATGAACCATAGTTTGGACGAAAACGTTACGCGCAAAGTAATAACTAATAAATCTCTTCGACATTCCAAGGAGTTTCAAAGTTTAGACGACGCCGCTCTGCAACTTCAGAAACAAAAAATAGATAGATGTGAAACTGAGAAACACAAAGAAAACAGTATTTCAAAAGACTCTAAATTCCATCGTGGCAGAAGTATGAAAAGTGTACCAGAACACGAGAAATGTTCACAAGCTCAAGACACTAACGGTGCGTGGTCGAGTACAGGCAATTTAATGAATGGAACATCACATGACGTAAAAGACATACCGCTAGGGAATCAAATAAGACTGTTAAGGGATAAGATAACCATACACAATAATAAATTCTTCTCCTCGCTTGATAAACTTGACGACTCAGTTAGTATAGATTCTTCCAGTAAACCAAAAGTAAAAATGATAAAAAACTTAAATGAATTTTTAAATTTCGCGACGGGGAGTAAAGTTGGCGCAGTTACCCAGGAAAAACTGCAAAGAACTCATTCCGTCACAGAAAAAACATCTCCCAAAGAATGTCCTAGAATTACTCTTACAAATACATCTCTAGATGATATTGGAGTGCAAAATTCCAAAACGAATAAAATTAACAAGATTAATAAGAATATATATTCAGATACAAACGACGGTAGTAGCCCCGACGACTCGCAAGAGTACTACCCCATGACTACGTCTATGACGAGAGAATTAAGACTTGAATTAGAACATTTGGATCGGCAGGTTTTTGGTCCTTCATATATAAATAGGTGCAGCATGATGTGTGATACTCCTTCAGATTCAACTAGCACAGATGATAAACCGACACACGACTGCACTGAAATTAGAAAAGAGACCACACTTAGGCGACCTGAAATTCCAGAACTATTAGAAACTATAAAAAAATCCCCTCTACTTGAGACTGGCAGGTTGAACGCTAGAAGCGCCGAAGATATTTATATATGGGAAAACCCTTTACATAGGAATACGCCAACGACACGAACTTCTGCAAGTTGTCCACAAACACCCGACGAGCAAGCTGAACTAGACTTCGACGGTGACACTGGGGAAATATTTGAAGAACACTCTGGTAAAAAATCGGTCACTCCCATCCGATTATTGAGGAAAAACCAATCTTTAGAGCCCCAAGAGGCACACAAAGAACCGAAAAATTCTAGTATACATTCCAGCGAATCAGAATCTTCTGAGAAAGATGTAATCGAATCAGATAATAATGTGGATAATGGAAGAAGTAATCAAGGACAGAATAACACTTCTAGGTCCCAAAAGTTTTTCTCTAGCATGTCACAAGAGTTAGAGAACGCGAAAAGGAATTGCGAATCTCTTCTAAATGCCAAACAGCCAAACTTACATAGTGTTGCTTCTACTATTAATAGTTTTCAAAAAAAGTATGAAGCATTTAAACCGCCTATACAAAAAACTGCTAGTGTATCTTCGGTGACCAGCGATGGCTCAGTCAAGAGCACTGTCAGCAGCTTACCGCCTCCAACTCTGTTCGGAGGTGGCAATCCCTTCTTAATGTTCCTATGTTTGACTGTATTATTACAACATAGAGACTACGTTATGAGAAATCGTATGGATTATAACGAATTAGCTATGCATTTCGACAAAATGGTTCGTAAACACAATGTGAACAGGGTATTAAATCAGGCGCGACAAATGTATGCTATTTATTTAAAACAACAAGCAAATAAGACTGGCGATGTAACTACCTAATCATAATATTGTATGATCTCTTTCTAATTTAATAGCTAATAATAATGTTATTGCTCATAAGATATAATTTTGGTCCCTATTAAAGTGTATGAAAATAAAACACCAGTAGAATAAGTAATACTACATTGTAGCAAGATATTTAGTCCCAATTTTCTGTAAGATAGTCCAACAGTTTTACACTCACAGAAAACTTTATTCAATTAGAAACATTACTGTTGGGTGCCCATTTTATGTATATTGTACATGAAAGTCTCAATTACTTTGTTGTGCTTATATAATGCACTGTATTTATTAGCTTTAATGTAAATTCTAATGTTATATCCTGTATATTCACACATTTTTCTCTGTCATCAATGACGTAACTTCGATTTCACTATGTAACGTATATGTAATTGTAGCGTTGTGTACTTAATAACAATTCCAAAGAGCCTTTATTTGTTAAATAATTGTGATATTTTATTTTTACGTATTATTACTTATTTTATGACAATAATTAAATAAAGTTTTACGTTGTTATGCAGCTTATATTATACATTCTATTCATGGCGGCAAATATGTATAAGTAATGTATTTTCTTATCGTACCTGTTATATTTTACAAGATGGATGCTTCATTGAATTCTAGTCTTCTTTTTATAAAGATAAAAACAATGATATTTGCTTGCGGGCCTATGCATTTATTACTTAATAATAATAATCACGAACTCCACATATTCAAATTTTATTGATTACAAATTGTAAAATGCTACAATTTAGACTTGTAAATAAATGAACTATACAAAAGAAGCTTCATTGTCGTTATTTTAATAATGTAGGAAATTTCCCTTTCGTGTTTTAATAAGTGGGTCAAATTTTTCAGTACATAAATTAAATAATGTAGTTGTAGTTGGTCATGATCATGAAGTACAATTCTAATTGGTCGTGATGACTACCTCTATTGTCGGCGTCGAAAGTAGTAGGTTCGATTCCCGCACAGTGCAAATGCACGAATTTATAATAGCTATATAAACCAACCTAAATATAAATTACAAGAATTAGACAAAGGAACATAGATTTAATATTCTATTAAATGCCAAAATGCAGATCTCTTCCTAATTTGGATTTTAGGATTCCATTTTATTTTAATGTACACTTCTATTAAGGTACAGCTTTAAGTATTTGGTTATGTGACAATTTTAGGAATCGAACGGCAGTACGAATTTGACGCCTCTGGTGTTGCAAACATCTATAGGCCACGCGGTGACCACTTTCCATCATGTGCTAGCTAGTCTGCTAAGTGATGTAAAAAATATTTAGCGTGGCGGTAGTGAACGCAACTGCTACGCAGGAGGCGCGGGTTCGATCCCCGCTCAGAGCAACGTGAATATGACTATTTGCACTGATCTGGTCGTGCCTCGGAGAGCACGTTGATCCCAGTTGCCATACAAACATCTATGGCAGTTGTTACGGGTAGTTGGAGCCCACTAAAGTCCGATTAGCGGTATTGTGAATTTGGTTGCAGAGGTCTTTTGTCGATAGCACTCGCTTCACGGAAAATATCGAAATTCAGCCGCATCTTAGTTAATCTAAAAAGCCGAGTCCCCAACTGAGTTGGGAATAGGCTCGGAGAATGAGAATGAGATGTATGTACTTGTTCTATAAGATGCGACTAAAATACTTCATGGATGTTGTATCTCATGTGATACCCAATCAATTGTTGAGCACAAGGTGTAAAATCGCACTGCTTCAACGTCCAATATCTTCAAAACCAAGGCGTCACAAATTCGAAAGTAGGTTGAAATGTGCGTCACATTTCCGTCACTGGAAGATGCGATACTTACCAAGCCGCTAGTTATTTGGGCGCAAGGTTCTGAGGTCAATGCTTATTCAAGTTTATTCCTTTTTACGTAGCTGATGTTGATGCATGAAGATGTCCATACCTTCCTATCGTCTACTGTATACCTAACGCCTTTTCCACTTATCCCACCTCACCTTGGAATACTCTCTGAATGGTTTCCTGATAGATTTAGAGGACCCTCTCTGTTCTATTTAACAGATTTAGGCCAAATCTGATTACTAGTACTAATTATAATCCATCTGACAGGGATAGTATATCTCCCCAAACATATAGGTACATGATTAAACAGCAGCACTAAGCCGTTACGATTCCATACAAACATACATACCAAATCTAATGTCATAATGAAAATAAAAGGCAACAGTGTATTCAAATTACTTGATAATTTATTTTTTACTAAAGCACAGTGATGTTTCTGCGCACACAACAAGCTTTATTGTGTGATAATGAAGTTAATTTTTTCTGTTACATATTATAATGTTCACCAGTTAGTTACAGTAGTGTCAAACTACAATTAGAATAACATGAAAGGTAAATATACGTAAAATACGTTTAAAATTACCTACTTGTGAAATTTATTTTTGTCTAAAGCGCGGTGATGTGTTTTGCGCACATACCAATAATCATGACAACGAAGTCTAGGTTTCTATTATTTAAAATAATGCTCACGAGTTGATTACAGCATCAAGCTACAATAATCGCAACATGCTTTTAGTTATTTGTCAAACGCATTCGTTGATTTTTGATGATCTTAGTCAAATACCCAAAAAACAACATCGCACTGCCACCTTATATTATCTTACTAACTATAAAACAATATCACATTTGTGTGTTCTCTCCTCAAAAGGCGCATGTTGTAAGATTTTCCGTTAAGTATACACTTTTTGATTTAGCTTTCATCAACATGTTGTCTCGATTCGTTGTTTTACTTCCTCTTGTTGCCGCCTCCAGACATGATCATAGCAATGCGCATGAAGATGTTGAGGATATCCAAGTAGACTGATATAGCTCTGTAATAAATAAAAATGTGATATAATTAACCACTAATCCCACCTCACCTTGGAATACTGTCTGAATGGTTCCCCGATAGATGTAGAGGACCCTCTCTGTTCTATTTAAAACATTAAGGCAAAATCAGATTACTAGTACTAATTCTGATCCAGCTGACATGGAAAGTATCTCTCCCCAAACATATATATACATGACTAGCTGACCCGCGCAACTTCGTCTGCGTGACCCCGTTTTTGCAACATTTTTCATTCCTGCTCCGCACCTGTTGGTCGTAGCATGATGTTATATACATATAAACCTTCCTCTTTAACCATTCTATCTATTAAAATAAACCGCATCAAAATCCGTTGCGTAGGTTTAAAGATTTAAACATACAAAGGGACATAGGGACAGAGAACGCGACTTTATTTATACTATGTAGTGATAAAAAAATGATGTATTATTAGGTCCGTCACATCTCACTACCATGAATATCCAAGACCGTGTGAGGTGGAGGTAAAAACCCGGAAGACTGCCTCAGGTCCAGACATAGCGTTGTTATGATGATGACGACATTGTATGTATGACAAAATTACAAGCTATCTATTAGGCCAGGCAGATAACTATTATCAAAAACCAAGCCATGACTGACGATGATTGATAATAATATAATAAACTGGTTCATGCAAAATAAGAAAGTTTTATTTTTAGGATCGCTTTCGTAGCTTATCTATAGGTTTAGTATGTTTTTATCGAATTTCAAGGTCAGGTAGAGCTCAATGTCAAGAGATTATAATAATAATTTCGGCATTCAATGAAATTGACACTCCCTACTTATAATATCACTGATTTCACAACTGCACAGAAAGGTGGTTAAATTCAGTTACGACCGTAATACGTAGGTGTGTCGATACATCGCGCTCGACACATCTAGAAAGATAATTTGATGCTTAGGTATAATATATTCTGCTACAGCTTAAAAACACGACCAAATAGAGTTACAACACAATATTATAATTGTAAAGTGTGTTAGTACTTTTTCAAGATGTTTAGTCACTGCATTATATCATCATTCCCTGAACCTTTTTTCCCAACTCAGTTGGGGTCGGCTTTCCAGTCTAACTGTGATGCGGCTGAACTGCGATATTTTCCGTGAAGTGACTGCCATCTGACCTCCACAACCAGTGGTCTAATGACCAATGGCGATATCGAAGTTCCAAGTTAGGCTGGTTGGACTTTTGAGGGCTCCAACTACCCGTAACGACTGCCATAAATGTTTGTATGGCAACCGGGACCGACGGCTTAACGTGCTCTCCGAGGCACTTATAAACCTGCGATAAATACACACATAACTTCGAAAAGCATCGAAAAGTCATTGGTGTGTGCCATGGTAAACCTGGGATCGAACTCGAGACCTCGTCTCAGCAGTCCATTACCCATACCACTAGGCTACCGCGGTCTAGTCACTGCATTATACTTATTGGATATTAAGTAACGCACGTATACTTACGAGTTAATAGGATCGTATGGTTGTAGTGCGTATGGAGGATGCATTTCAGCGCGTTTTATGATTGCTTGTGTGTCGTAAAGCAGAAATCCGCTGAACACTATCAGGCCACCATATATGCTCAATGAATACAATCCTGAAAAGAAATATATATGATTTATCTCAAATAGTTAGTTGAACTTTTGATTGGCTTGTGATCCATATAAATCTAGAGGGTCCGATTTACATGAATGCTTTTATTTCAATTGAAACTGCATTTGCATATTGAATTAAATAAAACTACAAAATCTCAGTTTATTTCATTAAACTTGTGAAATCCCCAAATGGTAAAATTCTAGTTATGACCATAGTCAACATCTATGTGTATGTCCTATTCCCATTGGAGGCGCTCATCTCGAAATCCAGGGACCGGTTTTTCTTCAGTCTAACTGAAAAGCATCTAAACAAATCAAAATACCAGTTGTAAAAGTACCTGCTCCAAGTGCAGAGGTGGGCGGTAGGAACATGCCCGCGAGCGAGGCGGCGAACACGGCGCCAAGCCCCATCGCCAGCGGCGCGCGCAAATTCAAGAATTCACCCGACGGAGCACAGATGGCGATCGTGCTCAGCCCTCCTACTACTCCTGCTGTGTACCTGTTTCCAATGTTCTGATGTTAAAATATAATTGCTTAGAGTGATAAAACACCTAGGGTCCTAAAGGTCAGAACTGATTGTGAGACCTTGGAAACGTTCAACAAGCATTGTATGTTGTAAAAGTTTTATAAGATACAAAAATCCAATTTCTTTTAGGGAAAAGACTAGGTCACAAACAGCACAGTTTGACAGTGTAACCTGTCTAGCTATTAGTATTCCAGTGGAAAATTATGATACTGTCATCACCATTATCAAAACATTACACTGCTGTCGCACTAGCCCTGAAAGGAATTCCTGTACCAGTGCCTAGTTCATTGATCAGCAGGTGAGATTGACAATATATTCCATGATTTTTCATATATATCCTGTATACATTACATAATATGCTCACTCATGAATGTGTGAACATGCAGAAGTGAATTAACACCTACATGTCATCATTTTATTTGGTCCCAGCTTATTGCCATATTCTAGGCACTATTGTTATGATTTTTCTTCAATGGTCAATACATACCAAGCGGCACGTGTAAGTGCAGGTCCGCCGAGGAAGCAGATTGGCGCAATGACAGCGCCCATTATACCAGTATGCACTATCCATGCCAGTTGTTTGGCTCCAAACCCTGGTTGATAGTCCATACCACGAACAACCATTCCCGAGCCAACCATCAAGCCCAGGGTCACTATGATGGACTGAAATAGAATTATTGGATATGAAAAGTGAACTGTACAGTAAAGGTAATGACTATGACTATGAATCATAAATTGAAGGGAACTCCAATTATAATAACATTTCCAATAAACTATGGCTCTAAATAGTTTGTTTTGTATATTATATTGTTGTAAAATATAGCTTGAAATAAGTCAACCTGCTTTGTATCATGACAAATGATGGGGAAATAGATGAAGTGGGAGTGTAGCAGGTGGATCATTAGTCGGTGATTTAGAAATAATAATCATGACAAAGCAGGTTGACTAATTTCAAGCAAAATTTTGCTTCATTATTTATTTTAAAAGTTGATGTTTACTTTCTAGTTGCATTCCATAGAGCAATTTTATTTTTGTGGTGCAATATGTATGTATTGTATGTATTGGGGGGTTTTGCAAGGGTTTTAGTTAATACAGATAGATAATACTATTTGTGATGTTAACATCTGACATGTATATATATTTTATTACTTACCACCCATCCATTTCTGGCCACCAGCTGAAGGAGTGCAGGAGTTCTGAATACTGTTATTGCACTACCGGCAGTTATGACCAAAGAACCGGCTATGTAGGCATATGTACTTCTGATACGATCCTTAACATATTGTGGCCAGATGCTGAAATGAAAGGTGTTCAGCAACTAAATTTATGGTATCACCAGTAATTATGAAAACATATTAGAAAATCAGAGAGATATTTTTTGATAACATCACTTATGACTATGCTATTTTTCCTTGTGTGACCATTATATATCTATTGTAATAATAGACCTGAACAATTTGTTAGTATGAATGTGCTAATAGTTGAAATAACATGTGTGATTTGTGAAAGGCTGAACTAGCCCCCGGTTACAATCCCCCTTGGCCAGTGTGGCGATCTCTCAACCGTCTGCGCACACAGGTCGGTCGGTCGAGGCAGAATCTATGCAGATGGGGAATGCGAGACCCGGGCTTAACCTCATGTGACTGTGGTGCCCCCGTGCAGTCCATGACGCACTTGGTTTCGTGTCCCTTATGCCCTTCCTCTGAACTGACGCAACTGACGGTGCGGTCGACATGGCAAGGTTTTATTCTAAAATAGTATAAGCATGAGTGGATTATTGACACGAAAGAAGAAGAAGATTTGTAAAAATCTTTTTCCATTTGATAGCTTAGTTTTTAGAATGGTCATAGGCTAATTTAATCACGCTGTGACAAGTAGTAAGTAAAATAGAAGATGTGGTAGGAACAGAACCAAGTACATAAGCTATGATTTCACTAATCATAGTGAGTCCTATGAGTCTATACTGAATTTCTGTATTGTCACAATTTTGTTGACTGAGCTGATGAAAATAATTCCCTCATTATGGAATATCCCTGGAGTGGTTGAGAAAATAGATGTGTAGTACTTACTGTGCTTCTGCTAAAGTTCCAGGCTTGGTACTTGTCCCATAATAACAGAGTGCAACAAGCCCCATAGCAGAGGCCCCTGCCAGTGCACCTTTGCCCAGGCTGAATGCTAAAAGTTGATTGGAACTTTTTAGCCATGACTCATTTGATTACAAATTGTTAGACACCTACTACGTCACAATTATAAGACTTACCATTTGAGCTAGCTGGGGCCATTAATCTTTCCCAAATTGTAGGTGCAGGGCGAGTGCCGACGCGCGTACGAGTTTCACGGGCATAATTTCTAATAGCATAATTTTTGGGTACAAATTTTTGTGGCACTGGTGATCTTAAGGTCTGCGTTATAGTTAACGAGCAGCGAGACACGGGACACATGCGGGATAGCATGGTGCAGTCTAAAAAAACAATGAAGACAATCAATGAACCACCAACATTTCGAAATGAAGTCAAAATAGACAAAATAACACTTACTTATAATGTAACTATTAGATTATAAGGTCAATATTTCAAAAGTGGATGAAAATTTTTTAACGATGTAAGTTTTATTCCAATAATAGCCGGCGTAACAGTTGTTATGTTACTTTGTTACAAATCTGATCAAGGATCAACACGATGATGAAAACCAATGAAAACTGATGAAATGAAAACTCCGCCGTTTCTGTAATTTTCTGGAAAATATTTTTAATCTGTAAATCTATGAAGTAAGGATGGACTGAGATCAAGACGATTGTTCGATTAATCGAAAGACAATATACAACATGAGTCGATTAAAAAATAGAAAAATGTATGTATCGCTATTCGATATAGAATAATGTCAATCCACAAATTCACCATTCTCTACGTTCCTATATCCATGGCCGTTAAATCATCGTTACATAAATTATAAAAAATAAAGTGCTATATCAAGTGTCAAAATGATGATATGTCAAAAGTGTCAAAATGCACGGTGTTCGTGTTTTGTGTTGTGCTAGTGAAACATGTAAAGCACGTGGGTCGTGGAGTTTTAAATAAAGTTCAACAGCTACATAGTGTTTATTCAAAAAGTTAATTATTTGTAAAGATTTGAACAACATTTGCTAAAAATGAAGAGAGTTAAAGAGCCTTCAGACAGCTCAGGTGAACTGTTAGGATTGGTTTTTGTGATACTTCATTAACCAACAATATATCTGTACACTTCTTTTCAGTTATTTATTTTAAATAAATCATTTGTATTGTATAATACAGTGGACTCCAATCACTACCACAAACTCTTCTCGTGTTTTTAGTCCACCTCACCTTTAAAAATTCTGTTAAATTATTAACTTTACTTAGTGTCTCTCGTGGCTGCCTATGCCACTAGACGGAAAATCTAAGCGCATCTGTAGATTAGACAGACCCAACAGCCTTCAGTTTTATTCTGTCCTTGGACCATGTACGAATTGCAATGAAAATATAACCAGCTCTAACTGACATACCCATTATCTTCATATCATCGAAAATATAACCAGCTCTAACTGACATACCCATTATCTTCATATCATCGAAAATATAACCAGCTCTAACTGACATACCCATTATCTTCATATCATCGAAAATATGCATACTTGCGCCCTAGCAATGTATGGTGGCAGATGAGACAGAATTCCTAATATACTATCACCAACGAAGACTCATGTTCATATTGTTTGTTTTCTATAGAAGATCTTAATAGATTTAGCTGAATAAAAACAAGTTTCTCTATACTAAATAAGTATAACAAAGTAAAAATCTTGCTTAGACTAGACTAGTTAGATAACACTTGAGTCATGATTTCACTGTTTAACTAATCTAAATTCACACTAAAATAGGATAGGGTGATTTAAAAATAATACTAACTAATGCCATGTTATTATTTTCAGATTCAGAGGAAGAGTTGAACCCTGAGTCTCACAAGAAATCTTTGGAAAAGCTCAAGAAGATTGATCCTGATTTCTATACCTTTTTGGAGGAAAATGATGAGAATTTATTAAATTTTGATGTAGATTCTGGTGATGATGGGTCAGACAAAGACAATGATGAGGATGAAGATGATAAAGTACATAAACCCCAAGCACTTCAGGGCGATAGTGATGAGAGTGACTTTGAGGTAACTTGATGTTAAGCTGAAGGCAAAGTCCCATGAAAGAGGGTCACCATTGCAAACACGTTCAGTGCTACAATGGTGGCGCTCAGCTTGACGGCCTCATCAGATGCTTTTTCATGCCCCGCTTAAAGGACCCGGGACTGTAGGAAGAAGGAAACACGTGCGCCGGCAAGGAATTCCAGGACTTAATGGTACGGCAGAGAAAAGACTCACCGAACCGCTTGGTTCTTGATGGAATATTCTGTACCGTATGCGAGTGACACCTAAGCCCTGCACGCGTTGTCCTGTGTAGGAAAGGGGAGGGTGGGATTAGTTGGAAGAGCTCATCAGAACATTCACCATGGTAGAGACGGTAAAAAACTGCCAAGGACGCAACATCTCTACGCATCTGCAAAGGCTCGAGGGACTCTGTGACCTCAGGACTCCCAATAATGCGGACCGCACGTCGCTGCAACCTGTCGAGAGCATCTAATAAGTACTTTGCGGAGCCATCCCAGAGATGCGAGCAGTATTCCACGCAGGAGCGAATTTGTGTCTTATAAAGAAGACACCGCTGCTCCGGCGTGAAAAAACGTCTCACTCTGTTCAGGACTCCGAGTTTACGCGAAGCTGTTTTGATGATGCTCTCGATATAGTTCTTGTTGTTCAGTTTGCAGCGCACGTCCATGCCGAGTATATTGAGGTTATCCTGTAATGGCAGTGGTGTGCTCTGAAGAGTGGGAGGAGGAAGGAAAGGAGATGTCTTTGCTGAAAACGCGCATGCCTGCGTCTTCTTGGCATTGAACTCGACCAGGTTCTCAGATCCCCATTGGGAAACGTGATTGAGGATCCGGTCAAGCCCAGTGACAAGAAGTCGCCTCTTTTCCGCTATATCGGACTGCTTGGCCGCAGAATGTCCGTGGTAGCTCCCGTGTACAGTGCTATCGTCTGCATAGCAGTGGATGCTGCCGGTGGACAGCATGTCATTGATATGCAGAAGAAAGAGAGTGGGTGATAAGACGGACCCCTGCGGCACACCAGCATTTACCTGCAGGAACTCCGATGCTCGTCCATCACAGAGAACGCGAATACTGCGCCCCTGCAGGAAGCTAGCAACCCAATTGCACAGTCTAAGAGGCAGACCGAAGGCTGGTAGTTTGGAAAGAAGCGATTTGTGCCAGACTCTATCGAACGCTTTGGCGATGTCTAGGCTAATAGCCAGTGACTCACCATGCTTGTCCATAGCCTCACCCCAAAGATGGGTAACATACGCCAGAAGATCACCCGTTGACCGTTTCGGCCTAAAACCATATTGTCGGTCATTAATTAGGGAGTGATCCTCTAGGTGGCGCATGAGCTGTGTGTTGATAAGGTGCTCGAAGACCTTGCACAGCACTGAGGTGACGGCTATGGGCCGATAGTTGGCTGGGTCTGAGCGATCTCCCTTCTTGGGAATCGGCTGTACATTCGCCTCTTTCCACGCCGTCGGCACTGTACCCGAAATGTAGGAAAGTCGGTACAGCCGCGTGAGCATTGGAGACAACTCCGCTGCACATTTTTGAAGAACCACCGCTGGTATACCATCCGGACCACTGGCTTTCCGGACATCGAGTGACTGCAGCACTGCTCGGACATCGCGTTGCCTGATACGAATATCAGGCATTGCGTGGCCACTGTTGGGTAGTGTCGGAGGCTGCATACCACAGTCGTCGATTCGGGAGTTGGCCGCAAAGAGATTAACCAGCAAATTTGCTTTCTCTTGCGGCTCATGGGCCAGGGATCCATCAGGGTTACGCAGGGGGGGCAGCGAAGGCTGGCAGAAGTTGGCTTGCACGGCTTTGGCCAGTCGCCAGTAGCCACGGCTGCCCGTGGGATGCGCCACCAGTTCTTGACCAACCCGTGCTATGCGCTGGGCATCCGCTCTGACGTAAGCCCTCTTGCAGACCCTAGTGGCTTTGTTGTACGCTGCCTTGAAGTACCCTAGGTTGGAATCGTGCGTAGCCCGCGCCCTTACCCAAGCACGATACGCAGACTGTTTTTGGCGAACAGCCTCTGCGCATTCGCGCCCGAACCATGGGCGCACCCCACGGGCACCGGTGACATCAGTGTATGGGATATAGTACTCCATACCCAGACTGATCTCACCGACGACAGCAGTTGCACTATCCGATGGGTCCTTACCTTCAAAGCAGCGCTCAACCCACGGGATGGACGCAAAATAGTCTCGCAGTCCATCCCAGTCAGCTGACGAGTAGTGCCAGAGACGCCGATTTCCCTGCACTGGTCGTGGGGGCGCTATCATAGGCACCTTGGAACAGACCAGACAATGGTCGGAGTTGCCTAAGGCAGCATGCACCGAAACATTGTACTGGTCTGGGTGGCTCGTCAGCTGAAGGTCCAGCAAAGAGGGTGCTTGGGCTGACCCTCTTGGTATTCTGGTGGCCTCGTGTACCAGTTGGGTCAGGCCGTGAGTCAGAGCGAACGCGTGGGCGGCTCTTCCCGCATGGTCTGTTTTGGAGGAGCCCAACCAGATCTCGTGGTGGGCGTTAAAGTCCCCCAAAAATACCAATTCTGCGTTCGGAAACCGCTCATGCGCATCATCTGCCGCCTGACTCAGATATTCGAAGAGTCGAGTTGTCTCGGCATCTCCAGTATGGGAACGGTAAAGGCACACATAGATTTGACTAGTACAGCCATGGTCTACGTGTACCCACAGGACAGAAAAGGATGGGTCCTCAAGGCAGCGCAAACGGCGACAACAAACATCCGCCCTAACAAACACACATACCCCGGCTTTGGCACGGAAATTTTCCTCTAAAACATAGCCGGGATAGAGTAGGTAGGTCGTGTCATCAGGGCGGTATATTTGTGTCTCCGTGAGAAAAAGCATGGCTGGTTTCGCCGTCTCTAGATGTTGGTGGACGGCGTTGAGGTTTGCATGGAGCCCACAGATGTTCGTGGACTCCACCTCAAATAGCGAATTTGTGGGAAAACGAAGAGCCGCTGTGTTGCCATATTCTCTATTTTGCACTGCCATGGAGGGGGTAAGAGGAGGCGTGAATAAAAAAGAGATGATGGTCGTTACAGTACCGCGTGACAAAGCGCGGGAGATTGGTTTTGTCTATGAATGTGAGGAGTGGCGAGAGCCGACGCGCCGATCGGAAGGGCCCCCGTACCCCCCCGAATATGGTCGCCGGAGTCCCACGTCCGGTCACCAACCGGCACGACGAACCATATCGAGATTATGCGCGGCCTGGTGAGGCAGCCTCCCGGGGTGGTTAGCCCCGGTTGGGCCCCTGTACTATACCGCGGGCGGCCAGCGGCACCACCGTTTCTACGGGTCTCCCTGGTCGGCGGATCGCCCCGCGCCACTCTCACTAGACTACGCCAAGACCCACTGGTCCCACTAGTACTGCGACCACCATCACCTCTGCCCGGCTATGCACTTGCTGATCCCTGAACGCAATCCAACCGAGATTGGATTACTATGAAGGGTTTTGCGCATATGTGCACGGTGGTACCAACCCGGTCGAAATTTGTGACAAATTTGTGGCATCAAATTTCTACCACCAGTATTTCTTTCAGTATAACTTTCTTTTAACCTGCTTTTTACTAGTCTGGTTAAAAGTGGAATCAAATTCAAAATCAAAAAAACAATCTCTTTTACACACACCAGCTAATTATTATTGATGATCAAGTCCATGTGATATTTAACTTTTTATATCAGTACATCCATTAGTTATCAGAAAATGACAAAAAATTAAGATTCATACATATATACATATACATTCATGCCTAACCCAAACATAAGCATGAGACTTATGTTTGGGTTAGGTTAGGTTAGGTGAATTAACACCCACATGTCAACAACCATTGTATTTGGTCCCACATAATGTGTCTATTGGCATATTCCAATCACAATTTGTTGATGTGACCCATGTGTCCGCAGCTGAGTCTGGGCTGCATATATCAGTCTGATGTTAAGCAACCCTATCCCTTGATTAAGTCAGTAACTTGAGATATATCCAAAATAAATTTTGTTTACAAAGTAAATTTGAAGCTCAATAATTTCAGGATGAGGATTCCAAACCTGTGCGTGGGAAAATCACCCTAAAAATGGTGGCACAATGGCAAGCTGAACTTCAGAATGTAAAGAAGATCAAACTAACAACTTTGAGTACTGTTATAAAAGCTTTTAATGCAGCCATGTTGAGAGCCACTAGTGAAGATGGTGCTTCTACAGAAGGAGAGTACAAAGTTGAAGGTGAGATAGTTAACCATATTCTAGGTGGACTGCAAATTGTTAATCATGCTAAAAAATAGTGACGAGCTAATAATATCTAATTGTCGTGACATTTACATGTAAATATTTTTAGTGGTATTCCAATTTTCTTTACTAATATGGATTTCTGTTTAAGGTTCTTCTGTTTTCAATGCTGTGATTCAAATGTGTGTGTTATATCTACCCAATGCTATTAGAAAATACTTGGGTATAGAGCAGTCTGGAAAAGACCCACAAAAGTGCAAGCATTTCATAAAAATTAAGACCCAATTGATTGCATACCTTAGTGATTTACTGAAACTCCTGAGTGGAATCACATCAGAGAATATATTGACAGTCCTGCTTAAACATTTACATCAGATGTCCAATTTTGTTGCTTGTTTCGTGAGAATAGCAAAGCAAGCCTTGAAGAAGCTTTTTACTTTCTGGAGCACTGGAGAAGAAACCGTTAGGGTGTTGGCCTTCCTCTGCATATTGAGGATAACCAGAAACCAACAATCAGCACTCCTTGACATTGTGCTAAAAGCCATGTACTTGACATATGTAAAGAACTGTAAATTTGTAAGTCCTTCGACATGGCCTGGTATTAATTTCATGAGAAGATCCTTGGTTGAAATGTTTACTTTGGACCTGAATGTTTCTTATCAACATGTGTTCTTGTATATACGTCAGCTAGCTATACATTTGAGGAATGCTATTGTGGTACAGAAGATTGAGAACAGGCAGGCTGTGTATAACTGGCAGTTTGTAAATTCACTGCATTTGTGGGCGGACTTGTTAGGAGCTACTTCAAATAAAGCTCAGTTGCAGCCATTGATATACCCTCTTGTAATGATCATCACAAATACTATAAAGTTGGTGCCAACACATCAATATTACCCTCTGAGGTTCCACTGTGTTGAAATACTAATAGGTCTTTCAAAAGAATCTAACACCTTTATACCTATTTTACCATTTCTTGTAGAGGTAAGTATTTTTATTTGACTTTTACGTATTGAAAGTGGTTTTAAACAATTAACCTAATTCATAATCTTTTATCTTTCAGGTTTTAACAAATTACGATTTTAATAAGAAGCATAAAAAGGTTTCCATGAAGCCATTAGACTTCTCTTGTATTCTGCGACTAGCAAAGTCCCAGCTTATGGAAAATGGATTCAAGGACTCTGTTATAGAACGAACTTATGGACTTATGCTAGAATATACAGCCAATGAGTCTTATTCAATTGCTTTTCCAGATGTAACAATATTAGCTGTGATGCAGGTATTATTTATTAGAGATATTCAATTTATTTCCAGTTTACTAAATAGCACTATTCTTATATACTTAACACAAACACTTTATTCATTGCAGCTAAAACAATTTCTGAAAACATGCTCAGTGTCGAACTACACTAAAAAAATGCGGCAATTACTTGATAAAATTGAAGAAAATTCTAAATTTATAGAACGCGAGAGGGCTAAAGTCAGTTTCTCATTGAATGACGACAAAATGATAACAGCCTGGGAAACGAGTATCAGAACCAAAGGAACACCATTATTGACATTCTATGAGAACTGGAGTAAAATTAACAAGATACAAAAACGTAAGAAGGTTACGAAAAACGATGAAATAGCTGGTGAACTACCGAAGATTAAGAGGCCAAAATTATCTGATGAGAATCAAACCGTTAAACCTGAAAAGAAAGGACCGTTAGTGCTGTTCCCGTCTGACGACGAAGATGAAAATGATAATTTTAAAATCGAAGATGATGAAGTGACCGCCGCGCCGAAAGCTAAGAAAGTTAAAAAGAAGGAAAAGAAAAAGGTAACCAATAAGAAAACTGTAACTTATGACGACAGTGATATAATAGAAGATAAAGGTGATATTGTACAGGAGTTAAGTGTTAATGAATGGTAATAAATAACACATTGTATAACAATATTTGTCTATTATTAATTAATTCAAAATTACTATAAGAATAAATAAACAAGAAATTGATAATAACACAGTAGTAAAAATCATTTTTATAAAATGCCTTGGAGGAAATATGTCCAGTCCACTACAGGTGTGGGTGGGTCATGGTTCTCAATCGTGAGATTACCGGTAGGCATATCGACCCATCCAACTTCTTTCTCGATAAGGAATACAGTTATTTTCACATCCTGTTAAAGAAAATGTTCAAATTTAAGTGACTGAATTTATTTAATGTCTTCAGTTAGACCTGCACTTCCAAAACAAGTGGGTAATTCGTTGATCATCGAGTTTCCTTTAATAAAAATGTACATATAAATATAGACGATGACCGTCTACACTGTAAATTTTCATAAATTAAATAAAATAAAGGTGGACGTCTATAACAGTCTTGAGCGTGAATTCGACGCGTAACGTAATTAGCAGCGCTTTAATAATTTTGGCGGACGTCGAGATCACTCCACCAACGCATGGATAGGAATAGTGGTGCTTCAATTATTGGAGTTAGTGAATTAAATCTGGCAACCCAGTTATCTTTCTATATCAGTATAGCAAAAAGTTCAGTCTTTTTGGACTTGTGCCAATGTCTCATTTAATTCATGAGAGTAGCAAGGTGATCTAAGGCTGAGGGCAATTAAGTACATATTAAGGTATAAAATTGTTTCTATACTCTACTAGCTGACCCGCGCAACTTCGTTTGCGTCACCCCGTTTTTGCAACATTTTTCACTTCTGCACCGCACCAGTTGGTTGCACCATGATATTATATACATATAAACCTTCCTCTTTAATCACTCTATCTATTTAAAAAAACGGCATCTAAATCCGTTGCGTAGTTTTAAAGATTTAAGCATACAAAGGGACATAGGGACAGAAAACGCGACTTTATACTGTGTAGTGATTTGTTTAGGTACATAAAAGTAAACAATCTTGTGGCAACTTTTTATAAAAACACATGTTTAAACAAATAACCTTGACTAATCAACTGACTAACTAATGGTTCGACACAGGTTTTTAGTCTTTAAAATGCGTTAGGTATTAGATTTAAAACAAAACATATTAAAACGACACTAAGATTGTTTCCTTTTTTTTAAGTACCTAAAAAACTAAAGACTTCCAAGCTGCTATAAGTTATTAGGTACCTTCCTAACTACTTATACCTAACTTATTGCCTACCTTGCTAGCAGTAGGTAGACATAGGCCGTATTGCTACTCACTTTCTTCGGTTTAATAATCTCCAATGGCGTCTTGACGAAGAATTCAGCTTTATCCACAGTTATCTTGAACGTTCTGGTGTCCTCGAATACATTTTTGAATATAATCGTAACAAATCCTCCAGCTCTTATTTCGTAAGGTCCTTGTGGTTTGGGTCGCTTCCCTCTTCCGTGTATGTTGAATCTATATAAACACTTCACGTTATACTAAAAGTCATACTTCGTATCAATGTGATGAATTGCTAAACCAGTAACTACCTACTTAAACCATTTTGCAACTATTTCCACTGAGCGGTAATCGAACTAGCAGTTACGCTTTACTACAAGTTCCTACCTACGTTGACTATACATACCTACACTACTCATGAATATTCAATGATTGTTATTTTTTTTTTCCTAATATCACGCCTGTATCCCCGAAGGGGTAGGCAGAGGTTTTAGCACCCACATTTCGCGAGTTTCTATTTACGTCCCAATGTAATAGGTGGCGAGCCTATTGCCATTAACCGGGCACTTATAAACCTGCAATAAATGCACACATAACTTCGAAAAGCATCGCAGTCATTGATGTGTAGGTACCATGGTAAATCTGTGATCGAACCCGAGACCTCGTCTCAGCAGTCCATTACCCATACCACTAGGCTACCGCGGTATTATAGTTCATTATAAAATATACAGTGTTGTCATTACTTACACAAATTCACCAGCAACAGGAGAGTCAAAGGAAACTTTACAGGTCTGAAGACCCAGCTCTATCGGCTCGAACCACAATAAAAATTTGCCTTTATCTAAAGGTGCCAAAGCATATTCAGCGTCGGCTTGTATAGATCCGTGAGATACCTACAAGGACACATTATAGGTATTAGAAGCTAACGTACCTAGTCTACTACCCGGCATAAGTAGGGATACCTTAACCCCAAGTCGCGAGAGAAATGAGGTCTTGATCCGCAGGGATTGTTATGATATAACCTACGAATCCTACGATTGGTAGATTTTCCCCGCCACTGTAGGTTCTGCTGCATCTACATCAACGTAGCATTTTACCGTGACCGTGTCAGAAGTGCGTGTCTGTCGCGTATTCAGCTGCGTGATAGCCGAGTTTAAATGAAACATCGATCGACTGGTGGCCGTGTCAGCACAACTCTAGTTAGTGTGCCCATGTGCCACAAGTTGTTACGGCCACATTCAACGTCAGGTCTTAATGCCACGCTGTCCTGTCCGCTGTTTATGTCACAAATCTGGACGCATCTTAACACCCCGTGCTATATCCAAATGGGATCCAAAAAACGCGTTGGTGGTATGAACCCACCAAACCTTATTTTCTGCACTGACAGCACCATAAACTCCGCTTCACCGGGTCGACAGCGACATCCCCTGTCTACAGCCCACGGTTACCATTTTCCCTTAGGTGGGCTGTGTGCTTGTCTGTCACCTAGTGGTACAAAAAGAGCTTAGCGATAAAATAATGTAGGTACCGTGCAAACGAATTCTGCTCTGCTATCGGCTCTGTTCTGCACTCTGAGACGTATGGGTATCATTGAGCCGAATAAAGTTTCAAATTCCAAAGTCTTTTGTTTAGCTGGCAGACATTTCAATATCACCCTGTACACATAGGTGCCTACCAGATTATTAGACACCTCTAAAAATTCTTCAGTTTCGCCCACCACCAAAGGTGAATACGTCATTGTTAAAACTGCCTGAAATTGAATTACACACATAAATTTACACATTGGCTTAAATATAGGGGTAAAAAAAGATTTTGATACTAAGTTACTTAACTAACGTAAGTATCAAAGTAAGTATAACCTATTTGTTACTTGAACATACTAAATTACATAACATTGTAGATTAAGGAATACCTCGGACTTTCTATTAATTGTTAGTACATCAGGACACTTCAGCTGTTCACATTTGATATAAAATTCCGAGTCGTTAGAAAGCGGGTTTTTCACAATAAGGTCTTTTTGAACAGATTCTCTAGCGCGCGACTCAAAAGTCAACGTAGCTACGATAGGACTTGCTGTTACCGTCGCTATTATATTGTAGTATTGGTATTCCCGACTCAATTCATTGATAAACATCACCTGTAATTAATATCAAGTAGTATAGGTTCCCAACCCGTTGGATAAATAACCGTACAATGCCGAACACTGCCCAATTTCGAGAAAAATAAAGCGACCTACAGAAGCCTTGAAAGGAAGGGGTGACGACAAACCACGACCCCACCCATCAGCAGCTACGGTTAACGGCCACTCTGACCGGTTGAAGAAGTAGGTATGTAGTAGGTACGTACGCAAATTCTTTCAGGATAGTCAGTCCTATCAAGACCATCGGCACAGATTACCTAATAGTTGGAAACCATCGGGGCCCAAACCAGCCCAAACAGCAAGCTGGTAGGTACTAACTCATAGTACCCTACTTCTCCTGATTAATTTGCTGTCGGTGTTTTGGGCATACGACAGTCATTCCCATTAAATGATCAAACTAGGCAAAAACTGAACGAATGAGGTGAAGCACGGATCGGCTCCAAACGTGACTTGTGAATAGCATATGACATAGTACCTACATAGGTATATTATATAGCATAGTACCTACTATTGTCATGGTCATATATAATTAACAAGGTGCTCCTATGACGACATCTAGACTACAACAGATGAAATAAAATATTGCATAGCTTGACTATGCAGTGTGGTGCACTGACTTTGAATTGCATTTCACATTCTTCATAACAAACGTAAGTCCAGCGACACGTGGCACTTGCTTCTCCCCACGTTTTGATCGTGTTCGGATGCTTTATTTCGTAATATCCTTCAAATTTTTCCGGAATTACTTTAGATAACTCCGTCAATACAATATAGGATTCGGGGTTCTGTAAAACCAAAATCTAGTTAGAAACAGGTATAAAGCGATATCCGCTTACTTGGCATAGTAGCAGGTATTTATAGTACCTACTACCTACATAAATTTAGTGTCTGCAACGTTGACATTGTTTGCGATTTTTTAATAAAGGCATATGAAAAATTTGTCTGTCTGTCATTCTGAATCTGCCACTATTCTTTGGACTGCACTTAAGCTTACTATTAGGCGGGGTGCGGCGATTTGACGATATAAATTAAAAAAAAAATATATATCAGACTAGGTAGTTGTTATAATTTATCACAAAAGTATTGGCAAACCTCAGTGATATTATGCACCAGTAACTCCACGGTGTGCAAGTCCTTGGCTGGCACACTTATTGGAATAGTTCCATTAGGATTCGGATGCAGTGCTATTCCGGTCACCGATATGAACAGGGCACTTTCGCCAAGAGGCGAGTACAAAACTTGGCACTGAAAAGTGAAAGAAAAATGTCTTCAGGAAGAATAAATTTCTTTCATTATAATATTTATGCATTAGAAAGTTGGAATCACACATTGATGCAACAACTGCAAATAATCTTATAGAGTCAAAACAACCCCTGTCGCAACTCCTTCTACTTAAGCGGGAACATACTCGGTATAACAATATCGCTTTATTCTATTCATGATTAAAGTGTTTATTCTATTACCTCATGTTGACCGATGCTTTTAGGTTTAAAATTCACAGGTATGTCGAAAGTAGAGTTGGGTTCGACGTGAAATTCTTTTAATGTATCAAATGGACCACCAGATACTTCGGACAATATCAACCACAAGTCGTCCGTACTGCAACAATATTTACTTAATTAACTTAATATTCAATTCTTAATCATACATACAAACTACACTGATATTATAAAGAGGAAAGATATTTTTTTTGTTAGTTTGTAACGAATAGGTCCGAAACTACTAGACCGATTTACCGCAACTAGAGTGAAACTGTAGTTTACCAACTTGAATGTCGAACAATCCGCGGAGTCCGTCATCTTGCTGTAACTTTTTAGAGCTGCTCATTAGTTGTTGAGACACCAAACTCGAGTTACGGCAATTCGAGTTTCATTTAAGCTGTCTAATGTAAGAAGGGAGAAAGTCTCGCAGTTTTAGCTAAACCAGTGACCGTTTTCATCATCGACGCTATTTAGTTGAGAGGCGTTTTAGGTACTTCAGATTTCTACACATAAATAACTTTCATACTTACGGATTAGTAACAACAACGTAATCAGTCTTCACTTCACGAACAGGGCATTCCATGCACATCGTTTTATTCTGGATGTTCCCAATGTCAACGCATGTTGCGTATAGGGCCAGCTCTAGAGGTTTGTAATTCTCGATGTTACAACTCGCCTGTGATAAACATTTTTTTTAAACTAGTGACCCATTAGTGACTTGCACAGGCAATCTTCGAATGAAAAAGTCTGATCTTTGAAAATAGCATTATAAAGAATAACAATTTGTTAGACAAGAACAGCAGGGCGACCCTGCAGAAACATGGATGATGATGATATCAATTGGAATAAGAAAGAAGCAAATGACTGGCTGTTGATTAACCAAAGGTTCTTTCATTCAACATTTTGATAGTTCCAAATCCAAGATTTAATATCAGTCAGAAGGCACACTTATATAAAATATTTAGTTAGGTAAGACATAAAATATTCATGAAGGTAAAAATAAAAGCTCACTTACCCATACTTTG
This sequence comes from Pelosia muscerda, assembly GCA_963691645.1. Classification (NCBI taxonomy): domain Eukaryota; kingdom Metazoa; phylum Arthropoda; class Insecta; order Lepidoptera; family Erebidae; genus Pelosia; species Pelosia muscerda. The sequence continues at coordinate 13,966,614 of OY829100.1, forward strand.
ACGAAGGGATTATGATGGCATGGTCTAAATGTAATGGTAAACGTGACGTTAGTTTGCGCAGCTATGGTGCCTTGTTGCGGAGATATCGTGAATTCATTTGTTTTTAGAGGTTGCCACCAAAACCTGTGTACAATTATTAAGTATATATATTTTTCGAAGATCGGGTGACCGGGTGCTATGGCGCGCATTGAGAAATGCCTGTATCCAGCAATGGACTGCAGTGGATTAAGGAATTAATTGATTGCCTACATTTCATGGTAGATGATCTGACACCAAATCCGAGAGAGAAATTTGCACCAGAGCCTCGTCTGAACCCGTACTTCGAATTAGTTGCAATATTTACAATTTTTCATAAGCACACTTATTCACTTTTCAACATTACGTGATCGCCCATGTGTTCTACTTGGAACCTTATGCATGCATGTGTGAATCTTTATATTTATCGTCTTTCAAATATGTGATTTAGCCAAAGTAGAAGAGATAATAATTTCGCAATAATCACCTCGCTCCAAAGTTGCCTTCATTTTGCAACATAACTTTAAGTATCTTAACTCCACGTTTGCGCACACGGCCAAATTGCAAGGAGTTCTGACTGAACTTTAGACTCATGCCGGTTGCGCATCCACTGAGACGAACCAAAGGCCGCTCGAATTCAAATACTTTCATATTTAACTGAAAATATAATTAACACAAATAATGACTTAAAAAGCACTTTTAGCTATCGGTTCCGCATATTATGATGTGCGCATTCGTTACGGGTGCTTGGAACTACAAATATCGACACCTTAGTCTAACTGTAGAACTTCATACCTTTGGGAGCAATGGAAATAATATCATCAAATTATAAAGGGGATAAGGACTTAAGTTGGCCGTTCACGCAATAATTATGGTTTCACCTTCGATAACGCCAATGGGTTGTGTAGGTCAGATAGTAGACGGTACGCAGCAAATGTCGAATTTCGGCCATACCGTAAGATTGACAGAAACTCAACTGAATTGAGAAACCTCCTCATGTTATCAATATGATAAGTTATGACAAATTGTTTTATAATGTTCATAAAATACTTAAATACGTCCCTAATAATATTTTTAAGTCTCACCTGTACATTGAGCGTGCTTATCAGGCCAACTGGCTTAAACTGTATTTTTAGAGGAACTTTCCTGTATGGTTTTATTGTACATTTATTTGGCACCACCTTCAACGATGACAAGGCATTTTCTATATCTTTTGCTATTTGCTCACGTACTTTGTCATCTTTGTAGTTTTGCAGCATCTGTACTCTATAAATTCGTTTAATGGAGATGTAATTATTCATTATTATATTACTAAACTAGACTATTCTAAAAAAACATAATCTCCGATTACTTTTCATTCCTAGAATTGGTTACTTTTTGTCCCGCGTCCTTTAAGCGGGGCGTGAAAAAGCGTCTCATGAGTCAAGCTGAGCGCCGCCATTGTAATACTGTACGTATTTGTAATGGTGGCCCTCTTTCCTGAGAATCTGCTTTCAGCTTACCATCAGGCGAGGTGAAGACAAATTGCCGTGCCATAAATGAAAAAAAACTTCCGCAGTCGGACCGCTCAATTATCACGGAAGATACCGTCATGTCCTACCTTCGTGAAGAAGGACATGAATTTTCGGAATTTCTGGATCACTTAAATCAGACTACGTAGCTACTGTCCCAAAAAATATATAGAGGAAATCCTTAAAAAGTTCTACGGCGTAGGCCTCGTAGCCAAAAAATATTGGGAGAAAATATTGGAGGACTCATGCTCTACGGCGTAGGCGTCGTAGCTATTGGGACCACTACAATATTTTATATAGATGGATTTACTATTGGGTGATTACAATTTTACTAAATTTGATTTCCTTTAGTACTGCTAAGGAAATGAATTAATACCTGGTTGGTCCAACACTGCCTTTCACAGTTACCCGAGAGGGACTGAGGCAGACACTCGTCATCTCTGACTGCGTAGAGTCTCCGACTTCTGGATACATATCTCTGAATATGTACGTAGCATCAATAGGCATTTTACTGTGATTCATAACGTCTATAGTACGCACTATTTTTTCACCAACTTTCACATGTCCTAGGTCAAAACTTTTCTGACACCCTTCGTACAAATCGAACAAAAGTGGAATACCTGAATACAGAGAGGGAGATAGAGAGAATCGCATAGATAATAATAAGTTCATGTAATAATGTTTATTTATTTATTCATAAATGTTATGTTAAATTACAGGTTATGAAAAAAGTTTGAGGAACAATCTGTATATACACATACAGATATACAAATCGTAAATATAAACTAAACATACACACATACATATATGCCCACGCCCGTAATCGCCGAAGGGGTGGGTAGAGGTGTATTAAACATCCACATTTCCCCAACTATTCAGCCCCACACTCTATTATGTGCGAGCCTATTGCCACCAATCGGGCACTTTGGACCCAAATGGGTAGGTATACCGAAAGAATTTTCACCCGATTCCTTGCTATGCGCTGTAAATCGAAAGGAAATTAATTATGGTTGGTGATAAATCATACTGGTTAATAGTATTTAAATACAAATTACAAACCTTCGCCTTTAATTGTTATTATTTCTTCACACAAAGAGTTCACCCAAAATTGCAATTTAAATTCGTATTCTTTAACTTGTTTTGGGCGGAAAAATATTGCAATACGAAGACGTTTGCCTGGTTCAATCTTCGGCACTTGCTTATAATCAACATACAATTCTGGCAGACTCGTAAAATTCAGGTCAAGACTACAAGAAAGATAATTGTTGTCGTATTACTTAACATATTATTAATTTTAGCTATAATCATCAACATCAGCATCTTTCTACAAGTATGTATATATGTGTAATTATGGGTGGGCTTGTGCAAATACACACGTTATCGTTCCAACATATATTTGTGCAAGCTCAAATTTGCGCAAGTATTTTGTAACGTGTGTGACTACCATTAGTCTCTAATTTAGGTCATATTGACAGACAAAAATTCATCAATAAGATCAACTCTTATACGGTCCCAATACGTCCTTATTAAGTTCTGCCTGCGTTAGTTTAGGTAATGATTTACTAGGATATTTAGATTTGTGTTTTTAATGAGTTATTGTGGAGGGGACGTAGTAAGCATTCCCAAAGAGCGAAACCTATGCTCGGGCCCTCTCCGTGAGTAGTGGCGATGCCGTGAAACAAATTACTACATTACGACGACAAACCAAAAATGCCGTTGATTTGACGGAATAATGAGTTATTGTAGGAATGGCGTATATGGCGGCTATTAGATTTCAACAATGACCTTGCTGATAACTTCTATATATGTCTTATTCGTGAGTCATTTGATGGTGTTGTTTATATCTATGCAAAAAAAGGGAAAAAGGTAAAAAATTAATCTCTTGCAAATCGATTTAAAATCGGAAAAACTAATGTCCAAACGGGACTTGTACCCGCGACTAGTTACTGACAGGGAGCATGTTCTCATCACTGAGCTACTGGAACACGTCTAAAGCCTTTTTTATCAACGGGTCATTTTTGCAATTTTTACATATTTGCCTTTTCCTACCTTTCATATTGAGAGGACGCTTTATACTACACGCAGGAGCGTTTAAATAGGACTGATGTTATTAAGTCGCATTTTATTTAAAAGAACTTAAATAAATATACGAGCTATTGAAAAATATATTAATTCTTACAGCACTGGAAGTTTGTCTCCATTAGTAAAAGCAATATTCTTCTTATAGGTTGCATCAGGGGTATTTATAAAACATTTTCCAAAATCAATGTCCATGCACGAAAAATGATACATGGGTTTCTCAATCTCCGCATACAGGAACACGTTGTATTCCGGACCATCTGAGATCTGAAGGTTTAAATTAACTTTTTAATATACAACAGAACAACATCGTTGGAATGACGTTCCCGGTTTCAAGCAAAACTTGTTCTTTGGAGCCATGGATACTAGCTGTCGAAGGCGACTACCATCTCTCAAGCTCCAAGAAGTAAGCCTGTGCCAGAGCCCCGTTCGTCAATCAATATCGATAGTTTTTGTGCTAGGGGCACTGATGTTTAGAATTTTTGTTTTGTGGTTACCTCCCCGGCACTTTGTGTGACAAAAGAATGCTACAGTAAATACACTTCATATTTACAAAAACTTTTTGCCGGTTGCAAAAACGGTTGCCATACAAACATCTATGGCGGTCGTTACGGGTAGTTGGAGCCCTCAAAAGTCCAACCAGCCTAACTTGGAACTTCGATATCGCCAGTGGTCATTAGACCATTGGTTGTGGAGGTCAGATGGCAGTCGCTTCACGGAAAATATCAAAGTTCAGCCGCATCACAGTTAGACTGAAAAGCCGACCCCAACTGAGTTGGGAAAATGGTTCAGGGAATGATGATGATTTACAAAAACTTTAGACGTACCGATAAAGTCACTGGGAAAGCCTGAACCGGAATTTGTTTGAGTGTAAAGTGTAGAATACATTCAACTTCATTTGCAGGAACAACATGTCCACTTTTGGGTTCGACATACACATGCAGATATTTTTTCACGAATGAAATGTTGTAGTGCCAGTCGAAGAAGAAAGTTGCTGAACCATTATTTCTTATGACGAATGGTAGTCTTCTTTCGTACGTGGATGCGGTCTACAAACAATAAGGTTTAAGTCATTTAGTGCTGTTTAGTTAGTAAAAAACATCGAATGCGTTAACAAATAAACGTATTATTATTAAACTAAAACAGGTAAAACCGTGAGTATCTACATTGCCCAAAAAATATTTTCTAAAAACACACTAGTTATGGTTTTTAAGTTAAAGTTATAATTTGTACGTTGTTGTACGTAAGAATCAACTTAGTTCTATTTTATCATTTTCCTTAAATATTTGCTTCGGGATATGGTCCTAATATGCGCGGATTGTTAGAAATAACCATTTTATAAATATCGGGTTATATTATTCATTGGACAGCACGATACGTACAAGAGAAATTACATAGTAGGTACCTGATCTAAATGAATGTTGGTATTGAAGTCACTATTTAGAACATGTTCATTTCCAAGCAAATAATATGTCACTTTAGGTTTGATAGAAAAGCTAAGAGCATTAACGCATAAAGTTAAAAACTTCGTCAAAAACGTGATGCTGCAAAATATTTTGAAGGACTGAGGGCCGTCTTGAATAGGAGTGTAAATTATTCTGAAAAGAAAAAAAATATTCAGAACAAGTTCACTATCAAATATATTTAGCCTGTAGCTCATTGATATTTTAGTTTAGACAGAACAAGAGAAGTTGACATGAATCAAGTCAACGACAAAACAGCAATGGTCAACTATACCCGCTCATTTGACTCATCATCATCATAGAACATAGGCCTCTCCCATCGACCTCAAATTCGATCGGTTGGATGTGATCTGCATCTAATGGGTATCCGCGACTTTGACCATGTCGTCCATCCACCTCGCAGGAGGCCGTCGTCGTTCGAGAACTTTCGGTTCCAACGGCCATCTGTTCTTCTTGCTACGTGCCTCACCCACTGCCACTTCAGCTTGCTAACCCTGTATACTATGTCGACTTTCGTTTGTCAATGAATCTTCTCATTTCTGATTGGATCTCGTAGAGAGATTCCGAGCATAGTCCTTTCCATAGCTCGCTGTATGACCTTGAGCTTCTTATGAGGCCTCTCTTTCTCATAAGTTATCACTGGCAATACGCACAGATTAAAGACTTTTATCTTTAAGCACTGATGTATTTTGGACGAGAAGACGCTGTGTAGTTACACAGCGTCTTCTCGTCCAAAATACATCAGTGCTTAAAGGCAGTTGCCCGAACGCTGCCCTACATTTGACTACAACACTAAAATTACTTATTAGGTTATTTTTTTTTTCAAATTAACTTACTTGATCGTCGTTTCTGAATTGGGTTTCAATATTCCTTGATTAGGCTCTACAACGACCGGCGTCTTACCCGATTCATTGCACAACGAGTTACCCTTGAACTCAAAGTTAAGAGATTCGTTTTCATTGTTCTTCAATATAACGTCGTTAATCGTCGTGAAACCAACCAGGGAATTTCTTATAATAAGAATTGTTGGTACGAATACGACGTCCGACTCTCTTACCAATCCAACGACTAATATATTAATTACAAGGTTATGAGCAGTTATTATGAACTTCCATTGGGACTCATATACCTAAAAATAAACATAAATATCCATAAATATACAAATTAATCTCCAAACTGTATAATTACGCGCATAACTTCCGAACGACTGCACTACTACTAAGCGGCAAGTAGGGTAGCCAGAGCTCACTGGAGAGGTTTGGTGTTGTCAGTGGGAAAACCGAGAAACCCCTTTGTCTTCTGCACTGAGAGCACAGAGATTTTCTTAACCTTCTCCCCTCCCCCATCTCCTTTCGCCCTCTTCTTCATATGGTCGGCAGCACGAATATGACGCCTATGGTGTTGCAAACGTCTATAGGCCACGGTAACCATTTTCCATCATGTGGGTCGCGTGCTTGTCTCCCACTTAAGTGGTATATAAAAAAACAGATAAGTTGTCATATTTGCACGGGGGCAAAGTCAGGTCGCTGTTTTCCGTTATAAATAGGGGAAAAACATTGCTTGTTAATTATATGCTTATTGTAAAATTGCATAAATTAAACCGGTCAAAACGATCTAATGAATTTGTAACTTTAGAATGTAGAAGTAAAGGTAAAAGGCTAGTAACTCGTTTTATTAGGTCATTTTGCAACAATCTGCTAAAATCAGACGTTAACCTTAGTATCACAACTATCATACCCCTGGAGCGGTCGGTGAAAATGTGAATGTAACTTCAGTGGACGTCCCTCCTTCTACATTTCCTTTCAAAGTATCACAATGAACTGGTATGAGTTCTGGTTTTTCTGACATAATCATCTCAAATATAAACTCGTAAGCTTCACTTGTTGGATTGATAACATTGAATCGTCTGAAATATACTAGTTTTATTAGTTCAAATATATGATTGTGTAAAGTTTTTGCAAAATGCAAAAATTGTAAATCACAACCAAGTTTATGCACCTGATATAGAGACATAAATATTACTAACGTAATTAGACCCACAGTCTCTTTCATTACCACACGTAACCGAATTTAATATATCATCCCACCTCCGGCAATCAAGGACTCACAGACGGCGTGCGTTTTAGTCGGTTCGTGTCCGACATAATCGCCGCCACCGATACGCCGCAGCGCACGTTAAAAAATAAGTGGCTTGTGACTTTTGACATTGACGTCACTGCAATATATATTATATTTCTGGCTACGTTATCAACTTGAATTATAAAAAAACGTTTTACGGTTCATATACTCTATCACTTTCTCACGCCTATGTTTTCCGATAAAAAATATTTAGATACGTAGGTAACTCGCACACTTTGTTTCTCTAAGGATAACTTTGTGCTATAGATACTGCTATATTCAACAAAATAAAACAGACTATCGAAAGTAGTCGAAGATTTCTAATTAGCACTATATACTAACTTTTTATAACATCCTGAGCCTAAAACATTGAATTCTAGAACTATAGTATGCGGAGGTAAAGCTACTCCTGTTATTTTCCTTCTTCCTGATGTCAAATAATCGCTTTCCTCTATATCAAGATGCACGTACGGAATAAGTGACCTTGCTTCCAATTTGCACGAAATATTCTGATCATAGGGATCCAAGTTATCTGTAGAAAAAAAAACCAATAGGGTAGAAGCACTAAAATTAACTAGAAACTATTGTTAGCTTGTACCGAGTCGGTAAGTCTCAATGTGTAAATATTACTGCACGAAGCCACATAAATCAGATATTATCTTTTACGGACATTATGTTATCTATGGCGTATTTTACCACCTAAAAACAAAACACAAACGCGCACTTTTTGTTTTCCTCCGAGTTGAGTTAATATAAAAGGATTAAATATAATACGGTAATAATTATGATATAAGAGGATTGAATATAATAATATGAGAATTCATTGTCATGAGCACGTAACAATTGCTATCCGTAATATGTAGATATGTATCTACTAGGTGGATTAGGAAAAGGAATTAAATAAATATATTCGTTTGTGATGCATATGATGAAAGGATTTTTATGGATTAAACCCTATCGCGAGGCGTGCCTAATACTATGGATAACATAACAACATCTAACAAATATAATCTTTATAACGGTAGTTATTTAATTACTACTAAGAGCTAGTAATTAATACTTATATGGATTCATACTTTATTAATACATTTGTCATGTAATGATTACCTATGGTACTTCTCAACTTTACTTTGAAATCAAAGGCGTCAAGAGGTGCAAAAGTAACTTTGAAAAATGATTTTTCTCCAGGTTTCAAGCATTCTTTAGTAGGTTGTATTGTGAAGGGCAGGTCAACCTCAAACCACGTGTCCACGCTTTGTCTGTCCATACTTCCACTAAATAGTGTCACTTTACTTGAAGCTGCAAGAAAATAGTTTAAGCACCGTGTTAAATAGTATATAAAATGGTATTTTTGCTCAATGGCATGGTCTACCAAGCATCATCTTTTGAGTTTGTAAAATGAACACGCACTAGGTATATGCAATATAAGGAATATTTTAGTCAGAATCACGGGAATTGCTCGGATTAGAGATCGATGGGAGAGGTCTACGTTCAGCAGTGATCGTTCTATGGCTAGAGTGATGATGATGATGATGATGATAATGAAAGTATATTTTAGAAATGTGAAATCCACAGAAACTGTTTCAGTAATCAGTAGATTTTTTTATGTAGAAACAATTCAACATGACGTTTTCCTTTCGATTCGTTGAAGTCTACAGTTTAAACAAGCTATCTCCAGTTTCCATAACATAACATAAACTCACGCCTATATCCCCGAGGGCGCCTACCACACTAGCGCCCATATTTCACCAGTTTATGTTTAGGTCCTTCTGGTCGTTAGAGACCTATATCTATATGAATAACAATACTTTGGATTTCCAGTATCGAAGAAACTTGTTGATTACAATCTTGCATGGATAAAACTGTGACGCTATATTTATAGAAAACTAAAATACTTTACCATTTTCGTTCTGTGTATTGATCTGATCAATGACACTATTGTAACTTTCAGCCATTGACGCTCTAGCTGTTTCATCATCCACTGATTGCATCATCTAAAAAAGTTAGTTATCACAAGTAACTGTAGTGTAACAAATAGAGGTGTCCCAGCGGCCTGTAGGAAGCCCTGGGATTTCCCCACAAGTCTTAACCTTACCGATTTGTCGTTTACTAGGACATCTTAGGTAGGACGTGACGGTATCGCCCGTCTCAATTGAGCAGTCCAACTAATTATGTTAGCGGTGGTGAGTACAGTAGCCAGAGCTCAATCGAGAGGTTTTGTGCTGTCAGTGACAAGACAGAATGTCAAGTTAAGTGTCTCCTGCAGTGGCGGCACAAAAGCTTTCTTAACCTTCACCCCCACTCCCACCACTCTTGTCACCTTTTTAAGAGGAGCAATGCCAGTACGAGTGTGATGCTCCTGGTGTTGCAAACGTTCATAGACCACGGTAGCCACTTTCGATCAGGAGGGCCGTGTTCTTGTCTGCCACATTATGACATTAATTTACTTTCTTGAACATACGACACATATCTCCTTTACTTAGCTTTCATTTACAACATACCTCCACCTTATTAAGATTGTATTTATCTATTCGTGCAGGATATTCGTCGTCAATAATAAAACTCCACGTGACTTTCAATGGGACTCTGCCAGTATTTTGCACAGCAAATGTAAAGTTTCTAGTCTGTTTGTAAGAAATAAAATATTAATAAACCAAATTTTCATTAAAATAAATATCATCTTTGCAAAATTCCAACAGTGGCGACTATAGATTGGATCAAAGTGCTTTTGTGTAAGCAATCAGTCGCTAGGAATTCTCCATAACATAACATAAACTTAAGCCTATATCCCCACTGGGGTAGGCAGAGGTGCTAGCCACTCACATTTCGCCAGTTTATGTTTAGGTCCCAATGTAATAGGCGGCGAGCCTATTGTCATTAACCGGCCATTACACCTGCGATAAATACACACATAACTTCGAAAAGCATCGAAAAGTCATTAGTGTGTGCCATGGTAAAACCTGGGATCGAACCCAAAATCTCGTCTCAGCAGTCCATTGCCACTAGGTTACCGCGGCTCTCCATAAAATTTTCCGAAATAAATCTTGAGCTGGATGGAGGCACTTTTTGAATTGTATTAGATGATGACAGTTTACAAAGATAGTACCTACGTATAATAATCCATACGTATAAATCCTTGCTTGCGCTTGAATAATATGAGATTAAGAAATAATTTTGAAAGTAGAACAAAATGAACAAGTTATAGCCCGAGAGCCCACGACCAAAACCATGTCTCATAGCAATACGGCAAAAACCCTATAAAATCGTTAGATTGTATGATTCTGAACCCGACTAGGTGTGTAGTAACGGTCGAAAGTGTAGCAACTGCGTGGGAGGCCATTTCTGCTGTGTCACAAAAAAAAGACAGTCGGTATTATAGCAATACGTCTGATAGTGAAAATGTACATAGATTTTATAATTGTATTACGAAAAAGTTTGTTTTCAGACATTTTGCGCGTAGCATATAGCCTGAGCGCATTTTTGAAAATGTCAACAAATTTAGCCGACCTGTATCATAGCAATACGGATAATTTTTTTTTTCAACTTTTCGTATTGCTGCCATGATTACCAAAAACCTGTTTTCAGACACTTTAAGTGTAGCATATACTCCCAAAAACGAAAATAACGTTTAACGTTTCGACGACGATTCCGAATCCGACAGCGATTGAATACGAGAATATTTTGTAACTTTGAATAAACCTTTTTTTTTCAACTTCATCCCAGTTTCCTTTTGTGCGATTTATTTCAGTTCTTCAAGTTCAATGTTACGGTATCGGGTAAATTCTTTGTTAATTATCATCTAATAAATTCAGGGTCGCAACGTATTCATTGGTTTGTAACAGAAAATTCAAGATGCCTCAATACGATTTTTAAATGATATCTGAGTATCGCAAAGTTGTCTGATAGAGAAGGTGCTACACTTAATTTGTCTGATATAAATTTTTTGCACATGTGGACAACTTATTTTATCATGTCCAACAATTTTCAGACATATTGCTATGATACCGATCGGTAAAATTTGTTAACATATTCAAAACGGTCTACAAATTTATTGCGTTCACATTTCCGTCTGAAAATTGTTTTGTTCGTATCAAATAAACAAAATTTACTAATAAAAAAGATTTTCAGACGTATTGCTATGAGACACTTTTTTTGTCTCATTTTTAATTTTTTTAAGTGATTTTACGGGTTTGCGCTACACCACTAACGTCTGAAAAATATGTTTCCGGTATCTCAGAACTATCATTCAACTACAGTCTGCAAATCAGACATATTGCTATGATGCAGTTCGGTAAAATTCTTTGACAATTTTGAAAATTCGGTCAGATCAAACGCTACGCGGAAAATGTCTGATATTGGTATTTTCGGGTTCAGAATAATCGTATCTATCGATTTGATGCGGTTTTGGCCGTATTGCAATGAGACAAAAATTTTGGTCGTGGGCTCTCGTACTATTATAAAAAGTAGCTCAATTTGACACAAATATTTAAATTAATAAATGTTGAAAGTAACTAATTACTTGATAAATAAAAGTGTCTTCCAAATGTTTTTCCTCAGGTAATGTGCATATGTATTTTGTATATTCAGTAGAGACTGAATAAACCAAAACCATGTTTATAGCTCCTAAGAAAAACTCTGGTGGTGGGATACCCTGCTCGTCGATAACAACTTCTTGTCTTTGATTAAGGCCTAAATCTCTGAAAACGGTTAGGTTTTTCACGATTAATTATATATACTGTTTCAAGTCTTTGATTGGGTAAATACTGGAAGATATTACTATGCTGAGACTTAATAGGAATATACTTCCTATAAATACTTATTGACAGTTATCTTACAGGACTCTTGCTAAATTAAAAAAGGTAAAGTTACATGCTGGTACAGTGGTTAAAAACTGTAATTATAAACTGAATACCTATATTACTTACTCATTATGCTCAAACATTGTGAGTATTTGACGATTATCCCAAGTGGCACCTTTCATGTCTAAAGTTAGGGTATCATCACTTACCGCTAATAACATGCAAACCAGAAATTCCTGTAAAATACACATTTAACGTTGGATAGGGTCACGTGGGGTGAATGCGAGTATCAAAACTAGAATGTAATCTTTTATATAAAAGCTGGGCAATTGACTACACGCTCCTAAATGTTAAGAAGCTAAAGAATTGAATTGTCTTTTTTAACATTTTATGTAGTTTACTCTTTGAGCGTTTTGGTATAAATTAACACTCGTTGAATAATCTTATCCTTTCCTTCTATCTATTCCTATCTTCCTTGTCCTGATCCTGAAAAATCCTATCCTTTGTGGCGTGGAGGTAGTGAAAGCGTTTGTTACGCAGGGAGCGCGTAATCGACTCGCGTTCTGTGCATATATTTGTATGCATGAATATGACTATTAACATTAGTCTGGTCACCCGTCCGATCAAAACGGCGTTCCCATTAAAGTAATATTAGTAACCTTATGTATGTCCATAGGTTGCGCAGAGTAGAACATGATTTCAATATCTTTTTCTTCGCCTGGTGAAATATAACCCATTGATGGCTTTACTACTAAGTGCTCTATAATATTCCAAATGAACTTGTATACTTTTTCTGAGTTGTTGACCATCACTATAGAACTTTTTTGCAGGGAGCATAATTCGCATCCTCCTAAAAAATTAAAACTTGCGTAAATTCGAAGTAAAACTTCAAATTTGAGATCCTGTACCAATTATGCAAGATAACTGACAAAACTGCTAACCAACATTTAAAATATTATCTGAAGATAAGAGCTTACAGCATAGCAGTGGCTCTACTACGAGGGTCACTTACCGAAATTGAGCACATATTTAAGCTGCGAGCATTGTGAGCGAGTAACTATTGAGGTACGCGACGACCTCTTGCTTTTCTTTTCTTCACTTTTTACTGACTTTATAGGTGAAGTTGTACTTTTGACAGCAGAGACACCTCTAGAACATATTTTTATATTTAGATATTTACACTTTTTACTTGTACTTCGATAACAAAAATGCATAAAATATCAAATGAAGTTTTTCTTATGTGTGTTCACTATTTTGATCACAGCGTTCTAAGACTACCACGACAAGTGATGGTCTTTTTATTTTCTTAATATTTATAGGACTTTTTAGATGGCCGCGGTATACCTAACAGTTTTCCATGAACATTTACGGTACCACAGTTTGTGTCTTATCAATTCATGGAACTAAATATACTTACGATTCTGCCCTATAGGCTTCAAGATCCGTTTCCATAGGAAGCATTTCCAGCCCCATTAATATTACATCTTCCATAAATGCTTCGCCTTCACATGTCACCTAAAAATATACATTTAAGTACTTATCTACTTAGAATTTCAATATTATTTGGCTATCTCATCAATAAATCATAGGTTCTATTTTTACATATTGAAAAGTAAGTTGCGGATCGGCCGTCGTCTGCACCGAACCTAACTTAGTTAAATCTAGGTAATAAATTCCGTCGTAAAAAAATTGCCAACAAATCTTAGAACCCAATTGTAAATCAAAGTAATCCAGAAGAATTAAATCTCAAATGCTTTGAAATAAAAACCGGTGCACTGCACTTACTATAAAATATTCATAGGGATTCTCAACGATAGTCAATTTCACATCGCAGCTATCATTTCCCTTATGTATTGGATTATAATTGATATTTATAGTTGCTACTTCATCTGGTTTCAGTAGCATTTTCAGAGAAACGTTCAATTCATCTTCGCTACTAAAATTTATTGCACTTGGACCTGAGAATAAATAAATAGGTTCCCTGTTCATTGTGTACTCATTCGAAGCGTGCCGCGAAGACAATTAATATTGTGAGCGAAAGGGCGGTACTTTAGTAATACTTTTAGCGGTTGCACGCGCTAGTTCTATTCGTTTTGCCTATGTTATTTTAATTTATTTTCCCTTGTAGCGGTACTATCTTCGGATTCAGGTTAAGATGTAAAATAATTAACAGGAGAACTATGTTTCGGGAAGTTATCAGATATTGCTAGTTTAGAAATTAACTTTTTGTCTCTCAGTTTGTACCTACATAAGTATATAACTTCATACATAAAGATAGGATATTGACCAAGATTACTAACATTTATTGTTAGCTATGACCATATGTTCGCTTTTTGGATTCGTGGTTAGCCAGAAAACAGTCCTTTTTTCATATGTTGATTTTTTGACATCTACAATCACCATACTTTTCACAGAGGTTATATTTTTGAAAAGTATAGGTTTTTGACTAACTGATCCAAGGCAAGTCACTGGCAATTGCAGCCAGGTTCTCTTTTGGGTTTTTAATCGAGGTGAAACCATTTGTATTCTGGGAATCACACCTTCGCCAATTAGACATATCTTAAACGACTGTTCCTCGTTGTATAATAGTTTTAATTTTATTTCCAAAACAGCTCTGTATTCCTAAAAAAACACAACATTTCACTTTAGGTACTGCTAAAGCACCTCAGTTAACTACATTAAATTTTAATATAACTACTTATATGTTTATTATATATAGGTATAATGACGTCACGTTAACGTACGTACAAATACATTCTGAATATCAGCACCATTTTAAAACTAAATTTTCAATTATAGCTTTCATTATCTTACCGTAAGAGCTTTTGGAGTGAAAATAATTCCTAGATTCTTATGCATTAATGGTTCTATGTGTGCCTCATATTTGTCCAATGAGAAAATTTCGCTACTGCAATTTGATTGGTAATGCAGTTTCATTGTGAGCGCACATGCAACAAGCCCGTTGTTATAAAGATCAATAGCGCCCACAAAACGTGTCTTCACAGTGACACAGAAAAAATATAATGTCACTGAATTTTCCACAAAAACACAATGCGGGGAGGACTGAAAACAAAGCGAGGGCAGTAATTTTTGTCATTTTAAACAAGTATGTTATGATGTCTATAGTATTTTGCCTAGATCTGGAGTATTACCCGCTATACTGAGCAATGTACCTAACCGTAACCTAACCAGCTAATTTACACAAATGCCCCAAGTAACAATTATGTTACTTGCATGTTCGGGCAAATGTGTTATTCAGTGCAAGTTATTTAATTAATGTGTTAGCGTATGTCTCCAGATAGTTAAAATTTACCTCAGGTACTTTATATTCGGATAAATTTCTAACAATCAAATGTTCTCTGAATGTAGTCTCTATGTTCCAGAGGTCTAAAGTCGGCATAGCACCAGTGCCGACTAATCTAAGTGGTACTCCTTGAGCTTCGGCAGGGCACGTGTCGCTAATGATAAAGTTAATGGTTTCTTCAAACTTTCGCGATGCTGTGGCAAAGAACTGTATCTGTATAGTGCGACTGGTACCGGGTGCGAGAAGATTATCTTCGTTCATTATCATAAAGTTTCCGCATTTTAAAGGAGGGTTTTTTATTCTGTTGGAATATTTAAACTATCGTTAAAAAAGGTCAACAAATGTAAGCAGATATCTTGTTTACAAATAAATTTTACTTAGTGGATTTCGCTGATGGAACGGGTGCATTCGGATCCACTTTGTACTCATCTGGTAATATTATCTCATACGTGACTGGACATTTGCTTGTATTGTTGAGTATAACATCTCTCTGTATAGCAGTACCGACCGCTATGATATGGAAGTTTAATTCGCCAAGCGGGAATAATGTAAACCTTGAATCAAAATAAAATAGGTAGGCAATACAGTGATATACCAGTAGGTCATAAGAAATAGCCACATAGAGAATTATAATTTCGATATTTGCTATATTATAGCATATTATACTGTAGTTATTACTGAATGTATATAGCTACATAACATTTGACTTTATACCTACTAGCTAAGCAGATGTAAAACTAACTATAAGATATTGACTTACTAGGTATATTTATAAATACGCTCAACAATTCAGTTCCCGTCATGGGGTCTTTCAGCAGACGACTACATACGGTATTTCAAGGTTAAATATACATTAATTCTTAATTAAAAGAAAACCGTAAATAGCCCGACCGTAAAGTTAACATTGAGCTTATGTACATGAGTATCAAAAATAATACAAATGAAGAAATAACTACTTTTATTATTATGATGTAGAGCTGAAGTTCACGAGGTCTTCGCCTAACAATACTGCGTAAAAATAATGTTGAAGTACTAACGTATTGTAGAAAGATGCAATGGATACACAGACGGGAAACTTAGCCACAATAACTTGTTCCTTGCTGCTATCTAACAATGAGCAAATATACGCAGGTACATTGTGTAGGTTCATAGATGTAGTCGGAGTGCATTGAAACTCGATGGTCGTCAACTTCAAAGAGGCAGGAACCACTCCACTTTCCGGAACAGCTTCAAACGACTTTAGCAGAGATGGCTCCGGGAAATTTTTAACTTTCTTCAGCCTTAAACAATTATTTTATGATTTTATGTGATTGCAAAGCATCGAGAAAATATTACTAGTAAGTGAGGTCATCAACAGTCTTTCTATTTTCGAATTTTTTAAAACATAGAAAATTCGTTTGCTTGCCCGCCATTTAATTGCTTTTTAGGATTCATGGAACTAAAATTCCAGCACAAATGTGACTATTTTCTGGACAAAATGAATTGAAAATGGTTACTTACTTATAATAAATATTATATTTGCCACGATTGAGCAAGTACATGTCTCGATAAACAGTAGAATTGACTTTGACGTTTCCATAATTAAGATAATTCTCGGCAGGATTCTCGTGAGCACATTCGACCATAACATCGTAGCATTCCGCTGATAAATACAGACAATCTGTCAGCATTGGGTCCCCGCGTCCTTTTGAGTCATAAATCTAGAATATCCAGGTTATCAAAATATATATGTACTATAGATGTTTATTAAAGAAAATAATAGCCGTTATAATTTACCGAACTTCGCTAAATTTCACTATGGATAAACTTTGGGTTAGTTTTTAATGTCAATTTTATTGACGAACTTACATCAATAGCAAGTATCCTATTATGTATAACGCCTACTTGGCATGCAATATATGTGACAGGCACCACTTGATTGTCGTGTCTCGCCACAATACCAGTAGTTTGAGATATTATGAAATCTTCTGCAAAATCCTCCGGATTGCGGATTTTCCACATCACTGGTAATATAGAGTCGTTCTTCACAATAAACCTATCATCTTCTCGACGGTACAGCAAGAGTTTTTTATAATCTGAAAAGACGATTTGAAATTCAACTAAATAAAAAAGAATTAAAAAATTAAACAGTCTATCTGATTCTGTCAATACACTCTCATAATCATCATTTCAGCCCCAGGACGCCCACTGCTGAACAAAGGCCTCCCCCATCGACCTCCAATCCAACCGGTTGGCGGCGGTCTGCATCCAAAGCGTACCCGCGAATTTGACCCACCTCACAGTAGGCCGTCCCACTCTTTGTGTACCGGTACGCGGTCTCCATTCGAGAACCTTTCGGTTCCAACGCTCATCTGTTCTTCTTGCTACGTGCCTCGCCCACTGCCACTTCAGCTTGCTAACCCTGTAGGCTATATCGACCACTTTCGTTCGTTTATTAATATAACCAAAATACATAATACAATACACATCCACAATTATTACTTACCAATAGTTTTGGTTAACGGCAATACATCAACAGTTGGCTTCACTCCAGTACAAGCAATATGTATTTTCACTATTTCGGGATTATCTTTAACACAAAACAGTAATGTGCATGTGTGCACATCAACTTCTGAAGGAGCTGCCGAGATAGTCAACTTATCGCGGCAACCTGGCTGTAATATATAAATAACTCTCTGATATACACACTTAAACAGATACGTTTGAATAATATTATTAACGCTATTCAAATACTGTGTGTATTTAGAATAATCAATAAAAAAAGCCTTGCCGAAAAGCGAAACGTATGCTCGGGCCCTCTCCGTGAGTAGCGGCACTGCCATGAAACAAATTAGTTACTACACCACGATGGCAATTCAAAACTGCCGTCGATTCGACAGAAGAAGAAGATATCAAATATAGATTCCACCCCTCTAATTTTTAGGTAAAATAAGAGAATTTGAGAACGATTATTAGATTTAGATTATCTTACCTCTAATCGTATAAACTCTTTATCTATTTCAAACACTACGGTATCTTCGAGAAACTCAATAATAACGTCAGCAGTTATGAGAGAAGCATTTTTTAGATCGATTGTATAGTCTTCTTGGTATATTCTGTTATTGCCTACGAAGATCGGGCCGAACTCGAATAACTTCAGATCATCTAAATATGTTATTTTGTAAACAAAATCCTCTAGAGTCCTTCGAACAAAATTCTCAAACATCTTTTTAGGCCGACTATCCAGTCTGCGAAAATAAAAAGCTAAAATTACCTGAGTAGCTTAAACATCTTATTCACTGAGAAATATCCCCTATAGAAGTTATTATTACTAGAGAGCTACCGTAAATAAAACTACAGTCTGCTCATTATCGCGTTACCGGATTAAAAATGTCAAATGAATGTAAGTATGCACTGTTTATAACAGCCGATTATTTCTGACAAGTTGGTAAGTTATGCATAAAAATAATCATTAATATATTTGCAATAAGCGGGCATAGAACGCCCACCGCCCGCCCCCCTCTTTTTTTACTCTACAATAAATTACCCCCACCGTTACCGGTTAGGGAAGTTATGTGGGACTCGAACCGACTAAAACGCACGCTATTCGTTGCCGGAGGTGAGATAGTAGCTAATATATCCCTCACACCCCGGCAGACCCTTCTCTCTTTCGAGATGACCCCATTCGGCTGTCGGGACCACGGTGTCCCCGTCTGACGCCTGGATCTTGGAGGCGTAACCCGCGCCCCTGTCTTATAATTCCCATCTCATAAATAAGCTGCATGATAATCACGGATGGGTAATAAATTTGATTGAACTACCTCGGTAAATCACATATGCCGTTGACAGAGATGTCGGTCCTCGAATCTGGCCAGCCACTTACTTCGACAAAACGTTTGACACTATAACTGCCTTCGTGTTGTGGGCTAAAAGAGTATTTACATCGCACCAAGTCACCAGGTTCCAGGATGAGACGTGTCGCAGGATCTTTAATTTTATCACAAAATGTTAGGAAATGTTAAAAAATGTGATTAGTAGAAATATTTAGAATCATCTGATAATTTAAGATGTATGACATATTTTCGAGTACTTTGTAAATATGTCAACCATTATTTTTAAGCAAGATGACAATCAAGCCAGAGAAGAGCATTTAGAGGAGCACTGATAAGAAGTGATTAAAGGAACCCAAGGGCGTCATACTCGTGCTGCTGACCCTGTAAGAATTTTCTAATGGGCTTTTAGAAGAACCTCACATTTATAGTAGTCGCTTGGAAAAACTACAGCAGGGATAAGGGATAAATCTTAAGTAGGTATTATTGCTATACATACACACACACATAAATTCACGCCTTTATCCCCGAAGGGGTAGGCAGAGGTGCTAGCACCCACATTTCGCCAGTTTATGTTTAGGTCCCAATGTAGTAGGTGGCGAGCCTATTGCCATTAACCGGGCACTTATAAACCTGCGATAAATACACACATAACTTCGAAAAGCATCAAAGTCATTGGTGTGTGCCATGGTAAACCTGGGATCGAACCCGAGACCTCGTCTCAGCAGTCCATTACCCATACCACTAGGCCACCGCGGCGTGCTATACATTAACTTTTGAGTATGTAACTAACCATAATATTTTAGACCTTAACCAAAAGTCATTCGATTTAGATACAGTCAATTACTAAAATTCTTTTCTTAATCTAAGAAAAAGTAGCTATGGGGAATACTTGAGACATAGTTACATATTTACCCTGCATCGATTTAACACTATGTAACGGCAACGGTAATATTTCAGTTGGTTCATCTTCCCCAACCATTTTCTCTACTGTAGACAGAAAATCCGTTGTAGATGTTTGAGATGAAGTTACCTAAAACATATTTATTGCTGTGGGTACTGAAATCGCGATTACTGTAACAATTAATGTAATTATTAATATTGTGTATTTGTATTGTATTACTGTAAAATTACCTTTCTGCCGCAAACGCAATGCCATTTTGAAAGAATATTCAAAACATTGTCCTGATGCGAGTCGTCCAACAAATCCAGATTAGTTAATTGATTGCATTCACATTTTTTTATCTGAAATAATTATTGACGTACTTAGAAGCAGAGAGTGAACCAACTAAGCTAAATAGTTTAGGGATTTTAGTATAATTTGAATTATGTACAATGGGCAATGTAAAAATAAGTAGGTATTAAGTTCAATTAGTTAAGCGTTTATAGTATATAGTGTCAAAACAAAAATATTAATACTAGTGAATAAAACAGTAAATACCTAAATAATATAAGAAATAAACAAAATAAGCAGGTATTAATTTCAATTAGTTAAGAATTTGAAGGTAAGTTAATGTAAAAAAATTATTATAAATAACTTATATCTACTTATTTTATTTTTATTTTATTGTTACAAAAATGGGCACCAAAAAATTTGAAACTAATATTGTATGAAGTTATGCCACTACACAACAACTAGCCTTGAACTACTGGATAATAGCTCTACTTATTAATGTAATCAAGTTTAGATTTAGACGGTCAAAAGATTATAGATTCAGATGTCCAGGATTTTTTGAAGCCCA
The DNA here is from genome assembly GCA_963691645.1 of Pelosia muscerda. Taxonomy (NCBI): domain Eukaryota; kingdom Metazoa; phylum Arthropoda; class Insecta; order Lepidoptera; family Erebidae; genus Pelosia; species Pelosia muscerda. The sequence goes on from OY829100.1 coordinate 13,987,454, forward strand.
CTGTACTTATAATTATATTTATTGTGAAGAATTACCGGCACTTCATCTAAATATCTCCACTTTAATGGAGCTTCATGATTAATAGTCGGAAATGTTTTAGGCAGCAACACCGTGTATTCTTTTGTTTGTACCAATTGTTTTAGGATATCCATATCTTCTTCCTCCTGTAGCGCTGCACGCACCTCTGGTGAGTTCCTGAGCATATTGAGCACAGCATTCTTGTAGTCCAGGCAGGGACACATTATTAATGTTAAGGGAAACCCTCTATCTTCAAGACTCACTTCAGACGTCTGTAATTCAAATAACGACACGGTGAACCGTATTAAAAAAATTATGAGTGTATTAGTTAATAAATTTTCCGTTCAAATGTATTTTAGATTTGATTTCGCAACCCCTGCAGCAGATATAGCTTATACTGTGATATAGATATGAAAGTGAAAACATCACATTCATATTTAATATTTGAATTCATTGCGGCATCCCAATGGTGTCGTTGATCCGTATTGAAGTTTAACAAGTAATGCAGGACACGTCATCCGACAGCGCAAATAGTACATAGAAATAAAAGAATGTCAGTCCTGCAATCCGTTAATTTGTAGGTCTATATATATTTTCATTTTTTTACACACATTACTTTTTAACCATCGATATGGGTGAACGCCCTCATTCAAAAGTCGCAGGAAATTATAACAATTAAGCAATATTATTGTGATAATTCAATTCTATTTCACGATAGATAAATAGATTACTATTTATTTACCATAAATAGACAAAAAATTACAATAGAGACATAAAAGAAGAGCAGAATAAACAATAGGCAATGCGTACGCTGTATCTGGTGCATACGTATGCAGTTTGTACCAGAAGCACATCTTTTCTCAATTGTATAATTATACCTATGGTGTAGTTCCCGGTTACATCCCAGGTGTGTAAGCCTAAGGGGCCGGGATTCGCTAACTTATTCTCCTCCTATTGGTTCAGTTTACAGCACTTTAAACTGAACCGAAAGTAAGGAAAGTTGCGGCAGAGCGCCGGTGGTAAGACAGTAAACTTAATGTTTTGCTGTAAGCAGTAGACAAAAAAGGATACCTGCTGTATCTGCGTTTCAGATTTTCTCTTAGCTTTCTTAACAGCTGCACCGGCGATTTGACCGTTTATGCTATATAAAGGGCAGCCTACATCGCATTCTTCGAAGATCCAATTGTTGGCGATAAGTAATAAGCTCTCATATGTAGTTTTATAATATTCATTATATTTCGCATTCATTGCAATATATTCACTAGTGGCCTTTCCTGAAATAAAATAAATATTTCAGTTAACGAGCATTTTTCAAAAAAAAGCGACGTTAAGGTATACATGTATTATAATAAGCAAGTTTGTGCTATAATTTTGTTAACTGTTTATTAGTGCTTATGGAACTGCACAGCACAGATATTCACGATCAACCAAGTAAGCAGGTAAAACGATTTGTTTGTGTGTGTCTCCTTGATTTCAGTTAGTTTTCGTTACCTTTTCCGCCTTCCTCTTTTTTCATCTTTTTCTTAGGATCTGATGTTACTGTTATCGAGGATTTACTGCGTTGATCTGGAATATTAAATAAATAATCCTAGTAAAATCACTCTAAATTTCACGAAGTAGGTAAATAATAAGAGAGGGAGACTAGACAGAGCGAGACAGAGAGAGAAATAAGAAAGGAAAAATAGAGAAAAAAATAGTAGAAGTAAAGAATAAGTAAATAACAACAGAAATGATAATTAAATGACAAACCTTTTCCGCCCTTTTCTTTACTAACGGCATACGTTAACAAATTACCTGATCTGAAACATAGCTATAGTTTAATTTGTAAAATCATACTTCATTACGATCAACAAGATCACAATAAGTACGTGGGTACCTATACTGTGGCAAGAATTATACTTTTCAGTACAGTTAGGCAGGAGTTGTGGACCCAAAATGTTCTCTAAAGCGCGTTTCACACATAACGCAGGTGACGTGCGGGCCGGGCGTGGGTAATTTTGTCATCCATCGCTGTTTACAGAATAAATTAAAAAAATATATATTGAGAAAACGGTGACGGATCACGTAATGACCCGCACCCGACCCGCACCAGCGCAATGTGTGAATCGCCCTTAAGTGCTCTCTATACGGGCAGTACATGGCTTAGGTGCGCTGTATTTTGAGGATAGCACGGAGTGCAACAGTGGTGGATGATTTCAAACCTAGCAATCATAGTTTATATCAAAATAATTTGCAGCCGGTGGGATCGTTTTCTCACAACTTAGATCCAAGGTCCATGGCATATCCGATCTGTCCGATACTCTCCAAGACGTTAATTAGTAGTTCTTATGCGGCTAAGCACGTAATTAATTTCCTTGCTATTTACACCACATAGCACAGAATCGAGTTCAAAAAATTTTGTTTTCCAAATTGATTTAGCTGTAACATTTTCGGTTAGGAATTTATTTTCAGCATATCCATTTTTTACCAAAGTGCCTGATGGACAGCAGTAGGCTCGCTACTTATTACGTGGGACTGAAAATCATAATTAGTTGACGAAATGTGGGTGTTTAATACACCTCTGTTCATTGTGGATAATATTGTAATTTACTTTTCTTATAATTCATTGTGGGTAATAAGGTAATTGAACTTACTTTTCTTATAATTCATTGTGGATAATAATGTAATTGAACTTACTTTTCAGCCAGCTTATCCAAATGTTTTTTACGTCTGAGCTCTAAGCCATGCCTAACGTATATTGCCTTGAGTTCTGCTGGTGCATTCTCATACTCTTCTTCATCCATATCTTCTAAACTTTCTACAATTTCATTTATCTCGTCATCGTCGTAAGCTTTTGATTGTGCCCTATTAAAAATACAGTTGATACTTAAGAGTTCAAAAGGGCCACAACAAAATTAATCATTGATTTTTACGCAAGAGCCTCAAGTAATGAATCTTTAAAGCACGAGTAGAAATAGAACTGACTAAAATATTTAAGTTGAGGAATACCTAGTTAATAGGTCGCGAATTTTTGGAATCTAGTCATAATAGTTAAACTTGGTGAAAAGTGTTAAGACACTTTAGTAAGATACTTCGTTGGGCTTGCCTATGTTACGCGTCATTTGCATTATGATGAGAAGTTCTCCATTCAAGGCTCTCTTCGGTGTGGTTTCATTTGCACCATTCGCCAGCACCATTAATGGTGTCCATGACTTTGGTCCAACAACCTATTTTTCTACTACGATATATGATCAAAGAGCATCAAATATCCACCATAAATCATATCGCTGTTCACATAGCATATGTATACATATTTTAATGATGTGCCTCTGAGTAAGTGAAAATTTGTTGCAGAATACTACCTACTTATAAATATACAGAAGAACTTACTCGCTAACACGATCCATTTCTTTATGGGACTCTTCGTACGCTGATGCCCATTTAGTAAACTCTGATTGACATAAAATTAAATGCGCATTCCATATATTGTTTTTGCATTTGAGTATCGTTGTCAACACTAAAGGAGGATTCTTCATAACTATACTCGAAAGTGAATCAATTACAAAACCACGACTAAATTTTGGCAGTTGGAAGAAACCAGTAAGGATTTCTTCAGTTAATTCCTGTGGACAATTTGTTTTCAGTTAAAGCAATGACACAGCGCACGCAGATCCAATCATACGAATCTATTTGCCTTACAGATTCATAAAAACAACATTTCTTTCTATAACCCCCTGGTTAGGATGGCCCGTCAGTACAACGAATTGGTAAAAAATAACTCAGAACTTGATATTTTCGCCAAACTTGAAACGTATATCGGTTCACTCAAGGGTGTCCTCTATTCCACACCCAACTATGTAAGCAGCTAACTACGTACTATAAATATGTATTCGTTTGAATAGTTATTACTTAGTGTTAAGAAGTTTTTCTGTTTGCACAAATTTTTGGATTGCAATTCAGACTTAGATTGTATAATTTTATTTCAGTTATAATCACAATTGTAATCTGTGTTGTGTAACAAATAAATAAAATAAAATAAAATAAAATGCTTAAAAAATAGTCGTGTATTAAATGCGTGCGCGTATAAAAGATTTCAATATAAATATCAAATTCATACCATCCGAAATAGTGTGGTCGATCCCAGCGCTGATACAGCCTGGTGAGGTGGTAGAGACGTTGTCGATTTCTTCTTCTTCTTATCACTTCCTTTAGAACGCGGTGTCCCTACGTTTTTGCTATTAGCTACGCGCATTATTTTCTTCATGAGGATTTCAAAGGCATCTTGGGTCATACTCATTTCATCTGAAGATAAAATCGTTTACAGTAGCAATCTATTTCTTGCTTATGTATGTAGAGCAGTTTTTTGAACAATTCTTACGGAAATTCAATAATTAATAGCACTGGCATCTATGGTACAAGCGTAGACGCTTAGCTCGTGACATAATACATATACTGTGTCATTAAAAAGTCTCTTAGATTATCAATACAGGTAGGCATTCAAAATATACTGGTGCCAGTAGATGAAACCGCGAGCAGAAACGTGTTATAATAACATACAAGAAAGTTAAACCTTCATCTTCCTCGTAACAGTTATCATTCCTCATACTTCGCTTCGAAGATTCAAATCCTTCGTTAATGGCAGTGACAAGAAGTTCTTTAGTTCCAGTTAGCGGTTCACTAAGTAACGCTTCAACTATACAATTGTCTATATTTACTACAGGCAAGCAGAGTGCTTGACCGATGCTATATGCTATTTCTTGACACATCATTTCTATGAAAATAAAACAACCGTCAGATTGTCGAGTTAGCAGAGCAATGTTAATAGATAGATCTAGGCAGCTGGACTTCATCTTAATCTATTACCATCCAGCAGGGTGTAATCAATTGACTACCTGAATATAAAAAAACAATGTTAGTTCCAAAATTACTAAGTTCACCATATACTGTATATACGGATGTGTAGGTACTATTGAAGTTTATGAGAACATTTATTGTACTTCGGCCGTGCCGCCCGGCGAGGTAATGGCGGACTTGAAATAACTAAAATACCGGAGTATAAGGTTACAAATAAGAGTGTATTAATAGAAAATTTCATTTCCTTATTCCGGTGATTTGTAAATATAATTTGTTAGGGTCAGAAAAAAATTACCTTCACATGGAGAGCCATGGACAAACATGATAATTCCTTTTGAATGCAAATCAGTATCAGACTCTTGCTTCTCTTCTTCAAATATTTTTAAACAGTCTCGTAAAGGATCTATGTGACCGTCTCTTAATACTTTCATCTCATCTGTAATAAATTCCCAATCAATTTATAGTCCAGAGTATAAGAGTGTATAAGTCCAGAGTGGAAGCAGTAAGCCAAACCCTCCCAACTGGGAGCGGCCTATGCCCTGCATTCAGCAGAAAACTGCACTGCTAAAGGGCTACTGAATTGATATTAAGGCACCGCGAGTAAATGTTATCAAAATAATCTTCATAGTTAGCTAGTTCTTTTTTTATTTATGGCACGTCAATTTGACTTCACCTCGCCTGATATTAAGCTGAAGGAATTTATTTAATTCCTTTCATTACTTAATTCCTTTCATTACATCCTAAACAAGTAAATCCCCAAACTCTAGAAGCAAGTTTGGAGATTTTCACTTGCACTTACATCATCTGATTAATATTAAAGAAAAATTTTGACTAAATTTTTTTTCAAAGTAATATCGAATGAAGTTAGTCACTTTTGAAAAAAAAAATCTAACTATTATTCCTTCCTTTTTTAGTGCAAAGCTTTTTACGCTTTAAAGAACCTGATTATTCATCTTTCTTAACATTTATCCTTCTCCAAAAGTAAATTAAAAAAAACAATAAAGACAGTCTTTTGTATTCAGTGAGGGGACAGTATATTAATTAATTATTAGGTACCTGCTACGATTTCAGCTTCAGTTCGAAATTTGACGGGAGGGATTGCGCTATCCTTGCCTGCAATAGGGGTTTTTCCACCTTTAGTGGTGGGGCTTTTAGCTTTTCTGAAAATTTAAAGTAGGTAAATTTTCTCCAGCTATTACTTGATATATTGATAAACCGCTTGCTAGGAAATACTACTACTATTATGATACTTGGTACAGAATCAGTCATAGACATTAGGAATACCTAACTTATGTGATTTCATACTTTTGTAATCATATGTAATCATATAATGTTATTCCTCCACTTATTTCTAGGATAGCTTATTTTATCTTTGAGCTTATTTCCAACTCAGTTGGGGTCGGCTTTCTAGTCTAACTAAGTCTAACTAAGATACGGCTGAAGCTCGATATTTTCGTGAAGCTACTGCCATCGGACTTCTACAACCAGATTTCGATATCGAAGTTCTGTAGTTCGGCTAGTCGGACTTTTGAGGGCTCCAACTATCCTTAATGACTACCATACATGTATGCTTATAGCTTGTAATTAAACCAAAATGTTTATTTAAAGGCTGACTACTTTTATACTTACTTTGCCGCAGCCGCATGCGATTTTCCCGCAGTTGATTTAGCGCTCAGAATTTCTTCTTCTTCTTTGAGTCTAAAAATGATTCCAAAGAATTGAGAACCGTCCTCCTTTTTAATGTCAGTTGAAATATTTCCTATACTTATATAAAAGTTTCACGAACGAAACGTTAGAAGGTAGGTAATATCAGAATGAATACCTGCCTTACATAAAACCTAACTCATTATTCGTTTCACCAGTCAAAAGTATTTCTACTGCGGCGTTACATTCTGAGATACCAGAAATAAAAATTAACTAAACGTACTTTTTCACTCTTGCATAGAAATTTTTATAAAAATTTATAATTTCCATAGGATATCCCGTTCCCGGTTTTATGGCTGGCACCAGCATTTCATCCGGTTTATTATAATATTTATAAAGTAAGTGATATATTTCCTCTTCCTCTTTCCATTTCCTGAAATACAGCATGATTGTATTTATTTTATGACCGAGTAAACAACAATACTAGTAGTTCTTCAATAACATGCTATACCTTAAAAATGAAATCAGAACCACTTTTATTTTTTAAAGCCATAAAAGTAGTTAAAAGTCTGTCCTAATTCGTAAAGTATTAAGTGGAAATTACTAATACCACATTTTAACAAAATCTTACTCTCTCGTAGATCGTTAAATTACTTAACAATTCGAATATAATTCAAACTTACTCATCACTGTGGGCTATTATCAACTCTATGGGAAAGGGACAAGGGTTGGTGAGTCCAAAATAATAATACGTCGTTTCAGCCCAGGGCAGCGTCGGTGGAAAATTAACATTCGGCCCAATTACATGCACGTGCGGCACAATACCTTGTCCAGTGACTGGTATCGTCATTCTATTTGGATTCATATGAAATCGGAATATCAGTAAACCTTCATACACCATCTGTTCAAAGAATATAAAATGTAGTTCTGGTTTCTAAACGAACTAGTTACTACTACTACAAGGTTGAACGAATAAGTTCTAAAACAGGCCCTAAGGTTGAAAACTGGTAGAACTCAGCTTCTATCCAATGCGTGTGATTGGAGTTTGCATTAGTTTTCATAGTTCAATGCTCCGCTATAAATAAGGCTGAATACCGGCTGACGACCTCGTCATACGTACGAGAGTAGACGTTAATTGGTAGTGCTTGAGCGGCTAAGCACGTAATTAATTTTCTTGCGATTTACACCGCATAGCAAGGAATCGGTCAATTTATTTTTCAAATTTATTTAGCTACAACATTTTCGGTTAAGAATTTATTTTTGGCATACCCATTTTTTTGCAAAGTGTCTGATTGGCAACTCGCCCCCTATAACGTGGGACCGAAAATCATAGTTTGCGAAATGTGGGTGTTTAATACACCTCTGCCTACCCCTTCAAGTATTACGGGCGCAAGCATTTGAATATATGTATAAATAAAATAGTTTATTATTCTAGTACCCGTACATGTAAGATAGGCTAACAAACCTCCATAGTTGGCTTGAAAGCAACACTTAACCAACCTCCTTCGCCAGGTTCGTATTTACCAGAATTATCCATCACTAACATTGGGGTTGGTCCGTGTACTTTTAATTTTAATGTCACGTACCAAATACATGTAGGTTTGCCTCTACAATCAAATTAAATTATTTTTAGAACATTTAAAAGAAGGTACCAGGTTTATAGACAATACAACTTTGTTAAACTAGAGCTAGTTTGTCATTTTTTATGTAACTCTATTGGTCTTATGATAAGGCCTTTTTTGAACTTTTTAGAATTTGATGAGGATGTCAAAAACCAATAACTTTTTGATGGAACCTGTCTTATCTAAGACAACGTAATACATATCACTAACTTACACTAGACAGCCGAGCAAATAACTAACCAAACAATTTTGTATGTTGTTTATCAAAATAATAACGTAAGCAAATATATAACAATTTTGCACGAAATCTAGAGGGGCTAGAATATGTATTAAACTTCACGTACACATTTTTTAAAGGAATAGAAGAAACAATTTTGTCACCACATCTCACAGATCCGAAGTCAATCATCTTCACATTGGATACTAAGTAAGGTACAGCGCAAAGTGCTTTGATCTGAATTGGAATTGTTACACCGTAGGGCACCTGAATGGAAAAAAAATATTTTAACAATATAACAATTTTCTAGTGGTTACTTCCATTTACATGACAATATTTGTTTAGTCAGCGGGTATTTTAGTTAAATTTATAATCAATATTAAGTTGAAACTGATTATTTTGCCTAGTTCAAAGTATACTAGTAACGTAAATATATACGTAGGAATTTCTCATTAAATAAACAAAACATTGAAAATATGTGCCAATTTTTGCAATATAAAATTTAACTAATAACCGGTTTTTACTGAGACCATTATATATTTGTGGAAAATAATAAACTCACTAAAAATTCTACTTTTTTTATTTTTTAGTTATATTTTTATTCTATTGTCTATTCAATTCGAAATTCAAAATAACCGGAAGTAATAAAAACCTCTAAGTTAAAAGAAGTTTCGACATTCTGCTCCAGTTCAGTGAATTCGACGGAAGTAGGAGTGAACGTTACTTCCAGTCTCCCCGTCTCGCCAGGATTCAGTTTCCCACATAACTTCATATTCAACCATGTCGGGATTTGTGTTCCTTTTGCAAAATGTAGTTTTGTCACGATCGGTCCGTAATTCACTATATCGGCTACACACTGTACCTGTGGATATTATGTCTTCTATACATCTATATCTGAAGAAATAATTAAAATTAGAGTGGCTGTTTGTAATATCAAAATAATAACTTATTGATGTAGGAATACCTATACTAAAAAGCTTTTTTTTATTTTTATCATAGTTATTTTCTTTTCCAATAGGAAGAATTTATAATGCCCCGCTTACAGGACCTATATTTTTAGGAAAACGAAACAAGTGTATTAGTAAAGAATTTCAAATCTGCTGCAGCATAGTGAAGGTGTGCTAAATAATGAGCCGTATGAGGGCACAAAGGGAATGAGACTAATTGGAGAAGCTCATCGGAACACTCGTCTTGGTAGTCTTCTGTGAAGGTGGAAATAAAACTATAATAACAGTTCCTATACTAACCGTGCTGCCTGTAATCACTACACCATAGTCTATAACGTATGGTTGAGTATGGAACCCTTGAATGGGTCCTGATTTACTTGTGGTAGCGTACACAGTCAATAGCTCTGGTCGTTCCTTCACGTGATTAACTACCAATAACCTTTCAATTGCCAGGTCTATGTCAATTATTGCAGGGCAATTATCCTTAAAACATTAGATACGGTTTTTTATTAGGCACAGCTTAAATATACGTGTATAAAGAATCATATTAATAGTACCCATGATGAACAGATATGCCAAGTATATTGCAAATCAGGATCCTCAAAACAATTCTCAGTCAGAGGTGAATTCAAATGTTCAGGTTTGTGTTTTGCAAATATTTCATTCACCGCTTCTAAATAAGAACACGTCAATGTTTGTATGGCTTGGTATCCAACCTCAGGTTTCAACTGTAATAATAAATAATGAAGAATACATCTGGCAGTATTATATCATTATCATTGCCAAATGTCCTCACTGTAGACTATTCATACATAACAATTTGTTATGAATGCATAATATAAGGCATGACAAGATGATTTTGACGATGACATACACATTTTTTGTTATGAGATTCGACGGGAGGAAAACAGTCAAGATTATGTAGTATGAATATGTGTATGAGTGTATATTAACATAATAATTAAGTGTATTTATATCATATAGGTACCTATGTATAAAAAATATTTATAGATGATGCGTTGCGAAATTTATAAAATATAATAAAAGTGCATTACTGATATTTAGTGAGAGCTTTCATTGTGTGATGAACTCATCAATAAAATTAAAATCCTTTAGTATCGTCGATATAAACACTATTGTAAATACCTTCATAAAAATAAACGCTTCTTTAAGTTTAATTCAGTGATTACCCACAAGCGTGTACGTTTAGTTAATTCAGAGTAGTCAATAAAAAAGAACTTACCGGATTGTCGTCAGGTCTCGGTAGAGTCAAATATATTTGTGGAATAACACCCCAACCAAACACTTCTATGGGTATGTGAGGCAGATGGCCAATTTCTAATAAGAATACTCTTTGAAAATAACCTAGTACACCAGGTTGCATCACAATTTGTACTTCAGCTGCTTCGTCAGGTTCTAATATTTTTTCTGGTGGTAGTAATTCTAGAATGTGCCCCTCAAGTTCATTTTTGCAAATAACCGGAGCCAAATAGGTTTTATACTCAAAAGGAAGTTGAGCAATATTAGTTATCAACAATTCTTCAATGGCATTTTCATGAAAAGATCTTATTTTGAAATTTAATTTCTGAGCATTTATTTCATATCTTAAATCAGAACTGCGGCCAGTTACAAGTATAGATTCGGTTGGTCCTCCCAGTACTTCGCACTCTAGAATAGCTCGGACATTCATATTAGGTTTCGGATGGAACATCACATTTACATACTGAATTTCACCCGGTTTGAGGAGTCCTCGATGTGGTACCATATATAACAAGCCATTAATATCAGTTCTGCTAATTTTAGCTTTTTTCGAAAACTTGTGAATCCATTCGAATTGTAAGTCACAATCGCCTTTTATCATAGGTGCTACTTTTCGCATCATTCGCCTTCTTATATATTCACGTGTAGGTGGAACTTCATATTCTGGCAATATGGGGCTAATGTCATTCTCAGGCTCTTGCGGAGGAGATTGATTACGGGCTAAATTTTGTACTCGACACATTTCTTTATGAATACCTTCATCTTCAATCAATTTATCTTTTGCTGTTTCATTAGGCCGCATAGCAATTTCATACAAACCGCTTGCTGAATAACAAAAACGTAATAATATATTACAACAAAACTTTAATAAATTCTTTGAATTGATTGTTTAGGTACCTAATGGCCGACATCTAAAGAAACGCTGTGTAAAAGGAGAGTAGGAGTAGGAGCATTCCCCTGACACCCTGTTTATGAACTATTACTAAAATAACACTGATGAAACGAAATGAACAAAAACTAAAATAGGTAATTAGTAACAAGTGAAAAGTGTGTACGTATAAGGTATAGAACATAAAATATTTACAGTTTGTTTATCTGCAATTAACTTACTTGTAGTATCATCAGTAGTAAATGACTTGTATTCAGATTCACTTTGGAATTCTTTTTTTGGATGATAAATCTGAATAAAAAATATAAGAAACATACAACATATTATAAATAGTATAGTGTCCTAGAATATTTGTTATTCATTTATTATATCAATTATCAAACATTTAATAATAATGAGGATTTATTTTAAATGCCTATAAAAATACTTTAGTGGATAAACTTTACTAACTAAACAGATTGAAATTTAGGTCTGAATGTATAAATTCGAAACAATGCGTAAGGGCTCAAAATAGTCTCGGCCCGGGTCTAACGAAAACTAAAACTGTATCGTTAGACGATTCACCCTATATACTAAAATCCTAGTCTAGTCATCTAGGAGATGGAGGGGAGAAAATAAAATTTTAAAATATGACCACTGTTATAAAAATATGAGTATAGGTATTATTGAATATTTGATCTTTTGCCCACATAAGTAGTGCGTAAGTTCCTCTAATTTTAGATCGGTTGCGTACCTGCTTATGTGTTTTAATACTAATTCTCAATGTTTAGTTTTGGAAACCAGATTTCCCTTATAAAATTATTGCCATAATTTTCTTACCACTGGTATATCAGTAACTGAACATTTCTTCCAATGAAATCGATAGCAAACGAGGAGCGGTGTCACGTTCTGTATTTTTATTGTTCTACTTTCAACGCTTCCATTCAGAATACACTGAAAATCGACCCGCGGTGACAAAACTAATATATTGGGATAGTTGATCTGCCCAATTAATTTGATAGCATCCTGAAAAACAAATAAATCCCTGTAAACCGTTTACAAATCCATCTACTGCATCCTCTGGTACACTAACCTCCACACGTCGAGGTAGGCCCATTGTTTTAGTACATGAATATCACTTACCTTATTCTTGTGGCCCTTGAACTTAATCCTTAATACATCACAGAACACTTTTGACTTTAGAGTAGTATGTTTCGTGGTGTCAAAAAGCACCTGTAACTTCATAACATCTCGGTCTTCCAAGCGCTGTTCCACCGTATGCGTAAGATTGAATGCTAGTTTCATTTTATTAATGTCACGAAAGAAATTCAGAGATCCCTTCCGTTGTGGTTCAACGGGTTTAGAGGTGAAGTAGTCAATGAACACTCGTGACTGATGAGGGCCGAGGCTTTTCAAAAGTTTCTCTAGATCTATATCAGATTCTCTATAGCGTATACAGCAACACATATTCTCTTCCTCGGGTGGCACTATGTACGTATCTTGTCTCTGTATTATGGCAAACGGTGGCTTAGTAGTTATGTCCAGGTCTAATGGTAGTTTAGATACATTTTTAATGGTCACGATATCTGTGAATTATTCAGTATTATTGAAATTAGCCAATAAATAACATTGCAGACGACTTGTTAACTTTATGAATAATACCTGTTAGTTTGTAATGTTCACTGTAAGGTCCATAATCATATCTAAAATCCATTACCGTAGAAGATAGTTCTATTTTAGGATCAACGAACTCTGCTACAACTTGACATGCTAATAGCAATTCCTTTTTATTGATGCCCTCCACACTTCCCACAAGATACCACATTTCCTTAATTGTTGTTACTTTATGCGAAGTTCCGGTAATTAATAAGTCTAATTGTTCACCAGCAGCCATTTTAAATACCCTAGGTTCCAAATTGAAAAACCCGCTAGAAAAAATATTACACAATAAATCAAAGAATTTTACTATTTGTTAAAATTAGCTGATAATTCATTAGAGCACATAGGAATCACTTTGACATTTCCAAGTACAGTCAGTTTATAATAATAGTAAGATGGTTACGTACGCAGTGGGCTGTTTAGTTTTAGGTGCTTTATAATGTTCACTCCATTCGAGGGCATGCAGCCTGGTGCCTCGGTTTTCCATAATAACTTTGAAGTTCAAAGGTATCTTAGTAAAATGTCGACCGAGCTCAACTCTGTCCCGAAGCTCTCCAACTAATATACTTGTTCCAATACCAGTAGCAGATAGAGGCACCAACTGAAACACACTAGTAGTATCACAGGTGCTACGACAATATAAAACAGGTGCTACGACTATATAATTGTTGCTACGAAAATATAACCGTAATTATGTGCAATTAAGAATTTTAAAATTTGACCTAGGTGTACTTATATCAGATCGAAGACATTTTAATGAAAGTCCAATCAAGATTAATGTTGTTGTTTGTCCAATCAAAATTAAGCTGTTGTTTCAATATAGAACCGATAAAAATTGCATGACGTTTTCGATATCAGAGGTAAAAGTACTATAGCTAACGAGCCCCTGACTGGTTTGTGCTCACAACTAGAGGAAAGCAAGCTTCCCTTCACTCATGAGAAACTCGCGTTAGACTTCAGCACGTCATCTTATCTGACCCCCTAAAGAGGTAATAAATCACCCATTCCACGAGCACCAGAGCTTTAGAATTATTTTTAAAGAGTTTTCACACTCAATACAGTTTGGCCAGTAGTCTATATCTGACCGAATATTCCATATTCGAACAATTCAGCAGACAAAAACCGTCCGCGACTTCTGAGATGATTATTAAACAAATATTTTCCGTTCAAAATTAAAACAATTGATTTTTGACAATGATTTTATAATACTTACAATATCTTTCACTTTCTCTAATTGTATAACAGCTTTATTTGTGTAACTATTGGCATCAATCAAGTATAATGTTACTAACAAATCAGTTTCTGATTCGGGCTCTATAATTCCTTCGGAAGGTGTTATTTGCCATCTTCCGTCTTTATATAACTGAAAATAGGCCGTATTTATAGTTCCGTTAGAGTTCCGTCTTTATATATCAATAAATACATACCTACTATAAGAAATGTACATTCAGTAAGAGGTCTGTTACGAAAGTCTATTATGGGCAAGCACTTTTAATGAATTCATGGGGGGCTCAGGTTTAAATAGATACTCTTCGGTATAAAAATAAGAAGGACCTAGCTTATTGTAACTATATCTATGTATAACTCGGTAATAATAATAATATACATAATTCGCGGTGACAAAAGGAAAATGTGAATCGGAAACATACTAAACAAGTTCTTACCAAGCTCGCCTTAAAAGGAACTACTACCGGAGAATCGTTGCAGAGCGTTAAACATTTTTGTGTTGTAGTTAGCAGCTTCACTTGACCCCAGTGCAACGCCATCGGAGTGCAGGTCACAATCGGACGAACACCACACCCGCTGATATGACATATCTCAATAGGCTTAGACAATCCGAACAGATTCAACCTATAAAGATCAAAATTAATCATATTACTTTTCAAATATTATAATGCAAGGGTTCTCTTTTACCTAATATGTAAATCACTTCAATGTAACCATAAGCCACGGTAGCCTAGTGGTATGGGTAATGGACTGCTGAGACGAGGTCTTGGGTTTGATCCCAGGTTACCATGGCACATACCAATGACTTTTCGATGCTTTTCGTAGTTATGTGTGTATTTATCGCAGGCTTATAAGTGCCCGGTTAATGGCAATGGCTCGCCACCTATTACATTGGGACCTAAACATAAACTGGAGAAATGTGGGTGCTAACACCTCTGCCTACCCCTTCGGGGATAAAAGCGTGAGTTTATGTTATGTTATGTGTTATGTTCAATGTAACCAGGACGATCAAAACAGCATACCCCAGTGTAAGGTAGCATACATGAGAATGAGCACTATACAATAGTGTATCTATTCTGAATAATAAAAAACAAGCAAGTATTCGATAAAATAAAAATTAATATTTCCAAAATGTAGTGTACCAGGAGTACTATCAGCCTTCGTCTTGGGGAGCGTCTCCCTAACATCCACTACGCCTACGGTGTGAGCATATAATATGTGTGTATGTATGTTTTAAAACCAAATAATTAAACGGTTGATACCTCATTGAATACTCTTGCATGCCCAGAACATTTGTTTGAATGCTTATAGGTAAACATATTGTACTGTTGGGTTCTATATAACCTTCCTTTATCGGAGTATGAACTTGCAAACAACCATCATCCTAAAATATTCATAATCTTGAATTCGATTATAAAATTTGAAAAGTATACTTAGGGTACATAAAGCATGTCCTTTACATTTTTTTAGGTAAATACAAACTGGTTCTTTAAGCTTTTTATATACTAGATGTTAATACAAAATCTACTTTCCGGAGTGAAGAGGCAAATGAAAAAACAGAAGATGTTATTACATATATCATTTAAAGAATTTATAGCACACATAAGGGCCAAAGAATAGCTGTTAACTTAATTCATTTTTATCGAGATAATAAAGGTGGGGTTCTTTGGGGTCTCCCAAGATCTTCGGGACTCAAGTCAACCCTACCTGCAAGATAGTACAGAGGGCTCTATCGTGGGCTTTCCATTCGGGGTTAGGAGGAGGGTTAAAAAAAGTTGAAAATATGAACCCTGGACTCAGAGATGAAAGCTTCGAATACGACTGGGACTGACCCAAGGATGACGATGATGATGAAAGATATTATTAAGATATCTTAACAGAGTGCACTTCCTGTCTGTGTCACTCGAATTCTTTCGTCTGTCTTGATCTAGACGTAAAGTAGATCGTCCAAAAAATCACTGAATAAGTAATGATGCGACTGAGGTTGAAGTGAGCCCATGCTGTGGCAAGGATGATAATAATGAAACTAAGGTAAAATTAAATGAAAACAATTATCATACCTCCTCTTCTAGCAATGTAAAATATCCCCTAAAATCGTCAGAAGTTACGACCACCTCAGTTTGGTATGCAAAATCCAAAAAACAAGCACGCATTTTGATGTCTGGAGCCACGGATATCTCTGGTACTAAAGCGTTAAAGATGACAGGAAGGACGATCGGAGGACTATCAGATTTTTCTAGTTCCAATTCGAGGGACGTCTGATTGGCTCGGATCAAGTTGGCTATTAGTGTGACCTGCGATATCAAAATAATTCAACTTGGAGACTTAGTATAAGTTCTACATGCGACTGTAAAATTCTCTAAATTCCAAGTAAATTAATAAATAAATCGCCTTCGTTGCGGTCACGTTTTGCGAATACTATAGGCTACGTGGATAACAAATGTATGGCAATGGCGCCCCCGCCGAGTCCCGGTAGGAGGGGAAGGCTCAAGTTCTAGCTTTACGGCGGCGCGGAGGGTGTAATGCGTGTCAATGGTCTTACTACGCAGGATGCCGTAGATCGTGCGAAATGTAGGAGGAAAAGTTAGAACGCGAAGGTAGATTACGGTAAAGTAGAGTGCATTTAGTTCATACAGTACATAACTATTAATCTGTGGTTCATACGGGTGACGGTGATTGTGATACAAATGGATGACCGAATCATAGAGACATACATCGCAACGCAACTATTAATTAAGACTCGATACACTTAAAAATATAATATATTTATGGTGTATACCTTTATTGTAATTCTTGATTGTGGATCTATGTCAACTTTGCATGGCTCTACATTGAATTCTCTAGGCCACTGCGGAATTTTTGGTTTAGGATTTTCGGCCACAGCATAATCCTGTAGCGTGATACTACTTATTTCTGGGCCATCTGATGATATTTTCACAGAACCAACAATACTGACCACGGATTCATTGATAACATCGACCTCCAAGGTTTTAGGAACTCCTATTGAAAAATATTTCATTATTTAGTTGTTCTCAATGAACCTTATCTAATATTACTCCTAATGTTACGTTATATACTACATATATATATATATATATTAATACTACAATAAGTATCATACCTACGCTGACCGTTCCAAAATCTAAACATGGAACACTGAAACTTAATGATGGATAGATAACTTCGCCTCTGAAACATAAAAATATATTTTTTTATTTCTTTTAAAGTAACATAAGCAATTTATATTATTATACCTTACCTGGCGGAAATCCATTATAAAAAAGATACACTCACCCACGGTTTAACAATTCCAACGATGACAATAGCAAATTATTACTGATTGTCATAGAAAGGAATATCAAATCGCACTCCTCAAAGCAAGTAAAAAGACTTCTTACTCGAGGAGAGATGATGTTAAACCGTGGATGAGTGGTAGATTCCCTTCCTTCCCCCAATATATATCGTTTTTGCATTATTGTTTTCTAATTCTAGTTTTTAAAATTAAGTTATAACAAAAATAGGAATAATATTAAGTTATTGGCGTTCATCATCGCGGAAAAAGAGCGAAAATCGGAATAGTACCAAATAAATAGTATAGTTTCAACAATCTATCTTGCTCGGAATACAAACGTTTGGTACGTCACCCAGATTAGAATTCAGTACTATTTTAAACTTAGTCATATCATACCGGCCGCATCCCAAGATCAAACCCGGAGTCCAGCGTCTGCTTTTTTCAATCTAACTACATCCCTGCTGAGCTTCGACAACTTATTGGCGATATCGAAGTACTGCATTTAGACTAGTTGTTGAACTTTTGAGGGCTCCAACTACCCGTAACGACTGCCATAAAATAAATGTTCGTATGACAACCAGGACCGTCGGTTTAACGTGCTCTCAATCGGGACCGAAGGTGACATGATATTACTCACTACTTACAAATATATTTAAACTTACTTACTTCAGGTAAAGTTTTAAAACAACATCAGTATCCCGAATTGTAAAGTTTATTTCCTCAAAAAAGGGCCCTTGATTTGAATTGCAGAAAGATATAACAAATAATTCCTTATCTCCTGGTCTCAAGCATTGCAACTCTGGTGAACATGAAATTATGCTGCCAAAGAGAGTTGGCACTTCTTTATAAACAATAACCCCATTTATATGTCCTGAAATATAATCATTTAATTTGTTAAACATAGTTTTATATCAGCCATTACAAATATTTGAATACAGAAGTATCAAGTAACTAGCACAGCTTTAATCGTGTAAATAATATTTGATGAAATATTTGTAAAAACCATGAACAACACACCTAGGATTGATACTGCATATTTTCAGTTTTCCGGACTAGCTTTCAGCCGTTTGAAATTTTATTTTGTTAAGAAGTTTGCCAGTGTTTTATTATCTTACCTTTGTTAATTGCAACCACTTCATAATTATACGGCTTGTTGATATAGACGCAGTCCATATCCAATGTTTCAATATTCAATTGTATCGATGGAGGTATAGATATCCCGATCAACGTCAAAGGAACGCGATCAAACACACCGTCCATATCTAAGTAAACCGTTGTCTGAAATTCTCCTATTTCTTTTGGACAGAAAGTTATCGTCAATTCCGTGGCTTTGTTAGGCCACAAGTTGCCTTTCTGTAATTTAAAAATATTAATAGAGCAATCTCTTGTCAATATCATAATTGTAATCTTACTATAATGACGCTGCTTTGTTCTTTGACTTTTGGCCTCAGTCTTGAGGAAATGTTGTATTGAGTGTTAGAATATCAGTACTATTATTATTATATACCTATTATATTGAGACTAAAGCCTTCAAAAGTCCGACAAGTCAAACTTCTGAACTTTGATATCGCCAATTATTGGTTGTGGAAGTTAGATAGCAGTTTCATTTTCCCAGAAAATAGCCATATCCCAGATGGATTGGAAAGCGTACACCAATTGAATTGAGAAAAGGCACAGAGAATGATGATGATTGTGACTACCCTATTCTGCTAAGCGTTATAGGTAGATACATGATCCCTATTCAATGTCGATACGTAAGTAACTGCGATTTAACGATGTCTAAACATAAACGCAAGAAACGTCAATTCCAACAATAACTCATTCGGAATTGAAACTATGCATTTATTAAGTTCGTCACTGGTAATGCTTCTGTTTACCCTATGTTCGTATGCTAGCATCCGACGGCGGACGCGACAAAACACAAATTGTCACGTGACTGTACGAGTATATTAGTTCCTGGAGAGCAAAGGTAGTGCATCGCTAATGTGTTCCGCTTCGGCATTTTGTTATGCTCGTATATAGATATATGTATTACAGTAGAGATAGCATACTCATGATTTTATGTATACCAGTCTTCAATACCAGTAGTAGCCGGGGTTTGACCAATATGAATTTGTTAAGTAAACCACCCTATGTGTGTAACTTTTAATAACTAGTGTGTAACTTTTAATATCAATTAATGATAGAGTCGTTTGTTATTATCAGCAAACCTACCTAATTCGCTTTTAGCATTTATGCGTAGGAATTATTGGAGAATTAATGTTGAAAAGGAACGAAACCAGCAAAACTGAATCTCTGGGTATACATTGTGGAATATTTCATTAATTGAAATAGAATTATGGGATATTAAAATTGAATTGTAATGCTAATTAATAAAGAAATATTAGAACTTCTCTTGAAAATAGTTATCAACAAGTTAACTGATATGATATTAAAGTCTAAATTATATCTGTGTCAACTGTTTGATGTTCAATGATCGAAACAATCTATAGGTGCGTGTAGTTACTTACCGGAGGTGTTATAGAGAAATGCATGTTTTGAAAGAGTAGTGATTCATCAGCTACCAGAGATTGTATTTCGTCGTAAAATATTCTAGTGTACACTCGTGCATGTTCATCGCTACTCATTACGTCATAGTGTACCAACTTCTCGTCCTTTGCAGACTCACTCTCTTTTACGTTGTAATATATCTTTGCAAGTTTTAACTTGTCTTGGAAATCTGAAAAAGTTTTCACTATAGGCACTAGCTGATGCTCAAAGCTTCGCACGCGTGGAATTTTGATCTCGTTCCTGAAGACCATGGCAAATCTATTCCCAGGAAAAATATCCTAACGATGAGCTCTAACCTATCCATGTACCAAATATCAGCCAGATCCGTTCAGGCGTTAGAGCGTGATTGCATAACAAACATACAAACATGTTCACAAACTTTCACATTTATAAGATAACTAGTGCCTAGTGCCCCGCGCAACTTCGTATACATCACAAAAGATGTCCCCCGTTTTACAACAGTTTTCATTTCTGAAAATCTATAAATATAAAACTTCCTTTTGAAACGCTCCATTAAAAAACGCATCGACATATGTAACGTAGTTTTAAAGACTTACGCAAATAAAGGGACAGACAGAGAAGCGACTTTGTTTTATACTAAGTAGGATACCTAAAAACGAGAGTCGCTCCCGTAAAAGTCAATATAAAGTAATAAGAAAGGAGCAGTAGCGCGGGCCCAAGGCGTTGGATACAAAAGAGTTTGGCGCTTGGATGATGATGCTAAAATAGATAATGTAGAAAATGCAATAGGTATCCGTGCAGTTATTTTACCACAAAAAATTCAACACAAATAAAAAGAGTGACACTTACCATAATACACACATTCGTTTTTCATGCACATATAAGAAAGCACATGATCTGATTTATTGACTATTTTAAAAACTTGCTGCCGCATCATAGTGTTGTAGGTGTCAAAAAATCTTACCACCTGTTTCTCTAGTACAACGTTCACAATATGTGTCATTCCGCACAAGTCGATCTTAAAACGTTCTCCTGTCAAAAGAAGTGATTAATATTTTTTTTATACCACTTAGGTGGCAGACAAGTACACGGCCCACCTGATGGGAAGTGGTCACCGTGGCCTATGGACGTTTGCAACACCAGAGGCGTCACACACGTGCTGCCTACCCCGTAGAAACCTACTAATGCTCTTCTTGAAGAACCCCATATTGTAGTCGCTTGGGAAAACCACGGCAGGGAGTTCATTCCACAGCTTGAGGGTGCCCGAGATGAAACTCTTTTCATACCGCACAGTGCGCACCGTTTCCGGGTGTAGTGTGTGAGGATGATCTCTCTCTCTATGTCGAGCGGTGCGATGATAAAAAGTAGGTGTGGGTATCATATCAAACAATTCTTCTGTACACAGGCCATTATACAGAACTAATAGACATAAACAGAATAAATAGACTTTCTAATACCAAAAAGGCTTTTCCAAAATTCAATATTATTTGGATGATACACAAATTTGGAAATGCTGTTCCCTCAACTTGCTACTCAAACATATTACCGAATCTAGACCAAAAGAAAGTATACCCGCTAAGTCGCTTGCCGGATTCTTGACAGGCCGCGGCCACGTTTCAAACTGGTGCATTTGCTAAACTAATGTTTTGAAATTGCTGTAAGTTTAATGATCTATAACAACCCTTCAGCTCGTTAGACGGGAAATAACAAAAAAACGTTCAAATCTCTATCCATTGCCATCTGCCAAAATCGGTGGACTTGATAATGATAACGCGCGCCCTCTATGGGTCCTTGATTGCCGGAGGTGAGATTATACAAGACATATCTCTCGAACCACGGCAGACCTAATGTCTATCCATCCTCACAAAATTTCCCATTTACTTTTTATATTTACGATACCTGTTTCAAAAACAGCAGTCAGTATACCCTCCACATGTCCCAAATGCATAGTCTTGCATTTCACTTTAACATTACAATGTTCAGTTGGCTTCAAAGTAAAAGATTTGGGTTCAACAGCAAAGGGACTGCAAAAGTATTGAATGATTAATAAATGGCCATATTAATAAATAATTAGGTACTATTTTATATATTAGTAAAGTTATTTTAATGCATACCATCTTGTGAATAATGTGCAGCCAGCTGCGACCACTCCAACATTGCGCACCACGATCGAAACATAGTTTTCAATTTTTAATGGAGTCTTAGGAATTTCAACTCTATCGGGAAATTCTAAAATTGGCCTTGGTCCCATTGCTAAAACAAATATTGAGTGGGTTGCATATATGTTGTAACACCTCCCTACTACTACTAATTCTAATCCATATGGGTAGCGTGCCCAGTAGACTCATTCAACACATACCTAATTGTATCTACCTAATGTGTGGTAATGTATTAATTGTCCATTTCTATAAAGATCATAATTATTGCCATCTTATTAAGAGTAAGGACAAATAATATGTAAATACAGTGTCTAGCTAGAATCTATCAAAATAAGTAAAGTTTAACTTGTATTATGGTTTCTACAATGTAGTTAGATTTTTGTTTAGACATATGTTTCATTCTGCCCACGCATGGAAACACCCTGGTAAATGCTTAAAATATACCTAGTATTTATTCACTCCATTCAAATACTTGTACTCAGTGAGAATCGAACCCACAAACTGTCGCGTAGCCGTTGGGCCACTACAGCTCCTCAAGTCGCGTCGTAGAAGCAACATTTTTCGACTAGCGACAAATGCTACGTTCTAGACTTGCACGGTTCTTTTTATATGTGGCGGCGTCTACAAATTCTACATGCGATGAGCAATTAATATACATAGAAGACTTTTGCGACAAAATGTACCCGATACGCTATAATCGTATACTCTCATTTTTTTCTGTCTCGACTTGACATAAGTATGTACTTACCAATATCAACAGAAACTTGTAATATGTGCGAACAGTGAACTTCCCTTTTATCTTCCTGAGTTTGTTTTTGTCTCATATATTTATTAGCGTCTCGAATTAAATTAACGTGTACGTACTAGATAGCAGAGACGACATTTTTTTAAGCTACTACAGCGTTGTTAATATTTTAAAGTATCTTACCTATCAAGGGTAAATTATATTGATCAACATCAGTGTAAAATGTTGCTCGATGAGTGTAATCCTCGTACTGCACAGGCGTAAAGGTAACAGCAAATGTTACGCTGATGCCTGGTGCCAACCGGGATAGAAGCTGACCGCTACAAGCCTTAATTGAGAAATATGAAGACTCTTTGAAGACCATATTAATAAATGTTGGAGCCTGGAAATAGATTATTTGATTATATACTGCGAAAAAAGCAGAAAACACCATCAACATAGACTTTTTTTACCGACTCGACTGTCAGCATCTGGTAAACAAAGGCCGAACCTTTGGTGCAGGTTTCCCTATCAGAGTTGGGAGTTCAGAGAGCAGCCGCTCGCAGAAAAGCCGACATATCTATCAAAAATAATAATCGGACCCCGGGCTAGAGCATCGTACTTATAGACGTCAGCAAATGCTATGAGCATGATAATACCTTGACTAAAATACGGAAAAGTCAATGAATACATGATTCACATAATTATCATAAATTACAAATATAAAATATGTAACTATAAATCGATTTAAAATTGGAAGAAGTGAACGTCTAGATTCCAATTTTTAATGGATTTGAATATCATTGTGACCAATAGTTCGTATGATTGTCGGTAGACGGCTTCCACTATCGCTCGCCTCAAAATTGGCGAATTTCGGTTGCTTCAGACGTGACTTCGTGGCTTAGCGATCAGAGCATTCCTTCTGTAAGGGAAATATCGCAGATGCGAATCCCGTCGAAGCATTCACTTTTTCGTAACTAAGTTTGGATTTGAATAAGTCAGCATATTAATGACTTCTAATTTCATCAAGTTATTACAAAGTTATGAACACTTGCCTTGCTAATATTTTTAACAGTAAACTTTGCGACAATTTTATCATTAGGTTTGAAGTTTTGAAACACAAGGAGTCTGGGTGTGAACGATAACACCACTTTGGTTGGTTTGTTTCCAATACACACTATATTATCTATTTCAAAATTGTTTAAATTCTGCAGTCGCTGCTGAGCGGACATTTTCATTTCTCTCTCATATTCTGATGGCAGTATCTGAAAATGATATTTTTGAGTAAAAGAAAACTATATACAGTTTTGGAAAGGCCTATTCTGCAACACTACTAAATATAAGTATCATTGTTTTTAGAAAAGCGGGCAATACTCCTTACGAGCACTCCGGAGTAGTATTGATATCTACATAATAAATTGAAGACAATTTCTCTATTGCCGTTAGAGTAGGTAGTCTTATTTAAAAAGAATAGGTACAATAGTAATAGGTGAACAGGTAGTCAGCAAATTGTAATTAAATTTCGTAGAGGCAGGTACTTAAGCTTTCGTTGGAGATTCTAATTTGTGTCTACTTTCAGGCTTTTAATATAAACCCATGACATAAACTATCATTTTTCAAGAAACTGTGAAGTTTCTAAGTGTTCCTAAGTGCAATCCTCAACGTCTCCCAACGAATAAAAATCTACACATTCATATTATTCTATCAATGCAGCAATGCACAGTAAGTACCTACATGATAGGTATAGCTCAGAATTCAGAACAAACTGTTCTGTATTCTGAGACGTACGATAACAACAGAAATATCACATATTGTCCTTACCTCAGTAGATGCATCAAGCAACTTCCTTTTAGAAAGTAAATGATAAAGTTCTGAGGTGAAATAACCATTTTGTTTGAACGACTGCAATATTTCCATATTGCAGCTTTTATAATATTTACACTTTGATTCAAATATAAATGATAATATCTACATATCATATACATATGACAATATCATGACAGTAGGTATACTGTTTACATAGAAACGGTTGCTATTAACAAAATTTGAAAAGTATTAAAATCTATTTAGAATGCTTCTACTGAAATATAGGTTATAAACTGCGGAAGAGACTAGAAGAACACTTATTCTGTGTTTCTATGCATAAGTTTAGGCTGGTTTTTTATATATCTATGGCGTAAGTATAGGTAAATAAGCGGAAACATTACTTAGTTAGTTAACTTTAAGATTGAATGAAGTCGAGATCAAATGTAGGTACTTATTTTATACAGTTACTGTGGAAAAATTGCCCACAGAATTAAAATTTTTAATCCACCATTCACCCCTAAAAAAATAGACATAAGAACCCTAGGAGCTACTATTTCCTAAGTGCAATATTCCGCAAGTATGACGAACAATCTTCGACACGTGTGTCCCCTCTACACGAGGCATCTTCAGGACTGCTACAAAGCGACTTTAAAAAGTATATTTACCTACTAATAATCTTTAATTAATTAATAATGCTTAAATTATGTAGGTAAGAAGGTGCATAACAACTCAAATTATGTACATAGAAGATCTATTCACTTTGAAACTCAAAAGGTAAGAAGTTTAGCGCATACAAATAATCTATTTAAACGATTTAGGTATTCATTAAACATTAAATTATTGCGATAGGCTATAATGTTACTCGTAGAACAAATTCGCAAGGTATTTGACTCCGGCGTGAAGGGGCATTGGGATGAGTGCGGAAATAGCAGCGCGTCGTAATTTTAGTAGAATCGGGGCAACACGGCCGCGGACAGAAATAGAGGCGGCGCACACGCGTCTTCCCGCTGTCAATTTCGTCCGCATAGGGAGCACTATTAGCCGCCACCGACCACTCGACCAGTGAATAGAGTGAGGTACCACGTCGCGGTCCAGCCCTGCTGGCCTGCAGGACCAGCGGCCGCGAGTGTAGTGGAAGTGCCGAAAAGTGTCTTGTTGCATAATTGTGACGTGACTATGGCTTGTGTAGCCTGAAATTTAGTGCTATTATTTGGATGGAGTAAAAGAAAAAGTTTGGATTTCCTTTCACTGATCAAGGTAGGAAGACAATGAAGACAATATTATATCAAACACATCAAATAACTATTTGAAACTAGAGATGTTATGTGAATTATAGATTCTAGATCCAAGATTCTAGATTCAGCCTCATGTAGGCGCTTACACAAACCTAATTATTATTTACATAGTTACACACTTTCGATATTTCGGGATATGAGTGGCGGAATATAGGTCGACAAGGCGTCGACGATGCGGCAACGCCCGCACTATCCCGGTCATAGCATCGGCTTGCAAATGTTAATAATACCGCTGTATTAACTTCTATACACAACACGAATAATGCTTTTATTTATTACGAATGTCCCCAGCTGAGACAACTTAAATATAACAAGTAATTATTATTGGTCTCATGAGTTATTTAACAACACCCCTATCGGAATGACTGGAAGTAACTGTTTGTATCTAGGCTAAAATTCACCGATGAAAATAATCTCATTTAATTCAATTTAAATTTGCGTTCACACATGTTACTCAATGAATTTCATTAAGTAAAACGTGCAAACTCCGCTTAGCTAAACAAATCACTAACAAAATTCAGGATTAGCCCTCTACTCAGCACCAACAATATAATTTTCTGACAGTAACTTCAGGTATTCTGTTTATTAAAATTCTTGAGAGACGTAATAATATTTCACCAGAAGGTATAATGTTTTTATTAAAATAACGTCCGTAGTTATGTATAAAATGTTCTATTTGAAGATAAAATCAATGCATTTATGCTAGGGATGTAATGACTGTCTACTTATGTGTAGGTATAATACAGAGATGCTGAAGGGTCGGGGTCGCGATATTCGCGGTGCGGGGCTTACGCAGCCACCACCCGCGCACCTACATGCCGCGCTACGGCCGCCGGGGCTTCTGCACTCGCAAGTGCGACCTCCTACACCATCCATGCAAAGAGTACAACCAGCACTCAGACCCGAGCCAGACTACGAGGTCGTTGAGTTTCCTGGTGAACAATATGTCAACGCAAAGCTGCAGCCTCCACCGCCTCCGCCGCCACGGCCTCAGACTGGTACGTGATCTTACGATTATTTTTCATGCTAGAAGCTATGCGTAGAAATCCAAATTTCTTTAATACTATAATTCAGTACCGAGTAAAAGTATCCAGTAAAAGGATCCAGGAGTAGCTCTTATTAAAAATGGTTATTTGAATTTTTCCATAATTTCTTTTACAAAATTTAAAGTAGGTTTAGTACCAGATATTTGGTGGTTCTGTTATTGCAATGAACTAGTCCAAAGTTTCGCTTGAAAGAAAACAACTACAGAGTTTACCTATTTTATTTGTATTCACCCTTTAATCTCACTCCGTTTTACGGTTTTTTGTGAAGTTTACGCCAATGGCACACATTCCCTTGGACAGCTGGGGCGTAAGGGATAGGTAAGCCAGAGGCTACGTCATCTTCGACAACTGATGACCCAAGACGGCAGTGTGGTTGTGGTCGGTTCGAGTCCGACATAATCCCACTCGTTGATTTTTGGGAAATGCCACACATTGTAATGAAACCACTTTTGAACGGTTTCTATTCCGTCAGACTAAAATTAAATAACATTATAATATATAGTAGGTATAGTTTTAGTCAAATAACACTGATGAATGTCAAGATTAATCATTTTAAGCCAGATTCGCAATAAAAGACCCCAGGTTCCAAGCATGTCAAGCTGTGCGTCCTGTTGCCATACGAACATCTGTTGCATTTGTTAGAGATTTAAGAAGATCAACTAGGTTGATCTAACTTCGATATCGCCGGTGTGGGCACCTCATGGCAATCGTTTATTGAGATCAGTGACTACAATTATTAGTACAAGTAGCTACAACTAACGCGACCCACATGGGCCATATCAATGTGAATGGAGTTACCTATACTATAACAGTTTTGGATAACATGTGGGCTTACTTTCTCTAAGTATTATTTGGTACACTTGATTGCGGCTTTGCCGATTTCATTAATTTATTTAGAAGTTTACTAAGAGCTTACTCTTAGTAAACTTCTAAATAAATTATGCGTAGAAAAAGTGTTCCAACAGGGCAAAGGTAGCTTCTAGTTCAACATAATTTATCTGTCTACGATTTGACAATTATCTTTAATTGAGACTTTGTGTGTGTGAACAGAACAAGGAGAAATAATTACATTGCTATTTATGAACATACGGCGTAAAATGGAAATCTTGATTATTTGCCAGAATATGAAGCAATTATTTAATAATAACAAATAAATATTGTAGGACAATCTAAACAACGCAATCTAGACTCATATATTTTTTAAATAACCCCAAGTTACTTAACTATAGACGGTAGTTACGAAAGTTTTAATTATAGAAAAGTTACACATATTGAGAACTCACTTGTACTTTTCCACAGTATTTTTATTTCTTAATAGACCTGACCGGTTTCGCCTTACGGCATCCTCAAAGGTTTACACATCCTCAAAGGTTTAAAGGCTTTGAGGATGCCGTAAGGCGAAACCGGTCAGGTCTATTAAGAAATAAAAATACTGTGGAAAAGTACAAGTGAGTTCTCAATATGTGTAACAACAAATTCCACCAAGTGCCATCAATCAACAGTATAAATAGTCTTATAGAAAAGTAATTAAGAAACGGCATAAAACAGGAGTATTAGGGTACTCTGATTGAATAAGACCCCTATTACTGGATACCCAATTTGCCGCGAATTTTTTTTAAAGATAATCGTCGGTAGCTTCGTGCTGTAATGGCCAAGATTTGAACCCAGGACCTCTTGAGTTTCGTCGAGAACTCATTTCAAATACAAGATAAAACCTAACAACTTATATATAAAAAATATTAATTAATAGAAAATTACCTTACTTACAAATAAAGAAAAGGTCTTGATTCATATTCAACTTTAATATATATATAAATTCAACTTTAATAAATCCTCAGGTCATCCTCCGGATGCAGGGGCTTCGTGTGGACTATGCGGCGGTGGAGGCGCAAGGGTCCGATGCGCGGAGTGTGGCCGTCGCGCTCTATGCGCTTCCTGCGATGACATGTACCACAGACATCCTAAACGAAGAAACCATCAGCGACAGGTATGTTCAAACACTAGTACTATTAAAAGAATTGCACACTTTATACCATCTTTGTACAGGACCCTATTAACACCTGTGGGACCTACTATGTTGGAGTCGCTAACTTCCTAATAATTAATAAATAATTTATATCTTGCAGGCTCTTTCACAAACCCAACTACGAGATGAGAGACCGCCACTTCCTCCGAAGGCTTCACCTCCTGTGCCGCCGCCACGGAGACATAAAGTAATTAAATATATTTAGTTATTTCTACCAGCCGGTGCCCGTGGCTTCGTTCACGTGGATGACTTTTATCAAGTAATATCAGTCCTTATGAACCGATCACTTTTATTCTATCGGAGTTCAATATATTTCTTTCAGATTGGTGGCGAAAGAATGAGCGCAAGTCCTAACCCTTCGGTGGTTGATCAACGGCGTGCAACTCTCAATCATTCTTCTGCGATGATGGGACCCCGCGGACAAGGCACAGGAGCGTCTATAACCAATCAACATGTAGCGCAACATGTACGCCAACAGATACCTCTACATCTTCAGACAAAAATGACATCGACGCCGACTCCAAGTCACGTTGGTAGTATGCCCTTTATTCCAACAAATATGCATATTGCTGCACAACCTGTTGCTCAAATCCAGGGACAATCCAATACTATATCTCATATGGGTACGGGTTGGAACAGAACAAGAGGATCTCTTCAAGGCTTTGGGATACATCCAAATATGGTAATGCACCTTACATATTTCAATCAATTAATTAACTGCATAAAATCTCAATGTGATATTACTACTGATCGTATTTACTTTCAGACAGTTCAACCGGAGCCGTGGGATAACTCGGAGAATATGACACCCTCAGGGCAAAATTGGGGACGACCTATGCGCAGGGGAGCCTCTGTGCTGGAACTTAGTGGCGGTGGTACAGCGTCATGCCCTGGATGTGCGCACTGCGGACCTATGCCCTGGAGGTATGGTAGTTGTGCTAGTCTTGATCACACTTGGACTGCTGCGGCTCCAGGCTGGCCACCTACATGCTGTACCCCTCCACATCCAGCACACAATATGCACATGCACCCGCCGGCGCATGTGCATATGCCACAAACACCGCAGTCATACAGAAGAGGTAAATTCATCGAAAATATAAAACTGTTTTCATTGGAGGACGAAGTTTACATATATTTTAAATCGTGTAACTTTCAGTTGAAAGCCGTGCGGCTTCTCGGGGTGCATCACGTGCGGGATCACGTGCTACATCACCTGCAGTGTCTGTCCGATCGCGTACCTCACGGCGCCATAAACATCGTACTCCGTCACCGCCACCTCTCCCTTCGAGTGACGCAGATTCTGAGAGCGAAAGTCAGAGTGATCATGGGCCGCCTCCAAAACCCCAGCAAAAAGATAAAGACTCGCTAGGACCTTTACCACCTCCGCCTAGCTCAACGTGGCAATGTGAACACTGCACCTATGTTAATGAGCCCGGTGTACGAGTATGCGTCATTTGCTGCCGGACACCAACGACTGTCCCGAAACCTGTTACTCCAGATATAAGCGAAAATATTGAAAGACTGACAATAGCACCAAAACAATCAACTTCCCCGGCACGTATTAAAGAAGATTTCCGCACAGAAAGAGGTGAGTAAATATATTTTTCACCACAGCAGCTCAAACAAGTGAGTTTTGCTGCGTAAAAACAGTGTGCAAAATGCGATTTTGCTCACTCAGTGAGACAAAGTAGCTTTTTAATTATTTTTTTTTAATTTTCAATAAATAGTGCCAACCATAGATTCAAAAAGAATTGGTCCGCGAATAACTTTCGAATTACATACACTGCACTCTGTCTCTTGGCCGTCCATAAAAAAGTTCGAATGACAAACACAAGTATTTTGAAGGTTTTTTTTTTAATTTATCATGCACGTCAAAGGTCCTATTTCGAAATTCTAAATTTGAAAGATATTTGTAAAAGAATAACCATGTATTTTATTTACATTATTTAATAATTATGTAATGTTATTGAATACCAAAATAAGTAATGCATAAGTATTTTAATGATTACTATTATCAACATTTGAAAAATAAAATGTCACGTACGCTGTTTCTGAACACACCTTAAAAATAACGGGTATAAAATTTAACTTTTAACTTTCAACTTTAAATTTGCAGAACAGCAATAAGTAATTAGATTAATTATTAACTTTTAAAATTTTCAACATTATTTTAATTAATAATAGGTGTTCTGTTCTGTTAATAAGTGTTGCATTATCTTCTAAGTAATATTTCTTATGTGTTCTCGCTGCTGTAGTGAAAAGTAATGTGTGCCACACGAGAGCAAAATTATTTGCATCTCGTGCATTTGAATCCCTCACTACGCTCAGGATTCTACAGTAGAATCACTCGCTACGCTCGTGATTCAATCCTAGAATCCCTCGCTTGCTCAGAATTCAAAATCAGCACTCGCAGCAAAAAACAGTTTTGCTCTCTTGTTGCACAAATAACTATTGTTCTTCGGGTACCGATGCTAAAATGAAAGCTATCGCAGTCCATCGCTGGACATAGGCCTCTCCTAATGTTGGGAGACTTGGCAATCAGTGCTTTAATACCAATAATGTAATTAAGCCCCATAAAACTCACCCACTTTAAGTCACTTGGTCAGTGAATTAAAATGTTGTTCTACTTTTGAATAAATAGTTACGAACCATATTTATTCAGATTTCTTTTACAGAAAAAACCAGTACAAAAATTAGAAAAGAACGCACCTCTACAGGCTGTGGGCCATCACCACCGCGAGAAGGTAACGCTTTAAAGAAACCAGTAAACCGGCTGGTCACACCCACCCGAGAACCAAGTACGAACAATCGTTATGATACTCCACAAGATAAACATGATATTGCTGTTGGATCCTCACCACCTCGGGACAATCAAAATGACGAATATATAAGACGTGATAGGAGTGTTGATGTATCACCTCCACGAGAGAACAGAACAATGAGAGTTTCGCCATATAAGGATAGCCGAGTGCCCCCTGGGACTGAAGTGTCTAACCATCATAACGTATCAGTAGGACCTTCACCACCCCGTGAGAGTGCAGTCGGCAAATCGCTAAATAAATCTGCTATAAATATCCAAAAAAAGTCCACTGGAACGTCGCCACCACGCGACAATGCTCGTGATGGAAGCAGCGCAATAAAACCTAGCCGAGTATCGAATACTGGTACAAGCCCTCCTCCCCAAAGCATATCAACACAGGTAAAATACGTTTTACGGTTTAGTTAACCATTAACTAAGTACTAAGTATGTATAATGATAACTAGTGAGTTGCTCTGAATACGTCACTATTACTGTTAGTAATATTTATTATTACAGACCTATGAAGTTCCTAAATCATGGGAACGTGCTCCATCTGCCTCACGTTCGAGACCACGTCGACGTTTCCGAGACGATAATAGACGAGAACGATCTCATAGCAGACACTCACTGTCCAGTGACACTCGCGTAAGTTAATTAAATTATATAATTATGATAGACTGAAATTCAATCGATTCCCACATTTATATAGTTTTCAGGTGGGAAGGAAGAAGAACTTTGTCCCAATTAAATGTATTTTAAAAATGCCGCCCAAACATGCATATAATTTCAACTTATATGATTTATTGAGGACTCTGTGGCGTGACGGTAGTAAACGCGACTGCTATGCAAGAGGATTCGATTACTGCTCAGTGCAAATATTTGAATTGGTCTAGGCGTTTCTATGTGTAATATGTGTGTACTTACAAAAAATTAAGTATGTTTATTCGCATTTTAAAACACATAAAACAAGCTAGTTGCTTATGCTTAGGTACTATGGGTCGGTGGCGTTGTGTAGATTGTCCTAGATTATTTATTTATTTATATTTACTGTACCTACCTTTATATACCTTTTTGAAATTAACATTTACAAACATAGTTAGGGTGTTTCTTGTAGAATAGTACCGAAATACCTAGTTGCCTACCTATAGCTTTGATCAGTACCTCAAAATTACAGGAGAGCGAACGTAGCGTTCGTACTACTGGCCCAGGAAACAGATGGGAATGGCGTGAGCGTGACAGCAGTCCCGGAGGTGACTGGGGAGACGGTTACACTCGATTGTCACGCCGTGCCTCACACTTAGATTTGCGCCGCACGCGCTCCACCCGTCGTTCTAGTTTCTATGGATCTGAGGTAAAATAAATAATACAAACGATTAAATTCGTACATTACATTCGTACGCCCAATTAATAACTATGAATTATATCTAAATTTAGATAAAATATATTAATACATTTGAAACTTGCAATGCCTACGATGAACTCCCGCGACTCGTCTATTTCTTCCCAGGCACCATCTCCCGAACGACAGCCCACCAATCGGGCGATTTCACTCGAAGCTTTGGCAGGAGCCGGAGCACTCCGGGAAGCAGAAAGAGGAATGGAATTGGCTCAATTGATGAGTGAAGCAGAAAGGTTAGGCTTTAGTGCCGCAGAGGTGCAAGCAGCATTGACCCAAAGTCCTGCAGCGCCTTTAGCTTGGCTCCGTGAACGTTGGCCGAGTCTTTGTGCGGGTGTTCGCGCAGCTGCTGTGCGGCTTGCACCTTCAGCTATGATTACAGAATTGGAAGCGAGAGCAGCACTTGCGCGACATAGAGGTGCCATGTGGCCAGCCGTAACAGAATGTGTTGAAAGACATCGGCGACAGGTAATATATAAAGAGTATTAATAGTCATAGTAAAATATTTTCTGATAGAATTAAAATTTTGAATAATATACCAACTTTTTCAGTCCGAAGTATTAGCAGTTGGAGAGGAAGGAAGACTACGTGGGCATGTTTGGGGCTCTCCTGCGGGCGCAGACGACGATGCAGCACCTCCTCGGTCCCCATCCCGTCACTCTCACCGCATGCGCGGTAATCTTAAAAGACCGACAAACCAATAGCATAACGTTACATTACAAGATCACACCATCATCGTACCACGTCATAACATTCACTTTACATTTCAGCAGAAGATAGTTCAGATGAGTTTGAAGCGCCGATACCATCTAAATTTCGAGACGACGACTGGATGTATTTACCACTAAATATCAGCATTGATGATTACGAGAGAGAAACGAACCTTTCAGAAAACAAAATTGCTGGCAACAAAAGTAATGAAAATAAAGTCGAAATAGCAAAAACACTAAAAAAACTTCTTCAAGAAGCTGGTGTTCCTTCTATTGATGAAAATATGTTATTAAAAGGATTGTTATCTGCGAATTCAAAGCTCGAATCAGGAAGCGAGAGTAATACCAGCACGAAACCGCAAACGGTTGACTTAATACAATCCGAAAATGATTTTATCGATGCTTACAACGCCTTAACTAGGTCTAGTCCATTGCCTAATATAAATGAAAATAATAGCAGTAGCCAAAACATAGTAGTAGCAAAGACAGAAAGTGATCCATATACATCTAACGAAAAACCAATAATAGATAAAAATAAAACATCAAATATCAAGAACGCTCCCAAAGATATAAAGCCACAAGATATCAATGTGAAATTAGCAACACTTTCTGACAATAATTTAAATGAGAGGCACGTAGATAGTTCACTTGTTAACACGTACGTTGAAATTTCTCAACCAAATGTGGAACAAAAGGAGCAGATTCAACCCGAATCAAATGGTAGGACCAAACAGCAACAAGAAATTCCTGAAGAACATATACCCAAAAAAATCAGTAATAAAACTGCTAAACAGATAATGTCCCAACAGGTAAGAAAGTCAAAGTCTGAAAATGTCACATCACTGGAAGAAAATAATGCAACACGTGAATCACCAAAACACGCAGATGAAAAATATAATAATCTTTCAGATATGGTTGATACTACTCAGAGGTTAATACAACAGATGAAAGAAGAGATTAATTCGGATATTAATTCTATCGATGGCAGAACCATATCACAAAGTGAGATTGAGAGTAGCTCTGGAGAAACGAATGACGAGCAAGAATCAAGTTATAGTGATACTGAAGAAAGAACGGAAAATTTGAGTTCCGATGAAAAGGAAATGACTAGTTCTGAAGATGAAAGTTCTGAAGAAGAACAACTAAGCAAAACACAAATGACACAAAATAGAACAAGTTCTGAAGATAATGAGAATTTTGAAGAAGCTTTAGATCATGTGGAAAATCAACTTGAAGATTTTAAGAATGCTAATATTCAGATGTTGAATTCAATTGCGCGTACATTACAAGAAGAACATACTTTCACTGTTGAATTAGATAAACCAAAAAGTAAGCCTAAAAAACAAGACTTAAACAACAATTTATTTATTACGGTTAATAGTTTTGAGGAAATTTATGAAGAATTGAATACCAAAAATAAGGAAGCCAGTGGTTCAATACAAACACATCAAGAAAATAAATATGAAATGCAACCAAAGAGTGTTAACTTATTTGCAAAAGAAACTATAGTACATTCTGTAATGAAAGCTGCAACTCCTACAAAATTACTCATCACTGAAAGTAAGCTGCCCATATTAACGGCAAAGTTAGACAATAATGAACAAATCAGAAATGTTAATATTGAAACTAATATACAATCAATGCTTCATGGCACGCTGGATAATAAGGAAAACGTACAATATAATTCATCTCAAGATATTGACCAACTGATTAATACAATATATCCAACTAATCAAGAAAAGGAAACCACCACTAATACCGACAGTAATTTTAGAACGGGTGTTGATGAGGATATTCACTTGCACTTAATATCTGATTTGCAACAGACGGAAGTCAATGATATAGATATCACTATCCCTCTTGAACGGGTACAAAGTACAACTCAATTTGAGGATGATAATAATGAAGATGAGAGTGAACCCTTAGAAGCACAACTAGATACAACTAATCATAACTCGCAGGAAGATCAATCAACGAATAATAAAAAAGAAAACACTCCAGAAAATGTTACTGCCGATAAGCCAAATGAAATTAACATTACTAAAGTTCCTATAGCAACTAAATCTAGTATTCCAAAACTTATAAAGGTGGTATCTACCAACAAGACCAAAATGGAAAAGAATTCTCCAAAATTTATTGCTTCGAAAGTACCGGTACGTCGTTCTTCAACCAAACAATATCCAGCGCCTGCTCCCCCCAAAAGCCACTTTGGTAACGTTCAAAGTGGTCACGTGAAACAATTACAAACCAGACTTTTTACTCCTAAAGTCCTACCTTCCGAGTCAGTTCCTGTTTCACCTGAAATAATAGCATCAACATCAACGATGAACAAGAAAAAACCAGCCCCACCTCCCCCTGTAAAGCAACAAGGTCAAAAGCCGGTATCGCCTCCTAAAATATTAACGCCACCGAAAGAGAAAAAACAATATTTTCGGGAAACATGCCGTACTGAAGATGAATGGACTGACAGCGATTCTAATGAATCACAGCCCCAATTTAAAAGATCAAGTGTAGAGTCGACACATTCACCGCCATCACCACCTCCACCGCTAACTTTGCGCCGCGTGTCAGGTCAACTCATTGACCTGGCTAAAATTCGACTTCCAGAAGGTTCTCCAGAGGTACGTTAAGTGAAGTACTTAATGTAGGTACCAATAATTCAGGAATTGTTTATAATTGAAACATAATTCATGAAATGAAACAACTTTCCAGAGACAAGCTCGAATGCTCCTCGCTGAAGGTGCAACAGAAACATGGGAACAGGCTCAGCTCGCTGTAGAGTTAGTGTCTCGTGGAGCCGATCCACCGGCGGCGCTGCTTGCTGCTCTCGAATGCACCGATCTCAACTCTGCTCTTGCTTACCTGTATCAAGACTGTGAGCTCTGTGCATCACGACTTCCTGAACATGAAGTAAGATTAAATGCAAAAGACACATTACCAAATAATTTCTCTTCTTACCTTTCTCATTTCTTTACCTGCCCACTAGTAAAATTACTTTGCAAACACAGAGTAAACTTAAAAGTAGGTACATAGGAGGCGCGGGTGCGATCCCCGCTCAGTACAAATATTTTATGCATGAATATGGTTATTTGCACTGGTATGGTCGTGCTTCGAAGAGCCATCGTCGTTGCCATACGAACATCTATGGCAATCGTTACGTGTAGTTGGAGGCTGCAAAAGTCCGACTAGCCTAACTACAGAACTTCGATATCGCCAACTTTGGTTGTAGAGGTCCGATGGCAGACGCTTCACGAAAAATATCGAAGTTCAACCGCATCCTAGATTAGAAAGCCGACCCCAACTGAATTGGGACTATTCCCAATTCAGTTGGAGTCGACTTTGCTCAGAGAAAGAGAATTATGACAGAGTAAATTTAAATACGACTTATTCACAGATGGTGTCAATGTTACGCTGTACTCATCGTTGTTGTCGAGAATGTGCGCATCTTTATTTCACTGTACAAATAACAGAGCGCAGTATCGCCGATTGCGTTTGTCCCTTCTGCAAGCTACCGGAACTAGAAAGTTTGCCGGAAGACTCCTGGCTTGAATATTTTGCACATTTAGATATTCTTTTAAAAACTCTTCTCGAGGCCGACGTTCATGAGCTATTTCAAAGAAAGGTAACTAACATTTTATAACGTAAAAATAAACCAGACCGACGGACTTTGCTCCATGTGAACGTATCTGTATAGTGCATGGGAAGAGAACGGAAGTGTAGGTATATGGGATCCGGGGATAAAGTATAAATTGCAACTATAAGCTTATGGAATAAGCCTAAAGATACTCTATATGCCTACCTACACTACAATTTAAAGTATAAAATTAACCATACGAAAACGTAACTCGTAGTCCTACCATTTGAGAATCGAACTTGTATATGTATAATATTGATATTACCAAGTATTTTCTATTCTCCGATCAATCAACTCAAATCAACTGTAGAATACCTGACTGTAGAATACCTGGCGACCTTTACATACATTGAATTTTTTTTCAAATATGGTATACGCTTTTGACAGTTACGAGACCGTACCTTGGCTCGAGATCCTAACTTCAGATGGTGCATGGAATGTTCATCAGGATTTTTCGTTCATCCTAAGCAAAAAAAGATACGCTGTCCGGAATGTAGATCTATAAGCTGTGCTGCTTGCAGGAAACCGGTAAGTTTTGACAATAGCTTTCAAAAATACTAAATAATATTATGGTAAGATTTCTATAAACAAATAATTAACTGTTTCTAGTGGTCTGCTAATCACGAAGGACTCACCTGTGAACAATACACTACTTGGTTGGAAGATAATGATCCTGAACGTTCAGTTACTGCAATACAACAGCATTTGCGAGATAATGGCCTGGAGTGTCCACGCTGTCACTTTAAATACTCTTTGTCTAGGTACTTAACACAATTTTAAAATTATATTAAATTATTCACAGCATTATTAAGATAATCATGGGAATATGAAATTCAGCTTCTGATTAGTCAACATAGGTTTTGAGCTAAGTTATAATAAATTGGCAAGACAAGTACGTATTTTGTAATTACCTATTTGTGGTTTCCCATGTGAAAATGGATTATCTAGCTGCTACTCCCTGAAAGTTACTGTAATTTTGTGCTAATGAAAATGCTCAGAAAATGAAATATTTGACGTGTATTTGCAACGTTATATAAGTACAATTCTATCATATTTTAGAGGTGGCTGTATGCATTTTACCTGTACTCAATGCAAATATGAGTTTTGCTATGGCTGCGGAAAACCATTCACTATGGGTGCCCGATGTGGCCTAAGCGACTATTGTGCTAAATTAGGTCTGCACGCACACCATCCTCGCAATTGTCTATTTTATCTACGAGATAAGGAACCGCACGAGTTACAAACTCTACTACAGGTTAGTCCAAAATTATATATGACACATATATATTAAACAGCTGTGATGTACTAAACCGAGATTTGCGCTTAGAAACATATTTCGCGATTGATTTTTATTTATATAGATTATTCTGCATTTCAGATGAATAATGTTAACTTTGAAAAGGAAGTAGCCGAAAGCAGTACAGGGCGGTGCCCGGTACAATTGCAACGAGAAACACCCACAGGTCTAATAGACTCTTTGTGCGGCAATGAAGCACCTACCAATTACGCAGGGCTTTGCAAGTAAGGAGCTTAACAAATTAAACATTAAAGTCACGCGTGGTTCAATCTCGATTTAATTATCAACAAATATAATAGGTACTAGATATAAGAATAGGGTGTATGATGTACCATGTGACCAAAACGAGACCTTGGGGCCTAAATCAAAATCACCTTCAAGTCGGTTCACACCTGCCGATTGACGATGATAATCTAAAACAGGAGTTCCTCTCGGAAAAGTCAACATATACTAAAGTTGGAAAAGAGGAATAAAAGAGCGCGGAATCCGGGCTCCAAAGTGCTAAAGGCAGCCCGTACCTCAAGAAGAGGTTTGAGAACGGAACGTGACGTGTTCCGCGCGTTTTTCTGAACCAGAGAGGCAACGCTGCTCGAGTGTCTGACTTCATTTCTAAAGTGCCAAAGATCTGTCTAGATTCTAGGGTATGTTCGTCATATAGAACCGAATGGTTTTAGTTGGTTCGATTCTAACATAACCAGCATAAGTACCTACCTAGTAATGTGAGTGACCATGATGGTTTAAATACCTTCGATATCATTTGTATTTTTTATACCACTTAGACTTAGGTGTCACGACAAGCACGCCACCTTAAGGAAAGTGGGGGTCTTTCAGGCCAGGCACAACTACCTTCAGTAGATAATAATTAAGTGTGCTGCCTCATTGGCGGACAATAAATTCCCCGTTTTTGATAAAAATTTAGAGAAAATTTCAAATCACTTTATTTACTAAAATCTGTTATTATCGGCACTGCAATCAACAAAAATGGCGATACTTATATCTACATAGTCACTGCAACGCTACGATGACTTCGAACAGTATTGAATGAAGTAAATATTGTAGTCGGTCGAGGCGAGCGCGGCGGTGAGCAAGGCATGTGCTTGCAGGAATCATTACCTGGAATACCTGAGTCGGTTGGTCCGCCGCTGTAATGTGGACCCCCTACCGATCCTGGGAGTGGACGACCTGGAGACGCTGGTGCGGCGCGCCGCGCTTCGGCCGCCGCCTCGGCCCTACGGCTCGCTAGACGGCCTCTACAAGCGAGGCCTGCTCGAGGTGTGTTGACATACGCTCTACTTGCAGGGGTCACTATGTCGAGTACCTGGCGGGGCTGGCGCGCGGCCTGGACCCTATCCCCATTATGGACGTGACAGAACTGGTGGCTGAGCTTCGTCGACGCGCACTTCCCCTACCCGAGCGCGGGCCATGGGATTCTGATCCCATCTATGCCGGGATGTGTGCAGAGGTACAGGCATATTACGCCTCTGTAACCATAAATTAATAGATTATAACTAACTAAAAACCAATTACCATTAGACCAAACCAATATCTTTGTGCCTCAAAATGAAATATAACTAAAAGCAGACCTGAGGTTGAAAACCGGTAAGTATATCAGTGGCGAAGGGATCTGTAACACGAATATGATCTACCGGTACACGGTACCTATCGCCACTATAATAATATTTTTATTGTAACTACGTACCTTCAAAACGTTTCTAATCAACACAATTAAGGTTACTAAAACGTGTAATATCATTTTAAACGCATGTGTAGTTACATTTTTTTTTTTTTTTTTTTATCTATGGCACGTCAATTTGAC
Source organism: Pelosia muscerda (assembly GCA_963691645.1). Taxonomy (NCBI): domain Eukaryota; kingdom Metazoa; phylum Arthropoda; class Insecta; order Lepidoptera; family Erebidae; genus Pelosia; species Pelosia muscerda. The sequence goes on from OY829100.1 coordinate 14,028,261, forward strand.
TTCACCTCGCCTGATGTTAAGCTGAAGGCAAAGTCCCATGAAAGAGGGTCACCATTGCAAACACGTTCAGTGCTACAATGGTGGCGCTCAGCTTGACGGCCTCATCAGATGCTTTTTCACGCCCCGCTTAAAGGACCCGGGACTGTAGGAAGAAGGAAACACGTGCGCCGGCAAGGAATTCCAGGACTTAATGGTACGGCAGAGAAAAGACTCACCGAACCGCTTGGTTCTTGATGGAATATTCTGTACCGTATGCGAGTGACACCTAAGCCCTGCACGCGTTGTCCTGTGTAGGAAAGGGGAGGGTGGGATTAGTTGGAAGAGCTCATCAGAACATTCACCATGGTAGAGACGGTAAAATACTGCCAAGGACGCAACATCTCTACGCATCTGCAAAGGCTCGAGGGACTCTGTGACCTCAGGACTCCCAATAATGCGGACCGCACGTCGCTGCAACCTGTCGAGAGCATCTAATAAGTACTTTGCGGAGCCATCCCAGAGATGCGAGCAGTATTCCACGCAGGAGCGAATTTGTGTCTTATAAAGAAGACACCGCTGCTCCGGCGTGAAAAAACGTCTCACTCTGTTCAGGACTCCGAGTTTACGCGAAGCTGTTTTGATGATGCTCTCGATATAGTTCTTGTTGTTCAGTTTGCAGCGCACGTCCATACCGAGTATATTGAGGTTATCCTGTAATGGCAGTGGTGTGCTCTGAAGAGTGGGAGGAGGAAGGAAAGGAGATGTCTTTGCTGAAAACGCGCATGCCTGCGTCTTCTTGGCATTGAACTCGACCAGGTTCTCAGATCCCCATTGGGAAACGTGATTGAGGATCCGGTCAAGCCCAGTGACAAGAAGTCGCCTCTTTTCCGCTATATCGGACTGCTTGGCCGCAGAATGACCGTGGTAGCTCCCGTGTACAGTGCTATCGTCTGCATAGCAGTGGATGCTGCCGGTGGACAGCATGTCATTGATATGCAGAAGAAAGAGAGTGGGTGATAAGACGGACCCCTGCGGCACACCAGCATTTACCTGCAGGAACTCCGATGCTCGTCCATCACAGAGAACGCGAATACGGCGCCCCTGCAGGAAGCTAGCAACCCAATTGCACAGTCTAAGAGGCAGACCGAAGGCTGGTAGTTTGGAAAGAAGCGATTTGTGCCAGACTCTATCGAACGCTTTGGCGATGTCTAGGCTAATAGCCAGTGACTCACCATGCTTGTCCATAGCCTCACCCCAAAGATGGGTAACATATGCCAGAAGATCACCCGTTGACCGTTTCGGCCTAAAACCATATTGTCGGTCATTAATCAGGGAGTGATCCTCTAGGTGGCGCATGAGCTGTGTGTTGGTAAGGTGCTCGAAGACCTTGCACAGCACTGAGGTGACGGCTATGGGCCGATAGTTGGCTGGGTCTGAGCGATCTCCCTTCTTGGGAATCGGCTGTACATTCGCCTCTTTCCACGCCGTCGGCACTGTACCCGAAATGTAGGAAAGTCGGTACAGCCGCGTGAGCATTGGAGACAACTCCGCTGCACATTTTTGAAGAACCACCGCTGGTATACCATCCGGACCACTGGCTTTCCGGACATCGAGTGACTGCAGCACTGCTCGGACATCGCGTTGCCTGATACGAATATCAGGCATTGCGTGGCCACTGTTGGGTAGTGTCGGAGGCTGCATACCACAGTCGTCGATTCGGGAGTTGGCCGCAAAGAGATTAACCAGCAAATTTGCTTTCTCTTGCGGCTCATGGGCCAGGGATCCATCAGGGTTACGCAGGGGGGGCAGCGAAGGCTGGCAGAAGTTGGCTTGCACGGCTTTGGCCAGTCGCCAGTAGCCACGGCTGCCCGTGGGATGCGCCACCAGCTCTTGACCAACCCGTGCTATGCGCTGGGCATCCGCTCTGACGTAAGCCCTCTTGCAGACCCTAGTGGCTTTGTTGTACGCTGCCTTGAAGTACCCTAGGTTGGAATCGTGCGTAGCCCGCGCCCTTACCCAAGCACGATACGCAGACTGTTTTTGGCGAACAGCCTCTGCGCATTCGCGCCCGAACCATGGGCGCACTCCACGGGCACCGGTGACATCAGTGTATGGGATATAGTACTCCATACCCAGACTGATCTCACCGACGACAGCAGTTGCACTATCCGATGGGTCCTTACCTTCAAAGCAGCGCTCAACCCACGGGTTGGACGCAAAATAGTCTCGCAGTCCATCCCAGTCCGCTGACGAGTAGTGCCAGAGACGCCGATTTCCCTGCACTGGTCGTGGGGGCGCTATCATAGGCACCTTGGAACAGACCAGACAATGGTCGGAGTTGCCTAAGGCAGCATGCACCGAAACATTGTACTGGTCTAGGTGGCTCGTCAGCTGAAGGTCTAGCAAAGAGGGTGCTTGGGCTGACCCTCTTGGTATTCTGGTGGCCTCGTGTACCAGTTGGGTCAGGCCGTGAGCCAGAGCGAACGCGTGGGCGGCTCTTCCCGCATGGTCTGTTTTGGAGGAGCCCAACCAGATCTCGTGGTGGGCGTTAAAGTCCCCCAAAAATACCAATTCTGCGTTCGGAAACCGCTCCTGCGCATCATCTGCCGCCTGACTCAGATATTCGAAGAGTCGAGTTGTCTCGGCATCTCCAGTATGGGAACGGTAAAGGCACACATAGATTTGACTAGTACAGCCATGGTCTACGTGTACCCACAGGACAGAAAAGGATGGGTCCTCAAGGCAGCGCAAACGGCGACAACAAACATCCGCCCTAACAAATGTTGTGGGTTCCTGAACGACCTGTCAGGTTGACAGACGGTGCGCGGGAATATGGTGGACACTAGCACTACGCATTGGACTACGCATTAGACATTACCTACTTTAAGTTTATGTTACTGTGCAAGTTAATTATAATATTATAACATATACAATAAATACACAAAGAGACTATCATTCTAATTATTCTAAATACCAAATACTACATGGTGGCAGCGGCGGTGAAAAACTGTGAAAATAATATTAAGTGGGTAAGCAAATAATGGCCAACACCAGCATGCCGGGTGTAGTGATTACACCCGATCCTTACGATTTTGTCCCAGAAAACTGGGACAAGTGGAGGAAAAGATTTCAAAGATACATGGCGGTGAGTGGGGCGAATAATCGATCAGAGTCTGATCAAATTGATCTATTGTTATACTTAATGGGTGACAAAGCTGAGGAGGTGGCTTTGCAGTGCAATATAAGTAATAGCGCCACAATTGCGAGCGCTTTGGAAACCCTAGACGAACATTTTCACCCTAAAAGAAACCCCGTGTACGCCAGATTCAGATTTAACACTAGGAATCAGGAGGTGGGCGAAAGCGTAGATGAATTTATACGAAGCCTACATGTGCTAGCGGATAATTGTGAGTATGGGTCTATGAAAGAAGAGATGATCAGAGATAGAATAGTGGTGGGTATGGCTAGTCGGCGAGGAAGAGAGAAAATTTTAATGAAGACAAATATAACCTTGAAAGAGGCAGTAGAGGCTGCGCAAACGGTAGAAGATTTTGAGAAAAAGGGGTCATTTTCCGGGGGTGTATCTGCTACTACAGATCTCAATAAAATTAAAAAAGAGAACCATTCTGCAACTGCTGGGCAATGTTGGTTCTGCGCTGGGCAGAGGCATATTTCAAGACAGACATGTCCAGCTTTGAAGGCTAAGTGTATGAAGTGCAATAAAATAGGCCATTTTGCTCGGTGTTGCAAAGCTGGGAGAATCAGGAACATACAAGATGAACAGATACAGGAAGAAAAGAAGGTGTGCATAATGACAAACAGCAAGTATAGGATAAAGATAGATGTGTATAGAAATGAGCAATATAAGTGTAATTTGATGTTTTTGATTGATACAGGAGCTGATATAGTGGCGTTACCACAAGAATTAGTAGCTAAATCACACAACTTGGAGCCATGCAAGGTTAGAATCAAAGGCCCAGACCATACAGATTTGAAGGTAAGGGGTATTTTACAACTCAGACTGAAATATAAGGACCGTCAGTATTGTGGTGATGTGTATGTGGTGCAAAATTTAAAGACTCCTATATTGGGGGTACCTGCAATAGAACAGATGAAAATTATACAGGTGTTTGGGGTGAATAGGTTATTAAATATTAGTACTGTGGATGTGGAAGCCGAGTTTCCTAGAATATATGATGAATTGGGGGTATTTAAAGAATCATTTGATATTAGACTAATAGATAAAAATAAAAGCTATATTCAGTGTACACCTAGGGTGGTACCCATACCATTGTTGACTAAAGTTAAGAGTGAGTTAGACCGTTTATGTAAACTAGGGGTAATATCTAAAGTAGAGGAGCCTACTCAATATGTGTCACCTATAGTGGTTGTACCAAAAAATGAAAACACTGTTAGAATCTGTGGGGACTACACAGAATTGAATAAAAATATCCTCAGACCAATTTTCCCAATTCCAAAGTTAGAAGTTACATTAGCACAATTGAAAGGGTCTAAATATTTTTCAAAAATTGTTGTCATCAGATTCCATTAGGTAGTTCAGCACATTTAACAACTATAATTACACCCTATGGCAGGTATATGTATCATCGGTTACCATTTGGTTTAAATTGTGCCCCAGAGTACTTTTCTATGAAATTTTCACAATTGGTTGAGGACATTAGTGGTGTGGTTACCCATGTGGATGATATTTTGATTCATGCAGATAGCATGGAGGCTCATGATGATATTTTGAGGAAGGTATTGAGTCGTTTACAGGAGAAGGGTATTACAATCAACAAAAGTAAATGCAAATTCGGGGTAGAGGAAATAAAGTATTTGGGGCATGTCATAAATAGCAGAGGTATACAGTTAGATCAAAATGGAGTAGAAGCTATCAGTAATTTTGAATCTCCAAAAAATAAGAGACAGGTGATGCAATTTTTAGGTATGGTAAATTTTGTGGGGCGATATGTAAAAAACAAAACAGAAGTGTTATATCCTTTATACAATTTATTAAAAAATGATGTAGAATTTTTGTGGGGATGTGATCAGGTGGCGTCTTTTAAAAAAATAAAGGAAATGTTAAAAAATGCACCAATTTTAGCACATTTTGACCCAAACTATAAGATCATTGTTGCAGCGGATAGTAGTTCATATGGTTTAGGAGCCACTTTAATGCAGGAAAATCAAGAGAATAATAGAAATATAGTAGCATATGCAAGTAGAACTTTATCTGAAACAGAAAAAAGATATTCGCAAATAGAAAAAGAATGTTTAGCATTGTCGTGGGCTGTAGATAGATTTAAAGATTATATTTATGGTATTAAAGTAGTGTTAGAAACTGATCATAAGCCCCTGGTACAAATTTTGCAGACCAAACCTATAGATGAATTAACACCAAGGCTGATGTCATTTAGAATGAAGCTGACTAGGTTTAATTATGAAGTCCACTACATACCGGGAAAAAAATTACTAATACCGGATGCCTTATCGAGAAATCCAGTTTCTAAGTTCCAAAAAGAAGAAGAAATAAGCAAAGACAATTCAGAATTATTTGTTAATTTTACACTAAAAAACATTCCATTGAAAGATCTGCTTCTAGAAAAAATTAAAGATGAACAGAGTAAATGTAGCATTTGTCAGAGATTAATTCTTTATACACAGGGGAGTTGGCCTAATCAATCAAATATTCCAGAAGATTTACAATGTTACTATCAGTACAGGTATGATTTATCTATGGGAGGTGGTTTGTTGCTGTATAAATCTCGTGTTGTTATACCAACAAATTTGCAATCAGAAATGTTGGAAAAAATACATGCAGGGCATTTGGGAATAAATAAATGTAGAAACAGAGCTAAACAATCAGTGTGGTGGTTAGGTTTAGCCATGCAAATAGAAAAATTAGTGCAGAACTGTCCAAAATGCATAGAAGTAAGAGTTAATCCAAAAGAAAACATTGTATTAGAAAAAACCCCTAGTAGAGCATGGCAAAAAGTAGGTATAGATTTATTTCATTACAATAGGGTCTGGTATATTGTTATAATTGATTATTATTCTAGATATATAGATATTAAAAAGCTAAATTCATTAACAGAGGATAGAGTAATTGATTATTGTAAAGAAATATTTTCAAAGTTTGGGATTCCGGAGATTGTGAGAACTGATGGAGGACCCCAATTTAAATCAGGATTTAGAGAGTTTGCTAGATTATACAATTTTCAACATATAACAAGCAGTCCTTACTATTCACAAAGTAATGGTTGTGCAGAATCAGCAGTAAAGATTGCAAAAAATTTATTGAAAAAAAATGAAGATGTCTTTTTAGCACTGTTAGTATATAGAAATACTCCATTGGACACAGGATTTAGCCCAGCTGAGCTTATTTTCAATAGGAAATTAAGGGACAACTTACCTAGGTTACCTCAGTTATTGAAAAAGTCAGTAAATTGTAATAGAGAATTTAAAAGAAAAGAAATGATAAAGAAAGAAAAAATTAGTACTTATTATAACAAACGACATAGGACTAGGGAATTGAAGGAATTAAAAATAGGAGAGAAGGTATGGATTAGTGATTTGAGAATATATGGAAGAGTATTAAAACAATCAGATGAGCCTAGATCATATATAGTGGAGACAGATAGAGGGTTGTTCAGAAGAAATAGATTTCATTTGGTACCATCACCACAGCCTGAGATGCCTTTTTATAGTACCCCTTGCATCGCTCCAAGATCTTCAGAATTTATTAAGGCAAATGATAATAATGTAAATGTAGACTGTAATGTGAATGATAATAATATAAATGAAAATGTAGACTGTAATGTAAATGATAATAATGTAAATGATAATGTAAATGAAAATGTAGCTTGTAATGCAAGTGAGAACAATGTAAATGAAAATGTTACTGATACCGATAGCTTAATTGTAAAGAGAGGTGTCCGTCATAGAGTTCCACCAAAATGGATGAATGACTATCTATGTATGCTGACTGATCGTAAAGGGGAGGATGTTGTGGGTTCCTGAACGACCTGTCAGGTTGACAGACGGTGCGCGGGAATATGGTGGACACTAGCACTACGCATTGGACTACGCATTAGACATTACCTACTTTAAGTTTATGTTACTGTGCAAGTTAATTATAATATTATAACATATACAATAAATACACAAAGAGACTATCATTCTAATTATTCTAAATACCAAATACTACAACAAACACACATACCCCGGCTTTGGCACGGAAATTTTCCTCTAAAACATAGCCGGGATAGAGCAGGTAGGTCGTGTCATCAGGGCGGTATATTTGTGTCTCCGTGAGAAAAAGCATGGCTGGTTTCGCCGTCTCTAGATGTTGGTGGACGGCGTTGAGGTTTGCATGGAGCCCACAGATGTTCGTGGACTCTACCTCAAATAGCGAATTTGTGGGAAAACGAAGAGCCGCTGTGTTGCCATATTCTCTATTTTGCACTGCCATGGAGGGGGTAAGAGGAGGCGTGAAAAGAGATGATGGTCGTTACAGTACCGCGTGACAAAGCGCGGGAGATTGGTTTTGTCTATGAATGTGAGGAGTGGCGAGAGCCGACGCGCCGATCGGAAGGGCCCCCGTACCCCCCCGAATATGGTCGCCGGAGTCCCACGTCCGGTCACCAACCGGCACGACGAACCATATCGAGATTATGCGCGGCCTGGTGAGGCAGCCTCCCGGGGTGGTTAGCCCCGGTTGGGCCCCTGTACTATACCGCGGGCGGCCAGCGGCACCACCGTTTCTACGGGTCTCCCTGGTCGGCGGATCGCCCCGCGCCACTCTCACTAGACTACGCCAAGACCCACTGGTCCCACTAGTACTGCGACCACCATCACCTCTGCCCGGCTATGCACTTGCTGATCCCTGAACGCAATCCAACCGAGATTGGATTACTATGAAGGGTTTTGCGCATATGTGCACGGTGGTACCAACCCGGTCGAAATTTGTGGCATCAAATTTCTACCACCAGTAAACATACGAATCCAAGTCAGTTCAGGACAGTATTCCCCTGGAACGGAACTGTTCAGGTTCAAGTTCAAGGCCCATTCTGTATGTTAATATTTTAATTATAATATTACTTATGTAACAGACTTATATTGTATTGTCTTTGTTTTCATATTTGGAACTATGTCAACAAATGCGAGTACATTCTCTGGAAAGCCTGACTTTACACGTGTCAACATTATGAAAGTATTTTCTACACATTTGGTATCCATTTTTTAATGATAATAATTTGTTGCAGATTGTCAAAGAGAAGATTCCATTAGATTGACTGAAGTATTCAACTCGGCAACATAATAAATCGGTTGCTTCAAAACAATTATCAATTAAATTAACATAAGTCATAAATTGTTTTGTTTACATGTTATTATTTTTATTATACAATAAAAGAAATTATGAAATTCAGATTTTATTCAATATACATACTTAATTCGTAACAGGACGAAAATTATTGTTGTTTACGAAGCCCTACCTAGGCTACTCTGGCGCATGGACGAGGCTCTGACGCTACGTGTCTTCCCGGGCGCCTCAGAGCCTCTTACAAAGCAGACAAGACAGCCAATCACAAAGTATATTGACTTGCAGGTGAGCTTGACGTGTAAGCCGATGATCCCCCAATCCCGTCTCTGGATGTATGAAGGACCCAGGTACACTCCGAGAAGGAAAATTATCGTCGTGCGAAATTTTCATTCATTTGACGTTTATCTCGTTGTATGTAATGCCTGGTGGAGTGCAGACGGCTTTCGAGCGATTCGGGTAAGGCGCGAGCATCACTGCGCGAGGACGAGTGGGCGGGTGGCCTCCGCTCCGCCGCCACGTCTGCAGCCCGCTGTTCCGCCACTCGCGAACCTCGCTGTATTTCACGCTCAATACCAGCAGAAGCCATTTCCGCTAATTTTGCAGCTTTCTCCGCATCACTCATTACAGTTCGCCTTTTACTACCCCTTTGATCGATATCTCGACGACCACTATCCGGAGATTTTCTTTGAGAACTGTATTTACGAGGTTCCTCTTTAACATCATTATATCGCATACTTCTGTAAGTTGAGTCGCTGTTACTGTATTGCTTACTTCTATGAGATGAATCACGATTGTCTTGTCTGCTACTTGTATACTCGTTTTTATGATGCTTTTTCATGATTGGACTTTCGGAACGCTTTCGATCTTCGGAGCTTTTACGTTTTCTCGACTCCTTATTATATTTATCATGCTTATGTTCAGAAATCTTTGTATTCATCTTATGGTCCTCATAGTGAGTTTCTTTATTTTTGTTTATAACCTTGTCGGACTCACTATCAGAAGATTGTGTCTGAACTTTCTTTTTCTTAGATTTCTCCTTCTTCCGTTTCTTTTTCTTCTTCTTTTTCTTCTTAGCTTTTTCATCTTCTGATTCAGACGATGAGTCATCAGAGTCAAGTAGAGTTGCTATATCTATACCTTTTCCAGCACCTAAGGCACTCAGTTTTGAAGCTAAAATGACATCTAAATCTTTATCTTCTTTTTTAGACTTTTTCTTTTCTTTAGTCTCTTTTCGTTGCTCCTACAAAGTAAAGCATGACATATCAGAAATTGTAATATTTGCTTTGTGAAAAACAAATCTAGCCCCAGTAAAATAAAGCGTGGATGTAATTTAATGATAGTTATTGCCTAATTTCCACCTGCACAACAATATCAATATCGTGTAGAAACTCATAACATAACATAAACTCACGCCTTTATCTCCGAAGGGGTAGGCAGAGGTGCTAGCACCCACATTTCGCCAGTTTATGTTTAGATCCCAATGTAATAGGTGGCGAGCCTATTGCCATTAACAGGGCACTTATAAACCTGAGATAATAACACACATAACTTTGAAAAGCATCGAAAAGTCTTTGGTGTGTGTCATGGTATACCTGGGATCGAACTCGAGACCTCGACCAGGGTACCGCCGCGTGTAAAAATAGAAGTAATATAATCTGAGTATACCCCAAAAGTGTGCATTCCATTGAGACAAATAGATACTACATGCTCTACCCAAATCAGTAATTATATCCACTTTTACACAGGATGTATGTTGATTTGGATAGAAAGCAATTTTATGAATGTACAGTCAGAGCTCATAAGTGCATTAGCACATAAAGGCTCAAAATGGTTTAGCGTGCGGCCGGCGCGCTTATATGTGTGTGTAATGTTACTATGCAATACGAGGCGACGCTGGCTTGTCTTAAAAGAAAAAGGTCACAAGTAGCGTTAGAATGTTGACGCTATAGTTGCGTAGGATTGCTACTGCACTTTTGAGTTCTACTGTACTTTAATAAATATTTATCTGATTCGATTAGGGTATCAACTAAAGGGCAAAAGTATAACATAGTAAAAAGTATAAATACCTGTTCTTTCCTCAATAATTCAGCAAGTTTGCGACGTTGTAGAGGGTTATTCAAAAGTGCGGCACGAGCGGCACGTTCACGTTCTTTGATCAAAAGTAATGGATCCTCGCGCAGTTTACGAGACATATCAACTTGTGCATCGCCAGCTGCAGTGAGCATGCTAGACCCAACCACTCTTCTTGACACAGCAGGAATGGGATCTTGCTCTACATTTTCAGATGGTTCAGAATTTTTGTCTAAGGTTTTACCAAGCAAATAAGCTTCTTGTTCCACTTTCTTGTCTGGTTTCTGTAAAAATGTTTAACCAAGAATCAATTTCGTTTATTCAGTTTAGGCACATAAAGAGCACATATGGATGTCAAAGTTTTTAATTAAATTAGTCCAAAATATTATATTTTATCATGAATAAAATAGTAAATAAAACATTTGAAAATGATTCTTTCGCTGGTTCGATAGTTAGATCTACTGAGAAGAAGACCAGTAAGAAACTCAGGTAGATTAACACAGTCCTTTCATTTCTTATTTAATATATTGTTTTGTTTATTTACAATAAATAGGTGCAAGAGCAAGATATATAATAGAATGACTATGCATTTTTTCATTAGGATATTCATCTACTTTATATATTATAGCCCTTTTCCATTAAAGATCTTTTCATTTCTATTTTAAACTTATTAAATGAAAAACCGAATTATTAATCTTCTACAAAATTCTAATTCAAAATTCTAATAGAAAATCTAGTGTGTAATGACTTGTTTTGTTCTCATTTTGATAAGTTATAGGCAGCCTAACTTGGAACTTCGATATCGCCATTGGTCATTAGACCATTGGTTGTGGAGGTCAGATGGCAGTCGCTTCACGGAAAATATCGAAGTTCAGCCGCATCACAGTTAGACTGGAAAGCCGACCCCAACTGAGTTGGGAAAAAGGTTCAGGGAATGATGATAGGCAAAATGAATCAATGCAACATAGGATATGAATAAAGTTTCAACTGCAGAAATTGCTGAGCATTTAACAGATTAGGTGTTTCTTAATCACCTAGTCCTTTCATTTTAATCGTCTACAAAAACCCCGCAGATACCACCTCCACTGATTATAAAATGGTTAAATGGGTAATAACAGATTGAGAGAAAAAAAAAATGGTTCAGTGGCAATCAATTCTAATCCATAAAGCCTTTTTTGGTGTGTGGTACCACACAAAATAAAGTACCTACTGTTCCTACAACTCTAATGTTGAGCTTATTTACATGTTTCTTATCCCAGATCTAACTATGCAGCAAGGCATAAACATTCTAATGTTTCATCATCATATAGACAACATATTTTCCTGATTGCATCTGACGGCAAGGTGAACTAGAAGCTGACGGAAGATGGACATGACGGTATCTCCTGTCCTAATCTGACTGGAGAAGTAGCTCCGCCCTATAGAATATCACGGCTAATAATAACTTTGTGTTGTGTTTCTGGCATTGAGTAGTCGTCACAGTACAGTTTGGCCCATCCCATTTCTTCCTATAAGGTTTCCTGCAGAGTGGCTATGGGATAGGGCTGTTTAACATCAGGCTCAGCCTCGGATGTATGGCTCGTGTCAACAATAGTGCATGGAATGAGGCCTCTAATAGGTTCTCTTCCCATTACATGGGACCAAAAACAATGATGTTTTTTATACATGACATACAGGACACTTCAATTTGACTTCACCTGAAGGTAAAGTCTGGAAAGAGGGTTACCATTACAAACATGTACAATGTTGCAATGCTGATGCTCAGTTTGATGGCCTCATCAGATGTCTTTTCACATCCCACTTTAAGGACCCGGGACAGTAGGAAATCTATTGGAGTTAATTTACCTCTACCTAACCCTCTGATGTTGAAGATGCGATTATATGTATCTACATATTTATGTAAAAAGATTATTTATATTCTCAGTAGTAAACTTACATCATACATCCATGCCAATCTATTATCACCAGCTGATGCACTGTTGCGTTTGCTCATGATATCATTAAGCTCGGCGCGATCTCGTTCCACGGCGTGTTCTCGTTGTAACTCCAACATACGTTTCTTTTCCTCCGCAGCCGCTTGCTCTGCTTTCCAAACGCGTTCCTGATTTTTCATAGTATTTGGATGCCATGATTTCTTAGAATTCTAAAATATCACAAGTAACATAATATTAATAGTTTGTAGCTAGCTGTAAAACCGATATAAAGCATTATTAGTTCAGATTGTTTGTTAAACTACAACAAAATTGCAACATGAGGTACAACATACCAAATCACCTCCCCCCATTGTGACTAAAAGAAATGATTGATGTTAATACGACACTATAGGATGTATAGCTACATTACATGTATTTTAATTAATGTACTTTAAAAGTTCCTAAAACATAATTATCTCTACTATAATACAAAATAGACACAACACAAAGTCGACTTTTTTATGTTTTTTAGATCATTATGACAGCTGACACTGCTGACAGACGTAGCGTAGAAGTCATTGATGTTTATAAGAGGGGATCGGCCTTACCTACAAAACGCTGTGTCTTACCATGTTCTATTTTTATGAATGGACATTTTACTACGTTAGTGCTGCGCCTTCTACTATCGTAGAAGTTTTCGATTTACTTGTATATTTTCAACTCCCAAAGTATCAAAATATAAACAATCGAAAATAGTCCTTGAATTTTTAAATTCCTCACTATTTCAAATGACTTTTATTTTTTATGAATCATACACGTAAATGAAACGTAAAACAACCGGGGCCGAGATAAATTCGATATTCTCTTGCACTCCATGCATTTACACTACTTACTTAGAAGCCATGCCGTCACTCTTTTCAAACCATTTTGAAAGAACGTTTTCCAGTTGCTTTTTTATGAACCATGCATGGTTCATAAAATAGTCATTTGAACTTTTAATAAGGAATCTAAAAATTCAAAGACTTTGTTTATATTTTAATCATTAATGATATATTTTGATCAATGAAAGTCATAATTTCAGTTCAGTTAGAAAATAATTTATTTTTAATGCTTATTTTTACAGCAGACTAAGATATTAAGTAGCATTGGATAGAATTGGCTGACGTTGTCGTCATCTCTATTGGAGATATAAAAAATAGTTAATAAAAGACTTTTATAAATTACTGCACCGCTCTTTTTAGGTTAATACACGGTAAAAGATAAGTAATTCCAATCGTATTAGTATACGCAAATAGAAATACTTAATATAGAATAAACTTCTACGATAGTAGAAACTCAGCACTAACGTAGTAAAACGTTCATTCGTAAAAATATAACGTAAGTATGTTATATTGGTCACAGCATTTTGTAGGAATGCCTTATCCCTCTCTTTCTAAATCAATGTACGACATGGATACGATAGTTCCAGTTTCCAGTAGCGGAACAGATGTCGCTAGTTAGTAATACCGTGGATTACTAGTAAATAATTCTTTGAGTGGTGGAATTTACTACTACCTTATTAGCTTAAATCATAGGTATTACAAAACAAAAACACACTAGACCCTTTTTAAGGCAGTGGCAACTATTCCCTTTTTTTAACCGTTCAAAATAGTAGGTATTTATAGCTGTCCTAAAGACGCGCTAGATGGCGCAGCAGGGCATTATTGGTAAGAAGCAGTGTGGGGCAAAAAGTAATCAGATTATTGATTAAGGATTATGATTACAATGTGTAATCTTCAATCACGATTACAGATTACAGAAATTAATCAAGAATGTAATCGCATCTGTGATTAATGATTATCAATCTGTAATCGTAATCTTGATTACTTTCATGATTGATTACTAACAGTCGGAATGTTAAAAAAATAAAAGTAAATAATATATTGTAGTAAAAAATTTTTTTTTTTATAAAATTATATATAGTTTAAAATCGAATTTGTTAAAGCGGGCTCATTTGTGTATCCAAAATGACGGAGGACATTTCGAGCAACAACTAAAGTACTTGTAGTGGTAAGTCTTGCACGTGTTAAATATAACTTGGTTCATTAAAGAAAGGTTTTATAAATGGCGGACGTTATCACTTCCTCTCGCTCGCACACTAGTACTGTCTATACTCACTCACGCGCGTACCGTCAACACAAAAAAAATATTGATATTTATTTTCTTCCACGCTCTGTGCTCTTGATGCGATGCATAAAAGAAAGGATTCTTAAATGTCGGCTTGTACTTGCGTTGACAGATAGTACACCTAGCATACAAAATTTCATTTTTTTTTCATTTAAAAAAAATATAAACAAGACCGTTGTTCATAATAATGTTAGTTCTTTATTTCATGATCTTCCATGATCATCCTTATATAATGTGATATGCGTTCCTTTTTCAGGATGAAAGGACTCAATGTGCGTTTAAAAGGACTCTATGTGTAAAAGTAGGTTCTGTTTCCGATGAAAACAAAAATAGATGCCGTCACGTGTCGCGAGCGAAGCCGCCGGCCGCAGGTAGTTAGAAATTATTACGACCCGGTCTTGTTTATATTATTTTTCATATGAAAAAAAAAAATTGAAATTTTATATGCTAGCTGTACTATATGTCAACGCAAGTACAAGCCGCCATTTATAAAACCTTTCTTTAATGCACCAGCTTATACATGTTCTTTAGAACCTACCTGCCAGTTGAAAATTTAAAATTAGTGAATTACGCTAAAAGTCACTCCGCTTACTACGGTTTTACTCAGTTGAGCCAAACTTGTGTTAAAACGCTATTAAAAAAATACTGTCACTAGAATCAAACTCGTAAGATGAGCATGTAGGTATAATAAAATCGTACTTGTACGATGAAAGTTTAAAAGTTCATTGATATGATTGGTATACCTGTCCTATTTACACATTACTATTATCCACACATCGCGCGTAAATAAAATGGTGTCTCTTCGTGCATGCACGTATTGTGAGATTTTAAAAACGTTAATAACTTTGTTTTTTGTATGGCTGGGTATTTGTATTATTCCATATAAATTGAAGTATATACGTTCCAAATCAGCCCCTACAGTTTCTCTGGTAATTAAAAAGTAGTAGTGTATAATAAAATTAGGTAAGGTAGTTACTGTCTACCTACTGTAATCAAGATTACAGATTACAATGTCAATCTTGATTGAAAGTAATCCCGACTACTTTAATCTGATTAAAAGTAATCGTGATTAAAAGCAATCGTGATTGAAAGTAATCGTGATTACTTTCAATCAGATTATTAATCTGATTACAAAAGTAGTTGATTACGCCCAACTCTGGTAAGAAGATTGTGGTGTCACATCTAGTGTTCCCTTAATTATGGAAAAAATGTTCTTCGGTTATCGGAGCATATCCAAGCATACTTTTTCAGCTGACGACCAGCCTTGTCCACACCAAATCTTAAAGCTCTGATCCATTGATTTCGTAGTGTAATATCTTGTGAAATCAAATATTTTACTTGGTTTCCACAGGTATGAACAGCACACCGTGACCGCATATTGAATATTAGTTACGTATTACTACTATTAACTAAAATTATGTAGGTATCAACTTTTTGAGGTTACAATGTTATATGGGTACATACAAACTTCAACGCTTCAGAAACAGCAATGAATCAAATTAAGACGACATTCGGTCACTTCTTTCTTAACACAGACTAAATTATTGGCCTCCACAATCCACAATGCAAATTAAAAAGTATCAATAACTATGCTAGCGCCATCTCCATATGAATTTAAAAACCAACTGTCAATATACCTACTGGAAAACTGCTCAACTTTTAATAAAGATAAAAAAGTATTTATGGCGTTTCATACTTTGGTTTGGATCGAACAAGCTTGAGCTTGAACACGGCCAGCGTACACAGTGAAAATGGTGTTGAAAAATAAAAAAACTTTTTTAAATTTTTGCATTAATTTACACAGAGTTTAATGACATAGTAACCAACCAACACGATACTTATAGCTCTTGTGTACGCTAACGTAACGGACACCATTGCACCGAACCGCACGTTTCCCGCGCATAAGCATCGAAATGCTGAAACCATGTAGGTAATTATAAAAAATAAAACATTTGATTGACTAATAAAACATGGTTGATTCGTAGCATTTGTTTTACTAGAAAAATCGTAAGTACAACCCTAGCGCAATATATATGAAGGCATGTTCTGTCACTGTTTTTAAAATAAAGGCCACTATGGACTATGGAGTATGAAATGAATATTAAGTACAGGCGTGGAGGGACGAGACGGACGCGCGGCGTTCTCGGTGAAGTGGGGGGAGGGTGGTGCGGCCCGTGGTGGCGCGGGTCAGTTGCGGTCGCGTTGAGGAAGGTTGAATCGGGCGCACGAGCCGCGTGGCCTCACCACTGTGGTTCCAAACGTTCGGTGACCGTGCAGCGCGTGTCGGTACTTCGCCCCGCACTCTGCGCTCGCCGCCCCGTGATCGCCTTGCGTTAGAGCCCTCCTCACTGGTTATTTTGTAGACTAGGAAGATAATGCTTCCTTTCAAACAGTACCTACTACATAGCTTTTTACTGTACTTAAATAATTTAAGATTCAACAAACAATAGCCGTCTTCACTACTGACAAGATCCCACTCTTATAATAAATGCTATAATATGCTTTAAGACCTCATCTTTAAATCTTATATAAAATTATTAAACGAATTTATACGTCACTCTATGAATCAGTAGGTAGTTTTATGTTAGCGTGATCACATAGATAAAAGTGAGTCTTTGTTAGAGAATATCTAAGTATGGTGCTGTCGCAGTTAATTAAAAATGAATCTAAACTAGTAGGTAGGTGTAGCAAAACAATGATTTGAATACTTAAAATATTAATTTTCGAAAGACCATAAAAATCAATAAATAAAAACTACTCTCTATTCAGTATCGTGATGATGTCATCTAATGAAGTAGATGCTCTGCTCATATCTCGAAGTTCATGTAAAGATAGAATGAGTGGTCTATCAACAACCACGGCACGCTCCAAGCTATTTAAAAAAGGGGTGTTGTGAACCAATTCTGTATGTTCTAAGTAGGTGTGATAATGATAATTAATGTGATAACACAATATTTATTTGACAAGAGACAGAATATTAATGACTACTTATATACAAAATATATACACACGTATACAACTTGAATTTTATTTTTCAAAAGTTCTTAATCGTTTCTTATAAGATCTGTGTTTTGTGGGTAAATCATAGAGGTTAGATCCACTCTTCAACTGGTTCCCTTAATTTGACTATCTTGACTTTTACAAAAGTGACTGTCGCAAGAGTCAAGAGTGTATCTTATTACGTGTACGTGCAACTGTGTGATATACTATGTGGGAGAGTCTGGTGTACATGTGGGGTGTATCATTGTTTTCGTACATAAATTTTATTTTAAAGAATTAAGTAGGTATAACATAACATAAACTCATGCCTATATCCCCGAAGGGGTAGGTAGAGGTGCTAGTATCCACAATTCGCCAGTTTATGTTTAGGTCCCTTCCCTATGTGGCGTGCATATTGCCATTAACCGGGCACTCAGTTGTAAACCTGCGATAAATACACACATAACTTCGAAAAGTCATTGGTGTGTGCCATGGTAAAACCTGGGATCGAACCCGAGAACTCGTCTCAGCAGTCCATTACCCATACCACTCAAGAATTATTTAGCAACCGCAATTACTAATATTCACTCTAACCCCTCCAATTAACCACAATGGCTTGTGATAGAAGTGGGCTCACGTCCGTAGTGTAATGGCAGCATTCGAACCCGGGACCTCTCGATCCTAAGGCCGACTCGTTAGTCATTAAGTGACCGAGGCTCGTTCCATATAAATGATTCCCTTCCCTCGCTAATGACTCAATAGACTTTAATATTATGGAACCAGATTGTTCAATTTGATGATTTCAACCAAAAATTGACTTTGAAGGAAATCTGGATTGTTATGGCGGTGGATAAGCTCAAATTCACCAGTCATAGATTACCG
Organism: Pelosia muscerda; assembly: GCA_963691645.1. Classification (NCBI taxonomy): domain Eukaryota; kingdom Metazoa; phylum Arthropoda; class Insecta; order Lepidoptera; family Erebidae; genus Pelosia; species Pelosia muscerda. Next base: position 14,046,573 of record OY829100.1, read on the forward strand.
TAGATTGTTATACATTTATACGCTTTCACGCCTAAACAACTGGAGAGAGATGGATTAGAGCCTGGGTACGGAAATAGGCTACCGTTTATCGCGAAAAGGGGTTAAAAGGAAAATAATAGGAAAATAAAAATGAAGAAATGGAGAAGTGGGGAAAGTGAGGAAAATGTGGAAAAAGTAAAGTAGGAAGGTACGGAAAATACGAAAATGAGAAACGGAATAGGGGAAGTAAGAGAAATGAGGTGAGGACATTGGGGAAATGATTATGTGAGCAAAATAAGGAAGTTTAATAACGGTGAAGTGGGGAAAATTTAAAAGAGAGGAAATGGAAAAATAGGGAAAATAAGTTAAAGAGAAAGTGGGGAAATCGGGACAGTGGGTAAGTGGGGAAATTGGAGAAATAGGGAAGTGGTAAAAATGAGATAATTTGGAAATGGGAAAGTGAGGGAAACGGGAAAATGGGTAAATTAGAAGGTAGGTGGAATTTCTTGCCGGCGCACGTGTTTCCTTCTTCCTACAGTCCCGGGTCCTTTAAGCGGGGCGTGAAAAAGCATCTGATGAGGCCGTCAAGCTGAGCGCCACCATTGTAGCACTGCACGTGTTTGCAATGGTGACCGTCTTTCATGAGACTTTGCCTTCAGCTTAACGTCAGGCGAGGTGAAGTTAAATTGACGTGTCATAAAAAAAAAAGGTATGGGGAAAATTGGAAAAGGAGTAGTAGACCCTCCTCCTCCCCTTCTCTTTTTTCCAGGCAGGCTTTTTCCAGTAGTCAGGTAAGAGAGAGTCGAATGGAAAAGCGAGAGGCGTCTAATAGAGAAGCGAGTAGAGCATCGTGTAGAGTGATTTACAACACTGCATGAAAACCGAATTCCGCGCGAGTGGGTGGAGCCACGAGCAACAACTAGTCACCTATATCAGTACAATCCACACTCGTCAAGTTTTCATTTATCTCACGACTTAGGTCCGAGTTATAAATTATACAAAGCGTAAATAAAACACTCCCAAAGCCGAAAGCATAAAAAGCATACAAATACGATTTGGCAATTTTTCTGTTTTTATTCGTCCTTTTTTAATGCGCATTATTCATTTCCTAAATCCAAATGGTAATTTTTGGTGCCAATGCGTACCTAGTGTACCAGGAGTACCATGGGTCTCCAGCTGCGAGAGTGTTTCTCTAACACCCTCCACGCCTTTACACCCTGTATATCCTATACAGCTCATGCGATAATAGGTTCAAAACGTCCTAGCGTAGAGTAGAGAGTGCTACACGGACATCTGTGGATTGCTATGATTTTTTAAAAAAATTCAGAAACGTTTTTATCTTTGGTGAACATTTCATGTTTCGAGCTTTACAGCAATACGTTTTTTACGTCGATATCTAATGTAGTAACCATAGTAGGTTGGGTACCCACTAGATAGGTTGATACTAAATGAAATTCTTTTGAAACGATTATACCTACGAGTCACAAGACCCGCCTAACATAGTTCGAGTTATGTTGTTGTCCTAGACAGACAGATAAGTGGAATCGGAGAGAGGGAGAGTGCGCAATGAGGCAGGGGGACAGGGGGGTCGGGCAGTTACGCACGCGCACTGTTGTCGAGAGTTCACACGCGCGGTGCGAAACCGCGGTGGGCCTCCACGTGTTGCCCTCTTTAACCCGCGCGCCGCGCCTCACCGCGCCACACGGGTCGTACATTCCCAACCAGCCTTCAACAAACGCGCGCCGTCTATCGTGTGGTAGGTAGGTATATAAAGCGATATAGCGTTTTATATGCTTGTAGGTATAACAATTACATTACTGCATACAAAATGATAGTAAACAATTTTTTGTTTATTGAACTATCCTAATTCAACATTGTACCTAGGTATTATGAATATTATGGTAAGGTAAATAAATATAAATATCTAATAATCTGAACGGATTCGACACAAATATTCACCAATGTATGAAGTACCTAGGGTACCTGGTATTAATAATTAGGTAACGCGTAAATTGTGAGTGCAATAGGTAAATTATCTACATTTAGTTTGTGTACCCTAAATAAAATTATTGATTTTAGCTAAATTAAATGATCGCAACTAGTATGTACCTACCACCAACCTATGAACTACATTTCGCCTACTTGATATTAGGCTAGAACAGGCTAAATCGTTACAATTTTCGTGAGGTAAAATTTTAAATGTTGTAAGGGGAAAGGACCGAAGAAGAATAATAATTATAAACAGAGGATGTAGATGGGATGGGACTGTGGGAGGCGCAAAAATGAATCGCGACAGCTTCGCTTATTGCTCCCGCTCACTCTCTTGTTTCGCAACGCTACTGACGCTACCGATTCCGGTCTGACTCGCTCGCGCTCCATGCGCGGCACCAATAGCAATAGCACCGCATTCGGCCGTCAACGTCGGTCGAGTGAGTGTGTCATCACAGTTGTTCGTTGTTGGATCATTGTACACAACCTACGTCAACATTAACTATATTGAACCGTGATAGAAAAATCAACATCATTTCGTAACATGATAGGTAAGAATTTTTACATTATTGTTCATATTGTATAATTATAACTCAATAATTACTTTCCCTCCATATCTGTTGTTAGAAAACGCTATAGGTACATAAGACTATGTTGTTTAATGAAGATACTTTTAATCTTAAATAGGTGCTATTCCTAGTTAATATATTATTGGTAGTCGATCATCACTGATCGTTGATTTTCAATTCACTTTAATTAAAGTAATGTAGGTTCCTATTGCTTAGATAATAATTATGATTATTTTTTGAAGAAACATTTAGGTATCAAAATGTCCACGACCTATGCCTACGTTAGTTGAGTTAGGTTTTATTTTATGATAAGATTATATCGTCAAAATGGCATTATACATATTACGCCCACCTAGCCCAGCCCAAAGAGAAATGAACCTTCGTTCTTAAAATTGTCTTGATTATACAACACCTACGTTATTATTCGGGAACACTTTAAACTCGGTTACTTAGGAATCAATAAAAATCATTAATTACCAGTACCCATAGCTAGAATCGTAGCAATAAAACATATTTTACGAAATACTCTTATATAGGGCAGGAAAGGACAAGCGGCAAGAGGGGCTGAGAGCGGTCTGCGGGGTCGGCGGCCCAAACACGTGGAGGCCTGCACCGCGGCGCTATCGCGTAGAAACCGCGGTACAGGCCTCCACGTGCTGTCAGAGGACATTCACTCGGCTTTTGTTCCGCTCCCCTCATACCGCTCACGCCTCTTCTCGACCGTATTATGTTGGTGCATCCTGATATTCCTGATCGCTGCATGCCATACACAACAGACACTGTACTGTGAACGGTCGCCGCGTTCGGAACGGAGTACCAATAATAAATACGGTCGACGCGACGCGTTAATGTAATGGAATCTTTTACGAGTATTGAAGTGAAACAATGTCGTTCGGCAGGTGATGAAGAAAGAGTACATCAATGCGGCGAGTGCGGTCTGACGCTCTCCACTCGGAGTGCACTAACAGCTCACGCTCGCTCTCATCGGGCCAGTGGAGATGCACATCGTTGCGACGTGTGTAACAAAACTTTCGCCGTTCCTGCAAGACTAGTACGCCATTATCGTACCCACACTGGTGAGCGTCCTTTTGAATGTGAATATTGCCACAAGATGTTCAGTGTCAAGGAGAATTTGCAAGTCCACCGTCGAATACACACCAAAGAGAGACCATACCGATGTGGAGTATGTGATGCAGCATTTGAACATTCTGGAAAATTACATCGCCACGCCAGAATCCACACTGGAGAACGTCCACATGCCTGCCCACATTGTCATAAAACTTTTATTCAATCGGGACAGCTGGTTATCCATCTCCGAACGCACACTGGAGAAAAACCATACCGCTGCCCGGCCCCAGGGTGCGGTAAAGGATTTACTTGTTCAAAGCAGCTCAAAGTACATTCCCGTACTCACACTGGAGAACGCCCTTATACTTGTGATATATGTCTTCGAGACTTCGGTTACAACCACGTGTTGAAGTTACATCGCTTCCAACACTATGGTGAGCGATGCTATCGTTGTACCGTTTGTGATGGCACTTTTAACACTAAAAAGCAAATGGAAGCTCATATTTATAAGGAACATGGCGCAGTCACACCGCGTACACCTCAGTTACCAACTACGGAGTCTATGGTGGTAAATGGAAACGTTATGTGTGATTTAGTAGAAGCAGCATTGCAACAATTACCTCCAACTCCTCCTAGTTCCCCACCTTCCCCACAATGTCCCTCAATACCTACCTCTGCTACAGCTTCTTCTCCATCTCCATCACCTTCACCTCCCTCACTTCCTCTGCCTCCCTCACCTCCTTCGCCGACAACTTCACTTCAATATACCTTTGCACCGTCATCACTGCCACCGCGGAAGAGGAAATTAATTCCTCAACCTACTATCGAGATTCCAGCAGTAGTCAGACACACCTCAGTGATTCAGTTTGCACCTGCTGCGGCACCAGAATCGTAGTGGGCTTATAATAGTTAAAAAATATTTTGTTCTTTGTACCCCTGGAGGATGGTATTCTACCTACTATTGTATGTATCTTTTAAAAGCTGCTTATTAAAATTGTCGACTGTAGTTGTATTGACTCTGTTTGAGATTCTAGTGCTAGAATAATGTAACTTATATAATATATATATACGATAATTATTATAGTCTAAATTAATACATCTGCAGTCATGTCTGCTATTATAGAATCCAAAAGTAGAATAAGCGTAGGTACCTAGATTTAATGGAGAGTACAATTTCGTCTGTAAGAGTTGAGAAGAAGACTAATAAACTATTAAGTGCATTTGTGCCGTTATTGCTAGCCAAATAAGGTTTTGTATTTATTTAGGATGTTTTGTTTAAGTCTTGCAAGAATAAAGTAGATACACTATTGTATTTCTTATGGTACGTTTTATTGACCCTATTCTTATGCTGATAATAATAGAACCAGAGGTGAGTGGGTTCTTATAATACTATATTGAAAACGACAAGAGTGTACTACGTAGGTACTCGTTGGAAGTCTATTTCTCTTATACATAAAAAGTAGGTAACACATAATGTAAGAAAACCAGCTTTTGTAAAGTAAAGTGATCGCATTTTTTGTCGGTCACCTCTGGGGATAAATGGATCTTCCTAACTTAATTAAAGGCTTTCTTATATTATGTCGATGATAGCGTACCTAGTGTACTTATCACTATGTCGATCATTATTGTTGTTAGCTGCTCTACCGGGTATGTGGCCCATAAAAGCTTGAATGTATATTATTAGAATAATATATGCATCGTGTCGAATGTTGTTTTTAACTCATAAATGTATAAGTTAGGCGTGTTCGCAAGCGAGCTCGCGCGCGCACGTGTGTGTGTGCGTGCGAACGTCGCCGCCGACGGCTGCCACCACAAATGGCGAATTACCTTTTTATATATCACTACTCCCCTAATTTGGGTATCAAATGAAAGGCCTATGCTAAAAATCAATTTGAAAAATATGAAATAAAATTAAAATTAATTGAAACCTATTTTAATATGGTTTTTTCTGCTGACTGTACATTGTACAACTTTTATACAATTTGTTGAAACGCGATCGTTTATAATTTTCTTAATTTAGGTATAGTTCGACTATGAAGCACCCCACCATCTAAGTAAATTATATTGACGATAAAATTCATGCAAAATTGAACAGAGATGCTAAAATGCTTACACATGTTGGAACCACAGAAAAAAAAGTACGTAGAACCACGATAATACTATCCATACAGTGTTGCATCTCGACCGTATTTTTAAAAAAAAAATATACCTACAGCCGCGCGTGTATGTAAACATGCGATAGGGCTGCCCACTAGCATTTTAATTAAATCTGCCTACTTTGACTTCCTATCTACGAGTAGTTTTGTGATTGTACTTAAATGTACCTACCTACCTATTATTGTTACATTTAAACAAATTAAATACTTTTTGAATGGAAAAGTTAGTGTTCAATAAAAATGCATGTTGCTTTTTGATTGCTAGATTCAATTAAAAAATTACATTTATGTTTTATTTAATAACAAATCGGTCTAAAAAATTTGCGACAGAAAAAATATTTACGTACGTACGTTACGTAAGACGTACGCAATGCATTACATGTATATTATGTATTTTAAAGTTTAAAAAAATCCGCCTTTGAATGTAAACCTTAATCAAAAATTGATTTGGGAAACTTGGACAAGGAGTGTAAGAGAGAGATAGTCTCACGTGCGAAGTGGAGAAGGAAGAGCCGGCAAGCGGAAACTGAGCTCTGGGCTGGGGTCATCACGGATGCAATCAGGAAAATGCGTCTCCAAGACGGTGATGATGACTTCGATAAGCAAGAACGCAACGCGAAAAGTGGTTTTTTTTTTTTTTTTTATCTATGGCACGTCAATTTGACTTCACCTCGCCTGATGTTAAGCTGAAGGCAAAGTCCCATGAAAGAGGGTCACCATTGCAAACACTCAGTGCTACAATGGTGGCTGCTGTGTTTCATTTTCTAAATTCGAGTTTTATGTGTAAAAAGGTGGAGTTTTAAACTACTAACAGACGCTCCAATTTGGTTGGCACCACCCAAATCCCGGCCGACGCGACGGAGCAACCCATCCAACATTGCTATAGACGTCCGCGTGAGTGCCTTGCTCTGTAGTAGTTGTGCTGTGCACTACTGAACGAACGTCATGCCACCTGCTCTTTCAAAGTAAGCTACAGCTTCTATAGTTTGAGAAACATATACATATTTATACATATTTTTTATGGCATTGTTTACTCTCCATCATATCAGTAAAGCTAAATGAAATGAAAATTTCATAAAAAAACCTCACTGCAAAAAAGAACAAGTAGCGACATCTTGCTATACTTTGTAAAATGTAGCTTGGGTCCTATGACAGCTGTCAGTGAAATCCCGCACATGAAGTCTTGAATTTTCTAATAATGTCATACTTTATGGGTATACCGAGCTAATTAGTGATGGGCGATGAATCATCGTGACCACATACTATAAACTATCCATATTTTGAATAAACCTTAATTTAAAACTGAAATTAATATAAGAAAAAAATAATTAGAATTTAATCTTATTGCTTAGGTATTTTAATATCATAATAATATTTATATTTCAATATACTTGATCCTAAATATTATTGAGTAAATAAAATCCTACATGCAATCCATCAACGCCCTGAACCTGTTTTTAGATTTTGTAGGAAGACACGCTGCGTCTGGCTCTTGGGCCATGATAGCATAAGATACACGCGCCAACATCTTGTTTGATATGAACTTCCACTGATCCACTCCACTCATTCTCATCATTACGAGTGCCAACGCCTTGTATGCTACGTATATTCCGTTCTCATTACAATTAATACATACATACAGTTAAATTAAACCTAATTATATGTAACATGGATCAATAATAGCTGATAGTATCGATATTTTCATCGAATTTCGGACATCCCTATGAACCTCATTTTGACACCTGTCATAGAACCCAAGCTATATTTTACAAAGTATAGCTGGGATGATTGTTGATGATAGTGTTGACGGTGACGGATGATAGTTGCCTCAGTAAAGTAGTGGAGACTTTACTAGAAGCTTCTTAATTGGAAATTTGGATAGCAACACGAAAAATCATAATTCACAATAATATTTCACATTATCACACTTGTGCACTTTATCTAAGCCGTTATGTCTATAACTCCACCATTTTTTTACACTTAAATTCTGAAATTACACTTTAGGAAATGAAATACAGCAGCGATAAATGACCATTGGACCAAAGAAGTAATATAGTAATATATTGGATAAGACACTTTTCGCAATCCCGCCAAAACCACTTGACATAAAGGTCCTAGTTACCATGTCATAAAATCCCTTAAAAAATGTATTTTTGCATTGCTTTCGCTTTCGCCAAAGGACTATAGACTTTCGCTTGTTGTTTGTAATTTATGGTTTATGCATTTGTTTCGCTATTCTAAATATATGTGTTGCCAATGTGCGAGAAATTCTCCAAACTGTAGGGATTTTCAATCCGATTAAGGACTTTGTAGGGATTGCATTTATGAGGGAAAAATGTTGGTGGAATTTAGACATTTACTCTACACCTGAATTTAAAGTACACATCAAGTGGTAAGTAGTATAAATATTGATGAATTACTGTCAATATTTGATTGAAGTTAAATGATTTATAAGTGCCCGGTTAATGGAAATAAGCTCGCTACCTATTACATTGGGACCACTGCCCTGAGGTAAACACTGGACAGGCGATCATACCAATTCTTTGTGCCTATTTGAAAATCGCCATATTGGCGCTGACGGCAGTAGTGAGTGTACTGGAAACTAATACTAGTGACAGACACCAACTCTCTTGGTATCGATAAAAACTTTACGCGGTATCGACTACAATGTTAATTATGTACCAATGCTGTTATGTTAGTGAATTGATTAAAATTGTCTAAGTATAGTAGACATGAGCTTCATTGTGTAGATAAGGTACTTTTTATGTACTGCATTATTATAAATAAATAAAATATCGTTAAACAATGTGTCTATCGCAGGTATATCAAAACAGTGTTATTATACTATTGGCAATCTGCTCTACTAAACAGTCCTATTGGGTAATTTAGAATAACCTAGATACAGTCTACATTGGGTATGATAGAACTGTCACTTGAGAGTGTGTATACAGAGCGCACGTACCGTGGAAGTGGGACACGAACGCCAGTCTTATGATTTTCTTCTTCGGCAGTCTTTTTTTACTAAATATAGACCATATAAATTGCAAGAAATACAGCATATTTGAAATTTTCCGTGTAACGGGGATTTTTAAATACCTACGACATTTAGGAGTATATATCTTATATACATACATTTCACATACGTATTTACGTGTTTTCGTGCAAGGTATTACGAAAATAAAGACACGGTTACATGCTACCGTGATAAATAGATGATAAAATTTCAGCCTAATCGGTTCAGCTGTCCCCGTGTTTAAATAACAAACATCTTTTGCACAACGGAAACATGCTAACGAGATAAAAGTTGCCTATGTACTATTACAGAGCTACCTATCGAAATGAAGGCGAAGGTCGAAACATAGCTCCAGCATTAGCCGGCGTGGTTGTTTTTTTGTAGCTACCACTTATGTTTCTTAATAGCATTACATACATTGCTGGCTGCGCATTGGACATTCTATACATTGCTTAGGTATTTATAGAAAACCCGATTATACACATTGCCGGTAACATCTCATCTCATCTCACTTACATATAAACGAAAACTAATATTCAAAGTGCCCATATATCGATATATCGGTATGATTTGACTGGGACTATCAAATCATACCGGTATATCGATATATCGATAGTTTATTATAAAATATCAATATCAATATTGATATATTTTTTTTTATATCGATACTTTATCGTATTAAATTTTTTCACATCCCTAAACACTCCGTTTCAGTGTACATATTACCTGTCATTAACTGTCACTTTCAAGCTAATCACAATTCTCAGTACACTCAATGATGGTCCTTCAAATCGGCACAAAAATTGTTGCCATTTTATATGGGATAGCCAGTCTGCGTGAAATAGCAAGTTTGCCAAAATTTTCTTGACAAATATATTTCATTTTATTTTTGTTCTTTAATAAAACATTGTGGGGAAAGTGTGGGGAATATTGATTTTATCGACCCCCAAATTAGGGATTTTCTATTAGGTTGGTGAGGGAATTTAGATCGTGGTCATTGGCAACCCTTCAAAAAAATCTAAATATTATAATCTATGGTTGTTTGTTACGGCGTCTGGCGTCTGTCTCTGTCATATTGTTACAAATTTACTTTAAAATACAAGATTATATCTCAATTTTATTGTAGCATCAAATATCCAAAATGGTACGTTAATGTTCTAAACAGCTAATTTCATAGGGCTCTTATTATCACTTATGTTATTTTAGCTTGCAAGTCAAAACAAAATGGTATTATAGGATAAACAATACCGGGTAAAGCCGGTTAAATATAGAGAATAACCATCATTTATTTTTACAAAGAACTTTATCATGTATTACTTTATTTTTCAGACGATCGGTAAGAATAATAAAATGCAACAGCATATAAATTACAGAGTCAGAGTAATACTTCAAGACTCTCGTACATTTATAGGAACATTTAAAGCGTTCGATAAACACATGAATTTAATACTAGGAGACTGTGAAGAATTCAGGAAAATCAAATCTAAAAACAGCAAGACTGCGGACCGAGAAGAGAAAAGATCGTTGGGTTTTGTGTTACTTCGAGGAGAGAACATTGTGTCCTTAACAATTGAGGGTCCTCCCCCGCCTGAAGAAGGTTTACCTCGGGTACCTTTGCCAGGTGCCATTGGTGGACCCGGAGGCGGCCGAGCGGCTGGTCGTGGCGCTGGACCTACAGGTGCCCCTCCGGGCTTGCAAGGACCTGCTAGAGGAGTTGGTGGGCCATCTCAGCAACACATGGCTCCAGGCTCTCGGGGTCAGTTGTCGGCACCTCCACAAATGAGAGGTGGTCCAATGATGGGCGGCCCGCCACCAGGCATGATGGGGGCACCACCAGGCATGGGACGTGGTGGGCCAGGAGGCAGAGGACCGCCAGGAATGCGACGTTATTAGATGTTTAAGGAAGTGCTCCGCTGTGCGTGTGATGTCATGTCTAAATGACCAGTGTATTTTGCAATGTGAAATAATCTTCAGACTCTTGTGTTAGTTATGACTTGTATAAAATAAATATATCATGGATTCACAATAAGTCCTAAGATCCAGAAAATGTAGGCAGTTAATTAAAAAATAGTACATAATTTGTTTTGGACATTCTAATTACTATGATAGTCTTTAGATTATTAGGCATATCTCTGAGTCTTTCACACCATGCTATAAGCCTATAACTGGTAATTTTTAAGAAGGGTATATTATTAGATTTAAAAGCCAATTTTACTTTGACCCAGTACTAGTTTATATTGAAATTGTGTGATAAATTCATGCTAAGATTGATGGTATGTTTCAACTGCTAAAACAGAGAACCAATTTTTTTTTTAATAGCATATCTAGTAATATGTAATGACTCTGTTACTACTACTTTTTAAATATGTATAACACCACTAATGTCGTATGTTGTGTGGTGTAATTTTACATACTTGCTTAGAAGAAAACTAATATACTAAGTGTAAAATTTCCAATAAAATAGAACTATTTAGGTTAAATGTAAAAAATGACTGATCAGGATCAAAGTTGCACATTGACTAAGGAATGTACCCATATTTGCCGCACTCAATGATGGCTGCTGGCTGATGAAACACAACTGGATTTGCTTGTGTTCTCTTTTTGGGTGTGCTTAATATTGGACAACAAACTAAAAGTAAAATACGATGACACTGGCACAGAAGAAAATAAATAACAAAACCATGTGTTAAATTGTGTCAAAATGGCCACTATAGCATGCGGTAACTATAGCGCTTGTTGAAAACTGTGCTCATTAACTGGTACTTTGTCTGATAATTTAAAATTAGTATCTCATACTGCCACATTTTACTGGGTGACTCATAAATGCTGGTCCCATTTTGCCTATAGAAAGATAATGAGTGTTATTGGATAGATTCTATATTATATTGGATAACTACTCAAGAACTGTTTAAGATTAGATGAAGGCCTGTATTCTAGAATCCAAAATTAAGAACAGATTCCATGATCATTGATCATATTTACGTAATGTTTTTTTACAATCTTCAGTTGTGACAGTGGCATTTAAATGACGTCTAAATTTGTGTGCCCTGGATATCTTTGAAGGTATTGATTTAACAAATACACATTCCGTTTTATTTATATAAATTTATTTTGCATAAAATGCCTTGAGTAAATTCTGTGATTTTGATGCCCAAACACTTCCAAAACCTTTATGTAAAGTAGTTTGTACCTAAATAAATCAATAAGTATACCAAAATTCGAATTATATTTTTAGGTGTCAATTTCTGTAGTTTTATATTATGTATTATGCGTAAAGTGGAACAATATTACTGATTAATTTGAAGTGAGATGGGCCAATTCACAATTTCTGCTCTAACCGACGGAAACAAAAGCACACCACACACAAGTAAAATCTCCACTCGTAAAACTATCTATGATTGAGCAAGGTTCTAGAATACTGGCCAAGATTTCAATGTGAATTGAACATGCCTAATAACAGTAATAACTTAATAACACATCTACAAGCTATGTACACTGCAATTAAAAATGGGTGCAAACAGGCAGGACACAGTGTAAGGTATTTTATATCCCTTTAAGCCCTTACCTCTATAGGGTAGGGTGTCTCACATTGAACCGGGTAAATTTCAAAATCTTGTAGCGTGCTCATTTTTCGATGAATGCTTTTAATTTTTTGTGTATTGTTAGTAAATTTATTTAGCTACAATTATACAATCACTTATTCTTTAAATTCCATTTGGTTTCAGAGTAAAGACACAATTTATGGAAAACGAGATTTGGTTCAATGTGTCCATCGGGATGTACTCATTTAACCAGGATATTTTCCACATTGAACCACCTTATTAGCTATATTATATTATTATATTTAGACTAATTTGTATTTAATCCAATAACGAATCAAAATAATTAGGTATGCAGAAAATTTTTAAATCAATTAGTATGCTGACGGTTCAAATCAAATTTAGATAGGAAAAAATTAATGCTTCGACGGGATTCGAACCCGTGATCTTTCCCTTACAGGGGGAAGGGGCAAGATTGTAAGGGAAAGATCGCGGGTTCGAATCCCGGTGAAGCATTAATTTTTTCCTATCTAAATTTGAATAAAATAATTGCAATCTTAGTTCAATTTAACATCTGGAGTGAACTGGTGTAACAGTGAACCATGGTTCAATGTGTACCACCCAAAAGTGGCTCATTGTAGGACAGACCACGTTTTAATAACTGACCTCAAAATTTTGCCGGGAAAACAATCTCGCAGTGTAACAAATTATGATGCATTTATGTGTTGGGTTATTATGTAAAATAGGGTTTATATAAAAAAACCAATATCATTAACAGCAAAAATGTGAAAAAAGAAACAAACTTGCAGAAAAAAATTACTTTTTGAGCAATTTTCGTAAAAATGTTTGTCACACAAACTCTTCGCACACTATCGCCAGTCAAACTAGTGGGCAGAAGGGGAAGGTAAATACCTCTCTTTTACCCCTATTAGCCCGGATCGGCAACGTCATATTTCCGAAATAAGTAGGTGGTTAAATGTAGCTGCCTGGTTCATTGTGAGACACCCGACCCTACATAAAATACTGAGTTTGATTCTATGAGAGAATGTCTAAGTCCACAAGGTAGCGTGTTTGCCTATAAGGTATTAATTTTAATTGTAAACCTGTTCAAAAAAATCTAATGGATTATGGTCCTATAATAAGAAAATAAATTCTTACTTAAATATATGCCAGCTGTTTCATTTTCATTGAATTCGAAAAGAAACCTCGGAACAATATCTGGTACCGATGTGACGAGAGTCACGAGGCCATGACACGCCGCATTGTTTTATGATATAATCTGTTTTTGGTGGATTTCTGCTCGTCCACCGCCGCCGTAGCAGCACCCCAGGGTAACTACCAATGATACCCACATAAGCGTACTGTGTGAAGATCGAGCACATTTTAGGTCCACAATTTTTTTTTTATACCACTAAGGTGGCAGACAAGCACACGGCCCACCTGATGGGAAGCGGTCACCGTGGTCTCATGGACGGGTGTTACGACAATGGTCAAGCCTGACATAAGACAAATTGGTAATTCGTCAAGTCCTCTTTTCGACAAATTATGAAATTTGCCAAACATGCCATTCGTCATATGCATATACAGTCGATAACTTACCCTTTCTGAACTTCCTCAAGCTTATGCCAGCCTAGTAGGTACTTTTGTAAGATTTTAAATGTAAAATTACCTATCAAGTCAGGGCAAATAATATAATTAGGTAGTCAGTGTAAATTTGTTTAGATACATACCTTCTTTGTGTCTGACTGGTTTATCTAGGCGGAAAATGCTGGCTAAATAGAATACTTTGTTCTGGTTGTTTTCCGTCAGTTATATATAATGTCATTTTATTATTCTGTAAGTGAAAATATTTTCTTAGGAATAACTATTATTACCTATAGGTATCTATTGAGTGTAGTGTAGTGTAGTGGCTTGTGTAAAACAGAAACCAAATAACATTATGGCTTCTACTAGTAAAGGCTGTAATTCTTTATTTACGTTTATAGACACCGAAAAAGGAAAACGAAAAATATTACGCGCAGGATACCAGTTTCATTATAATTTTACTAACAAAAATGGTACCACAATCTGGCGTTGCGTACAAAGGAGTGAGTGTAATGGATCCTTAACTTTAAGCGGCGATGAACTGTTAGTTTTGAGAGAAAGCAAGCATACTTGTAAGGCGGATTTTGATAAGAATTTAATTGACGTGAAGATGAACAAATGTAGAGAAAGAGTAAAAAATGAATGGAAATCTGTAAGTACAATTTTTGAAGAAACCATGGGTGAACTTGAAAAGGAGGATGATTTCATTGATACACCAAGTTTAAAATCAAAGCGTGATGGTTTATACAAATTAAGAAAAAAAGCAATTGGCGTACAAACGTGCAAGTTCTCAACAACTGATACGGTCAAATTCCCAGATATACTTTCAAAAGATTTTTTAGTTTATGAAAGTAAGGATGATCTACCGAAGTTGTTCATCTTTGCTAAGGATGAGGGTATAGAAATGGCATTAGGTACAGATTTGATATTTGTTGATGGCACTTTCAAGACCGTTCCACCGCCTTTTTATCAACTATTTTCAATACACATTGACTTGGGCAGCACAAGAGCAAGTACCAATATTATTCCTATATTTTTTTGCCTCTTGCCAAACAAAACGGAAGAGACATACAAGAGTGTTCTCGATTTTGCGTTCCCAATTCAAACTTCATGTAAAATTTTTAAAGTGCGACTACGAACTGGCCATAATGAATGCTGCAAAAAGCGTTTTCCCGGATATTCTTGTCAAAGGCTGCATTTTTCATTTTAATCAGGCCATTTATAGAAAAGCACAAGCCCTCGGAATGATGAACGACGACAATTTAAAAAAAAAAGTTAGGCTTACCACAAACCTAGCGTTACTGCCTTGTCAGTACATTCCTGAAGGATGGTTAGCAATACAAGACCTGATGCCAAACAATGATGCTAGAGTGGAAAATTTTCAAAAATATTTTCTGGAGCAATGGCAAAAGAGGATTTCTCAAGACATGTGGTGTTGTGCAACTGAGCGCCATAGAACCACCAACGCAGTAGAAGGTTGGCACCGGAGATTAGGGACAAAGGTACAAGAAAATCATAATCTGTTCATGTATATTAGTATTTTGAAAAAAGAAGCCCTTTATTATTTAAAAAAAAGTAAAAGAAATGAAGAAAAAAAAAGGAAAACATCCGACGTCGCAAAAGATTCTAAAATAGAAAAAATTATAGAAAAATTGATAAGTGACAAAATAGACATATTAAGTTGTTTGAAACAGTTGTGTTGGGTATGAAATATACGTTTTTATATTCAAGTTTGATTTATTTATTTAATTTTTTTAGTTGAATGGCATGTTTGCCAAATTTCTTAATTTGTCGTAAAGAGGACTTGACGAATTACCAATTTGACCTAAATTAGTGTACTTCTATTGTTATTGACTGTACTTAAAATAGTTGACGAATGGCATGTTTGGCAAATTTCATAATTTGTCGAAAAGAGGACTTGACGAATTACCAATTTGTCTTATGTCAGGCTTGACCATTGTCGTAACACCCCTATGGACGTTTGCAACACCAGAGGCGTCACACACGTGCTGCCTGCCCTATAATAAACTACTCGTAATAGTAAAACTAGGTGGCGTAGTTGAGTAGGGTCAGTTTTAATTTTGGTTGATCGCAATGGACTCAGGGTTTCCTCTTGGACCAACTCGTATGCTCAATTCCTATGGTACCTACAACTAAGCAAAATACCACAGTTAGGTTTCCCATAGTTATTGGTTTAAAACAAACCACTAACCTAATCTATCCGAGTCGGGGTGATAATTAATAATAACGTACTTTATATTATCAAACGTTCAACAAATGATTTTCGATTACATAAACGTTATTAGGTATACTTACTTAATGCTACTGTCACTAAAGGTTTCAGTTGTTATTTATTTATAGGTACATTTTCTCCTCGGGTGTTACGACAATGGTCAAGCCTGACATAAGACAAATTGGTAATTCGTCAAGTCCTCTTTTCGACAAATTATGAAATTTGCCAAACATGCCATTCGTCAACTATTTTAAGTACAGTCAATAACAATAGAAGTACACTAATTTAGGTCAAATTGGTAATTCGTCAAGTCCTCTTTACGACAAATTAAGAAATTTGGCAAACATGCCATTCAACTAAAAAAATTAAATAAATAAATCAAACTTGAATATAAAAACGTATATTTCATACCCAACACAACTGTTTCAAACAACTTAATATGTCTATTTTGTCACTTATCAATTTTTCTATAATTTTTCCTTTTTTTTCTTCATTTTTTTTACTTTTTTTTAAATAATAAAGGGCTTCTTTTTTCAAAATACTAATATACATGAACAGATTATGATTTTCTTGTACCTTTGTCCCTAATCTCCGGTGCCAACCTTCTACTGCGTTGGTGGTTCTATGGCGCTCAGTTGCACAACACCACATGTCTTGAGAAATCCTCTTTTGCCATTGCTCCAGAAAATATTTTTGAAAATTTTCCACTCTAGCATCATTGTTTGGCATCAGGTCTTGTATTGCTAACCATCCTTCAGGAATGTACTGACAAGGCAGTAACGCTAGGTTTGTGGTAAGCCTAACTTTTTTTTTTAAATTGTCGTCGTTCATCATTCCGAGTGCTTGTGCTTTTCTATAAATGGCCTGATTAAAATGAAAAAAGCAGCCTTTGACAAGAATATCCGGGAAAACGCTTTTTGCAGCATTCATTATGGCCAGTTCGTAGTCGCACTTTAAAAATTTTACATGAAGTTTGAATTGGGAACGCAAAATCGAGAACACTCTCTTGTATGTCTCTTCCGTTTTGTTTGGCAAGAGGCAAAAAAATATAGGAATAATATTGGTACTTGCTCTTGTGCTGCCCAAGTCAATGTGTATTGAAAATAGTTGATAAAAAGGCGGTGGAACGGTCTTGAAAGTGCCATCAACAAATATCAAATCTGTACCTAATGCCATTTCTATACCCTCATCCTTAGCAAAGATGAACAACTTCGGTAGATCATCCTTACTTTCATAAACTAAAAAATCTTTTGAAAGTATATCTGGGAATTTGACCGTATCAGTTGTTGAGAACTTGCACGTTTGTACGCCAATTGCTTTTTTCTTAATTTGTATAAACCATCACGCTTTGATTTTAAACTTGGTGTATCAATGAAATCATCCTCCTTTTCAAGTTCACCCATGGTTTCTTCAAAAATTGTACTTACAGATTTCCATTCATTTTTTACTCTTTCTCTACATTTGTTCATCTTCATGTCAATTAAATTCTTATCAAAATCCGCCTTACAAGTATGCTTGCTTTCTCTCAAAACTAACAGTTCATCGCTGCTTAAAGTTAAGGATCCATTACACTCACTCCTTTGTACGCAACGCCAGATTGTGGTACCATTTTTGTTAGTAAAATTATAATGAAACTGGTATCCTGCGCGTAATATTTTTCGTTTTCCTTTTTCGGTGTCTATAAACGTAAATAAAGAATTACAGCCTTTACTAGTAGAAGCCATAATGTTATTTGGTTTCTGTTTTACACAAGCCACTACACTACACTACACGCAATAGATACCTATAGGTAATAATAGTTATTCCTAAGAAAATATTTTCACTTACCTACAGAATAATAAAATGACATTATATATAACTGACGGAAAACAACCAGAACAAAGTATTCTATTTAGCCAGCATTTTCCGCCTAGATAAACCAGTCAGACACAAAGGAGGTATGTATCTAAACAAATTTACACTGACTACCTAATTATATTATTTGCCCTGACTTGATACGTAATTTTACATTCAAAATCTTACAAAAGTACCTACTAGGCTGGCATAAGCTTGAGGAAGTTCAGAAAGGGTAAGTTATCGACTGTATATGCATATGACGAATGGCATGTTTGGCAAATTTCATAATTTGTCGAAAAGAGGACTTGACGAATTACCAATTTGTCTTATGTCAGGCTTGACCATTGTCGTAACACCCTTCTCCTCATTGGACAGACTTTTCTTTGTGCTGGCAGCTGCGTGCAATGGCAATCATCGCCGGGTAATCTATGTTTAGGAGTGGTACACTTCCAATTATTAGTTTACGGAATAGAATAAAAATTTCAAGGTTGTGCTAATATTAACAAATTCTTAAAAATATTCCTGATAGCACAACCAGTTGTGCATACCTACCTATACCTACAGGAGGTCTATGAGAAAGCCCTTTAATTCTTGATTGTAAAATTAGGTACATAAGAGAACAATCAATACACAGCACAACTTAAACTAGTCCGAAGTTACCTCGCAGGTAGGTGGGTCTCTTTTTCAAATAGTTGATTACCTGAGCTATATGGCGTACCGCAAGGAGGTATCTTTGTATCAACTGTCTTATATTCATAAATGTCTTGTATTTAATTCACAGATATGATATGTGGCCTAATTGCGTAATTATGTGCTAAATGGTGCATAGTTTTACTAGCTGTTAAGGTAGGTACTATGGGTAGGTATTTAGAGGTAAAAACAATGTTTATTTTATAACATTTAATGAATATTGGTTTGATTTGAATTTCTAGTAAGTAGAATTTGGTAGGTATATAATAATAATCAGAGCTTAATAAATATACTGTTAATATCCAATAATTAATTGTAGTTGGATTTCAATCATGTAATTGAATACTCCTTACAACACATTATTACAGAGGTACAATCTGGATTATGCACTTTAGTAATATATGTTTGATCCACTAAATTAAATGTGATACAAATAGGTAGGTACTACTTGGTTATTACATATTTTTCACATACCTACTTTGGCTAAAAATCTGATGGGCTCCCATAACACATACCCACAAGTGAAACTTAGGCGCACGGTAGTAGTAAAAATAGGGTTCATAGTGATTCTAACCAATGAATTAATGTTATTAAATAACGGTGTTTTCATAAATGGCAAACAGATTAATTTACATAATGAAGTACCTATTTACACACATAAATACTACCATTAAATTGTATGTTTAAAACACTATATGGCTGTGGTTGAAGCTTAAAACTTCTTACGTACGACTATAAAATTATATAGGTAGTTACTATTCAAGCAAAGTCCCTAATGACAATATCCGCAGGATGGGTGGCACCTCTTTCCGTCAACGCCACAACGGCAACCGCCACTGGTATCACCTTTACCACCGGGTCCCCATCGTCTGCCACGCGTCACCCAACATATTTCCGTTTTACAAGCTGAACATTTCACCCAGTCACATCCCCACTTCTTAGTGATTATGGCACTGCATTCTGGGCATTCTAGGGCTTCTCCTTTGGCGATCAACGAATTCAGTAATGTTCGAGTACCATCGTCAGTTTCACTGGCACTTGTACCCGGAACCGCCTGCTTAAGCTTGGTACGATGCTGTTCACAAGTTACTCCATCGTGTATAGCCTAAAAGAATAATATCATGTTAATTTTTATTTTTCATTGCCACGTAACTATACGTAACTATACCTACAATAATTCGCAGTCATCACCATCCACATAGCGTTTTCCCAAAGTGGTGACTATAGTGTCCTCATCTTTTCCGGTACCGACTTGTAAGTGAAGTTATTGGGGCCTGGTTATTTTCAACAGGGTACTACCTGTTGCATACTGTCGAAACTTGCAAGAGCCTACGAACACCTCTACCTAAGTATACAACAATATGTTTTACGGTACCTACATACCGTGTTTTGAAATCATAGTATCGAGATATAATTTTTTTGTAAGAACATTTTGGCTTTACCTACTTTTTTCGTGCGGAAGTCCCCTCCATTGGCCAGCGAAGGAGTTTTATCGGACTCGAACTAGATTTGCAGTTAGGTAAATCATTAAAGAGATCATAATATCTAGTACTTGGTACCTACGCATTCCATGAAGGGGATAATTTCCTAACGATATAATTAATTAAAAGATACACCTACCTGACACGGTATGCAGTTGCTATTTTTGCAAATAGGGCATGGAAATTTCTGAACTCCCGGTTCACAAAGAGCCCATCCTTTACAATCTCGTGTACGACAATGGAATGCATTGCGAGTACCACTCTCTGCCGCAGCTAGACCTCGTGCCAACCAACGTTCGTAATCTTGAGGTGTCACCAAAGCACGGATTTCACGTTCTTGTAGCATATCTTGACACCCGATAGCCGGGCAGGGGACATTAGGTTCTGAACAATAACGCACTACATCCGACAGACAATCTTTGCAGAAAATATGCACACATTCGCGCAGCACTACCCCTTCGCCGGGAGGGTAACGTTCCATACAAACTCCGCACTCAAAATTCTCTGCGTTAGGGACAAGCGCTTGTTGCTCCAATTGCATTAGCTCCGTATAAACGTCTCCAGCTTTGGTTTGTAAATTGTTTTTATCATCCTTTGTTATCTGAATTTGTTGCATGTATGAGGCTTGTTCAGATTTCTTCTCTGAAATTAATATATAAAAATTAATGGAGTTCAGTAAACGGAAGGTGCTGGATGCGCAAGGCAGGATCAGTTAGCAATAGCGCATATTGGGGAGGCCTATAGGCCTCCAGCAGTGGAGTGCGATAGATTGATTGGTTCATTAAAGTAAAACCTACCTACCCACCTGACTCGACAACACACAAGTAAAAAGGTGCGCTGAAATCAGGTCCGGCCAATGAGATAATTGGGACATTATCATTAACACATAGAGCTCGTCCAACAATCCATCGTTGCAGATTAATGGGTAATCCTAACGCTGTTTCGGCCTCTCTTCTTAAATCTCTCATTAAAGCCTGTCGATTGATGCGTATATGTACGGGCCCTCTTGTTGCTTCTCTATCTTCTACCAATACAGCAATTCTGAAAGTTAATATCGACATGATACATTTAATAATAAACAATAAATAACATAAACCTTTCAATAGACATAAATTTACTCACGTAGTCATAGTATGATTAGTAGCTAGGTCTTCTTTTTTAGCTTCTGGCACAGATTTTTTTACATTTATAGCTGTAGCTTTTGGTGCAGTTATCATATTTGTTTGCGCTAAAGTAGGATTTGGGGTGTTCTTATTATGAAGATCTTTTTGTGGAGATTCTTCCTTTAATGAACTTAACCGTGGATTTAGCTGATTTTTCACATTACATGCATTCATTTTTGAAGGTGCTTGATTTGGCCTATTCTTATCAGTTCCAATTCCAGTGATAGGCATTGATGTTGATGGTTGAGATAGTATTTGGGATGAGAATGATAGCACTGAACACGACAATCGTAACTGGGCTAATTTTGATGCAGCTTCAGCCGCTGCACGTTCATCTCCTTTAGCTATTGATTGTTCCAGTTGGTGTATTAAAACCCTGCGCCTTGAGTGCTGATCTGGATTATTAGAGTTTTGAAGTATATTTTGACTTTGAACCGCGGAAGTTATTAAACCCTTATTTTTATTTAACTCAGCTGCAGTATCTTTTTTGATAAGCGCTGTAAGATTAGTACTTTGTGATAAAACAGACGGTTGTTTAACACTCGCATTCTTTTCAATATCACATTTTATTTCAACTTTGCTATTGCCTACTGGTACTCGATTTAATTGTGAAGTTGACGGGCCCGCTAGAGCATCGGTTGCGATACCCGAGTGTTGAGAGACTGTACTGGAGTTAACAATTGTTGGCCCTACCACTTTTATATTTTCAATTTGTGCCTTAGTTTCTGAGACGTTAATATTTTCTGGCTTGCTTGCAACTATTTTTTTTGGAACATATGCGGGATTTAACAAAGATGAGATTCTTAGGGGTGTGTGCAAATCTTTCTTAGATTTAAGCTGGTCAGAGATGTCCGGTACGGTTTTAATTACTTCAGATTTTTCAGTATTCACTGGAAGTGGGCTTTCTTTGGTTTTATTTGTGTTTTTATTAGATAGGTTTATACTGCTCTGTATTTGACTATAACCTGGTGTAACATGTAAGGCTGTTATAGATTGTGTGACTATCGGTGAAGGACGGCCATTTGAAGAAATTGTTTCCAACTGAGGTTTAAAATTATTATTTGATGTCGAAGGTCGATTAAGACATCCTACCCGAAGAGTTGGTGTTTCCGTGGGATAAGAACTATTCTCACGCGTTGAAACGGTTTTAATTCTTAAATTGTCATTTAGGTCATGCTTTGGCCTCTTAGGAAGGGAATCTTTCATTTCCTTTAACATTTCTTTGAGTTTTTGTTTTTCTTCAGGTGTGTTTTTGTTTTTCGATGCTGAATTTGGTATATTCTGTTCGGTTTGGGTAGAGCTACTAGAAGCATTCGACGTTGTACATTTGTCATTAACTGAGTCTGAAGGCGCCACTTTTTGATTTGATAAGCAATATGAGCAGGTAACTATAGATGCATTATACTTTCTTAAGCAACTAACACATATCCAAGCTTCAGACTGTGTGGTATTTTGGACATCTCTTTTTCCTATAATTGCATTTTTGATGTTGTTGTTTTGCTCCGAAGCATTCAACTTACAATTTTCAATAATTTCTGCTGCTTGTTTATCTAACTCGCTTATACTTGGTAATAATTTCACAGACGATATATCTATACCGGAATTTCTTTTTTTGCTATCGAAAATTTGTTTCAAGAAGCTTTTTTCAGATTTAAATTTCGTGTCTTTAGTATATGCTTCTTTTTTACTATATTTTTCTGGCTTACAACCCATTGATACATCACTGTTGCGCAATTTTTGTTTTTCGTCAAACGATTGTGGATTCATTTGTGCAATGATCGTGTTACCTTCGGGACTTTTTACGTTTTCTTTATTTTTCTCCGATACTTTTACTGGTGGCTGTGGTGCACGCCGTTTTCTAGAACTACGTCGGTTTAGAGATGTCGATGGAGCAGAAGGCACTGTAGCTACTGGGGGCAAAGGAGCGCGGCGCTTCCCTGGAACATGTGCAAGTCGTCGCTGAAAGCACTCACTAGTCGCTCTTCTGTC
The DNA here is from genome assembly GCA_963691645.1 of Pelosia muscerda. NCBI lineage: Eukaryota > Metazoa > Arthropoda > Insecta > Lepidoptera > Erebidae > Pelosia > Pelosia muscerda. Next base: position 14,069,862 of record OY829100.1, read on the forward strand.
TCGTTCCCATCTGCCACCTGACTCACTGGTTATTCTTCGCGCTGGTGGTAAACTTAAAGCGTCGTACCCACAACCAGTGTCCGAACTTTTGAATAAACCGTATTTGCGATGTAAAGTTATATCGTGGTCATACTGGCGTCGAATATTTCTATCATGTACTCTCTTTTTGTACGAGTCAGTAGGTGGCCCGGGCGGCGGAATAACAACTGGAATCCTTGCAGTTTGATAATGTGCTGGCGTCAAAAATGCGAAGCTTGCAACAGTGCGATCTGAGCCAGCGCTAGAGAGACTCTCACTGGAGTCAGAACGATCGTCGCGACGTAACCACGAAAACAATGTCCACAAACCCGTGGACAATGGACGAGGGCGACCCTCTGCCTCTACGTCGTTGTTCATCACCCCTGAAAATAAAACATAAGTTGATAAGACTAAACAAATACAAACTAAACTATAGGTATAGTTAGTTTAGCCACCAGTATTTCCTTTAGAAGAGGGTAATTCTCTTTACTGATTCAATATAGAATGCGAGACCAAATCAAATCAAATTAAAAATCATTTATTCTGTATAGACCAGTAAACGGCACTTACAAAACGTCAATATCAACAACATTTTACAGATCAGTGAGCAACTGGACCACCGGTTCGAAACATGGCCCCGACCTGAGAAGACTCCGGCCAAGAAACTCAGCGGGCAATTTTTTTGGTCTATTTACAGAAACCAACAGCATTGATTCTTTTAGTCTTTAACTAAGAATTTATGCACTTCATTATTAGGTACTAAACGAACTAACCAATTCTGCCTTTCGTAAACGCTCTCTACACCTCTCTTATGAATCTCTCTATGAAAGGTGAGAAGAGAGGTACACTGTCATAAGTACAAAGCTACTATGTAACAAGCTACTATTATTTCTGTCATTTATTCATCTCTCTTATTCTTACCCCTTAGATGCTAATTTCATATTAAATCACTTTAGATCCATTATCTATATCTAGGTACACAATAAGGCTCAAATAAAGTACTTACGCAGAAGTGACCCCAACTAACTTAACAATTCACGTCTTCTTCAAACTAGAACATATTAACCTCAATTTAAGAGTTTATGTATCATATATCAACAGAATGTGTTCATAGAATTTCGCCATTTGCACTTAGATAATCGCACGGATATTAAATTTGAATAATTTACTTAAAAGCAATCTTTTGATACTATTTGAGAAATAAATGCACTTCTAAACAACACAGGGCGCGCACAGTTCGTGATTGTGAACAAAGCGAGGTCGGTCTCGAGCACTGACGATTAGCTGCGCCTGCGTCGCACTCCGCCCGCCCAGCTAAATTTAGCGGAACTTCGCGACTTGGTTTTTGCTATTTTCATTTCATTCTTATACACTTATAGGTGCTCCGACCTCACTTCATTTCGGTTTTAACTTCCCGTTGATGTTTTGAAATAACAATTTAGATATTTACCTTTATTTATAGAATCATTTTTTACATAGATATCTAGAAACATATTGGCAAGGCGCGGGTCCCTTATTTAGTAGGTCAAATGAATCAGTACAATATGACCTTAGCCAATTTACAATTATACGAAACAAGGGTTACAGTCTTACAGTTGTCTAGTTATTGTTGTAATAGAACAGCACATACGGAGCGGGTAGGGCAAGCAAGGGTAAGAAAATAAATCAGATAGTATGATGACTGTTATAGGTACTGAAAAAAATGTTGTAGATAAAAAGAAAATTGTTAACACCTAAACTATGCGTGTCTATTTGTTTAATTGGTTTAAACTACTCAAATATTTAAGCATATTTATAATGTAAAGTTTGAATCGGAATTTCGAGTTGTACTACCTATGTCAAAAATTCCGATGAAATCATGGAAATAAAAATCCGATATTGACTGATTTCCGTATATTTATAAGTAATATTTATTAGTTTGGTTCCTCAGGCGTCGCTTTTGCTTTTGTCGTATGTTTCTCAACAGAGCTATGAATGACTAACAAGGAAGCAGCCACACGCGAAGTCAGCTCGGCTTGATTTAACTCGTGCGCCCACGGCACGTGCCCCCAATGCGTTAACTAAAACAAAAAAATTGTTAGCACAACAGTACTAACAATGAAATTAGTAGTTTGCAGTTGCATTAACATTTGTTTATATATTTTACCGTTAATTTGAATAAATCAGAGTGCAGACTAAAGAGGTATTCTGCAGATGATTTGGCTGAGTCATTAAAATGGAAAAAAATGATTGAGTTCTTAAAACAACTAGATTAATCTGCAGATTCACGACCTAGGAATACGGTGAATTCATGGTAATTCCGTGAAACAGATTTCCGTTTGAATAAAAGCTTTGTAATTCGTTGTAGGAGAACCGTACCAACGCTGTGCAACTGACGTGAACGACTGTCTGACCGAATGCGTTACTATGCACTGGTAAAGTGCAAATATGGACAATTTTAATTAACATTTTACCGTTTTATCGAATGTAACTACCTAGTATACCTATCTAGTAGGAACATATCCGGCATTCTAACGGTAGCAAATAGGTAGGTACTTACACATAATATTAAATTCAGGTGACACAGAATAGTTATTACTCTAGTTTATACAGTTTTACTTAATCTTATTGATTTATTTATTTTTAGTTCAATTTAGTAGTAATTTAGTTCCGTAAGACATAGCAAATTAGAAAAAATAGTTGATAGTTGTAGTAAATTAGAAAAAAAAATAGTTTCGTAGTAGTAGCGGTATTGCCTCGCTGGATAGCAATGACCAACCTTTTCCCCAGGTACGAGGCGGAGCGAGAGTCACCAGTTTTGTCCCTCAACCTGCACATTTTCTAATTTACTGGTAAGTAAGCAAATGAGGGCATTTATCACCAGTAAATTAGAAAATGTGCATGTATAACCACATGAAAGTGATTCAATAGGTAGGTAGCGTAGTAGCTCATGTACTCAGCTCATTCTAATACAAAATCACAACTTTCACGAGGGTGTCGTTTGCATAAGACACTCCAAAAGAATCTCTCTCCAAACTTAAGAGCCCAGCCAGAGAGAGATACGTGTCGGTGGAGTAATCGCCACTCCTCCCTGTCCCCTGCCAACCCCTTGACCTCCTGATACGACGCAACTTGTAACTTTCCTTTATCTGTACCATAAACGTTCCTCTCTTTCATTCTACCTTCACTTCTATGATATTTGTTAGCAACAAGTCGAAAAGAATCGCGAATACAGCGAAGTATCCAATATTAATTTTAACCGAAGTTTTATAGGAGTGACCCCAAAAACGAGCCCTGTGGAACACCACATGTGCCGTCGACCGTGCCCTGCTCTACTTGGATAGATAGATGGCTCCACTCCATAGGATTAATAATCAGAGGATATTGTATATTCCCACTAGACCCCGTTCAGAACTGAAGAGCCAAGTCCAAGGAACCCCCTTGCCAAGTACGTGAAATCACCCCTTGGAAAGTTTTAGTTATTATTACATTGTAGTACCTAAATACAATAAAATAATCTTTTTATTCAGTGATACGTACCTAACTAATACGAAACGTATACGTAACGGTATGCTGTTTATATCTGTGGAAATCAAGGAAAACATTGCATTCCTCAAGATATGACACTACCAAATCAATGGATTAGGGCTTTAAGATTGGATGTGGAATAGGCTGGTCGTCAGCTGCAAAAGTAGCATACCTAATTATGCTCTGTAAACCGAAGAACATATTTTTCCATAAATTATGGAACACTAGATGTGACACCACACTCATCTTACCAAAAGTGCCGTTTGCGCCATCTAGCGCGGCTTTAGGAACGCTATAAGTACCTACTAGAAAACTACTCATTAAAAACATTTGTTTCATGAGTACAAACCTGATATTCTTCTTCAAGCCGTGCCAGTAGAACTGCTTCTTTAGGTTCTATGTGTCGCTCAATACATGCTAGCATTAGTATTGGTGATTTGAGAGCTTCTGCACCAAAGGATATAGCTGTATAAAAAAAAACTATCAGTTTTATCATACACATAGGAATTTTATTAGCTTGTCATTATGATCACTGGGTTAGACTTAGACCTGGTTACATCCAAAGCCACTTAGTTTGTTAGCATTCAAAGCTTGTAAGACTTGGTAAACAGGGGTACATTCTCCGACTCTCAACTTAGCTTTTGTGGGAGTAACTACCCAACCCCGAGGGTATATTCTCCACCAGAGCCTCGTCCGTTAATCAGCAGGTGTACTAGCTAGAAGGTGAAGGTGTTGCGGACATAAAAAAGCTTGATATCTTAAGCGCGATTCACACACAGCGCGGGTGCGGGTCGGGCGCGGGTCGTTTTTCAATCCATCGCTGTTTACAGGATAAAGTAAAAAAATACCTTACCAAGAAAACGGCGATGTATGGCAAAAACACCCGCGCCCGACCCGCACCCGCGCTGTGTGTTAATCGCGCTTTTAGATTCATATTATAAACTAATAAGAATTGACCAGAAAATCACTTAGAAATGAACAATACTGATTCTATAGCAACTTTTTGGTATAATTTACATTTAGGCTACTTTCAGCAGCCTCTACCTATAATACTATAATCTATAAAATCTTTTTTTTTTAATAATATCACGCCTATATCTCCGAAGGGGTAGGCAGAGGTGCTAGCACCCACATTTCGCCAGTTTATATTTAGGTCCCAATGTAATAGGTGGCGAGCCTATTGCCATTAACCGGGCACTTATAAACCTGCGATAAATAGACACATAACTTCGAAGAGCATCGCAGTCATTGGTGTGTGCCATGGTAAACCAGGGATCGAACCTGAGACCTCGTCTTAGCAGTCCATTACCCATAGCACTGGGCTACTGCGGTTTTTTAACCAATCTTTAACTAATTTTCTATTGAATATTAGATAATTTATTTACCAGTAAGTGCTTCAAAGCTATATGATAAAAAGTATCTAGCCAGCACTGCTCGTGTCTCAACTGTGACAGGTGGTGGAATTAAACTTGTAGCAACTTCTTGGGTCACATTAAACCTTTTTTCAAACCAATCTATAACAGGAGTCCATTTCTTTTCTTGCAATATTTGAAGTTCCTTTTCATCCTACAAAGGTGTTGTAAATAAATAAATAAATAACCAAACTATATAATATTTATTGCAGGCCTCTAAAATCCTTTGAAAATGGATAGAATAATTATGTGTATATTCTTTAGTTTGAAGACTGCAACATCACATTAATTACTATTAATGTGATGTTGCAGTCTTCAAATACAAATATGTTACTACATATTTCTAAAGTATGTTACATAATAAGTTTTATATATTCCAATCAAATTTTAGCCTTACCTCTGAGAAGAACAAAATTGTGTCAGTAGAGAAATAGTCCAGCAGGTAGCTGGCTATGTCATGGGATGTCAATTTACCTGGATTATCCCTGGTTGTATTGCAAAGTGCAGTCTGAAATATAATTTTCTGTATATACATACATTCATAGATATCTATACTATATTATAAAGAGGTAAAGTTAGTGAGTTCTTAATGTTGTAGGGGGTAATGTCTGTATCTACTGACATGATTTTGAAAATGCTAGCACTAATAGAAAGTCACATTATTTGCGAGCGTCATATTTATCATCACACTACATGGGTGGGTCTGCAGTGGGGATGGGATCAAAAGCGCAAACAGGCAGGTTTGCCGTTTGATATAAATTTGGCACTAAAAATCATTACTTTTCACTTACAACTTGAATACAAAATGTGGGTTATACTGGTTATATTCATGACTAAATACTTTAATTTTTACTACTTCGTACACCTAGCGGTTACTTTAATTTCTAAATACAGATAGTCTATAATCATTGCAAATAAATCTTTCTATAAAATATTATGCGACACAAACCAAATGCATAGTGGGCTGTATGATGTTTTCTGTCTGTGCATCCCACTCAGCTGCAATAGCCCGCGCTAGTGGTTCACTATTTACCGCCAACACCTGACCATTTGGTGTTTTTAATCGCCGATGGTCTAATGTCACCTCCCATTTATTATCGCTCTGAACAACACTAGTGCCTCGATAAAATCTCTTTCGTGTCGCTGAAATTAACAATGAGTAAACTATTTAGTCTGTTTATAGTAGACCAGCACCGAATACTCGAAGTCAGGTCTTCAATCTGGCTCACATACCATAATTTTGGTATCTGTAACATTTAGGACAGGCAGTTTTTAGTAACCTAGAAAAAGCTAGTGATACAGAAAGCATTTTACTAGTAAAAGAAAGAACCAGCGGTCAGCGGTTCGAACTTCGAAGAGTGTTTTTTACTAGATTTTTAAAGAGAATAATGTGTTAATGTGACATACTGACTGACATCAATGACAACTGCCAGTGACAAATTTATTTTTCCTTTTTTTATATTTTTTATTTATTTTACGGCCATGGATACACATTTTTAAAGTTATTTTTCCTTTTTTTACAATTTATTTCACGGTCGTGGAAACAAGTCTTTAGAAGCCCAATCCTATTTTATTTTATCCTAAAACACTTTATTCACTAATTCTAATCTTATTGGAAGATTTTGACAACACGAAAAATTACAATTCACTACAATATTCCACTTTCCTACACTAGTGCGCTTTAATTTATAATGGCTCGCCACCGCCACATTGGGACCTAAACATAAACTGGCGAAATGTGGGTACTAGCACCTCAGCCTACCCCTTCGGGGATATAGGCGTGAGTACCTATGTGTTATGTCATACTCTGTATGATGTTGTCTATGCTATTGCGTGATAAACATTGTTCAGTGTTGCCGATGCGATGACTTTGTCACTAGATCTTGGGATTTTTGTAGTCTTTATAGACTTATTTAACTAATTTCATTTTAATAGAGACATACATATACAGGCCTACTTGGGGCCAATCATTTATAACGTAAAACTATTTTAGATAGTTTTCATCCCCTTCCCCCTTATTATAAGAAGAAATAAACGTAAGATCATAAGCATCGTTACTGGCCACTGTCCTTTAAACAAGCATCTGTTTACTATAGCATAGGTGTAACTGACAGCCCAAGTGCAGAGGATGCATGGTGGCCGAAGAAATGCCACAATACGTCCTTATGGACTGCAGTAGTGTGCATCAGCGGGCACAATTGCACCAATCACCGGTAACGCTTCCGGAAGCCTTTAGAAGTCTCTCCAAACTTCTTGCTTTCAGGGAGGACCTGGGAAGGTTGGAGTGAACGGGAAGCTGAAGCACCATGTGGTGCTTCATCTTTCCGCTCACTCCACTCCACTTTTGTATGTGCACAAAAGCCTTGGCCTTGCTTGAAGAGGCCAACAAGGGCTGATAAACCCTGTGCAAACAAACAAACAAAATGAAGAAGACATAAGAAAGGACTGACCCCCTACCCACACCCTATAAAATATTTATCGCAGATTTTATTAAAAAGCATACAAGCGCAAGAGTGTGGTTTGGAACAGTGAATTTGGATTTTTACGAAATGGTGCCGAATCACCTTAGAAGAAGCTTTAAAAAAGCCTCCACTACTTACCTGACTTTCATGACCATGATGAATGATGGTTAATCATCCATCATCGTCATGATGTTCAATAACAATCATTCCAAAAAATTACCATTTACTTACTAGGGAGATTTGTTGCCAAGTGGGGAGTTTCAAAGGTATTATACGTCAACACTTTCGTCCGCCATTGATTGAATTGAATTAGACAAAGCGAAAGCGAAGTGATAATTTTCCAATTACGTTATTCATATTCACCAGAAATCCAATATTTATAAGTTTTTGTATCTTAGTGTTGAATATCGTTGTTTTGTGACCATGTCTTCTATGGATATTGATCTGTAGTTTACTTATAGTGCATAATATTTTTGTGGGACAACAAGTGAAGTGACGCGATCTCCTTGTATTGGAGCAAAACAAGCTAAAAATAATTCGCTACCGTACTTACAACAATTTGTAAAATCTATTTTTTCTTCTTATTTGTGATGTTCCCGCATCCCATCAGCGCGGAAGAAGAACAGAAGACGAAATTAATTCCGAGTGTAAACCTACTACACTCTAAGAGAAAAGGAATATTCATACACCCCACGGCTATGTACAGAAATAGTGCACCCTGCTGCACAAATATAAAATCACCGCTTATAACAGACAATTTGAGTGGGTAAATAACTGGAAATTAAAGTTGTGAAAATGAAACTTCTTGAAAGTGGCCGTTTAGAGGCACTCAGCAGAGCTCTTTCGATCTTGAACGGCGATAGTGCCGTGCAGGGTCGCATCGAGAGTTACAGCTGCAAAATGGCTGGCACTGAAAAAGCTTTTTATAAACGGTTTACGGCAGATGGGGAAACAACTCATAACCTGCAGGCTTTGTCACCTCCAGAGGGCATTTTGTACAGGTAAAATTAAATCCTTGTTTATTTAGAATGTTTAATGCCAGATATAAGAACCTCACACTTCTAAATTCTAGCCGAAGTCTGTCTGGTGATGAGGATGGTGTGCTCTGTGACACCATATCCCGAAAAACTTTGTTCTATCTGATTGCTACACTGAATGCTGCCTTCCCAGATTATGATTTCTCAATGGCTAAGGTAAACCCTTATATTTTGAATATTAGTTTTATATCTCCATTAAATTTAATTCATGTTTTTTAGGAATTAAATGATTCAAGTCACATGAATTCAAACTTATTAGATCTTATTAGAAATATTATTAGAAATCATCTTATTAGATAACAATGGAATATTAAATTTAAAAAAAATATTAAAATTACCTACCTACTTAAAAATTGATTTATTGATGCTTTGTTTATTCATTGTCATCTTTCCATTAATCGTGTTCTGTCCCGTGTATACATATAGTAAAAAGCCTACTGGTTCCTAAGACTGTTTCATTTTATTTGTAATTGTTCAGAATTGTGTTCAAAGTTGTAGTCTTGCTTATCACCTTTTTTGAAAACACATTCAAGGTTTTTTTTTTCTACAGAGCAGTGAATTTAGTGCAGAACCATCATTGAGTTGGGTGCAAAGCGCTGTGGATGCTGCCCTATCTGCCGTAGGTGGAGCTCGATGGAGACAGCTCCGACCAGCCTTGTGGACTGCTGTTGAAGAAGAAGTGACACTACCCGAGTGCCGCATATATAGCTACAATCCGGACTTGGCCAGTGATCCTTTTGGTGAACCTGGCTGTCTGTGGGCTTTTAATTACTTTTTCTACAACAGAAAGTTGAAGCGAATTGTTTTCTTCACCTGTAGAGCTATGAGGTAAGGACAAGATTAGTACATTTTAGTTTTCTATCATATATTTGTTTTTATACCACTTAGGTGGCAGATAAGCACATGATCCACCTGTTGGAAAGCAGTCACCATGGCCTATGTATGTTTGCCACTCCAGCGTTGTTACATTGCTGCCTACCTATAATATATTAATTATATTTTATGTATTTTAAGAAAACTGAAACTTCCTTTACTTATGTCATGTATATCATAAAATCTACATAAAAATTTGCCCTGTATACTATAATCTATTAACTAATTTGTTAAAGTTCTTTAATTTGTTCCAGTCCTGTCTGTGCTGTTGACTCAGGTGTGGATTTTGCAATGGATGAAGATGAAGAATACAACTAAATAGTTCATATACATTTTTCTTGGTTCTATCAACTGAAAATATGTTCTGGGATGATTATTATCATAAACTTATAATTTATGTATCTTAATTTAACTTTAATTCAGCCAGATTCTAAAATGAAAGGCAATGGACACTATCATTTTGCTTTCTTTTTGATGTCATTTTATTAACAGCTTATAAATCTTCCATTGTTTGTAATCTGTTTAAATTTCTTGTTAGAACTAATATGTAAATATGTTCAATGTCATAAATAGTTGTAACTTGTTCTAACTACGTACATTACGTACGATTTCGTAATATCGGCGATTTTCTATAATATAACTATTTTATCATTACAACTATTTCAGTGTTCATTTGTGTAGGAGATACTAATCCATTCAGCAGTGAAGGTGCAATTATAATGGCAGTATTTATTTAAAACTGTTTCCTTGACAAATCATTCATACCGACTAGGGAATAAGTAACACACTAAAATTTTAGCATTCATTATATTTTTTTCGCTATCTTAAACTTAATTAATACTTGTAGCAAAAAAGCTCGAAATCAGAAGATTAAGTGATAGTACATACCTAATATATATATCGAATTAATATTACCCAATAATTAAATATCACTAATAAAAAAATTATTTGTGAAGCTGTCTGCTGCCTCGTGCATATGTGCGCGCACTTGTTTCGTGCGAATGCCTAATATGGCATGAGATTATAAAAAAAATTTACAAAATTCGTGCCCAAATACATAATAATTGTATGGCATGCAAGTCCGTGCACCGATACGCATGAGGCAGCGGCCTAAGAAGGGTGTTTAGTATTTACGCACTTAGTTGTATTATTACACGATTTATGAGCGAGAGAGTTCGTTTCGACAAAGTGGTCCATTTTGCTTTGTCTGTATGTATGTCTGTCCCGCTCTAGAGGACGAATTTCTTCATTGATTTTTACCGAACTTGCACACGAGTTTTTGCCTCGAACATTAAGGATATATCTCCTCACAGATGTGCTAAGTTTAGTCAAAATAAGTTAATAAATTCGACCTGTAGGTACTATAAAAAAAGCTAAATTATCCATTCTCACGAGATCTACTGTTCAAAGAACTACTAGTTATATAATATACGATTTAAATAGTAATTACAACTAGTTTTAGCCCACTATGCACTGAATCCACTTTTACAACAACACCATAGTCTATTTGCTATACCTTACAAGTATGTACAGAGATACCAAGGGTACCGATGCTTACCTGAAATTAAAGTTAACAAGTAAAATTTATAATACATTCATTTCTTCAGCTAAACTAACGGAATGCGTTCACATACTGGTGTTGTGGTGCAATTTCTTCATTGCAAGCCCAATATCCAGCCTTATTCAGAATTGTGACCTGTTTGTACTGATGATACAAATACAAAATGCTTAACACATTAAATACTAGTGTATCCTACTCGTAACTAGTATGTCTGATTTAGTTCAATTATCGTATTATCCATAATGTATCCACTCTCCTTCGGTTCATCTTGATGTATTTTATCGCGGGTTTTACGGGATTAAATACTGACAACTATTGTATGATTTCTATTATAAGGTGTCTCGAACAGCCCTCAGCCTGCACATGAGAGAGTTAGTAACAGCGGCACATGCGTTCCTGCACTTTGCTACAACGGCCTTGCGCCATATACCTACAGGGCTAAGCACTTCAAAAATTCGGGTACACTTCAAGAAATCACCAGCAACACGCTTGCTGGCATTCTTCGATGAGTTAAGGTGAATTAAATAAATTACCCAAGCTCACGCAAAAACTGCGCCATGACGTGCAGTTACGTAAAACAGTGCGCCCACCCATACCGTACCATGTGGCATGTATGATTTCTAATATAGATATAACTGTATGCTCTTTATGGGTACGGTTATTTCGGAAATTTCTATATTAACGTGCAATAAAATTTATTATTATGTACAAGTACCAAACCAGCAGTATCTTGCATCTGATGTTGTGTCAAATTAACTAGTATTCCTTAAATAATTTTACGTGGCAATCTATTTCTTCTGTTTTGGCCCGAGAATAGGCTTCAGGCTTAGACTCAAGTGTAGACGGGTACAGCAGAGTCGAGTCGTGCAGAAATTAATCATCCAGACCTCGGTGGAAATACAGCCTTACGCCACGGTAAAGGTCTGAATACTATTATTTAGGTATGCATAGTATGCTGTGCTTACTATGACCTAAGCACAGGCTAACGCCCTTCCCATCACTATCCAGAAATAATGGGGTTGTTCCACTTATCCCTTCCACGTTGAACATCGTGATATTTGGCTATACACAAAACATTTTCCAAAGTGTACTTACTGTTTATAATTATTTTGTATTTACATTTAAAATGGTTTAATGCGTAGATATAGTTAACCGTATCTTATGGTTATATGATGTGTAATGGTTGCTCTGCAATCCATACGCATTTTGTTTTTGGTCAAATCCTGGTCTTAAATAGACGAATTCGATTTTTTCATTTCATAACGTTATCTTAATAACCTGATTCATGAATGTTTTGTAAGTATTATTTTCTAGTGAACAAACTTAAAAAGTAAGTTATAATTTTATGCAAAACATAAAGATATAGATTTAAGATTTTGAACGTTTAGCGGTTAGGTATAGGTACCTGTCTTATTGTGAAGAATTTGCACGGATATTTAGACGCATGCATCTCAATAATTAAAATTACCTTTTAGTTAAGTGTAATCATATTTTAAGTAAATATTACTTATAGAATATAGAAATAAAATATTATCAAAAGGTATTTATCTTTTTGTGTTTTAAGTATTTTTTTTGTCCCTACGAATTATTGATACGTACATTTGAAATACAAAATAACTTGTAAGGCAGTCGAAACATTGCACAGTGTGTTATAGAAGCGGACTTGCGGTCATGTGTGGTTTATTTGTCTATTTGATGGGCATCATCGTGGTGAAAATTTTACAGAAATCCCGATACGATTATCTTCTCTAGTTTTAGAGATATTAATTTTTCTATGAGAGGTCAATGACCTTAAGAAAATCTTTATTTATTTTTATTGGGAAAATTATGACCCCATTACACTTTTTTAGTACTCAGAGTAGTGCAACTGTATGCTATATATTTATATTAAAAAGTAGAAGACAGTAGCTTTAGTAGTCTGAGAAATATTAAATATTTTCTGTTTTTCACAATTATATTTTTGATAATTGTACATTAGCGTTGTAGCATTTTATTTTTGGTTATTACTATGCATAATATTGTCGTCTACAATATCCTAAAATTTCACAAACTACAAACGCACGTTAAAGGAGAAAAAGCGTTTCTAAGTTTTTTAGAAATTTCTATGGAAATAGGGTTGTCAATATTTAATTAATTACAAATATTAAAATCAAAGTTTTTAGGAGATTAAGGTTGAGAAGAGATTAACCTTTCGTCCGTGGAGTGTCAAAATGTCATTTAGCCCCACCCGTGGATCCCATTACAGGACTTTCAACAGACAGGGGTTTTAGCACATTTTTTGCAAACATGGGAGTAGAAAAACATTATTTTCTCTTATTGTAATTGGAATTTAGAGTAATTCCTATTGGAATTATCATTTTAATAAATTTCTTTTTCTTATTCCTTACACTACACTTGACTTAGAATTGCCTTGTAACCGTTATAAGAGAAATAATATGGGTTACCCAAAACTTAACTTTTATTTTCTGATTAATATAAAATAAAACGCTTGCTGGGTATAATATTATATACTTTATATACAATCTTACATACTTAATAAAATAAAAACCAAATGTCACTATGTTCCAATACATTTCTTGTATACCACACCTTTTTTAAAGTTTGATGAAAAAAAAATCCTCTTCAAAATGTCACTAAGTGGGTCTCTTAAAACTTTAGTTTACAGTATATTATTACATTCTATAGAACTTGAACAATAATGTATCAAATATGAAACTCATAACTGGTACAAAAAACAATGTCTCATTTATACTAAGATTTTGCAGAATATGTGCATAAAAGTGGTATAATAATTAATTATTCAAGATTTACATGAAACTAGGCGTTTATTCCATTGAAAAAAACTACATGTTTGGAAGAAAAATATAAAAAACCATGATCTTAAACATAGTGAAAATTTAACATGTTTGCTCCATGAAGGCTAAATAGCATGGATACGAAACGACTGTAAAATCACAGTGTATAGAACTAAAACTATAATTTCGCATCAAAATTTTATTATAATGTAAATAAAACCAACGTCACTAATAAATAGCTATAAAATCGATAACAATCAATACAACTAAATCATTTCATTTTTTATATGAAATTCTAAAGCCTTATCCATATTTTATGAACTGGCAGCCATTTTGTGAATTAAAACCTATATATGGCGAGTCCCAGAACAGGACTTTGTTGTTATATTATTTTTAAGGTTGGAATTTATGCATTTATCACGTAAATATACGTATTTTGTAATAATCACATTGCAGTTTATTATATTAGTGATCTGATTACACATATTCGTGTCAGTTTTGATAATGTTTCAATCTTAATATGACCAAGCAAAATCCATCTACCAATTCGTAAAATGACTTACCCATCGCTTCAAAGCTTGTTTTTGACTTAAAATGTAATTAATAGGCCCATATTAGTAAATAACCTGAAATATTACTTACTGTTCCATCGTCTTTAATGCAGAAACACACACAAAACTTAGAAAATATAGCACGAACTGGCAAGTAATGCGCGGCAATCTATGACTGAGCAGGTCACAGATAAAACTAAAAAAATTCAATTTATTTGTACTACAGACGTGTAACGTTGCATATCAGAGTGAAATGTCGTTCATTCTTATACGATTTTTAACGCGTGCGAAAGAGTAAGAATTGTCTTTGCTTGTTAAAGAAGGCGCGTAATGAACATCTGGTAGGTCAAGTGGCGAGTCCCACCACAGGACGTGCCACAGACAAGCAACTTTAAAAAAGTCCCATAGTGGGATCCTCCACATACGAGAGGTTAAGGAAGGAGAGAGGTTTATGTAGATAATTGCACCAACTCCCATGTTGACGTGGTAAATAATCTCAAAATTAAATAAAGACTAATAATAAGTTTTTGTTTTTTTATTTTTAGGACTCCTCATCAGAGTGAATTAATACTTCTTCTGATGACAAAGAAAGCGTCTCATCAAATCTATGAAGCGTAACATTTTCTGTCGAGGGTTTTAACAGAGAAAGGACTCTGTCGGGTAGGGCTGTGCGTTTATTTTTATTCTTTCGCAAATCAAAGGACATGGTTGATATGAGTGGATCTGAGGATTCCAAAGCTCGGTGAAACAAATCGAGAATAGTAGTTTGGCGATTTAATTTTCGCGTGTGATGCTCGCGATCATAACGCCAAAACTTATTTCTCGATTCACCGGCTTGTTCTGAAAGCATACCAATCGGCAAGGAAATTGATTCTATAATGTTTGCACCATGTATCAGTATTTTATGCAAGGTGACTGACATATAAAACCACTTATAGTGCTCCACGTATCTAGTGGCGAGATCATAGCAAAATACTTTAAACTTTTTAGAATCTATTTCCATACCACTTGATAGTCAAAATCAAAATCAAAATCAAAATCAAAAATCATTTATTCTGCATAGACCAGTAAACGGCACTTACAAAACGTCAATACAAACAATATTTTATCAAATGCAAATGGACCACCGGTTCGAAACGCGGCCCCGACCTGAGAAGACTCCGGCAAGAAACTCAGCGGGCTTTTCTTTTTTTTTTGGTCTATTTACAATAGTTTACTTAGTCTAGATACAAAATTTAGCTGAGTAGCAAGTGGAGTGAACAGTTCATTTCCAGGCTTGTTTATCATCCAAATAATCCTGGATTTTATAGTAAGCTTTTTGACATAGCTTATTTTTTACTAAATTTTTAAACTTATTGATAGGCAAATCTCTCATTTCATAGGGGAGCTTATTAAAAAAGCGTATACAATTACCCTGAAAAGAATTTGAAATTTTGTGGAGTCTACTATCACAGACAACGAGATTATTTTTGTGTCTGGTATTTAGGTTATGCCTATCACAAACTCTTGGAAAGTTTGTAATATTTTTTCTAACATACATCAAGTTTTCGAATATATATTGTGAGATTACGGTAAGAATGCTTATTTCCTTAAACTTATCTCGGAGGGAGACTCTTGGGCCCAAATTATAAATGGCTCGCACAGCCCGTTTTTGAAGAACGAATATTGCATTTAGATCCGCGGAATTACCCCAAAGGAGAATTCCGTAGCTCATAATGCTGTGAAAATAGCTGAAATAAACTATTCTAGCCGTATCCACGTCTGTTAAAGTCCTTACTCTCTTTACAGCATACGAAGCCGAACTTAACCTACTGGCTATTTTTTCAATATGTGTTCCCCACTGCAGCTTAGCATCGATGCTTAAGCCTAGGAACACTGTCGATTCCACAAGGTTCAACACTTGTCCATTGAGCTGTACATTGGTTTCCACCTGTGTAACATTAGGTAGTGTAAATTTTATACATTTTGTTTTGTTACCATTAAGGCAAAGATTATTTGTACTAAACCAATGAACCACTCTTGAGATTGCGCTATTCACTTCGTCATAATTGTGTAACTGTCTTTTAATTTTAAATATTAACGAAGTATCGTCAGCAAATAAAACAATATTATTTTTATCCCCTACGTAGTAGGGGAGGTCATTAATATAAATTAAAAATAAAAATGGTCCAAGTATCGACCCCTGCGGAACGCCCATAGAAACCACAGACCCTGCTGAGCGTGTACCGTTAACGTCGACCCTCTGAATTCTATTGTTCAAATATGAAGTCAGAAGCTCGAGAGCCTTGTTCCTTATCCCATAATGTTCTAATTTCCTGATTAACGTATCATGGTGGACGCAATCGAAAGCCTTGGATAGATCACAAAAGATACCCAATGCATCATGCTTATCCTCCCAGGCCTTATAAATACAATTTAATAATTCTATTCCAGCATCAGTTGTCGAACGTCCCTTAGTAAACCCAAACTGCTTATCATGAAACAATTTGTTTTCACCAAAATGCGCCAGCATCTGCCTCAGAATTAATTTCTCAAATACTTTACTCAAGGTCGGCAACACTGAAACGGGTCGAAAATTAGAGGGGTCTGTGGCGCTGCCAGCCTTGAACAAAGGTATGACTTTGCTATGTTTCATTAAATCAGGAAATATGCCGCTACTAATACAATCATTAAACACAGTTGCTAGGTGGGGAGCAATGACATCAATAATACTTGATACAGTTTTGACAGATAATCCCCATAGATCCGCGGTCTTTTTAATATCAATAGATTTAAAGGCTTTTGTGATGTCGTAGCTACTAACAACTGAGAATACGAAAGTATCCTTACACTTGGGAAATGAATCCGTAAGCAATGACTCGGCGGATGCAGCAGACGACTGAAGAGTTTTTGTTGTTAATAAAGGTATGTTTGTGAAGAAACTTTCAAACTCTGTCGCAACTGCCAAATCCTCCGTGACATGGCGATCATCTATTTTTAAATGGAAATCTCTTACAAATGATGAAGATCTCCCACATTCAGAATTTATTATGTTCCAAGTTGTTTTAATTTTATTCGCAGAATTCGATATTTTGTTTTTAATGAAAATTGATTTTGCCAAGGAACAGGCTCGCTTAAATGTTTTGGAGTAATTTTTTACATAATTCTGAAAAGCAGGGCTGAAATTGTATGATTTTTCAGAATACAGCTCATACAATCTCCTCCTGCTTTTATACAACCCTGATGTCGCCCAGTCGCTGAAAACCGTACGGCTACCAATCGATAATGTTTTTGAGGTAAAAATTCTCCCAAACTCAGTATTGATTAGGTTGATTAAGTTACTATAAGACTCCTCGACATCAGTGTACGAGGGCAAGTGAGGTAGTTTATTCACTATACTTTCTTTGAAACTCTCCAAACGATATTGGTTAATCGGTACAAATTTAATGTCTTTTTTACTAGCCTTACAAATATTTCTTTCACAGGTTATTAATTGACCACGATGATCCGAATGCACGGCATCCACAATAAGTTTGTCGATTGGTCTAATATCTGTGAAAATGTTGTCAATACATGTGGCACTAGCTGCTGTTATTCTAGTAGGTTCCAAAAACATATTAATAAGATTAAAGGACTTAAACAGATTCAACATTTTGTTTTTCTCTATTGGCACTAAGGTATTTTCTAAAATATTGACATTAAAGTCTCCACAAACAATTATTGATTTCTTCGAGTAACGGCATTTAAAAAGCGCTTCTTCCATCCTCTCTTCAAATCTTGCATAGGGCGCGTCCGGGGGACTGTATACGCTTATTACAATGAACTGCTCAAACTCGATACTAGCCATCTCAATCACTCGCTCAATAGAGAGGCTTACTATGTCTTTACGCTCCTTACATTTTATATTCTTATTAATGAGTACCACTAGAATAGTATGTAGGTCCTCGACTAGCCATTCCTTGATGCCCAAAATGTTGGCAAATTATATTATTATTATTATATTATTCCCAATACTACACGATGACCTTCATAGAAGAAAAATTGCCAAGAAGCATATATCTTTTGCCGTGAGAATAGTATATTCACAATAAGTATGACCTATAACGACGAGCTATACCAGCAATCTATTGCCTCGGACCCCGTGACTCGCTGAAAGAACTGTTTAAAGAAATTAATATTTTAACAGTAGTTTTAACAATATATTTACGACAACGCCTTATATGTAAGGAAGAACCTAGACCTCTTCCAAAAAAAATCGGACGTTCACAACTTAAATACGCGGAATAAAAATAAACTTGCGATACCAAAACTAAGGCTTCATAAAGTCAGTAATTCGTTTGTGGGCAAATGAATAAAAATATATAATAAAATTCCTCAGGATTTGGCTGACCTGCCACTTGATAAGTTTAAAATAGAAGTGAAAAGATTTTTAATTAAAAAAAGCTATTATAAAGTAGACGAATATCTTGATGATAAAAATGCGTGGTCATAATAATCTCTTGCTCTTGCACCCAGTTATTATAAATAAACAAACTAAATATTAAACTAAATATTAAAAAGAAAATGAAGAATAACGATAATCTACCTGAGTTTCTTGCTGGTCTCTTCTCAGGAGATTTAACTACCGAACCAGCGAAAGAATCATTTTCTAATGATTTATTTACAAAGAATCTTATTTATTATAAATTATAATATTTTTGACAAATGTAGGTGGTACATAATTATTGTTAAACTTTGACATTCATAAGTGCTCTTTATGTGCCTAAACTGAATAAATGAAATTGATTCTTTGATTCTTTGAGTACATAATATTTACTTATAACGTCAATTATGAGTCATCAGTAAGAACTTTGCGGTACATTTCAAACAATAACTTAATTTTTGACAACCCTAAGCAAAATTTTTAAAAAATCATATTTTACGAAACGCGTGTGTTTCGCGTCTGGTTTTTTTTGTGGCAATACATATTAACATTATACATATGATTCAATTTGAAACAAATACTACAACGCAATAGTTTTCGAAAAAAAAATTTTTTAAGTTATCATAGAAAATATTTTTTTTCTTTTTTTTAGTACTCCAATCATCAATTATTTTTGTGTACATTTGTTCTTTAGGTCAACATACATCAGGTTTATAAACCGTTTGTGGTTTAAAATCATAAGGAAAACAGCTATAAAGTTTTTCTGATTTCTATGGATTTTTCTCGATTTTTTTAATATCTCAAAAAGTATGAGACGTACATCAACGAAAGTTTTTTTAAGTAGTTTGTCTTAAAATTCTCTATACGAAGAGTTTATAAAACGGAGATGACCGCAAATCGGCTTCTATAACACACTGTGCATTGGTGTGAGCGATATCGCAGTCAATAGTAGGTATCCTTTAAAATAAACATACGAATTAAGAACCTCCACTTTAGAATTCTGTTAAAAATTACCTATGGCCCGCGGTTTGCTTCGACAAAACGGTATTATTTTACAAATATTTTATTATTCTAAGAGGCTACACGGCATAGCTTCAGCCTCTTGAAATCTGAAATAAGCATATTTTACTAGCTTGGAATATAACTTCTAGAATACGGACTAACATTTATTTAAGTATTTCAAACTAATGACTATCAATATTGTGTAAAAAAATAAATTAAACCCATAGAATTATAACGCATAGAAAAGTAATACGTGCGAGCAAAGTGAAACCACCTCAAGTTAGCCCTTTATGGCTAAAGGGGAATCAGCCTTCCCGAAGAGAGAAACCTATGCTCGGGTTCCACGGAGGACAGGATATATCCGGCCCTCTCCGTGAGTAGCGGCATTGACGTGAAACAAATTACAATATAAAAATGTCGATTCAACAGAAGAAGAAGAAGGCTAAATATACCGAAGGACCCGCAGTAAGTGAGTATAAAAATGTATATAACACATCATTCTTGCATTAACCCCGGTCGCACCCCAAGCTGAAATAATGAATGTTATTTAGATACTTATACCTCCCCGGGTGCGAGAGATATGTCTTGTATTACCTCACCTCCGGCAATCACAGACCCATAGACGGCGTGCGTACAACAAACCCTTTATTGCCCGTGGTTCACCCGCATTGTCCACCTAGGTGGACTACAGGCAATATTTTTTTTCCGTGGTTCACCCAGGTGACAAGTACTTTGATCGCGCTCCACCACTGACTTGGTGGAGCGACGTCCACCAAGTCATTTCCTATATGGTTTTGGGATCTGTGGATGTAGAGTATTTTTTGAAATTCACCTGCCTCCTTCCGCATCCTTACATTTATGTCTCACCAATTACAGACTGCTGCGCAGGGAGCGCTGGTTCGATCCCGCTCAGTGTAAATAGGACCTCTGTAGCGTGGCGGTAGTGAACGCGACTGCTACGCACGAATGTTGGGTTCGATTCCCGGTCAGTGCAAATATTTGTGTGTATAAATATGAATATTTGCATTGGTTTTTTCGATGTATGATATTTTTTTAATGTTTACTAAGTATGTTTATCCCCATTCTAGAACCCATAAGACAAATTCATTAAGCAAAGCTTAGTAAAGATCTAGATAGCCCTAAAATACACTGCTGAATAGCTCTATTTCATTCCCACAATTTCTTAACTTTTACTACTAGATCTGGACGAAGAGAGCGTGTCAAGTCAAGACAAATTCAAGCAAAGAACTGCAGAACAAGCAAGAAAAGAAAGGCTAATCAGCGCCAAGTGTAATACTAACCACCTGGTGCCACTTTTGACATAACATAACAAACCATTAACACACGCCTCCTATATCCCCGAAACCGTAGGCAGAGGTGCTAGCACCCACATTTGGCCAGTTTATATTTAGGTCCTAATGTAAGTAATAGGTGGCGAGCCTATTGCCGTAGGATATAAGTGTTCTGTGATTGCCATTAACCTGGAATTTAAAATACGGTTTTTTTTTGCGTGGTGCCACTTTTGACCTTTCTATAAATTAAAAACCTCTTTAACATAGGTACACATAAAACTAAGTGTTTTGAATTATATCCATAAGAATAGCAATTAATTATATTTAGAAGCCTAAGTTTCATGAAGCTAACTCAAACTGTTAAAAAGATAGGAAGGTCAAAAAATCGTAAATTTTAGTATGACTGACTGACATAGAACCTAAACCTAACTTAGGTAACTAGGTAGGTACTTCCAGATGACTTCGAAGGAAGAATCCAGCTTGGTAATTGTTTGCAAGCGTAGGAAAAAAATGTAAAAAAAAATAGGTGAATTCATTTTTTTTATACCACTTAGGTGGCAGATAAGCACGCGGCCCGTATGATGGTAAGCTATGGATGTCAACACCAGGGGCATCATATCCGTGCTGCCGACCACATAGAGAAGAGGGAGAAGGTAGAGCTGTGCTGTCAGTGCAGAAGACAAAAAAGGGTTTATGTGGGTCTTCCCACCGACAACACAAAACCTCTCCAGTGATCTCTGGCTACCCTACTTACCGCCGGGAACACAACACAAGGTTATTATTAGCCGCGGTATTCTGTAGTGCGGAGTTGCGGAGGTACTTCCCCATGCTATTTAATTCCCAAGTTATTAGAGTCTAAAGTGAGCTCCCGACCGTTCGGCCCTGTTGGGGCGAGGTCCGGTGAGTACTGTGGAGTCTTGCATATTCTAATTAAAGCTAGCTACTCTAATTTAGTAACCGTCGATTGTATAGTGGTTGTGGTCTAGCGTTGTCATGACGCACCAGTAGCGTTTTTTTGTTATACAACTTAGGTCGCAGACAAGCACGCGGCCCACCTGATGGTAAGTGGTTACCGTGGCCTATGGGCGAGTGTAACACCAGAGGAATAACACTCGTGCCGCAACCCCTGTAAGAACAGAGACATTTTGTGTCGTCAGCGCAAAAGATGTAGGATAAGCCTTTGGTTTTCCCACGGACAACACAAAACCTTTCTAGTGAGCTCTGGCTACCCTACTCACCACCGAAAACACAACACAAGGTTTTAAACGGCGATATTCTGTAGGGTGGAGGTACTTCCCCAGGCGGACTGCTCGATTGGGACGGATATACCGTCGTGTCCTACCTCCTATTCTAGCTTAGCCTAGAGTGATTGACCAACTTTGGTTGTTTAGCAGCTAGCCTTTCCATCCTAGTTTGCAGTTGCTGTTAATGGACATCTGCCGTAATCGTCTGTCCAGATTTAATAAAGCTCAAGTGAACAACACCGGTATTAGATCGCCAAACGCTCATATGCAACTTTTTGCTTGGGGCAGGATTCGGCCGGCTCACCAGGTTTCAGCAATTGCTGTCGGGCCTGTGGGGTGACGGGTGGAGCTGTCTGTCACCCTAGCATAAGTGGGCCGGGACGGGCGGTGCAAAGTGCGCCTCCCCATATCCGGGGGTTAGATGGCGACACCATGGTTCCCACATTAGGGGAAGGAGGTCATCTCAAAGAGATGTCCCCGGGTCTGACGGGTGCGAGAGATATGTCTTGTACAATCTCACCTCCGGCAATCAAGGACCCATAGACGGCGTGCGTTTTGGTCGGTACGAGTCTGACATAATCTCCTCCACCGACTCTAATGGGGGCGGTATCCGTGGGTATTTTGCACATAGAAAAAGAAAAGGCTTCAGCCATTACAATGTGCGTTTCCAATTATTGTACAGGATCCAATTTTCTTCACACAAGCCCTTGATTATTGAGCAGGTTCAGTAATGTAACGTATTAGTCAGCGCACGTTTGTCGGGGTGGTGTACTCCATTCATGAGGGTACCACCTCTTGGGCTTTTTCATCTTCTCAAGTTTTATTAATACTAGTACCGTAGTCTCCGAAGGTCTCCGGTCATACACGCACCTTGTTTTGCAGGCTGAACGAAAGCGTGGGACCCAAAATGAACCGTGTTTTCTTTTGTCACATAATCGAATTATAAATTTACCGAGCCGTTTCTGCAACACATTGCCACGTTGGACCTCATATTCATAAATAAAGCGATATTTTACGTTTTCCATTTTGTAAACAGTGACGCAAAGAAAAAACAAAAAATGAAACAAAAAATGGAAAAAAAAACGGTTTTCGAAACGCATACATTTCTCTAGATTAGTTTCGTTTTGTGGTTTTTTGTATGCACATACGTGAAAACAATGAACACCAAGCAAAGAGTAGCTAGCTATAGTAATATATCATATAGGACACCAAGCTTCTCCAGCGCAGGACACAATATAACACTCCTATATATTACTATACTCTTTGATAGCACCTACTGACCGCTTACCGCATATAGCATAGCACCACCTAGGCTCCACAGTGACATTATAGATAGTCCGGATCACTTTGGGATAAATCGTAAACCTCAACTGGGCCATACGCGCCAACTTGTGGTTTCATTTCACTCATCGTATAGAATCCATTCAATTTTTTCATATGGCATCTCCGTGTTGTCCACTTGTTTCGATTACAACACTGATTCATTTCAGTTGTCATTTTGTGATGGCGGCGCTTGGGGAGTTACGCTACTTTATTAAAACGTACGACGCGGAGTTTTGTTAGTTTTGATAGTAACTTTTTTATTTATTTTGTGCAACTTTATAAGAGTATTAATTAAATATGCGTTATCATGTGTAACTTAAGAATCAAAAGTGTTTTTTTACTTTCGTCACTTGGTGCTATCAATATTGTGATTCTTAGTAAAAAATATGCCTATTGGAACCTTATTAGGCCATAAATAGTTTTGTTAATGACAAACAATCCAACTAAAACTAAGTTTTTCAAATTTTTACATACTGTAATAACACTTATTAAATCCGTGTATACCAAGTCAATATGAATGATGTTCGCGACAAAGTTGTCGCCGGTTCTTCAACGTGGGAGACCAATGTTATTCAGAGTGACTCTTCACCAGAAATCCAGTCATCACCAAGTGCTAGTGGAGAAACACCACAAACGCCTGGCGCGCCGGTGCCACTCGCGCCACATCTCGCTGCAGACTTGCATCCAGATCTCATTCAGCAAGGCTGGAGAAAGTATTGGTCTAAACGGGAAAACAGACCCTACTTTTGGAATAAATTATCCGGTGAATCTATGTGGGAATTACCAGCAGTGAAAAGAGATTTTGATCCCATTACAGACCCATTAGGTATCTGCCACACCGGTCCTTCAAATGCTGGGAATTTGACTCCAGGGGCAAACAAAAGACGACCATCAGAAGATAATGGACCACCTGCCAAAAAATTTGTGTTAGCTGGTCCATGGGATATAGAAG
The DNA here is from genome assembly GCA_963691645.1 of Pelosia muscerda. Taxonomy (NCBI): domain Eukaryota; kingdom Metazoa; phylum Arthropoda; class Insecta; order Lepidoptera; family Erebidae; genus Pelosia; species Pelosia muscerda. Next base: position 14,094,293 of record OY829100.1, read on the forward strand.
TGCCAACAAATGTTGTAATATATGAGCGTCCACCAACAATTTGCCCACATCCGCATCCTGAAATTGAGGGGTTCAGATTTACTTTAGCAAATAAACTAAGGCAATGTTACCAAGAGTTATGTCACACAAGAGAAAGTATTGATGCACCCAAGGATTCATTTAACAGGTGGTTAATGGAAAGAAAAGTCAATGATCAGGGTGGTTCAGACCCATTACTTCCTAGCCATTGTTTCCCAGAAATTTCACATTCGATGTATGAAGAGATAATGAATGACATTCCCATTAAATTAACCCATCCAAAATTCACTGGCGATGCTAGAAAGCAATTATCAAGATATGCAGAGGCAGCAAAAAAAATGATTGAATCTAGAAATGCTTCACCAGAAAGTCGTAAAGTGGTCAAATGGAATGCAGAGGACACTTTTCAGTGGTTAAGGCGTACTGTGGGAGCTACTTATGATGATTTTCAAGATAGGCTGGCACATTTACGGGTTAGTTAACTATCCTGAAATTGAAAATTATTCCATATGTTGGCTGTAATTAACTTTATAAAAATATTACCTTTTACCCTTTTTTTGGATTAGAACGGTTTAGGCCTTTCTCTATATGCCACGGCTACTCAGTGGCCCTTTTGGTGCTTTTTTTTGTCTTTTATTACGAATTACATAATAGTATTAAGTACTTATGGTTACAAATTATGTTTTAATATAGACTTAAAGACATACAAACTTTTTATTTTACTGCACAAGGTACACTATATCAATCCTTCCAACCACATTGGAACGAAGACAGAAATACTGAGAATGGGCCTTATCACGAATGGATCAAACCCCGAATGGGCCATATTGCGAACAAGCTGAATAACACATGGGCCATATTGCGAATTGTAGTGATATTGTAAGCGTGACGTAAAGAGAGAGGGGCTAAACCGTACTAATCCTTTTTTTTAAATGCCGACTGCAGAGGTCTACTTTCTGTAGATTAAATTTGTAGTGTTGTCAATCAAGTAAAATCTGCTCAGTATTTATCAATTACAAACAAAAAAAGCCAACCTTTCCTCTCTATAATGTTAGCATAGTTTTATGACATTGCTTTGTAAACCTAACTTTGTGTACTGTTTTGATACACACACCTGACAAAAATATTTTTGTTGTTTATAGAGACAATGCCAACCACATCTAGCTGAGACTGTAAAGGCATCAGTGGAAGGAATCTGTCTTAAAATATACCATTTATCTGCTGAGTATGCTCGCAAAATACGGGAAAAACATAGTGCTTTGCTGAAAGAAAATGGAATTCAGGTTTATAATTTTCAGTATTATAATATACTACACTTAATGCACTCTGCACTGAATGGATTGGACTCTAGTACACTATTAAGACAAGCCAGAGAGGGGGTCAAACCACCAAGCCAAGCTACATGCCAGTGCATCTGCAAACAAAACTGAGAGGAATATTGATCCAGGGCTTCAAGCTGTAAGTCTATGTGGGTCCGATCCAAAGCTTTAAGCTGTATGCCTGTGATGCATTGCACACTAATGTTAAATTACACAATGCAGTTAAAATTAATTTTATATATGACTAGCTGTTGGAGCGCCTCAACCCGCATGGACTTCTGATCCCGTTCCCTCTGCTCCATAAAAACCTTCCGTAGAGTTCAAGAAACAAATAAAAAAAAGAATTACTCGAATTGGTCCAGCCCTCTTCGTGTTATGCGCTTACCAACATACATATATAGATAGATATGCTAAGGAGAAGATGGAAACTATGAATTGTTGTTAATGTTTATGATGTCTGTCGTAGGAATTACCAGCTCCACTGCAGCAGGCAGCGTTACGCAAGGTTTGGTGCTACCCAATACAGTTTGCAGTGCCTGCGCCACGGCCGCCACTCGTCGAGCATTTCCTCGACCGCGATCAAACACTCCTACGCTACCTTGGCGAAACACAAGTCATCAATGCTGTGTATTTACAAAAATTGGTAAGTATATTTTAAATATTGTGACTATTAAGTATTAACTACTATTTAGTGCAAGAACAAATATTGTGATATATTGTTAAAATGAAATATTTTTTTTATCAGAATGCACTCTTATGAATTTGTACAGGAGTGTCTGTACCGATACAGCTGCTTTGACGACAAAAAGTTCGAGCAGTTTCTGTCGCGCGTGTGGTGTGTGCTGCGGAGGTACGCGGCGTGGGTGGGCGCGGGGCCGGACGCGCACCTCACGCAGATGTCGCTGCCCGTGCCCGTACTCGAGTGCCTGCAGCGGTGCTTCGGCGTCACGTTCGAGTGCTTCGCCAGCCCGCTAGACTGCTACTTTAGACAATATTGCTCCGCGTTTGCTGATACAGACTCGTACTTTGGCTCTCGAGGGTAAGCAGAAATATCGTACCTACCCATAAAAAACTAGGTACTTAATAGTTTCGAATTCAAGATAACAATTCTTTCATTATATTAAACAGACCATTTTTGGAACTTCGCCCTGTCTCCGGTTCGATGGTTGCTCATCCGCCCTATTGTGAAGAATTATTAGAAGCAGCACTGCGTCACATGGAACGATTGCTGCAAGATTCAGCCGAGCCGCTCAGTTTCGTAGTAATACTGCCCGAATGGCCCGACAGGCAAACACATGCACTGCACAAACTTCAAGCAAGTCACTTCAAAAGAAAACAGGTATAGCATGTTACTATTTCCTAAGTATGGTGATTACATATACAGCCACCTGTTACTATTACAACTCCTGTTATTCTTTCGCCATTTGGGAGCCACCTCTATCTAATAAATTTAATGCAGTTAGGTGGCCCGTGGCATACCATAATTATTTATGTTCAATATTATGGATCTGTATGGAATACTTCAAGATGAAAACATATTTAGTTTTAGGGCTCGCCGTGGTTCTAATTAATATCGCTTTAACGCGCGCTTTGGTTTTATTTACAAATGTAAGGTATTCAAGTGCATTATGATCCTCAGTACAGTATCAGTGGCAATATATATTTTCTGTTAAATTTTTTGAAAAAAAAAATCTTGGACAAAAAAATTAAAAAAATTGGCTTTTTTATAAACCCTCAAACAACTTTGGGGTTAAAGCAATATCGTACCATGGTGCCATGTCATAATGGTCTTTGTCTTTGTGTGCATTAATACAAAATGTTATTTTTTTTTGCAGGTGGTAATTCCAGCTTTTGAACACGAATACCGGCACGGGTTCCAGCACGTCTTACCGAAGTTAGTAACATAAATTATACACCAACTTTGGGAACATATTCCTGGGATAAAACTAGTTTGTATTATTCCAGAATGAAACATATTCTTATACCAAATATAGCGAAATTCGTTCGGCATTTGAGTGGGATTGAATAACAAACAACCAAATATCTTCATAAACTTTCACATTTCTAAATTGGTGAGTAGGTAAAACGGGGACACCGGAGACCGGATGGATGATCCACCCGCTACACATGAGAGCCCCTTCATCCTATAGTAGGTAGGTAGGGTGGGATCATAAGCAAAGTGCCCCTCTCCATATCCGGGGATCAGCCTAAATCTAGAAATGGCCCTGGGCGGATCGGTGTGCACTCTCTGACCTCCTGAAAGACTCAAAGATGACGTGCGCTATAGTTCGTTCAGGTCTGACAAAAAAGCTAATATTGTAAGAAGTAGGTGTAGGATGTGAAGTTTTACTGGGAATTTATAACTAAGAATGCGCACCCGCGAAGTACAGCAGCAACAATGAAGTAATGTAGTGCGCGCGGTTGCAGGAGCGAGGTATACTTCCGCTGGGGCGGCGGCACGGTGGTGGTGTGGCTGCAGAACGCGGCGGGCTTCGCTCGCTGGGGGCCCACGGAGGAGCGCGTGGAGGCGCTGCTGGACGCCTGGCGCCCGCGCGCCAAGCGGGACGCGCCCGCGCCCCCCGCGCCTCACACCCACGAGCCCGACGCCCCGCCTGCCGACAAGCAGGACAAGCGCTAACGACTCCCGCCCGTCCCCGACCGCACAACCTCCGCCTCTAGACAAGCTAAAACTTTCCACGGTGCGAGGTTATACAGACATGCGTGATTTCGCTGACCACGCACCGTGCATAGAAGCTCGTCCGTGATACTGTAGACACATTTTTCATAGTAAATGCGTCTATGTCCGTGGAACCTTGGTGTTACATTCTATTAGCGAAATCGCTTTAAATCGAATAGATTTCTATTCGTTCTCATCATGTGAATTTCAGAATAATAAAAATTTATTTCAGGTTACAGAGACTGGATTATATTAAGTAAAATTTAGTTGTCACAGTGATTCGATTCAATGTGCTACTGAACTTCACGGCGGTATCGCTAATAGAGTGTCACTTTTTCTAGAGGTCCTGCACTCGCTTTTTGTTAATGAACGACTCCAAACATTTTTGAGTAACTCACGTTCTGCGATATTAATGCTTAGTAAAAGTAACGATATTGACGCACTAAGGCAATTTTATATGCATATATTAATTTTGTTTTCTGTTTTCCAACTTACACTGTATACTGATGTATTTACAACTTTCGTAAATTCTAATTAATTGACTTGCCTCGTGGGTAATGGTAATATGTGCAACTGGTCGTGTATCTTACCAAGTACTTTTTTGTTACTACGGTTTTGCTATATTCACTACACTCTACTTTTGATAATAATTGATATCACAAAAGTATGAGTCCGGTGTACAAATTGTGTTTTAGAAACTATTTAGGTTGATCAATATTGACGTAAGGGTTATATGTTAAGATTTTATTTTCCACTGAAATATCAGTGGACCGGCCCAACTGGAACAATCAATTGTATTTATGAACTGATGTTTTACGTTATCTACAAACAACCAGATCAAAATTAATTATTTATCAAATTCTATTTACATTGAATATTTATACTATTTAGTGATCAATTTTTGGGCATGTAAATTAATTTTTGCCGTTTATATTCATTTTTTTTATTTAAAATTATAGGACCAAGTTTATATGGACGCATTGAGCTAGCTATAACATAACAAACGTCTGGAATATTTATCTATGTTAAGTCTCATCAAATCATTTGGAGTGTTATTCAACAAAAAGATGAAATGCAAGACATCTTTGCATTTGTATATAGTGACAAATCATGTACATACTTATACATAGTTAGATTTATTAATTAAACGTAGGGTATATTTTTTTTATTTCCCTTCTCTGTTGTATAGTTCGGTAAAGTTTATTATGTTTTGATTGTTTATTATATTTTCTGAAAAAATTTCGACTTTTGTTTTATATGTCATAATTTATTAATATTATGCTGCGACAAGATTACAACTTCCCTCCCTTCGTTGCACGCAGAATCGAAGTTGTTGGAGACATACACACCTTTACAACAGGGAGTACTCTGTATAACCGGAATAATCTCAAGCCAATGGAGACTGACTTACCTAATCAGCCTCCATTGGTTATCATTATCCTAGTCTACAACGGCACGAGGTCAGTGTGGTGACTACAGCAGTATAAAGGTTCAGGTAACTCCGATTGGACAGGAGTGTAATGTTCTTTTTTTATCATACCATTGCCTAAGGCAAGCACGCGGTCCACCTGATGGAAGGTGGCTACATTGGCCTACGGACGTTTGCAACACCAGGGGTGTCACTTTGGGTCTACCGGGGTGCGAGAGATATGTCTTGTATAATCTCACCTCTGGCAATCAAGAACCCACAGACGGCGTGCGTTTTAGTTCGGGTCCGACATAATCACTTCCACCGGTTTCGGCGGGAGGTGGTATCGGAGGGGATTTTTAGTGCACGATAAAAAAAACGAGGGCACGGGGCTTCACAATCGTGCTGCCATATAGTGGTGAGAGGAGAAGGTTGAGTCTGTGTTGTCAGTGCAGAAGACAAAGAAGGGTTTCTCGGTCTTAACACAATACCTCTCCAGTGAGCTCTGGCTACCCTACTCACTGCCGGAAACAATATAATTAGCCACGAAATTCTGTAGGGCGGAGGTAATTCCCCAGTGGGACTGCTTAATCAAGACGGTAGGTAAATACAGTCATCCTACCTCAAACTATGTTCAATATAGATTATACTCCGGTCGCGAGAGCGAAAGCTTTGCGGCAAATCATTTCCAATAAATTGTAACAGAACGGGTGTGTGTGGTAGAGGACGAAAAAGTTCACCATTCCAAAATCGCACATTTTATTCATGATAGTGGAGGAAGCTCGTGAAGTATGTAAGTATAGAGAGACCCCGGAGGGAAATAGTCGTGAGCGTATGTGTGGTCAACAATGACATTATATAAATAAATAATATAATATATATAATATATATATTGGTCGATTGATATATAATATCAATCAATGTATGATACAGTAAGACCGCCCCTACTAACCCGCTGTCCCTGTCGTGAGCTATGTCAACAAGTCTTTAGGCGTCCTGCTCCCTATGATGTTGGGAAGAGCACACTCCACCATCAGTTACGTAAGTGATTCCGCCTGAAGCATCCAATGTAGAAGACGGAAGTCGCATCCAAGGTCACAAAACAGAAAACGGGTATTCCCAGTGCATCCGTAGCTCCAGTACCTGGCAACATTCTAGTACAAGCGTAGATTCTGGCCAACTGGCTGTAAAACTTCGACTAGTAGGTGTTTTCGCAACACTTGAGCAAGCAGGGCCAGTTTCCAAATATATGGGAGATGTAGTGAACTGCAATAGGGTAATGCTAATTGATTGATATAAGTACTTTTATTAGCGTGGGAAAACAGTCCGCGATCTACTCTACTCCACCGCATTCAACACACAATTTTGGCCAATTTCTAGGCTAGTTGCGCCCGCCTGAGCGCGTTAACGCAGTTCTGCTCTAAATATGTAACAGTGTAACACAGATACGGCTTAAGTAGGTATACCCTTTTAGGTACGGAGTGTGCCAGCAGGTATCGTATTGGGACTCCTTGGTCCGCACCTAGCCTCCCTTTTTGGGCAATTGCGCGTGCAGAGTTACTGGCTAGAGCAGCCAGCCTAGCTCCGCCCAGAAATGCAGAAGCTTACTGGGGACTTCACAGGCTTCGCGGAGCGACCTCACTGTGCCGAGGATTTGTGATCGTTGGGTGGCTACCGCCTTGCATTCCAGTATTACGTGGGCTACCGTTTCCTCGGCAACGAAGCAACCCCTGCAGAGAGGGGCTGTCTGTTAGACCGATAGTATATAGGTGTTTGTTGAAGGGGCAGTGTCCCCATAACAGTTCTTAGACTGATTCTGTCTTAGTTTAGGAGACGTCACGTGAGTGGCTTGTTTACCGACGGCATGGCCATTTTTGATTGTGTAGTTCCGCGGATTTCTCACGTGTGCAGCTGCGGAACTGCGAGAAAGGTATCGTTAGTAGTGGTAGCAGGTCAGCAGCGGTCATGTCAGAGCCCCTCTTAGCGAGTACGTTTGCGGCATCGTTGCCGTAAGACCGTGCCAGCAGGTAGTCCTCCTAATCAGTAAGTATCTATTAATCTACCAACTATAGTAAAAATGGGAGGAGTCCGTAAAGATCAAGTCAAATTTATAATGACTAGTATTTATTTACCACTAATGTAATTTAATACGCATGAAATGGATTCTTTTATTTCTTTAAAATCACCTACTATTGAGGACAATAAATCATTATTCAAGAATACTGAATGTGTATTAATGGATTCCATGACTTCTAATATATTTTTTAAATCAAACTTTATTATATTATTACCCAGAGAATAATTACCTAAGCCAATTTTCGATTCACCTTGTAATTGGCCGAGCCTTTTTTTACCTATATAACATAAAAAAATAATAAATCCTTCAAAATTCATGCCAAAAAGAGATTTTAATATTAATTGACATTGTGAAGGAAACTCCGGTGTATCTTTAAACTCTTCAATTTGGCGTTCTACCATAAGTAAAGAATTTTGTAAAGCTTTCCAAACAATGTGTATATTACAAGCATTAATCCAGTTATGGTTTACTGATATAGTATTAACTTCATTGACAACTTGGTGATGCCATCCAGATGGAACAAATAGAGCATCTTCCTTTTCTTGTACAATTTCAAAATATTTTATGTTTTTATATTTTTCCCGTTCAAATATTAAAGGGAGATTTCCCAAAGCATCTTTTAATTTGTTTTCCTCTCCAGGAGGAAAAAGAATCCATTTCTTTCTACCAACAACATTCACAGACCAGCTGTATGAGCAGTAAACATCTTCATGCAATGGTGTCCTGTAAAAGAAACAGCAGACCATAAATAAAATTATTTTTATATTAGAGGTAAGTAGAAACTTGAGCAGGTTTTAAACTTCAACCAATAGCAATTTGATTAACGCATTTATGTACAACAGACTATAATTGGCTAATGGATCATAATATTGCTATTTAGAGTTACCAAGATCCTTGCGGTCCTATATATACAAACATGAAGTCATCCTGTTTATTATCTACTGCATATTCATTAAGCCAGTCTAGAGCAAAATGTTGGGGTATTTTATAAAAAAAATCTTCCGGATTGCTATGCCTCAAATGCCAGTCCTTTAGGTACAACAGTCTGTTATAATCTTTACTTCTCAAATATTCTATATAGTCTGAAACTTTCATATCATTTTTACAATGTGAGTTATATTGTATATCATTACAATCTGCAACCGGTGCGTCCAGATCACCATATGTTGACTGGATATAATCATAATTAATGTTGTCATTTTCTACCCAGTTTCTGGTGCATTCCCAATCGGAAGCCACATGTTTTATCAAACAAGGAAGATTCTTCAACATAAAATTATTAAAGAAATCTATAAAGTTCAATGTTTTATATTCAAAGGTTGAATTCTCAACAGTCCAATCATTGTAGTCATATGTTGGAAATTCTTTCAAGTCCTCAATTTCTATTTCCATTATGTTTATCAAATTATATTTCTATTTGTCCTCCATAATATGCATATAATCTACTTCAGAAGTATCAGTTGATCTGCAGCACAGAACATTACAAACTTGAAATGTAAGCACAATTGACAATACTATAATGGGAGACTATGATGGGATTGGGAGGGGAACCCGGACGGAAAACTGACTGAAGAAGTGAAGACTGATTGACCAATGTCACGGCAATGACACTTCATACATTACTTTATGGCGTTAAGAGTTTGGGGGGCCATGACGAAATACCTGCAGAGGCCGCCACTAGTGAACTGAGCAGCCATGGCTGCCATATTGTTTTTTAAAAGACGCTGACAACTGACAGTCTGTCACTTAAGTTTGTTTTGTAATCGTTACAATTTCAAACATCTCCAACTAATATCATACGAAGAATAGTATTAAATACACAGGGAAAGTTGATACTTGATCGAGTGAAGTGTACGCTCAATAGATTCCATCAGTTTGTTGCTTTTACAATACTTTTACTTTGAATATGCCGTTCATTGAATGTTGTGTACCGTCGTGTCGGAAGACCAAGTACGATGAAACTTTGTTTCAATTCCCTCGAAATGAAACACTACAACAAATGTGGCTTAATCAGCTCGCACCGTATTACCCAGGACTTGTGCATTTGACATCACAGCAACTAATAAAAAGAAAAATTTGTTTAAGACACTTTGAACAAAAATATCTCATTGGCAAGAAAAGACGTCATAATGCCTGCCCCACTCTAATCACAGAAGATGAAATCACATCAGGAATACCAAAAAATCCTGTGGACATGCCAGGTTAGTGGTTTGATAACTATTAACACTGTAGTACCTCCTGCAGGCCTAACACGGGCGCGGGACAAATATCTCTCTCCACCGCTTATGTCAAATTGACGGGGACAAATGCGTTTGTCCCTAATTGCTAGCATGGCGTCGAAGGAGATAACTTATGTCCCTCGCTGTGACGTAGACAAGGGACTTTTTCTCCACTTGCTTAGCACGGCGGCCGTAAAGTGGACAAGATATGTCTCTTTTCGACAGATTATAGAGAGAAATTAGTCTCCGAACTATTGAGGTGGGGACAAAAATCGTAACCGAAAAATAAATACATTGGATTTGATTAATTAATTAATGAATTAAAATTTTAATATATATATAACATATCTATATATATATGTACCTATATATATGGGAAAGGGGGGATTTAAATATTTTTCTCAAAAAATTTGGACCTTCAATATTTAAAATCCAGTAATAAAGTATTAATATTTGTATGTATGTATATGTATATGTATATATGTATATACATATATATATATATATATGTATGTATGTATATATGTATATGTATGTATGTATATATGTATATATACAATATTATTTTTTAATTACCAGAAAAATTTCGGCGAAGTGATAGGTATTCGATACTAAACCCATCCATGATATAAAAAAAGAATAAAGTATGTATGTCAATTTTTTCCTTAAAACCACCTAATATATGTTCACGACGTACAAAATTTTACTGAATAGAATATGACGTAGGCGCTACTAATTCACGAAAACAAAATCACGCAAAGAAAATGATAAGCACGCGCTCTCTCTCTTTCTACTAGTAGGTAAAGTTCATTCATTCTACGACTGCGATTATGTCCTTGAACGCGGGGTCCAGTACCGGGCGGCGCGTGCGATGGTCCTCTCCCCCCACGTACCGCACCGCGCTACTCGTGCCGCAAAGTCGGCGGCATCTCTTTGATGTTAATAAAATTTAAATCATAAATGCAGTTCCGGTTGTGACGTCTCGATCCGCGCACGCATCCTAAACAATACTATCGACATTAGCGAAATGGCGTACCAATTTACCAATCGCGAATACGCATTAATGTTACGTACTTATTTTTTATCCGGTGAAAATGTGAGTGCCGCTTTACGGATGTATCGTGATCTCTACCCGAGTGCCCGACAGCCAAATTACTCCACGATGTTGAGTGTCTACCAACGTCTGTTGGATCACGGCTCATTCCATGTACCGACACACGCACAAGGCCGGGGCAGACCCGCCTATCCGCAGAACTTGTACGACGAGGTACTCGAGTTTTTTGAGGAAGATCCGCGACGAAGTACAAACGATGCGGCACGACGATTTGGCATCAGTCAGCACTGTGCTTGGAAAATTGTGAACTCGGCTGGTATGCACCCTTATCACTACAGAAAGGTTCAAGAGCTGACAACAATCGACCGAGCACCCAGGATTACATTCTGCAACTGGGTGATCCTTCACCCGGATACCAACGTCCTTTACAGTGATGAGTGTTTGTTTACAAGAATAGGGCTTTTCAACCAACATAACGAACATTGGTGGTCAATAAGGAATCCCATGTTGGCGCGACAACATTCGTTTCAACATAGATTTAGCGTGAACGTTTGGGCTGGAGTCCTAAATGACAACATTGTGGGCCCATACTTCATTGAGGGACGTCTAACGGGCGAAACCTATTTGGACCTGTTGAGAACTATGGTATCAACCATGTTGGATGATATCCCACTCGCAAGCTTGCGAGACCTCTGGTTCCAACAAGATGGTGCTCCGCCCCACTACCACATCGCAGTAAGAGACTACCTGAATACGCAATTCGAAGGCCGGTGGATTGGACGAGGGGCTTCGGTCGCGTGGCCCGCTCGGTCCCCGGATTTGACGCCAATGGACTTTTTCATGTGGAGTGAAGTGAAACGTAGAGTGTATGTCAGTGAACCCAACACCCGTGAGGACCTCCAACAAAGGATAATTGACGCCTTCAATGAAATCCGGCAACAAAGAGACATTCTGCTAAGTTTAAAATCGAATTTGTTAAAGCGGGCTCGTTTGTGCATCCAAAATGACGGAGGACATTTCGAGCAACAACTAAAGTACTTGTAGTGGTAAGTCTTGCACGTGTTCAATACATGTTCTTTAGAACCTACCTGCCAGTTGAAAATTTAAAATTAGTGAATTACGCTAAAAATCACTCCGCTTACTACGGTTTTACTCAGTTGAGCCAAACTTGTGTTAAATAAAACGCTATTAAAAAAATACTGTCACTAGAATCAAACTCGTAAGATGAGCATGTTAACTATTTAACCATAGGTACAATAAAATCGTACTTGTATTTGACCTTGAAGACAGCTTCGCATCGCAACCGTTCGTTGTCGTCCTGCTCGTGCATTGTCGGTCATTTCCGGCACTGTTCGGCATTTTTACGATGAAAGTTTAAAAGTTCATTGATAAGATTGGTATACCTGTCCTATTTACACATTACTAATCCACACATCGTGCGTAAATAAAATGGTGTCTCTTCGTGTATGCACGTATTGTGAGATTTTAAAAACGTTAATAACTTTGTTTTTTTGTATGGTTGGGTATTTGTATTATTCCATATAAATTGAAGTATATACGTTCCAAATCAGCCCCTGCAGTTTCTCTGGTAATTAAAAAGTAGTAGTGTATATACATGTATATATGTATATACATATACATACATACAAATATGAATATGTATATATATTATATATGGACTCTACAACCGGTCATAGTGGGACCCCCCCCCCCCCCCCTACAGCGGTCATCAGTACGAGTGTGACACCCTAGGCATTACAAACATCGATAGGCCATAGTAACCATTTTCCAACAGGTGGGCCGTGTGCTCGTCTGCCACCTAAGTTGTATAAAAAATCCAAACATATAATCCTATATTATTACGACACATTACGTAACACAATACATCCCATTACAAGGTAATAATACCTACAAACTTAGCTATATCTACATTATATGAAATTAAAATAACACCGACAATTTAAAAAGTTAATGTTTCACTTATAAAATATGCACGTTGCTAGGTTTTATCAATTTGGTCGAATAATACTTTTTCGTATATTGGTAGCATTGAGTGGACAAACGTTCTCCCCGGTGACAAACTAGTCTCTCCTCGACGCCATGCTAGCTAAAGGGAGAGAGAAGGAGGGAAAGACAAATTTTTCTCCACTCCCCGGGGACTTTTGTCTTCGCGCCATGCTAGCCGTACTGTACTAATACTTTTTAGAATGTGTATATTGCTGGCTGTCACAAATATGTAAAAGCACTGATTGTTGTGATGTTATATTTCAGATGAAACTGATCACACTTATGTGAAAATGTCAGCAATGTCAGATCACACATATTCCAAGAGACTGTCATTGGATGATACGTACCTGCAACCTGCTAAAATTCCCAAATTAACACATGTAGCTGAACAAGACCATACCTTGCCTTCTACATCAAACTGTACATTGCCCTCTACATCAAAAGAAAGTCCTACAATAACAGGTATGCAGGCAATTATTTTTCACTTTTAATTGTTATTGAAAATGAAGTAACAAACAAGCATTCTTTTTTAAACAACTTAGGTGGCAGACAAGGATACAATACCAGGGGCGACATTGTGTTGCCAACCCTGTAGGAATCTTCTAATGCCGTTCTTGAAGAACCCCATAGCATAAAGTCTATCTTATGCAACATGATTTTCTAGTAACCATTTTGCATAAGGTAGACCATAATGCCAACGATTCTTGGTATTAATTTATCTACAGCTTAGCAAAATATGATGCATCCATAATAACATTCTAAAGCTGCAATGTTTGTTTGTTTGAATGCTTAGTGCATTCTCTAGATCTACTGGCTGAATGAAAAATAAATTGCTTAACATTCTTATTTACAAATTTTTTGTTATCTCACATGTTACCTCCATCCTGCCTTGCACCTCCACCTGCATAATGCATGGTACTCTAAAATACATTGCCTAGTGTGATAAGGCCGCCAATTGAGTCATTAAAGTATGTTTAAATATTATATTGCTAAAGCTAAACTTTACCTTTTTTCAGCTGTGAAGTCTAGAGTCCGTCTGACAAACAGTATAAATTGTTTGAGCCCAAAGTGCCGGTCTTTATACATGAAGTGCAAACAAATTATGAAATCAAGAAAACTATTTAGTGGTGACAACAAAAAAAATATTGAAGATGCAAATGCCTTAAATAATACAAAAACTTTTCAAAAGGTCATTGAAAAGTTTAGTTCTTTACAAAGGCAGTTTTTTATAATGCAGATGAATATGGTTGGATTGAAAAAAAAGGCTAGGCGTTATAATTTAGAAGAAAAATTGTTATGCCTTGCGCTGTATAAACAGAGTCCAAAAGGATATGTTCTACTGGAAAAAATATTTTGCTTACCCAATAAAAGAACTCTAAATAGGGTTCTTCAAGGAATTCCTATGAGCAGTGGTATTAATAAGGAATTTTTCAATGCTTTAAAAAATAGAATATCGGAATGGAGTCCTACAAAGAAACTATGTAGCATATTGTTTGATGAGGTTCAGTTATCTACTAGACTCAATTTCGTACCATCTGCAGATACTATATTTGGTTTTGTGCCAGGCAGAAATTCTCCTACATTTGCTGATCACGCCTTGGTGGTTATGATAAGAGGAATTTGTGGATCATGGCGTCAACCACTTGCTTTTTATTTTTGCGAGGGAACAATGCCGACACTTACCCTAGTTAACATTATAAAAGATGTAGTACGAGCTGTTTTGAGCACTGGCCTAGAACCATTGGCATTGATATGTGACCAGGGCATGACAAATCAGAGCTCTTTAAAATATTTGCAAGCTGCCACGAGACAAGATCAATTAAGAAATGGATTAAGATGTGGTATGTTTCCTTTTTAAAATTATATGAAAAATGCAAATCACATTTATGTTCTACATATAAGGCACTTAGAAAAAAATAGGTACTATAAAAAATAGACTTTGAAAGCCAAAACCCAGACTTAAAAAATTAATATTGTGTGTTGTGATATATCTACACACTTTTGAAGTGGTGATACTATAATGTTTGGGCACATTACTCATAAACAACTGTATTAGTATTAACTATATTATTATTACATTAATATTTTAGAAATGTGTTTATTATATCATTGTTAATATATTTTTCAGATGACACTATTTCCATTGATGGAAATACTTTAAGCATCATATATGATCCACCACATTTATTGAAGGGCATTCGAAACAATCTATTAAACAAGGACATGATTTTCGAGGATAAGCTTGTCAAGTGGCAAGATATAGTTGACATTTACAATTATGATTGTCAAATAGGCCATATTAGAATGTTACCCAAACTGACTGATGAACATGTCATACCAGAAAAGATAAAAAAAATGAAAGTTAGTCATTGTGCTAAGGTGTTGAGTGAACGGGTTGCTGCCACCCTTAGATACACAGGAACATTTCGTGAGTATATTACAATTTTTGATAGCAACCCATTTATGTCCCTACTGCTGGGCACAGGTGGTGGAATGTAGGTGTTAATCACCTCTGCCTAACCCTCCGGGGATAAAGGCGTGAATATGTGTGTGTGTGTGTGTGTGTGTTAATTTTTTGCATTTATATGGTCTTGCAACTCTAAATTATGAACATGTAGTAATATAAGTAATTAACTACAGTAAATCGTTACGATACCCAAATAGTTTATAATAATTCTTATTCAATATTCTATTTGTAGGACAACATGCAGATGGAAGCTTGGTCAGCAAGACTATCGGAAATACGGCAGATGCTGTTGAATTCTTCGATAGATTATTTGATAGCTGTAATGGATCAAGAGGAGGGCGAGCACCTGGCAAGTTAAGAGGCCCCGTGACATTGTCATCAGCACATGCAACATTTTGGGCTGATGCCATTAGGATTCTGAAAAGCACAAAATATGTTTTAAATAATAATGGGACACAAAAATTTAAAAGTGTACCTACTTTATGTAATTGGGTCACTACATTAGAAAGCCATTTAAGAATTAGAGAAACTCTTTTGTCCAGAGGGGTTTCATTCTATTATACTAGAAATTTTAATCAGGACCCGTTGGAAAACTTTTTTGGCAAAATTAGGTCTCATAATTATAGATATAATAATCCAGACCCTTACACATTCCAGAATTCTTTTAAATCTTTAGTTATGACCAGTATGTTAAGCATGCATTCAACATATTCTAATTGCGAAGATGATGTGGGGGCCACAATCATAAACTTAAAGGAATTGTTAAATCAAAATATTACTAATGCTGATATAATAAATAGCCAAAATATTGTAACAGGGAATGCTGCAATATCAATACCACCCACAACTTCAGAATCTGTAGCTGAGCATAATGTAATAAAAGAAAAAATTAAATGTAATGCCAGAGGTTTTACAGCAGGCTACATTATTAATAAGTTGTGTAGAGATTTAAAATGCTTAGCATGTAAGAAAACAATGACGACCAAGGAATTAACAAACGTCCACGATTTAACGTCTTTTAGGGAAAGAAAAATGTTAAAACATACGAACCTGAAGTATCCCAGTACACGGTATATTGTAGCATTTTCTGATTTAATAAATATAATAAATAAATATTTGGAACAGAATTCCGACAAGACTTGCCTATCTCAGAATATTAAAGCTGAATTTTTGAAAGGTAGAGATTTGGAATGGTTGGGCTGTTCGACTCACAAAGAATTGATAAAAGACAGATTTATTAAATTTACAACACGTCTGCAAATTTTTAATTGGTGTCGTGGAATTAATCTCGTTTTGAGTGGGACAGTCCAAAGTGAATCAAGACTGGATAATTCCAATCAAATTCAGAAATTAGCATTCCAAAAGTACAAAAAAGGTAGAAAATATAGAGTTCATAAAAATTAACGCTTGTTTTATTCAGTTCCTAGTAGGTACCTAATAAAATATAAATAATAGCGAAAAATGCATTGAGCTATCGACATCATACACATCACTATTTCATAGATATCGATAATAAGTAAAAATTATGAACATGGGCTGCCCTTTACGTAGCTCACTAGCGCCCCTAGCGGATTAATGGCATGGCCACCCAAACTCCTACGATTCAGTTTTTGTTCAGAGAGTGTCTTATCTGTACGTAGTACATAACTATTAATCTGTGACCAATGTATATTATATTAATCCATAAGTAGTATTGTATTCTCTTTGTATTATTAATATTAATCTGTGTCATATGTTATGTTTTTTTTTTTTTTTTTTTTTTTTTATGGCATGCTTATCAATATGCCAACGTCAAGTGATTGATTATTTAAAAATATTTCGATAGAGCTTTTGAGATTTAGGAAATTGCAAAGATCCACCTGAAATAAAAATGAATGAATGCGTTCAAGACTACACAATCAATGAAATAATTTAATAAAACGACCAATGAAATACAATGAAATGAGTGGAGGAAAGAAGGAGTAATAAAACGAAAAAAAGACAAAAAAAATAAAAATAAAAAAAAATTCTAAACTGTAACATGAACTAAAATTTTAATTTATTGACTGTAATGAAATCACCAATAATGTGTACAATAAACGGATTTAAAGATGATAGAAGTAAGTCTATATGAGTAGGGAAAGGGTAATCATGTTGTATTAATGATGAAATAAATGATGAGCGATCCATATTTGGACATGAAAAGAAAATGTGATTTAGATCTTCCTCAGCAAGCCCACACTTGCACAAGGAAGAATCCAAAATTTTCAATCTTTTTAAATGAACAGCTATGCAACAATGACCAAAGCGAAGACGACAAATAGATGAAGTAATGAACCTTGATGCATGAATTTTACTGAACCATGGCTTAGCGGGAATACTACACTGGATTTGAGAGTATCTAAAACCCTTGAATTTACAAGTTAATTTATGTAAACGAGACCAAGATTTAAATAACTGAGGTTTAGGGGTTAATAAAAGGTCAAAAAAATAATTTTCAAATGGAGTATCATCTCCAGAGAGAATTGCCTGTTTCGCAAATTTGTCCGCCATTTCATTGCCATGAATACCACAATGACCAGGGATCCATGCCAAAATTACTCTGTAACCATACGATTTGCAAAGGAGCAAATCCCGTTTGATGCTTAACATAATATTAGATAGATTCCCTTTAAACGGATTTGATTGTAAAGAATATAAGCAACTTAAGGAGTCTGTGAAAACAATTGTTTGTTTCAGTTGGAATAACAAAATGTATTTAACGGCTTCATGGATACCTCTACTTTCTCCTGTGGATACGGATGTACCTGGAGGGCATTTTACAATTTGATGGGTATTATATTGTTTGTGAAAAATGCTGACACCAACGGAACCTAAAGGATCCAATTTGGAAGCATCAGAAAAAATGGTATTCCAGCCTGCCCATTTTCTCTGAATTATATCATTGAAAACTTTGTGAGCACATATAATGTCTTTATCGACACCAAAATTAGTTATAACATCTGGGCAGTAAAGAACAGACTCTAAACTATGCATGAAAATTGGGAGATTTGGAAAATTGTTAGTAGGATACTTAAAATTTCGAATTTTGACGAAACTTTTGACTAAACAGGGAATAGAATTATCATTCCAAGAGATAAATTTATAATGGTTAGATAAAACCCCTAACTTTCGAAAAATAGGGTGATTTGAAAATTGCCAACGAAAAATTAAAAATCTATCTGCCAAGTATTGAGTCCTTAATTCTAAAGGTGGTTCCACACATTCAACCTGTAGAGCATTAATTGGTGTGGATTTCATAGCGCCACAAATAATTCTTAATGCCCTAGATTGAACGGAATTTAACTTTGCAATACAGGCCCTATTGGACAAATTTAGAAGAAAGGAGCCATAATCTAAAACACTTCGGACCAATGCGTTATATAATAACTTTAGAGAATAAGGGTGTGCACCCCACCATATACCGGCCAAACATCTCAAAATGTTTAGGCCTTTTTCACATTTACGTAAAACATATTCAGTGTGCAGACAACCTGATAATTTGGAGTCTAAAATAACTCCTAAGAATTTTACACTAGAGGCTGTAGGGATTCTGACGTCATGCATAAAAATGTTGATCCTAGGTAGAAGGCGTTTGCGAGTAAAGGTAACGATAGAACTTTTCCCAGGAGAAATGCTAAGGTTGTTAGAAGACATCCAAAATGACACCGAATTTAATGATCGAGATATTGAATCTACACATACATTTACATCAGGACCAGAAGAGTAAAGCACAATGTCATCAGCATATTGAAGAATTTGACAATTGGGAAAGGGGTAAGCATCAAGATCCGAAGTATACAAGCTAAATAAGAGAGGGCTTAAAACAGAACCTTGAGGAATTCCTTTATATAGCGTTCTCCTTTTATACTCACCATTATTACATTTAATGAGGATGGATCTGCCATAGAAACTGTTAAAAATATAAGTCACAAATTTTGAAGGACAGCCCATATTTAACAATTTTCGTTTAAGGGTAAACAGACAAACATTATCATATGCAGACGAGATATCTAGAAAGGCTGCTACAGTGTAACCTTTTAGTGCCATAGACAGTTGAATGTCTGACACTAATAGAGCTAAGTTATCCAAGCAACTTTTTCCTTTACGAAAGCCAAATTGACTGGCTGATAGAAGGCCCATGTTTTCTGAGAACCATTCCAAACGGTTTTTAACTAAATGTTCAGCCAATTTCGCCATAGTAACAGACATAGCAATTGGTCTGTAACTCTCAACTAAGTTGGTATTTTTGCCAGGCTTTAATATAGGGACAATAATTTGAGACTTCCAATCAGCAGGAATAACACCATAATTTACGCAAATATTAATAAGCGACAAAAAATATTCTAATATATTAACACTAGCGTTCACTAAAAAGGAATAGGGGATCTCGTCTATACCCGGAGAGGAGTCTTTCACTGAAGATAAAACAAATTTAAGTTCTTCCATAGAAAATGGAAATGAATATTTAGAATTACAAAAATTTGTTGGAAAAGATGATTCACTATGATTCGGGACAAATGGAGGTGCCAATCGATCCAGAAACTCGTCTACCCAATCGACCGAATCTGGAAAAGAGGGACAAGTTGGCAATAAGGACCGTCGGAAGATTTTAATTTGTTTCCATAGTATGTAAGAAGGAGTGTCAGGGGAAACTCGCTCGCAAAAACGTTTCCAACCATCAGTTTTCTTTTGCTTTAAAACGATTCTAGCCTCATCACATACTTGATCAACGGCTGTCAAATTTTCGCTAGTCATATTGGCCCTATATACAATTTCCGCACGCTTCCTGCGGTTGACCACCTCCGTACACTCCTTATCCCACCAAGGAGGTAGAGGGTGACCTTTAGAAGACGAAGACTTTAACGGTAAATTCTGCTCAGCTGCAGATCGTAAAGCCTTTATCAAAAATTGATAGCAAGCGTCAACATTAGAAAGAGTTATAAGAGGGAAGGTAAAAGAGTAGGAAAATAAGAAATCGGAAAATTTTGACCAATCTGTATGTCCATTAATGCTATATTTAATACGGGACTTAACTTGTTTATTGCATTTTTTAAATGGAAGATTTAAAATAATTGGGAAGTGATCGCTACCATGACATGAGGGGAAAACCTCCCATGTCATGTCAGGGGCTAAGCAGGGGGATATCAGTGAAAGATCAACTGCACTCACATGTTGATGGGGCTTAGTTCTACGGGTTGCAGAGCCAGAGTTAAGGAGATAAAGGCCTGTCGTATCTAAATAATGGAGAAATTCAAAAGATCTTCATTCATCATCAGAATTCAAAAGATTCAAAAGGTCATTAATATCACAGCCCCATGATTGATTGTGGAGATTAAAATCTCCTAAAATTACTAGTGGGTTGTGAAGTAATGAAAAAAAACTGAAGATGTCGCGAAGAATGGAGGATGAAGGGTATGGGATGTAAATAGAAATATAAATAATATTATAGATTTTTACACAAACAATGGAATAATCGCTATGAGCAAAAGGATATGGTATATGTACACTATTTACAGAGGTGCTGACGAGGAGGCAAGAACCCCCATAACCATCGGCACGGTCATCACGAAAAATGTGATAACCTTTCAAAATGAATGCGGTAGATGGTTTCAGACGCGATTCTGAAATCGCAATAATGCTAGGAGATAATCGATTACAAAGAAATATAATTTCACTTTTTTTGCTTAAAAGACCTCGGCAATTCCACTGAACTGCTCTGGCGGACTGATCCATTAATGATGGAAGGAGAAGGAATATTTAAATTGGTGGCAGCGTTGGACGGTAAAGAATGAGAAGCGGACAGGAGAGAGATAAGAGTTTGTATTAAATCAGCTATTGAAGGATTTGTAGAAGCAGAAAAGGCAATGGGTGACTTAGGGAGTTTAGGGTCCATAATAAGTGCCCTATGTGCATCCTTATCATATCCCAAAGGGGTATGAGAAGGTCTCTTACGATTTAAAAGGATGGTTTTTCTGTAAGAAGAATTAACCGACTCCGGGGAAGATTTTGAGTTTTGCATGCCTGATAGGGGAATTGCATATGTTGGCTTGGAGACCACATCTCTGTATGAAATTTTGGAAGGAGGGTGAATTTTCGAAGCTTCAGAATATGACATAGATCGCTCAGCCATAGAAACTTTGATTGCCTTTTGTCTTTCATATTCAGGACATGATTTGCTTGTGGCGAAATGTAGACCACCACAAAACAAACAATGACCTTCATCAGCCTCACAAGAGTCCCCAGTGTGAACATCACCACACTTAAAACAGCGCGGTTTTGCTCTACACTGGGGCTTTGTATGTCCAAAACGACAACAATTGTAACATTGGATGGTGGGATATATATATTGAGAGACAGGTAATGAATTATAACAAAGAAAAATTCTATTTGGTAAAACCTGACCATCAAATGTCATGACGCAGGATTGAGACGGCTTCCAAACTTTGGTACCCTCCTCGTCCACTTTATAATTTATTCGTCTAACTTTTAATACTGAACCACAGCCAAGAGGTACTGTGACATTGTCCAGAACCTCTTCTATGGACCAGTCCGCCGGAATACCCCGAACTATACCCATTTTTGTAGTATGGAAAGATGGAATGAATGTTTTGAATCCATGGTTATCGAGAAGTTTTGAGTGAATGAAATCATTAGCTGAAGAAGCAGTCTTGAAAGCCAAAGACATCCTGTTTCTTCCAATTTTAATTAAAGAACCATCCAAAACATTTTTAACATTTAGATTTTTAAGAAGTCGTCCAAAATTTACAGCGTTGATTGAGGTACCCTCATCTCCCAGTTTTAATATATGCACATTAAATGGGCCTTTATCTGTACTTAAATACTGTTGTCGTCCAATAGGCACATTTTGTAAAACATGTGAGATAGCAGTTGACTCCGTAGGGGGTAAAGAAATTTGAAATTGTGAATCCATAACGGCAATGGGCGGAGAAACCTGACCCAACGGCAATTGGCTTTGAGAAGGAGTACTCATAGTTTGTCCCAACGGCAAACTATAGTCTTCAATAGCTTGACTAAGTTTATTCTTTTTAGATTTATTGTTTCTTTTTTTAGATTTTTTAACATTAAGACCTAAAGATCTAAGGTCAGAGTCAGAATGTAAAGGACTATCATCCGCAGATATGTAGTCTACCTCAATATTAGCTCCCGGAGACGGGATACTATCAGTTGGGGAGAGATCATCCTCCCCATCCGAGGAAACCCCCATCCTACACGGCCGTCTTCTGTACTGAACAAAAGACGGCCGTTACAAAACTAATTAAATTGAAAGTGAAAAATTACTTACAAATTACTGATGGATAACAATAATGATATTATACTGAAAAAAATGAATGATCTCTGCAAGATAAATAAAATTAATTATAAAATTTGCAGAGAACCAGAAAAAACAACCGAACCCCACGACAGTCACTTGACGTTTTTCATATGTTATGTTATTGACTGAAGAAATGAAAATATTTTTTTTTATACCAAAAATTACGTAAGGGTATTTTTTTAAAAAGATTTTATGACAAGGTAACAAGAACCTTTTTGCAAATCTATGGTCAAATCTTATTTTATTTTGGACTAGCTGTTTGCAGCAGCTTCACCCGCGTGGACTTCCGATCCCGTTCCCGCTGCTTCTACTTCTGATCCCCTTCCCGCTGTTCCATAAAAACCTTCCGTAGAGTTCAAGGAACAAATTAGAAAAGAATTACTCGAATTGGTCCAGCCGGTCTACGAGTTACTCTACTTAGCCTCTAGCAAAGTCTTAACTATATGTTATATTATATCAAATTACTTGACACTGGCAAGTACTCATGGAGTGAGCCATATTGAAGAAAAAAAAGACTCTGTGCCCGTTCTTGATTTTTTCAAAAAAAAGTGAATGTGACCACAGAGAGTAAAGTAACTGTGACTCTGTGACCATAGATTAATATATACATACTAGAACTGTGACATTTATCATTAACCAACAACCAAAACTTAATTTGGTCACAAAGTTACAAGGAATTTGCTTTTTCCAACAACACAAGCTGTGTACCTGAGGTTGTGCAAAAGCATAAATACTGACTCTGAAGATTCAGTATCCTCATAACTATGTCTGTAGCGTTTGCTGCGCGAGGCAATCGTCCTCCTTTGAATCCGGCACAAATCCAAAAGATGTTGGACGAAAACGCTCATTTGATTCAAACAATTCAAGAATATCAAGCAAAGGGGCAATTAATTGAGTGTCATCAATATCAACAAGTATTACACAGGAATTTAGTGTATTTAGCTTCCGTAGCTGACGCCAATCAAAATATTCAGAGCCTTCTACCAGTAAGTATCAAACCCATTTCATGTGTCACGACTACATACATTATGTCTATAAACCTGTGATAATGTCCGATAGATAAACCCTAGCATAGACCTAGAGTTACATGGCAGGTGAAGATTATATGTGAGGACTTTTATTACAGCTTTATTTTTGTTGTTGCAGCCTCCTCATCAGCTAGCTGGTAATGTGGCACAGGCACCACCTATTAATTCACCCTCTCCTAGTGGTGGTGATGTATCTGGTTCTGCTCAACAATCATATAGACCTACAGGTGTCTCCTCAACACCAACAAGACCAACTCAATCATATGGTCAAAGACCATATCCACAGAATCAATACCAGGGGCAATATCAAGGAGCTCCTGGCGGTTATCCTCCACAACCAGGATATGGACCTCCTAGTCAAGGTTATGGTCCACCTAATCCACCTCAACAACCACAGGGTTATCCTCCTAATTCTAATTATGGGCCACCCATAACTACTGCTCCAAGCAACTATCCACCATCGACACATCCAGGCCCAGGATATCCACCATCTTCTGCACAACAGCCTTATGCTCCCCCTCCTGGCAGTCCTGCAGCGGCTGGCACTCCTTATCCTGTAAGAGGAGCAGCTCAACCAGCCTACACTGGTAATTCTGTTTACCCTCCTTCACAAGCAGGCAGTAATTACCCAAATGTTGGAGTTAGCACCTATAACAATTCTACTGGTTCTCAACCCCAACCATATCAGTCTCAACCTTTCCCTAACACCACCCCCACAGCAGCATACAGTTCTACTCCGACATCTCAACCGAATCGCTCGCCGCAACCTCCCAGTGGTTATTCTTCACAAAATCCTCCTAGTTCAGGATATGGTTCTCCTACTGCTCAATCCCCGACTTACAACTCTAGTTCTCATGGAAATAATGCTCCTCCTGCGACAGTTGCCTCTGGAGCTAGTTCAGCAAGTGGTCCACCTGTTCAACAGTATCCTCCTCCTGGGCAAGCCTCACCTTATCCACCAGGTTCGCAACCTCCATATTCTAACCCATCATCACAACCAGGAAGCCCAGCACCCTCCGTATCTACAGCCCCACCACCACAAACTTCATACCCACAGAATCCCCAGAATTATCCTCCAACTGGAGGAGGTTATCCACCCCATGCATATCAACAAGGTTATCCACCAGCCCAGTATCCTCCATCGCCTTACCCATATGCACGAGCACCAACGCCAGGAGCACCACCTCCAGGTGCTCCTCAACCATACCCTGGTTATGGTTTCCAACCCCCTACGCAACAGTAAAGTTACAAACTTAAGACAATAACTTTTAACCATTAGAACAACCTTGATTTCAGGATTTTGGTACTCGTGTGTTTTGTGCAAATGTGTGTTATTGTGTTTTATCAGAGATGTGCAAGGTATGTTTATTATCATAAATATGTAAGTTGCCACAAGGCTTGAATAGATTGTATTATACTTTAGTTAGGCTCTTATATCTTAAAGACCTGACCAGGTCCTTTTAGAACTGTGATATCTGTTCAGTTGTAGTGCAGATGCCAGTTTTGAAAACATGCAGTTAATTCCAAATATGATTAACCATAATAAATTTGTGTAGATTTACACTGTATTTCTGAATACATTTAGAAAAATGTCTACATCTTTCAAAATTGTCTACACTGTTTTTTATTGTATAGTTTTAGATTTATAAACTGGCATCATTTTACATTCTATCTTGCTGATTACAATAAAATTTGGTGGAAATGATGGTCAGGTCATAAGGATGTCCACAATATGTGATGAATATAAATAGTGATATTTTCTGTCACATATTTGTATGTTTACAAATGTTAATATGTGAAATGTAAGTATGGTAACAAAAGAATCATCATTTTTTTTTATAATTCTTTATGGAAATTATTCTATGTCAGCAAACAGAATATGATTTTAATTTTAAAATAAGGCTTTTTACTAAAATGGATTCTTACAAGAGTTTTACATTATATAAGTTTTTAAATTGATAACATTTGTATTAGCCTGTATATTCAAATTCATATTTAATAGTAAGACACTATACAGACTATCTTATAAATATCTTACCAAGCTCAGGGTCTACTTACCCACTACCTACACTTAACTGAAAATTAAATAGAATGTACTATCTAAAAGAAATTGGAGAAAACATATCCAATGGACAAAATTACCAGCAACCTCCAGATACTGATATACATTTATATACCAACTAGATGTTTAATAAAGGATGGTATTGATTCTTGTATATATTTCCCTTTGGTAGTTCATTATAATTATTGTGTGATCATTTTCCAGGAAGAAAAAAAAAATTGCCAACAACCGTATTAAAGAAAAAGTATTGTACCTATTTGAAATTTGAGAATATGGTTTACCAGATAAAAGAAAATAATAACTGTAACATAGTGAAGTTTTAAAGTTAATTAATAATAATAAATAAGCAATTTATTAAAACTGTTATTTTTGATACAGTCCTAGTTTCAATTCAAGTCTGCTTTAGTAAAATTATTAATTATTAAAAGGTTTGATTTAATTTTATGGATTAAGCTTCAGAAGTGATTTGTTTGCTATTTACTGTTACTAAATACAGTGTAATGTAAATGATGAATTCGAATAAAAACATTTCCATTTATTTATATCACTTTTTACTTCAACATCCTAAAAATACAGCTTATAAACAGCTTCCTAAACTTCATCAAATGTGATAGAAGTATCATCAAAAGGTTGCACAGACTCATCATAATAGTCTAATGGCAAATCTTCTATGAGGGGTTGTGTAGGAAATGGTGGTGACGTATTGTGCTTTTTCAGAGGTAAGATTGTGTCGAATAAATAGCACATGGCACCGGTTTCTCCAGGTATGGCCACTCCCAAAGTCCAAATTACATTATGTTTTGTATTGATACGAAGAATTTTCACACCACGTATAATCCTCCAGCTAAAAAATTTGAACAGAATAGAATTATAATCATCAGGTCTCAGGAACAGAATAGAACTCTATCATTGGTGGATTGTATTAATTAATACATACTTGTTGCCCATATGACCAGGCATCTTAGTACCAGGCCATACTCGGGCCTTTTCTCCACCAGCCCCAATGTTTCCTGGTCTCCTATGAGTTTTAGTTACACCATGTGATGCTGGCATTCCTTTAAAACCCCAACGCTTCATAACCCCCTGGAAGCCACGGTCCATGCTGAAAGTATTTTCAATACAATACTTTATATTAGGAAAATGATTGTCAAAGGATTCAAATTCAGCTAAATGGTATTACTCACGTTTTAGCTCTGATGTCTAGATGATCCCCAACCCTAAAATGTGTAGCAAACAATGGTGTACCCGATGGTATATAAGCATTTGGGGAAACCATAAACCTACAGAGATGTCGCTTTGGTAGCATTCCCACTTTGTCAAACAGCCCACAGTAGTCTCTTGTGACAGTACTAGGATCTATTGTCTCTGAACCAACTAACAGACACCCTAGTCTTTTCTTTTCTTTCCATTCAGGTTTCTTTGTTTTAAATGGGTTATATTCTTCTGGAGGAATGTATTTAATAACATGGTTATCTACGACCTAGAAAGGAACAAAATATGGCTTGAGTACATATGTTTGTATTCCTATTATCTAAGAAGGCACACAATGAAAGTAATGTTGTAAAAAGAACAAAGCATGCATGTAAAGGTTTTCAGGATAGGTAGGCCCAAAAAAGTTGGATGGCTTGTGAGAAACAGAATTGATTTTACATTCAATGGTGAACCCAGACATTCAGGTGTAATGTGTGAAAGAGGATATGGAATCAAAGGACTCCCTTCTAATGTGGAAATGACGTCATTTATAGAGGAAAATTGTATGTTCCACCGGTCCGAACTACTTAGAGTAAGGACAGGTAGACAATAGAAGGAGGCTCCACCAATGCATAATAACACACCTGCAACAATGTTGTTTGCATTTTTTTTCCATCTTTGGACCATAGTGGATAATTTCCAATTTTGCGGGCTATAAGCCCAACACGACGAGTATATTTATCCCATTGAGCTGTTTGAGTATTGTCTATGTTAGCGAGAGGTGATTCTAATCCTGCCTGTATTTGCAATTTTTCTTGCATAACTTCTTCAATAAATTGTTGGTTTTCTCGAGTTAGAAATTCTTCTGACCCCTGTAATTGTTCAAAATAATTAAATCTATGTGATGAAGATATAATATCAAAGTAAAAGAGTATACCTACTTACCACTCTTTCCTTAGGCATATACCAGTATGGAGGTCTATATTTAGGATGATGAATAAATGATCTCGACACAAAGTGATCGATTCTGTAATTTGAAATCAAATAAACTAATTAGATGTATCAAATAAAGATTATAATCAATAAGTTACAAAATGGTATAAAAACAATAACCTCAAGTTGTTCAGGCTTTTTCGCAATATATTTAAATTACAAGTAGCCATGATACCGTATTCAAATGTCAGTACATCTACATCAAATATTGGTGTTCATTTACTTTAATGTTATTAATAATTACAGACCACTTATATCTGGTAATAATATAACACAAAACACTCGTCTCAGTATCAAGCGGTCTCATGCCATTTTCAGAATTTTATGTCAGATAAAATTGACTAATGTCAGATCTAGTAGTGGCCGTTTAAACACAACACAACGAAAAGTCTGAGCTTATTGCTACAAGCGTTTAAGTACGTTTACAAGCATAAGCTTATTTGGTTTAAACGAAACGGACGGCACGCTTGTTTCTAGGTGCGCAGGAACTTTATGATGTACCTACTGTCGAGGACCGCGTCGCATTGCACTGGCGCGCGTCGGAAAATAGACTATATGGATCAAAAATAAAGTCGTAAATATAAAATTTTGTCAATATGATTATGCGGTTAAATTAAATATAATTTGACAATATAGATTTAAACGTGTTTAAGACTACATTACTTCAAGTCGTATAAACGTTCGTTGTGTTGTGATGCTTTTTAAGCTTTATTTTGTTTTATGCTTTTTAGTACGCGGTTCGCTGTTGGCTTAAAGAGATCGTCCGTGACGGTGCGTATGTACCTATTTCGCGAGTTTTCGAGTTCGAATGCAAGTTTCGTATTTTAATTAGGTATCCAGTGTAGTGGTCTATAAACTTATTGTATATAATTAGTGTTCATAATGTGTATATAATTTTAATTGTGAATATAGTAAATAGGTATAATAAAGTGTACATATTAATAGGTAGGTATAGCGTAGTTATAATAAGTGTAAATAAAATAAGAGTATAATCTAGTGTACCTATATAAACAATAGATACTGATAACAATGTCTGTTTTCAAAATCGTTAATATAAAATATCTCCAATGTTCTAACGACTAATTTACTATTATATATTAGTATAAGAAATGACAGCAAAATAGTTACACAATTACTTATTAAGTAAAATAACAAAACATGTCCAATTTACGTACGTTTATAGACGACTTATTAAAAAAGCATTTTGAGTGAAAAGCACTTTTTTAAGTCTGCTTACAAACACACGCTTAATCGTATTAAGCGTTGTTAGAATAAAGCCGTTTATCACACTACTAGTCAGATCCAGTCAGATCGGAATACCTATTTTTCTTTTCTTGGATGGCAACTATAAAAAACCCATTAGGGACATTTTTGTACAGAGTAATAATTTTATAGTTTGATGATGATGATTTTATTGCATTGCATGAACTTTACAATAGATCGATACACCCGTCAGATCATTTATGTAAAGAATTATACAAAAATGTACTTTAATCATTACATGGTATAAAATAAAATCGCGTTCTCTGTCCCTATGTGTGTATACAAAGGGGTATGCTTAAATCTTTAAAACAACGCAACGGATTTTGATGCGGTTTGTTTTAATAGATATAATTATTAAAGAGGAAGGTTTATACGTACATAACATCATGCTACGACCAACAGGTGCGGAGCAGGAATGAAAAATCTTGCAAAAACGGGATGACGCAGACGAAGTTGCGCGGGTCAGTTATGAATAAAGAAATACTATTATATAATTATTATATTGTTAATGACGATGACTATTGATTATGGATGTTTGCTGTTTCATTAAAGTAGTGGAGACTGGAGACTGCTCGAGGCTTCTGTAAAGTTTGGGAACCAACAGGAAAAATCAAAATACACAACGATTAGGTGATATATACCTATACATATATGATACTTTCGTGTAGGAAAGTATCATTGTGCACTTTTGTCTAAGCGGTTGTCTAAAACTCCACCATTTATGCACAAAAAAATCTAATATGTAGGTACATCAAAAAATTTTGAAAATGAAACTGCGGTGATGCGTCGTTTGAAGAGATTGCGCCGAAATTCCTCGGGGTAGTTTACACATATATACGCAGATAAAATATTAAAGCGTGTCACACACTACGCAGATAGGATAATATTTAACTGCGTATTAAAACTTAATTATCTAATAGCATCATACAATTGACAGATACAATAATATAGGAGAAGATACATTTATTCGGTATCAGACTGACTAGACCTGTTTTTGGTAAGAATTGTTTAGGTATACAGTGTTATGTTATCCATGAGTTCGCGTTTTACGAAAAAGACGCGTTCATTGCTTCTGAATTTATTAGACAGTTCGTCAGAACTAGTCAGAAGATGATTCTGATTTTGAATTTGATGCACGCTTTGCTTCATTGATTTAAACGCGAAAAATTTGGATAGAACGCCATATTAGGCTTAAAGAGGACCGAGGCGATATTTGTTTACGCAGTTAATAAGCTTACTATCTTTCCATATATCAGTGCTCACAGATACTCTATGATAAAATATATTTTATCTGCGAGCTCTTACTATTTACATAGAGAGCGATATTGAAAGATATGCTCTCAGATACAGATATCTTACCGTATCTGCCTGCGTAGTGTGTGACACCCTTTATACATCAATGAAAAAACCCCTTAACCAAAGGTATATATATTACCACTTTCTGCTTTTCTACAAAATTTGAGATATATTCAAAATGGCAACATTAAATGTTATTCCTTGATCACATTATACTTTTTTTATAAGTTTACTGTCATATTTTTGACACTTCATAAGTTGTCAAAGTCATTTGGCAATCTACGGTACTGTCAAAGTTGACCCAACGAATTTTGGTGGGAAAAATTGAACGTTTTGGTGGTAGAGTGCCGATTTTGTGCAAATTTGTTCTACAATAATTCTGGTAAGTGATTTTACGACACAAATTTATAAAATAGGGTATGTTTACTTTCGTTTTACGTATTAGCAGCTTTCAGGAACGATTTTTGATACATTTTTCGATATCGTATTTAAGTGGTAAAATATTTACCATTGCCCGATTATACTTATTAAAAACCGTAGGTACAACTATATATAAAAATCAGTTTGTTTGTTACGTTTCACGCCTCAAATCAATATTTGTGTACAAGTGTTTATTTGTAGTCAGAGGGGATGCACGGGGTCGGTACACAATATCTTCATCTTTTTAACGGTCTGGAAGAGCAGTCTTGTATAAGATTTAGCAGTTTTTACATAGGTAAGTACAAAAATAGAAATCTTACTTGTTTTCAATATTAGTATAGATAACAATTAAAATAAATAAATAAAATAATAAGGTAGGTACATAAATTTATTTAACAAAAAATGTATGACAAACACAGATGAAACCACTAGTCTATAAATAAAAATGCGCGAGAAGGGGCAATGGTAACAATTTTACCACCACTCCGCAAAATTTTGAAATTGTAAACGGGTAATGGTAAATTATTTACCACCGAAAAAACTACCCCTAAAATGCACCCCCTATAAAAAATATTTAGAAAAATGAAATCTGTGACCTATTATTAGCCAGGAACCAGTGTTAGTTTGAAGAAAAAGCACTTACAGGCTCGGGTTCTATTAAGGGTTAAATTAACTTTCACAGTGACACGACTTTGACATTGACAGATGAGATTTTTTGTTTGTTTTGTAGAAATATTTTGTTTATTTTAATTTAACCTCTTTAATTTTGTTTTATTTCCTAAAATTATGGTTTTAAAAATTATTTCGGTGTTACTTTTTATTTCTGTTATTAATTCACAATCTCGATATGATGATGTAGTAATAACAGGACCAGGATTAAATCCATCAAACATTGTAATGCCTGCTAGATATTTCTTCATTAATTTTACAACTATTGATGACCAGTCGTAAGTGTTTATCTGCTTTTATGAAATTAAAATGGTCGGTGTTAAACGAACTTCAGAAAAAAAAGATCAATAAAGTTTTAATTATCTAATGTTGCTACAAAAATATTGCGCCATCTCTACTCGCCGACATCCGATATAATGAAAATATAATAATTAATTACCATAATTATATTTTAGGTATACATCTGAATTGGCCAGCGACGTGATAGTAGAGATTAATGGTAAATCTACCTCTGGTAAACACTGCAGAGTCTGGGTCAATAAGCTAGACCGAAAAGATGGCACATTTATTGTCCGCTATAAACTTTACGAAACCTGTTTAGATTTGTCAATACACGTGTATTATAGGAGAAAAAATGTAAACAAATCGCCTTTCGTATTCAGTGGTATGTAATGTGGCACTGCTTTTGTAATTCTACTTTGATCCCAGTTTGATTCCTGCTCAGCGTAAATCTAAATTTGTGTATCCATGAATGTTTACTTGCATTGATTTCCACTTATACATCATCATATTATAAATCATATTGTATATCAGAGCTGACACCTGGGTGGCTGCATCTATTATGTTACATCTATATTTATCAGTCATTATGGGTAGTTAAGAGCCTTAAAAATTCGAACTAGTTTTCCTGCACAACTTTGATATCGCCAATTGGTTGAGGAGGTGGTCAGATGGCAGTCACTTCATAGATAATATTGAAGTTGAACTGTGTCACATTTAGACTAAAAGCCAACATCAACCGAGTTGAGAAAAGACTCCGAGAATTATGATTCCTCTTTAAAAACATTCCTACTTCACCCCCAAATAGGGTGTCCAGTCACATGTTTGGTCTCCGGCCCCTTTCTGAATTTCCATGGGTATACCATGCTTCCTGCATCCAATAGTAATAGTATCTGTGGGGGATTTCCTAGGAAAAAAAGAAAAGGGCTCTTTACTCACATGTCTGGTTAAACTGACTGGTCTGTCCAGCTTTACGGTTTGGAGCTTGGTAACTCTGCCTGCCAAACAATATAGTAGGTATATTGTTATAAAATATTTTTTCAGATTTGTTTGGTACCTACTTTAAAAAAGAAATTTATTGTACACTGACTGTACCATTAATTATATTTTTTTTTAAAGTTGATATAACATATGTTTTGCAATTAGCAGTATACATAATACTAACATACATAATCTCTTACAGGACCAATCCACCCTGATCAATGTAATTGTCCCCAGGAAAATTTTGAACAATGGTTACAAAACTATGACTGTCCAAATTCATATGATCAAATTGATGAAGATCTCAAACCATTTCACAATTTGAATATGAGAAAACAAGTCAATAAAATTATACAAACATATCATCAACCTGAAAGTACCAGTTTCTGCCATTATTCTATAAAAGGAAATGAAGTGTATAGAAATTGTTATGGTAAACATATAGGATTTAATATGTTTTCTGACAACATTCTCTTGTCACTAACCAGAAAAGTTAAATTGCCTGATATAGAATTAGTAATCAATCTTGGTGATTGGCCCCTTGTACATAAACAAGATGAAGCTGTGCCAATATTTTCTTGGTGTGGTAATGGTGATAATTATGATATTGTTATGCCAACATATGATTTGACTGAATCTGCATTGGAAAATATGGGAAGGTAATTTAAATAACTGTAGTATACATACAATAATTATATTATTGTCATTGAGTGAAACATAATTCAATGTAAATGTAATATTACAGGGTGACTCTGGATACCTTGTCAGTACAGGGTGGTGCAGATTTAGCATGGTCCAAGCGCGAGCAGCGCGCAGTGTGGCGCGGTCGCGACTCTCGCGCAGAGCGGCTAAAACTCATAGACATTGCAAGAGCTAATCCAAATTTATTCAATGCCTCTCTCACAAATTTCTTCTTCTTCAGAGACAAAGAGGCTCAATATGGGCCTAAAGAGCCACACATATCTTTTTTTAAATTCTTTGATGTAAGTAAATTATATAATTTAGATGGCAATATTTTTTTGCCGGCCGAGGGGTTACCCTTTTTCGCGCGGATTACCCCCTAGGTTATAGTTTAAATTATACATTTTATGTGCTACTTAAGGAGGCTATACCCGAGTTGTATTGAGATAATACTATATGACTATATTATTGTTTTATTTCAGTATAAATATCAAATTAACATAGATGGGACAGTTGCTGCATATCGTATGCCATATCTTTTAGCAGGAGGCGGAATGGTTTTAAAACAAGAATCCCCTTACTATGAACATTTCTATCGTCAGCTTAATGCTTGGGAACATTTTGTGCCCTTTAAGCGTGACTTATCAGATTTAGTAGAACGTGTGAAATGGGCGCAGCAGAATGACGATAAAGCATATCAGATAGCTAGGAAAGCAAAATCTTTCGCTAATAAATATTTACTACCCCAACACATCATGTGTTACCATGCTATATTATTTAAGGTAAGACACAGTTTTACGCAGTTGTCAATAATACGAACCGTGTTTACGTTTTTACTTTTGAATTGGTATTTTTTAGGAATGGAGTAATAGAATAAACAGTGAAGTTATTATAGAAGAGGGCATGACTCATGTCCCGCAGCCAAAATTCGACTGTGCTTGTGAATCTCAAGGAAGACTAAATAAGGAAGATCTTTAAAAACATAGGACGGTTCCTATGTTTCTAAAGATTTCGGTTCGGTTTACGGTTAAAACAATATACGTAATCTCAGTGAGCTTCAACAAATCAAATAAATAAATATACTTAGTTGTAGATATGATAAGTAAAGCAAGTAAGTAACATATATATTATGTAATTTTATTGTTTTGATCCCCATATACACATACAAACATAAACTATTTATATAATCTGCCTGACTACGATTTCTTTAACATGATTTCATGCTTTAAAAATTCAAGTAACATACGAAAAAATATAGAATTCGAAATGGCCCAAATTGAATGGAAACACTCACATTTTGGCGCGCTATTGTGAAGTGAAACGCAATGAGTAAGCAACTACCTGGCATGCCTTTTAAGTTCTGTCGTTTCTATATTTCCCGGCAATTTTGAATTTGGAACTGTTCTATATTCGAATGTGTATACATTTTTAATCTTAAAACAGTTGAAAGTATTAGGATTAATGCTATTGTTTAATCACAGCGTCGATTGGAATCTGTCAGGTCATGTACGAAAATGAATATTTCTAAGGAAAATGTTCGTGCAATAATTTTTTACAACTTTAAAAGAGGCCTGACACGGCTTCAGTGTTATGAAGAGCTTACATCTGTGTTCAGTGATGAAACCCTATGTCTGCGGACTGTCGAACGCTAGTATTTAGAATTATAGTGTGGAAATACTAGTGTTAGTGACAAATCTTGTGAAGGACGCCCAAAATCCGCCTTCACTGAAGATAAAATCATTGCTGTGAGACAGCTAATTCTCGAAGATCGTCATATGACATATCGAGAGATAGAGGCCTTTTTAGGCATTTTAGGGACTACCATTCAGAAGATCTTGCATGAAACACTTGGTTTGAGAAAGCTAATTTGCCGTTAGATACCACATCTGCTTTCTGACGATCACAAGGCGGCCTGTGTTAGATGATGTCAAAAAACTCTGCAAAGGTTTAACCGAGGAGAGTAAAATCACGTCTACGACATCATCAGTGGTGACAGATCTTGGATCTATGCCTATGAGCCTGACTCCAAACAACAATCTACAATCTGGGTCTTTCAAGACGAGCCAAAGCCGACTAAAGGTGTTCGCTCTCGAAGCACTTCAAAAAAAATGGTGGCCACGTTCGTTGGAAAAACCGATCATGTTGCAACTATTGCACTTGAAGATCGTAGAACGGTTAACACAGAGTGAAAAATCACAGTTTCTTTAACACAAGTCATCGCCGAACTTGAAAAATCGAATTCAAAGCGACGCATCATCCTTCACCACGACAACGCAAGCTCACACAGCGCTCCTCAAACGATTGAGTATTTGAAGCAGGAAAAAGTAGAATTACTTGACCATCTTCCATACAGTCCTGACCTAAGTCCTAACGATTTTTTTACGTTTCCTAAAATTTGGAAAATTCTTCGTGGTGAAAGGTTCCAGTCCGGTGAAGAAGCAGTCGACGCTTTCAAGCCAGCCATAATGAACACCCCCACTTCAGAGTGGAATAAATGTTATAATAACTGGTTTGAGCGAATGGAAAAGTGTATTAAGCTACGTGGTGAATACTTTGAAAAACAATAAATAGTGCCTCGAGATCCTAGTGGCGTTTTTTTCTTCAAACGACAAAACTTAAAAGGCATGCCTCGTATCACTGCCAATAAATAGACTAAATAGATACTAAAAAGTTACGTGTAGGTATTGAGGACTTACCACGAAATGTTCAAACAACAGGGATTTCTAGTCCAGAATACGGACGAAGACAATAAATTTCAGCTCATTCTTAATTATATATTTTATATTACAGTATTACTATATTCTGATAAAGAAAACCATACAAATAAATATATATAACGCTCAGTGTTATTACGCCGCCGCTAGACATATTGCACCGTTCATCACACGTGATTAATGTCACTGGCTCACTTAACAAGATGTTCTCCCAAAAAACCTTCGTCCTGTAAATCTCACATTAATCTTCTGCACGATTCAAAGTTAGACTTTTGAATTTTTGTCAGCAAACGATAAAGTGTGCTAGTTTTAGTACTGGCGCCAGCTCGGTAGGGGGGATGGCGGGTCCCTACCGGTACATGGCGACGTCGGGGCTGCGGTAGAAGCACATGTAGGCGTCGGCGAGCAGGCGCCGGGCGTGGGGCGGCGCGTTGCCGGGCGCGCGCCCGCCCTCCTCGCTCAGCCACGCGCCCAGCCCTCCCATGCACACGATCTCCGGGATGTTGTAGCCGTTGCGCTCGCCTGCCGGACGAAAATACAAGCTTGTAGTTCTTATAACTACTACACTTCGAATATATTTGAATCAAGTTTACCTGGAAGAGATCGCTTCCAACGATAAGGCCGCCCATTGTAATATTTTTTTTTTTTATAATATCACGCCTATATCCCCGAAGGGTTAGGCAGAGGTGCTAGCACCCACTTTTCGCCAGTTTATATTTAGGTCCCAATGTAATAGGTGGCGAGCCTATTGCCATTAACCGGGCACTTATAAACCTGCGATAAATACACACATAACTTCGAAAAGCATCGCAGTCATTGGTGTGTGCCATAGTAAACCTGGGATCGAACCCGAGACCTCGTCTCAGCAGTCCACTACCCATACCACTAGGCTACCGCGGCCCATTGTACATTTGCGTTTCTGGTACTGTGCGTCGGAAGGATTAGAACAACTGTAATTCTCCCTAGGTACTTGTCTTTGGTGTTTTTTTTTTGTATGTGTGTGCGTTTTTGTTTTCTATCTATCTATACGGTAGAAGACTGAAAGCAAAGTTGTAGATATAAATCATAGAAGTGAAAAACCTACCCTTTCTATCCGCCATCGAATCAAAGAAGCACCATGGCGCATCGTGTCCAACTCCAGCTTTGACGAAAGCTACGTAGTGGCTGGTTTCGATACACAGCACCGCGAACAGTTCCATATAAACACGTGGAACGGGGCACGATTCCAGGATGTTCACGAACTCTTCACACACAGTCAGAGGAACGGCCTGGCAATGAACACAGTTAGATAAATTAATTCCTGTACCATTGCGAGATTTTTTGTTACTATACGAGTAGGTATTATAGATTCAATAAGGCATCGGGCATACTTATGTAAAGTGACGCGGCACTGCGCAATACTCACATCACACAATACACACATACCTCGACCCTCCCTAGCACAGCACACGCTCACCTTGTGGTGCGGCCTGGTGGCGTGCGCCAGTCGCAGGCAGCCGTCGCAGAGCGCGCCCGCCTCGAGCGCCGAGCCGCCGCACGCGCTGCACTCCCAGCGCGCCAGGCTGCCGCACACCGTGCACTGGCGCGGCACTGCGGCAACACTCACGTCACACATATCGCACAGGAATAAGCCACTTAGGTACTTAATGCCTCTTACGAGAGAAATCACAATGTTGCAGCTCTATCTGAGTGAAATGGCCCCAAAATAAGACGAAAATACGAAAACCATGCCCCCGAGTGCGCATGTACCTATGAAAACGAGGACATGAATTGCAAGACGTGTCTAGGAGATTCTAATTTGTTAAGGTTACAAGTAGACATTGTATTTTTTATTAACACAAAAGTTATCAATAACGAACGTGGGCAATGATTATACCCAGATTGTTTTGTTAAAATCTGTATATATGTCCACGGCCAGATAAATAACAATAAGTAGTGACTTCTGGTAACAGGATACAAA
Organism: Pelosia muscerda; assembly: GCA_963691645.1. Classification (NCBI taxonomy): domain Eukaryota; kingdom Metazoa; phylum Arthropoda; class Insecta; order Lepidoptera; family Erebidae; genus Pelosia; species Pelosia muscerda. Next base: position 14,132,430 of record OY829100.1, read on the forward strand.
GTAAGATGTACTTACAGCCTTCAATTAAATCCGTCACGTCCAGAAGCGGTGATGGCAAGACTCTTTGATATAATTTGTATTGTTTTCCGAATCGCGGCATTTGAATGATAAACGCTGCAGGTACCTGAAATGATGTGACTTGTGTTATTTATTTCCTAATAGCTCCTGTACCGTTCTGTACGAAACTAATTTGAAATAACAGTCGATAAACTAAACTTAGGCACCTCGCTGAGTTTGACACCAGATGTGGTGAAGGATTGTTCTAAAAGCTGCTGCACGCTGGGTAAGGACACGTGCTCATCTTTTTCCACAAATAGTTGGTAGCAGTAAGCTTCTTGCCCCGAGGATAATTTCAGAAACGGTTCGGCTCGTAGAAGTTGAGCTACTAATCCGTTCAAAAATTCTTCTGGGTCCTAAAAATCAAATGAACACATTATAATATGTAACCTAAGCGGAAAAGAGATTTTGTAAATGATCAGAGTTAAGTACCTAATAAATCAATGGATAGACTACAAACCTTTTCTTCAGAGGTAAGGCCGGGTACATCAGATAATCTCTCAAGCAAGGTCCGAAGCTTCATGACTCTGTCAGCGCGTACATAACCATGCTTACGTAAGGGATTTACTATTTCCTCGCGAAGAACACGCTGCACTTCCGAATAGTGCGGAGAGTCCTGGACAGTTTGAATAACGACATTTGTAACTATGCCTTTTTCATTTCCATGTCAAAAATATTATTGATGACTGATTTGTTTCAAGGAAAGACAAAACATTCTTATTAAAGTAAAAAGTAGATGGTAAAGCAAAAGATAAAATTTAGCTTTTCAATTCATAGTTTCCTACTAAGTATAAGACAATCAAGAAGATTAGATGTAAGTTAAGTGTTAAAATCTAAAAGTAAGGAATAGAAATGAGTCAATCTCGACTGAAAGAACAGTAATGGAGAATTTGTTAGGTACCAGACTTGACTATGAACTTTTCTCCCGCAGATAAAAATCAAATTATTGATTTGTAATATTCTGCCTTAAAAAGCCGCTGCCGGCTGCTGTTCTTTCAGCGGAAATGAGCCTTAATCATCTCATCATTCTACTTATAACATTATCTTACTTCAAGCTCAGGGGGGCGATATAAGAGGGCATCGAAAACGCTGGTAAATGTGAACATAGCGAAGAGAGTGGCATCAAGGTAGCAAGAGTTGTGATGTCCCTGAATGCCGCGGTTCTTTCCGGCCAGCTCGCCCAGGGAACTCAATGGTGCCACCACACCAGTGACAACAGGACAGTCCGGCTAAAAGGAGTAAGACACATACATAACATATTATATACGCAATTTGAATATCCAACTTACATATCTACTCCACGAGGTTTTTCTAGGGTCATTAAACATTGCAAGCAGGCCCACTTGTTGTGAGTGCTTCTGACCTACCCTTTTTTAATTAGGTACCTTACCACTTTGGTCAGTGTATATTATCACGAGGTCGACACCGCCGGCTCACCCATTCATGGGTGTCTTACATACTAGGAAAGTCATTCGCTTCGTACTCAATCGTTCTACATGCCCAAACCACCAGCATACCCTTCTCAATCCTCGATACAACATTCTCTTACAGCCCAAAACCTTTTCGAATCTCTTTATTCCTTTTCGAAACTCTGTCTAATTGGCACTATGTACGTAATATAGTCTATAATAATGATTTTTTTTCACACCTGATCGAAGTGTTCAGCGTCGTGTAAATCAGCGCGGTCAGGAGGTGGTGTATCACGAAAACGTGCGTCTCGGCGGCACAGTGGCAACGGCACGAACAATGCCCGTCCCGACGCGCACGAGAACAAACGCGCACCTCCGCGGCTTCCATCACCTAATCCACATACACTCTCTTCTAGCTCTACACCAGCTGTAGCCGTGTCTGGTGACAACAATAATCTTTTATTAGGTACATTGTTCGCAGGAATACTCATGAACCCCTTTTGTAGTTTTTCCAATCGACTACAATATGATGTTCTTCAAGAAGGGCATTAGAAGATTCTTACAGTTCTGGCAGTATAAGTATGAATGTATTTTTTATACAGCAATTATGTGGCAGACAAGCACACGGCCCACTTTATGGAAATTGGTCCAATTTCCACAAGGTGGGCCCTTATGGAAATTGGTCACCGTAACCTAAGAACGTTTGCCACACCAGAGGCGTCACACTCGTCCAAAGGAAAGGTAACCACTTTCCACAAGGTGGGTCGTGTCCTTGTCTGCTACCTATGTAGTATAAAATAAATGTGTTGGCCCTTCGTTCTCAGAAATCATACCAGAATGTATTTCAATATCATCAATAACCACCACAAACCTACACAACAATCACAACATGGTTGACAATTGAATAACTGAGGTTAGCCTAACTTTTTCCGCTCGAACGATTTCACGTGTAAAAGGTATAATTTCATATTCTCAACATAAATTCATAAATCGACTGGTTTAGGATTAATTAGCACTTTTAAGCGTAACGATACTTGTTATTGATATTATAGAAGATTCATACCGTCAATTACTCCTATCCATCTAACAACACCATAATAATGCTGATCAACGTCAGTGGCAACCTCCACCAAAGAGCCGACACCAATATCTTCAGGAATATGGACTGGAGATGGTCTTGATGGCGGCGGTGCTGCACGGGGTGAGCCAAGTGCCGGGGAATCATAGAGCTCCTCGGTGCCGACAGTTTCATTGTTAAGATCTAAAATAAAACATGATCTTGCTTAATTTGACATAGCACTTTTATCCCTTAGTCAAATCACATAGAATTCACGTTCGTTGGGTTTCATCGTGATGAATATAATAGATTTCCATGTGTGGTTCAGCTATAAAAACTGTATACAATAGCTAACTTCACGCAATCACTAAGGTGGTCAATATTTATTTATCTTGTTAACGATTGTTGTTGTTTGATGATTTGCCAGGTTTTTAAACTTAAATTGTTTAGATAAAGTTAACATACACTCTTCACATTCAAGAACACAAAGTGGTATTTCATCAATAGGTAAATCACGTAAATAATACGACATTTCGATACAAAAGCTGAATAAGCTTGTGCGTAATCACATCAGCCGGTGGGCCGTCGACCGTTTCACTAATGACTAAAATTAGAAACTAGAGGAACTAAAATAAAACAACAGATAGACACGAGGTTAACGTACAGGATTCTAGTAACTATTTGTGGTGGTCAATAAAATGGTGTGGAAATTCAAAGCGCAACAAAAATATGTGAAGTGTCTGTTTGAAAAGGAGTGGAATTATGTGAATTACTAGCTAACGATAGCTACTCAATTGAGTAATTTTGCAGAACTTGTGAGTAAGATTACATTTACTTTAAAGTAATTTACAAGAACTACAGGTTATAAGTGAGCGTATTATTATGGATATGACTTATATTTCATTGCGTGGGATCAAAAGAATAACAAAAAGGACTATTTCAAAAAAGGGAAAATTGGGAATTCAAAAGAAAAGGGAATCAAAACAACAAACAATACTACCACACGCACGTCCATACAGAGTTTAACAAGTAAATATATGCGAAAATGAAAATGTGTAGTTATAGACAAAGGATACGTGGTGGCGGAGAAAGAATATCACCACCCCAACTCATTCGAAGGGTGTCTTAATAGGCGACAAACGGAAAAATACGCAGACGAGAGAAGGAAAACTTTAAATAATATCCTATACCATGCAACCCGCCTTCATCCGTCGGACAGCGTGGAAAGAGTAGGCAAAAGCCTTGCAACATTGGGAGAGACCTATGGCTCAGCAGTGGACTGCCATAGGCTAATTGATGGATTAAAAAAAAAGGACAGTAGGTAGTCATTAATCACCATCATCCTTGCGTTAATCCTGGTCGCGTCCGAGTCTTTCAACTCGTGAGTCCAGGGTCCTTTTTCCGCTATAACTATGGAGCGGTTGAACTTCGATATTGTCCGTAAAGGTACTGCAGCTATCTGACGTTTACAACCCATTGGCGATATTGCATTTTAGGGCTCCAACTACCAGTAGCGACTGCCATTGACGTTCATACAGAAATTGGAATCGACGGCTTAACGTGCTCTCAGTGACAAGGGGGCCCAGCCAAAATGCATTCGTTCCGAATCTACATTCGTCATCGCTCTGAAAATGTAAGGAAGTGACATTTGTAGTCGGAATGTCATGTGATCCGATTCCGACAACAAATGTCACTCCCATATACTTTCAGAGCGATGACGAATGTAGATTCGGATTCAGTAATTCTGGTACTGAAAATCGCTGGAGATTTCGACTCCAAGAGATACTAGTGGAGATAGTAGGTGTTGTGTTTTGGGATTGCGACGTTACAGTAAATGGGGTTTTCTTAGTAGTGAATACTTATATCTTAGAGCACATACTTCGTCGGATACTACTACTTCTGTCGCTGGTGTGATCAGTCTGGGTATGGAATAACACATTCCATACACTTAGGTCCTTTGTGCGGGTGCAAGCGCGCACCAAAAGTTAATCTACCCTGTTCTAATTTTCAGCCTCATCTGTTCAACCATATGAGTCTGATTAAATAACAACAACCTAAACATCCAAACATCTTGGCAAATTGTCACATTTATAATATCTATTTTTATTTTCAAATTCATAACTAACCAACTAATATGCCAGTCTCAATCTTCTTAGTATCATGAACCATTTTTGGTCTTGATTCTTCAGTGACAGTAGGTGGTTGGGTACTGGTGGTTTTGACACGTCTTCGTTCTGGTGCTAGGTGAGCCAATAAATTCACAGATTTAACTCGTTCATTTTGGGAGGAGCGCTGCATAGTGGGTTTGTAATTGCGGGGTACTGATCCATAATCAGTGCGCTCTGGCTCACGTGGTGCTGGAGGCCAGCTTCCTCCAATAAGATTAAATAGGTCAATCTGTAAATGTAAAGTAGACAATCATTACAAACAATTATCTGAGTTCAAGACATTACATTTTGATCTTAGACTATAAATGCCAAGCATAGCATGCAATTTAAAAACATCAATCGAAATTTTAATCACTAGATCTTACTATGCCTATACATTTTTTAAATTTGTAGAACAAATAAGTACTAATCTTAACATTCAATTTCAATTATTCCAATCAATAAATTAGCCTATCGCAGTCCACAGCTGGACATGTGTGGCGCTTCTCGGTGCTTCGAAAAACGTGGCCAGCCCATTGCCACTTTAGCTAACTTATTCTGCGAAGTTTTATCTCATTGCGAATTTTATTCTTCAAAGAAACTCCAAGCATATTTCGCTACATAGCCCGCTGCGTCACTTTTATTTGAGAACTAAGCTCACCGTCACACGTTTTGGCACCGTAGGTCCTAATTGGCAGAACGCACTGGTCGAAGACTTTCGTTTTAAGGCATTGTGGTAGTGGAGAGGAGAAAACTCGACGTAATTTGCCAAATGCAACCTGGTTGGATCATTCTAGCGAGTTATTTCTCATTTTTTTCTCTACCAAGCTGAATAACCTGACCAAGGTAGACGTATGAGCATCTTCGAGTACTGACCCTTCGACATTTTTATTAAACATAACCTTGCCAAATCTAAGTTGCCTTGTCAAAGGTCACACCAAGATCGATGCATTGAGATGCACCATTTAAGCTGCATAGCATCTCGTCCACCTGTTGCGGCGACTCTGCAACTATGACAATATCATCGGTGTGGCGTACCGAAGGTGTGACATGTATTCATCGTTTATGTTACCTCGTCCAGTCCAATTCAGTATCTTATCCTCCATTGTGTTGATGAATATTTTGAGGAATATGACAACCCCTGTTTCACTCCATGCTGTAGAAATATGACGTTCGGTCCTCTGGTCTTGACGGGGACGATCATGGTGGATGTACAGGCATCTCAGTACCTCGATATATCGCTAATCAACACGACACTGTTGCAGGGCATTCAAAACCACTCAGGTTTCAATGGAGTCGAAGTCTGCGGCTGATTGTACTCTTAGGATTTCTGTAAAATCTGTCGAGTCGAGTATGGATGTGGCCCACTGTGCTGTAGCTTTAACGAAACCCGGCTTGTTCCAGTGGCTGGAATTCGTCAAGCTTACACGCGAGGCGATTTGTGACCACTTTCGCGAACAACTTGTGGATGTGAATCAATGGTGTGATAGATGGCTATGGATAGATGGCTAATTCCTCAGCAAGGGCTTGTAATTTTGTGCAAGAATATCACCAGTCTATTCAATTACGTCATCTAGGAATGTCGCCCTGCTGGATGACGAAATTGAAGAGACTCGCTAGCGTTTTCAACATTGACGTCCCACCTGCTTTTAGGAGCTCGATAGTAAATCCGTCATCGCTAGTGCACCTGTTTTTCTTCAGCTGCTTGAGAGCCGCCTCTATTTCGCACTCCTCGACATAGGGTATCTCCTTAGAGTAATGGCGTGTTCGTGGGATCTGGTCTTCATTGTTGTGTCCCGTCCCAGTTTTGTATCCAGCTGTCCGTAGTATTTCTCTATCTCCTGGAGAATCTCGGACTTTGAGGTTATGGCTGTGCCCTACGTGCAACACAATCGAACCCTGTTTTGCTCGATCGCATCCTGTTCAATGTATTGGTGGAGCATTATGGGCCCCTTCAGATCAGCTCTTAATAGTTTTGTTTACAGCCCTTTCATCTGACAAGGATGGCTGATCAGGTGCCTGATCACGCTTATATAGTTTTGAATCCAATCTCTGGGGAGTTTGGGTTCTAGCTGTTTACGTTTTCCGGGAAAAACTTTCAGGACACTTTCTGTAGCAATTTGATCACTGTATATTTTATGAGGTTGAAGTTACACAGTTACAGTACAACGTTGAGGTTGTCGGTGGTGGTTACAGTTACAGTATGGCGAAGCGATTTTGAAATTCCAGTTGGAACTTTTCGGATCCCAAAACTGCTTGGAATCCTACATTTTGGAAAGTCGATCGCATTATTCAGTGTCTTTCAGCTTTGAGGTTGATATTTTAGAAATTGGGGCACAGGTAGAAACGAACGAGCGAACAATTTGGGAACTCGAGGAAAGTAGTGAAAAGGGGAAGTAATGAAAATTTGAAAGTAAGAAAAATGTGGAGAAGGGGAAAATGGGCAGTGGGTAGTGGAGAAGAGGGGGAAAAGGGGAATTGGGCAACATTGGGAAGTGTGGAAAATGTGGGAGTGCCGAAATGAAAAAATGGGGAAATGGGAAAGTGGGCAAGTGGGTAAATGGGGACATTGAGAAATGGGGAAGAAATGGAAAGCAGATAAGGAAAGAAGGAGAAGAATTTGTAAAGCTTTGCAATAATTGGTAATTTCTTTATTAAATTAATAAAAAAAACCATTGATAAACAACTTGGATCAGCCACCTCCTAGAACAGTTGGCAAAGACAGATACTGTAAATACATGAATGTAAATAATATCCCTAATTATGATCAATATTACAATACAACAGTAATTTGAGATGATAACACATGAGTCATGTTGTTGTATAGAAAACATGAATAAGAGATTGTCATATAATGGCATTACCAGATTTATAAAAATCAAACCATCATATTAACTTAAAACAAACATAGAAACATAAAACCGACTTCGGGCAGGCTGTGATTAGCTAGGTAAGCAAAGGTACCATGATATACACATGTAAAACACAAAATATGAGCACTGAATTAGGTGTTAATTTGTTAGGTTTTACAGTTTGGTGCTGTGATTTGTTTTAATAGCTAGTGAAATTAGTGATAAGTAATATTCAAATATGAATGCATCAAAAACCTGTTGGGCGTCTCTGGGGCGATTTACATTATCATTTTCTGGCGAATTTTCAGTTGTGTAATAATTCATTCTTGCTGGGGTTCACAATTCAAAGCCACTACCAGCGATCTAACAATTTGTGCAGTTTACAACAATTTCCTTGATTATCAGAATAGTGAGTTCTTTTATCTGCAAATGACTAACCTGTTGCTGTAAATATGGAACAAATTCAATCAATATATAAAATAACTACATCTACACATTGATCGTTTTCCATTACTCATTTTCTAAAAGTTTTATTTTCTTTTCTTTCCATTATTTAGTTGATGTTTGAGGTGTCATGTGTCACTGTCAAAGTTTTTTAGAATTTTTCATTGATGTATACCATTGATGTATAAGGGGGGGGATGGGCCCTACCTACAAAACGCTGTGTCCTACCTACGTTCCATTTTTATGAATGGACGTTTTACTACGCTAGTGCTGTGCCTTCTACTATAGCAGAAGTGGTCGATTTACGTATACTTATACGATTGTGTTTACTTATCTTTTAACGTGTATTAACTTAACAAGACCGGTAACATGCTACACTTATGAGATAATATTATAATTCTTATTTTTATTATAATTTATAGATTTCTTACTATTCCAAATGACTTTTATTTTTTAATGAATCATACACGTAAACACAACAAAACACAACTGGGACCGAGATAAATGCAATATTCTCTTGCACTTCATGCATTTGCACTACTTACTAAGAAATCATGCCGTCACTCACACAAAAACCGTTTTCTAGCTGCTCGTTTCAATTTTCGAAATCAAATATCTTCAAAACTACATATTTGTGCTAAGAAAATTCACTTTAACAATTCTTCATAATCATTATGGATATTAAATTTTAAATGAGCAGTCATCGGCTCATCGTTCGTCGATAAATCTTTTTCTTGAAGTACGTCACTAGTATGCTAGTTGTAGTAAAAGACTAGAAAAAATTATGAATGACGGGGCGCAAAGCATTCATAGATTTTGGTGACCTTGACACGCTGTTCTTCCTTATAATAGTGCGTTAGGGCCGCCCTGTGATGTATACATAAGGAATTTTTAGTGATTTGCAAAATGACAGTTCAACACCGCGCACCGCTACCATTGATCTAGAGAACAAAGAGAGAGAGGGATAGGGCATACCTACAAAATACTGTGACCAAATACAAAATACTTACGTTCCATTTTAATGAATGAATTTGTATTCACATACAATAAACAAATATTGTTAGCACAAACCGTAGGTACCTACTAATGTAATTTTTTAATAAAAGATAATACTTAGGTAAACATTAACTGGTGAAATGTGGATGCTTGCCCCTCTGCCTACTCCTTCGGGGATATGGGCGTGAGATTATGTTATGTTTAATACTTATAATAGGTACATGATGTTACCTGTCGCGTAAGACAACTCAGTATCATGCACACTATGACAAATCCAATTCATCTAAAATTAGAATCTAAATGTATAATAAGACAATACTGACAATAGATGGATTCAACTGTTGTGTTAAGTGTTCTAGTTTTTCATTTTATGTTTGTCAATGATATACCATATCTGCTGAATCCAAATAGTATTCATCATGAGTGAACGGGTAAGGCTTGAACTTACAGCAATTTAGTACCTACTTATATTTAAGTGCATACTTTATTATTAACTCAATAGCACAGTTTTCTACAGTAATATAGTCAGTACCTAACGCTAATAAAATTATCTTCATAGATAAATCCACAACGTTTCGAGGCTATTACCATTAGGTACTAGTGGCTAAGACTGGTGGTTACTAGCAGAACAGGTTGAGTGATACGTCAAATATTAGATAAAAGCAGAACTTATGGAAATTGATAAGAGGATTTCGGAACTTGTCTATTTATCAAAAAAGAAGAGCTTCTTTGGTTAACAATTTACTTTACTCAACTTAAATGAAATCATATTAGTCGATTATTTAAATTTTCAACTGTACTTTCCTAAGTGAGCATTACAATATAATATCTCCTATCTCCTACCACCGCATCGCACCGCTCATATCTAGTATCTCTTACCTTTAACCTTTAACGGATGACCCGATGACCATGACCACACACCAAGGAACTTATATTTTTTCTACTTCTTCTTGGACCACACACATTTACATACTCTGTGACCACACACGCACCCACACATACAGGACCACACACAATTCACATTTCACACACATCACAAAACTCAATGTGAATGTCAAATAGTGGTCAAAAAAATAATGAATGGTTGTATGTTGAATTTGTAGCCGGTTTATTTACCTGCTTCTCGTTGTAACTTGTGATATTTAATTTCGAAGAGCGTTAATTTCTTCAGTATATGTATTGGAGCAGACATAACTTTACTATTGGCACTTATTTAATGAGTGCAATGGGAATCTAATGTATTGTTATTATCGGCTGATTAACTAAGGTAATTGAACTTTACCATCAATATAATAAATTATAGCGATCTAATTTATTGAAAACAGAATATTTTAATGTCCACAGCCCAATCTAGACAGTATGATTCGTCAAGGGAGCATTGATGATATAAATTCACAACAATTTCTGAAGGTATCGAACTATGAAGACACTGTTCGGCAACTGGATATTTACTATGCCATTGGTATGTATATGACTTGGCTATATATAATCTTGCTGCTATTCAAGGGAGTGTCAAACAGAATAAATCCGGTAGATTTCGGTACATTATTTGAATATCATTAACATGGGATGGGATTTTGAAGTATGCAAAGGGTGATTTGTATTATCTAATATGAAAAAATGTCACTCATCAGTGTTAAATTCACCCACCTTAATATAAGTTAAGATAGTATTATATTCCTACAGGCTTCCAGAAAGTGTGACTTATTAAATATGTTTGTGTTTGCAGTGAAAAGACAGTTGTTGAGGTTTCAAAGTCCAATTACAGGACTTTTTCCTGTACTGTCATCAGATTTGCACATTGGCAGTGTTCGAGATAGCATTTACTGTGCATCTGCAGTATGGGGATTGTATCAAGCTTACAGGTACATCAGAAAAGATTACTTTATAGTATTTTAGAGTGAATACAATATATATTTTTTGAGAGAATTTTTTAAAATTCTCTAAAATAGAAATACATAATATGTTATAGTTATGGATGTGTTATTAATTTCAATCAATTAGCCTATCACAGTCCACTGCTAGACGATGGCTTTGCCCAATATGGGGAGCTCAATTCGTCTGGTCAGCATGGAAACAGTAGGTACTGCTTGCTGACCAGACCAGTTGGTACAAGGTTTTATTAAAGAGTTTTGTTATTCTTTCTGCATTACCGGGCAGATTAATCAATGTCAACCCAATCTCAACACCTGAACTTTACATTATTGGAGACAGATGCGTTTGGGGGCAAAATTTGGTAGGCAATATAAGGTGTACAGTAAGTACATTAGGAGTCAATGCCGTCTTTAACATAGAGGCATATGGCGCACATACTCAGGGCCCACAACTTCAGGGGGCCTACCGAAGGAGCGACAATTTATCGCACACCAACTGGAGAAATTTTTCTCACAGAAAAAGTGACTGGAGAGTTGTTTTCGTGCTGTTATTTTGAAAACAAATTTATCAACCATAGGTCATGGTTCCCAATGTATCAGGTGGGCCGTGAGCTTGTCTGACATGGGACACCTAAACAATATATAAAGACGACCCTGCTAGGAGTACTTTTGTTTAGGGAAAAATTTAAACCTTAGACCCCAATTCCACACAGATACTGGCACAGTTAGTCATACTGTAATTCTATTTTAACTTTCTTTATACAACACTGTAATATTTCTAGGCGTATCGATGACGATCGTGGCAAGTCTCATGAACTTGGCCAAAGCACAGTAAAGTGTATGCGTGGGATTCTCGAGTGCTGGGTGAAACAGTCAGCACGAGTGGAGGCTTTCAAGACACGTCAAAGTGCAGCCCATGCGCTTCATGTTAAATTCCACCTGACTACTGGTGAACCTGTGCTGACTGACGAACAATATCATCATCTGCAAATAGATGTCGTGTCACTTTATCTTCTATTTCTGGTCCAAATGATCACATCAGGACTACAAATTGTTTACACACAGGTATCAAATTATTTTATTAGCACTGTTATTAAATAAAATTTACCTTAGAAGTACCTATCTAGGTCCACCTCTACTGATTTGGTTTTATAGTATGGAATATGGAAAATAGATAATCTTCGAAACTATGTCATTATATATTGTGACTAGCTGTTCCGCCCGCGGCTCCGCCCGCGTGGATGTCGATTATCGCGTTGTACGACTCTACTCGATTCACTACTTGCCTCTCTATACTACTTTTCCTTGCTGTCATGACAACGGAAATTGTTAGCGATATTAGCGCCAATGTATAGAAATTTACCGGATCAATTGAGATTTATGATTATTACTCCGCTCCCTTGTATGGTAGCGTGATGATATATAGCCTATGTTACTCGTGGATAATGTAGCTTTCGAATGGTGAAAGAATTTTTAAAAACGGTCCAGTAGTTTTCGAGCCTACTCATTACAACCAAACAGACAAACAAACAAAGTTTTCCTCTTTAGATAATACTTTAATTTGGTTTCCTTCCAGGATGAGGTGGCATTTGTTCAAAATCTTGTGTATTACGTCGAACGTGCATACAGAACACCTGACTATGGTATGTGGGAACGAGGCTCTAAGTACAATGATGGGAAACCTGAAATTCACGCATCATCTATTGGTATGTAATGCGTAAAACTAACACTATGGTAAATAATTGTATTTGAAAATTAAACCAAGTTTACATTGCCACCCGGCTCGGTAGCTATTGATTATATTATAAAACTAGCTGACCCGCGCAACTTTGTCTGCGTCGCCCCGTTTTTGCAACATTTTTCATTCCTGCTCCGCACCTGTTGGTTGTAGCATGATGTTATATACATATAAACCTTTCTCTTTAACCATTCTATCTATTAAAACAAACCGCATCAAAATCCGATGCATAGTTTTGAAGATTTAAGCATACAAAGGGACGGAGAACGCGACTTTATTTTATACTATGTAGTGGTGGTCTCTATCAAATTCAGTTATCTTTGTAGCCAGTTCCCAAGCATTATTCTGGTTTCACACTGCCTATTTGTGACTCACTAAATATTGTTCAACCCAGGATGATTCCGTTAGATAAAATGATACACACTTAATAAACATTAAGTCACAAAATTTTAGTGCGAAGTATGGAACTGCTGCTTATTGTTTAGGTACTACAGACAGAATCCCAGTTCGCTGACATGCCGAAAGTTTTACCCTAAGGTCTGACTCCACTTCAAGTCGGTTACTATATTTATTTTTTATCTTATCAAGAATACATAAAATTAGCTCATCAAGCAAAGCCACACGAAGACGGCGCACAGTGGTTTGAGCCCATACAAGCGGTTGGACATAGGGTATTAAAAAAATTAAAGTCGTAATTTCAAAAAACTAATGAAGCCATTTCCTTCGTAAATAGAAGGTAAACAAATCCTAGCAGTATGACTTTTAAAGCTACCCTTACACTATGGTTAAGTTGGTTATAACTGTTTTCAATGTATGGGAAGTAACCTTTATATATGCATATCTTTAGATTTTGGCCCATTTTCGTTCTGGTTTTTTTATGACAGTATCTTATCATTATTTGCCACATTTTGTCCAAAGACACATAGTGCTACTTTTGTGCACTTTTTGAGATAAAAAATAAAATAAGGAAAATATGAAAAAAAAAAGTTTAAAATGCGAAAAAATACTCGTACACCTGCTGATCAACGAACGAGACTGTAGCGCGTGCTTTTCTCTTGGGGTAGGTTGGTCAAATGGCAGTTACTCACGTAAAAGCCAAGGGGTCTGGTCAACTTACCTTACTTGTAATAAATAGCTGATTGTAAATTAACCCATTACAGTCCTTCCTATAGTCCCGGGTCCTTTAAGCGGGGCGTGAAAAAGCATCTGATAAGGCCGCCAAGGTGAGTGCCACCATTGTAACATGCTACATGTCTCTAATGGTGACCCACTTTCCTGGACTTTGCCCTTAGCTTACCATCAGGCGAGGTGAAGTCAAATTGGCGTTTTCTAGATACAAAAAAAATAAAAATAAATAAATAGTAAGTAAAACGAATTGCTAACAATGTTTTTTTATATAAAATCTAGTAATGAATACGTTTCATTTTTTTTAATGTATCTATAAATCAATAGGTCACACTCACAAGTGCATTAAGTTGATGAATATTATGAGACATTGATATTTGAAATTAAATTGAGTTGTTTCCCCAAATTCTGGGGAATAAAATTAAGCTGGTATACATATTTTTAGAACTACCTACATAGGCTGTCAAATAAATTATCAAAAACTACCTACATTTGTTATATAGTTTTGTGATATTGTGAAGTATTGTATTGTGTTTAAACATAGATGGTTTATTAAAACTATTATTATAAAAATTTTAGAATGCCGTGAAGTGAAACCGGTAAAATTAATGAACAAAATAGTTTCTAAAAATGCAAGTGTTTATTTAAAGTGTCACATATAATTTTATATAAGAGGGTAAGTCCTTAGCATGACGAGGATATATAAATAGCGGTATGGGCTATCAAAAATTCAGTTGTATCTAATTACAATTTCACTAAGTTCTATCATTATGTCTTTCCGTGGTTTTGTAACGAATCTAGATCTCTATGTTGCTCTAAAGCAAAATGAACTAAATGATCATGAATACTTACTAAGTGTTCTAAAATCAAGCTGTAGTATTCAACTTTGCGATAGTTTTGAAGAAGAACTCAAAAACTGGTGTCGTCAGTTTTGTTACCGTGTCAGTGCTAGATGGAACAAGTCCAGAAGAATCACTGAAAAGTTCTTGAAACGAAATACAGAATGGCTGAATTCTGAAATTCAGTGGCCCGAGGGCGTTAAAGAAAACTTAATGACCACTGTAACTGATACTCTTGAAGCAGTGAGCACATCCAAATCGGATGCATCGACATCTACTTCTATATCTCCCCGAAAAAGATTTGAAAATCTGTCGAGTCGACAAAAAAGAAGACGTACTGAAGAACTTCGGGCATCTAATTCTCAAAATGAGCTATTATTTTCTACACAATGTGCTCTTAAGTCGGCTGGTAAAGAAGATCTTGCCAAAGTCTTAAAGTTTTTGTTCGAAAATCCAGAAGCGGTATCCAAAGTATCAAATATATAGATGGCCGAATGACACAATGTGAGATTTCTGTACCAAAAGCATTAGCCTTGTATATCTCAATGCGTCTATCCAAATGGCGCTATATTACACTGAGGGACTTTAATTCAAAAGAGGGTTTGTCAAGATTGCCTAGCTACTACAAATTATTAAAAGAAAAAAAATAATGTTATCCGATAAAGGATGATGTCATAATCACGGAAAATTCAGCAAAAATAAAACTACAATCTCTGTTAGATTTGACGGTAAAGAGACTTATCAAATCATCAAATATAAAATCATGTGAGCCACTCACGCTGTACAGCAAGTGGGGCATCGATGGAGCATCGAATCAAAATGTTTACCATCAAAGGTCTTTAGTGAGTAGTGAAGATTTGTCGATGGTAGTCATGGCAAGTCTCGTACCGCTGAAACTGATTGAATCAACAAGTGGAAATACTTTGTGGCAAAATGATCGACCCTCATCGACTATATATTGTCGTCCAATTTCATTCAAATTTATGAAGGAAACTGAAGCCAGTATCAAATCAGAAATAGCTGCATTTGAGTCCGAGATCTCAAACCTTAATCTAACCGCATACGAGAATATGAATGTAACACACAACTTGATGTTAACAATGATAGATGGCAAAGTTCATTCGTATATTTCTGAAACATCATCTGCGGTATGCGATCTGTGTAAAGCTCGCCCGACAGAAATGAATGATTTGGAAACAGTTAGAGCAAAACCAGTGCAAGAAGACCTTTACAAATATGGCCTAAGTTCACTACATGCGTGGATTAGGTGCATGGAGTGTTTGTTGCACATTTCATATAAAATTGAAATAAAATCATGGCAGGCAAGAGGCAAAGAATTGCAGCAGAAGATAAAAGAAAGAAAAGGAGTGATACAGGAGACTTTTCGTAGAGAAACTGGTTTACTATTGGATGTAGTCAAGCAAGGCAGTGGTAACACAAATACTGGTAATGCGGCTCGAAGATTCTTCGCTGATGCAGATACAACTGCCCGAATCACAGGATTAGACAAAAGGTTAATCCAAAGAATAGCTAATTTACTACAATGCATTTCTTCGGGCGAGCAAGTAAACTCCACAATGTTGAAAGAGTATTGCGACGCAACAGCAAATTTGTACGTTGAATTGTACCCATGGTACTACATGCCATCAAGCTTGCATAAGTTGCTGATACACGGCCCTGAAATAGTGAAGCATTTTCTAGTAGTGCCTATAGGTTTCTTGTCTGAAGAGGCATCAGAAGCCAGAAACAAGGACTTCAGAAATATAAGAACGAACCACACCCGAAAGTGTGGTAGTCTCGCAACAAACCAGGATATACTCAACAATCTTCTTTCATCTTCAGATCCCTTGTTGAGTAACATACGACAAAAGTACAACAAGATAGAAAGGAAGAAGTTATCAGAAGAGGTCCTAGCGTTACTAGTACAACCAGAAGTTGATGATCGTGATATTAATTTTATTGATATCTCTTCTGTGTATTCAGGTACAGATAATAGTGATAGCGCCTCGGAAGACGATAATGATGATGACTAGAACAAGTAAAAATTTTCTAAATCATTTTTATGTGGGTACCTTTACCATTTGTTACAATTTTGATGATTATTTTCGGTAAGTTTAGTTTTAATTCGAATGTTTATACTATAATTGTTTCGTATCAATCCAATATGCAATTTATATTTTATTTTTATTTCCCCCTTGGCTTTACGGGAGTGACTGCCATCTGACCAATCTATTCCGAGAGAAAAACTGCATCAGAGAATCGTATTTTTCGCATTTTATCCTTTTTTTTTCATATTTTCAATATTTTATTTTTTATCTCAAAAAGTGCACAAAAGTAGCACTATGTGTCTTTGGACAAAATGTAGCAAATAATGATAAGATACTGTCATAAAAAAACCAGAACAAAAATAGGCCAAAATCAAAAGATATGCATATATAAAGGTTACTTCCCATACATTAAAAACAGTTATAACCAACTTAACCATAGTGTAAGGGTAGCTTTAAAAGTCATACTGCTAGGATTTGTTTACCTTCTATTTATGAAGGAAATGGCTTCATCAGTTTTTTGAAATTACGACTTTAATTTTTTTAATACCCTATGTCCAACCGCTTGTATGGGCTCAAACCACTGTGCGGCGTGTGGCTTTGCTTGATGAGCTAATTTTATGCTAAATGGTCTTCTATTAACGGACGTGAGATTACCAAGGCCATTCCCGGTTTCGAGGTGGCTCTCTCGGGTGTAAAAACCACGGTTTCCCCATCTTGCTACTGCTTGCCGCCGCTACAAAGTCGCTTTTTATAAAAAGAAATAATCAACAGCTTCATGTTTCGCACCAAAATTTTGTGAATTTACTCCATTTGTTTAGGTACATAATAAATAAACGTAAACAATCTTTTTAATGTTTAAAGACTCCGTATAAAAATACTTTTCTGCTTTTAATAGCATTATAAGGACTAAAAACCAGTATCGAACCACTCGTTAGTAAGTTAGTTAGCCTAGTTTATTTTCTTAACATGTGTTTATATAAAAGTTGCCACAAGATTGTTTATATTTATTTAAGTAAGTACCTAAACAAACAGAGTATATAGTACTATTGATAATTATCTGTGTATATTATTTTATTTAATGGATTCAGGCTGGGTTCAGATTAGTACCAATTTATTTTGATTGCCAGGTACGGGGTCCCGACCCGGCACCCTGATATAATAACCTAATTAAGTCGTCTATCGTTGCTTGTAAATATGTACATATCTTATTGTTCTAGAAATTAGTAAAATACTATTAAATAGTCTATATCAATACAATAAAATTACAGGCATGGCTAAAGCAGCACTAGAGGCAATTAATGGCTGCAATCTATTCGGAGATAAAGGAGCTTCTTGGAGCGTAGTGTACGTAGACATCGATGCCCATAATCGCAATAGAAGCATTTTCGAAACAATGCTACCACGCGAATCTAGTTCCAAGGTAATTTAAATATAATATCAACTTCATGTAACCACTCCCCTGCTCAGCACAGAACTCTCTAGACTTCCTGGAAGAATACTTTCTATCGTTAGGTATAAATTGGGCTTATTCTTCTTGTAACACTAAGACCCTTATTACGTTAAGGAACTGAAAAAAAAAACTATGAGTTTTGTCAACGCTAATTGCATTTTTTTTAAACACAATGATGATACACATAATATACTTATTACGCGACTGGAGTTTCTCTATTTCTTACGAACTGAATATGACAAGTGAATCTCTTCCCGTAAGTTCGCTATAATTCTGCCTACTCACAATTATAGTCGTGTTTTTGTTTCAGGGTGTCGACGCTGCCTTGTTACCAACAATATCATTCCCCGCATTCGCGACTCACGAAGAACACTTAGTTCACCTAACTAAAACTAATATTTTGAGGCGTTTACAAGGGAAGTGTGGCTTTAAAAGATTCAGTCGTGATGGATACAAATGTGTTTTAGAAGATCCTCACAGAAGGTTTTATCGCGAGGGAGAATTAAAGGAATTTGAAGGCATTGAATCCGAATGGCCTCTATTTTATGTGATGATGATTATTGATGGTGTATTCCGCACACTACCCGATCAGGTTGAAGAGTACCAGAAACTTCTTAAAGCTAGAATTTACATGGATGAACATGGTGGTATGTACTTATTACAAGTACCTATCTACATTAAATCAACATACAGGAATTAAAAGCTTGTGCACTTTTTTTAATTCTCTTAGATCCTGTTATACCTTGGTACTACTACGTGCCGCGGGAGGCGATCGATGCTGAGCGCAGTGAACCTAACTCGGCTCGTAGGCTGCCTGCAAGTGAGTAAAGTAGAACTTTAATAAATTAATATTGACGATAACAGATCATCATTAGGGTGTTCGTGATCTTGAAACTGTTAAAATGTATTTGAATTATTTTATCTGTATATTGAAGATATCATCATACATAATTATATTTACAGACCACCCCAGTGACAATAACGAAAAAGGTAACAACGTAATCGCATTGAGAATGCTCCTGTTTTCTTATTAAAACATTTTTCGTATTTTTAAATAACCATTAACAAAAAATCAGGCAAATTTTTGGACTCTTCTGAAATATACACATATCTTTTGGTTTTCTTTTCTAAAGCATTGTGATGGATTCTTAGCCCAGTTCTGAGCATTACTCTCGCTAAAAAGTTTAACTAGCCCTAGCCTGCGCCGAGTGCTAAAATAATGCTTACTAGTTTTTCTTCCTTTATGTAGTGACTAATATTGCTTTTAAAATTAACTTATTTTTGTGTTTTTAAATACCTATTAAACATTTTTAGTTGAGTTTTGACACCCGTTTTACGTGCTTGTAACTTGTTAGAGCTAGAGCAGAGTGGTGTGGTTTAGTCAATGGTGTTTAGGTGAAATATGATAGACAGGCTGTGGCCGAGTCGTAAACCAATCAAAACGTTGAGAAATTAAAATAGTTCTTCACATGCTTTATAATCATGACATTGTGAGTTTGATTTTAATAACGATATATTAACTTGGTGGTGTTGGTGGCGGATAGTTAGGTACTTGGTTGAATATGGCATCATATATAAAGATATGTTTATTTGGAACAGTTTCCTAAGTAATTGTTATAGGTAAGCTGTTTAGCAGATGAGGATGTATTATACACGGGCGGATCATGCCGTTTTAACGTTTTCATCACGACTCAGTATAGAACTTTTTAGGACACAGTTGTTTCACAAATTATTTTAGGTAAAATAGTTATTAGTTAGCAGTAAAATAGGTAGTTAGTTATTAGTAGTTTAGGTTTTAGGTAAAATATCACATAATAGTGAGCAGTAGCCTTAGCACGAAATACTATCGAATTCGTAATGTAAAAGTATCGACAGAACGGAGCTTTCCGATTGACGGGCTAAACACGCACACAGGTTCACAAGAGGCAGGCTGCCAATCACAATGTTCCGTTCTCTCGAAACCTTTACATTAGGAATTCGATAGGAGTTCATGCTAGTGCTACTGATGGTCGTCTTTACAATCGAGTGATACTAGGATCGAATTCTGGCCCTTAGGCTACCGACGTGAGTCTATTTGTAACAGAACCATACATTATACCTTGAGAGATTAGTAAATACTAGTATTCGGTTGCTTATATTCTTTAAAAAAAAATTGCATCTCTAAATTAATTATCAAGTTTACGCTAATATTATGTTCACCCAGACACAGGTGGTTTGTTCCTGTGGGCGCAATCGCTGTTTGTACTGGCGCAACTACTGACGGGAGGATTGCTGCACGTGAACGAACTGGACCCTATAAGAAGATATCTGCCGTCCTATAATCGCCCAAGACGTGCTGGACGTTATTCCGCTTTTCAGGTAATTTATTCATATTTCCTTTGAGATAGGCTTGTCTCCTATAGACCGACCGATCACTGTATGTGGCGGAAGACGAAGGATAGAAAGAGAAAGAATGGGAATGAGCCGAGAGCGAGCGAGATACCGTCGCCGTGAGCGTTGGCGACTAACTCACCAAGTTCGATGTCGATACTCATAGCGGTATAGCGGTCGCAGTCGATCTATGCAATTTAATTAAAAATCTAATTCAAACATAGGTAGCTGATTAATGTGTTGGACGCTATTCTGTTTGTTGCGTCTACTTCAATCATTATAAACAATTAATTTTCAAATTACATTTAGATTTGTTTTATTTTCATGCAGGCCAAACCCACATTTGTAAGTACCACGATTAAAAAATGTTCGCATGCTAAAGTCGAATCGTGATGGTCTCCGTGCAAAATGCATGGATTATATTCGCATGAATATAATACTATGTATGTACTATAATATATTTACATCTTAATATGTTTAACTATTTTTTAAGTTATAATGATAGAGTTTAGTATAGTAGTACAGAATTTGCATGTGTTTCTAATTTGATACGGTTAGGTACGATATATACCTATGGTAGTGGGTAAAGGCGTGGCGGTAGTGAACGCGACTGCTACGCAGGAGGCGCAGGCGCAGGTTCGATCCCTCCTCAGTGCAACTATTTATATGCATGAATATGGCCATTTGCACTGGTCTGGTTGTGCCTCGGAGAGCATGTTAAGCCGTCGGTCCCGGTTGCCATACGCACAACCATGGCTGTTGTTACTTGTAATCGGAGCCCTCAAAAGTCCGATTGACCTAACTATCGAACTTCGATGTCGCCAATTTGGTTTTGTAGGTCCGATGACAGTCGCTTCACGGAAAATATCGAAGTTAGTTTGACTAAAAACAAAAAGCCGACCCTAACTGAGTTGGGAATAGGCCTAATAAGTTACCTGTAAGAAGTGGAATTTAAATTGTCTATTGACTATTATTTATTTAGTAAAATCATCATGTGTCGTTTATAATGGAAACATGACTAGCTAGCTTAAGTAAAAGGGTTAACTTATCTTGTCATGCAGATAGCACAGCAAACACAATTAACACAATCTCTTGTCTTTGTTATGCTTATGTTGTATGCTATCTTGTGTTTGACGGTTACTGCTTCGGTACCATTTTCAACTTCTGTTCATTTCATACTAGCCATTGTCCGAGATCCGCTCGCTAATTCATTAAATTTCAAATATAAATATAGACTGGCGTAAAAGCTTCGCAGAGATCTATCGTAGTATTACCAGTGGAATAGAGTCAAGTATACCTGTAAGGTAAAAAAAAAACTGTTTAAAAAGAAATCAACTTCTTCATCATCAGTCGCACTCACCCGAAGCTTTCACCTCGCAGTCTGGAGTCCGCTTTTTCCAGTCGTAACTGTGCGTTTATCTGAACTTCGATATTTTCCGTGAAGCGACTGCTATCTGACACTCACAACCCATTGATGATATCAAAGCATTGCAGTTAGAACAGTTGTTGGACTTTTCCGGGCTTCAATTACCGGTAACCGGGACGTCGGTCTTAACGTGCTCTTCGAGGCAGACTGTACTATGCAAATAGCTATATTCATACATACAAACATTTGCACTGAGCGGGGATCGATCCCGCGCCGCCTGTCCGCAGTCTGTCCGTGTAAATGTGCAAAGGAATCACTCGCATCACATACTGCGTAGTCCTAAAACACATGCTTGACTGAGACTACATTTGTATAAAATATATTTTTACAGGGTATAGCAACCGACCTTGTGGTTCAAGTTGTATTGATAGCAGAATCTATGCGACTGCAAGCCATGATGGGCACTTACGGCATACAAACTCAAACCCCTCATGAAGTGGAACCCGTGCAGGTAAAACCTTCTTACCCATCCCGCAACATACTTTTTGTTTATATAAAATGATTACTTTCTAAATTTATTGAATGTTTTATGTAATTAGGTTAAGAACCAACATAATTAATACCCATACATAACCAAAGCACCATTTCTTTGAAGGTATGCAGCTCCACACAATTAGTTCATGTATACAGAGAACTGGGTGTTTGTCCAAAATTGAAACTAACTGGACGTCCTATTAGACCTGTGGGATCCCTCGGTACAAGCAAGGTAAAATATTTGAATATTACCTAGAACTACAGTACTGATCTGGTGAGCTACCATGAGTTTTAAATCCGGTCAATAATTGAACAGTTGCCATTTTACTAACTGCATGAATAACGTGTAGTAGAGGAAACACTCGTGTCGAGGCTTAATCTTCGCACTTACGGAATATTGCACATACGAAATCATATCTCCCCGGGTAAAGTCTTGCTTTGAGGGGTGCTGGCAATTCGGCATTCCTTTCTATTAAAATGACTGTCGTTGGGATTGTTAAATCCTGGGTGGGTTGTAATGGATTTCCGCCATGTGACGCCTACTTCTATATCTTATATTGCATAAATAGGTAAATACGTAACCCCAGATAAATATATTGCATAACACAGTATGACCGTTCAATTATTGACCGGTTTCAAGACTTTATGGTACAGGCCCCGGTACTAGACCCCGATTTTACTAATTGTTACCTTTTGTCAAACCACTGAGATTATAAAAACTGCTATTGAGTTATAGGCATAATATACAAAGGCTTGAAATTCAAAATTAAATTAAAAGAGTTCATTACATCGTTTCCTTCACTCTACACGATTTACGGACCTGTTCTGTCTCTTTTATTGTACATACTTTCCATAAAATCTATCTTAAAAGCGTATCTGAGAGGAAGCGGAGATCAAGGGCAACTGTTACCATTAGCTTAATTTCTATGAACTTTACCGACTTCAAGATTTTGCTACAGATATACAGAGTATGCGGCATGACAGTATTGTGTTACCCGCTCATATTCGAAGTGTCGGAGTTCTACCTGTACAGAGATATGGCGCTTCTAATTGATGACATAAAGACCGAGCTCCAGTTTGTTGGAAAGTAAGATGTTTTTGTTTATGTTTTAAATATTATAATGTGCTCACTGTAGGTACAGTCTTACTATGAACTCTACATATGGGGTAATGATAGCCTATTAGTGCTTAGTGTCTTGTACAGTGTAGAATTGTACGGTTTTTCTTGGCCACACTAAATAATTGTACTAAATGTAGTCCTTCGAGACGGGATTATACAATATGCGTATATTGCAAGAACTACTTTTGCGTTACTAACATACTCGTACCTACTTATATCTTTTTTTCGTTTAACTAAATTAGATCAATCTATTTATCATCAAAAAATTTCCTTACGTGCGTGCGTTAGTGCGTGCGTGCGTGCGTGCAGACGTAAGTGTGTGTGTTTAATTATATAATATTAAATTTATATGACGTGTCCAGATACTGGCGGTTATCTGGTCGGCCGACAGTATGTCTGCTGGTGCGCGAAGAGCACATGAGGGACCCACAGTTCAAACACATGCTAGATCTGTTCGCATTGCTCAAGAAGGGACACTGCGACGGCGTCAAAGTACGGCTTGGCCGATTGCAGAATTTGATTTCTAGCTCTTGTATGGGTAAGTAGCACAACATTTATGTTACTCTGCCTACTTATTGTTGTTTGCGGGTCGGCGCTCTAAGTAAGATATTAGTCAAGTTAAAATGACAGCACACTTCGTGTTGAGTGAATTTGTAATTAAATAATTGAAATTAATGCATAGAAGGATTAAATATAATACCGTAATAATAATGATATAAGAGGTTTGAATATAATATAGGATTCATTGTGTAAGCATGTAAGTAATGATTCTGTAATGTGGTAGTTGTGTGGATTTCTTGGGAAAGGAAATGGAATAAATGCATTCGTTTATGATATGATGGAAGAATTCTTATTGATTAAAATCTGTCCCGAAGTGTAGCTAATAGTCTATATGATAATAGGCACATTTTTGTAATCAAAACATTATTCAACATATTCCTGGTAACCGGTAGATTACTGACAAAATGCTAGCTTCAAGACCCAGTACATATGTTCACATAAGCTGTTTTTTTTTAATATTATTATGGCAGCAACTTTTAAAGTTGACAATTGTCCGCAGAACACTTAGACTTCATGAGTCAAGGCGATTTCCCTACAGAAATGTTCTCACAGTTTCGCCAGTTAGAACACGAGTACATCGGCTACCAATCCCTGACGGACGTTCCCCGCACACTCACTTACCGAGAAGATAGCCTCTGTTACGACTCGTACCGACACCGGGCCACACCAGACGTGGTCGCCGCCCTAAGATCGACGGACAATATATTTGCCCAGTGCCAGCTTTGGGGAATATTGCTGGAACGGGAGGGACCTTTATTTGAGGTAAAATGTTAATTATTTTGTACATTTACAACTTTAGTAATGTTTACGTGATGTAAATGTTTGTCAGGCATGTCGTAGTTAATACGTACAGTTTATATTTCCGTAGCTTATATTTTAGCATTTGGTGGGGGGGTTGAAGTCTTTTTTTTACCCTTTAAAATCTGATTATCACCTTGATTGGCCATGTATGCTCCTCTCCAACCCATAGGCTCCACCAACATCTTTGGCGTTTAAGTCGAAGTCCCCTGCAACTCAGTACACTTACTGATTAGAGAACAATGCACTGATGCAGGTTCTCCTCTCGAGGTCATACGGTGAATTGCTTGGTTTTGTGAAATTATTGGAAGGTGGAGTAGCAAAGTGGACTCCGAGTTTACGCTCACTGCAATCGCTGTACCGCTGTACCGACCGTCAGATTTGGTTTGCTTGCCGCCAACACTCCGGCGGTATTTCGCTTATTTTTCTTTCCCTTTCTTTACCTCGTCCCTCGCCAGCGGTACCTACAGCGGTCGCGGTGAGTCTATAGTATGACTATACTTTACGATATGGACGATACAGGTGAACGGCACGAACGCGCTGGATTCCCTGAAGAGCTTGTACCACAGCGCGGGCGTGCTTCGCCACTGGCGCGCCGTGCGGTACTGCTCGTCGCTGCTCAACCACACGGTGGACTCCATCAGCCCCTTCATCACTACCGTGCTCGTCAACGGGAAACAGGTAAGTACCTGCTTCTACAGGTTTGTGTGATAATGGCTTCTATGTAAAATTACTACTAAATGGCTTGTAGTGTACGGAACGAAAATTTTGGTATCGAATTAGGTAACTAACTGACCAGCAAAATGGCAAATGACGCTACAAAAAGATGCGCTAAAGCTATACAGATAGGCGTCAAAGTACATTACTCATTTATCTTTTCTGTGTCCCATTTGTTATTCAAAATTCATTTCTACCCGACACTAATTTTGTTGTTAGAAGCTTTTCCAGTATACATAGTTAAAATTACATTCCTGCAGTAAAGGACTGTAAAAATTACAACCATTCTTAAATCAGAATCTAAAAATCTAAGCAAGCCATGTAAACGCTAGGACATTTCCATGAACCAATTTCTATTCTGAATTTCCATTGCAGTTGACAGTGGGTGTTATCGGGCAAAAGGAGACCGTCTTCGATAAGCCCATGACTCCGGGCGAGATTCAGTCCGTGATGTACTCCACCATACAACCGTATGACGTCATTGGCGCGGTATTACAGCAGGTGAGTCTTGCTCTAAGTCACAAGTTTTATAGACAGTGCTGACAATTCAATCATAATCAAATTCGTGTACCCACAAGGTAACACTGCAGTTGAGATTATTAATATTCATGTTAACCGGTTAAACGTAAAGTGGGCTCACGCGGGTACTCGGTAGGTAATGTAATGACCAGGATTCGAAGCCTCACGATCGTAGGGCTAAATCCTTAACTACTGAGCTGCCGCCGCAATAGAAGTATAGATAAATATATCTCATGATAAAATAGTCGGAGCTCAAGAAGTTAGTCACTTTTCTGTTTACTAATTTTACTATCGAAATATGTAGTGTATTCCGCCCGCGTGGCTGTCGGTTATCGAGACCTAAGCGCCATCTGTGCAACCTAAATTCTATATTAGGTACTAATCATAACTCAGGTACCACTTACCCGATTGCAATCAAATAAACGTAAGATTTTAAGTTGGTCCAAATCCCTTGAAACAAATAAACCGCATCGAAATCCGTTCAGTGGTTTTTGCGTCCATCGCGGACAAACAATCTTTTGACAATTATATAATAGTATAGATAGATATTTCGCCAATAAGTTAGTAACAAGTAAAAATTAACTTTGTCTTCACACGAATTGTGATTAAATAACTACACAGAAACGGGTCTCAAATATGATACACTTTGCAGGAAATAGTGTTATACAGCGGTCGTCTGATAGCCACTAATCCGGACATGTTCCGCGGCATTTTGAAAATTCGCGTGGGCTGGGTGCTGGAGGCTATCCGTATCTACTTGCAGCTGTTCCCTGAAGAGAAAAGAGGCGACGGAACCATCGAGAGCTTATCACCATACAAGCTGCGCACGCTGTTGCAAAGAGTACTCACCGTTTCTGATTGGGCCGATGAACGAGGGTAACTGCATTATTGATAACACGCTTATGTACTTCTCCACGATATTTTATAATTGTACCTTACCGGTTTCGCCTTGCGGCTTTCGCAAAGGTTTACATTGACCAATTTTGTAGTAAGTACAAAATAGGACATCAATTTAATTCAAATTAAGAAAAACCGGTGATACAAAAAATGCTATATTTTATGTAAATTTGTAATTTTTCTAATAAAATCTAATAAAAAACGTTTATTTTAGACTGACGCCCCTACAACGAAGACAACTAGAAGGGTGCTTATGTCGCGTGCCGAAGCACTTCTACATCCAAGTATGGGATATTCTACTGCGTACCCCTAAAGGAATCATTATTCAGGTATGAACATAACATAATGCTTTTACCGAACCTGTGATTTTATACCACACGTAAGTACAGGCCCGTCAAGGTCATCATGCGAGGTCGCACATCATTATTGATATGATCACATTTGTAACCACACAAGGAAAGAACCAAGGTTATCTGTGAATTGAAGTGGTTAAACTTCTTTTTCGCTGACTGTATTAATCAATTTTAAGTGCGCTCATAAATGGTCCAATTCTACTTCCTGAAACAATATTCTAAATATATTTGGCAAAGACTAAAATATATGTATACAATATACGTATATTTTTCAGTCTATACCATTGTGTAACAAATCAATAATACCGAACCGATCGCACGATAATATGAAACAATACCTACTGCTACAAACTGTGTTAATCAAAATTGCACACTGCATACTTCAAAATGTTTTATGCGTTATTTTATGTTTTCACAATCACAGTTACTTAACTACCCTTGCAGTACTACGTTTAATGTGATCTGTTTGTTGAATTTCTTAATATTCGTAACTAAATAATGACACATACCTAGTTACTATTGAATTTATGTAAATTTATATAAATTCGTCAGAATATTCAACCAGATTTCTTTTCCTGAGCTGAGTGTTAAAATATACATATAAGTTACATATACGCCATAGAAGTTCACCTGCTAGTCGTTAGATCTATACATATACACTATGCTGATTGATAAACGACGCACCGGCATTAGGCCTTATAGCGGCCCGGCCCCCGTAAATACGAAATAAACCGAACTATAGAAAGGTCTACTCTTGCAAAATTTACATTAAACTATCGTCAGTGCACAGCTTCGATACTGTAGGTGTTTTTTTCAGTTATACTTAATCAGAAAAAACCCTGAGCGTGAGTTGACACCGACCGGATTAGACGGACAACACTGTCTAGATGGCTTGCAGGAAACTTATGAATAAAATATTGTGGAATAAGTAGTACAAGAGATTCATTCATTCAAATTATGTTAAAAAAGTTCCAAAATATGAATGTAGAGGACTTTAGGAGGTGAAGTCGGCCCAAAAAAAATGTATGGATTGTATGAAAGAAGATATGGCAAAGGACTGAGTAAATGATAGCTGATAGAAATGTGTAGAGCAAAATAACATGTTTCGCCGACCCCAATTAATTGGGACAAGAACAGGGAGATGAATCTTCATCTTATGAGTGCAAGAGACTGTTTAATTTTTTATTTTTTTTTTTTCATTTTATAAATAGTGTGTCTTGCTCTCAGGGTCAATCCATCCCTGCTGATCCCACGCTAGTGAACATGTCTCGTTCGGAGCTGTCGTTCGCTCTGCTCGTGGAGGAGGCTCTAGTTCGAGTGGAGTCTGCCGCGCGACGGCAACTCTGCGTCGAGTTGTTATGTGTTTTGGCAACCATTCTGCGGCGGAACCCCGAGTTGTATCTCCAACAGCCCCTACATGTTGACAAACTTGTTGACGATGCGCAGTACACATATGCAAAGGTAAGCTAAATATTTATGTGAAACCAAACCAAATAACAACACATGTACTGTAAACAACACCCTGGTGTTGTTGCAGAATTTTTCGTTCTTTTTATGTAATCTCATACTGTTAAAACAGAACCTTAATGTTATCAAAATAAATTTAAAATTTAAAAATACTTATAATCATAACTTAGGTATTTTTTTACGTTACGTAACGTTATAATACAGTTGGCCATAGTAGAGAACTTTTTTCTATTACGATACAACTTCAGGTGGGCCAAGGTGGTTTCAATGCAGTTTTTCTTTATGATCTGATGACGCGACGATGATCTGATCAGCAAATGAATTTTGGTGGTTATAATGAAATACAAGCATACACTGTAATTTTACACAAATTATATTAACTTTATCATGAGATTTGATAAAGTAGGCAGTGTATGCACTGCACAAGTTTAGCGGGAGTCAGGGTAAAGAATGAGAAAGAAAGAACATGACGACCATAGTGTATAGGACGGCCTGTGCGACGGCGGTACACTCGAGTTTTTCTAGACCAAATGCATGACGAAAGGGGGGAGTGCGTAGCGCAACTTCCGATTTGGTCAGGCCGTCGCCAACGATACCTCGCTCGCTCTCTCTCGAGTCATGTTCTTTCTTTCTCTTTCTTTACCCTGTCCCCAGCTAAACTGTGCACACCTAGGGCGTGGTACAATGGTCACGGTCGGTCTATAGTTCAAATGATAAAGTAGTGGTGGCGATACAGGACAGCGGGCTGACGGACAGCAACGCGCTGAGTAGCGCGGGCGTGGGCGTGTCGGTGGGCTACCTGGCGCGCGCCGTCGTCAACAGCGTGCTGCAGGGAGCCGCCTCCGACCTGCTGCCCGCCGCGCAGCCCTCCTGCCTCGTGTCGTGAGCGATGAGCACGCACTACCTCGGCACACACACACATATCTTGGACTCAAGACGCGACAGAAACAAGCCATTAAGGTGGGAACAAATTATCGGACGCGTCCGTAAGCCGCGGCTGATACAAGCAAGCTCCTTGTATCTGAGTAGTACAAATAAACGAAACTGTGCAAACTATCGGTCATAAGTAGCGGAAGTGACCATGAGCCGTCCTTGAGCGCACGGACGTCCGAATAGAATGTGGCCGGCTGGATATTTTAGCTTCCGCGGCGGACGGTGTGAACGGGGAGCGTCTATGTGTTGTCTCTGTCACTGCTTGACAGAGACATACGAAGACAATCGTGCACATTATTAACCGCGTCCGCCAGCCGCGGGTTACGGACGCGTCCGATAATTTGTTCCCACCTTTAGCTATTGTTGTGAATCTATGATTGGTGGATTTGAGCTCATCAACCGCCGTAGCATCCCGTGCTATCCCCAAAAGTTTCCTCAAAAACGCGTACTACGTAAATAGAGATTTTGAGCACATTTTAGGTCCATAATTATATTACGTATATATCATGGATTTATCATCCCGGGTGTACACTGCACGACAATAGTAGTTCAACTAATAGGGAATATCCATATGATTCAAATAGCGCGTTTTTATATGGAGTCTTTGCTCTTAAATTTACGTACATATTAATATTTTTTACTTCATATAATTACCTTGATTAAGAAAATAAAAAAGTGCTAAAAATAAGAGGGAAAGTCAGGTCTGGCGTCAAAGTACATAATCGGCTAGAATGAAATGAAATGAATGAAGTAAATATGTAATTAAAAATAAATCACATGCATATTGCCTATTCTAATTTCTGACCTCGAGCGCACACAACGGCCTGACCGACATTTTATCAAAGAGTTGGGTGGTAGGTATAGATAATATAGCCATTGGAAATTGGTTTGCTATATTGGCCAGAGGGCTAAATACTTTTCATAATAAAAATTTGAGAGATTGAGATTAGCTCCAGACTGATTTGAATATATATGCGTATTGTGTATAGAAATGATCGACTTTTTATATCATTTTATTTTCGGATGGTTACTTATTGGGTCACCAATGTTTTGTTAAATACATACGGTATTGGTAGGTCATTTTTGCACTCACCGCCAATTTTGTTCGGTTGTGTTGTACATTACAGAACTCCGCTCCAATACCTTTGGACTTTGAACTTTGGACTTTGGATAATAATCTATTACGTACAGTCAGCGACGGAAACTCATACACATTGTCAGATAAAATGATACACGGGGAGACATAAGATAGTTTTTAAATATAAAGTAATCTCAAAATATATAGGTATTATATGTTCATTTTAGAAGGAAAGATATAATTGATATTTTAAATCGTGACTAACATATTTACTTGGAGTTGATAAGTTACTGCCAATAGGGATGTTGCCTACTTTTACATATTTTATTTTATTCTCAAAAAATTATCACTAATAATATAATAGGTATTCTAGGATATAAAATTCTTCGACAAGTAGTTTAAGAGATCATTGGTTTTGAAAATTCAAGGATTTCGATACATGCACGTC
This sequence comes from Pelosia muscerda, assembly GCA_963691645.1. Classification (NCBI taxonomy): domain Eukaryota; kingdom Metazoa; phylum Arthropoda; class Insecta; order Lepidoptera; family Erebidae; genus Pelosia; species Pelosia muscerda. The sequence continues at coordinate 14,163,627 of OY829100.1, forward strand.
GCCTGCATGTATCGAAATCATTGAATTGTATGGAGCGCAAAAGAATATTGCATGTTTTAACTCGGTCTGCGTTGCGTTTACACGTGTATTGTTCTTACCTAATTTAACTAATCAAAATTTCATAAACAATCTAAATAGTAATAAATTTCAACATAATTCATTATTTACATTTTGATCTGTGTACTTTGGGAACTTTAAATAATGAAAAGTTATAGTTTTAGTTTAGAGCCATATATTAAGCAGAACTGGGAAGATTCAGTCTAGGTTGTCTGATTCTTCCCAGTTCTGCTTTTGACAAGGTTGTCAACATCCCTATTTAAGTATGTCACACAGCTATCGGTAGGGCTATATGATTTAGGATCGAAACAAAACTGTGATGCAGCGTGGTAAGTGAATCTTTTAGAATTACAGGAACTATAAATACTTCTGTAAAATAATTTTGTTAATATGTTATACAAATAATCATAAGATAAGAAAGATAGATAAAATGTTGTATAGAAATTGTTATGTATTGATAAATAATGCCATTTTATTATTAATGTACAAAATCATTTAAAAATATATATATATATATACATAATATGCTTAAATAAGCTTATTTATAGTTGTTCGCGCGATGTTACATTATATTGACCAGATGGACACGTCGATCGGTATATCAGGTACAATAATAAAATGAATCAGATAATTATGTAATATAAAAGTGTTGATTTATTTTGATACACTGCACTGTATGTCAATTTTACTTTTGATGGACATTATAAAGGTCAATTCATACTACAGTAGATCGGAGCGGACATAAAGTTAAAATATATTAGTAAGTCACGCTTATCACATCCATATAATATTTATTATCTCTTCCGATATAAAAAAACGCGCAAATCGCGTGCGACTGGTGGACGGGACGGAACGTTGATTATAAAAAAAAGTAGATTGGCTTTATTAAACTGTGGTATGTATTGGCAGTTGACATTTAATACGAGTATAGGTACTATCGACAATTAACATAACGTTATTATCTAATCGTAAATGTAGTATATTATGGCATTAGTAATCTAAAGTTATATTGCTCAGTCTTATGTAGGTATTGTTTTTATTCATTGTTCATTATGTGGTTAAAATTTTATCAAATTATATTTTATAAAATAAAGAAGTGTTCCTATGTATCAAAATGTTTCATTTTAATTCCAATTCACTCTATTCTGGGATTTTGCGTATCTGTCCTTCTGCTACTAACCCATTTATTTTACTTCCTACTAATTTAAACTGTTTCATACCTTTATACTGAAAAGCTGATCAGATTTCAGAGATGGTTAATATTTTGGGTAACATAACGCTAAGTCAAAGCGAAGCGTCGTGCCTTATTTCAGCTAGTTCATAAACATGTATGTAAATATGCATGTAATAAAGTGTAGTTTGCGTGTACTAAGTAACGTCCATCGCTTTGACTCTGCGCCAGTGTCACTGTCAGGTATGTAATACGCCCCCTAAAATCCAACCACAAGTCTTGATCGACCTAAACTCGTGGAGGGCGGCCATACGGAAACAAATTTCCTGACGTGGTTAATGTGGCTCTGGTGGACGTCGTTAAAAACTTGTCATTAGTGTCTTCGCATTATATTACGTTTACCATACTAGAAAGTGGCAAAATTGCCACGATTCTATTACAGAAGACATTTTAAGAAGAAAAAAGAAGTGTTAGGTATACCTAAGCTGGGGATGGCTAATAAATAAAGACAATATTCTACAATCAAGGTGTTTTATTTTATAAAAATTAATCACAATGTATTCACAGGTAACGCAAAATCGTTCACACAAACTGACTTTGTTCATACCATCACACTCATTTCACTACTAGAATAAATTAGTTGGCATTATGGCTACTATAGTCCATTATATATTTTATTATTCGGTGTTTGTCGAAGTAATTTCCGTAATGCTGAAAAAAACATAAATAACATTAGATAAAATAGTATCAGTAAGTACACAATACAGACTGAAGTAGTCTTAGAGTTATCATTTTAAGCACTTAGACTTGTGCTCTCCAAAGCATGGACCCCTCATGCTTTGGAGAGCACATTATGCTGCCAGACCCAGTAGTCGCACAAACATAATGTGGTAATCATTATGGGTAATTGATATTCTAAAAAGACTCAGGAAAGAATTTCGATATTGTATGTGATTTATGAAGTCAGACAGCACTTGGTTCACAAAAAATATTGAAGTTCATGCATGTCATAATTACATTCAAAAGTCATGTCAAATTACCTTCTTTTTCTTCATCAGAGAAGTCTTGTTTAGGGAAATCAATATCAAAAGTGATATATAGATTTCCATGGAGATTGTTGTTTTCAAAGTTGGGCATTCCTTCACCCTTCTTACGGACACGGGCTCCAGCCCATGTAACCTTATCTCTAGTCACAGACACCTTGTGCCCATCCAGATGTACTAATTCCATTGTGAATCCAGTTAGTGCATCCTAGAAAAATAGAATAGTGTTCATTCAAGATTATGAAACATTGCCAAACGTAGTACAACCTTCACCTTTATGGCTTGAATTTTTAGACAGAACTTTTTGACAGCAAACTTTTTAATAAAAATAAATAAATAAAGACCCGAGTACTGCTGTACACCAGGCATGTTTATATGTATTTTTACAATTTTGATATTGCAGTTAGCTGGGAGTGTGTAAATTTTGTAATCAGACAAATTAAGTATTTTATATTTCAGTTTTAGAGCTTGTCACCTGTACTATATACAAACCTGTAAAGATATTGTGACATTTGTGTAGAGGTCATCCAACTTGCGTGTGAACTGTGGATGCCTCTCTGTGTGGAAGACAAATATTAAGTCTCCTGGTTCTCCATCCATATGTGGTTCACCTTCTCCCCTTAAACTAGATTTGTGACCATCAGGGGCCCCCACTTCAACCTGAAATAACAATCAAGTGGTATGTTTTGTCTACTATTGTATATGTAAATATAGTGCAGGTGCTGTACCTTTAAATACACTATTGTTAAAATACAATAAATTATAATTGTAATCATGACACTTGGTCATACAATCTAATTTAATGTCAACATCAGTTATAAGTTCATCAGTTCGCCTGATTTCAATATACTTGGATGTTAGGAGAATTAATGTGTATAATAAAACAATCTTCATTACCAGGTATATCAAAGCTTAATATGTAAATGTTTATCTAATGTGTGTTACAGCATATATTGTAATATTCTTTACATTATTGCATACATGGCTATTTGTATTCTATAATATAAAACACATAAATATAGCCATGCATGTATATCCTTGCAATGGTAAGCAGAGATATCATAAGACATAGACATAACAGCATTTTTTCTTATGTCATAAGTTGCAAGTTAATGCACTTAATGTTAGTGCGCTCAGTGCCAATATTGGTATGCATGATTATGGCTATTTGCATTAGTCTGGTTGTGCCTTGGAGAGCATGTAAAGTCATTGTCCCTGGTTGTCATAGGAATGTCTATGGTATTCATTATAGAGGATATGGGTAAAACCGCCCATACAGAAGGGCTGATCACCTATCTGGTCAACAGCGTTCCCACTGGAAGTAGTGCATTTAAAGAATAATAAAATTGTCATTAACAAAATATGATACCTCAATCTCCAACAGCCTCTCCTCATTGACGAGCTTAACATTAGGACACTCATCACACACAGTCTGCTGCATCATCTGGAACCTGCCAGGGCCCAAATTCCTTGTCACCATCTCCTGTCTGCAGTTGCATTTTCGGGTACCTGATGCTGGTTTGATCACAGGCTTATTTCTTGTTATCTATTAAAGTGTAATGACAGTGGTTAATAAAGGTCTTTAATTAACTTGAAAGTGAATGTCGTTTATGCAAGTGCTTATTAAATACAATATACATTTACCTCTATGAAATTGCCGTTATAGAGTTCTTCCAGGGTGACTGTAAGTTCCATGACGATATCACCACCGCGTGGCGTTTCATGTTGCTGTTGCTCACCACCAAAGTGGAAGCCAAAGTCACCGAAGAAACTAGCAAACGGGTCGTTGTTATTCATCATACCGTCTTTCTTCAAGCAATCTTCTCCACAACGATCATATAACTCGCGCTTCTCAGAATCCGAGAGAGCCTCATACGCTGCACCAAGATCTTGAAATTTTTGAGAGGCATCAGGGTCATCTTGATTTTTATCGGGATGTAATGCTTTTGCTAGTTTTCTGTATGCTTTCTTGATTTCATTGGTCGTTGCCGAACGCGATACACCGAGAATTTGGTAAAAATCCCGACCGGCCAACGTCAATACTACTGCAGATGTTATATAAATTAAACATATATAGGCAGTGTTACTGAACATTTTGATATTGTTACTCCTAGGAACTAATTTGGAACCTAAGTTAAATTCAATAAAAATTTTATTTTACTTTCAACACATTTCGCCTTTTGACAACACAGTACCACTTTGACTGACTTGACAAATAGGCGGCTACAGACAATTCGTCCGGTTCCTATTGGCTCTTGTTACGATTAGACGTGAAGGAGCTTATATTTACATTTTAAATTATCAATTTATGATCTGTCCCTATAGAATACGGTTGATATTGAATTGTTTCAAAATTTATTTTTAATATCCAATCATTGACAGACTCGTAACCTTAGAGTTGTCAGACTAAAGAATCCTTGACATGGTAGTTTTAATAAATGAATAGGTAGTCAATATCAAATTAGTCGATTCCATTTTGATTTTATTTATCTGTGGCATTAATACAGTTTTGAAAAGTCATCTTATTCGTTTGACAAGTGACGTTTTTAAGCATTGCTTGCAAATTCGGCTTTCTGAAAATAATATTACAAAATATAAGGAGTTCTATTGAATTTAAAAATAATCAACCATGGCTTCTATTCTATTACCCGAAGTACCAGCTCCAGGTTTCTCCTTTGAGAATAGCCAACGGTAAGGAATGGACACAACTTTTTATTCCCCTAAGTTATATTATACTTTGTGTAATGTAAACTCTCTTATTTCTTCTAGTAACGCTTTCTTAGCACAAAAAGGATTTCCTGCTCCAACGGCCACCAAAACCGGCACCACCATTGTGGGCATAATTTATGCCGACGGGGTTATACTTGGAGCTGATACGAGGGCTACGGAAAACACTGTAGTGTCTGATAAAAATTGTGAGAAGATTCACTATCTAGCCAGCAACATGTATTGCTGTGGAGCTGGAACCGCTGCCGATACTGAAATGACGACACAATCAGTATCCTCTCAGTTAGAGTTACAAAGACTGCATACAGGGCGAACAGTTGCGGTCGAAACTGCTGCCACTCTGTTGAAACGCATGCTGTTCCGTTATCAAGGTTACATTGGTGCTGCTCTGGTTCTTGGAGGTGTAGACAGAACTGGACCTCATATCTACTGCATATACCCTCATGGATCAGTGGACAAATTGCCTTATGCTACTATGGGTAAGATATTCTGATAAAGTTTTAGATCTGTATAGTTTCAACAGTGTAAAAGGTCATATTTAAATTAATATGTTATATCTAGGTTCTGGATCTCTTGCTGCAATGGCTGTTTTTGAATCTAACTGGAAGCCTAACATGACTGAGGAAGAAGGCAAGAAGCTTGTCCGTGATGCTATTGCAGCTGGTATTTTCAATGATTTGGGATCTGGGTCTAATGTAGACTTGTGTGTCATTCGTAGCCAAGGGCCTGCCCAGTACCTCAGGACATATGAAGAAGCCAATGTGAAGGTGAGATCACATATTTTTAAAATTGCTTTTAATGAATTTAGGAAAATGTATAATGAAGTGTATATTTGTTATGATTACTTTCTCGCTGAGTCTTAAAATATTGAATAATAAAACTCACTTGTTTATTTGAAATAAAATTAGAGAAAAGTAAAATTGAAGGGAAATTGGTGACTGAATGAGCATGCGAATTTGAATGTCAAATTGGGTTTTTAAAACTTTTTTCTTATTTGTTGTTCACTAGTGTGATATTTTCTTTTCAGGGTAAGAAACAAGGATCATACAGATATCCTCTAGGTACTACAGCTGTGCTGAAACAAAGTGTCATTCCCTTGGAGGTGACATCTGTCACGGTCCACAGCCCACAGCCCATGGAGGTGGAACCAACACACAGTCGCCGTTAATTTGATTTCATATTTTAATGCATATTAATAAATGTCACTTTTTCACAATAGTTAGTATTTTTTATTTAAGCCTATTAACGAACTATAGAAAACTGTCTTTAGGCGCGATTAGTCTACTTAGCTGATTTAGAATGAAATACTGTTTGTAAATAAATTATTTATTACATAAAAAAATTGTAAGTACCTAAAAACAAAATACTTATTGGACGGAATTCACTGGTATAAAATCATTTATACTTCATCTACTCATACTTCCTTATTTATTTAAATGCCTTTACAATTCACTGGCGAAATGTGGGTGCTAGCACCTCTGCCTACCCCTTCGGGGATATAGCGTGATTTTATAAAAAAAAATTACAATTAGGTATAAACTACAAAATGTACCTATATGTATAGTGGTGTTGTAATCGTACTAAAATTACAAATGGGATAGTTAGTAAGGTTATTTATTTGGCACATGGATAGACTGAAACATTACCTGGAAAAGTACTTATGATAGTTCTTTGTGAATACAAACATAAAAAATATAATAGATTCTTATGCGTCACGGCACCATGATTCGTATTCCATACGGGTGGAGTCGCGAGCATAGGCGCAAGTAATAAGGAGCACCAATAATAATTTAATAGGCATCTTACTATAGTTGCGATACGCTTTGATGGCCGTTTTGACACCACTGGTATTGCTTGTTTTCTCTTTTTTGGTGTGTGTAGTTTATTCTGCACCAGTCTCGCCATGTTTTCTTTAGTTGTTCGTTCGTCAAATATTAAGCATAGGTACCAAAAAAGAGAAAACGAGCAAAACCAGTCGTATCAAAAAGGCCATCATAGCGTGCCGCAACTATAGTCATGTCAACTTTGATAATGATGTTGAGTTTATTGATTTCATAATAAATATATCAACATCAATTATTAATATAATATATGTATAAAAAAGACAGTTTTGTTTAAAAAAATCACTCCTGTACATTTATAAATTTAAATGTACATTTATAACATTATGCAATATTTGTGACTTATTATCGTACATAACTATTGAGAGAGATTCTGACAAGATCATATAAATGGCAGCTAAAATAAACACAGGTTGATTATCAGTACCAATCATCCTTTTTTGTGGAGGATGAAATCCCATGTATCTTTCCACCTCAGACTCAAGAGGTCATGTTCGGTCAGATCATAGGTGCCATAGTTTAGAACACTAAATTTCTTAAAAGTAAGAACAACATATGCTAGCCATACTACAATACACAGAATAAAAACATTAGTCAAAGAACGAATTCTTTCTCTACATTGTATTATGTAGTATAAGTGATCTATTACACTACAAAGCAACATAATTTTGTATATGTAAGCAGGTAAATAATGGTGTAGGAATAGAGTGCGATCCATAAAGTAGTATGGAAGATAGTGTATCCAATAACCTAAGAAAATGATATATCCTGCATCGTAGAATTTTTGTTGTGCTATTGGAGGTAAATCTGCGATTTGACGTTGTTGTCGAATAGCATAAAGTGCTAGTAAACCGCTGTACATCAGCACAGTTATTGATCCCGTGTACCACGTTATGAGATTCCCGATTAAATGTATTTGGGCCTGTAAAAGAAATTTCATTGAGTAAAATTATATCTCCAATCAATACTTATCGGTAAAGAGGTGCGTTATGAGCCGGGTTATGGTCCATTAAGCAAACATTAGATTTTCTATTTTTTTATTAATTCTTCTTTGACGTTTTGCAAGTTACGTTTTATTGGTCTATGCAAAATAAATACTTTTTAATACAAAGCACAAGAAATGAAAAATGCTATTACGTTTGAATTAGGCGATAACCAGTACGCGATGGAACGCACAAGTAACGGCCATTCGGCTGGTTCGCTAGCGAACATGTGGCCCTGCGGGGCGTCGGGCGCGTGTGCGATCATTTTATACTGCAGCTCAGCAAATTTCTCCCAAAACGTGAGCTCCGTTGTAGCTGTTGGTATCATTTCAGCAGTTACAAGTTCTCTCTCGCGTTCCTTTCGGTCTTCCGCTAAAACAAGTTATTTATTATTAGGACTAAAGATAGATCAAGGCAATGAGTGTTTTTAAACTTAAGCCCCACCAAGACCTTCGGGTACATCTACCGATTGACTCACGAGGCTCTGGCACACACTTTCCCATCGGATCTGGCAAGTAGAACGGCAGTCGCAGCCAATAAAATCGTATTGTACAAACCTAAAGGAAGGAGAAGTAATCGGACACCGGGCACTAAGATAATGACGACACAAAATTAAGTTAAAGCATAAAAAAACAACAGTCAAATAAGTGAAGTAAGGCACATATGTTGAAGTACTTACCTTTTGTATATCGATGTTCCTCAACATTCCAGACTGCATCTTCATGCGTCAGTATTTTGTCAGCTACCACTTCATGCTGATGAAAACCCCACGAAGGTAGCTGTCGACCACTGAATCGTAAACCAGAACCAGAGTTCACATGGATTAGTCGTACCATCGAGCGGATACTGTCCCAAGTAGCATCTTCGCTGTCACGGTTTTCGATATCAACGCGCCAGAGATTCTGGGCTGGCATCGACACATTATAATCGATGTAACAAGAAACCTCCTGAAAATGTAAACAAAGGTAGGTATAAGGTAACTGGAGTGGAATCGATGAAAATCTTCCAAACAGCTACTGTTTGTTGGGTCGGCATTCATTCTAACTACGAAAACAGTCGAACTTCGATATTTTTCGTGAATCTTTCCATCCTGCCATCTGCCCGTCGTAAGTTCCATAACCCATTGATGATTTCCAATCCAATCCAATACATGACAACCTCTTTGGTTAGAACTCTGCCCGTTACACTACCGACTTGAACCCACTTTTAAAGTATAAACAAGCGATTTAGCTTAGCTGGAGGGCCTAAGAGGAATGCTAATAATCGTGGACATAATTTCGATTACTTGCTGTTTTTTTTTTTATCTGACTCGTCCCATATTACATAGAGCCAAAAAGACAGTAAAAGAAAAGCCATTTCTGTAAAACAAATCCATTTACCTGCGATTGTGGCGAGACGGGTGCGGCTACATCATGTGAATTCAGAGCTCTGCTAGTAATACCATGGAGAAGTTGTACAACATCGCCGTGTCTAATCGCGTCTGGCGGCCTGGACACAGCTAACGACGCCTGGTCAGGCCGCTTCACTATCCACCAGTTATTCACATCCTTAAAACTGTAGCAAGTGACCTGTTGCTGATGTGACGAGCCACGGCCATCTTTGTATCGGACAGGGTAGACGTGTGCATGAGAGTGCAGCCAGCATGTACGCCCATGCGCGTGCCTGGATCGATATAGTAATATTAATTACAGAAAAAATAAAGGAGGAACATAGTATAACGAGATCTTTTTATTGTTACTAATACAATTGTGATATGGTTGTATAGTACAATATACAGCTGAGCACTTCAAGAACGACTTAATGGAAATGTACTGGTTTGTGCCAAATGTTTTATAGTTACCTAAGTGTAATTTGTGATCCATGAGCAACATGCAATGGTTGGCCCCGCGTTATACTTGCTAGGCCTCCTTGCAAAGATGCCTGGAAAGCGCTCGTCATAACACTGTCATGAGGGCCAGCATTCGGTAACATTGCCAAGTGGGCGTAGAACACACTCACGTAAATCGAAAGAGGAATAACTGTGAGTATCAGCATTCGCCATAACGCTGATAATACTAAACGGAATCCAGATTCCGAAAGACCTATTCGTCGCCAAATTTGCTTTCCAACTAGGAAAAACGCGAGGAAATATGAATAAAGCCCAGAATATTTCACCCTGAAAAAGAAAAGCTTACATTACATTTACCAATGTGTTATTCTAATTAAAGTTATTAATAGCAGTTTGATGTTAAATATGTACATAATAGACAAATAAATAAAAAAAATACCTAATTAGCAGCAAATCGGTATTATTGGCATTCGTTTAATAAATTAATCCAATAACGATACACATTCAAAAAAGAAAAAACAAAAACGAGTTGAAATTTGGCAGAAGTTTTGGGTACACCACTAACCACTACAAATAAAATATCACAGTCTCCATCGATCCTATATGTGCTAAAAATAATAGTCAAAATGTTATAAATGCTGCTTTTTTGCATTCTTCTCACATCAATGTAGCCTCAATATAAAGGTTGTTGCACGTCAAGTCCACTTTTTCGTCTTGAAAGTAATTTACACACTTATAACTCTTTTTATATAGGATCGATGGTATTTCATTTGCAGTAGTGTACGCAAGGTAACCAGCCTGCCTAGTATCTGCCAAATTTCAGCTCTATGAGAATTTTACTTATTTGATATTGAAAGCTATCTTGACCGGTCTTTAAGTATACTTACGAAAAACAGCAACCTAGCGAAACAGCTGCTATGCTAAGCCACACAACACTTGAAAGTCCATTGCGACGCGTGCTTTTAATAGTACATAGTACTCCACACAGTCCAAATAATATCTGTATACTTTCCAACAACATGAACCTAGACTGTGCTAAAAAACAGTTTTCTGAAAACATGCAACAAATATGATATGAAATTTAAAAAATAGAGGTTTATTTACTTTCACTAGTGTTTTCTAAGATGGTACCATGGGACGTTGTACTCACCAAAAAGAACTAAAAGACCAGCTAGAACAGCAGTCCAATGGTACAAAGACAACTCTAACATCAATTCATACGTAACAGGTACTAAGAAACTTCCAGCCAATGCTGGTATTAGACGTAAGGCACGTACAGGTACATTTTCGGAGTAAGGTGTGCCTATTCGGTCAAAAGTAAAGTTTCCATCGTAACCAGCTGCGCGGCCTGCTAGATACAATAGTTGCTTCCCGAGAGGTGGATGGGCGTCAAAGAAAAATATTCCTTTAGTGTACAATGATACATAACGTCCATAATGTAATTCATCAAATCTGAAAAATATAATTTTAAGTAATAATTAAAAGTTTATGTCAAGATAAAGATGGAGAAATAAATGACGCATGCCACGCCATGCTTACATAATGATAGATGTGGCATGATGCTAATAAGATACTTACACCACATGGGATGGTTCAGCAAGATTCGGTAATCTAGTGCCAAGGGCTAAGACCAGTAACCCAACAAACACTAAATTTATTTCTAAGTGCAAATACAGTCCGGACGGTCCATTATCCACGTCTTTCAATGTAGGAACATCTTTTGCAACTTCAACTTCAGCCTCTGCAGATGCGCCATTGCCCTAGCCGAAAAATCTTTACTTTAGTAATGATTTATACCTTTTACCGTTTGTTTCAGCGAACGCATTAGACACTTAACTAACATATTATAAAAGGTTAGATTTAATTATGGCTTTACATGCAGACCTGACGGTGATGCGGAAGTTTTTGTGGTAGCAATATGTATCGAATCATGTCAATATAAGATGCTAACTGAACTCCTTTGGATCACAACCAGATCACTGCGCAAAATAGAAACAAACAATGCAGAGGCGTATTCTGGCAAATAACCGGATCCAAACCCATACAGTTAAAGAGGTCTGTAAGAATGCGCACCCCTTGGGGAAAAATTGCCTTCCAGGCCTCTATGGAGACAGAGCGGAGGCGACCCGGACGTCGCAGAATGACCTCCGTCCTCCATGACCGCGGGCCTGGGGGTGACGGGTGGAGCCACCTGTCACCCTAGCAGAAGCAGGCCGCGACAGCGGCGCAAAAATACGCCTCCCCATACCCGGGGGCTAGACGGAGACACCGTGGTCCCTACACCCGAAGGGGGTAATCTCAAGAGAGAGGGCCCCGGGTCTGCTGGGGTGCGAGGGATATGTTGTCTACCACCTCACCTCCGGCAACTAAAGACCCAAACACCCTCTCTTCCCTCTCTTTCGAGATAACCGCCTTCAGGTTCAGGGACCACAGTGTCCCAGTCTAACCCCCGAAATTGGGGAGGCGCATTTTATCGCCGCCACCGCGGCCTGCTTCTGCTAGGGGACCGGCGGCCACCCGACGCCCCCAGGCCCGCGCTCATGGAGGACGGAGGTCATTCTGCGACCTCCGACGCCCAAGTCGCCTTAGCTCATCGCGGGCCGCAAGGGTCTAGAAAAAGTTGGAACATTGTAGAAATTTTATACGCTTGCCGAAATGTTTGAATAACGTTTTTGGCATTCTCTCACCACATAAAATAGAAACGATTGGCATGAAAAATTTTTTTGGACATTTTGCATTTTTTTTGCTAACTGTACCTAAGATTTTTGCAAACTTTCCTAAGAATGTTTTGCTGTTACAGCAATGGTTAAGATACTTGCCCTCACTGCCCTATTTCAAAAATACAGGACTTTAATTTTAGCCTATGGCTTTATGCGTATTATTGAATAAAAAACTGACTTGTTCTAATGCTTTGTTCTTTTTTCAAATTTTGGCCCTGCCTGCTCTTACTGACAGCATAATTATAGCTCACATAATGTTTATCATAAATTACATTTAACCTAAGACTGTATCTTATCATCTCCATCTTTAATTTGTTTTTCATTATTATAATCAAATAGAAAGTGAAATTATCAAAGCAGGTTTCTTTTAAATTTAACTTTAGTCATAAAATTAAAACCAGAGCCTTATTAAATACTCACAGTAATGTATTGAAATAAAAAAATAATGACATAATTACTTTCTTTATGATTTTGTGAAACAAAATATGTATATTTATTGAATAAGTACCTACTATATTTATGTATGTCATTAATCATTACACTAAGTACTTACAAACAATATTAGCGATTTAATGAAATTTTTAATGCTAACTGTTTCAAATCCAATTTAACCCAAGATTGCCCTGAAGAACTTAGAGGTCAGAGCATTATCAACAAACTTAAAATCATTCAGACCTCTGTGGTGTGATCGCAGAGGCCGTAACTGATGCCACAGCAATCTTCTGTCACTTCACCAGTAATACTGACACAGTAACTGAGAAAATATCGTAAAAGAAAAATTTTGAACACCAGGTGTGGTGTTCAAAATTTTGTAAGATCTCTCTGATATATCACGTAAGAAAGCCCTTTGCCATTACACAAATTAAAGCCTTATTTCACGGTGAAGGAACCATTAACGTGATTTCTTTAATTTATTTTGATAATATGTTAAATAATAAAAACATCACAACTTCAAGTTGTAATAGTTTCATTCATAACAAATGTTGACAAAGTGGGCTTTCATAACTTTTATATAGAATAACACTATAGAATTTGCTTTTGCTTACAACATGTCTTTCAGCACCGATGGACTTTTCTAAGTAACTGTCTGTGTCTGTCTCCAGTTCGCTGACCTCATTATTTGGTTTTCTTTTTGTGCGTTTCTTAACACTTGTAGATGTATCCATGACATTAAATTTCTTTTAATTCATATCAATAACAGTATTCCTTAAAATATATTCTAATAAAGTATACCAGAATTCTAACTGTAAACAGCAAACATCTAAAACAAAACCAACAACTTCAAAGTCAAACAACTTTTGACAATGACAAGTACTTTTTTATAGGGTGGTATTACACCATTGATGTATAGGAGAGAGGATCGGACTTCTTACTACGTTCCATTTTTATGAATGGACGTTTTACTACGTTAGTGCTGGTTTTGACACAGAATTTTGTAGGAAGGTCCGATCCCCCCCTTATACAGAATGAAATTTTGTAATGCCACCTGAAGGAGAAGTACTCTTAATACTGTAGATAGAAAATTTTACTCAAAGGAAACATTCCTTTATTTTTTAAAAGAAACCAAACTGCATTCAATGATTTTTTTAAATTTGCTTGCCGCACTCGGTAATCGAACCAACTGAAATCTGTAAAAGTTGCACACTGTACCTAATTTTATTACATCGATCGTTAGGGTCAATTATAAGGATGAAATAAAAGGAAAACAATGAAATCCATACGTGAAAGTGCTTTAACTTGACCCTTTGAACAATTAATTTAAGATTTCATTGTTTTCCTTTCATTTAATTTATAAAGTTTGTTAGAGAGATTTCATCCTTATAACTGACCCTAACGGTCAATGCAATAAAAGTACAGGGTGCAACTTATACAGATTTTAGTCGGTTCGATTACCAGGTGCGGCAAGCGAATTTTTCAAAATCATTGAATGTAGTTTTGTTTCTTTTCAAAAATAAAGGAATGTTTCCTTTGAGTAAAATTTTCTATCTACAGTATTTATAAAGAGTACTTCCCCTTCAGGTGGCATTACAAAATTCCATTCTGTATGTCAATGATTTGGTCACAGCATTTGTAGGTTTAGTTTATCCCTCTCTCCCTAGATCAATGGACTATAGTAGTCTTCTTCTTCTTCTTTTTTCAATATGGCTTCTGCAGCAGGATAGCCGCAATTTTGCCAGTCTCTAGTAAATGTAAACGTTTTATAAAATTAATGGCGAGACGCCAATGTCAAGTTTCCTATAGTAGTCAATTGCATGTCAAATCACAAATGTCAAGATTGTCAAGTCAAGTGTCAAAAGAGCGCGGGCAAATTCACATAACTTGATTTCTCAGTTTTTTCAATTTTTTTACATTTTTTGTTTATATATTAAGTAGTCAGTTCAGTGCAATGTCTGTAAATAAAATAAGTGATAATAATGATTCAGCAAGTCCACTACCTTGCCCAGTTTGCAATAAGGTTTTTGATAAAAATACCATCGAGGAACATGTTAACAAGTGTTTATTTCTAAATACACAGAATGAGTTTCAGCAAAGGCGAAGTGAAGTAAATAATATTAAGAGAAATAGTTCGCACTTGAAGAACCATTCTTCAGTGGAAAAACGTACGCGGTTAAGTAACAGCCCTAGTTCTTCTAAAGGCATAGTGAGTTCAGGTTAACTTTTAAATAGCTTACCTATTAGATTCTAATAAGATTTTCCAACTTTAAATTATTGCTTACAGAAATCGCAGCCAGAATCGACTTCAAAAAACCAAAATAAGGATACCAAAAATATACCCTTAGCTGAGAGAATGAGACCAGTTAATTTGCGAGACATTATTGGGCACACTGAGGCATTTGGCTCTGGATCAATGTTAAGGTCATTATTAGAACAACGTAAAATACCAAACATGATATTATGGGGACCTCCAGGCTGTGGAAAGGTAGTTGCTACAACTTTTCTCTTAGTACATTAGGCAATTATTTCATATTGTACGTAAGAAGAGACAATACAACATGTATTCATGGCAAATTTAACCTAAACTGCTAGATTGGGACTATAATCTAGTGTCTGATTGTTTGAATCAGTTAGTCTCTGGATCTACTGATTTGAATTAATAATTTTTGTTGTGTTGAACACCCCATGTTCCAAACAAAGGTATAGGCCAATTATCATCACTCTGCTACTCAAGGGAGTGGTGCAGTAATTAAGTAAATGATTTCGAAATGATCGTGTATATAGTGCCAAAATAACTCAAATTCTATATACCTATCATATTTATAAAAATATAAGCAAAATAAATAAAGTGAATGCAAGTGAACTTGAGTTTAACTTTGTATTTCAGACATCCTTGGCCAATGTCATAGCTAACATATGTAAGGAACAAAACAACATGCGATTTGTGAAACTCTCTGCCACTATGTCAGGAATTAATGATGTTAAGGAAGTTGTGAAAGTAGCTAAAAATGAAGCTCAATTTAAAAGACAGACTGTGCTGTTTATGGATGAAATTCACAGGTTTGTATGGATTTTTCTTAAAAAATAGTGCACTGAGGCTTTTGTGCTTTCAATATTGAAAAGAACAGAAGTAGAATCACTGCATATTAGAGTCAAATCATACAGATAAGGTAGGTGACAATTGTGTGAAGACCAGGTGTGCCATGGATGATGCACACATGCAATTTGTCAAATCATATGTAAAAGCAGTTATTTGATTAAACTTATGTCTTATACCTTTTCAATAGGTTTTGCTCACACCTAATGTACAAACTTAGATTCCCACAAAGTGAAATAATGCTCTCCTATTCCTCCTTCTGGTATTTTTTATCTTCCACGAGAGCGCCGCGCCGTCAGTCCCCAAGCCCTCAGCTAGAAGGTAAAATATTCTTGGGCTCTGAAAATCGTCATGAGTATAGAAGTACTAAAGAGGAAGTTATCTTCCAGGTTTAACAAACTTCAACAGGATTCATTTTTGCCTCATGTCGAGAATGGGACTATTATTCTTGTTGGAGCTACAACTGAGAACCCTTCATTTAGCTTAAACAATGCATTACTGAGCCGCTGCAGAGTCGTGGTTATGGAGAAACTGAGCATTGACGACATATTACAGATTTTAAAAAATGCTCTAGAAAGATCTGGAAAAGCAGCCATTGAAGGCGTTAAGTATGATTTAGAACACATGTCATCAGATGATCTTCCTAAGTGTGTATATTTTTATGTAATAAAGTATTTTTTAATTAGTGCACCTAGGTATATCCTTAGGGCGTCATCATATTAGTGAATTGCGCATAAAGCACAGTAGACGCACTACGAATATGTCACTAACTCTGCGAATGCACATAAATGAGCAGACAGCATTTTTGTATTGTCTCATACAAATTCCAGCTGCTACTTATAATCTCTAATATGGTGTCTTATTGTATCAGATGCAACTCATTAAAAGTCTATGAGTCTGCATTTGATACAAAAAGACAGTTAATATACGTCTTCCATTTGCTTTTTTTTTTTATACTACGTAGGTGGCAGACAAGCACACGGCCCACCTGATGGAAAGCGGTCACCGTGGCCTATGAACGTGTGCAACACTAAGGGTGTCACACACGCGCTGCCCACCCTGAAGGGAAAAGGGGGAGAGCTGGGAAGGGGTGGAAGGCTAGGAAGGGGAGGGGAAGGAGGGGTACAGTGAGCTCTGGCTACCCTACTTACCGACGGGAACACAACACGATGGTTATTATGACCGCGGTCTTCTGTAGGGCGGAGGTACTTCCCCAGTTGGACAGCTCATTTCGGACGGGAGATACCGTCGTGTCCTACCTCCGTCAAAAATCCGCTTAAATGATAATGAATTTTCCCAAATCGTCAACAGCACTGTTTCCTCGTCAGAATCCATTTTATTACCGAGTGTAGTTGTATGTCATAAATTCGCTACAAACCCGCGGTGAATAAGTTGCGAATTTGCCGCGCATCAGTCGCATCGCGCAATATCGTTCCAAATAGTCAGATGAATAATAGGGCACGCCATCATTGACGCGAGCAGCAAATGCGGACAGTCTGTCACTGTTTGTGATGAACTAAAAGACGGCGACGAAAATGGTACGGGAGAGGTCCTCTCCCACCCCGCAGAGCTCATCCACAAAAGTATCTTAGAACTTAATAATTCTTCCCTTTAAAATTGGTAAGTAATCATTTGATATCGGTATTTGATTTTAAGATGCATTGTAGAAGAGGCATCATTGCAGTGGTTAGCCGAGGTGAGCGATGGCGATGCTAGAGTGGCTCTAGGCGCATTGGAAATTGCCTTAGATGCAAGAGATCTTGGCTCCGACATCCATGCAACGGGACCTGCTATACTGACCCTGGAAGATATAAAAAATGGAATCAAAGTATGTTACTAACAATACCTAATTATAATCCCGCAAGGGCAGTGCCGATGATGAGTGGTGTAACCACGGATCCCGATCCTCGCGAGGGCTCGGGAGTTATTCTCCTTCACCTCATGTGCTGCTTAATTGCCCGGCCATGAATGGAGTTGCAAGGGCAGAAATGTTCAAGGTTGTAAGTGTAAAATGTCATAACGCCGGGGCATGCTGACCGGCACACCGTGATCTTGCGCCTCGCAGTCTTTCTACAGCTATAGCCGCTCATAAAGGATGTTGCTCCATGGCTATTTTAATGAGGCCCATGCAAGTCGCCGCCTGCCTATTAAACAATTTTGAGACTTATTGTTGCGATAGGCATCCGTTAGTCTCCTCCCACCAGTCCAAAGAATCGTGTCGTGTCAAATCGGGAGGACACGATAGAGATGAATCCGCCTCGTTTTTTCATCATAGGCAAGACAGTTGCGGGCAACTTTTATAAATAACATTGTATATATTTTACAGAGAACCCACATGATGTACGACAGGCAAGGTGAGGAACATTACAACACTGTCTCAGCGGTACATAAATCAATTCGTGCTAGTGATGACAATGCAGCATTATATTGGACCACGCGCGCGTTACACGGCGGCGAAGATCCTTTGTATATAGCTCGACGTCTAGTGAGAGCAGCATGCGAAGATATAGGTAGGGCTAATTACTCTTTCAAATGTGCAACTGTACTAATTTGCCTCCACATATATCAAACATAATGAATGTGAAATTTATAATCGATGGATGTTGCCACTGAAATTAAATGAAGATAAAATGGATTATTCCACTATTATGTATACACTACTTTCTACATTTTATCCGTAATAGTATAGAATACGTGGAAATATGTTCGCAAGCAGAACCGTAATTAAAAAAACGAATTTAAAAATAAGTTAATCACCTAAAATTTTACAGGTTTAGCTGATCCAAATGCTCTAGTGGAAGCTGTGGCATGTTTACAAGGTTGTCAGCAGGTAGGAATGCCTGAATGCGACGTTTTACTTGTGCAGTGTGCTGTGAGATTGGCAAGAGCACCAAAGAGCACTGAAGTATATCGCGCAATGAAGCGATGCCAAGCTTCGTTAGCACAAGTTAAAGGTCCTCTGCCACCAGTTCCGCTATACTTGCGCAATGCTCCAACCAAATTAATGAAACAATTAGGTAGGTAATACTTATGGATATTATGATTTTACGAAGCCGGTAAAGCGGTAACTGACACCCGAGACGGCGTGCGGTTTATCGTAATTACCTGAATGTTATGAACTTCATGTCATACGTGGAGAAGATCCATCATATGATTAGTTTCTAAGTAGGTTTTCTTTATTTGGATATTTGGCGCCTACAAATTTGAAATAGCAAATAAGTAGACTTTACAACTACAACTTAGGTGCTTAGTAATAGTATTATATAAATTTTTGACTTTTTATAATTTTTACATTTAATTCATTCATGATCATTTAATTATTTGATTGCGAAAAGTTTCTATTGTGTTAATCGACAAAATATATGACTGCATTGCAAAAAATAAGTGATACAACAAATCATAATTTTACAATTCGCTATTTTCAGGTTATGGTAGTGGTTATAATTTAAAGCATAAGGACGAGTCTGGACTACAGTATATGCCTGAAGGAATGGAGGATATTAATTTTTTCCGAGATACATAGATCTCAATAAAAATACTGAAATCCTAGTGTCAATGTTTTATTTATTTGGGATAATCTCATTTCACAATTTGTATGACATGGTAAAAATTTACTATTTACAAGACGCACACATAAACGTATGTAATATTACAAATTTACCTATAACATTGTACCTTTCGTAACATTGACGGCGTTTATCACGCTTTGCGATCCTAATTTTATAAAAATAAAATAACATTATTTCTTAGTTTACAACATTTACTACTTGCACATTGTGCACAATTTACATTACTTTTGATGCAGGTTTATTCTCTGTATTTCAGTTTGTTATAAGTACTCATACAAAGATTACACTATTGATCATTATGTATAGTGATGCTTCCTTATTATGAATAGTTATTGCTCAGAATGTGAACAGTAAATCGTCACAGATAAATACTGATCACAAAGATCCAACTGCATACACCCAAGTATTAGCAATTGGTAATGAAAAGTGATTAGAAACTTTATGTTTTCATAATCAAAAGCAATTTTACATTGAAAGGCATAAAGGTAAATCATTTTCATGATTCATAATATATGTACAAAATAAATTTGAAATCCTATAATTCCAATAAAACTGATCTGCTGATATGGAAAGGCCCTGACTCATATATTTGTTACATGTTATCATTTTCACTTGCAATGATAAAGATAGCCGCATACTATTTAAAGATACTAGACTTCAAAAGAGACGAAATTGAAACAAGATAGTATCCAGTACAAAAAGTAAATTAAAGTAAAGGTATGATGGCAGTGACTGTTTCTTTATTTATAAAAAACAATGTAACAAAACTTCATCAGGGCCATCTGCTATCAGTATGATGACGATACTAGGTATGAATTACAGAATTCGCCGTTTACAGTTAATGCTGTAACATATTACTAGGGGCTGCATGTACAGATGTTGCAATCTGTTATTAAGAGCAAAACCATAAGACAAAAATAGATTGCAAATCTACTAAAATTCTTAAACTTTTAAATACTATATCTTACCCTACAACTAATTATGCTATAAGAGAACGTTGTAACTAAATAATAATAAATTAGAATCAGACTTCTAATTTGGATCCTAATCTTGACAGGAACAATATTTCCGTTTGGGTCCAAATGTATTTTGTTATCAATACTAAATCACTGTATAAAATTTTTTGTCAGAAATTCATAAAACTAATTCCATGTAAAACAACATACGAAATGGAACGTTTTTAGATTTAACAAAATTTTACAATAAAATATTATAGCTAATGCTAAACATATGCCTTAGAAGATATATTCAGGGCCGGCCATATCGATCGCCCAGCGGAATTTGTCGCGTTGAGTTTTATTGTAGATTTTTTCAATGGGTACCCCATGTTTCTTGCACCTGTAAGTAAATACAGAATTAATTGTTTGTTGTTGACTAAGTTATTAAATAATATAATAGTGCTAAAATATTCACTTACCAAGCAACTGATATACGTGGATCGAGATAATTCAATTTAGAAGTGCCAAGTGCAATGGTTTTATTTTCATCACGATCTGTCTCCTGTAGTTCTAGTTTCTTCAGCTGTTCTTTCAGACGCTCAAGTGCCTTCTTCTTCTTATCACAATTTAGTTTTTCTTTAACTGAGCCCCGTTTTGCAGCCTTTGATGCTTGCCTTAAATCTTCTTCTGCCTCATCAACTTGATCACGCTTTCCTTGTATTTTCTCCTTCAACGCCTCCATAGACTTTGAATGACCTTAAAGTAGAAATTATATATAAATTATTTACAACAATACAGCATTGATGATATCAAAAAAGCTATCTATATACATAATTATAGAGTAACAAGGATTGTTTAGCAGCAAGCCATTGGGGTCTTATATTGAGTTTGCAGGTTCACATTCCATCCCTAACATCAGCAATTCATCTACTGGAGGGAATGAGGATGCTAGTAATTTTCATACAAGTTTTTTTTTTATTAAGAAAGAATTATAATAATTCAGTTTACCTTTGGGGACTGCACGTTGATGGTTACAAAGTACAGCTACTGCGCGATTTGCTCGATTATAAGCCAAAATTTTCTCTGGGACTGAAGCATCTGGATCTGTGAGTTCATCTAATTGTCTTTGTAGGGTAATAGAGGCATTGTAGGTACGGAATACCTTGGCTGTTAATCCAGGCATCAAATCTTTCAAATGCTCATTAAGCGTTTGAGTGTTGAGTCTGTCAAAGAGATCATCACTATCTTTTTTATTTTCCATAAACAACTCGAGATTCTTGAATACACGTTTTTCAACTGGCACTTCATTGTAATATCTAATAGAATCTTTACCAAGAAAGTCAAATACGACAACATATTCTTTTCCATCTTTTTCTTTATGCAATGCTATATGTTCAACTCGCAATGAACAACAACCGACTGTATCAGCTTGATCATCATCTTTTTCATTACCTGCTCTCAGTGCAAGACGATCAATAAAATAAAGAGCCACAGCACGTTGGCGGACCCGCATTTCTTTAGCTTTCCAATCAGCACGATAATTTTCTCTGATTTTGTCAATGCACTTATGAAGTTTTCTGGCTGTTTCATATTTTTGCCAATCTTTTTCACCTTTCAGCTTGGAACTAGGGTTCAACATGACATACTTGGCTTGCCCTTGAACATTCTCTGTCCATGAAGCTAACCATGTGACAGTATTGTCATGCCTTACTTCTTTCCATTTGTGTCCTGCTGGTGGTTTGGGCACCTTGCTATCTTTAGAGCAATTAATAAGCACATCTTCAGGCATAACACGCCTTTTCAGCATACCCATTTTTGGATGTTCACCACGACCCCTGAACAGACCTGGGGGTTCTATTCTAAAGTTTCCTATCTTTTCTTTATGACCATCTATTGTACAGAAACCATATTCTTTTTGAATTTCTTCATTCTTGGCCTTTAATGATGCTTTTTCTTCTTTTGATCTATTTTTATTTTTTTCAGAAACACTATTGAAATAAGCTTGCATTTCCTTAAAATTGCACTTTGAGAGATCTTTAATAATTTTAGTTTCTTCATGACTCATTACTTTGCGCCAGTCAGTAAAAAAGTTGTTATTAAATGTAGATTTTGTTGTATAATCATGATCTAACATGCGAGCATAGAAACCAGCAACCTCTTCTGAATCTTGAGACAGCCTCATCTCTTTACCATCATAGAAAAATCTAACATTATTAGGTAATGGTTCATAAGGTGGTGCAAATACAGGTCCTTTGTGTTCCAAGAATGTCCATTTTGTACCATCGTCCTTCTTTTCTTCTTCCCACCTAAAGAGAAATAAACACTTGAATCATTATATCATCAAACAAACAGAAGCACAAAAAACCATCAGCTTTATACCAACACACTTTGGTCTGCGATAACGCAGTTGCCTGACAACTATATTTATAGGTTTCGTTTTATATAGTGATTTTAGATTCAATATTTCGATGGACACACTTCTCATGAACATTTTTTGACATAACCTGAAATAACCTCAAATTGTGTGACAACACATTGTTGTGTACACTGCCACCTAGCGGTTACCAATAGAACTCGTTACCCAAATCAGCTGTACTAAAATTATCCGTTTTTTACGTACATATTGAATAAGGAATTAGTTTTAACAAAATAACATGATAATGTAATTAAATAACAATTTACCATTTCCAGACTTCTGGCTCATCATCTGTTTTTTTCTTACGCTTTGTTGGACTTGTACTTTCTTCAGGTTCATGTTTAACTTTGCTTGGTTTTGTTTTCACTGCCTTGCCCTTTTTCTTTTTAGGCTTTTCTTCCTCTTCTTCTTCATCATCATCATAGTAAGTCGGTTCTACAAATTAATATTATTACTACTAAGATAACTTCACATTTGAATTGGATACCTATACAATTTGAAAAAGCTAAAGAAATGATAAAAATATATACAATACAAACCTTTTTTAACTTTCTTCTTAGATTTCTTACGTTGTAATGGAATGTCTTCTTCACTTTCACTAGGTGCTCGGCGTTTGATACCTTTATGCTCAGACTACAAATAAAATATAATTTTATTTTTGTTCACAAGTTTTATGTTAATGTATTAAGCAATGACAATGATATTTTACCGGTGAATCCTCTTCACTGTCCTCTTCAGGTGGCAGCTCAGAGAGTGGTTCATCCTTGAATTGTGACAATGAGTAGTCACATGAAGAAGCAGTGGTGTTGACCCCAGTGTAATCATTACTCTCATCTATTTCTTGCTTCACATTTTCATCAACCTGATATAAGATAATTCATTATAACTCATTCAAACAAAACATTGATTTTTAGTAAGTAAGTAAGTAAGTACACAATTACAGTACTTGTGTTATTAAAACTTTAGGACAACAAGGGTCATGAGATAATTTTAAGGGTCTGCCTAGTGATAATAATTTATAAATCACTAACCTGCATGGGTTCATCCTTAACAACAGAATTATGAGAGCCTGGTTCAGATTTGATCTTATCATGTTTTTCATTGCTACTCTTCTCTTTGCTTTTGCTGGAACTATAATAATGAAATGAAACATTAATGTATATTAATTATAGTGTGGTGTGATTTTAACAATTTGATGGAAAACTACTACTTGCGGACTTCCAGATATCCAAGAAACATGGCACTGCTTATTGCAACTAATTATGATCATACAAATTACCAAGTGATTCGATTATATTTACAATTTCCAAAAAACATAATGAAACAAATAATTTTGACAATAAATATTGACACCTGTCATCGTTAATACATAGAGATAAATTATTATTTTGTGGATAATTTTGAAACACACATTAACTTTTTAACCTACCTGTGTTTATCTTTTGAGCTTGAATGTTTCTCTTTGTCACTGCGATGTTTGTCACTTTTGTGCCTATCTTTTTCACGTTCCTTATCTTTATCCTTTGACTTGTGGTCCTTGGAGGAACTTTTATGGTCTCTATCTTTATCCTTAGAAGATGAAGATTTTTTATCATCACTAGAACTCTTGTGTTTGTCCTTGTCACTCTTATCCTTGTCTTTATGTTTATCCCTATCACTCCGATGTTTATCCTTTTCGCGATCCTTGTCCTTACTGCTGGGCTCTCGATCACGATCTTTATCGCTACGCTCTTTATCTTTGCTGGAGGACTTGTGTGAGCTGCTGTGGCTTTTACTACTAGAGTGCTTGTCCTTATCTTTATCCCTTTAAAATAAAATCAGGATGACATACATAACCAGTAAGTAATAAGACGTTCACTCAGAAAATTCTGGAAAACTAACCTGCTGTGCTTGGACGAGCTCTTATGGTCCCTCTCCTTATCGCGGTGCTTATCCTTACTTGACGACTTGTGGCTTGATTTATGCTTCTCGGAGCTGTTATATCCGTTGTGGACACCGTTCACGTGTTCATTTCTATTACCATTTACCTTTCCCTGTGAACAATTTATCCATCGAATATTTACACATTGTAAGATTGACATAAAATGTCATCACTAGATAATAGGTTTATAAAATCTTCACACTAAAATGCTAAGCTCAATGTATTATAGTATTCTCGAATATTTCATATCCGACGCTTAGGCTTCGGTCCGTCCGAATACTGTTGTAGACGCCATATTGGGACTTAGAAAATTTTCGCTTCGTGGAGCCTTCTCTTCACCACTTATATAGCGAAACTTGTATTTTTATGACATATAAATGCACTACAAAATGATACATTACGAAAAATCCTATTGATTTGATCACTTACTGATTCACAATCATTCTCGCTGGCTGGATTTTCGACACTCATTTTGCCTACGTATTACCAACGTTGGTACAAGGAGATTACATGAGGCCGGTCAGCGAACGCAAATTTTCTAAGTGCCGAGAAGTGACGAATGCGCATGCGCCGTTCGCCGTTCTATTCGCGATTGTTTATAACTTCAGGTGAATTGGTTCAATGTTCAATGGTCTATATTGTACGAAGTTCAGAGCGTTTATGGTTTTTTTAGTCTTAGTTGCATGGATATAAGTCCTTTAAGTAGTACATTTTGAGCAGTATTTTGTATCGAGCATGGTTTGAGAAATCTATATAACTAAAAACTATAAACATAAACTCACGCCTATATCCCCGAAGGGGTAGGCAGAGGTGCTAGCAATTTCATCAGTTTATGTTTTTTATGTCCCCATGTAATAGGTGGCGAGCCGTTAACCGGGCACTTATAAGCCTGCGGTAAAAATACACATACTTAACTTAGAAAAGCATCGAAAAGTCATTGGTGAGTGTCATGGTCTAGTATTATACTGGTCAACAAATCCAAAAAAAAATTTTGGTGCTGAGGTCTCGTTAGTGGTTTTGTATTAGGTATGCATTGACAACACCAAAAATATTTTGATTGTTTTTTTCGTACGTGTAGTTTTGTGTCTACCCTGTTTTTTAAATTTGCTGTAATTAGTACTGTTGGGAACACGGTTTCAAGTCTTATTGGTATATTTATACTGTTGATTGATGGCACTTGGTGGAATTTGTTGTTACACATATTGAGAACTCACTTGTACTTTTCCACAGTATTTTTATTTTTTATATGTCATCGTAAACCTTTGAGGATGCCGTAAGGCGAAACCGGTCAGGTCTATTAAAAAATAAAAATACTGTGGAAAAGTACAAGTGAGTTCTCAATATGTCTTATTGGTATCTTTCTATAAATAAATCGATTTTGATATCATGTCCTCATCGCGAAGAAGTTGTCTCAATGATCCAAATGTGTTTTGTTACATTTGTGGGGAGTACCTACACAGTGAAAAAGTTCAGGAAACCAATAACAGATTTTATAAAAAGTGCTTATTTTTCGTATTTTAAGTCGCAAATTGTAGACGAAAAAAGGCCGTGGATACCTCAAATTGTTTGCAAAATGTGCTATGAACACTTGAGACAGTGGGTCAATGGTAAAAGAAGCCGCATGAGGTTCGGAGTGCCTATGCAGTGGAGAGAACAAAAAAACCACTTCGATGACTGTTACTTCTGTTGTGTCGATTTGCGCGGTGTTAATGTTAAAAAAATTATTTATCCAGACTTACAATCGGCTAGAAGACCTTTACCACATTCAGAGGATGTACCTATCTGTTCGAACATTTTATTCTACCCGTGAACCATCATCTGAAGAAGCCTATAGTAAAATGTCTACCGATAGTGATGTCGAAGAAATAGCATCTGCAGAGCCAAAACTTTTTACCCAAGTAGAATTAAACGATTTAATAAGGGATCTTGAACTACCTAAAGAATCTGCAGAGGTGTTGGCTTTTATATTAAAAGAAAAAAACTTGTTGGCAACAGGTACAAAAGTGACTTTCTATCGTACAAGAGAGCAAGAGTTGCTACCATTTTTTAATTCCGCAAATGATCTTGTTTTTTGTTCGCGTGTGCAAGGCCTCCTTCTCAAAATGGGTCTATAAAATTATATTGCCCCCCTTGCACATTAAACTAGGTTTAATGAAACAATTTGTGAAGGCGTTAGATAAAAATGGGCAATGTTTTCTATACATATCGAGAAAATTCTCTAATCTAAGCATTGAAAAGATAAAAGCGGGTATTTTTGATGGCCCACAGATAAGAACTTTGATAAAAGATACTGATTTCTCAAGTTTAATGTCCAGTTTGGAGCTTCTCGCGTGGAATTCGTTTGTCGAAGTTACTAAAAATTTCTTAGGAAATCACAAGTCAAGTAACTACTCTGAAATTGTTAACAACATGCTGGAGAATTTCAAAAACTTAGGGATGTAACATGTCCATCAAAGTGCATTATCTCCACAGTCACCTGGACCAGTTTCCAGAGAATCTTGGTTCCTATAGCGAGGAACAAGGGGAGCGGTTTCACCAGGACCTAAAAATTATGGAAGAGAGGTACCAAGGCCGATGGGACCAGCATATGATGGCTGACTACTGCTGGGGGATGCAACGTGATTGTCCTGCTAAACCTCACCCTCGAAAATCACGTAAAAGAAAGTTTTTATGTACACAGGAATTTGATTAACGTTGTTTTTGGTGTTACATTTGTTTTTTTCTGTTCAATTAAATATCTAGAAAACTACACATAGAAAATCAATATTTTTGCTAATTATGTAATTAGTATAGGGTCCTAAATAAACAAAACATTACAGCTTCTTGGCACCAAAACCACTGTTGACCAGTGTTATAAGTCTGTGGCCATGGTAAAACCTGGGATCGAACCCGAGATTTCGTCTCAGCAGTCCATTACCCATACCACTAAGCTACCGTGGTTTTCCTATAGGTAACTAAAAATTAATAGCGAAATATGTTGTTAAGCTCAAAACTCGAAGATGGCTGGACCAATTTGATTCTATTGGTTAAGGGCTACAAATTCCAACGCCGGCGGAGCCTTGGGCATCAGCTAGTATAAAATAACAACAATTAACCGGAAGTAATATAACTTCCGTGATTCCATTTTTGCTGGAAGGTGCTGTACCTTTTTTCGTTAAATCCCAATGCATGCCTTCCCCACTCGTCACCGAGGGTGGTGTAAGAAATTATTCAGTCATATTTAATCGGGTGGGCACGAGCATCTACTTACTATAGCCTTAGCTCAGCGGGAGTACGGCGTTGCCTACAGTCTCAGTTGCTCAGTATGAAGTACTTAGGCGAAATTCCCAACGAAGCACCACAGACTGTAGCTATTGGCTTGTGATCATTTTTAAGGGCCAATGCGATAACTCAGTATGCAGTAAGTCTGTGCTTGGCTATAATTACTTAACCTTATCATTATAAGCTTACTACTTAGCCACAAGCACCTCCCTGGACAATGGATATGGTAAAGCTGGAATAGGTGATGTAGAAGGCGGACCAGATTATGGCGCACATTAGCAGAGTTTTATATGCTTGCCACACAACAGTTTGATAACTTGATACTAGGACTATTTGAGTAGGTATGGTGTTATGATATCAGGAGTATGTTAAAATGTTATACTTAAAATGAGACACTTTTATTACTTTATCAAAATATCTTAATATTATTACAGATTTATAACTATGTCAAACATAAAAATGTGAATTACTGTTAGAAGGAGGCACTACTGGAAATTCCTTAGCAATATAAAATTCAACATTAAATTATTGATTTTTGTCTTATTTGGACTTCAAGTGTTTTTCCAGATTTCAGTGATTGCTAGTTTATATTAAAAATGTCTTAAGTAAATTCATAGTTAAACTCATTATTGGTGTTCTTTTGGATCTGTTGATGAGCTAACAACATGAAGTAGTATTTGACTATTTCATGATGTTAGTTACTATAAAACATTCAATAAATCTACGACAGGATCTGTTTTTAAATTTGTTGAATATATTATAGGTATACCTACAGCTTATACATCCAAATCTAACATCAGTCTTAAATCAGGCTTCCACCTATGAACATTAGTATACATCATTATAATTATTTTGTTATTGTCAAAGACTTCTATGTATACCTGCTAACAGGGTGTATAGAACATTTAATTTTTGTCACTTTTACTATGTCAGTTTACCTTTATTTATTATAATGGGTGAATTGCATGAAATCCACCTGTAATTTATACAAATGATTGCTAAGTTAATAAGTGGGTTTGTAAAACTATAACATTTTAGAGGACTGAGTTTTTACTGAGACATACTCTTTTTCCACAGGATACATAGAATTCTTAAGGTTATTGTTTTTACAATTAATATTTAGTACATTTGAAACCTCATGCAGGTTACACGAGCTATCTGAACCTTATCACTGACACTTTGTATAAAATGGAAACTAAGTGAAAAAGGGGACATCGCTCCCACAAGCAATGCATGAGTTTTTTCTGTGAATCAGTAAAACTTTGAGACACACTGGTACTTTTGTTTCCACTTTATGCCCAGCCCCAGTTCACAAGTATGGTTCAGTTGTAAACTTAGAGAAATTACTGTTTTTATGTTTAAGTATTACAATGATATGAATACATTGCTAGCTTTTTGACAACTTAATAAATAAGATATTTTATTTATGTATTATACCTATGTATAACTATATAATTCATGTTTACCTATGTGTTATTATGGATTCTTCTGTCAACATTATTTTTTATTTGTTGATTGACCTTGTTCTTGTGATTTTGTAAACACAGGCTTCCCATTAGAGTCCCAGGAGTCAGCAGCACGTTTTTTAAAGGCAAAAGCCATATAGACAGCTAAAACAATAGAAAAATAATTTACAAATAAGTTTATGTATGTGTCGCAGTAAGATAGTTATAACCATAATATAATCATAAGGGATATGATTATATACCGGAACATAGTTATACGAAAACGATTCATTACTATCTCACTAGGAATATAGTTATAAAACGGTCCAAGTTTAGTGATATAATCATATCATATCAGTCTTGCTATGTTTTTCTTTAGTTATTTGTCTAATAGTTTGTTGTCCTATAAAACACTAAAAACTAGCAAAACCAGTTGTGTCAAAATGGCCATTATAGTGTGCTGCAACTATAGCGGGATACATACACAGGATCACCAGTGCATTACATCAACAATCCATATGTAAATGCCACTGGATTGCTTACACCAATAAGTTATAAGTTCAATAGGTCTTGAGATGAACAGTTTGTTTCACTATTAATTTACTATATCAATAAGTTGATGAGATCATTAATCGACTTCATTTGCTAAAATTTTTGTACATCAAAGGTTTAATAAATTATTGGAATTTTTATCTCAAGACAATTGTCGAAACTAAATCAAGCAAAATGTGGATGTATGTTATTTTAACTTAGGGTACTTACTGGCAACTTCCCATTCACAAGTACTCATGGTACCAATTTGATCTCTCTCTGTTTTATTATCTTTTTTGTTCCAATATTCTTTTGCATGCTCATATTCAGCTTCCTCAGCAAGAAGTTCTCTGCCAGAAGATGGAGGGTAACTCTCAAAGCATCTGATTTTCTGCAGCAAGTGCCGGTACCGTTCTGAGTGATCCTTGAAAAAGTCTGCAAATCTTGCTTTATACACTAGTTCTAAACCAAAATCGGATGCAAGTGTAGTAAATAATTTAAAATTCACTAAAAATTCAGGACAATCAACAACCCCTTCCAAGTGAAAATCGTATTTTGCACCAAATAAGGGGAACCCTTCTTCCATATCAAAAAGTAACTTAATATTGTAAATTCTATTTCCAAAAGTGCTATCAGGAGATTTTTTGGCCCGAGATACTATTTCATTTGCATCAGGAATAGTACCGAAGAAATAGCCACCTGGCTTTATACATTCAGATATATTTGTAAGCAGTCTTCTAGCTTGCCCTAAACTTTCAAAGCTGTAATGCAAGCCAAACTGACAACTCACTAAATCAAAATTAATGGATGGATCTCTGTATTTATCTCTTAATGTTTCTTTAGTACAATCAGCTGCTATAAATTCAGCACCAAAAAGTCGACCGCATCGAGAACGGAGGTCTTCATATCGATTTTGGCACTGCTGCACTGATACTTCTGCAATGTCAGCAAAAACAGCATGATCAACTCTTGCTTTTTGCCATTTACTCAAATCTCCTCCTTTACCACAGCATATATCCAGTACGCGCAAACATCTACCATAGTCTTTTTCTCGAATTTTATCGCTGTACTCCTGTATGAGTACACTTTTAACCCAATTGTTAAAATTTCGAAGATAAAATATTGGCGAATTGAACCTTTCCTTCAACCCTTTCTCTTCAAGATGGTTATAGTGGGCCGCCACTACTGAGCTATGTTGTTCAGTTAAGTTTCTTTGTGCCGGTGGTTCATCACCGTCATCATTAGAGTGATGTCTTTTTAAACCTCTCTTTTCATGTTCGTTATGTAAATTGCTTTTGATATCGCCTATCGCTTGTTCTGGACAAGGTGATGATGACATTTTTCATGTATTATTTAGGGTCTTCAACATTGCCTTTATCTAACACATGGAAATATTTTATTTTTTTAATATATTTTAACGGATTAATAATAAATTACAACGTCACGTCACAATATTGTGTGTCAATGTGATTAAGAAAAATGAAAGAAGAGACTGACAGTAGTGACAGTGTTGCCAACAGGTAATTCCTAAATCCCACTATTGCTCTCTACTATATATATTAATCTATGCACTATTGCTGTCATATTTGCCGTCATAAATTCGTTAAATAACAGTTAAACTTCAGTTAAATATGTATATATTTTTGTCTTGGATTTTGTTATTGTTTCATGGAGCTCGTTTTACGGCTATTAGTGCTCAATTAACCAATCACGATAGGAATTGACCTCGTCCGGCCATTTCTGATTTAATACGTTGTAAACCTACTCACCGAATCGAGGGTGCCCTTAAATGTCTATAGGTACCTATAGTTATTATAGTAGGTTACTTGTATTTTAAGTCTATGGGTTCGGGTATTGATGATTTTGCAGAGACCAACTTTTGATCTTTATTGTTGACTTATTCTTCTTCATTTTGACTGATAATAACCACGGAATAAAACATGGTAATTACTGACAAGAGTAAGATAAAACAATAGAGAATTATGAATGACTAGCATAATAAATACATCATTAATCAATAAAAAAAGCCGAGTAATTAAATGAGCTTAATTACCGCATGCTTGTTTTGGTTGGTTGGGTTTAAGTTAAGTTTGATGTCCGATCACCGGAGCTGATTATGAAGGTACCTAAGGTATATCGGACTCGAACCGACAACAGTCCATAAGTAACCAAGCTACGTTCTGTTCACTTAGGTGTACATGCCTAAAAAGCTGTTTTATAAACAGACAAGTAGATACCTACCTATTTTATTTACTGACTTTGAAGGACAATCCGGTGTATAGATACACATATGAATGAAAACGTAGTTACTTACAAAGTCGAAATTAATAAATAATTAATGATTGGGCATGATCAAAAGTAGTGAAAAGTACTAGGTACCTATTTAGCGCAGCAATTATTGACATCGATGTGGACGGAGCCGCGGATATTTCACGCAGTCTTAAATTAAGAACAATAATGCATTTGTTATTAATTTAATAAGCAAGGGGGCATAATATACTAGTCCTATTTAAGACTAGCTAATATCCGCGGGTCCAACCACATCGATGTCAGTAATCGCTGCGCTAAGTCTAATGTTTGATAATAGGTACCTAGGTATGTATTTACCTAAATATTGAGAACGAAAACCTTATTTTCGAAGTAGTCATTTAGAACTCATACGGGAGATAGTTATTAATAATCTACTTAAGTTAAAAATATGTCCGTGTTGTGACTTCTGATTTCTGTATGAATAAACTGTATCGTGGATAGTCTTGAGAGTAATAAATTTTGCCTAAAACAGTTATCTGCTTGCTCTTGTGATGAGTTATAAGGATGAAGGGGCACTCGCACTACTAGTAATCAGTAAGTCAGACAGGGCGGCTCGGAGGAGCCTTGGATGAAGGGGCGGCGCGCGGCGGCGCGGCGGGGTCTCTGTTCTGTGCCGTAAGCCGTAACGAGGTGCGCGCGCGACGGCAGGCGGTGCCACGACGCGGACGTGCTTCACTCAGTTCGTGCGCGAAAGTCGTTACCTGCGTCACACGACAGCACTTCCCCACACGCGAACATTAATACTATAGCACGCTAAAGCGAATCCAATCTATCAATAAAGTGCAGGTTATTGTTGTAATAATTTTGTGTATTAGTGCAAAGGACCAACAGGCGCTTCAAGCGCTCCAACCTTGTAAAGTTGTGAGAAAGCGCATGACGTCAGAGAGACCGGCCGCAGCGATCATATGTTGGACGCGGATGCAGTGATGGAATGTGGCGTGTTGTTATGGTGACGTGCGATGGTGCAGTGCCTTGGATTACCTGGTTTCTAGCCACAACGCCGCCAGAGCGCGGTTCCTCCACGGGAATCATGCGTAGAAAAAGATGAACCAGGATGCTGAGAGCTTGGTAATATCATTTGCATTCCACTACATTAAACCAATTATTTATTTAATATTAGCAGGTATCTGAACTAATGGCAAGCCGAAAAGTCAGTGAATAAGTGTACATAATTATGTAAAATTAAAGCAGCGATGTAGCAATCGAAATCCTATATATTATTGGCATGAGGATAAAAATTATTTAAGTAATACATACTATAAATAGATGATTATGAGGATAATAGGATAATATAATACAGGTGTTTTTCACGTTAACAACCTCAAGGTTTACACAATAATGCATCCTATATTATGGGCTATCCACAAAGGTACTTCGTTAACATCCAGCTAACCAAAATAATGGGTCATCTTTTAAGTACCTAGGTAGGTGTGCGTCTTATTGCTTATTGTGAATTGTGAGCTGCCGATGATTCAAAATTCAATAAGTGGGATCATGTTATTTTTCGCCGCCCACGTTTCAACCAGGTACCTATAACGATAGAGTTGATTGACTTGTTTGTTTATACTATGTGC
Source organism: Pelosia muscerda (assembly GCA_963691645.1). Lineage (NCBI taxonomy): Eukaryota > Metazoa > Arthropoda > Insecta > Lepidoptera > Erebidae > Pelosia > Pelosia muscerda. Next base: position 14,197,494 of record OY829100.1, read on the forward strand.
TGTCCAATTTAATGACCATTTTACATTATAGGTAGGTACACAATATTTTCGAAATCGTGGTCGAAAGCGCCTCAGATAAACGCTTTCGTATATAACAATTTTTGAGTAATTTAATCAATTTGTAGTATAATAGGACTTAATACGTAATATGGACTTCTAGGTACATTCCTAATTACTACAACGAAATAACGTAATTACAATTTTATTGATAATATTGCATAAGTAAGGCACGGAGGTCGATTGCACAATTTGTTTAGATAAGTACCTACTTAGTCTAGCAATATGGCAGAATGTTGAAAGTGTTCGTGGGACCAGTGGCTTGCCACACGCGTACTCGCTCCAGTTTCTGCACCATTGTTAACTTTCAGATTTCCTATTTCTGCTACATCATAAATGCTATGATAAGGTGAAACCAGCAGACGATAAAACTTTTACATAAGGCTTCCATTTAACTTACATTTAATTTAATTTTCTTATGAAAAGTTTGCTGTTAGCAAACTCAATACATAATATTATACACTGGTCTATATTTATAAATAAGCTAACCTATGGGAGAAATGGGATAATTTACCCATAGTCTTACTTACGCATTGACAACATTTTGCAAATAATAAACAATTTAAGGTGTTTCGTTTCTTTTATTTATTTCCTCGTAGCAACATTACGAGGTCTAGCGGTATCTTTACGGTTAGGTAGTTTGAGTGACTGCCTACTAATGGGCAGGCAGCAAATAAACAGCATTGATGATAGACTTCGTTTATCGTTGTTATTCATTCTTCTGATTTATCAAATATTTTCTGTGACTCTTGAAGATGAACTATATGTTATGTGTCAGGGTGAATATTTTCAAAAGGAAAGTCTTTGGTTAAAGAACACTTAGTTACCTCGATCTAGTTTCTCATGTACCCATACAACCTATTTATAAGCCGGCAGGAATCGTGTTATAGGGACCCTTCGCCTTTTAAGTATGATATAGAATTTCTTCAACACATTCTTAATGTTGTGGTGTAGGCATAGATGTTGTAGATAGTTGCGCACATTTCGACAATCGCATTTTTCTGTAGAAAGTGAAACGGCCCGAACCTTCGACGAACACTTTCACGTTACATTGCGTTCTGTATAACTTTTAAGTAACCGCTCACATAAGTCGGCGTGTTCGTTTTCAAATTATAAACTATATCACTGCAAACATCCGTATGACCACGGCGAAAGAATATTATCACCCCATCTCATCCGAAGGGTGTCGTAAGAGACGAAAAGCGGAAAATTACGAAGTTGATACCACTGCAAGTGAAGAAAAACTCAAAATAAAACTCAGTACCAACCCATCTGGCCAGTGTGGAGACAATAGGCCAAAGTCTCTCAATACTAGGAGAGGCTTATCAGCAGTGGACTGCGATAGACCGGACCCATGCTTCACCTAAGCTCTCCACCTGTAGCCTTAGCACGAAATACTATCGTATTCGTAATTTAAGGTAGCGACAGAACGGAGCATTGCGATTGGCGTGAACACAGGTTCACAAGAGGCAGACTGCCAATTACAATGCTCCGTTCTCTCGAAACCTTTACATTATGAATTCGATAGGAGCTCATGCTAGTGCTACACGTTCAAGCACGGATACTAATAGGGTAACTTGCTCCAACTGATGACGTTACTGTACAGTGATGCAGTTAAATTTTCTTCCCTATATGATTCAAATGATCTGAAGAATTATTTAATAGGAGTGAATATATAAATGTAAGTACAATAATAATCTTCTAGCGTATGTTACCTATGTATAATATGTATGTATGTTTGTTTCTATTTACAATATGTATGTATTTACAAAAAAAAAGTATCCAAGTATGTTTATCCGCATTCTAGAACCCATAACATAAGCTAGTTAAACTATGCTTACTATATGGGTCTAAGTGGCGGTGTGTAGATGTCGTAGAATGTTACCCATCTTTGGGGTGAGACTATGGACACACATGGCGAGTTACTGGCTATTAGTCTTGACATCGCCAAAGCATTCGATAGTCTGGCACAAATTGCTTCTTTCCAAACTACCAGTCTTCGGTCTGCCTCCGAGACTATGCAACTGGCTTGCTAACTTCCTGCGGGCGTGCCGTATTCGCGTTCTTTGTGATGGATGAGCTTCGGAGTTTCTGCAGGTAAATGCTGACGTTCCGCAGGGGTCCGTGTTATCACCCACTTTCTTTCTTTTGCATATCAACGATATGCTGTTCACTGGCAGTATCCATTACTATGCAGACGATAGCAGTTTACACGGAATCGAGCTACCACGGACATCATGCGGTCAAGCAGTCTGATATCGCGGCAAAAAAGCAGCATCTTGTTACTGAGCTTGACCGGAGCACATTTCCCAATGAGGATCTGAGACATGTACTTTTACAGCAATGGCATCTTCTTTCCTTCCCCTTCCCACTCTTCAGAGCACACCACTGCCATTGCAGGATAACCTCATTATGCTCGCTACGTATGTTCGCTGCAAATTGAATAACAAGAACTATATCGAGAGCATCATCAAGACAGCATCTCGTAAACTCGGAGTCCTGAATAGAGTGAGACGTTTTGCACGCCGGAGTACCAGTGTCTTCTTTACAAGACACAAATTTTCTCCTGCGGCTGCGCGGAAAAAAGTCCATTCGCGTTAAAATGCGTTAAAATAAATTCTAATGTTTCTAATAAATGACGTATTTTTCTTAGTAACTTGTCTGTGCCTATGATCATTTAGAGTTCGGGACCGCATAAGTACCTGTACTGCTGTGGACAGCTAAGGTGAACCTTGGATTCGATCCCATTGTGCCGCGTTTTCATCATTATTTATTCATAATCAAAGCCAAGTGAAATCTGTCATAGGCAAGTCAGTCGTACCCCTTCGCCAAAAAGTATTGGAGACAAAAGGTATCATGAACCGATGACAAACCGAAGCTAATCTTGATCGCCAGAAAATAATTTAAGTTGTATTTTAAATTCCTTGGCAATAGGTAATTTTAATTTCAAATGAAACATATCGTGAGTTGGCTTAGCTATTGGCTTAGCTACTTTCGATTCTATAATGAATAAAAAATGAATGATGAATCAAAAAAATATATTATGCAAGCTCAACATCCAGACTGTACTTACATCATCATGTTATAGCTAAAATGTTATGAGTTGTAAACATGAAATTGCGATAAGGAGGTCATAAATCTTTCTTATGGACTAAAATTAATATTATCATATCAGGCTGTCATGGTAGAGACAACTGTGACAACTTGAATGTAAGTGATATCAATATGAAAGAAATTGTGGAAACGTTGAGTGCCATGAAATTGGGCAAGGCTACAGGATGTGATAGGATTACGGTTGAGATGTTGTAAGGTGGATGGTAGCATAGTTAGTAGGCTGTACCTGTTTTAAGTTTTGCTGTAGGAGCAGCGTGTATCAGTAAACTGGTAACTATTCTACAGGCTTAGTAATATAGGCAAACATGTATGTGAAGATCTTGATTAAAGTAGTGATATTGAAAGTGATGAAATTTTAGAAACGATAAGGTTGTACATACAAACTAGACTTTAGGAATGGAAACCGATGCATGGATGAACCAGATCTTTTTCTTATGAAGCATAACCGAGGTATTCCTGGTTCAAAATCAAAAGTACTCTCTATTGATTGCATATTTGTAAACTTGGAAAAAGCTGGCCCAGCCAATGTCTAGAAAGTATTTTATTTTGCCGGTCTGCGTAATAACCGAAATTTGGTTGGAACTTTAATAAATACTTATCTATAGGTTTTCAATATTTCCAGATTTTATTTATTACATACTTTAAGCCTCAGAAGTTCGGCCAATCCTTTTTTACTGCTTCCTCGGTCAGAGATGTATCTAACATGAAGTATCGTCCTAATTTAATAGCTCCACCTTCAGCAGTTGGCTTAAGGTTGATGAGTAGTCATGAGAAGAAAGCCTCCTTTTTATATTATCGCATCTTATCTTATGTTTTGGGGGTTAGCTCTGGAGCTATTGCAGATACTTTGACCCCGTGGGTTCCTTTATGTCGATCCCAACCTGGCCCCTACGTTTGAGAAAGGTTAGTCTTCTCAATTAGTGTGACTATTTCTCTTAATTGTACGTGCATGTACCTAATCCTCTGGTTTGGGGTTGGTGGTTTTTCTGTAATTCATGAATGAAACCCATGTCTATTTTGACTTTTATGTTTTCACATATTATAGCCCTAATTGTAGAACTACATTTCAGCGTGATTAAATTCATAACAAAAAAAATCCCGCTGGCTGGAGGTTTGGTTTCAACCATCATTTATTCTGAAAATAATACGGAACAAATTCCAGTTCTATTACCATTCGATAGCCCAAATATACAGGCATATTACCTATAGGAACTTAGGCCTACAGGGCAACTGTTCCCGTTGAATACAGCTACGTATAGATTCAAATTTGTTGAATATAAACTTTATTATTTATATTATTTGTACATTTATTAAAAATGGCTACTGTACATGTGGCTTTATAATAGATTTTAATACACACGTTGGTTCTAAAAATCCATTTTGTAAATATTCTAGGATCGAGGATTAAAGTGGACATAAAAGTGTAAAAAGATCCATCAATGGATTTTTGTAATGGATCTTAGTATTCTTAGTGGACATGGTGCTCTAGCCAGTCCCCCATGATGAGCCTTACTTCCATCCACCTGGGTGATTTATTTATACCTAGAGGTATTTTTTTTGTTAGCCTCAAAAAACGACCCTTCTTGTCCGTTACCGATTAGGAGAGTGGAAAGTGTCCAGACATGTCTGTCGGTTTATTGTGTCAACTTTATATGTTGAAAATCTAACAATTTAAACAAAATAAATAAATCCACCAAGCAACAGATATTTCAAAGGGGTGGAGGTCATATAGTAACCCAGTTTAAATGTAAAACGTAAAACACAATACCAGGGTAGTATAAGTTCGAAATACGAATGGAGACCACGTACCGGTAATCGAAGCGTACCGGCTTTCTGCGAGGTGGACGGACGACACAGTCAAAGTCGCGGGTATCCATTAGATGCAGACCGCCTCCAATCGGTCGGATTGGAGGTCTATGGGGTAGGCCTAAAACACCCGCTTGGTATTTCAACTTCTTCAATATCTTATATATAACGGGTGTTAGGGAAACGCTCCCGAAGCCGAAGACACATGGTAGTACTACGGGTAAATAAAATTCTGGCGGGGGTCTCAAGTCCGGCAAACATGTCAGTACGTAGAAAAACAATTTTCTTTTTTATCGATCAAGTGTAAACATGAAGAAATTGCCGATAAACGCACAACACTTAAGAATAACCAGGGCCGCAGGACGCTGTTACCAGCTGTTACAAATGAACTCTACGATTTGAACCCAGTAGGGTTACCAAACGATCAAAATTGATGAGACAGTCTCACTATCACTCCACTCACCCTCATCATTTTGAGATGAGAACAGACAAAGAGAGACTGAAACAGCTTACAAGTTGATAAAATAGCATAAGAATAATTACAACATCTACTTAAGTATTATGAACACATTTTTATGTTTATGAAATCATTCAGTTGAATATGAGACTGTCTCAAAAAATCCTTTACCTAATGTTAACCTACATTCAAAATTTCCAGCTACGCCCCTGACACGCCCCCCTAATAAATACTTGATAAAATTGGTTCCGTACACAATTTAATTTAAAACTAAAAATTGGACATGTCACGTGATCTTTCACCTTCGTAAGATAAAAGTTCGTTACACGAGTGTCCAATAGTACTAATCGTTAGATCTTAGGCAACCTTTGATTCTGATCTGTTAGGTTGCTTGATTTCTAATAAAGATAATGTAAACAAAACTCACTAGACATATCATGTCACCCGGATAACATAGACTGCAGGAGGTTCTACTAAAGTGTTCGTTAATGTAACATTCACCACGGTACCCTAAAATATTTAGTAATAATACAATATTTTTTCTTTCATTTCAAATCGCCACGCCCCTTATTTCGGTTGGTTCCGTAGTAATACTATTTAATGCTAAACTTTCGCAATAATCATTTTAGAAGCATAAAAATATCACAATAAAGTGTTAAAAACCATATTGAAAATACCAGGACGACATAAGTTGTAAGAGCGGTTTCTCAAGTTTTTCAAATAACAAAGGTTTACGGTACCCTAAAATAAATGATAAAAATAAAATTCATTGCTCATTTCTTCCTATACCTAAAAAGGGTGAAGGGTCTAATAACTTGCCTTGTAGTATAGTTTTATACCACTATTTTCTGCATTCCTAGTATAAGATGTAGTTTACTGAATTAATCCATCCTTTTTGTCTGTCTGTCTATCTGTATGTTACGCTTATACGCCTAAACCACTGAATCGATCTTGATGAAATTTGGTACAGAGATGCATTAGAGCTTGGGAATGGACATAGGCTATTTCTTATCATGAAAGAGGGCGTTAAGGGGAGGGATAGGGATGATGATGAGAGGAGTGCATAAAAGTTCGCCAAGAAATTGGGTATAGAACTGGCTTAGAGCTCGGGATAAGCTACCTTTTATGAAAAAGGAGAACCAACGGGGAGCGGGGAAGGAAAAGGTACAAAAGGTAAGGAGCAATTGGCACTAGACCAAAATAACTGTAATGTGCTTGGTGTTTTCGAAAGCGACTGCTGCTTCTCAAAAATTGCTGTGTAGCTGTTGAATTTTACGAGAGCGACTGCTGCTAGCCAAAACTAACTATCAAGTTGTTGACTGCTAATAAATCGTTAGCCGCTTCTCAAAAATTGCCGTAAAGCTATTGAATTTTAATATCTCACCAGGCAAAATTAACTGGTGGTAGATCCGAGCCAGTACACGGTAGGTAGTCGCTCTCGTTAAAGCTGTAACTGCCTAATAATAAATAATAAGCGAACTCCGGGTTCCGAAGTGTGAGCTTAGGATGCAACCGGGAACCAGCCCGGATGATTATGATTTATGAATCACATCAAAACATGTATTTACATTCATCATTATCAGGATCGCTTACAGCACGGAAATCAAATGTACAAAAATGTAATTAGCTGCCGCAAGTAGGTATCCGCAACTAAAAAAACACACCACGTCATAGCTTAAAAACCTACATTTTTACTAATAGATTTTTTAAACGGACGTCAATCGGTACAACTACCCTAAATTAGTAGGGGAATCCCCGGGCGCGGTATCTTTTGATGTTCCTTAATCCGTTTGTCGGCGGCGGCCGCGATGTTTGGCGGCGCCTTTGACGCATGCCGCAAAGCGAAGAAAATATTACCTACTACTACTATCAGTGTTGCCATACTTGTTAGATTTTGTTAAATTAAAAATTGGTGGGTTATTTTCCCAATTTTTAATTTTATTATGTATTATACAAGTTAATAATTTGTAACGAAAAGAGGTTTGTTTGTTATGCGTCTCGTCATCCTTATGAATCCATTTTATTAATTCAATAGGCTATTGTGTAAGTAAGTAGTTCCAGAATTCGTTTTTAAAGAAACTATTAATATTCCAACATCGTTAGCTAAACTAAATAACTTGTATTTATTAATGGATTCACAGTTGATGTGAGTAATGTAATGGTTAGGATTCGAACCTAGGATTTTCCATGGTAAGGTGAACCTTAACCACTAAGTAGGAGTGCGTGCCCCTCCTTATCCGGGTGGTGGAGTGTGAAGTGTGGAGGCCATGATATACCCGGGTCAGCCAGGGTGAGAGGGATATGCCAGAAGCTACCTCGCTCTCGGCAACTGATGGCCCGTGACGGCCGTGCGTTTTGTTTCTCACATAATCACTCCTACTGATTCCGGCAGTGGGAGGAGCCCCGTGTGGATTTTCGTACGATTAAAAAAGAACTAAGTAGGTACTAAGCTATGCGCATTATTCCTAACGCGCAGTAAAAAACAAAACATAAGCAAAATAATATCACGTATTACTTTAATTGAGCACATAGGTACATGTACTTTTTAGGCAAAAATCTAGTTGGCACTAGGCAACATTATTCCCAATTTCCCAATTTACAGAATTCCTTCTCTTTTGTTCAGTCAGTTGATGTGTGTGTTGTTGTTGGTTGTGATAAACTTGCGTGATGTTGGATTTTTATTGTAATAACGAGTATTATGAAATAATGTTTTGTGTTTTCAAAAAGTTGGTCGTCTGTACAGTGTACAAAAATTGGTGACGGAAGACCAGTAAATTACCGTTGTGGAGTGTTTTAGGAAGATAGTGAACCATACCTAATGAAAGTTTTCGTGTGTTACTCCTTCACAACGGCGACCGCCCAGGTTCTTCACTGCTTTGGAACAGAGAATTCTCGAAGTTCTCGAACGTTTCGAAGCAGACCTGTAGCTACTGAGAACGAGTAGGTACCGTGCGAGCTGGATCGGTTCTCGGAGTTAAACACGTAAATGTGTGGTGCATAATTTTTTCAGTACCTAGGTACTCTTCTTTTTTATTAAATTCAAATAAGTTTACTGTTGTGTGTGACCTGTTTATGTGATAGGTAAAACCCCTTGTGTCGTGTTTCGTGAAGTGTATGAACTAGTACATTCCTAGAGCTGGAACAGAACCAGTACCAGATTAAGAACGTCACCGCGTCGCATAAAGTAAACCTCGGTAAGTGATAGGTACTCTAAATTTCTGCGACGTATCTCTAAACGCTACGTAGGTACCTACATACGCGCAAAGCAACGCGGGTACCAGGCGCACAGCTGAGTTTAAAGATTTTGCAGGTTATTGGACTCAAGTGAACTTATTACGAAAGTACAAAATACGATAGTGTTGTGACCTACCCCTTTTAGTGATATATCGAATAATGAAAGGATTTTTTAAGTTTTGTATGATAATTACCGATGCTATCTTTTTTTATTTGCCGTGTATTTAGTCAGTGCGTATGTCTTCATCATACGATATACTACCAAGTCCTTTCGGCTTCGGGAGCGTTCTCCTTACACCCTGTATACATAAATTATTCCGAGAGACAGTAGCGTTATGTTATACTCCAAACTCTAATCCTATCTACTATCTGATGCTATATTATGCAGCTCTGCGTTTTTCTGCTGTATTATGCAGATAAAGCAAATTTAATGACAGCAAAGTAACATCCGTGTGCTGTCGGAGAAAGTATAGCCACTACCCTATCTCATGCGAAGGGTGTCATAAGAGAAGACTAACGGAAAACGCAGCACACGAGATAAGGAAATCTCGAAATAAAACTCTGTGCCAACCCGCTTGGTCCGCGTAGAAACCGTAGGTGCCGTAGGCCACAGCTCCCCAACATTGGCAGAGGCTTAAATTATATCGAGCAGTGGACTACGATAGGTTAATTGATAAATTGACACTTACAAGATTATTCTCTCAAATTAATTGACAGTTTTTATTTCCAAAGATATAAAATCAATCATCATTTGTAGATACGGTATTCAGATAAATTAAAAAGATACCTTTCAAGGAGATTCATTGTGAAGTTGACTCAACGTCACAGTTGTAGCGTGTTGCCGGAATAACCGAGATAATCCTGCACATGCGTGGTTTCCTTGTCGCGTCAGTCCTCAGAGTTGTGCGATGGAGCTCGTCGCGGACTCCGTCAGACGACGCGCGCCGGGCGTCGAGTGCGGAAGGGCATTACTTGTCAACTTCTTTACGTTTAGTTTACATTTAATGTCACTGTTTACGGAGTGATACCAACCAAAATCAGTGAATTAAACTTGGAATAAGTTATTTACTAATAAACGTATCTAGTGCTGCAGTGACCGGGAACAAGTGTTACGTCGAAGTTCAGTTTTAATTTTTATAAGATAGTGTTTTGAGTTCAAGTGTACTTTGCATGGTAATTAGTGGTTTTACAAATGAGTTATTTATTAGGGTATGTATTTAATGCCAAGTGTATTGAGGATATTTGGTTGCCCCCTATTATTGAATTGTTTGCTATAAAAATAATTCACTCAACCGTCACAGTAGTTATCTGTAAACTTTGAAAGAAAAACTTGAACTAACTACCTATGCCTATTACGAAGATCTGCCATTCCATGCGCGAAGTATGACTAATAAAAATACCAACAACACAAACACATAATTCTTGTGCTTAAGTTTACTTAGTTATGTATCACTCTTGACATTACGTTTATGTTTTGGTATGAAAATCGAAATGTAAAAATAACTAAGTTACAATTTAATGACAATCTGCCATAATAAACTTAACATCTCTGAAGTTAGAGAATGTGATTTTCTCACGAGTTCACGAGGAGATACATTAGTGCATATTAATGTATATTATGAGAAAATTAAAGTTTAAACGTTTTAAATTAAGAAGAAGAGCTAAGCTAAGTTAACGAAGTTATAAAGCAACTAAATTTTAGTAGCCTCAGTTTTTAAATTGGTATAGGTATAATGTAGGTGTATTATTACTAATTTGGAAATATCAGAAAGTGCGGTAAAATATTGTTAAAATATATGTTGATAAACTGATATTTCATACGCCCACGTAGAAGGTCTTGCACAAGGCGACTTTTCACAATTTTCAGTGGCCATATTAAAAAAAAGTCAATTTTATCTATCTCCGTGTTTTGACAATTGATCACTTTCCGATATCCCATGGCAATCTATTCCAGTAATACTAGTATCAAAATCTCTTGTGTTCCTGTTCACCCATCCAGCAAGTTTTTTAACCCTAAGTTAATTGTTTATGTTGTTAGTGGTTTTATAGTGGTAGTGGAACCGCCAGATTCCGGGCACCAATCGATCGTACTTATCCTTCCTGTTTAATGCTTATTTTTCTCCTTGTTACTACTGTTGCAATAAACAATATAAAGTCTGAGGTTGTTCAATGTTGCAGCAAAGATAAAAATAATAGTAGTAGCATAGTACTGTTATCGGCTCTTTCACTGATATTACCTTATAGTAACCAACCAAAGTCAAATAAGAATGATGCGAAAACATGCATTTTATATAATGTAGGAGAATGATGTGGCATATGGGACGCAGGTAGAAGGATAAATACAAATCTTTTTGGTGCTTTGTTCAGTTTGGTTCGCGCACCTGACGGCTGTTACTTGCCACCTGCCAGTTTCGACCTGCCTGCTCACAATTCGTGAAATCTTATGCGATAAAGACCAAATTTCGATAAGTTTTTTTGCATACATGCACCTGGCTGTGTTGCAAGTTGTATTTTTTGGATTGTTAATGTTTTCGAAAAAAAAATATGTTGGTGCAAATACATTTCTGTGCTTTCTGGACCCAAACTAAGCTAACTAAATATGAATTTAGATAATTTTATGTTCGAATATCCCTAAAAAAAATTGAAAAATTTGTCGATCAATAAAACTCCATGAACTGTCATGATACTTTGGACAAAATACGTATTGAAGTTTGGACTGATTGGGTCAATTGGATAAATAACGTGTTGGACAGTGTGCGACGAGCGAGCGACGACGGCGATATGGTGCGAAATGCTTTATTGCAAGTGCTTATTTGTGATTTTAAAGAAATATAACATGACTACATAACATAACATAAACTCACGCCTATATCACTGAAGGGGTAGGCAGAGGTGCTAGCACCCACATTTCGCCAGTTTATGTTTAGGTCCCAATGTAATAGGTGGCGAGCCTATTGCCATTAACCGGGCACTAATAAACCTGCGATAAATACACACATAACTTCGAAAAGCATCGATAATAAGACTAACTATTAACAATTTATATAAAACGCCATACAGCAACTAGATTTCTGAGGCTAGTTATTTACAGAATCGTTGTAAAGACTAGTTTCCGAGCGAGTTACTACGTTGACCCACTATGGAGTTCTCTCAAATTCCAAGGAAAATGTTAATTCTTGTTATGCTGCAACATTACAATTTTTGCCTTAAATACATAATTCAAAAACTTAGTTGCTTTTTGATAACTTAATATAGGTATACAACTTGATCTTTTTTGGGTATGCAAATTGTAAAAATAGTTTATTCACAGTTTATTGAAACCTAGTAAGGCCTTGGTATTGACTTTTAACTTAAGTGTAGTAGGTACCCGGCTCTTTGGAAAGAGGCCTAGATGCTTAGTAAAAGTAGATAAGCCACCTTTGATGTTTTAATGTCATAAAAAGAATAAATGGTACCCAATTGCAATCAGATTTTAATGATCACAGAGATATTTCTCCATCTATGGCGTTGACTCTCGACTTGTTAATTGAGAAGAAAACATAGATACCTACTCCTGCAATACACCTAAAGAACATTGTTAGTTTTATGAATCATCATTAAGTCACTCAAAGTATATTATAGTGGGATTTCCCGTTAAAAATGTAGAACTGGGGAAATACATCCACCCTAAAGAAAACCGCAAATAAATAATAATACTTCTACAGCTTGCTGTGTTGTGGTGTTGTGTGTAGTGGTGAGTAGTTACACCAGTCCTGTGGGAGAGGGCAAACGGTTAAAACGGCAACATATACCTACAAGCTGTCGTATTGTTATTACAGTGGAAGGTAGCCGTTTAAATTTAAAACCTAAACGGTATTAACTACTCTGTAAAGGTATCAAACTATCAGAACAGTACGAAATATGACATTGAGAACGCTCTACTTTTGTAGAGATACAATTCTATATGGGACATTGTTTGTATGAATCACAAATAGTTACTTTGTTCGCACTTTGTTTAGTCTAATACTACTTCATATATTTTTTTATTCTTCGTATGTTTTTACTCGGTATGGATATCTCCATAGCACAATTTTAAAATCACCCATCACTAGCGTATGTATGTATATTTGGTAGTACATGTCTTATAGTATACGTTTAAAACTAATATATCACTGATTGCGCAATATGAGACTCGGTGAAAAGACGTTAATAACAGAAATTGTAGCTAGTTCTGCTCGACGGCCGCTCCCTTCCTCAATTATCCAACTTCCTCGTGAAATATCGACCTAGTTTACATGTCGTATTCCACTACCGCTGTGATACCACAGAACTCAAGTATTTGGAACATGTGATTTCGTAACTCACTTCATAACTCGTAATTTTGTTGCAATGAAAATGACCATTTCAAAAAGAAAAATACGGATTTCAATAAAAATAAATAAGGTTGATATTATATACATGTATAGTCCGGTTGATTCGGTAGGCACAAAGTTTTGATTGTAGATTTGTTCTCAAATGAAGAGCTTGATCAATGTCAAATCGATCACATCTAGTAGGTTCTCTACGACTGGAACCTATTCCCAAAATAAAATATAGCTTACGGGTAGCCTATGTGTTATTTCAGGTCAAATTTTATTTAGACCTATTTTGGTAACAAATATGCAAAATTAAAAGCACACTCCATACTTCACATATTTTATAACAGTAGGATAAGATCGTACATTAGTTTAAAATAGATCGAGATCGATAATTTCTTCACTTTAAGTACATTTGATTTGCCATGAAGTTACGCACCTCTCTTTTCGTAAGATTGGTTAATAATAGAAAGTCAATGAATTACTTAATATTTCAACGATTAAATAATTCATTGAGTTTTTTGAGCAGTTTATCTAATCATACAAATCTATATATAACGAACTATCAGCAGAATATAATGTTAGTTTTATTTTACGTAACCGCTGTTAGCTCACATTCCGTTTCTTGTGGTTCCATGTCAATGATATGCTTTAAAACCATCTTAGTGAAGTTAATTGTTGCATCTAGTGTCACCCTAGTTTCGGTTCAGTGTGACTAAGAGCTATGATGGCGATGGATGGTTTTTTTTAAAGAATATTAGGAACCGGAATTACTAATATTCCCTCTAACCCCTTCAGTTAAGCTCAATGACTTGTGTTAGGACTTTGGGAGTCATGTCGGTACTGTAATGGCCAAGATTCGAACCCGAGACCTCTCAATCGTAAGAGCAACTCTTTAACCGCTAAGCTTCCGACGCTCAATTTTTTTGATTATTCATGAATTTGCCCCAATGTTACTAGGTCAAGTAATCGCCTTGCTTTTGTTTTTGTATAGCGAATCATTTCTGCATATAGGTACAATTAAATAAATAAAACACCACATTATACCTAAGTTAATTGTATTTTATAAAGTGTAAAAAACTGATAATATCCGTATGTGGTGTGGGTGGGTTATTTCCGAGACTTGCGGTTTCCTAGATAATACAGTATACTTAGGTTATGTACAATTGTACTGTCATCACTACATAGTATAAAACATATTCGCGTTCTCTCTCCCTATGTCCTTATGTCCCTTTGTATGCTTAGATCTTTAAAACTACGCAACGGATTTTGATACGGTTTTTTAATAGATAGAGTGATTGAAGAGGAAGGTTTATATGTATATAACATCATGCTACAACCAACTGACACAGACGAAGTTGCGCGGGTCAGCTACTAAGAGAATATAATATGTTAAACGCTGTCTAATAGTGGACATGGTAGTTGTTACCTATGGTCAGCAATAAATGATTTTGATTTGATTTGGAGTCATTGATCGAAGGTGGGAATTTCCGATTTGCATTTGATTCTATCAATTCTGGTATACCCATTGACCACTGCACAACAATGTCATGTAGTTACCTATTTAATAATAAAGACAGACTGCTAGCTTATCACTAGAAGTACTTAGGTACTCATTAACCTTAACCTGTTTTCGAATCTTCGCAATTATTGAGTACTTATACCTAACTAAGGCTATTTTGTTTACGACTACAGTTTTTTAAATGAAAAATGGAAATAGGTCGTAAAGCGTTAAAAAAATGTTATGATAGTAATGTTTGTATGTTTAACACTTAAGTTTAGTTAGATTATTACTCTTCAATTGTGGAACCGGAATTCTGAGGTGTATGTAGGCCTCGGATGGAACCGAGACTTACATGAAGATGTTGATTATTTTCTAAAAATTAAAGAGAACAGAATAAGCTTATCTAATGATTATTATTATTGCACGGAGACATATAAACAAACATCGATAATATACATGATGTGATGAGTGTGATGTGATGACACATCCTTGTACCAATATGTGCAGACAACGAAGTCGTCGCCCGCCAGAATACACACAGTTTACTATACTCGCTTCGAATGATAAACGAGTCATTAGTCGCGCGGCCTTATCATCCGACCTAGACCTTGGTACCTCATCTCGCTCATCTAATCACAAGTAGGTCCCTCTATGGTTATTTATAGATATATACAATTGGAATCAAGGTTTCAATGTCACATAGTTGCTGTACCTATTCGACAATATTTTTTATAGTACTAGTAACTACGCACTGTCGGACAATGATCGAAATTTGACCATAATTAATTAAAATTTTATAAGTTTGAACATTATTATAAGGTCTATTGTCATAAATTTCATACTAATCCGTCCGCACAATTTTCGTAAACAAAGTCACCTATTAATTTATCAATATAGATTTCCGTAAACCCATCTTCAGATAAGGTAAATGCCTTATTAAATTCAAGACCGGGCCCCTCTATTGGAGGGTTGAGCCATTTAAGCTCCTCAGACATAAGCTACCGATGCTATCAACCAATTTAAGGTGTTAACATGGCATTAAATACATACCTTTTTAATCGAATACGTACTCTACTCGCTATAACTTAGTTTCTTTTGATTAGGAAACATCGAAAGCTAGACCGACGGCTGCCTAGTAGTTCAGTCGCGATGAGTGTTATCGCAGACGGTAGTGTTAAGGTGGAGCAGGTGGAAGTCGGTTGAGAATGTTAGTGAGGGGGTGTGTGGGCGGTGAGCTGCGGCACTCGATAGCAGAGCGTACGAAAGCGTTGGCGGCGCAGTGCCACGCGCTGCGGTCGCCGGCGCGTGCGGAGCGCAGTTGCGAACGTCGACGTACTAGACATCGAAAATCACAGACACGGTGGTATGTCAAAGTAAGTTGTTTCGAGAAACTTCCATATTTATTTTCCGGAAAAAGGTTTACAGGGCCACACACCTGACTACGGCATCGACCGACGTGACATCAGCTGGCCTACCGTCAACTTTTAAAACAGGTTAATAATTTAACGCCTTTCATACTACCACTACCAACAGTACCAACTGCATAACTAACTTTGTAATTCCATACAGGAAAATGCAATATAGAAGTATTAATTTACATTTGCAGTTGGTAATATGACAGCAGTTTAATTGTTGACCTGTTTTGGCACAGGGCTTAGGTGTTTTATAATTTTTATTTTTGTCCTCAACATAACCAACTTCGCGCAATTAAGTACAAGTGACTTGACATTTCTACTCAAACATACAGTTTCTTGATTGACGTAGATACTACCCAATTATAAGAACATTAAAATGGGTATTTCAACTACTTTGCCAAAACATTAGATATTTACCAAAAAATCTAAGAAGTTGAATAATGAATTATATGACTTGGGCAACAAATAAACTTTTGATTGAACTACCGGTCTTCTTAGTTCAAAGTAGGACACGTAGATGTCACCGGGGACTACAGTCTACGGTCTACGAAACTACAGTCGAATTTAATGCATAAGTTTGATGAAATAATGTGAATCGTAACTTTGACATACGGGTTTTTAATAATCTACCTATATGTTTGGTCATTTATGTTTATTTTTTTTGCTAAAACTGTCCTGTTTTTGTTCCTGTCACTACAATACCGTAGGGATTGCTGTTTTACCTCCATACTTTCGTATGAATGATAATAATAATGTTGACGCAAAAGTATCTACGGGAAAAACTCTAATTGGTTATAGATGTATTATAAACGTATGTGTGAGAATTTGTGGTATGTTATAATTTACATAAACGACAACCAGCTTTGTTTTCCGGTTCATTTTTGGTAACGAAATAAGAATTGAAATCTAATCATATTATCATGATGTGTTGTGAGTCATACTTTTGAAAACATATTGTTGTCTTCAAAAACTTCGTGATAATATTAAATCGTTCACATAAGAATACTCACCGGATATTGGAATCATCTCAATGAATGATTCAATGGAATTATGATGTGGGTACTTGACATAATGACGTCCGTGACTCATGCTTAGGCGCATACGTCATTAAATACAGATATGGCGTTAAGCCGTTTTCAGCGACAGTGCGATACATTTCCTATGCAGTTGCAAATAAATCACGGTGGACTTGATAGTAAGCGGTTACCATGTCATTAAACCCTAAATACCAAAGGCGCCAATTGAGCGAACCTACAGAAATAAAGAGAAGTAAAAAATAAAAAAGGAATAAAGTGAGAAGGCTAGTTTATACATAAGAAATGTGATGATCTTTGCGTTTTTAGAATTAACTTGAAGTATACTCGTCAGTAGGTATAATTAACATATTCTATTCGGCCTAATAATAAGTAAATTACTAAATACACTGACGGACTCATAAACTGCATCAAAGTTCAGGTTTACTCTAAAAGGATTTTTTATAATAAGTATGCAAACTTTTTAGATTAAATTATATAAATATGGAAAGACTGGCTCTTAATCTTGAAAAAAAATTAAATTTAAAAATAGAACTGCAGTAAAACAAATGAATATAGCCGGGAAAAGAAAATTTACTTGTAGTATCAGATTTGCGTGTTATTTATAGCAAAGTTTTAAATTGATTCTCATTGATTTTTTTTGTTTTGTCAATTGAATTATTGTTACCAGCATAATTGTTGGGTTAGTTTTTCAACACATCGAGAGTTTTTGAACCATAATATGGATACTTCGTCCGAACAAGCGGCACAAATTGTAGCATTGGTGCGGGAGGGCTTGGATCAACGAACGATTGGTAGAAATTTAAATTTAAACCAGTCTACGGTTTCTAGAATATACAGAAGGTTTGTAGAGACAGGTTCTTACAGGAGGAGACGTGGTACAGGCAGAACTCGAGCAACCACAGGTCGTGATGACCGATTTATTGTTATAACTTCCCTGCGAAATCGTTTCCTCACGTCAGTTAACATCAAAACCGAGCTTAATAAAGTGCGTGGAGTAAACGTGTGTGCACGAACAATAAGAAGAAGGTTAAAGGAAGCGGATATCACCCCTTTTAGACCAGCAAATGGTCCAAAGTTGTCTACAGCTCACAGACAAGCTCGCTTAAGATTTGCGCGTCATCACCTGAATTGGACAGAAGAGCAGTGGGCCTCTGTATTGTTCA
Source organism: Pelosia muscerda (assembly GCA_963691645.1). Classification (NCBI taxonomy): domain Eukaryota; kingdom Metazoa; phylum Arthropoda; class Insecta; order Lepidoptera; family Erebidae; genus Pelosia; species Pelosia muscerda. The sequence goes on from OY829100.1 coordinate 14,215,615, forward strand.
CGGACGAGTGTAGGACATGTTTATATGGTGCAGATGGTCGCAGAAGAGTCTATCGTCGACGTGGGGAGCGATATGCTCAAAGTTGCATTGAGGAGCGTGTTCCTTTTGGAGGCGGTTCATGTATGGTCTGGGGTGGCATATCGATGAACGGGCGAACAGAACTTGTGTTCATAGACATGGTCCGTCAAAACGGTAATAGAGGGGGTTTGACAGCACATCGCTACATAACAGAGATATTAGAAGATCACGTGGTGCCTTACATGGGATTCATAGGCGAAAATTTTACTTTAATGCAGGATAATGCCCGGCCGCATGCAGCTGCACAAGTTCAACATTATTGCGAAGAGGTTGGGATACGTACAATGAATTGGCCAGCACGCAGCCCGGATCTTAATCCCATCGAGCATGTTTGGGACAATTTAAAAAGAGCTGTATATGCGAGAAACCCTTCGCCCACGACAGTGGCAGCACTAAGAACAGCACTTTCAGAAGAATGGGACAATATTCCGCAAGATCTTTTAAAAACCCTTATAAAATCTATGCGGAACCGATTAGAATCCGTAATAAGGGCACGTGGGGGTAATACACCTTATTAAAACACAAATAAACCCTTGCATAAAGTTTGTGTCTATTGTTAAAACCAATTTTTTAATTAAACCAATTTTTCTTAAATTTCTGTTTTTTCTTCAAAAAAAGTCTTAAGGTCCTTTCCAGTACATAAACTTAAACTTAAAGATATGACCCTACGCTGTTTTAAAGTTCACGAACCAATCTAGACGTTTCAATTTAAATCTGTATAGAAAGTATGCATACTTGGTTAAAATATTTATTTCAAAGTCGTCTATTACTTTGATGCAGTTTATGAGTCCGTCAGTGTATAAACAATTGTTTGCGATGTTTGAAAACAGAATACCTGAATAATTAGATAGTTGGAGCCTTGAATTAAAAAAAATCTTATTACTGTACCTACTGCTGAATAACTAAGTTATAACTCATAATTAGTTACTTAGAAGTTATTAGAAACCAGAACCTTATTTACGTACTTACCTAAAGCTGAAAGAAAGTGTTTAGCCTGAAAGTGAGAATAATTTATCGGCAAAGTCACGAATAATACCTAGTTGTAGCAAAGAATGAGTAAAGTTACCCTGTATCGTGTTTATTACGTTGTTATTACGTCATTGTTTTTTCAAATTTCTGATTCATTTATATTTTCAAATTGAAAGGTTAACGCGATTATAGTGTGTAGTCAGTCGTGTGATGGTTGTTGAAGCGTACTTGTTCGTTGTTTAGACCACAAGAGTGTTAAATTCCACTATAATATTTAAGTTAGAGGAAGTGTATCGAAGATTATGCAATTGGAAATATCGTATATCATTGCATGCTGTGTTTGAGTGTAGTTAAATTCGCAAACAGTGTCAGTGAATCGTCTTATCGGGTACGCCTGCAGGCTTCGTTAGCAATGCAGGTCAAGGCTTGAGTTATGTGAGCGTTGCTGGCTGCGCACGCGCTTAGGAATGCATGCGGGTTGCTACCAACAATGCGACGCTGTGAGCCTGATATGCGTTCCCTGGATTCGTGTTCCCAGGCTACAATGGATTTCGGTAAATATCACTCGGGCAAATGTCTATGATATAATCTAGGGTGATTTTTCTTCGAATCTTCGATGTCGTTCCCCCACCCCCCAGCCTTGCAGCTATAACTTCTTTCACATAATTATATTAACTTCAAAATCACTGATGCGTAAATTTTAATCGTATTACAGATTACGAGGTGGTATCGATAGGTATAGGCTAAATTAGCCTATCGCAGTCCACTGCGGGACATAGGCCTTTCCCAATGTTGGGGGGCCTTAGCTTATTGTAAACATACTGGCCAGATGGGTTAGTACAGGGTTTATTTTCGGAATTTTCTTCTCTCGCAGAGACGTCGTATGTATATTTTTCTTTATTGCTTCTTACGACTCCCTTCACATGATATGGGTTGGTGATGTATGTATTCTATTTTCGTCACTACACAAATAAAGGAGGTGGTATATCGATTCCTTATCTTCAAAATGAATAAGTAATCCTTTCGTGTCATCTTGTTTTCGGCTTAGGAAATCAATATTGTGAATAGACTAATCAATACCTTACAAATGTATTCAATGGAATTTACATAACGTATTCATAAGATATTATGTATATTTAAATTTATGCCTTCGAGAGTATTGATAGCGAAGTATTCAGAGTTAGGAAAATTGAGGAGTGTAAAAAAATTTAAAATGCTGTAAGGCGTAGTCTAAGGGAACTTACTTAAGAAGTTGACTGAAACACTTGAATGCTGTAATACCACTGACGTATATTTGCCATGAAACACGTAAACCGAACACATACGCAGACAGACACATACAGATATTACTTAAAGCTTAATCTACATTACAGTAGCGTAAACAGGGCATGGATCGAGCAGAGGGAGAGTTCTTGATAGAATAATAATTTTTATTATGATCGTGGTTATTATAGCCTAATTATAGGCACTTCTGTGTATACATTTTAATTTATATATTGCAATGTTTTACAAATATGTGTATTGAGACTTGCGCGTATGGCCGAAGAACCTGTACCAAATGTATTTTTTTTTAATCAATTTTGGGTCAAACTTTAAGCCGCATCACAATTAGACTGGAAAGCCGACCCCAATTGAGTTGGGAAAAGGTACAGAGAATGATGATTGGGTCAAACTTCCAATTTTCGAATTGATTCCTCCAGAAGCGAAGATGTTTGTTTGAAATAGTTTTAAGTCCAATAATACCTTTTAGGTATAAACGTAACTAGTTACGTACAAATTGTACGATGGCAGCAATTTTAAAAAACCTTAAATTTTGCTTGTACAATATTTTAAAGTAAGATCAATCATGCATTTGGTACGGAAATTGCATTGAATTTATCCTCTTGCCGCGAAGACCTTGAAAAATACAAGTGACTTAATACAATACATATAATTAGGAATTAATTTGTCAATTATGGTGATGATGATGACAGGAATATTTGAAGGCAAACGACATGAACCTAAATATTTGGGACGAGCGCTGGTAGACGAATGAAGATATTTTCGCTTCCGATTACGTTTGAGGTAAAGGTAACGTTGAATTGTAAGCTGCCACGGTGTATTTATGACGAATACTTGTTTATCATGCACTAATTGAATTGAATAAGAGCGTTTATGAGTCGTTGTTTGAGCGCTAGTTCTTCAGTGGCATGAATCACCTTTGTGACGAATCGTGGACAAAGGGCATCCAATTTTATGAGACGCACTCTGATCCCATGTTCCATAGTTTCATGGAAGCGTGTTATTATAATTACACATTTATCAAATTGTAATTAAAGATAGTGACAAGCACCGGTTTGCTTGCAGTAGCTTGCAATATTGTATGAGGGGCGCTAACGAATTAGTACCTAACCGAATTCGGTCACTATCTCGTAACGACTTTTGTAGACTGCAGGCCCTGGTTTAATGGTCAATTCATTGTGTTAATTTAGTCCACATTCACAGAGTCAGAGTGTTTGTAACAGAGTTTCAATACCCACGCCACCAGTACAACACAAAATTTTCAAAATTGCTTACTAAATAATACTGATATGAAATAAGCACTACGTTGAAGAAGAAAGAAGAAGAAGCGCTGAAGGCTATAATTAATAATAATATTTCTTAACATAAAATAAAGTGAGACATTAATTGTATAAATACACACTACTTAAATGTCAAACAAATAGCTAATGACGTATTTTTGTGGTCGTCGCTAACGTAATAGAACAAAATTCGAGTACATTTTATGTATTATCAGAACCTATATATTTTAATAATATTACCAATAGGTATAACTTAATAACGTTCAAGCTTAGAAATATCAGAAAATACGGTATAATTGGACCGCCTATTGTACCGTTACTACTCGTACCTATATCATATCTAATTATTTATTATTAATAGTACTTCCCTGTTATGCACCTAGTGCGTCTTAACATATAATTAAATGTAATCATGGCCTGAAACAAGGTCAGTAGGTTGAAATTTAACTTAACACGAAATAGGTTCTATCTCTGAGGGATTTGAAATACAACGGAATTCAGCATCATGTGATAGACTTAGACTTGTTTATAGAAATAGAAGATACTTTGTACTACCAAGTAGGTAGGTACTGTACAGTACAGAATTTACTGCAAAAAAGAAGCGAGTAGAAAAGCCGGTAGAGCCGGGAGCTACTTAAATAAAAAGAAAAGTACTTATAGTACTAGATGTTTGTGCCCGGCGTCATAGTTGTTGTCACCCAGGAGTCGATATTTTCTTTGATATTTCTTGACTTTTCTTCTAAACAAAATGTATCCTGCTAATTAAGAACACGACGAACTGGGTGAACCTTGGTCAAGGTTTCCGCGGCGATTAATTTTTTATATGTTCACATTTTCAACTCCTTTCAGCACCGACTTTAATACTTATTACAGTTTGCTTCATTTGTATTGGAAGATATGAATCCTTGAGCTAGAAATAGAACACTGCTCTATGTCAGAGCGACATGAGGAACGATGTAAAATGTAGGTCAGGAAGGCTTTTCAGAGATATGGAGGGTACTTCTAAATGAAGGCGAGACTAATTTTAACAAATTACATAGACTACCTAGACCTGTTTTGTTGCAAGAAAATATTTTTTAGTCGAATGAAAAACGGTTTGATTAACCAATTTTGATTACTTGTAACAAGTTCCACTAAATCGAAATTAGCTTAATTTTGTGCCATTTTTGTATCAACCTGAGGTATCCTTAAATCTCGACAAGACGTATAAAAATAGGTTATTATGAATAATTATTTATATATTAAATGGATTGAGTTAACATTTTATAGGATTCTAGGTATTAATTGTTCCGTCATTATCTGTGTTGCTACTTGTGAGCAGTAGAAGATTTCTGTGTAAAGCTCTACATTTTAAACAAATTGAGTCATATACTACGAATATGATTGTGCGTTTTTATTAGAATTTATATAAATATACCTACTTAAATGTGGATATGTGGCATTGTTATCTCTTAGATTATGTGCTTACGGATGCAGCAAACGGTTCGGTCTTACCGCTTATAATTTGAAAATGCCCCTGAGCCCATTGACTTTTTTGTTGCTTAACTAAACCATACTAAAGCAAAGATTTGAATTGTTATCATTTCCTTTACATATTCATACATCATTGTATTGTTTCCCGCGGTGAGTAGGATAGCCAGAGCCCACTAGAGAGGGTTTGTGTTGTCAGTGGGAAGACGTTTTGTCTTCTGCACTGACAGCACATAGAGACTCTCTTAACCTTCAACCTTCCCCTTCGCCTTTCGCCTTCTTCTCTATATGGTCGGCAACACGGATGTAACACCCCTGGTTGTTGCAAACGTCCATAGGCCACGGTAGCCACTTTCCATCAGGTGGGCCACGTGCTTGTCTGACACCTAAGTGGTATAAAAAACATTGCACTTATCTGTGTGATTTCTTTTTGTTTAACTAAGATTAATATTATTACCACTAAGAAAAATAACCTCAGATTTCTGATCTGGGGGATAAGTCAAACGTGCCCATTAAGTTGGCAGAATTTTCCCCCTGTATGGCCAGATAAACTTTTTGCTTTAATTTTCTTTTTGTTATATTTTAAAAATAGGTATCTGCATATTTTTAACTTTCCGCGAAGTGATAAGTAGGTACTTGCTAAGATTACGCGAATGTCACTCAATGAGATGAAGCCACTTTTTACGGATTCTATCAAGACGTTCTTCATCAAGAATTTTATATTCTATATTTTTGAGAAGTTTTGCTTATATTATAAATATTTAAACCAGTACCGGTGAGGCCGATATACGTATAAAGTCAGTCAGCCGAAGAGGTTAATATACGACTACCTGCTTAGTAACACATACCAAGTATCTACTTAGCAAGATACCAAGATACCAAGTGAATATCAAACGTACAAGCATATTGCTTTTACGTTTGATATTCACAAACTGGTGCTGACAATGTAAATTTTCACGTGCCGTGAACTTAATTAAGGCGTGTTAATCGTTTGGTATTGTGTGGATAAGTAGCTAGTAGGTCATCAAGTGTCTGAGGTCGTTGTCGTTGCGACTATTCGGTCCAATGCTCGCTACGTATCGATTGCTAAGGTGCCGACGAACCCCGTCACTCTTATTATGCTTCGATTTTAATATGCTCACCTTAAGTGGCCATTGACATTTAACTAAAAACGAATTAAGTAATTCTATTTTAGCCTCCATCTGCCAATTCCATTGAGTGCTCCTTATTGTATAGCAATTTCAGAACGAAATATGCATATTTTTCGCCAGAAAATATTATGTAGAGCATTACCACCCATATAAAAGTAGTTATAGTATAGGATTTACGTAAGATTCTCTATGTAGGTTTGCGTGACGATGAAATAAAACAATTAGAAAGATATTAAATTAAAAAAAAAATGTGGTGGTTATAAAAATAAACAGTGCGGTTAATGTAGGTTAAAATAACCTTATCTATCGGAGTCGAATTTTGCTGCTCTTTGTAAAATTTGTAAATATGAAACTATATGAAATGCTTTTAGAGAAAGATAACTATCATATATATTTTTACGTATTTCAATCGCCTGTATTGTAGTTCAAATTTAACTTTGGATAAACTCAGTACATTTACAACAGACCTTGGTAATTGTAGTACAGCTGGCAAACGATCGCTAAAACCCCCGACTGGACCACCTACACATATTTTCTACTCTGTTTAGACCGTGGTCCTCAAATTGAGTCTTTCTCTCCTAAGGCAGGAGAGAAAGACTCTACCGAATTAATATCTATCTGACTAGCTGGACTTTACACACTATACTACACTACACTACACTACACTACACTAGCTAGAAAGTAGAACAAAGAAAATTAGATTGTTTTGATTAAATTGAAATTTTAAACATAATAAACATAGGTATAGCCCGAACAAAATATATCCTACTTAAATGAGATAGGAATCGTATCAACCTTCGGTGTGTATTAATTACTATTCCATAGAAAACTCATTAGAAATAATGGTGTATATAAAATACTTCTTCCAAGATTTCACCAGAAAAGTACTGGTTTCTTACTGCTTAGTATGTAAACAGTAATGTTTACGCTAAGACGAGTGGAAAGTAAGAAACTGTGTGCAGCGCTGTTTTTCAAATAAGGCACCGTGCGAGTACACGTTTTATGATGGTGTTCTCTAACATTACAAAAAGGCATGACCGACATTACAACGGTCTATGTCAGCTTTTGCTTGCAAATGTGAGGGAAGTTTCTTGTTGCATTCGTATCTCTTTGAGTATTTCAAAAGAATATCTGTTTTAGTACTTAGTACTTTGCATAGGTAGCTATTGAAGGATAGTATCGTCTTGCCCTATAGTCATTGGGTGTTTGTTCCGGGTAGCATCGCAGTTCGCAGTCGTAGTGAGGGCGTGCCGGCGGCCAAGCGCGTCCGTCACGCCTGCCGAGTCGCACAATGCCCTCCGACTTCACCACTGTCCTTTGTTTAACAACAGTTTTCTAATAATCACAAACCTTTTTGCCTGTCAGCTAGAATTTTTTATTCGGATATACATATTTAATTTAGTTACGTAGTAATATTCCATTACGTAGATACTTATCTAAACTTGATAGGTACGAGTACAGTTATGAAGAAGAGTCCCGCTTTGTATGTATTATGGTAAAGTGTAATAATATACAGTCCACGTACATGTGTACCTACAAGTATTTTTGTCCTTTCGTCATAAAAAGAAGTGTTTAATGAAGAATTTATAATATAATCTTTAGCTGTCACATTATTTTGCATGTATGCATTAAAACAAGTATGCAACGTAACCATGAATAATTGCAAAATTTGCTACATGAACCACCGAGTAGAGTAAGTCAAATTAAAATACAGAGCATAGTAAGTCAATTTACACTATTCTATTCACGTTATTTATTTAATTAACCAGATATCTAGGTATATATAAACTAATCATTAAAAAAACTAACATGATAACTGAAAAAAAACTAATCATTTAAAAATGTTCTCAGAAGACTGGCAGTATTGCCACGTTGTATGGCATAGTTATTATGAATAACGATATCTAAACTATGTAAAAGCTCTCAGACATATTCTAAAACACAATATGATCGTACAGCTGTTGGTATGGCTTCCAATCAAAGTAAGTGCACTTGATTCACCGCACTGTATTGAAAGGTGACGAGACGTAAAGTGCCTACGTGCCAAAGTACGGGGGGGGGGGGGGGGGAGGGGTTGCGTATATTGAGATGGCGGACCATACGGTAGATGTATTCGTAACGTGCTGTACACAACATAGAAGCAATTTAATAATATTTTTTCATAAATATTACACCACTTTAAGGCCATCCATTGCCTCCATACATATAACTCCCTAGGGTAGTGATGAAATTAAGCCTATCTCTTTTCTTAATAAACGAAATATCTAATCAAAAATAATTTTACTAATAGAATAGGTTGTTCCTAAGATTGGCTCGTTCAAGCAATCAAACACACACATGTTTCAGCTTTATTATATGATAGCAGCAGCTTGGAAGTAGGTGAATGTACAACCCGCGTCCAAAAAGGGTAGCCAAGACCCTGTCAATTACAGACCTGTCTCAGTAACGCCCTGACTTTACATGAGTATGAAACGTGTATTGAACAACGAGTTCTTGGCATACCTCGAAATGACCGATTTCCTTAGTACTTCGTTCGTGCATGGAATACTACTCGCACCTCTGTGCTCAAACTTGAGCCGCTTGAGTAAAATGAGAGGTGAACCAAGAGGATCTTCAACAATCTGCGCTAGTTGAGTCTAGGCTTCAGAGTGTACAACATCGATGAAGAGTTACTTGTTTTTCATATCGGTTACATTTCGGAGAGCGTGCGCTGGTACTGGACATCCTAATTCTCCCAGATCTCTTCCATTATAACGATCAGACATACAACTACGCGCCTCTGGTACATAATGAATATTCCGCTCATTTTTATAAACAATTTCGGCAAGACCTTCATTATGGGTATGACAAGGTACTGGACACCCTAATCATCCTGAAAAGGTTGAAGAGGCTTCCTCAAGACAAGCATACTACACCTTCGGCCATATCATCACTTTCCGTCATAAGAAGATAGTGGTCAAACGCGAGCGTTTCATACATAAAAAGAGCATTGATTAGTTAAATATCTGAAGTGTGACGTATAGGAGCTTAGAGGAGGAGACGTTCGTCATTCACCTACGTACCTGAGTCGCTGGGAGTGCGTCATTCTGGAGAGCACTCACCCGTGTCTCGAGTTCAGCTTAAGTTCTATTTTAGAGGCGAAAGAACATTTACTGACCTCGAATATCGGTAAAATATAGTCTTTAATAAATTATTTTCTTATGTCGAATAACCTTATCTTACTAGTGAAGGTGATCTGTCAATCTTGTCTAGATAATAGTGAACAATACGTCAAATTCAGTAATACCAAAATATGATATCTAAGTTTCATTGTCATATACCTATTTTATGAATATTTCTAGAGATGTATGGAACAGAGTGCGTTTAAACAAGTTATCTGAAATAATAAATAAATATTCTAGGAAATTCTTCATAACGCTAGACCCGAAGCTAGCTTAACTATCTCATTTCATTTTATGGGCTCTAAATTGCGGATAAACGTACTTATAATTATCTTAGAGACATCCAGACCGACATACATACAAATATTATTTCCACTGAGCGGGAGTCGAACTCGTGACCCTTAACTTAGCGCCAACGCTCTATGGTTACGCCATCATAAAAGTCGTCGTATGACTATATTGAATATTTTTTTTTATCGTGCGATAAATCTCCACGGACATTCCCTCCCCCCATTGAATCTGCTGACAATTTCGTTCGACGATTTGAAACATTTAATTAAACGTAATCTAATTATAAGAAGAAGGTAAAATCAAAGTTAAGCACTGATTCTATTTATACTTAAGCACAGTAACGTAATCATAAGTATTCTATTTTAATATGTCATTTTTCATTCACGCATGTCCGTGAATGACTCTACTCTCAGTGACTCTACTAACGTTTGTAAATTTAGTTTATTAATATTTTTAATCGTCCGTATGTATTTTTGTTTACATATGATTAAATTGATAGAAAATCTGAGGTTTCCAAATAAGATTAAGTTATATTCGAGAAAGAAATCGTTGAATTCGATTATTATTAGGTAATCCTGCAAATTAAATAAATCAAAATTTATTACGTTAAACTTTAACCTCCAACAGATTGTGCACGTCATACCTGAAATTTAGGAAATACGCAGTTCCTACATGACATGTACGGCATATCATTACTTAGTACCTACTTGAATTGAGAAGATGCCACAGATATCCGTGGAAGATGTCTATAGATAAAATCGAGGAAATGTCCATAAAATAAAACTGTTTATCTGACTTGATTAAATGCAGAATAGTCAAAACGCAATTTCATTCTGAAACCCATTTGAAAATGAATATGAAAAGAATATAATATGTCTATCAATTTGTATTTCAGACACAAAAAGAGATATTAATTTTCCGGTGGTACACTTCCTAATGCGACTGACAAGACCATTGCCGGTAATTGGGCTGGTGGAGGCATGGGGGGTGGCGGTATGCTCTACCAGCCTTCCCTGTCACCTGCCGCTATATTTAGCTTACCCGCTGCTTGCATGCCGATCGATTTAAATACTGGAAACTTTCTATCTTCATTCTTCACTTGAACTAGATACCGTTGATATTGCAACATGTTTTACTTACACGGGAGATTAAAAACAAAGTAGTAGGTAGGTACTTATCACATTCACCATTCGAGACATTTTATAGATAAGAAAATAATAATTATATTTCTGAGATAAATTCTAATGATAAAGTTCAATGTTAGCTCTATTATTGTTTATTCAATGATAAATTGCATTCAATTTTTTAGTACACAATTAAATTATTTAATTAAAAAATAATAAATTAAAAAAAATAAATATTAAAAGTAAACAATTTTTTAGTACAAAAGGGGTAATAGCGACGCGTAACTAGTTACTTCTTGAAAGTTGAATACAAAAAAAATTTCTAAAGTCGGTACAGTGCGAGTGTATTGGTTTTAGTATTATAACTAATTGATTTTGGTCATCTAAAGGCTACATCTAATTGATGATAATGGATTTTGCCAACGATATCAGTAGAAGCGTCATGTGGGCAAGTTTTACAATAACGTTGGATGGTGAATACGATGAACAATCAGTAGTTGTTGCTCGGCATATCGACCGAAGAATTATTGAACGAAGAATTAATCAATACGTACTTTTGTGTCGTGCTTGTTATCATTTGTGTCTTTGTTTTCAACTCGACTGCGTTGCAGTTGTGTAAAAGTTTTATTTGTGAAACTTCTACTAGCAGGAGATGTGTTACGTATTCGTAGCTATATAGTATTACGACAGACTTTGTTATTTGACTATTGCAATATATTCATATATATTTGTTGTCATATTACTAGTACTAGGCGACTATGGTTATCGGCTATGATAGTATTACCCGTAGCTATCGTAGACGTAGTAGTTAGTCGGTAGGTTTTAGGCCCTACGAAGTGTTACGTGAGATCTTTGAAATTGATTGCAGAAATTGTACCAATTATTCGAAACTTCAAGTGAAAAGTCGGATGTGCGTTTATCGGTAGTACAAACAAACTGTATGTAATATTTACTATAAGAAGGTCAGACGGGGTCAGGTGGCGCCAGCCTGGCTCCTGGCGCGTTGTCAACACAAGCGATAAAGTTTGGACTCATATACTCGTAAAATGTTCGTCTCTAAATGTTACGACTCTAGATATTGCATTTCATATTTTCGAAATGATAGATTGCTAATTATATTGGATATTTTGGATATATACGAAGTGATGGTTTAAACGCGAATTATTTCAACTTTCAACCGGTAAAATCCTATAGGTGAAGTAAAGCGAAAGAAGTTTATTACTTTTTTCGCTTTACTTCACCAATCTTCGTCAATAACGAAGTGCTCTTAATAATCGCCGCGGTGGAATAAAAAATTCATTGTTTATTTGGTGTTGTTCATAAATAGACGTAAAATTGAGTAGCTATTTAACAAAATAATACTTGAATAATTACCTTTACTGAAGTATTCGTTACAAATTCGATTCTAATGCAGTATCTATGTACCTATATTAATGAGCATATTATTAACTGCTTCATTGGGTGCACGCGGGCATATAATTTTTGCTTAACTAGTCGTTTCAATAATTCCTCAGCAAATCAAATCTTGAAACTCATAATAGTGAAACATTTTGTACGATCGCTCATATCGATAACATGAGTTGTATTTCAATTTTTTGCAACTGCGTTTAAAACATCGTTCAAATGTTAGTTTTTTTTTAATTCGCATTCTGGTTGCGACTTCGCTACATTAGTACTCTTCCATTTCTAGTTAAGTGACCACTTTAGTTCACCGCAAAACCTGATTATCTACTTTCTTTACATATCATATTTGTTTAAAGTTTAAACAGATAAAATATCTGATAATATCGGAAACCTTCAATATGGTTGCTCATAGAAGTTTTATTTTAATATCTACTTTATCGCTATATACTTTAATATTTTATGATTTCTCAAGTTATTGACACAAATTGATTATATGTAATCAATATTTTGATATAAACTTACTTAAGTGCCTATCTATCACATTATATTGCTCTTTCATGATTTATTGGAAACATTCCACGGTACTGAGTAAAGATGTATTGTGATGATGCTATTTATAAACATCGCTGAAAGTGTAGTCGAATCGTACAGAAATGTTATTTACAAGTATGGGTTCTTTGCATGACGATTGACTCGCTTGTATTTTGTAAAATATTCAGTAGATCTCCACCACGTAATTATAAAATATGGGACGGACTACTTCCTTAGTTAATCTCTCATCATAAACATAAACCCGAATGTCTACTTGTAAATGGTTTTGGTTTTCTTTCAACTATTTATAAATCATTGAAAGTTGTGGAAATTTCTCGTAATGTTTTGGTAGCGGATGGTCTGGTTTTTGTTTGGGTTGTGTAGTATTAAATTTAATGTGATTATTCACATACGCTTCTACGTAAATCACGTTTGTAGTTTTCAATATCGGCAGGTGTTAGTTTACACAAATAGGATTTATGATAGACATGCGGCCTATATTTAATCTCATTTAACGTGTAAGGCTCGCACATACGCAGGCACGTGTTGTAGTGTTATGAAGTTAGCGCCTGCTGCCCGTGCACTGTACAACGAGAAGCCGTCATCGTGCTCTATTGGAGTTTTTCATGCGATCTCTCCATGAAGAGAGCAGTCGCTGTGCGCCCGCGCTGCTACACCGGCGCTTCAATATTGCCGACATGTATATTGTATACTTTTTAATATTTATTTAATTGATCGTGACTATTACGTGTATCGTTATGCAATTTTTGAAAATTCGTTTACTGGTAACATGCTCAGTCTAAAATCTAATCATGTGAAAGTTTTCGATAGATTGTGTTGTTAGTTACGCGATGTCCATGTTATATGCAAATTGATGATTTCGTAACATTATAGTAAAATGTGACTATAATTACAGAAGTTAATAGACCGTGTAGCGGTAGAAAACTAGTTGTTATCGAGGGAGAGTTCGTTGTGGATCATTAGACGAGTGTCAGTGATTAAGAGGTGACAGTTGTGTCTGCTGAGCGATTAGGTCTTTTGAAGTGTTGAGGTTAAAGCCGGATACCAGCTCGGACAAGTGTGCCGTTGTCCGAGACTCAGTGATTTCTCCAGCGTCACGCACGTCCGCGCCACTCGCATACTCGCTCGCCTCTCGCCGTTGATTGATCCAATTACAGAATCACTGGATTTGCATGTGGATGTTGTGTTGCGATACGGTGCAGTAGGTAGTGAAAGTGAGCATGATGCGGGAGGTGCTCAGCTGAGCTGCAGTGACGTCGCGCGTGACGTCGCGGACATGGGCCATGTGGAGGATATGCGGCGTCAGTAAGGCTGAGCCCGTGCTGTTCGCTCGTGAAGATGATTATGTAAGCACTCGGCTGTTACCTACGTAATTACATATAATGATGACATACCTTATCTTTTAAGTTAAAGTCGCTGTGGTAATAGTATTGCTAAGATTTATACTTACGTCACATCGTATGTATGTCTGATATATTGACAAACAAATAGTTTGCCGTCGTTCGCTGTCGTATTGGATCAGCTAAATGAAGTTCGGCATTCAATTATTTTGTTTAGACGCACATTGAACCAATAATTAATTACCAATGAAAATAGCCTTATGAATATGCAAAATGATCAATCGCGAAATGACCAACTCTATGTTAACTTATGGAAACAATAGAGCCATAATTTCAAATGATTGTGGCTGCCTCCTAGTGTAGGTTATACCTATTAGGATCTGTGTATTAGTTTTTTTACATATTGGTGTGCTAGGTCTGGCACCACCTGAAGGATCCCACCGGTTTCTTGCCACGTCAAAAATATTACGCTACCTATTGATAATACTTACGTATACAATTCCAACACTAAGCGTTATTGTATTTAACTAGCTGTCGCCATGGTCTAGACTCGCACAGAATTTTGATACCGTTCCCTCTGACTATGATAACAGAGATAAAAAGCGCCTATATTCCAGAATATAATTTACCCCTGAAGCAAATTCCAGCTAGATTCTTTCCGCCCCTTTAAGCGTGATTAAGTAACGAACATCTTCACAAACAATTACATTCACTTGCAAGTAGAATATGTACCTACCTATGTATAGTGCTTATATGGACTATTATGTTGACCTGTGTGTGGTGTGTTCCAGCAGCCGACATGGCGGTTGTGGGGCGAGGAGCGCGTCGACGGCGCCATCTACACCGTCTACCTGAAAAAAGTTCGCTACCATCGGCCAACGCGCAGCGCTTCTAGTGTGAGTACTATACCTTGCTATTTAAGACAGCTTTCAAATATATCTCATAACACTAGGAAGTTCTATTAATATTCTATGATCTAGACTTACGTAACAACAGTAACAATATTAATAACAGTTGTATGATATTTATAGCGGACATCTAGACTGTCTAGTTATATGCAAATGGGGGTGAAGTGGTGAAAAATCAACCTCCCTTTTTGGTCACTATGACGTCATTGCTAAGTACCGGACGGTTTGGAGGTCAGATGACTGTTTCTCCTGTTAACGCACAAATATTTAGGTTTTAAAATGCCATACTTTGTATTCAACTGGGTATAATCGCTTAATGAGACAGGCAATCAAAGCATAACGCACCTAGTATCCCAGATTCTGAAGCTTACGCGAATGTCACATTGAAATGAAACCACTTTTATCTCTTCGAACTTTGAAAACAACTTCAACCATGGCTGCTGACAAGTAGTCAAAACGGAATAAAATCGAAATAAACGTGAAAAACCAAATATATCGCGATAGAATCCGTAAAAGTGGTTTCGCCAATTTAGACTTGCACAAATTATTGTATCGTTTGTTGGAAGATACTTGTGCAAATGGCATTCACGTGTATTTGTACGAGTCTAGGCATGAGCAGGTATACTATAAGGTCTATGGTGCAGTGTTATAAAGATTTTAATACTATTCCAAATTTTTTCTCCAAGCAAAATTTTCTATAAAACAGGCAATCTAAAGAAGTTCTCACTAAAAAAAATATAAGACTTCAAAAATATATTGACATGGATTCCATCGCAAACCAGCACCAAGGTCCGCCTGGCACTATAGCACTATTGGGAAATCACGATGTGCTACATTCATAGTTCTATTTAAAAAGTTCAGCAATTAAGGTAACCTATTTGCATCAAATGCTTTCTGTCTTCTTTCTAATTTTATAGTTTTAATATCGGTTTATCAACTCGTTTTACTGGTATCATAATGTGCATGTGCAGTATCTTGCCGTTCCGATTTACGGTTTGCGATAACATTCTGTGTAACAAAAAACTATTGTTTCAAACTCGTAAATCACTTGGTATGAGCTCAGTTAGTAAGGTTGCCACACGATCCTTTGTTTTTGTCATATTTATTATCGTTTATAAAAATCTGAAACCACAAAAATAAATTCATAAAAGCAAATTATTTATCCAAAAATCTATTACGCTTTAGACAATATTTTAATATTTCACGCTATAACATTTCCGAGGTAAAAATTAACTAATAAATAATACTTAATTCGCCAACTATGTTTTATGATCTAGGCTATGTAGGCGACAGATCATAAAACATAGTTGGCGAATTCAGCATACCAGTCCAGTATGATATCGATTTGGTAGTGGAATGGTCCCATGACAACGGAATCGTTCTGAATATGGATAGTACTAAATTTATGGTGATTCACTCGCCTTACTTAAAACATACTGGCATGCTTCCTCCACTTATCACCCATAGCTTCTCATGTCACCCTAATAATCACTGTAACTGTATGTGTACTCCTATTGAAAATGTGGTTTGTGTGACTTATCTTAGAATGAAGGTTGATGAGACTTTTTTCTGGTGCTCAGTGCAAATATTCTATTCTATTCACATCATATAGTACCTTCATGAGAAACTAAGAATACTACTAGGAAAATTTTATCACTTAAGTTTCAGAGTACCAAGTACCAATTTAAAATATCTATACAAATCATTAGTAGGCAGATTCCATTATTAACTACGCTCTCGATTGTTATGGGTTAACATTTAAAACCTATATAGATAGGATAGAAAATCAAATTAGGTTTTTAAAACTATTAGTAAACAACAAAACAAAAAATAGCTGCAAAGATGATTATAAAAAAATGATAAAAATATATAACATACGGCTAGTCTGAGTCATAAATATTATTGACTGTAAACAAGACACAATCGCTGTAACTACAGGTAAATATATCATCCCTAGAGTTAGTAACTATTACGGCGATAGAAGGTTAAGCGAACGAGTACCGTATGTGCTGAACAGTTTGTCTGTGAAACAAATAAGAGTAATTTGAAATAGCTGTTCCGGAAATTTCTCTTGCAGAATATGTGAACAAATACAAGTACAAAAACAAATATACGTATTTACATTGGGACCTAAACATAAACTAGCGAAATGTGGGTGCTAGCATCTACGCCTACCTCTTCGGTGATATAAGTTTATGTTATGTTATGTAAAAAACATTAAGTAATAATAAATGTTGAGTAAAAATCCTTTATTATTATTTATAACTTGCGTTTACTTGGAACTGTAGGAAAATACCCAATTGTACAAAATTTGGCGAATTTAGTTCATGTTAAATAATTGTAAATACCTAACTGTATCATTACCATCCCGGATGAGTGACAATGGAGTACAAGGCTATTGCGAGAATTACTGAACGTTATAATTTTGTATGTAGAATTTTTCAGTGTCGGTTTTAATTAGTTTGCTTTGTAAGTAGGTACTTTACGATACAATATACTTACGATACGGTATAAAACATCATAAAACATTATTTCATTTTTTAATTGCTGTAGAGTAGGTAAGTATATATAAGTATTATGTGCAAGTTCTACTTACTGGCGAATTTGGTAAATCTTTCAATTGTAAATTGTAGCTGTCGGAGAATCCATGATTAATAATTCCATTCACACATATGGCGGGACAATTCATGCATCGTGACATTCGTGATGGTCACTTTTTGGTCAAATACATCAACGTATTTAATAAAATTAGTACCCATTTATAGAAATGATCATTTGAATGAAATTATAAATCTGAGACGCTGATTGAAGGGTGTATAGGGTTCGGCGTCCCGCTATGATCTGGTGAAGTTCCTTCGCATCATTTAGAAAGAAAGAAAGAAAGAGAGAAGAAAGAAAGAAAAATTTATTTGGCACAAAAGTGGTCACAAACAACATAAGTACACAAAAATTCCGTTGCATGGAAACTAGAAGAGTATTTCTTCCAGTCCCCAAGCACAAAGACCTAAAGTTGTGGCACACAGATGCGCCAAATGGGTGCCCAGTTCAGCATGTGCCGGGTACAAACCTGGCGCTGGTTTTCAACTGGGGCCCATCCGGCCAGTGACACAAGGATTTAGTGCCAGAGCTTCATCCCACAATGCACATACCTAGTTATTTCTACGATCATATACCATTCAAAGACGTGGCGGTAGTAAACGCGACTGCTACGCACGAGGCGCGGGTTCGGTCCCCGCTCAGTGCAAATATTCGCGTGCATGAATATGAATATTTGCATTGGTCTGGGTGTTTGTATATATATAATATATATATGTATTTACCAAAAAAATATCTGAGCATGTTTATCCGTATTCTAATATCCATAACACAAGCTAGTTAGGCTATGCTTATCATGGGTCTAAGTGGCGTTGTATAGATTGTACTAAAGTATTTATCTATATATTCAAAGGATCTATTCTGGGATATATCTATTTTGTGATGTGCCGGAAATTCGTATCTATATTCGGATTCTTGTCCACGGATATGTATTTCAATGATTTGACAGAACCAGTCACTGCCGCCATACTTTTAAAATAAAACCATGGGGCTTGGGTGGTTGAATGCTTGGATTTTGGACGAGACTAGCGATCGTATATAGGAGTAGTGTGTGATAAATATAATAATGTATATTATATCTATTGCATTATACATAATAATTGATTATAACTTTTTTTGCTAATAACTAGATACAGCAGATTGGCTTAAATGATATTACAATTACTTATATTAGAATTGAATTCAGCGTAATTTATACCTACAAACTTGAATATTTTCATTATGGCTATCATGAGATTACGATCAAAATATCCTTGTATGATCACAAAAAATTACTATGTGGTGTGCAAACAACATGACTCATCATAAAGTCGTGTTGTTCACAACTCCTACCAGTATTCGCAGGTGATATTATATTTACTGACAGCTACCGTGCCAGGCACCTAAGTTGAATTGATCATGCTCTCCCCTAAAGGAGAGCTGGACGGAGTGGTCCACATGGTTGCGTGTGAATTGTCGGTCCGGTTTCAGGATTCTCAATAGAAATAATAATAATATAGTCAATACGTTTGAAGGATAAATTTTGCAATGAGGTTGTGACACAAATAACTAAGGTTACTGTGGTGGACTGCTGGAACAAACGATTCATTTATTGGAGACCGCGAGAAGGCAAACGAAAGGTAGGACAACATCCACCAGCCAGATGGACCGACCAACATAAAAAGCGGCTGGGGAGAGCGGAGGATCGGGAGCAATGGCGTGCATTACGGAAGGCCTATGCCCAGCAGTGGACTGCAGTAGGCTAATTGATATATTGACAAACCCAATACGTTAATCTTAAGGGGCTTAATCTAAATCGCCCATCAAAAAATCACATTAGGTAGGCGTAATACATAAATTAAGTAGCGTAATTGTTGAGGCGATGGTGTCGAGATCGATGGACAGTTATGTTTGAACCTCATTTGTTACCTCGAAGTCACATACATATTTCTCGGCAGACGTAAGACAATCTAAGCACAATGAAATTCTTGTAATCGAAGCATTTGAATGAATAGATACATTCATCAAATCGGTAAACACCTAATCATTTATATCGGGTTGGCCTCCCATCTCGGGATTCAGCTAAACGGAATAACACTGGTTTAATAGAGTTAGCTTGGAAGCGCCGTCAAGGACAGATACGTTGCCGTGTGTTCAGTCAATTTTATTCTGAAATAGTAGTTAAAACCGCACTTTACCGTGTAAAAGCTACGCTAGTACGTGGACCAATTAACGACAAACAAAATAGTGTAAAAACTGTGTTTGTGCATAAACAATATCAAGAGTTATTAGCAAATACTTAAAAAAAAAGTCTGTTAAAGTGGTTTGTGCAAACGGAATGACATTCAAAACAAAAAACAAGGTCAAACTATTTTGAAATTGTTAAAACTTCAATTACAACAGGGTCGAAAAATTCAACACTTACGTTAAGATTGTAGATGGCTTAGTACAGAGAGCAGTGGTCTGTGCAATTTAGCGTCTTGAGTTCGATCCTGGGTGGGCACCACAGAAACTTTTTGCTTATGTTTAAAGTAGCCCGGTGAACTTTTTGTTTTTTATTATAAAAAATAACTTAAAAAAGAATTAAAAAAAATAAAAATAAATAAAAGTTGGAGAAATAGACTCTTTTTTATTACTTAATTATATTTGTTATTGTGTATTGTAAGGAGAAAAAAATCTGCTAAAATGAAATGCTTCGGTTGTTTCAAAAATTCAAAGGACACAAGCGGCATAAAATGTTCCATTTGCGATAAAAACTTCTGCTCGATGTGTATCAGTGTATCTAGTATGTCAACTGAGAAAAAGAGAAGCTGGAAGTGTCCTGACTGCTGTGCCCTGAAAAAAAAAGGCGGAGACAACAGCTCAACTCCCGTACGTCCAACTGATGAAAATATCACAGTGAGGAAAAAACATGACGAAGCTCCTGATGACCATCTTCAAGCGGAGGTTAGAGAGCTAACAGAGGAGGTTCGTATCCTTACGAGAGAAATCTCCTCGCTTAAGGGACGTTTGGAGGATGCCACATCGTCTTTGATCGGCTGCCATTCAAGATTAGAGGAACTAACGGCCTTTATTGTCTCCCATGACTCTAGAATAGGGTACCTGGAAAACCGAGATAAGGAGGTTAAGTTGCTGGAACATAGGGTGTCTGAGCTGCAACAACAATTAAATACTCAGTGTCAACAACACCTGCGCGGCGAGCTTGAGTTGGTCGGCATTCCCGAACATGAAAATGAAAACCCACACCATATTGCTCTGCTGGCAGCGAAGAAGGTGGGTGTCAACCTGGCTGATTGTGACATCGACTGGGTGACCAGGGTTGGACCTCGTATCAAGCGTGCTGTTTCGGCGGAAAATGATACGCAGTTCTCAAGACCTATAGTGGTACGACTACTGCGTCGGAGTCAGCGGGATCAATTATTAAAAGCAGCAAAATCCAGGAAACCCATAACCACCAGTGACCTGGACGTACCTGGTAAATCGCAGAAGGTCTTCTACAATGAACGCCTGACCAAAGAAAATAGATTACTTTTTCGAGCGGCACGTGAGAAATCCAAAGATAATAAATACTCATTTTGCTGGGTCACTCAGGGTAACATTTTCGTCAGGCAAAAGGAAGGTAAGGCAGCGATTCTTGTACGTTCTTTTGATGACCTCAGTCGCATTTTCAGCGCTGCCAATGAAAATGAAAATTAAACACTGTCAAGCCGGACCTGGACGCAAAAAAAATACTGAACTTTCGTACTGTTTAGTTTTTCATCTGTTTGATTATATGTATCATGCTTTATTAAGTTGTTTACTCTGTTTATTGCTACACATTCTTAATTGTTTTTATTGTCATAATCTTAAGGTGTTATCAATTATTATCAACACATGGTTAGGGACCAATATTGAAACGATGATGTACCATTTAAATAAAATCTCTATTATGAATAATTATGCGTGTCGGGATAGATATTATATAATAGTCTTCACATGTAAAGTCTCTCCAACATTGCTCGTAGAAACAAAAATATGCTCCTATGATACTCGTGATTTTACGTGTGTATTGTTTGGCAGTAGCTCTCACCTAAAACTCAAAAGCAAACTAGTTGTAAGTGTATTTATTGCTCATTTGTTATGGCTAATATAACTATAGCTAATAAGATAGACTCAATATGTATAAACTGCCAGAAAATAGAAATGCCTGAACAGCTCCGAGCCACAATCGCTACTCACTACAACTTTAAAGTTTTAAACTTTAATATTAGGAGCGTAAATGCAAATTTCGATAGTTTTATAACAACCCTAAATCGGTTCAACACCTGTTTCGATATACTTATTCTGACGGAGTGCTGGCTCGATGAACACACAGTAATACCACAAATGCCATCGTACACTGCTTACAGCACCACAAAAATAATCAATCAGAACAGTGGTGTTGTAGTATATGTTAAGGATACACTAAGTGCAACTGTGACGGAACCAGATCTTCGTGACGCGAGCTGTCTTCAGATAATACTCTCGGATAAAACCACAATTTTAGGTATATACCGTCCCCCCTGTTTCCAAAATAGGAATAACTTCTTAACATCTCTTGATCGTATACTTGCTAATTTTTCAAATAAAAACACAACTCTGATCATTGCCGGCGACATAAATATAAATTTACTTCTACCAACAAGCCAAGACCTGGAATATCTATGTCTCACGGCACAACATGGGTTGTTCCCTGCGATAACGGAACCCACGAGGGTCGACGCTTGTCATGACCACATCTATGTAAACAGTATCCAAAACGCAGTGGGCGTAGTGTGCACCTCCGATTTAACAGATCACTACATAACGGTGCTCGGCCTGACCACGAACAGAGTTAAGGGAAACATTAGTAATAGAACAATTGTGAAACGAGACGTGGAGGCTATAAAAAAAGAACTTATGGCAGAGGATTGGGCGCTGCTGCTTAAAGACAGGGATACAAATCAAATGGTGGAAATATTTTGTAATCAACTTGCTGAAATAATCAAAAAATATACACGGAACGTTCGCATAAGTCACTCAAAATATGTCATCAGGCCCTGGATCACTCCTGGGCTGATTCGTTGTATGCAACACAGAGACAGGTTACATATGAAATCAAAAAAGAACCCAAATGATGCAGTTTTACGGGTTGTTTATTCGCGGTATAGAAACTTCTGTAACAGTCTACTACGTAAACTTAAAACAGACTATGAAAATAGCGAACTCATCAGCAGTACAAAAGATCCAAAAAAGATGTGGAGAACAATAAAAACTGTGTGTCACCTGACAAAAACTAACAAGCAACCTAAGGAGCTTCTCGCGTTGCAGGATAGTCTAAGTCCCAAACATTCTTTGGACATGTGCAACAGTTACTTTGCAACTGTGGGAAAGAGTTTAGCAGACAATATTCTCAATAAACTTCAGCTGAATCAGAAAACACTGGCTGCGAAAATTAAAAGTAAACAAATCTTAAATTCCTTCTTTTTGCAACCCACCGATGAATACGAAGTTGACTCACTCATAATGTCTCTACAAAATGATAAATCACCAGGTTTTGATGGTATTCCAAATGTACTTTTGAAAGAAATTAAAAATGCTATTATACAACCACTAGTCAAAATATTTAATGCAAGCCTAGAAGCGGGTGTTTTTCCAGATACATGGAAAATAGCAACCGTTTCACCCATCCATAAGGATGGTACTAAGCAGTCTGTGGAAAACTACCGACCAATTTCACTACTGACAACGTTTGCAAAACTAATAGAGAAGATCGTTAATAACAGGCTAGTGAAATACATAGAATCGAATGAACTCATCTCGCCTAGACAATTCGGTTTTAGAAGTGGCAAATCAACAGAAGAAGCTGTCACACTTCTAACATCGACTGTGTCAGCTCTCCTTGACAGAAAAAAGCTTGCATAGGCACCTTCTTAGACCTGGCGAAAGCCTTTGATACTGTGTCAACCCCAATATTAATTGAAAAGTTAGAGAATCATTTCGGTGTTCGAGGTATTGCTCTAAACTGGTTTAAAAGTTACCTGACAGGGAGGAAACAGTGTGTAAGAGTAGACTGTTATAAAAGCGATCTACAAACTACTCATTACGGTGTACCACAGGGGAGCATCTTAGGTCCGACTTTGTTTATCATGTATATTAATGACATACATAATAGCGTCAATGCAGAGGTCATATGTTATGCGGATGATACTGTTATTATATATGAAGGCTTCACTTGGGAGGAGGCATTCCTGAAAGCAGAAAATGGAATGAAGCAGATAAACAAATGGCTTCAATACAATTTGCTTACCCTTAATGCCAAAAAGACAAAATACCTATGTTTCCACAAAACCAGTGTAACAGCCCCCAGTGCGTATCTTGGCATTAAAATACACAAGTGCTCTAATCAAATGCAGCCCTGTCAGTGCGAGGCATTATCTAGAACAGATTCTCAAAAGTACCTTGGCGTGATTATTGATGAAAATCTCAACTTTTACTCACATATAGAAGTTCTATCCGGCAAAATTAGAAAAACGGCAAATATCTTAAAGTTACTCCGTTCATCAGCATCAGCAGACACTTTGAAATGTGTATACTATGCCCTGAGTCAGTCACTGATAACATATTGTATCAGTTGCTGGGGAAGTGCTCTAAAATCAAAGATGAAACTAATAGAAAGAGCTCAGAGAGCAGTAATAAAGACTATGTACAAAAAACCCTTTCGGTATCCCACTAAAACCCTTTACAGTGAATGTAAGTTATTGAATGTCCGTCAGTTATTTATTTTGAAGACAGTTGTTAGTGCCCATAAAAATACAATAAATTCTGAAGAGTACACAGAGCTAACTAAACGGCGGGTGTACAAACTGCCGCTGCCCAAAGTCAACTCGTGTTTTGCCAGACGATTTAGTCCATTAAAAGATATTCATATCTATAATCAGACAAATAACTTCTGCGATATAAAACTGTGTTCCTTGACAGAAGCAAAGGCGAAAGTTAAAACATGGCTCCAAAGTCTGTCCTACGACGAAACCGAAAGACTCTTTCTTCATCTCTCATAAAATGTTGTGGTCATTGGTGATTGTTTGGTAAATAGACTGTAGTAAGAGAAATTGCATATAATATAATGTATAAATGTGAGTAAATGTATTCTCATGTATAATAATATATGTACGTACAAATTTTAGTATCATAATGGTACAGGAAATGTAACTAGTCCTTAATTTTTAGTATGTCAGATAATTTTGACGTCGCCCAAGCAGACATTGTTAATACCGTTAAGTTCAAATCGTATCTGGCACCCACAGGACAGGCTTGCCTAGTGTGGGGCCACAGTGTAACGCACAATGCGGTAAATTAATTGGCAATAAACTATTTTTTATTTTTTATTTTATTTTTTATTTTAATTTGATTGAAATTATTTTCATGGTGAAATCCGCTTTATGTCTACAGAGGTGGAATAAACCGGTTGTAAAAAGTCTATGGTATGCGGTTTTAGTCGGTTTGGGTCAGCCCTAACCGCCCAGCTAGCCAGTATAGCACAAAAAGGTATTAGGTAGGTACTGTCATATAACTCGTATAGCATTGCTTTGCTGGTGTACATGTTACAGGGATTTTTAATATTCGTTTATTGGTTAAGTTATGCGTCATTTATATATGCGTAATATGTACCTAGTAGACGAACCTACGGTATCAAAATAAGTACCGAAACCATCTACTGTGTTCGTACCATGACACTTTAACACCTAGTCACTCGGCATTCGAAACCAGGACCATTGTTTGTGATCATCAACTACTCTCTATTATATGCCATAGTTTACTCTATTATAAACAGTACACAAGTAAAATGTTTGCAAAATACGAGAATACAGCGGTTAATAGAGGTGTGGGAAATAAAGACCGTTTTAGTCAATCACTTTGTTCATTAGTCGCACAATAGGTTGGCGTGTAAATTGCATAAAATTACACTACAGCTGCGTACATTACGTACTTAAAGACAGTGGTGTTATTATGACTCCAGTCAGATTTGCACTTTGTTCTCAGCGTTTCATTCATAATAATAACGAACGAGAAAGCAAACGGGAGGTAGGAAGCACCGCCGACGACTTGAAAAAGGCGGTTGGGACTTGTGACAGACTGGATGTGGAGGGTGGAGAATTGGGAACAAGGGCGCACATAGCGAGAGGCTATGTGGTCAGCAGTGGAATATATTGATGGTGATATAGCAATAGATTTCACTTTAGGACAGAATTGTGTTTTGTTTTTGTTTGTGATTTCAAAAAGTACCGTTACAGAATCGGACTCCAGTATCTTTGCAGACATAATTTAAAATTGCATGATATTTGTTCATTCTTCGTAACGAACGAATTATCGCAATTAAAATGATTTTATAAAACTACTAATATGGTCGGTAAATAGTTACATGATGTACTATGCGTTTCAAATGAGAAGATAATCGCGATCGCGGCAACGTCACTCCGTACTCGTCAAAATTGTACAGCTAACTTCGAAATTTCCATGTCGGATAGATTCATACGTGTATAGTAACGACGAGTGACAACTACTTAATGTTTATTTTCTTTTCATTAAGTACATAACATTTTTTTTAATACTAATTATAATATTTTTCTTTATTAATAAATGAAACTGAAGTTAGCAACGGGAACCAAAATGTCGTTCTGACAGTTATCAACTCATTTGAAATGCATAGTACATGAAGTCTGTTCGTGTTTACGGTCATTGTATTTATAACTTATACATTAAAAAGAATCTTATTGACATAAATGTTTATTGATATGAATTATTTAAGCATAACACAAAATGATATTTCTTATTTGTCATATTCCCACAAGGTGCTGAGGCGGTAGATTGTCCTAGACTATTATTTTATTCATTTTCAATGTGTGATATTCGAAAAAATTTCTGACGGTATCACTTTGTTGTTATTTTAGTAAATGGTGTTATGTTATTTTAAATTTCGAATTGTTTTGTTCACAGGAGTCAGATGACGAAATCTCCCATTTAGAATGGGAAACAGTTCGCGTACGCTTTGTGAAGGCCGGCACAGTCGAGCGATTGGTCGAAGCGCTCGCCACAGACGATGGCGAACTCGAATCCACATACGTTAATGTTTTTCTCGCAACGTATCGGTATGTTCTTATTATACATTGAAAGCATGTTACTTTAAATACATTATCCGTTACTACAGCTCTGTTTACATTGACGAACCGCTAATTATGACATAATAATAAATAGAAGTTTGGTTTCCATATAAAATCCTATATAATAAAGTCAGATATAATGACTTCGCTGAGTGGGACATAATGACATGTCTCTTATTATGTCCCATTTTAAACATTTTTAACAAACTGCGTCCGTTTATAGTGGCCAACATGATTCCTAAAGCAGCTCGTTCTTGAAATCATGTTTATTATATAATTACATACTAAATATCACTATGTTCATGTTTACTTTCAAAAATACAAAGATGTGTTCTTATAATACAGTTCAAAAATACAAGGACATGTTTATAGTTATTTCACGGATGTGCCGCTACTCAAGAAGGCCCGAGCATAGGTTTCGTTCTTCGGGAAGGCTTACTACCTCCCTTCCACCCGGCGGTTGGGGCAGACCGTGTATAATTAAACAAGTTGTATAATTAACAAACAAATGTATAATTAAAACTAAATATTTACCTACAGTTCGTTCGCGGAGTGCAGTCGAGTGTTGGACCTCCTGCTACGACGGTACGAGGCGCTTGCTGCAGAAGAGGTGCTGCCAACCGCCATCGACACCTCACAACAACATCGAAGGTACGAATCGCAAAAAGTAACATAACATAAACTCACGCCTATATCCCCGAAGGGGTAGGCAGAGGTGGTAGCACCCACATTTCGCCAGTTTATGTTTT
Organism: Pelosia muscerda; assembly: GCA_963691645.1. Classification (NCBI taxonomy): domain Eukaryota; kingdom Metazoa; phylum Arthropoda; class Insecta; order Lepidoptera; family Erebidae; genus Pelosia; species Pelosia muscerda. The sequence goes on from OY829100.1 coordinate 14,243,105, forward strand.
AGGTCCCAAAGTAATAGGTGGCGAGCCTATTGCCATTAACCGACACACATAACTTAGAAGAGCATCGCAATGGTGTTTGCCATGGTAAACCTGGGATCGAACCCGAGACCTCGTCTCAGCAGTCCATTACCCATACCACTAAGCTACGCAAAAAGTAGAATTAAAAATATGCTCGAGGAAAAACAGAAACGATTTATCTACTAACTATATCTACTCAAGACACGGAATCACAGTTCATTAGCCTACTTTTTGCATCCGGAGGTCGCCAATACAATAAGAGTAGGTACTAACACTGTCGCATTCAATAGGTACACAAAGAAACCGACGATATTTGATAATAAGTATATTCGATACTCGGGCATGTAAAAAGGCTGTTTTTGTGCATATATGGGCGCTTGTTTGTTTACTTATATAGACTCTAACAATATGTTTATAGCTATGGCTTGTTAGGTTCATATTTTGCACGTAAGTGCTGTTTGAGCGGGCCGTCGATTTTATAATAACGAAATGTATGATTTTGATGAATTCACAGTGTTTTATGTAGTACTTATTGTTTGAACAATTACTTTTAAACGCACAATGCGCGCACACACAATGCACATTGATAAAATCACTGAAAGAAAGCAATTAACAGAAATATTCTTATAGGCATGCTTGTTTTAGCTTTGTACTGATAAAAGGCTCAAATTTCAGGACTCTGGTGGCATGTCTCCACGTGTGGTTGGACACATACCCGGAGGACTTTCGACAATCTCCACACCACCCCGCACTGCAACAGCTACTCGCCTTCACACAGGTTCATTTACCGGGTACAGAACTACATTCGAAGGTACACCTACATTTTTAATTAGTTTTTAGTAACCATACACGATGAAGTATATATTATTGCGCAAACCTAGGCTTGAGCAAATACACGTTATAAACTACCAACACATGTTGCAGTTTATTTGCACAACCTTAAACTTAAAGTACGCTTACATAGTGTAACGTGTCGCTGGGCTACCATATGTACATACCATATGTTATTTATACTAGAAAAATAACACATTGTTTTTATTTTCAGGTATTACAGAAGCTAGCTTTGTTCAGTGCGGAGCGAAATGGTGGATTTGGAATCGGCGGAGCGGGCATGTGCTTGGCGCCCGGCATGCGCTTGTCCGCGCACCACACCAGCACATATCGCTTGCCGCACGTCCCCCACCGACACTTTGCCGAACAACTCACCAGAATGGATATGGAATTATTCAAGAAGCTCGTTCCTCATCAGTGTCTCGGAGCCGTGTGGTCGCGGCGAGACAAAGAGCGGGCCCACGACGCAGCCACTGTTTTGGCCACTGTCAACCAATTTAACGCAGTATCATTTAGGGTGATTTCGACAGTTCTGGTTGAACCTAATTTGAGGCCACTGGAGCGCGCTGATATTCTAGCAGCGTGGCTTGACATCGCTCGGGAGTTGAGGGTTCTCAAAAACTTTTCCTCCTTGAAAGCCATCATTTCCGGATTGCAGAGCAATCCTGTTTATAGATTAAGAAAAACGTGGGCGTTACTTAATAAAGAAAAATCAGAAATGTTTGATGAACTTGCACGAATTTTCAGTGAAGACAACAACAGGTGGGCACAGAGGGAGTTACTAATGCGTGAAGGAACGGCTAAGTTCGCCGACACGGTTGGGGAAAATGATCGTCAGCTCCAGAAATTGTTACACGAAAGAGGTTCTCCAGGTGTAAGCCATGGAACGATTCCCTACTTAGGTACGTTTTTGACAGATCTTACGATGATTGACACCGCCATCCCAGACACGGTGGCGGATGGCTTGATAAATTTCGACAAACGTCGAAAAGAATTTGAAGTACTTGCTCAAATAAAATTACTCCAGGGCGCTGCGAATGCGTACCATCTACCATCAGACTCAATGTTTGACAGATGGTTCGACTCAGTTATCATTCTTGACGATCGAGAAGCATACCAGCTGTCATGTCAAATTGAACCTCCCACAAATCCTCCAAAAGAGAGACGGCCAAAGAAGGGGAACGAAGCTAACACTCATGGGCATAGAAAAAATGATTCGATTGCGAGTACTAGTTCAAGCAATAGCTCGCAGTTTTATTGTGAGACTGATGGTACGGGTACTGCGTGGAAGAGAGATAGCTTAGAGCGACGAATTTCGCCGACGAGGCTATCACACGGGTCTTCATCTTCATCGCTACCCTCGTTAGATATGTCGCTATCGAGTGCTAACAGCGGGCAGAAGACTGCTAATGGCAAGGCTGGTGGGGCCAGCCCTGCGGTTCGAGCTGGACCAGACTTTTATATCATCCGTGTCACTTACGAATCTGACTGTGTCGAAACAGAGGGCGTTGTACTCTACAAGTCAATCATGTTATCCAACAATGAGCGAACTCCTCAGGTCATTCGAAATGCCATGCTCAAACTGAATCTGGATGGGGACCCTGATGGATACACTTTGGCACAAGTTTTACCCGAAAAAGGTATGTCCTCTGATTTAATGCTTATATTTTATCAGATACGCGTGGAAGTTTTGTTGCAACTCTAAAACGCTATTTCGTATCTTATACATTTCTTTAGTGAGGGGTTGACAGAATTGACTGAAATCTCTGTTAAAAGTCTCCATAACCTGCAATCAAAAGTACTTTTGAGTAAAGGCACTTATTATACGTAAATCTTTGAGAATGCCGCAAGGCGAAACCCATTCGGTACAATAATAAATATAGTGGAGAAGTACAAGTGTGTTATTAATATCAATTATTTATAACAATAAGTTCCACTAAGTGCCATCAATCAACAGTATAAATAATATACATTATAATCGTTCTAAAAAAATATATCTATTATATCTCTATCTATCTTGTGCAGGTCTTAGAAGTTAAATGATGCAATTAAGAAATAAAGGAGACACAATTTGATTTAAATGATTAACGTAATTATTTGTATTGTTACAGAAATGGTGCTCCCTGCGAACGCCAACGTCTATTACGCAGTGAATACAGCTTACAACTTGAATTTCATCTTGCGTCCGCGCAAGTCGCAGCAAATCGAGCCGGTTGTCAATGGAAAATCGCGGGGCAAACGGCTTTGACTTTGAACTTAGTGGTGTTTGCCAAGTGATGTGTTTGTGAGATCTCTTGTGAAATGACTACGTATTAATGAACAATTAAGCTCTATTTGCTTTACCCAACGATTAATAAAAAATAATACATTAATTATCAAATAATCGATGACTCTAATCGACAGCGAAACGCATTGAAACGATTTTAATGTCTGAAAAGCCGAATTTTATTCGTGGTTTGTAAGTATTCTCAAAAGCTCCACTCTATTACCCACTTAATCTCACCTTGTTTTGAAACCCCTAATAATTCATCATCAACACAGCATGTCCCTACTGCATCCAAGGCTATATTTAACCTCAGAGCTTGGGGTCACCTGTTCCTAATAACTAGCCTCGTAATACAGTTCCTTTGGTTATTTATTTGTAGGATATTAAATTTCAAACTACTCCTAGGTAAGAAGTCCAAAATTCCACATAATTATTGAGGAAATATAGCTAGGTAGGTCTATGAGAGTTTATGTTCATAACTGTGCATTGCTGGGGTATATTGAATGAGAGTATATTGATACACGAACCGCGTGCAATACCTATTTAAGGTGTTTAAATTCAAGGTGTCTAAAGGTCTAATTTATTTGTAATGTACTCATGTAAATAAACTATTCTCATGCCACCTTTATTTAGTTTTCTTTTATTGTGAATTTATCGTTTTATATATATGTGAATTGTTATTTGTATATAATGTTTTGTAAATAAGAATCTCATGGAATAATTGTTGTAGTGTATAATACTGAGCCAAAGGCAATGTACGTCTAATAGCAAGGTGCTGTATCATTTTGTATAACTTTTAGAAGCTTTAATATGAACATGTTTTGATAAATATAATTTCAAATTGTATTACATTATAGTTCATGTATTAAATGTCTAGAAGGGTATTAGCGGGAACAAAAGCTATAGCCGGCTGTAAAAAAAGAATTCAAAAGCAACGGCTTTTATTTATACTGGCTGTACAGAACCAAAATATTAGTATTGTGAAAGACCACCCTAGTACTGAATTGTTCTAATAATGCGTATTCTAGATTATCTAGTTTCTGCAACCCGTTCCAAATTCGAAATGAAAATTTCATTCTGGCCGCGTCTAGAAACCGTGACAATTATTTTCTTCTAAACAGCAGTTTAGTATAAATAGGGGACATTGTTAAAGGTTAATAAAGTAGATCTGTCGTTCCATGTAATGTTTTTGATAAAAGTATATAGTTAAATGTTATAAAATTTAAAAAAAGGTGTTCGTAGACTCAAAGAATTGTATAATCATTTAATATTGATATTAATTCTTTTTTAAAGATTTTGCATAATTTAGCCTGCGTGTGTCTGTTTTGTGGCAAGAACCAGCACAATCGTTGGCAGCTAACGTTATGTTATGCTGAATAGCACACTGACCGTTTCAAATGATAAATTAGAAGAGTTTTACCAATATAGATTCAGTATTGCAGTAGCAGATTACATGTGTTCAATACTCTAGTATAGACTACAGACAGTATAATAGCTTTATTTTTATTTGAAGCCAAGTGTTTAAGGTCAGTACGTAGATTGTAAATCTTATGTACTTTCAGCCATACAAAATGGACTGTCCGAAAGTATTACTTTGACAGGTTTTCGCCGAGGTCTAGAGGTTGACAATTCTTTTAACGTGACCATACACATACAGTATAAGATTCACGGTGTGCCTAACATAAATTATTATTTATCTCAATGTATCTAATCTAACGCATACACTAGTGTGCACTTCATATAATATAATTGGTATTGTATATGTTACCTACCTTATACAATAAGCGCTCAGTATGACAATCTTTAAAATGTTTTTGTAAATATGTGTATGTAATTAAAGTGTAATTTTGTAGTTTTCCACCAGTGTCGCTGTAACATGTTTATATTTCGTATAATAAAAGTTAACGAAACCATTTTTGTCTGTTTTCATTGATCTGAATACCAGCAAGCCAATGTAAGGTTACTGACCCTAATTAATATGCATACTCCGTCTTCATATGCATATATGTATATTAATAACGTTACGTCTATCTGGTTCTTAGCATTTATGGTGATTCTCTCAGACTTTGTCCAAAGGTTAAAGGGTCAATACTCTTTGCAATAACCCAACGCAAGTAGTGACATCTTACAGTCAGAGGCATGATTTTCTTCGTATATAGGTGTTGAAATATGTGATGTTTGATCAGTAGATACACTAGATGGCAGTTGACACAAGATATTTTTATAAAAAATAAGAAAAATAAACCCTTCAGACCATCACTATATTCATGGCATCACTTTTATATTCTTTGGAAATTGGATTGCAGTCAATCGAATTTCTATGCGGCTCCGCCTTTCTATGAATTAAATAACTGTAGCGTTTAGTAACGAACTTTGTTAAAACCATCTTGCAATTGCAATGCTCACTTAAATTACTTATTCGATTATTATTGATTCACGTGTGGGGTCGTTGGAAAGAGTATAACACAGGGAATGTAGGAAATAAAAAAAATACAAACGGACCTATTTTAATTTCTGGTTTCAAGTCCGGGAATACTTATAATATACATATACATATACAATATACGAGGATACTCCGGTTATGTCGGATTAGAACCGACTAAAACCGCATTCCATTCCGCACCCCAGCTGGGGCTGACTCAAGGCCATCGAAGCACCCTCGGTTGAGGAACCGTAAGGGTGACAGGCGGCTCCATTTATCACCCCCAGGCCAGATGCCCACAAACTTTGTAATAATTATGTTAATAAGTACCTATTACATAAATATGGTTACGTACCAAAATCCCGAATTTTAAAATCTTGAAGTTCAAAATTTCAAGTGTACAATTTCCTACATCCTACAAAACACTTTTTGTACATTTAAGAATTTTGCACTTCGGAATTTTGGGCATTGCGATTTTGTAATTTTGGTATTTTGAACATTCAGTCAAACGAAAATTTGGGATTTTGAACTTCGGTCTTTCATACACCGTATTATGAAATTGGGTATTATAAACTTCAGCATTTTGATATGTAAATATACACTAGAGTACCAGAGCACAATTCATCGCTTCAGACATGTTCCTATTAGTAACAAAGTTGGAGTGGCTATGGGGATAAGGGTGGTCCTGCGGTGTGTACCATAGAGAGTAGAATAGGGTCAGAGGTATCTCTAGGCTGGTGGTAGCGCGCAGCACCTGCGAGCCGCCACCGGTTGACAGCGGCTCGGCTGAAAATTTCATGGCCAACGTATCGAGCGGGGGACGGCGCGCAGTCGCGCCGCGTCGTTCGCCTGAGCGCCACGCCGACACTCGACACACGCTCGTGACAAGCTGTGGTGCCGACACCGTCCTCCGGCGCACAACAACAACACGCGCGCGACCTCCGCACACTGCCTCCACCACCTCCTCTCGGAGCAGGGAGCCTCGCGTGCCGGCGGGGGCAGTGGACGTGCCACGTGCGCACTGCTCGCCTGAAGGCCCGACATGTGAAAAACAAAGACTCTGTGACAGCTCCGGCCACGGCATGCGGAGTCGTGGAGATACGCGTAAAATGAAATAATAAGGTGAGCTTCATGATGGGTTTACATAGAGGATGGCCACTCCATAAGTCATATTCACATGCCTAATTTTGACTACAATTTCATTCATACCTGTGAAAGATCGCCGTTTATTACGATTGTAACAAGAAAGTCCGATTCCTGAAAGAATATGTTTAAAATAAATATTGTACGGCCAAGGACAATCGTCAAATGTGTTAGAAGGGATAGTTTTACAGTAGACCATCGACGATAAATTTACCTGAAAGTCAATGTTATTGAACTAATTTGTATTATGGGAGCGGCCGAAGTCCGCTCGCGAAGCGAAGCTCTACGACTGCCGCAATCTGATTATGGCACACCCACTGAGCCACAAGATATTTACACAACGATATTTAGTAATACACATAGTAGACACTGACCGGGAAATGCCATTACCGTTATTAACATTTTCAAAGCTTCTTGTAGTCACGTAGCAGTTTCGTAGCACTTCGTAGCTCGTATGACGTTATTCCAATATAGAAGGTATTATTGAGCTTTTCATATTAAAGACACTTTTAGAATACCGTGAAAACCAAACTATTTGGAACGGAGAACGGATCTTGGGCTTCAAAGTGCAAGCATTGAATGCAGTCGGGATTAGTCCTCGGATGACTTTGATACAAATAGGTTGAAAAAATATTTAATACATATCGGGTTGACTTCGGTTACACCAGTTGTCCACCAGTCTATTTTATAGAAAAAACCCGAAAGAGTTGCAGTTAACAGTGACTTGAAGTCAGCAAACATGCTTTTGAAATTTTAGAAACCCGCAAACTACGAGTGCTTTATTTTTAAGCTTTGTATTTCAAATACAAAGTTTGAAATAAAACCAGTCCATTACTAAACTAGAAACTAATGAAGCCAAAGCTATTATCCTGATTAAAAACAGAACGTTTTGACTATTTATGCAGGTCACAATACAAAAGGCAACATTAATATATTGATCTGGTGGGTAATCAACGTACAATTGAAACAATAGGTGGGAGTTATAGTAGGATATCTGAAACGACTTTGGAGCTGATGGACTGAGGGTGTTCCGCCGTCTAGAATTACAGCTTACCAAGGAAGTATTATATAATCTAGAAGTACTTTGGTGTCTCAAATGTGACTAGGTGCGTGATACACAGATCCCAGGTACTAAGGTCCGAGCGGTGGACCAAGGCACAAGTTATCATTCGTTTAACGTCGTATACTCAGTCTGACGTTCAACACTACGTATATTTCAATAGTTTTTCTTCTGATTGGTTGTTAGAATTGGTCACACGTAACATGTACTGAAGGTACATGTGTCCATCGTTCTTTTATGTTAACCAATTGAAATCTCCCGACTGCTCACGTTTTATTAAAATTCATGTTAAACAGCTGTGGTAACGGCGTACTATTAAGTGGAGCGTGTGCTAGTTTGTTACCTTAAATATAAAAACGTAAAAAGTAAATCGTGAGTAAATGTATTTAACAAGCTTTTTATTTTATTTGCGTTTGGTAAAATTTGTCGTGACGCGGGGTCGCGTGTGATCCGGGCGGCGTGCACGCAACTCGTGTAAACGATGCAATAACTCACTTCTTGTACGTTTGTCCCCAGCGGACCTTCCAACTAGGGCTTGTATACCTGCATTGTTATAAAATTTATAACTCCTTAAATAAGCATTAAAACCGCAAAACAATAGCGCGTTTTAGGTGGTATAGACATGGTTTTCTTAGCACGAATCAGCTGGCTCGATGTTAAGTAGCAGTACCTAGTACCTATGCCATATTAGTATGGTTGTTGAGGTTGTCGTCGTGTGCTCGTTTGTATAGTATAAAAATAATAAACTTGAAATTCGGTCTTGGTGCACCAATTTGTCCGAATGTTCCTCCCAACTACGGTATTTACAATCTGCGCGCATTTCAAGCTGCGCTATTTTCTTGAACAAGTTTATAACAGTCAAGTAAGTGAATTAACTGAATCTCGGAAAGTTGTACTTAGTTTAATTGCGAGTCCTTTGCCTATGAATAGTGAACTATAGGCTCATAGATAAGTATTTCCATGTTAAAGTTTAGACATTGTTAGTAAAGTTCTACTACTATCAGTTTTCTACAAGTATCATTGGTATGATCGTGTATTGGAGTTTATCAAGGTCTTCAGGGTCACAATAAAGTTCATCTATGATGCGTTAAACCGGCTGATCAATGTATAAGGCTTTGACGCAGGATTTCATCTCGGATGTGGGATACAGACGACAGTGGTGCGCATAAAAGTCAAACCAATCAATTTGGATGTAACGGGGACTAACATTGAGATGACGATGAATATTTTATAGATCTGTCCTTTCAACTTGACTGGCATTTCCGGATTGAATATGACACCAGTAATTTCTTTTCACTTCGCCCACGGAACAACAATATGCCACTTGAGGTCGTAGTTGATGTCACCAGTCTCGTGGAGAACAAGTCCTAGATACTTAACCGCACATGTGCGCTCAATCACGCCTTTACTGGTAGTAAACTGCAGTAAACTATAACATAAAAATCTTTGAGCATATTCCCAAATCGCCGTGAATAATGATGATACGCAAAACTACCCGTATCTTCGACTAGATACATTATATGAGCAATATGATTCATGATATCTCAGAAATAGAATAAATTACTACGTTGAAAATAAAAGTAATCGATTTTTATGGCCTCTGATATTATGATTTTTTGTTTTAATTCAATTGAGTTGTAGAAGTAATAGGTAGAAAGGCGTTATGAGGCATATTTTTTTGGAAAGTCAGGCTAATGATAAGATTAAAACTGGTTCTGGTTCTGTAGTGAGTTGGTCACCAAAATCTCGTCGCAATTATGGACGTCATAAACGCTAGGTTATGCATGATAGTTTTAACTGTCTTTTTCTTTTTCTGTTCTGCAGACCAAGTACTAAGCCAAGTAAAACTATCACATCATCGTCGTCCATTGTGGGTTGGTGTTGGCGTCCTACACACACTCACGTATTACGTAGCGCAACTAGGTAGGCGTCCTAAACCCACCGTCACGTCGTAGCTCAACTAAGAGCTAATGGAAAAACTGTGTATGTAAACCCTAACGTGTATGTGTACTATGAAACTCGGTTATGCCTGTCGGTTATGCATATACAGTTAAAACCACCATGCATAACCTAGCGTACGGCGTCCATTATACTGCACCAGAACACCTTAAAACAGAAACCTTCCAAAGAGAAAAGCACAAGTTAACAGCAACCTGATTCACTGTTACACACGAACTAATATAGACTTTGAATAAATTGCCGCTGTGAGATATACTATTGCGGTCTCTGCGGACAAGCCTGGCTTACAGCCAAACTCCACATCATGCAACTTGATGCCAGTTGTCATGTGTCTATCAAGTGAGCCGTTTAGGAGCTTGGTATCAACTTGTTACGTCGTGCTAATCTTATTATGTATACTTTATTTAAGTCTACAAAAGCTTACTGATAGTACTATAATAGAGTGGAAACTCGCTATAAACACTTCGACCACTTACCATGACAAATTTCTACATCACTCTAAGGTTGACAAGTAGAAAATATCCATAGCATTATAAGATTATTATTATTTTATTATTATTTTTTATGAGTTCGCCTTTGCACAATTATTTTGTATTCGTGCATAAAGTTTAAATTTAAAAAAAAACTACTAACAGGCACTTTAAGACATTCACGTCAAAACGACTGGATAAAAATGAACTTCGGCACAAAGAGAGAAGAATAGTACTAATAGTAGCTGGATTCTATTTGCACTAGGTATAGACCTAGTGTAAATAGAATCCAGCTACCATTATCATTTAGATGAAGTCGTGGACAATTTGTATTTAATAATTGGTACAACTACAGTTTTCATCAAATACCTGGCAGGTTATGCGCCCTGACTACAACGGGAAACGTCACCTAAATTTGATTTACCCCACAACACAATTGATATTAATACCTAACAAACAGTCTTCAACTTGATAAACGTGCGGCCTTTGTGATAAATTGGTCTAGCTGTGCGAGAAAAATAACACGTGCTCGTTCCTTTTTGGGTCAGATGACCACTACTGCTCTAGGGAGCACATAAATGAAAATCTATGTCATTCTTTACGGGCAGTGCTACACTGAATGTTGAATAAATGCTATGAGAGACGATAAAATAGTTATTTCATTATGAGTTCATAGTAGAAGTTGTACTAGGTAGGAAGATGTAAAAGTCTTCCTGAAAATGCTTTCGGAAAGCTATAATCTGAGAATATTCGAATATTTGATAGTGTTCACATCCTGAATAGGTAAATATTATGATAACAGCTATTGGGCACGCCTCTACCTACATGTAATACTGATACTGTTCTCTCAACCCACAGGTACCTATTACCTGAATAAAAAGTAGCCATTTGTCATTCCAGATTATAACGCACTCACTTCCGTGCCAGATTTTATTCAGACTGTTTTCCTGCATCAAACATTCACATCCGTAAAACACACATATTCCATCCTCACAAACTTTACTATTATAATAGAAATCTGACCCAGTTTATAACCCACGGGACCTTATTCCAGGAATGAAAAGTTGGCTATTTATTGTCCAGACTTTAATTAAAACCTGTACCGAATTTCAGTCATATGTAAGAGCAGCCAATAAATATCCGAACATTTTTACAATTATAAAATTGTAAAATAGTATAATTTTTATCTTCATTTTGGTAATTATTCTACTGCCATCGGTTGCAAATTATTCCAGCATAACTTGCTGGAATAATTCCTCGAGTAACTTGAAAAGTTCGACTGGCTCTAGCAATTAACATTATTTACGACTTCGTCTAATATCTTGAACAGTTCAGTATGGAATTTATTAGTATTAAGGTTTTATATAGCGTTGCGGCCATTAAGTTTAGACTAACTCTAAGGGTATAACATATGAACGTGTAGATATTTATATTTATCGTATATCTATACGAGTACTCTGGTTTAACGTCTTTGAGTTAAATGCATTACTGGCATGTGCTGCTCCGCCGTACAGATATCGATTATTACGACCGATTAAACTGTGATTGATCATGTTTTCCTATTTCAAGTTCCCTGTTCCAGTCTAGTTAAACTTTAAAGTCATACGCAAACAAACATGGCAAATATCACGTTGATTCTTATGAACTTCATAGTAATGCCCAGTCTATTTTGGCAATAAATAACATTTTAGCATTAAAATCGGTTCAGTGGCTTAGACGTTAAAGCATTACAGACAGGTTACTTTCGCATATGAATATAAAAAAAACGTTACTCGTATATACACGAACGCAACTAAAATTAGACCCGTAGTGTATATTCTTATCCCATAAACTATCCTGACAACCTTATTTGACTTTTTTATGCGATTTGTGTTCGAGCTGTAAAAATTTACTGGCTATTACCCTCAGGCCCCTTTACGAGGCCTCTGGAATGTGCACCCGTTGTAAACAGAAACACATTCGCCTGCTGGGTGAGCCTAAGGGGATTTTCATGTTCACTCAAGATCTCTTCGCATTACGGTACACGTCTTATATTATTTGAAGAAGTATGCACTATACGAATTCTAAAAAAAACACTTGAGGTTTTAGTTGAACTTGAACAGCTGCAACGAGTGTTAATAAAATAAGTTTGGATATTATGTAACAAACATATTGCGATTATACAAACAGTTGTTGATTGACCACCCTAAGATTGACGACCTGGTTGAAGTTAAGCTTACTTAAATTATTAGCAAGAAAATTTTAAATGTTTTAACGAGAACCTCACTTTTACATAATGCTTTAATATTCAACCATGCAATGAAAATATAACTTTAAACGGAAATATTTAAACAACTTTTATTTAAATACACGCAACACGCAAACATGTTTTGTTCATACTCAGGTGGTTCAAAATATAGATGGGTACCATCTAAGTATTAGGTACTTGAACAATAACTCATACCTTAATTTAAGATGCAGTGCCATAACAAATATTCTGAATAAGTATTATTTTATTTCATTTGTGTTATTTTATTTAACAATTCATTTGTATTATAATATGTATTATGTCTATATTATGGTTTAAGTTTATGAATTATCTTGGTGCAATAAAATTTGGTAGAATGTCTAACACAGAAATATAGATAAATATGTGAGAACTTATTATATTTTTACGACATTAGGTTAATGGGGTAGGTTTCTGCCTATGCCCGAATGATTCCAATTATCGGATATAAATATATTTTGAACAGGTACAGTAAGCGTCAGATTGGTCTTGACTAGCAAAATAGGTACTTAAATATCTTTGTTACCTACTGTTTTAATCTTTCTAATCTCGTATTCGAGTAGCAATTCTTATGGCCTCACTGAATTAAAAAGCCTTCGTAGACATGGCTGCTTAATATACGTATATACAAGGAATTTGGCATTCCTCACTGGCCCGGTGTGCCTGCAAGTGAATTCTACGTGAAGACGGAATATTTGATTGCGAAAAGAATACCAATGAGCTTCTCGGATAAAAGATATGCAGCTTCAGTTGGAAATAACGTTACAATTGGTTTTCACTGGTGAATAAGTCGCTACGATTCGGGTTAGATAGTATTATGTATCTACCTTACATTAAATTAAAAATATAGTTAGTAGCTAAAATACTTAACAGTATTACTTTGTATATCTTCAAAGATATCTACTTCAAGAGAGGAGGCGGGACACTGAGGCTTCCATAGCCTTTCTTCTAAAAGCGGTTCTAAAATATTTTTGATACAAAAATGTCTTTTTCAATTTTTATAAAACTAAAACGCTATGAAGTAATTATGCTAGGTAATTATAGATCCAAAAGTGAATTAAAATTAAAAGTCATACTTATAATGAGTATAAATAATTACATGTCAAGGTTTCAACCTTGATGGAACAAAGAGGGTAGGCACATTAAATAAAGCAAAAATGATCGACCTTTGCTATGATTAACGATTGTAATTTTATTCCCCGTATCATTTTTGTTTGCAGTTACATTTTGTAACGGTACGACCGCCCTGAACTAGCATACGTACAATACGTACATGTTACACACACCTTTCACTGCATAAACATGCAAATAAACGGAACACTGTTTCTGTTATTTGAATACAACATATCTTTGCGGTAGAACGATATAATATTCTAGGTCATTTCCACAATAACGCAATATGTAGCATCTTTGTACTAATTCATAACATAGGTCTTTATGTTGGATGTATATGGCCAATACCTTAGTCTGGACTAATGGAAATAGACTAAACTTGTTCTATATACAAATATTTTCACTGAGGGGAATACGTAGCAGGCGCTACGACATCGTAGCGATTGCTACATCAGCATGGACGATGCGCCACATCGTCGTAGAGGTCGTCATTATAACATTATTGATAACCTTTAGTAGAATAAGTTTTATTTATTTATATTTCTCAACGGAAAAGTTAAAAACACAGGAACACAGGAACATAGAAAATATAAATTCCATAAATTTAACCAGTTGCATCAAGAACCGAACCGCGACCTCGAAAGTCAAACGCGCTTTCGCTTCGCCAAACAGTGTAAATGATGTTGGTGAGATAAGAGGGGCATCGTTGTACTTCCAGCTTAAAATAGAACCAAAGAAATGTAGCACGTCTAGCTGACAAGTGAAGTCAAATATTTAACGCGCATTTAATTGAATATACAATAGCTTTGTACTGAAGGGTTGGAGTCATAAATCACTGTAAACACGTTTATTTGAAACAAAACCTTTGAGCCTTCCATAAACATTGGCATGGTTTTGTTCTAAATATTGAAAACGTCTCTCTGTATAAAAAGATAATTATTTTTTAGAACGAGTTATTTATTTGTTATTTTCTGCGATTTACAATTAAATGTTGTCGTCGTGAAATGTGAACATATAAAGAAGGTCACCTTCTTTCATTTTCAGGTTTATGAAAGTAGATACTTAATGTTGTGTCATACATTTCTGGCATTGTATTATTAATTCTTATTTAAACAATCTTACTACATAAATGTGAAAGTTTGTTACTGACGTTCCTGATTCCTGATTGTATCTTCCTATTTTTCATTATTTTAGGCATCTATTGTAGTGAGATTATTGGTACGCATATCGCCCTCAAGGATGTCAAGCCTTCTTGGGTCTACCCCTCCTACTGGGACCCGACGGGTATTGTCAGGTATTTGTTGCCCACGTAGCCTTGAGGTTTCCACCAAACGTGAACGCACCAAAGAAGGCGATTCTCTCGCATTTTATTTTTACGGGGTATATCTGTACCCTCAAATGGCCGAGTGAATCTGGCTGAAACTTGGTACAGGAATATATAGTGTTCTGTAATAGCAAAAGGACTACTTTTTATGAGTTTTATGGATTATGACAACGGGATTAGAATTTAACACAGGACATAACAAGCAAAATCGCAAGTATCAGCTAGGAAGAAAGATTTATGAAACCTGTACTTGTAAATATTTTATGTGTTATGAGCCATACCATCATCTATGAACCTACGTGACATAACAAAAAACTAAATACGTTGACTACGGCCGACAAATGCGAATGCCACGGACGTCAGTCTTTGTGAGGACAAAGGCTGTGAAAATGTCCCTGCAAGATGAATTTTAGTACGAAAAATGCTACCAGTGGAAAGCGGTGAAAAGTACAGTACTAATAAAGTACCACTACAGTACTGTCGTACTCTATATTAGTATGTTCAAGTGAATAAAACAAAATCCGGACGTACTCTTGTTATACCTAAAAACAATAGTTGCTTTTAGTTCGATATTGTATTGCGTTACCCTGTGCACTTCAAGCTTGCTTTCATCATAACCTCAGCTATAAAACGTCCACTGCTGAACCTAGGCCTCCCTCGTCAACCTCCAATACGACTGGTTGGAAGTGGTCTGCATGATTACAAAGGGTACCCGCGGCTCTGACTATGTCATCCTTCGATCTCACGGGGGACCATCCTACACCACATATTACCTACACTTCGTCCGTACCAGTACGTGGTCTCTATTCGAGAACCTTTCGACCCTAACGGTCATCTATTCTTTTTTTGGTATGCGAGCTTGCTTTATCGCTCTATAATTCGGAAGAATTTTAACCTTAACGAAAAACGCTATGTATATATGATATAGGTATGTATTGTAGTTACTGGATCTCTCAACGAGCCCGCCTCGGTATGTCACCACTGACGTGTGTATAAATACCGATCGAATAGCATGTTAGCTTTACTTCTCTTGGTGAATATGTAGTGAAGATGAAAGGTGTAGGGTTGCCAGGCGTCCGACCCGTCCGACTTTTACCAGGTTTTTTATTTTTCGCTTATGCTGTTCATTCTTTCTCTCAAAATTTCATTAAAAACACATAAGGCTGATGTTTCTATAAATGAAACGCTCGCCGGGTTCGATGGAATACCAATTTCCGCAGGAAAAAATGCAACTGTCCAGATTTTTATGCATATGTCCGGCCAAACTGACCGGTTTGTCCGGATTTTGGTTTTGAGGACCTGGCAACCCCAACTGCTTATGACGCCCACATACCATATACAATGCCAGTAAATCGTCGTCCAACTTCATTCGTTGGCTGTCAGTTTCCGCCTACTCTCGTTCTAGTTCTCATTGAAATGTTGTTTTTCACTTTTAAACTTTAAACTAAAGAGAGGCCTGACTTGTTAGCGCTGCACTACGAAGTTGTGAAATGTTTAGTGGTTTGAAAATTTCAAGACAGGTTTATTAAAATACTTCTGTATATTTTGAACGATAAGGAGCAAAATATAACCGTTACTTGGTTTGGATAATTAACCAATTAATTGTCATTATTAACATAATTATACATAAATAGTAAGGCAATATTAATGTAGTAACTTTAACAATTCTTAATTATTTATAGAAATATATATATACAAAATAGTTTATAAAAAATGTATGGTAAAATCAATATTTTCGTGAAGTAAAAGGAGGTCCCCACTATCCCTTACTAATCTTAAATCTTGCTAAATTGTTTTTGATTTATAACTAGGTACTCTATGTTATAGGTACAAGTAAAATCATAAAGTTTTCCCTAGAGGAACCGAATGTACGAGTGACATATACACAAAACCTGTGTGTGAGAAAGTGACAGAGTGTTTGAACCATGTATATACAAAGAATACCATACATTACCTGGTAAACCATGATAACCATGAATACGGCATATGAACCATGAAGCGTTTTTTTCCAGAAACCATTATAAACTTTAACAGAAATAGATATTGCATTGACGTAATACGTACGTACCCTCTGTACTAAAAGTCACCAGTTGGTAACGCGGTACATGGTAACTATGAGTAAAATAAATTATCATTTAGCACTCTACTCTAGCAACCCTAAAATTTGTGAATTTCTTCGCCGGCTGTGCATGCATATTCCAAAATACCTCTGTGTAACAAAACTGTTCAATTATATTCGGTTGTTCCACAGGCGGAAAACAAATTAGTCCATTTGTATGCTAACGGACATTCCGATTCGGATGTGAATACGGTTAAATAAGTATTTATGATTACCGGTCGTATAAAACGGTGTGTTCATTTCAAGCTGTTATTGTCATTGTATAGAACGGAATTTCTGCAAATTATCTATACATATAAATAAACTTACGATTGTTAATAATTATAAAAGTTATACGGCACGGTAGCTATTGTTAAAAACTATTTTTTATATAGTTTGATCCATCTGTCTGTTTGTTCCGGTTAATCTCCGACGTGGCTGGAATAATGTCGACGCTTTCTGATAGATTAATAATATTTGACATGACCACTTACCACTTTAGAAAAAGGTAGAGACAAAGTTGCTGGTGCAGCACGGATTGGTTAAATATGATAATGAAAAAAGAGAAAAAGTGAAGGATTCGTCTTGATTTCCCCCACGACCTTTCAAACTCATAATTGTCACTGAGTTGTTGTTGTTGTTGTGACCTTGTTATAAACTTCGAAACACAACCTTAGCAAATTTTATGTACTATATCTGTATATAGATTATATCCAGATATAGTGAATACAATTTTGTATATAGAATATAATATATGATTAAGTGTTTGAAGCTTAACCTTTTAATCTCAGAGACTGACTTTACAAAAGCAGACGCACTGGATTCACGCGTACTGCCGAGTAATTTAAATACTTATTTAAATTACCACGCTGCTGTTTCATTACTCGGCAATTATTCCAGTAATGGAACAGCGAGGTAAAATTATTCTTAGTGGCTTCATCGTTGTTTTTCTACTCTCTGTAGAAATGAAGATAAGTGAATACTTCTTGCTAATGATATAACCGCAACGAGTGACAATTGTCATTGTTGTGGCAGTCTGATAACCAGGATTAGGAGGGAATTGAATTGCTTGAGCCTACACTGACTTTTGTAGAGCATAATTTTGTGGCTTATTATCCGTAGGTAGCATAACACTGGATTTTGGCTACAGTAATGAAAAGCGATCTTACATTACCAGCCATCTTAGACTCTTCACCATGCGGTCAATTACAATGATGAATGACTTCTACATGAACTATGCAGTGTTTCTGTGTGGCCTGCTAGATATATTACAGCATGGTGCTATTCCTAGTGCGGAATATGCCTAGCCTTTATTTGGATTACGATTTTTTATATAGAAAGTAGCATGGACTTTTATTTCGCAGTAGTTCAAGGTCCATTTAGGGTCACTCTTTCTATGCATTACATATGCCTTGACTTCTTGCCAAAAGTATATATTATATAATGAATACATGCAAAGTGCGTAAATTTAAAAGGAGCATCGCAGGCGGGTAATTTATTTAAGTGAGTTCTTTTTCGTACGCAGTCTCAAGGAGACTGCGTGTCCTTCTATTTTTTTCAGTTAAGATTATGAGTTTATTGGGCGGAGGTCTTCACCAAATTGTGTTTTCCCCCTTCTTTTCTTACAAAGGGGTTTTCCTCATTGTGTACGCATATAAAATATTATTTTGAGTTGGACCAGTCGAAGATTTGTATAAGGTTACGTCTATCGTTCCAAAATAATTCGGAGCTCTCAACCTTGCGTGTCGGTTTTTCACTAATTGTAACCTTCATTCACCAATGTTAACTCAAATAGTTGTGTAATTGATAAGAAATCGCATTCATTTTATTCGTTCTTGTACTACATAATAAGATCTACCGTGTAGGGATTCTAACTTCAAGTACCTAAACATCAGACCGAGTACAAGTGCATATATTATGTATGAATATGTCGGTGTAGGCTTCTAGACTAATGATACTGATTAGGAGCATTGAGCTGATTATCGTTATAGCCACTCCGTCCCTAAACTTATACTGTAACAGTTAACTTAGTTACGTATTGAAGAATGAAAGAGAGATCAAGATTAGTTATATGTACTTATGGTCTCCCTAAAAATTGCTGAGCTTTATAAAGCATATTTATATTGAAATAAATTAAAAAATATCTTCAGAAGTTAGATATTTTTAAAATTTAGAATATATGCTGCCTATCGAGGTCTGTATCTGACTGTGTCAAGTAATATAAAATAATATTTTACGATCCGTCAGATCCGATACGGCAGAGAAAGAATATCATCACTCCATCTCATCCGAAGAATATCGTAAGATTGCATATGCAGATGATATCACTGCGCCTGCAAGAGAAGAAAGATTTGAAACGAAGTCCTGTACCAACCCGTCTGGCCAGCGTGGAAACAGTACGCTAAAGCGACCCAACATTGGGAGAGGCCTACGTCCAGCAGTGGACTGCAATAGGCTAATTGATTGTTTGATTACGATCTAGAGCACAATGCCAACGTAGACCAAAGACAGCTTATCTTAACTACCTTGTCTTTTTATATGTCCCATACATTCTTCTGTTCACCTGTATATTAATCTCATGCACTAAGTACAAAAATGTATGTTTTCAACCACTTAAAACGTCCAGTCGATTTTTCTCTCGAAACTTTACCCAAAATATATTTTTCCGAAACGACCACACATTCACCGTGTATATTGAACGAATAACGTATTGTTTATTTATCACTTCTTTTCTCTTGTTCGACATAAAAGTTACAAAATAGTAATATAATAAATCAATGTACAACACAATCTTTGGACCCACTGTCTACCGATATAGCCCATATTGTACGGTTGTCTGTAAGAAATTGCT
Source organism: Pelosia muscerda (assembly GCA_963691645.1). Lineage (NCBI taxonomy): Eukaryota > Metazoa > Arthropoda > Insecta > Lepidoptera > Erebidae > Pelosia > Pelosia muscerda. Next base: position 14,262,926 of record OY829100.1, read on the forward strand.
GACATAGATAAGACCACCCGTTGTACAACTAACGTCATAAGTTATCCTTGGTTTTATATCTTGTTTGATGTGCAATAAAGAGAAAATATGTCTATCTATAGGTAGTTGGTATCTTCTGTTGGTTATCAAATTCTCAAAGTTCATAATACCAATTTTCAAAAGATCGATGTAAGAAATCATTAAGTTCCAAATCATGAAAATTGTATTACTTAGGTTACCTAACCTAATAAATAATATATTTTGTAGAGCTATAAACAATATATACTACCAAATAAAATAATTTATAGAGCGCAAATGATTTACGTTAAAACTTTGCCTGCTTAGATTCGTACTCAATCGATTTTATACCACTGCCTGTAGGTCTTTGTGCTCCATATTTTCTTTCAGTAATCCCATGTTGAGCTCACGTATGTAGTTTAACCGTACGACGTCGCCAATGTGAAAAAGTAAGAAAACCTTGAATCCATAAATAACCGAACACTAGGTATCTGTCGTAATAAAAGGCTTCTTATACAGTACCAAGGCAAAGTAGTTCTCGGGAAAAACGATCCATATATACTAGTACTATAATATAAATAAGCGGTGATCAATGAGTACTGGGGAATTTGAATAAAGATATTATATTTTTAAAATGAATGGGAGAATAAAATCCATCAAAACGTACAAGGATGAATTGTTTTGTTATTGAAACAACAGTTAACATAGGCGACTGGAAAGAAGCATACTGCCCAGATTTATTTTTCAAATAATACTAGTTGTTACCCGCGGCTCCACCCGCGTGGATATCGAGTATCGCGTAGCGCAATATAGCTTCTACTCAGAGTGAATGTAGCTATCAGATGGTGAAAGAATTTTGAAATCGGTGCAGTAGTTTTTGAGTTAATTCATTACAAACATCAGGCTGAGTGCCACCAGTGTAACACTTTACGTGCTCGTAATGGTGACCCTCTGTCCTGAGGCTGCTTTCAGCTTACCATCAGGCGGGGAGAAGTCAAATTGACGCGACCTAAATAAAAATAAATACAGACGCACAAAAATAAAAAATATTCCCCTTTGTAATATATAGATGTAGGTTATATTTAGATACCTAAAGTGCCGCAAGTTTTGTATTCTTATTCCGATTTTAAGAAAACAAAGTAAATTGATGAACTTAAGATATACGAGTAAATTCTATTATTGCGAAGAAAGTTGTTTGTGTAGAAACGTTGCCTAATATAACACAAACTTGTAATTTGAATAATGCCAAGGGGTTCATAGTCCTTTATGTTTTCGTGGAACACGAAACTTTATACAGCTATATTATGACTAGTGAAATTGCATGATAAAGGCGAGTCTCGGGTTTCCCTCAAATAATAATATGCTTTGTGGAAATAATCTGACACGCTAGTGAAAGATCACGCATCGATTAGCCTCACAACAATGGCTCGGGGTAAAACCTCACCTATTTTCGAAATTTTAATTATTTTGCCGCTGAATACGCTTTTACTTTGTCCCTGTTATGTTTAATCATGCTTTTATAAGCTATATAAATGTACTTATATGTATATTGAATGATGTTACGGTATCGATAATCCTTTGTAGTTCAATTTTAATTTGTTACATATTGCTTCACATAAATTTAGAGGGGAATTTTTCACAAAGTATTCTTGAAGAAATTGTACCAATCATTTGATGGTTCTTCAAGAAACTGTTCATAAATAACTATCCCAGATAGCAGTTTTTTTAGATCATGCCTCACAAATTGATGTGGAATTTCTGGCTGATTATAGAACCTAATGTCCTCACATGTGTTCTAATGTCCTAAAGATAATGGGAGTTTAGGATTACTAGAAATAATCTGAGTAAGAATACTCAATACCCAAAAGAACAGTAAGTGATTGTGCAGTCAGTAGTAGTAAAACCTGTGAAACGCATATAAACTGAATTTTATGGTCAAAATTTTAACATTTTTGTATCTTTAACATAACATAAACTCACGCCTATATCCCCGAAGAGGTAGGCAGAGGTGCTAGCACCCACATTTCGCCAGTTTATGTTTAGGTCCCAATGTAATAGGTGGCGGGCCATGGTAAAATCTGGGATCGAACTCGAGACCTCGTCTCATCAGTCCATTACCCATACCACTAGGCTACCGCGGCTCTTTAAGTTTGCAAATTTATTGGCCTTCCTCATTATACTTACTTCACTATTCAAGCTTGACTTTTTGCAACGAGAAACTTATAAATCTACTAACAGATAATATCAATTTGGATAAGAGGAGGAGTAACAAATAGTGACAAAATCAATCAGGGGTTAGTCGCTCGTGAGTCAGTATACGCAGAAAAGCCAGTAGCCCAACTTTGTCCGTGTCCCAGTGACCTATATTTCCGCCCTTGAACCCCTAGCTCCGTCATCCCCGCTCCCCGTACACTCCTGTGACGTCACAAATGCCCTCGGCAGTCATTGTCTTGGAAATTGTTTTGGTTCAAAAAGACAACGCTAACATAATATAGATATTATGTTCACCATGTACCTAGTTTCGGGACTCAATACCTACTTATGAAACCCTTTAAAAAAAAACAGTATTAAGGCTATGTTTACAATGGAATATTATGATTTAATAGGATATTTAGCATAATGCAGTTTTGAGTTTCCGATATTTCAACAGTTGTTGGCGATAACCATCAGTGCCGAGGTACCTACTTCAGTTCCTCCATGATCACGCCATTGGCGTTGTGCTTATAAAACAAGAAGGAATACCAGAGGCCGATTACTCTGCTTTCTATTTTGGATTTGGCTAGTTTTGTCTGTTACGAAATCTGCCATTTGATTTCCCAGATCTTAGCGGAACCCCTATAGTTATAGCTAAATTGATATATCATTTTTGTTTTCTGTGGATAGGTAGTACATTATCTTCTAGTATGTACAATTTCAGTACAAAGACATTATATTTTCACGTCATAGGTACCTATCTACTTTCCCATATTATGTTTCATAAATAAGTACTTATCTCTAGTGTTCCTGAAAGTGTACAGCAGCAAGTTTATTTCAAGCAACATTCAATGAATTATTTAAAGTAAAACCGGGATAGATGGATGCTGCAGTTGAATAGTTGCCCTGGTTTAGACCACTTTACTATAATTGTAAAAACTTCTAATGCAATGGCAGCAGTGTCCATAAACAGCATCAGTGATAATTTAATTTATTTTAATATATTTATTTTCTTGCTTTATTAGCATTTATACACTACATGGTTGAATACATTTCAATGTCGAATAATTTTATTTATTTAGTAAATAAAAAGGGCAACAATTAGTATTAAAAAGATAGTATAATATAATTTTTACGGAATCCTAAATAGGAAGAAATGATATGATAATAAGATTAGCTGGGATTTTTTGTTCACACAATATAAAACTTATTGTTCTTAGTACTTTTGAGTGAGGCAAATTTTATCGTGCGATACATCCCCACGGGTATCCCCCGCTGGTGCCGGTTGCTCCCCAACCGGAATGTGTTATGTCAAACTCGAACCAACTTAAATGCTGTAGATGAGATAGTAGCCAACATAACCCGGGGCCCTCACTTTTGAGATGACCCCATTTAGGTGCAGGGACTGTGTCCCCGCATCTTGCGCCGCCGCGGCAGCCTGCTACAAGGTGGAGCAACTCACAATACGGTGAGGCATTTATCCTCATAAAAGTAGTCTACTAAAAGGTACATTATGCAAAATATGTAATAAATAGGTATAGTTAAACTAGAAGAGTTCACATATATTATTTATCTAAATTAATAGTTTTACAATTAGGAGGCTATTTCAAAAAATTGTCCCGGTTTTACCCTACATGTTATACACATGTTATAAGATCATTCAGTTACAATGTAAGTAAACATTTTTATTCAACTTTGTAACTTGTCTGTGTCAAATTAATGCATATTGGAGTAAGCATCAGCTGAGGCCAGGTGGATTTTAATAGGTTCGTTAAAAATTAATCCCTAAAGTAGATGCTTAAGCTAAGGTGAACACTGTGAAAAATGTTATTTTATTATAAATTCAAAAACGCAAAATATGATACGGGATTAAAGAAAATCAATATATTCTTAAAAAAGAACAAACAAGATTAGTGTGCTAACTGTTTCTAAACAAATTTAGATGGATGTAAAGGAGAATTACGAATGCTTTCGACGTGGCTCCGTGGCGTAGCGGTTAGAGCATAGGAAAGTTTGTGGGTTCGAGTCTTGTCCAAGCATTTACTTATTCCGATATAATATTTTATGATGAAAGCATTCTCTCTTCCATTATATTATTAATATAGTAGGGAATGAGGTATTATGTTCCAAGGAAGTTTACCCTCCCTAGATAATTAAAGTAGGTATAAGATGTAGGTACATTATACTTAATGCCCTTTCAACATCATTGGCAATAATTAACCAATATGTGCAAGATGATGTGTGAAGATTGAGCAAGGCAAACGTACGTGCAAATATGTAGATAATATTTCTGAAATACTACCTACTTAAGCAAATTCTACTGTACATTTTATTGCTTATAAACAGTCCCTCAGGAATTGACTTTTATGATACTCGTATCTGAGGGAGACTTAGAATATGTAATGACATAATGTCAGGTTTTATATAATGTTCGTTTTTATTTCATACTAGCTGCAGCCCGCGGCCCGTTTAGTCGGTTCGAGTCCGACATAACCTACCCAACCGGCTCCGGTGGGGGGGGGGGGGGGGGTTATCCGTGCGGATATTTCGCACGATTAAAAAAAAGATATATGTATATAATATAAAAAATAAAAAAGGCCCGCGGCCCGCGTGGACTTCGGAGCCCGTTCCCTCTGCTCCATAAAAACATTCCGTAGAGTTCAAGGAATAAATAAAATGAAGAATTACTCCGTCGCCCTCATCGAGTTTTGCATTTAACAACGTATTTCAGGATTCATTTTTTTATATAGATCTGACTGTAGTTCTGTAAAATAAAAGTCTGACAGTTAATTTAATAGTAACATTCAAATGAAATTAATTTTAATATATTAAACACGATACATTAATTACAAAATGTCGAAATAATATCCCCCCGGGCTCAAAGTCCACGTGGACGAAGTCGCGGGAACACTATTACAATATATCGTAGTCTGATAACAACGACATAATTTAGTAGCGAGCTAGTGGTTCAGTTCAGTTCACTGATGCCTTGTGGCGGTTGTAAGCAAATTTTCCATCTGGTTGTCTGTGGTTGCGCTCGTTTTCCGAACCAATGGCTCGTTTAATTCATTGCCGCAAAGGCCGTATATAACACACAATGCTAGAATTCAGGTAATTTTCTTGTAGAACGTCAAGTGCCACCTTGATGTCTTTTGATTTCCGCAATTTTTTGGTGTATGTTATGCAGTGTAGTTAATTATAAAAGCTCTTAAGGTGATTTATTATATAACCTGTCGTTGTTGCTTTTAAATTCAAATTCTTTATTTAAGCATAATCCTTCCGACCGGTCGGAGGCGGTCTGCATCCATCGAGTACGACTTTGACTATATATTATACCGCTCGGATGGAAGGTCGATGAGGGAGGCCTATATACAGCAGTGGACGTCCTACGACCGAAATGATGATGATGATGATATTCTGCGAGACGCGTGACACAGTGTCACTGTAGTAAGTACGTAGTAAGCCTTCCCGAAGACCGAAACCGATGCTCGGACCTTCTCCGTGAGTAGCGGCGCTGTTGTGAAATAAATTACTACATGCCGTCGATTCGACAGATGGCAAAAATTGCGTAATACGCGGTTTTGGGTTGTCTTTGAGGATAGCATGGGGTGAAACGGCGGTGGACAAGCCCAAATACCACTCATAGATTATTTCAAAACAGTCCGTGTTGGTACTCCAGAGCCTCGTTTTGCTCGCGACTTCCAAGATCGGTACCGATAGGTAGTTATACTAAAGTATAGAAGTAGGTACGAAGCTACATGGAAGAAGCGCAATGTAGGTGGCCGGGCGGAGTTGCGTCGGAACTTTGAGCAAGCGCTTGCAGCTGATAGAAAAACGTGCAAACATTTTGTAGTGCTCTGCATACCAACGCCGTCGTTGTGCGAATATTACGTATTGGCAATGGAATATATATGTACGAAGTTGTGAACCTACTCCCTATATACTTGTCTAGTACAAAATATGCATTGATATATTATTGGATATATTATTGGATGATTTGGAAAGTTCTTTTGGCGGACAGAGAGAGAGTTTGCCGCTTTATCGCCGTATAGAATCTGAGGTTTCGTAGAAGATACCGGACATAGTTGTTGTTGGCACAAATCATTCTTAACGGTGATCCCAGTTGCATTTGAGGCAATCCAAGCTTTCCAACCCGAATCCCAGGGTCTATTATAGACGTAACTACCGTAACTGGCTAATGGCACAAATGTTGATATGCATGGATTAAAACAAAACTACATACATACATAGCTGACATAACCTAAACGTAACCACATCTTAATTGCGTAAACAACTGCCCCAAAATAAGACAAAAGGATAAGGTTTTTAGCTACGTAATAAAATATGCTGTGCTTTTAACTGAGATTGTTTTCATGGGTACAGCGTGGGTCCGTACCGAGAACGTGCTTTAATTATAAAGTAATATCTTTGTAGTCTTTTATTAGTGAAGTTGGTTCAGTATTGCATTAATTTAACGAAGCTTGTTCATGGTTACGAAACTCGAAAATTGAATTTGCTTGTTGACTATAATATTGCTACCGTATTGCAGAATCTACACTTCATAGAACGAAGTTAAAACAATTTCATTTCCGTTCATATTGATTGGGACAGTTTAAATAAAGAGTTGCGTATAGTTTAGTATTATGTAAATTTGAAAACGCTGTTTGGTTTAAGTGACTCACATAACATATTTTCTCGAGAACTAGATTCTTAATATACATGCAAGAGCTAGAGAATTCTTAAACTAAGATCAAATAATATAACAATATTGTCTACTGTATTATTTGCTGATGTCCACGGTTTCACCCACGAGAATTTTTCATTCTATTCCTGTAACCCATAATATACTTATTACTATCCAGGGTTAAAAGTGATAAAAGTATATGTTATTTCAGACTATTAATCTGTCAATGTAGGTATAGTGAGCTCTAAAATTTTGTGGACAATTCGAAATAAAAAATGTATGAAATGATGCTACAACAGTATATTTTATTACCCTATTCTATATTACTTTATTTAAATTAGACTAAGGCTGTCAAAGGATTATATACCTTAAGGAACTATAGCAGCCCACTGTTCCAAATACCAGCCAGATCCATCAGATATTTGAGCTTGAACCTGTAATAATAAACATTAAACTTCTTCGCAATCTCTCATATTATCAGTTTTCAGCATCAATAGTGAATATACATCATCGGCAGCATATTAACAATACCAGACTAAATTGTGAAATCAAATATTGTATTTTGACTAGGAACTAGGACTAGGACTATTGAAATATGTTAGTGTGGCAGTTTGCAATGCCGTTTTCTTTTATCGCTAGCTCTCCCAATTGCAACATTGAATGTAAATGTAGCTTCCGACCTTCATAAATGTTCTACCCTTTACCACAGTTTAACGAACTGTTTCATGTATAGTGCTATTGTGGAATACTATTAAATACCTATATTATGTTATCCTTGGCGATAAGAGTGGAAGCTAATTTAGTGGTGGGGAAGACAATTAGGATGTTACCAGATTACAACCTACAACCCTAATATCTAGGAATTACTAGGGTACACACACGCCAATGGACTGTTTTGAAGATATTTCCGGATCATTTGCCGCACATTTGTGAATTTTGGGGCTACGCCACAATACGCCTATTAGTCCGTGCTGACCTACTAATAGCTTCTATACCTACATATACTATTTATTTTGACCAAGTACTTACTCACTGTTTTCTTAGTGCAAAGCCAATGCCTACTGGTGAGGTTTTAAACTTGAAAATTTTATTGTGAATTTTTATCTTTACTGAAAAGAGTCTATTATTGTGGTCCTGGTTTCAGTCAAATTAGCTTAGCCAAATTAGTTTAATTATTTTTCAAGGATTAATTAACATATATCTACGCAGAATTATAAACATTTCAATTTAATATGTAGTAAAAATTATATAACAGTAATGACACAACTAATTCCCACACTTTCCAATATACGTGATGATGTCGTATTCATGCGAGATGATATTTACTACTATAGTGTATATTTTCTTAACATTAATAATAGTAACATATAGTTTTCTCTTCGTTTTACTAAAACATAACTTTACCCTAACTCAACTTTTAAATTGTCAACGGGCATATTGCCAGAATCATCTCATTACCTATAAGAGGTTGGGGTCTACAGCTTGCAGTTTGTGTAACTTATAGATAACATTGTTAACAGATAGAATTCCATCTCTTCGTATTATCCCTTAGCCATACGACTTTAATACCTGTGGGAGCATCCGGATCTCCTACTTAATACCGATACATACTTAGCAGGATATGTTTCATGTGCTTATAATTATAGTTGTACCTATATTGTTGATATCTAAGTCCGTCAATATTTAATAAGTTCAATATTCGAGTTCTAATTATTAGTGATGTGCTTAATCTTCTAGTAGGGTGGGCAAAATGCCAAAGTGGTCGTTACACGAGCGTCACGGAAAGTTATTACAATTGAAAGATTAGACGACAGAAGTAAAAATAGTTCTATAATTTTTGCACTTTTAGTTCTAGGGCAGAGTCTTGGTATATAGTAATCTATTGAGAAGATGTATCATACATGATAATTAACGTTGTATTACTTTGACCTTATTTATATTTTCTCAGTTATTTTAGTATGATTAGCTTTAAAATAAAATAAAAAATTGACCGCGTTCGAATATATTCAGATATTATTTTCTTTAAACTTCCTGTGCCATTAGATTATGCTCTATAAATATGTGACCAATGCGAATAGATGTTATATTATTACCAATGCAAATAGAAATAGAGCGGGCATTGAGTGACTTCCGGTGGCGTAGCGGTCGAATGCTCTATTTACGTAGAATTACAGTTCACAACCCTCCTGCGCTATTAGATTATGCTCTAATCGTGAGATAAGCAAAATATCTTGTCAATATTAAATCCTCCCTTCAAATAATTTGACAGTCACTTCAAAAATCCCTTCTACGGCTCTCCACCTAACTACCGTGAAAATTATTTATTTTGGGTAGGTGGGAAATAACAGATTGTGTATTAGTAAAAGTAAAACAAAAACGAGATTATAATAAAAGTTTTCACTTCAAAAAGGTGTGAACACGGAGGACCGAATTATGGGTGTGAATTATCATAATTGTATTTGTCAACTACCTACTGGCCATATAGAATTTAATGATTAAATATGTCGTTGTGCGGCATCCGATGACCGGCCGAACGGGTGAAGCTTATCGATGTATGAATTAATATTTGGCTTCTCGGAAGTTTATCGGAGCGTAAAGTGAACGTTAGGTAACAATGGAGCTTGAAATTATTTTTCAATCAGAATGATCTACGATAAGAATTTTCTATAAAGACTACAAAATATGCTCCAAGAGATACACTTCAAACGAAGAATATTTTTTAAATCAGATCGATAAGATAATCTTTTTCAGGTCATGTGGACATAAAATTAGAAACAACGAAGTAAAGGTAATGAATAATAATATAGATACATTTAATAGCATAAGAAAATAAATTGCTTGACTTCAATTAAAACAAATAATTTCATTACGCAACTAATTTCGAATGCGGACTGGCACCGGAAACTGGAGCAACATCTACAATTTTTGATTGTGATTTAAAATAAGAACGGATGCGAACAAAGATACAAGTATAATTTGACATAAATGGGGCAGTATTTTCGTACGCGTCTCTATATAGCACATTTGAATCGAATTGCAAATTATACTTTTAATAAAAGTTTTGGATTTTTTATAACTTGTATATTTAGTGGGTGGTGCGTGAATAAGACTTATATTATAGTATTAGTTTTATGGATCGTCTTGATGTAGTAGGGATGTAAAAACTTAGATCGGTACTAATCTCAGATCGATGTTAACACATGTAGGTATGAAAAGACTAGTAAGTAAGAATAAGTAAAGCAAGAATAAGTAAAGCAAGAATAAGTAAAGCAAGAATAAGTAAAGCAAGAATAAGTTAGTATAATAAAGAATAATACTCTTAAGATTTTCTCTTTACATTCTCTGAAAATAGAAGTTTTTGGGATTAGATTCCTTGGCTTTTTCTGCCAAGTTTTTGATGCTGCTTGAGAGTTCAAGTTATACTCGTATAATAATGATTGACATGGATAAATTAGAAAACTTTTGTAGGTTTTGTGCGTCTGAAATAGACTTGCTCGTAAATAAGAATAACAATAAACTGAAACTCTGAGGCAATCCTTTAACAACGAACGGCGGGAACGAATACATTTAAAATACATTTGATTAAGATGATTGTTGTTAATATCGAGATCATTATTATTGAATTTGGTTAATTAGACGCAACTTTTCTTTACTTCAGTAATAGATACACATGCAGATAATATGATGATACACATGAGTAATGTTAAATAAATATTGAAGGATATTCCACACAACTATAAAGACTTACTAAACCCAAAAATAAGCAGCTAAACTTGATATTTCTCGTTGTCTGGTATTACGTTTTTACAATTTCGATTCACTAGGTTCCAATATTTAAGAAACTACATCTGTAGGCACATCTAGGCAAGTAAAGAATTGTTCTCTCCCCGAAGGAACCTACACTATTCGGTTCATAATATTACTATACCTACAAATATTACCCTCTTTTCTCTTTAAATACGTAGATGTCTTTACGTACGGGTGCTTAATTAGGTAGCTACTTTGTATAAAATTTACCACATTCACAAGTCAAGTTCGAGAGAGAGTCGATGCAGTTTTATTTGAAAAGAAAGATCACTTTTAACGAATATGTGCAACAATTAAAAGGAGGTAACCTAATAAATATGTTATTGTATAATAACGCCGCTAAAAAGTTCCGAATGCACGAGTACAGGACACAGTATTCACAGATTGTTGGTAGGTATATGGGCAAGTGAAAGTGCTCGCTTTTAGGCAGATAAATTGAGTATATCATAATTTACGTTACAGGTGAGTGGGCGCTAAATTGAATTTATTTACAGAATGAAGTTAATACATAAAAAGTACATTTTACTGTAGAACTTAAAAGGTTTTTTATTGAGTTATGATGCCTAATCGTTCCGATATTGTTATACCCGATACTTGCCGTGAATATTTTGCAGCAGTTTTTACCTCACTGTATTATACTAACTGCATTTGTATACTCTGGAAATGATAACTCATTTAATGACTGTCATTCAAAATAGGAGCAATGTAGAAAATTTTAAAAGTGTTTATTCTTTTCATAATTAAAGGAGGTACTTTCTATGAGTAAAGGTCGATGTATTCTAGCAGTGTGATGGTACCTTCACTACCACCCCACTTGAATACATCGACCTTTAAAATGCTTATGTAATATATGTTGTTTTTTACGATTAGTTGAAATGTCAGCTCTAAAACGAGATAGTAATAGATGAATACACTAGCTTACCCGACAAACGTTGTTTTGCCCTGTATAAAACAAACTTCCCCTGTCTGTCCATTTTTCCTATGTGTGCTTAAATCTTTAATACCAGGCATCGAATTTTAATGTTTTTTTTAATAGATAGAGTAATTCAAGAGCAACATCGACCTAATCGTGCGCAATTTTTTGCGAAAACGGGGGATGGGAAGTTGGTTCAACTAGTAATTTATAAACAAAGAAATCAAGTAAAAGCCTTTAAGACTTATTCTCATACCTACCAAATACATACACAATTGCGCAATACTTAGATGATATTTTTTTAAATACATATCAAACCAAATAAATATATGATCAATGCGAATAGATGTTATATTATAACCAATGCAAATAAAAATATTCATGCACTTCCGGCGGCGTAGCAGTCAGTGCTCTACCGCTACGCCGTAGAGATACTCGTACCTACAGTTCACGTACTTATATATTCACATAGTTACGGTTCGTAATAAAATATATAGCTGTCGATAAAAAATTGGAAGACGTGGAGTGTCGACGTAATATAAAGTTGTAAAATGCAAGCTATTCGGGCGTCGGTAGGCATTGCCACCAGCACCCGCCTGGCATCATGCCAGAAGTTCATCCAACTGTCTTGGGAGCTTGTCGAGATAATTTATCACAAACAAATTGGATCCATTTGGCCAATTTCTTTCAATAATAGTTGAAGACATTTTTTTAATGTTGTCGACTGTTGCATTGATTTGTAAATTTTGTAATTGAACTTACAAATCAATGCAACAGTGTTTTGAAAATATACGTTACTGTTGAATTATGAGAAAGTGAAAGTAATGAAATAAACTAACGTTGAAAATAATAGTATGTTACAAAAATAGATTTAGATTGTTTACCTAAATTAAATTTCACAAACGTATTGGTAGTAATAAAACAGTAGGTATAATTTATTAGTACCATTAGTTGTGAAAACATGTACTTAAGCAAAACTTTCAGCACATATTACAGTAAAAACGTTTTTATAAAGTTAGTCTTATTTCACAATGTAGAACGCTTTTTTATAAATTTATTATAACAGCTGTCATCATCATCATTCATGCGTTAATTCCAATCGCATCTTGGTGTCCGGGGTCCGGTATTTTCCAGTCTAACTTAGATATTTTCCTTGTAGCGACTGTCATCTGGTTATTTATACTGTTGATTGATGGCACTTGGAGGAACTTATTGTTATGCATTATTGATATTGATAACACATTTGTACTTGTCCACTGTATTTATTTTTGTACCTAACCGGTTTCGCCTTGCGGCATTCTTAAAGGTTTACATTGACAGTTATGAGCATTCTAATACCTAAACATTACACTAGTTAACAATCTTTTCATATGTGGGTAGTACTAAAATTAAGCATACCGGTCCCAAACTTTTGCCCCAGATATGGGGAAATATTGTTTACTATTTAACTATTTACCTTAAAAAATATATTTCATAATTATTACTCCCACTTATCAAAATAAGCCATAGGACTGTCATCTGGTCTCTACAACCTATACGTAGGTACAGATGATATCAAAGTATTGCAGTTAGATCGGTTGTTTTTAGGGCCCCCACTACCCGTATCGACTGATACAGATGTTCGTATGACAAACGGGACCGATGATGATTTTAAATTGATATGATCATTTACATATTCACTATTAAATATGATGGGATATTTATCATGTTTGTTGGTTTTATGGAGTAACCGATATTTCAGCGCCGTTGCAAGCGCCATGATCACGGTGTACCGACGACCACCGAGCTAGTTCTTTTTTTTATTTGGGACACGTCAATTTGACATCACCCCACCTGATGGTAAACTCAAGGCAAAGTCTCACGTAAAGTGTAACAATGGTGGCCAACCGTATAGGTCTACCCTCTTTCTCTCTCTTTTATTGCGCGAGTCGCCTCTACCACTGTTCGCGTTTTAATGCAATGCACACCCATAAAACCATCAAATATGGTAAATATCCCGTCGATTTAATAGTGAATATGTATACGAATATTTGTACTGAGCGGGAATCGAAGTAGTCGATTTTCCTACGTAGCAGTCGCGTTCACTACCGCCACGCCACAGAGGCTGTTATCTAACAACGGTATTTATATTTTTTGTACGTCCGGTGCCTTCAAAAGGGACATAAATATTTTGCGGAGTAAATTGACCTGTTACCCTAAGCCCTGGTAATTAATGCTATACTCACCATAATAAACGGTTGTAATGCGGTCACAGACGGGACGATAAATCAGTATCTTTCGGGTCATTAAATTTATCAAGCCAAGTCACTTGATGATAGAGGAAATTAAGGTAGCACATTTAGGTACAAATAAATTAGAATGACTTTTCACGGACAATGAACGATGTTCGAAATATTCACGTATAAATTACCGATCGCATGTTTTTGTGGTTCTTATATTGTTTGACATACTTTTAAAGGAATAAAAACTTTTTCATAATATTTTGGTATAGGTACCTACTATTTCTTTAGGCACCATGTAGACTTATTTCTTTTAGTCATATTTCAAATAGCATACCTAATCTTATAATCATACTTAACCTTCCCGAACGGGACGTAGTAAGCGTTCCCGAAGAGCGAAGCCTATGCTCGGGCCCTCTCCGTAAGTAGCGGCACTGCCGTGAAACAAATTACTACGCCACCATGTTTAACATCAGACAGATATATACAGCTCAGACTCAGCCTATATACAATAATACCCAGAATACCGCAATAGGCTCACACCCTATTGGTGATTGGTGAAATGCGGATTTTAATTCACCTTCCTGAAGGGAAATAGGTGTTAGTGTATGTTTGTATGTATGTACCTACCTAAGTAATATGAAATGATCGTAAATAGATAATACCAAGTAAATCGCTATAGAATCTGTTGAAAAATAGTATACCTATTTGTTATCTTTGCTCAACAATCTATTTGCCATTCGTACAATGCGTTCATTAAACGTAGACGTCAATTTCTAAAGATAGAGCTGTCGCATTGAATCAGGTATGGACGGTGCGGCAGGAACAAACGGTAGTTGGGTGGATTCGAGGTGACCGGACGTCGTCCGCCCCCGATGGGCACGGTACCGGACGTCACGCTCAATGGTCGGAAGCTTATTTTGTACTTAACCCTCATTACGTATTTTAGGAGTAGGACAGCTTGCCACAGGATATACATGTTTTGCTTTTCGGTCACTGGAATTTAAATTTCATAAGAAAATTAATTGAAGTAATATACAATGTATGCTAGTAATATACTGGAATGTTTAAAAGGGTTATTTTGGGGTCCCCTTAAGATATTCAGAGCTTAAGTCAATCTCACTTGCAAGCCACTATACCTGCTGATTAGCCTGGGGGTGGCGGATGGAGCCACCTGTAAATCTAGCAGAAGCAGGTCGAGGCGGAGCGGTGCATCCATGGTGCAACCTCCTCATACTCGGGGGCTAGATTAGGACATCTTGGTTCCCAGGCCCAGAGGGGGCCATCGTTTTGAAGCTCCCGGGCCTATCGGGATGCCAGAGATACGAGTATGCTTCCTACAATTCACCCGGGATATTGGTGTTATTCCAATCCGAGGGGATAGCACGCGCCAATGCTTCTTCCGTCCATCGGTAGGTGGTAGATGTGTAGGTGAACTTGACTTGGTCCGGGTGAACTCGGTAGGATCCGAAAACCGCAGACAAATGATGTTGTTGAAGAAAAATTCTATTTTGAGTCTTATTTTACACGCAATTGCAATCTATTTAATCAAAGTTTCTGAGTATCAGACCACTCTTACCATTTAACCATTCTTAATTATTTAGTTACTTTTGCTTGAAACAGCCAACCAATTTTGGCAGTGGTTGGTAAAATAATGAATGAACAGGGTCGGTAAAAATGTGTTTTACGGTTCACGATCGAAGCTCGAGTCGACGTTCCCATAAATTGGACCACGCCCAGGTGCCACGCTTACGACTTCCTTCGTTAAATAACCTAGCATAGAGCGCTGACGGTAGTGCTTATATAGCGAATTATGTTCGTTACCTTCAAACTTTCCACACACTCTTTCTGTCGCTGAAGAAGTGTAGTAATATTTATTGGATTCCTGAATATAAATTTTATGGTGGTACCCGTGGAAATTCTAATTGGTGCAATCTCCCTTTTATGACTGTGTGTGTGTGTGTGTGTGTGTGTGTGTGTGTGTGTGGTGGTGTCATGGTTTGACCTGCCAGGTCTTGATTCTGTGAGAATTTTGAAATATAAATTAGCTTATGTCAGGGATAATGTAGCCCACAATATTTTTTTTTAAGTCGTTTGTATACGAACTGCTTCAAATCAATTTAGATCGGAAAAAGTGAATAATGATCCAACGGGACTCGAATACGCGGACGAGGCTCCGTGGCTCAACGGTTCGAGTATTTCACCTGTAAGGGGAATTATCGCGGGTTTGATTCTCATTAGAAATTCTTAAGATAATTAATTCCGTGGTAGATTCTCCAAATTTGTTGTCTAATAAATCGTTCAATACAAAATAGAATGCACGTCGAGCTAAAGTCACAAATCTATTTGCACTTCAATTTTTTAAAAACAACACTTTTTTCTAATTACAACAATGGCACGGCAGCATAATGATTTGTTAAAAGAAAATAATTCCAAAGTCGACATTTTTGATCCTAATTTGATGTTACATCAAAATCATTAAAGGTATCCTTCAACCGTGCCTCCAACCTGAACAGGTTGCTTAGGACGCAGTAGACACGCTGTGTCCTGGAAAACCATTCCTCTGTTTTTTGTATGTATTTTAGTAGATATATTGTAATTCCAAGTTACATATCTCGATATACCATTCTTGTTTTATCTGTATACTCTATTTAGAGTTACAGTCCAATTCAAAATGTTTCTCAGTTGTTTATGTATTATTAATGATATGATTGTGTTTGAATCAGTGAAAACAGAAACTATTTTCATAGAAAAGGAAAAGAAATTAAATCACACCGCACTAATTTTCAAGAGAAGTAGGTTGCCAAGAGTCGCACGCTAGTAAAATGTTCACTAGTAAAAAAGTTATCAGATTCCAAAAGTCAAGCACCTAACTTTTTAATAGTTTTCACTGAATCAAAACTTAGTCGCTAATAATGACGAGTGTGTTAGTGTGTCACCTACTACCGAGAATTGAAGGTATAGCTTATTATCTTCAATTAAATATAATTTAACCCACTAATTGCGCCTTGATATAACATACCTAATTATATTATAATATACCTACGTATTATACTATTCTCACAGCCTAAATGAAAAACCTTTGTCAGTTTCGTAGCCGCCCCAATGGTAGTCTACGATAGTAACTAACAGTTCAAATGCATACTTACAAATTTTTATTAAATCTTTTTTGTCCGTTGACAGTGTGCATCGTGACCCCCGGCATGAGGTCGGGGGAGGCGGGGGAGGGATCGGAGCTGGCGGAGTTCGGTGCGCGCTGGCCTCCGCCCTACAACCAGGGCTACGGCTGGACGCGCTCCGCCACGCCTCAGCACCCGCCCGCGCATCACCTCGCCAGGCACTCCAGATCACATCAGGTAAAATTAAACCGCAAGTGCAGGTGGCGGCTGTTTAATGTATATTGCTGATAAATATGTAAGAAGGTAGTTCTGTTGTTGATAGAGATGTAGGTCAGCATTGTTCATAAATGTAACACAACAACTTGTATGATAAATACATTTATGAACAATGCTGACCTACATCTCTACAACTGTTGAGTGGTGAATAAAAAATTATCCCACCAAAAACATAAATTAAAAAAGGAGAGCCAAGTTCAATACGGAAATTATGCTTGGCTCGCAAAAAGAGTGGAGATCTAAATGAGTGCCAAGTTGTATGCAAAATCCAAATGGTGTATTTATAAGAACAAAATAACATTATGAACAAGTATTAAAATCTATTTCTTTGCTTTATTGGAAATCTATAATAATTGCTGTTATTTATAATAAATGCGTGATTTTAAAGTACCTATGTTACGATTTGAATTTTTTTATTTTTTTTTATTTATGGCACGTCAAATGGACTTCATCTAGCCTAATGTTAAGCTGAAGGCAAAGTCTCATGAAAGAGGGTCCATTGCAAACACGTTGACGTTCATATACTTATATATTTTAATTCTGATAAAAAACATACAAAAAAGCATACAAATGACTAGATGCTCGAGCCTGCAACAGTTGGAACCTATTCAGATAAAATAAATACAAAAATGACAAAAGGAGTACCTATCTTAGTACACATAAGTTATTCTAATAGGAAACGATATCACTATCTTTCAACCCTAATTGCCGACTTTTAGGTTGTTATCAGTCCAATCCGTGTTGACAAATATTGCGTTTCAATAAGGTCCTATGTAACACGACCTGTGAACACTACCATAGTTGGAATATATACTTGATGCTATGAGTGTTTGCAGGACAACCGGCATACGAGCTACGAGGCGGAAGACGCACGAGGGCGAGCGCGCGGCGGCGTCTATTACTCGCCTCCGGGCACCTCCTACACGATCGTCGAGCGGCCAGCGTCCTCGCATGGTCATCATACTTCCTACTCTCACCACTACGCAGGCAAGCTTTCCCGCGCTCCTTATCTCGGCTCTACTACTATTACTAATAGTGCAGGTAAGTATCGCTTTATATCATATTTGCCAACAGGGCGCAAGTACGGCCAGAAAATAATACAGTTTATGAGGCAATCATTTATTTATTAATTATAAAAATATATTCAGCCTACCATCAGTCACTCTGAATTGGATAGATGGGGTTTGGTATTTAGAGTTTTTGTAAGATAACACATTAGTTTTTATATATGTATTAGCGAAGCTTATTGCCACCGATCAGCCAGTCATGCTTCGAAATTCTTGAGAGTTTTCAATTTAAATAATCTACTAGCAAAAGTAGTTTTTCTAATTAACTCGGACGCGCTTGTTATATCAGCTATTCTCAAACTTTTCGATTGCTTACTTACTATATAGCTGACAGTGCTCTAAGATTTCATCATCTTTAAATACTTAACTATAATAGCTTCCAATAAATTGTATACACTCTGTTGTGCAGCCGGTGCAACGAGCTTGAGGAATAGCACAAATCACCTAAGCGCTGTGAACGGCAAGAAACGGCCCATATCGCCGGAGCAGGTACTCCGGCTGTTCGGGCAGGGCGGCGCTGCGGCGCTGGGCAAGGCTCTGCCGCCCTCACATGCCCACACCGCACCACCTCTGCCCGCGCCCCTGCCTGCCAGGAGGCACTCGCCTGCAAGTAGCCCCAGCAGTACTACGCATCATGTAAGTGCTCCTTATATAACAGTTGATTGCATTTAATAAATGCGACATCCTACGGAAACATGGTTAATTAATTAAATCGCAATATCTTACCACTAGGAATTAAGCGTGACAACAAAATATACAATGTTATTCGAAGATTACGTCTTTTGTTGAATAAGCCTCATAATATTCGCCATAAAATAGACGTATAACTAACCTTGAGATCTTGGAATTTCAGTGCAGTAATTAGTAAATCAATATTAGGGCACAAAAGATGACACTGAGTGATTGAAGTTCTAAATATAGCTGAATATGAGTCAAGCGGTGCGAGGGAGTCGGGGGTGTCATGTTTGTAAATTATTCTAGGGTGAGGCCGTACCGTACACGCCAGTCGATACCACTACTTTATTCATGACTACCGCGGCGGCCGTTTAGGTACTGGCAATATGGACATGCCCAAACTCTATTGAATGAGTTTTTGTTTACTCTAGGATAATAACTCATTAAAAATAACATATTTATCATCACACTGCTGTTTTGACGCCTAGTAAACTTTAAGCATACATATTAGTCCTGTGTCGATCGATCAATCTTCGCGAACCGGGTCGATCGCGACCCGTCAACAAAATGATCGAATCAAAAGACTCGATCGTTTGGCGGGTCGCGAGTCTTCATTATCACGATTTCATTCCTCAATCAGGTTCCCGAGGTTTAAAATGCCAATTTATTGGAATCGTACCTATTAGGCTAGATTAGGATAATGTTTGTCTATATTTGTCGATATTTACACGAAATTAGAATCTGTTTTTGGTTGGAAACCCGCTCATAAAATTAAATAATGATGATCATTTTACAAATAAATAATATGTCGATTTGATAGGAATATATTAAGATCTAAGGAATTCATAAAGTTACCTACTAGTTTTTATCGCAATCGCTCAATGTTTCTTTTATAGACCGGCAAGCCTTTTATTTCTAGAAAATAATTTAGATATAGTATAATAGGTACCAAGGTAAACACGTCTCGTTCATCGATCGTGAACCGCGAAGAACCAAACGATCGACGGGTCGCGAAACGATCGAATCACTTCGAGATCGATGATTGACTCACTCGTATATCGCTCGCGACCCGATCATTTTGATTCGATCAATCGCGATTGACACAGGACTAATACATATAAAGCGTTTATAGTTTTCACTTAAATGGGTATACTGTTGATGTAGTAAATTCATAGGCGTGTCCACACAAAGTTTACTATGTCATGGTCAACAGCGGACGCAGCTGTCACCGTCACATTCAGTCTACGTCAGGAAACCATTCCGTCTACAGTGTATTTTTCTGTGAATTCATATAAAAAGATGAGAATTTTTATAGGACACGTAGTCGTGAGTTTGACTTGATTACAATTTGCATACTAAGATAGCGCATTGGAAATCCGTATTGTGTTTATTTGACAGTCTCTCTAAAAAGATACAAATCTAATGAAGAAGACAATATATAATGTTCCTATCATCCTTATAACTGAGTGGTTGATATTGAAAATGAAGGCATAAAAGTTGAGAAATAGTGCGTAATGTTCGTAAGTGAAACAAACTGGTTTAGTGACTTCTTATATCTAAAATTCGTTTCAAATTGGATCCCGTCGAGAATTATGAGGTACTTACATATTGCTATTTATTTTCGTTATGTTTGTTTTAAATTACAGGTAGGATTTTGTTTACAGATTTCTTAGCCGAAGTATAGAATTAATGGCACTAAGGGCATAATCCTTTTTAAGGAATTAACAACTATAAAACCACAACAAGAAATTAACTATTTCTATATGTAATTATATATATTCGTAGGAAAAGTTAATGCATTTATGGAGAAAATATATGAAATAAATTAACCGTAGCAATGCATTAAATAAAATAAAACATTAATTGTTTAAGTCTAAGTCGCCAATGTCAAACTCTTCACATCACACGTTTTACTGAACATTTTCATTTCCGTCACATGTAGCCGTATTTCATTTGTGTCTCTTAATATCAAACGAGACGCCGGTACATCTAGTCTTCCGTTTTCCACTTAAATTAGGGGAAATTAGGGGTCGCGAATAGTACCTGTGATCTGCCGCTATTTTATCCACCCTGCGTATTAGAAAATCGATAACGATTATTTATCATGACGCGATAGTGATAAGTAGTGAGAGTAGGTAACTACTAACTATAAGTTATACAACCAAGGTCACAGTATTGCTTTTAAGCTATAATATTAATGGTAACGATTTAAAATTTTATGAAATTCCCTGCGAAGTGGAATAGAGGAAGCCCATCTCTTCTGATGGGTTTCCCATGTCGGAAAGAGTTTTATTGAGAATTTCAATAGCAACATGGAATTCAGAATATTCTTCTCGGGGATAAATATAGAGAAAAATTGCGGTCTCTCAAACCACTGTGACAATCATAATGTCAAGTTGTCCTTGCACTTCGTCATCATTTATTATTGAAAAGGTTCGAATTCCCCTACCGTATGTACGCTAATGTACTTGATGTAAAATCTTGCCGACCTTTTCATTCAAACTCAGAATACGTTCACACAAAGTAACAACCCTAATCGATTACAGTATTACCTACTAAAGAGTGTCTGAACGCAAACAGGAAGCGAATGGTTAATTACGGTTGGAAAGTGTGAGGTATTCTCCAGTAAAGTTGTATGAACCGGCGATATTCCCGCGTGACTAGCTCGTTCGTGAGTGATTACCTGATTACAGCGGGGTAACACTTGTTGATGTAATATGTAAAAGGTGAGTTCTAATAGTACCTACAAGATTTTTCACTTACGAAGTTCCTTCTATTTTTCATAATGGAATTTTCTTTATAGTAATAAGGTCGCTCACAAACGGCTCTCTTAATGGTACCTTACCCCGCTCTTATATTCAATTGCAACAACAGGTCACTTTATTCAGGATAGTAGCCAGTTGATGGCAATGGACTCGAGTAGAAAACATAGTTGGTGAAATTCAAATGTTAATATATCCCTTTTTTATCGTGCATAATATTCCCACGTCCCCCCCCCCCCCCACCCGCCAGATATACACTATAAGTTACATCAAAATATATACGCTTTATGTTACCTAATAGCAAATTACTTGTATAGAAAAGTATTTGAGCCCACGATGATGAAGCTATATTTCTTCGACCATATGTCTTTTCCATTTCGTTTATTCACGCTCTATCCTAAAGCTAGCACTCAAGGAGACCGTAGCACATTTAACAACCTTTCCAAGTTTTATTTAGATAGAATTCTCATATTAGTTCATTAATCTTATTAAACTCTAATTATTGTCATGGAGACGTTTTCTTGAATGAATCCGAGGTCAAGGTGAACTTGGAACTCGTTACTTGTGCGAAGTGGAAGAGGGTCCAACTTGCGGCTTTTCACGGTCTTGGGTCTTAGATCTGGGTCTTACTAATCTTAATGAAACCTATGAAAAGAAAACACGCTCACAAAGTACCTATAGAATTCGCTCCGACTTCGCAAGGAGCATAAAGCCTAACTTACTTAACTAACTGCTTAACTTATTTAACTAACCTACATTACATGATGGACTGGATGTTGTAGGCACAGGAACGCGTACTGTGGCGCACATCAGAAGGGGCCTATGTATAATTATGTCCTATACTAGCCTGCGATAGATCAATTAGATTGAACACGTGCATTTTTTAATATAGATAATTTATTTGTCGTCTGTGTAGATCAGAAACTGAATATTATCTAAATGATAATTTTCGTCCTTACCTAAGTCTTTTACGTTAAAACTTACGTAATAGGTACCTATCTCCTTTTTTTTATATATAAAAATTGATGTTGATATAAAATAAAACGGAAATAGAATTTCGGGACGAGTTGAGGGCATCGTTTTTTTTAATAATTGTGCTTTTGCTCACTAAATAAATTGCCTATAAGAGTAATAGAAGTTTACTCTAATATCATTAAAAATGTTGTTTCCATTCCATTATTGGTCCTATGGAATTCTTATCAAAAATATTTGACATAAAATATGTATGAAGCAATACTACAAGAATATCTGAAGCATATTTTACAAGCAAATCGCGGCAGATCTACTGTAATATCAGACGTACCGAGCGAAAGTAGCGGGCCGGGCGCGCCGCTCCGACCCATGCCTCTTACCGCGCTCTGACAAGGAGTGGAAGTGGATAGCTTGTACTTTTAGAGATGTTAAACGTTTGCCTTGAAAAAATGTTAGGCAAAAGAGGGGCTTGCGCTTTATTGCCTATGAAAGCCGAGTCGAGAACAATATTGAAGAAAACAAATCTTTGTATTCTTTGCAGACTCTGGAAATAGAAAATTGTTTTCTTTTCACGTATTATGTAGTGTAAGTTTCACACGATTTGTAATCTAAGATTTGCGGTCATGTTACATTAAAGTTTCGGAAGAAATTAAATTACACATAAATTGTTCAGAATGTAGTTTCATAAAAACTACAAAAACAGTGTAAAAGACATCACCACCGCAACCGTTACAGCATACACATGTACAGCATACACATTTTTTTTTTGAGTGTCAGATTTATTCAGTTTTTTCTCTTGGCGTTTGTTGACTAGTCTTATGAAACAATAAAAGGTTTAATTCTTAAGCGAGGCTATTTTATATTTGAGTTTTCATGCAGATAAATATTTTCGTGGAACGATATTATCATCGAACCTCGTTCACGTCCTCTGACATAGTAGTGTCGCTACGCCACAGGCTATGCTAAGAGCATTTCCATGTAATCTTTTTTTATTTTTGTATATGGAGTAGATTACCCCTTGATACCAGAAACTGATCACTGGCAAATCTTGAGCACAATTTTGAGTAACACTGTCATCTTGGAGGAAACCAAAGCCTTCCTTTCGCGAAGTGAACGTACCGCCTCCTCTGATTCATTCATCGGTGATTTGTTACAAAGGTATTTTCACTCGAAGCCTCCAAATTCCTCCTATTTTATCCGTTGCCGGTCTTTGTTCACGTGAGGTATTTTAATTAAAGTTTGCTTTAAAGAAACAGCTCATATAAAAATTACGACATTAGTAATTTTATACGTGTGGATTGAAGTATGTTGATGGCTCACTCTACATTAGTCCTACAAATTTTGCCTGGAACATAAAATTTTATATTCATTGAATATTTTATTCCCCTTAGGTATGGTGTTTTAATACTTAATAATAACATAACATAATAGAGATATTAGCTAATGGATAATACGTAGCTAATTTGTTACAGTGATTTTTGGGTTCACAAACGTTATCAGTTTTGAGTTGATGTACCTATTTACCACAGTTTCGTCACAATACATTGAATGGAACGAATAGTAGGTATTAGAATGAACAGAAGTAAAAAAAAATTACATTTTTTGCATAATTAATATTCAATAAGTATAATTTTGTAAAAGTTGTACAATGGCAAACAACAACAACACTTATGATAAGTGGTTACAGCGGAATATGAACACTCCGAAAATCAAACGGAAAACGGTGACACTTTAAGAATTCTGAAATAAAATACTTAAATAAAAAATTATGTTGTCAGTACACATATTCTAGAGTGATAGATATTACATATTGCACGTTGAAGTATGACCAAACTACTAGACGTTATTATGCTGCACACGCAATATAATGTTTGTATATTAGATAAACCGTGTAGATACACATACTGGGTCACATCGTAATATAAAGGAAACACGTTACACGGTGAAAATTTTATAAATATGGAAGGAAGTGGAGCGTAATAAAGTACTCGTAGGGTGCGTATATTTTTTGAAGCCACCAAGCGAGCCGCAAATGTGAGTTTAATGTCAGGTTGGTAGTTATTAAATCAGGCTAAATGGTCCAATTTATTTAAGATTTTTGTTAATTTTATTAGATCAAATTGTAGTGTTAATGTAAAGTAATGTGTAATGATATTTTGATAGCATGCATAGGTGACACGAATGGTAATCATAAACGATATCAATGGGTTCAACGTTTCTACTTTAAAGTAATTTAGTGTAGGCTTTCAACTTCTACTTTCATAATTGTTTACAAACGACCTCTTGACCTAACCTTTTTTTTAAATATCTTCGATCTGATTTGACCTTTAACGGGCTACCCATTCATTCACAGTTGGGTTCTGAAGATAATTTTCCTCTTCACGGACTCTTTTCTATTCTATAAAGAAACTTTTCACTTAACTATGCGGAAAAAACACAAAGGTTTCGACTTTCTCACTAAGTTATGGTTAGGGCACACCTAATAGACGTTAAAAGCAGGTTTTATAAAATGAATGTCTTGCAATTAGAAACAAAAAATCTTTGGAAATAAAGACTAAAAAACAAATGGACCACCAAGGATATTTACTAAACTAGGTAGCTATAACAAACAATAATGCGTATTGACTATTTAATTTTATATGATGAGCAAATTCGAACACAGTCGTAGGTTTTAACCGCATTGTAAAACGCATAATTCAATCTAGTTCAGCTATGCCTACCACTTTGGGTCTAGGTAGCGCTATGTAGAATTTTCCAAAATATACTTACATACGAGTATCTACCATAGGAGACCAAATGTTTGCACTTGCTACGATCCCAATAAGCGGTAGGATGTCCAATGTATGGTATTGGCAGGTATTTTGACGTTTATAACAGGCGTGAATGAATGTCAATCACATGCACTTTTTCGTGTGCAAAGTCCTCAGATTCCACCTCCACCGGAGCTGGGGAGAGTAGTTATGTCGGACTTGAACCAACTTAAACGCATGCCTCTTTGGGTCTTCGGTTGCCGGAGGTGAGATAGTAGGCAATATATCCCTCGCACCCCGGCCGACCCAGGGCCACTACGAGTTGGCCCCTATCGGCTATAAGGACCACGGTGTCCCCCGCTAGTTACCGGATATGGGGACGCGCGCGCGCACCGCGTCGCCGCCCCGCCTGCTTAAGCTCATACATTGACTATTTTATTTTATTTCATGCCACTAAAAGACGACTAAAATGACGATTAAAATGTTTTTAATTTATTTGAAGGTGGTTTGATGGTAAAAGCCATACCTACGTCCTAGTACGAATTAGGGTCACTTGTGAAGAACCTTCTATTGGTGCCTTGTTGTACAACTTTGTTGAGCGTTGGTGATTTATGCCGGCTATGCATTTTTTGACCGATACTTACTTCGCTTGGTTTGACTAATGTTTGTGAGCCCAAAATCACAGTCTATTTTATAGACCTGCATCAGACCTTGTATCTATTCTTGTAGGGGTACTAGGCAGTTGATAGATAGTAAAAATTGACTTATCTTCGTTGGCGGCTTGTAGTGTGTTAATGGAATCTCGCATCAAGATGGATCCGTAAAAAGTGCTTTCATTTCAATGATATACTACTGCTACTACTGAAATATATGAATATTTCTCATGGAGAATAAAAATGTGTTTGTCTGGCAGGCGATATACAGGGGCGGGGAGCGTGAGCGGCCTTACTCATCGGGCGGGGCGCCGCCGCCGCCGTCGGAGCCCGCCACGAGGACGGTCACCATGAGCCGAGACCCCGCTGACTCGCACGGCTTTGGAATCTGTGTTAAAGGCGGGAAGGAAGCCGGTAAGAACACTATCATAATATTTTCCACTTAGTGTAAAAACTGTGTTATTCCGTGTTGTAGAATGATATTATAATTCTAATGCATTTATTTCACTACATTCCAAAGGTAAATACAAATTGAGTGGATCATATAAAAGACTTAGTAGCGTAGATAAGAATAAATTAGAGGAATAAAGCTAACCTACATAAGTAGTACAGCATTGAATATGTAGGTATGTATGTATTTGCTTAGAAATACGATCATGAGCAAGTTCACGTAGACATAAATGTAGGTGGGCATTGCGCTTTCTGCTCGCAAGCAATCCAATTATTATGTTATTAATAGGTACAGCAGTAAGTACATATTGTACTATATGTAGCAAAGCGTAGGTGGCGAGATTGGCCTTTTCTAATACAATGATGCATTGCCATGTCAGGTGGTTTGTGATGCTGAGATTTTCCATGATGCATTTTAGGTTAAATCTTTTTAGCATTTTATGTTATTCTAGTGTTAGTATATTTAAGTAATTAATTTAATAATAAATAAATAATTTTGTCTTAATTGTTTTCCCCATTACAATATTTCCCAATAGATAAATAGCACTGCCATATATAACGTTATTTCTGACTACTATTATAGGATGGGTGGAAGATTAAAAATAAATAACAACGCCAGAAGAAAAACAGACTCCGCTTTTACAGCTTTTTTATCATAGGCATAGGAAAGTATGCAATTGCCACGTCGTGCATAGCGTATGTGTTTTTAATCTCATAAAATAAATTCTAACTTAAACTTACATGTTAAATATATTATATAATCCAGTGGTGGAACAATTTATTTTTATTCTTTATTGTATCGGAATTATGAACCCATGTGAATGTCACTGAATTCCTTTGGCTACAGAGTAAAGAGCTTTAAATTATTTTGTCGTAACGCACCTGGATTGCCTGAAAGATGGCCACATGTTGTAAAATAAATGACCCTGTCTTATCAATTATGAGTTCACGTAGGAGCTAGGGACCATTTAGATTACCCTCGGTTGGTCACAGCCTAAATACGTCTCAAAGTTTTTTGAGGATATATACGATGTTTTCTTTACTATATATATATACTAGTCGTGACTTATTCATTTTGTATAGATTGATTGATGTATTTTTTATAATATTGTCTAACCGTAAGTAGTACCTATTAGACATCTAAATCTGAAGAAAATCGCAAGCCTGCAAACGTCATATAGTCGCACGGCTATTAAATAAACATTATAATATGGGAGCAAATCATGTGAGTTGTACGTTGCTTATTTAAATAACATTATCGTTTCCGCGAGTTCCGGATATGTGACATCGGCATACGTATATATTTTTGTATGTCCTGTAAACTACGACTTGTTGCAATTCCAAACCGCTGCCCAACTTGGGCAGAATCTTGTTTATTCAAATTTCAATTTGAGATTCCTCATCATCATCATCTCCCTACTTGTCCCAAATACTTGAGGTCGGCGCAACATGTCATTCTCTTCCATTCATTCCTATCAGATGTAATTTCCTTGGTCATCGCCTTCTTTGTCTTATCTTCTTCCTCACTATCCACCCATCTTTTTTTTCAGGGCCGACCTTTGCTCCTAAAGCTCCATATTCATTCTTGGAACCTTTTTACAATATTGTTATCATCTCTTCTCATAGTATGTCCATACCACGACAGACGTTCACTTCTCAATTTTTCATTTACTGGTGCCACTTTCAAACTTTAATTTAAGATTCCTATATTTCAAAAAAAGTTTCAGAACAAATTAAATAAAAACAAACTCGATTGCGTAAAAATCTCGCTTTAAAATGTATTAAACGAGAAAATGATCGCATATGTAATTGTGATGGACGAGTATTTAATATTAATTTGGTTTAATTAAATACATATTCATTGTGATATTAAAAGGATAGCTATTCGTATTAATCTATTAGTGGTGTCATGTGCAGTGTCATTTAAAGATAAAGTTTAGTGAAATAATAAGTGTTACTTACTGGGATATATCGACGGCCCCTACGTAATTCATCGAAACAGATATTTGTTACTTTTCAACAGAGCATTTCAAAGTTTGTTTATGGAATATTTTTGTTTTCATAGATATTCACTAGCAATTTTATATTTATTAGTACTTTTGGCATTATTACCTTTAGTTATATATATTTATTATTTTTAAATATGCACTAGTTTAGTGGAAAATTAAGTATCGATTATGTACTTCGTAATAAGTGGAAGTGATATTATCGAAACTGACACTTTCAATAGTTAACGTCGGAAAAATGTTAAATGAATTTATTGAAACTGGCAAATTCGATAATTTACGTGACAGATATTGTTAAGGTGTTTAACGTATCTGGTAGTTTCAATGGGTTACGCCGCAAGACAGTAAATTGTTCACACTTGTTTCGATGTAATATGAATAATATTAAAATGTGGCACGTAAAAATAAATAAAAAATATTAATATTTTATTTGAAAATGCGAATGTAGTATAATTATATTTATTAGAAATCACATGTTTTGTTGTTTGTTTGCATAATAAAATGAAAGATAGCACTAGTAATCACATTTTAATAGAAACACGATTCCATAAAGTATTATTCCTTCTTCTTATTTCTAATTCTTTCTAATTAAGTCTTATTCATTTTCTTTCTATAGTACTTCCATAGTTATAATCACATTTTTATAAAGTCTTATTCTTTCTCCTCCTTATTTCTAATTATATTAGGTACACATGAGAACAAGGAACAAAAAATTTTAATCACGTTCAAAAAAATAATATAAATTTTAATAAATCAACATAACAAAACTTCACAACGAAAATATTAAAATAATCGTACCAATATTCGGATGAATATTGGTCCGATTATTTTAATATTTTAGGATTTTATTTTATTAGGATATTATTTTAGGATTTTTTCACTTATCAATATGTCAACGGAAAAAAAAACATCTTCTAAATAAATATTTTTTTTTAACAACTGCTATGCAATAGTAATCCTAGGAATACAATATCTGAGATCAAAGTAATAGGAAAAATAACTTGTTAAACTCTTATAATCGAATAATAACTATCTACTATAGGTAAAATGCTTCTAATCTAACTCATCATCATTATCAGCTGTATTTTTATCATGTCTAATGTTTTTTGCCTGTGATATTCCTTTGGTACCCCTACGTTGATACCCCTGTATCACATAAAGAAATAAGATATTTGTATTTCGCTTCGGTAATACTAAGAGTATTAGAATAAGCCACTTTTAATTCGTCATTCTTTATTTCCCTCCCACGTCTTCTCGTCACAACAAAATTTAAACAATGTTGCTCACCTTTTAAATCATATTTAAAGAAAAGGCAGTTGGGAATATTCTTATCTATTCTGATTTCCTCGGTCTACCAGTGGTTACCAGGGCCCACCGCACTAAAGCATACCACTGGTCGGGCGTATAGATCAACTTCCTCTTTGATTCACTACACAGTACAGATCACAGTACACCGTGATCATGCGCTTGCAACAGCGCCGAAATATCGGTTACGCGAAGAAATTAAAAAACCTGGTACATATCCCGATCGATTTAATAGTGAATTTGTAAATGACCATGTCAATCTAAAATCAAACATTCCTCTTTGATTCTTTCTCAATGATGGCGTGAATGCTATCATTCTCATTTTAACTCAAATAAAGGGTGTTTTCCCCTATCGTCAGGCAAAGTAATTCCTTCCTGTCCTGTTTTTTCTATTAGAAAGTGGTAAAAATATTTCGTTGTATATTTTCGCCTGGAAGGATCGTATGGATCGTCATGTTTGGCCTTGAAAGCGACGGATGAAAGAAAACTGCATGTAGCGGAGATGCGAATGTTAAGATGGATTGTGTGGTGTGACGAGAATGGATAGAATAAGGAATGAGTATATTAGAGAACGTTTGAAGGTAGCACCTGTAGATGAAAAGTTGAGAAGTGAACGTCTGGCGTGGTATGGACATACTATGAGAAGAGATGATAACAACATCGTAAAAAAGGTCCAAAGTATTAGTGTAGAGGGCTTTACAACCAGAGGTCGGCCCAAAAAAAGATGGATGGACTGTGTGAAAGCTGATATGGCAAGGAAGGGAGTGACTGAGGAAATGACATCCGATAGAAATGTATGGAAGAGAATGACATGTTGCGCCGACCCCAAATAATTGGGACAAGGGCAGGAAGATGATGATTTTCGCCTGGAAGGACCTTCGACAGTGATCTTCTCCTTTCTTTTTCCTTTTACTATCTATACATTTTTCAACACATCTTTTTCTGTTTTTCCCAGGATTTTCTTTGAATGTTTTCTTTCTTGCCTTTTTTGCTGAGTACTCGTGCTCGGTGACTCACACTCCGAAACTGTTATCATAGAGGCAATACTAGTTGTTTCCAGTTCAGTCAGCAGCGGTGTTACTGGACGGGGCGACGAAGGATCTTGAGATGTTTTGGAGGGAGAACTCAGTTGGAATATCATCCAAATCTTGTCGTGGTGATGGCAAGGGCGTGTACTCGGAGCTCCCCTAAAATAATTAAATCCTCATCACTGTCGATTGTAGTGGGTGATTGGGTTATTTTTTTGTCCAATATTGAAAAATCTTCCGACGACTAATTTATGTCCCATGAAAGTGCTTCGTCAATCATTCCCTATAAAGCAATCCATTCTCTTTCACCAAACTTACAAGATA
This sequence comes from Pelosia muscerda, assembly GCA_963691645.1. Taxonomy (NCBI): domain Eukaryota; kingdom Metazoa; phylum Arthropoda; class Insecta; order Lepidoptera; family Erebidae; genus Pelosia; species Pelosia muscerda. The sequence continues at coordinate 14,294,126 of OY829100.1, forward strand.
AAGGCAGAGGCGAAACTAAATTAAAAAAAAGATGTTATTGGCAGAATTACAGAATTATTTATGTGTGTAGGTAGTACCTACCTACCTAATCACTTTGGACAAATTGTATCGAAAGTATGAAAATAAACAGTAAAGCATTGAAACTGTCAGTTTCGTATTATTACTGAACTTCAAAATTCATCGTAAGTAAATGAATCTGTTAGTTTCGTTTTCTTCATAAAATAAAGAACCGCAGTAAATAAATGAAACTGGTAGTTTCGTTTTATTTCTCTACTCAAATACCACAGTAAAAAAATGTAACTGGCAGTTTCGACAAATAGTTACTATTTAATCACGACATATAACATCGAAATTGTCAAATTCGATGTTGTATCTAGATGTATATTTATTCATTGTTTTACGAAAAAATAATCAAAAATTGTAACAAACTCTCGCGCAATCTCAACTCATGGCTTGCCGGCCGCTAACTGGCGCTTGTGTCGCGTACATTCACGAAAGTGTTAGTTTCGTCTCGCTCGCACGTCGCCCATACCCGCGTATTTCATCGGATCAAAACATTCGACTACCTACGTCGGCAACTTTAGTTACATTCGAGGTTTTACGATTACATTTTCCGCTTTATATTAAGATTTTCATTTTTCTCTTCACTGGTATGTATAAATGAGTATAAATGAAGACTATTTAACGAATAAAAAAAAATCGCGATTTTTTAGTTTCCATGAAGTACGTAGGGACCGTCGATATGGTCGTCTGTGATAATTCTAAGTGGCAATCTAGTTTTTCTGAAGCAAAAAATGCAGTGTATTTGATTTGCACAAATTCTCTTTTGAAAAACTGATTCTACTAAGAGCTGTACTGGAAAGTACTGCTGATTTCAGTGACGAAAAAATGTGAATGTATTTTTTTCTATTTAAAGTAACATACTTATTGGAATCAAAAAGTATATTTTACTTTTATAATATACCAAATAAATTAATAGGTAAAGTATTTTTCTTGTAGGTTATTATCTTCGAGTTTGGAACTTTGGAATATTTCAAAATGCGCTATATATTATGCTACTATAAAATGGCTAGAATTTTCATTACATTTTCCGATCAGTTTTATGAGTAACTAAGTACCATTTGAAATATCCAGTCGCCATAAAAATGAGATAAGGTTTTAAATTGCATAAACTTTCTATGTTACAGTTATATTGCTCATACATTTTCAAAGTATGCGGGTACCATTTCTGAATTTGTTCATGCCAAATATTTTACTGTAAAAGTTTTATGGCAAGAGTTCACCGCTTGATTATTGCAGAGATGCACAGTAACTGATTAGATTTTTGGAGATTTGCCAGACAATTAAATATTCATGTTCTAGAAAGAAATAATGAAAGTACTTATGCTCAAAAATGAACCATATTTATTCACCTAACCTGGTTATATTTAGTTTGAAGCAATGTGCAATCGATCGATTTTATTATCATACTTTTCAAGCAATATAACAGGTCATCTAAATGAAATATTAGAATGTAGATAAAACGAGGCGAATAGATCCAGTAGTGAATATGTACAATAAGATATCAAATGTTGATTGCCAATCTGTTGTCACTGTAGTGATTTGTGCATTCATCAATCATGTATTATTGGTAGTTTTTTTTTCATAATGAAAACAGAATACGTACAACATTTCTCGCTAGTTTCCAATTAGCTCATTAAATAATATAAAACTGTTTATTTTTTTACGTCTATTTTGTACGAGAATGATCTTAGGTATCGGTACTAACTTTTAATATAAGATCGATTCAAATATTTATGCAATAAATATAAAAACTATTTCATGCTTTCCGTTTAAAATAATACTGGCACTTAAGAATTTGTTGCAAAAGTGATAAGAAGAAAAAAATATGCTTGCTTTTGTTTTGGGCCATACTAAAAATTATTATTTTATTTGTTTATATTATGTACATTTAAATCATATTTACGGATTATTAAATAATAATAGTTTATTTGAAGCAAAATCTTATTTTCTAGGTTACATTTAACATACAAATATTTATGTGATGGCGTTCTAAAAGTGAATATTTTTTTAAAATCTACAGTTTTCTATTTACATCTTTATGTTTAGCTAACACATTGGTCCCGTTGTTGCTAAAAGTTTTGAAATTAACGATAGAGGTAAGAAGAAAATCTATTATGATCGGTAGCTTCCTCCCTAGTTGTAACGTAGGTGTTAAATTTAGTTAATTTAATAATATTTAGGTGTAGGTGTGTACATATCGAGAGTGGAAGAGGGCTCGGTTGCGGAGCGCGCGGGTCTGCGCCCTGGGGACTCCATCCTTCAGGTCAACGGCACCCCTTTCTCCGGAATCTCACATGAAGATGCTCTGAAGGTCAGTCTGTGTAATACATATTACGTACTTTCAAGACAGATTTCACATTAAAGATAAATAACGATATATCGCTTCTAATCTTTTATGTAATACTCGTATAATGTTTAAAAATAAACCTACATTAGATTAGAACGGTAGGTCTACAAAATTATTATTGCAGTTAGATTTGATCAATAATCCTTTTATAGACTATTCCTCAATAATAATGGATGTAATTTATGGTTTGAAAAACCTGGCGTTTACCCGATTCTGGACTCGCAGACAAAACCTCGTATCTAATGATTAGTTTGTAAATATGTATGTAGGTCATAATAAATCTATAAACTGACTGTTCGTGATGTCATGATATTATATTGGAAGAGGTGCGAAGGAACTTGTTGCTGTTGGCAGGGTGTCCTGACCGTGGGCCAAACGACTTCGACGGCAATAAACTGATGCACCGCCAAACCGCCTTTACTGTTGTATTTAGTTGTTAGGACTAATGGAAACAGTTTGTTTTGGGGTACCTGCCAAATAGTGGGCACAATTAGAAGATCATTAGCTACAAAATAGCCTACAATTAAGTACACTTTCATACGACAATTCTTCATAATCAGTCTATGATTTCGTAAGTAAACGCCATTTCGATATTTGAAAGATGTCAGAAGAAGCAAACATGAACAAGTAGTTCAACTGTTATAAAAAAGCAGTTGTTGATTAAACGTCATCCTATTTTTAGTTACAAACACAGATATCACTGACAGTTTATGGATTACAGTTCATTCAAGTATTTACTGTGTCACTACAATTCGTAATTAATTATTTTAACATTCTTAAACTTCTCTGGTTTGCAATTTTTGCGAACATTTGGAATCTAATAAATGGTTTTGTTTAAAGAGCTGACAGGATAGACAGTACTGAAAACGAAATGCTTCTTCCGACGTATACGACAATAAAGGCTATATATTATCTAACTGTCACAACCAACTCGAGAGGACGAATTTTATTTCCTCTTTGCAAAAGACAGACATCACTGGGGAAAATAACGCAGTTTCTATTGATATATAGATAGTCTATGTTATGTAATCCATAGATGTGAAGTGAATTCAACTGACTTCAGTATCAGTAAACATAAACCATCTATAATTCGTATATTCGGATATATCTATATTATCCATAGAAGGTGCCGGTCTGTGAGGTAAAAATATCAAATGCCAATTTTTTGCTTTACCTACTAGCTATAACTTGAACGTCAACCTAGCTGTCATGTCAATTGAATTTTAAACAAATTACAAAATGTATAAAATCGATTTAAGTCAGTTTATTTCGATGGTTGTCGTGCTGTCAAATATTGTTCAAGTAGGTACATTTACTTATTCGTATTTTACCTGAACATTCGGCATGCAAACAATATATTACAGGGGTTGCGAAATGACAGGCGGACACGAGAGCGGGACGTTTTCTATTTCCGTGCTAATGTCAACCGCAGTCTACGCCTACGCAGCAAATTATTCTGAAATCGTCCAGACCTTATAAATACTTAAACGGGTATTTTATTGCCTCGAAACCGTGCTTTATGTAAAACCTTATCAATGTTGGATTGACTTTCTCTTTTTCTACTTTGTACCTACCTAGATAATTTCGTTTGTAGATTATATTACCAAACTATTATATTAACTATAAATTCACATATAGTATGATATTGTATTGTAGGTCAAAATAGGTATCTACTCCAAACAAGTGATCTCTGACAAAAGAAAAACATGTTGAACTCGTTTAAATACAGAATGATACAGAATAGGTCTATGTAATGCATAAAGAGTGCCAACAGTCATTAGTTTTTTTTTAATAAAAAGCAAATATAAAACGGAAAAGCGCCATCCGATTCTTGTTAGCGTTAACGTTCTTCAGTCACGATATAACAAATAGCTATTTCCTTCTGAATGTTGAATGATTATCGTGAATGTAACTGCAGATAAATGGACAACATTTATACATCTTACAAAAGATATACTTACATAAATCTATGAACAACCAAACCATTGCTGTCCAATTTGTTTGGACAAACTATGGTTTGGTTGTGATGAGGTTAGTTCGGGTCCCGAATGTCTTGGTTGGAACCAGAATAAAACCCTTAAGTATATAGTACGTTAGATTTTAAGTATATCAACCTAAATCGTTGAAGTTATACAATGGGTCAAGTTCTATTTTTGTAGACGTTAGAGTTTTCCTTCCGCACTTCACGATACCGCTTGATTTACGATAGGGCTTCCTGACATTCACTGAGACCTTTTTGTTAAATACGTCTTTACTTCTTCCGTAATGACATGGGTGGCGACTATTAATGCATAGGAGATATACCTTTCATTAATGCATTATAGTTAAGCATAACAATAAGAATTTTTGAGTTGTGAATTGTGAATTGGATGCAAAATTGTGTTATATGCTATAACTAGTGTAACACTTTTATTGTGAAATAATTAAAATTTTTGAGGTATATGTATACAAATTGTAGAAAAATATTTAAATACCTTACATTGCATTAGTACTTACCTCGCTGCTATTGTACCCAAACATATCGGTACCCAAACGTTATGGGTACAAAAAATTACATCGCTCAGCGCAATATTTTTGAAAGACCTTAATTGCGTTATTTTCTTATTATAGATACTTATTGTTAGTAATGTAAAAGGGTAACAATATTCGTTCTATTCGTAAACTACATTCAGTGAAGTGCCAAGATGCCAAAGGCAGAGAACAAAAAATAACAATTTATTTTTCTATTCCTACAACCACAATGGAGCAGGGAGCTATGTTAAATGTGACATCGGCTTCTGCAGTCACAGAACTTGTCAGCTACTGATGCACGTAATTGCTGTGCTATAAAACCTGTTAGAGTAGTGGAAGTGCGTTTCTGTCATATAGATAATATTCACGCTGATTTTATGATTTTGTGCAGAGTTTCGATATCAAAATCTTATTTTCCGAGACTAACTACTATAAAGTCACCCAGTATACAAGCAACATTTCGAAACTTGTATTTTTACGCCATTGCCTTTGTATTGAATACTAGCTTTTGCCCGCGGCTCCGCCCGCGTGGACTTCTGATCCCGTTCCCGCTGCTCTTTGTTCAACTTTTAAACCTTGTCTGGACTTCCACGAACAATTCAAGACAAAATTAGCCAAATCGGTCAAGCCGTTTTCATGTTATGTCGTGACAACGGAAAACGGGTTTCATTTATATATATATAGATTTTGGCAGTATCCACATTTTCTTCGTATAGTTTAGTAATAATGAGTATTCAAATGCTGAGATAATGATTTAAGAGTAAGGTGATTAAAATTATCTAAATTATTGGTCTATTACAATTTTTAGTTGTTATTTTGAAGAGTAATTCGTTTATCATCGTCGCAATAGTAATAATCCAATGGATCCTATACAGAATGCATCATACGGGGCACCGAAGTGAGAGTAGGTCAATGGAATTAACTTCGACTCCCTAATTCACTTACAAACGGTATTGACAATCGTAATGAATCAAAAAGAGAGAGAGAGAGAGAGAGAGAGACTCATCTTATTTATCTAAGCGTAATTTTCCACTCACGTAAATCTGATGAAAGGGTGCATCTGTAAGTAAATTATGTAGCTGGAACATAAAATAAACCTATAAAAGATAAGAAAAGGGTAATGGCCACGCCGCGCCGCGCAGGCTGCCTGTGTTATCAACGCGGCTGTGTCTCGCTGACGCAGTAGTCTTTTCTTACGTTTTATCGCGTGCTTGAAAAATCCTTTGAGTAAAATAATAATTTTATTCGTTAGGGCTAATGAATTTGACTTATAATAAAGTCAAATTCATTAGTCTGTTTAGATATTTTAGTATGCAAGAAGTTTAATGAAACGAGAGCCATAGCAATATAAGGATCTAAGGTAGTAGAGCATTTCTTTTCTTCACTGAAGATCTGCTTCGACTGTTGAGTGTTTATTTGTATTTCGGTAAACCTGCAAATAGGATTCGCACTCATGGTGCAATGAATATTTATCGTTGACGGTTTAATCGGCTTTATAATTTTGTTCGTATTATAATGACAACCTCACGAATTTTCATATATCTAAAGATTTATTTAAAACCAGTTAAAACAGTAGTTCGTACTGTTTTATTTATAAGTTTAATAATGAAGATATACAATGCACCTGACGAAAATAATAAAGAAATTACTTATAATCATTTTCAAAATTGGAATGATCGAAGGAGAAGACTTTACTACTCTTGTAAATTTTTATTCCATTGATGTAGAAGTATGATTTTTTCTCAGCTTCAAGGCGTTGCAGACTATTGGTATAAATTTCAACTTGATACCACCATGCATGCTTGAGAAAACAGTCTTGACGAGGGAGAGACGGACAAATAGACAGAAAACTATAAGGCAAAAGCTTTTTTTCTTTTGTGGTACGAAACCCCAAGAAGAACAGAATATCCATAAAATAGTGGAGTTTTATTTGTACCTCTTGTTGCCTATCTACTTTGCAAAGGAAGGACCAGGCCGTTGCCGTCGTCGTTATCGTCCTTTTTTTGAGCTTACTTGAACTGGCTGAGACATTTTACTCGGTTACGTGCCACTTGCGTCTGTGAATAGTGCAAGTGACTATTTAGGTTTTGTTCTTAGTAGTTTGTGCTAATGGGTACTTATTTAATACCATAAATAGTTGTACTAGAACTGGGTTAGCTACAAATTTGTTAGTAAACAGGATCTGAGACGGACCGTGTTACGAACTTCTTTGAATTAGCGATATTTATCTCGGTATTCATTCGTTGAAGCTTTTCAATTTTATTCGTTAGAGCTATAATTTGTGCATTAATTCAAGATTAAAAAGTGGATTAATGAAGATTTAATGATGATGAGGCGTTTTCCTTTTTTTCCTTTTCCATAAATGATCTATAGGCCTCTGCCTTAACTGAAATATGAAATATCGAGTCATCTCTTGACCCAAATTTTATTTGCTATTCCAAATTTTACCGTAATCGCAGTGAAATATGAGTGAACCAGAAAGGGCTACGAATTTGAAAAAAATACATAAAATAACAAGCATAAGTCGTACACAAACTAATTTTATATTTAAAGAAAAGTGAACGCTTGGGAAATTATGGGAAAGTATTTCTTATGAATAAAATCATTCAAATATACGCCATCGTACTGCAACGACTCCTCAAATCTGAACAACAAATTTATAAAAACTCCTTGGCACGTAACAGATGGAATTGCGGCCATTTCTTCGGGAATATTGTTCTTTAACTATTAAATGGTGGTTGAGTTATTACTATACCTTGACTCTTCATGCATTGCCATAAACTGGTGACTTTAAATCTGGACTTCTGGAAGGTTATAGAGGGTTACCAAAGCCATCTAGAATTTCCCTGCATACATCTCGTTTGGAGCCAAGGAACCATTAGATGTATGACATGTCATATTATATTATGTATTTTTCTTAGATGCTGAAGTCGTGCCGTCAACTGACTATGACGGTGCGAACAGCAGGTGCTCTGGTGGGACGCGCATCATGTTCTTGGATGGACCGGTATGGTCGACCTGCATCGCCCCCGCCCCTGCGTCCTCCTCGATCCTCCAGTAAAGATCGCTCTATACGAAGGGTGAGCAGTTACTACAAACGAAAACTTTCTTTCACATTAGTCACTTTTTTGAACGAGTGCCAACATGATGTAGGCCATTGGTAGCCATAAAGATGCTTAGAAAACACGTTAATACGTCAGCGATATTCTTACTGTATAGACATTGCTTACCAAAAACTGCTATAAGTAGATGACGTCAATTTCTTATAACGCGTACAAATGAATTTATGGTATCGTAATGTTTTATGCCCAATTCCATACTCGTAAATATTTTATGTTGCATATATCGGGTAGCGGTCGGAGAGCGTTGTGGTATGCTAATTGCGGTGGAATACACCACAAAGGCTCTATCGCTGAATATTGTAATGACGTTATGTCAATTTGCTCACATGACATCGATCCTCTCTGACATCAACTCGATTACATAAAAATAACGTACAGCCAGTGGCAAAAGTGACTTAGCCTTGAAATGTTAAAACCTTTTTATATTTTCATTCATATATTTTATTTTTATTTTTTATTTTATTTAAACTTTTTGCACAAATACAAAATAATTGTACAAAGGCGGACTTAATGCCATGGGCATTTTCTACCAGTCAACCTTATAGTATCAATCAGTAACCTCATATGTATTAATAAATAGATGTATGGGTACTTATTTTTGTAATCTCCAGAGTACGGAGTAAATTTCTAGTTCCATTTATTATTTTATAAAAGTTTCAAGAGCTAAGATGATTAATTGATTAAAATTTGGAAAGCTACTTTTCTCGTTGACTGTACCTAACGTTATAGCGGACGACGTCATCCGTCAGCTGCTACGAGTACATGTTATAAAATCTGTATGTTTTATGCCATGCTGTATGTCGAATTTTCCATTATAGCTCTTATTACCCTATTACCCTCATGTACAAACATAAATTTTGTTACTGTTTTATACGATTTTTTCATAAGATTAATGTTTGTATGTTCCATAGAACGCTCATTTGGATGACAAAGCATTTTCACTAACCTTATTAAGTTTTCTGTGCAGGTGGACCTTTGTATAGAACCAGGACAATCTCTAGGATTAATGATAAGGGGTGGTCTGGAGTACAACCTCGGCATCTACATCACAGGGGTCGATAAAGATTCTGTAGCAGATAGATCTGGACTTATGGTAATTATACTTTTAACTGTTTCGTAGAAATGGAAGGATATTTGAATTTTATTAAACTGACTACGATTATCTGAATAGAACTAATTAGCAGTGATGCAGCGGTAGCAGCAATCAAAAAATTACTGGTATTGGAATTTTTAACTCTATCTGGAGGCAAAGCACTCTAAGGCAAGTCCTGAATACCGATTTATTTAACAGATGTGATGGATTATCTGTACAATTTGTTTGCAAATAAATTGAGATACAGAACTGAGTATTGTTCTGGAATACGTGCCTTTGAGTGCTTTCCCTCCAGGTAGAGTTCAAAGATTCCTAAGTGTGCTATAAAATTCGCAACCCAGTATTTAGGGTACTTTGTATACAGGTAGGATTAAATAACTCCACCTTGTATATATGTTAATAATATACCGAAATAATAAGGCACTAGAACTTCAACGTGGACGAATCGCGATGTCATATCCGTCGTAGTATAGACCGTGTAGCACAGGCCTTGTAGTTTGTGTTTTGGCCTCTCCAACTGACACTGAATTGAGTATTATTGGGATTCATTCGGCATTGAGACAAAACGTGTCTGAGGTACAGATATATTATTGCTTGAGTATACCTACTTGATGATTTTGCCTTCAATAATTGAGAGAAATACTCACGATACTGACAGAAGTACAGAAGATATAGTTTTGGAAAAGCCTTCCAAATACCTGTGTTGTTTATAGCTACGAATGAAGGTAAATCACATTTAAATTGAATAGATACTTATTTGCTTAGCTCTTATAGTCTCTGTCTTTTGTACTTGAAGCGGCCAATTTATTACTCAAGCATTTACAAGAGTCTCTAAAATGTTTTATCCGTCTCATAAAGAGTAGAAGGACAATTTGACGGAAAATTACCTATCTTATCGTATCTATCGTCTATAACATGTCTTGCAGTTGCTGTTGTTTATCCAACTATATATTTTATTATTTTCCTCAATATACCTATGAATATTTAACCTATATGGTAGGTACAGTCAGAGCTCATAAGTGCATTAGCACATCAAGGCTCAAAATGGTTTAGCGTGCGGCCGGCGCGCTTATATGTGTGTGTAATGTTACTATGTAATACGAGGCGACGCTGGCTTGTCTTAAAAGAAAAAGGTCACAAGTAGCGTTAGAATGTTGACGCTATAGTTGCGTAGGATTGCTACTGCACTTTTGAGTTCTACTGTACTTACAATAGTACTATTTTGCTTACATTCATGATCAACACTTTAAATATAGTTTCTGGTAAATTCGGAAAGCGTATTCATTTCATCAATCATTAAATAAATTGTAAGGATTGCACTACGTAAATAACCCCTACTACTCTCTAGCTAAAGCGCATATAGAGTAGAATATTCAGGTATCCCAGTTTCTTACAGGAGGACAGAACTTATTACGATTTTTGGAAAATAATTTCTTTTAATACATGTTAATGAGATTCGTTTTAAACTCCTAAGACGCTCCACTTTCAAGATAGATAGCTAAGATCCTTGCAGACGGAATTACTCTCAAGTTTACACTAGCAGCCGCGTTTCATAGCTTGTGTTAACTTGATAATAATAATATAATATTGTACGATGGACTATCTAATACTATCTATACTCAAAGTAAGCACAGTTTAACAAGCTTTAGATTATGTGTTTTGATACATTTACTATTCTCATCTCTGGAATAACTCTGCACAGTTCTTATTAGATCCTCTAAATAAATTGCAGTAGTGTGCAGTTGGTATCATTTTGGGAGACCTCATTTTATTAGTACATCGCCCCCCCCCCATTCCTAGACACGTGGATTCCCACGTGAACATTGTTTTTAAAAGAATAGGAATCCCTGTATGAGATTGACACACATTTTGTCGTTTGCCGGGCATGAACGAATGTCCCGAAACGAACGAAATCCCATACATTGAACATTCCATTCTATTCCATTTTACTCTGGCTTTATATTACTAGGACAATACATACTAGACTGCGGTGCGATACCCTAGGTAAACAGCGGGTGTAACAATCAATACCATTTCAAATTGAGTGGTTCAATACTTCTTCTTCTGTCGAATTAACGGCATTTTTGATTGCCATCATTTATCCCTTTTCTCACAAAGGCCGTCAAAGTGGGGACCACTAAATCGTGGTAGACAGTATCTCTATTAGTTACTTGTATTATCTAATCTCCATGTTAGCTTCTTACTATCTTAGGAAGTGCAGGCAATTGACTACTAAAAATTACTGAATGAAATATAAATATTCTACATAGAAACACCCAGATCAATGAAAATATACATAACATCATTATTAGTTTATCGATTGTCTTTAAAACTTGTTCCAGTGCTAAAGAAATGTTACTCGTATAACACATTTATCAAATGCTACGAGATAAAAAAAAAGTAGGTATTTTTATATCGCAATAATTCACTTAAACTTTAATACGTTAAGTGCCTTTTCGATAGGTAGTGTTTACGAAACGGGGCGAATAATATTTAATTTTCTTATCGTGTGTTAGGTGGCGAGGTGTGGTGAAGAATTTATAGTGTTAGAGCTTTAGATTTAAGACTTACTGCACGCCATTTCCGAATATCGCAACTTACGTTCAAAACTTTGCCACAAGTATTTCGATTAAATGGCAGATAATGTAAATATCTCTTGACCACATGAACCAATAATTGTCTTAGATCGTAAGATTTCACACATTTCTTGACCGATTGTTCCAGAAAAGCGATTAGATCGGTGTCTAATGACAAACAGGAAAACAATGACTCTGGTACCAGTGTGGTGGTGTGCACATACTGCATGTCACGCTGATAGTGCGTATTTTTATTTGTTAGAGAATTTGTAGCAGAATGGTATTTTGGTTTTTGGAAAGTACCTACATGATACGATGTGGGAATAGGTGGTACCATACTTGAAAACTTACTGTACAGTCGTATTTTGAAAACATATCGAATAAATCCACCTTCTCCTCTAACTGAGAGTATGAAACATATAATAATGGTCACATTGTATCTTATACTTCACAATGACCTGCTCTATTGATGCAAATCGTCTAACAAAAATAAGACTTTGCATACGCGTTTGTCCGCCGGTACCAACACCATGACCATCATTTTCCCTTTCGTCATGAGGTAATTAGACCCCTGTTTAATCGCCATCCAATTGTATTGTATTGTGTATTGTAGCCAATGACCTGGAAATTTTTGTCATTATCGCCCGGTCTATTTACATTTATAAGCCAATTTACAGTTTGTAGCATGGCACTAGCGCGGTCTACTGCCATCTGCTATTGTTTATGAGTAATATACTTTTTAAACTTTATCTCTTAATTGGATTAATTCAATGTCACATAACTAAAATTAAAACATAGAATACATACGTGGTTAAAGCGAACTTCTCAGCAATATCTCTAATTTCCTCATTTAATTTGTATTCGACGTAGATAATTGGAAGCTTATCAAAATGTCAGTGAGGGGTAGCCAAAAAATTGTCCTTTTCGTCACTTAAAATTGTTCGGTGTACAAACAATGATCCTACTTATCGGGTTCTTCATTGGTTAGATCCAATCTAACCAATGAAGAACCCGATAAGCTCAAATTCCTAAAGTGTAACTAGCGGGAATTTGCTTTCCCATTGTACAGATTGATTTAAAAAATTTTGCAACTTCGAACTTTGTAATACCTATTATGAATAGTGTTTATATCTTTTGTCGTAGGTCGGGGATCAAATCTTAGAGGTGAATGGTCAGTCGTTTGTGGACGTGACGCATGACGAAGCGGTAGCTCAGCTCAAGTACCACAAACGAATGTCGCTGTTAGTTAGAGATGTTGGGAAGGTCCCTCATGCGTGCACGGCGTTTGGAGAACGGGAAGCAGCCCCTAGGTAATGTATGGTAATGTATATAGTAGAGGAAGTTCGTAAAGTGTGTAAAGATGGACATAGATGACGTGCGGATATCTTTGCCAGCTCCGGAGGGAAAAAGACGCGAGAATTGTCTATGTATTCAGTAAAAGAGCGAAATAAGGTTTATCTCTGTTAATACAAAATATTTGTGTAATATAGCAACATTATTTTTATATTAATTCAATACTCGAGTTATTGTGGCATAATTTTCTTAGCATTCAGTAAAAAAACTAATTCAATTTCGCATTTATGACTCTACTATATTGATTGCTGGGAATATATTTTCAAATCATTCTATTAATGTACCCTAAATGACTATATTCCTCACAATTGATTAATGTACTCGTGAATGACTCGGCAACATATTCACGAATCTTTTGTTATTGTGTAGATAACATTTTGCCTGCCGGTAATGCAAATCAGCCTAGAGCCACAGAATTAGATATTTTTTTTTATACTTTCATACAACTTAATTATCTGACGACCATTCCTTGAAACATCCAGCCAGTTTAGATATTATTTTGGGATGTCTTTTTTATATAGCTTATACGAATAGATAAATTTGAGAAAGTGACAAATTTACTTATTCGTATGCCCTTACTTATTGCTGCTTGCTACGAGCACCTGCTCTAAGTTACGAATAAGTTAACGTGAGGTAGTGAGTGATCAGGGGAATAAAATCGTGATTTGCTGCAAGTTTTTATGAAGCAAAATAATCCTTTTAGGGGCTGGAGAAGTGAATATTTTTTAATGGTTGATGTCGCAACTAACCTGTACTATAGAATAAGCGGGTGGGGCAGACGGCGAGGCGCGGCAGCCGTGGCTGTGGAACAGAAGGCGCGATCCTTGCTGCCGCAGTGCGACCTGCCGGCCATCGCCTACTACATGGAAGAGTACGCCGCCAGAAGACTCACGCCCGACTCCTTTCTCACCGTCATTAGAGACCTACTCGACACACCGCAGAAGGTATTTGAATTTTGTTTTCTTCAACATTCGCTATATAATTATTTAGGTAAGTATGTATTTAATACTTAAAGTTTTGTGCAGAGATCCCATTAGAGATAAAAAAAACGAACTTGAAGGTCTTGGGCACCCTACTGTTATAAATGGTAACTAGCCCTACTTACTCTTTCAGAAGTGGACCTCTGGATAAAGTGGTGGGCTAACAACTACCTACCAGCCTAGCCTAGCCTACTAGCCTGAGCTATCAAAGCAACAAAATAAACTTTTGTAGAGATTTTATTTCTTTATATTATATTTATATTTGGTACTAGTACATAGAAAATGTGTTTATAACAGGAACGCGTGTTACATATTTCAATTCATACAGCGTAAAGGTACTCAACTGGGAGGTAATAATATTAACAAACACATTCCATCTCGGTTTACGGCTCACCGCAGCCTCGTGTGTTGAATTAGGATAATCTCAATAGAGTATTAAGTAATTGATGAAATAACTTTATAACCATAGTATTCGTGAAGTAAGACTGGATTTGTTTCACATTGGTACTTATTCTGTTGCGCGATATCTCTAAACAGTCATCAGCATATTCTGTCAAAAGTTTCTACCTATCTCTAAAATATACGTTATTAATCTTAACTTAGTAACGATAACTCACTACTCAGTGTATCTAAAAGGTTTTATTATAATTGCTAACTCCATATGACATCGGATTGACTTTAGTGTTTCCAATAATTTATGTAAAGGGCTTAGACTTATTAGTCAGGACTCTTGCTAACAATATCAAATATCCGATCCGATAGTAAATTGTAAAGCGGAAATTGCATAATACGCCCTCGATGTTAAGTAAAAGTGTACCACCAGTGAGTACTAATAAAGGAACAACTAACGAACTAATCAGGGCAATAAATCATTGCTATCAGCATATCAACGCATAAACACTGCATAGATCTCGTTAGCAGTATTGAAAACTTGCCCTGCGCGCTTACCGAACAATAAAAGCTGAATTGAATGGGGTTATTAGAGACAAGAATGCGGACCGCGGGATCCATCTGAGCAAGCTTTAAATCAATTATTCAATTAGCTTATTGCAGTCCAATGCTAGACATGGGCTTCGCCTCGTGTTGGGAGGCTTTGACATTTACCGTTCAAACTTTGAATGCAACCGTGAATGGCGCTCGTACGAAAAGCAAGTTAGATTATTACGTTTAAATTTACATTTTAGTGTTGGTCCTACCTATGACCCCTTGGATGTCAATGTAATGCTCAAGGCGAAGGAAACCTTAGGTACCGTAAAACGGGGTGAATAGGGATGCAAGGGTGAATAGGGAATAAATGGTCAGCTAAATTCGGTAGTTATTTTCTTTCAACCGTAATTTTGGACTAGTTTATTGTAATAACAGAATCATCAAATATCTGATAAGGGGCTTATTTGAGATCTAGTAAAAGAAATTATGTAAAATATACCTTTGACCATTTTATCCCTATTCACCCTTGGATCCCTATTTACCCCGTTATACCGGTACCTAAAATTTTATATATTATCAGTAATTTTGCATACTTCTGCGGGTTTTGTTTTCTTAAATCACGTCCGAAAATAAAATGTGGGTATGCCCGTGATTTAGTCACAATCTCCATTTTATAGAAAACGATAGAACAGACGATATCAAAAGTTTCTACTTACCTGTAATATTTTATTCGTAAACCGACACCGTTCCTTCATCTCTGTATTTACATGATGTGTTGTTAATTATGTATTCCTTTCACAGTACACTCTCCTAACGGAAATAAGAGAATTCATGTTACCGGAAGACAGGGCGAGGTTTGATGAACTCGTGTACAGGCGGGGTGAAGAACCGACAGCTGAACACCATCCCAACAAGGTACATTTGAGATTTAGTTTCTTCACTTTAAATATAATTACTATTTTATTTTTTATTGATAAGAAACAATGACAAGAGTGTGTTTAGTAAATATACACATTGTATTGTTTACAACGTTTCCAAGCGATTGGTTGTTTAGGGCCTTACTGGCCTTACTTACTAAGACCTTCGGGGCCGAATTAACTTCCAGATACACAAACTTCAGACAAGCCAGCTTTCCGCTCGTGGTTGGGACTCGGTCAGACGGTTATCGCTTCCATAAAAGTCATCCCTCTATCCGGGGTAAAGACTAATGATATTGAAAAGATGGACGTATTGCATATAAGAAGGATTTGATTCCTTGAATACGTAGTCTTTGGATTTTTGTTCAGTAGAAGGTTCCTACCTTGCAGTATACCTACAATCTGTATCAAATCAAAACTACGACATCATTAATCTCATTTCATTTCAATTTTAAAAAATTTATAATATACCTAGTGATCAAAGATATTATTTGAAGTTTAGTACCTACCCGGTTTTCGATTTGGCATGTCGGCAAGTAGGATGACTTGCTAGGATCGGCTAGCTTCAGTTTTGTAGAGCTTTCTCGCCGTCGCACATCTGACTGACAGTTTGATACCTCTATAGATTAGTTAAAACCGTTTGTGTTTCAGATCTTTGGTTAGAATTACTCTAACAGAATTCAAATAGTAGACATGACATGCAGTGTTCGATTAGGAGAATGCTTTACAAAATCAAAATCAATACGATTTTAGCCGGACTCTGAGTTATAACAAGCGAAATCAAAAGTTTGATACTGTATGTGTTTATCTAAATTTTATCGACTTTATCTCACTAAATAAACAATGTTGAAATTCAGTAGTATTCCTTTTGGATATTTTATCATAAATCTTTATAAACATACCTTGATACAGATTGCATAAAGAATGTCAAACAATCATAAATACTCAGTCATGACGATGCTGCAATAGTCCTCTTCAGCAAAAATTGGGGCTTAAAGATATTTTGACCAAGTTTATTAAACGACTCTCATCTTTACAATGTTGTAATCTACACTTCTCCTGCAGGTCCCTAATTAAAATCTGGCCTTTTAGCCACATTGCTCAGCCTAACCACTCTTATTAATATTCTTCTACCTATTTTATTATGTATTCTTCGAAGGGGTATTTAAACTATAAACCTATTAAAATTTGGTAGTTCACTCACACATTGTTAATTACCATCAGGTTTTGGAAGTTTGATAAGAGCGATATCCGGCTATGAAACCCATACACCATAGGACACTGTGTTTTTTTAATTTGCTGTATAATATTTACATACATAGCGAAGTTTAGAAGGTTAGGATTACTTCACTAGAATACACAGTAAATCACTGCTTCACTGTACGTACATATGACAGTTATTTCACACAGTTAGACACAGACAACCAGTGCAATATAATTTTCGTGCAAATTTGATGCTTAAAATTTGTTGATAGCGTGGCGCTGAACGACACATGCTACCTTCCTCGACGATGCATGAATTGCACGACCCGGTAAGTGCACACGCTTAATTAAGTACTTACACTTACACATATACAAGGACGTACACAGATATCCCATGTAACATTATCAAGTTAGTCAATTGCCAAAGATTCATCCGTGACTGAGGAACGCTGGGTACGCCCCTGTGGTTGCATGTTCCATCGATGTCATAGTTTGATTGCTTTCTAGTAGATCGAGCTTTGTTGATAAATTGTTCATATGTTTAATAATTTAAGAACTTGTTAGTGTCATAATTCATTAATCTATACTAGTAACGTCAAGCCTGTTAAATGTTGTTACCCCATTTAGCGTATGTTGTTATTGGTGTACCCCTATTCTCTTAACACTATATGCGAACTCGGAGTAAATGAACGGAATAGTTCTTCAATATGTCTGTTCCTAATTTCCTTAAGAATATGAGTAAGTATTGTCACAGATTAATATATTTGTGTTTCTATTAAGCAGTTAATATATTATATTCTTAGAAAAAAGTTCGTAAACTAGAAAAGAAGATAACTGTGGGGAATTATTCCGCAATGAAGGTGAAGAAAATTTTAGGGCTATCGGGTCAGGTTCAGGGTTATT
This sequence comes from Pelosia muscerda, assembly GCA_963691645.1. Classification (NCBI taxonomy): domain Eukaryota; kingdom Metazoa; phylum Arthropoda; class Insecta; order Lepidoptera; family Erebidae; genus Pelosia; species Pelosia muscerda. The sequence goes on from OY829100.1 coordinate 14,312,121, forward strand.
GTTATAGGAGGTACCAGCGGATGCACCCCTCGTGGCCGATCATCGCTCGCCTTCCGAGGATTCCGGTCTGGGCCTGCCACCGCATGACCATGCTTTGTACAGGTGACGTCACTATATGACTGACAACACTTTTTAAATACTACTTAAATTCTGCATAGCTTGATCTATAATTAACTAATCTTAGATGTTAAGGTTGTATGCAATAATTAAAAGGTTTTCTCGAAAGAGGAAAGAGTATCGTGCTGTCTGAGATCAGGGAAAATGCAAGGTAGTGTAGTTGTATAATGAGCGAGGTTGAAATTCCTCATAGCCGGCGGGCCTCTCATAAAGGCGCTTAGACGCTCAGTACCATTAACGTGCGAAAGCAAAGGCTGAGTCCTCATCAAGCGTTCGTTTTCGTCCGCTCTTTTACATTTCACTGAGAAAATAACCCACAGTTTTCCACAAGCCCTTGTCAGCGTTCACTCTTACAAACCGAGCATCTCATTGGCCTGTCGCCAAACACTTCCAAGTTTATTTAGTATCGGCATCGATTGTTTTATGGTAGCATAAACGTTCACATTTATTGTCACCCAGCGGTTTACTACCATTGTCCTGCATCTATAAGAGCTGTTTAGAATTTATTGGTAATAAAATCGATCCACAAATTACATTTAAGATTCTATAAAAGAACGATTAAGTCGATGGTTGAAAAAAATACAAATTTATTTAAGTAGGTAGGTATAATGCGTTTTAACTAACAGAAAATTCACCATTGTGACTACTTTGCTTGCTAAAAATACTGAAAATTAATTGTAGTGTTATTAAAAATAAGGGAAACTAACAGTACGTGCGTTATTAATTCAAGATATACCTCTTAATCTCAGACAGGATTGAGCTGCTGATCGAGGAAATTCATCGAGATAGAACTATCAAAATAAAAAAAATATATAGAATACGTGGCGCAAATTTATTTTTTGATATTAAACTGAACTCAAAGATCCCTATTTTTACTATTAGGTGGGTACATTGTTAACGATTTAGGTTGTTGTTACTGTTGTACGTGCTGGCAAGGCTATTTTAAAATATTTGCTCCTAGTCTTAGTCAAAAGAGCAAAGAGAGGAAGAGGTAGGCCAAGAGGAACTTTTATGGCACAAATAAAGGAAAAGATACAAGTTGTGTCGTATCAGGAGGTCAAGGGCTTGGCGGGAGACAGAGAGGAGTGGCGATTACTCCACCGACAAGAGCATAGCTCGTAAGTTTAGAGAGAGAGAGAGTCTTAGTAAACAATAAAAGTGTTTTAACAATAGTTCAAAATAAACATTCAATAACGAAACGTTGCGCGTTGACAAGACTCTGACGGTGCATTAAATAAAAAGTAGTAATTTAGTTCAGTTTATCTATTCCGTTTAGAATGATATATGTAAACTAGCTGGCATCGTATAGCTGTGTTGAAGGCAGTTTGTTGATGGTGGTGTTGTGTGGGGCAGGAGCGGGCGGCCGTGGCGGGCGCACACCGACGCGCCGCCGCCTGATGACGACCTGGAGCCACCGCACGAGGTGATTTTGCCAGAATTACCTTCTTCACCTATCAATCTATCGACCACATTCACTTCTTTACGCCTTGTCTATAGCAGTGTCCCTGGGTGTCACTCGCCTACTCATTACAAATATCATTTACGAACGACTTTTCATACCGACTAAGAACCTTTATTAGCGAGAGCTCATTTTTATGCTTTATTTAATTTTACAGTAAAAATATTACGAGTAAACGCTATCTAAAATGTCCAAGCAGGATTCAATTTTATATCGCCTTCCGTTTCATTCATGGCAAATATAAAAAAAAATTGCATTGTCGTTGGAAGTGAACAAATTAATTCGGTACTTACCTCAGTTAGAGTGGCACCTCGGTACTACCACTATAATGTATATATCTCACTTTTTCTTGCATGAGTCGATAACGGCTAGAGTAGAACTGACACAGCTCACGATTATGGCCGTTATTTCCTGTATATTGTACTCAACGGGTAAATCTGGCAAAATTGTATCATTTATTTTTCATCTCGCAAAGCGGTCTAAGGGGTAACATTGGCATTTTGTGTTCTGCAATACGTATTTGGTAATAGCGGCCAGTTACCATGATTTCTTTCGACTCTATTAGTATAGAGATGTAGAGTTGTATTCTTCTCAAAATCATTTATCTACATGCTATATATAATGCTTCAAAATAATCAAATGCTAATTGTATTTTCAAAATGTTGAATATATCAAGTAAAAAGAAATGTATCCAAGTAACTGAAACGATGGCTTTTTCCTCCTGGCCAAACCGATCATCATAGTGCCTAGGTATCGATTTGTCATCAATGACAGAAAAGAAATTATTATAACTATATCAATTTAAATAACGTCATTAATATCCATTACGAATTGATTTTTTTCTTGAGATTACAACTTTCACAATCATTCGTAGCGGCTCGTTGGTCTAGGGGTATGATTCTCGCTTCGGGTGCGAGAGGTCCCGGGTTCAAATCCCGGACGAGCCCATAGTGTTTGTAATACATTTTGGTTAGTGATTTTTAATTGACAAGTTAAATAATAATTCTAATATTATTCCACCATGCACTATAAACATTAAGAAGTCTAACAATTTTTAATGTAACTATAAACGAAGGGTTTGTATTATGGGCATTGTCGAATCATCTGTGTTCTAGAATTGTACAGACAAGGAATTTGATTCGCGTACCGTTCCGATGATTTTTTGCTCGAACTATGAAAATATCATAAGGGTTATATTCGTTTAATTATGGTAAAATAGATTTGCATAATTAAAATGACACATGTTCGGTTGACAGGTCTGCAAACTTCGACCTTAGATAAAGTAAGTTTAGATTAATTTCACTATGTCAAACTGAAGACAGTTTGACATAGTGAAATTAAATCTGAATACTAACCTATTTTTAGATTCGTATTTAAAATATAAAAAAAATCTTCGGCCATGTCAAATTAGTGACACAGTCAAACGTCAACTAAAACATTGAACGTGTTTGATAAAAACGTAAAATTTTAAAATGCGGAAGGAAGAAGTCAAATAATTACATTGCATGAGTAGGGCCGCGGCGTTTGCGACATAGCTCGGTTATTAAATATATCGAGAACAACACTGTAAGGCTATGGATTACTCGATTTGGAGAAGAAGAAGAATCACCTGATTTATACCCAATAGAAAATAATTGGAGAATTATGGTGCAAATGTGGCAAAATGGTCAAGAAAGGACGAAACAAGCTTTAGTGGAATATTGTCACGTTGTGTGAGAATCGTTGCGTGGTTCAAACATTTGTGTAGTCGGATAGTAAACTCAATAAGCTGTGTCTGACAGTGGAGGTGGTTATTATTAAGTATTAAAAGTATTAAGAATACAATTTCTGATGTTTATTATTAAGTATTAAAAGTATTAAAAATACAATTTCTGATGTTTATTTTATAACGTAGCATTTAGTTTTCAATGTCGGGAGAACTAGTCGACGTTAAAACTTTAACGTCCACAGCTAATATTTTGAAGTCACCTATGACAACCACGAAGTTATAGATGACAACAGCCAATTATGTTCGCCCCAGCCATAAAAACTCATTATACTTGTAAAATATAAAATAACTCTATGGTCACGGTCAATCTCAAAGAATTTGGAAAAATTACCTTGTCAAGTCAACCCTTTATCGTTTGTCAAATATAGTATTCTTGAATGATGTCAAATAGTGAGCTCGGAAAAGCTCGGTTTGGCTCGGTTTAGTATCATCGTAGTATCTCTTTCTAGACTGTGTCGGTAAACAAAAGCGTCGTCGAGGAAAGATAATCCTTAATATTATAGATTGTCATCGGCAATTTAGACTTAGAACGGTACGCGAATCAAATTCCTTGACTGTACATACATATGTTGATTGAAATTTACATCCCCAATATCCTCATTGCCTAGGTGATTAGCGCCCTGATTTAGCTTTTTAATAAATATACTCGTGAAAATAGCAATTTAACATTACATAGGTAACTATGCGACCATTTGTATGTAAAGTCACACATTGGACTGCTGAGACGAGGTCTCGAGTTCGATCCCAGGTTTACCATGGCACACACCAATGACTTTTCGATGCTTTTCGAAGTTATGTGTGTATTTATCGCAGGTTTATAAGTGCCTCGGAGAGCACGTTAAGCCGTCGGTCCCGGTTGCCATACAAACATCTATGGCAGTCGTTACGGGTAGTTGGAGCCCTCAAAAGTCCAACCAGCCTAACTTGGAACTTCGATATCGCCATTGGTCATTAGACCATTGGTTGTGGAGGTCAGATGGCAGTCGTTTCACGGAAAATATCGAAGTTCAGCCGCATCACAAGTTAGACTGGAAAGCCGACCCCAACTGAGTTGGGATAAAGGTTCAGGGAATGTGTTGTATGTAAAGTATTCATGATTTATTATAACTATTATTATTTTTGCATATATATGAATAAATTTAATTTTTATAAACGTATAAAGATACGTAAATTAAATTATATATTTTATACACTTCTTGGAATATGTGGAGTTTGTGGTCGCACTCTTCTGAAACGACTCTATCAATATTAATGATTTTTATTGTAAAATGGTTTGGTATGAGAATAGATCGTAAAGAAATAAATAATAAATAAATAAATAAAAAAATAAAAAATCCTTGTTCCCATATTTCATTTGCAATTTTAGTATCAACAAATACAGATTTACATGAACTGTTGCGTCTTTTCCACATTTCATTCTGCATTACTATACTTAACTTCGATTCTTTGACAGAATAACGTTTGCCAAAAGTAGCAGTTATTCTCATTTTTAATACGCTTTACTTTCACACTTTTATACTCAATGTTTTTAACTTAGTTTGTTTTTGATTTGAAAACAAAAATTTTGTACAAAATGGTTTTGATCTCCTTCATTTTTTATTTCACCTTCCAATTTTCAATCATATGTACGTTGTGTATGTTCATATGATATTCTATATCATTTCAAATTCAATGGAGCACCGAATACTTATGGAAAAAAAATCACTCCAACTTAGAGTAATTCTACTAGGATAAATTATTATCTTAGATAGACCTTAGTTTTTGCGGTAATTTATTACAGAACCATTCACAATAGATGGGCTACGTGATGATCAGTACCCACTCGGCATAGATTATATCATAGGTAAGTGGATACTTAGCTACTTAGGACTTCGGACGGGTGCCCTAGGTGGACTACGTCACTGAAAAGCTACAGAAACGTCAGAATCAGTGTAAATAAACAAGACCAAGTGAATCGCAATAGAGGTCGTTAAAGATAGTATATTTCAATACACGTGTTTAATGAACATAAAAGTAGGCTAGGTAATATTTCACGATTTAGACAAAATTATACTTACAACAAAACATTACAATGCTGGATTCTAAATCCACGTTCACGGGTCCAAGTTTAGTGCGGGATCACACCAAAAAATATAAACTCGTTTAATTATATTTAAATTACGTTAGTATTTTTTTGCTTTTACGGGATTTATGATAGGAACGATGTAATTACGTGTGAATTCACATAGTACTACGTAATGTCATTTTACTCGTTGAATTGAATGTGAAATCTCAGTCAAGTACCTATATGTTTCAACTTAGGTACTATTAAACAACAAAAAAGTTGGTACACCACTTCTTTTGAAACAATTACCTGTCTCAACAATCGCTAATAATAATAGCGTGTTGAGAATTGTGCTAAATTAATCAAGTCTCATATTTTATCGCATTGTAATAAGGAATTTCATTTCATTACCTTGAAATCACCCATATGCATGGGAAGATCAAATTTAATTTTAACACATAACTTTAAAGTTCAATATAACTTTATTGAATTTACTAAACTATGTTATGTACCTAATATTCATTGGTGTATCTTTACCAATAATTAGATGTTTTAATTATAGGTAGGTTGGTACCTAAAATATGGATGCTCTATAACCTTCGGTATGAATTTAAGAATCGCAATTAAAGTAGCATTTTCTACCAAACGTTTACTTATTAAAATTAATAGTCCCTTAAGAATTAAATTCCAAACACTGCCGTAGTACGATGATGTTAGCATTTCGTGATAAGCTCGATTTTAAACACGGTACAGACATGCTTTATTTGTGTCTATGGTAAAACTTCAATCAAATTAAATTCTCCTTCCCTTTGAGACACATTTAAGGTAAACATAATACACTGACGGACTCATAAACTGCATCAAAGTAATAGACGACTTTGAAATAAATATTTTAACCAAGTATGCATACTTTCTATACAGATTTAAATTGAAACCTCTAGATTGGTTCGTGAACTTTAAAACAGCGTAGGGTCATATCTTTAAGTTTAAGTTTATGTACTGGAAAGGACCTTAAGACTTTTTTTGAAGAAAAAACAGAAATTTAAGAAAAATTGGTTTAATTAAAAAATTGGTTTTAACAATAGACACAAACTTTATGCAAGGGTTTATTTGTGTTTTAATAAGGTGTATTACCCCCACGTGCCCTTATTACGGATTCTAATCGGTTCCGCATAGATTTTATAAGGGTTTTTAAAAGATCTTGCGGAATATTGTCCCATTCTTCTGAAAGTGCTGTTCTTAGTGCTGCCACTGTCGTGGGCGAAGGGTTTCTCGCATATGGGTGAATATCCCAACGGCAAATATTATATGTCTTCACTGGGAATCGCGGTGTAAAATGACAGAATTTACCTTTTTATTTTTTTTATGTGAACTGTGTAACTTGATCTACTTGAGGCAACATTTTTTTATTATAAATGTATAATAGTAATTAAGGAATAAAAAAAATCACTTCAAAATTCAAGTTTGGTGGCTTGTCCCACTTCCCTTTTTTTACATAAATGCATTCACTACACCAAAACCATAAAGGATTAATAAAAAAAAATATTTCGTATCTATATGTACAAAACACATTATCTTAAAACAATTTAAACATATCAGAAAATATTATTTAAAAGCGCAGGATACCCGAATCAAAGTTTGTCCAAGCAAAAATCTGAATTTTAGTATCACTTTTTCAATTAACTATAAATCAAAGTTACGTGCGTGTGAGATCGATGCGACCTATTTACTGCTTATCCCTCAATCGTGCGCCCGCACTTGCGTGTGACAGTTGTGTATTTAGTATTGTGATTTCCTGCCAAAAAGGTAAGTTACATTTTACGCGCGGAAAGGGACAAGAATAGTTCAATATTTGGTGGAACGATTTGCTCTTGAATACAAAGTGTTTTACCAGTTAAGTACACATTATAGGTTGTGATTTAGGTTACACATACATCATTGTTATTATTTTAATTGTAACTTAAACCCTCTATTTTTAGAGATTTATTTTACGCCTGGTTTCAATGTTGGTGGCTCAATTTTGGTGGTTTTGGTGGCATTTTTCGCCACCAAAATTGAAAACTTGCCACCAAAATATTTAAATGTACTGTATTATGTACCAGTTAGGATCTGGTTCCAACATAACGACATGACTTCATCATTGTACAACGGTACAACGTATCGTTCATTGCTGGAAAACACGGGCGTGTTATCCAACAACCACAATCGTGTCGTCCGACGATGAACGACGTCGTATCTTTGCACGATGATGAGATCGTGTCGTTATTTTGGAACCAATGGTTAGTAAATATACTAGAAGGAGAAGACGTGGAAAGCATGGGCCCGAACAAGCTACGGATGAATAGGAAGAAGATGTTGAATATGATAGTGAAGACGAAATCGATACAGAGAGCAACAACAGGACCATGGATATTGATAATACAACAGATTGTCAAGAAAATGAACTAGAATGAGAAAGAAGTGTCAGAGTACTTTGTGCTGCAACATCTAGCGCTGCCATTGCCCAACTTCTAGCTTCTACATCTCGTATCACCACCGCACCACCTCTTGATTCTACAACTCATGTCACTACCGCACCTCTTAATTCTACATCTCGTGTCACCACCACCAACAAAAGGTAGGGCCTTTTGTTTTTGAAGGAACCCGATTCTGGTAAAGATGAAATAGACTGGAAAAAGAAGAAGGACAAATGATGTAAATGTGCCTTCCTTTGATGAAAACTAACTTCAATCGCAGATTCATTTTCCAAGTAGATCAAGACCAATTGCTTTTTTCGAATCATTTTTTGATAGTGAAGTTATTGAAAACCTGCTAGTTCAAACGAACTTGTTTGCAAGACAATCAAATATAAGAAACTATACCGAAATTACTAAAAATGAACTGAAGGATTAACTTGCAATGCTAATACAAATGGGGATACACAAATTACCATCAATTAAAGACTACTGGTCTAGTAATCCAGCATTATGTGTCCCTGAGATTGCTGAGACTATGACACTTCAGAGATTTCAAAAAAAACCCAGATGTCTTGAGTTGAGTTCGGAAAAATGTGGGATTTGCCATCTGGAAGGACACAAAATTAGTGACCATTTTGAGTACAGCCTTTCACCTAAAAGAGGAGGCTATTTGTCACCGAACACAAAAGGATTGTAGTAAAAGATCCTTTTCCTGTCCACGCTCAGTTTTAGAATACTCAAAGCGAATGGGTGGAGTCGATAGATTACACTAGCAAAAAGCTACACGGCTTCTTGCTCGTCAAATCTACCGACTCCACCCATCCATGTCGCTCATCAAAACAGGAAATGGTGGAAATGATTGTTTTATTTCTTGTTTGATGTGGCAATAACAAATTCCAATATATTGTGCTCAAAAAATTTAAGAGTGCTTAATCCTATGAGCCAAAAGATGTTCAGGCTTGCCAGAGAACTTGTAAATAACTTGACATTTCGAAAACGAAAATATTCATCTGTTCCAAAATTTTTGGCAAAGAAAAAAAATTATAGTGTAGAGGCAGTCAGTCGCAAGAAGAAACTTTTTGGAATTCCTGAAGATATCCGATTTGCTAATGTTAGTGAGCACTTACCAGAAGGTAAAGACACCTATAGGCGCTGCCGACTTTGTAGCAGCGCGACCACAAACAAAAGGTCCAACATACAATGTGGCAAATGCGAAGTGTCCTGGTGTGCTGTTCCTTGTTTTAAAAATTTTCATCATAATTTTTCCAAGTTTTTCTTAATTTTTATTTTTTATGGCATAATTAATATAAACATAAAGACCTACATCCCATAACTGAGTTTCATCTCTATCGCATGACTAGTTTCCTCTACCAGTTAAAGGGTTAAAATCCAATATTTTAAATTTTTTTATATTTAATCATATTGGTTTTCTTAGTTTTTACCTAATTTTGTTTGTAATAAATAGAATTATGGTTTTGTGATTACATACAATGAAAAATATTTTTTCACAATGGAGTTTTATTATCCTTTGAATTACATACTGCTAAACTTCTAAGAATCTGTGGGTTTGAGTTGGCGAGATTGAGGTTTGTGAAAGAAATTAAATTTTGCTTCCACTGATTTTCAAGTTTGGTGGGCGAATCTCAATTTTGGTGCCAACCTGAACTTAAAACTGAATTATTTCATAAAGTTATTGATAGATTTGCAGCCCTCTTACAGATTCTTCTAACTTTGACTATCTATTTTTAAACTGCGTCCTTATTTTTTACAAAAGCCAAAGAATAAATTCCGCCACCAAAATTGACAAAAAATACGTATTGTTGATATTGACCCATATACAGCTCTTTTTAGATTGTCCCAAACATGCTCGATGGGATTAAGATCCGGGCTGCGTGCTGGCCAATTCATTGTACGTATCCCAACCTCTTCGCAATAATGTTGAACTTGTGCAGCTGCATGCGGCCGGGCATTATCCTGCATTAAAGTAAAATTTTCGCCTATGAATCCCATGTAAGGCACCACGTGATCTTCTAATATCTCTGTTATGTAGCGATGTGCTGTCAAACCCCCTCTATTACCGTTTTGACGGACCATGTCTATGAACACAAGTTCTGTTCGCCCGTTCATCGATATGCCACCCCAGACCATACATGAACCGCCTCCAAAAGGAACACGCTCCTCAATGCAACTTTGAGCATATCGCTCCCCACGTCGACGATAGACTCTTCTGCGACCATCTGCACCATATAAACATGTCCTACACTCGTCCGTGAACAATACAGAGGCCCACTGCTCTTCTGTCCAATTCAGGTGATGACGCGCAAATCTTAAGCGAGCTTGTCTGTGAGCTGTAGACAACTTTGGACCATTTGCTGGTCTAAAAGGGGTGATATCCGCTTCCTTTAACCTTCTTCTTATTGTTCGTGCACACACGTTTACTCCACGCACTTCATTAAGCTCGGTTTTGATGTTAACTGACGTGAGGAAACGATTTCGCAGGGAAGTTATAACAATAAATCGGTCATCACGACCTGTGGTTGCTCGAGTTCTGCCTGTACCACGTCTCCTCCTGTAAGAACCTGTCTCTACAAACCTTCTGTATATTCTAGAAACCGTAGACTGGTTTAAATTTAAATTTCTACCAATCGTTCGTTGATCCAAGCCCTCCCGCACCAATGCTACAATTTGTGCCGCTTGTTCGGACGAAGTATCCATATTATGGTTCAAAAACTCTCGATATGTTAAAAAACTAACCCAACAATTATGCTGGTAACAATAATTCAATTGACAAAACAAAAAAAATCAATGAGAATCAATTTAAAACTTTGCTATAAATAACACGCAAATCTGATACTACAAGTAAATTTTCTTTTCCCGGCTATATTCATTTGTTTTACTGCAGTTCTATTTTTAAATTTAATTTTTTTTTAAGATTAAGAGCCAGTCTTTCCATATTTATATAATTTAATCTAAAAAGTTTGCATACTTATTATAAAAAATCCTTTTAGAGTAAACCTGAACTTTGATGCAGTTTATGAGTCCGTCAGTGTATAACTATTTGAGGATCTTTCTGCTTACTCTTTCCCGTTTTTCATAATCCTCACTCTGCTATATAATGACTTGATACTGTGTTATAACTACATATAGACAACTTTTTATTTATTTCTACATTTCCAGAATTTTCTACAAAACAACTCAGCCATCAGTTAAGCTTTTATATTACATTCAATGAAGAATAAGTAAAAGTAGGTAAACATAGCAAGAACGCTAAAAAGCGTTAATGCGAGCTTAAATGAATGTTGAATTGGCGACTGAATGATTACCTGCTATTGAAGTTAATTAAGAAGAAATCATTCATTCTTTAAATAAATAGACGATATTTAAATAAAAAAAGCAGGTAAACGAAGCAAGAACGCTAAAAAGCGTTAATGCGAGCTTAAATAAATGTTGGATCATCGGCTGAATGATTACCTGCTATTGAAGTTAATTAAGAAGAAATCATTCATTCTTTATATAAATAGACCATGTTTAAATAAGCCGAGTTTAATAAGGACGTCGGAGGCAAGAGAGACGGTATTGACGAAAATAACTTTTATTCTATCTCAATTAATTAGACTTACTTAAGTAAGTACATGGCAAGACTGGAAGCTTCTACGTCAAATTAGTCTGATGGGAATTGTTATGGCAGTTGTTTAGTTTTGTTCGTACACATGAGTAAATCCCTCCATACCTCCCTGCCCGTGATAGACAAAGATAAATTAACTGTATAATTTTTGTAGCTAAAAGCGATTTTGATGTTTGTATGTTAGGAGTTAGTGTATTTTGTGTTATGTGAGATAGCTTATTCTTTAATGGAATAAAACAGTATATCCAAAATTCTCACTTTCTGAAACGTCAAATAAACACAAAATATTGTAAACAACTTAACTATAACGCGGTAATTTGCTTCTTTGATAATTAAAAAATATCTGTTGACATGGGTACGTCATAAAACGTAACGTTGAAGGCAACCTCTTAAACAAAGCGTGCAGCTACGCCGGGCGGCATCGTAGGGCGGGTGCGTCCCAAGGGCGGCTTGGGACGCTTGCAGGCTGTTTGTGAAACTGTGATATCAGTGCGCGCTGCGCCGGCCGGACGGAATGACGTCGCGCCGCCGGCGACGTGTCGCCTTTCGCGACTACGTTCCCATGGACGTGCGCGCCATGGCTAAGGTACCTTCCCTGTTACTTATCTACACATTACTGTTTATTTACTTTTAACTTGTGAGACTACAGTTTAAGTTCATCAGTGTTTTAGAGCAGATTAATACGGAATTACCTTAACTTTTAATGAGTTTTATCATGTATAGTTAGTACATTTATAAACTACAATGGCGAAATTACTATAAAATGCTTTATTTTTAAATGCTATCTTTGTTCGAGTCTTTTGAATACGATCAATTTTAAAAATTTTACTGTCTTGCATCCAGGTGAGCATTGAAAACGATTTCGTTTCCTCTACCCTTTACGTCAAATTATATGAAAAGCAATAACGCCTTACAGTTTAAAATAGCAATTCTACTGAGTGAAACCTGAAGATACCTACCACGACGCAGCGATAAGCCAGTGTTTCTGGATTTTATTAATACTTTTTTAAATAGTGTGAGTGGCTAGATTAAAGTGAACTGTAATATCATAATATCAGTGACATTATTATGTTTTCACATATACAACGTTTATTTAATCTATCCTCGACATGTACAATGCGATGGATGCGAATTCCAAACTAACAACGGTTTGTCCTGAATAATTGATGGACAAGCACAAAGAACCCACCTGACTCTAACTCGGAATACAAAGTTTATTTACGGATATGGAAAGAAACTTTGTATTGTAGCTACTTATTTTGCTAGTTTCAAAACAAATCGTCAATCAATTACGTAGAATGTAATTTAACCCTTATACTTATAATATAACAAGACAACAGGTAAACAGTCTTGTACTTGTATCAAAAACATCAATGTATCTGTATAATATAATTGTTCATTGCTATAGATACCTAAACTTGCTCTTTGACTGCTGGTCATGCCTCGGTTTCTCATTATCTCGGCTAACTCCGTTAGGTATTGATAAATTAATTTTAAACCATGAAAGATCATAGATTTTCATCTATAGGTTCAAAAATACTTAGTTGGATAAAATTACTAGATGACTGATGACTTTATTAAACTTCACTCAATACCTCGAACCTTGCTTGACCTTCATCTTTGTACCTGTATTATACTATCCAGTTAGTAAACATTATGTTTTTTTCTCTATGTAAATATAACCATTTGTACACATTGCAATATAAATTCATACTAAGCATGCTTTTCTTCATAACACAGATAATAAGCATGAACAGCAGGGACACTCAAATGAATACAAATATATATTTATTCATTTACACTTACTAAAGTTTGCACTGAGAATCGAAACTGCAACCCTTAACGTACTCGTAGCAATTAATGTTCTACGGCTACGCCACGTAGGTCGTTCATTTAAATCGACTGATATTTTTTACTTTTCGAACATAAGAGAGTTTTATTTTAATGTATAATTATAGCCTTTATCATTAATAGGAATGTAGGGAATAAACATGTTTTACTTGGTCTGAATTTGTTAATATAACTGAAAGTCTTAAAATTCAGAATTGAAGGTTAGATCATGACAAGTGATCGACGTCCCTGATAGGTAGACAATTAAGTTTACAAGAGACAGAACGTGCAGTAGCTTATCAGGATTAATTGTCTGTCTGTACTGTCAATACTATATTTCTGATGCTTTTGATGGTAAAAAGAGATAGGCCCGTCCAAGATAGTTATACATTATTTAGTGAATTCATGATTATTTCAAATAGCAGGTAGTAAGATTAGTCGAAAACAGCCTGTATGACCGCGATTGCTGTCGTTAGTGGTAGTTGGAGCCCTAAAATATCTGATTAGCCAAACTACAGAACTTTGATATTGCCTATTGGGTGTAGAGATCATAATGGCGACTGCTTCACGAAAAATGACGAAGTTCAGTCGCATCCAACGCCAATTGACTTAGGAAACCTTAGAGAATGATGATAAGCGCCTGGATCAAATTTCACTAGCTGATATTCCATGAAGCGTCTTTGAAAATTACTATTCTTAAATTTTAGGTGCATAATAAAATCGCTGTATATTTACACCCTCGTCTGTCAATAAACCTTTTCCTTCAAACATCCCAAGCGCCCAAGGGGATTATTTAAAGTCAAGATCATGTAGCACCATTTCCTTACATCAAGTGATAACATCAAAATGTATTCAGCCTAATATGTATACCTGTGCACACAAAGGCAATCCTTGCTTCCCTCGTATCTAGCACCTACAGAGCCTATTTGAATGTTAATTTTAAATATGTAGCACACTTTTACTTTATTTTAGGTTAGCTTTGGGTTTTGTTTTATATTGCGTGACTGGTTATTACATTGGTATATGTGAAACTATAGAGTTCAATGGCTTGGTCGCTCGATAATACGGTACGAGTCATATTCGATATCGCACGCAAGTGTCGATCTACATCACGGGCTTATTAAACATTACATCAGAATCCTTTGATTTTTAATGTCATATTGCTGAATCGACTCTCTCATCGGATCTTGCCAATGTACGACCCGCGATCAAATCTAACTACGTCGTACGATTGAATGGTTCAAGTTTTCGGTTAACGGTTTTCACTTGGGAACACACAAGAAACCGACCTTGGTGTAGAGAAGTTTGTGAGTTCAGTTTTAATAGCAGTGTTTACCGAGAACTATCAAATTTAATAATTTTAATCAATCTAAATGTTTTTGAATAGAACAATTAATAGAGACGTTAACAAATATTTAAGTACTCCAAATAAAGGCAAAAGTGATAGAAAACAAAGACTCATTTTCTTCTTTTTTTATCACTCTTCTATTTAGCTCTATACAATAATCTGTGAATTATACACCAAATCAATATTTCACTAAAAGAAAACGTTTTGTCGCTGGAATCCTTATTTGTTCACGTACGAACAGAGAGGCCATCAAAATGGAAAAAAGGAAATGGGATGGCATTGATTGTTCTACAAAACGTAACTTAAATGTGATCATCGATGCTCAGTCGGTATTGAATTTGTATCGACGTCTACAGATGTGTCGACCAATCAGAGCTGTGTAAGCACTTGTCTGACTTTGGATCGGTTATTTCAACTCATATTAAGTCAATTTAAAGGATGTTTTAAAATGACGTACATAATAATAATATATTGAATCAACTTGGAGAGAAAAGTTTCAGAATTGCACCTTCTAGCACCAAGTTACCGTTACTGCTCTATATAGTGTAAACAAGACTTTATGTGTGACTTGGTGTGAATAAAGTACCCACTGCATGGATACCTGATAACCTTTATTTTATTCTCTCAGTTGTTTCTAGTAATGTTAAACTCTCACTGAGTTTAACATTGCCAGAAGTGACAGAGATACTCGTAGCTTTTGACAAACATTTACAAGACTTTCCTGCAGATTACAAAGTATAAACCGCCGCAGTTACTCGTATATGTATAAACAATGCGATATTTATTGTGTGGTTCAAACTTTATTGAGTTTACTTACACTCGTATTATTTATTTATTTATTTATTTATTTATTTATTGGGGACAAAAAACAGTTACATGATATAGTCTTGTACAAATAATCTTAAAAACTAATCCAAATTATCAACCATGTAACCAACACAATTGTCCACGAATTAAACCATAGATGTACACAGACAATTTTGTGTTTAAAATGCAATGTTGCATTGGCTGCTTAATAATAAAAATGATAGGAAAAAAAAAACGTTATCACTATTAAATTTGAACTGAGAGCCAAAAGGGAAACTAAAAATCAAAGTTAAAAATAAGGGTAGTAATCAGACTAATCAGTACCTAATGAAACCAATTATAGTTGTGTCTGCAAATTGATCAATATCTCTATGGCTTTACGTTTGAATTGTGGGTTAGACAGAGAGAACAAATCGAGTTCCATAAAATAATTGTTGTATGTGTCTACAAGGCGATGGAGAGGTACACGTTGCCCAGCGTTAGTTCTACTTATTTCTGCGTGGAATAGTCGAGGGACACGCGCTCCCCTCCTGATAACAGTTCTTGGGACTATGTAGTACAAATCATTAACCAAACAAGGGCAATCATATCGACTATTACACAAGCCGTACAAGAACATGACATCTAGAAGCGTGCGTCTGTACTCCAATTTCAGAAGGTCGTACCGTTCTAACAATTGTGTGTATGGGACTTCAGAGCGAAAACATCTATAATTCATAGATCGTAAGAACTTTTTCTGCACCGTTTCTAGCCTTAAACTATATTTGTCATAGAAAGGATTCCAGATAGCAATGGCATACTCCAATTGGGACCGTATCAAGGTCTTGTATAACAACAAAAATGTGGCGGGACGCACAAAGTCACGAGAAGATCTCATTACGAAACCGAACATCTTAAAGGCTTTATTTACAATATTATCTACGTGTATATCAAAATGCAGGCAAGAATCAAGCGTAATGCCTAAATCACGGACGGAAGTAATATTATTTAATACCACATTATTGATTGTGTAACCGAAGTTAATTTTGTTCCTGTTCTTGGTGAATGAAATAGAGTGACATTTTGGTAAACTAAGAAAGAGCTTGTTTTCAATACAATAAGCGTTAAGTCGGTTTAAATCACTTTGAAGAAGTAAACAATCATGTATATTTTGACAAGATATGTAAATTTTAATATCATCTGCATATAATAAAAATTTCGAGTGGACAAAGCACTGGTCAATATCGTTAATGAACAAGATGAATAAGAGTGGGCCTAGGATGGATCCCTGGGGAACCCCAGATGTCACAACTACAGGATCAGATTCATAGCCATTAACAACGACTCGTTGCGTTCTATTAAAAATATATGAGGTGAACCACCGAAGCAAATTTCCACGAATGCCATTATAGGCAATCTTCTGTAGTAAAAGATTATGGTCCACCTTGTCAAAAGCCTTCTGAAAGTCCGTGTATACTGCGTCTACTTGGATACGCTTGTCCATATTTTCAAAAAGATAATTTGTAAATATCATTAGATTGGTCGTGGTGGATCGACGCTTGACGAAGCCATGTTGTTCAGATAAAATAAGTGGGTGAATTATGGGGTATATAGCGTCGTGCACCAAACCCTCAAAGACTTTTGACAAGGTGGAAAGGATAGAAATGGGACGGTAATTCTCAACATTACTCTTGTCCCCTGTTTTGAATACGGGCGTAATGAAAGCGCGCTTCCAGATAGCGGGAAAAACGCCATCGTACAAACATTTATTGAAAACTATGTGTAGAGCAATACTTAAATTACCACATAATTTTATAAAGAAAATGGGTGGTAGGCCATCGGGACCGACTCCCTTTGAAGGATCTAGAGTTTTAAGTGCCTTACAAATCCCATCCTTGGACAAATAAATATTTGATATACAGGAGGCTTTATCAGCACAGTTTGTTGACGGTTCCCATACGTTAGGATCAAAGGTAGAAGGTTCATGGACAGAGGAGAAAAAAGAGGAAAATAAATTACATGTGTCAATGGCATTGTCGGAAGTAGCATTACCAAAGGACATATTGAGAGGAAACCCAGTCTTCCCATTCCTGCTCGAAACATATCTCCAGAAGTGTTTGATGTTTGTGGGAATACTGTCCTCAACAGAGTTCATGTAATTACGAAGGGATCTGAGATACTCCTTATGGAATAAGTTGCGATGGTTCGAGAAGCATAAATAATCCGAAGCATTGCCGTACTTCTTCCATTTTACCCAAGCACGTTCTTTACCCTTTATTGTTCTTATTAGTGACGGTGGAAACCAGAAGGGAAACTTAGAGCTTCTAGCTTGAGTTAACGGGACATGTTGTCTGATAATCTTATACAGAGTCTCATAAAGCACATCGACAGCCTGTTCCGGAGCGAGATGAGAAAGCATTTCGACCCAGTTAATTTCAGTCAGATCATCACTAATTTTGTCATAATTAGCTTTGTGAAAATTGAACTTTGCTATAACATTAGGTTTCATAGAAGTGAATGCCATCTCCAAACAGGTTAGTATGCAGAAGGGAGGGTGGTGACTGTGTTGGTTCAATAGAGTATTACATGGAACTATACGGCAATCTACGTTAGCTATGAATAGGTCAAGCGTACGATCTAGACTATTTTTCTGAGTATTATATTGCGTGCCGTTGATAAGGTTTAAAAAGTTTGACATTTCTCGACTGATTGAGTTAGAAACTTTTGCAATTGCATAATTACTTTGAGTGAACCATTCAATTTCAGGCAAATTGAAATCACCTACAATGAAATACGATTTGGTGGTGGAGTCATTAACGATGGCCTGTATCATATCCAAATATTGAACATGCACCTCCTGTGGCGTTCGGGGAGGAATATACACAGCACTAATAATGTAACGTTTATTGTGCACGGGGGCACACAGTTGAACCATAACCTGCTCAACTCTAACATGAACAAAATGCGTCTGCAGCGCTGTAGGTCGCAGTTCACGAAGTACGGCCACTAGAACGCCCCCACCGTCCTCTTTATCGGTAGCTGCTCGGTCACGGTCATGCCTAAAGACCGCGTAGCGATCGTCAATAAATTCATGATCAAGAATACCAGGGATGAGCCAGGTTTCTGTCAGTATAATGACATCGTACGAACATGACATTATGTTCATATACAACGTATGCAACTTTGTACGGAACCCACCACAATTCTGATAATATATTAAAATATTTTTGTTACTATCCATTGAAATCTAAATTTACGCAATAATGACTTAACATGGCAATATATCCTATAAAATACGATACTCTGAAATCCCTGTAAAGTATTACAGAACAGTAATTTGCACACCATTCGCTTCAAAAAGGTATGAATATAGGAACTACAGACCAGCCATTGTATGAGTAAGATACATGCACGATTTCGTCTAAAATATGCACAATATCTCAAAAAATTAACAATGTAAGATGATAGACAACTACAACACTCTTCACTATTCAAAATTATGTTACTTAAAATTCTTAACAACTTAAACTTATTAGTGTTTTGACTGATAACCCACAGGAACCGTACTCTTATATTAACACTATAAAATATGAATGGATCACTCTGAGTTTTTAGCACAGTTTTTATCACCACTTTGAAATTTAAGGAGATCGGATTCGCAGCGTATAGCAAACGCTGATGCGCCTTCCCGCTCACGCATAAGTATTGTAGCGTTCCTGACCCATACGTACTTGAATCCATTCTGAATGGCACATTTTCTAGCCTCACGAAATAAAGCTTTCGTTTTTAATGTGAGATGTTCATTCAGGTAAATCGGAACTTTTGTACCTGATAACCCTATTTGCTCAGACTTAAGACCCTTATTTTTGCGGTAGCCACTGAGTATGTTATCACGAATGATACGTGATTTGAATTTAGCGATAATATTCTTGGGCTTCTTATCTTGGGAATGAGCGTGTGGCACTCGATGTATTGATATGATGTCACTTTGTGACACAGGCAAATTCACAGCCTTTCCTATGGACTCCATGACAGTGATAAGGTTCTCGCTACGCTTCTCAGGCAGGTTACAGATTTCAATGTTACACTGCCGTGCTTGTTGTTCCATTGATTCAATCCTGGCTTCAAGTTTGGATACCAACAGACTGCCACTGATGTTCGAAGTGTCCTGCAACTGCCTAGCATACTCTTTTTGCTTTTCTTCTAAGGTCTCTATACGGGTCTTCATATCCTCATAACTAGCATTGAAAAATTGAATGGATTTTTCAATTTCCAAATTCGATTCCTGTATACGGAGGTTTTGTTGTTTGAGTTCCGAGACTTCCTTTACCAATTTATTAAGAATGATCTCTTGATCGTCCTTCCAGGATTGCAACAAACTTTTCAGTTCACCAAATTCGCTTTGCTCGAGACATCCATCATCGACACGGAAACGCTTGCTACTAGGCCTTGATGTTGTATTAGGGCTGGCATATGGAGCCCTAGAAGTGCTGGCCGATGGCGAGAGATCGGGTTCCGATTGCGCAGAACTCATCGGAGGCGTACGCGTCATACGCGGCATAGTTAATAATGTTATCAATCTCCCCGATTTATCCCAGACTATTTCTATTTCTATTTCTATTTCCTACTCATTTTTATTATTTTTTATATATTTCTTTTATATATTACTGTAAACATAACGGATTTCCGGAATCGCATAATGTCACAAAATTGAATCAGTAGATAAAAGTGGTATGGTAAGTTCATACAGACCATGAGAAGGAAAAAAATTGATTCTTGATTTCGACTAGGTACCTACCTAATTTATATTATCGTCATAGAACACTTTTATGATCAAGTTTACTGAAAATCTAATTTATTGCAACAATGATCACAGTGTGTACGCACGCCTATTTCTTTTTATACAATGTGTATTACACTTTACAACAACAGCTGTCAGTTAAAATTTCGTCAAAATTAGTCCAGGGCAAACAGACAAAAACATTAAAAATTATCTAAACACTGTTTTTACCTCACAAATAGATACTCAATGTTATTCATTTATGTAGATGACTCATACTGCTTCATCCCTCTTTGTTTCAATGAAAAAAGAAAAGTATTACGAAGGGTGTGTCGTACGAAATTTAATATGTGCGTAATTTAATAACGAAACTAAATATTTCGTTGAAGGTCCATCTGCTTGCGTGTTTGTCAATAATATACAAGGCTATTCCTGTATTTTTCTTTCATATTCGCAATTTGCTCGATTTCCCGAAATTCTCATACCTATTTACTCTCAGTAAACAGACCAGTAAGAATTTCTTACGAAGGGTTAGCTATTATAAAAGGACATTTATTATGTCTGTTGTGGTTGGTATGATTAATTGAACTAGACAGATATACATATATCATACGTATTATATGTTTATATGTATATACATACGTACCTAAATATTAACAGATTGTTTGTAAGTATGTGGACTGATGTTAAAGTTCAATGATCCTAATAGAAAGATTAGTATGCACATGTACATTAAAATATTAATATAATCTGATATCCCATTTTAATATTTAATCCCATTTTACGATTATGATGCCTGTTTCGTTCTTGAAGTGAAATTTCATAGAAAATTAGCAAGAAAGACTTCAAATTAATAACCTGCATTTATAATTTATACTTGTCCTATTGCTCAAAGGTATATTGTTAGAAAACTTCTCACCTTTATATTTGTGTTGTAATGTTCATATCAGGTATACACTTTACACATGTGTACCTAATGCAAATATTATTATACAAAAATATCATATCCTTAGCGTATTAAAAAATTAACACCTACGATTTGCCCTATGTAGGTTACATTAGGGGTAGTCGAAACTGTGCCAACTGCCAACATGCAAAATTAGCTGGAAAATCAATTGTATCGTCGAGGCAGTCGGTTGTTCCTCGGTGTGCAGTTTGATAGCGAGTCTTCACTGTTTCACATCCTTCGCTATCGTTCTATTACATTTAACCAACTTTATGATTCATAAAACTTCTTTACATAGGTTATTTTGTGGCTTATGCGAAGGACAACAGAACTTTTTGTGTTCAACATGTAGATAAATAGCTTTGATGCTTTTCTATTTCTTCCTTGCGTGTAAAGTGTAGTGCATGTTTGGACTTGTGACTTTGTGCTGTCTAGTGTGTTTTATATGTCTATAGGTATATTTTTCGAACTTTATATGATCTATACGTAAAGTTAAAGTTAATTTATGTATGTTTCCATCAACATATACATAGTAAACATACATATGTGTGCAGGAGTACGAAGAAGAAGGACGGCGGTCACGACGTCACTCCTCACCGTGTAATTCGAGAGAGGGCAGCACCACCGCGTTACACACGCAACACTACGATGATGCTGTAAGTTATATTATTTGATATTCGTATTATCTTTCGTAAATAAAAATAAAAATATAACATACATAAAAATACTTATCCTACTAATATTATAAAGGCGAAAGTTTGTTTGGATGGATGGATGTTTGTTCCTCTTTCACGCATAAACGGCTGGACTGATTTGGTTGAAATTTGGTACAGGGGTAGATTAGAACCTGGAATAACACATAGGCTACTTTTTATCCCGGGAAAAGGTTCCCAAGGGTTGCGGGAACGGGAACAAAATTCCACGCGGGCGAAGCCGTGGGCATCAGCTAGTATAAAATACAACTAAAAATTATAAAATATAACAACACTACAATTTTCGATGAAGTCACGAATCAGTAGTTTCAGTAGCATTCTTACCTTTTAGGTCAACCAATCTTCTAAATCTAAAACAATCAGATAAAATTGTCGGTTAACCTGAACTTTACCGGATTAAGAATGTCTGTCCTTTTTATAATAAAATTAAACGAGTTTAGGATAATGTAAAATTACAAATGGTTTTTTTACAATCTACGTGATCTTTCACCTCAGCTCTTAGAGGCTTTCAAAGATAAGGCGTAAGCAAATTTGCCGAAACACAATTTACAGGAGCTAGGTGGGCAGGGGATTACCATCAGAATAAATTTGAATTTTTAAAATAATCAAATGTATTTCGTAATCCGATTCTGAAGTTTATACTTGTAAAAGGTCCAGTAATTTGTTTTGTTTACAACCACAGCATATAAATCATCTTTGTATCTCGTCCGCATAGCTGATACCTGAATTTGGGATGTCAGAAGGTTGATGCTTCCAGAAAAGCCGATATACCATTTAAAAATAATAAGCAGACCCCGGGCTTCAAAGGGTAAACTTATTTTGAACGTATCTAGGAAAACGCTATGAGGATGATGAACTGTACTATTTTCTGCAACTGAAGTCTTCAGATCACACACGAAGATCCCAAGATGAGCGCTCCAAATAAACAAACTATTCATAATAATAACTTATTATTTATCTTTGTTGCTATGTCGGTATACAGTAGGACATCCAAGCCTCATTTGTGAGTGAATATTTTGGCTTGGAGCCAGCTCTCTGATACAGCCATCTTGATGATGCAGGTCCATCTAAACACTGTATGAGATGTGGCTGACATACTTTTGCGATATTACTTTATATCTGTGTTTGTGTGTACAGTTCCAGTCTGTAGGTAGGTGACTAATCAATATCTTTTAATAACAATGTTAACTTGAAAGTGTCTACAGTTTGATTATGTACATAAAACAATGCATAACGATAAATCAATATTTATTCATTAAAGTATAGGTACTTCATTAGGCTTATTCTACACTATCTTCAGTCCAATACTACGTCTAATATAACTAAGAGCCGATATCAGAACTCAATTCGTAATTCAGTAAAATAATTTATAATAAATCATAGTTTTTACACTTCTGCTAATAAATCAAAATTGTTATAGTTTTCTGTAAGAGACAAAATGTATGAAATATAATACTGAAAAACTTTTCATTACCGTCTATGATAATATTGGTAATACACTTATAGCGTTAATCTTAACAAACACCTTCAATATTTGGTAATACTTGGGGCATTTGACATTCAGAATTGTCCGCTTACTTTTTATTCTCGCGCGATGTCATGGTCATGACAGGGTTTAAAATTTGCTTGCTAACGTAAAATAACTGTATATTTTATGGATGACGTTTACCACCTTTTCAAATTATCATCCTGCATTCTCCTTGCTGTCTCGTATCAAGTACAAACGTAATTTAAATATCTGAATCAAACTTAGCTTTAACGGTGATAAATTATCATCTATAACAAGTCTTGGTACTTAGTCAACCGTTGTGTTCCCAATAATGTCCATCAAATGACTAATGCAGCAGCAACAGCAACAACAGCGGGAAGGTGTGAAATCATTATGCCACTGGCTAATTTTAAAGCTAAATTAGACCTAATGCCTTGTTGAGAGGTCATAGTTTCTCCTGCAAAACCCGACGTAATTCCTCTGTTGCCTTAGCGAGGTCTTTATCATGCCGACGTTGCTTGCCAAGCTCTCCACAATCCTCTAAGTAATCTTTAGGTGGTTCGACAGGGTATTTAGTGCCAAATTTTGGACGAGGGATCTTTACGCGTTTCACATCATCCAACCAACTCTCCATTTTTATTTCTGATGGTGTCGATTCCTGGAAACAAAAAAAAACCTTCAGTTGTAAAGAAATAAAACGCAAGTTACACTTAAAATCTCTGAATATAGCGGGACCGAAAATATTCTGTTTTAATCTAGACATTGTCTATCTATCAACCAGATCGGTTCAATAAGCAGTTTTCCCATAGGTATATAATAATTCGGATTTTAAATCACCAGGAGATGACGCTTGCATAGCTTTTGGTACTTTTTAATTTGCGTTGGTGCCAGATGCCACAATTTGACTCAATTTTAGTAGTCCAGGTTGAGCTAATTTTCCGTGAGTAGCTTATATTGATGATTTAGCTACCCTCAATTAATTTGTTTGATTAATTATACCCTTCTCTATAGGTTATATTATAAGGAATAATAGTATATTAATAAACTTAAATAAATTAAACTCGTGTAATAATAATAATTCTGCAATAGGATACAGACTATACGGATTCACGTAATCAAAACGAATGGCCTTTTAGATAGTAGATATTATGGATGGTATATATGCACTTTGTAATAGTTATTAACATACAATATGTTGCAACAACAAGGAAACAGTTACTAGTTATTAATTGAAACAAATTCGGTCATATCTGATCTGGTAAAAACTGGCAGCACGCACTGCTTTAGCACGCAGTTGGTCAACTGTTGTGTAAGTAATTGATGGTCATTGGGTGGTGAAACTCGACTTAAGATAGCGCGGTTTCATCTCGGCGCCAGTCGTGGGTGCCAAGTAACGAGACATTTATGGTAGCAACACAGGGTTTTGAAATGATTACCTAAGTATCGTTAATCTGACTGAAAATAATTATACTTCACTCGATTTGTGGCGTATTATCCAAGACTCTTTGGACTTAGACCATTTTCCACAACGTGCAACAAATTCTTTTTTTTTGTGTTAAATTTATAGCACGCTAACCTAACCTAATGCACTTGTAATATAATATAAGAAACAAATATTGCAAAATGCAAGCTTTGAATGCAACTGGAATTGACGCTCAAATAATAAGATAATCAAAATAATGGGATGTGATTTTAATATGTACATATTTATACCTTTTATATAGCATCAGTACATAAAAGGTATATGTACCTACATATTAAAATCACATCCCTTTTACATTGTAGTGAACAGAGCCCGCATTATAGAATTTGAATATATTTAGATGACAAACAAGCTCTGTAATAAAGTAACTATTTGTTCTATTAGCCTACTCACACAAAACGTTGTAATTAGATAAAGTAAACATGTTTGTAATTAGTCCACCAAAAAAAGAAAAGTCTTCTCGGACGGAGCCGCGACGTAAACCGTTGGTCTCTATAATGAAAATAAATCAGTACACTTCCTTTTATTTGATTTCTTTTAATGTTTTTAAAGTACCGTTAATATGATCAATATAGTAAAAACTATTTTTAACTTGAAGTTTTTCCACTTACCTACTATGTTTCGTGTCCTCCTACTTTCGGAGTGTGAGTACCTTATATGCTCTTAATCTGAGCCTTTCTCAACCTGATTGATCTACATACCCATGCCCTGCCCATTCATCCTTGCCTCATAAATCTGTTTCGTCTAATTAGTTTAGTTAATCTTGTTCTATGTTCTAATATACTAAAATGTATCTTATTATATTTTTCGAGATTTGTTCCATAACAAGGTGAATGATTTTTAAAAGATAACTATCTAAGTAATATTAAATAAGGAAATGAAGTATTACACAAGAGAGGACATAGCCTAACTATCAGTGCCTAATTTACATAACTAGTTATCTTATGTTGGTAATAAACACAACTCTTGGGATTTTAGTAATTGTTGGAGTCACTGAAACAACGTTACCATTTAAATAACCGAATTGCTTAATATTCGAAATGCTTTTGTTAAACAAGACAATAAAATTGTGAAAAACAATTATAATGGAATATTGTAATTTAATATAAATAATAAATTGTCATCTATGGCTTACACTTACAATAAATAGACGTGAGTGGATAAACAGAGTATCTGACATTTTAAAATATTCAAATAGTCGAAACAATATGTTTCATGGCCCATGCAACTAACAAATCTTCTATACCTATACTTTGACAGTTGGTATCACGATTTTTAAAGAAATCTTATGTTATGTTAAATAGTTATTTATCTATCTGTTGAGTACTGTAAGTGATTAATAAAGGTCTGTCATTGTACATCTCAAACGCTAAGATAAAGATAAATACTTTATTGCACGAATGGCTTTCTCTAGCGAAAGTGTTGCTAAACGCGGTGGCATTATTTCAGCTTGACGCTTTCAAAAACAATTTGCTTAGTGATTAATTGATACAAGATTTATATTAATGCCATTGTGACGATATTGGGAAACGAAAGTAACAATAAAAATATCTTGAGGCTTCGGCACGCTCATTGTCATACCGTAGCATACGTGACTTGGCCTACTTGAATGCTTTTGAAGAATAAGTTTGTACTTCCAACGTACAGACACCGTTTGCGCTTAATACATTTGGTTTAGTTTCTTTTTACTTCATTTACCATTTTTTAAACGAATCCAAAGGTTAAATGTTATTTAAAATTAAATATACATAATATATAAATATATAATAAAATTAATATATCGTGTCTACTATATAATGTCGTGACAGCGCGCGAAGAATTACCTAACGTCTTACATCTTTAAACCTTATTACGAAAATCAAGAATGTAATTAGTCTTTAAAATTAGTAACAAGATGTCATTTTAAATAATTCAAATCGTAACATAGTTAACGATGTGAATAAATGATGTGCTTGAGAGCAATTCAGACTTGCCGGATGTGGGCCGTCGCGTGTACGCAGCGCCCACACCTTTGTCGTTGTCTGTATTAATTGTCCATGTAAATAAAGGAAAGTACATACGCAATGAAACGTTAACATGCGAATGTCATTATTTGGTTTACTTATAAGCATTAGTTTGATAAAAAATACAGTTTCTTTTTAGCGCGTTGCCCCTTTTTACTGTAGGTAATAGTAAGAACATGACTTAACTCAATGGGCTCCATAGTTATGGAACTTTCTCTTTCGAGTTTCTGATAAAATCGGTTGTCCTGACTTGCAATGATTGCAAACTACTACAATAAAACCACAATGGTTTTTCTATTAGTATTATTATTATTTTCATAATAGTCGCGAAATGAATATTTTTTGCTAGATTTAGCTCAGAAAAAAAGCTATATGATACTAATATCAAGCACGTTAACATTTATTTGCCTAAGTAGACACGTTAGATGTATTTATGATAATTTAATACCGTTACTTAATGCTGACCCAGCATTATGTAACGGTACATACCAACCGAACGAAGACGAACGAACGCGAGCAAGAGCGATTCCGCTCGTGTTAGCCGTAACGTCCTCAGGTACATTCGCATTTGTTCGTTCTGATCATCTGTCGTATCCTAAGTTAACGTAATATGTACCTGGCCTAAGTAACACCTGTTAGAGAGTCCTTTACGACTTGTTTTTAATAAGGTGGCTTCTATTGTTCCGCCATGCATTTCTCTTGTGTCATAATAACATAGTCTCCAAGATAAACAAAACTACGTAATTCATTCCTAACTCATTCTTAAAGCTAACAAAGAGATGGGAATTATAAAACAATTCTGAGTTATAAGAATTTCACATAATAATTACAACAATTGTTCAGTCCCATCAACGGCCTTATGTAATTAATTATTATTTCAATCCTTGACGTCTACATCATATAGGTAAGTAATTGGATCAGTAAACTAAACTAACTGTGGTGTGGCAGAATTAATTTGCATTAGGTATGGTTAGTCAATAATGCGCAGGAAGGTGAAAAGATCGTGCGACTAAACAGGATGACCGGGACGTAGGCAGTGAATATTTAGTATGGTCTGTCTGACCCAATATTTCCTGCAATTACACGCCGTTTCCCGTAAACAAGTTGTGCCACTTTCAACGTCATATTTCTGGCAATATATGTATAACTTGTATTACAGTTAGTATGTTTTCTTGTGCATGGAAGCATTCAGCATATTTACTAGTCTTTATAATGTAAATCTTATACTCAACTGTTTGATGTATAAGATTTACATTATAAAGACTATACTTTGTAAAATATAGCTTGGGTCCTATGACAGCTGTCAGTGAAATCCCGCACATGAAGTCTTGAATTTTCTATTATTAAATGTAGTAGCTGTCAATGTCATACTTTATGGGCATACCGAACTAATTAGTGATGAGCGATGAATCATCGTGACCACATACTATGAACTATCGATATTTTGAATAAAGCTTAATTTGAAAATGAAATTAATATAAGAAAAAAATAATTAGAATTTAATCTTATTGCTTAGGTATTTTAATATCATAATAATATTTATATTTCAATATACTTGATCCTAAATAATATTGAGTAAATAAAATCCTACATTCAATCCATCAACGCCCTGAACCTGTTTTTGGATTTTGTAAGAAGACACGCCGCGTTTGGCTCTTGGGCCATGATATAGGCATAAGATACACGCGCCAACATCTTGTTTGATATGAACTTCCACTGATCCACTCCACTCATTCTTATCAGTACGAGTGCCGACGCCTTGTATGCAACGTATATTCCGTTCTCATTACAATTAAATACATATATACAATTAAATTAAACCTAATTATATGTAACATCCATCAATAATAGCTGATAGTATCGATATTTTCATCGAATTTCGGACATCCCTATGAACCTCATTTTGACATCTGTCATAGGACCCAAGCTATATTTTACAAAGTATAGTAAATATGCTGAACTGATGCTACGTCAAATCTTCATAGAATATTTTTTCTATTCAAAAAAGTAACAAATATTTATAACAATATAAGTGAAGCTTGAAATAAATGATAAATAAATAAATAAAAATATACTTACCTAACAAAATATAATAAATGAATAAAAGTAAAAGAATCACAATATAGTGGCCGTGTGTATAATCAAGTGCCGTTAGAGCGATGATAGGCGAGTGGTTAAACCATTAGCGTCTTGTAAGATCAGTGACTTCATGAGTTTTGCGTTTTAGGAATTCATTATCACTTATTTTTATAGTAAAATACAGTATCATCAGAAAACCTTATCTGATACGCCATAATTTGGTAGTGCAACAGAATTCAGGTTTTAAATTTTATACCTACTGTTTATATCTCCGCTCTCAGTCAGTGGTTCTTCTACTCCGAGTCATCCATATTTGAAATTAAGGGTGAATTCGACGAAACCTACATTTATACACAAGTTATTATTCCAGAATTAATCTTCTCCAAGATCTTACTCATTTTTTTCTTTTTCTTACGTGTTTTTTTTTCTCATATGCTATCTACCGTACTTCGATGATTATCTATGTGACTATACCTAATACCCGGCAATTATGCCTTACTTCAAATAGGTACGGTGTTAAATGTAAGTGTCAACTCACTTTTGCCGTATCTACATGTATCGTACTTGCCAAAAGCTTATTCAATTCATATTATGATCATCGTTCTTAGTAGTTCTAATTTTGTAATACATCCTTTCTTTCTTTTATCAACCTTGGACTTCTGTATAACTTCTTCATCACTATCACTTTCTTCAATCAAATCATTTATACCATTTTAATATTTATAAATGATTTGAGTAAGGTTACTATTTTTAGTAATATACATGGTAGACTGTGAAATTGATTTACTCTCGAATATGTGGCTATTAGGCAGAAGTGTATTAGTATTAAAACGGACATTGCCTCATGTAACATGGATCCCTTATCATATGCTACCATAGACGACACGCCCCGGTTTCGCCTGCATATTTCGAAACCCCGTCGCATTTTGTTGATATTCAAATAATGTAATAAATCGGCCAGATTTGTTAAAATTTATGATTTATGCGTCGCTCCCTTTAGAAGCAACGTAATAATATATAACTTTAAGTACCTATCTACTCGATAAACTGGCTATTGAACACAAAAATATTTTTTAAAGTGTGTCATTTTCAATAGTAAATAAATAAATAATAAATAAATACTGTAGGATAATCTACACGCCACCTAATCCCTTAGCATAACTTGGCTAGCTTGTGTTATGGGTTTTAGGATAGGTACAGATAAACATACTAAGATATTGTTTTTGTAAATACGAGTACATACATACATATTAAACATATAAACACTAGACCAAACTAACAGTTAAAGATTCACTTGTGCTTATTGTATTTTGCCAATTTAAGGTTTAAATGCGCCACGCAGTCCCTGAACATCTGCTTTGTTTGGCTAGCGGTACGTTATGTGTTATCAATCACGAACCACACGCTACTAGAGTGGGCACTAGACGTTAATTGACGGTCTTGTTTGTACATAGAAACGATCTCTGCATGTCTATTTGCCTATTCCGTTTATTTATTATCTGCCGCTTTCATTTCTTTATACAAATCATGTCAGATTCAGCTGCTATAAAACGAATATTCTTTTATAAATTTTACGCACTTACTCAATTCCAAGTATCTACCTATTCATATTATATGTTCTATCTTTAGTATAAATAAAAGTATCTTGGTTTATACAAATAATTATAAAAGAAAGGAATCTTGTCATTTTTTTATATGAGCTGAACTCTCAAAATACTATAGAGTGAGTGGTAAGGTGTGTTGTATGATTTAAATCTCTTTTCAGCTTCAAAATAACAAAGAACAGTCATCAAAAATTTAGATTCTGTATATACGCCTCAAACATTTCGTTATTCGAAATTATTTTTCATTACCTACATCATACATTTTTATACAATCGTCAATAGTTCTTCTAGTAACCAATATGGTATTGTAGTCTCATGAAATTATATCCATCACATGATCAATTCCAAATGTTGCCTGTAAGTAGAAACATTTACATAGTAGATAGGTATCCTTTTGTGGGATACAATCTCTCGGTATTGGTCGTGAGCTCTTGTGACCTGCAGGTCGCCACTAATCTACACTGCTTTCACGCGTCGTAAACACGATATACTCTCTTGCCATGAAAGAGCTAACTGTACAGTAAGTATAGGTATTCTAAAAACCGTACTTCACAATGAGTTTCCACTGGGAATATAGGTAGACAATATTACTCTTTAGAAAACAGTTCCATAAAATTGTTATGCATTGTTAACGAGGTAAATGGCATAATATATATAAATGAACTTGACCAAGAGAACGGTTCTTTTTCAAAGAGCTAGAAAGCTATAAGTTCGTTGTCACCGATAAGTTGTATAAGGAAAGGTGTACTGTAACATTAACCCCCTTGCACGCCCGGTCCCGGTTCATGATCTCGACAATATTTCTTGTGAAGTGCAAACTCGTGAGTACGTGTTATGAACTAATACTCCCGATTTATACACCATCAACGATGATATAATCAGAGTTGTTATATATTCATTTATTTTTGTTATAAAAAGATAGGTATTATTCAAATCATATTAGCAGTATTTTATACGAATATCTAGTAGATACGGAGTTACGCGAACTACTTACTAGTTTCGTTTAAAAAAAATTGTATGCCTACTTATTTACTTATTTATATCTAACCTTGGTTTTTTAGGTAACATTGATGTACTACACCTATGGCTCAATGGAGGCCAATACGTCCTAGTTTCGAATCTCTCTTCTTAGCAAATGGTGTTTTATAGTAGTTGGTAGTCGTCTTTCATTCCATTCCAATCGTAGAAAGCGTGTCATGGAGCGTCGCCGGTTGTGTTGTTGATGTATAAAAAAGTGCATAATTTACAATAACACAATAGCAAACAGATAAGTCTTGAAGGCCTTGTGTGCCGCTAAGCTCAACGGTGTCCTTGTTATATTCGTCAAGTCAGTCACGCATGGCCCCATTATAGAAAAACCATACATTACATAATATAAAATTGGATCTCCATTTTGTAAACATTACCTATGATTGTTATAGTTAATTTTTATTAAGGAATTTAAATACACCACTACTTAAATACACTAGGTACTAAATGACCAATGGGACTGGCATATAAAAATATCAAACTTTTTCTATTTAACTGGAAGACATCATTTTCAAGACATAAATTCATTTGGGATAAACAAAAATTATATATAAAAATTATAATATATATACCTATTCATTATTATATAAAAATTATATATATACATGGTACCTACTATGCATTAGGTATATTATTTTAAATGAGAATTCGACTCCGATTTATCAAGGAAGGTATACACACCTACCTATTTCGTATTTAGTAATAACTTGCAACAAAGACAAATTAAATAGTTAAAACACGATTGTGCACAATAAAAACCTACAGTCTCACGTTCAACGTACGAGTGTAGTTATATTTTCCATAAAGTAAAGTAAGGCAAGGACTATTTTTTCTGTCCATGGCCCGAAAAGAACCGGCCCAATGCAAGCGAAACTTGCTTCGATATATGTTTGTGCACTGAATAATGAAATAAGTTTAAAACTATATGACCGTTCATCTCCTTCGAGGTTTGCATCTTACACAATATAACACACATAGGGACATTTATCTCGGAATACAAATAGAATACAATACAAATAGGTACAAAAATATCTTTAAACACAAAGTATAACTCGGCACGAACACACTACAACGAAATCCATCATAACTTTGTTTGTCATGCAATAGACACAACATTTTTTCTTATAAAGTAGAATTCTGCCAGTGCATAAATGCAATGTAGGTAATAGTTAAAAATATAGTAAAATGCTAAGCACAAATTACGCAAATAATTTGAATGTTTTGCACACATAATGACCAAAAACAAAAGCTGGTCACATAATCACATTGTTTTGTTTATACTCCAACAATTAACTCTTGAACTTATATTACTGTCATATACAAAGAAACACTGTATTTGGCACACTGGCCTCCATTTTACATTTAACTTACCTGTCACGGTTATCCTGTTAATGGTGAGATCGCACACCTTCTATTTGTAAACAAGCCAGTAGTGGTCAAACAAGTACAACGTGCACATGCGTCTGCGCTTGGAGCGAAACTGACCACCGAAGCAAAGCGAAGGTCTGTCGCACTCATAGCTGCCGCCTGGCTCAGCCGGTGTGCGAATCGAGTTCACTTGATACTTAACTAGCTACGTAACCGTCACGTTGAGAGAGAATTGGTTGTATTTCAGCTTCACAGAAGGGCATTGCTGAATCCTAACGATGATGTTGCAAAACTAACATACACGAGATATCGTAATTACTGCAATAATCTACTGAAACGTATTAAATGTGAGTTTGACCAAAAAGAACTATTGAAGGCAAATGGTAATCCTAAAGCTACATGGGATATCATTAAGACTATAACCTATAAGAATTCTTCTGCAAGTAAATCCGGTCAACTTCTTAATTTGTCTAATGATCCAAACTCTTCGGCCAATGCTATAAATAATTACTTTGCTAATGTTGGGACAAGTCTTGCGCAGCAGATTCAGCGGAGCCATCATGTGAATCGTTCCGATTTTGTATTCAATTGCATAACAAATCCTCTGGGTAACTCTTTCGTGCTACTTCCAACAGATTTCTCAGAGGTGGAGAGCATAATTGAAGAAATAAAGTACAATTGTGCGGTGGGCCACGATAATATACCAGCTTCTGTTATTAAATCTGCCAAGCATACACTCATTCCTTCAATTTCACACATCTTTAATTTATGCATCTCAAAAGGCATTTTTCCCGATACCTTTAAGATGGCGTTAGTCACCCCGGTGTATAAGGGTGGGGATGGAGGCCGGGTCGAGAACTACAGACCTATATCTGTGCTCACCACGCTTTCCAAGATCATGGAAAAACTCCTGAACAAAAAGTTGCTTGGCTATCTTGAATATAATAAAATATTAGCTCCAAACCAATATGGTTTCAGGAAGCACAAATCGACTGAGGATGCTGTTCTTAATCTAACGAACCAGATTACCAAAAATCTTGATGCCAAGACCAGAACTATAGGTATATTTCTTGATTTAGCCAAAGCTTTCGACACGGTTTCTATTCCCATCCTCCTCAACACGTTGGAGGACATAGGTATAAGAGACATCACCCTTGATCTCTTCCGTAGTTATCTCACTAACCGAAAACAGCGAGTTAAGTTGGATGGCTATATTAGTGATGATGTAAGCCTGACTTTTGGTGTTCCACAGGGTAGCGTACTGGGTCCCACTCTTTTCCTTATTTATGTTAACAGAATGTGTCAGCTGTCAATCCCATGCTGTGAGATTCTTGTCTATGCTGACGACACTGCGCTCCTAATAAGTGAAAAAACATGGCAAACTGCCCATCGCGCAGCAGAACATGCACTTGGTATAGTGATGGCTTGGCTCTCGGCAAATCTTCTTACTCTGAATATTTCGAAAACTAGCTATATCCCGTTCTCAGCAAACTCTTCTACACAACCCGTTATGCAAGATGTGAGAGCCCACTCGTGTCACTCTATGCTCGTGCCTTGCAGCTGTCCTTCATTACACAGGAGCTCATGTGTCAAGTATCTGGGAGTGCACATTGATAACATATTGAGTTGGGAGAAGCATATAGATGTGACTGTGTCTCGAGTTCGTAAACTAATATTCCCTATGAAAAAATTAAGAAGTGTAATTACGGGTCCATTGCTGAGAACGGTATATATCGCCTTAGCTCAATCACTTTTGGCTTATTGTATAGCTGTTTGGGGTGGTGCTTCTCGTGGCTTCTTGCTTCGTATTGAAAGGGCCCAAAGAGCTGTCTTGAAGGTTATGCTCAGTAAACCATATCGCTATCCAACTACCCAGCTCTATAAAGACGCATCTGTACTCACCGTCCGTCAGCTGTGTGCACTAAATGTTATTTTACGCAAACACAAGTCATTAACCTATGATCCAATACTGCAACAAGAAAAACGTCGGAAATATATTGTATGCCAACCCGTAGCTACAAAAACTGCCCTGGCCGACCGGCACTACCCGAGTCTCAGTTGCCATCTTTACAATACGGTAAACAAAAGCTGTAATATATATCCCCTGTCGAAAGTCAAATGTAAAAGTGTGATTAATAATTATTTACAAAATCTAACCTATGATGACACAGAACGACTTTTCGACAAAACTTCTTACCTACGCACTTAACCCAGATAAATAATACACACACTCACACTCGTCACACATACACACACACACACACACACACACACACACACACACACTTAATGCTTATGCTTATTTATATGTAATGAAATTACTTATATGTACTTTGATCTGCCGTCTATACCGACTATTCATACTTATGTAAAATTAACATTCAGAACTGTACCAAATCTGAATGGAACATATCAGTAGCAATAGCAATAGCACTAATCTGTAAGGGGAAGGCGCCAGTGTCTGTAACACAGTTTAATACTAGCACAGACGCTGACGTTCACTCTGTCTCTGTTATAATACTATAATAAATTGGTGTTTAAATTTTGTCTAAGAGATGGACTCATTGTAACATACTTTTATGAAATAAACTATTATTACTATTATTACTATTATTACTATTACTATGCCCGAAGTAAGTACTATGCCACCCTCGTACGATATGGCCGATTTAATTTTGTCGTCAATAACAATCATGGTCCGGTCAGACAACAATTTTACTTATGCTTGGAGAACATGAAAAAAAATCAGTGAGTTGCATTTTAGAGATGCCCGCTGTGACAAAATTTGTCATCATGACTTTACAGATGAGGTTAAGCGTGAGGTTGAACGTGAAAGCAACTATTATGTAAACAATGCGACCTTAAAGTACAGGTAAACAGTAATGGCAAACCTGACTTTTAGTATAAAATACACAATTATAAATACAGTAAGCAAAAATCTTTCAATGATGTGATATTGTATCCAATAACATGCTTACCTATATAGTGAATTATAAAAGTACGAAGCAATGCAAAGAATCCAACTAGGCATTATGGAAGACGTAACTATATTCAACGGGAACAGTTGCCCTGTAGGCCTAAGTTCCTATAGGTAATATGCCGGTATATTTGGGCTATCGAATGGTAATAGAACTAGAATTTGTTCCATATTATTTTCAGAATAAATGAGGGTTGAAACCAAACCTCCAGCCAGCGGGATTTTTTTTTGTTATGAATTTGATCACGCTGAAATGTAGTTCTATAATTAGGGCTATGCTATTTGAACACATAAAAGCCAAAACAGACATGGGTTTCATTCATGAAATACAGAAAATACACGTTAGAATAAAATTAAAAAAAAAGAAATAATCTCCATTCAGCGGAAAAAAATTTATTTAAGTCGAAAACAATATTGAAATGCAAATCATTAATTAGTGCTATTCCTTTACATACACTTTTCGAACTTGCTTTTGTATTATAGCAGACTACAACTTTATAATATAATAATATAATATAGTCAGTTAAACGGCGGCGGCGCAGTGGCGGTAAAAATGTAATTTAATGTTATAATTTTTATGATTTATATTATTTATATGATTTATATGATTAGCACTAATTAATGATTTGCATTTCAATATTGTTTTCGACTTAAATAATTTTTTTTCTGCTGAATGGAGATTTTTTTTTTTAAATTTTATTCTAACGTGTATTTTCTGTATTTCATGAATGAAACCCATGTCTGTTTTTGGCTTTTATGTGTTCACATAGCATAGCCCTAATTATAGAACTACATTTCAGAGTGATCAAATTCATAACAAAAAAAAATCCCGCTGGCTGGAGGTTTGGTTTCAACCATCATTTATTCTGAAAATAATACGGAACAAATTCTAGTTCTATTAGCATTCGATAGCCCAAATATACCGGCATATTACCTATAGGATCTTAGGCCTACAGGGCAACTGTTCCCGTTGAATATAGTTACGTTTATGGAAGGTATTGAATTTATTTTATTTCTAACTTGTCTAACTACGGTCTATCTGCATGGGTTCGCAACCAAAGGGAACCTATTTATGAGGTAGGTAAAAACATGTACTGGAATAAAAAAAATAGTTTCATATATTTGAACAGATCCTTTAACCAGTCATCCAACATACTCAGAATGAACATGTTATAAGCGATAAAATAAACCAGATGACGCTTGTTTACTCCTTTTGAAATATGCAGGTAATAAAAACTTACAATTTATAATATTCCACACTGTCATAAAATTGACTTATGCATAAGACAAATCAAACGAAGATATTTAAAATGTAGAGAGTACTTAAATACAATGGCTAATGAACAAATCGTCTTTACACCCCGCACCGTTAGTTCCCACGCGGACATGGTCCAAAACTGGACAAACCGGAAATAATCAAGCCAACCACCTGCAATACTCATGTTTCGTGAAGACTGTTTATTTTTTATTACTTCAATCACAGAATACCGCCTGGTAAAACTTAATTATGATTCTTGATGATATATTCGTTAGGTGTTTGTTATGACTGGTGAGCACTTGGCAGAAGGCACTTATAAAAATCGTGTAGCTTAGTTACTTGCTGCGCTTAAGTACTAAAGAAATATTTTACAAATTCGTCTACAGGTGATGGAGCAAGGAGCATACAACTGAAACTGAAATATGAACCTTGCAAATTGAGAAACACCTCCTATTTTAGAACTCGGTTAAAAATAGAAAACGTTAAAAAAATAACATAGCATTTCTGTTATTATTCTGGACAAACGAATACTTCATAAGTTGAGTGACGTGTGTGGTACCTATGTGAAAATTTGGAGGTATTTCTCGACCAAGATATCTCACGGTCAGAGATATAACATATGATCTTGATATTATGTAACTAATCCCACCCACACTGCGCCACACGCGGTGACTTAGATACCAAGATCAGCAGCAGTGACCCATAAGCATCGAGCTTGTTACTCAGCGAGTTCCAGGGAAAGTAAAACTCTATAAGAACCTCTTTTTTTAAATTGCATAAATTCCACGCAGATAGGTACCCTATCACCGCCGGAGGTTATGTGGGACTCGAACCAACTAAAACGCACGAGGTCCTTAGTTGCCATAGGTGAGATAGTAGCCAACATATCCCTCGCACCCTGGAAGATCCTGGTCCCTCTTATTCGAGATGACCCCCGTGGGGTGTAGGGATCACGGTGTCCCCTTTTAGCCCCCGGGTATAGGGAAATGCAGTATGCGCCGTCGTCTGTCGGGGTGCGAGGGATATGTTGACTACTATCTCACCTCCGGCAACTATAGACCCCAAGATGGCGTGCGTTTTGGTTGGTTCCTACCGACTTAACCTCTCCAACCGCCTCCGGCGGAAAAAGGACGTATCCGTGGGGACTTTTCGCACGAAAAAAAAGTGTCACAGCCCATATTGGGCACCCATATAGGTCCATAGGCCGCACGACTCTCTAAGTACCTGCATCAAAATTAATCAGAAAAGTGTAAACCTATATAGTCTTACAACCTTTTTAATTATAGAAAACACTAAGTGTGTATACCTATTATTGTTACACACGGAACAACTAATTCAATTTAACTTTTATTGTTATTTGTATTGATTAATACACTTGACCGATTGACCTAATTTGTTAATGTTGCCAATTGGTGGATATTACAAAAGATGTTTACTGTCGCTTAGCTATATTTATCATATTCAAAATGAATTATACTTATGAGGCTTAAAAGGGGCGTTCTGGAGTAGATTTATATTTCTTACTATGGCCAAAACCTAGAATGGTTTAAGATGTTTGATTTTAGTTTACAATATTTTTTGAAAGATATTATGTTCTGCCGGCAGTGAAAGATCAGAAGACAAGTAAATTTCAATATTGACTTTCTTAAGTGTACCTACACTTACTTAAGATATTTTTCTTTTTTCGATATTTACGTTATCTTTTAGGACTTGTTGTCTCGTTCATAAGTAAATCAATTTTACTTTTACAGAACGTATGGCCCTTTACTGTTCAAATCAATGTTAACTTCATAAAGTTTTATCGAGATCCCAATCTGGGTTAGATTGTTAATTGAGAGTTAAATTTAAAAAACCGAGGTTTATTTTGTGACTGTTTAGATGTAGATACATTTTATATAACTTTCACCACCATCTTTGAATACAATGTACTACAATGTACTACTACAAACTTCTACTACCTACTATTTATGTATATGTTCCAAGATCTATTTTATTAAGATACTAGGGTAGGATAGGTCACGCATAGCATTACGCGGGTTCCACAGATTTAAAAAAATCTCGAACTTAACAAAAATAAATCGTCCAATTCGTCTATTAACCATCGGTTTTACGCATTATTATAAAATATTTAGATGTAGTAGAATAATCTATAAGAAAGTTTATATAAATCCTACTATTAATTTTCTACAAATCATAACGAACAGTCGACCTTAAATATTTTAGTGCTAATATATCGAGTTACAGACTGCGGGCATGCAATATAGACACGTGTTCAAACCATACGTTCGTGTATTAAGTTTCAAGAACAGAAAGTCTGTAATTCAATCAATCGAGCTGTTTAAGCGATTAGTGAAGCGTACTCGGTGGTTGGTAAAAGTGAAATTAATGTCGGCTTTGTTCGATATTGTATCAGAGCGGTTTTCACTGATAAAGTATGTCTTGGTCTCGAGAGGTTTTAAATTACCAGTTTTGTAATAGGTGTAGGTATAGATATACTTAAATGTATTACGGAAGTTCGTAAGACATAAAGCTACTTATAGTGGCATTATATGGTGACATAAACATTAAGTAGGAAATGAGGCGGTACTTAAAAGAGAAAACACAAACCGAGAATGACATACATTCAAATAAAATATGAATTAAAAAAACAAATCTAAGTTAAAGATGACGATATTATAGGTTAATAGATTTTGAATTAAGTGAAGAGTCTGATACATCGCAATACCGACCAAATAAGTATTTTAGCACAACGCTAGAAATAATAACTTTGAAGCGGGTACAGTACATACTTATTATCGAGAGCTGATCTTGAAGATGAGAGTACTCTTTATTCAGAAAGTAAAGCCTGGTATAAAAATAGTGTAGCCTAAAATGGAAAAGTACAGACAAAACTTAATACTCAAAAGGCAAAAGAAATATGTATGGTACCCGACTTATGGTTTAGCACATTTTGTAGAGTGCTTTGTATCTACTAGGGTTATGGAATACGTCTAACATAAGTAGTAGACTTCATTAAACCTTAAATATAGTTAAAATCTATATTTGGATTTAATTGGATTGGACCTAACGGATATAATGATTCGGAACAAAGATAGGGATTTTTTCGGTTATAACTACAACGTAGAATGACTGCGCATAGAGACGGAACCATAGGTCGAGGTTATCTTTTGAATTTATAAGTTAACGGTTCTTAAGTTTACAATAACTATCTATCCAACATAATATTCTTCCATTGTTAAGAAAGTAGGAAGTTTATTAAGAGATTGCCCTCAGTTTAAATCTGATGTGTTTATTGAAGCTTTTTCCAGCTCGAATTAGCTACTCGGCCGAGAAAGTACTATGTACTTTGTCACTTAATATCAATGTTGAATAACAATATACCTATATACTTACTACATTTTAACGATATGTGAAAGTCCTAGCGGCCTTGCCCGTCTACCTTTAATTTTCTCATTTCCAAATACGGCTGGTAACGCGTAGTGACACCGCTGTGTTCGTAATGTTCTTAGGGTATGGTAACTCCCGCAGCGCACAATGGCCATCAGGGTCATCAGGGGGTACCGCACGATATCTTTCGACGCGGCGAGTCTCCTAGCCGGATCGATACCATGGATCCTGGATGCGAGAGCCCTTTCGGTGCTTTATCGGTACCGAAAGGAGGCGCGGGAGCGGGGACATGAACCCGAGCCTGGTGAGCTCCGGGCCGTGAAGTCCCAGCTCCACAGGGACATGGTAGCTGAGTGGAATCGACGACTTGGGCAACCACGCGCAGGGCACGCTGTAGTAGCGGCGGTAAGACCCATCATGGAGGACTGGCTAGAGAGGCCACACGGTAGCCTCTCATACCGGCTGACGCAGGTGATCACCGGGCACGGGTGCTTTGGGGATTACCTGCTACGGATTCAGAAGGAGCCAACGTCCGAGTGCCATCACTGTGATGCGAGCGAGGACTCGGGTCTCCACACGCTGACCGGGTGTCCGGCGTGGGAGACGCCGAGGCGGGTCCTAGTGGCGGCCCTAGGAGTGCGGATTCTCTCGCTCGCCGCATTGATCACGGCGATGGTACGGTGTGCGAACGCTTGGGCTGCCGGCGCCTCCTTCTGCGAGCAAGTAATGCTCGAGAAGGAGACGGCGGAACGAGTTCGGAGAAGACTCCGGACCCGCACAGTCCGCGACGAGCGGAGGCGACTCGGACGTCGGAGGTCGCAGAATGACCTCCGACCTCCATGAGCGCGGGCCTGAGGGTGACGGGTGGAGCCGCCTGTCACCCTAGCAGAAGCAGGCCGCGGCGGTGGCGCTAAGCGCGCCTCCCCATACCCGGGGACTGGACCGGGACACCGTGGTCCCTACACCCGACGGGGGTCATCTTGAAAGAGACGGCCCCGGGTCTGCCGGGGTGCGAGAGATATGTTGACTACTATCTCACCTCCGGCAACTAAAGACCCAAAGACGGCGTGCGTTTTGGTCGGTTCGAGTCCGACATAACCTCTCCAACCGCCCTCGGCGGAGAAGGGGGGTATCCGTGGGGATTTTTCGCACGAAAAAAAAAAAAAAAAAAAAAAAAATAAGGGTATGGTAACTGCTTACCATCAAGTGGGCTTCAGTTGCTTGGTTCTTTGCTGAGAAGTATAAAAGTTAGGTAGATTCTACTATTCCATCATGTTCGGGCTATCAGTGATATCAGTGATATGGGTATGTTTTGATTTATTGTTAAGGATATGGAATCTATTGGCAAATGGCAAATTATTTTTTGAAGCGTAAAATCAATGATGTACCTACTTTAAATAGTCATAATGTTAACTTGAGATCCCATAATGCATGTATTTAGATGAGTCTAAAGCATCTACACATCACATTCACGTCCACATCCACTTTCCACCAAGATATAACATACAATAATAGTCTAAATCGAGTTAAATGGAACGACAGTCGTGACAGCGAACACCATCTAATACAGTGTCAGAACTAGTTGTAATAGCAGTCAGTTAAGTACACGTTTACTTAATAACACCAAAAGAGCCGTAAACGTCACGTACTAAAAACTTTCAACTTGTAATCTTTGTGTAGCCTCCATTGTAACGGACTGCTATCTAAATGCTTTATGTTTGTAAGTTACGTATGATTTACGAATAGATATTATAGGCAAGCGTGTACTTACAATGACACTATTCATAATGCCAACACGGTCTATGTGAATATTAAAAAAATTGTTCATTATATCGTGCGATCACACACGTTATAATGAATATGAACACAAAGTACTTATCTACAGAAAACTCAGTTATACTTACGTTATTATAATTCAAATATATCTACACTAATACATAATATACGACGACCTCCATGGCGCGGCGGTAGTGAACGCGACTGCTACGCAGGAGGCACGGGTTTGATTCCCGCTCAGTGCAAATATTTGTGTGCATGAATATCTGCGTTGGTCTGGGTGTTTCTATGTTTAATATGTATGTATTTACAAAAAAAAGTATCTAAGTATGTTTATCAGCATTCTAGAACCCGTAACATCCGTACACAAGCTAATTAAGCTATGCTTATCATGGGTCTAGCTGAGGTTGTGTAGATTGTACTAGAATATTTATTTTTATTTATATACATATATTATTAATATTCATGCCCTTCGGGGTGGGCAGAGAGCACATCCGCCATCTTTTTCTCTTCTTGCATATATCAGGGCTACCGCTGCCAATTGTGCAAGGTTGGGTTAAAGAGGTAAATAACAGAAAACGGAAAATTAATAAGGATAATAATTGTCTCCGAGTAATCACCCAAACAGTAAGGAATTCATAATGTCTACGTTTGACCTTTAAATTGAATACTCGAAGCTTAAATCTAATAGCTGAATTAAACAATATTTTTACTTTTTGTTAGTCCTCATCGATTTATTGGTATTATAAATACACCTTATGTGTACGGACAAACAAGGGCATGTTTACTTTATGAAATGAGGTTCAGAATTTGTGATAGTAGCATATAGATAGCACTCAGCCGAGTCGACTGCCTGCTTACCAATATTGGCGGACAGTGTCGGTCGACATCGGCCGATGTTATCTTATTATTTATAGAAGACGCTAACGAGACGCACCATGTGTCCACGCTGCGCCCGCTTCTAGATGCGGCCACTAGATATGGTACTAGATTTTAGGAATTATCTCGTTCTTATTGTTGTAACGAGTACTTGGAAACGCACGGTACTGTATGTGATGCATTATATGATTACGTATCACACGCGCATTATCGAGGGTCATTGTTTGAGGATAATAAATAGGATCTTTATTATTCTCAACAATGAAATTACGTTACAAAAGTTGCACTCCTCTATTGAACAACAAACAAAAGAACTATTCTTTGTTGTATAATGCTGCATTTTCTGTGAACAAACCGCAGAATTGGTTGACATATCCGAAATAGACAGTACAATTGATGGAAAGTTAACGCGCCTGGCGAAATACACGAAATAAAGAATAGGACAGACATTGTTGTTGATCTTGAAAGTTAGCAATAGCAACCATGTTCATGCTTGGCTTAAATTACTGTAATAATGTATTTTTATAAACTTTTTTCATGCTTTCTTACCAAACCCATACTAGGACCAGGTATGTATTTTTGTACTTAATTCTATTTTTTCCATTATATATATTTTCGTAATACCTATAGTGAGCGTTATGAATAGACCCTGTGACAATTAGAACAAAATACAACCAAGGGGTTAGTAAATAAAGTTGATTAAGGCTTGCAAATAAATTTTCACTTTTACTTACCTTTTAAGTATATACCTAAGTATGTTGTAGACTGCTAGCAATAAAAGTAGTATTTGATTTTCCTATAGGTGTTCTTTTTATAAATGTAACAGTTACATAATAATAGTTCCTACTTAATTCCCAACACTATATTACAGATTAGGTAATTTTGTTAGATTAATTCATAGAGTTTTTGCATCAGACTGAATTGGATCTGTTAAGTAGGGTATGTCCTATAGCGTACCTGTCTACGACTAGATTTATGCTAGATGCTTAACAGTCACTGTAACATTGAACATAACAAAGAACAACACTTACTGTGTGGTAAACTCAGGGTGTTAGGTGTTATACGTACTCGCCCGTACTCGAGTACTGGAGGGCGGAGGGTAACGATCTGGTCCTGAGTGAGTGTGATGTTTCAGTGCGGCTATCTCGAGGGGCTGCGCTCATCACTCGGTGGCTGGACGCAGAAAGTAAAATCATGGTACTGGGGACGACCTCTAGTAAGTGCCCCGGCCTGTGGTCGCCGGAATGACCAGCGATCCGTCCTATCACATCGATTATAAACATTTGCACGAAATTTAAAAAGTCTTAAATTTTTTATTGGAAGTCCTTGCTTCGAAAACAAAACAATTGCTTGATGTTAGAAAATTATTCGGTTATTGTATGTTTTCACTCCTTATCGTTGCACTTCATTTCGGTGTTAATTTTACTTTTTGACATTTTATTTGATCCATACATAAATTTATTTG
Organism: Pelosia muscerda; assembly: GCA_963691645.1. Taxonomy (NCBI): domain Eukaryota; kingdom Metazoa; phylum Arthropoda; class Insecta; order Lepidoptera; family Erebidae; genus Pelosia; species Pelosia muscerda. The sequence continues at coordinate 14,356,790 of OY829100.1, forward strand.
GAAGTAGTGACGCACATTTAAAATATTTGGTTTATCATATCGGTCGAATCATTAGCCAGTAGAGGTAACTTACTCCTAATAATATATCTTGAATGAATCGAGCTAAAGTGCTGCATGAAAATTTAGTGTGAATTGACAAGCATAATCACAAATTTTGAATTTCAAAATTCAGTACCTGTAGATTATAAATAAACATTACGTTTTGTTGTTTCAAAAATATCTCATTTTTGTTTATAACTAGAGCATGGTGGCGTAAAAACATGACGGGACCGAAATACGTTGCAATCTTTAATTAAAAATTAGCATTTCATTTGTAGTTTTTATTTTATTTCCTTTATAAGCATTTTCATTATTTATTTTGTTCGTGACTGCTGTAATTCTCTTTGCCATCATTTCCTACTCAGGTAGGTAAACGGGATATGAACTCTCTCCATGAATACATTTTAACACTTGTAAAATATACCCACTTTAAACCACGCCACCGAGTGATCGAAACGCATGAATCCAAGCCTCTAGCACACATCTCACTTCCAGCTTCTCAAAACATTCGAAGTATATTAATCACTATACATTTTTGTAACTGAGAGGCATAAGGTCGTAAATCAATTTAGCCTGTACCCACCAATCAGTAGCAGGTACCGGGGCTTATGGATCGCCGCCGCATATGTGGCTGCACCAAGTTAAGCTGAGTTACTGCCCTCTGCCACCCAGCTACACATCTCCTCAATATTCTTAGAGCACAAACTTGTACTTAGAGGCTGTATTGAATTTGCTATTTATTAGCATAGTAGACCAGATATTTAGTGTGGATGTGTATAGTTAGTTAATAGGATTTAGGAAAAAGATCCATAAATATCGATATTGTTCTGCATATTTCTGATGTAAATACATTTTCAAGTACTTATTCAACTTTACTTTTAAACTTAATTGCTATTGAAAGATATATTGTATTTCTTACTGTAGTGCTGTATTTTTTACAGGAGTTGGCCCACAACTTATCTCGGAGTTTTGACATGAAGGAAGATAGTAGTGCATTGTTAGAGGAGCGCGGCGGGATTCGGAGGCACCAGTCGATGCAGAGGCTTGGCCATGAGCCACCGCACGACGAGGCGCATGCGGCCCGCGTTGTATCCGACCACCATGGAAATCTGCACATCACCGTCAAAAAGACCAAACCTATACTGGGTATTGCTATTGAGGGTGGTGCCAATACTAAGCATCCCTTGCCTAGAATAATAAATATACACGTGAGTATAATCCTCTTGTAACACATATTAAGTAGAAGCAGAAATTATTATGAATATTTGTACCGCTATCCTTCACTGACTTTGCCTCCAGTGTGGGTAGAACTGAGAATTCATTGGTAAAAATACTCGAATAGGGGATTTTTGTTTTGGATGACAACAGAGAGTTTAATTTTTCTATTTCCCCAATTTTCTAACTTAAAACGTTAATATCTAAGGGATTGCCATTGTCACGACAATTTTTTTTAATAGGCTGTATTCCGAAGATTTATGTTCTAATCAACCTGATCCATTTTCTGATTTTTTTATCGGTGAAAACGATTAAAGGAGATAGCCCACGTAGCTACTCGGAAATGGATCGTCACTATACATATATCTATCTATATATCTATATCGATAGGTTGTGGAGGTCCGATGGCAGTCGCTTCACGGAAAAAAATAGTCAGATCATTATATTCATTAGCCAAATCGGTCAAGCCGTTTTCATGTTATGTCGTGACAACGGAAAACGGGTTTCATTTTTATATATATAGAAGATTATTTCGAAAGGCGATACGGTTATGATCCGTTTGCAAGTTGATACGTCTGCCATGACCCTAGAACATTTTATAACAAAGTAAAATATGTTGTTATGTGTCATACCCACTACTAAGAATATTTTCTGTAATTTCAGGAGCACGGGGCAGCTTATGAAGCAGGCGGGTTGGAGGTAGGCCAGCTGATCCTGGCGGTGGATGGTCACCGTGTGGAAGGCTTACAGCATCAAGATGTGGCACGGTTGATAGCGGAATCTTTTGCACAGAGAGATAAACCGGTGAGTCTTATACGGAAAAAATACACAGATACCTACTTATTATAAGTAGTGATGTGCTGATGTGCCCCATAGTGATAGTGATGTCTGTAGTAGCGGATATCGGATCGAGAAGGAAAAATGTATCGATGTATTTAACAGGGCAACAATGACATTTGTTGAGGAATGCCATTGTTACCCTCTTAATTAATATCTATGTTTCATTCCATAAAGACCAATAATTTATATTTATTAACAAATCTTAATATATATAAATCTCGTGTCACAATGTCTGTCCTCAATGGACTCCTAAACCACTTAACCGATTATAATAAAATTCGCACACCATGTGCAGTTCGATCCAACTTGAGAGATAGGATAGTTTAAATCTCAAATTATAGTCGCAATTTTAATTTATTGCTAATTATTTGTCTGTTATTATTTGACAGTCTCAATTATCTGTTAACTCCAAATGATTCTAACAGATGTCGATACCTTTTGACTGGGTTGAGTAAGTAATCAATAGATGGCGCTGCTATGGTAAATCTACGAACGTGTCATATAAGCTACATTTTAACAGCATAATTACCACGTGTTGTTGACGCTATAAAACGCAGACGAAGTTGCGCGGGTCAGCTTGTAACTAATTAAATAAATAATAAATAAATAAATGTTAATTAATTGGGCTTATGGTGTGACTCAGTCGCGTATTCCAAAAATCTTGTTGGCGGCTCAAAACTGACCCCTGTCTTGTTTCATTTACAGGAGATCGAATTTCTAGTGGTTGAGGCTAAGAAATCAAATTTGGAACCAAAGCCAACCGCTCTTATTTTTTTGGAGGCCTAACATCTACTGTCCCTCCCCGCCAGCGACCCGCCGGCCGCGCAGGGCAGCGCGATGCCGGGGGTCGACCTCACCGCGCACACCACGGAATAGCCAACTCCAACCTGCGCTGTCACATGCTCTTCTGAGCATTACTACCACAGATACAAGGAAAAGTAGACAACGCGAGCTGTCAGCCACTCCGTCGACAATTCTTGTGCAAATCGCTCGATATTGAATGATAGGTACTTAATTCGGGGCACTTCCACTGGGCCCTGGACACAAGAGACTTTAACGTCGTAAAGGATTGGCAAGTGTGCAATGCCGTCCTCGGATATGAGACGAAAGTCGAGACTTATAAGAACGATACTGAAACCTTGGCTCATCGGGTAGTGGCTACAATTTTATAGTCTTGCGTTGTCTATATCTGTGGCATCGACGTACCGGCTATACTGACCGCGTGCGACCAGTCGCGCAACCGGCGAACCGAAGCAGGTAACCAGTAGGCTATACGAAAGTATTGGCACAGGGAGGCGATCTCTTTTTACAATCCGACGAGTCCGAAGCGACGGAAGTTTAGTTACGAAGCACTCTGCCCTACGGGTATTGACGAAATTTAAATATACCTGACCTGGGTATGGATCAGTCCCGCCCACGGAGTCCCCTTGTGAGGCTCTTCGGGTCGGTAGAAGTTTTGTAAATCGTTTTCTAGAAAAGTAGCTATTAATCAGATTTTACCAGTAGGCAGCGACTGAATTTTATAAAGAAAGAATCTCCTACTTTACCGTTTACGATAAGTTCATCTAAAATTCACAAATTGGCTATCACAATTTTATTAAGGAGGTAGAAAAATCGATCAGTTCCGTAACTAATAATAGTGCTAGAGTTGTTAAAGAAATGATCATAATCTTACAATGTTCACTTTCGAGTCGAGTAAAGTTCAATCGGCAACGGTGCTAAGAAAGATAAATCATGTTCAGAAACGTATCGTCCTCGAGTCATGTTCACATCAGTAGTTGTCACTAGTAGAGAGCTTCCGGCCGGTGGGCCGGTTGGTCGCCGGCGCACGCGCTCGCCTCGCGCTGTCTCGGGATATATCGGGCCACCTCGACTCGAGCCATCACTGGCCACCTCAAGCCATCACAGGCCACTTCGAGCTACCACAGGCCATCACGAGCCATTACTGGTCACTTCGACTCATCAAAACACACCTTGCTTCAGCTTGAGTCATCCCGATATATCTCAGGTTCATTGGGACCACCTCGATGCGCCGTATAGCAGTATAGCCGCGCGAGGCGCGAGCGACGCCTCCTAAGCAAGCAAGCACGTGACTACTTACGTCGCCTCGTTCACGGCATATGATTAACCCTCAGTTTGACTTTTCTACATCGCCTCATCCTATCAAAATGATGCATTATTTTCAGAACATATGGAAATTAATTGCTTCAATGTTCAACGTAAAAATTTAACAAATTCATCACATACTTAATTGATCCATTGGTTTAGGTCTAACGAGCCATTAATCCGTACGTTCAGTTCGTCCTCGGTATAGCTTCGTTGAGTTTGCTTAGCGAGAGTAACATAGAAGGTGCGTCAGACATGTCATTCCATCAGGTAGTTAAGCGGTGAGTTTACGAAATTTTGGCGGAGAGGGATTTTAGCCCACTCTTAAATATCTTAGATTTAAGTGAATGTGTGCAATATAATCAAATGTTAGATGTTAGTATCAATAAAGGGTCTTTGGTGTTAATATTTTGGGCAACATGCGGCATCGCTTCTAATTCAGAAACATATTATCGAGATTCATCTAGTAGGCATTTGTAACCGATACATACTAAAAATAGTGACTCTGTGGTAATCTTAAGTAGGTATTATTATCTAAAAATTATCAGTAATTTTAGGGTCAATTGTTAGAGTTTCTTGTATGATATTACCTACAGCTATTTCTGAGATTTTCAGATCATTTTTTGATTATTTGTGCATAGCGTAAAATATATGAAGCATCGCCGCGTGCTGCCCACGCTCCTGTACAAATTTGTGCTCCGTTGTATCGATGTGGGTGTTGCTAGAGCTTTATTATAACGTACAGCAGGCTGTAGATATTGTACACGTTCTGACACTTGTAACGCTCCCATATATTGTATAAATATGTAACATGTTATTATGCAACCTCATTACCCCTTATTATCTCAACAAGTGACCGTTGTAAATATATATTATGATGTCTGTATTTACTCATAAGTATGTAAATATCAAATTTGAATGTATTGTAATATAATTCATAATATACATATTAACGTTAGTGCCAAAAGCATTTTACAATTCTGATTAGCCGTGTACAGATCAATTATGGCAGTCATCAGCATTGCGCCAGTGACGTCAACTCTACTGACATCAACGTTATCTATTACATATTACAGTTTAAGATTGCTAATCACACAATACGCTTTTAATATTAGGATTTGATCATGGTTAACAATTATAATTTTCAACTGCAATTCATTGCGTATTTTTAAACATAAATTCATAAATTTTATACATACACGTGGTACACAGTGACATCTGGAATACCGTTTTAATTGAGAAAATCGAATAGTTTAAAATTCTGTAACACTTAGATTGCGTCTTTTTGAAATACTACCTTCTGTTTTAAACACGAAAATAATGAATATACAGATTGTGCACTGAAACAAAATATATTTTGTACGAGTAATTATGTATAGTTAATTTAAAAACGTATACCTAATTGTATTTAAAAATAACTTATAAGTTTTTATGATGACACTTAAGCGAACATAAAGTTAAAGTATGTGAAGCAGGGTGCGGCAAAGTCCGCCCTTCTATTTGAGTCAATTCATCATTTGTGTACGTATTAAACACGTCAACCAAAAGCAATTTATATGTAGTCATAAGATATTATTTAGCAACAAAGTATTTTAGGTTACCTGGCATATTTAATATGTTGTTCATTTCATTCGCGAACCTGCTAGGTGTTCTATTTCAGATTTGTTTACCAACAAGTAATTAATAGGCTGCTTAGACCACGTTTACAATGTATAGGACTTATAGTGTTACTTACTAATCCTCAGCGCCTTACATGAATGGCAACATGTTATTAACCTAAGTATTGTGAGCCGTCCATTTATTTTGCGTTTAGTTCGTAAAGCTTGAGGTTAACTGAACTTGTGTTAATGTTATCGAATTAGACTCAGTGCGTTGGTAAACATTTCACAATATTTAGATAAATTAAACTTCGCGCAGGTATTTCGTTGAGAAGATCTATGTTGTAGTATGTTGTTAAGTTTGTCGTTGATGACAAAAATATATTGTTATATAGATAATTACATTTTGTTTTATTTACCTATAACAAACACCTTGCATAATAGTTCGAGCAATCACTCACGCACGCACGTACTTATGAAAATGTAGTTTTAATAAGGTATAAAAAGTACTTACAGGTACTTATGGGTACCACTAAGATTACGGGGCCCAAAGCGGACTCTAGACTGGACTGAAAACCCCAGGTGAAACCAGAAACAATCGAAAACTAGAAACTTAAAATGTATACTTTATAGCCCCGACTACTTCTGACTGCTACATGTATTGTAAATGAATATCATTTATTTACATTACATGTAGCAATTATTACTAGTTTTATTGATGCGTAGTATGCCGTGTCTTATTGCGATCTTAATGCACTAAGTAACAATATGGCGCCCAACATGGGCTGTGGTCGTACCGAATAGAACTGTTTACTGTACTGTGCTACTCAAACAATAAATTGAGCAAATATGTTGTACAAAAGATCCCTTGAGTTTCTTGCCATAGTCTTCATGTTTCAATTTTAGAACGATCACAAATTGTCAAGGCCGTGTGTGATTATACCCCTTACGATATTCTTTTGAAGATGTGCAGCGCAATATTGTAAACTAAAACTTCGTACGCATAAAACATTAATAACAGTCATCATCAGTCTATAAGCAAGGAGAAGGTGTGCTGCGCTAAATCAAATACCGAACAATATAGGTACGTAATCGAACTATATAAACACTGATAAAAAAACTGAAAAATTAACAAAGGTTAAATGTTGATATTATATACGTATAATAACAAAAGAAAAAAAAAAAAAAATAAAAAAAAGAAAAAAAATAAAAGAAGAATTATAGAATAGTAAAACATCTGGTACTCAAACAATATAAACAAACCTAGGTACGATATAGATGAAAACGTTACCTGGCGGAAATCCATTACAAAAGCAAGTAAAAGAATTCTTACCAGAGAGGAGATGTTGTATTATGATGTGCAATATTCCGCAAGTGCGAAGGGCAAACCTCGACACGTGTTTCGCCTTTACACGAGGCATCTTCAGGAGCGCTATTTATTGCACATCATAATACCTTTTTTTTTTTTTTTTTTTTTATCGTGCGCAAAATCCCCACGGATACCACCTCCACCAAAACCGATGGAGGTGATTATGTCGGACTCGAACCGACCAAAACGCACGCCGATCATGGGTCCTTGATTGCCGGAGGTGAGATTATACAAGACATATCTCTCGCACCCCGGCAGATCCGGGGACATCTCTGTTGAGATGACCCTCCTCCCCCAATGCGGGGACCATGGTGTCCCCATCTAGCCCCTGGGTATGGGGTGGCATTTTGCGCCATCGCCGTGGCCTGCTTCTGCTAGGGTGACCGGCGGCTCCACCCGTCACCCCCAGGCCCGAACATCATAATACCTACAACATCTCCTCTATGGTAAGATTTCTTTTACTTGCTTTGAAGAGGGCAGTTTGACATTCCAATATACATATATAGTTATCGTTGGAGTGTTGAACCGCGGGTGAGTGGTGGAGCCCTCCTCCCTCCCCTTAATTTTAATATAAACTTATACATTATTTACTTATGTGTTTTTTTTTTGTTAAAGAAGTAGGTTGGGTACAATTTACAACAATGTACATGAACGAGAAAACTATTCCAAATGTGAAATTACGTTGATTTTATAACTAAGGAGGTAGGTATCTATGACTAAATCACTAATAACTGTGTACATACTCTGTAATAACCCTCCTTTTGGCTACGCTGTAGTCGGGTAGTAATCTTTAACATAATTTATTATAGTCTGTTGACCCTTGAATTTGTTACGCTCTGTTTGAAATTATTTATGTAATTGATATCTTGTTTGCATTGTCTTTTGTACCAGAATCATTTGTAGTGACGTACTTCGTAAGGTCAATGTGGGCCTCTCTCGAAGATTGATAATGTTTATCGCAGTTTTGATTAAAACTAGCCTAATTGAGAACTATCCTTTATGACTATGATTTTGTATGAGCCTTCGATCACATGGTCCATGGTACCACCCGCTACTTAATCACATAAAAAGTGTAAAAAAGCAGTAGGTACTCAAGCTCATATAATTGCATGAAAAGCTTATGAAAGATAGTAATGAAAGCTCGATATGGGTTGAAATGTATAAGGACCAATGCCAAATAATAGCATATCGTTTTTATCAAACGCCTTTCAAAATAGTACAAGCAATCACTCACGCACGTACAATACGTAGGTACATATGCCATAGTACGAGTAGGCAGAGGTCTGGAACGAAATAGATAAATGTAAGCAACCATTATCGTCATTATCTATATCGTGTAATTAACCGAAAAGATCATAAACAATCTGACTTATCGTGGTAACGGACTATATTTGAATGTGTATCAAGGTGACAAAAATAACAATGGACCCAACTAACTACCTTGTGGTACGCAGCATTGAGAATGTCACCTAGAAATTTTATATTTTACGAAGAGATTTCGTTTAAGTAACTATAGTAAGTAATATGTTGTGTCTAATAATGTGGTGCAGTGTTGGGGTTAATTCATAAATAGGACAAAATGTAGATAAAAGTATTTGGGAAATATTAATGGTAAATATTATATGGGTTTCGCTATATTATATAACGAGATCAAAGATGTTACATCTTTGATCTTTGATCTCATATACGGATAGACCTTGGATAAACCTGTCTATTGATCTTTTAAAAATATGGACTAGGATATGTTGTGTAAGTGTAATAACTGAAACTTACTTGACAATTTAACTTCGATTGGATTTATTCAGGGCCGTAAATGTTTGAGAATCGCAGTTTTTTGGCTGTAGATCTATAGACCTTCAGATAACTCTATCACTAGTTCCTTGTTTTATTATCATAAGTTACGTAATGTTTATAATATAAACTGACATTACTAATTTTAAAAAAGAACCATTTTCTCCATAGTTATATCTTGCAGTATATTTGGTCGTGCTATCTAACGGTGAGATGAAATTATCTTTAATTGTTAAAATAATTCCATATTCATTTTCAACACAAAAATGATAAACCAAAGTGACATATAATTTTCTTGTTATTTATATGAACATCTTATTACGTCATATACATATTTATACTAAACTGTGGTCACTTTTATTAAACCGGAAATAAGCAGATCTTACTGTTATCATACTTAAGTATAATGTGTGCGTATAAAATGTAGGTACCCTAAATTTCTAATAATAAAGATACATACAGATAATGTCATGAACATTTTTCATTCTTAGTGACAAGTATATTTTATTATATAAATGATAAATTTCATGCTTCAAGTTAACTTCGGTGATAGAGTGGTTTACAGATAAAAATAATTTAAGTATGTCTTTCGAATTTTATAAAAAAATTATAAGGAATAAGCAGAGAAGAAGCACGAAAAACAGAGCTAAAGTTGGCTAACTACCTTAATCAATTCAATATAAGTAAGTTATATCACGGAAATTGTATCAGTACGCATGTATTATATATATACGAATGTTGTATGTAGATATGTGAAAAACAACTTTGTGTATGAAGATATCATCGGACATTATGTTGTTGACATAACAACTTTACGCAAATGCAGCATAGGGCTATAATGATAATATTTATATATAAATGTGTTTACCTAGGAATACAAATCGCAACTTGTTTATTAAATTACAATAATGAGCGTAATCTGTGTTATGTGCAATACTAGGAGCGCGTGCATCACATACGTGCTGCCAACCTTGTAAAAACTATGCCCTTTTTAAAGAACCCTATATTGTAGTCGCTTGGAAAAACAACCTGGAAGCTCTTTCCACAACATTAGCGTGCGTAGGATGAAGTTCCTTTCTAACCTCAGTTTGATTTCGGTAGCAACGTGTGAGGATGTATTCCCAATTTTCAGTTTAAGATGTTATGTTTGTTCGTGATCACCACGGATAAGACAAGTTCCATACCAAATTCTATTATTAAGATATATTAACATTATATTAGCCTACATATTAACAAACGTCAAGTACCAAGCGGTTCGGTGAGTGGAATTCCTTACCGGCGCACATGTTTCCTTCTACCTGCAGTCCCGGGTCCTTTAAGCGGGGCGTGAAAAAGTATCTGATGAGACCGTCAAGCTGAGCGCCACCATTGTAGCACTGAACGTGTTTGCAATGGTGACTCTCTTTCATGAGACTTTGCCTTCAGCTTAACATCAGGCGAAGTGAAGTCAAATTGACGTGCCATAAACAAATATGCCATACGTGCCAAACGTGCCAGATGTGCCATAAAAATTTAAAAAAAAAAAACGTAGAATTAGGTAAGAAACTTGACTGTAAAGTCACCTATCGTGACCTTATATAGAAATGAGCCACCATGTCAGAAAAATAAGTCACACAGTAACTTGCTGATAGACATATCGACCGTTAAATTATAAATAAAATATATGATAATTATAAACGATAAGCTTGTCTATTATATTCTTCATTCGAATGTACCTACCTATGTTATACCATACCTATATTATATTTTAATCTAATAAATGACGTATCAATGGTTAGGTATAATGACAAAGTAGTCGGGATATTAATTTTCATTCATGCCAGACGATCCGTTGATAAGATGTACAATACAATTTTAATCAGTCATTCAGTAAACATCATCTAAGTAAATGCGCATTTGATTCATACTTACTCACTTTATAACTACCAGACAGTTGGGTGTGTTATATTACTATCTTCTTCAATTATAGTATCTTGTGGCATAGTAAGTTACGTATTCTCGATTTTCATTGATACATTTGATTAAATGCCAATGACAATCTGCCCTCACTCAAGTTAGAAATCGGGATTCAGAAGTGATGTTCTGGAATACGAATTTAGATATAAATATATCGTTCTCATTGACTGAAAACCTTCAGAAAACAGGGAAAATGAAACTGCACCCGTATGGAGTTTAGTTTGGGGCCACCACCATCATCCTCATCAACATAATTTCAGACATAGGACGTCCACTGATGAACGCAGGCCTCTCTCGTCATAGCATTGTACTATACTATATTATAGCATTCTATTATATTTCAGCCAAATGTGTCCTGTAATATAGAAAAATAATAATATAGCTTTTATCGGGAAATTGAAGATAATTGTCATATAGAACTTAAAATTAAAGGTATAAGGTTAGAATCAGATAGTGCACTATAGTGATTACTCATTCAGATGATGAATCTCTTCTTATTTCGATTTATGTTCACATGGCTTAAATAAATGATTTAGAATGAACATTCATTGTTCATTCCGGGTGTTTGGTTAAGTCAGAAGTACTAGAAACTTTTTGTTCACCCAAAAATTGCTTCACGTGACTAAAGAGTTGAACGCGTGAAGGGCTGGGAGTTCTGCCTTGACATGACAATACACGGTATCTAAAAACTGGTCAGTTTTCAGAAATCGTGTTTTACTGTCTCTTCTTCACTTCTTCTTGAAAAATTGGCCATAAAATCCTTAATATTACTAGGATTATTTGAATTTCGGCAATTTTAATGCCCAACATGTTCCACGAGAGAACTACCCAAGTGAAAACTTCGCGTCAAAAAGTTTATATTTTAATAATTATGAGAAATAAATATGTACTGTAGTTTTCCCTATTTTCCCTTTTTTTATTTCTCAAAAAAAAATTATAACTTGGAAGAAGATCCTAGCAATTGCAAACGATTAATTAACGTTAACAAACGACTGCCAACCACCTAGCCCCGAGAGGATTGCGCCTCGTCCGTTGCTAAGCAACTGCAGCACCAGCAGCCAGTTGACTGTATCCCATTTTCTTTCTCTTCTTCTTACTGACTCTTAATTCATATTAATCATTAATAATTTATAATAACACTATCTACCTACATTATAAACATGTATTTACATTTTTTGTTGCTACTCGGGACTTTATGGGGGTCAATGTTCTCGAGGTTAACCAGTCGGTACCTACTTATCATATCAACTGGTTGATCTAAGTTGGGTATCAATGATATTAGATGAACAGCAAAAAATCTTGTTTGATAAGAAATTTTGATCTTGTTCAATTGACTTTCATGACTGTGTTTCCCTATTCTTAATAATATTGTAAAGAGGAAAGATTTGTTTCTTTGTACTTGAGAAACTGTGCAACGAATATTCCAACCGGCTCAAGAGTTACACCCACAGTCACAGTGGCGTGCACAGGGTTTTTAAATACCTGGGGTTGGTAATAGGTAGACACTTCAAAGTGCTTGCCTAACTTATTGTGAGTATGCATTCTATAGAGATAAACATACACTACCTGAATCATATAAATTATACCTACCTAGCTAAATCTGTTTTTAAAAAACTTAGTTGATTTGATTCATTGTACGCAGACGCTGAGTGAATTTGTTAGTAATCATTAAAAATTATCGATGACATTGAATGAAAACATTGCATCAGCCGCCATACCAGAAGTACGAGGCTTAATATAGAAAATACCAAGTACCTAAGTATGTCGTAATTCAATATATAAACAATGTTTGTCATTTCTACACTTAATTCATTGCTACTGAAGAAATTTTTTTCTTTGAGATATTCCTTAAAAGGACATTTCAAAATCGGTTTGTCTAAATATGAAACCATTTTATTTAGCCTATCTTCAACGAATTTTTTGGACGAGCATTTTATTGATCACGTTATGTAATCATACTATGACGTCAGATGGAACTTCTACTAAGCCAGCTCATGTAATATGATTCTGAGTCAGAGTTTTCCTTTTGTATCCTATTCGTTGAGTCTTTGCACCTAGATATACCTAGTAACAGTGACCCATTATTGTGATAGTGTTTAGGTATATTCTTGTGTTGAGTAGCAACTGTTCATAATAGGGGATCGAACCAATTTTTACAGTGTTTTCTCTTCTATGTTCACTTCCATGTTCATCTTAATTTTTAAATCCGTTTATGACACACGGTACCTGCTTAATCCAACCTACTAATTCAAAAATTACACCAAGTACGCGTGCCCATAATGACTCTCGAGTCTTACTTTGGGACCCTTTTTATATATGGGTACACATGGATATCGAAGGAGCAGACAATAAGGGGGTTCAAGGGTCTCAGAAATAGTTGTCAGTCTCGCGTAGCTTCGTTATCCAAGCTGATTCAAAATTCAGGTCAATGGTACACTAAAAACGAATATGATAATAAAGTTTGTAAAATAATTTTCGTGAACAATTAATCCAAGGCGTTAGTTTATCGACATTTGTATCAATTTAGGCGTTCACGTTCTTAAAATCTCAGCATACTCTATATTTCCTTTTCTTTTAAACTGGTGATAAGAATATTCGCAGCATCTATACATCAATATTCTTAGATACAATTTTACCTAAAGGTGTATAAATTAGGTAGGTATAAGTACTGTATTTTCTATTTTAACTATACCTATAGGTCACTATTATGTGTATTAAGTAGGTACGTGTACTTCAGTGTAAGTCAATCGATTAGCCTATAACAGTCTCCTGCTGGACATAAGTCTCTCTCTATGTTGAGAGGCTTTGGCCTATTTTCCACGCTAACCAGACGGGTTGGTATAGGACTTTTTTTCTCGCCGTGATATCATATGCTTATTTTTCTGTTACATGCCTGTTTCCCTTCGGATGAGGGGGGGTGGTGATATTCTTCCTCTGTCCCCACACGAATAGGATCATTTAGGTACTATTAATTTAATTTGGATACGGTTTGTAGGCAGGTATACTGGGAAGTGCTTTGACGTAAGCATTTGGTATTCTGATAAGTAAAAGTGAAAAACATAATATCGCGTTATCGATGCCATACTTATTTGTTATGATCAACTACAAAAAATCGACGAATCGAAAAACATTATACTATACTATTATATAACTTGTATTATACATACTCATAAAATAAGCAGGTTCAGATACGTGATTACATCACTAATCGTTGTTGGTTCACACACGTATAAACGGATATCGGATATCTAAGGGTTCATAAACATATATAATGAAGGAATCATTTCTATTGTCTGCAACCCTCTTGTCATACTTTTATCATTAATCAATCCTAATATGCCACTGAAAAAACTGCAATGTCATGTCATGCATATATAAATATTTAGAATGAGAGGGAATCGAAGCCGCGCCTCCTACGTGGTAGTCACATTCAGTACCACCACGCCATAGAGGCCAAATAGCGTTCCTAACTAATTATAATATAGATATTAATACCGAAGACCCTGAGAACTGATTACAATCCAGACATTAGAGGATCATTAAGACGCAATCAACATAGATATACAAGTTGTCCACAGTTTCAGCGTATGACCGATTTTGAGCGACTTCTGACCTGAGTAACCCCTATTGATATTTGCTCCAATTCCATCCGGATTGCGCCTGATCTGTGGCTGCAGATAACAGATACTGTGTGCAATATTTGATTAAGAGGTTTTTGATTATACCTACTACTTAACTCTATTCTTTTATACCACTTATTACCTTATTACGGCCCATCTGCTGGAAAATGGTTATCACGGCCTAAGGACCAACGTTATACCCATGCTGCCGACGATGTAGAGGGGAGGGGGGAGGGATGAAGGTTAAGAGAGTTTCTGTGCTGTCAGTGCAGAAGAGAAAACGTGATTAGGTAGGTAGGACATGAATGACGATATCCCCCATCCTAATTGATCAGTCCGACTAGGGAAATACCTCCGGCCTACAGAATACCGCAACTAATAATAAAATTGTGTTAGTTTCTGGCGGTGAGTAGGGTAGCCAGAGCTCACTGGAAATGTTTTGTGTTGTTATTGGGAAGACCGAGAAACTTTGCTTTTTTGTCTTTTATGTTTAATTTCGATGACCCGAACTTTTTAACTATTGCTGTATCATTAAAATTATTAAACTGTGGGTGAGTGGTGGGTCACCCACTCAAAATTCTCACAAACTTTTCTCAAAAATATTTAAATTTTAAGATCCATCACATAGTAACTCTGCGGTTGAAGATGGTGAAATGAATTGGTTCCATATACTGTAATATATTACTATAAATAAATAAAATATGTGGACGCCATTGATACCACGTAAGGGTAGGATCGGTTCCGCTACTGAAACTATCGTGTCGCTTTTCTACCAGTTTTTTCTGCTCTGTGATATTTCCCGTAAGTTGGATCTTTTTACGACTAGTAACCCAGTTGAGTAGGTATTGTGGTTTACAATGTAACTAGGTGGAACAGACCGGTTCGTAGCCAACAGCAAATGGCCAATCATCTATATCAGTATGTTGTGTTCGTACATAACTATAGGTAGGTTACACTCAACGTTTCTAGCCATAATACTAACATTGGGGTATTATGGTCGGAAACGGTTCTATTCTGACGTTATTCTAGGAACAATATTTTTTTATAAATCAGTAACTACGTTTTCGTCAAACTTATCGAACTAAAGCATATATAGGCTAGTGGATTAAAACTGTTGCAGATTTAGATGCAGCTGAATAGGTACATGCACAAAATTGATAGATTGTTTAAGTTTGCTATAATTATTTCATTTATCTCAAAGAAAAGAAACTAAATTAAAGTACCTACACATCACTTAAGTCTCTAAGGTATCAGTAGGTAGGTACTCTATGAAGCATCTTTCAAAATCACGTACAGAACACCAGTATCCCACAATATCTTCCTATAGGTAGGTATAGGTATACTATTTCTATAATTTGCGTACCTACTCAGCAAATTATTAATTGCATTTGATGATAGGACTTCGCATACTCTGTTTCGAATCAGACGTCTTCAGTTTGAATAATGCAAATGGCAACAGCCGTTAGGCTATTATAAGCTATGGGGTTAATGGAATCGAATAACAAGACGCCTGTGCTGCTAAAACGGGCTAGTGGGCTACTTCAAGATCATGTACATTGCCAATAAATCAAATTATCAATGTGCCTTGCCTTAATATCTGTGATAGGTATGTGCCATAAACATTCTATTTTTCACAATTTTCCGTAACATCGTTTGTAATGAGTAATGACGTACGAAATTATCACGAGAAATCGCTTAACAAAACAAACAATTCATTCCACTTACGTATTATGTAGGTATGTATGGGTCAACATACGAGCAGCATAACTGAATTTCATAGTTCCACATAACGTCACACGCACACCCCACACTCAGTAGCTACGTCATCATACGGAGAAAAACACAATTGACTACGCGCGTCAAGTCTTTTTTTTCAATACAATATATACCTACTGTAATATCGATAACAGAATCATCATACCCAGAAATGACTGCGTGACATGTCAAAATCTTCCGATATTTCCAATGATTTAATATTAGGAGGTATTTGTCAATATTGAAGAAGTGCAAGAATTCGGGCAATATCACCCATTGATTGTACGAGTAACTAACTTATTTATTTAAGAAAAGGTTCTAATTATGAGTGATTTGTTTATCGGATGTTATTTGTTTTTTATGTTAGAAAGAGCAGTGACTTGTCCAAATAATGTTTTGTTTAATAAATTAAACTCTACTCTAAGAGTGTATCTTAGTAGATACTCAGAGTGTATATTAGTGCTAGGTCAAACCCTATCATTTCCGGAACGAATCGTTTTAATGTTTGCATTTTCTTACTATTACCTACTTTACTATTACTATTTTATTACTGATAAACTACCCAAGCAACTACGTCTACGTTACAAAAGACGTGCCGTTTTTGCAACGTTTTTCATTCCTGTTCACACTGGGTGCGCCAAAGTTCACCTAAATTTTCAACTCCGAAAATTGGAACTCCGAAAATGTTCTTCCTAACATTTTTCATCCTAACAATCACAATTCCTAACTACTCTGTCTCTAATGTTTTAATTCCGAATCATTCAACTTCATAATGTTGGTAGCAATAAACATCTATTATACTATTATTTCTTTTCCTATATTTTGTCAACATAACAATCTTTTACACTATTAATGAAAGTCATACCTTTTTTGTTTAGATTTATTTTTATTAATAATAATCAGTATTATTTACATTACTTTTGCGTAACTTTTACAGTTTTAGTTATTTACACATAACATTCCAGAAACGAATCGGTCATATTTATATATAGTTCTTGGTTTAGGTTAGGTTAGAATTGTGACCACAACGCACGAGCCGAGCGAGCGAAGCGAGCGTGCCGCGGTAGCGGCCGGCGAAGTGCCAGAAACAAATTGAAAACGAAAAAGGTTATAAACATAACCGTAAATTAGTCGTATTTTATGATTTTCATTCATTTAAGCCAAAAAATCAGTGAAACAACCTTTAATCATTTCTAAGTATGAGTGACAATATTATGGTAATTATGTTTAGGGATAAAAACGTTAGGATTAAAAACAGTAGGAGCTATAATATTGTATGTTAACGATTTTATTGATAACAATTTTCGGAAACATGAGTGTTATGAACATCGACGGTAGCACTACAAATAGTATGAATAAAAACTTTAGGATGAAAAATTTTAGGAGGAGTGATCGTTCGGATTACAAATCGTTAGGAAGAACAATTTCGGATAAAGAACTTTAGGTGAGTCAATATGGACCCGTTCACACTTATCGGCCGTAGCATGATATTAGGTACAAGCGCGTAGCAAGCAAAGCAAGCAAGAAATGTAAACAAAACCCTAAATAGTAGGTTTTTTTTTAATAATTTAGCTCACCGCTCTACCCAACTTGACTAGGATAAATATTGGGTTAAAATTATATACCTAGTGCATGACGGACATTCTATAATTTTGCATAGGCATTGTTGTACATATTGACACCTTGAATCACAAAAAGCGCATCAAAATCCGTTGAAACAACATTTCTAAACATTTCTAAAATCATAGAAAAAAAATTTTTATAACAGTATTAATGATTTTTTTAAGAGGCACGGACTTTTTTTGTAATGAACAAATGGGTACATGAAACATAAAACGGTGAACATGACCATATACCTACAATCTTTGACCAAATTCATCAAAATATGGACAGTATGAAGCCAGTATACATAATGAAATGCCCTCGCCCTCTCCATATATATAGCTAATGTATATGGAGAGGACGAGAGCATTTGATTATGTGGACCATGACGTACTTCTGCGTGAGCTTTATGACTACAGAATTAGAGTTAACGCTCATAATGTTATAAAATTGTAGGTACCTACAAGATAGAACACAAGTCACTCAGGTAAGTCAAATATCAACATGACGTCTAGAAGTGAAATAGTATACACATCTAGCCCCAGATCATTATTATACGGTGTTCCTCAAGGATCAGTTTTGGGTCCACTGCTATTTATATGCTACATTACCGATTTTCCTTAAATAATCCCCCAGCCAATGTAAATATTTGCTGACGATATCACGGTCATATTTAATACTGGTGGCTATAAAGAAATTGAATATGATAGTAATACAAGCTTTGTTACAATTATTGACTATAGGTATTTATACCTATAGTCAATAATTGTAACAAAGCTAACTATTTAAAAATTAATCTGACTAAAACGAAAACCATGTGTAGTTTTTTGGGGTAATACCACAAATATTACTGGTGGTAGAAATTTGATGCCACAAATTTGTCACAAATTTCGACCGGGTTGGTACCACCGTGCACATATGCGCAAAACCCTTCATAGTAATCCAATCTCGGTTGGATTGCGTTCAGGGATCAGCAAGTGCATAGCCGGGCAGAGGTGATGGTGGTCGCAGTACTAGTGGGACCAGTGGGTCTTGGCGTAGTCTAGTGAGAGTGGCGCGGGGCGATCCGCCGACCAGGGATACCCGTAGAAACGGTGGTGCCGCTGGCCGCCCGCGGTATAGTACAGGGGCCCAACCGGGGCTAACCACCCCGGGAGGCTGCCTCACCAGGCCGTGCATAATCTCGATATGGTTCGTCGTGCCGGTTGGTGACCGGACGTGGGACTCCGGCGACCATATTCGGGGGGGTACGGGGGCCCTTCCGATCGGCGCGTCGGCTCTCGCCACTCCTCACATTCATAGACAAAACCAATCTCCCGCGCTTTGTCACGCGGTACTGTAACGACCATCATCTCTTTTCACGCCTCCTCTTACCCCCTCCATGGCAGTGCAAAATAGAGAATATGGCAACACAGCGGCTCTTCGTTTTCCCACAAATTCGCTATTTGAGGTGGAGTCCACGAACATCTGTGGGCTCCATGCAAACCTCAACGCCGTCCACCAACATCTAGAGACGGCGAAACCAGCCATGCTTTTTCTCACGGAGACACAAATATACCGCCCTGATGACACGACCTACCTGCTCTATCCCGGCTATGTTTTAGAGGAAAATTTCCGTGCCAAAGCCGGGGTATGTGTGTTTGTTAGGGCGGATGTTTGTTGTCGCCGTTTGCGCTGCCTTGAGGACCCATCCTTTTCTGTCCTGTGGGTACACGTAGACCATGGCTGTAGGTACTAGTCAAATCTATGTGTGCCTTTACCGTTCCCATACTGGAGATGCCGAGACAACTCGACTCTTCGAATATCTGAGTCAGGCGGCAGATGATGCGCAGGAGCGATTTCCGAACGCAGAATTGGTATTTTTGGGGGACTTTAACGCCCACCACGAGATCTGGTTGGGCTCCTCCAAAACAGACCATGCGGGAAGAGCCGCCCACGCGTTCGCTCTGGCTCACGGCCTGACCCAACTGGTACACGAGGCCACCAGAATACCAAGAGGGTCAGCCCAAGCACCCTCTTTGCTAGACCTTCAGCTGACGAGCCACCCAGACCAGTACAATGTTTCGGTGCATGCTGCCTTAGGCAACTCCGACCATTGTCTGGTCTGTTCCAAGGTGCCTATGATAGCGCCCCCACGACCAGTGCAGGGAAATCGGCGTCTCTGGCACTACTCGTCAGCGGACTGGGATGGACTGCGAGACTATTTTGCGTCCATCCCGTGGGTTGAGCGCTGCTTTGAAGGTAAGGACCCATCGGATAGTGCAACTGCTGTCGTCGGTGAGATCAGTCTGGGTATGGAGTACTATATCCCATACACTGATGTCACCGGTGCCCGTGGAGTGCGCCCATGGTTCGGGCGCGAATGCGCAGAGGCTGTTCGCCAAAAACAGTCTGCGTATCGTGCTTGGGTAAGGGCGCGGGCTACGCACGATTCCAACCTAGGGTACTTCAAGGCAGCGTACAACAAAGCCACTAGGGTCTGCAAGAGGGCTTACGTCAGAGCGGATGCCCAGCGCATAGCACGGGTTGGTCAAGAGCTGGTGGCGCATCCCACGGGCAGCCGTGGCTACTGGCGACTGGCCAAAGCCGTGCAAGCCAACTTCTGCCAGCCTTCGCTGCCCCCCCTGCGTAACCCTGATGGATCCCTGGCCCATGAGCCGCAAGAGAAAGCAAATTTGCTGGTTAATCTCTTTGCGGCCAACTCCCGAATCGACGACTGTGGTATGCAGCCTCCGACACTACCCAACAGTGGCCACGCAATGCCTGATATTCGTATCAGGCAACGCGATGTCCGAGCAGTGCTGCAGTCACTCGATGTCCGGAAAGCCAGTGGTCCGGATGGTATACCAGCGGTGGTTCTTCAAAAATGTGCAGCGGAGTTGTCTCCAATGCTCACGCGGCTGTACCGACTTTCCTACATTTCGGGTACAGTGCCGACGGCGTGGAAAGAGGCGAATGTACAGCCGATTCCCAAGAAGGGAGATCGCTCAGACCCAGCCAACTATCGGCCCATAGCCGTCACCTCAGTGCTGTGCAAGGTCTTCGAGCACCTTATCAACACACAGCTCATGCGCCACCTAGAGGATTACTCCCTGATTAATGACCGACAATATGGTTTTAGGCCGAAACGGTCAACGGGTGATCTTCTGGCGTATGTTACCCATCTTTGGGGTGAGGCTATGGACAAGCATGGTGAGTCACTGGCTATTAGCCTAGACATCGCCAAAGCGTTCGATAGAGTCTGGCACAAATCGCTTCTTTCCAAACTACCAGCCTTCGGTCTGCCTCTTAGACTGTGCAATTGGGTTGCTAGCTTCCTGCAGGGGCGCCGTATTCGCGTTCTCTGTGATGGACGAGCATCGGAGTTCCTGCAGGTAAATGCTGGTGTGCCGCAGGGGTCCGTCTTATCACCCACTCTCTTTCTTCTGCATATCAATGACATGCTGTCCACCGGCAGCATCCACTGCTATGCAGATGATAGCACTGTACACGGGAGCTACCACGGACATTCTGCGGCCAAGCAGTCCGATATAGCGGAAAAGAGGCGACTTCTTGTCACTGGGCTTGACCGGATCCTCAATCACGTTTCCCAATGGGGATCTGAGAACCTGGTCGAGTTCAATGCCAAGAAGACGCAGGCATGCGCGTTTTCAACAAAGACATCTCCTTTCCTTCCTCCTCCCACTCTTCAGAGCACACCACTGCCATTACAGGATAACCTCAATATACTCGGTATGGACGTGCGCTGCAAACTGAACAACAAGAACTATATCGAGAGCATCATCAAAACAGCTTCGCGTAAACTCGGAGTCCTGAACAGAGTGAGACGTTTTTTCACGCCGGAGCAGCGGTGTCTTCTTTATAAGACACAAATTCGCTCCTGCGTGGAATACTGCTCGCATCTCTGGGATGGCTCCGCAAAGTACTTATTAGATGCTCTCGACAGGTTGCAGCGACGTGCGGTCCGCATTATTGGGAGTCCTGAGGTCACAGAGTCCCTCGAGCCTTTGCAGATGCGTAGAGATGTTGCGTCCTTGGCAGTATTTTACCGTATCTACCATGGTGAATGTTCTGATGAGCTCTTCCAACTAATCCCACCCTCCCCTTTCCTACACAGGACAACGCGTGCAGGGCTTAGGTGTCACTCGCATACGGTACAGAATATTCCATCAAGAACCAAGCGGTTCGGTGAGTCTTTTCTCTGCCGTACCATTAAGTCCTGGAATTCCTTGCCGGCGCACGTGTTTCCTTCTTCCTACAGTCCCGGGTCCTTTAAGCGGGGCGTGAAAAAGCATCTGATGAGGCCGTCAAGCTGAGCGCCACCATTGTAGCACTGAACGTGTTTGCAATGGTGACCCTCTTTCATGGGACTTTGCCTTCAGCTTAACATCAGGCGAGGTGAAGTCAAATTGACGTGCCATAGATAAAAAAAAAAAAAAAAAAAAAAAATTAACGACGTATTCATAGCCCAAAAGAAATGTGTACGAACCATCTGAGAGTTTTCAGATTTCCAGAGTCTCAATATCCTGACCCTGCCATCTCTCTATATCTATGAAGTAAACATGTTTGTAAAGACTAATATGCACTTATTATACCGCGTACAAGTCAATGTCGCTCAGACGCAACGACTTTCTTGCATAAGAGCGTACCAAAGCTTGACAATAACTTACCAGAAGACATAAACAAGTGTAAAAATGTTCTTGAATTTAAGAATAAGCTTGGCAAATTATTATGTACCAAAGCGTATTGCTCTGTGAATGAGTATCTAAAGGACAAATTTTAACTCTTCACAAAACTATGATTAATACTATATGAAATGACTTAAAATATAACACTTGACATACTTTACTTACTTTGACATTTTTCATGGGACTTAATTATTTTATAACACTTTACATACCTACCTAATTACTATTTTGACAGTCTTCATGGGACGTAATTATTCTGATATTAATTGTATTTAAAATTACTGACCTAATTAACTAATTGGAATTTGGCATGTAGGTACATGTTTATATATTTTGTGTGAATAAAATTTAATTTCAATATTTCGTATGCCTTCGGCGGAACATTATTCAGCTAGTTCTATTATTATTATAACATTTTTTGTGTAACCTATCCTTCAAGAAATAAATAAATTTGAATTAATTAACAAAATATTATTAACTAACTCATACAAGACCGTCCGCTACACTTGTAAAACCATCCCAAACTTATCCCAAAACCAATGAAATTGTAAATCTGTTGGTAGTTTACAGTTACCAAACTTCGGACTTCGGATAGCATAGAAAAATATTAATAATATAATCTTTGGATACCTTCGTTTGTGGATCTAAGTGGCATTAATTTTTAATATTATTATATTGAATCCCTTTTATGGTCGATTAAAGAGGAATTAAAGTATCCAATCCACAGCCTAGATCCACTTGTGATTGTGATTCACAATTTTTACCTATCGCTCCCTGAGGTAGTTTGTCTCTATAAACATCATTGTAATTAGCTAAAGGGTGCTCTTGAAGGAACTGAGCTGAGCCATATTGTACCATGTCCCAAAAATGGTATCCCAAGTCTAGAAGTTTATTAAGTACCTAGGTATATTTCACTCTAAATATGTCTAGAACTAAAAATATAAACAAAAATATTTTTCACTCAATGAAGCTTACGTCATTTATTATGGCAATCTATGTAACAGGCAAACAAGACAATGCGTATGACTATGACTCAAGGGTCAAAATGTCAGGCAGCAGTAATAATTATTTTCATGGAGAGTACAATCTCTTCCCATAAATATCTGTCAACACTAGGAAAAGGGTTCTTTTTACCGTACCACAATGCTTAAGCTTTCGGCTTTACCATCGAGAGTGAACTCAATATATCATTTAGCTGAGCTGTTTTACCTATTTCTATGATGAGACATGAGAAAAAGATCATTATTGGAAAATAGTGTTGGTAAGACTTAATCGCCGTCAGAAGAATCGTATCTTGATTGCTGTTTAGATACCCTTTACAAAATAGTGTCGCTCGGTCCACATAATAACATCTCATATCTACAAGTTCAATTTGTTATGGAGAGCGAATTTAAATGTAAAGTGCAAGCTGATGATAACAGTGTTTACTTCTCGTTGCTATTCTGTTTTATGACGTTAAAGAGTGATAAAACTATATACCTACCTAGTTACGATAAAGCAATCATTGAAGTAACACGAAAATGTTTGATAAGAAATTTGCAACCCTTCGCTCAATACACAAATTGATGCGAGAGGTTGGGTATTTTTGTAGAACATTTTGTGAGGTAGGTACCTACTCACCTCAAAACATGTTAAAAAGTTGAACTCGCAACACCGTTACCGACACCTCACACATATAAGTCAGTATGGGCAAAGTTTCCACTTTTGTTAGTACTCCCGAAGTCCAACTATTTTATTATTCTGTGGCGATCCTTAATAGACAAGTAATAAATTAGTTTATCATTACAAACTTAAGATCAAAGTTACAAGAGAGTTGCAAGATTAGTCAAGTCGCTAAATATTGAATAGGTACCTACCTACTTTATTCGATACTAGCAGTTACCAGCGGCATAGTCCGGCCCGTGTGGACTGCTGACCCTCCCCGATAGCATGATGATATATGGCCCATCACCTTGGTTGTATGGTCGTTGCTTCATTTAAACAAGTTTGCTAGGACTGAGAAATAATGTCTCCTACAGTCTCCATTTTGCGAACGAAAAAAAAAATAGACTTCTCTATCTTTTCTTAATTTGAGTGCTGCCAAACTTATTTAGGTTTTGTAACAACAGAATTCAATTAATTTTGGCTTAAATGCATGTTATGATATGATTTTATTTTATGATATTATCATCTGTTGATCGCTATAAAAGTGCAATACTTATTTATCAAAACTTAATAGAACAACATGAAAAAAGTGAACTCATGAGAATTTTTGCCTTATTATTTACTTCATACTTTTAAACGAATTTCTACCGGCATTCGATGGGATACTAATTGTTCGGTACTACAAGAACTAATATTAAAGATGGACTGCAGGTGTGCCAACCCTATCTTACATATTTACTATCATATCAATCGCTCTAGGTGTGAGAACCTCCACATTCTACACGCATTATAAAGTAGATACCTAACCATGCAGTCTCATAATCTTGTGAAACGCTTTTATTCAATAGCCAATTCAGTGTGAACTGATAATATAGGCAATAAGTAAAAATATAGTTTATCTAATTTTTCAGATAATAATAAGACGATGAGTCGGTTCACTGACAGCGGTCACCTGATACTTGGAATTTTTATGAAAATGTTTTACCAAAGTTATCGTAGCTAGTCATTAAATAACTGACGTTCAAAGAGATGGAGATACCAATTGTGTATTTTGTCATTAAATCCATAACATCATTATCTTAGTGTTGTTCCTGGTTGATTTCAAGGTTTTCGAACGTACTATCTTCTTTCCAGAACATTTATGTAGATGATATTTAAATACGTTCTAGAGCCCCACTGGACCAACTAACGAAAGGTGTCAACACTATTAATACTAACCTGGCGTTGATATGCAACTGGAGTACCTTGCACTGTCTTGAGATTAATCCATGCAAGACACTAGTCAGTGTTAGTAGCCCTAGGATGCAGATACATTAAGGTGAAATGGTCACTCTCAAAGTACCTAACTTGTAATGGATTAAGTATCCCTTTTGAGTGGGCGAGATGTCACATAACCCATAGTGACAAGGTTAAAAACCTAAGTATACTTATGGATAGGTAATTGTTTATCGTGGGGTCCAGAAATGCAGGACCTAAAGTGTAAATATTTTGCTACGTCGGGGTTCTAACACAAGTACCAGAATTTCCTACCCACTGTCATGAAGATTGCGCTTTCACAAACTTCTTTTCCCTATTTTCAACTATGCTGATGCAAAACCAACTTAGTAAACTTTAGAGACTCTTTAGGATATACGATTCATATTCGCAAATATGAGCATGTTTCTGAATTTCGACACAAGCTCAAGTGTCACGTCCTTGGTGTTCAATATTTTATTTTATTTCCTAACTCAATCTTACCTCAAACAACGATTTGAATTCTTATACCAGAGGGTTTTGAGATCATCAGAGAACACCCCTGAAAGCAGTAGGTACATAGAAGCTGGTCTGATCAGAATGACCGGCCCAGGATGAGGATGCCATACACAATTTGACGCCACTTAAAGATACAACTGTTTTAGACAGGCTGGAATTGGTTTGCCAGGTACAAGTGTAGGGTTTCTATTTCGTATTTTCCCCAATAATCGTCAACAGCAGGTAACTAACATTATATTTCAACACAGCATTAGGTTGGCGCTAATAGCATACCTCACTAAACTATGAAATAGCAACAAAACAAAAATATTGCATCATTGTTTATATACAACCTAAGATAATTTTGTTAACTCGCAATCGAGAAACCTTTTTTCATCATACTACAGGTATCTAAGTATATTTTTCATCTATGGCCTGTTATTAATTTACAATTCAATTATTTAAAACGTAAATCGATAAGTGGATAATAAACATGTTCTATGCTTGACTTTTGGTATTACTCATAATAACCGAGCGGGGGGTTAGACGATGGCGCGGGCGCAACCCGTGTGCAAAGTAGGTACGGTCTCTAAAAAACTACATACATACATATTATCTGTATTTTATCATTATTCACGTGCTTATAAACAAGATGTCATCACGTGAGGTAACTTAACATTACAACTACTACTACTAGCAACAGTGGATCACAGACAATCTACATTTCTCGGACAAACAAGACAAGCATGTCTTGCTACAAAAAATAACACTGAACTAATATTTTTCAGTAGTAGTCTAGAGAACTTTCCTTAATTCTTTATTTGATCTAAGAATCTAAGTCACATCCATATCATGTGCAAGCTAAACTATAAAGTAGCATAGCAGCATAATAACCACCCTCACCGGCTCCGGGGGCGGATCCATTTTGCGCACGAATAAAATAATAAAGCAAGACATTAAAGAGGTGGGTCATTGCTTATCTATATAGGTAAGTAGGTACGTTAATTATACAAGCATAGAGGAAATGATATAAGTATTTTTTAACAACAAGCTGTAATAGGGCTTCAATATTGTGTAGGTATCTAGATAAAGAACATTGTTCTCTGATTGATTACTGAGAACATTTATAGCAGGGTCGGTGTAGGTAGGTACCATCATGTAGATTCCGTTTTTTTATATTTTTTTATTGAGGATAGGCTTACGTTTGACCACTATCTCACCTGATGGTAAGTGACGATGTGGTCTACGATGAATCACGCTTGCCTAGAAGGACTCCTCTCGTAACTTGAATATTCCCAAGTTATAGCTTTCCGGAAACACAGATTCGGGCAGGGAATTCCACTCCTTAACTGTACCTACGCATGATGAAATAGGTACTTAATGCCATTAAAATGCTTAGATACCAAAAAAATTACAACTTTTGTCGTCTTGGTGTATTTTAACACAGGTCTATTTAACAACTCGCACGCATGTATATACCTATACCTTTATTAAGCATAATAACGTAATTAAATCTTTACGGGAGTAAAGGTGAAAAACACAGCTAGATGTTAAAA
This sequence comes from Pelosia muscerda, assembly GCA_963691645.1. Lineage (NCBI taxonomy): Eukaryota > Metazoa > Arthropoda > Insecta > Lepidoptera > Erebidae > Pelosia > Pelosia muscerda. Next base: position 14,384,300 of record OY829100.1, read on the forward strand.
GGGACAAAATATACCGTTACTTCCTACCTGCTCCAAATATGATAGCTACTAACATAAAACGCCAACCGCTGCACGCATAGCGCGCTCAACTAAACCATGAAGTAGCAACATAAGAAAGTATTTCATCATCACCTATAAACCGCTTGCAACTGTTGTATCACTTGCCTAGCAACGCCCGTTTTGGCAACCTTGCACATATCATAAAATGTTATATATTTTTTAATGATATTAGGTTTGTTTTAGTTGAATTAGTTACCCAAGGGTGTATGAATTTATTGATATAGCGTTATACATACATACATATAAACTCACGTAGGCAGAGGTGCTAGCACCCACATTTCGCCAGTTTATGCTTAGGTCCCAATGTAATAGGTGGCGAGCCTATTGCCATTAACCGGGCACTTATAAACCTGCGATAAATACACACCCTACCTGTTTAAAATGCCATGCCATATAATAAAATAGCACGCTCAACTAAACAATGAAGTAGAAACAGGACAGTATTGCATCATCATCGTCTATATGCCACTTGTAAATGTTATTCGCACGTTGCTTGTCTCCAACTCTGGCAACATTGCAGATGATGCACAACATAATAAAAAAATTTGCAACTGCGGTTCTATGTAGGGCGGAGAAGTATGATAATAATTTTATAGGGTGGAGAATATTGTGGTTATAATGTTTCCAAATTGGAAGGAGAAAGTCCGCTGTGTCAAAAAAGAATAGTAAAAATATAAAACATTCGTGGCACGCTCAGCTAAATCATGAAGTAGCAACATCATATAGTATTGCGTCATTGTTTATATACAAGCATAGATAAAATAATATATTTTCAATACAAACTAATATAATCATACAAAAAAAAATATGAGGATGATGTTTATATTAGCATATCCGCTTTTTACCGCAGCTGTTCCTCGTTAGACTGTTTTGATTAGATCTTATTATTTAGCCATTTTATTATTTTTGACTAGCTGATCCTCTGCTCAGCACCAGTTGGTTGTATATGTATAAACCTTCCTTTTCAATCACTCTATCTATTAAAAAAACAACATAAATATCCGTTGAGTAGTTTTAAAGATTTAGGCATACTAAGGGACATAAGGACATAGGGATATAGCGACAGAGAATGCGACTTTGTTTTATACTATGTAGTGATTATTTGTATACGATCGTCACTTGTAAGCTACTTGTAAAAACTACAATATACAAATACGTTACCTACCTACCAGTGTAAACCCTACAGCGAATACGTAGGTTACTACATATTATGGCCATATAATCTGATATATGGGAATCTAAAGGAGTAGTGAACGTTTAATTTATTACATATAGATACACAAATCTGCAATAATAACTTATGATAAGAAACTGAAGTGACGAAGGATCGTCACAACGTACGTCATCGAAAACACAAACTGCTGAAATTAGAAATGAGGCGAACAACAAACAACTTTATGAACCATATATAATGCTACCTTCTTATTTACAAAAAAAAATATGGGGCGTACCCAGTACCTACCTAATAACTGCTAGAAACATTGGCTTACTCTCGCTGACTCTACGACGGGGAAGTCCTCAGTAAAACCCTCGATTGCCGATATGATCTAATGGCTTAAAACATTTCTAAGAGCAAATATCTACTGATATAATAAATAATAATATTAAGAATTATGAAAGGTAGGGATATAACAAATAATAATATTAAGCACCCACCCCTGATAAAGACGTTGGCAATTACAGGTTCTAGATTCGCGTCCATGGCATTCGTTTACGCGAGCCTCGTGCTACGCGCGCGTCGCAAGATAAGAACCACATTACATCAGATCGTGGCCGGTCAACTTGGCGCGTGCGCACGCTTACAAGTTCACTATATAAGTAGCCGCATCTGTAAACAGTACTCATTCACAAATCGCGAGTAATAGATGACAGGACGATATTAGTTTGTGGCAATGTTCTACGCTCTCATGCATTATACTACTGTCGTGAATAATAAACTGAATTACGAACAACTGTGGCACAGTGACAATTGGTGTAATAGTCATCCCCCAAGATTCGAACATCAGCAAAGATAACCCTGACTCATCAAATCGAGTGCATCGATAAGGTAAATATTATTTATTTACAATCTAACGTTTTACGATACGAAGATTAGATTGAAACAAGTAAACACATATTTTAGCGATTTTAATGAATTACTTTAATATTATTTTATCTGGTTATACATTAAAGGTCAACGGCTGACATGTTTTTAGTTTAAGTGACGTGTAATACTAGTGATAAACTTAATCTGTCATTTTTTTACTTTATTAGAGACGATAGTACTTCTTATCAATCTTAGGGGTCACAACCAACGTAATGAATGATAGTCTTAAAACTTCTCACTGAAAAACCATAACGAACGCCCAGGCTTTATATTAGATAGCGTTACCAAATCCTAGCTGGTCTAGATGTAACCGGATCTATGTTCAAAGTATCATATTCAAATTTTCACGCTCTGATGCTTTGGCTCAGGGCTACCACGCATTAATGATGTATTTAATGATTTGCACTACACACTGACATTACAATCACCTGGTTAGCGGCTAAACTACTATGTAGATCCACACTTCTCAGCAGCCCTAAGGTTTAATGACTATGCGGAGACTAATAAGGTTTCATAATTTCTTTACAGTGACAAGCTGTTGATCAGTCAGTCGTGTCTAGATCATCGGATCGGCCTAACGTGTAGTCAAGAAGGAGATTAGAAGTTGAAAAGAAGCAACCGAGTAACGAGTTCAACTATTGAAATGGCAACTGTACAGACCCACCCTGAGATGAGCCTGTCGTCAGCGGCTCGACCCGCCCAGCAAGAACAATCTGAAATCGACCTAATGGCCCTTACGATGGCAGCGCTTCGTTTTGTAAACCCATGGACGGTGGAGTCAAAGGCGAGCCACTGGCAATCCAAAGTAGTACCCGGCTCACCTGAAGCCAAAGATCGTATTATCACCTTGGCCGAAGTAAGCCGACATGACTCGCCGCAAGACTGCTGGGTAGTGATTTACGATCGAGTATACGACATCACCACGTTCTTTGATGAGGTGAGTTCACATAATATTTAGCTAGAATAAAATACTAAGAAATCTGTTCAGTCAATCCAGAGATATTTGAGAGCGAAACACTACGCAGTCATTTCAGTTTCAGAACTAGAACTAAGTCATATTATATGACTTAAGTCTAAAATGGCTCTTCCTTACGAAATAGAATAGCTTAAAATATTATCTTACTTCCTTATTACCTACTTAGAATGAACTTAAACATAGTAGCGAACGTAAATGTAAGATGCTTATTGTTTGAATAAATTTTAATTATTTAATATCTATTGTTATAGCACCCTGGTGGAGCCGACATCATGTTCGAGTATGCAGGTGCAGATGCGAGCACTGCTTTCAGAAGTTCCGGACACTCGCGTTTAGCAAGTAAAGCACTGGAACGTTTTCTTGTGGGAGAGCTCCCTATGCAAGAGCGCATGTACCGGCGGCCAGGCGGTATTAGACTTAGCGATATACCTGACTAGTACGAAGAAGCATTCTGTTCAAGCAAGATAATAGTTTAAATATTAAACTATGTAACGGTTCTCTATAATTCTTTATTTTTTAAAGAATATTTATTCTTTCTAATTAATATTACATTGGATTTTAAAATAATTCTAAGTTGATGAGCTTTATTTAAATTTATTAATTAGTTTTATATTTAAGTCATTAAGTTTAACTGTTATATTATTTTACATTTCATAAGTAATATCCGCGATAAATTAATTTTGCTAACAATAACTTGCTTATCCGAATATTTGAACAGAGTTGTCGCTATCCTTCACTGTTAACCTCACTGAGTAATAATGTCAGGAGCTTCGATAGCGCGGTCGTGTCAATATTCATAGATACTTACCTAAAATGAGCATGTACCTATTATTTTCACAAGAAATATGTGTTGCTATGGTACCTACCCAGTGGATACTTTAGTATTGTATATATTTGCATTTATAGATAAGTACTTGTTATTTTATAATTTGGCAAAACAGATATTGTTAGTTCAGAGAGTTGTTGGTATGCATTTATCTCAGATACGACCTTGAAAAACTTATGTATAAATGCCAACGACCCTACATTCTGAATAAGTTGAACTATTTTTTGTCTGGATCGCATCTTTAGATAAAACAGTATTAAATAAGTGGCGATACTTTGTCCTCCCCTAAGTTCCTAATAAGTGAAATGTTGTAATTTTGTTTTAATAATTATAATAAATATTTTCATTTACCTACACACGTATTTTATTCAGTTCATAAATTTATCCATATCTAGATCCAACTTGGTACTAGCTACAATGCATGAAACGCATTACATTGCATTGCTGGTAACTTTCGGTCTTTATCGGATAACCTCCTTACCAAGAAATACCTGCTAATATGATTCTTCAAATACCCCCCAAATACAACTGTCTCCATAGCCTGGCTTGGTACTGAGATACCAGTAAAGACCATTCTGGCACTATCAAATTAGTAATCTAAGGCATGTGAAGTATTTCAATAGTTTGAAACTACATTACGTGCTTATGATACCAATTCACGATTTATAAGATATTGCCGATAACAGTGACGAGCGATAACTCTTCAGATTACGAGGAAAAAACTTATCTTATAGTTAGGTTAGTTATACTGTTAACTTAGATACTAGATATTAACTGAAATATTTGGACAATGTTTTTAATTTAAACGAAAAAACGTTAAAGTTTAACATCTCTGAATAAGTCGTCTCTGCATAATTTAACGTCAGTAATAACGAAAGAATCTTTCGGATTGCTCCCCGTTTTATAATATAATAATAATAATAATTTATTAACCAAACCAAAAAAGAGGTACAGTATGTATAACATTGCTTCGTAAGCACGTTTAAAGACGTCCATAATCGACAAAATTGATCCACAATAGCAAATTTTCTATCATTTCTCAATATAGTTATTTGCTAAAATGTCTATCTGCAAAACAAACAGGCTTGGAAATGATCTGCTTGCTCACTAGACAAAACATGGTGTTCCGCAGGGTAGTATGTTGGGTCCACTATAATATGTTGTTACTACACTACATAACATAAATAGCCATGCTTCTGCATTCGAGGAGGACCAAAAGATTAAACGAAAAGAAGCAAGAGTAACCATCACCCTATTGCCATTTGTTAAATGAAAGGCGTTTTAAAATTGATACGCAGTTAATGCACTATTTTAATTTTTCACTTCTAATTTTACGGTCCAAACGTCATAGTACGAGAGCCCACGGCCAAAATTTTTGTCTCATAGCAATACGGCCAAAACCGCATCAAATCGATAGATACGATTATCCTGAACTCGAAAATACCAATATCAGACATTTTCCGCGTAGCGTTTGATCTGACCGAATTTTCAAAATTGTCAAAGAATTTTACCGAACTGCATCATAGCAATATGTCTGATTTGCAGACTGTAGTTGAATGATAGTTCTAAGATACCGGAAACATATTTTTCAGACGTTAGTGGTGTAGCACAAACCCGTAAAATCACTTAAAAAAATTAAAAATGAGACAATAAAAATGTCTCATAGCAATACGTCTGAAAATCTTTTTTATTAGTAAATGGTTATTTGATGCGAACAAAACAATTTTCAGACGGAAATGTGAACGCATTAAATTTTGAGACCGTTTTGAAAATGTTAACAAATTTTACCGATCGGTATCATAGCAATATGTCTGAAAATTGTTGGACATGATAAAATAAGTTGTCCACATGTGCAAAAAATTTATATCAGACAAATTAAGTGTAGCATCTTCTCTATCAGACAACTTTTCGATACTCAGATATCATTTAAAATCGTATTGGGGCATCTTGAATTTTCTGTTAGTTTGTAACAGTGTAACAATGAATACGTTGCGACCCTAAATTTATTAGATGATAATTAACAAAGAATTTACCCGAAACCGTAACATTGAAGTTGAAGGACTGAAATAAATCGCACAAAAGGAAACTGGGATGAAGTTTAAACAAAAACGGTTTATTCAAAGTTACAAAATATTCTCGTATTCAATCGCTGTCTGTATTAATTCAATCGTATTCAATCTGTTTTTTGGAGTATATGCTACACTTAAAGTGTCTGAAAACAGGTTTTTGGTAATCATGGCAGCAATACGAAAAGTTGAAAAAAAAAATTACCCGTATTGCTATCATACAGGTCGGCTAAATTTGTTGACATTTTCAAAAATGCGCTCAGGCTATATGCTCCGCGCAAAATGTCTGAAAACAAACTTTTTCGTAATACAATTATAAAATCTATGTACATTTTCACTATCAGACGTATTGCTATAATACCGACTGTCTTTTTTTTTGACACAGCAGAAATGGCCTCCCACGCAGTTGCTACACTCTCGACCGTTACTACACACCTAGTCGGATTCAGAATCATACAATCTAACGATTTTATAGGGTTTTTGCCGTATTGCTATGAGACATGGTTTTGGTCGTGGGCTCTCGTACTATCAGTTTCTCAATGAGCCTATAATAAAATGAGTTAAATTAAAAATTTGTGTCTCGATGTCAAAAGCATCCATCGTCGTGAGATGAAATTGACCAATTAATTGGTCGTCGTTTTTTGGAATAGAATAGAATGTTTCATGTAAGGAATTATACGTATTTTAACGTATATGTCAATCGATGACGACTACTCAACGAATGACTTAAAGAATGTTTTGTTCTTCTAGAATGTCTTCTAGAATGTCATAATGACAAACGTCACACCAAACTTCACAAAGTCAAAACACGTGTCGATTCCATACATTGAACCTTGTATTCTATTCCACAAAACGACAACTAAGGAATTGGCACTTGCTTAGGGAACAGAAGTCATAATTTGTTTTAAGTCGCACTTATAAATTGGTGCATATTATCTTTTTGTAGTCGTGCTCGCAAACACTCATACACCATGAGGCAATTAGCCTCACTTTGAGTGACCATTTTGTCGCCAGTGACGTAGCTACCTGTTTTAATATTTTATTATTGTACTTATAGCTTGGTTCTAGATTTCATTTCTACTTAAACTACCTATAATTACTCGGTGACTTGTAGGTACATTTTGTCATTTACAGGTTTATCTAAATCATGTTAATTATGTTTGGGTTTGATTGCTCTCCACACTGGTTCATACCTGTTTGTTGGTAGCTATCGTTGGTTTTCGTTCAAGTGAATCAATACAGAGTTAAAGCGAAAGCCTATCTTATGTGTTATCAATACAAAGATTGCATTATTGAAAACCGCCAAGTAATGTTTAAGTTTATCAAATATGAACTCTGAATGACGTAGTAATGTCGAATCAACTTTCGTCTACTTGGAGTGCAAAATAAAAAATATATTATCCAATAGATGAGTATATTACAAATTATTATATCATATTATATTATCATTATAATAGGTACGATTAATAAGGATGTGTTATGCAATTATGAAACCCACGACGATTATAAACGACGGGGCTTTATGAGTTTGACGTGTCTGTAGGTATGTGTGGGAAGGATCAAGCTATGTTTGATAAAAATCGCTCGAAAATGCCCGCCACTACAAAATGGCGGATTATATATTTTTTCACAAGTCTCTCCATATGAGAGCCAAAAGAAAGTACAAAACGCCACATTATGCCTCATTTTAAATCCACGGGAGCCGGCTTGGCAAGGAGATCAATTTTAAACATATAAAAAAAATTAAAAGAAACCCCGCCAGAAAAAGATACCTCGAAAAATAAAAAATAAATAATGCGTTATCTGGTCGGGGGACCTTGAATCATTTCGAAAACACGTGGGACTGCTTCATGCGGATTCTTTGAAAATATATAGGTATCCGCGAATACGCGTATATGGAAATGGGTATTTGATGTCAAGATCCACAGATACGGATAGTTCATGATGCCAGAGTCACCAGATTATGTTTCTTACATAATTATTTTTCGAGTAACAAAATCTATGAGATTATTTTAAAGCTAACTAATTGTAGTTAGCTAATAATAACTAAAATACTTATCAGCTAACTTATACTAGCTGGCTATCAATTCACTGAGGTACCTACCTACGAATGACTTAGAACTAGATGCAGGTAATTAGGTACAGGTTGGTTACCTATTCAATCATCTCAGCCGTCCGCTGCCTCATATAATTTGTCACGCGGATATGGCGTAAATCGTGTTTGTGTACGAATTTCCTACCATATAAGGTCGGATGATACGAAACTGGATGCGTACAAACGTTTGAGTTAGCGGGTGGCCTAAAATACTCTCATACTGTATTTTATATACCTAATCACAAGTATTTGTAGCTTTGACTAGAGTGATATATTAACATAGGAACTGAAATATCTCAAGTAAAGCAGTATGTACATATATGTATGTGTGTCGATCATTATAAAAGTAGTGTAAATCATTAATATTCAAAATAAAATTAGTAGCCCGGTAAAATGGTCAATGGTTGATATTAATAAAAATTACTAAACGCAAGAAACCTTATTTTGTTCTAACCGAAATAAAAAATACAGATTTTGTGAACACTGCAGCCTTAGAAATATCTATATATAACAAAGTATTATTCGTTTTATTAAAATAGTTTCGTTTCTCTTTGAAGATACTTCTGTGACAAGTTACAAAAAAAAAATATTTGTGGCTTTTTTACATCTTAATTAGCAAAGTCTTCTAGTTTTTAAAACTTGGTTACAAGGAGATAATTCACTACTAAAATGATCGGCACAATTATCACAGTGATTTGCATGGTCCATTCCCGGGGCATTCCGCACTTAGACACTTTCACTTCCTCTGGTGTTATCGTCAGCTGAAAACGTAATAAATCTTAAGGTTATTATCGATATCATTTATTCAAAACTTAGGACGTCAATAATTTAAAAAATAGTATTTTTATGGCGTAGCTGTAAACTACTACCTAAGCCATAGCCAGAGTGTTGAATTCGCGTTAAATATTTGTATATTTGGATGTTTCTATGTAGGTAGGTATAATAATTCATTTGTATACCTACATATGTATCAAAAATAATAATTGTTTTTATACTGTTGATTGATGGCACTTGGTGGCACTTATTGTGTACCTACACATAATTGATAACACACACACACTTATACTTATCCACTGTATCCATTTATTACTGAACCTAACCAGTTTATGACAGTTTAAAACTGTCATAAACCGGTGAATGAAACCTTTGAGAATGCCGCAAGGCGAAAGCGGTTATCAATTATGTATAAAAATAATAATCTTTCAAAAATTCAAAATCCAAAAATCATTTATTTGTATAGACCACTAAACGGCACTAACAAACCGTCAATATCAATCTATCTATGTGAATGAAATGCTGTTCGTTAGTCTTGCGGGTCTTGCTAAACTCGAGAACGGCTGGATCGATTTGGCTAATTTTGGTTTAGAATTATTTGTGGAAGTGCAGAGAAGGTTTAAAAAATATGCAAATGCTCGGCAGCGTGAACGGGATCAGAAGTTCACGCTGCAACCGCTAGTAATACAATTTATGTTACTTAGTAAATAGACTTAGATTAAATTTTACTTTCTTCAAACCGAAAGCGCAACAATCTAAACCTCTAGAAAAACTTTTAGTCATATTTACCAAATAATACTTGGGATCCAGTCTATTTGTCCATGAGAACGAAGGTACAGTGTATTCCACAAATTCTATTTTATGATTTGACGTAGGCACGAAGCTATGACGCACGACGCAACTGTGATGCGTGTGCCCACCAAACGCCGCTCGGGGATGAAGACTTTCTACGAGATACTCAGTCGATTCTTTAGACAAGCAATGCCAACGCTCCTCGAACTTAGTGTTCCTACGTGGCAGGGGAGCAGCGTCAGGTTCAGTACATATACTGTCTGATTCTCTGTATAGAGGATAATGCTGTAATGTGTAATGGTTATTTTAAAAACATATTCTGTCACATCAGTCAGTATCTTCCATGAAGATTACTTTTGGCTTACCTGCATAATTATAGGCCTACTGTATCGTTGGAGCTTCGTCTTCCCTTTACATAAACTAGATCCACTGCTACATTTAAGTACGTCTGTAATAGCACATTGTAGTAATAAATTGCATTGAAGTTACGTTAAATTATGAATATGAATAATAAATAATAAAGGATATATTAATTAGTAGTATTTGAGTAGTATTTAACCCGGGCATACATTAAACCATTCACTATCTATTCTCACTACCTATCACTCCATTTTTCCGCGAGTTATTTCTCAGTCGTTTTGTTTCACGCAAACCCAAAGATAAGATTTTTTGTTGCTGGTTATGGTCACAGGCGATGGTCTTGGGTCAGTCGGGGTACGAGGGGTGCTTTATGGGCGCCCTTACGCCGTGGCATCTACGGTCTGTAGACGGCTTGCTGTTTTAGCCAGTTCGAGTCTGTATAACCGCCCCCGTCCATTTCCATAAGAAAAAAGGGGCATAGGCTTTCTGTATCATAAATTAGCGTGATATAACATACAACTATTTACATTCTAAACGTTACGTTACTTACTTGAAATTCTATCTATTTCTGCCACAGCTCGAGAGCACAAGCTACACCCATCGCCTTCCAATCCCACGGAGTTAATCAGTACAAAATGGTTTCCTCTAATGCTGACCAGCTGCACTGGGGGTGACTTCAACTGACTCTCAAACCGTTTCAACAATTGTGGTGTTATCCTTTGAACATACTATACTAATTTAAAATTTTAAACTGCACACTGACAAGTATAACAGGGTGTACCTACCTAAGTAGCGTTACCGCATTTACATTCAACTGTTGCCACTTGCCTTACTGTTGATTATTTACTTACATGGTGCTTTTGCAACCTCACATATTTCTGTGTTGCGTCTATCTCGTTATAGTCTAAGGTAAATATTATAAACATAATAAAATTGAATAGAGACGTCTCCATCAGACGAAATTCTTCACGGCTCCCGACTGAACGAAAAAGCTACATGTAAACAAATGTTTTGAAGTCTGCAAGAAAAACCGCCAAATGAGGGATCCTCGGGCAATGCAAACGGCAACGTCAATGGCAATTGAAACAACTGTTTACATTCTCGCGTTTCCCCGTTTATTTCCTATATCCCTGCTCAGTGACGTGAATGTAATCGCGGTTTAAACGAGCACGTTATTCTATCTCGTAGCGTATATAGGTACATTTACGAGCTACGAGTAGTTTGCTTACTGCTGTTACTGCTGCTAGAGTTTAGGTAGCTATAGCTTTCTTAAAGAGAGAAAGCTATTCAGACTATATAGCTCTCTCTTTTTCCGCCCAGAAGGTGAACGCTTTAGCATGCATGGTAAGTCCTCAATTAAGGGAAATAAGCTAGCAAACTAGCCATAGTTCATAAAATTTCAGTTAAGCAAATCACTACATCATAGTATAAAATAAAGTCGCATTTTCTGTCCCTATTTATCTTGTCCCTTTGTATGCTTAAATCTTTAGAACTACGCAACGGATTTTGATGCGGTTTGTTTCAATAGATAGAATGGTTAAAGAGGAAGGTTTATATGTATATAACATCATGCTACGACTAACAGGTGCGGAGCAGGAATGAAAAATGTTGCAAAAACGGGGTGAGGCAGACGAAGTCGCGCGGGTCAGCTAGTAACTTAATATAATGAATATTTCCTTGTCCCCTTTAGATTTGTTATATCAAAGTGGTACTGTATATGTATAAACGCAAAAATAAATCCATATAGTAGTAAGTAGTTTTTGTGACCATTGTACATTCATTAGGTACATTGTCTACTATTCACATTATTAGTAATGCATAATCTGGATTATGTAGTGTGCTGAACAAATGATTAATAATTTATTTTCCTTCTCTACCTATTTACTGTGTAATAATTTCTAACATACCTGGTATGGAATCCAATATCATGGTTACCAACAATACTGTACATGACTGTACCTTCAGGTACATGAAACATTTTATAATAACGCTTGACATAATTTTTAAACTCTTTTTCAGAACAGAACTGGCCTTGATCAAACAAATCACCTACAAAAGAAAACTTATTAAATTGAACAATAATTAGAAGATGTAAACAAATAGAGGAGGATAAATATTTAAGAAAATATAAAACAATCAAATACTTGCCTACCACTCACATAATTTTATATAAAATTCATTCTGCTAGATACATAATGCAATTATAAATTATAATGTCTTGTTAAATAGACACATAATCAGCTACTTGATTAACGTTAAGGATAGAAAATAATACCTAGAACAAACACAACATCTGGCTGGTGTAAAGTTATAGCAGTTTGGAAGGCTCTGTGCATTTGCCACTCTCTACGCCACTTGTCCAACCAATCTCCTTCCTTGGATCCAAGATGGGGGTCTGCTATCACTAAGGCATACACAGGATCGACTCCATCAGCAGGCTTTTGACTCAAAGTTGACCAGCCACACTAAATAAAAGATTTATTTGAACCCCTATTTCAATTACCAATGTACTTACCAATTTAATTTTGAATGAATGTAATTCTGAATTATATATTTTTCTTACTCACTTACCTGTATTTGTGTAACGTAATATATTAAATATTGGCAGTACACGTAAATAAACACGATAGCAAAAAATAACTGCAAAAATAAAGAGCTAAAATTGCGACGCAGTTTTCGTAATAATATCGCCATTATACAGATTTCTTTAGTGGGTAGATAGACTATTGGAAATGAAATATACAGTTTGTTGCCTAGAATAATATCTGTTTAATATAGAAATCACAGATTTGAAATTCAATATTTTAATATTTTGAGTTTCGCGTCAACAAACAACAATAATATATCATTGGCAATTGACATTTGTTTTTTTTTTTAAGTTTCGCTTGGATACCAAGTCTGGCATTTACTATTTTTACCCGACTACTTATTGATATGGCGTCATCGTTAGTGTGTTCATACTTCAAATCCTAAATAGTTTAGTTTAACTTAAACATAATCATTTCTCTATTGCATTCCGACTAATATGAGCTTATCAAAATAATACAAACTTTCAACTCAATTATTTAGAGCTTCGCTTTTTAAGGCCGGCTTAGCTTGCTTTTCATTATTTCATTCAATAATATAATGTCAGTCTGCATTTTTATCAATCAATGTCAAAGTCAAATATATGTCAAAATCAGTCAATTTGTCACCATTTGTCAAGACAACAACAGTCAGGCAGGGTTAAAGAAAATAAAAACAACAATGTTTTTCATTTCCAAAACAACTGTAGGTTAATCAAGATTTTGTTATAAGATGATCACTTTATTAAAAAACTGGAGTTCAGAAACAATGAAATGGGAATATCGAGATCTTCAAGCGACGGCTATGTCCGTGGACTACACGGGCAATAATGTTTTATTAGCAGGACGAAGATGGCTTGCAATCAAACAAATCACCCAAGATGATGATACAGGTGATATAGTGAAGAAATACCCGCGCCATAGCAAATATGACGCTGCTGGTGCAGAGTGGTGTCAGTCGTATCACGGACAAAAATTATGCGCTATTGCGGTTGGTACATTTTTTGTTATTCTCAAATAAGAAGTTTTTTGAAATGTGCTGCTCTTTGCCGAAAAATTAAATCATTGTGTAGTATGCTATCAGTTAAAAATTTACTCCTATTAATAAATGCATCTTAATATTATCTGGCAGAAATCGCTGTTTGTTGATACAGCGAGTTCAATAACAAACAAAATTATCTGCATGCACAAAAGATATAACTAGCAACTCCAAGCTAATGCTTGCATATCAATACATTTATGTTTTTAAAGTTTGGCAAAATGTATTATGATTTGTTATCTATGAAATCACTGTAATGAATTTTTAAAGCAATTAGTGTTATTTATACTCAGAGACATGAGCTCTCATCCAGGTCCCTATAGGGGAAATGCTTTGACCAAGTCAAGTCCTGCCTAACCATTTACTTTTTCCAGTCTTAAATTGATATGTACCAATTTATTTACAGAGTAATCAACGGGTAGATGTATATGAGTGGAGAGGTGGTAATGACCTGACATGTATCTGTTCTCTTCGTGGGCATACCCGAGTGGTGAGTGACACACACTTCCACCGTCAAGACCACAACCTAATTGCTACATGCTCTATAGATACCTTCACTCATCTATGGGATCTACGAGATGCAAGGAAACCTGTTTTGTCTTTATGTGCTGTTGGTTAGTAACACACTATTAAATGTATTTGTATTGTTTAAGCAGGAACATTACTTGAAGAGGAGACGGCTTAACCATAAGAAATCAATCAATGTCACCTTTGTCTAGAGTTACGTAACACAACCATATTGCAGAAAATTAAACAGCAACAACCTTGAACTATGTACCTCACTCAGGTCTTCTGAGCTCATTAAGAGGTTCTATACTGTTCATGAGACTATAATTGTGTTCCTTACTACTGCTTTAATACTTTAATAACAACTACTTTAGGATTGATATATTTCCTAATTAGTAATGCCCAATTTCTTGACTATGTGCCAGCAATATCAGCTTGTAAAAAGGCTTGTTTGTTTGCCACACAATATAAAAAAATGAGTCAAAACATGATTGAATAATTTACAAATCTGAAACTTATTAAATTACAGTTCTTAAATTATTAGTGCTATCTGTCTGAATATGTAATTTAAACAAAATTATTTAAAAAAGTTCAATTACATATTTATAAACATAACTAGCTGACCCGCGCAACTTCGTCTGCGTTTTATAGCGTCAACAACACGTGGTAATTATGCTGTTAAAATGTAGCTTATATGACACGTTCGTAGATTTACCATAGCAGCGCCATCTATTGATTACTTACTCAACCCAGTCTTAAGGTATCGACATCTGTTAGAATCATTTGGAGTTAACAGATAATTGTGACTGTCAAATAATAACAGACAAATAATTAGCAATAAATTAAAATTGCGACTATAATTTGAGATTTAAACTATCCTCTCAAGTTGGATCGAACTGCACATGGTGTGCGAATTTTATTATAATCGGTTAAGTGGTTTAGGAGTCCATTGAGGACAAACATTGTGACACGAGATTTATATATATTAAGATATGCTTTATGCCAAAAGTTAATTATGATATAGTTAAAGGTTATGCTGACAATAATATTTTTATATGATCAATTCTAGCTGGAGCATCACAAGTACAGTGGAATAAAGTTGCATCCCACATAGTGGCAACAGCTCATGATGGAGACATAAAAATTTGGGACTACCGGAAACACTCAGCCCCTATCCAATACATTTCCGCACATCTTTGCAAAATTCATGGTGTTGATTGGAGCCCACATCATGAATATCAACTTGTAACATCAAGTCATGATGGCAGTATAAAGTATTTTGATATAAATAATGCAAGAAGGCCTGAAAATGTAATCATGACAAATTTCCCTGTGTGGCGTGCGATATATACACCATTTGGTAACGGTCTACTGACCATTGGGGTTGGCTGGGGTGGAATGCCTAGAGTGGAACAAGCTGGTGTGATTGGCATTTGGGTAGGTGGAGCACTAGCACATAGGCTTGTAGGTCACACTGATACCGTCCAAACTATGGTTTGGAGGCCAAATACGTCACCATCCAACTATCAGCTGGTCACGTGGGCTAGAGATCAGTCACTAAGGGTCTGGACAATGCATCCAACATTATTGAAAATGTGCAATCACTATTTACCTGATGACGGTGATAATGATGATGATAATAGCAGTGATAGTAAGTATTTTTTATTCATTATTTTAATTTTAACTATAGAAAAAGAAAATCAATGTTTCCTTCGGTCTAAAATAAAGTCCCTGTACAATACAACTTTGTTGTGTTCCTTGCTGAATGCTTATACATTCTTGTTTTTGACCATGAGGAGGCATTAAATTTCAAAAATATTTTACTTTATTTCATAATGGAAAGGTTTCAATGGTACACCTAAAGTAGTTATTATGTCATTGCATTGATCAAACGAAATACTTTTACTTCCATTATATTTTTGTTTCAGATGTGAGCTATGCATCAACTGCTGGTTCTAACAATGATATTTCGGGAGTTGACAATAAAAGTCAAGATATTCTATTGGTAAGATAGTAGCTCATAATTAGCGTTTGACCTTTATCTTATTACAATTAATGTGTTATAACATCATTATTTACATATAAGACATAAGATAATTATTAGTTAAATATTTGATAATACTGACATAGCATAACCACAAAATGAGCAGTCTATATCAGAGACTATTTTTGATGCAGATGTAATTTGTAGTTCAGTTCAATCAAACTTAGGCAAAGTTATGAACACATTTTTTTCTTTCAGAATAAACTGCCGCTCAAAAGCAATACGTCAATTAATGAAGAGTTTGAATCCATCCGCGAGATGGCTAACATCGAAGTTACTGATACAAACAATGAGACACGCACATGTCAGATACATTCTGAGCGTAATGGTTATATAGCCAACCTTCAAGTTACATTTCCAAGGAACACTAACAATGAACAAACCATACCAAAGTTCTCTTGGCTGTCTGGTACCAATGTTGATAGTCCTACAACTATCAAAATATTGCAGGCTATTAATAGAACAGCCTATAGAAAGAAGAAAGAAGGAAACAGGTGCTTATTGCACTGTGTCAAAACTTTAGCTACATCTATAGATGAGGTAGGAAATCTTCTTTCTGTCTCGGTTCTATAAACTGAGTACTAACTTGCAAATAACTAGTGTGAAGCTAGCTATTTACATAAATTATAATAACATGTTCATTTCTCCTACAAACAAGTAACGAAAAAATAAAGCACTAAAATGTAGTGTCACTGTAAAAATCGTAAAATGAGTAATTTTTAAATGTTTTTTTGTACACATATAAAACATACTTTCTTTTAAAATGCCTCCTTGAATGGATCAATGAATATCTTTCAATTATTCCATCAGATTCCAGTAAAGTCCAGCGACGACACTGACTCTATGAAATCTAGTCAAAGAAGCCAGTCAGAAAGTGAAAATGCCGGTGATTCATGTATCCCATTCCCAAGAACTTGTGGAGCCAAATGGTGTGGAGTGAGCACGCTTGTAGTTTTCAACCGGCCACCAAATGCAAGGAGATTGTCCCTCAAACACGAAACAGGCACACCTCGATCAATGTCCTCGCTATCTCTCACACCAGGATTGTTTGGTACTGGGTATAATTCTGTGTCTCCGCATGCGACTACTACTCCGTCACCGACAAACGCAAGTGGATTCCCTCAACTACATCATCGTCACCCGTCGAATTCAATAACAACTTTCTATTTCCAAGATAGATGGGTGAGTATGTCGTTGAATAGTGCTATGATATTCTATGAAATTAAAAATGTTGTATTGAGAACTATTGCAATCTATTCATATATATATGTTTTGTGAAAAATAATGTTAATTCAATGTGTAACTACTTAATATTGGTGCAAATTGATAGAGGACTATGTCCAGCAGAGAACTGCAATGATTAATTGATTGAATGATGTAGGTAATATTCGCGTATACTTCGAACAATTAAGATGATCGGCAAACACGATGACAATACGTACCTACTTTGATTGTACAAGTTTATTGACCTCTTTGGTGGAAGGCACAGAGTGCGATTGCGGTTCACACCAATTATCCAACCATAGCTTAAATTATATTAAACTTATCATAGGCGCACGGGCTTGCGTCATTAATTGATCAGCCTTTTTATTGGCCCGTTAGGCTACTCTTACATTAGAGAACTAGAGAAAAACTGCAGTTTCGCCAACTCTAATTCCACCAATTCCTTGGACTCCGCCATCTCTTCCGAGTTCGAGTTGCTAATTGGTTCTTGAGACGCTGCAACTCCATTTCACCACTCGAGTTTCATTTGAGTTGACTAAGGTTTGTTCATGATTTTTACCTATACTTATAATACTTATGTGAATGGTTTTCAATCAGAAAGCGCAAGGTCGTCGCGCCGGTAGCATGCGCAGCCGGGGCAGTATATCGGGGTGCGTGGCGCCCCGTGTGGTCCTGTACGCGGCCCCCGACCTCTTTCCGCTTAGTCGCAACCTGGCTGAGAAATACCTCATCAATGCTGACGATCCTATAGGTATGTATACATATTAAAAATTTGAATTCCGAGCGTCAGTGTGGCATAAGGATTATTCCTTATACTCGAGTGTCACATCTTTCATACTACGTCATCGAGGAAATGACTAAATGCAAAAAGAAAATGACACACGGAAAAGAAATTAAAAAAGTAGGGTCAGCAAAGAGGTTCCAAGTCAGAATTTTTATCAAATTAAAAAAGTTGTATGATAAATTCGGCACCATAGAGGTAAGTAAATACGCTTAATAATGGTTTGAATGTACAAACTTAGTGCACACGATGTACTAAATTCAATCTACTTTATTATTTAGGGGATAAAAACTAACTAGTTTTTATCCCCTAACTAATAATAAAACTTTGCACTGAGATATCAAAGAGCAAAAATATGGGAGAGATGAAAAGTAAATTTATAGTATTAGGGCGTAGGTATTAGAAAGAACTTATACAATTTAAACTTTTATTTAAATGAATTATCTGCTACCTAAATGCCATAAAAATACAAAACTCATTATTTATTTTTTCATTTATGTTTTTTTAATCTATTTTTATTTAAGAGCTTTTGGTGTAAAGCGCCATGACAACTCTGTCGAATCTGTATCTTACAATTTGTAATACATAATATCTACGTATCTACGTCTAAGCTTTGTAAATTCTGTTTTACTTAAGAATTTCTTAATCTATTAGTTATACCTACAATGTATTTTACCTAGCTACTATTAATATCACGGTTTAAAATTCTGATGGTATAAGCGGTTACTATCTAATCAAGTAAACTAATCAAGTAAACTGTGTGAATTAAATAGAAAATTTCACAGCATTTTGGCACGCAGGCGACAGCTGCTGGACACGTAGGTACTCTTGATTTTATATTTCGTAGCTACAAACAATCTTGCATCCCACCAGTTAGATGGTGACCCAAAGTCAAACTTTAATCGTCTGGCTAGTATAATCTGACTACCGCTGCAATCCTAATTACTTAACCTTCAATCACGACTGAATACAGCAATCATTTCTTTTCTTATTATTTTTATTATTATCATTAAAAATTAAAAGGCGAGTAAGTGTGCTATGAATACTAGGAATTGCCTTCTTCTCGTTACTTTCTAACTCATCAGGTGTATAAGATTCAAAATCCAAAGCTACTTTATGACAAACGTATGTTAGCATTGTCATGATGTTCGTATCAGTCGCACAATCACTCAATATGTCACACAAAGCTTGAATGAACCAGGACCCATTGGTACTGTTCCTCCAAGAGTAATATCCAGGTACTGTAGAAAATGCAATAAGAAAATCAGGATTAGTTGGGTTTTCACTCAAGGTAGTTGGTCCGTCAGTTCTCAATGTGATACCATTATCATAATTTATACCTCGACAAGCTTGAATGAAAAATATCTTCGGTTTTCCAGCAAGTGTAGGGCATTTATGGTCTGTGAAATAGCACCATATATATCTGAACTTATAATGTGTATCCTTTGCGTGTAACACTCCGAGTTCACCGTGAGTTAGCACAGTAATTAATAAGCAATCGTTATTAGAGTGGTCCATTTTCGCTGCAGCTTGAATCTCATTAAAAATTTCTTTGTAATCTAAATCATTGTGTACTCGTACTTTAAATCCCAAGTTTGTTAATATTTTATCTAGTCTGTCTCTATCTTTATTCGTACCGCGGCGCTCAGAAGGGTTTCCGTTGTCGTAATTTTTATGATTAAATATAAGTGCTAAGCCTCGGTGCTTATGGTTCATATTATAATACATATCTTTAATTGCAATAGGTCGGTAGTATGACCCTGGGCCGCTTTTATTCTGGCTACCTTGTCCAGGTGTTTTCAGTTGTGGCATTTTGGTATCTGTAAACAAAAAAGTAAAATAAGTATAGCTATAATTCAATGACCTAATAGAATACGACTACGCAGACCGTATTAATTCTGCTCATGAGAACGCGCGATTAAATATATAAATTTCGAATACGATGGACGATGCCTTATAGTTTCGTCTACAACTATTTAGTGTTCATTACAAAGGTTGATAATGAGGTACTTATTATATCTAATAATTTCTCACGAGGTAATTCAAAAATAGTTGTTGTTGAACATATTTGCATAACCACGTACATGTTGCAAAACCTTGCGGTACCGCTAACAGGGCCCTGTTTAATAAAGCTGACAATTCGACAAGTCCGACATATGTCACAAATTGACAATTCGACAATTTTTCTGTTTAATAAAACTTACTGGTGACAAAATTGTCACGGTGGAAAATTTACAAATATGTCGGATTGTCGCGACAATTTGACATATTTCTGTTTAATAAAACTTTTTGAGCGACAGGTGACAAGTGACAATTTGTCGCGGAAAACTTGTCAAATCTGCTTTATTAAACAGAAAATTGTCACGACATATTAACATATTTGTAGAATTGTCCGACAATTCTGACAGGAGCATTACCCTCTTTCGCGAAATCATATTTTAAATTTCGAAGGTGTAAGAAAGGGTTTATACGTAAAAGCACAGAGATAATAATATACTTAAAAAGTTTATTACAAAAAATGATACTAACATCGAGCAGTGAGAGTAGTGATGATGAATACTTGGAACAAATACAAACGAGGAGACAACGACGATCATTTAAAAGCAGAATCAATGTTTCCTTCTCAATTACAGATTTCTGCTTCAAAAAATTTCGGGTATGTAAAACTACCGTGGAATATTTAATTGCTAAAATTGGTCATACACTTGAACACGATACAAGCAGAAACCTAGCACTGACACCCGACAAACAAATTTTATGCACTTTGCATTGGATGGGTTGTGGTTCGCAGTACCACGTTATTGGTGATGCACATGGTCTTAGTAAAGCAACTGTACATCATTGCATGAGAAGGGTATGTGGAGCTGTGACTTCTGAATTACTCGGAGAAGAAGTTCGCTGGCCTGATAATTGTAACCGAATACCAGCACTTTTCATGAGTCATAATGGAATACCTAGAATATCTGGTATTGTGGACGGTTCCTTAATTCCTCTAGATGCACCTTATCAAAATGAATCTGCGTTTGTAGACAGAGACGGAAACCACTCATTTAATATTATGGTGGTATGCGGACCAAACTTGGAAATTTTCTACGCATCTGCAAGATGGCCTGGCTCTGTTCACGATGCCAGAGTGATGAGATGCTCTTCTTTAGCACAGACATGGGAAAGTGGGTGGAGGCCATTCCCAAACGCATTACTCTTAGGAGACAGTGGATATGGTTTGAAAAAGTGGCTTATGACGCGTAATATACCAATACAAATACCAAGGACAGCGTCACTAGAAAGATTCTTGTGTGCTTTTAAATCAGCAAGAAGAATGGTGGAAAATTGTCAAAAGACGACAAAATTGTCGCGACAATTCGACAATTGTCGTGACGTAATAATTTGACTGTGGTTTTGTGACATATGTCGAGATTTATTAAACGGGTTTTTAAATGACTAATATGTCAAGATTTCACAGTCGATTTTTGACATTATTTGTCACCTTTATTAAACAGCCTTAGCGCGACAATTCCACAATTTTGTCATTATTTGACATATATGTCGAATTGTCAGCTTTATTAAACAGGGCCCAGGATACAGTTTTAAATATCGAACCCCAATTTGCAGATCGAATATACACTGACGGACTCATAAACTGCATCAAAGTAATAGACGACTTTGAAATAAATATTTTAACCAAGTATGCATACTTTCTATACAGATTTAAATTGAAACCTCTAGATTGATTCGTGAACTTTAAAACAGCGTAGGGTCATATCTTTAAGTTTAAGTTTATGTACTGGAAAGGACCTTAAGACTTTTATTGAAGAAAAAACAGAAATTTAAGAAAAATTGGTTTAATAAAAAAATTGGTTTTAACAATAGACACAAACTTTATGCAAGGGTTTATTTGTGTTTTAATAAGGTGTATTACCCCCACGTGCCCTTATTACGGATTCTAATCGGTTCCGCATAGATTTTATAAGGGTTTTTAAAAGATCTTGCGGAATATTGTCCTATTCTTCTGAAAGTGCTGTTCTTAGTGCTGCCACTGTCGTGGGCGAAGGGTTTCTCGCATATACAGCTCTTTTTAAATTGTCCCAAACATGCTCGATGGGATTAAGATCCGGGCTGCGTGCTGGCCAATTCATTGTACGTATCCCAACCTCTTCGCAATAATGTTGAACTTGTGCAGCTGCATGCGGCCGGGCATTATCCTGCATTAAAGTAAAATTTTCGCCTATGAATCCCATGTAAGGCACCACGTGATCTTCTAATATCTCTGTTATGTAGCGATGTGCTGTCAAACCCCCTCTATTACCGTTTTGACGGACCATGTCTATGAACACAAGTTCTGTTCGCCCGTTCATCGATATGCCACCCCAGACCATACATGAACCGTCTCCAAAAGGAACACGCTCCTCAATGCAACTTTGAGCATATCGCTCCCCACGTCGACGATAGACTCTTCTGCGACCATCTGCACCATATAAACATGTCCTACACTCGTCCGTGAACAATACAGAGGCCCACTGCTCTTCTGTCCAATTCAGGTGATGACGCGCAAATCTTATGCGAGCTTGTCTGTGAGCTGTAGACAACTTTGGACCATTTGCTGGTCTAAAAGGGGTGATATCCGCTTCCTTTAACCTTCTTCTTATTGTTCGTGCACACACGTTTACTCCACGCACGTCATTAAGCTCGGTTTTGATGTTAACTGACGTGAGGAAACGATTTCGCAGGGAAGTTATAACAATAAATCGGTCATCACGACCTGTGGTTGCTCGAGTTCTGCCTGTACCACGTCTCCTCCTGTAAGAACCTGTCTCTACAAACCTTCTGTATATTCTAGAAACCGTAGACTGGTTTAAATTTAAATTTCTACCAATCGTTCGTTGATCCAAGCCCTCCCGCACCAATGCTACAATTTGTGCCGCTTGTTCGGACGAAGTATCCATATTATGGTTCAAAAACTCTCGATGTGTTAAAAAACTAACCCAACAATTATGCTGGTAACAATAATTCAATTGACAAAACAAAAAAAATCAATGAGAATCAATTTAAAACTTTGCTATTAAATAACACGCAAATCTGATACTACAAGTAAATTTTCTTTTCCCGGCTATATTCATTTGTTTTACTGCAGTTCTATTTTTAAATTTAATTTTTTTTTAAGATTAAGAGCCAGTCTTTCCATATTTATATAATTTAATCTAAAAAGTTTGCATACTTATTATAAAAAATCCTTTTAGAGTAAACCTGAACTTTGATGCAGTTTATGAGTCCGTCAGTGTATATAAGTATTCAGTATTCTCTAATGCAAAATGTAATACCTAAATAATGTTCTCAATAAAGATGACGTCATTTTACCAGTGCCCAGACGTTCAAAAAAAGAAAACGTCGATCGAGGTCAACATTTGGAATTTTAATACAATACAACTTATGTATTAAAAAGTTAGAGCTTAATAAAAACAGCTATAACTATTTCAATTGTGAACAACATGTACCTACCTAACACAAATGTTCTCAGATTATACAGTCAAAAATATTTGAGTTGACATTGAACTGTTTTTATTGAGAGACATTTCACAATAAACAGCGTAGCAGTAATATAATCTTATGACGCTACTGGCCGTCCCCAGTGTGATGTCCCTCTAGATAACAGAGTTAGTCATTGTGTCCATAGGACTTAGCCAGTCAGGAATATCTAAATTCAACTGGGAAATCCCGTCGACCTGAATAGGTACTTCTTCAATCTAACAGCCATTATTGAGTTAAGGAAAATGAAAATAATTTCCCGCGTAGTTAATTTTAATCATCTAAGTGTAATCTTGATTATGAGAGGAAATGTTTGTTACTCTGACCTTTACACCTAAGCGTACCTGACGACTTCTGTGGCGTGGTGGTAGTGAACGCGACTTACGCCACAGAGGAGCACGGGTTCGATTCCCGCTTTGTGCAAATATAGCCTGGTTGTTTCTATGTATATATTTACAAAAAAAAAATGTATCTAAGTATGTTTATCCGCATTCTAGAACCCATAACACAAGCTATTTATGCTATGCTTACAATCTTATGATCGTCCCTTTTGTCTTTGTTATTATTTATGGAAGTTTAATATTTGGCGATAAAAAAATTGTGCTGCATCATGATAATGTTATATTCACACAGTTTGTTATTTCAAAACCTTACCCAGCTTCTATCAGTGATTATAGGAAATACTTACGTTGATCTTGAACCCCCTCCCCTTCCCCTGTCTCTGGCACATTATAAGCCTTGCGGTCTACCATATTAGCAAAGTATTTTACCAAATATGTTTTATTGTCTGTATAATTCAGTGTCAAAACACATTCAGATCGTTTATAACTACAGGAAGATAAATAAATAATCAAACATCAGTCAAGGTCATATCAAAACATGCCTACTAAACTTCAAATTTCACCGCGCTTATTCAACCAAACATAAAAACTAATAACCAATAACCAATAAATACATGGATTTGAATAAATAATAACTTAATTAAAACATTGCAATTCCTATCTTTACTTACTTGAATTATATTCATCACAATACAAATAACTAACAAGCGTTTCACCTCACACGTCTAAACATCACTGCAATTAAAATATTACTAATGTTACGTAACATGGTTTTCAGGGTTACCGCAACATATTTCTACTATAAAATGTATACATTTGGTAGAAATGTTGAGAAGATATTATGGGGAAATATCTCGTTTCTACCATAATGAGCCATATACAGGATGTTAGGGAAACGCTACCGAAATCTAATACATATGTAATACTCTGGGTACATTACATATTGGCATAAAGAAAAATACGATTTGGCTTTTATTTTTTATGCACTTTAATTAGCATTTTTACTCTGCATCATATCAGTAAAGCTAAATAAAACTATGATTTCATAAAAACCTCACTACAAACGAAACAAATGACGACAAAATGGGAGTTGATGTTTTTTTTTGAAATCGTTGTTTCATTTACCTTTACTAACACTGTGAAGAGTGAATAACGCCAGTTAAGCGGTATAAAATAATAATATAAAAAACCAAATTGTCATTTTTTATGCCAAAATGTCGTGTATCAGGAGTACTAGGTACCAGGGAGCGTTTCCCTAACGCCCTGTATAACGAGCTCTATACCTGTGTGACCTGATAAGTGTTGTAAAACAACACGTTATGTGTATTAATAAAATCAATCTATCAGTTAGTGTATCACGGTCCACTGATGGAAATAAAGCCTCTCCCAATATGTGTCATTGCTCCCAATCCTCCTTCCTTCCTCGACCTTCGTGTATCAAAAAAGAACAATTTATCCATAGAGGAAAACGTATTTCTAAAAAGTACATTAGGTATTTTTTTATAAAACATAGATAAACACATTTGTTAAAACATCTTATCTACTAACTACTAACATATACGTATACTAATTTATGTATTTACCAAATACTATCTACTTATAGCTTCGATGTTGTTGCCTACAGCTGAGAATGAGGTATGTAGGTTTTTTTCTCGCATCGCGTACTGATTCATGTCGATGATGTCATTCCACAACGCTATCGCCATAGCGACTACAACATTGGCTACATATAAATCCATGTTTGCGTAATACCTTATTTAAAATGCCTAAACGGCGGTATGTATTGTCGATTATCAAGAATAATGGATATTATTATAGCTAGCAGTCAGTACCGACTTTTCACGAGCAAATAACGAGTTTTTTTTTTCTAAAATGAAAGTCACCTTTCTTTCCATTAATCCAATAAAACCACCTCCTCAGTGATGACTGTTGGGGAGTGGTTTTATTAGATTCTGAACGGGGTATATGGTTCCCAATAAGGCATTTCTGTCACACCCCCGCTGACCTTAGGACATCCACGGTTTTAATATGGCTCCTTCTGGTGTGAGAAGCACAATGCTCCCATAAAACCGCGCAATTTGCCCGCTCTACTACTTGCCATAATTTGGTTTTATTTTGACTCTTTCTGTAAAAATATCGTCAGAGGTCTCATATTTGATTTAATTTTCTTATTTAAATTTTTAGTCAAATAAAATATCCATTTCCGTTCGATATTTTGCTGTTTTCACGATGTTTTCTTTTTATAGAAATGTGTGAGAAAAACGCAAAGATGGCTACAGAAGAAGGTGAAATCGAACTTGCGCATGCGTGGAATTTAGCAGCGTTGACTGCGCGATCACTGCGCGCCCGTGTCTCTGATCATCTCGCATCTAGTGAAGAAAGCATGGGCTGGGTTGGTCACCCGCTGTGCTGCAATTTACTGCAATCTTTGTAAGTGTCTTTAATCTCAATTGACACCCATCCCCTCGAGCTTTATTGAGTTAGTTGGCTTCACAACAAACCTGAACCGGGCCTAACTATGACACGGCTGAACTTTGAAATTTTTCCGTAAAGCAATTACCACACCACCATAACTCCCCTCCTGATCAGAAGGTCTAAGTAGCTGAATCACCAAAATCGCGAAACCTCTAAGGAGCATTAAGTCTAACTGGCACAAAGTCCATGTAGCAAAACGTCCATCTTGTTGATATTGTGAGTTGTCCAATTTAAGAAGGGGCTTACCCTGGAGACCTCCCTCCATGGACATCCATGATAAACATTGCATTTTATGTTTCAGAATATCACATTATGCTAAAGCATCGGATGTCCAGATGGCAGCTATGCTGGCTTGTGCCTTTTCTGTCTTCAATAACACCAGCAATTCTAGTTCGCAGTCAACTATTAGCACGTCTAGCTATGTATGTTTACTTATTTTACAATGGTAGATATTTATTTCAGCGACGGGTAAACACCGTATATGGTACAGTAGAGCTACACCTTTGGATTTTGTGGGGGTAACATTCATACTTCCATTGATCTATCCAAACAAATTTAAATAATATTAGTAGCACGTAATATTTTTAGGGTTTGTCTGGCAAGATTTTTAAATTTATCTATTATCTCGTAGGGTAACGGCACATCTCCGTACAGCACAGTTAATCAATACAGCGAAATGAGTGCCGACGGGTGGACGCCAGTGGACGCGGCTGTTTTCCGAAGTAACTCGTGTTCCGAGGCAGAAAATTTTTATACAGACTCAAGTGTCTCCAAGTCTGAGCGAGCTTCGTCATGCGTTCTAGACGAAGCGACTGTGCACCTGTACTACTGCTTCAAAAGAGTGTACGCTGATATTTTACATCGGTGGCAGCTAATTTACAAGAAAACTGAGGTAATATAGAGCGCTATCATTTTAAATTAAAATGTTTGTCATTAATTTTTTTAATTGTAATTGTAAAATAAAATAGATTGACCACTCAATGGTCGTTGGAGCAAACGAGTTGTAGAGTGGAGACGACGGTAAACGTAAGGAACCTTAACTAAATGAACTCTGACGACCTAAAAAAGTGGTTGTGGTGAACTGCATGCAAAAAACGGAGGAAGAGGGGGGAGGGAATGATAACATGTGGTCAACTGATTTCCATTTCATGTTTTTGTTCTCTTTTAGATGAATTTAATCAGTCATACTCATAACTAACGAATTTTAATTTGTGAACTACTTTCACCGTCGAAGAGCATCGTTTTAAGCTCATCTATGTAATTGGTTAAAACAACTTATAGTGACTATCGAAGTCCTTTCTTTCCAGCATCTTTCTTTGGCATTTTCGAATAACTTCAAGGTAATCTCCTTTTGAATCTGTCTCAGATGGACTGACTGGTGGCTTGTAACAGGTAGCTGAGATTGACTAAACGCGGGAGACCGAGGACCGTGTCCAGCATTAAATTACAATAATACTTTTTTTTTATAATTGTCGAGTTGTGGAATAGAATAGAATGTTCAGTGACGGAGTATTTGAGACTTAACTAGAAGCTTCTTTTTGAGAACGAAAAATGACATTTCACTGTAATATTTCACTTTCTTACATTTGTCTCCACCATTTTTACACAATATGAAATCTCGGATTTATACCAAATTTAAAAAAATTAACACAGCGATATAACAATTTTAGTTCCCACCAAAACCTCTGTTCCACAAGTGTTCCAGTAAAATAGCGGGTCAGTTCAATGCGGTACATACAATTGGCGGCCTAATCCGCACATGAGGCAATCTCTTCCAGGCAACCATTGGAGAAAAATAACATAACATAAACTCACGCCTATATCCCCGAAGGGGTAGGCAGAGGCGCTAGCCACATTTAACTACCCACATTTCGCCAGTTTATGTTTAGGTCCCAATGTAATAGGTGGCGAGCCTATTGCCATTACTTATAAACCTGCGATACACAACTTCGAAAAGCATCGAAAAGTCATTGGTGTGTGCCATGGTAAAACGTGGGACCTAACCCGAGACCTCGTCTCAGCAGTCCATTGCCCATACCACAAGGCTACCGCGGTTAGAAAAATATATTAAAAAAGATTGTGAGTGATGGTGTCTCTGTAGCGACCCCGTTGCCCGCAGGTGATGAAGCTAGTGCGCGGGCCTCACGCGCGCTGGGCGGGCCCAGAGCTGGCGGCGGAGTGCGGTCGGTGCGGCGCGGTGGCGCGGGGCGCGGCGTGCGGCGCGTGCGGGCGCGCGGCGCTGCGCTGCTGCGTGTGCGCGCGCCCCGTGCGCGGCCTGGCCGCCGCCTGCCACTACTGCGCGCACGCCGGACACGCCCTACACATGATGCAGTGGTGAGACACGCCACGGGACTTCCCCCGACCTTGCTACGCTCTCCACTACAGTTGCGGCACGCTATCATAACCGTTTTTACACGACTGGTTTTGCTCGTTTACTCTTTTTTGGTGTGGGAAGTTTATTTTTCTTTTTTCTTTGTTTCTATGCCAGTGACGCCATATTTTTCTTTAGTTATTTAAAGAAGAAAGAAAGAAACCATTTATTTTGGTGCCGTACTTATGAGCTATAATAAATTACTTATGAACTAACGCAAATAAAAAAA
This sequence comes from Pelosia muscerda, assembly GCA_963691645.1. Taxonomy (NCBI): domain Eukaryota; kingdom Metazoa; phylum Arthropoda; class Insecta; order Lepidoptera; family Erebidae; genus Pelosia; species Pelosia muscerda. The sequence goes on from OY829100.1 coordinate 14,413,433, forward strand.
GAAAAAAAAACAAATTACACATACACATAGTCTATAGCGTTGCACCAAAAAAGGAGCCAGTTCAGCATGGTGTCAGGCACAAGTACCTGACGCTGGTTTATTCGTTGGTTGTCGAATATTAAACGCACAATAAAGAGAAAACGAGCAATACCAGTTGTGTCATAACGGCCATCATAGCGTCGCGCAATTATAAGTCTCTCCTTCGAGACTTCGAGGTCGCAAATTTACTTCCATTTACGCAGCAAATCAAAACCGAAAATAATTCAGATTGCCTAGCCTAACAACAATTTTGAGTAATTTGCAAAAACAATAATTCCAATTCAATCACAATTGTTTTTTTACAGCTTAGTTGCCAGATGAGCGTGGTGGGTCGTATCCACCTCGTTGAAAGTGCTCATCGTGGCCTATGGACGTTTGCAACACCAGAGACGTCACTCGTACTGCCGCCCTGTAGAAACTTTGTGATACCCTTTTTGACTTTTCATAGACCACTCTTCGGAAATCACAATTTAAATATCTCCTTAAATAATATCATATGAAGCCAGTTTACGAATTAGGGTATCATAAAACTTCTGAAGTCGGTTTACGAATTAGAGTATCATAAAACTTCTTGTCAATTATTTCAAGAAGCATTTTTCTTGGCAATTTGCTGTGTGTGCAGCAATTACTGCTTTAGTGTGTGACCCCTCTTACTACGAAACTGCCAAACTTGTATAGTATTCATAATGCCATCTGATAAATTTTGTTCCGTTGTTATCCCGGTCTGAAACTCGAGATCCGCATATTGTTTTTAATTGGTATGCCCGCTTTTCCGACCCGATGCGAAAGTGTGCGCCAGGGCCTCTGTTGTTTAGCAAACACATCAAACAAATACACAAATCCTATAATGATTCTTAAATATATCATACGTGTGTTTATGGTATAACTATTTAACCATTCTCTCAATTTTTTTTTTTTTTTTAAATAAATAAATATTCTAGGACAATCTACACAACGTCACCTAGACCCATGGTAACCTATCCTATGATGATAACCTAACCTTACCAAAATATTTCTGTTTAAGGTTCTCGGAACACGACACGTGTCCGACGGGTTGCGGCTGCAAGTGCATCATGGAGGGCAATGCCGTTTGGAAAGGCGTTAAATATGTTTAAACGCTGTATTACAAGATGTTATGTAAGCAGTTTTTATGTATTAGTAAGTAGTTAGTATATATTATACGGATGCTGTTCCACTGCGACGAATCCATCTCCACTCAGAAAGTTTCAAGTGGTTTAATTGTTTTTGATGCCATTTCCATTTTCGTTTTGAACTACTGTGCAATCTCTAAATTCACTTATATTCATTTATTTATAAATTCAGCTTGTATTTATTTGCAAACAGACTGCCGATTTATATTCCGTATGACAAAGTTACGATTAGTTTTCCTTATTTACGAAATTTGTGATCTGTAAGACCTTCATTAGATCTACTATTTTGTATGGCAATAAAAGCGATGAATGAAAGACTGCGTGTAGCAAGGAAAGACACAAGGAAAGCAACTATGTTAAGTGTAATGTGATAAGTATGAACAAAATAAGAAACCTAGCCTCCCCACCCCTTCCCAGCTCTCCCCCTTTCCCTTCAGGGTGGGCAGCGCGTATGTGACACCCTTAGTGTTGCACACGTTCATAGGCCACGGTGGCCGCTTTCCATCAGGTGGGCCGTGTGCTTGTCTGCCACCTACGTAGTATAAAAAAAAAACTATATTTGAAGAAGTTTGAAAGGTGCGACAGTGAATGAAAATGTGAGATGTGAGAGATGTGAGTCGTTTACTCTCCCAATATGAAAAGAGAGTGATGTTTTGAGATAGTAAAGGTTTTTGGGAACAGATACATGTCCAAATAAAGATGGATGGATAATATTTTACCATAGTTTAGCAAAATGTGCCAGAATCCAATAAAATAGAAAATACAAAGAGGAGGAGGCCTACACACCTGTGCACTGTGACTCGGACTTGCTCTGTCTACTGAAGGCATAGCTGTCTTAGCCTCAGTCTCTTCAAATATAGTTCTATTCGATGCTAAATGGCGATACTTTGTATCTGACACGTCCCTGTTACATTTAATAGCAACTAGTGTCAGTTGTACCACATAGTAATATCGACATAGAATGAAGTGAGTAGGTTTGCTATAGACTGGTGGTGATAATCTCTCGCAAAGTGTCACATGTTGGGAAAATTTAATGGCACCTCCTCTCTGTATATGCTATGTGGTGACATGAATAGGAAAACGGTGATTATATTTGCAAATGGTCATAAAATATTTGCTTTTAATATGCATGAATATTAAATAGCCTTTAGATAAACATACAAGCATAGCATAATATATAATAAGTCGTTATAATATTTTGTATATAATATATAAAGACTGCCTATTTTGTAAGAATATTGTAACAAATAAATAAACAAAGAAGTTTTATTAGGAATTTTATTCAACAAACTTTTTTTATTACAAATTTTAAAAACAAACAAACAGAAAGGTGCTCTTAATTATCGCAAATCTTGTGACTTTATACTAAAAGTATAACGTTTTTTGTACGTTATTAGAATGCTTTACTTCAGTCTTTCAAGCATTTTCTTACGCATATTGTAAAAGCAATTATGTTACAGTAATTAGTAGTACAGTAAATGGTAGTAGTCTAATTAAATTGTTATTTGCTTATGGCCGGCATTACACGGTCATTAAATATCGCCATTTAATATGAACCAATGTCAATAGAGGTACGATATTTGCACTTAAATAATATCAATATATATTGACACGATCGCGATAATGATTGACAGTCTAAACACCACATATAAAATCAATTCAATTAAAATATGACCTACTATCATTTGTTGTGAGATCATTGTACTTATTATAAGGCATATCGAAAGCGATGAACAAATTTGTTCAATTCCGAATTTATGAAGCATTATACAACATGCGTTTGATCATACTGGGATATTATTCTGAGTGACATCGAGTTTCAAACGCAATCGTAACGTAAGTTCAATAAATTTCAGAAACAGATATCTTAAGAAGATGAAGAAAATTATTTTATACCTTATTTAATTCATCATTTGCTCAAAAACCCGAGCAAACTTTATTAATGTAGAAAGCGCCCGTGAAACGGTGGCCTACGTAATATGGACGTCAGACAAAATATCTACGAATAAAAATGAGTACCAAAGGCCAACCAACGAGAGTTTCGGTTGCGCTGAGGTTTTTTAGTGACGTCACGTGAACTGTCAGCTTATTAATACATTTCCTATTTTATTGGAAGGGTTATTAAATACCTACTCAATTAGTTAACATAGAAAAGAGAAACGGAAAACTAAACCAACTTACATGTGTGGACTTTACGAACGCGCGTAGTTACGAAACGGCTTGTCACTCAGAATAAAGGGCTAGGGGGCCTAGACAAGATGCATTCGCTCCGAAGCTACATTCGCCATCGCTCTGAAAATGTATGGGAGTGACATTTGCTGTCGGAATGTCATGTGATTCAATTCCGACAACAAATGTCACTCCTATACATTTTCATCTCTCTGAAAATGTATGGGAGTAACATTTGCTGTCAGAATGTCATGTGATCCAGTTCCGACGACAAATGTCACTCCTATACATTTTCATCTCTCTGAAAATGTATGGGAGTGACATTTGCTGTCGGAATGTCATGTGATTCAATTCCGACAACAAATGTCACTCCTATACATTTTCAGAGCGATGGCGAATGTAGTTTCGGAGCGAATGCTTCTTGTTTAAGGCCCCCTGGCCATGTTTGACGCAGTTCTTGGATCTGATAGAGAATACAAATCTTATTTGCTTATCATACATGTCGAGCTTAACATGCATATCGTTCTTGAAAATGTCTTTCTATTCGGTATTTATTTAAAATGCAATCTGATTTCTTTAGATTATAATTCCAATCATCAGAAAATGTTAAACTTAATAAAAAACCTATACTATAACTACATCCATGGTCCTTTCAAAAGGATTCATGTCGGTCGAAGTAAAATTGAAAACTAAGAATTAGTTTCCTATCTACAAACAGAGTATCAACTGAACAACATTGCGAGATCCGCTACTAATATCTATTATTGGCATAGCCAAAATAAAAATACCATTTTGTATAATAAATACATAGCTATATAACTGGTCATGACGAGCTTACTTCATATTAATGTGTACAAAAGTATTACCTATTCAAAGGTATAATTACTAGAATATTATGACATATCCTTTATCCCTGACGAAAATACAAAAGATCATCGTGTTTCATGAAGTGCCTCAATTCTTATTATATGTATAATCGGCCGGTCCGGCTCGAAGGACCAATCTTCGACAACTACTACGGCTCCAATAGCTATCTGATGTACACTTTGATCCGGCTCGAAGGGCTAAAATGTACTGTGACATCCGGACCCCAATTCTACTAATTGTTGTCAAACCTCTGAGATTATAAAAACTGACATTGAATTATATCGTCAACTTTATCGGCTTAAAGTTCAAATTAAATGAAAATATATCATTATATGGTTTCGTACACTTTACACGATGCCATTTAATTTTAGACTGTAGATTTTACAGCACAGCTGTAAAATCTAATTCAATGTCAGTTCTTGTAATCTCAGTGTAGAATCAAGGCACAGATAGCTGCTAGAGCAGTGAGAGTTGTAGAAGATTGAACGAAATGAGTGTGCGACAGTTAATGTCAAATTCCGATTCATTTCCACAATATAAACGTTTATGTTAATACAAATTGTATGTTTCGATGGGTGATCGTTGTTGCACACTGGTTGCTAATTGATATTTCGCGTAAATTTAAGAGACAGGAAAAATTTACGTGCCCCAACTTACGTCTATCCTCCATGCATATCAGTTATCTGAATAACTGTGATTTTCAATTTGAAAATCAGTTTTAATCACATACAATATAAATATTTAAGTTCATTTAGCTCATGAGGCAGCTTATGGGAGTAATAACAGGCGCGACTTAATATTTAAATAAAGTATATAGATCGAATTTCAGCAGTGAAAATAAACCAAATTGTGTAATTTCGAGACGTTTAAAAATCTTGTTGAAACATGAATCATAGAATTAAGTTTTCTTAAACTTGAACATAATTATTTTCATTGGTGAAATTCAACCTATTAAGTAACTATTCGTTTCAATGTACAGATGTGCATTGAATAAACACAACGCTTCTCTTATATACAATATTACTTAATGCAATATTTTAATATAACTATTTAAAATAAAAAATGATACTTATAGATAAATATAACAAAAACGTTTTAGGCACCGATTGTTTCAAGCGAACTACATCTAAAAGATATCAAAATTTCAACTAAAAAAAACAACAGAAATAACAGGATCACATTAATCATTATCAAATTAAAAAAGATTCTTTTCATTACTGGTATCTACTTTAAAATTTGTGAAAATATGAAATTGTGTTAAATTTCTGAACCTTATATCATCTTTAAAATCTTTAAAATATTATATACACTTCTTATATTACGGCTGTAGCATGAAGATTTAACTTTGACTAGCAAAATTCACAAAAACCTCCTATCATTGACACCGGTTCATATTTTGACAATTCGTTTGAAGTTAATAAAACAAGAAATGACTTCGCACGCATGAAATTTGGATCCTGTCCCCCAAAAAATAGGAACTTTTTCCTGGGATAAATAGTCTGTATATTATTCCAGGCTCTAATATATCTCTGTACCAAATATCGCCCAAAACCTCTCAGCCGTTATAGCATTATTGAGTAACATACAATCATCTTCACAATTATCACATTTATAATATTACTGGGAATGCAATCTAACATTTTCACTTCAAACTCAAAAATGGCAAGAAATGAACAGTATCAATGATTGAATCTTTCAGGTTATATTCTCAAATGTGTGGGTAGTAGGTAATTTTCTTAACGAACAGGACCGTTGGGTTACAATACCAACAATTTATTATGTAATCTCAAGATATAAAAATGACCCAATAACCTATACCTATTTAGTATTGGGGCAGAGATAACATATTTCAATTTGCATCCAACGATCATGGTCGTTATTATCAGGAATCTATTATATTATTGATATAAGGAACAGAACATGTGTCAGCATTGGTTTTCTATCTCATAATCTCTTGAAGTTGCCACTAAATCTAAATATTAAATCTACTTGTATTGGTACAAAGTACACGATCATGCGCGACGCAATGACATAGATGCGGGTCTCATAGCCGAGTCGTTCTATTGTAGCAGCTAAAACAAGAAACTCATATTAATTTATTATTAATAAAATACAGCGACAGCATTAGACTCGCAATTGAGAGCTTACGGTGTCGAACCCAGTACACTACAGACATAACCCACTCCTAAGACAAATAAATTCTTTGATAGAGAAGTACTCGTAGGTAAACTTTAAAAATCTAGTTGCTTAGTCTATTTGTTACTACAACGAAACTATGTATTCAAAAAGAGGAAAGGAAATACTAGTCGAGGATCCTCTAAAAAGTGATTAATTTTTACCACGGTGTTTCGAGGTACCCGACAAACTCTAAAAGTTTTTAACAAAAAACAATAAGGCAGAACACGCAGTGTAAAATCAATCAATTTTCGCTGAGAAAACGGGGGACGACGAAACCTCGATTTAGCCAAAAAAATGTCGTCAAATCGTTCTGAGCTACGGCCGTCCTTATCGTACTCTACTAAAATAGCGCGTAGCCAGCGCGACTGCAATAGTCGAATTTAAATTTCATTCATCAAATCCTTCGCTTCCCCTGTATCCTCTTAGCGCCATGATCACAGTTGTACTGAAGATTGCCGAGCTAGTTCTTATTGAGGCCAACCATATCGATCTGCTTTCTTTCTCACTCGTTTTATTGAACTCATACGTAAACAAACATCAAAAATTCGCCCTTCAGTAGCAACCTAAGTGCAATTGATTCTGTAACCTACAAACTCGTGTTAATGACACAAACATGCTTAAGATTTATCTGCCAGGAAATTTAGCATGCATTAGAAGTCAGTCTACCCTGGTCTGCCTGATGAAAGGTGTGAGTATGATGAGTGTGAGTTTGTTAGAGTCGTACCTCTCTAGCAGCCGCCGTTTGAGTTCGGGCGGATACGTGACGTAGATGTAATGGTCGTCGTGGTCGGGGTCATCTAACATGGCGTCGTCTGGCACCAGGCGCTCTCCGCGTGTCGGTGATGAATGCGTTGTCATGGAAACTGATGCACTGCCCGCCACAGAGCCTTCTTCGGAACTACGGTAGACAAATTACATATCACAATCCAGTTTACTATATTATTCTTTAAGAGAAATATTATGGTACACAATATGTTCTGGCTGAGGCGTTTACTTACTCAAATACAATCCAAATGATGTAGTAGCACATGCAAAGAGCTAGTGCGAGGCCCGTGGCGAGGGCCAGCAGTAAGGGCCACGGAAACGCCCTGGTTGTCGGGGCCGTGTCCTCCCAGTAACGGTCGCAACTCAGGTACCAACACACTGCGCGCTGCATTTCCTCTAACAGACATATAAATAGAACTGCTAGTTAAACGAAGAGAAGAGCAAAGTGACTACAAGTACAAGGTTACGCATTACTAGCCAGGTTAGTCTCCGAATGAGTCACTATTTTCAACACATTGAGACTACTCTTTGCCTTTTTTTCTGTGCGCAAAATCCCCACGGATACCAATCGCACCGGAGCCAGTGAGCAAAGTTATGTTGGACTCGAACCGACTAAAATGCACGCTCTCTTCGGGTCTTCGGTAGCTGCAGTGAGATTGTAAGCAACATATCCCTCGCACGGACCTACCCAGGGCCACATCTTCGGTCGTCGTCGTCGTCCTCTTTGCGTTGCAGAGCACGTTAAGCTGGCTTTGAATGCCACTGATATTCATTAAAAGTGAGTAGTTACAGCTCTAATGCGCGATTTGCTTATATCGCGGACGCGGGTCGTTTTGCCATTCATCGCCGTTTTCTTAATATAGTATTTTTACTCCATTCTGTAAACGACGATGGATGTCAAACCGGCCTGCGCCCGCGCTTTGTGTGAATCGCGCATGTCAGTTGGGTTAAAGTTATCGAAAACAATTGAATAGGATATTATGTAACCTGTATAAAGTATTGTACCTTCATTTTATTCTACCTTGTATATTTATTGCGTTATATAGACGTTATATACAAGTACACAATTTTACCTTCGAGTTCTGTAAACTGATGTTGCGTAAGATGTAGCAGAAGCGTTGCTATACAGGAGTGAACTATTCTTTCACAGCGGACCTGCAAACAGCGTTATTATAGCATAATAAATGATTTCATCTTGCGGGCCCTCACCAGGCTCCAAACTCGTAAGATAAACACTGCGCCGAGCCACCATACATACATAATTTTTTGATTTTCCTCAGAAAATTTCTGCAATGTAAGAAGGTGTTACTGTTCTAGGCAGTGCATATTGGGATATCGGTGTTTTAAAAAAATGTTTGCAAATTCTTTGTTAATTCATATGAGCTATTCATAAAAATTATTCACAACATAACTTTAGGGCACAGATGGTTAAATTTCAAGAATTCAAAATTAATTAGGTATTATTATGTAGTTTGAACACTCGTCACTTATAGGGGATGGGAAGCTTTAGTAACGAGAAATCGAAAACATCATCCGCAGTAGCCTGCACGTCCATGACATCGTAGAAAAATGTAAGAGTCGCTTTCGCCGATGTGGTCACGTTTTGAGGTAAACGCCAGGTTACCTGTTTAACAAATGTCTGACAATGGCACATTCGCTGGGTCCCAGTAGAAGGGTTAACCTCAAGAAGTGCTGACTTGACGTTGTAGAGAGTGATATGCATGGTCTCACTACCATGGACACTCAAGAAGTAGAGGAAGAAAAGCAGGAATGCGGACCCTGAGTTCCGAGTTCACCTTGACGTTGGATGCAATCAGGAAATTACGATGGTGACATTGGGCTAGAATTTGCTGTGCCAATAAGTAAATATTAATTGCCTAGGTATTCCATTTCAAAAAGGGTTCTTAAGTATACCTTCAGTGTTTGAAGTCGTGTCGGGTCACAAGCCGCTCGCTCAGCCTGCAGGTCCGCTAGGCGCTTCTGCCGGCTGTCGGGCGGTAGCGCCGAGTCTACCGTGTCAGCGTCGCATAGTTCTGCGGTCTGATTAGTATCACCCTCACTATCCTCCGTTCTTTTCTCTTCTGGCTCTTAAAGTACAATTAGACATTTTAGAACTATAAAGGGTAAACATTCATTATATATTTTTAAGTCTTCACAGAATATTTTGCCTCCAGCGTTTGCTAGGCGGCTTCAGTCACGCCAGCAGGCATGCAACATCCTTTACATTATTAATAACATTGTTTAGGTACCTTCAGAGTATATTATAAATTCACGCCTATATTTGCCAAAGGGGTAGGCAGAGGTGCTAGCACCCACATTTCGCCAGTTTATGTTTTTAGGTTTCAATGTAACAGGTGGCGAGCCTATTGCCATTAACCAGGCACTTATAAACCTGCTATAAATACACCCATAACTTCGAAAGCATCGAAAAGTCATTGTTGTGTGCCATGGTAAAATCTGGGATCGAACCCGAGACCTCGTCTCAGCAGTCCATCACACATACCACTAGGCTACCGCGGCTAAACGCGTACCTTCAGAGTAGTTTAGCCAAAAGTGAAAGACCATCTCCACCAATGTCAAAGTAAGAGGAAAGATCGCGATAATTCTTTACATTGAGCACATACCGGGCACTACACTATCAGGATCAGGTTTGGGACAATCCGTGATGGGTGTAGTCGCTGGAGCCCTCGGCCTGTGTCTGCGCCGTGCGCTCACTCGCGCCACACTCCGGGTGGCTGCCGGGGCCAGCGCTTTCTTTACTGCTTCTACATCTTGCCATACCTATTGGAAAATAAAAAAATAACAAAAACAATAAATAAATAAATTTGAAAAATACGAACTTCCATACAACCACTGCTCCCTTATTTTATACCCTTAGGATGGCATTCTGCATAATCCATAGTGAATACCACAAAATTATCCTTAATAGAACAGTGTGTGAGTGACTTACGTATATTTACACAATACCTAGGTGTGAGAAAGTGATAAGAATGTATGAACCGTGAAACGTTTTTTTTTATAAACCAAGTTGGTCACTTCGACAAATATATACTCCAGTGACGTCAATGTCTCTATAGTAAACGTCACAAGTAACTGCCACTGATATCATATATTCGTTTACGCGATAATTACGGAGTCTAGGTTTGCGCTAGTAATATGATTGTCTAATAATACTTACAGCATTTAAAGCATCAAGTGCTCAAACACTGTCAGCTGAGTTTATAGCTTCAGCTGTAAACCGCTGACCTGGAGCTCTAGCCAAAATACATTCGTTCCGAATCTTCATTCGTCATCGCTCTGAATATGTATGGGAGTGACATTTGCTGTCGGAATCGGATCACATGACATTCGACAACAAATGTCACTTCCACACATTTTCAGAGCGATGACGAATGTAGATTCGGGACGAATGCATTTTGGCTAAGCGTCCTGACTTTTCAGTCTTTAGACTGCGTTTATGAGAAGTCAGGTTAAATAATTGCATGTGCATAGATATTACCTCGACATCGGTGACTGGACCACCAGCGCCGCTGAGTAAGCCATGCGCTACCAACACCTGACACCGCATTATGTCGCAGTAGTCTGCCAGGCATACTGCGTCCTCTGCCTGAAAGTGAAATAAAGTTCTGAATAATTCTGTTACAAATCAGTAACTTTTTGGCTACTAGTCAAACCTCTTCATTTGACACCCATATTGAGGGAGTTGTATAAAAATATATAAGCCTAATTTACCGTTCAAATAAACAAACTAAATCTGAACCGGTTAATCTTTTCGTGAAAAGCAATAGTGTCACAGAAAGACACACAAATATACACACACAGCACGCCTTACTTATGACTTTGTCGTTTTTACCTCGGGGTTTAAATACAATCTAAATACCTAAGCTGCCTTTAGCTGACAACATAGACAAATTTAAACGACCCGGCAATCGAACGAGGGACACGTTATCGGTGACAGTCTCGTCTCTTAAAGTGCTACACCACTAAGATAATCTAGAATTCTATTAGGTAAAATAAACTGAATTTTCAAATCACATTAAGTCGATTTTATAGATTTGTAATGTCACGTTTCAATGAGACATGCAGTCTTTATGACCTTTTGAGTAGCCTTTGCTTTTATGATTTGACCTTAGATTACCGTTATGCGAGATGCAATCGTATTGACGGATCAATGAATATATAAAATAGGACAAAAACCTTCTACCCATACAGAAAACCACTTTATGTGCTTAATTACTCGAAGACTCGAACGGATAATTTACTCAGCGTCGAGACCGACTTACTCTTGCTTTTAACTTATACGGTTTTTTTGAGAGCGGCTGTCGTCTGTTACGTGAAGTTGATGTGATAATAGTAATGACAGCTAACGAAAGAAGAATTAAAAAAAAATTAAACCTTGGTTTATATACAGAATGTTAGGGAAACGCTCCCGAAGCCGAAGCCACATTGTAGTACACCGGGTACACTACATGTTGGCGTAAAAAAATTACGATCTGGCAATTTTTTATTTTTTTACTGTTTAATTAGCATCTCGTACACATCGTAACAGTGAAGCTAAATGAAACGACAATTTCATAATGCGAGTTGATGATTTTTTAAGAAATGTATGTTCCATTTAAACGGAATAAAAAGTAAGCTAATTAAACGGTATAAAAAATAAAAAGAAATTTACAAAAAAATAAAAAAAAATATGCCAATATGTAGTGTACAGTAAGCTTCAGAGAAAACGAACCCCCCTTCCTAATGACATGAATGCATTGAAGTTTTTAGAAACTTCGTTTAAATCGCATGTTGGTCTAGTGGTTATGGCCGATGCTTTAACGATACGTCTAACGGGGGTACGAATCCTCGGACGCAAAGTTCTTTTTGTATTCATATTATTATTTTTTTATTCTCTTTAGCACTTTTTGTTAATTATTATTTGAGGAATCACATTTAATAGTATGTATGAGGTTTGTAAGAAAAGATAGGATTGTTGTATAAACTATATTAATTTATTTCTCTAATTACATTTCTAGGACTACATGGAGTCCATTTCCTGGTTGAGTCTACAGTTTTTCTTTTATTTTTTCAAAGTTAAATTGGGGTTACTTATTTTTAGATTTTAAGTGATTACATTTATTGACAAAACTTCAACTTCATTTTTATCTTTAATATTTCACTTATGGTATAAAATGTTCACCATTAGGTAATTCTAGAAAGATAACTACAATATTTATTTACTTAATTATTTAAAGTTACAAACATATTTTACACTCTATATAATCTTCGAATATAAAAGAATGGTTGAAAAATGAAATATTATTTGTGCCTGTGAATCACAAAGAAAGAACCAACATGCTAAACTATAACAGTATAGCAATATACATCTTCCTCTTTGATCACATTTTCTGATAAGTAACCCTTTTAACACAACATTAGAAAAAAAAATGTGAGGTCAGATGATGGACAATATAGGTAAGCACTTTAATGTGATATGGTTACTAGACAACTGATATACTTCATATTTATTTTAGATATTCTTTTTAGTTAATCACCCCCAGACACATAACAAATAATCGTGTTTATCACATAAAGATTTGTTCTGTGTAAGAATCGATACCTGCATTAATAGCGGAGAGGATGGCCCTCATTGTCTATCACTTCTTGAAGACGACTTTTCATCCCCGAAACCATATTAAAACATGCGGCACTATTTCGCATTAGTTCCCAAGTTCTATTTACCTCTTCATCCAATTTTTTTTTTGACTTTATTTCACTTGAGTCCCAGTTTAACACCATCTGACCCCACAAATTTTCTATAGGATTAAGATCCGGACTTTTATCCGGCCACTCAAACACCGTTATATCTTCTTGTGCATTTAGCCAGTCTTGCACAATTCGGGACCGATGCACTGAAGAGTTATCCTGAACCAGGTAAATTTGTCCTTCTGGATATGCGACCCGCACTGACGGCAGCATTACGTCTTTCAACACTTCAAGGTATCGCTCACTGTTCATGCGACCACCTATTTCCACTAGCTCGCCTGGGCCCATTGAAGACATCCATCCCCAGTAACCTAAAATGATAAACCTTTTCAAATCTGTTGCAATATGTAAATCAATGTCAGCAGGAATAATGATTCTTAAATATTTTTATATATATTATATAATATAAATTATATATATAATAATAATAATGATATATAATATATGTATTATATATATTATATAATAAATATCTATATATATATAATATAAAAATATGTATAAGTATATATAAAGGTTAAGGAATATAATAATTTAATTACCTAATGTTAACCGCCCGCTTGTTTTTAAGTCTAATACGTTTTTAGGGTCAACAACCGTTGTCCGCTTCTTCTCCATAAAATTTTTCGGCCATCCCTATCTGACTTGAAGCATTTTTCGTCGGTAAATATTACGATTTCGTTTTCCCAATCGAAATTTAAATAACGAGTGGCAAAATTTACTCGGTTGGTGCGATGATCGTCTGTGAGTGGAATCCTTCTGTCTGTCTGGCTTATAATTATGGATGTTCGCAGCGTGTGTAGATGTCGTCGAACAGTGCTCAGCGACACTCCAAAAGTTTCAGCACTTGAACGCGTAGTTTTGAAGGGTGCCACCGAGTGAACTTCCACAATATCACGGTGCCGCTCTGATTCATGGGTGTAAGCAACAGGGCGAGGTCCTTGGCATTCACATTTTATATCACCCGTCGCTTGATACCTTTGAATCCATCTACGCACAGTATTTCTCTGCAATGAAAATGATAATAAATAAAAGAAACTCCAAAAATCTAACTTGTAAATGATTAAGCAATAACGGTATATAATATATTTTTATCGGAACACTTACCGTTATGCCCATATCTCGTGCTATTTTCTTTATGCTTTCAGAGAACAACAATTTTAGCTTTCAAAAATGTTGTTAATCGAACCATAATTTCAATTTACTCAAAAAACTGATGAAAAACTTAATAAATTGAATAATAATATTACGAGGAGGATTGATACACCAAAACAAATTACGACGAAAATATAAAGTTACCTTCAAACACAGTTTAGTAAATAAGAAAAAGAAATATTCTAATTGCAACCTTAGCGCGCAGTCTCAGATATTATAATACTATAGCCGCAGCTCATACAGCATAAGTTTTTGAAATGAAACGTGACGGTAGTGCAACAAGCTGTATCAAGCGTAATCTATTGAACTAAACGAGAAATCTATACAAATTTCAACCTTATGTTTTAGTATTTGAGCAGTTATTATTATCACATATGTTGAAAGTTGAAATTTAAACCTTAAGGTCTAGAAAATAACACCGTAATCAACTTTGTTCGATAAAAGGAGTAATGTTATTCATATTTTCGACATTTTTATCAGATGAACTGATAGCCTAGTGGTATAAGGCACGGTCTAAGTGATCAGCTGGCGCTGAAGATACAGGTTCGTATCTGACAGCACAGAAAGTAATGTGGAATCTTTTTGTGAGTATATTGTATCTTGGTATACAGTTGAGCCGAAAGAGCAAAAGTATTAGAAAAATACAAATATGAACATGTAAATAAAAGGCAAAAATGAAGCTGCTTGTTCGTTCGCAACTCAGCGACGATCGCATCACGTGACGTCATTTGAAGCGGCCGGCGCTAGCGGCGATAATCTTTAAGTATTGAGGGGGTCCGTTTTCTCTGACGCTGACTGTACCAGGAGTAGTACTACCAGGGGCCTTCGGCTTCGGAAGTGTTCCCCTAACAACATATATATGTAGATACTTATGTGCAGACGTGTTGGTAACGACAACAGTGTCACGAATTCAATTGCCTTTTTTTTATAGTGCGAACAATTCCCACGGATACCCCCCGCCAGAACCGGTTGGGGAGGTTATGTCGGACTCGAACCGACTAAAACGCACGCAGTCTTTGAGTCCTTAGTTGCCGGAGGTTAGATTGTAACCAACATATCCCTCGCACCCCGGCAGTTCAATTGCCTCAAGAAATTTAAATATAACAACTAACTATGTTAATCTGGTTCTTGTGTCGGTGGTCGAAATGCGTGTCTAGGTGTCGTTCCTCGTAGAAGGACTTGCCACAAAAGGCACACGTCCACTGGGACGGCCGGTGTTGTAGCTTGGCCGCATGCTGTGGCGCGAATATGTCTCTCGCAGGGTGGAACGGACACTCCAGTGGTAGTTTGACCTTAAAAAAAAAAAATTACTCATATAAGTTTATGATCTACGACTTCTAACACGATAAAGTTTTATTGTATCAGGCCTTAGCCAAATTCACCTAGGTACTGATTGACACTAGTAGGAAAGGAAAGAAAGCTATATGCAACAACAATTTGAGCTCTCTCTGATAGCGCTGATGGTGATGATGATAAATATAAACATAGATGTGGAGTTAATTGGAATCTTTATTATCCGAACTGAGTCCGGGGCCCAGACTTTTACTACGTCCGATGATTTGAATTAGGGTTTCACGGAGGTAACAGCCTTGTTGTCGTTACCTCGAGGCAAAAGCTTGTGCCAGAGCTTTAACCATCTCGATCAACTGCAGTCCCTAGCAAGTGACGTAAAGCAGGTTAGGTAAGCTTGGCCTTCATAGATTTTGGTGTTCACTTGGAACATATGATTTGAAATGCCCGGCGAGAATTGAAATTTCAGAACAATAGGAAAACAGTTTAGTTTGAAATAGCAACTTGCGTTAATCTCGGTCGCATCCGAAGATGTCGCCGTGGAGTCCGGGTCCACTTATTCGAGTCTAACTGCGTCGCGGCTAAACTTCGGTATTCTCCACGAAGCGACTGCCATTTGGCTTCCACAACCTATATGTAACTATATCGGCGATATAAGTTTTTAGAATTCCAATTACCCGTAACGACTGTCACAGATGTTCGTATGACAACCAGGACCGACGGCGTGACGTGCTCTCCGATGTACGACCAGACCAATGCAAATAGCAATATTTTTACTGAACCCGTGCCTCCTGCATAGCAGTCGCGTTCACCACTGCTACGCCAAGGAGGCGCTTAGCACGAGGGCGTATCATGGATACTGATAACAGAGGAACGCTTATGTCGGAATCGAACCTACCAAAACCACACCTCATCTCGGTCGTAAATACCGGATTTTAAAAGGCATACCTACTACGTATACCTTCTTTTATCACAATGGCTCCTTGCGTCAGTCATTTATGTCCTACTGCCGATTCTGCCAACATCAGTGTGGAAAGTAGAATTAAATGTTTATGGAGGTTTCTAGGTATTCAATTAAACTCAATTTTTCTTATGGGGGGTGATATCGGAGATACCGGAGTCGACATAATTCCGCCAATAGCAGATATGCGATTAACATTCGTGAGTGATACGGAAAAATATAGTGGTATTGTATTTTTACATTAGTACGGTAGTATTTTTACATTTTTACATTAGGCAATACGAATTGGACTGACTGTGTTGTGGTATTAGATTATATTTAGGTACCTAAGTTAGATTGAGGTTACTGTTAATTAGTCAGATTAGTTGCATGGAACAAATAGATTAACATATATAAAAACCTATCCATACAAACTTTCTCAATTATAATTAATATACCACAGCAATACTAATTGAGAAGTAGGTAATTATAGTGTAATATTATTACACCGTATAAAGGCTATCAGCAACTTCATTACATCTCGAGGTGAATGAGCCGGCAAGGGTGCCAAATTAATAGGGACAGGGATATTCACATCGATAAAGCAGGCACACGAGCCAGGAGTTAACCTGTATCTGGGGCAATCGAAAAAAGATGGCACTGTGTGAGTGCGGAGTGGACGAGTACCTATACCCTTTCATTTTCTTTTTTTCCATGCGCGCAATTCCCTCGGATACCAATCTCAACGGAGCTATTGAGAGAACTGACTCCCTACCCTCCTGTCTGTAGGGATCACGATGTCCCCGGGTATGACGTGGCGCACTTTGCGCAGTCATAGCGGCTTGCTTCTGTTCACTCGTCACCCCCAGGCCTGCGCGCATGAGTCCAACACTCGTCCAGCCCGCACTTACACAGTGATGAGTTCCTGACACGGATGTTGTGTAAGTAGACGGGAGAACGGCACAAGTCCACACGAAGACGACAAACAACAGATAAGATACTCTTGGGTACATTTTTGTAGCGGTAGGCTTATGTGCTATTTTTGTTGGGATGGGATCATATTGATGGGGTCGATTTGGGAGATAAATAATCTGTCCGTTGGCAGCATTTTCGTAGGCAGGAGAGAGAGGAACTGCATCAATCCTACATGTGATTTTGTGAATTGTGAATTTGTGGGATACCACATATAGGTATATAAACTACGTGCAGATACTTGCCACGTAGATTTCCTTTACTGATATTTACTTAAACATAATTAACATCTTACTTCGTCTATATGACGTCTATATGAGATACGTGTAGTGACACGTATCTCGCGTAGTTACTACCCTAACCGGTGGCTACAGATAAAAAAATATTATGAGCTAGCGAACGATCTTCGCCTGCCTGCCCAAATTAAAAAAAACTTTTTATTTATTTTTTGTGCATGTTGTGTATTATTTTTATGTTTGCTGTGATTTAGAATAAAAGAGCTTTTCTCTCTTTCTTTCTTCCTTTCAAAACTGGCCCCACGTGCTCCAGATGACCCTAGGCCATCTCTCTCATTTCAAGATGGCCCCTACCGGTGATGGGATCCATTTCCATTCGGTGGTAATACGAATCCGTAGAATGATAGATTGTCTTAAGGAACTTACCTGAAATCTCTCCAACACTGGCAGCCATTTGTTCTGTATAACTTTTCTCACAATTTTGGAGTTGTCACGAGAACAGGTGATTTTGAAGACTGACGGTCCCGGCCAAGGTATCAGTGTGAGGAAGAGTAAGGCCAGGACCTGGAAATGTAAAAAAAAGAAATAAATGTAATTGACAGCAACACTCGAAACCTTACGGCTAAGACTTGTATAAGGTGTAACGACAGTTCGTGAAGTATGTAAGAACAGAAGCAGATGACGGGTTGTTGTCTCTGCTTATCCACTTATATGTATGCATATACCTAACGATAATAGAATATGTGTACAAGAAGTATAAAGGATTCATATTCAAGGAATAATTCTGGAAATGTAGGGCTATTATTTAAAGTATCAGATATAAAAAAATCCTTTAATTTTTTACACTGAGTTGTATAAAACAAACCGATATATCTACTATATTGAGAAACGCGACCAGACCAGAAGCTACCGCCCCGTGGCTGTAGCTCGTTGACAGATATAAATGGTTCCCTGCCCTTTCTACCTACCCTAGGGAAAAATTTACCAAAAATATCGATATTAAAATAAGTAGGTAATACTCATAAAAACACTTCTTTATAACTAGGTTTATCTTCATTATCATTCACCATACCAGTTAGGAACATTGTGCACAGACAGAAATATGAGAAACCGCACAGAAATAACTTTTAAAATACCTTCAATAAGAACTTTAACTGGGAATTTAGGTTATGCTTGTGTTATTTAACTATCGATTTTCTTCAACGCAGTCCTAACCTTACAAATTATAAGAGAACACGTTGGCTTACCTCGAGGGAGAACGAAGTGGTCCTCATTCATATCTCTTATGCGGCGAGTGGTCAATAAAACGTTGGAGATAGTTTTTAAAATACTAGATTATTACATTGAGAAACGCGAGCCTGTATGTGCGTTGCCATCACGGGTCCTTCTCGCGCATGCGTACTGACAACCCCGGACTACCCCTTCTCGTGAGCACATGAATAGTAATTACTGTGACCTTAGGAACTGTAAAGCTTTGCGTTATAATAAGTACCTATTCGTAGTAATAATTGCGTTTTGCAAATAGGTATTTATAACATTTAATTATAGCAACTTCGTGTTACATAATCTTTAATAAGTAACCTATGTACCGGAATAACTTAATACTGGGTAATTTATGAAAAAGTGTAAACATGCTATTGATACGACATTTAGTGATACTTATTGTTATAGGCACATAATGATACCACACTTGTATTTCTCCACAATATGTATTATTATACCTGACCAGTAAGGTTCATTAATAAATGTCGTGAATAAGTATAAGTGTGTTATCAATATGTGTTTAAAAGTCCTTTTATATTAGATAATAGGTGCAAATGAGGCATCAGTTGTAGATCATGTATTACAATAATAATAATAATAAGAGGCTTAAGAGGCTCACGTTAGACAGCTGGCTCAAGGGTACAAAAGGCAGTTTTGCTAGGCACGGCACGCATAGTGAGGAAGTTTCTTTCCCTGGAGCCCTAACCACCGATAGTTTGGTCCCTGTACCCGATACCGGTGGGCTAGTTTTATATTTTTAAATATATGTTTTTTATATATGTATTTAAAAATGTATTTTATGAGGATATATTATTGACTAAATAAAGAGTAATGATAATAATATCTATACCCGACATAAATATTTTTTTGCATACGACCTCAAAATTGAAACCCAGAATAAATACTTAGTACTAGGACGTTGTAATTGAGTTATACTTAGTTGGGTGTGTGTAGATGAAGGGACCTACGAGATAGTCCAGGGGACTATTTCAAAACTAATAACGAAGCAACGGCTACTTTATTTTTGTTGCATCCATAAGCTTGCAATTCCAATCACAAGGTAAGCTCTCCTATTCCTCCTCTCAAAAAAATATTTTTTGGCCTTTACGGAAGCGACTGCCGCCGGACCCTACAATCCCGAAAGGAGAGTCTGCACCAGAGCAGTTCCTGAACCGACTTTAGGTACGTTGAGATTGACTGGGACTCTGAGAATACAAATCCTACCGGAGCCGGTGAGAGAGGTTATGTCGGACTCGAACCGACCAAAACGCACGCTGTCTTTGGGTCTTTAGTTGCCGGAGGTGACATAGTAGCAAACATATCCCTCGCACCCCGGCAGACTCGGGGTCCTCTTTTTTGAGATGACCCCCTTTGAAGGAACCCCTGTCCTATAAACCATCCACAATCAAATAAGCTATACCTAAAGCTAGGACAAAGTGGAGCATATCTGATGCTTACCTTTGGAAAGTTTCTTGAGATACTGAACCATAAAAATTAAGTACCCACCTACTATACAGACTCGTGTAGAAAAATGTATTAACATAAGTGGTTAAATAAGCATGACCCAGTTACTTTATAAAACACGCGCCGCCACGTACTCCATGTTGATGGCTTTCGTGTTCTTAAAGGTAGTATTTAGACCTGCAGCTTATCAGAAGCATAGCGCTGCTAGTTGCTAATGCAATCACGCTGTGTTCGTTTAAAAAACGCTCACATGGAAGTGAAACAGTTTGAGCACTAACAAACCAATAAAACACCAATTAGGAGATCAAAACATACCTAGTTTTGTTTGATAACAGTTGTAAAACAATCAGCGCGCGCCGTCCGTCGTACCTGCCGTAACATTCGACACAGCTCACGACACTGTTTATAAGTAGCAGAGCTGTTCTTACATTGACAGACAGATTAACAGGTCAGTAATTAGTTACTTCAACAGTACACACAACATTAATTGTACTTATCAACTACTTTTCTATCTAAGATCTCTTCTATCCGTTGGTATATGATTGCGAATGATAAATAGATGATAGACAAGCACAAGGCCCACCTGATTGAAAGTGGTTACAGTGGCATGTGTACGTTAGCAACACCAGGAGCGTCACACAGGGAGGGGAGAGGGGTTTTCAATCTAGTTATCATCATCATTCTCTAAACCTATACCCATACTCAGTTGGGGTCGGCTTTCTAGTCTAACTAAGATGCGGCTATATTTTCCGTGAAACGACTGTCATCGGACCTCCACAACTAAATTAGCGATATCGAAGTTCTGTAGTTAGGCCAGACGGACTTTTAAGGGCTCCAACTACCCGTAACATACCCGTCATATAGCAAAAGGGACCGACCCACGACTTTGTCATCCCTTGCTTTGCTTTTTTTTTTGCACTGGTCTGCAAAAACTGGTCTGGTCGTGCCTCGGAGAGCACGTTAACGTACACGAACATTTATTCTTTAGAAAAACTGTAGAATTTTATATGTAAAGTATTAGACGTTATTTTTGCATTTAGTATTAAGGGAGAGATGTTATCAAACAATTTCCAATGTTATCAAACAGTGTTCATAAAACCTGCCTGTTCAAGATAATTATGAACTGTGCCTGCAGTGTGTTAAAAAATTCGACTTAATTCAAAATGGGTTCGCAAAACATGGATATAATAAAACTAAGAAGGCGTTTTGTTCTCTTTCTAATATTGACATTGAAAAGTTTTGCATTATCAGTCCACTACGGAGCAGATATAATACTAATTGAAGATCTATACAACATAACGTTTAATGATGACGATATCAACAACATGGATGAAAGATTCACTATCAATACAGAAGGTTGTATGATACCACTTGTGAATAGAAACGATACATTGACGGCAAAATATTTTAGTGCAGAAAATAACCTTCCAGTTTGTCGTAATTATAAACATCCTTTACTTACGACTAATCAGACACATATTATGACAGTAGATGAAAATTTTAAATTCTATGGAAAGATTCACGAAGAAAATGTTACATGTTGTTACAAATCATTTTACCGGCCACGGGCATCTACAGGAACCTCTGACAAAACAGTGGACGACAGAATCAGATTTACACCATGCAAAAAATTTAAAGATATTATAAAAGTAAAACATGAATTTGTTGAAGTCGATTGCTCTTATAAAAACGCACATGTATACACTAGGGTTTTCGTATTTACACCGAAGAAATCATTTACTACATATAGGGAGTACCCTTTCGCAAATAATCAATCAACATACAATATAATAGTCATGGGATTAGGATCTTTATCTAGACAGAACTTTTACAGAACTATGCCTAAAACAATGAAATTGTTGACCAATTTTGAAACGGTGGAGTTAAAAGGATACAATACTGTAGCGGCAGATACTTTTAATAACTTGATGGCTTTCCTTATAGGTATAAACAGTACACAACTTAAAAGCATTTGTTTGCCGGACCGACTAGCCACTTTGGACAGTTGCCCTTTTATATGGGAGAGGTTTAAAGATATTGGATACTATACAGCTCTCGCTGAAGACAGTGCAAAGCTTGGTGTATTCAATTTGAAAACCTTTGGTTTCAGAGGCACACCCACTGATTACTATATTCATCCATTTATTCACCGATCTGAAACATTAAATAGATATAAAGGACCTTTCTCATGTATAGGAGATAAATACTATTTTGAATTCTTGTTAAACTATATCGAGAGTCTTACAACGACACTGAATACATCAAAATTATTTGGTTTATTTTGGGAAACATCTATGAGCTACAACAATTTAAAGTACCCTGAGATAATGGACAGTGCCTATGCAAAATTAATTGAGCAACTACACTTGTCTGGATACTTAAATAAAACCATACTAATAGTCTTAAGTGACCATGGAATGAACAATGGCAATATTATCTTATCTAAACAAGGTCGGCTAGAACAAAGACTACCCTTGGTCAATATCTTATTCCCTAATAACTTTCGGGAGGAATTCAAACTAGCGTATCATAACTTACGATTGAATAGGGACCGTTTAACAACGCCTTTTGATTTGCATAGTACTTTAATTGATCTTCTCGACATGAGTGATATAAAGGACAACGAGATTATAAAGCGAAGTGTACAACCTTACAGTCATAACAGAGGTATCAGTCTCTTTTTAAAAGTTCCCTTAAACAGAACCTGTGCAATGGCTGGAATTGATGAAAAATGGTGCAGTTGTTATCATAATATTAACTTATCAGTTAATAACGCATTAATTGCTAGAGCTGTTGGATTCTTGTCTCGAGAAATAAATGAGCAACTGAAACCCTACCCGAGTTGTTTCAAACTCACCGTAGTAAGGATACTAACGGCGTATGAACTGCTTTCTGGATATGAGAAAAGCTTAGAATGGCGTTCCTTTATGATCATTGTGAAGACAATGCCCGGAGGTGGTATTTTTGAGGCAATACTACAGTATGACAATGACTGGACGCTCGTAGGTCTAGTGAAACGTTTAAATACTGTTTCCAAAAACTATTGTGTTGGAAATGATTATATAAAACTATTTTGTTATTGTATTGAATGAAATAAATGCAAAAGTAATAAGTGTTACTCATTCAATTGAATCAATTTGTCCTTTAAGCAGGCGGAATGACGACCTGAAATGGCAGCTTTGAAAGGTCTGTTACGGAATATAGAGTAGGTACCTATCGGATACTGGTCATATTACCGACGATGTGAACCTACGGCTCTGATTATACTAATTTTCAACCATTGTCAAACCGCTGAGATTACAAAAAATTTATGGCATCGTGTAGAGCGACTGAAACTATATAATGAACTCTTTTTCATACAATTTTAAACTTTAATAACTTAAAGATCAAATTAAATTTTCCGTAGGTATTTGAAATTTAAGTTACTTTACGTGTAAGATAAATAAGATATATACCAAATAAATGTCTATTTGGCTGTCTATTATGATTCTTAATAATTATTATAGGTGTTGTACACGTGCATACTCGTCAAGGCTGTCAAGGGACGCCGAAGTACTCCTCTGAGCCACAGGCGCATGCGCGCAGCCTCCACCCGACCCCTGTCTTCCTTCTCTTCACGAGACACTCCACTCTGTAGTGCTATCTTGCTTACATGTTTCATAATGCCACCAACTAGACGAACTTCATACTGAGTCATTTTCAGAGGGTTTAGTATTGAATTCATTCACAACAAGACCTGTGACTGTGAAACGTTACTATTGACGTAACCGTGTTCAAGTGTGGTGGCATCTTCGACTGTTTCAGTTAATAACAAATCGTTTTGATCAAACGTTAAATTAGGATTTGTTCAAGGTGAGTGAATATTTTTCAAGTCATAAATTCAATCACATTTACCAATTTGTATATACGTACTTTCTTTAACAACTTACTGATACTTAGATATATCTACTTATATTGTGTATGTAATAAATCCCATAGAAATAAACAGTATTGACACTAAGCCAATTGGATAAACAAAATTAAATCGCTACTGGTAATAATACCTGCGTCATGATGAGAATCTGTGATATGATAATATACCTAATGTGTACATACACAACACAACTTTTATACGGAACTTTTAATTTCATTTACCTATAATTACATAAATTGAATATCAACATCTTATCATCTTAATCTCACAAGCTCAGTGTTTTTTTTTAAATTATGTAGCTCTCTGAAGGGTTCAATGTATAACAAAGCTTAACTATGATATTCATAATATTATACGATCTTAATGAGTTTAAAAAACGAATAGAATGAACCTAGCATCAATAAGAATTTAATAATTTTGTTTACAAAATTTGGAAAACAAAAGGTATCTTACAACTTTGGTTTTTCGAGTTTAAAGTGTCTTTTCATTTCTAAATAAGATAAGTCTTTTTTCTTATGGGCCAATATTGATTTCCTGTTTAAAAAGAATAAAAACCAATCGGTCTAAGGTAGTCTAGTTATTATTTATGTGAATAAATGGATTCACAGTTACTCGGTTCATAAAAATATGAAATATACATGAATGCCTATACGACCTAAGCCGATAGGTAATAGTACTTATTTAGACAAATAAATAGAAGACCAAAGAAAAGAATAATTGTTAATAAGTTTGAGATTAATAGAAAATGGAGTAAATACAATTATTTTACTATCGAAAAGCGTGGAATACTTGTACTGGTTATGTCGGACTCGGACTTAATAAACCACACGGTCATATCGTGTCATCAGCTGCCGAGGATCTCTTCGACATTGAGTACCTTTGCTTTTTAAAGAAATCGAGTTCACGCAGTTAAGAAAAATGTGTTAATACGAGGTCTATTCTGTAAACATGTATGAAAACAGTTATAAAAATTGAAGGAGCGTAAGACATAGGGCAGGATCGTAGTAAGTAGGAACATGTAGTAGTGCCTTCCACATGGTATTCTTTCGTTTTCCATAAATTCATTTGCACTAATTTCGTTTGCCATAATCATCCCCGGTCATAATATTTACTTGCACTATTATCATTTATACTAATAACGTTTGACATAACAACTCAACAGTCATAACGTTTATTTGCCATAAAATCACTTTCTATAACAACATGTATCATAATAATTAGTTTCCATAAGTAACACATCTCATAATCGACTCTTGACATAATCAAAATTTGATGTAATTATGAAAATAATACATAATATTGTTAGGTCAAAATTAATTATCGTTAACACCCCGACTCAGTGCAATCCGACTCGGATAGGTTAGGTTAGAAGACTAAGGCGGGAGCGAAGCGAAGTGGAGCTCCCGTCTTAGTCTTCGTGGTTTTTTTTTTAAACCACCCAGAAGTAGGAGCCCGCGAAGCGGGCTCCGTCGAGCTTATTTAGTAGACGTCATATGAGGTTTAGTTTCAGGTTTATTGTGAATAAAAAATTTGTGTCGTATAATTCACATTATTGAAAACGAAAGTTATGGCAAATACATTTATGGATTTCAATTATTATGACACTTGATCGATTATGACCAATGAAATTAGTGAAAGTGATTTTATGTCTGTGGCGATACCACATGTACCCAGCGCCATCTAGCGACAGCACGAGTAACTACTACGTAACTAACTACGACGTCACTACTACGTCACAACGATCCTGCATCGCGAAAATGAAGTTCTCTCGCTAGTACAGTATATATACAACAACCCAACGACAACCGTTAGGGCTGCGGCCCGCCAGGCGCGATCACCTTGCCTGGTCGGAGGATCCTCCTTTTGTGTTGGAGGGACATCACATCCCGTTCCTCCAAATGGATGACCCCGACGTGATCCAAACACGTAACCTTCGCTGAGCAATAACAGCAGCATTCTCATCGCCACCATCCAATTCACTTCTTCCGCATGAGCGTCTTCGCCATCCAGCACTTCGGCCATTACAGGGCTACCATAGCATGCAGCGACCGCTGCAGCCTGGTTACCTTCGGCCACGCCTGCATCTAAGGCGCACAGTACACTGCACTTACGGTCCAAGAAGAGAACACCTCTCCCGTCTACGCAGCATTCGCCCCGACACTGCCGAGGACTCACCTCAACTCACCAAGGATTCGCCTCGCCTCAAGAGAGCTAAGACAGCTGACTCAACACAATCAACCTCCGATCTTGGAGGGGAGTGATGTGGCCATCTAGCGACAGCACGAGTAACTACTACGTAACTAACTACGACGTCACTACTACGTCACAACGATCCTGCATCGCGAAAATGAAGTTCTCTCGCTAGTACAGTATATATACAACAACCCAACGACAACCGTAAGGGCTGCGGCCCGCCAGGCGCGATCACCTTGCCTGGTCGGAGGATCCTCCCTTTGTTTTGGAGGGACATCACATCCCGTTCCTCCAAATGTCATTTCACGATTATGGCAACTGAAACGTTATTTCTAATGAAATTATGGCAACTACCAGTATGGCATATAAAATTATGGCATTTAAAATTACGGCAAACATTAGTAAACCCTTTCACATGGATAAAGAGGCGTGGCTGATGCATTTATATTTTTTAAATATAAACAGGTTACAATCACTTTGCTAAATATCTTATACCTAGGTATATGACAGAAATGCCGAGCGAGCACCATTGATATCTCAACGGCGAGACCAGCCTTCGAGAGCAACACAAATAGTGGCGTGACGACTTGCGAGGCTATTATACATTGCTTTTAAAAGTATCTAAGTAATAGTTTAGAATGCTCGTGATGTTTTTAAAACCCATATTAATAATTTATACATAGATACATATATATGCTCACACCCGTAATACCCGAAAGGGTATAAGGCAGAGGTGTATTAAACACCCACATTTCGCCAATTATGATTTTCGATCCCACTTAATAGGGGTAAAAAACACTTCGTAAAAAAATGGGTATGCTGAAAATAAATTACTAACCGAAAATGTTGCAGCTAAATAAAGGAGACGGAAATCGGTGGGCCCAAAATGGAATAAGTTGAGATATGATCTAAAAAATCAGTCATATTTTTGTGTCTTAGAATATGAAAAATCACCTCAATTCTCAGTCTGGAAGCGGAGAAATATGAGAAAATAGTTTTCGGTAGATTATCGATTAAGTAATCGATTACACATTTGCAGTAAATAATTAACTCAAAGTAATTAAATGCACTATATATACTTACATGCAATATAGTGCATATAATTACAGTCATATTATTAAACCAAATATCAATTAATTACTGAAAAACCAATATTAAAGATTATCGATTTAATATCGATTCAAATCTCTCTTATATTTTTAGGCTGTCACTGGCATGACAGTAAAAAAATAAAAATATAATAATAGCATTGACACTGACAGTTGCCGTTTTGTTTGCTCATTCGTTGTGTAGAGATGGGTTAGTACCGATATTCGTTGGTATTAGCTAATCTTAATATATTAGTTTCATGATATTATAATATCTTAACTAATATTTGAATATTAGTAATATTTTACCGACAACCAATCGTCAAATACCGCGGTGATCTATGATCGTATTAATATTGACATATTATTGCACTAATAAATATAGGTCAATCTTCTTGCGCTGAATAGACTGATTAGGTAGGTACCTATTATTATCGCTGAAGATATGAAAGATTGATATATTTTTAATAATGTTTTTGATTTATGTATGATAGTAGGTACAGCATACTTTAACACATCGTGATTGAGGACTGGAATAATAATAATAACAAACATAGTTACAGTACCTAATTGAAGTCGGTGGCACATTTTTCTTATATTTTAAATACAGATATAGGTAGGTTAGGACCAGTTGTGTTTCTTTTTGTAAGTAAGTAAATTAGTTTCTAGTAGCTGTTGCCCTCGG
Organism: Pelosia muscerda; assembly: GCA_963691645.1. Classification (NCBI taxonomy): domain Eukaryota; kingdom Metazoa; phylum Arthropoda; class Insecta; order Lepidoptera; family Erebidae; genus Pelosia; species Pelosia muscerda. The sequence continues at coordinate 14,441,549 of OY829100.1, forward strand.
CTTCCAATATAAGACTTGCTTGATACTTAGAATACAAGTTATGTCTGTGTATAAGAATAGTCTTTTGCGATGGCAAGTTTCAAATTATTGTTTATAAAAATGGTACCAAGTAATGAATATTTAATCTCAGTCAGCAACCAATCAGCAACGAAGTTAATACGATCCGAGCGAATACATCACACACTAATCCATTCCATAGACTAATATTCACCAATCGAAAACAGAATGATATTACACGACCATGTCAGATAGTAAACAAGATCTGAAATATTACTGACATCAGCAATATTACCATATCATAGTCGGTCGGATTACTAATACCTGAATCTTGAAAGTAATCTTTTAACTAATATTAATATATTCACTTCATCTCTAGTTTCGTATTTTCCAATGCGTTTTGATTGCTTTCCCGATTATTTGTAATTTTTTACGACCACTGCTTTGTATTTTACGGATTCTGACCCTGCCTACCTTATACTACGTTGGACACCGAAGATCGCTCAGACGTGTGACTTGATTTAATTTTGATTGTTATTTTGGATTTTACCGCCGGCTTGTGAATTGGATATTATTGAAACTATGGATTTCTGTGTGAATTGTGGGATATCCACTGCTCATTGCAATACACTGGGTAGACCACCCTTACACGATGAAACAATTCTGTCAGTGATCCGGCAATGGCTTGCACCTCAGTCTGTGAGTAAATATAACCTCATCTAACCAGCTACCATCCTGGCAGGTGTAAAATACATACATATATATTTAGAAGGCCTATGGAGATTGTTTACAGTTATGGCAAAGAATTATTTATTTATCAAACAATGTTTAATTACACTAATACGGAACAGTTAATTATGTATTGTTTAATGTAGCTGAAGATTAATAAAACTTATTTTATTAATATTTTAGTCGACGGCTCTCGTAGAAGAAGGGAGGCTATAGTAATGCGTTACTGGTACTGAATTGTATTGTAGGGAAACGAACTATAGGCTGCTGGGCTCATATTCTAGACGACATTTTAATTATAATATAAGGCGAATAAAACACTATATGTATTAAATGATTTTTTATTTTATTTTAGACATCCTTTCTTGAAGTTCATATGATTTTTCAAACATTTTCTAGTAAATATAATAATTATGAGTGCAAAAGAACACATTTTGCACTTCAGGAATCGGCTGTTGGTTAAAGATTGTAACATAATGTCACTTTTACATAATCTCTTATATCTCTGTTCTCAGACTGACAAAATCCGCAGAATATTCAGTAAAAGGTTGATAATATATATAAGCTATTAATTGACACCACTTTCATCTTCTTACACCCTGGGCCCAAGATTGTATGAAATCATTTCAGTCTCCTTTGGAAAAATTATTTTTTTTGCCTCGATTCCTTGCTATGCGGTGTAAGTCGCAAGGAAATTAGTTACCTGCTTAGCGGCACAAGCACTGCCAATATCAGACGACTATTATATATTTTTAAGGTAAAATATACCTACAAAACAAATATGTATACCGTTTTGTTTATATTAAGATTTATGTATTAATTGAAATAAAAATAATCGTCTGCATAAACTCTTAGTGAGTTTATAAACATCTCTACGTTTTACTTAAACACTACACCAAGACTTGTGAAAACACCAAAAAATGTTTTCGTATGGACTTACATCTGCTTCAACAATAGCCTTTGACCATTTACAATATCTTATGTCCAGCACGCGAGTCAATGCCCTCTTAATTTTCGCAACTTCCTATTACATATTACATACTCACAACATATCATTAAAAAATTCCGAACTATTTTGGAATCGACAGTATCTTGATGAGCCCTTAATTCTTAACATCTAACGCGGTGTGACACCTCCTTTATTCCCCAGGGCTATCGAAGGTATCATCGTACAGATTAGAGCGCGCTTCGCGCCGCCTCTACGGTCTACTTCTGCTAGGGTGACAGATGGCTCTACCTGTCACCCACAGGCCCGCACACCTGGCCTCAGAATCCTCTTGTAATGTAAGCTTTGGAGCTAACCAACGGATTGGAATGAAGAGCACCTAAATACCTAATACTAATACATTATGCTCACGCCTATTTCTGGTTTACCGGAGTTAATAACACTATAATGAAAACAAAATGGAGATCCGTGATCTCTGCCTACCCCTACGGGAAACAGGCGTGATTTTATGTATGTATGTATGTATGTATGAAAACAAAATTATAATAATAATAATGGATTTAATTTATAAAATAAATAAATAAATATTCTAGGACAATCTACACAACGCCACCTAGACCCATGGCACAATAGTGTACCCCAATGTAAATATAAATACACACATAATTTACTGAATCTTATTTCCCAACGGAGTAAGCAGAGATAAGAGCACAATAATAAAAATAAATAAATTAATAACATATAATTTAATTTATTTAATTATTATTATTTAATTACTTACCTCCAAAAGACATCAATGCGGCTAGCATCAATATATAAATAATTTGAAAATGAGAAATAATATAAATATATACGCAAACTTATTTTCTATTGGACGAGATTCATTTCTAAAACTTTGGTGGCTGGATTTTATCAGTACAAAACATGTAAACTAAACTGGGTTCTCAATTAATTAGCCCACCTTGATTGCAGTTTCTTAATTATTTGGAATGAACTGAATACCTGTATTTCTACACCTTACACATTATATTGTAGGAATTTCTTCAGCTAGTAAATAGATTTTCACTGGATGTTTCAATCTTAATTCATTTTAATGTCTACTAGCTGTAGCCCGCGGATCCGCCCGCGTGGATGCAATTATCGCGCAGTGCAATATAGTCTATGTTACTCAGAGTGAATGTAACAAACACAAACACACGCGCGCGCGCACTCACAAATACATTTTTTTCCTCTTTATAATATTAATGTAGATAAACCAAAGTTCTACGGCTCTTCTCGATATTATATGACTTCCGATATCATTCGGATGAACGGACCAACTGCGATTAGAAACCGTACTCGTCTAGATAATAGGCATATCAAATTGTAATGTTTAAGCGTCGGTAGGTTAGTGGTTGAATAGGCGACGACCTTGCAATCGAGAGGTCCCGAGTTCGAACCCTGGCCATTACACTACCAATCTGAACCCACTCCTAACATTAGTCATTAAAAAGTGTCATAATTTTCTATTGTGGGTTATGTATATATCGGAAAAGAAAAACGGATTCCAAAGTATACTGCTATATTGATCACTGTTAGCATACATACGTTAAGAACACCATGTGCATATCGCGGGAACAGGAAAAGAAGTGAAGTGAAAAAACGGCGGGCTGTCAATGACAATTTAGTTGACAGTTATAACGATGCGTTCCAATATTATTGTTTTATTACTTAACACCCTTCCTCAATAACATTGGCACGCCTTTACAATCATAAAACTTACATTTATGCATATCATATACTGTAGCTCTATTAGGAAATTACACATACATATTAGTTTTATTAGTGTGTCTTATAATGGCAGGACCAAGTCTTGTATTCTGTCAATTCATATTACAATGTTTAGTACTAAATTGGTACTATTTGCTACCTTTCGTAAAAAAAATTGTACCTCTTCTATTTCAAAGTTATATTTAAAACAGTCTGGTCCCGCCATTATAACGTTATAATGGCGGGACCAAACTCGTGTCGGCCATTATTAGCTACGATTATTTTATGAATATTTAGTACCTATTTAGTACTCTTGAAAAATGCTTAAAACGTGTGGCTGGGTGCAGCATGTACTAGGCTGTTGTATTAAAACACTGATCCCGCCATTATAATGTTTGGTCCTTTCGTAAATAAACGTGTAACGGTCTATTATTTATAAACTTTATTAATATAGATATTTAGTACCTATTTGCTACCTTTTTAAGACAAGGTTCACAAGAGTCGGTCTTTCATTAACATTAAGTAATTAAAATTGTAATGTATGTACTAAGTACAATTAGTGATGGGCGATGAATCATCGTGACCACGTACCATAAACTATGCATATTATTTTAAATAAATATATTTTGATATTATTTTAACATTTAAGTTTATTATGTATTTTAAAATCATACATAACATTAATATATATTTGAATATACTTGATCGAAAACGTTGCCAGACATAACACAACACAGCCTTTCACGGCAAATAAAATGTTACCTATATTTAATAAAAAGTGCGACCGACAATGTATCTGCTGAAGACTGGAAGAAGGTAATAACCAAATACAAAAAAGTTATGGAAGATGATTGGGAGCGGGATGTCCGGATTTGATTGTATTTGCGAACAAGGATTGATATAATAAATTTACGTTGACATGGTTTTGGGGTGCTCTCGTTTAGGAGAATAAAATTATATCATATTCTAAAATATTCGTTCAAATTACTAACGTTTATAATTGAATTAAACCCAATTATACATTATATTAGCATCATTGTAGTAAGAAACATCGTAATTACTATCGACAATTTGAAATATCCGACACTACCCTAGGAATGTCAATTTGACAAATGTCACAATTATTTAAACCGAGGAATAAATAGGAAAATAGTCATATTTATAAGGAAAAGTTATCAATGAGGTCCTATAATCACAATATTAATATGTACAGTTTGTGGTAAAACCTTAGGTCGTAGTTTCCTTCTATAATCATTTTAGTATAAAATTTTCTAATAATATTACATATTTATTCATAACTGACCATTTATACTCTTCTTGTACTGGTCACACTCTGTATCAAAATCTCATTAAAATGTAGGTAGTTCAAAATTTACTTATTATTGTCAACGCGTCAAATGCTACTCAGCACTCGTTTATGGTGGTACATTAAGGTGTTCGTTTTCTGTTATTTTCGTGGACATTACAAGAAGTGAATTTATTGTTTTATAATGAAGAGAGGAAGAAAAGCTTTAGTATCCGTTGATGAACAAAAAAAGGTGTTTTTAAAATACAAAGAAGTTTTCTGTGACATCGATTCGTTGCCTTCTCCTAATGACCCAATTTATATGAATTTAAGTTCTCAACTAAATTATCGTATGTCTGTGAAAGCGTTATATCTTTCTTTGAAGAAGAATTACTACCTATTTTTTGCGAATAAATGTGAAAATTTAAAACTAAGTATAGATGATGACGATGTACCATATGATAGTTTCCATAGCGAAGACAGTAGTGCCTCTGAAAATACAGAAATTGAAAAGCCTAGTGATTCTGAGTATGTTACTTTCTATTTAGATATTTACACTTGGGAAAAAATTAAGCCAATTGTAAAATACGTCAAGAGAAATGACCTGAAATTTACTTCTTCAAAATATCGTAGAAAATGGACCTTATCTACCCATGAATGGGCTGGACTGTTACGAGAAGAGTTATGGAAGAAGACTAAAAATCATTGTACTTGGATTTTTAAATCATCCCAAGTAAAACCAAGTCAATTGGTTATCTGCCATGGTTCTTGTAAAGAATGTAAGGCAGATATAGAGGTCAAGATTTTTTGGCCAACTGAAAAAATTGTTTTATGTGAATGCACAATAAAAAATAGGAATAAAGATTTTGTACACATTAGAGGTCGAAAAGTTAAACTATCTCCTCGTAAACGTCGGGACCTCAGTCAAGAATTAGAAAAAAATGCTGCCGTTGTTGTTCGAAATTCTATTGTTGATTCCATAATGGACACTGGAGACATTGAACCTACACATGTACCGAATTTAGGAGTTTTACATAAAATTAAATATGATGATAAAAAATCTTCACATTTTGATAATAATCAAATAGTATCACTCTGGCTTATGGCGAAAAATTCCTTGTATAAAGATTTCATAAGATATATATCAATACACCCTTTTTTTGTCATGTACTATTGGTCTAAAAATCAAGAAACTTATTACAACAACTTTGTAAAGAAACATCGAGCAATAATGAGTTTTGATGCCACAGGTAATTTTTTATTTTTAGTTCTATATTTAAAGGGTAAGATGTAGGTTTAGTTTATTAATAAATTTGACTTTGATGAATGCTTTTCTCCAAGCAGAATGTGTATTAGCACTCATTGTCGTTACTATTTGGCGTTAATAATATGAATTACTTACGTTTAATTTATTATTTTATTTCTTAAAAAGTTTGTTAAAGTTATTTTTGTTTTATTTCATTTTAGGAAGCATATTTAAAGAATTTGGACCTCGATCTGATGCAGAAATGACAAAACATTTATTCTTATACGTTTGCGTAATGCGATCAGATGATAATACAAGCAGTGTTCCTATTTCACAAATGATCTCGGAAAACCAAACGATAGATACTATTGCAGGATGGCTTAAAACCTGGTATAAAGGGAAAAAAGCACCCGACGAACTGATCTGTGATGATTCAGCTGCACTTATAGGTGCAGCTGTTCAAGTTTTTACTAAACATTGTTCAACCAGAGAATATTTGAATGACTCGTACGAACTACTGGAAAAAAATCAAACATATGTTACACAATGTTATATTAGAATAGACACGAGCCATTTTATTAAAATTTTATATAATCTAACTATTTTTAAACATTTGGATAAAAGAGTAACTTTTTTTTACGTAAATTGTCTGAAGGGAATAAAATCATGTGAAGATTATGAAACTATTAAAGAAATTGTCAAGGATATGGTAAGCGTATGTTTATCTAAGTACGCCGGATACGAAGAAAACAATAAAATTACATCTACGGAAAAAGCAATAAGGCGCTTAAAGAATTTGCCAGTATTTTACAAAGACAAAGCTGATATGGAAATATATAAAAACAAAGAAAACAAATATATTGTAAGTGACACAAGTATATTTTATAATGAAAATAGAAGTGAAGAAAGAGCAGATGATAATGATGTATTAAAACAAAAGTATAGTATGACTGAAGTGGACTCTAGTGATATTCCAGAATATGTTGAAGTGATACAGGCAACAGAGGAAGCTACTAAATCTATAAATCTGAAATGGCTATCTGACCATATAAGCAAAGAGAAATTAGTTCATGATTTGAGCTCCAACAATTACGACTGTACTGCTAATTTATATTATCTGCCTCTGCTCATAGACACAATTCTTAGATTAATTAGCCGGCTTCCCCTTTGGTCAAACGTTATGAATAATGTTTATAACAGCAATAATAGTACTCCAACATCTTCAAATGTAGAGTCTTATTTTAAAAATATAAAATCATTGATGTGTGGCGGAAAAACAAAATCACACAGATCTAGAGTAGATGATTTTATTATGCAACATCAGCAGTACATTTCAGGAGAAACGAAGTTGGCATTTGGTAATATGATAGAACCAAAAAAGGTCGTAACTAGCAGATTTGAAAAGAAAAAATCAACCGTTTCCATGAAAAAGACTAACAAGAACGATGACTCTGTGTTTATTGATAGGCCTACATTAATTGAAAATTGGAAGAACAAAGCTACAGAAATTCCAAAAAAGAAACGAAAAAAAAATCCCTTGAAAAAGATCCCGGTCTTGCTAAATGGATCTCTTGTAAATGCTGAGAAAAACATAATTTCGAATAACACATGTGCTTTTGATTCTTTAACACAGTCAATTGCCGTAGCATATACGGATGGCCTTCTTAGTGATGCTGATCTAAAGTGCGATGATGACTATTTTAAGTTGATAAGAAGTATTGCCAATGATGTACCAAAAAACCAAATCAACAAAGATCGAAATGATATATTAAAGAATAATTTCGAAACTATTACTGTCGGTCCCAATGTACAAATACGATGTGATTGTAATATTTCATATATCGTCGAACATGTTTTATATGACAAGTTATATAGCGCTGATGAAACAAAATCCTGCACAAATAGTGAATGCTCTGTTCAAAATTATATAAGACATTGTCCATTTTTACCATTAAATATAAATATACTAAGCAATAAAGGTATAACAGCACTTGGTGAGTCTGCTCAATCAATGTTAGATGATAACATAGCTATTTGTAACCAAAATAATTGCAACGGTGTTAAAACTATATCATACACATTATCAAAAGTAATTTTTTTGGAGCTCACCGAAACTACAAAAATAAAAATAAACGATATACCCAAAACTATAACTTTAAACAAACACCAATATCAACTAGCATCTGTGATTGATTATACACCACCGGTTATCGGTGACATAGGACATTACAAAGCTAATTGTTTAAGATATAACAAATGGAAGTGCTACGATGATATGAAAACACGAATTGATAAATGTCAAAATTATGTGACTCCACATTGTATTATGTATATTAAAATGAAAACCAACGATTTTTAGTAATTTGATGAATTCATATTGTTTTAAATTAGTATTTGTGATTTCATTATTTAGGTACATTATTTCCGATTTATTTTGTTTTAATTAGTAATACCAGCACATTTCTAAATTTTTTCATTCTTGTTTATACTCCTTAAAATATAGCTTGATTTCTGTGACATTTGTCAAATTGACATTCCTAGGGTTGTGTCGGATATTTCAAATTGTCGATAGTAATTACGATGTTTCTTACTACAATGATGCTAATATAATGTATAATTGGGTTTAATTCAATTATAAACGTTAGTAATTTGAACGAATATTTTAGTATATGATATAATTTTATTCTCCTAAACGAGAGCACCCCAAAACCATGTCAACGTAAATTTATTATATCAATCCTTGTTCGCAAATACAATCAAATCCGGACATCCCGCTCCCAATCATCTTCCATAACTTTTTTGTATTTGGTTATTACCTTCTTCCAGTCTTCAGCAGATACATTGTCGGTCGCACTTTTTATTAAATATAGGTAACATTTTATTTGCCGTGAAAGGCTGTGTTGTGTTATGTCTGGCAACGTTTTCGATCAAGTATATTCAAATATATATTAATGTTATGTATGATTTTAAAATACATAATAAACTTAAATGTTAAAATAATATCAAAATATATTTATTTAAAATAATATGCATAGTTTATGGTACGTGGTCACGATGATTCATCGCCCATCACTAATTGTACTTAGTACATACATTAAAATTTTAATTACTTAATGTTAATGAAAGACCGACTCTTGTGAACCTTGTCTTAAAAAGGTAGCAAATAGGTACTAAATATCTATATTAATAAAGTTTATAAATAATAGACCGTTACACGTTTATTTACGAAAGGACCAAACATTATAATGGCGGGATCAGTGTTTTAATACAACAGCGTAGTACATGCTGCACCCAGCCACACGTTTTAAGCATTTTTCAAGAGTACTAAATAGGTACTAAATATTCATAAAATAATCGTAGCTAATAATGGCCGACACGAGTTTGGTCCCGCCATTATAACGTTATAATGGCGGGACCAGACTGTTTTAAATATAACTTTGAAATAGAAGAGGTACAATTTTTTTTACGAAAGGTAGCAAATAGTACCAATTTAGTACTAAACATTGTAATATGAATTGACAGAATACAAGACTTGGTCCTGCCATTATAAGACACACGTTTTATTATCATACTATGTATCTATCTATGAATTCAATTATTTAACATATTAAATAGCTTGTTAAACACTTCTTTATTTAAACTTTTAGTAAATATATCTGCTATTTGTTCTCCTGTTTGTACATATCTTAACTCTACAATATTATTTTCTACTTTATCTCTAACAAAATGGTATTTCAAATCAATATGCTTTAATCTTTGATGTTTTTCAGGGTTTTTGGCAACATGAATAGCTGACTGATTATCAATGTAAATAATAAAATTATTGCAACCTATACCCAGTTCTTTTAATAAATTGTAGATCCAACAACCTTCAGCTACCCCTTTCGCTAATGCCACATATTCGGACTCTGTTGATGATAGAGCAGTACATTGTTGCTTAGAGCTACACCAAGATACTGTGCAACCAAAAAGCTTCATGATGTATCCTGAAGTAGACTTTCTATCCAGCTTATCTCCTGCCCAATCTGCATCTGTATATCCTACTAGTACATCCTTAGAATTTCTTCTGTAAATTAATTTGTAGTCCAATGTTCCTTTGATATATCTCAGTATTCTTTTTAATGCCTTCCATAAGTTTTCATCTGCATAAACTTGATATCTACTCAGATAACTTACAGCAAAACAGATGTCTGGCCTTGTACCCAACATAGCATACATAAGGCTTCCGACTAACTGTCTGCATCTTTTCACTATATCATTGTCTTTGGCTGGTTCTGTCGATAGTGTTAAACCTGCCTCCATAGGTGTCATTGCCGGGTTACATTCTTCCATTCCATACTTCTGAAGTAGGTCTTCTAAATACTGTCTCTGGTCCAGTTCAAGCCTGTCTTTTTCTTTTGTTATATTGATTCCTAAGTATTTCATTTTCGTATTACCCATGTCAGTCATTTCAAAATTTCTTTTTAGTGATTCTTTCAGTTTTTCAACATCTTCTTGTTTCTCTGCTATAATTATTAAATCATCGACATATATTAGAATGTAGAATCTTTTATTCGCTTTGTAGTACATGCAGTAGTCTGATTTGCTTCGAATAAACCCTTCCTCTTTCATATAATTATTGAATCTGTCATTCCAGTTCCTCGGTGACTTCTTTAGACCGTAGAGAGACTTCTGTAGTTTTAGTACCTTTCCATCGTATTTCTGAATTCCATTTGGTATCTTTATGTATACTTCTTCTTCTATGGTACCATAAAGAAATGCACTCTTTACGTCCATTTGTGTCATTCTCAAATTTTTCTCACAAGCTATGGATAGAAGTATTCTCAAAGTTGGCAATTTTGCCACTGGTGTATAAATCTCGGAGTGGTCAAAGTCATCTTCCTGTTGAAAACCCCTTGCCACTAGTCTTGCTTTATAGATATCCTTATTCTTCTCTCCTTTCTTTATTTTAAGAACCCATTTAGTATCTATCACTTTCTTTCCTTTCAATGGTTCTTCTATTATCCATGTATTGTTTTTCTCTAATGCTGTCAGTTCTCTCTCTATTGCTTCTTTCCACTTAAGTGAGTCTTCTCCTTTTATTGCTTGATTGTAAGTTAGTTCTTCTTCAGTGCATGCCTTAAATCCTGTATAATAATCTCCATACCTCTGTGGCTTCTTAATCTCCCTTGTCCTAGTCTTCTGTGGTTTCTCAACTGGTATTTCTCTTAAAGAACTGTCATCTTCTGTTTCTTCACATGACTCATAGTATTCTTCTCTTCTTTGTTCACTTCTTTCTTCTTCAACTATATTGCTCTCTTGCTGTATATCAGTCTCTCTTCTGTTGGTTTCTTCTTTTGTATCTGTCTTCTGTAAGTCTCTTTCTGTTCTTCTGTCTTCTATTTCTATATTTCTATCTTCTGTTATTGTATTTATGTCATCTTCACTGTCAATGTGTACTATTCTGCTCTTCTGTTTGTCATCTGTCTTTTCTTGAATAAATACCACATCTCTATATGTGTTGACTTCTTTGTTTTGAAAACATACTCGGTAGCCTTTGCAATTTATCCCATATCCAACAAATATTCCTTTCTTGCTCTTTGCATCCCACTTGAGTCTTCTTTCCTTAGGTATGTGGACATAAACTTCTGTTCCAAATGTTTTTAATTCTTTTATGTTAAAACTTCTTTTATATAATAGTTCAAACGGTGTCTTGCCATGAACTGGTGATTTACCTGTTCTATTTAATGTATAAACTGCTGTGCTTGTGGCTTCTGCCCATAGTTCCTTCTGTAACTTCTTTGCGTGGAGCATGGTTCTGGCTGCTTCTACTATTGTTCTCATGTCTCGTTCAGCTTGACCATTCTGTTCGGGTGTGTAGGCAACTGTAGTCTGGTGAGTAATCCCCTTTATTTTCAATAGTCCATTTACCTCTTTGTTGACAAATTCTCCTCCATTGTCTGATCTCATTTTCTGAATTTTGTAACCGCTTTCATTTTTAAATGTTATAATAAAATTTTTAATGTTATTTTTAGTCTCATATTTATTTTTTAGAAAATATACAAACCTGTAACCTGTAAAGTCATCTTTGAATAATAAAAAATATTTAGAACCACCTATTGAAACTTTTTCCATTGGCCCACATAAATCCATATGAATCAATTCCCCAGGTACACTAGCTCTGTTTTCACTATTTTTAAATGGTACCCTATTCTGCTTACCCTCCAAACATGCTGTGCATTGATCAGTCAACCCTTCATGTTTTACATTATTTTTGATTAAAATCTCCTTGACATAACACATATTTTGGTGTGCAAGTCGTTCATGCCATTCTGCAATTGATGTTAAAGCTACCTCTGTATTAAATTTAAAATTCATGTGATACAATTTACCTACTCTGTTAGCTGTACACATAACCTCTCTATTTTTAGTAAATTGACATCCTTCTTTTGTTGAAGTCATAGTATAACCTTTATCCAAGCAACATGATACAGAAAATAAATTTATTGTTAAATCTGGTACAAATAAAACATCCAACATTACATAAGGTGCATATTCTTTGCCGTTATATCCAAGAAAATTAATTTTACCTCTACCCTGTACTTTAAGTTTATTACCATCTCCTAATATTACAAATCTATTCTCTAACATATCTATATAATCTGTAAATAACTCCTTTTTGAAACACATATGTTCACTCGCCCCTGTATCCATAATCCAATCTTTATTTTGAATTAAATTGTAATTATTCAGAATAAAAGCACTATGGTTACCTTTATTTTGTCCTTGCCTGCTTCTGCAGTCCTTGTATAAATGACCTAATTTTCCACAAAAATTACACTTACGCGCTTTGCAGTCTTTCTTATAGTGTCCAGCTTTACCACAGATATAACACTTTGATTCAGTTTTATTGACCTGTAATTGTCTGTTATTGTTTCTTTTCACCATAAGGGCAGATGATGACTGAGTTTCCTTTCCTACACGTTCCTCTTCCACGAGTAATCTTGCTGTTAAATTCTTCATGTTTTGTTCAGCTTCAGGTACCGATTCCCAAGCCGAGATATAAAGGCTAAGCTTTCTTATATAGGTCCACGAGTTCACAGTCCATAGTTTTTTTACACTAAGCTATTATTAATAGAAGCTTCCACAATAAAGTTTCAAGTTACGGAGATCAATCGTTAACGAGAAAAAACATAATCAAAATCGTAAAAATGTACCAATATTTTATCACTTTTGACAACAGAACACATACTTTCAATGCTTTTGACATTTCGTCTCATCATTAAACGTTTCGTTTTATCAAAGGTAAGCGCACCAAAATGTTTTACTTCCTTAAATAATTAAATAAATACGTATATTTATTGACTAAGTTATATTATCCATCATATTATTATGTTAAATACGTATATTTCGCTGATTGAACTGAATGCTATTAAATTTATACTTATAATAATTTACCGACTTTTACCGCCTATTATTGAGTGAAACTAAACGTAAATCTGCGGTCATTCAGCCAAGTTCCAGAAACGAATCGGTCATATTTATAGTTCTTGGTTTAGGTTAGGTTAGAATTGTGACCACACAACGCACGAGCCGAGCGAGCGAAGCGAGCGTGCCGCGGTAGCGGCCGGCGAAGTGCCAGAAACGAATCGAAAACGAAAAAGGTCATAAACATAACCGTAAATCAGTCGTATTTTATGATGAACTTTAGGTGAGTCAATATTTTTAACCCCTTTACTTTATTCGGTACCCCTTTGCGATATTTAAATCGATGTCAATACGAGAAAATGCGGAAGTTAGGTTAGAATATAAAAAAACTCGTATCTCAAAAAGGGGGGGCGTCCGCAATTTTTCCTTCATAGGGGAGGTTCTACACCCCCCCCTCCCCCCTCCCCACCCCCTCCCGACCCTCATATCGTCGACATATATAGTAAAGCCCTTCTTCCGAAATGCTTGTATCTGTCCGGTAGGCTCATGACGATCTTTGTGATCACCATCTTCTCAGAAAGATCTTCTCCATTATTTTTCAATTGATTGACAAGTTCTTCAACTTTAGATATAAAGGCTGCCATTGGTTCCTCGAACTCCATGGTGTAAAATTTTTGTTGAATAAGATGTACTCCTACCTTAGATTTGGCTTCAAAAACTGTGTTTAATTTTGTCCACATTTGGCATGCAGATGTGCAAGCCAATATGTATGAGAGAACTTTCTCTTCTATTCTAGTAACTATAATTTCTTGAGCTTTTCTATCTATATCTTTATCTTCCGTGGACGACGGCTCTTTGAGCAATGCGTCGTACCACCCTTTGGACCTAAGTATTATCATAATCTGGAACCTCCATAACGCCCAATTGCTTTCATTTAGAACTAACGCGCCGTCTTTTCTTTCCATCTTCTATAAATCTTGTGTAATTCCCGTCTGTAATGACCCGGAAGCGGTCGACTTCTTTTCTTTTGTTCTGGAGCACGCGCACGTTGCCGGTCGTCGGACCACGTGGGGCTTTCTTCTGTCGTCTGTTAGTTGGTGTCTTATTTCTGTGATATTTCCGTGTCTGGGCCCATAACCTATTGTGGGTTATGTATATATCGGAAAAGAAAAACGGATTCCAAAGTATACTGCTATATTGATCACTGTTAGCATACATACGTTAAGAACACCATGTGCATATCGCGGGAACAGGAAAAGAAGTGAAGTGAAAAAACGGCGGACTGTCAATGACAATTTAGTTGACAGTTATAACGATGCGTTCCAATATTATTGTTTTATTACTTAACATTTTCAACCTCAAAAAGGAGATTTTCAATTTGACGCGTGCCTATAGTAAGTAGATAGATAATAAATAAAATCAAAATTATGAAACTAGCGTGTTACTCGCGACTTCACCCTAACGAACCTCCAGTCCAGTCCAGACTATCCCTACAAGGAATTCAGCCGTATCTATTCAACCTTCGGAATGTGATTAACTAACAAACATGTAAACCACTTTTGTAAACCACAATGTAAACGGCAGTTAAGTGGTTAAAGTGTCGGCCTGACGATCGAGAGATCCCGGTTTCAAATCCTGGCCATTACACTACCGACGTGAACCTATTACTGACACAAGCCATTGAGCTTAGCTGGAGGGGTTAGAGAGAATATTAGTAACTTCGATTGCTAATATTCTTTTTATGAAATAACTAGCCTATGACCGCGGCTCCGCCCGCGTGGCTGTTGGTTATCGTGACCTAAGTGCCATCAGAGCAACGTTAATTCTATATTACTAATCATAACTCTGGTTGTCCTTATCCGATTGCAATCAAACAAACGTAAGATTTTAAGTTGGACCAAACCAATTTAAACAAAAAAACCGCTTCGAAATCCGTTCAGCAGATTTTGCGTTTACCGTGAACAAACATAAACTTTTATTATATTTATATATAAATAGTATAGAAAATATAATATTAAAGGCCAAAAACTTCTATTAAGGTCAGTGCGAGCCAGTACTTAAAGAAATTGTTAATTTGAAGTTATTAGTTTATTTTTTTTTTCTCCTTACAAATAGTCATCATTAGGTACTATGTGTTCTAATACGTGTCTATAAACAATATAATTTTATGTTAGCTATAACTAGGTACCTATATTAAATGTTGAGACATTGTACTTCACATACCTTTTGTTTAATAGGTAGCTCAAAAATTTGGAATACTTCAGACGGTTACGGGTTCAAGTCCTGTCTAGACATTCACAACTTGTTCCAATTTTAAGTCGATTCGAAAACGTTCACATTCTCTTTTCTTTTCGCATTCGCAAAGACTTACATAATCTAAAAAAAATCATTTGACGTGAGTACCAATCAGCATTTAAAGAAATTTTCAGTTATATATTTTATTTTTAGGTCGTTTTATTTTTTTATTTAAAATCAAATGTTATTTTGACGTACGTACTAGTTTAGTATTATGCACATTCCTTACCGCACGTGCTTCCTTCTTCCTACAGTCCCGGGTCCTTAAAGCGGGTCGCGGTCGTGAAAAAGCATCTGATGAGGCCGTCGAGCTGAGCGCCACCATTGTAGCAATGAACGTGTTTGCAATGGTGACCCGCTTTCATGACACTTTGCCTTCAATTTAACATCAGGCGAGGTGAAGTCAAACTGACGTGCCATTAAAATTAAAAAATAAAGAAAAAAACAGTAACTGAGTTACGGAATACGTAAAGGGTTATTGTCTTGCCTTCACGAATTCTGCAATATAATTACTATGCTCTTGTAACTTTAGTCTTGCATACTTCACAAGTTTCGCTTATTGAATATTAGGTACCTATTCAATAATCGCAACTTGTCGAGTATATATCAAAAGACGAGAGGCTGAAGTAATTTCGAAATTACGACCATGAAGATAAGGGTCAAGCGAACCTAATATAACAGAAACGAGAATGATTCTGTTTGAGTTATCTTCTATGAATGGTTCGGGCAGGTTATGTCGGACTCGAACCGACTAAAACAAACGTCGTCTTTGCGTCTTTGGTAGCCGGAGATGAGATAGTAGCCAACATGACCCTCGCAACCCGGAAAACGTTGTCGATACTGAAAATATACAATACATATTTGTGGTGACATATGTGCCGTGGCGATAGTGAACGCGACTGCAACGCAGGATGCTCAGGTTCGGTTCCCGCTCAGTGCCAATATTTGTGTGCATATGAATATTTGCATTGGTTTGGTTGTTGTTACGTATTTATTCACAAAATATATATATATATATTTCAATAGAAGTTTTTGGCCTTTATATCTAAGTATGTTAATCCGCTTTCTACAACCCATAACAGAAGATAGTTAAAGTATGCTTACCATGGGTCTAGGTGAGCGTTGCGTAGATTGTCCTAGATCTAGAATATATTTAATGTTGAACTCAAAAATTCAACACTAAGTATATAAAAACTATATAAAAACACAAAAAATAATATATAAACGTAGGCTAAAGATACTGTCTTTATCGTGAAGACCGCGATGATCGATTTGAAGGCGTAGCATCATGGCACACATATCAATTATAGTATAGGAGATATGTAGCTTCGAACCCATTAATTGCGGTATAAGAGTAGTACTTAATGTAAAAAAAATTAAACTGTGATTGTGATGTGTTTTAAACAAATTAACTAAATATATGTACTGTATGTGATATATGATACCGTAAATGTATATTATCTATCTACTCGCACTATTCAGTCTGATTGGGATGACAACTTCACAAAATTGACACGTAAATGTATGTCCTAGCCGGGGAATCCACGGTATTAACGATCTTATCAGGTAATACAATGCAACTTTATAATATTTTGTGGTAAATACCTAACGGCCTAGAATTCAATTAAGTACCGTCAATAATATGAGTCATCAGATAATTTTTTTGTGTCAAATTTAAGTGATTATGTGTACCGATTGGCAAGTCCGTACGTGTGTAAGTAGACGACCCGTTGTATCAGTAGTCCGATTAAATAGTTCGATGATCGAATTACCGAGACTTTTTCGGCTCAGTAGTCCGATGATGCAGATGATCCTAATCATCGGACTACTGAGACTTTTAGTCCGATTCGATATTACGAAATAAGAAAGGAATGGAGTAGTACCTATTAACACCCGAGATCCATTACTAGGGTTAGCTCAATTAATAAACCTGTGTTCTGATTGGAAAGTCCTACCGTACGTACATAGACTATACCGACTTCCACTACTGGACAAACTCCAGTAGTGGAAGTTCTCGAAAAATTTATAAACGTGAAAGTCAGAATAAATCTCGTACATTAACATATTAACAAAGCCGTATACAGTATAATTTAGCTCAGACAGAAAGAAGAACATAGACGGAACGAATGTATACAAGTGCCGTGAAAAGTAATACTAAAGTAAGCCCATTTCGGTTACACTCTTTGTCTTCACTGCACCCAGCGCACGAGTGCAGGCGAAATGGTACATTAGTATTTCTTCATATGACTTCACTCATCGCTAGTTCTATGTGCTCCGTCTATGTAAATCTTTTAGTCCCAGTGAGTAATTTAGTTACCTTGTTTTATTAGGAAGGAAGAGACCATAACTGTGATTTGATAAGACAGGAAATAAAATACCAGTGCCCTTGTGAATGTGATAGATATTATTATTACTATATTAGTTTCATGTAATTAACACTTCAAAATCAAAATTCATCCAAATGTTGTTTATAGATGCGTTTAGGTAAGTGACCCGACATAAACATGGATTAACTAGCTAGTGTAATAGAAATAATTTTTATTTAAGATACGGTTTTCGCAAGAAAGAAAAATAAAAGTAATATACATACATATTCAAGCATACACATTTTGCACTTAGCAGGAATCGAACCAGACGTCCTCTCTCTATATTAGTCAACCAACCCCCGGTAGCGTTCTAAGCTTTCACCGAGCTTCATTTGTAGAGTCATTATGGGAGAGACTGCTGTGTATCCGCTTAACTTACGTTAAAACCTCTTTTGTTAAACAAATTAAATATAATTTGTGATAAACCATTTGCACATCTTTTTTGTAAAAAAATAAAATCAACGTAGAGCAAATTGGCCAAGATTTAGCAGGTATCTAAAACTTATAACTCATACTTAACTCATTTATTCGTAAGAATATTTACAAATCATCAAAATATTAAGCAATATCATTTTATATTTGACGGTGTTGTATTTGAGTCAAGTGTATTTGAGTAGGAAGTTAGGAACCACCATGTAATAAAAAACTGGATATATTGTCGTGAATCTGCACAAACCTACAGACTACAAACAACTTATCCTGGCAATGACTGACTGCAATTTTATCATAGTCTTATTATTGTATTAACTACTTATACTCCATTTGTTTAGGTACCTAGTTAAAAAAGGTAAACAATCTTGTGGCAACTTTTTATGAAAATACATGTTAAACAAATAAACTAGACTAACTAACTGACTAACTAGTGGTTCGATATAGGTTTTTAGTCTTCAAAGTGCGTTACTAAGTAGAAAAGTATTTTAAACTGAGGTTTTAAACAAAACATATTAAAAAGACACGCTAAGATTGTTTACGTTTTTTAAGTACCTAAACAAATGGGCTATAGGTACTTGATTTTTTAACAGTTAGTCTAACTTATCAATTATAAATAAAAAGAAGGATAATTAAAGTAGATAGTATTGCAATATAAAATAATTTAAAGGCATTAATAAATAAAATTAGATCACTATCAAGTTATAAGATAAACCAAGTAAAACAAACTCTCCCTCTCTCCAAATATTGTGTGGTGCGGCTGTTTGGTTTGGTTACAATTATGGTCATTTACACAATCTTTATAAGGGAACAATGAGTAATTAGCAACACTTTAAGATCAACATCATCTCTGTAATAATGTACTGGGGTGCACCACAGCTTTTTACTATCTAGTGGTGTGCATTTGATGAACTTAATATAAAAACACGGTACCTATATATATATATTCAATATTCTAGGACAATCTATACAACGTCACCTAGACCCATGGTAAGCTTAGTTTAACTAGCTTGTCTTACGGGTTCTGGAAATACCTATGTAGTAGTCTTTCGTGGTACAAAATTATCTGTTAAGTCCAGCGTCTGTTCAAGTTCAAGGTCGCATGGATGAACTATTATGTTAATTTAAAGTAACCTGTATATACTTGTATTGTATGTGGCCTATGTGGAGATTTTTCTTTAGTTTAATATGTATGAATATTCATAATCGTATGTAATTACACGCAGCTAGCGTAATATGCGTGTAATTGTCAAATTCTTTATTTTGTTCGCGGTCTACCCGGGTCAATGCCTTGGATTTTGACAGAATTTTGTTATTCTTTCTTCTACCGACAGAAGTTGTTTTTTAAATATTTGCTAAATATACAAACATATGTTCACGTATATTTCCATTCGGGTTAGGCCCAGACAACAACTCTTCATTTGCTTCTACCTTCTACTCTATTATACTCTGCTATCCTCTACTGTCATTAAACATTGTTTTCTGAACACATAAGCCAACAGCACAACTATCGACAATTGTTTGGAATTTTTTCAATACTTTACTTTAACATAAAATGGAGTGAAAAAAGAACAGTCGAGGCTGTCATGGTAGAGACCACCATTCCAGGGACAAAATCTGTAAAAGAGGCTTTGAACTGCACTTTATCAGGCGTGGTTTAACGACCTAAATGGTAAAAACTGATAGTACGGTCCTTTCGTTACCAAAATTTTGGAAAAGTGTCGGAGGATGAGTCAAGCATACCCAATTGTGTTATGAAAAGCATGACTACCTCCAGACGTTAAGCACTCAAACGTATTAACCAGGATATACCTTAACCTCTTCGGAATGTAACCAAGTTTAACCCAGCATGTTTTAGCATTTAAGTAAAAGTTTGGCTATTATTATCGATCAAATAAAATCCCTTTATTTATTTTTGATCGATAATAATTCATGCAGCTTCCAAAATCCTGTAATCTGTTTGCAGCAGGTCAAATAATATAATTTTATCACACATATAAGTACCTAATATTTGCGCAAGTAATGAAATAAGTCGACAAAGGAACGATCATCATTAATGATATCCTCTGGATCATTTTCCAAATTACAAGATACCTTATATTATATGCTTATTAATGTTCATATATTTAGGTAACTTTCGTATCATGCCATCGATGTCATCGGTCTCATTGAGAACTCCAATAAATAAACCGGCAACCCTTATTCTTACACTTTATCTAACTTTTAACAATTGTTATTATTTATATTTTCAGCATGCTGCAGCTGTTGAAAGGTGGTGCGAGATTACGATCAATGTCTGCGCGCTTTAAATATATATTTCTGTTGGCCACACTTTTCTTCGGCAGTTTCCTTATAATATCAATCACAAATCACACAGAAATATTGCTCCTAAACAACGATCAACCCCTCGCATCATTGGAATTACATCGCTATGACATTGAATCAGAAGAAAGGTATACAATAAAAACAGAAGGTTGTACCATTCCTGGTTTAATCCCATTAGATGATTCGATTAAATCGCTTAAAAAGCCTCCTACTGAATTAAAGAGTTGTCCAAATGCCAATTACTCTCTTGTCATACAAAACAAAACTCATTTATGGGTTGACATAGATGTGTTACAATATTATAACGTATCTCTAGAAGATACGAGTTATTCTTGTTGTTATGAAGCATTCTACAGACCAAAGTCAGTAGAAGATGTATATTCAATAAAAGTAGACGACAGAGCGGAATACGAAGCTTGCGTGAATTTCACCAGCTACATAGAGGCAGCTCATGAATTTGTTAGGGTCAGTTGCGAGAGCAATAAAAAAACATTTTATAAACAATATTTTGTATTTGCCCGAAAGAAACCGAAAGCGTCGTCCACATCGTCAAAAGCACCTGCGCCGTCTCCTTATTATAATGTGATTATAATGGGAATAGATGCTATTTCCAGGTTAAATTTTTATAGAACAATGCCAGAGACATTGGCCTACTTGAAACAAAAAGGTGCTATAGAATTATTAGGTTACAATAAAGTGGGTGACAATACATTTCCTAACTTAATACCTTTGTTAATGGGCCGTAAAGAAACAGATTTGAAGAGGACTTGCTGGCCCAACATTAACTCGAACTTTGATAACTGTCCTTTTATTTGGGATAAGTTTCAGGATGCCGGGTTTTACACGGCATTTGGAGAAGACAGCGGATATTTAAGTACTTTTAACTTTGGGAGATACGGTTTTATTAAATCGCCTACTGATTATTATCTGCGGACTTTTATACACGCAGCTGAATTCAATGTTGGCAATACTAAAGATTTTAATTCATTAATTTGCATGGGAAATAAATATTTCTATAAAGTTTTATTGGATTATATTGAAGATTTAGTATCAACGCTGAAGTCATCCAAATTCTTTGGATTCTTCTGGGAGGTGACCATGAGCCATGACTACCTAAATTATCCGATGGCGATGGATGACAGCTACAAAACATTTTTGGAAAGACTCGATAGTGCTAATGATTTAGAAAATACAATTTTAATATTATTAAGTGATCACGGTATCAGGTGGGGCTCAATAAGATTGACTAAACAAGGACGCTTAGAAGAACGCCTGCCATTTGTACACATATTATTTCCACCGTCGTTCAAAGAAAATTATTACTCAGCCTATGAAAATATAAAACAAAATAGTAAACGGTTAACGACACCTTTTGATATACACGCGACGCTTACCGATTTGATCAATTTGGATGTCATAAGCGACGAAAATATTAAGAAACGATCTGAAACGTCTTATGCAGGAAATAATAGCATCAGCTTATTTTTGCCTGTACCGAGTAATCGCACTTGTCAAATGGCTGACATCGACGATCACTGGTGCACTTGCCACAAAGAAATAAAGATGCTCTCAGAAAGCCCTGAGGCACGTAACGTGGCGGAACAACTAGTGAAACATATAAATACAGTTTTGGAAGATCATCCACAATGCGCTGAGCTGACGCTCAAAGAAGTGTTGGAAGTAACTGAGATGGTAGCCGGCAAACCAAGAGAAGATGAAGTAGGTTGGCGGGAGTTTATGACCGTAGTTCGAACATTTCCAGGAGACGGCGTATTTGAAGGTACATTGAGATACCGAGACAACAAATGGACCCTCTCTGGTTCGGTCAGCAGACTTAACTTGTACGGTGATCAAAGTAGCTGCATACACCATTATCAAATGAAACTCTATTGCTACTGCTTATAGCGATAGTGATCCTAAAGGAGTTATATAGCTGTGATATTATAAAATATTGAATGTATGTACTTAAATGTAGATCAACGATAGTAGTACTTAAGTTATGAATGGTGTATAGGTAAGTGCTCGTGTAGGAATACTTTTCTCGACTATTGATGTTGCAAGTACATAAGTTTACTGATCTAGCTAAGCGGTATCGACCTATAAACGCTTGCAACACTAAGGTATCTATTATTCGCGGAATCTATGGTTCTTGCGGTTAGACAGTTTATAAATATTGCCCCACGTTGGGCGCCATATATGGGATTGAGGATTCTCATATGAAAAAGTAAACACTAGAAACTTGGGTATTAAGTAACTATTTTATTAATTCACTGTTAAATCGATCGGGATTTAACAGTGAATTTGTAAATGACCATGTCAATCTAAAAACTATTTAATTGTTCACAATAGAAACATAGGAAAGTACAATAAACTTAAAACAATGAGTTCGACAAGGCAAACACTCTATCATAAGACTCTGACACTGGCTAAGCCACGCGGGCGTCTGATGCGTTATTCTGATGCATTTCAGTTATATGCTACCGCAGATGAAAATCTAAAGATTTAGATGAGTCACCCACTCTTTTACTACTCGAGAAAAAGTTCTCCTCACACCGCTAACTTTTTAAATTTACAATGATTGATTTGATTGCACTTACCTTTCTATACCGGAAATGTTCACTTACGTTACCATGATGGATATCCTATGACTCCAATGTCGCACATTATGGCAACGTGTGTGATATTGCAAGGCATATTATACGCCGTGACTTTATACTCATTTCTAGCCAAAATCAATAATAGATTCGGTTTTTATTAAAGGACATCAACACATTATTTATTTTAAGTACATTAATATGAGTTGTTTACCCCAAGTAAAGTAGAAGCAGCAGTAAGACGGGCGTTTCGGAGACTTTTCGGTTTCATAACGACATTAAAGATTTTATAAAATCAAGGTGTAGGTATAGTAGGTACCTGTATTCATATGAGAGTTATATTAAGTAAATAGCATGAATTAAATTCATAGGCATTCCAACTGGCGTGAAATCGAATATACAGAGTTTAAGGGAAACGCTCCTGAAGCCGAAGTAAAACTAGTACCTAGACCTAGTAAAACTTAGTAATCTTGGTACACTACATGCCTTCTTCTTCTTCTTCACTACATACCTAAGGGCAAAAAGAAAGTTTGTAATTTTTTTACTATTTTTGTCCCTTTGAACTTGGAGTCTTCATTGTTTTAGTGAAGCTTAATAAAACATTAACTTCATAAAAAAACATCAACTTGCAATAAGGCGCTATTTGTGTTTTTTTTGTAGTGATGTTTTTCATGAAATTATCCTTTCATTTAAGTTACTGATAGGATAGAGAGTAAATAATGTTTATTTATACCCGGAGCGTTTCCCTAATACTTATGATACCTAGGTACTAGATGATAATAATATACCATGCATGATATAGATAAGGTAATAAATAGAAATACCTACTGCTTCAATAATCAATAATCTTAATACTATTGTGAAGTTAAGTTTTCATGAACAAGTTATATGAAAACCTATACCTACAAAATAGAATTTCAACAACTGAAACTTTATTCCCCTAAGTAGACCTACCTAGACCTACCGAACTATCTACTATACCTAATACGTAGATATATATTATTTACACATCTCGTTAATTCTAATAAGAGTCGACATATCTGTTACAAGAAATCTCTACATATCGGTAGATATTCAAATCTTCCATGCATTAGGTACTATAAATTTACTAAATTATTTAGTAAACGTTAGATACTGTTAAAATAAACCTACCTACCTTCTTGCATATCTTTCTGTACATATCCAATGGAATTCACAAATTACATAGATTTTATGAAACTTAAACTTTGGTTGTGGTCGTTAGGAACTTTGAGACTTCTAAAACCTGGCCCCATTAATAGGCCTACATGCAGGTATAAACATACTTTCGAAAATAATGTAAAAAGTTACTTCTGACAAGATTCTTAGAACAATAAGTTTATTATTTTTAATAAGGTGCTATTATTTAGGTACTGTACTTACCTAGCTTACTACTTATGTACCTACCTACGATTACACGATTCTATGAATATTGTTACACATGTAGGTACAGTCAATGACTTCCATCCGTGTACCTATCACCTAATTATAGTCCGTTTTTTTAGGTACTTATAAAACGTAAACAATCTTAGCGTGTCTTTTTAATATGTTTTGTTTAAAAACTCAGTATAAAAATACATTTTTACTTAGTAACGCATTTTGAAGACTAAAAACCTGTGTCGAACTACTAGTTAGTCAGTTAGTAAGTCTAGGTTATTTGTTTAACATGTGTTTTTTAAATAGTTACCACAAGATTGTTTAGTACCTATCTACATTTATTTAAGTACCTAAACAAATGGAGTATAGAACTTATTGATTTGTATACAATGGTGACAACTGTTGTAACTACTTACATTTTCACTAAACTGAACTAAAATCTCTTGGATATTATCTAGTTTTTTAAATACCATTCAATTTATATCATTATACGACTTGCACGGTCTTTAACTCAGTGGTTTAGGTACGTCAATTAAGTTAACATAAAATTAATATATTTTAGTGTAAGATTTTAAGTACGTTAGTGAAAATGTAGGTAGGGTAGTTATACCTACCCACTTATCGTAGGTACTAGGTAATCCTGCTCACCGAATATAAAATATTTTCCAATTCTATGTAAATAAAACCTTAATGTCTTCTTAATGTATACATATTGTTTACATGTGTGCCCACATGTCAAAAATTGATATATTTTAGATACCTACTTCGTTAAGTTATTACCCAGGCTAGACAAAAAGCTTTTTTAAATAAAGAAAAGTATTGTTTGTTGTTTATATACTAATAGCTATTTATTTCAATCCTTACCTTTAATTTCAACCATTTCCCTTCTTGAAAACGACCGGATCAGAAACGCAAAAACAGCATCACCCTAAGATGAATCTTTGGCAACGCTTTAACTTACTATAGAAGAATTTCGAGTTCTCAGGTTATGTACAGGTCAGGGTGAGAGTAGGTACGTGAAGTATTCCTCTACAACGGGACTTGAAACGGGTTCAAATCCCGTTCGTAATGAATGTTGATTTTTTCCAAATTTAAAAGTAGGTAGGTACTAAACTAAACAGGAGGTAAGTAGTTAATAACTAGATACCTACGTAATAGGTATAGGTACATAAAATCACTAAATCTATTGATGAAAACCACATTTAAATCCGCTACGTAGGTAGGTAGTTTGGAAGGTCTGTAAGCCGAACAAGGAGTCAAATCTTAGGAGAGTCAGCGTAATGAGAGTAGGTAGTTATTCAACCGCGGGCGGGTGATATTGTTTCATAGTTCAATGGGAAGACCGCGAAGCCCTTCTTTGTCATCCCCCTTTCCCCGTCCCCTGTATATGGTGGGCAGCACAAATGTGACGTCCTTGGCCTTGCAAATGTCCATGGGCCACGGTCACCACTTACCCTCAGGTGGGCCACGTGCTTGTCTGCCTCCTAAATGACAAAAAATAGTATGAACTATGTTTTATTTAAAGACAATTTTGTAAGACAATGAATCTTAGTGGCGAATTGCGGATTTTTTTCAATAAATAGGTATACCTCTGCCTAAGTCTTCGAGAATTTGCAGGATTACACAGACAGAGCTGATACACGGGATAACTACACCGCGCGTACATTCAGCGGCAACCGCTTGCTTTGCCTTACACATTTCCCCAAATATTGCTATGGCAACGTCTACGGAAATGTAATAAAATTAAAATCTTGCCATGGGTTTAGAATGGATCAGGGAACTAATATTTGCCGCTGGAAGAGACCGACATACAAAGCAAATACAATAAATATTATTTTGTGGAGCAATATAAAGTAGATAGTATCTACTGCGTTACTAAACATCTTCTTCTTCTTCTTTTTTCAATATGGCTTCTGCAGCAGGATAGCCGCAATTTTGCCAGTCTCTAGTAAATGTAAACGTTTTATAAAATTAATGGCGAGACGCCAATGTCAAGTTTCAAGTTTAAAAAAAAAAAAAAAATTACTATACATAAAGAATAGTATTTGAGGTGATAGGTTTTAAACTTTTTAATAATTTTTCACAAGGCTGAGGCTGTAATTTGATGTCTGGTAGCACTAATCATCACATGTCATATTTGAACGTCATCAACGTCAAGAATGTCATGCTGATCATGCTCGAAAATATCTGCAGCCTGTTTTTTTACCATAGAATTTTCAGTCAGATCACTCAGTCAGGCAACAAATTCACTCTGCTTTCACTAAAACGTATATGCGAATAGTAATAAAATGCATAGTGCGTAAGATTTTTGCAATCAAGTTTATACGTACAATTTTATCATGTCTCTGGCATGTAGGGCAATTTTTAAGAATTGTTATTATTTGCATAATATTACCAAACCGGTGAAATGGAGTGTTGGCAGAAATTATACGACAAGAATCCTCGCAAGTGGAATTTGCTACCAGGATAGGAATTTACAAAGATGGGAAACACAACGAATAAATTTGTTTCACAAACCTTTAAGGCATTGCTCTACGAAACAAGGGTCAGTGGACGACAAACCTCAAGAAAATGAAGGCAAAACAGGGCTCATCCAGAGGTTAAAACAAATGTATAAAGATTATTGGTATGTGGTGTTGCCTGTACATATGGGCACATCCTGTATCTGGTTTGGTTCTTTTTATTATGCTGTAAGAAGGTGAGTTCATGAATATCAACAAAGTACACTTCCTTTTTATATGTTTGTCATCTCCAAATGCTAAAACATCTTTTGCAGTGGTGTTGATGTTATAGGTTTACTACAATCGCTTGGCATCAGTGAATCAATAATTACTCCAATAAAAGAGTCTTCTGCAGGATATTTTGCCCTTGCATTGGCATTATACAAGTTAGTGTCACCGCTACGATATGCAGTCACAGTAGGTAATAACCACAATTTTATTATGATTTACAGTTTATATATTGCTCAGTAACTATAAGTTATGTGTTACTTCTGAGTGTACATTAATTATAAAAAATGCAATAACAAAAAATATGATGTAATTTTTTAGGTGGAACTACTTATGCTATTAGAAAATTGACAACAATGGGCTGGATTAAACCTGTGCCTTCTAGAGAGCGTCTTAAAGAAATGTACAAGGAAAAGAAAGAAAACATTCAAGACAGATTCAATGAAGGCAAACAGCAATACCATACAATGAGAGAAAAGAAAAGAGCACAAGTAATGGAGGAAATGAAACGTTACAAGGCTGAAATGAGAAATTTCAAAAGCAAGGTGAAGAAAATGTGAACCATTACAATAGTTTTGTGTAAATATAGCCTTCTGCAAGATAACAAGTATAAAATTGTAAATAACCTTTTAATCTAAACAGCCTAGAAATTGATATAGGTATAAATATATTTATCAATATTAAATATTATATTAAAAGAATAATGAACTAATACGCTACTATTAACACTTTAAAAAATTAAAAACTTACTGAACAAAATCATGTTTATTTCATATAAAATAGTTAATTACATAATAATCACATTATTTTTTCATCAAAATGTACATATAAAAACAACTTACATTTAATTATATTAAGTACAAAACAAGACAGCACATAACTGGAATGTTTATTAATCCTTTATTCTAATATGTTAGTAACATAGTGGCCACAGTAGTAACATGAGTGCTTTGTTTTCAATGATCATATTTTGTGTCTACTAAATAACCAGAAGTGCTGTCGTGTCTAGTGTGTAAAATTAATAAATGCACTTCAAATCAATGGCAAATTAACTAGCAGCCATAATACTCGGGGCTTGTTGGCTACTTCTTGTAAAAGTTTTATGTAGATAACACAAATATATTTCTCTAAACTATGAAATCGGAACACTGACATTAGGCCCATAATTTTTAGTAAATACTTTCTATAAACAATTCCGTTTGTTCATTATATGTAACTTGATAAAATAAGATTATTTATATCACAAAATAGTGTAGGCAAACCTGCTGGTGGCTCAATCAAATCACAAAGCATTTTAATTAACTAGGTACACAATAATAGAAAAGTTTGATATTATTATACATTTCTGTTTACAGAAATTACACCTATAAAAGCTACAACAAATTGTGAACTTTTTTATCACTCACATTATGTTGAGTAATTTGTCTACTTATGAATAATAACAACACTGTTATAAGCATTACACTTGAGTTTACAATAACTTACAGTAACATTATGTTAAAGCTAATTACATTAAATGCTAACAGGTGCATCATTTGTAATAGGAATTTTGAGCACTTTTGAAAAAGTCATAAGCCTTTCGCTAATACGTTTTTTTTTTTAATATAGAGCAAGACAAAAGAGTGAATTTTCAACCCATGTACTGGTACGATGCAGGCGAGAGATGAGGTGCCGGCGACAGCCCTGGCCCCGTCGCCGCTCCAATTGTGGCCAAATGACATGCACGACACATTAATTTACCTGAAACAATAATTTTATTTTTAAAAGTTATGAATTTTTTCGAAACATCTGTATTTTTAAATGCTCAGCGATTTATGTAAAATTTGTTCTTTTCATCAACCTTATTTAAAGCTTTCCTATTAATTACAGTATTTACCTGCTAAGGGGTAACAGCGTTTATCAGGTTCATCAGTCAGTTGCATACCACACACACAACACATGTAGCAGTCGACATGGAAGTCACGGTCCATAGACACAACCCTTACTGTCTCATCTGTTCCCTCAACTGGAGTTATTCCTGTAAAGATTAAAATTGAGCGTAAGATACAAAAATGTTTCCTTTCGGGGTGGTGGTCCAACTACTTTGTCCAATCAGTTGGACCACGGGCCTTAGTGCAATACAAATAGAATATCTTGTCCCTTAGCAACTCAAGTAAGTATTTTATAAAGATGTATGCTAAAAATTGAACATAAAGCACACAACAATAGCCTTTCAGTATGCTTTTACTGTCTTGTATTTGCTGAAACTTTTACATAAAATTTATTAATCACCTTTGCCACAACTTGCGCACTTGGGTGCAAACATACGATGGTAGTCATTGACACAGTATATCTTATTATCAACATCCACAGTGAAGGGTACACCGTCTAGGCATTCGTTACATACACAACAACGGAAGCAGCCTGGATGGTATGACTTGCCCATAGCTTGCAAAATCTGTAAAAAAAACAATACATAATTTATTCGTTTAATAGGAAAAAAAAGAGAAGTGTGACCAGTAAATTAATTTCCCGCCAAATAATGTTGGTGAAAAAAAATTAAATTTCTTTGGACTGTCGTGATGTAGGGTCTCATCACATACACTACTTGTTAAATGTTGATATGGACGAATAGCAGCATTGAGAATCTGCAGTTTATTAAAAGAATGAACAATATTATCGCATTTAATTCAATTTTTTTGTATAGATCCTAGAACTTTAAGGACATGATAAATGCTGTAGGGATTGAAAAAAAAAATACAATAATCACTTACCATTTCCATAATCAGGTGTCCACATATTGCACATTTCTCAGCTGTTTGTTGGAATCCAGAATACTGTAACAATAACATTAACATAAGACTCCACAATAAGTAGCAGCACATTACTTGACAGAAAAATACTAACCAGATAGTCTTCCTCACAGTACACTTTGCCATGCACATTGTAAAAGGCTTTGCCTCTTAGGGCACGTCCACATGAGCAACAGATGAAACAGTTTGTGTGATAAAGGTTACCCATTGCCTGACAAGCCTGACCTGCACCAGTTACCCCAGCACCACATGTATGACATATACCTGACAAAAAATCATAATATTAACATTTATTTAATATACTAAGTAGCTATATGATTTTATTCTTATTTTGTTTGTAATGTTAAATTTCTACTCTGTCCTTTTCTGATAATAACTACAATATGTTTCTTACTAGAACAGAATGTATGAGTAAATAGTATTTATATGCACTTGCAAACAACACCTATATTTTTCATATAAAATGACAACAATCTCTCCGAGGTATAGATTGTAGAATTTATTTATGACACGCTAGAAAAATCATTTATTTTATAATGTAGCAAAATATTTTTACTGAAAGAGATAAAATCTTTTTTATACAAATTGTACTAGGTGCTTTGTATTTACATATTATAATGTTATACATTAATTAAGATTATTCATTTATTTTCTCACCAAAGTATTCACCCTCCTCATCCTGTCTTTCCATTTCTTCTTCCAGCTGCCTAGTGAGCTCTTCTATTTTACGTTGTGCTTCACTGGGCCCTGGTGGGCGTGGTGGTGTGATGCTATATGGTAGTAAGCTCTTGCTTCTCCCACCAGAACCTCTCGATCCTCCAGACACTTGAGATACTGAGCTAGGAGTGGGACTAGGTGCTGGAGACTGTGCAGGGGAACACAATGATGTTAAACCAGACACTAAGTTCCGAGAACCAATTGATTCAGAAGCAATTGAAACATTATCTCTATTAGCTGCAGCCACAGCAGCTGCTGGAGAGCCTCCTGTCATACACACATAGTCAGAACCATTACTGTCTTCCACTATATGCATTCTGTTAACTGTCACTGGCTTTGGATTATAGCCTCCATTAATCAAAGGAGGTTTATCCTTTCCAATACTATTTGAAATATTTGGTTTAGGATGAAAGAACTTAGGAGTAGCTGTAGCTGTTTGAACTTCAGTAGCAATATTAGCCTTAGGTCTTTGAGCACTCGGTGCAATTGATGCATAGATAGCAGTAGAAGGTATAGTAACAATTTTATCATCAAAACTAATTGTATTATCATTCTTCAAAAGTGCACTAACATCTGTGTACTTTGGTGGAGCAGACTTCATTACTGTGTAGTCACTGCTAGCGCTGTCTTGGGATGTGTTGTATGGTGGTGGAGGTAAGGCTTTATCGGACTTTATTTTTTCACTCATTAACATTTGCGAAATATTCCTAGAGACACTAGAGTTAGGTACTTGTGGGCCTGGTACTGAGCCCTGTTGTATAAAAAGCTGGTCATGTTTTTGTTGAGGTTTAAATTCACTTTTTTTGTCATTGTCTGAACATAACATATTTTCGTACACTAATGGATTTAATTTCTTCGAATTCACTGGCACTTGGGGTTGGGCTTTACTGTAGCGCGTATCGTAGTATCCGTCAGAAACGGGCGGGGGTGGCGCTTGCTGATACAGTTGATGATAGTAAGGCGGCTGTGGTGATCGCTGTTCACCGTAATAATCTATATTTTCATAAACTGGTGGTGGGTACTGAGCATTTGGAATGGCTGGAATCTCGTACAAGTCGTCTGTTTGATAACTGAGTGACCTTTGTGATATGGAATCGATAGAACGCGTTGGACTCGAAGGCAAAGCTGCTGTGTTTATATCGCGTTTATTGATCGACGCAATAGTTTCTACTCGTTTCGGTGTAGCAAACTTTGAAGCAGCTATAACATTTGATCGTTCGTAAAAACTGTAATCTTGACGATTATTTTGACTATTGTCCAAGGCAAAGCTCTCTATTGCGCCTACTGGACGTGTTTTGGCGAGAGAACTTGTGTTCGATGTTACAGCACCGTGCGCTTGCTCAGTAACATCTTCAACTTTATTGGATATCATCAAATCTTGTAGGCCGATTATACACCGTTGTTCATCTGTGTTATTTCTTCTTGAAGAATCCATAATATTATTAAATGCAACTAAATGTAACAGCGAACTAAGAATCCAACGCACTTCAATCCGAATGAATCATCTCGAAAATCGTCAAATTAAAAGTTGAACAGGTTGAAGTGTTGAACTCTCAAACAAAACACCACTAGGGATGATCAATAAATCTACGATCGAATCGATCGATATATTTTATTATCAACGAAATACGCATACAATCAAATTATTTTAGTGTCGTAGTCGAGTAGAAATAAACTACCAAGAGGTAGTTTTATTCAATAGTTGCTGACCATGCAGTTCTCTTTATGGAACTAAAATGAATAAAATTGTATTTAGGATCATATAGATAAACGTGAATTCATCTGATTATATAAAAACGAGTTAAGTTTCTACTTTGTGGTCTGTAAAAGAAGCTCGTGCATTCGGAAGAATAATAAAGTTCGTACAATATTGAAAAATCCAGCTACATTAGACTAGGATTCAGTTTTTTTAAACAATATTATTTTCAACGCAATTTACTCACTTCATTTTGGTTTACTTTAGTCTATTCAATACTTACCTACCATTCAAAAGTACTTAAAACACTTATATGGTTGTTAATGGGCTATAAATAATATGTAATATTATATTATATTATAAGGACTATAAGAGTAGTTTTGAATTTTGTAGGTAGATATATAAAATCGAGGTTTGCTTTGGTTTGATGGAACGCTAATGAATCGATTAAAAATAGTACATTACTAAAGTTGATTTCCGTTAGTGTTTATTTTTATATTCATATATTCACTAGTGTTCGCTTGAATTTCTTTTAATGAGATGCACTTTTTAAAATAAAATTCCAACTGCCAACCTCATCTGATGGAAGATCAGACGATAGTTGCTCAGGTTGCTCCCGTGATAGCCAAATGTATTATTGTTGCACTGTCGGTAAACTGCCCCGCATCAAATCTAAGGGATTTTTCGCGACAATATTCACTTGGGAGGCTATACCAACGTCACTTCAGTGTCGTCCAGACTTTGATGCGGGATGGATTTTTATTTTGAAATAGAACGTAGCAACGAAAAAGTGTTGGAGTTCATACAATTTGTGTGAAATGAAGAGCATAATAAGTATGGAATCCGAGAAACCTCAACCATAAAAAAGAATTTGGTACATGAACGTGCGTCAGACTAAAAAAATAAGAAAAGAAGAAGAAAACAGATTCTCTGATGTCATACCACAGAGCCCACCTGATTAAAATTAAAAAGCAATCAGATCAGGAGCTGGCACCGACAACATATAATGCAACACCACCACTCTCTCCATTTTGAGTATCGCGACCGCACAGCACACTGCAACTCTGCAACACAACCCGGCACGATATAATCGCGTCAACACAACACGAATTTGTCCAGGATATATGTAGACAAGAACATCGCGTATATACGATGTTTTTAGCGCTCCAACGCGATATAAATGTTTACCCGCTAATGTATCCCGACCATAACTATACCTACATCATATTTAAGTGTCTTTATTTATTCGAATATTTAAATTTTCATCTTCATATTGATTGAAGAGTTTTTGTATTCAATATTAACTCGACCAGTCATTATTTGCCTGTGTTTATGACCATAACAGTCGTTTTAAGATCTATGATCATGTAATTTTAGCAGAATCCCTTTAGAACTAAAAGAAAAGTAATGTAATTTTCGAGTAACTGTAATCGATACATCGAACTCAATATTCAAACGATTCAGGCTGCCATCCCTAGAATATTTTATAAAACGCCATCTTGTAATTTGTTCTGTCAAACGTTTGTGCAGCCTAGAGTTACGGACGTGTGTTTTATTACTTTTAATTGATAGAAAAGTTGTAATTTAAGATAAGTCAAGTTTCTTAGAAGGAGAACATTATTGTTCTCTTCAATAATCATGTATGACACCGAAGATGATCAATATGAGGAAATTGATGTGGAAGAAATCTCATCAGAGCTCTGGCAAGAAGCGTGTTGGATTGTTATCAACGCTTATTTTGATGAAAAAGGTCTAGTGCGACAACAGTTGGACAGCTTTGATGAATTTATTCAAATGTCTGTTCAACGTATTGTTGAAGACTCGCCACCCATAGAGTTACAAGCTGAAGCTCAACATTCATCCGGTGAAATTGAAACACCACCAAGATATCTCCTCAAGTTTGATCAAATTTATCTTTCAAAACCTACTCATTGGGAAAAGGATGGTGCGCCATCACCCATGATGCCAAATGAGGCGCGTCTTCGTAATTTAACTTACTCAGCGCCACTTTATGTGGATATAACAAAAACAATAGTAAAAGAACATGAAGATCCAGTTGAAACTCAACATCAAAAAACTTTTATAGGTAAAATCCCTATTATGTTGAGATCTACTTATTGTCTCCTGAACAATTTGACTGACAGAGATCTGTCTGAATTAAATGAGTGTCCACTTGATCCTGGTGGTTATTTTATTATTAATGGATCTGAAAAGGTATTAATTGCCCAAGAGAAAATGGCCACAAATACTGTCTATGTGTTTAGTATGAAAGATGGAAAATTTGCTTACAAAACTGAAATCAGATCATGTCTTGAACATAGCTCCAGGCCTACATCTACGCTTTGGGTGAATATGATGGCTCGTGGTGGCCAGAATATCAAAAAATCAGCAATTGGACAAAGGATTATTGCAATTGTTCCTTATATAAAGCAAGAAATTCCAATCATGATTGTATTTAGAGCTCTTGGGTTTGTAGCAGACAGAGATATTTTGGAACACATCATTTATGATTTTGATGATCCAGAAATGATGGAGATGGTGAAACCTTCCCTTGACGAGGCCTTTGTAATTCAGGAGCAAAATGTGGCACTCAACTTTATTGGTGCTCGTGGTGCACGTCCTGGAGTGACAAAAGAAAAGCGTATAAAATATGCTAGAGAAATTTTGCAAAAAGAAATGTTACCTCATGTTGGCGTTTCTGACTTTTGTGAAACTAAAAAAGCATACTTTTTGGGTTACATGGTACATAGATTGTTGTTGGCTGCTCTAGGTCGTCGTGAACTTGATGACAGAGATCACTATGGAAATAAACGTTTGGATCTTGCTGGTCCACTACTTGCATTTTTATTTAGAGGTCTATTTAAAAACCTTCTAAAAGAAGTAAGAATGTATGCTCAGAAATTTATTGATAGAGGAAAGGATTTCAATTTGGAATTAGCTATCAAAACCAAGATTATTACAGATGGTCTTAGATACTCCCTTGCTACCGGAAATTGGGGTGATCAAAAGAAGGCTCACCAAGCGAGGGCTGGTGTATCTCAAGTATTGAACAGATTGACATTTGCCTCTACCCTGTCACATTTAAGGCGTGTCAACTCTCCTATTGGACGTGATGGTAAATTAGCCAAACCCCGTCAACTACATAATACCCTATGGGGTATGATCTGTCCTGCAGAAACTCCTGAAGGTGCTGCTGTAGGTTTGGTGAAGAATCTAGCCCTGATGGCCTATATTTCTGTAGGTAGTCAACCTTCTCCAATTTTGGAATTCTTGGAAGAATGGTCCATGGAAAACTTAGAGGAAATAGCACCTTCTGCTATAGCTGATGCTACTAAAATATTTGTAAATGGATGTTGGGTTGGTATCCACAGAGATCCTGAACAATTGATGGCTACCTTGAGAAAACTTAGGCGTCAAATGGACATCATTGTATCAGAAGTGAGCATGATCCGTGACATAAGAGATCGAGAAATTAGAATTTATACTGATGCTGGAAGGATCTGTCGCCCATTGTTGATTGTTGAAAATGGAGCTTTATTACTCAAGAAAAAACATATTGATGATCTCAAAGAGAGAGACTTTAACAATTATGGTTGGCAAAATTTGGTAGCAAGTGGTGTTGTTGAATACATTGATACTCTGGAGGAGGAGACAGTGATGATAGCCATGAGCCCTGATGATTTGGCCCAAATAAAAGAATATGCTTATTGTACTACATACACTCATTGTGAAATTCATCCTGCCATGATATTAGGTGTTTGTGCATCTATCATTCCATTCCCTGATCACAACCAGAGCCCTAGGAACACTTATCAAAGTGCTATGGGTAAACAAGCTATGGGTGTCTACATCACTAACTTCCATGTAAGGATGGACACTCTTGCTCATGTATTGTACTATCCACACAAACCATTGGTCACTACCCGTTCTATGGAATATCTGAGATTTAGAGAATTACCTGCTGGTATCAATTCAATTGTTGCCATCCTTTGTTACACTGGATACAATCAAGAAGACAGTGTCATCTTAAATGCTTCTGCAGTAGAAAGAGGATTCTTCAGATCTGTGTTTTACCGATCATATAAGGACTCTGAATCGAAAAGAATTGGTGATCAAGAAGAACAATTTGAGAAACCAACTAGACAGACATGTCAGGGTATGCGAAATGCATTATATGATAAATTAGATGATGATGGCATTATTGCCCCAGGTATAAGAGTTTCAGGTGATGATGTAGTTATTGGAAAAACCATAACATTACCAGAAAATGATGATGAATTAGAAGGCACGACAAAACGCTATTCAAAAAGAGATGCATCCACTTTCTTGCGTAACAGTGAAACTGGTATTGTAGATCAAGTAATGTTAACATTAAATAGTGAGGGATACAAGTTCTGCAAAATTCGTGTGCGCTCAGTACGTATTCCTCAAATTGGAGACAAATTC
Source organism: Pelosia muscerda (assembly GCA_963691645.1). Classification (NCBI taxonomy): domain Eukaryota; kingdom Metazoa; phylum Arthropoda; class Insecta; order Lepidoptera; family Erebidae; genus Pelosia; species Pelosia muscerda. Next base: position 14,478,692 of record OY829100.1, read on the forward strand.
GCGTCACGTCATGGTCAAAAAGGAACCTGTGGAATACAATACCGCCAAGAAGATATGCCATTCACCTGCGAGGGTCTGACCCCTGACATTATTATTAATCCACATGCTATCCCATCCCGTATGACTATTGGTCACTTGATTGAATGCATTCAAGGTAAAGTGTCATCTAACAAAGGAGAAATTGGTGATGCTACACCCTTCAATGATGCTGTTAATGTACAGAAAATTTCTTCTTTGTTGCAAGAATACGGTTATCACCTTCGTGGGAATGAGGTCATGTACAATGGACACACAGGGCGAAAAATAAACGCTCAAGTTTTTTTGGGTCCCACTTATTACCAGCGTTTGAAACACATGGTAGATGACAAAATTCATTCAAGGGCTAGAGGGCCAGTACAAATCTTGGTCAGGCAGCCTATGGAAGGTAGGGCTAGAGATGGAGGTCTACGTTTTGGTGAAATGGAACGTGATTGTCAAATAGCCCACGGCGCCGCACAATTTCTTCGCGAGAGATTGTTCGAAGTGTCCGATCCTTATCGCATACACGTTTGTAATTTCTGCGGGTTAATAGCAATTGCAAATTTACGGAATAACACATTTGAGTGCAAAGGGTGTAAAAATAAGACCCAAATATCGCAAGTTAGATTGCCGTACGCTGCTAAGTTACTCTTCCAGGAACTTATGTCAATGAATATAGCGCCAAGATTGATGGTTGTAAGTTAAGGATAATGATTCAGTTGAATTTGTGAAAATTCGTATTAAGTAACTATGATTTGTATATCATTTTATGTCAATAAAAAACTATTAACATTTTATACGATTTTTATTATCACAAATCGACAACATTAAATGCAGCTTAAACACAACAACCATAATACAAAAGTGTACAATATAATTTTCTTAATTCAATAATTTAATTAAGTAATATCAAATGCAAATGTTTATTTGATGAGGTACAGGAAAACTTAGATTAGCTTATTTTAAGGCAGTCGAGGATGGTGTCAAGACTGAAGTGCCGGCTCTTACAATTGTACCTACACTGGAGATGTGCAAGTAAGTATGTATATTGGTTTGCTTACATTAGGTGAACCATATTAATAGTATAATATTATCATATTACGGAAGTATAGTTGGAGTGACATTTATATACCAGGAAACAGCATGATTTGAGAATGGGATGGGAAGATTTACTTAGTGACCAGAATAGAGAAAGGGTTGCTTTGATGGATCGTGCAGTAGACAGGTTTATGAGGCAGGGTGAATGGCTAGTGAAGATCATCCTAAACGCGCACGCATATAAGTAGATCAAAGACGTAAAGAAAGATCAGGACTGTGATTCCATTAATTGTCAACCATTATCAAGCCACTGAGATTACAAATCATGACATACAATTTTACAATTTATTGTTATCGACTAAAAGTTGAAAATGAGTTCATAATTATTATATTCACTCTATAAGATGTTATTTGATTTCAGACTTTAACTGCAGATCGGTAAAGTCTAAAATTCAATGGTATTTTTTTAATGCCTGCGGTTTGTCAATGGTTGACGATTAGCATTATTGGGGTCCAGGTATGCTCATAGGAAGTAGAACTATATGTCTGCCTACTCCAATGTGAAAGAGGCGTATAAAACTAGAAAATTATTACTCACTCGCATAAATGAAAGTGTCCACTAAAGGGTGCTGTGAGACAACTCTGTCATGCTACTCCTATTAAAAATCTAGAGCCGGCACTGATCGAAAATAAGTCAACTCGTTCCTATTTAGCTTCTGAAAGGTTCACCTATAGATTCTTACGTATAACAACAGATAAAGCTGTTCATTTAAAAATAAATTGTACCAATGATTGCACGAGTTATATGAGGTTACATTCTAGTATTAAATATATTATAAATTGAATAAATAATTTATTTGATTGGTAACTTTTGCATAAAGATTTGGTTCATTAACGAATCATAAAACTATATAAACATCTGTGTAATAAAGAAAACAATAGACTCGAAACAGCTATTACGTACAACTTTGTAATGAGCCTTAACAGGTATAGTATATTTAGTGTAACCTGTTCCATAGTTAAGAATCAGAGAGCATCTATCAATACAGTCTAGGAAAGCACAATAATTAAAATTTAAAGGAGAATGCCAATTTCAGTAAGATGGATTTCCTTTGCATATTTTCTCATAATTTGTTATGCTGTGTGTGTGTCACATATGTATAAACTGTAGTATAAAGTTTACCTTCCCTACAATAAGTAGGTATTATCTGACAGAAACATATATATTGAAAGTATTGGAAGATAAATTGAGATTTTTTTGGCTTTTATTCAACCTACAATTAGTTTTTTTTCAAATGTCAACATTTAAATTAAAATGGAAACACTGTCCTTTATTTAAGTTTTAGTTCCTAACCAAATTTAATTTCAAACCCCAAGTCATATAGAATAGATTCAAAGTAGACGACTCGTATTAATACAATTTTTAAACATTTGAAATAATAACGCGAATGTTTGTAAGTGCCACTAAAATTGGGCATTCTCCTTTATTACATACATACCTACTACAAATTCTTAGCTTGTGCGCATTAAAGACGAAAGTGCGAGACGCGCTTATAATAAAAGGGGATTCAACAAATTTTCGGAATGTTTTAAATTAATCTTCATATATAAATGAGTATCTATAAAGATTATTAAAACTTTATTTCTTTTAGTTTATATATACTACCTTTTAATGACTATATTATAGTCTTTTAGGTACTCAAAATCATGTGTGTTAGTGTTATTGTACAGTACGGTTAGTAGTGTAAATATTGTGAAAGACAAAATTTTGGTTTTTAATTTAAAATCATCAAATTAATAGATAATATTAAATTATTATTCGATAAATCATTGTATAGCAATAGATTTATTTTATCTAAGCACATTTTATTTATTTATTTTTATCTGATTACTGTGAGATCCCCTATTAAGCAAGCGTATAATAAAAAATAATTTACTACCTTATTTGTAGTTACACAGTTACATAATGGAAGATTTTGAAAATTGTAATAACATTTTCGCAAAACGAAACAAAATAAAAATATGTGCACCATGATTATTCTTAAATTATAACTATTTTTACTGTACAACTTACGTATCTACGCTCGATGTGTTGCATATCATATAATACATTAATATATTGAAATAAATTACGTGAACGGACGTTATCGGCAGTAATTAAAGCAATAGTACACTGGCCTGAATATTTCTAATAATTCATAGATGGGATATAATTTCATTAATATGCAGACTTCATGTATTATTAAATGTATAAAAAGCCAGCGCTAATGGTATACGTACTAGACGTATTCCTAATTCAAATATACATAAGATCAAAATCGATCACGAATAAATAGATGTAAATATACAAAACGGTAAAAAAGTACGGTGCCATTGAGTTTAAAAATACAATAGTATTATCATAGTCTTCAAGAGTGTACCTAATGACTAATACGCGCGACTAATAAAATCAATACGCGTATTAGTCAATGTCATCATCATTATAATCGTATTTACTCATACAGACGAGAGGTGACCACGATAGCACCACCATTTTGGGGTTCTCAATATCTGAAATTGTAGTCATGACCCAAGCTTTATATTTTTTTATCCAGCGAGGTGTGGTCAATTGACGGGCTGAATATAAAGAAAAGAGCAAAACGACTAACACTCACAGAAAGACCCCATTTCTATTCTTATTTTAAACTTAAAAGTCAGTTATAATATGATTACCATCATAGTATTTTTTTTATAATTTAGAGTTCTATGGTGGTGACAAAAATTCTTCATCATAAATTGACGGCTAGAAATGTATTATTTCGCACATAGGTCTTTTTTCCACTGGGAAATAAACCAGTGGATTTGTATAGTATTAGTCGAAGATCTATTATTGCGACAAATATTGCTTTCTGAAACCGATAGTCTCATGTTGCATTGCTGTTCAAGTGCTGATAACATTCACAGCAGGCGGGTGCACTCAGCGCGAGGGTGGCAGTGCCCGCTGTTGTTCATCGTTCTCTTCGTCCTTAGGTCGACTCCATTTTATCATCGTTTCGGGAGAGCGATAGAGGAATACTAATTTAGCAAACAAGTCTTCCTCTAGTGAAAGTTCGAGTGCTTCCCTGACCTGTGAGAGAAAATCATATTTTAGGATAACATTTTACAAAAGTGTTAACATTTTATAAAAGCTTGATATTCATTTAGAGCAGTTAATACCCAAACCATAATTGACTACTCTATAAAGGTGTTCAACAGTCAGACAAATGTATGATAAGAGAACACTGTAAAAGTTAAGCCGATCTTAAACACACTCTCATATTTTTGCCTGAAGATACCCGACCAATTTTTTTGAATTGAGGTCTTGATATCATTCAGGGTCATTTAGATGAATAACATTTTCTGACATATTGATAAAAGGGCCTTCAATTCTAAATGATTACTTACCAAATAAATGTCAAGACAGAGTTGCAAGACTCTGTCGACATTAGGTAAGTCATCGAACATGATTTTGGTATATATTCCCGAGAAGAAGCCGCGCAGCACTCGGGACGCCAAGAACACGAATGTAGTGTACAACCCGATGATGCTGTAAACCAAGAGCTTTGTTATTAAATGTTCTAAACTAGCAATCACTAAAGTGCCTACTCATACCTATCTAAAGACCTTATCATACTTAAGCGTTCTTCGCTACTAACTGTAGTAGAGAAAAACATGTAGGTATGCGGTACTGCCATAGATGTTCGTATGACAGCCGGGACGTGTTCTCCGACGCATGACCAGACCAGTGCAAATAGCCATTCCTGCATACAAATATTTGCATTGAGTGGGAAACGAACCCACAACTTCTGCGTAGCAGTCGCATTCGCTGCTGCCACGCCACAGAGGTAGTCCACGCTATAGAAGCTGTTAACATTCCTATTATACTTATATACTATCTAATTCAGTTTAAATGTATGTACACGTATTTACAATGTATTCATGTCGGAAAAATTGGAATATGGTCAAGATACCAATGGTTATAAGGATTATGGTTACATATATCAAACAGATGCACATGATATGTTATTAGTGGAGAAGTAATGTGTGACTTAACACTTACCCGCTCCCAGATATAAAGTTTAGTGTTTCGGGGAATAATTTGTCGTTGAAAGTGTACATCACAAGCATACTGCAGTCGTTGAGCGGTATCGGCGTCAATGGATCCTGTGACCAAATATTATATGATGTACAGAAATCTGAACTGCTAATCGAAAAAAATCATCATTATCATCATTTCAACCATAGGACGTTCACTGTTGAACATAGGCCTCCTCCATCGACCTCCATTCCGACAGGTTGGAGGCGGTCTGCATACAATGTAACTCAATATGACAATAATTAACAAGAAATACCACGGATTAATTTAAAAATTAGGTATTGATAAAATATTTATGTCAACATTTTAGATGTCAGTATTTTCATATTAAACATAATAATTACATTCATGCAACATAATGTTAAATTAGTCAGTTACGCTTACAGATATTACATATCAAAAACAAGTTTTTTTTAGTGATTCGAATTATTCCTGCTAAATATTCAATTTTAGTAATCAGACTCTCAGAGACGAGGTTCAGGTGCAGACTTTTCTCACCGGGTTGGGAGGTCAGCGGAGCAGTCTTTGCCGGCAAACCCGAGGATGATCTGATATGCGAGATACATGTGAGGTTGATTATTATTCTTACTTACCCGAACTGCGCAGGTTTCCCGTACACGCCAATATGAATTTGCTCCATAGTTTTCTAAGCGTAACTGTACATCGCGATACAGTCGGGCATCTTCCTCTGAAATTATTATAGTTTTATCATACATATTTTTTATAAGAATATATGGTACGGGTGTACAGGCTCCATCGAAACTTACGGGGTGAAGAGAACCTCATCTTCTGATTTACGGAGAGGGTTCTGGCGAAGATTCTCCTTTGGAGAGTGGGAGATCAGACAGCTTTCAATGCTTATACATTCATTTTCTTGCTTCTTTGTGCAAACTTACAAACGTATGTAATCGAAGTTATCGAGTACGTTCGCCTAGATTTAAAAGATACATAGGCTTATGTGGCTCTGAGGCGAACGCCTCGGATACAATGGGGAAGCACGCTAAGACGATGATGATAATTTCTTACTCTTGCAAAGACTACTTCCGATATCAGAAAGCCATGGAAAATAATGGTATGGGTATAAGTGGTTTTTTGTTACATTTTATCACTAATACGGTCCTTGTTTAAGTTGCAATTGATTTCCCAGTCCGAATCCACATAAAGACGGCAGGTCCACATCCCTACGCTAAAAACGCAATTTTCGAGAAAAAGCTTTTTACGTTTGTTCCATATTTGGATAAGTGGTACTCACTTTCATCTTCTGAGATGTGGGGCATCAGTTGAGAAGCCGGCTTCGAAGTACCCTTATTGAAAACTTTCACGAATTTCGGGAACAGAGTTTTCACGTTCAGCCTGTTAAAAATAATAAATTTCAGTCACAACGATTGCTAACGGAAAACAATCTCCAACTATCATTATCAAACTAAAAAGGATGTATTTTAGTTAAATATTTTTGTAAACAATAATTTTCGACTTTTTATATTTTTTTTCATGCAGGACACGCCAAAATGACTTGACATCGCCTGATGGTACACTTTTAGCAAAGAGGGTCACCATTGAAGACGACATTTGTTTTCGTTCCTCGATAAATATACAAAAAATCAGAAACGAGTTAACAGATTTCGTTACATTCGCCCCATGCTAATAATTTCAAAAATTACAAGTAGACGTAAAGCAGAATACTGACCATAAATCGGACGTGGGCCCAGATAGTAGACTCATCAAAGTATCTCGCTCAGGATTCCTTTTACCATTAATGTACGCTTCGAGCGGCATCTCGCGGTGATCTTCTATAGTGGGAGGGTTTGGCACCGCGTTCGTTGGGTGCGTGATGACGTATGTGAACTTCACAATCAATGTTGCATCTGTTCAAGTGCAATAGTTTTATTTAACATTGTTTGGTACAGTTACATTTTCTTTCGGTTTCACTTTCAAATATTTTAGAAAGGGATTAGATGAGAGTTACGGTTAACTACGACAAATTGAAATACGGCTCCACCCGCGTGGCCTTCAGATCCCGTTCCCGCTGTTCTTTGTTCACCTTTTAAACCTTGTCTGGACTTCCACGAATAATTCAAGAACAAAATTAGCCAAATCGGTCAAGTTTCGGGTTTCATTCTTATATATATATATATATAGATTCTTTGAAACAGCTAAAGTTAAAAATAAAGCGTATGCATTTGCTCCAAGATGTATGTATGGGAGAATTTCCAATATTCAGGACGCGTCCAAATAGTTCCGGGTACTTTGAGATAACTTCACGTCAATTGCTTGAAGTGCAAGTTATCTCAAAGTACCCGAACTATACTTTATATTATACTACACTATTTATATATAAAGTGACAACTACTATCCTTAGCCACGCCGCAAACTTGGCTGCTGAAGAGTAGCCGAAACGTCGGAGAACTAAATAATACCAATCGCGATCGAATCTTTAAAAAGGGGTTGCAATCTAAATGAACTTACTGGAAGCTGCTTCTCTCTTAAGCCGCTCGAGCTCAGGCGGCGATATCTCCCACTTCATAGTAGAGTTGGGGTTGATGGTGACGACGGCGATGTCGTTGTACATGTAGTTCGACAAGAACGTCTGCGCGGTGCGGTCTCGCGGGTACATGTTGCTCAGCTGAGTGTAGTCTTGTTCCGTGAAACTTTAATACAAGGCATACTGTTATTCACTTTGGAATACATATTTTACTACTGGTTTATATTAAAAATAGCGGATCTGACAGAGGTTGTCTTGTCTCATCCACTAAGCAATGTTTGACGGGCAAACAGTTGTTGCTAAACAAATTCGGCAAAGTTGCGATGTTGTTAACTGACGCGAGTGCTGTATACGTCTCGTTACGAGATTCGTTCTCGTTATACGTCACGTAAGATAAAAATATCAATGTATCTGACTATCTTTAATTTAAGTATTGTCTTTAATCTTGTACAAGATTTAAATTTGTATTTAATATTTTTTACGTTGTAATCTCATTATAACAGTTGTAAGGTTTTTTAAAGAATAAAATAAAAATAAAAATTATGTCTATGATTTAGATGATTTTTTCTCATCTGCAATAGATGATACAATTAACCACACATGAAGTATACTTACTTAGTGTTTTGATTAAAAATACTTACACGTCAATATTGTGCGACTGCGCTGACATTTGGTACACGGGTAAGAATGGACCGATACGAATCTTCACAGTCACGTCTGTTGGTGGATTCGGTTGACCGACCTGCAATTTATTATCCATATTATTATTACTTTAGTAACAACATTGGAATTTTGTGCTGCATACATACTAAAAAAAGTGTAAGCCTAATATTTATTTATACTACATACTAAATGACTGAAGGATCAAAGAGTTCGAAACACTGTCGTCACACACGAGACAGTAAAACCTTAATTTAATATCCTCATTAATGGCTACGTAACTTACCGTGTTACCAAATGCGAAAAATACGAGCGGGAACCAAATAATAGCGATAACGAATGCTAATACACCGCCGCCCAATAAATATTTGGTTGCGTTAGATTTCTTGGCGCCACGTGGCTGCGGAAAGCGATCCTCAACGTAACGGGAACACTGGAAGAAAGATATAAATGCATTCGAATGGGTACCGAATAATTTCAAACGTTGCATAATAGCACCTTATGGTATTCATACACGTACAAGTAAAACTGCGAGGCTTGTGCAAATATACTTTAATGAAATTTGCACAAGTATCTTGCAACACACATATATATTTGTAAAAGCCTAAATTGCTGCAAGCATATTGTAACATAAGTGGGGCTACTATTAAAGTTTGTCTCTGTAGAACTCCTTATGATTTCAAATTGACAGGGTCATTTTATACAACTATTATAAACGTCTACGGGATATGTAACCTGTATGTTGTCTTGTGAGTGAAACTGATGTCGGCGCTTTTATAAGCGTCACGGTGTCATGTAAACAAGGCGCTTATAAAAACGCCAAAATATCGGTTTTAGACACAAAAAAACCAAATGGTAAACCGTTCAAAATACTACGCTAATTCATTAGTAGGTACCTACATAATTATATTACGTTAAAAGTAGAAGCTCGTATCACAGTATGAACCTAATACAAAGGCATGCGTAGTTGTTCAAAATATTAATAAGTACCTTCAGTAAAAAGACACTGGCGAATATATCCTCCATCTTAAGCCAATCCATGAGGGTCATAGAAGTGTCTGTCCATATCCAATCCATGAGTGTGCGCAGCTCGAACAAGAAAGGTATCGCCATAAATCTGTTTATAAGTAATGAAATAACACACAAAGATCAATATTGATATTCTAAAGGATAATAAAATTAACTATTATTACATTTCATGTTCTTTTTTACTTATAGTAAAGTCATGGGTTCGGTTCCTATCAAACCTACCACCAAAAACACGCAGAGTATATTGGAATATTTAGATTTTTTTCTACGTTGCTATCGATTCAGACAAAGTTATTATTATAATAATTATGTCTTTATTGTACACCAAGGATGAAATGATACAGCACAGAGAGATGTTTGCACATGCTGAATACAATAGGCGGCCTTATCTTTCTGCGGCAGTTTCTTACAGACAAACTAAGATGGAGTGAAAAAGTAGGAGAAAAGTGTTTCTGGGCAGTTTGGTGTACGACATATACTTAGCATATATAAAACTGCCAAAGTAGAATTCAGAATCTCAAAAAACTGAAATTTCAGAATCAAATATCTTCAGAATTGTTCGAGCCGCCCCGAAAACGCTTTATACAAAATCGATACATGCAAGTGACGCGGCTGTCTGCCTAGTGTAAATGTATGAAGCGCAAGAGAATATCGCATTTATCTCAGCATGTATCGCGTTTACACGTATATAGTTCATAATAAGGGTGATTTGAAATATAATAAGGAATCTAAAAGTTATAAAATTGAACTTAATTTGATTGTTCATTTTCCGACCTTCTTTGGGAACTTTAAAAATGAAAAGTTAATAATACAATAAAGTTAATAATAATGAAAAGTTTCAGTTTAGTTAAGCAATATATTATTTTACAAATCCATATATACCTACCATTCTGCTATGAATGACTGATTTATGATGTTAAACTTCCTTATGAACTTACCCTCTAAAGAACAACATATTGAGGAAGTAATAAGACTTGCAGAGGAAGTTGCCGATGATGCGTCGAGGATACCCGCAGCGAATCTGGTAGGCGGACAGCAGCAAGTAGATGCACTTCACCATGTACCACATTGGGGGTGGCAAGAGCGCGTTGAATGTTCTGGTAATAATAGTATGATAAAGGTTATCTACTAATACTAGTACCAGGGATGCCGTGGAACGGACGGGCGCTGACCCTTCTGTGATCATACAGAGGAAATTTCAGAAAGAAAGAAAGAAAGAAAGAAAATATACTTTATTTTGCCTTTCACAGCACAAATAACTACATGAAAAAAATATATAAAAAAATAAAAAAATATAAATAAAAATATACAAAAGACGTCGTGCACATCTGTGCTGCAAAAGGAAAAAAGGAGCCAGTTCAGCGTAATGCCAGGCACAAATACCTGGCGCTGGTTTTCAACTGGCTCCTCGAGAAATTTATAAATAAAAAATAAAATAACAAAATAAAACAAAACAAAACACAATGACCCATTAAATAGCAAGATAAAATAAAATAATATAAAATAAAATCGACATTTTAACAAAGGATAGTGGTATAGTTTGTGAATGATAATGATAATCTGTGGCTTGGCTTGACGCGGCGGCAGGCGGCCTGCATTGTCTGTGGGCATACTATTTCACTGCCATAGATGTTCGTTTCGAAATCAGGACCGACGGTTTAACGCCCGAGGCACGGTAACACCCAGATATATTCATGCATAAATATTTGCACTGGGTGGAAAATCGAAAACAGGCCCCTTTCGTAGTATGCACTCCCACCACGCCACAAATGCTGCTTATTTTAATTTTATTCAATAAATGGAGATTTTAATATGATAACTTAAAGAAATTGTCCAATTAAATTATACCTCTCCGTTATGAATGGTAACACGAAGAACATCCAGATGTGCACACCAATGATAAGCGCGTACTGGAACAGTATCTTGCCAAGCATAAACTTGCGCAAGTACAGCGCGCGGTCGATGATGATGAGCCCGAATTGCAGGATCAACATCACCAGGAACGGAATCGGTACTTTGTTCTCTTCCAAGTATGCTTGCACACCGCCGTCGCCTTGGTGGGTCTGGAAACATTTGTTTTTTTATTATATCAAAACAATATTTTGGCAGAAGCTTAATTCCCATTGAAACAGCAGCAGCCGGTAGAGCATACGTTCATAACCATTTGAAGGCAAAGGAGAGGCAGAGCGGTGCGACGCGACGTAGTTAGTTAAGTATCTAGTTCGGATAATCTTTTTTTAATACGTTGATTTTAATATATACCGATATATTTAATAATATCAATGTTCATCTGTATGTTAGGGAATATGCTCCTGTTGTGCAATAAATTATTCATTTTATTTTGGGTAGGTATTTCTAATTATATTAGTTATATGATTTCTAATTATATAATCATAATTACAAATTTAACTACGGCGCTTGAAATATTTCATTGCTTCTGAAGTGTGCCCATTTTTTGTACATTGTTGACCTAAATAGACCTGGGGGCCTAGCCAAAATGCATTCGTTCCGAATCTATATTCGTTATAGCCATTGACATTTGTTGTCGGAATGTCATGTGATCCGATTCCGACAACAAATGTCACTCCCATACATTTTCAGAGCGATGACGAATATAGATTCGGAACGAATGCATTTTGGCCCCTGTAGAGTAACTGAAGTAGGGCTCCCTTAATAAAATTGTCGTTAAGACGGATGTGACTGTCGGTAATGTTAATATTACGTATTTATTATTGCATACGAGGCTGTACTTACCCCAAACGCAGCGAATCCGAATATTACAACAAGAAAGTTGGAGAAATCACAGAGGAACATGTAGGCGTAGATATCGGCGGTGACGCGAGCGCCCGGCGCCAACATGCGTTGGAAGAATCGGTGCGTTGGACGAAGGTAGCGCTTAAATCTGGCACAAAAAACGGATAGCTGTATAAAGTTTGTAAATAAACCAACCTGTTATTTAAGATATACAATTATAAAAAGTCTTATAAGCATTCTACATGAACAATTGCCTAAGATGGAATCCCTCAAAAAGGATCACGGCAAATTGAAAATTTATAAATCTATTTATATAAAAATGAATTGTAAAATGTTGGTAAGCGCGTAACTCGAAAACGGCTAGACTAATTCGAATATTTTTTTTTATTTGTTCCTTGAACTCTACGTAAGGTTTTTATGGAGCAGCGAGAACGGGATCAGAAGTCCACGCGAGCGGAGCCGCTGGCAACAGCTAGTCAATTAATAATTATAGAAGCTGAACTCTAAAGATGCATATGATGCATATACCTACGTTTAAATAGTATAATTATGTATTAGGTATAGATACTTACGACAGTAGTATAACGTCAGGATAATGTTTATACGTGTCTTCCAAAGTAGTAGTTACCGCTATAATAGGCTCCTGATCATCATTTACTCTAGAAATGAAATCGTAAATCAATTAATAAATTTCGAATCTATAGGTACATAGGATCTTTACGTAATGAAGAAAAATATTTTATTATTGCAACTTGTTCTCATTTATTAATTACATAGGTCAAACCAAATCAAGACTAGAAGCGGACCCGTGGCTCTGAATTACAAACTTTGGATTAAACCGGGACCAACGGATATATAATTAGGTCTCTCTGTATCAATATGGGTTCACAGATAGTCCGAAGTTTATAACTTCGGACAATAAGGTTCAAAGTACATACTTGTAATGGTCATCTTCAATCGGTCTTGAAGGTCCTGCTTCGCGATCGTCATAATTATAATTGTTTTCGTAGTTTTGCGCCCGTGTCGGGCTATCAGGTTCATTTTCATCTGCATTATCTTCATTGATCGCATCAGAACTATAAACATAAAGTTTAATGTAATTTTACTGTTAAAATGGAATATATTATTATGAGGAAGTATATTGCACATGTCTGTCTGTTGTGTGCCACAACACTTTGAAGATGTATATATGGTCAAAGATATAAGTATACAGTTTTACATACATCTTTAAAATATTATTATATTTACTAAACGCATACATAACTACCTCCTTTGGTAACCAACTGGCACATTTCACTTTCAGTTCTCTATTCAAAATTAGGACCGATCACTACAGCGTTTTGTGCGATGTGGTTGGCCATACTATTTGAGAGGTTGATGTTATAAGTTTTAAGGTATTTTGTCTCATATTCCACGATTATTAGGATACACTAGATACATTTTGTTTTAATATATATAATTACAAATACCGGAAAGATCAATAGTCTTATTGACTACTATTACACTAGATATACATAAATGTCATACTATTACACAATTTACATTACACTAGTAGGTATAACTTTAACAATACTATTCAAATACTTAATTACATATTTTTACACAATTCTAAAATACATGTTTATCGAATAAAATTATATACATAAACTAAGTATTATATACATTAGTACTTATTTACTAACCCACAATATAGTCGTTAATAAATTCGCTAAGTTCGGTACGATACCATAGCCTACAAGTTGGAAGGTTAGCTCTGAATACCGTGTGGAGTCTCGTCGGGGGCGAGCGCGTCGGGGGCGAGCGCGGCGGGTGCGCGGGGCGCGGGGCGCGGGCGGCGAGCGGCGGCGTCGGTCCCGGCGCGGCAGTCGGTGCCTGTTCCGGTGGCGCGCCCGCGGCGGGTTGAGCCGCTGCCACACTAACTGCATCACCCTCGGGTCCGAGCGCGACGTGTTCAGTTCGCGCACCACCGCGTCGATCGTCGCCTGCACGTAGTACATCCGGTCCACCAGCCGGTGAAGACTGTCTGATCCGCACACTTGGCTATGTACTATCTTCTCTATGCTACTCGTATATACTTCCGATTCCTATATTTGGCGGTTATACATAGCCTTCTATGCTATACTTCTAGATCCTTGATTTAAAATAGTCGCAGGTGCTAAGGCTCGATTGAAGGGACGGGATGGAAAGATAGGTATAGTGCAAAAAATCATGAAGAAGTGTTAGGCAGAAGACTGATCATACAGGATACGCGGGAATTCGATTTATAAACAAAATAAAAAAACTTAAAAAAAAAGTTAAAAAATACTCACGGGCCCGTTTGATCGTGCAACTGAACGTATTTCTGCCCTACTTCTTGAACGCGTCCCTCAGCAACTAATTGTGTGTCTTCAGGACTTAGTGGGTATTCCATGTCGCCTCTTAATTCGACTTCCGGTGCGGACTCTTTCCACAGACCGAGCGATTTCAGCATGAACCTTGAAAATTATTTATTGTAAATTTGGCGACAGTGTCCGATCAAATTTGATCCTCAATCCATTAAATGATCGATATAGGTAATTAATCAATCGAAAAATCAGTAATCAATCGATTGAAGCACGAGCGTTCTCGGCTAGTATTTTATTCCTTTACCTGTGTAAAAAGATGATAAGTAGCAACAACAGGTCGTAAAGCGCGTAGTTGAATTTCCTCTCGATACCAATGATGCGTGGGGCTGTGAACGGCATGTTGGCTGGTATCGCCTTTTGATTCCAGGGCAGTATCTCGAATTGGAACATGCTCTTTATTAGCACGATCACCTGTTCAAAAACATTGAACAAATATTATGTTGAGTACATATTACATTCTTACAGTTAAATATTCTGGGACAAAATTTAATAACAGTTCCATAACGCATCATCATCATCATCCTAGCGCTAGTCCCGGTCGCATCAGTTCTATAACGCACATATACGTGATTTAGTCACGTACATGTTATGTTTTATTGTTATATATTTTCGATGAGCAGAAATAGAAACCGAAACCGAAAACCTGACGCAGTAGTTTTGAGCTTTGTCATAGCCAAGATGCAAACCAAACAGAGCAACAAAAGAAAGATAAGAAAAGATACCGGTAGATTTTAGTAATTTAAAGCATAAAGTTTTCAGCAATACTTAGAGGGACAATAGTGACATACATTTCTTCACACAAAACCTAGGTGTGAGAAAGTGATACAGTTTTTTTATACTTACTTCAGTATACGCAATCAAGGTAACCCAGAAAGTCTTGGTGGGTCGTGGTACAGTGAGCGTACCCCACATAAACACCATCAAGGGCAGGGGAATAGATAGGATGGTTGCTGATTGTATCTACAAAAATAGAAAGTCCATGTTCCATGAACAATATTAAACTTGGTTTCGTACATGGCCGAAGGGATTTTTTTAATCGATATTGAAGTAGGCGTTACATGACAGAAATCCATTCCTCACCACTCACCAACGGTTTAACAATACCATTCCTTTCTATGGCAATTGGTGATAATTTGCTATTGCTATCGTTGGGATTGTTAAACTGTGGATGAGGGGTGAGTTACTCTCCCGCTCCCAATAACTTTCATTTGAATTTCGAATGGTTTTCTCTATAATAGATTTACAAACATTGATAGAAACTATTAACATCGCTTATGGACGGGAATATGAGAGAAAGACGTATAGAGATAGTGGGGTTAAAAGCCGAGCTCTCCCTTCTTCCCGCCTTTTAAAATTAAAGCGGAGTACAGCTGATTGTCATACGAAATCATGACTATAGCTCAAGGAAGTTTATTTAATTCACTATGGTTTGTATGTGAAAGGCAAAATAATGTTACCTGATTAATAAACACCATGATATAGCATACTATATCAGTGTGCGCCAAGATGGCATACCATATTGCATATATAAAATGTACGAATGGGTTTCGATCTTGTTTGAACATGGAGTCATCTTGTTCTTCCAGCGTAGTCAGGTCCTTACTGAAAACAGAAAGTGCCGTTAGATTTTAAATAAGTTTTGGGGTTTAATAGTTAGAGTGAATAGTTAGTGAACATACATTTTTACATGAGAAGATAAACATTTTCAAGCATTTACATTGAAGTACGGAAAGTTTGCAGTTACACCGTTTTACAAATAAAAAATTACACAGTGTATATATGTATAGCGGTTATTTTAAAATTCCTTTATAATATTTTGAAATAACAGCTGTAATATGTCCTGTGTATTTTATATTAGTAAGAAGGATAGTGTATAACATTATCACCATTTGTCTCAATTTAAATTACAGCCAAAAAATAGATTATCAAAACAATAATTTACAAAAAGTAAGTATAATTGAATTGGGTATTTATTTAAGGTGAATTTGGTAGTATGTAATTTTGATTTCAATCACTGACAAAGACCGAGCATGCAGGTGTTAAATTAAAAATAATGTGATTTCATTTACTGCTAATCTGTTTAAAATAATTTACAGATTAAATGTTATTGTTTGTCTTTAACACCTAAGTTGAAATATAGTAATTCATTTCGTAGGTACAATGCGTTATTTTAGGATCTCAGTAGAAATAAATTATACACATACAAGGACGTCTGTTAACTGTGAAGAGAATACAAATAGAATATAATACAAGAAAAGCTGCGACGTAGAGTAAATATAAGTGACAGAATTTAAAAAAATATGTAGTAATATAAATTTGATAGAATTGTAAAGTTTCAAAACAAACAGCTCAAGCCCATATAGCAAGCGACGAATAATAAATCAACGTAATTTGCACTGTAAGATCGATGCCCATTATAAGCATTTTCAATTAATTCTTATATTATTAATTCTCGTATATTCTTAATTTTATTGTAGGGATCTAATAAGAAAAAATCCCAGGCTGAAACTTTGGGTACACCACTACAAATAAAATATTTAAGTTTCTATCGATCCCATTTGTGCCAAGAAAGTATTCAAGGTCACAAATATTGTATTTCTTTTTGCATTTTATCGTATTTTATAGTATATATTGTATTTCTCGCACTGTGAGTGTTCCGTAAAAAGCTGTATTGAAGAGTGAACTATTTTTACATAAATGGCAATTACATTTAGATTACCTAGAATTAGAAGGTTGATTTTTTTTACAACTTCTAGACGTTATAGACTAGAACGTGTACTTAATGCATAATAATTTAAACATATATGCCTTCACACAAACTTTATGTCCTTTGCCCTTGAATATTTTAGCACATATGGAATCGATGTAGCCTTCTGGTATTTCATTTGTAATTATGTACCCGAGGTATCTGCCGAATATCAACTCTGTGGTAATGTTTCCATTTGAATATATATTTCATCGCAATAAATATAGCTTCACATAACGCGACAAAAAAAAATGCATGGTTATAATCATGAGGAACCCAGTAGGTTAGGTATTTGAAATTGTTACACAACTCGCGAACAGTACAAGTATACGTTTGAATCCATCCATGACTCCACCTCTCGCTAGTCTGCAAACTAAACACGCTCTCATGTTCGGATGTGTCATCGTCAACGTGTCGTGTTGTATTCGCTGATAGAGGCGACGGCGACCGATGACGCGGCGGCGGCGACGCGTCGAGGCCTCGTTCCATACTGGGCGCCAGTATGCGAATCTCCGGCACGCTTATTTCACTTAACTTACGGCTGGAAACACCCCCGATCAACCCTTTTACTAGTAAGTTCACTCGCTTATACTGTACTTCACATTAAAGATACTGTCTTTAAACTCAGATTTCTTTGAGTTTTTAGTTTAAGATAGAATATCCTTTTTAATCGGGTAAGTACCTTCATAAATTATTTACAAAATAGACGTTGGTTAACCAAATATAAAACATTTTTAGGAAGGCTAAAATATATTTTGCGAACTAAATTCTTATCTAAAATTTCCGCAGTAGGTACCTAATCCGAAGTTATTGATCCCTCAAGAAATTAACAATTGTGGTAGGTAGGTAACCTTTTTATTCGGCAACGGAAACGGCCCATCTCGGTTTTATCTTTAATGTTCCCTCAAATCGAGATTAGGCTAACGTACTTGTATATTATGTTCTCCTATCCCGGGGCTCTAGGTAAAATGACATGAATTGCCAACAAATTCGATTACATCAATAGAATGTCACTTGTCCCGGGTTACAGTTAATATAGTTAATATAACACCGATTCCGCAAGGCTTTCCAGCCATAAGTACCTAGAGTGGCATTCAAATTTATCATTGTAAACAATACTTTAGCAATAAATTGTTATTTTATTACTTATATATTTATCAAAATGTAATTAAAATATGCAAATTAAAATACAAACCCCATTTCTACTGTCGGTGCGAGTAGATTTTTGTCAATAGAATCCGACTCGTCCTTTCTAGGCAGCATGCAAATAAAACACTACTTACTAATCAGCACTACGTATAAATAGGGCTAGATATTGAAAACTATTTACGTTTAACGCTGTTTAATAATAATTTACAAATAATAAGTACAGTAGCACAGTAACCCGGCATTTGATTCGGCACGTTAGGAAGAAGTGTAGAGTTCTGCTAACATCGATCAACTTACGATCGTTACACAGAAAAACGTAAATATCGTCTTTTATTTACTGGTCGAATATTTTCATGAACCCTAGGTACTAATGATGAAATGACTCGCTAACGTGGTCACGTAGTCTTCGTCTCTCGGATCGCGAGCGTAAGGTATATTTCTGCTTGGAACTATTAAGAAAGTTATTGCTCTTGTATGGAAGTGATGTATCTGTTAAGTGTAACTATTAACTATCTGTGTTCTCGTTATCGCAGAATGCAGGGAACACAAAACATTTTATAAATCCAACTGTAATGCTAATGCATGATAGAGTGGACGCTCTATAAAACTGATCTAAGCAGATCGTAGCCGGACTCTCTTCTTCCCAATGACGTGCCCAATGAAAAGTGCCACGTGTTATCAACTAGAACTGAACTATACATGAAGGAAGCATCTAATGCAAAAAGCTTGGCAATGTTAGCTTACTTCAATAAATTCTTCAAAAAAATAACTGCGCTATCTAGACCCAAAGTGAGCTTAGCTTCACTAGAGTTGTATGTAATATGGTTTGAATGCTTGATGCATTTTCTTTTGTAAATACATATTATACAGAGAAACAACGGAAATAGAATACGTGTATTTTGACGTGTTTTAACTATGACAACTCATAAAATATAAGCCAAAATTTTTAGCTTCCATATATTATACATATGCCTACTACTATTTGATAATTGTTTTTAGGAGTAAAAATAAATTATACATTTTTGCGTATTTGTTATACAATTATTTAATTCATTCTAACTGTAATACTTTATTACAAGGCTGGCTATTTTCTAGAATATGATTAATCTCACGACCATTGGAATGTCCTTACAATAATAATATAAAAAATCACTTACCGTTGTGTTGCATTCGTCACGAGAGATTCTGGCAGAGGTTCCCATATCATCTGCGATCCTTCACGTAGGCCTATACCAAAGCCCTCTTTCTCCTTGAAAGTGTTAAAATGTATAATTGATTTATTTATTTGTATACCAGGTGATTTTATAATCGTTTCGGAAAGAAAGTTTTTAGCACAGTGTCAATAGCGAAATCGTCTGGAAGTACTAATTTGACGCAATATTTTTTACATGTATTCTCATGCATTAAATAGGTATGATTTTTTTTAAATATTATAATAGTACCTTTAATATTTTCTTCTCTATAGAGAGCGTTCGGGATACATATCGATAATCTCGTGAAAACTTCATGAGATGTCGAGTAATCGATACTAAAATACTCGATACAAACGCCCAGGCTGTCTCAGCGTACCGTTTTGCTTTATCCGCCAGAGTTTCGGGAGCTGTAAATAAGCAGCAAATTTTAATAATCTGTGTTTGTTTGTAATGTTGCAATCATATTAGTAAGTAGGTATATGATGACTAAAATTCCACCGTGTCTGCTACGTAGTGAACGTCGTCGTGCAAACCGTACAGACTATTGCATGATTTTGTGCAAATAATCTGCATGAAATTATTTCAATATTATTTGGACGAAACAGTCACCCCGATGTGTAAACGCATGCACGCTCTATGATATTGATTTATTGTTGCTAACCACTCCTTATTGAAGGAAAAACTAGAATTATGATGGAAAAAACCAAATTCACTCACCAGGTCCAAAATCATCTACATCAGATGGAGGTCCACCACGTTCTGACATATGCACATCGTCCTCGCGAACTTCTTTTATATTTTCCGCCTTGCGTCGTTCCTAGAATGATAAAGTGCTAATATTAAACGCTTCTAAACCTTATTAAATTTATAGATACATAAGAAATTAAACGAATGATGAACATTTGTCTATTTTTATTTTAAAAAACGTGCGTCCAAACTGAAAGAAAACTCTACGAGTAATAATGAAAATAAAATTAGGTAATACTGCCAAAAGTTACAAAATAAATTTTGAGTGATAGTGGAAAGACACGAGTAATATAAAAAATCATTACACTTTGATATTATTGCATTAAAAACCAAGCACAGCATGCAACACGCAAAAAGAATAGTGCAAGCACGTAGGTATCATGATTAAATATTTTATAAACCAATACTTTACCTTTTTACTACCTTCCACTTGAAGTGTGTTCTTCAACACGAATTATATTTTTAACCAACACGTTCGAAATCAGATAACTTCTTACGCTAATCGACAATGACTTAGTAGTTGGTAATGGATATGGTAACACTGTATATTTCTATTGTTGTCGTTTACCTTAGGCATCTGATTTAGAACGCAAAGTTACCGCAAATTGTAAGTGTGAGGCGAGTTTACCTCGTGCGGTAAAGACAGCGGCTGGTCACCGACGGAGTGGTGTCGCGATGATCGCACGCTGGGCGCGGAGGCACGGCGAAGGGTCACGGCGCGGCGCATGTCCGTCCTGACCGCCTCGGCTAACAACTGCTCCCACGCGACATTTTCGTAAGCTCACCGCACTCAGATACGATACACGCAGTTTCTTTATATCCACCAGTTATATACTTGTATGTCTTTTTAAATATGATTTAGGCATTGGATATTTCATTTCACAAAGAAGACTACTACGTGTATCGATTTGAGTGATGTGACGGTGCATGTATAACGAGTGATAGAGTTAGTCACCTTTAAGCTGAGTTGGCATAATATATGTGTAATACAAAATATTCTTTATGTACTAATACTAATGGTACAATCAAACCACCGCATCCAATATACGTTCAAGGTGTGGCCGCAATCTCGATGTCTATTTGCGCAAAAAATACACTTGAACTAGTTTAGGCCTACCCTATTGACTGTGCATAGACTCATAGGTAGACTCATGTTGTTAATGACGTTTAAAAGTCAAGTAATAAAGATTAAAGAAAATAATTTTGTGTACCCTCCAATAATCTTGTGGTTACACCTTGCTTTTTATAATTGATGTAATGTGACGTATTTTTTTCTACCTTTGACAATCTAAATAGGTTTATTTCCCTTCTGCGCTCAAGTCGATAGCCTTCATGCATATTACTATGTACGCAATGTGGACGCGATGGTTTGATGGATAGGACAGCCTGACATGCCGATTTTTCGAATTAAATACTCTAAGGAAGCTTACATGCCGGAACACCCAAGACGCACTATAGTAACATGTCAATTCACCAATATCTAATGTAAAATATTCATACATGCTAATACTCGAACTCGACACCATAGTGAATCATTGTCTGTCTCAGTATGCCATTATTATTATCATTTCGAGTGTGGTGTTCCTATAATTTTGCAGTTTAGCGTGGCAATTTTGAAATATCTAAAGTCCCAATAGGTATAAGCACTTTTACGTGCATTGTGTTATGATAAATAAGTACGAATACTGATGACAATGTTCTCATATAAATCACCAACAGACTACACATACCACAGCCCACAAGCCCCACATACATATTCATAGATTAATCAGCAAGATTATTTAAAACAATAATACTTAACTCATTGTAGTATTATTCTTCATTGAATATGCGTAAGAAGAATCTACTCCTAGTATGAGTTTTAAAATATTGAAACAGACAGATTTCGGGAGCTCAGTCCATACAATTGGAAATATGGTTTGTATAATCCGACTTCATATAGGTACAAAAATAATAAAAAAAAAATGATTCAGAAATTTTTCAATCCACTTACACAATTTTTTTTTGTATAGTCGTAGCTCCTAAAAACCAGAGTCGTTTCGCATTGTGGTTAAAACTCTTACTAGGAAATTGAATAATATTGCCGATTACATTTCCTTGAACCTCTTAATAAAAAACTACTTACTTTGCCAAAGCCCATTCGTTTTGCAGGAACATCTTCGTCCGAGCTAGATTCGTCATCTTTTATGTGAATCTCGGTATCATCAAATTCATCAAACATGTAATAGTCTCCCGATCGAACCGCTGTAATGTAATAAGTATTATTGAAACAATGCATACCAATAATAAACAAGCGTAACCGTAAAGGTTTGAATTTCAGAGATATTTTCAAAATAAATTTGCATGGGTAATGACTGTAATGTCAATTAAATAAAAAAAATGATAATGTAACTGACGACGACTTCCTAATATCAAAATATTTTCTAGTTAGATCTTTTGTTGATGAGACTTTATGCAAATAATTAACATTTCTCAGACCCTTTCAGTTACGCTTATTTGTTGATTTTGCGTCAAGCTTTTATTTGAACAATTATTGAGCAAGCTGTGATGCTTAAGTACAGTATTAAAAATACTATATACAGTAACAGGAATAAAAAAAGGTGTATTATATATGAGCATTTTGAAACCCAAATAAGTAAGCACCGATTTATCGTTTAAAACAAAATTATACGAAATATTTAATTGGAAATTTTTTGAACTATTATTTAACTTAAAAATAATCTCAGAGATAAAGCAACTGACATGCCACATGCCACAATTAATATAGTGTGCTTAGGAGATATGGAAGCTTGAATCAATTGTCTCTATATAAGAATATCAAGGGAATATTACTTTCATGTGTTTTTCTGTCTGATCAAAGGAGTAGGATTGTTGATCAAAGGAATCTTTAATTCACCATCTTTAAGGTCTTCTTGCACAGGTTACAACAAACATTTGGAAGTAAGTAATTTAAATGATCGTTTGTGGGTTATCGAATCGAATCAATACGCGATACGTACGTACAATATATATTGCTTGTTATGTCTCCTTCAGAGTATTTGTTTGGTACAGTGCAAAAAACTTGGAAATGTCAATATGTATATTACCACGATTCTCAAGATTCCTTGTCCCAAAAATTTATGAATAATACATCTCAATTCTTACATATATACTTTACATTTAAAAATAAAGCTGTTGGTGCAATTCATGCAGTATAGAAGTGAAAAACCAAACATTTATCATGCAGACATTTGACTATGGCATATACAGGCGCGCGAACATAACTCAAGCCGATCCGATTCAACCGGCGCATTCTGTCTTAGATTTTGTATGTACAACATTAAGTTTGATTAAATATGTAGTTAGAAATCACATAAGTAAGACAGCCCTCGCCTTCGCGTTGCATATTGCCTAAATACCATCACCAAGCTGAGAAAGGGTTAGTTACGCAATACGAATACAATTTTGAAAGAGCCTTGTTTAGTGAACTTTACCCCTTTGATGTGTCGTCGGCGGCCTATAATATGTTGGTCTGCCCCACACTACAAGAGAAAAGCATTACTAAACACTAGCTCGCACACCATCAGAAATATTAATCGGGAAACTCACCATTTTGCGAGTATTAACATTCAAACTAAGCGGTTATGTACCAATTTCTTCAGGAAATGATTAATGAAGCAAAATTATTTTAGTAGACACAAATAACGTCACAGCTGATCAAGTTTTGAATAAAATCGAATGTAAATCTGACTATTTAGACAAAAGTTTACTGGAAATAAAATCTATGATGCCTATATACCTATATCACAAATTGGTGGTATTGTAACAATAGTCAAATGGTAATGTAATTATAGAAGAAAGTTGTGGTGGTAGTATGTGTCACCATTCTACGTTAAGATGGTTTTCATTGAAGTTCAAAAGATCAGCACATAGTAAACAAAAGGATTAAGCGCTTCCCACACCGGCCCATGATCAAGGTAATTTTACCTTCGTGTCTTTTTGTGAATACTCGACGTCTATGCACAGGGTGTGACCCCAATCCTATACGAAAGGGAAAAATATTCAAAAATAAAGTTTAAAACATTCACATCAATCTCAGATATGCTTTACATTATGTACACTGCGAAATTAACTGTGTATATTCAATTGCACTCACAAGTAGAGAGGCAGGTAACGCAAGCTGTCCAGTGAATTATGAAAAACACTCAGGAGTCTCATGTTTCATTCATAAATGTACCATTAATAAGGAAGTAAGAATTTAATCGGTACCTGGCTAAGAATGCCGTCAGCTGCGACTATGAATAAGGTAATCACTACTTCATAGGCACTCTATAAGAAAAAACTTGCGATATCTGCATCTATACGTAGTGCCGTGAGTCAACAACGAACGCACATTCGAATAAAAAAGTTACACGTATGATGAGAGTTTGGCTCCGCGCGGCTTGAATATGATATGATAGACGTCCGCGTCGTTCGCTGAAGTACGCTGGGGCTGGTCACGGTGTGCCGCCGACGAATTGGAGGTGGCGAGAATACTGGGTATGATTCAGGGCTCGAAGCGCGAGGGAGTAACTCCGATGAGGGTGGGGATTCGAAGGATATGCGTCGAGGTTCAAGATAGGCGTCTAGTGACACAGTCATCAGAGCTGACGAGGGTGACGGTGGTCCCCCCGCAGATGGGGGAGGAGCGGGGAGTACGGGAAGAGCTGGAAGAGCTTGGCCCTTGACTGGGGATGGAGCTTCGCTGAGCGGCGTATGGAAGCCGCGTGGTGAAGCGGGACTGTCGGGAGTATGGTACCCGTGAGAAGTCTCAGAGTCCCCGCGGACCAATGGGACTTGCTCCGATTCACCCGCCACCGTCTCTTCTTCCTCCTCTACTCCAGGTTGCGTAAGATTAAAAATATCAACAAGTATTAATTCTAAATTATTATGTAACTTGTAGAACAATTAGTGGTAGACTCTAACAAACAATTACATTAAAGACGGATATCAAATCAGACTTATAGCAGGCATTGTCATTGTTAAACTAAAATATTTACCGACGCCATGATGTTCCGGGTCGTGGTCAGCTTTCGATAAAGCACCCTGTATCTTTTTCTGATTTGCCTTTATCCGTTCCATTTTCACCTTTATTTTCTCTAGAATCTTCACTTCTTGGTTCTCCTGTACATTCATTTGTTTTTGACGAAGCTCCTCAATTAGTTCTGCTCCTCTATAAAAATAAATATCGATACGATTTTGTAGTGTTAAATTAGAAACAACATGTGAACACATCTAAATTACAGAAGGAGCAGCTCTGCCAGCAAACTTCGAGTTAGCGCATGGAGGTCAGAGATTCAAACGTTCTTTAACTAACTGCAAGACAACCTGGTGGTATTCTAGATGCATGCTAGCGCTACACGAGCACGTCTCCAAATGAAGGAGCGAGATACAAGTAAGTCTCCAAATAAAGGAAGAGCTGATTCTATAAGCCAGGATGCTCTACGAAGATATTATCTAGCGCAGTACCTCAGAATAAGCCTAAGACTATCGCTCTTTGTAAATTGAACTTCAAGATTGTTTGCCCAATTTAGATACTGACAAATAAATTACCTTGATGCAAGTACAGTTGTAGCTTTGCTTTCATCTATGACTCTATAGAAGTAGTAGCTGTGGAATAACCGTCGTTGAAGTATAAGGAACGCGAAACAAACTCCATCCCACGCCAGACCAATGTCTTCTTGAGGAACAGAACATGCAGCTTCCTGCAAACAAAAACTATAAATTACACATTTGTCTTGTCATTTGTTCTGCTTTTAACCGCTAACGCATGATATACGTAATAATAGTGTGTAATATATGGTTATGTTTTATTCATTTTACTTA
Organism: Pelosia muscerda; assembly: GCA_963691645.1. Taxonomy (NCBI): domain Eukaryota; kingdom Metazoa; phylum Arthropoda; class Insecta; order Lepidoptera; family Erebidae; genus Pelosia; species Pelosia muscerda. The sequence continues at coordinate 14,504,850 of OY829100.1, forward strand.
CCTTTGCCTTAGTTCCGATCAGTTTACTATGGATTACCCACTATTACATCTAGTGGTTGTTAAATATTATGTTATTATTTTACGTCACTCCTTCCACACAAATTAAATATTTGAACCCAATTATCCACCTCTAGATGTAATAGAAGTAACATTAGTTAGTAAGTTTATAAGCATGAATATTGAATATAGGAGTAGGTATATATCAATATCTCAATATCAAATAACATTTTTTTTAATAAGCAATATTTTTCTGTGTGAGATATAAATATATCTCTTTATAATCAAAGCTTAAATAATAATATTGGAAAAATCTGTTGTTTGATTTTACTAACATCACACGAAGCCAGAGCCTTCTTTAGTTTTTTTTGGATAGAATGTATCAGGGGTTTCTAGATACGTTATACTTATTTAAATATTATTCAGTGTGGCTGCAATCTAATAATCATTAGTAATAATCAGCGTGATGGTGGAACGTCAAATTAGTTTTGTAGCCGCTTATTAAGTGGATGTGGTGTGTTTAAAGAGGATACTAACTAAAATTGCAAGACTAAGGCCGTTCTTATATTAGGCAACTAAAACGAAACATAAGCATTCCTAACAAGTATTAGTAAGATGGGTAGAATAAAACGCAACTGCAGTTGACAAAACTGTAGTTTTTTCTAGTTGCCTAATTACAGACATTGTGTATGTTAAATAATATAGTCAGTATAAATTTTAAATCCTCGATGACTGTAGCGGCGCTTCTTGATTTACAGCTACTCTTGTTCACATTTGTAATAAATATAGAGTTCGTAAAAAACAATTTCATTCGGTGGAACGAAAACTATGAACAATCATGGATTATATTACTTTTTAGATAATGCATATACCCTTAGTTTCTTTTCCTAATATTTGGAGCAGAAGCATATAAAGTTAGTTCCTGAGAGTACTAACGTGAATAGTAATTAAGTAATTACAGTCGCTTTTTGTTTTCTAATCATAATTGTGATAAAGGTGTCGGATATTTGTGAGCGAGACGCACTACTGTTCAGATTCTGTTACGGAAGTACTTGGCTTAGAAAGCTTAAGCGGAGTCATGAAATAGAGAACAATTAATACATCTTTAAGGACTGATTGCTTGTAAATGTTGCGGCTAGAAGGGTAAAATATATTTTTTAGTATAGTGCGGGTATGCACTCGGATACCCTCAAGCCAATAGCCACTTAGCGTCTTTCTACGTATGGGTAGTAACAAAATTAAATTATTTCAAGTATGATACTAAAGCCGAGCTACAAGAAATCAGAGTAAATGTGTAATTACAAGACGAAAATTTACACGAGAAGCGCCCCAGCCGTGTAGACCGAGCACCTGGAAAATAGTACCTGGGCTAGATTCCACATATAGTGTCAGGACGCTAGTTCTGAAAAGTCTACACCAAAAACTATATCGATGGTTGAAAAACCAAAGACTATAAGCGACAGTAATAATCCACAAGAAAATCGATTATCAGTAAAATATTTATGATGTCGTTAGGGATGTTTTTCCTTTGAACTTTTGACATCACTTATACCCTTTTGCCTTGCAACTACCAATATACATCAATTACAAACTCTATTGTACATCGAGTCAAAATTTTTTTTCGCTACACTAAAATATATGAGCAGATAGAGATGAATCGAATTGACACATTTTTGTATGAAAATAACAAGTAATGTTTAACTTTTAAGATTATTTTAACTAGTACCTTGACGTAACGCATCTTAAGGAACCGAGCTATGTTGCCACCAGCGAACTTGTCAACGCATCCGATACCCAACAATTGTACGAGCCAACATGCGTGTTCTTGCATTACGGATGTAAATATACAGCCAGGTATCTGCAGCAGTGTCTTCACCACTACTACTGATACATTGTAACGGACGAGCCATGACCACCTAGCAAAAGAAAAACCGGTAAATACATATTTTTGTATGATAGCTTTTTGTTAGCTTAATATAGAATAACTTTAACATGTCGCTTTAAATTCAAATAAGTTGTCAAAATAATCAATTAACCTGCCCCTCGCCGTATCAGGGGCAAAAGTACCCATGACGCAATGCCGCTAGATTGCCCCGCTGAATAGCAACGGCGAACTTTTGCCCCAAGTACGAACTTGAGCTTACTACATGTTCATGTTAATGAAGTCTGTTTAGTTAATAGAGGTCATGATCCTTTATATGCAGAGTGAAAATACTTCATCAAGTGATCGGTTATTTAGCATGAAATTTTCCGACATTTTCACTTACCACAGTAATATAGCTTCTTTAGGCCGTAGGTAGAAGTCAGTTCCTTGCCACAAGAATATGAAAGAACCGATAAGATATCCCATAGAGAATAAGTTGACTCGGTTGGTGCCCGTCATGAACATAATCGCCAACGTCACCCATAGCATTCCCAAGAATACCATACGCTTGATAACATCAAGCCACGACCTGTGAATAAAAAATTACAACGAAATGTAGCATAATTACAATTGAATTGTGCAAATTAAAAAACGTACGTAAAGTGAGTAGGGTAGCCAGAACTCACTAAAGAATTTTGTGTTGTCACTGGAAAGACCGAGGTCTTAAATTGTCACCAGTATTATATAATATTCTGTGGTGAGTTCTGGCTACCCTACTCACGGCCGGGAACACGACACAAGGTCAATATAAACGTAGGTATTCTGTGGGGCGGAGGTTCTTCCCCGTCGAACTGCTCAATTAGGACGGGAGATACTGTCATGCCCTTCCTCTGTTTAGATACAATTAGGTACAGTTCAATAAGGTAGTTCTTTCCTAATTCTCCGTCAGAACACTTACCCAACGTAACTAAGAAAATCTGGCACCGGATTGACGAAATCAGGCGTTTCCCAGTCTTGTCCTATGTTTTCGCTATTACAGCCCCCGGGGTAATCTGGATCTTTACGAGCTTCCACCGCAAACACCCGCATTTGTCGAGTAGCGAACATTAGCAAGAAGTAATCAAACACAAGCTTATACGCGTGGGGAGGATGTTCGGCGTATGGCAGGAACAGCCATGTACGTATATGTTTCATTTGCTAAAAGTAAAAAAAAAAATTTCATGTTTCTTGTAACTTCAGTTTTTACAGCAAGCGTAGAGATGAGGTGGTGATACTCACAACGCCCTGATATATCTTTTTTATTATTTTTGTATTTTTGAATTTACTTAAAATATGATTTTAAATATTAACATAAGGTTAAGACATTATTACTAAAATAAATATGGAATGTAATCCGAAATATTTTTTGGGATTCGTATGCGGCGACACAAATTAATGTAATTGATCAGAACAATGGAAAATTTATAAATATGTACAAGAAAGTTTAGTGTGAAAGTTACAAATATCAGATAATACACATTACCTCCGCCTGTCCTCCCCAAGGGTATCTTATACAAAACTGGGGAAGAAACCCAACAGCAATCATGTACTGTATGGGCACTATTAACGTGATGTACGCAGTAAATCCAGTCCAAATCTTAGCCTGCACCTCTCGTTTTAATGACACCAGTACTAACAGCCAGCCGGCATATAGAACCGCGTATACATCCATGCGAGAACCTATCACACCCATAAGACAAATCAGGGTAATCTGTAACATAATAATGTTTATTTACTAAGCATCTTTATAAATTAAATTTTAAAGTAATTAGTATGCTAACTGTTACAAATCAATTTATACTTGAAAAAATGAATTCTTTGACGGGACTCGAACCCGTGATATTTTCCTTACAAGGGGAATGACCTAACCGCTGATCGATCAGAGTCATCTACCGACGATCATACGAACTATCAGTCACAATGAATAATGTTACAAGTATTTTAAACATTGTATAAAGGTAAGCAAAAATCACTTAAATATTCTTTTCTAACTTATAAAATTAGGTGTATTAAAACGAATGACTTACTTCTACACCAAATTTATAAAATCCATAGTTGACTAGATATTTCAAACATTTTATCAAGTTCATATCAGCTTCCTTGCGAGTGATGTCTGGAAACATTACTTTATCTTTTCTCCGTTTTTTACTTTCACCTCTGGACAAAGGAACATTAAACATTAAATCAGGAACTATGTTACAAAGAAATAAACAAATTTAAGTGTGGAATTCTAACCTTACTGTTTCCTGTCTATATATGACCAAGGCATAAAATGTGAATAGAGATAAAAGACCAATGTATCCTTTGAGCACTGCAACTAATGGTTTGTTACGTGAACTTTTTTTAAATCCTACCCACTCGGCATTGTTGAAGGTTCTCTCTATTAAAGTGTTGTTTTCATTATACTGAAACAGACAAAACACATTATGGAGAAGTTAAATAATGTCCGCGGTTTCGTTCACGTTAAAGTTTGATCCCGTTCGTGCTACACATGGGAACCTATATGATCCCGGGATAAAAAGTAGTCCATATATTATTCCAGACTGTAATTTATCCTTGTACTAAACTTCAGCCACTTATGTTCAGCCTTTAGAATGTAGATTGAATCACAAACATCCAAATATTTTCACATTTTAAATATTAACAGGAGTAGGAATAGAATAAGATAGTATAGCATAGGATACAATAGGATATATAAAGTGATAAAAAATAAATTAAAAATTTAAAAAAGCCACGACATAAAAAATACTTTCAAAAAGTAAAAAAGCTCTAGCTTGTAAATCACTTTTACCGAAACTAAGGCTTCATAAAGTCAGTAATTCGTTTGTGGGCAAATGTATAAAAATATATAATAAAATTCCTCAGGATTTGGCTGACCTGCCACTTGATAAGTTTAAAATAGAATTGAAAAGATTTTTAATTAAAAAAAGCTATTATAAAGTAGACGAATATCTTGATGATAAAAATGCGTGGTCATAATAATCTCTTGCTCTTGCACCCAGTTATTATAAATAAACAACTAAATATTAAAAAGAATAACGATAATCTACCTGAGTTTCTTGCTGGTCTCTTCTCAGGAGATTTAACTACCGAACCAGCGAAAGAAACATTCTAATGATTTATTTACTAAGTATCCTAATTTATTATGAATTATAATATTTTTGACAAATGTAGGTACATAATTATTGTAAAACTTTGACATTCATAAGTGCTCTTTATGTGCCTAAACTGAATAAATGAAATTGATTCTTTGATTCTTTGATTCTTTGATTCTTTGATTCTTTGATTCTTTGATTCTTTGACTCTCACATGAAATAATGATTGAATTCATTCATTCATATTAATTATGTCATAGATTTTTCACGTTTTTGTATATGACATAACTTAGTAAAATGAGCTAACATAAATGCATTCGCCTGGTAAAATCTAGCATAAACATAAAATAGATTTTTTTATCCTACGAAGAATCCCCACGGATACCAATCTCACGGGTTCGATGAGAGTGGTCAGGTCAGACTCGAACTGACTATGAAACGCACACCGCCATCACTTACATAAAGTAGATTGCGACATTTATTACTTACGCTGGTGCAGTTAACATCAAACGTAGCATGTTTAATATAACCAATCTGATAGGCCATCTTAGCCATGAAGTAAATACTTATGAGTGTCGATATTAAAAGTACAACGAATCGTTGTTTACTACTACTCAGCCACAGCACTGGTGCTATGATTACCATTATTGGAATATGCATTGCACAAACCTGGAACAAAGAATATTCAACTTTAGACTTCGCTAACCATAACAATAATAATAATTGTGTACAACTTTTCTTTTATACCACTTAGGCGGCAGACTTGCTCACGGCCCTACCGATAAAAAGTGGTTATCGTGGCATATGGAAGCGTGGTATACCAGTGTAAATTAAATTAAATATATACAAAACATTTCACTAAATTATTAGATACCTACATTCATAACACAGAGAAGCATACACGAGATGAATATTATCTTAAGAAGATGTATCTCCAAGAATATAAATATTTTCTCGAGCCAAGCTTGGAACAATCGTTTGCCAGACTTGAAAGCACGAACTATTAATGATTTTAGTTCAGTTGACCGACGATCCGTCGTTGAACGTTGAGAACGCGTCAGCTTTCTGAAAACATATACAGTAAAAACTCACGACTAAAAAAATAATATAGATATTTCGTTTACACCATTCCGCTCGCACTCTTTGTTTTCGCCGCACGAATATACTATAAGGCATTTTCACACGCTAAGTCTATGTGATCTATGTATCTTTTTCTTTTAGTCTGGGCTTAAAATATTATTCACGGTACGAGGTGAAGAAATATTAGTTAGATGTTAAAATCGTACGACTCAGGTATGTGCATTAGTGCACACATGGTATAATATTTATCGATAATGTGACCACCAGTTATTGTCATATTTAAATGCGTTTAAGGGCATATTTTGTGATCATTAAATGTGTTTCACTCGCCTCACGTTTAGACGAGCAGAAATCAGCGTGTGAAACGACAATATTAGTATATAGTATGGGTGGTTTTTCAAACAGATTAAACATCCACTTCTTCAACTCTTATTATTAATTTCTCCACTGCCAACTTTGCCTTACCGTCGTTTACTATTAATTGCAGTATTCATAGATGACATCTCCATTGAGTTATCAGCTTCCGTATCTTCTTCCAGAGATCGTGGCTGACCTTCCTCAAAAGGCAGCGGTGGCAACTAGAAAAACCAGTAATAGAATCACAATAAAGTTAAAATTTAAGAAGTAGATCACTTGAAAATATATTTACATACATCATCCTTCATGGTAGATGCGCCGGTTTGACTCAGACGTTTGCTAGTGTCTGGATCTTGATTTGATGCAATCGAGCTGCCCGTTCTAGAACAAGAAACGAAAATTCGGCTCAAATTATTATACCAACTTTTACCTCCATCTTTTTCCTTTAGAAGGCTTATTTATGTTGAATGTTACGTCCTTACGAAGGGTGTTACTTAAAGAAATTGTATTTACCTCGTCTTTGGATCCGATAACGCCATAAAGTCTTTATGAAAGTAGTGCACTTGCATTATAGTAATAATGAGAAAGAGAGTCGGTGTCAAGAGTTTCACAAATAGATCCGCCGGAGGGTACGGCTCTAAACCCAAGTCGTGTTGTCTGTAATCAACAAATAATGTGTTTAATAATGGTAGTAGATGTCTATATTAGACAATAAGCACATTCAAACTTAAGTACTTATGAATTGAAAGCGAATCTGTTCCTAATAGCACATGGCATTGCTATTCCTTGTAATCGTTATTCTGTTCACTTCGATAAATACAAATTAACGTTACCACGAAAGATATTCATTAATATTGCACTAGATCGACGATAAAAAAGAATTATTCTTCTTTTTTGCCGGATCTAGATGGGGACATCATGGTCCCCACATTGGGGGAAGAGGGTCATCTCAACAGAGATGTCCCCGGGTCTGCCGGGGTGCGAGAGATATGTCTTGTATAATCTCATCTCACCTCCGGCAATCAAGAAAAACCTACTCACATCCCTAGAAAAAACAATTGGCATAAGTCAGGTCTACATTTAGAACACAGTCTCGTATACTACCGGATGGATAACTAGTCAATTTTCATTATATATTTTAATTAAATATAATGTACTTACAGCCTTTCATTGATTAGTAAATATTTCTCGATCGTCATATAAAAGTTGTCGAATTGATATATATAGATTAATATTAGATTTATCATCGAGTATATGATTACTACTATCCAAAATATGTACATTAAACGACGCCACCAATACCAGCTTATCTGCAAAGAAAAGGGACATTGTCAATGCGTCTAAGGTGAAATTTTTGATACTACTTTCGAAAGACATTTGTTGTATTAAAGTTATCTAATAGGTTATATGTATTAGCATTATTTTTATTCAATCAAAAGTATGTATTTTTAAACGGTGGAGAGGAGGCGGCCTACTTATAAACTTGGGTCTACTCTGACGTTATAACAGTATAAATTCGTCTTGTGCACTATCTCTTAGCAACAGTGTCCCCAAATATAATTCTACTCGATGCTAGGTGGTCCTTATGCATTTGAAGATACTTTGAATTACTGTTGTGATATCTATGTTACTTTGGTTATATTACACTTAAGCACGATTCACACATAGCGCGGGTGCGGGTCGGGCGCGGGTGTTTATACCATCCATCGCTGTTTTCTTAATAATGTATTTTTTTATTTTTTCTGTAAACGGCAATGGATGACAAAACGGCCCGCGCCCGACCCGCAACCCGCCCTATGTGTGAATCGCGCTTTAAGCTGTCAAAGAATTATAGATCATAAGTTGTCCAGGACTTTTCGAGGCCCATTGTATGTGTATGTTTAGAAAATCAATCTTCATCAACACTTTTGATAAAATGTAAATATCAAATATCAATAAACCGTACCTGGAACATCAATACGAATCCAAGGAATAGAAACATGTATATGATGCGGAATATAGTCATTCGCTCGCCAGTGATACCGATGACAAACAGCATGATGACGACTACATAGATCCAGTAGCGGGCTGCTGCCGCCCGTAGCAACTCTCCGAATGCGACTAGTAAACGAGATCGGTTTTCTTCTTCACGCTGCCCTTCGAGTACTATATGAAAGTAACCAAAATTATTATTAATATTAGCTTTTACCAAACTGTGTACAGACTGATAAAGTTATGATGAATAGTGAAAAGAGAATTTATAAAAATATTTGAGTAGGCACTACATGAAAGTCATACACGTGATTATTAATATTTCAGCCAAATCTTATAGTAACAAGTGTGGTCGGAAATTATATATTAATCTACCTAATCTAGAAGTTCATATTCAAGGCATTTGTGGTGTTAAGCATACAAGAAGAAAAAATGGTTAGGTTTTTATTTTTTATCGTATTCAAAAATGATTTCTACTTCCTTTAATGACTATGATTCTTTAAATTACAAAACTTAGTTCATGCTCCGCGAGTTGAAACATAGAAAACCTATATCATTTTAGAAGTTGAGATGGAAAGAAAATAATGTTATTAAATTAGTGCATTACCAAAAATATAAAATTTATAACTTATGTTTACCAATTGCCTTATTAGACCTATTCTACCCAAACCTAATTTATTCTACTCATTATACAGGCGGCAACATCCAAAGTAGGTCAGTCCCATATCTCTAATAGTATAGTTCTACTAATAGGGGATAGCCCTATATTTTTTAAAAAATAAGCACTGACTGCTCTTGATGTGACATCCTGTTTACTAGAAATAAATTGTAAGAGAATGTAAAAGCAGCAGCATATCTTTAAACTAAAAAATAGAAAATTCTCAAACATAAGCTAAATTTTCATTACCATTCACCAATCCTGACGCAGGTGTAAGATAAGAATGACATACATCATATTATTATATTGTATCCCAATTATGTAAATAAAAATAGATACCTTAGATTTAAATAAAGAATATGCAATAAAAAACATTTCTCTACATTGGAAAATATTCGCGGTACACGATGTGAGATTGTAATTTACGTAGTATCCATAAATGATTCATATATAGTTTAGTTGTTGTAGGGAAAATTATGAAGGCGGCATCAGTTACCTGGCTTATCAAGTAGCACGCACCCGCAGTTAGAGTTAGAGTTAACAACGCAAATGGAGTTAGGGCTACTCTATGGTAACCTTTACTAATGATTTTAAATTAGGAAATCACTAATTAATGAAACAGCTTTATTGGCAACAGTAACAACAGTCAGTATACATTGCACAGTAAATTATTTACCTTAATTTATTTAAGATTTCAATATCAAAAATTACCTGATGCAGCCGTAGAAACAGTCAGCTGCAAAGGTGCCGCCATATCTGTGATGACAGCAGATTGTCTCCTTTGACGAATGTCCTGTATGCGTTGCCTCAACGTCACCCAGAACATACACGTAAACAGTGATTTGATTAGCAGCGGTACGCAAGGTTCACCGTTTGTTCGTCCTAGACCGATTTGACGTAGGTTCACTTCCTGCAAAGTCAAAAAAGATTGGCAAGATCTAGTAGGTATATCATTTACTGCGAGAGAAACAAAACTGAAAACTTAGTTGTTTTGCTACTACCATCATGAATAAACAATTTAATGCCATTCAAACTTAACCCTTTTCTAGTTATTGGACTTTTAAAGACTTTTTCCAAAAATATCCAATTTTTATCTAATCTCCTTAATAAACCAGTAACTTAACCACCCTGTATATTGAGATAATCTAGATATTAAGTATAATTTTATTAAACCTCAACCGCGGATTATTATTCACTGATAAAATATATTAAACTGTTACCAAATCTAATTTATTATTAGGGCTAACGGAAATAGACACTATATACAGATACGTTTGTATTATTATTATGAGAATCCATGTTCAATGCGGTTTCTAAATATATTATGTCAAAGTTAAATCAGAAACCAAGCTGTTAGCACTAACATATTCTATTACTAAAACTAACCGTTATATTAGAGGGCAGTTCAGCTTCAGTGAGATCCATGCCATAAATATACTGTGCGATGAGAAGGAACATAGCGTAACAGACTAGTACAGGACTGGTCTTCAACATGAATGAGCGCTGGTCCTGGCATAACCACACAATATTTGCCCACATTAGGAACACGAATGTGAGCCATGAATGGAACATTATGCTCCACGCCATCATTGTGATCGTTGTTGCTATATAGGAAGACCTGCAAGTATAGTCGAATATAGACCTGACCAATTCGATTTTTTTTTAAATTTAGTTGCACATGCCACTGAGCATTACACTAGGTACTGTATTTCATTTACACACATACTTTTATGGAGTATAATAATGTCTGACATATAAAGGTCAGATACCTCCGCAAGCCAAAGACTTCCACGCTTACAATAAAATTATGCGTCTAATGTTATAAAATTCAGGAGGAATAATTTTATTCTCAGTACAAATCACAGGTGTTCGTCAAGATGGGATTACCGACTTTAGTACCCCAAATCCCATCACGCTGGGACTGTAACTGATAGTACTGTCAGTATGACCAAAGGGAGTATATAATTGAAGAAATTATTGTTGGATTGCATGCTCATTCGTTGATAAATACATCTAGTTTTGTAGAATAATAATAACATGATTCAAGGTCAAGGTGATTGAATACGGTAAAATTTTGATGATTGTGGGTAGACATGAATACGCACCTGACTAGAACTTGGAAGAAGTCTATTATTGCCGTAATAATTTCATCTACTAAGTTGGGCTCCTCGTCGTCAAGTAGTGAGTCTGTAATATGAGAAAAATAGTTTTTTTTATATAAATGTATAAATTTTACTAAGTACCTGTTCAAGATAAAGTGTTTAGCGGCATATTACCATCATCAGGAACTACGACGGAGCCAGTGGAGTCCTGGTGCAGAGGTCTTGCTGTTGACGACGAACGCAAATTTGGCCATCGCTTCGATGGACTCGCGTTGCGCATTAACTAAACATATAACATACAGATTAACTCGGTGTCGCTTCGGAAGCAAATAATACATACCTACTTACTTAGATGAAATCTACTGCTCCTTTTTAGCGAGTACCTACTCATGGGAAAAGAAATGAACATACCTAATAAAATCTTTGAAAGCCTTTTAATTTTTCATTTCATTTTCATTCTGCTTTCGTTATAAGTGGGGAGACTTAAATAATTATTTACTTATTCATTTTTTTTTATTTCATAAATATACGGATCAGACTTGAGCATATACTAGCCGTAAGTACTCGAGCGGGATTATAGAACTTACCTGTCCTGTGTAGAGTAGATATATTTGTGTCAATAGATTCTTCCAGCGTATTAGAAGACTACGTTGAGAAATAAAGTCTTTATTACGAGAAACTGACTAGTTCTAGGCTAGACCAGGTACAGATTCATATCTAGGTATATTTGACGATTTCTTAGACTTACCGTGCAAGAACATACAAAACAATACAAACACAACAACAAACAAATACTCACTGACTTGTGTGATACTTAGGTACATGCGAAGTATATGTGTGTGACACCAAATGTAGTTAAAATTTGCCATACAGTTAAGTGCGATAATGAAGCAATAAAATATGCACATTTATTATCTTTAAATATGCCAGTTATAATATGGTCCCTAAATTTTTCAAAATAGATATACTTGATTTGATTAATCTCACTATGGAGTTCAACTCATTAATATTTTTACTTTTAGAAATGGAATACATTTACAGTACGTACCCCGCTTTTGACATGGCACTCGGTCTGGGTATCGGTTTAAAGAGTGAGAGTTTGGCTAAGATCGGCTGCTTCGGTTTTGTAAAGCTATCGCATAGTACCTGTTTACAGTATGATATTTAACTAGTCAAGAAAGCAAAGCTATAGTTTTAATATTATTATCTGTAAAATGGTTTGTGTTCAGAAGAATTGTTCCACATGATGCCCACATAGACAGGGAGTTCATCCTCACACATTATGCCCGAAAACGATACACACTGCGCGGTATGAAACGAGCTACATCCCGCGCACGCTCTTGCTATGGAATGAACTCCGGGAGTGGGTTCCTCAAGAAGGGCATTAGAAGTGTGCAAATTTCCCTAGGCCACAGTGACCACTTTCCTTCAGGTGGACCGTGTGCTAGTCTGCCACTTAAGTGTACAAAAAACTTATAAACGAAAACAGTTTCAGCTGCTCCTTAGCATGGAGGTATTGAATCAAAACAAGCCGATTTTAATGGATTCTCTTCTCCCGACGACGCGAAGTATCAAATCAAAGGTTGAGTACTGTTCACAAATTAATCTAATATCAGATAGTGTTTCAACAAAAAATAATCAGGTATATCTTGTTTGAACCCACAATGCGTTTTTACTGACACAGAATAGAAATAAATAAATCAAAACAGGATACCTACAGGAACATGTTCACCGGCGTCACCACGAAGTGCTTGGGAATTTATGTATGCATATGCAACCTACAAAAGAATGAGAGCAAGTAGCAAAAATAAAATTGAACAATTTCGATGAACTTATAAATGCTAAAGCAAATTAATCCATGTTCATCCCAAGCGCCTCTGCCTTCATACCAGTGCTCAGATGTGAAATATAAATTTTGATTAATCACAAGATTAATAACAGACATGCATATAAAGAATTCTAAGAGCTACTAGAAAAGCAATCTGTGTGCTAACTAAACTAACTTGTGATAATTTATTTACACGCCTATTGAGTGCCTACAACGATTAATGTATTTACAATGAATATCTAACCCTAAATACAAGTGATAAAAATAGAAAAGATCCTATATGAAGAATCTAAAACCTGCTTTTTATATTTATAAAGAGAAAGATAACAATAATTACTTTGACTCCTTGGACTTAGGTATTACTTGTTATCTGCACACTTGTATTCAGAACAGATGTCCCAATCTACAACTATGGTACAGTACAGTACAGTATAAAAATCAAAGGTCAACAAGTGCACCAAAATACAAGTGACGAATAATCGCGGAAGCTTACTCGAACTTTCTTAGTGGCATTCTTCCACTTATCCTTGGCAGCGCGGCGGCTCCCGCGGTGGAAGGATACGCCTCGCACCAGCGAACCATTCAGCTTGCCCGACTCTACGCCGGTCAATGCGCTCTTTTTTTTCGCCTAATTTCCCAGCGCGATAGCATAAGACATATAATTTTTCTAATAACTTTGTGCAGGTTTCTAATTAAAGCTTTTACTGAGAATTATGTTTTATTAGTAAATAGAACTTTACTAAAAGATTAAGTTAACAATAGTTTTTATAGGAAATTATCATCAGCTTTGGCAAATAGCATTAGACGCTTTTGTACGCATATATGTATATATTAGGTATGGTAGCTAATGCTGCTTAGCTTAGAAGGGCCGCAAAATTCCAATGTAAATTACTTAAAAAGCAGCTCTTATTAATACTGTTAGTCAAGATAGAATTAATCGACATAATTTAGAACAATGCAATATAATGCATTACCATGCACAAGTGTGTACATACCTTTGGTTTGAACAGTTCTCGAGTCTCTATTGCGAGAATGACGTATGTGAAGAGAATTATTAAAGGGCTCGCTAGTGTGGCCCACTGTTGGTTATCTGTGACTTCATAGTTGAAATCGAATGGATTCGATTGGTTTATGCTTACCAATTTCGTTAGGCCGAAATATCTACAAAATAAAAAATAAACACGCTTTCATGGAAATGATATACCTCGTCTCTCTCGTCGTTATGGACCAGTAGGACCAATCAAATGCATAAACGCTCTCCTACAAAGATAGTATTTCAGGATTGTAGTCTAGTTTTGTACATTGGATTTTTAGAATGAATAGACGCTTTGAAGGCCTGTATGTTCTTTCCCGCTTTTAATTTTAGCTACGAGTCGTCTGGCTAATAAGAGAACCTCTTAGTCTTTTACAAAACCTAGATGAGGAAAGTAAGCCATAATAATCTCACTAATCGGCTTATTGGTAACAACGATACTGTACGATATTGATGTAGTAAGTGACATAGAACAATATAAGTATTAACATTATTTTATTTACCTAGCAAAATTCTCAGTGGGTGGATACATGTCAATTAGCCAAGAGCATTGGTAGACGAACACCACTGCGCTATGGACCGCCATGATTGCCATGACGCAGCGGCCAACAACTGCAAACCCTTTCTCGAGGGAATGCCCTAGTGCCCAAGCCGTCGCTGCACCCATGAACACTAAGAAGTAAATCCCTGATGTGATGCTCGGCCGCATTATACCAGAGAGCATTATTAGCATCAGGCACACATACTTCCCTGAAAAAAATACGAAACCACGAAATCATTAATGAAGTAGGTACATGATTATAAATAGAGGATGAAAAGAAATCAAGTTAAAGAACAGTTGTTTCTGACTAATCTTATGAAGTCATAATGTTACAGGTTCGGTTCTATTCTAAGTATTCGTATTCAGGTAAGTATATACGTAACTGTTGATACAGTCTAGGCGTACGGCAAATATGACTCACTAAATACAAAAATAATAGAGACTTAGACAGTAAAGTTATGGAACTAATAATTAGTTACGAATAACAGTATCATAGTTACCTATCACAAATTCTGTAATACGTGCGATTATGCTTGAAAGTAAAAAAAGAAGGAATAGATCACCTATTTGGAAAGTAAAAGAAAATAAAGGAAAAGATAGTAGTGGATTACTTGATGAAGTTTGACGAAGATGGTTAGGAAAGAAAAAACACATGAAGCACACCTCAGTTACCTAAAGCAGATTACAGGGTATGCACATTTATAGTCAATTAAGAAGGAATTCTACGAAGTTTATCTAATCTACACACATTCCAACTCAGAAAGAGTGTGAGGCCATAAGTGACAAATTTGGTTAACAGTGAGTGGTACCAAAAAAAAACAATATTTTATGATCTTGGTAAGTAAAAAAAATGGTTGATAAGTAATTTTATAGAAAGGTAGAAGGTTGACTAAAGAAGTTGAGTAGCTGTTTTAATAATAGTCGTGTCAAGTAAAACTGTAGTAAAGAACATCAAGGCATATTTTAGAATAGGCTGTCTGCCAGTCTGCCCATCGCAATGGACCGCTCACGCTGTAAGTACCTTTTCATTACGAATTCTATAGTTTTTATGCTAAGGGTTCTGTGGTACTACTACTTAACTTTACTGTAAAGCTATTAACTATTATCCCACAATGAACACATACCTACTACTCATAGAAGTCTATAATTACTCGTAGTTCCTAGTAGGTATTCTTGTTTTATTACTGCGTTATGAATGGTTATTTATGATTTTGTGTTGATGATATTGTTATTAACGTTGTCTAGAAGTACAAAAACTGGTTGTTGTTTTGATCTTGCAGCAGCATATTAATATAATTAAAACAATCAACTCAAAACCAGATCCTGACTAATTAACGTAATGGAATAATTATTTCCTCTATTTTATCGTTAATGTTGATTATTACTAATCAAATCATCAATTGGGATTAAACCTCAAGGAAAAAAATCAATCGTCAAAATCGCTCACCTACGCGATTTCGTGAATGAAAATCACAAAATCGCGCATCATCATCATCCTTGCGCCAATCCCGGTAGCCTCCGAAGGTGTCATCTCGGAGTCCGGGGATCTTTCCTTTTTCTTGTCTAACTGCTGTGATACGGCCGAAGTTCGATATTTTCCGTGAAGCGACTGCCATCTGGCCTCCACAACTTATAGGTAGGCGATATCGAAGGACTGCAGCTTTTATTACGAGTTGATGAACTTTTAAGAGCTCCGACTACCGCCACACCAGAGGCGTCATCTGTATTACTTATTCCGTGCTTATGGTGTCAAGTATTATGTGGTTTATTTTTTGTATATTTGCAAGTTCTGTAGAACTTTGTAATAAGAGATACTAGGGGAATAAATAACATCTCTTCTCTACAAATTCAAAACAAAACCATTAGTATTATTAGATATCTACCTCGGGAGGTAGGTAGGTATCGGGATATTGATTCTATATTGTAGTATCAAAACAGTTAGTCTACTCTATTTATACTTGTACATACCTGCCGCAGTCAAAATTGGATAACGTTGATGTTTCGAATCTCTGTTGTCGAGTGTTGGCGGTGATGGTACTGATAAGGCTTTCACAGTCAAGTATACCAGAAGCGAAACCGTACACATTACAAGCTGAAATAAAATTAATTAATATTAATATTGTGTGTTCTTTAGAGCTTCTTTAAGAGCAAGTGTGTTGAAAAACATTTTTTTTGTTATGTCATAGATAAGGAGGAGTGAGTTACACATTCACTGCTTAAGTTTGATGAAAGTAATAAGTACTAAGTAATACTTATTATCATCCTATCTTCGTGGTCGCGCCGCGCGTCGTATGACAGGTACGAATTAAACTACAGAGGCGACTCAGTTCAGTCTATTCCTTAACAATATTAAACAGGAACAAAATTGTTTCGTATTTCATTATTTTAATTAATTCTATCTTCGCCAGTCAATCTGATAGACCGTAGATGCAAGATGTCTAACAAGGTGGGATCCATAATAAAAGGTCAATAGATTACATATGTATATAGACATAATTACAACTTTATTCTAAAATACAATACAACAATATTTTATTGTATTGTATTCAATACAATAAAATACAAAAATATACAAAATATACATATAGAAAACAAACCTATACTAATTATATACAAAAATAAAAATAAAAAAGTGGAGAGACTGCAACTTAGACATTGAAATATTCCTTCCCATCGATCTCAACTGGAACCGTGCCCAAAAGGCTGGTGGCATTACATTCTTTGAGCGAGGTAATGGCCAGCTTTATGTTCACGGGGTCGATTAGACGCTTTGCTATTTCTTTATATAGCGAGGGCGCTTGGATGGACCCCACAGACCCAGCAGCATTTCGAATCCAAACGGCCTAAATATATAATTAGTATTTAAATTGATATTTATTTGCGCCGCTTTGAGAGGCTCATACATTGCATTAGAATACATATTACAATACTTGCCACAGATTTAGAGTCAGTATATCTACTTAATCTGTGGATCTATTACCTACTTAAATAAATTGCATGGCGTGAATCCTACTAATATTATAAAGGCGAAAGTTTGTTTGGATGGATGTATGGATGGATGTTTGTTCCTCTTTCACGCATAAACGGCTGGACTGATTTGGTTGAAATTTGGTACAGGGGTAGATTAGAACCTGGAATAACACATAGGCTACTTTTTATCCCGGGAAAAGGTTCCCAAGGGTTGCGGGAACGGGAACAAAATTCCACGCGGGCGAAGCCGTGGGCATCAGCTAGTTATTCAATAATAATTTATTATTCATTTTTATAATTACCTCAGGTGACAGAAGATGTACGGCTGTCAAAGCATCTATCCCGCCGTAGGAGACTAATCCTAAGTTGTGTCCAATGAGCTGCACGATAGGGTAGTCGGTGAGTAAGGACCCGTAGGGCGGAAAGGCGCTCAATACAGAATGCCATACTATGTGACACAGTAGCAATAGAAATGATATAGCTGTGGTCAAGCATAAGAACTTTCCCCGCCATCCTGGTAACAGAAAAAAAATTAAGTTCGAATAAACAATTGTTATTGAATTATTATATAATTAATATTTATTATGAAATAAATTCGATTTCATTTGAACTATTCGCAATAAAAAGTATCGTTTCATTTAATAAAACAAGAAGAACGAAAATATACGGAAACGCCTGACCTAATGAATCAACAGCCAAGAAGGCAACGGTTGGATAGTAAATAAATATATTGTAACAGCGACTACATGTCAGTAATTTTATATTAACAGTTTTGGCTCAGTTTATATTACTGTACAAAAATATTTTCTTACAACCGTCAAATCTAGCTGATTTTTCTTATTAATATGTTGCAGTCAACTACTCGCAGTTTCAGTCCTTTAAGCTATTCAAGCCATTCCTAGCCTTTGCTTAGCAGTGCTGTACGATTAGCAGTCGGTCTACGGTCGGTTTTTCGGTCTCGATATTGGCCTCTCGGGTGTCCCCATTTTGATACGATAAAGGAGATCCCGGTTGCGAAGTCCTGCTTCTACTGTGTTAACAGGCGGTCGCACATGTAACCCCCAGTATTGCGCTAGGACCACCAGCCTACTCCTTGCCTGCTCTCGTCTGTACCCTTTGCTAGTTAGAGGGATACGTGGAAATCGTTCACGCATGCCTCTGACTTGCAACAGGGCAGCTCCCGACTCCTCCGCTATTGTCCGCAGACCAGTTCCTGACAGCGAGAGGCGGTGATGCACCACGTTAAAGTATGTACCCGACATACTAATAGCACCTGTAGTTAAGTGGTTAAAATAATATGATAGAATGATTCGATTATTACCTTGGAAAGTCTGCGAGTCTGGTACTTGTGTTAAAGGTGCTATGAGGAACAGCAGCAGGTATATTAAAGAGAAACCGAATGGTCGGAGTGCTATACCTGTAAAGATAAAAAACTCATATAGAACTTACAAAATAAAATGTGAGATAAGACATACTTTTGGGGTCTAGAAAACGCTGTATAATTTGTTAATAGTAAGAGTACGTGACCATTATACAAATAAGTTGTTATCAAAAAATACTACCTAGGCACTCATTTGCTTGTTTTTGGTAGATAAAACAATATTTTTATATAACATTTTGTATATAAGTGTTTGTTGTTTTTATTATATTATGTTCTGTTTGGTTTATAAACTATTAGTTATCACGAAACCGTGGTCCCTTGAAAATAATGAATTAAAAAAGAAAAAGGGAAATCGAGACACGAAACGGGACCAATAAAGGGAAAGCCGCAGACACTATAAATCACAGTCAAGTCAACACAGCGGCGACGTCGCTGTCGCCAGCTAGCTAGAGGACGCTTACAGAATTATATTTTAGACTATTTTATTATGTACCTAATCATAATCAACCGCTTGGATTGGAGGTCGATAGGGGACATACAGCAACATAGGCCATGTTCAGTAGTGGACGTCCTATGGATGAAATGATGATGATGATGATGATGAATCATAATCTTAGCTTTTTAGTGTCAACGGGGCCTCGCCAAACGACATGATTTGCTCTCAGGGTTGGTTGGTCGTGGTCAGATGTCGATTGCTTCCGAAAAAAGTAAGAGTGCGGGCCGTTCGTCAGGATTGGCGAACTGGTGATGATGATAATATCTACTCAGCATTTTTTGACATATATAAGCTTTAAGTGTTGATGAATACCTACAGCATAATATAGTACTTGATAGTACTATGGTGATTCACACAAATAAATAAATATGAAGTATTCATTTCAGAGGTTTTCACACATTATTTCTCTGTGAATTTATCTATCACCCAATGTGTAATAAACTTCATTCATCACAGTTAATCCATTCACATAATTCTAACTAAAAACATGATAATGCTTGCATTTCACTACATCAAGTAACTTTTTTTATATAAGTACATAAAACTGTCATAAACATAACATCAGACAACACATGGTCTGCTCTAAAGCTAATAGCGGCAAGAGAGGACAGAATTGTTTGGCGTCGTTATGGCCGCCCCAAATGCCACAGTAACATTTAGAATTGGTTCCACTTCGTTTTATACCTTGCCCTATTTCTTCTCGTCCTAGCACTGCCATAACAAACCGCTATAGGTGATACTGTTTTATGTTACGGTGTTTTGCCCGTATAAAGTTAAGGTAAAACGAATCGATTAATTGCTGATACGATAAGTAGGTTTACCTCATTCAATACAGAGGTGCATGTAATAATCTCCTATTGAACTCAAATCTAACAAATTACTGACATTAAGATAGGATTACGCTGGTTAAAATCAACTAAACTGGTATAATTAGGCATAAGTATGTAGTTAGTTCGACTGGATCTTGGTTTCGTCATCATTGGTGCATTCAGCGGGTTGCTGAATATGATTTAAAAACTTGAAGCATCATTTAATGGATTTTAAGAAAGTATCATCATTGATGCTTTTTTGCAGGTTTAAACCTGGGCTCCGCTCTCCTAGTACATCTTTACATGAATAGTTTGTTTTAGTTTTTGTGGGAGCGACTGATACCGAACCCCGGGAGGAAAACCTACACCAGTTTACATATTAAAATTACTTTTCAATTGATTATACAATTTTTAGCGATTCAAATTAACGTTATAAATACATAATTTAAACGTTCTAAGTACGCATCATCGCACAAAAATGTCAATATTGACATTACGTAGGTACAAACCAAACAGTACAAAGCAGTAGTAACTAGGTGTCAACAGTTGCAATAAATAAACGATTTCAAGTAATTGATATAAACCAAACATAGTGCAAATATTGGTTCGCGGGTCTATTAATGATTGCAAATACCGTGCCAATACTTCATCGATAGATTAATTTACATTGCTAATGTGGCTAGTTATCCATGAAGCTGAGTTCACGAATTGGGATGACTTGTGAATACACTTATGACGCAAAATCTCTACGCATCTGCAAAGGTTAGAGGGTGTTCGTGCCCAATAATGTGGACAGCAAGTCGCTGCAACCTGTCGAGAGCATCTAGTAAGTACTTTGTGGAGCCATCCCAAAGTACGCAGTATTCTGAGCAGGAGCGGATTTGTGTTTTGGACAGAAGATATCGCTTCTTCGGCGTGAAAAACCGTCTCACTTTGTTCAGAACTTCCGAGTTTAGGCGATGCTGTTTTGATACTCTCAAAAAAGAGCTTACTGCGCCCACGCATTCGCTGATTAATAGCAAGGCTTCCCATGCGAAGCCCTCATAGGACGACCGATAAGTTACTTTAGTAACATAAACATGTACTTATAAACAGCGTATGCCTAGTTTATTTCATATAGATGTGTAAACGTATTGTGAAGAATTGAAGCAGAAAGCACCGCACCGGTCGGCATCAATATGTAATAATAAATAATGAACTACTTAGTGCTATATTAAAATTTTGTAGTTCCGAATTCCTATTCCTATTTGATAGGTACTACTGTCGTGAGTCGCTCTTAATTCGTACGAGAAAAGTTTTCAGTTTAGTTAGAAGACTTGGCAGAAATGTTTATAGGGTAACCGATACGTAATCAAGTATTTACATTAGAGATACCTAAAAAACATACTGATGAATGTTATATTATTTAAAAAAGTAAATCAAAAAATCAGTTTAACAACTAAACCCCTTAAACAAGAAAATATTAAGGATAGCCGTGAACGTATGTCACTTATTCTAACAAAACAACACATTTTGGTGGAATTTAGTTTTTAAACTTTTTTATATTACTTTGGGGCAAGCAACAGCTAATATTTTATACATATATTTGAAATGTGCTAATTAAGCTCTTTCATTCGATACCAAACACGGTATATTTATCTAAAACTTTTTTTAGCACTGTACTTTATGACCGCGGCTGGCACATTAGATTCAGAGACACATCATAGAGCCTATACCTTCTAACGATACCTCATTTGTACAGTTCTAATAAGTAGTTGAAGATGAAATAGATGAACTTACATACATTTGCAAAAATTACATACATCGGCTGTCAAAACCACAATCCTGTTGTAGTCGGATAAAAAAATCAGGGCATAACAGCGGCACTTAACGACACCGATACGCGATAAGTGTGATAACTGATAATAACCACGAAAACATTCAAAAACATGGCACAACCCGCACCACAAACAGCACGCTCAAATATCCGAACAGTACCAATTTGTGAAATTTGAGAAACACTTATAGACCTCTCATAAATACCATACACAATCAGCTCTACACATCTGGCAATCAATTGACTAAGTACAGTGTTTCTTTAGAAACAAAAAAGCTCATAAATTATTTGTTTAAAAAATAAAAACGATACGTATTTACTGCTTGAGGGTCTCCGCTAGGAGTAGGGTCAGTTTTGGCAATACTCTGAAAAGGAACGGTCGATCTAAAAGAACGTAAACGTGTAACGAGTTCAGTGGTACCTGGTGATTCTACTATTTTTTTGTAAGTATTTTACTGCACTTAATAACGTATTATAATAGTTAAAAAACCTATAAACTAAAATAAAATTTGTTAATCTGTGATGTCATTGCTATACATTTTAAAAACACTCATTACACATTTTATATTAATGAAAAATACGAGGTTGAATAATTAATTTATTGAAGTATACCGCAGTAACCTAGTGGCATGGGTAATGGACTGCTGAGAAGAGGTTTCGGGTTCGATCCCAGGTTTTCCCAGGGCACACACCAATGACTTTTTGATGCTTTTCGAAGTTATGTGTGTATATTTATCGCAGTTTTATAAGTGCCCGATAGGCTCGCCACCTATTACATTGAGACCTAAACATAAACTGGCGAAATGTGGGTGCTAGCACCTCTGCCTACCTCTTTAGGGATATAGGTGTGAGTTTATGTTATGTAGTATACTGTATAGCTGCATAATTATGGTTATATTAAATAACTTAATCAACTCGATAAATTAATGTAGTATGGCCACAAGTAAATGATAAGAGTATACCTAATAGGTATATTTTCTGTATTGTCAATATATGTTTCACACTTATGCACTCGTACAGTGGGCTCCAAAGCTTCCCGGACACCTTAAGATCCATAATAATCCTTTGACAGAAACTTAAGTATTTAACCAAAAGTTACATAGCGTACTAAAATAAACTAGATGAACTCATGCAACTAGTATCCTAAACTTAAAATACTTGAATACAATCATTATCCAGTAGCTTCTAACAATAATAGTTCTGTAGTGGTACCACTCCATATAATTTTAGTTTCAAATTGTCCAGGAACTTTTGGAGCCCATCACTGTACAATATGTCCATACCATACGTAATGTATGCGTGAAAGACAATAAACAGTCAAGATTTTGAGAGTTTAAAAAAAATACAATATACTGTTAACTCATACTCATAATGAGTTAGGTACTTTAAACTTTTAAAGTATAATTTATAAACGAAAAAGTTCGCAGGACCTCGTTATATGTTTACGTGAGGTGCATTTTATAGATTCTAGTGATAAGCAATGAATTAATGGTCGTGGCCGCCTACGTGTATGAAAATTTGGTAATTTTACAGAAGAACGTTGAAACCTATTTATATTTTGTAAATAGGTAGATGAAGATAGATATAGGACGTCAAAGTAAAGTCGTGGTAAAGTTCAGTTAAAGTAAAGTGTCAAATGGCTATAATTGCATCGAGTGTTTAACAGGTGAAGTCGTATCTTGAATCTACGTTTGCTGGTGGGAATCTTTAAAAGGCTAAATTTGTCCTATAGCGAACTCTTCCAATTATAGTTAAGCGGGTTGCCAGTATCCTCCACGAAATGTCTATTTGTTTTTGTATAACTTTTGTAATAACTATGTGACTAGCCTAACGGTAGTCCCTAGAAACCTAATTCCATGAAAAACTATTAGATAATGTAAAACCACATGCAAATATAACATGCATATTCGTTTAGTATAAAAATGTTTCATTACTTAAATACAAGATGCAGTGATAACTGTTCATTGATTATGCCATTTTAACTGCTTTATGAATTTATGACGCTATGTCCCAGTACAGCTACATAATGCTTTATTGAATTTACACTTTTAAATTAAATGTGAAATGAACGTATTCTTAAATGAATCGATTACGTATCATTAAACAGAATCACTAATAATTATTTATTGTCAATAATCAGAATATTTATATGTTTTATATTCCCTTGCATCATTAAAACAGTTCAATTAAATTGAAAATGATAATGTTTGCAAAGTTTTTTTATTTATTTATTTATCTCTTTAATGAGCTGCTTAGTTTCCTGTTCTTATACTTTTTTGTCAGCAGGTGATTGGAACATTAATTGTTCAACAGATACCAGTCGCGAATGTTCTGATGACGTGCATTGGGCTAATTATTTTGGATTACAGTCCCAGTCCTCAATACAAATTCTATTCCAAGGAGGATTGAAACCTTTTATTTACATACTACTTTTCATTATGCAGGACTTTCAATCGGACAGTAGCTGGTTCTCAAAAAGTAGCTGTAACCAAAACTTACTTATCTTATCGGTCAATCGATATGATATTACTATAATGTACTTATACAATGAGGGCACCAAAATTATTTTATATTCATAAATCAATAAGCCTTCCGTAGTCCACTGCTGGACATGGGCCTCTCCCAATGCTGGAAGGATTTGGCTTACTGCTTGCACTTATTTCTTTTGTCTTTATAATGCTCATGTCTTTATTTCACCGTAGAATATAGGTAGGTTAAATTTAGAATTTAGACAATGGCGCTCAGTATCAGTTCTGTTGTCGAAGTGCACAGCTTTCGTAAGCTTCGCTCAAACAAAAACGAAAGTATAATGACCGACCCGTGCTGCTTACACTTTATGCGAAGTACCCTTCAAACAGTTGCAGTGAAACACGTTTTTTTTCGATTCCTTTAGAACTATATTTTTTCTACCAACTGATAATATCAATATTATTATTGTTAATAACCCAAAATCAGATTTATCAAGTTGTTATATTATAGCACATAACAGCCCTTCTCTGTTACAGAAATGTTGAAACTATAAAATAGTTTGATAACAGAATTAAGTCGACATAGTTAATTTGTTTTCTTCAGAGAGAAGCATAAATAGAACAGTTTGCACAACTATATTCTGTGGTCCGCTACCTACATAAATGCTAAGTCGACCAAAATAAAACCATTCTAAATTCAAATATTATTATGCACATGCACAGAGTGGACATACCATTAGTGACACATTCAGTTCATTGATTAAATCCAATGTAATTACATCTTACTGAAAATGGAGGGCCACATAACATTCCTTTCAAATATTTCTATCCTAGGCTAAATAATACCAGTCTTACCGATAAGATTTTAGTCTCTACTTTACTAGTTGTGTACCTTAGGTACTTACAACTACATTACTACATTATTTACATATCAATTATATTTTACACAATGCGGTTATGTCTGTACATAATAGTATGTATCACAAAAAATAACATAACCCAAGATGTTACAGTACTTACTGATACTGAACACGATTTTTTAAATTGTTTGCCTGTTTGTCTCTTTATCTCGTTTGACGGTAATGGACTGTAAAACAACTACAATGATTTTGATGCGATTTTTTGCTTGAAAGGGTTTGGTTAATTAATTTTAGTTTAGGAGAAATGTTTATAGAAGTGAAATGTCACTAGTAAGGGGATCGGGGAATCGAGGGGAAAGCGAAGCAGTAGGCAGCGTCTAGTGTTTGTAATAAATTACACATATATGGTAATATTGAGTAAATAAAGTACTTATAATTTACCCAAGCACTATTAGATAACTTTACGAGTTAAACTATACCAAAATCGAATGTGCAACCTAGTAAAACCAAACGTAACCAAGCTCGCAGTATATTATGAGAATGACCATAGTTCCATAGAACAATAGGTGTTGGGATAATGATCTCTTCTAGCCAAGCAATGCCGTGGGAAAAAACAACTCCTTCTTGATTACATATACTTTTGGAGGACTAAGTTAGTACTTTTTACTAACAAGTTTATAAGACATAATATATAATTGTTGGCAATTTGACTTATAACAAACAACAATGTTTTTATAAAAGTTACATGTCTAATGCATACAATTACGAAAAAAACGTATCACAGTGTATGCACACTGAATCACCAAACTCGGCTTTCGACAAGTGTTCCAGCAGCAATACACAGTTGCTGACACAAATCTGAGTCAAGTTAAAAATAAGACAGAAAATTTAAACACGAACAGCATTCAGTATTCATACAATTATGCAAACCCAAACAAGACGCGTGAATATACACAGTGACCTGCAACGGCCTGGTAAAATATAATAATATATTTTCTTATTTACTAAATTTAGAAAATAAGTGTGTCAAATTCCAAAGAAAATGAATACAAATAGGTACACAACTATACCGATCATTACATTTCACCTATAAATAAATATGATGCGATGTGTAATTATTTAGACTTGAGACAATATAACAGGCAATCTTGAAAATTATTTTAATGGAGGAGTAACTCCTACATATACATACATTGCATTCCATACCAATATGTATGAATGCAATTGCACCCAAATCCACCAGGGCGACCCATGAGATAGTTGAGCCTCTATTCAAATTATTTTTATGGTTTGCATTCACAATTGGACCCGGCAAGTGGTACCTATTGCAGGTCAGATATATTCCTAGTTTACAATGAAAGAAGGCATCGCGATCTCTTCTCAAACATCATACTTAAAACATATTGACGAAGAATTGCGAGGCTAAGTATTATCTAGCTAATATCATCAAATTACAAAGTTATATTCAAGTATCTTTTCATCCATCACCATTTTTAATTTAATTAATAAAGCTTTTAGAATTTTTACCAAATAAAATACAAAATGGTCTTGAGGTTAGGACACTTTTGTATTTTGAGGCAAGCATATAGCATAATTAAAATACTTTATAGTTTATACCTCCAAAATAAATAGTCATCACTAACTCATTGTCAAGAGTTTACCATAAATGAGTAAATGGTGTAAAATTAATTTCAAATCGTTGACCTTAACGCATAAATGTATAAACCTTTGTAATTACTGAAAATGTGTTAAAAGTCGAATGAGTTCGATAGTGAGGATGAGATCACTGTTAATGTAGGCTGCCGTTAACCAGTTGAACTGTGGCGTGACCTTGTGATTCAGTCGTTCCGATATGGCTCTGCTCCACACCGGGCGCCGAATATGTTACTCAACTACGTGACTACTAACACCGTATTACCGGCAAAGGTTTTAGGTACGTAAACGCGAGCTCGGTATAAAAACAATGGGAACCTTGTTAATATATAAAAATAGGGCAAGTTTAAGTAGTTTTTATATTAGCGTTTCGTAAGAAATCCGTAGTTTTACCGTGAAATTTATTACATTACACACACATATAGTTTTACACTTAAAGTGAAAGAATAAATAGTACTCGTAACAGTATTTAGTAATTATATTGATTTCATGATGTTATGTAATGTTACCCAAATTATAGGTACATTATGTATACAGTAGAAATTAGCAGCCAATTATCTCTGTTACCCATTTATTTATAGCTTTCATGTATATTATTTATATTATTATAGGTAATGAATGTATTGATAAGTCTTTAGGCTGCTCTTTTTTAAGTTTATAAGAAGAGTGATTTGTCTGAATATTGATGGGAACTCTCAAAACAGATACAAGTACCTACACTACCTACCAGGTAATAATAACATACATAATTACGTCAACTAACGTACGTACAAAGTTTGAATACCTACATAATTGCATGTCTAATTGAGGAATTCGGAAGCTAATATTTTTCTTACTTCTCACCTCATCATTTAATAACCGAAACTTGATCTAAAACTTCCTCCTTAAAATATTATAAATAATTATAATACATCACACAACTGTATATATACCTACCTAATGCAGAATAGTATACCAATCGAACTGAACCTCCTCCTTTTAGAGCTTGGCAAAAAATAGCTGTAAGTATGTATGTTAAAGAGAACAGAAAATTAGTAATAAATAAAAACAAGTCATGTAATCAGATCGGGTGATTCGGGGCTAAATGGACAAAGTAACTATCAATTCTTATTTATTTTTGAAGCTCATATTAAGCTATTCCAGAGAAGTAAACAGTTTCAGTATACAGAGTTTTTGATTCTTAAGCCCTGAGTATAAATATTCTTTTCTACTTAGTACTATTACTAAATAATTACAAACACTAAAAATACTAGTCTCATCAAAACATCTACCCGGTACTGACGATAACGATGACGGGTGCGTCTTCGGAACACGCGATCGTCCCATTTAATTAAAATTTTTCAATCATTTCACATATTTGAATCGAAGGGATGGATTGGATTTAATCGCAGTAAAGAGATCAGTGAAGAATCAATAGACTTTAAAGCAGTGGCGAAGGGTGAAAATTTTCAAAAGACGATCATAGTAATTTATATGGAAGCAGAATGATATAAATAAAAATATTATACACCTACTTCGTTACTTAGAGAGTATACCTAGTAACAGAAAGGTTATTCATTATGTCTGCCTGTCCTCGTGTGCGTGTATAACTTGGTTCATTAAAGAAAGGTTTTATAAATGGCGGACGTTATCACTTCCTCTCGCTCGCACACTAGTACTGTCTATACTCACTCACGCGCGTACCGTCAACACAAAAAAAATATTGATCTTTATTTTCTTCCACGCTCTGTGCTCTTGATGCGATTCATAAA
Organism: Pelosia muscerda; assembly: GCA_963691645.1. Taxonomy (NCBI): domain Eukaryota; kingdom Metazoa; phylum Arthropoda; class Insecta; order Lepidoptera; family Erebidae; genus Pelosia; species Pelosia muscerda. The sequence continues at coordinate 14,533,619 of OY829100.1, forward strand.
AGAAAGGATTCTTAAATGTCGGCTTGTACTTGCGTTGACAGATAGTACACCTTGCATACAAAATTTCATTCTTTTTTCAGTTTAAAAAAAATATAAACAAGACCGTAATTGTTCATAATAATGTTAGTTCTTTATTTTAACCAACATCATGATCTTCCATGATCGTCCTTATAGAATGTGATATACGTTCCTTTTTCAGGATGAAAGGACTCTATGTGTAAAAGTAGGTACTGTTTCCGATGAAAACAAAAATAGATGCCATCACGTGTCGCGGGCGAAGCCGCCGGCCGCAGCTAGTTAGAAATTATTACGACCCGGTCTTGTTTTTTTTATTTTTCATATGAAAAAAAAAATATTTGAAATTTTATATGCTAGCTGTACTTTCCGTCAACGCAAGTACAAGCCGCCATTTATAAAACCTTTCTTTAATGCACCGGCTTATAACCACCAGGTATATTAATTAATTGAAATTGACAATCTGGTTTATTACAAAAATAAATATAGCATTTAGCACAATAGGTATTCTATTTATAATAAATTTGTCATACCAGATTTGTAGCTAATAGTTAATGAGCGTTTTAATTAAAAAGATGCCGCCCATCACTTTTACGTACTGTAAGGTCGTGTGTTGTTTCATGGAATTAGATTTCATTTTAATATGCGTGAGTGGCATGTGTGGTGCTATATTGTATGTAATTAAAAGACCTCGTGCTGAGGGCGGCACCGTAACGTGAATTGTGTATTGTAGGGTGTGTACATTTTAATTCAATCAAGAGGAAACGTCGCTAAAAACCAGTATACAATAGAAAAGATAACAGGAAAAAACCCCGGAGTCCTAATATGATGAAAACGTGGCAAAATTTTAAGTTTGGTTATGGATTTCCCAAAGTCTTACAGTGATACAGACTAGACATGATAATTATAATGGTTTCGTTTTTACTCTAAAGCTATAAAGAACAATTGCTTGTTATCTGGTGTTATAATGACAATCCAATGAACTCCTTCCAAATAATTTTCAGACTGAAGATTATTAAGGAAGGAGGTCAGACATTAATAAATATCACGGAATCACAGGACCTAAATAGATGTTAATAATAGCATTTAAATCGGATGCACAGAAATATCTTGCTCTCATCCGGTCACATTCGGAGCATGCGCGTATTTAATTAGAATAACTCGCCGGAAAATGAGTCCATTTAATACGAATGAAGGTCAAAGATAGGCAGTCTGACTTAGCTAACAGGTTCACCACTAGGCGTACATCTTGAGCATTTTTATAGCAACTGTGCATCGTTTCACCGCCCACGTAGTTACACATCGGAAATTAAACGCGGTCGTACACTACTATTACGGAATTAAAGGAAAAGTATATGATAAAGACACGTTATCACGCCTCATCTTCTTTTATAAGGGGATTGACTCACGAAGGGCGAAGAGGTTTAATTAATGGCATTTTGTGAAGGCGGGTGTGGCCCATTAGCTGTGCAAACATTACGGGCTCACGGCATACTCTGATGTGCACATTATTTAATGTATATTAACTCACTTCACTTGGCATCGTTTTAAACGTATATCTTAGTAGGTGTATTTGCACCTTATCTGTGCATTTCAAGACGTTCTATTTTTAGTCAGTAATGAGAAATGCCAAAGCTAAGTTAAGTTAATCACCCTTGTTCACCAGTAAGCAAAAACGTATCAGTTTAAATTGGCTATTGGCTAGACGTATAATATTACGTAAACAAACATGTCAGACACTGATAGGTCGTCAGTTACCGTACCCAATATACATAAACATCTAAAGAAATAGGTCAAGTTATTTTGTGTCTCTCCTGCATTCTTTATCTCTATGATATGACACCAGGGCCCTGTTTAATAAAGCTGACAATTCGACAAGTCCGACATATGTCAGAAATTGACAATTCGACAATTTTTCTGTTTAATAAAACTTACTGGTGACAAAATTGTCACGGTGGAAAATTTACAAATATGTCGGATTGTCGCGACAATTTGACATATTTCTGTTTAATAAAACTTTTTGAGCGACAGGTGACAAGTGACAATTTGTCGCGGAAAACTTGTCAAATCTGCTTTATTAAACAGAAAATTGTCACGACATATTAACATATTTGTAGAATTGTCCGACAATTCTGACAGGAGCATTACCCTCTGTCGCAAAATCATATTTTAAATTTCGAAGGTGTAAGAAAGGGTTTATACGTAAAAGCACAGAGATAATAATATACTTAAAAGGTTTATTACAAAAAATGGTACTAACATCGAGCAGTGAGGGTAGTGATGATGAATACTTGGAACAAATACAAACAAGGAGACAACGACGATCATTTAAAAGCAGAATCTATTTTACAGATTTCTGCTTCAAAGAAAAATTTCGGGTGTGTAAAACTACCGTAGAATATTTAATTGCTAAAATTGGTCATAGACTTGAACACGATACAAGCAGAAAACTAGCACTGACACCCGACAAACAAATTTTATGCGCTTTGCATTGGATGGGTTGTGGTTCGCAGTACCACGTTATTGGTGATGCACATGGTCTTAGTAAAGCAACCGTACATCATTGCATAAGAAGGGTATGTGGAGCCGTGACTTCTGAATTACTCGGAGAAGAAGTTCGCTGGTCTGATAATTGTAACCGAATACCAGCACTTTTCATGAGTCATAATGGAATACCTAGAATATCTGGTATTGTGGACGGTTCCTTAATTCCTCTAGAGGCACCTCATCAAAATGAATCTGCGTTTGTAGACAGAAACGGAAACCACTCAATTAATATTATGGTGGTATGCGGACCAAACTTGGAAATTTTCTACGCATCTGCAAGATGGCCTGGCTCTGTTTAAGATGCCAGAGTGATGAGATGCTCTTCTTTAGCACAGACATGGGAAAGTGGGTGGAGGCCATTCCCAAACGCATTACTCTTAGGAGACAGTGGATATGGTTTAAAAAGTGGCTTATGACGCCTAATATACCAATACAAATACCAAGGACAGCGTCACTAGAAAGATTCTTGTGTGCTTTTAAATCAACAAGAAGAATGGTGGAAAATTGTCAAAAGACGACAAAATTGTCGCGACAATTCGACAATTGTCGTGACGTAATAATTTGACTGTGGTTTTGTGACATATGTCGAGATTTATTAAACGAGTTTTTAAATGACTAATATGTCAAGATTTCACAGTCGATTTTTGACATATTTGTCACCTTTATTAAACAGCCTTAGCGCGACAATTCCACAATTTTGTCATTATTTGACATATATGTCGAATTGTCAGCTTTATTAAACAGGGCCCAGGCTGCATATGAACAAACTCACAGCAGCATAAATATGATTTAAGCATTATATCAATCTGATAAGACGTTTTGTAAGAGGCTTTAGCAACAAAACTTTACGACCGCCTTAAAGCAAATTTGTATCTAGTAGGTAGGTTAGGTATACCACGTTAAAATAGAACAGTTAATTTTAGACAAAGCGAAAATGAACGGCATTTTATGTAGTTTTTTATCTAGTACTAGACATTTAAATGGAACGGTTAATTTGAAACAAAACTACACGGTATTTTATGCAGTTTTAAAAACTGAAGTGCGTTCACGGTTAAAGTAAAGTACCTACTTTGCGTAATAATGTTAACAAACCAATAACATTTAATGCTCTTCTGTGGCCTTTATTTATCTAATAATGTATTGCGAAATGTATTATTACGATACATCGTAATGACAAAATCACCGATTTTCAGGAGAAAGCTTGTATGTGGTGCGTGCAAATATGATACAATTGAGGGAGGTGCAAACATGGGGTCGAGAACGTAATGCTCTACTTTAACGGATTTATAGGTCACGTGGGAATTAGGGTTAGGACAGGGCCCTTCACAACTATAATATGCATTTGTTTTTTACATATTTTTCGTACATGTTTGCGTAAACCTGCGTGACATGCGGAAATGATATGTTTTAATTGCGTCTATTATTTCACACTGGTGCGGTGTAGTGTAGGGCGCCAAATCGTTGTCGGTAAGTCAAGTTATTTTTGTTCAGCAGTAAGAATGAATTAGAAATGTATATAAGTGTAGACGTGGTGGAACACTTTTATAGGATTAATTGAATCCCGGGCACCTGGATGGTGAGACTGGTGAACAGGGGTCGCCAAATCCTTGTGAATATTGCAACCACATTCGATATTGCAAGTTTTCATTAACAATGAAGTCTACAACACGTAAGGTATTGCTGTGTGGCTTGTGGATGATTATAAAATATGGAGACCAAAGAGATGTACTAGAATTTTAAAACTTTGCGTCTGTCTGTGCCAGCAATACCTAAATGCTCATTCCATAAATATTTTAAATCCACTAGTCCCCATTTAACTTCGTATTTCAAGCGGTTTACATACGTCTCATCGCAACGAAGATAAAGTAGAATATATTTAAAATCGATTAACAGTAGTTAAAATAACGCGATAAGGCATGTGGAGATATTTTCTCAGCATTTCCACAGGAAACGTAAAAGCAAGCGTAAAAAATAAAAGTGTTGTCATATTTTATACGTATGTACCTATGATAACTTTTATTTTCTGCTCTCTGTGTGATTTTACTTGGAAAGAAAGGTTCTATAGATTATTGTTCTCGAATTTGAGTAGGTACTGCTCTTATATTCATCATTATGGTTATTTTAACCTACATCCATTTGACTTCACCTCGTCTGATGGTAAGCTGAAGGTAATATCTCAGGAAAGAGGGTCACCATTACAAACACGTAGTGATAAAATGGTGGCGCTCAGCTTGACGGCCTCATCCGATGCTTTTTTACGCCCTGGACCCGGGTATGGCATTCCAAGACTTAATGGTGCGGCAAAGGAAAGACTCACCGAACCGCTTAGTTCTTGATGGAATATTATACTGTATTAAACATTTAAACCTGCACAAAACATAATAATATATATAATTCTTAACAGTCATTACACGATAAAGTACTTTCATTACGATCACGCGATGAATTTGCATTATTATTTTATGTTCTATCTTGGACTAGACCCAAATTCATTGTTTTTATAACATGAGCTTTTTGGTTACGTCATCATCTCTAATAAATGTCCAGTACGGAAAAATAGACTAGGACAGGTCAAAGGAACATTTTTTTACATATTTAACGAATATAGTTGGACCAGAATTAGGATTTTCATTTCTGAGAATAAATAAATATCCTAGGAGCTACACAACATCACCTAGGTCCATGTTAGGCATAGCTTAATTAACTTGTGTTATGAGTTCTAGAATGCGAATAAACATACTTACCATACATTTTCATTTTGTAAATAAATACGTATTATACGTAGAAACACCCTATCAATACAAATAGTAATATTCATGCACACAAATATTTGCACTGCGCGGGAATGAACCCGCGCCTCATGCGTAGCAGTCGTGTTTACTACCGCAACGCCACAGAGGTTGCTGTGTATCTATAGCAGGAAGAAGTATGTGTGATAATTAGTTTTGTCTTGATATTTAGCTGCTTTATTTAAACCTGGGACGCAGGCCACAGTTGTTATGGTGGCGATTAGTATTCAAAATATAAATAATTCACGATTACATTCCTACATCGTCCCTACCTAGGTTATTCGAATTCATAGAAAATATGGCCGGAAGTTTTAGTGTTTGGGAAGTTTAATTAAAAGGGCATAAACTCGAGCGTCATCATCAATTCAGCCACTGCACTTTGGCCCCACTGGATTTCGTGCAAAACAGGTAGCTCATAATTTTTTTGGAGCACAGCTACTACAGGGCTCATTGACAAGGCCATGGCAAGTCGGTCAACGGGTCAGTTTACGAATCGTGAGGACGCACCCAGAATGAGCCGGCGCGCCCAGCGCGGGGGAGAATATAAGTACGTTACTCCTTCCCGCAATGCGACGATGCGTGCCTTATTAAGTATACTCCAAGATTTAACAACACACAAGGTAGCTGTTCTTCCATGGCGTCACCCGGTTGCCAATTTTTCTCATTTTTATTATACCTACCTAGTTTAAAATCTAAAGTCGAATCACGACTTTCTGTTTCCGCACCGAAGCGTGGTCCGCCCAGACCTGCTAGCCGGTTCTGGCGTGTTGCGTCACACACTCACACATGTACGTGTCACGAAGTTTCTTGACAATGTAATACCCTTTTTTATACATTCGAGATAAATTTACGACATTTAATTAAATCCATTTATGAGGTTAATGAATGGTATCAGAACGTACTACAAATAGTTATTTTAAGCAATAACCAAGAACTTTAGATCTTGTCGTTGTAGGTTGCGGCTCTCGCGGCGAGGTATGCCTCTGGTGTTACAAGCATTCATAGTTTAATTAGTGAGACTGTCCACCATCAGGCAAGCTGTGACTTGTTTGCACACTTCATAATATAAAAGAAAATGCACATGCACATCCATAGGACATGGTAACCACTTTCTATCAGATGGGTATGCTTGTTCAAAGCAGTATAAAAACCCTAAACAATTTCACTAAGTGGCATAACTAAGACAAATGGTAAGTATTTTGAAATTCAATAATTCATCATAATAAAGTTGTATAACTTAGATCACAAAACAAATGAGCATCTCCAACAATATCATATCCAGGTCCTAGATGCTTCGTACTGAGAAGGGTGCAGCTGCTGGGCAGCACTTTGGGCTGGTCCCTAGACCACCCATCACATAGACATAGACTGATAGCCAATTATAATAACAGGGCAAAAAGATCAATAGTCAGGTAAATGAATAATAGTTGAAGCTACAGAAAAGCAATTAGGCATGAGACAGAGCATGCTTCATTGATCTGTACCAGATATATATTTCAAAATTCAGGATTATTTGGATGATAAGATAAGCAAGCCTGGAAATGAGCAGTTCACTCAATTGGCTACTGAGCAAATTATTATATCTAGACTTAGTAAATGTTTATGAATAGACCAAAAGAAGGATAAGCTCACGGAGTTTTACGCCAGAGTCTTCTCAGGTCACATTTCGAACCAGTGGTCCATTTGTTAACTAACCTATAATATATTACTATTGATTATTACATTTTGTAAGTGATGGTTAATGGTCTATATGGAATAAAAGATTATTGATTTATGAAATCAAATAAGAGAAGAAACAGGATTTATAATACCTGTAATATAATATTGGGTTAACATCTAAATATTAAATTTTGTAATGCTTTGTCACAAATTTAAATTGAGTTGCTTCACGATTTTACTGGCTAGATGTTGATGAGATAGTATGAAACATAACTGTATTGAAATTAATTAATTAAAATAATAAAGGTATCAGTTCAGATAGAACATTTTCAATACAAAACTATTAAGTTATATGCATATTTATTTAAAATATATTATTTTATGTCAATATCAATGTAGCACAATGAACAGTGTAGCACTCAAATATGTTTGTGTAATATTTTGTGTTTGCACTCTTTAAATCCTAATACATATATTTAATGTGGTTTATTTGTTATAAATACAACAGGTTCAAATTGATACTTACTCAGTAACAAGCCTGCTGGTAGAACCATTCGCACAAGTACCAATGAAAGGTAGTACTTGGTCATGATGTTGACTGAAAAGAAATGTTAATATGATTAAAATAATAATGTAGAAAATAAAATTATTTAATTGATTTGCAAGCCTTGTGTGTTTCTGTAATATTCTAGTGTCAAAGAAGTCTTATAGGATTCTTACAAGACTAAAATAGATGTAATACCAATTCAAATTGTTTCAAGTATGTATAGGCAAATCAGCAGTTATCAACAAATAAAATAATTTCAAAGCAGAATGGGAAAACGTGGCAGATAACACTGATTTCTAATTTCTATTGCTCTGTGAATTATAAAGAAAGATAGTATGTAAACATGCTAATAATATTAACTGTATCAGAGCCGGTGAAAAAAGGTTTACAATTTCGTGCGTACTTACCTCGATTTATAAATAATCAGATATCACATAATTTTAATATACACTATCACTTCAAACTACATTCGATATTCATTATGAAACTAAATTCCTACATTTACCATTTCACGATTTACCTATGCGGAATTTAAAAACAAAAACACGACCACACACTTCGCACTCGAACTGACTGATAAAAAAACGGTGAGATCACCACAGATCACAGACAGTATACTGCCACAGATTCAATAATATCTTACTAATCGAATAAAGTGCATAAATTGCATATTTATTGAATAATTTACAATTAAAGTTTTACAGCATATATATGAGTAACTGACTAATATATATTGCGGAAGTATAAAGGAAAATAGCATAACTTTATATTCATTAAAGCTTACATTATTACAAAATAACTTTCCAACAAATTCGCGAATTATCGATATTATAATAGTGTTGAGCTTCAATAAGTAACAAAGCGATTGAAATTAAATTATATTTTTAAGTACATAACAATAAGTATCTGCATAAAAATAAATTATTCATTTTAAGTTCATATTCCAATTGGAATATTTAATATTCATATTTATATAAACATCAATATTTACGTTTGACTTTCCATTTTACTGGACTTCACTACATCTAATTTATTTTTATTGCGAATTAATGGCGTAGCCAGGTGAGTTTTCTTGTTTATTTCTTATTTCATAGTGTTCCATGGCTTTCAATTGTTTTGTCTAAATGTTTTTCATCGAGCAAAATATTTAATCTTCTATAAAGTCAAAATTTTTCCACCTAATCCGTTTTTATTACACGAAAAACCAATATTACGAGTAATGAACACGTATTGGATTTGTTCCGAATTTATTCGCTAGAATCATTCATTGTCATCACTTTCACTTTTCGCACGATTTACTTTAAAGTGGTTCTAGTGTACTTCGAGGCTCTGTCGCCATGGATGAGTGAGTTTCCCGATAAATTCTGGTATTTGATAGTTTCTCTGTGCAAATTTATGACAAGGTTACTCATATCCTCCCAACCAAAATATGACAATCATTGTTCGCGATTGTTTTGCTTTGTCGGTAAACGTATCGCAGGGTAACTATTTGAATATTAAAATTGGAAATTGTTTACTAGCACCATGTCGACCCTAACGAAAATGACCCGCACGGTTAAGAAACTGGAGGTGCCCAGACCCCTGAAATCGACAACCAGTTCTGCACACAATCGCAACTCTGTGTTGGACGTCAAAATAAACTCTGGTAAGAATCTTATTGGATTTTTGTCATATTATTATTACATTACCTATTTATACTTAGTTATTAGAAAAATAAACACCAAAAAAAGTGTTGCAGTCAGCTTACTTCTGTTCGTAGATTTCAAAAATAAACAATTATTATTTTAAGTTTTCCTCGGCAGATGACACAATGAATTAATAAATAAAAGTTTTGATAAAATAAATTATCTTGAAATTCTGGAAGACTAATTTTGCTCACCTAATTAAACCCTGAATTCAAATATGCTGCAGTTATACCTATACCAAATGCATACAGAGTCAGTGTATTCACTGATAATGAATGCTTTTTTTATTTATTTTATTTTATTTATTTATCCATTGCAAATATGGGTTACATAAGATGTTACATATATAGTTTTTTTACCATTTTGGGATCAGTATGGATGTAATTTGAATTATATCATACATTTTTATGAGGACTGTTCATGACTTCTTTTTTTAATAAAATAACAAGTGCATACTCTCAATAAGCTAATAAAATAAGAGGATTAACAAACATTATAGAATTTTCTATTGTTATTCAGACTAATAAAAAATGTTTTAGATTGGAAAAAGTCAATGCCCAGATATGACTTGCACTTGCAACAAGCCCCTTAAAGGGGAAATGCCCTCACCTCTTGAGTTACAAGTTCACATCCAGATCATTCAACATTGGAGCCATTTGGTAGATGGGTGGCGGGTTCAAGACCAATCTGGGCTGTCACTTTTTCATTCTAAATGCATTTGAATAGTTAGCACACTGACTAAATGCTTCAAAATCTCATTTAAAAAACATTGTCTTATCCAAATGTGTGCAAACGGCATGTGACCTAGATTATCTTATTACACCAACAATTACTTTCCTTATGAGTTGCTCGCATTCAGCATTATGCATAATGTGCTAACTAGTAAATTACTATGAAATATTTTATTTTTGTTTGACTTTTGTGTTGTTGTAGAATTGAAAGTCATTAGAATGTATTTTTGAACTTGTTATTGTAAAGGTAGTTTTAATTTATTCTGAAAATGTATGACTGTAAGAACTATAGTGAATAATAGTTACTAATTATAGATTCAATTTTTGATTTGCAGTTGATGACCTCATCGTGTTAACAGAAGCAGTGGCGTACCAAATGATGCAGGGTAATTATGACCGTGCGCTTCAAAGTAATGTGGCCACCATGTACTCTAATCTGAAGCTATATGGCGCTCAGCTCGAAGCACTTTACAAGGACTTTCTTGATAGGTATGTTGAAACATTAAGGCAACTAGTGAAGATTAACACTAAAATTATGTTGTAAGTTATATAATTTACTAAGTTACGTAACCAACCCAATACAATATGTTATGGTATAGATGGCGTGCTGTTTACTGCAACTCCAAGTCATGGCATAGTTTATGCATGTGGGTAGGCTATTTATTTAAACCACCCCACCCCAACTAGTTGAAGAACGTCAGAACTCACCTCACATTGTAAGGACAAGAGGATTAAAAGAGGATGTAACAAATTATCAGGATCTATTGGCCCTGAGAATAAAATTAAAATACCTGTATTTATGTTTCAGATATTTTGTTGTGTTCCGCAATGGTTCACAAGATGAACGATTGGATAAGAAAACTAGACTTCATCTTCTCGAGCTTATCGAGCTGCGCGCCAAACTGTGGCAAGGCTCTGACTACATGAGTCAATATTATAGACACCGCGGCACACATGCTGAGGTAAGATTTAACCTTATCATGTTTATATAGTGTGCTAACTTCTGCTATAATCAGCAGCCAAATAATTCCCGACGGGGGTCATCTCGAAGAGAAGGCCCCGGGTCTGCCGGGGTGCGAGGGATATGTTGGCTACAACGTCACCGTCCGGCAAATGAAGATCCAAACACGGCGTGCGTTTTAGTCGGTTCGAGTCCGACATAACCTTCCCAACCGGCTCCGGTGGGGGGGTATCCGTGGGGATTTTTCGCACGATAAAAAAAAAAGAAAAAATAAAGCAGCCAAATAATTGTGCAGTAGTAGGACATGTTAATCTCAAATAAATGGTACCTCAGCCACTGCTGGTGCCGACTATGGAGGGGTCGGGCTCAGGCGGCTCGGTGTCCCCGACGCTGGCTGCGCCCGCCGAGCCGCCTTCGCTGCTCGGCCCCGGCGAGATCATCAAACCTTCGGGCAAGTTTCCCAAGCCTACAAAGATACCTGGCAAGAACTATTCCAAGGATGAAGTCGTCATCAGAAATGCAGACTCTGGGAAAGGTAATGGAAATTTTTATTGCGTATTTGATTGACAGTACTTGCATGTTGACTATTTTTTGGAATTTTCAATTTATGTTCGATAAATTGGGGCGAAACTGTGCATGTAAGGGGTCCATGTTATGCTTCTTTGTTCTTGGTAATACATAGGCGAATTATGTTTAGTTCAATAGTGCATGTCGGAAACTGACAAGCAAAATTGTAAATTGCAATGAAAAGATAAAATACTTTGAAGTATCTGTATTAAGTCCAATCAATCTTTGCTGTTCTTGTATTGTGGGTGTCCCCAAAAGTCACAGCAATATATCCTTCAATTCTTCGACGAGTTGTACTAACTAAGACTGGTGTTGAAAGGTGAGCATCCAGGAGGCGTATCTGAAGTTGTATTATGGTGTTACAGTGATGGGTATCAAGGGCAGGAGGGTGCACATGATCGAGGAGCTAAGTGATACGATTATATCGTTTCAGCGAGGTATGAATGCACGGTGCGGTATGGGGTGCTTGCGCATGGTGTGGCGGGTTCTTCAACATAATTATCTACCTCAATAATCTTATACCACTATCCATAACTTAACACAATCTCATAATAAATTCTTTATTAAAAAAATATTTTAGATACATAAGGTCATTGACTTACTAAATAGAATTAGCATCATTCGAATATTTATAATGTTTTTTATGAGTAATTCTGTGTTTATGAATTATATTGAAATATTAGCAACTCACAAAAAACATCCTAAATATCCACACTATAGTGATTTGGTTGTATTCCTTTATCATACTGGATTGATTACTATCTAGTTGGTACATCAAATAATAATAATAGAATTTTACCTGTAAATACTTCATCTACCACTAATTGTCTACAATAATCATAATAACTGTTTGGGAATGGTTCAGATTTAAAAAATATTAATTGAAGACCAAAGTGCAATCTCATATCACTGCCTATTAATCGCATCTAGCTACGAGCTTAAAATCTCAATAGTTGCGTTCACACAGCGAGCAGCCTCGCGCGTCAAATGCCTCGCGAGGCCGCTCTCTATAATAAGGCTGCGTTTACACTGAGGCGGAGTGGAGCGGTGCGAAGAAATATTAACCAATAGCATTGCATTAAACTCAGCTCCTGCAGCTGAGCGGAGTTTTTTATGCAATCCGATTGGTTAATCTTTCTCGTCTACGCCCCGCGCCGCGTCAATGGTAACGCAGCCTTAGACGCGGGAAATGCGCGAGCTACGACAGGTGAGCGTAAATACCAAGCCCGCATTGGTCGATCGGAGACAGGAGACAGTTTCCCGTGCGTCAAATATCTCGCGAGGCTGCTCGCTCTGTGTGGATCCAGCTATCAATTGTTACTCGCTACTACTAACAAAGTGTAATTATATTGGGTGTTAGAATCATAAGTAACTTAATGATTTCAGTGAGTCCTGGGGCAAAGGAGCGTCTAGTGCAGATTACTGGTCCGAACGAGGAAAACGTAAAGTAAGCATTCATTAATACATCTATATATGTTGGACAGCACTTTCCAATTGGTAGAGGAGAGCCAGGCCTACTCTGATGGCGTCAGGGTAGGCCGAAGAGTCACAATGTATATTGAATTATGCCGCCTCCTCTCTGTATGTGCTCTGGTCCTACTAAACTTCCAAAAATTCTACCTGTATATTGTCTTAATATCTATAAATTTCTAATCGTTTTGGAACCTTTAGATTCGATTAAAACCCAGTTTTGGCTAATTACAAGGCTTGACTCCTCTGTATGCGTTTGTGGAGTGAAGACTGTAGCAGCGTGTTTTTCCACAGCCACGCGAAGCACCTGATTGGAGACACGATTCGCCGCAACGCGTCTCCTGTGCGACTGGAATCTGCTCTAGAAAGCGGCGCCCTGGCCGGCTCGCGCGCTTCGCTCGACTCCAATGGCTCCGACGAGGCGCCTCGCCCACGGGAGGTATGTCCCGTATCGTACTCATTACACATTTATCTGTCACTAGCTGACCCTCGCGACTTCGTCTGCGTCACCCCGTTTTTGCAACATTTTTCATTCCTGTTAGTCGTAGCATGATGTTATATACATATAAACCTTCCTCTTTAACCATTCTATCTATTGAAACAAACCGCATCAAAATCCGTTGCGTAGTTCTAAAGATTTAAGCATACAAAGAGACAAGAAAAATAGGGACAGAGAACGCGACTTTATTTTATACTATGTAGTGATCATCAGCATAATCATCATTGCGTTCAGCGTTCATCAGTCCTGGTCGCATCGAAGGCCTCGGACTCTGGGGTCCGCTTAACGTTTACCAACTTGAGCCCTTGGTAATTTAAAGTAAGATATTAATATTTTTTTTTAACTTTTCATTGATATGTTAGGTTTCATACCATTCATGGTAGAAAAGTCCATGAATTCGTCACACAATATACCACTATATTTAAACACACCATTAAGTATATAATTTTTAAATATTATCTTTATTAATTGTTTAGAAATCTCCACACAATTCCCGGGCTCTGCTTCATAGCTTCTCTACAAATGATGCCGCGCTAGGAGAGTACAAGTACACTGTGACTTTTGGGCAACATTCCATTAAGATCACGGGCAATAATTTAGATCTTGTAAAGGTGAGTTCAATTTCTGTTACTTCCATTATTTTAGACGAGTCTTCTTTCGAATAGATGTTATATCAAAAGTTAATCGCGTTGAACAAATTTAAAAAAATAAGCTCATTATAGTATATCATTTGTAAAAACGGGCTTGAAAAAAATTATCCCTTTACGATTTAGATTGGAAATAGTAATGCTCAGACGGAAACTCACGACCAGGCCCTTACACTACATACTCTGACTACTGAGCTATTGAGCTATGTCATGAGCTTTAAATTTTCATTAAATAGCCTGCTTTGATTACGTGAACTAAATATAATTAGATCACGCCGTTCTCTGCCTCACGCGTGTCATACATGTCTGCTGTCTTCAGCGGGTCACATGTGACGTCATCCGCACGTGTTACAAATAAGGAGATTTTTGTGCGCGAAGGCGCCTACATACGTGCATAACGAAGAACCTCCACAGAATGAAACTGCCGTGGTTTCGAGTATTAGGAAAAGGACTAGCATATATGCATGTTATCCGCAGACTGCGAAGTTAGTATTAGACGAGTACTTCGAGAGCGCGGGCGCTCTGGAGGCGATGGGCGCGGGTTCGGGCGACTTCTTCACGCTGTCGCAGCGGCCCGCCGCCGCGCTGCTGCTGCGCGACGACGCCGCGCTCAACGGCGCCGACGACGACGTGTTCGCGCCGCCCGACGACAACGGTAACCTCACGCACACACACACACACACATACACAACAAATAACACACACACTTATGCCGCAGCCTTGAACTCAGCGGCGTGTGTCGTGGCGGTGCAAGCGGTAAGGGTAACCAATGAAAAAAAAAATGGTGAGCGGCGACTGTTGTGTTCACCCGCCTTCCTGAACTCTCTTCACCTGTCGTTGTTATTGGTTTTCCTTAGCACTTTCGCCGCCGCGTCTCTTGTCGCTGAGTTTGCGACCACGGCAAAATGATCGTTTAGTTTTAAGTATTAATAAAATATCAACCTTTTTTTATTCTAACAAGACTGAAAATAATGTAATATTGAATCTTATTCAAAACACAAGCTCGTTGAAAGTTACTATTTTAGGCTTTGTTTTAATGAAATGAGGTTGTTATTTAATTAATATTTAAAGCTATTCGAGTATACTGAGACTATACTGCCTGCTATGAAATGATTCTTAGGTTGATATTATTTATTTTTAGTATTCTTTTTATTATAATTGTGTAAAACGAATTAAAATCGTAACTGATTTTGAAGTCTAATGAAGACTTTTTAAAAGTAATTGAAATAAATTTAATTCAAGCTCTGGATAGATAGAAAAAATTGTTCATACTTATATGTTTTCAATGATGTAAAGTATAAAATTAAAATGGAAAATAATATGATGTATAGACGTCGCATGGAGACTTTTCTAGTTTTGCTAGTGCCATTGTAATTTTTAAAAGCTATTTGCTGCTCTTTACAGTTAAGTATTCCAGTAGGTATAGTAGTTTTTAAAGCTATGATATTGAATAATTTAAAACCGCATGTCCAATAGTTAGTAGCTAGGAGTTGTAAACTCAATTTGAAAGCATGAAAATAAATAATGCCGCATTGGAGTGCTGGTGTGATATTTACCTACTTCATAAATAACTTTTTTGTAGGTTTATTATTTTCTCCATAAGTGAGACTGACTGAAGCATGAATATTTACAGTTCGTAATGTATTATTACATCTTCATTATATCAATTGACAGCCTTCTATTTTTGTGATTCGTATTTTAGTTGCATTTCTGGATTATATATTTTTCGTACAAAATGATCATATATGTATTAAGTATATTTATGTCATTCATATTATGATATCTTAACTTCGAAACCACCTCGATCCACGGTCGCCTCAGATTGTATTTCAATTTTTTTCGTTTAACATCATGTATTCATAACCGATCATTAGTTCTCAGTGTGATAGAAAATATTAATCCGTAATGAACGACTGAACCAACCGTACCATTTTCTTGCATCTTTTTAATTTTGGTGGTAGTATTGTGAAAGTTCAAAATAGGGAAAAATTAATGGTGAATATTCTCGTGAATTTTCAATATCAATTGAGGGGCTTTTCCAATACTTCCTCGGTATTTCTGCTAGTATTTAACCCTCATATTACAGTTAAAGGAAATATTCAGATATATTAGAACGATTGCAATCAATCATCATCATCATCATCATCATCATTTACAAGTCATATTGATTTCACGATAAATCATCTAAATGTTGTAAAGTTTATACGAATACCTACATCGGTCATTTATTGGCATTTTACACTTCTAGTCGCCGACCAAAGTCTGTCAAAGCGTCTTTATCTTTCGCGAATCTCATTGGAACAGCGCTTCAATTGTAATAATATCGACGAACATCAATTGGAGTTTGCCATGACCGCTCCCAAGTAGTAGAGTAGTGGTGCGGTCGGTTGTGTCGCGTGGCCGTGGTCGGAGTGCGGTGTGCGTGTGTGCGTGTGTGTGACCGTGCGTTTGTGCAGCGGCGGCCGAGACGGACAACACGCCGCGCCGCCCGCGCTTCTCGCGAGCCACCAGCATTGACAAGAACCAAGGTAAACCCGCCATACTCACACCACACCATTCTGGTACAACATCACTTTATTATGGTCTTGTGGTGTCGATACAGTGCCCACCTCCCGCTCGTTTGAGAATGGTTCTAAACAATTAAGGCGAAGTGTGCGTTCTTAGTACATACTTTGTTAGCACATAAATTAAACATGTGTCAAACTTCCTATGGGTTCAAAATTACTATCTCTTCTGTTTATAACTAAATTTCTCGGTGTACCGTGTAACCTTTATAAGTTGTATACTGAAGGTTCGTGTGGATTCCTCTGGATATCCAAAATTAATGAGTATTCGTTGAAAACCGGGAGAATAGTATACATATTATGTACTGAACTTTTGTTCTGTGCTCAATAATCCTACATTTAATTAAACATACTCGCAAGATTTACCCGCGTGCTAATCAATAAATATTATTCTTTGGACGGTAATTCAATATCATGAATTCTTTATGAATGAGAATAGAAAAGTACAGCATGTGGTACAAAATGTTTACAAATTTGATTGAGTTGAACCTTACACAAATGAAGAACATTTGGGAGGTGGATCGTGGCACTGTTATGACCCTACAGAATGATCAAAACTGCACCTAATCAGGCTTCCTGGCAAATTGAGGCAGACACATGGTATGTCAAGTATATAATAACTTCCTGTATATATTGGTTTCACTTCCTAATAATAAAATTCATATCGTTCACCAGGATAACTTTGTTCCAACAGAGAGGTACTTAATTCATATTCATTAATATATTTTAGTTAAGATATTGAAAAAGGTAAAATTAAAACTCGATATCCAATGTAAATTTATTCCCTAATGTTATGTGACTATGTCCTATCATTAGATGAAAAACAAATGTTATTTTTTAATGTTCAGAAAACTATTACTTGATTTATTCCATATTTCCATGTACATATTGTAATCCATCACCGGATTTGATTCTACTTTCTGTTCACTGTAAGGGTCGTCGCTCACTTATCAAGTCGGCGCCAGATCAGCCCCGCCTCGTCGACGACTCGGCGTCCACTCGTTGTCGACGGGCGGCCCTCGTGGGGATGGGTGGACGCCGCGTGGTCGGGGGCAACGAATTGACGAGTAGTTGGTGAGCTATTTTCACCAATTCTACTCATGTTAAGTAAAGTAATATTATATTGTGATCCGTGATTTGGCTCTCATAGGTGCCTTGATGAAATTGCTAACATTATGTGGAAAAAGAAGTGAGTTTAAGTGCAAAGTATTAGTTGTCCTTGCGTGAATCCGTCGCAGCGTTAGCTGGTCTACTGGGCCTGCGCTTTGTCTGCGTGGGGCCAATGACAGTGCGTTGTTGTTGTGGATAGCTTGCGAGAGAAGCAATCGAAGTTGATAAGTGAGCGCATCTAATTATTTATGCAAGTTTATTATAAAGAAAGATCGCACAAGGTGTGGCGGTATTGATAGTTAAAAATGAGTAATGATCTTACTCCGTCATAGGATTTTTGGTGCCAATTGTTTTGCACTGTAATTTATGCACTTCTTCAGAACATTGTCGTCCTAAAATATTGTTATTTGCCGGTTTGATTCAGATTCTTCTGCTCGTTTTAATGGGCTTTACTGGAGGGCAAAGTTATCCTGATTTACCGCTTAAAACAAAAAAGATAATTATACTCTGTCCATTAGTTTTTCTTTTTGACAGTTTCAGACATTATCAACGCCCTCGCACGTAACGAAATAATTATCGATATTATTTAAGAACAACTTTAAATCTTGTAATGCATTGACATATTTTATTATGAATATTAATTAGTCTTTTATCAGATTTTTAACAATAATTAATTTAATTACTATTTAATATTTAATAATTGATTTGAAGACAATTGATCGATATCTAATTTTAAGACCTGTTTTATAGGTATGCACAGCGCACTTCATTAAGTGGGCATTACCCGTCAATAAAGTACTACATTACGGTAGTATATTATTCAGAAAATAAAACAGCAAAGCAAACAATGCGTAAGCTGTCAAAAAGAAAATAAACGAATGAACTGAGTATAGTAAAGTTTTTCTTATTGACTGATGAAGCTGAAACTTTATGCGCTAACAGTTTATGATGTAGGTAGGTATACCATGTTTTATGTAAATAAAATCTGAAATATGGTATTCAAATACGCCATGTGTATAGAACAACTGAGCTTTATATATAAAAGAAGAATAACATCGGATGATGTTGACATATTGTATTATATTTCTAAATCACATTTTGTATTCCATTTTCACTTAAATGTTATCATAGAATATGCATACAAGTATTCATAAGTATTTATTTTTATACCGGACTCATGTCAGCCACCTTACTTATCACTATATTTTGCATGTCGTCAGAGGGCCATCACAGGAAAGTTTTGACGACGCCATCGTCGACGTAGAGGGAGAATCTATAATTACAACCTATTTAGAAAAAGAAGACCAGCATGATTTTATTCATATAATAAATAATTCGAACGAAATATATATAAGAAGTTTGGAAACGGTAAGAAGCTAAAAAG
Source organism: Pelosia muscerda (assembly GCA_963691645.1). Classification (NCBI taxonomy): domain Eukaryota; kingdom Metazoa; phylum Arthropoda; class Insecta; order Lepidoptera; family Erebidae; genus Pelosia; species Pelosia muscerda. The sequence goes on from OY829100.1 coordinate 14,552,794, forward strand.
TAAAAAACTATAAAACACTGGTCAAATGAAATAGGAGTTTTGAATCCTCTCTCTTCTTTGACAATATTTTGGTGTTAACCTTTATAAACATGTTTTTCATATTCACATATCTCGATAATTATATGCAACAGTCAGTCAAATATAGTCAATACTAATTTTTTGCGCTTATGGCAACGATACTATACTGTTTGACATTGCATCACATTATGCTTTTATTTTGCAAAAGCTTCAAAATTTTAGGTCAACACCTATGCACGCGTTTTTGTGCTGTCATTTTTGCACTATTTTGAACAATTCACGAGGAAGTTTAGATTAACTATGATTTGTTCAGTGTCGACAATGGAATATAAAAGAGTGACAGCGAGTGTACTATAAATATTAGGCCCTTCTCACATTAGGCAATTATTGCTCCCAATCCAATCCACGGGATCCACCATTTTGCCGATAGAGCTGCTGATTGGTTTTTAAGAACTCGAGTTGCGAACTAAAGTTTTCGGGTTTCGGTTTCAAACTAGTCGCAGAAATTCGCCACTCCGATCGCCTAGTGTATGTGTCACCATTCAAATGTATATACGAACCTCTAGTTTAGAATATTTGGCAACTCGCGGCACTGTTTAATTGCCTAATGTAAGAGTGGGTCTAGTCGTCTGATGAGATCGACAGTAGCAGAGCGCGACTGAGCCGCCGGGCTGACGTTGCAGGTGGTGCGAGCGGGTCGCGGCAGACGTACACGTACGAGACGCTGGTGCAGTACGCCGACTCGCCGCTGAGCAAGCTGCCGCCCAGCGGGCTCGGCGCCTTCCCGCCGGAGCTGGCGCGCAAGGTAACGCCCGGGCCGCGCCGCGCGCCCGTGCCGCGCGTGCTCACGCCCTTCCGCGTGTGGACGCCGCTGCACCACCCCAACTACCTCGCGGCGCTGCTGTGCCGCAACTTCTACTAGCCGCCCGCCCGCGCCCCTCCCTCGACCACTGTCCGGGCTCGGGCACGCCGTCCGCCTACCGACACCTGACGCGACGTGGGCCCCAGTGAGGACGCTTCCAAATTAGCGATCGGTGTCCGACTGCTGCAGTCCCTAAATCGCACTGCACTTGGATGGTTATGATTTTCATGCAAAATTACACGACTCCATATCGTACGCCGCGGTACCCCGTCCTTTAACAGGACTGCGGTCGCGTACTGTCGTGTCGTGTACTTTTGTACGAAAAATCATAATCGCCCGTATGCAGTCCGACACCATCGTCTAATTTGAAAGCGTCCTAAAGAACAAGGCTACTTCATATTTTCGCGTCACGTGTCGTTCACGTAGGACGACACCGAATGCCCAATTGTCTAAACTGGGCCTTTTTGAAATAACAAAACAGTGTCGGTAGTCCGGATGCGCTTCCCCCGCACTGACAGCGCTAGTCCCGCGCGTCTCCCTGCAGCCGCACGCCATCCCGCTTGCATATCCTTTTTCACTCTCTTGAACTGCATGATGCTTCTCGAAAGCGGTGTTGAGATCACGGGTCTCTGGTATTCGTAGATAGAATAATAAAAAATTCTAGTCGCATGAATCTCGCCTTCTCTGGGCTCTGCAGGCCCCGTAGCCAAATAAGCGTAACGCTGTAACTTTAAAATTATAATAAGCTACTCTTAAATATAGGAAAAGATTGATCTCAGTAACGTAAGTTATAAGTTAATTGGTAAGACTGACCTATATAGTATTATGTGATGGGGCTCCGACGGAGTCCGGACTGGTGATGTGAAATCGTATTGCCGCAAGCGATTGTCACGGCGTTATCGTAGTTATCTCTCCAAACTAACCCGCAAGACTGAATAAGCTTAGGATTAAGACGATTATTATAGCTGCAAAGTGGAAATTCTTTAGCTTTTAGAAAAAAAAATATTTTTCATTACTGAAATAATGAAAGAATTTTTTAGTACAAATATATAAAGGTGTTTATTGACAGAGGAATATTGATAAATCTTTTACGCAATGTTGTTTACATGAATGAATGGTTTTGAAAGCTTTACTAAGTGTTTGTTACTAATACTAATATAAATTTGTCATGTCTGTTTGTTCACGCCGCTCGGACAGAACGGTTACTCGAGAGGGGTTCGCTACAGGTAGAAACCGTTCGCCTATTTACGTTGAGTAAAGTTCCAAATTTTTGCTATTGATATTCTGTTGTGTTCATTTGTTATTGTTGATTATTTTATTTGAATAAGAATTAAAATTACCAGTGTTTCAAATACTATTGTCAATTTATGATTTTTAAATATAAAAGTTTAAAAAATACTCATCGTCTTTGCCTGTTCTTTCGCTTACCTCCCTACTAACCTCCGAACGAATGTGTGGTGGTCGGTCGCCCTGTAAATAATAGCGCAATCACAAAGCATACTACTAACACTCGGCACATGCCGTCGAGTCGCCGCGCGGCGGCGGGCGGCGGCGGTGCGGTGGATAACGTGCTATCGTGTCGACAGACTTGCCTGGACTTCGACAGCGCCAGCTACCTGAAGAAGGTGCGTGCAGCGGGCGGCACCACCGTGGCCGCCGTAGACGCGCCGGACTCGCCCGAGCCCGAGTAACCCGGCCCCGCTCGCTCGCCCGCCTTCCCACACACACACGCGCACACGCACACACACACACACACTCACACACTCACACACACTCGGGCGAGCCCGCCATGCGCACGCGCAGCTCCGCGCCGGCTCCCTGAGCGAGCTGGCCGCCTTCTCCGGTCGATAAGTTAATTTTAGCGAGCTTCACTATCAGTACTAATTTAGCGGATTTAATTTAAAGTATTAGCACACCAAAATATTTATTTTTAGTGATGGTGTAGTATACCTCATTTTGTGAATATTTATTTCATAAATTTGCTGTGGATCTTATGAAGTAATGTGATAGCTTACTGCGCATATGAAATGCTATGTGTTTGACTTGCACGAATCCACGGTCTACGTTGATCTCCCATCGATGATTTTATTTCCAACTGATAGGTACACGATACATTCTCGAGAGAACATTTTCAATACATGTCCATTTCGTCTAACAAAAGTACGTTGACATTATCATCAATAATTTTGTTGTATATATTGACTCTGTTAGTTTGGGATATCGTAGAGATTCCATTTATTATAAGAAGAATGCATGCATTTCTTTCGTGTGTTTGTATACTCACTTTCACGACTTTTTAGTGTCTAGTCCTGACGAGTAGATGTATCGATTCTCACTATTTCTTAAGCTTTTATATTTCAGAGGAAGCCTGTCAACCAAAATAACTATAAAAGAGATTAGATATTATAGTTTTATTTTTCATTATATTATTTAAAACATTGTTGTATTGTTTTTGTTATTATTAAAGCTTTTAAATATTATTGCTGTGCACTAAACCAAATAATTATTGTAGTGAGTTCTAAAGTATATTGTTACACTAACGTAATCCTTGTGATTGTATGGTTGTCAGGCTTTCTTACATTTTTTGAACAGTTATAGTTAAAACGAGGGCCTGTTCCACTATTCTTCCATTGTTGGGAACAATTGATTTTTTTTATCTACTATTCCTTAATACACAGGAATTGCATGAGATGATTACATCTTCTACAATTTCGATAAAAAGATTAGTCCTAATAGTCAATAGTATGAATATTATAACCATATAGTCAAAACAGTAGCGGAGGGTGAACATTCTTAAAGGGAAAGCATGTGGCAAAAGAATCTAGTTTGCCATGCACTATGCAGCCTATTGATAAAGTGGCATTAATCTCGTTATAGGTACCTACCGCTCGCCACCGAGTCAAAATTTACTATCATACAGAATTCATAAGGATTGCTCTATGTTCTGTACCTACAGCCAGTCGTGCCTTCTCATGTACATTCTGGCTGTTCACAAAGTTATGCAGGGATATCACGTGCTTTTTCCACCAAAACTCTTCGCTCAATATCACAGTTACTTATCTTTCCATGTCTTGCAAACTTAAACTCCCCAGGAAAACAAATCTCTTCACTTGTTCCACTCCTTATATAAGAGTACCTACATCATTTTATTTTATTATTGACCATGATGAAACGGCTTGAATTTGGTGTGAAGTGTAAGGTGGATTTTAAATGCCACTTAATTCTACCAGTGACAGCCTAGTACTTAGTGAAGAGTAGGGAAAACACCCCTCTTTTTCCCACCAGGTGAGGCAGCTATTGAGAATAGTGGAACAGGCCAAAATTAACCTGACAAGATAGTTGTTGGGTTTTTAAAAACGCTTAAAAATTTCAAGTCACTCAAAGCGACGAAAAGAGCTACGTCACTCGTTCACCTATCTAGTTAAATCTATTAGTATCTGTTAAAGTATTTTAAGCTATTAAAAATTTACTTGCAAGTTAATAAAAAGACGATACATATTGTATTAAATTGTATTTTATTTGATGAAACTAGCGACTTAGCGAGTGACGTATTTATTTAAACTTCAGGTAATAATATTGGTGCTTACTTGGGGAAAGTATTATCGTTGAATTTGTAATTAAAGGTTTATGTTTACACATTTGTTTTTATATCATAGACGTATGGCTATAATTGTGAAAATTGATATACTAAATTTTCTAATAGATAAGCGTTTTATTTTACAACCTATGTACAAATATATTGTCAGAGGCATTCACACACTTTACATATTACAAACCCAGGTTTCACCTAGGCAGATGCTGAAAGGCAACAACGTATACATATTGAACACTTTTTTAAAGAGAATAGTAGCAATCGAAATTAGTGTAATATTCCTTCTAACTTTGCTCTCGTATCCGGAATACTTTACCTGGGAAGAGATATACCTTATATCCATACAAAGGACTCCGCTTCTTACCTTAATGGTTAACTTCGATTAAATAAACCCTTCTACTTCTTCTAGGCTTTAATGAAAAACGTATTTATTAGTAAATTATGTATTCTATATATACAAAGGCAATACGTACACTTGATTATATTTATAACTTATAACAACTAAATGCTATCATATTAACAAATGCAAAATAATTTAAAATTCGTAAAATAATTACAATATTTAGAACATTTTCTAGGGAAGCTGCAGTTTCTATGATATTAGCTTGGTACACTTACCTACCTCCAATATGGAATGCATGATTAGATAAGCATAACACAACATGCAAGGATTTTTACAATACTTCTATGTTCCTTAATAACAGGGTTTGATCAATAGAGATAAGATTTAGATCGGGAAAAGTCACAATCCAGGATGGCATTTGAACCAGCCGGTCGTTATCTATGCCGACTATTGCACCTTTCTCATTTGACCATCTAACCTGGGTGGTAAGAGTGGGTAATCCACATTTCCTCCCAGGTGGGACAGGTGGAAAAGGAGTATTTGAATTGTATCTCTTAACCTACCTCGGAGATTATTGACTCATCCCACGATAAGAACAACAATTCTAGTCCACTCTTCCTACCCCAAGGCCGTAGCGGCCTTACCACCCAGGTGGGATGACCAAGTGAGAAAGGTGGAGTGAAAGGCCGTTTTTATCCCACGTGGGTGGAGTGTCGTCAAAGACCTCCCAGGCGGTATAAAATAAACAATTCAAATCCTCTTTTCCACATATTCCACCTGTGAGGAAAATGTGAATTATTTTTGGATCCAGACTGACCATCACCCCACCCTGTCACACTAGTGTGGTGGTTAGGAATTCTACTTAACTGTCACACTAGTGTGGAAGTTAATATGTCCTTGCAATTTTTTAATTGTTTTCTTAACCGTCACACCATTTGAAAGCACCAAGAAGTATTGATACCTAATTTAAGTCCTTAGATAACTGGCCACTTACATTAAAGTGTTCCAAATCAATGATTGGTGTGTGCATAATAACGGCACAGAACCAATAATGTTAGCGAAAATAGTCATTCTGTAATCAATAAGTTCATAAACAAAAACTATGTAACCATTACTAAATTACTATCCGTAGTAAAAGAATATTTTACTGCAGACCACGTCACATTAATTAACACTCAAGAAAGCTCTAACCCAAGGTGTTTAGAAATCGAAAAGGATAATTTAATACTTAACACACAAATTCGGTTAATTCATAGTGAAATAACAATTGAAACATTTTTGAATTTATTGCGTTAATTGTGTTTACATAACATAAACTCATGTTATGCGTGCGTTAATTGTGTTTAGTTTTAGGATAAACTAAATACAAATTGTATTTTTTCGACCTTCTTTTGTCAGTATGACAGTTAAGAAATAGAATTCCTAACCACCACACTAGTGTGACAGAGTGGTGTGATGGTCAGTCTGGACCCTCATTTTTTCCACTCTTGTTACCCAGGTGGGATGGACAAGTGGGAAAGTTGAAATAGCCGATATATTCTGACCAACAGCTACCTGGACACGTCCTGGATATTCGAAATTGTCGCTCAGTTGGTCCATATTCAACTATACTAGTTGTTTTGCTTGTACAATCTCACCTACCTACAGATTTACTTTTATGAATATCTTTTATTTAATGAAAATTTTGAATGCTTTTGATGTGGCCTAATACGTCAGTTGCTCAGAGCATTCCCACTGAAAGCGGGTTGCGGGTTCAATTCCCGCCTGTTCATTCACTTTTTCCGATCTAAATCGATTTGAATATCTATTCCGTTCCATCATAAATTCATTATCCATTACAGTTTTCTTAATATAGTATATTTTTAGTTTATTCTGTAAAGGGCGATGGATGGCAAACCGATCCGCGCCCCACTTTCACCCGCGCTGAGTATCTCGCGTTTAATGGCACTTTATCTTGATTTTTTAACTTTATTGATATTGCTTTTTATAAGTGGGTAAAATAGTTGCATACAGTGTTTCTTCCAAAGAACTAGCCAACCTTCTCAACTGGACAATAGTACTTTAGTTATAATAATAATAATAAGCTATAATACGGTTCATAGTAATGAAAAACAGATTGTTAGCACTTTATCTTATAACTAATTGGCGCACAGTCGGCATCACAACTAGATGATTGCACAGATTTCGAAATAAACCGAAATAAAACTATCATCAATAGACATAATCGATAACACACTTGTACTACTCCACTGTATTATCAATAGTCTAATCAAATATTTCAAAATATTTCAATAGAGCCCACGAAGGCATTATTATTGAGAAATATGGAATTACTGTGCTCAAAAATGTATTTTTGAAGTCTGTAAATGATGATCTACTTTTGATCGTGACATATCTATACGCATTTATTTAGCTACCCTTCAAAAATTCGCCAACTAATGACCAAATGAACAATCCACACCAATGTTAGTACATACATATATTGGCCTCTTCTCAGATATTAATAGCGTAACTGAATTGTTTATATATGTACCTAAATGAGATTAGGACAAAAACGTGATCAATCATAAAATGACCGATAAAAATATTGGACCAATACGATTCCTTTCCTATCTACATAACTGTATTCATGAGTAAGTAATGACTATGCACGAAGTCTCAAAATGGTTTAACTTCCAAAAAGAGCTGATGTGCTATAGACTTTTTCGGGACCGAATTCCTAATTAGCTAAATGTGAGTGTTAACACACCTCTGCCTAAGCCTTTAGGGATATACAGTCGTGGCTATATAAAACAAATTAACATTGAATATAGCAAGATCCTCCACAACATAACAATTAGCTAACTATATAACAACAAGGCATGGACCTTAGATCCGATTTTGTGATTAATTTCTCTCGGCTAACCTATCAGTGATATTAGCGGACCTTAACCTAGCATGCTGAAGTATATCTCCGGATAGATCTTCTACATTCGTGTACCGACACTTCTGGAAATTAAATAAATCAGTGATAAAACCCACAATCTCGGACTGGAAGCTCTCGCAAACGTCTCGAAGGCGCTCGTTCGGTCCCAGGAAGCCCCACACCAGTACTGGTAACAAATGCTCTGAGATGGAGTAGAAATGTGCCATGAAACCGTCTGGGTACTGTAAGTATCTCCGTTTCGCTTTGATTACAGACCAGACTGCGGTGGTTAGTGCCTGAAATAAACATACCTAATTTTATTTATTTGAAGTTTCTTGAAGTGATAATTTTTAGACGCATCTAGGAAGTTTTTGGGTGAGGAAAAATTTGACTCGCATTGTTACCTTAAGCTCAGACCACGCTCTGAGAGACGTCAGAGTCATTAAGATCGGCACTGCCGTAAGGGTTTTTCTTCTACTAATGGTGGCTAGTTATCGTTCCATCAGCATGAGTCTATCGAAATATGTAGGTAATACTCATCGAGTGTCTAGCGTAACCGTTAATTGAATGATTTTAATTGAAGTAATTATAGAAATTGTTTTTATAGGTTTGATCAAATCAATTGGACCATGCCTTTCCACATAAAATAAATAGGTATGTACAGGGTCAGCCTTCAGTTAATACCTGTTTTAAGAGTGCTAATAGCATAATATGTCACTCACGCTCTCTTTGAACCCGTCGGAGAGCCATCGGTTGCGCACGACGGCGAGCACGGACGAGGGCGGCGAGGCCAGGTCCTCGAACGCGTCCAGCAGAATGTAGTCCAGTACCACGTCGTAAAACGTCAGCGCCTGATGCATACGTACAATAGTACATCGCAATAGCACTTAGAATAGGTACTCTGATCAACCGAGTTTCCAGTGACAGTGCCGGTAGCTCAAGGTGGTCAAAGTTCACCAAAAAGGAACTGCTTACGGAGTTCGAATTCCATATTGGATCGTTACTGTTGATACACCTGCTAATTAAATGACGAGGCTATTATTCTAGTAAACAAGTGCTTTTTAGGTGAAGCAGTTAGGGAAAAAGAAAAATCTTGGTCTCCGATAATGATGACAGGTGAACTTGTCTCTTGAAATACTCAAGAGACAAGTCATTCAAGTGGGCGAAATGTGTGCGCTAGCACTTCTGCCTACCCGTTCGGGGATATATGCGTGAGTTTATGTTATGTTTACTGATTGGTTGTTAAGTGGGGTAAAAGTATTTTTGAAAAATTGAAAAAAAACATCCTTACCTTGACGCCCTTAGTTGTGAGTTCGCTTTCTATAGTTGCCCAGTTTGCGCCGTCTGTCGCCCACGAGACCATCTCTTCGTACGCTACCAGAAACTCCTTTGGCTCCTGTAAAAATACAGAAATAAATTTGTACCTACCTATTCTGGAATTCTAGAACCTCTTAAAATAGTTTTATACATTGTGTAATATCTGACGATATGTCATAGTTGTTAACAGCTGTCAAACCACAGAGATAGTAAAAGATGCCATTTAATTATAGGATTTACTGCTAAACTGTTAAAGTCTAAAATGTAATGGGTGAACCTTGTAGTAGTAGTACCTTGTCGGCGTACAGCAGCAGGTCGGTGAGCACCTGCCTGCCCGCGTCCACGAACCACGCCCACACGGCCGCGTCCCGGAACACGTGCGTGAAGGCCTGGCGCAGGCAGTGCAGCTTGCACAGGAACTCGCTGTCCGAACTGCACTGCACCACCTCTGTGCGTAGCGTTCTGGAATTTTCAAAATTATATTTGAGCCCCCGCGAGATGAACGGACGACATAGTCAAAGTCGCGGCTACCCGTTGTACGCAGACCGCATCTAACCGGTCGGATTGGAGGTCGATGGAGTAGGCCTACGTTCAGCAGTGGCTGAAATGATGATATTTGAGCCAAATTCGTTTAGTACATAGTCTTGAAATGAGTAGGTATCCGAAAATTATCTTGTTTATGTAGGTACGAGTGGTGGAATTACTAATTTAATTCAAAACACTAAAATACGAAGCAGATTCTCCTAATGAACCTTCTAATAAATTAGATACCCAGCTAAGATTGGGTTACGGACAGAAGTGCCATAACAATATTACCAAGTTCGTTATGGCTTTGAACTGTGTAGTGCTAAGCCGGCGAGGGTATCCGTGAGGATATCAGCTTTAGGTAGTACCTACACACATACCTGTAAGGAATGCCGTTTTCAAAATGTTTGACTGCTGCCTGATAAAGTTCAAAATTTTCTAATTCTGGCAACGCTTCGGTTAGGTCGTCGAACTCCCGTAGGTCTGCTACCTGTAATATAGTTTATTTTTGCTCCTAAAGACAGTTGTTTTGTATCTTCGACCTCGAGAGGCAAAAAAACAGCTGAGTCTTTTGTCTTAGCTAGCAACATCACAACCAAGCAAACAGAGAGCGTGCACCAGGCACCTGATCCTCCGCGGAGGCGAAGGACTCGAGGCTGGAGTGGTGTTCGCGGCGCGTGTGCGACGAGCCCGTGTGCGTGGACAGCAGGCGCATGCGCCGCGCGCCCGTCGCCTCGCCGCCCTCGCCCGCGCCCGCCGCCGCGCCCGCGCCGCCGCTCTCCGACCGGAACAGCACCGACCGCTGGTCGAGGAACAGCAGCTCGCAGCGCTCCTGCAAACTTACACAGTTCACTTGGTGCACCTTAATGCTTCATCTATTTTTTATCATTTAGGTTTTTTTATACCACTTAGGTGGCAGACAAGCACACGGCCCACCTGATGGCAAGCGGCCTAGCTAAGCCTATGGACGTTAGCAACACCAGGGGCATTACACTCGTGCTGCCTAGCCTGTAGAAACCTTCAAATGCCCTTCTTGAAGAACCCCATATAGGAGTCGCTTGAAAAACCACAGCAGGAAAATCTAGAGATGGACATTTTGATGACTGTTATGTATTCAGATTTTCAGTCGAGTTGTCGAGTACTTAGGTACCTATAGATGAAACATTGCAAGTAGGTAGGTAGTGGCACATAAACAGTTTAAAAGTGAGAAGTGAAAACGTTTATTATGGGTAAGAATTTTAGCGAATCTAAACACTCTTTAAAAATGTGCAATAGTTGCAACAAAAACAAAACCAATGAAGATTAGGTATTAGTTACCTGCAAGAGATACGCATTTTGTAAGAGCTCCTGTATTTCTCTACAGAACTCTGCTTCTTCAGGCGAGGTGAGCGCGAGTGTGCCGGAGACTCCTCCCCGTGCGCCTAGCGAGAATGCCGCCAACGCATCTTCCCAATAATTTATACTTGTTTCTAACGCCTCCATGCCTAAAAATAAAAAATAAACATGACTTCAATCCACCATCATCCTTGCTTTAGTCCCGGTCGCATCGCCGGATTCGCTTTTTCCAGTGTAACTGGGATGTGGTTAAACTTTTCGTGAGCTACTGCCACATGACCTCCACACCCAATTTGCTGTATCAAATAGTTAGATCAGAAGTTAGACAAAGTGACATTCTGTTGGCGAAAACACCAGTGGAATCTAATAAATCTGTACTACATAAATACAAAAAATTAATGAAATTTCAATCTTTGTGACTGTGAAATATCTTATTTCACATATTTTTATTATTATATTCACCGCAGTGTAAAGTAATCCATAGATAGCAAATTCAAAACGATTCGCTTCCACGCAATTCCATCAAAAGAATGTCATTTCGTCTACAGGCGCAATAGGTCTATCCTCTACCGAGGCCGAGGGTTTAAAACGTGTTATCTAAAACACGGAGGGGTTTCAATATCTTAGGAATGGTAAGACCGACTTTGGCAGTGGTACCGGTGGTAGTTGACCTACTTGGTCACCACTGAGCCTTTCTTCTCATCTAGTATGTATGTACAACTGCTTATAATAACACGTAAGTTTTATTTATTCAATATTTATTGCCATAAATAAGTAGGTAGGTACACAATTTCTAGAAATTATTCATTCGAAGGATACTCGGATTTATAAAAACAAAGTTCGTAATAATTTCTTCGGCTCAGTCTCAGATTCGACTTACATAATTTTATTCCTAAGTTAATAGTTACATACTTACAAATAAATAGTAAAACAATTACGAAATAAATATAAAATAAAATAATATTTTATTTACAAATATACTGCACAGCTAAGAAAGTAACTTTTTGATATCACTCAAAAGATATAACATAGTTTTCGAGGATCAATATAATATCACGTCAAGTTTCATTTATGTTGAATAGTTAACTAGTTCATAGAACTCGAACCTAACACGACCCGGCGCGGCGGCGCCATAATGTCCTAGCACTGTGGGACAATTGAAATGCGATGCATAAAATAATGATACCTCATAATAGATCAATTCTAAGTAATTGCTATTAATTCAGAAGGTAAGCCTTCAATTCGTATTATAGGTAACGATATATGGGGTCAAAAGATCTAGGCGACAAGCTTACTTGCATAAAATCGGCAAAATATTCTATTGCAAATAATTTAATAATCTAAATTGCACAATATTGAATGAATAAATACATATTAAAAAATCTTTTTTAAAGTTAAACCTAGTGGAAAGCAATGCCAACTAAAATGTTAACATTAGCCATAGCTCAAAATACAAGAAATCATCTCAGTATTGTGTCTCAATGCCCAGGGTTCTTCTTCTGGCTTTACGTCTTCCATTTCACTCTATCTTAGGAATCCCGTGGCAGATAATCTAATTTCCTCAGTCTCTTTCTTAAACTATAACTTCTATCAAACATCATGTAAGCACTATCTATAGGAATACATCTCCCTTTAATTCTGGTCCATTTGTTTGTAATGGTTGAATCTGTTGTAAATGTGTCAAGGCTTCCTGTACCCCACTATTCAAGTCTTGGACTGTTCCTGCAATAGCACTTAGTGCATCTGCTATTCTTTCTTCAAGTATTCCACGGCGTTCCTCCTGTGTCCTCATAATTGATGCCATAGATTCTAACGCTTCAGCCATTCGCTCTTCGGCTGCTACCCTCCGCTCTTCAAAGTCCAGGGCCCATTTTGGTGGTGGTGATAAACCACGTAGATTATCATCTGAAATTTGAAGATATTTTTATGGCAGTTAATCTAATTGTTTAAAAATAAAAATTAATGCAGTATAAGATAGGCGAAGGGCTGCTAATGTGATGGTTTAATTGAAATAAGTCTTCCTGATTCATTAAAATAGGTGATACTAAGTTTGTAAACCCAAAACCTTATAATTCAGTAATAAAAATTTGTAATTACTATATATTATGCATTGCAGCAATGGTTATCAAGAGAAAATAAATACAGATATCATCGGTGGTTAAATTTAGAACTTTTTTTATATGGGTACCTACTCGTGATCTGGTCATTGTCAGTCATTTACCCTAGGCTCTAAGGCTCTAAACTAGTGACTTTACCCTCACAAAGCAAAAAACCAAGAAAATAAATGCTTGTATTTAAATTAAAATATAACTCAGTAGGAAAAATAATAAAATTAGGTTTATGAATTTTCTTTTTTAGATTACCTGTTGGAGATCTTGGAGCACTAGAAATAGACTGTCGGTTTTTAACAGTTGGTGTGACTTTCATTTTTATGTTTTCAAGCGGTTCAGAATCTGAATCATCAGCCAAAAAGTCATCAAATTGGTTTGATGATGGTACACTCCCACTGCCAATACCTTTTCCACTTAGTTCTAATACTCTCACTTCTAAGTCATTCAATGGGATAAACCTGTTTGAGCCACCATCCGACCCTGACTGAAGTCTCCGAGCATTGGCAGCTTTTTTTCTACATTTGTGACGCCACTCAAACCAGTACTGAAGTATAAAATATCAATGTTTATGTCACAGTTTAGCTACAGTTTATATAAAGAATTAACTGAATAATGGTAGAATTATTCAACAATTAAATGAATAATGACAGAATTATTCAACAATAATTGAGTTCAGATTATTTTCTTATACTGTATTCACCTTCTTCCAACCATCAGGAGTTTTTAAAGCCCCTGATTGTACAGCATTCAATTGTTTAGCTAAGGAAGCCCACTTTTGTCTAGTTTTTTGATGAGAAACTGGTGTGCCTGGCAGTAAACCTTTGGACATATCCCTGTTTCCTTCCAAAAAATCCATCAATATTTCTAATTGCTGCCTTAGAATTCGACGAGGTGGTGCCATCTGAAATATTATTTTCAAAAGTTACTTACAAACTTTAATAGTAAACATTTTCTACTGATAATAATTGATTGCTGAAATATATAAACCAATCGTGTTATCACATAGACACCTATTTAAATATAACTTACCTTAGAATATGTTATCAATTATGAAAACAACGAGAAATGGCTCTAAGCTAACTCAGGCATATTTTCAATTAAATTTTTTATCGCGCGCTGTTTACTTGACATTAGCAATCGCAATCGCCTTCATTAACCAACAAAAAGCAAGCTTGTTGTTAACGATATGTAATGGCGACATTGGTGATTGCAATAGAGATGTAGAGGCATCAAACACTTATCGAGTATTTCGTTTTGCATTCATAAATCAATAGAGTTAGAATCCAAATAGTGACACCCAAAAGACTGACTTTTCAATGCTCTATCTAACTCGTGTTAAAGTATTGTGATTGAAACAGTGAGTATACAGAAACACCTACCATATTTTTTCATTAAAACATCGCAAGCCCGAAATTTCACAATTTTATTACCCGCAGTACGGCAAAGTTGAAGCAGGATTATTTTTCAAATACTACTGGTCATATATAATTTAATTACTATATCTATTTAATGCCGTGCGAAATCCGCTAAACTTCAGAGAATTGCTAGTGAACAATTATTTTCATAAAACAAAAACTGCACAACGCACCTTAAGAATATTCGGTTCGATAATAATTTATTTTACAAGTGTGTCACAACTCTAGTCCAATCTAAAATAGCGTTCAACGCCATCTATTTCTAAATGTACGCAACTATCAACGTTAGAAATAGATGGCGTTTCACGAAAATTACTTATTTGTAATAAATTATTCAATAGGTATATTTTTATATGAACAAGTGAATTTGCGATGGGTAAATTATAATGGTATTGTTGACATGTATATTACAAAGTAATAGCGTATTATATCACAATAAAGACTGCATAATTTATATAACTGCCCTCTTGTGTCGAGTAGTGTACCTACTATGTTAGACGTGCTGTAGCATTGGACAGCACTGAGCTGAGCCTATTTATGTTGTACACTACTTGTTAGGTACAATTCTACTTTATAATATTGTATCATCTATGGCACTGAGTGTTGACTATCACAACTTCTTAAAGATTGTTTAAATTTTATATTCTTACAAAACTTAAAAGTAAAAAGTAAAACTCGCGTTTTAGTCGGTTCGAATCCGAGCTAACCTACTAACCGGCGGGTCGGGGGAGGGGCGAGGGGGGTATTCGTAGAGATTTTTCGTACGATAAGAAAAAGCATGTCAATAAATGAGTTAGTAACGTAACAATAAGGCTTAGTTGCACGAACTATCTGTCATGGTCATCGTCAAAGTCACGGTCACCGTCAAATTTAACAGTTTGATAGTAATGGTTTGGTTAACTCTATTGTTAGTACACAGAACAGAAAAACTAGTAGAAGTGCGACGCCATAGCTGCAGTAGCGGAACCGATGTCGCCAAACTCACACACATAACCGTTAATAATACCGTGCTCTACAAGTAAATAATTATTTTTTTTTTGCCTACCCTTTCCGGGAAATAGGCGTGAGTTTATGTTATGTTATAATACATTAAAATATTAAATAATTTAAATAAAAAACATGGTTATTCGTTTTACAAATACCTTTCAAATTTAGAATTTCGACTTGTTTGCGCTGCCGTAGTGAAAAAAGTATTTATGGCATTTTATACTTTGAATTGAAAAAGCTTGAATATTTACGAAAAAGTTTAGAAGTATTCTTATCAAAAACGTTCATATTATCGAATTTATCCTTCGTAGCATAAATACGCCAACCAATGACACGCGTGCACCGACTACATGCCGCTTCCACTTATTTTTGTTTTCCATGATTTTGTAGCTCTGTTTTTGACAGAATTTGACGTTTGAGCGTGGCTGGTTATAGTTACAACCAAGGCTATGACGTTTTATACCTGACCGGTACTTTGACCAGCTTTGTCACGGTCAAAGTAAGATCGTGCAACTAAGGCTTATAGTGACTGCTAAAATAGGTAAGTATAAAAAATAACAAAAAAGTAGGTCAGTAGCCCGATCTGGATAATTTTTCCCTTTACCGTGAATAAAATAATATAGGTTTATTAAATAACCTCTTAATTGTTACGTGTTTGCTGATCCCAAATCACTCCCGAGACAGTCAAGTGTCAGCTTACCGTCTACCGGATTACGGTCGCAACAAAGAGATATCTAATTCATTTAAACCCAAATATTTAATCGTTTATAATAATTATTTTTCACTAGCTGTGCCCATAACTACGTCGACATGAACTAAGATCTGGTATTTTTACGTAGAGCCCTAATAGTTTTTAAAAACTAAAAGTAGGTAGTTGGTAGATATCACGCATTATGACCTGTTATTTTCAGCACAACCGGAACATACAAAAAATCTTGTAAAAATAATTTCATGGTACCTACCTAGATTAGTTAAAAAAAAAGATTAAAAAGCTTCTAGCAAACAGGCAGTACATTTTTTTAGTTTTTTATACATATATGTATATAGGTATGTACTCACGCCTACTTGCCTCTGATTAGGCAGAGATATCAGCCCGCCATTTTACTCTATTCGTTTTCGTTAGTTACATTCTTCACGAGCTTCCACCTTCCTTATAAATATTAGTAACTCATTACTAATATTCCCTAGATCTAACCTCTCCAGCTAAGCGAAAGTACTTATATTCACCAGTGTTCGGCCAGGAGCTCTCAAACGTAAGGTCGACCCTTAACCACTAAGCCATGTAGTACTAATATATTTATTCTGGGATTAAGCTATCGACACCTTTGTTGGTTTGTTTTTTAGATGACGAAAGACCTGCATAAGGTCATGGACTGGATGAGCAAGACGGGGGATCGAGCGCTACGGTCTACGCTACGGTTACGGGACGGAGAGACCCCTTCGGCCGTCTATAGAACCGGACCTATATGTCCAGCAGTGGCCTGCAATAGGCTATTGATTGATAAAACAGTTCAGTGATAGATGAACCAAAGAAAAAGTTATTTTTAGTGTTCCGTACCTCAAGAGGAAAAAACGGCACCCTTATAGGGTCATGTGTTGTCCGTTTGTCTGTCTGTTAAGACCAAGGAATAAAATATTTAAATAAGTATATTTCATTTTTGGTGGTCAAGACCTTTTTCTCAGGAATGTGTATAACAAGGTCTCAAGTTTAAATTCATATTGAAAACTCTGGGCGGTAACATCGTGAAGCTGACAAAAAATCTAACTTCTACGTCAATGCATTCAGAAGCTGCCTAGGTTTATGTAGCAAATAAATGTAACACTACAACCGCGACTCCATTCCATCCTTCTTATGGCTGCATAGAATGCCATTCGAGCATTCCATATTTGAGAATTTTGAAAATGTATAAAAAAGTAACTTTTATTTTCGACAACGAATCCCAGATCTACATCCAGTCGTCTTTTACTTTAAACCTTTAAGAATATTGCTTAGTTTCAAGTGCATAACAATATGCCATCGTAACTTCTTGCTATCAGGTGTGCCGTGTATTACGCGGATACCAATTAACCAATACTTATAAAATTAATACATTTTAATTCGAATAAAAAAAATACTTTCACAGTATTTAGTAACCACCGACTTGTCAAAATACTTATAAATCTATGTCTTATAAAAAGCTTTTCAATACTCTTTGCGCTGGCGCCATGCACCACCTACGTCGTCGCTTACATAGTCAGGCCAAAGTTCGAGGACATCGTTAAAAAAATCAAAAGATACTAATCATTTTATGCAAATTCCTACTTACTACCAAGTAATATGTATAAATTACGATGATATTTTTAGAAGAGGAAAATCCCACTTTAGTCGAAGGTTAGTCGACCTGAATAAAATAATGCAACTAGGTACCTAATCCGACATCTCATCTTTAGATTTTAATCAAATTTATGTGGGGCCCCCATTGAAATACAGGGTAAATAATGATAGAAAAAGACAAATTATCGCGCGACATTTATCTACATAAAAGATAACTATTCCAACAATTTATTTGTTTGGTAAATTATTGTGACTCTTTCTTTTAAAGTCGATTACAATAAAAACAACATACAAACGAAAAATATAGTCACAACTGAAGCGCAATTCAATTGTAACTTCATTTGTTTAATCAACGGTTCTGTGATTTGTATAGAATTTTTTGCAGCAAGTGTCGGCGCTGCACGATGACGATGCGGTGCGGTGCGGTACGTGCGGCGCAAACCGTCGCGGTCGCGGGGTGCCGCCGCGTGCCGCGAGCGTCATTCGAGCATGGTCTCCAGCCGGCCTCCGCCCGCAGTCCCGCCAGTCTATCGGAGATTCCGCACTGCGGCGGTGTACCCTATCACGAAGCTCCGTATTATCACCGTGTTATACCTATTCGAAGCGGTATTTCTCTAACTGTCACCAAAAAAATAATTCTACTGCAGATAGCATATCCAGATTAATAACTACGAAGTGACCAATATAATGTTTCTGTGCTGTGTATGAAAAACTGCGATTTTTGTGAGTTTTCTCAGAGGCTTCTCTGCTCGTCCAGGGTATATTGACGCCGATTTGTATCATTCCGACAGGTAAGATAAGTACATTTTGTTGATTTGGGTGTGTTCATATTATGTACAAAATAAATACTTATTTTTTTTTTTCTGAGAAATAGTTTCCCTATTTGTTTACTATTTAATCTGACATACGGGGATTACTTTGTTATTTTTGCCGTCTAATTGCATTTAATAATATGCTATAACACTGTATTAGATATTTGATTTTCTTAGATTTTTGCCATTATCGGTTTGTTTATTGATTTGCTTCATTTTGATATTTTGATTATGATTTATAGAGAAGATAGGTAAATTGCTTTTGGTTTTTAGAATTATCAAGGGATCACATAGGAAGAATCAAACGCAAGAGGCGTTTCCCGGTACATGAGCACTCAGAAAAGATTCTCCTGACACGTTTCTTATAAACCGGTTCACTCGGATACACGAGTTATGCAATCGTAAGCTTAATCGACAGAACAATGCCCAAATTATATTAAAAATATTCTAAGGAATGTTGCTGTAGTGCTCTATCCAAAATTGAATTAGGTACATTGTTTGGCTATTTTTTACTTCACATTTTGGTTCTGCTTCAATTAAAAGCATTTGAACTCTCGTATGTAAGTACTTTTAAACGTAATGTACCTACTAGTTAGTTTTTGTATATTAGAATTCCACACATACAAAAAATAAATCAAGTCGCGGCTGAACCGTTTGGTAAAAAAATATATAATGTCCTCAATGCTAATGAGTATTGGGTACTAGGCTATACTTGACTTTGAAGAATACATTCAATTTAAAAGATTTTTATATGATAAAACATATAAAAATCTACACGAACATGTCTAATGATGAAACGATCATGTCCCACCAGTACCTATAGATCTGCAGAACTATGAAAATGTTAAATATCAGCGCGATTGAATTATCTGTTATCAATGCAAATAGCGCAAACATCTGCCAGGAAAAAAGACACTAAAGATACATTGTAACTCTTGTTGCCTACCTGGTAAGCCGCAGCTGTAGTTTCATATGTACCTACACTAACTATAATAATGTGCCAACACCATTGTAGGAATTCACATTGTGTTGAAATCCGGCAAATACATTTCACAGAAAAACATAATGACATTTTGGAACGAATGGATAGAATAAACGTTTTTTTCCACTGTATCTATTTGATCTTTAAACGAATTCCACAGCCACTTTTGTAAGTATAATGGCAAATTAAAAAAATACCGAACAAGGACGATGATATGTAATTTAAGGTTTTCTTTGCTAAGATTCATGCTGTCACTTTACCAGTTACCAACTGATATCGTAGCACTATTGAAACGTCATCGGAACACTGTCCACAAACTAAAATAAACAGCTAACTTCTCTCCGACTATTTTAATCATAGCTCATAGCACTGCACAAATGACATTTCTTAAAGGTTGGCTCGTCTAAATGTTTTTCTGGATTCAATGGATGTAACTTTCAGATCTTGATTACAGATGAAACAGTTAATTTGCAATTAGATAGAAATCGATGATGGGAAGGCGATTGTGAATAAGACCGCGCCGCCCCGGGAGAAGACAAGACAGTCTAAATTGCCTTCGACGAGTCGCCTCCGCTCCTAGTTGCCCATTTCCGTTTACTCGATTAACTTGCTGCTGGTTATGCATCGATATTGTGCACTTTATTAATTTACTGCAAAAAGTTCAATGAACCAATAGCTTGTTTAGATGCCGATCATTGTTTCATTCACGACTACTTTAACAAAGTGCGTTTCTAATCGATTTTGAGAATGAAAACAAAGCGCTAACCTACTTCCCTTTCAACAATAGAGACTTACGTTTAAATATGTTTATGGAATACGAAATTTAATAATCTAAATTCGAAACCCCAGTTATGAAATTTACACGATTATAAATCCATGGGACCCCCAGCTTGGCTTGCCCTACTTAGACGGGGTGAAGGCGTCACAGAGACATTTTGCGACGCAATAAGTAGGCGAGTTTTCGGCTGGAAAATTGCTTCAATTTTTGGGGTGGAAATCATCTCGAAACATAATCAGCTAAATAGCCCGAACAAGGAACTTGCATTGCAGGGAAATGGCAGGGAAAGACGACCCAATATTTTTGTTAAGTGTTAATTAATGGACGCTGAGAGTAACAACGTCTAAAAGGATGGATGGTTTGTTGTACAAAATACTCAATTGAACTTTATTATCAATACTATGCATTATTTATATGGTACACATTTGCTTAATGCCGATAAAAGGGAACAGCTATCACACAAACTAAATAAAAACTTGAAATGTCACATTGCTACGAAAGTTGCTCTTGGTGCCTTAAAAAGGCAAATAAAAAGAATAGGGAAAATATGCAAATCGGACCATTTGACTTGAAGGTTTTTTGTTTTATTTGATTCCAGACCGTAATGGAACTAGTTGCGAAAGCTTATATAGATAGTGAGTCAAAGGAAGGCACTGTAAATCTACCATTCTTCGTGTCGTTAACATCAATAGAAGCTAAAAATGGAACATGGCTAAAGCAAAAGTTTATAAACAATCAAAACAACGAGCAGAATTGTATAAGAATGATTCCTTATCTGACTAGTAGTGGATACTGTGAGTACGTCATGATCTAATACCAGCATAACGTTCAGGTACACAGCTGTAAGTAAGTACCCGCCAACATATGACCTCATCGTCAGGTCTAGCCTCTAGGTAAACGTTGTCATCCAATTTCTAGGCAATGAGGTCACATTTTTCTCGTACAGAGGAAAACTGGGAAAAGCTTTTGTATTGTACATCGTACCATGAAGGGTCAAAATGCTTTATTACACTTGTTAGGTATACAAATACTAAATAACATGCTGTTAGAACTCAGTAAATAAACTTAACTTTCTGTCGTTTTGAAGTAGTTATTTACTGAAAGTTTATTAGGTAAGTCGTGTCCAGTCGACACATAGTTGACATAACAATCAAGCGGGTCACGACACTAACGAAGGGCTTGGAGTCTAGTAGGTGGAAGTGGTTGATAAGGGGCTGAACAGAGGGCGATTCTCGTATTCGTATGCAGGCCGCGCGGTAGCGGCGCGATCGATACGCGCCCGCGCGACGCCTCCCTGGCGAGCACCGACTTACAAGTCTACTCCAACAAATATACATGGCTTATTAGTTTCATTAAGATAATGCTGCTAAATCATATTTAAAATCTAATGTCTATAAGTGGCAGTATACCTACCTAATATTTTACAGAACAAAGCTTAAAGTTCTATTCATATGTAAGAGGTTTTCACGCCGACTAAGCCTTGAAAGCTAAAGCATGAACAGACTATAGTCGTAACTCGTAACACACCTTGAATTCATAATGCTTAGACTAGTTAAACCAATTACTTATATTTAAATACGTACATACTAAAACAGATTATTTTTTCTTATAATGAAAGAGGGTTTTAAGTAGTATGGAATTAGCAATTGTAATTACTGAAGCATTACAGAGACAACGCTACGAAACTTGTAATCGAATAAGTATTTTAAGATAAGAATATGACATCATCAACGAGGACGACCAAGGGAAAGAATAAAAAAAATTGTTAACGTTGACAAGCCGATCAGTGAGGCGTGGAACACGCTCGGCCGGTGACCGCGTGGCCCTGATCTTGACAGAATAAGTTCAAAGATGACCTTCTATTATCGCACAAGATGTAAAACTAGTAAATATTTTCAAGATAAAGAGATATTAATGCTACACGCAAGGTTGTCAAGAGCTTATGTCATAGCTAACAATAATAAAACGTATTACGACGCGTTAACAGTCCTTTACGATTATTTATTACGCGACGTAAATGGTAAAGTTAGTAAAATTGCGTTGGCGTTCAATGCCATGAAGCATGTCTCACATTGGTTTGCTCACAAGCTACAACTAACGTTGACATACGAAAACTTAGACCCACCAGGAAATATACAGAAACCCAAAATAAATGAACTTGATTCGCCCTTAACGGGCATTTTCCCTTGAGGCAGTCCCCCCTTTGCCAGGGAATATAAAACTACTTAAAAACTTATGTTATTGTTAAACTATCACTGTGTATACTTGCTTACTTCCATGCCAGCCAAGTTGGACTTGAATTTTATAACCATTACATAGCGACAAGTTATCTATTAGATTTAAGTTTTAAATTTAGACAATAATTAGTACCTATAATTTTGCTGAGTTGCCCCCACTAAATCAAGAATACTTTATTATTAACTAAATAAAATCAATTCTGAGAGTTCTCTAAAAGCCAAATTAAAATGCAATGTGTTGTTAATAAAGATACAACTTCAGATATATAAACTTGGTAGTAGCAATGTAGTGCTAATCGATTAAACATCTATGTAATGTGAGTAATTAACACAAGCAATGAATACCGCACTAAGTGCTCATTAGTTGGAAACAAATACTCTATAGCAATAAATATAGGTGGAAATGAATCAATGAATTTCAATTAACAGATGAACACGATTGCGGTGGCGGCGTCATCGTCATAACTGAACAAGTCCACATTGTACGCATAGTTAAGTTGTTAGATGATATTGTACGCCCATGCGCTTTCACCAGAGTATGAATTGTATCGCCAATTTGTCTGCGGTCAAATTAATATGCCCGCTACGAGTCGCATACAATATATTTCAATATAATATGACAGGGGTGGCAGCTGAGACATTACACCACGGCAAATGTAGGGTATAATATTATTACTACCAGTATCATAAACTGCCCATACAAAATATTAGGTAGGTATATCTACTACTGGTTGTCGGCAACAATATCAAGTTATTTTAATTTGAAAATCGATCATTCGCTAAATAGAATAACTTGGACAGAGCCCTTGCATGGTTACCTGGATGCATTCTTTTATTTATACCGCGGCTATTAGACTCCCTTTTTTGGACGACCCTATAAAAGAACAATGATTAAAGCGAGGGGAGCGTGATGCAGCTGCTCCTTTTTCTCAAAAGCTTATTCTTGTTATGTTACGTGGACGTAGGAAGTAACTAGGTCGCGAAATGCGGCCATTGTGTTTTCTCTGATAACGCTCAACAATGCGAGTATGATTTGATTTTATTGACCATCAAAAATAAATTGGAAGTTACTGACTAATCATTGATTTTAATTGCGAAAATGAAAAAGAAATACATTGACAACACACGTTTCTTTGATTCACCTACTTACGATCACATTGAAAGTTGATCGAGACCGTTTCACAACATAACAAAAAGTGGTTGAGATGCCTCTGCCCCAACATATATGTATGTGTATGTGATGTAACGTGAAACGCAATGAGTGCTCTCTACGATGCAAGTTTGCAAGTTTTTCATTAAGCGCCAGACGATAGTGACATCTCGCTATCACCTGTACCTACTAGAGTTTCTACTTCAGGAACAGTGATCATTTGTCGGCTTCCATCAACAACATCGTAACTTACATCGCTACAATTGTTTGATTAGATATAATAGTGGGAACTGTTTTCGAATATAAGAGCATGATATTATTATTATTATTTTACTTCCTCGAGCGTTTTCGCGCTGTCGGCGAGTGTCGTGGTGCGAGAGGAGGTTCGAGTTCATGGCCACTGGAACAATCGATTGGCGAGACTGAGCGAGCTTCGTGTTAGGTACCAGGCTCCGGTAGCTGGAACACTTTTATTAACTTGACTCGTGTCACATATTTTATATTTGATTGTACTTCAATACGATTATCTACTTCTGCTTATGCTACTGTAACTTTCGTCAAAATTTACCTCAAATCTGATTCTTAGGCACGTTTATCTCATAAGATGTAACAACGAAATTATTAATTGGTGCTGTTGCATGTTGTTCGAAAAGTAAAAATTTTTGAAATTAATATACTCAAAGAGCCTGATAGATCGATAGACAACCATGTTATGCAGGTAATTTCGAACTTAAACTGCAACCATAGATAAATATATAGTAACAGTAAAGTTTAAAAAATGGTATTCGTCTACAGTCTCCCTGAAATATGAAATATGAAGAACAATGCAATTTCAAAATGCATGAATTGCTTTGATGCTATACAAACATTCTTGCTGTTATGGCACAGAGAGGTATTATTAAGTTGTCCCAACTGCATCAACGAAGCTCTGTGAAATTAATTACTTACATTGAACCAACAACGGTTATCGCGGTCAACGCGAGGAAATTAAATGAACTCTCGCGGACGCATCTTAGAGGGATTCGCTTGTAAACAAATGTAGGCTTTTGCATTTTTAAATATCTATTCTTTTCTATGTGACTGTTTTGTTGTTTATACCTAAGTTTATATTAGTGAAGTTCAGATGAACCTAGTCCATATAACTCTACATTCTCTATAACTTTGTTTTCTTCAAATACCAAATCTAGGTCTACCCTTACCTTTTAGACACAATTACAGAACATAGAATAATATCCAATTCAATTAGTACTTAATTTATTTTAAACGAATTCGAAGTCCCTATTAGTATCAAATTAAGTAATTCGGAAGTATCTATTTAACATTCTTCACATGATTGGACGCAACAGGTGTAGGTGACAAACAATGTCAGAATGGACTATCAGCTTCCGGCGCGTGCGCAACCACATGTTCTGTCCACGCACAATTACAACTTCGGTCTTTAGTAGTTTTATTATAATGTTATTACAGTTTAAGGATACATTTATGGTTGTTCAAACCAAATAAGTACTAGTCCGGCACTTTATAAAATATTTATAGGCTATCCTTTTTAGAGATGCTATGATTTATTCTTCATTGTCATTGATAATTGGGTTGTAAACTTTGGACTACAATGGGACCCGCACCACGTAATCCGGCTCTCACCGGTTATAATTTAATATCCGCCCGAAAATAATCCCATTTCCTCGGTATACCACTAATGCTGTGTTTATTGTCCTTGACAATGATAAAAGACGACATTTGTAGGGTTTCTCCTAAATTTGAATTATGTCAGCTACTTATTTGAAAGCGTGTCCATGCACATTACTACAGTCACCACATATAACGCAAAATAAATTACGATTGTCTGATTCATAGAATATCGATAGGTATATATTATTATAGGTAAATTAGAGCTGAAGGCTGAAGTTAGTTATGCTATTCGAGGCGGAACATTCAACAGCTCAATGGATGATAAACTGCAAATATAAATCTTAAGCTTAATGCTCACAATAAAGAGCGCATTGCAAAATAACAATAATTTACAAATTATTGATACTCGTAGCTTACATCAACCGTTAGTGTATTCAAATATTGATATCTGAATACACTAACGGTAGAAATTTGAAAATCATTCAAATCGAATTCTATCTTACAAAGATATTCATACATATTTTAGCGGCATCGGCAGGAGGAAAAATGATATAGATAGTTGTGCGGCTTTGAGAACAAAATAAATACAAATAATGAACTATAGTCATTCATAATTAATACTACTATATAATATTAATTATGCTATAATATCACTGTAACATTATTAGACATTCTTATAATATTAATAGGCAATTAGTTTAACTATAATTCTGGAAGTCGTCACATTTTTCCCAGTGACACATATTCGGCGACCCTTCAGATGACCGACCGTGTTTATGTAGATAGTTAATAGGTTAATCATCACTTCGAATTCAACTTTAGTATTTTACTACTGTGATTATCTCTGCAGGGGTCAAAAGTTATGTCAACATAAATTTAAAGTCTGAGGATAAATTAGATGGTAATTAAAGAACTTTTCGTGATTGTATACTCATAAAATCACGAGAAATCATGAATAATTTGGCAGGAGCAATGAGAAAAATGCATAAAACATGTTGTATGTTATCTATGAAATAACTCATACCAATTTTATTAAGTACAGCAGAAAACAATGATTTCGAGTTCGTGGACATTTTATTACAATAGGTCAAAACCAACTCAGAACTTTCCATTAAGACTGCACATAGGAAAATCACAGGTTTAATACGGACAATGCGTCAGTAACGGGACAAGGCACTAATTATATCAACCGAGAACCGAACTCTTCCGTTATGCGGTGCGTCGCCGGTCGCCGCTGCAGCTAGACAACACTCTCTCGGGACCAAACAATAAACATCCAACAGTTCAACTCAACTAGATTTAAGAGAGCTGGGGACAACCAACGTCGGGTTAATTACAACGAGAGCAATAGCCTTTTTAAAAGAGTGCCGGGTAAAACCAGAATATAGAAACGTTAAAGCATGACAAAACCACAAATCATTTCACGAAGCTGATGTAAAAAACAGGGCAGTTTAATTTTACAAAAGTGCTCATAGTTTTTCTTGTTAGTAGCTTTTGCCAGTCTGCTATTCAACAACAGCGACAGCCGGAACTGAACCACTACGGTGAATGTTTATAAAATACATAGTTGATTGAATGCTGGAACCATTTTATCGTTGGATTAGAAGGAACTGGATGAAATTGGATGGGTAATATTTCAGGAAATCATGTTTATGTAGCTAAAGTGGAAATATTTGAAAGTTTGGCAGGGTTCTTGTTATAACAGTGCTAACTTCTGTAACTAGGTAGGTATAATGCATTTAAATATATGTTATTTAAAAATATGCACTATGATCGTTTCATAATCATACAATAATGAGAATTGTAGATATATTATATAGTTATTCAACCAGTAATAAGGTACTCTAATTCCGAATGGAATGAATTTAATAAAACGTATATAGTTCACCAAGTACGTGCAGAGACTGTAAAAGAAATTGTTTTTGTACTCTCTGATCACGAACACAGAGCAGTGTACGCACGTACAACATATTTCAGAATATCACTGTAGAATAAATTTGTCATAAATTAAATATACCTTAATAAATTGTCCTATATTTTCTGCTCCAGCCCATTTTACCTAAGTTTTAGACGTTATTTAAATAAATGATGTTGATTAACATGAACATTTTTATAAGTACATACGGATGTACTTATGATAAAACAACAAAAAAAGTTTACATCGGTATATACCTATACCACAGCGAATATTTACCGTGGCTGAGTGTTATGAAACAAGTGATACAAGATTTATGATGATACACTCGTATTGGTTTCGGCTCAAAGCCAAAAACAAAAATTTGGTTAGAAATTAAACTCCATCAAGATCAATAGACAATTAAGCTTCTGAGATAATATTTTAAATAAGTAGCTAATCAATTCTGTAATTTAGGATACATTTTGATGGTTTTTGGAAAGAACATTCAGTACTCAATTTTATAGAAGATGTACGAAATTGGGGATCTCAATTAGGTTTGGTATCTACGTATGCCAAACATGACGTTTTTGAACAAGTATTGTAGGTATAAGAATATTTGAGCGTTTGTTACGTAAAATTCATACAGGGCAAATTTAATGAAGAAATGTAATGTTCAAAATTTTATATTTACATTTTCAATTGTGATAACTGATATAATGAGGTACTTGCAAACGACTTTACAAGGCAAAAAACGAACACGGGCTGTAATATAAATTAGCTAGAAGACAATATTTACATAAACTGAGCCAAAAAATGTCGCCTCTAATGAGAAACATCCTTCAGTTACTTACACTATACATATCATAAGAGGTGAACTTACTGAAACTGAGTAGTTGTTTCACAGTCCAAAAGTCGTATTATAGGTATAGCGTAGTCTAAACAGAAGCGGCAGGCACGTTTCCACATCTTCACAGGAGACATGTTGAACAAGCACTCAACGTGACTTGTACTTGAAGTCACCACACCTAACTTAAGTAAAGAGTTCTTCAACATCCCGTAAACTTTGTTCTTTGTTACCAAACAATGAACGTGAACTACTTAGTGTTTGTTTACAGTGAATAATGTATAATTATAATTTAGATATCACACAAGTAATATGATAAATATCAGGCTCTTTTAAGTTTGAGCTAACGTTTGTGTATAATTGTGAGTTCCTGGGTTTGATGCCCGAGTCGATTTTGTTTATGCTTCAAAGACACATTAAGCATGGCTCGCTTTTGATAATGCTGTACTTAAATCTAAATTTAGTTTGTCGAGACTACTACGGTATATTTATTGATATTCATACTGCCAACAAGGGTATCAATCATAATTGTTATGAAACGCTTGTCAAAGTAGGTGAAATGATTTATTTATTTTCAGCTTTAATCATAAAATGGTCCACTTGAAGTTCGAGAGCTTGATCGCACGCAGCCAACGTCTACAGCAATAAACTGTACAATTTTATTGTTATGGTCGGTAATAATAGCGCTCGTTATTATTACGTCAAACCCTTATTTCATTTTAACATATGCATCCGTTTTTATAAACGGTTCCTGTATCCTATGGATGATTATAACATCATTGTAGGTATATCAATCGTCCGCTACTAAATATTTTATTACAAAGGGCCAAAAGTAAGTCTGTGATATCTCTCCTGCTACACTGTTGAATTTATGTAACAGGTACCTACATATCTTATATTCTTTTTTTATACTGCATTAAAGAGAGTGCTTGATACTTCCCGCCTCATAGTTATCAGTTATTGATTGATGCTTGTAACAGTTGACAACAGTTGTATTACAACTCGTACCAGAAGTGCAAAAACCAACGTACCTTTGCCGGCGCGACTGTTACTTCCTGTGATATTGAACATATTATTATTTTATCTGTGATACAAATGCACCTGGGCATATCTTAGAGCAATTTAAACGTATAATAAATTGAATACGACTAGATTAAAGATATTTCGTTTCAATATATCATATGACCGTTGTACTTGAAGTGCGACTCCCGTTAGTGTACGGTCCACTGATTATTATCTATCTCTAGTTACTGCACTTGCTAAAGAGCAGATACCTGCCCGGGATTGCGATTAGCATGTCAGTGGATATAATTATGAGGATTCAATGTCTGGTGGGAAAGTATAGCATTTGTTAGACATGTATCTTGATAATGAACGATGTGCACAGAATAGCTCTTATTCTTTGGTTGCGACCTGCGGGAGATACGAGATTTTTTGGTATATTATGTTATTTACTTAAGTAGGTACATAAATATACCCTTGGTGATAATAAAAACCAAACATGTTATGTTCGTGTTAAGCTCGTCAAACGATGTTTCGAGTGGCGGGTGAGTGGTGACCAAGTAAATTAATCGGCGACACGACCTTGCCACAATAATCGTTAACACGTCACTCTTTAAATTGAAATGAAGGTAATTACGTAAAAATGTATCATGTTTACATTAGGAGTAAAATATAGGCATTATCTTCATTTCAGTTATGGGCCTCAAAAATTAAACATTATTGTAACGGTTCATTTCGAAGAATCTTTATTAATAGTGTTGCATTTACGGAGTCTATCATATAGGTACTTAATTAACTACTTTTACGGTTTACCTGTCATGTCGCGAGATTGTCGACATGCATACATTAAGAGAGATTGAATCAAGGCCATGCTCTCCTAGTTACGTCACGGACTAACTGGGTCAAGTTTATACAACCAGGAATCTATACCGAAGAAGAAAGTAAGCTTATTATTGGCTTATTCAACAAGTGTTGTCTATCATTATTAACATTAAATTTTTTTTCAATTTAAAATTTCTCCTTAAAACGTTCACTAGTAATAAAATAAATGATGTCTAATAAGAGAAAGTACGTGACTTTATTACACTTAGAGTTCACGACAGACATTTGTTATTTTCAACATCATTTATTTTTACACGCGTGCACATTTTAAGAGGATCCGGTAAATTACGGGACCCTTTCGGTCCATTCCATTCGAGGCTTACTCAGTATTGATAATAGCTTTCACTGCGAGGAATGCAGGGCTCTTGAATCCTTCCATTATTATGGC
This sequence comes from Pelosia muscerda, assembly GCA_963691645.1. NCBI lineage: Eukaryota > Metazoa > Arthropoda > Insecta > Lepidoptera > Erebidae > Pelosia > Pelosia muscerda. Next base: position 14,583,119 of record OY829100.1, read on the forward strand.
ATTCATTAATGAATATTCAATACGCTCGCTTTGTTCCTTTACCGTCTATTATAGAGTAATATTCAAGTGCATACCCCAATTGACCTTTCTCATTGATTGCTTCACGGATACGATTTGAAATCACCCTGGCCCAAAATAGTTATGGTGATGTTTGTTTGCGAAGCATGCTTGTAACAACAGTTTTATCTCTATACGTGAGTGAGATGTAAGCGGAACGTATTTTTGCAAGCACACAGAGAATTGAAATTGCTCCGGTAACATGATGACTCAATGCTGTGCTTAGTTCATCGACCTCTTATATTACCAGCAGCCTTTATAAACTACACCATTTGAATCTTATTCAAGGTTTTGTACGTAAGCAATTGACATTGAAATTAAACACTTAATATTTCTTACTTATTTGAGTAATATAAATAGATTGAATTTGGTTGGGGACTAAATCATTCATCTTAACGTCATATTAAATGACTCACCAGAAGATCGTAAGTAAATGACGCATTGAATTTGTGAGTAATCCGTAGTAATTCTTACTAGTTGCATTGGAATTGTATCAGTATTATGGTGACTCATGTCTCTATATCAAATACATACAGAAATATACGATACGCTGTGTGGCTTAATCCCCACACCGTGCTCTGGACCACTAACTACATTTCATATGCAAACGGCAAACACGGCCGCTCTGCCCGCGTTCTGTTTACAAAGCGCAAAACTTTTTCGTTAGGGGAGTCAAAACTTGGTCCATTTGCGTCAATTTAAGTCTAAATAAAAAATCCATTCCACGTATATAGGTCTATACTCATAGTATTACGTATACAATTTGTCTATTCCGCTAACGTTCAAAGTTAAGATATGTATGCGAATAGGGATGTAATATATTGCGCAAACCATAAAACTGTCGTTCGTTCAACTTAGTCATTTGGTAAAGTTAACACAAGGAACTTAATTAGTGAGATATTGCACATTGTTGAACAGTGTGCTCAGAGGGTGAAGTTGCTTGATTGTAATTAATGCAAAGTTAGAGTTTCTGGGCCCATAGATACACAAAGTTAATAGCAATCAGATATTATACGCAAACATGGGCTATGGACCGAAATTATACAAATTCATAAGTATGTACCTACTGATATCAATGTGAATATGATTTTATCTATGATCAACTTAGAAAATTAGAAGACTTTAATTATATCCTTATGAAGTATATTTGAAATTCACAGAACGCCCAAGGCCTTTGTTTAACCGGAAATGTTATGAATAATAATTTATTTCTCTATAACAGTCGATTTGTTACTCAGAACATTAATTGGTGTGAGCATATAAGATTACAATCTAATTTATAGCAGGCTGTCAGTACAAATATGAAAGATTTCGGCTTTATTCGTTAATAGTAATTTAGCTTCGAATATTTTATTCAAAGAATCTTTTGATAATACTTCACTTATGACGGATAGAGGGTGGAGGTTATGACACTTTATATACATCTTAAAAGCAAGGACCAACTACCGTACTTATGAAGTAATTGAGAAATCTATGAGAAATAGAGTGAAATTAATATAACATTAACAACGTAATACTTCCGTCAATAGATGTGAAATCGTGCAAATATTAATAACGTGAAATCAAGTCGATAACGTTTAGTTTTAAATTTTTAGGTCGAACTGTTGTCGGGCGGTTTACATAACACGCCTGTCGTTTTCAGCCTCATCGATTTTTATAGAAGTTTCAAGTTATGCACGGGTAACTTTATTCTGTTTATCGCATTATTACCCACTGCTCCGCCCGCAATTAATTAACCTATTCCAGGTACATAAGTAGCTTATTTGTTAGTCGTGACTGTGACTATAATCTCTGTACTTTTTAAGCATGATTTCATTTAATGAACTTTATAGTAGAGGCGGAATAGTACATAAACTTATTAGTTTAGGGCAGGTCCATATACTGATCTGTAATTTTGCAAATGCATCATATTACGAACCGTTATTGGGTTATTGGTTATTATGCGCGTAATTGTATGCCAGCACAGTGCGACCAAATTAATGTTTCCAAATCTATTTATGTAAATTGGAAAAAAATCGTTTATTGTGTATCTTTGAGCATTTTGTTGCTAAAGCATCACCTTTTAATAATTAATGATGAACTCTTATTGCCGCAGAAGGCGAACACCCGACGCAAATCTAGCCCACTGATTACAGTAAAACTTAACTGAACAATATAAAAGATCTCTCTGATAAACAACAAAATCTACCACTTTCAACAACTGTATAACATCGGTACGTAGGACATTTTCATTTTCCTCAGCATTCCCGAGACCCTGTTTGCAGTAAATGTGTAATGGAGGTACCCGGTATCGATTGCATTACTTAGAGGGGAGTTTTTAGTGCTGAAACCATGACATCAGCGACAATTTGTAACATGGAATAAGTTTGTTGTTGGTCTTATATATTTTATATCGATGTTATAAGTACAAATATTAAACAATAATCATGAAACCCTATAAGGTAATGTTTCACATTTTATACATTAGTGGAAGCCCAAAGTTAGTTTCAATAGTAAGTATTTACTAGTAAGTAGTAGCATCTCGTATACGCTGAGCTTTGCCTTAGCCACTTACAAAATCATCACCATGCCATTTCGACAAAATTTTAATCAATTCATTTTGTTTTTTGTTATTATATCGATATTTATAAAAATATAATGAATTCAACACCTTAAGAACAGACCGGTATTTATGTATATCAAAATCAGGCAACTATGATATAACTATAAAACCTGTTATACATAATAGAAAGATTAAGCTGATAGAATAGAAATCATTCTTCGCAGCCATCAGACCATAAGTTAGGATTATCTGAAAATTGAATCAAATTTGAATTTCTAACCGAATTGTTTCACAACCATTCATCAGAGCGTTATCCGTGGGGAGGTTCGAGGCTACCAAAGCGATTAAGGAAATCTTTTTTCAGCAAATGATTACGAGTTCCGAGGCTCAATTAAAAGTCGAAAGTGTTGGAGATAACCGTAGGACTCTACCAAAATCCCGAAGAATTATTTACACCATTACGGATAGACAAAATGTGTTAGGGTGAATAATTTGTTACACTTACAACATACCTGATTAAGTAACTAATTCGCTTTACGTAGTTTTAATAGCCATAATTGTAACATAAACGTTAAGGATTTTATTTATGGATACACACAATAATTTTGCTATTAAGTTCTACGAATAAGGACAAACTAATGAGCATCTGGGGCAGCAACCCTCTGTGTAGACTTCGCGCTCTTTTGAGGGTCCTAGTCCTGAATAAATAAAATGCAATTAAACTAGGGTAGTGCTTTACCCTAGTAAAACACCTTTGCGAGGGAAATAATTTTAGGAAAAAAATGTTATGAAATATCCCTACAAACGGGAGTAAATTTAATATTTAGGTAGATACACTACATACTAAAAAAGTTTTATGAATTTATATCGTGCGAAATAGTATTATATTGAACGATTAAATGTGTCCATGTAGTATTTGAGTGTCATAATGGGATATCCGGGAATTCGCTGCCTCGTGTTTTACTTCGCTATTATGAAAAGCAGGTTCCTAACAGGCGAGCCACGCGAGAGCGTCGTCATGGCAACACAGGAAAATACGCAGTTTTACAACATCCACCCGTCTGGAACGACCTATAGCCCCAACATCTACAACAACCGCTTAGATATAGTAAAGATATAGCGTGTTGTATTTAAGTGGTAGATAAGTATTCTCAAATGAATACTGTTTTAATAATTAGTCAGTAAAATAAACACGTCGCGTGTCGGTTTATATTTGTTATCCGTAATTTGGAATGGTCATTTTATTTTTTATGGTAGGTAAACGGTATCGTAACCTAAATGTCATACTTCGAAGGGATCGTCATCAAATCAGCGGCCCGAAATAATAACTCTATTACACAAAGGGATGCGAGATTTTTGTCAGCCTATTTCAAATTGGGAGGGCGGCCGGCCTAAACAGCCGGCATAACGTACGCCATAAGATAAATATGACATATTGTTCAGGCTGCTTCATTATGCCGAAGGGTTGTACAAAAACACTTGACATTGGCGTATTTCCTTGGTATCAATATTTTTTGTGTTAGAAACTGATAGTAGGCGTAATATATCAGAAATAATATATTATTGTCGATTTTGCATTTTAGGATTTTGATAGTAAGTTATATTTTAAACTAGCTGACCTGCGCAATTTCGTCTGCGTCACCCCGTTTTTGCAACATTTTTCACTTCTGCCCCGCACCAGTTGGTTCTAGCATGATGTTATATGCATATAAACCTTCCTCTTTAATCACTCTACCTATTAAAAAAACCGCATCGAAGTCCGTTGTGTAGTTTTAAACATTTAAGGATACAAAGAGACAGTGAACGCAACTTCATTTTATACTATGTAGTGATTTGTGACAATTAAATATTGGTAGAAATTTGCAGATATATACAAATTTTAACAAATACGTATACATTTGGTTTATTGTCTTTCCTTTTACAATATGTTCGTGCATTTAAACAATTTTGTAAATCGAAGAAAAGACAGCTAATAGGTAGGTAGCTACATGAATTCTACGTTTTGCATTATTATTGTTCGTAATACAAAAGTACACCAAGCACACACATGTAATATTTATACATATGTACTGTATACTAATGGTTGATCGTATTTTGCTACTCCCTAGCCTCTTTGGTTATTTGACCCCTGGCCCTGTCAAGACAATTGCCTGTCCATCGGCTTCCCCCTCGCATTATTGGAAATCCCGGCTCCTTGTGCGTTGTTGTGGTTAACTGAACAATTCTGCAAAATGGGATATAAACCACACACACATATATTTATATTTCAGGATATACCTATATACCTAACATTGTAAACATATACACAATTAATGTACCTATTTGTGTATAATAATCATAAAGTAAAATATCTAGTTATGATGGAAAGTTAACAAATGAAGCTCGGAACGAACAGCTTGATTATGTAGGTACAATATATTATTATGTAATAGGATAATAGCCATCAACTAACGAACCACTTGATATAAAAGCGGCCGGATGGCGGTGAATTTTCTAATTAATGGCATTGTCAATATGAGTTTCGGTGATCCTGTATTATAGATGCGATCCGGAACTATGAGCAAATGAACGTTCATAAATTACAACATCCCGTAGATACATTGTGATTATTAAACCGGAGATATGAGAGTTAAGACGTTGGTATCTGGTTTCCAAGTGTTCATTGTAGCAGTTGCAGACAATGGGACCGTTGCCGTGGCGAAGGCCGAGCTGTCGCCGCATAACGACTGCATTACAGCGCATACGCTTACTTTAACACCTCTTTGTATAACCTGCGATTATTCCAGAATTACATTGTACTCACATCTTCATCGATATTATATGTAAACTAGCTGCTGTTGAGCTCCTATGCCAACAAAACAAATATTTGGTGTAAATAGAAGCTCATTTGGTTAAGTAATCAAAAGTTCGACGATGACAAACATACCATCGACAAGTAAATTCTAGCCTAAACCTCCGTATGTATGAATAGAACATTCTATTCATACATACGGAGGTTTCCTTGAATGACTCATCGTCAAATCTGAGACGAAACGAGTCTTGCTAACACTTACAATTTAAGAACTACTCGTTATATTCATTTGGTATTTTTTTTCTAATTGTTTGCTTCCTCATTACGCGGATAAAGTTCGTAAGTTTAGTGTAAAAGTTCTCCAAGCAGAGCATGCAACGAAGTGAAAAATTAAACAAAATAAGTAATTGAGAACATTCTCCTGTTATCTGTTTCATTAAAAAGTACTTACATTGAATGTAGTCGATAAAAACGAGCTCAGTGCTGGAGTTTATCAATCACATAGAACCAACAATATCTGTATATACCTCATATTTAGATGACTTAATCAAATATTGAAGTATGCTAGCGCCATGTCTAAGCATAATATAGCAGAATATAAAGGGATAACACATTTATGTTTCATTGTTGTGGTCAACCGCATGTTTATTATGCATTCATTGCTTGCGGTTCTGTAGGTATATTGCAATGCTAATGTCGTAACGCTGTATTATTATTATTATATTAATTTATTATGTATATGGCAATTTATGACTTATGGCATAAATACATTAGACCGACTTCCAATCAGACCGCTTCCAACAGGTCGGATTGGAGGTTGATGGGGGAGGTCTATGTTAAGCAGTGGACGTCCTATGGCTGAAATGATGATGATATAGTAATTTAATAATTATGCATATATCATCTATAAATCATTTGGTATACGTAATCGTATCAGAACGTTTTAAGTCCACTTGCAATGACCTTTTAAAAATAGAATCGCATTATATCAATTTAAAACTGTTGCTAATTTAAGCAGCTGTATGAACTTAATTCCATCATGCATCTGTTGCATAAACGGTAAAGAAAGCATTGAGGACAGCTGGACACTCAATGATAACTAGCAGTTTATATGGTCTAAATTATTCACATTATGCTCTAACTTACTACAGAATGCAGTTGTTAACTTGATTAAGATGTAAGGTAAAGTGACCCGCATATAAAGGAGTTAGGACTGTTATGAGCATTCCATCTTCTCGTTCCTTCTGTGTCCAATTTTCCCTGTTAATAGAGGCGCTACAAGTTCCATTCAAAAGATGTTTTTTAATCTACGACACAAATTAAGGACAAGGCCGGACTGGTAATTGGACCCAAATAGTTACGATCGTGTGTATGTCAACAATCATCAAGAACGAACATATGCGACCCATGCGATAAATTATCTAATAAATAATATTTTTGTTACAGATTTCGTGCTTCAGCTGAGATTAGTTGCAAAACTGGAAAATTTATAGCCTTTCCAAAAGGTAATTTGATGCATTCATAACTCTCATTGATTTTATTATTACTATAACACTTGCTCCATTGAATAACTGTTGCATGCGATTACTCCTACGCCTATAAATTGAACGAAATTTAGTATCTGTATCAAAGAAGCCTACGTGGATCGCACATTGCTAGGCTTTCAATAACCCTATGAACTAAGTACCTATAAGTTAAATGATTGTGTAAGGCAGGAAAGAGTTAGCGCCAGTAGTGGGTATATATCGATTTAAAATTAGAAAAACTCAATAGGTACTCATGTAGAACTTAATCCTTCTACCAATGGTTATAGAGGGTATTCTAGCTACTGAGTCAAGATGACTGGAGGATTGCGAATGCTCAAAACAGTGCTCAGTGGTCTAAGCATTCCCCCTGTAAGCGGGTTTAAGTCCCGACTGAACATTCACTTTTCCATTTTAAAATTGATTTGAATAGTTAGTATATTTGGTAATGGGCCATTGTCAATGCACACAGCAAACACACTTTTATATTTCAGAAATTCATTTGTTATAATATGTCTGTTATAGGAATGACATTCAAATTACGGATCTGGTCATCCAACTAAGCTAAGCTGCTAAACTTGAATTGCTCGGTCTTAAATGCAGTCATATTGCCGTAATAAACTTATACCTTGGTTCTATAAGTAAGATTGTTTTCCTGATATAATTCTACTAATTTCGTGACAAACTACAAGCAACAACAGAGTAGGTACTGAATTTGCAAATTCCATCCAAATCATGCATAACACCATTGTCCATTTGAAGTTGATAATAATAATGTTGAATTACTTTGTCACGGAAACATTTCATTGACGTACCACACATTCAAGGTGCCGAATGAAGCGAGACGCACTCGGCGCAAAAACAAAAAATTATCAATTCAATGGAATGTTTTGGTGATGCCATCCATGGTCTAAAAATAGTTACGACTGGCACGTTCGAGAATTGCCCACTATCATCCTGTCAAGAGCCAGGATGGAAAATTGGTCTCTCAATCCAACATGTGCCAGGATCTGCGTTGCCAACAACACCAAAGACAATTATCCTTGCAGCTTTAAGAGGGATATCCAAGTGAAATTAATAAAAGTGGCCATAGAAGAAACCAGAAACAAAGTGTTTCAAAAATTTAAATAATAAAGAACTAACCACTTTTTAAAGAGCTGTAAGTAAGTACAGGGGAGAATAAAATTTCCAAACAGTCGATGGAAGTTTCTGTGATCATTTCAGCTGTAAACAGGTGCAATTGAAATTGGGCCACTGTGTCGTCAGTATATCATAAGTGCTACTATTACTGACAATCAGACGTCGACCTTGCTGCTCGTTGTCGCAAATCGTGGGGAGGCGCAGATTGTCATTCTCCATTCCGGCATCCGCCTTTTGCACCTCGTCATATAATACGATTTCTGCATATAGCAGACGTTTGAAAACATGTTATGATAGCTCAGATTAGTGAGTAAAAGTAAATAAAAGGAGTACAATCATATAGCACAGACACATCGCACTTGCTCACCACGATTTGACTAAATGGAGAACGATTTGGCTCGGCTCAACAAATTGCCGTAACCAATATAAGTTATCTTCAGCTTTAAGCTGTCAGTTTTCACCCGGTCTGACATATTGTACTTTCTAATGTTTGCCGTTCAAAGTGTGTTTTTAGTCCACGGTTTTCAAGTAACGATTTTATTTTTAGAACGTTTCAAGATCAAGTTTTTGTAACAAATATACTTTTAGGATGTTTTATTTTAAGATACAAGCAATAATGTCACACACATAAATATTGACACATAATAAAATATAGTCAGTATGTTTTCGTTGACATAAATAAAAGTAGAAGCTTTGATGGATTAGTGGTGGTGGACCGGTCCTAGATTTCCATTTTCACTATAACAGTAGTGACGTGACTACTCCTAACACAAGTGATTTGGCTAAGTTGGATAGATTTACATAAATACTAGTAAATTCGATCACTACTTGAGGAGCTCCACATCTATATCGCGAGTCCATAATAAACAGATAGGCCTATATTCAAAAACTGAAGAAAAATAAAAGAAGAAGATCGAGTGGCATGATATATTTAAAAATGTTCTTTGGAAACTTAGCTACAAGTGAAGGTAATAAAATAGTACCTAATAAAAACGAGTACTCCAAATATAAGATTACATTATTAAACTAGTTACATTATTTCTTGTCATCAAAATAAGTTGTTTAGGGAACAGGTTACGTAACTTGTTGAAAAAGTTGTCATTCAACCGGGCATGTTTGGACTGGACACACAACTTTGGTTGGTAATGCATTGTCATCTGTGTACACACTGGTAAGCATAAAATGTTCAAATCATAGATTAAATTTGAAAGTATGAGCTTCCGTTTTGAAATTGATCAAGTAATTCTATCCTTATTACGAAAGATATTTAAGATAATGAAACTTACTTAAATGAAAGTTACTAATGCGATTTTAGTTTACAAATGCAACTAATCAATAGCAGATTTGCGAACAGATGTAAATAAAAAATAGATTGTATCAAACATTTTTCGTACGAATAAAACCAGATGTTTTAAATCGCGATAGAATTCGTTCAAATAGTCTTAATTTTTATTGTGTAAACATTTGCGTAAACTTCCCACAATGTCATATTCCGTAGAAGTTTAGCTGACTTCTTGCCGAAATTTTGAGTACTGTACAGACATAAGACAGTTTGAATACTTTGAATTGTATCGTCATAATCTATGCTAATTCATAAAAGTGAACTCAATCGTCTGTGTTACATTTTCAAGTCTACACCTAGTGGTCGCGGGTGGCTGCTACTTAGTAATAAATATTTCGCTCGTTCATTTAACCCAGCTTTAAAGTAAATTGCTAACTTAGTAAGTATCGCCGTATACATCATTTAGAAGATCGGCGGCAGGTGCGATGATACGCACTCTATCCGAGCTAGTGTTAATTAGCCCCTTACCGTTTGATTTATTACTTAACTTTGTCCGCAGGATAAACGTGCTTAATTTATTTCAACGCGGACCAAGATCGATGACGGTAAATTGTAAATATAGTTTAGATCTAATAAATATATGGATGGTTCCTACACTTACTACAGTGCCTTAGCACTTGAATCTAGATAACTTATAAATTATTTTGTGAGATTATTGTGCTGAAAACGAAACGCAAGATTGTGAAATTTACTAAAACTAGGCATGAAAAGGTGTAGAAAAGAATTTGAAACCACATGATAAAACTTATTGAAGTGGAAGAAACAAAATCAATAAAATAATACAAATCTAACAAATATAATTTACAACTATGTCAACTTCTGAGTCGAAACGGAAATGTCAGCAGTGATACAGAATGTAATTACCTGTAAAGCAACATTGCTGTTATTATCATGGAATAGATATCTCCCAACACCGTCATGCATTGCGACCATGGCGGTAGCGAACTCAATACGAACAAATAGTGTCCGTCCGAACGGAACTATCTCATTCATAATTTTAACCAGCGGAAGTTAACGGTATTTGAAAAGCATTACTATGAGCGAAAATTTTGTAGCATCTACTTCCATTGACAGTTGTTAAAGTAATCGAGGGAGCTGTGGTTACTGTTATGTGAGACAAGTTGTTTGCCGATAATTGCGCGACAAACATGAATATGCTTATGGTGCTGCACAGGCTATTACTTACCGTTTTGCACATTTGTAATATAAACAAATCTAAGAAACAAGTCAATAAAGAGATGATGTTACAGATAATCTATATTGTTTGACTAAACTAAAACGTCTGTAAACAAAAGTTAGTTTAGGTCTTTTCATGTTATTTCTTTGTAAGTGCCCTTTGTTTGCTTTTGTAGATAAACGTAAAGCATGCAACAATTTTCCTATCGTAAACGAGAACTCGATAAAGATTGTAAGCTTGTAAATCTACAATAAGTTTTTCCAAAAATCCTTCTACCCGTGCTATTTCTGGAATAGAACTCAGATGATAATTCATTTTATTGGCACTCATTGAGCTCGTAATTGTATTTTCAATTGTCAACGTCTACAAAGCTAAAGGCGACGCGATGTCGCGAGGTTGTGAACAAGCCACAAAGCAAGTCAACCCGCATCCTATTGTTTCAAAAAGCTTTGAAGAGATGTACAAGTATGCACTCTATCGTGTGAGTCAGTGGCGACTCGCGGCTTGGTCAACGCCATACCATATATCAACAAATTATACAAACAAAACAGATACAACATTCGACACATGCCGAATTTTTCCTTGACACGAGTAACTTTGTACAACTGATTTACATGTTCTTTTATTCATTTTCCTGTTTGTTAAGTTAGATCCAGTGAATAACATCATTAAAAATGAGCATTGTAATACATATCTGAGACCTCATAATGCACGTTTTCTGTATGCCTAGTATTGTAATTTGGTGTACTTATTCCCACGCTATCAGCTGGTTTACGCACCAGCGCGCACACGCAACGGGCCGCAACACCGTCTGACGCTCGATTACAACCATATTGATTTTACAATAAGTATATACAATAAAAATAGCAATAAAAATGTGCGGTCAACTTGCACCATAGACAAGCCAGTTACTTATAATAAAGATAATGAATTATGGACAGTTAGCAGCGGTACACGATGGCGCCCGGGAGAGCAATTTGCTGCGCCGCAAAAACTCATATCAGCAGCGCGGAATACGCTGGACATAACGTTGGTTGCATTGTGCCGCATGTACCGCTAACTTATTTTTATAAAGATAAATCGGGAAGTATACAGAATCCATCATGAATAAGTATGATTTCGTTTTATAAGACTTACAATACCTTCTTAACGTTATCAAGTGAAATCACTATTGTATAAAACAAAAACAACGAAGATTTGTAACGGCATCTACAAATTCCAATTGTTGGCACACCGTTACAAAACCTGTGACTTTATAAAATGATAGTGACTTGTAGATGTAGTGAATGTAGATCGACAATATGAAGTGGCAAGCGTGACTAGAAACTGATGCAGCATAACGCGACCTTGCCTCTGCTTTCTCAAGGTAGATAAAAAGAGGAAATAAATGAACAAATCCATACACATTTAGAATGAAGAGACCCGGGCTCATCTAATCCCAGTTATAATCTATGGAGATAACGTAGCCGATAATGTTGTATGATTTCGTTGTGGCCCATTCAACTAACACCCGACTGTGAAATTATATAGAACTGCAACTTATTTGATCGCAATAACATGATAAACGGAGAAGTTGATTATAGAGGGTTATGAAACGAAATCGCAGTAATATTCAGTTCATACACAGTAAAATGTATATATAATGTAATATTTTTTACTGTCGTGTTGTATAAAGGACAATTGTATCTTAGAACGGAAAAGTTAAATAACGTACTCATCATTATTTGTAGTCATAAAACAGGTATTGTAATATTTAAGTGAACACTTTTCTTGCGTCTTTCTCATGATGTTATTGTTTCAAAACCATTAAAAAGTAAATTACACATCCAGAAGTCACGAGGCAAATTACTATATACTTATTTAATAGTGTATAGATGCACACATTAATTCTTAGTCGTATTGTAACGGTCTGTACCAGTACAGTACAGAGCGACAATTACCTACTTAAGAACTCCCTCTCCCTCCCCAAGAAGTAAACCGTTAAATAAAGTAATAGCTTACACTACTAGCAGTAAAGTTATTGAAAGTTCCTTATAGAACTGTAATATATACTGTCGTATATTAAATTAGCACAATGTTCGACTTACCCCGAGTTAGTGCTTACGTTAACGGAATACATATATTTGCATTGTATGTATCAAACACAACTGGGTTAAAAGCTTAGCGCTGTTCCGCAGGATCAACAGGACAATCGCAAATAAAGCATGCTTAGAGAATAGGCAAGGACGTACCTTTATATTTTACGTTATTCGAAGAGTTTATATAATTTTGCATATTCTAAATTTAATTATGTATTTGCCCCATTCATATTAACAGTGACCTTTATATACTTGGTTCATTAAACCTATTGTGACATTTAGAATGTCTATTAATATCTAGACAGATATTTATATAAATTTTTCTTTTATGGAGTTTATAAAATTAGACTGGACAGCTTTACGCTATGTGACAAAATGTCAGTGATAAATTTCTATAAAAATGAAATGCGCTCAATCTCAGTCTTATAAATGCTGACTGAAGGATCAAATTAGCCGTTATGATTTAACGTTATTACTAAACATAAACCATGAATTACTTACTTTTATTACATCATATTATACAGCCGCTTTATTGAGCTAGAGGGGACAGTAATCCTGCCTAGTATTATTGATTCCTTGTCGGTAATACGATTACTGCTAACCTATTACACCGTGAGGAGCTTAGCTAACGTTAAAACGATTAAAAATACATAAAAGAATATTAGTTTTAAAGAAAACGCTTATATAATATACTATGCCTACCTACTTAAAACCCGATGTCCTTGCAACGTTATTGTATTGTTGTTTTGATATATTTACGTCATTAATATCTGAACACGAAATCTCAAGTCATCCCAGTAAAAGTATCTAAACTCATTAGGTAAATTTAAGATTTTGTATATTCAAATAACCTTTTTTGAAAATTTGGTGACAATTTTATTGATTGCCATATTTTAAAGTTTTAGCGCGGAGTGACAGAAGGGACATAGTATAATATGTTATTATATATATTTTTCCGTATGACATGTTTTTGATGCACTAATGTTAGATAATAATTGTAAACTGTAATAATAATTTGCACGCCGTATGTGGTAGGATATGCAGCAACATAAAATTATTGTAACACCTTGATTTTGTACCATATTCATGCAAATAAATTAACTTGAACTTGAACTTGAACTAGCTTCCGATCCTTAAAACTATAATTACAACTTTGATGCATCACATAGATACAATTTGCGCTTTAGGAACTTATTTTATGAATGTGACTCACTTATAAAAAGCGACGTAGTTATAACTGTAGTTAAGAACAAGATTAATGATCTCTGTCGGGACAATGTAGCGTCGGAACTAAAGATAACAAAGTATCTCAAGTGTTCGGTTCAAATAAATAATAGGAACGAACTTTTAGTAAATTGTATACACAGAGCTTGCTGATGTGTATGAACTTTCTCGAGACAGATGGATAATAACAGAATGAAAAGAAGCATTCTATTCCCACGTGACAATGGCGATAACATTAACTTTCGTAATAAGTAGTCGGAATTACTGATTAATATGACCGAACACTGAAACACTTATGCTCTATTAAAATGTTAAACGGAACGAATATTAAATGAACATGTATGGGGTATTCTCTGCCTACATAGCACCAAATAAATACTGACATTGACATAGACACTGAACATGTGCTTGCTATTTAACCATGGCACATCGGTTCCGTACTTATTCATGATAATATGACCTCTGATGCAGTCACCACAACCACTTCGGTGAGCATCATAAAATTTTACTACCCACAATATTGTTACAAAATACAAGTTTGCCTTTACTCGAATGATGTCATCTATGTAAAATAACCTTTGTACACAACAATTTTGCCATCAACATTTAGCGATGGTACGAGTCGCACTCTGCATTTATGATGGTCGACCTTTTGTCCGGGTAAAGTAATGAGACAAACAGAGGTGAACTATTTATAGTAAGCATCACTCGTGAAATTTAAAATAAAATCTTAATTGAACTTACTTGTTAGATATTTTGGAAGAATAATAAAAAAATGCTTTAGTATTCAAACGAAATTGAGCAAAAAATACAATGAGTATGTTGAACAGTGATGATTTAGTGAAGTGAGGCACTCAGACGAAAGATTTCCCGGTTTTGTTTGTAGTTTCGTCTCCCCTCGTCACATCGAGAGCTGTTCAAAAACACCCAGACGGAAGGTATTGTGTGGGAAGGAACGTATGGGGTGTTTAAATCGACTCATTAGAGCCACCGCTGAGTAATTGTCTGAGCTTCCTTTCTACATTGTACACGCTATCATTTCTAATTTCACGGGGAGTCTGTTATGTAAGCGGAATTGCTTGAATGCGAGAGATAGAATCATGTCGAGAAATGATCAGTTTACTTTTCATGTAGTGTTTTATAAAATTTAATTTTTTTCTGCATGTCATAGTTACAATACACATATAAATAGAAACGAGTTTCCATAGAATGGTATCTGACAATCGATTTTACTAGGTGTCATATTGGCGGGCGTACAAAGATAGCGTTTGGTCACGCTACGTGCCCTCGCAACAAAAGGATTCGGTAGAATTGTCGGAATAAGGCTGAAAAAATAATTCAGTCAACAGTGACGGTGGCAGTGTGACATAGCTCAAACTCAACTAGTTTCGAAATTTACATTCTATGATCCGTTCTGATATAGCGCACTTGGATATTCGAATATGTACCTACTTATTACTTGGTCGAAGATAGCATACTTAGGGTTGAAACCCAGAAGTACCGAGTCACTATACAAATAAGTGAATAATTGTTATATGTTAAGTAAGGCACCTGTCAAAACAAAT
The DNA here is from genome assembly GCA_963691645.1 of Pelosia muscerda. Taxonomy (NCBI): domain Eukaryota; kingdom Metazoa; phylum Arthropoda; class Insecta; order Lepidoptera; family Erebidae; genus Pelosia; species Pelosia muscerda. Next base: position 14,598,558 of record OY829100.1, read on the forward strand.
TGTATGTGATTTATAAGATTTCTATTTCAAAATCAACATTATTCAAGTTGATCAAGTAACAAAGAAACGGGTTGTCGAAATCCAGAACTTGATATGACCGTGTCAAGCGATATTTGAACTTAACTTATTAAATTGAAATTGAATTGCATACAATAAAGTGAGAATAGAGGTTGGTTATATGGTAGGTTATAGTATTTAATAAGATAAAACGGATAAGTCCATCGAGATTAACTTAGAACTAAGCTTACCTTTATTTTAATACCTTTCATATTGATCAAATATAAGGTGACTTACCTGAAAATAAAAAGAAACTAGATTAATATCAGACCTACGAGTACTATGACTAGACTGAATCAGTTAGTATTGAAATGAATGCATAGATATACTAGAATTATTGCTCAGAGAATAATGACAGTAGAATTATGGTTTATCTTAAACTAGTAGATGATTAAGATTTTCACACATGAGTAGTCATCATTGTAATTTTGTTGCATAGGTACCTATTAGGTATATTACCTTATAACTACGGTCATGTGTAGTGTATCTGTTAATTTCAAAAACGTTCACTTGTAAAATCTTCTTGGATTTCGTAGAACCGTAGTTTTGCAAAGCCATAATTAGTTCATTGGGAATTGAGGTATTCAAAAGAAATTTAAAGCACAAGAGCTAATAAAAATAAACATAACATTTCATAGATGCTGCGTGGCACATTTTATTCCGTAGTACCAAAGCAAGATAAGAGGGTACAAAAATAAGATGAAATGAAATAACTTATTATAATAATATATTGTTTCTGTAACGTTTGGAGAAATATAATTATACACGCCATCATAATATTAGGTACAAATATTTTAAACGTATTAATTACATGTATCATGATATAAGAACAGAATAATATAATTTATGATCCAATTAGCTAGTACGTTTCGTTATTAGTTATTATCCTGAAATATTCATCTTAATAGTATTACTACAAGTATAAAGCAAATTACTACGGTACAATTCAAATAAGGTAAGGCTTTGTTTGTGTGCCACAATGGGGGAGCAAGAAAATATTTTCTCATTTAACTTTTATAACCAACTAGCGACCCGTGTCCTGTGTCCCGCTTCGCCATTTAAATTACTGATTTTTAAGTAAGCATCCGAGATGCTATATTTTTATAACCTTTCTGAGGTGTACTCTAAAGATATTACCGAGATAAACGAAAAATTTGATGCAAAACCTCATCTCCTGTATCAACAATTTGCTTCGGGCGACTTGGCTTCACCCGAGCGATCTGTTTCTCGTAACTTCATGAAGAAAATTGAGTTTGAAAGCGATCGAAACACGGTAGAGTCCCTTCATAAAATTATTCCGTGTAAGGTATTTTATATATTTATTTACATACGAGTAGGTAGTATGTATGTTATAAATTTATTACCATAGATTTATGTAGGTATTGAATTATGGACACTGTATATTTAACTAATTACATTGATATAATTATTTTAGTTATTAGGTATATTTTTTTATATTTCTCGAAGGCATGTTTACTACCAATTACAAAGCGCAATAGGCACAGAGAACGACTACTTTTATATCTTGTGAATGTATATCTAGATAAAAGTTTGGGGGTTGGCCGGGACGATTTATTACATTAGGGTGATATAAATGATACGATATTTTTGGTCGTTGCTAGTAATAAAAATTCCAATGCAATCGAGAATAACAATAAAGCATAATTATAAAGAACCTATGTAAAAATATGCTTCATACATTTTATATACTCTTTGAATGATGTTACGAAGAAACACCGCATTCAAAATTATTTACTCTCATTATAAAGTTTTCATTTTACGCCACGTTTTCATGATTTTGCCAGCTATTTTACGATTCTTTTATGTTAGGTACTTGCACGGGCTTGTGTACAACTTACGTATCTACGAAAGTTGAGTCGAACATTGATTACACTTACACATAATGAACGCACAGAATGTATAATTGTAATACAAGGAGAAGAACTCGTATTAGTCTAGTTTATGTTATGACAACACTACTTTTATTGGTTTAAATATTAGTGAATATTTTTTTTAATGTAACCATTCACTTTATACTTCTTTTATATATCTGCTACTCATACACATTTCGACTCATGCGCATTCTTTTAATTATAAATAGCTTATATTGAGGTCGACTTAAAATATAATCTTTATTCATTATTCAAAAATAGATAATTGAAGCTCACCAAACATTCGAGGCACTTTTATTACAGCATGATCGATTACATTAAATTGATATTAGTCCGTAATAAAATGTTAATGTAAGGTAATAACTCTAGTTTTATTTTGTTGCAGTTAAAAAATGAAGAAAAGCAGAAATTGTCAAAGTGGGTGGTGGGTGGTACTACTGACAGCTACTTTAGCTGTTACAGTGGCAGCTGAAGCTGGAGTCGGGCTGTACAATGCTAATTTAAAGCAAGTTGTGACTTCGAGCACACTAAAGTGGACTAACCTGAAGAAAGAATCAATGAATAATTATGTGGTCGGGGCCGAATCTGAAAAAGGTACAGTATTTTCCTTAATAGTATAAAGATAAAACGAATACGTATTGGCTCGTTGTCTTATAGAATATTTTTTTATTTTTTTCAGGGCCTATTTACCTTTGCAGAGCTCGTCATGAAGGTGACATGCTTTTAGGCCAATTGAAGCCAGATTATACGTCCTGCGCTGTTTCCGGCAGCAAGAGCTACAATTTATTTGAGGTGCTTGAAAACATCGAAAATGCTTCTTTACTCAATTGGATAGATTGGGTTAAATTTCATAGTAAACCTAATGGCGCTGTAGTTGTAGAGTCTTCAGCAGATTCCGTATTCATTGGTCGCATGAAAGCACAAAGTGGATATTCACATTATATTGGTAGAATCGCTTATGAGAGCGTGATCGGACATTTAATTACGTTTGACGATAAGAACAATGAAATATACGAAACTCATGGCGAGATATTGAAAGAAATTGAACCTATAAGTTATAAATTAGAAAACGTCGTTCTAGATCTGAATACTGAACACATACGTCAAACAGAACCTGAAGTGTTTGAAGAGAGAATTCTTAAAAATGAAGACGAAACTGCTGCTACTGATATTACTGAAATACAGTACGTGTATAACTACACCGTATCTTGGGGTCATGGGCATGGAATAGCTATTGGTCTAAATACTTCGATAGAAATGGATAGTGGTACATTATTCCCTCAAATACAGTGGGCTAATCAGTATACCGAAAGGAGGGATGAACTGTACAAATTGGAAAAATTCTTAGAACCTGGCACGGCTTGTAACGTCACATTTAGGGGTAACCTGACAAATCGCGATGTACAGTACACTGCTAAGTTAATAACCTTCTATAAAGATAACGATCCAAGATCAAGGCTAATGAGAGGTCAGCGTATCGAGTATACATTGGAAGTAGAAGCAATTTATGGTGAAATATATTTCATAGGTAATAATAGCTTGGTACCAACTACTACGACTACCACTACCACTACAACAACTACTACAACCACGACGACTCCAGTACCAGAAATACCACCGCCCGCCCCTGAAGATAACGATGTGGCTTCCATGAAAAAATCTAAAGATCCTGAACAGATGGGTAATGATATCATTAACGAGAGCGGTGAAAGTATGGAAAAAGCAACGGTGCCGAAAGAAGATATCAAAAAGTCTGTTGCTGGTGGTCTCGGCAGCAACCCTAGTACCGGAAGTGCCACAAGTATCGCGATTGTTACATTCACATTATTAATTCCAACGCTACTTTTAGTTTAAATTGACAAACTACGTTTGTAAATAGTCAGAAAATATCACTAAAGTTAAAGTTGCTTAGTAGTTTAAACATGTATTTACGTTTTGGCAAAGGAGCTTGATGCTGTTGTTTATAGATCGAGGCGTAAATGAGTACATTTCCCTCGGTAACATTGTGTAAATGTAAATATTTTTGTTTTCTTGACATTCCTGTTATGTGATTTCATTCCAACATGTAAATTGTGGAGCCAAAATTAATCGCATAACTGTAAATAAATATACCTATGTGTAAATAGTTACTGATATGGAAGCTGCAGAGCGGCTGGCGAAGTGTCACTTTATACAATGACAACGGGGGACATCGTAGATAGGGATAATGATATGGAGTGAAATAAGACGCTGTTACCAGACAAGTTGTAATAGAACCACACAATATGTACCTTACAGAACAGATGACCCACAATTGTGATATTCAAAGTGAAATTTAAAATTCTAAATCAATTTTAAAGCTGACGAATGTTACCTTCAGTATATTAAATGTACAAATCCTGAATTATAAGAATCCTTCATAATTTCAATGAAATGAATGTCACCTGCATGATGTTATTTAACGTAAAGGCTAAAGCCGATTTAGTTTTGTAAGAAATTGTTAGTTCGCAAACAGTTATGTATAAAGTTTTAAGTAATTAATTTATTCTTAAAATATGTTCCGTTACCTAATACCATACATTGTCTAGGTTCGATGTTTCAGTAAGTATAAAGCATATAAAGTGTTTTAAAAAATATTTTGTAAGATAACTGATTGTTATGCTTTAATTCAGCTTCAGTATTTAAGAAATTATAAAAGATCTAATTTTTGTACAATATTTTATTATGCCGTTTCGGTTTTGTATACTAGACGCACATGAATACATATTTCGTTTCGCTTTATAGTGATAAGCACATCCTTTAGTACCTCTCATTTTCAATATTTGCTTAATTCAATTGTTATTATTAATTTTAAGTTAAAAGAGTCTTAGAGCCAGATTAAAGCGATATTATTATTTTAGAGTGTTTAGTGTTTATTCACATATAATTTATTTTGTTTTTATTATCTTTTTATATACATGTATCACATAATGAGAAGATGGTTATACCTAAGTTTAAAACACTGGGCTTTTACAGAACATTTAATATACATATTAATTACAATAACTTTGTTGTCTGTACCAAAGTTATAAGTATAAGTGTCTACATTTCATAGTTTAGGCCAATAATGCATTAAAATCACATCCCTCCGTCAAATGGACTCGTCTACTAGTTAGTCTTTAGATTCAAATAACCTTTAATAGTTTTGGAATCGTTTGGTAGTAGTATGCTTAACGGACTTTTGTCAATGTGTAAAGAAAATGGATGATATTTTTGTATGACTTGAAATCGATTGTAAGTGTTTGCCTTAATTGTAAGTAATCTTCAGCTTCAGATTATCTTTCAAATGTCTAGTTTCGAGTTCTATTTCCTATTTGTGGAATAATAGATTAGTTTAGTTTTAGAAACGGCAATGGTATATACCTTGGTTAATGTTATAATTTTATGAATGCAACGTCCCACCTAGTGTACCATTATTGATTAAGATTAAATATTATAAAACGTATATAATTATTTATTGGTCACTTTCAAAAGCTTTCTTGGCTTCAGGAAATTTTTGTCGTAATTAGATGTTAGAACTATTAGGAAGTACTAAGTAAGGTAAGACACACCTGAAACATGATTAAAATCTATTGATCGAAGTTCGATGCCTAAATGTTCAACGTCTAATATTTTAGAAAGTCGCTTATATGCCCTGTTAGGTAGAAAATCTATTCCATAATATTAAGGCATGTTTTATTGTTGTACCTATATTTATAATTGAAATAGACCCTGCTAATTGGGTAGATATTATGAATGAATCTCATTACATCAACATTGTTTTGCGAAGCATAATTGTGATGTTCCATGTAAGTTTACTTTGTTCAAATTCAATAAAGTGTAACTGAAATAAGTAGTCGTTTTGATTAACCTTGAATAGTTTTATACTCGTACATCTATAGTCTATTCAGCGAAGGTTGTCTCAAAATTTTAACGAAAATCAGTGGTATATGATTTTAAACGTTTATTTATAAATTGCAATTGTGGATTAATAAAAAAAGTAAAACAATTACAAAATCCAACAATATTAAAAAAGAATAATATTAGATTGAAAGCTGTTTGTTGGGATCAATACATATAACGGTTTCAAAGATATTATTTATATTTCACAAGGGTAATTACCCTCAAGCAACGGATATCAGTAAACATTCGTAATACAATACCCACATCGTACATAATAAGATTTCAATCACGAGTTTTCTATTACATACCATAATAATATGTAACGGAAATATAAGCAGCACAAATATCGTGATCCGTTGCTTAAACGCGTATTTAGAAAGAGTGATCTAAGCTGTGCATTTAGATACATACTAAATAACCACACCTGTATGCAAATAGACTGGGTATGACTTCACATTTATTAAAGTACCTATGTATGGATTTATATATAGACGACAGTCAACTTGAGATGATTATGAGATAATCTATAGGTACCCACTATGTACCTACATCAATATTATTTTAAATCTAGTCTGATGGAATATTTATCTTTCCTGTTAAGTTATATAAGTATGTAACAACAACCAAGTTTAGCTTTTCTGACTATAGCTCAGGCTAAAGAGACTTATTACATAAACACAGACATAAATATGTTTAGATGCAACAGTATTCTGAATAGCCGTCAGAATACTGTTGCATCTAAACAAATTTATGTCCCCCAGCTATTAAAGACGTTTCTTGTAAAGTGTTGTATTCCTGAATTGGTAAACATTAGAGGCTTTGTAGACGCATTAATGTGAGACAGCCCGACAATAGCCTGGGGGAAGACGGCGCCTCAGGGTCTCATTGTATTTGGCTTAACGGAGCGTAAAGGAGTTACGTACCGATGTTCGTACAAAAAGAGCACTCGTGCAATTTAAAATTCCAGATTGCTTATTAAAATATTCAGGAAAAAACACACCCCACCTGAAAGCGGTGGTCATGGTGGAAGCCACGGCCAACGACTTGCAAGAACAGAGTTCTAGCTGACGTATAGCCAAGCCATGTAAAGAAATGAAGGAGATAAAAAGAGTTAGAGACCATCAGTAGGTTTTTGTGACAGTCTATGCTTTGGACTGTCGCAACATACTTATATAAACTCGATATTAAGAAAATAGTACTCTGTAGTCAAGACGTATTATGAGTGCCAGTACTAGTACGTACCTACGTACGTACGTAGTACTATTATTTATTCTGTGACAGTAGCTACAGCGAGCTACAAAGACGGAGTGTGGCGATATATCAATATTGCATCTCAAATTGCACGTAAAGAAACTGGCCCGTGCTAGTTTAAACATGAAACTGTTACTACAAGTATATAATATTATCTCCCGCGTCGTGAACAGTTAAATAGAAATAGACTTAACTGCAGTAGTTCATACGCAATGAGATAACAACCTGTCATTCCCACGCAATGCTCTGATGTTTGGTACAGGAACCATTTATTGCACGTGCTCGCCCCATTAATATATTAACCCAATTATTGGCTATTACGTAGGTATCAATAAAGGTAAATAGAGGTTGCATAAAAAAGATAAGTACTGATTTCAGGGAACTTGTATTTGTAAGCACTATGTCATCGGTTTGTTATACATAGACGCCTAGACGCATATACACGCCATGAAATGTTGAGATAGCGTTGATATGATCGTAAAAAGTGTATTTGTCCGTACCCCTGTAATTCCGAGCCTAGAAAATATCCCCCGTGCAAGCATTCTTCGGCGTCTATAGCCTTCATAAGGGTTGGGGCGGGCTTACACTACGTATATTAGGTAGGTACGTATTTGAAGAACAGCAGAACTAGTCCAGTAAAATTCAAGGTTTACGACGATATAAAATGGGGAAAATATGACCTGAATGTTCACTTAGGTCTATTTCTACACGAAGTATTAGCTTCAATGCTAAGGACATGTTCTATATTCTTGGAAGTCGAATTTAAGTAACTAAAAGTGAAGTTACGATTTGTAACCGGATGAACTTATATTAATTTGTCATCATCGACTTCATCAGGTGGTTAGTGAAACTTCTAGCGCTACAAATGAATTCATCGTGTTTAGGTTCATTAGGTTGAAAAGTATGCCGTATTGTATAATTCGTAAGAATTTAGGTAACAATACATTATTCGGGTAAACACGTATATTTCATTACATTACACGTTCGTAAATTTTCCATTGAATCCCACTCCAACTTCAATGAATGACTCATGTTCTGTGATTCGTTGAAAGGGCAAAATAGAGTCCTGGATTTCAAGAGAAAACAACAAACATGGTACTAATTACGCGTACTAGAAAACAATGTAGTAAGTTCAGTTCTTAACGGATTTCAATAAGGAGGAACGTTCTCAGTTCATATAACTATTTCATTATGGGACTATTTTATTCCTTCAAAATAGGTTAATTACTTAAAACACCTCAAAAACTTAATCAGCTCGAATCTTTTTAGACCATTGAAGTACTTAAATATCAATCGTATTCTTCGTTTATTGATTTTCACGAATCGAACTTTCGAACGATTGACCAAATTAACAGAAAATAAGTTTTCTGAATCAAGACAGAATTGGATTAATATTTTCTTAATACATCCTTAAGATAATTGTAGCTGTTTTCGAGGACTCAGACTAACGGAGGGTAGCAATATTGCACTTGCTCATTAACCGGATGGTTATTAAAGTTGTAGTTTATGAATTAAAATAACATGTATTCTAGACCACAAAGTTTGTAGGTAGTAAAGCGTAAATCATCGTGAACGATAATGTATAAATATAAAGGCACCAATTCGTAACATGCTGTTAATTATATTTATTGTGGTTGACAGCAGCTGTCATCGGCGTCGACCCTGATGACACGTCATCGCTTACATAACACAACAGTTTAACAATAACCCTATTAAGTAAGTTTTTGATACTTCTCATACAATTAATAATATTATTATCGTCAATAGTGGTTAACCCCATTTCATGTAACTATTAATGAATAAATGAATTAACAAACAAGAAACATTTGCTCTGCACAATTTCATTTAGACTTCATAAGTATGTGAAGTCTAAACGAAATTGTGCAAACTCTGTTGGGGCCATTGATACAAAAATATAAACTTTAGTCATATTAAGTATCTAGAAGAAAAACATGTCAATTGCTGGGCTAGTAATTTTTCAAGAGAACAGTGCAAAGTGTGTACATATACACTGGTACGATATTGAATACATGCCTTTACTTAATTGTGTCACAAGTTTTAGAATGTTTTGTTGATTCTGAGGTTGAACCGCGCCTTATACTCGTATAATTGTCTCATTCAGAGAATCACGAGTATTAAGTCACTCTCAAAAACTTGTATATCATTAAAACCATGACTCACAAGCATCAGTAATAAAATTGCATTATTAAGCAACTAACGGAAACTACACAATCTCAATGCCAATTATCTACCTTGACAATTTTAAAACAGGTTTAGAAATTATGATCAATTGATTAAGATATGAATACAAATGCCACGGGTTTACATGTAACTAGTAAATTATTTTTTTGCATTAGAAGATATGACAACTTTTTTTGTGTACGTTTTGTTGTGTCTTGCGATAAAATTTTAGAGCACCTACCTAAGTTATTACCAAGTTGAGATTAGAGAAATGGTGACGATTTTGTTCTGAAAGTTTATCTAAGAACTGTAATATCTAATTTGTACAGAAATTTAAATTGCTATTTATGCTAAGTAAAGCATTGTACCTACTGGCGTGATGTGATGACACTTTCAAAAATGTATAAACTGGTTCAGGGTCAAAAAATGTCAAGTTTGGGATGGGCAATGATGACTCACCACTCACACCAGGAGGCGGGTCAAACGTACGCTATTTTTAACTTAGTGACGTAACTCAAGATACTAAGGCTTAGTTGCACGAACTATCTGTCATGGTCATGGTCAAAAACAACGGTCACCGTCAAATTTAACAGTTTGATAGTAATGGTTTGGTTAACTCTATGGTTAGTACACAGAACAGAAAAACTAGTAGAAGTGCGACGCGATAGCTGCAGTAGCGGAACCGATGTCGTAAAACTCACACACATAACCGTTAATAATACCGTGCTCTACTAGTAAATAATTGTTTTTTTGGCCTACCCTTTCCGGGATATAGGCGTGAGTTTATGTTATGTTATAATACATTAAAATATTAAATAATTTAAATAAAAAACATGGTTATTCGTTTTACAAATACCTTTCAAATTTAGAATTTCGAAATTGGACCTTCATATTTTAAAGAACTTTCTAAAGGACGGCCAAGGACAGATTATGTAGTTGGAAAGTTCATCGCGGAACAATTCTTTTTGAAATCTATGGTTGGCACTGTTTATGGAAAAAATAAAAAATATATATTAAAAAGTTACTTTGTCTCACGCAGTGGGCGAAATCGCATTTTGCACACTGTTGTTATGCAGTAAAACTTACTTGTTTGAGCTGCCGTACTGAAAAGAGTATTTATGGCATTTCATACTTTGAAATGAAAAGCTTGAATATTTACGAAAAAGTTTAGACGTATTCTTATCAAAAACGTTCATATTATCGAATTTATCCTTCGTAGCATAAATACGCCAACCAATGACACGCGTGTACCGACTACATACCGCTTCCACTTATTTTTGTTTTCCATGTTTTTGTAGCTCTGTTTTTGACAGAATTTGACGTTTGAGCGTGGCTGGTCATAGTTACAACCAAGGCTATGACGTTTTATACCTGACCGTACCGGTCAACCAGCTTTGTCACGGTCAAAGTAAGATCGTGCAACTAAGGCTAAGCATTGTCATCAACTTCCACAAATGGATTTTCGAGGAATTCGTGCTTTTGTGAAATCTTTTTTCTAATACTATGTTTAAAAAGAAGTATCCGTATATCCAAAGCATTCATATAAAGTAAGTGCAATTGGTAATACCTTTTTTTCCCCTTTTCAGAATGTTATAGAGACACCGTATCCTCGATCAGCAGATTAGTTATTTTTTGGAGGAATTTCGACACCGTTTCACCCCACAAACATACAAATGCCCATTACGATCAAGATGCCTTTTCTACACTCGATGTAGCGGCTGAAGTTGATTGAACGCTACAACTTCTCCGCATTGATTCAGATGCCAATCGCAGCAACCTCGTGAATGTGTTGAACTAGATTTTAACGAAATTTATCATATAAAATGAATGCTCTCGCTGAAAGAAACGTGTACTTTCGATACAGCGATCGAACGCAGACAGTTGCTAAAGCACGACATAGCGTATATTTAAATAGATATATTGATGCGGTCACAGAATAACACGTCGCTAATTGATGCTAAAAGAGCGTGTGTCCTAATAATATTATTTTACCTACCACCAATAAGTGGTAAAACATTTAGAAAGTAGGCTTGACTAGGTAGTTTTTTGAAGTTACGTAGACTGACTTCTTACTTATCCTACAATGCATTACGCAATTGGCGTCATGCATTGTATAAATATTTGCGTATTACAGGACGGTCATGTGAAATGTTTGAATACCTATATCGTGAGATCCATTTTTCACAAACATTTTCTCTTTTACATCTTGAACAATATAAAACTAAGATGCTTTGAAGGCTGGAACAATTTTTTTTATCGTAAACACGGGTGTAACTAAGCAGTCGCTACACAGTGGTTTTGATATGATTTGTGCCGATCTTTGTAGTGAAATATAAGCGCGAAGACAAGGCTATATAGCTACCTAACTGTCTGACAGCAACCCACAAGACGCATGGTGATGATAGATACTTTTTCATCATGCTATCTTATGATTTTTATATCGTGACGATAAGGCAAACAGTATGATATGGCATGACATTTTACATTTCTGGCAGAACGCGCCTATACCATCCAAAGTAATAAAGCAAGTTATCATAATAAAAATTGTTTTATGTACCTTGGCATTTCAATATCTACATAATTGCAAATGTCGTAGCTGAAAGTTCATGGCACGGGCATTTCTTTTTAGCACCAGACCTGAAAACACTAATAAACATAACCATTTTGACCCACCGTGCTGCGAGAATATTGTAAAAGTAACAACGATATGAACAAGTATCTGGTCAGTATGATCTTTCTTTTAGCATGAAAACTAATACGAGTGTCGACTGACGTCGGATGACGAAGCTTCGATTTCCGCTCCGTGTAAATATTTGTATGCATGCATGTCTATTTGTATTGGTCAGGGTGGCATTACATATCATATGCCACCCTAACTTAATTGTAGTAGGTACGGCAGCCTCTACAGATAAGATGAACTTTCAATAATAATGATAATAATGGTACTAAGAATTCTCTGGTTATAAGTGCACAGGACTAAGTGTTAACAAGCATCGTACACATCCGGAGGCCACATGTCAAAGAGATTCCCTGAGATTCATTATAAATAAGATTGCTATATATGGTCGGCATCCATTGAGCATGTCCAGGGAATAAGACCTGTAATTGTGGTATACCTAACAGGTACCTAGAGGTAATTGCAAAATGTCCTGGATGTTTTAGTATCCAATTAGAATAAAACTTGCTTTTCGCAATGTACATATTCCTCGCCCCTGGCGCGCAAAAGCAAACAATGAGCTTTCCTACTTTATGAAATTAGGCGGACCAGATGGCCCGCACTATTCTTGTTATTATGCCATGGTTCTAATAAATATTGACATAAAGTTAACAGATTGAAGACATTTCTAATACTACTAAGGAATAAATTATTTGCTACTAATATTAGAAATATAGAGATGGCTAGATATATCTATAGATTATAGATGTGCGTTGTCCATGTGGTGATGAAGAAAGCCACCCCATACCCCATCTCATCCAAAGGGTGCCGTAAGAGGCAACAAAGGGAAAAATACGCAGATGATATTACTACAAGAGGAAGGACAAATCAAAATAAACCCCTGTACCAACTAGACGGTCAGTCGGGCAGTGTAGAAATAGTAGGACAAAGCCTCTTAACCTTGGAAGCTTCACTGCTAGACAAAGGCCTCTTCCAAGGTTAGGTTAGGTTAGCGCTAGGTTTCTACCTGGCACATGCTGAACTGGTCACTCATTTAATGCATTTGTGTACGCACTGATTGCACGCTTGTTGCGGTTTGGGGTTTGAAAGCATGCTTATTATTAATGTACTCGTATGAACATGCTTTCAGTACTTCCAATGCCATTATTGTTAGTTTTGTTTTGTGTCATTTCCTGTACGTGTGACCTATGGCACTAAATACACGTTTCTTTCTTTCTTTCGATAGGTTAATTGATTGATTGCTTGTTACACTTTTACGTGGCATCTAGGTACTACTTATACAACTATGTACCCAATACAAGCTACAAGTATACGAGTATATACCTAGATTTTATAAGAAGGCACCTACTACCTGTATCTGCATCATTTCTAAACAATATGGTAAGCTTACTAGGCTTGCTTATTTATTGCAGTCGTCAGATGTTGAGAACGACCGGTTACCATTTGCAACAAGGTCCAAAATTTTTCAGCAGCCCCTTACGGCTGTGACGTCACATAAATCAGAGAGTAGGGTACAGTAATTCGATAGCGCACAGTGGTCCCTTATACCCTAATGCATAATTTACTCCCTTCTGAGTGTAGTCTTGGACAGAACGTAGGTAATAGCTGTAGTACAGTCACCTGGAATAATATGTATACGTTTTAGAACTTTTTCACATTAAACTTCCGAATTTTACTGTTTCATGTCATCAGGTTGACTTGTCATTTATTATTGTGACAAGGTTCCAAAGTGTATACATATTATTGCAGGTCACCGTACCAACTTCCATCTTGTGTTTCATCTATAATTATTATATTAATGAATTTAATTTTTATTCAACCAAGACAACCTAAATCAAAATCAAAAAGACTTTTCAAACTCAAACTCGTTTATTGCGAAAATGGGTAATTCATAACTATTAAACGAAACTGCAAATCCACAGAATAAATAAAAGTGTTAGATACCTACATACTTACTAAATTATATGTTTTCGATACCACATAATGAGGAACTCCATTCTAGTAATATTTTATCAAATCTGGGAATGAAACCCGAAATGAACGACATCACTAAAACAAACATTAGCCGTTCAAAAGGCAGTCAGAATTGTTGATACCTGTTACATTCTTAAACAGAATTTAATAGTGTAGAAAAAGCAGCAAGTTGCGTGTCAGGCACGTATTACCATTTAACATTAACTTAAAAAGTTCTGTAGGTGTATGTGGACATAATAGTATTTTATGGATTCAATGAAGACATGCGTGTGACTCTAGGAACTATGAACTTACTTTATGATTATTATCTAAACGCACATCTCAAAATAGGTGTCTTTTATAATGTATCTATTACGTGTTTTGATGCTACATGTGTCAAAATAAAATGTACTTATACCTATTTATTATATTATGCACATTTATTTGTAATTGCAGTTAAGACGAGAAAAGAATGAAAATAAAGTTAAGATCTGCAGACATTTTGGATTCAACCTAATTTTGTATTATTTATCGTTGCCTTAAAAATTAAATACAAGGCAACACTTATAATGTTATTCACAAACTTTAAAGTACCTAGTAAAGTGTTCTACCAAAGTTCAGTCGTATGAGTTGCACAAAGCACTTTCCCTGCTTCTTAGTTACCGTTGGATTAAATAACAACTAGGTTCTACCCGCTATTTTACTGCACATTACGTAATCATTAAAATGATATATAAGTATCTCCTGTCTGCAAATGAAAGGAAACGCAGCTGAATGTTCATTACTTTCCTTACTTTGAAAGTTGATCAACGTGAGCAATCTATTCAATAGACTCGTACCTATAACTATGACTTTTTTATCATTGTATAGGTACAGACCCGTAAAATTAGCTTGTGAATTCATTCTGACACTCAGAATACAGTTCTTACTATATACAGAGTTTTGACATACCTAGTCCTATGTGATCAGTCATACTTGTACATGACGGATTTGTTTTTACTGCCAAGGGAGCACAATATAGCCTTTCTATCTAGTACAGTTATCTATACTGAGTAAGCCGAAGCATAATTAGCTCCGGAGAGTCATTTCTAGCGGTTTCTCCGCGGAATTTTCCATAGGAATCAACAACCTACAGAAAAACAATCCATTATATTCATAATTGTCTATTACAGGCACTTTTTCTGAGTACAACTTAGATGAATAAGGCTGAGAACTCTTAATGCCGTAGCAAAAAACTATTTTTTAACCGACTTCTAAGAAAGGAGGAGGTTCTCATTTTGAATGTTTACATTTTTTTAATGTTTGTACGAGCCTAGCTTCCTAACCTGTGGACGGATTTGTTTTTTTTCTGGAGTTATATATTGCGAAATGGTCCCATTTCAATTCTCTGAAGATCTGATGAGGGGTTCAGAGTGTACTTTGCGTGACATATTAACAGTGTGAAGAATTTGGCCATGTGAAAATCAGATAATGTGAAGAATTGGGACTGTGATGAATTGGGCATGTGCAAAATAGAGAATGAGAATAATTAGGACTGTAATGATATTAAAAACCACAGTGTATGGTTTTCAATGTGGTATTTTATACTTGTATGGTATATACCCTTGGTAGGTATATCATACCTACCTAGTGCATAGCATACTAGTCGTATGCAGAAGCTAAAATGTAACCGTTGCATAAATAGCAAGTGTTCCTTTTCACCCGCGGCGCATTCACGGCTCTTTGTGAAGACATTTCAGCTGAGAAACGCTCAAAGGTAGGTTGGAAGCGCTTTAATTATTCTGCACATACAAGACGAGGGAGTTGGAAAAGGGGAAAGGGATCTGAAAGCTATCCCTTGGGAGCCCCGCAGGAAACGTTTGTTTACTAAACGGGTGCAATCGTTGGAATCAACAACCGTATTTGTAATTTGTAAACTCTTAAATGTTCTCACTTTTTCATATCTAATTTTCATGTTTCGAGTTCGCGATTGAGACATACATACGAAAACATAACAAGTGGCTCAAGTGATAAAAAAGGAATCAGAAAACCAATTTTAGTAATATTCTTGTTAATTGAATTCGTATTCATTTTAAACAAAACAAAAAAGATTTGGGCTCGTCCGGGATTTGAACCCGGGACCTCTCGCACCCTAAGCGAAAATCATACCCCTAGACCAACGAGCCGATTGATGTACAGTTTGAAATAGTTGTTTTATTACTTTAACTTACCTTTTATAAGATTATTACATAAATATTTATATTATCATTATACTTCATTGTTATTCATTCGCATTATTAAGATATTCAAGAGATAAGGTTTGTTAAAGAACAGCCATAACAATGTTGTGTTAATATTTCAACAGCGCGCCATCTGTTGGGCAGTAGAAAAGTTATCTCCGGATCTGTGATAGGTACTACTATTTTATAATAAATTTACGACCAGTGTGCATTTAAAAATATATTGTTACAAAATTAATTTTAAAATTATTTATAATTAGTAGGTATTTAGTTAATGTGCGCAGTACAGTGTGTAGTTGTTGTTTGGGTATAAGGAGGAGGAAGGACTGTAGCCACTGTATTTTACTGGCTCTGAGTAGTGTTGTAATGGGTAGAGATGATTTCATTTGAATTAGGTACTTTTTACTAAACGTTTGAGAAAAAGTAAACACTGTTGTTCTGCCTTTTCCTTTTGCCTAAAAGTTTTAATTTTTCAGTATTTTGAAATTAATTTATCAGCGAATTCTACCTTTATCTTTACTTTATATTAATGAAATATTCAACTTTATAGGCCGAAGTTCTACATGAATTACGCGTCATAAAGATACAACAGACCGTTCTAAAGCATATCATTTCATATTAATAGTCATATAGGTCTCTGTAACGGTGTCATTTCACAATACCCATTGCGATATGGATCGCTATCTCGCAATCGGTCGCAATTCCGACCCATTCTTGTGCGTGTTACTGGGTCGATGCGTGTCGGGGACTCGGTTCTGACTCCTTGGGGATTAGAAACACCTAGCAGTAGCTATTGTGATAGCGTACAGTTAGCAAAAACATTGTTATACACGTCACATAGTTATGCCCACGTCATATAAAGCAACAATTTCTAACTAAGCTAAGGTTGATGGTATTCGTGGTGGAGTACCATAAAAAGCTATGTATTCTGCGCGTTTATAGGTGCTTTTAATCTTTTTATAAGTTTCAAAAATTAAAATGCGTACTTGGAACAATAGAGGCGAGTATCCTCCTAAACCTATTCCTAATTAAGTATACTTAACTATGTATTAGAATAGAGTTCACAGACAAACTGTTTAAAACAGTTTTATGAACTATAGGTAGACTGGAGATATAATGGGTATGTATAATCATAAATTTGAAAAAAAGAATAGGTAATTGAGATTCTTTATATATATCTTAAATTATTAAGTACTTATGTCATAGAAACAATTTTTATAGGTCACGGTAGTTCCAAAATGAAACTGAAGCCGTTCATGTTAATCATCATTATCTATTAACGGTCAACATCTGCATTGAAATGACGCGTAATCAGCTCATCATTCTACTGGTGTCATTAGCAAGATGACCTGTTCGTCCAATATAGTTGAAGTTTATGCAGATAGATAATTTAAGTACCCAAAAATCTACGAGTCGATTTCCATTGTTTGTTCTTGTAATTTTGTTATTGAACCAGAAACTTAAGCAATATTCACGCGGGTGCGTGTGAGGCGCGGTGATTTTATAAAGCATTGCCGTTTACAGAATAAAAAAAAATGCTGTATTATGAAAATGACGATGGATGGTAAAACGATCCGCGCTTTACTTTGTGAGCGTGAGAAGCACAGATCGAGATATCTGTGTGGGATACATTGTATGAATAATAAGATCTTTATCAGTTGTGTGTTTAATATAATATATACGTCTTCCTACTTAAGTAATTAAACATTTTTTATTGAGGGACTGTTGAATGCTAACAGTACCAACTCCATAATTTTATGATGAAGTAGGCTTTTACGTACGAACGTATAACATACGACAGTACAGACAGAATGGCAGAATTCTGTCTATATTGTGGTAGTACTTATCTGTGAAAATTATTATTAAATCTATAACCAAACTAAGTAACAATAGTTGTGATTCTCCATTAATAAAAAAAAATTCTTAAGTACATAAACTGTTCAGGAAATAGTAAATCTAAAAGAAAATCTTTTACTAAGTAATGTCTTGTGCTATAGACACAAGTTCGTGGTTTAGCGAGTCTCAAGATGAATACCTTAAAAAATAAGAGGTTTACACCACGCGGATAAAGCCCCGCGCTATTTTTTTTATTAAAATAAAATACGTATACTATATGCACTAAAATTTTAAATGTCAAAAAGTTATACAAAAAGCGGGCTCGTCCGGGATTTGAACCCGGGACCTCTCGCACCCAAAGCGAGAATCATACCCCTAGACCAACGAGCCACACTACTTTTAGTCGAATTAAGTGATCGCGCGTGGCCTTCAAGCTAAAACGTCATAACGATAACAAGTCTGGTGAAAGGTAACACAACATAGCAACAGCAGGTTGTTACGTTAGGCGCTGCGCAAACGTAGACACTTTGTTGCCGACACGGCACACCGCCACAGGAAACCGTAGTTGCTGTGTCCCGTATCGACAATCGGACACAGTTGCCGGTTCAGTAAACTGTTGCTGTATCCACACACCGAATACACCTCCTTCGTTTGCGCAGCTCAGTACTATTGTAGGAAATTTGTGAATGTTGCTTGTGTCTTCAACCGACGACTTTTAGTTTCCAGTTACCGACACCGAACACTTTTTGATCGTCCTGAATATAGTGTTAAGTGGAAGCAACTGGACACACGTATGCGCAGGGAGTAGAATGATTTCATACTTGTTCTATAGAATTCAAATATTCATTAATGAATAAAATAATAATAATAGCTTGTATCTGACACAAGAAACAAAAGTGTCTACGTTTGCGCAGCGCCTTAATGTTATGCTCTTCAATATTCAACCGTTAATATGCGCCTAGCAAAAGGCAGACTAAACAAATGTTTACAACCAAACCAATGCTGCAATGTTATGAAACTGGCAGGTGTACAGGTAAGTAGTGACATTATCTGACCTTGACATTAAATTTAACGATCAGGGGGGTTTGTAGTACCACAAATAATACAGGTAAAATAAGTCTAAAATAGTTTTGATCTATAAGTTGATTTTTTCGAGAGCGACTCCCAATTAATACAAATGAGGTCATGGCGACAAAAAGAGAAAAGTCTGCACCAGAGTCTTATGTTCAGCAGGTGCAACGATTAGCAGGTGGTTGGATTAGGTCCAAGCCCTAAAGGTGTCGGTGCCCTATACCTATACATTTCATACACACACCCCTGTAAAATGTCTTCGGCGAAAACAAAGTTACTTGGTATTATTTTGTGTATAAGCACGTAAAAAATATTATCAAAAAGACATACCTAACGTACATAATTATATTTATTGTGTGTCACCACAAGTCCCTAAGTATACCTACTATTTAAGTAGGTCTAGGTAAAAACGGGTTACGTATACCTCTGACATCAGAAATCGTGTGTATGGAATGGAATGAGAATCAATGCTGAGAACACAGTTGACTTCATTCTATCATGCAGTTAATGTCGCCTTGAGACTATCCGCTATTATTTTAATAACCTACATTTAACAAGCCTTAATAATTGCATCAGAGATACCAGCCACTAGTTTAGCCGTAGTTTTCTTCTACAACTAAGTAGGAGGAACATAATAGCTTCTTGTGAATTAGTAACCATTTTTTTTTTTCTTATTAAGCAAATTGTAGGCTTTATTTTCCGGTGAGGAAATTTCCAGGGATACCCGCCCCGCCGCCGTAGTCAGCGAGGGTGGTGGTTATGTCGGCATTGATCCTACCAAAACCGCACGGCGGCCGTTTCGGGCCTTCTGTTGACGAGGGTAAGGTAGCCTCTGGCAATTGTATGGCTGATTTTTCAAATTAAATATACTAAAAGTTACCTAAATATTGAAAGTTCTTAAACACTTTGAACCGGTTTCGCAAAAGTATGTTATGCTTAGTTTAGGTACCTTTAAAATATAGAGACCTGCAGGTTGTGCCAAAATTATCTATTAAAGTAACATTACAACAAGAGCAACTAATTATAGGAGGCCGCAGATGCAAGATCTCTAATTTTCTGAACCTTTTTTCTAACAAAGAAGTATGGTACTTACTACGACGGAGAGAGGAATAGGATCTCAGAAAGGATTAGGTAAAATTCACTTAGTTATATGTTTGTGTCATTCTCTACTCTAATCCAAGATCTTTATGCCAAAAAAGGATGTTGAAATTTATTAATATTTTTGTTTTTAGTGACTAATTTTATGTAGTTAAGTATGGCGCAATCTTTTAACAAGGTTTTTTGTTATTAAATTTTCATCAAGTCAAGGATATGTGTCTGCCTGGCCTAGGGTGCGGCGCACTCATGACAGTGTGTGTTTTATTTTAATTAAATTAGTTGAGTTGTGAGTGTTGTGACCTAGGATTGATTAATTTCAATTAGAATTTCTAGGTTTCGCTAGTCATTAGAGTTAAATTATCGACTAACCTTCAGTAACATATTTTAAAAAAAGAACACAGCCAATATTTGGAAGAGGAATACGCAATTCATATTTTATTTTGGCGTGGTGAATGGTAATAATAAAATAGTTCTGATAATTTTTATATTCGACACATTGGCGTCGTCGCGTTGTCTGATTTCATCAGGAGTTTAGATCAATAGTAAAATACTCCGTGGTCCTAATACGATGTAAACGAAAGCGAGCAAACTGTCAACTACCAGGGGGCCTAGTCAAAATGCATTAGTTTCGAAATTCGAATCTATGGAATCTGTCGGAATGTCATGTAATCCGATGACAACAAATGTCACTCCCATACATTTTCAGAGCGATGACGAATGTAGATTCAGAACGAATGCATTTTGGCTAGGCCCCCTGGACCTCGATTCTACTAATTCTTAAACACACTACTGAGATTACAAAAAATTCATGGCCATTTCGGCTTAATTTTCGTTCACTTATAGTTCAATTTGTAATGAAAAAAGTTTATTACATCGTTTTATTCACTCTACACAATGCCATTTAATTTTGAACTTTAACGGTATTAAAGTTTAGACCAAAATTAAATGGCAGTTTTTGTAATCTCAGTTCCTTGACAATGGTTGACAATTAGTAAAATCGAGGCCCAGAAAGTTTGTGCTGCTATTGAGAATTTCCTGACAGATAACACAATAACACTTCACTCAACATGGGAATTGAATGACTTCATACATACATAACTGTGGTACTCGTAATGGCCACGCCACTGAAGAGGTTTACTTAATGTACTAGTACCTTCTTAGCCAAATTATTTTTCCGAAGAAGGACCTCCCATACCGGTACTGGCTGTAATGGGGTTATCGCTACAATTGTTTGATGATTGCAGTAAACGGTAATTTTAATATACTCCTACTCAAACTCCAGTTATCATTACGTAATTACCTCATAGGCCACCCACAATGCTGTCTTTGTTCGTCTTCATTAATTAAGTGGGTATATGCGTTCGCTTGACCTTAAGAATCGATAAAAGTTTTTTTTTTAATCAAAGAACACATGTTCAAATATATTTGATGATGGTAATCTTAAGAACAGACATAAGTACCTATATGGCTTTGCTAAATCGTAGAAATTTAGCACATTTTGTCATGTGTATGCTAATTAGCTCGTTGATTTAAACAAAAAGATCAACAGTTTTTGCTGTTTTCCTCAGCTTTTGTCATGTTATCTACAGGGTGGAATTTTGTAATGCCACCTGAAGGGGAAGTACTCTTAATACTGTAGATAGACAATTTCACTCAAAGGAAACATTCCTTCTTTTTTTAAAAGAAACCAAACTGCATTCAATGATTTTTGAAAATTTGCTTGCTGCACCAGGTAATCGAACCGACTAAAATCAATAAAAGTTGCACTCTGTACTTTTATTGCATCGATCGTTAGGGTCATTTATAAGGATGAAATCTCTCTAACAAACTTCATAAATTAAATAAAAGGAAAACAGTTAAATCTTAAATTAATTGTTCAATAGGTCAAGTTAAAACACTTTTATGCATAGATCCATCTGTTAACTTATGTTATTAATTAATAATTGTTATCACTGACGTCTTTCATCCCTTAAAATGACGAATTACTATTGGTGGTATGGAGAGAGATATCGAGACCGACAGGCACCAACTCGGTTTGTACTGAAGAGAATAAAAGAAAATTTAAATAATACGGGTAATTTCAAAAAGCGACGGCAAACTCTTCAGCAGAACAACTTCGATTTTGATCTAAATGTTTGTATCGAAGAAAATGGAGCCCATTTCGAGCAGTTAATTAGTTAGTTTTTGTACATAATTTAAGATTTCATTGTTTTCCTTTTATTTAATTTATGAAGTTTGTTCGAGAGATTTCGTCCTTTCAACTGACCCCAACGATCAATGCAATAAAAGTATAGGGTGCAATTTTTACAGATTTTAGTCGGTTCGATTACCAGGTGCGGCAAGCGAATTTTTCAAAAACATTGAATGCAGTTTTGTTTCTTTTCAAAAATAAAGGAATGTTTCCTTTAAGTAAAACCTTCTAACTACAGTATTAAGAGTACTTCCCCTTCAGGTGGCATTACAAAATTCCACCCTGTATATTTTGTAAGCGTCACCAATCTGGGGTTCAAAAATACAATAAAAACTGACGAATGGTATGGTACCTACATTACAACTACCGTTTAAATTTTCGCGATCAATGATATACCTACATTACCTAGTTAATGTTAACGGGACTTAACGCGATCATGGTATAAATACATACCCTTCAATTTACCTGACTTTTCTACCAGCCGTGGTCAAAGGCTGACTGGCTCAGTAGTGCACGTCCTCCAGTGGCGAGTCCGTGAGGTAGCAGGTTCTTCATTTACTAGCATATTTTAGAGTTTGTCTTTTCTGTGCAGAATAGGCACCGGTCAGTTTGCTCAGAGAGTAGGTACTATGTGTGTGGTATGTGATGGTACATGGAGCAAATAGCAAAAATTTTAGGAATCCGTAGAAGATGCGGGCGGATGAAGAACCTGCTACCTCACGGATTCACCGACAGAGGGCGTGCCACTGCGTGACCACTGACTCAATCAGCGAGTGGCCACAGCCAGTGTAACCTAGTTTAGGTAACTCATTATTCTAGGTGCCTTAGCTGTCAAAATAATGGTTCTTCACGCTAGGCCAAACCCCAAATCATACAAACATCAGACACACAATCAAGGTAGGTACTAGGTACCTCACCACACCAATAAATTAATTAAACATCTCTATTACATCACCTCGTCATAAGATCAAAGAATCATATTCAGTCGGGGTCTCGGTCCATTTATCATCATCTAGATTTGACAGGTCACAGACTCATAGATTAACGAGATTGTCTATAATTTGTATGACATAATTTATGACTACGGGCTTTTAACTTTTGTCTATGCCAGATTTATATGACGTTTGTACTAGACTGTATAAACACTGTAGACACTTGTGTGTGCTGTTCGACCACGATAGGCAATATTTAGTGGTACTAGTATGATAGGTAAGTACATCTACAGTCAATACCTAAGTTGGTTTTAAGTAGTCGGTAGGTATGAGTACCCAATTAGCGCATTATCAGGAGCTTCCTGTGAAACTAACTTGTCAAATCTTTACTCGACCTAATTCTATGAGAAAAATATGAACTATGATTAATTTATTAAGTAAATACTACAAACTCAAACCCTTTTGACTCATAAGAACCACTTCCCAAGTCGAAATCAAAATCTAAGGCAAAACACATTTCTAATTACCGCTGACAATATAAAAAAAATATCGTTTTGCCTTAGATTTTGATTTCGACTTGAGTATCAAATAAATTGTTTTTATTTACAAAAAAAATATTTATCAATATATTGCATATGTTTGCTATCAAAGACCTCTAGGTAAATATTAGATAACTTCGTGGTAATGAAGAGCACTACATATTCATGTAGTTTCACTATTCAATAAGAGATGGCGCTTCAAAAATTTTGTAACAACCCCACCTTAACTAATTTTATTCAAAATTACTGCTCAAACTGAATCTAAACCATTTATATAGAAAAATAATAATTAATAAATTGAATTGTATAATTATACAGAAAACATAATAATAGAAATTATAATGCTTAACCGTATCCAAAGCAAATATCAAAATTATCATAAACCGACGCGGCAACGACGCTACGTTACGCATTTAAACGCTACTTCACGCTAGATGGCGCTGTTAAACGCTTTATCATAAATTATTTGCAGTACTTACCCATTACACCAAGTTGTTGTGGTGACAACGGCGCAGCGTCTCCAGCTCCTGAGCCGATAGAACCGGATGCCAGCGACAACCGCTCACTAAAGCCGAGTGGACTGCTGCGACCACCACTACTCGCAACTGACCCCATTCCTGATTGAAAATAATAAAGAGAATTATTTTTGTTTCGTTGTCAATTTACACTCATACATGCATATAGAGGCGATTTTCAGCTTTTGGGTAAGGCAGAAATGGCCAGCCTTCTCTCATGTCCTTACAATCTCGATAAGCTTCCTGGCAACAAGATGTTGGCATTTATCCTATAATGCAAGCCCAGGTTTTAAATGATTTTCACCTACCTATATATTATTTTCTACTATCAATATATCATCAATTTGAGTAGCGTGTTCCGTGTGGTTGATCCTGACTTATCTGCTCACATACACACACCTTACTTACTAATGTTAATAATTTGTAATTAATTTTCATTAGATTACAAAATAATTAATTTCATTATACATACAATTGTGTGTGTAATTACTACTCTATCTTTACTGTTTTTTTAAGGTGTATAATAAAGAGATATCTATCTTTTTATCTAAATTACCTTTTATAAATCATTGTCATTCCTATAGTAATTCTTAGTTGGGTCCAAAGAGTAGCATTTTGACACCTAAGATTCACTATTTTTTATAAATTGGTATATTAGTTATTCCGGGAGTAATTGTCATCCCTACTAACCTTGATAGGAAAGCCTGCACAAGACATGCCAGCAACAACATGCATGCATGGTCTAGGTAAGTGAGTTTGAGTTCAAGGCTATTGGAATAACTTTTATACCTCATGTCATTCTTTGAGCATTTTTCCCAACCCACTTGGGGTTTCTGTTGTAAATTGTGGACCAGCTACTAACTTCAATACTTTCTGTATACCCCAATATATTTATAATTTGATGAGAATAATACCTCCATTTGGGCTCCTCATTCGGGAAATTCTTTTATTAATTGCCCTTTGTATTCGGGGATTTATTATTGGTTTGGCTCGCCGTCTTGCCAGGTACCTCGACAGCACACCTACTACCACAGCACTTGTGCCCACAACTCCTAGACTCCATAGCACAACCTGAAATAATATAATGACTTGAATGTAGTACTCAGAATCAACCAGTAATTAATAATGTGTTTCTTGAACCAGTAATTAATAATGTGTTTCTTATGTACCGTTTCTTATCATTAGATTTATGACAGACAGATGTTAGTATAAGATTTTTATGAATTGAAATATATGTTTTTGATAACATATATATTACAGGAAAACTAGTCCAGTAATAATTAGAATTAACTTCATTATTGTAGATAATTTATAAGTACTAACCTTCTGTGATGTTGTTAATTGCACTTCACTAAAAGATATAGCTCGATGCCAGTGTTTCAACTTATCTATCAACGGGCTGGCATGTATCAACAGCTGCATTATAAAATTTGAATAGAACTTTTCACTGACTACTATTCTCAGTATAAATATTATTTACAATGCTGATATAATCACAGTTTTTAGGTTATCTGTCAAATGCAACACATAAACGTTAAAAGTATTCTAAGACACTGTAAACAGATACCCGAGCATAATATTTTACTTATTAAACGAAAGTATTGAAAATCACTAACTTATAAGACCACAACAAAGAATACATTAAGGACCAACTTAATTAATTACAATTTAAATATTCGCGGTCTCTATCGCGTCAAATTGACATTCGATAATATTGACAGTGACATGACATGTGCGTACTGTTTCTTTTTTAGTTTTCTTCGTGATTTTATGATATGGTAACTAGGATGCAACTTTTACAGATTTTAGGCGGTTCGAATATCGGGTGTCGACGATAAAGGATGATAGTTGCCTCAGTAAAGAAGTGGAGACTTTGTTAGATTTTTACCACATTAACCAACACAAAACTCACAATTCACTAAAATATTCCACTTTCCTATACTTGTGCGTGCGTTTGTCTAAGCCTATACCTAATATTCCAAAACTCCATCATTTTTACACACAAAAACTCGAATTCACACCAGTATAAAAAAAGCATTGTATGACGCTTTGGCAATACCGCCAAAACTTTGTGGTCCGTGCGTATCATTGATGTATAAGGGGGGGGATGGGCCCTACCTACAAAACGCTGTGTCCTACCTACGTTCCATTTTTATGAATGGACGTTTTACTACGCTAGTGCTGTGCCTTCTACTATAGCAGAAGTGGTCGATTTACGTATACTTATACGATTGTGTTTACTTATCTTTTAACGTGTATTAACTTAACAGGACCGGTAACATGCTACACTTATGAGATAATATTATAATTCTTATTTTTATTATAATTTATAGATTTCTTACTATTCCAAATGACTTTTATTTTTTAATGAATCATACACGTAAACACAACAAAACACAACTGGGACCGAGATAAATGCAATATTCTCTTGCACTTCATGCATTTGCACTACTTACTAAGAAATCATGCCGTCACTCACACAAAAACCGTTTTCTAGCTGCTCGTTTCAATTTTAGAAATCAAATATCTTCAAAACTACATATTTGTGTTAAGAAAATTCACTTTAACAATTCTTCATAATCATTATGGATATTAAATTTTAAATGAGCAGTCATCGGCTCATCGTTCGTCGATAAATCTTTTTCTTGAAGTACGTCACTAGTATGCTAGTTGTAGTAAAAGACTAGAAAAAATTATGAATGACGGGGCGCAAAGCATTCATAGATTTTGGTGACCTTGACACGCTGTTCTTCCTTATAATAGTGCGTTAGGGCCGCCCTGTGGTGCGTATAAACGCCATCTACGACGTGCGGTTGCGACTAGAGTTGGGAGAAGGTCGGATCGGGAAACCGGAGTCAAGTGAGTGAAAATTCGAAAAAATGTTTTCTGCATTTTTGGCCAAAATAAGTCCTATTTACGTATACATTCGTACTTTAGTACCACGGACAAACCATTCTCGGACCTTGGGTGTTATGTTAATTTAATTTTTATAATTTCCCTTGGACCAACCAGTAGGAATCAGTGATTGGTCCACGGGCAACAAACAACAAACCAATTTTTTTACGAAATGAATACCGATTACCGAGTCTACCCTACAAATGGGTTGCTTGTTGCACAGAGAGTAATATACTTTACAACGTGTTGGAGTTCCTACTTCCTATAATGTAATCTTATAATGTAATCTTTGGTCTATTTATTGGAAAGTTGAGATTTTGTTTACGAACTGTAACATATGTGTCAAATTCAACAGTGGGAGCTGTCAATTTTTGTCATTAAATTCAATCAATTTTTAGCCTCAGAATATTTTCAATGTTTTTAATTTTGAGTCTAAGCACTTTCCAATTGTTTTTTCTGATTCAAGTAATGTGATAAATGTTTAACAATTGTATAACTACATCACAAAAAGATGGACGTTGTACATCAATCTCTGCGTCAACAAACTCTACAAAGTACTATTGAAGATCTTCCAGATGAAGTGCTGGAATTTATATTGGGGTTTCTACCTCCCTATAAGGATCTACAGAATTGTATGATAGTTTGTAAACGATGGTACAACTGCGCACAAAGTAAGTACCAACAAATAACATAAACTTAGGCGAATAACGATTGCTCTGATAAAAAGTGTACTAATTTCATTTCAATAAATAACTTTCAGATGTCTTACATAAAACTTCAATTAAATTGATCAAAGCTGTGGGTGAATTTAACATACTATGGACCAATATAGCTGCCACTGATATGGTGCCAACAATTACCAAAAGATTTTCACATGCAGCTTGTGTTCTTGAAAACAACATGTACATATTTGGTGGTTGTACCACTAATGCAACTTCATTCAATGATCTCTGGAGATTTGATTTGTCTAAAAGACAATGGTTGAGACCCTTGGCTACAGGTACATATCCTGTCCCAAAAGCATATACTTCAATGGTACATTATAAAGACTGCTTAGTTGTTTTCGGAGGTTGGACATATCCTTCCCATTCTCAATATTATCAGAATGTCACTATGTTTAATGAAATTCATTTTTACTGTGTAAACACTAATAAGTGGGCACTTATAAATGCAATAAACAGTCCTCCACCAATGGCAGGGCACTCAGCTTGCATGAAAGGGGATGAAATGGTTGTGTTTGGAGGTCTGGTGATGTCAGCTGCTCAAAATTATCAAATACAATGTTCGAATGATGTATGGGTACTTGATATCCCCTTATTTACATGGAGAAAACAATCAACCACTAAGCCCAGACCATCTCCTCGATATGCTCAATCTCTTATCTCTTTGGACTCTGAGAGATTGATGCTCTTAGGTGGAGTGCAAACATTACATAATCGCTATGTCTACAGTGATTGTTGGATACTGACAATGAAAGGTCCTACTTGGACTTGGAAAGAAATTGCTGTAAAAAACAAAGAGTGGGCTTCAGCAAATATATGGTGTAACCCAGCATGCAGGGTTGGTGATAAAGTTGTGAGCTTAAGTAGAAGTAGGAATGGATGGAATAGTGCAAAGCCTTTAGTGACATCGGCAGTCAGATTATCTGCATTGAGCAGACCTGAAGGGGCACCTGTTTCTGTGCGTATTGAGCAAAGCTTACAGAGGCCTTTGGACAGAGATCAGAATATAAATGGTAGAAGAGGAGTTCTACCAAGAAGACCATCAAACCATCCTAGGTTAGAGCAAGGAAATCCTGACAATGAACCTATTGCTGGTCCTAGTAATGAACAAGTACATCCCCAAAACCAAGTAGGAAGTAGAGAAAGCAATTCTGATCAAAATGGTCTCATAGCTGGAGCTTGCAATGGGTTAGATGCTGGGAAAAAAGATTTGGCTATGAGAAGAAATAAAAATAAGGTTAGTAATATTACTTACATGTGCATTAGAAAATAATTAGAACTACACTGAACCTTTTAGCAGAGATATAATCTATTGTGAGAGTTTGATCTTGATGGCTTGGTGTATCTTCAGTACATTCAGCTGCAAATTCATTTAGATGTATTCTTTCATGGACATCAGAAGTTGTGTTAATACAATTAATTAACCGTGTGTCTAACATTATTATATTTGTCAAAACTATTGTTTGGGAGAGGCCTATGTTCAGCTGTGGACTGCAATGCGCTAATTCATTAATTAACTGTTTATTTTTTTATGCAATTAAATGGGAAAGTATTTTTTTATTTTTCATTTATGGCATGAGAATAGGAGTCAAATACTTCTCCTCCTCTGATGGTAATCTGTAGGCAAAGTCTCAGGAAAGAGGGTCCCCATTATAAAGATGTACATTGTTACAATGGTGGCGCTCTGCTTGACGGTCTCATCATGCTTTTTCACGCCCCGCCTAAAGGATTTATGGTTGAATTAATGTGGAACCATCATCAATTCAACATTTAACTAGTGTAATATTCTCCAACTTAATAATATTTTCTTTTCAGAATAAGGGAATGAAAATAGTAAGACAATTACAAGAAGCCAACAAGTACCGGATGGCAGCATTTGCATGTGATCCGTCCAGTAATACAACTCCTGAAAATGATCTCATTAATCAAAGACAAATAGCTCATTTAGAACATGGAAGAGAACCACTGCCTTCCCCACCTAATCCTCAGCCAGCTCAACCAGCTGTTAAAAAAGTTAAAAGAAACACATTAACTATGCATGTACTAGACATTTCGACTGTTGTAGATGGAAATAGTTTCAACTATGTTTCTTGGCTCTGTCCTCGTCTAGGCGAAATGACTGGTGCACCAGAAGAGTTAGTTATGTATTCCTTAGTAAAAGGAAATGGTGAATTAATCATGTTTGGGGGTGTTCATAATGATATCAGTAATTTAAATTACTCAGAACAGCAGAGTATGTATTCAAATTCATTGCATTTTATCACTCCACCCAGAGACATAATATAAAACAATTTATCAAGTCAAGTTCCGTTTAATTAGATTTTTGTTACTTCACTTTTTTATGTAAAATATGAGTTTATCTTGCTTAGCAACACTGAACAGATATTATGTTTTGATTATTAAATATTAGTTGGGATTTTTATATCACTAATAGAGCTGCAGTGAAAACATTTTGCTTTTCTAAACTGCTGGGTAAAGATTTAATTTATGCACTACTAATCTATTTCAAGATGTAATAATATACAATCTTAATAATTAATATATGAAACTGTGTTCTGTGATTTCTGTTGTAAATATTATGGCTTAATGTATAATGTAACTAAGCTTACAAATAAAAGTTGATTTATTACTATTTATTATTATTTATTATTACAATTACAGTTCTTAGTCCCACCTTAGTCAGTTTCTTTAACAAGGCCACCAAACACAGCTGCTGGAATTTCTTTCTTTTGAACTGGTGCTACTTCCCCCTCATCTTCGCTGTTATCTGACTCTTCATCAATGTCAATCTCATCAGGATTGACAACCTTGTCTCCACTTTCTTTATTAAGACCTTGGGTTTCACCACGTACAAATGCAATATTACCTTTACTTTGCACTGCCATTTCAGCAGCTTTGGCTTCTAGCATTCTCATACCATCCTTCATACCCGGGGCAAGATCTGAAATAGTACCAGCAGCTTGTGCTGCAGAACTTAGCATCTGTGCAGACATCATATTGACTTGAGTGTTATAAGTGGCTTGGACACTTCTCTTAATTCTAAGCATTTCTCTCATGGTATCTTCATTACCATGTCTGACTTCAAATTCTTTCCATGTGTTCCAAAACTCAGCAGTAATTCTTGGATCACACATTTGGCTACAATGTGCATATATGGCGCGTGCTCTATCAATCTCTCCTAGACGTGTTTCCATCTCAGAAAATCGTAGACACATCTCTCTTGCTCTTTCATCAGGTAGTGTTTCAATAGCTTTCTCATATATTTGACGAGTTTTTGGAACACCATATATTTCAGCAGCTTTCTTAATGTAAATATTAAACATTTCAAACATTTCTTCTGAAAGAACTGCTGTGGTAGCTCTTTCATATACAGCCATAGCATGCCTAGCTAAACCATGTTCTTCTTCTAGTTTTGCATATAGTAGAAATATTGATTTTGCAAATTCTGCTGGACAGTGTTCCAAACATTGTTCAAATAAGTCTCTAGCTCGTTCCAGTTTTGACCCACCATATCTTTTTAAAAACTTTGTCAAATAGGTATTCCAAATGTCATAAACATTAGGCCACTTAAATAATGCTATACCCTTTTCATATGCTCTAAAAGCTTCTTCAAAATAATTGTGTTCTTCTAAAAATAAGCCATAGTTTATGATTATTTGTGGTGTTGCAATTTTCAAGTCTATAATATGATCGTATACTGCTTTACATGATTTATAGGTACCAAAACTTTCTTCCAAATCTGCATACATGGACCACACTTTTAATGACTTGTATAACCTCATTTGGACTGTTTCTGTATCATCATGATAAGCAACCTTTCTGCTTGGCAGCACAGTAGCCTTTTGCATTAATTTAAGAGCATCTTCATAATTTTCATGTCTGATTTCCATTTCAGCCCATTCACACCAGACTGAAGCAAGATCATCAACTTTAGCATAGTTTACTTGTGTAGCCTTTTCAAAAATGAGTCTTGCATCTTCTATTTGTTCATTTTTTTCATAAAACTTTGCAAACCCAACCCACAATGTGTACAGTTTGCCTACAGCTAATTTAGGATCTACTGTTTGTACAGCTTCAGTATAAGTATCAATAATTTCATGTGGTTTGTCCTCATATAGTTTGACTCTTTTGTGCCATTCTGCCACATTATGGGGGTTCTGTCTCAAAAGGACTGAGTTTAACAATAACAGTCTTCTTTCCATGAGATATTCAAACCTTGCAAGTCGAAGTTCCAAATCTATGTCATCATCTTCTGCTGGATTCGTCTTTTTTGCTACTTCTTCCATTTTTTTACTTAAACTGAGTTCTTCAAATTGAGCATATGCATCAAAAACTTGTGTAAAGTCTCTCACTGTGGTTACTGTTTGTATAGCTTCTTCATAAATATCTCTTGCCCTCTCAAACAGACCACTTCTGACATAATAATCAGCTAAAGAATTCCATAAATGTCCCAATTGATCTGTGTAACGCCTTAACCCACCTCTTATAATTGCATCAACATTGAGAGAATGAATCTGATCAGGATTTTTTGATATAAGTTCACATAGCTCGTTCCATAGTTGATGATTTGATTTTCCATGTTTTGATTGAAAGTTTTCATTGTTAACGATTTCTGCCAACTTAACTGCAGCTTCATCTAATTTATGTATAGTAATGAGATAGTCAATATATTCTTCAGTATCCTCAGGGCTCAGCTTAAGATATCGCCTAAATACCCTAACAGCTGTTTCAGGAATATTATGTTTTTTAAGAAAACTTAAATACAGGGGCCATATTCTGTGATGCTGTGTTATTGGTAAGGCTCTCAGAGCACTATCAAAGGCTTTCCTAGTAATAGTAATTTTACACTGGTCAGTTAAGAATGTGCAGTAATCCATCCATATCCTGGGCATTTTATGCATAAACACTAGAGACCTTTCAAAACAGTTGTTCACATTTTCATAAGAAGAGTCTGAAATACACCTGCCTTTTATTTGACCTCTCCTTAACTTAAGATAGTTGTACCACAATTTAAAGGACCCTGGCAGTTCTTTTAAAGCTCTCTCATATATCATATTAATCTCATTTTTTGGCGCAGCTTTCTTGTGTTCTATATATCTAAGCCAGTGTTTAACTGAGAAGGGATTTCTTAGTATCTCTTCCTCATATGGAAGATCTTCTTCACTCTGAAACATAGGTTATAAATAAATGACCAATTACAGGATAAGCACACTAAAATTCATCTGCAAATCACAATATGGTCCAGCTATTGTGTTACATTCATATTGTGTCAAATTCATATTTTTACTAACATAAATAAACATCATTTACAAAACTTTATTAGATATTGATGGTCAAGATTTGAGATCACATACAAATTTCTAACTACAAGTTAAAATATTTATTGATCTAGTATAGCCTACATATCTTAGAGAATTAGTTTCATTCAATGAATGCTATAATAACCAATTTTACTTGTTTATAACGCCAAAATGAATCTACCTATGTAGACTTCTCCTAAAACCATAGTACAACCTATACGTAGTTTTAAAATAGCGCAGTATGTTGTATGCTAGGATATTATTATTTATCCATTTGAAAGGGAATCGTAGTTGAATACTTACAAAAAATATATCAATTTCTTTGCCATCGAGCATCGGCATTATGTTCGTTTATTATTTCGTGTTGACGGCGAGATACGTTACAGGTAGAAATGAGTCAGTTTCTTTTGAATGCACCAATAATGTGTATATCCCTTAAAATACCACATAAACTGGGTTGTGAAAGTAATTGAATAATGAGAAGTTAAAGTTGAACTTTACAATACAACCAATTATTACTGTACCATACCAAATGCCAATACGAATACAAGCATTAATAAGCAATGGTGCGAAGTGCGCATTGATGTATAAGGGGGGGGATGGGCCCTACCTACAAAACGCTGTGTCCTACCTATGTTCCATTTTTATGAATGGACGTTTTACTACGTTAGTGCTGTGCCTTCTACTATCGCAGAAGTGGTCGATTTACGTATACTAATACGATTGGGTTTACTTATCTTTTAACGTGTATTAACTTAACAAGACCGGTAACATGCTACACTCATGAGATAATATTATAATTCTTATTTTTATTATAATTTATAGATTTCTTACTATTCCAAATGACTTTTATTTTTTAATGAATCATACACGTAAACACAACAAAACACAACCGGAACCGAGATAAATGCAATATTCTCTTGCACTTCATGCATTTGCACTACTTACTAAGAAGTCATGCCGTCACTCACACAAAAAACGTTTTCTAGCTGCTCGTTTCAATTTTCGAAATCAAATATCTTCAAAACTACATATTTGTGTTAAGAAAATTCACTTTAGCAATTCTTTATAATCATTATGGATATTAAATTTCAAATAAGCAGTCATCGGCCCATCGTTCGTCGATAAATCTTTTTCTTGAAGTACGTCACTAGTATGCTAGTTGTAGTAAAAGACTAGAAAAAATTATGAATGACGGGGCGCAAAGCATTCATAGATTTTGGTGACCTTGGCACGCTGTCCTTCCTTATAATAGTGCGTTAGGGCCGCCCTGTGGAAGTGCGAATGATTAATTTGACATTGATGACAAGTGCGAATGATTAATTTGACATTGATGACGTCTATATGCCAAACGAATCACAATCACTGTTTCTCACCAATAATTAAACGTATAATCAAAATGATGAATTGAATCAGCTCGGTCTTCTGGGTACTATTAAGGAAGTTTAAACATTATATTAGTATGTAATTCTAATATGAATTAGATTTTATATTATTTCAAAGATGCGATACTTACATAATATATTTTAGTACTAGATACTTACCTACGCGCGTCTTCTGGGGGTACCATTTACATCTGTATTAAAAAAATCCATAATAAATGTCGATGGTCGATGTTCGATTTCGATTTCGATGTCCATAAACAACAATGGCGGCGGCCACAGTGCCGGTGGAAATGTGTGTTTTTATTAGCTTTTAGTTGTATGAGACCAATGTTTTTCCTTTATAATGTCAAAACAAGGAAAAAGAAAAATTACTGTCGAATTACCGAAATCAAAAGATCTAGCTAACAGACCTAGTGTGTTTGAGCGCCTTGGCACTAAAAAGTCTAGTGCTAAAAAAACAACTGAACATTGCAGACAGTGGGCTCAAAACGGGAGTTGCGCGTACGGTAAAAGTTGTAAATTTGCATCAACCCATACGCTAATAAGCCCTTCAAAACAACGGGCAGCAAACAAAGACAGTGAATATAAACGTGGTATAAAGGATGATCCTAAAAGTAGGTTACATTCTACCGTGGTGGTACGTTCAGGCCGTAGTCCAGATGGTGAGATCGACAACTGGGATCAGAATGACTTAGAATACGCAGACACAGACGTCCTTGAAAAACGGCGACTACAACTGCAACGTGAGCTCGAGCTGCAACTGAAAATGGACTCCAGTAAAGATATGCGCAAAGATAAAAAGAAAACAATGTCTAGCACATCTTCATCTCGCAGCTCTAGTTCTTCGAGCGTTTCTTCGTCTTCATCAGATAATAGCTCTTCGTCTTCATCCTCTGGCAGGTATGGTCTGCTTTAAATTGTTAAACAAATTGTTATTCTATTTGAAATACTTTAAATTATATAATTCTGTAAATTAATCATACCTTAATTTTTCTTACATATTCTAGGGAGGCCAGACGAAAAGGAAAAAAGGGAAAATTAAAAAGGAATTCTAGTTCCTCCTCCGATGGTGATGTACCTTCAAAGAAGAAATTTGTAAAAAGTGATACTTTAAAAAGAGACAAAATTGAAGTTAAGAAATCAATAGCAAAAAAAGATGATAAACTTCTAAAAAAGCATGAAGGTCCTGCGAAAAAGAAACCAATCACAAAAACAACTATTGGTAAAAAATCACTGTCTCCTGGTAAAAAATCCGGTGGAACACCTCCAATTACATCAAAAAACCTTACTAAAAATGCAGTAAAACATGGCAAATCTCCACAGAGACGAGAACGTAGAAGTGCTTCACCTCACAGTGCTAGGGATAGGGATAAAGATAGAGACCGCCTTAAGGAAAAAGATAGGGAAAAAGAGAGAGAAAAAGAACGTGAAAAAGAAAGAGAGCGAACCAGAGCTCGTAGTAGATCACCCAGAAAAGCAAGGTCAAGGTCCCCTCGTCAGCATGCATCTCATTCAAAGGATATTAGAAAAAAAGAAAGTTCCGAACGAAGTAGACCAGTTTCACCTAAGAAACAGGCTAGAAGAGATGGGAGTCCAGAAAGGCATAGAAAGAGATCAGGAAGCAGAGATAGGGATAGAGGAAGGGATCACAAGGATAGATCTTTAGAGAGACGAAAAGAAAAACATGATGATAAAGATAGACATGAGAGGAAAGATAGGGGTAGAGATAGGAATAAAGAAAGTAAAAGAGATGACAGCAAGAGGAGAGGCAGAGGTGATAGAGGTCTGGGTGGTAGAGGTGGCTCTGACAAAGGCTTAGAAAAGCCGAATAAGCCTATGGAAAGACTTTTACCTAGACCAGAAGAACGCTTAGCTGCATTAGCTGCTATCTCTAATAGGGCTCTAGATATTGACAAAGCTTCTTCAACATCTAAAGATAGACAAGACACACATTCTGAAAGAGGTGGTCGCAAACAGGATAGGTTGGAAAGAGATCGTTCCACAAAACGAGATAGGATGGATAGTATAGACAGAGATCAAGGTGATTATGATATGGGTATGGACCGTCAGTATGATAATGATCGAAACATAGATCATTATGATAGGGGTGATGATCGTTATGATGATGGTCCCAGAGAAGATGATAGGTCCCCAGGTTATAATATGCAGGGAAGAGACAGACACTATGATCCAGGGTATGAAATGTCAGGGCCCCCACGGGGCTATCCTGAAGAGGATGATAGATTGTATGGTGATCGAATGGGTGACCATAGAGGTGTCGATATGGGTAAGCCAAAGTTCTATTTCAAACTATCTAAAAAAGATTTGCTTGTGTTTAAGTCTAAACTAGAATACATTTTCAGGTTATGATGACCGCCATCCACACCGGGACCGATCATGGGAAGGACGGGCTGGCTCTATGGATAGGGAACGAGGTTATATGCATCCACATAAAGAGTGGGATAACGAAGATTACCGCGGAGGAGACTGGGGTAGAGAGAGGCGTTGGCCAATGCATGACCCACAGGTACGTAATTTTATTACCTATTTTATAGAAGGTAAATAATTTAGTCTGATGTTTAAAAAAGTATAGTTATTTGTGTGTATTATTAGATTCTAAATTCCTAATCTTTTGCTTTAGATGAGTTTGTACTACCACACTTTGTATTGGAATGAACCAATTGATTATCGTAATAAAAATAACACTCCCTGCCTTATCCTATCTCACATATTCCTTGGCTGTCCTTATCCACACTTTGGTATGTTAAAATGTTTTATAACATTGTGATTGATTTTTTTTGAACTCAGTATTTAGAAATTACTTTGGTTATTTTAGTGATATTGTATTACAGATGAGCGAGTGGGGTGATAAAGAGCCTGATGTGGATGCTTGGCACCACAGAGGTCACCCTGGGCCTCATCGTGGAAGGATGCATGGTAAGGGTAAGAAAGTTTCTGAATTGTTCATTAATGTAATATGTATGTATTGTAGTGGCTCAAATGTTATTTCTTTATTGTTTTAGAGGAATATGGACGTGGCATGAGAATGGATCTACGAGCGGAGGGTAATAAACGACGACCTCTGAGGAATGAACCAGAGCAAACAGTAAAAGAGACTCCACCATCTACTCAAACGGCACCCCCCTCAGCACCGCGCCCCGAGGTTGAGGTTGATGATAAGCCTATACCTGACGATCTTAGTGAAATCAGTGATGACCCTGATGATATCCTAAACAGAGAAGATGTAAGAATAATTTTGATTGTTGAAAAATAAACATGTATCATGACAGAAGTTTATTAAACTGGCTTGTTTCTTTTAGATGGTTGATCAAATCATTGATGAGGATAGTCAAACTGCATTAGCAAACGATGAAAGTGCTTCCAAGCCAGAGGGTTCAGAAAAGGAGTCTACACAGGTAGGGTTCTACAAAATAACTATTGTTCATGAGTAAAATATTCAAAATTCTTTGCAAATATATTTTTTTAACTAATTATTGAAAATATTCGTTAGGACACAAGTGGTGCAGGTGAAGAAAAAGAATCACATGACACTAAGGATGATGAAGATGTAACAAACTTGGATTTTGAAGAAATATCTGATGGAGAATTGGAAGAGGAACGGACAAGAGGTAAATATTTGAAATACTGTTTTAGTTCATCTTTGTTAGAAATAAATATATAACAAATTATCTTGATTTTACACAGCTGGATTAGGGGATGCCCTTGGAGTTGACTGGGCAAGCTTAGTAGCAGATGTACACCGACGTGAACAAACAAGTCTGTCTTCCGGTGGAGCACGAGATCGTTGGCGACCTGAAAGAGTACTCGCGCGGCTGGGTCTCTCTGTACATATGGCTGGGCCAGAAATTGTACAAGATGTGTTGCAGAAGAATGCTGAAAGTTTACAAGATACAATTCAGTCAAATAGATCTGATACAAAAGATAGTAATATTACCCAAAATGGTGCACATGAAACTAAAACAGAATCTAAGCCTGATGTTGCATCTATACATCCTGTAGCTGCCATTCAGGTATTATATTTTATTTATTTTGGTAGTAGACTAATGTCACGAAATAGAAATGTCCAATAAAAATAATATTAATAAGGATTGAATAAAATAATATAAATAATAAAATTTAATTAATTTATCAAAGAGAATTAAAACTTTATTCAATAAGAATAATGTACAAAAATAAGAATGTCATTCTATATGGTTTATCTTTTGGTCCCAGGTCGGCATGGAAGGTTGTCATAAATTGAAAATCTAGGGCCAAATAAATATTTACCTTTGTATATTATTCTTTAAAGGCATTATTATTTTTGAATATTATTTTTGTAGGTATATTATTATTTTTGGATTTTTGGATGTTAGTATCATTTGGATATTTTTATTTTCTTGACAAACCAATGTATTCATTTTCAAAATTTTTAGTCACATTATTTCACTATTACGTAAAAAGTAAGTTGTTAGGATACCCATTAGAAGAGTAATAAAAATCATTATGGGAAACCTGGGTCCTTTTTATTAAGAATGTATCGAGTAAGAAGTGTTTGTGTGATTATTAAGTCAAGTCTTGCTCCCCCAAACCTTGTGACCTATCCCTATAGAATTCTAATCCTATGCCAATTTGACCAAAATTTTACAAACTTGTTATTTTGTATGTTTATAGGTAGCAGAGCAAAAGCGAAAGCGTCAACGCGCTGTACTATTTGGATCTGGTTGCGAGATAACGCGTGGGTTAAGCGCACGACGTGATCTAGCACTACGGCGATACTTGTGTCATTTACCTACTGCTGAAAGAATTGGACAATCTCGAGAGACTCCACAAGCTTCTCTGTTCCATGCTGCTAGATCCATGTTACTGCATGCTCCAGCCACTGGCTGACATAAACCCTAACCCTGGAAAACCTGAGTTAAGCATAGCTGAACAAATAAACTGAAGTGCAATTTCAGACACTATTTCTTAGTGATAAGATAAATCTTTAGTCCGGAACACAGTGGATTGATCATGTATGAAGATTACTGTAGTTAGTGACAATGGTGGATTTTTAGTGGTTCCGCATTATTACCTAATTGATACACAAATTAAAGTGATCCAGTCAACTGTTTCATGAACTACATAATTAGAATATGACTTAAGTGCTAGTGGTCTCAAGGTTTAAAACAAATTGTGTTCCTTGATAAGTTTATTGTTTTTAACGTTAATTAAATATATCAACAGTTTTGAATACATTTGGATATTATTATATATTATACTAAAATATATAAAGCTCTTCAATATTTTATGAAGAATTTAAAAAGGAAACATCAGAACCAGCCGGGTATTCAATCTTCTTTTCATTCCTGTAACAAAAATTCTCAATTT
The DNA here is from genome assembly GCA_963691645.1 of Pelosia muscerda. NCBI lineage: Eukaryota > Metazoa > Arthropoda > Insecta > Lepidoptera > Erebidae > Pelosia > Pelosia muscerda. The sequence continues at coordinate 14,638,539 of OY829100.1, forward strand.
ATCAAGGAGAACTAAAACTTTCTAAAAATTTGTACCATCTAAATGTAAATAATTTTCATAAAACATAAATTCAAATAAAAATCGACTTTAGTAAAATGTAACTTACGGTTTAAATAACACTGCACCAGCAATTCCTTTTAATGTCAATTTATTACCCTCAATATGCAACATAGACCCTTCTCTTAAGCCTAGTACAGGTTTCGCATGACTCATTTCCATATACTCTGCTATCCTTTGGTCCCTAGTCTCTCCCTTATGAGTTGCACTTTCTAAGAAGTCAATATAGTGAGGGTTAATGTTAAAAGGTACAATCCCAATTGCTTCAAAAGTTGGAGGGAATGTTATAGGCATATCATTTGTGGTGTGAATGCTTGTAGTTGCTACATTAGTTCCAGCACTGCTGCCCATATACACCAGGTGCCCATTATTTACATTAGTGTTTATTAACTTCACTAAATTGTTTTCATAAAGTGTTTTCAGAAGAACAAATGTGTTGCCTCCTCCAACAAAGATAGCTTTACAAGAGTTGATTGCATTAGCAGGATCTGGATATGTATGTAATCCTGTGACTTTAAATCCCCATGGCTCAATAACTTCTTTGATTTTAGCTGTGTACTTGTCATAGTCCTTTTGGGCATATGGAATGAAGACTAATTCAAAAACATTATTTCTATAACAAAATATTTTATTATTGTTGAGCATATCTTTATTGGTACTGGTAATTCAAGTAATGTAATACTCACTTTCTTAGTAATGTACATATTTCTTGTTTGGCGAAATCTAACATAGAATAGCCGTGACAATTGGAGGACGATAGTAACAAAGCTTGGCGACTTGGCGACATGTCTTTATAAACTACTCTAGGTTACTAATGGACACGATACGTACAAGGTAATACACTAGTAAGTAGTACAGTAGTAGTAATAAATTACTGATTAGATTTGAAAAGAGCGACAACTTTGTGATAAATGGTTATCGATGCAAACATTTATTACCTCTTTTTCAGATCATAAACATTTGCACATGCACAGCAATGAGTAAATGTACATAATAGTTGCGATAAATAAGTACCTACTTCATAAAAAGAATGATTACTTAGTGTAGCTAGAATAAAACAAAACAATTATCAGAAATTGAAGTAAAAAGAAATTGATTGAGTAGATTGGAGTAGATGGACACTTGACACTCTTGACAGTACTTTACAATTTTGACAAATTGATATTCTTGACATTTAAATTTTTTGGGCTCCTATGACGCGGTACTACGTCTTTTTGCTGGTAATTTTAAAGTCTTATTTTGATTTGATTTGGAATGATTGTTGATAATTATGAATGATGGTTACTGTTTCAGTAAAGTAGAGATTTTAGATGCTTTGTGATGATTTTGAATCACAATTCACTGAAATTGCCACTGCCTGCTTTTTAACTCTACTGTTAGGTGTGCGTGTGCCTGTCTAAGTGTTGGCGCCAATACTACAATAAAATCAAGGTATTCATGAAATGGTGCTATTTTTTATTATGTACCTACTTTATTGTAGGTATGTACGCCAAATACAGTATTCAAGATACAGCGTTTAATAAAAAAGAGCAGTATCGTTTAATCCATTGCCTTAACAATGCTTGCCGCACTCAGATACTCTTTGCTTAGTAGAACAGCTGTTGGATAGTTCCGATTTCGACAGTGCGAAGACTTATGTATATTGCGCTCATTCTAGGGCTTCTTTATTCTTCTCTCAGCTCTTCTTATCTACTCTTTTTGACTGGTAGTCTTTTCCACAGGTGAATAGCTGTGACGATAAAGGAGTTATCGTATAAGCTCGTGGAACATCGTGCTATTTATAAAACTAAGTTCATAGACGCCCTTAAAAATTTCTCTTGTATATGGAACTATATCACACAGGAACTTTATCTCATGACTATTAGAGCGGTTGTCAGTAACTTGTCAATGATAAATAGCCATAGCCGTACACGTTCAAGTATAACTGTGCAAGCCTAAGCTTGTGCAAATACACGTTTGCACAACACAAGTATTAATTGTAATACTTGTGTTGTGCAAACGTGTGCCAACCTAAATTTGCGCAAGCGTATTGTAACGTGTGTGGCTAACATACGAATAAAACCCTTCATTTATCTCAATTTTGATTTTTCAAGTTGGGTGTGGCAGAAAAAGCATAGAGTGAATGCAGTAGATACGCGTGTGTTGCGAAGATGTGGATTGACTTTGAGAGATAGAGTGAGAAATAGCGTGATAAGAGAGCGATGTGGAGTGATAGAAGATGTAGTGATGAGAATTGAGAAAGGTATGTAAGATGGTTCGGTCATGTTGAAAGAATGGATGAAACAAGACCAACGAAACAAATGTATGAGGCCGTCGGAAGGGGAAGACCTAGGCGCACATACGTGGACCAAATCGGGGCACTTTTAGAAAAGGGGCAGGTCAGGAGTGCCTATCCTAAACCGACGAGCATGCATGAAGAAGGTAATGAGAGTGAATGAAGCGAGAGTAGTATGTCGGGATGGAGGATTCGAGATCTCTGCCTACCCCTAGGTAGGGGAAACTGGGGACACTTGATCCCTATGGGATAAGGGTAATAATGTTTACTTAGTTTTACCACACTAAAAATACTCTAATACGCTTAGTAATTCTAAAAATATTGGTGTACCTTGTCTCCCATAGAGATCAAGTGTCCCCAGTTTCCCCTATAGCTAAATTTACACCAATTTATAAAATGAAAAGGTTCAGGGAATGATGATTATAAAATGAAACAGCAGCGTTACATATGACACTTTTCGCGTTCCCGCCAATAGCTCCAACTACTGACAATTGACGAAATTAGGATTGTGATGTGCCAATTCGGAAAATCTTACTCGAGTTAAGTAGAGGGAAAATTTTCCCAATGTATGTACGAGTAGGTACCTAATGGTCCTTTGAACCGAAAGGCAAAAAACAATAAAAGTTTATAGTTATATAGATACGTTTTATAATTTAATTATCGGTCTACACTTGTCTTATTCTTAAAGTAAAAGGAATATTTTAAAACAAATTTATTGCATAAAAATGTCATCTTATTTCTACTAAAGTATTAATAACTATATGTCTAGGATAAAGAATCTTTCTTCTTGGGGTTTATCACAACCCTGACCAAGGTACCGTCTTCTCAGTTCAAGATCTGGCGGCGCAGATATATCTCCTTGGAGTATGTTGTAGGCTTGTTCTATGGTACTCTCGATTTCTCCTTTTAATTCCTGTTAAATACAACGGTTTATTAGTTAGTGATTCTTTACATCGTTGGTATTAGGATTACGCTTTTCCCAGTAACACTTGTATGTATACAGGGTGTAAGGAGAACACTCCCGAAGCCGAAGGCCCCTGGTAGTACTCACGGTACGCAACATATTGGCACTAAAAAAAATTAGGGCAAAGCATTTTTTTTTCTAAAACTGTTTAACTTGCGTTATTCATTCTCCATCGTGTTACTAAAGCTGAATGTAACAAGACATTTCATGAAAAAAACATGAACGAATCGCAAGATGAGGCCACTTGTTTTTATAGAAAATGGAAATTTGAATATCACAAGCTTCTACCTACTTATACCGCCTTACGATATTATAACATTCATTACGGTCTGGTGAAATAGGTATTAACAAGTCAAATTATCTGGTCTAGCTACAGAACTGGTCTGGCTACAGAATTTCGATATCGCCAGCGGGTTTTGTAGATCAGATGACAGTCACTTCTCGGAAAATATCGGAGTTCAACCGTTCGGCCAATATGGGAAGGAGCTAAGAGTCTCTAAGGATGAAGAAGATTCTACTGTTCTACAACGATTCTAAATTCTACTGTTAGTTAGGTATACAGGTTTATTCATAGAGCGCGTGAAGCGAGCGAGATTCTACGCTCTGACAAGGTGGCCGATTTTGTTTTCGTCCGTATGTCCGTGTGTTTGTCAGTTCCGTCCAGAAGGCGCATTTCTCCAAACTTAGCACACGTTTTCTTATACCGCTTGATTTTATAGTGGTTTTGGAAAAAAAGATTTTGGCTACAATTTCGATACCTAGTATGGGATACGATACCAAAATCGTAAGGAAGTCCTAATTTGGGGAACAAAAATTTTTTTTACACTTCCCATACATTTTTTTGTTCGCCTGCACATTATTGCCATACATGAAGTAATTTTTTTTCTTTCAAAATTAAAACTTCCAGTCGATTTTGCTACCGAAACTGTGTGTGAAACAAAATATTCTTTTTCCAAAACCACTATAAAATCACCGTGTATAAAAAGCAACTTTTGACTTTTTAAAATAAGTACGGGGGAAAACGGGGAGAAAAAGGAGGTAAATTTGTAGTCACGTTATTTACGGTGAAACATCAAAGACTATGATTACCTGCAAGTTGTTGTGGAGGAAAGAAACTAGTAGTAAGTACCTCATACAGGTCTGGCGAGCGCCTGGCGCGCTCTGCCAGGGCGGCGTGCAGGTGGTACAGGAGCAGGCCGCGAAGGTGCGCGTCTCCCACGCCCAGCGCCGCCAGCGTGCGCAGAGTGCCTCGGGATAGGCTCTCTTTCAGCGCCAGCCGGGATTCCGATAGCTCTGTAATACATTCAATATATACATACATAAATACATAATATACATACATAATAATATATCAATACATTAAACAGATTTCATTACTATTATGGCGCCCAAGACTTTGCAAAGTAGGAGTGAGGAAAGACTCTCGATTTGCGACTCTCTACTTCTTCATTATCTATAGATATGGCAATAATACAGCGCGTACTCCAGTCAGTTTGTGACCACGGTGGCGCGTGCAACCGGGCCGAAATGTTAATTTGACGACCGCAATATAAAAATAGAAACCTCAACAAATCAAAAGGTATTTCTTACGATAACATAACATAACATAAACTCACGCCTATATCCCCGAAGGGGTAGGTAGAGGTGCTAGCACCCACATTTCGCCAGTTTATGTTTTAGATGTTATAGGTGGCGAGCCTAATGCCATTAACCGGGCACTTATAAACCACTGATAAATACACACATAACTTCGAAAAGCATCGATAAGTCATTGGTGTGTGCGATGGTAAAACCTGGGATCGAACCCGAGACCTCGTCTCAGCACTCCATTACATGATCGCGTCAATACTTAGGTTTCGCCAACCACATTTACGGGAGAGAAACGTTTGAGAAAGCCGAACGCATTCGATTTTAACCGTCTTCTCTTTTGGTTCTTCGATGTTTTGCGTGAATCGAGTACCAACCATCTAACGTCTACCAGATACTTATTACCTCAAACCAACAAAGATATTAGTTATATAAGTTCTTTAGTTTTTTTAACGCTTGCTAGTTTAATTTGTTGGAATTATTTATTTCCCTTTAATGTAAAAGATGCGGTTGCGTTCGGTTAGCTAAGCTAAATTGCTTATCGTAAGATAGGTTTGTGTCGTTAGTGTAACGCCCTAGATTCAGTCATATTTACTCTACTTTTTTAAAATAACCAGTTTCAAAATAAATGCTCTTGATGTTGGTCTAATTCAAAGTATTATAAGTTGTCTAAGTTCCGAAACAGCCCAAAAATTATGTCACCTGATTACAATGGTTCAGCAATGATTAATTGTTATAATTTTACATACAATGACAATTATTGTAAGACTGTGTTCACTATGAATTAAGGTAAGATGGGGTTGACATATCCTTAATGGATCAAAACCCTAAAATAAATGAAGTTCTAAAGAAAGAAGACTGCTTTCTAAGGGGTTTCTTGAAGTCACAAGCTTCAAACTTATGAAGTCTCGTTGCGATAGAGGCAATCGGCGATATAATTATCATAATTTACTTATTTGGATAGATTTATTAATAGGAAATAAAGTGTAACAAAAGATCAGAATTACCAATGTTGTATCCAACATGTACTTATCTACCTGTGTACTAAATCTACACCTAGATATTGATTTAACAATCACCTGTACGAAACATCGAATTGCTTTTCAATAGATCTTGGCGACGAAATGGAAATAGTTGGCAGAAAAAAAAACGTAGGCCTTCATCGATCTCTGTGACGGCAAAACGCCAAGTCAAAAGTACTGTGAAAACATTCAGTACCATTTCTGAGAGCACTCATCCTGCCAAAGTAAGTACACAGTACACACTATTTGAACCCGCGTAAGTGCGATATATACGATCACTTCTATCGAACACCGATCCATAATTCGACTGTAGGTCAATGTCATTGTTGCAGTTCACATGTTTGGCAGCGTTTCATGGTTGTTAATGGAGCGAACGATAAAATTATGAATGATAGCTACTAACGGAACAGGTACACAGATCCACCTGGACACGACGTGAGGGCGGGCGTTCCTCGCGGCGGCGCCCATTTCAATCGGTGGGCAATTGTACAACTGCCTCTCACGATAATATCGGCGACGATTTTATTCGTTTGTTGCGTAGTACCGTCCCACACGTTGTACTGAACTCGCAATGCAATGATAACTAGACGAGCTATAGAAGTCTTAAAAGTTTTACGCATTTGATTTCGCGGCATGACGTAGCTACTGCGTTGTCCGTTATAATAAAGGAACAAGGAGTACAGTTAATATTCATGTTTGACCTTGAAATGTATGTATTAATTTACAAGCTAAGTGCACAATTAGATTCAGTTAGTTTGGTAGGAAAGACACAAAAGCTAATTATATGAAAAGTAGATACTTAATGTTATGTGAACAGTTAATTAGTGTCCGGTAAACTGTTTATCTTTAATTCTAGGTATGTCCTACTTTCCTACACAATGTTATATTATTAAATCTGAAAGTTTTTGAAGATTTTTGGATGTACGGTGGACGAAAAATATTTTGGGTGGCCATAATCAGACTTTCACACTGGATGAGCCACATATAACAGTTAGTAAGGAGAGAACGACTTTGAACAGAACAAAAATAGAAAAAAGATAAATTACAGCCTGAAATATGTTTTTTATTCCGGGAATACGTTCTTGTGGGTCGCGCGTACAGGATCCCCATTGTTGTATTTGGGCCGCTGACAAGAGGCGAATTGATGACAGTACGAGAGACGAATTGCTACACAATACATAAATTGCCATAATCCAAGACTATCCTATTTTACTGCCATAAATGTGAAAGAGTGTGCAAATGTTTGGTACTTCGTATGTTTATTACTAAAATCGCGCTCTAACGGCTTGAACGGATCTGGTTGAAATTTGGTACAAGTAACATTGAATCCTGGAATAACACATAGACATTTTCGATCATGGTAAAAGATTCCCATAGGTGGCAGGACGGGATCAAAACTACACGCGGGTGAAGCCGCAGGCATAAGCTAGCTGTTGTAAATTATTTTGAAAAGAACTTAGTAGTAGGATTAATACCCACAGAACTAAAGAGCGCTATCACGCTCCAAATGCGCAGTCGGCCATAACGTTTACTCAAACGCAATATTACATGCGTCAGACTGGAAATTACGTTTTCATTAAACTACTCTATTTTACTGCGTCGTTGTCTGCTTTCAATTTATTTATATTATCTCCACGGATACCAACCCTGCCGAGCACAGGGAGCATCGACGAATTGTACCTGAACAACTCGCCGTCTTGGGTGTAACAGTTTTAACTTATATACCTATTACTTAACTATTTTGAGACGTCCCCATCTTACTGGGAAGGGAAGAGGGCACAGAGGGTCATCGCGAAAGAGATGGCCCTTTGTCGCCGGCTGCGAAGGATATGTTGATTACTAGTTACGGCATTGCGAGTTACTTGTATAGCTTTACATTGCTGAAATACGCTCTTACAGCAAGCGAGAATTTCAGCAATGATTTTGAAGTATACTTGCTTCTTAGTTTGTATCCTAGTCTATAAGTACTATACACGTTTTTTTACGAAAACTTTTGCGCCAAAAATTTCTAGTTATCAGCTGCTCAGTAGTGTGTGCCGTTATTTCATCTTAATTCCTTCAGAACAATGTTAACAATTAAAATAACTACAGTAAATTCTTAGGTGAACTTCCGTTTCATTTAGAAAGTGTAGGTACGAGTACAAAGATGCATTAATTATATTTTTAGATGTAATTGGTTATTTTACATGCATTCTGCTTAATTAGTGTGTGGGGTGTACACCTGACTGGTAGCATGAATGAAGGAATTTACAATAGAATTTACTAACAGCCTCTGTTACTGCGGCGTAGCGATTGAGCGTTCAATTGCTACGCAGGGGCGCGGGTTCTATTCCCACTCAGGTGTTATTCGGACTTCAGTCGGTTCGATTACCCGGTGTGGTAAATGATATTTTGGAAAAAAACACAATGCAGTTTGTTTCTTTTTAAAAATAAGGGAATATTTCCAATATTTAGAGAACATTCTCTGTATGGGCGGTCAAAAATTTCCACTCTGTATACATGCATTGGTCAAAGTGACTTAATGTATAAATATCTACCTATGTATTTACAAAAAAGTATATAAGTATGTCTAACCGTATTCTGGATCCCATAGCACAAACCAGTTAGGCTATGCTTACTTTGGGTCTCGATAGTGCAGTGTAGAATGTGTAGATCATTTATTTACATAGTTAGTATTCGCGTGACAATTAGTATTTGACCGCAACATCTGACGTTGGACCAATTGTAGGCCATTAGGTGCTTTAGGATCGAGCTACGGGCGACAAAGAAGCAAGGATTTTTAGAGGTTGCCCGATACATAACTTAGGTTGAACTCCTAGTTGTATCAAAGAATCAAAGAATCAATTTCATTTATTCAGTTTAGGCACATAAAGAGCACTTATGAATGTCAAAGTTTTACAATAATTATGTACCTACATTTGTCAAAAATATTATAAATCATAATAAATTAGGATACTTAGTAAATAAATCATTAGAAAATGATTCTTTCGCTGGTTCGGTAGTTAAATCTCCTGAGAAGAGACCAGCAAGAAACTCAGGTAGATTATCGTTATTCTTTTTAATATTTAGTTGTTTATTTATAATAACTGGGTGCAAGAGCAAGAGATTATTATGCCCACGCATTTTTATCATCAAGATATTCGTCTACTTTATAATAGCTTTTTTTAGTTAAAATATTTTTCAATTCTATTTTAAACTTATCAAGTGGCAGGTCAGCCAAATCCTGAGGAATTTTATTATATATTTTTATACATTTGCCCACAAACGAATTACTGACTTTATGAAGCCTTAGTTTCGGTATCGCCAGTTTATTTTTATTTCGCGTATTCAAGTTGTGAAAGTCTGATTTTTTTTGGAAGAGGTCTAGGTTCTTCCTTACATATAAGGCGTTGTCGTAAATATATTGTGAGGCAACTGTTAAAATATTAATTTCTTTAAACAGTTCTTTCAGCGAGTCACGGGGTCCGAGGCAATAGATTGCTCGTATAGCTCGTTTCTGTAATATAAATATAGTTGCAATATCGGCAGCTGAGCCCCACAGCAGCAGACCATATGACATAACGCTATGAAAGTAACTGAAATAAACTAATCGTGCCGTTTTCTCGTCAGTTAGTGACCTTATCTTTCTAACCGCATAGGCAGCTGAGCTAAGTCTTCCTGCTAAGGCTGTGATATGAGAACCCCATTGTAGTTTATTATCTAGTGTGATGCCAAGAAAAACTGTGGTATTGACTATTTCCACAGTTTCATTATTCATTATAATGTTTGAGTCTATATGTCTTACATTTGGCATCGTAAATTTTACACATTTTGTTTTTTTGGCATTAAGTAGCAGGTTATTACTCGTGAACCAATGCAATATTACAGAAAGGGTATTATTCACATCGTCAAGTATTACTTTTTGTCTGTCAGTTTTAAAAATTAATGAAGTGTCATCAGCAAATAATACTATTTCACAAAGATTTTCAATGAAGTATGGAAGGTCGTTTACATATATCAGGAACAAAAGGGGTCCTAATATCGAGCCTTGGGGTACTCCCATGACTAGCGGGGCGCCAGAAGAATCGGTGCCATTAACGTTTACTTTTTGTACTCTGCCAGTGAGGTAAGACCTAAGTAAGCTAAGTGAGCTATTCGAGACACCATAATAATCTAACTTTAATAACAAGGTCTCATGATCAACACAATCGAAAGCCTTTGATAAGTCACAAAAAATACCAATGGCATCCTGCTTCTCCTCCCATGCATCAAATATATGTTTAACTAGTGCGACTCCTGCATCTGTTGTATTTTTGCCTTTAGTAAAACCAAACTGTTTTTTATGAAGTAAATCATTGGCTGCAAAATGTGAAAGCAGTTGATTAAATATTATTTTTTCAAAAATTTTACTTAGCGCTGGTAATATAACTTAGCGCTGGTAATATAATGTATATGCGCTGGTAATATAATGTAATGTATGCATGTACATTGTATAGCTCTATCTCTCTCTTGCGCCCGAAATACGTTAACTTTATTAGATGTCTTGGTAGAGTTACAAGTTAGAGAAAACGATCTTAATATTAAAATGAGATAGATATGGTTATCTCAATATAAATGAGATGTAGAAACTAAAAAGTGACGAACGTGGTATGACAGAAATCAAACTCTCTCGCGCTCGTACTCTCTTCGCGATTAGTGCTATTTTTTTGTTTTTGAGATTGCGTTGTGAGGTAGACTCATTAGCCTAGTTTGGATTAAGTTTTTTAAGTGTCACTGCCTGATTTTTCTTTAATATCTAATTATAAAAATCAATGCCACTTTTCGTTGTAATTTTATAACTCAAGATCGGGCTCACATATCCAAATCAAATTTTCAAGCTTTGTTCGGGCTATTTAGTAGATGGTTTATGTGAAGTTTGCAGAAAATCGGTCGAGCGATTTAAACATACCACGGGCGAAGCTGGAGCGGGTCAGCTAGTCTTGTATATTTTTAGCTTCCCTAACAAGATGGAGAGTGATGGTGAATGTTAATTAAATAGTATAAAATATTACAAATCGTAATTTGTTTCATGCCAAAATGTACTGTATCCAAGGTACTACCAAGCGCTTTCAGCTTCGGGATCGTTTTCTACTAAAGTAAACTAACAAGTAATCAATAATTACTTTAAGTTGATTACATTAAACGGTTTTCAAGAGTTTGCATCGCTTTGTAGCGACAACACCATTATAGTGATCGAATAAGCATAATATATGCCTAATCATAAGTATATGTATATTGCTGTTATAAACAATATTTTACAGCGAACATCTTACTATTGTTAAACGGCACCTTGACACAGTAATGACCACAACGTGTCCTAGAAACATAATACGAACACAGTTGGCTACACTCATAATATTCATTTTAAAGATTTACATGTCGTTCTACAGTAAGTACTCATTAAAATCAAAATGTAACTCCGCTCGCAAATCCGCTCAACAACAGTAATGAATGGTGAATGACTCTACATTCCAGCGTTGCAAGTCCGAGGCGTTCAATCATTACTGATATGACCGATTGTAACGAACTAAATTGATAACATTTTAGGTGTATCATACTTGATTTAAGTATTTGCTTATGTCTGTATATTCGCCGCGTGGTTCCTGTGGTTCCTGGTGGAGTAGAATTTGGTTCATCCCATTTCTTCCCATGTGACGTACAAGACGAGTAAGGGATAGGGCTGTTTAACATCAGACAGATATATACACTATAATGAGGGTGTTAACCCATCTCTGCCTACCACAAAGGGAAATATGCGTGAGCATATATCGGACGGACACCCTTGATTTTTCTAGTAACTATAGGGAAGTAATCTAGTAGAACTAAGCTAAAGAAGATGAAGAACTAGAAACAGCTGAAGGGGAATAAAAATCTCAATTTTTGTATAAGTTGATAAAAAGTGTTCTAGATTACCGGTAAGCAATTAGTATTAGTATATTATAAATGCATATGCGATTTAACAGCACTGTCACAGTGCTAGTTTGTCTTTACTTTATCTACTTATTTAATTACGGAGTTAGTGGTTACAACAAATTAGAGGGTGCAATAGATAATAAGATCATTAGATTAGATATCTTATTAGCTTATATTAGAGTATCAATAGCATACATAATTTTGTGTGAATACCGTTCAGTTTCAGTCCAGTAAATCCTAGTCTCTGTAGCAGTCTCAGCCGAATATCGATAAAAATGTGATTTGAGTTTGGTATAAAATCTGCCAGTCTCGCCAAAAGTGGTCCTTCGAGTCGAAATTGATCGTCCAAATCTAAGATTCCCACTAGGCTACCGAGAATGTTTTGAAGTGTGCATATTTTTGACGCAGGAATTTTGGAAATGCAATTGTCACAAAACCACTCACTGCTTGGGTTCAAAGGTACAGTTGGAAGCAGAATACCTACACATTCCTTGTTCAAACATTTCAGAGCTGACAAATTTGTACCCATCTCGGTGCGATCTTTACATCTTTCACATTTGCACCAGAATTTTTTTGTTCTATAAAGGTGACATCTCCGTGCGCAAGTGCACCATAATAGTCCTGTGTAGCACGTTAATATTTCCTCACCGATTTCAATATCTTTCGAAGCGTAAACATCCATAGTGTAATCTGTTCTAAATATATTTCTAGTATTAGGTACACAGCTATGGTTCAAGAATGCTGATAACGGATACAGTCCTCGTAATGGTATCTTCTTTCCTTCAGAGCTGTTAGCTATCCTGAATGAGTTTAGTTTCATTATTGAATAAATAAACTCTATGAATTGAATCTGATCCTCGGGTATTACATACGCTGAGCACAGATTTTCAATTTCTTTGTCGTCAGATTTTTGGTTACAACTTTGTAATACTGATAATATCGACTTGTGTCTATCTGGTAGAAGCAAAAAACGTAAATACATTTGTGCTGATTTCAGTACCTCTGAATGTTTAGCGCAATCAATTTTGGCCTTCCAGTTATTAGTGATAAAGTTACACTCTAATTGATGTTGCGGAGAAGTTTTGCATACTTCACTACAAATGAGAGAATAACATTCTTCACAGGCGGAGCACGAATCACTTATTCTGTAGCATATTGAACAATATGTTTCTCGAACACTATCAGATCGTGAGGCTACTACAATAGGTTTATTGGAAAAAATCAGACTTCCTTTCTTGATTGCCTGTGTAGCGCGTAGTCCTCGTCCGCCGAGCTTCGATTGCTTAACTACCCATAGAGGTGTGGACGACTCCTCAAGGTATTCCATCAGCAGGGCTGTTTCTTTGTTGGCGGTTTCCATGTTGATGGTATTGCTGTTGAACTGTTAATGCAATCGGAGGCATGGTAAATCTGCCAGCGCGCGGGTCTAACTGACGCAGCTAATTTAAAATCGATGAACATGATCTGAAATGAAAATAGCCACTGGAAATAATAAATCCCTGGAGGCAGGTCACGTGTCTATTCTGACGTAATACATGTCGAACGTGAATTTATGTTTAGTTTACAACATCACGTTTCGACCTGGAAGCAGATTGTTTGACTGACGATCACTAAAAATAGTGCGAATTTGTTTAAAAGTTCCTCGAGGGTACCTTAACGCAAACTCTGCAAGACGTTAACTGGTAGTGCTTGTAATTGGTTGCACGGCTAAGCACGTTGTTAATTTTTTTGCGATTTACACATACAGCAAGTAACCGGATCATTTTTTTTTTCATATTTATATAGCTGCTACATATTTGGTTAGGAATTTATTTTTGGCATACCCATTTTTTGTCATCATAATTGAATACGAGAAAACATGTGGGTTAATTAACGATATTGCTTCATACTATTAGTGTAGAGTTATTGCTGAAACGTGTTCATAGGAAGGGGTTCGATTATGATCGTATTAATGGGTTGGTTTGGTATTTGTTTATAGCTTCTGGGTTTACAGATCACTCACATCAACGCCAAGACACTTGAGAGCCGGATGTTTATACAATGTCTTGCAGCACTTAGTTAATATTACACATTATTCTATTCTAGTAATACGTAAACGATGCAGTACCCTATGTTAGTCTATAATATGAAAACATTATGTTTAGCCAAAGTTCCAAAACATAATTAATTTTCTTCTTTTGTTGAATTTTATTATGCTTTCTGTGTGCATCTGTATGTCTGTCTTTGTGCTTATCTGTCCTCCTGCCAATCTGGGATTTTGCGTATATGTCCTTCTGCTACAAACTCCCTATATCATATACCTACACAATATTTTGCTTCAAATTTTAAACGACATTATTCTGAATTTAAATTGTAAACATTCAGACCAAAGCGCGGGCGCCTGTATAAAATATCATTCACTAATCGTTACGTAGAGTTATCTCAACGCTTGGTTTTTTTTAAGACACTTCAACGCAAATAACTTCACTTCGCCGGATGGTGAGCCGAAAGCAAAGTCTCAAGAAAAACGGTCACCATTACAAAAACGTACGTACTGAGGTGGCGCTCAGCTTGACGGCCTCATCAGATGCTTTTTCACGCCCCCTTAATGAATGTGGGACTGGTGGTATCGTGGCCATTGTTATTTAGCCTGCACCCCATTGTGTGCATTGCGCCTAATGGTAAGCGCGGCAAAATCAATTTGATAAATTAATTTTATTACAAAAAATCCAAAAGTAAGTAAAAAGATATTATTAGGTATCTTTACTTATTACTTATATTTATTTAAAAAATGGTATCGTTCCCTGTTACACCTAAGGCTTTCACTTTGAAGTTCGGGGTCTACTCACTTCTTCTCCTGCATTTGACTTGGCTTTTATGGTAGTTAAGAATCACCGAGAGCTACCTACAAAATAGCTTAGTCCGTGGTCAGAATCCTTAGTGAATCTGGTGTACTGACTTGCAGTTGTTGTTGGTTTGATTTAGCTGGTTCCAAAAACCTTCATATACCCAGAATACAATCAATCTGTAGTCTTAAACCGTTCTGGAATTATTGAGTAATAAACAATCATCTATGTACTATCTAAACTCTCGAATCTAAAAGTAAGATTGCAAAGTTACAACTACTTTATAAAGGTAATAAAGTTACTGGATATCAGTAAGTGGCGAAACGATCTCTTCAACCAATACATGTAGTTTCTAATACGCCATGTTCATATTTCCTGATGAAGCATCGATAAAAATCATTCCTATGTTTTTCAGTATTAGAAATTAACAATAACTACTTTGTAGACAGTAATAAATTGAAATGAATTATTACAGTGTGTAGTGAAACAATTGTAAATCTTATTCGAGCGATTTTATTATTTATTACATCTACTTATAAGTACATATTATAACCAGTGAGTGATGCAAATAAGAAGCCGGTGGAAAATATATCACCTCTTATAAAACTACCATAGTAGAAATTCAGGTATCTCTGCCACGGCACGGCTTTCCTTTACAGAGCAAGCCGGTTGGAATCAATCGGTTTATAGGAACTCCTCGCCACTGGTATATAGACACTGCAACTTCGGAAAATAATGTTCTAACGTTTTGGTAGAAACATTAAAACAATTATTGTGGGACGTCCTATGAATGAAATGGAAGTGAGAAGTAACTCATTTGACTGTTTTTAGTGCCTTTGCGCGATTCAAGGAAGGGTGTAATGTGACAGTTGATCTTAAAAATATGTATCACAAAAAATATATATTATAATTTAATTGGTCTACTGGCTATATAGAATTTAATAACTTTATATATTTTTATAGTCGTGCGTCATCGTGAGAAGCGTGAGCGTGTCGGTAGGTAACAATTCGAATCAAATCTAGAGATAGAGTCGGACAGCGGATTCCGGGCTCCGAAGTACAAAAATTGGATGCAACTAGGACTAACACCGTCATTGTGATGATGAGTATGTAATACTTACAAGTGCAATGCCAAGAAGTATGGAGTAGAAGTCTTCGACTGCACTAAATCAATGTTTCTACACTAAAAGTCACAAATCACTGCAACTGATAAAAAGGAATTCGGTTACGCAATAATGAATGAAGTCTGTGGGTTTGTTTACGCTAGTTTAGCGGCGTCACATTCGTGCAGCTGACCATATAGAGTATGGGGGGAAGGGGGGGGGGAGGGGAGAAGGCTAAGAGAGTCTCTGTGCTGTCAATGCAGAAGAAAAAGAAGGGTTTCTCAGTCTTCCCACTGACAACACAAAATCTCTCCAGTTAGCTCTGGACCCTACTGACCGCGGCGCCGGAAATACAACACTTATTATTCTGTAGGGTGGAGGTTCATCTGCTCAATTAGTGCGGAAGATAACGTCATGTCTTATCTCCCTCCGACCTCAAAAGACCACGCAAACGGGTACTGCGAGTTTCTAGCTCATTTACAGCACATTTTGGATCCACAATTCGTGCCTATATCTACCATTCTATATTAGTTATTAAAAAAAACTGTTTCATAACTTTCATACGTAATCGTACACAATACATGCGCGTGAGTTAGTAGGCGGTTCGTTCTGTCGCCGTTTATAGCTCGTTCCATGTCTGAGCACTGACTAGAGGAAGTGACGCACTTAAATAGGTAGTTCTGTTGCAGTGTTACACGTACGAAGGTAAATTAATTATCAACAAAGTACACATACTTAGCTGTTTCCAGAGTTTCGCGACTTTGTATGGTAAAGGAAAACTATATAAATAGATTTTGCACCACATACATAGCCACTTCAATATAATATTATTGTGTAGATTATAACGATTTTAATTGATCCCAGTAATAATTACTAGTACAAGAAACGAATAGAGTAATAAATATTTTGTAGAGTACCTAGGTAGGTATGTGATTAGTTATTATAGTTGTATTATTACTTTGTAATTATTTTATAAAGTATTTTGTTATGCGAAATCATTATTCTCTGAGTCTATTCCGAACTCAGCTGGGGTCGGCTTTCTAGTCTAACTAAGATGCGGCTGAATTTCGATATTTTCCGTGAAGCGTCTACCATCGGACCTCCACAAGCAAATTAGCGATATTAAATTTTTGTAGATAGACTAGTCGAAGTCGGACTTTTGAGGGCTCCAAGATGTTCGTATGACAACCAGGACCGACGGCTAAACGTGCTCTCCGAGGCACGACCAGACCAGTGCAAATAGCCATATATGTATACAAATATTTGCACTGAGTGGGGATCGAACCCGGGTCTCCTACGGAGCAGTCGCGTTCGCTACTGCCACGCCACAGAGGATTCAATATATTTTCTCGCTGTTTTTCTGTTTAATCGATAACGTTGAGAGCACCATGAAAGGTTATGAGGTCTCGATCCAAATATAGTGTTGAATTTGACATGGAAAACCTTTGAAAGCAGTACGTTATTATTGTTGTATGAAATTGTGTATTACAAGACCTTCCAGTGCCTAAGAATATAATTTGTGATAACGATAACAAATGTCATGTTTTCTGAATCTAAACCTGATAAAGGTTCCTAAATCTGATAAATATAAACAGATCAATGAATCTGTTAGTATTTTTTAATATTGTGTGTTATTTGTAGTAAAACATAGTTTTTATACAAAGTTATAGCCTTACCCATTCAGGTAGGCAGAGACATATTCCCATTTGCTTTGATCTTGACACTTCCATACATTCCATTTTTTTTTATAGAAACACGCTAGCAATAATGATTACTACAAATCTTACTCACCATGCCACCGATAGCCTTCAGCCTCTCCAAATGCCCAAATCAGTCTACACTGAAGATCAACCACAATTTGATTTGTCTTCGGAATGAATTTAATAATTCTTTGGGTTAAAAAATATTCTAGCTGTTCCACGTTCTCAAAATCAAATGTTCCCATCAGACTTCCTAAAGCACCTTGGACTGAACAAATATTTTTTATTGGAACTCGCATATCACACTCTAAACATCGCCAGGAAGTTGATGTATTTAAAGGTTCTATGGGCAGCAAAGAACCAGGGCACTCCGTGGAGAAGCACTTCAGTGCACCAAGCATTGTACCGCGTTCAGTTGGATCAGCACAACGATCACATTTACACAAAAAATGTTTAGTCTTATATAGGTGAGTACGACGAGCTGGGGTTCCCCACAAAAGTCCTGTATAACAAGACACTATTTCAGATCCTGCTCTGATAGGTTTCACAGCCTTTACTGTCATTTGAAGATCAGCATTGAAGCAGTATCGCGTATTTGATATGCAACAATGATTCATCAATCCTGATACAGGATATAAACCGCGTATACTTGCATCCTTGTTACCGAATGAAGTGGCAATTTGAAACGCATTCGTATCGAGTATGCAGCACGCCAATACCATAAACTGTTCCTCGTCTTCAGGTATTTCGAAGTATTGCTTTAAGTAGCGAATTTCGACGCTATGTTGAGGAAGCATATGAGCTTGAAGAGAAGTCATTAACACACGTTGGTCTTCATCTAACAAAAGCGCTCTCATTGCTGTCAGTGCCCGCGATAAATATGAGTCGTCTATGTCCTCTATAGGCACTTTGTTAATCCAGCGGCAAATTATACCACAGTCATTATAATGCATATCAGTATTTTGACATTTTTCTGAACACAATAGTAAAGCACATTTTGCACATTTGAAAAAAGTATCACAGTCTAGTTTTGCGCAAACCGAACATCCTCGTTCTATAGCGGAACCGGCGCGGGGGCCGTAAATCAAAGGATGATCAACGAATATCACTTCTCCGGCACAAATATCTTCAGTAGCGACAAGGCCACGACCGCCTAAAGATGATTCCTGGACGGCCCATTTACATGAATATTGTATGTCGTCGATGTAGTTGCACAGACCGAGGTGTTCCTTTACCATTTGCGACAATTGCTCCAACGACAACATCCTGCCGCGACCCGGCCGATGACGGCACTGCACTGCGCGCTCAATGTGAATATACAAATCAGCGAGTTTGATAACAGCTAAGCGATGATCGGTAATGTGTTACATCGCCAAAACGTACGCGATCTTCTCCGCAATTAACCGAGTCCGATTGGGTTTGAGGTGAGCCGCTTGTGTGGAGTGTAGTAGTACACGTTCTTGACGTATTATTCACTGCGTTTGCCAACTCAGGTATCGAGATTATCAGGTAGGTAATTTATGTATTTTCTTTTATTGGTTCGACATTCTTGCGGATTCAGCGGTTACCTGAGCTCACGAACGGTGTGAAAGACGAAACTGTGACATCTGGGAAAAAATCTAATACCCATGTTATAAATATAGGTCGAGTTGATTACTATTTTTAAATCGGCGTGAAGTAAAATATATTAGCTGCTCAATGTTCAGGTTAAATGTACAAAAATATTCGCGGTGAGGTAATTTTATTACATAACGAGTACTATTCTTGAACACACATCACCAATTATTTTATTTAGGTACTTACTGTTAATATAATGTAATGTTTCAATGTTATTTGACCAAAAGAGAAGTAGTAGTAAGTAAAGTGCACAGAGTACCTATATACAGCACAAGTATTACGCCCCTAGTGTTGCAAACGTTCATAGTCAAAGGTGACCACTTTCCATCAGTTGGGACGTGTGTTTGTCTGCCACCTAAGTGGTATAAAAAAGTAGGTAAACTTATTATCCTCGTAACTAATGGAAACTGATCTAGAAACTCAAACATTTAAATAATGTCATTCATGCCGTAAATAGATTTTTTCTCGACTTCCGTGAACTAAAAAATGAGGGTAATATGTTTGACCTGTATGTATGTATATCTTTTTCTATGTTTACTGTAACTACTAAACGGTTGAATCTGTTTTGATGAATGAAATAAATGCACCTTATTTTAGTCTTGCGAAGAATCCCCACGGATTTACCCTTCTCCGTCGGAGCCGGTTGGAGAGGTTATGAGGTTGGACTCGAACTGACTAAAACGCACGTCGTCTTTGGGTCTTTAGTTGCCGGAGGTGAGATAGTAGCCAACATATCCCTCGCACCTTAGCAGACCCATAGCCGTCTCTTTCGAAATGACCCCAGTTTTTTTTTTTTTTTTTTTATCGTGCGCAAAATCCCCACGGATACCACCTCCACCAAAGCCGATGGAGGTGATTATGTCGGACTCGAACCGACCAAAACGCACGCCGTCCATGGGTCCTTGATTGCCGGAGGTGAGATTATACAAGACATATCTCTCGCACCCCGGCAGACCCGGGGACATCTCTGTTGAGATGCCCCTCTTCCCCCAATGTGGGGACCATGGTGTCCCGATTTAGCCCCTGGGTATGGGGTGGCATTTTGCGCCATCGCCGTGGCCTGCTTCTGCTAGGGTGACCGGCGGCTCCACCCGTCACCCCCAGGCCCGCGCTCATGGGGGACGGAGGTCATTCTGCGACCTCCGACGTCCGAGTCGCCTCCGCTCATCGCGGGCAGTGCGGGCCCGGAGTCTTCTCCGGACTCGCTCCGCCACCTCCTTTTCGAGCATTACTTGCTCGCAGAAGGAGGCGGTGGCTGCCCAAGCACTCGCGCATCGTACCATCACCGTGAGCAAGGTGGCGAGCGAGATAACTCCCACCCCTAGGGCTGTCACTAGGACCCGCCTTGGCGTCTCCCACGCCGGGCACTCGGTCAACGTGTGCAGCCCCGAGTCCTCGCTCGCATCACAGTGATGGCACTCGGACGTTGGCTCCTTCTGGATCCGACGCAGGTAATCCCCGAAGCACCCGTGCCCGGTGATCACCTGCGTCAGCCGGTACGAGAGGCTACCATGTGGCCTCTCTAGCCAGTCCCCCATGATGGGTCTTACCGCCGCTACTAAGTCGTCGTTCCCACTCGGCTACCATGTCCCCGTGGAGCTGGGACTTCACAGCCCGGAGCTCACTAGGCTCGGGTTCATGTCCCCGCTCCCGCGCCTCCTTTCGATACCGATACAGCACCGAAAGGGCTCTCGCATCCAGGATCCATGGTATCGATCCGGCGAGGAGACTCGCCGCGTCGAAGGATCGAAATGACCCCAGTTGGGTAATCAAATTCACCTAGATTTATCTGTGTTGTGCGAGTGTCATCGGGTGTACCTATTATTTGTTTTTTTTAATATTTGATAGGCTCATGTGTAACAATTTAGTCGACGATGGAGCACGCTTGCCTAAGGACTAACTTATGCCAAGAAGTATGGATGGTTTTTATTTCTAAAACTAACTAACTAAAATCTTTATAGGTACGCACTTATAAAGATTTCAGTTTAGTAACTATTTAATTATTATAATTATTACTGGTTTGTATTTGTTTCCAATGCCTCTATATTCCCAGAGGTCTTTCATGGATATTTAATTCTATTTATTGCGAGCGACTGTCGTCTTACCTCCTTACCCCGAGAAGAAATCTTATGTTCTACCGGTGAGACTGGCCTTATGTACTGAAATATTGCACTGGTAAAATCATGGTAGCGAGTTTTTCGTTTCGTAGAACAATATATGTATAAATCTACTTCTTCATTTCATAGTTGCCTATAAGAGATTACCTCATGTGCGATAAGGTCGCCAATTGTTTGGATCACATTGAAATGTTACTGTACCGCTGGTTTAATGTAAGACTTGCCATATATGGTGTGCAATAAAAATATTTTTATTTTAGACTAGCTGTTGCCCGCGGCTCCGCCCGCGTTAACTTCTTATCCCGTTCCCGCTGTCGAGCATTTTCGTGTTTATTCACATTTTAAACCTTCTCTGGACTTCCACAAATAATTCAAGACCATAATTAACCAAATCGGTCCAGACGTTCTCGAGTTTTACCGAGACTAACGAACAGCAATTCATTTTTATATATAGATAAATAGATAGATAACTCTTTATTGTACACAAAAAAAAATAAAGAGAAAGCATACCTATATAAACACGTAAATAATTGCATGACAATAGGTGACTTTATCGCTGAAGTGATTTCTTCCAGGCAACCTTGGGATGGCCAGTAAAGTGATAGAGCAATAAGTATGGTATAGTTATCATGATAGGTGTAATACAAGATATAAATTATAAAAATTGTACGAAGAAAGGAAGATAAAAAATATAATATAGAAGTAGGTAAATACCAAACATAATGTAACATACTATATACACATACTCATATAACACTAAAACCAATAAATAAATATAGTTGTGAGCTAAAGTTAAGATCTTTTACCATTTACTTGAATATCATAAGGGATTTAGCTCGTCTAATGTCCAACGGCAATTCATTCTATAAGGGCCTTTACAGTTAAAGACTTATTAACGAAATTAGTGGAATGTCGTGGCATTGTCATTATTCATTTATTTATTATTATATTTAAACATGAGGATTAGGGCACTCATCAAGACTTTTAGAGGCCAAGTCAAGCTTACTTATAAGCCGAGATACTTGCGAATTGTTGAATGAGACTTCAGCACTGACTTTTCTCTCAGGATATGTAAATTTGGCGACAGTCGCACGTGAAAATGAGGAGACGGCATAAGCGGTCCTCGAGCTCTGAGGTGAAGTATTGGGATGCAGCCAGAAATCACATATTGTCGATTGCCGATGAGGTACTAATATTTAACTATTTTACAAAACGAGAAAGTCTAAAGTATTCCCCTTTTAATTGTAGAAATAGGATGATTTATTACCATAATAGCTAATTGCCCAAAACACAATAGCATATAAAACAAAGTGAACGTGTTCCTGGAGTTAGAGTACATTTTTTAAGTTAAGCTCGGTCAGAGTAGCAGGATACCGCATGTTCACGCCCTCGATGTCACACACAAAGTGGCGTCAGGATTTGTAACAAGATCCACTCTCTTTGTAAAGCAAGTCCCTTTGCGTTAGTTCGACAACCTGACCAGTCTCTGTAACCACTTCCACTACGTGGACGTTTGCCTGTTTATGGTAATTTATCTAAATGCACAGTGAACATCATTATCATATATTGAACTGTTATACGGTGCAGGAAGTCGAGTGATTTCTTGGATTTAGTCATCCGATATGCAAAATTTCTTCGAAGATCTTCAAGATGAGTGTCCTTGGTATTATTTTGACAGTTCTTACAAAGTGCTTCTGGGATCTTGTCTTTTTGTGTTCGGTTAGTGTTTTTGTCAGTATTTATGCAGGGGATTTATTTTGTAAGATAGAACGTAATTGGGATACTTTGGTTAACTCCTATGCCATGTTACTGTTTTGGGATTATATTGTTGGATTTGTAAATGTATGAATGAAACTGGTGTGATGATGTGTGAAATAAATGATAAATCGCGATAGATTCTGTTAAAAAGTAGTTGGCAAACTATGTCGGGTCGTCTCCTCCATCCTAGCGCAATGCCTGAAAACAAAGGACTTCGACCAGAAATTCGCGCAGCGGGTCATGGAGCGAGCTATGCTTGGAGTCTCTTTAAAGACCCGACATAGCTCGCAGAATATCCATGCTGAACTGGCAGTGGGCTGGCCACATATGCCGAAAGACCGAAGGCCGCTGGAGCAAACGAGTTCTTGAGTGGAGACCGCGAGAAGGCAAACTGAAAGTGAGACGCCCCTTAGCCAGATGAACTGATGACCTGAAAAAGGTGGCTGGGGCAGACATTCAGTCTGGTGGCAGAGGGTGGAGGATCGGGAGTAGTGGCACACACTAGAAGAGGCCTATGTTCAGCAGTGGACTGCAATAGATTAGCTTATCAGTCAATCAATCAAGTAATCAATTATGATTGATTGATTTATTTCAATGAAGATTTCCTATATTCAACTTTCGCGGCAAAATAGAATTTGAGGCAACCCATTTTTTCGCATGTAGTGTTGTACAAGGCACATAAAGGATATAATTGTTCAACATCAGACAGATAATATACTGGCCAGACTCAACCTCAAATGCATGGGTCGAGTCAACAATAGTGCCTCGTTCACTCCCTATTACGTGGTGTCCCACGGGTTAATTCACTTCTGCCTACCCCGCCCCGGGGGGAAATAGGCGTAAGCATATGTATGTATGTGTCGAAATTAGTGGTTTCTCTTTCACAAAAGCTATAAATGAAAAGTATAAGTTATTATTAGTACAAGCACGTGTGGTTGAAAATGATGTTACGCATAAATTTTATTTTACAACAGAATTAATAGTTTGTATACATCTTCATTAAAGTGATTATATAAATTATAGGCGTGTTCGGGGTGCTCCTCAATGGTTGGCTGTTTGCCACATTCATACACAGTCACCTACTCATATTCAGGAGTCACATATTGGTACTTAATCTGTGCACGGCGTCACTTGGTCGGAACCTTATCGGATTTCCTTTTGCGGGGTCTTCGGCTATAGCAAAAAGGTAAATTATTTTTGTTAAATATTCATGCGGTATGAAAGATTTCTTGAAGTAATTCCGAATACAAATGCGCAATTTGTATTCGGAATTACTTCAAGAAACCTTTCATACCTTTCATCGTAATCTTTTCTAAATTATTTTTTAAATCCTTTATAATAGCTATACCTGTAATGGATTGGTTAAGTGCTAAAGTAACAGCGGTGGTAAATACGAAATAAATTCTCTTTCAGATGGCTCTTCGGTCCGGCGTGCTGTCAACTATTTGCGTTTTTGAATCAATTTTTTGGTGTCTTTCAAATGACTGCTTTATTCGTATTTGTGTTGGAACGATATTTACTAGCAAGATTCTACAGGCGCGGTTCGTATACATATTTAATTCAGTTATTCTTAACTACCCCATCTCTTCCCATGTGTCCACTCAATCGATGAAAGAACCCGACGCAGTGTTTCATTACTGCGGAAAAGAAAGAAATGATAGAAGGACTTAAGAATTTACCTAGGAGATCTTTACAATAACTAGGTAATTTACTTGAGTTTGAGTCTTCTCCAATCGATGAATGAACCCGAGGCAGTCAGTGTTCCATTACTGCGGCAAAGAAATAAATAGAAGAGAAGAAGATGGAAGGACTTAAGAATTTACCTCAGAGATCTTTAAATAACTTATGCTAGGTAATTTACCTGAGTTTGAGTCTTCTCCTTTTTGAAGTCGGTTACGAACTTAACATGACTTGGCTCTATAGTTATTAAATCTATTGAAAACATCAAATATATATCAAATATTACAATCCAATTATATTATGTTTCTTTAAAATTTACCCCAATTGTTAATCTGAAATAGAAAGTATTTATTAATTATTTTATTTAGGTATATAACAAAATATTTTAGCTCAGTTTCATTAGTAAATTTCAATTGAAAGAGTAAAAAATTATCCCCCTGAATTTATCTAGAGTGAAGAACTTTTTTCATATTGCAGAAAGAACTCTGTATATACGATTGTATTGGAGTTTAGTCGGCGTGAGTTGGGTGAACTCAGTGATATTTGCTACCCCACCATTATTTGGATATGGAAAGTATTCCTGTGACGCAACTGGAACAGCATGCACGTTTCTTTGGCCATCGCAGATGTCTGGAGCTAAACACATTGGTTTCAGCATACCTTATTTCCTTATATGTGGGGTTATACCTGTTATTGCCATGTAAGTATATTATGCTATTTCTTAAATATTAAAGTGAATTTAGCCGGTCAATTAAACTCATTATTTCAAAGATGGGTGATTAGCGTATCACACAAAATCGATTCTAAAAAAAATTAAGAGTTTGGCTTCGCCATTGTGTTCAGTTTTAAACTTTTGTATGATATATATAGTTAGCGAAACCTGAGTCAATCAAGCAAATCAAAAGGTAAACTACTGTATTTACCATATGATCGCTACATTGTAACACTCTACGTGTTTGTAATGGTGACTCTCTTTCCTGAGACTTTGTCTTCAATTGACCATCAGGTGAGGTGAAGTAAAATTGACGTGCCCTAATTAAAAGACCCGATTTTCCTTAACCATTTGAAATTGTAATCAAATTTAATTTAAATAAAATGAATGTTAGGAATACATAGCTCTAACTATAATTAAAAAACAAAGGTTATAGCTTGGTAAGTATCATCCTATAAACCAACAATATATGAATAGCATGAACTATATTGTCGGCAGATTCTATTATATGGGCAAAGCTGTTCGCTTAGAACGGATATTTTACAAAGGAGAACTCCAGAGGGAACAGACGCGGCTTACGCAGGTAATACCTCCCATGCAAGATTACTTATTTAATCCTGTATTTCAAAATATATTATACAATCACTTTAATATGGAGAATTATGTATCGAACAATGAGGGAATATGCCAACATGAAAGATTTAATGACAGTAGAGGATATATAATCTCTATTAAACTAATAAGGCGGTAGTGAACGCGACTGCTACGCAGGAGGCGCGGATTCGATCCCCGCTCAATGCAAATATTTGTATGAAATTGATTTGGCTATTTGAGCTGGTCTAGTCGTGCCTCGGAGATCACGTTAAGCCTTCGCGTCGGTCCCGGTTGCCATACGAACATCTATGGTAGTCGTTACGGGTAGTTGTAGCCCTCAAAAGGCCGACTAGCCTAACTACAGGACTTGGATATCGCCAATTTGATTGTGGAGGTCCGATGGCAGTCGCTTCACGGGAAATATCTTAGTTAGATTACAAAACCGACCCCATCTGAGTTGGGAAAAGGCTCATAGAATGATGATAGAGAACATTATAATCTTATTATTATTATGGTGTTTTCATTAATTGCAATAATATTCTAGTGTACTGCTGCTATTGGCGCGTCTCGTATACGGGGCCTTCCCACCACCTCTTGGAAGTAATATTATTTCAATCCTACTTTACTTTCATAGTGTGGTATTATTTATTTATCGGATCAACCAGTTACTTTTATAATAGAAATATAGATATACTGTGTTAATTCTAGAGTCTGCATACGTTGTGTGTCGCTACACTGGCTCTATGGATTCCTGCTGGCGTTTTAGTTGGATGGCAATGGTTGCCATTGCTCATGTATGGCTACAGAACTCACGTGCCGCCAGCTTTGGCTTTGATAGCTCCCATAGCATCAGAGGTAAGTTCTTCTTCTTGGCGTGCCTTCTTAATGAAGTTCAGCGATCACTTACCAAATTTGCAGCAGTTCTAAAAAGAGAACGTTTTTTTCTGGTTGTACCACTGTCGTGGGTCCCTCAACCAGGATATTCTTCTCCTTCCAGTACTGTTTTTACCCTGTGTCTTTTCTTGTATTGCTATTTAAATAGCAGATTTAGTATTTCCCATAAGACAAACATGTCCGAGATATTCTAACTTCTTAACTATCATTGTAAGTAATTTATCCTTATAGCTGGCAATTTTTCGTTGATAAGAGCTTTATTAAACGTTATCTAAGAAATCTTATAAAAGAAAAGATTGACATCGTACGTATATAATGTACGTGTACTACATATAGTGTGTTAGTCCCGGTTACTTCTTAGTTAATCTTTACCATGAAGCCTGGGAACTGATCTTATACATTTTCTCTTGACTTGGTTTAAGCCAGTTTTTACAGGAGCGATCGGACGCCTACTGCTATCTGATGACCTAATTCTAACAAGAAAGCTTCCATTAATTCACCTGATGTGGATTACTCGGGCCACGAAGTTGTTTGTGGAACCCAATACACCCAACTCAAAGCTCTTAAAATCGTAAAAAAATAAGATTTTCTTTAATATTCTATTAAAATTTCAGGCTGCAACGTGTCTTCCTGTGTTGTGTTATATCACTGGTGACGAAAGACTTCGAGCTGCTCTACTTGGCCGCATGAGAAGACATTACGCCCTTCTTCAACCACAGCATGCCAAGCGGTACAACAGTGACTAATAACATAAAGGAATATAGCTGAATTACTTTAACTGATGTTACTACCTTTGGTTTCTGAGCCAGAGGCCTCTTGTACGGATTCTTCTAGAATATGATAAGTACCTCACGATGCTACTTTGTATAGTGAATGGACTGAAAACACAATTGATATGTATCTATACGGTTAAAATATAAGTAACTGTTAATAATCTACTTCTATTTAAAATTCCTATAAGTTCTTTTTTTATAACGATATCCTAGGACATTTACACAGTGCGGTATCTGGACCCAGAGTATTTGTAACATAATTTCATTCTTACTGGACATACATACAAATTATATATCGAAACATCGAAAGTTATGCCAGTATAATATACTTATGTTTATGTAATTACTAATGGGAATTCAAAACATTTAACTGAGCAGATGAACGCTCAACCGATACCATTTTAATCAGGTAATGTTACAGCAGGTTTACACACTCCACACAATTCTTCAAGCTACTTCTATAGAGTCTATACAATAAGCGAAGCAGAGCATGACCTAACTGGTATTACTGAAGGCTCAAGATGCAACCTGAGATACTGGTTTGAACACATCACAAATTGGTGGCAGTTACTCTCGTAGACTATTTAGTTCTCTACTACGCTGGCAGTTAGATATATTTAAAACACATTCATTTATTTAATAAAATAACTTAGACATAAAAGTTTTGTCAATTGGATAGAATTGTAATACATAAATCATATCTATTATATACATCTGTAATAAATACTTATTCAGTTATTTTTAACATAAAAAGTTTTATAATAAACATATTAAAATGAAATTAGAAACATTGCTCATGGACAATTCCAGTGATCATTGCGTTTGGAATGAGATATTCAATGATGAAGAAAGAATTACATTACAGAATGGTTTCCTGCTCACAGGTAAAACGATTTAATAATAATGTAAAAGTCAATTAATAAAAAAAAATCATTATGTTGACCATTCATTAGTGGTGAGGGGATCGCTAGTATCCGATTCGTGCAGCGGAAATGCATCGTGCATGACAAACTAGAGGAAAGTTTTTTCAACCGACTTCCATCTTGAAAATTTTTGCCTTTCGTCGCTAGTACTACCTATCTTTTATGTGCCTTCACCATAGATGGTTAGCATGCAGAACCACGAGCAGGAACTAAAGGTCCGACTATATAACATTGTATTTAATAAAAAACAAACTTACTTTTTCAGGGCTTCTGTCTGTAATGTCTTGTGCCTGGTTGAGCATGAGCCTTATGTGTACAAGTATTCGGAACGACAGAAGTTATCGTAACTTGGCCAATTTTACCTTGATTGCGTGTATCCGCAGGGCCTTGCCATTGTTATTATATCTACCCCTTGTCAAGTGGATTGAAACGTGAGTTCCGAGTCTATTTATATCAAGAGAGGGTCTTATTCAACATGTTATCATTGAACTGTCAGTTTGTAGTGAAATGTGAATCTGAAATTGATGACTAAAGATGCAATAGTATCAGTGAAAAACATTGAAGATGTAATGATTTGTTTAGTTCAAAAGCAATGAAAGAAATCAGAATTTTCCGATGAACTTTATAAAGTACTCATGATTAACTAACAGACAACACACACACACACACATGAAAGGAGACAGCGAGCTTTAAAGTACAAATACTTATGAGATAACTACATTACTATACAATATAGTATAATTTCAAATTCTGAACCATTAAAATTTTTGATACTTAATTAATTAATATTATTTCGTATTCCTAAACATTACTAGTGTGACCTAACATCTCAGTCTGTGTTATTCGTATACTTTTAGTTTGTATGGATTTCAAAAATTTTGGTGTGAAGTTTCTGCTTTCTGTGAGACATTTTTGGCTGTATTCGAGGTCGAGTGCCTGACGCACGTCTGTATTGAAAGATATGTACTTGCAAAATACGTCGTTAACGGTAAGTTGACGTTTGTATTTAACGCAATAATATATTGTACGAAACTGTGCCAGAGACGTCTACGTTCGAATTTATAACCTAGAAATTTCACTAGTTCCATGCAGTTATCTACATAAATTACGATCAGCAGAAGACATTTTTATAGTGTGTACAAAATTGTAAATAAACTTGTACTAAATAAATATATTACCGAAGTGTATGAAAAAGGATGTCAATATATTATTTATCAAATTTCATAAATATATAATTTTTCATTTCATCTAATCAAGACTTGTTCGACTTACCTTTTCTAAAATTTCCCGTTTTTACATTTCCTGAAGTAACCTTAATGGAATAGTGAAGAATTATAAGAAGTATTTAGGTATATTGCTTTTATGTAAATTGTAGGTATCTAATATTTTACTTTTTTTAAAGGTTGGCAAGTGAAACAGAGCCATTACAACTTGTACTTTAATTTGTGCTTCTTCTTCTCTTGCTTGTACTCTGTACCGCCACTGTTTGGAGTTGGACGCTATGGCTTTGACTTCCAATGTACATCATGCACCTTTGATATTCTTCTACCAGCTACGTGGCAGAAATATATCGTAGTGGTCATCTTTGCACTTCGCAGTATCAAGCCTACGGTTGTTATGTACGTATATACGAGTATATAGTAAGTGCAAATTACCACTTTGTCATAAGCTTTTGAATTTTGTTGGCACTCGCGAAATTTCTGTGGGCCAATATTGTTCATTCTGTAGTACGAAAGTCAACAGTGATGGTAGTATGGTATCAGTTCTAACTTAAAAATTGATATGAGAGTTTCTATATAATCCGTAATCCTTATACAAAATGTCAGTTATGAAGATTTCTTCATTGTTTGCTTGAAAGCTAACTAGTTAATTTAATAGTCTAATTAATTTTAACGCTACCTATGTTAGTTTTGGTTAAATTAGACTAAGGCTGTGAAAGGATTATAGATCTTAAGGTGTCCATGAACTTTTGGGCTAGAAGGCTAAATGTTAAGGCGAGTTCGATGTGAAGACTAGCCGGCTCTTGTTAATAGTTATTATAAATGCCAGGCGATTAGATTGATTGTCGGAAGATGTCAGATTTCAATTATAGCCATACCAATGGGCTCATTGCCCATCGGATGTATTACTTCGTTCCTTCTACTATAATAGAACTAGTTATAAACGAGTTATGTCTCGTATGATCAAGGTGTTTTAAAGTCTATTATTAAAAATTAATGATAAACAAATCGCACCCATGCACTGACGGTACATTTTGTAACGAAAAGAAAATCAACGTTGCTTTGGTATAATAATAAGTAACATGTTTAAAGCTGTTATAATATGACACTGTGTAGGTATAGCCCTTTATTCAGTAGGTATACAACACGCTTACTCGATTAATTAAAAAAAATAGAATCAAAATCAATTAGCCTTGCTTAAATTATTAAGTAGTTACGTAAACAGACTCCGGTAGGATATTGTTTTGGTTCGTCTTCGAGTTCAAATTGATTGGTAATAATTGAAAGCGAGTTCAGTGGTGTTAATTGGTCGATTGGAAAATTAGCTAATTTGAATCCAATCATTAGAATTCGGAATATTGTAGATAATGTTAAGGTACGTGTACATGTTACATATTTTGTATATTTTCGTACAACAAATGCAGGTAAAAAAAGGATAAAAATGAAAACAATCGGAAAAACCGTTCACTGCAAAGTAAGTACTTATGTATAAACATCCCCAGTTGCAATAGTAACTTTTACACACTTTAATACGCTACGCCTTCCTTCCTAAAATTTGATAAACATGATTTTGCGGTAGTAACTGTTATTTGACCTCCTAACCACGACGTATGCCTGCACCAGAGCCTCGATCATCCATCAGCAGGTGTATTGGTTTGCAGGTGAAGTTATTTTGTATCCGAAGGTAGCTGTATTCATTTATGTTTCAGGGTTATGATGCTTATATGGGTAAGAACATTAGAGAATAAATTTTCTTCTTCAATGAAGCACCACAAGCATTTTACTCAGGTAAATCTACAGAAAATGTAATATTTCTCATTGATATTATAAATATGAAATTTTATAATGGATAGATGTATCTCTTCGAACAAAACGACTGCGTTAGGATATGGACGAGTAGATATTATAGGCTACTTTAAATGTATCGTTAATATGTTATAGTCAAGTTTCGTAAATGTTTTACCATGTAGGTTTTACCATGACACACATCAATGACTTTCCGATGCTTTTCGAAGTTATGTGTGTATTTATTGCAGTTTTATAAGTGCCCGGTTAATGGCAATAGGCTCGCCACCTATTACATTGGGATCTAAACATAAACTGGTGAAATGAGAGTGCTAGCACCTCTGCCTACCCTTTCGGGGATACAGGGGTGAGTTATGTTGTGTATGTTAGGATTGTTTTTTTAATTTCAGAGCGTGATTACAATAACTCTGTTGAATCTTCTGTGTTGGACACCCATTGCTATGATTAGAGGAAGCATCTTGGTGTCGCAAATGGTTTCTGTAGACTTGCTAATGATGACGTCAGGCTGTTATGTGACGTGGGCAATGTGGCTACATTGGGTACGTGAGACAATTACGTTATTTTTTTTAATTATAATCATCTCTATAGGACATAATAGTATAATACGTTATTTGATATTTAGTACGCATAATTTTATTTTAATGTAATCCCCGACACGAGATGAGCATAGATTTTTTTTCGCATGAATTTCTAAGTTCTAATTTCAAGCCCAAAAATGTTTGTTATAACATTTTAAAATTACATTGTCATATTTTTTTGTCCTAACAATCGAAACTCTTAATGATCATTCATATGTTATAATACTAGTAGTCATAAATACCTTATTTTATGAATATGGATCCACCAACATGAAAGACCACTGACTGTAACTGAGAGTGGTAGAGTCCACCATTTTTTACTAGTGGCACTGGCACGGGTCACACAAAACTGTATTTTATATTATTAATATGTAGCACCTAACATTACTCGTATTGAATATTGATGGTATAGGAAGACTTGATAACGAATAAGTAATCATAAATTATTTTGTATATGAGCGCCAGTTTTATTATATTCATTTGTCTAATATTCATTTTTCTGTTGAGGTTGCAAGAAGTTTATGATTACACCGCTTAAGATTTAAGTCCTAGACTTGCTAGTCCTCAAACATAAAAAAGAAGTTATCATTTTCTTCTTAAGAAAAGAAGTCATTTGATGTACAGTCAACGCCATAAGTAGCTTAACAAATGGTAATTTATGGATTACCACAACTGTTAAACCGATTATAAAATTATAAATAAACCGCGGAATATATGAACTTTGCCCTTAGGGGGATTCTAAAACTATATCCTAAACCTCTGTGGGTACGTTCACTCCAATGTAAGAAGGACTTTAAATATTTTTGTGTTAATCAACTTTTGGCGTTGACTGTACCTATGTATATCGTGTGAATAGATTCATATCTAAGAAACGACCACTCATATAACATTGGGTAATTATTGTCTCTAACTAAGGCAAAGGTTTTCAGGACTAACGCAAGAATGATGTGAGGCAAAAAAAAAGAATTTAAGTGATTAAAAAGTAAATAAAATATACTTTTTGTATTATTGTTTCGAGAATCTTATACTTACATTTTTGGTTACAGGTAGCGCCTGCCCTTACTGTTATAGCATTATGCCTTGTCGACGAACGCGTGCGCGATACATTTTTGCAACTATCTGCTCCTGAAGCTCAAACTGACTTTAATAAGATTGATTAACAGTAGGCCTAAAAGATTTTGTCCTAATATATTTGAATTTTTCCTAATATAATTGATTTTCTTAATATACTTCATGAGTGTATTTTGGTAGGTAGATTAGCGAGTAGGATCATTGAGATTAAACATTATGCTTTTGTATTTTTGTTGTTGTGTTTCATTTGTATTCATATTAGTAAGCATTAGTAGATATGTAATTTCAAAACTATTTTCCTATAGGTATACCAATTCTTTATACCTACCAGAAGTTCGAAAACTGTTCCTTACTATTTCCTCGTCTTCTTGGAGTCCAATATGGCTCTATGTTTAGGTCTAAAATTTAGACCTAGACTTATCTTATTTAGACTCAAAATTAATCTTACTGAGTATCCTTTCGTCGAGAAGGGCAACAAAATGATAGATTTGAATGAACTAAAAAGATTACGTATGGGTTGATAAAAAACAAACTACCATATTTTTAAATATATTATAATTTTAAATATTTATGTATAGTATACATAATAGTAACATTAGATAATGTACGAAACCGTATCAAATACGATTGATTGCAAGAATGCTAACAATTTAATAAAAAGAGAAAGATTTGTACGAAGAATATCAGCGCAGTCCGTCCCCATAATATGATACATTATACAATATGGTTACCTAATTCAGTCGAAATGTACAATATTTTATGCATAATATAGCATAAGAATAATTGAAAATAATGGAACCGATAAAAAGCTCAAGGCAGGAGCGTCATGCACATTATACAAGTTCATGCACATTTCTTGCATCTCTTAATAGAAATAACAAATAGGTCAAATTAAAATTACAAGTGCCTTTAAAGAAGTTGAAATGTAACGTAACCAATCTTGAAAATAACAGGGAAACATACTTAGAACAAAGTAAAAGAATTAATTTTAGCTGTACATGTCTTTCATTATTATGTAATTACTTCTAAACTTGCAAAAAGCACAATAGGTATGCCTTCATTAGGTATTTGGATCATCATATTCTACTGACGATTGGTCCGCAGTAAGGCCTTTCAAAGAGTAAGAATACGCGCACGCGCATGAAACAGAAACACATGATGATTACTAATCAAAACTAACTTGACCAGAAAAATATTATCACGTCAAAATATTGCCAAAATCTTTGGATCAAAGTTTTCTTGGATACATTAATATTATCGTTTACAGTTTTTATAACAAAGTAATCTTAAAGTTACTTTAGAACCAATTTCCTACAGATAAATCACAATTCATGATACTTAAAAATATACTTTACAGTGAATTACTACTATAATATATAACATAACAATTTTTATATTCATAATATTTTAGAATCTTGATTGTGGACAGCAAAAACAGGTGCAACATTTTTTTCTTGATCTTGACAAGGAACATTCACAATTCATACTATGTGTTTGATTACAATATTGCTAGATACGAGTATACTTAGTACATAACACATTGTTGTGCATCAGATGAGAATTCTGAATATTCCTGTGTTATCCATAAAATTCGAAACTATGTTTATTGTTATATTACTATTGAAAGAAAATATAATAAAAAAAAATTGACTGTGAATTTAATATTCGGATATTTTGACGTTATATTTATTGAATTGTGAATATGCTAGTTATAACAGTGAGTCATAATTATATAATTAAAAAAATATCGAATATGTAAATATTGCTGCTCGAATAAATACACAATTTATGAACTATAAGAATATCACTTAAACGAAGACATAAATGGGGAAGAATTGAAAGGGATATTCTAGCGATTGCTTGCCCGTAAAGAACGGGAATATTACACTAATTTGGTATAATATGTACCTACTAGTATTATGTACTTTCAATAACACAAGTACTTTTTATATAGATACTACAAACATAACTACTTAAAATTAGTTCTATCAATTTGTTGCAGTTCATTGGAGACGTATAGTCGTCGGCACTTTAAACTATTATAGCTTAAAATCATCTAGGTATAAAGATGAAAATTAAAATTTGCATTGCACCTTTTTATTTTACTGTAACTATTAATATATCTCGCACAGTCACACAACACTTTGGAATGAGTTCAATAATTCAGAACGTCGTCGGAACGTTTATCACATTCATTCATCACGTCGATATTTACAAAGTCACAGATATCTTCATCATCATTTACGTAAAAATTATTTTTCTCATCTATTATTGTAGTTTTGTATACCCTGTTGCTGTAAGAGTCCTCGCTAGAGCTCCGATAAGACGGCGTGGAGGGGCTGTAGAGCACGATCGCTGGGTTATCGTGCCACAACCCTCTGCACCCATCCTGCTATATCTCTGCCATCGCAGTTTCCTCATAACATTGCCTCTTGTTTCGTCTCTCAATCACGGGAATAAGGAACAAAATTATGCCACTCAATGCAATTGTGCCTCCGGCAACATAAAAGCCGGGAGCATAAGATTGGAATGTGTCGAACAACCATCCTGGAACAAAAGAATGATATTAATTTAGCTGAATCTATGAAAGTATTTATTCAAAACTACTGTACATATAAGATATTGAAGTAAGCTTACATGTTAGAAATCAATAACAAAAAATATCGAGGAGATATGAATCACCCTTGCGTAATATTGCATATATAAGAAACCTTTTACTTGCTTTTAGGGGTGTGGTTTGGCATTCGTATGTATGACAATTAGTCATATTTTCCTATTGCTGGGATTGTTAAGCCGTGGGTGAGAGGCGGGAAACCGTGAGTGACCCCATAATATATTTTCACTTAATATATCTTACCTGCAAAGGGTGGTCCTATTAGAGATGCAATCCCTTGGAAGAGTAGAAGGAGCCCAAATGCATTAGTCAATTTCTCGAGACCTAATAAGTCAACGAGGACTACTGATGTCAGGCCTACATATGCACCTATCGTGAAACCATAAGTGGTAGAGTATAAAGCAAGACCCCAAAATTCCCAGCAGGCCATAGATAACGCTGTACCTGAAAAAGAGTAATAATTTGGTAAGTAATCAGTTGATGAAGCAATTATTTTATAAGGATTAAATCGAGCAATAAATAACATTCTAACTCATTTTAGGAACTTTTCAGCAGAGCGCAAAAAATTTAAAAAAATCTCTTACGGGTCTGTTAAGTCTTTAGCCAACCTTGAAGATTTGAAGCAAGAAGGGAATAGCCAAATTTTTATATGATTATGATGCATGGTAATGTACACAATTCTTAGCCCGAGATTTCGGCTACTTTTCAGCAGTAATGGTCGCTAAAAATCCGTAAAAAATGGTTTTCATTTTAAGGATTAAATATGTGAAATTTTAATCATAAAATTAATTAAATTTAAAAGAATTAGGATATTCCGTTTACAATATGAAATTATTTTTTCTGAGGACACAGTTATTTACTTTCTAAAACCATGAGCATTAATAACATAAGAGATTAAATGTATATAAAGTAATACTCACTAACACCGGCGATAGTAAGGCACACATTATAAGCCAGCAATCTGTTCACCCATGGTTTATCGCTGATGTACCCAAGAATAATCCTTCCAATCAAATTCGCAGCTCCAATTATCGATATTAAATACGGCGGATTCTCAATTTTCAGTTTTTCGCTCATCGGCACTATGTACACATATGGGATATAAAAACCTATACTAGTTAAAAAGTTTGATAGTGCAAATAAAAGGAAAATAGGATCTACGAGAAGAGAAAAATCCAGCATTTCCGACAGCGCCGATTTGAACTCCGATGGGCAAGGCAACCAACTACATGTTTCTTTTATTTCTTTGGTTTGTTCGTATGATTTTTCAGGTAAGTGCGATGTTGATCTAAATTTGCTAATACTTTGCATACTTCCTAGGTATAATATATCTGGTTTATGCATAATACCACTGCCGTGTCGAGAACGTGATTGCTTTTGTTCATTTGGTTTATTCAGGGCAGGTTGGGAGAGAGTTAATCTCGCCATATCGTTATCTTCGACTTTCCCATTTGCTCTTATCACATTTTCAGTACTTCGAGATCTTTTTAACGGGGATTTATTCTGTGCAGGTAGCATGGGCTCTGATGCTGGAGTTTGTCGGATTTCAGGAACTGGTAGGAAAATTAGTCCTAATGGTATACAGTTAAGTATGAAGGCACCTATAATAGCCATAGCACCGCGCCAACCGTAGTAATCTATTAAAGCTGATGTGATTGGTGCAAATAAAAATGTTCCAAGACCTGATCCACATACCGCGATACCTGAAAGAAAATGATGTAACGTCATAAAATATCCTTAAATTGTTTGGGTATTGTGGTTTTATTTAAGTCATTCTATGAATCTTTTCCCAACTGGGGTCGGTTTTCCAGTCTAACTGAGATGCGGTTTAACTCCGATATTTTCCGTGAAGCGACTGCCTTTTGATCTACACGACCTATGGTCCATTGACCAAATGGCGATAGCGAAGATCCAAGTTAGACTGGTTGGACTTTTGAGGGCTTCAAGTACGCGTAACGACTGCCACAGATGTTTGTTTGGCAACCGGGACGGCTTAACGTGCTCTCCGAGGCACGACCAGACCAGTGCAAACAGCCATATTCATGCATACAACTTTTTGCACTGAGCGGGGATCGAACCCGCGCCCCGTGCGTAGCAGTCGCATTCACTACCGCCACGCCACGGAGGCTGTTAAAAATGTGATAGAGTGAATGTGATAGAGTTTAAGTTAAACCAATAATTTGACTAATATTTGACTTTGTGGCAAGTCTGATATAGGAGAGAATAAATAGGCTGATAGGTGCTAGACACTAAAAGCCTTTTTCCTTTGTGCTGTTCCATTTAATTGCAGCGACGACGCAGCAATATCGCTTTTAGTCATTCACCGAGAACTTGTGCTATGTTGAAGTTTTTGTTGAAGACCTTTTAGGAAAAACTTTATTTATGATAGATCAAAATATGTTTGTGATGTAATTGAATCAGTATTTAAGTATTAGTTTAAATACATCACACTAAAGTTAGAAATTATTATTCAAGTATTTCTTGAAATTAATGAGTAGATACGTGTAGGTTATAGACGAAATGAATTTATAAAATAAAGTAAAGAAATAAAATCTTCTCATTATATCCGAAGTTAGATACTAATTCTCAAACATTTTTATGTATTATCTTTTTTGAAATCAACTTATGAATTATATATTACCTGTGGCAAGACTTCTGTAGCGTTCAAACCAGACAGTGACACTGACTATGGCTGGGAGGTAGATGAGCCCAAACCCGAAGCCAGCACCAATACCGATGGTGAAGATAAGCGTTATCACGTTGCCGGCAAACGCAGACACCACAACGCAAATCGAGGATAGAATTGCACCAGCCACCGTCACAGCTCGACAACCCCATCGGTTCACGAAGGAACTTGATATTGGACCTGGAGTATAATATATGTGTTCACTTAGACATTTCAATATAGCTGATATATTAAGAAGTCTAAGTAATGAAAATTTTCTAAATTATTTAGTATACTGACAGTTCAAATCAAATTTAGATCGGAAAAAGTGAATGTTTAGACGGGATTCGAACCCGCGATCTTTCCCTAACAGAAGAACACTCTGTCAGGGACCTCCCTGACTGCTAAGCCATGAAACCATACCCCAGAGATAGTAGTATAGAAGAACTTCGTGGCTTACCGTCGTGGATTACGTTCCCCTGTGGGGTGCATCGCGTCGGAGCATTCTAAATTATAATAATAAACACTTTTTCTAAATAATAAAGACTTTTTCCGATCCATTATTTGACTGATATAAAATTATACTGGAAATGTTTATATTTTAATAAATAAAAGTATAACCTACTGGAGTTATGTGCTTTGTGCTTGTGATATCGAGTTTAAAATGCAGAAATTTGAATACTATTTCTTTATAATTACATATACAGAATTGTTGCTGGATATTTGTTTATTTTCTATACCTAACACATAAGAAAAAATAGGAGCGTAGCTGGCATCGTACATACCTTTGCCGTAATGGCTCTAATTACCTGTAATTTATTATTACTGTGTTTGTATTCGGCTTCCCCTAGTCACGCGGTTTGCGAGACATAGGTACCTACATTAATAATCCTTTCAGAAAAAGGATAACCTATCGAGGTAGGTTGCAATACAGTTATTATTAATATAGTATATAGTTACAATACAATACAGAAGTAGAATGAAATTATATGTTAACGCGGTAACTATCATAACTATATATGTATATTCTAAATATATGATATATTATACTTATATAATATATTCACGTACGGTACCAATACAGCAAAGCAACACAGAGAAGAGATAAGCTAGATGGCTGTTTTGAATATTGTTGGTGTTTCATTTCCATGTTATCTTCTTTTCGCATGTGACTAAGTCATTGCTGCATCCAATATGTAACATTGTGATATAATGATATATTTAGTAAAATAATTGCTATGTTATCTCTAGAATTATATGTAAAATTACCTATTTTGAAATAAGTAAAGTTATAGACGGCGCCAACTCACACGTATATGGAACAAATTTCCGAACGAAAAAGATTCACACAGTGGCCGTTGTCAAAAGTAAAAGGTTTTCTACGTTTCACTTATCTCAGGCTCAGAGTATAACACAGTAGGCTTTGTTTATTAGATTTAGGGCCATATGAAACAGAAAGGTTTTTGCCGTACAAATATTGACCTATGTTTGTTCCACTGTGGTGAAGTTCATTTTAGTCCAGTTAAACTGTTAAATGTGACGTCACGAAGTTCAACATCAACAATTCAAATCATTCAAAATATATGTTACATACTTACCTACTACATCTGACTTGTAACTTAATAATTAAATTCAACATAATTTTGATTGAATATTTTGGTTTTCAGAAAGTCAGTATTAAATAGAGCAGTATGAATGGGTTGATTTTCAAGATTAATAGAATAAAATTAACAAAGTTGGATTCCAGCTAGTGAATTATTAATTGTTTGATTACTTGTGAATTATACAGGGTGTTAGAGGAACATTTCCGAAAATGAAAACAAAAGATACAACTGACCATTTTTTTTAAATTGGGTTAATTTTTCTGATCGCAATACGTATTTTTTGGTAGTTACCATAACTTTTAAACCCTTTTATTAGCATAATTCACCCAAGAACGCTATTTAAATAGTTCAAAAACTATGGTAGCTGAAAAAAAGTATTGCAATCAATAAAAGTAGTCAAATTTTGCTAAATTATAAAGTAGTCAAATTCCCAACGCAGTCGGAGTTGGTTTTCTAGTCTAACTAAGATGCTGCTGAACTTTGATATTTTCTGTGAAGCGACTGCCATCGGACCTTTACCTCCTCTGTTAAACTGGTCAGTAATGGTTAGAAAATGGGGGATATCTACAGGTACTCGCACAGGATGTTAGATGAACGCTCTCGAAATTGGCTTCAATTTCGAGAACGTTCCTCTAACACCCTGTATACATCTACTCGTACCGAGAGATATAACCACTATCATTTGTACAGTATACAGTATACAGTGGTAGTATTCGGTATGTCATACTATTCACCCAAGTCGAATGTTCAAAGTTGGAATTACATATTAATTTGATAACATACCGGAACTGAGCGTGACCCCAACGAGGATGGAAATGATCCAAGCGGTCTTGCCTTTGCCCTCATTAAAGTAGGTCAGGAACTCTGCATAGAACACGCCGAACGAGTACGTCATGCCATCGGCTGAAAGGAAAATATTTGCGTTGTTATTGAATCGTCGACAATCATTTATACTTACAGATGTCATATTGGCAAGTTATTTATAATCTATAATAAAACGTAAAGTGAAGACTTTGGATCTCTTATCAAGGAACTGATATTGCTTCATACTTCTGAATGAGATTTGCCATAATTAAAGATTATTAATATTGACCGATTGCAATGTACGTGTAATATAATTCATTAAAAATAGTTTTCAAGAAGTGTACTAATAATTTGCTGACCTTTTTTTGATAAAAAATCTTTTATTTATTTTTTTATTATTTGTGACTGAAATAAAAAAGTTTCACAGTTCATATATTATGTCACTTTCTCAAGCCTAGATTTTGTGTTACGATACGTATGTCACTCGTACCACTCGCACACTTATTTCCTGTAATGATAATTTTAACGAAAGTGTGAAAGGTGATTCCCCTCATTCCTTTTTTTCATTCATCTTCCTCACTTATCCTTTCCATTCATTAATTCAAATTAACGTTTAATATCATAGCGCATTATTTAAAGTAGGTTAACATGATAGCCGTGTGAGCACAAAGTCGATACAGTAGCAGGTACGATACAGAAGAATACATGAACACTCTAAACAAAAGCCTCCCTTAACAATAGGGGTAGTGGCGACGCGCCTTCAAAGAGACTTCCTTTACCATTCACGTGTAAAAGAAAAAAATATCTTGGACATGACAAAACTAATTTTTTAGTTCTATGTAACGTATGTAAATACAGTAGTTTTTGTTTAAGTTTAGGGCATACTAATATGTTTTTCTTTTTCAAAGTGCTATCCTATCCTATCCAATATTGTTAGGTACGTGGAAAAGACAATCATAGTTGGCGAAATGTGGGTGTTTAATACACCTCGGCATCCCTTCGGAGATAACGAGCGTGAGCATATGTATGTATGTAATATGTTTGTAGAAGATTGAATTTGTTTGAGCAGGGCATACTGTGTTTGCGTGCATAAGATTGAAGCATAAAAATCGTCGTTTACAGATTTGGCATCTGTATACCCAAATACACTCAAAATCAGCACTATATCTTTGTTTTGAGGCATATTATATTGTTGAAATGGAAATGAATTAACATCAGACAGATATATACGGTCCAGACCAGAATAGTGTTCCGAAGACGGCAATAGCTTCACACTCCCTTAATCGGGACCGCATGCAATGATTGGTGAAATGTAGGTGTCAATTAATTTCAGCCTGAGGGGATAAAGGCGTAATTATTTGTATTATGTATGAAATGGCATGTTATACAGTATTATTATAGAAATGGTTGCGATAATGCCTATCCCATTAGCTTAAGCGCAGTAAATACATTGTGGCTTAAGTACTCTTGGCCCCACAACTGTTTGTCTAGGTACACTACTTAGTTACCAAGTTATACCATAATGGTATATAAAAAGTATGTATTTTCAAGAATTCCTATACTATCCTGAGGATAAAAAACATTTTTTTTATAATATCACGCCTATATCCCCGAAGGGATAGGCAGAGGTGCTAGAACCCACATTTCGCCAGTTTATATTTAGGTACCAATGTAATAGGTGGCGAGCTCATTGCCATTAACCGGGCACTTATAAACCTACGATAAATACACACATAACTTCGAAAAGCTTCGAAAAGTCATTGGTGTGTGCCATGGTAAACCTGGGATCGAACCCGAGACCTTGTCTCAACAGTCCATTACCCATACCACTAGGCTTATACCTACTATTACCTACTATTCTAGACCATCTATCTCTCAATCTCAACTCCCAATTTCAACTGAGCCTTTCAATCATACTGGTGAGATGGAATAACAAGTATCCATCCATTCATTATTTTAAATATAAGTGTATTACACAGGACGTAAAGAAAACAGCCTATATTTAAAAAAATGTCAAAGAGATTTATTTTGATTTTCAGGAGCGTTTCTCTTACATTCTGTATAAATATGTTAGAAAACAAACTCGTGGCCAAATATGTATGTAGGTTAATTCATAAAAGGAATGATAGATATCTACTTTTTTTAACCATTTTTATTACTTTCTTTGTAGCTTTAGTAAGATATTTTCAGGGTTACTTGTGTACGTGCTTAGTAGCTATAAAAACTACATTTGCATTTAAGAATTTTATTCATGTACAGAACTTTTCTTTATTGCCTGTAATGGCATTGTTGCCCTATTACGAGTATTTATTGGGGTTAGTCATTGATAGGCCGTGCCACTATACTTTCTTGTTCCCCAGTTGTAATAAGACTCTATTGGTCGTCGTTCCTAAGACAATATTTGGACGACAGAAATCATAAAGAATACATAATAACATAACGCTTATTCTTGAGAATTATAATACATTACATTCGACATATTGCTTATTCTCATTATTTCCGGGGGAAACATCGTGAGCCGGACGGATGATTGTACGGTACTTGTTCCCTTTCCATTTCTCCATTTTCCCTTAGGTAGCTGCTTATTCTTAGGAATTACGGCGAATAAAAGAGTATCATTTATGACGATTCCAAGGAATCCAATCGTCAGAATGTATGAGTTGTTATAGAAGAGGAAGTTTAGATTAAGGATGTTAAGGATAAGCAAAAGAATCAACGTGAAAACAAAAGTTAGTTTCCATTAATAGTATTAGGTTATAACTTTGATTAGTCGTGTTATCAGTGCGTGTTGCCAGTGATGACCTATGGCGCCGAGACGTGGACCCTCACTATGGGCCTCATAAGAAAGCTCAAGGTCGCACAGCGAGCTATGGAAAGGGCTATGCTCGGAGTCTCTCTGCTAGATCGAATCAGAAATGAGGAGATCCGCAGACGAACGAAAGTGGTCGACATAGCCTACAGGGTTAGCAAGCTGAAGTGGCAGTGGGCGGGGCACGTAGCAAGAAGAACAGATGGCCGCTGGAGCCAAAGGGTTCTTGAATGGAGACCGCGTACCGGTAGACGAAGCGTGGGAAGGCCTCCTGCGAGATGGACGGACGACATAGTCAAAGTCGCGGGTACCCATTGGATGCAGACCGCCTCCAACCGGTCGGATTGGAGGTCGATGGGGGAGGCCTATGTTCAGCAGTGGACGTCTTGTGGCTGAAATGATGAACTTTGATTAAATTGTTTGAGATAATCCCGGGGTATAAAAGTTTGCCCTCATAAAAATCTTCAGAAGAGTTTGCGCTCCACAGTCCCTCATAATGATTTATGGAGCAACTAGTGTGAAGCGTTTCTGGCGTAAGATTATCTCATATTGAACTTGAGTGTCTGTTTGATAGGTTTACTTTATTTTTTCTGAGGAACAATCAGCGAGAATTCTGTGAAATGTGATCTTGATTGCCCAAACGTTATGTTCGTGATAGCTCGGAGTTATGGATAAATCGATTCTGTTACACACATCGTATGTCATGGTCAGTAGTCTTCATGTTTAGGGGAAAAAAGATTTGATATTTTGAAGATTTAGATTTTTGATAATGTCTATTCCCAACAACGGTCTCAACCGCCTTACCGTGGCGGTCAGATTCGATGTGGCTGAAGTTCAATATTTCCCGTGAAGTGATACTAACCTCCTTAAACTTAATTGCAAAACTAAATTGCTAAAAACTTAATTGACGATCTACTCTAAATTACTTTTAAGACTAATAAACAACTATATTTTTCGTACTTTTTATATCTATTTGGGACTTTATTGCGGTTGATAATGAAACTCTTGCTGACGTTTTGAGTTTCGCTTATTATGAAAAGTATGAGTTTACACCGCGATAATTTAAAAATCAAATTTTATTTTTAAATCAACAATAACTCACTTAAATTGAACTGCTAATATTAAATTAGTAATATCTCTTGCAAATCTCGCGTTTGTCATACAGCTAATTACCGGTTAGGTACATCCATTAACACGTTCAATTTGTGCTGGGATTTCCATCAGGGCAACCGT
Organism: Pelosia muscerda; assembly: GCA_963691645.1. Classification (NCBI taxonomy): domain Eukaryota; kingdom Metazoa; phylum Arthropoda; class Insecta; order Lepidoptera; family Erebidae; genus Pelosia; species Pelosia muscerda. The sequence continues at coordinate 14,683,475 of OY829100.1, forward strand.
GCGGTTACTTTGCGACACAGATTTGCTATTTGAACTAAAAAAAAGAAAGAAAGAAAGAAAAATAATTTTATTTTCAACATGCTGCAGCACACACAAAACAACATTTCGGCTTACACGTAACTGACTTCGTAAACTTAGTCTATGAATGACATCATGATTATTATAATCTATGGATCCATTTGTAAACAATAGACATAAACAAACAAATACGCGTATAAAATTTAGTGGCCCATTGTTTACAAAATTTACCTGTTAGTCACCTAAGTTTTAAGTACAATCGTTGTATTTTTTTTTATATGCGCTGCAGCTGCCAAAACTGGTCGCCGCTCAGCTATGTGCTGTGATGTAGTCAACAAAGTGTAGACTACACCAAGCGCTGGTTTTCGTTAGCAACCAACCTGGTGACGCATCACGCAGTTGCGCCATCCGGCGGATAATTGTTACAACAGTTACAACATCGTTTAATCCTGTGGCAAACAACAACTGTCCCGGAACATAATTTCATTTACAAAAACGAGGTAAGAACTAATATAATACTATCTCTAAAACAATACTAAGCACATATAAAGACTAGTACATCCAGTGTTTCCGCAAAATATTGCATTACAGAACGCAAGACAATGCGTATGTTTCTATAGTTTCATTGACATCTACACAAATCGGTAAGTACAATTAACGTTATAGTAACGAACACGCGACTGACGGGACGCCATTTTCGACGCTTCGGCCGAGGCAAGACACACTCGCGCGCAACCATGCCGTCCAGACGGCATAATAGTATTATTCCTATGCCTATTGACATTCGTACGTACAAATTATAACCCACTTGTACAATCTTATAGCCTACTTAGCGTCCACAAAAATATCTGCAAAGAACAGATTAAAATTACCTATAATTATTTACAGAGCCATAAAGTAGGATGTCACTGAGCCCAGCCCAAGCACATACACGGCAAAATGGAGAATTGCGAAACAAAGGCAGACCCCCCTACCACCGACGAGATCCCGATCCCCAGAAAAAAAAAAAAAAAAAAAAAAAAAAAAAAAAAATTTGAGATTTTTTATAATGTTAGCAATTGTGCCCTGGCTTACTGCTTTCAGTTGAAACCTTAATTGAGAGTATCTGTGATATTCGTAGTAGGTAAGCTGGGATATGTCGTCTTTACACCTACCTGGGACATCTAGAAACGCCTGATTAATTTGTTCAGGATCCTGTAAATTATTTGGTAGATAATCCACCTTGACATTTGGAATTACTTTTGACTTTAAATTTTTCCATAGGAGTTTTGGGTCATTAATATTTTTATTTATATTTGTTTCAAAATATGCTACTTTTTCCCTCTCCAATGCCTGTTTTGCCTGTTTTTTTAATTCCAAATAATAAGTCTTACAGCTATTTAATTGATTTTTTCCATATCTATTCCTAGCTTCATCCCGGAGTCTAAACATTAATCTTATATTGTCAGTGATCCAAGGTGTTAGTGGATCTTTAAATCGCTTTGTCTTGACTGGAGCATGTAGATCAAACAACGAAGTTGCAAATGTGACAAATGCACACACCATATCATTTACATTGGGAAGGTCTGATATCACAGCCCACGGTATGAGCTCCAGGTCCACAGCAAAAAAGTCATCTAAAATGTCATTTAGTGGTCGGAATGTGACCACTCTGGGCTTTACCTTTTTTTTTATGATAATAGTGTCACAAGTGATGAAAGCGTGGTGGCCCAGGTCCTCATTCCTATCCACCAAAACACTACGAACACCAATGTCGGTGCAGATCACATCAATAAGAGTGGCACCCTCTTTAAAATGAGTAGGTTGCATAACCACTTGCCGTAAGCCTTGGTGCTCAAGGAACTCCAGCAGCCCTTTTGATTTTGAGTCCTGTGAGTCTAGTAAATTTATATTAAAGTCCCCAAGCAATATTATATTGTCATATGGGCCAAGAGCACATATGCTCTCATTGATAGTCTCTAGAAATATCAAAACATCCATCCATTGCGGCCTGTATGCTGTTCCTATAAGAATTTTCTTACCATTATTGTTTAAAATTAACCACATTTGTTCCACTTCTGGCTTCACAGGGTGTGGTCTCACTTGCACCTTAACTCCTATTCTTACATAAAAACCTACTCCCTCACCACGCTGCCTCTCTGTTGAATTTCTAGGAATATGCTTCAACCTGTAGCCTGGCACATGCGGTGCTCTTCCATCCTCACCAGGTTTAAGCCAGGTTTCGTTGATAGCCATTATATCCACTGCATGCAAGCTCATAGCAATTCTAAACTTATCATGCCCTGTCCCCAGGGAGCCCGCGTTAAATAAACCAAACTTTAATTGTTTATTGTTGATCATCTTTGTAGACATCTGTATAGATTGCCCTGTAATATAATGCTACATAGATAAATTGTATATATATTGTAAATAGATTCCCATATGTAAATAGCTGTATAAATTGTTTATATAATCCTTGATTATCTGTGTAGATACTTGTATAGATAGTATTATAATACAATGCCAAATAGCTAATTTGTAGATATATTGTAAATAGATTCCCACATGTAAATAGTTGTGCAAATTGTATATATAATGTAAAAAGATTTCCACCCGTATATGTAAATAGATGTCCTGCGCAAGTCTGATGCAGACATGTAAATAGCCACGTAAAATTCAATAACATATGTTCCTTAATTTTAAATATGCAATCTAGTCCCAATGTGTCCATGTATTTTACATTATTCAAACCAGTAATGAGCCCGGTGGTCACGCTGTTGGTTAAAACATCTGGCTCAGGTACATACCACTTCCTCACACTCCCCTCACTCCCCCTACAATATACACAAAACACATAGTACAGCAGACAATATATCAATCCTGACCTCAAAATTCCATTTTCTACCTTAAACCTAATCTTCATAATTTCCAATATACTGCAATATATCTCCATCCGCAGCAATCCGATGCGTGGGATCCTTCGGCCCGCGGCGAGCGAGGACATGGCCCCGCTTCGTCCATACGAAACGCCAGCCATGTCGTGCCGCTGCCGCTCGCGCCCCCCGAAACAACAGCTGGTTGGTCTTCGTCAAGCGCTCATTCACATAGAAGCGTCTAGCCGGACCCGGCACTCCCAAGTCTTCGGTTGTAGCACCTCTACGAACTCGAGCGCCGGCCAGTAGTGCATTCCGCTGCTCTCGGCGCACAAACCGCACCATCAACGCCCTGGGCCGCGGAGGCCCCGCCTCCCCGCCGCTGACAGCTCTGATCACACGCCCGCCGACACGCTCCGCACATACAATGTCCTTCTCATCCAAGGAAACGCCCAACTTAGAGGCCACCGCCAGCACCATATGAGTAGGGTTCTCGGCGTTTGATTCTGTTCTGTTGGTAATCATCAGGTCATTCGCCATGAGTTCCTGCTCCCTGTCGTTAAGATCCCTCCTGAGCTGCTCAACAACAGGGTCCGTCGTAGTGGCGGCCGGAGGGCTCTTCTTCGACTGCGACTCCAGACCCTCCAACCTCGACTCCAGAGCATCCATGCGTGTATTGCATGCCGTTATGGACGATCTCAGGCCCAGCAACTCACTCTTAATTTCTCCGACCTCTGCCCTCAAGCCACGCACCTCGCAGACCAGAAGATTAAGTGTGGCTTGCATGTCTTGGCAGCCCCGAGACTCGGCCAACTTCTCCTTCCCAGACACATTCTCGTGATGTTCCCCAGCATTGCCCTGGCCATCGGTTCTTCCTCTCACTGGTGTATCAGCTTTATTGTCCCTTATAACATTTTTTTTACATTCCGGGCACTGCCACTTAGCTGGCACAGAGACGCCTTCAGAGAGTCCCACACATACGCCATGATATGGTGACCGGCATTTGGTACATTTCACGGCGTCTCCAGCAGCAAGAAATTTCCCACATCCTCCACAAGAAGGGGGCATGTCCGCGGTATTATATTACAATAGGATGAGCTAGTAGATAAGAATTGTAGTTATTAGAATAAGAGGTATTTATTTATAGATTTATATTGTGAATTTTATTTATATTTATTAATTGTAGATAGGATGTAATATTATAGGAAAGAAATATATTTTACTGATTGTCTTTTTATTTTATTGTTCGTAAGAATGAATAAGTGGGTACCTGAAGAAAATATCATACACTTTGTCCGTTTCTTTATCAGTTTTATGCACTCAAACCATCTTATTACACTCACTATATTTAATATGAAGTCGTTTTGTGTTTCTAAATATACGAAACTATTTAGATCTCTATATTAATGGGCATATTATTTTATTTCACTCCTACAGCACTTCAACCCAACCGTACCGGCGCAAACGTCAAACGTCACTCTCTGTTTACTATAATATACATACATACATAAATGCATAATGCCTATTTCTCTCTGAGGTAAGCAGAGGTGTATTAGGCCCCCATATTTCACCAATATTAGTATTCGGACCCACGTCATAGGGTGCGAGCCTATTGCCGTATTTCGGCACTATTGTTGACTCGACCCATGTCTGAGGCTGAGTCTGGGCTGTAAACATGTTTAATCTTAAACTGCCCTATAGCTATTAGTCGCCTTGTACGACACACAGTTGAAATAACTCTTAATTTACATAGTCACGGTTGTCAACATAAAATCTTTAACAGTTGCAGATCATTCATAGCTGTACCTTTAGCAGCTTCGCGCTTCTAACCATTCTGACTTAATTGTTACGAGTTACAGCAAACATCCTGTCCTCAAAATTTAATTAACTTCAAATTAGTTTCTTTAATTGCCAAATTTTAAGTAGTGTAATAATTTCTTTTTCGGCATTGTGAAGAAAGTTGATAATAAAATAAGGTCGATTTTTTTTAAATACGAAGAAGTGAAAGCTTCTACGGGATTCGAACCCGCGATCTTTACCTTACAGGGGGAACCCTCTGACCGAAAAGCCACAAAGCCTTATCTGAATCAATCGAAATTCTCCTATATATAACCATCTTTGGGGCGGGCTTTTTCCTATGTAAATCTGATTTGAACAGTCAGCAAAATAAATGCTTTTAATAAAAAAATCTGTGCAAAAAATAAGGTCAATCTACACAACGCCACCTAGACCCATGGTAAGCATAGCATAGCATAGTTGTTGTTTATCATTTATCATGGCATGAATGGTAAATTATAGAATAGTCAAGTAGGAAGCGACTTCCAAGAACCCATCCATCATTATCTTAACGTTGACCGCGATTTCGATTGCACTAACAGATTTGGGAAAAGACTGGGCACTTTTTATAGGCTGTATTACAGCCGTACGTACGAGACCCATGGGAAATGCTGACTTTACTCTTGTCTTTTTTACTCTACTTCTGAAAACCTGACTATTATATGATCACTAATTATCATCTAATATTCTATCTATACGAATATCAACAACAATTTTGCATAAAAATTAATGGTGTATTTGATGTTTAACTCTATTTATATTATTATATTCTACTTCAGTGTATTTAGTTCGTACTGTAGGCTACAAAAGATCCTGAAAGATTTGAAAAAAAAGAAGCGACGCTACTAGAGAACTACTAGCCTTAAAAGTGACTGAATAATAGATCTACTTACTAATGTCAAATAAGTTTAGGCTACTACGTGCATGAGTTTACGTATTGTCTTATAAAGAAATAAGAGACGATATTTATGTTACTTTGATTAAATTACACTTTAGCTGTAAAAGCATTAAAAATCTTAAGGTGTTCGGGAACTTTTGGAGTCCCCTGTACTTATATACTCATAGTAAAATAATTGAGAATCATAGTGAAATGTATGATGATGTGCGGTTTCTTCATCCTTTGTGTAAATCCCAGTCACATCCGAATCTTTCACCTTGGAATCTGAGGTTTCAATTGTGTTAATAAGTTAATTCGCCGATACGCACCGATTATGTAGTTGACAAAGCTTTTGATATACGAATAATCTTGACAAGCGTTTTGGGAATTACGATTCTCTGTCTATGTTAACTGACACGATCAAATTAAACTATTTAAACATGCTATATAAGCATGTTTAAATAGTTTAATTTGATCGTTGTAACTTGACCTAATTGTAACTTGACAAGAGATTTAACAGCTGATTAGTTAAATTTAGCGTTGATCAGCCTTCCTAAAACTGGGTGTAACTGCGGCTTTGGCTGAACTTCGATATTTTCCGTGAAGCGACTGCAATCTGAATCTACAACTAATTGAACATCAATTAGTTGCGGAGTCAGATTGCAGTTAAACCAGTTGTTGGACTTGTAGGGCAACAATTACCTCATAGATGTTCGTATGACGACCGCGGTTGTATGTCGGGTTGTCATACAAACATTTATGGCAGTCGGGACCGATGACCTAAAGTGCTATCCGAGCCACGACTAAATTTTTTGCACTGAGCGGGTATCGAACCCACACCTCCTGTCGCGTTCTCTACCGCCACGCCACGGATAACGTCATGATGATGTGTAGCGAGTACTTGAAAACAAACCTTCCCTTGATATTAACGCTATCAGATCTTTCGGGTTAATTAAGGAATGAGGTCAACGACATGTAAATAATGTCAACTCACACAGAGAGTTTGATTATAAGTCATTTAATTCTGTCATTCATACACGAATATAAACAGCTCTATGAATATAATACTTTCGTATTGTATGATAATATATGATTATGTAGGTACATAAGTATGAGTAATATGACACGGAATCAATGCAAGCGTTCATAATTTCGTATAAGATCCATACTACTCAACAGGTAGGTACTTACAGTTATAATATTGCGAAATATTTTTTTTTCAATGAATTGTAGGATATTAGTACTTCACTATTTAGTCATATACCAAGGATAGTTTGTCATATAATTATAATATGAGTCTATGGGAGTAAGCTTAAGCTGGTTTATATATACATTTAACAAAAGAGAAACGGTATTACATTTATATACAACATTATATATGAAAAAGTGGAATCGTATCTCGTCTTTGTCGACTGTAGGTATATACAAAAACCAAATAAGACGCTTATTCAAAAAGTTGACTGCGTTTCAATTGATTGCATTTCCTAATTATTTATAATTTAATTAGGTAATGTTACGCACAATGGCCCAAAAAGGGAGGCTAGGTGCGGAAAAAGGAGTACTAATACAATAGGTAATGTTAGGGAGATCTAACAGGTGACGTATGGGTCCCAACTTCGTATGAGATAGCTTCACACCGTCTTTAATTTACACTAATATTATATAGACTAAAAATAGTATTATTGTGTGTGTATTTTTGTACTGAATGAACTGAGAAACTAATGTGCCGATTCGAAAAATTCGCGGGACATAAGCTATATTTTATTGCTAGATTAGGGATAAAACTTAAGTAACGTAACCCAATGCGTAAAAAGTGCCCTAAACGTCTTTCGTTGCATGAGTTGTGGAAACTATTGTTGATAGAATACAAGTGATATGTTCTACGCGATAACTGACATCCACGTGGGCGAAGCCGCGGGCCAAAGATAGTACTTTATTATTTTACTAGCTGACCCGCGCAACTTCATCTGCGTCACCCCGTTTTTGCAACATGATTCATTCCTGCTCCGCACTCCGCACTGTTGTAGAATGATGTTATATACATATAAACCTTCCTCTTTAACCATTCTATCTATTAAAACAAACCGCATTAAAATTTGTTGCGAAGTTTTAAAGATTTAAGCATATAAAGGGACATAGGAACAGAGAATGCGACGTTTTTTTATACTATGAAGTGATTACAAATTTTATAGAGTTATTTATAGTTATATATACAAGCAAAGTGATGTAATTTTATTCAGGTAAGTGCAAGCAAAGCACTAAGCCAATCTAGTTTCTTTACGTGGCGGCAGCTGCGCATAAAATAAGACCAACTGTATTGTTTAATAAAAATATCTCTGTTCACATGAACTATCTGGAATCAAATTCAGATAACTGAACTTTATGAAACTTTTACCACGTTTTACTATTAAATATAACATTAATTTTATATCGTTTATAGAGCCACACGCGTATAGATAAAAATAAACGTCAAACAGCAGTATATCCGCAGTGCTGCACTAGTATCCATAGTGATATATTTAAATAGATGGGAGTGCCGTCTAAATGTTCACTCGGCCTTGACTTCTGCCGTATAATAAATGTGCTTGGTCCCGAATTAGCGCGAGCATCGTTTGTTGGGTGTGTAGGGGTTGCTCCACTCATTTTAAATAAATTGCTTTTTCAGGGTCGCGGAATAAGATTACATTAGCTCTCACATCTCGTTTATCTGAAAAAAGTATGCGAAGTCTCACATGTAGGTGACTTTCGTTAAAAATAGATGTCTTTATTGCACACCAAGGATGAAAATATACAACACAGATAAACGTTTAAATATGGAAAATATAATTGGCGGCCTTATCGCTCTGTGGCAATATTTACAGTCAACCTTAGAATGGAGAGAAAGAATCGAAGAAAAAGGTTTCTGGGCAGTTTGGTGTAGGTACAACAACGGTCTTAAATTTAAAGTTATATCAAAGACCTCAAAGGGTAAAAAAAGTACCATATCACGTAAAGATATTAATTGTGAAAACATCAAAAAATAAATCGGCAGTATACAATAACCGTTAACTGCGTGTAAACCGATATCTATATTTTCTTTTGCAATTTTTTGTCCGGTGAACTTGAAAAGGTACTCGTCTACCCATCTACGATATACGAGTACAAGTGTGAATGTAAGTATCATGCTTGTTTCTAAGGTAGGTAGATACTCAAGTTTTGTTCCTGATAGCTGACGTGGATTTTTAAGGGGATGTACAAAGGTATTTGCTTTGAGTAAGTATTACTTGATGTCATTCAACTGGAGAGTAAATACCTTCTATTGTTTCGTTGTGGGCACTTTTAGGGGATATTACCGGCATTGCGTTTCGTGTGATATTGAATTCAAAAAATAATCATTATAAATATTCATATCGAAATTTAGTTGGAATTGGGTTTCATTACTAAACGGCTAAACTTCCATATTTTCCGTGAAACAACAAAGTTCCGTAGTTAGACTATGTTGTCGGACTTTTTACGGCTTCAAATAACAAATGTTTGTATGGTAACTGGGATCGATGGTGTAACGTACTCTCTGAGGCACAGAAGGGTTAGAACTTTTGTGTTTGAAGGGCTTTACTTCAACTAAAAATCTTACGTAGAACCAGAGTTATGATTAGTAATACAGAATTTAATTTTACAGATGGCGCTATAACCGACAAAAACGCGGGCGCAGTTGCGAGCATAGTTTAGTTCAGTATAAGTTTATGCTGTAAGTTGGGGCGGGTTTGGGCTTATGCTTTCGCAATTTTTGACTGTGCTTTAGCTTCTGCTTTCAGCTTTAGCTTTCAGCCGGGTAGCATAGGTGCAAACCTACTTCTGCAACTCCCTCAGAGTTGCAGGGGGAGTGTGGTCTTAGGGGGAGCGCATCGGTCGTACAGATCCCTAAGGCAAGTCTAGTGTCTATCCTGCACGAGGTTGCTTTGCCCTGCTATAGGTTCAATTCCCTCAGAATTGAACGTAACTAAAAACACTGGGCGATGCAGCAACGCCGAGGTCACGCTGCTGCGAGTTCATCATCGTAAAATACTGATGGTGGACAGAAATGACCTCCCGCGTGTTTGTGCCGTGCGCGGGGACCCGTACGGAGGGATGAAGGAATCCTGGTGGTTGAGCAGAACAGCAGCTGCGGCTCCTGGGAAGCAACACACCCCTTTGGTCTGGATTTCCTCTTACACGGGAGGTTACGAGGTAGCCGCTCGTAATCAATCGGCTGTGGTGCCCGGTCAGACGGCCACTGGCGAGTTCTCTGGGGTGATGGGGTCTGCAGGCGGCGGCGCGCGGTCCTACTCATGGCCGTGGTGACCGGAGGAAGATTCTCGTGCAGGTCAGTCTCGTGGGCAACTCATCTCGGAGTGCTATATCGGTCCGATAGCCTTGGTGCTTTAGAGCATCCCCATCTGAGGGCTCCGTGGAGGGTGAGGAGTCGGATCGACGAAAAATTTTAAGGTATGGTATGGACTCTCTAACAAATACCACTCAGGGTGCAACTGCACCAAAGGCTGGAAACAGCGATAAGGCCGCCACCGTGGTCAGCGAAGGCGACTCCCAGAGTGGCTGGACCGAGGTATCTCGCAAGAGGTCCTCGGGATCGGCCCTCCAGGGAAGAACCGGAGCCAACCCGGGAGGCAGCAAGGTTCGGGGGGAAGGGAACCAGCTGACCTCGCTAGTCGAACGGGCCCATATGGGCCCGAACGGCGCCAGGGAAGTAGGGACCCAACCAAGTCTCCAACTAGGCAGCCGTGCTTCAGCGAAACGTCGAGCCAGGCGTCTCCGCAAACAGCACAGGGTGTTAGGCGGAACCATCACCGATACGCCAGCCAAGCGGATCAGGGAGGTGAGTGACGAAAAGTCGGAACTCTCTAGGGACGCGAAAAAAGCGAGGACCCAGGGTTCTTACAGGGACGCTGCGGCAGGCTTTAGGATGGCGATCATCCCGGCAACATATCCGGAGGCGCGATTCGAAGCCGAGGACAACGCAGCTCTTCAGGATCTCCTATTCAGTGGGATGTTGGCGGCTTCGGACCCACTCCCACTGATAAACATGGGTAACATGACGGCGGGCGCACTGCACGTAGTATGTGCGAACGAGGTATCGGTGGGCTGGCTGAAAGGACTTACTGGTTCGACAGTCAGCAACCACACCATAAAGGTGGTTGCAGCAAATGACCTTCCGAAGCCGGTTAAAATGGCATGGAAGTCGCGACACACTGCTGCAACCAACATCCAGCTTGTGCTGCAGCTTCTGCAGAGACTCAACCCGGGGCTGAGAACGGCAGAATGGCGGGTGATCGACACACTGGTCGAGAGCACCCACGTTCGCCGCATCATCCTCGTGGACAGGGTCTCTGCGGAAGTCATTAAGGCCGCCAACTATACCCTTCCAACGGGGATCGACTACAGCCACTTTAAGTTGCTGGATGAGTCGGTCCCCAAAGAAGCACCTGAGGCGACGGCTGCGGAAGCGAAGGAGACGGAGCCGCCATCTGCGGATGCTGAAATGCAGCCGGCAGACGCCAATCGCGATGGCACAGCACAAGCTCCGTCGGCCCCAGGGACCAGCAGGGGTCAAGAGCGGCCCACAGCCGTGAGCGCAGCAAGGGCGCCCACAACTAGCGCCAAAGAACTGTGCAGGGAGATGGACGATCTCGACTTGGACGAGGATCATCTCCTTGCACAGTCTCCGGGATCCATCGACAGTCACTAAGTGACTGTCTAACCAACACCGAAAAAAAACAAAAGATGGACGGCTTAAGGTTAGTACAAATCAATTTACAACATAACAAGGCAGCGACAGCCCTTATGGCCAGAGCGCTGAAAGACAACAAATATGATATTGCCCTAATTCAAGAACCTTATATTTATAAAGGAGAAATAAAGGGTCTAGGTGGAACTGGTGGTACTATTTGGTACCACAGAACCACAAATGATGCAAGAACATGCATATATATCAGAAATGGTATAGATGCATGGGTTTTACATAATTTCTGTTACAGGGATCTGACTGCAGTCAGGATCAATGGTGGGGGAGGGGTTGGCAACAAAGACATAATCTTTGCGTCAGCCTATCTTCCATACGAAAACAAAAATCCTATCCCTAGTCTACTACAAGGGTTAGTGGATCACGGCGTCCGAAACAACACGGAAGTGATCATCGGATGCGATGCGAACGCGCACCATGTGATCTGGGGCAGCTCAGACATCAACGAACGAGGGGAAAAAGTACTGGAATATCTGGTAAGTTCTCCTTTACAAATAATAAATAAAGGCAACAGTCCGACTTTCATCAATGCGAGAAGGGCTGAGGTTATAGATATCACTCTAGCCACAAACATGGCTAGCAGGGATATCACCAACTGGCAAGTATCTAATGAAATCTCATTATCTGATCATAGGTACATATGTTTTGAGTATAAAACTCCAAAGGTGATTGGGGTAGACATACGAAGAAACCCCAAACACACAGACTGGATCCAATACAAAAAGGATCTAAAGATCTTCCTGGGAGATCCAAAATGCAAACTCAACTCGATAATCGATATTGAATTTGAAGCGGACAAGATAACTGAATCAGTCATAAAAGCATGGACAATAAACTGTCCAGAAAAGGAAATAAAACCCAAAAAGGTGCCATGGTGGAATAAGGAACTAGAGATGCTACGTCGCAAGACAAGGACTATCTTCAACAAAGCCAAGGCACAAGGAGACTTCAGGGAATATTCCAAAATGCTCACTGAATATCACAAGGCCGTACGGAAATATAAGAGAAAGTCATGGAGAACACACTGTGACCAAATAAGTTCTCTTCCAGAAGGCATGAGATTAGCTAAAGCCCTGGCAATAGCCAAGGAGAACCCACTCACGAGTGTGAGAGACGGAAATGGGAAGCTCACGGAATCAGGAAAAGAAACACTACATGTAATGATGAGTGAACATTTTCCTGGATCAGAAATAATTGCGGAAGTACCACAAAATCAACTAGAAATTGATGGTACTGAAGGCTCGAAAACAAATAAGGCAGCATGGAACTCTGCAAGGAAAATAGTAGATGGGAACAAACTACAATGGGCCATAAGCGGTTTTAAACCATATAAATCACCAGGCCCTGATGGTATCTACCCCGCACTATTACAACAAGGCATGAACATACTAATCCCCCACCTCGTGAGATTATACCGAGCATGCTTAGCTTTCAACTATATACCGATGATATGGAGGAAAGTAAATGTAGTTTATTTACCCAAACCAGGCAAAGCAAACTACGAAGATGTAAGATCATACAGGCCTATCAGCCTAACATCTTTCTGCCTAAAAACGATAGAAAAACTGATAGACAACCATGTGAGGGAAGGACCCCTAAAACGTTTCCCTTTACACAGGATGCAATGCGCCTACCAGCAGGGCAAATCTACGGAAACAGCGTTACACTTGGTAGTAGAACGCGCTCAAAAGGCACTGGATTGCAAAGAGATAAGCGTAGCGGCCTTCATAGATATTGAAGGCGCCTTTGACAAAACGACCTTTGAAGCAATCCAGACAGCAGCGGTCAGACACGGGGTGGACAACACCACCTGCAAATGGATAGAGCAAATGCTCAAGAGCAGAATAATTTGCTCTACGCTAGCGGGTGAGAAGATATACGCCAAGACCACTAGAGGATGTCCCCAAGGGGGCGTACTCTCACCGCTACTATGGAGCTTGGTAGTCGACTCACTGATAGTTAAACTAAATGAAGGACCATTCTACACAATAGGATACGCTGACGACCTAGTGATAATGGTAAACGGTAAATTTCCAGGCACTGTCTCGGGATTATTACAAAAGGGTTTGAATATAGCACTCAGATGGAGTATGGAAAATCACTTAACGATAAATCCATCCAAAACATCAGCCCTATATTTCACACGCAAAAGGGACCTAAAAAGCTTAAAAAGACTTAAGGTAGCAGGAGTACAACTGGAATGGGCCGAAGAGGTGAAGTACCTCGGAGTCATGTTAGATAAACAACTAACATGGCGGTCACATCAAGATTTCGTCACAAAGAAATCAATGAGAGTCCTCGGTATATGCCGCAGGGCGTATGGCAGAACATGGGGACTTAAACCAAAAATTCTGCACTGGATATACAACATGATGATACTACCGATAATCAAATACGGAAGTATAGTGTGGTGGCCAAGGACCACGAAAGTAACATGCAGGGAAACGCTCAGCAAAATCCAACGGATAGCCTGCATGTCTATAACGGGTGCATTTATAACAACACCGACAGCAGCGGTGGAACGACTATTAAATATGCTACCGCTGCATTCAATTGTACAAATGGAGGCTATTAAAGCTCTCAAAAGACTTAAGGATGCAGGACATATTACCAGCATACCAATGAGTTACACAAAAATGGAGATAACACCTGATCTTCGGGATCTACTAGAAATGAGGTCTGACAAAAAACAGCCTAAACTAGTATTTCATAGGAACTACAAGGTAACAATTCCTACCAGACAGGAATGGAAACAAGGTCTCAGAACCGATCAAGGTAATAGACAAATCTGGTATACCGATGGCTCTAAGACACTAGATGGCACAGGAGCAGGTGTACACGCAAAAAATTGCTACATCAGCGTCAGTCTCGGCAGATACGCCTCCGTATTCCAAACGGAGGTGTACGCTATTATTGAATGCGCTCAGGAGATTATAAATAGAGAAACTCATGGAAAGGAAATTTATATTCTCAGTGACAGCCAAGCAGCCATTAAAGCGCTAAGCTCTCCAAAGGTACATTCAGAAATAACACTGAATTGCATAAGAAGCCTAAACAAGGTTGGAAGAGCCAACAGATTAAGGCTCGTCTGGGTCCCCGGTCATGAGGGGATTGAAGGAAATGAAAAAGCAGACCATCTAGCCAGACAGGGATCTGCTAAAATACCTACAGGTCCAGAACCATTCGTTGGACTCCCCGTAGCCACATTCAAAAGGGCTATTCTAGAGCAGGCCAAAAAGAGGCAGCTTAAGGAATGGAGGACCAAACCAGGCCTAACACATTCGAAGGAATTCTTAAGCAATGAATTGGGAAGGCTGAGCGAGAAAATAATTAATCTCAGCAGGGACAGAATCCGGAAAATAATAGGAGCGTTTACTGGCCACTACTGCACAAAATACACTTTGAGCAAGATTGGTATCATAAATGAAGAAACATGCAGACACTGCAAGGAGGACGTGGAAACGATGAAGCACATACTGTGCGAGTGCCACGCCTTAGGAAGACATCGAATGGATCTACTCGGGAGGGGATACCCCAAACCAGAGGATTACATGCACCTGCGATTAAGAGGAGTGGCCACCCTGATAGAGAGGGCTATCCCTCCTCTAACCTAGGAGCCAGGATGGGGTCGACACAAAGGATCCAATAGGGTCGAAGTGTCCGCGAAAGCTCCAGAGCACGCACCCCAATAACATAAGATAAGATAAGATGCTGTAAGTTTGCGATTCAAATTAGTTACTAATATATGGACTAGAAATGTTTTTTTAACCTATTGCAATGTTTTCTTAACGAATAACGTTTGATTAGTATTGTGTTTTAGTTTAGCAAGCTTATCAAAGGAATTGTGATAGCCTGTGTAATCCAGCAGTTGCGAAATATCTAATCACATTGTTTTAATATCACGTGCTGCTGTTGAAATAGTAACAATGATAACTTAATAATAGCTGAAATTGATAGGTATTTCATAGCAGCAATCGCCAATATAATAACATGCGTATTGAATAAGGCAGCTGAGTCTAGAAAAAACTGAACTTTTGCAACTTATGAGAACCTACGTCATTCTAAAATATATCTGTACCAAAGAACAGCTATATTCGTTCAGTCATTTGAGGGTAATGGGCTAATTAACCGTCATTATTCATAATTATGGTTTTTTTGTAGGATAATCTACACAACGTTACCTAAACCCTTGGTAAGCATAGCGTAACTAACTTGTGTTACGGATTCTAAAATGCGGATACTTAGATATTTTTTTTTGTAAATACATATATATTATACATAGAAACATCCAGACCAATGCAATTCATATTTATGCACACGCATATTTGCATTAAGCGGGAATCGAACCCACTCCCCCTGCGTAGCAGTCGGATTCACTACCGCCACGCCTCGGAGGTCGTCGCGAGGTGTGTAGGATGTTTATTTATTTTTCAACTATTAAGCGCGATTCACGCACAGCGCGGGTGCGGGACGGGCGCGGGTCGTTTTGCACTCCATCGCCGTTTACAGGTTAAAGTAAAAAAGTACCTTATTAAGAAAACGGCGATGGATGGCAAAAACACCCGCGCCCGACCCGCAGAAATAGCTGTGAGCATATGTATAAATACATTCATACATATCACTCACTACAATACTACAATCACAATAGTTTAGAAGATATAGAAGTTTGTACTGTTGTAGTGAAATTGTTTATCTTATCAATTTGTACTTGTGCCTCAGTAAATTTATAACGATATAATCAAATTTCAAGTGGCATCTAGGAAGTATATATATACTATAATATATATCTGTGACACTATCTGAAGTATTTATTAGACCTATAATCCTCAGATCAACGATTGTTGTAATTTAGCACATAGTGTGTTATGTGCTAGATTATAACTATCTTTAACGTGAGGATAAATATAACTTTGTGAACAAATTTATATTACATCCTTATTGTTATACTTATTAAATGTGAAAATGGGTTTCTTGGTCTGTGTTTATAAGTTAACAACGTGAAGTCGATTTGAGATTGACATGGTCATTGTTATGTATTATAACACTCGCTGGAGAATCACTCTGTGGTTTATCTTCGACTGTTCGAATCCTGGCTGCAGAGGTTAGGGAAATTCAACTACTTTTGGTTCAAATTAAACAAAAAAAGTACGTAAGCATTTTTGTATAAATACATGGTGTAATGAATAACTAGTTTCTTGTTTGATATGTATAAAACTATTGCTTATGCATATCTTAAGTAATGACAAAGGTTCAAAGTGCGGTCAAGGTCAAAGGTCACGAGAGGTGACAAATTGGTCTTCCTACTGACAGTGCAAAAAGTGAGCCAGTGAGCTCTGACTACCCTACTGAGCATCGGAAACACAACTCTCGATTATTATTAGCCTAGTACTAGTATTGAACCATATTCAGAATTTGAGGAGAAAATGTGTCAGTGCAAAGAAAAAAGTATTTTCTGCGTGCGACTACATAATATATGACCTACACTATTATTTATCGAATTAAGTTTTCTCATATGCTTTACCAGAGATTTTAAAACTTTAATATAAGTTTGGTAGTCAAGGCATGAGAAGGTAACTGATATGGCAGACATACAGAGAGATATATAGATGGGCAGAGGTACTTTTCGTTCAGGGGACTTGTAATGAATAATAAATTACGTAGACATAGCTGGTTATTAAAATCCGCGATTCATGGCGACATCGCCAAGCGTTCAACAAAAAGTTTCGTGTCTTGTAAATGTTACCTCGTAGTCGTGTTCTATATTTGATCAGTATTAATATCTGTTTTGTGATTTAATATGTTCCAATTGTTGAAATTGTTTAAAGGTTTTACGATAATTCTTTACCATCACAGCTGTTTGCCTGTGGCATAGACTACCTGTCGAAATAGACGAGCTGAGACATTACTGGAATTCCAAAGAATGGTCAAGGTGCATGTTTGGCAATGCAAACTGTAATTTTTTTTAAAACAGTAAGTATCTGCAAATTGCTTATCTTAAACATTCATACCATTACAATATATCTCCTTAAGGGATTGGCATTCGTTCACGCCTGTCACAAATGTCGAAAATACGTGTCAATCCCATGCAATGAACATTATATTCTATTCTATTCTACAAACAGGCTACCAACGAATTGCCACTTTCTTATTTTCGCCATTTAACTACCATTCTCTTTGTTAAATGCATACATATCAAAGACAATTTAGCACGATTTGACGCTATTGATGTATAGTGGCCACCTCACATATTTCACGTAAACGCTGGATTACTTACCTGTAAGCCGTCCCCGGGATCCTACGCTACAATGACAATGATAGCATGAGATCCAATCGAGATTGGTATTCAGATAGACGAAAGTCTATAATGAAATAATAATAAATAGCAATAATGTGATGAATATATTATTGTTTTGATAAATATTATGGAAGCGGGGTCGTCGGCCAATGTTCGCCGATAACGCAGATAGATCAACAAGGAGGTCACATAGTACAGCATGCTGTTGTTAGTTTTATATAAGTACCTACTCTATTACGATACTTGCGTTTAAACACGTACCTAAATTTTGTGTAGACAGTGTACACAAACCTAAGAGGTGAGGTCTACATAATATCACAGTCTGAGTAAGAAGACCGCTGTTAGATTTACTTGGATCCAATTTGATCAAATGCTGCCCGTAAAAGACAAAGAAGAACTAGGAAAGGACTTCATGTTAAAAAGATGAAAGATCTCTTTTCTAACAATCTCCCGTCTAAGCTTTTTCAGAGTTTAAAAGTTCGCGGTATCCAACCTTAGTAATATATAGTTATTTTCCATGTACATAATGTATCGTAAATGTATGTCCAAAGAAAAATACAGGAGCTTGTATGTTCCACAAGTCCCAAACAAACATGGTTATCCCTCCAACGTGATCTTGGTAATACATAAGAGTATGTATGCATGAATATTACGACTTTGAACTTGTTTTGTTTACACTTGATGTTATTTTAAAGCCGGCTTTTCTAAAATCCCTTTCAATTAAATTGTACTGTTGCCACGTTTTACACAATGAGATTCATTGAGTGAAATCAACGGACCGAGACTTGAACTTTATTTGATACAAGCTGTTGCCCGCGGCTCCGCCCGCGTGGACTTCTGATCCCATTCCCGTTGCTCCATTCCGAGCATTTTCATATTTTGGTCACCTTTTAAACCTTTTCTAGGCTTCCACGAATAATTCAAGACCAAATTTAACCAAATCGGTCCAGCCGTTCTCGAGTTTTAGCAAGACTAATGAACAGCAATTCATTTTTATATAATATAGATTTTCTGAAGTTTATACGAAAGTCTCGCATTGAAATGAAAACACTTTTTACGGATTCTATCGCGATATATTTGGAGTTATTTACTTTTAGTTCGACATTGCGGCTACTTTTCAGTCATTGCACCCCGTGAACATGGCTGCTGAAATACATTTGGGCAGCCATGTTCTCAGAGACGTCGGACTCAAATAAATAATACCAAATTATATCGGTATAGAACTCTAAAAAAAAGATTTCATTTCAATAAAAGTTTTTTTCTAGAAAGTGCTAGTGACATAGTTAAATTGAGTGCACCCAGCCTGATGATAACATGTCCAAAGAATAGTTACTGCCATTTCAGATGCTGTTCCTAGAATGATGGTCTCCGCCTTGAGGGTTCTCAGGAACCCAGGATTGCATGACGAGGAAACTGTGCTATCATATGCAGTCAATCGACAATCTTGTACTTTTGATTTTTTTTATACCATGTGGCCAACAAGTGCACTGTGATAGGTTAATTGATTGGTTCTTACCACTGTAATGGGCAATAAAATAATTCATAAAGTAGGTAGATAATCAATGTTGATTGTATCGTTCCGTTAGGGTTCGTATCAAACCGGATAGAACCGGAATAATTTGATAAGAATTTCAACTTTGTAGGTCTGTCTTACGTAGGTTATGTAATTGTTAACGGCACAGAATATGTCGTGCCTGACAAAGTGTAACAAGAAATTTATCCTGTCAATGGCTTTTAAAAATAATCAAAAGAAAGGAGATACAAAAGACCTATAAATAGATCTTTCTTAATACAAAGGATTAAATAGTCCTTCTCAGTTCCAAAAAGGGCTGTTTATTAAGATTTTGCTATCATATTTTAATAAAAGCGGTGTGGCTATAAATAAATACAAAGTACCTACTTACAAAAGTGGAAATAAATGAATTTTATTTTATTCTTTTTTATACTAAATGTTGCAAACGGGAAATGTTCAGTATCGTTATTAGGGTTTGTGTAAATAAAGTAAAACCCCTTATCAGCATCTGTGTTTCCTGAACACTATAATTTGTATGATTATATAAGTCATATGAATTATATTTTTCAGGAACTACTACTACAAAGGCAAAACAGCATAAAACCTATAAAAGTACCTACATGTTGATTACTCGTAAGAATTTGAAAGATATTTTTAATGTCTGCCCTAAAAGGATTTAGGTGTGCTTGTTTAGTACCGCCTAAGTAGGAACTTAGGCAGCAGACGAGCACACGGCCTACCGGATCGAGAGTGTTTACCGTGGCCTATGGACGTTTGCAACACCAGGGGCGTCACACTCGTGCTGCTGACCCTGTAGAAGGAAGGGGCAGAAGAAGTGAGAGGCGAGAGGGGGAGGGGTGAAGGTTAAAGGAAGTTCTGTGCTGTCCGTATAGAAGACAAAACAATCACATAGTGGTGACAACTTAAACCCTCGGTCTTCTCACTGATAGTACAAAATATGTCCAATTAGCTCTGGGTACCCTACTCACCGCCGGAAATACAACAAAAGTTCTTATTATTCGCACGGAGGTACTTCCCCAGTCGGACTGGAGATACCGTCGCATCCTACCTCTCCTGAAACATTTTGATAGCTTGACACACAGTGGCAAGCTTGTCATGATAGAATACTTTTCCGTGTAAACTTATGGTAGAGTTACTAGGCCAAATAATTTTGATTATTATCAGTACTCATGTTTTGTTATCGCAGAAACTTAATCTTGAGCAATATAATGAAATAAGCCGTGAGTATATTTTTTATCACAAATACATATCTACGAGATAGATAACAGTAATTTAATTATGTGAAAGATTACAATTCATTCTTTTATGAAAGGTACATTACATTGTTAGGTTTTGTTTTCAGTCACAGTTCCAGTTCTATAACAGCGTCAATGTAATAATCGAGTACTTTTACGAGAAAAAAATGTACAAAATTGCTTCAGAGACATCTGTACCTACTATTATAAAATCTCTCTAATAATTAATTTTAAGATTGACCAAGAGCTTTCTAGTAAAATGTGCATCAAAATCCGATCTATCGTGTCTGCGTCCACAGTTAGCTGTGGAGAAGGAAATTCATCATTCTCTGAACCTTTTTCCCAACTCAGTTGGGGTCGGCTTTCCAGTCTAACTGTGATGTGGCTGAACTTCGATATTTTCCGTGAAGCGACTGCCATCTGTTCTCCACAACCAATGGTCCAATGACCAATGGCGATATCGAAGTTCCAATTAACAAAAAGGAAATTATTAAAAAAAACTTGACAACAGAATCGTTTCAGAATCATTAATTTGACATAACCCGAGTCACAAACTAATTTACAAACACAACTAATTTACAATTTTATGATATTATTATTAGATAAAAATGACCTATTAAGATTTTAACAGCATCCATATTATTTACTGCTAAATTACTTTATGCTGATGAGTGCATGTACTGTGAATGTGTAGATATAAGAGCGGTTCTTAACATTGTTATTATATATTTCAACGAACAGTGGGTAAAGGCTTTAAAAATGTAAATGTTTGGTTTAGACAGCCATCTAGCGTTGAGGATGGGATGAGGCTCTATGCAATAGGAAGAAAATGATGCAAGAGGACGGATAAGATGCCAATCGTGACTTAACAAACACATCAAACAGTGTTTCATTGTACAATTTCCAATTCTTGAATTTATGATGTATTAAGATTACAATACAATAGCAAGTTTGTTGTTTTCCTAGAATATTTTTTAGTTACATAAGTAAGTATATGGACCACCAGATGACGCACATATCTGTATCCCCTCATGAATTTCAAATGCCTTGTCATCGCAAATACAAATATGATACATATATATATATATAATGTATTACTTTACAAAATTTTCTGGTTTACGAGTCAGTTAACTTTAAAATTTACTAACTTTTCGATTATCCTCATTGAGATTACCACACGAATGTGTGATAAGTAGGTGTTGGACTAGCGTTATTATTTTCGATAATACTAATACGAAATACGTTCGCTATCAAAAACCTACTTAACATGTGGCCAGTTGATAAGGTTAAGATAACGACGTAGCTGACACTAGACTAAAATATTTAACCAGACATTGATAGTTGTGGGGCGTCGATGATAGAAATGAATTATCATCATTTCAGCCATAGGCTGTTCACTGCTGAACATTAGTCTCACATCGATCTCCACTGACCCGAGGCGGTCTTCATCCAACGGGTACCCGCGACTCTCACTATATCATTCGTCCATCTCGTAGGGGGTCCGTTCTACTCCTCATCTACCAGTACGTGGTCTCCATTCGAGATACTTTCGGCTCCAACGGCTATCTGTTCTTCTGGCCATGTGCTCCGCACTCTCACACACCTCGCACTACCATTTCAGCTTGCTAGCCCGGTGGGCTATATCTTCAATCATCGCTCGTCTAAGGATCTTCTCATTTCTGATTATTACTATTAGAGAAATTCTGAACATAACACTTTCCATAGCTCGCTATTGTGACTTAGAGTTATAATTTCGAAGGAATTGTAGATATTTATTATTATTTATTTATTTATTATCTCATCAGAGTTTTGCTATAGATATTTAGGCTGCTAAGAACTGAGAAGTATTATGCCAAAAATTCGTATTAGAAATTTAAGTATAAATGAGTCTATGCATCAAAGTATCAAAAATATGTGTTCATCTATCAATGTAAAGTTAGCAAGTTAGCTTAAAACTGTAATTAATTATATATTTGAACATTATAAGTCATGTCAAAGAAGTCAGCAAACAAACGATCAAACAGCATCACTCAAACAGATATTACGACCGAAGAAACATTTATAGAAGATAGTGGTGAAGGGTATTATTTTGATTACTACGATTCAAAGATATCATAACATGCATATCAGATGTTATTTTACCTTGGAATGATAGTTTTGTACAAATATTATGTAAGGTGACCTATCTGTCTATGATATACGACTTATAAAATTTGTTATTGTTATGCGTAAGACAGTATCCAAGTCACATATAATATCGATTTGAGAAATGACTAAAATAGGAACTATGTTATCACTGTAAAATGCATACGGTTTTATTGCACATCAAAGTCAATTAAAGGGACAGTGGTGCGAAGTAACTTTCTCAGGTCTACAGTGTAATGAAGTCGCAAATAACTTGTATCAACTCGAAAATACTCTCACAAGAATCTTCGACTAAGAAAGACTTTAACCAACTTTAAACAGTTTAATTTATGACAAAAGTTTCTAAATTCCTTGAAGCTAGTAAACAATTTGAAAAATCTTAAAATAGTAGAATGTACTAACACCAAAAGATACTACTACCTAGCTACTAAGTTTATAGAAAACTGAATATACTAATTTTTAATTTTCAATAATTCTGATCTAGAAAATGTTTGTGTTCTTTCCCGAATGCTTAAAAAAAACTGAATAGACCAATCTGTTAGAAGAAGGGATTCAATATACAAAGAAGTGAAGCCATCCATGATAATCTTCTTTGTTTTAAGCTAACCAGAAACTTGGTGCCGCAGAACAAAAACTGAGGGTATAAAATTTATGAAAGAACCTAATAGGGCGAATGAAAAACCATTTTAGGCAGGCGCAATAGATATAACGATATTTTACGTAACCTCGTAATTAAGGAATAACAAAAGAATTTTTGTGCATGAATATGAATATTTGCATTGGTCTGGGTGTTTCTATGTATAATATGTATGATTTTCCAGAAAAAAAGTATCTAAGTATGTTTATCCGCATTTTAGAACCCATAACACAAGCTAGTTAAACTATACTTACCATGGGTCTAGGTGTCGTTGTGTAGATTGTCCTAGAATAAAAAATAAAAAAAAAGAAAATGCTTAGATTTATGGGGCCATTGACAGAAATTATCGTGTTCAACAATGTAGGTAAACTTATCTTAAAATCAAATTACCAGTGCCACCAAGCATCTTGAACTAAATGTTGATAGTTCACGCATGAACGCTATATGGAACCAAAAAACAAACCCAATCACGTCCGAAGGAACTGCCGGAAAAATACGCAGACGATATCGCTACAAGAGGACGAAAAGCATTAAAATTCTGTACCAACCCTTCTGGCCAGCGTGGATACAATAGGTCAAAGCTTCTCAACATTGAACGAGTCCTATGCCGCACAGTAGAATGTGATATGCTAATTGATTGACAACCAATGTCCTGTAAAACTCTGATTAGTATCGTCTCCGCCGTCGAGCCCTATGTCATTTAATAAATTCTTGTATCTTGGAAGTAACATTTGTGTTAACTCGTTTATTTAAGACATTAATGTCGTCGTTACATGTGACTGCTGTTTACATATAATTTTATCTGCGTCGTGTTCAGATACAAGAAGCTACAAAATATTTGTAATGTAATTACAGTCACTGCTATCAAGTAATTTACTAAACACAAACAGTACAATTGTTATGTAATTGAAGTTATAAAGATTATATTTAGAAATGTATATTATATCAAAAGACTTTCGGTACTTACGTACTTTAACATACGTTGCATATTTGCATAGTTTACTTTAATGATAAATAAGTTAGTAAATATTTGTAATGCTTAATATGTTTTTACGGCAGAAATACTGTCATTGTTGAAGTCAGTACGACTATTTTTGTTTCATATTACATCTATATAAGATTACATAATACAGCGTAGATGTATATGTGTCTTTAGTGAAAAGGGCGTTTGATTGTAAAACTCCCTAATTATACATCCTGGGTAAAATATCAAAAATTTGTAGCAGAATATAGACCGATATTATTTAAAATATGAAGTTTAAAAAGTTAAATAAACTCAGAGCAGTATATCCGCCCTAACTTGTTGCAATGTTTCATAATGTTAAGGTGCAACATACATACATACATACAATCATATACACACTCAAATTTTACCCATCATTGCAATCGTTCTCACACAATGGGGGGTGAGCCTATTGCCGTATTCCGGGTACCATTGTTACCTCTAGCCATGCATCTGAGTCTGGGCCTGGGCGGTATATATCTGTCAGATGGTGTACTTGTAACCAGTTATCCTAAAATATTTATTCACGTACTAATAAAGAGATGCTCAAATTGCAGTTATGAATAAGCACAGGTATAAGGAGGTTCGTTGTTTAAGTACTCGTAATTTAAGCCCTAAGTGTCATGTTTACCATATGAAGCCGGATGATTCTAGATATTTTCAATATTATATGTAATTCAATAGTGCAATGCGCAAGTGTATCATTCGATACATTAAATTTGCTGATCTAAAATTCAATATCGTATGCCTAAATTTTAGATCAGCAAATTTTTTTGTGGCTTGGTTGACATACATTAAGTATTTCTTATAGAGAACATAATTTATGTTGACTTTCAAGTTAGCCGAATTTTTTATTTTATTTGTTTTTATTTATTGATATTTATATATACATGGTCACTATAGATAGCAGGTAATGTACATGGTTGACAAAAAACCCTTTCGGGTTTGTCTAGAATCTAAATTACTTCAGGAGTAGTTAAATTTCAAGAACGAATGAACATGTATTTAGTGAAGGTCTAGCTGAAGAGCTGTTTAATTAGTCAAATATAGTTGAAAGCTATGTTGGACTAGGTGAATAAATTATTCATAGCTAGGTTTAACGATTTGAATACGCATACATCACACAACAAACATACACGAGGATTCCTTCTTGACATTAAACTTGACCAGGTTGGCATCGCCCCAAGTTGAGACTCTCACCAAGGACAGCTTAAAGTGCTGCTGCGAATTTACGCATTGTTTTCATTATGAAATGTCTATGATCTCACTCCATTTGAAAAATAACAAATAGATAGATACAAACTGTGCGAGGTGAGGTAAAAAATAGAAAAGTTAGCGAAAAAAAGGGTTCTACAGTGAAATTTTGCCACTTCAGGCAGAACCAAGTACATCATATACAATATTAGTTTATTTTTCGAATGCATTAAACGACTTCTTATTGATTCAAATATTATATATAATTTTCAATTCAGATTATCTCATATTTTGCATATATGGGATAAGAAATTTAATGTTAAGGTTAATGAGTACTCTACTAATGGCTTTATAAATGAAATAGAACAACGACGCAACCTCGACCTAAAACTCTATCCATAATTCATAGATTTGTCTAGTCATGACTGCTGGCAGTAACGATTGATGTAACTATGAATTAGGTTTAACCTTATAACTAGTTATCCTTAGAGAAACAAAGTGTGTGATTGACATATGAATGAATCTTTACACAAAACCTAGGCGTGAGAAAGTGATCGTGTATATGAACCATGAAACGTTTTTTATTAACCATTATTAACTTTGACAGAAATAGATATTGAAGTGACGTCAATATTCCAAGTCACCACCACTGAAATTATAAATACGATAACGTAGCGTAACGTAACGGTAATGAAGGAGCCTGTGAATCTATTAACGCTAGTAATATTAATGTCTTTTTTTATACTACGTAGGTGGCAGACAAGCGCACGGCCCACCTGATGGAAAGCGGCCACCGTGGCCTGTCCACCCTTAAGGGAAAGGGGGAGAGCTGGGAAGGGGTGGGGAGGCTAGGAAGGGGAGGGGAAGGAGGGGTATAGTGAGCTCTGGCTACCCTACTTACCGGCGGGAACACAACACGATGGTTATTATGACCGCGGTCTTCTGTAGGGCGGAGGTACATCCCCAGTTGGACAGCTCATTTCGGACGGGAGATAACGTCGTGTCCTACCTCCATCTACGTCTACTGTTTTTGCAGTCATGGTTTATTTGCGCGGGTATGGTAAACTCGCCACAACGATTATTTGCCACAATTCAAAATCATAGTAAACTCATCAAAGGTCAAAATAGTAAACTCGTCTTATTTTAAAGGGCAGATTAGGTTGTAAAGTTTAATTTCAAATAATAAAATGTTTAGTTTAGTTTAGTTTAAATATAGACATTATTTATGAAACTTTATTAAAACAAAGGTAACTACACCTTATTTTAATAGTTTCATAAATAATGTTTACAATGTATTAAATAATCACAATGAATGATTTAAAATATTTCGATCCAGTAGACTTTTTTTATATAAAGACACAATAATGTTCAATCACGAATTTAGAAGCTTTGTTTTTGTTTGCGTTTAGTGGAAACGACTAATTCATATATCAATATGTATTAGGTATATAGTCTTGAGTCTTTTGTAATTTCTTTAGTACTTATAGAATTTATTTTAATAATCTAGTTCAATATTTAAATACATGAAAATTGTTCGTAAAAACAAGACTCTATGCCATTAGCCTTCACTGATATTGACTGAAAGATATATGTGTGGAATGTGATAAAGATATGTTTTTGTGTACAAATCACAAAGGTTCTAAATCAGTGAGGGAATTCTATTGTGTCTATATAAAAAGTCTACAGGATTTAAACATTTTCCTTGATGAAGATCGTCGATCATTTATTGAAAGATATGATTTCAAAGGAAGAAATTCATCGAACTTTATGTGGTGAACATAGATTGAAGAAATTTTCAATGTAGCAGAGTCAACAGGAACCGGTTTATGTTTAACTTCACATAAATTTGTATTTAGGTGAGGTTATATTAGTTACTGTGGTGTATGGAACAAGTATATAAGTGAATACAGTCCAACGATTCTTAAAATGAGTAGCTTCTCAACTCCCTACGCATTCTATTGGTACGTATTTACGTGATATTATGTCTGACAGAGAGATCCAAATAGTATTTAATATAATATTGTGAATAGTCCTGCATAAGTCTGGGTATACCATTGAGACATCTGATGGTTACTACAAGAATAAGCAGTAAATTAAAATTATATGCTAGCAGACAATAACAACAAAAGACTCATAGTAACAAATCAAAGTTTATACGTTTTAATGTGTTGCGTACCTAAAGCAATATAAATAACGGTAAATACTTACTGACAATGTGGATCATAAAAGAAGCGAAGACAACCATCCAACCCCATCCTCCATCTGGCGGTGGCGGCGGGCTCGAAGGGCTCTCCCTGGGGCTCTCCGGCGCTTGCGCACCATTCCCGTTCTTGCCATTCTTCACTACGCCATTAGACATTCTCTTATACCAATCTTAAATAACTCTCTTTGGCACGGTATTATGCTGTCACTAAGGCAGTTTGTTTGATATGAATTCTTAAGATATCATAAATATCACTTTTTTAAAACCTGTTTTTTTTATTATTAAAAATATGTTGTACGTTATTTGTAATTATATTGTCGCTAGGATATGTTATTGATGTACTTATGTGTTTTTTTATTTATGTACAGGTACTAATTGGTAATATAGTATATCTTATTGTACAATGTTTTGTATTAGAAAGTGCAAGGAAGCCAATGTTGTGGAAGAAATAGAAAATTATTGCATTGAGTTTCTTTTCTATCTGTCGTCCAAAACCATTTTCAATCACGCCATCTGTTCTGTGGAACTTTGAGAACAATTCAATTTCTCATCTGAAACAAAAATAAAGCAACATAAAACAACTGACTTAAAATGCGTAACTTAAATCGAAATTCGTGACTTAGGGGGCTTTTAGAAACTAGGTTAGTATAACAAACGCGTTTAGAAAATCCATGAACAGTGTTGTAGGTAAATGTTTTTATTTCTGAAATATTACTCAATATCCATAGTAGGACATATCTGTTAATACTAAGTAATGATTTATTTTTTAAAACAAGTAGATTACACGGCAGAGACGTACTCTTACATGTATGATACCTTCATTGTCCGTTTGTCTGTCCCTGTCAAGACCTTTTCTCAGAAATGTGTAGAGGTTGAATTTGATACCATATACTCTATCTCTCTATAACGTCATGAAATCACAAAAATCTAACTTCTGATTCAATGCAATCAGAATAAGTATACTGCGATTGAAGTGGTCAATTCATTTTTACACGGAACTCTCGATGCTTGGGTCTCATTTGCACTTGACCAACTTTTAATCGAATCATGAAATTTTACATTATTTTAGATAAAGTATTTCAAAACTTTTTGTCAACCCTCGCAAAGGTTCAGTGAGACAATTGACTATATTTACTCCCTCCAACCCCCTCGAGAATATCTGTGTTACGATTTGATTCAACGGTTAACCGCACACTTCAATTGACCTCTCTCCTGCGAAGCCATTCAACTATAAAAATTGGAGCACTAGTCAATCTACATATAGGTAGAAATAATTATGAGTTATGTTTTTAGTAGATACCTATTTATAAATTACCTATTTGTAAATTTCATAAAAAAGAGACATTTATTTGTGTACATGGCCATATAATGTCTAAAACATTATTGTTTTTACCTAACTGCCGAAGAGGAAGGAGAGTTATGTTTGTCGAGACCATGTATGTATGTACGTCCATTGCTTTGGCTCGAGTCAAGCCGTTGAGGAGTCAACGGCTTGACGGATTTTGACATGCGAGGTGTCTTTTGATTCTTTGTGATTTTGATCGTTTTTGCAACATTTTTCACTTCTGCTCAGCACCAGTTGGTTGTAGCATGATGTTATATACCTACATATAAACCTTCCTCTTCAACTACTCTATCTATTGAAAAGAAACCGCATCAATATTCATTGCGTAGTTTAAAGATTTAAGCATACATAGGGACAGAGAAAGTGACTTTGTTTTATACTATGCAGTGATATTAAAAAATAAATTTAAAATAAATATGACGTGCTTGGTATCAAATGAAAGAGCTTAATTAGCACATTTTATTATGTATACTATAAATTATGAACTGTTTATTGCTCCAAAATATTTTAAATTTAAATTTAAAATTGGAAAAAAGTTGGTCCAGACGGTACTTGACTTGAACGTTGAGCTTAACATTGTCTTCGATATTTATTTGAATTTTTGGTAGGTGACCCTAGCGTCGCCCCTAGGACGTGAAGAAGAATTCCGAATGGTTATCTCAAGGTCTAGTAGCTTAATTGATCAGCGCCTTTTTCCCTTTAAGAGACTGGCCACGGGTTCAACTCCCGTCTTGACATTCACTTTTTCCAATTTTAAATTGATTTGAAAACGAAACTAAAACCCAAGTATTGATACCTCGAGTCAGCCGTGCGGTTTTAGTCGCCCCTCCTGGCTTCGGTAGGTAGGGAAGGGTATCCGTATACCGTGCTTTCAGCAACTTTGTGTAAGTACCTACTTAATCTTATGATATGTATAGATATATATTCCTTATTTTGGCAATCTCCAATTTTTAATTATGACGTCAGCTGAAGTAAAATATTAGGGGGCTCTGGAAAGGTGCCACGAACATGGTATTGTATAGAATCTGCTGAATAAAGTTATGTAAGAGATAAACTTGACGTTGGCGTATCGTCAAGTCTTCTGATATTGATCAAATTGCGGTGATTTTGGTGCTATTCATAAAAAAAGAATATTCATTTATCATGTATTGTTATGAAATAAATAATTAGATAAGTTTAGAATTTGATTTGATTTTATACGCATTAGGGTATCAGGCTTAAAAACTATTTGACGTTTTTAAAGCATATCCTGGACTCCGATTCTACTAATTGTCAACCAAACTACTGAGATTACAAAAAACACTATTGAATTTAAAAATTTACTTCGTATATACTGCATGAAACGCTGTAATGAACTCTTTTTTATTTAATTGGAGCTTTAAGTCAATGTCATAAGGCCGACAATAATTCTATGGCAGGGTTTGTAAACTCAGTGGTTTGAAAATGGTTAACAAATACTAAAACCGGGATCCAGAATTGAAGCGTAACATATTCTTTTACTGTTTCATCTGCTAACCTACTCACCCCGGACACTGAGTTGCAGTTAGTAAGATAAGAATTTGTAATGATTATTAGTTAGTAATTAATTATAAGAATAAATTATTTGTGGATATCATATCAGATATCACATCATTTTATAAAAAAGAAAAGAAATACAACCCCGACACTGCAGAGCTATGAAAAACCTTCAAAAGTTGCTGGAACTTCACTATAGGGCCGACAAAATAAAAACAAAATAACAATCTAGTCAATAGATTTACTCGAACCGTTGACACGAAGAAGAAGACAGCATTTCATGAAATGTAAACATAGACAATTCTTACTTGTCAACTACACAGATTGTAAATATAAGAATATTATATCAATGCTATCGTTCTGAATTCAAATATATCACCAATCATTTATAAAAACGAATCGATGTTTTTAGATTGACAGCTGTGATATACACTGAATGCTGATAAACATCAAAATAATCTTTCAGCAGACACGGTTGCAGGGATATCTTGAGAAGAATATTGCAGCTATACATATAGAAGATATGTTATCACACGAATGTATGAAAGATTGGAATAATACATGTAATACCACAATATTTATATAACTGCAAAAGATAATCACATGCTAAACACACGATGTATTCATTGAAAACTTTACTGCTCATAGTTATCTGGTGTGATTAAATATATAGTATAATAAATGTTCTTGAAGGCTGATTATTTTATTGATAGCAAATAAAGGAACGTTGTTAAGTTTAAAATACGCATGTCTTAAATTATAAGCATACGTACAAGATATGGGGAGAGATTCCTTCCTTTATAGTCGAGCTATAAAGTAAATTGAATATGTTCTAGAATCTACTATTACTAATGTAAAAATGTTTTAGAACTTAGAAACTGTATAAAAATTAAATTAAGGGGTAATGAAAAACTAGGTCACAATTAGTTGTGCTGCTTTATATAAGTATTATAAATCGTAGCTGGCGTGGTTCGAGCCCTACGTAATCAGTCGCACCGGGCACGTGCGCGGCACGTCGTCGTTGGTGAGAGTGGTATCGGTGGTTTGAGCAGGAAAACAAGAGAAAAATTTTATAAGTACCTAAGCATTTTTTCTCCATGCTGAATTTTGTTTTGAGCTAATTTAACTGAGGTATTACGCGAGAATTGAGGATTAGTTAAGTTCAACGTAAAGTACTGAGTTCTACAGGTATGCAGGTACCTACTCGTATTCCGGCGCTGTAGTGCCTATATAATTTCTATATAATGATGATAAATGGCACATAAATGATGAGCAATAGGGGCAAATTGGGAGAGGCCTATGTCCAGCAGTGAACTGCAATAGGTTAATTGATGATACATGAAAGTTGCGTAAATAGTAGGTAAGTACATTATATATGCCGGTTAATTTACTCTGTATATAAAATATTGTGTTGGCGCTTGATTAATATTTTATCGATGATTCAAAGGTAAAAGGTTGCAAGTGACAACGAATATTCAAAGAAAATGATTGCAAATGATGTCATACACATTCAACCGCAAAATAATATTCTTGTCAACTGTAATTTTACGGCGCTTTCAACCTTCGATATGATCCGCTATATGGAGCTATTATTAAGTACTCAAGCAATATTCGGCAATTAGATTTATTTGTACCAAAACAGGGAATAATATTTTATTTTATATAATAACAACGTTTAATAAATATACTGAAAGTCAACGTTTTCAGTCTTATACTCGTCACGCTCTTCGAGCCGATGGTAAGTATATTCGTAAGGAAAATGAACTTTATCGTTATCACTCATATATTTTGTTTTTTTTTTACTTTTGAGTTCAATCTATTCCATGAGTAGGAAATCCAAAACTGTATATTGCTAACGCCTACACATTGCTGAATGATCAAGCATTTAGGTACTATGTATCGAAATGATACGAGTTTTTACATCCATTGTGATTATATCGGTTCACATTCTATGATAAATTCATTAATCATACACAATTCATGAATCATTCACTTCCAGTATAAACATTATTGCAATAAATTTAAACGCCCGATTAGTACAATGTGTCTACTAACAAACCAGTTAGAGGGTGAATGATTCCTCTTTATTATTAACATAGAATAAGGAATTTCAAAGGAGGAGTTGGAAAGGTATCGCGGGGGACTTTACAAACATACAACTAACTGAAATATACGAGGACCTTATTTTATCCGTGCGCAAAATCCCCGTGGATACCGCCTTATGTCGGACTCGAACCGATTAAAACGCACACCGTCTATGGGTTTTTGATTGCCGGAGGTGATGTTATACAAGTCATATCTCTCGCACCCCGACCGATGTGGTAAGATCATATGGGAAGGCGCACTTTGGGCCTGCTTCTGCTATGGTGACAAGCGGCTATACCCGTTACCCCCAGGCCCACGCTCATGGAGGACTAAGGTCATTCTGCGAATATATGAGTGCCTAAAATATAGATAGCATGTATTACTATTTACAAGACGTTATAAGGTCGGTATATTATGACTGTTCGGAATACTTGTACAATATAATTATAGCGTTACTATGTTATTAATGTATTAATGTGAGTACTTGCTAATGGCGCCGGCACATCATAAATAGAAAGACAATGTAGATGGCTCCATATTCTTATCTATATTATACATTTACATAAATAGTCTGTGATGATGGATATATATTGACATGGTATGTGATGTTGATTATATCAGACAATAAATATTGACTAATTAATAGTGGAATAATTTCTATTTTCTACGCACCGAGATAAACTAACGCGTCTTGTGTAGGCACTAGACAGTGATAACTTGATGTATACAATGGAATGAAAGGAATAATGAAAGGGTTAATTGAAGGGTTACCTATTTTTCTATACATTTATTTATAGGATTTTCTACGAGTCCCATGTCAGGTGCATTCCATCGCATCCGATTACTTGGATTTTATTAAAATTTATTCGTGTACACTGACTACAAAAATCAAGAAAACAAAAAGCAAATGCAAAGTACGTAAATATTAAGGAGGCCGTCAACCTTCATGCGAGCAGCATGGACGTTATTAATAACGAACTACATTGTTTAAAGACTAGGTATAAATAATTGAATTTTGTGAATAATGTCAGTAAATGAAATAAATGCCAGAATCATAGAAAGTACAGTCAGCATTAAATCGAACTTAATTAATAACTTTGCTAGTCAAGACCGATCTACTAATGATGACTGTACCTAGTAACATGCTAGACCCAAGACAATGAGACAGTTGACGAAGTGATGCGATGCCAAACTATCGATCATGATAATATTAGATAATATTGAAATGTATCCATAAGATAAGATTTAAAAACATAACGATAAAATAAATTATAGTAGTAATACATATATTATAAATGGCTTGCATTCATTGGTTATCATTATCATACGAGAATAAGTTTAAAAGTAAATGTCGGCTACTAGTCAATAGCCAATTATATCAGTCTCAGACATCTATAATATAAGATCAAACGAACTCACAGAGTGAAGTTCGATCGATATTATATAAGTACGCTTCATTTGAAGATATAAAAACATGTAGTCCTTTATTCCTACAGGCAACACTTCGCACTTGTAAAAAAAAAATACTTCAAAGTTTCGCGGTAGATAGGTACTCGTGCGCTGTCTATGACAGCTCGTCATTCTTTTAGAGATTCAGATCTTGTAGGTACCTGATCTACCTATGTTATGCAAAATTTTATATAATGGGTAACTATGGGAGGGTGGGAGTGTATATCTTCAAATGAAGCGTACTTATATAATATCGATCGAACTTCACTCTGTGAGTTCGTTTGATCTTATATTATATAACGTCGCTTCATTTTTCAGATATAAAAACATGTAGATGTTCAGAGATTAAAATTTTGCAGAAATAAAAACTGTTTTCAATTTGAAATAATCTCAAGTATATTATCTAATAAATCATCCTGATTATAATCAATAAATTTCTTAATTAGGTAGGTACATAAGTAATTATTCTTAATCACATAGGTACACATAATTGTTTATGAACTCATTCTGGGGTAATGGGCAGTAAAACAGATCTTGCAAAGTTTTCTTCGACTAAAATTGGGCGATTGTAGAACTTCGCAAATGACTGTGATGTGTTAGTCCAACCAGCTGCTTTCCGAATAGCGTCTAGCGATAGACCGGAAGCGCGCGCCGTGGAGGTGGCGGCGTGCCGCGTGCTGTGCGCGCTAAACCTCGCCACGTCCACGCCGCTCTCACCCAGTACCTGCTTGATCCATCTACTAATAGATTGAGCAGTTGCTGGTTTGTGTGGTTTCTTATGAGTAAGTATTAAGTTGTTTGTCGTCTGAGATCTGATATTATTTGTGACAAATATATAATCAGCAACTATAGTAGCTGGACAAATTGCCCTATTTTCTTCAAAATAAGGTAATGTCAGCACTGGTTGGTCACGACCTGCAGCTGATGTTTTAATGACATCAGTAATTCCAATTTGAATGCCAGATTGGCCTATGATAACATTATCTAGTTTTATGAGACTGAGTGTTTGTACTCGATGTGCTGTACATAAGGCTAAAAGAACAACTAATTTCTTTGTGATCTTCTCTAAAGAGAGCTCTCTATTTGGTAGCCAGGTTGCGACAAAATTTAAAACTAACTGTGGATCCCAGACGTGAGTGTATTTTGGGGTTGCAGGTCTAAGTTTATAGGCACCTTTCAGGAGGCGTTTGACTTGATCGTCAGAGGTTTCATTACTACCTAGTAATAAGGATAGTGCCGAACGATGACTATTCAAGGTTCCGTATGAAGCTCCTTGATAAAACTGATCAGTTAAGAAAAGCATCACATTGGATCTTGAAGACGTAAAAGGGTTAAGGCCTTTAACGTGACAGAAGTGCCACCAAATCTTGTAGGTTACGCTGTACTGAACCAGGGTGTTTTTGGACAGTGAGGCCATGATCAGCTCTAGTGCTGGAATCGGGGTTCCTCTTGCTTCGAAGGCAGCCCGGAGAGCACTGCTGCCGCCAGGATAAACGGCCTTGGAGCTTGATAGGGTGTCCTGGAGAAGGATAACAGAGGATTGGTGTTCAAAATTATAATTTCAGATCGAATTATGCTTTTAAGAAGCGGAAACCAAGGCTGCGAGGGCCAATGAGGAAAAATAAAGATTCCTTTTGCTCTGTCTTTAATTATTTTTTGTATGCATTTCAAGATTAACGAGAATGGTGGGAATGCATAAAAATATAGAGATTCCCAGCTTAAAGTGAATGCGTCAATTGTCATGGCGTCTGGGTCTGGACGCCATGATACATATGTTTCGCATTTAGCATTGGTGCGAGAAGCGAAGAGGTCTATAACAGGTTCGCCGAAAGCTGTTACTACCCTTTTAAAATCACAGGCTGAAAGGGTCCACTCTATATCAGGATTACCTTTTCTAGACTCTTGATCTGCTTCCACGTTATCCTTTGTATTTATATACGAAGCGAACAGCCAGATATTTCGCTGCTCACACCACTGCCAAATTAATCTTGTCAAGTCCGTTAAGTGGGGGAACTGTATGCCACCCATTCTGTTGACATAGCTTACTGCGGTAGTATTATCTATGCGCATCAAAATATTACAATTATTGTACCCTTCCCGAGCAAAACATTTAAGGGCTAAAAATACAGCAAGTAGTTCACGATAGTTGATATGTGAGCTGCGTTCGTTATCTTTCCACGTGCCATTTACTCGTTTGCTATCACAATATGCACCCCAACCAATATTTGAAGCATCGGAGAAGATTTCTAGCGCAAAATTAGGTATTTCGAGAGGGTTCGAGGTGATATTAATAATTTTTATCCACCATTTGAGGTCTGGTAAAATTACAGATGAGGGTTTAAACTTCGCGTCATACGATTGGTGTTTGGACATAGCTAGATATTTTTGTCTTTCTAGTTCTTTCGTATAAAGCCATCCATATTTTACGGCAGGGCACGCAGCGGTAAGCACTCCCAGTAAATGAGCAAAATCTCGAATAGTACAGACCGGTAGTTTGGCAAATTTCTGAGCTAATTGTAATATTTTGTTACGTTTATCCAACGGCAGAGATATAGACATATCTACTGAGTTGTACATAAATCCTAGGAATTTACAGCATTGTTGTGGACGTAAACAACTCTTATCATAATTCACTACAAACCCTAAGCATTTGAGTAGTGTAAGCGATTCTTCAACGTTCCTTTGACATTCGTTATAGTCATCACCAATGCAAAGCCAGTCATCGAGATAAATGACAGATTTAAATCCTCGGAGTCTTAGGTAACCCACCACTTCTTTCATGATCTTAGTGAACGTTCGTGGGGCTGAAGATAATCCATAACACATGGCGTTAAACTCATATGTTATGATTTGAGAATGTTCATCCTCAAATTCAAACCGTAAGTATTTGCGATGGGAACTAGCTACCGGAACCAGCAAGTATGACTCCTTAAGATCGATAGTTGCCATAAAACCTTGTTTTGGTATCAATCTCGATGCTGTTCTATGATCTTCCATTTTAAAATGATCATTTGACACGAACTTATTTAGTTGTTTAAGGTTTAAGATAAACCGATAGTCCCCATTAGACTTAGGGGCTAGGAATATGCTCGATATAAACTGGTTTTTATGCGGTTTACATCTTGTTATAGCTCCTAAATCGATTAAGTTGCGAATCGCCAGTACCATATCCTGTTTTTCTTTAGTTGAAAATACATTATATGGAACGAATTTTTGTTCTACTGTACTAATAAAAGGTATACTATAACCATTACGAATCCAATCAAGGATAACCAGATTCTTAGTAACTTTAAGCCAACATTGGTAAAAGTGATGTAATCTCCCAGCATGTACCTGAGTTACTGCTTCGTGGGGGCACGCTTGTTGGAGCCCGGGGCCGTGAAGCGCGCTGACGTCGTCGTTGAGGTCGTCGGGCGGCGGTACGCTTGTGCCGGCGTCCTGTACGCTCCCCGCCCCCCCCTCCTCGGTGTCGAGTAGCGAGAGGCACCTGACCAGTTTCCCTGGTTCTGATAACGAGCGGTCGACGGCGTGGCACTTGACGTAGATGGCTTCGAGACAGGTGCTTTTTTGATTTGCAGCCCTTGTTTTTCTATCGCCTTTGAGGCCTTGATTTTTTCAGGTAATTTATTACCGAAGAGAGTTTCATCTCTGTCTTGGTCCTGTATCAGAGTAAGAAACGATTTTTCCAATGCTGGGGTTATGAGTTTTGTCCTTACTTGTGTTTCGGTGTAGTGAAGGTCGCTCAAAATTCTACAGCTGTCTGATAGAATTTTTGTTATATGGACCTTGTCATCACCAGTCAGTAGCAATGTCATCGCTTTATTGATAGCGGATATGCCCAAGCCAAGTTGATCTTGTTTGGTCTGAATTTTCTTATCTCTATTCCTCACAATATCGAGAACTGCTGCAGAGATTTCTGGATTCAGAGTGGGTGCTTTAAGCAGTTTGCAGTTGGAGGGAACAGTATAGTCTTTAAGGAGTTTTTCTTTTGCCTCAGCTGGTATACCTTTTTTAAGAATAGGTGACCAACGTTGGGCCAATGTGGTGTGAATCTCTGGGCCATAAGCTGGAGTATCATCGGAAGCATCCCCCAACGCCTCTAGTAACGCAGGATCAACGTCTGGCGCATCCGTCTCTTGTGGCGTCGGTGAGACCTCGTCGGGAATCGTAACTGGCAGCTGTACGATCGAGGGCGCCTCGTCGTTGTTATTGTGCTCATTTTCAATCTGTGCTCCACTTTCTGAGTCAAAAGAGAAAGCTATTAAATTGAGGGTAGATTTGTTTTTATTTTAGTGGACGAAATTTTCGAAGTTATATCTTCGAAATTAAACCTTCGTGTTGACCCGCAGTCTAACCTTCAGGTAGTTATTTATTGTATCATGCTAACCCATCGTGATAACCCGCAGTTATCCTCCAGGGAAGCTTAAAGATACTGAGCACTTTGATTTTTCATTTCACTTGTTAGTAATATAAACGAACTCACCTGATTTTTCATCGGGGTCGGATGAAGAATACACAATTACTCGGCGGCGACGCTTGTTTTCAGCATCCCTTTGTAATTTTTTAATCTTCGTATTATAATATTCAATTTTTTCACTATTACTTCGTTTAGGCATCTTAAAAAAATTATATTTCTTAAGAAACGTAGTGCTTGTTGCCTCGCACGAAAAAAGAATGACGAGCTGTCATAGACAGCGCACGAGTACCTATCTACCGCGAAACTTTGAAGTATTTTTTTTTTACAAGTGCGAAGTGTTGCCTGTAGGAATAAAGGACTACATGTTTTTATATCTGAAAAATGAAGCGACGTTATATAACACTCGTTATGGGTATTTGGAACCCCAAAGAATATTCGATATCATTAATTGATTGTGGAGGTCAGATTTAATTGATTGAAGTTCAGCCATCCACACAGTTCGATTGGAAAATCGACTCGAACCCCAACTGAATTGAGAAAAGACTCAAAGAATGTGTCAATATTGGGACATTTTGAATTCTGAATATTAGTGACACATCGATTAGCACTACTAACTAGGTATATTGCTTTTAAAGAGTGTCGTTTCTCAGCGAACTAAAAGAGATATCGTGTTCAAGATACATGTTTTATACTGCATTATGCGAAGTGACAACTGTGTTATCAGCACTCGATAAAAGGTCATGAACGTCTTCTGTTATAATATAACTCGAGACCGTGAAGACCATTCGCAATTATTACATCACATCACTAATGGTTTTGTTTATGTAGCAAAACACATGCCGCTTTGATATGACTATGACCGGTAATCTATCGATGTTTTAAAATAGATCTCAGTTGAGTTTGCCAAATACCTACTTATAAATGTCGCACGTCATTCTCCTGCGGTGTTTATCGGAATAATACATGTATTAGAAATCGGGACAGAATTTTTTTTCGTTAATACATATGAGTTCCTCTACACTTTTCATATTATTTATTGAGATGATCCACGATCATCAATCATTTTTGATGGAGATACGGACATTTTACGACCCTTTTATAACCAATTACACAATTTGATTTGATTGCTTTTGATATAAATTAATCAGGTCTCCATTTGAGCTGGGCGAATCTTGTTAAATAATAAACAACTGTTATGGACCGTTTCATATTTCTTTTATATATATTTATGCGCAAACTTTAGCTGCGTTATGTGAAAATAACGCTATAAATGTGCCTCTGAAAGCAAGTAACGCCTATGTTCCTGAAGGTCCCCAGAATACGAGCACAAACGTTATTATCTACTAGTAAAGTCGCTCGCTTGTCTGGCAGTTACATTTGAATTCGTTGACATATTGAGCTAGTAGTGTCAGTAACTTTAATATTTAGCAGTTCAATACTAAAAATTAAAGATATACAGAAAATATTTCAGATTCGAAACCGGTAGGCTTGCTTGAACTATTTAATGGTAGTGAAAACTTGTGAAGTGTGTCTTACTCTCAATTTTTGAACCTTTTCCCAACTCAGTTGGGGTCGGCTTTCCAGTCTAACTGTGATGCGGTTGAACTTCGATATTTTCCGTGAAGCGACTACCACAACCAATGGTCCAAAGATCAATGGCGATATCGAAGTTCCAAGTTGTGGTTGGACTTTTGAGGGCTCCTACTACCCGTAACGACTGCCATAGATGTTTGTATGGCAACCAGGTCTCTATCTACAATATATATTGTAGTTTCAGTTTTGTACAATGAAGACGGCCTCATAAAAGTCACAATAACATACCTTGGTAATAATAAAATGTCAAGAAAAGTATACCTCCTTACTTATTTCGGTACCTTATTTGGATCCATCTCAAATATATAATAATAATACATCGCCGAGTCATGAGTGAAAGAAACTACTTAGAAACTTTATTAAATATGGATCCGATATGACAGATAGAGAAGTCGTAATAATATATTTATAATAATAATATGAAATGACAATATGTAATGTTTCGATGGATGGAGCTAGCTTATTCTTGGGCGTAGAACGTCGAATGCCCTCCGGTTGGATGGACTATGTCAACCTGAATAATTTAACTGCGTCAGTCAGAATGGGGAAGGATAACGGATTCTTTGCATTCGTAATGTTTTGCAAGAAGGTCTCGACCATTTATAATTCCTAAATATTTTAGAAGTACCTAACTAATTGATAGGATTAATTTTACATATTTCAAATGTAAAAATACGAGTACAGTGTAGAGTATATGTTATTTGTAAGTATTGTATAAATATGTGAGGGTATAAATTTCATTCTAATATTTTGTTTATAAAAAAAATATATCCATTTAACTTCACCTACTATTGCCACACAGCCCAAGTCAATATTTCAATATTCTAAATTACCAGTACCTACATCCTAAGGTTTCCTGAAAGAAATTGCGTTGAGTGACAAAGCCGCTTTTTGTACATATCCATCAATAAATTTGCAAGATAAAGTTTTGTTAACCGTAACTGGTGTATGTACTGTACAAACAAAGTATATCTATCTATCTATTTACAATTTTGTAGAAACTAGAACACAATAAGGGGTAAGATATATTTTATATAACTTGCACGCGCACTGACTTATCCACGTCTTACGTTATGTCAAGTCAAAACTTGATAAGGCAATCGCAGTGTTACTATGTTTGATTATCTGCTATTTATCCGATAATAAAAATGTTATTGGCAATAATGATGTGTGTCTACCCCACGTGCGATACAAATTGGAACCAGACTACAATGGTTATGAAAACTGATTGATTTTATCATAATTAGATAGCTAAATTAACTTATGTCTGTATTATATAGATAATAATCAGAAAGATATAAAACGGAAATACAGATACTTATTTATTTCATAAATGGAAATTTACGAGTATGTTTGTATAATCGTTTTCTATGCGTTTTAGTGTGTCCAGATTGAATTACTGCATTATTATTGGTACTGAATTGAAACTTTATAGCTAGCAATTAGATAGCTTATTTATATTATTGTTAGATATAATAATATATTATGATTCTTGAGGTCTTTTGTAATAGATTCGAAATGTACATCAACAATCTTAAACGACGAATATCAGTATATTAGCACAGTTGGTAACTTTTATAGGTTTTAAAATGAAACATCATAGAAAACAGAAACGTAAGGTCACTACAACTACCCATTGCAGGGTCAAAGGACTTCAGAGAATACAGAGAAACAGTCTAGAAGGCTATGTTTCTCCCTTTATATTTCAAAATGAACTATACCTTGTATTTTTTAATTCAACCTTTTGAAGACTGTCGGATTTATACAACATATTTTTACAAGGTAATGGCAACAAAAAAGGTTCAATGTGTTTTTATTGCGTCAATATCAATTTTTTCTTTAGTAATGGACGCATTTCTGATATCGGAACGACATTAAAAGGTCACGAAAGGGCTTTATTCACCCATAACTATCCTGACGTCACGGTAAATGTTTTTATAATAATGTTGGTAACAGTAGCTAGCAATTAGTCACATGGCGTTTAATATTAATTAAATTTAATAGCAATTAGTTATAGAGTTGTCTGAAGCAGTAGAGTACCCTCAACTGGTATGAGCCAATACGAAAATATTCACGAAAATGGCAAAAAATACTGAAAAATTTCACGAAAATGGAAAAATTTACAGAGGTACTTGTGCCGAGATAGGAAAAGGCATGGTTGAATGTATGTATGTATTATTAACACTTGAGTGCGATTCTGTTGCTTTAATTTTGTGGGTTCGACCCGATTTATATATTAGCGGATGACGTACCACAAATATTTCCGGATTAGTCCCGTTTTAATTAGGGCATTGCGACATTTTAATGTTATATTTAGAATATCCTACTAATTAAATGTGAAACGTTGTGATAATTTTATAATGAATGCTACCCATGGGTTAATTTTTTTTCAATAAATCCACTTCACAACTTAGAAGAAACCATCGTTTCATTATATGGCTCCAATAATATAATCTACGGCTATATTCAATAAAAGTATTCATGTAGATGAACAGAAGACTCCAAAAGTTACTGCACAATTTGAAACTAAAATTGTATGAAACCACTACTAATTTTAGAAGCTACTGGATAATAGATCTACTTATTAAAGAAATTAAGTTTAGGTTATACTTGCACGAGTTTACTTATTTTCTTATTAAGAAACAAGACATCGATCTACTTACTATATTTTATTAATGTTATCTATGTTATTTTTGGTTAAATCAGACTAGACTGTCAAAGGCTAATAGACCTTAAGGTGTCCAGGAACTTTTGGGGGCCACTGAACATGGTAATCTGTACTCAATTTTTCGAAACAATTTGATAGTGATTTAGGTATTCTGTTGTACAAGTATAAATAATATTCATTTTGATATCCATTACAGTTTGACCTACTTATAATAATTCATGAATTTCCTATTTTTATAATCAACTTAAAATGTAAAACCTTCCAAAAGTATCAAATGTTAAAATGCTGTCAATTTCGTATAAGATGACTGTTGTTGCGATTTCAATAAATAAAGAAATTAGGTGTAGTTTACATAGCGTACAAACAAAATTGAAGACTCATAGTAATACTTTATTTTTATAGTACAAAATGCATTAATTAATTGACTAACGGATACTTCTATTATTAGTATGATTTTTTCCGTGCGGAAATCCCTACGGATCTGAAATCAGTGAAGTTTTAACCGCACGGCCGTCTTGGACCTAGGGTATTTTAGTCATACCCTAGGTCCAAGACGGTCCTGCGGATTTTTTTCTATTACGATTTATATTTATCGAAATATAATATATTCGTGACTGGAAAACACTTATTAGATAAGATAAGATGGCTAAAAGTGAATGCAAAAATGCAGTAAATAAAAGTGTACATTTTTATAATATTACACGTCGCACCGTTCAATTCGTTAAATCAATTTTCACCTAAGAACCAAACTAATTAATGTCAGGGATTTCATCGAATTAATAATAATAATAAAACCTGTTTATTCCATATTTCAAATGTTTGTAAATATAATGAGGGTTAGTATTATTATTATTAGCCGGAGGACCGATGGTCGCTGGAGCAAACGAGTCCTCGAGTGGAGACCACGAGAAGGCAAACGGAAGGTAGGACGCCCCCTAGCTAGATGGACTGACGACCTGAAAAAGGCAGCTGGGACAGACTGGATGCGGAAGGCGGAGGATAGGGAGCAGTGGCGCACATTAGGAGAGACCTATGTCCAGCAGTGGACTGCGATAGGTTAATTGATTGATTGATTGATAGTATTATAAAAATATATTTATTTATCAATCTGTTAGTTTTCGTTGCCTGAAATAAGGATCCCTTTTTGGGTAAAATCCTCCTCCAACCTTATCCATGACTCCCTGTCCTTGCTTATTTTCATTCAATCGCTTCCCGCTGTTTGTATAACATTATCAACCCACTGATGGATAGGTCTACCAAAATTCCTTTTACCATTAGGTCCTTTCCATCGCGTGGCTTCTAAAGTCCTCCCTTTGTCCGTATAACGTTAGATGTGTTGAGTCCATTTCCACTTCAGTGTGAATGCATGTTTCACCGAAGTTTATCTTAGCTTTATCATTTTATCATTTCAAACATTTTACCTATAAAATATTTTAAAAAGTAACTATTCTTTTTTATAGGGTTATAATAAAATCACGAATGTCTGATGCTAAATATAAAATGTCCTCTCAGGTTGAGAAGCATAAACATGGCTCGTAACATTTTCCAGGTCAATTAGCTATTCAAGAAGGACTTTTGAATGTTACTTAGATAACAAAACGTCCAGAGTGCCTGGTCGTAAATGGTT
The DNA here is from genome assembly GCA_963691645.1 of Pelosia muscerda. NCBI lineage: Eukaryota > Metazoa > Arthropoda > Insecta > Lepidoptera > Erebidae > Pelosia > Pelosia muscerda. Next base: position 14,727,779 of record OY829100.1, read on the forward strand.
ACCTTGACATAAAGATGAATGGAAGCTAGAGCTTTAGAACAGGAATACTGTTATCATTTGTGATTAAATACTTTTTCATTCTTGTTTATTGCTTCGATTGCTTGTTCAAAAGCTTCGATTGCTATTAGAGTTACAGTTACAGGCTAGTGTTCTAAACACGTCATACGTTGGTAACTTTTCTTAAAAAGCTCTGGCGACTACTCTCACCGGCTCTTGAAAGATTGGAATCCGTAGGGATTTGGTGTACTAAAAAAAAGGAAATAAAAAAAATTGCTCTGGGGATCTCCAGCACAGACATTATTAAGAAACGAAAAGCAATAACTATTATCTTGTTTGTAGTTGAAACAGTAGAAAACGAAGCAAGTCATTTTTTTAAAGTATAATAAATAATGGAGTTTAATCCCCTTTCGTTGGGCATTACAGGTTAAAAACGAAAAGTGTAAAGCCCCTTACTGAATATATTTGATAGTTAAAAATGGGCTAAAGTTTTTATTTTGGGGGATTCCATTTTAGCTTTGGGTTTGTTTTTAAAAATATGCTTGCAACATACCATCACATAACATTTTACCGGAATTACACAATTAGGTCGTTGCATATTGTGAACCAAACTTAACTGATGATTTAGAAAATAAATAATTTAATGCAAGATAGTAATCTTACGTGGAAGCAATAGGGGAGCGAGGGGCTTATTGTAACAATTTTCATGAAAACTAATATATCTTGAGATCCATTGATTAAATTGCTACTAAATAAAATTGGATGGATGCTGTAACTCTTCCTCTACCAAATCAAGTAAAAATAATACCATAACTATTGGTCATTATTTTACAATTAATTATTTTCTAGAAGAAGTGCGGTGTTACAACTTACCTCGTGCTTGGGGTAAGTTGTAACGTCTACCGGGGCAAGTAGTAACGACAAAAGTAATACATCTAATCATTTATTCTTTGTTTATTTTTAACAAAATCGACATCTTTCTAAAGTAAGTATTATGTAATTCTTATCAAAAATCAAGTTAAATATACTCTTTAAGTAATAAACATCTAAAAATTAAGTAATTAACAGTTTTATTTAGTTAAACATTTCTTATAATTATCATGACCATTTTAAATCACAGTAAGTAATTAAATTATTTAAATCTAAGGTAAGGTTTCATTGTAATTCAATTCAGTCTTTATCTGAGTTACAATTGATACAAATAAAAGATATAATGTCTCCTGTAACACATCCTACATGTCCCCACATCTTACAAATGATACACTCGACCCAATCTTCTTTATTTGAATCTGTGTAAGCTTCACCACATACCAGACAATACCACTCTTCTGATTTAGATTCTGAATCTGAACATAAAATATTTTTTTTAACTGTCCACTCCTTTTTTTTTATTCACCTTTGCCTTTTCCCTTTCCTTTACCTTTTACTTTAATTTTGCATTTCTGCGCATTAAATTTTGGAATCAGTCAGTACCAGTCATGTTATTTCGATCCCAAGAAGGAAAAATGTTTTTAGCATTAAGCTGCACACTGCATTGGTAAGCTAGTTCTTCTATAGGAAATAGTCCAAAATATATTTCGGCGCACTTGAGTAGGTAGGAAGCCATCTTACCTTCTTATTCCGCAGTAAACACTTGTCTAGGCTTAACATATCCAATTCTTAAACTTTCATTATTTTTCTATTTCCTTATATATCTATAAAGAGAGACGTGACATAATAAGAGACGTGGATTATGTCACGTCTTTCTTTCCAAAATTTCAGCTTCCGCTAACTCGTACACTTCTTGGCTTTGTGTTACCCGCTCTGGTTTTCTTTTGTACACCCTCATCCTTGGAGAAAGGAAAAAAAAGTATCTACATCATAACTTGGGGCATGTTGTAACACGTTACAACAAGCCCCGGAATTTTGTTACAACTAACCCCATGGTATGATTTTTAATATTTATCAAGATAACTATTTAAATTATTTAGCAATCTTAAAAACTGTTACAGGTTATCAGAGATAGATAAATTTGAATGTAAATTAGATAAAAAAAGTTTAAAATTAGTCGATAATAATAACTCAAACCAAAATTTTACGACAGTACAATTTTATATTACCTGGCAAAAATGAAGCGCGTGCGCACTTCCGCTCACTGTGCAGGCCAGCGGGACCCTGGCTATGGCAACATGATGCAGCGCGGTTTATAGGTCAAATCGAGTCAAAGAAATACGTCAATAAAATTTAAGATCCCAGTGAAAAGAGCCTGTTACTACTTACCCCTGCTACAACAAGCCCCTCGCTCCCCTACTTATTATTAGATACACTTTAGTACAATTATTTTCCCAATCCATCTAGTATCTACATGACAATGAACACTTATATATTATATTCATTCTTCTTATATCATTATTATTACGGTATTATATTTAATCCTTCTATGCATTAATTTTAATTAAAGAAAATCTCTTGCTTCTCCATGCGGCTCATCGGCTGTCTTTATGAGCAAATAAATTTTCACCTAAGTTCATTGAGTGATACGCGATAATCCAGTTTAGTTTAAACGCAAATATTTTCAGTGGCAAAATCCGCCTATCTTAGGCTTTTGCTGCTACAACTATGACGTAATGACGTTTGGATTTGATTTGAATTTCCTAGTTACAAAATATGTAAAAAGTGAGTGAGTGTGATGGATTGGGAAATAACTAATCACTATGACTACTACTATAAAAGTCTACGAGATATTTACCATGTTAGTTATTATATATTTATAACTGTCACTATCACAAGCGCCATGTTCATGGTGGCATATAGTACAAATGACCATATCAATATAAAACCATACATCAATCACTAAAATTGTAAACAAATGATTACATATGAATTACAAATTTAGTTAATTTACTATTAAATAACCGTTTATTCCCACTAAACTGAAATTCCAGTTAAAATATTTTTGACCGCAATTAAATTTAAAGCAACAAATAGGTAGGTATGGTGACTTTCCTATGAATTGAAATTGAAATATCCCCCAGGGTATTGTATCATCTGCGTTAGTTTTAATTTCACGTAGACAATGTGCAGACTATTTACAATTAACTATATATTGATAAATTTTGAAAGTGCTATCGTCATCTTCCATCCATACTTTAGTTTTTATACAATTTTCAAATCAATATTTGTGCGCCCTTTGACCCAAATAACTCATCGCAATGAAAATTTCATTCTAAATCCAAATTGTTTTCTTATACGTTCTTCTGATATTGGGCCCTAATTAGTCTATCACTTCTACACAAACAATCATGACTCTGAATAACTAATCAGCCAACAGAACAAACGACTATGCGATAGTGTGTAAATGTGTCAAATTACTACTATGAACTAGAACGTAAATATGTAAAGTGACCTTTATTTGCATGTGTTAGTGAATACCTACTGCATTACCTGCTGCGTAAACAATGAATTTAACACGAATACCATATTCTTAGTGTTCCCAATTATTTCTTTTATACTAAAAATTGTATAATAGTATCGAGCGTTAAAAGGGAGGAGTACGAAGTTAATGAATTTTTACATCTCTGATAGACATATCGCGTGTTTTTGTAATGCTATCTGTATGAGCTACAAAAAGGCGCACGTGGTCGACGGTCGATATAATTATTGTCTTTCGGGTACCTATCAATTCTTTGTTCCATACTGTAAGTCTAGTTCTAGGTATCTATAAATAAAAATAATTGATTGTATATAGAAAGTAGGTATCAACATTATAAGAAAAGCCTACATGTGTAATGGAGTCAATTCTGATATATGCTTTCCTATAAATCAACTTTTAATAACATGTTAATATGAACAATTAATCTAAGATCTTAACATTAAGCTACTAGCTATCCGGTCTTACTTTTTAACATCACTTCAACGGTAAATTACTAACTCCATTAATATAGAAATAAAATAACTTGAACTTTATGTATCAGATACATGAAAAGTGAACATAAAACACAGAAACCGCATCGTTTTTTATTTATTAGGTACTACACTGAACATAGATTACCTACACTGTTATGATCGCAGACTGCATTGATACTGAAGTGTCTTTGTTTCATAAAAACTGCATGTCAGACTGCGCGCCAAAAATAATACTTGACGCACGTGTTTTTATGCTGTATTAACATTTTTATAACCATAATAAATCAATATATTTTTGTGAAAATAACACTTTTCAGGTAAACACGAGACAGATTACCATAAAAAAATATAAAAACTGAGTGTTGATGATAATCGAATTATAAGCATAAAAATCACTCACTTACCTATTAAAAACAAAATCCTGTTGTTTATGCTTTAAAAACCAAAACTGCGACGAAATAAATTTTAAATTTCGTAGCCAAATAATTGATAAGACAAACGTATTTGCGGGCGTGTGATCGCGCGCGCTCCCGGCTTGTGACTGAAAATCTGAACGATATAATCAAAGAAGCAAATGACGAATATTTTTTAAAATTTATTGTTCACGTTTGTGATAGGCCTTTATGCAGATTTAGTTGCATTTGTAATACCGTTGCAAGGCAAGTCTTTGTCGCACATGCTTCAAGCATGTCATCCTTTGTTTACTTTCGGTACATTTGCAATCAGTTCTAGGTTTAAAATAGATACACTGATTCAAACAACGACATGAACCATTGATAATAATTTATAGCAGATACTTGCAACCGTAAATGCAACGTATCATAATTGATTATTTAATGTTAATAAATCATAATGTCAAAATCTTTTGAGCAAGTTGTACCGGCTGTACCTATACTTATTGTGTAAAAATGATACCGAACTATCATAAGAATTTTTACTATCAGGCGTTTAAAATTCATTAATCGACTCTCTACCTAACAAAGTGTGGTCTATGCCCGTGTGCTCAGGAATAGGCGTGATTGTATGCACGGCAATAAAATATATCTACGTAATAAATGAGTATCTATATTTTTTCCTTTTTTTAAATATATACTGCCATATAATGCCATACCTATATCAATATGTAATTCACATCCCGCTAATATCCATTAGTGGTATTCACCAATGATGATTTTAGTAGAGATAAGGCCGCTCACGTGTAAGCTAATGGCAACTTTAAAGAGATTAGTTAGTATCAATATGATATTGTATTTGAGATACATTTTATGGTAAATACAATAATAATTATTGTATTAATCCATATATATATTATTATTTTAATCAGTAATCGTTATAAATATATGTCATCAAAAAGAATTGCAATTGACTTGAAAATATTGCTGCTGTGTCGCTTCTGGGACGCCATATTGTATTCGCGGTATTTATAGTGTGTGGTTCGGTTGTTCTGTAATTACATAAACTTGAAAAAGTTTGTGAAAAGAAATATATACTGATATCCATGAAGTAAATTGTTTATTATCATCTCACTGGACCTAATAAAGTTTTCACACGCTACTTATATTAGAACAACTGTAACTCCCACTACCTGTCTGATGTAAATTTCTTAGTGTAGGTACAATAAAAAGTATATATATATCTATTTTTTCATGACCTAAATAACCTCCAATGAATGAAAAATCATTCGCATGTTACAACCAAATATCATATGAATAAACACTCTTTAATAGGATGACGAAGGATGAAAGTTTTCAATACAGATTTCTGTCAATAAAATATATCCTTCAGTTGTCCTTGACGAGTATGTTTAATATACTCGTAAATATTATACTACTATAAACTCAGACTTGACAACCTTTGTGGCGTGGCGATAGTTAGCGCGGCGACAGCTACGCAGGAGGCGCGAGTTTGATCCCCGCTCAGTGCAAATATTTGTATGCATGAATATGGCTATTTGAATTGGTCTGGTCGTGCCCTTTAGAGCACGTTGTCAAAAAGGGAAATTGAAGTGTCCTAGATAATAAAAAAAGATATCTTTCTTTGTTCCAGTCCTAGTCTTATCCAAAATCTTACTTCTTGGTGCCCCTTGATACTATCTACTATTCCTCTGTTCTATAAGTCTTTTTATTTTGTCTAAACAGAACCCGTCAATACCAGCCTATCGTTAGTTACAATAGTTAACGAATATGAAAGAGTTAAACATCGTGCAAACAAGGTTAATTTAACGCCTTTCTAAATAACAATAATTAACTAATATGTTTTGGGGAAGATTTTCCTATTTTGGGGAATTGACCTATTAAAAGTAATGAATACTATAGTAATACAATTTCAACGTCACTTTGATGGGTTTCTCATCAACCAATCGCATCCGAGGCTTTCACGTGGGAAGCCGGGGTCTTACTCTACCTACTCTTTCTCGTTTTCGATTTGGTGTTTATGGGAGTTAGTTTAGGGATAGATTTCAAGATTTTTAGATGGAATCTTCTCAGCAAATTAAATAGAGACTGTTTTTAAAACAATACCTTCCAAACAAATCCGATTTATTCATATTTAATAGACTGTTTGTACTACTGTTTAATAGTTATTCGAATGAGTAGGTTATTATTAAACTGTAGAGAATACAGCCTGTGTTATCTACTTGTGTGCCTCTGAATTTTTAATATTTCCGTAAATTATAGGAATCTGCAGCTGACATTTCCCGAACACTGTTATGTAACAGTGCTTGTTGCAATGTTTTGGCTTTGCGGTGATCGTTTTTCCAAGTATTCTTTAACCTTTTTCACATAAACACTTTTCAAATATTATATTTATTGTGTATAAGTGTGTGTATAAGTGAAAATAAATAAATTTTGACATTTCACATTTAAAATATGTAAGTATCCATGCCGTACCTACCACCTTGTAGTTGAGGTTGTCTTGGTCACCACAATCTTTGTAGGGCTCTGGTATTGATTGCAGATATTTATGTTTCTTTCAATGTGCGTCATAGCATCAGTACCTCCGCCTGGCGCATCCGCATATATCACTGACAGGTGCATAGATGCAGGAAAAAATGAAAACCTCGGTTGTTTTGGATACACCACAATGGCTCAATTGCATCTTTATAGTATAGAGTTTATACACTTCGTAATGAACATCGTCTCCGTAAAACAATCACGTCATGAATAGCTGTAGGTCTAGTCATTGTTTGTATCCTTAGGTACTACTCACACCATAGGTACCTACTTACTTTATATTGTACGTTTGCATTGTATTATTCTTACATAATATCACACATCACAAGTTACGTGCAATATTTGAATGCATGAAAATCGATTAATGAAGTGAAATATTACGTAGACAATCTTATCGTTTAATTATATTATTGCTTCGCGTGAAGAAGTTAAACTAACATCGGACTAGGAATTTAACTGAAGAATGATATCAAATTTAGATCCTTAAGTAAATTGAGGGTGAGAGTTGATTTATTATTGCTTGGATGGCAGACATCACCCTGGCAACCGGGGCTCTTGTAAGTTGTACATGTGTAATAGGAGAATATAATTCATTGCACAACCTTAGCCTGGTATAAAATTACAAAGATATTATACATATATCGACAAATAATAATATTTAACTGATATACGTAAGTAATCAGTTAAATATAAATAATATTTAACTGATTAATTAAATAATATACATAAGTGTTTGAATCTTCAAAAAGTTCTACGCTACTTCTAAAAGCTAATATTATTAAGAGGAAAAATATGTAATTTTGTGTGTATATGTTTGTGATTGATAAACTTAATAACTACTGTGCCGGTTTTAAGAATTGTTTCACCATTGTAAAGCTACATTCACCTTTAGTAGGTACCATAGGCCATATTACACTGCACGAAAACCAACATCCACGCGAGTGGAGACGCAGGCAAGAGCTAGTATATTCAAAATCTAGCCAAACACACATTGAAAAAGTGAGTTACTAAACTAATAATAAAATGTGCTAAAAATATATTTGGGGCCATCATCCTGTCATAGCGAGCCTTTTCAATTGAAATGTCACATGTAAAACGGTAACGGTTTTCTAATTTTATTGTAAAATGGAGACTCAGGTTCCATTTATATCCGCTATATTTCAAAATTGGTTCACTTAACTCCGTATTGTAAAATACAGTTACATCTTTTCCATATATCAATCTGGAAACTGCAAAGGAGATAAATCCAACTTTGTATATTATATTTTACGTAATTACTGAAAAAAAAAATGAAAGTTACTAAACATAGAATAAAGTTTAATCAATACCTACAAGGATATCAGTTCATAAAGCTGTAGTCTATCTCTGCATCAAATTTTATTAAAGTTAGTTGGGTTAGGCGTGAAAGCGTACCAAATACAGTAACTTTTACATTTTTAGTATTCCTTAGGTAGTAAGTACCTTCTTATAAATTACAGTGTGAAAACACTGAAATGTACAGTGTTCAAAAGAGTGTAGAACTTAAAAATGGTGAAATGCTTATGCATGTGTACGAAATTCTATCTCCGTTTTCCGAAATGTCGGTAAGCGCCAAGCGCACATCGCTTACTGTTTTATCTCCGGTATTACAGTACAAAGGAGACTCGATTACTTGGACCTCAGTAGTTAGTAAGAGACAATGCACACACAGAATGATAATTAGCTAAAATGTTTTTTTGTGGAGAGTAAGTAAGAAAAATAACATTATAAAGTAGAGGCTATCTGACAAATATACCTGTGTATAAGATAACTTCACGTGGTCTACGAAAGTTTCTCGTTTACGAAAGTCTACGAAAGGTCGATAACCTTTGGGGCGTAGTGATAGACTGCTTAGTCAGGGGCTCTTGTTAACGACGACTGTTAACGTTCTGATTTTCATATCAGGCTATGGGCCGTCGTGCAATATGTGTTTGCTAACACGACATAACATACTACAGCCAAAGAGTGGAATGCCTGAACGAATCTGTGTTTCCGGATAGTTTTAACTTGGAAGTCTTCAAGACTAGCGTGAATAGTTCACTTGCCAACAGGTGAGTTAGTGGTCAAACGCGAACCAATGGAACATAAAAAAATCACACTTTCCTCAAAACGCAAGTACTGAAATATATAACTACTTCATTAATTCTTGCTGGAAGTAGTTGACGTTTTAAGATGTACGTGTTTTAAGGTGTAATCAGATAGAAGTCAAAAATATTAAAATATATTAATATTAAAAATTAGATAGAAGTCTATCTAATTTTTAATATTTTTGACTACACATATAGAAAGTTGTGTCAATTTAGGTAATCTGTCGTCGTGGATACACTTTATTCTACAATAATTTATTACTGTAACCTTATGTACCTATTTGCGATGATGCCGTCTTTATTGTGCTATTGAGTTTCAATGCAGTTTGCTCGCGTATCATTTAGCTAATATACCCTCGATCTTATGCCGTTATGAAAGTCATCAAAAGTCGATAAATACTCTATTCGGATAATAGCTAAATATGAATAGTAAGAAAACTATTTGAGTTGTTAGAAAAGAATTGTCTGTGAGTTGGCTTCGTTAGAAATAAAATAGCCGCGATTAATTTGACGGTAATGTCAAAGTGAAATTATACGTTGAACAATCTTAAAGTTTAATTTTAATACAGATTGAAGTTTCGTAATTTAATTTAATCAGTTTAGGAATTGTTTATTTCAGCGAGATACTGAACAGAATTGACATTATTGACCAGCACACACAGTATTTCTAAGATACTAAATGTATATACATACATACATATTCTCATGATTATTTGACAGCAGAGAGATTTAATAGCATTATTTAAGCAGAGGTGAATTAACACCCACCCCACATTTTATCAACCTACGATGGTTGGTAAAATGTTCAGTCCCACCTCCGAATGTGAGCCTATTGCCGTATTCCGGACTATTGTTGACTCGATCCTTGCATCTGAGGCCAAGTCTGGATTGTATATATCTGTCTGATGTTAAACAGTCCTATTTCTTAGTTGCCTTATATGACACCGCATGGGAAGAAATGACGTGACCCAAATTCTACCACGCGGATACTAAATACGAGTATATTGTGGATTAAACAAATATTTGCAGAAATACGGCATTCACTTTGTCCACTTTCTCATCATAATAAAATATTCTAGTACTTACGATACCGTGCTGGTGTCAATATCATTGTCACTGACAGATATCGTTAGACATATTGAGTGCCATGCCGTGTTTAAATAGGTCACAAAGATTTGTGTCTAGTTTTAACTTGTTTTTACGGATTTATGGAATTTATGCCAAGTAATGTTGTGGAAAAGTCAATGTCTTACAGTACAGATATATAACGATGTCTTAATCTTTTGTTTCTTTTAAGCATGTTTCCTTTGTTACGAACTTCCTAACTCTCGTATATTTCTTCTGCCTGATTCTTCTGGTGGTAATCCCGAATTAGATATAGTTCCTTGTACCAAAACGATTGAAGTATTTTCAACTTTGTCGACGCAGTGACGTTTATTTTTCCCACTTGCTTCCAATGTATCACATTGTACACATTTGTGTGATTATCTGTGATTAATGTACATACATCTGTGAGCGAGAATATATTTATTATTTTGAGTTTACACCAGGAAAAATACGGTAATGTTGCTGATTTGCTATTTAAATTTTTTAATACTAATCCATTTAGTGGCATGATAGCAATTCGAAGGATCATTCATTTATGCCATGCCATACCTTGGTTTGTCATAAAATGTTTACGTCTATGACTAGGCCCGGGTCATAAATATCGAACAGCGTGTTATATAAAGGATGGTACATAATCATAATTTTATTTTAAATATATGTAATTGACAAGATAAAGATGTAATGTTTGACAGATCAATAGAAGACGTAATTAATCGCAGTGATGGACGAAGTCCAAAATCGTAATTTTTTTTTAGGTGCATCAAACATTTGTCAATTAAGTGAATTTACTACAAGAACCGTTTAACCATCTCGCTGGAAATCAACAATATAACCAATATACTCTGCAAAAATTTCCATCATAGAATTCTAAATAGAGTTCTATTATGGCCATAGATCATTGTAGATACAGAATCATAGCACTGCAGTTTTTATTTAAATATTAAATGCAATTACCAAAAATAGCTGTTTCATATCTCACAAGGCAAATTTCCTTTTATCCAATATTTCATTAAAAGCATTGTTGTGGAGGTAATGAAATAGAGAAGCGTAAAAATTGGAGAATAAACACGTCCCTCATCGCGCTACAATGTTCGCGCAATTGATTTGCAACTGCTGAACGAAGCGTCTCAATCCTCGAGGGTTGCTACATTATTCATTTTAAAAATAAATTATTGTAATTAATCGATTATGGAACTAAAGCAAGAGAGTTAATGATTTGATTATTATTCAATTTTGTATTTTGGATACGTATAGTGGGCTCCAAAAATTCCTGGATACTTTAGGATCTATAATCCTAATTCAGTCTAATTTATGATATAGATGTAGGCGTTACCTGGCGGAAATCCATTACAAAAAAATATATATTGGGGGAGGGACGAGGGACCACCGCTCACCCGCGGTTCAACACTTCAACAATATATATTGAAATGTCAAACTACCCTATTCAAAGTAAGAAAAACAAAACACAGACATGCATGAGCCCACTGTATTTTTCAGTTTAAATTTTGTCCGAATATTCGTAAAATGTGGTTACTACGTTATTCAACTATTACCTACGCTCGTTAGCATATTTTGTACCTGTGGTGGCTTTAACGTGTGGCGTGTGGTTTGCGATACTGTCTGTTATACTACGAGTTAATGATTTATTTATTGGCAGAATTGTCAGCATTGGTTGATGCTGACAATTCTGCCAATGCTGATGCAAGCTTGCCATAAGAAAAATAGGAATAGAAATGATTTATGTGTATTATTATAGTATAAGCTCATAAACGGTCATAACTTATGTAAAATAATATATTCGAAATCGCGTAATTAGTCCGTTTTAGCTTGCGTATTTTCTTTTTATCAATACATGTAAGGTTTTGATAGCTATCTAAGACATGACAACACAAAAACTTAATCGCAAAATTTTTTATGGCACATTTATTTATGAATCAGATCTGATCAACACGAATATCAAGCTGATAATTCGCTTTTTCAATAAAGAAGTAAAGCTTATTTTCAGGTACACTTTTCGTTTCTATAAACATTAAAATAATTTTTGACACTCCCATAAGAAATGGATAGTGCAAAGTAATTTACAAACACCCTTCATTCAGTCTATTTTACATGAATGTAACTTAAATAGTTTTATTCATCATTATCATTCAAAATATAAGTTGTACGAGAAATGTATACAACGCTTAACATAAAGTGACTGTAAGTACAAGTTTAGTGCGTACGAGTCTATTACGTGTTTGAAATGCAATGAGTTTCATTTAATATATAAAAGAAACAACATTATATATTCTGCCGTCGTAATTAGAAAGGGCACAACTAACATTTTGTAAATATTGAGAAAATCGAGATTGAAATATTTTTTTATTTTTGTTGAAAAAAAACCGTACTAAACTAAGTTTTCAATAATTCTGTGAATGGTAATACTTGCATTTGTATAGTACGTATAAGACCATAGCAATTTTTTGATTTAATTTTAATGCATATAATTAATAATTAGCATAATTTGTTTCATCTTAACATAAAAAATAAGATAAAATCAATCATGTTACGTTTAAAAGGCATATACTACCAAATATGCCTTTTCAATGTAAAATTTTGAGTACCATTTTTTTATTTTACAATGAAAAGGCACTTTTATGCAATTGTGTAAGGTGTGGGTTAAATAGTGAAGGCATAACTGCCAATGTGTATATTTTCATATGAAATTTTAAGGTGTCGGATAAAAAGTAAAAGCATAACTGCCAGTGTGTATATTTTCATAATTAAATTTTAATGTGTGGGTTAAATAGTAAAGGCATAACAGCTGCCAGTTGTGCCTTTTCTTGCTACGGTGTTGGTAAAAAAATTTAGCACAATGGCCACATAAGCTCTTTCTATTTGAATTGCGCCGATTATGCCTTTTCAATTAGAAATGTTGAAACCATAAATGTGAAATGGAAAACATATGTCACAATGTGCCCTTTTCTTTACAAAAACTTAAAAAATGGTGCATTTGTGCCATGCTATCTCTGTTTATTTTGTTGCTAAAAATACACAAAAAATTAGGCAGATAGGCCTTTTTTTCCTGATTCCGAATATGTATATAAGTCAATTTGGCAAAAAATGTTAGTTGTGCCCTTTTTTCTTACGACGGCAGTATTACCTACTAAGGTATTTTATTTTTAAATCAGCAAACTGTCGCCGATCCTACTCAATTTCACCGATATGTGTCTATCAATCCTTTCGAAGTGTCAAAATCGTATTGTCAGCTTTACATAGACCTACATCTACATCAACTGCTATCTTCGGTCGCCATTCGATCTAACGATTCCATTTTGGGTGAATCCTGAACTTAATAGTAGGGGAGGCAAATATGCGAAACTTGTAGTTAGTGCCGTGGTCTATAAATTTTAATTCTCTATCACATTTTCAGTTGCAGTAGAAGCGTTTACATGAAATTATAATTAGTACAACATACAGATATCATACATTTTAATTAAAGTTAAAGACTTTTTTGTTATTTTCTAATTTATTCTATATGATGACCTCTAAATCATCATTCTCTGAACCTTTTTCCAAACTCAGTTTGGGTCGGCTTTCCAGTCTAACTATGATGCGGCTAAACTTTGATAATTATCCGTGAAACGATTGCCACCTGACTTCCACAACCAATGGTCCAATGACCAATGGCGATATCGAAGTTCCAATATGATGACCTCGAAATAAAATATAAAATTGACCGCCCTGGAATTTACATGTATAGACATCATATTTTTTCATCTTTCTTACCTTCTTACGTCTTTAGATTACGCTCCAATAGTGAGATAAGTGAAGTTGAGTCATCTGTATCTGAAGCGTACGTGTAAATCCGTTTGACATTTTTTTGCGTTCACCCCTATATTAAGAGCTATCACTTGTTGGAGGTACTTATCGATATTAAGGTATCCTCCCTTATAATTATCTGATTCGCTACAGTCGATTCGAGCTCTCCTACCATGAACTTGAATTTATCCCATTTTCCTCTTATATATCACAAAATTGAACGTCAATGTAACTTGACAGCTTTATTTCCGTATTACATTAGTGTTTCAGATGCTGTGTTTATTCTCTATTTCAAAACTCTTTTTATTTAGTTTTTCACTAGTAAGCCAGACAAAACACTTCTATTATCAGAGATATTTCTCTTTACCAACCTTTTCCTAATTCTAATTTTATTGCATAAAGATGTATTTTTACTGGTTTAATGTACCTACTCTTTGCGTAATACAGTAATGGGAATGGTCCCGTTGGGAATAAATGAATAGATCAATGTATCTTCTTGTATGATCTAATTTAAAATTGGATTGCAACAACAGTTTCCGTGTAATGTACTTACAGTGAGTTAATTGAAACTATGACAAATAAATTAATCTACTTAAGAGAACTATTTAGGTACTTATTAAAAGCAATCATGAGACAATTTAACTGCGTTGCAAAATCATTTTATTCAAACTTACTAACGATTCCATTTACCATACTTAAGCTGTTACAATAAACTAGTAATTAAGAAAGATTCTTCGTTTGACCAAGCGTACTTAACTTATAATTACTTAATGAATTGGCATCAAATGAGAAATGATTAAGAAAGTACTTATTGTAACGATAGGGTATTATGTTCAACCCTACGAGAGGAACGCAGAACGGCAAGTAACACGATTATTAGCGGCTGATTGAGCCTCACTCGCTAGGCTACAATTACTTGCTACGACTGTACTAAATGGAGTAGAAAGTGGAGTATGAACAAAATCTAGATACAACGGATTGAGAGAATCTAATACTTGTATTGTGATTGTCAAAATTATATCAAACATGTTATAGTCAGTTACATTATGGGGACTGGAAAAAATGCCTAATATATATCTGACCTAGAACTCGTCACTATGACTTCACTTGATCGTAAACTGAAGGTAATGTAACATTGTTCTGTTTCAGGAAGGAGTAATATTGTTGACACCATGTAGCATAGTTAGTGTTGGCTTATGTAATGGAGAAGCGCTTAACGCTGCGCTTAAAGGACCCGGGACTATAGGATGAAGGAAATACGTGTGCTGGTGTGGGAATGAAACGAGGCTCAGTTTACCATCAGGCGAAATGAAGTCAAATTAACGTGCCCTAAATCAAAAAAAAGCGGCGAACCGATTGGATGGAATTGTTATGAATTTTGGTACTACTGGCACTTTGGTACTACATACTGGCAACTATTTTATACAGTTTACGAAATGTCCATTGCTGAACTTCATTCTCTCTTGACTTGAACCATCTTTATCTAATGACTCATTGACATTTTAATTAGGTCAGCGATTTATCTAAGCATCATTCATTTAGGGATGTGCTGGAAGATTGTTAATAGAGATTGAATTGAATTGAAGTTTCAACGTCAGGAGAGAATATAATTTAGAACAGTATGTACTACAACATTGAAAATTGGCTGTGAAGGTCAGATAGCTGTCACTTCAGCGGCATCTTAGTTGGGTTAGAAAGACAACGCCAACCGAGTAGGGAAAACGCCATGACAATAATGAAGCCGGAGGGGAATGAACATATTCAAAAGGCAGATTTATAACATGACTATTAACACACATACATCATAGAATAGAGCATCATACAAATATTATTCTGATAGTTAAACTTAATAAGGAAAGAATCTGCCAAATTGCATTAATATTGAGAGTGGTCGGGACATATTGTGATCCATTCATGTTTAAATTTGGGATTCAGATGAAAAGGTTGCTTGTATCTGATTGAAAATAAACCTGAGAACGGCCGTGGAAGATGACAACGGTCCTGGTAATGAAGGCAATACGAATTTAATGCTTTCAAGGGATTGACAGAGAGAAATAGTGAACAAGGAATATTGAAAAGGGTCGACACGGCAGCATAATTATACGATACTATAGGTAGTAAAAATATATATTATTTTTATTGATGTAGAAACATTTATTTAAGAAAAACAAAAAGGAAATCATTTATTATTAACACGAATCAAAGATAACATTATTTAAAACAACAAAGGTTCTACAAAAAAAAAAAACAATTGCGAGCCTCGATAGATACAGACCTACCACAGCATAAATGCGACACATCTCAATGACATTTAGTTTTAGAAGAAAATCTCTTAAAATTGTGCTCATAAAACGCATTTTGTACTTCAAAATTAAAATGAAAAGACTAAGCGATGAGTAGTGTTTTAAATAACACAACTGCTTGCAATATATTTCCATTCAACGATAATCTGATAATCCTTTCTTATTTATTGTCTGAAATATATCTCTCTTATATATATATTTTATATAGAATATGTTTTACTGTACACCTTGTATATCTTTCGTCGTTTGTGAACAGAACATCTGAATACCCCTGAATTAAAGTTCTGCAAAACACAAACGTAAACTCGATAATCTCTGGTTTGAATTGGCGCTCCTGGGTGTTTTTGTGTCGAAATATTTACTCAATTATACTTTTGTTTTTCTTTTCATAATTACTTACAATATCATTATACAAAAACCGTCTGGTTCTAAGTACAAGTTTCATTATAGATATGAAAACTTATAAATGGTCTCTAGTAAGGTAAGTAATAATGTTACAGTAATAATTAACGTGGTTTAAATGAGGTATAGGGTTTTAATCTTATTTTATCATGATCATCTTCACAGCGATTTCCCAGTTGTGTTTTGAACTTGTACAATACTGTTGCTTTTATTTTTGATTGATATAGGTATAGTTATCGGCTTATCTGCGAGAGAAAACCCTATTCGGTATCAAGGATGTTAGTAACGCCGTCTACACTTTTTATTAAATGAACAAATTATGTAAATAATTTGTTCATTTAATAAAAAGTACTAAATAATATTCCTATACTTAGTGTAGGTACAGGCAATGAGGGTTAGACTTCCAAATGTTATAACAAAGTTTCTTGACATTGCCTTTCTCGAATAAATTTTAATTTTATTGAATCAACATCTTGGCAGCAGTTGTTTCAACCCCTTTGAACTTTGACCTTTGAACATTATTCCAAAATCTAAGATTCTTTATTTTACCCTTTACAATTAAACCATATCTTGGTGATATTATCGGTTGCATCGAAGGCTTTCGATTGAATATTGAAGTCAGGAGACCGAATTTCATTCAGCTATTGTGTTTAACTGCCACTGACTTCCCAACTTCGAGAGGGAAGCTGTAGGCATAGGCTGGAGCTTCATCTATCAATCAGCAGATGAAGTTGGTTTGAACGTCGGGCAGGTATAGCCCCGCCCACGACAAATGTTTTTAAAATAAAACTTCTTTGAAAAAACAGCAACAAAAAATGTTTAAACAGTCAAGTCATGAACTACGCTTTTCCTGGAATAAAGCCCCGCAATCTGGAACTTTACGTTTAAAATAAATTAACTCTTGGAGAAAATTTTATCTGCTTCTGAGAAAAGGTTCAATAATAACTAGGTATATATTATCTAAGTATAGATATGTTTTATACCAGGCGAATGAAACGGCCACGTTCTCCCTTTGACCATGGAGGCACGTGCTTCTCACGGTTGAATAATTCAAAGGCTTCTTACTATAAGTACGAGGCTACTACAGAGCTACTACGTAATAACATTACAAAACTGAGGTTTTCAATGTTAATTTGGCCAGATCTACGGAGAACAGAATATTATGATTCCTTTATTCCCCTCCATGGTTAGATTTATCTTTTCGATCTGTAGAAAATATTTAAAAAATATTTAAAAAGACATATTTATTGAAATAAGTATTTATTGTCAGCTAGTTATAGATATTTAGGTATCATTATGGATCAGGCTGTCTGTTTACACATCAAATATTAGGACTTCTACAAAAATCTTTCTTTGAAATCTAGAACACGTCAATTTGACTTCACCTCGTCTTGGAGGAATACAAAAATATATATTTTTACACAGGTGTATAATTTTGACAAGCAACTCTCATTTGCCTGTATTTTGATAACTAGCAGGGAGCAAAATTATGCAGATAGCATACATTGTCTGAAGTTAATTTATCATACTAACAAGATATATTCACAGCGAACGGAATGTAATCAAATTTCACAAAAGCGGCACATGTTTATCGCACTGCGCTTGGTATTTAAGCGGTCCAAGCTATCTGTTATATTATGAGCATTAGGAAGTTGGAGCCAATCCCTGCCATAACCCTGCTCTCTAATGCCGAGCACCATTTGTTTATTACATAATTATATATCACACACAAACACACGTAGATGACGTAGATATTTACTGAGAAGAAGTTATTTGCGCTAGAAAAATCAAGGCTGATTTTCAAGGATGTACGAATAATTTCTGTTAGACATGACGGCTTAAGTTTTAAATATTGTTATTACGAAAGTTTTAATGCCTTTGTTATAGTTATAAACGAAGTACTCGTAAATGTATAAAGACGACTTTCCATCATACAAAATTGTGTGGACAGACGGGGATCAGTCCGCACCAATGCGACTCACCTAGAAAATGGGGTAGCGTTTGCAGAACCACAGACAAGTCCACGGTGTTGAAGCAGGCTCTCATATGGGACTCTCCATATAATTTATGCGACTCTCCATAGTCCTATGATGAAATCTGCATAACTACGTCTAACGTAAAATATGAAATATTATCAAGATATTTAATCAGCAAAATTACTTTCGATGGTTTATAATGAGGCGTTAAATAAAAAATCTTACTTCCTATACTACCTATTTTCTATTTTCCTACCAATATTATTGCAAGTGTGTGAAAATGTGTATGTTTGTTATCAATTGCACTCTAAAAGATGAATGAACCTGGCTGAAAATTGGTACAATGATAGATTAGAGATTTATTTATCCTGGGAAAAAGATTCCCATGGGTTGCGAAAACGGAATCAAAATTTCACGCGGGTGGAGCCGCGGACATCAGCTAGTTAGCAAAATAAAGTTGAAAAACTGTTGGTCGATTTGAAACATGTTTTCATCGTATGTATTATTTCTTTTGTGTTGAAAGGCTCATGCATTATTCATAAGCCTTGGTTTATAAATTGTTTCACTACTCTCAGTATAACAAGGATTAATGTTCTATTCCATCTTCTTGACCCAGTTAAGATTGGTCGAGTTTATAATGTTCGGTAATATTCTAAAAGCAACTTTCAGGTAGGTTTCTAAGTCCCCAACCGACCCCAGCGGAGGGTATTCGTAGGGATTTTTTGCACGAATAAAAAGAAGCTAAGCTATTCACGATATTTGTCTTCACAACCAAGTGTTGACAACCATTGTTTTTTTATACATAAGCTTCGTTCGTTCAAAAATTATTGACCAAATGCCAAGCAAATACATTTTTTCATAAAATTTAATTTTCGTCGGACAATTTTTTTTTCTGTTTTGATTGACAAAATGTATGAAAGCTGAGGACATTTATGTTTCAATAACATGTACGGTTTGGTAAAACAAAATAGTTGCATTTTTTATATCAATTAGGTAGGTGACAGACCATCGCACGGCCCAGCCATTGGCAAGTGGTACCGGGGCCTATGGTCGTGTGTACCTAATACCAGGGGCGTCACACTCGGGCTACTGACGCACAGTGTGTTATAGAAGCCGATTTGCGGTCATCTCCGTTTTATAAACTCTTCGTATAGAGAATTTTAAGACAAACTACTTAAAAAAACTTTCGTTGATGTACGTCTCATACTTTTTGAGATATTAAAAAAATCGAGAAAAATCCATAGAAATCAGAAAAACTTTATAGCTGTTTTCCTTATGATTTTAAACCACAAACGGTTTATAAACCTGATGTATGTTGACCTAAAGAACAAATGTACACAAAAATAATTGATGATTGGAGTACTAAAAAAAAGAAAGAAAATATTTTCTATGATAACTTAAAAAATTTTTTTTTCCGAAAACTATTGCGTTGTAGTATTTGTTTCAAATTGAATCATATGTATAATGTTAATATGTATTGCCACAAAAAAAACCAGACGCGAAACACACGCGTTTCGTAAAATATGATTTTTTAAAAATTTTGCTTAGGGTTGTCAAAAATTTAAGTTATTGTTTGAAATGTACCGCAAAGTTCTTACTGATGACTCATAATTGACGTTATAAGTAAATATTATGTACTCAAAGAATCAAAGAATCAATTTCATTTATTCAGTTTAGGCACATAAAGAGCACTTATGAATGTCAAAGTTTTACAATAATTATGTACCACCTACATTTGTCAAAAATATTATAATTTATAATAAATAAGATTCTTTGTAAATAAATCATTAGAAAATGATTCTTTCGCTGGTTCGGTAGTTAAATCTCCTGAGAAGAGACCAGCAAGAAACTCAGGTAGATTATCGTTATTCTTCATTTTCTTTTTAATATTTAGTTTAATATTTAGTTTGTTTATTTATAATAACTGGGTGCAAGAGCAAGAGATTATTATGACCACGCATTTTTATCATCAAGATATTCGTCTACTTTATAATAGCTTTTTTTAATTAAAAATCTTTTCACTTCTATTTTAAACTTATCAAGTGGCAGGTCAGCCAAATCCTGAGCAATTTTATTATATATTTTTATTCATTTGCTCACAAACGAATTACTGACTTTATGAAGCCTTAGTTTTGGTATCGCAAGTTTATTTTTATTCCGCGTATTTAAGTTGTGAACGTCCGATTTTTTTTGGAAGAGGTCTAGGTTCTTCCTTACATATAAGGCGTTGTCGTAAATATATTGTGAGGCAACTGTTAAAATATTAATTTCTTTAAACAGTTCTTTCAGCGAGTCACGGGGTCCGAGGCAATAGATTGCTGGTATAGCTCGTCGTTATAGGTCATACTTATTGTGAATATACTAGTCTCACGGCAAAAGATATATGCTTCTTGGCAATTTTTCTTCTATGAAGGTCATCGTGTAGTATTGGGAATAATATAATAATAATAATATAATTTGCCAACATTTTGGGCATCAAGGAATGGCTAGTCGAGGACCTACATACTATTCTAGTGGTACTATCAAGTGGTATGGAAATAGATTCTAAAAAGTTTAAAGTATTTTGCTATGATCTCGCCACTAGATACGTGGAGCACTATAAGTGGTTTTATATGTCAGTCACCTTGCATAAAATACTGATACATGGTGCAAACATTATAGAATCAATTTCCTTGCCGATTGGTATGCTTTCAGAACAAGCCGGTGAATCGAGAAATAAGTTTTGGCGTTATGATCGCGAGCATCACACGCGAAAATTAAATCGCCAAACTACTATTCTCGATTTGTTTCACCGAGCTTTGGAATCCTCAGATCCACTCATATCAACCATGTCCTTTGATTTGCGAAAGAATAAAAATAAACGCACAGCCCTACCCGACAGAGTCCTTTCTCTGTTAAAACCCTCGACAGAAAATGTTACGCTTCATAGATTTGATGAGACGCTTTCTTTGTCATCAGAAGAAGTATTAATTCACTCTGATAAGGAGTCCTAAAAATAAAAAAACAAAAACTTATTATTAGTCTTTATTTAATTTTGAGATTATTTACCACGTCAACATGGGAGTTGGTGCAATAATCTACATAAACCTCTCTCCTTCCTTAATCTCTTCTCAACCTTAATCTCCTAAAAACTTTGATTTTAATATTTGTAATTAATTAAATATTGACAACCCTATTTCCATAGAAATTTCTAAAAAACTTAGAAACGCTTTTTCTCCTTTAACGTGCGTTTGTAGTTTGTGAAATTTTAGGATATTGTAGACGACAATATTATGCATAGTAATAACCAAAAATAAAATGCTACAACGCTAATGTACAATTATCAAAAATATAATTGTGAAAAACAGAAAATATTTAATATTTCTCAGACTACTAAAGCTACTGTCTTCTACTTTTTAATATAAATATATAGCATACAGTTGCACTACTCTGAGTACTAAAAAAGTGTAATGGGGTCATAATTTTCCCAATAAAAATAAATAAAGATTTTCTTAAGGTCATTGACCTCTCATAGAAAAATTAATATCTCTAAAACTAGAGAAGATAATCGTATCGGGATTTCTGTAAAATTTTCACCACGATGATGCCCATCAAATAGACAAATAAACTACACATGACCGCAAGTCGGCTTCTATAACACACTGTGTGACGCTCTGTAGGAATCTTCAATTGCCCTTCTTGAAGAACCTCGAAAAATTGCTTCTTGAATAATTAACAATTTGTTGTGTGAGAACCTTTGTTGTGCCTTAAAGAAAATATGGAAAGTCGCGCTTACTAGTTGGGTAGTCCATTTGGCAATTCTTTTTTAATTAAGTATTTGAAAAAGATACGCAACTTTATAATTTTACCTATATAGGTTGGATTTGTCCAACTTTTTGACATTTGACTGTCAGCTGATCGTTATGAAGTTATTCGACACGATAATATCAAGTATAATCTGACAACTTTGTAACGGAAGAAACGAATATTCCAATAAAAAAAAAAGTTGCTTGAAATTTTTTAAACTTTTTCAACAACAAGCGCCATAAGATAATATGAAATCTTTTAAATAATGACTCAAACAAATGTTTAACTTAATCACATTATTCTTCTAACATATTCTACTATACGTATGATAAAGAAAATTACGATATAATAAACAGTTTCGTGTACATACCTAATGATTTTAAAACATCCGCATTCACACAATCGATAGACACCTTTGTTTTGTAGTGGCCACCGTGCTTTATTTGCTATTTTATAACATCACATCACAATATATTGTATTAATTATGATGTTCATGATTATTAATTTACAAAGGAAAATTAAATTAATAGTGTTTGTGTCAGTAGGCCGTGTTTAGGTTATGTTTAGTGCGTGAATGGCCCGCGCGCGGCGCTTTCGGCAACCGGCGATGGGCGACTGAACTGAATGCGCGAAGGCGGGCGGTGAAATGCCTCGGTACCGTGCCACTACCTCGCTGAAATAATACTGTCTGTCTCATGCCTGAATTATTTTACCCTCGAGTGGAGCTGAGATAACAATAACACTTTAAATAAATATATGTTTATTTACAGCCTTAGCGTGTGCTCTACAAGAAATGGTTCAGAATACATTTATTGTTGTTATGCAAAGAAACACAGGGCATAGAAATTATAGGAATAAGTACTTTTAGGTATGAGATTACATTTTGATGATTATTTTAAATGTTATATGTGATTTTTTTTTATTTCCTATTACCCTTGTCTTTCTGACCATATTGAAGTGTTGAGCAGGTTTTATAACAACCATGTATAGCCGAATTTATCGAGAAGAATATATTTTATTCGCATAATGTGTTACTGCAACGCTCCCCAAAACCAAAACATTCATATTAAAAAATTGTAAATTTTGAGAAAAAATATATATTCATATTCTATAATCATAAATAAGCTTTTTTCATTAGAATTGGAATAATGCTATAAAAGGTCCACCATGTATAACCACATGATAGTATATTATGTGTGTGTGTTAATACTTGGTGAACAGGTGTAGACTTGGCAGAAAAACAAGGACAGATACATTTCGCCCGTATATTGTACAGGTGACCACTAACCAGAGGTCACAAGAGAGGGAGAGGGAATGCCGCAGGGAGGCAATATAACGTTATATTGACATGCAATATTTATAATAACTACCACTAGCCATAACAGTACACGACGAGTTGATTTATTTAACCCGCGTGAACTAGGTTTTAATATTGAACACATAAGCGCGTAATAAGTTATTTCTCCTAATAGTTTTTCGGAATTAAAAGTAGTTTAAGGTCCAAGAACGATTTATAGCTAATAAATACCAGTACGGGACAGATTGTCATTGACAATTTGTTGAATCTGTCAATACGGATCGAGATTCAGAAATGTGCATTGTTCTGGAATACGGCTCATGCTAGTTTCTGTTACATAGCTCACGTTAGTTTCATGGTGCTGTTTATTATATCTCGGCATCGATACTTGGGTTGGGGAAATCGTAATTAGATATTTCTATGCAACAAATGCAAAACAAAAAAGTAGGAAAACCAGTATATGGGAACATGATTTGAAAATGGAAATGATGAAGTGATGATGGAGTTATTAATTTTATTTCTTATATTACAACTTTTACCTATAAACTTTTTGACGACATAATTACTTACTTAACGTCATTTAGCTACTTTTACGATATCATACCTTTTAAATTCTCAATAATATTTTACAACTTTAACAATACCTACTAGGATGTATCGTAAAACTGCGCCAGAGGCTAACTTATGCGCGAGACAGCTATTAATCGGTTTGAGTCCAACATAACTTCCCTCGCTGAATTCAGCAGGTGAGAGGCGGAGGGGTGAATCCGCGCGGTGATAAAACCTTTAGGCTTCCCTTTTATTGAATAAGCTCGATATTACATTTTAGAAGAATAATTATTTATCAAAAAACCAAACGACTGATTTGGATTACATGTACTGTAATTCTTTTTTTATGTATTTAGTGCTCTGCAGTGTCTGTAATAGCATGATGGTTTATAATCTGGGTATTCACTATGCAAACGTTCATACATAGATTCAATCTTCAGTGATGCGTTTGGTGACAATAACGCAAGTTCCATAATTTTTCTTCACCCGTAAGCAGTTCAATACGCCTAAGAAAGAATTCTCTTGAATCATTCTAAAGTGGTTGTTCTATGTATGAGTACATTTTACGTGCATTCATATGAACATAAAGTTTCAATCATTTCCAACGATTTAACGCACAATTAACTATTTCCAACTAGTAATTTTACGATTTAATTTCATTAGTCTTGAACTGATCCATAATGCCCTCAAAAAACTATAGAATATTATTCGTAATGTTTACATGCTTAAACTTTATACTTTGTGAATCAAAACCGGACTTAGTAAAATCTAGTGCAAATGATTCTCAAAATAGGTTTCAACCGAAAATTGTAAATGGTACAACTGTTTCTATTGAAAAGTATCCGTTCGCCGTACAGTTCATTAATATGGGAAGGTTATGTGGCGGTGTAATTATTCATAGCTGGGCTATCACGACTTCCGCCCACTGTTTGGATTTCAGTACAAATATTAAAAGAATGTTAATTCAAGCTGGTAAGTTTTCTTTTTTATCACTTTTTTACTTGTCGACCTTTTTATTTTCTACTCTAATTCGATCGCTACCAATGTTATTCATGGTAAAATGAATAACTGAAATTGCTGCAAATTATGCGAACTATTGTAAGAAGGACATATTGTCTTGATATTTAGCATTAAGCTATTAAAACCTGTCGAATAAACTTTAAACTGGAATACTGACCTTTATGTTCTGAATGAATTTCAGCTTACCTAGCTTCTTATCATTTGGAATGAATATAAAACTTTTATTGAATATTACTTTTTTATTGCTTGCTAATAAAAATATATTGAATCATCGTTGAATCTACTAATATCAGGGGTTTCTTTAGTTATTTTTTATTTTAGCTTTGAACTAATGATATGAATAAAAAAATGAAAATGGATTTAACACTTTAGTTCTCATAGTTTTTTAATAATGCAACGACTTAAATCTATTAAAGAATTTAGAATACGCGTATATAAATTTACATTTTTAATATCAGATAAGAGATATAACATAAGCATCGAACATATTCAAGTATAAAACAGCAGGCCAGAATTCCGATAACAAAATCGCTAACATCGACATAATGTAATAATGTTATTAGAAAGAAGCACGTGTGTCAGCAAATCAACGAAAGGGGAAAATGAATGCCTTGGAGCGTGATGCCTACCTATTACGAGTTGTTAGCTTAATGAAAATAAAATATTATATTAGAATAAAATATCCAAAAGCGAGATTTTTACTGTGATTTTATATCATTCTATATCAATTTGACGTCAGTGAATAAAAATGTGACATAGCGTAGGACATGACGGTATCCTCCTACCTAATTGAGCAGTTCGACTGGGGAAATATCTTAGCCCAACAAAATACTGCGACTAATAAGTGTCGTGTTCCCGGTGATGAAAAGCCTAGCCAGAGCTCACTGGGGAGGTTTTGTGTTGCCGGTTGGATCACCGAGAAACTTTGTTTGGTCTTCTGTAGCCTTAGCACGACATACTATCGAATTCGTAATGTAAAGGTATAGACGGAACGAAGCATTGCGATTGGCGGACTACACAAGCACACAGGTTCACAAGAGGCAGACTGCCAATCACAATGCTCCGTTCTCTTGAACCTTTATATTACGAGTTCGATAGGCTATGCACTAGTGCAGTAGAACTAGCATGAAAACCTATCGAATACTGCATAGAAACTCTCTTAACCTTCACCCGTCCCCCTGTTTTAGTAAGTTGCACTAGTGTTGCGCCCTGGTGTTGCAAACGTCTATAGGCCACTGTGTGCTTGTTTACCACCCAAGTGGTATTAAAAAAATGCTACATCAAGGTCCTTTTTATACTGTAACTGTTAAGGTTTTTCCCTAGATTACGTCCGTGGTATAGGATCAAGAACGTTTATCTTCGAGGACCTGCTCAACACTGGGCAAAAGCATCCTCAACTGACTGTACTCACCCGCAAGAAAGTGTCTATTGTTTTTTTAGAGTCCCCACTTTCATAGTATTTCTCAGATACTTGTTCCTCTATTTGATATAAACTTATTCTACGAGGTGGTCAATTCACCCTAAATCCGCCACAATACTCGCTCGAGTTCTCGTGACATACTGTCATATATCATCAATGACATACTGTCATATGTCAACATACATCATAGTGATAATATTGAATAATCGGACTAAGTATTTACCAACAGGTGCAAAATATGCATACGATCATCATTCGGATAGGTACAATGTAGCATCTTTTGTCATGCATGAAGATTACAATAAGGAACAAGTGTTTTCATGTGATATTGCGTTGGTATTTCCTGAAAAACAAATAAAATTTGGTAAACGTGCTAAGAAGGCAATATTAGTCAATCACAACAAATGGATGGTGGAGACCGAGACTAATTTCATTGTCACAGGATGGGGTTATACAGAGGTATTGATTTAACTATTATTACTTGCGTCACCTTTAACTTATTCTACATACATGGATACCACCAAGGCTACCCTAGATAAGCTAGGCGCTTCGAAAATCACTTCATTCTTACTGATAGAAATAATATTATTTTTAAGAGGAGGTAGAAGGGCTCCTGGTTTGTCTACGGCTTATAGAAGATCCCTGAGGGGTCTGGAGGCGTCTGAGGCTGGATCTTCTATCGCAAAGGCTTATCCACAGACTTGTACTCGGAGAAACCTCTCTCGTCCCCACCTGTTGTCCAGTGTACTATCTACGAATCAAAGAACGGACAGCTTATGATCAAACTTCAACAGCCTACTCATTCAAAGTCATGAGAGGCTTTATGGTACCACGAACAGAAAAATAAACTCACGATAGCAGGGCGACAGAAGTAAAACTCTAAATAAAACCCTGTTTCAACCCGTCTGGCCTGTAAACAGAAAGCAAGAACCTCCCAAGATTGATAGAAGTTGGTAGAAGTAGTGCCATAGGCTAATAATTGATTGATTTGAGGCATTTGTTATTTTTTTAATTTGTTTTTACCGGCCCCATACCACAGATTAGGTGATAGTTACTCATTATTCTCTTGCTTATGCTTCCTCTTTTGGTATTATATACTAGCTGTTGCTCGTGGCACTGCTTGCGTGGACTTCTCATTCCGCTGCTCCATGAAAACCTTCCTTACAGTTCAAGGAATACCTATATAAAAAAACTCGCATTGGGCCAGCCGTCTTCGATGATTCATTTTTATTTATATAAATTATAGTCCATTTAAAATGTTGTAATATCAGGAGAATGGTGCTGTGTCTAAAGTTGGACTCCAGATGACAACGTTGAGGTATGTGCCACCGGAGAAATGTTCCAGGAAACATGATAATTACACGCTCACTGCGGATATGTTCTGTTTGTATGGAGGAGGGACTACTGATACTTGTCAAGGAGATTCTGGCGGTGGAGTTCTTTGGAATGAGTAAGTCACCATGACCATCACATTGGCTCTTCTAGAATATACATCACAATTCAAGTAGTTCTGGTGAACGTGTGTTCCCGCATCTGTCTCTTTACAAGGAATGGAAAATTTGATTATCTGCAACTAGTCGTGGTCGCCAACGTTGGCGGCCAAGACTGGTTCAGGGATATCTTATCAAGACATGTTTGATTATCAGGTAACTCAGTCAGATGTGACAAAATTCATACCCCTAAAGACCAAGGGTAATGAACCTCCTCAGTAGGGATTTTTAAAATTCAAACCGGGAATGTGGGAATGTTCACCAAGAACATATGAAAAGCAAATAGTTTCCGTGATATACATTTGAAATTTCAATTATTTCGGTTTACCGTAATCACGAGTTACCTATTAATTTGTGCTAATTAATTTCTACCAATATAACGGTAGTAGGGCTTTTAAAATTTCGATGCTTTTTTACAGCATGTTGGTTGGTTTGACGTCACATGGCAATGGCTGCGCTAGGAAAGGTAGACCAAGTGTATATACAAATCTATGGGTGTTAAGAAACTGGATAGAGGAACATATTTTGGAATTTTATAATTCCTACTGCATTGAGAAGCTTAAACTTCAATCTAATTATCGAGTTAAGAGTATTGTCGATCCATTGTAATGTTCTTCGTATGATATATTATATTATATTATTATCTCTATACTAGTCTATTTCCATGGTAACTTTTTACCGCGCAAATGCTTATTTCCCAAATATAAATTGGTATGTTTAAGTACATAGAAAAAGCCATATTCTTTACTATGAGATTAATTAAATCAATTTAAAAAGTCATAACACACAGAGAGAAATTTACTTTAATTTTTTTATTAAGATAATTATAAAAATTCGTTTATTGCTAAATAGTTGAGTGTCCTTGGCCCACACTAGTCAAAGGGCAGGCTTTGCCTAGTGTAGGTGCCGAATACAATTACAATTTTAATAATGTGAAACATTGCTTGCTCCGGTGACATTTACGTTCCGAGATATATACCACTAATAAAAAAAATTATATCTGTATCATTCTATTGACAAATTCTTTTATATACATACTCTAATACATAGATGATTAATTTACTTGCCTAATCATTTCACTAGTGACAACAACACAGTTTATGATAATCATACCATTGAAACTTTCGATAAGATGGTTCAACCAGTATAGTTAATTATTGACATTGGAAGATCGGGATTCAAAGTTGAAAGAAAAAGGGAGAAAGAGAGTCAAATAAGTATTTGATTTCTTTTCATTTTTCGGAATAATCTAATCTCTTTCTTTTAATAGCAGCAATAAACTCCAATCATCGTCAACTCTTTAACTGCTGTAACAACTTGAAGGTAATGAAACGAAATTAATTATCCTACATCGCTTTCAATTACCATGCTGCCTAAATATTTCAGTTATATTTTCGTACTATTCGTTTACTGTGATTTGTTTGCGAATGAACTGCTGGTACATGGACGAATGAATAAATGTCGTATCAAAAAAAATGTGACAAACACCATCCAACAAGGTAAAATTGTGGGCGGTAAGGCTGTTGACATCAAGGCTTACCCATTTGCAGTACAGTTCATAAATATGGGTATACTCTGTGGTGGAATGATATTAAATAGCTGGACCGTTATAACAGCAGCGCATTGTTTTCAAACCAATAATGATACTGAGCTTATGGTGATCGAAGCAGGTAAGTATTATCATAATAAATATGCCTTACACCGTCCTTAACGTTGTTAGGTATAATGGATCTGTGGGACAGCCCCATGTTGCCCTGTGGTCCTGTGGCACTGTGGTCTTCCTAGTTAATAAAGGATGAGGCTCTGGTGCAGGTTTTCCTTCGCAGTTAGTATGTCAGTCGCCTGTCGCTTCTTTGAAAACCGAACAGAATAAAATATAGAAATATGACACGATAGATTCAGTACTGGAATTAATGTCGCCAAACTCAAACCAATAATACGTTGCGTTATTAGTAAATATGTTTTGATTGGTTATATTATTTATATACTACCTTTAATGCCAAATTACCTGAAATCATACGTACTACAAAACGAAAACATAGCTTAACTGTTCAAAATAGAGTATTTATGACTTTGAATCGAACTAGCTTGTATATTTACGAAAAAAGTTTTGACGTATGTCAGTGAATTCTCAGAAAGTTTTTTAAAACATCAGGTCTTACAATGAGGTTCATATTGTTAAATTTGTCCTCTGTTGCGTAAAACCTTACTTCACACTACCACTTGTTTTTTGTTTTCCATGTAGTAGATAACATAATGTTGCGTTTTAAAGTACACTTTTAATTTATTAGGCGCGAGATACGTATACGACAGCCGCGCAGATATTTACGATGTACTATCATTTGTCACTCACGAAAACTACAACCAGGAACAGGCCTTCTCATGTGATATAGCGTTGGTGTTCGTTGAAAGCCCGATGATGTTTGGTCCGAGAGTAAAGAAGGGTATATTGGTGGACCACGACAAATGGATGAATGAGCTGGAAAAGAACTTTATCGTCACTGGATGGGGTTTCACAACGGTAATACATTTTTTCGATTTTGGGTGTGAGGTTGCTATGTACTTTTAGCACCGGCTAGTATATATTAGGTACTAGCTGGCTCTGAGGGAAGCCACTCGACGTACATCAGAGGTACACGCACTATGAACTCTGTCCTATCACAAACTGCAAATGTAATTTTGTAATATAGTTCATCAAAACCAGCATTTATTTTCTTGATTTGGCTCCTATCACTGTCCTAACTGAGTTTAAGTAAAACGTAGATAGATAGATAGATTACTCTTTATTGTACACCAAAAACAATACAAAAAAATAAATACAAGAAAACACCAGGGACAAGTAATGAGAATTACAGTTGTT
Source organism: Pelosia muscerda (assembly GCA_963691645.1). Lineage (NCBI taxonomy): Eukaryota > Metazoa > Arthropoda > Insecta > Lepidoptera > Erebidae > Pelosia > Pelosia muscerda. The sequence goes on from OY829100.1 coordinate 14,758,729, forward strand.
CTAATGTACAATGGACGTATTGTATCCATACAGAATAATCACTATAAAATCAATTGGTTTAAAGAAATTGTCTTCAGTTCAATGGAGTGATATCAAACTTGGGTCTACTGATGGCACGTCTGCGATATATCTCGCAGAGAAACTGTTCCAAGCTACATAATGATCACGAACTCACAGAAGATATGTTCTGTTTATATGGAGAAGGAATACGAGACACTTGCCAAGGAGATTCTGGTGGAGGAGTTCTTTGGAAGGGGTATGCAATTTAGTGAATTATACTTAATAATTTTCTGTGTTGTATACCTCACAATGCTTGACTTCAGGGTTCTCTTTGACAAATGAATTATTAGGTAAGTGCATAAATGAAAATTAATTGATATTAAGTCTAAATCATGATATATAGCATAATTAAGCAATAGAAATATCAGCTTTCTTTGGAGAGTTGTTATTATCAACCAGACTAAGGTTATAGCGTTACCGATACCGACCCGGTACCGGGTTATTTCATCAGGCAGGGTATGATCTGTAGCCGACCGTATTCGACAATTGCAGATACATGCAGCGTCCCGTCAAATAGGCTTCAGTAATGATATTATTGTTTATCATATATTATATTTTCTATATTTTGTATTTGAACTTACAGTAAGCTGGTTGGCATCACATCACATGGTGAGGGCTGCGCCATTGAGGGGAAACCTAGTGTATACACAAACCTGTTCGTGATGAGGGATTGGATAATGGAACATGTTTTTGAGTTCGTAGATGGGTACTGCAAGAATGAGTATAGATTTGAATAACAATAATTAATACAATTCTTAAGTAATTACTTTTTTTAAATACCAGTACCAGTAGGTCAAAGCCTCCCAACACTCCCAATACTGGGGGAAGCCTATGTCCAGCGGTGGACAGCACACTAATTGATTTATTTATTAGAGATGAATTATGAATGATTATATTAACTGAAATTACTAATATTACCACTAGCCCTCTTTAGCCACTCTAACCTAACCCATTTTTATACCATATACCCACATACGGCCACGGCCACGACAGGACAAGCACACGGCCCACACGATGGAAAGTGAAAATGGTAAGCTAAATTCTTAAGTCTAAGTTAGGAGTTCTTTCACACCAGTAACGTAGTGACCAGGATTCTGATCCAATTAGGTTGAAATGACGTCTAAAAAGACGGAGGAATTTTTAGGTACTGGAGTGAACGAAATGAGCATGTGGGTGGACACTACGTGCACTCGACACGAATAGTTTGGGATAGTTTAGATAGTTATTATGTATATCTTTGTGTTGGGCTATCTTGTGAGATGGAGTTCTGACTACGTGATTCACACCCATGCCACAACTATACGTAACATTGTTACTAAAACAAATAGTATCTATTGAATTTAAATTGATCGAAGATTAAATATTAAAACTTTATACTACGAGTACATGTGAATTCTATAGATGCTGTAATGGCCACTACGAAGTGGCATAAAAAGGTTCTAATACTATATTGGTACAGTAAAACTAACATTGTCATGAATTGAGTGAGTTTCTAATATACATGCAGTAATGTCAAATTGTGCAAAATTTTCTACTTTGATAGTGACACCGTAGTTCCTATTTTCGCCATTTCACGAAAACGTTGGACTTACTACCAGTTTAACTTGGAACTTCGATATAAGATGGCAGTCGCTTCCCTTCGGCCGCCATCGCAACCATGTATCGCAACCAGTTGCAAAGGTGGAATTTTCCTCCTTTGTTGGCAACCAGTTGAGAATAAAGAATATTTTGTCTTAATATGCAACCAGTTGCCAACTAAGAATATTTTTAACAGTATGGTTGCGACCAAATATTTTTCATTCTTAATACGCAACTGGTCTGAATAATTTATTCTTTCACTGTGTTTCGTGTCAGAAGAGCACAGCTGGGCTTGAGGTGTCGGTGGTCGTAGCCGTCACCTCACAAGGCCGTTGAAGTAAGGATCGCCATTTTGGAAGCTTTGTGAACCTAAATGGCGGTCCTTGCTCGCTTGGACTACACCAGCGCTTATCACCAGGTGGGTTGTGGTTAATTTGACGACCTACGATACAAAAATTATTTGAGCGGTAATAAATACGAAAAAATTAGTTTCGCTTAGTATCAAAAAGAATATAAGCACAAAGCTAAATAAAAGTTAGAATGAATAAAGTGAATAGTAAATAGATAAATCCTAGAACATGTAATGCACTTGACCGATAACCTATATATAATAAAATAGCCAATTCTATCATTACCTATTATATTGATTTATGCTGCTAAAGATACCTATTAAATTTATATCAAAATGAAATGACAGAAATAATTACTGATTGATTTTTTTTTCAATGTTTGATTAATGCCAGTACATGTAGCGAGGCTCATAAGTTTGAAAAAAGTTTTTAGACCTTATCTAATTTATATATTATATTATAACTTCTTGGTTGCGTAGCCAGAAAATAAAAATATATTTAGTAACTGGTTGTGAAACTTAGTTGTCATGGTGGAAAATGGAGTACATATTCGCAACTGGTTGCATATTAAGACAAAATATTCTTTATTCACAACTGGTTGCCAACAAAGGAGGAAAATTCCACCTTTGCAACTGGTTGCGAAACATGGTTGCGATGGTGGCCGAAGGGAGTCGCTTCACGAAAAATATCGAAGTTCAGTCGCATCACAGTTAAACTGGAAAGCCGACTCCAACTGAGTTGGGAAAAGGTTCAGAGGTCCTTTGGTAGTTTTGTAGCCAATACAAAAAATTACAAATAAATAAATTTTATTAAATTTGAGCATACCTACAGTTAGCTCGCTACCCTTTTAATAATATTTCAGTCGATTCCTCTGGAGTAGTGTGAACGACCTTCACGCCAACGCAATACATTTCCAAGAACCGTTTAGAATTCAGCACTATCCATCTTGAATAAATTAATAAGAACAAAATTAGCAATTCACAATAGAATAACAAGATCTCTACCGGTGTAGTTACTGTAACCTGACGGTGTGGGAAACCACAACGTAGTGTGGTATCTATCTATCTTGGTCATCTACTTTTTTTTACATTATTAGTGTAACATCGAGGAGTTACCAATATGAAAAAGGTGTAACCCTCCGGACAAATCCGACCGATTTGTACACCGGATAAATCGGGTCATCTGTAGCGCTAGCGAATTTATCAGATTTCAGTCGTTTAATTTATTACTCTGTGATCTGTGGTTAGTGTATAACGTACCATGTATACTACTAATACGATACCAAGCGGTTCGGTGAGTCTTTTCTCTGCCGCACCATTAATTTATATTTTATATAATATATAGTCAATCATAGTCAGTAATATTTTATCTCACATCTTTGCTCGCAACTTAAGCTCAAGATATATCCCCGGAATTCTACACTGAACCATCAAATGGTGCGGTAGTCCATCTGTACGATCAGATATGCTCGGAGCGAACAAATCTGATGTCGGCTGATGGCTGATGGTAATAATAACAATGTCCTACGGACTATTACTCTCCACACGATCGGATATGTTCGGAGTGGATAAATCCGGTGGGTTTTATCAAGTCGTCTGTAACGACTATTAGACCTTTTGTTGTGTTGGGTAGACACATGCATGTCCCAGCGGTGGTGTAATGAGTATTTCTTGCAAATAAGTACATAGAGTTCAACTGCATGGGGAAGTTGAAAGCGCCAGTGCCTCATGCAGCGTAGCGCGTACATTAGTTTGTAAATGTTGAGTGTAGTTTATTTAATACTAGCTGACCCGCGCAACTTCGTCTGCGTCACCCCGGTTTTGCAACATTTTTCACTTCTGCTCCGCACCAGTTGGTTGCAGTATGATGTTATATACATATAAACCTTCCTCTTCAATCACTCTGTCCATTAAAAAACTGCATCAAAATCTGTTGCGTAATTTTATAGATTTAAGCATACAAAGGGACATAGGGACAGAGAACGCGACTTGTTTTATACTATGCAATGATTATTGCAAGCAATGGAGATGTCTGTTAGAATAAAACGATGATAATACGTACTTATGAAAATAAGATATGTTAGTTAATACTGCTGCATATGGGCTGGACTCTTCCAAGTCTATGTGGGAAATCATACCAACTAACTGCTGTTTATAGATAGCAGAGCCTCCGATATCACTTAAAGGGTGACCCTGGAAATAATGAAAAAAATATGCTACATTTACAGTTGATCTAGGGAATGCTCATAGATGCGGCTGGTGAGTTAGGTACTTTAAGTTACTTATGTGGGCCTGATAAACATATACCGCTAACAAATATATATAATTTAACAACCAACTTGATGTAAGAAAAAATAAGGTCATTCGAGTATGACGGCTTTGGCGTTGCACGCATCCATACGCCACGGTAACCACTTTCCATCAGTTGACCCGTGCGTTTATCTGCCGCCTAAGTGATATAAAAAAGAATAATGTTTAGAAAGATATATCAACGTATACTTACGGGACCAAATTTAGCACAATAATTTGAAGGAGTAATTAGGCTTCTATGAATGTCAACACAGTCTTCTCTCTCCATGATGATCATTTGTGACCATAGAAGAAAATAAGCATATTGTTGTGGCAAGGTCTGCAATAAGACACACTCGTCATGTATCTATCAGCGATATTATATAGGCACAGTCCGAAAGTTCCTCGACAATCCGAAACTAAAATTGTATGTAGGTATCCACTACACAACTACTAGTTTTAGAAGCTACTGGATAATATATATACTTATTAATGTAATTAGCTTGAGCATGCTACTTGCATAAGTCTTCGTATTTTTTTTGTGAAAGAACAATACATCTATATTTTTATACTATTAATGCTATCTATGTTACTTTTGGTTAAAATGGACTTAAGCTGTCAACGGATTATACTTAAGTCTTAAGGTGTTCAGAAAATTTCGGAGCCCACTGTATATGAATAGAAGGTTTTATTGACATATTGAGTATACAATAAGTTATGTTTTTAATCGCGTTGAGTTATTATGAAATTTAGAGTCATCACGCTAAACTCTGCCAGTGAAGGGATTGGTTACCTATGTACCAGGAACAAGCCTTAATGTAATTTGTTGCGAAAAATCGTTGTTATATTGCGAATTAGAGGACACTTCGTCTTAATTTTTGCCCTGTATTTCTTGTACAGTAAATAAAACTGAGTTAAACACCATCTCGTTGAAATGTCGTGAAACACTTCTAGTCGTATAAGAACAGTGTGCTAGCTGCCTATACACTGAAAAAGTAACTACGTTACGGCAGAGATGGCGTTACAAGAGAGATATTCAACTTCAACTTCTTGGAATGGTTTTTGCAGTAGAACCGCCGCAATTTTGCTAGTCTCTAGTGAAAATGAACTGAACTGAAACCGTAATAATAAAATCAATCAAGAGATATATTATTTACTCGTAATTTTATAGTTATCAACAGTGGGGTTGCAGGGGTGTAGGGTGCAGCTTGAGAGTGTTTCTAACTAGAGTTTTTCTAAGCGCTCAAGCTTGACTCAAATAAAATGAACTCTAGCTTGATCAAAATGAAATTTTGGATCCCTTACCTGACTACCCCAACCAGTTACGTCTACGATGGTACCTGGATAAAGTACGAAATCTGGTTCCACCAAGACTATTTTCTTCACATTGTCACCAAATATTACGTTTTCCTGGCAAAATAATACAAATGATTTACATTAAATAAATTAAACCATCATCATCATCATCTCTGCGTTGCCTAATAGTGTTCTCAGAAACACTATTATTTTTATAAGAACATCTAGTTTATTGTGTCATTACGCTTAAATAAACAGAATTCTCTCCATTTGGTGAAGTGTAGCCTAGTTGTGGAATTGTTATTGTCTGGTTCAAAGTTGAAGAGAGGGCAAAGACCTCTGAAATTACCTGAGCGCCTCTGAAACTCTCCATGCATATTTGGGATAGTTTGTTCATATCGAATTTCGAAGTTATGTATTTCTAGCGCAAATACTACTGACTCAATATTTTAGTTTCTAAATTCACCTGTATATTACATTTCGGAACTATATTTGGATTATTAATTTAAGAAACATCTAATATATAGGCAAATTAATGTAGCCAGACTGGTTGCCGAAATTATCTTACGTATAGGACAAGTCAAAAGTCTTAGTTATAAGTATAATATGTATTTTGTACCATTTATGTTGTGTATGCTATATTGGGACTATATACTTGATATATAACTGCAACTCAGTAAATGTTTTTGAAAAGGCGTGTATCTTAAATAAATAAATAAATAAATAAAAGCACTAGAAATAAATAAAATAATAAATAAATAAAAGAAACCAGTAGGCTACCTTGAAAGATTTAATAAGCTTCCTTAATCTGTGGACAGCGGCAAATGGTGAACTTTTGTGAGGGCCTAAGTTTATGACGGGAATATTAGTTTTAGTGTAGTTTTAGGCATTTCAGCATGCCTGCTTCATTCCAGAACGTCTAACAAGTGTTTGTGTAGATGTTTGGTCTGCATGTGGATATTTTTCAGCAAATTTGAAGATAGGGCTGCAATTTATATTAAACTGAAATTATTGTGATCCACACTAGTCTTATTACGATTATTGATATACGATAAACTACCTTCACCTAAACATTTTTAAAATATTTTTAGGTATCCACCCTGAGTGAGTGAGTTCATTACGATGACCCTGCGAGTCAGAAGTCTGGGAATTAAATTTGTGGGAGATGAACCATCGTACCTTCAGGAACAGCATGGCAATGTCGTTATCTATCTTGCTGTAGTATCTAAAGTATTCATGTATTTTTATTCCAATCACTGGTATCACTTGGCTGAAAAAGAATAGTTATAGAAATATTGATACTTGTAGTATGAGTGTAGTTAAAATACTGACTAGATAACTATAAAATTATCTTGTTTCTAAGATAAACTTTTAATGCACTTGCGCTTTTCCTGATTTTAACTCATCTGTCTTGTCCGAACTTGTCCCAGTTACATTCTGATCATGCAACCATATTTGCAAGAAACTTAACCTTTACCAAATCCAGATATAAAATAATTTGGGTCATTTATAAATATGGTTTTGTAAAGTGTAGATTTTTTATTATTAAACATCTAATAAACTATGTTATATGGAAAATAAGGTAGGTACTATTAAAATCATTCTACGTGGTGAAGAATCATTACTAAAACCTCCGAAGTGCTACGTTGAGACTCTATTTTACCTATTCTGCGATCGAGGTTACTAACGTTGGCGGTTAAACCCAATTTGGGTCCAGGGATTTCTTTTCTAGAGCACACCTTTTTTACGTATCGGTTGCGACCTCACTGGGGCTAGTGGTGATATTGTAATCGAACCGATTAAAATCACTCGTCTGCCGAAGTCTATATTTCTAGGTAATATGTTTGGCATAAGAGGCATTAGACTTTGCTCGGTTTGAGTACGATAAATCTGAGAGTTTCTGTACGAAAAAATGCCACGGTTACCGCTTACTATTAGCTGAGATTACTTAAGAGATTAAAATTGCTAATAAATAAATGCAGGCTTCGTCTGTTTGGTAAGTTACACAAACATAAAAGGAATACACACCCATATCCAGTAATGCTACTCGCGCCAACTTTGACGAATACTTTATCCTTAGGTCCTGCCATCAGACAGCTGGCTGTAGTTACAACAATCTTGCTTCGTATTAAACTTCCAGAACAGTACAGACTGCCGTACACCACCAAAACATGGTGTGGTATATCCGTTATGGACGCCACGATTTTTCGTCCGGTCATGAGTGAATATTCGTACTGCTGTTTAAATGGATTCAACTTAGCAGTGTCAATGAAATATACTAACAAAATGATATGAAATCTGTGAAAAAATAATAATAATGAATAAATACATTTTTAATCGATTTAAAATTGGAATAAGTCCCGATGAGATCTGAATCCGTTACCAGCCTTTTACAGAAAAAAAGTTACTGAGCTACTGAACAACACTGCGATGATTGTCATCTCAGGTTTGAATACTCCACCATATCGCACGGTTTTGGGCATTTTTAGTAATGAAAACATTGGCATTATAAATATTTGTCATTTTATACGATGCCAAGTCAGAACAACTTAGTTGACCCAATGATACAAGTTATGAGCAGTTAACGTCTACATATTAAGTGTAGTATGAATCTAGACCATTATACCGTGCCAATGGAAGCGGCTGAAGGGCACGTATTCCGCCTCCACTGATGTAGAGATGAGCTGAGCGCAAAACCGACATGTGAAAATCGATCAATCACGTAGTTAATTGGAGACGAGACAGAAATTAGATACATTGTGATTAACGCACATCGATTCTTGCAAGTCATGTCTATATCCATGCATCCCAAATTTTATTTCATGTATGTAACCTCATTTATTTATCTTCTATGACGAAGGTTCTGTCTATTACTACAGTATGCTAGATTTTTATTGGAGTAAACTGCCTATTCTATGGTAGGATAATATTTAAGTAAATCTGCTGACCCGGTCAAAGCTGCTCTATTATAATTATTATTAGAAAGATATCAAAGGTCAGTTGGTATACAAATAAAGAATGAATGAAGCTAAATATTTATGGCATAGAGCGACGGTTTACTTATATTGTAAATGAAGACAAAATACGAATATTTCGATTTATGACTAATCTCAATTTAATATTTTTTAAATTTTGGAGGAATTCGATCACCAATATTGTGACAGGTGATTTTTGAATTTAATTTATTGTTCTACCAATATATGGTACGTCGCATAGTTCTAGAGTATGACACGCATCTTCGCATTTCTATATTTTACTCTCTCTACCAAAATATCTTCTTCATCTTCCATCGCATCTATTACGCAATAAATATTATTTGATCTTTATCTAAAGGTCCGCGATCACTGTCACTTCAAGATCCTAATCGCGTAAAACGTCGGGAACTAAGCAACTTTGGTTCAAAGTATCCCTCAAGAGAAACAGAGGTATGTTTTATCTTAATTTGACTCAATGAAGTTACCAAGTGGAACTGAAAAAGTCATTTAATTACTTCCGTACTTGGTTATCCTGGAAACGGAGTTCATAAAAGTTAATTAGGAAAGTAATATTAGAAAGGAGAAAGTTTTGTATTACTTTCTGTTAGTCGTTCACCCCATTCTTGTATTTGGTAGACTGTAGAGCTATGTTGATGGTATTATTTAATACCAACAACGTGAAGTTGCTACACTCTGCATTAGGTTTGTGCGAACGGCTTATTACGCCTTTCATTCTCATGATCATATGAATTTAACTGTCTTATGAATGAATTTAGCGGTTTAACTGTTTTGTACCAAAAGTTTAAGTCAAGTTGCCTGAAAAAGACCACCGTTGACGTTAAGACCACCCCATTGTACATTCTGTTATTTGTTTATACCCATATTGTAAATTTTTGTCTTATTCTGTTAGAGTTATTAATCTCTATCAACCTGTTATGATAGCTATATATATGAAGTGAAATAAATAAATTAAAAAAAACTATTAATCAGGGTCCAAGCCAACCCCCCCTGCGAGCGATTTAGGTGTAGGGTTGAAAGGTTAAATGATGGCTTCCAGAAAAGTCGAAACACACACCAAACAAACATAACGTGCCGATTCGGTCTCCAAAGTAGGCACACATTTCTACACGTCTTTAAAATTGAAAAGAGGACGATGTAGTAATTTATAGTACAAAGGCAGTAAAATATTAAGGTATCAAAGCTCTAAACTGTACGTATTCTTCAACTTCAGTTAATACAATAAAACCTCCAAAAATAAACTCAGACATTCGAATCGGATGGAACCTAAAATTTACTTCAAGAGCTTACTACCTGAATTTTAATTTGAATCGAGAATTCGACAGCGCAAACAAACATTGGTTAACATGAAACTTGGTACTTACACAAACATCTCCTTCTGGTCTGGATACTATGAAAGTTAATTCGAATCCAGCCACGGGTACTGCATAATGGAAAATATTGTTAAGTCCGCCGCTTGTTAGCGTTCGCTGGCTCGGAAGTCAAGTAGCCGAGAACAATGATAAACAATGAATGGTAACAAACCGATAAAGTGCGCTTGTATTTGTAAGTAAAATCCACAATTGTAGTTCAACTGAATTGCTGATGGTGGAGTACTACGACTCTTATATAATACAAAGCGAGTTTCTACTTATAAATAAGGAGTTTGTTTTGTACACAACGAATACAAAAACAAGTGTTCTCTGACCTCGTTAGTATGGAGACTAGTGTCACTTAACCCTTAGGTATATATTATGAGCTATCTTATCGTACAAAATATACGTGATTGATCATACTTATTATCTAACAGCAAGCCTAGTAATTCAAATTATAATCTATAATCTAGTACATTCTACAAGTTTTATAATGTTTTCCAATTTCCTACATATTTTTTTTCATTCTTTCTTCTTGTCAAAATCAAGTAAATATTAGTAAATTAAAAAAAGAGAATTGTGTTCTCTTGAACTCATTTTTTATGTGTTTAATTAAGAAAGAATAAACGAAGTAAATTAGAAGTCAACGGTTAATTTTTCCGGGACCGCAATGCACGGAATGAGTGGTGGTGACTCGGACGTCGGAGGTCGCAGAATGACCTCCGTCCACCGTGAGTCGTCCACTGGAGATGACAGGTGGGACTGCCAATCAAAAACTCATAGGCGGCGTGCGTTTTAGTCGGTTCGAGCCAGACATAATCACCTCCACATGTTTCGGCGGGACGTAGTATCCGTGGAGATTTGATATAATATAAAACAGTTAACTTTACAATCATATTTTAGTTTTACATAACGCTTTGCCATCTCCTCTTTCCTTAGCAAAAAATCGAATGATGTTATTCTTGATCCAGGAATCCAACCTACGACTCGATAATCTCACACAAATATAAAAGCGCAAAGTTAAGTTATGTGACGGGTTCAAAATGCACGAAAGGGTAGACTTTGACGGAACTAGAGCGTTTCCGCAGCTTGGAAAACGTGGGACGTTGAAACCGTCCCTACGGGTTTCTTCAGCGGGTACGTGACTCAAATGCAAATAACTTCTAATGTAGTAATATATATAAGAGAGACAGGAAACATCTCATTTACTGCTCTATTCACAGATACAAATTTCCTTTCTATTTTCTTCTTAGAACTACATTCATTTAGGTCATAGTAACTGTTATGAACATCAAAATTTATAAAGCATAGGACAGATATATGCGGCAAGAATCTGTGTCAATTTTTCGCTTCCTCGGATGCCGACACGAGTCATGTTGCTATTATTGTCGATTATAATGTATGTGTTCGGATAATAATAAAAAGTGACCATTCTCACTGTAACCAAAACCGTTTTAAACGCAACGCAACATCAATGTTTTTATAAAGACCAAGAGGTTTTGGTTGGACAATCCGATACTTCTGATAATTGATGGCAGAGTAGGTTGTCCTTTCACGGTTAGGGAAGAAACGGAATTTGCTCCCATAAAAGTCATATAACTAATACAAAAGGACAAGAAGGACTAAGTCGACGAACGGACGAAGGGCGGGAGTAAGAAAGCGACGAACAATTTGATATCACGCTAGAATAGATGGCTGGCAGCATCTAGACTATTCTAAATCTGTGCCTCAATCCCAAGCATTCGACTTTACATTTGTTTGTAATAAGTAGGTGGTTCTTACTTTATTAAAATTTCAAATTGAATAATCGCTTTGCTCAATGTAAAGTCAAGAGGCTTGTTACTGAGAGTTGAATATATTATACGCACAACAAAACAGACCTTTACTATTCATATTTAAATGCGTAAATAGTAGTGATTTAGTCTGACAGACCCTTGTTTTAACTGTCTTAAGTTTACAAATTAGTAATGATTAATGAATAACAGTGATAGCTTGACTTAGATTAATTTATTAGTAAATGAATAATAAATATGAACATTATAATGTATTGTATTATTAATTATTTACTAAATTTATCACTAATTTTTGTCTTGAGGTTTACAAATGAGTAATGAATAGTAATTATAGCTTGACTTAGATTAATTTATATCATTACAATTTATTATTGTTTTTTTTTTTTTTAAACCAGTGACGGTCACCGGATGGAAAGTGGTTATCTTGGCCTATGGACGTTTGCATCACCAACGGCGTTAAACTCACGCTGCTGTTTAAAGGCTCAGATTGCATACATAGCTTGCACTTTGAAACCGTGCTTGCACTTTAATCGTGGCTTTTGTCTGATTTTCCAACTAACCAACTTGCAAGCAAGGTTGACCTTTGTTATATTCTTGACGAAAAATTGTAAAGTTCACATCACAACTGAGCTGATGCGAAAAATTGATCTGACTTCGTAGGTTGAGTGCGAAGGATTCTAATTCAGCTCACATGATACTTTCACAAACAAACCTTAATAAAAACCATGCCGCGGTTTTCCCAAGCGACTACAATATGGGGTTCTTCAAGAAGGGCATTAGAAGGTTTCTACAGGGTAGGCAGCGCGAGTGTAACGTCCTTGGTGTTACAAACGTCCATAGGCCACGGTGACTACTTCCCATCAGGTGGGCCGTGTAGAAAATAAGGTTTTTTAGTCACAATTATAACTACTTTAATGAGATCATACAAGTAGAGTTACAAGTAAGACGTTTAATAGTACTAAATCTGCCGCAGGTTCTCAGATTACGAAGCAGCTTTGACATTATTCCAATTATGAATAAATGATTACAAGTACGTATATTCCAGTACGCTCTCCGTAAATGATAGGGGGATTACGTCCGATGGGATTTGCGAGATGTTGTTGCGAGATCTTGTTTCTTCCATAGAAATCCTTTGATCTAAAAGCCTTTCGAGATTATTAAGAAAAACTAAGTAGTATACAAATGAATTAAATATGGCAATATTCTGTATTCATTCGTGTAAACCTTTGTAAGAAATGTTGTGAGATGAGAATAGAAATGAGAAAAGCTGCGTACACACCAACGGAACAAAGGTGAACATACGTCATTGTTTGGGATACGACAAACATCTCATGTGTGTCTTATTGATGAATATTTAATAGAAACATTCAAACTAAAGGTATGATTCCGTAGCTGACGACATACGGCAACTGCAATAAACGATGTTTCGTTGCATCGTTTTGACATCCCATAATTTATATTCTGTTCTCTGTGGTTTTGACACACAACAACGTGCAGACGATAATTTGTCATTGTTTCGTACCGAAACATTGCCTGCTGCACGCGTCTTTAGCTGTCGTATGTTGTCGACTGCGGAATCATACCTCAATGCATAATACGGCAGGCATTGACGACGTATGTGGCGTGGTGGTAGTGAGCGCAACTGCTACGCAGGAGGCGTGGGTTCGATACCCGCTCAGTGCAAATATTTGTGTATATGAATATGAATATTTGCATTCGTCTGGGCGTTTCTATGTATAATGTATGTATTTAAAAAAAGTATCTAAGTATGTTTATCCGCATTCTAGAACCTATAACACAAGCTAGCTAAACTATGCTTACCATTGGTCTAGGTGGCGTTGTGTAGATGATCTTAGAATATTTATTTTATATTTATTAATTATTTTTCATTGCATTGAGCTAGAACCGCGCAAACCCTGACATGGTTGTTGAACGCACTACCACCTCTGCATGTGGGTAGTTATTGAAAATACGTTATGAAACAAAGAAAAGAAAGAGTCTGCTATCGAACCTTACTTATAAATAAGAAAAGACCTCAAGCTCAGAACAAGGTTAACCCTTTCTTTACATGGATGCCATTAATTATGACAGCTTTGCTTTGCTTCAGATAAAAACGAGAAAAAGCTTTTAGAAGTTCAGAGTATTTCTTTTATATTTTGATAACTCGCAAACTAAAGTTTTTTAATTGAAACGCAAAAGGCGTAACTCAATGAAAGTATCTGAAGTTAAATTTTAAAAAGGCAACCTGTAAACTTCTGAAATCAAAACGGTTGAAAGAGAATTTAAACATTCTTTTTAGTCTTACAAATTAACCTATTAAATCTTTGAGTGTTACCTGCGTCAATATTGAGTTACATTATGCAAAATATTAACTATGCACGCGGCTTTTTCCACTATTAAATAAAATTGAAGTAACTATTTATAATATTAAAATATCCGCTCTCTATAAAATGCATAATAAACTACAATTATGTTATAAGGCGTAGGTTATTAGTAGGTTTAAGATGTGATTCTGTAGGCGACCGCAGACTGCAACAGAAGATGCAGCGTACCGTGATATAAATTTGATTGTGATAGTGTTGTTTATTATTTTAATTGGATTATTATGGAACCGTTTATACGTATCGAAGTTTAACAAGTACTTAATGCGCAACACGTCATCCGATTGCATATATTATACATATAAATAAAAGTAAGTCAGTCCCGCAATTCGCTAGTTTCTCTTTCATCTACATATTCTATTTTTTTACATATATTACGTGTACGTACGTATTACGGTTTAACCTTGATATGTGTAAACGGTCTCATCTAGAAGCCGCAAGGAATTAAAACAATGAACAATAATTATATCATATTCAAGCTGTATCATTCTTTCCGGTATGCTGTATCGGCTACATGAGTCTGCAGTTATCGTATGCGGTCGGCTACGGAATCATAAGTACCATAAAGGTATGATTACGTACAAAGATCTAAGTATACGTGAACAAACTTTTGGTCACAGTATTAGAGTAAAATTAAATCTAACAATAACTATTAGGTATTACCTTTAAATGCTTTAAGCCCATATAAAAAGAATGAAAGAAAAAAGAAAATAAAACTACTTATAAATATGTAAAAAGTTCTGAATAACTTCATCGTTCGGAAGTCAACGTGTAGTACTCTCCTTAACGATTTAAATATAAATTATTCATGACTTATTCCACCACACAAACATCGTCTGTTAGTAAGTTGAAAAAAGGTCATATTTGTACTCGATATCTTTAGTAATAAGTATATTATTTGCTTATGAGGTATAACTATTACAGAATAGAGTATGTATTTATTTGTGAAATATAGCTGATCACACAGAGATCTTATAGAGTAGGCAGTAAGCTCACTAAGCTCACTATGTTTTGCCACTTGGGCACGCAAATAATGTTTGTAGCTACTTAGCCAATCGCCATAATGATTGTCATAGTTTAATGTTACAAGTTTAATGTTGCAGAACAATTAAGGTTATAGTATAAATTAGTTAGTTTACTTTAGGTATAACGAGCTTCAATTTTTTTCGTTTTCTGTCTTATAATAAAATGATATAGGCACGCACGCAAAGCGTGATTTTACTCTACACTTTGCGTACGGAATGATTACTGTTTGTTTGTGCTGTACCAATTATCTAGTAGGTAGTACCAAGTACCTGGTAATATCAAGTATTTAGTAGTACCAAGTATATATAGTAGTAGTTAGTACCTCGTAGTATCAAGTATTTAGTAGTACCAAGTACATAGTAGCAGTTAGTACCTTGTACTATCAAGTATTTAGTAGTACCAAGTACCTAGTCGTACCAAGTACCTAGTAGTACAAAATACCTATTCGTACCAAGTACCTAGTAGTGCCAAGCAATAACGAAGCGAAGCCAATAAAAGACCTCGATCTAGTTGATCAAGTTTGTCATGAACCATGCGACCCATTAGGAAGCCGGCAGAATTTGGGTTGAAGTATAGTACCAAGTGCACAGACTACTGCGTACTGGTATTATACTTAGGTAGTAGAACTAATTACCTAGTAGTATCAAGCACTTAGTAGAATCAAGTATGTAGTAGTACATATTACCTAGCAGTAGGTACCAAGTACCTACCTTGCACAAACATAAAAAATAGCACGTCGTTAGGTGAATCACGGGCTTATTTGAATTAGCGGTACCTATATGTAAGACACGTTACTGAAATTATAAAGACCTGTCTAAGAAGGTAAACAGTAACGTGTTTAATATTACAGCGAGCGCGCGACACTGATGAACTGATTTAAATTCCAAAGGCGGGATGCGCGAGATAGAGACTTAGGGATGTATTATATATCGAGGCACATGTCTTGGATTTAAGTTGTGAAAGAAACGAGGCCTTTTGGTATACGCGTAATGTTTTGATATAATTATGATTGTCCATTTGAACTCATCCACTGCCGCAAGAGCCTGTGCCATCCTCAAAAGATACCTGTAGTTTTGGTCTATACGAATATCTATGTGTGTATTCACTTTAATCGTCAACCAATCAGCAATTGTCCACGTCTCATTCCATACGTCACACTGGCGCAGTCCTACGAGTACTACCAAGCCAAAACTACGCGAATAAAAATACTAGTGTATGTGTTTCCTTCCTTTCGTTACAACTAATAAAACGAGGACTGCTCATTTAAGTATATTTTAGGTCGAAGATATGTGCCCCAAGGTATAAGTGACATGTACCGTTAAAACAGGTCAGGTCAAGGAGGAGCAACCCAATGACATCTTTTTAGCTAATAATAACGGGCGTCATATGTGCTTTTTTGTCGTCGACACATGCCGACGAGAGGACAGAGGGCAACCTCTTCCTTCTCGTCGGCAGATGTCAATAAACAACAAAAGGGAAATTGGGAAAATATGTTACGATAGATCACCTGTCACCTGACAAATCGTTTGAAATACAATATTTTGTAAGTGAGTGTTTAATGTTTCATAGTCAAATCGCACCCTTTGAAGTGTGACTTTTATAAACCACTTAAATGACAAACAACCACACTTGCGGTCCGTAGTGGTAGCAAATAAGGATGCGGTCAGTGTAGTGTGTTGTATAAGTGCAGTATGGAGGTAGTTGAGGAAGAAACTTCACCCTCCCCGCAGTCCTCAGAGTCGTGACAGCGCATACTAAAGTCAATTTGTGACCACAGCTAGTGCAACCTGGCCGAAACGTCAAGCAAATCAAAAGGTAAATTTTTGGTCCACAACCTTTGGACTGTACTTATCTTATCTTATCATATTCTATCCTAACCCAACTTATCTAGATCCTGATCTGGCTAGTATTGTTTAACCCCGCAATGTTAAGAATGGTTACCCACCCTCATAATACGCAATACACTATTGTGCACTAATGTATTTTTAGCTTTTCCACTAGAAGATTTATAAACGGGTCGGTCGAGACATGATAACTGATAGCGGGTCGATCGCGGCTGTGGGCCGATACTTGGTGGTCGTACGAGTACGTAGACGTAATTGATCATTCTTTCCATAAGTCATAGATTTCTAATGTTAGAAAGCGATAATTTGATATGGACAGACCAGACCAGTCAGATTTGACAGACCTCCCCGTGATTATAACAAAATACGATACGACAATTTACGACACCACGATAATGCTGTTGATTCGACAGAAGAAGAAGTTTTAAAACTTTAAAAGTCTCACAGTAAAGTCTAAAATGGAAAAGCATTTCAGGACCTAGTGCCCTTTTTGGTAGTATGTCATCAACGTGGTGTGTCAGTTATTTCTTGCATACAAAAGTATTGTGAGTTCGAGAAAACGTCTCCTTTTATGTAAATGAAAAACAACAATTAAGGATGTCGTTGCTCACTCGTAGATATACTCGTAGGTATGACATATCTTATAAACGTAACGTCATGTATTTATTGCTGTTTTTTCTTCACTATGAAGATCGTGATGAATAACGATTCAATGGACAGTTTTGAAGATCAGAGGGTCAATTATTCTTGTAACAAAAATCTATCAATCAATCTTTTTTCATATTCTGTTTCTCGTTCATAATGATAGTTAAGAGTAGTACAGTACATAAATATGAGTAGTCATAAGTCAACCTCAACTGGAAGGCTTCGATGCCATCTTTTTTCTCAGGTTTAGGGGGTCAATCGACTCTATAAAAGCTAAAATAGACATTGAAAGTATGAAACCCAAGGCCTACTCTCCGCCTTGGGTTTCAGATGCATAATACTAAAATGATAATAAGAATAACATATCAAGCAGAGGGTAGTTTGCCCCCATTTCTTTAGTTCTTTCGGTTATATTATGAACTTTCTTTATTGGGAAACTTTATTTTCATCACATCGTAACGAGATATATTGTTGCGAAGACAGCGCATAAATAAATTATAATATTGTTTTAACCTTTCTACTTACGAAGATGGTGGTTCGTAAATACAATCGAACGAAATCAACAACCTAACATCCGTTCTTAGTATTGCACCTATTTCCAAAAAAGGAAAGGTTGACCAGTCCTCATTATTTTAATACCAATAAAGAAAAAATGTTCAAATAAAAAGGAATTATCTGTCGGTCACATCAAATATTTAATCATCGGGAACTATCCTTGACCTAGTAGTTCCACAGTCAGATATAAACAAGAAGGTCGATCGTTACTTCTATGTTATTGTCAAATGCTTTGTTTACATAATGTACGTACTATGAAGGTCCGAACAGAGGTCGTATAGCGCGCGGCACGCGACACCCTAAAACTCGTAGAGGATTCGTAGCTTGCGGCAGTCACGCTACGGCGATTGACTGCTACGGTTGGTCGCTACGCGTTCGCACTCGTTGCAATCGCGACCACGAAAATGTTGTTGTATTCGGTTGCGTTGTTGGCGTTGTTTGCTTCTGCCCAAGGACGAGCGGTAAGAATGACTTTCTGGTTTCTAATTTGTGTTGAAAACTGCTGTCTTCAATGCGGTAGTTAGCGAGTTCGTATCGCATTCATATTTAATTGCAAGCTATAGTTAGTTGTACTAAAGCAAACTATTGAATATTCATCTCTGACCTTACCAAAACCAAATGTTTTCTTTGGTTTCTAATTTATGTATAGTAATACAATTGTTTTGGTATTTTAGTTGTGTGGAATAGTATTTTCGGTAAACATAAGCATGGGTTTGTGTATTTGGGATTGTTGCGTATAAAAAGTTGTTGAAGAAGTTTCTATGTGTTTTGAATTTAAACAAAAACTGTTAGGTAGATATATAATCAAAAACATTTTACAACCAACAACTGCGTATTTAAGAAAATATTTTGGATTTGTTTTTTATTGTGGTATTTAAATTGAAAACGTGAATTAGTACGATACAATGAATTTGATATTTTTAGAATTTATTGAAAATATTACCGACGACGGGCTTCATCATAAGAGTTTAAGTAAGTTTTATTTAACTTATCTGATTCTAAGGTAAAAAAAAATAATTTTTGGTCTTATTCATTAACTTAAATTTGATGACAAAATATAATTTCTATTTTTACCCGTTTACCGCTGACATGAAGACATGACGCAGTTTGATGAATTTTTTATTCTAAGTAAGTTTTAAAATTCCAGGTCCGCAATCAGAGAGTCGAAAAAAGTTTAAACTTCGTGAGCCATTTTGATCCCCCTCCGAAGGTGGTGGTCAATATATTATCATTTTCTTTTTCCTCGTTTCCAACTTGAGGTTGAAGTAGTGTTACGTACCCAAATTTTGTGAAATATTTTATCTGTTTCCAACTGCAGGTACATTGGAGGCAGGTAACGATATAAGATCTTTTTAGTACATAATTTATACCAGTGGTATGGATCCTAGTTTCACCTGGGAATAATTTCACAAAAATAATTCTATAACCCCATTGCAACAGTCTAAAAAGTTTTTCAAGTGGGTTGTATATCGCGTCAAAATTTAAACTCAATCAATGAATAAATTTTTGAGTTTTTAAAACTAATTCCAAACCGTTAAATTCATGGGGTTTATATTACTGACGCAAGTAGAGGAATGGTAATGGTAATCTCTTCATAACCACGTTACCGAATTTTCAGTAGCGGTGACTTGTGTCTTTTGGTGTAGAGACATTGACATTACTAGAATACCAATCTTTTACTGTCAAAGTTGATAATGATTGATAAAAAAACGTTTCACGGTTCATATATTCTTTCACTTTCTCATACCTAGGTTTTGTGTTCAGAATTATATTTAAACCAATCCTACCAATATTAGGAATGTGAAGTTTAGGCACTAAAACAGCTGAACACAGAAATTTGAAACACTGACACTCGTAGTAGAAAGTCGGGGATAGTGCATATCGTCGGGAATATTGCAAATCTGCTGACCTAACATTAGTCGCAACCGCGTGTCTGCATAACACCAAACTTTACAAGAAGAACTTGAAACGTAGTATGTTTGCTATTTTAACGACTATTTTCTTCTATTTTTAAACTGAAAATGTTGATTGTACAGAAGATTTTGAAAAGCAATTAGTATGCTGACTGTTTAAATCAAATTTAGACAGGAAAAAGTGAATGCGTCGACGGGACTCGAAACCTCGATCCCTCCCTTAAAAGGGTTCCGTGATCTTCCCTTAAAATTTTGAATTACGTATATGTTGCATAAGTATATATTAAACCTGATAGTTGCTCATTTGGTAGTATGAATACAGAAAATCTGAAATCTCATATTGGCTACATTTGCCAGATACGCGGGCTCTTCCAATACTAGTTAAGCGAGCTTGCTGTATTTCTGACGATATACTATTTTTTATTCTGGGAATACGTTCCTTTTAAAATGAGAACGAGATTGGTATTAATTATTAACTGAGTAACTACTTCTTGCTGATATGCAAAGGTAATTAAAAGTACTAACACAATGTTATTTGTAATTATTTTCGAGTTGGCAACTCGGTTGGACGGGCTTTTTTAATTACCATAAATATACGACATTATACTGTCTATTTCATTATTAGGCTGCATTTCCACTATTGTCATGAGTTCACTAGAACGACAGTATTTTGAATGTTTAATATAGAAATTTCTCGTACAATATTAGAAATTAAATTTGGTTTATGTTAAACAGACTATTATGTTATGTATTTGATTTTTAAGCTTATTTTTGAGCTTTTTCCGAACTCAAATGGGGTTGCATTTTAATTTCAAACTGCAAATAGATTCCCGAAATGAATGTTAAAGATCGTATGTCAACCGGGACCGGCAATTGTACACATCCAAAGGGTTTGCCATTGGTTAAGAATTATCATCAATATACTTTTATTCCACAAGTATGTAATACACGACAAAGGAAATAAATATACACGTATACATGTGAAATTATGTTCAAAAGTGTATACTCTTTGGTCACTTGTACATAAGTGAATATTTTTTTGTGATGTTACTGCCCGCTTGCTTCAGTAGGCACGCAGCCTAACACATGAACGTCTTGAGATATTCAGTTCAAGCTTGTTTTCGTCTCGGAAGGTTAATTTCAAATTTCTACCGGATAGTTCTTCGCTTCATTATGTTCTAAGGGTCGAGATATAACCTGCTTAAGTACCGACTTAAACTACCTACTAATGTGTGGACCCATAAGCGTCCTAAACATGAACATAACTTACAGTGACGTTTTAAGTGACCTTTGTGTCTAATAGGTTTCGAGTATTTGTGACAGTGACGTAAGGCTTGTTTAAAGATAGAACAGTTTTATTTTAGAAATTAGAGGTTTTAATGACTCTGGCCTAAATATCGGTTTTCTTTTTTTTAGGTACGGATCAGCATTTCCGTTTGTTCTTTAGTCTTATTTTTTTTAGATTGTTCATATTTACTATACACATATAATATTGTGTATATTATTCAATAAAGTGTTTAGCGAATAAGTAGTATTCTGGTACGGGACCCTAAGTAAGCGCCTTTCATTCACTGACATTGTAAAGAAGCATCAGTTTATTTGATAGTATGGTAAACCGAAGAAAATTTAAAGATCGGTACAGAAGTGAGGTAAACTCTATTCTGTTTCCTTCACTTTTACTTGTACCATGTCAAAGTAACAGCTTGTCCTCAAAGGGGGATTCGTAAACGGTTTGCCCTTAAGTGAATCTGCTGGAAAAAATATGTACTCACACTGGAACATTGCCAAATTGCGGTTTGAATTTATGAGTATGTTGCTGTGGTTGCAAACGTACTACACTCTGCTATTTTTCGTTGGAAAACATATATACATATATTTTTAAATAGCTTTTTACACAAATATAACTTACAGACTTGTTATTCTTCACGATAATTTATTATTGAACTTAAACTTCGCCTTGCGGCATTCTTAAAGGTTCACATTGATAGTTACATACACAAGTACAATAATAAATATCGTAGAGAAGTACAAGTGTGTTAACAATATGTGGAGGTAACAATAAGTTCCACCAAGTGCCATCAATTAAAAGTACAAACAAATAATCTTTTAGACTTGGTTTTTACTACTCTTAAAATACTTAACTGTGAAGAACTGTGAGAATACCCAATAACCCAATTAAGTTAAACTTACCCAGACTCTATATTGGAGATAATATCATAGCTTCAGGTTTTTAAAACTAAGTTATTAATATCGCTAGTAGGTAAGGAAATTATATTTGTTAATAGCTTATCTCGAATAAATCTTTTATTACATCTTGACACTTCACATTTGCGTAACGAGTAATTAAATCCACAATAACGCTGTTAGCAAAGGTTTATAATTAATTTCAGTAATAAGAGAAATTATTTACTGTATTCACGTTATGTAATGTATCTAATTATGTTTAATCGTACTATAGAACCCATAATAGAAGCTAGTTATGAAAAAGTGAATTTGTAGCGACAGCTCAAACACGCGGTGCGTTAAGTCGGTTCGAGTCCTAAATAACCACCTTCACGTACCATGGTGGGGTTAGTATCTGCGGGGATTTCACTCACGATAATAAAGAGGTTATAACCACTCTTAGTAAGTACCTAGTATTATTAAAAATGAATCTAACATATAATTTGACTTGAATTATCTTTTGTATGAATAAGCTAAGCACAGCATGAATATCTAAGCGTAAGTTGGAATTACGCAGTTCAAATAGGAGACTTGAAAATTTGCATATTATGTGTAGTTATGTGCTGTGCTCTCTAACTCACTACACAGCTCCTAACCTCGCATAACAGTTATCAAAGCGTTGGCGATTTAGGTGTTGGTACTTATCTGGACTACATACGACGATGCGCTCGATCCACTATCAATCTTTTATGTTTGAAAATTCATCATAGCAGCATGGATTCAAAAAAGGACTCGTATTTGTACTTTCTGAAATCAAACATAAAATTATCAGTCGGCCTATAATAACGAGGGCATATACACTGATCAAAGAACAAGTATACTAAAAAAAAGAAAAATATTAATATTAAAATCTATTAATTTAATATTGTATTTTTTGTTAAGTATTAATTAAAACTAGTGAATCGGAAAGTGATATTTTATTACAATTCATGGTTACAGAGGCTACTAGACTCAATTGAAAGTATCACGAGAAGGCGAAATGCAATAGTGTTGTGACCTATCCCAATTTCTAATTTTATCGAATAATTTAAGTAATTATAAAATTTTGTATGAAAATTAACGATGACATTTCTTTATTACTATTTGTACTATAGTCGGTGCATATAACTACTAAAAAGCCCTCGTTATTAGGTATGTGTAAGTACCGCTAAATATGATCACATCCTTGTAGGACACTGTAAAGACATATATCTTATTATAATAGTGTATATCGATAGTGATCATGAACCGCTATGCATCAAAATAAAGAGTCACATTATTTACATAGACAATATTTCTATATAGGGAAAGATATTGGCCCATAAACAGTTCGATCGAATATGAGATGAAAGTAAAATGGACAAGATAAATCGGTATATCGGGCGTCGAATCAAGCACAAACTACTTTATGTTGCGAAAGAAGAAGGATCTCCCTTGAAAGACATTTATGCTCCAGATATCTATCTACGTATTCAGAAAAGTCTAGGGCACGGTTTCATGAAATTTTGAGGCATTATTATGCTAACTTTATCAAATCCATATAAAATTGGAAAGTGGATCTTTAGATGGGAACCCGCAATCAGTCTTTTATAGAAAAAATACTCTGACCACCTGAGGTAATAGATCCGTATAAATTAGTCGAAATTCTCCTTTACGTCTTAGGAAACCACGTAGGATTGTCCGTAGATGGCTCCAATGTCATGCCCCAAGACTTGAAGGAAAATTTCGAATGCTTTATACGAGTCTGCAATACAAGTAAAAAGCTGCAATAACTTTGCAGCTTTACCTACAGAATCCCTCAACAAAGTCCTGTAGATGAATTCTATGCGAGGTGAACTCATTTCTGATACAATAAGTACATGACATTTCACTTATTTCACGAAGTATATGAAAATGGGGAGATGGTATATCTTGATCTTCCTGAAGTTAAACTTGCAATATTGTAAATAATAGAAGTACTTATTCAGAAAGTTAGAAATATTAGTAGGAACCCAGCCAAGTGCCAACGATGCCAGCGCAAAGTGCGCCTCCCCGTACCCGGGGGCTAGACGGGGAGACCGTGGTCCCAACAGCCACATCATCATAGATAACGGTCATCTGGCAAGAGATGGTCCTGGGTCTGCCAGGGTGCGAGGGATTATTATGTTGGCTACTATTTCACCTCTGGCAACTAAAGACCCAAAGACGGTGTACGTTTTAGTAGGTTCATGTCCGACGTAACCTCTTTAATTTCACAGATATTTCCAGTGGTAGTATATTTCATTACAAGATTAAGATGAAAGCAGTTGAATCAACGGTTAGATTGTAGGTTTATTTTAAATAGGAACCTTCGAAATTTAGAATATTTAATTGCAAAATTATTATCTACGAACAGTAACACTACATAGCGGGACGGTCGCATGACAATTTCGCCACAACTTTCTCGAAATATAATTTTGTAGTTTGGAATATCTCATTCATTGTTTGTTCAGGTAAAGTAGTTAATTCGTTTTAATGTTCAAAGTCTACTATTCCGTTTAATGAACTATTCATTGTAATGTTATTTGAATACCAACCGTTTTAAATTATAATCAAAATAAAGACAGCAGTTCAGATTTAATAAGGAGCTTATGTAGTTTTATTTCTTACCAAGTGTTGCCGTTACTAAGGAGGCAGGCAGGAAAGTGAGAGAGGGATATCTTCCTATCATTCACAGATTAGGCACATTCAATAACTTTTGTTATAGCTGCGTTCAAAGAACAACAATTTCGAGATAAAGTATGTTGTTTTATTTTTTAAGTGTATATAAAATCCTCAATCAATCATATGCTTGCATAAATATATACTTTTTTGTTTGGCAACATCCTGATATTCCGATTTACATTAAAAAAGTTGGGAGCCCAGTTTTTCATTTGATTACACAATGCTGTACCTACAAATATTGCCTCGACTTTACTGTCCTAGTACCGCATAAGTTTATGCTTACAATTCGATTACACGATCGTCTTCAGGTCAATACACTACAAACTTTATTCTCTTGCACAAGTTTCAATATGGCTGAGTAGTTTTATTTTGCAATCCGATTGATAAACAAAATGTGTAAAAATATTTAACTTTTATATAAATCTTAAGTTGATTTGAATACACAGGGTTTGTGTTCGCTCAGTTTTAGGTTTCTATGAAAGTAAAACCATTAAAAAAATTCTCACATCTTACAATAAGATAACGTCCTAATATAAAAATGTCAATATCTACTTATACTCGATGTTAGTTATACTAAGTATCAAATCAAACATTAGTAACAGTAGTAGTAGTAACAGGTTTAATTTATGCAGGTGAACATCAGCAACACATGGGTCCTGCCTGAAGAGGGGTTCCCGGTGTTCTATCGCTACTTCAGGGACCGCATCTCATGGTACGAGGCTGATGCAGTCTGCCAGTTTCACCACGCCAACCTAGTTACAGGTGAGTCAGATTCTTATAACTTCTATTAAAATCAATTTTATAAGAACAAAGATTATGTCATAGTAGCAGAGAAGCCTTTAAGCGGGGCGTGAAAAAGCATCTGATGAGGCCGTCAAGCTGAGCGCCAACATTGTAGCACTGAACGTGTTTGCAATGGTGACCCTCTTTCATGAGACTTTGCCTTCAGCTTAACATCAGGCGAGGAGAAGTCAAATTGACGTGCCATAAATAAAAAAAAAAAAAGAAGAGGTGGGAATGTTGTATATAGAATTTGTGACAGATTGAAAGAATTAGAGTAAACCTCCAATAGCGTCAAGCCGACTGACTGACATCCAAGCATAGTCTCGAAAAATCAGCTGCCTAAGTTAAGAAAAAAGATGAATCATATTCAAATTTAGAATTTAGGTTAATTACATTCAACTTTTTCTTCAAAACTTCATTCTTTTAAAAATGATTTAGTATACGTCACAAGTGGCCAGCACGGATTAAAATTATGAAAGTTTAAATGGCTTTTGAAACTTAGTTTGGTAGGTACTCTCTTAAATCATGATCCGTGATTATTTTTGCCTTAGTGAGTGAAATATTCTGTGGATAATTATGAATTTGATAAATAAGGCAGTTATAACTTCGTAAAGTTGGGAGAGGCATGTCCAACAGTGGACTGCGATAGCCCAACTAATTGAAACTTCGTGCAATATCTTATTTCAAACATGATTTTACAAGTGTTATATATGTTTATATGTGAATATGTAATGGAATCTTTGAACTCCGTTTTCGGGAAATGCCGGATTATGTAGAATTTTGCAAAGTTATAAAGGACCGATAAATTTGCGAAGTACTGAGCCGACAAGCTGACAGACTGTAATCTTCAGATTTTAGATATGTGTAGCATGGGTAAAACGTTTACGATATTCTAGGAAATAAACAGACGCGGAAAAGTTTCAATTTACAAACAAGAACATAAACAGGGCGCTAAGATATTGCCTCTAATTTCCGTTCTGAAGCAGATGGGGTATGATCTCAGCACTTTACGATCACAAATTCAACGGATTAGCTATTACACCACCATCGCCGAAAAATCTGTAGGTATGTACATCGAAGTCAGCCAGAAAAGTTAAACAATGACATGAAAAAATTACTTCAATATTTTCTGTAAGCCTGTTGTGTGTGAGTACAACAAAAAGAGGCAGATATATTTCAATATTCCCACGGGCCGTTAGGTCTAATCGGCGGCAATCCAGCCAAGACCCCCATTACCACTGATGGCGCCCTCGACCTTTGTAAGATATAGCCACATATAAACGAACGTGCTGATAACAGATATAAATACATTTTACAGCTTCATACAAAGCATTAAACTGTATCGTGATTTTTTATGCCAATATAGTGTACCAGGAGTACCTACTACCAGAGGTCTTCGGCTTCGGGAGCGTCTCCCTAACTGTTTGTTCCTAAAAATGATAATATTTTCCTGTGTATATATTTTTAGTATTCAACATGTCTCAAAACAAAACAGAGCATTTTATTTAAACGCTAGCGGTATAAGGAGCAGTCATTACGAATCCATAAGCGAGGGTTGGTTGAATCGTGAATGTAACGAGGGTAGACGGCACGTCAGAGTCTTCTGATATTGCACTGATTTCTGTCTCGATTTATATCATTTCAATATCTCAAATTTAAACGGTAATTTCAAACGAATTTTTCAAAATGATCACCCATTTTTTAGCAATTTTCTGATATCATTTGACGACAAAATGTTAATGTTGAACTCATTAGTTAATAAATTCCACGAATGTGTTTGTAGTTTAGTTTTACGTTTTATTTTTTCTAGAATGTCTCGATTTATGATTTACAAATGGACGATAAATTACTCCTAATTCATCGTACATTTGTAAATCTATCGAGAAATTCAAGAAAAAATTGTACCCCCAGAGAAAAATCTTTGCACGAACTCGTTATAATTATGTCTTCGAACTCAAAAAGTTAGATTTTTTTGAAACATTACTTATTCCGTTATGGATTTGGCTCAAAGTCCAAGGTTGGGTACCTTCAGCAACATCAACCATCTCTTTTGATCATACAACAGAGATTGGTACGGTTGAAGGCAACGCAAGGTGAATTAAAATGATCAACTTGACTACAATTCAACCCATAAGCTCTAGACTATGATTTTTAGAGGAAAATAGCATTTGGCACGCTTTGTCTTGCCCGCAATGCACGCAACATTGCGGGATCTCAAAGCACAAGTTAGATAATAACTAGAATTTCTCCCTTTTGGTTGCAAATCGCATACAAGCCGCACCGAGGAAAGCACACAATGAAACATAAAGTGGAAACCAATTATCTAACGCCTGATGGCTGATATAATTACTACACTAGAACGAAAACAGACACTGAAATAACAAGTAGAAATCAATTTACTTAGAGCGTGAGCTGGGAGACTAAATTATTGGAACTAAAACAGTTTACCCGACAGTTATCATTGAAATTTGATAATCCTTGTGTGTTCTACACACACCTATACCCTATACCTATACCTATACCTATACCTATATAAAACTACGATTCCTGTGTGTAACCACAAATTTCTTTCTTCATATTAAATTAATACACAAGAAATACTTTCAAAAACAGAATATACAATTACTAAGCTTACCTTTTCAAATAATGTTGTTTTTACATTAAAAGAACTGACGGAACGTCCCCATTACCCGAGGGCGTCTCATTTACACAGTAAGAGCACCGGTTCAAAATAATACAATACCTACTTATTCTTCTTTGTGTACAGTGAGCCTGTCGTCACTGTAGGGCTCGGAAGATGTCGAACAAATCCTTTGTAATACAACACGCTTTTATTCCCGAATGAAAACTTAGATTAGTTCCGAAATACTGACTCCTACGGTTTCTTTCTTGAAATTGAAGGAGGGTAATTAAAGACTAACTTAATATTATTCTATCTAGGTACTATTTGCTGGTAGAATATTGCGAAATGTGAACCTGCTGTTATTGGGGCATTTGAGATGTGAAATAGCCCAATGATCGATCAGTAATTTTTCACTACAATCAATGAATTTTTTTCAAACTCGATAATTCATCAGAATGTAAACCAATGGTTCATAATACTCCATGCACTCATATTACTAGCAGGCACGGTTATCGGTTGAGTCTAGCCGCCTCTCGATAAAACGCCACGAACAGAAGGGGTAACTGCAAACACAGTGATGAAGTTTCCAAGCCAGTTTTGGCTATGGCGACCAGCTACTGTTGTTGAGCTGGTGTGGTTACTGACGCTAATGCTTGACACGGTTAATGTATCCAATTTTATTGGTGAAAGTCCTCGAGTTGGTACTAAATATGACCAGTATTGGAAAATAGTTTACTTTTCAGTTGGTCCCTCTTTGTACGAAGATCTCGCCCTCGTTACTCTTCAAATGCAGAGACATTTCTGTGCACCTGTTCCCTCCGTTCTGAGAAAGTCATCCCTATATGTTTTTCATCTTCATAATGTTTAAAACTCATGACATGCACGGGCATATTGTCAGTATAAAGCTTCATTAATATTCCGACCAAGAGCGACGTGCCTTAACATAATAGGAATATGATTTTAAACCGAATCATAACTTTTAGCCAGCGGGCTGCGTACAAATACAATTGTTCATTATGACCAATTCTTTCACAAGAAATGTCTCCTCCTTGGCTTATTTTATTCAAGTATCTAGTTAACAGTCTTTCGGAAAAATCTTTGTGTAAATTACCTCTCCAACATTGAATATTAACTTTGCGAATCAATTATTATTTACCAAGATATATGTATAAAATTTATATTTATGATTTTTTGGTACTGACATTACGGATGGATTTTACGTTTTGCAGAGGTATATTTTGCTTAATGAGCTCATTTAACTGACAGTTTTAAATTATAAGTAATGGCGCAAAGGGGTTTTTCAAACGTCAGGCGTTTCATACAGAGGAAAAGTCTTATAAAAATAAGGAAATTTTTTGACGACATCTGTGACAATGTTGTCGACTGCTTAGTAGAATATCGAGGGTTTGACTCCCACTCAATGTATATATTTGTATTTGTACTAGTTTGTAGTTTATCTATTGACAATATCGAAATATTGCAGTTAGATCAGTTGTTGGGCTATTTAGGGCTCCAGCTGTATTGTTCGTATGACAACCGGGACCGACGACTTAACGTGCTCTCCGAGGCACGACCAGCCCATGCCATATTTATGTATATAAATATTTGCACTGACTGGTAATCGAACCCTCCTGCGTAGCAGTAGCGATCACTACCGTCACTCTACAGAGGCTGTCACACAAATAGGTAAGTACATCGATGCTAAAACCAGAAAACATCACTAACTTAATTCCAGTCATGCTCTTTCCATGTAATCGGATGTACGGTGTATTTACGATACCATTCATGAATATTAAGACCAATTTTTATGACATGTTAGGATAAATTACCTGAAATATGCGGTACATGCTCCCTCTTCATCTTTACCGTTCATTATGAAACACAGCACGTGTTTCATCCTGAACCTACACGTACACATTCAAATGAACGAGCTCCAAGGGTACGACGATAAATGTTTTTTTTATATTCCACATTTTTATATGCCAGAAGGGGTAACAGATGTGTATTAACAGTCACATTTCTCTGTTTTCGTCTTCCGTATTAGTAGGAGGCAATTATTTATAGAATCGTACTGATATTGTGAACTACCTTCGGCCGCGGCTTCACCCGCGTGGATGTCGATTTTTACGTTTTTTTGACCAAATACTTTGGTTCTGGCTCAACCGATTGCGATCAAACATTTCTCTAACCATTAGTTAGTATTCGGTCCCACGTAATAGAAAATAAGCCTATTGCCGTATTCTTGGTACCTACTATTGTTGAGTCGTCAAGTCATGCATCTGAGGCTGCGTCTGGACTGTAAGTATATATTAGTCAAAATTTGTTAAACAGCATTTTATTGTACAACATCGTATATGGAAGATGCGTGGCTTTGCGATGTTTCATACAGATCAAAGCTGAAAAGATGATTGAACTTTGACGCAGTGGTAGATTATTACTGACATAACACATAATGCAAACTAGGAGTCCACTTTGTGGTGAACGCGACTGCCACGCTGGACGCTGGGTCTGACTATTTGCAATGGTTTGGTTGGGCCTCAGAGACGTTAAA
This sequence comes from Pelosia muscerda, assembly GCA_963691645.1. NCBI lineage: Eukaryota > Metazoa > Arthropoda > Insecta > Lepidoptera > Erebidae > Pelosia > Pelosia muscerda. The sequence continues at coordinate 14,789,644 of OY829100.1, forward strand.
CCGTCGTCGATCCCGGTTGTTATGCGAACATAGCACTTGTTACTATAAACTGATTGTTGACGATGATGATAACGATGATCGCAACCGGGAAGTTACTCAAGCAGATAACTTTTAAGCATGTTATCCCAGTGTTGTGAGAGAGAGAGAGAGATTCGCGTTTCCAATCCTATAAAAACCTTAAAAATTACGATGGGTTTTGTTGTGCTGGCATCCTAAGAAAATGGATCGGTCCCCGGCTGACATTACAGCGTTTCCTTATATTGCTCTAGAGACTGTACTCATCGAAGAACGCGATACAAAGTTGAATTTGTTTTATGTTTATTTCTTGTTGTTGTCGTTGGTATATAAGAAACTAACTACGCGCCGCGGTTTAATGCGGTATTTATATTTTTGTGATAGAAGTGAAGGTGAACTCAGAATAAAGTTAGCTTTAAAACTCATATGAAACCCACAAAAATCACTAGGTTATAAGGTTAACTGAAAAAAAATAAAAGCCCGTATTAAAACCGGTGGTCCATTTGCTAAAGTAGTCTTTAATTTATTTTTAATTAGCTGACCCGCGCAACTTCATCTGCGTCACCCCGTTTTTGCATCATTTTTCATTCCTGCTTCGTACCTGTTGATTATAGCATAATGTTATAGACATTAATTTTCTCTTTAACCATTCTATCTATTAAAAAAACCGCATCAAAATCCGTTGCGTAGTTTTGAAGATTTAAGCATACAAAGGGACATAGGGACAGAAAACCCGTCTTTATTTTATACTATGTAGTGATAAGTGCCCTTTAATAGTCTATACTACACAGAATAGATAACTTTTTAATTTCGAATATTGAATTTCTAATATGAGGACTTGCTCTGCATACACTGATAATACCACGTACTTCATTGTTATGTAGATAATACGATACATAATTCCGTACACGTCTTTCAATTATAGGTATACAAAAACCGTGATACTTTACTTCCCGGATTTTAAATGCGTTCCTCATACTTGTATTTGTGAAATCCCTTCGCCTCAGAAGATCGACTCTTATCTTAATGACGTTAAGACTCGGATGAACGAGTTCCCAGAGTTTCCTTGACAACTTTGTACACAAGTTACGGAGATGACGGTGTATTGTTCGAGTTTTAAAGGTAGGTATGTAGTATGTACGCAAACGAAATCGTATGCAAATAACGTGCTGAATATTTGATAAAAAGCGAGTCGAACTCGCGCTCAGAGGGCTCCATATTATTTTGTATGAATATTTATGAATGAAACTATTGCGAGAACTCTTGGAGTGTCAGTCAAGCCTCAAAGGTTTGAATTATTTATATTTGAAAAGTTTAGATAAGTTTAAAATAAGTTACTTAATTTTATATAAAATTTATCTTCAGCCATTTGTGACACGATCGAAACTTTTATTTGGATATGACAATTTAAAAATAAAATATTGTGTATCTAATTCTTTCGTACCGCGGTAGCCTAGTGGTATGGGTGGTGGACTGCTGAGACGATGTCTCGGGTTCGATCCCAGGTTTACCATGGCACACACCAATGACTGCGATGCTTTTCGAAGTTATGTGTGTATTTATCGCAGGTTTATAAGTGCCCGGTTGATGGCAATAGGCTCGCCACTTATTACATTGGGACCTAAATATACACTGGCGAAATGTGGGTGCTTGTACCTCTGCCTACCCCTTCGGGGATATAGGCGTGATAGTATAAAAAAAAAAAAAAAAAAAAAAAAAAAAAATAATTCTTTCTTTTATCATCATAAATAAACAGACTGCATCGTCGGTGTGGCAGAGGTAAGGAGTTCGGTTTGATTCTTATGTTGGTATTATTGTGGTCATCTGTTATTAAATTATCGGTAGCATTATTCTAGCAGCTAAGTTTAAGACTTACTACTTGTACTTTAGAGTTCGAGGTTACCTCTCCAATGCCTTTGCCACCCGATGTTGATGTATTGACCTATTTTTGCTGCCGTAGGCAGAGGTTTGGAGCTTTTAGTAAATTTTCACTGCTTAGCGAAGGCACTGTCTATGTTACAAAAATATAAGTATAATAAACTCTGAATGTTTCCGAAGCTAGCGTAATATAGGTATAAGCACGAATTATGAACCTAAACTGTGCTCTAAATGTGCTCTATATGCATAGTATATATTTTTGACTGTCTTTTGAGGGTTGCACAGATTGAAAGTCTACCAAACACAAGTTATATATTAGATTAGGTATATACAGTCGGGATCCTATAAGCGGGCCGTGAAAAAGGCATCTGATAAGACCAACAACCTGAGTGCTACCATTGTAACACTCTACATGATTGTTATAGTGACTCTCTTTCCTGAGACTTGTCATCACCTTCCCTTAAGCCGAAGTGAAGTCAAATTGACGTGCTCTAAGTATCAAAAAATATAAAAACAATCCGCGCGCACCATGACTTCTCGTAACTTAAGCCCGAGCACCGTGGTATAGTTAGGTATGGTTTCCCAGCGAACCAAAACAACCTTCTTTACTGCACAATAAAAATTCAAGTAGATCGGTTTGGCATTCGTCCACCAATTGAGGCTTTGTGGCCCTTTTATGTGGAGCTACTACGATCGGAAACGAAAATCAATCAAAATATTTAAATGTATAGAACACTTCAGTATTAAAATTATTCAATAGATATCGGATAAAAATGGAATTTATCAATTTTATTGGTTTTAGAGGATCATTCTCACTAAGTTTTGATTTTTATGAATACCTTCTAAAATACTTTTCACGGGTATAAGGTAAGGTATACTTATGGTTTATATTGTAGTGGGGTTCAGCAAAAGGATATTTATGACCACAATTTGGGCAATAATATTGTTTCTATTCCACCTATATTACACTTGTTCTAAAGTTCCAAGAGAAAGTTGAATTAGCCTTGAATACATTACTAATTCACAGGAAAACATGCACCGTTTTGTAATACGAATAAGCCTGTAACTCTTTACAGTACAGTGGGCTATAGCTTATATGGGCTTCTATGTACTCCATAGTACGACAATTAATAAAAGAATTTATTCAGATCGCAATTATCAGTTCTCCGGACATGACGAACTTCTCCCCAATATTTGTATTGGACATGCAATATTAAAGTATTGTTATATTACATTTTGGGAGGTCAATATGACATTATATTGACCTCCCAAAATATAATAAAATGCGGCTAACCCGAAACGGTATGGGCATGGTAGGGCACAATTTCATATAAATTCCATTCGTAGAATGATTTGAGTAAAATAGTAAGAGGAATTCGAGTTTATTTAGTTATTGTTCGAAAATGATTGACTTCGGCACATAAATCAGATGTGTATCGACTCTGAAAGGTTTGAACTTCATACCTAAATGTTTTTTTTAATTCCTCCAGAAGTATTTTATTCGTTATAACAAATTTTGTTTGCTTCGTTTCGGTAAATTTTATGCTTCTATGCTTTGGTTTCAAATAATTTTTAGAAACTGTATTAAATATTCTTCGACCCTCGTAGCTAGGGTGCAAGTGCTATTCAGCTGGGTGCTATAAATGGACTACACAATTTTTGAGTCATACCAGAAAGGAATGACTCAAAAATTGTGTACTCCATTTAGAGCACCTATGCTTACTTACTTTAATTACATTAATTCCAAAACCCATTTTATATAAATTCATGTCGGTTTGTGTGTTTGTCCGTTTGGCTGCTGGCTCGCGATTGACGGAAAATCTACTGAAGAGATTTTAATGCAGTCTTAATGAGATTTAAAATATGATGATGATTCAAAGTAATAATAACTGATCCATACGAGCGAAGTCACGGGTATGAGCACCTGTACCCGAGCCACTGGGCTCGAAGAATAATTTTTGGCGGATACTATCTTATAGACCACTGGACCTGATTACAAGCCTATATGTCTATAAGAAGATTACTGTTACACATACAACTAATATGTATGCAAAACTTTAAGACTGCTTGGCATTAGAACTAAAAATAAAGAAATCTCTTACCCGAGGCAGTATTGCCCACAATCACGTCTTAACGTAGATAAGATAAAACGTAGATTTGACGGCGCTTGAAAGAAATTTCTATGCAAAAGAATATCTTCTTGGGGATTTTGCAAATAGGCTTTAGTCGATGAGTGCGTTAGGCAAATGGTGCTTTAGTAAGACTGTTCTTGTTATCTGGACAAACAGGGGCTTTTTGCAATCATGAAACCCTTTTTGGAAAGTAAATGAGTATTGGTCGCATTTAATTTGGAAAAAAATTGTAAAGTAGTTATGTCTGTATATTCGAAATACTAAATAATAAACTTAGGTTATGTTACCCTAATTCCAAGCGCAATTTTTTTTAAATTCATGTCGGTTTGTGTGTTTATTTATTTGGCTGCTAGCTTGCGATGGATAGAAAAACTACTAAATATATTTTAATGCGGTCTTGACCAAATTAAAGTTTTTGAAAGTTCTATAGGCGACTAACATTCTAAATGGCAATAACTAACATCCATACGTGCGATGTCACGTCTATCAGCATATTGTCCATACAAATTCTAAAGTTGCAATTAGAAAATCGAGATGAATGGGAGCGTAATAGTAAACCTGTTAAGAGTTTACGAATCACGACTTTGTATAAAACCTTTTTCATTGAAAAGTCGACTCCATTTGCATACTTCAACCATCAATAAAATTAATAAAAGTTATACTTGTGACCCTACTATAACTTATCTTGGTCAATACACCATTGTAAACACTGTTAACTACTGGGAATGTTTTGTTCTACCAACAATGTTGCTGAACGCGACATTTTATAAACATTTGTCCATACTTTTGGTCTCCTGATGCGTGGTCAATAAAGTAGGTACTCGACCAAGGAAGCTATCATCGTAAACTATGTCAAATTCAAACATCAAATCAATAGCACATCCAATTTTGATGAAGATAGCTCGAGTATCATGCCTATTAGAATTCAAGTCACATAGGGTGGGGGCCGGCGGGGCCCACAACCCCTCTCTGAGCCTGATCGTAGGTCTGAGATCTCGAACGTGAGCCCCTCGGGTAACAACCTTGTGAGGCTCTGTAGTTTACGACTTACTGTCAAATCCTATTTCTGTTTGTAGTTTGGTGTTGACAAATGTTTCTTATGAATTATATTTAAGGAGGTTCGTGCGGTTCGCCGTAAAAAAGGGTAAAAGGTGAATAAATAAGGTGATAAATAAATCGAATGATAACGTAGAATAAGTTTTTTATAAACTGAGCCCATCCATTACTGCTCTGCTGGACTGTAAGAAGCTAGGGTAAAGTTCAGATGCTGATGATTCCAAAATTGGAGATAGCAAGGAGAGAAACACGGATGTGAGCGAACATTCCATTTTATTACAACTTCTTTATGAAAAATAAATAAAATGAGACTACAAAATTTAATATCATGAATTGCTAACAGGTAATAACAACATAACAAATAATTCAGAAGATTACGTAATGTTTAATTAAATTTTGAGGCATTAATATGCTAACTTTTTCACTTTCCAATTTAAAAACGATTACGTAATGTTGTCACTTCTACTATAATATGAATAAACATGCAACATTTCATATTTTTATGAAGAGTTTGATACATACTATAGATCTAAACGTCAAATCAAATAAAATAATTATAATTATATAGGTACCCAAATACTTACATGGAGTGGTACTGAACCCGAATCCGCAAATGTAGCAGCATGTACAAATTGTAATAAACCAATACCACTTACCGTTACAACTTTTTATTAATTTCCCGGGAATGCAGATTCACATAAATAAATTCGTTCCCACGTGAACAACGTTCCCAAATTCACGAAATTATAACAATTTATCCCCTACCCTAAAAGTTAAAGCCGCCTCTGTTATATATAACTCGAAAAGTTTCAAAGAACCATTTATCTGCCCGGAAAAATTCCAAATTATATTTCTTTCTGGCAATTCTTGATTGTAATTGAAAGTTCCGATGAAATATAAAGGCTAATTCATTTTCAAGTCAAACAAATCGCTCTGCTAATTTAATTGATGGAACGTGTTTTTCTCGGAAACAGACCAATTCTGTCTATAATTATATTGACTTCTTCTTCTTCTTAGAAGATTATAATAATGATTCGTTTTTGAACATATATTGAGGACCTCGAGGATTTTAAGTGCACAAACCTGAAAACAAACCATCACCGTAGTTGACCCTATGTTTTAAAACACATTTCACATTTGTAACGCTACACCTAAAGTAGTAACTTGTTTTTAGTACTATATATTATTTACGCCAGTACACATTACAAATTATAACACTACTATCTGTTGTACTATCCGCGGCTCCGCCCTTCTTCTGATCCCGTTTACGCTGCTTCCTTCCGAGCATTTTCATATTTGTTCACCTTTTAAACCTTGTTTGGACTTCCACGAATAATTAAAGACTAAAATTAGCCAAATCGGTTCAGCCGTTCTCGAGTTTTAGCGAGACTAACGAACAACAATTCATTTTTATATATATAGATATATACGCCAAAACAGTATATATTATTGAACACAAATGTATCATAATAATAACATTGTATCATAATAATGAAGTATATATTAAAGCCTTTCTTCTGCATAGTCTTCCGGACCGCTATTTCGAGTAAGCTCGACGCCAGCGTGTCTAGCAGCCACCTTGACAAAGAAAAGTTTTCTTTATTAGTTCCGTTCTCAGCGGGTAATAAGCACGCCGTCGTGGTTACAATACTGGTACTTGTTTTCATTGCAATTTCTTGTGAAATTCCAAGTGAACAATTTATTTTCACTAAGAATTTATCTTAAGTATAAAAATAGTTTAAGTACTAATTGCGTCTGTAAGATACGGTATAAAAAGTAATGTAGGTAGCCCAAATTCAAGGTCAAAGGTCATATTGTTCTCACAAACTCGAGCTCTAGAGTACTAGCTTCGGATGTCACCGAGATTGACGCGTATAAAGGGGTGTGCCTAAAACTACCACAAAATAGTCATTCTTGTGTGACCCACTCGAGAGCAAAGTCTGCGTCAGAGCCTCTTCCGTCAGTCAGCAGATCTACTGGAAGTATGGCAGCCGAGGTTAACTTGGGCTCCATAGATAATAACATAACATAACATAACATAAATTCACGCCATTATCCCCGAAAGGGTAGGCAGAGGTGCTAGCACCCACATTTCGCCAGTTTATGTTTAAGTCCCAATGTAATAGGTGGCGAGTCTATTGTCATTAACCGGGCACTTATAAACCTGCGATAAATACACACATAACTTCGAAAAGCATCGAAAGTTATTGGCGTGTGCCATGGTAAGCCTGGGATCGAACTCGAGACCTCGTCTCAGCAGTCCATTACCCATACCACTAGGCTAGTAGTGATAATCTACAGATGTAGTATATCTACAAGTAAATATTTACAAGTTTGCTTTAACCCTCCACTTAACGTTGAAACTCCTTCACATACTTCATAAATTTTTAACCCTGCATAGCGGGGTACGTCCGGTAGCCGTTAAATCAACCAATCATTTATTTCTATCATCGGCACGGCACAATGTGCTTGATCGAGGTCATAATCTATTAATCTCCCTATAAAAGGCGGGTGGGTGTCCGCAGTCACGTTGGATGTATATAAATGGCGTGTCAGCGGCTACTCTTCGTAAATTTCTCAGCTTCTCGTAGCTAGATTGCATGTATTTATTATTAAAATCCAACTGACTTGAGTATCTCAATCCGTTTATGTAAATTGATGGTAATGCGCTTTGTAGTTAAGGGATCCTTTGAAAATCGCAGTGTCTTGAAAAGAAATACTTCATTAAGATGCTTTGTTGATTATATTTTTTGTTAAGGAGCTGTTTTTAGGTACCATTATTGTATTTTACTATATTATCGTCAAGTGCGACTAAGCCTTTCAATAAAGCTAACATTTTGGTGAGGTAGGACGTAATGATCGCTCGTCCCAATGAGCATTTCGACTGGGGAAGTATCTCCGTCCCGCAGAACACCGCGGCTGATAATAACCTTGTGTTGTTTCCGACGATGAGTGGAATCGACGGAGCTCACTAGAGAGATTTTCTGCTGTCAGCGTGGGCAGCCCAATTTGTCTCCTTCGCTGGCAGTACAGTAGTTAACTTAACCTTCACCCCCCGCCCTCCCCGTCACCGCTTCAAGAAAGGCATTATAAAGTTTCTATTGGGTCGGCAGCATGAGAGTGACGTACTCGGTGTTGCAACAACTTTTCATTAGTGCGCGGTGTGCTTGTCTGCCACCTAGGTGGTATAAAAACAAAACGAAAAGGAATGTTTCCTAGGAGCATATCCACCATAAAAAATTACTATTTTTTGTTTCCTTCAACGTGAATAGTTCAAAACGTATAACAGAAAACTCATTATCCTTTACTTCAATGAATAAATGATGACTCATTATACAAACATAAATGAACCCGTAATAACTCTATGTGAACCAAGTCGTTAACAATATTAAACCAATTACATTAACTCTTAATAAACATTCCTCTTTTTAATACCAGTATGATAAATAAGTAATTGCCAATAAAAAGAACACTATGCTTAAGACCTCCCCAATATTGTGTAAAACTACGGCAATCAACTTCAATAACGTTTTAATGTATATTGCTGAAATTCAGTGAATATAACAGCAATTCAAGTTTGTTGCTTCAAGCCCTTTACAGTTTACTGTTCAAGCTTTTTACAGAGTATTCAAAATCTATATTGATGCCTGCTTAAGATGATATTACGGTTATAACTGTTGAACTATGTTCAAAGCACAGGTGGTCAGATGATATGCACCAGCTCGTGTTATTTGACTAAGACAGTTTTAAGATTGCGACAGTAAATCGATAAGATAAGCGATGTAATCGATAGCCGATGGTAGCCTTTCTCTCAAGAAAAGTAAACACAACACTAAGTGCCTTGTTTACTTATGTTTTCGGTTCAGTTAAACTAAAAATTCTTTAATTTTGAAATATAACAATGTTAAAACTGAAGTTGGTGAAAGTTTAGGTACTTTCACAAACTAAAATCATACCACCTAAAATGACGGTAAAATGATTTTCCTCCAATATGTGGGATATTCTAATTAAGTATAATTGTAACTACTAAATGATAAAAAAAATATTCATTCTCTATGTGTTTAATAGTCATAGGTTTCCAACTGGTCTTCAAAGGACTGGCATAGGATGCACTGTTGAGCAACGAGGTTGCACGCTTCGATGTCCTTATTGCTCGAAGGGTTGTACTGTACAGTCGAGTTATTTTTACGAGTACAATGGCGGTTAGCAGGAAAATAAATTAATAACTGTTATGAAAAATACCCGTGACACGGATATTGATTGTACGGTAAATTTATTGCCAGAAGTAAAATTGGTTCTCCGAAATTTGTGAAAAACAAGGTAGAAAAAGTTAAAATTTTGTTTTGTTTTCGAACTGAGAGAAAAACCTTCGTCAGAGCTATGTTTAGTGAGCACAGAGTAGGGTCCTGTACATACAATGTCCTGTACAACCAAACGTTATTTTAAATAAATTACTGAAAATTACGACTAATTCGTCCTTATACGAGTATGTGGCTTTTTCATGTTGTTTTTTATTTCTTAGGTTGTAATAGCACCTACTTGTGCTAGTATTCTGGGCACGTTACAGGTTAACAGCGTACAGTAAACGTACGTATTACGTAAGTACGTACGTGTATGTATGTGCAGATTCTACACTGTTTTGAATTATTCTTATTTCAATATCATAGAAGGCTGGCTACCTACGTTTGAGATTTTATTACACTCATCCTACTAATATTATAAAGGCGAAAGTTTGTTTGGATGGATGGATGGATGTTTGTTCCTCTTTCACGCATAAACGGCTGGACTGATTTGGTTGAAATTTGGTACAGGGGTAGATTAGAACCTGGAATAACACATAGGCTACTTTTTATCCCGGGAAAAGGTTCCCAAGGGTTGCGGGAACGGGAACAAAATTCCACGCGGGCGAAGCCGTGGGCATCAGCTAGTATAATATACAATTGCCGCATGCAGTTACCATTTCAAATATAGTGGGTACACCACTCATAAAAACGTTTTTAATAGACCTGATATGCATACATATGTCTTACCTTTCTAATATGTAGGGAGATAAGAAAGGCTTCGAGAACGAACACTTACCGAATTTAGGATGCATGGTTTTTACGATCTATAAAAGTCTGTTTACCTTCTTTCTCCAACAAAATTCACTTACCTCTAAATATTTGAAAGGGTTTTTATCCCTGAGCAAAACACGGTATCACGCAAAATGACTTGCGCTTCTATATAATTTCCTTGAAAACTTGTTAGGGGCACAACACAACGAAACTCATCTAAAATAACCAAAGTTCCGCATTCGCTTTTAAAGTCCTTCAGTTTTTCCATTCAATGTTTTTACCGATATTCGTGGATATCCATGGATATCGGTATGGAAACGTGTGTGAAAGAATATTTGCACTGGCTGCAAAATCATTTCATTGATCAGCGTCGATACGAAAATAGGCTCGGGTGATAGGCTTTCAGAGCTTTTCCATTTAGTTCCGCAGCTTGGGTTCGGGCAATCCATGCGAGCTAACATTGTCACAGATTTTGTTATGGAACTATGATTTATGTATTTTTTACTTTTATTAATTGAAGTAGTGATGGAATGTGATTTCCCATTTAAATTCAGATAGTTACATCCCTTAACTTTTAGAAAACTGCAACCGAACCGCATTACTTTATTTAACCTATCCTGATAGTACTAGATAGAATATAGATGCATGACTGTTATGATAGAAAAGGTTTACCGCACCTTCTGAAGGGTTTAAATAGTAAAGGCGTTGGGCCTGATGACTCTCGACAGAAAATTACAAAAGAGGATTTCAGAAAGAGGTAAGGAATTTAGAAGAGCAGTATACTGCCACTCAATGTTAGTATTAAATTAGATAGTTGTACGTACTTCTTCCGTTAACCGGGTCCTTTCTTAGAAAATGTTGTATAGTGTGACTATGGTAGGTTGGTGGTACCAAATTGCTTATGGTCACTTTTAAGGTTTGAGATAGGACAATACTAAAGTAACATGATGTTGTGTTTATTTTCTGCGAATTTGATTATAAAATAGAGAAAGTATATCGAGTGAGTGCTACACTATTTATGTCAGAATACCTTTTTGACATCAATGACTTTGATAAGGGTTATATCTATATACATAATTGATAATACACTTGTACTTCTCCCCTGTATTTATTACTGTATATAACCGGTTTCACCTTTAAGAATACCGCAAGTGAAACCCGTTAGTTACAGTTATAATTAATACAGTGGAGAAGTACAAGTGTGTTATCAATTATGTATAACAATAAGTTCCACCAAGTGCCATCAATCAACAGTATACTTAATTATTTCTATATTGTAATGAATGAATCCGTGTGGTAATAGAGAAAGAATGTCACCATAGCATCTCATCTGAAGGGTGTTGTAAGAAAAATACGCAAATGATATCACTACAAGAGAAGGAAAACTCGAAATAAAACCATGTGCCAGCCCGTCTGGCCAACTTGAAAATAGAAGGCCAAAGTTTCCCAATATTGCGGGAGGTTTGTGTGGGAGGAGTGAACTGCGATGGTATAACTAGGTGATTGATTGAATGAATGAATATATAGTTGATAGGTTAATGGTTTAACAAAGAATAAGGAGTGTAGGTATATAATATTTTGGTTTTATGTAGCTAAGTACTTAGTTGATGGTAACATTAGAGGAATGCCCCATATATTACTCTGGCAACCCTACTTCGCAAGTACTATTTAATCGCTACAAATGAGGCTCCAAAATGGAACGGTAATGCTCTTTATGCCCAACCTCCTGTAAAATAAAACTTAATTGCACATTTAATAGCTAACGTCACTTTCGTGTTTCGCAGAGAAGGTAAATCCCCTGATATTTACTCTGAAAACGGAGTACACGTAGAATGAGAACCTGTAACATCGATTTACAATACAGTAACCTTCCATTTTGTAGCTTAATTTATTTTCTAATTTTACGAAGCCATTATGAACGGTCTCTTTGTATGAAACTGAAAGAAATTAGTACTAGAAGCAATTTGGTACTAGAAAATAAATTTATTGATTCAATTAACTAACAAACATGTTGAGTCGACTTTACCATTTTCTCTTATAATAATTTGTTCTGAAACATCTTACAAAAACCTATATAAAAGATCTAGAAAAAATTCTACTGTAGGTTGTTAAGTAAATACATACCTACATAAAAACACAATGCATAAAAATACATAACTAAAAATTTACTTCGCCTAATGGTAAACTGTAGGTAAAGTCTCAGGAAAGAGAGTGACTGTTACATTTACCAAAAATTTGCACTTAAATAGAGACTCTCAGCTTGGCGCTATTTTCAAAAGTAATACTTTTTTTTTATTTATGGCACGTCAATTTGACTTCACCTCGCCGCTGACTTCACTTTAAGCTGAAGGCAAAGTCTCTTGAAATAAGGTCACCATCGAACCACCAATACGAATACAAATCGAAATCGCATCGCAACTTTTCACTAGGCAGTCGAAAGCTCTAGCACCACGGCATAGAGACATGACAGTAATACACTTAGCAGTAGTTAACTGGACCTATATCACACCCAAAACAATCCTATAGTTACGTACGTATGTATATAATATCCGTAGCAGGTTATGGTCGGTATGCGGGCACTCTGTCGGCCGTAATCTAGTTTATTAGCGGGTGTAAGGCTAGGTGCGGCTTTATTAACGTTATGTATAGCCTGTCCACTCGCGTAAAAGGTGTGTCCACCATCGATCGACTATTTTAGTCAGTCCCTTTATTAGACTTAAGCACGGTGTTAAGTCACCCGAATGAGTTTCATAAACAGCACCCTGTACATTGAAAGGTTGTTTAAAAGCTGGGAGCAATAAGGGTTAGTTAGGGATGTGTTTTGAAAGTAATTTAAGAGATTTTGCAACCAATTTCTAAATATTGTATTGTGAAATAACTGAAAGCTGAACTGATGCAATGCATAAACGTTATCCGTCGTTAAACGTTGTCGATGGGAGGAATTTTTACCCTTGATTTTTTGATTTGCTTGGTCCCTGTGCCCGATGTCTGTAGACTACTTTTTGTTATACTTTTAAATATTTTTGTACCTACATATTTATTTTATATTTTTTATTTCGGTGAATAAAACTAGTATTGTACACTAATTATTATGCATATAATTTGCTACTATCTTATGTTTTATCTATTTATTTCATATCAAGTTGTTTAAATGAAGATCACTGCAATATTATAATGTACTTACCATTTCCATCTAATGCGAGTGGCATAAATAGTATCTCATGTATAACACATTTATGTATTATCAGAACATCTATCCGTATTTGATGGATTCTATCAAATATAGATTTGAATACTGATACTTGGAAATTATCTTCTGAAACTTCGTTCTTTACATTTAGAAATAAATAGTCAATACTTTACAATTTCCACATTAAGACCGAATATCACAGTGGGCGAAATGTGGGTCTTTTATACATCTCTGCCTACCCGTTCGGGGAATACGGGCGTGACCATAGGTATGCATAGTATGTATGTATGTACTCGTATGTAGTCAATATAAAATTGTACGTAGCGCTGTTTATACCCGAAGTAAGCATAACTATTATACCGGTTGATTTTATAGTGGTTTTGGAAAAAAAGATTTTGGCCACAATTTCGATAGTAAAATCGTAAGGAAGTCCTAATTTGGCGAAAAAACTTTTTTTTTTACACTTCCAATACATTTTCTGTTCACCTGTACATTATTGCCATACATAAAGTAATTTTTTTTTCTTTCAAAATTAAAACTTTCAGTCGATTTTGCTACCGAAACTGTGTGTGAAACAAAATATTCTTTTTCCAAAACCACTATAAAATCACCGTGTATAGGTGCAGCTGCTTTTGCGCGTTTTCTCTTTTTAGGTGTGCTCAATATTGAACAACGCACTGTTAGACGAATAACTAAAAGAAAAATATGATGAGACTGGCACAGAAGAAAATAAACTTCACACACCAAAAAAGAGAAAACGACCAAACCAGTCGCGTCAAAACGGCCATCATAGCGTGCCGCAACTAAAACTTATGTTATAGGTTTCAGAATGCGGATAGAGATATACTGAGATACATATTATAAGTATAACTAATTAAATGTATAATAACATGTTAAACCTGCAAAAACACGATGTAAATATACATATTCATGCATACAGATATTTGCACTGAGCGAGAATCGAACCCACCTTTTGACTTAGCAGTCGTTTAATAGTTTGTTTAGTCAAAAACATATGAATATCTAGGATACACCATTACTTGAAAAGTAGTAGAGCCAATTTGGATAAATGAGATCTGAAGAATCGTCTCAGATCGAGTTACTGTCGCCATCTTGAATACATCTAAGCTATTTGTTACAGATATATTTCCTTATAACCCGGAACATGCCGTTTATCCCCATTACTTGTTCGTCAAAAGCTCTGCCATGTCAAATATTGAAGGGTCGCTATAAGCTGAGTGTGCATAAAGATTTTTATGTTGAAATGACAGTGATATATGACAAACAAGGATCGCGTAGTTGAGTAGAAAAATGGAAGAATGTCAAACTTGTTAGTTATTTTGAAATCTATATAAATAAAAATAAAGCCGGAAATATGTTGCTTAGCGCAAAACTCGAAGATTGCTCGAACAATTCTCGTAATTCTTTTTTTTTATTCGTTCCTTGAACTCTACGGAAAATTTTTATGGAGCAGCGGATGCCATATTATATGCTATATACATTTGCCATATAGAGAGAATCAAATTCAAATGGTAATTTTAACTCGTCATAATATAAATTTTTATAAAAAAGATATTCATTTGGAATATCAAAGCCTTATCAGAGGAAAACAATCGCACAGACTAAACATAAACCCTCATCATTTTATGTCCTAATTTGAAGTACGGTATACTTATATCTCATAAGAATTCATTCGTAAATTAAATTTAATTCACGCTATGTAATTTTATTCCTACAGTGTACGATACAAAATGATGTTTCCTATGTTTCTGCCTGTCCATTGTCTGCTCGGATACAGCAGTACCTATATCAAAATGGCTGACAGGAGTATTTTATTGGAGTACCGGAAATATGAATCCTGGGTATTTAAATGTGAAGTGTGGACTCCATGAACAAAAGATTACAGGCAGCAATAGTACTTGTAACTATACAATTTTACAGTAACAAATGAAATAATGATAAAAAATAACAGCAGATCAATACAAGATTGATAGCAGGTGGGACCTATTTGTAAATAATAAACCGAAAGATAAATAGTGGGTCCCGCTTGCTATCAAACTTATTTCGGTCTTTTCAGCAGCAGTAAGGATTCGTATTTTCTAATAATACACTTTACTAATTACTAATAATAATACAAACTTAAAGGCCTATCTCTCCAGTACTTGTACACTATAGTGCTAGTAAATACCTAGTACCTATAACACTTGCAGGAATATTTACCATGTTTTATAGGTGAATAACAATGTCAATCTCAAAATGATATATTAAGCTCTACTTATAAATGAGTCACGACCTACTACAAACTTTTTAGATGTAAATATAGATGAATAAACACGGACTGCGCGCCATATAAGAACGTTTGCGTATCAAATAGGCCATGTTCTCGCGAAAACTAGGGTGCGCTGTGAAATAAATTAAAGGCGATGTTTGAAAAGGTTGGTATAAGGGTGGCAAAGAACGTATGTAACGATGAACCATATGAAACTGCATAGTAGTATACGGGCTACTAGTATGCCGTTTCATATGGATCATCGTTAGCTACGCTCAGAGCTCATAGATTTATTCCCGCTTCGCGCAAATCTTGGTATTATGTATGTATCTATTTACATTGCTCTGTGTGCTTGGATTATGTCATAATTATCTGTTATATAAGTCATAATTCTGAACGTCACCAATAACATACTATTTTAATTTAAATAGAAAAGCGAGTACCAAAACCATTTATTTAATATTTTACTTACTTGTTTTACAAATGAACATTTCGTAAGCCCGCAATCTAAAAGCGAACAAAATCGGATCAGCCATTGAGAGCCGCGATATTATCTGCCCACTCACTGAAAATGGAAGTATCAGCTGAATTTTTAAAAGTTTGATATTTTGTAAAATGAAAATTGGAAATTTAAACGGGCTATCAAGACCTTTGGGGTTGAAGTGGTCGGGGAGCGAACCTCGTGCCCCAAATTATGAACTTTAGATGCCACCAAGATTGGCAGTTGGTTGAAAAAGAAGACTTTATGAATTTAATATTTATTTATTATTACTTCAATAGTTGGAAATACGCCGTTTCAAATGTCATATTTGAGATTCCTTAAAAAAACTAATGAACACGAAGTCAATGGGCTTATGTCATCCATTGAAGAGTAGAATTTATCACGTCTTAATCATGTCAGATTTCGTCAGTTTCAAATTGTGACGCAAATTATCTTCTCGTCTGTGTTTTTCGTATTTATCTCTTCTTTATCTCCTTCCCATTAGACCACATGGTACTGTCGGAAGTTTGTGTGAATGGTACAATTGAAATAAAACTATATCATTATTTATTGGATGGCATTTTATATTTACACGTTTAAACTTGCTTTTCCGAAAGACCGAAAGGCAACATAGGCCTTACTTCGAAAATCGAACATGAACGTTTCGGAAATCCCGTCAAAAAAATAACCTTTTTTCTACTCCTTATAAATTTATTTACCCTATTCTCCGTAATAACCTTCAGCTATTCCGTTTAATGTGAAACAATCCATCACCTACGGGCATGATACCCTTTAAAAGGAATAATTCCATACGGATTCCAGATAAAATTGTCTCATCCATCATAGCTTGCCTACAATGGTTAATAAATTAACTATGCTTCGGGAAGGCCTAAAAATATGTTGTGGTAACTTCCTACTGTTATATATCAATACAGTTTAGTTAAGTATATAATATCATATAATTATACTGACGCTATTATTACTTTGAAGGGGTGGCTAACCTTTTTTTGCTTAAAATTAGAGTTCAAAATGAGATCTTGGTGGTTATTATAAAAATATAAACTTTGCACACGGAAAAAAAACGTACCTATAACGAATCAAAAAAACAAACCAAGGTATTTTCACCAACTTTTTTCTACGAAATCGAAATAATTTTGCCGAAAAATTGTTACCGATTTCCCATTTTTATGCTGTCATTTCTCTTATGATTGGGTACCTATTGGGAAAATGCCTACGTCTGTTGGTCCGTCGTCGTCGGTAAACGTTGGGGAGTTAAAATATACGTAGGTACAATATGTGACACGTTTAACGCACTCGTTATCATATATGGCTATATGGGCTTTAATATCAAGGTATTTTTTTTTTTTTTTTATAATATCACGCCTATATCCCCGAAAGGGTAGGCAGAGGTGCTAGCACCCACATTTCGCCAGTTTATATTTAGGTCCCAATGTAATAGGTGGCGAGCCTATTGCCATTAAACGGGCACTTATAAACCTACGATAAATACACACATAACTTCGAAAAGCATCGCAGTCATTGGTGTGTGCCATGGTAAACCTGGGATCGAACCCGAGACCTCGTCTCAGTAGTCCATTACCCATACCACTAAGCTACCGCGGTCAATTGTTGTTCATCAATCAAGGTGTTGTTTGATATATTGTTATAGAAAGGAGAAAACGTTCCCAACTGTTTTTGTAACAGTTTTTACAATACCAGTGTCAAATACTAGGTATTTTTATTATAATAAGGTAAGTCTTCTTTTTCTGTCGAGTCGAGGCATTCCACTTCTACAGCCTCGTAGACGGAAAGTTCTTAGAAAATCAAAAACAGAACAAACTAGCAAGTCACTAGTTTTATATTAGTAATATTAGCACACGATATTATATACTAATGTTCTCCGAAACCCGTCCAGCTAAGCTCAGTAACTTGTGTTAGGAGTGGATTCCCGTCTGTAGTGTAAGAGTCAGGATTCGATTTTTCGACAATTGTAAACTGATCCTTAACCACTAAGCTACCGACGACGCTTCAAAAACATACAAATAATCACGCTTTTATCCTCGGAGGGCTAAGCAGGATTGAAATGAAATTTTACCTAATTATTGATAATGCTATATGGTATTAGAATGTAAAATAATATTTTGAGTTAGAAAATATAACAATTTAACGGCCTTTATAAGAGGTAACACGGATATAAAGAGATGAACTAGTTCTTCACAAAATATTTATCTACACCAACAGCCAAAACTGAAGACTGAAGTTGTTTCATTGGTCGATGCAGTAAAAACTGGTTTTAACCGGCAATAAAAGAAGAGGCGTTTGGCACCGACTCGGAATTGGTTAGATTTGCATTTATGTAGACAACAATAAACTTAAAACAATATCGTTATTTTTGTTTTTATGTTTTTATGTGTTTATTTTTGTTTGAAGTCTATATTCGGTCATGAAATATTTACGAGACAGTTTCAGAAACAAAAAGTAAAAAAAAGACATACAAAAAATTCGTATTCATTTTTGAATCTGGAATTACGAAGTGCCATTTTTATTGAGGTTTCCGATAAAAACTTGGTGAAATATGATAGGAGTAAACTTCTAAAAAAATTACGTCTGTGTTCTAAATACCGTACGAAAATTTTACGAACACCTACAGCGGAATAACTAAACGGAGGCTTATTGAAAATCAATAACTGCGTATCGCAATACGATCTGCTAAAATTTTATGAGCGTGCGCTATGAAATGCAATGTTTAGTCAATGAAGATTATATAAATTACTAGATGTAGCTCGTGGCTACACCCGCGTGGAATTCAGATCTTGTTCCCATTGCACCTTCTGTTTAGTTGACCTTCCCTCCGCAACTTTACTTTCGAACTTTAGTTTTGCACTCCCTATATCATATAACCCTAATTTAATAGATTTCATACGAATATATGGGAATCTAGGAATCTACCAAATTCATAGATATTTATTATTATAGTAGTATAATGATATATATATAATATATGTATATAGCTTATGTCAGTAACAAAGTAAGTGGCTTTCTATTGATAAAAGCATTTTTGAAATCGATCCAGTAGCGATCCATATTTTCTCTTATAAAATTCAAATATGATTTAACGGCATTGAACCAAATTCTGAAGAATTTACAATTTTGACATTCCAATATAAACTTTTTAAATTGACAGTCAACTAAATATTCTATTTTCAAAAATTCTTTTTTTCTATGCTGTTAATAGCGTCCACGTCCGCGACAAGCGGCCAGTACACGAACATGGCTGACACACCCGCCACACTTGACACCGGACGGACGCAAACAACATGCGCCCCTTAATTGCTGTCATCGTAAACATGAACAGGAAATATTGGTTCACTGTACATAGGTGAAAATAAAATAGATTGAATTTCTCTAGCAATTAAATTTTCATTCAGTTTGACTGCCAATTTTGTATATTTGTTTTAGTAACTGTTATTTTGATTGAAAACTTATTAAGTATAAGTTTTTTTAACGTCATTATTTGTCAATTTAGTTCTTGTATTTGTAATTACTATTTATTTATTTGTTATAGTCTCTCGACTAGTAGGTTAATGATAGCCATGAATGGGATAAACCATTGACATTTATGCTACTGTGAAGGACTCTACTATGAGATAAAGTCAGAAGTAAATGCAATATTATGGTGCAATGACATTAATTAAGAAATAAAATAAATAAATAAACTCTGTAAAACACAAAACATCTAATTCAAGAACCTTTCATCCATCTCGACAATTTCTAATCAAAATATTAGTAAAATATTAATAATCTTTATAACATTAACTTGTTTCTATGCACCAATCAATGCGGACATATTCACCATTGTTCTACTTTTTGTTATACTAGTATAACAAGCAGGAAAAAAAAATCCTATCTGTTCTACTATGCGGTATGACAAATAGGAAGTATTTAGAAATTAGTAAAATGTACCCTATGTTCTACTAGATCAATAATCCGGAAATGTTTTTAGATGATTAATTTGTCCTATTTGTTCTACTGTTGGTCAACAATATTTATAAGAGAACGGAGAAATCTCTTAGAGAGAGTGAATTGGATATTATAATTTCTAATATACCGAAATTCAATTCCAATAGAAATTCTTTGTTTGCTGCTAGGAACGAAGGGTTTATCGAACATAAACTTCGAAAAACCAGAAAACGTTGAAATATTACCAAAGTATTCTGATTTCATGCTAGGAGATTACAACAGCAATGGAGTTCAAGTAATAGTGTTTTGCGACCCAGCATTAAGACATCAATTCAATTCAATTTTGAACTGATTCCTCAGAGCGTCACAGCACATCTAACTATGCTGAAGGATGGAATCAGAAATTAAATTACATTTGCAGAAAACTTGGGAAAACTAATATAATGCAAGCATTGTAAGTACTGCGTGATGATGCTCAAGACGTAGTCGCTGATCTCTATAAGATGAAAGAAGGTCAAAACATCAAACCAAGATCCCTTAATGGTTTCCAACATGATGTCATCCTATTGAGATTAACACTTGACCTGATGAACGGTAAAATCTGTTCAGTTCATTATAAAGAATTAATGAAGTAGGTAACGGAGATTCTGTTATAGTTTTAAGCTTGATATTTCATTATTTCATTTCAATATTTTTAGTTTACCTATTTAATCTTGGCCTACCCCTTCGGGGATAAAGGCGTGAGTTATTATTATTATTTAACAAAAAAGTATCAGCTGTCGCAACAGTGTATGTTTCCTGTATTCCTAGTAGGTATACAGTATAACAACTAGGAATCAATAAATAATATTACACTATCCAAGTGGTGAACATTTTTCGTCATAATGCATAGTAGAACAGATAGGAATTTTTTTTCCTGCTTGTTATACTAGTATAACAAAAAGTAGAACAATGGTGAAAAGCTTCTTTTCAACGATTTGTGTTACAGAATCTTTTCGTTTCATATTACTCGCTTACTGCTGTTACAAAATCTAAATTCATAATATGCACAAGCCTTGTTCCGTTGTAATGTGCTTTGTCATTAGGAAAAACATACGGCTATTTAAAATATAATTAAAATTTGAACGCGCGCACGTGATTTTAAGATGATATAAATTCAGTTAAAGTCTCAAGCCGCATTCCCTAATAAATATAATATTAACCCCTTAAACGATATCGTCTGGGTCGTGAACTTGACTTAAAGGATGTAACGCGATAAAGATAATCTTGCCAATTTATATAACAACTCGTATACTTACTAGGTGAGAGTACCGTCTGTGATACCTCTACCATTTGTATTTTTGTCGCAGATATCGATTTGGTATCGCATTTATCGAAATGACATCGTAAGTACAAAAATGTTAACTACCGTTCTTTAAGTGAGTTATGATATTGTATTCTTATACTCAATATCATCTCAAAATCTCTGGTTTATTTGGGGCTATATGACATTTTATTCTGTCCATACCAGAAGCTGTCACTTGTTCTGTAAACCTTATGTTATAAGTACACGAATATGGGTGTGAAAAAGTATTTTATAAAACATTTAATATTTGAAGCCTGTGAAACTTCAAATGACGAATATGGTAACCTCAATATTTGTTATAATTCTCGTTCTAAATTTGCTACATTTAATTTTTATTACGATTTACTCCCATCAATCCCTCTCCAAAAAGGGAAGAAATACTTTTTGTTTAGAGAGTTTTAAGAGGCAAGGGGATAACCTTGGAGCGCGATACGCATTCCTGATAGCTGTTTTCATAGCAATCGTTGACTAATTGAGATGAAACTGATTTAAAGTTGGTAAACAAACAACATTGTATCAACACTTTTGGGTGTCTTTTTTAAGCTTACCTTGGCTGCTAAACACCGAACGTCAGCTTATATATATGTATAGCAGGTGAAGTTACTGTGTCCATATAGCTGTGCTAACAAACTGCATCGCAAACAACGACAGGAAACACGCGTTATATGTGAGTAAGTTAATGTCAATTTTGCGCTACGAATATAAACTGTCAATGTGTGCGTGTGTTATGGGCAAAAATAAGTCAAATTACACTAAAGTACCTAGTCATTATTTTTTATGCCGCATTGGAGGAGCCATGCATCTATAAAGTTTGTGTATAGTCTAATAGTAGCCACAGTAATAAATAAAGATCTTACATAACTACAACATACGCGCCAGTTGGCGAGAGGTTCCTGTAACCCGATTCCAGTCGACTTTTTACACTTTGTAACACACAAAACTAGTAAGACAAAAAAATAATAATTAAAAATGTAGCAAGGTACACAAACGTATTTTTCTGATTGCATCCGAAGCCAAGGTGAATTCGGAGCTCAGGGTCCGTATTCAGGCTTTTCCTCCCCTACTTCGCACGACCTTAAGCGTCCATTGTAGTGAGACCATTGGCACGCATGTCACCAACTACGACAGGCGAGGGCGATAAGTCCCGGTACACAACTTGCAGCTAAATTTCATTTGTAAAATAAATATCAATTAAACATAACGTTGTTTCCTGTGTATACAGGGTGCGTTTAAATGTCAAGCTAGCAGAGGGTGTGTTTACATTCAATTTCAACGCGACCGGTGTGTCACAGAGGCAAACATTACTTAAAGTACATACTAAGTACTCGCTATTAATATTCCTTTTGAAAACACTGACGACGTAGTTTTAATTAGTTATGCTCGTTAACGTTATATTTATAAGTTTGAGAATAATGATATCATTTCGAATTTAAATTGGAAAAGTGAATGCTTCGACGGGATTCGATTTCAACAGTCAGTATACTAATTGCTTTTTTTAAATTTTCTGCACATTTGATTGGGTGGAGTTATCAAAATACAATGTTTAAAATGATTGTAACGTCATTCATTGTGGCGATAGTTCGTATGGTTGTCGGTAGATAGCTCCCACCATCGCCCCAAAGAGGGTTATATAGGAAAATTTTGAATGATTCAGTCGAGGCTTCAAGGTCAGAGCGTTCCCCTTGTTCGAATCTCGTCGAAGCATTCACTGTTGCGTATCTTCAGGGCGATGAATAATGACTCGTAAACTTGTATTTATAGGACTATATTGCGAATAGAAAATTAAACATTGTACATAATAACTTTGAAGCAGCCCGTACAACAAATTTTATGTGAGCGAGTGACGTTAAAAAGCGCGGCTGTCCCGGTAATTTTCTGTGTGCACTGACATTTGATTGGTGCGCAAAAATCAGGCCATCTTTAGCGTAGGCCTAATCACGATGCCTTTGTTCACATGGCGCGAAGTTTGAATTACACCAAACTGATGCCTTAACATTCTCCCGGCCTTGGAATCGCCAGATTTCAATGAATTTATTGCAGGCTCCCGGTTGCTACCATCCATCATTGCTCGTTCAAGGGCAGCGGACATAATCTTGAGAAAGCCCGTCGAACCACGCCGTCGGCCTTGCGTACATCGGCGACCCTTGGTATGTTGTCACTTCCTGGGTATGTCTTGACTATTCGACCCAGACTCCATCGAAGTGGCGGCAGGTTGTCATCTTTGATAAGTACACCATCATGTTTTCTTTGAGTTCGTCTTTGTTATGGTGCCATTTGCTTCGCACCTGCAGCTCCGACACGTATTCTTTGGACCACCGAGACCAAAAATGATGACGAATCTGTTCAACTCGTTGATAGCGAGGCAGTCTGCGAATGTCTTCTTCAGCTATCTTTGGGTGAGCGCATACTGGAGAAGTAATTGGACGGCCTATGAGGAAGTGACCGGGGCTCAAAGGAAGGTAATCATCAGGATCAGTGGACATGGGGGTTAGAGGACGAGAATTAAGCATGCCTTCAACTTGTGTGAGTAATGTGCTGAACTCTTCGTATGTCAGATGTGCATTGCCTATAACCCGTAAGAGGTGGTGTTTGCAAGACTTAACACCAGCCTCCCATAAACCACCAAAATGAGCAGCATAAGGAGGAATGAATTTAAATTGTATGTCCTGACTACTGGCGTACTCTTTAATGTCAGACGAACATGTTTTTAAAAATAAATGAAAATTGTTTTTCAGCCCTACGAATTTTTTCCCGTTATCGGAAAATATTTGTTGCGGCTTTCCACGACGAGAAATGAAGCGCTTAAGTGCCAACAAGTAGGCCTCGGACGTTAGGTCTGACACTAGCTCCAAATGCACGGCGCGCGTAGCGAAACGTATAAATAAACAAATATAGGCTTTATACCTCTTAGCCCCCCTACCTTTGCGGCCCAGTATGTACACCGGACCGGCGTAGTCGACACCACAGTTATAAAAAGGAAAACTAGCCGTTATTCTTTCTACGGGCAAGTTACCCATTATTGGAGAGAATGTTTTACCCTTAAAGCGAGTACATGTAACGCATTCATGAACCACCTTTCTAGCTAAATTTCGACCTCTAATGGGCCACCAAGCTTCTCTCAAATTATAAAGAAGTGTCTGGGGTCCTACATGTAGCATTTGTTTATGTTGATCACGAAATAATAAAATGGTGAATTGATGTTTACTTGACAGTAATATGGGATGTTTTTTACTGAGTGTGAAACACTCCGAATTACTTAACCGACCTCCCACATGAATTATGTTATCATCGTCAGTGAACAAGTTGAGTTTAGCCAGATAGTGGTTATTGTTTAAGCGGCCGTTATTAATCAACAATTTATTCTCAACAGGAAATGATTCTAATTGACTGAATTTGACTAAAACCAATTCTGACTGTCTCAACTCCTCCACAGTGAGAATTCCACTACGTTTGTTGTGTTTGTCACGCGTATTATGGATGAAACGTAACACGTATGCGCACGCACGTATCATACGGTGGAATTGAGAAAATCTGGAAAATGGAAATAATTCACTATCTGAACTGTTTTCGCATAAAAATGTATGTGTTTTTTGTGATCTCAGCTCGGGCAGCTCAACTTGACCGATATCTAATTCAGAGCTGGTGTTGCTATTAAATTCAATATCGCGAAGGAAATGTGGCCCATGCCACCACAAATCAGAACAAATTAGGTGTTCTAAACCGACACCTCGAGAAACCAAGTCGGCTGGGTTTTCTTTTCCCTTGACATGGTGCCATGGTAAAGACTTGGTCAATTCGTGTATTTCAACGACACGGTTTTGAACAAAGGTTTGTAGAAGGTTAGGAGCCATTTTTAACCATCCTAAGACGATGGTTGAATCTGTCCAAAAGGTGACTGACCTGAACTTGCATCGTAACGACTCACGAACCTTGTGAAATAATTTGGCACCTAGTAGTGCGCCGCACAGTTCAAGCCGAGGTATGCTTACTGGTTTAAGTGGTGCCACCTTACCCTTTGAACATAGTAGTTTAACAGATACCAATCCATCGTGGCTCACCGAACGTATATAAACACAGGTACCGTACGCTGTCTGAGACGCATCTGTGAATATATGCAATTCTAAATGAGTAGCTTCGTACGATATCACATGACGTTCCACGCGTAATGTATCGAGTAGAATTAAGTCATTAACGAACTTATGCCATATTTTAGTGATTTCTTGCGACACTTCATCATCCCATCCCAGTTTTAATAACCATATTTTTTGTAAAACCACTTTTATAATAATTATAAAAGGGCTCAGAAGTCCTAGTGGGTCGTATATTTGCGAGACCGACGACAATATGAGTCGCTTCGTAATGACTTGGTTATTATCAGTCACTAGGCTGGTATTGAAGTATAACTCATCGGTCGAGTTATACCAATTTAAACCTAACGTTTTACTGTGACTGTTTTCAGTTAGTGCTAATGATTTGGAACAGTCTAATGAAGTTTGCAATATGTCACACTTGAAGTTAAAAAGCCATTTGCGTAATGGGAAGCAACCCCTTCGTAAGACATCAGAGACCTTACTACATAACTGCAGTAACTCCTGCTTGTCATCCCGTCCAGATATGTAATCATCGACGTACATATCTTCATATATCGATTGTTTCACCTCCATATCGTCACACTCGTCAGCGAGTTGTTTAAGACATCTCACACTTAAGAATGGTGCGGATGATGTGCCGTATGTGACGGTATTGAGTTGGTACATGCCGAGGGGATGAGAGGAATCCTCACGCCAGAGTATCATTTGCAGATTCCGAAGATCGGGGTTTATCATGACTTGACGATACATTTTTTCTATATCACCGCAAGCTATGTACCTATACTGTCTGAAGCGTAAAAGTATTGAAAAGAGATTCCCTTGTATGGGGGGCCCAACCATCTGAATGTCATTACATGACTTGCCAGATGTTGTGGGTGCACTTGCATCGAATACAACACGCAGTTTTGTAGTTGTGCTGTGCTCACGGTACACGCCATGATGCGGCATGAAATAATGAGGATTAGTGTGTGTGTACACTTGAGTCATGTGACCTAAGTGAATATATTTGCGCATGAATTCGCAGTATAATTGTTTATGTGAGGGGTTACGTTGTAACCGTTTTTCTAATGCGTAAAACCGACGTTCAGCTTGGTCGCGACTGGTACCTAAAACCTGAGGAGATTCCTTGAAAGGTATGTCTACGATAAACCTTCCGTCAGGATCGCGCTTCGTATGGTCTGCGAAGTGTTTTTCGCAGGCCCTCTCCTCCTCCGTGCGAGAGTCGAGGATTTTAGGTATTTCCTCCAGTTCCCAAAACTGACGTAACTGTGCGTCTATAGACTGACTAAGATTGCATTGGACAATGTGGCCATCTCTGCGCGCCTCATGGTGGATAGGTCCTGCAATTATCCAACCCAACTTAGTGTCTAGTAAGAACGGTCCATTACCTAAACGCACCTTATCTTGATTAAGTAAATCCCAAAATATATCTGCCCCAAGTAAAATATCAATGGGTTGCGTTTCAAAATATGAGGGATCTGCTAATTGGTATTTATTAGGAATGTGAAATTGATCGCGATTTAGTGGCACCGTTGGTAGGTCGGACGTAATATTAGGCAAAACAATACATTTAATGCACTTCGTATATGTACTGTCTCGTGACCGAATCGTTACATCGCAACTTTTGGTTGACTGTACCACAGAACTACCAACGCCACGTATTTCATGAGTGGACTGTACTAAAGAAAGTTGTAATTTTTTGCATAACGAATTTGTAATCAAACACCGTTGACTACCACTATCGAGGAGGGCACGTGCAACACAAAACCCGCCAAACCGGTTTGCTATCTCAACTAACGCCGTAGATAAGAGAATATGCTGCGACAATGTGCATCGCTTATTTGTTTGAACATTTATTCACAATTATTGAATCTATAGGTGAGTGCATATAATCAGTGCTAACAGTTGGCTGATCGGTTTCTAAGCGACCTGTGTTTGCTGGGCTCGTAGTACTAATAGAAGTTATAATTGTGTCAACATGTAATAACGTATTGTGTTTATTGCTACACAGTTTGCAAGTACCAAACCTACACTCCTCTATGGAATGACCCGATCGTAAACAGTTTTCGCATAATTTATTACTGTGTACAAACTCAAGTTTATCCTTAATAGATGCCTTTAAGAATTGTTGACAAGTATAAAGGGAGTGATTAGCCTTGCACATAATACACTGCTTGTTTCGTGATGCAGGCTGATCAGATTTATTAGTAGAAATATTGCAATGTACTTTGTTAGTATGTTTGTTACTGTGTGTTGTTGAACTTGTTGATTTGTGAGTATTGTGATTTGAACTTATGGAGGTTAACATTTCTGCATGCGATGTTAGAAACCCAAGTAAATCATCAACTTTAAATCTTTTGTTTGAGCTATTGTTAGTTTTTAAAGTTATAGTTTTATATTGCTCCCACTCTCTCTCCTTAGTCTCATCAAGTTTAGAGACAATAATATAATTCACAAGTGTATCCCATGTTTCTGTCGGTTCTCCTAATACTGTCAAGGCACGTAAATTTTTAAGAACAGAATCTATTAATTTTCTTAATAGTACAGGTGATTCTTTTGTTAACTTTTGAATATTGAATAATGATTTAACATGATTGTGTATTAATAAATCATTGTTGTTGAATCTATTCTGGAGTAATTCCAGTGCGATAAGGTAGTTATTTGAGGACAATTCTAACTGTTCTATAACCTGAGCAGCACTACCTTTTAATGATGATTTCAGGTAGTGAAACTTCTGTATATTTGAGAGTTTAGATTCATGAATAAGTGACATGAATGTGTCTCTGTATGCAAGCCAGTGTTCACATGAGCCGTCAAACGAAGGGAGGGTAATTGCTGGTAATCTAATATCTTCTATTCGAGAATGGACATGACTATTAGAACTTTCACTATCGTCCGAGGTACCCAATAAGCACTCAGCTTGTGACATAACATTATAATATAAATTTTCAAATGAATCTCTTTGATCTAACTGATCTTCGAGATCTTTTTCAGGAACCGATTCCTCAATTTTTGTTTGTACATCATTAAATTCCTGAAATAGGCTTTCAGCCGTTTTTAAACGTAACCTTAAATCTGCCTTTTGGTTGGGAGACAATAATTTGACACTATTGAAGGTAGTAATATGGTTTGCAAATCTAGTTAGTCTACCTTTTGCTGTACCTCGTTTTCTAATAAGACTAGAATACATGGCTTCGTCACCTGGAATGCTTAGATGAAGTGGTGATTTAGGCCTAGACTTATCAGCTAACTCCGATGTGCTCATGCTGGATCACGAATGAAAATTGATGTTATATAGGTAGGTAAAAATAAAGTTTCTACTTACAATTTTGCGATTGTTGCACATCTGATACACCGATAGGCAATGCACAGCTTGTTAAATTGGGATAGGTAATGCAATTTAGACTGAAATTATCACAAGAACACACACAGAATCGAAATATGTGCAGGTTTAGAAAGGAAGCAAGATGGATGGCCTGTCGAATGATTGATGGTAATGCGCAATGTTTCGAAAGCCTCCTCTTCTTTCTCCAGCTATTCAAGCACCAGGTGAAGCGTATTTGCGTGCTTGTACAGTAGATCTTCTCATTCAGCCTGCTGTCTGCGTAACCGCCGAATTCTTGACCATGGGTAGGCAGCTCAATCGTGTTCGTAGATTCGACTCGTAAAGGACCAATATGTTGCGTATCTTCAGGGCGATGAATAATGACTCGTAAACTTGTATTTATAGGACTATATTGCGAATAGAAAATTAAACATTGTACATAATAACTTTGAAGCAGCCCGTACAACAAATTTTATGTGAGCGAGTGACGTTAAAAAGCGCGGCTGTCCCGGTAATTTTCTGTGTGCACTGACATTTGATTGGTGCGCAAAAATCAGGCCATCTTTAGCGTAGGCCCAATCACGATGCCTTTGTTCACATGGCGCGAAGTTTGAATTACACCAAACTGATGCCTTAACATTCACTAAATATGATTTGAACAGTCAGCATACCTACTAATTGTTTTTCTGCATAAATGATATCATTACTATGGCAACATTTTAGAGATTGAGTTCACTTGGTAAAATGGGAGTGCATACATTGAAATTTATATTTTTATTCTCACTTCAAATGGTGCCTTATATTACTATGCCTAAATCTTACCTATAGAATGTCACTCTAAAGGGTCGGCAAGACGAGAGTGATATGTCCAAAGGCTACGGTAAAGATTGTCCATCAGGTGGGCCGAGAGCTTGTCTGTCACCTACATAAAGTCAACCAAATGGCGCACTTCGATAGAGATATAT
The DNA here is from genome assembly GCA_963691645.1 of Pelosia muscerda. Lineage (NCBI taxonomy): Eukaryota > Metazoa > Arthropoda > Insecta > Lepidoptera > Erebidae > Pelosia > Pelosia muscerda. The sequence goes on from OY829100.1 coordinate 14,819,405, forward strand.
TATACCTATGATATTGTACGAAGAAGCTTATTTGACTTGAAAGGTTTCCTATATCTACTCTGAGAGAGTGAATGTATTAGGTATACATTCCCTCTCACCCCTTTTATTCTCACCTCTTCCTTATTAGATATCTCAACCAATTTAATTATACCGTACAATAATTAATTCGTAACTTGAACGTATATCCACGATTAAGTATCGATTCACATCTAATATCTTTCAAACCATTCAAAGGTATAATTAACAATCTCTTCAAGTAGCTTGATGAGGTTTGTAATCACTCTGTAAAGGCAGCTTTAACCTCTTTTCATTATAGTCCGCAAGTAGCGTATACTTCAGAGAGGTCACTAACAAACACTATCCATTATTCACATGCTCATATAAAGTGGTCAGCAAGTTAGTAACGTTAAGTGCTACCCTCGGAGGAATCCGGGCGGTTTGAATTACCACTTAATTAATTAGAGGCGAGTCTGAGTCAGGCGGCGTCTGTTTAACGGCTAATTTCACCGTGGATCGAACGCCTCCGGGTGAACAATCTAAAGTAGTTTGTACATGATCGATAAAATTGGTTTGTATAATATATTGGGACTGGTTGGAATGTACCGGGATAGATTAAAGTCTGGAATAACACATAGGCTTACTTCTTATACCGGAATTGGTTCCCATTGGCAACTTGAAAGAGGTTGAATGCTACGGAGACGAAGCTGTGGGCAACAGTTAGTGTATAGTCGCATATACATGCAGCTACTTAATAGTTGTTGTACCTATGTACCTGAAGGATTGCAGAAGAGTATTTTATACTCAGGACTCGGATTCTACTAATTATTAACCATAGTCACACGACTGAGATCACAAACGGCCACGGCATTTTAGGCTTTAGAGACATTGAATTAAAGTTGAAAATGAAATGAAAAAGAATTTATTACATCCTTTCATTCACTCTACACAATGTAAATGTCATTGTGTAGAGTGCATGAAAGGCATCCGATTTTGAATTTCAACTGTGTAAGCGTAGAGTCCAAAATTAAATAACACATTTTGTAGTCTTAGTTTCTTGACGATGGTTGACAATTAGTAGAATCGAAGCCCAGTATAACAGCTTCATTTATTTCGAGGAATCAATGGCCTGGGAGCTCAGGTTATCCATGGTGATACTGGTGGCTCCCACACCAGGGGATAAGGGCTATCTCGAAAATGTTGGTCCCTGGTCTGTCAGGGTGCGAGATTATGTTTTGTATTACCTCACCTCCGGCAATCAAAGAAGTTTTATTCGAATCGATTCTGACCTAACCACCTCCACTGGTTTAGGCGGGCAGAGGTATCCGCAGGAATTATGCGCACGATAAAAAAAAGTTTCATATTTTGAGTGACAAATCATTTCGTCACTACATGCGTCCGTAAAAACCGACACGTTTGTCGGCCTAGTTTTATGCCGTTTCTCTCTCCTATGCTAACTAACGTCTGCGGCTTTCCCAAGTTAAGACAGTCTCAAGTTAAGACTGCGTTTGAAACTTGTTATCACTCAGAATTATGCACCAAATTTCTATTGATTTATTAGCACTCCTTACTATTTTACATAGGTGTTATCTCCCCTATACCCGTAACTCCGGATATTCCTAATAATGTTCGACACACGATTCTAAATAGATCCTTATCCAAACAGTGTACACTCACCCTTGTACTTTGTTTCGATTTCATCCGGATACACAAGTTAGTCCGTGGATACATTGTTCTTAGAAGTTTTTGGATTAATTACGTTAATACCCACCTACACGAATACCGGTTACTCAACAATAGGTACTTTATTTCGGAAAATAAGTTTTTGTTAGGTACACAACTCATTAGGTGATTGCAACTGCTACATCTCTTTTGGTCAAGTTCTTTTTTCGTAACCCTTATTAAATAATTCTACAAAAGGGATATTTCGCTATTTTTTAATCTATATATTGATATTATTTATGTGTTTGTAATGAATAAACTCAAAAGCCATCTATTACCCGTAATAATTTTTCCGTAGTTTGGTTAACTGTACCATGGATATTTTTTTTTACCCATAGTCCGGTTGACCGGACAACTTAACCGTACTACGGGTAATAGATGTCAAAAACTGCTATGCTTATTTAAAAAATTCTTTCTTCATTGGAAAGCTTCATTCACCCTGCATAACATATACTATTATTGCACTGCGCCACTTTATACATTGCGTTTTTGCATATTTGATCAGTACTTTGACCAAATACTGATCAAATAATGTAAAATAATTTTTCATTGTGCACTACACTATAACAAACTATACTAACCTATCAAACAAACATACAAACGATAAAATGGTATACTTAAAACTAAAATGTTAGCTTCAATTAAGTTAGGGAAAATTAAAGCATAGCTCAAAATAGTTATAACATCACTCATTTTTATGACGAAATTTCACGCGGCCTCACATATAAACTCACATACCTACTTTAATATATTATATTATATGTTGAAACACATCAACTACGTGACACAGCAACAAATGTTTTCAACCCCTTATTGTACTAGACTATTAAAACTGGTTGATGATTGCGGCTCGTGGACTTTTCACTATATTTAATACTAGCTGTTGCCCGCGGCTCCACCCGCATGAATGTCAATTATCACGTTGTACGACTACTCGATTCTCTACTTGCCTCTCTATACTACTTCTCGTTGCTGTCATAACAACGGAAATAGTTAGCGATATTAGGGTCAATGTATAGAAATGTATCGGTTCTATTGAGATTTATGATTGCTCCGCTCCCTTGGATGGTAGCGTGATGATATATAGCCTATGTTACTCCTTGTAGCTTTCTATAGGTGAAAGAATGATTGAAATCGGTCCAGTAGTTTTGGAGCCCATTCTTTACAAACAAACAAATTTGGAGGTCGTCAGTCGTCACTACATCGTGATCATGGCTCTTATAACAGCACCAAATAATCAGCTATACCAGCAAACATGGTAAATATTTTCGTTGGTTTTTATAACGGAAGTATAAATTGACCACGTCAATCTAAAATGTAAGACATTTTGGTGGTATCTTCAATTTTATTGTATTAATTCCAATCAAACATATTGCAGATTTTAAGTTTGATCAAGACCTTTATCCCGCAATTTCCAAAATCATACCTACCGACATTTTTGTACTTTTTTTTCACTTCGGCCTCGGATGCATAACATATGTTATGTTACATAACATAACATAAACTCACGCCTATATCCCCGAAGGGGTAGGTAGAGGTACTAGCACTCACATTTCACCAGCTTATGTTTAGGTCCCAATGTAATAGGTGGCGGGCGAGCCTATTGCCATTAACCAGGCACTTATAAACCTGTGATAAATACACAAGTAACTTCGAAAAGCATCCAAGAGTAATTGGCGTGTGCCATGGTAAAAGCTGGGATCGAATCCGAGACCTCGTTTCAGTAGTCCATTACCTATACATACCTAAATGATGATGATGATGATTTATGTATCGTTAATTTAACGTAACTCAATTTTTACCAATGTACAGATACGGCTAATTTACAATCTTATAACAAAGAAATGTTGTTATGTAAGATATAAAGAACAAAGTACCTATCTAAAGATATAAAATATCCAATCAGTGTATAGTGGAAAATCGAGTACGTGCCGTTGAAAGAGCGACGCTGATCTCATGGCTTAGTTCGTTCCGAGATGCATCGATTCATCGATTCGCTAATACATCGATGTACGTGTTCGAATCGAATACGGGTGGAATTGACATTTCCCCATTTCATGGTTAAATTGCTGTTCAGGTTGGAACGATTTTATATCGATTAGTCACGTGCCATGTGCAAATAGTGATTTGAACTTGGTACTGTAATGGAAGTGAAGGTCGGAGGGTGTGTTCTCATATTTATTTGTGGATATTTACTTGGTGCGAAAACTTAAAATCTATGTAACTGCATCCTGCACATTCCCAATTTAAAATATTAGCTCTCAAACATTCTGTTTGAGGGTTTATCGGTTCGCAAAGTGATGTTTCTGATATTCATAAACGTATTTAATAATGTTACAAAATGGATAAATCTACATATAGGTTTTATTTTAGGAAATACGATCTACACTAATAATTTAAAAAGAACTTCTCAAACTTTTTTATACTCGTAGGTTCTGACGACATTCATGAGAAATGGTTTTAGGTATAACTGATTGTATACTATAAGGTTAGATTTGTTGTAAATATAGAGTTATACTAAGAGTGACATACCTACGTATCTTTACACAAATCTTAGGCGTTAGAAAGTGACAGAGTATATAAACCGTGAAAAGTTGTTTATGAATAAGTTTTTATCTAACAGAAATTATAATATTGCAATGACATCAATACACTTAAATAGTCACAATTTACTGCCACAGACATTTCAAATTCGTTTACGGCGTTTAGGCGGTAATGAAGGAGTCTGTTGGTTGTTTTTAATAATATTTATATCTATGGTTGTAGATATATCTTGAATGACTAATAGGTACTCAACAAAATTATACAACGATAGGAGCTAGCTCACTCAAGCCTAAATAAATTAAGAAAATACGTCTTATTTGCAAATCTAATTTGGAAACACGACCATTGTAATTACAGGCGATTGAAAAAGGGTTGCTGAGAGTTTTTATAGGCTGATTCTTTTCTGACAGGCTCATCGTACAAGTAAATGTCTACATTTTGATTCATACTAGAGCGTACCTTTGAATAATGAATGAATTCGGAAAATGAAAAGAAATATGAAATTTCAAACTCTCAGACGATGATCATGTTTAATTTTTTTTTTTCAGTTAAAGGTTTATAAAAAGAAATTTGCGTAAATGGAACCTATATTTATTTTCTTTATAGTCATTTGTAAAAGAAGGCAGGTCCATTACTTCCTAAGACCTGCACCAAAATGTTTTTTTTTTGTCAAAACACGATTTTTAGAAAAGCACATTTTTAAAAATTAAACATTAGGTAGTAAAATTGAATCAGAATTCTGCGCTTGCAGAGTTGTGGGCTTATTTTGCATTTACCTAGTAATACTTTTATGCTCAAAGATTAGGCAAACGACACGTTCAGAAATCACATTTAGAAAATAAGTAGTGATAAAGCCGCTATAGCCGTGTTATCGCCTCCATATAACCGCCGTAAACAACGCAGGGGTGCTCGTCGCACCGTGTACCTACAAATGACGTCAAATGTAGTTATTGTGATCCCGGAGGCTAAATTGGGGTGGTCTCGTTGCTTCACAATCTAATATAAATTTCCTGATTTTGAATTTCCTGAATTTCGTACAGAAATATGAAGTCAAACCTTATGGAGTGAAACCCTTTAGGAAAACTCATCATTATCATTTTTACATTAGATAGATAAATAGATAACTCTTTATTGTACACCAAGAAATTTAATGTAAATCAAAGACAAGTGGCGACAACTACATGTAACGGACATGCGAATGTTAAGATGGATGTGTGGATGTGTGGTGTGACAAGAATGGACAAAATAAGGAATGAACATATTAGAAAAATTAGAAAAAGTTCTGTGTGAGTTCAACGGCATATTCACTAAGCTAGATAAGTAATATTATTTTTATATTATTTTAATAGTGCAAATTAACGGCAGCTAAATAAATACACGTTTAAAGATCATGTTTCATAAAACAAGTTTAGGTATACCAAAATAGCGGTATAAATGTAAAAAGCTCTAACGAAACGTGATGTTTCACCATTATTAATTATTAAAACAGAAAATGAAGCCGCACTATAATTACCAATACCTACGTTCGTGATAGGTTTGTTAACCTGATGGAAGGGGTTGTTCTTGGTTTTTAATTATCTTTATTGAAGTCAAGTCTTAATTTCACATCGAGCTTGAAAGGGATTCTGTTTAATAAATGTTTTGAAAGAGTATCACGGAAAACTAGGTACTGTTATCGATAATTAGATATTTATTTGACCTACTAGCTCACGAATAGTTAAAATTTGTATTTTCATGCTTATAAGGTGTGTTATTAGTCAAATACATACATAAACTCACGCCTTTATCCCCGAAGGTGGCGAGCCTATTACCATTAACCGGGCACTTATAAACCTGTGATAAATACACACATAACATAACATTGGTGTGTGCCATGGTAAACCTGGGATCGAACTCCAGAGCTCGTCTCAGCAGTCCATTACCCACACCACTAGGCTACCGCGGTAGTTAAGTAACTATAACTTAAAGTGTCTTCGTGATATAACTTAACTCTATATACCTAATTAGCTGATGCATTTCATCCCCTCTAAGCATTCTGGGAAGAACCTTTGCCCTACAAAATACAGCGGCTAAGAAACCTTCAGAGGTTTTATATATTATCAGTGGGAAGACTGAGAAACTCTGCTTCGTCTTCTGCTCTGACAGCACCAAATTTCTCTTAACCATCCCCCCCTCTCCCTCCTCTCTCCTCCCTTCTACATGGTCGGTAGCATGAGTGTGTTGCAAAAGTCCATATTAGTCCATGGTAACCAGTTTCCATCAGGTGGGTAGTGTGCTTGTCTTCTGCCAAAGTGTATAAAAAGTATCATGAGCACCGTTTAAAAGCCATTGAGGTTCTGAATAATAAATTAATTCAATCAACTCAATATTATGGAATTCCATTAAACCAACATAGTATATAGTATCGAAACCATTTTAAAGTACGGTCTTCCAGAAAAATACCAATACAGACAGTAAAATAAGTACTGCCATAGTCATTAGGAGTCGCAAAAACGTAATTAAGGAACCCAATTTCTACTTGTAATCAGCACCCTGTAACTTGGAGCTAGGTTAGGTTTTTGGGATTGGTTTTCTGTTACGAAATATTACAGGAACCTTTATTATGCCTTGGCCAAGTTGAAATTGGTTTGACACTTTTGATTAAGTTCCTGTACCAAAAATAAAGACTATAATTTTTAGGCAGCTTATGAAAAGCTGATTATTTTGTAATAATTACGATTTGATTCGTGAATTTGTACTTTCATGTAAGTAATAGTGTTTTTAGATTACTTAAATGAATGCAATATAAATTGTTAGTGGTCTATTTGAATTGATAACCCAATTGACTTCTTAGAGCATAATGACGAGATTTTTTTATAGACAGTCCGGGAAATCGTAATAAGTGGGAAATGTAAAATAAATCGTACTAGATACATATTATTATTACGTAATACGAGTATGAATCATATAATATGTAATAATATTTACAATTGTAAACCATAACTAACTGTGTATTGATTGCTAAAGTGATTCTTAGTTCGTCAGCTGATGTTCTAAGAATATTTTTCTGGTGCTGTACGGTAATTATGCACTTAAGTTCTTTTTTCTCAAATTTTATTAAGTCAGGCTCTATGAGTTATTTTTTAAATGGTATTATACAGCTAGCCCTGTTAGTTTTTGTATTATATGTTTTAAGAATAAAAATGTTCGTTCTTTAAAATTCAAAAGTCAAATTAAGAATTACGAGAACGATAAGCAAGCAATAAAATACCGTGAATCGTGAGTACCGGGACAGTTAAATGGCATCACAAATATTGACTTGGCGGTTCCCTGAGGTTTCGGAGAAGTGGAACGGGTGCGGGCGGCGCGGGCTATCTGGCTCGAAGCCAACCACCCAAACTCTGCCTTGTGTAGCTACACTACACTCAGCGAAGATGGCTTGTAGGATCATCTTATGGAAATTGTCTTATATTTCCCGGTAAACTCTTTATTCTGATAAACCGTGTTTGTTGATCTCTATTGTTACTTGTGTGAAACGTTTAAAAAATTAAATTATCTGTATGTACTATTTTCACTTATGGGTTCAACTACACAGCCACGAATACTTGAGGTGATGTTGTTAGGCAAAAACATCAGCTCACTGCCTAATTCTATCGTTATACACTTAATGAATCCCCTCCACAGTACCTACATTGATAACAGTGTTCCAAATCAGAAAAATATTAAAGGAGTACATTTTTCAAGTGTCGGTGAGTCAGAGAGTCAGAGCTCACTGGCAAGGCAAAGTTTTGTGCTGTCGGTGGGAGAACCGAAGAACTTTACTTTGTCTTCTGCACTGACAGCACAGAAACTCTCTTAACCTTCACCCTTCCCCCTACGCTCTAAATGATCGGTAGCACGAGTGTGACGCTTCTGATATTGCAAACATTCAGAGACCACGGTAACCTCTTATCATCAGGTGGGCCGAGTGCTTGTCTGCCATCTATGTGGTATAAAAAAGTATTTAAAGCGTATAACATTAATTAAAAGTATATTATCTGCACAGAAATTAAAAAGTGGTTCAGTCCTCAGATTAATATCACAATGTGTTATTACAGATAGACATAATACTCTTTTGTTATGAGTTTCAAAGGATTTATCGACGCTTCGTGTCTTTTCTTCCATTCTTTGGCTCAGTAGCGGCGCAAATCTAACTCAATAGCTCTATAATCAAGATGTGAAAAAGAAAAACGATTGGCAGTTTTGAGAAATAACAATTATCCTGCTGCAGAAGCCATTTTAAGAAAAGAAGAAGAAGAGAAATAACAAGATTATGTGTATATATTTATTTATAGATTCGATTTGAAATATAAATTTATAATGTAGTTCCTCATTTGCTACACTCATCAGATAGTTAGAAAGTTTTTTTAAAAAGTCACCATATTTTCAAATCGGATTTAAAATTGAAAAATGTGAATGTCTAGACGGGACTTGAACTCGTGACCATTCTCTTAGAGGGAGAACGCTCTGACCACCTGAGTACCTACTAGACCCGTCTAAAGTATTTTCAATTCTCCATTACATGTTAAGGACGACAACATTAGAGCCCCACCTATTGACAGTCCTACGAATTATTGAAAACAGTGAACGATTTTCACATCATTTTGAAATATTAATATAATTTATAAAGACGTTTGGATGTTTGTTCAAATAGATTAGGTTAAAAAAAACACACATACTCGTAATAGGCAACTTTTTATCCCTTTCAACAATATTGCACAAGAACAGAAACTGGAAAACAGATTGTTTTTTATATACCTACCTGTTATTTGCTTAGCCTGCCGATCGACGACAAACGGCACAGGAGAAGACTCTAATCTACTCTACCTATATAATCTACAAGATCTAACCAATACTTTACATCTTTTCGATATTTCAAATAATATATTTCAACTCAACATTCTAAGTTATCAGATCCATCCAAACGAACAACGTAGGTACTCGAAAAGTTGCCAGTTAAGATTGACTGTACATGTACATGTAGGGTAGAACAATCCTTCTACTCTGAACAATCAGGTAAATGCCATTACTGTCATTAGCAAAAGCCTTCGTCTTAGTGCCTTGTAACCCCTTAATGACGTCATTCATATAAGAGCGACTTGTCGGTTCGCTCAACAGTAATGTAAATTTCCCACTAGCATCAGTTAGAAGGGTATACTTAGTTACCTACTGTTATTTGACATTCGGAATGGGATGTCAATCAGGTCCTGATTGTATCCTATTGCTGTGAATAAACAATTTGACGGTTGTGAACTTCGCTGCTCATTTATGTATGTGTTGTGTGAAACCTTAACAAATGGAGGTAGGAATTTGAATTGCGAATCAATGTTATCTGGACCGGGCTTAAATGTCACATGTATTTTTAAATAAGTATTTTTTAAATATACCTAGAGGTAGGTAATGTGTAATGTGTTGGACCCACGGATGACAGAAAATAAATGATCAGATGAGTTGGTTCACATCTAAATGTCATTCTCTGAACCTTTTCAAGGTGGGGTCGGCTTTCCAGTCTAACTATGATGCGGCTGAACTTCGATATTTTCCGTGAAGCGATTGCTATATGACCTCCACAACCAATGGTCCAATGATCAATGGCGATATCGAAGTTCCAAGTTAGACTGGTTGGACTTATGAGGGCTCCAACTCCCCGTAACGACTGCCATAAATGTTTGTATGGCAACCGGGACTTATGGCGATTGATTACGAAACTTACTTTTACCGACGTTTTGGATGCGTTTCAACATTCGTGGTCACTTGATCGGCCAGCGTTAGTCGTACCTAAGATGCGCAGGAAACTTCTTTTTGTACACCTATCTTTTGTCAAGGAGATTACTTATAAATTATGTTAATGATACTACACAATTTTATGCATATACTCACTAAAGCATCTGCAAAAACCTTAGTACAGTCAGAAAACTATCTTCACAAGGTAGAACTCAAAGCTAAAATCTATCAAACCCATAGTAGGATCATTCACATGACGGGTACACTGTACAGGGTTAGGTTCTCGGTCGTCGTTGCACGTAGACCAATCGTTAATTAGTCACGTCAGCTCCAGACTAATTTGCACGCCGTACTACAACGATCTGCATCACTTTCCTCATAGCATACGTTATAAGATTTTAGAGATCTTTCATTAATTTGAACATGAGTTGTAAGAATTTATTTTATATTTTGAATATAAATATTCGCATTGGTTTGGGTGTTTCTTACATAATATATATGTACTTGATATAATGTATGTATTTACAAAAAAAATATATCTAAGTATGTTTATCCACATTCTAGAGCCCATAAAACCAGCTACTAAAATTATACTTACCATGGATCTTGGTGGCGTTGTGTAGATTGTCCTAGAATATTTATTTATTATATAATAGATAGATCTTAAAGAAGCAATTAACATTTATTTAATTTTCAATTATCGAATGTTTCTTCGCTTCAAGAACTATGATCAACTGACAAGATATGTTTTAATCAGGTAGTTTCTCCAAACGCAATTGGAATTTAACTTTTAATCTATGGCATGTCTTAACTGCTAAAACATAAGTTCCTTTGTCGAATGACAACCAAGTTCTTAGTTATTTATATTTTTTCCTTCACATTTCCTTTATACTAGATCATAAAAGTTGTCCTCTATATTTATAACTGAAGATCTTTTGATTAGATTACTGGTTATGAGAAAACTCTGGGAGCTGTTCACAAACTACGTGACGTAAGCGAAAATAGAGTAGCGAAAACAGAGGCCCGCCAAACGATATAATCGAATTATACCTTCACTACGTGAGCATACCGGGAACGTAGAAAACAAATTACATTTTCCCATTTACTAACTAGAAAATTGTGAAAGAATTTCTAAGAATTTTCGTTCAATCGAACCTGTTACGCAATAAATCTTAGAGAAGCGATATTAGGTGTTTTTACTGAAGCCGAATGGCATATTAAAAAAGGAAATTGATTTTGAGAAAATACGTCACTCATCGAGAAGCCATGCACACCCCTTATTGCCTTTCACGCATCATTTTTGTTCGAAAATTTAAGATTACTGCATCGCCACTATAACGTGTTTAAAAGCGATCGTGTTTTTGGGCCGATTCGTGTTCAGTGAGATATTGCTCAGTGCTTCACCAGCGTTAACTTTTGTTTCCATTCCTGCAACCTACAGAAAACTATTCCTGGGACACAATAGTTATTTATGATACAAGTGTGGCATGTTGGTCATTACACTCGAGGTTATATTGCACAGCCCGAGCCGAAGACGAGGGTTTCAAGGAAACCGTGAGTGTAATGACCAAACCTCACGTGTGTTTTTTTATAAGTGTAAAAGCCATGAGATACGAGTAATAACCAATTTATGAGCAAGATCATTGAAAAGTAACTTATGTATTATCCCATTCTATAATTTATTCTGTGTCAAATTCTAGCCAGATCTTATCAATCGTTAGAGCGTGATTGGATAACGAACATCTTCACATCATTTTTAATATTATAGTAGGAATAGGGTAAGATAGCTCCATCTTTTTCCTTTGCCTATGTTATGATGACTAGGGATAGGTACCGTAATACCACCCTTGTATGAATTTATTATCAAACAAAATCACATCCTGAGCGCTGCTTTGAAAATATCGCGGCCGCGACATACAAAAAATTATGAACAAGAGATTCCACTTATACTAAAATTCGTTTCATTTCTATAATGTCAGCACCATGTGTATTTTTGCAAACCAGATTTTCCTGCTTGGTGTTTTTGTACGTTCTTTCACAACATTAATAAATCCTTGAACAATCGAATGTGCTTTCATCCAGGCTATGTGTTTATGCTTCAAGTAAAGGTAAAATAGGTACGTGGCTAGGATCTTGAAGGTACAAAGGGCGCGAGGGCAGAATTGGTAATAGAAGAAACAAGACCTGTAGGGGCTCTCGTCGGAGTGAGAATCCTCTAGGTCCTCACCTTGTTCACAACGATGATGCACAGTGCGCCCCTCTTACTGCGAGGAAATAATGCTCGAGAAGAAGGCGAAGGGGCTGATGCTTGCCTACGGTGCTCTCAACGTTTAATCCACCTCTGTTCATCATCATGCGTCACCATCGTCAGGTATATATTAGAACACTACAAACAATGTCTACCTTCCATCAATCAATTCAAACGAGTATAGTGAAGAGATATTTTTAATTTTTTTTCATTCAGGGCATGTCAATTTGACTTCCTCCTAGCCTAAGCTGAAGACAAAGTCTTAGAAAACTCAAGTTTATGAAGCATTTTACATTCATACAGTACTGATTGAATTATGACGTACTTATTGTTATTCGTTCTATATTTTTGATTAACGGCCAATAAAATATTCTATAGTCCCATTAATGGTACCACGACAAAGAAAAATTACCACGGTACCAATTCTAATGGTACTACTCTAAACAAAAATTAAATATTCATTTTAAACAGTTTTTTGTTTGTGATGGACTTATTATGTAATGTGAAAGTTTGTCATACATTATTGATAACACACTTTTCTCCACTGTATTTATTATTGTACCTAACCGATTTCGCCTTGAAAGTACAATAATGTATGCAATAGTCCACCAATTGCCGTTAATCAACATTATCAATAATGTGAAAGTTAGTGACTATGCTTGCTAATTGCACTTAAATATCGAAAAATCTAGCTGAAATTTAGTACATGGATAGATTATTTTCTAGAATAATAAGGCTACTTTTATTCTAGTAATAGGCTCCGGTGGTTCGTGGTCCGCAAACGACAGTTAGTATAATATAAATTTATATTAGAGCTCTCTTATCTCAGCGCAAAGGTCATGAATTATTAACCTCAGTTTAAGGTAATGTTGACTATAAGGGCGGAAAACACCTATAATACGCTCCACTAGTGTGATTTAGGATCCTTTAAATGACTCTTTGGTATAATGATATATTTACCGAACGTTCGTACATATATTCACCACACTTGGTATTATTGAGGACATTTACTTTATATATAAAATTATGTTCTTACGATATTTCTGTACTATGTAAAAAATTGTCTTTTTATACAGTAGCTACGAAGGACCATGACTTCATCTGCATCGACTTTATCGTTTTACAGAAACTTAATTCCTTTTCATAGACAAAAATACATGTAGCACAAATTACGCCTTATGACATCAGCTTTCTGTCAGTGAAAGAACCGTAAAATCAGTACAAACGTTTATGAAATTAACCAAATAAACAAACGGAAAACTTTTCATATACCTATCTAACATACAAAGGTTGATAACCCCATACAAATTAGGGGCAAGGTATTTTTATTCAATAAATAAATAAATATTCTATGACAATCTACACAACGCCACCTAACCTAGACACATAGCATAGTTTAACTAACTTGTGTTATGGATCTAGAATGCGGATAAACATACTTAGATACTTTTTCTAAATACCTACATACATATTATACATAGACACACTCAAACCAACGCAAATATTCAGATTCATGAACACAAATATTTGCACTGAGCGGGAATCAAACCCACACCTCCTGCTTAGCAGTCGCGTTCGCTACTGTTACTAAATGTGAAATGTTTTCGTATTTACTGTTGTTAAGTAATTCAATTACGTAAATAGATGCCGTAGCCGCGTGCATGGGTGCATGACTAAGGCCGGTAGACGCCGCGTTGTACGTTCCATGAAAACGTCGAGACAGCTTCTGTATAATACAGAACGTGTCTAATAAACTGCAGCGCGCCTCCCGGTTCCGTCTCCATCCGACAGACAGGAATTTATTATATCGTTTAAAAGGAACATAGAGAATGAGCGCGTAATTCATGCGGCCATGTTCCCGTGTCGATTACCTGAAAAATTTACTAGGTACTAGGTAGTTCTAGAATTTTCCACAGCAAAATTCAAAGAAGAATATTTCGAACGGGGAATATATTCACGTTGAAATATGACTAACGTTTTGGGTTTATTTATATGTATATCTAATATTAATACGTGTTTGGACGTATGTGGGAGCCCACTGCGATCTTCGAGGGTGAGGTCAACGTCCCGACGAGGTTCTGGTGTAAGTTTTTCTCGAGGTTGGGAGGTCAGACGGTAGTCGAAAACCAACCAATAAAAGGAAGATTAGAAAAGCCGATCTCGGGATCCGAAATGCCAGGTTTGGGAACGACTAAGATTGGCGCTCTGATGAAGAGTTTTACCTATTTTTATTCGTGCGGATATCCTGACACCGCCGCGAACCCACGAGTCTGGTTATATTGAACTCGAACGGACTAAAACCGCACGTCATCTGGTTACCAAATGTTAGGTTGTAAAGTGGCATAACAGGCATTTCCCTCTCACACCTCGCCAAATTTTACCCACTACGTGTTTTGCCACAGTTGTTTTTGTTCATTAAGTTACAAAACCAAGTTCTGTTTGTAGGTTTATTCAGTTCGTACAAAAGAAAGGTACTTAATTCAGCTGCTTATGTTCGTGGGACTAATATGCATAATGAAGTAGATTTTCCCAGTGTAGCTTTGTTTCTTTACACAAACAAAGCTTAGATTGTTCTATTGTAGAGTAAGAAGTTGTTCAACTGGGATAAAGACAATTAATACATGCTAAGTACCATATATTATCTGTGATACTACCAATGATATTGTGTGGACGGTAACATAATCACAATTTTCTTTTTTTAGAGCCATAACACTACATAACATATGCATAAACTCACGCTTTTATCCCCGAAGGGGCAGGCAGAGGTGCTAGCACCCACATTTTGCCAGTTTATCTACACTATTTCGATCATACTGTACCTTCCTAGTGTGATTAAGACCCTTATCGTCAGACAGGACAGCCAGGTTACTAGTAAGTTTAAAATGGTTCAAATAGTATCTCTTATAGAAGATACATGTATCTTTTTAATTTTTTAGAATTTACACTTTTCTTACAAAACTACAGTATACAATGGAAGACAACGGCCCGTTAAGTAAAGTAAATAAAAGTGAAATAGTTTTACTTTCAAAAGGTTGTGGTTGGACCCCATAGAGTATCAGACAGATACTCTCCAAGACAAGAAGATTATTATATATAAAGTTCCTAGCTAACCCGCGCGACTTCGTCTGCGATACCCCGTTTTTGCAACATTTTTTATTCCTGCTCCGCACCTGTTAGTTGTAGCATGATGTTATATACATATAAACCTTCCTCTTTAACCATTCTATTTATTGAAACAAACCGCATCAAAATCCGTTGCGTAGTTCTGAAGATTTAAGTATACAAAGGGACAAGAAAAATAGGGACAGAAAACGCGACTTTATTTTATACTATGTAGTGATAGTGATAGTGATAATTTTAATTTTATATTCAACTAACAGTGTGTGTGTGTGTATCAGTAACGTACACTGCACTCTACTCTGTATACTGCGACTCTGCCAAACAATTTTCAGTGAACAGAATTCAATTTCAAACAGTCACGACCGCCGTGGTACCTACTCCAAAATTGTGATTTTTCGCAGCCACGTAACTTTGATTGAATATACGCATAGGAAGGCACGGTCTACATATTTTAACATGTTAACTTTAACATTTTTATTCTGAATCATAAAGTTATTAGTAATACTTAGAGCGACAAAGTAAG
Source organism: Pelosia muscerda (assembly GCA_963691645.1). NCBI lineage: Eukaryota > Metazoa > Arthropoda > Insecta > Lepidoptera > Erebidae > Pelosia > Pelosia muscerda. Next base: position 14,835,301 of record OY829100.1, read on the forward strand.
CGAGTAACATTTATATATTTTTAGACAAAACGCTATACGTGACATGTTTTTCAAACGGCTGTCATAAACAGTTGAGATTTAAATTCATTTGACATTTCAAATTTGGTAACATGGTGATGAGGAGACTGTTGCTCTATTTACACTGGTAATAATGACTTTGTGTTCTGAATACAAAGTCTAAGTCATAATTGCACAAGAAGGGCGAAACACTTATAGCTAAAGATGATTTCCAAACATTGAGATTATAAATAGGGGTACATATCAATTAACTATTTAGCCCTCGTTTTAATTACCTACCTAAGCTTCTTCATTACCCTACCTATTAACCCATATTATTTAGGGTCAGCACACCTAGTACTGCCACACTTTACGGGTAAAGGTTGTCTCGTCGTTTATATTTCATAGACACTATATTGTTCTTTATTGTAATAATCAATTTATTACTGGGGCTCTACCTGGTCCACTTACATTTACCTATTAAAGGGTTTTGACATTTTGCGACCACATAGCCCCGTGAAGACATACACAGTTTAGCTTACATGGTTCAGCATATATTATGATCTACTCTAAACCCAACTCCGCTAATTCTGTGTGAGGTTGTGTATACACTTACTTATCAATTAAATTAAATTTAACTTATGACTTTACAACGCAATGGTGTGAATGTGTAAATTACGGGTCACGAAACATCATAAATCGAACAAAATCATACACAACTCAACAGCATATATTTATGTGAGTTAAAGTACCCATACAAAATTATAAGAAAGAGATTATCGACAAATATTCAACAGGCGCGTAACAATAAAATGGTGGCTCTCTAAAACTATCAAATTACAATGTAAGCACTCACATACGTCTAGACGTACGTACTAGACGCCAGACGGGTGTATGTAGGGTCTCTGGTAGGCACTTAATCTATTATAAAAGGTCTCACTGTAGCCTAAAAGGGTAAAGCCACCTGTTAGCCGATATGGAAAGTTAGTGTAGTTGTATTGACAACTAATATATCAGACTCTTTTATTTAAGTAGCAATGGGTCTGGTATAACCATAGAAAACTGATATTCATTTAGTATCTTAGAAATTCCAATATCATATCATTGATATGCCTATTACTAAAGTAGCATCCTAATGCACACACATTTGGTAGTCAATCAATCAATTAGCCTATTGCAGTCCACTGCTGGACATAGGCCTCTCCCATACATTGGGAGAGGTCTACCACTGCTCGCTATCCTCCACCCTCCGCATCCAGCCTGTCCCAGCCGCCTTTTTCAGGTCATCCGTCCATCTGGTTAGGGGGCGTCTTAACTTTTGTTTGCCTCCTCGCAGTCTCCGCTCAAGGGCTCGCTTAGTAAAGCGGCCATTGGGAAGTGCTTAATTTTTTTTCATTGTTGCAGTGGATACGACGGCGCAGTACGATGCCGTGCGAGCATACCTCAAAGAACTTGATATTTCCAGCGCCGTGTGGGTTGGGCTCATCCGAAGTAATCCTGATGGCGACTTTACTTGGACGTAAGTGGAATACCATTGGTTGCATTAGATACTGCAAATCAGTTCCTAAATCAAATATAAACTCGATAATCGTTCATTAATTATGAAACGACTAGTCAAACAAAATTTCCAAAATGAATCACCGGTTTGCAAGTTCTTGTCCTGAGAGAACCCTGCAAGTAATTCAGCAGGCAAATATTGATCTATTTACAAACAATTCACTTACTCCAATAACATTATTTATTTGAGTAACATCCATGATTTAACCCCCCTAGAATAAAATTAAAAGAAAAGTCGCTAAAAGATTTTATCCAACTAAATAACAATATGTAGATAATAATGATCCGACAATTTATTAATGTTTAAACGTTTCATTATCCAAGTGACTACCGCGGGCTTAGCGGCGAGGGTTACTGGAGCTCTGCGCCCGATACCAGGGCTTCTCCACTTTGCGCCGCTGCCGATCCAGCAGCCGACTATCGCTGGGAGGCCAGAGCTTGTGGTGGACCTACAGTGGCTTCCTTCATTTGTGAGCTGCCTGGTAAGTGGTGTAACAATGTTTTAAGTGCTTTACATTTTCTTAACCTATTATTGAATTATTAACTCATTTCCCAAAACCTTACTAACAGTAATCATTATTATTTGTAGGAACTTTTAAGTATTGTTTCTAGTGGTAATGAAAATAATCATAATAATCCAAAATCTATACCAATAAATTACCAATATCGAGGTTGAGTGGGTAAACTTAAATCTCAAGATAAATAAAGGCTCAAGGCAAAACATGTTAGTTTAGTTCTCGCTACAAAGTTATTTTACGATAGCTTAGGATCTTGTTACAGTGTAATAATATTGTACATGTATTTTAGTTCCTATGTTCTCAAACAATTTAATATTTCAATGTTGTAATTTGTTCGCAGTGCCTCAATGGGCTTTAGGGAACGAGGGATGTATGGTTCGAGCGTTACCTGCTTTGACTATTCTCTATCTGCCTGAAAGTGCTGCCGTACAATTAACTGCGGACTGTGGATTAGCTGGTGTGAAACGAGTTCAGTGTACAGGAAATGTGGTAAGAGTACTTAAGATTGCTTAACAAAACAATTTAATATTTGAATTTGTTATACGATAACGTAATATGTTTTGATTTATAACAGAAACGAGAAAATTTATTAAAAGATCTGTCCTGCGCCGATGAAGAAGAACCAAGTACATCGTCAAATGTAATGTCATCTGGAAACACGTGGCCTGCAATTACTGATGTCATATTTGTCGATCAAGAAACTACAGCCGAAACAGCTACTGAAGATAATAGTACAACTGAACATGAAGATGACATTAACCAGAATAGCACCATTTTACCACCATCTTCGACGAATAATATAAATGCTGTAACGGACTATAAAATATTAACTATGCCTATACATATAAAAAAATTCAATACAATTAATAATAATTTAGACAAAAATATTGATTTGAATTTGGTAAATACTAATAACCTGCAGAGCAATCATATCCCTAAAATTGCGAATACTGACGACTACTTGGCAAATGAACAGCAAGATAAAATTGAGGATGAAAAATATATACAGCATAAAATGTTACACGAAGAAATTGCACGTCTTGGTAATCCAGATAATATATTTACACAACCTACAGATCACTTTGTACCACCTCTAGTAATGGCCAAGGCCAAAATTAGCGATGGCATGACAGTGTTATCTCTTCAAGAAAAAATCGCTCAACAATTAGCAGAACAACATTTGGCAAAACAAATAAATCAGCATCGACAAGATTCTCATATTTACGAGAGTGATATTACTAAACCAACTACGGAAGAGCCAAAGCCTGTAACTATCGATAGAATAGTGTATGTTCAAGCAATGAAATCTAACAAAAAAGAAAAACCTAAGGCGAGTATGCCAAAGAAATATAATGAAAAAGCCTCTGATCCAAAGAGCAAAGGTCAAAAAATCGTTGAAATGAAGGCAAATACAATTGATAGAATTACTGCGCCCATTATTACTACAGAAACTGTAACTAAACACATGGAAATGAATTCTTTACCATTAGTTGGTAGGCTGGATAATGATGAAGATTCATTAAATCTTACAGTTTTGTTAAATGAGAATCCAGAACCTCGTGATGAGAAAGTATTCTATAATTACAGTGGGGATGTATCCAGATTGGAAGTAGTGCAAAATAGTACGGTGCAAATTGGTACAGATATTAAATTACTTGATGTTGAAGCAACTGAACAGGTGAAACATGAAATACCCAGCAAAGATTTTGAGGAGAAAATTCAAAATATCACACTAAACGATGGAATTCTTAATATTACTATTATTTCGAATGGGTACACTACTGCATCTCCAGTAGTACTTGAAACAACCACAAAGACCTCAGTATTATTGGAAAATGTTTCGGTACATTCATCACCTTCAACATCTAAGGGCGAAGACAAAATTATTACAACTACTAGCCAAAATAATGTGGAAACAACGAAAATTTCGCTTAATGCAGAGCCAGCTGGGAAGATCTCTATAGATTCAACTTTAATTACTAACTTAACAAATGATAATATTTCTGAAGTATCGTTTATCAAAGAAGAATCAACAAAATTACCAAACATTACAACTATAACGCCTAATGTTAATACCACATTTGTTAATGGAAACATAGACGTGAGAGATATTACCCCCAAGGAAGCAGCAACAACCGCTAGTTCACATATTACACATGGAGATGCTAATGGCAATACCAATACAGAAGCTCATGAGGAGTACGGCACAAATAGTAATTCATCGGATACATTAGATGATTTTAATTCACCTCTACTTTCTGGTGCAAATGAACCAGTTCGTAGACCGAATAGGTCTCGGAGACCACAACCACCACCGAATCGAAATAAATTTAACCCATTTCGCATATTAGGTTAAATAAGAAATATAATTTTTACGATTACCACAAGAATCGATTGGTAATGACTGAAAACTAACATCTAACATAATTTAGAATTAGAATGTCACAGTCACATTATAAAATTATTGTGATGGCACGGTGCACGTAGTTCTTTTCTATATTATTTAACGTTTAGAAAATAAATCTGTTGCAATTGTGTGGGATGTAAACATTCTAGTTATTGTTACGGGTACGGAATTTCAATATTATCCTATTCAATTCAATAGTGATATGTAGTTTCATAATCATTTTATGTTTACTCATAAAACCTTAATAATATTCATGTTCATAGGGCACGATTTAGAGTGTACTTAAATATTTTAGATTAGTCTAAATTATGTAGTTCGTTACTTAGTCAATTCATGTTTAAAATAGCATAGCTATTTGTCGTAATGACCTTATGTTTATACATTGACTATTTAATAACTTAGATTTCAGGTTGGCCAAATTTCAGGATACCCATATTTAATAATCTACTACGTAACATTAGCCAATTAGGATTATAATAATGTTACATTATACTTACACATGGTATATGTATGTTATTTAAAATTTACGTACTCGTGTAGGTTAGTTCGTAAAATGAAATATGCATAACGAAATTCACAAACCATATCATGTTAGGTTAAGGATTAGTTTAGAAAATAATATTTTTCTGAAATATACCTGAAGCTCAGATTAAATTATAACCATCACCAATAAAATATTGAAGCACAAAAACTACAACGATTTGTAGCATACACGACTCATGTACACATACGTATGTTTTTACTTTTTTTATAATTACTAATACGTCAGAAATATGAAAAAATACGAATACTCCGATCGATAAAGCTCTTTGAACGTAATAATGGAAGTAACGATTAATTTATTTTACTCTTTAGCTTTGACATAACAAATAGTGATCAAATTGGAGGAAAATGAAAACTGTCAATACTGTTACTTCTGAATACACATTCAAAACAAACTTGCTACAAGTACAGGCCGCCATTGTTGTTAAAATGATGTGTTCTAATTACCAGAGATAGTTTCAAACTGTTACAAATAATTTTAACAATTGTAGCATACCTATGAAATATTTGAGAAGGTTGAACATTTGATCAGTTTGCATTTGACGAGCCATTGGTTTACACTTACACAAAACATCTACCTACTTGAAATGCAATTATAGTTATGTCAATAAAATGTCATGTATTGTCATCACCTTGTCATAAGCAACGGTCGTGTAGTTGCTATATAGTCTTTGTATTATTTTCTTTTGTATAATGTAGGATCCAAATATGTATTAAGTTTTGTAATAAAAAGGAATAAAGAAAACGTGTTTTACTTTAATAATACAGTTACATAATAAAGATAGACCAGCCCATATTGAAAAGATATCAAAAAAGGAAAATTACGATGACACTGATACATAATGATGACACTGATACGATGATACATAATAAAAATATCCAAACCATAAATATACATATAAGGAAGGTAAATATGAAAAAAAGTGTTTTTCGCCCACATGTTAAGTCTAATTTGTTCCAATAACAAAATTTTCTATTTCAAATAGCAATAAGTTTAACATAACTTATTTTGTGTTCACTCACATTTTATATTTCCAAGTAGGTTAAAAGTTAGTCAGGTTAGTCTTAAAGTTCTTACTTTCGCCAAAGGCATTAATATAGGTATAAGTTCTAGATCGATATAAGACTGGGGAAGATTCACAAGTTTCGAGACACTTCACCGCAGTCAATATTTGCGGAGCGTTTTGCCGCCACCTCACTCAACCGGCTTGCTCTTGAAGGGCCCAACTCCAACTCAATTTTCTCTTCGAAACCGCTTATCAATATTACTTATATCAACTTTGGTGAAATTCGCAGGTTCGGCACAATTCATTCTCATTGTATTTTCCTCCGTCATCTCACACAAAATAAGTTTTTCAAACAGATTCGGATTATCCTTCCTTAAACGTATTTGATAGGGTTTATTTCGAAACGTACATGTAATTTGTGGAATCAGAAAGGGCCCACCAAGTTTAATAAAAATATAAAAGCACACAGGGGTTATAAGAGAAGCTTCACCGAATTAGAAATTTGCGATTACTTGTGAGAGATAGGAGTTAAGGCTTAGAAGGGTCTTTTCATTAAAAGGCCTCATGTTGTTCAACATCAATACGTTGTACATACGCGTATATTACGTTTATTATTAGTCTCATATACATAATATATGTTTATATTTAACCTGTTTATATGTACAGTCAACAAAAGATATAGTACCGTACCTATATATTATCTTTTGTTAACTGTTGTATGTTGTATGAAAAAGTGGGACCGTATCTCTTTTGTCGACTGTACCTATAATAATAAATGACTTGATTTTAGTCGACTACATTTATTCACTAGTGAATGCTTGGAGCCGAAAGGATCTCGAATGTACACAACGTACTGGTAGACGAGGAGTATGCCATCCCCCTCATTCATATTCATCATCAATCCATATTGCGGGGAGGGGGCAATATGGATTGATGATGAATATGAATGATGATTGAAAACTGGGCAGGCGGTTTTTTTTATTTAGGGCACATCAATTTGACTTCACCCCGCCAGATGGTAAGCTGAAGGAAAAGTAACAGTAAAGATAGTCACCGTTACAAACACTCGCTTAAAGTACCCGGGACTGTAGGAAGAAGGTAACACGTGAACTGGTAAGAAATTCCAAGACTTAATGGTGCGGCAGAGGAAAAATCAGCGAACCACTTGGTTCTTGATGGAATAGTACTCAAAACTTACCCAATTGCAGTTTTTTCACTGTCGCTCTGTCATCTTTATCATCATCATTTCAGCCATAGGACGTCCACGGCTGAACATAAGCCTTCCCTAACAACGTCCAATTTGACCAGTTGGATACAGCATCTTGTACAGTGACTTAAATATACAGAGTCATTGTAAGTAGTAGTAGTGGAGTAAAGCTATGTTAGGGAGCTATACCAAGCTGAAATATGGTTTATATAATTGGTGAACCTAGCCTAGTAGTATGGGTACCCGACGGGGGTCATCTCGAAGAGAAGGCCCCGGGTCTGCCGGGGTGCGAGGGATATGTTGACTACTACCTCACCTCCGGCAACTGAAGACCCAAAAGATGGCCTGCGTTTTAGTCGGTTCGAGTCCGACATAACCTACCCAACCGGCTCCGGTGGAGGGGGGGGGAGGGTATTCGTGGGGATTATGGGTAATGGACTGCTGAGAGAGGTCTCAGGTTCGACCATAGCACACACTTTTCAATGCTTTTCGAAGTTATGTGTGTATTTATCGCATGTATTTATATAAGTGCCCGGTTAATGGCAATAGGCTCGCCACCTATTAGGGCCTAAACATAAACTGGCGAAATGTAAGTGCTAGCACCTCTGCCTACCCCTTCGGGGATATAGGCGTGAGTTTATGTTATGTGTTATCAACCTATTTTACACATACCTTGGCTTTACTGGATTATGCTATGCTATAAATCAGCCCTACATGATTTATTTGCGGACGTTATATCGTACATATATGTCATGTCAAATTGCCGCATTACGATTGTCAACACTGACACCTGAACGTCCCGTGACTGGCTGAGAGCCAACTGAGAACTGAGACTGCTGAGAGCGGAGAGGTGGATGCATCAGAGATAGCGACAGCGGAACGATGCAACAACATGAATTACTTTAATATTGCGTTTAAATATATCTATCATGTTACCTATGGCTTTTTTGTTTTTTGTGCGCGAAATGCCCACGCATACCAATCCCACCGGAGCCGGTGAGGGAGGTTATGTTGGTCTCGAACCGACTAAAACGCCCGCTGTCTTTAAGTCTTTAGTTACTGGAGGTGAGATAGTACCGAAAATATCCCTCGCACCCCGGCATACCCGGGGCCCTCTCTTTCGAGATGACCCCCTTCGGGTGTAGGGACCACAGTTGAAGTCTAAATTGTTACAAAATGTACAATATACATCATCATCGTCTCTGCGCTAGATGTCTATTGCTTGTCATAGAAATTACTAAAACCCTCTTATGTCTGGCAGCCTAAAATAAAATTTACGACATGTGATCTTTATATAGGTAAGTAAATTTTCATTTGCTATGCACATCTTTAAGCAACTGGACTTTCTGATTAATATACTTGATCTTTATCACTAACTATCTGGTGCAATCAAATGCAACGTTTCAAAAAATGCTGAAATGTTACACTTAATACAATACACAATTTACAATTTGAACTGTCATATCATATCAACGAATATCCTAATCTAAAACTTATCGTAAAAAGTAAGTACGAAGAAAATAAAATTTATATCACCAGCGAAATAAAATGCTTGATCGGTAACATTATCGCCTCGATAAATATGGAATTGAGTTTTTCTGTTAGGAAAGTTACAGTCGCGGAATCGAGTTCTGTAAAGATGCCTGGTATACAATAATAGATAGATACATTATAACTCTAATAACATACACATCTACCGAGTTCTTAGAATAGGTTTAAGCGTGATTGTAATTGAATAGAATTTAATTAGAAACATTTAATCTATTGATAGGTAAATTAGAAAGGTAATATTATCACTATGGCGAAACTAAGGGTATTCTTTCGTTTTCCATAAATTCATTTGCACTAATTTCGTTTGCCATAATCATCCCCGGTCATAATGTTTACTTGCACTATTATCATTTATACTAATAACGTTTGACATAACAACTCAACCGTCATAACGTTTATTTGCCATAAAATCACTTTCTATAACAACATATATCATAATAATTAGTTTCCATAAGTAACACATCTCAAAATCGATTGTTGACATAATCAAAATTTGATAAAATTTTGAAAAAAATACATATTATTGTCAAAATTAATTATCGTTAACACCCCGACTCAGTGCAATCCGACTCGGATAGGTTAGGTTAGAAGACTAAGGCGGGAGCGAAGCGAAGCGGAGCTCCCGTCTTAGTCTTCGTGGTTTTTTTTTTTTAAACCACCCAGAAGTAGGAGCCCGCGAAGCGGGCTCCGTCGAGCTTATTTAGTAGACGTCATATGAGGTTTAGTTTCAGGTTTAATTGTGAATAAAAATCTGTGTCGTATAATTGACATTATTGAAAACGAAAGTTATGGCAAATACATTTATGGATTTTAATTATTATGACACTTGATCGATTATGACCAATGAAATTAGTGAAAGTGATTTTATGTCATTTCACGATTATGGCAACTGAAACGTTATTTCTAATGAAATTATGGCAACTACCAGTATGGCATATAAAATTATGGCATTTAAAATTATGGCAAACATTAGTAAACCGAAACTAAGTGAGCGTACGGTGTACAAGTCCATAGTTCGTTACCAGCGCCCAAACTAAAAGTTAATTGGTTTTCAATTGAACTGAATAAATAAATCAGTGTCAAAGGAATGAAAGTTAAGTATATGAAATAGTTTCAATAGTTAAAGGCATTTCAAATACATTTATACGAAATTATTATTAGTTTCTTTAATAAGAAATGGTTTCAATCGAACAGCCCCCTAAAGAAGTAGCAAAGCGTTGGTGGTCGAATAGAATGTAGGTGGGATTGCCACGCACTTTGAGGGTTATGTCAACGACCAACGAATGGCACTTGTCAAGAGGGGGGCTGTTTGTTCGAATATTTGACATGTCCTCTCACTCTATCAGACTAGGTCATACGATGGACGACTAAATTTTAATGTTGCCTGGAAGATATCACTTCTAGCGATAAGGCCGCCCATTGTACACACAATATTCACGTATATATTAGTGTAAATTTGAATTCTACGTTTTTTTAACAAGAAAGAGTTATCTATCATATTATGTATGTAGTATAATATATCATACCTACTTTGTATGATTTTAGATTGACATGGTCATTTACATACTCACTGTTAAATCGTACGGGATATTTACCATGTTTGTTAGTTTCTTCGTGCAACCTTTCTTTCTTTTCTTTCTTCGTGTTACACGAAGAAACTAACAAACATGGTAAATATCCCGTACGATTTAACAGTGAACATACCTACTTTCTTTCTCTATCTTAGGCGTTGTACTCGATGTCGATGGACGGAACCCCGCTTGAGCATTATGACTCCCATTTGTTCGAGCAGAAAGTATTGTATACAATACTATATATACAATACTAGGCCATTTCTAAAAGGGCCATTTACCATCTATGATCAAAATAGTCAAACACTGGTCAGATATACATATATTTTGATATATCATGATGTGGTCAACGTAATCTGGCTATATATTATCAATTAAGTTTGGTAAATCGAATTGGAATCGCATTACAGGTTTTACGATTTCCTGGCGTATGAAAATAAGGTCGGATACTAGTTACAGAATAACGGGGATAGAGTCGTCAAACGTACACAGATAATCACTATTTCGATTCGTTCCATTAACGTCTATCCCGTTGTGTAACGAAAATACAAAAGAAATCCGAAAAAAATATCTTAATAACGCTATAAAACCATTTTTATTATAGTTTAACCGACACGTCGTTACATAAAAATGTACTTTCGTTGCTCCGAAAGCCTTCGTAGAAATATAAAGATAAGCCTCGGTAGTTTGTTCGTAAAAGTAACATTTGCCTAAAAGTAAAGAAAAACATTGTATTTCTAATACGATTTTTGTATGTTTTGTCTTATATTAAATTTTTATTATTGTACATTATGTACAGACAATGCTGTCTTTACCATAAAAGCACTCGGCCCACCGCTTCAAGCGGGTCCACGGTCCACCGAAGGAGTGACAATTTCTCGCACACCAACTTACTCGTAAGAACACTATTCTCACAAAAAAAGTGACAAGAGAGATGTTTTTGTGCTGTTATTTTGAAGACAAATTTATCGGCGGTCTACACCTTCGGTATTACAAACGACCATAAGCCATGGTGGGTTACAATCAGGTTGGGCGTGAGCTTATCTGCCACGTATACGATATAAAAAAAAACCAAAGGGACCACGAAGTTTTTGTGTGCCCAGGGCCCTCGACATATGTTGAGACGACCCTGTGTACAGAGCTGGTAAATATGGCACTGTTATTTAAAATTACTCACTCAAAATTAGGTTGATTGCTACAAGTGCGTAAAAGTGCGAAGGAGGAAGTGAGGTCGAAAGAGGATGATAGCCAAGAGAATAGGTTTACACCTCATATACACACACACTCTTACTATATAAACGTGTTTACTTATCTCCTTGACCGTGTGTGTATTCACGTGGATACTGAAAATATAGTACACGGAGGTTATACGCGTCTCAAGCTCGTCTCATCCATTATTCAGAGTTATCGGCCGTCCTACCACCGGCGTCCAACTCGATTCTCATAATGGAGATTAAGTGTTTATTGACATTTCCTACTCCCCTGTGACTACTAAAATCTTGGAGGTTATTCTGACAGTATATTTACTAGGTTTCATGAATTATTTTAACGATTTTTAACCTGAAAGTTCAATGGAATGTTTGTTCTTTTATGGTCTGCTATTTAGGCTGGTTTTAAAGCTGTGGCTGCAAACTCAGCGGTGAGCGGCGTAATCGGTGAAGTAATCCAATAACTGAAATAAAAAGGTTAGCGGCAAGCCTTCTATTTCACTTACATTGGTTTGCCTTACCGCTTGCACTATCGTCATTGATTTCGCGACCGCGGCCTAAAAGACGAGCGCTTAATGCAATCCTTGAGAGAATGATAGCCGGTTAGGGTCCCGAAGTTGTCACACTGATATTTACGTGTATCAATATCATTCTGAACCTATTAAGTGGTTAACTGATATTGATACACATAAATAATTTTTGATTTGATGATTTTGATTTGACTTATTGTTATTCTATATATGAAACAAACCGTTCGTACCGTAGTTATAAAAACTGTGACGTGTATGAGACCCCAGTTTCGATTCTCAGAGTTGGGTTGTTCTGTTAATTAGTTACACTAGAGAGACAAGAAGAATAATGCCTAAATGCTAGTAAAGTTCACTCGTGTTTGGAACTGAACAAGGAGTTGATGAATTTTTGTGTGATATGCAGGACAACATAGATAGTCACTTTTGCCTTTAAAAGAAGAGATTTAAAACTTGAAAGCCTGATATCAAAATGTAGTAGTTTGCGTACTTTTCTCTCTAAATCGTGGCAAAAGACGGATTGGCTCTAAACAGCTCGTGCACGGTGTAGCGCTTAGTCGTTAAACTTTTTATTTGAAGAATGGTTTTAGAAAATCCAGCGCGTTTAAATTTCTCGCAGGACAGTTTTTTATTGCAGTTAACCGTCGGGTTGGAATTTTAAAATAAGACATGTTCGAAAATTGAAAAGCTGTTTTATATCACTATCACTATCACTATCACTATCACTATCACTATCACTATCACTATCACTATCACTATCACTATCACTATCACTATCACTATCACTATCACTATCACTATCACTATCACTACATAGTATAAAATAAAGTCGCGTTCTCTGTCCCTATTTTTCTTGTCCTTTTGTATGCTTAAATCTTCAAAACTATGGAACGGATTTTGATGCGGTTTGTTTTAATAGATAGAATGGTTAAAGAGGAAGGTTTATATGTATACAACATTATGCTACGACCAACAGGTGCGGAGTAGAAATGAAAAATGTTGCAAAAACGGGGTGACGCAGACGAAGTTGCGCGGGTCATATAATAATAATAAATCTTTACTGTTCACCAAGGACATAGATTTGAATCACAATTACACTGTTTATGTAGTACACAATTGGCGGCCTTATCGCACTGAGGCAATCTCTTACAGGCAACCATAGGATGGAATAAAATAGACGAAGAGAAATTGGGGGAGTATGGTGTATTGTTACGGGAAGTGTGAAGGATTATATTATGTAGTTTGTATGGCTGTAGAAGGCCCTTCCAATATCTTCCGGGCAGAAGTCAACCACACCTGCAAGTTTTGACGGGAGAGACTGCGGAGAAGACTTTCCTTGTGTGAAGTGAGAACTCAGAATTCGGACGACTGTGTTGTTCAATTTTAGTTGTATTTAACAGAGTACATTAAAAAAGAATTGACTGTCAGTACCCCTAGGTTCTGTCGTCTGCCAATGTACCCCGGCTAACACTAAAACCCTCAGATATCAAGGTGAAGTGCCTATGCGGTACCTATAGTGCTCGCCATAATCACTAACGCATGGCATTCACACATATTCAAATATTTCTAACAGTCATAAAAGTATTTGACTCTGAATTTTAAGTTTACATCTGTACAAATTCCTTACTCACTACATAAAATCATTATTATCAACCCGGGATGCAATAGCCTTGACAAATAACGTGAAAACAACATGTCATGTAAGTTGTGATGCATTAGAATTCCCAAGTCACGCATTAGTTACAGGAAACTTAAACAGAAATGGATGTAAACTATAAATATAGTTTGACTACGGTGAGGCATCTTCTCCAGTCGGGCAGATACAAATTTGAACAGGAAATCCTGTTACACCAAACGATATTCTGAAATTGAATTACCGCTAGCGGTCCCAGCATTACAGTAACATTAAGATTGTACGCATAAAACGGATGTTTGGAGTAAATTTGTTGAATGCGTGTCATTTATACAGAAATTCAGTGGTAGCTGAGAACACATTATGTAAATAGCAACGATTACAAGCCAGCCTACCTCGGTGAACCCGGCGCGTTAAGCACAAATCACTTTACGTTAGCTCTCCGGGGGATTACCTACGGTGACCTCGTTACTGGCTTAACCTGGCAAATACAAACATCCGATACATGCGAGACATCTGTAAACATGATCTTGGTATGTTGGAAAATGGTTAGTGTAACATCAGTGTCAGGATTATTGTACACAAAAGACTATCAGGGTGGTAATTTCGTTTTCCGAGATCAACAAGTTTTATGGCCTGACCTCGTTGGACCTAAGGTATATGTTTGTATTTATATGTATTTATGTGTGGCATCGTTTATCGGCCCCTATGTTTAGGCAAGTATCATAATCTTCAAGTAACGTATTCTTTTGTGAGAAAATCAGAAAGTAGTTGTAGAATGCCAAAATGCACAAATCAAAATATACTTAGCTCTGGTCTTAATTTCTGAAATGTAGCCTGTTCTACCTAAAAGAGTACTAGCAGGTACTTGAAATCATAAGGAAACTAGCTGCAGTAAGTAAATCTTAGTGCAACGTGAACTCAATACACAACCACCTTTTAGACCGACGATTAAGTCCGTATGGTTATTTTTCCAATTTTTTTTAAAAGGACACAATAAATATTACGTTTACTTTGCTAATACGCTGCAGTTCAACCTGTAAAGCTTCAGCGTACGGTTCTAGTTAGTGACCCGGAATTGGAACTAAACTGGAACGTTCAACAAAGTTTGACACTTTGGGAGCAAGTAAATGGGCAATTACTCCATTCACACGTTCCACGAAGGTTCACAAAACGAAATTTAGGAATTTATTATTATACTTTATAATATTACTAGGTACTTATAAATCGTAACGAAACATGAGTGGATTAGATTCTTTACCAAAATAATTCATATAGTGCCTGGTCCTAGAGTTTTCTTTTCTTTTCTTTTATTTTCATTTCAATTGGAATTTCATTTTAGTATAGTTTTATTGTAAACTAAGTATTTAATTCATTATTGTCCTTATCCATTAGCGCATAAAGTTTATTTATTTATGTATAGAATTACCGCTTTTCCGAGAGCCTATCATGAGAGGAAGGTCTGACCAGAGTTACGTTTATTATTTGGATGGTGCACGTCGCCTTGTATGTGGAAATTTCTACAGAGAAAAAGTAATACTGATTATTTATAGGTACTGTTGATTGGCACTTAGTGAACCTTATTGTTATATGTGTATATGCAGTATACGGTTTTTTTAAGGGACTGTCAATGTAAGCCTTTGAGATTGCCGCAAGGCGAAACCGATTAGGTACAATAATAAATAAGTATAGTGGAGAAGTACAAGTGCGTCATCAATATCCATCATGTATAAAAAGTAATACAATGAAGAAAAGGTATAGACATTCAAAATTTAAGTAAACTCGAGGTTATGGAAGCGATCCTCGCTTTTCCGACGAAGCTTTATTGAAAATACAAAATCAATCAACACAGAACTAAGCCGAGTTACGCTCGCTCAGCTCTTCGCATGCATGCTGCGGCGAGCCCCACTTGAGAATTTATCGAGTTGTGGAATGCATCGAGTAAGTGGCCCAATAATTGGCTTGGCGTTCCAGCGCTGCGCGTCTAGAGGATATATTGATGTCGTACGATTATGAACCTTGCAAGTTTCAGGGTGTATAAGCGAGTTACACAATGCATAACTTGAAAGCTTATAGCTTACAGTTTTGTATTATCTTGAATATATGAAGATAACATGCCACGATTACTTGGAATCAATTATCAGTAACTTTGATCCGTAAATTAGAATATACCTTTCAAACATTGCTTACAATTTTATTGTTAAAAAAATATTCAACTATTCAAAAATATTATCTTTATCTTTATCAAAAACGACATTTCCAGAGTTTATTGTAGAGAAGTGCTCTACAATAAACCCTGGCATTGTCGTTTTTGAAACATGTGGCAAAGTTGGTTTTATAAAACTAAGATTTTATAGCCTCACGAAAAAGTAGGTAATTTTTGTTTTGAACAAAGACTTTCTTTACATTTTAGAAAGATAAGGATCTTTTGAGAGACAAGTGAAACCAATCATTTATTTTATTTAAATCACGGATGAAAAGAAAAGACCGTATAAATTGAATGAAAGTTTTAACAATTTCAAATAATACTCCCATCGAGTCATTGTTTTGTACTGAACCCTACTTGTATCTTTTTAGATTCAAAAGGAAAATACAAATAAAATACATCTGATGGAAATTAAAGATAAAAGAACAAATTTAATTAAAGACGAGCTCTGAGCTTTTTCTACTGGCAATATCATTATATAAACGTTCGTTCCGTGGTTCGAGACAGATGATATTGAAAACATTTGATTAAATGTACTTATTTTGTAAAAAAATATACGAATAAATTAAAATGGCGCAAGGCGGTGGTAACAAAACCATACTCTTGCGTCTGAGGTTGATTTGGTCACCACAGGTGTTAGTCCCCACCCCATATATCTATACCTCGTTCATCAATGAATAGATATAACAGCTGAGGCCTCATTCAATATTTTCTACTTCAAACAAACAGGTATATTAATTTTCTTTTCATTAAAAATTTTCTTGTTGTGAGAAAACTCTCTCATATTATTATTTCCTACTTCAATAAAGATAATAATCATAACAAAACTCTATTCAGAGGGAGGCGCCATTGAAAAGATATTAGCTCGGAAAAAATAGGATCGTAATAACGTGATCATATTAAAGCCAGCCGTGTCAAGAATGAAGGCTTTACTTATACATTTCCTTTGCTCTCAGAGATCCTTTGTCAACTTCGATTATTCGCATGACAACCGTCGTTCACCTGTAGGTACCAAAGATGGGATGCGACATCTGATATAAGAAAAAATGTTTTGTAGTATGTTTTAACATGGTGTGGAATACAATTTCATTTTTTTTTCAAATATTTACTCTGAAAAATAATGTAAATGTATTATTATACTGTACCTATATACGAGTATCAATAGGATCATAAGGAAGAAAAAAGGAAGTTGATTTTTTAGAAACATGATCATAATGCGTTTAAACCAATACATATTCCAAATGTTTCCAAATTAAGTATCTTTTTTTGACATCAATGTTTACTTTACAACTTATGTAACCACCTACTACAGTGCTGACCTTACAGAATGTTATAGTATATATAGTAGATATTAAAGTTTGTTAACTTTAGAAAAATCAAAGATTGGCCCCAATAAGAAGTAGTTCAGCGACTTCCAGTGCACCCGTGGTAATGGCGCTTGAAACAGACCCGATGTCTCAAGCCCCGTTTGTTTTTATATGGCGCTTGAGACAGCCCCGAAAGATCGAGTTAACTCAACTCAAACAAACATGGAAAATATTCTGTCGAAAAGTTTATATTAATGATCATGTCGATCTCAAATCTTTTATAACACATACTGTAAAATATGATGTCAGTTCCGTCCCTCAAGACTACTCATACTTAGGTATATTTGATATAAGGAAGTATATATCGAAACGAAAAATAAGTAATCAAACAAATAATTGGGATACAACTTGCAAAACTTTGTGATTGCTCTACGTGTCCGAAATGTGGAACACGTAGCGGCCAGAGAATATGAGATGTATCATCAAAGCGCGTTTCTTCGCCAGACTCGAGTATTTTCAACACCAACTAGGTATAAGTTATTGGAAGTTCTGATTATGTTTGTCTTCTTTGATATAATACGAGATATTTACGCCTGGTGTTACTCATTCAAATGAATCCAAGTCTTCAGTTACAATCCAACTACCCGTGACTAATACCATCGATGTTTATATAGCAACCGCGTGTATGAGCTTAATGTGTTCACCTGGACACAGATAGGTCTTAACGCGTTAAGAATAATCACCCATGCCAAAAATGGCATGTGTCTGAAGCGCGAAAGACTTTAAACACACTCAGATTCTTAGTATGCATACTGCCTATCGTAATGCTCCGCTCTCCCGATTTATTTACATTACGAATTCGATAGTTTTTATGCTGGCAGCACTGATATATTTAGTAAACTTGCAATTCGTTAACCTACTAGACTACTACTAAGCTACCAGCCTCTCAGTTGAATTTAGTATTCATGATGAATAAATGAACGAAACTAAAATGAAGCAATTAACATTTGATCTTCGTCAAAGTTTATCCATTTGTCTGTGATGTCGGCGTAGAGGTTAATATAGATAGGTTGTTGTCTGTGAATTGTACGTATTTGTAAATATTTTATTTGCCTCAGGCATTTGCTGCGTTATTGAAGCTACAAATGCCTTATCATAGAATTTTTTACATCTATTATTTACTTATATTATGTTGCTGCAAAAATAGAAAGAGACCAGCATCAATTTATTTATTTTCTTAAGATGGTGCGCAATCGTTTTGAAGAATATTTCAAAAAAATCCGTACAAAGAACACATGGCTCTGGCGTGTGTATGCCTGTGTTTACCCATCTGAGAATATAAAGCTGTACACATATATATTAATTTATAGAAAATAATATTCTCATCATTTTCATTTTTTACAACCCGTATGAACTTTTGAACCCGTTCCCGCTGCTCCATAAAACCTTCCGTAGATTTCAAGGAGTAAATGAAAAAGAAATCACTCGAATTAGTCCAGCCGTCTTCGAGTTTTGCGATAACGCTACATTGCGCGATTCATTTTTATTTTTATTATTAAACGGTTTTATTTAGCTCACCCCGTTTGTTTTATTATTTATTCTTGGGTCAAATTTAGTAATCCAAATTTCACCCTCTTCCTGTCAACCGATTAATCTGAAATTTTGTATACACTTTGGATTTTGGTGACAATACAATTATGTTTATTCATTATCATTATAAATTCAAGATGGCCGCCGCTACAAAATGGCGGATAATTTATGTTTTATTAATCCCATCAATATGGGTATCAAATGAAAGGGCTCAACAAGCAGAATACAATATACTATAAAAAATTGAAATCCAAGATGGCGGCCGCTACAAAATTACAAAATGGCGGATAACGTAGGTTTTATCAATCCCATCAATATCGGTATCAAATGAAAGGGCTCAACCAGTAGACAATGTAAAAAATAAAAATAAAAAAAAATAAAAACTAGAAAATAAAAATAGGTAAAAAAACTTTTTAAGTTAAACGGTTTTATGTTAAACATACATTGCAATGTTTAAGATAAATGTACTAAAAACCAAAAAATAATAAAATAGATACAGTCGTGGGAATTTTAACATATGCATAGACTAGACTAAAATAAAACCGTGGGGCACGTCAATTGTCTACAAATTATCGACTTAATGTGCGATAGAAGAATCGTTTAATTTGTCGTTAGGCAGTTGACCCGCAGACGGTGAGGAAATTACTTACAATTTTCTGACGTGCCCCACGGTTTTATTTTAGTCTAGTCTATGCATATGTTAAAATTCCCACGACTGTATCTATTTTATTATTTTTTGGTTTTTAGTACATTTATCTTAAACATTGCAATGTATGTTTAACATAAAACCGTTTAACTTAAAAAGTTTTTTTACCTATTTTTATTTTATATAAATAGATTTATTTAGCTAACAAAGATTTGATCCTTAGAAAATATATTTTCTTGTAATGGATTCCCAGCATATAACGTCTATTTCAATATCTTATTTATCACAAGGTGATACCCGTGATTACGCCCGTGTGGAGTTTTGATCCCGTTCCCGCTACCTATTCCAAGATTAAAAATGTATTGTTATTACAGGCTGTAATCTATCCTTGTACAAAATTTCATCTAAATCTATTCAGCTCGACAACAACTATTCAAACTACTTCACAAAGTTGCACATATTATTATGTCATTATAAGGAGGTATATACTATTGTATATAGTGCAAAGTGTTTACATTTACAGCATCATGAGCAGCTATTAAAATTAATTGAGCTAGTGAATGTATGGAAACATACCTTTTTAATTGAGCAGAAACAAAAGGTACCATTCATTAAGGTTTTGTTCCAAAACATATTTTCTGTAGAAACACCAGCAAACATTGAGCTTTGGAATATAAAATACCTACAACGTTAAGGAAAATGTATGCAAAATATATGAAACGGAAATGGAGGTGGGCATTTTATAAAATTCTTAATAACCTGCTCATTAAACTTCACCCCGGGGCAGGGCAGCTTTACAAAAACAGACTGAGGTCAAAGTTGTCGGGAACATTTATAAGACAGGTAATAAAAACCGCAGTCCGCTTTATGATTTAGATGGAATATACGGGTATGTTACAAAGTAAAGCTGTACTGGGCGGTCAGAATTAGGATGGGCGACTATACTTAACACATTGAAAAAGTTTGCCCTTGGTGGTCCACTCTCTTACGATGTATCTGAATTCTACTTATCTTTACTTTTACACGTTCAATTCCCGTATGATCCCTCATCATCGAGAAAAAAAGGAATTTCAGAGCGTTGTCAATCAATCAGCAATGGCTTGGGCTCCGAAGGACCCGGTGAGACCCGGATCTGTGGTTTCAGGCGTAGGATGATGATGATAATGAAAGTCAGGACACTCCCGCGCCGGGTCGTATCTGGTGCAAAGGCTGGCCGAGCCATCCAAAGAGGCTATAAGGCCAACGTGATAGGCACCTTTTCACCGGGTACAGACATAAGCGCATTGTTATGGTAGGACGAAACCGTATTAGTAGGAATATCTTTAGTTGACATAAATTAATGAATGATTTAAGTTGAAAAACTTATGTATTTCATTCTTTATTAACTATTGAATATTCGGCTTTTGTAATTAATCAAACTATTTAAGATTTCATGAAAATATTTCATTTATAACACTCTTTTTTAACTACAAATAATAATAACTTTCACCCTGTATCTGATATAATATCTCGAATCTGGAGTCCCAAAAGCTCGAGACCTTGGCACTTCGACTCTTTTCTAAACTTTTTAAATGATTAGAAGTTTTAAGATTGATGAATTCGGGTGCTCTAATATTTTATCTTGACCTTTTTTCAAGGTAATTTCAACTTAATTTTCAACCAGTAGCAGGGTCTTCGCTCCATATTTCGTTTTAGTTACCTTCAGATATTTATTATCCCCGTCTTTTTTCCTAAGAAACGAGTTGTAAACTCGTATCTTTCTTACTTTAATCATCGTCATCAGAGCACCAATCCCGGTTGTAAACAAAGCTTGCATTTTGAAGCCCGGGGTCCGTTTTCCTCATCCTGATTTGATTAATCTTGACTTTTAAGGAAGTAATCCGTCTGTCTCCTTGGGAGTGAATTATCACCCACATTTCACCATTGTCGACGTAATAGGGGGTGAGCTTATTGCCTTATTCCACTATTGTTGTTTTGGTTGGTTGTTTTGGACCGTACATGTGAAGTTAAATCTGGGTTGTATATATCTGTTTGATGTTAAATAGCCCTATCTCTAAGTCTTAGAGAATTAATTAAAATCAAAATCTATTACCAACTGTCAAAAAAGGTGAACGAGATTTCTGCGCCCAAATGTAAAATAAATTTTCAAAACAGTTATAAAGTCATTTGCCCAAAAAATGTGTCTGTTATCTCACTAAACATGTGTTTGCATAAATGTTGTGAATAATATTGAAATTTAAAAGCTGCATCAACGTTCACAGGCAGTAATGATAACATTAATTACTCACGGAGATACCGTGGCCGGAATAAATTAATGTAATGGCATGCAAATTTTATTGCCTAACAGTATGAATGAATGAGACCACAATTCCGCAATCTCTCTGTAAATGAAACCCGAAATGTACCGACTCGATATGTTTTATTTAAAGAATATACTTGTTTGTATGTTTCAAAGTTAATATCATTTTCTCTATAATCCTAATGTTTTATACTAAGGTCAAAGTTTGTATCTAAGCTGAAGCATGTTTTTGCTGAACAACTATTTTCATTTGTATTGAATTTGGTGAAATGTGGGTGGTAAGACACCTCGGTTCACGACTTTGGAGATTTACAACCGTAAATATATATGTATTATGTATGTACCTATGTAGGCAGGAGCAGTGGAATGCAATAGGCTAATTGATGATGATGTATGTAAAACCAGTTATAATGGTCGTCAAAATAGGAGTTATAATAATAATAATAATAATAATTTATTGTTCAGTAACTTAGATCTAGTTTACAAATCCTCTGACTCCCAAACTAGTGTGAACTGTATCTAGAGTATGTTTTATTTCTGCCACTAATTTATACATAAATATTTTTTTGTATCATAATTGCGTTAATTCCGAAGTTGTCACCTCGGAGTCCGGGGTCCACTTTTCCCTGCTTAACAGCGTTGCGGCTGACCGTTAATATTTTCCGTCAAACGACTGCTATCTGACGTCCACAGTCTATAAGAGGCTATCTAGCTATCCGTAACTACTGCCGTAGATATTCGTATGACAACCGCGACCGACGCGGCGACGGCTTAACGTGCTCTCCAAAGCAAGACCAGGCCTTATTTTATGCATACAAATATTTGCACTGAGCGGGAATTAAACCCGTGCCTCTTGTTAGTATGGTTACATAAAACTGATATGTGGGTCTATGTGTAGACGTATGTGTGAGAGAGAGTATTATCTAATACGGAATTATAAAGTAATCAATCATGTCCGGATATTTATTCACGAGAACTCAGATTCTGCTTATTTTCTGAATATTACTGTTTACACTCTGAAAACATTATCAGGCACGTTACTTTACCGTATTATATAAGTTTACTGTATGTGTCTGTGTGACTGTTTGTGTGTTCGCAGCGCTTTGACGAGTGAACCAATATTAGTGCGGTTAATCGAGTTGATTTTCAGTTATTTATTATGAAAGTTCGTTTAGAAGGTCGAAGATCTGGGAAATTCAACCTTATTTATATATTGTTTTATTTATCGCGCGTTAATTTGATTTCACCTCGCCTGATGGTAAGCTGATGGCAAAATCTAAGGAGGAGGGTCATTATTACAAACACGTAGTGTGTAATGTAATGGTGACACTCAACTTGACGGCTGTCTATCTGGTATCGTAGTGATATTAATGTATTCGCTTCCGAAAAATAATAATGTTCACTAAATCTTTCCAAGGAGTAACCAATATGACGTCAAATAAACCAGTAGTTTTTAATATCAAGCAGTTATCATTATGTTTTTATTACTAAAAGAGCCAACAACTAATATCCTGAAACGTCTAATATAAAACAGCAGTCTTCTTTCAAACAATAAAGATTTTCTATTACCTATATTGCTTTTAAACGCTGAGAGTGCTCTCATTCAACTACAATAAGAAGAGTAGTAGGTATACTGTGCTCAACTAGCGGTGGATAGTAATCGCTAAGGTATCAAACCACTTACAAATTTTATATCATAGTGTGTACACACGTGAGTTCATTTTTGACTGGCATCATTTTAATGTTATTCTCGTTTCAACCGATACTTTTTGGTCTAGTCTACAATAAACTTTATATTTCTAATGATATTGTTTTCGTCAGTTTGGATTTTAAGGAAACGACTGCCGTTGAACCTATATACTTTGAGGTGAAAGTCTGCGCTGGTGATCGAAACTGCAAATGTAATAGCTAGTACACCTATCGGTACAGATCTTGGACTGCGATTGTCCAAATATAAATTATGATTGGTAGATTTGAGCTTGTTGCCGTAGCATCCCGTTCTATGCTCAAAAGACAGCTAAAAAACTGTGCGTTTAGAGCACATTTTTAGCACATTTTGGATCCACATTTCGTAACTATACCTACCTATAAGCGAGGTTGGATTCCAAAGATCTACGAACTTCTAAACAAACTTTTATAATAACTAAAAATCATCTTGATTAACCGCACTAATATTGCTTCACTCGCCAGAGCGCATGACATAAGCAGTCACAGATACACGCGGTAAACTTATATAAACATGCTTAGAAATCCTTCACTTTTCCTAACAGCTTTCAGCTTACCTCCATCTTTGCTTCGCTTATCTAAGAGCTTAGTCATAAACCCGACTGACCTAAATTGGATGATCTCAAACTTAAAAGACGGTAAGGCAAGCTGACACTTTCCTAAGCTAAGTAATACGGATTATTTGTCTTAAGTTAAGCCGGTGTGCTACGTTCACAGCCCACCTGGCTCTTTGAAAGCGCCTTATGCATGATTGAATTAAGAGAGATAATTAATTTTGCTCGTTATATGAAGAGCGTTAGTGCTCTGTAGTGTCTACGAAAGACACTTTAAATGAAAATGAAGTTTCGAAATATATGGGGACACACAAAAACTCGTGAATATACTTTCAAAGCTTTTATAATTAATAGGGTATTACCTAGTATAAGTGAGAAAAATATCTAAGTATTAATATTTTACAGGTGTTCTAAATTAATAAAATAAATTTCTTTACTTTCGTAAAGACAGATGGTATTTCAAGGATTGGTGGTAGGTATATCTATTTTATTTGTAATCTTTCAAAAGACAGATATTAAATGAATGTTTTAATCCACGTAGGTACTCATCGCCAAGAGCCTCGATCAACATCTTATGAGGCTTTCGTTAGATGGCTGGCTGAAGAGCTTGATACAGAACGCGGCCTTGACACGGCATGTATTATGAGGAGGTATGTCTCTGGAGCCCTAACCATCGGTCGCTTGGTCTTTGTACTCGATACCGATGGGCGACTATTTTATATTTTTTTAAATTATGTTTATATGAGCTACATTCTTAAATACATCTATAAAACATATACTAAATTGAATAAAAGGAATGATAAATATATTGCATATGTTTATTTATTAAAAATGTTAAAATTAATACATGTCAAAATTAAACCAAAAATGATTATTTGTAAGTGATAAGTGATTATGTCATGTCGAATAACCCAAGCCAAGCCAAGCTGAATATTTTTCTATGTAAACCATACATTTTAATTCGAGGGACTACAAACTGACTAACCAAACTTTTACTATGATTACCTTCAAACTTAATCAGACACATGATCAGAATATTAGGTATTACCTATATATTCGCCAAACTTGAAACGTATATCGGTTCCCTCAAGGGTGTCCTCTATTCCACACCCAACTATGTAAGCAGCTAACTACGTACTATAAATATGTATTCGTTTGAATAGTTATTACTTAGTGTTAAGAAGTTTTTCTGTTTGCACAAATTTTTCGATTGCAATTCAGACTTAGATTGTATGATTTTATTTCAGTTATAATCACAATTGTAATCTGTGTTGTGTAACAAAAAAATAAATATTGTCGTTGACCGTTCGAACTCACTGTGCATGGGTGAGTATGACAGTCGTGCTCCAACTTTGCCCTTCCAATAGCCCCCACCGGTAGAATAAACTTCTGCAAACCAAACGGTAAGAATAATCCGTAGAAACAGTAACTAAACTGCCAGCGGGAGGAAACAAATAGCTCCCTCGTTGACTGTTCAAGGCTTGATGTAGCTGTACAGATTTTATTTCATGGCGGGTACACAATGCAATATTACCTAGGCTGCTTCAGTTCAGGGAAAGAATTCCCTCTTCTACACTAAGAGTCTCAGTTCAAGAATGGTTATGAAATCTGTCCAATATAAAACTATAAATCTGTGACGTATATAAATTTATTAATGAATTCTTTTTTCAAACACAAAATTGCTCGTTTTCTGTTGGCTTGAACTTGACCATTTTCAGTTCAAAACGTGATTTGATTCTTAAAAAGCGTCAAGTATACGATGGTGATAATGCTAATTAAACCTACTACTTTTTACAAATGAAACGCCTACTAGGTTATAAACATTTTAACCTGGCAATGGATAAATATAATTATGACAAAATGGGACTTAATCGTGAACTATGCATAAATGATTGAATATTTACCCCTAAATTTCGAACATGAAGTTGCGTTCATGGTCTCGAGAGGACTGAGTCTCAATCTGTCATAATTATGTGTGAAAGTTTAAATCAACGTAATTGAAGAATACTTGTGAACTATACCCAAGGCAATAACATTTTAAAATAACATGTACAGTTCGAAACTCAAAACAGTTACAAAAAGTGGTGACATAATTAAACTGTTCTTGTTTGGACTGGTTTCTTTGTTTCTTAGTTGCTTTGTCTTTGTTGCCTACTTTCAGTAATTGCAGACTGTAATGTGAAAAAGGATAAACAAAAGTGAATGGTTTTCTTACCAGTTTCTTTACTTATAGTACACGGCAAATACCTCAATATTTTTCATCTCATAAATGTTGTACAAAGTCAATTAGTAACAATGGATAGGTAAATGATGTCAAAGAACCGAACAAGTTGTTTTATATTTCCACTTATATTTCAGGTCAATAATATAATCGTAATCTGTTACTGGGTTATTAAATCTACACAGATCATCATGTACTATGAAGCGAAAACAGCCAAAAGATTTCACACCAAAATAATGTATCGAAGTTTTATCTACCGTAGAACTATTATTTTTTTTATAGAGCTCACTTAACCAAAATATTTAAAGTACGTACACATATTGTTTCAATAGCATTTAGGAATTTGAATACAACCATGTACGAGACAAAAATGCGTTTGTAATATCAACCAATTCCTGAATAAAAGGTTTGCTGCTGCAAATGGTTTTAAAACCGTTATAAACTTTATTACTTAAATAAACCAAAACAAATTCACATGTAGTTCAGCAAGAAATTCAGCAAAATTTTAGCACATATGGTGTTTTACTAGCTGCTATTTTCTTGATAAAAATTGCGTATTCTATTTTACAGTTTGCACGCCAACATAAGAACTAGCGTTGGAAGACAGCACAGCACGTACATTATGTTGAAAGTATTACACTACCACATAGGTACTTGATACATTACTTAAAAGTAATACGAATGAAAGCTTACAAGAATGTTAGCCATTACAAGTAACCCACTTTTAACGAATGTCTTATAATATCTTATCTGAATACCTTAGCGTTATAGTGTTTAATGCAATCTTGTATTTCACTTTACAATCTTGCTTAATTCAAGTAGAGGCAAGCGCGCTGATACCCATAGTACAAGTTTCGGCCTACCTTAGGATCAGTGTGTGATCTTGCCTTCCGAGTCTTATAATATCAATGTTAAACTGCAAACACAGGTTGTGTACCTCAGTTTTTGAAATCCGAATGAAAAAACAAGCAAAAACGTTAAGACACGTCCTAATGATCTAAAAAGTAAAAAGTAATGCAATCGAACGTAGTTCGTTTGATGTCAGTTAGTAGAAAAAGAGAGCACGCCACGCTTTTCTCACGTTAAATTACTTTTCGTTTATTTTAAAGATTTTTCTTTTAAAACTCTTTGTTTTATTTAAATCATAACCTAAACTTTTAGGTTTTGTTAACAGTTTGAAGAAAAAATATTAGATATAAAATTTTTGATTGATTTTTACAATTTGCTGTACAATGTAATTTTTTTTTTTGGTATCTTTATATTTTGAGCCCGATACCCATACCAATGACGCACGGCTTATAAACTCGAAAAAAAAGCAGTTCATTAACAGTACAGCAATTTAATCGTCTTTGTAATTTATTCGTATTATAATGAGAATTTATTTCAAGCATGTTAAAACCACGGTTAAAACTTCATAATAAAAGAGTTTGAATTACCACTCTTAATAATATTTTGAACTTTGGCGACATAAGTACATTATGCTTCCCGGAAAGAATAAAGAAAAATAAGTTTGTTTCAAATATGGAATGCTTGAAGAAGAAAGATGGAGTCGCTGTTATCATGTTGCTTACAGTCACATAAACGTTTCGTAATCTTTTAATAGCATTGACGTAGAATTGTGATTTTTTCACAGCTTCAAGCTTTATAGACTCGTTTATTTAGTATGAATTTCAACACCACACATTTCTGAGAAAAAGGTCTTGACAGACAGATAGACATACGGACAATGAAATGATTGTATAAGGGTAGGTATCGTTTTTATTCTTGAGGTACGGAACCTTAAAATGGATCAACATTGTAATAAATTAACAATATAAAAAACACAGACGACAGCTTCATTTCAAAATTTAATTTAGTCGCATAAAATATATTTTTATCAAGTATTCAACCTTATTCGTTATACACACTATACTACACATTCACCTTTTATCAAACTATATCGTTCAGTAATTTCTTCTTGAAAACTATAATTCATTTACCTAAATATATAATAGATAAAATTATATTAATACCATACCTACTACCTAAACGATCGAAATCAGTGACTGGCATAATTGATGAATTAAGTGGACTGTACTTATTTTAATGACTCAACCCTGGCTTGAGGCGCGTTTAGTCGTTGCGAGCAATTTAGCCAAGCACTTAGCCTGTGGCACTTTGTTACGCCACGTTAACGCCATCCCATAGCCCCTCTGACAAGCACATATAATGTATAAATACCCTCTATCTACGTATATCAGGAATGAAGAATAATCGTAGTGAGAATTAACACCCAAAGGCATTGACGAATTATTGATTGAATTGTTGTGTTGTCGTAGTATAAGTTAGTAATGAGAATTATTGAGTACAATCAATAACATAAGTTGTTTAATCTAACTTTTATGAATCGAAAACTCCGAATACTAGAACCGGTCCTGTAAAGTTTAATCTGTGCCTTTCATCCTAATACGTACAGCTGTTTTTTTAATAATTCATTCATCTATCAAACGATACTTTCACATTTTGTATGGAAGGATACCACGGTTTTCTTTACACATACATACTTTTTTATTACATAAGATTTTATTATAGAAATACTAAAATCTAAGTTCGCAGAAAATGTTTGATAGTTTATTCCTGTATTTTCTTTACAGTTTCCTTTATAGGTAAATATCAGCTCAACCACAAAGCCTCGATGTATAAAAATTGTAATCTTACAACCCCATCTACAACTACTAAATATTGAATATGTAATATTAATAAACTAACCTAGCAAAACATCTTATAACTGTAATAAACCCAGAAAATATTTCACGCCGGAAAAAACTGGAATATTTTTCTCTTTTCCGTTAGTAGATTTTATCAATCATATTTCTACAGAAATTATGAGATCTAAACTTTGTTTCGCACAAGTTTTCGTCAGGAAAAAAGATGTTGGATTATATTGGTATCAATCGAGTTCGTAGTTTTTTGAGAATTCTTACTTATGCTCTAGTTAGGCTGAGAGATATTGTACAGGATTGACAGATATGTAGTATCATTGAATTAAAGTATAAGTGAGTTCCGAGTGCGTCCGCACTGTGGTATTAAGCTGCTTGACAATGACTTTTAAGAGAGTTGGCTAATACAAATGCGTGTGGTTATGTCAGGACCCCATCATCATTGGTCTGAAATTGTGCGACTAATACGACATGGGTTTCTTTTTACTAGTTGAGCACTATCATCAATCTTGTCAATACGGTGTTTCGATGACATGAACCAGAACGTATATTTCTGCTTGCAGCTATTATTGTTCGCAGAGGAATTATCCCTAATGTATGGAAGTGATGGTATCGGCTGTTGATTTAAACTTACATGATTTTCACACGTAGTTTTGACAGAACGCCACGTTTTGAAACGTGGGGTTAAATAGACAAGCATTTTTCTTACAGTTCACGAATAAGTCCCGTTCTGAAATAATTATGTGATGAAATCTATGATGTAGTAATATCTATGGTTATGTTACGATTGGTCAAGTCGAATAAGCGCCCTGTTGTAAATTGATTGTACTTCTAAGTTCTAATTAAGAGTAAGGTGAAGGTGTAGTGCTCGGCGCCATTTTGGATTTTGACGTAAATTAAATTATGAAGACATGTTGGAATTATTATATTGCTGTTACGTTGTATCGCTCGGTTTGCGGCCGGGGTTATTACCATTAGTCTCGTTACTACGTAAATATGCGGAAATCCGCTTTGAGCCTCGCACCGCTTAGCTGTATTTAATATACGCGTACGATATTTAATTGAAATTGTCTAATCCATGTCGGTTTATTACTGTAGGTACTAAGTTTTATTAACTGATACTAACTGACTGATATTAACTGATATTTTAATTGCAAATGTTAGAGATTTAAGGCAGTGTGCGGTTTTAGTTGGTTCGACTCTGACATAACCGCCCCCAGCAACAGCCGAGGGGGATGCCGAGCCGCATGAAAAATAAATGAGGACCTACGATGGATACGAAATACGAAGATAAATTTTATTCGTAGCATTACTCTCTACGGCGTAGACCATTTTCACATGCCTTTCTTTGATATGTCTCATTCAAATCTCAGTATGTAAAACACTAGACATGGCCCTGTTTAATAAACATTACAATTCTACAATTACGTAGGTAATTGTGATACATGTCAAGTTTTATGACAAGCGCTATTTAATAATCTTCATGTTTCCTTCATCCTACAGTCTCGGGTCCTTCAAGCGGGACGTGAAAATGCAACTGTCGAGGCCGTCAGGGTGGGGACCGCCGTTGCAGGGACGGCACCTGTAACAGCGGCCACCATATTCTGGACTGCGCCACTGCTTACCATCAGGCGTGGTGCAGTCAATCTGACTACTGACCAAAAAAAATATTCTAGAACTAAATGTAAGAATTCGACAACTAAATGAATATACCATAAACTATACAATTACATAGCCTCTATTGAACAGAAACTTGTAGAATTGTAAATGTTAGTACAATTTGTAGATTACAGTTTATAAGCTACATTTAATAGGAAGGGGGTGATCCGATATATACGAGTATAATAATGTGGTAATTTGGAGCTACAAACTGACAGAAACACGTTTATCTCAATCTGTCAGACCGACAGAGGCAAATGGTATTTCATTAATAGTTGAATATTCTAAAGATACAATTATTGTAAGCGTGTATCAAGACGGTAAGCCTCAAAGTGCAATATTAGTACATGAGGCTACATAAATACTCTTTTATATTATCTATAAGATGTGATTTATCTATGGTATATTCTACCGTCAAAACAAAACACGATCGCGCACTTTTTGTTTCTTTTCGTATTAAGTAAATATAATATTAGTATTATACACATATAATTGAAATTAGTATATACAAGAATTAAATGTAATACCGTAATAACAATAATATAAGAGGATTGAATGCAATAGATGAGAATTCTCTGCCATGAGCATGAAAGTAACGATTGTTATCTGTAATATGTAGTTCTGTACTAGATGCATTAGGAAAAGAAATGGAATAAATGTATTTGTTTGTTATATGATGAAAGGGTTTTTTTATTAAACTCTGCGTCGAGGTGTATCTAATACAACTTAGTTTTACAGTAAAACATTACACACTTTATACACAAATATATTGATTTTAGTTTCAAGACTTTCAAGTTAATTTGTTTGTTGCCCCGCCTGTTCGGTAAAAGTCTGCTGTTCATTATGTACGATAAGTAATTAGGTTCACCTCAATCTTGTCGTTCAAAATTCTAACGACATTCTTAACAAAATCCTTAACAGAAATTAAGAAAACACTTAATTCAAGAGTTCTGTAAAACATGCTACTAAAGTAACTATGAAAGGACAGTGTCCAACGTGTATAAGCACTTGGCCTGATATGGACATACAATAATTGGGCAAATATGATACAGGTTTGGTAGTTCATATTAGTAAGAAATAAAATAACATCATATGGTTGTATCAGAATTCATCATTTATATTATATATTGACCATAGCATTTAGTCAATTTTTGTTAATTTAAGATTAGCTGTATTCATTATTTCTTTATTATTGGGATACATAACTTATTCAGGAATTAGGCAGGTGGATTTACATTATCTTGGTACCGTGCCCAGCTCAAAAACCAAATTATTGTCATGACAAAAGCACAGCAACTTACTTAGGTACTTTTCTTCGTCCGACAATACAATAACAGCAGTAAACATATTACATAGCACTTGCGGTGCAATCTATTGCCCTATAACAGATGCCAACTCTTGCAAACGGAGGACATGTCTTCGTATTTGGAAAAAGTTGATGCCACTATTCACACATTGTCTCATCGTGGGATCTGTTCCCATATTCGTGCCAGAATTATCGTTATGAACGGGTTCAAAGTCGGCAGGCTCGCCAGGCTCGGTGATGAAAGATTTATCCGGGTTCATTTTCCAATGCAAAATAAAATCAGCTTTCACGAGAAATAGAATAATGTAAACACAAATCAAGATGACAAACGAATGACATTTTTATAACGGATTTCTTTCCAGTTGCCATAAACAAACACAAACTCAATCGATTAAAAATAAATTCGGCTTTGAATCGCGTAGAAACAGTTTTAGCTCCATTATTATAAAACAATGATCAAAGATGAGACCATATTAAAATATTGTTATTATTTACTACTTTTTCGTATCTATATCGACTATTACACAATAAATATCTCCAATATCATGTACGATGATCATTGGCGGTATTAAATTAACGATACTGAACTTTTTTTAAGAAAAAACGCTTCTAGCGATCAAATGCTTCTAAATAATACTTCTAGTGATCCCTATCGCTTAAAAACCGGTGATATAAGCAAAATATTGATATCAATGCCGAACGAATGTCTAGAATGGCTATTTTATATTTTAGTTATATCTTATTATGTCCTGGCAACTGTTTATTTACTCAAGTAATATTTATTTTTACATTCACTATTTAGTTTAAGTTGACAGTAGAGAATATCTATATATATATACCTTAATGTACAAGACATTAAGTCTAATAAATAAATAAATAAGCTTATTAACCGAGTATAATACATAATTACTGACATATCTCTACGTTTTCGTAGTCGTTCTTAAAAATCTTATGTTTGACCGTTGAGTAGAACCGACTTCCACTCCGGCGCGGAAGGCTATTATAATATGAAAATCCTTCACATCACATCGAATCACTTCACGTTCGCATTCGAGTCACATTCGACGCGTATTCAATATCATTTAGTTTATGTATCTTTTTTTAAGTATCAATTAGTCATAGGTTTCAAATCAATACTTATATCAAGTCATCCTATCAATTTCTTATGAAACTCTGGTGTCCTATACATTACTCTGAATCGATATATTAATATGTCTCAAATAAAAAAATCGATTATGGTCTTTATTATAACTGGCAACATTTTAGCATAGGGGAAATGAGAAAGATGGTTCCAAGAGTATAGAAATATTATATTTCAGTGAGCTAATAGAGCAAATACTAATTATTTAAAGATATATCTTGATACTCCAAGAATTCATGGTTAGTTCGGTAAAAATTAAATATGATTATCGATCAATAGCTACATTTGCGTACATCGTGTCCATGGAAGGCCAGTTTTGGATATAGTCCTTTATGTTTTTTTTACAGGGCCGGCATGGCGATATAAAATGTCGACATTATGACGTTTTAGTCACGTGACGAGTATTTTCAGCATTTTGACTAACAGATTTCTCGATTTTTTTGTTTTTTTTTAAGAAAGAAAGAAACTTCACGACTGTACTTGAAAATCGTCTATAGTGTTTTTGTATATTTGAAAATGGTGACACAAATTATTGAGTTGCTGTAGAGGGCTTTATAACCAGAGGTCGGCCCAAAAAAGATGGATGGACTGTGTGAAAGATGATATGGCAAGGAAGGGAGTGACTGAGGAAATGACATCCAATAGGAATGTATAGAAGAGAATGACATGTTGCGCCGACCTCAAATAATTGGGACAAGGGCAGGAAGATGATGATGGTAACACTGATATTTCAATAAATGCAATCCAATCTTGATTAACTAATCCTACTTAATCTTACCTTTAGGGAACGACAGAGCTGGAAAATGGTATAAAACAGGTAATTATATCATACCTAATGTTGTTGGGAACTACATCTTCACATATAGAATAATATCAAACATATCCAGATATACCGTCTTTAACTGTGTCTAAATATTAAACGAAAACCCATTAATCTAAAAAAACTGTCAGTAAACGAAGAAATACAGATGTGTAACGTATTTAGCTCGGTCGGCACATTCTTATGTTCACGTGACAGCTTGTATACATTATTCTCATATGTATTTAGAGTACATTTATTTCAATTTAAATTAGCTTAGGCTCCAAGAGGACATCCGTTTACAAAACATGCAAACGGCATCATAATTCCCTCGAACACCGCGTATACCCTATGCAACTGGGAACAACATTAAAATGACAATGAAAAAATGAACCAACTACTTTTTTCAAGTTAAGTATTAATACTTGTATACAGACTTCATAAATATTTGCTAAAACATTGCTACTTAGAAGAAATGTCAGTAAAAACGATTGCGAAAGTCTAGAATATTAATGGAAGGTCCTTATAACATACGTAAGCCCGTATTTGTTCGGGCAAGGCCGCTGTTTGCGTGTCACCTTTCACAAATATTGACACAAACACCAACTTATGCGTCAGAATCAACTGCGCAAAACTATGCCCTCCGCTAAAACCTGAGACTAAAACAATATTACTTTATGGCATACCTAGTTCGAAGTTTAGTTCTATGATAGTTTAGTAATTCACTATTGCTAAAGTTCTTCGTATGTAGAATAAAATGATTGCATAAGGTAGAAAAACGAGTTTATTCAACAAATGACCTTTAGCTTTCGTAACTTGCACATAAGTGAATTACAGATAGAACTCATGGGACAGAAAAGGCTTCTATCTATTTATTCCACAAATTGATCTCGAATTTTGACGACTATGGAAATTAGGTATCTGAAAAAATTTCCAAGAATATTAAGAATTTCTTTATATATTATTATTATTTTAATATACCTATTTTGGGATATGTATTGGTTGTTTGAAGCCTTACGAAGATTCGAAATTTATTGTATTTTGCTACTTTGAAAAAAAACAGTTTAATTATGGTAGCCATAAACGTTCAAGTATAACTGCGCAAGCCTAGGCTCATGCAAATACACTATAATAAATTTTGCACCAGTATCTTATTATCTTGAGCCTAAATTTGTGCAAGCATATCGTTACAATGCATATGTTTACAGCGAAGACATAATGTATTAGGCAGTATTGGGTAGAATTTAATGACCTTTGTCATCGTACCTATTAAAAAAATATGAGGAGTTTAAAAATAGAGATTTAAACAAAAATAGAAAACACATTTTATTCATTTCATTTAAAATTAGAACTGTAAAATGCTTTCAAAAGTTATTTCATAAAGCTTTTTCCCACAACACAGACACAGGTAGCAAAGAGTCGGTCGTAGCTTTTGACCAAATACGTAAACTTTCATAGCGCTTTTATTTTTATTGCTCGAATTTCCGTGCTTACAGTCTGAATAGGTTGTGGTATGTCTATTTTTAAATGTTTGCGGTAGTAAAAACTCACAGAGTTCGGTTTGAATGACGCGGTTTTAGTTAGGATGCTTGGGATGTGGGGAGAGAGCGGTGTATGTGCTTGCAGTTGAAATTCAGCCATTCCTCCATGTAAACAGGGTTCTTCAGTCTCTGGACCGCAGCTGTACAGTTAAACAAAATGTTTTATAAAACTCTAAAACCACTTATGTGGGCGAGTGGAAATTAAATTCTATATTTATTCAGTCTATGTAAAGGCGTGTTCAGACTATGGTGTGTGTACAATTTTATTGTACAAAACCGCACGAATTACTTCTTTACTAAATCACAAATTAAATATGACTTTTTTGTATAGGGTATTTAGTAATTAGTCATTAATCAATTAATCCATCGCAGTCCACTGCTGGACATAGTCCTCTTCCAATATTGGGAGACTTTGCTTTACTGTTTCCACGCTGTCCAGAAGGGTTGGTACAGGTTCATATTAATATCGTTCGCGTTTTCCGTTAGTCGTCTCTTACTACACCTTTCAGATTCTTTCTCCTTTGAGGTCAAAGAATAAAGTAAGATTATCATTGTCGGAGGCCTTACCTCACTTTTTTTTTCACCTTCTCCATTTTCTCTTCCCCAATTCCTTAATGCCATGAAGCTGTGTGAAGTGCCTGCTTACCATCACGCGGCCCGTATTTATTCAGTTATTTTATTTGCACACTCTTAAAATTTCAAATGATTGACTGGCAAGGGTTATGTAAAACTCCAATACCTCAACAACAAGTCGTCTAGTGGGTTTCCCTTGCGGGTGTCCCATCCAATTTCAGATTAAAATTCTCCAAGGGCCTTTGCGTGTTAGACCCATGTTCCCAAATAAGCCTCCCAAAGGATCGGATATCTTCCCAACGAAAAGGAAACCCGAAATATACAGATATTTCACAACATTTTTTTGCAAATCTTAATATATTTCGTACATTGATTTATATCCTTGATGTAATATGACCTTTTAACACGAATATTAAGGCTGTTATCTCGGTATTTAACACGCAAAAGGTCGTTAAACTCAGCTGCCCATTGTTAGGGATCAGATTAATTATTATTTATCATTATCACATTTTATCCTGGTCTGCTTACAATAAATCGATTAACATGATTCAGTAAGGGTTTAAATTACCCAATACACCCATAGTGGAGAAGAAAAAATAAGAAAACGTTCCATGATTATCGTTAAAGCGACCAAGGAAGACTAACACAACATAGGCCTTCACCAGTAAAAATCAGTTTATAAACGGTAGCAGATTTACCCTTTCCTACCATTATAAGATATTTGCATGATCCAGTTTTAAAGCAAAAAATCTCATGCAAAATTAAATATTTGTAAATTTTAACATTTTCATTGAGAAAAAGATGCAAACTTGCTTTATATAAAGTATTTTTTCCAGTCTCGGTCGTTGTACAGACAGTGAGCGTCAAGACGGAAAGATTCCACGTCTTCACACGCTCCGAATGCATCCTATTTTCTCATCTGTAAAACGAATAAAACGATTTTTCTTTCCACCGAGGAATTGTTTTTATACAAGAACCGGGCTGTTTTTCATAAAAATGTATTTGATTTGCAGAAATCTTTTATTTTTAAATATTTATTTTGTAGAAAATATTTATAAAAGTACGCCCAAACCTAAAGTAAACGATACTACATAGAAATATATGTACAAAATTGAGTTTTACTTCACTCAATATTAGTTCTCAGACCGTTGAGTAGAAGAGAAAAATTGTGTACTAATATCGTGTCAAATTGCCAATATTAAATTTAAATACCGAATTGAAAAGCCCTTAAGAAATAAATCAATGTTTCGGGGACTATAACCACAACTGTATATTCCAATTCATGAGATTCTATTATTCCATAATATACGGATTACTTATTAGGGCCAGTATTAACATAATTTGTTACATCAGCTAACAATAGAAGGTCATTAAAATTGCCTGGTAAATGTGTTCATAAAGAGAACCTCTCGAGTTTCCATTATAGCCCGTTAATGAGATTAAATTTCGATTACACGGCTTACGAAATTACATTCGACGACAATGTTTTACCCTCGTCAAAATGCTTTAAGGAGTTTCAGATAGTAATCAGTAAACTGTGAATCTATTGGACAGTTTCAAATTGGAAGAAAGATTTTTTTCGAACGTTAAATAAAGAAGAAGAAAATTGACAGAGTAAAAATTTGTTTTTAAAAAGGAAGATGTTCTCTATTCATATGTTTATTTTTTTATGTCGTCATCGTTTTATCTTTACTAATAATATTATAATAGGGTATTACACCATTTTTTGAAAACGGTTTTAAATTAATCCTGAGATCGTAATAAACCAGTAGAATTTTTATTTCAATTTTATAAAACCGAAAAATGCCTTAAAAACTATTTTTTATTTATGATTTTGAATTTTCGCGCGGAAACGCTAGCCGCCATGCTGTTTCGGCTCGTGACGTCACTTCGTTAGTAAACAATACGACTGCAAAAGACCAATAACAAGATTTGTGAAAATAATGAGTTCTAATGTTTATCATTGGTGTCTTGTGCCTGAATGCAGTAACACAAGTGTAAAAAACAAAAATTGTGGATTCAAGTGCCCAGTGATATTAAAATGAGAAACACTTGGTTGAAACTGGCAAGAAGAGACCCAAAATCATTGTCCACAAAGACTAGACTGTATTTTTGTGAAGACCACTTTGATGTAAGTATGCGTTATAAATGGTAACTTAACTATTGAATAAATATTAAAACTTCAT
The DNA here is from genome assembly GCA_963691645.1 of Pelosia muscerda. NCBI lineage: Eukaryota > Metazoa > Arthropoda > Insecta > Lepidoptera > Erebidae > Pelosia > Pelosia muscerda. The sequence continues at coordinate 14,873,479 of OY829100.1, forward strand.
GTTAATATTACAAAACAAATGTCATATTTTGTAATGTATTTATAGGTTACATTATGTACCTATGATATGTAGTGAGTTGTAAACTTCATAAATATTATATTCCATATTTTAGCTGGAAAATGATATGGAAAATTATACAAAGTATAAGATAATGGGGTCTGTTAAACGAATTCGGATGAAACCAAACTGCGTGCCATCCAGATTTGATTGCCAAGCAAACAGAAAACACAAGTCCTCTTCAAGCGAGGCTCGGCATGCCTTCATTAAAAGACAAAGAATGTCTACAATTAAGGAGATTGAAGAGACCATACAAAATGAGAATTATGTTATATCATTACCATCTTGTAGTCAAGGTAATTTATTCTATTTGTAGTTTATGCAGTTGTAATAAATTATCAATAGTATCACTAGGACAGATACTAATATTAACCATATTTTACTATTATTTCCAGACTTTTTGACACATGAAATTAAGAATTGTCATGATAAAGCAGTCCAAGCAGTACAAGCCCATGAACATAAAGCAATTCAAGTCTGTCGGATAACACACTACAGAAGTAGATATGTGCAGACTAGTATAAAAAAAGAAGACAGCATGACGTCACCTTTCAAGACAGCTGTGTGTACTGCAACATCACCCTTTAAAGTATCTCAAGGAAGAATGAGCAAACTATGTGTATCTCCTTTATCAGCCACCAAAAGAAAACTGAATTTTTTTGAAGATAAATATGAGAGTGATGAGTCATACGCACCATCAATAGCAGGTTCGACGGTAACGTCTAGACAATCAAAAACTACTTCTGATGCTAGCTTTCAAGAGGAATTCGAAAAAGTTGAAAAAGTACACCTACTGAGTACTTTGTCTAAGATAAAAAGTAAGCCCCGATTATATATTGGTCTACCAAAGGAACTCTATTTTCTGATAGATTTGATTGAAAAACACACTAACATTTCTGAGAGAAATATTTTATTATGCTTGATGCGAATAAAATTAAATAGAACATTTGCACAACTCGCTGATGATTTTGATATATCGGTGACTCGAGCTTGCAATGTATTTTTCGACACGATGCCAGCAATTGTGAAAGTACTTTCACCCTTTAGTAAACAGTTTTCAACTAATACAATCAAGAAAAACCTACCTATTGCTTTTAGGCATAAATATAATAAAGTGACATGTATAATAGACTGCTTGGAAATTGAAATTCAAAAACCAAAAAAAGCCATGCACCAAGCATTAACCTGGTCAGACTACAAAAAAACTAATACTATAAAATATTTAATATCATGTACACCTGATGGTCTTGTGAATTTTGTGTCTACTGGATATGCAGGAAGGATAAGTGATGTAAACTTAGTTGAACACAGCAAATTTTTAGATAGTTTGCCATCTAACGCTTGCATTTTAGCTGACAGAGGGTTTAAGCACCTTGAACATTTTTTATCTCAAAAAGGATTTACTTTGCTGAGGCCTCCGAGTGTTTCTGCTGGTTCTAAATTAACAAAAGCTGAAGCGCGACAGACAAAACAAATAGCCAGTCTTAGAATTCATGTCGAGAGGGTCATTCGAAGATTAAGAGAGTTTGGCATGTTAAAGATGCATTCAGTGATAAATTCAAATTTAATTTGTATGTTAGATTTGTGTATTACAACAGCTTGTGCCTTGATTAATTTACAAGATGCCCTTATTAAATAACTGGTAACATGCCTCGCCCTAGTACAGCTATCTACACATCATAGTGAAAATTGTATCAAAATTAATCAAGGATTAAACGAATACTTGCACAGGCAACTTTGTTTTTATACTATGTATCATTATATTATAATAAAAAAATGTAACCAATAATAAGTATACTTTTATTTTTTCCATGGTGCACTGTATAAAGATGATGTTGGTCAACACATGACTGAGTTGATTTGAAGAATGGGTCAACGTGGCCACCATAATAGAAGTGCATGTGCAAAATATGTGAATACATAGGCACTATGTATAGGGTCTACTGCACTGCTATATTGGTATCAATTGAGCTTTCAATATTACTTAGAAAGTAAAAATAAAATTAATTCAATAAAACAACAATCATTTTCATTATAAAATAAATGTATTGTACATAGGTTACAACGTAATAAACAATAACATTGACGTATTATATTATAAAAAATTATCAGTTATTCATATAATAAGAAGAAAAGTATATTTTCAAAGTTATTTTTCAAACTTTAACACTTTCGTATAAAATTGGAAAGATGTTATTCTTCCAAAAAGCAACTACACTATTTAATAACTTCATTACATACTCATGTTCATATTCAACAGGAATTATAGTGACCTGATTATTTTCTTTAAAATCACTACTAGCAACACAAAAATAACTTTTGTTTCCTTTAGCACAATACATTTGCATTTGAACTTGTGCAAAATATTTCTTTGAAATTGTACCGTCTTTATTTATATAGTGTTGTGCAGTTTTTTCACTTGATGGACACTTAATTTCAAAAGTAGTCTTGTTATTAATCCCATCTGGAGAGCCAGCAACCATTGGGAATGTCTCAGAAATATATAGACCACATTTTTCTATCTTCATTTGTATTTTCTTTTCCACTGTTATCCTGACTTCATCTTCCAGTTTTTTACCTCTTGATATTGCTGGAGTTTCTGGAATTTTTGCACCAAAAATCATAGCGACCAAAGTACCATCCACAGTTTTGCACCGGCTCACTTCATAGCATTTCGAGGCTGTGATTCTGCCATATCTTAGTTCATGCCACAAGCCACTTTTATGTTGATCTCTAGTTCTATTCTCTAGGAATGATATAGTTTTTTGATTGAAAAGATGAGAGATTTTATTTAAAAAAACGTCACAGTTTTCATCATGGTATTTAATTATTAGATGATGCAGTGATAAAGTTGATTTGCTGTCAAAATCAGGTTCATGCTGCAAAAACTGACATTTGTTGATTTTTCTTTTTTTGCATTCTACAACAAATTCATTTAACAAACTGCTGTCTGGAACCATCTCCTTAGGTTTTCTTTTAGAGATTTCTTTTGCACACAAAATTTTTATTGATGAACCGACCTTAGCCAGATTCGATTTCCTCCAATAGCATTCAACTGAAGTACACGACGGGGCTTCGGTTCGGCGGTGTAACCACATTAAAAATGCAACACTGTGCTTGCAGCCACCTTCTGACGAGGGGCAATCGTGGCACTTAACACTAGTCACAGTCTCTTCCTGTTCATTCACAATAAGTGTCACTGCATAGGGCTTAGAACGCACTTTGTGTTCCGGGCATACCGTACACTTAACAATGCATGTGTTTTGAACTCGCTTGAGCTGCACATAGCCTATTGCGTCGTCCCCGTAAGATTCCCTTCCCGACCTGATGACAAAAATAGGTTAGGTTGGATTATAATAGTAAACACAGGTATTATCGTGTTGTGTATTGTTATTGTATTATATTTACTGTTAGACAAAACTTGATACGATAGTTACTTACATTACTGTTTTAATATTTCTCAATTCGGCAGAACAGAAATCGGGATTGGATGCAAAAAATTTCGCCACCATCAACGTATCTATCATTGGTAGATTTGTACTTTCTGCTTTCACAAAACCGTCTTCCATGATACTATTTTAATAAAATAAAGGATAAAGGTCCATAAACGTGATAATACCCCGTAAAATTTCAAAATAACACAGCATAGAGGAAATAAATCACTTCGTAACACAGAGCACCACAAGAATCTTAGATTGTTTACTATCGGAGTGACGTCACGTCGAAATCCAATGTGGCGGATGGCGTTTTAGACATTTAAAAAACAGATTAAAAAAGACGATTTATAAAATTGAATTATAAAATTCACGTTGCATTTTAATAAATAAATACTGACGTTTCTCGTTTACTTTTTTCATAATCTATCATAAACATTCATTTTTATATTTTTTCTTACATGGTGTATAATACCCTATTGCAAGGTATTGTAAAGATGTTCACTTCTGTATCACATTCATTTAAATCTGGCTGAAATTTGATACAAGGATAGTTTAGCACTGGGAATAGGAATAATTCCCTGGGATAGATTGAGAGATATGAGTTAAGGTGTATAGGGCAAGCAGCTTCGGTATTTCCGCTTTTCTGAGAGCGACTGACAAGTGATTTCCCTACACCGAGAAAGAATGACTCACGCCACGCCGCTTCCGCGCCGCACAGTGGTCTGAAAATCGAGCTCCCCTTTCATAGAAAGTCAATGTGGAATATTCATAAAACCAAAATATGGGACGTGTCAGGTATACATTACTTTAATGCATATTGTAGTATGAATGATTTTAGTTACTCCGCGCCACAGAAAAAAAATATTTAGTTTTTTTTTGTATGGGAGAAATTACATAAAGTACATTTTCTCGCGACTGAATGAAACTGAAGGGCTGGTACTCATACAAGCTGTTACCGTTCTTAAGGCGATTAGGTTGACATACCACTCGTAAACCTTTAGGTGCCGCTTCACACGTAGGAATTTTTTGAAATTTCGAATTTACGGAATTGAATTTTTTAAGTATGTGACGCATATAAATTAAATTGGTGAGGAATTTGAATTCTTATATTATGTCGCAAATATGTAATTGTTATAATAAATTAAATTACTTTAACTCAGAAAATAAGTTAACTAGAAATTCGTTTTTTTACGAATACTAATTAGAGCACTGCAATTAATACTTAAATTTACAAATAACTTTTTACAATAATAACCTCATTAGCAAAGTGGGTGTTTATGATTTTTATTAAAATTTAATAGTTCAGATTTATTACGTGTTAATTTGTTCCCACCCTTAATGAGGGTAGTCATACATAAATATAATATTTGGCATGAATTCTGTCAGTAACGTTTAGCACTGGTGCGCGTAAACTTTATTTTTTCTGTTATTTCCAATTTTCTATAGCGATGGAAGGTTTTGGTACCAATCTTGATGTTTTCATGTTTGTGGCAATTGTGGCTAACAACACTTCTTTCTCAAATCCCAATGTGTTGTTTGAAGTGTTTGTGAATAGTGTTCATTTGTCAGAAAATGAAAAGAGATACTTGAAACAATTCTACCAAACTTATGTGTGTGCATTGAGAAGGAAATGGATCTCATGTAATCGCACGCGACATACTTTCATTAAAAAGTACGAATCATGGCTCCAAGAAGACATCAAATGGCCTGAAGTCATCAAGGAAAAGATGAGTTCCTCAGTAACCAAAGACTTTGGTTTTCAAGAGATGTTGAGGTTCCAACACTACAAGTTTGTGGTTGTGCGGATGTTGGTGCACCTTCGTTTACGGGAAATTCGGAACTGGAACATGGTGACTGATCTATTGTTACTGAGGAACTCATCTTTTCCTTGATGACTTCAGGCCATTTGATGTCTTCTTGGAGCCATGCTTCGTACTTTTTAATGAAAGTATGTCGCGTGCGATTACATGAGATCCATTTCCTTCTCAATGCACACACATAAGTTTGGTAGAATTGTTTCAAATATCTCTTTACATTTTCTAACAAATGAACACTATTCACAAACACTTCAAACAACACATTGGGATTTGAGAAAGAAGTGTTGTTAGCCACAAACATGAAAACATCAAGATTGGTACCAAAACCTTCCATCGCTATAGAAAATTGGTAATAACAGAAAAAATAAAGTTTACGCGCACCAGTGCTAAACGTTACTGACAGAATTCATGCCAAATATTATATTTATGTATGACTACCCTCATTAAGGGTGGGAACAAATTAACACGTAATAAATCTGAACTATTAAATTTTAATAAAAATCATAAACACCCACTTTGCTAATGAGGTTATTATTGTAAAAAGTTATTTGTAAATTTAAGTATTAATTGCAGTGCTCTAATTAGTATTCGTAAAAAAACGAATTTCTAGTTAACTTATTTTCTGAGTTAAAGTAATTTAATTTATTATAACAATTACATATTTGCGACATAATATAAGAATTCAAATTCCTCACCAATTTAATTTATATGCGTCACATACTTAAAAAATTCAATACCGTAAATTCGAAATTTCAAAAAATTCCTACGTGTGAAGCGGCACCTAAAGGTTTACGAGTGTTATGTCAACCTAATCGCCTTAAGAACGGTAACAGCTCGTATGAGTACCAGCCCTTCAGTTTCATTCTGTCGCGAGAAAATGTACTTTATGTAATTTCTCCCATACAAAAAAAAACTAAATATTTTTTTTCTCTGGCGCGGAGTAACTAAAATCATTCATACTACAATATGCATTAAAGTAATGTATACCTGACACGTCCCATATTTTGGTTATATGAATATTCCACATTGACTTTCTATGAAAGGGGAGCTCGATTTTCAGACCACTGTGCGCCGTGCCGAGCGCTATCCGGGCTGGTGACCGAGTGTCCTCTGTCGCACGTATTTTGTATGGACGCACTCACGCTATACCGAGCTGCATTATTATTTTATCTGAGCAACGGAGAGCGCTCGGATAAGATAATGTATCTAGGTCCCGTGTCGACTCGGGCATAGCCCCGAGCAGTCGTATGATGTATAGTGCTGGAATCTTGGACCTAAATCCTAAAGTGAAGAAGATAGACTCGCGTATGTGCATTACTCGATAAAACAATAGCTACCTGCATAAATAATTTATGTTGTGTTTTTTATTTTTAGACATTTATGGCCCAATCAATTATAATCTTCATTTTACATATTTCAAATATCTATATTATTTTAAATTATTTTTTATCCAAAGAGGTAGTTGCGTTCGAAGTTTAGCAGGGGTACCGATTAGCAGGTGAGGGAAGTCTGAGCTTCATCGATATTAGTAGGGGTCCTACCATACCGTGTAGTACCTACTTAAAAAATATCGAATGGAGTGGCTGTTCAAATGTATATAATATAATGTAAACTAAACATACAATTAACGATCAACCAGTATATATGCAAAACAGAACACAGAACGCACCGTATATAAAGTTAGAAGTACCCAAGGATCTGAGAAGAGCTATTTATAAAGTTTCTTTGAATTCGGGGAGGAATAAATTCGTCAAAGAAACGGGATCGGTAAATAAATTAGGGAGAAGGGAATACCTACGATACGCGCTTGGCTTGTCGCGGGTCATTGACTATCCAAATTCAGTAGGTGCTTACTTGCCTCCATCGATATACTTGAATAATATTAACTCAAATTCATCAATTGTGACCAAACAGTTTTTTTTTTATTAGAATACAACATACTAAGAAACTTAATGTACCGCTATAGCTACTGAAGCTTCTGGACATCAGTTAGTATTATATAAATTTATTTTTTATAACATAATCCTTAAAAAATTTACCTAATAAATGAAATAAATAACCCAGTTAATCATTTGTCAACAAACTGGATAAAATCATAATGGAAAATGGAAATGTCTTTGTCACGGTAACTGTATACAATAAATCCATTATTACAGTGATAATTGATTTCGTATTGTGATTTGATGCAAAATTTTGGGATCGACTCGCCAGCCTAAAAGCATTAGCTTGTACTCGTTACTTATTGAAAGCGGTAAATCAATAAAAGGCGCTGTGTCAGTATTAAAAATGGTAATTTACTTTAGACAGTATCTTCTGGCAATATTTTACTAAAATTACTTTTGTTTTTTTTATATTATGTCTAAAGAGAAAGAGTTATGTGTTACATAAGAAGCGGGCAAAATGTAATCGTACCTTCGAATTTGGGTTCAAAAAGAAACATTCAGTTAAGTCTAAATAAAAGGAAGTTTATGATAAGTCTAGATAAGAGTAAGCCTCTCCGTTTAGATTTTAGTAAACTATTCAAATAATAAACTATTCGTGTAATGACATAGCAAGAATACTCACCACTACATGTAATAAGAGGCGACTAAATCAAAACGCAGACAATATGTAGTGGGCTGCAATAAGCTAAACGATTGATAGACATATTTGCTTGTGAGCTCACAGAGAAAAAAATAAACCAATCTATCTAACCAACTAATCTCGGATGCGGTGTGGCTTACGCAAGTTACTGTACTTTTGATTTTTGTGAAATACCTAAAAGTTATTTGACTGTAATTCAATTTTGGGTACACTGTAAAATTAAATAGAAATGAAGCGATTTGCCGCGAATGCAGCAGCGTCGAGTGAAAATTCACAGCGTTAAACTCGAAATTCTATTAAATCCAGTGAAAAATGTCAAGCGTTTGCGGAATTTCAAAATAATTTTTATTATTTTGCTGCGCATGTTTTCTCCAACGCCCGTGTTTCAATTTTATTTAGTAAGCACATGACGTCAACATTAGTATACCATTCGTTATTGAAATTTGTGTTTATGCGATATACTTATATATGTGTCCCCCATAACTCAAAGATAACTAGGCTATTTACAGGCAAGATAAATTTTCATTTATCAAAACAAAGTTTACTAATTAGCAGAAATTATTAGAAAAATCCCGAAAACTAAAAAAAATGGCCATACCACCAAGGTGTTGAACATATATTGCATCTTACCATACAAAGGTACACACTAAATTCATAATTGTAGTGTATTAATCACACAGAGCAAGAATTTTAGAGCTTTTTCAAAAGTCCCCCTTCTAAGTACCAGCTAAATATCTGCATGTCCCATATGTTAGTAATATCAACTACCAAATCGCAATTAAACTGATGGGCAACTGGATAAGTCATTATCACAGTTTTCGTATCAGATTTTGGAACAAGTTTAAGTGGTTCCCAAAACTTCTAAATTATTTGATAGTTGTACTAGTTTTCTAATAGTTTATAACTGTCTCAGGTTCACAGTGAAGTTATAATTCGAAAAAACAGATTATTGGCACAGTTTGGACAGTAAAATCGTCAGGAAGTATTAACTATCGGTACAGTGCCAATAACATATATTTTCGAAACGACTATAAAAACACCTGGTATATAGGTAAATATATTTCATATAGAGATCAAGATCACGTCAATATGCTACCGAACTTTATCGTTTTCATTTCGAACTGCCATCCTCGTAAAATTGGTAGTAAAATTACCTTATTTCGTATTACTTTTCTCATAAATAAGACTGTAGTAGATATGGATTCAAGTAATTTTAGCAAGTAGTATTATAGTCAGTACCTATGTTTAAGTTTAATTAAGTACGAGTGTCAATAAGACAGTAGAAAAAATTATTAATGCACCACAGTTCCAACTTGGAAAGATTACGCGTATATTATTGAGTAGCCAAAAGGTTTACAAAGGACGCCCCTACAAAGAATTCTGTAGTTATATAATAACTGTAGAATACTTAAAAACAGAACGAATTCGTTGCTGAATGTGGAACACGGACTTTGCTTGTTTATTACTGTATAATTTACACAACCCTAAAATAAACAGGCCTATCTGTAAAGTGTTGACCTCCTTAACCACAAGCCTCTGAAACTTATGCTTTTTTAAGTACCCTTACTTTTAATGAGCACTTAGAAAGACCACGAATAAAATCTGCCATTTTAACTTACACATCGTAAAGATTTAAGTTCTCGTCTCAGAAAGTTGAGCTAGATTTACCAACTTTTAAATCTCCTTTGATACTTACATTTATTTTATCATAAATACAGATGTTTGCAATCTATTTCATTTTGTAAGTGCATTACGAATTGCACTTATACGAACTAGTGATAAGATGTTATAGGTAAAATATGTGTAAAATTTCCTCTTGTTCACCAGCTTGGTAGAGACTAACCCTCTCCTATGTAGGAACAATGATTGGGACTCTTGAACCGGGCTTATTTAATATTGTAGAACAGCAGATTTACATATCTCTTAGATCACATACCTCTGCGCTATATACATAGTACAAACCGCGCGGCATAGTTATCAAATAATTTGAAGGAAATGGTTAAAATAATTTGATAACTGGAAGTGAGCAAACAGTTTCAAATGTAGAACTATTTATCTATGATATACACTAAGAGATGGAGGGGGTTTTCTACGAATGATTCGTATGAAACGAATTAATTTATTATAATTCGTAGAAAGCCCTGGGGTGGTAATTTCAAAATTGATGAGTGATTAAATCTCTAGTGCGTAAGTAGCAGAAAGCACCTAGCATAATTCACGAAGGACACTTATAAAAAATTTTGGCAAGTACTATTTGACAACAACAATACATCATAAAGTACACCTCTCTCACAAAAAAAACTAAAACGTGTTGGGTTATACGCCATCGTAATAAAACACCGACCAATCACAAAGACTATTTAACTCAAGTATAAAGTACACAAAAAGCTTTTATGCCTTTAAGTTTGCACAACGCAAGCCACCGGTAAATCGATTAGTCAGATCTATTTAAATAGTTACCGTCATGAAAATGGTGCAGCTTTCCCTCGAGTATCGTTGATGAAACTTACAAACATCCGTTATCAACATTGTAAACTTTATCATTGTACTAGTCTCGACTAAGTCTAGGATCTAAACTTGCTCTCAAGACTCAAACATTTGCAGTTGTAAGTTACAAAGCTGCTACCGTCCTCGTGATACATTATAATTCCTTATAAGTAGTATTAGGGGATAATTGGTAGTGTCAAGACTAGTTAAGGCATCAAAATGTATAATTTGCATTACCTAATTTCTTACAAGCATTTTTTTTCCTCCCATTACGCATATACTATCTTACGATCTAAATATCCAATTACTTTGTTTCCCTGATGCGTAATACCTCTTCTAATACCATCTATCCGTGATTTATAAAATTAATATATCATACGTTAGTTAGGAAATTGTTAGGATGTCCCAGAAGTGTGATTGTAGAACGACGGAGGCGTATCGTATCGTATTGGGACTCCTTTTTCCGCACCTAGCCTCCCTTTTTGGGCCATTGTGCGTGCGAACGACGGAGGCAAAAGCGGACTTGGCGGTACATGGCAAATACGGTATCAACATCTTATCGTACAACATGAAAGATGGAAGTAGCATCAATATCATTGTTTAAAGTTCTTTTTATAAATAGACAAACCATCATGTAGTGTACAATACCTAAAGTAGTCACTAATCAACATGTAATATCAATTATCTAAAATATGGTAATATAGATATACTCTATGTTGAGTTATAACATAAACTGTAATGCAAAGTGGGTTTCAAAATTTCAAGTCGAGCGGCCAATCAAGACTAATAGAACTCGTCTACCAATCAAATATAACGAACAAGCTTTTGTATTCGAGAGTTCGAATTGTAATGCAAATCTGGTTAAAGTTAAAATGGATTCTGTTTTAAAGATATTTATATTGTCACTTGTCTCCAAAAATATAATTAGGTACTTTCAACTATTACTATCAATAATTACTACTTAGAAATGGTTGAGTATAACCCATTTTTTTACTTTTTACATAATTTTACTGGTTTTTTTGGACAGGTCTTGGTGAGACTTAAAATTTTTTTTGTTTGCCTGTTATCTACGATATTTACGAGTAGATACATAATATTTTATATAATGTTCTTGTTAAGTTTGTACTTATCAAAATGTTTTTCTTGTGTGAAATAAAAACGAGGCAATATTATTTTTCAATTATAGCAAAGATCTTAATTCTTTGCTTAAAAATTTATTGGTAAACAGCATCTTTCAAAAGAAATTGTAATGGTAATTATTTTCTTTTAATTTACTTTCTGACATTTTTAATAACTTTATCATTTTTATATTTACGGTTTTATCCTGTTTGCATAATGATGTTGTCATTTGGGTCGTTAAGGAAAATTCTGTGTTATATTACTGAGATTACGTCGCCGCGTCGTTCAAAATTTGATTGTCTTTAGTAACCTGCCTTTTGAAACTCATACCCTCAACATTAATAACTCATATGTAACTACTGAAACTTACTTCAGATTTGCTAAAACCATTCGCATAAATATTTCAGTGTGTTTGACGTTTCATACATCATTCTTACTTAAGAGCAGTGTAGCTCACTCCGACTGTATTTCCTTAACTTTAGGGTATTGTATGAAGGATTAAATACAGTTTAAGATAAGGGACTTTTTTACATTACATTGGTCTTCTAGAAACGTTTCCTGTCAATCAAATCAATCTATTCTATTATTTACTATGAATCTCTAATTCTCTTAAAAAATAAACAAAATGAAATAATTAGATAATAATATTTTTGAACTGCAAACTGATTAACCTAAATGAAAAAATATCTCCAATTTACGAGTGTACATAACAGTACGTCCTTGATTTTATATCAAAACCGCATATTTATACATGCTCTTGAACAACATCGTAAACTGGGGACATGTTGTATTTTAGTGTTGTAACACAGTTTTCAATTTACTACGGGCACATTACGTTCACATGTTGAACCAACTTGTTAATATTAAATTTCCTTTGATTTAAGTATTCTGTCTTCTGAAATGATATGCCTTCAGGGTACAATTAGTTTCTGAAAGCAGATTATAATATATTAGGTTGCCTATTATATGGAAGACAAGGATTAAGTAAAGGATGGTTACCCTAGCTGCTTGAAGCATTATGTATGTAACATATATGGTAGCAATGTCTCAATAAAACGATGGACATGATAATTGAGGAAAAATGTTCACTAGCTATCTCAAATAATTGGCACATTAGAATGTCTTAGTATAATGTTTAATAAGAATATTTTTTTTGAACATATGGTATATTTATTACACATAATATGGTACCTATACTATAATGAAATCAAAATCTTGTGATCACAGAGAAATAAACAAACAGAAGACAATTACTAACCTATTTCAGCACTTATTTAGCCAGAAATAAAAGCGCCTCAATGACAATAATTAACGCCTATTTCCGTTGCTCTAGAGACCCCATAAAGCTATAAATACTCGTAGTATAATAATAGCTTATCAGCTTGTGGGTCAAATTAATTATCAATGTTCTAACATCTTTGAACTCGAATCGTACTCGTAAATCATGTCTAGAATAGAAATAAAATAGGAATAAGTTCTATTTCAAACTTCGTAATGTGATAACGTTGCACAAATCAAAATGTACTACGAAATGTCGGTATAACACAGAACTTTGGGTATAAATATACTTTTACATGAATTATTAAAAAAATCCTTCAGGTTCATAAGGTCTAAAATATCAAAATGTCTATAGTACTTATCAAAATGTTTATTTGTTCTTTAGGCCTAAAGTATTAAAATGTCTGTAGTATCAAAATGTCCATTTATTGTTTAGGTCTAAAGTATTAAAATGTCTATATGTAAACCACATCAGTCACGTCACCTTTCTTTAATATAAAATTCTATAAATAGAATATGATTACGAATCTTTTTTAAGTAAAAGTATGCATAGTCATCATATTTTATAAGAAAAAATGATCTTGAAAAATGTTTCTTCTTTATGTTGGTCTAAAATGTAAGCTATATTTGAAAGAAGATATTTTAGTAGTGTTTTTTGTTCGAAAAAAAATATTCCTTCCATTTTATTGCATAGTTTATGCGCTGGTTTCAAATATAAAAAAATACATTATTTTCTAAACAGCTGAAGAATAGTATAAGAACAGACGCGAATAGTATAAAGACAAAAGTTTTTTTGTTCTTACAGACTGTAATCCATATATAACGTAATTGAGTAATAAATATCTCAATATCTATACAAACTATCATCTAATTTTTGGATAATGCTAAAACAAAATAACTTCGGCTTTGAATTACAAATGCTAATCAAATAATCATGTTAAAATCTCTTCTCTAATCTCTTGTCTCCATAATAGCATCTGCTGTATTTATATATAAGTAAATAGATAGATGAATTAATCTGTTAAATTTATTCCAACAACAGCAATAAATTAATTCACGGAACTCCACGGGAAACCTTGTCAAACGATATCTATCTGTTATACCTATATATTTTGTACAGGTATAAAAGGTAGCTTATAAAATAATCAAATTCATTCGATCAATACGTAAATAATTTACCTGAGAATACATAAATCTAATGAAAACAGGTCTTCAATTCTTAAAACTTCACTAGGTTTTAATAATTTACGTGTCGTAGATAAAAAAGAAGGAAAAGCAGGTGGTTGCCGTAAGGGTTCTATGATTAAGGCCACAAATGGAAAAAAAGAACATAGGGTTAAAAAAACACTTCGCGACTGAAATAAGACTATTGTAGTGGATTGTTTCGCGAAATATTTGGTGTTATTTGATTATTTACACCGATCCTCAGGTTTCGTGTACCTTTCGAGAGTCATGTACACAGGAAGACCAAAGATGGTAGTTGTTAAATAGTTTCAAGTGTAAGTTATTTCAAAGTAGGTACCCGAACTACGTTGAATTGTTGGTGTTCTATACGAGGTTGTTTTGTATGTTTTGGAGTGTACGCTGCGATGTCGTAATACCGTGTAAGATTATCTTGCTTTCCGTGGATAAGCTCGAAACGCTAAGCGCTTTTTTATAATACAGACGACCTTTTTATGAGGTGCATTAGCAAAATGTGCGCGGACAAACTGAAATATGTTTTTAGAGTAACAATTTTGTAATGAACTTGTAATATTTTGCATATCACTCTTTTCTTGCAACTTGTGTTATCATCATCACCTTTGCGTTAGTCACGGTTACATCGTCGGAGTCCGGAGTTCGCTTCCAACTTGTTTTTTTTATTTATGGCACGTCAATTTGACTTAGGTGACATATTTGCCTTCACCTCGTCTGATGTTAAGCTGAAGGCAGTCTCATGAAAGAGGGTCACCATTGCAAACACTTTCAGTGCTACAATGGTGGCGCTCAGCTTGACGGCCTCATCAGATGCTTTTTCACGCCCCGCTTAAAGGACCCGGCACTGTAGGAAGAAGGAAACACGTGCGCCGGCTAGGAATTCCAGGACTTAATGGTGCTGCAGAGAAAAGACAGACTTGTAGGTATCTTACTAGTAAAGTAACGGTAATCACATCTCTTCCATATTCAAAGGATTTATTATGTAGTGCTAAGAGCGACTCGACCCTCATTTTCTTTGTTCTGAAGCCGGTCATTCGTTCATAAGTATTTATGATGTCTTCATATATCAATACTTTATGCATCATCATCATCATCTATTAGCCTATTGCAGACCACCGCTGGACATATGCCTCTCCCAATGTGCGCCACTGTTCCCGATCCTCCACCCTCGGCATCCAGGTCGTCAGTTCATCTGGTTGGGGAGCGTTTTAGCTTCCGTTTACTTTCACGCAGTCTCCACTCAAGAATTCGTTAGCTTCAGCCGCTGTCGATCTTTCGGTAGATGTGGCCAGCCTACTGCCACTTCAGCTTGCATATTCTGCAAGCTATGTCGGTAACTTTATCCTTTGTAGGAAGATCTCATTGCGAATTTTATCTTTCAAAGAAACTTCAAGTATACCTAACTCGCTCTATTTGTTTTTTTTATTAATATTATTCAACTCTCCTTTTACTCTATTTTTTCTGATTGGGACCTGACGTTAGATCTTATACTACCATTTGCACGGTATTAAACAGTAGGTCCATTAGCATATTATGAAAATTACGTGGTACCTACCTAAGTAACTGATACCTCGACCACACCGCCCGCAGTCGTTATGACAGCTCTAACTAATAAAATTATGTGACCTCATTTGTTACCTCGCTTGGCCGCTGAGGCTTTACGTACAAAATTATGAAACATTTATTTCTGATTTACTCTTCAATAAATCTTTCTAACAAATATCTACAGTAAAATTTAGAACTCTTTCTCAGATGCTAAGCAGGTACCTACACATAGTTCATACTAATGTGAAATCTCCCTGCATGTTTATCTTTCACGTGTAATTGTAACTGTGAACTGATTTTAGTCAATTGGGCAGAGAGACATGCGAAAAAGGATATAATTATAACCCCTACTGTTATTTCGGAAAATAACCATTATCAGGGTCACATACCACGGTACTTATAAAACTGCAAGGTTGATGACGGTACATACTTGTACGCAGTGTTACCTAATAAGAGTGTCAGAGCACATTATTTAAATTGTTGATTGATGGCACTTTGTTATCAATTACGTATGTCATAACTCACACCTTGGCTATAATACTTCCGCACCAATATTACAAACCACAAACCACTGTTTTTTTAAGTAGAATGTTGTACCAGCGGTACATCGCGGTAGCCTAGTGATATGGGTACCTAATGGACTGCTCTCAGGACGAGGTCTCAGGTTCGATCCCAGGTTTTACCATGGCACATACCAATGACTTTTCGATGCTTTTCGAAGTTGTGTGTGTATTTATAGCCCGATTAATGGCAATAGGGGCCGCCTATTACATTGGGACCTAAACATAAATTGGCGAAATGTGGGTGCTAGCACCTCTGTCTACGCCTTCGGGGATATAGGCGTGAGCTTATATTTATATATGATATGTTATGTTGCACCATTTGGCTGCATTAAATGATTCATGAATATTTATTTCAATGGATTGTCAACTTCGATGACTGATGATGATCCAAATCTATGTACCTACTTATATCTCAGGCAGTCAAGTAGGTATGACTACGACTTTTATTCGGACCAGAAGCTAATCTTATTACGAGATATGAATATTCACGAGTCATTTCGTAGCTGGAATACAAGTCCACATTCAATTTCACGACACTGAGCAAAGACGCGAATAAATTAAAACCCCTCCATCACGCCATCTTATGTTGACGGAATGACATTTTCATTTACGTACACAGCTTTTTGGTTTTAATAAACACGATTTAAATGAAGAAATATGAAAAAATAGGTAAATGTATACGTACTTTGATAAACAGTACAGCATTAGTGGTTTGCGGACATATTTTGTGGAAACTTCGCAAAAAATTACCAAAAATTACGATGATTCTGAGCAAAGGCTTTTAAAAATTACGTAACTGAACTGCACCAACCCGTCTGATAAGCGTGGCAAAAGTAGGCCAAAACCTCCCAACATTTAGAGAAGTTTATATTCAGAAGCAGATTGCGATAGGCTAATTGATTTGTGAGGAAACTAGAATCCCTCGATCGTAAGGTTGACTCCTTAATCATATAAGTCTGTAAACTTCATTGTTGCCGTGATTAAGTTCATGTAAGCGGCAATAAAAATGTATTTCTATTTTCTAAAACATCAAGAGTGTGAAGTATAACCTAGCGCAGCCAATAAGTAAGTGATGTTCAAGTAATAACAATAAATAACTATGCTTTCATCTTTTCTACACACCCCGATATTTTAAGGCTACATTACCCCCACCTACCAAAATCGAGTTTTATTATTTATGTGCCGTCATCTCTACTCGCAGCTACTCAAGCTTACCCGTAAGTTAACTGTCGTGTCCATTTCGCAGGTAATCCGGCTTTTAGGAGCCCTCGTAGACTCAGTTTGTCGCACCTGGACTTATGAGGTCACTCACAAACAACGTTTTGGCCACCTGACGCCCGGAATTGTCGCTCAGTTCGTATAGGTACCAAAAAAAATATCGTTTTAGCAAGGTTAACGTAAAATCTTTGAAGTTATTCTCTTATTTAAAATCTTGTTTTCAAAAGTCAAGTAGATTAAAAATCTGTTAGAAATTTTTATATCCTGCTTGCAATATTCTATGGCCCGGCACTATAAAGGATTGTGAATGTAAATATGAAAAGTTTTTATCTTGTTAACATATTGTTCAGTTATTAGACGGAATGCATAGCACTTCGCACAAACCCTTTGTGGTTTTTGGTGTGCTACATTTAATATTATTTGTGTTTTGTATGATAATAAATAAATAAAAAAAAAATCAAATAGTTTATTTGCTAGAATATGGTACAAGAGAAACGTATTACAAAATGCTTTGTTTCCTCACATTCAGGGGGCCTAAAAAGGCCACTAACGACGAATCGTATCCGCATTGAAATACGAAGCGGATTTAATTTCGTAAAATGGTCACACACAGCGCAATTCGCCGCGCGATTCGTTTTTGGCAATTCGTTTCTTGAAATATTTCATTTCCATTTCAAGCCATTTCTAGAAACGAATCGGATTGCAGTGCGTCTTTTCGTTCATTCGTTTCTTTAAATGGCCTTTTTAGAAAAGGCGAATTGCCAAAAACGAATCGCGCGGCGAATTGCGCTGTGTGTGACCATTTTACGAAATTAAATCCGCTTCGTATTTCAATGCAGATACGATTCGTCGTTAGTGGCCTTTTTAGGCCCCCTGCTACATACGTGCAAATTTTCAGGTTAGGGATACCCTAATAATTATATGCTGTAATAGGTTTCGTTACATACATAGTTGTCATGATATAGTATTGTTAAATATTATTGTATCGTCCAAGAAATCATTAATATCATAATAACGAAAGTTGTCATTACAAAGTACGACACACGAGTACAATCGAAGCTATGGGAAACAGCTATTTTTTAATTAGATCCTGTGTTCCATAATTCATTTAAATTTTACAGTAACTGATTTTTTAATGGTGCAATAGCAATGATAATAATAATATAAATACGACAAACCATAACCTGAACTCTGAAATGAGCAAGTAAAAACAGAAAGCAATTTGCGAATTCATAATAATTAAGCGTTTCCCTTTGCAATGTAATATTCAAGGTAGCTTTCCTGTTCTGGCTGAAGTTATGTGGTTTCCTTATTTCATCTGTGAAATTGAATTTCATTCACCGCCTACATTATATTTTATGGGCAAATAACCTTATAAAAACATTCATCACTTTAATTGCTACGTAATAGTGAAATGTTTTACAAGTTGAGTTTTTAGTCCAGTAGTAGGTATTGCTTGCTTAAGCCCATTATGACGCGCCCCACTACCTCTCATACACACAAGCAAATTACATTAAAGATCAAGTTCATGAATCAATCTATATTTCGAATGTTTTTATACTAATAATGTCAGTAGTAAATAAATAATAAATATTCTAGGACATACTACACAACGCCATCTAGACCCTTCTAGTCTAGTTCTAGAATGCGGATTAACATACATAGTTACTTTTTTTTGTAAATACACAAAGAATCAAGAATCAAAGAATCAATTTCATTTATTCAGTTTAGGCACATAAAGAGCACTTATGAATGTCAAAGTTTTACAATAATTATGTACCTACATTTGTCAAAAATATTATAATTCATAATAAATAGGATACTTAGTAAATAAATCATTAGAAAATGATTCTTTCGCTGGTTCGGTAGTTAAATCTCCTGAGAAGAGACCAGCAAGAAACTCAGGAAGATTATCGTTATTCTTCATTTTCTTTTTAATATTTAGTTTTGTTTATTTATAATAACTGGGTGCAAGAGCAAGAGATTATTATGACCACGCATTTTTATCATCAAGATATTCGTCTACTTTATAATAGCTTTTTTTAATTAAAAATCTTTTCACTTCTATTTTTAACTTATTAAGTGGCAGGTCAGCCAAATCCTTAGGAATTTTATTAAATATTTTTATACATTTGCCCACAAACGAATTACTGACTTTATGAAGCCTTAGTTTATTTATACACATATTATACACAGTGTTTTATTACACACATATTATACATAGAATCCAGAGCAATGCACACAAAATTTGCACTGAGCGGGCATCGAACCCACGCCTCCTTCGTTCACTACCGCCACGCCACGGGGGTCATCAAAATGGTCAAACTAGTTTCAAATAAACTTTATGCTACTTTATATATAAAATTTTATACTTATGCTTCATATCTGCATTGAATATATAAATAGATAGATAACTCTTTATCGTACACTAAAAATATAAAAGATAAAAATACACCTACACATAGGACATTAGTGGGAGTTACAGTGTATAATGGGCGGCCTTATCGCTAGAAGCGATGTCTTCCAGGCAACCTCGGGATGGACAGTAGCGTGACATAACAATTTATTCTGGTGTAGTTACCATAATTATTATAAAATACATATATATAATTATACAAGGTGTAAGGCAAACCCTCCCGAAGCCGAAGGCGCCTGTTAGCACTCCTGGTACACAACAAATTGGCATGAATGTAAATGTTGTAAGTTGATAATTTGTTCTTTATGTAGATATCACTACTCCACCATATTGAATCATATTCAGAGCCTATATGTAATTATGTTTGTATTATGAAAGCTGTCGACCTCAAGTCGTCCGACTTCCGCAACCGACATTGACAAATTGACTTTGACAAGTCCTTAACGTCCTGCCCATTCCGCCGTCCTATTCCTAATTGTATAGACATTTCTTTCACGTCACGTTAAAGATGTTACAGGTTTTGACTAAGTAGACTGTCCATTTAGCTGTTTAGTACATTTCTGTTCACTTTATTATACTTCTATTTAGATATACCGACGTGCTTGCAGGTTGTACAATGATAAATTGTGGAATGTTGATATTGTTCATTGAATCTCTGAGATATTTGAAAGACTAGCTATGGAGTGTGGTTATTTTTGACAATGTGGGAAACTTAAGGTCTATATTTGAAAGGTGCTCTGAATTAATGTAATTGTAAATTACTGTTTTTTACTTAATTAGTAAATAACATAACATAAACGCCTATATCCCCGAAGGGGTAGGCAGAGGTGCTAGCACCCGCATTTCGCCAGTTTATGTTTTAGGTCCCAATGTAATAGGTGGCGAGGGCACTTTTAAACCTGCGATAAATACACACATAAGTTCGAAAAGCATCGAAAAGTCATCGGTGTGTGCCATGGTAAAACCTGGAATCGAACCCAAGACCTCGTCTCAGCAGTCCATTACCCATACCACAGGGCTCCCGCGGTTTTTTTTTTTAATAAATAAATTTAAAAATATCTTGAGTTTTACATGCTTCTGAGCCAATATCAACGTACTTAATTCAAATTTTCATCCTTCAAATATTTTATTCTCCAGTCAAGTAATAGTCTTGTCTTTTTTAATCTGTGGACCGAGAAATATTGGGCCTATCCGTATAGAAAACATTGCAATGAATGAAGTGAAAATTTTATTTCCAAAAAAGTTCCATCTATAGCTCACACTAAGCCAGTGCTGCAATAAACCGTACACTTTACATACTACTGAATATTAAAAAAAAACACTATTCACATTTCAATCAAGACCGTTCGACCTAGGTACAAGCCGACGAATGATGATACGCGTCGATATTTTTTGATACATCAGCACAATTGTTCCACTAGTACTATTATCTGTTCTGTGTGTGTCTTGAATGTGAACACTATGATTAAACAAAAAATATGGAACAATCACCTTGAACTATACCTACATACAATATTATTATAATTGAATTGACACTTAATTGAAACCTTAAAGGATAACTAATTATTATCAATTTAATGAGTAATGAGCTTTTTTTTTTTGGAAAACTAACTAATGTAATATTTTTATTATGAAATACATTCATATTCCATTATCATCATTATTATTTCTTCTCCCAGTCATTACTCATCATGCCATTCCTCATCAATATAATAAAGATAACTGCATATTTAGATTCTGAATATAATCTGAATTTCGTATACCTACCACATATTCCATTGAAACTTTTCTATTCTTGTGACTGTAATGTCACCCAAAAATAGAAATTCCACAGGAAATCTCTCTCTCTCTGTGACGCTCTCCTTCAATAATTTGACACTAACACCTAGACTTTCGTATTTTCACGAGTCATTGTTTCACATATAGTATAAAAAGTATTATGCACATAGCGTACTTAAACATTCACATTACCATATGAAACATATTTTTAATATTATATTATCAAATTCAATGTAGAGTATAAATTTTATAAAGTTATTTTATGTAAATTATGATAAAACATGCATAAAAACATCAAAAAAGGATTTGGGCTCGTCCGGGATTTGAACCCGGGACCTCTCGCACCCTAAGCGAAAATCATACCCCTAGACCAACGAGCCAGTGAGAGAAGCGTTGAATATGAAGATAACATTCAATTAAATGGTGCGTAGACGCATAAAAGTGAAAGGTGTTTGACTACATCTAGTACTACCTACTTAGAGAGTGAATGAAATGAAACTATAGATGTTAAAAATAAGATAATAAGTATTGTACTTCATAACATTATGTGTACCGTTAAAACTGACTTAAAGTACATAACAAATATAATACTTAATTCAAAGAATGATTTACTTACTTACGAGTAAAATAGTTTTAATGTGTATTTCTTCGAGCTTTACAACCAATTAAAATTCTTCCTTTCCTCCTAGGAACCTGTCTACCTGTCTAATATAACGGAAAAGGAATCTAGGACCTTGTTACCTTCCTTCTATTATAAAAATTGTAAACAAAAGTAGTTAAAAGCTAGTTTTAAATAAAAGTAACTAAATAAATAACTGTATATCATGCACCGTAAGTAGTTTATTTAGGTATCTACGTAACTTTGTACAAATCATGATAATTTCATTTTGGTAAGAGATAACGTACCCTAACATTAACATTAGTAACGAATTACGTACCATACCTACTTACAGTATTTCTGATAACAATCTTATGATAAGCAGATATAAAAACATTCGTGTTTAAATGATTCTTTAATACTATTTTTTCATTCTTATACTTTAGTCTTATATCTTACAAAAAGGCTTATAAAAATACACGACAAAATAAAATTAAAATAAAAATTAATAACATCAAAAGGAGGGCTCGTCCGGGATTTGAACCCGGGACCTCTCGCACCCAAAGCGAGAATCATACCCCTAGACCAACGAGCCGCTTGTTGTAGCAGCTTGAAATATCAATTTATAATGTACAGCGTTGTAAGTCAAAGGTGAATAACCTTAAATATTGTCGATATAAGTGATGACATCACTACACATAGCGGTATGGACTCGTGTACACCGTGGAACGTGTTTCGAATCGGAGTATAATATTTTTCCTTTTCGATTATGAACTATTGGAATTTAGAATTCAAGAAAATAACTAATAGACCTAAATAACTACAACCTTGTACCTTGCTAGATTGAAACATATACAGGACCGGACTTCATACGCAATACTACAGGTTTATTACCTTTAAGAAAAAATAAAGGTATGTTTAATATAACTCATATGGACCAGGCACGTGTAAAGACTTAAATGAATCAAATCATAATCTGAGCAAAACACACAACTTATGTACATTCAGCGAAATACACAAAGTATAAGAGACTTTTATATACAATAAGTGTTATTACTGTTAATGTTATAATGTTTAATGAACATAACTGATGTTTTATTATAAGCTTACAATATATACCTAACAACCACGTAAATTGTATTATCTACCTATCACTTGTACATAGATAAGATTAAAAATCAACATTAACATTATAATTGTTACTAACATTCTATGGGCAATGCCGGCATTAAACTATTTTTATTTATTCATAATATTGGCAAAGATCTAAAAGTAGTTTAAGAACAATAATTTATTCAAAATAGTTTTTAACCGATTTTTAAAAAAGTAAGAAGGCGTTACGCCCATCCTATAAGACACACATATCAACTTTGGCTCAATCGAAGAATCAATTTCTTTTATTTAGTTTAGGCGCCTAAAGAGCACATATGAATATCAATGTTTTACAATTTTATTTGTCCAAAATATTAAAATAAAGTAAATTAATCATTTGAAAATGATTCTTAACTGCTGCTGCTGCAGACATACTGGAATGTTCTAAATTTGAACTACATAGGCAGATAATAGAACTAGTTAACGACACACATTATGACTGTCTGGTTTGAGGTAGGTATATGAGGAATATTATTGAGTCTACAGGTGGTTCATTAAAGAAACTTTCAATATGCAGCATTCAACGACCATTCATCGTATGATCTTGTAGTCTTCAATTGTACATACCCGTAATCCTCCAAGGGGTAAGCAGATGTGTATTAAACACCCACATCTCGCCAGCTATGATTTTCAGTCCCACGTGTTAGAGGGCAAACCTATTGCCTCCAATCGGGCACTTTGTGAAAAAATGGGTATGCCGAAAATAAATTCATAACCAAAAATGTAGCTGCTAAATAAATTTGGAAAAAATGTTTTGACCCGATTCTTTGCTATGCGGAATATCACAAGGAAATGAACAAGCACTACCAATTAACGTTTTGGAGAGTATCAGAGGGTTTTCAATTTAAGTATTATACATTATTTATTTTCAATATGACCATCAATGTAGGTATATTTCCTACTTTGAGATAAACGGTTCAACTCTTTTAACGTTCACTGTCGCATATGAGTGGTCGTAATGGGCACGGTAATCAGTGTTGCATTCACTAAAAAAAAGAAGAACCCAACGGTTGGATGTCCAGCCATATATGTCCATAATCACAGTCCTGCTACATCACCAATGATATGTGTGTGTGGAGTCTTCTGCAATACTGTAAAGCAATATAAATGTGATGAGTATGACGTTATTGCCAACCGTCTCGACCGCTGTCTTACCTTGGCACCGACTTCAAGAAAAATTTCACGCGTAATTTTCGTTTGAGTATTTAAGTGCATTTTTTACTTATGCATGAATAGTTCTAGATTAGAAGTCGGTTGAGGTTTTTTGTTAACTGAGAACTTGTACAGGTCACATTGTTCCGGCAAACTGCAATAATCTTCACATAATAGGTGGTTAACTATAAAAACATCATAAACATCTCTCGCCAGGAGCTAACCTTAGTTATAATTAGATGTTATAGATGAGTATCTATAAACATATAAACATGGAGTACAAAAGAAATAAATTTCGGTTGGATTTTGTCACCATATTTTCGGTCATTAGCTAATGGTTCTTTTTGTGGACGAAGATTAGCCTGGAATTAGCCGTAACAAATGAAGGAATTGTTTGTCACACTAACAGAAGCCCGAAGTTGAAAGAACGCCGCCGGTCAATTTTGAACTGGTTTTTATTTAGTTTCTACTACAAAAAATTACAGTCAAGTGTGAGTCAGCTTCGTGCGCCGAGGGTTTCGTACAAATTTGAAGCTAGTCTTTTATTAATTTGCTTATACTTTTTGTACCACGGTATCGATCACTTCAGAAGAAATAAATCGCATGGCGCACGTTTGGAGATGTATGTGCCATTAGGAAAATATAATATTCTTTTTATAATTATAATTATGTGTAAAAATCGTGAAGTTTAAATTCACATAACATATATTCTTTCATCTACAGTTCATAAACTTTGACACCCGTCCGTAAATTGCAATAATTTGAAAGTTCAACTAAGTACATGTCAAAGTTTTAACAGCAATTCGTCATTTGAAACAATTTCACTAACTTGGAAGTCATAACATCATGTTTAGTATGTACTGTACAACCTGGGGATATTTCATAGCCCACATTACTTAATATTAAATTCTTACTCGTAAAAACAAACAACTTTTTATGAGTTCCACAAGAAGATTTACTGCCTTTTCGCTTATGCCGATAACACAGTAGAACATTCATCTGTATACTTCGGTTTAACGATAACTAGGGTTATTTTATGTAAAGGACTCCTTCAGAGATATGCTTAACCCTAGTTCATGATGTTTTATAGTCTGATCAGACAAGACCCTCATTTTAACGTTGCTACACTATCTACCATATTTGTGTTTCAACATCTTATGTCTAGTTGTATGTTTTCCGTAACACTTTATGTTACCAGTAAAACGTATTACTGATGTTTGCTAAATCAGTAGGTAAATATACCACTAAGGATTTAAAAAAAAGACACTCACCTAAAGCCGAGATTTTTATTATTTTGTTAATTATTTTTTAAACACGACTGTCGTAATAAGTACTGCATGTTAATCATATAACTGCCTTTTTAAATGTGTCGTGAAATTTATGATACTGGAAAATTTTCCTTTCTCGGCCATGCAACCGGGACGTTCGAGGCTTTCAACGCAAAACCTGGAAAGAAAAACTTTATGGTATTTTCTTTTACAAATTGCCCGTTTCACACGGGCGCTGGAAAACATCGCGTTGACAACGTAATAGTGGAAATTGGATGATTATATGTAGGTATATGTAGATTGTGCTTAAAACTAATGATATAATAATGTGAGCTGCATATACCGACAATCTGTTATGCAGTTTGGCAGACGGCAAAAGATGTAATTGCTGTAATTTTAAACCAGAATTTATGTTTTCATGGCCTTCCAAAATCTAACCACACGTCCCTGATCGACTACCTTATTTCGTGGGGGGCGGACACACGAAAACAAATTTTCTGGCGTAACTAATGTGATTCTGGTAGACTTTATTATAAAGTAAACATAGGCGTCTTGCCATTAATTTTATATTACATTCGCCATATTTCTTAGCTAGACTGTCAAAATTGTGGCAATTCTGCTGCGGAAGTCATTTTAAGAAGAAAGAAGACTTTTCATTTTATGGAAGTCCAGGTTAATTTTAGATCAGAACGACAGAATAAAAAATCATTTGAAAGTAGTTTCTATGTCTATGATTAAGAGCTACCAAAACTATTGTAAAGCACAGATTAATATCAACAATTTATTCACGTTTTTTTGGCATTCAATTGATCAAAACCTTTTCACCAAAAGGTTCGCCCGGCAACCGTAGAGACCTTTCGATTTCCTCGGAACGTAGACTACATGGCGTCCAGAAAAACTTGTATTTGCTCAACAATTTTATTTCCAATATCTAATATATGCGGTTGTTTGGAGGTGTTCGTCAGTTACAAAGTCAATTTCCTGATGCTGCTCATAAATAACTGTGTTCAGAAAATTACTGTTAGAAACTAGTCTAACTCTTCCAACATACCATACTCAACTTCTGCCTTAAAAGCAGAGGAAGCTTCCTTCGATGTGCAGTCGCTGTAGTTGGAGAGGCACAACACCCAGCACGTCGAAAGCCTACCACCTGGGTAAGAACTGAAGTAAACCACGTGGAAGTCCGTAAACAGATTGTAGTCTCGGGTGGGCTGCGATAGGGTGAACATGGTAAAATGAGGTTACGTGGCAATGGCGGCTGTAACTGTGCTGTACACCTTTAATTGACGGATCACCTTCGATCATGCTCATTGTACCTCTACATCTGTACAATTGCCGACCTGAATGCGATGATGGAGCGTGCAGTCAATGTCGCTGAGTTTTGGGCTGGAAGCATCTATTTAAAATATTGCCACACGAAAAGGAGTCGAATCACTCCGTTTTAAGCTCTGTAATCCCTTTATCTCTAACTTTTCAGTTTCATAAAATCTAAAAGCTACTAGTTTATCGATTATTAAAGGACTTCATGGAAGTAAGATTACAATACCCATTTTTATTTCTGGTAGAACTGCAAGATGAATCTGTTATGCTATAAACTAAACTGCCTCATCCTTAGAGCTTACTTTAAATCGCCCCGATAAGACCTACAGTCGAGTAAATTTATATTCGAATTTTTGAATCTACGTAATTTATCCGTGAAAAGAGTACAAAATATTTGTGCTCTGCTGTACTTGACACGGGAAAAAACACGCAAGACTAGAGACGGGCCTATCACTTTTACACTCCATATTTATGACAACACTGGCGAAGAATCTCGATTAGGGTCTGTATATAAATATGTATACATCCGTCAATACATTCACACATTTGTCACACGAAGAATATGTTGTTTGTAACATTTGTCGCGGTCTCTGATTTGTAGAAATATTTATGTGGAAATCGTTTTGTTGTATACGATATAAATAGGAATTGATGTTTTCGTTTATATGTGAACACAAGTATAAAGCATGATTGGTTTGCAAATTAATCTTGTAGATATTTCTGAAATGGTATTTGTATTCTGGAATCAGGAAATCAACTGATTCAGATCACATTTTGTCTGATTTTGTTCGTGAATGGGTAGCTTTAGCTGAATATTAATGATTCCAATAATCTATCAACTGTATCTCATAGCACAGGAGCTTCTCGTATGATATTACCTTTGTCTCATATAACTTAGTACCTAGATTTACTTAAGTCATTATAATTATTATTATGTTCGTTGCGCCTAGTAACACCTTTAAGATCGTTTGCTTGGAGAGTCTAACGCTCGCTTCGTTCCTATTATAAAATATTGATTTCACTTATATACCTTTGTCGTTTGTCAATCACGTGACGGGATTAAATTTATAGCTACTGATTACTTTCAAGTTAACCCATCTCCTCATCTAGTACAAATACTATGTCTATAATTCGTGTTATAAGGCGCGGTACAAAAAAAAATACCGACAATTCAAGGTCTTTTTATGTTTAAACTCTGAGATAGATAGCATGAAACTATAAGTTCGGAACTGCATCAACCGCACTAAAATGTATTGACGTTCAATTTATTCTAGCGATGCCAAATCCCGCCAGACGACGGATATGACTGCCAAGCGCCTACGTCTACATTTAGATGCCATGTTTTGTTGTGTAAACAGTTTTGAAACCATTTATTCCTCGATGCTTACTCTAATATATAGTTTTATTCCAGTGAATGCTTCAGATTTGTTTCGGTTGGATATTGTGATAAAATATTTTATGATAATAACGTAGTCTATCTATCGTAGAGCCGTAGATGGATGTTTGGGAATAAGCCGTTTAAAATGATATTTTATGCAAATATTCGTTGTGCGCAATAGTCGTATATTTTTGGAGGCAAAAACTTAACCGAAAATAAGTAACAATTCAATAGGTAGATTAGATTGCTTTTAAGAACAGATACACTTTTCAATTAGCTTAATCGAAATCTTTCTGTACGTATATAAACTACTATTATAAAAGTGAAAAAGTAGAAATATAAATGAAGTTGCTCCTGCCTATTTGAATATATTTGCGTAAAAGTGCATTTGAAGCCTTCCTCTAAAATCTTAATAAGAGTAAGCGTAATATTACGCTTAAGCAAAAGTTCTGTAGAATCTATAGAAATTTCTAACAACTTTAAACTTCATCGTCTCAATTACAAGCCAACTCATAAAATAGTTTATTGGAAACTTCACAACTCTTTAACCAGAGGAGTTAGGGAGAATCTTGCCGGATTCCCGGTTCACAATTATTGCGAGGCTGCTACCCTACTCGCGGGTGTATGTAAATTATGTAAAATATTCGTAATGTGCGATGCTCCAAACTTTGGCATCCACTTCAGAACGTGCATCTTGGGAGCACAAGATATATGGAGTTCACAATAGGTAATCAATTTCCTGTTGTTGTTTGCTTATGTAATTTCTTTGAAAGGGAACAGAATAGCTATCATGAAATATTCGACACTTAAAGCCAAAGAAACACGAATGGAAGAGTGATAGCAGTCAGCCATGTCGATGCCATGACGTCGCTACGATTTTCTTACAGTAGGTTTTAAGCCGTACCTACTGCAGTGTCATTTATCGTCTTCGGGCCAGAAACTTCGAGTTCGATCGAAATCTTCTTCTTCTTGGAAACAAGTGGATGTTTAATGACATGGCAGTTTGAAAGATCTAGTATGAAGATATACTCGTATATATAGATTGAAAGATGTCTAACAGTTTAACTGATAGACATGGATCTAAGATAGGAATAATGGAATACGAAATTCTACGAAATGTACAAAGTATACAAAATATTAAAGATACAATTCTAACAACAAAATTAAATTATCATTCAACTTTCCCATTAATAATTAATGTTTCCCTTAATAATAAAGTTTTCGTCTTATGTTCAGAAACATCAAATGTTCCAACTTTGATGGACAAAACAAGGAACACCGAAAATTTGTGCTACTTCAAACTTCCCGAAGGCAAACTTGACGGTTAAATAGATTCTTGTTATTTCAAGGAAAACAAAAAGTTATTGCTGTGCGTCCATCTGAACCAATATTGAAACCTCAAATTTCTATATTCCGAATTGCGTAATGTTGATCTTGATCTTATAACGGCGAAATTCCTATAAGTACATGATTGATAACTCACTTGTGCTTCCCCACTATATGTAATTAAATACAATGGAGAAGTACAAGTATGTTATCAATTATGTATAACAATAAGTTCCACGAAGTGCCATCAATCAACATTATAAATAATCGAAGGTCCTATAGTTTATTCAAATATATATTTTGTGGGCTCAAGAAAATCTCAAGTTAAATTAAAACCACTTTTGACGGAAACTATTGCGATTACTTTGGTTCATTTATATTTAGCCTGAGGTTTCGGATACTTTGCAGAAACTATGGGCGGAGATTGCCTACTAATGATAGTGTATATTTTCTCAAACTAAGTACCCGAAGTATGATGAATTTTTGGTGTTACTATTTACGCAGAAATAGCTCTCTGTATTGTTAAGTCTAGTTTTCCATTTCCTTAGATTTTAACAAAATAATTTCCTAATCTTAAGCTATTTAATATAACGTTAAGGTGCATATATTATAAGTAGTTGTTTATTTTCGTATTAAATATATTTCCACTGACAATACCAGCATGCTCTACTGGACCTAACCATTAACCAAAGCAATTACATTCAGATACAACAAAAAACAAAATAAAATAAATAAAATGAAGGACCGATTAGATGCATATTTTACCTCTCATGCTAGTCGCACTTAGTCAAACATTTAAAATGGGACTGGTCATTACTCAGCCCATTTGTCGCAGACTTGCCGCGTCTAATGGACCGGGAGCTTGTGATAACTTATTTTATACCCCATAGAGCTCTAATTTTACTTCTGAACTATGGCCATAACCTAACTTTTTATGAACTTTAAAAGTATAATGAGTGAGATATTTATTGTCAATGGTACCTATACTAGCTTTGCCCTGCAATTTTATCCGCTTAAGTCCAGATCTTATAAGAATATTGGAATAAAAAGTTAACCATAAATGTATATTACTTAGGTATAACGTAGCATTGTAATTTTGGAGGATTTTTATAATTAGTCCAGCAGTTTTTGCTTTAGTTCGTTAGTTACACCAAAGATAAAAGCTAAATCATTCTTCCTTACAATTTTAATACAGACAATAGCAATAATGCTTGGTTTTGTAATCACAGAATCTGTCATGGAAATTAGTTATACACTTATTACAGACTTATTCTACCTAATATTAAAATCAATGACGTCATTATTCTGCGTAACATGATTAGTGGTAATATAGGCGTCTAGCGTCCATTCTAACGTGTTTCAAGTGCACTGATTTGTTCTTTTATATTATCAAGGCCTAGAAAGTTTGTGGCCTGCATCCTTTTTTTATTTTCCTAATGTTTTTCTCACCTATGGCAATTCCCTACAATTTAATGACACGCCGCTGAAGTGGACGACTTGTGGATCTATCATACTCTAAATCTGTGGTTGGATAGAAACGTGAGAGTTTTAGTTATTATTAATCAATAAACTTAGCCTCAAGGGAGGTATTTATATAAGATAGCAATTATAGTGTGAGTAGGGTAGTGTTTGTACAGTACAAAGTATAGGTAGGTATAAACGTTAGTATCATATTATCTAATCTGTGGTATGAATATATGATATTATTATAGTGTATCAAGTAATTCGTAATATAATTAGGTAGACTCAATTGCTGACATCATTAGACAACTAAGGGCTAAAATAAGGGATGAACTATTGTGCGAAGGGGATGAACTATTAAGTACAGAAGTAAGTAACGTTAAAATTAAAATCGTAAGAAAAAGAGAATTGCTTTTGTTTAGATTAAAGGACACTTGGAGTTTTACAAAATTTAAGCTCCAAGAGGGGTTGAAAATGTACAGTTGGCAATAGATATACAGTACAACTTTTCCATGTCGCGGTGTTTATAAATGTGATACTATATCTCTTTGGTTGACTATACATAGGTTTATGTGCAATATCGGCCTT
Source organism: Pelosia muscerda (assembly GCA_963691645.1). NCBI lineage: Eukaryota > Metazoa > Arthropoda > Insecta > Lepidoptera > Erebidae > Pelosia > Pelosia muscerda. The sequence goes on from OY829100.1 coordinate 14,905,218, forward strand.
TTTCCATTTACTTGTAAACACGGATCAAAATACCTTTTGAACCGTGTTTTGAACTTTTGAAGTAATAATCGTGAAATTCAAGAACTGAGAATTCGATTGTGATATTGGGTTTTGGCCGGTAATTCGCACAGATGTCATTTGACTTTTGATTAAGTGGACTATCTAACCTATAGTTGATACTTTCAATACCGACCGTGAAATCATTTTAATTATGATCGTGTGGTATCGACCTCAGTATAAATGCCTACGTCATCGCCGCTTTACCACCGATTTACCACCGGCTGTGGTTAAACCTCAATAAACAATAATGACCCAATTATTATTCAACTGAATTATTTTGACAGTATTTCCAATCGGTTGACTCGATTCAAACGTGATTGGTGCCGCCCCATTGTTGTCATTGTAGTGATAATGATTTTATCGCAAACATGTATTGTTTCAATAGACTGCATGGAGTCTTCTTCTGTCGTATCGATGGCATTTTTGCGTAGCCATCGTGGTGTAGTAATTGATTTACTTATGATCAAAGTCACTTATTTTGTGTCGCGACAATCTGGTATATATGCAGATAATTCTTTTAATATTTGGCAAGATATATTTTTGCATCTTTTTGGCTTTGTGGAGTCAAAAAAAAACGATAAAGCAGTTTTACTATATTTATTTCTCAAAATCCTTGAATGACAATTATTGTTTGTTTTGCTAAATTTGTTATTTGGGTACATCATACGATATTCTATTACCCAAGTAAATTGTTTTAGTAGTGAAAGTACTTAAGACGTCTTAGCACGGGAATTATTCATTTTCTAATTCAAAGCTCGCATGACGTAATCCGTGGAAAGCCATTATATCTGTCGGGAAATCTCATTTCCGGTTGGAGAAAAACGAACTCACTGTCGCTTCGGAAGTGGGTCGCGACTCGAGCCGAGGACACTTCGGCGATGGCTCCGAATGAGGCGGTTTTGAAGTGTATAGTGAACTGGCTTGCTATAATGAAAACAAAACATTTGTATGTCGTCAACCGTATTTGTCTATTAAGAGATAATGGACTTTAGAGATTCATTACAAACTGTCTGGTATAACACGTTTTATCACGTAAATTAAAAAATATCGAATGACTATTATCAATAATCTCTCAAAGATCAGCATCTTTATCTATATATCTTTATTGATAGTATGAAACTAGCATTAATCTCATTCCCTTCCGAAATTTTCATTTTTTACAGTCTAACTGTGACGGTTGGCTGAACTTCAATATTTTCCATGAAGCGACTGCCATCGGACCTCCACTTAGTCAGTGATATCGAATCATCCACATCACCACAAACACTGTTTAAGAAATTACTTACTACTGACTACTCACGTGGAATTCTAATCCCGTTTATGCTATCCATGAAAACATATTGAAACTACAATTACTAATATTCCCATTAACTCCCCCAGCTAAGTTTAATTGCTTGCGTTGTGAGTGGATGCTCGTCAAACTAGTGGGCAATATTTAAGCCCGGTACCTCTCGATCGAAAGGTCAATCCCTAACCATTTAGCTACTGACTCTTATTACATGGAACATGCATTTTACCAACCCTCGTTTGATTGCTGTACGCTAAACAGTAGTAACCTAAAAAAATTAGTGAACGAATCTAATTAGAAGTGAATTAGATGAGGTGAAAATATGATGATCCAATTTCCTCCTTAACAAAGCGGGCGACACAAGAGTAAAGAGTAGGCAAATAACCGCTAAACGCGAAAGGAAAGAGGAAGGTTAATACTCTCACAAAAGCGATTCTGAAGTGTAATTAAAATTGTTAGTTGAGAAAATATGCAATAGCTTGAGAATTGACACTTCATTCAATACCTTGCTAATAGTCTAAGGTCTACTCCGTCCCCCATGAGCACGGGCCTGGGGGTGACGGGTGGAGCCGCCTGTCACCCTAGCAGAAGCACCCTAGCGAGAGATATGTCTTGTATAATCTCACCTCCGGCAATCGAGGACCCAAGGACAGCGTGCGTTTTAGTCGGTTCAAGTCCGACATAATCACCTCCATCGGTTTTGGTGGAGGTGGTATCCGTGGGGATTTTGCGCACGATAAAAAAAAACAAAGTCTAAGGTCTACTCAGTGCGGTGTAAAAAATAGCGACTACGTCGTTGGTACAAGGTGACACATACATCCCATGATACACACACTCATGATGCACACTTTGACAGTTTAAGGGACAAAACTGACATTAATCACACATAACGCGCATTCCTAGTCGTATTTTGCGATGCAGTTTGTTAGTATATGGAGGTTAATCTACTGAAATAATAAGAATTGATTTGATTTGAGTACAGAAACCTCTAATAGAATAATTTTTATAAAAGCACTAAAGTAAATAAATGTAATTACATTTTATGTGCCATATTGAAAATCAAAAGCAAAAGAAATAGTTGATCTCAAATGTCTTCACAAATTACATTTATTAGGAGAATATTGCCTCCCTCGTCTTTCATCTACTAAGATTACATAAATTACGATGAATCCTGAAATTCAATATTCTAAAGAGCCTGGTGAAATTTATACAAATAATTATCTTAGTTACCTTAGTATTCCCTTAATTGAACAAAATTTTCATTTATCTCAAATATAGAGTAAGATTCTAAATATTTATAATTTTCAGAAAATAATTTTTGTTAGATGTTGTTAGAAGAATTGCTTGCAAGTGTAGGCATTGCACAAATGTAGATATAGTAAGAGGGGACGTAGTAAGCCTTCCCAAAGAGCGAAACCTATCCGAAAACTATATCGGGTCCTGAGTACACCATGATGGCAATGTCGTCAATTCGACAGAAGAAGAATAGAAGATCAGTTGTGATAACTACACAGACAAGATTTATACCTGAGTCAACAACGAGATTATCTTTAACATGTTAAATAATAGGTTTGTATAAAATTGTTATATGCAAGAAAAAAGCTGAGATCAAACAAAGTCAAACGAATCGACTATTACCGATGAAATTGGGCATCTATTTCACGGTCTCGTAATATGAGATCCAGCACCAATCTCCGGCTCAATATACAAACGTTAACACAGGATGTGTGTTTTTAATAAATGTATTTTTTCAATATTATATTTATATGAAACATGATACTTATATATTTCGTACTAAGATAACATTGATGTACAAATATACCTCTGTAAAAATATATAGAATAAAACCTACTGTTTCGCTCTATATTTTTTTCAAATATCATTTAAATCGGTTCAGTTAGCTCTATTTATAATTTTGCTGTACTTCATATAAAGAAAGCTGTACTTCATATTAAGTACATAATTATCCTTATGGACACATGATACATTCGACGTTTGAAGCCCGAAAATTGTCGCATAATTCAATACCCTACTCCAGCAAAATCCTTGACAACAAACTCGCTGGATGAATGTATAATTCATAATTAGGCAAACCTCGAACATGAACTCTAAATCACTTTGTGTGTCAAGACCGAGTCTCAAATAGGTTATAGCTAACCACAAATATAGAACTCTATAGTTTCATATAATAAACCGATAACTAACCTATTCTAAAATTTCTTTTTGTATTGTGCTATAATCATTATGTGTAGAAACAAATTCCTACGAGAGTTAACAAATAGTATAATATTCATTTGGAAAATGTGATATGTTTTCATTTGTGTGTTTCAGCAATAACATCTTGTCAACCAAAATATCAAATAAAGAAATCCAATATGTACCGCATAAGTTGCCGCAACAGAGGGCCTACAACAGGAATATATACAAAATCAACCTGTATATGTAAACATCGAACATGTAGATAGACAACGTTGGCTACCGAGGTTGGTGAAAGAGATGTAGCACATCAATCCGTTGTCGGATCACCTCTGACAGGAACGAATGCCTCCTGTCGTCTTATAAACATTTTGTCCCCATTTATTCTGAGCTTTATTTACGAGCTCACCTTTGAAGAGTTTTTTGGTTATCTTCTTTAGAGATAATGAACAAAATTGTACCATTGGTCTCGGTCACCAATTCCTTTGTTATTCAATATCTTATAATATTTTAACAACGGGTGTAAACATAGAATAAGATGTTTATTTTTGTTATCCGTTTTGAATTCAAAGGTTTATACAGGTAAAAGTTCGACTTAGTGATCGATTGCGTACAAAACATACCTTTTATCCGACTGCGCCAGCGAGGTAATGTTTTAAAAATACGCGTGTGACGCCCATAGTAATTTTTTGTCTTCAAGAGTGGCGAAACTCTTACAAAACGACGTGTATTCGATTTGAAATACATTAGTATTAAGATGTTGTGAAAGACCAATGACCAATAGCAATATCGATGGTCCAAGTTAGACTGGTTGGACTTTTGAGGGCTACAACTGCCCGTAACGTGTAAATGTTTGTATGGCAACCGAGACCGACTGCTTAACGTGCGAAGCACGACCAGACCAGTGCAAACAGCCCTATTCATGCATCCAACTTTTTGCACTGAACGGCGATCGAACCTGCGCCCCGTCAACAGTCGCGTGCACTACCGCCACTTTACCATATTTGTTGTTTTCTGAGTTGAACCCATATTTCGGCGTTGTTACAACTGCCACAATGTACTGACGACCGCCAAACTAGTTCATATTGAGCCAACCATATCGGTCTATACTCTTCCTCACTCGTTTTACTCACCATCTCACTGGCAGTACCTACTCGATCGCGACACACTACCCTTTCGATCGACTAGCAGTACTAGCACGGCTCTTGGAGGTTCAACTCAAAAAAGACTAAACATGGTAAATGTCCCATAGACTTTTATTATACAACGTTATGTTTTATTGTGCTTTATTTTGGAGAGAAATTAAAAAAGCAACGCAATGAGCGTAGTAGAAGAGAGTTTATCTGTTCGCGGCGATAAGGATTTTCTTTTCACATTATATTCATTTTGGTAGATTACGTATTAATGACACGGACCGCAATAAAAACTAATTATGTAGGGGGCCCACCCCCGGATTTTGTTTAGGTATTATTCTTGCCCCGCTTATCTGGTTGTAACCTCCCGGGCCGTCAGTAATTACCGCTGTAGACACAGATAATTGCCTGGAGATTCGTACAGCTTTCCCAATTTTTGCGACAATTTTCCTCGTAAGCATAGATATAATCAGATAGATTAAAAAGCAACTTTATAAATGTGTTAATTTAAATGTTCTGGTACAAACGCTGGCCATCGCAATTCAGCGCGGAGACGCGGCGAATGTGATGGGTACTTTTCCTCTGGGAACGGTCAAAGACAGGATGTTTAATTAGTTTAGACGAATATATATTATATAATGCATATATGATTAGAAATGAATTTGATTTTATTGCTATATTTATTTACTGTTTCTCATTATTTCCTTATACGACAGTCCGACCTTAAAAAGTTAATATTCTATCACCTTTACCCAAAAAGTATTACACTGTTGGTGGTCGATTGTCCTTGTGGGTAACAGAATTTAGTATCTATTCGCATTGTGTCTATGTATGGCGCGTTTAGAACATTGCCATTGCTGATGTCTAAGGAGTGGTGCTTAGACCGTATATCCTATTTAGAGTTATCTCATTACTCTCAGAAAAAGGTTCTGGACCTTTATATTGAAAGAGATGTATTTGAATATACCCAGCTATGCTTATATCTGTCTTCTTCTGTCGAATCGATGGCATTTTTGAGTTGCCATCGTGATGAAGTAGGATTTGTTTCTCGGCAGCGCCGCTACTCACGGAGAGAGCCCGAGCAATTGGTATCACTCTTCGGGAAGGCTTACTACGTCCTCTACGGCTTATATCTGTAGTACCTATTACTTGCAAGAATTTATTTTTTATACCGATATTAAAATTTTCTCAGGCCTACCTAAGTGAGTAAGCCTTCGGCGTCGAATATCTTTCTATGTGTGACATTCGCGAAAACTTCTGAAATTACGTGCTCTCCGAGTTTCGATCATAAAAGGCAAATAGCCATATTCAAACATGCCTAATATATATTTGCTCTAGCCTCCTGTTGCTCTGTTCACCACTGGTGGACAGCGGAACACAATTTCATATTTTGTCTCTCTGTCCACCAGTGGTGGCCAAATTGGTGGTGGTGGACACCGGGAATAATCGTACCAGTCGCGTGCACTACCGCCACGCCACAGAGGTTGTTCGTACCACATGCGTACGTAACATCATTAAACTAAAATCTCCTAAACAATTAAACATAATCGAGAAATACCCGCAGACAGAAACGTGTGAAGTACACATTTCACAAAGTCATTGGACGTTAAGTTTCCAGCTATTCTCGACAAATGAACAGTGTAGTTCGCTGAGGCAGCGAGACGTGTTCAATTCATCAGTGCGCGACTCAGCAATACTCTCCGGTCGCAATTTTTCCGATGACGAACACTTTCGCGGAGCATCGCGGTGAACGCTGACTCAGGGGCGGTTATTACATGTCGTCAACCTCCGTCAAACGTAGGTGAAAAATGGTTTATTTATATTAAGTAATGTCATCAGATCACCAAACTAAACATTAAATTATAATTACTGTACTACATAATATCACATAGGTACTAGATTTTTCTTTACCTTATATAATTCTCTATAATTATCTTCTAATTGTACTAGAATATTCATTTATTTATATACTAGCTGACCCGCGCAACTTTGTCTGCGTCACCCCGATTTTGCAACATTTTTCATTCCTGCTCCGCACCTGTTGGTCGTAGCATGATGATACATATAAACATTCCTCTTTAACCATTCTATCTATTAAAAAAAATCGCATCAAAATTCGTTGCGTAGTTTTAAAGATTTAAGCGTACAAAGGGACATGAAAAATAGGGACAGAAAACGCGACTTTGTTTTATACTATGTAGTGATGATAAAGCCTTAAAACTAACGCTTTAATATTATTTCTAATTACATATTATTTCCATCATGGACAACAAAAAGAGTACTCTAGTACAAATAATATGCACTACAGACTGTAATCGTATCGCGAAAGTCGTTAAAATTGTAAAGGTATGGTTGAGGTTTCTTTTTTTGATACACAAATACATATTCTTTTTCCAATTATTTCAGGGAGCTACTCACAAAGGTAATATAAATATAGCCAACATCATAAAAAAACTTTGTTACACGATTCATTAGGTATGCCTAGGTACTTGTGAACCCTGGAGCGATTCAATTCCTGGATTTAATAAAATAGGAAAATTTTATTCTTCTTTCTTGGGATGTTGTTAGTTATTCAAATGTAAGGTTATTTCTTTTTTAATCAAGTACCTGATATAAAGTAATTCTTAATTGAAGCTTCTCTTATTTCTGTAAATTAAAAAGAAATCCCTTTATATCACACATTGCCTTCTTTGATTAATTAAATACCTTTTAGACCCTTCTTGAGTCTAAATTTAAATCAGTCTGTTACAGTAGAAACAACATTAGCGTTTAACCATGCCACCTCACTAGTTTCGGCTAATCATTTTGCAATTGAAGTACATGGACTTTGTTTGTGATCACTTTCTATACATTTAAGTGTAGTTTGAATAGGCTTCTCTGTAAACGCGATATTTCACTCCACTGAACACAGATCCGTTTCCAATAAATAGGATTTAATGTGTCACTGACTGAATGGAATACACACTTCGTAAAGATCTTGAACATTTTGTATTTACCTCATGTTTTGTCGTTCTCACAATTTGCTAGAGATAAAACTGTGTTAAATCTAGTAAAAACAGTTTCTATCTTCTTCTTCATCCGAGCTTCAATGACGGTAGCATTAAATGTTTGTAATTTGATGCCATAAGCTTTGCTCTTTTCTCTTCCAAAATTTGCCTATACAATAACGATTGCCGTTTGACACCCTAAATCCAGGAGACTGCACTGGAGTCTCGTCCGTCAATGAGCAGGTAATCCGTCCGCTAAAAAAATAAATGGACTCTGCACTCCAAGTTTTAAATGGAACCGAGAACAACACCAAGATGCACAGTAAGTTAAAGGGCATTGTAAAACGAAACTGTTACTAAACATTAAAATACATTACATTAATTCATCATTCCCTGAACCTTTTTCCCAACTCAGTTGGGGTCGGCTTTCCAGTCTAACTGTGATGCGGCTGAACTTCGATATTTTCCGTGAAGCGACTGCCATCTGACCTCCACAACCAATGGTCTGATGACCAATGGCGATATCGAAGTTTCAAGTTAGGCTGGTTGGACTTTTGAGGGCTCCAACTACCCGTAACGACTGCCATAGATGTTTGTATGGCAACCGGGACCGACGGCTTAACGTGCTCTCCGAGGCACTTATAAACCTGCGATAAATACACACATAACTTCGAAAAGCATCGAAAAGTCATTGGTGTGTGCCATGGTAACCTAGGATCGAACTCGAGACCTCGTCTCAGCAGTCCATTACCCATACCACTAGGCTACCGCGGCTTCATTACACAATACATTACATTAATTACTTTTTTAAATATCTCGTAGGTACCTACCGCCTACGAGATATTTAAAAATGTAAATCTTACCTAAACTGCGATTCCTTTCTAATTCCATTCATTGCTTCTGTTTTGATTCCATGCGGTTTATAGCATCCGGCGATCCCACAGACGGGAGGCGATCTAGGGTAAAACCGTTAGAGATGGCCGTACGGGAGAGATGGCCAGTCGAAATATTTTCTAGTAATATTCGCTAGATGGTGTTGTTTTGCGGTCAGTTGACAGGGCTTGTTGCTTGGGAATAGTAGCTGATCGAAACTTCGCACAAAAAATAACTCAAAGTAAGTAAAATTGGATTTATTATAAACAGTACTGTTAAAATTTTAGACAAGGTTCATATTTTTACTTGAAATGGTATTTTTTCAATAAGTTACTTGTATTTTAATACGTTAATAATAATACTTGTATTTAACATGTGTTCGTTCTAACGTCAAAATGGCAGTCAACTAGTTTCTTGTTACTTTTATATTCGATATGGCCATCTCTTCCATACAAAAAGGAGAGATGGCCGTATGCACTTTGGCTTAGATGGCCATATTAGTCCGTGTTATTTTCTTTTATATTTGATTGTATTTTTTTTTGTTACAGATGCCAAATTAGTATCAAAGAAAAGTTATTGCCTCTCGTGGCAACTGGAGTGAACGTGGCACTCGAAGTTCAACAAAATGTTGAAAATGAACCTATACCGGGTACATCAGCCAAACAAATTAGTGACAAAGACGATTGGACGCTGCGCTCGAATTTTAAAAGAGATAGATAGTGCCCGGGTAATGGCAATAGGCTCGCCACCTATTATATTGCGACCTAAACATAAACTGGCGAAATGTGGGTGCTAGCACCTCTGCCTACCATTCGGGGATATCGGCGTGAATTTATGTTATGTTATGTTACGTCAAATTCTCATTAGATGTTAAAAGCTCGCCCAGTTGCTTACTGCGTTTACGGATCTCTATCCACTTTTGTGGGATAGGATCTCCTATCCCACTAATAAACCTAATAAACCTGCGATAAATACACACATATCTTCGAAAAGCATCGAAAAGTCATTAGTGTGTGCCATGGGTCGAACCCAAGACCTCGTCTCAGCAGTCCATTACCCATACCACTAGGCTAGACGATATGTGTTTGAAATGTGGACAGAAGAAAAATGAAATTAAACAAGAAAGAATTAGTGAAAAAGGAAAGGGAAAAGGGAAATCTAGCAATGGCCGTCTATCCCGTACACCTAAGGCCAACTCCCCCTGATGTGCCGGGTGAGATGGCCAACTACGTTTTTTTTTAAATATTTTTTAAATGTAATTTTTACTATAAAAACCTTTGTGTCATGTTGATTATTCAAATTCTGATTAATGTCAATTATTAAAAAAAATAAAGATTTGATTATAACATTATTATTTTTCATTTTATGGTGCTTCAAAAAAACTATGGCCATCTCTAACGAACTTACCCTATACATAAAACAATCTTTTCATTTCCGGCTGGCGGTAAGTGAATATCTACAAGCTTCCTGACTTAGGGCGAAACGCATGGCCGCACTAAGGGCGAGTTCATAGCGCGGCGGAGAATTTCCAGAGCGTATCTAGGTAGGATTCGTGACTTAGGCTCCCAGTTGTCGACGATCCCGTGACCGAGGTTCCCGAATCCATTTTTTTATTATTTCTGCTATTGTACAACTCTGTAGGATATTAACTAGGTTAGTTTTGAATCCATATGGGTGACCGTTCTTAACATTTCGAGACTAAGCCATAATAGTTACTGAAAAGTTGCCTACTAATTACTTCTAAATATAATTGGATCGCCATTATTTCTATCACATTCATTACACTTTTTCTAACAATCTCTTTAGCAGTTTTTCAGTAGGCATGAATATCGCCTTTATGATCTCACCTGGCCTTCTACGCAGTAAAATTATGTCATGGCAAAGAATAGCCTGTATGATGTCATGTTCACTTATTAACCTATTTTACACACCCACATGGCTGGCTAACGTTTATGGATGATGTTTTCACGTAATTGCCACATAAATAGATAAAGTGATTGATGCGGCTAGGTGAAACGTAAAGTACTTAGAAGTACAAGAAGGAAATAAGAAAGTCGTCACCAGAATTTCAAAAAGGTGTTATTTTAGTGTTACTAACCGTTATAAGCCATATTGAACGTTTTTACCTGCTGACCTTAGTGGTCGTTATTAATAAAAAAAACAGAAGACAATTTAGAAGCGCATGTAAAGCTTTTAGAGCGCTGGACTGATGTGAATAAAGTCCCGAACAAAGTCACATAATAGAATTTTTACACAGAGGTTGTACTTCAGGCGACATGGTCACGAGGAGCCTGTAACCACTTTTGTTAACTGGAGTGGCCGCGATTCGAAACTAAAGCTCTAGTTTCGAGTTGCAACCACTGGGTTAGCGAGTTTCCGCTACTAGTTTGAAACCGAAACTCTGATCACGGCATGCGAAATTGTAGTTGCCCGAAACTCAAGTTTCGCATCTCAACAACCGATCAGCAGCTCTCAAAAAGTATCCGCAAGATGGCGGATTCCGCGAATTGGTGGAACAACAATTTGACGTTAAATTTATTAACAAATTGAGGAAATTCCAGTCACATAATGTACGAGCCACCTGACTTAGAGTTTACGAAACTGCAGTTTCTTTTTAGTTAGTAAGAAAGGCCTAACAATTTTTAATAAGCATACCAAATAAATGGAATTCGTAAAAAAAGTTATATTTTCATGTAATTTAAGTGCTTTTTCTTTATATTCTACGATCTATATTGTTTTTCTGTTGGCTTGATATGCGAATACCACAGTGAATTTTATCTTTAAATTAAATGCCATCAAATAGTAGGTACTTACATAATGTTGTTTTGGAATTTCCATTCCTACAAAGAAAATAACTGAATTCAGTAATATAGGTACATATTAAAAATACCTCGCCGTATATTCGAACTACGTATTCAGATACGTTTGTTGCCAAGTTTAATACTTTGCAGATAAATATAAATTTTATTTATAAGAGACGTTCAATTTGCTTGCGAAATATGCTTGATGGAAATTATATATATTTTAATGAAGCTACATGACATGAGTTACTCTTAATTGAAATTTTACTAACACTAGTAAACATAAAATTAATATTAAATTCTCTCGATCTTTGGCGCAACAACTGTCTGATTCCGCAACCACAAGAACTGCTCAGAACCTCGTTCGACAATGTGCCGGTGGTTTTTGTAATATTCATACTCATACAACCCTAACTTGACAGGCTGCATGTGCTTTATGTGAAAAATTTACCAAAAATTGGTGACAAATGACACAGCTGGAAAATTCGAGTTTATAACTTATCTATTGGTAACGATGTGTTAGGTTTTATGGAATAAAATCTATGTCACATGGATCACCAATTAGTTTCGCTCGGGATCCGTTTTAAAATAGAAAATCACCATCATATCGGCACAATATTTTATTAAAAAAATGTTTAACAAACGAAGTAAGCGAGAGTCTCCGTTTCGACAAGATTATAGATTCGTCCATATATTTGTCTTAAGTTTATACTACCAATGCAGTCCGGGTAGATACTCTCTCTAGCTAGTTTTCAATTGTGCGTAACTTTAATGATTTAAATGAATTATTTAATTGAATTACTTATTCTGTAGTGCAAGTTCACGCGGTCCGTACATCAGCGGGCCACATCCGGACCGCCCATCCGGATATGGACCAAGGTCCAACATTTAGTGACCCCTGGCAATGATAGTAGGTACCTTTTGTTTCAGAATAAGCGCTAACCATATTGATTCATATGTTTTCTATTTCTATAAAGACAGTAAAGTCCCTAAAACAGTAATTATTATCATTAATAAGACCATAAGGACGAAAGCCTATACGTAATACATACTCATTTGGCGTCTGACGATGCGTAGCATGTAATATTACACTTGTTAGTATTAACGACAAACCTCTAACCAAGGTCTATTATAATAATCAACGTTTTACCTGTAAAACGGAGAGGAACTGTGCAAAAGTGGATCATTAAGTGATTGGAAAAGAGCTCCTAGATTTGAACTATTATTTCTCTAACAGACTCTACACCCCATACACCCATTATTCACTGGAAAACCATAAGTTTAGGATGCAGCTAAGACGCATAATATGATAACGATTTCACACTTTCAATATAACCAACTTATACCCATATTTCCGAACGATATGAATCTTAATTTTCACCTTCAGTATTAATTAGGAATACAGATTCAGGACTGAAGATCGTTCTAGAATTCAGGCTTTAAAGGGAAAAACGTAGATAAATATTTTTACTTACACTTCTCTGTAGGGAGTGTCTGGATTATTAGATATAAAAATCAGTTTTAGACTACTAAATTTTAATATTTGTTTATATAGCATCTCTATTACGACGATCCTTAATTGGAAACACTTAAGAACTTGATAAACTGTTCAATTTGAGTTAAGTGTGGCTATTAATAATTTTACGACAACGTGAAATTAATGACAGGGCTATTCTCCTTCCTGTGATTTCAATTAGTTAATTTATGTTTCATATCAAAAGAACTGAGTAAACTGAATTTACTCAGTACTTTTGATATGAACGCCAACACGTTAGCATTTAATTACGTGATTACTTAATAAAGCATTCAATAATTTTAATTCGTTCTGACGAACTTTAATTGCGGTGTATTTATGTTTACTCAGTGTACAAGATTCGCTAAACACGCATCATTTCCCGTATCACGTTGGTACTTGTTAGAATTAATGTTATTTACAAAGTTTCGTCCGAACAATATATCTATTCAGACATTCGCATAGATATCTATTTCCACTGGAATTGTTTAAGTTTTGAATGTGTGAACGGAAACTTTGCTCAAATTGGTGCACATAAAAACTTTTTGATTTAGCTGAGATATCGGATATTACAAAGTATATTGCAAGTATAGTAAATTTCTTCTTCTTCTTTTCTTAAAATGGCTTCTGCAGCAGGATATAGTAAATTTCATAAAAAGAAATGTGATTATAATACAGTGATTATTTTGCTCAATATTTATAGTACTGCTGGAAGTTTATGCAAATATAAACATTTTTTTTTTATTTATGGCACATCAATTTGACTTCACCTCGCCTGATGTTAAGCTGAAGGCAAAGTCTCATGAAAGAGGGTCACCATTGCAAACACGTTCAGTGCTACAATGGTGGCGCTCAGCTTGACGGCCTCATCAAATGCTTTTTCACGCCCCGCTTAAAGGACCCGGGACTGTAGGAAGAAGGAAACACGTGCGCCGGCAAGGAATTCCAGGACTTAATGGTGCGGCAGAGAAAAGACTCACCGAAACGCTTGGTTCTTGATGGAATATTCTGTACCGTATGCGAATGACATCTAAGCCCTGCACGTGTTGTCCTGTGTAGGAAAGGGGAGGGGGGATTAATTGGAAGAGCTCATCAGAACATTCACCATGGTAGAGACGGTAAAATACTGCCAGAGACGCAACATCTCTACGCATCTGCAAAGGCTCGAGGGTATTTGTAACCTCAGGACTCCCAATAATGCGGACCGGACGTCGCTGCAACCTGTCGAGTGCATCTATTAAGTACTTTGCGGAGCCATCCCAGAGATGCGAGCAGTATTCCACGCAGGAGCGAATTTGTGTCTTATAAAGAAGACACCGCTGCTCCGGCGTGAAAAAACGTCTCACCCTGTTCAGAACTCCGAGTTTACGCGAAGCTGTTTTGATGATGCTCTCGATATAGTTCTTGTTGTTCAGTTTGCAGCTCACGTCCATACCGAGTATATTAAGGTTATCCTGTAATGGCAGTGGTGTGCTCTGAAGAGTGGGAGGAGGAAGGAAAGGATATGTCTTTGCTGAAAACGCGCATGCCTGCGTCTTCTTGGCATTGAACTCGACCAGGTTCTCAGATCCCCATTGGGAAATGTGATTGAGGATCCGGTCAAGCCCAGTGACAAGAAGTCGCCTTTTTTCCGTTATATCAGATTGCTTGGCCGCAGAATGTCCGTGGTAACTCCCGTGTACAGTGCTATCGTCTGCATAGCAGTGGATGCTGCCGGTGGACAGCATGTCATTGATATGCAGAAGAAAGAGTGATAAGACGGACCCCTGCGGCACACCAGCATTTACCTGCAGGAACTCCGAAGCTCGTCCAAGCTCGTCCAAGGCTGGTAGTTTGGAAAGAAGCGATTTGTGCCAGACCCTATCGAAAGCTTTGGCGATGTCCAGGCTAATAGCCAGTGACTCACCATGCTTGTCCATAGCCTCACCCCAAAGATGTTTCGGCCTGAAACCATATTGCCGGTCATTAATTAGGGAGTGTTAAAAAACATATTCAAATTAAACTTACAATAGTTTAATTTGAATATGCGATTAATTTTGTGTTGTTACAAACTTAGATTTGTGTTTATTACACACGGTCTTGCTTATGATACTTTCATTTTTAGTAAAGTCTTGTCTTAAAATATTAAACACGTATACCTATAATAGTTCTCCAACATAATGTAAAGTTCCTGGACACCTTAAGATCTTCAATCCTGCGACAGTCTAAGTATGATTTAACCAAAAGACACATAAATAGCGTTAATAAAATAAAGTGATTGATGTCTTGTTACTTTATATGAAAATAAGGAAACTCATGCAAGTAGTATAATTATGTAGTGGCATCACTTCGTGCAATCTTAATTTCAAATAGTCCAGAAACTTTTGGATACCTTATGAATACCAACTTTTGGTATTCATATGTTTTTATTTGATGTTTTTATTCCTATTTTGAATAATTGCTCTCGTATACTCGAAGTAGCTATAATTGAAAAAGCGAAAGAAACTCAATTCTAACGTACCTACAGCGATCCACATCAAACGGATTAAAAGCATCCACATACGAGCAGTTTTACGGGTATTTAAAAAGGATTTATTTGAGTAGGAGTAGAATTTAAACAGATTACTGTTAGACCCGCGACCCACGCTGTATTATTTACCCAACTATCCATGCTGTTTTTCAAGCAGGATTATCTAGTGGTGAAAGGTCATTAACTTTCCTTTATATGCATTTCGTTCGCATTCTATGTGTACTTATCATAGTGAAAACTCAATATCTCATTCATCAAAAGTTTCTAGCCTAACGTTTTAACGCCTAACGTTCTAGCCTAAATAAATTCTATTCTAACGACCACGCGTTAGAATAGAATTTAGGTCACGCCACCTCATACAAAGCGTGTCATACAAGGCGATTGAGGGATAAGGCTGTTTCACATCAGACAGATATATACAGCCCAGACTTAGACTCACGCAGATGTATAGCTCGAGTCAACCATAGTTCCCGGAATAGCTTCACCCCCAATTATGTGGGACCGACTACAATGATTGGTTAAATGTGGATGTTAATTCACATCTGCCTACCCTGGCGGGAAGAAAAAAAAAGTCTTCTTATTTGTCCTGAATCTATAAAGTAGGTAGTTAACTAAAATATAACTATATATTTACCATCTGTAGGTAGATACCCTATAAGGGAAAGATAGCGGTTTCGAATCCCGTTGAAAACATTCACTATTTCCGATCTAAATTTCATTTGAGCAGTTAGCATACTAACTAATTTTCATTACATCTGTAGGATAGGAAGATAAATGAAATTGAATATCAAATCTGATAAAATATCGTATGTTTGAGCAGTTTAGATATCATACGAGTATATTCCTGAGTAGTTTAGATTCAATTAGGAGTTTAGTACAGTACCTACCTACCGAATATGGCGTTGCATTCTGGTTCTACGACTGTTCTTACAAATTTTCAGTCGTGAGACACTAGTTTCTTGACTTAAATAGTTTCCATACAAAAAGTCATTTACCAGAGCGCAAAGTCATGTAATTTTCTCAAGATAAGTAGTTAGTTAATGATGCCGACCGTTGTTCAGTTATCAACATATTAATTAACTTCTCTTAAGTAAGACTTTTGGTGTAATTTACTGACGTCATATCGGCCCGGATTAAATGACCTCATTTTGAAATATTATTTATCAGCATTTGCCGTCAAAATTCATATGCTGCTACGCATGCATATTGCGCCACATCACTAAATTATATAGAAAAAAAAAATGAAATTTTTGTTTGTTTTTTCTTTAATTTTACTTAAATTTAATTAGTACGAGAGTAAATAAATATTTTGCGATATAATCATAGACCTGAGTTTGTTGTTGATATTATCATGGTATATGGTCATCTTCATCCCTTCATTAATCCTAGTTAGGTACATTCAAAGTTTGCACCACTCCACTAAACCATCACTATTACCTATATTTACGTGACCCCATAAATTTAATAACTATGATAGTTGTAGATATTTACATAAACAAACGTAAAACCCCACTACGTTAATGTTTTCCTTGTTGAAGTTGTGCCAGTGTTGTGGAGCATCGTTTACCAACTTGTCAGAGGTGTCAAAGCCTGTTGAAGGTTGGAATAACAATACAGAAATAGCACGCGACACTAGCGTGTTTGACGCGACATTAAATATGAACGCCGTGCTAGGTCTCGAGACATACATTTAATATGAGTGTTTTAAATGAATGCGCTGATAACTGGGAACCTTGAGGTTGGGAATAATGAAAAGGATTATTGTCTAAGCTGTGTGCAAACATATATACCTACATCTATACAGTCCACTTAGTTTTTTTAATGTGTATCGATCGTTAGCGTCAAATAAACCATACAAGCGTGCACACGTCTCTTCATTTGAACAAACCACAAACAAAGCAAATTGTGTCTTATCCCCTTCAACAATTATAATCTATGTTTTAATTTCGTAGGAAGGAGATAGAACCTTTATGTACTTTTCTTTTTGTTTATTTTGGATATATAAAAGTATTCCATCTTTTATATAACAATTTGTTATATATTATGTAATTCATCCGATTGCGATGTACATTCGATAATTGCGAAAAACTAAAAACAACAGAAACAACCACGATTATTGATTGAATAGTAATTGAAATTAAATTTGAATAATCAGATATAGCATTTATTTTGTTGAGTGCTTTGTGAGTTGTATTTCAACAAACAAATATGTTTAATTAATTTGTATGGAACAACGCCTCAATTAATCAATCAATGAACCTATCGCTGTCCACTGCTGGCCATAGAACTATCCAAAAGGGGCGGGTTTGGGCTTATGCTTTCGCAATTTTTGACTGTGCTTTAGCTTCTGCTTTCTGCTTTAGCTTTCAGCCGGGTAGCATAGGTGCAAACCTACTTCTGCAACTCCCTCAGAGTTGCAGAGGGAGTGTGGTCTTAGGGGGAGCGCATCGGTCGTACAGATCCCTAAGGCAAGTCTAGTGTCTATCCTGCACGAGGTTGCTTTGCCCTGCTATTGGTTCAATTCCCTCAGAATTTAACGTAACTAAAAACACTGGGCGATGCAGCAACGCCGAGGTCACGCTGCTGCGAGTTCATCATCATAAAATACTAATGGTGGACAGAAATGACCTCCCGCGTGTTTGTGCCGTGCGTGGGGACCCGTACGGAGGGATGAAGGAATCCTGGTGGTTGAGCAGAACAGCAGCTGCGGCTCCTGGGAAGCAACACACCCCTTTGGTCTGGATTTCCTCTTACACGGGAGGTTACGAGGTAGCCGCTCGTAATCAATCGGCTGTGGTGCCCGGTCAGACGGCCACTGGCGAGTTCTCTGGGGTGATGGGGTCTGCAGGCGGCGGCGCGCGGTCCTACTCATGGCCGTGGTGACCGGAGGAAGATTCTCGTGCAGGTCAGTCTCGTGGGCAACTCATCTCGGAGTGCTATATCGGTCCGATAGCCTTGGTGCTTTAGAGCATCCCCATCTGAGGGCTCCGTGGAGGGTGAGGAGTCGGATCGACGAAAAATTATAAGGTATGGTATGGACTCTTTAACAAATACCACTCAGGGTGCAACAGCACCAAAGGCTGGAAACAGCGATAAGGCCGCCACCGTGGTCAGCGAAGGCGACTCCCAGAGTGGCTGGACCGAGGTATCTCGCAAGAGGTCCTCAGGATCGGCCCTCCAGGGAAGAACTGGAGCCAACCCGGGAGGCAGCAAGGTTCGGGGGGAAGGGAACCAGCTGACCTCGCTAGTCGAACGGGCCCATATGGGCCCGAACGGCGCCAGGGAAGTCGGGACCCAACCAAGTCTCCAACAAGGCAGCCGTGCTTCAGCGAAACGTCGAGCCAGGCGTCTCCGCAAACAGCACAGGGTGATAGGCGGAACCATCACCGATACGCCAGCCAAGCGGATCAGGGAGGTGAGTGACGAAAAGTCGGAACTCTCTAGGGACGCGAAAAAAGCGAGAACCCAGGGTTCTTACAGGGACGCTGCGGCAGGCTTTAGGATGGCGATCATCCCGGCAACATATCCGGAGGCGCGATTCGAAGCCGAGGACAACGCAGCTCTTCAGGATCTTTTATTCAGTGGGATGTTGGCGGCTTCGGACCCACTCCCACTGATAAACATGGGTAGTATGACGGCGGGCGCACTGAATGTGGTTTGTGCGAACGAGGCATCGGTGGGCTGGCTGAAGGGCCTGACTGGTTCGTCAGTCAGCAACCACAAAATAAAGGTGGTTGCAGCAAACGACCTTCCAAAGCCGGTCAAAATGGCATGGAAGTCGCGACATACTGCTGCAACCAACATACAGCAGGTACTGAAGCTTCTGCAGAGGCTCAACCCGGGGCTGAGAACGGCAGAATGGCGGGTGATCGACACTCTGGTCGAGAGCACCCACGTTCGCCGCATCATCCTAGTGGATAAGGTCTCTGCGGAGGTCATAAAGGCCTCTAACTACATCCTTCCGACGGGAATCGACTACAGCCACTTTAAGTTGCTGGAGGAGTCGATCCCCAAAGAAGAACAGGCGAAGGCTGAGGAGGCGAAGGCTGAGGAGGCGAAGGCGACGGAGCTGCCATCTGCTGATGCCGAAATGCAGCCGGCAGACGACAACCGCGATGGCGCAAAGCATGTGCCGTCGGCTTCTGGAGCTAGTAGGGCTCAAGAGCGGCCCACATCAAGCGCCAAAGAACTGTGCAAGGAGATGGACGACCTCGACCTGGACGAGGACCGACTCCTGGCACAGTCTCCGGGATCTGTCGACAGTCACTAGGAAAGTGACTGTCCCACTACAACACCGGGAAAAAAAAAAAAAAAAAAAATGAACGGTTTAAGGTTAGTACAGATTAATTTACAACATAACAAGGCAGCGACAGCCCTTTTGGCTAGAGCGCTGAAAGGCAACAAATATGATATTGCCCTAATTCAAGAACCTTATATTTATAAAGGAGAAATAAAGGGTCTAGGTGGAACTGGTGGTACTATATGGTACCACAGGACTACAAATGATGCAAGAACATGCATATATATCAGAAATGGTATAGATGCATGGGTTTTACATAATTTCTGTTACAGGGATCTGACAGCAGTCAGGATCAATGGTGGGGGAGAGGCTGGCAACAAAGACACAATCTTTGCGTCAGTCTATCTTCCATATGAACACAAAAATCCCATCCCTAGTATACTACAAGGGTTAGTGGATCACGGCATCCGAAACAACAAGGAAGTAATCATCGGATGCGATGCAAATGCGCACCATGTGATCTGGGGCAGCTCAGACATCAACGAACGAGGGGAAAAAGTACTGGAATATCTGGTAAGTTCTCCTTTACAAATAATAAATAAAGGCAACAGTCCGACTTTCATCAATGCGAGAAGGGCTGAGGTTATAGATATCACTCTAGCCACAAACATGGCTAGCAGGGATATCACCAACTGGCAAGTATCTAATGAAATCTCATTATCTGATCATAGGTACATATGTTTTGAGTATAAAACTCCAAAGGTGATTGGGGTAGACATGCGAAGAAACCCCAAACACACAGACTGGATCCAATACAAAAAGGATCTAAAGATCTTCCTGGGAGATCCAAAATGCAAACTCAACTCGATAATCGATATTGAATTTGAAGCGGACAAGATAACTGAATCAGTCATAAAAGCGTGGACAATAAACTGTCCAGAAAAGGAAATAAAACCCAAAAAGGTGCCATGGTGGAATAAGGAACTAGAGATGCTACGTCGCAAGACAAGGACTATCTTTAACAAAGCCAAGGCACAAGGAGACTTCAGGGAATATTCCAAAATGCTCACTGAATATCACAAGGCCGTACGGAAATATAAGAGAAAGTCATGGAGAACACACTGTGACCAAATAAGTTCTCTTCCAGAAGGCATGAGATTAGCTAAAGCCCTGGCAATAGCCAAGGAGAACCCACTCACGAGTGTGAGAGACGGAAATGGGAAGCTCACGGAATCAGGAAAAGAAACACTACACGTAATGATGAGTGAACATTTTCCTGGATCAGAAATAATTGCGGAAGTACCACAAAATCAAATAGAAATTGATGGTACTGAAGGCTCGAAAACAAATAAGGCAGCATGGAACTCTGCAAGGAAAATAGTAGATGGGAACAAACTACAATGGGCCTTAAGCGGTTTTAAACCATATAAATCACCAGGCCCTGATGGTATCTATCCCGCACTATTACAACAAGGCATGAACATACTAATCCCCCACCTCGTGAGATTATACCGAGCATGCTTAGCTTTCAACTATATACCGATGATATGGAGGAAAGTAAATGTAGTTTATTTACCCAAACCAGGCAAAGCAAACTACGAAGATGTAAGATCATACAGGCCTATCAGCCTAACATCTTTCTGCCTAAAAACGATAGAAAAACTGATAGACAACCATGTGAGGGAAGGACCCCTAAAACGTTTCCCTTTACACAGGATGCAATGCGCTTACCAGCAGGGCAAATCTACGGAAACAGCGTTACACTTGGTAGTGGAACGCGCTCAAAAGGCACTGGATTGCAAAGAGATAAGCGTAGCGGCCTTCATAGATATTGAAGGCGCCTTTGACAAAACGACCTTTGAAGCAATCCAGACAGCAGCGGTCAGACACGGGGTGGACAACACCACCTGCAAATGGATAGAGCAAATGCTCAAGAGCAGAATAATTTGCTCTACGCTAGCGGGTGAGAAGATATACGCCAAGACCACTAGAGGATGTCCCCAAGGGGGCGTACTCTCACCGCTACTATGGAGCTTGGTAGTCGACTCACTGATAGTTAAACTAAATGAAGGACCATTTTACACAATAGGATACGCTGACGACCTAGTGATAATGGTAAACGGTAAATTTCCAGGCACTGTCTCGGGATTATTACAAAAGGGTTTGAATATAGCACTCAGATGGAGTATGGAAAATCACTTAACGATAAATCCATCCAAAACATCAGCCCTATATTTCACACGCAAAAGGGACCTAAAAAGCTTAAAAAGACTTAAGGTAGCAGGAGTACAACTGGAATGGGCCGAAGAGGTGAAGTACCTCGGAGTCATGTTAGATAAACAACTAACATGGCGGTCACATCAAGATTTCGTCACAAAGAAATCTATGAGAGTCCTCGGTATATGCCGCAGGGCGTATGGCAGAACATGGGGACTTAAACCAAAAATTCTGCACTGGATATACAACATGATGATACTACCGATAATCAAATACGGAAGTATAGTGTGGTGGCCAAGGACCACGAAAGTAACATGCAGGGAAACGCTCAGCAAAATCCAACGGCTAGCCTGCATGTCTATAACGGGTGCATTTATAACAACACCGACAGCAGCGTTGGAACGACTGTTAAATATGCTACCGCTGCATTCAATTGTACAAATGGAGGCTATAAAAGCTCTCAAAAGACTTAAGGATGCAGGACATACTACCAGCATACCAATGAGTTATACAAAAATGGAGATAACACCTGATCTTCGGGATCTACTAGAAATGAGGTCTGACAAAAAACAGCCTAAACTAGTATTTCATAGGAACTACAAGGTAACAATTCCTACCAGACAGGAATGGAAACAAGGTCTCAGAACCAATCAAGGTAATAGACAAATCTGGTATACCGATGGCTCTAAGACACTAGATGGCACAGGAGCAGGTGTACACGCGGAAAATTGCGACATCAGCGTCAGTCTCGGCAGATACGCCTCCGTATTCCAAACGGAGGTGTACGCTATTATTGAATGCGCTCAGGAGATTATAAATAGAAAAACTCATGGAAAGGAAATTTATATTCTCAGTGACAGCCAAGCAGCTATTAAAGCGCTAAGCTCTCCAAAGGTACATTCAGAAATAACACTGAATTGCATAAGAAGCCTAAACAAGGTTGGAAGAGCCAACAGATTAAGGCTCGTCTGGGTCCCCGGTCATGAGGGGATTGAAGGAAATGAAAAAGCAGACCATCTAGCCAGACAGGGATCTGCTAAAATACCTACAGGTCCCGAACCATTCGTTGGACTCCCCGTAGCCACATTCAAAAGGGCTATTCTAGAGCAGGCCAAAAAGAGCCAGCTTAAGGAATGGAGGACCAAACCAGGCCTAACACATTCGAAGGAATTCTTAAGCAATGAATTGGGAAGGCTGAGCGAGAAAATAATTAATCTCAGCAGGGACAGAATCCGGAAAATAATAGGAGCGTTTACTGGCCACTACTGCACAAAATACACTTTGAGCAAGATTGGTATCATAAATGAAGAAACATGCAGACACTGCAAGGAGGACGTGGAAACGATGAAGCACATACTGTGCGAGTGCCACGCCTTAGGAAGACATCGAATGGATCTACTCGGGAGGGGATACCCCAAACCAGAGGATTACATGCACCTGCGATTAAGAGGAGTGGCCACCCTGATAGAGAGGGCTATCCCTCCTCTAACCTAGGAGCCAGGATGGGGTCGACACAAAGGATCCAATAGGGTCGAAGTGTCCGCGAAAGCTCCAGAGCACGCACCCCAATAACATAAGATAAGATAAGATAAGATCCAAATGTTGGCAGGCTACAGCCAACTGTTACCACGCTGGCCAGATGGGTTGGTACAGGGTTTTATTTCGAGTTTTTCTTCTCTTGTATTGATATCGCCTGCGTATTTTCCGCTAGTCGCCTATTATGACACCCTTCAGATGAAATGGGGTGAAATGAAGTAGAGATGTTCTTTCTTCTTTACCACACAGATGAACGACATCTAAGTACTGGGTATTGGGCCGATTTTTTTTTTCAAATATACTTTATTTTGATTAAATACCATAGGCCCTCCTCCATCCCATTACCTACATCAAAACTTTTATACGTAGAACTCCTGTTGTGTTATCTGAGGCTGTTAGTTTTCTCATAAATGTCGTAGTAGCTTCCGTTGTACTGACAATGCAAATGGAAATAGTTCATAAACTTCCACTCCGAGCTGTTTATTGTGCACGCAGCATATGTTACGTAAATATATGAGAATCGCACATTTAAGTTAACCCTCACACGCTCGTTGGGCGATAAACTAAAACTAGTAGACCGTATGAACTTGCAACGGTTCATTGGCAATCGTCGGGTTGCAAACGCAAATTATTATTGGAGCATTCATTGTGTCGCGATACACGATAGACTTACCTTTATTCTGATTATAGCGCTCTATACAGAAAACAATACGAAATGGATGTGCATTGTTTGGTATTTGCGATATTTCGACGCTGTTGCAAGCACCATGGTCACGGAGATTTAGAGTATTTGTGGTACAAGCCAAAACAAAATCGCACTAAGCATCGTGAACAAGATTAAGATCGAGTTCGTAGTGAAACTGAAACCAATGGAAGTGCTGATGCTCGTAGCAAAAGAACTGGAAAGAGGGTAGAACGATATATTATATACTTCTAAAAAACTTTTTCGCCGTTAACCACAACCACAGTTCTTCAATTCCTCCGTGATCAGTGCTTGCAACAGCACCAAAATATTGGAAGCTCCAAACAATACATAGTATCCCGATAGCTCTGATAATAAGGAGAGTGACCATAATAGTTTAAGTTTCTATAGGATACGAAGAAATAGTGTCATATCGGCAGACTCCCCTCCCCTCCCCCCCCCCCCTACTCCCTACTCGTTTCCTACACAGGACCACATCTGCAGGCCTTAAATGTCATCTACATACGGTGTAGAATATTTCATTCAGCGGTTCAGTGTGTCTTTCCTCTGCCGCACCAGGTCCCGGGTCCTTTAAGCGGGGCGTGAAAAATCATCTGATGAGGCCGTAAACCTGAGCGCCACCATTGTAATTTTTTTTTTTTTTTTTTTTTTTCCATTTTATGATCTGCAATCGGCTGTTCAGCCGTAATCAGATGAGTTATGGTTCATTAACGTTTAGGAGGTGTCATTCCATTAAATGACACCACATTATGTGACAGAATTTAGCTTCTTTGGTCTAAGTCCAGTATTTGCCATCTTTTGAGGCGTGTTACGTTTTCGTGCCTGTTTAGTAGGTCCCTTGCCAGGTCATTCCTATGGTTCTCCAGTCTTTCCTTATATCTTTTGCTGTTGTTATTGACCTCTTCCTTGACTGTGGGCATCTCTAGGTAGTCATGAATTTCCTTATTCCTTACGAACCAGTGCGCTTTGGAGATGGTTCTCAGAGCAATGTTTTGGAATCTCTGTAGGAACTCTATGTTGGAGTTGCTAGCAGAACCCCAAAGTTCTATTCCATAGGTCCAAATAGGCTTTATGATGGTTTTGTAGACCAGGAGTTTGTTGGTTAAACATAGTGTGGATTGTCTACCCAACAGCCAATCAAATGCCTGGAACTGCAGCTTTGCTTCTTTCTTTTTTGTTTTAATGTGATTCGCCCAGGTCATTCTTCTATCTAGGTGCAAGCCCAGGTACCTCACACTGTCACTGCTAGGTAGAGGTTTGTTTTCCAAGGTGACGGGAGGGCAGTTTCCTCTTCGTAGTGCAAATGTTATCTGTGTTGATTTGCTTACACTAGGTTTGATTCGCCATGTTCTCAACCAAACATCCACTTCGTTTAGTTGTTTTTGCAGTTTCAATGATGCAATATTCGGGTCCCGGTCGCTTGCGAGGCATGCTGTGTCGTCTGCGTATGTGGCTACTGTAACACCCTCTGTTACAGGTAGATCTGCAGTGTAGACAGAGTACAACACCGGACCTAGGACCGATCCCTGAGGCACTGATGCTGTGATGTTGTATAGCTCTGAGTATTCATCATCAAACTGTACTCGGAATTGTCTTTGCACTAAATAAGACTTAAGGACCATGAAGTATGAGTTGGGTAGGAGTACCTTTAGTTTATACAGGAGCCCCTTATGCCATATTCTATCGAAAGCCTGTTGTATATCGATAAACGCTGCAGAGCAGTATTCTTTCTTCTCCAAGGTTTGGGCAATCTTGTGAACTACTCGGTGTACTTGTTCAACCGTTGAGTGTTTTTCCCGAAACCCAAACTGATGGTCGGGAATAGTTCCATTTTCTTCTAGTATTGGTCTTAATCTGTGCAGAAATATTTTTTCAAATACCTTGGACAGCACAGGAAGGAGACTTATGGGTCGATATGAGCAGGGATCTGTGGGTGGCTTTCCAGCTTTTGCGATCATGCAGATTTGTGATATTTTCCAAAGATTTGGGTAATACTGCACCCTGAAGATTCCATTAAACAGCATCGTTAAGAAGACTATTATCTTTCGGGGCAGTTTTTTAAGTATTTCGCCAGTAATCAGATCGAAACCAGGTGCTTTTTTGTTTTCAAGGGATCGAATAGTACGTGCAAGTTCCCTTGGGGTGACCAGCGCAAGAGGCGGTGACAACTGTTGGTCACTATTAATCACCTCTTCGATATCCCTTTCAAAGTCATCCATTGTAGAGTGGTTAGGTGTAAATATCTCACAAAGGTGTCCTGCAAATAATTCTGCCTTTTCCCTTGCAGTTCTGGCCCAAGGATCCGCAGGAGTTCTCCGTATAGGTGGAATGTGACTTACTGGTCTTTTAAACTTTTTGGTAATTTTCCATAGGGAATAGTTATCTTTTTTCTTGGTTGAGAGATTAGAAATTTTATGTTCAAAAATCTCATTCACATTTCTCTTTATTAACTCTTTCAGTTCCCTTGTGATTCTATTATACTCTTTTCTGTCTGTATTGGATCTTGTTAGATGTAGTTGTCTTCTTTGTCTTCTTTTTTCCTGGAGTTTGAGCCGTATCTCTAATGGTATATTATTTTTTTCAGTGCAGCCAGGCAGTATCGGAGTGGAACGCCACGCAGCTACTTGTATTAGGTTAGTAATATAAAATGTCGGCTCGTCTATGTCTTCCTCCGTTTTCAGCCTGACCTTTAGATCCACTTCATCTTCTAAGTATTCAGCGAACACACTCCAGTCAGTTTTGTGATTGTATAACACCGATTTTTGCGTGTTTTGTATTGGTGAGATACTGAATGTTGCAATGATAGCAGTGTGGTCGGAGACAGAATCAAGAGAGGACTTAACATCAAAATATATATTGGATAGTCCTTTCACAATGAAGAAGTCCAAGAGATCAGGGACTCTGTTAGCATCAGTTGGCCAATAGGTTGGTTCACCTGTTCCTAGGACCGTCAGGTTATTGTGGTCTATGCATTTTTTCAGTTCACGTCCTTTCGTGTTAGTCAAACGCGATCCCCAATAGGTGTTCTTGCAGTTCCAGTCGCCTCCAGTAATAAATTTACTCCCCAGAGTGTTGAAGTAACGGTTAAACATCTCTTGTTTTGGCTTGTGTCTTGGTGGGATGTAGATAGCACTGACATTTATGGGTCCAATATTTCCATATATAGTTATGGTTGTCGCTTGGAGCCATTTCTCTTGAAATTGGCTGTGTGGGTGGTGTTTAATGTTTTTCTTAACGATAACTGCAGATCCTCCATGTGATGTACAGTCTGGATAGTTGGTGTTGTAGATATAGTAGTTATCCATTACTACTTTCTTGTTATCATTAAGATGTGTTTCAGATATCAGAGCAATGTCCACTTTATTGACACTTAGTTTAGTTTCTAGTACTTGTTTATTTGGTGCCAATCCGTTGACGTTCCAGGCAGCTATACGTAGTGAAGACATTATGGGACCTTACTCATTAATGTTGTGATGAGGTTCATCATGGTGCTTAATTGTATTAGAAGCTGGTCAATTCGTTCGACCTGCCTTGTTATGAGTAACTCTAGTCTATATATTGTGTGTTCTCGTGGTTCAGTTGTCAATTCTATTTTATTAGAATGTTTTCTCTGTGATTCTTTATCACTAGTCCTTAGTCTTTCTGATTTTAGATAGTCATAGTTGGTTTTTGCGAGTGTTTGTGTCGATTTGCCAGAGTTATCTTTAGATTGTATTGTTTGTTTTTGTTTTAGGTTTATGTTTTCTCTTAGTGATTGGTTCTCACCACCAGTTTTGACTACTTCGCAGTACAGCATCGGGTTTTCTTGTTCAGCAGAATATTTAGTTTTTTGCTGATTAGGATTTGGTTGTACTTGAGTTAAATATAAACTTCCAGAGGTTTTACTGGGCGTGTGTTCCCTTGATTCATTTCTGTCTGTGTGCTTATAATTTCTAAGGTTCACTTGCGTTTTGTGACCAGATTTTTTTCTAGCTAATATTTCTTTGTAGACCCTGCATCCTTTATAGCTAGCAGGATGGCTTCCTGTGCAGAGGCTGCACACCGCTGGAGTATTTTTATCTACTGAACATAGAGTAGTTTTGTGTGGGCCAGCACATTTTACACACCTATATGGCCGCATACAATTATTTTTACTGTGCCCATATTGCTGGCATCTTGTGCATTGTACTATGGTAGTTCTTTTTTTGGGGTCTTCTATCACTACTTTTTGATGATATATATATTGTATATCTTTCACAAGTTTGTTATTTTCGTGAGGTTCTATATTGACAAAGAATGTGTTCAATGGCTCTTTGGTGCCTGGTTTTCGAGCGGTCACTATTTCCCCTTGCACTTTGTTGCCTGTGCTTTCTATTACACTTATTATTGCCGATTTCGGTGTACTAAAATGGAGATGCTTTATCACTATTCTAATACATTTTTTATCTTTACTGGTAAAAGTGTGTCCTATTAACCCCTTGGCTCTTATGTGTTCAATTAGCGTTTTATATTTGTCGACTCTGCTGGAGGATAAAATGAGTTGGTTTTTAGATACTATTTTAAATGTGTAGTCAGTTTTATCCACTACCTCTTCCAATAGTTCTGTGAGTTTTCCAAGATCGTCGACGCCATATAGGATTATTGGGGGTGGTTTTGGAATTCTTTTTGGAGGAGGAGCAACATCGTCAATCTCAATATCCAGCAGTGAGAAGCTGTTACTCGTTTCTACTTCTGGGATAGTATTTCGAGTTGTTTCAAGTCCTCTGCGCAATTAATTGGTCTTTTCTATCCATTTTCTTGGCTTTATTAGCATTTGAGATAGATTTATCGTCGGGAGAACGAATCCTTTTCATTTGTGCAGGTAAACGTTGCCAGGGAGCATTTGGGTTATGTAGATCACTGCCACTGGTTTCTTTAGCTTGGGTCTCGATTTGCTGGTTTTCAATGTGTTTCCTGTTTGATTCAATAGCATCACTTTGGGACGCTGATCGTTGACGATTGAATAGGCCAGGGTGGAACAGTTGTTGAGTTAGAGTTTTGGTGGTTGTTGGTTTTTCCAAAGTAAGCACTACTTTGCCCCCCCCCCCCCCCCAGAATACGTGGAGCAGCCCGAGCTAAGCTCGGGGAGGGATTCTCCAGCTTTGCTGGTACCCTCCTGGGGTAGATTCTCTTTGAGTCTTGCTGCCATGGTTAGTGGTTATTTTTGTTTCAGGGTTTTATTCCCCTAGCCAGGTAGCTCAATTAATCAGTACGACTGATCGAGCTTCCGGTTATGGCGCCGGAGTTTCGCCTTCGCGCTTCATATTCAGCTACTACGGCCCCGAGGTAGATTGATTGAGCGAGACTCGTTAAGAACCGTAGCATTGCTCGGAGGAGACGACCCGCACGCATTGCAGTATGCGGGTCCGCCACCAGACCGCGACGACAGTCTAGCGACAGCGAGGACGTATATGAAGTACTTGCCGGTGCGCGCCTAATAGCCTAGCTTCGCTCACCTAGGCGTACGCTACTGTCGTCTTTGCACTTTCTAGAGGTTATTTCCCTGGCTGAAATCACCCCACTAAGGATTGACACCGACCCCCCCCCCCCCCCTAATGTAATACTGTACGTGTTTGTAATGGTGACCCTCTTTCCTGAGACTTTGCCTTCAGCTTATCATCAGGCGAGGTGAAGTCAAATTGACGTGCTACAAATAAAAGAAAGGATACGAAGAAATGATGTGATAGTGTCATATTGGCAGTCGTCTAATGCTCTAGTTCGTTTGTCCATATTTCATTAATTTTATATTTGCTCCTTATAGTATACATATATGAAACATTTTATATAAAGTATAATAAGGATGGAAATGGTTAAAAGTAAGCATAACGTATAGTAGAATATTCTTCCAGTAGGTAAGCCCCGGGGGTGTAGAGAAACATAACAAATAGATCTTGTGTAAGTGTAGGTAATATGAATATATTGTTTGAAAGGCAATAGGAGCGTACCTACACCTAATATCTAATACAATAAATTTACTACTAATGTTACATTCTCTGGGCCTATTCCCAACTCAGTTGGGGTCAGTTTTCTATTCTAACTAAGATGCGGCCGAACTTTTGATACTAATGTTAGGGTATATAAATATGCTTAGAAATTTAATTTTGGGAGAAGAAGAAGGGAGATTCTGAATAATCTGGAAGGTTCCTTAGCCAAACTATTTATTTATTTATTGAAATGTTGAAACATTTAGTATATTAACTATTCTAATCAATTTAGTCTGGAAATAGGAAATACCCAAACGGGACTTGAACCCGCGACCAGTTACTTACAGGGGGAATACTCGGTCCACTGAACTATCGGACCCTGTCTAGAGCATTCGAAATTCTCCTTCACGTCATAAGCATGTTGGAGTCATCTGACGACCTCTGTGGTGTGGTGGTAGTGTGCGCGACTGCTACGCAGGAGGCGCGGCTTCGATTACCGCTCAGTGCAAATATATGTGTGCATGAATGTGAATATTTGCATTGGCCTAGGTGCTCCTATGTATAATATGTATGCATTTATGAAAAAAATGCACCTAAGGATGTTTACCCGCATTTTAGAACCCATAACACAAGCTAGTTAAGGTACGCTTACCATGGGTCTAGGCGAGGTGAAGTCAAATTGACGTACCATAAATAAAAAATAATAAAAGTAGGTATAATACAAAGTTAATAAAAGCGTTGTTATAAACAGTTTGAATACACTTTTGTTCACATACTTAACTCAATTTTTCGGCCCTACATCACTCACATGACTGAGATGAATCAAACGGTATCTCATTCATATTCATCCAACCTTTAAGGAGCATCCGATGGAGGGCGGATGAGTCCGATAAACACAACCCTCCTTTGAACAGTCGCAAAGTGAAATAAGGATAATTTATTTTCCTCTTCTTTTTGTTTTTTTGTTGCTTATGAGCTAAAGTGTAAAACATTTTATCACTTTTTGAAGATTTTAAAAATTATTTACGTAAACTATAACATTCGAGAACGATTAATTCGAAATTCAAATGATCATTATTTGAATTTCGAATTAATTACAGTTTACAGTGCAGTTTGTATTCTAGAAGAAAGCTTTGGAGATTCTATGTACGTAAATCACCTTTATTTTTCCCATGCGGAAATCGCCTCTTATTATAGTCAGCGATAGTCTCACCAATAGTCAGCGAGTGTGGTCATGTCGGACTCGAACCGAACAAAACCGCACGGCCGTCTTGGGCCTTCAGTAACGTAAATCACCTGAGCATTGATTAACACTCCATTGCAGTCTGCTGTATTGTTCTAGAATAACGCTTAAGTTTTTATTTTGTCAGAGAGTCACATGAAACGATCCATTAACGCCATGATAACCATAGCTCTAACACCTACAGTAATTTGATTAGGATCGATTTCAATCCAATTTGATGCAATTTACTAATGACAAAGAACGCTCCCATTTACATTATTCAAATTCAGGCGCGATATCCGATTTTATGGTCATTATAGCGTGCTATGCTTAGTTTTATACTGTGCTATAAGGCCCTGTATATACTGAGGAGGTTTTATTACCCCTACGTATTTTTTACTTAACTATACGACCTAATAAGTAGAGATGTAAGAGCTGCCTATCGTTCACATTTGAGAACAGGTCCAGATAGGCTTAACTATATCCTAATTTCTAAGGATGAGTAGTGCCCATACCAAGTAATAGCAGAAGGCAAAGAAGTATTTTTCAGAAGGCAAAGTTTCATATATTATATAGTGTGGCGAGATAAAGGAGCAATGTAGATAGATTAATAAATGCATCATTATCAAACCGATATTCTAGCTTAAAACTCGTACAACCAACCCCTATGACCGCCATATTAATTACTGAGGCCTAACAAAACCGATATACATCGCATCGCACCCGGCAGCATAAAATTACAATTTAATGAAATTAGCTGATCCTGATTGAAGCACTCACGCGTGCCAAACAACATTCATTTAGCTGAAAATAATATTGAATTGATTTTTAAATCACTGTTCAAACTGTGTTGCTGTTGTTGAAAAAAAAAATAACAGCTTTGAGTTAATTTATTTGTTTAGGACGCGGCAAATACACGTTTAGAAATAATTAATTCAAGAATTTGTTTTGCTCCCGAGAGCGTTTCGAAAATTGTTGATGGAACAGCGATAATCCTCTGCTAAATGCATTAACGATGGACGTTGAATAAAATATTTTAAATTACGATGGACATTGCTTTAAGATGTTGGTTATAGTGCTTAGGGGAAAAGGACCCATTAACAGAGTTAGTTAGACTTAAAACCTCCTTTTCGTTTCAGACATTTTTTATAAGTAAAATATCCTAACTGAGAGTCCATTGTTTTTTAACAACTCACAAGATAAGTGATGTTGTCTTCCTGTGGTCTTGAAGGTACCTGAAGGTCTTGTTGTGACACCATACTATCCTCTTAGTATCGTAAACATGCTCAAATATAAATCAATAACCTTATAGTTGAACAACTACATCCTATAACACAACCAGTATACAAAGATCTCGGTGCAAAAGTCGTTAGAGGTTGAACTCGACGTCTGTTACAATCATTACGAAGCGCAGCGGCACAATAACGTTTCTAATCGCACTAAGTTTGCTCATTACCCTGTCTCTGCCTCACTTCCATTCAACTTGATATATCGTCTCCACTATTGTGCCTTATTATACTTTATTAGGATCCCTTGGTTCCGTGTACAATTATCCTTGGATTCTTTTTTAAAAGTACTAGGGAACTTTGCAAAAATACATTTTTGGTCGGCGCTTAATATTCTTATTTTAAATCTCGACGGTGGTCGTTATTTGAAACATTTTTTTACTTGTAGTAGGTACAAATACAGTTCGATGTGTATTTTCTTGCACGAAGTTTGTTTACTTGTCATGTGAACATCCATAAAGATGAAGGAAATAATTATATGCTGGGAACTTACAGATATTTAGCTTGTATACTCATAATATTTAATATTTATTTTCCTATTGCGGAGTAAATTACTCGAGCGTACGGTTTTCATTTAAAATTTTCTTCAGTGAATGGTGTAAAAGTAGGTTGCATCTCTGTAATTATTTCACGGAGCCCAGCACGCTGGATAAAGGAAGTTTGTGTTTTAGTTGGCATTTAAAAATCATTTCAAGAATACAAATGAACTACTCACAATATAAGCTTATAATTAGACATAAATAAATCTCTGATCAATGTGAGTAAGAGGAGTCCAGAATTTTCGCAAATAAAACTATTCAAAATTCAGTTTCGATCTAATGTCAAATCGCATTAGAAATGATTGTTGTTGTTGTGATGATAATGACGATGACGGATGATAGTTGCCTCAGTAAAGTAGTGGAAACTTTATTAGATTTCTTTTAAGGATATTTTGACACCAACACGAAAAATCACAACGCACTGTTATATTTTATATTCCTACACTTGTGCGCTTTGTACAAGCCGTTTACGTCAAACTCCACCGTTTATACTCATAAAAACACGAATTCAAACCTAATTTAGAAAATGAAACACAGCAGCGATATCACACTTTTCGCGTTCCCGCCAAAACCCCTCACAAATATCAAAAACGATACTCCATGTAATGATGCAAATTGTTGTTGGATTGATATTTTCGATTCCTTCATTATTGTCGATTCCACTAATATAATTTTACCTAACTATATTTTAGATTTGATTATCTTGATGTTTTAATTAAAAATTAAGAATCGATTTATTCTTAATTTGTTGTCTACGATTGCTCGAACACTGCTCCGGCAGTCTATGGTCAAAACTTACACCATTAACTTATTTAGCATACATGAATATTTTGATATGAGCTTTAAAGCAATCACAGAAGGTTTGAATTAAGTTTTTACCTACCTCATAGGACTTCGCCCCACCTAAGTGTTGGACACAAAATCGAATTTCGAAGATTGATATTAGATTGAGATTGAAACTTTTATTATAACAATTGGCCCTCTGATATACTTCG
This sequence comes from Pelosia muscerda, assembly GCA_963691645.1. Classification (NCBI taxonomy): domain Eukaryota; kingdom Metazoa; phylum Arthropoda; class Insecta; order Lepidoptera; family Erebidae; genus Pelosia; species Pelosia muscerda. Next base: position 14,939,258 of record OY829100.1, read on the forward strand.
AGGTCATAAATCGCTAGACGGCCCTGAACAAAAGGCTAAAACTTCGCCTCTGCGCCATTCGAAAAAGTGAAACTTAAAGTGGGTCAGCTCACCACTATCTTGCAAAAGCGTCAGAAGTCAGGTAAAGCGAGAAAACTAAAGGAAGATAGGAATTTTACTTGAGCCTGATACTCTTACGTTATAGTTTTTATTATAAAAGAATACTTATTTTAAACTTATCTTATCTTGCAATTATTATATATTCCAGTGACTCTTAAGTAGAAGCCGAGTAGGTTAGCGCATTGGAAGTAAGTAATGCTAACCAAGTAGGTATTAGCATGGGTAACTATTCTTAACATGGTCTTGATGGCCATAATTACCATAAGGACAGCTGTGACATTCTTAGTTGGAGTGGACTCGTAGACTCGACAGTGGACTGGACTGGATTCCTTGGAGTCCTATCTTCGATATTGCCACTATTTTATGAAAATCCGATGGGGGTCACTACATGAAAAATAAGAGTCTAAACGTAGTACCTATGTCTCAAATTCTTTAAAAATCAGGAACAACTAGATACGATCTTATGTTCAAGGGCATAAGATCTACAACTGTATAGACTTAACAGAATAATAAATTAGCACCTCAATCAACACAATTTCTTCGTCGAAATGGCGTCCAAAATTGCAATACCGCATTGCAGTAGCAAGGCATTAATGTACTGCGATTGTCACCGATCTCTTTCAGCACATTTGACTAAAATATACCTATTAATGAACATTCCTGGTATTAGTATAATAACTTGATTCTAATAAGATACACTAAGATAGCATGCCCAAACTAAGTCATGTAGAATAAATGAAACTTGAGAAAAGAATTTTAAAATTAGCAATCATTCATGCCATCATATAGTTCTAGATAATCAATTAGCTTATGGCAGTCCACTGTTGGACATAGGCCTCTTACAATTTTAGAAGCATTGGCCTACTGTTTTACCGCTTGCCAGACGGGTTGGTACCCGGTTTTATTTCAAGTTTTCCTTTCTCGCAGTGATGTCGTCTACGTATTTTCCTGTTAGCCACCTCTTATGATATTCTTCAGTTGAGATGAGGTGGTGGTATTCTTTCTCCGCAACCACACAGATAATCTAAATATACAATACTATACATATATAATATAATGCAATTAATAATGTGTTAAATTGAAATTTTGTGAGGATAGATAGATAGATATTTGTTTCTTATTCATTTTAAACGGGTGACCGAATCCGATCTAAATCTATGAGCGATTTGGAACTGTAGGTATAGAATACAACCATTTTTTTTTCTGGGAACAGAGTCCAGAGAACAGGAGCTGCTATATATGGTCCACACGTGCGGAGTCAGGCTCTTCGACTAATAATTTTATGCTAAGCTTGTTATTACGTCATCAACCGTGCTTTTAAAAGCTTAAATTGTTCGAACCAAGGAGATATAAGTTTAAGCCAATAAAAGTCGATATCGGTCCACCGCCGGCAGCCCGCTACGATATTTCCATATTAATTGCACCGTATAATATTACTCCAAAGATTTCCACTTACACTATCTACTAGAAAAACAGTTTTGAAACTAAAATTCTGCCACACTTCGTAGAACCCGGTACCCATCTCTCGCAATCCATCCTGCTTCCATGAATTTCGTCTGGGTGTTGCTATGTATAATGTTTATAATGTTTATATTTTTAAATTAAATGTATCTAAGTACCATAACACATGCTAGTTAAACTATCTTTGCCATGGGGCTAGGTGGCGTTGTGTAAATTGTCCTAGAATATTTATTATTATTCCTCTTTATTTAGCAATATACTCATAAATTACATTTTTAAATACATCAACAAAAACTATTTAAAAATATTGAAATATTAGCCCTCCGGTATCGGGTACAAGGATCAAGTTAACGGTGGTTATGACCCCAGGGAGAGGAACTTCCTCACTATGCGTGCAATGCCTAGCAAAACTGCCTTCTGTATCAAGCCCTTGAGCCAGCTGTCTAACTATAGCCTCTTAAGGTGTTGGTCGAGGCTCTTCGCCGTGGACTGAAACGACTATCGGTACAATAATAGCTGGTTCCATATCCCACATGTCGGCAATCTCATAAGCCACGTCCAAATACTTTGTTGTGCGTAATTTTTTTTCATGCCAATATGTTGTACCAGGAGTACCTACTACCAGGGGCCTTCGGAGTGTTCACCTTACACCCTGTATGTATTTACAAGAAGTATTTAAGCATTCTACATGCCATGCTAACTTTGTTTCTAGATACAGATTAGTAGTATGTCAGAGAATAATTTATTTATTTATCAGTTGCTCAACTATCGGTGCCAATTAATGGAATTTGTGGCGTAAATCGACGCATGTAAATGTATCACAAGCACTATATACCAGACCAAATTGGAGCCCCTCGACTGGGAAATTACCTTAATCCTACGTAATGCCGCGGTTAATCCGAATCTAGTTGCTTAGTGTTGTATTGCTGGTAGCTAGTAGGGTTGCCAGTGTTTGAAAAGAATGTAGGAATGGTAATTTGTTAGTGACTCTTCTGAGGAGTTTGTAGGCACTGGTTTACCGAACGGGGTAATTTTGCTTGAAATGAAACTATTTTTGACGAATTCTCCTACATCACTGATACTCCTAATACGTCACTAATAATGAATTTTACGTTAGGAACAAGCTTGATTTTGTTACATTTATTATGATTGAATTTTCATAATAATAATGGAACACATTTCAAATTCTAAGATACATTACATTAAATATATTGCCTATGGTTTTGACATACGGTGACTAAGTGGACCCAGAGGATGTGAGTAGTTCACGAATTGAAAGTCGCACAGCGAGAGCTACGGAACTACGGAGCTACGAAGCTTTAGGACTCGTCTGTCTTAAAGCGGAGACCATTAGATGGACCAGAGGGATTGACGACCTGAAAAGGGTAGCTGGGATAGGCCTAAAATCTGTATAATCGCGTACATTTAGAGAGGCCTATGTCCAGCAGTGCACTTCTTCTTCTTTTTCGGTGTACTCTTGTCAGAGTGGTCGTGGCCATTATGCAGGTTTTTAAGTGACCCGCTTTACTACAAGCCGCCATTCCTCTCGCAGGGCAGCTTTGCAAGCGCATTCACTGACACACTGGATTTGATCAGGTTGGTCCACCTCATTGGAGATCTTGCTCTAGGTCTGGTGCCTTCCACTCTACCTTGCACAACTAGGTGGTCTATGGACTCTCCATCTCGTCCGGACTACAATACGGAATACAAACAAGTGGTCTACAATAAGCTAATTGATTGATTGATTGAAATACTCGTACATCACATAAGCATTAAAACACACGGACACATTTAAAATGAAACCAATCCATTACGGACTTTCGAATATTTATTATTCATACTTTATTACGAAAACGTGCCTACTATAAAATGTAATTTCTAATTATGAAAATTTGAGTACTGTGTGAACATTACTGTTCGCTGTAAAGTAATAATTTCAACACGAATGCTTATGAAGCTAAGCATAACAATGAAAGCTAAATATAATTGTATGTTTCACAATAATTAAATGAAATTCAAAAGGGCAATTTTCAATGTTACAATGTTTACTGGCAATAACGTAAACATGGTGTAGGTACGTTGTGCAATTTGTACACGTACATTCAGTGATAAAAGTAGTTCAGCAAATTCTATTTTATTTTTCAATTTAGCAATTAAACTTTTCTTTAATTAAAAGTATAACATGTGATATAATAAGTTTTTTTTTATTTACCACATAAGTATATCATCGAAGTAAAGTTTGCAGCATAGTAGCTAATTAGTCGGTCTTACGATTGGGAGGTCTCGAACTAAAGACCAACCGAACTTTCAGTCAATTTCGGTCACTATATTATTTAAAATCGTTCCACCTCGTGCTGCGCTCACTCTAAAATAATATCGAGGCGTATAATGTGATGTAGGGTAATGGTGCGAATTAGAATTTATTCCTCATCCAAAATTTTCTATGAACAAGATTTTGTATGAAAACTGCACAACGCGCCTTTCACTTTAAAAATATATTAAACTGCTTTTGTAGTCGACTATACATACTTATGACCTACTTACGTTTCAAATAGTTTGTACTGTTTTTTATTAACATTATTATGTTTCGTTATAATGATATGAACATAAAAAGGGCATTTAAACTGTGTTACTATTTTCATGGCTACCAACGTAGGTTTAACAGGAACCTTTTATAAGGAAACGTTCCCTTATTATAACGCGGGATGGTACAAGATGTACCCAAGGTAGAAGAAGAGATACTTAGGTACTAAAGATGCATACCTTAATGAATATAGATTTATGTATAAGGCAAGATTCTCACCGAAGTCTTCAGTGAACATGCTAACCTGCAAGCCACTGGGTACGAATGGTTGCCTGGAAGAGATGGCTATTGGTAATAAAGCCACCCATTGTTCATTCTGCTATTTGTTTATGTCTATATTGTGCATTTTTGCCTTATTTAGTACAACAAAGAGTTATCTACCACCTGATTAAAAGGATCGTTCGGATTCGTTCCTATTGAATACATGAGAGGGGCATATTCTTATCATAGAGGATTAGGGCAATAAAAATAGAGAAAGTACACGTAACACAACATAAAGTATACCTGAGACCTCGTAATCAATATTTGCTACCACTACACCGTATTCTTCAAGGATAAATATCGAAGAATACTCTATATATCACAGTTTATCAGACATTAACGAAAATCAATAGCACCTAATTGCTCTTTCTGAAAGACCTTTTTAGTGATTAAGGCGCGCACCGCCTTGTTGTGTGGGGATAATCCACCCGTATTCATAACAACTTGTGAATAGCACTTACATACACCTTTGAATGCAAACACTCGAGCGAATGGTGCTTCATAGCCCTTTAATGTACCACATAGGATGTTTTCCATTAAGCGCCATCAATGTGAAAAATGTTTATGTTGTTAAGAACCGGATTTTGTGTACTCATTTCGTACAAATACCTGAGTATATCAAACATCACAGAAATATAAAAGGGTGTGTAGGTTAGTGATTAAAGAGGCAGCTTTGCGATCAACGGAACTCAAGTTCGAATCCTGTCCATCACACTGCCGATCTGAAACCACGCCTGCCATAAGCAAGTTATTTAATGACATTTGAAAATATTTAGTATATTAATTGTTCAAATTTGAAATCATTTAGTATATAACATAAACATAAACTCACGCCTATATCCCCGAAGTGGTAGGCAGAGGTGCTAGCACCCACATTTCGCCAATTTATATTTAGGTCCGAATGTAATAGGTGGCAAAGCCTATTGCCATTAACTGGGCACTTATAAAAAGCATTGAAAAGTCATTTGTGTGTGCCATGGTAAAATCTGGGATCGAACCCGAGACCTCGTCTCAGTAGTCCATTACCCATACTACTAGACAACCGCAGCTTTTTATATAGTATATTAACTGTTCAAATTTGACATAAGGAAGTTATATATAAAAAAGTACATTTTTATGCATACCTACAATATTGTTGCTTACTTATATTGGAAGTTCATACAAGCTCGATTTCGGCTCAAGAGGAGGAGGCTCTCAGACTCCGATAAGTAAACCTTCAAATGCAACCGAACAATGAAAACGTTAAACAATTAGGTACAAGATGTCACATCACTAGTGTTTGAAAAAATAATTGTGAAAAATACTTCAGAAGATTTCACAATATTTCCACTTACAGGACAGGAACTCTGACAGGCGTCGGCAACGCGACGTCCGTAACAACGACAAATTGCTGACAATTTTTCGTTTATCTTTTTCTTTTTCATCAATACAGATACCTACCATTTGTTTTTTCGACTGGACTACATTATTACATTCGTCAATTGAATCAACAACACGAGGAATATAAATATTATTAATTCAAAATTCATTTAAAATTTAATAGTTGAATACGCTATCTCAATACAATCGTATACATAAGTATTTGGTTCTCTTTACTGATACTTTAATTTTGTACATGTAAGTGGGCCCTTATGGTAGCCATACACATTCTAGTGTAATTACGTAAGCGGAGGCTTGTCCAAATACATGTTAATGAAATTTGCACAAATATCTTCCAACACATGGCACAACATATTTGTGCAAGCTACAATTTGCTCAAGCATATTGTTGTGTGTGGCTACCACAACACCCATATATGCCTTATATTCTTACCTATACAGTTGTAGGCTCCAAAAAATCCCGAACACATCTATAATTCTTTGACAGTCAATGTTTGATTCAACCAAAATTGACATAGATAGCTTAAATAAAATAACCTAAATCGATGCCTCGTTTCTTTTTAAGAAAATAGGTAAACTCATGTAAGTGGTATCCTAAACGTAATTACATTAATAAGTAGATCTATTATCCAGTAGCTTCAAAGACTAGTAGTTGTGTAGTGGCATCACTTCGTACAATTTTTGTTTCGAACTGTCCAGGAATTTTTGATGCCCACTGTACATATATATAAAATTGAAGCTCGTAGGAATATCGTCTGATACCCTCCGAGACGTTAAATGGTAGTGCTTGTGCGGCTAAGCACGTAATTAATTTCCTTGCGAATTAAACCGCATGGCAAGGAATTGGGTAAAATTTCTTTTTCAAATTTATTTCGCTGCACATTTTTCGGTCAGGAATTTATTTTCGGCATACCCATTTTCTTACAAAGTGCCCGATTGGCGGCAATAGCCCCCTATTACGTGGGACCGAAAATGGTAGTTGGCGAAATGTGGGTGTTTAATACACGTCTGCCCACCCCTTCGGGGATTATGGGCGTGAACATATGTATGTATATATGTAGGAATAAAGGTCGCAGAATTTCTGTAACCAATATCTGGGTGCCATCAGTGATGACGGACTCCTATAAAACATGTTGTGTACATTTCCTCCGTATATTAGATTATATTATTTTCAATGATACTTTATCTCTCTAGGGAAATTCGTTTATTATTACGAACTGAATATTTTTCTGTACCTCCAACATGAGCTTCTTCATCATAGTAAATAGTATTTTATCATATTTGCCGTAGGTATACAAAATAGTAAATGAAGTCACTTACAAAACGCTATTATATTACAGTTTCTTCACGCCTATGTGTTATTCCAGAAAAATGCATATTAGTCCGAATTTCTGTCAGATTCGTTCAGCCGTTTTTGCGTTAGAACCAAATATACACCCATCCTGAATAAGCGATCTAAAAAGGCGGCTAGAAAAGAATAGGAAATAGGACAGTGATGCACATTGGGAAGGGTCTATGTCCAGCGGGTTTTTGTCAGATAACGCCTTTATCACGTCACATCACGCCACGGTAACCACTTTCCTACAACACACATTTCGTCTTGTGATGTATTAAACTAATGTATACCATACTACCGAAACATTATCGGACTGTACTGTAAGTTATGTATTTTTATTTATTTATTTATTTAGTATTATACAATGTTACATAAATCTTAAAGTATAATTTGTGTCGCGTCTAATAATAATGAGGGGTTAGGCATTAATTTTGTAGTAGTATATAAGTACAAAACTACACAACAACAAATAATACGAACTCTAACTCTCATCGGTCCTAATTACGAGAACCCGAATGTTCGCTAATCTTATTAAGTCTGGCAACGTAAACACATTACTGGTAATCATAGTTAGTACAGCTGTGCTTTTTGGATAAGTCTACCCTCTTACATATTAACAAGATGTCAAGTATTAACACAGTAAAACCAAACTCGTAAGACTGTGACAGTTTCTGAGACTAAAACCACTACCTTATCTTCTTATCTTATCTTATCTTATCTTATCGTGTCTTATCTTATCTTATCTTATCTTGGGGGTGTATGCTCTGGAGGTATCGCGGACACTTCGATCTTGTTGAAGGAGGGATAGCCTTCTCAATTAGGGTGATTAAGTATTTTTCTTAATTGTAGGTGCATAAAATCCACTGCTTTGGGGTATACTTCATGTCATCTTCCTCCTAATCTTACGAATTAATCCATTCTATGAATTAAATATTTATAATTCAATTTTACAAATCAAGATGGATTCCTAGTTTTTTTTTCACAAATCAAGATTCTTCCCTGCACACACGGGCATTAACATATTGAAACCAATGAGTCAGTACAATGCAAATAACAACATTCGTGCACACAAATATTTGCACTGAGCAGGAATCTAACCGCCGATTTAGCAGTCAAACGCTCTACCGCTAATGCTAAGCTATGATGTCCACAATTCTTAAATTTTACAAGGACAATTGTTCGAAATAAATGCATTATTCTAATGTTATAAACAGAACCAAACTAGACCATTTTGAACCAAGGACGAACATTGTTGGGCGAACAATTAATCAAATCCAAAGGGACAGCTCAGTTTCACGCATTCACATACAACTCTACGAACTACGAACGGTTGGACACGCTCATTGTTGAGGCATCTAAGCGCGAATAATTTAGTTAGTAGCAATTATGGACAGAGCAAGTTTGTATCGTGTATGCATAATTATGCATTTGGTACCTATTGCAGATAGTGTACATCTATTCCTATATATGTAATAACTAACTGACCCGCGCAACTCCGTCGGCGTCACCCCGTTTTTGCAACATTTTTCACTTTTGCTCCGCACCAGTTGATTGTAGCATGATGTTATATTAATACCGAAAAACAAATTTTAATACCGAAATGCATATGAAAACACACATACCCGGTACTCAAATCAATGTTTACCTGAATAGTATGTTCAATTTTATACTTACAGTTATGCGACTGGCCTGGACCAAGCCTACACGTTTCAGAAACCACAGACAAACCACACTGTGCAATGTGTAAGTAAGGACTTAGGTACATGGCGTAGTTTGACTGTGGTCCAATTATAAAGTCTTATTTGTTAATACTTGTTTTACTTTAGAGTTAATTGAAATAGAATATAATGGTGATGTAATTGTTGTGAAGAGGTGCCTCGAGCTACACTCATCACTTCGACCAGTAGCACTAGCATGAACTCCTATCGAATTCGTAATGTAATGGTTTCGAGAGAACGGAGCATTGTGATTGGCAGTCTGCCTCTTGTGAACCTGTGTGCGTGTGTAGCCTCCGTTCTGAATGAATAACTTGTACTTACAGCAGTAAAGCGACTCATTTGTGGCCTATTTTATCTCGTACAAGCTCCACGGTGCACGATAGAAAAAGAAAATACCTGTGTTGGTGTCAAAAAGATTATACTTAAACTAAGCGGTGACACATCTGTGAACAAGTGTAAGAATTCTTCCTACTTTTAATGGCAATTAGTGTTAAGTCAGTGTGAGCAATTTGCCATAAACAAGAACCAAGCAATGGTGAGTCTTTCCTTTGGGGCACCATTAAGTCTTAGAGTTCCTTACCAGCTCACGTGTTTCCTTCTTCCTACAGTCCCGGGTCCTTTAAGCGGGGTGTGAAAAAGCATCTGATGAGGCCGTCAAGCTGAGCGCCACCATTGTAACACTACGTGTTTGTAATGGTGACCCTCTGTCCTGAGACTTTGCCTTCAGCTTATCATCAGACGGGGTCGTCAAATTTACGTGCCATAAATTAAAAAACCGTACTTACTTCTACCATTGTGCAATGAACAGAAATAGTCGCAAACTACCCGCGATTTGTAAAATACTACACAAGTTTGCCATATTAATATGCTAATTTAGACTATAAAATGCATGTTTCAAATTATACAGAAGTTCTGTTCTGTTCTATATTTAGCTAATGAATATTCGCAAAGCAAACACACTCCGTTGTTATCTTGTTTGTTCATATAAATATTCTTTATATAACAGAGAAAGGAAGAATAGGAGTATATTGTCGTAATGGAGGCTGTGACGGACGAAGGACTATCACAGGCTTCCTCTAGAGATTAGTAAATTTAAAAAAATCGAAACGCTAAATTCATTTATTTTGCATAGACCACTGAATGGCGCTTATAAAACGTCAATATCAATAATATATTATAAGTTAGCAAGCAAATGTACTACCGCACCGGTCAGAAACGGGGTCCCTGTCTGCGTTTTGAGTAGCAAGTTGAGTGAACAGCTCATTTATCATCCAAATATTCCTGGATGTTATAGTAGCCTGTTTGACATAATTTGGGTCAATCCCTAATTTAAATACCTAGTAGTCAGATGGTAATAACTTCCATTCAAGCTATGATAACCCACACCAGGAGGAGAAGGTGAAGCGCGAGGCTCGAAAGTGTATGTTAGATGATGGTGATAACCATGTAGAGATGCGAAATCCGACATAGTTAGATTACTCAGGGATTCCTGAAGTCACCCGGGACTTCCAAATCCCTGAGTAACCTAACTATGCCTCAGGATGTACTGAAATTAAAAAAAAAGATTATTGTAAACTCAAGTTGTGTGACCAAAATTTCTAATCTCCCAAGTTAATGAAATTTGAGCAATATGGAATAGGTTATAGAGTTCAGTATCGTAGTGTCAAAATCTGAGCCGCTGCACGATATTTTTACCCGAATATACATATTTTATTCATACTTTTACAGTCGGTGTTCCTTCTATTGAGAACACGCGGTATCGTAAAAATATAAAAATACCTATACAAAATCAGTTACAGCAACTCGTCTAGTTTTTGTTTTTAAATTTTCATAAATTGTATGCAGCGTACAGCACCTTTATGTTAAGTATATAATTATTAATCAATTAGCCTACTGCAGTCCACTACTAGACGTAGGCCTCTCCCAATCCAGTGCTCATGATCCTTCACCGACCTCATCCAGTCTGTCCCAGTCGCCTTTTGAAGGTCATCAGTCCATCTGGCTGGTGGGCGTTCAACATTCCGTTTGCCGTTTCGCACTCTCCACTCAAGCACTCGTTTGCTCCAGCGGCTATCGGCCCTTCGGCAGATGATAAAAACAAATTAACACCTCCTCCTTTTTAACACATTACACAAATAAGCTTACTACATTTTATATACAGATCTATAATACATAACACTCGTGCATATTATCGCTCCAATGAACAATATTCTGTTTCACAATAAAAAGGGATGCACACACAGAAATTCAATTCCATTTCAAAGTTGTGAAACAAACTTAGTGCTTCCGCATTTATTATGCAGTGTCAACACAGTCGCTACACGCTGCGTCAATATAACCACATACGAGTACATACACTAAAAACTGCAACGTATTTAACTGTGAATATAAACTTCTACGTAGAATTTCAACTTTACTGAACTGTTAAATTATTTTCACTTTAGGTAAAATGAAAATTGTTTAGTGTATGGCAACACTTTCAGGTGTATATATAACCAGGAAGCTTGAAATGAACCTGCTGAGCAACAGGATTCAAGGGATAGACGGCAGGTTACTTTGGTAAAAGTAAATAAAATTTAAAAAAAAAAAAATGATTGAGCCAATTACTTCAGTGTCTAAGAATGCGACTCTTTTTGGCGATTCTTTTCTATGTCACACCATTACGAGTTATTTACCAGCACACTTTCCTTCTTCCTATAGTCTCGGGTCCTTCAGGCGGGGCGTGAAAGCACAATTGTTGTGGCCGTTAGGATGGGAACCACCGTCTCTGTCCCAGGGACAGCACGTGTAGCGGTGGCCACCATACTTTGGACTGCACCACCACTGGACCAGGTAAGGTTTAGTCAATTTGACGACTTAAATATGAAAAATATGAGGAACATATCTTTGATGATGAATTATTACCCGCAAATCACAGGAACTATTTAAACTCTCACAAATAAAAATGCAACCAAGAGTTTGATTTCCTACATTCCTTTCGACCCTGGAGTTTCTCAATGTGACCGATATTTTTGGCCCAGATTATATGAGCCAAATGCGTAAGCGCTCGTAGAGCACATTTGAACTTCAACATAATCAATCAAGACAAACAACTACAATAATAAGCATAATTACGTAGATAGTGTTATAAAACTAAAAATAACTATAAATACAGCATGCGATATATATTCGTGCTAATGAATTCTGTTACGAATAGTTCCGTGCACTTACACTGGTTGTTGTAGATGTACTTCGTGAAATTTGAGCAAACTTGTTGCTCACACTGGAGCTTAATTTCCTCAACTTATATGGTAAGCCTCCGGCGTCGCCACCCACCAGCGTAACCTCCCTGAACTTAGCTAAAGATTATTTTGTCGAGCAACCGTGCAAGCAATTCATCTCAATAATTCTCCCGCGCTATAAGAGTGAGTTTCTCGAGAAATCATGATTTAGATCGAGAATCTCAAAATCATTATTATGAATCATTTAATTTTTATAACAGGAAGATGTTCGTAGATTTCGATTCATTGATTCGTATATTCATTGTTCTATACTCTACCAACTATTACATTGGGACCTAAACATAAACTGGCGAAATGTGGGTGCTAGCACCTCTGCCTACCCCTTCATTTATGATATACTCTACTTTAACTAACTCCTGCTATTTTTTACACTGAAAAACTGACGTTATTTCGGTAACTATGCCACTGGTATCGGATAAGTGGATTTAAAAATACTTCTATACATTTAAAACTAAAAGTACAGTCAAAGTCTAAAATTGTTTCGAGTAGCTTCTCATTTATTCATAGTGGAAGTTTTTGATAGCCTTATATTTCAACCCGTTCGGAATTTACGTAGCGAAAATTCTGCCTAGTTTCTATAAATGTTTAGAGCTTTAGTTTTCGGTTCCTAGCTGGAGGCAAGACAATTCCCTGATGTGTCACTACTCGTAAATCTAGTGTAGAATGTTTGTTTATGCATACTGCGGAGCTCGGGGATTTGATAAGCGGTAGTTTCGAGTAATATAAAATACGCGATAAATAGAAACTCGGCACCCGTCCACTCAGCCTTCCGACCCTACTGGATTGCTGAAATTGCCAATAAAATAAATAAAATTTTGTATGAAATCATGTAATAAAACTACTTTTATGACTTTTTTTTTCGATACTCTTACAAAATCTTTCATAGCTGTAAACACTGTTAGAGCTATTGCACACGGAAGTAAATTGTGTTATAAGTGTATAAATAGTGATAATGATTTATTATATGTACATTTTGACAGGAGAAAAAGCACTTAGTAGTTAATAAAAAATTAAAAACAAACACGATAAAATAATTGGGGGTAAAGGTAACGTCTATTCATCAACTATTGCCTTAAATAGTTCGAAAAGAGATAGATAGATAGATAGTTACACTTTATTTGTACATTACACCATTTGAAACTGACATAAATTGATCTCTTACCATAATATATTAATGGTAGGTGAGGGTGGCCTTATCGCTCAACACAATTTCTTCCAGCAACCTTAGAATGGATTGAAATAAAACCATGTGACAATAGTTAGTGTAACAACCGGATATTTTTTAAATTATAAACATAATAATTAGATTAATATTAGAATGAAATTATACCCTTACATGTTGCTGACGACATACTTTGAGTCGTATAGACACATCATAATGCTGCATGTCACTGCAGTTGTTATATCGTCGACTTCGAAATCATACCTTAAGAAATAATTGTCCAAGTGCACTTATAGCTTGTGCAAAGTGAAGTGACGCTTCTGTTTTATGATATGATTGAATGTTTCCACCCATTTCTATGTAAAAACAAAAAGAAACGTCAATTATTATGAATTGGAAGTTAGAACCAGTCAGACTACTCAAATGGGAGGGGACGTACCATCACGTTCTCTCTTTTTGGGTGCTCCAAAAACTATATATTACGAATTTTATAAAACAACACTTTATATTTCAAATGCGACGATGAAGGATACATAAAATACTGTCTCATTTATTAATATTTTATATACAAGGCGTTTATCTTTAGATAGGTACCTCTTCTCACGAAAACGTTATGAAACGATATTACATTTTTCTTTTATCTTGACGCTGAAACGGACAAAACGTATTTATATTAAGTTTTACATTGTAATTTTATGTATTACCTTTCAGTTTTTCGTGTAACCTGACACGTTTTAAGCGTTCATTATTTGTTATTCAAAAGCAGTTTTAATCGATACTGTAGAACATAATATAGAAGTTTTTGACGTGACAACGTCTTATAAATTGGCTTGCCGGGTGACACTTCAAGAAACTGCGTTACGCTCCGCTCACGTTATGCGCTCACAATGAGAGCGAGTGAGAGGCACGCGTCCCTTCCACTCGGGCATGGTTAGCCCGCCTAAGAGCGAGAGAGACAGACATAAAAAGTGAAAGGCACGCGTCCCTTCCACTCGACGAATGAATATTCACATTAAAATTATTTTACCACTCAAAGTCGTTGTCACGTAAAACTTTCGCCCGTATACCGACTTTACAGGCAACCAATTTTTATTATAAGTGCTTTTCAGCAATATTGAGTACTATTTATTATCAGGAATCTATATTTTTAGAGAAAGAAGTTTATTTAAATGCGTAATACGAATGCTGAGGCGTTAGCAGGTTCAACATGTATATGAGACTATTTTACCCGACTACGGCAAAGCCAAAGCACGGTTATGATTTTGGCAGGCTATGTACAGTAGGCTGCAAAAGTGCATGGACATTACAAAAACTAAATCGTTTGCGTCGGTATTTAACCCCATCTGTTGACGAAGTAAAATGTTTCACAAATATTTCTATATATATCACAAATATACACACTAGATGGCGCCGTGCTACTTTTTTTCAACGTGCGCAAATTACCATGGAGGCCGAAGGCGGTTATGTTGGACTCGATCCGACCGAAACCGCACGCCCGCCTCAGGACATCAGTTGCCAAGGGTGAAGCCACCTTCTTCTGGAATACCCCTCACGCTCCGACTGAGTCTCCGACTCCGATCTTATAGAACTAAAAAAGAAATATTTCTAGAATTATCCTCCAACTCCGAATCGTTGAGGAATTGTGTCAATGCCAGAGAAATCCATGGACATAAATCTATAGGTGGTAGTTTTGTATGTCAAATATAAACATCCTACTTTTTTGAAGTCGGTTAATTATTCATACGTCAAATATGAACGAGAGAGACTATCTATGTGTGTGTAGTAGTACAATCTAGTATGAGTGAATGTCCATAATACATACACATCACTGAATCATCACTTATTGTTCAGTCCGGTGATAAAATATAGGTATATCATAAGCAAAAATAATTTAAGTAAAGTCGATGAATTACGAAAGACTTTAAAGGTTAATAAACGACATTTACTATGCGTAAATATAGGTTGAGGGGGGCAATAAAAAGCGATGGGAGTGCGTGTACGAATGTGGGGGTCTGGGCGATAAATCGCGTCGCGCCGTCGTGATTCATGAGCGCGCCCGGGACGACCCCGGATTACGGGCTCGCCCGTTTGTTGATTACCCTGCTATCGTTTTATTAAATACTGAATTATTTAGAACATAGCTGATAATTACGTACAATACGTTCTATCACTTAACTTAATGGCAAGTTGATGTCTAATCAAGGTTTCTGACTAGATGAGCTGTTTAGAACAACATTTTTTCATAATAATAAGCTACTTATGATAGAGCTACTAACTTAAAGAGATATTTACTTATATCAAATTTCCAATATGAGTTCTAAATTTTGAACTCGTGTCCTACCCAGATCTTTGGACCTTTCTCCTACACCTACAATTCCGGGCCCTTTAAGAGGGGTGTGAAAAGGTATCTATCTAGACAGAAAAAATATGAACCGCCATTCTGGGGAAAACATCTATTATGAGGACCACTATTATTTTGACTGCACTTGGGTGTTCGAGTTGGGTGTACACTTGGGCTTCACCTGCTGAAAACAATAAATATTATGTTGTAATAATAAATATTATTTTGTTTCTTTTTATATGCACATTGAATATAAAACCAAACAAAATATTTAAAACCAACTTCGTTTTTAATATAAGTCGCTGTATGTATGTATATAAGTCGTCTCAACCAAATTATGATGTATATTCGTTTTTCCATTTGTTATCTGTCGTAAAACCCTGGTAACACATAAATTTCTGCAACGAGACTAGTTTCACTACTTTAGGGTGCTGAACGACCTGACCCCTTATCTTTTTACTGATATTACAACAGCTGCTAAATATTATTGTAAGCAAAGAAATAATAGTTTTTTAATGAAATTTCAAAGCATTCAGTATGTAAGCTATTCCAATCTATGTATTTAGATTTGAAAAAGTGAATGCTCAAATGGGACTCGAACCCGCGAGCAGTCCCGTACAGAGGGAGTGCTCTGACCACTGCCAAGTACTCCCTCTTTTTCTATCTGCTTCTGAACTATGTCATGCATGATCATTCTTTTATACGTCTTAGGGGGCGACGCCTATACCCCGCGTAAAACGAACTCAAAGCCCTGCCCCTTCCTTATTTTTCGTGTGTGAAATCCCTACGGATACTGCCTCCACCAAAGTCGGTGGGAGCTGATTATGTTGCTCGAACCGACTAAAATGCACGCCGTCTATGGATCTTTGATTGCCGGAGGTGATATTATACAAGACATATCTCTCGCACCCCAGCAGACCCGGGGCCATCGTTTTGAGATAACCCCCTTCCCCAAATACGGTGTTTCCATCTATCCCCCCGAGCACTTCGCGTCGCGGCCTGCTTCTGCTAGGGTGACAGGTGGCCGCCACTCCCAGGCCCGCGCTCATGGAGGACTGAGGTCATTTTGCGACCTTCGATCCCGAAAATTTACTTGAATCTCAAAGTTTTAACAAAACTCCAAAACACTTAACTATGTATTAATACTATGTATCTGTCTAATTTCAGGTTAAACACTTCACAGCAACTTACAGTTTTCTGAACACTGATTATATAATGGTATCATGAATACCGCTCTTATAGTCTAAACGAAAATACTTCAAAAAGTTATCCCAGCGTCATCCCAAAATCTCCAGAGGGGCCGTCGAAAAATCGAATGTCAAAATTTGATTGATGGTGACTTGGTCCCGGTCGACGCTTGCCAAAGGAAATTGGGCGTTTTTTACCCGCTTTTTTTAAAGTCGCGAACATAAACCAAAACACTTTTAAATCATAGTGCTTCCAATCATATTTAATATTATGTGGTTATTTTAATTCATAACAATGGGAAAATGGAAATAAAAGTAAAATGAAATTCATATTTTAAGTTGACTATTTGTCCTAATTACTAAATATGACCGCTCAGTAAGTTAAAATATCACTCCGTGGTATTTTCGTAAAGTCAACCTGACTGATATCCGATAAGTGGGTGTGCATGTTGCGTTCTCTTTCTCGCCCATTGTCGTAAAACAGGTTTGGTTGCGCTCGCGCAGGTAGCTAGCTTATCTTACTACAACGCAGTCCTCCGTCATCCGTCGTAGCGATCTGTGTTTTACTGTGTTCCCATTGTGTTCTGAGTCTACTAATTACCTACTGCTTGTTTACTGGATTTTGTTTGCCTTCGTGTTGGATTTGGCTGTGAAATGGAACGACGAAATAGTTGTGTGTCGTGTGAGCGATCTATTCTACGTCGTAGAAGACATCGTCTTACACAAATGTTTTTAGAAAGATATCATGACTATGCAGTACTATTATTACAAGAAATAATGCCACGGGAGGTAAGTTTCTCAATATTTATTATATATATTAAACATTCCTGTTATATACATCCTGTAACAAAAGCTAGGCAGCTATTTTTTCTTTCGGGATTTCCATATTGGTTCCATAGAAAAAAAGTTGTTTATGACGGTTAGAATGCCCCCTAAAATATTACTCACAGCCACGTCAGCCAGCTGTGACGTCATACCAGTCCTTTTCAACCATTGAAACTGTTCATTCCTTGGTCATAGTGTATTTCGTTGTGACCTTTATTATTATGATTATCAATTAATAACCGTAAAATAAACTTGTTACAGATTGCTTTTGATGGTACACTATCAATATGCAACCCTTGCTGGCTGAGATTTTATCGCGCAGTGCAAGTCCGGCCAGTAGACGATCCATTACCTCAGCAAGTTCAAGAACCATTACCCCAGCAAGTACAAGAAGAGGAAGTCCAAGAAATAGTAGTTGACGTTCAACAACAACAAGACATAGGTCTTATGACTATTCCTGGATATTTGCGTGTATCTAATACTGCTCGACGCTGTGTTTTTCAAAACTGCAGAAACGTACCAGCAAATGCTGTGCCAAAATATGTCAGGTTACATTTTTTTCGTATTAATAAGCTATTCATACCAAAACTTGCTCGAGTTTGCCAACCCCATATGATAAACAATGCATGGGAAGATCTACTTAATGAGCAAATACCTCTTCATGAAAACTTTGATAGTGCTCATGTTCTCGATATTATCGAGCTGTATGAATGGAAATTGGAACGAGGAACTCAGTTGGACTTCGAAAATGTTGAGGAGATAGATGACAATGAACTACATTTTTATACGGGTATGGATAAAATTCAATTCAATAATATTTTGAATCAAACACCTTCTCTACGTGATAGAACCAACAGTTCTGCTACTGTTTTGGGACTGTATTTAGTTAAAATAAGAACAGGTGAACCAGACGAGCGTATAGCTTCTATGTTTAATATGTCGAGAAGAACATTGGAACGAAAACTAAAAATAGCTCGAGAATGTTTATCTGAAGAGTTTGTTCCCCGCCATCTGGGTTTGGATCACATGACGAGAGAAGATGTAGTAGCTCGCAACTTAACCATCCCGAGTCATATTTTTGGAGGTAACCAGAATGAACCTGCGGCCATTCTTGTGTGTGATGGAACATACATATACGTGCAAAAAAGCTCCAACTTCCTTTTTCAGAGAAGAACGTATAGCCTGCACAAATTCCGCAACTTAATAAAACCCTTTTTAATTGTATGCACAGACGGCTATATTGTAGACGTATTAGGCCCGTATCCAGCTATTACTACGGATGCCGAAATAATGCGTCACATGATGGAGGAGGAAGCTTGGCATTGGTTTCTGAACGCCAACGATATTTTCATATTGGACCGCGGCTTTAGAGACTCTATCCGTGCCATCGAAGAGCATGGATATGATGCACATATGCCGCCAACAAGGACGAGAGGAGAGCAGTTGAGCACAGTAGATGCAAATAAATCACGTCTAATCACTATGTGTCGTTGGGTGGTAGAGACTATTAATGGTCGCTTTAAAAAAGACTTCAAAATATTCCGCCATGTTTATTTTAATGTAGCGCTTACAAATATGATGACTGATTTTAAAATAACTGCAGCACTTATCAATGCCACTTATCAGCCATATAGAGATAACGCTCATGCCGCAGAGTTTATAAATATAATAAATGAGAATATAAATAGAGAAAATGAATTGGCTGATTACGTGATTCGAAACAACTTAAACAGGCAAAGAGTTGCATTCACGCCGATAGAGGCAAACAATCCCGAATTAAGAGATTTTCCACAATTAACTTACGACGAGCTACTTTTATTTACCTTGGGAATATACCATTTGAAATTGGCCAAATCTTATTGCCATGAACACATGCGGCCAAACGGAGTGTATATAATGGAATTATACCATCGCAGAGAGTTGATAGAAAATAAAATATTAATACGAGGCAGAATACAGTCTCGTCACATAAGAGCAAAACGCTATTATACATATATACTAATAAATCCGGCATTGCAAGGAAGACAAAGCCTCGAAGGGTATTACTGTTCCTGTATACACGGCCGCCGCACTGTAGGGAGTTGCGCGCATATCGCCAGTGTGGTATACTTTTTATCTTGGGCTATATATCAAGAAGAATTTCACGCACCTGCGGCGTTTTTAGACGAAACTATTGTAGATTTGGATGCGGCAGAATAAAAGTAAAGAGAAAAACATGTTTTTTTTTATTCCTTTTTTCCTCTTGAATTATTGCACAAAAAAGTAAAAAAATATATATTTTTTTAATGTCCATTTTCTCCTTATTCCCACGGCTCACAGATATGGGACCTATACCATTGTAAACTAGATTCAATTGCCTATCCACAAGACCTAATTTCATTTTTGTTCGCTGTAGGTAAGTGTCCCATACAAAGGTGCCCGATGTCCTTTAGGCCGCACCGTCACAGGCAAACAATAGGCATGTCACTGTTGCCTCTCTAACGTCACTGCGAACGTAGTAATTAAACTGCGGCACATACTTGGAACAGAAGCTATAACTGGCCTATAACTCAGAAAATTTCTTGTACCAAAATGGTAAATAAATGGTTTAATACGTTATCTCACATCAAAAGAAGACGCGAAATCTCTTGCCTTTTCCCTGTCACAATCTAAAACTTATAAATTTCCTAAAAATGACATCAAAAGAGAACATGGTGATCGGTGAATCGAAATAAAAATTAAATTTCTGATGAAATATTCCTATCTTCACCAAATAATGAGAACAAAAAGTCGTCTACAAAACGGCAACATAAAATGAATTTCAGTTCCAACCAATATTATCTGCAAAAATCGCTACAAATCATTGATTAGTATCTGAAAGGCGTCGATCAGGCCAATACCATCCGGCTTTCTTTAGAAGGCTCGATTGAAAGAGCTCCTAACCAAAGCTCGCGCGTGTCCTTCGATTTCTTTGTGATGTCGTTCTTTGATCTACGCCTATAGGTGCCGCTTATTTCACATTCCTTTCACCTTTGACCAATCTTTTTCTTTATTTCGAAGGATTTTGAACACTTCAAAGCACACATTTCACTGTTCCTAAGCTTTATGGATAAATTAAAAATATTATTTAAAAGAAAAATGAAGGCGACGTATTTAAAAATTGTTTTTTTTTTTATACCACTTAGGTGGCAGACAAGCGCACGGCCCACCTGATGGAAAGCGGTCACCGTGGCCTATGGACGTTTGCAACACCAGAGGCGTCACACACGTGCTGCCTACCCTTTATTGTGGATTGTGAGGAGGAGGACAATATGGTGCATACATTCGGAGCTAGCACGGCGAACAAAAAGAATGTTTACCGATTAAAACCAATTCAATTAATCAACTTTGACTTTATTCTAGCAAATAATACTCAACAAATCCTAGAAAGTTTCACTTATTCCACCAATAAATCTCGAGACAATAATGACTGGATAGTGTAGATTCATTACTCGAATCTTTGTTTCGTTAACCAGTACAAAAGTAAATGTGAGCCATTAGTTAACAACGTGAACTATAGTCACCTTACACTATCCATTGTGCGGTCACTGTGAAATATGTTATTAGATTTGGTAGTTGAACGTTCAGCGAACTTCAAAATGAAATAGTAATCAAGTACGAATGTTGAGTGGATTACCGGGAGAACCGACACTAAGTTCTCTTACGCTAAGGGGCTTGCGGTTGTTCGGTTGAGCTGACACTTTGATACCAATAGTGTTTAGTGAGGTCTGACACGAATACTGAAAACTTTAGCCTCAGTTTGAGAACAGAACTGTTTCTTAGGTAGCCGACATGTCAGAACCAGGCATGAACTCAAAAGTGAATTACCGCGAACATAATACATCTTGCAAACTTATGAGAAGATAATGTGATATACCTATTATATAAGTATACTAGTGGTAACTCGCGGTGCCGCTTGCATGTATTTCTGATCTTAACCTATTTCAGGAATAAAAAGTATTTGGAAATAAATTGTAAATAAAGTGTTTTTAGCAATATTACCAACAAATTTTAGTAGTATTCCTTCTAACCCATACAGCTAAGCTCAATGGCTTCTGCTATGATTGGCTTCACGTCGGTAGTGTTAATAATCAGGATTCAAACCCTAGTTTTTTGTCCGCAATACCCCACATCCAACATCCCCAAAGCCGGTGGATGTGGTTATGTCAGATTCGGACCGACTAAAACGCACCCCGTCTTTGGGTCTTTGATTGCCGGAGGTGAGATAATACAAAACATATTTCTTGCACCCCTGTAAATCATCTCTTTTTAGATGATTTATCCCCTTTATCAGGATTCGAACCCGGAATCCCTCAATCATAAGACCGATCCCTTAACCACTGAACTACCGACGTTAATTTTATTTGCTGAAATAGGCGAAATGGCGTTGTATCCCCATTGAAAACCTTCACATTGGAGTCCAGGCTCCACTTTCTAGCCGAGGTCTTCCCCTATCTTCACACAATCCACTACTCTTACACTATCTTAGCCATCTATAATAGCGAGAAGTAAGTACACACAACCAACAGTTTTGTACAATAGTTTAAAATTCCATAGCTCAACTATCACATGTAAATTACGTTATGACTATAAGGTATACCTAAGAGAAGAGTCTGTATTACAATTATGTCTTACATAATTGTAGCTATTCATGTAAGCTAGTCATAATTTGAAAAAATACACAGTCACGTCCTTCGCTCGCTAAGGTTCTCTGTGAGCGCTCAACAGCTTTCTGACTCGACAAATATCCATTTTGCTGGGTTACTGCCTCTTGTTTTTTAGCTTTACTGTCTCTTAATGGCCGCAGTTTCTTTGGTATTTTTATCTAAAAGTGACACTACTCACCGTCAACCTAATTCAGTGGCTATGTTGCGTAAAATCCTCAATTACAATTAAGAAAGAAATATTGCTTTACATTGTAAGTTTAGGTATTGTCTGTCTCAGATACTGAATGCAAACTTCCTTAATTGATTAAGAATTTCAAAGACAGCTTTCCCTTATTTGATTTGACTTCGAATGTCACTATAAATAGGAGTAACCAAAAATTTTGTGGTACCAAATTTTTTATTCATGCATCTAAGTAATGAATATGGAATTTTTTTCCCAGACTTATTCTGCTGCAAAATTTTGTCATCAAATGCCTGATTTGCGGCAAGAGGTTCGCCCCCTAATACGTGGGACCGAAAATTGTAGTTGGCAAAATGGGGGTGTCTAACACACCTCTGCCTACCCCTTCGGGGATTACGGGCGTGAGCATATATGCATGTATGTACAAGCTGATTAAAAGTTTTTTGAATACCGAAAAAACGACTCCAAACTCACTCAAACAATAGGTACGGATTAAAAGGAAACGTTGGTCAAAGTATTGTATTCAAACAATTATGTGAAAAAGTTTTTGCAGACCTGAATCCGAATTAACCGTCAGAAATAAAAAGGATAATTTAAATACAGACCATTACTCTCAAAATTGGTGAAAATGGACCTTTTGTGGTGTTAATTTAATTAACTATATTCTCTGAAACATTTTTTTGTAAATACTAACAAGACTTGTTTCTTAAAAAGACTTCTTTAGTATTCTATTTAGAGACGGCTTAATAGAATCCACTTTACTCATTTTGAATTTAGAACCGTGTCGAATAATATTTAAAAAAAAAACTTTAAAAAGTCTAAATGTAAAACTGGAGATGTTTAGTGTATTTTATTCAAGAGCTAAGGGGAGGTAGGCAAGTACAGTGATGAATATTGAAGCCACCGAGATGGCTAAATAAAACATTGTGGTATGAAGGCTGAATATTATAATAGCAGTGTGCCCTCCGGCCGAGCGACCCTCGTCCACTCACCAGAACAATACACGGATTGTGAATAAAATTAAAAATATTACAAAGCGTCTAATTTTTTTTCATTAAAAGGGTCAGCGGTGGTCTGTTGTTAAGGAAAATGTTTTGTAAAGCAATGAGAGTACGGTGTACGTGTACAATATATGTAGATGTATGTGTTAAGAAACCTAAGTAAATACTGTGTGAATTAAAACTTGTGTACAAAGTTTAACTAATAAATATAATATAAAAATATTTTTATTTAAACAGATAGACAGGCAGAGCTTTGATAGCTAGAGATAGATAGAGACAGAGAGATTTGATAGCTAAGCATCGAGTGAGGATCGATTCCGCTCAGTGTACAAGTTCATTTTTGAATTAAGAGTTATATATGAAGTTTAACTAATAAATATAATAGAAATATATTTTTCTTTAAACAGATAGACAGGTAGAGCGTTTAACAGCTAAGCATGGATTGAGGATCGATTCCGCTCAGTGTACATGTTTGTTGGTTAATAATACGTATATTTGCATTGGCTGGAGTGTTCCTAATTGTATAATATCTATTTTGGCTCATCATAGCACTGCGTAGAATGTAGTAGAATATTATTATTTATAATTACGTATTACATAAATTAGACTTTTATGCTTCTCTTATAGGATTTCTTCAAAATAAAAAATATTCCTATAGAACATTCCTATCCTAGATATGGAATGTATTAAGGTTAATGTTCTTGGCAACTGTACGTTTCATGATAGACTTACTGGTCTAAATCTCATGCATTTCAGAGACGGTTTCAGGTCCATAATCACATTGCGGTATTACCTGTGAAATTTGGTTTATAAATTTCAGTGTTGGAAGTGCAATATCAAACGAAATGGAAGGGAAAGGCAGTGAGCGTGAGCTGGATGGAAATTGCAATATCCGAACAAGCTGAATTAGACCCTAGAATCGTGAAAACTAGAAATGGCATCTCTGTAAGAAGGGCAATACAATTTTTTAGTTACCACCAACGGTTGGGTAATATGAGTGACATCTTAATAAAGACGATATTACGGTAGGTACACGGTGACGTCATTATATGATGTTACTATAGCGATGGCAGGATTTATGATGAACCTTGACAAAAAAGAACCTTGTGTTCCAGAAACAAAATTGGACAACGGAATGTATTTTGGAAAAAAAAGATTTTGACTTGCCTGCTAAGTGTGCTGGAACTTGATACTAGAGATAATAGATATAGGGGATAATGCTATAGACCCAATATTCACTTACATAAACCCAATAAAATGACAAGTAAAGCAAAACTTAACTATACAGTGAACTCATTCTGCGCAAATAGTAACCTCAACTATTTAACATAATTCCGATGATACTTTGAGATAACTTGAACTTTAAACTATGCGACAACTAACATTCATAGTCACTCCGCTGAAAATAGCCGAAAAAAAAAATACCAAATATATCATACGATATAGATGCAGGCGTTACCTGGCGGAAATCCATTACAAAGTTTTTAAAGCTTTTTTACAATGGTGGTTTGTTTCCTCCTTATTACAGCCCACATAGCATAGAAACAAAAAAATTCAATTGCAGTCTACCCTATTTTGGTAGTGTTTCTGAGCGAGTGGCTATGATTTTAAATAAAAATAAAATTTACTCAGCTTTCAGAGCCCAAACTACTCTAAGACAACTATGTAACTCGAAGGATCAAATACATAGGAACAAAAAGTCCGGAGTGTACAGATTGACTTGTGACAGCTGCAAAGGTATTTATATTGGTCAAACTGGTCGTTCTTTCGAGACTAGGTATAAAGAACACCTGGCAGCATTTAGAAATGGCCACCCAGACAAGTCACACTTCGCAAAACATCTATTAGAGACGGGACATAGTTTAAATGATGGCCACACGTTCGAAATACTACATTGTTGCGATAAAAGTATTAAATTAACAGTGTTAGAAAATTTAGAAATAATAAAAAATAATACCGATATACTGCTGAATGAACAGACGCAGTTTCATTCGTCCCCATTACTAAAATTATTTTCATACCGGCAACACACAACATCTGATGTTTCATCGAACGGTGGGGGTAGCGACGAAATAACATAAAAGCGCCAGACAGTCGCAGCTCAGCTCATTCGCTCCTGCGCTCCTGAAGATGCCTCGTGTAGAGGCGAAACACGTGTCGAAGTTTAAGTCCTTCGCATTAGCGGAATACTGCAATGGTAAAACATCACTCTCTGGTAAGATTTTGTTTTTCTTACTTTGAAGTGGGTGGTTTGACATTCCAATATATATTGTTGGAGTGTTGAACCGCGGGTGAGCGGTGGGCCAAATCCTCCCTCCCCCAATATAAACCAAATATATCGTAATAGAACCTGTAAAAAGAGCTTAAACTGCTGCGATGTTACATGTGAAATAATCAAATATGAATAATTATCCATTGACTTTTATGGTAGCGACTGCCACCTGATACGCGATTTAGCTCTGCGATCACGTCGATACGTACTATTTTTCTCCAATTACCTTATCAAGCCTTTCGTGGTTGACTCCTGCCTAAAACTCAGAGATTATGTAAACAATAAGTTGCTGGCACATCTAGTAGAGTACTTTACATCGACACTTCTAGGCCTGGTAGTAGATTGGATCGCACGAGCCAGCCTAACTAAACTTCATTAGGCAAGTTTGGATAACAGTGCTATGTCAGATTATGTCGTTAAATATTAACTACGGAATTTACATACATTTAGATTTATGAAGATAGACTCTACTTTACGATGTACCTACTAGTTAAAATACAAATTATTATATGTAGAATTGTTTGTGATTTAAATGAGATTCTCGTTGTCGGCAACAGGCCAACGAAACATTTAATATTGTAGAATCGTATACAAACTGTTTAGGGTGATCGTACTAAGTTGTCTTCGATGGGAATGCCTTACCCTTCGTTTTCACAGATGTTTAAAACATGTAAGACAAGTTGCAATATGTCGCAAACTTCACTGTGATCACAAATGTTCTTTAAACTTGTATATAACTTATTTGAGACAGTCTCAATACATTAAACAAGTCATTGTGTTCTGACAGGTCTTCCACAAGCTTTTGACAAATCTTCAACCAATTTTCTATCAAAAATGTTTACAACTTATGTCTTGTTGGAAACGAGGGGCTAGATTGGTTGTCACTTCAACTAGTTACAATTGTCAAAAAGAAACGATTTAGTTTATCAAAGAGTTCATTCACAGAGAACAAGCTCTAAACAGAAGTTAATTCTCTGGCGTAGAAGTTTCATAACAATTCGCTATAAACTCAGGACTGTCTCTAAGTTTCCATTGTTTGGTCGGTAACAAGTAGTCTATCCATCTTAAGTATTGTTAGTACATATAATTAATACTACGACGCAACTTCCAAGTCTATAAAACACTGTTCAAATATTAATCTACTATTTAGATATGCAAAACAAATGCTTTCAAAAACTGGGGAACTAAAAAGCCTTCCTATATTCTAAGCTAAAACGACTTCTGAAGTATACGGCGTAGACAATATAGCACTTCGAGTGTCCCTGGAGAGTAGGTACCTCGATTCTCGCTTTAACGAGAGCCTAGCATATTGTCTTATTCATAAACCTTCGTCTTGATGGATACGCAAAAGTAGCGTGGAAAAGTTAAAAAATACGGCCTCGGCTAGTAGATTCAGATTTACAAGAGCTCCAGTTAAGCAGATATTTTCGTTGTCAGTTGGAAACTTAGGTAAGTCGGTATTTTTAGCAATACGAAACTCCTAGCTGTTACAACTCGTGCAGGGAGATATTGAGTAAGTTTTGCTTACAGTTTAAAAGAACCCTTATGAGATCACTTCGTTTTTATCCCTCAATAAAAGCAAAGTGATCCTATAAGGGTTCCATTCTCTTTGATGATATAAAACCATAATCAAACACATTAATTAGTTCAAATATTATAATGTTAAGATTTCTTCTTAAGCGTGAGTTGAAGAAATTGATGGCAATTAATTTACGGAAAAGGTCGACGTTAGGTCAAATCCACAATTTTTCACCTCGCTTCTTTTTAGACTGTTTTCAAACCGAGATATAAATCAAATTAAGTCCTATAATAATATTATGACGGCTACCTGTGTTGTGATAGAGTGCTGAAAGGTAATTGGATTAGAACCTATTAAAACCACAAGGTGTTTCGTCACCTTGGCCTCGCCCTGTGTGGTCGGATAATCAGATATGCCCTTGAGGCTCCGACCAACCTTCGCCATCAACTTTTGGCGATCCCCATTAGGCTGCATGCAAATTCGAGGTAACCTAACCCTGCCCTACTTGAGTCCCAATTATCCGGCTTTGACTTAACTTCAGAATAGGCAACAAAGGTGGTTGAACATATTAGAATTGATTTTAATATTTTTCTAAAGGTAACTGTAATATATATTTATGTTTTTATCATGAAGATTTTCTTCACACAAGTGACAGGATGGTTATCTAAAGTCTGAAACAAAGCCGTTTTGTTCCTTTGCCCTTTATGCGGCTTACTTTCTTCGTAGATCATTATAATTTAATTGTAATACATTACCACCAACCTTGTATTTCTTTATTTCTGAAATGTTTTTAGCTTAAAAATATTGACCATAATATCATTATTAAAAAACTCGATAACAATGTACGAATAAATGGAATATTCGCAATTAAAGACATAATGTAATATACCAAATAGAAAATAATCTCCCAAACAACCAGTCTTTTGTACCACTTTGATGATAGACAAGCACACGGCCTATCTGATGGAAAGTGGTCACCGTGGCCGTTTGCAGATCCAGGGTTGCTACACTCGTGATGCATACTATGTAAACTAGTCTACTACTTTCGGTCTAATTAGCATGTTCTGTGTCATTCCATCAATCACAATCAATCAATTAGCCAATCGCAGTTCACTGCTGGACATAGGCCTCTCCCAATGTTGAGAGGCTTTGTCCGACAGTTTCCACGCATTACTTTATTATAATCTTTTTATCATCTTGTGCTCGACACAGAACAGTGAGCGATGTTATTAACATTCAGAATAAGCTCGTAGCTACAGATCGAATGTCTTGGTTAGCTAGCTAAGTTCCATTCCATTAAAGTGTCGTCCACTTCTGTGTCTTCACATTTCCAACTTAAACGAATAACTTATTCAACGATACTTTCCAGTTGCCACTCAAGCATTTCCGAAGTACAGACAGAATGCTAATTACGCAGAAATTCGTTTAGCAGCGCTGTCGACTCTTCCACAGACTGGACTATAATAGTCTGATGTTAATTATCGCAAAGGCAGCGACCGAACTGGTATTTTAAAATCAGATTGGTTAAGATCATTCTTCCTCTTAGTGGCTCAGGTTGAGGTTATGATAGAATATATTAGTATGTGGTTAATTTACCTGGAAAACAAAAAACCAATGGAAGTGTGATGTAGTCGGTGCACGCGTGTCATTGCTAAGCGTATTTACGTAACGAAGGATAAATTCGACAATATGAAACTTTTTGCAAGAATATGTCTAAAATGTTTTGTAAATATTCAAGCTTGTTCAATTCAAGTATGAAACGCCAAAAATACTTAACTATTAATCTATAGCAAAGTAATCGTTATTTCGAACGGTTAAAAAAATTAGTTGCCACTACCTTAAAGAGGTACTTACTTTTCGTTTTGTAGTGCGTATGACTTGAACTAATGTGGCATTCAGCTGCCTGTAAATAAATACGACCAAACAAAGCAATTATCACTAGTGATGAACGGTATTGCCTATTAAAGCTTATATGTATGAGTTTAGCGAAATCGGTTCGCGTCGCATTTCTACTAGTTTTTTCTATTCTGTGTAATTTATATTTCAAAACAGTCCAGACGGAAAATAAATTGAGTAGGTGCAGAATTGCAATAAAATTTATTGTCTGGGATGTCCAAGCCTCTATCAACTTTATACTTGATGCTCAATACACCTGCTAAAACAAGGCTGTGTGTCGGATTTTCGGTTCACTAAATGATTTGTAAGGAGAAAACTAAAAAGTCAGGATGTACCTAGTAGTTACACACTCGCTATCCTTGTCGTAGATAATATTCTTTTAAAATCTGCTTCCTAAAACTTTAACTTACAGCTTTAATCTAATCTTGATCTAATCTAATTCTTATAAAACTAAAACAGAAAACACATTACAGCAAAACAAGAATGAAGATAACAAAACCCTCATAATATAATAATAATAATTAGTAGTATTACTACACGTGAACGCTAATGAGAATATGAAAGAATTACTATTCCCTTTGGTGTTCACTCCACTCCACGGATAAGCAAATTACCGTTTCATAATTATGGCCTTTGTTTACGCTAACAGGAAACACGCTAAGTGGATAAGGCACGTTTGTAATTTTATTCGATATAACTGGTTTTTGAGACTAACAAGATTAGACAATATCAAGAAACGTAGGACAAAACATTTCGTGGGCCGTTTTCTATGGGTTTATATTTTAGGGTCATTCATACACACTCATGTTCCAACCCAAACAATTACTTACATTTCTCTCTCACACACTATCGCCTCCTCCCTCCGACATAGACAATGACGACAGCCTGCCATCAATCCGTTATATCTTACCATAAAGTTATTATTACTAACGTAAATAGAGCAACAGTGTCCTCTTTGCCGAGTTACGAAATGGCAAATGAATTTCAATAGATACGCATTTTTTAATATGTGTGCCTGACAAGTTGGGAGTTTATAAGAAATCGTTTCATGGTTCACGCCTAGGTTTTGTGTAAAGATATATATGTCACGCACACACTTGGTCCTTCTAAGTATTACTAATAACTTTACTACTTCACTCCCACGAACTTCACTAGCTGCCTCTACTATTCATAAATCTCTTGTAAGCCCATTAGTTTTGAGCCCTTTTGCATACAGTATACAGTACTATATATAACATTTGCTGGTAGTACACTTTTGGTTTTTTTTTGTGGTATATAACAAGGTTTGCTGGTAGAGAACTCATTGTGAGTTACGCTCGCCTTTGTACATGATTCTTGCAAAAATGTTATATTCTACTATCTCTGTACTTTGTGTGTGCAATAAAGAATTACAGAATTACAGAACATCCAATATTTATAAATATTATATATGGTGTAAATAAATTCCATCGGTTTATACATCTTCTTTAGTGCTTAGAATATCGCAGGTCAACGGCAAAGACGTGCAAACGACACACAACGGTCTACTTTTTTACTAAGAGAACTAGAGCTCGCCTTCAATAATCTATAAGACTTAAAACAACACATTAAAACACTGCCGGGCGTGACTACAGCCCATTTCTTTAGTGTATTTTATGAGTTTATTCTTAGGAGCCGGATAAAACCTAGAGAGTAAAAAAATCATTAACGGTTTTTCTGTAAGAGAATCGCTAAGAGAATAAACTAAATGCATATAATTGGGTACCTAGACAGGTCTCTGTCTAGTCTTTGTGACGTGGCGGTAGTGAACATATTTATTATGCAGGAGGTGCGTGTTCCATTCTGGTTCTCCATTCTTCCATTCCATTCCATTCCTGAGCAGGGATGGCTCAGTGTCTATTTGCATTCACATTAGTTCTGGTTGTCATATGAACATCTATGGCAGTTTTTGCCCTAAGAAGTCTAACAACTGGTCTTAGTGCTTCGATATTGCTTATACCTATAGGTTGTGGAGACCAGATGGCAGTTGCTTCACCTTTAGGTACATGCTACTGGCGATATCAAAGTTCTATAGTTGAACCAGGGCCTCGATTCTACTAATTGTCAACCATTGTCAAGGAACTGAGATTACAAAAAGTGCCATTTAATTTTGGACTCTACGCTTGTACGTTCAAAGTTCAAAATTAAATGGCATTGTGTGTATTGGATGACATTATGTATAAAACTCTTTTACATTTCATTCTGAACTTTAAGGTTGTATAAATTGAAGCCGAAAATTCCTCGGCAGCTTCTGTGATCTCAATTGTGTAACTATGATTAACAATTAGTAGGATCGGGTTCCAGTTGTCGGCATTTTTAGGGCTCCAATTATATGTAGCAACTATTATAGATATTCGTATGGCAACCAGGATCGACGATGATCATAACTTATTCACGAGACAAGTAGCGGAAGTCATCCACCCTAAAACTTATCTGATTAGTATATGTATGACTTAACTCGGTTACTTCTAAGCTATTTATTATCGTTGAAAGTCTAAAATTTTCCTCTATTGATGTTAATGTCTTCTGTCTATCTTAAAACTCTGTGACCTATATAATATTTCACACTTGATATTTAAGAATTCAAAAAAATATCTACCCTTTCCGTTTATAACCCCTTCACTGACAAGAAAAATAGCTGACTTTGTTTATCACCATCTTTAAATAAGGATGAAATTAAAAAGTAATGCAGATAGTAGCCGGTTTTCCGTCGAGACCGAAAATTATACAACTCTCAGACGGACCGAAATAAACGGAGGCTTAATTAGGGGCGGGCGAGTTAAATTTAAACCTATTTAGAAATTGGAACTTTGAGCTCGGCCACGTGATTCCCGGCAGAGTTGAATTTAGACCACCCATCTCAAACCACGTGTTGTTGTACAAAATGACTATGCAATAGGATCTTGCATCTTGTAGCTAACAGACAACAACTGAGATCATTGAAATACTTAAAATTATCATTAAAAAAAGAAAGAAAAAAATATTTGGCGCTTTATTTGCAGGATTTGTTTATTAAAATTAATTGAGCCCTTCTAAATTGTTTTATATTACTGAAATACGAGTATTAGCTGATGTGGTAATTGTTTCTGTGGTACGTGTTCCAAATGTGGTAACATTTTGTGTTTTAGTGGGAACTGTTATATTACCCTTATTCGTATTATAACTTTTTGTAACTACTATACTTTTGACATTAGTTTCATTTCTAGCAATTAATGGTAGTGATGAAGTCAATGCATTCACTCTAGTGGACATCTTGTCGTCAGTGGCTCTTGGACGGATCGGTGGTAAAGATGAAGAAGTTTTGAATCTGTGAAATATTGAGATTGATGTATTACCAAATCAAATTATTTCTTCTAAAACCAGACGACGGCTATAAAAATAGCACAACAGATATAAAAAAATAGTAAATATTTATTCAATTATGCTATTTGAAACGCTTTAAAAATATGATGTACTTTGTTGACTATAATTTAATCTAAATTGTAATACACGCTATTGAAAATATTAGTATTATTATTAGTTTCAGTACCAGATTTATGACTAGTACTGAGGAAAGATTGTCATTGACAAGCTATCAATGAAATTCAATTTTCCAGACTGAGTGTCTTTCTGGAATACGGGTGTGAGGTGTGAGAGCAGTAGTTTAAAGGTTTTGCTCAGTTTTTATTTAGTGCCTAGATAATCTAGGTGACAGGACTGCGGAATTCAATACTTCTTAAGATTTTAACACTGAGATTCCCACTCAGGCTACCCGTCAGTAAAAGCCCTATTGCTATTATAGTTACTGTAATAAGCAATAAATCAATTATCATCGCAGTCCTCTGCTGAACATAAGCCTCTCCCAATGTTAGGAGGCTTTTGCCTACTGTTTGCACGCTGGCCAGACGGGTTGGTACAGGGTTTTATTTCGAGTTTTCCTTCTCTCACAGCGATATCGTCTGCGTTTTCCACCTCGCCTCTTACAACACCTTTCAGATGAGACGATAATGATGAGTAATCTTCTTCTCACACTAATCTAATGTAATAAGTAAGACTAAAAACTTACGGTTTAGAATATCTAAGGTAATTTAGCACACCTTCTTCAGGATCATCATCTCCAGTTAAACCGAGCAAAGATCTTATTATTAGTGCGTGAAATGTTTTATCAACGGTTGTATCATATATGACATTAGTTAATTCTCTTTCAAATGTCCAACCTAGTTGTGCAGAGCAACGGTGACATGTACACACTCGCCAGGAATACCCAGGAAACCAGGAGCGTCTACCAATAAACTTAGGTCCACGAGCAGCACAAGTAGCATTTTCGGTTGTGATTACTTCAAATACAAAACGGAAAGGGTTAATTAAATTTTGAACTGTAATATTTTTACCGAACATATATCTTTGTTCAACTTTAATAGCTCCTGGACTAAGTATATTAAAAATGGCAGATGTATCTCCTACTGCGGCGGTACAAAAACGACACAAAAGTACCGAACTATTCAATGTTTCCGCATTCATATAAACACGGCATAAAAAGTATGATAAAATAATAAATTTGAAAATATTAGTAAGAGCCATTACAGCAATTCTAACTGAAATAATTTAGGTTATTTGATAGGCTGTTTTCAAAGAAACACAAACAACAAAAGATTGATTTGAAGGCTCAATGCCTAATTACATTGGATAAACACTGCTTTTAATTACACTAGTCGCGGTTTACTAATTAACGTAAAAGCGCCTATTAACGACCCACCAAAATATGCATCCATTAACGATCCATTTTTAAAATCTTTCATATCAGACATAATATACGTTCCAGAAAACACATATCTTAAAAATTAGTTAGGTAATTTTGTTAGACAACGAAAATACTAAAGTTTGCATGTCTAAATTACCAGTGAAAGAAATAATTTGACAATAAGTGAGACGCGGCCGAAGCGGACGGACTTTCCATAGTAACGCGCCTCCAGCCACGTAAGTACACCTCAATTTTACTTAAGGAATATAACGTACTAAAAATGGATTTGTGTTCTTGCTACCCCATTACAACTGTTATGTATATATTTGTTTTCCAAACTAACTCATAATATTATGCTTTTTATTGGTTTTAATGTTATTAAATCATGTTTTAATTTGAGGCGGTAATAGAATTTATATTTCGAAACTAGATTCCAATAACGACCCATAGCGTTGTTAGAATATTGCAATATTCATACTTATTTCTATTACCGACTCACAGGTATGACGATATAATTCATATCCATATCTATACTTACATTATAAATGCGAAAGTAACTCTGTCTGTCTGTTACGCTTTCACGCCTAAACCACTAAACCGATCTCGATAAAATTTGGTACAGAGACATATTGAAGCATGGGAACGGGCATAGGTTTTTTTGTGAAAATGGGGGATGAAAGCGGAGAAATAGAGAACGAAAGTTCGTGATTTTTCAAGATATTGTGATCTGATTTGGTATAAAGATAGTTTAGAGCTTGTAAATGGACATAGGCTACCTTTTTTGCGAAAAGGGGGAAGAAGAACAGGGGATGAAAATTTATTTGAAAGTTCATGATGTAATTTCGTACAAAGATGGATAAGAGTTTGAGAACGTATATTATACGTAGTTGCTTTTTATTATTCACGGGAGCTGAAGACCCCCCCCCCGCCCCCCCTTTCAACCCCCGTGCATAATATATGGTGGTAATAGGGGATAAATTTATTTTTAAAGAGATTGACGTAAATTGGTTCAGAGGTAGACTTGACAATAATATAATTGCGAAATTAACTCTGTCTGTCTTCATTGTAAATCTTTTTAATGCTTATTTCGACGAATTCAATTTTACAACTCTTTATAGTTTTTTTTAGAATCATGGAGACCCAGAAGCGCAAAAAGTACATCTAGAAGCTACTTTAGGAGCTATAGATGAAGGGACCAGCATTTACGAAGCATCCAAGACCTATGGCATACCAAGAACAACTCAGCGTGACAAGATTTTTTTACCTGATTTCTAATTTCTAATTAGAATACCTATAGGAAATTAAGAAAAAAAAAATAATTATGTGAAAGTATAGTAAGTAAAAGTATGTGCCTTAAGAATTGCAATAAATAGTTATGATTATAATACAATAGAATTCACCTCGAAACTACTATTATTCCCTAATAAATACCTCAAAAACATTTTTCTTTCATTTAATCGTATATAAAAAGTAATCATTTCATAGTGGTCGGTAATAGAATCAGAAAAAGCGGTAATAGAATCTTGCTGCATTTTTGGGTCGGTAATAGAACCAACTGCTCTTTTGGATTAAGCAATTATTTAATAAATATTGTGTTATTTAATATTGAATTTGAGTACTGAATTTCAAAGAATACCTCGTTGAGGTTAATTATAAATTATAACATCTTCTATAACATAACAGCTTATAACTGTTTTTTTGAAGTGAATGCAAAGACAGCTTAAACTGGCGGTAATAGGAGCTTTTACGTTACGTCTATAAAGAGTCAGTGTTTTATGATCTTTGGAAAAACCTACTCATGTTCTCAAATGTTTTGTAATATGGCAGGATATCATTTAAATTATGTTACTAAAATATAAATAAACTTATTTAGGCAGAAACCACGTGTTTCCTCTTGCTACGATCCTGAAATATGCCTTTCAACGTTTCTACCTACTTTCATAATTATCTTTAATAAATCCCCCTTGATTGGGAGTACTCTACTTTTCCTGACCTTTGTCTAAAGGGGTTATACACAAGTTAATTAACTTATGTACTATGTGTTTATCTGCGCTTAGGCTGTAAAAGTACTGCTATCATCCTATTGAGTACTTTATATTGATTATCCTTAAGAGGAGGGAAAGGGCATCTTATTGTAAAGTTACCACTAAAATCAATGAGATATTGTTATTCCTGGATATATTTCTTTATTCTCAAACAAAATACAATGGAAACCCATAAAATAATAAACTGTTTAGTTAAGCACTTTTGACAGTAACTATATCTATGTTCTTGACATTTTCTTTATCAGTTTCGGTAATGTCACCTATTTCAGTACCAATATCTGTTCCTGTAATGGCACCTACTTCAGTGACGCCATCTGTACCAGTAAAGGCATCTGTTTCAGTAACCACACCTGTTCCAGCTACGATACCTGTTTTGGTAACTTCACCTGCGTCTGTAACGCTAGCAGTTCCTTTGACAATACCTTTTCCGATAGGACTACGTATTCTATGACGTGGGCGACCCCGAAGCACAACGATATTACCTTCAGCAATAGTTTCGGCGTCTATTGTAGTCTTTGTCTTAGTAACATTTTCGGTATCTTTTCGTGGTAATGCGTGTAAATTATCATCGGAGGTAAAAGGAGTCTTTGAGGGCGCAGGATCATCTCTGGCTCTCTGGCGAATATTTGGTAAAGGAGTGGTAGATGATTCTACCCACCTGTGAATAGTAATTATTATTATTTATCAAAAATACAATCCAAAAATGGAAAACAGGATAGCTACTTTGACCTAACATGTGGGTAGTCTAAGATAGATTTCATCGCAAGTGTTTTCAGTTTCTTGTCAATCAAGAAATAAAAGGAAAGAACGATATAGAATCTTTAAAGAACAACAAATAACAGTTTTTAAACAAAACTTATGATTTGCTTACATCATGGCTACAAAGCCATGCTGTAATCATATCATTGTTAATTCGAAGATTCGACAATTCGATTAGTGGTTATTCAGCAAGACTTTGCTATAGAGTTAATTGTAAATCTCTCTCATTTTATAAAGAATCTGTTTTGCACCCATGTAACGTGAAAAGAGGTGAGTGTGAAAAGACATAGAAACAGTGTTTGATTCAACATAGAACAAGAAATGTAACGCGCCACCGGAGGCGTGTTCGTTTCGGTTCAAGGTTAAAAATCGAAAACGTCTAAGTGAAACAGAAATTTAAAAGAAAGAAAAACCAAATACAGTGAACTTGTACGTGTGTCAAAAATTGGATTATTTTTTGTAATTCATAGGTAGGTACTGATTGCAATAACTATTCAAGCGCATGAGCTTATTATTATATTTACTGAAACAGTAGTCATGTTTTGTCGTAATCCTTTTCAGAAAGTACTTCACTAATCAATACTGATGAAGGTATGACATATGACATATCCCTAGTGCTAATTGAGCAGTCCGACGGGGGAAGTACCTTCGCCCTACAAAATACCGCGGCTAATTATAACCTTGTTTTCAGTTTCCGGCGGAGAGTTCACTGGAGAGGTTTTATGTTGTTGCACAGATAACACATAACTCTTACCTTCACTCTACACCCATCCCCTTTACATGATGGGCAGCACGAGTTTGACATCCCTGGCGTAATAAACATCCATAGGTAACAGTAACTTTCCATCAGGTTGGCCTTGAGAATGCCGCCAAAGTGGTATCATTCTCTAAACCTTTTCCCAACTCAATTGGGATCGGCTTGCCAGTCTAACTGTGATGCGGTTGAACTTCGATATTTCCCGTGAAGCGACTGCCATCTGACCTCCACAACCAATGGTCTGATGACCAATGGCGATGCCACCAAAGTGGTATAACAAATGGAAACTTTATATAAATACACAGCCTTGTTAGGTACATCTTACCCGCTCCCGTCTCAGCTTCTATTGTTAAATTCTGGGTAAAAGAAAGTTGGGACGAACTTAGCAAATAACGAAATATGTAACTCACTTTGAATTCGCTGGTTGAGGTGACGTCAACTCAGCAATTTGTTTATCCTCAGTTATCCCTAGTAAAGATGTCAATATCAACGCATGGAATGGCATCATCTGTTCAGTGTCTTCTATATCATTAGTCAATGCTTTTTCAAACGTCCAACCTAGTTGAGTTTCGCATTGAGTACATGTACATGCCCGCCAGGAATATCCAGGAAACCACGAATCTGCACGAACGTTTTGTCCTATATCCATACAATTCGCTTTTTTAGTAAGTAACACATCAAATATGTAGTGATATGGATTTGCTAATGTCTGAACTGTGATGTTCTTCCCTAATATATTCCTGTTTTCAACTCTAAGAGCTCCTTTACTTATTACATTGATACTGCGAGAAATATCTGCCACGTAGACGCCACAGACACGACACCAAAGCATATTAGTCTCGTTGACATGTTGCCTCGTTTTATTGATTTGTGCCATACAGAAATCGTCTATAATATATGTGAACAGAATACATTTTAAAATAAAAAGCAGACTCATCTTATCACCCTTTTTTCCAAAATCAAAAAAAGAATGTGTATAACTTATGCAAATTGATTTAGTATTAAAGCAAAACAGTGAGAAATCAATATTCAAATAAAGCAAAATAGTATCAATTAAAGGCTCAGTTTATAATCACATAATTTGTTGAAACATAATGTTTTAATTATAGCAAACGCGGTTTTCTAATTACATTTTGTAAGGAGTAGTATTTTACGACCCTTAGAATTGTTCATCTAAAATGGAACGTACTAAATCATTTGAGTTACCTACACATAAAATTTCAATTTCACTTTTCATTTTCTAATTCTATGGTTTTATTTGTAAATGATTTCACGTACAGCGATATTTACAATATGAAATATATTCCCTATCAGTCATCTAAGTATGAAAAGTCAGTCACGTAGTACCTACTCATAACTCATGATGCTTAGGTATAAAAGTTTATAGCTACCAAGTTTATCTTAGATAATGTTCCATATTCAAATCGATTTAGATTGGAAAATCTAAAAGCCCAAGACGATACTTGAACCCGCGATCAATCCTTTAATCAATGATCTTACCAATCGAGCTACATGGACTCGTATTGAGCGACCAATGCTTCCATCTCTGTAGATAGGAGGAGATATAATATATACATCTTTTTTAGAATATTAGTACTAAACCAAATACTATTGTCGATAAAATCTTTCGATTAAAACACATAACTTGTATTTAGAGTGGCTTGAAGAAGTAGTTTATAAAAATAAACTAACTAAACTAAAAATAAACATATTCTTACGGCCTCACTGATGATAAGTGTTTCCTAATGACACAACATAAGTACGAAACATCGTTAGCTTTCAAAATAAGAAAAACATATAACAGTTGCACCATTGGCTAGCACCATCAATGGTGCAAAAGAAACTAATATGTACCGTTTGCACACAATTTAGCTTCATTTGCACCATCAATGGTGGAAACGGTACATATCAGTTCTAATTGCACCATTAATAGTGCTGGCGAATGGTGCAAATGAAACTACACCGTTAAACATAGTTTTAACAGTATATCCGATGTTTCTTGCGTGATCCCCAAAAGTTGTAAAAGTAAACAGGCAAATCTTTGCGAAATTTAAGGGACCCAATTCCTGCATGATTACAACACAAAGCTATTTTAGCTGCGGTTGTATCTAGAGTAATTGTATTTCCCCAGTCAAGTGTATCCAATTTGTACAGGGATTTCGTTGTACTACTTACTTACCTTGATTGCCTAATACAGAATTCAGAATACTAATTAGCTTTCACTAAAGATGTTTCAGTTCTCATACGACATTACATCCGTAATTAGTGAGAAAATTTCACAGAATGTTTCATACTCAACGAGGTTCGTTTGTTTCTCATAAAGTGTCTTGTATCTACAAAAATAACTAAGGTTTATTTTTCAACTAAAATACAAATGTACAGTTGAATAAATTTCCTAAAAGCTCACCCATCAGGTAAGGGGGAGTAGCTACGACAACAAATGAAACAAAAGCCTTACGCGATCAAAGGGTGAAGGCGACGCGACTTAGCTATTCAGTTGCTTACCAAAGGAAAAATTCCACATATACAAATGCTATGAAAGTTTTAAGAATTACACACAGTTATGTGATTCTTTAGGTATGCTCGAGCACGAATGTTTCAGTCCTAGGGAAAAAGATTTAGTTGAATTGCGTTTTTTAAAATGTGTTATAATTATTTATTACTAACCACGGTATGGTTAATGGACTGCTGAGACGAGGTCTCCGGTTCGATCCCAGGTTTTACCATGGCACACACCAACGACTTTTCGATGCTTTTCGAAGCTATGTGTGTATTTATCGCAGGTTTATAAGTGCCCAGTTAATGGCAATAAGTTCGCCACCTATTACATTGGGACCTAAACATAAACTGGCGTAATGTGGGTGCTAGCACCTCTGCCTACCGCTTCGAGGATATAGGCGTGAGTTTATGTTTATGTTATAATTATTTCTTCTAATTTATTGTAAATTAATCATAGTCGTTTTGTTACAATCCGGTAAAGTGCTGTCCTTTTTGGACCCTCATATACTCAGTGCCGTTATAAGTAAACTAAATAAATTAAATTGAGTTCTTTAACAAACTGATAAAGTCGGTTTAGTCTTGATGGCACCGTCCACAGATCCACACAGTGCAGATATATTGCCACTCAAGCTTTCTCGTGTTCGAGTGCTATACCTACTGAAATGGAGCTTTCTTCAACTCACTGTTTACGAAATTTCACGAATAATGCAGGAACTCGGGTTTAAATACTTTTATACAAAAACAAAAAAGTTTGATAACAATTTTTTGATCGCAAAGTTATGAGAAAGCAAAGTGTTACTCGAAAAACCGAGATAGATAATGAAAACGTCTTATTATAACATAATTAAAAATGTGAAAGTTTGAATGCTAAGCGAATCCTAACGAGATTTGGCACAGAGATACCACATAATATCTAATATTTTTTTCGAGAATGGGATCATATAACTGCGTGATAGCTGAGTTTAAATGTGACCATCGATCGACTGGTGGCCGTTTTAGCACAGCTCTAGTTTGTGTGCCCATGTGCACAAGTTGTTACGTCCACACTCAACGTCTTGACCTGTACGGTACGGTTCACTGTTCAAGGCACAAATCTGGATGCACCTTAACATTGTCAATATTTGTATTAAAATACCTACACTTACCGCGAATGGAATAAATTACTTTAAAATATAAGAGTAATAAGGAGGGAGTTTATGTTCAACCTAACTCAAGTAGAGCTGAAAGTTTTCTTTACATTTTAACACATTTTGCCGGCGGCACTTTGTGTTTCACTGTTAGGTATTACGAGATTCTTTGTTCCTTTACAAACTCCTGTAATTATAATCACAGTTCATAAACATAATATTATAATATTACCAAATTCTAATACCTAAACTTATGTATTTTTTTTCCTACCAGTGCTTGTATGTGGAAAACTGATGAAAATGCAACGAAGTGTTTTTACTGGATTTGTAAGAGGGCTAAGAACCGAGCTAGCTTTAAAAACTCAAGGTTTACAGTTATACTCGCAAACTAAATGTTTCGTAATAAAGATTACTTCCATATTGTTTTCTTTTATTCAGGAACAAATACACACAATATACTTACAGGGGCTCCAAAAATTTTCCTGGACATTTTAAAATCTTTTGACAATTCAAGTGTAATTTAACCAAACTTAGATAGCGTTTAATAAAATAAACTGTGGATGTCTTGTTTCTTTATAAGAAAATAAGTAACCTCATGCAAGTGATATTCTAAACCTAATTCCATTAATAAGTAGATCTATTATCCAGTAGCTCCCCAAATATATGTTTTGCGATGTTTTAATAAGTGAAATGAGATGTTTTGACAGTCGGTTATTCTACATAAGGACTTGAAATCTTTTGATCTTTTATCGTTTGATCAAAGATGTACCAAGATACTAACAATTGATTCTTAGATTTTAAAATAAGCCAAAGGATGGAAGCCGCTTCATAAATCATTAATTTCTCCAATAATATTATTGAAGGTGAAACGATTCCATTTTAAAGACCCGTGTTTAATCATTTCTTTGAACAGTTGATGGTTATATTATATACACGCCCCCCGGCGACCTACAGCTATCGTCGTCCAGATTAATAAGTAGTTTCGAATAAATGTAGTATATTTGCCGAAAAAAGACAATATGATAAAATGAGAACTTTTTATTTTAACCAATTCCAAATAAGGATATGCGAAGCTTCCCAATATGTCTCTATAAGCTTGTTTTTTTTTTTTGAGGTTTCGAAGCATGAATAAAGAAATTTATGTAAACTACTGATCGCGGGTTCAAATCATTCACTTATTTCTATC
This sequence comes from Pelosia muscerda, assembly GCA_963691645.1. Classification (NCBI taxonomy): domain Eukaryota; kingdom Metazoa; phylum Arthropoda; class Insecta; order Lepidoptera; family Erebidae; genus Pelosia; species Pelosia muscerda. Next base: position 14,981,557 of record OY829100.1, read on the forward strand.
CCAAATCGTATTGTTTAAACGTGATTAAAAATATCGTGTGTTAAACGTGATTACAATAATTAGATTCTGTTCCAGTTGAAATAAACCAAAGTTGTGAAGAGGGCCTAGACAAAATGCATTCGCTCCGAAGCTACATTCGCCATCGCTCTGAAAATGTATGGGAATGACATTTGTTGTCGAAATCGGATTACATAACATTTCAACAACAAATGTCACTCTCATACATTTTTGGAGCGATGGCGATCGTAGCTTTCAAGTGAATGCATTTTGTCTGGGCCCCAAGGTCTGTTATAGAATATTCCTTACCTAGATACTCAACTCACCATAAGCAACAGACAAACAGAAAATTTTCATGTCAAAATAATACTAATTGTATAAAATTATCTATGCATAGAATACTTCTTTTAAAATTCAGCCGTCGTTCGCGTCCTGAAAATAAAATCAAGCGTGAACTTTAGATACAAGGGAATCTTCAAATTTACATTTTAACGTAGTTCGACTCTTTATTTTAACTTCGTGAAAAATAATGCAAATCAATTTTTGGACGAAATCGTGGACGAATTTTCTTAGTTGTGTGTATTTATGTAAATACTGTGTACACTAACAGCTACGTTATATATATAATAATAAATGCTATGTTTATGCTGCTATGAAATTAAAGAGATATTATTATTATTATTTCACTTTATTTCAAATTTCTTTACTTTCAAATCAACGAAAAATCAAAGAATCTATTTCGTTCATTCGGTTTAGACACATAAAGAGCACATATTAATGTCAAAGTTGCACAATTGTCAAAAAAAATATAATTTATAATAATTAAAATAGTAAATAAATCATTTGAAAATGATTTTTTCGCGGGTTCGATAGTTAGATCTAAGTACTGAGAAGAGATCAGCAAGAAACTCAGGTAGATTATCGATATACTTTCTTTTCTTTTTTAATGTGTAGTTTTATTTATTTATAGTACCTAAATAGGTACAAGAGCTAGAGATTAGGATGACCATGCATTTTTATCATCAAGATATTCGTCTACTTTTTATCTGATTATAGACGGTACCCGAGGTAAAACTGCGTGGCTGACGACAATGGGCGCAACTCACCTCCTGTAGGGTACCAAAATGATGTGGGCGTTAAAACAATTCAACCGAACCCTCCGCGAATATACAGCCGGCAGTCAGCATAAAAATGCTAAAGAAAAGTAACGGGGTGTGAGAGGCCTCATTAAATCTGTCCTACCCTTTATGCATGCGACTTACAATAAAAAATCCGAATGTCTGACTAACACGATACGATGTCAGTCTCTAAGGGTGTGAGACCAAAGGAGCGGGCTTGAAAAATTCAGTTTGGTCGGCAGGAATGTTTTATTTAAGGCAGTGCGCAGTGCGGCCCGTTCAAATATTTAGTAACGACCATTGAGGCGAAACGTTACCTTTCTCCATACGACAGAGAGTATTTGACACGGCTTTTACCTTAGAGGCATATCTCACAATAGCGTGCCGGTTACACTATGAAGATTTTTTGGGGTTAACAAGGGTTGCTTTGTGATTTATGAATATGTAATATAATTTTAGTACGTTGTAGTTTGCTATGGCTTTAGTGTATGTTACGAGCTGAACCTACAGTTACTAGAGTTCGCAATACTGGTGTTTTAACCAAACCAATAAAAATACTAAACCATCCTCCTACCTATGATTCTTCTAGAGGTTGTATGGTCAGACGACAGTCACAACTAAATTCAAGATAAACCAAAGGAGAGAATTGGAGCCCGTATAAATATTTCAAGCTTTAGATACACGCTCAGTACCGCTGGGCTATTAAGGACATTCTTTGTTTTTAAATCCTACTAGGATATTCCTATGGAAGTTTGTGACTGCGACGAATCGGCTGCAGCTAATCTGGACTGCGGCGAATCTGATCCTCGATTCTACTGATGACCTGAGACTGAGTGACTTGACACTGAGATTATAAAAATTGCCAATAAATTTTCGGCTTGTGTACATTAGTTAACAATTAATACCATCGGGGTCCTGGATAGGTACTTGTTATTCAGCGGTAACGGCTGAACGGATTTGGTCCTATCGGCTGTACGCATATGCTACTTTTATTCCAGGAATAGATTCCCAAGGGAACGAGATCAAAATTTTATCCCAACGAAGCCGTCGCCATCAGCTAGTTACAGCTAATTGAAGTCTGCATACTGTATACTATACGAACAGACAATAATAATAAATAATGGACACAGAGACCGTCACATACCCACGGAACGTGACTGGTATACTGAATTACATACATAATGTACTAGCAACGATATATTCATTGGGGCTGTCTACGAAATTAAATTTTACTTTTGCACACTTAGTGCTTAGACATTGCTGGTAAGTATAATGGCTTGAGCTCATTTTCTTTTTTCGGTTCGACTTCCTCCTTGAGAAGAAAGCCTACTTCGACCTTCAATCAGCAGACCCACCACAAACTCCTAAAACTTGATTTACTTTTGGAAGTTTACGCGAATGTCCCACATTAAAATGAAAATAGTTTTTACGGATTCATTCGCGATATATTTGGTTTTACATTTAGTCCCACTTCTTCTTCTTAAAATGGCTTCTTTTGCAAGCAGATTCGCCGCAATTTTGCCAATATCAAGTGGTAAATGAATTACAAAATTATTAATGTCGAAACGCCAATGTCAAGTTCGGGGAAGATGGACTCTGATACCCTTTAGTCCCACGAATCGCCTACTTTTCAGCAGCCATGTTCGCTTTTTAAAACATGTCAATATTTGAACAATACACAGTTATATTTGCAGTTAATGATAGCGAGAGTTGTTCAATTTGACCTTTCTTAAGAGTTGAGAGAGTAGACATTCTTTGTCTGGGTCTCAAAGGTTGCTGGGGCCCAAAACATGATAAACTCTGAAATGACGCTTCTTTGTTATACTCCTACTATAATAAAGTAAAGAACTCTAACCTAAGACGATAGACTAGGTTACCAGTCTTCCGATTGGAACTCCGATGAGTCACATCTCTCATTGAAAGTTTATTAAACATCATACGTACAGCCCAGAGGATAAATGATTAACACCTTTAATGATTTATCCCTTTTGGGTTTCCCAAGCGCTTATAATATGGGATTCTTCAAGAAGGGAATATTAGAAGATTCCTTCAGGATCCGCCGCGCGAGACTGAGGACCCTGTTATTGCACACGTCCATACGCCACGGTAACCATTTACCATCATGTGACCCGTGTGCTTGTCTGCCACCTAAGTTGTATAAAAATCCTATACTGTAAATCTAGTAAATATTTATAAGATACTTTCTTATTATATTGGTACCTACTCTGCGAATTACCCTTAAACCTAAGTAGTGAGACTAAATTTCCGAAAAACTATTTATTTGTAAATTACCAGATCCCATTACAATTCCGAGGCTCTTACATTAAACCAGCGACGTACTTTGCTGCCTATCCTCAGTTGATTACCATGTAGTTTCTGTTTTAAAGTCAATAAATAGACTGGAGGTTGTTTTACGGGTACAAAGGATATAAAGAGAATGATGGCCAAATGGGGTGCTTTAGAGGATTCATCTGAGTTTTACGACGTGTGTCTGTTATAAAATGGTCATAGTATCAACAAAACATCATAATATTTACGAGTAGATATTTTAACACAGTTATATACGACCTTATTTCATAAGTTTACATATATTTAGGTCCCACTATATATTTATGAATATTATATATCAAAATGTACTTATTTCATTCCATTATCAAATCTGTCTACGATACTAATATGCATATACTTTAAATATGTAATATGCAAGGTTTTTAAAAAGGTGACTGCCATCTGATCATTCAGTCTGTAGAGGATAAACTGCGGCAGAGCCTCGGCCTTCAATCCACAAGGATTTTTGAGTCTACGAGAAATTGAAGTTAATTAGCATTAGTTCAGGCTCGGCGCCTTTTTCCCTCTCAATCGAGATGTTGCCGCCTATGGCCAATACTTGCTGTGGCGGAGGTTGCTCTATAGAGGGTAGGTAGTTCAAAAGATTTACCCGTCATAAACAGGAGCACATTCCCCATTACGTCCTATGGTCATCCCTACCTGTGTGTCCCATGGTCAGTACTGCGCTCTGCTTAATAGCTAGCTAAGGGCACGGTGGAGAAAAGGTAGTGGGCGCCTTGGGCGGGCTGATCAGCTGATCAATGCCCCTACACTGCCGATGGCGAACGGCACCCCGTTCTCCGTGAATTCGGTGCCCTAAGATCCAAGATCTATCCAAGATTTATCCCATAAAATACACATATGTACGCACAAAAATGTGATAGGTACTGAGTATAAATACAATTGATCTATAATATGTGAACAATTTCAGTGCTAAACTACCAAAATTATTCACATATTGTAGATCACTGAACACGGAAGGTAATCATATTTCACAGGATGCGGTATACGAAGTTGTGGTTTAATACGGAAGTGTCGGTAATGTTATGTCACAAAATACGAGATCGGTAAGTGCATATCCTCGATTAAACTCACGTGGTCTTAGCAATTAAGAGCACCCATTTCAAGGGTTGTTATATAGTTGAATTCAAAACAACATTTAATAAAACCGGATTTATCAGAGCCATTGACTAGAGAGAAGAAGAAGGGTTGTTGTTTACTATCAATTAGAAAATGCTATAGTTTGCACTCCATGATGCGCACAGCGATACGGAGGGAGGGTACCGCTCCCGTACTTCATTATTCTGTGACCGGTCTATCCCTTAGTCCAGCACCCATAAAAAGAAAATATTTTACTTTGTTTATATTATTTACGAAAGTCTGTTCCGGTTTCATAAAATTATAACTATGAACTATTTGTTAAAACGTAAACCGAACACTTCGAAGAATAACTGCAAGTACATATCTATATAGGTTTTCATTTTAAATACCTTTCAGCCTTCTTCATACGGTACGTTGAGTTAATATGATTTTGCCATCGCTGCCAATTTCATTAGCAATTAGATGAGAGGGTAAAACTGGCAGAACGACACGATGAAGCGAATACCTGGACCCAATCATGCGTGTTATTGGGCACCGACCTGACGCTAATGCGGGTCTTTATACTTATATATTACTAGCTGTTGCCAGCGGCTCCGCCCGCGTGGATTTCTGATCCCGTTCCCGCTGCTATTTGTTCACCTTTTAAACCTTGTCTGGACTTTCAAGACCAAAATTAGCCAAATCGGTCAAGCCGAACGTCGCCGAATGTTATGGCGTGACAACGGAAAACGGGTTTCATTTTTATATATATAGATTATAAAAGTACGTACCTATTAGTTTTTTAGGTGATGATATGAAGTACCTACTAGGTAATGACAGCCTCTGTGGTGTGACGGTAGTGAACGCAACTGCTACGTAGTAGGGGCAGGTTCGATCCCCGCTCAGTGCAAATATTTTATGAATATTGCTATTTGCACTGGTCTGGTCGTGCCTCGGAGAGCACGTTAAGCCGTCGGGCTTGGTTGCCAAACGAAAATCTATGGCAGTCGTTACGGATAGTTGGAGCCCTCAAATGGCTGATTAGTCTAACTACATTAGTCTACTTTCGTTATCCCCTATTTGGTTGTGGAGGTCCGATGGCAGTCGCTTCAAGAAAAATATCGAAGTTCCGTCGCATCATTGTTTAGACTAGAAAGCCGCCTCCAACTAAGTTGGGAATACGCTTGCTCAGAGAATGACAATGACGGTGATGGAGGTAATGCCGGTTATCGCATCTTTTGGCCATACATACCTACGTAAGATTATAAGTCTGACCTAAGCCCTTTCAAATAAACAGACCGCATCAAAATCCGATTAGGTACGTAGTAGTATTTGCGTCAGGACACAGCTACTTTATATAGAAAAGATCTGTTTGTTTGTACTAAAAATTTATTCAAAGTAGCTGCCGGTGAAAGATTATTTTATTAAATTCTTCTCTACTATGCCCTTTGCTAGACAGAGGGACATGTGAAATATCTGAGACAAGTCTCCGAGTAGCCCTCTACAAGGGAGCTCCAGTCTCGGGAGGAATTTGCCATAGGCGGCATTGTCTCTCTTAGGAGGAAGATAGGCGCCTGCTGTCTCCGTAGCCCAAAGCATAGAGCCCAAAGCGTATCATGTGGAGGTTCTGACACCACAGACTAAATATCCTATCACAGACTAAATATCCTATCATAGACTAAATAACCTATATCCTCCTTTTTGATTTTTTTGCCACCTTGATATGACGCCCAAACTCTCCCCGTATCATTTAGATACACACTATAAAAATAAGTTGACCTATTTATCCAAAGAAATGTGCCGGTTTATTTAATTTAATTATTCCAACAACCGAAAGTCTTTGATTCCTACCTATAATTAAATAAATAATTTAATCTGAATCATTGTTTGTAACTGAATAGAAATATCAAAATAATATTTAGGTATAATTATAATGAAATACAACCCTCTTATCTCTGAACCCAATAAGTGTTGCTATAGTGACAAGGACGCTGAGTGTGCTTTCTGGATGAGCCACGCCTCGTGTTTTTACCCGACTACGGTAAAGCCAAAGAAGTGTTATGATTTTGACAAGCTATGTTTGTAAGTATGTATGAAGATATGTAGGTTCATAACTCTTCAACTGCTATTTAGAATTGAACAAATGAGGTATCGTTCTGAATATGAATAAAACGGCGCTGTAAAAATATGAAACAAGACTTTCAAGTTACTGCAAGAACGTTACCTACTGTAGAAGCAAGATAATAATGAACGCATAGACTCTAGATGCCTCTGTTGTATGTTGACAATCCTATCATACGAAACGATACTGTAGTTTGTACACAATTTTCACGGTGCCTACAGGGATCAGGGATACACATATTCAAGTATAAAAAACCGTAAATCATCAGGGGCCCTGTGCTTGTCTGCCACCTAAGTGGCATAAAAAATGTGTTTAAGTGTTATGTAATTAATTAAGAGTGGACCTATATTTAAGAAGTAAAAATTTAACTATCAAACAGTACCTATTGTCACCGTTTTTAACAGCAACACGCACTATTTAAAACAATTACCCATTAAGCCTGGGTGGCACGATCTTACTTTAACATTAACAGTGCAGTTAAAGTACCAGTGAGGTATAAAACAGGTTGCAATATTTGACAATTATGTAACATGACGCTAACTATAACCGACCACTCTCAAACGTCAAATTCTATCAAAATGGTAACTTTAACCGAGCTACTAAATACTCTGGTGCAACACGTTTAGCCAAACCATTAGAATCAATGTTACTGTTACTGTTAAATTTGACGGAAACCTTAACTTTAACAGGTAGTTGGTGCAACTAAGCCTAAATTAAGTAGGTACGGATTTTCAATAATTCTTGTGTGAGTCGATAAGTAGGTAGGTAAGTAGTACAATTATGTAACATGACGCTAACTATAACCGACCACTCTCAAACGTCAAATTCTATCAAAATGGTAACTTTAACCGAGCTACTAAATACTCTGGTGCAACACGTTTAGCCAAACCATTAGAATCAATGTTACTGTTACTGTTAAATTTGACGGAAACCTTAACTTTAACAGGTAGTTGGTGCAACTAAGCCTAAATTAAGTAGGTACGGATTTTCAATAATTCTTGTGTGAGTCGATAAGTAGGTAGGTAAGTAGGTACGCATTGGAAGTTGGAACAACTTGAATTTTACTGAACTGTGTCCATGATTCTTTTTAATTTCACTTTTAGGTGCATCACAAAGCAGTTTATGAGGTCGCAACCCGTACAACTTCTACCTTGAAAAGAATAAACAAAATCAGATAGGAAACTGAACTTTTGCTCTGAAACTTTTTAAATGTGTAAAGTTCAATACAGGGTGTCACACGAATTTAAATTTTCAAAGGAACTTAGTTGTACAGCCTTGTGCAGCAGAAACAACGCTTGTTTGCTGGACAAAGTTCCATGCAGACTGCCTGTAGTCTTATGATATGATATGATTGACTAGCAGATTCATTATTACGTACTTACCTATGTTTATTATGATTGATAAATGATAAAGTTGAATCTGTACCGACTAGATAGGTATTTCAGGTTGGTTTATCCGAACTACATTACCTACTCCTATTGAAAATATATCTAGGTGCTGACAGGTACCTAAACCTTTTTACGAGTTCATTAATCAGCTCTGAAAGTGGATAGAGACGCTGGATACCTTCGGATCAAGACAAGTGGCAATAGTTTTGTAGAATGGAATAGAATTGATTGATCAATATGGAACTGACATTCGTTCACGCTTGTCATAAATGTCATTTACGTCAAAATACGTGTCAATTCTTTACATTGATAGATTCTATTCCATCCTATTCTATTCAAAACGATTTTCAACGTATTGCCTCTTGGCTAGGGCCCCTTGCTACCTGTCAATACCTTCACCCTAACCTTTCTTGACTACAAATGTATCCCCTTAACTTAACGATTAAATTGGATTGAATTATTAGTGAATTAGCAAGCACGATACATTCTAATTTACATTATCCCATTCTCCAAATCCCATTAACCTAACCTAACGAGACTCGAATACTTAAGATGATTACAGAAAAATCTTGCATCACTATCGGAGACCATGGATGGGGATGAAAAGGGAGAAAAGAAAGAGGGAAATGGAAGGAATAGAATCAGAATCCGAGTTCAGGTCTTCGGGCTTTTCCTCCTCCACTTCGCACGGTTGAGGCGTCCATGATAGTGAAACCATTGGCATGCACCAAGTCTTCTTGGGCTTACGCCTCCTACCGGACCCCGGTTAGGACAGACGCCTTTGCTAGACATTTGCCACCCAAAATTAAGATGTCCTTAAATATCCTATTATAGGTGCGTCCAGACGTGCGTGCGTCCTATTATAGGTGTGACATGAACAGCAGTCCGGATAGCGTGGCATCAAGACATAACTTTGAGTGTGGACGTAGCAACTTGTGGCACATGGGGGTTTCGTTTAAGCTCAGCTATCTCGCAGCTGAATACCTACGCGGTAAAATTTTACGTAAATGTAGACGCGGCATAAGCGTATTTTTCTGCTCTCATTTGTACTAGTAGGTAGGAATACTTAGCATATTCCTATAACTCACGAACTTACGCATATAACATATATATCGAAGTTGTCCATATGAGCACAAATATATCGCAAAGTCTTGTTAGGGAAGTGATTAATCACGTCTCATCCGCATCTGTCGTATTACAAACTTCGCACTTGTTAGTGGGTTTCGGAACCCCTACTTGAGGAAGTTTGTTTCTTAATTACTCATTGCTACAAACGATGATTGCTATTACAAAACTGTAAGTGCTTTTATTGCTTGATTACTTATATATTTAATTAAATTAATCTTTTTAGGTAGGTTCGTTTTATATCATAGACATTAGCACTTAGCAGTCATGTTTTATACTTAGTTACGCAGGAGTGTTGTAGGAGTCTTTATAAGTGCCTGGTTAATGGCAATAGGCTCGCCACCTATTACATTGGGACTTAAACAAAAACTGGCGAAATGTGGGTAGGTACTAACACCTCTGCCCTTCAGGATTATAGGCGTGAGTTTATGTTATGTTATGTCGTAGGAAGTAACTACTTACCAATCTATAAATCAAGCGAGGAAATATTTGTTTTTTAGTTTGTTTGTTTGTAGAAATAGGCTCCGAAACTACTGCACCGAATTCAATTCTTTCACTAATCAAAAGCTACAATATCTAGGAGTAGCATAGGCTATATATCATCACGCTACCATCCAAGGGAGCGGAACAATAATCTGGTAGATTTCTATATATCTGAATAGATCGAGAGAATATAATATAGGTATAAAGAATCTAAATAGATCCGGTAGAGTTCTATATCGACGGGTGCAAAGTGAATAAAGTCAACTACAAATTCACGATTTTCTTTTTATTGCATTTTCGTACTAATCAAATAAGACTCCACAACCTGGCATATTTGGTTTTGGAGATTTCATTATATTTCAATGAATTTTTAAAAGTATAAAAAGCCATCTACACTCAATTTTGCAAATAGTACGAAGGTAATGCGACCAAGTAACGTTGGTCGTTTTTGCGCGGGGCGCGGCGGCGGACTCCGAGCGTACACTAAATGTCATCAGGCAGTTGACTTACTTGTCACCGGCGCGCATACGTTATAAGTTTTTAAAAGCTTTTATGTATATCGGCAACTATTTCATGGTGTGCTTTTAATTTCTATTTGCATCACTCTTTAAACGCACATACGACGCATTAACGACCATCTGCCAGTTGACTCTTTCTACTTCGCGGTCAATTAAATTTACGTCGGTTAACTTTATACAAAGTATTTATCACGTAGTAGGATTTTCTGTTTAATAAACGACCTTATAAAAAAGAAACTGAAAGTATTGTAACTGCAATTATATTCGCATGATGATTTTGGGCTACTAAGCCAATTTACAAAATTTTGTTATGAAAGTACGAAGCATAAAAAGTTATCTGCAAAATTACTTTCTGTAGTGGATATTTTATAAATATATATTTATTTATAAGTGGCCTGAGAACAATTGAGATCAGTCAAATAAAGAAAAAAACTATTTATACACGATATTAAAAGTCCCGAGCATATACGACCAGCTGGTAGTTGGCTCAGTTAGCGTTTTATAAAGTTCGTTGTAAAAACAGCTATCTACAAAATCTCCTAAATTGTTAACAAATTAGCTTAATTAACTTAATATAAAAATAAATAAGAGTATAAATAAATTATGATAAAATTTTCAGAAATATTGGCCCACTCATTAAGAAAATAATACACTTTTTCGTTCTTTTCGCTCTCCTGTAAAGTTGCTATTATGCAGATGCCTCTTTTTACTTTGCACCCGTCGATATATTGACGGTAATATCGATAACAATTTCCGTTTTCATGACAACAATTTGGTAGGATGTACTAGAAAGACGTTCGATCCCTATGGACCACTCAAGATATCCACCAAGGTGATCAGATAGGAATTTCATTCCTATCAAACCACCTCCTGTTCACAGGGGTGGTCAATTAGGAATATTTTGTAGTAACCTACTACCTTGTTTTTCTGGGTGGGTGTTTGCTTCCAAATTGTTGATGGAGCCCTGTGCACCTAAAAATTACAAATGAAAGGCGTTTTTCAATAGAAAATTCTCTTATTTTATTCTCTCTTATATCAATTAAATTCATATCACATTATTTGCATTAATAAACTTAACAAACACTATTTATTGGCCAATTGTTCTAAAGCTGCTGCTATCCTGAAAAAAAGAAATCAGTTATTAGCACACTTCTAGGCATGTCCTACCCAACAAAGGTAGTAAAACACACTCAGTAAAAGAAAAGTCTTTTCTGAAGTTGAGAGATTCTACACAACTTCTGAGTATGGGTTTGTATACAATCCTCAGCACTTATGTTTGCACCAAGTCAAAAAAGTTAGGATGGGCAAAATTTTCATTAAAAAAAAATTAAAAAAAATTTGCAAGCTCTAAAAGCAGTAACCTCGCGACAGAAAAATCAAAGTAAACCAATTATATGCTACAATTTATTACCAGAATTATATCAAAGTTAGATAGGAAAAAGTGAATGCTTCGACGGGATTTGAACCCGCAATCTTTCCCTTACAGGGGAGAGTGCTCTGGCTGCTTAGCCAGGACAACCATCTTTGGGCCGATGGTGGGACCCATCTACCGACAGTCATACTAACTATCGGTCAATATGAATGACACTGCAGGAATTTTTAAATCATTGTGTTTTGATAACTCCATCCCATCAAATATACCTACTTGTCCCGATAAAACATTCACTTTTTCCTATGTAAATTAGATTTGTCAGCATACTAATTGAGTTTCAAAATTTTCAGTTCACTAGAATTATAGGTGTATAAAATGTAATTGGTATGAACTTTACCTGGACAGCACCTCAATTTTTTGTATTTTATATTCTCTTTCCAATTCTAATTTATCTCTTTCTATTTTCACAATTTCTTCATCAAAGGACACTGAAAATGGAGAAATGTATCTAATGAGAAATTTGTATATTCTTTTAACCATTAAGATTTCTTTTTTTACATCAGAAACACACTCTCTTTTTTCTGATATAAATGTAATGAAAAAGTATTGTACAAAATTAGTAATATTTATCCATTTATGAAATTAAATATTATGACCATCTGCTCAGCATCTGAAGTTTTCAGAACCACTCCACTTTTAAGTCTTCAGTTCCCCTGCATCCAGGTATCAAACTGACTATAACCCCATACTGTCTCAAATACCAAGTTGTAAGTTTGTACCCCATACAATAAAGGTCTACCCCACTCAACCCTACCTACCCACATTAAGTAAAGCCTAAAACAATGATGCAGAAGTTGCCAATATGAATTCTATACAACAGTACAATAATACCATTTCTTTTCTTAGAAGATTCATCCAAATCAGTTGGTACACTCTCTACAGATTCATTCTGTCCGTCGGAACTCGTGCCCATACTTGTATCACAAAGAGATTGTTGTTGCTTCTGTGCTCTTTTCTTTGTATTCCACTTTAGATAGCTCCATGTCTGAAAAAAATAAATAAGTACACATTAGTATTACCTACTGCAACTGTAAGTACCTACTGTAAAATCCACTAGCAACACAGTAAAAAAATTATATATTAACTCACCTATATGCCTGTACCTACAACTCATGACACCATATTAAGGGTTCAAAATACATTTGAATAGATCTTAAAATACATTTGAATAGAGCTTAGAATACATTTGAATTGGGAATTAAAATTAAGATAAATATGTACAAACAGTAAAAAAAAAATGTATTGTACCCACAGTTAAACTTACCTTTTTCCATTTGTCGACAGATTTTACTGCTCCGCCCATAGCATTGAGTTTCTCTGTTAATTCTTGCCATTGGGCTTCCACTTCTTCTCTTTCCAAGCCCGAATTTGAGACTCCTTTGCCAATATCTGGATGTTTTCTCATAAACTCCTTTACAGCCCTGACTTGAGAGCTGGTTACATGTTTCTTGATATCCATTACCTAATAAATATTTACAAGTCAAAAGAAAACATTCAATACTCTGAAATCTTAGATATAGTAAGAATTTCACTCATCATTAATGGTATAACATCAATAATCTTAAACAACTTGGACAAAATACACACAACACAAACCATATAATAATAATAACAATAACGCGTTTTGTTGTTTTGTTTTCACACAGTTAAATCAAGAGTGAAATTGAAACAAAACGCACTAAAACCGAAATATCAATATCATTATGACATAATACTGTCAATGTCAAATGTCACTACTGTCCATTGATGTATAAGGGGGGGATGGGCCCTACCTACAAAACGCTGTGTCCTACCTACGTTCCATTTTTATGAATGGACGTTTTACTACGTTAGTGCTGTGCCTTCTACTATCGCAGTAGTGGTCGATTTATGTATACTAATACGATTGGGTTTACTTATCTTTTAACGTGTATTAACTTAACAAGACCGGTAACATGCTACACTTATGAGATAATATTATTATTCTTATTTCCTCTTTATTTTATTTACATACATAATCCTTATATTTTTAAATACATAAAAAAAACCAAAATTAAACATATTTAAAAATATAAAAAATAGTAGCCCACCGGTATCGGGTACAGGGACCAAGCTACCGGAGGTTAGGGCTCCAGAGAGAGGAACCTCCTCACAATACGTGCCGTGTCGAGGAGTACTGCCTTCTGCATCAAGCCCTTGACCCAACTGCCTAACGCGAGCCTCTTGAGATGTTGGTCGAGGCTCTTGGCAATCAATCCGTGAACTGATACGACAATCGGCACAATAATTGCTGAATCAACATCCCACATGTCGACAACCTCGTGAGCCAAGTCCAAATATTTTATTTGTTTATCTTTTTCGGCTTTCACGAGATTATCATCATGGGGAATGGTAACATCAACAATTATTGCGAGACGCTCTGATCGATCAATCACCACTATATCAGGCTTATTGGCTACAATAGTCCTGTCAGTGATGATTGATCGATCCCAGTACAATGTGGCACGGCCATTTTCAAGAACTGGGTCGGGCACATATCTGTAATACGGCACCTCCAAATCTACAAGATTGTACTTCAGAGCAAGTTGCTGATGAACGATCTTGGCCACTTGGTTGTGTCTATGCAAATACTCTCCGTTGGCAAGACGAGAACAACCAGAAATAATATGCCTCAAGGACTCTCCAGGACGATGACATGCCCGACATATGTCAATCGTACCATCCTTCAAGATATACCTCCGATAATTATTCGTCATAACAACTTCATCTGTAATTGCACAGACAAAACCTTCGGTTTCTCCAAAGAGATCTCCGAAACGCAACCAGGACACAGATGATTTTAAATCTACGTCGGGCCCATATAAGGCCCGATAAAATCGTCCATGTAGCTCTTTGCTCTTCCATACTTCCTGACGATCGGTGATGCTGAGAATTGCAGGTCTATGCCAGTTCTCTTTAGCCAGAGCAAGAGGAGTTAGTCCGTTGTCTATTGCCACTACATCTCGGTGCACATCCTCGTCAACATGCAAGAAATATTCTCTAAGGTTGTATATCTCACGGTTGTGTAGAGTCTTGGCGTTTAAAAAACCACGACCTCCACACTTCCGTGGGATATACAACCTCATTACTGATGACCGTGGATGATGCATCCGATGTGCAGTCAGCAACGTCCGGACTTTTCTATCCAGGGCGTCTAGTTCGGTCTGGGTCCATCTTAGTATGCCAAAGGAGTATACTAAGACTGGCATGACCCAGCCATTGTAGGCGCGCACCTTGTTACCACCTGATAAAAGACTTTTTAGTACTTTTTTCAGGCGGCCAAAGAAACGATCCCGCAATGTCTGTTTCATAACAGTCTCAGTAATACCTAACCCTTATGACATACCAAGATATTTATAGGTTTCAGTTGCGGAAAGAGACCTCAGCCATGTAGAATCCGAAAGTTGAATTCTTTCAGATTCCACAATCCCACCCCTTTTTACATGCATGACCGCACATTTGTCTACTCCGAACCCCATTCCGATAGAGTTACTGAAGGTTTCAGTTACTGTAAGTAACTCTACTATATATATTATATATATTATATTATATTATTATTATTCTTATTTTTATTATAATTTATAGATTTCATACTATTCCAAATGACTTTTATTTTTCATGAATCATACACGTAAACACAACAAAACACAACCGGGACCGAGATAAATGCAATATTCTCTTGCACTTCATGCATTTGCACAACTTACTAAGAAGTTATGCCGTCACTCACACAAAAACCGTTTTCTAGCTGCTCGTTTCAATTTTCGAAATCAAATATCTTCAAAACTGCATATTTGTGTTAAGAAAATTCACTTTAACAATTCTTCATAATCATTATGGATATTAAATTTTAAATAAGCAGTCATCGGCTCATCGTTCGTCGATAATTCTTTTTCTTGAAGTACGTCACTAGTATGCTTGTTGTAGTAAAAGACTAGAAAAAAATATGAATGACGGGGCGCAAAGCATTCATAGATTTTGGTGACCTTGGCACGCTGTTCTTCCTTATAATAGTGCGTTAGGGCCGCCCTGTGCTACTGTCCTTAGCGTACTTTTTTGGGAATTTAATTATGAAATGGTACACCATTGCTGTGAATTTTCCATCAAATTCTCAAAGATAGGGGAAATTCATTTAATTTTAAGAAGCTACTAGTGGATTAGAACATTATAATGTAATAAATAATAAACAATTTGTTTTATATTTTATTTTTGTGATTTCATTGAATTTAGTAAATAAACGTAATAAACTCTCTCTTTCAGATCAATTATTTATTATAGGATTTATGTGTTGTGTTTGTCGTAGCATCCCTAATACAATACGCTTGTGTGTTTGTCTGTACTTACTTGTCAATGTCAAAATCAGCTGGCCGTCTGTAGATTCCATACATAGATAGACACATATTATTTGTTGTATAATGTTCATCAAATCATGTCTAATATCATATTAGACCTATTAGTAATATGTATATATAAATCTATGGAACAATTGTAATTGTGTCACTTTGTACAAAAAATTCTAGAGCAGTGTTTTTGTAGGTTATTATTAGAGAAGAAAAGAGGCCATATCCCTCATATAAAGAAACAATCAATATATTCAATATATTACATATAATAAAGAGTTAAAATGTCATTATGGTCTTGGGTAAGAGCTTTTATTATTATGCAAATTCCATAATGTAACTAATCTATACCCTTGCATTGCAACTGCTGTAATCCTTAAAGTGCTATTATGTTAAGTAACACTTGATTGGGACTTGCTAGTTGCTACTGAAACTTCAGTACCGCCAGAAATTGACCGATGATACCTGGGCTCTATTGAAAGTCTACAAAATCTAAAACGGCTGTGCTTATGGTACTTTATTAATATTTTAAACTCTTGATTTTCAGGGTGCTAACTCACATGGGCAATTGGGTCTGGGTACTGTGAACGAACAAGTTGAAAGCCCAACAAAAGTAGATGATATACATCTCTATGATAATAAAGTAAAACAAATTTCCTGTGGAGGTGGACATACTCTTTTGCTAGATGACGCAGGAAAGCTTTACTGCTGCGGTTGGAATAAAAAATTGCAATTGGCAACACAAGATGAAGTAAATACTTTTCATAGAACATGGAAACTAAGTGGTATAACATTCACCAATATTGCTTGTGGCTGGGACTTTAGCTGTGGGGTAACCGATGACCATTTCTTATTTGTTTGGGGTTCAAACAGTCATGGTCAATTAGGGTTACCTAAAGAACACTTTGTTGAAAGCATGAAACCTATTAGATTAGAAGTTATAGCGAAGCTTGTGTCAATGGGACTTAGACATACAGCTATTGTTAATTCTAAGGGACAAGTTTGGACCACAGGCTGTGGGAGACATGGACAGCTTGGACTTGGAAGTGATGTGCTATCAAGTGATAGGTTTCAGCGAGTGGAAGGTGTTGGTAAAATATCCCACATTGCTTGTGGTCAGAATCATACAATAGCGTGGTGTTCTGAAGAAAGAGCTCTATATGTTTGGGGTGACAACAAATATGGCCAGTTACTTCTATGTTCAGAAAAATATAAAAAGTTATATAAACCTAATAAAATTGATATAGATGTTAAGCAACAAGTGAAGAAACTATTAAGTGGTTGGACAAATATTCTGCTGTGGTTGGAAAATGGAGTAATGTTAACTTGGGGCAGGAACAACCTTGGACAATGTGGGACAGAGAAGGAAATACCTGTTGGGCGTTATACACAAATTTCTTTACCAGGTATGTATAACAACCAAAAATAAATATTCAGCAAAGGAGATAGGTATACACATCTTTATATTAATATGAAAATGTGTATACTTATATCCTTTGCTGACTGTACTTGAGCCTGCCAATACAAAAAAATATCTTAACATAACACAGCTATTTCTTTGATTGTGTTTAAAAGTCAGAATACTTCTGTATTCTGACATTCAATATAAAAATATTATGTTACATTTTTATTGTATGGAATAATTGTTTTGCTAAATGGTTACAATATTTTCAGATAACAGACAAGTTAAGGATGTAGCATTAGGGTCAGAGCACACTATTTGCTTAGCAACTGACAACACTCTTTGGGCATGGGGGTGGAATGAGCACCGTAATACAGGAATAAAATCAGACAATAATATTCTGAATCCAACCTTGCTGCAACTGGATATGAATAAAAATTCAATTATTACTCAGGTCTATTCTGGTGGTGCTCATAATTTCATTGTTATTGAAGAGTCCAATGATGTACAGCCTACCAGTGATGATGACAATAATGAAAGTAGTGCTGAATCATAATATTTGGAGGCGCATCTATGTATATATAGAGAGTATGTGTAGGACACATTAAACGCACCGCACGCATTGATGTCCGAGTGGTAATCTACTTGAATAGAATACGATGCATGTGCCGTCATTTGTGCTATCCGATTCTCATGCATCGAACACGCGACACATAAAGAACGCATATGTTTTGGTGGATATGCTGATTGTGTGACACATACAATACAATTGCAGTATGCAGCTGCGTAAGCTAACGTTTATTCCCTTTTAATAATGGAGAGCAGATATTTACGAAGCAGCAAAGGCTGATAAATGCAGAAGGCAGTGGTATTGTGAACAGTCGAGGACTCCACTTAGACCTTAGCGGCACGCTTCGTATGGCACCATTGATCAGACCATTAGCCATCGAAATGGAGAAAAAAGTAGCGAGCGTGCATCCTGGACTCTCGAATTGCGAGCTTTGAGCACCAGTGGTAGAGTAATCGAGATTGGCGCTCGGATGAAGCAGATTGAATCTTGCAAGCCAAGTTACATAGTATAACAGTAATAATCTAGTCTCATTGTGTTGTTATATTTTAAGTACTTTGTGTATACATTATTTTTATAACTATTTTTAACACATTCAATCATTTTAATTGGCATTTGTTCCATTTGAAAAATGACTGTGATATTACTTAAATTGTTGACCTTACAATTTATTAAAACTCATAATTATTATACTCATGTGATTTTATTGAATTAGTACACATGTATTGCATAATAAATAACAACTATAATAATGACTAAAAGCATTAAGTGTTCAGTGAAATTTGAATTGTGTAATAAATGTATTGCTTGTATTATTGTACATTAAATTTAATTAGATAATCTTATGCATTCATATTTCACTGTACACATTTTAATCATACATTCAATATTACAAACTAGATAAGAATTAAGTAAAATAGTTACATTTGGGCTTTTTTCTGATTAATTGATGAAGTGTTTATTCTTCACTAACTGGGCCGGATTCTGCTAATTTTATGTCATAGTAAAACCACTTTCATAGCACTGACACTAAAAATGCCATTGAATGTTTACTCTATTTTATAACTATTGAATACATTTTTTCATGACTTAAATGACATAAATGAAAAGTCTAATATTAAATGGCATATTTCAAAATGCCCTGATATGACAGTCTTTTGCAATAAGATTAAAATTACCGGAATCGCGGTCAGGATCTCTAAAAATATACGGTAAGCGTAAACAGAGAGTACTAATGTCGCTTCCATCAATTAATCAGCTAAGGGCCTAACGTGGATTTTATTGATGGAAATGCTGCCTGATATTTTTCTTGGTAATAACTAATAACACCTCTAAATAGGTGCTTGGTAGATTTTTATAACAATGTAGATTATATGATTATACTGGGTGATTTTATAATCGTTTTGGAATGAAATATTTGGAACATTTTCCATAATTATTTACGATAAAACCAGAATGAACGCAAGGAGAATGATGATAATGTAACATTTTTATAGCTAAGTAACAGCTATTTATTAACTGTGAAGTCGGTAACTAAACTGGCGCTGAAGTTTGAATTGGACATCGGAGTTTAAAATGTATAGTTTGTAGAATCTTAGTAATCCGATGTCAGTTTCTGTACTGTCTCTATTTTTTATAAAAATAAAAATGACTATAAAATCAGCCAGTAGTAAAAAAATATACACAATTTACTTATTGATGACTGCTAAAGCATTCTGTCTCAAAGAAGCTCAGGCATTATGAGATAATATCTTATCCAGTTTGCAATATTTTTTTTTAAATACCAAGTTTCAAAATACTGCAGTGGCAGCATTGCTGCACGTTATGATGGTGAAGTATTGTCAAAACTGTTCATATTCTTTAATTAAGTATTATTTTAAACAAACAAAACCCCTATAAACAATTTTTGTATAATAATGAAATAAAAATTATGAATTATTGTATCAAATATCTTTCAAATTTTAACAGATAAGTAGGAAGTTAGCTTACTTGAATTTTTACTGAAAATAAAAATTAATTTCTTTGTTTAAATTCAATCACAATTTGCTCAATATCAAATTGATACTAATTAAAACTTGCAAGTACTGTCCTCTGCGTCTAGTGATTAGTATGGTTAGGTTAGATTAGGATGAAGACAACTCCACGTAACTTCTACATATTTACAAATTAAAAAATGACAATCCAACCAATTTTGTACATCAATGAATCTTCCATAAACCAGTTTCATATCCACTATACTGTTGGCAAGGGCAGCAAAGTCAACAACAGTATTTTAATGAATAGGGGAAACTGGGGACACTTGATCCCTATGGGAGACAAGGTACACCAATATTTTTGGAATTACTAAGCGTATTACACTATTTTTAATGTGGTAACACTAAGGGTAATAATGATTACTTAGTGTTGCCACACTAAAAAATACTCTAATACACTTAGTAATTTAAAAAATATTGGTGTACCTTGTCTCCCATAGGGATCAAGTGTCCCCAGTTTCCCCTACTCCTTTTAGGTACTATTAATAAAAAATTCAAACATCTCAAAGAACGTTTGAATTTAGGCTAATGTTGAGTGTTAAAATTTGTTGATAACTTCAGTATAAAATACCCTATAAATCTCAGAATTTTGAAATCAACTCCTAAGAATAATTTAAGATACATTCTATATTGCTTCCATTTCGATAAAGATGCACTTTAAAAGTTTTTAAAAATGATAATAATTAACAATCATATAAAAAATGGACTATATTATTAAGACACATGGATTATATGAGTGTCCTGCCAATGACTTCTATATAAACTGCTGTATAAAACAAAAACTTTGGTATTGTAATAGAACATATAAGTAATAATTAATCACTCACAAATTTCTTTAGATGTCATACAAAGGGCCTTTTAGATTAGCATTTTAGGTTTTGCCTATCCATAAATTTAAAAATTTTATTAAAAGATAGTTATGAAAAATGCTATTATAAAATCCAGAATAAACAAGTCTGGAAATGAGCTGTTCACCTATCTAGCTACTCAAGCAAACTACTACTAATAGACAAAAAAAAAGATAAAAGCCTGCCAAGTTTCACCAACTAATAATATATTATTGATATTTAAGTTTTTTAAATTCCGTTTAGTGGTATATACAGAACAAAATAGTTTTGAATTGAATTAATTTCAAAAAATATCTTTACAAAATAGATGCCACAATTAATTTTTTATTTAGTCTATGGCCTGATTTTCCCCCTTTTTCGCAACCTCAACCCTGAAGTCTGGCAAATGTTTGTTCTAAACAGCATGTTAGTCTAAATAGAAGTCACTATGTCCAGCATGCATTTGTGCAATATTGAGCAATATTACTAAGATTTTAATATTTGATTCACAAAGCAATGATGAACAGTCTGGCATGTCATTTTACTGTAGTAGGTTGCTACCTCTTCCTTTCACCTTTTTGTGTCTTGCGTTTTTCTTTTTTCTCTTCCTTTAACTGCTTTTGTTTTTCTCTGTAAAAAAATTGTTGCCTAATCAGTACCATAATAAAATTGAAAATATAACACGGTTTATTAGTTCTCTACATTTAGCTTACTTTTAAGGCAATTGTTATTTCACTCTTTTTTTAACAAACAAGTTTCCTGCTAAATTCAATCATACAAGGAAAAAATACAACAAGCAATTGAAATGGTAAACTTTCAGTCAGAATGGAAAGAAACAAGATTATTTAAATTCTAATAGGATGCCCATTAGGTATAACTAAAATAATTTTACTGTTATTAGTTTTTTTAAGAGTAACGGTATAGAACAGGTTATTGACTGGGCATGTTAACAACAATGCAACTTGATATATCTATGTATATAAAAATTAATTGTGAAATATGTTGGCCAGTGCATAACTCAAAGACGGCTGGACCAATACAAGAAATTCTTTTATTTTATTTGTTCCTTGAACTCTACAGAAGGTTTTTATGGAGCATAGGGCATGGGATCAGAAGTCCAAATAGCAGGAATGGTATCAGAAGTTCACGCGGGCGGAGTCGCTTGCAACATCTAGTTACTAATATAATAGCAATGTGTAGTGGTTCTAACCTATCTTCTTTGTCTTTTTCCTTCTTTTTCTGAGCATCCTGTCTGGCTTGTTCTCTGCGCTCCCTAGCAGCTGCATGCACATCAGCAGCATTTGTGTTTTTAACTAGGTCTGCACTTTCTGTCACTTCCTCGTTTACCTCATCATTCTGTAACCCATAAAATATACACAACTTACACAATGATTAAAAATATATTAGCATAACCTCAATTAACATAATTATACGTGAACTAACCTCATTATCAGATAGCTGGCTGTACTGTGACAGTATTGCCTCTCGAATTTTCTTCTCTTCATCGGTGTATTCTCGTCTTGTTGTCGTGGTTGGTGCTTGCGATTCCAGCAACTTGGCTAATTGGACATCTACATCGGCAACGGGCTTTGGAGTCTCTTCTTTCGGCCGACATGATTCCCATTTCTCGATTATTTCTTCTATATGAGTCGTAATATCTTTCTCCTAATAATTTAACTTCATTAAATTTCGCAAAAACTAAATAAATCCATGCCTACAAGCTACAAATACTCACAACTATCTCCGATAGTATGCCTTCTAAAGCATCTTTTTTCTCATCTACACTTTCTTCGCTCTCTAAAATACCCGAGATGTATGAGCCGAAAACCCCTTCGTCAGTTTTCAACGATCGTAATTTCTCGCTTAGCCACGGCTCAAAGTCACTTGCTGCCATCGCCATATTGATATTGTTTGTTAAATTTTTGCAGTCCCCCCGCAAGTGTCAGTGTTTTTTTTTTTCAATATGGCTCAAATGGCTCACTCCTTGAGTATTTACTAGTGCAGCAGTGATGTAATTTGATATATAACATTTTTTGCCCCTAGCCGCGCCTTTATAGGCAACAGATGAAGCCCTTATTTAATCATAATCTAGTATTCTCATTTTAGTAGGGGAGGCGAGTATGCTATATTTACTTGTAGTTACGCTAACGTCGTGGATCGTGGAAAGTGAAAACCTATTACAATTGTTATATTGGATGATAGGTAGTAGAATATAGTTCTATTGTTTTCCGTTTTCCGTTTTCAGTGCAGGGAAAGCATTCACTTAGGCGCTGCGCAAACGTAGACACTTTGTTGCCGACACGGCACACCGCCACAGGAAACCGTAGTTGCTGTGTCCCGTATCGACAATCGGACACAGTTGCCGGTTCAGTAAACTGTTGCTGTATCCACACACCGAATACACCTCCTTCGTTTGCGCAGCTCAGTACTATTGTAGGAAATTTGTGAATGTTGCTTGTGTCTTCAACTGACGACTTTTAGTTTCCAGTTACCGACACAGAACACTTTTTGATCGTCCTGAATATAGTGTTAAGTGGAAGCAACTGGGCACACGTATGCGCAGGGAGTAGAATGATTTCATACTTGTTCTATAGAATTCAAATATTCATTGGTAGCTTGTATCTGACACAAGAAACAAAAGTGTCTACGTTTGCGCAGCGCCTTAACTTTATTAGTATATACCCATATCATTCCTTATTACTTTGGCCTGATTTATAATTTCTTAGTTATTTTATTATCTAAAATAAAATAAAAAATCGACATCGCTTTATTTGCAATTTTGCTACCATCCCACGCCCTTGGATGATTCAAATTTTACGGCATAAGGAAACAAATTGATCTGGAGTATACAAATAGTGGTCGTGTTATTGACTTGGCTATTGAATAATTCATTGTTAATGCTGATAATGATAGTAGTTCACATAGTGCAGACTCAGATGAGGAAAGCTACACCAGCTCGTTACACTGGCGGCCATAATTATCAGCTTCGACAAGTTATTAGATAAGCACTAGAAACTGAGTAGGTACCTTCTCTCTACTCACCTCGGCTAATGAGGGACATGTGAAAGAACTCCGAGTAGCCCTCCACAGGCTCAATGCCTATTCTATCCCATACCTACCCATTCTACTGCTGATTGTGCGTTCATCGGATTCATCCCCTCCTCAAAAAGTGGTAGAATTCCAAGCACTCTCACTCTGTACCATGACCACAATCATGAATCAATCTAGAGGGTTCGCGATTAATAATTTTTCCTCTACGTCAGGCGTCAGAAGATGTGGTTAGAACTTTAGGGAATCTTCTTCTTCTGTCGAATCAGCATAGGTTTTGCTCTTCGGGAAGGTTTACTACGTCCGCGTCCTCTTTAGTTTTAGCGAATAACAAAATGAAATGGTTGTGTAGGTACATACGCA
This sequence comes from Pelosia muscerda, assembly GCA_963691645.1. Lineage (NCBI taxonomy): Eukaryota > Metazoa > Arthropoda > Insecta > Lepidoptera > Erebidae > Pelosia > Pelosia muscerda. The sequence continues at coordinate 15,005,747 of OY829100.1, forward strand.
TTTATTTAATCATTTTTAATCAAATATACTTAGTACAGAATAGGATTCACAGCTGCCTTTTGTGTTACTGTTTACTTTATTTACCGAAATTCTCAAGCACATTTCGAATTATGCTGACACCATCTCGGAGTTGTTCTTCGGTGATGACCAGCGGTGGCGCCAACCGGATTGTTTGGCCATGTGTTGTCTTAGTAATTAAACCTGCGTCGCGAAGTGCGTAGCATACTTTTTTAGCTGGGAGACCTGTATAAAAAATGCAATTCGATTAAGTAGACATTTTTAACCAAGGAAACAATGCGATATTGGTAATGCGTCATTTACTAATTTATTCTACAAAATTTATAAGTTTACTTGATATTGATGAAATTGCAGCGATTCTACTGCAAAAGTAAGTTGATTGAAATAAGAATATGGTATACCTACCCATATTCTTATTGTTTTTTTAATATTCCGATTAGGATAAACAATAGAAATAAGGGCAGGTCAGAAATACTCGAAACCGGCGGGCTTGCATGAACAGCAGAGAAGAAGCTCATGAAGTATGACATGTACCTAAGGGTAGAGTTAAATGATGGGCTGTTGTCTCTGACTACACAAATAGTCGCATATGGATATTAGGTAGTTTAATTTAGATGAGGAGATGAGAAAAGCTTTGTAAAATTTTGCAAGAAAGTTCATGATAGGATATAAAGTAGGTTCCTTGTATACCTGGCGTAGGTTTTATCTCTATTATACTCTGTCTAATTTAGGATGATAATTTTGACAGTTCACGTCTATGAAGTATCGTATTTTTATGAACAAATTAAGACCTCTACAATTATCGTAATTCATAGACAAGTACCGCGGTAGCCTAGTGGTATGGGTAATGGACTGCTGAGACGAGGTCTCGAGTTCGATCCCAGGTTTACCATGGCACACACCAATGACTTTTCGATGCTTTTCGAAGTTATGTGTGTATTTATCGCAGGTTTATAAGTGCCTCGGAGAGCACGTTAAGCCGTCGGTCCCGGTTGCCATACAAACATCTATGGCAGTCGTTACGGGTAGTTGGAGCCCTCAAAAGTCCAACCAGCCTAACTTGGAACTTCGATATCGCCATTGGTCATTAGATCATTGGTTGTGGAGGTCAGATGGCAGTCGCTTCACGGAAAATATCGAAGTTCAGCCGCATCACAGTTAGACTGGAAAGCCGACCCCAACTGAGTTGGGAAAAAGGTTCAGGGAATGATGATAGACAAGTACCGCCCACTTATCGTAGAGTAGTGCCTTGCAAGATTAAAGCATAATTGACTGTAGACAAACGAATCGAATAAATCGAACATAATCTATTAATTTATGAAAATAATTTTATGTTTGAGTACTTATCCACTACAATTTTGGTAATATAATTAACTAGATATAATATAAAACATAAATATTATGCCATAAATGGCAGTAACTGTAGCAATTATCAATCTATATTTGCAGTTCAGTGCGATTAGGTAATGCCGCGCCGCTCTAATGAGGTGTCACCTTAAGTAAACAAATATTTATAAAATTATTATACCCTAAGTACATAAAATAATAAGGAATAAATATTTTACTATTTATGTCACATCGATACCATATTCTACGGGAACGATAATCGAACATCGAATAGATTTATTTACGATTGTACTGTATGGGGTACCCTACTTAGACCTGTCAAAATTATCATCCTTTGACAAAGTATAGGTACAGGCACTTACTGTCGTGAATGTCGATGGCGCACATGAGTCCTTTGCAACGAATAGCGGTAATCTTATTCTTTGGTATCTTTTTCAATTCCTCAACAAACACAGACTCTAATTTCGCAGCATTTTCAGGTAGTTTTTCTTCCAGCAATACCTGAAATAGATTTTTTTGAAACGATTAAATTTTATTCTACACCTTTTTGCAAACGTTGTAATTTTGTTTAGATTGTAAAGTCATGCAAGACTGTCTGGAAAACATACCTGTTAAAATAGAGGGAAGGCTTTTAAAAATGTAACTGTACCTTGATAGCTTCTGTGGCGACGGCACAAGCTAGAGGGTTGCCACCGTAAGTAGATCCATGAGTTCCGGGTTTGATGACCTGTGCCATACATAAATATATTTTACAAATAAAAACATTTTTACATCGAAATAAATACTTAATACGAAATCGGTAGCGATTGTATACCTACTAGGTAGGTAATTCATTCAACTAAGGTAGTTGGTAAATCAAATCATACTTTATCAGCTGGAATTTACAGCATTTATAAGTTTAACATATTCTGCCGTATGACGGTGAAATAATTTATAGGTAGGTATCTTCCTAATTAGGGGGGATTAGATAGTTCTGTAATGGATGATAAAAGTTTCTCTTCAATACTCAAATAATAGGTAGACTACCTCCGTGGCGTGGCGGTAGTGAACGCGACTGCCACGCAGGAGGTGCGAGTTCGATTCCCGCTCAGTGCAAATATTTGTGTGTACGAAATATGAATATCTGCATTGGTCTGGGTGTTTCTATGTATAATATGTATGTATTTACAGAAAAAAATGTATTTAAGTATGTTTATTCGCATTCTAGAACCCGTAACACAAGCTAGTTAAGCTATGCTTACCATGGGTCTAGGTGGCGTTGTGTAGACTGTCCTAGAATATTTATTTATTATTATTTATTATAATTATCACTTACATCCATAACCTCGTGATCAGCCAGGACTGCAGAGACCGGAAGTATCCCCCCACTGAGTGCTTTGCCCAGGATTAGAATGTCAGGTTTGACTCCTTCGTGGTGAACCGCTAACAATTTTCCGGTGCGGCCTATAAAATTAGGTTTAGATGTTTTAAAATACATATACCAGAACATGGTAGAATGAGACTAAACATATCAAGAACCCACTACTTCTGTTATAGTAATCCAACACTGTCGCCATACCATAGCAAAAAGCAATGAAGATATTTTATGGATATCACTGTCTACACTGGGAAAATTTGTCATACTGGGTTAATTAGGTGAACTTGTGGTATACTTAAAGGTAGACTCTGTAGCTACACAGTGCAATGGAGTTAGGACTCACCTAAGCCCGTTTGTACTTCGTCAGCGATCCAAAGGACATTGTACTTTGTACATAATTCCCTAACTTTCTTCAAGTATCCATTATCAGGAATGATTGTGCCTGCTTCGCCTTGAATCGGTTCTACCATAAAGGCGGCTACAGTAGGATCTTGAAGTGCTTTCTGCAAACGAATATAAAAAAATAAAAAGGTGGTTTAATTTTTACTTTAGGAATGTGGTTAGGAGTGTCTAATGAGGATTCTGGCAAGGAGCGTCTGGTGAGGATTCTGGCCGAAAGTTGTTGTTGAGGATTTTGGCCAGGAGTGCCTGGTGACGATTCTGTAGAATTTCTTTCCAAAAGTTGCTCCACATTATGTAGGCACTTATCTACTCCAACTTTGCTATATTATTATTGCAATCCCGGTGAGATGATATCCGTGGATCCGTGAATCTGTTCCTTTGCCCTTATAATTTTCGCTGATACACACCTCTGTGTTCCCGTAGCACGTAGACCCCGTTGCTACGGCGGTTTTAACTACACCCGCAATCACTAAATAAAACAGTTAGGTACCTACAAAGTTTTTGTCACTGTAGTTTTACGTGTTTATTCAAGGGCTAACCAAGGTTTTCGTCATATTTGTGACCCAAGCCAACCTCACCTACAAGCTGGTACATCTTCTGACTAGCCTCGGATAAAGATTATTCTCAAGGGTCAATGAAAACAAAAGAATAGAAGTAAAATCCGAGTGTGAATGCGACTGTAGAAGAAGTGTTAGCGGTTTACTCACTTCTAGAGCTGCAACATCGTTGTACGGTATTAACTTGAAGCCAGGCATGTAGGGTCCAAAGCCTGTGTAACATGAAGGATCAGATGACGCTGACACAGCAGAAAGAGTGCGGCCCCAGAAGTTACCTTCGGCGAAAATGATCTGAAATGTAATTAGCGGTTTTTTAAGGCAGTGAGTAAAAATGCATTCCAAAATAAGATACAATTCATAGTCAAGCTGATGGCCATCGCTCATTATTGGTTTTAATAATAATGGTAATATCGTTTATCGGGTAGCCGCGGTAGCCTAGTGGTATGGGTAATGGACTGCTGAGACGAGGTCTCGAGTTCGATCCCAGGTTACCATGGCACACACCAATGACTTTTCGATGCTTTTCGAAGTTATGTGTGTATTTATCGCAGGTTTATAAGTGCCTCGGAGAGCACGTTAAGCCGTCGGTCCCGGTTGCCATACAAACATCTATGGCAGTCGTTACGGGTAGTTGGAGCCCTCAAAAGTCCAACCAGCCTAACTTGGAACTTCGATATCGCCATTGGTCATTAGACCATTGGTTGTGGAGGTCAGATGGCAGTCGCTTCACGGAAAATATCGAAGTTCAGCCGCATCACAGTTAGACTGGAAAGCCGACCCCAACTGAGTTGGGAAAATCAGGGAATGATGATGAGGGAATGATGATGGTAATATCGTTTCTGAAATCACAGACAGCCTTTGTGGCGTGGCGGCAGGAGGCACGGGTTCCATACCCGCAAAGTGCAAATATTTGTATGCATGAATATGGCTGTTTGCACTGGTCTGGTCGTGCCTCGGAGAGCACGTTAAGCTGTCGATCCCGGTTGCCATACAAACATCTATGGCAGTCGTTACGTGTCACTTGGAACTTCGATATCGCCATTGGTCATTGGACCATTGGTTGTGAATTGTGGAGGTCAGATGGCAGTCGCACGGAAAATATCGAAGTTCAGTCGCATCACAGTTTGTTAGACTGGATAGCCGACCTTAACTGAGTTGGGAAAAGGTCCAGAGAATGATGATAATTATTACCTACTCTCTTGTGTCTTAGAAATAAAGTTATACCAACCTTTGCCTGTCCATCAGGGATCTTCTTGACATCGTATCCCCATTTCCTTGCTAACTTACAAGCACTCTCACCGCCCTCCACGCCAGTATTCATGGGCAATAGACGATCGAATCCCAATAATTCTGTCATCATTTTCTCGTAATGCCCTAGTTTATCCGAGTAGAAGGCCCTGAAAAGAAATAGGTAAGTATATTCTTAGAGTACAGAGAAGATGTCGTTTATTTTATGTTTTTTTTAGGTCACGTCAATTTGACTTCACCTCGCCTGATGTTAAGCTAAAGGTAAAGTCTCATGAAAGAGGTTCACCATTGCTGCATTGCAAACAAGTAACATGCTACAACGGTAGCTCAGCTTGACGGCCTCTTCAGATGCTTTTTCACGCCCCGCTTAAAGGACCCGGGACTGTAGAGTTATCAAAAATCAATTTCGAACATGTACGAATCCCAAAGATTTAGTACATACCCACCCAAAAGTGCAGCTAGTAAAATTTGCAACTGTATCTAATAAAAAAAATTTCTGTGATATTTTGTGAAGGGAGAGGTTTTGTGTTGTCTCTTAAGTCTCTTAACGTTCACCCCTCTCCCCTCCACAGGGTGGGTAGTACGAATATGACGCCCCTAGTGTTGTAAAAGTCGAAAGACCACGGTAACCACTTCACATCAGATGGGCCGTGTGCTTGTCTAAGTAGGTATAAACCTTACCTGGATACAAGCGTAAGTATGTCCGCCTGTTTCTTGAGGGCAGCCACAATCCTAGGGTGAGCATGTCCCTGGTTTACAGCGGAATATGCACTCAAGAAATCGTAGTATTTCTTCCCCTCGACATCCCATACAAATACGCCTGCAATATAATAATTACGTATCGTAAAATACAAGTGCAAATAGTGATCATGTTTTTCTTTCAGTTGATCATTAAAAGAAAAACAAGATGCTCGCTAATTTATCTATAGTTAGGTTTCAGAGTTAGGATTCAGATCAGTGTTTCCCAACATTTTTTTGCTACAGACCACTTTGACTTCGTTATTCATAGCACATCTAAATTTTAGATTCAGAAATTATTAACGTAACTTTTACTACAAAATAGGCACGATGAAATTTTAGCCTCACGCCAGCAGGCTTAAGTAGAATGTTCCCAAATGAAAAGTCAAAGCAATAATAACCTTGACCTTATTACGTCATTTCTCTGAAAGTGTCTTAACATTTAAAAAGTATTAACCCTAAAGTTTACAAACCCGTGGCGATAAGAGGTAAATTTATCTTTAGAAGTAGTAAAATCTGGCCATATTCATTCATATGACATTGGTCTTAAACTCATAAAAGACAGTGTAGTAATTAAATATGTATATATAAAATCTACAATTGTTCCCGTTTCGAGATCTCATACTGTTTAACTGAGATGTTATCTTGAATTACGAAAATTTATTGGCATTATAAAACAATAAGAAGTCCACACTTTGTATGTACATAAAAAACAATTATTGTTAAATGACAATAGAAATGAATGAATGAAATAGAAAACAAAGTAAGCTTGAATTTCGATTATCGGTTCCAACAAAGTGAGATAAGTTATAGTAAGGTCACTTGATTGCCACTTTTAAGACTATGAAAATAAAAACCTGAAAGAAATTGACATCAATCTCCTCTAATAACTATAAAAAATCACAAAACTACTGGTGCCTCACTTTCTAGACACAAACACCATAGTGATAACTAATAGAAAGTTTTTGTATTTACCTTCACCGCGGCTTATAACGACGGGAACGGGTTCATAATTACGGCAGCCATACTTGTCTTCAAGAGCTATGATGTCCTTAGACGACAGGTGTACGTTATTTTCAGACATTGTGCGCAATTCTGAAAAGTGTCTTGACTTTAAAAATATTAGGGATCCCTAAAAATTATAAACACGAGGCGATAAGAGATAAATTTATCTTTATTACTTAGTAGTGAGATCTGGCCATGTTAATTCATATGACATTGCTCATAAACTCATAAAAGGCATTGAAATAAGAAGATATTTATTAATGAAATTTAGAATGTTCCCATTTCAAGATCTCATACAGCTTAGATAAGATGTTATCTCTTACAAAGATTTATTGGCATTATAAAGCAATAAAAGTGCACGCTTCGTATTTACAGGGAGAACAGATAATTCATTATTGAAGTAATGTCAAAGATAATAACTATAATATTATTCTAATAACATGAATCCTTTGGTGCCTACCCACTTTATCATACAAGAGTCGCACATAAATAAGCATTATGGGTTGTATTTGGTATCATATTATTCTACAAAAAGTTTTTCAGAAGAGATGGATATAGGAATTGTATTTTAATAATTTCTATTTATCTTTTCAGGGCGGCCTAGTCTTTAAAATGTGATGTAGGTATCAGTGAAAAAGAAAATAAAGTAACTTTAAACTTGGAATTGTAATGAAAAAATAATTAAAAGTCGAAATTAATTACATGCTTCTGTGGTTAAGTACGTGATTAATTTCCTTGCTATTTACACCGCATAGCAAGGAATAAAATCAATTTTTTTTCAAACTTTATTTAGCTGCTACATTTTCGGTTAGAAATTTATTTTCAGCATACCCATTTTTTGTGCAAACCCACTGTTCGCCCTCTATTACGTGGAACCGAAAATCATGGTTGGTGAAATGTGGGTATACAATACACCTCCGCCTACCCCTTCGGGGATTACGAGCGTGAGCATATATGTATGTATGTACTTCGATTCTCGGTTCGAACCAAGTGAGGTAAGTTATAGTTAGCTAACTTGTTTGTCACTTGTAATATTACAAAAATATGAAAAAAAAAACCTGAAAAAAATTTATATCAATCTCCTCTAATAACTATAACACTACACTTAACTACTGGTACCCTTCTTTCTACACACAAAAACAATAGTACGACAAAATCGGATAACTAATAGCAACTTTTCGCACTAACCTTCACCACGGCTTTTAACGGGTTCAAAATTGCGGCAGTCATAGTTATCCTCAAGAGTTAGAATGTCCTTAGACGGCAAGCGCACGTTATTTTCAGGCATTCTGCGCAAAAGAATAGAATTTGAATTGTTGTGTGTAATTTATGCCAGCGTTGCCCAAAGGGTGGGTCATAACCGGCCCATAAATATAAAACCATCTATATATTTTCAATTATCTATCTGACCTGCTAAACTTAAAAATTTCACCTTTGTTCGTGGTGTATCTGCTAGCATAACAGGTTAGGCTCACTCGCAAAGATTTTGATCACCTCATCATATCAAGCGGAAGCTTTTACATCATGCGCTAAATCCCTACGGGTACCAGCCGGTGGAGGTGACTATATCGGACTTGAATCGACTAAAATACACGCCGTCTATGGGTCTTTGATAGCTGGAGGACGGAGCCGGAGGAGGATGGACTATACAATACAATATCTCTCGCACCCATAACAAGCGAAAGCTGCAATTTGCATTGCCTCATTATTTTTATTCAATTATACTCATTCATATTATGTGTCAACGAATGCTCACTAGTATTAATGTTTTTTAACACACTTGCTCATACAGTGACTGTAATTTCACTACAATTAGGCACATAATGACACCTATAATCAAACTGTGACTTTTCATTACTATTATTCACAAGTGAGTTTTAGATATTTCTTTTAATAATCTTATTGGTATTCTACCAATAAGATTATTAAAATGGTATTGGTATTCTAATAATCTTATTGGTATTCTACCAATAAGATTATTAAAATAGTTCTTTAAATAGTTTACAAAAAAGATTGTATTCAATACTACAAATAAATAAATAAATTTATTGCTTACTTATTTCAATTAATTATTACTATTATTGAAATAGAAAACTTGAACATGTTCAATAAACTAAATTTCAATCAAATAGTTATAACATATGTATATTATGTGACCCTCACCAAATGGCTCGGACTCGGATTTCAATGACGCCTCAACGGTAATCACCAATATTTCACACTTGTACCATAAAGTATTTATGTTCATTTTATTTCCTTACATACTACATGCAGTAGAAGTTATAATAAATTTATAGGGGGTCACAATAGGAAATATGTATAAAAATATTAGTAAAGTTTGGGATACATTGGTCCATGAACATAATTATTATGTAGGTATGTCAACATTTTTAAAACTTGAACTTGCAAATCTTTACGAATATTTTTTTCTAATACTTACATATATTTTAAAATATTTATTAAAATACATGTTTACAATCATAGAACAAATAAAGGCACTAACCAATATAACGAATAATAACAGAATATCCTTTACTCTCAATTTAGATCAAACACAATTTAGATTAACTAAGTATAGCCTGTTCTAGCATACGGAAAACGTGAATTTACAAATTTTGTAGTTAACTATTATATATTTGGACCTAAATATCTGTAGGTATATCACTTAAATAAGTTTGTTCCTTAAGGGATCGAATACCAGTGGTCATCAACGCCCCGGGCGGCGGCGGCTGAGGACGCAGCGAGCAAGAAAAGGGCGAAATACCTACGCCGTAATGGAGCCGCAATATTATTGTGGGTCTATTGCGGTGGAGACTAAGGGCAGTTGGGGGTCGGAGACAAAGAGGCTAATCGTGGAAATTGGGCACCGTATCCACGACCAAAGCGGTTACTCCGGCTCGTTCCTGGGGCAAAGCATGTCCATTGCAATTCAACGAGGCAACGCGGCTAGCATCATGGGCACCTTTGCGCCGGGAACGATACGGGGTTATTCGACACGACATGATCACGGATGTACCAGGTGTATCTAGGTACATACACAGAGTCCATCCGTGTAGGTACATGCGATCCGGGTACATCAATTAAAACATACCTACAATTAAAACATACTTACGTAGTATGTTTTAATTTTATTTGATTGAAATTTGTATTTTGTCATTATATAATAAGTTATATTAACTGACTACACCTATTAATTTATATATACCTAAACAAATATATGGATGTAATTATCTGTAAATCACTTAAATAATTTGTTCAATATGGGATCGAATAGCAGTGGTGATAATTTGATAAAACAAGGTGCCTTCATGCGGCAAAGGTTTCGCTATTTTTTACCACCCATCAAAAAATTTGAATGAAATTTACCTTGAACTTGACGAGGAATGAACCTTGAAACGCTCGTACCCTAACTTGCCGAAGCTCTACACAGAAATGATGCATAATCTCACTTGTGTGACTTATATACCAATGTTAAAAAGATAAGGCAAATAAAAGTTAAGATTGCATCTGAAGAATCCGTAGTTAAACATAATTAATCAACATATAATATAAAGCGATGAACTCATGAAACAATTCATTCACTGTTATTGTTATAATAATAATAAGTAATCAATTAACTGCTCTAGTGATAATAATAAAATAAAGTGAAATATGATATAAATAACTCAAGATGTACTTTCACCATTCAACAACTTGGATATTTATAGCAAAAAATATGTAAACAATATACTTACCCACGCAACTTAAAACTCATTGATAATATAATATCTATTATTAATATTAATTTGATACATACCTATGCAAAATTACTTTCTAAAAACAATATAACGAACGGCTGCTAACAATTTTCGCGACTGATGTGTCTACGTCTAAAAATATCCATTGACTGAGTGAATATCGACTCAGACCATGACTGTAGGAAAAACACCAAGCGTAATACATCAGTTGGATGCCTAAACATCTCTCACACAGCCACACATCAAAGCCTAACTCATATTAATAACGTATGTCGTTGACAAAGTTCCACTAGACTAGGTAACATGGTGATAATTAAGTGGTTAACAGAACCCTGCTACGGTCGTAACTAGTAAGTGCGAACCCGAGAACCCGTGCATGCAACGCTGTAGACTGAGGGCCGTCTTTCCATGGGGTTTTCCTATTAGGAAATTCCCAGTCAATAATACGGAAGATGTTATTATAATAGGTTGTGTAGAAAAATACCTATTTGGCCGGAGTTGTTGCATCTCAGAATATAATAATAGTAGGTTAGGTACTATTATACGCCTTATGTGGCACAAGTATTGCGCTAAAGGGGGTACGTCTCGCAAAATGACGTCAGTCCTTCATGAGCGCGGGCCTGGGGCCAGTGGGGACACCATGGTCACGGTAATATTACGGTAATACATAGATAGATTACCGTGCCATGATTCCCACATTAGAGAAAGGGTGTCATCTCAAAGAGATCTCCTCGGGTCTGGCGGGGTGCGAGTGATATAACTTGTATCAACTCATGCGTGCGTTTTAGTTGGTTTGAGTCCGACATAATCAGCTCCACTAAGTTTGGTGAACGTCGTTTCCGTGGGGATTATACGCACGATAAAAAAGGGGGTCCGAATAAACGCAGGCAATTAGAGTAAGTACCTAAGTATCTTACTCTAAATTCCTGCGGTTGGTTGCTTAGGTAGGTACTATCAGTCGGTAGTACTATTATTTTTCTGTGGTAATATCTAGGCACATAAATAGTCACCTACATTGTTATTGAATTGTTTTGTGTTATCTGTTCTTTCACTGGGTGGTCCTGAGGAGAGATACAAACAATAATATAAATTAACGCTCGATGTTTTTGTAAATAATATATGTTAACATTATGTAGGTATAATATTTTATTTTACCCATAAATTTCATGGATGTGTTCATTTTAAGGATAAAATTCGCAATGAGGTCTTCGGAAAAAGAACTAAAGTTACAGATATAGCTCGCAGAATAATCAAGTTGAAGTGGCAGTAGGCTGGCGACATCTAGAAAAGCGAAGGACCGATGTCCGCTGGAACAAACAAGTCCTTGAGTGGAGACCGCGAGAAGGCAAACGAAAAGTAGGACGCCCCCTAGCCAGTGGCGTAGCTAGGTAACCAAGGGCCCTGGGGCAAATTCAGAAATGGGACCCCACTACTATGCAAACTGATTAGGTTTTAGCAAATAAAAATATGAAATGTACAAATACTTTAAAATGCTAAGCTACTTCAGCTTTTTTTGTGCACTGCAGGGCAGGTAATAAAAATATTATACAGTTACAACATAAATTACAATTACTACTTAGTGTAGGTTTGGCTTATAAAACGAAATAGAGAAGGGGTTATATAATGGGAATAGACTAGGGTTTGTTAGATAAAGGTCGGTCCTACCAACTGACTTAATAACAATTATTATTTAGTAACTTTAGTTTTCACAAAAATATCAATGACTTCGTTTAAATCCTGGCTTGATGCGGTTTTGTTTTTAACCCCCGACGTAAAAACGACGGGGTGTTATAAGCTTCACGTGTCTGTGTGTGTGTGTGGCATCTTAGCTCCCGAACGGCTGAACCGATTTCGATGTAGTTTGTTTTGTTTGAAAGCTGAATTAGTCGGGAGTGTTTTTAGTTTTGAGGTTTGCTTTGAGGTTGGGGTTTGATTAAAATTGATCCAAGATGGCCGCCGCTACAAAATGGTGGACTACATATTTTTGCACAAGTCCCTCAATATGAATGTCAAATGAAAGGGTTTGACGAGTAGAATACGATACATTATGACAAATTTCTAATCCATGATGGCCGCCACCAACAAATAGCCAATTACCTTCTAAGTTTACTAGTCCGTCAATATGGATATCAAATGAAAGGGCTTGACAAGGAAAAACAATTTAAAAGTTTAAAATAAAAACTAAATTAAAAATTTAAAAAACCCCGACACAAAAAATAAAAAATAAATAATTCATGCGTTGTCGTGTCGGGGGACCTTGGATCGTTTCAAAAACACGTAGGAGTGCATTGTCAGTTACAAATGAGTTCGCGTTTTGCGAAAAAGACGCGTTTATTGCTTCTTAATTTATTAGACAGCTCGTCAGAAGATGATACTGATTTTGAATTTAATGCACGTCTAGCTTCATTGACTAAAACGCCAAAAATGTGGATAGAACGCCATATAAGGCTTAAAAACGACCGAGGCGAATTTAATATCTACCATGATTTATCCGTCTATTCCACCTAGTTACAAATAGCCAACTAGGAGTAATAGGTTTTGACCATAATGACATTATTTACCAGTGCTTTTGCTACTGGCTAGGAATATTTAAGAAATGCAGGAAAATAAATAATGTCATTAAGGTCGAGAATTGCTTGTCCATGTTTTTCTGAATCTCATAGCTTCTATACTATGAAAAACACATGCATCCAATTTTCGACCGTAAGGACGCATTATTTATTTTCAAATGTGATGCATTATCTATATGTTTGTCTATCTATATATTTGTATAAGTACGCAGATAATAAACTCACCATCTTTCCATAAGTATATGTCGGTGCTCACACATAGGTACTCGCCGATAAAATATATCTTATGTGCATAGTGTGTGGTAGCTCATACAATTTATATAGAGAGCGATATTGAAAGAGATCTGCTCCGATACAGATATCTTACTGTATCTGACACCCTTAACTTTTGAATTTCTCTCAACTGAGTTGTCATGATTAAAGTAGGGTTGCATCCAATTTCCAAAATTTCAGTTCGATCGAGATTTCTGGTAAGGATTTGAGGGCCCCCTGAGCTTGAGGGCCCCGGGGCACTGTCCCGCCTAGCCCCTTGGTAGCTACGCCACTGCCCCTAGCCAGTTGGACTGATGACCTGAAATAGGCGGCTGGCTCAGACTGAATGCGGAGTGCGCAGGATAGGAAGCAGTGGTGCACATTGGGAAAGGCCTATGTTTGTCTAGCAGTGGACTGCGATAGGCTGATTGATAATAATCGCCGGACCATTTCAAAATCGACCAAATATTGCCACTGTACTACAAGTAGGTACCTACATAATTAATTACCTACATCACGAGATCAAACACCGACACAGTGGTTGAGCGATGAATTGATGGCTGATATATTATTACAACTGTGATACTTAATTGATGAATGATTATTGCGGTGCGGTTCAATGAAAATATTCCATATCGAAAGCGTGTTGTCAACAGCAAAGTTGTGTAGGTGTACCTATATATGAATAGAATTATATGTCACAGCTTGTGTACCTACAGTTTTCATTTGGTTACGATTATAGTGATTAACGGGTTAGTCCACAAATTAAAAGTTGCTCAACGGGCCATGAAGCAAACTATGCTTGTAGTCTCTTTGAAGGATAAAATTCGAAATGAGGTCATCCGACAAAGATATACCACACACATACGCAGAATAACCAAGTCTTTATTGAAATTGATTTATAGTAGCTACTTATCGAGCGGGAATCGAACCCGTACCGCCTGCGTAGCAGTCGCGTCTATTGGTTCCTACAGACTCGGCAGCGCAAGTGTTGTAGGTATTCGTCCTCGTCCAGAGGTCGTAGAAACCTCTTCTCATCAGGTGGGTTGTATGCCTATATGCTAGTCTGTCAAACACGCTTTTTATAAATATGTATTAATATTTTGATAATTGTATACTTTAAAAAAAACGTAAGCGGTTATTTGGATCATTTTCTTATTTTCCAAACGTAAAATTCCAGGGCTACAAGCTATACGTAGAATTAATGTAAGTAATAGTGGTAGATATTCTTAGCACTTAGCAGATGATTTAAATTCATATTAAATAAGTACCCATATATGTACTTAGGTACAATCCCTAACCTGCCTATTTTTTTATACCTCTTAGGTAGCACGCGGCCCACCTGATGGATAGTGGTTACCGTGGCCTATGGACGTTTGCAGTACAAGCGTCGCATTCGTACTGTCTCTAGTATGTATATATTAATCTATGCTGCCGAGCGACCGTATAAAGAAGAGGGGCGGAGGGGAAGGGCGGGCGGGGAGGAGGTTAAAAGAATCTTTGTGCTGTCAGTGCAGAAGACAAAGAAGGGTTTCTCGGTCTACCCACTGACAACACATAACCTCTTCAGTGAGCTCTGGCTACCCTTTGTCTCTGACTTTATATACCTACCCTATAATATTATTATAATCGAAAAATCGTCAAAAGATTCCTTTAAGTATGTTATTATTTGAGTAGGTATATTTAATGGGATTAGTTATTATTAGGCAATTTGCCTATAGGTACTATTAAAATTTGCTTATGAGTCATGCAAATATTAGCGCTAAGCTGATATCGAACCAGGGCTTACGTAGTATAGGCACGGGCCCCCTACGTGTTATTCGAATGCACTGTCGCCACATTACTCGGGATTTATATTTATCATCATTATAACTACTGATTTACATAAAATAACAAGTACCTAACTATATGCCTAAAAACGTTATTTAACTACAGACAGTTACTTTACGCAACGCTAGACAGACAGAACACAAGGCCGTCGCATCCTGCCGTCTCAACTTCGTGTGCAACAAGCATAAAAGTAGGCAAGGAGGCATTTTCTTTGAATTAGTTTATTACCTCTTTATAGTATATTTAGTATAATATACCTATATATCTTCATAATCTCAAGTTAATGTGTAAATAAGAAATGCACATTAACAATTTTTTTTATCTAAATTTATTTTATTTGGGAGCTTTTAGCTTACAAAGCCATGCCAGCTCCATAACAAATAAAATTGTTAAGATCATTTTAAGTAGACACTATATCTAGTACTTTTTTAAATGTCAAAATTAATACATAAATACACCGAATATCAAAATTTATAAATAAATACATCGAATACCTATAGTCGGTGTATTTATGTATTAATTTTGACATTTAAAAAAGTACTAGAAATAGTGTGATTATGCCGTGTATAATAAATAACCCACCCTGTATCGTTCCCAACTTAACGTTCCTATAATGCTGGCGTTGCCTCGTTGAATCATAATAGCCATCCTTTACCCCAGGATTGAGCTGGAGCGGGAGTTACTGCCTTGGTCGTGGATACGGTGACCAATTACCGCGATCAACCCTACTTATTTATTATTTTCTGATGAATTTCCCAATTTAATCACTTAGGTCATTATAGGTAAATAGGTAGGTAGGTACTTGGTGCAATAAACAGCTCGCACTCAACCACGTACCTACGTAGTAACTATTTATTAATCTGTGACTCAACCCTGTCTCAAAATCATATCTACCAAAAATTGCAGTCCCCTTGAAAGATAGTAAACACTCCTCTCAACTGTTGGGAAAGAGAGGTGCTCGTGATAAGTAGGTATATGAACGTGAGTGCGACTGAGGTGTGCCGTGCCGTCTCTGCAGTGTGGTGTGGTGTCCCTCTAGCAGTGGCTTTTACAAAGGACCTAGATTTTTTTATACACAATTCTTATGTAGGTAAGTATAGAATAGTAAATGAGAAGTTATTGACGGCCTACAAATACAGGCTACAAAAACTTTCATTGTCAGTATTGTCACATATTTATTTATTTAACAATTGTAAACTAAACCAAGAGCACGCATTGTCTACACAGTTATCACGGTTTTATTATGGCTAAATTAAATAGCATTGTAGGTATTTAATAATTTATCTTTACTATGAGTTTATTTTACGGAACTTATCATGATTTCGTGACACTTATCTGATGTTGGGTAGTCTTTTTATCCCGGAAACTAATAAGTTCTTTATAGGTGTAAATGTTTTGATATCTCACATAGGTACTTAGGATATGATTGTTTAAACTGTTAGCTGTTATTGTGAGTCAGTAGGTATATAAACTTGTACCTATCTTAAAAAACTCATCTTCTTTTTTCTATATTGATATAGGATACCATGGTTTCAAAAAATCCTTGGAGCACAAACCAACTTCACCAGCCAATTCTTGAAATATAAACTTCCGCATGGGTGAGACATTGGCGCGCTTGCTTTTTCCGTTTGAGGGTTGGGGGTTGGAGGTCAGTCGGGCAGGTGCTCCCGTAAAAGATAAGTGAAATCAAGACAAAGAGTAAGAAACCGGATGTCGAGCTTTATGATGTAGCCTTTGGATGCGGTCGCTAATGCTATCGTGATGAAACGCAGCAACATAAGACTTCAGGAAGACAATATTAATGTAATATACACGAAGGTACCTATTACTAAACTTGTAGTGGGTAAAACATAATTCTCTTTGTAATAGTATTCACACTTCTATAGTTCCATTGTTTTTATCTACTGACAACACTGAACCGGTTCCTTTACCATAGCCATACCTACTTCATCACAAACGGTAATAAAAAACATTTTAGACTTAGTTATGTATTATTTTTATCAATATAAAGTTTTATAATTATTGTGAAAGGCATGATTTTGTTTACTTGTAGACTTGTAGAAATTTTTATAATACTCTGTGGTTTTTGAACGATTAGCTTGCTCAGTATGTATATATTAATCTATGGCTTGCACTCTCTAGTATGTATATATTAATCTATGGCTTGCACTATCAAAATACCGTTGTCATCGTGATAATAGTGCTGTACCTAATGCAAAAGTAAATTCGATTGCTCTTTTATAGACAGTAAAAGAAATTAATTAAATTATTTCTAAAATTATAACTACGAATAGAATATAACTTTTCTGTTGGTGGTTTAGATTTTTAATTTTATAAATAATCTACATTTACCAATATATAATTTCTACGTGCTTATTTATTTTTTGTGTGTCACTTAAAATAAAATATCAGTATAGACCATCTATTTGTAGTTCTATTAGGTACTATTGAGTGACTTGCTTATGTTTCATCATCATCATTCTTGAGTTAGTCCCGGTGCTGACAGCTATCCTACTAGTCGATACAAGGATTGGTGAAACACTTTAACAACTTTGAAACACGTCACTACATACGTAGTATAAAACAAAGTCGCGTTTTCTGTCACTATGTCCCTTTGTATGCTTAAATCATTAAAACTACGCAATGGATTTTGATGCGGTGCGGTGTTTTAATAGGTAGAGTAATTGAAGAGGAAGGTTTATATGTATATAACATCATGCTACAACCAACTGGTGCGAAGCAGAAGTGAAAACACGCAGACGAAGTTGAGCGGGTCAGCTAGTCACTACATAGTATAAAATAAAGTCGCGTTCTCTGTCCCTATTTTTCTTGTCCCTTTATATGCTTAAATCTTCAAAACTATGCAACGAATTTTGATGCGGTTTGTTTTAATAGATAGAATGGTTAAAGAGGAAGGTTTATATTATGTATATAACATCATGCTACAACTAACAAGTGCGGAGCAAAAATGAAAAATGTTGCAAAAACGGGGTGACGCAGACGAAGTATATTATAAAATTCTATAAGAATATGCTTCTGAGTACTAGAATAGTTACTGGAATACATGGACCTGAGCAATACGTACTGATTGTCATATCATCTACTAAAGTGAAAAAATTCAGTGATTGCTTTTGTAGTAGTCACTGGTTCTTACACAACGTTATTCAAGATGAATAAAATTTTCACTGTTATTGACAGTGCCGATCTGAGTAAACGGTTTTACACACACAAAAAAAATCACAATCACACATTGTGCACATATAAAAAAGATGTCGACAATTTCGAATATTAAAAAGAATCGAATAATCAATTACATCAATAATGACCACAGTCGATATATCACTAGAATGTCAGTGTCAAGTCACATCACTATTCAGTTTACGGCCGATCATCAGAGTGATTTGTAAAATATTTGAGTTGAATTTCTAGCAAAAGTAGAAAAATGTCGGCTAGATACGATAGAGCTATTACAGTTTTTTCTCCTGATGGTCATTTACTTCAAGTGGAATATGCTCAAGAAGCTGTTCGTAAGGGTTCCACCGCTGTAAGTAATATTGTTGGTTATGCTTACTAACTAGCCGATGAATATCGTTTTATGTTTTTTTACCGTTTATTTACAGGTTGGTGTAAGGGGAGCCGATGTGGTTGTTCTAGGAGTTGAAAAGAAGTCGGTGGCGAAGTTACAAGAAGAAAGAACTGTGAGGAAAATATGTCTCCTTGACGATCATGTCGTTATGGCCTTCGCTGGACTTACGGCGGATGCAAGAATCCTTATTAACAGAGCGCAAATTGAGTGCCAGTCACATAAACTAACTGTTGAAGATCCTGTAACTTTGGAGTACATAACAAGATACATTGCAGGTCTCAAACAAAAGTACACTCAAAGTAATGGACGTCGACCTTTTGGTATCTCATGCTTGATTGGAGGTTTTGATTATGATGGATTCCCTCATTTATTCCAAACTGAACCTTCCGGTATTTATTATGAATGGAAAGCTAATGCAACTGGTAGATCTGCAAAGACAGTGAGAGAGTTCTTAGAAAAGAACTATACATCTGAAGAAGTTGCCACAGAGAATGGTGCTGTTAAGGTAAAAGTTCAGAAACATTTGTTACAAACGTTTTTATATTAGATACCTGGTTTTTGATCAAATATATTGTTTGCCCAGTTAATAAAATTGGATATAAAGCATATAATGCATATAAAGCATAAAAAGGTATTAGATTGCTACTTGTAAAACATTCTCGATCACCACTCTCCTATGAAATCTGTTAGCCATGATAAGTTTATATTAAGTTGATATAGTTGTCTCAATATTATTGAGGTGTCAAACATACTGCATTGTAAGACTGAAGTTATACTTTCTCATTTACACTTACTTTTTAATACATGTTCTTTTACACTGGTTTGCATTGAAGTAGCTAGCCATTTTCCTAATTTTGTTTACCATTTCATTGTAGTTTTGCCTAATATGAGCTATAACAAACCTT
The DNA here is from genome assembly GCA_963691645.1 of Pelosia muscerda. Taxonomy (NCBI): domain Eukaryota; kingdom Metazoa; phylum Arthropoda; class Insecta; order Lepidoptera; family Erebidae; genus Pelosia; species Pelosia muscerda. Next base: position 15,025,299 of record OY829100.1, read on the forward strand.
GAATCTAGACAGATTGAAGATTACAGGCAAATTATACTAGCAAAAACTATTTTGAAATACAGCATTCTGCAGGGTAGCACCCTCATACCACTACAATCCCATATATATCTTAATGACTAACTATTCTACCTTGGATTTCCCTATGGCATATGTAGAATTTTTAAAATATACATGTAGTGCGCGGAAATCTACTGGGTTTGTTCACCTTTTCTAATACTGCTCTGTGACCATGTGTCATGTGATGATATATAGCTTATAACCTACCTCAAGAAACAGACTATTTAACATAAAAGTATTCCATGTGATTTCTATATTCCCTGAGATTATGAGCGCATTCAAACAAATTTCAGATTTATCTTAGTATAATTTGTGTATGCCGTCACTACCTTATCAGTACTGAATATTTTGCACTATATCCTGAAAGTAGTATGTGGTTGTCAGTTTTATTATGTCCTTAGTATCTGGCAGAGCAGAGGAAAGTATCTGGCACATACCCAAGCTTGGTATTTGAGATGACATGGAACTGACTTGATGTATTTTATTGATTTCAGTTGGCAATTCGTGCTCTTCTTGAAGTGGTGCAATCTGGACAAAAAAATCTGGAAATAGCTGTAATGCGGCGCGGCCAGCCAATGCAAACACTTGACTCAGACACTATTAACTCTTATGTGTCAATCATAGAGAAAGAGAAGGAGGAAGAAGCAGAGAAGAAAAAACAGAAGAAGTAATTAGTATTGTGTTGCACATTTATTTTCTATCACTAATACATGTTTGTAAGGAATATAATAATTTTATTTTTATTACTAGCTAGATAATCTAAGAGTTTAGTAAATCTATAGTTTTTGAGATTTGTGAGTAAAGTTCTTTGAGATCAGATCCACACTCTTGATTGGGACCTTTGTTTGTCATAATATCGTTAAACATTTGGTCCCATTCTCCATGGTAGTGGTCTGATTCATCATTGTTTTTCTGAAAAAGTAAAAGGTGGAAGTTAATATGCTGTATACAATACTTCATGGGAGATAACAATCCACCAACTAGCATTAAAAATATACCTCAGCCATAGACATTGAAACATCATCAATATGATCAGTGCTAATTGAAGGAAGGACACAATTCAAAAAGTTGTGATCTACTTCTTTTTCTCCAATCTTTCTAGTGATGTCCTGATCAGCATCATTATCAATATTAAACTCTCCTAGCAACTCAACACCAGAGTGCTCCGCAGAAGGCTCTGGATCAAGTTCTGGCATGCTCAAAAATGGTGCTGCAAAATTGTCATTACTCTGTTGACATGTGTCATCATTGAAGTTCATTAGCGCATCTTGAGTTGTATCCCTGAAAAAGTTAACTCAATATAATTGCAATAAAATAATGGTACAGAAATACAAAAGGCAAATTAGGAACATGTGTAGTATGCAGTAAAGCAGTCCACAGCTAGACATAAGCCTTGTCCAAACATTTGGCTTTGGCGAACTGTTTCCACACCATATGATTTGGTACATAGTTTTATTTCGATTTTTTTTCTCTCGCAGACATCCCTACAGAATACATAATGGCTAAACAAATTTTAGAATCAAGTAATTAGATTCTTGTCTTCGATATTAATCAGGTTTTAAGTTTTAGGTCAATATACAATAGTAAATAAGTTGTAATTACAACAGCTTAATATAATACTTCTTATATATAGTACTTCTTTACTATATAAGAAGTATTATACTATATACTAATAAAGTAGCAGATATAATAGGCAGCATGATTATGAGAATACTCTATACTTAAAATGATTACCTGAAGGTATGAGTTTCCTCTTTCATTGGAACTGTGATTTCAATCTTAGGAACATGATCAGTAGCTGTGGAAAGGAAAGGATTATAAGGAATTCAAGATAGGGTATAAGTAAATAACCACAGGACAAGGAAAGAGAACCTGTTTCAGGTAGAACTTTTTCTGGAGTTGTGTTATCATTTGTCATTAACCAATCAAGCTCTATATTTTCTTCATCTTCACAATAATCATCCTGTGAATCTGAAATGAATAAACATAATATTTATTACAAAATATCGTGGACATGTTACCTAAGTGTTACAATAACTGAAAACATTACCTTCACATTCAAACTTCAAATTGCAGAAATCTTTAGGTGAGTTTTGTACATATAAATCTTGCGCAGCTTTTTTCAAAGCTAGATGCAAAGCTCTACGGGCTTTCTGGAGTGGGGTCAGGTAAAGTAACTGCTCGACATTGCTGTATAAGTTCTGCTAATATATCATTCAAGTAAAAAATTAGTTTTCAGTCATATCTATTTGCTATATTACATGGCTTGAGCTGGTAAATTTATTATTATTATTTATTTATAATAATAATAATAATAATAAATTTATGAGAAATGTTATAGTTGAACCAACTTACTTTGGGCTTAAAGTTCCTTTTCATGGCCAACGCTTTTCGAGTTATTTTGCTGAGTAATTCAGGTCGACCGTATTGAAAGTAGTCATGAACATATTCATGCATATATGGATTACTCGAATTACAAAGAGGATCTTGTAAATGTGAAGTAACTTTACGAAAGCCGTATAAATTGAGCTGTCTCACAAAGCTCGAAATATTAGTTGTTTTAAATATTGAATGATCGCACTGTAAATAATTATGAAGAACACGATAGTTTAGTAAAATGGTTCTTCCAGTACCGCCCCATAATATGGCATCGGTTCGTAAATTCAATAAATACCACAATTTCTGTGGGAATCGCATTTGAAAGATAGCATTTTTATCATCTTGCATAATTGTATTTTTCTTTTATAATATCAATATAGCTTAACAATATTATATGAATGAACAACCGTAAGTTGAAAAATGAAAAGTGGCGCCAATTCAAAGATGTCATTTTTGAAAAATGACAAATAGAAGTGGTTCTGCCATTGGTCGAATTCCAGCCACAGACGAGTCTCTGGTCTATTTAAGTTTGAGTATAATGTAATTCAAAGAGGAAAACCTGAAATCGTACTGTTAACAACACAAAAAAAAAATAGACACGATTATAGCACACGTTGAGGTTTTAAGTTGTAATTTTGCATGAATCACAAATTAAACTCTGTGTGCACTCTCTGTAGTTGTAGTAAAGTTTAAAAAAAATGTATCGTACCAACATTCCGAAACTGTTAATATGACAGCTGTCCACCATAGTCTGACAGCGTCAAGTGTCAATTTTGACATTGGTCATTTCCATCTGAAAGCGCAACAAAGCGGGTGGTAAACGTGCGGTAAACAATAAACACGAAGGTGAAAGTTTTATTTTATAGTGTGGCTGTGTAACTAGTGCGGATTAATTAGGATATGATTAAGGCCAGGAAGATAAATTAACAATAGTTTTATTTATGAAGATTGTGCTAACTATAAGTTACAATGGATAAGTCGAGGTAAGATCTGATAATATATTACCTACATTTTTATATTCACAGCTTACTGAAATATTTTGTGATTGAAATGAGTCATGTTGCATTGTGCAACTTCATAACGGTTGCACTGCAAATGTTACAGATTTATTTATACTATACAATTTTTCATGAACTTCAAAGGTAGGTAGATACTGAGATATATGTATAAAATTACGTACCCTTTTGTCTTTGTTGCTAACATGTATTTTTTGATATCTCGTACAATCAAAAGTAAAACACCGAGGTCGATAATTTAGTATTAGTATAAATCAGTGTCTTTATACTCTAGTGTCTATTCAATGTCAATTGTCTTTCTGCTTCATTGCATTTAGTAGGTACTTCCTGGGCTTTGTGCTGAGCTTTAGTGACAAAAAATATTCAATGTTTGTTTTTACTTTTCAGGTTTTCAATGCTGCTTCTAGAACCCGGTGAAATTTATTTTGAAGACTATTCATGTTCGCTTAATGATGTTGCCTTAAAAAATAAAAACTCACAACAAGGGAGATTAAAATTGTGTTCTAAATCACTTGTGTTTGAACCTAGAGATTGGGTGTATCCATTGATAAAAATGCAGTTCAAAGATTGTGCTGACATTATTATAATTGAATCAATTGATAAAAGTAACAATGTGATCAAGGTTAAAATGAAGATGTATGCTGAAATGTTGAAAGAAAATATTTTAGCACCTTATACATTCATTTATGAAGAAAAAGATTTTTATGTCTTTTTCGACTTTGCTTCACCTGAAGAAAGCCTATGTCAGATGCAACAGTTGCTAAGAGCTTCCACTCTTCATGCTCCTGAACACAATAGTATGGTAGCTACTATCCTCCATTCCAGATATATGAGGATGGAATTTGATCCAGTGATGATGGATGACTTCACGGAGCAGATAGTGTGTGAACTTCAGGCTGAAAAAATATCACCACTAGTCAGACACCAGGGTAAACTGGCCCTTACTCCTACTACAATATACTTCCAACCCTTCAGCAATGTTGAAAGTGTAAGTATTTTTTAACCCCCATAATTCACGAATTATCCTTTTTGGCCCCTTAATATATGATAGATAAAGAGTAATAGAGAGACAGTAGGTTGTATTAAAACTTGCAGCAAAAAGAGACTGCTTGCTCCTGTTAGTAAAGGGTTATTGTATCCTAGGTAGGCAAAAGTGTATTAACACTCTCATTTCACTAACTATATTTGGTCCCATGTAGAGTGATAGTAGATTGCATTAAATTTGCAGCAAAATGCATGTTAAATGTTAAATATTGAGCTCCGGTTGGTGCTATATGTTCAGCAATTCGTCGGTCGTTTTTCGGCGAAAAATCGCCACGGAATCCCCCCCGCCAGAGCCGATTGGGGGGTTATGTCGGACTCAAACCGACTAAAACGCACGTCGTCGACCCCGGCCATCCCCTTCGAGATAACCCCCCTTCAGGTGTAGGGACCACGGTGTCCCAGTCTAGCCAGCGAATGTGGGGAGGCGCAATTTTGTGCAATTTGTCTGCCTCCAATTAGCAGCGGAAAATGACGTTAAAAGGTGACGATCCGAGATAATTAATCGGATGATTTTTTAAATTGGTACAGTTATTCCCTAAGATACCCAGATGAACCTATTAAAAGTCCTCTCACTCAGTTTATTTTTGCTTAATATTAAAAATTATTAAAAATATCCCTTTCGTAACTTCTCCATTAAATTTCCTATAAATTATATGAAGACAGTTCTACTGTAGAATCAAAGCGGTATACGAGACGAAAATCAACTTATCTTGGCTATAGAATTATTGCTTTAGAGAATAGATATTCCTTCAAATATACCGCACACCCAGTATAGTAGAGTAAGAGAGATGTTAGATATTTCTGGGTAGACTCCTCTAATTGTTCGTCTTAATAACACGATACTGTATCGCACAGAAGAAACCCTCGGTTTCCCTGAAATGGTCACTGAATCCCTGCCAGGCATTGCACATAGGCGACCGAGTCCTTAGACCAATTTATCAGCCTATAGTAATCCATTGCTGGACATAACCCGATTCCTTAATGAGGCAAGAAACACCTAGCCTATGTTCAGCTGTACCACCTCGCATTTTATCGCCGTACGTCACATTCTGTTCACACCTTCGACTGCCTTCCTGGGACTGCACCCTTCGCGATGCATGGAGTCGGCACTCTTTTAAATGCCAACCATACTTTCGCGTAATCTACAGTCTCATAACAAGTAGAGTATTCTGTAGAGTTATAGTTTCGCAGACTCTTCTGTCTTGGTTGCTCAATACGGTATTAGACCACCCAACCACGTGTTCAACAAATTGGGCAAACAAATGGGCACTTTTGATGGCAGCTATGGCAATACCCACTTCTGTAACATGTATGTACACCCACAGAAAGTGATCGAAAACTAACCATCGGATAGGTTATAAGATCGAACGATATCTGAAGAGAAAAGAATCTGAAATGACATTGAGCATCCAGCAAAAAGTTTTAGGTTATCCATATATAACAGGGAGACACCTAAGGGCTCCCTTTTCAAATCTGAACCCGTCTCTGACTATACGGAAGTAGTCAGAGACGACTTAGAGCTTTCAAGGGCAGAAACCTTCACCTTTCATTAGTTTTTTCTTGTTCTGAGGGTTTTTCGCATCCAACCGTCGTCGCACCCTGGATATACTAACTTAGCGTTTGCACCATTGCTCGTGCTCCATTGCTCCATATATGCTCCGGGGAGGTCTCAAACTGTATGATAAGCTATGCTACCTATGTCTGTGATAAGCTAGTTATACCTACAGCTCAAGGAGCTTCAGCCTACACGTGGGGCTGAGTCAAATTCTTTCTCGTAGTCCAGCCAGCCGGCGGCGGCGGCAGCGTTTGTCCTACTGGCCAACTATCGCATCGAATACATTATATACCTATATTCTTCAGTTCAAAGTTGTGGCAGGCAAGATTAAACAAAGCATCATTGTGTTATAATAAATACATTACCCTAATAAATGGTACTATAACTGAGTAGTAACCGATATAAAAAAACAGGAAATATTTACTGTATTACACAACATTATTATAATACTTCATTCATTAGTGTGCCTGATTAATATAAAACTACTGTACATTCATATTGTGTTATTGATAGCTGGGGTTAATTACTTGGGTATTAAAATTTTAAATTAAATACATTTAATACGCAATTTTAAACAGTAGCTATGCTCGAATTCTAATTTCATTATTTTGCGATTTTTTTGCCAAACCAAACGCTCTAATAAATTCAGAGACGGTAAATTGTCCCCCTTCTCGTATTCTTCGATGCCCTTTGCTAATCGGAGACATACCGTGTAATCAAATAATCTGAAATGATACCTAAATCTTGATAGACCAGTTAACTGAAAGCATACATGTATGTAGGTCTTACTCAAATAAAGCTTAATGCATTACTACTCTCGTCTCTCGTTGTCCAGAGTATATTACAAGACACCATCTGATGTATCGCTTGTGAAATGCAGGACCAATGATCTTTTGGACCGGTCCGGTCGGACCGGCTTATCCTTTATTTTTCATTATAAATCCTACTAGCAAATTGCACACTATAGCAAAGTCTTTCCCACGAGTGGGTACACTTTATAAACTCGTTATCTCTCGAGTTAGTAGTAGAGTACCTAGTATTTAGTAATAGCATAATATTACATAACACCTCTGCCTACCCCTTCGGGGATATAGGCGTGATATTATAAAAAAAAAAAAAAAAAAAATATTATTAATATGAAAGATTACTAAAGCAGATATTTATATTATGCATGCTTGAAAGCTGACATACTCCTAGAGACGATAGGATTATAAAAAAATGGCATTGTGGCATGACATTGAGAAATCCAGAAACCATTTCGATGTATGTGTCTTTATACGTCTGGTATTAAGACACAAATAGTTCACATCATGTGTCGTGTCATGGCAGGTCATAGTTTTCCGTCATTTAATTTAGCGGAAAATAATAAAATACTAGTCGAAAATATCCTGTGGATTATTATTATGAGACCTATTTTCCTTTAAGGCGTACGCAAATCGGCGTGTCAGTAAATCCTCCGATACGAATGAGTAGTCATGTACAAAGACACAGATACAATACATTGTGTCCTTTGTACTTACTCACTCATGAGAACCCGTCTAACCAAAGGTAAAACGGTCATCAAACACAGTTAAGAACACACCCGACTAATTCACCATTCATATAAGAAAGCTACATCGAAATCGGTTCATCCCTTCGAGAGCTATGATGCCACAGTTAGACACACACACAGACACGTCAAACTTATAGCACCCAATCCCTTTTACGATGGGGTTTCAAAATACCAAAAAGCGCGTGTCAGATTGTCAGTACTTGATTGATTTCGTGAAATGAAAATAGTTAAGTATCATTTGATCTCAGTTCAGTTGCTACAGATTGCGTAGCCCTGAACTTTGATTTCATCCTGAGCCCAGCCCCTTACTCTTATGGGAAGGAATTGACTGCACATACTCGTAGGTACCTAAACATTCGAATGCGTAACTTTGCATGAATCAACGTTTTGCCCCGTTACCGTTTATTTTAGTCCTTTGTTTCATCGTTATCATCCATATTATTATAATTATTATATAAATGTATGTTTCTTTGTTCTCATTTGCATACTCCTCCCGTTATTACGATTACGGTGAAACTTTGACACGCTGTTATTTCCCGCGATGAGGCACTGGTTGTCTAAATAGGTACATATAAGGAAAAAGATTTAACATACCTACCTAATTATCGTTAGTTCAGGGTCCACTGCTCGAATGCTTCTCCAAAGTGTACACTTTGGAGAAGCATTCGAGCAGTGGACTTCAGTGAGCTAATTCTTTAACGCATGAAATACACACTAATATACTGAAATTTTTAGGCATTAATATGGTCGCTTACTCAAATTTCTTACAGACTATGACCGTCAGACAGACTGTGTTCCATTCAACCCAATGGGTACTTTATTTATGCACGGCTTTTATTCCATTCTGTTGCACCAACCGATCTACTGCGGCGGCAGTTTTCCCTTTTTAACCGAACTCAATAATTCAATATTTGACTAACATGACGTTCGTCGACAATATGTCCCTCGATTTCTCCGTCATTGACCCGGGAATCAAAATCAGTTCCTTGTGCATCATTATTATGAGATACTTACCTACTTAAAACAAAATATTCAAATTATTAAGAAACAATTTAGGCGAAACAAAAAGAATTTTACAAATGCGTCCACAGGTGACTGAGCTAGCCGCGTACAAACAGAACCTTGTCCTTTTTAGAAGTCGGTTAAAATTAAATACAACATTGGTTGATTGCTATACTCATTGGTGGTCGTTTCGAACTAAAAAAGTAAACCGTAACTGAGTTTTGGGTAAACTCGCAGAAATGACAATTTATTGGTTGTGATTGTACGTAGGCAGATAAGGGTTATAAGAACACACATTTTCTCCGGACGTTGACGTGGTGAATTAAGAAGTAAGATTAGTATTAGATGGTTAAAAAGCTAAATTGTTGATACTATTCGATAAAGGTTATTTAAAGCTAACCTTGACAACCAATTGGAAAGGAAAAATACACAAAAAATATACGATTGTCATCGTTAATTTGCTTTAACTTAATCGGGAATTCTTACATGCGACAGTTAATTAACTTGGATAAATTATGCTCTTTCTGCTATAAACTTTGAAAATAAGGAACACGTCTGCTAAATAACTTAGATGTTTTGGAATTCAAATTATATTGCAGTTGATTGATCAAGGCATTATGTTTTGATCATCGCTACAAAACAAAGCGTTTGGTTATGTAGGACAGGGCAGTAGTTACAGCATAATGTGTGGAACATTATGCTGTAACTATGTACTGCATTGTCGTAATAAGGAATAATAAGGAATCGGACAGTTTCAATAGGTTTAATAGGGTAACTTTGTCTTGGTTCGGATATATAATACGTAGCAATATCGTAAGATAGGCACTAATTATGGAAGTGGATGGCTTCAAATGGATAGGACGACCTAAGAGGAGATGGATGGATTGTGTAAGAAGATGATATGGCCAGATAAGGAATTAATATAAAGATAAATGGAAAAGGCATACATGTTGCGGCAACACCAAATAAATATGGGCGAGGGCAGGAGGATGATGCACTGAAATTGTTTCCTGCTAAATGAAGATAAAAAATACAAAAAATAATGTTCTATGAATGAATTGTAATTAATGATACAGTTGAATTTATTATTTGTCGTAGTGAGTCATTAATAAATACAATATAATAATAATAAGACGTAATAATGCAAAAGCGTAATACTTTGGAATTTAAATAAATCTTTTTCTTTGGCAATCAGTCATTGCAATTTGATTTCGTCATAATAAACTTTGAGTAACTACCTACGTGTTCACGTCTTCCGTACGCCAACGACCAACAACACGTTGCAAGATGGAGAAGTATCTGTGTGAGATGCTGCACATCTTTAACGATTCGTCTGTGTAAACTTGGCCAATTAAGATTATGTGCAATAAATATGTCAAACTGAAACTGATTGACATGGGAAGGTCGACTTCAGGCAGGTTATGTAGCATGTTAGAAAGAAGGGAAAGAAAGCGCCAGAAAAATCCAACTTAATTGGGCAGCAATCTGTGATTACGTTGGGTTTTTTTTTCACATACTTACCGCAATGCCTCAAAACGAAGGTTATCGCATGTTATGACTTAGGGTGCCTAATCATGAATTCTCAAGGTGATGGTCCACAAGGCACACAGCGGGCTATGCTTGACGCTTTTCTAGTAGACAAAATGTGTACCAAGGACTATTTGATAAAGAAATGAAGATATCGATATAGTTCGTTAAAAAGGCCGTAACAACAAGAGAGATTTAGAGTGAAGACCGCGACATTTTATTCTTGGATTAAACTCAGACCTCATAATTGCAAATAAGTAAGTACCTACTTACTACAGGGTACTACACTCATATTACAACCACTAAGTATGAGTCTAGTACACTGTAGTAATCAAAAGTCTCACGCCGTTCATGAAACTTTTAACAGGGTACTGAAACTATATGATTTATACCATTTTCTTTGTCTGACGGCAACAATTGACATTCTTCATAGTGCATGCGTACCATATTCATAAACAACAGTACAAAATACCAATACTACAGAAGTAAATCTCTTTATCAGTTCTGTAACCGACACCGTTCGATCAATCATCATGAAAGTCGGCTCATCTAAGTGCGTTGTGATGGAGAAGGCTTTCATGCTGCACATTTTGTTACTACTTGCTTTGCTACTAGATAGCGTTCCACAACAACTGATGATTATACACACTGACTCAGTCAATACAATTATCTGTTCCTCATGTTAATAATTGGAAAAGTACGTACATCCCCGTACTGGGGAATTACCTTGTCACTTCAGTTATATTTTATTGATTTAATATGAGCGTTAGGTAGTTATACAAATGTATGTAGAGCGTAGGGTTGTACGGGGTCTTGACAAGAACTTTAAGCCTACCTTCCCTGTAAGCTAGTACAAGTTGTACCGTACAACTGCTAATTGACAAGGCTCTGCGACAGGCTTTTTCTCTGGTTTTGATATCAAACATCACCTACTACAGCTGTACGCCGTACAACTTAATCTTATTGTAGTAAACGCCTGCTTACTGTTGTGGTGCCGCGACATGTATGCCTTTTCCATTCATCTTTATTCTATTCCTATAGGAGAGCGAGCCCCGGCAAAGTGCAAGTTTTGTATGTAAACGATATTGGCAGTCGAATAATGACGACAGTACCTAGTTGTAATATGAGTAGGTATTATTCATGTGACGTTCATTTGACTTAGTCATACTGACTTATATTGCTTTTATCGAAATTATTTACTCAGCTGTTATTGTTTACTCAAATGTTACCTACTTATATGATTTACTGAAACATGCAAAGGTGTGCATTTCAATATCATCATTCTCTGAACCTTTTGCCAACTCAGTTGGAGGCTTTCCAGTGTAACTGATGCGTCTGAATATCAATATTTTCCGTGTAACCACTGCCATCTGACCTTCACATCCTGTTTTATAGCTAGACCAATCGGATTTTTCAGAGGTCTAAGTAATCGTAAGGACTGCCATGGATGTTCACCGGGCAATGCACTTGTATGGCTTGTATGGTAACCGGAACCAATGCAAATAGACATTTCATTACAATATAATAATAATAAATTCTTTATTAAAGCGACATTGACTCATTGCGCAATTTTATTTCTTACCTCGCTATGTTAGTTACGTTCTTAAAATAGGTAGGTTACTTACGTTATAAGAAATGTGTGGTTATTATTTTTAAAATTTTCTTTTTCAGAGTCCTGTCCTAAAACTGAAGCTGGCACATTTAAGAAGAATGTATAAAAGAAGATTTTTACTAAGGCAAGTTGTATGTATCTGTGTTTTACGTTTTTTACTTGCGATACATTTAATTCAAAATATTATTGTTGTTAACTTTCTCTTTCTCGCTTCTGACCCAAACTTAGGCGCACTTACATTATACACTGCTTATATGGTCATCGGTCATACCTTCAAAGTATATAGTTATGGTCTAATAAATCTTCGCAATAAAGCGATTTCGAATTGGTACCCACTGCGCAATTAAAAATGCACTGTATGAGTGCACAAAAGTACATAGATTTGAAACAGTTAAGAAAATATTAGAAGAATTATTTACCGGAATAAGTAATAGAATTAAAATCGACATCAAGTGGTGGAAGGATTCATTAGGTGAACCTTGTTGCAGTTATGCAAAACTGAAAAAAACACCCTCCTAACACCAATATCTACTATCGATCCTATTAATAGAGGAACTCTTTATCTTGACGCCTCTGACAGAAAAAGGAAAAAGGGAGGGTATAGGGAACGAAGGCAGTACATGACGATATCCCCCCGGTTCCGATTGAACACTCTGGCAGGGGAAATACCTCCGTTCCACAGAGTAATAAATAATATAGCCTTTTATTCAGACCTCTTGATAATTACAATGTATTTAAACATATAACTCTTAACCTAGTTGAACTAATTAAGCTAATATTTGATGTTTGGTTATCTTTCCTAGATCTGTTTGCCAATCGGCAAAGGCCTCCTCCAACCTTTTCCACTCTTTCCTTTCTTGTTCCACAGAGTATTGCGGCTAATAATGACTTTGTGTTCTATTTCCGGCGATGAATAGGGTAACCAGAGTACACTGGAGAGGTTTTGTGTTGTCAGTGGAAAGCTAGGTCTTTCTTAGTAGGCTTAAGTTGACACTGCCGTGTGGTGGTTGGAAACCCTGTTTTGTCCCTTGCGTTCCTAACCTTCTCGCACCCCCTCCCCTCTATAGGGTCGGCAGTATTTAATTTTACGAGTTCGTTTATCTTTAATTATGTATATTACTTTGTTTCAGGGTCTAGAAGTTTATAGTGCCGAGGAAAGTTCGGTACCACACATATATCTGACATTCCAGTCTGATAGAGCTAGGGATAGAATATATAATATACTACAGGAGTCGCCGCATGTTCATTTAGAGAGTGTTCACACTGAAGAAATGACATTGCAGTGGCAAAATGGCATTGTTTCAAATTACGACTATTTAATGTATTTAAATTGGTAAGTAATATTTATCTCCTCCATTATTATATTAAACATTATTGTTTACCAAGACATTCACATCAAAGCTAACTAGTGGTAGTTACAGTTATTGTAATGTAAAATGGGCGGTCTTATCGGCCTTAAAAGGCTAAAGGTAAGAGAAGTAGGTTGCCTGGAAGAGATCTCTTCCAGGCAACCTATTTCTCTTTTTAAACCATATTGTATATAAAAAATTGTTAGAAACAATTGTCAAAATCTTGGTTTCAAACTAGAATTAAAATCCTATATTCTTTTTACAAAGATTTGAGAACAGAACTTGAGCCTGTTGCTTCACGTCACAAACGCTGGACTTTGACGTAGCCAAGTGCATTGCATTTCAATATTTCAGAATATTGCAATTAATTATATAAAAAAATATTTTGAATATTCTTTATCGAATTTGCTTCTAGTGTACTTATTCTAATTCGAATTGCAAAATATTGTCCAATAAATTCGGTAACTTTATTGCATCATAGTCGGAATATTAAATAGTTTGAATATGATTCATATCATAATATCAGATGACGTTAGTAGGCATCAAAAGATAAACCATAATACATATATGAAAATAAATATAGATATCAAATTGATAATATGTAATAGAGTTTGAGAGGTAACGTAGTTGTCGCGCGTCGCTAAGTTTTAGTCGGTTCAATGCTGATATCTTATCTTATGTTGGTTCCCGTACTCCTCCGAAACGGCTTGACCGATTCTCATGAAATTTTGTGAGCATATTGAGTAGGTCTGAGAATCGGCCAACATATATTTTTTTATACCCCTAAGTGATAAGGGTTGTTCACCCTTAATTTTTTTTAGGCAAAACAATGTTTGCCGGGTCAGCTAGTCTACATATAAAAGTTGATTCTACATTCATTCTTGAGCGAAGGAATTTGGACACAGTTTCAATAGCAAAACCGTCGGGAGGTATTAATTTGACAAGAAAATATACCACAAATTATTACGTTCACCTGTATATTACTCCCCATAGGTACCTACATTATATATTTTTTAAATACGACGATGGCGTCAAGGTCTCGGTGGGGTGGTTAATGGTTACTATGCACGCTCGCGACTCATGGGATTTGGATCACGCATTGTTAGCCAGTGAAAAAAATATTAAAACAAAACAAATACACTTATTAATTTATTTAATTATTCATGCTGATAATACGTACTTCGGTTATTTAGGAATAATGAATAAGCTTATCGATATGTTAAAACGTGGATAGAATGCCAATGTCATACGGAAACTACAATGTACTAATATAGGTATATTCTTTGTTTTGACACTTCCCACCTTATGCGATAACAGTGCAACGACTGGGTTTTGAACCTGCGAACACTCGAACGCAAGTGCGCCTCTTTGATTGCTTAATTTGCCTTAGCTTACAATCAATCAATAAATTACCTTATCGCAGGCCACTACTGGATATAGGCCTCTTGGAAGTTTACACCCGAATTCAATTCAATTCGATGCTTATTTTATAAGATTATAATAAATTGTTTATTTTGACTTCAATCGTTTGATTCCTAGGAGTATATAAATATATCTTCAAGCAAAATACAAGTATAAAAATTAGATATAAAATACGGAAATTATTGACGAAATACTAATTGTTTCAATATTGTATGCCCAAATGGCGAATCATAGCTGACCTATTTGAATTTGAAAAATGCAATCATGTACATTAATTCCCGTCATTTAAGTACTAAATCGATAGGACAGCGTTTTTAGGACTAATCTCGCTCCATACTTTAGATATGAAAATTATTATCAGCCCTGGGAAGTTATATTGAAGTGGTCTAGTCGAGTGCCCCCCGTGCGGTGTCATGGCAACTAATTAGTTTGTTCAAGGTCACACACCTACATATTTATGGTGAACACCGAGTGATAAAGACTACAGTAATATGTATAGAGCTTTCTATGAATTTTCTTATACCACTTACATTTTAGACAAGCACGCGGCCCACTTGATAGAAAGTAGTTATCGTGGCTTATGGACGTTTGCAACACAAGGGGCGTCACATTCGTGCTTTTGACCATATAGAGAATTTTGAAGAAGTGCATTTTTAAACGTCTGTGCGGCAATAATTGTACTTTTTTTTTGCAATATCACTGAGGCTTTTCTGGGCTAAAACTAACCTCATTTGCAAATAGCTATACCTGTAGATTAATGGTGAGGCTTCAGCGCATACTTGCTTGTCGGAGGGGTCCGAAAATAGTAAAGGCTTTCGTAACCAAAGAATGCGTGACAATTTACGGGGTTGAGGGTGAGGTACAGAGGTGTTAGTTCCCGCCCACTTCTTTATTTTCTATCTCGGCAATATTATTCACTTTATTCATTGCCTCTGTTATTGCGTGGTTACTATCTTACACTAGATGTCACTAACTGTAACTCAGATACAAAGTATCGCCATCTAGCATCGAGTAGATTTACATTTCGAGACACTGAACCTAAGAAAGCTCTGTAGGAACAATACCGACAGTATTGTTCCTACAGACGGTACAGTACGGAAGAGTCGGTAGCTTAGTGGTTAAGGAGTCGGCCTTATGATCGTGAGGTCCCGGGTTCGAATCCTGGCCATTACACTACCGACGTGAACCCACTCCTAACACAAGCCATTGAGCTTAGCTGGAGGGGTTAAAGGGAATATTAGTAACTTCGGTTGCTAATATTCTTTACAAAAAAAAAGAAAAAAAATGACTAAGGCCTTGTCTACCGGGAATACGTCAGTAGGTACTTTGATTCTTGAGCTTTTTTTTTTATACTACGTAGGTGGCAGACAAGCACACGGCCCACCTGATGGAAAGCGGCCACCGGGGCCTATGAACGTGTGCAACACTAAGGGTGTCACACACGCGCTGCCCACCCTGAAGGGAAAGGGGGAGAGCTGGGAAGGGGTGGGGAAGGAGGGGTATAGTGAGCTCTGGCTACCCTACTTACCGGCGGGAACACAACACGATGGTTATTATGACCGCGGTCTTCTGTAGGGCGGAGGTACTTCCCCTGTTGGACAGCTCATTTCGGACGGGAGATACCGTCGTGTCCTACCTCCGTTTAATCCGAGCTTTCCTTGACGTCATCCATGTGACATTATAAAGTTACTTAGACCGCCTCCTCTCTGTATATTAAACTAAGTGTATATTTTATTGTGATCATTTTTTTATCGAATTGTAAATTTTATTTCATTTATTTCATTATAAAAATATTTTTAGTCTTGCAGATAGGAGCAAAAATGATCTCACCCAATACCCAGTCTTCCCTTGGGTAGTTGCAGACTACACGTCGGAAACGTTAGACTTAAATAAATCAGAAACATTCAGAGATCTGGCGAAACCAATGGGTGCACTGAATCCGGATAGATTGGAGAGATTGAAGGAAAGATACCATGAGATGAGTGACCCCAAGTTCCTATATGGTTCACACTATTCGGCACCAGGTCTTGTCTTGTTTTACTTAGTAAGTATAAATGCAATTAAAATACACCAACTTTCTATTGGCGATTGTAGCTGATTTATTTTAAGAAATATTACGAATATAAATATTAAGTCCTATTTATTTGGATATCTATACCAATGTTATAAACGCGAAAGTAACTCTGCCTGTTACGATTGAATTTTATTTATTTTATATGATTCGTAATTTTCATGAAATTTAACAAAGAGATAGATTAGAACTCGGAAAAGGAGGAGAAGACGCGGGCTACAGCTAGTTATGAATGCAATTGTGTCTTCATTTTTAAAATACCACCAATTTTCTCTTCTATTAATATATTAGTGTCTTGTTTTGTGAATCCGACCATAGAGCAAATGGAGTTGTTATACCTTCATTTTTTTTGTTTACCTGTCAATAGCAAAACTACTCACTTCATTCTATTTCGATGTTACTACGTATATCACTATCTCGCACTAGATGTCACTAAACTAAATCTATATATATAAAAATGAAACCCGTTTTCCGTTGTCACGACATAACATGAAAACGGCTTGATCGATTTGGCTGATTTTTTTTGTAGTTTTCTAATACTCTGTACAAGGTTCTTACGAACAAAAAATATAAAGAAAATCTCTCAGAAAGATTGAAAAATATACATTTAATTTTGCATCAAAGCTACGCTAAGGCGGTACGAAGTTCGCCGGGTCAGCTAGTTAACAATAAATATAATCTTACGTACTCAGATACTTACAAAGTATCATCATCTAGCATCGTGTAGAATTACATTTAGATGTACTGGGGTAAAGGGGCTTCGTACAGACCTGATACCGACATTACACTGGCTAAATCTGCATCTACTGTTATGACGTCAGTGTAGGCCTGACAGTACATTACAAGTTACTTATGCCGCCTTCTCTTTGTATGTGGTCTATAAATAAATAAAATAAATATTCTAGGACAATCTACACCTAGTCACCTAGACCCATGGTAAGCATACCTTAACTAGCTTTTATGTTACGGGTTCTAGAATGCCGATAAACATACTTAAATACATTTTAATTTGTGAATACATACATATTATACATAGAAAGACCCAGACCAATGCAGATATTCATATTTCATACACACAAATATTTGCACTGAGCGGGAATCGAACCCGCACCTCCTGCGTAGCAGTCGCGTTCACTATCGCCACGCCACGGAGGTCGTCAAAATGGATGAGCCCAGGGCCCTGTTTAATAAAGCTGACAAATCGACAAGTCCGACATATGTCAGAAATTGACAATTCGAGAATTTTTCTGTTTAATAAAACTTACTGGTGACAAAATTGTCACGGTGGAAAATTTACAAATATGTCGGATTGTCGCGACAATTTGACATATTTCTGTTTAATAAAACTTTTTGAGCGACAGGTGACAAGTGACAATTTGTCGCAGAAAACTTGTCAAATCTGCTTTATTAAACAGAAAATTGTCACGACATATTAACATATTTGTAGAATTGTCCGACAATTCTGACAGGAGCATTACCCTCTGTCGCGAAATCATATTTTAAATTTCGAAGGTGTAAGAAAGGGTTTATACGTAAAAGCACAGAGATAATAATATACTTAAAAGGTTTATTACAAAAAATGGTACTAACATCGAGCAGTGAGAGTAGTGATGATGAATACTTGGAACAAATACAAACGAGGAGACAACGACGATCATTTAAAAGCAGAATCTATTTTTCTTTCGCAATTACAGATTTCTGCTTCAAAGAAAAATTGTCGCGACAATTCGACAATTGTCGTGACGTAATAATTTGACGGTGGTTTTGTGACATATGTCGAGATTTATTAAACGGGTTTTTAAATGACTAATATGTCAAGATTTCACAGTCGATTTTTGACATATTTGTCACCTTTATTAAACAGCCTTAGCGCGACAATTCCACAATTTTGTCATTATTTGACATATATGTCGAATTGTCAGCTTTATTAAACAGGACTCAGATATACCGGTTGGTTTTGAAGACGTTCTAGAGCGAATGATTTAGACACAGTTTCGATAGCAAAATCGTCTGAAAGTTTTAATCGGTAAATGAAAAACCTCTCATACATTATTCCGTTCATTTGTGAATTATTCCCATACATCCTAGTACATAAGTAATATGAGTATGTACCTATGTGCAGACATTACTACATCAATAACGATACTTACATCAGAAGACTTACGTTATAATGAAATATGTTTACTTTTAAATTCCTTGCTCTTGACTGAGTACATTCAAAACATGAATGAAAATATAGAGCACAATACACACGTCAACTACAATGCTAATTTGCTAAAAGGATTACGAATCCGTTACTCTAACCAAGGTCGTAACATACTTATGTTTAGCTTATAGTTATTACAGACTGTTATGTATACATTTGTATGTAGTTTGTAATGAATACGGCGTGAATGGCACGTTTGTAACACATTTAAAACATTTTTAATACACGAACGATTATTTGAATACTTGGTTTGTCGCGTCGAGTTCTGTAAGCGCGAATTACCCTCCATTATGTGTACTCTTTGCTACATTCTAGTGCATTTTCATTTTTTAAACACTTAAGAAATATTTATTTCCATCTGACACCCTCAGCCCGTGATTACCCGATCATTTTTGGCCATAGCTCCGATTCTATAAGAGATTTTTAATTTTATATAACCTATTTTTTTAAGTATCTCCAATGCATAGATAATAATTGATTTACAATTTGTATAGTATAGTCTTCTTAATTCTACCGTCATTTGTTGTCGTATAGTTGGCAATAATAGGTTTTACCGTTTATCTAATAGATGGCGCTACGTGATGTTATTATTGTTTATAGTTTCGGTCTACTACGCGCGAATAAATTGACAGTATGCATTACGTTCGGAAGCACTTCAACCTTATCTCTTTGACTTTTTTCCTACCGTTCCTTTATTCTTTAGTTAGGTAACTTTGGGGTGACCCTAGGGGCACTGCTGTCCCACACCATATCCATGGGCTAGATGGGGACACCATGGTCCCCACATTTAGGGAAGAGGGTCATCTCAACAGAGATGTCCCCGGGTCTGCCGGGGTGCGAGAGATATGTCTTGTATAATCTCACCTCCGGCAACCGAGGACATATGGACGGCGTGCGTTTTGGTCGGTTCGAGTCCGACATAATCACCTCCATCGGTTTTGGTGGAGGTGGTATCCGTGGGGATTTTGCGCACGATAAAAAAAAAAGAAAGTGGCACTGCTGTCATAAAAACATCTTATAATAACGTAGGCTTGTTTATTACCTTAGTACCTATGTACTTATTATAAAAAAAGACAAGATGCGTCATGCGCGACATAATTTGCCGCCATGACGTAGGTTTTCTGTCTTCGAATCTTTTTTACCTGAGTAATTTTTCTTGTTCGACTATTATAAAAAAGTGTTTCCGGCTTCTAGTCATTATATTGAATTAGCTACTTGAATAGTTGTTAATTGATATTTACTCACAAATAAATAAATATTGTAATCGTGATCGCTTCTATTTCAATGTCCTAGTTTTGCCACCCTAGTGCTATTATAAAATGTATTGATTGACTCCGGGGCTCTTAAGTCGGGCTCCAATAACCGGGACTCAACGCGTGAATTCTATTCAAGAATAATTTGTATTATTAGTCGTATATCTCTTGATTTTCTTTAAAGCGCGATTCACACATAGGGTGGGTGCAGGTCGGGCGGGGATCGGTTTGCCATCGATCGCCGTTTTCTTAATTATTTTTTTACTTTATTTAAAAGGCGATTGATGAAAATATCCCGGCCGACCCGCATCCGCGCTGTGTGAATCGTGCTTCATCATCAGTCTTTGATGTACATATGTATATGATAATGATAAATTTGATAATTGCGTATATTTTCTTTTTAATAATCAAGTAATAAAATCCGTATCCGTGTTAGTAATGTTAGTTACAAAATGATTTATCTTATTTAGTATGTAGTTAGTTGTCTTGTCTTTGTATGATATGTGCGAAATACTAATACAAGCTTTCTTTCAGGTTCGGAAATATCCTAAATATATGTTATGTTTACAAAACGGAAGGTTTGATCACCCCGACAGGATGTTCAATTCAGTAAAAGATGTTTATAATAACTGTCTTAGAAATATGTCTGATTTTAAGGTAAATTATTATTTATTTTATACAATTACATACATACATACAGGTAGGTAGGCAAAGGTGTATTAAACACCCACATTTCGCCAACTATGATTTTCGTTCCCACGTAATAGGGTTTCAGCCTATTGCCGGTAATCTGGTACTTTGTTAATGTTAATGAACATGGGGGTTATAGTAAAAGGGTGAATCATGAAAAGAATGAAAACAATTTGTCCAAAATCTAACAACTTTTGAGTGGGTTTAATAAAAAAAATTGTACAGATATACAACAAAAAAATTGCAAAGTTTTTGCGGTAGATAAATATGACAATGAAGATTTTTACAAATAAAGATACCTATCTATTTGCTGAATTAATTTTGTGGAAATAAAAACTCTATATATATTTAGATATGATGTTAGATATATTTAGATATGAACCTTTAAAATAATATTGTTAATTTTTTTTTTTTTTTTTTTTTTTTTTTTGGAATTGGATTGTTTATATGTTTTCAAGAATTTATAAAACCGATTTTATTGTTATAAAGTAGGTATAATTAAACATTTTTACATTATTTTCTATTTCTTTAAAGCCATGTTTCCCTTTTTTAATTTAGATATTACATATTATATAGCACTTACTGTAGCCGCGGTAGCCTAGTGGTATGGGTAATGGACTGCTGAGACGAGGTCTCGGGTTCGATCCCAGGTTTTACCATAGCTCACACCAATAACTTTTCGATGTTTTTTGACGTTATGTCTGTATTTATCGTAAGTTTATAAGTGCCCGGTTAATGGCAATAGGCTCGCCACCTATTACAATGGGACCTAAACATAAACTGGCGAAATGTGGGCGCTAGCACCTCTGCCTACCCCTTCGGAGATATAGGCGTGAGTTTATGTTATGTTATGTTATGTTACTGTAATTTATAACGTCCTTCGTCCACACAACGCTTATATTTACGTTAGCATCTACATTGCAGGAATTAGTACCCGAATTTTACGATACGGAAGGCAAAGGAGATTTTCTAATGAACAAATATGAAATAAATTTTGGCGAACGTCACGACGGCTCCAAAGTCAACAATGTGACTCTTCCACCTTGGGCGAAGTCGCCGGAAGACTTCGTGACCAAACTCCGGGAAGCCTTGGAATCGGAATATGTTTGTAGACATTTACATTTATGGATCGACCTCATATTCGGCTATAAGCAACGAGGCGAAGAAGCAGTTAAGGCCAACAATGGTTTGTGTATTTATAGCTTATTTGCGTGCCGGCTCTGATAATGAATTGTCCTTGAGTTTGAGCTTGTCATTTTGCTGCAAATATATTGGTTGCGCAAAATATGAGTTCTTTATAGATATATAATAATATAACGGTGACTAATATTTGACGGCTTATGTGTTGTAGCTGTAGAGCATTCATCTCATAGAACATAAAATATAATATCGTAGAAATAAAAATAAGTCGGGTTTTCCTTCCTGACGCTATAACTCCAGAACGCATGAACCGATTTCCACGGTTTTGCATTCGTTGGAAAGGTCTCGGGCTCCGTGAGGTTTATAGCAAAGAAAATTCAGGAAAAATTTCAACAGAAAAGCGGGAAAATCATTTTCACGACTGGTGGCGAAACGGAGTTTGTTACGACAGATTTGTGGGGGAACTAAAGTCGCCAAACTCACACATACGAGTAATGCAACGTATTCAACGATATTCAGTTTTTGCACTTTTGCGTATATGAATTACACGCATACTCCGCCTCCCAAATGCTATGTTAGATCGAGGCTTCGATTGACACCACGATTCGTTTCACCTGAAATATAGAATCTCATATATTATTATTGTTATAACCACTTTTTATATCTTGCGCATTATCGCCATAAGACCACCTCTGCCAAAATCGGTGGAGGTGACCTTGTCGGACTCGAACCGACTAAAACGCACGCCGTCTATGGGTCCATGATTGCCGGAGGTGAGATTATTCAAGACATAATCTCTCGCACCCCGCAGACCCGGGGACATCTCTTTTGAGATGACCCCCTTCCCCTAATATGAGAACCATGTCTCGCATCTAGCCCCC
Organism: Pelosia muscerda; assembly: GCA_963691645.1. NCBI lineage: Eukaryota > Metazoa > Arthropoda > Insecta > Lepidoptera > Erebidae > Pelosia > Pelosia muscerda. Next base: position 15,048,055 of record OY829100.1, read on the forward strand.
GGGTATAGGGCGGGTACGGCACTTTGCGCTGACGTCGCGGCCTGCTTCTGCTAGGGTTACAGTTGCCTGTCACCCTAGTAGCAGCAGGCCGTCACCCCCAGATTGTTATTAACACCGCAGTGTCAGGAATCCACTGTAAAGAAATAGTAAACGTTTAGCTACAATGCGATTCCATTAATAAAATGTCACTTTTATCTACAGGTCCAGTACTAACTAAGCATATTATCTAAATTAGAGTATGAATACTTATTTATGTCCTTTTTTCCAGTGTTCCACCACGTGTGTTACGAAGGCGCGGTCAATCTCGAATGTATATACGATATGAACGACAGGCACGCACTAGAGGTGCAGATAATGGAATTTGGCCAGGTGCCAAAACAACTATTCACAAAACCGCACGTTAGAAAAATCAAACCGCACATTGCGAGGTCTTTAGCACATAACGAAAATGTAAGCTACAAGATGGAATGTGTTAATGTGTTACAACTACACAAGGACGCTGTGAAATGCGCTATTCGACAAGGGAATATTATTATATCTGTGGGGAAAGATGGTACATTGAAAGTGTATGATATATTGCTTAGGAAACAGATACGGAGTGTTATACTTAGCTCTACGCCTTTGAGTTCGTGCGTAATGGTTGATGAGAATACAGTCGCCATCGGTTCCTGGGATAACGAAATGTAAATATTGTTGTGTCTTTTTTGATTACTTACGCCCTTTAGTTCTAGTTGAACACCTAAGTTTGAGCCTAAGAGACCTTATTAGACACCAAATCGTCAATTAACCCTCAATATATAAAAACTAGTTTTTGTCCATAGTTCTCCCAGTAGGCTAAAGAGATTTTGTTAAAATTATTATTGTTAATTTGATGAACTAAAATATATTTAGGAAATAATATACTTATTTTGTCTAGTCTAGAGCAGTGCAGTATGACTTGAGGCCTTTAATCTACATAATCTTTCTATTTTTAAATTCATTTTAACATACTAATTTATAGCAGACTTCCTCTTGACTTAAGTCGACATTTTGCACTCAAGTGTATATTTAGTTACCCATTTAGTTCTCAGACTGATAACTATGCAAAATATATAGATCGATGCTTTCGTTATCTAATATATTTGGTTTGAAACGAATAACATTATGTTTGATATCTCTGAATTTATGTAATATACTATGTATTACGTTTTTTCAGTATATGAAACTGTTATGTTTGTCCCTAAGAAATTACACTTCAGTGTAATATAATATTTTCATTTCACTATCTTTAGTGAAAGAGTTTGTAATATAGATGACCATCATTTCAGTCATAGGAACTGCTGAGCATAGACATTTGTGTAGTGTATATTTTTTATATAGTTAGTACCGTTTTGATTTTTAATAATATTAAACTGGTGATGAAAATATTTAACTAAGTGCGTCGGCACCCTAAGATTGTTACCTATATTAATTTCTAAGAGCGTTAGTCACTGATGTAAAGATGCTTTTGAACTAAAATATATGATATTCTTGTAGATATTTGTACGATGTGGAGTACGGGCGGATAGTGGACAGTTTTCGGGCGCATGATGACTCCGTTAGCTGTTTGTTGTGGTTGGATAAAGGTATGTTTCATTTGTTTATAATATCCATTTCTATATTTAGATACCCACTTACTAGGTACAGGACTCTCGTTCTCAGGGGGCCATTTTAAAACTAGAGATGATCTTGGGCCAGCCGGGTTGTGGTGGGAAATGCTTTATGAGACGGCGTGCGGTTTTAGTCGGTTCTAGTCCGATATAAGGAACCGGTTCGACTGCGCATTGGTTGTATCCATGGGAATTTCCTACCAATTTTTTGATATAAAAATAGCGACGATTCCTGAGTGCCGCGGGAATGAATTTTGAAACCAATCCTTTCATCTGCATTAGCGAACCGCGGTCTCCGAATATAAATAGCGAAAGATTTAGTGTCCAATCTGTAAGAGATAATTCAACGGTAACCTTTATGTCATGAAATATTCACAATCGTTTCTTATAGTCAGTTGAAACATGCGATTTTGGTCCCATTTGTTTCATAGCTGCTTATTTATTTTTAGAACGTTTTCTGATATCCGGTGGTTACGACGGAGTGGTCCGTGTATGGGGTAACGTCTTCAGGACCGGTCAGGCCCTACGAGGACTTAAAGCGGAATTCGACCACGACGGAAAGGTCACCAGTGTTACATACAGGTAAGTGATAAGTGTATTTATCGCAGGTTTATAAGTGCCCGGTTTATGGCAATAGGCTCGCCACCTATTACATTGGGACCTAAACATAAACTGGCGAAATGTGGGTGCTAGCACCTCTGCCTACCCCTTCGGGGATATAGGCGTGATATTATAAAAAAAAAAAATAATATTGGCCTGGGTAATATAAAATATTAGTAATTATCAACCATTGTCAAAACCACTGAGATTGCAAAAAATATAATGGAATTCTAGACTACTTTATTCTAGATTAAATTTAAAATTAAATGGCATTGTGTTGAGGGTAGGAAATGAAGTAATGAACTATTTTTCATTTAATTTTGAACTTTAGGCTATCTGCATAAAGCTGAAAATTCAATGGCCATTTTTTTGTATCTCAGTGGTTTGACAATGCTTAAAATTCTGTCTGTCTGTATGTTAAGCGTTTACGCTTAAACCACTGAACCAATCTTGGTATCCTTTTATCCCGATGAACACATGGTATGTGACCCGCAATAACGAACATGACTTTTGTTGGTTTGAGTAATTACCATTTGACCATGTCCTGATCCCGAGTATTATCATTATTCACCCAAAGATATGCTAATAAGTTCCCTTGCGCATCAAGATTCAATAAGGTCTATTTTCCTTCGCAATAATATAGTTTGTTTATAAGTAATATTTGTATTTTCTTAGACGACGGCGTCATGAAATCGACATTATCACCGCGACGGGTGACGGTGAGGTTTTCATCTGGAATTACACGACTAAAGACCTTGTGAACAAGATCTGTGTTCACTCGTCACTCATCAGCGGAGTGTGCTTCGTACTCTCTGGAGATAGAGTCGTCACTGCTAGCGACGACGGCGATGTTACCGTGACGGACTTGAGCGTGCTTCATTCGGTAAGTTCTATCATCATTATCATCATCATCATCATCATCATCATCATCATCATCATCATCATCATCATCATCATCATCATCATCATCATCATTATCTGGGACTAAACGATAATAGCCTGACCCTTGTACCTTGTAGTAGCCACATTGCGTTACTGACGCAGGTGAAGTCATAGACAACAGTTAGTATCTCATATTGGTTGCACCGACCAAAACAAATGAGAAGTTACAATACGAGGCCATTGACGATTTGTTTTGGTGTTCCAAGGATGCATTTGTGGTTTAAATTTGACATTGAATTTAATTTTAATAACTTCCTTGTAAAACTACTAGTATTTACTATTGCTAATGAGATTTGACGTTGAGCATCGATGGATGGGCACACAATAAATTGCAAAATAATATATTTTATTTTCATACATACATTAAAACTATAAATAGGCACTACTCGGTAACTGTATCTCCCTTTCTTTTTTTATTGTGCTCCAACCGGTGGAAGCGATTATGTCAGAATCGAACCGACTAAAACGTACGCCGTCTATGGGTCTTTGATTGCCGGAGGTGAGTTAATACGAGATCTATCTCTCACACCCCGGCAGATCCGGGGACATCTCTTTTGAGATGACTAATGTGAGAACCATTGTGTCACCATCCACCGTGGCCTGCTTCTGCTAGGGTGACAGGCGCCTCCAGTCGTCACACCAGGCCCGCGCTCATGGGGGACGGATGGAGGTCATTCTGCGACCTCCGACGTTCGATACCTATATAGCACCGAAAGGGCTCTCGCATTCAGGATCCATGTTGTAGATCCGACGAAGGATATCCTACGGAGTTGTGTCTTACTTACCTGCGATTCCATCCAGGTTAACATTTTTGTTTTTTTTTTGTATGGAACCCTGAAACTTTTTCTGAAATAAACATAAAGTACACCTTATAACGTTCGGTATCTGTAGTAAAATCCTGTCAAAATAGGCCTATTTACACAAACTTAAAATTTTGATAAATATTTTGAAGGTAGCACTAAATTTTCGGAAAGCTCAGCCTTGGTGTAGACTCATAAATATTCATTGTAGCATTCGGAATGACCCTTCACATTATATCATCAGAATTCATCTGTTTGGTAGTATTATCATTATCATTTCAGCCATAGGACGTGCACTGTTGAACATAGGCCTCCCCCATCGACCTTGAATCCGACCGGTTGGTAATCAATTAGCGTATTGTAGTTCACTGCCGGACATAGGTCTCTCCCAATGTGCATCATTGCTCCCAATCCTCCGCCTTCTACATTTAGTCTGTCCCAGCCACCATTATCAATCAGGTCGTGAGTCCATCTAGAGGACTAAGGGGTGTCTCACCTAGTTTGCCTTTTCGCGGTCTCCACTCTAAGACTCGTTTGCTCCAATGGCGAACGGTCCTTCCACATATGTGGCCATCCTACTGTCACTTCTACTAGCTTGTTTGCCAGTTTTGACTTTAACTTTAGTTTTCTGTCAGTTTATAGTATCGGTATAAATTATAATAATATCTATCTACCGTATCACGTGAGAACTAAATTAAAAATGTATTTAATTGAGCTAAAAACTTAAAATATTATAAAAGAATCTCTATTTATAATCTCTCAACGATAGTGAACAAAATATTTTGTGATTTTTCATAATTTTGTCAAGACCTCGTTCGCCTGTTGTTGAATTAACAAAAAAAAAACTAAAAAAACATTACAAGTTTTATTATAGGTATTACTGGCAGCTAAGAATATTTCCGTGTGATTCAATTATATTAACATTTTATGACGCAATATTTATATCATATTAGTGTACAAGTTCTAATAATTACGTTTTATCTTAAACTAATTATACAAGCTTGTTCTTAATTACGAGTGACCTGATTCGTGTAAATATATCTGTCACCTATCCTCTTTTATTTAAGAGATTATTATGACAACAAAATTTCTTGTTAAAATTTTGATTCGATGGAAAATCTTCTATAATCAAAGCCGGTCACTAGTTACGAGTAGATACTGTACAAAAGTGTCTTCTAGCACTAAAGTTGATTTGCCACTATTGGACAACTGCGTCGCATGCGTAGGCTTGATTTCACGGGGGAAAATCCCTTCAACTCCCTCGTCCCTCATACGTCCCCCTTTTCTCTGCCGTACCATTAAGTCCTGGAATTCCTTGCCGGCGCACGTGTTTCCTTCTTCCTACAGTCCCGGGTCCTTTAAGCGGGGCGTGAAAAAGCATCTGATGAGGCCGTCAAGCTGAGCGCCACCATTGTAGTACTGAACGGGTTTGCAATGGTGACCCTCTTTCATGAGACTTTGCCTTCAGCTTAACATTAGGCGAGGTGAAGTCAAATTGACGTGACATAGATAAAAAAAAAACTGGCAAAACATACCATAAAAACCAACCTTTCTTTGTAGACTTGGAATTCTGTATCAGCACACGTGTTTCCTTCCTCTTACAGATCTAAGTATATTTGAGAAATAAAAAAAGTAGTTAATGGCAATAGACTAGCCACCTATTACATTGGTACCTAAAGATAAACTGGCGAAATGTGGGTGCTAGCACTGTGCCTACCTCTTCGGGGATAAAGGCGTGAGTTTATGTTATGTTATGTTAATTCTCATCTCTGACCAAACTTTTTCCTTGGTACAGGTGTATCAGAAACATTTACCAGAAGCAGTGACGTCATTATGTTGGGACGGGTCGAGCGTGCTGTGGCTCGGTGGCGCCAACGGATCTCTGCTCCAATGGAACATGCTCACCGTCACGCAGACTAGCTCACACATCGCACATGATTGTAAGTCAATATATAGTTTATACTCTATACCACAATGACGGGGTTAAGTATCGATAGCTAGTTAAATAGATGACGATGTTTTACATCAATAACTTTACAATAAAGACAAGTAGTTGTATGTAAGCACAAATTGTAGGCAGCCTTGGTATGGATAGGAATCTGTTATTTCATTCTCAATCAAACAATTTTGTCCTCCACCAATGCCTACACACTTTCTGCTTTTTTATTTTGTCATGTCAAGAATTAATATTCAAATACTTCTGAATGGCCTGCACCACAGGACTGAATTGATATTCTATTTCAACATCGAGAAATTTAATTATAATTCACTTAACGGTGTTACAATTTTCCCTTCATGCGATCATGCGTTCGCTAATTCCAGTTCCGTCCAAATGCCCAAAAAATGTCGAACAAAAAAATGCGATCGCTAATTCCGATTGCGTTCAAAGCCAGTCCTGGAAGCGATTGATCTATGACCAAATTTAAGCCTGCACCAAAACCACGTCTGGTAGACAGATATTGGCTTTGATTCTGAAGATCTGAACGGGTCACCACTGAGTATTATAGCCTTCACTTTAAGATAACAGTTATTTAACAAGAAATAAAGCAGAATCATCTTCGCTTTGAAGGTTTCGAGATAATCAGTGATCTATTTATGTTATTTATCAGAGCAGGTATTATAATATTCAAATTTATATTTTATTCATGGCACTATGTGGGCCCAATATTGTTAGTAACAATTTTATTTCTCTTTGTTAGTAAAACTATGTCAGTGGATGCATTATAAATTGATATTATATCGAATCGTATATCAAATAACAATTAGATAAAATAAAAACAAAAAAATCACACTCAATTATTATTTAGAAATTCATTAAAATCAGAAAAATAAACTAATGATAACAAAATCGGGGATACCATTTGGAGTTGCAGCTACACGAATAGGGTATTTGCTATTGGTTGAGATTTTCAAGACTCTTACGTACTGTTCATATCTGTACTTACAGTTAGCTCTATACCTAGTAAGGAGCGCTTTATAGCTTTCTAATGTATACTCAAAAATCAGTAAAGACCGGTTAGTAGCACTATACGTAAATAAATCCACTTTTAAAGTAGTTTGTAATGCGTCGTACTACATTCTAACCTTGACCATTCAAAACGGCGACCATTTGTTTTACTACAACTATTGTGTTTGCTTGGGTTATTTTCGCAGCGCCCATTATGAATAAAAGTGCTAAATTATATTATGTAATCGGTATTTAGCGAATATCTCGGGTGTATTTCTAGAAAAGTAAATTGTTTTGTAAGTGACTGTACTTTTTGCATTGTACAGTGGGCTCCAAAGTTTCTGCATAATTTGAAACTTAAATTGTATGAAGTGATGCCATTACACAATTACTAGTCTTAGGAGCTACTGGATAATAGATCTACTTATTAATGCAATTACATAAGTTTAGGATATTAGTAGCATTAGTTTACTTATTTTCTTATAAAGAAACAAGACATCGATCTAGTTTCTTTATTAACGCTATCTGTGTTCCTTTTGGTTATAGACTTAGGCTGTCAAAAGACTGTAGATCTTAAGGTGTCCACTAACTTTTGAAGCCCACTGTACATTGAGCGTTTTCCATACATACAGTCGGGAACACAAGTGGCCAAACACATTCTTATTTAGATGATGGAGTTGTCGAATCTTATTATTATATAAATATTATCTTCGTATTTTAAAATGCATATTTTGTTCCAGTTGCCATAAATAACGTATACTTCGACGAGGTCTCAAAAACTGTGATCACGGCCAGTGAAGACAAAACTGTGAAGATATGGGAATTGACACAAGATTCCTGACCCTCGAACTGCCTCTCCCCTAACAGTATTAAAATTATTCAGACGAAAGACGTACTAAACATTGTGATATTCGAACAATATGCGAAACAGATATATCTGTTGTATGAATGAGAAAAGATAAAATGAGATGTTTGAAAATTATACTACAGTGGTTTTATTTCAACCCTTACATCTTAAATCATTAACCTTCGTGTGCAGGCATGAGAGAACTTGTTTCGTATAATCCACACTGAGCTTATTCTGTGCAAATAATTTTCAAGCCCCTACATAGGTACGCATAACATAAAATAGTGGAAGGTGCATTAATAATTCGGGTCTCTCTTCCTAAAATTATGAGCAATGCTGTAGTTAGTGCTCGGAAACTTTCAAAAATTTTGATTAATCTGGATACCCATATTCAAGAACATTTAAGCGACAAACAAGCTAGGAAATGAACATGTCTACGCCGAAATGGATATACAATTTATTATTATTAAATCGATCGGGATATTTACCATGTTTGTTGATTTCTTCGCGTAACCGTATCGTATCGTATATGTAAATATCCCGATCGATTTAATAGTGAATTCGTAAATGACCATGTCAATCTAAAATCATACAATTTATTATTATTCAAATGTTGCAACTTTTTTATATTAAATATTTTTTCTAGTCTATGACTCATGTACTTTTTGCCTATAATATAGATAATGGCATATACGTTTCAATTGAGAAAAAAAATATAAAAACATGTCTCAAAATGTCTTGAAAAAATTATAATGATTACATTTTATTTTAAGAAGCATTCCGAATTTTCTTGGTCTTGGTTCTATTATGAACATATCCGTTTATTTCTATAACTAACAAAATAAAATTTTTAAATGAAAATTATAAAAAATATCATTTAAAAATATAAAAAAAGTAATAGTCCATCAGCATAGGGTACAGAAAGCAAGTTGCTCGTGATAGGGTCGTGTTGGTCGGTCGAATTGGCATCAATCAAAGTTACGTGATGAATGTGCAACTTTTGGTTATGAGGACATCCCGGTCACTCTCGGTAAAGTGTATGAAATAAATGTGTCGTAATCACGACACAACCTGCTTAGGTATTGTTGCACTATTGTCAGAAATTCACTAATATACCTACCTAAGTACGAATCGCCGCAAACTCATATCATCGGTTAAGGCAGGTGCCTAATACATTGGCTGGGTCCTGATATCTTTATTATCTGTATAATTGCGACCTATGATCGAAAAGACCGCTTATTTTCCCCGCGAAATCATAGCTGGCAGGAGGCTAGTGAAGCAAAGTACCTACCTACTTAATTATTTTAGAACTAGCGAGTGATGTGGTACTACTTTAGTGTTATTAGGACTTTTGAGGGCTCCAACTATGAACCCCCTGCCGAAAAATAGATATTCGTATGTCAACCGGGACCGAAGACGGCTTAACGTGCTCACGGAGCCGAGGCAGGACCTTTTCTTTTTTTTTATCTTGCGCAAAATCACCACAGATACCACCTTTTTATGAAATTATTGTTTCATTTAGCTTTCCTAGCATGAGAGTGTGAATAATGCTAAAATTAAACACTAGAATAAAATCAACAGTAAATAAAATAAAAAAAGACTTCCCAAATCGTATTTTTATATGCCAATATGTAGTATTCCCTACAAATTATAGGATACATTATTCGTAGAGTATTCCCTAACATCATGTACCTAGGTATAGGTGAGTTATCGATTCTTTCTCCATGTTACTACTAAAACGCATTTCCGAAAAGGGTTAAATAAATCACGTTTCATGCAAAATTTCCCCTTCTTCCATAGCGTGAACGGTAATTATATACTGTACCTGCCTAACGGAAGTTTCAGCAATAAAGTAAATTTTTTATGTGTTGAAGGGTTTCACATACCACGAAGCTCGATGGCTTCTTTTCCTTAACTCCGGGTTCCGTACCTCAAAAGGTTAAAACGGTACCATACCAACCAAAGCCCCATGGACGGCGTGTGTTTCAGCCAGTTCGAGTCCAATCACCTCCACCGACTGCGGTGGAGGCGGTAGGTATCCGTGGGGATTTAGCGCATGAAAAAAAAATGTGTACCTAATTTAAATAGATAACAGTTAGGTACCACTATCTTAAAAAGGGTAGTGTGTTTTCGTTTTGTAGTACGTATGCTTTGAGCTTTTAATGCCAGGTACGACCAATGCCATATTAATTAGGTACGACCAATCAGAGCAATTATTAAATTTAGTAATGCATGGTATTATTAATGGTTATAGGTATGTGTGAGTTTGGCGATATTGCTTCCGCTACTGAAACTATCGTGCTTTTATCCTTTCCTTCTCTCTCTGTAGGCGGCGGTTCTCTGATATTGCACAGTCCATAATAAGTGCCTATAGAATGGAATGGAACTAAACTAGGTCATCTTAAACACCTGTTGCTATGGGCGTACCACAAGGATCTTTTCTTGGCACTGAACTTTGCTATATTGTTTAACTATATACCTAGGTAGGTATGTTACGTATTTTGAAAGTTTGGATTGTAAGATATAAGATATAAGTAAGTACTTAAGACCAAATAAATAAGTAACTACTAACTTTATTACCTACCCTTAATCATTGAAAGTTATTTATGTTAATCTGCGTTATGTGCATGTGTGTGTGCGGTGTGAAATAAACTTGATCCCGCGTCCGCTTAGGCTGCCCCAAGCGTTTACAATATGGGGTGCTGCAAGAAGTGTTGCACACGTCCATAGGCCACAGTAACCATGTTACGTGAAGCTACTGCGGGCAGGGATCGAACCCGCGCCTATTTCGAAGCATAACTGTATTATTGCTATGGGCCAATGTAGATATTATAATGAATTATTTAAGTATTTGTCTTTCAAAAGTAGGAAACACGTTCTATTTATAATTTCTGCTCGAGTTTCCTTTACGGAACTATTCAACAATATAAATTTTAAAGGTGGAAACGTCAAATTAGATAAATAAAAATCTATTTACACATCATTATTTAATATAACATTGTACGTGTTTGTAATTTTGATCATTTTTCCTGATAATTTGCCTTCAGCTTACCATCAGCCGAGGTAAAGTCAATTTGACGTGTCTTAAAAAAATATTTTAACACCTTGGATTCCTCTGTAACGTGAGCAAGTTAAGTTGACGTGCATTGGTTGCGGTTGATGAGAGGCATATAGTTGGAATCCTCACAAGTATGTCAACTTGTGTATGGTTATGAAGTTGACCATACAATCACGAGGTCCCGAAGTTCAAAACCAGATTATAAGGCCGCGGTGGTAGCGTAATGCGCACTCCTCCCTGATAGAGCCTTCCATGGCCCTGGAACAGCCGGGCCCTGAAGAATATGCCAAAGGCTACCTCATCCTCGGCTGCTGATGACCCGAACCGGCAATGCGTTTTGGTAGGTTCCAGTCCGACATAACTACCCACGCTGACTACTGGATGGATGGATTGAGACTCCTTTGTCCGCACCTAGCCTTCCTTTTTAGTCCATTGTGCGTGCCTACGGCGAATTTTCCGCACGGTGCCGGTGAGTTGTGGAGGTAAGGTAGCAGTCGCTTCATGGAAAAGTTCAATAGTTATATCCTAATTAAAGAAAGGACCTAATAAATTACCTAATCGTGAATGTTCGTCATGCTCGTGCCACAAAAGAAAATGTATAATATGGACCATTATGGTTACGTATTCTTCGCACTAGAAATGTTTTGCTTGCACTTAACTAAATATTATGTTTCCTAGAATGTGATGTGAACGTTGGCGTGCACAGTTGTCTACTTTTATGATATGAAGCAATTTATTAAATTTAGATTGGAAAAAATCCTAATGCTTCGACTGAACTCGAAGCGGTTAGAGGATAAGATAGTAAGCTAAAGATCGTGTCTTTAGCTGACAGGTGGAATTATCTAATGGCTGATCCGAGTAGGCACATTTTCCGATCTAAATTTGATTTGAAACAGTTAGCATAGGTACTAACTGCTTTTGCGATTTGCTAACGCACAATGACTATAATATATAATTTTATATAGAACAGTCAATGGACAATTCGCCACGGCTGAAAGAACCAGACACACTCTGATCAAGACAAGAAAGTAGCTAAATGTCTATTATTATAAGTAGGTACAGACAGATTGCTATGTTATGCAAGATTAAAATAAAATAGGTACATACTTTAAAAAAATAATTACATTGAAGAGATTTATTGATAGAGGGATTGATACCCATTTGAAATGTGAATGTCTAGACCAGGACATTGCGCTGATAATTATTATAAATATTCTATAGAGTTATGGTTTTGACAAGCAACATATGTAAGTATTGTATATATGTATATATTGCTAGTTATCTATATATATAAAAGGGAAGGTTATTAAGTAAAAAATAAACAAAATTCCAGTCAATCTACACCAACGCCACCAACACCCATGATAAGTGTAGCGTAGCTTGTTATGGGTACTAGAATGCGGATAAACATATATTTAGATAAATTTTCTTTGTAAATATTATACACCGAAACACCAAGACCAATGTAAATATTTATATTCATACAAAAATATTTTCACTGAGCAGGAATCGAACGCGCATCTTCTGTGTAGCAGGCACGTTCACTACCGCCGTGATATAGGTATATAATTGTCAAAGGTAAAGATAGGTAAAGATGACGGAGGGAAAATAAAAGAAAGACAGCTGGTAAGATTCCAGTGGCAACCGGAATATTCTCATAAATTTCAATTGGTTCACCAAATGCATTTTATTTGATTTGTGCAAATCTATTGCTGCGTCATACATCTACTTAAGGTCGATATGTAGTATGAGGGGACTATTTCTAAGGTTAAGCTGACTTATTTGTGCCAGAAAAGTTTACTCGGTCTGACCGTAGTCAATTGTTTTTATAGTCATAATATTTGTGTATTTACCATACTTATTGGGCATAATCGTTCTTCAAACAAAGTCCTTTCAATATAGGTACTATTAAAAACCAACCATAATAGGCTGCAGTGATATAACACTTTTTTCTTGGATATAAGTATTGATTTGTTAGAGCAATTGGCGTACAACCACGGTTATCATTGATATCTAAGTATGCGATTTTTCAGTATGTCGAATTTTAGTTTTCAAATTTATTTTTTTATCTATATTGTTAGGGCAATTAAGCCCTTTCATTTGATACCAAAAACGGCATAATTAGTCTCAATTTTATTCCGCGTATATTTTTTAGATCGCGGTAGCCTAGTGGTATGGGTAATGGACAACTGAGACGAGGTTTCGGGTTCGATCCCAGGTTTTACCATGGCTTGCACCAACGACTTTTCGATGCTTTTATCGAAGTGCCCGGTTGATGGCAATAGGCTCGCCACCTATTAAATTGGGACCTAAACATAAATTGGCGAAATGTGGGTGCTAGCACCTATGCCTACCCCTTCGGGTATATAGGCGTGAGTTTATGTTATGTTATGTTATTTTATCCCGCATCTCGGCAGACCCTTCGCGTGTGGTGACCACGGTGTCCCCATTTAGCCACAAGGCTGAGACTGGTTAGATAGCCCACACGTTACACCTCAACTCATATGGGGGAGTACAACAAAGGAAACACTCCGTCAAGTTTTCCACTACAATATTCGATGTCTTTGCCCCCAACATCGAATTAATTACAAAGAACAAATAAACCACTGGCAATGTTTATGATAACATTGTGGAAAAATAAAACTGGGTGACCTCGAGAACGCTACTATCTTCTCGACTGTTGTCTGAGTTGCTCATAAGAATAATGATAATGACTCTCGGTATAACAACAATAATTTGAGATAGACTAGAATAGAAATAACTTTATAGGTACTTACACGATTTAAAATTAGGAACATTACAATAATACTTAATATTATCATTCTCTCTGAACCTATTCCCAACTCAGTTGGGGTCGGCTTTCTAGTCTAACTAAGGTGCGGCTGAACTTCGATATTTTCCGTGAAGCGACGGCCAACCGACTTTCACAACCGATATGGAGATATCGTAGTTCAGTAGCTAAGCTAGTCGGACTTTTGAGTGCTCCAACTACCTGTAACGACTGCCATGGATGTTCGTATGGCAACCGGAACCGACGGCGTAACGTGCTCTCCGAGGCACGACCTGATCTTAAATCAAATATTTGCACTAAGCGGGGATCGAATCTGCGACACGCCACAGAGGCTGTTCATATACGTTTAATATGTATATAACGGCTGTGCGAATAATAATACATACATGGGAAACAAAACTTTTTAGTGAATTATGGAGAAGACGTAATAAGCCTTCTTGAAGAGCGAAACCTATGTTCGGGGCTCTTCGTGAGTAGCGGTGCTGCCTACTACACCACAATGGCAACTTCAAAATGCCATCGATTCGACAGACGTGATTTATCCGATCCATCGATGCACCGATTATCGTCCATGATAGGCATCGAATTCTACATTAGTTCAACATCAAGAGAAGATGATTTCCAAAGGCAAATATTAATATCGAGTTAATGTAAAGGCAAAGACAACAGAAAAATTACTTAATTTCTACATACACTTTGAGGGTTTTTCATTTCGAATCGAACATACTTATAACCTCTAACTTAAGTAGTCGGACGTTCTATCGCTATGCTACAAACTCAGAACACAGAATATTCTGAGGTCGCAAAGGACGTCCGAGTTTGACTTTGGACAACTCTGACTATCATATTACTACATTTTAATCTCCCTACCAAAGATTATTTGAACTCTGTGTAATATTATTATAAGTACCTTTAGAACCAAATAAAACCTTTTACCTATTACGTAGCAATATTAGAAATGCTGTATACAAAGGAAACATAAATACTTACCTAAAGGCTAAAGGTCACCTCTCTTGCCGAACCCAGAATAAAATTAATTTGTGGATATTTCCTGTTCGTCCCATTATTGCGTCGAGAACTCGACAGAAAAAGCTTGCCTTTTTATTTGTGTAAATAAAAGTACCCTCTAAGTATTGCCATTTTTGTAAGTACTAACGATATTAAAAAAATATTAGGTATACTTTGTACTCAGATTTTGTATTATATTGAGTCAGTTTTTTCAAACACATCAAAAACAATTGAACCACCCACTTTTCTGCGGTTACCCTAGCAATGCTAATGTGGTTATAGTTTACTATTACGAGTATGCATAAGTACCTACGTCATAATAAGTACAACTATACGGCTATGTAAGAAATACGACTATATGATTCTACCAACATCAGCAGGTATACTATCAGGATCGTTACCTTGATGCACTTCTGAGCAATTGTGTTTTGAGCTGAAAAATAAAGGGAAGAAGCTATGATGTAGGGTGTACGTGTACCTTAAGCCACAGCTCACCCTATACACGGCAATACTATACATACACGGTATTACCGTGCCCTATAGCTTCATCTGCTTCCTCTAAACCGAGCGGTCGCATGGCGCGCGGTATCACAGTGTGATAGCCCACAAATCTAGCACAAGCCTAATGTCCTACAGTGGTCATAAAAAGCTCTTAATAAATCATGAAGATTAATGCTCATACATTAATCTTTATGATGGTCAGTTGAGACGACAAACATAGAATAAGTAGTACCTACGTACTCGTATCCAGCTATGCAATGAATAGATTAATTAACCTATTCATTTTGGCAAAGTAACTACTAAGTATAGTACCTCCTACATCGTCTTATCTAAGTTAGGATTGAACCTACAACAGTATCAGTGTCATGTGTCCACTTAACTAACTTGGGATCGACCTTATAACCGCTGGTACAGTGATCAGTAAGTACCTACGTCTTCGAATTAACTAATATATCGTCATCATTATCACCGTCTTTGCCCAGCTCGCATACGTGGCCCTCAAAGTTAAGGGTCTGGTAAATTCTTCTTCAGTCTAGCATTAATCCCAGTCGCAGTTCAAGTATCCACCACCGAGCCTGGGGTCCCCTTTTTCCAGTCTAACTGCGAGTTTGGCTGAACTTCGATATTTCCCGTAAAGAGACTGCCGTACCATGCCGTGCCGTGCCATGAAGATTGGTGATATCGAAGGATTGTAGTAAGAACAGCTGTTGAACTTTTAAAGATACCAACTACCCATAAAGACTCTCCGACGACCGGACCAATGCAAATAGAAGTCTGGTTAATTAAAAAATAAGGTTCATAATATAAATATGTAATTACTTAAATATAACAAGTCCTAACTGGCAGACAGGTGTACAGGATTCCATTAACACTTTCGAGGCCCCAGTTACCCTCACCTGCTAATTGGATGCACCTGCTGAACAATGTACGAGCCTCTGACACAGGATTTCTTTCTGTATCTATTGGGTAGTCAGACGGCAGTCGCTTTCAAAAAAGACAACAGACCAATCAAAAACAGGATGATGTAGGCTTTAACGGCATAAAAATGTCATAATGAGTTTTCGGAACTTAGAAATATGACTTATAATACCTAAGTACATTTTCTTCTTCTTTTGAATCAACGACACTTCTACCCTTAAATTCTGATTTCTCAGTAGGTAGGTCCTTCTTAAATTTGTGTTCTCGGAGGCTCTCATAAAATCTATCGGTGTGCAAGTAGATAATGGCGGCATGCAGCCCGTCTCAGCAACGCGTTCACACCGCAGCAGGGCCGCGTTATTTGAGAAACTATACGAACTTGCTTCCGAAGTCTATTTAGGGAGCTCCACCTGATCTAGTGGTCACTCTTTTGTATATTTCAACTTCAACTTTCTAATATGATAAACGTAATACATATAAAATGAATGATTAGTCTCTTTTGCATCAAATTGTCAGCCTGACTTGCGATAGAGAGAAGTGAGAGAACGATTTTTAATCGTATCGTATCTTATTGGGACTCTTTTGTCCGCTATGTCCCTTTTTCGGCCATTGTGCGTGCAGACTCACTGGCTAGAGTAGCCAGCATAGCTCTGCCCAGAACCGCAGAAGTTTACCGGGGACTTCACAGGCTTCGCGGAGCGACCACACTGTGCCAGGGATTTGTAATCGTTATGGGGACACAATGGTCCCCACATTGGGGGAAGAGGGTCATCTCAACAGAGATGTCCCCGGGTCTGCCGGGGTGCGAGAGATATGTCTTGTATAATCTCACCTCCGGCAATCAAGGACCCATGGACGGCGTGCGTTTTGGTCGGTTCGAGTCCGACATAATCACCTCCATCGCTTTTGGTGGAGGTGGTATCCGTGGGGATTTTGCGCACGATAAAAAAAAAAGGGATTTGTAATCGTTGGGAGCTACTGCCTCGCATTCCAGTTTTACGTGAGCGGCCGTTTCCTTGGTAACGAAACATCTCCTGCAGAGAAGGCTGTCTGTAAGACGGTCTATAATATCAAAACATCTATGTTTTGACGACCTCTGTGGCGTAGATAAACGCGATGTTTATCAGTATTTTAGAACCCATAAAACAGTTAGGTATGCTATGCTTACCATGGGTCATGGTGGCGTGTCGTTGTGAAGATTGTCCTAGAATATTTATATTTGATCTTTACCGGATTCTCACTATTCGTTCCTACAATATGCTAAATCAAAGGAATTCATATAATATGATCATGGCACATACGAACAATACCCAGACTGTACCACAATCTCATGAATTCCTATGGACAAATATTATGTATGGTATCATGTAACACGAAAGTTTAAAAGTAAGTATGATAAGGACAGGTTTGTACAAGAAGCTATTATCTAATCATTTTAGCGGTAATTAAGTCAATAAAAACTAGTTTTCATGTATTTATCTGACTAGTCCCGCATTAGCGAATTTTGTTGTGTTACTAAGGCTTTGCTAATACTTAGACAGTAACTAAATTTGTAGAACATCTAGGTACTCACCGCGGTAGCCTAGTGGCATGGGTAATGGACTGCTGAGACGAAGTCTCGGGTTCGAGCCCAGGTTTTACCATGGTACACACCAATGGCTTTTCGATGCTTTTCGAAGTTATGTGTGTTTTTATCGCAGGTTAAGTACCTGGTCTTTCTAATAAAATACAGAAAATCTTTGACCGGAATTAGACCGCCAGTGTTGTGGACCCAAAATATGCTCAAAATGCGCTCTATATTTTTTATACAACGTGGCGTATGGACGTTTGCAACACCAAGACGTCTTTGGTGTTACAAACATCCATAGACCATACTCGTGCAGTCAACCCTGTAGAGGGGAGAGGAAAGAGTGAAGGTTGGTAGAGTTTCTGTGCCGTCAGCGCAGAAGACAAAGCAAGGTTTCAAACCACCACACATCAGTGTCAACTTAAGCCACGGTCTTCCCACAAACAACATAAAAGCATAGTGAGCGTTTTCGAGCTGTATCACTAGCATGAACTCCTATAGAATTTGTAATGTAAAGGTTCCGAGAGAACGGAGCATTGTGATTGGCAGTCTGCCTCTTGTGAACCTGTGTGCGTGTGTAGCCCGCCAATCGCAATGCTCCGTTCTGTCGATACCTTTACATTACGAATTCGATAGTATTTCGTGCTAAGGCAACTGTCTTTTGACGATAGCGTGGGGTGCTACAGTGGATGAAATCAAACCTACCAAGATAATATTGCACAGATAATATTATAATGTCTGTGCAATATATATTATAGGCCCTCGTTCCTCTCGCGACTTAGATCCAATCCGTGCCGATAAGTAAAGGTACCTACAATCGGTTCGTTTATCGTTTACATATTGTATCTTCTATGGGTTCATTACTCGCTTGCCCCGCACTGACTGCACAATGCTAGCTTTCTACAATGTTACTACAGAACAAAAATAATAATAGCTCTTATTACCAGGTCTGTACTTACATGTTACATTACTATGTGTAACGTCAGTCAGTACACACTACATAAGTTGTAGGTATTGCTCTGTCTATATAAAACAAAAGAATAAAAAAAATAACCAGTCAGTCAAGTTTGCGCCACAATGATGGTCTGTATCTGAAATACACTCGTGATTCACGTGCTTCGTACACTTGGGAGATGGGCATCGTCACTCATTTGTAGATGACGTCATAAATATCGTGCCAGCCGCGATTTTTCGTAAACAATTTAAATTACGAGCTCACTGATAATCTTGTTTTTAACACCGTTCCCTAGATATTTAATTCATGTAAAAATAACTAAACGTTGGTAGTGACCGAGACAGGCACGCCCAGATATATTTTCAATATTTACTAATCGCCTCGGCCTTCTTTATTTGCAAGGAAGATAAATTAGATGCATAAGTAAATAGGTACCTACATCGTCGTCAGGAGGAGAGGCAACGGCACAAAAGTCGTAAATAGCCAGGGCCTGGAATGTGAGATACAAAACGGCGCGGGCGTTCGGTTTTAGTCGGTTCGAGTTCGATATAACCACCACCGCTGGCCGGGACGGTAACCGTGGGGATTTTCGCATGAAAAAAAGGTTCATAAAAAAATGAGGCAGGTAGCTACCGCTATTTGAGATTGACTTGTTTCGGTGCAGAGCGTTCAACCAGTTGAGCACCGTAGTTGTGCAGCGGGTCAGGCGGGGTTCTCTCACCGCATAACAACATATCTGCAGTTTGAAATCTAAAACTAAAATTATATTTTCATTACTTACTCTATAAGGGTATCAAGAAAAATCTATACTTACCATACATTGAACGGGCAGTTTGATACCTTTATCTTTAGCTATTGTAATTACAGTGAATGATGACACGTCATTATTTATAACTATATTTATATTATATTGTAAGGACATTTAAGATGTTCTTTTTTTATACAACTTAGGTCGCAGACAAGCACGCGGCCCACCTGATGGTAAGTGGTTACCGTGGCCTATGGGCGAGTGTAACACCAGAGGAATAACATTCGTGCCGCAACCTCTGTAAGAACAGAGACATTCTGTGTCGTCAGCGCAAAAGATGTTTTGGAATTTCATCCCCAGCCCTCGGTTCATGTGGGCTTTCTTTGTTAGGTAAGGAACTGGCCTACCAGTAGTACTACTGGGAATAGCCGTAAAAAAGGAAAAGCCTTCAAGAAATTCACATTTTGGGTATTTCAAATATTTTTTTAATTTTCCTGTAAGTTTTATTTCGTTTCGCAAGAGTTTAGATAAAGTACAAAACATCTACCTCCTGAGCATGAGATTTTTTTTAAAGACGAAGACTGTTCCTTACTAATCGCGCTCCTCTCACGTTTGTCTTAAGAGTGGTTTTACGACGTCGACGTCAATGGTATCCTGGGTCAGGTTTGAACCCGTAACCTTTTAATTGCAACTCCAATGCCTTAGTCATTCGCCACCGTCGCTTATTAATATTACACAATATGAGCTGGAATTGAGCGACCCGATACGTTGAAGCTAATTTACTCAGGGTCAGTCACTGAATCAAAATTTGTGAGTATTTGGATATACATTAGAGTGTTTGGAGCCCCAACAAAATATCCATAATCACACCACTCCTCCGGTTATAGACGGCATCTTGGAATTGCAACCATTGCGTAGTTAGTACAGTTTTTTTAAACTACCGGGCACACATTAATAGAGATATACCATCTTGCTGTTCCAAGAAAACCTACTTAAAGTGTCTGAATCCATTATTTGGAAATAACTGGTACGATGGATTCAAGAGGAGGAAAAAGTGTCCTTGGATTCATCAATGGATTCATTCAATGGATCGAAATGGACAGAGGGATAGGTACGTTATATGGTAGATATTGTTATAAGCTATGGTAGATTACTTATTAGCTTCTCGTTTGTTTCCAGATATGAAAGAGGGATGGAGTTAAGCCCTCTGTTCTGTAGAGTGAATGGTTATTGTAATAACAAATGAATATTGAATTATACGCTGAAGAGTTAGACTGTCAATGTTTACCTATGCTTTTTATCATGGCGCTCGCGCTCGTACGAACTCACCGATATTAAACATTAACATTTATTTGGTTTATTTGCCATTCGGATGCTTGGAGAATTCGCTATCTGAGGATAGTAAGTATTATAAGATTACTTGTATAGCAATTTACAGTTTTTCCGTGAATTCGTTATTATATTTGCGCCACTGATTTTATGTTTTGAATTTCTCTGAGAAATGTGATGTAAGAAGCGCATTTAATCAAGTAATTTACCATAGCATTGATACGCGTATAGCCGCCACGGTATTTTGATATAGACTTAGATCACCCACATAAACAGTAGTTTATAAGTTAAAAGATTAAAAAAAATAACTGAATAAATTTCCCAATTAATATAATTACAATTTTTATAACATGATAAGTAAGATGATTAAAATACAACAATTAATCTACACAGTAACAGACTCTACCATAGTTTTTTTAATAAGTTCACCGAAATTTTCCGTTGTTTCCGCGTTATTGCTTTCCGTTGGCGTTCCTGCGGAATGTGACTGTAAATCTGAAGCATCTTGGGTCGTCTGATCGGAATGATCCAAGTTTAGTAACGTGTTGTGACTGAACCAATTTTCATCATTTTCTACAGTTTGCATCTTATTACTAGGTTGATATGGCAATGTCATCAAAGTAGTATAATGAGTATCAGTTTTGTTTTCATTATTTACACACTCAGAATTATTTTTATACATTTCGTAATGGTTTTGTTGAGCACTGTGATACTGTAGCGAACTGTGTTCGTGGATATTCACATTCGCTTTATGCGAGTAGTCCGGTACATACATATGGCCGTAGTGACTAAACATAGACATCTGGGAGTTGTGAGCAAACTCTTCAAAACTGGTTGCGGAAAAAGTTTGTAAGCCTTTGAAATGATGATTTTCACTTTGCTGCTCGTAAGCGTAGTTGAGATCACATTGAAATCTTTGCATGTTATTTGTAATATTATCAAAGCCCATGGAGTTCGCGGCTAGGTAGGGTGGGCCTTTACCTTGCAGTATATTAGAGTTATAGAGATCATTGTGATTGTGATGATTATTTGTGTTTTCAAAATGTAGGGTGTTTCCGCCATTATTGTGGTTTGAAGACTCGTTTCTATAACCATATGCTATATCCTCCGACAAGCTAGACTGCGCTGCTGGATTATTCATATTACAATGAACATTGTTAAAACTGCCCGTGTTGACGCAAGATTCGACTTCTACTCTGGGAGTTAAACTTACATCACGCAACATTCCGTCTTCATGACTAAGACAACGTTCTCTTTCGTACGATGAGTTAGAGGAACACGACGCGGAATTGCTATTGTGTACGTCAAGCCACTGTCTTCTAAGAGCTTCTTGGTGTTCTTCATTTTTCTTTTCCAGACCTATTCTCATAAGAGTCTGTATAAAATGCGTTCTTACCCTAACAGGATTAAACTCTATTCGCCCAGTTGTATTGGCACATCCATCTCTAGTGCATCCACAAGGAAAGTTTAATCTATCAACTTGGCATTTTATACCAGCCAAACTGCATGAACAAGTTTCTGGATTGCAGGTTCCCTTACAAGCACAACCACAGAATT
Source organism: Pelosia muscerda (assembly GCA_963691645.1). Lineage (NCBI taxonomy): Eukaryota > Metazoa > Arthropoda > Insecta > Lepidoptera > Erebidae > Pelosia > Pelosia muscerda. The sequence goes on from OY829100.1 coordinate 15,070,251, forward strand.
CACGGGATGTTCTTATATCTCTACACTCGTCTTTTTCATAACCCTCTATTTTCCTTACACCCGCTGCTCGTAAGAGAGCTCTCCTTTGCCTGGTTGGAACAGGTTGTAGGAAGAAGTAGCTATCTAAATCTAGCTCCGATTCAGAAATATCACTGGCCTCTTCTTCTGTGTCACTGTCTTCACTAGAGGATATTGACGCGCCTTGCAAAGTGTTACGCTCACTCTTTAGCTGCTGTAATATTTGTCTATGTAATCTACGCTGTTCTAAGGCATGCTCCGCTAAGGTGAAATTCTGTAAATGAGAATGCTCCCATTCCATTCCTAGAGTAGAGCCGCCTTGTGATGGAACACACGAGAAGCCTTGAGCTCTTGGAAAGTAATATACAGTTACATTATCGAACCGAATGCTTTCTTTCCTTCTCTTAGGCGGTGGTTCAGAAATGTTGTCCTCATTCCATTTTCTCTTAAGACTACTTTTGGGTGGTAACTTGACTTGTGCTACAGGAATATGGCCTTTATCTAAATTATTTTCATTAATACTACTGTTGCTAGCTTTACAGTTATCGTGTTCTGGCATTTCTGATAAATTAACGTTTTTTAGACTACTTGTGCATGGCAGTGTAAGGTTAAAGCTAGGCATTTTTAAATCATCGACTGCTTCTGAGCCAAGGCCTGAGTCACTTCCCTCTGACCTTTCTTGAGCTTCTTCTTCCCTATCATTAGGCAAATCTGGCGGCAGACTCCCAAGTGCAGAATCTTCACTGTCAGCTGCAGCACTGTCCGTTTTGATGTCATCAATGTCACTAAGTGTATCATTATCATCCATTTTTACCGCATAGTTTATTTTACTATCACTACTCTCATAAAACTGAGAGTTACTACTACTGACTACATTACTTTGTTCATCATTAGAACTAAGGTCGTCACTTTGAGCGTCACTATCACTATTTTTTTCATCTTTCATCACCAGGAAACCATCGTCTTCCCCCCGTTCTGCAGTGCTTTCCTTATCGCACTGTTCTTTCAGTTGTAGAGTCGACTCCGAGGTTGCGTCGCCCATGATTTTTAGCATCTGTAAAAATGAAAGGAAACCTTAAGTATCTTAGATATTAAGACGTTCATAGGAACGATCTACATAACATTTTATCAAAAATCTCCATGATTCATTAAAAAAATGATGATTAAATAAAAATATTCTTAGTAGAGTACTAATTGCTATCACAAGTACCTAAGTAATGTATGTATACTTAGATAGTAAAGGTTGCGATAGAGGAGTACAAGCTACCTGCAACCGTCTGGACCGAGCGGTAATATAAATCAAACAAAATGATAATTCAAAACCGGTACCTATTTCAAAAGGCTCTGGCCTCGACTAACTCCACCGGATGGCTCGTGCGCGCCAGCGTATCCCTCGCGCCATGATGAGCACTGATCACACACACGAACACGATCACGATCACCAAATTCTCACTCCCATCATCGATAAATATCACCAAACTTAATAATTTATTTCAGCACAATTCGGTCATAGCATTTAACTTTGTTACACTAAAATCACTCTTAATCCTTCACTGCAATAAGGTCTTCTTTAGATCACTATTCACAACGGGCCGTTGTGTTTTAACCCTATTTATTTATTTTCCGCCTTATTTTGACAGCGACGTTCTTTACTTTTCAAAAGGCGTTGTAATTGCTATTTCCAGCCAGGAATAACTGAATTAAGTTTTATCGATGCACAACCTTCAGAAAATTCGTTAGTCCACTAAATTTATGGTAAAATAGTCACTACATTAGCACAGACTGAGGCCACTTTTACTACAACGCTCTTATAGCAGTTCCCACCTCGCGTAATCGCGTTGGACGACTCGAGCGACGCAGGCAAGTTTTTACCCATACTATTTAAAGAGCCGGTTCAACGCTTGCAAACGGAGTATGCAGAGCGGTCTTCTGAATTTAGCAGCATATGGGCTGCGTTGTTCGACGTGACGTTGCCTCTCCCCGCACGCCGCGCCCCGGCCTTGCGACCCTCCGCACCTCATCCACCCGCTGAGTTCGCGCAGGCGCGTTCCGTTTCTTATGAATGCAATAATACCAACGTGATGATTATAAATTCCCTGATATTTTGTTATTATTCTTTTTATAACGTTCGGTGTTCTTATATTTTTTCTGTTTGTACATTGTTATGCGCTACGTTTTGTTAAATATAGTGCGCCACGTTTTTGGTTGCCGGTTTGATGTTATATTATTATTTAATCTTGAATTGCTTACTCGGATAGTTTATATTCATAACTGTACCGACGGGACGGACGGGAGCGGGAGTGGCGCTGTTGTCGTTTATACTTACGACTCATTGATATTTTTTTTCCTCTGAAGTTGTATTATTAGTTAATTACTTATTCTATTATTGGTAACAACACCTGCAGTATGAAAACAACGAATTTATGTAGATAGCAAATGCAAAATAGCTGCCTATTTTTATGTAGTGCATAGTATAGATTCTTTAATATAGTATAGAAGATTATTATTTATGTTAAATCTAATTATGAATCATCATATTAGATTTGCCAATATCTATCATAATAGCATATCATGAGTCTCGATTGTATCCAAAGCCTTTACCTCGGAGCCCAAAATAAGCTTTCCCGGGTAGTTATCATCATGATTCAACATTCTATGAGCCTTTTTACAATTCGGTTGGGATCGGCTTTCTAGTATAACCACAGGTAGGTATAACTAAGGTGCGGTTGTCTTCAATATTTTCCCGTAATGACTGCTGTAGATGTTCGTCTATCGACTGGCCGATGATTTAACACGGCACAATAGACCAATGCAAATAGTCATATTTGTGCACACAAATATTTGCACGGAACGGGAATCGAACCTGCACCTGTGTGTATCAGTCGCGTTCAATACCACTACGCTACAGTGAAGCGGAATGAATATGAAAAATTAACAATAGGAGTACCTACTTCCTAAGTACTTATAATTATTACAACTTATATTTACCTGAACTTAAATATGGGGGGTAAATAAGATGGCAACACAAGTTCACAACCTTTAGCTCACGGGCTAGCTCGACAGGTCTCAACCGACACAAATGGATGGCTGCGTCATGTTATCTGTACTATGCATGTATGCTCAACAGCTGGTGATAACATTATCTTTTTAATATACTAAGAATCAACCATGATGTGGGCTTCAATATGTCCTCCATAGTAGCTTTACATTCTCAATGGATCTATTCTGAATGTATTTTTATAGGTGCCTTCTTTATAATACGTTTATTTATAATGTTATGATACACACATTGCCAATATGTTTACTCGGATAGGTGTACGTAGGTGGGCATGACGTCTGATATAGTCGTCACTGCAAGCGAGTACAGCTTGCTTGCTTCACTACGAACTCCGAGCATTCTTCAAATAAATTGGCACTCGACGGCAGTCGACATAATACAGGGCGAGGTGGCGGACTATACATACCAACCCGCACGTATACGATAATCAATAGATATTTTCAGGAGGCTTTCGTGGAGAAGGAAAGAGACGTCAATGTTTCGCTGTCTCGCTCTCTCCTGTAATTTACATAGCATATGCAAAAAAGTACGATGTCGCATAATAAACCTTACAAAAAATGTTACAGAAACACTGACATATACATGGAGTCGTAGGTAGCGTAGGGTGAAAGTACTTCTCTAGTCAGGCTACTCAATTAGGATAGGAGATACCATAGCGTCCTACAATGGTCCGTTACGTGAGCCACGTCCTCACTTTCAAAAATAACGTAAACCACGACATTTAATTAATTAACTACCTACCTACGTACAAAGCTTATCTAAACTAATTCAAATAGGTAGAATATTACAGATATTCTATACAGAGACCTCTATTTTAGGTACCGACTGAAGTGTAACCGTTAAATGAATTAAATACCCAACTTCAATTTAGAATTATAATGAAATCTTTTTAAACCTTTATTCTTCTGTGTTAACATACGTGTTTCATGTTATGTCCACAAAATTGCGTATGTATGTTGCTACACAAAAAAAATAATAGAAAATATATTTCGGGAAAAAATCAATATAAGTACATTAAATAGGAAGATCCCGTGCGTGACAATGACTACTGGAAAGCAACCCAAATCAATCATTTAAATTAATTTATTGGTAAAAAAAATTATTAAAAAAATGATGCAATTATGGTATAAAAATTTAATAAGATTGAAATAAAGAAAATTGAAGAATACAATGTATGTTTTCAACCGAAACGTCTATGTTTAAGTAATAAAATACAGCAAAAAAAGTTCGATCAAAATAAATTAACTACAATTCACACATACAATTCATACAAACAATCGATCAAGTTATCTTCTGTCTCTACATTGTATGTTACCAGTTTTTATCTCAGTTCTAACGGTATACTACATCGCCGCCCGGTCCTTGTATAGGATATACCTACTGGTACCTAGTATGTAGTAGGTAGGTTGCCCACTGTCGTCGTATCGTTCCGTACCTAGGTACTGACAAGACTCGTTATAGGGAGTATTAATCGTTCACATGGTAACCTCGACAAAAAACAAACTACCTAGCAATGAGTTCTATGTATACCAACCAACCTAATAAAAGACTAGACTTGCTGTTCAAAAAGTTGTGTCGCGGTTTCCGGATTAGGTAGCAATGAATTTTGAATTTGGAATGTGATGTAGAAGTTAGATGAAGCGGAAGTCAAACAATTAATGTATTTTTTTTCTGTATGACAGCCACAAAAACTTGCGGTCAAGTATTTGTGGTCTTCGCAATACCATTTTTTTTTTCATAGTGTTTATGAATTTCGGGACTTCACGCGATATATTTTTGAACACTTACTTTTGTCGACGTTTCGGGTGCGTTGCAGCACCCGTGGTCACGACTTGACTCTGAACTGCAACGCACCCGAAACGTCGACAAAAGTAAGTGTTCAAAAATATATCGCGTGAAGTCCCGAAATTCATAAACACTATGAGTAAACGCCGCGATAGTTTAAAAGTTACATTTTTTTTTGTTTTGTAGGTACTATGAAATACAAAACCCAAGTGGTAGTAGTAGGCGGGGTGGGGTATGCGTGTCATTGCTGTGTGGTTTTACGCAACCAAGAACACATTGTGATTGTGTGTGACGATATGCAGAGTAGCTGGCGGGGAGCGGAGAGTCGCAGACCGGGTTAAGTAGCGTGTCATGGAAGAGGCCTATGTCCAGCAGTGGACTGCAACGGGCAGTTGATGATATCAACCGAAAATAACAAGACCCTTCTTTCACTGTACTTTTATGTAAACGCAACTGGAGTTGACGAAGCTTGTTCGAGTACCTAAGTACATATTACACGGCTGGAATTTTATCACTTTCTTGTTGAAAGAATTGGATTTCCACCCATTCACAAAATTTTCCATCTTACTGATACTTTTTTATTTGTTGTTAAAACGCGTAATTCAAGTTGGCAACTCCAGTTTCGCAAGTCGGGTTGCGGCGCGAAACGTGCTACTCCGGTCATGTGTACGAGGGCACAAGTCGCCATGCATATGTGAAACTCGACAACTCGTTTCGAATCACGACAACGCTTGTTGGTAACTCGCGTCCGTCAGTTTTAGTTGTCGAATGTACGCGTAGATTAAGTGGGCGTACTCATCTTTTCAGCCATAGGATATCCTGAACATAGGCCTACCCTATCGACCTCCAATCCGACCGGTTGGAGGCGGTCTGCATCCAACGGCTCCCCGCGACTCTGACTATGTCGTCAGTCCATCTCACCTAATCCGGAATGACGACCTCCGTGGCGTAGTGGTAGTGAACGCGACTGCTACGCAGGAGACGCGGGTTCGATTCCCGCTCAGTGCAAATATTTGTGTGCTTGAATATGAATATCTGCATTCGTCTGGGTGTTTCTATGTATAATACGTATGTATTTACAAAAAAACAATAAAAAAATGTATCTATGTATGTTTATCCCATGGAAAATTTTCGGTCCTCCGTGGTTTATCTGCATTCTAGAACCCGTAACACAAGCTAGTTAAACTATGCTTACTATGGGTCTAGGTGACGTTGTGTATATTGTCCTAGAATCTCGCGGGGAGACATTCCACGTCTTGTCTACCAGTACAACGTGGTCTCCCTTCGAGACCCTTTCGGCTGCAACGGACATCTGTCCTTCTTGCTATATGAGTGAGCGTGGGATGCGACTGTCGCTATGCGAATGATGATGACAGTTAGTCTATCAGCAAACATAGAACTATTTTTTTTTTTTTATAGTATCACGCCTATATCCCCGAAGGGGTAGGCAGAGGTGCTAGCACCCACATTTCGCCAGTTTTTATATTTAGGTCCCATTGTAATAGGTGGCGAGCCTATTGCCATTAACCGGGAACTTATAAACCTGCGATAAATACACACATAACTTCGAAAAGCATCGTAGTCATTGGTGTGTGCCATGGTAAACCTGGGATCGAACCCGAGACCTCGTCTCAGCAGTCCATTACCCATACCACTAGGCTACCGCGGTTTACATAGAACTACAAGTGAGTAATTACTTCCTACGGGATTATATTAACTTGTGTGCCTATCAAAGAATCACGTTAGCAAGAATAAATTATTTGTGTATATAGAAAGGTATACGTTTTGTAGATCTGGCTAGGTGTTTGTGCTGTAGGGTGGAGTGGGCGTCGTCGGGTGGTAGACGGGGTAGATTAAATTTCGTAGCACACCGCTAGCAGCCGCGAGCTCCCTTATATTCATCACCCTTGGCCTGGAATTGCTTCCCGATGTATTGCAACTCACTCCAGCTTAGAAAACAACCGCTTTGTATATCAACTGGGATAAATGTTGTAACTTATGATGAAGAAGAAGAAAATATCGATTTGTAGTTATTGAGTCAGAGTTCTCAGGTTCGATGACTGCTCATATCAGTACAAGTATTTGTATGTCTGAACATTTGCAGTCTGGGTGTTTATGTGCAGTGGGCTACAGAAGTTCCTGGATAATTTGGAAAAAAAAAATGTATGAAATGATGGGAATTATACACAATAAACATACACAAGTTTTAGAGGCTACTGGATAATAGATCTACTTATTAAAGTAATTAAGTTTAACCTACTAATTTTACTAATTTACTTATTTTCTATAGAAATGAGACACCGATAGGTAGTTTATTTTATTAACGCTACCTATGTTACTATAAATTATTGCGCCTAGGCTGTCAAAGGATTATATAAGTAGATCTGAATGTTTCAAAGAACTTTTGGAGCCCATTGTACTTATGGAGGCAATAATGGAAACTATGGAGGTAGGATATGAAGGTATCTGCCATCCCAACGTATTACCTACGGGTTCTAGAATGCAGATAAACATACTCAGATACATTTTTTTGTAAATATTTATATAGGTATAGGTAAATTGATCTACTAATGAAGCCCTTTCATTTGCTAGCAATATTGAGCGAGTAAGTGCCTACGGTTCCTAGTAAAATATTATAAGGAGATTCGCCATTCTGTGGTGAAGCGTGTATTATTAATTTGCCATAGTGCATAGTATTCTACTAGGAAAATTCTTTAATTTATATCCATATTGGGGGGAAATGTGAAATACCTATATATTTAGCTGCCTTGATTCGGCGGCGGCGATCTTCGACCGACTTCCATCAAACATAGCTTAGATCACTCCCAAATAATTTACCTTTCAACAAACAAACTAAATCAAAATCGTTTCTTCTGTTCAGGAGCTATGATGCCACAGACATACACACACACACATACAAATACACGCCCGCACGCATTCAGGCAAGTACGCTCGCCCGACGCACGAAGTCAAGTCAAAGTACAACATACCACTGTCATTCCGCAGTTACACTATAATGATTGTTATATTAATAATTCATTATTGCGAGTTACTTTGGCTCCTTTATTTATCATAATATTTATATTGTCATTGAAAAAAAAAAAGGATTTTGGCTAACAGTAGGTAGTAGGTAATAAATAGGAGGTTGCTTTTTTCACTTTTCGGCAACGTCTAACATAACAGGCAGGGAGGCAGGACACACTTTTCAAAATCATTAAGTACATTCACACCAACAATACTAGTAGGTACTGGCTAGGTAATACTGGCTAGTACTGGTAATACCTAGGCATACTATGTAGGTATACACGCCATAATATAAACACTCATATTTACACTGTACCTATGTAAATTACATATTTACCCCAATTACACGGACATTTCCATACAAAAGTTTGCTCGAACGACGGATACAGACTTTTCAGCCAGTGTCGTCAGGGTCGTGCTATAGAATCACGTAATAAACGAACGAAACGCTAGCGCCACGTAGTGGCCACGCCCGAGCGTTAATCGGTCCGCAGTCCGCAATTTCCAAAAATGTTATAGTCTATGGTCCGCACCTATCAGTACAGTACCGACCCCAATCCAAAGACATTGCAAAACAGCCATTTAATTTTAGTCTTTACTCTTATGACTTTAAGGTCTGAAATTAAATGGCAACTTGTGGCATAAGAAGAATGTAATGAACTCTTATTCATTTGATTTTGAACTTTATGCATATATACAATAAAGTGTAAAATTAGTGAAATGTTCGAAGTTGCTGTGGTTTGACAATGGTTGACAATAATTAGTGGAATCGGGGTCTAGTACACTGTGCTGTGTGTCTCGATGACAAATTCGTTGTCCGTCTATCGCGTACCTATCGTTAATGGTAAATTAAACTCTTTATCTTCGGTACCTATTCGTCTTCTTGTGTCTTCTGTTTTCATTATTCAACGTTTGTGTTGTGTAGGTATACTCAGTACAGAGTGTTAACTAAATTGCCTTTGATATTTCTACGGATTTCCATTACCGCTAACCGTAGGTAAGTACTTACCTACCTAGAGTGCCTTATCTTACTCGCAGACCTAGTGAAACAAATTACATTGGTAGGGAAACATAATGGTAATATTATCATGGATATGGTGTCGCAGTGTAATGACGATGACTTCAATAGTGACCTACCTCACTGTGGTTGCATTGTGATGCTGTAGGTACTGTAAACCATTATGTGAACAGCACTACCAAAATTGAAACTGCGGTGAAATTAAACATATCAATCAGAAAGAGGTCTATTTATTTACTTGAAAGTGCTTAGCTTTTAGATTTGACATTTAAAAAATGACACTGACAACATAACATAAAATTGAGCGGTAAAAGGAAAGGTTAAAAAGTTCAAAGTTCTTAAATTCAGATACGAAATACCAAATACCGATCTATTCTACTGGTGAGCTTCTATATTATACTACCTATTGATGAGGTTACATATAAGGTACTTATCTTCACTACATAGTATAAAACAAAGTCGCTTTCTCTGTCCCTATATCCCTTTGTATGCTTAAATCTTCAAAACTACGCAACGGATTTTGATGCGGTTTTTTTTAATAGATAGAGTGATTTATGAGGAAAGTTTAAATGTATATAACATCATGCTACAACTAACTGGTGCGGAGCAGAAATGAAAAATATTGCAAAAACGGGGTGACGCAGACGAAGTTGCGCGGGTCAGCTAGTTTTTTTATAAACAATTTTTAGATCTTAATTCAATAAAGGAAGGAAACAGGCCTTTGTGCACTAACATACATGTAATTTTATTAGAATTTTAATACCTGCCTAATGAAAACTTCTTTAAACTTGTAGAAATGGTAAGTTTGAGACAGCTGGATGTCTTGCTCTCATTTATGGAGCAACACAAGAACCTAGCCTTGGGCAAGTGTGCGCGGACGAAGGAAGGTAGAGGTCTAGCGAAGCGCTTATGGGCTCAGTGCGCTAACAGATTGAACAGTGTCTCACCACACGGCCAGACTAAAACGGCAGAGAGCTGGAGACTTGTGAGTACCTACCTATTAATTTAAAGAACAACATTGTTTTTTTAACCCAGTAATTAGAACTTCTGCGTTAGCCTCCTAATAACTGAAGTTACTCCATTTGAATAAATTAAAGTTTGCTTAATTCATTTCCAGTTCTACAATGAATACAAGTCAAAAATTTTAAGGAAAATGAAAAAACTAAAGGCAGACCAGCAGGCAAGAGGTGGGAAGCTTTCCAATCTTTCAGTTTTACCAATCTCTTAAGTTATTAGTATCTTATAATATCAGTTAGATACTATGGTCAATACTCCTTTGGGTATATATATTTTGTTTGTCGAAGATGAACTTTCTTGTTTTTCTAGGAGGTGGCCCGGTTAATACCAAACTTATTTTAACACCTTTACAACAAAGGCTATATTATGATGTTTTGGGTGAGAATGTTGGTGGACCTTCGAATGGTACCCGCAACTATGATCCATCTGTAAGTACAATATAATCTTCCTAGTTGATCAAGCATGTACAATATTTTGATTTTCATTAATATTTTAGCTAATTTTAATGGTAATTTTAAGGAATACTGACTCTACACTGCCCTATTTAGAAGCAATGTAAGCATAGTCTAATCAGTTAGAGTTATAGGTTCTATATAGTTATTTATATATATAGTTTATTATAGCTTTACTAGTGTATTACTAGCAGTACAAAGCTGATGTGTGTATATCACTTCACTTGTGTCATTAAGTTTTTAAATGGGTGTCCCAAGTCTATTTTTATGAAGATTAATGTTGGGAGCAATTATCTCTGTTACTGGAAAGTAGTGTCACAATTGGTTTGGCAGGTGATATTGAGGGTTACAGGCACACTGCAGTGCAACAAGTCTCATAGAGTGGCCTCTTAAGTGTTTATTTGAGTTCATAGTATACATGCTACCTATACCTGTGACTTTATAATGACTGTCAATAAGGTCTCGTCACCTCCTTCTCTGTTCCAGTGTGGTTAAATTAATCCCAGGAGGCAATCTTATGACATATTTTTGAGTCCAGTGACCATTTTAGTTGGTTTTCTTTGTGGGGTATAAAGGAAAGCAACTAAAATGGTCATTGCATTGGTCCCTCAGAATAAATCTTTTGGAAACATGGACTCAAAATTTTGAAAGTGGATAAATATCATCAAACAAATACTCTTTTTAGTATACAATAATACCTCCGTGGTGGAGGAGTAGTGGTGTAGTAGTGAACGTGACTGCTACGCAGAAGGTGCGGGTTCGATTCCTGCTCAGTGCAAATATTTGTGTGCATGAAATTGAATTATCTGCATTGGTGTACAAAAAGTTATGTAAGTATGATTATCGCATTCTGGAACCCATAACACAAGCTAGTTAAGCTATGCTTTACCATGAGTCTAGGTAGCGTTGTCTGGATTGTCCTAAAATATTTATTATTATAATTATTTATAACAGAAACTTTCGGACCAATGCAATCGTAATAACCAAACTTCATAATTGCAGAAAACCACCAATGAAGACCCGCTTACATGTGAAGCAAACACTACACAGATAAAATTAGAAGTTGAGTGTTCTAGGGAGACAGATATTAGATCTGTGTCCCAAGACAGTCCAAGTGGTGTAGACTCTTATTATGTACCTAAACGGCAGTGTGGTTTGCAAGATATACCGATTGCAGAACCAGAGATGAATGAAGCTGACCTTCCCAAAAATGAAGAATTGAATGAATGCGATTTGTACGGTCAGCTGCTCGCTCAAAAATTAAAAACCTTAGATGTTGAAGACAGACTAGTGGTAATGAATGGAATTGATAATTATGTATTCAAATACCTTATGAATGTTAAAAAAAGAAATAGTTCAATGATGAGTTAACGATACAATATCTATCTTAGTGGTATTTCACCTCAAAATCTGGGGGATATCAGTTCCTGTCCCTACTGCTTCTGACCTCCCAACCTTGTGAAAAAAGCCTGATACTCACCTGTGTAAAATCTATCAGCTAGCAAGTGTGTTTGGGAAGGTAATACCTGCCATTATTAGCTAGCAGATAGCAGTTGCTTGGGTAGAAGACAACATTAGCTAAATTATGAGAAGCTGCCAGCTGATACCTGGATCACTGGAGCAGACCTGTCTCGAATTACAAGTTTTAGATGGAGTTGTGTTAATAATGAAAATTAGGTTTTTTTTGTTCTATGATGATAATAATAAGGATCGGAAATTAACATACTTTTTATATTGTATAACATCTTGGAATGGAATATACTTGAGTAAATAACTACTTTCCAGTAGTTAAAATTGCTTCACTTGTTTTTTATTTTTTATTTTTCTTTTTTTTTTAATATTCAGGTTGTTGAATTGACTGCACCACATTTGATGGTAAGTAAGGGTGCACTCTAAAGCATAGTGACGGTACCTATCTCGAGTATCGAGAGTTTTTTTACCTCCCGCTAATAGGAACCAAGACTGCAGGAAGAGGGAAACACGTGTGCTGGTAAAGAATTCCAGGATTTAATGAGGCGTCAAAGAACAAAGAGTCGCTAAACCCTTGGTTCTTGATGGAATTGATTGTACCATTTTAATTTAGTTGTTAATTATGATTAAAGTAACCTATTTAAATAAAAGAAAGCGTGTAGTCACATTATTCATATTTCTAGAAGGGGGTAAAAAATACACGTGAAAATTTAGGAAAATGAATAGAAGCTGCAGCGTGAATCTGAAATAGAAATAAACGCGGTTTGAATAGAAGTTGTACAGGGAGCGGGTTATGAATTCCAAGAGGGTGGAAAAAATATGGTTTTATTTTTCTAGGACATGTCAATTTGACTTCACCTCGCCTGATGGTAAGTGAAGGCAAAGTCTCAGGAAAGAGGGTCACCATTTCAAACACGTACGGTGTTACAGTAGTGGCACTCAGCTTGACAGCCTCATCAGATGCTTTTTCACGCCCCATTTAAAGGACTCTGGTCTGTAGAAAGAAGGAAACACGTGAGCTGATACTAAATGGTGCAGCAGAGGGAAGACTCACCGAACCGACTCATCAAACCAATTGATGGAATAGTCCAATGACCAATGGTGATATCGAAGTTCCAAGATAAAGCTTTCGAATGCCTATGCATTATTCAAGGCCATTCATATCAGTGCATCTATTATCCATATGTGAGACAGAACACATTCGAAAGGTAGGTAAGCGCCTATGTAACGTTCATTGTTTATCTTTTGTTCAACTATAGGTACTTTGATATGGAATTCCCACTATTTATAGAATGAGAAGATCGATGACCTGATAACGGTAGTCTTTAATTACATTTATATAGGTACCTACAGCGTTAAGGGAACGTTTCTGAAGCCGAAGGCCCCGGAAGGTACTCCCGGTATAGGTACCTACTACATTTGACATAAAAATTACGATTTAGTATTTTTTATACTGTTTAATTTGCATTAATCATACTTTCCATCGTATCAGTAAAGCTAAATGAACAATAATTTTACAAAAAGACACCACCCATAATGTGAGTTGATGTCTTTTATAAAATTATTGTTTCATTTAGCTTTACTAACACGATGAAGAGTGAATAACGCTAGTTGAATGGTCTAAAAATATTAAAAATAACCAATGACTTAGGTACCAAATCGTAGGTAATTTTTTTTATGCCAATATGTAGTGTATCGGCGTAGGGGAGAGTGGGGTGGATTCATACACTTTTCACTTCGAGCTCTATAGCAGAAAAACTAAACACTATTTGATAACCATTGGAGCATTGCTAGATTGCTTATATATTTGCCTACAATGTTCCCTTAGACGACTTGTTCATAGAAAGAACCGTAGCAAAGCTATGACGATTTAAAAAAAAAAAGTAAATCGTCCGAATGCACCCCCCTCACGGGGTAACTTCGTACATGTGCTATTTATAGAAAATGTAACGAATATGGAGATCAAAATTTCGTAGAAACAACCTGGGGTGCTAAGTACCTAATAATAAGATCATTATACTTGTATTGTAAAATCTGACTACATTATATTCAAAATATTTAGTAGGTTTTACGAGGACCCCCGCCCGGACACTAGGTTTCACCAGACTACAGTAAAAACCCCGCCTGGACACTTTTTAAACTAGGACGAACCCGGACAAATCCGAATTTATTAGTAGTCTCGTAAATGCGGTTTGCATTTCTTACTGCAGTACATTCATATAGTACGAACCCACCCCGTTCATTCCTGTACGAAGCTACCCCAACTAAAAAATTCGATTAAAATATTGAAAATAAAAATAGCTGCTAAGATTATGTTGAAGTAAATGTAAAAATAATAAACTTAAGTATGTATTCAAACACCACAAGAAATCAGTTTAGTAATGGCAGCAAAACTTATAGAATATAAACACGTTCAAAGTTGCATCGAAAAATTACTTTTGCAAAGCGAAAACACGTTATGTCCTGTCACATCGAAGCCAGCGGCTGCATTGGTGAGCTACTCCGCGGTTAATATTATGCGTGTGTGTGGGCACCACATACACTAATACGAAGGCGCCACCATGATCCGTATTCCAATTATGGCCGTTGTATGAATGCTCCCGGTGTACGAATCCACCCCACTTTCCCCTACTATCAGGGGCCGTCGGCTTTCGGAGTGATTCCCTTAAGACTCTGTATACCTACGAGTAGGTGAGTAGTTATCTTCTTCAAGGAGAGCACACGTGTGCATCGTATCTATTAGGAACTTAGGGTCAATTCAGATCTGTGAGCCGTCCATGATGTAATAATTAATAGATTTTGAGTGGTAGGTACCTACTTAATAATAGCCTTATTACACGTAGACCAAGCGGGAAATAATAATCTACTATGCAACATTGGAATCGTATCGTTCGTATTTTCTAGGTTTGTGCAAAAGGAATAAGGTTGACATCTATAACAACGAGCCAGCGCGTTTTGGGTCTACCCCACCTAGGGATGAGCACTAGGGACGGGAAAAGCGGTGTGACCAGCATTGATATATAAACTGGTTTATCAATGGGACGTAGTAAGCCTTCCCGAAGAGAAAAACCTGTGTTCGGGCTCTCTCCGTGAGTAGTGGCGATGTCGTGAAACAAATTACTACACCACGATGGCAACTCAATAAAGCCGTCGATTCGACAGAAGAAGAAGAACCAGACATCTTTTTTACACACGTAGCCTGTAGGTTGTCTTAATATTATACGTCTTTCCAAAAAGTATCCATTTGTTAACAGGTACGTAGATTCATAGCAGGTAATTTGGTATATTATCTAATCAGTTGCAATACCTAACTATTAGGCAATCTTTTTGCTTAGAATATTTCGTAATTTCTCACTTTGCAAACAAAAGTATTTATCTGACCAATGTTCCAAACCCGTCTATAGGCGAGGCGTCCAGGTACCGCCGAGATTACACCCGAAAATGCTAAAACAGTTACCTGAGACGAACAAACAACCTATCTTGACTCAAACACACAAAAATTTCAATCTTCGCCAGTGCAGTTAAAGCTCAAATTCATTTGCCACGTCGCTGTTGTTAGAACTCCGTCGTATGTTGCTTTTGTTGAGCCTTCTCGAGCAGTCCAGTCATAACAGTATTTTACGTGAAAGATATAATTATATGGGTAGGTAAGGAATAAGCTCAGTTCAAGAATTTTAATTAAAAAGATAGGAGTAGTGCATCACATGAAGACCGCACTATACTCCGGTATAGGTAGGTAGGTACCCTATATTCCGATATTGTGACTGTCTTTTTAGTAGGTAAATTGTAGTCCTACTAATTGCGACCCGAGATAAACAAATAATAACAGCTTAAAGTTTTAAATGAAGAAGTGTAGAGCTCAGTAAGTATACTAAACATACACACAATTTCTATATATTTTTTAAATAAGAAATCAAATCAAACTAAATCAAAATTTATTTTATTTATTAAAAAGGTCTGTAGATACATTGTATTACTTATTACTAGTTTTACAAATAAGGTCAATTATAATTACTTAACTGCTAATAATGTCTATGATACATATTAAAAATTAATGTGCAATAAAAAGAAAACAACTAGAAAATTATGCTAAGTATACACGCTTCACACGCATGGTACTTAATTTATACCATTTACTTAGATAGCAGACAAGCACAAGTCCCGCCTGATGATAAGTGTCCTATAGACGTTTATAACACCGGGGTCGTCATACTTCTGCTGCTGACCATGTAGAGGGGAGGGGGAGGGGGAGGGGTGAAGGTTAAGAGAGTTTCTGTGCAGTCAGTGTAGAAGACAAAGCAGGTTTACTTTAAGTATCAATCAATCAGATTAGCATATTGCAGTGAGATATCTCTCTTTAAGATTAAACTTAGTTAGGTACTTCTAATATTTCTCTTGCCAGGATAGACGGGAGCAATAACTGCGATCGAAGAATCGATTGGAACCGCACAGTCGATCGGAATCGAACAGTCGATTAGTCGATCGCAATCGAACAATCGATCGCGATCGAACATTTGGCCACCCTTGCTATAGAATGCAACCGGGTACAAATCATGGTGTCTAGACTGCAGGAATGAGTTTTTAAGATGGTCATCATCATCAGCATCATCTTGCTACCACGTATAGGTACACATGCACCTTTTTTTTTTTTTGTCGTGCGCAAAATCCCCATGGATACCACCTCCACCAAAACCGATGGAGGTGATTATGTCGGACTCGAACCGACCAAAACGCACGCCGTCCATGGGTCCTTGATTACCGGAGGTGAGATTATACAAGACATATTCTCACCTCCGGCAATCAAGGTAAGGTAGATGCACCTGCACATTAGTTTACTTGAGAGACAGGAAGACCTTGGGAGTTGGGACGCACTTTCGAATATAAGTGAAAGATTTATAACGTAAGTAGTATTAAGAAATAAAGAAATAAGAAGGTCTATACTTACTGCATTAGGACAAGGTTACTATTATAACTATTGTTCTTTCGTAATTTAAACTGCATAACCGTTCTAACTATGAATAATACGTCGCGGTATCTAAGATTACGAGTACATAAGTACTTATTGTGACGAAGTATGTGAATGGGCGCCATTCATTACCTATTTAGAAAATCTTGTTGAAATCTTTAATAGGTTTAGGTAGGTACAGTGGACTACAAAAGTTCCTGGATAATTTGAAAAATAAATCAAATAAGTGATGCCACTACACAACTAGGTACCTACTGGTCTTAGAAGCTACTGGATAATAGATCTAATTATTCTACGACTTCTACGCGTTTAGGTTTCTGCTTGCATGAGTCTACTTATTTTCTTATAAATAAACAAGACATCGATAGTTTATTTTATTAGCGCTACCTATGTTACTTTGGTTATCACTTAGGCTTGCAAAGGATTATAGATCTTATGGTGTTCAGGAACTTTTGGAGCCCACTGTACCTTATGATTTGTAAAAAATATATGCTCTTTCAACTTAGAGTAGGTACGCATTTTTGACCTGACTTAAAAATAGTATGAGTGTAATGGCTTCATCGTTACACTCATAAGTTTCAGAAGTTAAATCTCAAAATAATCGAAAAGTATTATATTATATTATCAAAATAATCAGCGCGCGGCAGGGTTTTGTTTCCCTCGCAACATACATACATACAACAATACAATACATAGGTACACATACGATACTACTACTTGAGAGACAGTTGAGAGACCACCATACCGGCCATAGGAGGTTGTGCCCGGGAGCTAGTCTCTCCTGGGGAGGTAGGAAGTCAGAGGGTGATGACAGTTCCTCTCTACATAGGGACACTCTCATCGCGGCTGGGCACTTTACTTGTAAGTTGCTGTCATATTATATAGGTATTTACTATTTTTATAAGCATTCTAGAATTCATTCACGTTCTAAGCTGGATAGAGCTGTGTAAGTCCTAGTATCTATCTATATCCCAAAATATTTTCTTACAAGAATATTTTATCAATAATTCAAAATATGAACATTATGTACCTACAGCTACGATAATTTGACTTTGGTATTTTGCTTTTGATGTCTGTAATCTATACTAATATTATAAAGCTGAAGAGTTTGTTTGTTTGTTTGTTTGAACGCGCTAATCTCAGGGACTACTAATTGGAATTGGAAAATTCTTTTAGTGTTGGATAGTCCATTTCTTGAGGAAGGCTATAGGCTATATAACATCACGCTACGACCAACAGGTGCTTAGCAGCGAGGGTGAAACCGCGGGGAACAGCTAGTGATAAATATAGATGAAACGCTTGCGTAAAAGTCGAGCGATCAATAAATAATTACGTCGCCGATGTTTATGTAGGTGGAATGAGTACCTACCTGACATACCTACTTACACCTATACTTTTTTATACTACTTAGGCGGCCGACAAGAACGCGGCCCACTTGATGGAAAGTGGTTACCGAGGCCTATGGGCGGTTGCAACACTAGGGGCGTTACATTCGTATTGCTTCTACTTCCCACCTCTTTATATGAAAGAGGTGGGAAGTAGAAGGGGAAAGAGAGGGGGAGTCTATTTCAACCTTAATATGAATTCATATCATTATTTAGCAAGATTTACGTCATAACCAAGTAATATTGAAATGAAACCACAAACAACAATCATTTCGATGTATGACATTCACGGCACTGTAGACAAGAAACCAACAACTTTCCATCAGGTGGGTCATGTGCTTGTCTGCCACCTACGTAGTATAAAAAAAAAACGAGTAATTATAGTATCTATAGTTTTGAAATACGGTCGCAGTATTACTTCCGTCCCCTAGGAGCGAGGGCCTGGGGGTGATGGGTGAAGCCGCCTGTCATCCTAGCAGAAGCAGGCCGCGTGGGTGGCGCCAGCCCATATCCGGGGGCCAGATGGGAACATCTTGGTCCTCACATCCGAAGGGGGCCATCTCGTAGTGGGCCTAGGTTGACCGGGGTGCGAGGGATATGTTACTTACAATCTCACCTCCGGGCGACCGAAGACCCGAATACGGCGTGTGTTTTAGTCGGTTCGAGTCCGCTATAACGATTCTCACCGATTTGCGCACGAAAAAAAAAGTTTTGAAATATGTCCACTAATAATAAAGAAGTAGTAGCCTCCGTACATACCAGATTGTCCCAATTAGGGTTCGTAATAGACACCTATCCATTCATCATAAACTAGATACCTACCTCTATTTTATTTATGGAACAGAAAGTGAAAACTGCGTTGTGATTTACTAATTCATATAGCACCGAAAGCAATGCTACAAAAATAAATCTATGTCGTCGCGACCTTCATGTTTGATTTAGGCTCTCCGTGAAGTAGGTATAGTTTATGATATTGACTAGGCTGATTGACGTAATTCGTCTGATTGCTCTATTGTTCGAATACTTAATATATACGTAACACAGGCAGCTATAGTTACGTAAATCCCCATTACATTTAGACCGCAAGTCGCGAGAGTGACGTGGCCTTGGCACGCGAATTTATTTAAATAATCTATGATTAGTGGATTACAGGTTCTCCGCATAGAATAAGTGGAAGTGGTCCGTAGTCTGTGGAGGCGTGTCATTGGTTGGCGTATTTACGCCACGAAGGATAAATTCGATAATATGAACCTGTTTGATAAGAATACGTCTAAACTTATTCGTAAATATTCATGCTTGTTCAATTCAAAGTAGGTATGAAACGCCGTAAATACTTTTTATCTATAGCAAAGTAATCGCTATTTCGAACATTTAAAAAAAAGGTTGTGTTCTGTGGTTCTCCACCACCGTAGCACCCTGTGCTATTCTCAAAAGACGCCCAAAAATGCACATAAAGAGTACATTTTGTAACGTAACGTTTGTAACAACGTTTGTTAAAACTGTGAGCCTACTATGTTCCTGACATAGTAGTGTTGTCTACGAAATAAAAGCAAAAATAATGAAGACTCTACATAGACTACATAGAGTCACAAATAATGTAAATACGGTATAATAAAGATATCTTGAAGCTTCTTCAAGTAAAAGTGCTTTATTTTTGAACATCAAATTTATAATTTTATCATAGTTTATTTTACCACCTTAGTATGAAGATTTTATTCGTAAGTCTAACTTCTATTTATCAATAAAACAGTGTCTCATTTAGGTAAAATTTGCTAGCTTTAGTAGTTACTCAGAGAAAGCAGGCACTTTTTTTCCGGGTGAATTTAAAAGATTCATTTCATAAAACTGTATTTGTACCTTGCTTGTAAGTATGTATTAATTAGTGATGAATACGGTGGCACGCGTGTACCTACTTGAAAATCCTATATACAGACTGCATGCAGTGAAATTCGCAATGCAAACCTTCATTCTGAAATTACTAGGAACGTATCGTATACCAATCGGCACGCTTCTTGGACCTCTAGACAAGCAACAATTTATTGAAGGAATTGCGTCCAATCGAACCGTTTACAATTTGCTATTAATGAATTCCTTAACACTACGGTGTTTGTAATAATAAATATAATTATGTGAAATAAATTATTTCGAGTCATGTTTTGTGGTTTATTACAGATTTATGTCCATCCGATACTTTACTAAGGTTTTCCACTGTCACTTTGTCCGTAGAGTAGAGCCCCTAGAGTTAAGAGGCACTTTTTTTATCGTGGGCGAAATCCCCACGAATACCACCTCCGCCAAAATCGGTGCGGTGGAGGTGATTATGTCGGACTCAATTCGACTAAAACGCACGCCGTTTATGGGTCTTTGATGCCGGAGGTGAGATATTACAAGACATTATCTTTCGCACCCTGGCTGACCCAGGGACATCGTTTAGATCCCCCTTTCTCTTATATACGGTTAATAGGTCCTGGCGCGCACGGATTCTTTCTATATAATCTACAGTGCACTCCATGCTATCGTAGCTATAAATACAGAACACCTCTTGACCATATTTTCGGTCCATAACTGTTGCCTACACCTATATCTACGTAAAAGGGTGCGGTGCGGCGGCGGCACTGCGACGCGCGTCGTTTTGTCGGAGGCAGGTATAGATATAGGTACATTTAGGTCGGCCCCTTCGTATACATAGCTACTGAGCTGCATACATAGAATGTGTATTCATTGGAAATAATTGCGTCTGTAACAGAATTAGTGTAGTCGAGCGTGTCACTACATGCTACAGTAGTTGAGTTTGTAGTCTTATAACTACTGGGTCCTCTATGGTAGCACGGTATACTATACATATACTAGCCTATGCCCGCGGCTCCGCCCGCGTGGCTATCGGCTAATACGTCCTAAGCGCCATCTGTGCAACTTAAATTCTATTTTACCGATCATAACTCTGGTTCCACTTAACTGATTGCAATCAAACAAACGTAAAATTTTAAGTTGGACTAAACCCATTTAATACCTAGTCTTATTTTTTTGCGGTTGCTCGCGGTTTCGTTCCCGTGGAATATTTATCCCATTTCCCATTTCCGCAACCAATGGATTAAAAAGCATATTTGCCTTTACCAAAGCGTGCAGCGAAAACAGAGTGCGAGCGAAATGGTGCTACTTCAGTAGATATTACTTTTGGCAGCTTCTGACGCTTGCTTAAGGTACTCTCGAGTTTAAGAGTTTTACCATATACATTGACGTACAATCCAAGATAAACTATACAAATAAAAACAATAGGTAAACGACACCCAACTTAGAAGTACAAGTATTGATTGCTACCGAGATTAACATTAACCGTGCGCTAAAGCCCCGCGGATACCGCCCCAAACCGCCAAAACCTTTGAAGGTCGTTATGTCGAACACGAACCGGCTAAAACTTTCCGCCTTTCGGGTGTAGGGATCACGTCGCGGCTTGCTTCTGCTGAGGTGACTAGCGTCTCCACCCGTCACCACCAGGCCCGTGGTGACTAATATCTAAGAATAATTTATAATATTTTAGAATCTGATACTTTCCAAGACGTTAATTGGTAGTGCTTCTGCGGCTAAGTACGTAATTAATTTCCTTGCGATTTGCTCCGCATAGCAAGGAATCGGGTCAATACTTTTTTCAAATTTATTTAGCTGCAACATTTCGCCAACTTGCCATGCCGAAAATAAATTCTTAACCTTTCGGTTAGTTGGAGAAATGTGGGTGTTTAATACACCTTTGCCTGCCCCTTCGGGGATTGCGGGCGCGGGCATATGTATGTATGTATGTATTTCTGTCTGTTTCCACGTGCAGTATTTATTATTGTACCTAAGTTGTCATTTAATACACTGTACACGGCCTATTTCATGTGGCCTATTACTGGACCAACCGTAACTCTATATGCGATGGCTCTTAGGGGTTGTAAAGAAATAAGCACTACAAATAAACCGTATGAATGGAGATATCATCACATTCATATTGATTATTTATTATCAAAACAAAATATTTTATCATAGAAGATTTCAGATAAGATAGAAAGTGAATAACATGACGATGACATAACATAAAAGCAGTGAATATAAAATAATAATAAAATGAAATAAATATTTTACGACACAACGCTATTTAGACTTTAAGTAAGTAACTAATTTGTGTTATTTATGGGATCTATTCTAGGTCCCATAAAAAATAATAACATAACATAAACTCACGCCTATATCTCCGAAGGGGTAGGCAAAGGTGCTAGCACCCACATTTTGCCAGTTTATGTTCAGGTCTCAATGTAATAGGTGGTGAGCCTATTGCCATTAACCGGGCACTTATAAACCTGCGATAAATACACACATATGTAACTTCGAAAACCATCGAAAAGCATTACCCATACCACTAGGCTACCGCGGTTACCCCATTACCCATACCACTAGGCTACCGCGGGTACATAAATAAAACAATAAAACACAGGACAAACACGCCTACATACATTTTTGGTGCATATGTACATTTTATTTCATATAAAAACATTCGGACCACTGTAAATATAGCTACATATTCATGCATACATAATTGTATTTGCACTGTGCGGGAATCGAACCCGCACCACCTGTTGAGTAGCCCAATGCTGTATCTCAATGCCACAGAGGCTATTATTTATTATGTGGTCACGCCATCTAGTACTAACCTACTTGGGATCTACTGAATCTATATACTGAAAGAAGAAACTGAATATCTAATGAATCTACGTCCCCTCCATTGCCATCCTCCATTATAGCGATAATGGAGGATGGCAATGGAGGGGACGTAGTAAGCCTTCTCGAAGAGCGAAACCTATGCTCGGGCTCTCTCCGTGAGTAGCGGCGCTGCTGTGAAATTAATTACTGTACCACGATGGCAACTCAAAAATGCCAGCGAATCCACAAAAGAAGGAGAAGACTATAAAATAAATATCAGTCCTGTGGCAAATCTTGTGTAACCCAAGATAATAGAAGTTAAAGGAGGTTTTACACAAGGAAAAAAACACAGTTGAGTGTTCCTGGTGTTGCAAGGTTGTCTTTATGTCTGTTGGCCACACTCGTGCATAATTACAATTTATTTATCATTCCATTTACCTAATGCTTGCTTGAATACTAATATTAACTTACTGTAATGGCGTTAATTTAATTATAATGTCTTGTTGGTAAAGAATGACAAATCTATGGTTTAAAGATTTTATAGAATTATCATAACACCTATTCTGGATCTCGTTTCTACTTATTGTTAACTATTGTCAAGTCACTCATCATTCTCTGAACTTTGGGTCGGCTTTCCAGTCTAACTGTGATGCGGCTAAACTTCGATATTTTTCATGAAGCCATCTCACCTTCACAACCAATGGTCCAATGACCAAATGGCGATATCGAAGTTCCAAGCTAGTTCCTATTGTAAAGTCACTGTGGTTGTTTTAAAAAACTGCCATTGAGTTTTAGCTACCTAGATTTCAAAATTTAATGAAATAGAGTTCACTTCATGGTTTCATTCACTCTACTCGATGCCATTTAATATTTTGATTTTTTATTAATTTTTTTATAAAGAATATTAGCAACCGAAATTATCAATATTACCTTGCCTTACATCTCAGCTCAATGACTAGTGTTAGGAGTGTCGTCGGTTGTATAATGGCTAGGATTCGAACCCGAAGCCTCTCGATCGTAAGGCCGACTCTTAAACCACTAAGCTACCGACACTTACATGACAGTAAAGTCTAAAATCCAATGTCATTGTTTGTGATTTCAGTCGTTTGAAACTGGTTGTATCCAAAACTTGCTATGAAACAGATTCATCTACCGTGGCAAGCTATCACCATTGTGTAGAAGGCGGGTTACCATAACCCCTCTGTTATACAATGGCATTGGGTTCACGATGGGCCATCGCGATAGGCAATGGGGTCTTTTGGCGCTTTTTGGCATGCAGGAAATAAAATCGAAAGGGCTTTCAGTTAGATACTTATTGTAGAGCATAACTCATCACTGGCATAGAGTTTTATTACTACGTATGTCAATGATCACTAGCCATTTTGTACTGGGAACACTCAGACAAAAGATTATCAATCGATCGAAAATAACGAACGGCGTAATTGATTAATCTTATCTTAATCGTATATCTACTTGAATAAGGGCTCGAACAGTAATCAGATTAAAATTGAAAACAATTAGAAGATAAAATTAAATATACTGTTTAACGATTATATATAAATGGCGTAATAATTTAATATACCTTTCATTTAATGATTTTTAAATGAAGAAATAAAATTTTGTTATCTACACTATTATTATAAAGAGGATAGATTTGTTTTTTTGTTTGTTTGTTTGTAACGAATAGGCTCGGAAACTACTTGTACGATTTCAATAATTCTTTTACTAATCTAAAGCTACAATATCATGCAGGATACGCGGTTGAATACAGTTGACGTCACGCGCTCTCAGATGACATTCAGGTGCATCCAGATTTGTGACATGAACAGCTGACTGGACTGCCAGCGTGGCATCAAAACATGACGTTGAGTATGGATGCAACAACTTGTGGCATATGGGCAAACAAACTAGAATTGTGCTGACACGGCCACCAGTCGGTTTCATTTAAACTCATTTATCACGCAGCTGAATACGGGAGGGACACGCACTTCTGACACGGTCACGGTAAAATGTTACCTACGTAAATGTAGACGCGGCATAAAGAGTCGTTTTTGAGGGATTTTAAACAAACTATAGTAAAAATTGTTTTTAGTAGCTACTTACCTAAAAGGCTTTAAAATTATTTTTTTTGTGTGCATAAATATCTATGAAGATTAATTTGAAACGCTTTCCAAAAATATGTTCAATCTCCAATAAAATTATTAAATTATTAATTATAGTGTTTATTGATTTTCTTCTTTGTATATTGAAATTAAAATGTAGAAATGCACTGACTTTTGATAAATGTGTAGTTAGGTATATAGGCTATTAGGGGAGCGACTGCCGTCTACCGTCTTGTGTCTACCGTTGGCTTGATATATACATACATACATATACTCACGCCCATAATCCCCGAAGGGGTGGGCAGAGGTGTATTAAACACCCACATTTCGCCAACTATGATTTTCGGTCCCACGTAATAGGGGGCGAGTATATTGCCGGGTATGCCGAAAATAAATTCCTAACCGGAAGCTAAAGCTAAATACCTAAATTTGAAAAAAAAATGATACAATTCCTTGCTATGCGGTGTGAATAGTAAGGAAATTAATTACGTGCTTAGCCGCACAAGCACCACCAATTAACGTCTTGGAGAGTACCAGACGCTTGATATATAAATATGATATATTAAAAGATTTCACAACCATTTATCTAACTTACTTTTTGTTATTGTAACCTTATTCATTCTAAAACAATAAATTAAAAATAAATATCATTGCGAAACTGGTACACAAAAAATAAATAGATCGTTTGACCTTCATAGTTGTTATGTTAGTGTCGAATGATTACAATATTAGTATCATCATCAGTGGGTAGAATTGTGTGATATTTATTTCGATAGATAATAATTAGTACAGCGTTTTCAATGTATAGGTACCACGGATTATCTTCACGGAATAAATACAATATAAGTATTTGTTCTGTCTGGTCTGGTCGTGCCTCGGAGAGCACGTTAAGCCGTCGGTCCCGGTTGCCATACAAACATCTTTGGCAGTCGTTACGGGTAGTTGGAGTCCTCAAAAGTCCAACCAGCCTAACTTGGAACTTCGATATCGTCATTGGTTATTGGTTCACGTAAAAATATCGAAGTTTGGCCGCATAACAGTTAGTCTGGAAAGCCGACCCCAACTTAGTTGGGAAAAAGGTTCAGAGAATGATGAGGTAGGTATTTGTTCTGTGACCTTTCACACCTACTTACTTAATGTACAATGAGCTCCAAAAAAGCTCCTGGACATCTTAAGATTTAATCAAATTGTTAAATTGTCCAGAAACTTTCATAACGTACTGCACATATAATTATTTAATTATTTATCCTGTCATCTTGGGCTATGTGATCTCCCTAATAATGGATCATTTTGAGATGTGCAGGAGTGAGAAGAGTACGTGTGCTGCGAGCCGATATTATACAGCATACACTACAATTAATTAAAAGTAAGTGAACATCACAGCCCACCTTGCCGGCGTCATCTTAACACCCTTTTAATATTGTGGGAGGTGTGATAATGCAGCTGAAAATAACAGATTATGGTACTAAAAGGATTAATACGATAAAATGTCGCATTTCAAGTTCTTGGCCACAATGGGTAAGGTTGATAATGTTTATCAGATTGTACTTAGATATAAAAATGACGCATTATAATAATAAAATGGCTAATGTAAGTAGTTATACGAACGTACTATCTAGTGTACCTACCACGTATAAACCAATGCTAACGACTTGTTGCAACGTTTTCTAAAATAAAATAGTCTAAGTTATGCTTCATAACATTAGCTATCTATAAAGCGAAATGTTATTAAAATAGGTTCACGTTCTTCGGAGATTATCCGAAAGTTGAACATAGATAGATAAAAAAAACACTCCACGCATTTATTTAAAATATTTACTTTAATATTTACTACATAACCTTCTCCCCGGAACCGATGAGAAGGTTATGTCGGACTCGAAGGGACTAAAACATCGTCTTTTGGTCTTTTTTGCCGGTGATGAGATAGAAGCGAAAATATGTCTTGCAACCCCGGCAGACCGGGTCTGCCCTATCTTTCGAGATAACCCCCTTCATTTGTAGGGACCACGATGTCCCCATCTAGTCTCTGGGTATGGGGTGGCCCAATTTGCGCTTTCGCCGCGGCCCAATTGCACAATTGCATCCAATGAGAAAGCCTACTTCATCACACGGCTCGCCATAGACATAGAGTTAATCCTCACACATTACGACTGGAAACGGTGCGCACTGTGTGGTATGGAAGTAGCTTCATCCCGCGCACGCTCGAGCTGTGGAATGAACACCCTGCTATGGTCTTCCCAAGCCACTATAATATGGGGTTCTTCAAGAAGGGCATTAGAAGGTTTCTACAGTGTAGGCAGCACGAGTGTACCGCCCCTGGTGTTGCAAACGTCCATAGGCTACGGTGACCGCTTTCCATCAGGTGGGCTGAGTACTTGTTTTACTTGCGTTAGTCCCGGTGGCATTAGAGACCTTAACCCCGCAGTTTGGGGTTGGCTTTAAACAGTTTAACTACGAAGCGGGTAAACTCCATTGATAAAATGTAGGCTGCAATGTAAGAAGTGTGATTTCAATTTTAAATGTGTGTTAATGATGATATGAGTAATATCATTCATTTTCTTACATTCTTACTACATATCTACCTTTTGCCACTTCACGGCAGAATATACCTAGATACCTACATATATTTATAGTTTTCATTAGGAAAAATAATTTTACAAAATAAAACACCGTCAATCAATTAAAGTATTGGTCATAATATCCTGTTTCCTGTGTGTAAGATGGTGTGAATCAATCGTATTTATATTTTACAATGTTACTCTAAACATTGGGTGTCAATGACATCATCACATTGATTATAATTATAATGCGCTCTCATCAATACAATGTTGCCAGAACTAAATAGTTTCTACTACCTTGACTGTATCTTGCTAATTAACTAGATAGTGTGGCATAAAAAATATTATAAATACTATTATTATAATATTATTGAATGATTCAGTGCTATAAGACACAGCTGTTATAAAAAAATATTATTCAAAGTGTATGTGGCGCCATCTGTTAGAATATTGAAGAACTATTTGATATAGAAGTAGGTATGATTCGTATGGTTCAGTGGTACTTTCAGTAGATGATCTAACTACAGGATGACCTAGTACCGATTATTGCCACGATGAAATAGCGAGGCGTGACTGTTGATTTTAAGTATTTACGTACAAACATTAGATTGGTAAGACTTCTTTACGTTGATAAATAGCAACAATAAAATTAACATGTATTTTTCTGTAAAGTAGTCCCAAGTAAATTTTAATATTTAATAACTTCTGAGCTTCTGTGGCTTATATTCCATCGCTACGGCTGGGATCTGTCCCTACGCGGCGTAGGACCGTAGCGGTGCAGCGTTCGACTGCTCAAGTCAAAATCTCATAATCAGCATATAATTGTCGATTTATTGGGCGGCAGATCATCCCTAGTAATAATAACTTTATGGATTTACTATATTTGGAGTAAAATCTACAATATTTGGCGACATATTTACCATTTTGAGGACCAACATTTTATGGTTTGATGACAAAATTAAAGTTTGCAGGTAAAACATTTTCATTTTCATTTCATTTTCTTCTGAACCTAAATGACATACATACGTATTTTACCTAGAAATACTGACATACCGATGCTTTAGATGAAATCTGCGAACTCTTGTTATTTGGATGTCACACGCTGTAACCACGGAGTAATGAGGTGATAATTTCATATTCTGTCCTCTGCTCCGTGTCTATACCACAGAGGTAATGGAAGAACGGTATATCAGCCACAAAAGAGTTAAAAGAGAAGGTAAGTTGGGTTTATAGGAGAGTAAATAATTCAAAATCCATTGTATTTCTGTTTCGTTTATTATCGACATTGGCTTATAAACTAACACAATACAGTGAAACTTGGTTAAGTGGGACCCGGATTAGTGAGAAAACTCTTTAGCTGGAACTAATGCTGAGGTCCCAACACAATGGCAATGAATTACCTCTATTATTGGGACTAAGTAAACCTACTTGTCTTCTTCACTGGATAATGAAAAAATATGACGACGCAATACGCTTGGAAATAAATTTAGTAATAATTTTTAAACGCAAATCAGTAAAAGTACTAGATACTTTGCACAGGTATTTTGATGAAATTGATGAAATATTCGTAATATCTTACTTTTGTTTTCTTTGATGACTCTCAAAAAAGATTAGAACGCACTTATAATGTGGTAAACATTATAAGTGCGTTCTAATCTTAATACGTAATTTTATTCAATAATTGCACAACTCTACAACTGAAATAACCTGTATTCTGATCACTATTAATGGAACCCCCTGTAATGAGACAGATATTATCTATACCTAGATATCTGAGACACTGTGTTAGTGGAATACCTCTATTAGTGAGACAAATTTGAGGTTTCAATTAACCAGGTTTCACTGTATTCACGTGACAATTGTATATGCGGTTATATCTAATACTTAAGTGCTACGTTTTCTTTGACAGTCATTATGTAATAAATAAAAATTATTTCTAATAGTAATCACATTTCACTTTGGCTTAATTTTAATATTCTAAATATAAAATGTTAAATTATATTTGAAATACACGTTTACGCAACAATTTTTTTTTTTAAAAAGATTCTGAATTGGATGCATTACGCAAAAAGAACCGAAAGAAGTACGAGTACTTATATTTATTGCTATTCTGTTATACCTCCTTATTCAAATATATATTAAAAAAGTTAAGTAATAAGTATAAAGTTAAACATTTCTAGGAATAAAGGATTTGGCTGAACCCTACTAGATAGATGTATTAGTGGGTTCCTAGTAGATACTTCCTACCTACCTAAGTACAATAAACTGTTCACACTAACTATTAATGATCCTAACCTCTCATTTACACAAAGATTTAAAACATGTTTTTGACAACTTGCAATATGTCGCTTACTTCAGTGTGAACGCAAATCAAGCTGTGTTTATTTTTGTATAATGCACTCTTAAGGTTAATGGCCACTTAAATGAGTGAGATGTCATAGTTCATAGTTCGTAGTCCTACAATGTTTATTTATTTATTTATACAGAATTATCAAAAACATCATCAAAACATTTAATTTCGATAGATGTTGGAGCAGACTTAATACTATTATAAATATACTCGTAATACTTATTAGTTATTATTATACTTACTCTTATTATTGCATAACTATATGCATGCTGTGACAATGAATGTATTTGAGCAAATAATTTAATACTGTCATCGTGTTTATATGATATAAACTGAGTTCTTAAGCGTTATAAAAAGCACAACAAAATTTAAAATTAACTAGTTTGAAAGAACTGTTTCAGTGGTGTGTAGATAATAGTGGTTCTACTCGTATTGTATAATAGGTATGTTATGAATACTCGTAGCATATTATTTTAAACTGCGTTGTCTCCGCCCCAGTCCTTTTTATACTTAGAAGTATTTTATATAAAACCATAAAACATAAAGATTTGATTGAATACTTATGGTTTACGTTGCGAAAGCAATAGGTATTGCTACGTATAGATAAATTTCCTTACTAACTATTGTAAATAAATTAATACTTAAATCTACTATACATCTATTTCAATTTGGCACATGTTCCACAGTTGTCTCTGGCATTTTCACAGAGACAATAAAACTATGATTACAACTTATAGTTTAAGAATTAGATATATTTATACCGATATAATAATATAAACAGTAAAATAATAGTTATATCAGTTATAATTACAGTTTACCATTATTATCTATTCTTTTTTTAAAGTTGAGTATGTATTCAATAACATGAACGTTCATTCTATAGAGACAAATAGACACTGTATCATACCCTGCCCAAAAAAGAAATATTATGTATTACGCTGTAGGTATGTAGTGAAGTACACATAAATTGTGGGAGGGAGGGTGGGAGGAAACAGGGGTGCAATTAAGTATTATCTATTTCAATAAATTAAAGTACGTTTGATATATACATGAAAGTATACATATTTTTATCTAATTTGGGTAGAGAAGACAGTGTGTGGCTTTCACCTGGGAGTTCGAGAACCGTTTTCAACCGTCTGAACTTCGATATTTTCCGTGAAGCGACTGACGTTTAACCTCCAAAACCTATTGTGGGTATCGAACCTCTATATTTAGATCAGCAGTGGCATTTTTAGGGCTCCAACTAATCGTTGCGTTAGGATCTCAATGTCCAAAAATGGTCACCCATCCTAAGACTGACTTGAGTAGTGTTACTTTACTCGGTTACCACCTTCAAAATCTGTCTATAAATTCTTATTCTATACAAATACTCCTAAAATATTTTTTAATTATCTAAAACATAGGTACATTTGACTCGAGTGTTTTTATGAGTGACTGTTAAATGCATAGGTATCTTATCTCAAAATATTTCGTAAGATTAGATTGCCACTCATCAGTTTCCCTAATTTATAAGTGGCGTATTGGTCGATACGGACAATTATTTGACGCACACTTCCAGCGAAATGATGAAATGCATAAATGAATAATTTAGTAAACTGACAAGTGGAGTCTATAATTCTTATTTTTATGACACCATAATATTTAATCTTTTTTGAGTTCACGAGAAAACTTCTAGTAATATGTTATTTTGATACAAATCTTAGATGTCAAATATGCATCATGTCAATATACCGGTTGAATCTATAGTCTTTCGGAATTTAAAAAAGAAATACGGAGTTACGTCAAGAAGTATTAATTTGGCGCAAAAATTGAACATCATTCCAAAATTATCATCATTTCAAATATCGAACTCAAAATATTTTTTTTTCCGAAACGACTATAAAATCATCAGCCCGCCCTTGACCGCTCCCGGTGCAAAATTGCCCACGACACTTGCCGCGTTTCCACGTTGGATGGTGATACCAGGAACGATCCGGAACGGGAGTCACCAGTAGTCTTTATGTCAATCTAGTAAATAATTATATTCTACTTACAATAAATTGACTCTTTCTAACTCGTTTAGTTTATACATTATATACCTATACCGAGTAGATGCGACTGTTCGTCGAGCGAGTCTTAAATTAATTTGGCAAGTTTCGGCAATGTTTTCTCATTAATATATGTACAATGTCTTCAAAATTATATATATTTTCCTTATTACTAAATTGTAGATATACAATTTCAATATGGGCTACGAGTTAATTAATCTAAACGTCATTATTTACATGTTAACTTATTTAGAATCAATCGATTTGAGATCTATTTTAGGGTTCGTAAGTTTACACGACTGCCTAACTTAATATCTTAAAATATGTTATGACTTGTAAATAAGTTACTTACTTAAGTTCACCGTCAATTCAGATATTTAATAGAAATCTACCTCATCATTACTCACAATACTTACATCGATTAAAATGTTTTTTTGTTCGAATACAAATTATGTAAAAACTAACTACCTTTTCGAATAACTATCTTATGTTAGAATTTATCATAATTCTATTCTTATGTATTCCTACAATAAACAATAAAAACTTTTACTTGAGAAGTATTAGACCATAGTTACTAGTTTAGAGCAGTATGGCAAACCCTATAAACAATATTGCGTACCTAATTTTACTTATTTAGTCATTCAGGAGAATGCTAACTACTAAGCATTGTTAAACCATACACATTGTAAAAAGTTTATGCATATAAACTTAGATTCTAAAATAAAACGAACAAGAGTTCATTGCATACTCAGTCTACAAGCTCCCATTTAATTTAAGAGTTTAAAAGCGTGAATGCACAGTTTTAAATGAAATGGCACCTGGGCCTCGATTCTACTAACTGTCAGCCATTGTCAAGGAAGTAAGATTACAAAAAAAGACATTTAATTTTGGAAGTTAAAGTTCAAAATGAAATGACATTGTGTACAGTGAATGAACTGATGTAATAAACTCATTTTCATTTTATTTTGAATATTAAGTTAATGTAAATAAAGCCGAAAATGCCATGGCAGTTTTTGTGATCTCAGTCGTGTAACTATGGTTAAAAATTCCTGGGAAACATAGGTGTGACTTTCTTTAGATGATTTATCATATCAATCTAAACTGTAAGGACTATGTGCTATAAATTGCCTTGCACTTCAAGGCTCCAATTTGACAGGCAAATCTCAAGATGGTGGATCAGGCGGTGCTGGTGGACCTGGAATGGGTCCTTGAAGTAACTTCGCCGCAGCCGGGAAACCGGTTAAGTCGAAGCCTGGTGGAGGAACAATTCCAGCAGCTGTTGCTGTACTTTGAAGGTATGCGACTAATCTGAAATGAATATGAAATATAGTTTATTTACTCTTGATTTAATCAATATTGTTGATGAGTGAATTCAAGTGTTGTTATTAGTACGATTATACTTTGTAAAATATAGCTTGGGTCCTATGACAGATGTCAAAATGAGGTTCATAGGGAAGTCCGAAATTCGATGAAAATATCGATACTACCAGCTATTATTGATGCATGTTACATATAATTAGGTTTAATTTAATTGTATGTATGTATTTAATTGTAATGAGAACGGAATATACGTAGCATACAAGGCGTCGGCACTCGTACTAATGAGAATGAGTGGAGTGGATCAGTGGAAGTTCATATCAAACAAGATGTTGGCGCGTGTATCTTATGCCTATATCATGGCCCAAGAGCCAAACGCGGCGTGTCTTCTTACAAAATCCAAAAACAGGTTCAGGGCGTTGATGGATTGAATGTAGGATTTTATTTACTCAATATTATTTAGGATCAAGTATATTGAAATATAAATATTATTATGATATTAAAATACCTAAGCAATAAGATTAAATTCGAATTATTATTTTTTTATATTAATTTCAATTTTAAATTAAGCTTTATTCAAAATATGGATATGGATAGTTTATAGTATGTGGTCACGATGATTCATCGCCCATCACTAATTAGCTCGGTATGCCCATAAAGTATGACATTGACAGTTACTACATTCGTTATTAAAAAATTCAAGACTTCATGTGCGGGATTTGACTGACAGCTGTCATAGGACCCAAGCTACATTTTACAAAGTATAGTAATAGATTAGTAATATTATGTAAGAAGTCGGCTTTATCACCTTTTGCTATCATTTGTTAGTTTTGTACTATCCTGACTTTTTTCTGTCAAGTTTATGGTCTGTTATGTTAAGTCTATTATTATATAATTACATAATAAAATTATAATGGTACGATTAATATCGCAATATTGAAATTGGTACCTTCGCAGTTCCTCCAACGCGCTTGCCTGCATCAAGATGTAGTTCTTGGCAAGTAGCAGTGTGGCAATCTTGGACAGCTTACGAACAGAAGGCGAGTGAGCATATGGAATCACTCCGCGCAACTCATCCAAAGCATCGTTCTGGAACCAGACCAAGATCTATTATAAACTATGAAATGCTATTAATTTCTCATTTCCGAGAAAGGCTTGACTTGCATATGTGCAAAATCCAGAATATAGCAATTTCCCATTTATTTGTGATCGACACTTCAGCGCGATTCACACTTAGCGGGAGCGGGTCGGGCGCGGGTCGGTTTGCCATCCATTGTCGTTTTCTTCATATAGTTTTTTTTTAAATTTTATTCTATAAACGGGCTATAGACAGTAAGCCGAAGCGCGCCCTACCTGCACCCGCATATATGTGAATAGCGCTATAACTGTAATAACTAATATAATTTAGATGATTTCAGCGTATTATTAATTACCCTGTCAGTAGGTTCATAATATAGTACGAATACCATAATACACTACTGCAGTTCCATTCTGTGCGAGTGTACCGTTTTGTATTAGCAAAAAGTCGCATATGTTACTATACAATTGAAAAGAATATTTTTTTCTAGTATTTTTTTGCATTAAATAAATATTTGATCACATATAAATTAGCATAGCATCATAAAGAAATATAGAAGTATAGAAGGGCCTTGCTTCGCCACTTTTAAATAACTTTAAGTTGTCCAAAGTAAATATTTGATCCTGAATCGATTTGTTAAATAAGAAATAAGTAAGTAATATATATCTTACAAGATCGTGCATTCGACGTCGTTCTCGTGCGTTGATGTTTAATCGAACGTTTTTCCCCTGACGCATTTTCTGCTTCGATTTCGACTCGTTGATCGGCCTGTAACATTTAAATTACTAATATAGATACCAGTAACTCAATCAACTTCACCCTTATTGGGTGTAACAGAGAATTTCATTTTTATTTTTGCCAGTTACCCCCACATAGACATGGGCACGTGGACATCCAAGAATTATGAGTTTGTTGGAACAGTAGTTAAACTGATTACAAGTTCTTTCACGGTAAAATATTTCTTGTAATAACGACATTACTATTCCGTAAAACGGGGTGAATAGGAATCCAGGGGTGGATAGAAATAAAATGGTCATTGGAATATTTTAAATAAATTCTTTTACAAAATTTTAACCAAGCTCAATAACAGATATTTCGTGATTCCGTTATTACGATGAACAAGATCAAATTTTCGCTTGAAAGATAGTAACTAAATTATTTAGCTGACCATTTTATTTCTATTCACCCTTCAATCTCTATCCACCCCGTTTGACCGTTAGGTGTTTTGAGTGGTCTCACTAGGAATTTCGGAGTCCAAGCCAATCTCACCTGCATCTCGATACACCTGCTAATCGTTGAATGAGGCTCTGGCTTTCTTAGGGTTAAGACGTGAGATGTCAGTTACTCCCAGCAAAGCTGAGAGGAGAAGGAGTAGGTAATTGGACTTAGGTTCCGAGATGTAAACCTCAAGTGCAACGGGGTGTTAAGATAGTGTTGAATACAATACAATGTGTTAGTATTAAACGTTATTCAATAGCGTTATAATATTATACAGGTTAAAAGAAATATTATACAGTTTAAAAGAATTAAGCCAACTCAGAATTTGGTGCGTCAGTAATGTAACGACACGTAACTAATGTTATTTTTGTACAAAATTATGAATGGTTGTTAAAATAATGTTTTATTTTAAATTTTAATACAGCAAAGCAGTTGTTTTAAGTGAATATTCAAAATATCTGTGACAAGTTCATAAAATTGAAACGTTCGTGCCTCTAAATTTATTTTTGAACGCTGAATGTATCATAAATTCGTAATGAGACAATTTTAAAAAGTAGGGTAAATAGTTGTTAGATCGGAAATACATTTAAATTGTTTTGTGTCGGTTATAAATTAAACAGTTTTATTATCTGTTGTACGATTTTGTGATAAATTTTCATGTAAATTCGCAGACACATGTCTGCGAATTTTTTTGTCTCTTACATTAATTATAAATAAATAGCAAGGTTTGAAAAATCACAGATTTAAATTGAGGAAATTTCAGTATATAATTCAGTTATTAAAGGCATGATGTATATAAATATCTATTTTTCCCGTCCAACTTATAGCGCAAAGAGGTCCCAAAACCAAAAAAAATGTATTCATTAAAATTATGTTAATATCTATTAGTTTTTAAGAGATTGTTTTAAATATGTGGAAATGTTCAAGAATCACGTGAACTTGTGGACTAAAGGTATTTTGAAATATAACAAAATATAACCAATTTCCATCAGGTGGACCGTGTGCTTGGTAGACAAGCACCTAGGTGGCATTAAAATCTGATTAATTGCTTTGTTTCACAATCAATTTTTTGACTAACGTCTACATTGCTGAGATTTTATTTCATGGTTTTTACAGAACATTTACAAAAAATCTATTTCAGGAATAAGTAATTATTAATTGTCCGATATTTTAAAACGGTAATGTTCTCTTACTAATAACTAATCAATACAATGAATGCATTGCGTATTCTGTAGTCCCCTTAGTTGGAATCGGATGAGGGTCGGTGGGGATGTCGTGCGGAACAAGTGGCAAAAACTCTTTGGCGAACAATGGATGGGTTTGTGTCGGACGATAACTGGGGAGAGGGGTGATTTGTGGAGCTTTACAGATTGTAATACCCGTTTGGTACTTCAAATCCGTACTAGAGTAATAATAATAATGTATATTATATCATAGGCAGGTCTGGATATTACCGGATTGTAAAAGAAATATCTTCATTTAAAATAGTATTTATCATACACAGATTTACAAGCCTCCTGTAATTGAGTGACGACAAGACACAAGTACACTTACATAATATATATAGTCGGCGCCAATTGTAAATACTGTTTTTTTTGAAGACGTCAGTAGTCTAATGGCAATGGCTAGAATTTGAACCTGTGACCGCCCCCACCGGCTATCTCCTTAATCGCTAATCTACGTTTCTCCACATATTTTTTGGGTTATTTTATTGCCTCGGTCAGAAGGTTTCCAATTCAAACCAGAATGTCCAATATTAGCATTAGTATTACTTCAAAGAAAGTTTATCATAAAATAAAATATTTTAGAACGCGGAAAAGCTTTCCAGATTTATAATCATCAATACTGATTTAATGTATGAACATTAATATTTGTTAGATTTTTATGTGTTACCGATACCGTTATATGATTGCAATAAAACTTTGGGAATTTATAATTTGCGGTTCAGCAAAGGGTGTTTCCCGTGCGGAACCGGGATATATCAACTAATTATAACCTACTTTTTATCCTACTATTATTATAACCTAGCTAGATTCTAAGGTGAAACGGAGTTTGCCAACATAAAAAATTAAGTATGCTCAAGCAAGTTTGCAAGTCGGTATAGATGCTTTGACTTCTCTTTCCCAAGCTTTTCCGGGAACAATAGCCAATGGTTTTTACGTTTACGTTTCTACGTTTTTTGGTTATTTTATTAACCCAGGTAAAGGCAAAAGTAATAAAAACAATCAAAAACCGTTCAGCCGTTCTCTAGTTAAAATGGTGTAACTGACTCGAATTTCGACTGTCTTTAGTTCTAGGTGCGGCAGTTTTTGAAGATGTTTGGATATTTATAACTCAATCACGTTCAAGCTATCTCAAACAGTACAAGGAGTAGGTCACAGACTTCTAGTCGAAGGCTTCTGATGTAGCTGAGATCAACACTAAGAAGGCGATGATATAAATCATAAGTTCTCGTGAGCATCGTCAATTCTAAATGAATTTTGTAAGAGTTTTCCTCAAGTTAAATTATTGAGAGCTAAGAATTTATATAACGGTTGATTTAGCACTTTGGTCCGAATTATATCTCATCTTGTTTATCAGCAGACGGTTTTAAGAGTAATCACAATACATACATACATACATATGTTGCCTGGCGGAGGTCGCTTCAAGCGATAAGGCCGTCCAATATATTGGTTCCGTTGTCTTATAGATTTTAATAATGTATTTTTACTTGATGTAGAATAAAGTGCATAATAAATAATAAATGAAAATGCTCTCCAGGGCAGACAGAGATGGCCGACCATTTACTTCTATCCGCATATTTTTCACAAGTTACCTCTACTGTCATTAAGCCTTACACGCAAAACCGCCAGTCTTGCTTCTGACGTGCCCTTTCTGATCAGAATACAATCCACACCTCCTTGATAATATAACGATACGAAAGGAATTCTGTCTGTATGTTACGATTTCACGCCTAAATTACATATTTGATTGTTTTTCAAAAGCCCTAAACAAGTTTAAGTAATTCCTATGCAAATATCGTTTAAGAGTTTCAACAATCTAGTCAATATAGGTAGGAATATGACAGATCCACTCTAACCATTGACTTGAAGAAGAAGAAGGGGTTTCAAGTCCATATGAGCAATAAATTCTACAACAAAAACTATTTTCGCTATTCGAATGTGTTACAAACAAACAAACGTCAAATTAAAAAACTGCTTTAGTTAGTTCCTCTATTTACTTATGGATTTTAAGGTCACGTTATTAATTATTTTTAAGAGAGCCATTAAAATGATGTTGAAAGTTTTATGAGAGCTGTATAAAGGCGGTTATCCAAGGCGGTTGTCTACATACAGTGTTCTTTGGATTGATAAAATCCAAACGGCAGAGGACAAAGGATACCAAGAAACAGCGTTACCACCATTGTTACCATCTTGCGTTAGCCCTAGAATCAGTCGCATTTGCGGCTTTTATGCAAGTGCAAGCTCAAATTCGCACGGTTATGATAGAGAAATCATTAGCACACATATCATTCTCTATGACATATAGTCAGCGTTTCTTGAGTTTAGCAAGCTATCCAATTGCTTTTTTCAATACATGACAGTTTGATTTGAAGCCACAGATCCGTCACATCACCGCTTCGTACTCTACGTCTTTTTCACAGAGCATACCGCGGGCTTAGAGCGGGGACAAGTACCTACCGTGTAAATTCACCTTAAATAAATGAGTTTGGTCACACATAAATTGTATGGTGATTCTAACCTATTACTGTATTCGCGAGATGTATATGTCAAACATTTTCTAGCGCGCTGATGGAATGTAAATCTAAATCGTATCTGTTCATCGTGATATTTATGAGCAATTCGTTTGTTTATATAATGTTTGTTTAAACAATGTTAGATAGGAGCAAAATGGTCTAAAATATGTTGAAATATATGGCCTGTCTGCCACACGTGGGCAGCTATCAATTCGTGACTACTGCGTTTACTATTGCGTCGAAAATAGTTTGTCTTTATCATACTTATGGCTCACATATAGTTATTTGAAATCTATATTAGGTTCACGTTCTATTTCGTAGTTCCATATTCAAATATGATTGATCGTTGTTTTTAAATATCGTTTTCGAAAATTTATATTCATGTGAGAAAAGACAAGGCACTATAAAGTTATAGTTATAGTCACAGTAGGATATTCTGTTTGGGTATATATTGCAGTATAATATTTATACACACTATATTTAGAAAGAAATTCTACCTACGTTTATTAAGATTTTAGACTCGTTATTCTGACAATTTATGTTTCGTTTGGGAATATAGTAGTAGGTATCCATGCCCTCCTTAATTTTTTTTAATGTTTTAGCTTTGCCTTTTCAGTTTATTCAAGTCCAAAAAATGATTTTTGATATTTTATCTTTATCGTTTTTATCTTAATCTACTTATGTGAAAAATGGCAGTGGTCAATGCGAGAAAATACTGTCGTATAGGCGGTATAGGGGAGGGTCTCAACAATGGGGTCTATTGTGCACAGATGCTGTTTTTAAAACGAATTGTAGTTGTATTACGATAATATGATTTTTGAACATGTGTGGTTTTGATTTTGTGACAGTTCTAATACAATATGAATAGCGCATATGGTGATTTTGGAATTAAAATGATATAATTTTTCCTTGGCAGTCCGGTACAATTTATGTAATTATTAAAATTTTATATTTTTGATCAGTTATTTTATTATATTAACGTAATAATAATCAGCGGCATATTTTACGGGACCTAAACATAAACTGGCAAAATGTGGGCGCTAGCACCTCTGCCTACCCCTTTGGAAATATAGGCGTGAGTTTATGTTATGTTATGTATTATACTTTAAATTATAAAAATAATAATAAGAGTAAAATATAAATAATTAGATAAAATGATGCTAAATTATATCACCGAATAGTAGTATGAATTGCGTTTTTCAGGGTAAAAATATACACAGATGTTTGAAGTTATTTAATCTGTCCTTTAACTTTTATATATTTTCGGAACCCACCCTTATGTGAACTTTAAATTATTCATTTTAATAATTTTAACGTCTCAATGTTTTCTATATCACCCTTAAAAATAGTTTATCTTTTAATAACGTTTCAATTCAAGCTATGACAAGTAGGAAGATTGATTTCTGAGTAGAGCGAAAAGTTTTATTAAAGGAAAATATTTACTTTTATTTAAACGACCTATATTTTCGTGTCTATAGTATATTGCAGATCATATCTCATAAAGTATATAGTATAGGTAGGTAATATTTTAGTATCAGTTTTGAACACTACCCGGCGAGGCGGCGTTGGTGTCTAAAGCACTATTGCGCATGCGTAAAAAACCGTATGTTCAAAACAAATATACAGCCGTACACTATGTATTATTGCAGATAAAACCACCAAATATTGGATATATTCACCGAATTTTATACACAATGGTGTATTGAAACATAAATCTAGACCATAAGAGACTGTAAGATTAAATTGGTGAAAGAAAATTTACTAACCTCTGTGCATAGCTAGTTCCTGGTTCCGGCTGGTTCTCGTCTGTTGGATAGCAGTGCTGTGGGGGTGGCGGAGGCTGGCCACCTTGCATGTAGAAGCCACCGAGGCCCACGGCTCCCAACGGGGTCCTACGACCCGGTACTGACTGTGGTGGTGAATGCGACTCGCCCAACGGCACACCATCCCAAGACCTCCGCCCCTCCATTGTTAAAAAAAAATAAAAATTAAAGCATAACACTGACTGATAACACTATTTTTTTTATACAGGACGGTAACAGGGACGTTTGAAGTTGGAGCCGCTTTGACAGACAATGTGTCGTGGATAGCGGAGTGGTCCAGATCGATCGTTCTACGCAGCTGGGGTGCGCACCCCTCGCATCTCTCTCGAACCAGCATTGTTCTGAGATGGGGACGTGATTTATTCGGCCGGCGCGCGCGTAGCCGGCCGGTGGCGGAAAAATTGATTATGTTATGCATTTCAGCTGATAATTAGGTTGAAGCTTAATGCTATGGGTAGTTAATATACATGTATATAATAATATGATGTTCATATACAGGGTGTAAGGGAAACACTCCCGAAGCCGAAGGCCCCTGGTAGTACTTCTGGTACACAACATAGTGGCATGAAAAAAAATTACAGCAAAGCAATATTTTTTTTGAATTTTAATTTTTATTTTAAGTAATATATTTTAATATGGCAAGAGAATGGCTGCTAATTAAAAACAGGGTGTAAACAGAATTCTTGTAAAATAATCAGTATTAATTTTTAAATTGTTCAAATTACAGAGAATTCATACATATCATGTATGTATAACTAGCTGTTGCCCGCGGCTCCGCCCGCGTCGACTTCTGATCCCGTTCCCGCTGCTCCATTCCGAGCATTTTCATATTTGTTCACCTTTTAAACCTTGTCTGGACTTCCACGAATAATTCAAGACCAAAATTAGCCAAATTGGTCCAGCCGTTCTTGAGTTTTAGCGAGACTAACGAACAGCAATTCATTTTTATATAAATGGATTTAAACAGTATCAAACATTCATTTTTCTTATAATACAAGTACATAAAACCTACAAATCACAAGTGATCGAATGACGCATGAGTTCTTAAATCAACATAAATGTCTCTGCTTTATTTGGTAAAATAGGCAAGGTTTCGGTTACTGTACACGAATCATCATCATTCGCATCAAAATTTACATTGAGCGGGGATCGACTACTGCCACGCCACAGAGGCTGTGTGTACACGAATAAGAAATCCAAAAAGTTTACAGCAAACGGAGGCAAGAATATATTCTACTCAACAACAGACAGCTCAGACACACCTGACAACACTTTAACAATTTTATAATTGACAGTTCCCATAAATTAATGGAATCTTTATTGATTGCTCATTTGCTCCGAATTTTTGTCATCTTTACACTAGTAGGTACCTATAATTGGCTACTGGCTGGGTATTTTCCGCGATTAAATAAAACATATTGTGTATTTAAAGTGGACGATAGTGTAGGTGTTCTATATAAACACCTATTCCGATTTTATTCAATCATTTACTCAGTACTAAATTTGTTAGGTCAAGATTTTTATAGATAATGAAATAAATTTTCTGGGGGCTGTGATAATATTTTATAGACTTAGGTTGGTACTCAATTTTAATTCCGCCATATTTATTTGCAATGCTTTTAATGTAATTAGGAATAATAGCGTTATAAAAATGACGTAAAGACAGCTGAAATGTTTGGCCTTGTTAAATATTGTTAGTAAAAAAGAGGTTGGGTATGAAATGAAAATTAAAACTACAAGGAACACACAACATCTATATCTATGCTCACGCTTTTTTC
The DNA here is from genome assembly GCA_963691645.1 of Pelosia muscerda. Classification (NCBI taxonomy): domain Eukaryota; kingdom Metazoa; phylum Arthropoda; class Insecta; order Lepidoptera; family Erebidae; genus Pelosia; species Pelosia muscerda. The sequence goes on from OY829100.1 coordinate 15,113,105, forward strand.
CTTCCAGGGTAGGCAGAAACGACAGCCCGTAATCTAAACCTGTCCTTACATACTTCATAAGCTACCTCTTGAGTGCTTTAGAGCTTTTATGGTGTCCTAAATCCCCACGGATATCACCAAAGTCATGTTATTACACCTTTTATAAAATATAATCTAAAAGTTGACATGACATGAGTTATGTAGTATCTGAATTATATTACTGATGAGCGACTGCCATGCAAGAGGTGGGGATTCGATCTCCGTTCAGCGCAAATATTTGAATGTATGAATATGGCTGTTTGGTCTGGTCGTTCCTCGGAGAGCACGTTAAGCTATCGGCCTCAGCAGTCTCGGAACTATCGAATTCGTAATGTAAAGGTATCGAGAGAACGGAGCATTGTGATTGGCAGTCTGCCTCTTGTGAACCTCTGTGCGTGTGTAGCCCGCCAATCGCAATGCCCCGTTCTGTCGATACCTTTACGTTACGAATTCGATAGGAGTTCATGCTGAGGCTACTGATAAATGTATGTTCTGAAGTTAATATTACGGAAGAAAATAAAGCAGACAATGAAGATATAGATGGGAATGTAAGGCATTTTTATCGACGCGATAAAAGAGAGTTACTATATCAATAAAAGTTTATATTCCTGAATAGGCGAACACACATATATTGAATCGGAAATGCAGGTAATGTTGCTATTAAAAGGAGCAGAGTTCAATGACTTCTGATCGTTAATCTTGGGTCGAATGTAGTCTAAAGCTGTGAACATAACGAAGAACCTTGTCGTAATGAAAAACAACAGCCTAATTAAGTATAACATGCTCGTTTGGTTGTTGATGAATTCGATGAAGAAATAGCATGTTTTCTTTTTTTATACCACGAAGGCGGCAGGCAAGTACGCGGTCCACCCGATGGAAAGTGGTTACATTGATTGTTGGTGGCTCAGGATTTACAATCATCATTTTAGCCATAATGCTGAACATATGTCTCCCTTATCGACCTCCAATCCGACCGGTTGGAGGCGGTCAGCATCTAATGGGCACCCGCGAATTTGAATATGCCCTCCGTTCACTTTGCAGGAGGCCGTCCCACGCTTCCTCTACTGTTACACGGACTCCATTCAAGAACCAATCGGCTTCAACGGCCATAGGCTTCTTGCTACGTGCCCAGCCCACTGCTACGTCAGCTCGGTAACCCTGTAGGCTATGTCGACCACTTTCGTTCGTCTACGAATCTCCTCATTTCTGATTCGATTCGAGCGTAGCCCTTTCCATAGCTTGCTATGTGACCTTGAGCTTTCTTATGAGGCCCTATATGACACCGCTCGCTGAAGAGATTGTAGCACTGCACTGTAGTTTAAGGATTTACAATATTACTTATTATTTATTAATTGTTCAAATATATACTTATTTGCTGCCTTCATGTGTACTATTCTCAACATTATACATGGTTAGATAATTTATTCAGTGTATCAGTAAGTAGGTTAACTAAATACTGAACAGGAGATAAAACATTCGCATCCATCATTTAGTATTGGATTCGATATCCATTTTTATATTATATGAGTCTTCTTAAATGAGGCGAGTTCCTTATTCATTTGTCTATCTGTCCAAAAGGAAATATAAATTAGAACTCTACTAAACAACTGTTTTATGTGTTTGATAAAGTACATAATGTATTTTAATTTATTGTTCTAAATGTTCTGGTTACAAATTTAAAACTAAAAATAGTTTTATCAAAAATCGCGGTACAGATATAGTAGACAAAGGACTTATTCGCAATTTACTTAAAATTAAAAATCAGAATGTCTTGATCACCTAATTGTGAGGACGTCAGAAATGGAAGGTCATGTAATTATAATCACTTTTGTGAGAAGATTCACTGCTATCATCCTTATTTTTCGCCGTGCAGAAATCCCCACGGATACCACCCGCCTCACACAGCTAGGGTGGTTATGTCGGGCTCGAACCGACCAAAACAGCACGATAATCTTAGGCTATCATTTGCCTTTAGCGCCGCATTCACTTTAGCCCATATTTATCGATTTCAGTCAAACTACTAAACAATTACAGAGCAAGCAGAAATTTTGAATCATAATTTTAAAGATACGGCTACTATAATTATCGTTGTCGTCGATTACTGTGGGTTATATATCCGCGACCGCGGTAGCCTAGTGTTATGGGTAATGGACTGCTGAGACGAGGTCTCGGGTTTGAACCCAAGTTTTACCATGGCAACAGCTGTATTACGAATTGTGATATATTATGTAATGCACTATCCTTTCTGAACGAGGGTGATATGTTTATCTATCCGCTTCTCTCACACGATTTAATGTAGTTCTATCTCAGTCTAGTTTGTTTATTTAAATTTTTCAACTCGATGGCCTTACCGTGGTAATATATAGAGACATAAACAAGAGTCAGGAAGTATGAAAGGTCGTTGGTTTTAAAGGAGATAAACTGCATCCGTTGATGTTCAGAGAAGACTCGAACATGACTCGGGGTTAAACCTGGTTCTTGTATTTTGTCATTAAACTTTTTTATTATAAGTGCTTTTCAGTAATATTGAGTACTATTTATTATCAGGAATCTATATTTTTAGAGAAAAAAGTTTATTTAAATGCGTAATACGAATGCTAAGGCGTTAGCAGGTTCAACATGTAAATGAGACTTTTTTACCCGACTACGGCAAAGCCAAAGCACGGTTATGATTTTGGCAGGCTATGTACTAATAATTCTACTAAGTAATTCTTCTTGATTCAATAATAAGATGTCACTGGTATGAATCCAATTCGTTAGAATCTAGTTTATTAATCTCCGTGTGCTGTGCAGGTGAGGGTGGCATGGGCATCTTGATTGATGAAAATCGTGATTCAATAATGAAACGTCGCTGGTATGAATCCACTGCGTCAATATGAATCTTTCGGCGTCTTCGTTATAATTATGAATCGCTTTAATCCAAAAGTGTGAGATTCATACCATGGTATGAAACGTCGAACACAAAAAGTATCTTGGGGTGGTTCGAGCCTTGGTACGAATAATTTGAGGTATGAAACGAATAAATATAGCCATACACCTTTTTAAAACTGACTGTTCGTAATTATACTGTCTGTGTCTGTTAGAGTGAACTGTTCTCAGAGGGCAGTAGGTTGTTATCTCTTTCATCATCAATATCCTTGCGTTAATCTCGGTCATATCTGAGTCCTTCACCTCGGAGTCCATGGTCAGCAAAATTGTCCCTACACATCCTTGATTTAAATTCTCCAAGAGTATAAGCGTATTAGATCTATATGTCGTTTCATGAAGTACCTATGAAATCAGTTGAGGATTGTACGATAAACTTATAGGATAGGTACTTACGATTTTTGACCCCCGACTTCAAACGACGGGGTGTTATAAGTTTGAAATCATCATCTGTGTGTGTGTTTATGACTTCTTCGAGATATTTTTTGTGTCGGAGGTTTTCATTTTTTACGCTGTTGCTCTAGCCACCATGTCCTTCGTGTAGTATTCAAGAGGTTTGGGCTATCGTACTCTTTATTGGTATAATTGCACATTATCATTTTAACGTTCATTTTAGTCGCCTCTAAAATATTTCCTTTGAAGCTTGTGGTACACTCTCATTGTTGAGAAGTATTTGACATTACCTAGGCGTTAACATGAAAAATACATCTGAATCGGTATAATAAAATATATTGTTGCGCAATTAGGTCTGAAGATGGTATTTGACACAATAGCTGTCTTTTGTTCGTGCGTAGCTTCAAGTTTTAAACAAATTTTTTTTTAAACAAATTCAGGCTCCCTCATGTTTCTTCACGTTATTTTTGAAGGATAGGATATAAATAAAAAAGTAAATAATTGTTATAAACATTTAATATTTATTAAAGCTAATCAATTAAATATATTTACAACTTATACCAATCAGTTCCGACATTTTAGTCCCTTTAACAATTTATACTATTTACAATTTCACCCCTCAATTCGGTTCACACGTCTGTTTGTGGCATAGATACTATCATATTTAAATTCCACATACATTACGTGAATTATACAGAGAAGACAAGACAGATACACCTAAGGTAAAAGGCATAATCAAAGCAAAGGTTATCGACGAAATTGTAGTGTAATATTTTGCTCTGACTATGCTTTAGGTATAAGACAACTGTTCTGTACAATTCGCGTTTCATATTCCACCCATCCTCATTGTTATATAATTGTGGAATGTCCTTGTCATAATTGGTAACTTGGTTAATGTTACGGCAGATAATAGAATGTCTAAAAAAGTATAATACCATTAGATACAGAAATACGTAGCCATCTTAGACCTGGTGTATTAGTTGTAGAAACCAACAACAACTTCTAGAACAATTTCTTCTATACCTTCTACTATACAGGTTGTAACAAAAAAATTGGCATCGCAAAATACTACGACGTTATCTGCAACAATACGCACATTTTTGTAGCTGATTTTACAGACGACGTGACTTCAAATCGAAATTCAAAACTCAATTTGAAAACCAGGAACTGTGATTTAATTTGTGTTTTAAACAACTTGTCTAGTAAGGTAGTACAGAATACAAGATATATGAATTGATTTAAATTTGTGAGTAGTTATGAAAATTGAAATTCAATTCAATATTGATCCAGACTGTCACAACAATTTCACTCCAAAACATTCTAAATGTCTTTTCACAGCCCTTATCCTATGACTAGAAAATGACTACTGCCTTAGTAGAAATAACATTAACATTGATTTGTATAGCTATATGATAACCAGCTGAAGAGCTAGGCTAAGACCAAAGATCTAATCCATTCGAATACCAGATTTTAGTAACAATAGTATTCTAGTCTATCATAGAAATTGGTATCCATTTGGAATACCAAACTATAAAATTTGACTACATACAGATGTCAATTGATGTTAGAATGTGATACTTGATTAGAATAGATTAATCTGGTATATATTCCAACAGAATACCAAATTATAACACATAGAAGTGATGATGACTACATACAAATAAAAATATATTATGGTATTTTAATGAAGTATTCGATTGAAATAGATTCAGAAAAATAGTAATGGTAACAGATGGAACTTATAATACGGTCACAGAAGATAGTTTAGTTTAGATACTAAATAGTTTATACATTTAGGCCGACAAATACCAACTTTGTATAAGTTTAATTATATTACACGGGGTGTTACGGAACAAACAAACAAATAAACAGGGGGATATCTGATGAGTTTAATTAAATTGGGCTGCTATTTTTTAACTGAAGTTCACTTTTTTGGGTCGGTATGATCTTTAAACCCTTTAAATCATACTGTTGCATGAATTATGTTAATTATGTTGTTATTAAGTATTGCGATAAAAAAGTAGCCCAATTTTTTTAAAGGGTCAGTAGTATCCCCTGTTTGTTTTCGGGTGCGTTCTTATAACACCCTGTAGAGTCAACTACTTGAATAGCTACATAACCTCGTAGTTTATTCAAGACTTAATTTAATAATACTGTGAAGATGTAGAAAATAGAACTCACTTAATTTACATACAATGTACATATACGAAGTTATAGATCTACAAGACTCCTTTATTTTTTTACAATGATTATTATTTTTATTTCCTATAACATTATTATGTATCGTAGTATTATTATTATTTATCAACAATTACTATCTTTCTGCTTTATTTTATAAAAATTCTATAACATTTAACATCAAATAATATATTTTGAAGGTGATATTAGATTTGCAAGTGAGTATTTAATTGCTGAGATAATAAAACATCTCAATTCTTATTTTAAAACACGTAAAATTTCCAATCTCATATTAGTAGCAGATCTTTGGCATATACATAACATATGTGTGTACAATATGGTAATTTAGTTACACATTATAACAATTATCATTATTGTCAAATTACCTACATCAAATCATAGAACTAAAATATTTTTTGACTATACTTCTGATACCATGCGAGATCCAAGCACATATTCACAGTGCATATGATAATGCACATATAATATTTATTTATTGACTAGGATAGTTTTTGGCTACACAAGTCCTTGTGCTGCGATGCATACGACCACATGGAAATATCACTATGTCACTGTTTGTTCATATAATAGTGGCAGATAGTGGGGGTGGTGATGCGAAGCGCGAGGGCACAGGCAGGCAGGCGAGCCATACGGCGCCAGCGCCGGCAAGGCATCAGCGCGCACGATGCGCGGGCGCAGCGCCCGGTCAGGGTGCGGCAGCGGCTAGTGGTGGTCGCACGGGGGCAGGCACGCGTGGGCAAACTACCACTGACCCGCTGCGAGTTGCTTGGCTGTTGTTTCCTGCACCACCTATAAAAAAATATAGCGTTCTTAATACTGAAGCTATTTAAAATTCCTAGTATAAGAAAATTGAATATTATAGAAATGTTGTATTATGCCATTTGTAATCGTTTACTACTTTCCAATTTACTGATATTGATAATCTTAGTTCTCTTCTCAATTTCAAATCAATTTGTCCTCTGAAGATTCCAAAAATAACAAAACATCTATGTTATTTATTTATTTCAATGTAAAAATCGTTTATAACTTTATGACTATTTTGTAACTACTGATTGACTGTGCAAAAATCATATTTAAATATACGAGAAACTAATATCCAAAATAAGTTATGGTGATGCTTACCAATTAGCGATCCAAGCATCTTGGTGACGGAAAACTTGCGCGTGCGCTGCGGAGTGCGTACTTCTGAGAGCAGTCGGTCGACTGCACGGTACAGGTCACCGGAGTTATCAGCCACGCTCACTTCGCTGAATGAAGCACCGTGTGCAGCACTTGTGGCGAGACCTTCGGTAGTTGTTACCTGTTGACAAAGAAAACAAAAACATTAATTCAAATATCTTTTCACTTAATCACGTAATATTTAATTTTTTTTAAATCTAGTGCTCTTTGGTCTTCGTCAAGATATAAATTTAAAAAAAATGTCAGTCATAGTGCTGCCTGGTCTTTCGACTCTAAGAGGAATGCGTAAACCAATCAGCAAGATTACTAGCTAGGTTAGACCCGGAAGTATTGATATGGCCCCAAGTACTCATAGCTCGAAAATGGATAGTAGAATATTATTCTTTTGTGGCCGCTTCTATTTCTTTCAAGTTTTGATTACTTTAACAATTGATATATTTGACTCCTTGTGAGAAGCTTCGAGGATCAGCGGTTAGAGTCGAATTCCGTCGAATCATTCACTTTTGCCGATCTAAATTTAAAAATCTACAGTTAGGTCGGTGATATGTATTCGAAGACGATTTATCATCAAGATCAAATCACAAAGTAATGCGTTCAAGCAGATTCAGGTGAAATAGGTTTCTACGATTTATCTCTTTTGCATTAGTTTTATTTAATACAGAGTTGTAAAATCTTGAAATCAACAAAATATATGATTAATGGAAATAGCTATTAAATTACAGGATTAACGAACTCATGAATCTGTGAGAAAATTTCAGCAATTTTATATGTAAATACCTGTTATTATGTATATTTCATTTTGCCTTCATATCAATGTCTGACACAACAACAAGTACCTAAAGTTTCACAAATGAGTCGACGTTGGATTTCTAAGCGCTTCCCTTTCTATTATACAGAGTACAAAGCTGTCTGTTACTAGTACTGTCTATATTTCTATCAGAGAGACTTGAGAGAAGAGCCTGAATAATAATGGCTACCTCGTGCATATTACAATAGAAAACGTGAAACTTTACAATATAGCCTTCAGTTTCTCTTGAATAGTTAAATCATCGCAACTGCTACGCAGGAGGCGCGGTTTCGATTCCCGCTCAGTGAAAATATTTGTGTACATGAATATGAATATCTGTAATGGTCTGGGTGTTTTAATGTATTATTTGTAAATAAATATTTACAAAATAATGTATCTAAGTATTTTTATCACTCTACAACCCGTAACACAAGCTAGTTACGCTAAGCTTTTCATAGGTCTAGGTGACATTGTGTAAATTGTCCTACAATATTTATTTATTCTTTATTTAAAAAAATATCATAAAATTTTTTTGAAAAAAAGCTTGTTATCAAGCTTACCATAATGTTGCAGAGCCATCGATAACTTGGTACAGACAGATACGTACCACTACCGATAAATCAATAGCTTGTTGAAGGCTGTAGCTATATTTGTCGCTACTGAAATTCAAGACTACATTTTCTGAACAAGATAAAGTAAAGGAAGCGTGTCAATCTTCCAAGTCTATTTCTTATTATTACGAGGCCGTTATGTAATCCCGATAGCGATCGGTATCGACTAACTTTATTTGAAGGCGAAGGTCACCAAAATTTTAGAAATAGCTTGATTCATGGGTTGTGATAAAAGATTAGTAGATTCCTATTTATAGATATGAAAAGGCTTATGTTTCGTAAGATCCGATCATATTGGAAATTATCTATTATTTAAATATGAAAACGAAAACCCACATAGAAACGGTAAACGGAAAATTTTATTACTTTACTTAACCTAAAAAACTATCCCTTTTAAACAGTTTTGGTAATTAAATATGCATTTCACCCAAATTAGCACCTGTAAATGTTTGCCATTAATATAGTATAGTATCTATGGATTCATTTTTTTGCCTACTGAATTATAAAGGCAGGTCATCACTCAGCCCACCCATAGAAACTATATATATATATATATATAACTACCCGTAAATGCCTGCTACTTCAGTTAAGAATGTGTTACCGATTCAACCCTATTATTTAAGGAGCACCATATCCATACTTAAGGCTAAGGTTTAACCAAGTTATACAGATAGGGATTTTCCCATTTCGGGGATTTGAAATTCGAACACAAGCACCCGAAATCCTATATTATTTATAGCATTGTGGCAATAACACTAATATATACGGTCTAGTTTAATATGAATTATGCTACATATTTATGATTTACGTACGTGTGAAAGTTTAAATGTAGTTATCGCCGGCGTGGCTAGACAAAGTATTTTTACCGTGATGAACCATTCGGACGTAGTGTAATATTAAAACTGCGAGTCTTATCCCACGCATTTTTAATTTTTTGTAACGTACATTTACTGTCTGATTAGTAGGAGGAGACAGGAGTTATAGGAACGTTTTTCGAGTTGATTAGCCGTCCTACATATTGGTGAGATGATCATACACGATATTTACGATGATATTACCTATCAAATTAAAACAATAATCAAATCTGTTTTATAATGACTAATGACACGTTTTGGATATGCGGTATTTTTATTCTATTACAGAAGTAACATTGTCAAAACAAAACTCACCTAATTACGTTTTCGTCAGATAATTAAAACTACAGAATCATAGTTGTTTGCGTTTTCAATTATATCACCTATTTCAAAAATTTGTTTGACTGAATTGGCCCCTGTTTCTTTCAAAAAGTCGAAACTGTTTGTATTGCTCTTATCATGCAACAAAGTTAGGTTTATTTGTAGTATGTAGATACTCACCCGTCTCAAGTGGTCTAGGTCTATTTTATTCCCAAGTAGAGCAAGTGGCATGGGAGCAGCGGAGCCAGTGGGTGCATGAGCGGGGCTGCCATTCGTTGGAGCACGTTTTAGTGCATTCAGCACTTCAGTTGCGTACTGAAAACTACTGCGGTCTGTCACAGCGTATACTAGTAGACAGGCATCTGCCCATTGAATCTGTAACAAAGGATATTCAACGTTATTTATCGTTAGATATGGACTAATTTTATTCTGTGACTGAGCCCCAATTCTGCTAAGTGTCGGCTAATCAAGGATACTATTCAAATAAAATCAAAATACTTCGTGAATTGTTGTCTGTGTGTCCTATAAAGCTGTGTGTTCGTATGTGTATGATTTTCTTGTTTATGTTTATGACCTAAGTAATAACATAGTACAGAAACTGTTCAAAAGAGTTCGTTTGTTATCATGTAACTGATTTGGTAAGCCCAATCTTCAATCGCTTCAATATTGATACAAAACACTATTCATCAACAAAACGCGACAGTTAAGAATGCAAACTAGTGTTATATAATTAATTCGATATTCGCGACGAAATCCATATGACAAAGCTCTCAAGTAAAAATATTAAAATCTATACGTAATAATTGATAAAAAAAACTAATTTCATCGAATTTATGATTCTTTTAGTGAATGACGGAAATGTGGAGTAAAATTTGTGTGAAAACGTCATAAATGTCAAAAAGTTATAAAGTAGATATAAATCGTTATTAAATTTTTAGCATTGAGGTAGTTATCACGTGAGCAATGAATTATAGGAGTTAAAAATAAGTATAATCTGTGATTAGTAAACAAATAGTGACTGCTCGTACTGTAACGGTTCATACGACTTTAGACCTTCGCCTTCGTGACGAAGCGACGTTGACGACCTCCGTGGCGTGGCAGTAGTAAACGCGATTGCCACGCAAGTGTCGCGGGTTCGATTCCCGCTCAGTGCAAATATTTGTGTGAATGAATATGAATATCTACATTGGTTTGGGTACAAAAAAAAATCTAAGTATGATTGTTCACAAGAATCCATAACAAGTTAAACCATGCTTATCATGAGTCTAGGTGACGCTTATGTAGATTGTCCTAGAATAATGTTTTTTAGAGTAATCTCGTACAAGTAATATAATCTTAGTCTTAATCGTTGTTGTCTTGCCACGTTATTAGAATTTTTAAGCGAAGAAGTATGATAAATGAATACAATAAGCGGCTCTACTGTATTGTTAGAAGATAATCCGAATAAGGCCTGTGTTTAAATTTTTTCATATTTTATTTATTATACATTTTGAATTCAAATCTGTCACTTTTATGTAAGCAATAAACAAAGTTATTAGTGTTAATACGTGCCAAATTTAAAAACATAAAAATGAATATAATCAATTTAAAATTGGAAAAAGTAAATTTCGAACCGGGACTTGAACCTCCGACCAGTTTCTTACTGGGAGAATGACATTGGAGTCATCTATTGTCCTACCTACGAACTAAAAAAACAACAAATGATAGTAAATAGACATATTATACTTATACACTGTAAAGCTTATATCATTCATCTATTTTACAGCGTCTCTGCTCTATCTTCAAAATAGTAATATTAGCTCTACGATTGTTTGATGTCATAAACGAACCATCAGCCTACGTTTTAGATGCATCAGATTAGAGGAAGAAGAATGTGTTACATTAATCCGACGTCGTCAGAGCCAACATTCCTTTTTAAATATAGCAGTGCAAACGATTCACTTGCACCCACGCCACGCGAGCTACGCCGCGAATATCCGCACCAAAGCACAACATTCAGTGATTGTTGTCGTCGACACAACAACCACATCTGTTTTTCCCGATCAAAACAACAAACGGGAAGTTCGAAGTGACGTCACTAAAGGTCAACAATAAAACAAAATCAATCAAATGCGCGTTTATGTTGATTGATACATTTTTGCAGTAAATAACGCATTAATTTACGTTAACGTTATTATACATAATATTATATCATGGAATGTGAAATTTTCAATGTTTGTTAGTATATATAGCAAATTGGGTCGGAATTTCGGAAATTGCTGAACAAGTATGCCACTCAGAATTCTTTATGAAAAAACGTGCGCGAGTGGAAACATCTCATTCGTATAAAATGTCGCGATTGCGTTTATAATAATCGCAGCATTTCCCGTTTATATTTGGTTGAAGCTTTGTGAAAATTATGTTTAGAAAGAAAATGAAAGTTTCAATTTACTGGATAATACAATTGCAAATGCGATTTTGTTTTAGTAACGACTTTTTTAATTGATTGTGACTTTTTGAATATTTTATTATAATAAATCTCAACGGTAACGGTTTTCAAAGGTAATCAAAATACTTTATTGTTGGTCAAGAAAATTTCATTTCTATAATAATTTTATTTCTTTTATAACTTTTCTAAGAGTTATAACGGTTGCGTGGCTTCTGTTATCCAATTCCTTGTTTTGTCAAGGACAACAAATCAGGAAAAAATATTTAATTATGTGTAAGGTTTCTTCTTAGCCGACGTAATATTACGAGAACAAAAAAATAATAAAATATTATTTAAATATTTTTTAAAGTAATGTATTTCTAGAATACCTGTGGGTTGAATAGGAACATAGAAATATGAGCATCATCGTCATGTAGATTTGATTTCGTTTTATTACGTGAAGTCAAATTTTCGGCTTACTTATTTAGCTAGTAGTCTGAAAATGATGTAAAGACTATCTTTGAAGAAACTCCATGGTTTAATATGTTTGAAATTTGTGACCTTTAAAATACCCATATAGATATAACCGTTATTTTAAAGTACCATCTTTTTAACACGGTATCATAGAAACTTTACTCTAGAATTACGATTGCTTATATAAATAATTCTTAGTGGAATACTGTCATTAGTTTTCACATTCCGAACTCAATTCATATAACTGCGGCATGTAACCGATGTGATTAGGATATTGTAACGGCTATTAATAAATACAAGTGTTAACGATGACTCATGGTTTTCATAGTGCGGTCACTGGAGCAGCTTCTGCAACCATGCCACGTTTCTAGTATTATTATTTGTAGTGATTAACCCAGTTACTCACGAAAGCGCGTGCAGTCTACGGGTACTCATACGTTTTGTTTGCGGAAGGGAGCAAATGGGATCAATGTTTTGATATACTAATAAACCCACGCCCGAATTCCATTCATCGCTAACTAAACTAAAAAAAAAATAATCCCGTTGAGTAACAAACTAATCAACAAGAAGCTGAAAGATATATATTTAATCATTTTACAGTTATGAAAATATCAACAGTTTTCTTTAATCAGTTCTAAAATTGTCATAATAAAATGTTATTACCAGTTCAAAAGTATGTAGGAATACAGTTCTTGTAAAAAAGTTGACCTTTCAGATGAAAATACTCGACATCCTTAATCTTTCAGAGATTCGTTAGTTTATTATTGTGAAGAAAATAAAGGTCGAAACGATTCAGTTTACAATTTGGATTCGTGAAGGTGAAAATTACTCAATGTGCAAGGTAGGTGTATTAACCTACATTTATACACTGTTTGACTGTTGATAAAACTTAATGCTGGTGTTGAAATAGAGTATTTACGTACAGTACATGGCTCTGGTCAAAGTGGAGGTCAAAGTTTACGATGGTTTGTGTAGACATGACATGTGTTTGATGTATCGGAGCTTTGGTGTATCAATAATTACGTTATTTTTTATCAAGAATTCTTTTTTTTGTGCGTGGAGTAACTTCGAAATTGAACGCGTTGTCGGCGCTGATGACACATAAACGCTGTATAAAGAATAATGTTTCGACATTGTCATGTTAATTGCAATCATGTAATATGACGCAATTATAGATATGAACGGTCTTACAAAAGTATGTACTTGGTGCCAGTTGCATTTTGCCAGGTTGTAGAACTCCTTTCCTACAGCTGGCCTCGGTTGAATTGAAACTAATACTTAAATGAGAAGCTATCGTAAAAAACCTGCTATTGTTTTGTGTTATAGTGATTAGACTCTGATTTCATTTGATTAGTAGTGTCATACATACATACATATATGTATACTCACACCTTTTTCTCTCCGGGGAAGGCATAGATGAATTTCTCCAACCAAAATATTCAGTCTCACATACTAGGGGGTGAGCCAATTGCCCTGTGCCGGGCACTATTATTGAATCCAGACTGAATTTGGGCAGTATATCTAATGTTAAACAACCCTATCTTTTAGAAGCCTTGTACGACACCGCATGTGCAAATATAAGGTGGCCCAAAAAGTGGTACTCTGCCGGAAACCACGCGGCGGTGGCGGAAAAGTATCAGATTTACAGATTCAGATTGAGATCAGGTTTGAGTAGGTATGCTCTCTAACTCAGCTGTCATTTGAAGTTTATTCTCAAACATGTTTACTTAATCTAATTATTAATAGTATAATACTATTCAGTTAATCTAGTTACCTGATCAGCGGGAAATTTATCAGCATTGGAACCGGACACATCTATAACTTCAAGTTCCACTGGAGTGCCATTTATTGGTACAGTTTGTTTGTATAACAGATCTGAAAGGAAACCATAAAATCAGGGTATTGTTCAACTGTTACAGTATATATTTAATCTTGTTACAAATGGGGATAACTGACCTGTATTTGAATGGTACTCGCCGATGTATCTTCTTGTTAGATACCGGACGATGAGAGCTAGAACAATAAACATTATAGTTAAAATGGCGTCGAGGTTTACGTTTTAATATTTTTGAATAGTTCGGGGATCCTAAGGCGAGTCTTGTGAGGAGATAGTACGATGCTCCACACCGGCTGGCTTTTATTTCGATACGACTTTTCTGTACAATTGATGAAGAGTTACTTTTGTACATTTGGTGTTTTTTTTAATTTATGGCACGTCAAATTTGATTTATTATAGAGTTTCGAGGAACAAGCTTCCGTGCCACGCCTACGTCTTTTCTGTATAGTCCAGGCTTTAGTGTGGCAAGCAATATGTCACAAAATAGTAGTAGGCACCCGCTTAAGTGTATTGAAGTAATTGTAGCCTAGCATTCTATGCAAAAATGAAAGTGGCGGGTCAAACATAAGGGCAAAGTAGCGAAGCGAAGAAGCGAAGCTTTTATTCGTTTTGTAATTCGTATTATATTACACATATACATATTGATAACATAATTTGCGGTGAAAACCCAATATTTAGTTATGTATGTTTAAAACATTTTGGGTAAGGCTTTTTTATCGTGCGCAAAATCCCCACAGATATTACCTCCGCCAAAGTCGGTGAAGCTGATTATGTCGGACTCGAACCGACTAAAACGCACACTGTCTATGATGATTGCCGGAGGTGAGATTATACAAGACATATCTCTCGCATCCCGGCAACATCTCAAAATATTTGGGTAGTGAAAATAATTATAATAACATTCGCAACAACGCAATTCCTGTATTATATAACTAGACTATACCTACTAGGTCATGAAAACATTTTTTGAATTTATGTAATACCATTCTTTATAGGTCGAATGCCCCAAATTTTCGGTCAAGGCTTGTAGCTCAAATTGTGTAACATGATAATTCTTTTGTAGTTGTTTATTTTAAATCAATCTAGTTAACGAAGCTTCAAAGACTGGCATTCGTTTCAAGTTGTTCATAAATACTGTTAACAGATACAATGGGTTTCCTTTTCACATAACTAGTAAATGTAGTACCTAACAGGCTTAGTGTATAACTAAAATTGTTTATTTTTTTATTATTCATTATAATATATAGGTATACGAATTAAATACAAGTATTTTTTGACAAAAGAGATACGATACCACTTTTTCATAAAACGTTGTATTTAAAAATGTGGTACCGTATATCTTTTGTTCAGTACAGTACACCCAGTAAAATAAATACCTTTTTTATTTAGGACTCGTCAATTTGACTTCACCCCGCCTAATGGTAAGATCAAGGCAAAGTCTCAGGAAAGTGGGTCACCATTACAAACACGTAAAGTGTTACAATGATGGCACTCACGGTGGCACGCCTATACATATAATTAAAATAGTTTTGTATACCTAGATGATACTGACGTCACAAATATAAATTATATTATATTTAAACTTGACCCATATATTGTACATTTATAATGTCCAACATTATATCTTATAATAAATGTAAGTAGTTAATGTTCTAAATTTAAATCAAATGCTCATTGTAGCAGTTTTTAAAATTGACCTATGTTCTTCGTATTTTGTTTAAATACTTCAGACATAGCATAAATAATAATTATTATAGTGCTAGTAGTTATGGTCCTATTGATGAAAATAATATTTCGCTCACCAGATTTGCCAACACGCGAGCTGCCAATGACGGCGATGCGCACACGCGGGAGATTGGTTCGCTCGTCTTTCATGGTTACTATGATCTGAATCTGTAACAAAACAAAACATAATTAAAGTTAAATTCAGTTTACAAAAATATTTTGAAAATAGAATTATGATTATAGATTAAAATGCAAATAAATGCGTTCAAGGTTTTACATTATTTATGACTATTAATGTTAAAAGACAATAGTTTTTGATCGTATTTTAAATATGAAGTAAGTAAGTACATTAGGCTCCAAAAGTTCCTGAACACCTTAAGATCTATAATCCTTTGAAAGTCTAAATCAAATTTAACCACAAGTAACATGGATAGCGTTAATAAAATAAACTAGATCAATGTCTAGTTTCTAAAAGAAAAGTAAGTAAACTCAAGCAAGTAGTAGGTTAAGCTTAATTACGTTAATAAGTAGATCTATTATCCAGTAGCTTCTAAGACTAGTAGTTGTTTAGTGGCATCATTTCATAAATTTTGGAGCCCACTAATATATTTTTAGAAGTTCAGAATTTGAGTCACTGACCGTGACAAGTCGGGACAATTGCTTCAACTGCAAAATAAAAAATGACGATACTTCATTTGTTATTTATAATATAAGACGCCACGTTGGTAAGGGTTAAAAAAACTTAATGAAAAGAAAAGGATTCCACGGTTAATTTTCGTTTCTTCATGATTAACCGTTAGTTCCCTTTATCCTATTAAATTGCTTCTAACTACCATCTACCTGAGCTGTTACTGCGCGAAGAGAAAAGTTCACGTAGTGTTTAGTTGGCAAGCTTCAATTTTCATTCATTACTTTGGTCTCGCCTGACGCACGCTCGACTAATGAACAAGGAATGTCAGAAAGAAACTGGTTTCATTTAGAATCATCTCTCTCAACAATATGAAATTATTTTCAAACTCTTAGGTACCTAGTTATTTAATGGTCAGTGACATTAAGTCGAATTTTAGTATAAGTTTTACCAAATTTTGTATTGTACCGTCGTCTTTCCTTACGTATTTTATTACGCATAGCGAAAGTAAATAAATAATAAAATATACTCTTACGTCGTAAGACGCAGAGAATTTTATGATCGGCCTTCGCCTTCGTTTTATTTGCTGACCTCGACAAAAATGTTCCGTAAATCGCTTTTGATATAATAATCTTGTTTCCTAAAAGGACCACAGTCAGTACTTATAGTTTGGGAAGAAAACTATTATTGTGTTTCAATAAAAATACACCATTATGCGACTTACACGTTCTGAAATATTAATAGAATGTATACACGTCAGCGGCTGCTACCGAATGGTTGAATAACCGTAGAAAACAACGTGATTAAATACATTGGACCGCCTCACGTCTGTTTGATAACAATATAAAGTTGGTATAAAACAAATGTTACGTAAAATAATAATATGATAGGAAAATATTATTATTGGTTTATTGTTCTATTTATCAACCGGTGACTAAACAGTAGAGGTATTTAAATTATTCTTGCACATAATTTTGGCAAAGGAAACATACTCGTAATTTAGATTTTACTTTGTTAAAATTGCTTTGAGATATCCCAAAAATCTTGACGTTCTGTCACTGCGGCAGACGGATATGAATAACGAGAATGTCTATGTTGGCGTAGGAATGTATATTTAGTATAAAGGTACGTTGTGAGTACTGTCATCACAGGTGCTATTGTAATATTATTTATCAACAACGCACTTTGATGTAAAGCTTCGACGATGTTCCATCATAGAGCGATATCTTATTGCTGGCGCGTTTTTTCTCAACAACGATGATTGTAAAAATTGTTTATCATGTATTTTTTAGCTTACACAATATTTTTATTATATTTCAGCGAACTGGTGACACATTTCCATCAATTTCATGTTTTCCTTCAGTTTCAGCAGCGTGCCGTAACTTATGCTTAGGTATTTTCTTTTTATATAGGTACCTACCTATTTTGTTACCTTTACCTACACTATAGGATTAATGTACCTACTTGTAACTCTTTTGTGAATTAAATTTCAATAATATATAACGTGTTCGTCATATAAAAGATTTTAAATGCGTGTTGAGGTGCAATTTAAAAACGTCGCATCCTAAATTTTTGATACTTCACCAAGATAATGTATCGTGGTGACAACGTCGCCATTTTTATTTACGTTTGGCGCCAAATTATATCTTTCAGTCGCGTCTTGCTGCCAAAAGAAATATCGAGTTTTAAATTAACTTTCCGTGTTACGTAAATAATTTTAGTAGGTGGATATTATATTAAAATAATTTGATTGCGATGTTGCATTAAGATTAAATGAGGAAATTTAATAGGCTGAACTGGGTCGTGGTGAAAAAATGTCTGGAGAAGTAGGTATACACTTTTATGTGCAGCACGTGGACTGCATTTATTTTTATAATTTTTAATGCCTTGACTTGGTCAATTTTGAAGGTAATCTCACCAGACAGATGCCAATTTAAATCCATGCAAGATTTTTTTAAGTTTCAAACATACTTCTTCTCGTATCCATCTTTTATATCCAGAGCATAACGACCAAATAAGTGTGTACCATACGTGTCGAATTAAGGATGATTGCAGGTTTTTTTAATCACAAAAGCACCAAAGAGTTGTGAATTTTAACATGTGGTAAACAAATCATGCAGTAGTACTTACTACCTAGTATCATATTTTGTTTTTATATGAAAATAGCAGGCTTATAGAGCGTCCGTTTCGTAATAAAAACAATGTGCTTTTATAACCTTTTATCGAGTCGATATCGTGGGTTGTACATAGATCGCTGATATCTGAACGTTGTGGCTTTGTTTGCCACCAACGGCGTATATCACTTTATTTTTAAATGTTTACCATTCAAAGTGCACCAATAAATGAATGTAATAAATCTTGGATCGTAGACACTGAATTTAAATAGCGATCTTGTGGGCGTTTGGCCTTTTGTGTGGGTGAATCTTCCTGTCCTGTAGGGACAAAAGTGTGGGATGTTATATAAGCCCCGACCTTTCCATATAGATTTCTACGTTGAATATTTTTGCCAACTGTTAACTTATGTCTAAGAATTATTTAAATAAAAATGATATAAATCAGTAGAAGATCCCTCCACGTTTTTATTAGAGGAGGATTAAGGGAGTCGAGTAGGTATGTGTAGTCATAAAATTTTATTGTTTTGATATTTAAGCGACTCAATATGACGGAAATTCTTTATTCGAGGCATATTTTTTGTCTGTTATAACCAAATAAGCCCGAGTCTAAATTTATATTCGATATATAAACGCTCCGCTACACCGAAAATAACTTAAAGTGTTCAAACATTCGAAAGAACGTAGGTAATATTTGGAGTCCTTGATTTGAGTCGAGTCCTTCACCGTGCTATTGCGAAAAGCCGGTATCGAGACGCCAAGGTCCCGCAGCCCAGGGGATCGATTGAAAGGACGAGGCCTTGGCAACAATCGGTGATCATGGGTGTTAATTTCTCCGTGAGAAGGTTACCAGCCAAGGACTCCACTTCGGCGTTGTTGACAAGGACAATGAATGTTATGATAAATAGCTTTGACGTTGTGTAACTAGAGATGGGGCGGTAATTGAGGTTTGTTTGCTCTGGGGAGTCTCGTTTGGGTAGTAATTTACATTGGGGAACTTCCGAAGGACGGAGCCTGCATATTATACAAACAGTGGGTACCAAAAGTTCGTGGACGATTTGAAATTAAAATTGTATGAAGTGATGCCACTACACAACTACTAGTCTTGAATACTACTGGATAATAAGATATACTTATTAATGTAATTAAGTTAAGGTTACTACTTGTATGAGTTTAGTTTTTTAAATGAAGAAGCAAGACGATGTTTATTGTATTAACACTATCTATGTTACTTTTGGTTAAATTAGACTAAGGCTGTCAAATTATTATAGATGTTAAGGTGTCCAGTAACTTTAGGAGCTCACTCTACATTAATCTGTTGTACTTATATAGATGAATTACTATAAAAGTAATAATTGTTTGATTGATTAGAGTAAGAAGTTATTTGAAATGATTTTATGGCATGAAGACGGTTTTTGTGGGTGAAACATTGTGTGGTACTTTCTACACCTTACCTTTCATTTGTTACTGAAAGTAACGCATGCTGAATTACCTAACAAATTAATGTCTTTCAAGAAAGTTTGTAGATTAAAATCTCCCGAAATTATATAGGTACTTAACCAAATTTATGGTTAACCGTAATTGTTCTTCATAGAAAGAATAAAGTCAACGATGTTATTGAGTTTCTAACAGCCCACTAGTGGGATATCAGACTGAAACAACAAATAATTTCCTAATAAACCCAGTAAAGATTTTCCAGGTCGAATACCGCAGTTCATGAGTCGAATCGGTTATTTAGTGTTCTCGTTTTCGACCTACAAAATGGTATCCAACAGCAAGAATGTTAATTAGACGTTTTAATTGGACATTTAAAACTTGGCGTATTTATGCCACAAACGTAATAATGTTACTTGCGCAAAAATGAACTTCGTATGTTACCTTGTGATTTTGATTGATTTAAAACTCATTGTAGCCGAATAGTGACTGATGTTGAATAAGGAACATACCAAAATAATTTGCACTCAAATCCTAAAATAACTAATACTGCACTAAGCAATTGTTGGCAACACCGCTCCAGACATGTGTGAAAATTGTTTACCTTACGATAGGCGGTTACTATGACCTGTAAGTGCTTGCAACACTATACTCCCACGTTTGGCCAGCTCCCACTTGCAGAAGTGGGAACGTGGCAACGCGTGGGTTCATTTAATAGCAGTCTCTTGAAAAGTCAAAAGGGAGAAAGTGAAATGCGTAAGGATTAGGATACAAAGACTTCAAAAATTTTCCGAAGAAATTCGTTAATATCTCATAATTGGGCTTAGCTTTAAGTAGTAACTTAAAATGAATTTCAAAAAAGAGAAATTAACGATTTTTGTAGGTCAAAGGAGCCTCATAGTTACTGTTTTTAATTTACAAAGTTATTTTCACTCTCTATAAAGCTTACCTAACTGAACGCGATTTTACGTCAAGAGCCCACTTTCCCAAGTAACTAAACTCCCTAAGTAAACTTAACGATAAGTGCCACTTTTTTAATCGACTTTAAGTAGCAAATACTTTATTTTATAAAGATCTGTTAGAGTGTCAGATACCAGGTGCCCACATTAGGGGAAGGGGGTCATCTTAAAGAGATGTCTCTGGGTCTGCTGGGGTGCAAGAGATATGTCTTGTATAATCTCACCTCCGGCAATCAAAGACCCATAGACGACGTGCGTTTTAGTCGGTTAGAGTCCGACATAATCGCCTCGACCGACTTTGGTGGGGGCGGTAGCCGTGGGGATTTCGCGCACGAAGAAAAAAGAGTGTCAGATACCTTATCCCCCTCCCCATCTCTTATAATAACCCTGAAGTAGCTTCTTTGTATGGTAAGCCTTCAAAAGTAAAGTTACTTTTCAGTAGTATAAACAAAAATAATGTCAAAAGCAAGATCTATTTTTTATTCAAACATTTTATCATGGCCTATACTGTCATGACCGAGATCTTGAATTCGAAGCGGAATATTCTCAAAGATAACATTATATCCGTTACACAACGTCATGACACGTAATCCGTTCAGTTCACGTAATTCGATTACGTTCAGTTGGAAGGGAAACATTCTCAGAAGATATTGTATGCCAAGGGTACGTTTGTAAACGTATACTTTTATATTTACCCGCGATATTTCCGTTGCTCTACCTACCTTTTTTAATCTGTGGAAACCTAAAAAATCCATTACTGGCATAAAATCATTGATCAGAGATTTTTTTAAGTTATTTTTTAAACTTTAAAATTGGAATACTATATCGAAATGTTTAGATAATAATGCAATAAGTTACAAGGCATATAGTTTGCAGGTCAACTGATGTTTTAATTTTGATTCATGGGCTTGTACAAATATAATTTTCATTTAGTATAAGTTGCCAGTATCATACAATATTATTGTAAGAACCTACATAGAATGTACGTAGCACTGTTTACTTTGTATTTAATCAGAATATTAATATTTTTTATGCTGTGGTACAGTAGGCTAATCTAATTAATGTTGCAACTTAATTCACTCGTATGTAGCGTGAGATATGAACTCTGTGACCCTCACATGACTCGCATCAATCCATAACCCGGTCATCCATGCAATCCTGACACCACTACAAAATAATCTTAATACAAAACTTCTACAAATAACAAACAAAATTGGAACAATTTCATCTTCACTATTGAATTTAGAATAACGGAGTTGCTATATTTAGTTTAGCTTTTTGAACCACAGTTTGAAACTATTACATTGCCATAGTTTTGAAATTAGAATTTCAAAATTGCGGTCTGTTTGATCCAGTTATAACGTAGTTACAATATTGTAATTAGTTGGGTGTTTTGATTCCAAGTAAGTCTTACCTATACATATATTGTAATATATATAATCTTGAATTTTTTTAAATAAAAAATCAGTATCAACAAAACTGTTAAAACCTTATATGTGGAATGAGACCAACTTTACAGTCATTTACGTTTTACAGCTATGTGTTAGGTTTTCAAATATGTACTTAAATCTGATATCTTACACTATTTTCATATAAGGACAATGTGAATCCCTGTTTCATGGGCTAGTAAGAGTAACCTGCAAAATGCTAAAACTATTTTCATAGCCGGTGTTTTAGTAGTCCTTGTAAAACAACCACCGAAACACTCTACTCGTAATTACACTAAATACGCATCGCAATTACCAGCAAGTTTGTTAGTAAGCTCTTATGAACTGTTGGTTTTAGATTGATATTTGATCAATGATGTATGATGCTGCCTGAAGTCTATTATTGTAGGAAATTTCCCGCGCTCTCGATGTTAAACATACAGTTTGTTTCTATCGGTGCGTTCAAACATTGGTATCGATATTTTAAAATGTTTATATTAAATTTGCTGAACATAGTACTCTTTTCATTTTATGATACATTAGTTTCTATATTTGAGCTCAGTTCTGTGGCGTAAATTCACTAAAATTAAACACTAACACATTACCTTTTTTTAACCTCAGTCTGGTCCGAGTTTCGAGAAGGTCAGCGAGTGACTCTACTCTTGAAATAAATGTTGCACTAAAATTTCGACAATTAATTAAATAGTAACTACGTGTCGCCAATAATTTACGTCTTATATATATGATTCAAACTAGCTCATCATCTAAAAATGTTAATAAGATTAAAATATTCGTACCGTACCTACTTTGAAAAAAACTTTAAAAGATGTTAAAACTTTTCATATTCACCCTGTCCGCTGTAGGCAATTTTTCAACGTTGAATGTTGTCTTTATGTTTCAATATAAATATTATTCTTTTATTAAATTAAATCCAAAGATATGGTAATTACGTAGTCAGCTAGGTACGGTAGGTACGGCTGAACTGTCAGCCACAGGTGCGCATATCAATTATTCAATATACTTAGGTATAGTAAGTTAGATGATAAACAAACAAAGTACGATGTTTATTATTTTCTCTGGAATGCTTCTTATTTCAAGTAATAAATAACGATATGTTACAAGCGGAAAACTACTAAAACTGTATTACAATTTCGTTTACGTTAACAAATATAAAACTATTTACGTTACGATATTGAAGTTCCAGAAGCGATTTGCAAATTTTAAAATGTATTTGCTTATAAACGGTGATTTTATTGTGGTTTTGGAAAAATAATATTTTGTTTCACACACAGTTTCGGTAGCAAAATCGACTGGAAGTTTTAATTTTGAAAGAAAAAAAAATTACTTTATGTATGGCAATAATGTACAGGTGTACAGAAAAATGTATGGGAAGAGTAAAAAAAAAAATTTTTTTCGCCAAATTAGGACTTCCTTACGATTTTACTATCGAAATATGTGGCCAAAATCTTTTTTTCCAAAACCACTATAAAATCAACCGGTATATTTTAAAGTCTACCTGGAAGGTATAAAGGCTACTTAAATAATTTCAGTGATAAGTTTTGAATTCATATTAACGTATTAACGCCTCCCTCCACTTGGATCCACAGTCTAGATCCACATGTGAATCTTTGTAAACTTTTAATTCCTGTACAATCCACATGTGGATCCTTAGATACTTTTTATCCGCTTCGATCCACAAGTTAGATCCGAAGGATGTTTGTGTAAGAACCAGGCGAAGGATCAGGTTATGGCTCGTATTGGGCTTATGTCAAATAATGAACTGCAAAGTGTTTCTTCAACTTTGTAAGAATTATTGTTTTATTTTGTTTAAATTTAAAACTATAATTGACTATAATAATATAAAACTAAATTTTATAAAAGTAGTTTTATAATAAATATTTCTAGTTTTTAGATCAGGGTTCCAGTGTATAAAAAACTAAATTGTAAAATTTAATTCAACTAGTCTTGTATCCATTTGTCATCACGCAGAGCAATTGCTGACCGACCGCAGTTTAGCGGCCTTGAATATTCATCAAGGCAATTTAGGCATTATGGTGAAGCTATTAACATATATTTTGATTCATCTTGACGTAGGGTGTTTTAGAAAATATGAAGATAAACATAAACTTCAAAACCCCTCATTAGCCCAATTTGAATTAATCTCCGTCATGTAATATCGTGTTCACGACTATATGTTTAATTTTAAGGTTGTAATAATAATTGGGTCAAGCGTAACAGGAATATCACAAAACATTTTTGGAAATATACAGTCTGGAAAAATAAACTTTTTGACTCGACATTGATCCTTTGTTGTAAGTGTTCGTTACACAGATGTTTCGGCTTTGAGTTTATGTTTTTGGTTCAAGTGCCATAATTACACTTGACCATGAATGTCACGCTAATGATTTACATTACGGTTGTTAATGATTGGGTATTTTTTTGGAGTAAAGTATGTAATTTTTATCATGGTCACAGTACAGTAACTGTTCTAATAATAATTCATCCTAGATTTTGTGGCTGTTGCTGGAAATATAGACAGAGGTAGGATATGACGGTATCTCCTGTCTTAATTGAACAGTTCGACTGTGGAAGTACCTCCGCCCTACAGAAACCCGCGGCTAATAATAACCTTGTGTTGTGTTTCTGTCGGTGAGTAAGGTAGCCAGAGCTCACTGGAGAGGTTTTGTGTTGTCCGTAGGAAGTCAGAGAAACCCATCTTTGACTGCACTGACACCACAGAGACTCTCTTAACGCCTCCCCTCCCCCTCTTTTCTCTATATGGTCGGCAGCACGTATGGTGACGCCCTTGGTGTTGCAAACGTTCATAGGCCATGGTAACTAGTTTCCTTCAAGCAGGCCGCGTGCTTGTCTACCATCAAAGTGGTATAAACCAATTATTTTGTTTTTTCGGTAAGTAGGTGCAGGTACGGTCAGCATCAAATAGATTTCGACTAGCAAAGTATACAAAAAGATCTTAACAGTTTGTTTTATTACTATTGTAGTGTTTTTATTAATATTGTGGTACTTATTAGTGTATTGTATAGTGGCAGTAATCAGTTATGTTGTTGCATCAATATTCTAAAAATAAAATCTAAAATTCATAAATTCCAATATTTTATTAAATTTCGCTATAGCTATTTGTCTCTTGAAATTATTAGCTTAGGGTCCCAATTTCAATAAAATAACTTAAAGCATTTTAATATTTTTACTAAAGTGCGTCATCCTTAGCTTTTTACAATATATATAAGCATAAAACTCATTCATGAGAGAATGGGGGATATCGCTCACACTGACGTTGATCGGGTATACAAAATATTTATCTTAGCTCTTTCCTACGTAAAGACGAACTAAAATTATATATCGCTCGAGTGATGAGCACAGACGACCGTCTTATCGACGCACTTTGAATAGTTGGCAAGGTAAAAAGCTCCAAGCTCTAATCCACCCTTGTTTGTCTTTGCAAATACTAATTTGACCCGAGGAAATGGGTTACGTAAACATTGTAGAATATAATATAAGGAAAATTACTCTGAATATTTATCTTTGAAATAAATGGGTTAATTTACTTGCTTTTGAAAATAGAACAGGAGTATATTACTTAAAGCTTGTCCTGTTGACTTTCCTCGCATTATGTAATGGTTATCATCATTTGCGCTAATATCAGCTACGTCCGATGGACTTACTGTGAAGTCCGGGGTTGCTTACATTATGCTATATGAAAGAAATGCCTTAAATATACTTCTAATTAGAGGATGTTGTGTCCTTAATCTATGTGCCTTTGAATTCTATATTTTGTATAGAGATGTGAAGATAAGTCAACTATATAGTAGTAATGTATACATTTACGAATTCTTCTAAAAAAATTAATTCATTGCTTGAAATTCATATTATCTTTCACTAACTAGATACTGCAGAATTTTTTAGACTGTTATAAGTATATTTAAAATATTTTTTTTGTCTTATTTTAAGTGAAACATTAGACCAAGAGAACAAAAAATTTTAAACTACACACTCTGTGGATTTTTTCTAAGGAGAGACGGTCGATGAACGCGCTCGCAAAACGATTAAATATAACTCCGTTATGTTTAAGCTCTAGCGAATGTTCTCTGCAATGAAAATTAATGATAAACCCCGGTTTGTATAGCATTCGGTACTTGACTGTTTCAAGGTTGTGTCAGAGTAATTATGAATCTCGGAAAATATGTATACTCGCGGCACAATAAATTAAAAGCCTGTCAACCTGTGTTAATCACACAAATATGTGGCACGTGTAGCTGTGTACTGAAATCCTACATTGTATTCATAATAAATATACATTGTATTTTATTATATAAACATTTTCTGATATTTGTAATTAAGTGAAATGTTTTTGGTACAAGAGAAAGTACTTAAGTACTTATTATATTCAGCTTTTTGATATTGCAATATCAGAACATCAGAATTAAATTGCCATATATTCTGACTAATAAAGAAGTTATTCGACATTGGCTCAAAAATAGAATATTCAGGTGCTTTCACTAGAATTAATTAAAGTTGATATTGTTGAAAGGATATTTTATAAAACAGCATGCAAATTTAAATTTACTTTTTAACTCATATTGTTAACACACTTGTTTTGCATTACTTTGCACATTAAAAATGCCGCACGGCGAAACCGGTTAGGTTCAACAATAAATATCATCGAGAAGTACAAGTGTGTTATCAATATGTGTTGTATAAGTTCCACCAAGAGCCATCAATCGTTCATATCATAATATAATCATATTTCTTCATATAATTTGACATACGTAAGACGCAATCAATTTTAAACTTTATTGACGTTAAAATATTTTATCGTCAGTTTCCTAAAGTCTCAGTTTCATCCATTTTTCCAGATTTTCTCTTGGGGTGCCCAGAGTAGGTATACGAGTATAATAGTAACAAAATGGGTAAGTTACATTATTATTATTTTAAATAAGACAAATTTTCTCGTTAGAGATCAATCTAAGAATCAAGTTCATCAATCTAAGAAGAAAGTTATTAGGCATTTTTTTCAAGAATATCAAGTCAAAGTCAAAAATGTCAAGAATATTCAACTTTTAAAATAGTTCATGCTTTAATCAAATTCTTAGCTGCAGCGTTTCATGTTCAGTTCCATTTAGTTATGTATGTAAACTGATTCTATGAATTTCAATCATAATATCTTAAATTGAAGTGAATCCAAACAATTTGAAAAGCTTTTTGGTTTTCCAGAAATTGTTTTTACTACCTATTCGTAATTCATAGGATAAGTATGCCATTAAATAAACAAGTTCTATGAAGATATTATTGCAAATATGACTAGTGTGAGTGCAATGTACCTACATCTGTGGTTGTTTAAATAAATGATAGGAACAGAATATGTCGATATTTTCTAGAATTCAACCTGTATTGTTAAGGTGTAAGCAATAAGGTTCATAATACATGTAGACATTTAGTGCAACGTAATCAAATTGTGCAGAGCTGCGCAATGCGCCGTGCACCCGAACCGTTGTAATAGCTAAATAGACAAGGGATGAAAATCTAAATGTTATCGCCATGATGATTTTACAATGTAGATTTAGAATACAGGTATAAATAGTGTAGAATGCAATGCTTATTACATCAATCTGAGCATGACATAACAAAATATGAGAAATAAGCACATAGGTAGAAAAGAAAGAGAAATTATTCCAAAATGGGCTTAAAATTTTATAGAAAAATAAGTAGATCGTAATGTTAAAATAAAATATGAATGGAATAAACTAATTACAAGATATGTACAAATTAATTTTCAATACAGTAAAGCATACATAGTCTGAATGAAAACTCACCTGATCGAAGTATTGGCGATCCGGGCTCACCGCTACAGGTCGGCAGTGATTGCCGGTAAACACCACACAGCCAATGATAAGATTAGCAGTCTTCACACAACACAAAATGTCTTTAATCACTTTCCTATAAGTCCATGAAATAATATTATCTTAGCCTTTTTATTTATAATGATAGCAATAATAAGTGGTAGAAGAGCGACGTGGAGCGCTGCGGAGCGTCAACGTGCGACTGGGCGGCGCGGAGCATATTCATCCTATATATACGTAAGTAGCAACGCCGCCCGCCCTCCGCGCGCTTCATGCAAAAATATCGGTGGAATTCAGAGTTTAATTCTCTCTGTCAGTACCTTATGCCGACACAATGAGAGCGTTGATCTCCTCGCCTGCATCAGTGACAGTTGACCACATTCTTAAAATCTGACGGTTTAATAACACCGTTAATCATAATATGCAATTTGGTCAAATACGATTCATGGAACCGTTTTTTTTTTAAATTTGGATCAGTTTAGTACATTTGTCAGAAGGCATATCTTTCTTATCGTCTATGCTGAACACAGAAAAATAAGTACCAAATAAAACAATCAGTGTGCCATGTTACTTCTCGAATATGCACACTTATAATAGAATAGAACATTATTGATAGTAAGTTATAGGAAGTAATTCCATTTATTCAAGGCCGTGGAGATGAATTACCATTTTTGTCTTTGATTGCATCAGCTACGATGACAATTTAACTTTCAGCAATCAATAGTATGTCCACATTAATGTTTCTAGCTTGAACTTTATGATTCAGACAACAAAGACTAATTTGTAATATCAAATACATTTGTAATAGAATATACACATGTACGAATCCACTCAAAGCTCTTTCGGATAAGTGTGGATGAATAATTGGAACAAAACATTAATTATGATACATATATCACTGTACTTTATTCAGCTATTTATAGGTAAGGTTGTAATTTACATTCTTACTAATAACAATTTACGATTTAACTTGTCGGAAAATAATTTGAATTGAGATTATGGACAAAACTGTTTGTAGAATAAACAAAGGTACCGTTTACTGCCGAGGTTGAAGTCGTAATTCTATCGACCAAAGCGAACACTTATGTAATAACTGCATTCATTTTATATAACACTAGCTGATCCGCGCAACTTCGTCTGCGTCACCCCGTTTTTGCTACAGTTTTCATTCCTACTCCGCACCTGTTGGTCGTAGCATGATGTTATATACATATAAACCTTCCTCTTTAACCATTCTATCCATAAAAAACAAACCGCATCAAAATCCGTTGCTTAGTTTTGAAGATTTAAGCATACAAAGGGACATGAAAAATAGGGACAGAGAAAGCGACTTTGTTTTATACTATGTAGTGATAACGGTAGTACTGAAGGTTTTCATCCTAAGTTATTACATAATCATCATCATAACAGCGCCACGATAATCTCACGAAGTGGGAGAAATCGTTGCGATTGCACTACAGAGTTGGAGGCCTGCCTTCGATTGACACGCAAGTTAATTGGTAGGGCTTGTGCGGCTAAGCACGTAATTAATTTCATTGCGATTTACACCGCATAGCGAGAAATCGGGTCAAAATCCGAATTTATTTTCGGCATACGCATGTTTTGTTAAATGTGCCCGATTGGCGGCAATAGGTTAGCCCCCTATTATGTGCGATAGAAGATTCAAGTTGGCGAAATGTGGATGTTTAATACACATCTGCCTTCCCCTTCGGGGATTACGAACTTGACCATATGTATGTAGAAAGAAATTTTATTTTTCTATAAACATCTAGTTAAACTTTTTTAGCAGACGCAATTAAAATGTGTTCGATAAGGAATCAGTTCATGGCGATTTATTTAAAATAGAAATTGATTGCTATCAAAGTCCATTGCATATAAAATGAAACCAGTTCAAGGGTAGATGTTACTACTAACATAAGAAGTCCATTTTTTATTGTTATTGACCGATACTCGTACATTTTCTTGTCAGGTATCGATTAGAAAGTTTCGCTGTTGAAGCTACAAAGATAGCTAATAGATATTATATATTTACATTAGAAAAATAAACATAGAAGCTTGTATGAAAGGATTAATGACTGTGGAGAAAACTCGTAAAGTGTGCATAGTCAGAAAAATATTAATATGAGAAAAAGAATATTTTTTCCTGTCTAGACATTCACTTTTTGTAATTTTAATCGAAGGAATTAATATATTGATATCAAAATTAAACTTGCTTAAATCTTATATCTTTAGTAAGTTATTAATGGTTTTATTATAGAGATATAAGTAGATATTATACATAAATATTCTTTTCCTTTATTGTACACTAAATGATAATTCTAAGATGTATTTTCCAAGTACAAACCAGTTTATTACTTAATTGAATTACTAATTACCATATTTCTGTAATGTTTCGTGACTATCCATACAGTAGTCTTAAAGAGATGCTCTTTGCTTTTAGAATTTGTCTGTTCGCACTTATTCCTAATTGCTTTGTTAAATACTATACATACAACAATGTTCATATGTTTGTGATTATGTGTGTCAACGTTTAATGAAAATAATGCTATATTAAATATTTAACATAAAGGTAGCGCAAATACCACACAAGGTCAGCATAAACCTTGTGTTGTGTTTTCGGCGGTGCGTAGGCTACTCAGATCTCATTAGAAAGATTTTGTGTTGTCAGTGGGCAGACGAGAGTTTAGGGTAACATTGCTCTATGGTGGTATGAGATCTTGCTTCATCTACTGCGCTGATAGCATAGAAACTCTCTTGCACTCCCTCCCTTTTCCTCTCTACGGGGTCAGCAGTACGAGTGTGACGTCCAGCGTGGCAAATGTCCACCACTTTCTATCGCGGGCCGTGTGCTTGTCTGCCACGTAAGTGGTATAAAACCGTAAAAAGATATACGGAGAATTATATTGCCTACTTTGTCTTTAATTTGAAACCACGAAGTAGGTTAGACAAATTAGACAGGTAAGTTACAATAGAATTATATTAATACTGTACAATATAATTATTTAGATTAAAATGTTGTTACATTTATACAAGAAATATAGGTTATTTGTTGCTGTGCCAGGCCAAAGCCTGAAGCTATCGAAAGTCCCAGGGATGACCCTGTTTTCATACGTACCGCGCCCAGCGTAGCTTTGAAACTTATTATCATATTAAACGAGCCTCGTTTGAAATAAGCAGAATACTTAGACAAGGTCAAAGGGTAGTTAGCAACAGACTGGAATAGTAGGGGAAACTGGGGACACTTGATCCCTATGGGAGACAAGGTACACCAATATTTTTAAATTACTAAGTGTATTAGAGTATTTTTAGTGTGGCAACACTAAGTAAACATTATTACACTTAGTGTTACCACATTAAAAATAGTCTTATACGCTTAGTAATTCCAAAAATATTGGTGTACCTTGTCTCCCATAGGGATCAAGTGTCCCCAGTTTCCCCTACCTATCAGATACAACGAAATACTACAAGTATATTAGGTCACTAGAGGTTTTATTGCTTTGGTTAGATTGGTGTTAGAGTGTGTGGCTAGTTTCGTAGCTAGTGACCTTCGACCATTTTCGTTATTAGATCAAGATCTATTTCAACTTAGTTTTTAATAGATAGGAGTGATTGAAGGGGAAGGTTTATATGTATATAACATCATGCTACAGCCAACTGGTGCTGAGCAGAAGTAGAAAATGTTGCAAAAAGGGGGTGACGCCGACGAAGTTGCGCGGGTCAGCTAGAACAACATATAATGCCAAAAATACACTATAGACCTAATAATACAAAAGTACACATGAACAATTGTATCTACAATGGGCGATCTTATCGCTGAAAGCGATCACTTACTAGTAACCTTGAAGAGATCGCTTCCAGCCATAATATCCATTGTGCTTACAATATATAACCTATTATTAATTTGAACGCAACAGAAGAAGAAAAAAAGGAATCAATATTTTTTAGTATCTATATCGTTAATTTGTTCAGTTTATTTAAGTGCATCATTATTTTATATTAGGCTTTTACTTCATTTACAATGGTATAAGTAAGTAGTCATCATTGTCTGAACCTTTTCCCAACTCAATTGGCATCTGCTTTCCATTTACCTGTGATGCGGCTGAACTTCGATATTTTCCGTGAAGCGACTGCCATATGACCTCCACAACCAATGGTCGATTGACCAATGGCAATATCGAAGTTCCAAGTTAGACTGGTTGGACTTTTCAGGGTTCCAACTACCCGTAACGACTGCCATAGATGTTTGTATGGCAACCGGAACCGACGGCCCAACGTGCTCTCCGAGGCACGACCAGACCAGTGCAAACAGTCATATTCATGCATACAACTATTTCCACTGAGCGGAGATCGAACCCACGCCCCGTAGTAGTCGCGTGCACTATCGCCACGCCACGGAGGCTGTCCTAGTAGTACAGAATGAATAAACCCAAAGGTATTTAAAAACCATTCGACAGTCTAAAACTCTAAACAATGGCTGTTGTTTTCAAACAAACCTAGATGCATATATGTAGGTTTATATTCGCTCGACGCCGAAATAATGCTCGCACAGATGTCATTGTATTCTCGAGGAGAATATAAAACAAAGATTGTGAAAGACAATGATATTATTTAATAAGAGTTTTGCACATGGGCGATGGCTCTGTTAAAGAATATGTAAGTGCTTTTCTATCACTACCCACTATGCACTTTATCATCAATCGGTGAAAGTTTGTCACTCAATTACACTAAAAAGGCTTAACAGATCTGGCTGATATTTCATACCAAGTCTAGGTTACAGGTTTTCGAATGGAGTCTGCGTACCGGTAAACTTCCTGTGAGGTGAACGGACGACATAGTCAAAGTCACGGGTACCCAATGGATGCAGACCGCATCCAACCGAGAGCGGCCTATGTTCAGCAGTGGACGTCCTATGGCTGAAATGATGATAGACTATATAATCTGGAGTAATATATATGACACTTTTATCTGTGGAGCTGTACTCAGTGCCTTAGTTCCCTTGGTGAATTCTCCAAAGCAATCGACACATATGATACCAAACATTAGTTTGCAGCGTAATTCAGCTGATTAATGAAAACAGTACAGAACATGTGACGAGTCACAGGACTAGTATTGATTCCAAAAGTTCTCGTCGAATGATTAGTCATTGTGTAGAAAAAGATTACTCTCAAAAAGTCAATCACAAAAATGGTTTGTGTACAACAGATTTGCATAAACACATTCATACCCTACTATACGTGCTATTTTCAGTTAAGATCGGTTCAACTTGTTTGTTGATATGAGAGATATTTTATCCAATTATTTGGGTTTCCCTCGCTTGTTATTTAAACCAATAAGTCACCTTTAATGTCCTTATTTATGTGCTTTATATGAGAATCAATTAGTCTTTATTATGTTAATAAAATGATTGAAATTATTTACTCCAGGAATCGCATTGGCCATATGTTTGAACAATATTTTCAACCTTATTCAATGTCTAGATATTATGAGATTACACTTTCTGTTTTTTTTTGTAATTAACTATTCGTCGATTAGTGATTATGTGTATTCATTCATTCAGTTTTAATGCAGTTTTTTTATTTAATACTGCATTCAATTTTTTTACCACCTGATTTCTTCCCATGCACTGTCGTACAAGACGACTATGGGATAGGACTGTTTAACACCAGACAGATATACATCTACAGCCCAGACTCAGCATGGTCAAGTCAACAATGCTACCCGGAATACGGTAATAGGTTCACTTCCATTACGTGGATACCGAATATAAATAACAATGATTGTGTAATGTGAGTGTTCATCCACCTCAACCCTCCGGGAGTAAAGACGGGATTATATGATGTATGTATGTTTGCTGATTTTCATTCAAAAGGACTCAGTTTATAACAGTAGGACTTGGTCAGTTTTGAAATTTACCATTTGAATGATTGCAATTGAGTTGAATGGAACCAGAGATATCATCAAAAGTTATGATAAATGTATGAAGTTATGATAAATAAAAATATGAGAACATCGGGTTTTCCTTATGTACTACTTACGTACTACGTACTATTTTCCTTATATAACTTTATTTATAACTTTATATATAGCTTTAAATATAATTTTATATAATACTTTATATATAACTTATAACACTTATATTTTCAAAGCAAATATCGCGAATATTGCTCGAACGTAACGACAGACGTTTCCGTCGGACATAATCAGACGTTTATTTATTTCGTGTGAAACATTATTGAAAGCATAAAGCTATCCTCTCCTAGCGACGATTCACTGATATGATTGAGATATTCAAATAAAATAACCTTTTTACGCATAGACTCGAGGATAAATAAAGAAAATGAACACTAAATAAGAAAAGTTATTACAAACATAAATGAAAAATTACAGATATATTTTTACGTAGTAAGTAATACTTTTTTATTCGAGTAATTTCTGGTTAGATTTAAAGTAGATTTTTGAAATATATGCACAAATATATTTTGAATGTTACATTATTTAAGAGATGATTCGGGCGATGGTTATATTTGAATCCTAAACGGCGCAGATAAGATTTTTTGTTGTTATCTGATCTGGGGCCTTAACATCACTTTTAAAAGTAACATTACTTTATTTTACTTCCATAGTGAGAATCCAGTATTATATTCAGGATACGTCATGTGGTTAAAATGGGTCAAAAGAGGAAAAAGGATCTCAGAAATCAAACTTGAGTCCGTGGTCTGCTTATTTACAGTTTAACTGCGTCGCGGCTGAACTTTTTTATTTTCCCCGAAGCGTAAGATAATTTAGATTTAGAGATAATCTAACATTTTAAGCCTTCAACTACCTGTAATGACTGCTATAGATATGCGTATGACAGTTGAGTGATCTCCAACGCCCACATAACCATTGTATTTAGTTATTCATGCATACAAATACTTGCACTGAGCGGGGATCGAACCCGAAAAAGAGGGGCTTAGTAGTCAATAGAGGCTGTCTGTGAACTCGTGTATGACAGTACCATTATTATTAAAACTAATATTAATTATATTGTACACATATTTGTTAGGTTTTACCTTAGATAAAAATAAATAGTTTATGCTTCTATAGAACTATGACTTACGCATCAAAAATCCAACATATACTTTTAATATTTTCACGATTATTACATAGTGTTGATGGGCAAATCTATACCTAAATAAAATTTCTGCTGAAAGATACCTAGACACTTAGGAGTTAGGTACTAGTAATAATATGAGGGATTTCCGTTTTAGAATACTAAAATCTTAAGTGGAATTTCGGTGGTATGATATGCAATATATTTTATGTGCGAACCACGTGACGGTATACCGCCTCCGTCATCATAGTGATGTGAACTTAAATTGATTCCAAAATTCAAAGTGATGGAATCGAGTTTGTCTATACATATAAAATTTAAATATCTGTTTGTAATGTACAAATAAAGATGTGTATGTACGATATCTTTTTTTAAATTATTGTTTGTTTGTTTTAATCTACCTCCTTAGTAACATGTGTGGTTTGATAGTTGAAGTTATAAGGTGTAACATCAGGTACTTCTAATTTCGGAGGCAACTCGAACGTCGGAGGCCACTCGAACGTCGGAGGTCGCCTAATGACTATCGACCCCCATGGGCGCGGGCCTAGGGATAACGGATGGAGCCGGCTGTCACTCTAGCAGAAGGAAACCGCGGCGGCGACGCTAAGTGCGTCACCCCATACCAGGGAGCTAGACTCCGTCCATGGTACTTACACCCGAAGGGGATTTGCCGGGGTGCGAGGGATACGCTCGCTACTGTCTCACATCCGGCAACTAAAGACCCAAAGAGGGCATGCGTTTCAGTCGGTTCGAGGCCAACATAA
Source organism: Pelosia muscerda (assembly GCA_963691645.1). Taxonomy (NCBI): domain Eukaryota; kingdom Metazoa; phylum Arthropoda; class Insecta; order Lepidoptera; family Erebidae; genus Pelosia; species Pelosia muscerda. The sequence goes on from OY829100.1 coordinate 15,149,109, forward strand.
CCTCTCTCATCGCCTCCGGTGGGATTGGTATCCGTGGGGATTACGCGCACGAAACAAAAAGGTACTTCTACTTTAGAAATTGTAACAGAGTTTCGCGCAAAAAACATTAAATCTGATTCCACGGGGACAAGTTTGCGGGTACGGCTAGTAGGTAGGTAGGAATTACAAATGTATTTAATACCAGTGGACATTGCCAAGGCAATTTACTAAAAGGGATTTGGTGAGGTTCAGGTGTAGCGACCGAAAGTTTTGGTCCACGATATAGTCACGTAATGGCCTTGTCCTGATCTGTTCAATTTATCCTTTTACTATTCTGTAATGATATCTAGAATAATGGTACTACGTTATTTAACGTGAGTATCTGGGATTACGATTTGTTAGAAAGCGAGGAACATATGATATTTTATTTTCATGCAATACATACACAGAGTGAATTGAGTGGTAGGCAGATACTTAATACAATTATATGATATTGGTTGAGTGTTGTGCACATTTCAATGTCACGAAGAAAGGAGCCAGTTCAGTATAATGCGGGGCACGAGTATCTTGTGCTGAATTTCAACTGTCTTCTTTATATATTGTAGGAGAGAGGAGACTCACTAACAATTGCAACGATTTATTACTAACTAGCTGACCCGCGCAACTTCGTCAGCGTCACCCCGTTTTTGCAACATTTTTCACTTCTGCTGCGCACCAGTTAGTTATAGCATGATGTTATATACTTATACATATAAACCATCTTCTAAAATCACTCTATCTACTAAAAAGACCACATCAAAATCTGTTGCGTAGTTTTAAAGATTTAAGCATACAAAGAGACATTGAGATAAAGGGACAGAACACGCGACTTTGTTTTATACTATGTAGTGATTGTCATAAACAAGAAATGTCGAACTGCAACCGCAACCGAATCTATAGCTGAATGAAAATTTATCTCAATTTATAGATCAAACACGGACATATTGATTTATAAAATTCTTTTTCTTTCTTTTTCTTTTGATCCCATAGCCATTTCAACACATAAAATAATCAATACCTTTGTATTCAATTTGTAAATTTTGTATACCTTAGCGGTATGGCGACTTAGTCAACAATTTTGATAATGGATCTAAAAATAGAAATCGATTTTATTGATGTGATGGCAGAAACCACATGTTGTTCAGACACCGACCCTATTATGCCTGCGAATAATAGTCAGGGTTGAGAAAAGTGAAAAGGTCAAATACCTTGGGTCAATGTCCAAAACTTCAAAGTTGAATTATAGAAGTTAAATAAAATCTGGATAATTTTATACAATAGTCGGTCCTTCCTCATTTTCAGTTCCTTTTTCATCTTTCTCAATGTTTTTGAATCATAATGATGTAATAAAAATGTATTTCAGAAAATGAGAATATTCTACATTTTTTTTTATATCTATGGCACGTCTTTTTGACTTCACCTCGCCTGAGGTTAAGCTGAAGGCAAAGTCTCGTAAAAGAGGGTCATCATTGCAAACACGTACAGTGCTACAATGGTGGCACTCAGCTTGACGGCCTCATCAGATGCTTTTTCCACTCATCACCCCCAGCCGCACTCATGGGGGACCGAGATTATCTGCGACCTCCGAAGCGCGACGTCAGAGTCTTAGGAAATCCTGAGATTAGCGCGTTCAACCAATAAAGCAAACAATCAAACAAACTCTTCAGCCTTATACGTGGTGATATGGCGTGAAAAATAGTTACTACGAGTACTTTGGTACAAATTGACATTACATACATCTCATGACTTGAACGCATTGACAGTTAACGCTTGTGCGGCTAAGCACGTAATTAATTTTCTTACAATTTAACACCGCACAGCAAGGAATCAGGTCATTTTTTTTCCAAATTAATTTAGCTGCAACATTTTCGGTTAGCAATTTATTTTCGGCATACCCATTTCTTTCACAGTGATCGATTGGTGGTAAGAGGCTCGCCCCCTATTACGTGGGACCGAAAATCTTATGTGGGTGTTTAATACACATCTGCCTACTCCTTCGGATTAAATTTTAAAACTGTACATAGCTCTTCAAGGTCTTGACGACATACATTTTCTATAAGAAATGAATTAGTAACTAAATCTAAATGTCAAACAACACAACGCATTCTTTTCAGCTTGATCATCCTCTTCAAATCTTTGACTAAATTTAATTATCAACTTTGTTTAATGTGCCTATCAATTTAAATTTAGCTAGCCCGGCGTGTTGATTGACCGCTTCTTGATAAGTAGGTAAAGAATACCTCATCCGCATTCCACGTGTTGTCATATTTAACCTATATGCTATTCGTAACGTGAATATCTACTGTAAAAATAACCCTACGCTATTATTATTTATTTGATACGCGTGGGCACGTCAAACTCCCATTTAAAAATGCATAAGCAATGAATTTAAGAGAATCTGAAACTCGTCTTTCATTAATACATTGGCGTAAAAATATACTATGAAACATCTCTACGGATTGTTCAACAAATATGGTTGTATTTAATGTATTCCTTGAAATTGAGCGACAATACTAAGCGCGTAAACATTTCAAGATCAGTAGTTGTATGAGTCAAGTGTGCGATATCGTAGGTTCCAGGAAAATGTGCGAATGAGGAGAAACGGCTCGGTTCCGCACTGCTCTCTCGTCGCGACCGAATATTGTTTACTTCCATTATATTAGCGTGTTCCGAGATTAAAATGAATCTATGCAATAAATATGCTAATATTTATAACGAACTCAAGTGTTGCCGGACTACAAATATGTTTTCGGAAACTGTTGTTAGTACCATATGGTTTTTATGATGGATTCTTAGTTATCGTTATCGTTTATTTGACGGTTTTAGCTTAATTTATGAGTATACTTGTAGTATTTTTATGGTACATACGAACGTAGAAAATAATGTTTTTAGTTAATACATCAATATTTATTAGTTACAAAATATTTTTCTTTCTCTCGTCACTGCGGTTGCATATTATATTTTATAGTGTAAAATAAATAGATAAATATTCTATTACAGTCTACATAACGCCACCTAGACCCATGGTAAGCATCAACTAACTTGTGTTATGGATTCTAGAATACGGATAAACATACTTAGATACTTTTTCTGTAAAAACATACATATTATACATAGAAACACCCAGACCAATGCAATATATTCATATTGATGCACACAAATATTTGCACTGAGCGGGAATCGAACCCACGTCTCCTAGGTACCAGTCGCGTTCACTACCGCCACGCCACAGAGGTCGAAAAAAAGTGAGGAGAGTTTACTTTTTTTTGGATTAACATTATTCAATCAATCAATGCCTATCACGTCCACTACTGGACATAATCTTCTGCACATGTTAGGCAGCTTTGGTCTACTGTTTTCATGGTGACCAGACGCGTTGACCGCGTTGGACGGGTGAGTTGTATTTCGAGTTTTCCTTCTCTTGCTCTGATATCCGTTTTTATCCGTTAGTCGCCTCTAACGATACCCTTCGTATGAGATGAGTACTTCTCTTCTTTCTCCGTCATTACACAGATACATTGAATTTGTATAAGCTATTGTTACTTAGAATTTAATATTATTATTATTATATTAAAAGCATAAAAAGTTAACAAAGTTACCTGACTTTTGTCTGACTCTAATTGTCCTGTGTTATATAAGATACTGTCTATGGACGTATGGGAAATTATTGTAAATGGTGGCAATGAAACTCTCCAAAAAAATATATAAGCGTTATATTTTGACAGTACTTCTCCAAATAGCTGTCCTCATTCAGCGAAGAACTCTAACAATAACAAGATTAATATGAAAATTGCGGTATAGCAAATTCTTTTACACACTCTTATCTTTATTCCCAAGGCTTCGCACGACCCAATAACTTGAGATCATAACTTCTAGCCTAAATTAACTGTCATCCAGCAACATGCTCCACATTTCATAATCGTCTGTTCGCATTATTCGCGAGTAGATAAACAATTACTCGTATGCCAGTAGATGGTTTTATCCGTGGGCAAACATGACCAATCTAAATTCCTTAATAATGACATAACACTGATTATTTTTATACAACTTAGGTCGCAGACAAGCACGCGGCCCACCTGATGGTAAGTGGTTACCGTGGCCTATGGGCGAGTGTAACACCAGAGGAATAACACTCGTGCCGCAACCCCTGTAAGAACAGAGACATTCTGTGTCGTCAGCGCAAAAGATGTAGGATAAGCCTTTGGTTTTCCCACGGACGACACAAAACTGAGTGGTAATATTATTTTGTTTCACTATCAATAATAGTTTCTATAACCATAATGACATGTTCCACCACCCTTACGAATAAAAGTATTTTTTTTGAATATCGCTCTCAAGCGAATGACCCAGGAATACTCCTGAAGATGCCTCGTGTAGAGGCGAAACACGTGTTGAGGTTTGTCCTTCGTACTTGCGGAATAGTGCACATATACTACAACAAGTCTTTTTACTTACTTACGATATTTAGTAATAATTTGCTATTGTTATCGTTGGAATTGTTAAGCCGTGGGTGAGTGGTGGGCCCCTTCCCTCCCCTAATATATAATTTCTTAAAATACTACATCAAAATAAAAAAAAAATAAAAAAAAAACATTCAAATAAGTTTACACTTACATTACACGTGGCAATAGTTTACACTAGCACCTTATAATCGTGGGTGTCTGGAAATCATAACCGGGTTTTATTAGAAAAATATGAGTAGAAGCACGGGTTTTGAAAACGTGCTCGCTAGGCGAGACAGGCGAGGATAATAATTATGTTATCTTTACTACGATATTGTTAAATTTCACATGTGAGCGTTGAGTGGGAAATACCAGAAGCCTACACTATCCGGATATTATGAGCTTGTAGTTTTAACATGATTAAATCTACCCACGTGATATGCGGTCATAACTTTTGCTATCAATGCGTGTTTCCATTTTTTATGAGTTGCCATATTGCGATAAAACTTTAGCAACTTATTGCGGTGGAACACTCAGGACCATTTTTTTATTGCTTCCGGTTATTGGTGTTTCAATCGGGTCACATAGAGTTTATTTACGAGTTTCGTAAAATTAATAAGCGTGTGTTATGGAATTTAGAATTTTATTGTGAATATTTCCATTGCTATCAGTTTTAGTTAAGTTTTGTTGTTATATCTTCGAATATGATATCGTATGTGTGATACCGAGGTAAAATAAACCCTTCAAAACTTTTCAGGGATATTTTAGTCTCTTATGGAAGACGAAAATCTACAAGTATGACTTAACATATATAACCTATAATAAATTACGCTTGCGTGTAATAACAATTAGAACAGCAGAAACACTTAGACCAATACAAATATAAAATATATATAAATATACGAATATTTGCCCTAAGCAAGAATCGAACCTGTTCTAAGCAGTCGGATGCTTTACTGTTGTACTACGCAAACCTAAAAGGGAAGTAAACTACCTTTTGGTAGGAACAAAACTGGTTACGCACCCGAACAATCTTAACACTTGGACCCTATCACAAAAACCTCCGTGTGCCCTCATTTTAGTCACTTTTATAGATAATTTAGCCAGAAATATCATAAAGTTCCAAGAATTCACGAATACGGCCATTGAATTGTACTCTTAACAATGCAGAATTATCAATGAATGCTTGACACACCGCGACTACTCCGGCGTCACCCTTTTTGGCTTGTATGGCTTTGGGTAGGGAACCTTGTTGACCTTTAATCAAAGATGATTTTTGATACAACAGCTTTAGAATGAATAGATCGAAATTCATCAATTACTTGTGCCTTTATATTAAAATGTTTACTGTGGTACTCTTTAATGACATCGGTATAGATATTCCAAAATTTGTAATATCTTTGAAATCCTTAGAGAGGTTACCGATATGTGTTTGATTTTAACAACAAGTTCTGTCCTGTATCATTTAATTAATTCACAGATAATAATAGACTATAACTACAAAATAGCTTTATTGATTTTGACCATATTTACCCAACGCCGAACGAATCAATTGAAATATCTTTATTTACAATACCTTCAATATACTATCGGTCCGCTGCCCCGAGGCATCAAATACACAAACAAGTCCAATTCACACATTCTGTATCTAATAGACTATAATAAAATTCATTGACAGACAATCGTGCAATAATAGAATAGTTAATTTAAGATTGGAAAAATGAATGCTCAGATGAAGTTTGAAACCGCAATCAGTCCGTTTCAAGGAGAGACCAATTTTCTTTTATAGTCTCACCTCTGGCAATCATAAACCAAATACAGCGTGCGGTTTAGTCGGTCCGAGTCCGACATAGTCACCTCCATCGATTTTGGATTTTGCGCACGGAAAAAAGCATATTTAATGTTTCAAAATTTCATTAAAAAATATTGTTGTATTCTGTAGAGCGTAATAAGGTCTACGTCGTAGAAGGTAGCGTAGACCCTCTGTAGGTCGTAGCACCGTGCGTAGACAACCAATGATTACAACAATATGAACGTTCTCTATTCATATTAACAATGATCTCTCTCAAAACGGCTCTCAGTGTTTATCTCAAAATATAATTCACGTGCAGGTTTATGCGTAACGTTCTAAATTCACGTGATAAACTGTCTAGTGGTTTGGGGGTTGTGTAAGTTTCTCTGTTAATATTCAGAACACGCGTCTTAACTTAAACTAGACCAACAAAAACATCAAAGAAGTTCGGATATTCACTGACAATGGTCGCTTAGCACGTGATATTTTTGGGATAATTGCGCGGTTTTATACATCGGTGTCTGTAGTTGTCGTCTATACATATAAATCAAATTATATTGTCTGTTTGTAACGTTATAATAATAGCATAGTTCTTTAATTCGACTGCCTCTACCGTGGTAGTAGTGAAAGAGTTAGAAGACTATAAATATGTGTGAAACTAAGTATATTTATCTGTATTTTAGAACTCATAACACAAGCTTGTTAAGCTATGCTTACTTTGAATCTACACACACTGAGTCTGTGAACATAGTGTGTTCTATAATATTTATTTGCTATTTATTGTTTAATAAAACCACGGTTTCTCTATTCACGGGCAGTATGTAGTATGTCAAGTAAGCAAGTTGGTTCCAGATTCGGAACTCTAGGTATAGATATATTCTCCTTAACTCCTCTGTTCAAGCTGGGTTAGAGGTTCACACCGGTAGTATAATGATCAGTTTTTAAAACTGAGACCTCTCAGTTGTAAGACCAACTACATCAGCTACCAATGCTTGCTATGGGGTACTGACTAGATGCGGGAGCCTTTCGTACCGGCTGAAGCAGGTGATCACCGGGCACGGGTGCTTCGGGGATTACCTGCTTCTGATCTATCACTGTGATGCGATATATATGCAAATGTAAAGAAAATTATACATAGATACAATTTTTTGCACTGAGCGGGAGTCAAACTCACGCGCTGAATATACTACGATAACATCACAGATGTTGTTGGTCACGTTTATCTAAGATAATATAATTTGCCGAACGAACTTTTAGGACATCAACACAAATAACGAAGAATATACTCGTAATCTAGAGGACGTAACTCAAACTAAACCTACTTCCAAAGTGGTTTAGTAGTTTATGCTCCACGCAATCTTGGTTAAGTTTGACACGGTTCCGTTAGTGAATAGATTGCGTGACTCCCTAAAGGCATTAACGCGGCGTATCCCGGATATCCACATTCTCCAATTTATGGTCTATAGAATGAGCACGCGTCAAAATCACTTCTAATTAATAAACCTTGTTCACTACTGACCCTATTTTTGCTTACAATATTGGAACCTGAAGCAACTGTAATTAAATGAGCTAATCTTGTTTTGTATTACCTTATTTTTCACAATCTGATGAGGCCGTCAAGCTGAGCGCCAGTATTGTAGCACTGAACGTGTTTGCAATGGTGACCCTCTTTCATGAGACTTTGCCTGCAGCTTAACATCAGGCGAGGTGAAGTCAAATTCACGTGCCATAAAAAACAATCACCTACCTTCTGTGGAGGTGTTTCAGGGGCCGGAGATCGTAGAATGACATCCGTTTTACATGAGCTTAAGGGTGACGGGTGGAGCCGCCTGTCACTCTAGAAAGAGCGGACTGCAGTGGAGGCGCAATACGATCTACCCAGGGGTAGTTGAAAACAAAATAGTCCCCACACCCGAAGGAGGTCAATTTGAAAGAGATAACGCCGGTTACTATCTTAATTCCGGTAACAAAAGACCCAAATACCCAAAGTTGGTTCGGATTTGACACAATATTTCCATCTGACTCGGTCGGGGAGGAGGGGGGCGCACATTTAAAAAAGAAAGCCCTTTCATAAAAAAAAGAATCAACTATCATCTAAGATCATCACAATAAGAACTGTTATTTTTGCATTACAAACAGTAGCTATAATTATATTATTACCTATTATTTTTATGACATCATGAATTAGTATTAGAATGAATTGCAAATTACTAAGTACATTATTATTTTTGGAATTATTGTTAATTGAATTTTTATTGTAGTACATTTTTATGAATTATGGTTTTTGACATGCTAATGAGTGAATTATAAATTATGATTTTATGAATTTTGTACATTTTTAATTCATTACGTAATTTATAATGTGATGCTACTCTGTCAATATGGTTTGAATTATGGTTTTTATAACATTTAATGAATGAATTATGGTATATGTATTGTTATGAAATTTCTACAATTTTTTTTTAATTGATTATGTAATTTTTAATAATTGTGTTGCTGCTCTGTCGCATTGGGTTTGCCTGTAATGACAGAGATATGTAAGAAATAAATAAATACATTTATTTGCATTATCTTCTGCCTCCGTGATTAGCATAGACAAGGTTATATGAATTACAACTTTTTGCTCATTTGCAAATAAAAAAAAAAAGTGTAGTCTAATACCTTGTCTCCCACTTCACTCAGGGTACAACTTAATGAAACAAATCACGTGCAATATCACCTCCTAAGAGTAAACCTTTTAGTGTAGATGTGTAGGTGTATAAAAATCGTCGCATAACATAATGTATTAGAATTTCTCAGTATTTCATACTCAGATTGTTATGCGAATCTCGTATAGTGGTAACTACTTCCATTTTTTCCATTTCATATGAAATGATCGTCTTTACATATGAAATAGAAAGATGGAAACATTATCTCATTCTTAATGTTTTTTCTTAATTCTTAATTCTTTATTGCACACACAAAGTACAGAGATTATTTACATACATTTGCAAGAATTATGTACAAAGGCGAACTTAACTCACAATGAGTTCTCTTTCAGCAAACCTTTGAGTTTCAGAGGAGTATGTATCGTAATGAAGGCAGTCTGAAGTGTACGTCAAAGATAAAAATACAAGATCATAAAAATGTACCTAAACAGGTACATATATATAGACATATACATACATATCTTATTTTTTTTTTATCTTAGAAGTAGGGAATAAAATTTCATAATAATTCAGTGAATAGCAGTGACGAATTATCTTAAATACAAAATAGGCACGTGCCTAAGGGTGGAAGGGTGTGAGGGCGGAATTGGTACAATAAGAAGCAGATACACTGTGGTAGCCTTAAAGTTGGAGTTCTCTCGCTCAACGCCTGGTTCACGACAATAGTACATCGGCTCTATCCATGACTAAGTAATGCTCGAGAAAATGGTGACGGAATCAATGAGATGCTTGCCTTCGGCGCGGCACTCTCAATGTTTAAACCGCCCTTGTTTAATACATAAGGAACTGATAAACAAATCAAAATTTCCTTCTATTAAGATCATTGTGTTTGGGTTGTCTTAGTTTAGTATTTTATCCAGTTCTATGAAGTTAAAGCTGTCACCATTCGATATTGAACATACTATATAAAAATTCCTCGTTGACATATATGTATATGAAGACTAATATTTGCACTGAGCAGTAGCACTAGCATGAACTCCTATCGAATTCGTAATGTAAAAGTTTCGAGAGAACGGAGCATTGTGATTGGCAGTCTGCCTCTTGTGAACCTGTGTGCGTGTGTAGCCCGCCAATCGCAATGCTCCGTTAAGTCGATACCTTTACATTACGAATTCGATAGTATTTCGTGCTAAGGCTACTGGAGTGGAACCTGCGCCCCCTTGCGTAGCAGTCGAACGCACTACCACTAGGCAACACCACTAGGTACCACCCTGCCCGTCATGTCTCGGGAAGAGTTAACAATTCTAACACCTCACTCTATGGGTAGCCCTTGTGACAACACCTCAAAACAAAATACATCCACCGGTGCTTGCCCTGTAAGAACAGATACACATACTTTGAATAAGGGCAAGACAGTTGTTTATTGTGATGAGATCGGTAGGGGCCTGGGCTGTCATTTGGGGAACCAATTTGGTAATTCAGTCATGACTCATTCGTTTCCTGGGGCCTCCTACTCCCAAATAATTGATAGGGTTCTGTCTAGTACACATTGTCCACATACTACACTGGTAATATTTATTGGCAGAAGAGGTGCTGCAAATATAACCAATTTCATTAGATTCTATGATCAACTGACAAAACTACAAGTCAAACAGGTAATATTGTGTGCACTACCTTATAGTAAGGGTCTTACAGATGCAGAAAACAATGTCAGATATAATATAAACAGGAAACTGCATACACTGACTACCTATGGTAGGAACATAGATTTATTTGACTGTAACTTTGTATTACAGAATAATTTTATTTTGACAAGAGATAGTTTTTCACTATCACAATTTTTACAGCGACAGGTTGCAAATTTATTGGGCAACTTTTTATTTAACATAGCCAATTTGGCTAATATAACAGCTCCTATTGAGCTTAACAATTATTGTGACGTTGACGTTACTGACAGTATGGATAGGGATATCCAAAAAAAAAACTAAATCACTTGACAACAGATAAAAAAACATCTTGCAACTTTTCTCACACGTCCGAATGTAGCGGACATGCTAAAGCGGCTTTTGAGGCAATTGAGTTGTGTAATAATGAAATTGTCTTAAAGCCTAAATGTAATTTTAAGACTAGAAATACATTATTGTACCTGGTGCACCAGAACGTCGAAGGACTAATAAATGGTAAAGAATTGGAATTGGAGTTGCACATGACCTTGAATAATATAGATATTTTTTGTGTAACAGAACATTGGTTAAAAGACCATCAGATCATGTTCAACTTCAAAAATCACCAGGTAGCAAGCTCGTTCAGTAGAAAGAATTTCAATCGTGGAGGCTCCCTAATTATCATTAATAAGAATATAAAATGTAAGGAGCGTAAAGACATAGTAAGCCTCTCTATTGAGCGAGTGATTGAGATGGCTAGTATTGAGTTTGAGCAGTTCATTGTAATAAGCGTATACAGTCCCCCGGACGCGCCCTATGCAAGATTTGAAGAGAGGATGGAAGAAGCGCTTTTTAAATGCCGTTACTCGAAGAAATCAATAATTGTTTGTGGAGACTTTAATGTCAATATTTTAGAAAATACCTTAGTGCCAATAGAGAAAAACAAAATGTTGAATCTGTTTAAGTCCTTTAATCTTATTAATATGTTTTTGGAACCTACTAGAATAACAGCAGCTAGTGCCACATGTATTGACAACATTTTCACAGATATTAGACCAATCGACAAACTTATTGTGGATGCCGTGCATTCGGATCATCGTGGTCAATTAATAACCTGTGAAAGAAATATTTGTAAGGCTAGTAAAAAAGACATTAAATTTGTACCGATTAACCAATATCGTTTGGAGAGTTTCAAAGAAAGTATAGTGAATAAACTACCTCACTTGCCCTCGTACACTGATGTCGAGGAGTCTTATAGTAACTTAATCAACCTAATCAATACTGAGTTTGGGAGAATTTTACCTCAAAAACATTATCGATTGGTAGCCGTACGGTTTTCAGCGACTGGGCGACATCAGGGTTATATAAAAGCAGGAGGAGATTGTATGAGCTGTATTCTGAAAAATCATACAATTTCAGCCCTGCTTTTCAGAATTATGTAAAAAATTACTCCAAAACATTTAAGCGAGCCTGTTCCTTGGCAAAATCAATTTTCATTAAAAACAAAATATCGAATTCTGCGAATAAAATTAAAACAACTTGGAACATAATAAATTCTGAATGTGGGAGATCTTCATCATTTGTAAGAGATTTCCATTTAAAAATAGATGATCGCCATGTCACGGAGGATTTGGCAGTTGCGACAGAGTTTGAAAGTTTCTTCACAAACATACCTTTATTAACAACAAAAACTCTTCAGTCGTCTGCTGCATCCGCCGAGTCATTGCTTACGGATTCATTTTCCAAGTGTAAGGATACTTTCGTATTCTCAGTTGTTAGTAGCTACGACATCACAAAAGCCTTTAAATCTATTGATATTAAAAAGACCGCGGATCTATGGGGATTATCTGTCAAAACTGTATCAAGTATTATTGATGTCATTGCTCCCCACCTAGCAACTGTGTTTAATGATTGTATTAGTAGCGGCATATTTCCTGATTTAATGAAACATAGCAAAGTCATACCTTTGTTCAAGGCTGGCAGCGCCACAGACCCCTCTAATTTTCGACCCGTTTCAGTGTTGCCGACCTTGAGTAAAGTATTTGAGAAATTAATTCTGGGGCAGATGCTGGCGCATTTTGGTGAAAACAAATTGTTTCATGATAAGCAGTTTGGGTTTACTAAGGGGCGTTCGACAACTGATGCTGGAATAGAATTATTAAATTGCATTTATAAGGCCTGGGAGGATAAGCATGATGCATTGGGTATCTTTTGTGATCTATCCAAGGCTTTCGATTGCGTCCACCATGATACGTTAATCAGGAAATTAGAACATTATGGGATAAGGAACAAGGCTCTCGAGCTTCTGACTTCATATTTGAACAATAGAATTCAGAGGGTCGACGTTAACGGTACACGCTCAGCAGGGTCTGTGGTTTCTATGGGCGTTCCGCAGGGGTCGATACTTTGACCATTTTTATTTTTAATTTATATTAATGACCTCCCCTACTACGTAGGGGATAAAAATAATATTGTTTTATTTGCTGACGATACTTCGTTAATATTTAAAATTAAAAGACAGTTACACAATTATGACGAAGTGAATAGCACAATCTCAAGAGTGGTTCATTGGTTTAGTACAAATAATCTTTGCCTTAATGGTAACAAAACAAAATGTATAAAATTTACACTACCTAATGTTACACAGGTGGAAACCAATGTACAGCTCAATGGACAAGTGTTGAACCTTGTGGAATCGACAGTGTTCCTAGGCTTAAGCATCGATGCTAAGCTGCAGTGGGGAACACATATTGAAAAAATAGCCAGTAGGTTAAGTTCGGCTTCGTATGCTGTAAAGAGAGTAAGGACTTTAACAGACGTGGATACGGCTAGAATAGTTTATTTCAGCTATTTTCACAGCATTATGAGCTACGGAATTCTCCTTTGGGGTAATTCCGCGGATCTAAATGCAATATTCGTTCTTCAAAAACGGGCTGTGCGAGCCATTTATAATTTGGGCCCAAGAGTCTCCCTCAGAGATAAGTTTAAGGAAATAAACATTCTTACCGTAATCTCACAATATATATTCGAAAACTTGATGTATGTTAGAAAAAATATTACAAACTTTCCAAGAGTTTGTGATAGGCATAACCTAAATACCAGACACAAAAATAATCTCGTTGTCTGTGATAGTAGACTCCACAAAATTTCAAATTCTTTTCAGGGTAATTGTATACGCTTTTTTAATAAGCTCCCCTATGAAATTAGAGATTTGCCTATCAATAAGTTTAAAAATTTAGTAAAAAATAAGTTATGTCAAAAAGCTTACTATAAAATCCAGGATTATTTGGATGATAAACAAGCCTGGAAATGAACTGTTCACTCCACTTGCTACTCAGCTAAATTTTGTATCTAGACTAAGTAAACTATTGTAAATAGACCAAAAAAAAAAAAAAAGAAAAGCCCGCTGAGTTTCTTGCCGGAGTCTTCTCAGGTCGGGGCCGCGTTTCGAACCGGTGGTCCATTTGCATTTGATAAAATATTGTTTGTATTGACGTTTTGTAAGTGCCGTTTACTGGTCTATGCAGAATAAATGATTTTTGATTTTGATTTTGATTTTGATTTTGAACAGGCGTTGTTAGGGTAGAGAAGAGTAATATTCACTCACGCGTTGTTACGTGACTTGTGAACATTATTATTCCTTTGACCTTTAGGAATAGGCGTATATTTGCATAAAATAATAAATTAACATGTTTTACATCTGCCAGTCACCCATGATAGACTAGGTATACATTTGTTAAAGAAGATAGAGGTACAGTCATCGATGAAAGTTCTGATGCAAATTTTTCTTTCGTAGTTTTGTGATCCAGTTCAGAGTAATCGATGTACCAATTGCCAATACAATAATGAAAAAGTACTCTTCAAGATGTTAATTGGTAGTAATTGTGTGGCTAAGCACGTAATTAAATTTACACTGCATGGCAAGCAATCGGGTCAAATTTATTTTCGGCATACCCGTTTTTTTTCAAAATGCCTGATTGGCGGCAATAGGCTCGGCCCCTATTAAGTGTGACCAAAATTCATAGTTGGCGAATGTGGGTGTTTAATACACCTATGCCTACCCCTTTAAGAATTACGAGTCTGAGCATATATGGGTGATCATGTCGATGATGACGATATTTGAGTATATATAATATTTAAAACCCCGAGATTGTAATAGAAGGTTTAGGAACTAAGGCGATCACTAAACTATATAATTTTGTTATCGATTGTACTTCTGTAACTCCTTAGTAGAATGCTAATTCAAATACCACCTACTTATCACATTATGCCTAACCTTTTAGTTATTAATACTAACCTCTTCATTTCTGCCTGTGATAAAATGATCAGAATACACAAATGTTTTCTTGATAAAACTTAGGTGGTGGGCAAGGACACGGCCCACCTGATGGAAAGTGGTTACATGGTCGGCAGCACGAGTGTGATACCCCTGATGTAACCAATTTACATCAGGTGGGCCGTGAGCTTGTCTGCCACCTAAGTGGTATAAAGAAGCGGGAACGCGATCAAAATTTAACAAGGGCATCGGTTGCTACAAAATAATTTCTTTTGACGCCAAGAACTATAATGTCTGATAGCAGCTCGAACTAGCTCGATCGAGGATAGGTCAAATAAAATCTTGCCAAACTAACTATGGACTGAAGATTAGGGATATAAAGTTTGAGTTCGTGCTTTTTAAGGTTCAAACGAACCTACAAAAATATTTTACCTATAAACATAGTCCACAGCTATCACAATAGTATAAAATAAAGTCGAGTTCTCTGTCCTTATAACCCTTTGTATGCTTAAATCTTTAACACTACGCAACGGAATTTGATGCGGTTTTTTTAAATAGATAGAATGGTTAAAGAGAGGATGGTTTATATGTATATAACATCATGCTACGACCAACAGGTGCGGAGCAAGAATGGAAAATGATGCAAAAATGGGGTGACGCAGACGAAGTTGCGCGTCTCAGCTAGTACTACATAAATATTATATCAAAGCTTATGTCATCGTGGAAAAATAAGGATTTATTATGTAATATTGAATGTCTTCTGATTAATGTTCTGAAAAACAATTTATTTCGAGATCATTGTGTAATCGCTTGCAGGTGTGTTGTGGCTGAAATAGTATTAACGATAAGCTGAGGTAATTTTGTTCTTTATTTAAAAAATATACCAGATCGATAAGACTCGCTCATAAAGACTTAATATCATTTTGTTGAGTGAATTCTGAACTTAGTTTAATCAAAATCGCTTACATGCAATTGTCGTTTTAGAATGAAAATCGTACGTATGAAATCGATATTTAGGTAGAGCTTTGTGATGTTCCACCAGATACAAAAACCAGTGTCCTATAAAGATTTTCACTACAGTTTCATATATGGCCGTAGTATTTTCAGACATCTTTACAAACATAGGGTAAGGGAGTCAACTTAAAAGTGATGTCCCCGGGTCGGTCTGTGTTGAGAGATATGTTGTGTATTATCTAACCTCCGGCAATCAACCATAGACGGCGTGTATTTTAGTCGATTGGAGTCCGACATAATCACCTCCACCGGATTGGGTATCCGTGGGGATTTTGCGCACGATAATAAAAAGGGCATCTTTACAAACATTTCGGTGTTATTGATTTGATTGTTAAGATGTGTACATTGTATTTAGTTGTATATATTTTATTTGTATTTTAAAATTATCTTGCATATATTTTAGCATGTGTTTAATTTAATTAGCACAACATGTTCATAAAAATAAAGGTACGAAATTAGATATCAGGATATCACGGATAGATAATTTCAACGTGTATGTAGTTAATCAACAAAACTTTCACTTATTTATTTAACTTCTATGTTCCATTCCAAAATCGAAATTTAAAAGTCATTTCCACTTCACCCAGAATTCATGATGAGAATTTTTTTGAGCAATTTATGTAGTAGTGCTTCATCATTCTCTGAACCTTTTTCCAACTCAGTTGGGGTCGGCTTTCCAGTCTGACTGTGATGCGGCTGAACTTCGATGATATTTTCCGTGAAGCGACTGCCATCTGACCTCCACAACCAATGGTCTTGAAAATACCTTATTAATTAAACTGTGAAAGAATCATTATTGTTGCAATCACCCGCCTACTTCTCAATTAAAAGGTTAAGTTAAGTTCCTCTAGGAAACAATTATCCTAATTACCTACGGATATTAATTAACTGCCTTACCGTCAGTGTTCATTAGGGCTTGCAAAGGTTAGAGTCACAAAAGTCACAGTTATATACAAAGGTTAGTAAATAATAGCATATACATGTATTTATTAGTAGTAGAAGAAGTATACAGAGATTCATTCACTTTTTGGTCCCATATTTTTTTATATCACTTAAGTATTATTTTCCCACACTAACATGGATAGAGCTGCTATCAACCATTATCGTTTTTGGGGCCATAAGAAAATTAGCACTATTTTGAAACACCTGATGCCCGTGTTAAACTTTTTTTGTACCACTTAGGTGGCAGATAAGCACACTGTCCACCTGATGGAAAGTGGGTATCTTCACCTATGGACGTTTATAACACCAGGGACATCACCACTCGTGCTACTATCCCTATAGACACCTCGAAATATCCTTCTTGAGGATTCAGAGAGCTTCTGCGTCACCAGAGTGGAGGGAATAAATTGATCTTCCCACTGACATCACAAAAAATCTCCAGTGAGCTCTGGTTACCCTACTCATTGCCGGGAACGTAACTCATTATTATTATTGCTGCGGTATTCTGTAGGGCACTTCCCCAGTCGAACAACGAACACATAATATGAGAGAAGGCTATTGATGGTTAACCCACTTTATCATGGGCAATATGTTTACTGTTCGGCGTGGAACAGTCTCCTTTCTTTCAACTCCTACGCCATTCCACGAGGACGGTATTATATTAATGTCAGTAACTAGCCGTGTTCCTTTGTTTCACCAGCATTAATGAAAGTGACATCTTCGAATCGAAAGTAGTTTGTACATGTTCGAAACCTTTAGCAAGTAATTCAATAATGATTTAATCTATTCCTACTGCCATATACCAAGATTGAATCGATTTATGTAGCAATACTTTTGTTTAAATCAATCTGCAGTGACCAATTCTGTCAATTAAGAAAATGCTTACCACATTCTATCAAATATCAAATACCGTATTCTACAATGATGTTATAAAAATAAAGGTAATATCATTGATATTCTAGTAATTTACAATTTTCAAAAGATGAAGTTTGATATATTTTATATAGTGATCGTTTTTCAAATTAGATGGCATTGAATTACGAGAATTCAATTTAATTTGATTTTGACATGAAATGAAATGCTAATATGTAATTGAATCTTTATAAACCAGCAAAATTTATTTGCAGATAAAGGATCTATGACAAACATTATACACAACAATGAACTACATGCACTGTAATTCTTTGATAACAAACTGGTCGTCATAATTCGTGTAAAAATATAAATAAGCCCTGAAATAGAAACGATTACATTGAAGTGAATAATTATCTACAATCATTGTATCTATTAGTTTATTGTGGTTGTGTGGTGGCCGCGCAATGGCGGCTGCGTGCGGCGACAGAGTCAAGTGGGCGCTCTTCGGTATCGCCTCAGTACTTCAGACCGTTATAAATAGAACCATCAGATTAACCACTACAAACATTCATCACTTTTTATTAATATTTTTAGTACTTACATTTATTAATAATTCTCTAATTTACGATAGACGTTAATTCCTTTGAATCGCGCGTTTCAGGAAGTGCTTGTGGAAAATTTTGACTATATTTTTTTTCATAAAGTGTTGAAAATTATTCATCAAAGGTTTGTGAAACTTTATACATATTTCTCATAAACGAAGGTCGTGTATAATCTTTGTGTGTACAATAATATTTGCCACATTTCTTCATGGTAATAACAGTAATGCAAGAGGAACGGAGAAACAAATAGCGAGTAGACATTGAATTTAATATTTTATTGCGAATTAGTATTCATTTAGTAGGTACATAATTAGTGTAAACATCGTCACTTATGAATTCATACAATGTCTTTGTCCCAGTTGCAGGATGAAGAAAGTTATTTTAATATTTCGCCCTTCACATCTCATCCTGGTTCCAATATTATTTATGGAAAGCGATGAAAAATTTCAATGATATTTAGGTAAACATTTTTCAATGACGTTAATGGAATACTTCGTATCAATCAAGGCTTTTCTCTGTTGAGGTTGTTGTCCAATCTGGTTCAATTTTGAAATTTTCCGTCTTACGACTTAAATCGGAACTCTACACCCCGATGCGGACTTGCCACATTATACAATTGGTTATCGTTTTGTAGAATACTATTGCTATTATATTATTATATTATATTGTCAATTATAAACATTGATCAATCTAGTCTATTATATTCTAATAGACTAGATTGATCAATATTTATAATTGTCATCTATTCACGTCTGGTATAAACGTCCGTCATAAAGGTTAAAATCTGTGTCAATTTAACCAATGTATGAGACATTGATATTCGGTCAACCACACGTCCTGATCGACTCCTGATCTCGTGGAGAGCGGACACAAAGAAATAAATTAACTGGCGTGACTAATATGGCTATGGCAGAATTTCTTGAAAAATTTGATATTGGCGTCTCGCTATCATTATATTATATTTTATATATATAATATTATAATAACACTCAACATAATATTATATGACGACTTCTGTGGCGTGGTGCTGATAGTGAACGTGATGCTACGCAGGTTGCGATTCGCTGTTACGGGTTCGATTACCGCTTCGTGAAAATATTTGTGTGCATAAATTTAAATATTTGCATTGATCTGGGTGTTTCTATGTATAATATTTATAAATTCAAAAGAAAAATGTATCTAATATGTTTATTCGCATTCTAGAATCTACAACACAGGCTAGTTAAGCTATGCATACCATGGGCCTGGGTGGCGTTATCCGAGAATATTTATTATTATTAGTATTATCACTATATTTATTTAATATTGGTGAAATTGCGGTAATTATGCTGCAGAAGCCTGCTTAAGAAGAAGTTGAAATTTCATTAAACGTTATATTGCTCTATTTCAGTTTAGAAACTGACGACCAACGAATTATGTCTTACTAGGGAGGTAGATGTAGGACTTTTTAGTGCTCAAAGTATACCATAATGATTATCATAGATGTTCATTAAATATGGTATAACAGGCGTGGTCTCAAAGGTACGAAGGGATCTCAAAATGTCGCCTCTACTAAGACAGAATCGACTTCCAATTTCTACAATGACGTAAATCACCAGCATTTTGCTGAGTAATGATTTTAAATCGTTACAACATCATATAAATGCTTATAGACCTTCATAATACTTGTAATGAAGCGAAGTTATATTTCATTGCAGTTCTATCATAAGCTGCTGGTCAGCCAATATTGTTTTACGCAAGTGTTATCTCACTTCAAAAGATAACGATAATATAATGTGTTTACCAGTTGTTCAGAAAATAACATATTCTGGAAAAGTCTACTATTATTTTTTGAGGCGTATGTGCCTCTGTACTACTATTTTCTCTTATGTATCTCAGAATAAGAAACAGATTAGGCTGATATCTACTCCTGTATCAAATTTTAGTTGATCCGTTCAGCCGTTTGGTCATAATTCTGTAACAAACGTCCAAATATCTTCAAGTATCCTATCCAATCCTACTTACTATTTTAATGTAAAAGTTTGTGAAAAAATTTTCGCTATAATACCTAACGGATCTAGCGAAAATTTGGTATAACCTGGAACAACACATGGACTACACTTTTAACCCGTGATAATATTTCCAAAGACTGCGGGAATGAGATGAGATGAGAAAATTCCACGTACCACATGGGTACAACCGCGGGTATCAACTAATTTATAAATATGATAGAAATGTTTACACTATTCTTTACATTATTATACATATATTTCTAAGTTATCTTGTTATTTATCAAACTTATAAGCACAGAGACCACCACCTCTTAAAAGTAATTTTTATTTCAATATTACTTTACTTCCATATCGAGATATTTGGATAATCTGTGCCCGTCGGCACACACAGGATACCAATGTTATATAGTTAACATGGATCAAACAGTATCTTTTACTGCAGTGAATACATTTATTTGTTTATGTTTTAGAACTTACACTTGTAAAAGATACATTACGCAAATATAAATGGAGGACAATCACACTATGAAAGTAAAGTAAGATTTAAATAATATCCCTTTTAAGAGACGTTGATGAAGTTCCTGCTTATTTATAGCTGGTCGGGTCATCTACATTGAGAAAAAAGAGTCACTCAACAGCCACTAGGCCAAAATAACGTTCAACTCGAATCCAATAATGCCACAATAGCATCGGTATTGCCTGTGGTAACGTTTATAAAGATAAATCGGTTGAAGTTAATAATGAGTTCACTTCGGAATGAACCGACTAGGGTAGGACATTCACCTTACAGGAGTTCGCAGTTTGACTATCTGCGGTTTGTGTTCCTGCGGTGAGAACGATCTCTAGAACCTTATATATGTCAATAGTTGAGTTATTGTAGTGGTGAGAGGGTGGCAGGTGAGCGGTTACTGTGCTTTAGACACACTTACTACGTTAAGTTTTAGAGGCAAAGGAGGAGGGAAATAATAAAGGGGAGAGTGGGGAAAAGAAGACTAAGATTTTATATTTGATTCTTCTTGGATTCTTCTTCATGCTAGCGTTACTCCCTGTCACATCTGAAGTTTTCACCTAGAGTCTTTTTTAAAAGTCTAACTGTCACTTCGATATTTTGTGATGCGACTGCCATATGACCTTCACAACCCATTGGTGATATCGAAGCATTGTAGTTAGATCAGATCTAGGGGCTTCATTACCCGTAACAACTGCCACAGATGCTAGTATAACAATAGGAATCAACGTGCAGTTTTCTCCGATGAACGACCACACATATTCATGCATAAAATATTTTCATAAAGCGGGGATAGAACCTGCGCCCCCTGCGTTCGCGTTCGCTACAGTCATGCCACAGAGGCTATCAGGTCAGGTATTTGAATTATTCTATTTTATTCCATCAAACACTAAACCAGTATTAGTTCCACGTAACAACGCGGCTTCTCTAGTTGGATCATATTGTGTGGAAATGAAGTCGAAAAATCGGAATACATTGTTTACGAGATATCTCACTTGTGCATTTAATCTCGACTGACGTCATCAATACGGCGCCTAGTGACAACTCACTGATAGTAAGTACCTACCGGGTAATAGTGAAAAACCTTTTCCCCCTGTTATCTGTACTACTGGTATAGTCCACTTGAACACCTAGCTGAATAGTACCTAGACATGTCCACTTAGAGCACCTATAAAAATTTTGCTGGTGCTATTCGGGGATTCTGCTCAAATAAATTGTGCAGTTATTGTTTTTAACTGAAGCTATTTGGACTAGTAAAGTGTAATAATGAACAACAATATAACAAACACTCCTTACTTGTTATTACTTGGTTACTTGACTAGTACTACTAGGTTACTTGAAATTTTATAATATTCATTATTCCAAAATTCGATAAAAAATTTATGAGGATGACTAAATATTTTTTTTATGCCACTTAGGTGGCAGGCAAGCACACGGCCCGCCTGATGGGAAGCGGTTACCATGGCCTATGGACGATTACAGTGCTGCCTACCCTGTAGAAACCTTCTAATGCCCTTCTGAAGAACTCCATATTGTAGTCGCTTGAGAAAACCACGGCAGGGAGTGCATTCCACAGCTTGAGCGTGTACGTGATAAAACTCCTTTCATACCGCACAATAATTCAGTTTCGTTTTAAAATATTAGCCATAGATGGCGTAATCCACGTCAATGTTCGTACTTTGTCAATAATATTTAATCAAGAACACCTTCTAGACTATGTCCTCGTGATGTTCTTGATTAGGTAGAATAATTTTAGTACTCTATTGAGATAGAAATCATTTAGAACGATGACTGTAAGCGGTTTTATCGTCGTGATCTATCGGGCATTCTACCAAGAACGCATGTTTGAATAAATTTCAGATTTTAAAGCAGCAGACAGAGGTCAACAAGATATTAGTTGTGATATATTTGACTTCATCAGTATGTACCTTAGCCTATAAGGTACCATATTTTAGCAATCGCGCCTAGTATATTATAATAGTTTATAAGTATTTAAAAGTTATGTTAGTAACGTTCCCTGTAACCTCAATTATTTAATTTAATTCTTTGTGAAACAAACATTGTGGTGATTCATCTCTATAGGGTTACTCTCATCTACATTTAATATGACCTTTGGGGTCCAGTTAACCTCTATCGTAAAGCGTAAAGCGCGATTCACACATAGCGCGGGTGCAGTTCGGGCACAAGTGTTTTGCCATCCATGCCGTTTTTTTCAATAAGTTATTTATTTACTTTATTTGTAAGCGACGATGGATCGCAAAACGACTCGTGCCCGACCTGCACCCGCGCTATTGTTCATCGCGTTTTAGTCAATGCACCTTTTTTGTTTTACCGTGCGCAAAATCCCCACGGATACCGCCCCCACCAAAGTCGATGAAGGTGATAATATCGGATTCGAACCGACTAAAACGCATGCCGTCTATGGGTCTTTGATTGCCGGAGGTGAGATTATACAAGACATATCTCTCAGACGATGCACCTGCTGAACAATGGACTTTAGGTCGTGAAAATTGATAAACTAATAAGCGATCTCCATAGTGAAAAGTTTGAACACAAAGAATAAAGTCGTTATGAAAACAAATTATCAGATACTATTAATATTTCACTACTATCAAAAATTCCCTTCCTTTAAAGATTCTTCGAACCGCCTTAAACATCTTGGAAGAATGTGTTATATACACAACATATTTCGCCGTATATACACCGCCACCACTGTTTTCCAACTCTACATACACATCATGTTTATGTGATGAGAATGTTTTAAGCTATTATTCATTGATAACTCAAGGGCAAGCTAATTATATTCGCATGACAAATATTAGTTTAATTTAATGGATTTTTGAAGCGAGTACTATGCCAACTTTTCCTTTAAATATAGATCGGTAAAGGCAACATTCGTATCGAGTACGAGATTTGAACCTGCGATCATCCCTTAACTGTGTTAATACAGTAACTGAATTCAGTTCAGTTCATCAGTTCAGGTCCGGGTATAATTGTAACATAACATAGCATAAACTCACACTTGTATCCCCGAAGAGGTAGGCAGACGTGCTAGCACCCACATTCCGCCAGTTTATGTTCAGGTCCCAATGTAATAGGTGGCGAGTTTATTGCCATTAACCGGGCACTTATAAACCTGCGATAAATATACACATAACTTCGAAAATCATCGAAAGGTCATTGGTGTGTGCCATGGTAAACCTGGGATCGAACCCAAGACCTCGTCTCAGCAGTCCATTAGCCATACCACCGCGGTTCTTTAATGTGAATTATTATATATTGGTATAATTGTAGATAGGTATATATACTCAGTTTCCTCTGCATATCCCAGACTCGTGTCACAATTTTGGGTCAATTCCAAACGTTGCTAATTCTCTTTTAGAATAAATGATCGTGTTTATATATTGCCAAAGTATTTAGTATAATTGCCTCTGGTATTTAGGCAACAAGAATTTGATAGACCGCAATAATATACAAAACTTCTGAATCTGGACGAGTAATTTGTATCACTATATTATATTACTAGTTGTTGCCCGCGGCCCTCGGATCGTAGCGTGATGATATATAGCCTGTGTTACTCCTAGATATTGTAGCTTTAGATTAGTGAAAGAATTATTGAAATCTGTCTAGTAGTTTCGGAGCCTATCCGTTACAAAAAAAAAAAAATCTTTCGTCTTTATAATCAATCAATCAGCCTATCGCACTGCTCCCTATCCTCCGCCTACCGCATCCCGTCTGTCCCAGCCTCCCTCTTAATAATATTAGTTAGTGTAGAAATATATTTAAATATATCTGCATGTAAGTTTTATTTATTTTGATTATGTAAAGTGATTTAATATTTGCGCTAAAGAACAATAATTATATTCAAAACATACACAAACAACTATATACCTAGATTAAAGAAAAAAAACTAAAAGGCTCCATAGAATTCCTCCAATAATGTTATATGTTTTGATTATTAAAATAGGACACTGGACAGGTATAATAATCCACATTTGTGATATAGGCATGGATATTAGACTAATTTATTATTATTGGTTAAGTCTATATGTATAATATATCTGAAGTCACATGTGGCAATCAGTTTTAAGTTCATAAGTGAGCCTGTTGCCGTCAACTGTGAAACTTTTCACACTTTTTAACAACCAATATTATTATTAGAAGCTGCACAAATTACCGCTGTAACATTGAGGTATAATCTCACATTCGATTATTTGCATTACTTCAATTGTAATGCAAATAAACGAATGATTCAGAAGTATGATCATACTACAATGTAAATATAGATACCTATTGTATATCTCGTTCTAATAGAAGGTTACTCGGTGATGTAACATGATGACGTGGACTTTGCTTTGTTTGAAAATATTTCACTTGTTTAATATGTATAGCATATTAAAATGCATAGCTTTCAGTCAGAGTGCAGGCATTATACTACTAGGCATTGGACTATTGAACCCTCCAATGCCTATATAAGAGGCAAGGCAAGGGTTCAATGTTACTACCGTTGTGACACAGCTTACTTGCTTACTGCTATATGCTACAAACACACGTGCACAAGTGTGAAGACACGTGTATCATATGACGTTTCACAACACAATTGTGAGGAAAATAATACTAAAAATCATGTTATTTATGTATTTAAATCACAAATTAATCAGTTTCCTGTGCGCGAATATCTAACGATGGCGATCGGCCATACACTAAAATTATGAAGTTTTTTTTCTGGTTTGTATATTATGACTGTAAATTTTATTTATTAACCACGTTCAAGCTGAAATTATCTATTCACATAAATAGAAAGTTGCAAGCAAGAGGTACGAGTATATGAATTTCTTTGAACACAATCTTTTTTGTAGCGAATCTTTTACAACAAAGCAAGTCATCCACTAAAATTATTATAAAATACTATAACTCACTTGTCAATATTAACATTGAAAAAGTCACAGTTTCATTATAGGCGTGATTAAGCACCGAATTGCAGTTTGTGAGCAAGTGTGTTGAAAAGTAATTTAGGTACTTTGCTAACTTTAAGACTTACCTGCTATTTACTCATTCGACGTGATTTTAACAATAAAAGTATTATCTACCACCTGTCCAGGAAACGCGTAAATAGTATAAAAGAATGGCAAAAGCCCTGTGTGTGTTGCCAATACCGATAAACAATTTACACAAAACTCATAAAAGAAGATGTTTCAATAAATATACTTTAAACGATGGTAACACTGATCAGCAAAGTAATAATAATGAAAATATATAATAGGATTACAAAAGTATATGTTTCAAAGTAAACATTGTACAACATGAGTCTGTTTACTTTCAATGTAAACACAGACACAATATCTTATTATATACGGTTTGTTTTCGTTTTGCAGGCTTACTTCGTTATTTGAAACTTAAAATATGTTCAAGATAAGCATCATTCTCATAACAAAAAACTTGTACACACTTTTAATTACAAATACTAAATATACAAATACATAACTCAAGGAAAGTGCGGATACATCTTTTAAAAACATAAAGGACTTTATTTTGTTTTCATATACAAAAGTGTAACACGAAAAAAGCATGTAAACTTCCTAATAATATCCTTTTTATTGAATCACAAGTCAAGTTATAAAAATAAAACGGATTATTCGTCGCCCACGATATTCGACCAAGTCTGAATCATACGACAAAGTAGTATGTCGCTTTAGCAAATGAGTTTCCAGGTATTTTATAATTGCATTTCGATGACACAGAGTATTACACTGCTCGAGTGCTCGTAGCTAAGTGAGATTAGTCGTTTTTCTTGAAATATGTTCAACCAATTCAGTTCTTTAAAGTTCTTTATTTTAAATTAATTACTAACCATTAGGTACACACCTATTTTTAGATACCAATCTCAACGGAGTCGGTGAGAGAGGTAATATGACGGACTCGGACCGACTAAAACGCACGCTGTCTTTGGCTCTGTAGTCACCGATGGTGAGATATTAGCGAACATTATGCCTTTTTTTCGTGCGCGAAATAATTGTATACCAAACCCACCGGAGCTGAAGAGAGAGGTTATGTCGGACTCGAACCGATTAAAACGCACGCCGTCTTTGGGGCTCTAGTCGCCGGAGGTGAGATAGTAGCGAACATATTCCTCGCACCCCGCTGACCCGTGAGCGAACATATCCTTCGCACTCCGTCAGAACAAAGCCCTCTATTTCGAGATAAGCCCTTCGTGTGTAGGGTGTAGTGTGATCACAGTGTCCCTATATACATGGAACCATGTATTTTACCATCGTTTAGTGATATTATTAAACTGGAAAAGATTTTTACTATTTCTATACGGGGTATAAGGGGAACGCTCCCGAAGCCGAAGGCCCCTGGTAGTACTCATGGTACACAACATATTGGCATGAAAAAAAATTACGGCAAAGCAAATTTTTTTTTTGAAACTAAAAGTTATCCTGTAAGACTCTTAGATGCCATTTTAAACCAAATATAGCCCGCAAGCGCTTTAACTATGCGACACAGATTCTTAAAATATCTGTCGAGTTTTTCCATACAGCTATGCCGCACCAATAATAGACTACGTGAGCTTTATAAAATGTGAGTCGTTTTCATTCAAGTTACCATCCTAAATTTTTCTTAGTGCAAAAACTTGTAAAAGAAGTACCCTTAGTATATAGGTATGTTCGATAGCTATTAAAAATGTTACCTGTTAAAATAACCTGTAACATTCATTATATAAAAATGAAATAATTATGATTATATTTTCGATGTGTGTATGTGTTTTATTGTTCTTTCAAGTGACCAATTTGTACATTTCTCTTAATATTTTTGTAACAACTATCATTTCTGAAATATAAACCTGAATTCCAAGAAGCTGAATTGTAATTTTTTTAGGACAGCTCGCAAGCTTCAAAATTGAAACGACTGTTCCATAAAAAGTTTACATAAGGTAAAAAAAAAAACATTTAGTATGACCAAAAAATGACACCATGTTTTAAATTTATTGCGGACAATTAAAGGAAATGGTTTATTTCAGCGTTTGATATACGTCGCCGCTCTAAACACGAGACGCATACCGGCCGGCGGGGCGTAGCGGCGTCCGGCGCTCACCGGTCGTTCCACTCCGGTGTGAATGCCGGATTCTTCCGCGACAACTTAATCTCGGTATCTTAATTTGTTAGGCGCCCGTTGGAATCTTGGTATGTCAAGTGCGCGGTCATTCACCTCACCTGCTATAATTATGAAGGTATTGGTTCAACATGCCATTTATACATTAAGCTTAGTACTTAAGCGATTCTATTGTGTGAATAAATTACGATACGGCTTGAAATAAAGTTCATTTTGTTAATGTTTCTAAAATTAAATCTTACTTGAGATACTGACCTAATTTTCACAATACTGATAATTGTGGTGTCGTGTGTGCTACTATAAAGTAAGAGTTTGAACGATACAAGTATGCACGATATCTGTAGATGGATGACAGTCTGGGTCAGCCGGGGTGTGAAGATTAAGCCAGAGGCTACCCCACAATCAGCAACTGATGGCCCAAGACGGTTTTGGTCCGCCACTGATTTCGCCGGGACACGCAAAAAAAGGATAACGGTCTGGCTATTCATAGAAGTTTGGTCTGCCACGGTAAAAGTTTGTTAAAAATCACGCCACAGACAGGTTCAAAATCACGCAACTACTCGATGGAGGTTCTATTTTCGGCCTGGCTAGATGTAACATTCATAAGATAATTAACATAATAGCGTAAAAAGTGAAATATTTCAAGTCTTATTCACTATTTCAATTTTTCTGGGATGGCTTCATTTCTCTTTAAATAAATATAGGCACGCGGCTTATACTGGTTGAAATGAAATTGATAATTTAGAAGTTGCGTACGTAAGTACAAAATACAGTTTGAGAAAGTTAGGTATCATGAACAAAGTGCAGATACATACTGCAAGGAACATGAGGAAACGATAAAACACGAACTGTGCGAGGATCTCGCGTTTGGAATAATAAGAATGAAACTTCTCGGGAAGAGCTACCCCAAACCAAAGGATTACATTGCATCTACAATTATGAGGCCCTAATTCTATTGAGAAGGCTATCCCTCCGCAAACGTAGGGACCAGGTTGGGGTCAACAGAAAGGAACCAATAAGGGTTGAAGATTCCGAAATAGCTCCAGAGCATGCATCCCAAAACAAGAAAGATAACATAAAAAGTTTAATCATAAATGGCGGTGTGTAATTTTTCCTTGAATATAAAATAAAAGTATTATTTCACTGTTACTTTTAAACTATTGCGGCGTTTATTCATAGTGTTTATATTTTTCGGGACTTTACGCGATATATTTACCACCCGAAACGTGGACAAAAGTAAGTGGTCAAAAAAAAAATATCGCGTGAAATCCCGAAAAATATAAACACTATTATTTCACTGTATTCTACTTAACTTTACACTAATACTAATTTCTGTAGAAATACTAACTTGTACGACCAGTAATCTGCCCGTCTGTAGACAACAATACTTGGAGTGTAATTGACCGAATCCGCCCTAATTCTTTTGTGTTTCCCCAGACACACTTTACCTATACAGTGGTGACTTAAAGAATGGAGTCATGTTTATATAAACATAAGTCAATGACCTTACAGTGCATTGACTGTAGATGAGGTAAAAATGTTTCCATATTGACGCTTAATAGACAATTTTAAATTGTTTATAAAGAATATACACGTTCAGGCTGTGGTTTTTCCAAATAAATACAATATGGGGTTCTTCAAGACAGATATTAGAAGGTTTCTACAGTGTAAGTAGCACAGGTGTTACGGTATTGCAAGCGTCCATGGGCCAGGCCACGGTGACCACTTTATATCGGGCTTATCTGCCACCTAAGTAGATAGTATAAAATACTTTATTGAGCACAGTAGCTTATTTTTAATATGTTAACCAGTGAATCAATAAATTAGCTCATTGCTAGACATAGACCTTTCCCAATGTACGCCGTTACTAATGATAATTCAGGCTGTCCCAGTCGCTTTTTTAAGTCGTCAGCCCATCTTATCTTCCGTTTGCCTTCTCACGGTCTCCTCAATGACTGATTTCCTCCAGCGGCTGTCAGTCATTTGATAGTTGTGGCGAGCCCACTGATTCCTTATTCTGCGTATGTCAGTGACAGTTCTTTGTCGGATGACATCAATACGAATTTTAAATGAAGATTCTTTTTACCATAGGTTGCATAACATGTTTTATTTCCAAAGAGTCATTATAGTTTAGATAACACACCGAGTTGGTGTAACCTCAATATCGTATGAAATATACTGAATATAAATTATGTAACTTGATCCATATAAGTTTGTAACTTGGCCTAGAAATTATGAGTGGAATATTTATCGGTTTATTTTCATCTCAACTTTATGAGCCAGTATCCACAAATGTAATAAATAACTTTGGAATAAGTTTACGATAACACAGAAACCTTCTCGCTAAAGGTCACTTTCCACGATCCGCGATTTAACTGAAGAGTGCGCTATTTCGTCAGCTACGAGTTGTGTGCTGTGATGCATTCTTTCAAAATTTGTCACAGAAAACGGTTTCGTCTAAACCCTTTCAAGTTGCTATTATTTCGATGAGGTTCATTTGGAATTAATCATCAGTCAAACAACACAATCGGTCTATAGATGCTGGTCCGCAGAACTGACTAGGCGCGTAATATGGCCGGTCAAATTAGACCGAATATTCGGGTGATGATTCTCGATGCGATTTCCGTATGTACCTATCGAGCCTTTACTAGCTTGTTTGGAGTCCCATGTGTAAGGACATGTGCTTGACCATGCATCGTTGCACGTGCCATTTGACTCATTTATTGCAATGAACAAGGAACAGTAGGTACACAATGGTAAACAGTGCTATTTGTGTATATTATGCATCGGTTAGGGAACTTTCGTGTTTTCCGTTCCATCACCTAGTCCGGAACATTATTTTCTAAACAATCTTAGAGTTTTCTTGTAACTAAATGTACAGTATGTTCCAGAAGTGCCTGGACACTTTGAAACAAATTGTATGAATTCATACCGAACGTTATTACGTACTGTAGTGTTTGTATCTATGGAATAGATATATACACTGTCTCACGTACACCAATAGTGGGGTTAGCTGTCATTGTAGAGTTGACCATTGACAGAGCGGGGTGACGAAAGTAATCCGTTGGTATCCGTGCCTACAGAGAAATATACCCGCACTATTGAGTGTAGTAGTGAGCCAGTGCTTTAATTATATTACTAGAACGGAGTATTCTACACGTACAATTAATACATAGGTACAGTTAATATGTACAGTTAAAGGTGCGTTTTGTGACATGAACAGCGGACCGGACAGTGTGGACGTAACAACTTGTGGCACATGGATACACATACTAGAATTGTACTGATACGGTCACCAGTCGATCGATGGTTTCATTTACGATCAGCTGAATACGCGACAGACACGCACTTCTGACACAAAGTGATACGTAAATGTAGACACAACGTTTTGTCTTGATGTCACGCTGTCCAGTCCGCTGTTCATATCACAAATCTGGACGCACCTATACCTAAATGTAGACGCGGCATAATACGTGTAGTTATTAATAGTAAGGTTACCTATCTTAATCCCGAATTTTAATATTCCGAATATCATAATCCAGAAAACGTTTGGCCATTTATTCATAATCCCGGTTTTCCAAATTCCGAAGTTTTGTTTGCCATATAATCGCAACTCCGAATTTCATTTTCCTATTTATTCATTTGTTCGACGTTTTATAATCCAGACGAACGAATTCCAGACACACGAAATCTAAATGCACAAAATCCAGATGACCGTAATCCATATGCACGAAAGCCGAATTTTTAAAACACAAATTTTTGAAATGCAGTTTATTGATATCCAGACAAACAATATCCAGATTTTTAAAAATGAATCCAATGGAAAAATTACAAGGTAGCTAGCACTCGCCGGCCGCTGCCGCGGCACGCTCGCTTCGCTCGCTCGGCTCGTGCGGGGGTCGCAGTTCTAACCTAACCTAACCTGCTGAGTCGAATTTGACACTTAAACCTATCTGTAATAGGCAACTAATATTTCTACATTACTTGCTGTAGGTACCCACCTAATAAATGAATCGTATAAATTTACTGACTTTTACTATACCTGTACATAGTTTAGATGGAAAACGATTGTATGGGAACCAAATAAAAAGATTATAAAAATTTGGTAAAAGTTTATTTGGAAAATGGTACGATGGGAAACAAAAAAAAATATTCTGAGAATGTGGTATAACTATATTTGGATTATGACACTTTGGAAAACAAAAAAATACTATTTGAAAATTTGGTTTTAGTGCACCTGGAAATTGATTCATCTGGGAAATGAAAAACGGAATTATAGAAAGTTGTCATTCATTACATCTGTCTTTTAAAAGTTCTACCAACCGTTTTCGGGGTTTTAAGATTCGGGTAACAGAAATTCGATATTTCAATAGGTTACCTAATAGTAAATGTAGTAGACCTTAGAATGTCCAAGGGTTATCGACCTTAAGGTGTCCAGGCACTGTACCTAATGTAACATACCTATGTTTTGAGTGTATTGTTATACAAATAAGGGAGTAGCAAAATTTAATTGTCATCCGCTATAATCCTGTGTGACATCGGGTGGGCTCAGAGGCTACTAAATATACCACTATCTTACTAAATATTTTAATTTCTTCTGGGTTATGATAAAATAAAATATACATACAAATAAATAAATGATAAATTAATAAATAATAATTTGAATTACTGTGTGTCATTGTAAAATAGCAGATTATTAATAAATATATGAATATAATAGAGCATTTATATAAAACTTGTCTGTATTTCTCTTACTTTGATTTGTTTAATCTATGATACAACTGGCCTTAAGATCTGCCCAGCCATATACGAATTCACGGTTATACTTAGTAGGTACTCATAATAAGTAAACGGCAGTACTTCTCTGGTTAAGATTTACTACTATCTTATCAGACTACCGCTATAGACTTGACCGCGGTAGCCTAGTAGTATCGGTAATGGACTGCTGAGACGAGGTTTCGGGTTCGATCCCAGTTTTTCCCATGGCACACAACTTTTCGATGCTTTTCATAGTTATGTGTGTATTGATCGCAGGTTTATAAGTGCCCGGTTAATGGCAATAGGCTGGCCACCTATTACATTGGGACCTAAACATAAACTGGCGAAATGTGGGTGCTAGCACCTCTTCCTACCCCTTTGGGGATATACCTAGGCGTGAGTTTGTGTATGTATGTATGTATGTATGTATTATCAGACTGTTTTATCTATAGGAACGTCTAGATTACAAGTTAAGTAACAAAAATAAATTGGTTTAAAAAGTAAAATTCTAATAGTTTTAGTTTCTTCCGGTGCGGTGGTAGAAGCACCAGTTTGAATAGATATGTTGGAAATATTGTTAAATTAATGATGATATACAGGTTCAATTTATACACTTATTAATATTTATTAAATGATATTCTGAAAAAAAGAAGAAGAAAATCTGAAATAGAGAATGTTTAGATGGGATTTGAACACGCGTTTTTACAGGGTTTACACACGACAGTCTTTTACAGGGAGTACGTTCTGATCTGCGCTGCTAAACCCATCTAGAGCATTAGAAATTTTCCTTTACGTCAAATATCGATACGTATATCGTATATCGTTTGACGTTAAATATCGATATCATATACCAACATCATCCCCTAGGATGATGTTGGTATATGATATCGATATTTTTCCAATTTTTTACACTTGTTACTAGTTGAACTATTATTGTAACTCTTTTTTCACCACGTATTGATAATAAGATTAATATTTGCATACCATTGAATGGTAGATGTGTTTGAATTATAATATATTTTTGTATAACACCTTGTAAAACCACATTACTGCAAATAAATGATTATGATTATGTTGTACGCGCCCACGCGGATGTCTAATTCCGTTCTCGCAAATTGTGAGAACTTATTCCAAAAAGATAATAAGCATATAAGTACCTACCTATAAGTGTTTGTAACTGTAATCTATGCCTTTACAAAATTTCAGTCAAATTCTCGATACAAACATTCATTAACTTTATTTATACTTAGGTGGCAGACAAGCACACGGCCCACCTGATGTTTGCAATACCAGGGGCGTTACACTGCCTACCTTCTAAAGTCCTTTCACTTTTATAATATTCGTAGGATACATTATCATAATATTTACATAGAAAGAATAATATCAAAAGATTATTTTTATTTCACATGGTTGAGATACAACGCCAGTGTTTTTCAATTTATTGTCACAATAATCATATAGTGCAATAAAAGTGACAGTTTGATATCATTTTAAAATCATATTACATTTTATATATATTAAAAATATGTTTTAGAAACATGGGTACACAGACTATATGAGATAGACATCTATAAAAAATTACGTAGAATAGATAAATAGAACTGGAATTTATTGATGACTCGTTCACAGGCTTTGCTGGAAAGGTCATACGGTAGGTAGTCATCATTACTGTACCTCAAAGTTCGGATCCGTTTTAACAGTCGATAATATAATCTGTGAAGCGACTGCCATTTGGCCTGCCTGCTATGGGTGATATCGAAAAACTGCCGTTAGTCCAGTTGTGGAACATCATAAGGTACCAACTACCCGTAACGAATACCATAGATGTTGGTATGGCAACAGGGAACGATGGCTTAACATACTCTCAGAGGCACTCCTGCGTAGCAGTCGAAGCCAAATGAAAAGGATGAGAAAGTATGGTAACGCATCCGTGGCTAGTGATAGACTAGCCACGGATGCGTTCTAATCTAATATCCACCGGAAATAAAGATTTGGAAAAAGGATTTGACCACATAGTTAGCGAAAGCTACTTGTGACCATGGTTAGTGCAACCTGACTAAAGTTTCAAGCAAATTAAAAGGTATATTATTGCATTTGCCATATGATTGCGTAAATACCGGGAACTATATATCATGCAATGCGGAAGTTTAAAAGAGAGATATTGACCTTTGATTCCAATAGCATCCAGGATCGTAAATAATATAATGAATCTACTCTGTGACTACGAAATTCATAGGATAAACGATAAAAGCTTATTAGCAGACACAGGTGGCGCAAGAACGAACCCGTACCGAACTGTGGAGCACACAAACGCGGACACTACGGTGAATACCCCACGTGCTCTGATTGTTAACACAGACGTACCACGTTGCGTTAGTTACGTAATTCGGTTTCCATTATAACTCTTTACTGAAAAGTTTATTTGATTTAGTCTTTTTATTTTATTCTTTGTTGTACACATAAATGATATTAATACAATATATAATGAGATCTTAGGTATATACAAAAGTGAACTGAACTTATGGTTGAGTTCTTTTCTAGCAAAACCGGGAGTGCACAGAGGAATTTTAATGTAAAGAGAACCAAGGACTTGTGTACATGAAACTGGAAATTTTACTGTACGAAGGTATACTAAAGTATGTATAATATATATACATACTATATAATTACTAATATATAGATATTAATACATATACCTAATTATACATTATGTCTGCTATTATTGAGAGAAAAAGTAGTCTCTTAATCGATTTTTTTTGTTATAATTAAAGGAGGGGTATCTCGTATGGAATGAAGCAGAGAATTCCTCAACCGTACCTACTGCAGACACTGTAAAAGAATTGTCGTAGCAAAGTAGAGTAAGAACTTAAAAAAAAACTTAAAATAAGTACTCGAAGGTAGTTAATAGTAGGTAGGTAGTAAATACATATTATACATACTTTAAATTTATAGCTAATGTACCTACAGTGAATATTCGCAAAGAATTCATAACTGAAGGCTATTTTACGAGTTTTGATTACCCATATTTAGGAACGCGGTACCAGTTCTGTACGGACAACATTTGCTTACCTAACAATGTATAAGCTTTGACCTATTTAATGGGATTGCGGTTGAAACTTGGTCGTTTGAGTTGGGCAATAATTAAAACTTTAACTTTTGAATCAAGAACAAGGTTTAAATTCAGTTTACTATTTGAATTCGAATGATAATAACCCGATATTACAAAACATTTGAATTGCCATCCCTCTATCATGGATATCCCTATCATGCATAATTTCGATAGGTGTTTAATACGTGTTTCCTTCTTCCTACAGTCCGGTGTCCTATAATCGAGCCGTGATAAAGCATCTGATGAGGCCGTCACCTGAGCGCCACCATTGTAACACTGTACGTGTTTCTAATGGTGACTCCCTTTCCTGAGACTTTGCATTCAGCTTAAAATCAGGCAAGGTGTAGTCAAATTGACGTGTCTTAGATAAAAAAAATAGGTATGCAATCATACCAATGATAGTTCATCACTTGGTAATAAATAATCCACGTTTTGGTTAAAAAAATGGAACATGACAAATACGTTGGCGTTTATATTTAAAATAGCGCCAACTACCTATTTTGAAAGTTTTGCTGATTTTTATTCCGGACGTATTCATCCTTCTCCACCGGTCTGTAACATATAAACCTATTTGCCTTTATTTGTTTTATAAAGGCTAAAATATAATTAGAAAAATCACAAATATTAACTTGTCGCCACATTTACATTTTATTCAGTATTTATCGTGACATATCGTAAAAAATATAAATATGTGGATTCACACCTCATTCGTAGATGTTAGCAAGACAAGACAAAATAAAATACTCGTAACTTCAGACGATTCACGTGCAAAAGCATGTGATTATTGTCACTCTTTTCACTGTGATATTGAATTAAATTTATTTATTTTAATTATTTAGTCTTTCCTGTTTTTTAAACCTGATTCAGGTTAATATCTCACTTAAATCTCACTAGCGAAATCGAGGACATTTTATAAGATTTAAAACTCTCAATTTCACCTGCGAATGCAATAATGGCTAACCATTTCAATTATATTTTTAGTTTATCTTGTAACACGTTTGCTTTTTTACACTGCTGTTTTAAATCGTTGATATTTATATTAGCAACGTTAATATTAGTTGCCCCACACCTAGAAAACCTCGACCCAAAAGTTTCTTTGACCATGCTTTTAATAGTTATATATATTTTGTGCAAATTATTCAAAATAACCTTCTTAATCTACCTTTTCTTTTTTTCTTACGTATGGAAATACCTATCGAAGTTATCAAGACTGGTTATGTTGGACTCCGAATGGCCGTCTCGGGTCATCAGGTACCGAAGGTGAGGTAGTCGCTGACATATTCCTTACGTCCCGACTGACCCAGGGTCATGGATACCTACACTACCTACTCTTAAAATTCAAGTAATAAACTCTCAACTTAAGTCTCAAAATAAACCACGGAACATAACACAATTTTATTATTTTCAAATCTTTTTCTCTGATGTACTGCGTGGCTTTGCAGTTATATAGTATGCCAGCTACTTTCCTATCGATGTGGATGAAGTGATGGATGTGGATGGTAAAGGTTTGAAGTAAAGAAGATGAGGTGTTATTCCAGATGTTCAAGATATAAATAAGGTGGATCCTACCTTTTCGCGCACCACAGATGTTTCTGATGCCGCGTTTTAAGAACTAGGGATTTCCTTTAATTTATTTAGCATAGACTGGCTTTATGTGCGTAGACTGACTATGCACATAAAGAGCAGATATAATTGAGACATCACATAATTTTATTTTACAAAAATATTACAACAAAGTAATTGAAACATTTGAAAATTATTTATTCGGTAAGTAAAATCGTTGAATTTGTAGTTGGATTGTAAGAAGAAGGAATAAGAAATGATTTTATATTAAATGATTATCGACAAGGGAAAGGAGACCAAAAAACCTTGTTCGAGACGATATGTAGGTTGTATGTTTCTGTACAGTATAAAATACCAGCCCAAATAAAATTTGCCAACCTCAAACTTTCAGATTTATTTTGACCTACTGGCTAAAAGTTTTCATTAGTTCATTTATCTCAATCGGCGACACTAAAGATAAATGTTGGTCGACGTAGAATTAATGATTTTAACCACCTATTATGAGTTCGGTGACATTTTTGTAGGTCAGTTTCCTTCAGTTTGAATTTGTTGTACGATTCATCCAAAATCCAAAAACCTGATAGTGTTTGGCAGTCAAGCCATCGGAACATTCATCATGGCGTCTTCAGAACTTCATCTTACTAAAGTATTATTCGTTGTTATATCAGCATTATTTAGTAGTACATCGATTCGCTTGATAGGGCTCCTGAAGATGCATCGTGTAGAGACGAAATACGGGTCGAGGTTTGTTCTTCACACTTGCAGAATATTGCACATATAACCACATCTCTCTCTGGGTAAGAAGTCTGTTTACTTGCTTTGTATTGTAATTCTGAAATGCACTAGTGATTTCATAAAAATAATTGATTAAATAGGTATATACGTAATAATTTTATATAATTTAAGGTTTGACATATCTACTAAAACTTTGGACATGAATAATCTGTAATTTCTCTGTATCGGTAATTAATTGAGCTACTTCTTTAATGTTTATCTTATTTACTTTGACTTAAATTGTAACTTTGCATGCCTTTTTGGTTGAATAGGGAACGAGCATACAATCTGTTTCATGTAAGACCATAATCTGTACCTGTGTTCGCAAATAAATAATGATTATGATTATGATTTGAGGGATGCGAATTGACATTCTTTTCTATGACAATTAGTAATAATTTGCTTAGTAATAAATTTATAGTTTTCGTTGGGATTGTTAAACTATGAGTAGGTGGTAGGTTCCCCCCCTACGCCAATATAATTATATTTTCTTGTAATAGATTTCCGTAAAGTAACGCGTACTACTTCTATATCGATAATGTATTTAAATTTAAACGGTTTAAGGCCAACGGGTTAACTGTTAAGATTTATGAATTTCAAGTCGGACGGACAATGGATATTGTAGAGATTTCTTTTAAGTACAGAACTTTAAAAATTATGACACTATTATTAACGATTTTCATAATAAATATTTATTTTCTGTACCTACCTTACGGAACTTCTCTATAACGCTGTCAACTAGCATCCTAATTTCGAAGACGATTACCACATTCAATAATAGCACTGATTCTTTGTTTGAAATAAAATCCAGCCTTCTCATCATACGTCAATCAAATGTTTTGCAAGTTCCAGGCAAACCAAGTGCGTTCTCTGACTCCATGGCAAAAGCGTCGACCCCGAACTGCTATGATGTAACAGTTACTTTACTTCGCATTTGTTACGACACGATCCTTATACAACGTGAACGACCAATACGTTGAACTGTTAGTGAATGACCTACAATAGTCAGTGTCATGAACCCTCCCAGAAGTAAATGACCTGAGGTACGTGAGAACTATTCTGATCAGTCCTTTAACTTTGATGTTATGAGACATACTGTAAACTTTGAAGGTATATTGGAATACTACATACGGGGTGTGCACAATTATTTCATTATTTTAAAAGATTTTGCAAATCTGAAGGCCTAGCACGGAAAACTATCGAGGCGTAACGTAAAGGTATCGAGAAAATGGAGCATTGCGATTGGCGGGCTTCACATTCACATATGTTCACAGTAGGTAGGCTGCCTATCGTAAAGCTCTGCTCTCTCGATACGTTTAAGTTACGAATTCGATAGTATTTCGTGCTAACGGCACTGATATGTATGGTATCTGCACTGTCTGATGCGTAAAATGACCTAAGTATTTTGTTATAAGTAAAGACAAATATCATCGTTAAGATTTTAGAACAAATTGGGCATTTACATGATCGATCGTTAGATACTATTGTATCAATTTACGGAATATTTACTCCGTTCATTTAAGAAATTATATATTGAGGAAGGGATGGGACCCACCACTCACCCACGGTCCAACAATTCCAACGATAACAATAACAAATGATAACTAATTGTCTTAAAATAGAATGTCAAACCGTACCCATCAAGGTAAGTAAAAAGATTTCTTACCCGAGGGGAGATGTTGTCGTATATGTGTAATATTCCGCAAGAGCGAAGGACAAACATCGACACGTGTTTCGCTACTCTACTTTACTACTAGTACTACTAACTACTAACTAGCTTTAATTATGAGTTCTAGAATGCAGATAAACGTACTTGTTTTTTTTTGTTAAAGTGCTTTTTACAAAGTGCTCGATTAGCGGCAATTGGCTAGCTCCCTATTACATGGGAAGAAATCATAGTTGGCGATATATGGGTGTTTAATACACCTCTGCCTAACTCTTCGGGGATTACGGGCGTGAGCATAAGTCATCAGTTTTAAAAGGTTTACAATAAACAATATCTTTAAAATAAATAAAATAATCGTCCAAACACTCTGTATATAGCACTATTCATATTACTTAGGAAGTTGTGAGGTTTGATTCTTTAGTTGAGATGATTTCCTTGAGATCATGCATAACTTATATAAACGGTTAATGAAAACTTATCACTCATGAAATACTACTACCGAGAATTTACGTGGCCATTGAGGAATATATTTTACGGACATGTGAACTGTTGCTATTTGTGACAATCAGTGGACTCTCCTATAATATTGTAGACTTGTAGTTTATGTGCCGCTTGAGATGCTTATGTAATGAAGGTTACCAACATGAACCTTACCTTTTTGAAAGAGTTGATGGATAATAAATGTAACCGGGAATTAACGCGATCATGGTATAGGTATATACATACCTTTTGCCTGACGTTTCGACCAGGTTACACCGGCCGTGGTCACAGGCTGACTGGCTCAGCTGCGCACGCCCTCCGTCGTCGAGTCCGTGAGGTAGCCGGTTGTTCACCTACCCGCACATTTTCGACATTTTGTAGATTATTTCTTCGCCAGGTACCATAATACGCAAGTCCTCTCCACCGAACGTCACTTCTATTCAAGAGCTGTACGTGAAGCTATTGAAATTAAGAAGTACAATAATTTCAATCGGGAAGACGGTTTCAAGTTATCTGCGTCATGGAATCCAGTGATAAAAAACTTGCTACCTCGCTTTTCTGCGCCGTCGGATAGACACCGAGCCGTTTGCTTAGAGAATAGGGACCCTGTGAGTGTGGTATGTGACGGTACCTGGCGAAGAAATAATCTACAAAATGTCGAAAATGTGCGGGTAGGTGAACAACCGGCTACCTCACGGACTCGACGACGGAGGGCGTGCGCAGCTGAGCCAGTCAGCCTGTGACCACGGCCGGTGTAACCTGGTCGAAACGTCAGGCAAAAGGTATGTATATACCTATACCATGATCGCGTTAATTCCCGGTTACATTTATTATCATAATCATGGAACGCGAAAGTTTAAAAGTTAATATAGCAAACCGCTACGGGTCGGAAATTGCCAAACAAATCCGCCATCTAGAATTTTTACGGAAAAAACGGGCGCGAGTGGAAACATCGTTGACATTTCTTGTTAAGTGCCGCGATTGGAACTTATTACCTGCGTGTGTACGCATTAAACCACGTAGTGATATCGCATTTTCCCAGAGAATTCTAACGAACGCGAGTGTACGCCTCCTGAGACAACTAATTCGCAATAAATACAGTGAAGTGGAGTGTATTCAGAGGGAGTTGTATGCGTTGCATCTAAAGTGTAGTGAAAATCTAAATAAAACCGATTTTGATTTGTGTGACCGAATTACGTTTTTGCAAGCTGAGCGTACCTTCGAGCTGTGCACGTAAACCTTGAGCGCAAGTTCTCGAAGGAATACAACAGGCGGTATGCAAGAAATAATCTGTCACCAACGGTACCGGACAAATCAAAGGACATCGTTGTGAACTTGTCGAACGTGAATTTAGATGAAACTGCAGTAAATATCTTAGCCAAGGGTATGAATTTCGTTCCAACACCCAAGCGAATACCGTTCGAGAATGTAATCAGTAGTATAGAGGAATCGATCATACGTAATAAAGTGCCGCCTGGTGATGCCGATACCCTCAGACAGGACGTCGCGGTGATATTACGGAGATCGAAGCTTCCGACTAGCAACATCACTACGGAAGAGCGTCAAGCACTAAAAAACGTTAGGGACAACCCGGATATTTTAGTGCTCCAGGCCGACAAGGGAAACGCCACCGTGGTGATGAATACAAGTGCTTACCAGAGTAAAATTCTCGAACTGTTAAGTGATAACAAGGTGTATAAACCGGTATCATATAACCCCACGGCTAGAGCAGAATACGAGCTCGGATACAGGATAACGAGGACCTCTTCACAGAAGATGAGTACAATAGACTGTTTACACCGAAGGCGCACCAGCCACCCAAGTTATATGGTCTGCC
Organism: Pelosia muscerda; assembly: GCA_963691645.1. NCBI lineage: Eukaryota > Metazoa > Arthropoda > Insecta > Lepidoptera > Erebidae > Pelosia > Pelosia muscerda. Next base: position 15,191,161 of record OY829100.1, read on the forward strand.
AAAAATACATAAGCCCAACGTGCCACTGCGACCAATCGTAAGTCAAATATCATCTCCCACTTATGATCTTGCGAAGCACGTTGCATCAGTATTGCAACCACTTATAGGAAAAACACCGTCTTTTGTGAAGGACTCGCGGCACTTTATACAAATAATTAAAGAGCTCAAACTGGAACCGGATGACGTCATGGTGAGCTTTGACGTGGAGTCCCTATTTACCAACGTTCCTTTAAAGGAGTGTTTGGATATCGTGAAAGACCTACTGAGCGACAATGAACTACCGTTTAACTATATTGATCTACTTGAACACTGTCTAGACGGCAACTACTTTCTGTTCCAAGGCCAACATTACCTTCAGATAGATGGTGTCGCAATGGGAAGTCCTGTAGCCCCGGTACTTGCCAACATCTGGATGGAACATTTTGAAGAGAAGGCTCTGAGTCTCGGCCCCAAGACCATCAGACTTTGGAAGCGATACGTCGACGATATCTTCAGTATCGTGAAAGGAAGTGTACAGGAAGTAGATCAGTATATACAACATCTCAACTCCATTCACCCCAAGATGAGGTTTACGTATGAAATGGAGAAGGATAGGTCGCTGTCTTTCTTGGATGTAAAAGTAGCCGTGAGATCAGATGGGTCCTTGTCACACTGTGTGTACCGGAAACCTACTCATACGGACAGGTACCTACACGCCACGTCTCATCACCACCCCCGACACTTACAATCCGTTATAACCTCACTCAAGAATAGAGCGTATGATCTCTGCGACCCTGAACATCTGGAGCGAGAGCTGGATCATGTTCAGGAGGTACTCAAAAGTAACGGATATGATGTGAACGGAAGACGGAAGCAGCAAACATTGAGGCGGCGGCACCCAAAGGTGAGCAGACAGCCAGCGTATATGCCTTATGTCAGGGGAATAACGGATAAAATCGGCTCCGTGCTAAAAAAGTATTCCATCCCGACAGTTTACACACCAGGCATTAAAGTAAACAACATCGTGGGCACACCGAAGGATGTCTTGCCGCTTCAGACGCCAGGGGTCTACAAGATCGATTGCAGCTGCGGTAGTTCGTATATAGGCCAAACAAAGCGGACTATAGCTGATAGGGTCAAAGAACACATTGCAGCTGTAAAGAACCGCCGGACGAGCAGATCAGCGATTGCAGAACACCTTTTAGAAGCGGGCACGAATCACTGGATTGAATTCCATAATACGCAAGTCCTCTCCACCGAACGTCACTTCTATTCAAGAGCTGTACGTGAAGCTATTGAAATTAAGAAGTACAATAATTTCAATCGGGAAGACGGTTTCAAGTTATCTGCGACATGGAATCCAGTGATAAAAAACTTGCTACCTCGCTTTTCTGCGCCGTCGGATAGACACCGAGCCGTTTGCTTAGAGAATAGGGACCCTGTGAGTGTGGTATGTGACGGTACCTGGCGAAGAAATAATCTACAAAATGTCGAAAATGTGCGGGTAGGTGAACAACCGGCTACCTCACGGACTCGACGACGGAGGGCGTGCGCAGCTGAGCCAGTCAGCCTGTGACCACGGCCGGTGTAACCTGGTCGAAACGTCAGGCAAAAGGTATGTATATACCTATACCATGATCGCGTTAATTCCCGGTTACATTTATTATCATAATCATGGAACGCGAAAGTTTAAAAGTTAATAAAAGAGTTGATGGAGTTGCTGAAAACACTAGTAACATTTAAGTTTCATTTTGCTAGTATTCTAATTATATTAATTTACTTGTAAGTATTGAAATCAAAATAAAAACAAAGTTTTGTTACTCTAGTCGTTTGCTGCCCATTAAGAGTATTTTCGAGTATTTTAGTAAAGGATTAAATGGTCATATTCTAAGACAAAGAAAATAGACTGTGAATGAGGAAATAAGGTCTAATTAAAAGAAGAAGCATTGTAAAAATCAATAAAGTATACAAAAAACTCTAACACCTAAATTTAATAATAAAATATACAAGTCAAAATAATAAAATCCAGAGTAATTGACGAAATTATAGACGGACATAAGACTAATTAAATTAATGTGCCATCAATATCGGTCAACCTTCTAACCGATAATGATCTCAACCTCAATCAATTACAGTCATATTTTATAGCAATGACCTCATTCACATATAAAATGTTATGCACAGTTGCATTTACCTCATAAATCTATGAAAATTCCAAACAACAGTATTATAGGATTACACGCATCGTAACATAGCTTTCTGATTTTAAAATAAGAACCATCAAATCCAACGAACTGTGCACAGTAACCTAGAAACCAAATACTTAACGCCTCGCAAATCAAAACTTGTTAATATTCTTATTTGTTTTATCGATCGTATAAATGGATAAAGAGAAAAATCATAGCTGAACGCTTTATTTTTATAGCATAAACCTAAAGTGTAACGATCGTATAATAGTGAGACGCACGCGTAATACAATACGCGGGAGTATTCAGGCGAGGGGGCGGTGAGGAGGGGTGCTGAAGAACGCACCAAAACAATGAGTCATGCGCGTGCGCCGCGTGGTGAAATCCAGGTCAAGCGCGGCCTCGGGGAAGGCCGCACAGCGACTGGAGACGAGCGTGATAACTGCTACCGTTATACACTATGTATTTGTAAACAGTTAGGGATTATTCATACATCATGTTATTATTTGAGGCCGAAATGGAATATAGTGCGCAGTTGTAAGATTCTGTTTTCCATAGTTATTAAAGGGGTATAATAAGGCATGGGTTGTGTAGCAAATTTTTAATCGAATATCATATTATAGACAATCATATCGTCATCGTCACTTACCATCAGGTGAGATAGTGGTGAAACGTAAAACTATCCTTAATAAAAAAGCGAAAAATTTCAAAAGGCCGGTGAAAAAACACTTTGCTTTCGAAAAAAAAATGGAAATCTACCTGTGTGAATAGTTCAGAAGATTTTATAAATACCTGTCGTTATTATTAATTGTAGAAAATTAAGTTACACAATTTGACTTCAATGGCCATTTTGATATTGTTATGATAATGATTTAAAGTTGAGTAACCTAATTCATCTGTCACTGAAGGGCCTGCGTCAGCATGTCATGACTCGGCATTTGTGACAAATTAAAATATAACTAAAAAAACGACAATATGATAGAATTGAAATCCAATTATGGTAATCGTAGGTGTTCGCGACATTCCAAATTGAATTTTCTTTCAACTGTGTTATTATAATAAGTTATATTTCTGTTATATAACCGTTTTACTAAAATGGTGTCCATCGTCAAGACATACTTTAGACATCGTCAAATCTAACTTAAGATGATAAAGATAAAGTTCAAATTCCAACTATCGGTATCGTTGACATAAACTCAATCAAACAGTACCCCACTTTTTTCTCCTGAAGTTGAATACCTATTATACGGTTGCGATGATAATTAATTAAAAATAACGTACGTCATGGTCTTTCTTTGAAGTATAGCATTAATGGCAAAAATGTTTGGAGCTTAAAGAAAATAATATTTTATCGAAAATATTTTGTAGTCTGTTGCCTTCTCTAGTTTGTTTACAGGTTACGCTACATGTAAGTTATCGAAGATCTGCTACGTCGTAATTAGACTGGAAATAGTGGACCTCGGACTGCGTGGTAAAAGCCTCATCATGTGATCGGGATAAACCCAAGGTGAAAGATTATAGACTGTATCGAGCTTTTGCACTAGTTCCGTTATTATCTGGCAGTTTCTAATTAAAGGCTTGATTCCGTAGCCGACTGGATACGTCAGCTGCAGACACATGAGGCAGATACAACGGGGGTGCGAGCAATATATTTGTTACTATCTGAGCTCCGGCAACTACAGACCCAAAGACAGCGTGTGTTTTAGTCGGTTCGAGGCCGACAGAACTTCTTTCAATGGCTCCGGTGGGATTGGTATCCGCGGGAATTTCGTGCACGAAAAAAAGTCAGATACAACGTACCGTGAATCAGTTTTAAATAGGATAATATTGTTTATTGTTATAATTCCTTAAGACTTCTCAAAAGGGCCGGTACCCATGTGGAGTAATTACATATGTGAAAATGGATTTACCGACTGGCGTTCTTTTATTTCGGGTCCTTATGGACAATATGCGAGTGGGTCATCCGACCGATGACGTGTTATGCATTACTTGTTAAGCATTGATGCGATTTAACATCACTATTGGGAAGCCGTTATTGGGAATTCATATTTATTTCACGGTACGTCGTATCTGAGCTGCTGCGGTCTGCTACGGAATAATATCTTTACTCGACACAAAAAATATCCACAGAAATGTTTACGAAATTTAACTTGCGAATGTAAAAATATCAGAAACCCTAGACGCAAAAAAACATTGAAATATCGTTTACAATAACACAATGTACTTCTTACACGTTCAGAAATCATTCCAATACTTCACCTAAATCCAGAAGTGGATGGCAATGTCGCGTTCGTGTCTACCCCAGTAACCGGCAGGTGTCGTTCATTCTGCTAATTATCTGTAATGTAATACCGACACTCGGACACTCCGACAGCTGGGTCTCACCACTTCCCGGCCTTCCACTGACATTTAGTTCGTATTAACAGTTCTAACATTTCGCAATGTCATTGACATCAAAATTCCATGTGGTTTTTTTATTATTGCAATTTTATTGTAATGATGTCTGGTGCTCTATAAAATTCACTTCCTTGACGGTCTATTTTCGTGGTGTTATTATAAGAGCATGCAGAAACCCGAAACCTTGAACATGGGTGTGTTAAATTTGGGAAGTTTTGAAAGTTTATATGATGACTAATATTACATTTAGTGAAGCTTATCAGTTTGCATTATTGAAAATGTAACTTTCTGGAACTATCAGTTTCATTGCATAAAAATATTTCAACCAACACCAACTTAAAAGAAAAGGCATGCTGAATGAACGAAGTTTCTATTCCAGAAAGTTATCGAAGATGTAGAGTCAATAGATGAGCAGCAGTAATGTAATCATTCATGGTCAGCTCAGAAATGCTTTACTGTTGAATCTCCTGTGTTTCCCAATTAAATCAAGTTGTAATTCCGATTACAGCACTTTAATCATCAGATACTATATTGTGCCGCACCTTAAATAGATAAAATGGATTTTTTAAGAAGTTAGTATAACTCAAGATGCTAATTAATTATCACATAGTGTTCCCAAAATACCCGAACTATATTTCATTGTTGATGTTATTTCTTCTAGAACGAATTCAGTCTTGTTATTTTTTTTAGGTTTATTTACGTGAATGACTGTTTCCCAAACCTGATCGTACTCTCCAACTATCTTCTGTAATACAAGAATATTTGAACCAAAAAAAGACAATTTTTAAATGAAAACATGTAATTGAAAAACAAACGCAATTTTATTCTATTGTAATTAATAAGCATTGCCTACATATTCTGACGGTAGAAGATCAATTGTTACTTGTTACATTGTTATATAACGCCATTGGAATTAGATCTAAATCAGTGCTTATACAAAGCGATATACCCTGCAATTTCAAGGTTCATGTGATCTTTATGTTTATAAATAACTAGTACACTGACAGCTACAAGGCATAACATTCTTCTGAGTCTTTGTAAGTCAATCAATCAATAGTGCTTTACTGGGAATAACCTCGTTCATCAATCAGTACATGAACCTTGGCCTGCAAGGTTCGTATGCACAAGACTGAAAGATATATTGCAGTTATAATTTGAATATGTTCCTTTTCTTAATAAAGCATGCTGCAATGTCAAATGTGGCGTGGCCGCTGGCAGAGAGTAGTGGACATCCGTCGACAAATGTCAAATTTTCACTCAACTCGTAAATATATTCTAGCCAATTTGAAAGCTGAGTCGTGATTCCACAAAGAGCTGTTTAATTATGAGTTAAATCGAGCTGAAAATTGAGACGAACATATTTCAATGTGTGTTGGATTTTTTTCTTCACTTCCTCTCTTAACAGGTATTCTAATCACTTCCATCATTCACGGGTAAAAATGGAATCGTATTACTAAGACACTCCTGTTGGTTTGTCTCTTTGTCTATCTTTCATCAGACTGTACTCGTATCTCATGAACAGTTATAGCCATATAGTTAAAATGTTCATAGATGGTGTGTTCCTGTTGACAAAATATCCTGAACGAGGATTATTATACAGCAACTGTGGCCAGGAAGAGATCGCTTCCAGCCATTATATATTATACATTAGAACAACAGTAGCATCCACTACTTATCTTAGATGTAATTTTTTGCATACAATAAAGAGTTATCTATCTATCTATCTATCTATTACAAATCAGAATAGATACAGGGGAGAGATACAGAACCCTTTTGGGGTATGGAACGGAATCCTTCATGTAGAAGTCCAATTCTTATTTGAAACATTTAGTATGAGAGCTTTCTTGCTTCATATATTTAGTTTCAATGTGGAGAAAAGCTCAAAAGATAGAAAGCTAGATATCACTGGCGCCGAGTTTTCTGTTACTTTAGAGATTACTGCTAATCAATTTGATTTTCATCCAAAAATCTAAATATTTTTATAGTACATTAAGGTCTTTCTAGGTTTTGTTTTCTTTAAATTTAAATTATTGATTTTTATGAGCTAACAAACGAGGGCACTTCAGAATGTTTAAAATGTGTGTGTATTTTTTAAACATGGGTGCCAGAATAGAAACTAACCTATACAAAACACAAAACGGGAAACGTCTTTTTAGTACTTTTGTAAATTTATAAGTTGTATTAACATACAACTATATCCAAACTTATAAATTTACAAAAGTACTAACAAAACTTTTCCTGTTTATAATAGTTGTAGTATAAATTCGGTACTTGCTATTCGCCATATATACTATAAGAATATACTATAGCAGCTATATCACTTTGCAGATCAGGAAAGAACCTTGAACCTAAATTTCATTCATCAATACTTTTTTTTTCTATACTCATAAACTCTAAAGTTCTAACGCGTATGTATACGTCTGAATAGTGCAATATAATGTCAACCTCAGTACTTCAATAATTCGAGTCTGTGGTTGACTGCGGTTCGATCGTTAGAGCTACGAATTCTTTAGGGCTACCGGCATCCGGCGAGTGCAATTGGCCAAGAGCCAAATATGCGCACACGCAGCTAATACACTGTGGAATCTACCGGCAAATTATTATTTTACAACCGTTATCTGATTTAACCGTGAATTTACACGAAACCAAGTAACATACATCACTAATTGTTTTAAATTTTTGCAATGCCATTCAAACAAAACATAGCTCAATCTCAGTAGTACAACACTACCGGGTATTCACGGTCACATATATTATCCACACGTGTTCTTAAAATTTCCGTTCATCGGTTGGCCTACGCAAAAACAATAAAATACCAGAAACGTGCAGAAACTAAAACAGGAACTGAAATATAATGTAATGTAACGATCCTTGTGAAAGGATTTGTTGCCGAACAAAATAAACGTTGAGTTATATTGCTTTGTTTGTTTTCGACGTATCTATTGGAAAACTAGGAAATGAAGAAACTATTATACTCTTTACTAGAAACTTATGTACAGCTAGCTGTTGCCCGCGGCTTCGCTCCTGAATTGAATTAGTTCTGAGACCACTCCCACAATCCCTGAGGATCTATTCCCGGGACAATAAGAAATCTTGACCTAGTTTATATTTCAGTATCAAAGGGTGAAAATTTTGAAACGGGATCGCGGTGGAAAATAATTTTACCTGTAATAGAAATAAAAGACCATAACAGTTTTGTGTGGTATTCTTTATGTTATATTGTTCCATAGATTATGTTATTCCAGACTATAAAAATCAATTACCGTTCCATACTTCAGGTAAATTCAGTCGGACGTTAGAACGGGAATGAACAAAAAACATCCAAAATTAGTAGAATCTCTATGTTACTAGTGTTTTTCAATAGATTTTCTATTTTACAAATAATAAATTAGCGAAAGTGGATGGCGAACACGTTTCACCAATCCTACGAATACTAATTGTAATAAATGAGAAAAGTTGTGATAGAGTACATGTGTGGGCGTACATACACATGTGTATGCTTGTCTTGGCATGCGTAATTCATTGAATTCGAATATAATGGAGTTAGCTTATTATACTATTTTTTAATATGTACTTTGTAATGTAATCATAAGGAAAGGAGGATATTTTGCACCTTAAATTAAAGAACCGCAGTAATCACGACCTACGATGGCCACTGTCCATTAGCACTCACCCATACTGTGGAAGGCGTTCTGTACCTGCACGTACAGACATTACCCCTTCGTGAGCGACAACACAGTTTCATTCCATATTAGTGAGGAATCCATCTTGCTACGAAATTACGGCCGCAAGTACTCAAGTTATAATCTAATACCAAATCTATCAAATCAATCAGCCAATCGCAGTCCACTGTTGAATATATGCCACTTCCAATGTTGAGATATTTTGGCCTACTTTCCACACTTGGCATACGGGATTGGTGGTTTTATTACGAACTTTCCTTCTCTGGCAGTATTTTTCTGTTTGTTGCATCTTATGACACCTTCTGTATGAGACAGGGTCGTGATATTTTTACTCTTTTACCTCCCGGAAAATCTAATATTCACTTTTATAAACTTTTTTACGTGTCAAGTTATTACGAGTATTATTTTCTTCACTGCGTGGTTCCCAGCAAAACAGAATTTGGGAAACCCATTTACGTCGTATAAGTCGTATAAGGACACTAAGGTATAGGACATCAGACAGTGATAGATATATACAATCCAGACTCGTCGATAGATGCATGTCTCGAATCAACAATAGTGCCCGGAATACGGCAATAGGCTCACCCCCTATTACTATGGGACCGAATGTAATGGTTGGTAAAATGTGGGTATTAATTCACCCCTGAATACACCGGAGGGAAATAGGCATGAGCATATATATGTATATGGGGAAGGCCTATGTTCAGCAGTGGACATCCTGAAATGATGATGATGATGATGATGTTATATATGTATGTAGTTCTTTTTAACCACTACATGCCACTACCATGCAAATCTTTCGCAGTCGGTTAGGTTATAATATTATATTATATTATAGTATAACTTTTAAACTTTCGCGTTCTATGATTATGATAATATGTAAACGGGAATTAACGCGATCATGGTATAGGTTATAATATGGTTACAGATACTGTTTTTAGGTACCAATAAAATACAGCTGTTGTAAAAGCTCTTTCCATAATCGTTAGCTTCACTATAACTTCAGTGATTCGTGTCGCTTCAGCGTAGACAGCGCGAGCGCACCGCGGCGGCGGCGCCAACCATAAGATTATAATATTCAACGCCATTCTCTTGATAAATATTCTTTACATCATTCGGAGATAAATGTCTCGTATAAAAGTTCTTTTAAAATTTCAAATGCCTTCAACCTCTTGTACTTTAGGCTTTTGACAGTCACACTAGAACTATAAACCTTTCATTTCAGTTTTTGAAAATAATTCTCTGTAAATAATATTTAATATTTTCATTCACGTGTTTTAGCTTTCTCACGCCGTCTTTACAACATTGCTGACGTCAATTTGTTATGACATTTATGTGTATCTATATCGTCATCATCATCACAGTGCTAGAACCAGTCAACAAACCTTCCCATCCATTCAACTTACTAGGCAAAGATTGTTATTTGCGATACGCTCAGAGTTGAGTTAAATAAATGCATAGTTTATCTGTTTCTATCATTCATGAATTAAAATACGTTAGCTCTTCTAGTATTTACGTCTGATCATAATCAGTTACAAATATTTTAAAAACTTGTATCGATTCTGAGTCATATAGCCTACTTTGAACTCTCGAATACGGAAGTGTGTTACTATTAATAAAAATATTACACGAAAATAGATTAACCCATATCCTGAACTATCTCAATAAAAAGAGAAGCGAAGTGCATTCTCTAAGAAAGTGAACATAAATTTATGATTTAGATAAGTTCCCTTTCATTACGAAATAAACTACGACGTACGTTGTTGCATTGTGTTCCCTTGACTGCTTTCCAACAATAACTCAGAGTAAACATAGTTAATGCTTCTAAATATTGCAGGTCAATATTGTGGTGGAAATAGAAATATAATAAACTGACATTCAGAGAGTTACGAAGCTACGTGGGACTTCAGACCTACGCAGTTCATTTTAGTAAATTATTTACTTTATTTGTAAACTACTGAAACTACAAATATTTCAGTAGTTTACTAATAAATCAAGTACCGTATATTAACATATTTGAACTCCATTGTGACGTTATGAAACACAATAATTTTGAAAATGCAGACTGACAACAGTCACAAAAAGTGTGTAGAGTGTATAAACCTAACTCGATGGTAAGAGTTAACTGTGGCCTATATAAAACAAGCATCAAAAACAACAAAGGGTAAAGCAAAGGCAAAAGAAGAAGACATACTGATATGCCGAAGAAGTAGACAGCATCTAGCAAGAATCGTTATTGGTTCATTGTGAGAAGATAGTTGACTACTTTATAAAACTGATGAATCAGTCGAAACTGTATAAATTACAAGTCGACCCCAATGTTTTTAAAAATAATCAGGTTAACAGGATTGATAAGTATTACGAAATAAACATATTTCAACAAATGTTGCCCTAATTTAAGCCGACCACTTTTTTAAATTCTTTAAATATTTGTTAACCATTATCTTCTTAAGCATATCTCTTTAGATATGTGGTACAAAATTGTATCCCGGACACTGTATAGATATTTTTTTTTAATTTATTGTAATCATTTTAATTTATGATCTGAAGATTAGTATAATTTCTAAATATCGCAATGATTTAAGCAAAGACAATTGATACCACAATTACAATTGTGCATACGCCATGGTATTCTGTTCTGTTCTAATATATATGAGGTACGTAATTTAAGATACGGTTTTATTGTAAGTTTATCTAATAGCCTTTCAATTTCAAAATATCTGACGAATACATACTCGTACTATCACTATGGATTTCTTTTGTATTGCTGCTATTGTTAGGTATTGTATTGTATCATGTTTTAGTTCTAAAATTCAAATTACTTTTGACAACGTCGTCAGCTAAGAAACAGTGGTCAAAATACTACAACTTCTGAACCAAAATCTAACAATTATAAAACTTAATGATTGATGATATTGTTTTCGTTTATGTGTATTTTGTTTGTTTTATTTTTCAGGTACTTAAATATGTAGCAGTTAATAAAAATGAAATCATAAAATAAAATAAAATTAAAATATTTATTTTAATTAGTCACGAACAAATTGCATTTGTGGAGAGCTTTTTAAATATTTCGTATGAGTCCTATATTTTATAAGATTGCGAACCATATATTAACGTCTGATTACACGATTTCAGTCGATCCATAAATATAAATTTAACTTTGCATCAGATTTATACCCTTTTAATCACGTGAATATATACCGTACTTTGGAATATATTGCATTCACTTTAGCCCATATTTATCGGTTTCAGTCAAACTACTAAACAGTTACAAAGCAAGCAGAAATTTTGAATCATAATTTTAAAGATACGTCTACTATAAGTACCTATCGTTGTCGTCGATTACTGTGGGTTATATATCCGCGACCGCGGTAGCCTAGTGGTATGGGTAATGGACTGCTGAGACGAGGTCTCGGTTCGATCCCAGGTTTTACCATGGCATACACCAATGACCTTTCGATGCTTTTCGAAGTTATGTGTGTATTTATCGCAGGTTTATAAGTGCTCGGTTAATGGCAATAGGCACACCACTTATTACATTGGGACCTAAACATTAAAGGTAAATACATTTAGGTTCCACCATAACACTACACATAACATAACACTAATATGAATATTACACAGGCAAAGCCGCTCGTACGCTCGTGAAATTTTGGACCTATACTAAATGAATCGTTTGTCTGTTACTCACAAGGCTTGTTTAAAATAAAACAAATTAAGAACAACTATGCAGGAACACGAGCTGTTGAGTTAAAATGATGTTATGTAGCAATGGGCCGCTGCTGGGCCAGCTTCTTCGTTCAAACGGGTGTCGAAATACTACTCTATGCGTTTCACAATCACGTTTTCAGCAGACGCTTCCTTGTTTATTTAGGTTATTGTTAACGAACAGTGTCATATTTCTAACACACTTAAGGCTCCGTTTACCCTTTCATTAGTAATCAGTGCTAATATAAAAATCTGAATATATTTGAATTATTAAAATCAACCGAATATGTATTGGTGTCATCATCATTTTTGTGTTAGTCTCGGTCGCATTCTAAGTTTTCACCTCAGAGTTCAGAGGTCCTCTTTCCAGCTTTTCCTTTTCCAATCTGTATGATGGGAAGCCCATTGGCACGCATATCATCCTCTACGACGCCAGATCGATAGTTCTTGGGCCTACACCTCCTATCGGGGCCTTTCGGAGGCAACATTGCCAAGACTTTAGATTTAATAGTAGATAGTTATATTGTCATTTATATATATACAATGGTCTAAAATTTTGCCGAGGGTGTGTGAGAACGCACTTATTTCTAATTAAAGTGTAAACACGGCCTTTTATTACAAATCGTCAAGGCAATAATAGCAAGCTTTCATAGTGAATATTTTATGACTATGGTTAACCGAAAACAAGATTTATGTTTATGCGGAAGAATTGATTTAATAGTATTTGTATTAATGTTGCGTTAGTTGAGGAACTTTTTCTATGTATTTGCAGATTAGGTACTGCGGTTTACGTGGTTAGTAAATAAACTAGATTTTGAATACATAACTGTCGTAAATGTGGAAATTTTGCATTATAAATCAAATGTAATTTGAATAACCTCGCGTTGGTCTAGTTCGCGTACCTATGTACTCAGCTTGGTTAGCCCACTGTTTTCGATCATTTTCTGATTATGTAGTCTTGTGTATTATGTCGACATACTTTTCCATCTGTTTCAAAGTGTATTGTTTATTTTCTTTCTTCACCACTGTTTAATTGTCTGAAATATTTTAAACACTTATTGTTGTTTTAATACAAGACTTTGATTAAGGCGAAGTGGAAACACAAAAGCCGGGAAGCTAACCCTGGACTTCTCGGTGAAAGTCTCTTATGCAATAAGGACTAAAGCAAGGATGGTCATGATGATAACTCTGACGGAATACGCAGGCTTTTGTCAAAGGAAACGATTATTTCATATCACTTAAGTGGTACAAGCACACAGCTCACCTGATGGAAAGTGGTTATATGGCCCATGGACGATTGCAACACAAGGACCTCAGTTTAAATTTGAAATTTAGTGAAAGTTTCTCGAATGGAAATTAAATACTGGTAGACAAGGCGTAGGACGGCCTCGCGAGATTGACAGATGACATAGCGAGAGTCGCGGGTACCCATTGGAAGCAAACCGCTGGTAACCAGGCTGTTTGGAAGTTGATGATTTTCTCCTACTACGTCCTCCTGTGGCTGAAATAATGATGAAAAAGGTATTTAGATAACTATATGGTGCTTAAGTGCTTATCACATTTATGTATTTTTAATTAGTAGAAATTTAAACAAGAAACGCTAGAATGATAACTCTGGCATCGCAAGAAACTGTTCATAGACCATGGTAACGGCTTGACACCATCATGCTGTAGTATTTTAGTATGAAACCAAGCAAATGGCGCTAAATGTATAGCAACCCTTAGATTAGTAATAAATAAATAAATATTCTAGGACAATGTACACAATGACCTAGGTAAGTATAGCTCAACTAGCTTGTGTCATGGGTTCTAGAACCGCGCTTCTTGTATGGCATGGCAGTCGCGTTCACCACCGTCACGCCCGAGCAGTCGTCAGTAAATCATAGGTTTGACTAGTAAATCTTAAGAATTTACCTACATACGTCAAAACTGACGTCATATTTTTAATATAGGTACTTTATTGTTACAACTATTGTTTGAACTAAAATTTTATTTTATTTTTCCGGTCTAATTTCAGATTCAGATAATTTATGAGACATTTAATTTATTCCTATGAAATCCTTTAAGTATAATGTTGATACCAGAATTGAACTCCGACTTAGAGCAGTCTGACGTGGATAGATTAGGTTAGAAGGTTAACAGTTTTTATTCACATGGTTAATTTTTATAACCATCCAAATATAAGAGCTCTATACAGTTTATTTCTTGACATTTATAGTGGTGCTAGGGTAAAACCTTAGATTTATTGAGTTTGGTTGTATATGTTCCAACGTATATACAACGTATATACAGTGGGATACAAAAGCCACTACACAAACTACTAGTTTAAGCAGCGATTGGAACTAGTTTAAGTAGATCTACTTATTAATTTAATGTTCAGGCTACTACTTGCAGGAGTTTACTTATTCTCTTAATAAGAAACAATACATCGATAGTTTATTTTATTAATACTATCTATTTTACTTTGGTTAAATTACACTTAGGCTGTTAAAGGATTATAGATCTTAAGGTGTCCAGTAACTTTTGGAGCCCACTGTATGTACCTTACCACACACCATGTTTAACCATGTAAAACATTCGTTAAACATTTTTTTTTGTAAACGGCCCTATGTTTAGCGCTCATACTGGCTGGAGGTACTTATCAATTATAAAAGTATCCTCACTTATAATTACATAACGCACTCGAGTAACTTCTAAAATCCCTTCTCGAGCTCCCCTACCATAATATTGAGTCATGAAAGAAAACAATGCCTTTTGTTGCAAAAAAGTGGCTAAATATTTTATAAGTTCTAGTATAACTGAAAATTATTTACTACTTCTAAGAAATTATAATATATTTTCACCATTGCTCCAAATTTTTGTGAATTAATTTCATAAATATCGTGAAAAATGAGTTTTATATTAATTCAAATATTGAAATATTATTTGAAAAAGTTCAGTAAAAATTAATGAGTTTAATTGTTCACAAAAATACTCACCAAGATCATCTGAGGGTAACGAACTCATTCGTCGCCTAAAATTTTTACGCTGCGCCCACTCACTCTTCAAATAATTTGGGGCCCCATTGATCCCCTGGTTTCGAACCCAAGAAAAACTGCTAATTAATGGACCAGGTTTTGTACAGGGTTTCCTCTCAGAGTTTTTTTATACAACTTAGGTAGCAGACAAGCACACGGTCAACCTGATTGAAAGTGGTGACCGTGGTCTATGGACGTTTGCAGATCCTGTCGAGTGGACAGGAAAGGGGGAGGGTAGGAGGGGAAAGTTTAGAGGGAGGGAATTTGACTCACTAAAGTCAACCTAAGTTCAGAGTAAGAGACCCCGTGCTTCAAAGTATAAGTTTTGAAAGCGACTCGGGCCATACACTGTGTACCAAAATACATGTGCAAACCTAGTATCGGAACCAGTATGACCGCCCATAACCGTTTCGTAACTACGCGCGTACGTAAAAGCCGACACTCTTAAGGCGCCATTTTTCTTTTCTTGTCATTCAAGATACAGTACACAAATGAATCACACTATGAACGTATTGTAAGATTAAATAATATTAGCATTAAGAAGTGACGACAGGGGCCCTGTTCGTAAATTCTTTTACCTATTCATTCTAAATATTTATAAAATCAAAAGGTTTTTATTTACGTTTTCAATTGAGGCCCAGTGGAGTTCATACGGTCATGATCTCATTGAACTCACATCACTAAACCCGCATATACTTTGTTATATTATTTTAAGTTTTATCGTGACCTATTGACATAGAGTAACGTTGCCTCATTACGCAATTATTATCAATGTTGACCTTTATCGTAGCATTAATGAAGAACGGGGGCATGTCAACTTCGTATGATGAGTCTATTTCTGGTGAGCCTTTCAATCATTGAGTTCACAAACAACGACCTTTTATTACCACTGGAAATATTTGCGTGAAACATTGCATAGTTTATTCTTGCAATCTATATGACTATTTCATCAGTTGTGAAAATTTTTAAGATT
The DNA here is from genome assembly GCA_963691645.1 of Pelosia muscerda. Lineage (NCBI taxonomy): Eukaryota > Metazoa > Arthropoda > Insecta > Lepidoptera > Erebidae > Pelosia > Pelosia muscerda. The sequence continues at coordinate 15,207,104 of OY829100.1, forward strand.
TGTTGACATAAAATTACTTTTCTCATACGTTTTGGTTCCCTGTTGAGTAGAATAACCCCATTTCTTCTCATTGGTGTCTTAGAAGGTGACTAGGGAGAGGTAAACAAACGACCCATGACAAAATGCCCGCTTTACGTTAATAGACTCACCAGTTAACCTATCGAAAATCGTAGTTAGTGAAATAAATAAGTAAGTATATGGTTTTTATCGGTTAACCTAGTGGTAGTAGTTATATTTCATTATAACCGCGGTAGCCTAGTGGTATGGGTAATGGACTGCTGAGGCGAGGTCTCGAGTTCGATCCCAGGTTTACCATGGCACACACCAATGACTTTTCGATGCTTTTCGAAGTTATGTGTGTATTTATCGCAGGATTAAGTGCCTCGGAGAGCACGTTAAGCCGTCGGTCCCGGTTGCCATACAAACATCTATGGCAGTCGTTACGGGTAGTTGGAGCCCTCAAAAGTCCAACCAGCCTAACTTGGAACTTCGATATCGCCATTGGTCATTAGACCATTGGTTGTGGAGGTCAGATGGCAGTCGCTTCGCGGAAAATATCGAAGTTCAGCCGCATCACAGTTAGACTGGAAAGCCGACCCCAACTGAGTTGGGAAAAAGGTTCAGGGAATGATGATGGTTTTTATCGGTTTGACACCTTACGTCGAATGGCTTCTAGATATACTTGCTATTAGGACGGTGGAACAGTAAAGAACATAGAATCAATCAGTCAATTAGCCTGTCGCAGTCCACTGTTGGACATAGGCCTCTCTCAATGTTCAAATGCTTTGGCCTACGGTTTCCACGTTGACCAGATAGTTTGGTAAATTACCTCCCCCGCCGGAGCCGGTTGGCTAGGTTATGTCGGACTCGAACCGACTAAAACACACGCCGTCTTTCGGTCTTTAGTTGCCGGAAGTGAGATAGTAGACAACATATCCCTCGTGGGGACTTTTCGCACGATAAAAAATGGAAACAGCATTCCGAAAAATATACAACTGGTAAAATGGTTGCGTGACCTAGTAGAATACAAATACGATACGATAACCACTTTCATTACTAATTCTTGTTACACAATCAGGAAGCAATTGATATAAACCACAGAATTTGTTATTTTACTCGCTTTTCACTCGGCATTCTGAATAAACGGGAGAGCGGTTTCATAAATATTTTGTGTATACTGAATCCTAACAAAAAGGTCTGGTGTGTGTATATTAAAACAAACGCACGAACCTAATTAATTTAACAGACTCATTCAAACAAGCTTTACTAACAAAGAATTAATTACAGGGGTAATAGTAACTTCATGCTTCCTAATTTATAGTTGAATGCTTGATTATGCATTATGATATGTAGGGTAAAGTCAGATGTATTGTACTATGGTTTTGTATAACAAAGCTGCTCATTATTTACTTATGATTATTTACTTTACATTTTTTACGTTTTTTAGGCGTTTACCTTAGGCGTGACCCTCGTTCCTGAGATTTTACCTTGAGCTTACCTTCAGGCGGAGTGAAGTCAATTGACGTGTCATGAATAAAAAAAATACAATTAATAAAGTTTTCCTAACCCCTGAACCGCGGTAGCCTAGTGGTATGGGTAATGGACTGCTGGCGCACACCAGTGACTTTTCGAAGTTATTTGTGTATTTATCGCAGATTCATAAGTGCCCGGTTAATGGCAATAGGCTCGCCACCCATTATATTGGGACCTAAACATAAACTGGCGAAATGTGGGTGCTAGCACCTCTGCCTACCCCTTCGGGGATACAGGCCTGAGTTTATGTTATGTTATGTTATGTGGTCCTTACCCCTCGTTTTCGCCAAATATGTTATCTTTTCAGAATACAATTACTTGTTTTTATAAATGGATTGAGAACTTACCTTAGGTAAAACGCCCAGAGATCATGCATAATACTTATTTATAGGTGATACAGTTAGAACATTCTCGTAGAATCTTAATGGGTTGACCCTTTAACGTCTTCCGCATAGGGCGGTGCTCATAGCCCCAATAAAATGTTACTACAAAGAGATCAGGTGGCACAGATAACATCATTATTATAAATCGCGTTGAGATTCATAGCGTTTATCGAGTTCACAAATATATCGTCCAGGGCCATTGTTGATAGAGAGCACTGAATCTCACTAGCGGTTGTTCAAAATAAACATTAAACGATTTTATTTACTTCCTAATGTCCGCTCTAAGGTCTTACGTTGAAGACGCGGTGATATACATACAGTGAGAAACGACTTTTTATAATTTTTATAGCGTTTTGATCGTTTTTCAGAATTCCATTTCTAATGCTGATTCCTGGAAAAATCCGTTATTTTTATATGTAGATAGATAGTTTCTGAAACTGCAAGTTATTTTCCTTGCAGTATTGAATCGCGATAATTACAGAATCATATATTATTCGGATTAAAACAAAGGGGTCGGCAACAAGAGTATGACGCCCCTGGTGTTGCAAATGTCTATGGGTATACGGTTATCACTTCCCATCCGGTGGGCTGTGTACTTGTGCACCTTAGTGGTATAAAAGATAGTAGTATACTGTCTGATACCTGCAATGCTGGTGGGTACTCACAGACCTCTCGATTGTAAGACTTTATCGAAATGATTATGTGCCTCTCACCGGTAAAGTTTCAAATAAATTTCATGGCTGGTAATGATATCTACATACGTTACAAATGGTAATCAATCGCAAAAAATCCGTCACTCATAAACCAATATAAACTCACTAGCTGTTACCCGCGGCTACACCCGCGTGAATTTCTGATCCCCGTTTCGATGCTCTATAAAAACCTTCCTTTGATTTCAAGGAATAAATTTATAAAAAATACTCGTATTGGGCCGTCGTCTTCGTGTTTACCCTTAGCAACATAATTACATGTGATTCATTTTTATTTATACGACGAATAATCAGCTAAATAAATACAGGAGGTGTATTAACACATTTGGCCCACTAAGATTTCAAGTTCTAATAGGAGTCAAGTAATAACCAACCAATACACTACAAACCATTTATAGTTATAGTTCGTTTAGTTAAATAAATGTTAAATTAATCATTTCTACTGAAACTTAAGTATAATTATTTCAATTCACACAAAGAAGCAAAATCTACTAAGTGTCTACTAAGACACCAAAGAGAACACTTTATCAAGTGCTAATATAATAAATTTATATTTATGGAGTTCGATTTAGCACTTCGAACTAAAATTTAATTGGATTATCCAAAATATTGGATTACAAATTTACCGAGAAATCAAATAATTGCTCGGGTTCGATTGAAGTTTAACTCGGCTATGAACCTCATAGTTCAATGACACGGGGTTGGAAATTTCTGTTAAGATTTAATGGAAGGCGTGGGAAATCAATGCTCGTAATCAACAAAATTTGTCATTGCACTTAACTCAACAACAGTTGAGTGATTTGAAAATAGCATTTTCGCGGAGTACCTTTACTGTTCAAGAAGCGTCTGTTTAAATGATTAGATAATTTACAGATAAATCAACATTCTCTGCCAAACAATACGTTTTCTTTCTATACAATATGTGATGGAATATCTTTTTTGTTCGAGCAGAATTCTCACTTGTATACATTTCGTTTCATCATTGCTTATTACACTAAACCCAAGGTAAGCTCATCGGCCCCATGGACTTTGCACTTTGCAGCACCACGGGCCTCACACTCGTGCTCCCGACCATGTTGGGGAGAAGAGTAATGGTTAAGGTTAAGGAGTAATGGGTACTTTCTCAACAATAAGGTAGTGGTACTATCCCAGTCGGACTGCTCAAATATGACGGGGAACACCGTCATGTTCTACCTCTGTCTAATGGAATGAAGTTTGATTCTTAGAGTAGTTACTAAACTATTTTTGTTTCTATAATAGTCAGATGTACTTGATTGTGCACGTAAATTGTTGTTCCAAACATGATGGAATAGAGTCCATTACATATAACATATACTTACCTATGATTAGATTTCTTGTGTAATGAATGTTTTATTTCGGTTGATGTAATGTAAGTTCATGTTGCTTTTCTACAAACCTCAGTGATTTTTCAATGCACTTAAATAATATTGTGTATTTACACTTATTTTATTCATATAAGAAAAAAGACTTGTTTGGAAACCATGGAAGAATCAGTAACATACACAGCTAAATGGAGGAGGTTCACTTGATTTCCAATATTTTAATCGCATTGTGTAGTTGTTCAACAGTAATTTCAATAAAATTGATGTAAGAGGTTATTAAACATTATAAATATGGAAGTTATAACTCGTTATAAGTCGTTTTCAATGGCTTTTTTATATACTCAGTAGTATAAAGAAAATTTTAAATGTGACTCAGCTGTTCAGTCAAACACATTTCACTCACTCCAAACATAAACATATCCGCAGAATGAATAACTAGTCTTGCGTAATTTTCGAAATAGGACATACTTCTGAAACACATTTGACCTATTTCTTTTATACACAAGATTGCAATATCATGAAAGATTTCTGTTATTTCACATTAGACATGATAACTAACAAATACATTTTTAAAATATCACTATGCGAATGTAGGTCTACAATAAAATAACAGAATATATGCATTCAAAATAAAACAAATACGCCAACAGATTTCATTCATAAAATTTTCATTCTGTGTGTGTTGTGTAATCAAATATAATAAAATGAGGTTACTAACTGACATTATGAAATAGTTCAGAAGTTACAGAACATAACCATCTTGATTTAATTGACATTGTAACTTATAACTCTTGCTGATTGATTCACTATATTTATTGCTGGGTATATGGCGTGTAGGGACACCGTACTTAACGTCCAAGGTGGTATTCGATGAACCTGGGTCAGTCGGTGTATGAGGAAAATACCAGAAGCTAACTCATCCCCGACCTGCGACGGCTTTGCAGTTTTAGAAGGTTCTCGTTCGACGTAGCCATCCACATTGGCTTCGGCGAAAAGTATCCGTAGGGATTCCCGTATAGGAAAAGAAGAATAGACATCTGGCGCCGCACCAAGACTTTCGGGACCAGGCCAGTCTTACCTACAGGTAAGCGGGTACCTACACTTGATGATAGATGTAGTCGGTGCTGGCGTTGACTTTACTTTTGGAATAGGTAGGTTAAGACCATATAAGCCGAATGAAAAGGAAGAGAAGGATTAAGTGAACTCGACTCCATATTGAAAACTTTAGCTGCGACCAAGAATAACCTTAAGATGATGATGAAGACTACATATTATGTCCCGTATACTGAACGAAAAAAAAACAATTCAAGGATTTCAATTCTTGAATTGTTTTTTTTTTATTTAGTCTTTCAAGACTAAATTAGAAAATGCGCCTCAAATTAACATTTAATATTGTTGATGAAAGATCGTAATATGACGCGAACATATAAACCCGTATTCACCTTGCTATATTTATTAGTTGTTCTGTGCTTTGATAAATGATCTTAATTTATGTTTACTATGCCGTCTGCACCCGGACGGGAACCACATATTTTTATAAACTGACAGACTTGCAAATGAGGCTAAGAATATACGTTTATTTATAGCACACTATGAGTAACAGTTTACTTTTGATTGCTGCAAACTGAACCCATTCTAAAAATGTGTGCGACCATTTATTCTGCGAATACTTTATTCCCGCTATTTATATATAAATAAACAAATACTCGTACATTAAAGGAAAGTGAAACGGTTTCGTGGCATTGGCTTACACTCCACGTACAATTTAGCAGCTATTTTCATTATTATATGTACTTTTACCTAGTTGTAATATTTTACTATCATACATCCCCTGACAAGCCGGATAAGCCAAATAAAAAAAGGAAGAGTAAGCGGTCGCTGGACTTCAAGGTGGTATAAAAAAATGCGAAGATGATGACGTTCATGACTCGTGAATAGCTTTGTTGCAGGGAGCTACTGCCGTCTGAATCCACCCCCGAGAACCTAAAGACCCTACGAACACCCAACACTCGACGTAGTGTCAGCGGTAAAGCGGCTGCTAAAATAATTTCTCAGTAACATCGTGTCTTAGATATGTCATGTCGATTCATGATATTATCGAGTTACAATATTTCAAACTAGGGTATATCGAATTTGACTTATTTCGGATAAGCATTGTTGACTAAGAAGAACGTCGTCGAACTAACGTCGTTTCATAATAAAGTCATGTCGAAGAAACGCTTTGTTAGAGTACAGTAGTGTCGGGAATATTTTCGAAATCGAGTCATTTCGGAGTTTCTTGCTGTCGAAGTAAAATATTGTCGTAGAAGGATTTGTCGGAATTCAGTTTGCGACCCGCCATGCTCGGCTCGCGAATTCCTGTTAAAATATAATATAACGGGCCGCGAAAGTTTAAAAGTTAGTAATAGTGGTTAATATCACTAGGGAAATCCAGAAATGTGTATGTAAAATAAATAACAATGATTTTCATTATATGTATATATGTTCATGACCATAAATTTACTTTTATTGTTTGCTCTGCACGTGTTTAGCATTTGATTGTAATGCATTTTCTGCATTCATTCAAGTATTGCGTTGCAGCTGATCGTGATACGTTTGGTTAGAGACTGCTGTTTACGAGCCAATAAATTCAAAAGGTGGCATCCGGCCACCAAACATTGTTACGCAACACGTAAATCGCGTTTAGGAACGCCTCGTTGGCATAGCAACATTACAGAGGTTAATTGACTTAATAATTCTGTCAAAAAGAGTCATTGTCACTTATACTAATGTTTGTGTTAAAAACATAATTCATTTTCACATAGAATTTTTATATTTTGAACAAATTTTTGTTACATTTCGTTGACGCTTTATTTCTCTAAGATCTTTGTCAGAATTATGATGACATTCTAACCGACGTATTCTCGAAACGTTCGTTGAGACGATTACCATTCATGAAAAGTGAAAAGGTAAATGAACTAAAACTGTGTCAATGCAAAAATTGTAGCAGTTCAAGGTAGATTACTTACTTTCGTGAAAATATTCCCTAAGTAGGTACTGAAGGTGAAGGTAGATTTTGAGATGAATAATGAAAAGGCTGAAAGAAATTTTAAGTAGTATGACTCAATATCTGAGCTTTGAACAAAGATGTGCAATTTTGTTTTGTTTTCAGATAATCATTGAGATTTTAGATATCCACCTAGTAGGTTATTTAGTTGTTACAATCCTAATGAAACCACCACCTCTATCTTATTTTCATCTATAATTTGTAAATTAAAATTCCATGCTGTAATTTTCTTAAAGTTGATAATGAAACAATGCAAACACAACAACAACAAACAGTGTGGTAATAAATACAAGTATCAATCCGCCAATCCCATCCGTAGGGTGTTGTAAGAGGTGACTAATGGCAAAAGATGCAGATTATATCACTGCGAGAGTAGGGAAATTCTGGCCAGCATGGAAAGAGTAAGCCAAAATCTCCCAACATTGAGATAGCCCTATATCCAGCAATAGACTACGATTTGCTCATTAAAACCGTTTCATTGATATTTCGCTAGGTCTGTCTCAGAACACATTTTTAAATTCAATGGCAGACTTTAATTCTTATTCATAAAGTTTATTATAGATTTAGACCTTCTTTTTGTTTAATTCGTCTGTCTTCACATGTTAGTCATTCGTTTAAAAATCGAATCAATCACACAGACTGAATCGTATATACTACCTATTCAGGGTTATAAAGAAACGTTACACTAAAATGGAAATGATAACAATTTTATGGGGTTTCAGATACTAAACCTTCTAGATAAGTCAGTATGTTTATGCAACAAAGTATCCAATACAAGTGTAAGTCGTCTTTCTGGCAAACTGATCGTTTTGGCCGGCGAAGGTCGCCCTAGAGTACAGAGAAGGCTACTGGGAATATTGTCTTAAGATGCATTATTTCATAGTTTCAAAAAGTCATTGTTCCTATGAATTCATCAGTCCCTTATTATCTGTGAACGTTACCACATAAGATGTAACACAAAAATATTAAGATACGAAAAAAAAATCAGTTGTATGATTGATTAGTTTCTTTAAATGAATGAAAGACGTATGAATGCAGACGGTTGTAATAAAAATGAATGAAGGACTTAAGACTATAATAAACATGATAAACCGTCGTAAAGGTAGTTGTTTTATTGAGGTCCATAACGAATGTACCTAACAGACAGACCAACGAAACGTTTGATGTACAGTTAACAAATTATTATGTCGCTTATAATGATCTATAAATTCTTGTTTACAATGTTCCTTTATACCGTTGGTTTAACCTCGATTCATCAACTAAGAACCTTGTCCTCTAAACTACGCGCATCTCCATTCATAATTTCAGATATTCTACGCGCACATATGTACTGAGTATGTTCTGATATTGCAGAGATGATTCAAACTCCTTGCCGGGCGCTAACCGGGCTGTGTTCAAGCGTCGTTCATCTCACGGTCAACTAATTGTTATATACATTCTGTATGGACGCACTCACGCTACACTGAGCTTCATTCTCATCTTCCCTGAGGCGTGCGGAAATATTTGACGCATGGCCAATGCTGGGCCAACGCTTGGTTTGGAACCAACATGGTGTAGCATGAGTCAACCTTATTATTACATAAATTTTATATGGATACACTCGCGCTGCACCAAGCTGCATTCTTGTCTTACACGAGATACATGGAAACAACCGAGTCACGGCCAACACTCGGTCAATCCTCAATGCTCGACTCAAAGCTAACACGGCCTAGCGTGAGCCATCTTTTACTCGTATTTATTTAAAAAAAATAGTTGTAAATTTTAGAAATGACGACGCTATCCGGAATATTTACCATGTGTTTTATTAATTTTGAGTATCCGATATTTCACTAACAGAAGCACCATGATCATAAATGTACCTACCTACTGGTGAAATAAAAATCGTGATAAATATCCCGGTGAATATTACACTATTAATTTGTATGATTTTAGATTGACATGGTCATATACATATACACTGGTAAATATAACAGAATATTTACCATGTTATGTATGTAAATATCCCGATATATTTAACAGTGAACACTATTAATTTCATACCGTTTAAAATTGGCCACTCAACATCTCAATGGCATTACTCTCGACGGGAGAATATAATTATTGATTGCCATAAGTAGTATCATTTTAGAACGAGGTTGGTTTTTGCAAATGGGTTGCCTTGGAAATGAAAACAGGCAATCTATTAATCTCTGTTGGAACTGTCTTGGATTAGAGTAAGACTAAACAGTAACTACGAATATCAGATTTCGATCATTAAAAATCGTTGTATAAAAATATATATTTGGGGCGATCTAGTCGCAAAGTGTCAAAGCCCTTAATTAAATGAAAAAAATATCTACGCGCTCGTTTCAAAATACTATATATAATAATAAATTCCGTAAGTCCTCATTTTTTACAAATTCTTGTTGAGTTGATATTTAGGACGTTATGTTTATATCAGCCCGATAATGCAGCCTAGACTCAGCTTCAGATGCACGACTCGACGCGCTTAACGAAAACTACTTAATTTTTCGCGCTATTGTGAAAAATTGTTCACAACTCGTAATTTAGAGCAAATAGTATTCGAACTGTGTCATTTACTTTCAAATAATGTAAAAAAAATATTGTAATATCGTTCATTGATTCCAATATTTCGTATGTATGTTGGTAGATGGAGCCCACCATCGCTCCTAGATGGTTGAAGCGGTTAGAGCATTTCCCCTGTAAGGAACAGTCTCACTAGTACCACTAATATAAATTAATAAAAATAGTGGTACTATAAAGAACAAGATTTCTCACTAGTAGGTACCCCTGGTGGTACAATTTGGTGGTACTAGTGGGAACAAAAGAAAATATCGCGTGTTCGGATTTCGTTGGAGCATTGACTATTTCCGATCAAATTTTTTTGTTCACAACTCGTTTTCACTGTAAAATTACAGTTATTTTAGTATTATCTTCTTCACTTGTTCTTCACTTCACGAGTTGAAAAACATCGTTTGATACACGTATGTATTGATGACTAACGTCCTCGGCTTTTAAGACCCTCACCTGACAGCTCGAGTCTCAATGGCGTCTCCACGGTTATCACAACCATTACACACTTGTACCATAATGTATGTACTTATTATAAATTATTTTATCGAGTTATTATCCCCATTCCTCCGTCATCGGTCATTAGCTACGATATCCGAAAGCCGGATCAATGACACTGAATTCTTAATATGCATTGCATTTTATGTACATACATACGTAAACGCATAATAACACTCAAAACATCTCATAAATCAGTACAAAGTACATCCATTAAGGCACATGATAACTAATAAGATACATTGAGAACACGATCATAAAAATCCTTTTAGGGTAAACAGATCCCAGAAATATCCTGGAACTACTTTTAAGCAGGAGTCTCTCTGCCAACTCAGTGATATGGAAATCTTTGTGCGGAAGCACTATCATGATTTATTACAAGTTCAATTTGCTATGCTTCAGGTTTGCCATGATACTAAAATATACAGGATGAGATTTTGTAGCTTTATTTTCTATTATTATGTAATCGTTTGTAACTACTGGTTCGGAGATGTTTATCAATTTCTGTATTCGGCCCCACATATTACGCGATAATAGACGTGGGTGGTGGACGTTCACTTTCTCGATATAATAACCTTACAAATTTAAGAGTGCGACACCAGGGGCGTTATTCTGCTATCCCTGAAGAAACCTTTAATGGCCTTCTTGAAGAACCCCATATGGCTTGGGAAAAACACAGTAGAGAATTCATTCCACAGCTTCAGCGTGTGTGGGATGAAGTTCGTACCTGATGCGAGTGGTGCGTTGATAGAATGTAGCTACCACAAACCATTATTCATTATTATTACATGTCTAAATGCTATGTCTTTCGTCAGTGAATCCTTCACGGCACCCCCGGGAAATGCGGGTTTATGAACACTTATACTATAAAGAGTAAATTATTATGAATTATGAATTATGTTTTTTTGTTTGTTTGTAACGAATAGGTTCCGAAACTACTGGACATCGGTCTATCTATCAGCAGGTTTAGAAGTCAGCGATTTATGAATTATTGAAATCGTTCAATAATTCATAAATCGCTAACTATTTCCGTTGTCATGACAGCAAGGAGAAGTCGTATAGACAGGCAAGTAGTGAATCGAGTAGACACAAGCCCAGCTAGTTAAATCATAAAAGTGAAGAATCACCCTGTGTATAACACCTGTAATAGTTCATCTTGTTGTATAAGTGCCAGAACACATCAACGAAGAGAAAAATATTATTGTTAACACACATCTTCACGGTCAAACCTTTACGATCGGTCAGGCTATTTGATAATTTCAGACAATAAAAAACTCAAGTGATACATGTTTCAATATATTGTTTTAACGATAACAAACTTGGAATGGTTTATCATATTATATTAGAATGAAGCTATTATAGTATATTTAAGTTGCTGTTACAATTGAAAGTTAATTACATGTCGATTCGATCGACACTTCATTTGATCCCCTCGACCTACCGTTCTCATTATGCTAGAGGCGGCGGCGTTTCCCCGTTGCATGGCCAGGGAAACATTTTGTTTGAGATACTGGCACCCCACGTCGGGTGCACAAATATAACAGTTTCATACTTAATATAATATATCATAATAATAGGTCTGCACATATGAAATTGCCGAAATTTTCTTACAGATTCATGAGTTCGTTATTCCTGTAATTTAATAGCTATTTTCATTATTATTATTTTGTTTGAAAATTTTATTGATTTCAAGATTTTATTGTTTTGATTAGCCGTTTGCTAAGCCGTAAGAGATTATCCGGGCCTTTTTCAGCCAATTCATAATTCAATCAGCCTTCGTTCTATGATGTTTTCAGATTATAAGAAGTGAGCTTCAGTTCTTTCATTCTGGGCAAAATAAATTTACTATAATCTAACAAACAATTTGGAGGGAAAACATTGTTTTACATGCTAATGTGTGAGCACGAGATAGTGAGATAATTCTGGCTAAGTCTCGTGTTCCTATACTCGTGGGCACTATTATCTGTTCTGTGACGTAGATAAAAAATATTTTATTTGTTTCAGTGTTTGATCCAAGTAGTTTAATGTCGTACATTTTTGAATAGAATGTTCGTCGGCCTTGAATGTGAGTTAGTATTCATCACACTCAGTAGGTAACTGCGACTTTGACTGCCAAGATATAGAATGGGGGTTTAACTTTTTTCCCGTACCTTAACATTTTTCATACTAAAAGTAACCTTAATTGCGCCTTATAATATTAGTATCAGTGAAAATCCTCTAAAAATCGGCCCAGCCACTTTGGGGTTAAGCCGAAGCAAATAGATATACGACATTTAAATGAACGGTTTTATCACTTTTGTGCCTGATTGAATTTTTAACTTTTCATTTGAAGATGTGCAATAGAGGTCGAATGGAACTCGTTGTTTGACAGAGGGTCTAATGGGCACTAAAGTAAAAATGAAATCCAAGATTGGGTGTCCAATTCTAACATAGAGGTCTAATGGATCATATTTATAAATAGAGTCAATTTTTGAGGGTCCAGCAGGTACGTAGGCAGTTTTTTGTTGTTATTATATCGTATATACTTATACCATAATGAACAAGTTACACTGATAAGTATTCATCCAAAAACTTTCTTATAAGATTATAAACACTTACTGCTGTTTTATTGTATTTTATGTAGATTGCATGATTGAATTAATTGAACACTACATTATAGACTTCGTGTATTTACGTGATCTTGTAAGCGCGTAAACTTGGTCTCTAAAACTAAAGCATCTGGTTTTCATTTGAATTCCCCTGAGATATGTAACTTCACCTATATTTGTAGTGATATCTATTGTATGTTAGTTTCAAAGAATGTTTACGACATAAACAAAACTTAGAGGTTGAAGCAATGCGGAACTGTGTGAAACATTTGCATTTTCACGCTTTTAAACATTCGTCAAGATTAACTGCGAAACATAAACAAATTTTGAAGACCGTAATAGTTTTCAAAATTCGTTTATGTTTGATATATAATATAAAATATAGTAGGTATATGTTTTGGTTTTATTAATGCCATAACAGATAGAAGTTTTTATATTAATCATTCATTCCCTGAACCTTTTTCCCAACTCAGTTGGGGTCGGCTTTCCAGTCTAACTGTGATGCGGCTGAACTTCGATATTTTACGTGAAGCGACTGCCATATGACCTCCACAACCAATGGTCTAATGACCAATGGCGATATCGAAGTTCCAAGTTAGGCTGGTTTGACTTTTGAGGACTCCAACTACCCGTAACGACTGCCATGTTTGTATGGCAACAAGTTCTTATATTTATTATATTTCTATAGGTTGATAGATGGGTAGATAGATAATTACCTGATCAAATTCGAAATGTGCTTACTCAGCCGCACTCCATGTGCAAATATAATCTATAAAAATAAATAGAGAAGTATCTGTTTGTAACTCTAAAATAACATCTGTTCAATGCGCATGAATGAATATACGGCACTTCACTACATAGTATAAAACAAAGTAGTTTCCCGCGATCTGTCCGTCCCTAAGTACCTACACCCTACACTACCTACTTATAGCTAAATCTTTAAAATTACTCAACGGAATTTGCTGCAGTTTTGTTTAATAGATAGTGTGATTCAAGAGAATGACGTCTCTATATACATATTATTAAAACCTCATGTCGAAAAAATACAAAATTTTATTTCCAGAACAAAATTAAACAGTGAACTGTTTAATTGTTTTCTAAAAAAACATACTTTTAAAAGTGCAGAATCCGGAAAGAATGTTGCAAAAATGGGGATTATCTGTTGTGACGCAGAAGAAGCAGCGCGATTAGCTAGTACACCATAAAAACCAAAACTATTGTGCAGAACTATTGCACGTGAGAAGTCACGTTTAAAACTGAACATTAATTTTATGCAAGCACCTATTTTCAGAGTTTATAATATTTTTGAACAGTAGGTAGTTTGAACTAAATCCATCCAGCATGATTAGGTATCGAAAAAAGTTTTATACTTTGAAATTTTATAATTTTCAGTGGATAAAAATATTAGGTATTATGAACAAGTAACAGGTACCAAGAAGCAGGTTATGAGTAAAAAGCATACTCATAATTTATATTATTAAATAATCAAAGCAACTCACGCTTTCGTTCACGTGAATCTGCATATAAAAATATTTACAGTTACGAAATCAAATATTTGGGTTCCGATGCAGATAGTTTTTTTATGACGTCACGTAAGATCTTAGGAATCAAGGTCATACATACACCAATAATGTTACAACGGCGACCCTCGGCTTTATGGCCTTATTTTCACGTCCTGCTTAAAAGACCCGGTACAAAAGAGAACAACAACGAAACGGAACGGAATGGAACAAGGAGACTGGTTAAGAAATCTAAATCTTTATGGTGAAGCTAAGAAAACCGCTTTGTCTTTGATAGGATTTGTTTTCACCAAATGATCGTGACACCTCGGCCCTGTAAATATTATCATTGCTGCTTAACTACCTTTACGTATGAGCAGTTGTTACTTCGAATGAGGAATATTTGAAATAATATTTTTCAAATGTATTTTTTACTGCATGAATCACAATTTGGGTTGTCATCTTGTTCCTGGCTAACGTTTCTTTTAAAATACAAATATCTTAATTTAAAATCACAATATCCGGCCAACGGATGCACGTCAAAAATGTATGTCAATTCATAAAACAATGATTTTCTTAATACCATTGTAAATTCTATCCTACTAGCAGCTTGTAAAGAATAATTTTAATATTTTATTCTTGGCCAACAGTAATTTGTTTTGACATACGAATATCTTAATTTAAATTCGCAATTTCCGGCCAACGGATGCACGTCAAATGTATGTCAATTCTCTTAAAACAATGATTTTCTTGAAACCATAGCGAATATTTTGAATATTTTATAGCGTGTCTACACTGTATTCTTGTGCCAGCGCGAGACGCTCTAACAGCCATAAATATATAACATTTTATCGCAACGCGACGCCAGAATGCAAGGGTAATAGTTTATTATTTTAGTTGTTAATTATTATTATAATTGCATATATGTTATGTACCTTAGTAGGTATACCTAATATTGATTTAGTGTTCTTCAGGTCTTGTGATATATGACGTAAACCGTAACAGTCACGTGTTGGTTTAATTTCGTTTAAATTATAACGTTGTGATGTTTACTCGAATAGTGAAACAAAATAGAGGGTGCATCTACATTTGGTCAAATTATAAAAACCATACGATACCAAAAAACAGTTACACCAATGATTATATTAATCAACTAGCTGTTGCCCGCGGCTCCACCCGCGTGGACTTCTGATCCCGTTCCTGCTGCTCCATTCCGAGTATTTTCATATTTGTACATCTTTTAAACCTTGTCTGGACTTCCACGAATAATTCAAGATCAAAATTAGCCCAATCGGTCCAGCCGTTCTCGAGTTTTAGCGAGACTAACGAACAGCAATTCATTTATATATATATATTGATTAGTCTATAGCAGTCCCCTGCTGGACATAGTACTCTCACAATGTGCGCCATTATCAGGTCATCGGTTCGCTAGGGGGTCGTCCTACCTTCTGTTTACTTTCTTGCGGTCTCTACTGTCGATCGATGGCCACCGGAGCAAACGAATCCTTTCGTTTGCTCCGGTGGCCATTGATCCTTCGAGCTCGACTTCGACATTTATCAATTTTATTCTATAAAGTGACTCCAAACTGGCTATAATTATGTATAATTAGGTATATTTTGTGGTGTGGCGGTAGTGAACGTGACTGCTAAGGAGGCGCGGGTTCGATCTCCGTTTAGTGCAAATATGTGTATGCATGAATATGGCTACTTGCACTGGTCCGGTTGTGCCTCGGAAGCCATTAGTTAACAAGTTAAGCCATTGATGCCATGATTGATGATTTCCATACGTCCATCTATGGTAGTAGTTACGGGTAGTTGGAACCCTCAAATGTCCGACTAGTCTAACAACAGAACTTCGGAGTTCGATATCACCAATTTGGTTGTGAAGGTCCGAGATCGCAGCAGCTTTATAAATATTTCTTTTAAATGCAGGATTTAAAAATTATTATCTTACCTATGGCCGATTCCTAATTTTAGCTAGTATATATACGTGTAATTTTAGCTATACCTAATAACTTTTTTTAAACTAAACTAACGTCCACACAAAAAGTGAAGTCCTTTGAGCCTTATCACAAAATACTCCTACTACCTCCATTTTAAGACCCATTTATAAATAAGGTCCATAGCCTCGAATCTGTATTGGACATTGGAGATGTAGATATAACCGACATTGAAATCAAAAGAAAATATTGTACGCGTATAAAATTGAATTGTATTGAAAGTTCACTGATATTGGTTCAGCACTCGACATAATTTTGAAAGCGTGTATATTTTTTAAAAAAAAACATGTTTACAATCTTGAAGTTAACGACTCCAGTTGAAGGGGAATTACAATCCCAACATTCGATCACAATATGTTTTGAAAAGAAATGAAATATTACAGTTTGGTTAATCCATGTTACAATTATTCATATAATCTAACGTTTAATATTTATTTGCATAAATTCCTTAATTTTTTAGTATGTCAAATAAATTATTAATATAATGCAATTTTTAAAACTATTAGTATAGGCACTAACTGTTTCAAATGACACCATTGCCATCATATTCTTGGTTGTATAGGAGATGCGATGCTTTTCGAAGTTATGTGTGTATTTATCGCAGGTTTATAAGTGCCCGGTTTATGGCAATAGGCTCGCCACCTACATTGGGACCTAAACATAAACTGGCGAAATGTGGGTGCTAGCACCTCTGCCTACCCCTTCGGGGATATAGGCGTGAGTTTATGTTATGTTATGTATGATGTATAGGAGAATTATGACTTTAAAACATTAGACGTGACCTCGTGATTCAGCGGTCAGAGCATTCCCCCTGTGAGAAAGATCGCGGGTTCGTATTCAGTCGAGGCATTGATTATTTCCGATTTAAGTTAGATTTGAAGTTCTTAATATGATGTAGGTATTTAATTTTCATGTCTAGCAAGTGCACAATGACTGTAGGTGCTGATATTACGCAGTATAATCTAACTCTGTATACATAATACAGCATTTAACGTTCAACAAGTTCGGCAACATGGCGCAACACGTGCGATGTTGCTAGCTGCGAAAAATGACTCGCGGCTAATTTTGTAATAATCATGTTTGAACAGACAACAAAGTTCCACATTGGGGCTCGTGTCTGTTTAACGACATTGTGCAACAATGTTCTGTGTTGTCGTTATGTTTTCTTGTAATAATGGCAATAAACTTCGGGTGCTAGCACCTCTGCCTACCCCTTCGGGGATACAGGCGTGAGATTATAAAAAAAAAAAAATATACTAATCATGTTTATTCGTTGTCTAGTTAGTATCTTGTTACTTGATAAATAGGTACACAGTATTGACGTCTGCATCATTCCCTGAACCTTTTCCCATCACAGTTGCCAGTCTAACTGTGATGCGGCTGAACTTCGATATTTTCCGTGAAGCGACTGCCATCTGACCTCCACAACTAATGGTCCAATGATGTGTGACTGCCATAGATGTTTGTACGGCAAAAAGGTGGTAAAGGCTGATTTTACTACCACAACTGACTTCATCATGATGGAGCAAAAGGATATCAAGCTGGATATTACCGATAAGGATAATCGTATCAAACAGCTTGAGTTAGAACTATTGAAGTCTCAAAATGCCTTAGTTAAAATCCAAAATCGGTTATCAACTGTTGAAAAAATATCACGCGACCTAAACCTTGAGATTCATGAGGTACCTGAGAGCAAAAACGAGGATCTGATGAGCCTATTTAAAGAGCTATGTGATTGTTTACAAGTGGTGATGTCTGACAATGACATAAAAGCTTGCCGCCGAGTTGCGAAAATGAACATTGGCTCCAATAGGCCTCGTAATATCTTGGTCACCCTCTCATCGCAGCGCCTGCGTGATACACTTTTGTCGGCGGTAACCCGCTTCAATAAATCCCACCCTGACAACAGGCTGTCGACCACGCATATCGGTGTAACTGGTTCAACTAATAGAATATATTTGTCTGAACATCTATCTCCGGAAGTCAAAGAATTGCATAGCGCCACACGCAAATTCTGTAAAGGCATGGAATATAAGTTCGTTTGGGTGCGCTTTGGACAAATATATGTTCGTAAGGATGAAACACATCCTGCCATATTAATAAAAAATGTTGAATCGCTTAATAAATTGCGTTAGACTTTTGTTTTACATTTATATTATGTTACTATTATCTTTGTTTTTATTTATGGGTTTAGTTTTACTTTTGCAATGTTAAATATATACTACCAAAACGTCAACAGAATGCGCAGCAAATTGTCACCATTCAGCTTAAATTTATTGAACTGTAATTTTGATGTCATTTGTCTGTCTGAAACTAACTTAAATAGGGGGGTGTTTGACGAAGAATTTGTTGATGGTCGTTACAGTGTCTTCAGAAGGTATCGTGAAACAACCTCATCTGCCAAAGATGAGGGAGGTGGAGTCTTACTTGCTATACAAAAGAAATATCATGTGATCCGTCAGGCATCATGGGACACCGATATGGAGGATGTCTGGGTCAGTGTTCTTCCCCTCTCGCGTGCTAGTCCTCGGCTTAATATATGTGTTTGCTACCTGCCCCCTGACATTGGCTTGCAAAATGTTGAACGCTTTTATACTCACTGTCAAAATTTAATACTTAATTGCGCTCCATCTGAGCACTTCTTGTTAATAGGAGATTTCAATACCCCTGACTTTTATACAGCTTTCTCTAATCCATCATTGACCACAACACCCCTAATACAAAAAAGAAAGCTCTGTCTACTTAATGAATTACTATCGCTATGTAATTTAAAACAATACAACAATATCATCAATGATAATGGACGCTTACTCGACTTAGTACTATCGAATACTGATTCCTTAACTGTTAGCGGTACACCTGCACTCATCAAGGAAGATAGGCATCATCCAGCGCTTTTGATCTCTTTAACTTCACTACACATCACCAAGGGGCTGCAGCAGTGTAATTCTGCACGGTTTAATTTTAGTAAATGTGATTTAAATAAAATTAAATCTGAATTTAGCTCTACGAATTGGCACGAAGTGTTATCTTTTACTGACGTTGATATATGTACCGATGCCTTCTATGATACAATATTTAAAATAATAAAAAAACACACACCAACCACTAATTCCAGATCTTCGTCATATCCCATTTGGTATAGTAAGTCTCTAATCAAGTGTAACAAAGAAAAAAATAAATATCACAAATTATTTAAAAAATACGGAAATCCTCGAGATTATGATGTATTTTCATTACTCCGTGGTAGATGCAAGACTCTTACTAAAAATTGCTACGATAAATATGTTGCAGATGTTGAAGATTCCTTAAAGAAGAACATCAAATCTTTTTGGAGTTTTGTCAAGAGTCGTAGGGGTCAAGCGTCAGTGCCTAATACTTTGACTTATGAAACAACTTCATCGTCTGACGGCCAGGGGATTTGTGACCTCTTTTCTCGTTATTTTGCTTCTGTATTCGATGTAAATTCAGATTACAGAACCAATTCCGTGAGTCATAACCAATCAGACTATGCATATGGAAGCTTTTTAAGTTCACTGTCTCACGTCTTAATTGATGACAGTGACGTATTAGGTAAAATAAAAGAATTAGATGCAAATAAGGGGCCAGGCCCTGATCTTTTGCCTCCCTCTTTTATCAAGTGTGTTGGAAAGGAGCTATCACTTCCTTTGCGTGTTATTTTTAATAAGTCTTTGGTCAGTGGATACTTCCCCAAATGTTGGAAAACTGCACATATCATTCCCGTATACAAGAGCGGTGATAAATCGGATTGTAAGAATTATCGGCCTATAAGTATTCTTTCATGTTTCGCCAAACTATTTGAGTCGCTAGTTTATAGTCACCTCTACAATCATATGAAACCATTTCTCTCGGATAAGCAGCACGGTTTCGTTAGGGGCAAGTCTACAATCACCAACTTATTAGTGTATAAACATTATCTTTGTCAGGCATTTGCTGCCGGTGGTCAAGTCGACTCTGTATATACCGATTTTTCCAAAGCCTTTGATAAAGTCAATCACCTCCTGCTTTGTCGTAAATTGGCATCTTACGGTGTCCATGGAAGCTTATACCGATGGATCTGCTCATATCTTGAGAACAGAACTCAGTTGGTTGCATTGCGGGGCTTTGTTTCATCGGCAACTACAGTAACATCTGGTGTGCCTCAAGGCTCCCATCTAGGTCCACTGCTCTTTGTTGTATTTATAAATGATTTAATTCCACAATTAACTTGTAACTGCCTTTTGTATGCCGATGATTTAAAGATATTTACGTCAATCTCTAACATGAACGATTGCTTGGCCCTTCAGCAGGATATTAATACGATATCAGAGTGGTGTAAAGCCAATTTGATGTACTTGAATGTTGATAAGTGTCTTATAATATCTTTTACTCGAAAATGTAATAAACTTATATGGAACTACAATATTGACGGGGAAATTTTAAAGCGAACACAAACTGTAAAAGATTTAGGTATACTTTTTGACGACAAGCTTTCATTTAGGGATCATTATAGTCATATAATACGCAAGGCCAACGAACTCCAAGGCTTTGTTCTGAGGTCTACAAAAGGTTTCAAAAAACCCAGCAGTACCGTGTACCTTTATTTTGCTCTGGTGAGAAGTACTCTGGAGTATGGTAGCCCCATTTGGTCACCAAATTACAAGGTCCATATTGATGATATTGAACGTATTCAAAGAAAATTCCTTAAAATTCTCAACTACCGTGTAAACCCAGGCCGATCAAATTTAAATTATGAAAGTAGACTCATCAAATACAAGGTGCAGCCACTAGAAAGCCGACGAATATATTTTGACTTAGTTTACCTTTACAAAATTATACACTATATTATTGATTCACCTGAGTTACTTTCTCAAATTAGCTTCAATATTAAATTTAGTGCCCGTAGGGCTAATGATACGAACATATTTGCTCTTTTGATATATAAAAACAATATTTCTTATTATAATCCATTAACAAGAATGGCACGTCAATATAATGGTTTGGCGAAAATCTATAAATCACTTGATGTTTTTGATTGCAACTATAATAGATATATCAAAATTGTAAAAGACATCCTTCATAGTGTGCTGGGTTTGGATGGTTCTGTCTCTGGTGGAGTCATCCAAATCTAAACTTAAGTATTTATAAGTCGGTTTATATAGTGCTACTTTCTGTTTCTCTATGTGTGCACATATTATTTACGTTACGATCCAGATCTAAACATTGTATTTAAGATATAATACGTATATGATTGTGATGTGTTTTGTGCATTTAAATAAATAAATAAAAAAATAAAATAAATAAACCGGGACCGACGGCTTAACGTGCTTTCCGAGGCACGACCAGACCAGTTCAAACAGCCATATTCATGCATACAACTTTTTGCACTGAGCGGGGATCGAACCCGCGCCCCGTGCGTAGCAGTCGCGTGCACTACCGCCACGTATTTGTAATAGTAACAAATAAAGTATATGTACTTATATCTATATATTAGGTATATATATAACCATAAGGCAACGTTCCTCTCTATATACATGTTACTACTTGTTTGTTAGCACCCTGAGTAGTATAGGAAATTATACACATATAACACTAAAATAGACAATGATATAACCAACCTTACAGCGCCGGAATTGATGTTATTTTTTAAACCTTGGAATAACCTAGGTTTGTCCGTTTTCAAGTACGGATGAGAACTTTCTTCCGACATACTGAAATGTAAACATTATTATACATATCTCACTGTATAATTCATTATGTGTGTTTTAATGACCTTCTCCAGTACACGTTAAATTTACACAGATTGTTTAGAAATAACAATTTCGACATCCCGGGATTTCGGCTACATTATTCTGTCTTTTCTTAGTAAAAATAAATGACTTCTTCTGTAGAAACGACGGCATTTTTGAGTTGTCATCGTTGTGTAGTAATTTGTTTCACGGCAGCGCCGGTACTCACGGAGAGAGCCCGAGCATAGGTTTCGCTCTTCGGGAAGTCTTAAGACGTCCCCTCCAATAAATTGTTAATTTTTACTGTATGCTGTCCGGAGTCCGTAGTGATATGGTTCTTGATACCTCAATTCCTCTGGTGCCCTCTAATACATTCTCTTATGTTGGTAGGTATATCAGTAGGACCAAAAAATTACGAGAATGTCTAAAAATTTGAGTTTACAGAGGTATACTCAGCCAAGCATAGAAACATGCTAGGCTCTTAGACCTTTAAACTAAACTGAAACTTGTTTCTAAACATTTTTATAGTCTGATACTCTCCGAGACCTTAATTGGTAGTAATTGTGCGGCTTAGCATGCAATTAATTTCCTTGATATTTACACCGCATAGCAAGGAATCGGGTCAAAATTTTTTTTTTTACAAATATATTTAGCTGCAACAATTTCGATTAGGTATTTATTTCGGTATAGGTATCCACCATTTTTTGTTACAAAGTGCCAGAGTGGCGGCAATAGGCTCGCTCTTTATTACTTAGAACCGACTATCATAGTTGTTGAAACGTGAGGGCTTATTACACCTCTGCCTACCCCTTCGGGGTTTACGGGCTTGCATGCTTGGTAACTAGGTCAGTGGACGTTTAAAACATTAAAAAAAATGCATCACTGTTTTGCCACTCCACTCAGAGTTGTGTTGACTCACTTAACCTCATCGTGCCTGTCATCGACATCATCTACATGTAGGCGTGTTTTCCTGATTGGATTCGAGGTCAATGTGAACTCGAAGCTCAGGGTCCGCATCTCTACTTTTCCTCCTCCATTTCGCACTATTACGGACGTCCGGACGGACTATAGTAGTGAGACCATTGCCACGCATATCACACTCGCGCCTGTCACTTGCCACTTCGTAGGCCGCAAGAAACTTCAATCGTGCGTCAACTCGTAGTTGAAAAAAAACAATAAATGCGCCAAGCGGCGCTTTTTTAATGACTCACTTTGTAATATACATTTAATACATAATATATTTGACGACCTCCGTAGCGTGGCGGTAGTGAACGCGAATGCTACGCAGGAGGCACGAGTTCGATTCCCACTCAGTGCTAATATTTATGTGCATGAATATGAATATCTGCATTGGTCTGGGTGCATACTATACATAGTACATACGTACAAAAAAATGTATCGAAGTATGTTTATCCGCATTCAAACCCGTAATATGAGTTAGTTAAGCTATGCTTACCATAGGTCTAGGTGGCGTTGTCCTAGTATATTTATTTATAATATATACCTACCTGCAAGCTGAAATGATTTAAGCTCTTAATCATACATAAGTGACGCTACTGAAGAGATACGCAGCCGTTACTGAAGATTTTAGTGCAATACATGCAAAAAATGCAAGATCTGTTTACTATTAAAATTAATTAAAACGAACATGAAAGATAGAATCACCTTCGTTGTGAAAATAGAGCAGACATTGTAGCATTGACAGCGAGGAGATTAATGTTCGAAGAATTCATAATACAGGCGTTTGTCTAGGCCATTGCGTAGCGAAGGGTACGTTACACCATTCACATATTTCAAGCGGATGTTTTTGTTTAAATATACTGTTAATTATTAACAACTCATAAAGTACAGTTAGCAAAGAAAACTTAAACCCTTATCGACTGTTTTGATTCAACTCGGTTGTGGTCGGCTTTCCAGTCTAACTGTGATGAGGCGTAATTTCGATATTTTTAGTGAAGCGACTGCCATCTGACCTCCACAACCAATGGTCCAATGACTAATGGCGATATCGTAGTTCCAAATCAACGTTATCGACTGTTTTGATTACATTTGAAATATTCACTCGAATATAACATCTATGATAGACATGACTTCTGCAATTATGAATGGTAGAAAAACTTAGTGAATTTATTAAAAAAATTAGCGGAGTCAATGAACTTCACTAGTCAACATATATTGTAAACATAACAACTAATAGGGAAACAGCTGCAGACGACATATAGAACATTATACGACGTACAAAGCAATTTAGTACAACAACATCTAGCAATAGCATTTAAATTATAATAATAAATAAATAGGCAATGGCGCATCTATATCTAATGTGTCACGATTTTACACGATTGCTACATAGAAGGCGCAATTGCTACGCAGAAGGCGCGATTACGATCCCCACTCAGTGCAAATATTTATGTGAATTAATATGAATATTTGCATTGGTCTGGGTATTTCAATGTATTACGAAAAAAATATATGTAAGTTTATTTATCTACTTTCTAGAACCTATAACACGAACTAGTTAAGCTATGCTTACCAGGGGGTAGGTCTAGGTGGCGTTGTGTATATTGTCCTAAAATATTAATTTAAGTATTTATTTCGTCTGGCAACTCTATAATTATTATAATGAAATGACGCTATTTTGTTGACATGTAATATTAATAATATTTACTAGAACGTTACTAGTTTATGTGACTATACAATATTTTGATGCTGTCTAAAAACATATCAGTGTCAGATACGATATCGATGTAGGCGTTACCTGGCGGAAATCCATCATAAGAAATTCTATATTAGGGGAGGGAGGGGGACCCACCACTTACCCACGGTTTAACAATTCATATACTTCTTCAGAACCTACAGACTTTACTTATACTATGTATATACATACTCTATTGTCGCAGAGATAGCTACAATGCGGTGTAAAAAAATGTTACTATTTTGGTACATACATCCCATGACATACACACATTAACAGTTTATACAACAAATTTTCATTGGTTTACTAATTAGTATTGCTTCTCGATTTTGCGATGCTGTTTGTTAGCAATACTGAGTCTATATAGTTGAACGTATTCAAAGAATACATGGTGTAGATATTATAAAAAATGAGTCTGACATATATTATGTATTTGGTAGTATCTCAACTAATGTACAACAGTGATAAATGGTAAAAAATTTCAAAAGGGAAGCCGGTGGAAAATATCTCACCTCTTATAGAGCGGTCGTAATATCTCTGCTACGGCTTTCTCTTGTAGAGCAAGGCGCTAAGAATCACTGATAATACAAATTAAGTTTTACACTGTAGGTTGTACTGTAAATGTTTAAAAACACCCTAAAGTTGTACAATAAAAAACAAACCTTATAAACTTACGATTATATTCCGGGAAGCCCTTATGTTTCCTCACTTTGTTTTTAAAAAGAAGCCATGTTCTAAATTCAAGTACTGTATGAAAATTGTAATATGCTGTAATATGTATGTATAATAAACAATAACATTGAATCACAGATGTTATAATAAACCAATTATCGTTGTTATGAAAAAACCATTTATGTAAACCAGTTCACTAGGCTCGTATGATAATAGATATAGAACAGTAGGTTATCTTATCAACATAAAAAGGTACTAGCTAGTAAACACAGCTGGTGATCAACACTTGTACAAAGCAAAACTTTCCAACATTTTCTATATAGCGTCAGTCTGTGTTGAATGTAATAAAATGCAATGTGGAGGCAGGAGAAAGAGTCCCCTTCGCTGGCTTGTATTTTAAACTACAGTATGAGTATAATTGAAAAAAAATGCTCGTTGAATGTTGAGGTGTTTGCATAGAACCATAGTTACTTTTTACTATCATAAAAACATCGGTGATTATGTCGTGGCGAATAACCCACTCCGTAGCGTTCTGGGCACAAAGGCGCCCATGATAATGGTGGCGTTGCCTCGATCCGAAAATCCGAAGAAACTAAATTTGAGTGCTAATAAAATAAACCATGTAATTCATGATAGCTGCCTGTATGGTAAACAATGATTATTACGAGTTGCTACAATACATGTATTCTCATCAGAAACAAAATGTTACAGAAAAAGCTCAATCGGAAATTATGCTATGCTGACTGTACTTAAAATATTGGCAATGAAATGTATATTAAGGTTATGGCGATGCTTACTTTTTGTTTGCGACTATTCATTTCATACGTTGTTCTGTTTTTAAAGTTTGTACAACTATTTTAATATACATATTGCGAAGAGCTATAACATACTTGTACTCGTATTATACCTTTACCATACTGTGCATTCTGTGTACTAGAGAATGTATTAAGATGATTTTTGTGCTACATTTTTGGGTGTATGGTATGTATTTTGGTTGTATGGTCAATTGTGTGATCACTTTTATTTGTATTCTCGTGATTTTGTTTACATACTAGATTTTTACATAGGTATAGGTACTACACATTATTGATAACACTTTGTGTTATGAGATTGTTAACTAGTTATCTTTCATCATAATCATCATCATCGTAGCTATAGGACGTCCACTGCTGAGCATAGCCAGATTGGAGCTCGATGGGGAGGTCTAATTATCAAATTTAGATAAAAAAGTG
This sequence comes from Pelosia muscerda, assembly GCA_963691645.1. NCBI lineage: Eukaryota > Metazoa > Arthropoda > Insecta > Lepidoptera > Erebidae > Pelosia > Pelosia muscerda. Next base: position 15,233,603 of record OY829100.1, read on the forward strand.
AATGCTTCGACGGGATTCAAACCCGCGATCTTTCCCTTACAGGGGGAACGCTCTGACCACTAGGCCACGAAGTCTCGTCTGAATCATTCAAAATTCTCTTATCCTAAGGATCCTAAGGCCTAATTTATCTTTAGTAATACCTATAAAAGTATGATTTAAGACTTATTGAAATGATGATAAAAATATCACGTATTATTTTTTTTCGTTACAAAAACGGCCGTGCCAAAACTACTCTCTTCATGTTTGTTATCTATGTTTTATTTTTATTTACTCATAGAGAAATGTATTTGTTGAACAAATTACTATGAATCACTTTACACTAATGAGAGCAGTAATAAATTGATTCACATGAACAAAATATTTCAATCAGTGAAACGATGAGAGAGACGTTTAAAGATATCGGTAAGTATGCTGTGGTAAGTTTTTATTATTCACTAGCCTATTCTCATGGATCTGTCCGCTGTCAAATGTCAGTTTTCGCCACCTTTGGTCATATTTTTAGTTATATTCATCATCATCATCATCATCATCATCATCAATCTGTTCTGTAATTTTTTTATCCATCGCGGAAGAACAGACATACAAGAATCCAAAAAAAAAATTTTCGTCTTGCATATTATTGATACCAAGGTTTTCAAATCTCAAATATACAGATATTATTACTTTACGATTAAATAACAGTACTGACTATTGCCCGCGGCTTCACCCGCGTGGACGTCTGATTACGTTCCCGCTATTAACCCTCCCCGAGTGCATGATTATATATGTATAGCCTATGAACTACCAAATAAGTCACTTTCTATTCGTGAGACAATTTTCAAAATTGGTTCAGTAGATGTAGAGATTAATCCACTACAACCTCATGAACTCACAAACATTACCTCTTTATAATATTAGTATAAATAGATAGATAGAAGATAAACATGCATTATCTTGTTATGGAAGTCGTAACATTAAATAAATATAATACTCATACCAATCGCTTTCTTCATTTACAGGTGCCAAAATGTAAAATAGTTCATTGACCCGATATAAACCAGAACATACTGCGATCTCATAATTTTTGACATAATATATTATGTTTTCCTCCTTACAGCTACGAAGTACCCTCGTTTCTATCCATTACAGGTCAGATAATTATGCCAGGCTATATTATAACTACAAAAGAATTTAGGGCTTACGGCAATACGGTTTTTAGTGTAGTGACTGCCGTATACCGTGATTATAAAATATCGTATCCAATATAAAAATCAATACCACTTTTCGTTGTAATTTTATAACTCAAGATCGGGCTCACCTATCCAAACCAAATGTTCAGGCTTTGTTCGGACTCCCATCATGGGGGACTGGCTAGAGAGGCCACACGGTAGCCTCTCGTACCAGCTGACTCAGGTAATCACCGGGCACGGGTGCTTCGGGGATTACCTGCGTCGGATTCAGAAGGAGCCAACGTCCGAGTGCCATCACTGTGATGCGAGCGAGGACTCGGGGCTGCACACGTTGACCGAGTGCCCGGCGTGGGAGACGCCAAGGCGAGTCCTAGTGACAGCCCTAGGGGTGGGAGTTGTCTCGCTCGCCACCTTGCTCACGGCGATGGTACGATGCGCGAGTGCTTGGGCAGCCGCCGCCTCCTTCTGCGAGCAAGTTATGCTCGAAAAGGAGGAGGCGGAGCGGGTCCGGAGAAGACTCCGGGCCCGCACTGCCCGCGATGAGCGGAGGCGACTCGGACGTCGGAGGTCGCAGAATGACCTCCGTCCCCCATGAGCACGGGCCTGGGGGTGACGGGTGGAGCCACCTGTCACCCTAGCAGAAGCAGGCCACGGCGATGGCACATAATGCCACACCATACCCAGGAGCTAGATGGGGACACCATGGTCCCCACATTTAGGGAAGAGGGTCATCTACACAGAGATGTCCCCGGGTCTGCCGGGGTGCGAGAGATATGTCTTGTATAATCTCACCTCCGGCAATCGAGGACCCATGAACGGCGTGCGTTTTGGTCGGTTTGAGTCCGACATAATCACCTCCATCGGTTTTGGTGGAGGTGGTATCCGTGGGGATTTTGCGCACGATAAAAAAAAAGAAAAAAATAAGGCTTTGTTCGGACTATTTAGTAGGTAGATGGTTCATGTGAAGTTTGCAGAAAATCGGCAGAGCGGTTTAAACATACCACGGGCGAAGCTGGGGGAGGTCAGCTAGTATAACATAAATATCGTAAGTAAATATCATGTATACTTTTATAGTATGACCACGTGAATCTAAAATCGTATATTGAAGGGCTGTCATACTACCTGCATAAATAACTTTGCAATTCAATAATAAATGTAGCATTACAAATTTAAATTTGCAGTTGGCAGTGTGACAGCCGATCAATTTATTGACCAGTTTTAAGTCTGAAGTAGAATCAATACTTTTAAGCATTATAGAACTACATAGTCGACCACGTCGCTTTCTCTGCCCCTATGTATGCTTAAATCTTAAAAATTAAGTAACGGATTTTGATGTAGTTATTATTAATAGATAGAGTGATTAAAGAGGAAGATTTATATGTGTATAAACATCAAAGTATGCAGCAGCAATGAAAAATGTTGCAAAAACGGGGTGACGCAGACGAAGTTGCGCGGGTCAGCTAGTTATAGACTAAACTCTTAATCCGTTTCTGTAACAAGTTATTTGTAAGTATTTAAATCACAATAATAAACTTGTTTCTCAGACATCTAAAATATTTTCATAGTGTATACATCAATCATCAACCATTCTGATATATTAACCAGAATTCCATTTCACTCCATTATTCAATAACAATTGTTCAAGATATCGTTTTTTGAAACCATAGAGGGGCCAAAATGTAACAGTTCAATAGTGACATTTATTACACAATGGTTCAATGTTTGGAAAAATAACAATTTGTACTGTATTGTGAAAAGGGAACAAAAGTTCACCTTAAGCACTTTAGCGGATTCTTAGGTTCATAAACCTTGTTTATAATACAAATACCAACATAACTTATAATATTCAATTTTTAATTTTTATTTTAATATTTAGTAATAATGTATTGCTTTTAATGTGTATAATAAAATCGCCTGAGGACTTCATGGAACCGAAAATATATTGGGGTATCTTCAGAAGCACTGCCCTGTCCTAAACCTAATAATGCCTCGTGTAGAGGTGAAAGACATGACGACGTTTGTTCTACGATACATACGATATATCATACGAGAAATATTTTTATTTGGCTTAGTTGTATTTTGCTGTTGCTATCGTTGGGATTGATGGGTTAGTGGTGGGTCCGACACTCCCTTTCTCCAATATATTTTATCGTATCTTACAATTTTATTTGTCGGAACTTACTGCCGTAAACACAGTGACTTATTTATCTTTTTATCGTCGTGCGGCATACCAAGCGGTTTGACGTCTATTGCGTGATCCTGACCTTAGGTAACAGTGTGAGTTCGAAATTTTTTTTCTTCACCTAAAATTTTCTACGAATGGAAGTAGTTCAATGATAACTACACAGCGCTCCTAAAGTTTTAAGGTTCACGTTTCACTTCAGAAATTAGGAGTGAATGAAATAAGTTTCATGATGACCTACCTTAATTTGGCAAGCTTAGTCACACTATCGACAGTATTATACAACATACTATTTCGGAGCATGAACGGTCCCGTCGCGTCGTCGTTGTGAATGAACTGTTTGATGGAAATGATGAATGTTCAAATAAATGTTTCCACGAAAATCGGTCACTTTTCCAATTGTTTTTGTCTGCCAAATGTTCACTGTAAACTTATGATGCTGTATCTTGAAACTCGAATGAGTACACTCGTAAATAATAAACTGACGTTCAGGCAATGAAGTTTACCAAATATGGGTGAAGGTACAACATTTTTTTTATCGTGCGAAAAGTTTTATGGCAGAATGAAGTTTCCCCCAGTCAGCTAGTTTTGTAGCAATGTGGGGTCTGAGCGATCCTCCTTCTTGGGTATCGACTGTACATTCACCTCTTTCCAAACATGGGCCTGTACCAGAATTATTGATATTACAGAGCTATATAATACATGTTCCACATGTGGAATCAATTAACATACTTGCAGTGGCTCAATATTCCAGTTAACATAAATATACACATTCCTATAAATGGCATTCCACTTAATGGGAAATGTTAAGTTAGATGTTTGCAACAAAGAGACTTGCGTCAATACCTAATTGGAATAACTTTACTTCAAGTTTCAATAATTAGTTCCTTGCAATAGAGCCAACACCTTCCCCTGGTAATAATTTATTTAATGTAGAACTACCCTCAAGTGAACACCTTCTGTTTTATTTGTACTAGGTACTAAGAATCAAGAATTTTCAGATATTCGTTACGCAAAAAATATTTTAAATTGATTTTTCGATTGAATTATGACAGGGTAATACTATGGATAAAGCCATATTAATCGTAACTATGAGCAGTATTCGTCATAGGTATATGAAACGCCATGTTGATGTTGTACAGTCACCTGCAATAATATGTATACGTTTTATGTACCTAATTATTAAGAATTCTATTTAGTTGATAATGAACGACTCTTATATTAATTATAGTGCATGTTTTAACCATATAGTTCATCCATCAAGAAACAAAGTGTGTGAGTGACATACATATCTTTACACAAAACCTAGACGTGAGTAAGCATACAAGAGATATGCTTGTACTCGTATAATCTCACCTCCGGCAATCAAAGACCCATAGACGGCGTGCGTTTTAGTCGGTTTGAGTTCGACATAATCACCTCCACTGACTTTGGTGGAGGCGGTATCCATAGGGATTTTGCGTACGGAAAATAGGCGTGAGAAAGTGACAGAATATATAAACCGTAATGGTTTTTTTATAAACCATTGTCAATTTTGGCAGAAATAGATATTACAGTGACGTCAATGTTTCTATACTAAAAGTCACAAGTCGCTACCATTGACAAGTCCGTACAGACCAACAGACCGGTACAGATCAACAGACTGTTTCATTACATGTGGTAGTGCAACAGTCTGTTGGTCTATTCATGCTAGTAATATTAGGTCTATGATTTTAACAAATGAAAAACGTTTATACAGTGAATCGCATTACATTGCAAGTATTACTAATAAGTAATTATATGATAGTAATACTTATTGTACTATTTACCGCCACCTTGATAAAGCAGTAGAAGAAAGTGCGCTTTTTCAATAAATTTCTTTACACACTAAATCGTGATAAACGTGTCTATAAAACTGTTAACGTCAAGACCAATTTGGCACACTACATCATAACGCAATGCTCACATGATCTGCAGTTAATATACTAATTACGATCACTCTATAAATAGAAGTCTCCTATAATGGACACAGTTATTTATCCTACCTAATTCGAGCAATCATTGACCTCAGGCTGATCAACAACTACTTGAGAATTTTCCTATCATCCAGGTTACGACGGGCGTCAGGAACTGCTATGTAGACTGTATTAAGGTCAGGCGATCCAGTTACCTCTTTCAATTATATTTTAATGCGTAATATATCAATTATAGGGAGACTGCACACACACAAAAATATTGGCAATAAAATACACACGGCCATTAATATTGTATTTGTGTGAAAAGCCCCCACCCGAGGCCGAGTTTCGAACTAGTGATTTGCTAAGCTAACCTATAATATATTTTTAATTTTGACGTCTTGTAAGTGACGTTTAATAGTGCCATAGAATAAATGATTTTTGAATTGTGAATTTAGATTCGTGGTCTCTTTTATTGAGTGATATGATACTGTCAATATTTTTGACGGTATGTATTTTATTATCAATAATATTGATTTAAGGTTAATAATATACAAATACATACCTACTGCCTAATATTATATATGTACAACTCATATTATTAAATGATATACCTACACATATTTTTTAGTTGAAGCTCTTCCCATGCGGTGTCGTACAAGATGACTAAGGGATAGGGCTGTTTCCCACCAGCCAGGTAAATAAAACGTAGACTCAACCTCGGATGCATGGTTCGAGTCAACAATTGCGTCCATAATATGCTCACGGAATACAATGGTTGGTGAAAAACCCCGGAGGAAAATATACATGAGCATAATTATGTATGTATGTATTTTATTATCAATATTTTGACAGTGTGCGATTGGCCTTAAATTATCAATTATAGACTGATCATAATATCCATTGACATGTCTAGGCCGTTATGGAGGTCGGCATCACTGGCAACACTTACCTTGATTATTTATAGCTTTTATTTGAGTCTAAGAAGACGATGAAAAATGCATCTATTTGTTCAGTAAACATAATAAATTTTATACTGTCTTTGATGTCAGGAGACGAAAGGCAAGTTGTACACATACGAGATTAGAAGAAATATTATTAGAAAAATTAATTAGGTGAAAGATAACTTATACGCTGGGGACAGTTTTTTGCTAATAAATAATGGTGCCTCTTCTGACGAGTTGTGTAGTAATAAAGGCCCCTGGTTGTACACCAGGAGGATTTGGCTTCGGGAGTGTTTCCCTTACACCCTGTATAACATCATATTACTACCAAAGGGAGTGGAGCTGTAATCATAAACGTTCACAAATTAAAAAAAAACGATAAATAAGCACACACACGGAGGTAGGACACGACGGTATATCCGTCCCAATCGAGCAGTCCGACCGGGGAAGTACCTCCACCCTATAGAATATCGCCGTTTAATAACCTTGTGTTGTGTTTTCGGTGGTGAGTAGGGTAGCCAGAGCTCACTAGAGAGGTTTTGTGTTGTCCGTGGGAAAAGCAAAGGCTTATCCTACATCTTTTGCGCTGACGACACAGAATGTCTCTGTTCTTACAGGGGTTGCGGCACGAGTGTTATTCCTCTGGTGTTACACTCGCCCATAGGTCACGGTAACCACTTACCATCAGGTGGGCCGCGTGCTTGTCTGCAACCTAAGTTGTATAAAAAAAAAAAAAACACGCTGAGATTAAGAACTCACGAGTTAACCAATACTATTCCCGCTCTCCAAAGAGCTCTGGCGATTTTATTCGCCACAAAAATAACATTACCTACGCAATCATGATTTTCTTTGGGTGGACATACATACATACATACACTATCAGACTGTTCCAAATTCAGACGGGAAATCCCACCCATCACTGTTAACACGATGTGCCAATACTTGACTGATTGATTGATGATCGTAGCTTTTGAATTCCAGTTCGACTTTGATTGCATTAATCACAGTTTAAAACTACTAGTAGCACGTGGGCTGATCGAAATTCACCTATAGGTATAGTTGTCTCAACGAATCCGCAAAATGGTGAAGCAAGATGGCCTCGGGTTTTCCGGGGTACGAGGGTTAAGATATGGTTCTTACTTTCTCACCTCCGGCAACTTAAGACACGAAACCGCTGTGCGTTATAATCGGTTCGAGTTCTACATAACCATTTTCGCCGTCTCCGATAGTGCATGAAATGAAATGAAATCTAAAGTGGGAATTACGTTTTTCCCTATCAAATGCATACTGTTTTTTTGATACGAGTTACTTTAGAACAAATAGATTAAAGGGACGATGATACCATGCATCAGTTTATCAAACTTTTGGTACGACTATTAGTTTTTAAGCATACATGCATCATTTGATAATCATTCTCTGAACCTTTTCCCGACACAGGCTTTCCAGTCTAACTGTGATGCGACTGAACTTCGATATTTTCCGTGAAGCGACTGCCACCTAACCTTCACAACCAATGGTCCAATGGCTAATGGCGATATCGAAGTTCCAAGTTAGATTGGTTGGACCTTTGAGGGCTCCAACTACCCATAACGACTGCCATCGATGTTTGTATGGTACCCGGGACCGACGGCTTATCGTACTCTCCGAGGCACGACCAGACCAGTGCGTATAGTGCAACACTGATATTAATGCATACAACTTTTTGCACTGAGCGTGGATCGAACCCGTGTGTAGCAGTCGCCGGCACGCCACGCTGGTAGTGGCCAAGTATTATGGAGGTACCTTTGTATTTTTTAAATTTTACTTACTTCTCTCTGTGATGTACCCAACTATCTCTATTCTCCACCGCCTGCACTTACCTTCTTTTTAACCATGTTTGCGCAACTTTCAGTAAAGTTGCATTATCTTTGTTATCAGGCGTTCTTGTAAATTTATAGGTACCTTCTGGTGTTTGACTGACTATGACTCTACCTAATTTTTCACGACCTTTAAAATGAGAAAATAGTACCTACACGTAATGCACTATATAAGATAACAAAGAATGCTCTTTGGGTCTAGTACTGGGAGGGCCCACGGAGGATCTAGTAATGTCAAATAACTGGGATTATAAAAAATGGCATTGAATCATAAACTTTATTTATATAGTCTTAAAGTCCAAAGAAAAATAAAATAAAAATAGGTAAAAAAACTTTTTAACTTAAACGGTTTTATGTTAAACATACATTGCAATGTTTAAGATAAATGTACTAAAAACCAAAAAATAAAGAAAATAGATACAGTCGTGGGAATTATAAACATATGCATAGACTAGACTAAAATAAAACCGTGAATAAATAAAACAAACGGGGTGAGCTAAATAAAACCGTTTAATAAAAAACCGTTTAAAAAGAGTTCATGTCATTGTTTAATTCACTCTTTTTAATGTAATTTGATTGTAGACTCTAAAAGCATAACTGTAAATTCAAAAATCGAAAAGCACTTTTGGTAATTTCAGTAGTTTGAGAATGATTGACAATTATTATAGTCAAAATCCTGAAGAGGGTTCTTGGACGAGTCGTAAAGTCTGTACTAGCCTTTAAGCTCTTTTATTACAGTGCCTAACTAGTCTAGTATAGTTACTTGAACTTTTCTAAAAGTTTTTCAGGGCAATGTTCTCATTTACGTACTTAATTTGTTCTCTGTAAGAAGTATTTTTCCTGCACAAGCCCCTTAAACGTCCGACGACTCGTAGTCGACAGTAGGCATACAGTGGAAAGTGGTGGCACGTACTTAAGTGCAAGATTAACGAACGGAAAGTTCGCCCGGTCAGTGACCCCACAATGGGTACATCACTAACTCCGAACGTATTTTAATTGGATTAGTTAAGCTCTAACTACAGTAGTGTAATTTAATAAAAGTAAAAACGAGATAGAACTAAGTAAATATCTGCAAGTATTGCTAAGTAGAGGCTTCTAACAAAATCACTACATAGTATAAAACGAAGTCGCGTTCTATGTCCCTATATCCCTATGTCCTTATGTCCCTTTGTATGCTTAAATCTTTAAAACTACGCATCGGATTTTCATGAGATTTTTTAATAGATAGTGATTGAAGAGGAAGGTTTATATGTATATGACATCATGCTACAACCAACGGGTGCGGAGAGAGGAGGAGAAGTGAAAGATGTTGCAAAAACGGGGTGACGCAGACGAAGTTACGCGGGTCAGCTAGTTCTAAATATAATAATCACTTATTCAAAATTAATAATATACATATACAATAAGTAAGTTAGCAAATGGACCACCGGATATAAACCTGGCCACGGCCTGATAAGACTCCGGCAAGAAATTCTGAGGGGTATTATTATTTTTTTTGCTAAATTTACAACATTTACTTGGTCTAGATACAATCATTTGCATAAGTTCAGTGAACAGCTAATTTCCAGGCTAGCTTATCATTCAAATAATCTTGGATCTTATAATAGCCTTTAATATAGGCATTTGTTGCTTTAAAAAAGTCTCCGAACACTATTTTTATAATTTCTGCTATATAATAAAGAAATTTATTCAAATAATTAAAGTGTCGACTCAAATTAAAACTAAATAACTCAAAGTATGTTCTAAAGTATAAGCAAATAATATATATATTTTATTTTTTCTGACTTCACCTCGTCTGATGCTAAGCTGAGGGCAAAATCTCATAAAAGAGGGACACCATTGCAAACACGTAGTAATACAATGAAGGCGCTCAGCTTGACGGCCTCGTCAGTGATGCTTTTTCACGCCCCGCACGTGCGCCGGTACAATTTTAGATTGACATGGTCATGGTGGTATTCAATATTAAATACTACGGGATATTTACAATGCCTGTTGTTTTATGGAGCAAGCGATATTCCGGCGCTGGTGCAAGCGCCATGATCACGGTGTACTGCGTATTATATTATATATATCCTGTGGTAGGTATTTAATAGTGAATAATCTTATAATAGTATTTTACAAAGCCACCCTGAGCTAACAGGGTAAATATCATAATATAATAACATTCTCATACATCGATTGTAAACCATTAAAAGCGAAAACCCAATTTGTTGTTAATTTCATACAATAGTCAAGTTGTGTATTTATAATGAACTACAAAGTGACTTTATTATAGAACCAGTCAATATTACAATGTTTGTGAACAAACTTTTATGAACGCATAGTTCATTATACCTCTGAAGGACGGTTAGGTTACATTGTTGGGCTATTTGCTTCTATACTACATTGTTAACCGTTGTTTCATATAATTTTCTTTTGTGAGTAAATAATAAGCATTTTAAGTTTATACTGGCATTATTCCAAAATTAGAGATTCAGGGAATCAGGGTAGGTACACAACTTTAACAATTTATTAAAACTTCTTTCCTCTACAAATTTAATTTCGGGCACAGGTACAATTGCATAAACTCTGTGTACAGTGGGCCTCATGTCCCTGGATAATAAATTCTATAAAGTGTTACTTCATAACTACTAGTATTTGAAGCTACTGGATTATAGTTTGGGATACTACTTTCATGAGTTCACTTTTCTTATAAAGAAACAAGACATCTATCTTGTTCATTTTATTAACGCTATCTATATTAATTTTGATCAAATTAGACTTACGCTGTTAAACGATTATAGATCTTAAGATGTCCAGGAATTTTGGAGCTCACGGTACATTATGCAATGAGAATAAAGGAATTTCTTCTTTTCTTCTTTCGTGGGTTTGAATCCCGTAGGAGCATTCAGTTTTACCTATCGCAACACGGTCCCTCTTTGCAAAGTTGGTTGGCAGGAATGGGGCTATAAGGACACTAACGCAAGGAAAAATGATAAGTGCCACCTGGACGGACGTAACGCAGTTTTCTTTTTCATGCAAGCACCAATCCCAGTCACATCCAATACGCGCACTTTGTAAACAGGAGTCTGGTTCTACTCTTATTTTGTTTTTTTTTTTGGTTTGTTTTGACTTTTTTATGAGCGGTTGCCTTGTGATTTTGCGAATTCAAAAGTCCCATATCAGAGCCCAGGTGTAACTACCTACAGGCAAGGTTGATTGTTTTGCCCAATGTCTTGGTGAAGCATCCACAAATACTTGAATTCTAAAAGAAAAATGGCAAGTCAATCAAAAGATATACTTGTACGAATGTAACAGATATAAAATGATGAAATATTTTTGTCACCATCCGACATGCGTATGTAGCACGTGAGGAATATTAGAATATATTTTATAGTTGGTATATTATAGTATTCTGTTATCAACACCTAGATGATGTATCTTGTCGATTACATGAAATCACGTTATTGCAAAGGTTGTGGTTGGCGCCATTGCTGTTTACGACATCTCAGAACTCCCTTTTGGTAATATCTTCTACATTTGCAATCATAAAAAAGCTATTTCGATCATAGAGATCAATCAAATTTGATTACCATATTTCATTGCTATGAGGTAAACTAAAATAAATAATCAAAGTAATGCGGAATAAATTAATAATAGCAAGATCACTGCCAATATTTTGGTCATAGATCATCTATTTTGATCTTGGTGGTAAAGCTGCAACTCGTTCAGATGATAATAACGTTCTCAATCAAAAAGAGAAGGAAGAAGATTAATTATGACATGCACTTAGTGGAATGGATACTAAACTAATCGATTGATAGGCGACGTATAGGAATGCTGCCAAGATTAAGGCTGAAGTTACACTGGACATTGCAACTCGACTTAAGAACCATCATCATCTAATGATGGTCCTTTCTGTGTAGTAATACTATATCGAACATTTAGTGACAGCAAGCAAATACTTCGATAGAAATACAGAAATACCGATTCTAAATCGCGAAGATGAAGTTGAATAGCATAATACCTACAATATTCCAATGTCAACCGTGGGTCCAAAATGTACCGGTACACTATAATGATGGAGTGGACCTAACGATCAAGAAGTCCTGGGTTTGCATCGTGGCATTTATAGGTACTACTGATGTGAACCATACAAGTAATTTAATTTAGCTAGTTTAGAAAATCTATTTCGGAAAAAGGTTACATTCTTATTACGTCGGCGGGAAGCATGCGGTTTAAGCATAATCATAAAACTATTTGTGAATATATAGTTCTTTGTTTTGATATACTAATTAAAACGTACTTTTTACTGTTCAATTTCCAAGAAGCGGAAAATGAGTTTTGTTTATGATATTGCGACATAATTATAATTTCAAGGAATCAAAAATATTATCGACTGACGGCGACAATATGGCGCGGTCACGTACGACGGAAACTTTTAGCATAAACAGGCGACTAATAGGAAAATTTTCAGGCATAATAAAGTTGATTTCCACACAGCGTAGATACTGCTAAGGAGTTAAACTCTCTGCCTGAGTTTGTGTTCTCTGAAACTTTTGAGTTCGAGTACCAAGTGTATAGGTTACATCTAGACAAACGTGGTTCAACTCAGACCACATATCTGATTGAGATCTAACGTTATCCTATGCCTTAAAAAAATGAGGTCGACCCCTATCAGGTATTGAACCTTTTTTCTTCAACTCCGAATGTAATTCAAAATATTAATTGGAAGACAACAGATCGTCCAAAAATAAAAACAATTATTTTATACACCTGAGGACTTCTGATCCCGTTAAGTTAAGGAATCAATATAAAAAAGTAAGCAAATAGGTCTAGCCGTCTTCGAGTTTTGCACTTAGCAATATATTTTGCGATTCATTTTTATTAATATAGAAATAAACGTAATTCGTGGTGTAGCAGTATACCAGCCGATCTGCAATAATAAGGCTTATTAATCATAAGTTCGGACCTCACTTCCACTTGAGGTTTCTTTGATACTTTTTGGTCCAAAAACTTGCAAGTTCGTTGATGGAATACTTCTCGTACCTCTGTGACGACTCAGCTACACACCACTTCGGAGCGTGAGCACTTTTTTTTTGGAATGCCCTGCCCAAATTTTTGTTTCCGGATAGATAGATAGACGGAGGTAGGATACGACGGTATCTCCCGTCCGAAATGAGCTGTCGAACTAGGGAAGTACCTCCCCGCCCTACAGAAGACCGCGGTCATAAAAACCATCGTGTTGTGTTCCCGCCGGTAAGTAGGGTAGCCAGAGCGCACTCCTTCCCCTCCCCTTCCCAGCTCCCCCTTTCAGGGTGGGCAGCGCGCCACGGTGGCCGCTTTCCATCAGGTGGGCCGTGTGCTTGTCTGCCATCTACGTAGTATAAAAAAAAAAAGATATAATTTGGAAGTCTTCAAAACTAGAGTGAATTTCTTACTCTAGGCAAGCGTGCTTCACCGTCGACAACACTATCACTTACCACCAGGTGAGGTAGTGGTCAAACTTGAGCCTATCTATCAAAAAAAAAATATAACAGACAAACTACAGCGATAGAGTTCACTACCCTTGTTTAAATTTCTCAATATATTCTGACGTTTATAAACCTTCTGAATTTCCCGCCGCAGGCAGAGAGGACCAAATGATGTTCTAGCTGTAGATGGCTAACGGGTCGATGCCCTTACCCCTCAATTTTATATATCCCTACCTGGAGGGTGAATTATGAAATGCGATTTTACAGTACATTGATCCTAGAATAAGAACTTAATGTATCTGATTTCTTCATAATGACGGTATCTTCCGTCCCCATTGAGCCGTCCGACTGGGGAAGTACTTCTGAACTGCAGAAATCCACCGTTTATAATATTATTATACCCTTGTGTTGTGTTTCCGGCGGTGAGTAGTGTAGTAGTGTACCGAGTTCACTGGAGAGGTTTGGTGTTATCAGTGAAAAGACCGAGGAACTGATAGTACTCTGTGGTGGTATGAAACTTGCTTTGTCTTCTGTGTTAACCTTCAAAAAATGTACACAAATTTTGCTATCAGATTTTATAAAAGAGTTTCTAAATAAATTTATATTGAATAAAATAGAATTGAATTTGCTGTCAATGGCATTACCTTCGGGGTAAGGGCATTGACACTAAATTCTATTCTCAATATCCTTATCAGCATCCTTAAATTAGATTACTTTGATAATTTTAAAAATGTTCCACAATCACAACATTTTTAAAACGTGTGATATTATATAATATCAAACTTACGAAAACCAAAACCCCTAAATTTTAATGTCAAATTGGAAACAAAACAAACTATGAATACCGAGTAAAACAAAATACCAATTACGTACCTAAGTAATCGAACCCTAGGATATTGTAAACACCTATCAAAGGGACTAAACTATGAGCCAAAACTTCGTCCGTTAGTTAGCAGGTCTATAGGTGAAGTTGATTTAGCTCCATGAGCCGTTTATAGGTCACATGTCACATTAGTATATATTTTTAATTTACTTTAATGTGTATGACATTGAATGAAATTATTAAATCTATTAGTATACCATAACTTTTAAGTCCTGATGTAAGTGGTAGGATATAGTGCACTTATATAATTTATAACCATATGTTCCATAAATAAATAAATAAAGTTAACTTGGCTCCGTCTTGATATAACCCCATTCATTCCTTTTCCTTAACCAATAAAAATAAATTATTATACTTAATAATTACTATACTATAGCCAATTAAAGAGTAATTTAGAGTGTAATTTAGTAGAAGTTTAGCATTCGTTTTCAATTAGATTTTAAAGTTTCAATGCCCCAGGTGGCCATCTTGTGACGACACTTCAAAAAAAGTCGACGCACTGCTATCAACGAAACACTAATTGATGAATTGGTCTTTGAAGGTTTTTCATTTGTTTTAAATGGTAGAAGAGTTCATTGCTATTTTGTCAATTAAGATGCCCTGATTTATATTGAAAAAACATTGAAATACGTGTCCCACGCGAACGATATAATATTTGATTTGAAAATAGGATTTTGGGCTTAGGTTATTTTCATTTGTCAACAGCAAACACCCTACACATATTATTATTACTACTGTTTCGAATCTACTATGTATAGAAAATAATAGAAGTCGGGTAAGCGTGCGTACCCAAAATAAAAACTCACAGGCACCTCCCAGAATTTAAAGGGCTTGTATCCTTGTCAGATTGTAATCTGTATCCCAAACTTTAATCCAATTCATTAGGCAGTTTTATGTAATAAACAAACAAACTTTTCCATTTAAGTATAATGTAAATGAGATTATAGACCATTTCTTTTTAAATTATTTTTAAAGTCTAAACTTGTAAAGCGGCTTAAGGAGGAATATTCGAAAAATGGATTATGTATTAATAATATTATCAAAATAATACGAGCTAATAACGCAGATTACTCGGTTTAACATTGTATATCAACAAATATATTACATTATAACTTAATTACGGATATAATTCTGTTATGAATTCAGGTATTTCCTCATTAACCATACCGGTCAATGAACTTATAGCAAACACAAATATAATTATAAAAGTTCAACTCCTCAAGGAAAAATTGAGACAAAATATTAGATAGATCCAAAGTAAATCAATTAAACTTTCCCTCTGAAAATATTAAGTGCTGTTTAATACTTTACCGTACTTCAGCACCAGTGGTATAAAGTATTAGTTTATTTTCTTTTTTTTTTATTAACCAATAATAATCTGCAATGGCCAGAATTTGAAAACGGAATCCGACTACCTTCCGTCTAGTTACTGATACTTCTAGCAGCTTCAGCGGCTGTTGTGCATAAAATCTAAGGTTCAATGTTCGGCTGGGTACGTGATTTAGCGCTCTTGCAACATCTTCACGTAGTTTTTTCAGGCCTACCCATCCTAAAACTGACCTGGTTAGTGTTGCATAACCTAATGATATGCTAACCAATTATAAAATATCCAGAGCTATTCCCCGTAAATGAATGACACCCCTTCGTGTAGCATTCTAAATATAGTCAAGGTTCAGACGTGTGTAAAAGAAAGCCGTGTGAAGCCTACTTGATACAAGAGTCTCACGGCCACATCAAGTTCTAGAGTGTTGCCCTCTATATGTTTTTGTGCTTCAAAGAGTATGAGTAATTTTGTACTATTACTAATCTTAAAGTAATATCAAAAGAAGAGGGGTTAACGACATTCTTGTTGGCAAATAAAAATTGTTACAAGATTGTAATAAAATTACTAACAGAGAACAAAATATATAGATTTCAGCTGCTTGAGAGAAATATACATTATATTCAATATTATATTTACCATACGAATAAAATTCAAGTGGTTCATTCACCCGCGGTACATGTTATCAGCTATGATATATATTCGTGATCAGTCATGAACAGCCTCTGTAGCGGAAAATATAGAAGTACAGCCACGACGCACTTAGGCTGAAAAATAGCGGATCCCGATTTCCGCGGATGCTTACCATTAGGATGTAGGGTGTAGGATAGATGTCCTTCGACATAACCACGCGTGGATCAAAATGTAACTCGGTATATTAAAGTTATTATAATGTCTGATACTCTCCAAGACGTTAATTGGTAGGGTTTGTGCAGCTGAGCACGTAATTAATATCCTTGCGATTTACACCGCATAGCAAGGAATCGGGTCAAAAATATTTTCCAAATTTATTTAACTGCAAAATTTTCGATTAGGAATTTATTTTCGGCATGTCCAGGGAACTTGATTTATATTTTAGTGTGTGGAGACATTTTCTTTTATTTAAATTTAATTTCTATCAAGTTGCAAACTACATGAAGATGCGGTTCTCATAAATATTATATTTATTCCAATAGGGAATAGTTACGTAAATCAAAGAAATGTCGGTGACCAGATAACTGCCCTGCCACTTGTGGAGTCGAAGGTATACTCGTAGGTACATGATTATTACATTAATTACAATTACATTAATTGGTCTACTAATAAGACTGCTACCCATATAATGTGATGATGATTATAAATAACATAATAATTACGAAGGAGTCCCCAGATACCAACAACATCAGTAATAATGAAGTGTATTCACCCCTAATATTTTTTCGTTCGTCGTCCGTTCGAATTTTCTTTTGAACTTCTCAAGATAATCATTCTCAAAATAATAAATATATTTATGGGTTTTAGAATACCGAATAACATACTTAGATATTTTTTTTGTAAATAAATACATATTATACATAGAAACACCCGGACTAAAATGCAAATCAGATTCATGCACACAAATATTAACAGTGAGCGGGAAATGAACCCGCACCTCCTGCGGCCTCGTGGCGCTGAGTGCGACGTGGCGGTATTGAAGGCGACTACTGAGTTTTTTCCCAACTCGGTTGGATTCGGCTTTCGAGTCTAATTTCCCTAGACCTTTAAAATAATATTAGCGATGACGAAGTTGTGTAGTTAGACTAGTCGTACTTTTTAGGGCTCCAACTATCTGTAATGAGTGCCATAAAATGTTCTAATGCAAGTAACTATGTTCATGCATACTGATATTAGCACTGTGTGGTAATCGAACCCGCGCTTCCTGCGTAGCAGTTGAGTTCACTACCGCTCGCTACGCCACAAAGGTTTTCTGAACTTTTCGAGCCAACTTATTTTTAACACGCTTTTATTAGTTTCACTTGTATGTTTGTTGTAACCGACTCTTTCGGACTCGATTTTTTATCATTATGACCATTGCGTAAGTTAGTGCAGATATTAGTATGTTTATTATTCAAATAGGCTAGAATGGTGGAACTGGTCTGTTTAAAATTTACTATATAAAACATAATCATAAAACATAAACTCACGTCTATACCCTCGAAGGGGTAGGCAGAGGCGTTAGCACCCGCATTTCGCAAGTTTATGTTTAGATCCTGCGATTGATCGATAATAATTAGGAATAAGATATAGGATAGATACTTTTATCCTTAATATATATAGGTGTGGGAAAGGAGTCAAAAAGGTTGTTGCACTAGAAACAGCTAGTAGCTATAAGGAGATATATTTTTTCTGGAATATATATTATATTTGTAAAGCCTTTTACCCATATATAGAATATTCATGAAAGTTTGTCCCATGTAAAAATATTCATATCACGAAGGTTCAATGCCCTAAACCACAGCTACGGAATTCCCCGAATTGTGACATAGAGTATAATTTTGCGATTGTTACGAGGAATGCAACATATTTGATTGTAATTTTAGTTACATTTGCAGTGATAACGCTGTGGAAGCGTCTCGACTACTAAGCATGAAATACAGGGTTCGATCCGAGAGTAAGAGTTCCGATAAAAATTCTAACTTCTGTTAGGAAAGTCTTAGTGAAAAACACAAAAGCTAGTGCCCGGTTGATGACAATAAGCTGCGTGGGACCGAAGAGATATCATCATTCTCTTAGCGTTTTCCCAACTCATTGTTTCCGACTTTCTAGTCAACCTAAGTGCAACTGAACTCTTTTTTGAGGAGTGACTGCCATCTAACCTGCACAATCAGTGGACGATATCCAAGTTACATTGTTAGACTAGTCAGACTTTAGTGGGTTCAATTCCTGATATAACAGACATTCAAATGATTAGAGCTGAATATCAGTTGGTCAAATTATAAACCTACCAAACAATTCTATTACAAACTTGAAGTTTATGCACAAGTGTTCAAAGAATCAAAGAATCAGAAGAATCAAAGAATTAATTTCATTTATTCAGTATAGACACATAAAGAGCACTTATGAATGTCAAAGTTTTACAATAATTATGTACCTACATTTGTCAAAAATATTATAATTTAGGTATAATAAATAAGATACTTAGTAAATAAATCATTAGAAAATTATTCTTTCGCTGGTTCGGTAGTTAAATCTCCTGAGAAGAGACCAGCAAGAAACTCAGGTAGATTATCGTTATTCTTCATTTTCTTTTTAATATTTAGTTTTGTTTATTTATAATAACTGGGTGCAAGAGCAAGAGATTATTATGACCACGCGTTTTAATCAATAAGATATTCGTCTACTTTATAAATAGCTTTTTTTAATTAAAAATCTTTTCACTTCTATTTTAAACTTATTAAATATTGTTGTTATCCTAAACTGAGAAATTATGAGACAAAAATTCATAAGAGATGTTATCTCTATTTACATGTGAAGTACAAATACAAGTATCAGCGGGGTCAAAGATCACAGGTCGTTTACCAACAATAGGGCAATGAACTCACCCGCTGAAGGGCCACTTCTTTCTTTGCTTCCGGCACAAATAGATAAATTCACCCGATTGGTCCATTATAATCTGTGCTATCAATAAACATTATAGCGTACCTTTTTACCTGTGTTTCGATAAGAGCGTACCCTTACCTCGATCACGTTATTTGTAGGCAGGATATCCCATTTGATAGAGAAGGATATTGGTATGATATGAAAAAGGTATTCATGTTTTTGTTCGATTTCATTTTTGAAGGTAAGTACAGTTTTAGACTGAGGCCACTTCGTATTTAGAGAAACTATACTTACTACTCGTAGCATATCATAGTTCCAAATTCATATATAATATTAGCTCTTTTGCGCACTCGCATATCTGTACCTACTTCATGTTACCCAAAAAGTCTGCATATTTTTATCCTTTGATATATTTATGATTTAGTTACTCGTATAATGTCCCCCTCGTATCAATCCTCGCTCGAAGAAATTAAATAAGTAGAAAATAGAAAATAAATAGATGGAAATAATTTATGCAATGATATTATTATTTGTAGGTACTACAAATTATTTAATATTAATCCGTAATTAAAAATAAAAGAATTACTTAATTCAAAACGTATTCGCACCCAATACTATATTACGTTTATTTGTCGAAATTGCATTCATTTTTGGAAAATTGTAGCGAATTTGGGCTATATTCAACCTCCGGCAATCAAAGACGGTGTGCATTTTTTAATCACATCCACCGACTTTGGTGGAGGTGGCATCTGAGAGGATTTTCCGCACGAAAAAAAGGGTCCTGGTACGAGGAGTAAGCACAAGAAGTCCTGGCTTGAAGTCATATTGGTGACATGCGTGTCAATGGCTCCACGAAGTAAAGTAGACGAGGAAATTTCGAGCTTCGAGTTCACCTGGAAAAAAATACATGATAATGATGATGAATTTAAATTTCAGAGGGGTGTTACTACATTTACGTAATACATGTATAAGAAAAATTGTTAATATCGCTGGTACTGCACAATATTAAACTGAACAAAATACGTAATTTTCAATACATTTTCATTCATTCGCGTTCTCCCTCAATCGAAGAGGGTGATTGACTTTTATCAGCTTCTTCAAATCAACAATAGCAACTTGTAGCTAATAATATTAATAAATTTTCAAACGCAAACGATTTCTGATACGTTCAATATTATTTTCAGATTAACAAAGGGATTTCGCAGGTCATTCACTTCAACTTAGCGAGATTGATAGCAACAAGGGATTGGAACAAACATTTCGCTTAAATACTGACTTACATGTTGCAAGTTTTTTGAATGTTGCATACAATAACATTAAAACACTATATAGCATACATTGTTTAAACAGCATGTCCCGGGTCCTTTAAGCGGGGCGTGAAAAAGCATCTGATGAGGCCATCGAGCTGAGCGCCACCATTGTAACAATATACGTATTTGTAATGGTGAACCTCTTTCCTGAGAATTTGCCTACAGCTTACTATTAGGCGAAGAGAAGTTAAATTGACTTGTTCTAGATAAAAAAAAAGTCGAATTCTTGCCCTACTGTTCGAGTGTTTTTAATTGTTTTTTAAAAGTCCCCATTACATTATTTTTAATTTAATTAATAAGTAGATCTAATATCCAGTAGCTTCCAAGACTAGTAGTAGGTAGTTGTGAGTAGTGATATCACTTTATAAATATTTTTTTTCAAATGTTCCGGAAACTTTTGAAGCCCACTAGGTATACATAACAAGAAAATCACCTCATGTAAATGGGTCTTATATTAGAACATGTTAGTATGAGTCGAGGCGTTGATCTCGCACCCCATTTGACTTACTTAGATGTCGTACCGTTATATCTTATAATCCACATTAATGCACTTGCTGCCTCCTTAAGTATGTTCCGGAATTATCTTGATTGAAAAAGTTAAGCAGAGACAAGTATCTATTCTATGGCAGAGATTAATTCAAATTTTATAGGATACGAGTATACCTTTTTTTACGAACGGGAAAAATGTTCAATCACCTGACCTATGCAATCTGAATTAATTTCTGCCACAGAATATTTAAGTAACCAAAACGACAGTCTCCGAAATGCATCAAAATCAATTCGAAGGGCAGAGTCAAGTGCTGGCGTAATATTTGGTAATGAATGATTTTTTATTTATAAATAAATATAATAATAAAAAAGCCTTATATTTCTTACTCTACAAAGATATAAGTTTTACAATAACTTATTTTTAAATTATAAATTAAAATAAAAAACTAAAATATAAACTTTCTATTATTAGCAAGAACCCCTCGTTTCGAAGGTGAAGGCCTCCTCTAGAGATTTCCATTTCTCTCTATTCTTTGCCGTCTCTATCCAATTTTTTCCAGCTACTTTTATGATGTCATCTGCCCACCGGGCTGCAGGTCTACCTCTCTTTCTAACGCCGGGTGGTCCCGCCCAAATTGTTTTTTGTGGGTCCAACGGTCGTCTGTCAGTCTGGCTACATGTTTTTTATTTATCGTGTGAAAAATATACACCCCGCCAGAGCCGGTTGGGCGAGGTTATGTTTTTATTCGATTCGATTAAAACACACGCCGTCTTCGGGTCCTTGGTTATCGGAGGTGAGGCAGTAGCCAACATATCTCTTGCACCCCGTTGGATCCGGAGGTAATGAATGGCTGGAATGTCTCCACCGTGCGATGATGCACTTCCTGCAGTGTCAGCATGTAACTTTTTTGATTGTACGCTATACACACACATACTTCATATTTTTAAACAAATACTATATTTTACGTGAAATTTAGTTCGAATATACGACTATACGTAACATAGACCTACTATTTACTAGCATAACGTAGCTAAGCAATCTATTTTTAGAACTGACGACTAACATAGGGCATAATCAATCGACTCTTCAATAAACTATGTACAAGTAGTTGTACAGCACACTGTAAGAAAAAGGTCACATATGGACATATGTAGATTTATAGGGTAACCTTATAAATGTGTTAAAACAGACCAGCTCATATTTCCAGTGACGTCGGTCTAAAAAGGGAATGGTTAAGATCTATGATACAAATATCTTATACAATGACGTCGGGTATAAAAGATTGATATGTGAGAGTATGAAATCAATCAGTAGTTATTCTTCGGTGTCCAATATTTTAAGACGTCACGAGGCCGCGTGACGAAATAACTACGTCACAAACTGACCCTACGAGTATGTGCTGTGGATAGATAACTTACAACGTTCCATCCAGAAAGTGAGGTTGAGTTGGATGAGAAAATTTTGATGGGGCTCCTGCTTGTAATACCCTAATGGTAGACTCTTTGAAATATACTTGTGCCAATTCAGGTTTATACAAAATAATATTGTAACGTGTGAAATATCATTAACGTGTATTTTCACAAGCCTAGGCTAGCGCAGTTACGCTTGAACGTGTGTAGTCCGACGCGTTACAATTTACTTGCGTAAATCTATACTTGCACAAATATATTGTAACGTATATTGGAAGGTACTTGTGCAAATTTTATTAATGAGTGCATAAGCCTAGGCTTGCACAGTTATCCTTGAACCATAAGGAAAAACAGCAAGACGAAAGAAGAAGAAGGTATTCTGACAAAGTAAAATAAACGCAGCACATGCAGAAATACGTATAGGTACTGCTCATTTATTTTTACCACCCCGGGCTTGGCCAAGACAACAGCCTGCAATCTGCTTATGTACATGCTTATGCATGTCGTTAAATTGCCATACTGTTCTTAAATCTTTTATAATAATATAATAATAATAATAACATGTCTTTATTGTACACAAAGGATAAAACAATACAACACACAGAAATGTTTGCATGTGGTAAATACAATTAGCGGTCTTATCGCTCTGCGGCAATCTCTTACAGGCAACCTTAGGATGGAAAGAAGAAAAAAAGTGTTTCTGGGCAGTTTGGTGTGCAGCATTGTTATTATTACATGAAGAAAGTAATAATAATAAGTCAAGTTCAAGCTTCAAGTGTAGTACACTACTCCTAAAAGTTCAGGATAAATGATAGGGTTGTACTTCTCCTCTGAAAACTAAAAATGTAACAGCAACATCTATGTAACACATACTTATACAGATATCTTGATTAATTATTCGCAGTGTTTCTCTGACTAAGTCGTACGGGTGTGCCACAATAATACTTAGATCATACAATAACGCCTTCGATTCATTAGATCGAGAAGTCAATGACTTACCAACTGATACAAAAGTCCATTCAGACAAACAAGAATTTATAAGGATTAAGAATTTTAGATTTATTCCAAGAAATTTATAAAAGTAGCAATACAGCTATTGAATATTTAAGATAATTTAATAAGTGGTCTGAAATCAAAGCACTTATTAAATTTATACAATCGCAGGGAGTTGCTATTAATATTTTTATAGTCATGAAATTTAGCAAATAGGTACCTATGTAATACAATTTGGAGGACAATAAATAGATTTGGAGGGCTCGCCCGGGAACAAGCAGTCGAACCCCTCGCTTTCTTGTTGAAGATTTGTCAAAACACAATTAGTACTTTTTTAAACATGTTTTATTAAGACTATTTTCGTTCACAACACAAGTTTAAAACTTGTCTAAACACATTGGCGTTCACCATTTACACTGAAATCTGTGGCTTAATATTTTATTCCTTGGTGAAAAAGATCCTCTACCTTCGCAATTCAGGCTACTCCAATTACTACAGTCAACCGTGGGAGCGTCTCTAGGATATTTTTGCAGCCTTTAGGTAATGTGACTAGCCCCTTGTCGGTTTGCTTTTGTGCGTTCTATATTGGTAACTTCAGTTTGCCAACAAAAAAATCGTTAGGTCCCGTAATGAAGGTTTCGACAGAAGAAACTTATAGTATGCAAGTCTGACCCTCACGTGACTTATTATTTTGTTAATGAATGAAGAAAATAAATTGAACGAACATTCTTTGCTGTTAGGGGCAGTTCTATCACCTTCTGTTCCCATCTCTATTGTTCTCATCGGACATCCTTCTGCATCGTAATGCGCAGACGGTAGATAATAATCTTACGTAGCTACAAATAATTACTATAGTTATCAGAGTTATCTCGATTTACAATGTCACGAACCCACTGTACTACTGGCCATACCACACTGGTGAGTTCAAAATAACACAATACAGGGAGAAATAGTGTTTATTCTTACGCTAGTAAACTAAGTTTATGGTTTATTCTGATTCCCTTTTTATCCTTCAATACAAACCTACTTTAAGTTTTGATACCATTGACAAAACATTCATTGATAAATACTTTTACTGCACATTGCGTCAGTGTCAGTTGGTTAAGTCAATATTTTCGTTTTAAAATTAATTGAATAGGAAAATTAATATTGTTTTATTTTCTATATTACTTTTGGGAATGATATTGTGTAAGATTTTTCTGATGTATCAATGACAATGTGTTCAAAAGTACAATCTACTAATTATATTGACAAGGGATGCAACGACGAAGCACATTAGGCTCCACAAGTTTTGAAAGTGAAACTTCTAATTCTCTGGATGTTGCACTTTCGAAACCCGACGATGAACAATTATTCTACACGGCGAGTGTACATTTTCTTCGGAAACGACTCGAGGAGAAAAGCCACAAGCCACATCATCGTGAGGCTACACAAAGTTGTTGTAACTTGAGAATACCAGATGCCAGTGCTAGTAATTTTGTTAATGACTCCAAAAATCAAGAATGCAAGCTCCCCATTAGTGAAGGATCATCATTATCAATGCACCAAGTTTTACCATTTCCAAAATCCAGTAGGGATGGTTATTTCGCTCGTTTGAGGCATATGTTTCGGAAATACATGCGTTCGGATACAGATGTAACTGAACCTAAACCGATAGAAGAGCCAGAAACTAAACCGATATCGAATTTCAAATTTCCAAGATGTGCGCGTCTAAGTGATAATCGTTCTTCACATTTAGTTAAAATATCAGAGGAAAAATCTCACGAAACTATAAACGGCTCTAATGACAAACAAACAAGAAATACTAAAAGTAATTTTATAGAAGAAAGGAAACATGTGACTGGCTTTGAGACATAGTGTTTTAATCGTGTATTGCAATCATAGTTTTGATAACGTTTGCCGTTTATACAATGTATCTTAATGTTTCTTCTTTTAGATTGTACGTATGTCCTTTGTGGGACGATACTTCGAATTAAACAACATAGGTATGTATTTTGTGTATATTTACTATGCTAAAAAGTTGAAGTAGTAGTAACTAGAAGTCTGAATAAAATTTAAGAATTGTTTCAGTATAATTTAATCTTCATTATATTTCATATTTCACATAGAAATGAAAACGTTGCAGCAATAATATGGATGCCAATCATCATTAGGCTTATTTTTGCTAATTTATTTTATATTGAACTTTATGCACTAGTGCATAGACAGAGTTAATGCCACATGCAATCTTTACCATTCAACCACAGGTGATGCAGTGAAAGCCACAAAAGATACATATCCTCCCAGGAATATGGTAAGTATAATTATTATGATAGGAGTATTTATGAGAACATTTATGTTTATCTAAACTTACGCCTATATCCCCGAAGGGGTAGGCAGAGGTGCTAGCACCCACATTGCGCCAGTTTATGTTTAGGTCCCAATGTAATAGGTGGCGAGCCTATTGCTATTAACCGGGCACTTATAAACCTGCGATAAATACACACATAACTTCCAAAAGCATCGAAAAGTCATTGGTGTGTGCTATGGTGAAACCTGGGATCGAACCCGAAACCTCGTCTCAGCAGTCCATTACCCATACCACTAGGCTACCGCGGTTTTATTTTAAAAAGGTCGTAAACAGTTAATATAATATAGCGTCATTCGTTACGTTACAAGTTGTTTAAATATAAGGTCAACATTTCTACTAAAACTAATTGAACAAACGTGAACAAGTTTTCTCAGACAACTCAGTATGCATGACATGATTTCAATAGAGACTGCGTCTGTCACTGAAGCCATAGTTAACAACCTTCATCAGGTTACTGTCGGGCGTAGGCGTCGCCATCGACTGGGGGCGCGTCTCGTGACGTAACAAAGGGTTTCGCAGTCGATGACCTTGTATCCTACATCGGTTAGTCTAAGTGTTATAAACGCTTGTGATCAATTCTCAAAGTTCCTTTCCGAGGATTTGAGTATATGAAATTTTACTGGCTACTTTGATTTATGTTATCTCATAATCATATCTGCAGAAGCATAACGAACTAATAGTAATATTGTAAAGTATGGTGACCCTCTTTCATGAGACTTTGCCTTCAGCTTAACATCAGCGAGGTGAAGTCAAATTGACGTACCATAAATAAATAAAAAAAAACCCCGCTGAATGGTAAAAAGTTAGGGTAATTCTAGATGATAGGGACCACCATTCCGCATATTGAGTGCCCCAAAATGGTGGTTCCTTGACGGCCTTGACGAAGAAGAGTGGATCGACGTCGTAAGAAGAAGGAAATACGTGTGCGGGCAAATCATTCCACGTCTCCGACATTGGACCAATTTTTGATCACCCTTTTAAAAATAAATGGTACTTTAGAACCGCTTCGGCCCTCTAAGAATTTCTTTGAAAATTATTGAGATCTGGCTGTATATATACCTAAGATAAATAGGTACCTAACCTACACAATAAGCGTGGGAGTAAAAGAGGACCGGTCTGCAAATAGCAGAAGAAAATACTCGTGACATTTGTACACAATAAGACGATTGAATTTCAATAGGTAAATTTTACTACATTTCAAATCAATGAAATAGCACAAGTCGTATTAGAAAATACAACCTTATCTCATAGACTATACAACATAACGGTTTCTCGAATTTAGAACACTGTGGGCTGCAGAAGTCCTTATACAAATTGAATTTCAAAACGAAGTAACACGCCATCTAGTAAGTAAGGTTTATACTGAGAAAATCAAATGCATTTCTGATATACACGTAACTATATTCAACGGGAACAGTTGCCCTATAGGCCTAAGTTCCTATAGGTAATATGCCGGTATATTTGGGCTATCGAATGGTAATAGAACTAGAATTTGTTCCGTATTATTTTCAGAATAAATGATGGTTGAAACCAAACCTCCAGCCAGCGGGATTTTTTTTTGTTATGAATTTGATCACGCTGAAATGTAGTTCTATAATTAGGGCTATGCTATGTGAACACATAAAAGCCAAAACAGACATGGGTTTCATTCATGAAATACAGAAAATATACACGTTAGAATAAAATTAAAAAAAAAAAAATAATCTCCATTCAGCGGAAAAAAAATTATTTAAGTCGAAAACAATATTGAAATGCAAATCATTAATTAGTGCTAATCATATAAATCATTTAAATAATATAAATCATAAAAATTATAACATTAAATTACATTTTTACCGCCACTGCGCCGCCGCCATTTAACTGACTATATTATATTATAAAGTTGTAGTCTGCTAAAATACAAAAGCAAGTTCGAAAAGCGTAAGTAAAGGAATAGCACTAATTAATGATATGCATTTCAATATTGTTTTCGACAATAATTTTTTTTCCGCTGAATGGAGATTATTTTTTTTTTTTTTAATTTTATTCTAACGTGTATTTTCTGTATTTCATGAATGAAACCCATGTCTGTTTTGGCTTTTATGTGTTCACATAGCATAGCCCTAATTATAGAACTATATTTCAGCGTGATCAAATTCATAACAAAAAAAAATCCCGCTGGCTGGAGGTTTGGTTTCAACCATCATTTATTCTGAAAATAATACGGAACAAATTCTAGTTCTATTACCATTCGATAGCCCAAATATACCGGCATATTACCTATAGGAACTTAGGCCTACAGGGCAACTGTTCCCGTTGAATATAGTTACGTCTGATATACATAAATAAATTTCTGTTTCTTGTACATTGCCATCTATATTAAATTAAACTTAGATTCTCAAATGATTTATATCTTAAGCTGTGTCACGGACTTTTGAAGCTCACTGTATCTACCAGCTCAACATAGATGACTGTTCAAATCAAATTTAGATAGAACGAAGTGAATGCTTCGATGAGATTCGAACCCGCAATCTTTCCACTATAGGGCGAACGGTCTGACTGCTGAGTCGCGAAGCCTCGTCTGAATCATTCAAAATTCTACTATAGACCTATTCCATAAACCTGCGATAAATACACACATAACTTCGAAAGGCATCGAAAAGTCATTAGTGTGTACCATGGTAAAACCTGAGATCGAACCCGAGACCTCGTCTCAACAGTCCATTACCCATACCGCAGTCTATCTAAATTCGATATGAGAAATTGTCCTTTAATATAACGTTTTACATTATCTACATATGCATATGAATAAAAAACGTGGTATTTATGTTGTCTAGCTAAAGAATTGAGTCTAATTTATTTTTGACACCCACAGCGGCTAACATAACCAACATTCTTTTTTTCATAAAGGGCTATATAGCTTTGCGACCACATCATCCCACGTAACCTAAGTTGGTTAAATACATTTACACATTATATCAAATCATGCATCATTTATAATATTTCCTTTTATAAGATTATGCACCGTTCAATATCACCTAATCATATCAGATTGCTGTTCAGAAGCTCTTACTCTCTAGTATGTACTTATATATACGTTAATATAATAATACGTTGTCTTTCTTATCTCTGAAATAGTGAAAGATCAAGATTTATTCAAACAAAATGAGATTAATTCCACAGCACTCGAGCGTGGCAAGATAACCGAAGCTTCCACAATTGTTTACCCGATAAACAAAACAGGGCATTGACCTGGCTTAAGTGGATGATAGACGACGAACTTAAAGTACGCGGTTTGCGAGATCGCGAACTTACTTGGTTATACATTGTCAGTGACACACGTGGAGCTTACTCACGCTTTACAAATAATTATATAGAGGGGGTGATAGACATGCGGGTAATTTCGCTAACTTATGACTTGAAGAACTTTTTTACTAGTGTGTCACCCTACTACATACACCTGCTTTAAACTGCCGAGTAAGTTCGTTAAATTCTCTTTGTACAGAGTGAGGCAGAGTGAGTCTGAGAACTTCACGTGTATCATCAATGTCTAGCAGAGTGATCTTAAAAACCGCTTAATTTAAGTTCGTTGCCTATCACTCACTTAAAAAATTTCTTCCACTCAATAACTCTGCTTATGCGTACTTAGATACACCAGCGAATAAGGTCGTTGAGCCACAAATTCGCGAATATACTCGCACGTCTATCACCCACCTTAATTAAAATCCTATCCTTCTTATATTTTAAATATTTGCGCAGATTTTTGGATGTTTGTTTCATTTTAAATTCAGCCAGATCGGTTCAGCAGTTTAAGCATGATTGACGATTAAACTACGGAACGGATTGGTATGGTATAGCGAAAGTCACGCCATTCTCATTCTGGTTACCAGTTGGCCAGTTGCATAAACGAGATAAAAGAAAAACTTCAATTATACCTTATAATAAGTTTTATTAAAGATGCAAAAATACTTGCTATGGTAAATTAAAAATAAACGCGATTCTTATAAATTCCTATTTATACATTGAAGAGCACACTATGTTCTATCACAGGTTTTTGACGAATTTCGTTTAAATTTTTGTAAGTAGTAGGTTACTAGATACTTATAATAGGTACAGGTAGGTACTTATAATATAATTATTGATAGTTAAATTTACAAGCCTACAAGATAGCATTATGCGAAAGGCGGTACGATGATGATTTACTGAATTGTTCTGACAATAGATATTCGTAACATTATTTTAGAAAATGGCGTAAAACCAAACGTAAGTACTCGTAGTGCACATTGGTCCTTTCTATAGTTTAGATACTAATTGCCTAGGGCCCGTATTCTGGAGCGAGACGCATGACTGAGTCTCATTAAGAAACCTATTTAATTCCAGATCGTATTCTAGAATTTAACTTAAGACGTTATATGAACGCTCAGATGATTTGTGCACATCATAAAAACTTCACTTAAGTTTAGTTCTAGCATCCCTGCAATCAGTACAGAAACCAATTTCAAATCGGGATCACGACTGTATCGTTCTAGAATATAGGCTTGAATTACCCAATGCGATCGTAATGCGAACTTAATGCGATCTTAATTCCAAGTAATTATAACATTTAACACTAACAATTTGCATATAGGACGAGAAAGGTGACTGGTGAATGAAAGTTTGCTAAGTACTTTAATGCAATAATTTTATTTTCTAAATCACCAATCAGTGCATTTTTGTACTTGATTTATGAACATAAAATACTACAATAATAAAAAATGTTTATCTTAATAGCAATAATTTCAAAGGTCGATGGTTGATGATACCATATAGAATCAGTGTAGATGTTACAGACATTAATTTACATACATATTATTTTCTGCCATAATTGACATTATTCTTAAGATGGCTTCTTTTGCCTTGTCAAGTGGTAAATGTAGGTATTATAAAATTACTATAAATGGCGAGGTGAGACCCTTATGTCAAGATTTTACTAATTGTAATTGACATTAAATGTTACCGTTAAAAATTATAACTTATGCTTCATTATTACGCCAGTACCAGAGAAGAATTGACACAAAGAAGAGAGCCTCTCTGCCTCCTGTTTACTATAACAACACCTTGATACCTTTTACCTCGGTTGCCAAAAACCTTGGTATTATCTTCGATTGCAACCTGTCATGGACTAGTCATGTCAACGAGGTAAGCAGGAGGGTTTTTAGCACTTTTCACTCACTTAAGCTTCTTCAGAATTTCCTTCCTTTTAAGACCAGAGTCTGTCTTGCTCAATCTCTTCTCCTTCCTCTTCTAGACTATGCCGACGTCACCTTTTTGGATGCAACTGAAGAACTCTGGAACAAGATGGAGCGACTGCAAAATTTGTGTATTCGTTTTATTTTCGGTCTCCGCAAATACGATCACGTTTCCGAGTTCCGAAAGCAACTAAAATGGTTACCAATTCGGCGGCGTCGAGATGTACATATTCTTTCCCTTCTCTTCTCTATTCTTCATAATCCTCATTCTCCTTCGTATCTTCGTGAGCGCTTTGAATTCCTTGTGCCCAGGGGTAAACCCTGTCGTACTTCCTCCTCTCTTCTACTTCGAACTCCTTGTCATAGTTCTTCCTGTTACGACAATTCTTTTACAATTTCTGCAGTGCGTCTTTGGAACTCTCTTCCTCATACCATACGCGATAGTCCATCTTCGCACATTTTTAAAAAACGAACAAGAGACTACTTTCTCTCGCAACTATAGCAGACATAAAGTATGTATGTATTTATTTATTTATGTATTTATGTATGTATGTATGTATGTATGTATGTATGTATGTATGTATGTATGTATATATGTATGTATGTAGGTATGTATTTATGTATGTATAAATGCATGTTGTAAGTATGTATATGTTCTATCTATGTATATCTATGCCTTTTACCTGGGGTATACGTCTCGTATACCTTCTACATCAAATTCGATGCTTTATGTACATTAGACTTAACCACTCATATAGCAATTCCTCTGTGCACTCCCAGGTTTGCTGGAAGAAAACTCAACTTTGAGTTAAGCTCGCCTTTGTACATCTCGTCTCACTATCTTGTATAAATATAATATATGTGTACATGAAGAATAAATAAATAAATAAATAAAAGTATCTAATTAATACCGGTAATTTTCAGTTTAGCAATTCAACCTATTATTCGGCAGTTAAATTCCAAATTTAATGTATGGTACCTAGACGACGGGACCATAGGTGGAGATGTAGAGACAGTTTTACAAGATTTGACTTTTATTAAACGTGAATTTAAATTAATTGGTTTATCTTAATAGCAATAATTTCAAAGGTCGATGGTTGATGATACCATATAGAATCAGTGTAGATGTTACAGACATTAATTTACATACATATTATTTTCTGCCATAATTGACATTATTCTTAAGATGGCTTCTTTTGCCTTGTCAAGTGGTAAATGTAGGTATTATAAAATTACTATAAATGGCGAGGTGAGACCCTTATGTCAAGATTTTACTAATTGTAATTGACATTAAATGTTACCGTTAAAAATTATAACTTATGCTTCATTATTACGCCAGTACCAGAGAAGAATTGACACAAAGAAGAGAGTATCTAATTAATACCGGTAATTTTCAGTTTAGCAATTCAACCTATTATTCGGCAGTTAAATTCCAAATTTAATGTATGGTACCTAGACGACGGGACCATAGGTGGAGATGTAGAGACAGTTTTACAAGATTTGACTTTTATTAAACGTGAATTTAAATTAATTGGTTTAGAACTAAATGACAACAAATGTGAGATTTTCTTAAATGATGTTTCGGACAAAATTCCTATTATTTCTAAATTTAATTCTTTAGCTCCTAATATCAAAATTATCGAAAAAGATTCTCTACGCCTCCTAGGGTCCCCAATCCTAGAAGATGCCTACACCTCTTTCATAGAGGAAAAAATTCAAAATTTTAATAACATTTCAGATCGCTTACTCAAAATTAATATCCATTCGGCTTTCACTATTCTTCGGTACTGCCTTTTTGTTCCAAAATTCACCCATGCTCTCAGATCCACCCCATTTTGGAAACATCAAACAAATTTGGAAAAAATAGACAAAATTATGCAAAATACTCTCATCAAAATTTTAAATGTGTCTTTGGATGACCGAGCTTCACTACAAGCGTCTCTGCCAATTCGCTTAGGTGGGCTCGGTATTCGCAAAATTTCAGACATCAGCTTACCAGCGTTTCTGTCCTCGGTCCACAGTACGGAAGAGTTAACTATGAAAATTCTTGCACCTACACTAGTTAATTCTGAAGTATTGTGTAAGACCGATGCAGTTAACGCTTGGAAAATTGCATGTCCAAACACCGATCTTCCAGGGAACCTTTTCTCACAGCGTCAGTGGGACGGGCCGCTCTGTAGCTTAGTAAGACAAAATCTAATAAATACATGTTTTAATGCTACTGAGCGTGCCCGTTTACTGGCTGTCGGAGTGTGGGAATCGGGTCTTTGGCTACAAGCACTTCCGTCGTCTAACGTAGGGACTATGTTAGATGACACTACCTTCCGCATCGCAACCTGCCTCCGTTTAGGTGCGCCGTGTGTTTCTCCGCATCAATGCCGCTGTGGAGAAGCCGTTGACCGACTCGGACACCATGGTTTATCGTGCTGCAGGAGCGCTGGGCGAATCCCAAGGCACGCCAGCCTCAATGACATTATCCGCCGTGCTCTTGCCGCCGCCGGTGTGCCAGCTGTGCTTGAACCAAACGGATTGGCGCGCGACGATGGCAAGAGACCGGACGGTATGTCTTTAATGCCATGGAAAATGGGTAGGACTTTGGTGTGGGACGCTACTTGTGTCGACACCATTGCTCCTACCCATATACCCAGCACGTCTGGCTGTGCCGGTGCCGCTGCTGCTTCTGCAGAGACTCTTAAACGGCGCAAATACTCCAATCTCATCGGAGACTACGAATTTGTGCCGTTTGGAGTCGAAACGTTCGGATCATGGGGTCCGAGCGCCCGCAACCTCTTCAGAGAGATTGCGAAGCGTATGGTCGACGCTTCTCGTGACCAGAGGGCTGGCCTCTTTTTAGGACAGAGAATAAGCATTGCCATACAACGTGGCAATGCTGCCAGTCTTCTGGGAACCTTACCACAAGAGGCATGCGATGCGGAGGAATTTCACGACGCTTTTTAATTTAAGTCTTTATTGTTTAACTTTCTCATTTTAGTTTTAATTTTATTACAATAATTAGTTTAGTGTATTTTCTATATAGTTATTAATAGATTTGTAAATATTTTCATAGTTAAACTAAGATAACAATTAATAATTAATACACTGATTCAATATTTATTTCTATTAGTTGTTTATTACGTGAAACTATTTTTTATTTTTGTCAACACAATAAATTCGTTCATGAAGTAATGTAATTATTATAAATACTTATGAATCTATAATAAAACTACATCCTAATTTTAGACTATGATTATTAGACGGCTTAGTCATTTATAATAATTTCTTACCAATAAAATAAAAACTAGGTTACCTTAAGTATTTTCATGAACGTAGAATATGTTGTTATGAAACAATTTATTTAAGTACTAGCCCGCGTTTCCGTTCGCGTCGAATTCTTAATTTGGGACAATACTTTTATTTTTTTAGGAGAACATGGCATTTTTATTGAACGAACGCTCGAGTTGTATCTTATTTTTGTATATTGTAATTCAAAATTGTTTATATGTATGTACATAATTGATAATCCACTTGTACTGTTGTTACTGTCAGTGTAAACCTTTGAGAATGCTTCAAGGCAAAATCGGTTAGGTATAGTAATAAATACAGTATAGAAGTAGTACAGTAATAAATAAGGTGTGTTCTCAATTATGGATTACAATAGTACCAAGTTTGGTTAAAATCCCTTTAGTAGTTTTTGACCTATGAGTGCACATACAGACAGACAGACAAACAAACAAAAAATTACTGATTGCATTTTTGGCATGAGTATCCTCCAATATTAATTTTGTATATATTCAATGTACAGGATTGACCTCTCTACTTTATTATATAATAAAGATATAATAGTATAATAAACTTGACCATTTCTAGATACCTACGAGTTTTCAATTAATTTTGACATGTCCCCCTTACTTTTGACAAAAATTACAAAATATGATGTATGTTCATGATCACAAGTTACTAATACTTAAAAAGACTTAAAAAACTTAAAATACATTATGGTTTGAAAAATATTCAACTTAATCCGTACATTCAGCTCAATTTGATACCTTTTTCTTGCAACTGTCGTACAACCTCTTCGTCAACTTCCTCTTGGCGAAACTTATAACCATGGGCAATAACTGCTTCTGCTACAGTTAAGTTCTTCCTCAAGGAGTTTAGCCAGATATTGTACGAATAGTCCGGCCACACACCTCCGTATCTTTCAGGGAGATGATTCGGGCCTATGTGTTTGTGAAGAGATGAGAAGTCCCGATGAAAGTAGATCTTGGATCGCATCTCAGCATTCAGCAAAGGTTTGAAGATGTTGAATATTTTGTCGAACATCCACGAATGATTAACGACGTGAATAGCATAAGTGTTCATCGGAAAGCATGACTGGAAAGAAAAAGAAGGTGTTTTTAGAAAGAAATAATACTTTCGTTAATAGCTTTTTTCTTTACCGCACCATGAAGTTCTAGAACTCTTTACCAGCAAACGTGTTCCTTTCTTCCTAGAGTTTT
The DNA here is from genome assembly GCA_963691645.1 of Pelosia muscerda. Lineage (NCBI taxonomy): Eukaryota > Metazoa > Arthropoda > Insecta > Lepidoptera > Erebidae > Pelosia > Pelosia muscerda. The sequence goes on from OY829100.1 coordinate 15,269,161, forward strand.
GGGTCCTTTAAGAGGGGCTCAAATCAGAAAACTCAGCTATCGAGCCGTCAAGTTAGTGACCACCATTTTATGAAGAGCGGCGAGAATGTAATAAATATCCAATTAAACATACCACTAAAAGTTTCACCATCTTGGCAGCAACTGAAGGTGTTATTTGCCACGCATGAATAGTTCCTAAATCTTCCAAATCAAATATGGCCACTCCTCCAAGTATCTGACACCTTTGTTCCAGTAGACCAATCTCTAGGGCCAGTATTGTTGCCCTGAATAGATCCTCTATTGGAATTTCTTTGGGATTCCAACAACCTGAAAAATAAAAACAAAAACGATCTAAATCAGATTGCTTTTGTGAAGTATTCCCAGCGGTCAGTAGCCAGAGCTCATTGGAGACGTTTTGTGTTGTCGGTGGGAAGACCGAGAGATTAAGATGTCACCACTATGTGATGGTATGAAAGCCTGCTTTGTCTTCTATACCGACAACACAGAAATTCTCATAACCTTCATCCTCCTCCCTCGTACGCATTATCATAAAGTTTTTAAATATGTAGGCGGGGGAAAATTTTGCTAGAATGTATAACCTTTATAGGCCAGATTAAATAGAAAATACAGTTACTTTTATAATCGAATTTAACCTATTCCAGCATTGTTATTCTAGGACTATACAGTGTGGAAAATAACTAGTCGGGCCCGCGAGGAAAACTACCTTTAATCCTAAAGTTGCCTCATGTTTCTTAAAAGAAACATTTTATTATTTGTAAAGTGGCAATACTGCATTAAATGAAATTCTAAAATTTGCTTGACTCTCCCGGGACTTGCGTCAAGGTATATTTAAAAAAACATATGCTCGCTAACTTGACTAATCGATAGGATTATTATTCACGATGCAATTTATCTAATTAACATTTAGTCTGTCTCTCATCTATCTTACTAGATATCCATAAATAATACTAATTTTTAGTATCCAAGTTTTTTAATGGACATCAAATACTAAACAACTTTCAGTGAGTACGCTGTTGATTGAACGGATGATATCCCTTCTGTATGGACCTTTTCACCCATTCGGGGCCGACAGACGGCTTAACATTCTCACGAGCAAGTAATGCAAATATTCATATTCATGCATACAAATTTCCACTAAGCGGGGACCGAACCCGCGCCTCCTGTGGAGAAACCTCGTTTACTACCGCCACGTCACCCTCAGCCGAATGGTAGTTTCGCTTCATTGCCCGAGTTATTTTTCCACACCGTATATCATTCAATCTATGATATTTATTTACTGATATAATCAACCGACCTCACCGCAAACGTCCTACGCTATTTTGGGAAATGTATACTACATTTGCTTGGTTTCATCTAAACGTGGGCATGTACTAATGAACAATATTTCGCCTGAATTAATTCACATAGCAGATCACTACACCCACATTTGCTCAACTTTTGTTAGATTATATTGAGTACTCATCATCGGACTCATCCCTATGAAGAAAATCTTCACTACGTACCTATAGTGTTTTACTTTTGTTATTTTAATTGTAAAGTAAAAAAAAAAGTAAATTGCAAAAAATTAAATCTTTGGTGGATAATCTGACTAAGGCAGTAATTTCCGATGCGTTACAAAAAGCTAATTCAAATCTGAATAGTGAATCTTTACCAGGATTGTTTGGTAATCCTATATATATATATATCCTAATAATAAAGTGTACATCCATAACGGAATTTAAACTTGTGACCAGACATAGGGGGTATGCTCTGATTAGCTGAGCTGCTTGGAAACGTATTAGACATCAGTTTTGGTCTTGGTGACTTCACTTTTTCCGATCAATAACAGCTACCTGAATCCCTTTTTTATCCTCTCGGTAACTTTTGAGGAGGTTATGTCGGACTCCAATCAACTAAAACTCACGCCGTCTTTGGGTTTTTAGTTCCTAGAGGTGAGATAGTATCCAACATATCCCTCGCACCCTGGCAGACCCGGCACCATCTCTTAACTACCTTAATCCCTGGTTTATTGAAATTTAAAGTACCTAAGCGATAAATGATTGACTCTCAAACGAAAAAAATAAGAAGAAGAGAATGAGAGGAGGAAAGGATTATTTATTTATCTTTTATTCTATTTTGTTGTCTGTCATTTCAAACTTAAAATTATGAAATTAAAACTCACCTATTCTGTAAAACAACAGTCTCCGTCCAGCTGGGTCTTTGTACGGTGGTACTGCCATCACATTGGAATCACCTATGTTCCGTAGGTCCAAGGGGAAAAAGTTTCCCACTAATTCTGGGTAATCTTCCCTGAACTGATAATAGTTTACTAACTGAAAATAAAACAGAAATCTTGAGATATTGAAGTAGGCGTGATATGGTGGAAATCCATAACAAAAAAATATATTGGGGAAGGAAGGAGAACCCACCACTCACCCACGGTTCAACAATCACAACGATAGCAATAGCAAAATATCACTAATTGTCATATCAATGAATGCCAAAACGCACCCTTAACGCAAGTAAAAAGACTTTTAACCCGACGAGATATGTTGTTGTATGTACGAGTGCGCAACCTCGACCCGTCTTTGCCTCTACACGAGGCATCTTCAGGAGTGCTAGCAAGTTGATTGCGCTCCAGGGACCCTTGAAATGTGGCAATTCACTGGTAATTGTTTTTAAAATGGAATAGAATATAAAGTTCAATGTATTGGATTAGCGTGTATTTTGACGTTTATGACATTTATGACAGGCGCAAACGACTGTCATTCCCATACATTTATCAATCTATTCTATTCCATCCTACAAAACGATTGCCATTTGACTAGACCCCTGAAGATGCTTCGTGTGTGTGAAAGCGTGGGTGAGGTGGGTTCCCCTCCTTCCACCAATGCATTTTCTTGAAATAGAAATCAGTTAAACTAATAACACAGGCATATGTGAAATCCAGAATGAGTTGAATTGTTCGAGAAATTAATACATTTATTAGCCGTACTTATATTATTATTATCACCCGAAATTACTAATATTCCCTCTAACCCCTCCAACTAAGGTCAATGGCTTGTGATAGGAGTGGGGTCACGTCGGTAGTGTAATGGCCAGGATTCGAACCCAGGATCTCTCGATCGTAATGCCAACTCCTTAACCATTAAGCTACCATTATTAAAGTAAAAAGATAAAAAAAATTAAATAATAATATTTTCTGACTCAAGTTTATATTGGACATAATTAATCTATTCTAAAGTCAAGAAGAAAGGATCACAATATATATATGGTTTTAATTAACTCTCTAAAACTATAAGTAAAAATATAAACAGTTACGTCATAGAAAGTACAAAATCTTTCAGGTTCGATCCTCGTATCAGAACGAAAAAATATTAAAATACGCAGTAACTATTCATGTTCTTATGTCGCAAGATCATAACATCATAGTGATGATGAATGACCCAGTAAAAATTAATTCATTTCTTTGCAAAAAGACTTTGCCTTTAGCTTAACCTCAGGCCTAGTGAAGTCAAATTGACGTGCCATAAATAAATAAAAAATCAGCTAGCTAAGTTATATCATCTTTTACTGAAGCCCTTGACAGGTCGAGGGTTTAAATTAAACTTGACTCGTAGTATGATAACTCGCAATAGAAATATTAAAATAGACTTATATCATAGTCTATATTTGAGCCAACAACATTGGCAGTATTAAGTAGGTACTTGGGTTTGACTTCTAAAGTTTACCGAACTTTCTAGCTATTATTGAGATGAGCATTGCCCTCCAGCCGACGTCAGTAGTTACTGTATCCATATACTTAAAATATTTCAATAACATTGTCAATATGCATACAATAAATTAATTTTAGATATTTATTTGAGACGAGGTGATTTGGATGCTCTCGAATAAATAAACTATTGCTGTTTACGTCACACGATTGAATTAGAAGTGCATCAGATTAATTCAATAATCTATATAAAAATGAATCGCGAAATATTTTGTGAAGTGTAGGTATAACTCAAAAACATTTAGTCCACTAATGTACTTGTGCATGAAGTTAAATAAATAAATATTATAGGTATACTAACAGATGGTCTAACTCAGTTCACAGGAATATTCCTGTCGTACAAATGAAACCAATACTGGTTTCATTTGTACGACAGTAAGAAACAGTTGGGCATTGTTTTAGAAAATTATTGGTCTTAAGTCGGTTCTAGTCATTACTAGTAGGTTTCACACAAAGGTACTTACCAATCTGTGCGCACGTTGCGGTATAAATTTGCGTGCGCGCAAAAATCTTATTAAAAATTCGTCATCCATGCATTGAGGAGTGCATTCACCCCGTTCTGAAATTTGAACAAATTTATGTTGTAATTTGAAAATAATATATTACATTTACTTCTAAGATCCATTTCTTTTATCTTTAGATAAAAAGAGCAGTTACTAAATAAAATTCTTTCAGTTAAATAATGTTGTGTAAAATAAAAAACACGCTGAGGATGTACTTAAGAATATATTATTGTTATTTTTAGAAATATTATGCCCATTTTACACGCGCATGATAAAAACGAGTACCTACTATATTATGCAATATCTTATTTTCATCAACTCAACATTGTTGGTTTATACAGCTTTTATAAGAGCCCACTGACCTCTTAATCGTCTTGAATCTGTAGATGTAACGACTTGCTAGTAAAGTTGACCCCAAAAGCCTTGATGAGACCTTATTCTATTCTATTAGTTAATCAGTCGTTTAATATGCCATAACTATCGGAAGTTATAGAGTGTATACGTAATTTATTATTCACCGAGATATGATTCATTATTATTGTTGAGGTTTATGCAAAGCCGCAAGCCACATTGGAAACCACCACAGTAAATGAATAAACAATAAATCATTCGATAGTGAAACTAGTTGCGCACGCGACGTTGTCGTGAACTTAGATCTGGGACCTTTGACCTGGATCCTGGAACTTTTTAGAAAAGCTAGAGGTACAGTCAGAGCTCATAAGTGCATTAGCACATCAAGGCTCAAAATGGTTTAGCGTGCGGCCGGCGCGCTTATATGTGTGTGTAATGTTACTATGCAATACGAGGCGACGCTGGCTTGTCTTAAAAGAAAAAGGTCACAAGTAGCGTTAGAATGTTGACGCTATAGTTGATTGGATTGCTACTGCACTTTTGAGTTCTACTGTACATGGGTTCGGCCCCAAAGATAAGTGAACCGTATTTAAGCAGAATGGAACCATATAATGTATAGAATGAACAATATGGTCACCTTAAATACAGCCAATTATATTTAACTAGCTGCTGCCCGCGGCTCCTACTTCGTGGATGTCTATTATCGCGTTGTACGACTCTACTCGATTCTCTTATGGCCCTTCTATACTACTTCTCCCCTTCTCTACTCTCCATTTTTCCCTCTTTTTTCATTTCTCAATTTCCCTCATTCCCCAGTTTTCATCCGTCATTTTTAGTGTTATCATTCTCTAGTACACCCTACCTAATTGTTGTCATGAAAACGGAAATTTTTATCGATATTAGCGCCAATGAATAGAAATCTACTGGTTCTGTAGAGATTTATGATTATTGCTCCGCTCCCTTGAATGGTAGCGTGATGTTACTCCTAGATATTGTAGCTTTAGATTAGTGAAAGAATTATAAAAATTGGTCTAGTAGTTTGGAGCCTATTCGTACAAACAAACAAGAAAACAAATCTTTCCTCTTTGTAATATTAGTGTAGATATGAGTGACATAAAAGAACAATCATGTGAGGCAACGCTACAAGCATCTTTGCAGAGGAAACAATATTTAAAAGACTTTAAAGGTCACGTCGAAGATGTAATCACAGTTTTATCTTTATTAACCTTTCTTCAACGCTTTTAGCATATTGCGTTAAATTTAATAAAATGTTCTGTCTTTTGAATAAGAAGAGACAGATTAAATTCTTTTTAAATTTACAAACAGTTTTGAAAGCCACTATACCTTGCAAGAAATCGGGTAAAAACGCAACTAGATTTTTCGGGGAATATCGCTACTGAAGAATAATGCGACTAAACCGTTTATGCGATTGACATTTTCAAAGAAGTTATTGTTGGCGTGAGAGATATGTTTAATGTAGATGGAGAATTCCAATATCAACATTTTCGCATCGGTTTCAATACAAAAATATCATTAAATGCGTTCCATGTTTAAAAAACTCAAAATGATAGTTTAAAAACTTTGCCAATAATTGTTCGATTATTGTCGAAAGCTGACATCTACCGAATAAACAATAAACGTATTATGCCACTAAAAGCTAACTTTAGTTGATAGAAATATTTCGCAAATACTAAGTCCATGTCATAGGTGACCAGATAACGTTAAATATTTAATTTGAAATATTTTGCCCCACAAGAATGAATTTAGTGAGTATACATTTTTTAACATTACACTTTGCCCCACAATTGGGAACACTTGGTGGGGTAAAGTAGAAGCACTCAGAGAGTATTACACATAATATGACAGTTTCATGCTTCGAACTCGTCCAGACTATTCGTACATTGAATATTAGTGTCATGGTCGCCTACGGCTTTGTCTCGCCTACATCACATTGTTCTCGTCTTGTGAAACGCATAATTACAAATGAATCATGTATCCGATACGGTCTAGCACTAACAATATGACATTTTTGTAATCTACACTAATATTATAAAGAGGAAAGATTTGTTTGTTTGTAACGAATAGGCTCCGAAACTACTGGACCGATTTCAATTATTCTTTCACCAATAAAAAGCTATAATATCTAGAAGTAACATAGGCTATTTATCATTACGCTAACATCTAAGGGAGTGGAGCAATAATCATAAATCTCAATAGATTAGGTAGATTTCTATTGGCGCTAATATCGCTAACTATTTCCGTTGTCATGACAGCAAGGAGAAGTAGTATAGAGAGGGAAGTAGAGGAGCGAGTAGAGTCGTACAACGCGATTATCGACATCGACGCGGGCGAAGCCGCGGGCAACAGCTAGTAATAAATAATAATGTGGGTTTTTTTTTTTCTAAATCTAACTATCGAATATGTACTTGTGCGTTAGCAAACTAGCTAGCGCGCGCGAATTGGCACTTTTCGATGTTATTATATTTTTTTGCCGATAACTAGCTCGATTGTGAGAACCTACTTAGATGACATAAAGATGAGACAATGTCGCAATTTACTAAAGTATCTACGTAGCAAAAACATTTGTGATTATACAAATAAATGTATTTTTTTCTCATATCTGTCAATATCAATGTAACTGTCAACGCGAAAACAGTTTCGTGGAGAAGTACCTACCGTTGGGAATACCGGCAGCCGTGATAATACAACACATAATACAATCAGGATTATATTGGATATATACTATTGGCATATTTAGTAAATATATCCAACGTGGGAATGCCACCATGTGTTGTATTTATTTATCTACAAATAGATTCAACTGTGTAGGACAGTATATATAATTTAAACCGACATTCTATTGAAGCATAATTTGTAAATGGACGTAATTTACACAATTTTATTGACATAACTACTCCCGTTGGTGACATCCAGGTCATAAAAAAATACTGGCATGTAAACTGTTTAGCTTGGAAGTTGACATGTCGGTTAGTTGCAACAAAATAGTGAGCGCCCTATTACGTTGGAACGAAAACTATAATTTTTTTTTATGGCACGACAATTTGACTACACCACACGGCAAAGTCTCATAAAAGAGGGTCACCATTGCAAACACGTTCAGTGCTACAATGGTGGCGCTCAGCTTGACGGTCTCATCAGATGCTTTTTCACGCCCCGCTACAACTCTGCGTATCCATTCGGGGATTTACAGGCGTGAAATATGTAGGTATGTATCAGTATGACATGAATCCCATATACTATATCATCACATTTTTGGGCATATTCTCAATAAACATGTTTGGTAAATGTTATCGTAGTATTTTACGTACCATAGATCATTTCTCTAAGTTCATAGATCGCCTGGAGGCGTGTGTTTGGATCCTCCCCACAGTGTTGGCGGGCATATTCCATCACCTCCGGTGGTGGCTCACCGAGGTCCAAGTCCACACTGTAGTCCGGAGACGGCATTGCCTGAGAAGGGAACACATACATTAAATTATAAATACTTAAATCACACTAGACTACAGACATATATAGATAGACATACATACTACATAAAACGTACATAGAGATGACCCCCATCAGCAAAGTCGTCTGAAGAGGGCTTACCCTCACTGGTTATTTATAACAACATTTTGTATATACATTTGGTCATCTAATAAATGATTATTCTATTCTATTTTATCTCATTCTATTCTATTCTAGGTATTCTATTTTATTCTATTCTATTCTTTACTACTCATTATTCGAGTCAACGTGCCTTGAATACGTCAATAAGCTCACCCTCCATTACGTGGGACCGAATAAATGAAGTTTTGTTACTCCTTTTTTTCTCGTGATAATAAAAAATCTGAATCATTCTTACCAACCAAAAAAGAGATATCGCAAGTTTGCTCCATTCTTACAAATCATAATAAAGGTAAAGAAATCACTAAGCCAGACAGTAATTCATTGCGTAAAATTATGAAATTGCCTTCCTCATGCCTAAGTTAAATACTATTTTACCAAACCATTTAGATAGTAAAGAAAAACGTGCCGCTGTAACTGCATAATGCTATTATTATCGACCGCAGATTTTCTTCTCGGGGAAGGGGGGAGGTTAGACGGTAGTTGTTCTCGGAAAAGTCAACATACTAATTCAAAAATAAAAAGTGGAATCGGGTTCCAAATGTTAGCTTGTATATATAATAGGCGAGCCTCAATGTGCAATATTACGAGGCCACATAAATACTCTTTGATATTCTCTTTTAACTCTGTTATCTTTGGCATATTTTTACCCGCCAAAACGACAGACAATCGCACACTTTTTGTTTCGTTCATGTTGAGTAAATGTAATATTATTATTATATAATTGAAATAAATGCATAAACGGATTAAATATAATATCGTAATAATAATAATATAAGAGGATTGAATACAATATACCTATAAGGATTTATTGTCATGAGCATGTAAGTAACGATTGTTATCCGTAATATGTAGTTATGTAATAGATGGATTAGGAAAAGGAATAGAACAGGTAAATGCATTCGTTTGTGATATGATGGAAGGATTCTAATTAAATAAACCCTGTCCCGAAGTGTAGCTAATACAAAGTACAAAATAGATAGATTATAATTTAGTTTGATTTGATTTAGGTTCATTGAATTTAATTGAATTTTGTTTAATTTGATTTTATTTATTTTAATGTGATTTAATGTAAATTTACTATGAATATAACAATTTAACTTAAAGAGTTTAACTGTTACTAACAAAGTGGACTGGTATTGTTGGAAACCTAAATGAAATTAAATTTGAATAAAAAAAAACTAAAAAACAACTAACTACGACAAAAACGCCGCTGAAATGTAAGAAACAGGATTTTCAGGTGATTAAACAACGTTACTGACGTAACTGTAGACTCTAGCAAGATGCCTCTATTGCATGTTGACAATACTGTCATACGATACAATACTACAGTACACAATTATCGGCTATTTCCAGTAGTACTACCATGTAGTCCTACCAGTAGTACTACTGGGAATATTCATCCCATTACACTTACCTACCGATAGTAAAACTTAATCAGTGTACAGAGATACACATATTTAAGTGTAAAAAGCCATAGTCACGCGTTATGGTTATTAGGTAATATTACAGATATTTAACTACAAATATAGCTGTCATCGCGTACCTACTTCTTCCACCCCCCCCCCCCCCCACCCCCCCCTCTAATATGATGATCAAGGACAAGTCAATAATCAAATGTAGAAAAACTGCGATATTTCACGCTGACGTTGACGGTATTGTCATTACCAAAATAACAATCACTATCATTGTAACGCGGAAAACGTGATCTAAATGTCAACAGCATTCCCTTTTTCTTTGTGCTTTGTCTGTGATCAAGGAAGCTGTCACAACGTGAAAATAAGGGCCGTAATAAACCTGCTATGATTTACCGAGTTTGTTAAAGGTCAAAAACCTTATAAAAAGCTGCACCTTCCATAATGGTGTACTTAATTTAATTTTGTGGATTTATTGCCATTTAGTAGCAGCACGCGCTTTCTAAACCTTCCTCTCTCCTGTACCTTATATAACACCAGCGTAACCCTCAACTCCATGTGAAATAAAAATTGGATGGGAACCTTAATACTTTTTGTAAAACATAAATAACAAAAGTTGCACTTTATAACGTCAGCTATCTTTGGTAAATATTTCATCGAACTCATCAAAATTTCGGTAATTACTGAATAATTAATTACACAAAACAAACAGAGAGATAGAAGAAAAAAATTGCAAGAAATTTAAATATTATTTGTTTTACTTATTACGCATACACTCATTTGTATTTATTAAACGCTGTTGTTTTATTAAACATACACTGCAATTACATTTATTTGATAGCAATATTATTTAAAAGGATGTTAGAGTTTGTTTGGCAAAGGCGTTTGTAGTACAAACATATAACGGTGTTCACTCTAAGGGCAAACGAAGATTTATCAGTCGACAACTTACTGACCTTCTTTCACAATATAAAAGAAAAAGCAAAAATCTTTGTCCGTCAAAACACTCTTTAGTTATCAGTTACGAGTGTTTCGAACGTGTTTCGAACTTTCAACACGTATCTTTGTGCCGGAACTTTAGCGTGATGGCCTGCTCATTTTTTGATGAAAAAAGTCATTAGGCAATTATATTTACTATGTATTTATATTATGTTCTCGAGTGTTCTCTTTCTATACTTTAAACTATAAATACTGTAAGTTGTCCATAAAATACTACTAAAATAATTAAAAATAAACTAAAAAAGGGTGAAAAAAAGTTAGGCGTGAAAAATTTCATCCCAAAATTCAGGAGTCAGGCAATTTCTTCCCATTTTTTTATTTAATTTACTGTACACGCTATTATACATTTCGTTCAAATTGCAGAGGCTACGGAAGCCGCTACGGAGGTCAGAGATAGAAGAATTTATGATTTTTAATAGAATTTTTAATTTCTATGATTCATTCGTTAAACTTTTATCTGTAGTTTGACATTGGTACCGATAACTCATCGATATTGATCAACAAATAATCGACAATATCATCGATTAGTGATTGTATTGTTTCATTTTGTGACTCATATATTTTTCTATTTGAAAATTTCACACTTGAGAATCTTTATTAATATATAATTCCATATGCATTTTGAGTGGACGTATTAATCATTTCGAAAGTATTTTATGGTTTTCCCTTCAGTAACGTTTCGTGCTACTGCGACTATCGAGGACACGACCTCAGGCATGCACATAAACTCATGTAAGTGTAAAGGTAAATTGAAAGTGCCCTTTGAACCTGCTTTATTTGCGCGCAGCCACTCAACAATTTATGATAAGACAGACAACAATTTATGATACAGTCAAGTGAAAGGATTTGTAAGCTTACGACCGATGTGAAATGTTTAAGTACCTTTATATACCAAGTGCATATACTTTTTCAGTAGGTATGTGGTGCAAATTATTATGTACTAAGTGTAGCGATGATAAACCTATTAGAACAAATTTAATGTATAAGACAAAAATATGATGTGAAAATATCCGCATGTTAAATAGTACTAAGTAAATTTATAGTTCTGTTCCCACAGTCAAACCGTGGAAACGGTTTTGTGGGGCCATGTTTAATATTAAGTTTTTAATATAATTTTATTTAATAAAGTTACATACATACATACATACAAATATAATATATTAGTAATAGTAGATAATATATCTAATTTGGGTGAAATGTAATTATATAATATTATTTTACTTAAAGTTTGAAGTTAATATTTCATCTGGCTGGAATGATGACGATGGCATCATTACAGCCATAGGACTACTGAACCTGGGAGGAACACAAATGTTAGGGCGAATACAGTCTAGCCGTGTAAAAACATTACACATTTCGAAGTGTGTTCCCACCCTAAGAAAGGTAGCTTCGAACTTTCTATCATTCATTTAATCTGTTTAGGGTACTCCAGATTTATATTGGAGTATAAAAGAGAAAGTTGAGAGAAAATGAAAAACAGACAACTCCGTAACTAAGGTAGTAACAGCATGCAGCTGATAAATTGGTCACGATATGTCTGTAACTAAACAGGAATCACTTTCATATGTCCAATAGTTATGTTATTTGCGAGGGAAAGGAACTAAGTAAATGTTAGTGAACAGTTTTGCTCATGAAATGAACCTAACATCGCATTAACTGCACGTAAATAGTACCAGACGTGTAACGGATAAGTGTAGTGTTGAAATACATATATTTTAAATGGGGTGGCAGTATTTGAAACTGTCACGTCACCTACACCTTATTGCAGTATGTTCCACTTCGATATTCTCTGCCTCCACAACCTATAGGTATAAGCGATATCGAAATACTGGAGTTAGACGAGTTGTTGACCTTTTCAGGGCTCCAACAACCCCTAACGACTGCCATAGATATTTAAGCACCAACCAGTGTCAACGTGCTCTCTGAATCACGGCCAATAGCCTTAGCACGAATTACTATCAAATTCGTAATGTAAAGGTATCGACAGAACGGAGCATTGCGATTGGCGGGCTACACACGCACACAGGTTAACAAGAGGCAGACTGCTAATCACAATGCTCCGTTCTCTCAAAACCTTTACATTACGAATTCGATAGGATTTCATGCTAGTGCTACTGATCAATGCAAACAGGCAAAAGGACGTGACGATATCTCCCAACAGAATACCGCGCCTAATAATAACCCTATGTTGTGTTTCCGGCGGTGAGTAGGGTAGTCAGAGCTCACTGGAGTGGTTGTGTGTTGTCAGTGGGAAGACCGAGAAACCCTTCTTTCAATGTGACGCCTCTGGTATTACGAGCGTCCTAAGGCCACGGTAACCACTATCCATCAGGTGGACCGCGTGCTTGTCTGCCACCTAAATGGTATGGAAAAAAATCATATTCACAAATTTAATATTTGCACTGAGAGGAGATCGAATCCGTGCCTCCTCTACACAGGAGGACACTCCTCTACTCCTCTATCAGGGGAGTCGTGTTCACTACGGCCATGCCACAGAGGAATGATAAATAGAAATGTGGTGATAGGACCTTTATTTACGCAATTCTTTGCACAAATCTCGTTTATTATTATGCGAACGGTAACTAAAAATGTCATGGCTTACACTTAGGTCAGACAATAATCTTAGCATCTTACTAAAGCCTTCCTTAAACACTAATTTATTCAGTTCATCAACTTTACATAATCAAAAACTTGTAATACCTTCTGTTACACAACTGGTCTGCTTCATGTTCCAGTCTTTGTGACCAAAATACCTGATTCTTTACGATTGTGTTAATGCAAACTGTTATATAATCGGCTCCAGTTCAGACAACTGTTCTCAAATTAAGAGGTTTTGTACGTATAATCTAATTACCTTGAAGTTTTACCTACTCAAATTATGATAGTGATGAATAGAACGGATCCGTGCGGTGATGGAAAATAAATAATACAGCCCCATCTCATCCGAAAGATGTCGTAAAAGATGTAATCCAAAAAATACGCAGACAATTTCAGTGCGAGAGAAAGAGAACCCTTTTTTTTTTTTTTTTTTTTTTTATGGCAGGAAAAAATGCACCTTCCGCATTCTACGGGCTCGGGGAAGCCACGCAGGTATGTGGGGCTCTCACCACACTAAAACAACCTGCCGTGTGCCATACTCCGCGACTTAGTGAGTGAACCGTCGGAAACACTACGCTCTCATCAACAAATCACCCAAGCGCTAGCCCGCAAAGGTGTGGTGCGGGCCCGACTACTGATTGAGCGATGTCCAGACACACCAGGACATCACCCCCACTCGGGAGGCTCTATTGCGGGTGGAGGGCTAACCCCGACCCATCCACCCGCGGCCACACTAGGGCGGCATGAGGCGCAAGAATGCGCGCGCGCGCCGCCCGGTTCGCCGGCGACGAATCGGGTCAGCGAAGCTGTCTGCCTCTCTGGCCCTCTCCGCCGCCTCCTTCCGTGTGATGACTTCCTCACAGAAGGATGCGACCGCGGTAAAACTTCTCTCACTGCGGGCCATGGTACGCATGATGGCCGTCAGCGAGAGATCATCTCCCACTACTGCCACGAGATCTCGGCGCTGCACCGCCCAGGCCGTACAAGCCTCGAGCGTGTGCTGCGCCGAGTCCTCGCCGCAGGGACAGTGATGGCAGCCGGGACTCGATTCCCTCCTAGCAACCGAGAACAGATACTTTCCGAAGCAGCCGTGCTCGGAAAGCATCTGTGTCAGTCGGAAGGAAAGGGTACCGTGCTGTCTCTCCGCCCATTCCACTATGATCGGTTGGAGAGCCGCCACGGTGCGATGTCCTGCACTCGGGGACTCCAACCGGGACGACCATTCAGCCATGATGGCTTGGCGGGCGGTATCTCGCCAACGTCGGACAACGGACTTCTTCAGGCGGAGGTCGACTGCCGCTACTCGCCCGGTATTGTGTCGTATGTCGATATACCACAGCGAGCACCTCCGCCTCTAAATCCCAAGGGGGTGTTCCGGCTAATGCGCAGGCCGCTTCCGCCGATATAGTGCGGTACCCGCGTATTGCCCTGACTGCCACAATGCGCTGGGCTCTTGCTAAGTAGGGCCTATTGCGGGCAGTCAAGGCGTCCGCCCACACCGGAGCGCCGTAAAGCGCCATTGACCGGATCACCCCGGTGTATAGCCGTCGACAGCCGACGCTAGGTCCGCCCAAATTTGGCAAAAGCCTTCCGAGGACGGATGCAGCGTCAACGAGTTTTGGGGAGAGCATACGGAAATGCTCATCGAAGTGCCACCTTGAGTCGATTATCAGACCCAGATATTTAATCTGGGCCCCCACCGGCACGAGGACCGAACGAATTTCAATCGATGCATGGGGCGGCGGACAGCGACGAGGGCCATAAAAATAAAGCGCTTCTGTCTTCTCTACCGCCACCCGCAGGCCCAGTGCCTCAATACGTGCGACCACTTGAGAGACACCCACGGTAGCCAGCTGAGTTGCCTCCTCAAAACTAGCTCCCCGGGCCGTAACCAGGGTATCATCCGCGTAGCAAATGACGCCCAGCCCAGAAGGAAATGCTCCGCGAAGCACCCAATCATACCCGATGTTCCACAAGAGAGGTCCGAGAACCGACCCTTGCGGAACACCGCAGGTCACAGGTCGCTGCAACAGACGTCCATCACAAGCCTCGTACAGAACGCGTCTCTCCTGCAGATAGTCGGCAACCAGGCGCCTCAGATATGCCGGAACTCCGTGATAGCGGAGTGCCTCCCTGATGCAGCTGAACGGCAAACTATTGAAGGCGTTGGCGATGTCTAGCGACACCGCCAACATCACCCCGCCGCGACTTACAACCTCCCCGGCCGCAGCCCTCAGATGCAGAATTGCATCGACTGTTGAACGCCCTGTTCGGAAACCGAACTGGAAGTCCGACAGGTCGGGTCCTACTGTGGTGAGGTGCTTGACGATGCGGGCAGCGAGAATTTTCTCGAACAACTTACCCACTTCGTCAAGCAGCACTATGGGCCTATAGGCAGCGGCCGAATCGGCAGGCCGCCCCGGCTTCTGCAGGAGTACCAGCTTTCCGCCTTTCCAGCAATCTGGAAACCGTCCAGACGCTAGGCAAGCGTCGAGCAGCTCCCTAAGGGGGTCCTCCATGTGATCAAGCGCCAAGGCCAACGCACGGGCGGGGATCCCGTCCGGCCCAGGGGCTGTATTCTTCGAACGAATTCGAAGAACAGCAGCCCTCACCTCCGCTCCTGTGATGGGCGGGAAATCTTCCACTTCTTCCTCGTTCTCAGTCACAGGGGCCATTGAGGGAGGTGTGTGCTCAACCCGATGAGGGAAAAGGCCCTCGACCACTTCGACTAGGAAGCTGGGCTGGAGTGTCTCGGTAAGTGGGGGGACCCGCGCGCGGATTTTATTACGCACTGCACGGTACGGGCGACCCCAGGGATCACGGTTGAGACCCTCTAGCATTTCTGCTCTACAGAGTTCCTTTGCGGCATCTATGGCTCGCCTAAAGGTGATTTCAGCCGTTCGGGCCACCTCCCTCAAGCGGAGTACCTCTGGGTGTTGGAGGTCTCTGTAACGCCCACGGCATCGAGTAAGGTCCCTCTTGGCACGGTTAGAAGCCGCACGGAGGGACGCCAGCTCTTCAGACCACCAGTAAACCCCCATCTTTGCAGGTCTGTTCTTTGGCGCCTGGCGCATGGCCGCATCGCAAACCGCAGTTAGAGAATCACGAAAGCGGCTTGCACCAATATCTACCCCCTCAGTCGGGGTTGGCAAGGAGAGCCACGTTTGCACGATTGCTGCCTCCGCCAGTTGGTTCTTGTCAAGACTACTCAACGCCCACCGCTTGAAATTTGAGTTGCTAGCAACCCTGTGACCTCTACTGGCACCCTGCGAGCGAGACAACTCGAATCGGATGTATTGATGATCTGAATTTGTCGTCTCGTCGTTAAGGACACGCCAGTTCCTTACGCGTGTAGCTAGTGTGGGAGTAGCGAACGAGATATCCACTATCGACCCTCCCCACGGCTTCACACATGTATAGGTGGTGCCTCTGTTTAGGAGACAGAGACGCACCGAATCTGCCCACTCCAATACGACGTCACCGCGACCACTGGTTCTAAGGGACCCCCACGCCGTAGACCAGGCGTTGAAGTCCCCCATTACCAGTACGTGACCCGAAGTTACTTGCCGCATCGAGGACTCCAGTCGGAAAATGAAGTCCTCAAAATCGCTCAACCTCCGGTTGGGGGAAAAATAAACGCCGTAAATAGTGATATCTCCCCATTTGGCAGCGACGAAGCCCGCACCCTTGTCTATTAGTGATAAGGGAGGGAGACGAAGAGCTGTGGAAGAAACGATAGCTACATTTCCGTGCACCGAATATGAACCAACCCAATTTGGGCGGTTCGGGATCATATATGGATCCGATACTACGGCGAGGCCTATAGACCACTGCGCCATGTTCTGCAGGAGAAGATCCTGCGCGCTGCGGCAGTGGTTCAGGTTTACCTGAAGGATGTTGCACTCGTGATCCATTATTGGAGCGTGTTTACATCCTCCTCCATGCGCGATGGCGATAACGTCGGTGATACAACGCTGGGAGCGGCCTGGGTCGATTGGCTAGCCTCCAGTGGAGATTTGGACACCGAGACAGCGCAGGGCTGCCTACAATTCTCACGGCCCAGCATATGATTGGCCGGTTGATTGCCCGCGGAACATGCCGGACAGTGAGGGGCGGCGGAGCATTCTGCCGCTTTATGGCCGGGTTGACCACAACGAAAGCACAATCCGCTGCAGTCGAAACAGTTAGTGCACTTCAAACGAGCATGACCAGGTGCCAGGCATTTGAAGCACCTCATGGGCCGACTGTCCAATACTGTGACCCTTGCTGAAATCCAGCCCACGAGGAGCCTGCCGGCGTCAGCCAACAATTTGACTGAGGCCACCGGACAGCTGGCCCACACAGCACCAACGCCTCCAGGACCGGGGCGGATAGCTCCGACCCTGACGTGGTCTGGATTACACTTCGTAGTCGAAGCTATAGCCTCCCGGATGTCATCTTGCGTCGTGAAGTCTGCCAATCCCGATATGCGTACTTCGGCACATTTGGTGGGTCTAGCAATCTTGACACCCTCCACTCCGCTGAATAGGCCGCGTAATTTTTCAGCCACGACATCGGCCCTCGTGGCACCCTCCTCCCCTGGGAACTCAAGTATTCGAGCTCCCGTGCGAGCGAGACGTGTTCGGGCACCAACGCCACCAAGATCTTTAATATCGATGCCCTGTTGAGCTTGTTGCAAGACACGGCAATAATCGAGGCCACGCTCCATCGCCTCCGGCGCTACTGTGATTACCACAGCGGCGGACTTGGGTGACTTAAGCCTCGGCTTTTTGACTCTTTTGTCACCTGCTTGTGGGGCTGCGGTAGCATTCACTGCAGATTTCTTTTTCTTCTTCTTTTTCTTCTTCACCGTTTGCCAGCCTTCACTATCCGGCTGAGCGGATGTTGAAGGAATAGCAACATTAGGCAGGGAAGGCCCCGGTGTAGGTGCCCTAGGACGGGCATTACGTCTAAATCTGGCAGAGCCCTGAGAGGACACCTGAATCGGTTGCAAGGGTGGAAATTCTTCTCTAAGACCGGCTGCTGTGGGATCCGGGGTTCTCCCAGCCTGAACACCACGACCCGGTGACAAGGGCACACCTGCTGCCGCTGGTAACAAAGGCGTCTGCGCTGCCTTCGCCCGTCTCATAGCTGCAGTGGTTAGCAGACGCGGTTCCGGAGGCAGTCTCGCCTCTATTGCCTCCATCCTTGCTTCCACCATAGTGACCACGCTTCTCATTATTTCTGCCATCAGGTCCTGTGGGAGGACCAGAGGTGGCACCAATGTGTTTGCGGGCATAGAACCCACTTCAGACATAGCAGACACTGCCGGCACTACCGCCGATGCAGATGGAATCTGCGTCAGACGGCGTAATTCGACCTGCATTTTCTGTACCTCCTCCTGTAGCGCTAAGATCTCTGCATCTTGGCGCTTAATTTCTACTAAGAGCCGTATATTTTCGTCAGAAGCAGTGCGGTTCTGCAGCACCTCCACGGCCTCCATCAGTGCAGAAGCCGCAGTCTTTAGAAGCTTCTGGCTAGTCCCCTTGAGGTTGGAAGACTTGGTGGCCACCTCCATAATTATGGCCACGCTACCTTTTGACCTCTTTAACAGCTCCGCCGCAGAGTGCGGATTCTTATCCATATTGGACAAGAGCTCTGCAGCAAGAGAGAAAGAGAACCCTGTACCAACCCGTCTGGTCAAGCGTGGACACAGTTGGCCAAAGCCTTCCAACATTAGTAGTAGTAGTAGGTAACATTAGGACAGTGGACTGCGATGACTATTGCCAGCTTGCATAAAAGTTTATCCCTTTCTATGGTAACCCATTCCCGGTATGAAAAGTAGTTTCTGCGTAATAACAATTGGATGTAGAATACCACACTATAAGTAATCTGCCCCTGTGGTAAGCCACCCAACCATTTCAAACTTTGGATATTCTCATTTCTCAATATAAATGAATTTTAAAAGTTGATAATGGCTCAAAATTAAATTTCATTTTTTTTATGGATAGTGGTTACCTTGGCCTATGGACGTTTACACCAGGGGCGTCACTCGTGCTGCCGACCATATAGAGAAGACGGGGAGGGAGAAGGTTAAGAGCGTCTCTGTGCTGACACTGCGGTAGACAAAAAAGGGTTTCTCGGTTTTCCCACTGACAACACAAAACCTCTCCAATGAGCTCTCACCTCACTCACCACAAATACAACACAAGGTTTTTATTAGCCGCGGTATTCTGTAGGGCGGTAGGGATCCTGTAGGGTGTATTCATTATTCCATTAAATTATTTTTGGCGGAGTAATCAAAATCAATGCTAAAAAATGATTGTACAATCGTTCATTGTTTCCGATAGCTTGTAAGAGTATCGGTAGATGGCTCCAACATTGCCCCTAATGAAGTCGTAATATATAACTCTGTTGGTCAGAGCATTCCCTCTGTAAGGGACTGGTCGCACGTTCAATTCCCGTCTCGGGCATCCACTTTTTCCAATCTTCACATACTTCAAATCGATCTACACATACTTTCACTTTTATGATATTAAATAGGATAAGCAAGAAGTTACATAAAATATTATCAATAATTTTATTACTTACAAGCTCCAAAATTAGTAATTATTATGATTCATTAATTCATAATAAAATTTTATTTATTCATTTGAACTAAGTACGGTCAACCATAAAAGCAATTTGGTAATTCTAATGTATAAATTTACTTTTACTTAAAAGGACGGGTTCGGGTCTCGTCGAAGTTTTCACTTTTTCCAATATAGATTTGGCTATTAACATAAACTCACGTCTATATCCCCGAAGGGGTAGGCAGAGATGCTAGCTTCCACATTTCGCCAGTGAGATATGTCTCCGCTCAAACAGCGTAGAGATATTGCGGATATAACGTCCTCTGCTGCTGGAACGTATAAAATTAATTATTCCACGTTCTTGTAGCCGTCTCAAAAATAGAAAAACGTTCAGCCTACCTAAAACTCGCACAAACTATGGTCAACACTCATCACTGTATCGCATTTGTAATTCATACAATATCATATGTCAGGACTTGGACATATTTAGTCTCTCGGTCCCTAGTTTCAAACGGAAACTTCAAGAATTAGTGGGTTCTCGGGATGGGGCCCGAGAGGCTGGTATACCAAGTCTTCCTGATTTGTGAATTTACTGGGTGTAATCTCATTGGATTTTGTAAAGTACTTCAAATATTTGCATGCTGTGTCCACTTCGAGAAGGTGACACTCGCCCCATACATGTTTTCGTTTTTTGTTTCTCTAATTTAAACATAAAGAGTGTATCCAGTTTTGAGGACCAATAAAAAAAAATTAAAAAAAAAGAACCTATTACCACTAACCGGGCAATTATTATAAACCTTCGATAAATCATCTATAACATTTTAGGAATTTTAAGTTTTATGCAAAATCATGTAAGCAAATAGGTATTTCCCGAATATTCAAACGTCTGTTAATAGCATTCAGTACCAGTCTTCTATTTTGTGGCGATGATTCTTTATTAACCTTCAAATTTTAGGGTAATTACCTCAAAACAAAGCACAACAGAAAATCTTTACCCAAGTCATTGCACATTGTGCAATAGGTATACCTACGTTGCTTTATAATCATTATTTTAGCTAGACAGACAGACAAATAGACAACTGAATTATCATAGTTTGGGTATGAATACACATTAAAAATACAAACACGTACACATCCTTACGTATACAGGGAAACACTCCCAAAACCAAGGACATGTTTTATAAATTATTCTACGATAATCTACATATCAACTGCTTACCATAAGAAGCATACTCGTAGTTTAACTAGCTTGTGTTATGGGTTCAAGAATGCGGATAAACATAGAAACACCCACACCAATACAAATATTCATATTCATGCACACATATTATATTTGCACTGAGCGGGAATCGAAGCCACGCCTCCTGCGTAGCAGTCGCGTTCACTGCCACCACACCACGGAGGTCGTCAACAGGGCACTCCGAACACTAGGTGCATATTGGCATAAAAAAGATATGGCTATTTTTTATGCAGTTTTATTAGTATTATTTATTATCCATCGTATCAGTAAAGTTAAATGAATCGATAACATCATAAAAACATCTCTACAAAAAACAATTGGCGCCATAATGTGAGTTAATATTTTATATACAAACGGTTATTGGTCCTACGGCAGATATATCAGCCCACTGCCACTTTAGCATGCTATAATATAATGAGCTATATCGATAATATTAGTTCTCTGCCGAATTACTTAGTTCCGGATTCGATCCCTCAAATATACCGAGCATAGTTATTTCCATAGCACGCTGAGCGACCTTGAATTAGTGAACCAATCGTACCGTAAATATCAACAAGAGTTACTAACCACTTGAAAATAATTTTAAGTACGTCACTAATAAAACATATTACATTACCTAATATAATAGAGTTTTTGGACCTTCTTCAGTCGAGGACTCCGACTAGTGTTATTTGTGAAACACTCAGCTCTACGTCTTGTTGATATTCTACTTAGAGACTATAGTACCTATATTATGAGGAAAAATCGAGCACAAAGCTGATGTCATTTGCCACTGAGTTCATCATTCAAATACTTCAGAATTAAGATTTATGCTTGAGTTCCTTATTCGGTTGGACAATACAAAGATTTATTTGTATAGAACTAAAACGGCAAAATGCACACGGTTCACCTAATGGTAAATAGTTACCACTCTACAGTGTCAATCACTTTGTTGCTACTGTTTCACTGAAAATACACGTATGAACCTATCCGACATAGAAATTTATAGTTATTTTCCTTCAAGCGAAACTTTGGACTAGTTCATTGTAATAAAGTTATCATCAAATATCTGATTACAGGACTATTTGAAAAAGAAATTATTTAAAGTATTCCATTGACCATTTAATTTTTGTCAATATTCACCCCCTGGATCCCTATTCACCCCGTTTCACTGTACGAAGTGAATTTGCGCGATCACGTTTATCTTATTTGAAACGCATAGTCGAACTTAACATCTTTTTACTTTTACAACATCAAACACAACATCTTACTACGAGTATTAGTCATCTAATTCATTAATTAATCATTGTGATATTTTGACTCTGGTGTTTTGTAATATAAGATACTTACATCATTAAAAACCACCGTTAGGTATATCAGCCTTTCAATACCCATCAGTCTTACATACATTACATCTAGTTGAGAAAGAATGAACTTAATGAATACTATTTCAAATGTAACTTCGTTTTAAAATACAACTGACATTTGTAGGTACTTATGTCGTTGCGATTCCAAAGTATTCAGAACAGCAAGAATAGATATTAATTTGTGTCAGACAGGATCATTTATGTAGGTCTGTAAATCATTATGCAACGTAGAGTGGATATTGAATTATGTTTGCAAGGAGCCGTAACATGAACACAAAAATCGCTCCGTTAAGTGGTGTGTGTTGAGCACATTACATTAACATTAATATATGTGATTGCGCATGTTCTACAAAAAAAAGAGGAAGTCTGAGTCATTCAAACTTAAGCATCACCTTCATCATCTTTTCTGACATAGGACGTCCACTGATAAACATTTGCCTCCTCTATCGACCTCCAATCCAACCGGTTGGAGGATAACAACATTTAAAACGTACGTACCTATTCCTTTTTTTATCCGATTCATGTGCATTGATCGTGTCACACTCAGTCAGTCAATACACGAAAGAGTTCGCAATATATCCGAAACAGTGCAGTTTTAATAGTTACGAGCTATTAAAACTACACTGTTTCGGATATATTGTAGTTACAAAATATACTTCTCTATGGTTACAAATAACCTTCACTGTGTTAAATCACGATTAAATGACGGGCAGATGCTGACCTTGGCATTATGCTGCCTACTTTACGGTATTAAAAATATATTACTTTCGATTTCCTGTGTTCTAAAGACTTTGTACTAAGTTTTTTATTACCTGCTTGTTTTATTTTATATCTAAAGCAGGTACAATCGGTAAATAAGATAAGAAAACATATTTTACGATAAAGAAACACACCAAAAAAAAGAAAAAAAACAGTTCTTATTTCTTGAGTTAAGTGGGTGAAGATTGGGTTTACGACAATAGTTTAAAGGCCAGTTAATTACCATTAGCCCTAAATTGACTATCCATCAACAAACCTCTTTGTTCTTCTTTGCACTTGCGGCATACGGCTCATACGAATTTCTATCGCCTCGGGTGAGAAGCTTTTTTACTTGCTTTCACGGGGTGTGCTTTCGGCATTCCTATCTATGATAGTTAGCAATATTTATCGACTGTTCGAATTGTTATCGTCGACACTACGCAAAGACATATCGTCTGACATACGACAATTTGCAAATGCGTGCAAATTGTCGTATGTCGTCGACTACTGAATCATACCTTAAATTTTGAAAGAAAACAGATAAATCTTCCTTTACTTTTTTTGTATAACAAGCTTCGTTGACCAGACTACTTAATTAAGTAGGTATTTCATAGAATCGCGTGGTTACATTATTTTTTTTTATACATAGGTATTATTACTTTTAGTCATTTTAGCTTCTTATTTACAGTTTCTTTGTTGAATGCAAGGTTTCAAAGAATTCGAATGTTTTAAAACTTTAGTTGTTTTTTTTGCATGCTTCTGCTTAATAAATTGTTATTATAAATAAGTTTCAGTTCTTGATTGTTGCTTGTTGCAAGCTGAGAGGATAGTTAAGTTTCCTGTATACATAGATTGGACTAGTCTACGTCCACGAAGGATATTGAACTCCAGTGACTTATAGGAGGAATGCTTTAACCAATTGAGCTACTCTCCTGTACATCTGCTCGCGGGCACATGCCCTTTTGCCAATCTAAAAATAAAACTTACTATCAGGCGTGGTGCAGTCAATTTGACGACCTAAATATATATAAAAAAGTAAAATATTTTTTGTGTTTTGATCTGCGATCAATCTGTTTACTATCAACAGATTTGTTGCTAACTGATTACATTAGATGGAGTGTATCTCCCAATGTAGATGGGTATTTACTCATTAGGTTGTGCAGGTCAGCTAGGCATGATAATGCAGTTTCGGTATGTAAGGAAATGTTAGCATACTAATTACTTTGAAATCTCATTAAATTAAGTTTCCTTCCTTACTTATTACTTTTGGCCATATTATTAAGCAACAAACAGAATTACGTAAACGACAGTAATTTCGTAATAACATGTTTTAAAGTGCGACAATCTCAAAACAGGCTTATGTCAACTTGTTTATTTAGTAATTTTTCAATAAATTTGTCTCTAGATTTTGCTCGCAATTTACTCTGCGTCGAACTACATAAATCAATGACGGCCTCCGTGGCGTGGAGGTAGTGAAGGCGACTGCTACGCAGGAGGTGAGGATTCGATTCCCATTAGTGCAAATATTTGTGTGAATATCTGCAATGCTCTGGGTGTTTACAAAAAAAATATGTATGTATTTGCAAAAAAAAATGTATCTAAGTATGTTTATCTGTATTCTAGAACCCGTAACACAAGCTAGTTTAGCTATGCTTACCATAAGTCTATACTCTATTCAGTTAGGTACTTAAAAAGAGGTAAATAATGCTGTGGCAACTTTTTATAAAAACACCATGTTAAACAAATAAACTGACTAACTAGTGGTTCGATACCGATATTTAGTCTTTATAATACGTTTCTAAGCAGAAAAGTATTTTATACTGAGTTTATGAACAAAACTAATTTTTATATAATTTTTCTTTTATTATTTAGGACACGTCAATTTAACTTCACCCTGCCTGATGGTAAGCTCAAGGCAAAGTCGCAGTCAAGAGGGTCACCACAACACATACCAAGATTGTTTACGTTTTTTAAGTACCTTAACAAATGGACTAGAGGTGACGTTGCGTAGATTGTCCTAGTTATTTATTTATTTATTTCCAGAGCTCCGATCGTCCGAATGTAAAACGACCTATATAGGAAATTATCCGTGACAAACACACGAATGTGTGTATCTGTCACAGCCAATTTACCTCCCTATCTACTGAACCAGTAACTCTGTAAGGTAGGTACTTTGTTATGAAGTTCTGTGACCCAAATAAATAATGTACATAACATACATGGTTTTTGAATCGTGTGGTGAAAGCTAAGAACATAATAATCGGAATGACTATTACTATGACTATGAACAGTATTAGCGCTAATCCTTCAAGATAATAATTATGTAGAGTTGCTTGTGTTAGAAGTGGGTTCACCTCTGTAGTGTAATTATCTGGATTAGAATCCTGGACCTCTCGATGGTAAGGCTGTTCCTTTGACTATTAAGCTACTGATGTTTCAGGCTGTCAATAAAATCATTTGGTTCCTACACCCGACGGGGGTCATCTCGAAGAGAAGGCCCCGGGTCTGCCGGGGTGCGAGGGATATGTTGGCTATTACCTCACCTCCGGCAACTGAAGACCCAAAGACGGCGTGCGTTTTAGTCGGTTCAAGTCCGATATAACCTACCAACCGGCTCCGGTGGGGGGTATCCGTGGGGATTTTTCGCACGAAAAAAAAAAGGCTGTCAATAATCATGAACTGAACAATGCTACTAAGATTATAAATGTAAAAGTTTGTCTGGATGTGATTGATGTATGTTTGTTACACTTCAACACAAAAACACTACTTGGCACAGAAGAAAATTTAGCACAGAGATAGACTATAATCTGGAATACTTTTTAAACAAGAAATAGGTTGCTGTGAAATGCGGTCACGGAACATTAAGGAATAACTATTTCTGCGACTCGGGTACTATATAGAGTAAGAGGTTCACAGAAATTTCAAGGAATTTTATCAAACATTATTTATCTATGCAGATCGTGTAGATGAATAGAAATACAAAAAATGACTACGAGAGACTTCAATGTACTCGGCAAAGTGGGAGGATATCAATAATAATAAAAATTATATCTTCTTACATAGTTGCACCATGCAACTTTGTAAGTAATGGCACAGATTACCTACCTAATAGTTGGTAATGGTTCATGATTCCAAGACTTATTTATTGATATGCATTTAATAAATGATTTTACATACAATTAAATTAATGTTGCTGTGGAATTTTATTGAATACAGCATACACATCTTGTATTATTAAATTTATAGGTACGTAGGTAGTAGTTATATCGCATGAAGCATGCATGACTTCAACTGTGTATGAAACATTATTACCTATAAATAATATTATATTAGAAACATAAATATGAAAATAGATTTTATTTTCGTATTTATGTTCTTAACTTTGACGTAATTGAAATTTGGGAAATATAATTTGCATATAGGTATGATTTCATAACCGACAACATACGCCAACACGACAGAGCTACCGTCGTCTGCCGCAAGCGTCCACAGTTGTCGTTATGTCGTCGGCTACGGAGCCATGCCCTTATTCAGATTTAACTGCCCACCACGGATGTTCAAGACCGTGCGATCCTAAGTCGAAGATTAAAATCCTAAACGTGGACCCTGGATACGACCGGCCCTAATGCGAAGATAATGATGACATATCGTATACGTTACCGACATATGTATTGACCCCAAGTATCTAGGGAAGCAAGGTCCCGGCGTGCGCGGGTAATTTTTATAGGTATGTGGGTTTGAGCACCTCTGCCACCGTAGCACTTACGTACCACGTAAATAGATTACGTTTCATTAAATTAAACTTTAAAAAACCTCCGTACGAAAAATACCTCCAATAAGTAAAAAATGAATGATAACATGCGTTGCCGTGTCGGGGGACCTAAAACTGTTAAACCCTCCCACATGTTTTCGAAACGATCCAAAGTCCCACGACACTACAACGCATGAAATATTTATTTTTGACTTTTTAGAAGAATTTTTCGTGTTGGGGGTTTTTTTACGTCGGGGGTAAATAACGTGATTGGGCTCAAGATATAAGCCGGTAACCAATGTAACGCTTTTATTTCTTATATTTAAAAGATTTAAATAGGTGCGTAAGTACTTGTTAAGGATGGTCAATCACTCAATTAGACTATTGCAGTTCACTGCTGGACAAAGGCCTCTCCCATTGTTGGGAAGCTTTGGCCTACTGAGTTTTATTTCGAGTTTTCTTTCTCTTGCAGTTATATCCAGTTTATCGCCTCTTTGACCCTTTCAGATAAAATAAATAAATATTCTAGGACAATCTACACAACGCCACCTAGACCCATGGTAAACATAGCTTAACTAACTTGTGTTACGGGTTCTAGAATGTGGATAAACATAGGTACTTAAATACTTATTTTTTTTGGAAATACATAAATATTTTACATAGACGCCAGACCAATGCACATTCATTCATATTCATGCATACAAATATTTGGACTGAGCGGGAATCGAACCCGCACCTCTGCGTAACAGTCGCGTGCACTATCGCCACGCTACGGAGGTCATTGGAAAGGAAAATGGGTGGGATATTCTTTTTCCGTCAACATACGGATAGTATTAGGGATGGTTAGCTGATTTAAATGCTAAAAATCTGTATATATTTTACTCTAGATACACCACACTGGAAAGATTCGAGAGTATTCGATGCTTCCATCGGTATATTGCGATTGGTATTCATATTGACAACCCTTGACACGCTTGTATTGAAAGGCGTCTCGAGTACGGGGCACAAGTGTTAAAGGTTCGGTGCTTTGTGGATGACAGATTACATTTAAAAAATAATTATTTTTTTATATTTGGAATTTCCACAGAATGAATATTCATTTTTCTGTGAAAATTTCATTGAGTTGATTTGTAAAATATTTTTACGCGCTGCACTTAGGTGAGTGCACTCCGGTCTTTCTGCTTTTTTCACGGGACTATAGATAGAAGAAATGGTTTTATTTATTTATTTATTTATTTATTAAGGTACATCAACAGCATACAATATTTCACATTTTACAATCAACTATATCCATATTATATTCCCATATGTATACCTATTATAGACGTACACAACATTCGCTACCTACATCTAAAATATTATAGAATTAAAATTAAAAATACATTGTTTCATCGGTTCATTAATAATTGATTACATTGATTATTATTGAATAATTGACTAGTAAAATTATAAAATTTAATTGATTTTAGATTAAATAACTTTGATTAATAATAATTTGCTACATAGATTATAATTGAATTAAAATTTTATAGTTAACACATTTATATTTACAACAAAAAAAATAATAATAATATCAAGAAGGATAAGTTAATATGATTTTAATTTGCAAACGAACTCAAACAACCCTCAGCGTCGCTGGTCCCCTTAAGTGGTGCCAAGAAGCTTGTCCTGAATTTGTTGACCGAATCACGAAAAATATCCAGACCCACAGAGCCACCACACAGTGAATTGTACTCTGTACACATGCGAGTCACAGGAGATTGTCTGCCAACATTGGTTCTGCAACGAGGTATGTGGAATGTCCGCGTACTAGGGTATCTCGGCACCCGACTAGGCACATCGAATTTAACGGCGTTGAGCAGTTGGCTACAGTCTATTCCGCCATTGACGATCTTGTGTAGAAACACCAGGTCCTGAACTTTGCGGCGTAGACAGAGCGTTTTCATTTTGAAAAAAGTGAGCCTTTGTTCGTAAGAAGCCCTGTGTGAGATACCGGACAAACCGTATGCCAGTTGTCGTGTGAAAGCACGCTGGATACCCTCAATTCTCTGGGATTTCACTGTATACATAGGATTCCAGACTATACAGGCGTATTCCAGCTGGCTCCTCACCAAGGCGTTGTACAGCAATATTCTGGTCCTGGCTTGACGGAACTCCCTTGTGTTCCTCCTAACAAACCCCAGCATTTGAGCTCCTCTTCTGGCAACCGCATCGATGTGGGAGGAAAAACTCAGTTCGCTGTCCAACACAACCCCCAGGTCTCTGATCTCGCGGACCTCCTTCAATGCTTTGCCTTGGGTAGGGCATCTTGTCTTGGTGAATTTTATGTGGTAACACTTATCAGCATTAAGCATCATTCCGTTTCCGCTACACCATTCGTGAATCCTGTTGAGGTCATGCTGGATCAGTTGGGTGTCAGACTGGGAACTGACCGTTTTATATATTTTAAGGTCGTCGGCGAACAGGGAAAACCTAGAGTACTCGATATGGGCTGCGATATCGTTGATGAAAAGAGTGAACAGCACCGGTCCAAGATGGGACCCCTGTGGCACCCCCGAGGTGGCCAGGTACTCCCCAGAGTTATATCCCCTTACCGAAACAACCTGCGGTCTATTGTGTAGATAGGATCGGAACCATTCCAGAAGGGCACCGTGAATACCGTGGGCTTTGAGTTTCATCAAAAGTAAGGGATGGCTCACTTTATCAAAGGCACTAGAAAAGTCGGTGTATACGGCATCGACCTGTCCTCCCGCGTCAATCTCCGCAGACAAATCCGACACATAAGTCACCAAGTTCGTGTGCACAGAGCGACCAGTCATAAACTCAGCTGTTGGCGTCAGCATTATCGCTGTCGCCAACAGCTGAGCCTGAAGAATGTGCCACACATGCGCCCCTCTGCTCTGCTCCCGCACCCGCGACTGCTACTAGTGAAGCAGCGCGAAGTCCACGTCCCGTACCGAAGTCTGGGACAACAACCCAGGTGAAACTTCAACCACCACCTCGTCGAAGTTTCGCTAACGTCGCCCAAAGCGCGCCGACCGTACCCCCGAAGCCACTGTTAGAACCAGACAAGCAGAGGGCTCCAGATGGTTTTATGCAGGTTCAAAGAAAGAAACGCCAGCAGAAAACCAATCAGAACCGATGCGGCACTGCACCTGCGATGCCCAACCTTTCGCTGCAGGCCGCTAAGCCGAATACCCCGGTGTATATCTCCCGTCTACACTACACGACGACGGCAAAGAGCATCGTGGAGTACGTGCGCCAAAAGCTCAAATACACGCCGAGAGTGCAGCTGTTGGAGTCGCGCCGCAACGTTAACTTTTTATCGTTCGTGGTGCGAGTACCCAATTGTTACTTGGACCTCGTTATGAACGAGAACTTTTGGCCACAGGGGGTGGTGTTCCGTCGCTTCCGCGGACCAGTGCCACAGGAACGCACAAAGACTTAGTGTGTAGGAAGTGCTTACTAACATAGGTCGTTATTTACTAACAAGTTTTATAATATATTTCTATGTATTCTTAGTTTTAAGGTATATATCTATGGGCCGTAGAATAAGTTTATAACAACTGTAACTTTTCTCATGTTGCCTGAAATAAATGATTATTATTATTATTATTATTATAAAACCGTGCTGGGCCGAACTAATGATGGTATTGATATGGCGTGTGAGAACTGGACGTATGAGGGACTCACATAGCTTAGAAAAACAGGAAAGAATCGAAATAGGGCGGTAATTCTTCACATCGCTTTGGTCACCCTTTTTATATATTGGTACGATACGAGCTTTTTTCCATTCGTCTGGAAAGGTACCATCATCAAGAGAGCGGTTAATTACCTTAGACAGTGGTAAGGCAAGAGCGGGACCACAGCGTTTGATAAAGATAGGAGGTATCATATCTGGACCAGCACCCTTTAAAATATCCAGTTGTTTTATTTTGTTCAGAACTTCCCTCTCAGTGAATCTGATGTGACCCAGCGAGCTGCCAAGCGTTGGACCAGGAATGGTACACTTTATTTGATCGTAGGGGGCAGCGCTGTAAACGGATGCAAAATGTTTTGCAAAGAGATCCGCAATCCCAGGGCCAGTACTCTCAGACAAGTCTACAGCGTGCATCGTGGCCGGCAATCCCTGCTCACCCCTACGTTTGCCTTTAATAAATTTCCAGAGTGAATTGGGATTTTTAGCTATATTTGCTTCCACCGTTGTGATGTAATTACTGTAGCTTATTTTCTTTTGTTTGTGACAACGCTGCCTAAGAATGTCATATTCGATTTTATCCCGCGGATTCTTATATTTATAATACCTACGTCGAATTTTGTTCTTTTCCGAAATAATTCGGGCCAACCCGGCATCAAACCAGGGCGGAGTTCCAGACGATCGCAGCCTACGGAGCGGTACATGTTGCTCAATTACCTCCCTCAATAAGTCATAGAAGGTTTCCACCATGTCGTTTACTGTAGCAGATGCCGAAAATACCTCATTCCAGTCGGTCACATTCAGTCTCGTTACGATATTTGCATAATCAGCCTTAAAAAAGTTGAAGTCCGTTCTTGGGTTCGACTTAAGGTAATCGTGGGTAAATTCGATCGGGACGTGGAGAAGCAGAGGTGGATGTCTTTTATCAATTTTGCTAATTGGATCTGTGAGCGGACTTATTGTGCAGTCTGAAAGACTTGTAAGGATGAGGTCTAAGAAGCAGCCGTCTGCATTGCTAATGCTGTTAACTTGATTTAGGCAGTTCAGTGACATAAAGTCTATAAGAGAATAACCCAGGGCACAATTGTAATTTGAGGGGGTTAGATAGCTTTCCGCAGGGTGTTGAGTCCATTTGATGAAACGCAAGTTAAAGTCACCGAGTATTATTACATCACTAACATTATTGAGAATGTTAGTTGTGTTTACAATGTATTTATCAAGCAGGACCGGCGTTACTGGAGGCGGCAAGTAAACGGCGCATATGACAATTTTTTTTGGAACATTATTTATTTTTATGTGGAGTGTAACCCACATATCTTCACATTCACTTGCCCAAGATACTATGTGAGCTGAAGGAATGCTGCGTTGTACTGCAACCACGATACCACCACCATCTAACTTTCATCAACCCCGGTTATTTCGACCAGTCATTTCATTTTTTTTTGCATTGCATGATAGATTAAGTATCATCTGCCCTGTTGCTTTTTTACGATGCGGATAGCACTGATCGAGTAGTATTAGGTAGGTAGTATTGAAAGGTTTATAGAGAATCGATAAAACTTTCATGACTTATCCGTCTACCATTTCACCCTAGTTAATAATCGAATCTTTATTTATCCAATTAGGTAGTACTAAAAATCTATAACAGACAGACCTATCTATAACTTCCAAACATAAAATAGTCAATGAAATTTTAAAACAATTATAATGCTAACTGTTTCAAATCGATTTATAACTTTCTCTTGCAAGGGGAATACTCTAACTACTGAGCCACGGCGCCACATTCCCGGGTTCGAGTCCCGTCGGAGCATTCACTTTTTCAGATCTAAATTGATAAAGTAGGTACTTTTTAAAATCTTAATAGTCGACAAATTTTTTATTAGCGCCTATTAATGATAAAGACTAGTAGTAATTGTAGGAACGGTAGATCTTATTTTTCTTTTATTTTCACCACAACCTGTGAAAAATCATCTTGATGTTTCGATCAAAAATCATGAAAATTGCTTTGCGCCCTATAGACCGTAACTGATAAGCCAGTAAGTCTTATTAAAGAGCAAAATCGTCTACCTAGTCGAATCGGAGACTATCGCTCACTCATAATATTATACAGTAGGTTTATTTACTAACAACGATGACGCGAGCACACTTTACGATATCTGAGTCTGAGTCATCATCCATCACCCGAGGCGATGCGACAAACTAACACATATATGTTGTGTAACCGAATAATACGTTCAAACTCGTGACACAAGGACAATCGATAATATCTGAAAATCAAGGTAAGGCTATCTAACTATTAGGTAATCTGTGGTTGAGTGTCTAAGGAGATACGATCGAGAGAGGTCCCGGATTGAATCTTGGCTATTGCTATTATACTACCGACGCGAATTCATTTAACATAAATAATTTAGCTTTAGTGGGTGGGAGGGTAAAGGAGTAGATATTTTTATGAAGGTCATTAAGAAAATAATAAAAATTTAGAAGAAACGATACCAAATGATCTCTATGATATCCGATTTTGGGGAGGGGGGAGTATTCAAGCGTTGATACCCCCCCCCCCCCCCCCGCCCTGGGGTGCTGAATACATTGTGAACTTTATGGGTATATCTGACACAGTCACTGGGCTTCTGAATTTTTTCAACACCATCTCGTTCATACGTGTCTCAATTTATTTCAGCAAGCAAAGAGCTGTTAGTGATCGATACGTAATACTTCATATAATAAAGACCACTGGGTCTTCTAAAAATTACAACACCATTTTAACCTTTACTGATACAATGGTGTATATCATTCGCCCCTTTGACAATGACGTGGCTCATGGCCAATCAATCAAAGTCATTATTTACTTATGGCCATGATGCATAGACCAGACGTCTCTTGCGTCATTATTGAAAGTAACGAGGCGATCCGAGCGGCGAGGCCACGTAGTAAGTAAGACAATCAAATTACATGAGAAAATGTAGTTTTACTGATTATTATGAGATTATGCCCGATTTCAATACAATTTTGTTACACTTAAGGTAGCCAGGATACGTTCAACGAGCAAAATGGAATGGACGTCTTCCAAAATTGTTCCGTTAATGTGATAAATGCATGCCAATGAAATGGACGTCTTCCAACTTTGGAGTCACATTGAAATCCATGCATGCAATACAAAAGGACGTATCGTCAATGGTATTTTGTCTAAATCTAGTGCAATCTAGTGTTTCATATTAGTCATGGTCTGAAAGATCATTTGGCTCTTATTTTAAAATTTGAACATATTTAAAAATTAATATTTGGTTCTTTTAAAAAAAATATCAAAGACACAGACAACCTCTGTGGTTCGTTCCTAGCTCAATGCAAATATTTATATGCTTGAATTTGGCTATTTGCACTGGTCTGATCGAACCATAAGGAAATAAAATATCTCGTAGTTCGATTAATCGAACTGTGCGATCGAACCTGGCGGCCGGAAGGGGTCAAGCTTCGGAGAGCACGTAAAGCCGTCGGACCCGGTTGCCATACGAACATCTATGGCAGTCGTTACGGGTAGTTGAAGTCCTCAAAAGTGCGATTAGCCTAACTACAGAACTTTAATATTACCAAATTGATTGTGGAGGTCCGATAGCAGTTGCTTCACGGAAAATATTGAAAATCAACCGCATCTTAGTTAGACTGGAAAGCCGACCCCACCTGAGTTGGACATACTAATAGTTTCAAATGATGCCTAATTCAAAGAAAATAGTAGTTTAATATCAAAATTTGTATTAGATTAGAACTCTAATATAGTCATACAACTACGGAATGAATATACACTAACTACTTCATTCAAATCAAATCAAATCAAATCATTGTATTTCATTGTTCTGTGCATACAACGGTGTGGTTACATTCGCAGGTTTCAATTTGGTCAGCATCATTAATTTAAAATATCAGATGTGTGTGATATTACAAGAAAATTATCACGTGTCCGTCACACAGCACTTGACAGGGGACAGAATATATGATTAAGTATTACACCATTAGTGGTGCAAACGGTATTATTAGTTTCATTTGCACCATAATTCAAAATACTGTATCTCCTTTATAACAAGACTTCGACCCGTGCAACTTCGCCTGCGTCACCCCGTTTTTGCAACATTTTTCACTTATGCTCCGCACCAGTTGGTTGTAGCATGATGTTATATACATATAAAACTTCCTCTCCAATCACTCTATCCATTAAAAAATCATCAGCATCCGCAACCGCAAAATCCGTTGTGCTGTTTTAAAGATTTAAGCATACATAACTATATAGGGACAGAGAAAGCGACTTTATTTTATACTATGTAAGTAGTTATAGAGATTCTCAGTGGTCCGAAGTCCAATTAGCAGGAGAAACGGGAATATTTTTTGCCCACGCCTCCGATTACATACATATTGCTCAAGCCTTTTTTCCTGTGGGGTAGGCAAATACAGGCCCGAAGCAGAGAGAACTAGCTATGTATAAATCAAGCTATAAAAATATCGGCATAAAAATTATCTTACTACTTATTCATATTTGTTATTCCTAGTTCTAGTATTTGAGTAGCGGTTTCTAAAAAAAGAATATTTGCTAGTGACCCCATTTCTTGGGTCGGTAATTCACCCCTAGAACGCATTGTCCGTTGTTCCTTAAATAGCTTCCACCTAAATCAATATGTTTGGTACAATTCAAATAACTTCGATATTTGGACATCACATCACTATGTAGGTATGCACGGTCAGGCGGGGCATTTGTAATAACGGGGCATTAGTATCATGAAAATAATGTCAACTAATACTGAGTGTACATTTAATAAATGTGAACAATAAAATGAAGGTTGCTAAATGCTACGAGGATCCTACATTCCCATTCTAGGGGCAACATCTAGAATGCTAACTACTATTTTTGGATACACCTCAGTTTACCATCAGGCGGACTGCAGACGTTTTTGCGTTCAATTGAAATTATATGCTTCGAAAGAGCGAAAGATGGAAGATTAAAACCGAAATTTATTACTACCAAAACATAAAAAAAAATTAGTAAGTAGGTAAGGTACTGACTGGAAAACGGTTTAGATTTAGATCCTGGATTTGGATCCTGTACCGTTGCAATCGTTCGGGTTTTTGGGACTTTTTTTTCAAAGTTTCAACATACAAAGTCGGAACGTGTACCACTAGTAATGTGATACTCATAGTACTTTATAGCTTATAGTCACCTATATTTGGTAACTTAAATGAACACGCGTGCGAACAAATAATAATGGCCAAGGTCGACAAGCATGCGTATTAACACCTAATTAACGAACTGATGGAAATTCTCCAATGGATATTAAAATATTGTAAATTTTTATACACAATTTTTTTTTATACAACTTAGGTCGCAGACAAGCACGCGGCCCACCTGATGGTAAGTGGTTACCGTGGCCTATGGGCGAGTGTAACACCAGAGGAATAACACTCGTGCCGCAACCCCTGTACAACAACCCCGTCGTGTCCTACCTTCTCTATATACCGTCGTGTCCTGCCTAAACTCATGTTAGGCATATTAACACCTAATTAACGAACTAATGGAAATTCTCCGATGGATATTAAAATATTGTAAATCTTTATACACACACATAAACTCATGCTATGCATATTAACACCTGATTATCGAACTGATGGAAATTCTCCGATGGATATTAAAATATTGTAAATCTTTATACACACACATAAACTCATGCTATGCATAATAACACCCGATTATCGAACTGATGGAAATTCTCCGATGGATATTAAAATATTGTAAATCCATATAATCATGCCATTATCCCCAAAGGCTTACACAGAGGTGTTTTGAAACCCACATTTTACCAATCATTGTATTTCAGGCATTTTTTGTGAACCTATTGCCGTATTCCGGGCACTATATATTGTTGACTCGAGCCATGCTTTTGAGGCTGAGTATGGGCTGTATTATATATATCTGTCTGATATTGTCTGGGCTGTATATATCTGTCTGATGTTAAGTTTAAGCGGGGCGTGAAAAAGCATCTGATGAGGCCGTCAAGCTGAGCGCCACCATTGTAGCATTGAACGTGTTTGCAATGGTGACCCTCTTTCAAGGGACTTTGCCTTCAGCTTAACATCAGGCGAGGTGAAGTCAAATTGACGTGCCATAGATAAAAAAAAAACAGCCCTATTGCTTAGTCCTCTTGTATGAGATCGTTTGAGAAGAGCCCAGATTGCTAACATTATACTCGGCCAGGCACCAGCCGACAGTTTTTGCATGTAAGTACTCATTGGTATTTTCATCAGCAGCTATCACCATTCACGTGGTCATCTCCCGTGACCATGGGTGCCAATATCATTTAGATGAAGGTAGGACACAATGAATATCTTCCATTCCAATTGAGCAGTCCAGCAACTAACAACATCTTTCGTCGAAAGAACATTTCGACGAAAGATCACTGACGAAAGGTATCTGGTACAAGACAGTTCAACCAACCATATCCATGGGTCCCTGGTTTGACGGGGTCAATATGTGCAGGCAGCAGATTGTAACTAGCTTCAGACTGAGAGCCGGACACATGCCATTGAATAGGTTCGCTTACTTGATGGGCAAAGCACCATCGCCAAATTGTGACGAGTGCAATGTTCCGGAAGATGCGTATCATATTCTGGTGGAATGTGTGCGGATTGAGACTGAGAGATTTAGAATCAAATACCAATATGACATAGATGTGCATGTTTTAGGGGCATGTAATAGTATTCTTGCTTTCCCAGCCAATGAGGAAGCAAGAATACTATACAGAATAGTATGTTTGTGTATGAAACGTAGATTATAAGATGTAGATTGTAGACCCGATGAGGGTGTCATTCACTGTGTGAAAAAACCCTCTTTAAAAATAAAGATTTAAAAAAAAAACTAACATGTGTTGGGTGGCGTGAGTCGAGACGTATTTATTTAAATTCTAATGTGCTATATTCGCCTAAGCTTCTGACAGTATCATGTAATCACTACATCATAACTGATCATCATATGCGTGGATAAATTACCGTGTTTGCCGCGCGTCCGTTCGGAGCCCAAGGCTAGTGTGCACTCACGCGGTCTAAATTATTCACTGAACCAATTAGAATGTTTTGAATACACTACTCAGACAAATAATTACGATAAAAATAATCGTCTTAAAACAACAGAAATAATTGAAAGTAAATCACTTTTTAATTTTTTTGGTATGATTTACATTCAGCCCGGTGACTCGCTGTTTTCGTAATCATAATCATAATCATATTATAATTCCATTTTTAAAAGACTAGTAGTACCTAGTTAAAAAAATGTTTTGTTTCTGTCACCTAACAAATTTGGCGCACATTGTAAATGCTTGTAATTTTCAGTGTCCGTAGCACGAAAAGTTATCGAATTCGTATTGTAATGGTATCGAGAGAGCTGAGTATTACGACTTCACGCACACACAGGTTCACAGTATGTAGGCAGGCTACTAATCGTAATGCTCCGTTCTCTCGATACCTTTACATTAAGAATTCGATACTTTTACGTGCTAATGTCAATACAAATTAATTTTTATTTTTTACTTTTACATTAATAACAAAGTTAGTTTTAACCCTGAATAATTATTGTTAAAAATTCAATTAAGTATTCAAATGCCATGGACATTTCTGATTTTGCCATTTGACAAATTGATAGATAACGGTTTACTGCGACACTTAAATCAATATGGCTCATAAATATAATTTTGCAATTTACATTTATAAATAACCATAGAACGACTGAAACCATGAAAAATTCATTCTTACGGAAAAAAAAATAATTTGGAAGACTACTCGAATAACATTACAAAGAGATCAGGTTAGTAAAAAGTCGAAAGTCCTTAATTAAAAGTCCTAGCGAATTTACCAGTCAAAAGTGTCGTTTACTAATCGTAAAAATAACAATTATGTAACCATTAATATGGAAATGGGAAACAAATTGTCAACTATTGCTAGAGTAAACAGAAGTAGCTCTAGTACAAAGAAACTGTGGAAAATCTCTGACACAGTTGTAAATACATGTCCCATTAATTTCAACTTTGGCGATTATACCTTCAAGGCTTCCTACTTCGGCAATCAATTAATGTAAATATAAAACTTGAATGACGACAGAATTAAATATTTTAAGTATCAATACACGAACTAAAACGTGCCTTGGTTATTTGCGTAGATACTTATTGCGAAATTTATTTTTCTTTGAACTTAAATCAATGAAAAACTTATACCTTCGTATTAAAGTTATTATTTACTTATTGTTTATTTTTAAATATTTTTCTGTCAATTGGAATTGACTACACCCTGCTAGGGGGTATAAAGTTGATGTGCCGTACATGTGCCTATACAGATATGTATATGTAAATAAATTACTTTTTAGTTTAAAAATATTTTATACTAATTGCATTGAATTAACGCGTTTTACAAACGTAACGTTCGGTCCTCAGGGGGGTAGAGACATTCCCACAATAGAGGAAAGCGATTTCCCCGGGTCTGTCGGGGTGCGAGAGATATCTCATGTGTTATTTCACCTCCAGCAATCAAAGACCCATAGATGGCAGGCGTATTAGTCGATTCGAGCCCGACATAATGACATGCACCATCTTTGGCGGTGGTGGTATTCTTGGGGATAAAAAGGGCGTAGAGACAGAGAAAGGGATCCCTGTCACTGCAACCTCAATCTAGATAAACATAACTTTTCCAGCGCATTATTTTAGACAGGAGCAGTATAATTTTTAATAATTTTTGTTTTAATAAATTAACTACATACCATAGTTATTGGCAAGAAACCTGTTGATATACGAGCAACTCCTATAAATTGATCACTGTGTACTACTGACAATTAACAAAATATGCTTTATTATTGAACTGTGTTATCAATATTAAAAGATTGATTAAATTATCTATTTGGGCAACAAATAAACAAGGACAGTCCAAAACGTTGGACATTATCGAGTTAAACCGATAACTATCTTATGTTTGTGCGGTATTGAATTTGATAAATATTGAAAACTCATAATCCGTGTAGTGACGGAGAAAGAATATCATATGAGTTAAAAACTGGTTCTATAAAATATTTAACATAATATCAATCAATATTTGGCATTATACTAAATTGATATTCTAGAATTTTTATTAGGTATAAATGCTAACAGATTGTAATAATAAGTATTCTAGATTTTACATTTATAACGGGTGATTTATAGTCGTTTCGGAAAAAGCATTTTTGGCACAGTTTCAATAGTAAAATCATCTGGAATAATTAATTTGGCAAAAAGAAAAAAAATCGCGTTGTATAGGTAGGTACAATTTACTTCACTTGTAGGAACATTATTCCCGTATATGAAATTAAAAAAACATATTTTTTTCTGCCAATTAAAACTCCCAGATGATTTTGCTATCAAAACTGTGCTCAAAATTATTGTTTTCATGAACGACTATAAAATCACCGTGTATGATCAGCCTAAAATTGCGAAACTTTCATTTTATGAACAATCTTTGAATATTGTTACTAAGTTTAAAATAGTTCAATAAAAGTAAACTATGTATAAAAGATTTTACTGATAAACTGATAAGTAACTGGGTATAATATAATTATTATTTGCTTAAGATAAAACTATTACCTATTCATTATTATTATCATTATCATAATGCTCTCAATTGCTACATAAATATATTTTTTCTTTGGTGTTATGGCTCGAAGTGTGGATAGCGAGCGTATCTATTTATTACTGATCACCTTGGTACGAGGATTAAATGCTTTCTATTTATACATATTTTGAAATAATATGTCAAAGTATCGTAAAAAATATTTGAATCGTTGCCTATATTGCTTTATTATTATTATTTATTATTGCACATAAGTGAATACTTTCCCGTTCAACCCGATCCATTTTTGGAAAAATACTTATCTAGCAAGCATAAAAATAAAATTTATATTTTAAACTTAGTATTATGTTCATATTACGCAAAGCCATTCAAATACTCGACCGCACATTGAACGTGGGCACGCGTGCGCGACCATACCCTTGGTAAACCAGCGTGACAACACGAGTCATGGCCAAAACATGTTGACATTTTGACATGCTTAATTAGACTTATTGGAACTAATTTGCAGTCAAACAAAAATGTAGTTTGTGACTGAATGAACTTTTAGAAGTAATAATATAGGGACCTTCTTTTTTAAAAAAATATCCGTGCGCTAAAGCCTCCAAAGCACAGCAGCAGAAGGATAATAATGATCATTGTATAAAAACATACCTTTCACCTAAATGATTTAATAAGAACACTCGCTAAGCAACCCGTGCGAAAACTGACTAAACTCGGCTCACAATTTATAGTAATAATAACACAGTTACCTGCGATTATGTTTTATCTAATCAAATTTTCACACTACTCCATTTAACGGAACTGTTTAAAAAAGCCTACAAGTGTACGGCTATTTTCATACACGCTCACGTTTCTGATATATTATCGATGCAGTTTAAACAGTACAGTGTTTGACATACTGGGTCCTTATTAACCCCGTGTAACATTAGCCCCATGTATGGCAATCCATACACGGTGTAAATTAAGCAACTTTATAGTGTATAAAAATAACTAGAAAGCCGCTCAAACAAATGAAAGCTCACCAATAAACCCAACCAATTTAATATGAACCAGATATATGACTAAAAATCGCGAAAAATCTACATTAACATGGACGGATTTGCCGATATCTACTAGCAATCTATAAGAACGAAAGGAAGGAAAGGGTACTTATGTACAAATAATTATAATATTTATCACATTTTAAAATGTAATAAAGATAATAATTTGTGCACTAATGTTAGATTAAATGAAGGTGAGATACGTAACACATACTTACATACTAATTTAATTTAAATATACAAAACTAGACTAGATAACATACTAATTAATTGAGTAATAAACATATCAAGTAATTTATTAAAAAATAATGAATTTAGTAATCGTATGTGCATTAATTATGTGTGACAAAATATCATTAAATAAATTTATTTACCTACATTATATTTGGGGCCGAAAGTCTATAATTTTTTTTTTTACGTAGCACAATTTAATTGTAAAATTATAATTATATTAACCGTCAAAAAAGAACAGAAATAACTTGTCACTTTATTAATCAGTTATTATTTTCGTAGATTTAAATAAAGAATTTAATAAAAATGTAAAAATAGAGATAATACGATAATCGTGTTAAGAATTATGCAGATCTAAGGGTTAAATACAGGCTGGTAACATTCTAGATATACGTTATGAACACTAGCCGGCTAAACTTACCCGATGATTTCAAAACAAAGCCATCAATTTTTTTTTTAATTTTGGTAACGGAATATTTCTGCACTAATCTTGGCATATGTATTGGCAAGATTATATATAACGCACTAGTTGAATATCCATGAAAAATTAAAGCACTCACCCTTAAATTTAAATTGTTTCTAAATTCAAATCCCAAGGGAGGCGCGCGCGCAGTGTTGTAGCGCGGAGACAACTGCGCCGGGCTTTGAACTCAAACTGGCCTCGCCAACTCAAGTCCTTTTGCGAAGCGTACATTCAACAAATCTCCTATACTTTGTACCAACAACGGCATTTGGCACCAATTTTGTATGAGTACATGTAGACACGTGTGACCGATTGACGAACGATTCAAAATAACTTCTACGTCATAAATTACAGTGTAAGTACTCGAACGAAAGTTAATTCTGTATGTATGGTACCAGACTGTTTTAGTAAACAATGTTATGTTACCATTCACACGCTGTGTGAAGGTCGAACCTTGGCCTTCGTCTAGGTTAGACTACATGCCGATCGACCTCAAATTTTAGACCTCGTTTGTGTGATAGTCATAGTGAGGCTTAAAATAAGGTGAGGTCGAATAGGTAATCTTTCGCTTGGTCTTTTAAATGATTCAAAATAAATATGGTTTCTTTTATCGTAAGCATACGATTTGTAAATATTATTTATATCAGTATGGTGATTAACAACCATACATGTCTGGAAACGATCCCTGATAAATGCGTACAGTACCAGGGGCATAATAGCCCTACCGACGCCACGTTGCATAATACTTTAATCCCCGTATGGCGTAAATTTTTTCGTTCTCAAAAACTATTTGCAATAAAGAGAGAAAACAAAAAATATAAATCAAGGCTTTATGCTATGACGTGCCAAGTAATATTTATTAAGTGAAGCATATTATACAATGCATATAATTACCTACTAAAGTTATCTCGTATGGAAAGTAACTTTAATCTGCCCACATTACGAACTAACACGAGTATGAATCGAACCCAAACATGATTACTTGTCTGCTTCAGGGAGCGGCCTGTAGTAGACAAGTAATCTTGGTTGTCATAGAAATATTGTCATCATATAACAGCGCTAGTTCTTATGAGAAATTAACGATTAAAGTATGTCTGCCTTCCCCAAATTAATTGTGAAATAATTCACTTTGCAATAATCTGGCTAATGTACTGCCGAGGTCAAACTGGGCCATGATTCGATTTATTTTATTAGACGCGTGTCTTTTCTTATCAGAAACAAAGTATGTTTTCAGTATATTCAGCTGATAATGGCCTTATATCCTTGCCAAGTGCGACGAGGTACTATTTTTTGTTCTTTTACGGTTATTTACTCCAAAAATAATGCGTAACCAGATTGATTTCACACCGACTATTAAAATATAGACAAAGGAGCTTTTACAGAATAGTTTCTGTGATTCGGCAGAGCGGACATTTAAAACTCACTTAATACCTAATTAATAATTAGTGTTATTTACTTTTATCAATTAATTAGTGATAATTAATCAGTACAATATTGAAATATTACACGTGAATGAATAAGAATTTGCTATAGTTATGAGCAGTCGTAAGGAGGTTGAAACATGACACGTGATAAAGTTGAGTGCATCCACTTATTAGCAGCAATAGATTCACGCCCTATTATAAGGGATCTAAGAATGACATCTTAGTTGACGAAATATAGTTGATACACTTTTGATTACCCCTTCGCATTAATATGTATAAGACGGGAACCATATAAAAATATATTTTAAAGTAAGATTGGAAAATACCAACTTTCAAAAATTTTAAAATAGTCTTGTAACGTAGATAATTAGTTGTAAAATGTAATTAGGTAGAGACTCACACGATCTTGCAGACAAACTATGTAAACAGTTTTGCAGGACCAATTTACTAATGGTTGTATAAATTGTGTTGTATAATAATAAATAAATATATTTAAAAAAAACTTAACCCCATCATATGTGAGCTGTGTATGTACATGTACCATATTATGTACACTCTGATTCACCTCTTTTACGAAGCGTAGCCAACGATACGGAGTGAGGCTGGTCGCGCGTGTCCGCCATTGCTCATTCTAGGGGACGATGACTTACAGAGATACC
This sequence comes from Pelosia muscerda, assembly GCA_963691645.1. Lineage (NCBI taxonomy): Eukaryota > Metazoa > Arthropoda > Insecta > Lepidoptera > Erebidae > Pelosia > Pelosia muscerda. The sequence continues at coordinate 15,313,163 of OY829100.1, forward strand.
TACCTATAAAAAATGAAGCTACCGTAAATTCCAAATGCACAGAGAGCTATAAGCCTGTGGAAGTCAAATAATTTGACTAAATACGAGTATTTCTTATATGTATGTATTTTTTTTATTTAAGTCACGTTAATTTGACTTCACCCGCCTGATGGTAAGCACAAGGCAAAGTCTCAGGAAAGGGGGTCACCATTACAAACACGAAAAGTATTACAATGGTGGCAGTCAGCATCAGATGCTTTTTTACGTCTGTCCGGCTTATAGGACCCGGACCCGGGACTGTAGGAAGAAGGAAACACGAGAGCTAGTAAGGAATTCTAACATTTAATGGTGTGGCAGAGGAAAGACTCACTGAACCTTGGTTCTTGATGAAATATTCCGCACCGTATGCGGGTGCCATCTAAACCATACACGTGTGGTCTTGTGTAGAAAAAGGAGAGGGTGGGATTAATTGAAAGAGCTCATCAGAGCATTTACCATGGTAGAAATGTTAAAATACTGCCAAGGATGCAACATCTCTGCGCATCTGCTCAAGGGTATATTATTAACTATTGAGCATCTTGCATCTTAATGTAATTCAGTTACCAATACCAGACTAAAGACGAAATCTGTTATATTCTATTATACTACCTCGATACAATCTTGTTCAGACAGTATGCGTATGAGACACAAGAGGGGCCCAGCACAAAAACCGTAATTACAGAGACACGGTCTGATGATAAAAGACATATAGGTAGCTTATTACAGGGTAATTTTGTATAAACTAGACGTGTCATTTCATTGTTGTATGTAAGTATCACAGCTACTTGTTCATACACAATAGATACACACAGCAAAGCAGCATATTTTTTACGCGCACAGCTAAAAAACTGCTTATTGACAGCGATTGAAGCGATTTGCTGCGTAAATGATGGTGCATTCGCTGCTTTGGTGGGTCCCTAATAATAGTGAGCAAAGTAGAGGTTCATGGCTTCGGGAACAGGGAGAGAATAGAGGATAAATGGGGGAAGTTTGGTGACATATAAATTATAAACGAATCCTGATGGTTTTAAACAGCAAAGTCAAGTCATGATTTCTCAAAGGATTTTGTGAAAAAAGCGAGAGGCACATGTAAACACACTCACACGACTCTTCTTTAATTACTCTGAGGCAACACTCTGTCCTCCGTGTCCACGTTTCGGCACTGTAGGTCATAATAACAGGTAGGACAACTATTTAATAATTTGTGGTAGAACGCAGTGTTCGAAGATAAACTATATTTGAACCAAATAAATAATTAAGTAATAATAAATAAACATTGTAGTACAATCTACACACCGCCACCTGAACCCATGGTAAGCATAGCTTTACTAGCTCGTGTTATGGATTCTAGAATGCGGATACACATACTTTTTCTTCTAAATACATGCCTATTATACATAGAAACTGGGTGTTTCTATGCAATTATTCATATTATTGCACACATATATTCGCATTGAGCGGGAATCGACCCCCGCCTCTTGCGTAGCAATCGCGTTCACTACCACCACGCCACACACCTATGTAGTAATTATACGAAGTCATAATTCATAGTTAATGTAACATATTAAATAGTAAATAATAGTAAAACAATAGTAAATATACGAGGTCTATGTTCCTACTTAGATCTCTAGACCTAGATGTGTGTCTATTAACTAATTCGTGTGTAACCTTGTCGGTTTCTTGGCATACATACTTATAATGTATTCATTTATTGCATTTTGAAACACGAAGAATTATGTTTACAATTCATTTGTACAATTACAATTGGAATATCTAATAAACCCAAGGTGAAGTTCGGTTAAGTTGATTATAATACCTAAAGTATAGTTTATTTATTTATTCATACAAACTGACTAACCCGCGCAATTTCCTCTGCGTCACAAAATGTCGCCGGTTTTTCAACCATTATTCATTCCTGCTCCTCGCCTGTTGGTTTCACCATGTCGTGGTAAATATTTAAACTTTCTTATACTATCGAGTGATAGAGTCAAATTTAGAACAGTTTATTTGGACAAACACAAATATACACGTAAGTGGGTACAATAGTTGATTTAATAAGGGATTGAAAACTATTCCAGATTTAGATAGATAGATAGATAACTATTTATTGTACACCAAAGAACAAACAGTACAGTATAAAAGTACAAAGAAGCGTGTACACTGAGCAGCCTTATCGACAACTGCGATCTCTTCGATGCAACCTTAGGATAGACAGGAAAGTGCAGAAAAATCAACATAAGATTCTGTACATTGCACGTAGAAAAAATTAAATTCAATTACTAAATACCTACTTACACATTTATGATCATAACAAATGAAAAAATATTGAACTGCGATCAGGTTTCTGGTACATCATAAATAACTACTACCTGCTATAATGAAAAAAATATGCAGAAAAATACATAATACATACCAATTATTTGAAAAGATAATATATTCTATATACAAGATACAAGGTAATAATTAATCTCCAAATAATTACAATTTATAAATTCATTGGTCAATTGGCGTGCCCTCAACCGTTGTCAAAGGCCAATCAACCAACAAAGAGACTTAAAAACTAAATAACAAACCTAAAAAGCTGAAGAACATTCTGGTGCAAAAGTTCCTGAACAATTCGAAACTAAAATTGTATGAAGTGATACCACTACATAACTACTAGTCTTAGAAGCCCCCTATTCTCAGTGGTTCAAGGAACAGTTCAATTGATAGAACTAATGATACTTTTTCGTATCAGTAGGTAGTTCAATTTGTTTACATCATTGTACCACCTGCATGGGATTAGGTAAGAAACAAGACATCGATCTAGTTTATTATATTTACGTTATCTATGTTAATTTTAGTTAAATTAGATTTGGCCGGCCAACTGTGCCTAAAAGTATTTTTTCAGTTATTATTATCCAATAGTAAAGGGCAATTTCTTTCTGGTATAATTCAGTTAACACTGCTTGCTCGTTGCAGTAGTCTATATTTTTGCTACTTTTTCTTCTTCCTACAGTCCCGGGTCCTTTAAGCGGGGCGTGAAAAAGCATCTAATGAGGCCGTGTTTGTAATGGTGGCCCTTTTTCCTGAGACTTAGCCTTCAGCTTACTATCAGACGGTGTGATGTCAAATTAACGTGTCCTAAATAAGAAAAAAATAAACAATAGCTCCACTATCTCACAATTAACCTAAGCGTATTAACCAAACTGTGTGCTTACATGTTATATTATTACTTGAGAGAAGAAATTACATTTTTATTCTTTCATTATGCTTATTCGGTCATAAAGTGTAAATTATTTGGATTATTATGCATTAGGGTAGGGTGTCTCACATTGAACCGGGTAAATTTCAAAGTCTTGTAGCGTGCTCATTTTTTCGATGAATGCTTTCAATTTTTTGTGTATTGTTAGTAAATTTATCTAGCTACAATTATACAATCACTTATTGTTTAAATTCCATTTGGTTTCAAAGTAAAGAAACAATTTATGGAAAACGAGATTTGGTTCAATGTGTCCATCGGGATGTACTCATTTAACCAGGGTATTTTCCACATTGAACCACCTTATTAGCTATATTATATATTTAGACTAATTTGTATTTAATCCTATAACGAATCAAAATAATTATGTGCAAGAAATTTTGAAATCAATTAGTATGCTGACGGTTCAAATCAAATTTAGATAGGAAAAAATTAATGATTCGACGGGATTCGAACCCGCGATCTTTCCCTTACAGGGGGAAGGGGCAAGATTGTAAGGGAAAGATCGCGGGTTCGAATCCCGGTGAAGCGTTAATTTTTTCGTATAATTAAAATTGCAATCTTAGTCCAATTTAACATCTGGAGTGAACTGGGGTATCAGTGAACCATGGTTCAATGTGTACCACCCAAAAGTGGCTCATTGTAGGACAGGCCCCGTTTTATTAACTGACCTCAAAATTTTTCCGGGAAAGCAATCTCGCAGTGTAACGAATTATGATGCATTTTTGTGTTGGGTTATTATGTAAAACAGGGTTTGTATAAAAAAACCAATATCATTTACAGCAAAAACGTGAAAAAAGAAACAAACTTGCAGAAAAAAATTACTTTTTGAGCAATTTTCGTAAAAATGTTTCTCACACAAATTCTTCGCACACTATCGCCAGTCAAACTAGTGGGCAGAAGGGGAAGGAAAATACCTCTCTTTTACCCCTATTAGCTCAGATCGGCAACGTCATATTTCCGAAATAAGTAGGTGGTTAAATGTAGCTGCCTGGTTCATTGTGAGACACCCGACCCTATATCATAGTTGCGGAAGTCTGGCACATAATTATACATGTCTAACAATAAAATAATAACTTTTGAATATATCGCGATGAATGTTGTGTACATACATACAATATAATTATGCTCACGCCCGTAATTCTTGAAGGGGTAGGTAGAGATGTATTAAACACCCACATTTAGCCACTATGATTTTCGGTCCCACGTAATAGGTCGCCAATCGGGCACTTTGTCCTAAAATGTGTATGCCGAAATTAAAGTTCTAACCGAAAATGTAGCAGCTAAATAAGGAAAAATTTGACCCGATACAGTTCAAATCTAATTGAGATTATTTTAAAAACCTGTGAAAATTCTTCTATTATGCATTATCCCATAATACTTACATCTTAGGACGTCTCCATAAACAAACTTCGTTGAACGTAGAGAAGACAGTGTAGCTCAGTGGCGAATGGTCCCTATAAACCAAATTGTTGTATAAACCAAAGGGAGACCGTAGTAAAGATGTGTAAATTTATTTTGTCGTTGTTCCAGTAGTACTTACCTAACATTTTTTTTTTCAATGGCTTCCTTTGTATAAATTTTCATCTTCGCCACAGTGTACTAAAGTGTAAAATAGTTCAAATATAGAAAAGGGAAGGTTACAATACAAACTGCTACCCTTTCCCTCCATCCAGGTAAGTATTTGATTTAATTGTACTAGATTGTAGAAAAGTAAAGGCCTTACTATTCTAGGTACAAGTACAACGCGTGCCGCGTGCATTCGATTCACAGATCACCTCCAACTTCAAGGTGATTTGTGATTCATTTACAAAAAAAATAACAACAAGCATTGCAACTATTGCAAGTCAAGAGCGTTGACCCAAACATTGTCAAGGTCACTTACAGAGCTCGTAGCGGAAAATATTGGAACTACGTGCTACTTTGATGTTTAGCAGGTGTGCTAAATAGTTCTGCAATTTAACACAAGATGGCGTATTTTAGATTTTAGTTCCTCATGAAGTGAAAATATTTCTACTATCTCATAATAGATGGCAGCTGAACCAACACGACCATATTTAGACAAAATTTATGATTATTTCTCCTTTATGTTTAGAATCAATTACTGTATAACATGATTCTAGTATAAGTAATAGTTTTAGTTCTACCAGTACTCATTGCAATAAGCATTTCTCCCCCAATATGTTTTCCACCAAACTCCCCAAAATATAGCGAAAAAAATAATACATTTAATTTTAGCAGGTGCAATTTACCGGCAGGTACACTCTATCATACCTGTAATATATTTGGAAGGAAATGCTAATATAATAAATTACATACATATTTGCATGTAAGAACCGCCACGGGTACTAGCTCCCCTTGATTTATCCTCCGAATTCCCCTAAAACCGTTCGTCGTTTCGGGTCTTCAGATTATATAGATTATAAGGTGATAAGCTCATAAGGGTAGGGAACCCTCGCAGCGCTACTTACTCAAGGTTACAAAATCAATCCCTAGAAACATGATGTCTACATCTTGCCTCCAGTAAGGGCGCACGTATCACTCAAGCGCGCCACCTCAAACGACACAGGTGGTTTTGCCTGTCACCCCCAGGCCTGCTATACTTTGTCTAATATAGGATGATAATTTTGACAGGTCTAAGTAGAGTACCCCATACAGTACAATCGAAAATGAATCTTTTCGATAAGTATTTGATTATCGTTCCCGTAGAATATGGTTTCGATATTACATAAATAGTAAAACATTTATTTCTTATTATTTTATGTACTTAGGGTAATATAATTTTATAAATATTTATTTACTTAAGGTGACACTTCATTAGAGCGGCGCGGCATTACCTAATCGCACTGTACTGCAAATATAAATTGATAATTGCTACAGTTACTGCTATTTATAGTATAATATTTATGTTTATATTATACCTAGCTAATTATATTACCACAATTGTAGTAGATAAGTACTTAAACATAAAATTATTTTCATAAATTAATAGATTATGTTCGATTTATTCGATTCGTTTGTCTGCAGTCAATTATGCTGTATTCTTGTAAGGCGCTACTCTACGATAAGTGGGCGGTACCTACTTGTCTATGAATTACCATAATTTTAGAGGTCTTAATGTGTTTATAAAAATACGATACTTCATAGACGTAAACTGTCAAAATTATCATCCTATATTAGACAGAGTATAGGTACTAGCTCCCGTAAAAAAAAAACCTTAAACCTTGCTGAAAACGAAAGGTTAAACTTCTCATTTATAAAACATTCAGTTTACACATACCGTTCTCTACATAAATTATGTACCTACAGTACGTCTACATATTGTATTTATTGCGTATTACATTGATATATAAATAATAATTATGCTTTTCTACAATGCCTGTCTAATTATTATTGTTGTATTATAAAATATTATTTTTTTAAACTAAAAGTCGGTTGACCTTCACGGGTATGCACAGTTGTGCAATAGCTTTTTAAATAAAATTGTTTAATTTAAGTTAGCGCTACTGGTCTGTAAATACCTATGTCAAGATATAGAACAATAAAAAAATATTATTATTATTTATTATTATTATTATAGCTTAGGAGAGTTTCGTAGCGGTTGGGTGAAACCTCTAAAAATAGAAACGTAGTGCATAGTAGGGTGAAACCTACCGCTAGTTTCTATATTTAGAGGTTTGTTTATTATAATATTAAAAGGAGTTGCATTGTAAGGGGCGTGACAAACGAGTGCGAGGTAATGTTTTTCTTATGAAACGTATTCATTTTGAAAATCTGCACCATTCACCACTAAAATATATATTTCTATACTTACCTGCTAAGAAGTTATTCAATTATTTCAAATAAAATCACCCAAAATAATTAGGTACCTGTAAAGGATATTTCCCATGCATCAAGATAAAAATAATATGAAAATATTTTTTTTAATTTTAGAATCTACTCGGTCATCAGAATACTAGTTTTGAACCGAGGTTTTTCTTTTAAAATTTATAAGATATGAAATTGGTGTTTTGTTATTATATTTTGACGTAGGTAGATAGAAAGTTTTTAATTTTGTATGATAAAACCGTAGACAAAGGATAAAATAGTCTATTACGCTGTCAGTGTCTTTCATGTGTACGTTAGTCATTAAGTTCATACAATGCCCCTCTCTATTATGTATATAATTAATCTATGAATGCCCCCTAAAATCCAACCACACGTCCTGATCGTCTACCTGATCTCGTGGGGGGCGGACACACGGAAACGAATTTACTGGCGTGGCTAACGTGGCTCTGGAAGACTTTTTAAAAACTTGAAACTTGACATTGGCGTCTCGCCATTAATTTTATAAGACGTTTACATTTACTAGAGACTGGCAAAATTGCGGCTATTCTGCTGCAGAAGCCATTTTAAGAAAAAAAGAAGAAGAAAAAGTTGATACAATTATACTCTTTGTAATTATACTATTGTACTACCGAAAATGTCGACCACGTTGCGTGAGGGGGTTAAATGGAGGCTCTAAACGTATTTGAAGGCCAATAATAAGTTCTCACAGAAAACAATTATTCCTTAACAAGGGAAAAACACTGTCTGTGACAAAAATAAACTGAAGTTATTATCAATTAAACAAAGTATAACCACCGCCGATATTTTTATTTATTTACACTTTATGCACGTTGTACATAGGCGGACTTAATGCCGTAGGCATTCTCTGCCAGTCTACCATAGGGTGGTGCAGAGCCGTACTAGCTCTAGCTAGGTAGGCGCATATTAATGTGGAAGATTTTAGATATAGAAGACTTACTTATACTTACATAACCGGTACAAATAAGCATCTATTTGTTTAAAATATATTTTAGAAAGATAGTCAAGAAACAACACAAATCAAAGATCATATGTCTTATAAATAATTTTGTTTTTAGCTGGTGACTGTACAAAATCCGTCGTTTAAAGAATCTGTCGTTCAAAGAATCTGCCATTTACAGAATCTGCCGTTTCCAGAATCTGCCATTTAACGAAAAAAGCCATAGACCTACATATAAAATACATCTGACTGATACACATATAATATATAACCTATACATAAATAATTCAACTCTCATCAAAGAAACTATTCGCACAAATCGCGCCAAACCAAATATAATATTGGTAATATTGGTACTGAACAGGTCTAATCTGCGATATATTGTATGTAAATACTATAATATAATCTTTTAACTTTTTAATCTAAGATAATAATATGTGGATTCAGCTCTTCCGCCACTGACGCTCTCCGTGCATTCCTCAAAAGACACCAAAGATGCGTACCTTCTGCGCATATAAGCGCATTTTGGGTCAAGATATTATATGCCGGTAGCTACACTTACAAATGATATTTAATTCATTTATTCATAAGGATAATTATTACACGTCACATCTCTATATTTACTTCATATTTTCATTGTCTAATTTTTTTTGAGGTTGTTACGTTTTCTAAAAAAAATTGGTAAACTGGTTTTTCATTCTAAAAATGGCGACTGTAAATGATATTTTGTTGTTTACCTTCTGAAACACTTTGAAGTAGAAGCAATATCGTACTGCGCTCCATACTACTATGACCATTGTCCTTTACTTTTGACAGATACAATGTCACAAAAATTGCAGCTATAATAGTTATTTGTGCAACAAGAGAGCAAAACTGTTTTTTGCTGCGAGTGCTGATTTTGAATCCTGAGCAAGCGAGGGATTCTGGGATTGAATCACGAGCGTAGCGAGTGATTCTATTGTAGAATCCTGAGCGTAGTGAGGGATTCAAATGCACGAGATGCAAATAATTTTGCTCTCGTGTGGCACACATTACTTTTCACTTCAGCAGCGAGAACACATAAGAAATATTACTTAGAAGATAATGCAACACTTATTAACAGAACAGAACACCTATTATTAATTAAAATAATGCTGAAAATTTTAAAAGTTAATAATTAATCTAATTACTTATTGCTGTTCTGCAAATTTAAAGTTGAAAGTTAAAAGTTAAATTTTATACCCGTTATTTTTAAGGTGTGTTCAGAAACAGCGTACCTACGTGACATTTTATTTTTCAAATGTTGATAATAGTGATCATTGTAAATACTTATGCATTACTTATTTTGGTATTGAATAACATTACATAATTATTAAATAATGTAAATAAAATACATGGTTATTCTTTTACAAATATCTTTCAAATTTAGAATTTCGAAATAGGACCTTTGAAGTGCCATAAATTAAAAAAAAAAACCTTCAAAATACTTGTGTTTGTCACTCGAACTTTTTTATGGACGGCCAAGAGACAGAGTGCAGTGTATGTAGTTCGAAAGATATTCGCGGAACAATTCTTTTTGAATCTATGGTTGACACTCTTTATTTAAATTAAAAAAAAAAAATTAAAAAGCTACTTTGTCTCACTGAGTGAGCACAATCGCATTTTGCACACTGTTTTTACGCAGCAAAACTCACTTGTTTGAGCTGCTGTGGTGAAAAGTATTTATTACTACTTGTTAGCTGCTTAATTAATTTTTATTCTTACTCATAAAGTTTTGAGCCGACCCCAACTGACTTGGGAAAAGGTTCAGAGAATGATAATGATGACTCATAAATCGTTTTTCACGTCTGCCATAGGTACAATCGAATGAGATAAATAAGATATCACTATAGGTGCTATAATTATAAGAATATATACTGAGGGACAGTGGAAAACCCAACACACCAACTAATCCCTAATTGTCATAGAAAGGTATGCCAAACCGCACCCATCAAAGCAATTAAAAAGTTCTGATCAAAAGGACATTGTCCGTAGTCGGCTATCCGTGGACAAGATGCTAGCGAATGAGTATTAGTGCCATGAATTAAATCATCATTCTCTGAGCCTTTTCCCAACTCAGTTGCGGTCTGCTTTCCAGTTTTACTAAGATGCGGCAGAACCTCGATATTTTCCGTGAAACGACTGCAATCAGGGGTCCTATCCAAAATGCTTTCGTTCCGAATCTACATTCGTCATCGCTCTGAAAATGTATAGGAGTGACATTTGTTGTCGAATGTCATGTAATCCGATTCCAATAGCCTCCAGATCTCCACAAACAAATTGGCGATATTGAATTTCGGTATTTAGGCTAGTCGGACTTTTGAGGGCTCCAACTAGGCGTTACGACTGCCATAGATGCTAGTATGGCAACCGGGTCCGACGGTGTAACGTGCTGATCGAGGCACGATCAGAGCAGTGCAAATAGCCATATTCATGCAGACAAATATTTGCACTTAGAGGAGATCGAAACCGCGCCTCCTACCTCCTCCAAAGGACTATTACAAAAATTAAAAAGAGATCATGGCATTATTTCATTCACTCTACAAGGTACCATTTCAATCAAGACTTGACAGGCAGACAGCGGACTGTCAGTAGTAGGGTTCTGTTTTAACCCTTTGCGTGCAGAACCCTAACAATAATTACAAATGGGTTATAAGTAATTATATGTACATAGGAACCTATCTACATTATAAGCATGTTGCTTTATAATCGTTATGAGTGATATCTAATTGTGTAACCTTTAACACAAAATATAACAGTAATCGTTCTATAATTTTCTTGTAATACTAGGTTTGTAACAGTCATTGGAGAAATAACACTATCAGTCTAGTATTAATTGCTTATAAAGACAATATTAAAATAAAGACCCGTATACATAGAGACGTTTTCAATCATTTTATAGATAATGTCACTGCTTAAACAACAGTACAAAACAGCATCTTGGACATGATCTCACGAAGACTATGCAGTTTCCATGTAAACATACTTTTGAAAATTAGCATAAGTTCATTAAAACTTAGACAAAAGTAATTCTAACAAATATTTGAGAGCCTTTGTTATTTGAAGTAAATAAAATTTATTTATCCACTCATTCAAATCAAATATATTACGTCGTGCAATAAATTCTGTGGACATTACAAATTCATAATATGGAATATAATTCTGTTCATCTCCACTAAGTTACGCGCTTTGTTGTTTTAAGCATCAGTCTGTCTGTCTGTCAAGTCTGTCTGTTAAAATATCATAACTGGAGAATGAAAGCCATGTCAAATAATTGCCAACTAATGTCAAACCACTAAGATTACAAAAATGCTATTGGATTTTTGACTTTAATGCTATAGCGTTAAAGTATAAAATGAAATGGTATATTTTAGAGTGAATGAAACTATTTTATGGGCGCTTTTATTTTCTTTTTGTTTGACAATGGTTGATAAAATTAGGACTCATACCATGAACTCCTCAAAACAGGTCAATGATTGAACGACATTCTTGCCTTTCCGGCCAATGAGGAAGCACGTAGATTATAAGATATGGGTATTGTGAGATCAGAAATGTAAATTACAGACCCGATGAGGATGTGTGAAAAACTCTCTTTCAAAGTAAAGATAAAAAAATATTATCAACTGCAAATGTAAACTTTCTATTGCAGTATATAGAAATGAAACCACTTTTACATTCCCTTTAACATCTCCAGCTAAGGTAAATGATTTACTTAAATGGTTAACAACTGTAGTTGTAGATAAGAGAAACCAGCGTCTCTCGATCGTAAAGACGACTCTATAACCAAAAAGTTACCGATGCTTTGAAAGGTATAGGTACAATCTTTCTATCTTGTCTATGACTAACAGGTAAAGTTATAATTTGAATGGTTCACGACATCTTAAATGATATCTGAATAATAGCGTACAGGAAAATCTGGAAATAACTTAATAACCGACTTGTAATCTGTAGTTATGTACTAAGAAAAATGTATCTAGAGGACAAATTAGTAACCTCACCGCCAATTATGACATTAATCTATAGCTGTCATGACAACCACTTACATCTTACATTGTATTTACTACTATGAGCAAATAGATCTAGATCGTTGGTAGAAATCTTCTGCTTATTGTATGCGACAATAGCAGAAGGTAAAAATCTTCTGCTTTTTGTACAATAGAGTGCGATTAATAATACGGCCTTTATAAGTTTTCCTTTTTTATACAATATAATTGAAATACAATAAGTATGCGAACAATTTCTTTTTTTTTACTGACACAGACTACAAGCATAATAAAATTCAAAATAGGAACTACTTTGTAAAAAGATATTTTTATCTGTGGATCAGTTATGCGTGAAAAAGAAAGTAAATGAATTCAGTTATAAATTGTAAGCATACAAAACTATTACATTTTTGCTATTCGCTTAACTTCAATATTTTTCCTATTAACAGACTTGGAATTTCTTAATCCCAAAAACATATTTCTTAGAACTATCTACGTATCCCAGTAAAAAATCCCTTGTTGCTTCTAACGGAAATTTTAATATTAAGAAGGTTGATGGATAGGTATATCCACTTTTCCGGAATAACGTCTAAAAGTATGAGTAACAAACCGCAAACTTAAACCGCAGAGACAGTGTACTAGTATATAAATACACATATATGAATGTGATAACATTGTTTATTGTTTTAATTTCTGTCATCCAAGCGCACATATTGTCTTTAGAAATAAAAGAATTTCAGTCCCATAATTTACTCATTTGTCTAAACTTTACACATTGTAATTTTTTCATATAAATTACATATATTACGATTTGGGTAAAAGCCAACAGCCACAAGAAATTAAACATAACATAACATAACATAAACTCACGCCCATATCCCCGAAGGGGTAGGCAGAGGTGCTAGCACCCGCATTTCGCCCGTTTATATTTAGGTTCCAATGTAATAGGTGGCGAACCTATTGCCATTAACCGGCCATTTATAAACCTGCGATAAATACGCACATAACTTCGAAAAGCATCGAAAAGTCATTGGTACACCATAGCCATGGTAGGTAAAACCTGGAATCGAAGCAGTCCATTACCCATACCACTAGGCTACCGCGGAAATTAAAACAGAAATCAAAACAAAACAATAAACAATATTATCATATTCCAGCCTATTGTATCAGCTGCATACGTTTGCATTTGTCGTATGCAGTCAGCAACGGAAACATACCTTAACTCCTCAGACATGATGGAGAAAATCTGCACCTAAGTCACGTCCGTTGTTCATCAAGTACACCGACATACGAGTAAAGTTGGATTGTATTTTTCTGATTTAGTTCAACTTAACCACCAATTTATGTAGGGACTAAGCTAATTTAATCCTGATTTTGAGAATTGTGAAGAATTATAATGGTTATTTATGTTCTGACCATCATCATCATCATCATGGGGAAGTATTTTCCTGATTACATCGGCGAACAGAGTGAACTCGGAGCTCAGAGTGTAGGGTCCAGCTTGTCTCTTACCGACTCATAACGACATACACGCTACGCAAGTACACACTTGTACAGCTCTACCTATATGGTATATGGGTACTTGATGAAGTATTTCTATACAGTGAAAATTTATAAACAAACCAGACAAGCTTAACTTCCATACACCAAACATTACATGTGTTGATGTAATACGCCGCGTATTATTCTGATAAAGACGCGCGCAGAAGAAAAAAGGTGTGCGCCGCAAACCACCTTCAGTCAACGCCGAGCTTTACGAACAAGCGCGCGCATTGTCACTGTGTTCTTGAAAATCGAATACCAATATTACCAACATAAAAACATGACATAAACCCATTCGGTATTTAAAATTAAATCACGCGATTCAATTGTCTACACTCAATTCGTGTTAAATAAAACTGAGTTTTGTGAGTACCGTGTGTCATTTGATTATAGAACTTATAGCAGAGCTTTTGTTGTGGTCATAATGCCGGCTGAATTGGAAGCTAAAATCGTGCTCCGGGATGTCACTCCGGAAAGTAAGTACTCTATTACATTTTATCTTACATATTTTATCATAACTGTTACTGTGTATGTTCATTATTTCAATAGGTTCAATGAGTAACCACAATTGCTGTCAAGAACTGGGTCATTCTATAATAGGATCGGCTTTTGTAAATACGAAACAAAGTAACTGATAAAAGCAATGTACTTTTATCAGTTACTTTGGGAACACTTGTTTTGTTTGTTTTGTTTTATATGTCAGTTTCAATGCAATTTGTGCATGAGGTCACATCAAGAACTATGGGGGCCAGTACGCCACTGATTTACAGACGAAGTTTAAGGTGCAGGTGCGAATGAAGGGTTTCCTCTCGGGGTTAGGAGCTCAATTAGCAGTCATTCCCATAAAAGTTGTAGTTGGTACAAACCAATCCAGAAGAAAGAAATGGTAAGAAAGTAAGATAAATATAGAAGAAGTAAATAACATTATAATGACTAGGTCTTTTACATACACATATATATCTTACCTAAGTTATAGATAGATACATACATACCTACTCTGGTACCTACTTCTCTTTAACAATACAAAAAATGGGCAAGGGCAAGGTTACTATTGTTGATTGTTATATTGAAGGCTTTCGCGTCGAGGTTATTTCTAAAAGATAATACGTACTTACGATTTTTTTTTCTTGGACATTATACCTACATATTAAATTTGACTATTTCAATCGTCATAATATTAACAGTCCCTTCAAAAATACATGATGTAGGCAGTGATCTAAAGACACCACTTAACAAGAACATTATGACATTTGTTGACAACTGCCATACCTAAATGTCATAACCGTTTGAATATTCTATTCTATTCTATTTTACAACTATTTCACAAAACGACTACCAAATCCACTGATAAGTTATTTAAAGAAACACAATTGCAGTTATTAAACCATGATATAAGGTAATTTCTTAGAAATTGTAAAATAAAAACAGTGTGAAAACATCTTTAAACTTATTTTTATTGCAAAGGGATTCTGGTGAACCGACGAGTTCACTGGGATCCCCTGGGGAATCGGGTTAGGGGATTCTGGTGTCCACACTCCCAACGAATGGTCTTTCATCTTTTATTTACAAGTATTTACTCGTTCGTTTTATGAAGGATTCTGACCTAGGACTGTTCGATGAAACGACCCATCGAACAAATATTTAGGAAATAAGTGCGCATTTGCTTTTTTTAATCTATGAACCGAAACTACCTTCTTATTCAATCCATAGGCCCTTCACTATATCCTTTTTCAACTGCTCTTGTACCGCAGGCAAAGAGAACCGTCCACTATATACTTTAGTCCTTACTCAGTAAACTTCTTTACTTCATTGAAACTTTCATACAATTGCGCCGGTTTCGAGTACTTTGACCTGCCCTTATTTCAATACCTCATCAATTTTAGCAGTGAATGTACTGCAAAGGTCGATGCTTGCCTGCCCTCTTAAGTACATGTACCTTACTTTTTTATTTTGTTCACAATTATTGAGGAGAAAACTTCTTTAGACGCATATAGTATATAGCAGTCATTGAAAAATTGGGTTAGTAGTAATTTTTTGGTGAGAAAAAATGTCGAACTCGTATTGTTACCTAACCTAACGTCATGCTCTGACATCTATCGGATGCCGCACGATGACAAAAAGAAATAATAATTAAATTCTATTTGGGCAATAGGTATTTGACCAGTATTTCACATGGTAACATCTCTGAAATAAAACCTTTTTAAGCCTCGTTGAATATTTTTTATGGGAGGACTGTTTTCACTTCAGGTCGGCATTACTAAGCAATGCCACATTTTTTAAAATCTGTTGTGCTGACAATACAAGTAGATACAAGTTTAGTAGCCCTGGATTTCGGGATAAGTGGCTTATATTGTGTTCAAATTCATACATGCGATTCATTCAAACTATGCTAATCTTAAATTTAATAGGCCCTAGCTGTTACTGCGTCCATACTCGCGTGGAATTTTGATGCTGCACCCACAACACATAGGAATCTATTCACGGGATAAAAAGTATATATATATTCCAGACAATAATGAAATATTTCGGTCAAATCCGTTCAGCCGTTAGAGCGTGATTGAATAACATACATCCAAAAATCTTCACAAAGTTTCACATTTATATTCATAGTAGTAAATAGGATAGAGATTATTAGGAAATATGTACGACAAGAGTAATACTTCTGTTAGTTGTTTACTTGGTGATATAGAGTTATTTGAAGAAAAAAAATAGCGTCTCTTTGTGTAAAAAAACGTTTCAGTTAGTCTCTCTTTGGCAAGCTTAGCTCTAGAGCTTAGCTGCAGAGAGAATGACTGAAAGGATTTTTTACACTAAGGAACTCAATATTTTTTTAAATGACTCTATGTCGCAAACAATGTGTAGACATTTTTCAGAATATATTTCTACAAAAATTCTATTTTTAATGAAACACTCTATTTGTTTATGGTCTAATAGGTATTTTATTGCTAATTATTTCATTATAAAAATGTATAAATAAAATGTATATGTCCATCTACTCTCACTTACGCGTATAACCAAATAGTAAAGTGAGATAGCATTACTATTTGTAATATTTCGAAACGTCACGTGTTGCCGGTTGTTTGTTGCCTAATAAATTATGCATAGTTACTAAAAAACTACTACATTAATAGATAACATCGATCATATGAAGATAAAAATGACTATTTAGTGAGCGCATTAACATATTATACGGTGCACAATAGGCAGGCCTTCAACTAGATCTTTGAAATTTTAATGGAAAGGGTTTAGGTTTAATGGGAAACAGTTCTTATAAAGTACGCGAATCTTAATGATAAAAATGCACGGTCACCTAATATCTTGCTCTCGCACATATTTATTACACTTAAATAAATAAAAAAATTAAATAAAAATCTACCTGAGTTTCTTGCTGGCCTCTCCTCAGTAGATCCAACTAAAAATATTACCAGCAAAAGAATCATTTTCAAATTTTCTATTTTCTTTATTTTAATATTTTCGAACCGAAAAACCCGCGGTAGCCTAGTGGTATGGGTGATGGACTGCTGAGACGAGGTCTCGGGTTCGATCCCAGGTTTATCATGGCACACACCAATGACTGCGATGCTTTTCGAAGTTATGTGTGTATTTATCGCAGGTTTATAGGTGCCTGGTTGATGGCAATAGGCTCGCCACCTATTACATTGGGACCTAAATATAAACTGGCGAAATGTGGGTGCTAGCACCTCTGCCTACCCCTTCGGGGATATAGGCGTGATATTATAAAAATAAAAAAAATAAAAAAATAAAAAAAAATTAAAAATATTTACGACTAATTAAATTGAAAAAATTTGATACACAAATGTGCTCTTTATGTGTCATAACTAAATAAACGAAATTGGTTCTTTGATTCTGAGACAATGTATTTTATTAGTCAACGCATAGAATGAAAAGCTCGCGAGACTGGAAGAGAAGAAAAACTCGAAATAAAACCCAACAGAAGGCTAAAACATCCTAAGATTGGGAGAAGATTTTGCCTAGTAATTGACTGCAATGTAGGCTAACTGAGAGAACAAATAATATAATATATTATTCGCATTGTATAACATAAATAACAGAGTACAATTATTCGAATAAAAATCTAAAATGCGAAAAAAAACCGAATCAGTTTAAACTATACTTATATTCTATAATATTCGATACGGTTAGTATAAATTTATGGTCAACTATTAAGGGTATTTATACCTCGTTACTGAATATAAAATTAATAGCTTACCTAGTCATGATTATAATGATATCATTATTGTACACAGTGACTCTTTATTAGCAATTAAATAAATAATAAACTACTCGACTCGAATATAAACTGCGCTTGTAAGCGAGTTAATATCTCATGTAATTGTTTTATTTTAATTATTGTTAATATATTATAATTATGCTGTACATAGTAAGCCGTCCCGAAGAGCGAAATCTATGCTCGGGCCCTCTCGTGAGTAGCGGCGCTGCCGTGAAACAAACTACTACAAAATGCTGGCAACTTTAAAATGCCGTCGATTCGACAGAAGAAGAACTGGGGGCCTAGCCAAAATGAATTCGTTCCGAATCTACATTTGTCATCACTCTGAAAATGTATGATAGTGACATTTGTTGTCGGAATGTCATGTGATCCGATTCCTGGACTGAGGACTGGATTTGCAAGGTGCGGATAAGTCGCACGCAACTACACTTAACACAGTGAGAGTTGTCATAAGAACCTCTTTAGCATTCATTACTGCGGGTGCTAAAAGTCCGATTACCTCGAATCAACCCCTGACGCATCCTGGTCGCATCCGAGGCTGCGATTCGGAGTTCAGGGTTCACTATTTTCCAGACTAACTGCGTTGCGGCTTAACTTTGATATTTTTCGTGAAGCGTGGCAGTCGCTTCACGAAAAATATCAAATCTGATCTCCAATAGACATAGGCGATATTGAAGTACTGCAGGTAGACCTTTTGACCTTTTTAGGGATCCCATATTACTGCCATAGATGGTCGTATGACGACCACGAGCGACGACGGTCCCAATATGTTGTGTACCAAGAGTAGGTACTGCCAGGGACTTTCGGCTTCAGGAGTGTTTGCCTTACACCCTGTATGTTTCCAATCTCTTTGTATCGCATATTAAATAACTGATGACTTCAACAACATGTCTTAAAACCTTGCACGATGCTTTTATTAAGACATTGATTACTAAACATTTTTACACAGTAACATGTAGTATTAAGAGTAACACAAGTTACTTATGACACAGATCGGATGAAATTAATTATACTGACTAAGCCTCTCTGGCGGCTCGTTACTGGCAGAGCGATAACTGCCAAGTTATAGGTCGCGGGTTTAGTTCTAGTTCATTGCAAATATGTATATTTACATTGGTTGTTTACATAACTAAAAATTATAGCGTCGGTAAATTAGTGGTTAAGGTAGTCGGCCTTACGATCGAGAGGTCACAAGTTCGAATCCTGGCACACACTACCGACGTGAATCCATCCATAACACAAGTCTTAGCTGGAGGGGTTAGAGGTAATAAAAGTAATTTAGGTAAATTCGGCTAATATTCTTGAAAAAAAATACAAATCTTGGCATTTAGTAGAACTGCAGTGCGAATAAAACCACCAGAACTCGATGGAAATTAATTCTCGGTAGAAACTCCTCGTGTAAGAAAGATGCAATTATATGATTGACGTCTACGAATATTGTAATTGACGTCGACTTGCGATAAACCTGTCTTGAAGTTATCCTTATGCTATTCATATATTATTATTAATGCTGTGCCTAATGATGCTATCATCCATAAAATCATAATGACATCCCATCAATGACACTTCCAAGCTATATTTCATTATAACATGAACGAAAGGAAAATCAATGTATACTTCCTTGTATATATTTAGTTTGTGTATTTTTTTAAATTATTTTTCCATGAAAAATGATACCTTAAAATGTAAGTACATAAGTACTATTTTGTCGTGACCTCATCATCCTACCCTTATCCCAATTACTTTGAGTCGGTGCAACATTTTATTCTCCTCCATACATTCTTCTCAAATGTCATTACCTCAGTCACTCCCATACCTACTTACCATTATGTTGTGACCTAAGTTAAACAATTTAATAAACTTACTGTTCTTGGGATACAGTAGAAATCTTAATGGTATTTACCTTATTTATTTTGTTTCTAGTATTTTATAACTTATAAGAGGAATGAACATTTTGACGATAAAACAAATTGCCCATCAGGTGGTCGTGTGCTTGCCTTTCACCTTTGTTGGTTTGTTTCAAAATATCTTCATTATTTCGTAGAACTTACAAATATGTATAGTACCAGTGTATCCAATCATAGTAGTACATAAATAAATGTTTGTTCTACGAGTATTGTAGCCCATACGGAACTTATGGCAAATTCATCATCATCATCATCATCATCATCAGCCCACGGCAGTCCACTGCTGGACATAGGCCTCTCCCATGACACGCCAAATTAAATCACCCTAATTAACTATAACACTAAAAAACACTAAAATGACACCATAAATTAAAAATTACTATGCCTTAGTAAAATCATTATACGTTTTTTTCTGCCTATCACTAGTTGCGACTGAGCTCGTGGTAGAATCCGGGAAGGTTCCATGTCCGAAGATAGGGTCCAGATCAAATTTTTATAGTCGTTTCCTTACAGTACTTAGAAATATATGACTAATAAACCCAAATTACGGGAAATAATTGATCGTTTTTTCTTAGTTAGCATAATAAACCATGTTATGCTAATCACGTAAACGAAGCACTCGTAATACCTTCCAAAATTGGCGTTAATTGTCAAAATAATGCTGTTGTACACTTAAAGTGTAATTTAAGATAAATAAAAAGACAATCTTAAAAATTAAACATTATAATCAATTACCAAAACAGCTGTGTTCACGGGTAGTCACGCTAGCATAAACGTTTGAACAAGATATCTTTGTAGTAAATATTCAAGTTACGTGATGGAAATAAAGCGGAAAAATGTGAAGTGTGCAGGATGATTGTTATTTTATTTTAGTATTGATAAAGTGCATAATAATATACTGAGAGGGTATGAATTAAAAAAAGATAATTTGGAAATAGGAACTGCAAAGAGGCACATATTTAAGTAGAAAGTGAAACTTTTTCGAGGTCAGAAGATACATATAGCAAAATATACAATCTATCAGCATAAAAATAAAATGTAAGTTTTTGCTTTTGGCGAGGTCAACGTGTTATTAGTCAGTTGCAAAATGGTTTAGTTACTTAACATGTTAACTAATAAATGATATTGTTACTATAACGTGGTTCAAAATTCGTCAAAACTAATTCGAATTTTATAGCTATATATATAAAAATAAAGCTAATTCAAAGGGTACTAATCTCGTCCACTTTTTCTTATCAAAATTTGATTCCTCAAAGATGTAACACAAAATACGCTCGTTAATTTTTCCTATTTCACACAAAACAGACGCAAACACGTGGTGCAGCACTTAAGTAAAATGCCTTCAAACCAGAGGATTACATGCACCTACAATTAAGAGGAAAAACCACCTTAATAGAGAAGGCCATCCCTCCTCACACGAAGGGGTCAGGTTGGGCTCAACACAAATAATCCAACAGGTTCGAAGAAGTTCCTGGATAGATCCAGAGTACGCAATCCAAGATCAATAGTATTAGATAAGATATACATCTTTCAAGCTATTCTTACCCGCACACCATCACTAGAGGTATATTTTTATTACTCACCTTAAAAACTAAATGCAAATACCATGTCAATATACGATATATTTCGTCAACTAAAAAAGCCCGTCCCTGATCGTGCCTGGTGCAGAAGTGCCCATCCCACTCGCCGCGTTTCCACTCTGGATTGGGATGGACCAGGAATGATCCGGATCGATAGTTAGTTAGTACTTAAACAATTTCTGTCACCAATTGGAAGTAAAAGGGGGTTACTATCAAGGTATTTGGGGCGCAAATCATTCTCAACCTGCTGATTGAAGCTATAACGTAGGCTTTCCTCTCGAGGTTGAGAAGTTAAATAGTAGTCGCTTCCATAAAGGTTGTATAAGACCAATTGAAGGGGAAGAATGAGTATTCGGGTAGGTAAAAATCCCAATGGATACCCCCCACCGGAGTCGGTCTTGCTGGAGGTAAGATAGTAGCCAACATATCCGTCGCACCCCAGCAGACCCCGGGCCCTCTCTTTTGAAATGACCCCCGTCGGGATTATCACTATACCTATCTGGGTATCTACTCTTCCGTAGACATCCGTCGATGATGACGTAATTTCAGTCACCTTGATTACTGTCATCATATTTTTTTAATTAGCTTTTCGTTCAGAATACAAAAAATGCTATTTCCGTCACTAATTCATTGCCGCTTTACAAAAACATGGGAGAGAAAAACAACAATTGGCTTTAAGTAGTATTACGCTCTATTGACACCATTGATCAACACACTAAATACTATTCTTCCATTTTCCATTTTCTCTATTTACATCCTTCGCTTTTCGAGGATCTAATACACAAAAAATGGGATTGTGATTTCAAAATCAAATGTTACAAACTTTAAATCCAAATGATCACGTGTTATGAGTCACTACAATATGGGGTACAATAGGAAATGGCTGATAAGAGGGAGTTTCTACTCCGTCAATGAATTTTTTAAGAAATTCGCATCTTGCTCGTAACATATTAAAAATGCATTATAATTATAATAAATACTGGGAACTGGACAATTTATATTTATTCATGTGTGTCGTGCGTGTCAGTTTTAATGTTTGTTCTATTTTATAATCAATTGTAATTTTTTTATTTTATTTTATTTAATCACTTCACATCACATCACTTGTACCTCTAAATGTTTGCATGTCACAACGAGTGGCAAAATGTGTATTTAGCTCATAGATTGTTTGTCACCTATGTACTTACCACATTTTATAAATAAATATTCTATTCCATTCTATTTAAGAAAGACATTAGAAGGTATCTACATGGTCGGCAGCACAAACGTGATGCTCTAGTGTTGCATACATGCATAGGCCACGCTTACCACTTTCCGTTATGTGGGTCATATGCTTTTCGGCCATCTAAGTGGTGTAGAAAAATTATCATAATGAAATGATACTAAACATAAAAGTTATTATCAAGCCTTTTCCCAGTTTCAGTCAGTTTAGGAATAAACTGGGCGATGTAGTCGCAAAAACGACAAAGCCCTTCAACAAAAGAAATGTATACAACGACAGAACTTTAATATTTTTCGTAAAGCGTCGGCCACTGATACACAATATCGTTTGATAGTAATTGAACAATTGACATTTATGTATTCGATAGAGAGGAAACAAGTGCGTTACCCTCCACACAAACGTCGGTGACATAAAACTAATGCATAATAAATTGAGGAAGTATGAACGTTGCACTTTGGACGCTTATTTGTTACGGTACTTATATGCGACTTGGCGACAAATGATTTCTAGATAGATCTAAAGTCATCTAGATAGATCATAACCTAGCTTTTGGGATGTGTGCAGCCTCGTTAAAACCGTCGAGGCCAAGCCAATCTCATTGCCAAAACACTGATCCATGTAATTAGTTCTTTTTTAATAATTAGTATGCTGACAGTTAATTGCCTATGCTAGATTACCGTCAGGCGAAGTGAAGTCAAATTGACGTGTCCAATATGAAAAAAAAATCGGAAAAAGTGAATGCTCTTACTGAATTCGAACTCGCGACCAGTCCATTACAGAGGGAAAGCCCTAACCGCTGAGCTACGGAGTCAAGATAGAAGAGTAATTGGACACTGAGGGGATAACCTCAGATTCAACCGGTAATAACGTCAAGATTATTATGAAAGATTAGTAGATCAAAAATGGAAGATAGACATTTCAACCTTTTTCTAACAGATTAGCTGTACCGCCCGCGTGGTTGTCAATTATCGCGTTGTAAGACTCTACTCGATTCTCTGCTTGCCTCTCTATACTACTTCTCCGTCCTGTCATGACAACAGAAATAGTTTGCAATATTAGCGCCAATGTGAAAATGAAATCTACAGGATCTATTAACATTTATGGTCCGCTCCCTTGGATAGTGTGATGATATAATAAGCCTATGTTACTCCTAGATATTGTAGCTTTTTATAGGTGAAAGAATTATTAAAATCGGTCCAGTAGTTTCGGAGCCTATTCCTTACAAACAATTTTTATAATATTAGTGTAGAAATGTAGATAGTACGCATACTTTGCTAGTAATGGGCCACAAATAGTAGAATGGTATTTCCAGTTAGAAACTGTATACCAAATGACTAGTTGCTACCTAGATGAGTATTGTATTCATGCTAGTAAGTAGTCAGGGTCACCAGAGTTCGTTTGGGAGGGAAATTACAACAGCAAAGCGTGAATGACCCGTCTGATATTGTGAACATTAACTGGCGCTCGTAATCGTGATTCACAAACTGAATATCTGCTTGTTTGCAAGAATAGTATTTATATTGAATAAATACTGTTAATAGAATAAATAGTATTTATATTAAATAACTATAGAGTGAATAGGGAGATAGCAAACACTGCATACGTAAGATGGATGGATCTGGATTTATCTCACTCTCGCATTTGTTCCCGCCATCAAATACGCAGTGAACCGATTTAGTAATTTGTTGGAGTATGAACGTGAAGCACCATCCAGCCAGCATTACTAATCCTACACAGGACAACACGTGCAGGGCTCAAATGTCACTCGCATACGGTACAGAATATTCCATCAAGAACCAAGCGGTTCAGTGAGTCTTTTCTCTGCCGCACCATTAAGTCCTGGAATTCCTTGCCGGCGCACGTGTTTCCTTCTTCCTACAGTCCCGGGTCCTTTAAGCGGGGCGTGAAATATCATCTGATGAGGCCGTCAAGCTGAGCGCCACCATTGTAGCATTGAACGTGTTTTCAATGGTGACCCTATTTCATGAGACTTTGCCTTGAACTTAACATCAGGCGAGGTGAAGTCAAATTGACGTGCCAGAAATACAAAAAAAACTTCATATTTCAAGACTCGTCATAACGCGCGACTGTCTGACGGATGTACCTTGTACATATTTTACACCGTGAAATATTACTATATATTCAGAAATACTATCTTTTATTTATTCCTTTTATTCGAGTATCGGGATCCTCGGTGTCGATATCTCCAGCGATGTCCAGTTCCGCAGTCACTTGGAGGACAAGGTTAGGCTGGCATCAAAGAATCTAGGAGTGCTCAACAGGGCGAAGCAGTACTTCACTGCGGAGCAAAGACTCCTTCTTTATAAGGCACAGATTCGGCCCCACATGGAGTACTGCTGTCACCTCTTTGCCGGGGCGCCTGCATGCCAGCTTGACCCCTTTGACTCGGTACAACGGCGGGCGCTGAGGATCGTCGACAATCCCATACTCTCAGGCGGTGTGGAACCGCTGAACATCAGGAGGGACTTCGCCTCACTGTGTGTGTTCTACCGCCTGTATAATGGCCTATGTTCAGAGGAATTGTTTGACATGATGCCCACATCTACTTTCTATCATCGCACCGCTCGCCATAGAGAGGGAGTTCATCCTCACACACTACGACCGGAATCGGTGCGCACTGTGCGGTATGAAGGGAGTTTCATCCCGCGCACGCTCAAGCTGTGGAATGAGCTCCCTGCCGTGGTTTTCCCAGGCGACTACAATATGGGGTTCTTCAAGAAGGGCATTAGAAGGTTTCTACAGGGTAGGCAGCGCGTGTGTGACGCCTCTGGTGTTGCAAACGTCCATAGGCCACGGTGACCGCTTTCCATCAGGTGGGCCGTGTGCTTGTCTGCCACCTAAGTGGTATTAAAAAAAAAAAAAAATCCATTAGGTTATGTCTTTTTTCGTTTGTTCCTTGGAGAACTAATAAAGAGTTCTATTTTCACTTTGGCGAAAGAATGATCACCACCCCATTTCATTGCGTGTAGTAAGTAGGGACTAACCAATAAAGCAGACGATATTGTAGGGTCATTTTTTTTATCGTTCGCAAAATCCTCACGGAAACCACCTCTGCCAAAGTGTCAATGATTATGTCGGACTCGAACCGACTAAAATGCACGCCGTCTATGTGTCACTGATTGCTGGAGGTGAGATTATACAAGATATATCTCTCGCATTGTAGAGACACTGCGAGAGCAGGGAAATTTGAAATTAAGTTCTGTACCAATCCATCTGGCCAGTGTGGAAACAGTAGGCCAAAGCCCCTTAACATCGAGAGAGGTCTATGTCCAGCCTGCGACAGGCTAATTGATCGATTGATTGTTACATAAATGTAATACTTTAAAGGAAGTCATTATGTAGATATATTTAAAAATTTCAAAATATGTTCAGAGGTTTGCAATAGATATCTATGTGTGTTAGCTTCCAGCATCTCCGCTGTTACTGCAATTTAATATCTAAAAAAGCACGTTACAAGCCTATGCTGGTTGCTCCATATAGGTACGCAATTCCGTGATATTTAAGTCAAGGCAAGGCAAACTCTCAACTGAAGTGTCATTATGATAAATTTGTCGTTAATGTTATATAGATATTCGCGTTGCAACAAATACTCTGGAAGCTAATTTCGTCAGCATAGTAATTATTTATAGCTACCGTGTGTCGGAAATTACTTCAAATTTTATAATGATATCGAGATATATTTCATAATTGCGTCTTTAAATTGCGAGTATGCACTCGTAGGGGCTAGATGGGGACACCATGGTCCACTCATTAGGGGAAGAGGGTCATCTCAAAAGAGATGTCCCCCGGTCTGCCGGGGTGCGAGAGATATGTCTTGTATAATCTCACCTCCGGCAATTAAGGACACATGAACGGCGTGCATTTTGGCGGTGATATCCGTGGGAATTTTGCGCAAGATAAAAAAAAAGAAAAGTATGTACTCGTGAGAGGACTCTCTCAAACAATGACTGGGCACGTTCGTTCACCTACACTACTAGTGGTTAACCTTAACTTTGTGCGCAGTTAACCACAAATCTTACCAGAATATGTTCGTTGGTGCGTGGGATCGCGTGTAATGATCATGTGGGAAACTGCCGCATGCGTGGCATCCGTGATATCGATGATAAAATAATAGAGAACGGACTTTACTTTTTTTTCTCCTGGCTACCTGAGTACCACACACCTGTACCACATCCACCAAGCTTCGGTAGTAGGAGTTGACCCCAAATTTACTTCTTGGTACGTTATCTTCCGTTCCCATTTGAGTGATCCGACTGGGGAAGTAACTCCGCCCTACAGAATACCGCTAATAATAACCATGTTGTGTTCCGGCGGGGAATAGGGTTAACAGGGCTCAGTGGTAATAGATGTAATTATTTCAAATTTAGATATGAAAAAGTGAATGCTTCGATGGCATTTGAACCCGCGATTGTTCCCTTACAGGGTAACGCTCTGCCCGCTAAGCCACGAATTCTCCTATACAACCATCTTTGGGGCGATGTTGGGAGCTATCTTCCGATAATCATACGAACCATATCGGTCAGAGTGAATGATGTTACATTCTATTTTAAACATTGTATTTTGATTACTCCCGTCGAAGCATTCACTTTTTCCTGTCTAAATTTGAGTTGAACAGTCAGCATTTTCAAAATTTTCTGTACATGTAATTATTTGTTTTCAATTAATCAATTATCAGACTCATCCCAATGGTATGGTTTCAAAAGAGATTACACATAAAAACTGGTACAGTTTATCTCGACAACGACTACCAAATGTAATTTTGAATAACAACAAAGTTCGTTATCACATCCGACACTGATTCAATTCTTTATGTGAGTCACGGTTAGTGAGATAATGCCGCGATCACAAAGCAATTCATTTTAATATCAGTGGCGTTAGGAAAAAGCATCAGAGAACATATCGAGAGGACTCGATCGTATCAGTGACCTGTAGTTTGTAATCTTTATATATAAAAATGAATCGCGAAATATGTTGGTAACGCATAACTCAAAGACGGCTGGACCAATTCGAGTAATTCTTTTTTTATTTGTTCCTTGAACTCTACGGAAGGTTTTTATGGAGCAGCGGGAACGCGATCAGAAGTCTAAGCAGCGGGAACGGGATAAAAAGTCCACTGGGGCGAAGCCGCTGGCAACAGCTAGTATGATATAAAAATATAATGCTGGTGCAGTTCCTAGTGGAACTGTATTCTTTGGAACGTTGAGTACTTTTTAGGTACGGGACACTTTGAGACTCCGCCTATTCTGATGTTATATTTTATTAAGAGTAGATTCATGTAAACAGTGGCACACGATCAATATTTCAGGGGGGGCAAAATTGCAGGCAATAACTAGTACGCGACTCGGATGTCGGAGGTCGCAGAATGACCTCCGGCCCCCATAAGCGCGGGCCTGGGGGTGACGGGTGGAGCCGCCGGTCACCCTAGCAGAAGCAGGCCACGGCGATGACGCAAAATGCCACCCCATACCCAGGGGCTAGATGGGGACACCATGGTCCCCACATTGGGGGAAGAGGGTCATCTCAATCTCAACAGAGATGTCCCCGGGTCTGCCGGGGTGCGAGAGATATGTCTTGTATAATCTCACCTCCGGCAATCAAGGACCCATGGACATAGTCCGACATAATCACCTCCATCGGTTTTGATGGAGGTGGTATCCGGGGGGATATTGCACACGATAAAAAAAAACAAAAAGGCAATAACTAGTACAAAATATACAGAAAAATTAAAGAATACAATTAATAGAAACTATTTTATATCCATAATTATGCATTTAAGACATTGAGGTAACTGATGTGGCATTGGGTAATATTTCTTGCCATGTTTCCAACCGTGACCCCGACCGGCGGCGCCTTTCGATCGAATCGTATAGTTATGGAACGTTTAGTTTACTTTTATAAACCTGATAGTACCTACCAAAGATATAAGCAAGCACAAAGTTTTTTTATATAGCACTAAGGTGGCAGACAAGCACGCGACCCACCTGATGGAAAGTGGTTACCGTAGCCTATGGACGTTTGCAACACCAGGGGCGTCACATTCGTGCTGCCGACCATATGGTTCTCTATATAGAGATGAGGGGGGAACGGGGGAGGGGGAGAGGAGAAGGCTAAGGGAGTCTCTGTTCTGTCAATGCAGAAGACAAAGAAGCGTTCCTCGGTCTTCCCACTGACAACATAAAATCTCTCCAGTGAGCACTGGCTTAGGGTAGCCAGTGCTCACGGCTGGAAACATAACACAAGATTATTATTAGCTGTAGGGCCGAAGGTACTTCCCCAGTCAGACTGTTCAATTTAGGACGGGAGATACCGTCATGTCCTATCTTCTTCAGCAAAGTATTATAGGCATCATCGGTTACTTAATATTTACTTATAAATACACCAGATTACTTAGGGTGCAGTTATTGAGATTTTTGTATTGAACAATTTTGCAGTAGCTTGATGTTAAAAGTGTTGCTCTATCTAAATTATATTCGCTCTGTGATTCACCCCCTATTACTGAAAAAGATTCGGGGATTTACAGGCGTGAATAAAATATCAGATAGATTAGTTCCATATCAATCAATAAATAATAATAAAAATAGTATGAACTAGCAAATCCGGCGAACTCCGTTTCGCCATGTGAAAAATTATTTTCCCACTTTTCTTTTGGAATTTTTCCTGAATTTTCTTTGCTATAAACCTCACGGAGCCCGAGACCTTTCCAACGAATGCAAAACCGTGAAAATCGGTTCGTGCGTTCTGGAGTTATAGCGTCAGGAAGGAAAACCCGACTGGTCAACAAAATTCAAACTTTTTCGTGCCACACGGACTTTTTTGATATTTTTTACTTTAGTTGGTGATTGTAAGAAAAAATAAACAGTTAAAAAAAATTTGCTAGCCAAGGATTTTATTCTATTGAGTAATTAAAAATATTAAGAAAAAATACAGATCTCGTAAATCAAACTTTTTTTTTTATATAAATTACTTAATAATTATTAAATCTTAAATTATAATTTAAGATTTTCTTGAATGTTTAGCTTCTGGTTGGTCCCTTTTAATTGTCCAGCAGTAATCCGCTAACATATTTGGGCTCCATTTTCCCTGGTACCGCTTTTCCATACTAGAAATGTCCTGGTGGAACCTCTCGCCGTGCTCGTCACTGACAGCCCCTAAATTGTCAGGAAAAAAATCCAGGTGCGAGTCTAAAAAATGGATCTTGAGTGACATGTTGCAACCCAATGCTTGATATGACAATAAGAGCTCGCTAACCAACTCTCTGTAGCTGTCACTCTTGTGGTTGCCCAAAAAATTTGCAACAACATTTTTAAATGCGTTCCATGCACATTTTTCTAAACCGCTTAATTTTTTTTCAAATGTTGAATCTTTTATTAACTCCCTGATTTGAGGGCCAACAAAAATACCCTCTTTTATTTTTGCATCACTTATTTTAGGGAATTTTTCTTTTAGGTACAAAAATCCACTCCCACTGCGATCCATTCCCTTCACAAAATTTTTTATTAATCCTAATTTGATATGCAATGGTGGTAAAAGCACATTATTTGGCTCTACAAGGGGTAAATACTTTACATTTTTTTGGCCAGGAACTAACGATGCACGCATAGGCCATGTTTTTTTTATATAGTGATTAGTTCTGTCTCGGCTATCCCATTCACATAAAAAGCAGCAAAATTTTGTATAACCCAGCTGAAGTCCAAGTAATAATGCAACAACTTTAAGATCACCGCAGATTTTGAAGGAATATGTACTGTAATTTATTTTTTCAAGTAAAACTTTCATATTTTCATAGGTTTCTTTCATATTTGAAGCATGGGCCACAGGAACAGACGGAAGCATATTTCCATTATGCAATAAAACTGCTTTTAGACTTGCCTTCGAAGAATCAATAAATAAACGCCACTGAGAGATTTCAAAATCTATGTCCAACATTTTCATGATCTCATTTATGTTATTGCAAAACACCAAATCTCCATCCTGAGAAAAATACGTTCTGAAGTGTTCATCACGGTTTCGAAAATAGCTAACTTTTGTATTATGATGTAGCAAATTCCATTCTTTTAGACGAGATCCTAATAGTTCCGACTGCTTTTTTGACAAATTTAAATCCCTAACCAAATCATTTAGGTCTCCTTGAGTTATCAAATGTGGCTCCTTTTCAATTCCTTCAAACTCAAAGTCATCATCCTCGTCAACACACTGACTTGAAGTAGACGGTTGTGAATGGTCGTTATCAACAGACGTTGTTGCAACTGGTATTAGTTCTGGCATTTTTTTACAATGAGAGACTGGTCTTATAGCAGAAGATACGTTAGGGTAGATAACTGTGTTTTTTTTCTTGTAATTTATACCTTTTAAGTCAGTGAGACAAAAATAGCAATCCGAAACGTGATCTCGCTGTTCAGTCCATATCATGGGTACAGCAAAAGGCATAGCTCGTGCACCTTTCTTCCAGTCGGTTAAATTTTTCACACACGTTATGCAACAGACATGAGGGGCCCAAAATTTGTCTTGATGGGCGACAGAAAAACCAAAACATTGGTGATAACACTCCAGCACAAGATTCGTAAAATTTCGTCGTTGTTTTTTGAATGTAAGTTCTCCGCAGATATAACAAAAAGAGTTAGGGTTATTTTTACACTTCCTCGACATGTTCACAGGATTAATAAATCACAAAAAATATTCAAATTCAACTACAAATACTTTTATGACGATTTACTTGTGAGCGTTTCTGTTAATTTACCGCCGTAGTACTAGTTATGAGTATTACCGTATCACAACAAATATGAGGCTAACAGACAAATAAAAACTGTGATTTAATGATGAGGGTAGATTGATAAAACAAAATTAGCTATCAAAGTTCGTGTGGCAAAATCAGTGTTGACCAGATTATTTTTATATAGTAGATAATAAAAAAGTCTATAGCAGTCCACTGCTTGGCATAGGTCTCTCACAATGTTGAGAGGTTTTGGCCTACTGTTAACACACTCTGTCCAGACAGGTTGATACAGGGCTTTATTTCGAGTTTTCCTTCTTTCGAAGTATTTCTCTGATTGTGCCTCTTACGACACCGTTCTGATGAGATGTGGTGGTGATATTCTTCCTCCATCACCACACGAAAGTTCGGAAGTTCTTTTTATTATTGCACTATGATAACAACAGCTCTATAACAATAAGGTTTAAGACCTTGACCTTATTTTGCCCTCCATTTAAGGTTATCTACTTAACTAGAGTAAGACCGTGATCCAGTTCAACTGAATTCGATGCTAATTCACTTTACACAAAAATCTAAAAAGTTCATGACACGTTTTATTTTGGTGTCAGAAGGACGTTATTTGAGGCCTGCCTAATGAAGAATGACGCCTACAATACCATGTAACATACATATACATGTATGGACATTTTGTACAATTCCTTATACAATGATCGTATCTCTTACGATCCAAAATCAGTTCTGTTATGTTTCAATACCTAGTTAAGATATAAATATTCATGTTCTGCAAGCTGTTCTTCTAACCGCGACATCGCCCGCGAAGAATTTTGAGTTCGTTCTTCATCCAGAGGGACTTATTCCTGAAATAAAAAGTAGCCTATGTGTTATATCTGATTATAAAGAGAAAAAAAATATAATAATTATGTGACAATAAAACCATAGGTCACCATAGATGCCAGCACACTTCACACAACCTTTCGTTTTCACGTGCGGCAATCCCGATATGCCCCGCTGGCGCCAGCAGGGCCAGTTATGCCGAATTCGTATAGACTAAAACCACACGGCCATCTCCAACCATCAGTTGCCGAGGTTGAGGTAACCAAAGCCAGAACATATACTTCACTCACCGGCAGGCCTAGGGTCAACAACCTAAATACATACCTACTACGCAGATTTACATAAAACTTCAAAAATCTTTTGTTCGAAAAACCCTTTGACCGGTAACCGGTCAGTCCGTCCGCATACCTACAAATCAGTCATTTATTTATTATTTGTGTTTTCTAAATGTATGCATACCTGTTAAAAGACAAGCTGTATAAAAATATATACGCACTTGACCGATGCGGTTATGAAATAAAATCGCGTCTTTATGCCGTTATCTAATAGACAGGTGTTTGTAACCGAGTGGTAACGGGCGGGTTACCAAATTGTAATACTTAATCCAAATTAGCATCAACAACCTTGAAGTTTGTTGTAAACATTTCAACACTAAAAATAGAATTAAGTAAATAAGAATGTCTAATCGATCGCAAGGGAACTAGAGCTACTACGGCAACCAGATCGCTCCACACAAGATGAACGGACGATCTGAAAAAAATACTGGGATAGACTGGATGTGCAATGCAGATTATTGGGATGCCTATCTCCAGCTGTGGACTGTAGTAATACCAGATGTGGCTACTCCTTGCATCCCGGTTGCAGCCAATTTTTTTCAAGCACTTAGATTATGACTTATGACTTAGATAGAAGCGGACAAGCTCACTACACACCTGATTTAAAGTGGTTACTGTGGCCTATGGATGTGTGTAATACCAGGGCATCATACTCGTGCTGACGACCCTGTGAAGTTTACAGGGTGTAGAAACCCTGTAAAGAACAGGGTTTCTTTCACTCTTACTTTGCACAATTTTGTTGTTATCATTATCGTGTACGTTGGACCCCATTGGTCCAACGTACACGATGTTCGATAGGTTTTGGACCTACTATCAAACATCATTTTTTCAGGCGTTGAACTATAGATGAAATCAAGTTTGTAGGTGCAAGGAGGTCGATTGGTCCTCAGTAATTTATAGATGAAGTCCAAACTGAAGTCAAAATTACTCGACCCGTCTCTTTTAAAACCAAAACATTACGTATAGCATTAAGTCTGACCCGTTATGCAACTCCGCTCAAATGGTGCTATCAATTTAAAATGATGTGGTCAATCTGATGTAAGTCCACTGAGATTGCCGTGCTACCAAATATATTTGAGGAGTATTTAGCACAATAATAAAAGAAAGTGGGTCTAGACTTTTGAAATTGTTTGTAGAGCCAACCACCAAGGACGTTCACAGATATGCATCTTTTATTTTTTTTATTGTGCCTAGATCTTTGATTGCCGAAGGTGAGATTATACAAGACATATCTCTCACACCCCGACAGACCTGGGGACATCTCTTTGAGATGACCCCCTTCCCCTAATGTGGTCACCATGGTGTCCCTATTTAGCACCCCGATATGGGGATACACACCCAGATATGGATCTATGAACAGAGATGAGTTTGACATTATAAGAGTTCTGCGAATTACACATTTAAGAAAATTAATTTTAACGGATTCTATGGGGATTATTAAGTTAAGTGTTATTTTATTATTTATATTGGCTACGTTTGGGTGATTTTCCAGCTATCATAGTCAGGGTGAGACCAATTTAGTCACTACAGACTAAATTCACAACAAGAACATTGACTACACGTGTTGAAGTTCACAAGATTATCGTTTCAGTCATAGGATGTCCACTGCTGATCATTGACCTCTAATCCAACTGGTTGAAGGTGGTACAGTCAACAAAAGATATACGATATTACATACAACGTTGTGTGATAAAGTGCTACCGTATCTATTTCGTCGACTGTACATCGAACGGGTACCCGCGACTTTGACTATGTCATCCATCCATCTCGCAGGGGATTCACAAGATATAGTTTTTTTTTATACCAATTAGGTGGCAGACAAGTACACGGCTCATCTGGAAAGCGGTCACCGTGGTCTATGAAGGTTTGCAACACCAGGAGCGTTCCACTCGTGCCGCCTGTAGAAACCTTTTAATGCCCTTCT
Source organism: Pelosia muscerda (assembly GCA_963691645.1). Lineage (NCBI taxonomy): Eukaryota > Metazoa > Arthropoda > Insecta > Lepidoptera > Erebidae > Pelosia > Pelosia muscerda. The sequence continues at coordinate 15,347,536 of OY829100.1, forward strand.
TGAAGAACCCCATATTGTAGTCGCTTGAGAAAACCATATTTTTGTTTGTAATATACTAGTTATATAAAGTTTAAGTTATTTATATTATAATTAATTAACATTAGGTTAGTATTTGAAACAAATGTGATGCTAACATGGTGACATGATATAAGCAGTTTATTCAAATCTTTATTTCATTTTTGTGCAATTATTTCCTTAAAATAGAACCGAATACGAATCCTCAAGAGCCTGTCGCAGATCGGACTAAGGTTTTTTAATATATTGTTTTAAGAAAGACCTTGATAGCTATACCTGCCATACATAAATAAATATTTAACATACTATTTGAAGTACCATTAAGTACCAACGTCTTATTTACTTTGGTCTATTTATCAGTAATATCACCGACTAAACTGCTATAATGAGCAGGCCAAATCGCATTAAGCTACTGATGTTTTTATCCACTTTTTATATTATTTTATTTATTTACTAACTGTTGCCTGCGGCTCCACCCGCGCGGACTTCTGATTTCGTTCCCGCTGCTCCATTCCGAGCATTTAGGAGTATGGAAAATAGATGTTGGACTTAGACATGCTCACATAATTTCATGAGAATCGATCAAGCCATTCCGGAGGAGTACGGGAACAAACATTGTGACACGAGATTTTATATTTATTATTTTGAGACATCGTCAAATATTATCATCCGGGCAAAAGAAATATATATAACTTTAGTTGCTTTAGTAATGTGACTCACTTATCTTTAGTATAACTATCGATTGAGTTACAGGTAACTTTGACTTTTTAATACGTACATGCTCACGCTTATTTCCCTCCGGGATAGGCAGAGATGAATTAACACCCACTTTTCCAATAACCATTGTGTTCAGTCTTACGTAATAGGGGTGAGCCTATTCCTGTATTCCGGGCACGGGCGAGGCTGAGTCTGGGCTGTATACTCGTATATCTGTTTGAATACAGCCAAGAGTATGACGAAACCTCACGGGAAGAGATAAAGTGACCCAAATCCTACACACTGTCGGGTTTTTTTTATCACAGATAAATTATAAAACATAAACAACGAACACATTTGAATTTAAGTAACCTAATTTTGATAAGAAACTAGAACAAGCGAGACTTTTTATAAGTTTAAAAACAAAGTTTCAACTTATTGGCATATTTTCGAGGTCACTGCATAATCGTATTATGTAGTTACTGAAAACATTTCTGTGGAACAAAGAATACCACATTTTGAAATAATAATCTTATCACAACTAACTTACTGGACCATCTGGATGCTCTACCATAAATAAATTTGTTTTTTTTTATATCAGTAACAAGCTGACCCGCGCGACTTCGTCTGCGTCACCCCGTTTTTGCAACATTTTTCATTCCTTCTCCGCACCTGTTAGTCGTAGCATGATGTTATATACATATAAACCTTCCTCTTTAACCATTCTATTTATTGAAACAAACCACATCAAAATCTGTTGCGTAGTTCTAAAGATTTAAGCATACAAAGGGACAAGAAAAATAGGGACAGAGAACGCGACTTTATTTTATACTATGTAGTGATGAACATGTACGTTATTTGAATTTGGAAAAGAATATAATATATAATGAGGGAGGAGGGAACCCACTACTCAACCATGGTTTAACAATTTTAACGATAGTCATAGTAAAATATTACTGGTATTACAATATACCGCAAGTGCGAAGACCAAATCTTGAGACGTGTTCGCCTCTATACAAAGAAAGGAGAGTCTTCAGGAGCGCTACAGAGCGTATAGTTTGTTCTCAAGAGTTAGAAGATGTGAAAGAAATAGGAAAAGTCGAAAGACTCAACACATTAGATGCAAGATTACGTAGTGTAGTTACGGTTTTCTATTTGTAGGGTGGATGTATCTAGTTAGGTGTTTTCCAATCTTATTGCTTCAAAAATATGAAGTTTCCTATAGCCAATCGCGTTATTTTCACTCTGAACTGCTTTATCTGACTAATAGGACCACGTGAACATTTTTTCCTGTTGACAAAGCAGTCGGATCACGTGTTCAGAGTTCAGTTATTTCGTGAATTTGTGACAGATTTGGGTCAAAGGTCACTGACCTGTTGACGTTTTGAACTCCGCTGCGTGTCATTTAAATGAATGATTAGCTCGGTGCGACCTTAACTTCACTCATACATAAATTCAATACATTATACCTGTTAATCTTAACGCTGCTCCAGTAGTTGCTCTAGTAGAACTTATAACTATAATGTCGAATACCCTTGAATTACACACAATTAGGTATTTACTTAATCATCATATAATATAAATCGTCAAAACTTCAATAGACGTGTAAAGTGAATTTTATGTAGCAATAATAAAATAAGTGTATTTCTTTTATTCGTTTTTTTATAATTGACCCTGGACTCGACGTTTTGATTGCTTTGCTTTAGTTGGTAACTTATGCGAAAAAAAAAACAATAAAAAAAAGAAATTAAAAAATAATTAAGAAAAACAAAAAACCCGACTGCGTAAACTAAAGAACTAAAAAGAAAGAAACAAGAATTAAGATTTCATACAATACTCACAGTCGGGGCCCCTTAGGAAGATGTGATTGTTAAAATTTAAATGGGCCCCGACTGTGAGTATTGTATGAAATCTTAATTCTTGTTTCTTTCTTTTTAGTTCTTTAGTTTACGCAGTCGGGTTTTTTGTTTTTCTTAATTATTTTTTTATTTTATACTTTTTAGTTACGATTCATTTAAAAGTTATTTTTTTATTAAAATATAATTTTTGTATGTAAATCGTTTATCCTTGAAGTAAGAAAATCTGCGAGAATGAATGTTTTGTTAAACAACTTTAAATCGTTATATATCCTAAACTATTAGTTAAAATGAAAAATGGTAAAAGAAACCTAAAGATGATTTTAAAATACCTATCCAACGACACCCCACTTGACATAGTTCATCGAAATTTTTTTTTTTCATTTTGACAATATGGCGTCTGGTTGTCGCTGTGGTGAATTTTGATTACTGTCTTGTCTTTAGTGACACTCGCAAGGTTAAGACGAATCGATTGACGTAAGAACCATCAAAATCGGCCTATGCGTTTAGCCTCTAGAACGCCACATAGAAACAAACATACATACATACATACATACATACATACATACATAGACTGATAAACACAATACCCTCCTTTGCGTCGCGCAGTCGGGTAAAAAAGAAGACTCACAGAAAACTCTAGAATTTTCCCTAATGTGAAACTCAATCTCAACTCAAGAGAATAATAATTTTCATTATGTTCAAGCCAATTTATTAAACAAAAGTTTATTAGTAACCAAAATTACTAGTATTCCTTCATCTTCTTAACTTGTCTACTCCAGACTAACCTGACTAACATGTCTCTCTACATGCTACATGCTTTCAACCTCAAATCAATAGTAATCAAATTGAGTACAGTATTCTTTACTACACAAAAATAGCTAACGCCATCTATCAAACTGCATTTAAATTAAAATGATTGCACGATAAATTTCAAAATATATATTCGAGGTGAACTTATAAAGCAATATCATAGATGTCGCTGTCAAAAATAGGCGACAGGACTCTTGGCAGAATATATTATATTATATCGTACATTTGAGGAAGAATGGCGGTGTCCTATTTTTCCTTTTAAGAACAAATTAGTTCTTTAGTACAAAGGGAGACAAAAGAAACGCTAGGAAGATCACATTAAAAGAGTTGCTGGCCCGGAATGGATGAGGATAGCGAAAGAAAGGGATAGGTGGAAATCTTTAGAGGAGGCATTTGTCCAAGGACAAGGTGTTGATTGAACAAAAAAACCCGAATGGCCAACTGACTTAGTCACTAAGACAATACATTGTACTATTTAAACAGCAATAAAGGCTTATTTATTTATTTATTATTTATTTTAGTTCTTTACTTCTGAAAAAGTTCTTCGTATAATAATTATCATTTTTAGTATAACATTTTATATTTTATTTTCGTTCGTATATTATATCTGTCTGAAGTTCAGAGTATTTTTTTGCTACCCATACAGCCTGCGAATTTCTCTCGCTCGTTTTGAATAGACGTCTAGCAGGGGATATTTATTTCGTAATTTTAATTATCAAAAGTAATTATTTAATTAAATTGCGCACTCTGTAGTGCAAGTTGCTGTTTTCGCAAGGTCCGTACATCGTACATCCGACCGGATGTGGACCGCGGTCCGCGATTTGGTGACCCCTGGCCTAAGGTTTAAATAGTTTTTACTAAAATCCTTGATAGCCTTGCTCAACACTAACCTTCCATATCAAATTACTTAATTAATGACCACTTGTACTTAGTTATTAAAATTTTAGTACTATCCATCGTCCTTATTAAAATATTTTTTTATTTTTTATTAAAAGAGTTTGTAAATACGACCTCAAAAAAATTTAAAGTCATTTTCAGTTACAACATAAGTGTATAAAATCACGAATTTATATTACAAAATAATACTTAAAGGAGGCCTTTCAATACTACGTGACATTAAAAAGCTAACACTTTTTTATCAACTAATAAAAATTGATAAAATAAAAAGTCAACACTCTTTATCAATTAGATACTAACAACTGATAAGTTAGTATGAAATTTGAGAAATAGATAGTATATCAATTTAATTATTTTATAAAAAAAAATTACGTGAGTAATCAAAAATCCTTGTATCTCTAGATCATGAATCGGAACTTTGGTACATTATCTATCTCAATGAAATTAGATAACGTTGATAAGAGACAAACCTCGGGCTGCATCACGTTTTGACACGTACTGTTACAACATGTAATGATTAGTTAAGAACAATTAAATTTCGGTTGGCAATATCTATATACGAGTATATATAAATGAATCGCGAAATATGTTGGTAAGCGCAGAACTCGAAGACGGCTGGACCAATTAGAATATTCTTTTTTTTTGTTCCTTAAACTTTACGAAAGGTTTTTATGAAGCAGCGAGAACGGGATCAGAAGTTCAAGCAGCAGGAACGGGACCATAGGTCCACGCGGTCGGCGCCGCTCGCAACAGCTAGTTGTATTGTATATAAAAAGTTATTAAAATTTAATGAACATTCTATATTTGTTAAACTGCCAATGCAGAATCACCTGCTTTCTTTATAATGTTATCAAAAACGTTAAAATGCTACGTTTGATTGACAGACTGTAATATTACTAGCGTAAATAGACCCACATCTCTTTCATTACCGCGTTACCTAATTTAAAAAGACAGTGGCAATAACTTGTGACTTTTAGTGTAGAAACATTGACGTCCCTACAATATCAAAATTTAGATGTCAGAGTTAATAATAATTTGTAAAAAGGCTCGTATATTCTATCACTTTCTCACGCCTTTTTTTATGCGCATAATCCGCCAGTATACCAAACCTACTAGAGACTAAAACGCACGCCGTCTTTGGGTCTATAGTTGCCGAAGGTGAGATAGCAGCGAACATATTCCTCGCACCGCAGCAGACCCGAGGCCCCCGTTTTTCGACCTCTCGCTATGACCTCTTTCGGGTGTAGTGACCACGGTGTCCCCGTCTAGCCCTCGGGTATAGGGTGGCGCACTAGATTTTCTATAAAGATAGGTATAGTAGTCGGACCATCAGACCGTGTATCCATCTGTCTCGAACTTTTATCAGGGAAACAGAAATATTGATGGGACATTTCTTTCCGGAGTTAGATGGCAGTCGCTTCACGGAAAATATCGAAGTTCAGCCGCATCACAGTTAGACTGGAAAGCCGACCCCAACTGAGTTGGGAAAAAAGGTTCAGGGAATGATGATTTCTTTCCGGAGTTAGTAGGTCAATATTACCAAAACCCAGAGAAGGAGTAACTGCATCCCGTACTCCGAGGTCAAAGTCTCGAATAAATCCACGAAACTACGCTGACTCAATCACGAAGTTGGACCATGGACTGTGACGTAGACCGACATTTGAGAGTAAATTTAATACGTTTACCCTTAAACCTGATGTGCCTTTTCATAAGACAGCCTTGGAGATTCCCCGAACTTTCTTTTCGACATACCGGTTGGCGGTTATATTTCCTTCAAGATTTCGATAAGCAGACGTGTCTTGTGTAAATATTTGTAGTACCTAATTTTATACAGTATGATGTTAACTACTTTGTAACCCAGACACGATAAAAAAGAAATATGTCGGACTCGGACCGACTAAAACACACGCCGTCGGCTTGCCGGAAGTGAAATAGTAGCCATCAGTTTATTCCTCGCACTCCGGCAGACAAGATACCTAACAATTACTTTCAAATGAATTGAAAACCTCAGACCAAAGATTAACTACTCACTAGATTAACTAAAACGTGTGAGCTATAAGTTTTTTAATTTTTAAACGAATATACTTTACTATGATCCCTTAACCCTTTTAGCTATGCAAGAAAAATTTGTGTTACGATAACAGGTACAAATAAATACATATGAATATTCAGGGTTGGAACCTGATCGTAATATCGATTCCTAAACGACTTAGGTACGACGTTTTTAGCTTGAATAAAACTCGACTCTATGAATAGAATTCTGTTTTATGTTTGGTGCTTGTAAAACTCTTGATTCATAAATTTATTCGCACTATCCTTCATTTATGCGAATCGATTATGTCTCCTAAGGATGGCCTCCTAAGGAGGCATTACCTTGTTAATTTTCCTCAAGCATTGGCCCACTTCGCTGAGCAGTTCAATCCTTAGATATCCATCTCATTACTGATTATATAAAGAAGAAAGTTTATGATGATATATTTCAATAGTGTGGAGAAACAGGTGAAAGTTCTTTTTGAATTTGGAACAAGGATAGAATGTATAGTGGAGCCGGGACCCGAGGCAAATAACTTTTTAGTGGGCGTATACATAGACGTGATGAAGCCGCGGTAGCCTAGTGGCTACCGCGTAGGGTAATGGACTGCTGAGACGAGTCTCGAGTTCGATCCCAGGTTTACCATGGCACATACCAATGACTTTTCGATGCTTTTCGAAGTTATGTGTGTATTTATCGCAGGTTTATAAGTGCCTCGGAGAGCACGTTAAGCCGTCGGTCCCGGTTGCCATACAAACATCTATTGCAGTCGTTACGGGTAGTTGGAGCCCTCAAAAGTCCAACCAGCCTAACTTGGAACTTCGATATCGCCATTGGTCATTAGACCATTGGTTGTGGAGGTCAGATGGCAGTCGCTTCACGGAAAATATCGAAGTTCAGCCGCATCACAGTTAGACTGGAAAGCCGACCCCAACTGAGTTGGGAAAAAGGTTCAGAGAATGATGATGATACATAGACGTGATGAAAAAAAAAAAAAAATAGTTCTCTTCTCTCCGAGATATCCGTATCCGATTTTGGGGCTATTCCCAGTAGTACTCGTACTACCATGTTGTCCTACCAGTAGTACTACTGGTAATATTCTTCCCATTAGACTTACTTTCAGAACTCAGTAGTACCAACTATTAGGTAATCTGTGGTACTACTGGGAATATTCATCCTATTAGACTTACCAGTAAAACTAGACTGTAGACCTAATAATAAACTAGACTAACCTTGTTTGTCTGTTTGTATACTAATTTGTCTGCTATTATTTGTTTACTATTATGATTTAGACATCGATAACGCAATACATAAATGTTCTACAAAATACAATATCGTTTTAAACTCAAACCCTCGATAATAACTCGCAGGTTAAATTTAATTGAGTTGATACGTTTTCCTCAAAGAGTTACATGTATAATAAAGGGGCTGTAACATTTTTTTGCGTGCGTCGAATAATGACAAACACTTGGTTCAAACCAACGACTATTAGTATAATCGTCGAGTGAAACATTCGCTGTCTCATGCATACGTATCTTACGTACGCGTTCATGCAAATCGTTCGGTTTTAAATCTGCACGATTTTGTGCAAATTATTGCCATGAAATTAGAGCAGGATTATTTGCACGAAATAGGCGCATTTGCGACATGACACAGGTTTTTATATTGATCTTGATTTTGAACTCTGTAACTTACACGCGTCATCATCATCATTTCAGCCATAGGACGTCCAATGCTGAATATACCTAGGCCCTCAATCCGACCGGTTGGAGGCGGTCTGCACCGAATTTGTAGCCGAGATTCTGACTATGTCATCCATCCATCTACTGGGAGACCTTCATTCTCTGTTTCAACTTTCACCTATGTAACTATAATGTAATTGTTGTGTTAATATTTACCAGTTAGGTAGCAAATGAGCACACGACCCATCTGATAGAAAATAGGATTCATGTGGTATAAGATATATATAGCCTTATAATATATTTTCTTTGTCTTGACTGAAATGTACAGTAAATTTTATTCATAAGTACATCTAATAATACATTGTACTTTATATAATGATGAGTAATTAAACAATCATAACTCTTCGTTCAAAGTTCACACCAACTAGGTATAAAATATTTTTCCGCAACACTGTGGCCATTGCTCTTATCTCTAAACCTCTGACTAGATAGCTATAATCATTTGTTTTGCCCTAATTACGTATAAACATTACGCCTTTTAGCAGAATTCTACTCATAATTGTTATAATTACTGTGAATGTTTTTAAAAATGTTTGGTTGTTTGTTACTCAAACTGTTATTGAAATAGTTTCCGCTTAGGCATTGTAAATACTAAAAACCGGTATCAAACCACTAGTTAGTCAGTTAGTTAGCCTGGTGTATTTGTTTAACATGTATTTTTATAAAAAGTTGTGACAAGATTGTCTATTTTTATTTAAATAGTAATTAGTAAATAGTAAGTAGATACTTGAAGTTTATTTCATAATTACTAGTTTCGAAATGCAAGAAAAATTAAATAAATTTCATAATATCGTTCTCGGCATTGAAAATATGTAGGTAACTAACGATATAAGTCATATTAACACTATCACTTTCAATTACTCAAAATTAAGACACCTAAAATATTTATATTCTGACAAAAAGTTATTAGTAATACTTAGAGAGACAAATTGTGCTAGTGACAAACATTTCTTCACACAAAAATAGCCAGGAATAGCCAGTTGACATAAAAAATATTTTATTTAAATTCATTTGACATAGTAGCTAATTTCGGAATTTAAAATTCATCAGAGATGACCGTTCCTCTATTTAAACTAGTAATAATAACTTTATGATTATAGCGTAACTAAGACATTAAAATTTACTACTTTTTTATAGCCAATATGCAACGCCAGAGGTGTTTTATGCGTAGCAAATGTGCTACTGATCGATTTGCGAAGATTCAACCCTAAACTACACCTATAAATTATTAAAATATTTTCATTATTTTAGCCATAGGACGTCCACTGCTGAACGTGCTCCCCGTCGACCTCCAGTCCGACCGGTTGGAGACAGGTCTGCATCCCACGGGTAGCCGCGACTATGAATATGTCAGCCGCCTATCTAGCGGGAGGCCTCCTGCGAGTAGGAAATTTTTATTCAGAATAGTCAATAATACCAAATTTATGCTGCACGTTAATGTAGTCTCTTTAAAAGATAAAATTCATAAGGAGGTCATCCGACAAAGAACTAAAGTTATAGACATAGCTCGCAGAATAATCAAGCTAAAGTGGCATTGGGCTGGCCACATCTGCCGAAAGTCCGATAGCCTTTTGAGCAAACGAGTATCTACTTACTTGAGTGGAGACTGCGAGAAGGCAAACGGAAGGTAAGACGCCACCTAGCCAGTTGGACTGCTGACCAGAGAAAGGCGGCAGGGACAGACTGGATGTGGAGGGCGGATGATAGGGATCAGTGCCGTAAATTGAGAGAGGCCTGTGTCCAGCAGTAGACTGCGATAGGCTAATTGATTGTTTAATAATATAGAATGATATACTTACCCACGACCTACAAACATCTAATACGGCGTTCGATCCATAATATCCTCTCAACGATGAGCTAAAAATAAATTCTTAGCCGAGACAATGACATATTCAATCTAAAGGTGTTCGTGCCCCTTGCGTACCTATTTGCGTATTGCAACCACGTGCAATCGGACATTAACCCATTGCTGGCGGCTACCCAAACATGTGCATTAACCCAGAATAACCCTTCACCTTTTCTATAAGGTGACGTCACAGTTTCTAAACCGCGATTTAAAGAATGACGCGCGAATATGTATAAAAGAGAATATTTATGTAGGTATGTATCATCCGTAAACATGCACCAATGTAGAATTTGATAACACATTGAGGCCATGTGGTTTCACAAGCACCGATTATTGCCCGAGTAACGATTTTGATATAAACTTTTAACTATTCTAATATAGGACTAGGTATTCAAAATGAGTATTATTTTATTCATAGGTATGCAGATTTAAAATCGGAGATCTTTGTAATGAAAATCGCGTCAAAATTTGTTCAATACATTTACGTCGACATATCATCTTAATTATTGCTGATACACTTTGTAAACAGTCATAGTAGTGCGCGTTTAAACTAAAGGCGAGGCAGTGCGTTAATTTCTCGGTAATTTTCTAAGATATTATTACCTTGCCCCAGAACCCAATAACAAACATCTCAGTAACGTCATAATTATAGATAAATAATTATGACGTTATTCAGATGTTTTAATGAAAAACTATACAAACGAACCAATATGTATTCCAAATTAACAATTAAAAATAATGTAATAAGTTTTACTAACTATCAACCGACATTTTAACGTTTTTTTTTTCGAATTTTATGACAGTATAACATTTTCAACTGACAACCGCAATTAAGGAAGCGCATTTGAATCTAAATCAAAGTAAAAGTAATCGATTATCAAGTAATATAATCGTCTATTATCAAACAAACTACTCAATCCAATTTAACATTGTTATACTTTGAGGCAAAAATCTTAACAATTGATTATTACTGGCGATTGATTTATTATTGATCAATTTCCGAATCGATTTTTCAGACATTCAGTAGGTATTACCTATAGATTTTTTAATTTATAATACTGAATGTCTGAAAAATCGATGTTTACCTCACAAACAAATATATAGGTACTATTGATTAATGTGGAAAAAATGTAGATTTACGTATCGTCGTCGTCTTCTTGCGTGAAATTGCGTGATATAAATTAAATGGAGATATAGGTATAGCTGATTTCATTGACTTGATTCTAAGCGGTTTGTGTATTAACTTGTATAAGAGGTCTTCTTAGCTTGATTGTTTTGATCGTTTCCAAATCGGCCTAATGACCCAAAGCTACGAACTGATACTGAACATACGAGCACGTCTGACCTACTTTTTAGTATTCGTTCAACAATTGGATAATATATACAATTGAACTTATATCAGTACATAATATTGTCTACCTACTGTATATAGCAAGATGATATGTCACCTCCAGCAGTCAGGCATTCAAAAAAGCGCATTATTTTGTGCTATACAAATTTATATTACACCTTGAAAAATTAGAACGATAATTGCAAAAGTCCCGGACCTGAACTCACTATCGACCTTTAATTTAGGCCTCAATTAGTAAATCAAAACTGAAATTATAATTCGACATTATAAGTATATTACGCAATAAATTTAAAAAAATATATATTATTTTGACAATGAATCACAAATTATATTTCTGTTTACTGAGTACCTAATTAAAAATTAAAATATACTACTAGTACATAATTGTAGCTATACATATATTAATAGTATAATTCAATTAGTGTATAGACAGTTTAATAAAAAACTGAACAATTAAATATAATTATTAAGTAAATACCTAGTTGGTGCTACATGTCGGCCAAAAATATATAAAACGCTCTATACTCTGTTACGTTTATTAAACTCAAAATTAATTAACCCATTTTATATAGTTTATTTTTATTATTATCCTCATTAATGACGGTCATTACGATCACCCGATGTGACGTTTTAGTTTCAGTCAGTTCGAGTCCGACATAATCACGTCAACCGATTTTGGTTGAGGTGATTATGTATAACAAGTATTTAATTAGTTTTGAAAAGTCTAGATGTGAGGATCTGGTGTCTGAGGTAGGTTAGTTCCTGTATTACAGATTCACCAGATTCAATCTATATTATAGATGACGTCTCCACTCTGTACCCGTAATATATGTAGTGCGTCTCGCCAATCACTTACATAGTTGCCATCATTATCATACCTACTACATCGCTGCGGATCCACGTGTACCTATTCAATTTTGTAGTCTACTTTGCCCAAGCGCTGTAAATCGACCTTGAACCGTGAACGAAATAGATTCATATTGGTTTCAATGATGAAAGCTATCTGTTTTACATACATACGCTCACGCCCATAATCCCCGAAGGGATAGGCAGAGATGTACAAGACGTAATAGAGGGCGAGCTTATTGCCGGCAATCTATATTAATCTTAATCGGGCAATTTATAAAAAAATGGGTATACCGAAAATAAATACCTAACCGAAAATGTTGCAGTAAAATAAATTTGGAAATAAAAAATGACTCGATTCCTTGCTATGTGAAGTAAATCGTAAAGATATTAATTACGTGCTTAGCCGCACAAGCCTGACGTTACCGTCTAGGAGAGTATCAAACGGACGGCTATCTGTTTTAAGGCTAATGATATATCTATGCGGTTACGTTTTATGCAAAACCAAGAAAATCTCCATATTAGATTACTGTCCAGTCGTGTCTGTGGCTTTCGATAAAATTAAATGGTCATTGTGTATAATGCTTCCTTGGTCCAACTTCTTTCATGTAACAATATTACGCGTTGTTGTGACTTAATCGCTAAGATATTGGACCTCACTCAATAAAGAAGAAATTCACGCGGCAATTTTAATTAAAAGTACAGCGGGAACGGGCTCTGATTTCAAGCAGGCGGAAAAGAATATGACGAAGCTTATACGTACGACGAACCTATTATCGTTATAGTAAATTTGTGGAACGTTATGCCATCTATCGGTGAATAGATGAATTAAATGATGATTTAACACCATCAAGACTCAAGAGTCTAGTTATTTAGTACCAAGTAGTGTGGCTAGTACGTAACAGATGGCGGTATCCTTAAAATTGTTACTTTACTCCGAAAAGTCTCAGCAGCACTTGTATGGTATGAATTATTATGAACTTATATAAAAAAGATGTGCCTTTTTTTAGATTAGTGGTATGACCTTCGCTACCTTTCTTCATTCCAGTGCCGATACAGTTCGCATCCAAAACTTTCACTTTCGAGCCCAAGGCACACTCTTCGCTCGCTCTCCAGTCCTCCTTTCATAACCTTTCATAATTTGGTTGGTTAAACTTTTAGGCTAAATTTAGGTACCTACACATAAGCGAACGAAAATGTAGGTACAAAGCATAATGAACTTTATGATATTTGATATACGATCATAATTAAATGAATTCTTGATAATACGCGACGATACGCGCTACCTTTTGACTCAATTTAGTTTGTATGTTATGCACTTAGCATAAAGTTCATTATGCTTTGTACTTACAATTTTTTGGCATTCTGGCGCCATGTAAATTGAACCTTACGGAAACTACTGATACTGACTTCTTCCAGCTTCGGTAGCTTAGTGGTTAAGGACTCAGCTTTGCGGTTGAAAGGTCGGGGTTAGAATCCTGGTCAATAATCAGACTACCGACGTGTACCCAGACCTAATGAAAGCAATTTAATTTACTTGTTTTTTTAACATCAGACTGATAATATACAGTCCAGACAACCTCAGAAGCATGACTCGAGTCAACAAATAGTGCCCGGAATGCGGGTATAGGCTCACCCCTTATTATGTGGGACCAAAGGCAATAGTTGACGTCATGTATTGTGGGTGTTATTTCACCTCTGCGTGCCCCGGAAGGATATAGCCGTGAACTTTATGCATGTATAAATTATTTTACATGCGAAATTCTCAAGTTGATGTCGGTTTTTGTGACTTTTAGTCATAAGTATCTTCGCTTTAATCAAACGAATGCGATCAAACAAAGATACAATTTTGAGTCTAACTAACCTTTCAAATCGTATTATAATATGTTCAGTAATTTTAAATAGATCCCGAACGAACAGACAAAAGACTTCCAAAAAAAAATGATTTACAGATAACAACACTTAACACTCCTGTACAATTATATAAATATTCTAATAAATATTCTAGGACAATCTACACAACGCCACCTAGACCCATGGTAAGCATAGTTTAACTAGCTTATGTTACGGGTTCTAGAATGCGGATAAACATACATAGATACTTTTTTTTTTTGTAAATACCTACATATTATACATAGAAACACCCAGACCAATGCAAATATTTATATTCAAGCCCACAAAGATTTGCACTGAGTGGGAATCGAACCCGCACCTCCTGCGTAGCAGTCGCGTTCACTACCGCCACGCCACGGAGTTCTATATAACAGTAGGTAGGTATACAGATATGGATTTCATGACTGATATCCAGTGGATTTGTATCCCCACAGGTACCTACCCCTATCCCCCTTCCCTGGCCGTAGATATGTTGGACTCGAACTGACTGCCTAAAGTATTTTTGCTAGTATTAAATAGCAAAAAGAAAATCTGGCCAGAGCAGAGGTTTGCATATACCTACTATTTTTTTACATGCGCGAAATCCCCACGGATATATCTACGTAAACATGATGGAAATTATATTAATCTCTGTATAAATTAATCAATATAATCATACCTACCATAAATTCGATCCTAGTTCATCATAGTAGCAGTAGAGAACCGGTCATAGTGTATTTTTAGTTTTACAAAAAATATGTTGTTCATACATAAACTAATTGGATTTGAAATAATAAAAACCGTGGAATTCAACAGTTGTTTGCAAAAACAGTTGATAAAGATAAAAACACACGAAATTATCTGTTTTGTAGATTTACCTCTAGCAATATGAAGACTAATCATTCTAACAAAGAAAAATATATGAAAAAAATAAAAAAAAAATAAAAAGAATTCGAAACCCCACCAAGATCCTCCCTGGGTTAAGAAGTAGGGCTGTCAGAACGAGTGCGACGCCCGTGATGTTGCACACATTCAAGACCACGTACGTTTTAGTCGGTTCGAGTCCGACATAACTACTCACCGACTCCGGTGAGATTGGTGACACCCGTAAAGATATTGCGGGACGGGAGATGCCGTCATGTCTTACCTTCGTTAAAGAAATTAGCCTAATCCACTACTGGACATAGGTTGACATACATCTCATCATACATCTCTCTCAAAGGCTTTGGCCTACTGTTCCGACGGTTGGTATAGTGCACGGCATCTAACTTGGCAAGGTTTTGTAGAAGTTGAGGTAAGTTTGCGCATCGTACACTTAGAGGCACAAAAAGTGCTTGTCATTATTCTATTCATTCACCAGAATGTCATCATTTATTTTGAATCATGTCTGCTTTACCGCAAAAGAGACCCAAAAATCGTCTATTTCTAGTTTTTCTTCTCTTGAAATGTTTTTTTTTTAAAGAATATTAGCAACCGAAGTTACTAATATTCCTTTTAACCCCTCCAGCTAAGCTCAATGGCTTGTGTTAGGAGTGGGTTCACGTCGGTAGTGGAATGGCCAGGTTCGAACCCGGGACCTCTCGATCGTAAGGCCGACACCTTAACCACTAAGCTACCGCCGCTATATTGTCTGCGTTTTCTGTTCGTCGCCTCCCACGATACATTTGGACGAGACAGGGTGGTGAATATTATTTCTCCATCAGCATCGGTAGTTGTACAGCACATGTAGCTAAGTACTATAGTTATTATTCATATCCAATTCTCATGTTTCGAACGAATATCCGTTCACTAAAACCATTTGGAGCAAGTCGGTAACATTCCGATACCTTGAGTGCGCTACGCTCTAATAGACATACGAATAATTTTGTGACCTGATTGTCATTCATAGCAACTTTCTTGAATCCTACCCACATCTATAAAATATAATATGCCACTAATACTTACTGTAATTCATATTATCTGTAGTAAAATTCGACGGTTGTTAGCGCGGCAATAGTTGCCGAGTGGAAACAAAACTTCATGCTCAATATAAGTAAATGTTGACTAGCTTAATCTCAGTTACGTGTTTGAACGCACGCCGCAACGTTGTTCAGTGAATCAAATCGTTTCAAATAAGTGAAGTTTCAATTGTTTTCATATCAGTTAATAAACATGGGGAAAAGTGAGTAGATGATTTCATTTATTTCTGTTCGAATTCTTATTAAAGAAGTGTGTTTAATAGTTTAATTTGTACCTATATTTTTGAGAATATAGATTTTTAGAACTATAAAATAAATAGGACAATATTTATACCTATCGATAATTCGTTCACAGAAAATTTCCGCATGAATATTTGGAAAAACAAATTGTGACAAGAAACTACTCGTCCCAGTTTTCGTCCTGACCCCTAATCTGCTTCTGACTTTGACCTATTTAGTTAGAACGTGCTTGGTCTAGTTAAGTTTCTTTTGCAACGCGTGTGGCCAAAACCACAGACAAGTTAAACTTACTTTAAATATTTTGAACAATATCACAAAGAAGGTGTTAAGCATTATTTCAAGTTCATCATTTTACAAAAGTCTATCAATTATTTAACTATATACTGCCAACATCGACATAAACCATTGTTTCCTATATACCTTATAAGTATTAGTGGTTGGACACATTCAACAAACACATTACAGGTGTACCACTTTAATAAGTCGCATCGGTAAAATTCGTCTGCGCAGAAGAGAGCAAGCTTACGCCGATTAGTTACGATTGCTAACGCTGTTGAAACGCCGACTTTATTGCATTACGTTAAGATTGAAAATGCAATAAATTCAGAGAGTAGTGCTATCTCGCTCATTGTAGGTGTACACTTGTTAGCAAATAAAGTGTACCAATGATTTTATTTTATAATTTTTATATTATGAAACATTTTTTATAAAACATCAGTTTATAAAATGAATATCGTATAATGTAACGAAAAAATTGCCGTATTTAATAACGAAATGTTAATTATGATCAACCTATTAATGAACCAATTCATCCTGTGAGGGTTTATAGAACAGCAATTGCTTTTTATGATGAATGGCGCTACCATTTGATTTAACGTACCTAATATCTACCGAATCGAACTTTTTTCTTGCATTGATGAACATTTTTTTTCGTCAAAGCAAATTCTCACACGAATTAGAGCCGCCACCAAGGTATTCCTTTCTTTGGGAATCTGAAAGTCGGTCTGGCACTAGTTTATAGCTCCGTTGCGATCGATTATTTTTCGTTAATTATTGTCGAAACTGTTTTTCTTGAGACTCCTGTCCTGTAGCGCGTGCTGTAAGTACGGTTCATCACTGCTTGAAAATGATCCATAGTAGGTAAATACTTTGTCTTTTGATTTAATTAATTCATTTTGCATTAATTGATGCCCATTATATACAATTCCCCTACTCTGGCCTTTTAAAGATCTATTTCTTTTAAGTAAAGATATAATATGTAAAAATGTTCACGTTTTTTGTCTCGAAGTGTACGTTGCGGTGAAAAGACGTATATTCCACTAGCAGTACAATTCGCGACTGACGCGGTACCGCGATGCTGCGGGCATCGAACTTGGCGCGCAGGCCGCAACCAATTACAGAGGGCCACGTTCCCGCGTCAATGATGAGCGTTGTGATTGGTTAATATTGTTTCGCGCGTTTCGAAAATGAGACTTCTGCGCAGGTACATCGGTGTAACTTATAAACGTGGTACTACTTTACCTATATGTAACGTATGGTCCTCAGAATATAAGTATTTGTCTACTTTATGTTTAGAACAAAAATTAGGCCACGGGTCCTGAATGAGGCGGGACTATGAATTATTTTGAATTTCATATTTAGAACGGGACGCAGGAAATAGCATACAGAAATGAGTTCATGACAGCTGATAAGTATAAAGCGCGCCTTTTTGTAATT
The DNA here is from genome assembly GCA_963691645.1 of Pelosia muscerda. Taxonomy (NCBI): domain Eukaryota; kingdom Metazoa; phylum Arthropoda; class Insecta; order Lepidoptera; family Erebidae; genus Pelosia; species Pelosia muscerda. The sequence continues at coordinate 15,365,416 of OY829100.1, forward strand.
TTTTAATTTTTCAACAGCGACCAACAGTGGTGCAAAGTAGTGATCTTATATCAATTTCATTTTTCGTTCCCTCAGACCCTTTGAGTCTGAGTTTATCCATAAAATCTGGTAGAGTTGAACCTGAAATTGAACCTTGATGAATGATAATTGACACGCACATAAAGGAAATTTCTTTGTGTGCGTGTCAATTATGATATATCAAGGTTAATTTTTTAAGTAAACTAAAATTTTTGAGTTCCCAATCTGGGCCTCGATTCTACTAATTGTATACCATTGCCAAAGAACTGAGATTACGAAAACTACTATTTAATTTTGGACTCTATTTTGCACTGTTAAAGTTCAATACTAATGGCATTGTGTAGAGTAAATGTTTCATTTTGAACTTTAACACAACGAAAATTATACCGAAAACGTTAAGGCAGTTTTTGTGATCTCAGTCGTGTGACTATGGTTAAAAATCAGTAGAATCGAGGTCCTGAACATCCGACCCAGATGTTTTTAGAAACTGTATTGCCATAGTAAATACTTAACTAATAATAGCTTCAGATCTTATCACGCATGTTTATGCACAACTTGATTGATTTGTATCTATTTTGTAATCATGAAATAATTTTCAAGTGCATTGTCTTACGAATTGCGGATTTAAAATATTTACTATTGAATTGAACGGGATATTTACGCAGTTTGCAAATTTTTTAGGTGAGATAGCAGCGAACATTATATCTTCCACCCCGGCAGACGCATGGCCCTCTCTTTCGAGAAGACCCCCTTCGAATTTATTTGGTTCTGGAATTGATTAATATTATACCTAGTTGTATTTTAGCTTATTTACAGTCTAATAAATAGTTATCTTAAATATTCTGATAACGATAAACTGCCAGTGTTCAACAAAATTAACATAGCTAACTAAACATATTTTTCTAGTACATAATATATGTGTGAGGCTTATTTTTTTATCTAGGATACGTCAATTTGATATCTAGGATACTTTAATTTTCTTCTTCTATTCTATTATATTAGTTATAGCCTATTTTCTTTCTTTAAAACCAAATGAACTACATTATATATAATGAAAAAGATACTTCTAATTCCATTCCAGTATCCAGTCTTTTCGCTTGAGTTCTAGTGATTTTTAATGAAACAAAGGCAACAAAATTTAATTTATTTACCTACATGTCTTTTGAGAATATTAATATCAGGATATTTACGAAAGTAATGTTTGGAGTTTCCAATATTTCGACTCTGTGGCAGGCGTGTGATCTTCTTTCCCTTCTTCCCCAAGTTTCTCTACGATCATGGCGCTTGCGGCAGTGCCAAAATATTAGAAACTCTCAACAATATCTACATGGTCAATATCTTGATATCTCTGACAGTAAGCGCAGTTTACTGTTGCCATATCGAAAGTTTTTTGATCCTTCTTTTATTTAGAGTTTTCCGAAAGTGTGGGTAGTACCTACATTGTGCAACGTTTTATTAACAAATAATAAGAGGTATTATTATTCTTAGATAGTATCTGTGAGGACATAATAAAGCCTAAGGTTATATTTTAGGAAACGAATTAAATTACTGACCTTAAACTTACTAAGCATGACCTTTTGTATAAATTTTAATAAAATTGTAATTTGCAATTTTATAATTAATTTTAATATTTTGATATGGAGGTTGCAAATAGCGTGATGCAACACTTAACAGAAAGGGGGGTGAAAATTTTGCATAAAATATTAGTCGAGCATTGGGTCATTATAGCGAAGCGATAAATTGCTTGTGCAGCCTTATTCCATAATAATATAGTTATACCAGTAAAATTGCCCTCATGTTTGAACATGTTGGCGCGTACATAGAATAAAGATTGATGCTTCATAATTCATAACAAAACTTTTGGACCCGTTTGCCACGTGGTCTGCACTGACCCTAACATACATTTAGGCACTCACATGTACATATGGCAATCTATTAGTCTCTTGCAGTCCACTGCTGGACATAGATCATCCGCCCTCCGCATCTAGTCTGTGCGCCGGGACTAACGCAAGGATGATGATGATATTGTGTTGTTGTTTTGTTTGATTTGTGGTTTTAATGGTCGAAAAATTTGTTATAAATCATTCTCTGAACCCAGTTGGGGCCTTCTTTCCAGTCTAACTGTGATGCGGCTAAACTTAGATATTTTCCGTGAAGCGACTGCCATCTCCCTCCACAACTAATTGTCCAATGACCAATGGCGATATCGAAGTTCCAAGTTAGACTGGTTGGATTTTTGAGGGCTCCAACTACCCGTAGCACGACCAGATCAATGCAAACTGCCATATTCATTCATACAACTTTATGCACTGAGCGAGGATCGAACCCGTACCCTGTGCGTAGCAGTCGCGTGCACTAACGCCACGCTACGGAAATATTTAAATAATCATATTAATATAAAAAAACTTGCGTAACGCTTAGGTTCACAGAAAAATGAAGTACCTATCGTGTATTTCGTACTTAGATTATAAAAGACTGTTACTTGTGTTTGCAAGTTTTATTGCTATATTGATATTCGTATTGCAAGAACCCAAATGAACTACTCAGATTCAAAAATGTAACTCAGATTTCTTTCGTTTCAGTATCACAGCATATGCTGACCGACTTGGATAAGATACCCGGTATACAATTGGGCGACTTCTACCTGCAGTTCGAGCTCGATGAACCAAGAGAGTCGGTGAGGGAGATTGCGAGGAAGGAGCTCAGAGAAACGCCCGAAATTGTTGATGCTGCCATTGATGAGTTGCAAAGACTGCTTGCAGGTATGCCTACACTTTAAAAAATTTTGCTAATTTAACCAATATTGAAAAGTTTTTCGCCGTGTTGCTTGAGCGAGAGGAAGAACCCATATTATCTCTTCCTATGGGTTTTGTAGGAAGCAGCTAAGAGTTGTTCTCAATCCGACAGTAAAGTTCCCGTATGACGACATTAGGTTCACCCCCCATTACGTGGGAGTGGAAATCATAGTTGAGGTATACGAGTTAATATACCCCTGCCTACCCTTTTCAGGACTTCCAGGCATGAATATATATGTATGAATGTAATACGCCTCACTCTCAGATAATATAAATGTAATTATACAACCAATTCTTAGTAGGAATGATGCCTATAGTCGTAGCACACTATGATGGCCGTTTTGACACGACTGGTTCCAAAGACCCGGGCTCCATAGGCCCGAGAGTTACGGATAAGAGAAACAATAATAATATTTTATTGCATCAGAATATAGAATAAACAAAACATAACCTAACTCACGTCTATATCCCCGAAGGGGTAGGCAGAGGTGCTAGCACCCACATTTCGCCAATTTATGTTTAGGTCCCAATGTAATAGATGTCGAGCCTATTGCCATTAACCTTCCATTAGACATTAGAATGAATACATTACAAAATATGTAGATATTATGTAGAAAAAAGTATTGTGTATAATAATGTAACAATACTTTTAAAAATATTCTGTAAAAATTACAATTCTGACTCCTGACCTAAGTTTCAAACCTGTATGACGGAAGTCTGCGTAGTCTCAAACCAATACAAACAGTGTTCTTTAGATACCTTATGTCCACAGTACACAATGATGGGCCATGCTCTGGAATGCCCAACCGTGGAGTATCATCGTATAGGTAATCATAGTGCATGACTCATTGCTACGCCTGCGGTACGAATACTTCGAAATGGGCCAAAGAACCAAAACCATCCTGAAGATAATTGTGGTGCCAATGACCGCACTACGATCAGAGGCTCTGCTCCCTAGGCAAGTGGCCAATCGTTGATCGTCATGTTGTTCAATGTATGGTTTGATATCATACATTGGCATACCTCAAAATGACGATCGAATTGACGGCTCTGGTGTTTAAGTGCTTATGACAATCGTCAACGAATGTCATAAACGTCAACCCCATACATTGAATATTCTATTCTATTCCTCTAGGCATAATGATAACAAGACAATCGAACATTACTTTATTATTATATTACTTATTACTGATAGGTATGTACATGAATATCTGGTCTTCATCTCCTCAAAGTCACCTCATAATACATAGGTACTTAACCTAACAAATATTACTTAGTCGAGCTTCAAGACTTGTCAAATATTTTCGCGCTGACAGACAAATATTAACTGCAAATCTACACGTACATGCATATAATTACTTACTTGTACTATGTTTGTAGATGTGGTTGATTTGAATAAAAGTCACATTAAAAATGATTTTCATGTATCCGTATCCGTGCTATGTTATTACTAACTATTGATAGCTAGATAGCGATCCTTTCATAAAACATCGTATATATACCGGCATATATTATGACTCATAGCTCCTAGGGAAACGGATTGTTTTAATACCACCAGTTTTATAGATGCTATTTGAATCATCTATTTCAGATACTAAGGCCTAGGTACTTCTACTATTACTACAAAGAAAAGGTACGTCGGAGCACACACCATACAATTTATGAATGCAATTCTCAAAATATACCCAAAAACGCGCATATATATGGAGTACATTTTAATATTTAATAATAATAACCTTGTGTTGTGTTTCCGGCGGTGAGTAGGGTAGGTTTTGTGTTGCCGGTGGGAAGACCGAGGAACCCTTCTTTGTCTTCTGCACTGACAGCATAGAGACTCTCTTAACCTTCACCCCTCCCCCTTTCCCCTTTCCCCCTTTTCTCTATATGGTTGGCAACACGAATGTGACGCCCCTGTTGTTGCAAACGTCCAAAGGCTAGAGTAACCACATTCCATAAGGTGGGCCGCGGGCTTGTCTGCCACCTAAATGTTATAAAAAATGCCATGCCATTAACCATACAACCAATCACTGCTGGACATAGGCCTCTTACAATGTTAGGAGGCTTACCCTTACTGTTTCCACGTGGACCAGACCATTTGGTACAGGGTTTTATTTCGAGTTAATAGGTAGACACAATTTCCATCATCTACATCTAAACTAATATTGTAAAGAGGAAAGATTTGTTTATTTGTTTGTAACAAATAGGCTCTGTAAATACCCGATACCGATAACCGATTTCAATAATTCTTTCACCTATAAAAAACTACAATATCTCGGAGTAACATAGGGTATATATCATCACGCTGCCATCCAACGGAGCGGAGCAATAATCATAAATGTCAATAGATCCGGTAGATTTCTGTACATTAGCGCTGGCGGAGTAATAGTATAGAGAGGCAAGTAGAGAATCAAGTGGAGTCGTATAACGCGATAATCAACATCCACGCGGGCGGAGCCGCATGCAACAGCTAGTATTCAGTAAAACCAATAATTAAACTAAACAAACGCTTTAAGAATGTAAATTGTTCTTTGGTATTACAGCAGTTTTTTACAACCTTGTTGCAAATTTATGTGAATGACCTGAGAGGGTTAAAATTTGTGTACAAATAGATGACACCATTGCGCGTGTCGTCTTTTGTTTGATCAGTAATTTTGAAACAGGTGTGAACAATTAACTTGTGCAATGAAACCTTCAGAGGTAAATCATACTATCATTATTTTTTGAAAACGTTTATTAAATCAATTAGTATGTACGAATATATATATTTCGTAAATGATAAATACTTGCTAATGATTTGTCTTCATATCCGCCTTTTAACGCGGAAACTTACGTCTGATGTAACGTGTAAGTAATGTATAGTACAGTCACCTGCAATTATATGTATACACTTTGGAACCTTGTCACAATAATAAATGACAAGTCAACATTATGACATGAAACGGTAAACTTCGACAAGTTAAATGTGAAAAAGTTCTAAAACATACAGGGTGGAGTTTATACCATTTTTTGTAAATAATTTAGGATTTCATTGTTTCCTTTCATTTAATTTATGAAGTTTGTTAGAGAGATTTCATCCTTATAATTGACCCTAACGATCGATGCAATAAAAGTACAGGGTGCAACTTTTACAGATTTTAGTCGGTTTGATTACTGGGTGCGGCAAGCGAATTTTGAAAAATCATTGAATGCAGTTTTGTTTCTTTTCAAAAATAAAGGAATGTTTCCTTTGAGTAAAATTTTCTAGCTACAGTATTAAGTGTACTTCACCTTCAGGTGGCATTACAAAATTCCACCCTGTATACATATTATTGCAGGTGACTGTACATACGAACGTAAATGATAGTGTTCGGAAGGTACAGTGTGGAAGGTAATACATAGGTAGTTATAGAAGACAATGCAATTTTTCGTAGGGAATCCCTACATATCGTGAAGGTCACGGTGACCTAGCGGTAATGACGCACGTGAACCGATGATAACCGTAATTAACTTACCTTTCCATGATACTGTCTGTTTACGTTAATATTACACATTGAAATAAAGCTATATTTATTGTTTTATTATATTGTACTAGCTGACACGCGCAACTTCGTCTGCGTCACCCCGTTTTTGCAACATTTGTCACTTCTGCTCCGCACCAGTTGGTTGTAGCATGACATATAAACCTTCCTCTTCAATCACTCTATCTATTAAAAAACCGCATCAAAATCCGTTGTGGAGTTTTAAACATTGTATACATAGGGACATAGATAAGATAAGATAAGATAAGATAAGATAAGATAATATTTATTTGCAAAAACATGTGTACATATAATATACATAGTCAAGTGCTTATTATATAGGTCTTAAGCTTCGATTGGAAACAACATGTTTTACCATTGAGTGGTGTACAAATTATTAACTTTAAGTCATCACATCTACATTATATATCAGTCATCCAGTTACAAACAAAAGTCAATCCTACAGGGTCATGTCCTCAAGAAAATCCTTAATACTATAGTAGCACTTCTCAGTCAACAATCTTTTGAGCGCCCACTTAAAACGATTGTTGTTCAAATTTTTTATATTTTTGGGAATTTTATTGTAGATTAATGGAGCCATGCATATCACACTTTTATGTAATAGGGCAGTATTAGCAGGATGGACACATAGCCTGTTATTATCGCGACGATTACGCACAACTTTATCCATTAATCTTGGAAACAGGTGTGGGTTATACCTGGTAAACAGTGCTACCTCTAGTATGTATATGCCGGGGAGTGTCAGAATATTGTGCTCTTTAAAAAATGGCCCACAACTGTCAGTGCTCTCAATACCAAACATGGCACGGATGCAACGCTTTTGCATTTTAAAGACCATGTCATTGTTAGTTGCATTACCCCAAAAAATTACACCATATCGAAGTACTGACTCCACTAAACCATGGTATGCTGACAGTAATATATAGGGACAGAGAAAGCGACTTTGTTTTATACTATGTAGTGATTGTATGTATTGTATTAGATTAATGTGTATTATATTTATTAAGGATTACTGAAGTTTGGCAAAAAACGTTTCCCAAAGTGACACTTGCCAAAGTATGTTTCCCAAATTTTCATTTGGCAAAAAAACACTTGGCAAAACCATCTTTTCGCAATTTTGCAGTTAGCAAAACTACTTTTAGCAATTTATTGTTTAGCAAATAATTACATGGCAATGTTTCATTTTACCAAATATTATGTAGTCAAAATGGTTTGGCAAAGTAATAAAGTAAAAAGTAAAAAATAGTCAAAAAGCTCGGCTCGCGCTCTGTTGGGATCACAGTTCTAACCTAACCTAACCAACTTTTCTAGCAGTTCAAATCTAACCTACGTAACTACAATGTTTCACCCATATTAAAATTTGAACGAACTTCCTTTGGAATATATTTTTTTACGAAATAAAGCATTTGCTTAATGCATTTTTGACTAAATGAAATTTGACCAAGTAAAAATTTGCCAAATGAATATTTGACCAAGTGAATAAAATGCGAAATGTAAATTTGCTAAGCATTCTTTTGGGAAATGAAACTTTGCGATAAGTTTTTTGGGAAGTGAAATTTGACGAAACATATTTTGCCAAACGGCAGGACCCCATTTATTAAGTGTTATCGACCGACGTTTTGGTTACTTTTCAGCAGCCATAATGAAAACTGAATTATGAATAAAAAAAATTATTTTAACAGTCGCGCGAACCCATAGCGCGAATCGGGCGCCCTTGGTTTAAAAGGTCGGTTATATTTGCGGGCTGAGGGTGACGGGTGAAGCCGCCTGTCACCCTAGCAGAAGCAGGTCCCATAACTGGGGACTACATGGGAACACTGTGGTCCCCACATCCGAAGGAGAGATGTAGGTTATTTTATCGATTTAGGTGATGCCGACTATTGAACTACAAAATAGTAAAAATGACATTTCTAACAAGTTGACTTACCAATATTTAATTTAAAGGACGTGGTTCGAAAACTGTAAAGTTAAAGTACATGCTTAATCATCTTGAAGTTGATAATATTATCAAATTGATTAAACCAAACACATCACATCTGGGTTTCAATGAATTACTTAATTCTTTATCTTTATTCACACAATTACGATAAGAAAATGTAAGACCATCCTAACGTAGAACAAAGAAATTGTATGAATCATTCACAGAAAATAATTATTCTAAAATAATAGTTTGGACTGATATTACTTTTTAGATAGTAATTTTTTTGAACTTCTCAGAGAATTTAGACAAATTTTTAGACAAAAATTTAGAAAAAGTGACATTCTATTAGCGAAGACGCCAGTGGTATTGCTTAGTAAAGTGTGGCATAGACATGAACCAAATATAAATGAAATTCACTTATATTTTTTATTATCACGTTGGTGGATTTTTTATACATTTCCCAATCAAAAGTATTCCGTCTGATACTCTCCAAGACGTCAATTGGTAGTGCTGGAGCGGCTAAACACGTAATTAATTTCCTTGCGATTTACACCGCATATATTTTTTATCCAAATTTACTTAGCTGCAACATTTTTGGTTAGGAACCTATTTTCGGCATACCCATCAAAGTGCGGCAATAGTGCGGCAATAGGCTCGCCTCCTATTACATGGGACCGAAAATTGTAGTTGGCGAAATGTAGGTGTTTAATACACCTCTGCCTACTCCTTCAGCGATTACGGGCGTGATCATATGTCATGTCTATAGTCTTTAAAGTATTAAATTAAATGAAATCGCGTTGTGTGAATAAAACGAAATAATTAATTCTATTTTATTTAATTTTTCACTTTAAGTTTATGTGATAAACTCTAAAATTCAATGGCAGTTTTCATAATCTCAGTGGTTTGACAATTAGTAGAATCGGGTCCCTTATAAGCATACCTAATAGCTAAGAAGTTTTTAAATTATTTTAAATGCGCTGTGATCTGTGTTTAACATTTTTTTATAAAAAAAAGTATATATTTTTGAACATAGTTAACATATACCGATCGTATGATATTAATAGATTATAATTACTGCTGCTAACAATAGATCAATTATGATGTAAGACAACTCGACCAAAGATTAGGAAAACAATACGTTACTAATATAGGCACAACCAATTAGCATAATACGATCTGTAAACTTGTCCTTCAACTTATGAACAAATTGAATTAAGTGTCTTGGTAGCCAACTATAATTCTTTATAATATCAACTATCACTTTTTTTTTAAATATTAGCAACCGAACTTACTAATATTCCCTCCAGTTAATCTTAATGACTTGTGTTACGAGTGGGTTCACATCGGTAGTATAATCGGTCAGGGTTCGAACCTGGAACCTCTCGATCGTAAAATCCTTAACCATTAAGCTACCGAAGTTTTACATGGTCGTTATCACTAAACTTACTAATTAATATTTACCGTATATTGTTTTGAAAGTCCAATATTTCAGCACTATTTGGCAACGAATCCGTGATTTCCTAAAATTTTTATCCTACGCCCATTCGCCCCTTCAATATTTTAGGCTACCACTCGTCCCCTAGGTAGATCTTTATTTGTTTGTAATCATTATCTAGGAGAAAACAACACCATGGTAAAAAGTCCGTTAAATCCGATAGTTCTTAATCATTCTGTATAATTAAACTAGCTGACCCGCGCGACTTCGTCTGCGTCACCCCGTTATTGCAACATTTTTCATTCCTGCTCCGCACCTGTTAGTCGTAGCATGATGTTATATACATATAAACCTTCCTCTTTAATCATTCTATCTATTGAAACAAACCGCATCAAAATCCGTAGCGTAGTTCTAAAGATTTAAGCATACAAAGGGACAAGAAAAATAGGGACAGAGAACGCGACTTTATTTTACACCATGTAGTGATAGTTAGATTAGGTTAGGTTAGCATTTTATTTTATTATTAATCATTGTTATTTATTAATCCAAGATTATTGTGCACTATGTACCCGGAAAGTCAAATACTTTTTTAATATACCTACCTGTTATTGAAATTCGTTTATTCGTAAACATATTTTGGCGAATCATTTATCAATTAAAATTTTACATCTGTAACTAACATTAATAAATATTCTATGACGGTAGAGATGGCGCAGTGGTCTAAGTTCGTATTTTAGACGATGAAGGTACATTATTCCAGTATATTACTTATGTGTAGCCTACCTGCAACCAAGCGCGAAGTCGTAAATACATGTTATTATTTGAGTAGGTACATAGGTAAACATTAGACAAATTTAAATGAAAAAGGCACAGAGATTGACCATTTCCAACATTAACACAAGGATACTTACTTTACATTCTGGTTTGGTGACTCATATCCTGGTGTCAGCACATGTATTGTCTTCTTCCTAACATCTTGAATCCTTTAAACGGAACTTGAAAAGACATCTGATGAGACCATCAAGCTGAGGGCTACAATTGTAACATAACTGGTGTTTGTAATCTCTCTCGTGAATTTTCGCCTTCTGCTTATAATTCAGGCGATGAGGTCATATTGACGTGCCCTATATAAAAAATACCCAGGGAACTGGAAAAGCCCGATTCGACTAATATTTAACCATAGTCACAAGACTGAGATCACAAAAACTGCCATGACAGCTTTTATCATTTCATTCACTCTACAGAATGACATTTTTTGGAATCTCTTGGAATCCTTGAAAATGGTTGGTGCAAGACTTATGAGACCACACACCATCCAGTTTCAGTCAGTTCGCGGCACTAACTGCGGTGGAAAAACCCGAAGAGTTGTGCGCAAAAAAAGTACCTACTGTTTAAATGGTACCTGTATTTTTTTTGTTTGAAAAAACATCTAAATATTTTCTAAAAATATTATGCACATTTTGATTTTTTTGCTTTTATGAGCGCTTGCGCCTTCTGATTGATCACCAAAACCTAAGTAGTTTAATTGAATGACTACATGACCTTCAACAATCTAGTTAAACGATTCTCTGAATGACTTGGCTGGACTTGTTCAATCATTTTATTTGAAGGTCGACGTTTAATGACCTTGGGTATCTGGCTAATTTAATCAGATACTTGTGACATACACACAGATACACGGCTGTAAATTCCCGAAGGTTTTAGAAGAGGTGTAATAACATCCAGTGATATCCTCATAAACCTAAACATAAACTGACGAAATGTGGGTGCTCCTCTGCCTACTAAGAAACGAGCCTTTTACCGTCGAGTGGGCAAAACGGCCGTATGTATACTGGCGGATGAAAAATAGCCCCGTCCCTTATCTACAATCATTTATCTTCAATAGCGTAATATTTACAAATGAGTACTTATTTCAAAAGGAAGGTCAAGAGCCATAGGCCATCTTTACAGATTATTGTTGTGTTCAAGCATGGTATTAATTATTACTATTTCCTTTTTTCAGAAGACAAAGAGCTATTGGTACCCAACAACAACAGGGCTTGGCTGGTTAGATTTCTGCGACCCTGCAAGTTCTACCCAGAGAGCGCCTATGACTTGGTAACTATATAACTTTTACTTATTGCATTCTTTGTACACAGATTTTCTATATTGACTAAATAATTACCCTTACCATATGTCAGTAAAATATAAATGATTACAAAATAATACCAACCTGTTGAATAATAATAAAACATACGTACTGAAATCTAACGAGACTACAAAGAAAGTAGGTTCGAGTTTCCAATTGCCTCAGTAATACAACATGCTGGTACCTGGGCCGCCTACTACTTAGTGCATAGGTACCTATTATACGTCTTTTTGAACGAATTTCTCGCAATACTGCATAAAAGAACGTTTAAGGGGATTTGAGGAATTCTAGGCTACCGCGGGCAAAGTAGATTACATCAATATCAAGGAATTATTTGAAACTCCTGATCGACCTCTTATTTTTTTATATTTGGGTCTTCAAATTATCACATCACACATGATGTTAAGCTTGGGTGCGGTCAAGAGTGGCGGCCAATATAGCTGTTTTCCCTAGGATAGCGGTCCTTACTTTGATGGCCTCGACAGATGTTTTTTCTTTTCACACCCCGCCTAAAGGACCCGGGACTGTAGGAGGAAGGAAATACGTGAGCTAACAAAGCCTGTAATACTCTATTCGTCTCATTGTTCAGTCTTTGACAGATGAAGAGGACAGGATTTTTATTTTTAAATTCTATTCTGAATCTTTTTATTTTTATTTTCTAGATTAAACGATACTACGCCTTCAAACAGAAACATGCCAAGCTGTATGATGGACTGATTCCTAGTAAGGAGACCAATGTCTTCAATCAGAATGTGCTGACGGTGCTACCCACACGGGACCAGCACGGACGTCGAGTACTGGTGCTGGAGCTAGGAAGTATGTAACTAGTTAGATCATTTCTTTTATTACAGGACTCGTCAATTTGATTTTACCTCGGTGATGGTAGACTAGAGCCAAAGTCTCAGAAAGGGGGTCACTATAACACTACGTCGCATCTATATCTTATCAATTCGTAGCTATATTATTTTATATTAAAAAAAAGCTGATTTGTATTCTGACTATGAGCGCTGTGCCGACCGACAAGAGTATCAACCGTCTGATTTGGTCAGTTCACAACAGTCCCTACCAAGGTTCGCCGCCAACGCTCACGATGCAATCTCGCTCGCTCTCGACTCATGCTCTTTCTTTCTCTTTCTTTACATCGCCCCCCGCCACACCGCGCGCATCCTGGAACTCGTATAGCACTCGCATTCAAACTACAGTCCTTATAATTATACTCGATATTGTTATTGTGTTTTAGTTTTTATATTTCGAGCTTGCTCGACTTAAAATCCGGGAACCAAATGTGCACCCTTAATACTACTGACCCATTTTTATGAAATTTGGTATATCTAAAGATAAACTCGAACAAAAGTCAAAGATTATGTTCAATCGTGTTAACTGACATCCATCCACGTGAGATGAGCCGCGGACAACAGCTTGTTCATTTACCTGCTGATTTGCTTATTCATAATTTTCAGAGAAATGGAAACCTAGCAAGTGCGCACTAGACGAGGTATTCAAGGGTTGCGTGCTGTTCTTGGAGGCAGCCATGTTGGAGCCTGAGTCACAGATTTGCGGAGCTGTGGTCATTTTCGACATGGACGGCTTGTCTATGCAGCATGTTCTGCAGTTCACGCCTACCTTCGCCAGTAGAATTGTTGACTGGCTACAGGTATATTTTAATGTCAATAATTTGTCATATAGTAGATATTATGTCTTCCACGCATTGCGTAGTGAACTTAGATTTGGGTTTATTTCTCAGACCCTTAATAATTCTATTTCGAACATAAAAGTAGCTCAAATTGTACCTCATCACAATCCTCATAAAATCGCCTCTGGCCACGTGGTTCGACTGTATGGTTCGATCAATCGCACTACGTGAACTTTTTTCCAGTTGGTTCGATTTTACAATCTTGCCAGGAGAACTACTAAACATTAGGACCACGTAGTTCGACTCCACAGTCGAACCACCATTACCAATTCACCCGGTTCGATTCATCGAAATATATACCCTTTATAATCACGTGATTAGACCGCATGATTACAGAATAGGCAGCAGTGATAGTTCCGTCAAAATGGGCACAACCTTTTTCCAGATTTAAATCAAAGAGAAGATAGACATACCAAAGTTTATACCTAATCTTTTTATGTTACAGGAAGCAATTCCCCTCAGAATAAAAGGCTTATATATCATCAACCAGCCTTTTATCTTCGACATGGTATTCAAATTGTTCAAGCCCTTCCTCAAAGAGAAGCTTCGATCCCGTATCGTGTTCATGGGCAGTGATAAGAAACTGTTGCATGAGTACATCAGCCCGAAGTGCCTCCCGGACAAATACGGCGGTACTCTCTCGATCCCCAGTGTGACCGGGGCACAGTGGCTTGAGCTACTCCTTATGTGTGATCAAGAATTTATTGGTAAGTAACAGGGGACATAGTTACTTATTTTGTTTTAAAACTACAATTTGCAAGTATTCTTAGTAATACTGATGTTACTTGGTTTTTGCGTTTTTGCAAATTAAGTAATAGTAGGTAATTGATTAGCGCTATATTATTGAATAAATTTAAATGAGATTTCTTTTTTTAATGTAGGTATGTGTGTTCCTTCTTCCTACACTTCAGGGCTCTGATCTACTAATTGTCACTATTGTCAGCCATTGTCAAACCACTGAGATTTCAAAAAATGCAATAGAAATTTTGACTTTACTGCTGTGTTGTTGACATCTAAAATTAAAAGGCATCGTGTAAAATGAAGGAAATGTTATGATCGGTTTTTCACCTAAAGGTGAAAATTCAATGGCAGTTTTAGTAATCTCAATGGTTTGACTTGAATTGGTTTGACAATAAGTAGTAGAATTGGGGTCGAATATACAGCATACTCCGTTTAAGCGATGCGAGATCTTTTAAGCAGGATGCGAAAAAGTATCTGATGAGGTCATCCTTGTTATCGGTGTTTGTAATAGTAACCCTCATACCATACCTTCAACTTCCCATTAGGCAACGATTGACTTCATTGTCATGGTAGTTATAAAAATCGTATATTTTGATACATTGTTTTGTTTTGTAGCCGCGGTAGCCTAGTGGTATGGGTAATGGACTGCTGAGACGAGGTCTCGAGTTCGATCCCAGGTTTACCTTGGCACACACCAATGACTTTTCGATGCTTTTCGATGCTTTTCGAAGTTATGTGTGTATTTATCGCAGGTTTATAAGTGCCTCGGAGAGCACGTTAAGCCGTCGGTCCCGGTTGCCATACAAACATCTATGGCAGTCGTTACGGGTAGTTGGAGCCCTCAAAAGTCCAACCAGCCTAACTTGGAACTTCGATAACGCCATTGGTCATTAGAACATTGGTTGTGGAGGTCAGATGGCAGTCGCTTCACGGAAAATATCGAAGTTCAGCCGCATCACAGTTAGACTGGAAAGCCGACCCCAACTGAGTTGGGAAAAAAAGGTTCAAGGAATGATGATATTTTGATACATTGGTACTTACGTTTGTACTTTGTATATCCCAAAAATTAAGTTCTGTAAGCAAGCAGAAGTCATTTTAGCTGCATTATCTGCGCGACCTCAAAGGAATGACCGCAAGTTTAGATCTAAATTATTTTTAGAAAGAGCAACAACATAAGATTATGATAAACTTTTCTTCTGTTCCAGCTATCAACTCATATGGATACAAAAAGAAGTGAGGGTATTCGTGCTACGTACAGACATGTATGCTAACGCTGTTAAGCAGTGTGATAACGATGATGCATATCTTGATAATTCCTACAACTACATTATAAGTATACGTACAAAAATTGTACCTAATTGTGAAATTTTATACTGAACTTGTAACATTGTTGATAACGATACATGCATGTACGCACGCGAGGCAGCGAGTAGCAGCATATTTACATGCATAGAAAGCCTGATTAGGTAAATCTAAGTTTGCCCGGTATTTGCCAATAATACTTACGCATTATTATGTATTATGATAAATTTTGTTAATGTTATTACAATAAGAAACAAGAATACCTCAATTTAAAAGCATCTACAACTTTGAAAATGAGGTATAATTGATGTAAAACATGAAAATGATATAAAAATAGAAGCATTTTGCCCTTTATTCTGTAATTAATCTTTATTAAAGCAGACTTTTAGATTCTGCAATCTACTTCACTGTAAAACCCTTTACATGCGCCTAATGTAAATGTACCTATCTTCAATATTTTTATAACATTACAAAAGTACTACAGATACGTCAGTCATGAAGTTCCTGAATTGTTTTTTACCTGAATACATTTCTTTTTTTTATAGTTGCCAAATATTATTTATTTACTCATAACTAGGTGATTATTATGATGGGTAGTAAGATTTATTTTAAAATATATTTTTTTATTCTGTCGTGTATCTAATATAGTATTATTTTTGTAATATAATTATTCTATTTTATTATATTTGGACCCTTAATTTATTTTATTTTATGTGTATTTATTTAGATTATTTTATAATAATATATTATATATTTATTTATGTTACAAATTCTGTATGCATGAATTAGTGAATTAATCTGAATGCTTCTATGTATAATGTACGTATTTACGAAAGAAAATATATCTTAATTATGTTTGTCCGCATTTTATAATCCATAATACTTATTTTATTTCTATACAACGCCTCACAAAATGTCCTAGAATATTTATTGTTTATTATTTTTTGTTTAGTCTTTAGTTTATTATTTATTTACATTTAATATTTAATACAGAATTTGTATTTTATTTAATATCGAAGTTCAGCCGCATCACAGTTAGACCAGAAAGCCGACCCCAACTGAGTTGGGAAAAGGTTCAGAGAATGATGACAGAAGTTGTATTTTGCGTGACCTTCTGACGCTTCTTATGTCGTTAAAAGATTTTATTAGACTTAACACATCACTTCTATTTAATTATGAGCATCATAAATATTAAATGGCACATTTATGGACGCTGTAAAATGAACAAAATACATAATAATATATTATATATACACGGTGATTTTATAGTGATTTCTGACAAAGAATATTTTGTTTCACACACAGTTTCGGAAGTAAAAGTTTTAATTTTGAAAAAAAAAAGAAATACTTTATGTATGGTAATAATGTGCAGGTGAACAGAAAAATGTATAGAAGTGTAAAAAAAAAAAATTTTTTTTCGCCAAATTAGTACCTACTTACTTCCTTACGATTTTACTATCGAAATGTAGCCAAAATCTTTTTTTCCGAAACCACTATAAAATCAACCGGTATAATATCAGCAAATGGGTACACATTGTAAATTTTGCGACGCGCAATGCCTTAGTCTTAATATAGGTAAGTAATGTTTAAAAGCAGCTGGCTGTGATTTCATACATGTATGTATGTGATGTAGCAAGTGGTAGGGCAGGGTGTAAGTGTGGCATTGAGGATCTGCAAGGGTCTGAAAAGTTTTATCATAAAAGGTATACCAACCTGAGCTTACCGTTTTACGTTATATATAGTGATCTATTTAAAAATGGAACTCGCCTTAAAAATAACAAATGAAAAACAAATTAAACATTCCTTTTTGAAAATATAAAAAATATGGACGCATGTATGATGTAGTGTTATGTTTTATAGAATAAAATATATGTACTAGTCGGTATAATGGCGTCTATGTACAAGTATAGCTTACAATATTCGGATTTTGATACTCATACAATAATATTTTTGAATATACCACTTCGTAAATTTTGTATTAAAATATCCTATAGAATCAAATCTGTTAGAATATTTTGTTGGCCAAAAAAAGTATCAGTATATTTATGACCATATAATATTATTATTATTATTCTGATGCTTTTTACCAGTTCCTTTTACCACAGTAACAGCACTCGATTTGTTCCACTCCCCCTTGCCTTCTATTCTCTATAGTGTATTTAACACACAATTATTTTATACATAATCGTTATATTATTAAAGAAATTGTAACGTCGGCGTTACAAAGTTTGACTCTGTGACGTCAGCGTTACTAAGTTCGACTAATGACGCCGACGTCATAGCTTCTAGTAAACCTATAAGATTACTCTGTCAAGTCTTATTGTTCAAAATGTCTGTTTTGAATAATCCTAACATTTAAGTCTTACTAAATTTGAATATATGTTCACTGACTGTTTAAGGTGACCAGTACAGAGCAAATTGTTTTATTTTTTCAATATTTTTATGTACTATAAAGAAAAGCACAACTATAATTTTAGAGTATTTTATAATTATAATGATATGAAAAGTTATAATTCAATAAAATTATTTTTATTTAGATATTTGTTTCTTTATTAATACCAACCACATTGTACTATGATTTCACTATAAATTATTATAAGTACATCTATTAATAGTGTAGGGGTCTAGTGCTCATAATATCAACTTACTTATATGCCATTAAAACTACCACAAAATCTATAAAAACACCTATTTGATACTTATATCTAAATCTCACACGCCATGGCAAGAAAATTATATAGATAATTAGATAACTTTACTTATTATTATTTGCATTCTTGATGTAGCCGTAGGAGTTCGCCACTGCAAAAGATAAAATGAAAAAATTAGTACACTCTATAGATATACAATCAAATGATATTATAAAGTGCCCGATTAGCGGCAATAGCCTTTTTTTCTTTAGTGTGAAAAATCGAGAACCGGTTGGGGGTTATGTCGGACTCGAACCGACTAAAACGCACGCCGTCTTTGGGTCCTTAGTTGCCGGAGGTGGGTAGTAACCAACATATCCCTCACGCCCCGGCAGACCCCGGCCATCACTTTCGAGATAAAGCAACAATAGCCTCGCCCCCTATTACATGGGACCGAAAATCATGGTTAGCGAAATGTAGGTGTTTGATACACATCTGCCTATCCCTTCGAGGATTACGGGCGTGAGCAGATGTATGCATGATATTGTAAAGCAACTGGGTGGCGCTAAGACAATTATTATATTTGGTAATCTGTGGTAGAGAACGCCAGAAAGAAATTTTATGGTACACAATTATTTTCCTGTTCTCATTCCATGTTTATTTGCTACTCCAATTGTCACCTTATTCAAAACCTGTTACTTAGAAAACACGACCTAACGGCTTAAGAAAATTAGTTTAGATTTTCTTTTAATTAATACCACTTAGGTGGCAGACAAGCACACGGCCCTTGGACCGTGACCTATGGTCGTTTGCAACACCAGAGGCGTCACACTCGTGCTGACGACCATGTAGAGGGGAGGAGGGAGAGATATGACGCAAATGAATAGATCAAAACTAATTCTAAACGGACTTTGCTCGCGAATAGATAGATTTTTGATTTGGAAATGTAATCATATTATTATTGTACTGAAATCATAATTGATGTTTCAATTATTACTTGTTTACCTATAATATAATTAGAGATTAAAAACTGTGTACAGCTTAGCCCTCTTATCAGTTAAAGTAATCAATAAGATATAAAACGAATTAATTCACAATGTTTCTTTCATGCTCGTAATAATTGCTTGTCTGTCTGTAAGTTACTAATGGAAACACAAATAATTTGTTGATTTCGATACTACAAAAGTCAATGAAAGATGTAGCTCGGGTCAAGGTTAAATTAATGATGAATTACTCGCAAGACAGAGCGCTATATCTATGTATTACCTACGTCATATTTGGAGGATTACTTTATATTTTTGTAGTGTCTATCTCCTAGACTAAAAACCGAAAAACTTACACTTAAAGGAATCTTCGTAATGATGTAACATTTGCCATAGCACCTCTCCATTGATTTCAGGATCCGGTAAAAGGCCCCCATGTCGTTTTCTCAGCACTTTAGGATCAACATGTTGCATCAAAGACTCCATATTTGTACCGTGGAAGTGGATTCGGGATCGTAACTTCTCCCTCATGAAGGGTTTGAAGATAGCAAACAGCATATTGAAAATGTACGGCTGATTAATGATATGCACTGCCTTCACACGTATCGGCACACATTCCTGTAATAAATGAAATGGATAACTTTTAAAGTTTTTAAAGGTAATTTTCAATATATACCAATACCTACTAGAGAAATCTTCGAAGCTCTCACTAACTTCACCGCAAGCTCTCCTCCGGGTTGGAAGAGGAAGCCGTAGTCGTAATTCAAATTGTATGTTTAATATAGGATGGCCGCTTAGCTATGAGATTGTCTGCGGGGTGCAGATAGGGCGAAAACGGGGACCGCATGAGGTGCGGGCGGCGGGCGGCGGACGAGATTGGAGATCGGGTGAGGTGCGGGCGGTAGGCAAGCTACGAGCACCCGTCACCCGCACCTCACGTGACACCCTTTCTCGTCCTCCTGCCCTAACATCCCGCAGTCGATGATGGGTCTATGGGTCTATGGGTCTGTCTGACTAGCTCGGTGATTACTAGTTATTACCCACCTTATGAAATTAATATTTGTCAATAATTTTAACGAAGAAGTGTTAATAATATTTGCCATGTGATAATGGAGTCGGAGAATTGTCTACGTCAATTGATACATTGACAATATTATAGTATTATTAGCACGTTTCTACTAATTCGCTTTTTATCTGTTCTTGTGGATTTTATTTATTCATTTTAACTTCCTGGTGAGCAGTTTTATAATATACTAGCTGTTGCCCGCGGCTCCGCCCGCGTGTATGTCGATTATCGCGTTGTACGACTCTACTCGATTCACTACTTGCCTCTCTATACTACTTTTCCTTGCTGTCATGACAACGGAAATTGTTAGCGATATTAGCGCCAATGTATAGAAATTTACCGAATCAATTGAGATTTATGATTATTACTCCGCTCCCTTGTATGGTAGCGTGATGATATATAGCCTATGTTACTCGTGGATAATGTAGCTTTCGAATGGTGAAAGAATTTTTAAAAACGGTCCAGTAGTTTTTGAGCCTATTCATTACAACCAAACAGACAAAGAAACAAAGTTTTCCTCTTTATAATATTAGTGTAGATTACCTGTATCCAATCGAGCACCATCTTCGCGTATGAAGGCGTGAACTGCATAATATGTTTGAAGGACAAGCCTTTCATGTCAAAAACGCTTATGATACCGCAGATCTGTGTCTGAGGCTCAGCCATTGCACCTTCCAATCCCATTTGTATGCCACGAAACACGTCTGTGAGGGGCACGTCTTGGGGATTCCATCTCTCTGAAAATAAATATTAAAAACTTATTAAATTTCAAAGTACCCTAGTGGTATGGGTAATAGACTGCTGAGACAAGGTTTCGGGTTCGATCCCAGGTTTTACCATGGCACACACCAATGACTTTTCGATGATTTTCGAAGTTATGTGTGTATTTGTCGCAGGTTTATAAGTGCCCAGTTAATGGGTATAGGCTCGCCACCTATTACATTACTACTTAAACATAAACTGGCGAAATGTGGGTGCTAGCACCTCTGCCTACCCCTTCGGGAATATAGGCGTGAGTTTATGTTATGTTATGTTATGTTAAATTTCCAACTACAAACACCTAAATTACATTAATGTGTGTACGTATGGAACCTCATCAATACTCGGGGCCACATTAATCTACTGATTGGACTTTCCTCTCATTGAGAGGTAAGACCTACATAAAAATAATGTACGTTATAACGAACCTCTCTAGAATAATCGCGGTTAAAGATCATTATTTATAAGCAAATAATGATCTTTAACCGCAAAATTTAACTGCAAAAAAAACACATAAGTGTTACATTGCTAAAGGTAAAAATGACCTTTATATTTAAACTAGGCGAGAATCACGCTTGTGTGCTGTTATGCAAATTCAATATTTACATAACAACGTTTGGCGTGAAGTAGAACGTCGTGTTAGTATTTATAGACTACAAAACTTAATGAATTTGAATGTTAAGAAGTTCAATGGCATTTTGCCTATATCCATGCAGTGCAGAGCATAAACCACAGGGGTCATAAACTTGAAATCTTGAATATACACTTTTGGCTGAGACGAGTGAACACCCACATTTCACCAATCATTATAGTCTACGTAATATAATAAGCCTATCGCCGTATTCCGGGCACTATTGTTGATACGAGCTATGCATCTGAGGCTTCGTCTGAACTCTGTCTGATGATAAACAGATATCCCTTAGAGGCTTTGAATGACACCGCATGAGGAAAGATGCCTTTTATGTAGTAGGAATGTATTGAGGAATGATTTTTGAAAATATCCCTCAGGTGGTAAACACCTCATCCACCATCCCGAACGAAACCGTAACTCTAGGCAAATAAAAGCAGTTTTATGCACCTAGTTAGTGTTGAAAAAAAAATTGATAACCAAGGAAGCAAAATGCTTCCTATAGTTATCTAACGGTGGAAATTAATAAAAATGTAAACATTACATTACATTCAGAACTTCGAATTTTAAAATGACACATAGGCAGTACGAACCGAATTACTAAGCATTTAGAATTTAATAATTTTATTTTGTCAGTGAAACAATAAAGTGTTTTGAAAACGTAGTAAGTATGTCACTTTTGAGAATAATTTATGTTCTCAAGAAAAACTGGTGGGCACTAGTCAATAGAATAATTATTATTCCGTTTTTTGCAAAAAATCTTTTCGTTCTATACCTTGACCACGGAGGACCGAACCTTGACGTATTGTAGTGACGCATGATGTAATTGAAGCGTCCATTAGTAGCTACCGGCGCACCGTCAGCAAATAAAATAATGCTCTGCTACTTGTTTTGTGCTATAACATCTTCCTTCTTACCAATATCAATTATAATAGGCATCGAATAAATTATTGTACTAGATACATGTATCTACGTAGAATTAATAACAGTAGACACTACTGGTAGGTTTAGATTCCCTTGCGATCGCTAAATCATCAATATAACAATAGTATTGTATCTTTTGAGTGCATTGATGAAGTTTGATTTTTATGACTACATAGCGTTGTATACCTACCTGATTACTTAATGTTAATTTTAACTTCATACCTCCACGCATTTTAGAAAAATCTGTATTAACGGACAGACTGAGAGACAGATGGGCAAGAAATTCAAGGTTTCTCTGAATTTCCAAAGGCGTTGTTATACCATTCATACGATCCTTCTTGCGAAACTGGTAAATTGTGTGCACTGAAGGTACACCATAGAAATAATAACAAAGAAGCATTGCACTGCATGGTGGACATAAGTCATATGTAATAAAATAAAACACATGGTATGCCGTTTTCGTAAAGAGAAACAGTCAATCTCGGTCTTCAACATCTTCCTTGCGTTCACCGCCATTGAGGCGATTACCTAACGCTATATGGCTGTCGTCCCCAATTCCCTCCTAAACAAGTTCTGATTGATACTCGAGCCATTGGATTATGTAAAATAGTTGATGACACCATTGGAACTTGCCCAAAGAAAATGGAATTGTATTGATATATCAGAGTTGATCTAAGCGTGCGTCAATGAATCTATTATCTCTATATTTATAATCGCACAGTGCAATATAGTTACTCAGGGTGAATGTAGCTTTACAATGGTGAAAAAAATTTCAAAATGCGCACAGTAGTTTTTGCCCCAGTACCATACCTATTTGAAATATTCACAGCTGATGGATAAACAAGAGATACAAAAAACAGTAAGGAGGTTTTAACTTAACATATATATGGACAAATTAATAGTTGACTTTGTACCTCTTTTTACGAACTTTGATCGGACATAGGAGTATGAAATTATGACTGCTTATGTGAAAACATTCTGTGACAAAACACAAAATAAAACTGAGTGAATTCCGTTGGTTAACAAGCAATAATAGTAGCAAAGTATTTATCGCAGGTTTATAAGTGCCTCGGAGAGTACGTTAAGCCGTCGGTCCCGGTTGCCATACAAACATCTATGGCAGTCGTTACGGGTAGTTGGAGCCCTCAAAAGTCCAACCAGCCTAACTTGGAACTTCGATATCGCCATTGGTCATTAGACCATTGGTTGTGGAGGTCATATGGCAGTCGCTCCACGGAAAATATCGAAGTTCAGCCGCATCACAGTTAGACTGGAAAGCCGACCCCAACTGAGTTGGGAAAAAGGTTCAGGGAATGATGAACAAGCAATAATAGTAGCACGCACATAATCGGCTCAGTAGCTGAAATCTCTCTGTAGCACAAGGATAGATTCGCAAAATAACGGGATAGCAAAATCCCAGATTAGCAGGAGGTACAGACGCAAGTAAAGACGCTTACAGAAAGCATAATATTTTTTTTCATATTATTAACATTTATATCGAAAAGTTACACCAAATAAATTTCATACTCAATGACTGTATAGAAATACGTTGATGCAAAAACAGACATCTACTTAGATGATTTTTTGTTATTCTCCATAGTAAAGTCAGTAAAAAACACATTATACAATATAAGCAATGACGTGATGGTGTACTTAAAAATGAATTTATTACGCATCTAAAAACTTTGTTAATAAAAACACAATGTAACCTAACCTAACTTGACCTGTGAGGCATCTCTACGTCAGATTTCGCAAACACTGAGAGGTTTTATATATTGCTAGTGGCATAAATTACAGCTTCACCCAGGAATATGTTCGTAAAAAATCTTATAACAATCAGGTTACAGGATTGCAGTACCATCGAACGACGAAAAAATGAAAAAAATGCAAAGAATCATCTCTAGACTGGGTGTATGTCGTCCTAAATACAGTTCGGTCGATGCAGAACTTTTCCAGTATTTTGAAGCATACACAAACCAACACTTTTTTTATATATTATCAGTATTCTATTATTGCTACATTACACCTTTACCAGGATAAATACCCGGTATTCCTGGAAATTTAAAAAAATAACAGCGAGAATTATATGAGAATTTTCAATGAAATCCATGAAGTTTAAAAAGTACGTTAATGCCAGACGATAAAAATACGAATCTCGAGCGAAATTCACGCCCTAAATAACACAATACTTTCTCCTACCTACTTCTTTGTTATTTCCGTAATGAAACAAGACAAAAATAAAAAATAAACATACGGTGGAGCCGTCTTCATATCTGGATTGAGGACAATTCCCTCAGAGGTGTCTTTTGCCAGGTATTTGGATTGAACGGTCCAAATACGGCCGTGATTAAAAAATGTACCTGATCTGAGCATCTGAAAGCCATCAATCGACCGGTGATAACTGCCCGAAAGTCTAAGAAGGTAGTGCTTCCACAATATAAATCCAAAAATATCTGTAACTGTACCTTTGTTGAATTAATTATTTAAATAACGATATACAATTTATACCATATTCATATTTACCAACTTGAATAATATGAAGCAAAACTGCAAAGAACTAAAGTTACTGACATAGCATGTCCAACAGTTGACTGCAATAGAGTAAAATGGTTGAATAACGAAGGTTTTCAATGTACTCAAGTCCATAAATATCTGCATTTTTATGCCATTATCAGGGAAAGACACCACCGCGTTAATGGAATTACTTATCAAACCTCTCAAGTAATATTATGTACTTATCTTACTTAAATCAGTCCCCACAATCAACATGATTATTAAATACATTAATTTCTTCAAGGTTAGGTTGCTTGATCTACCTATTTCCTTCCTGTCCGTATCCTTTCATATAAGACCGTTGTCGGTGCTCGTAAAACTTTAAAATTTTCTTAGAATATAGAAAAGTAACTACACTCATGTAACTTTGTCTGCGTCACAAAAGATGTCCTTCGCTTTTGCAACATGTTTCATTCCTATTATCGCACCGAATGGTCCCAGCTATACATATGAACCTTCGTCTTGAATTACTTTATCTATTAAAAGATCTGCAGCAAAAATCCATACTTTCGAAGATTTCATCCTACGTAGAGACAGACCGCGGGAAGTGACTACGTAGTGATAAGGTACGAATGGTACATTAAAAGCTAAAGCACCCCAAAGTTTTGATCTATCCAACTCACCTCCAGACTCAACCAATATAATGCGACGCCCATGTTGATCCCTCGGTGCCAAGATGGAGACGATTGAATGCTGATACGGCAAACGAATGGCGCTAGGCAGCAGGTCGCGACAGTACTCAGGATTCGCCCGTTTGAACTTATAGTATGCTTGTATCTGTAACAAATATCATCAAACAAAGAAAATTAACACATGTACGTAGTGTATTAAACACAGCCTATATTTTGGAAGCTTCTTTTCGACAGATTTTTGTTTCTATACCACTTAAGTGGCAGACAAGCACGCGACTCACCTGATGGAAGGTGGTTACCGTGGCCTATTTACGTTTGCAACATCAGAGGCGTCACATTCGTGCTGCCGACCATAGGTATAGAGAATGGGGAGCCAGGGAGAGAGGGGAAGGGAGGTGGTTAAGAGTCTCTGTGCAGTCAGTGCAGAACAAATAAGGGTTTCTTGGTCTTTCCACAGACCACGCAAAACCTCTCCATAAGCGTCACTGTGACTTTTGCATTGCTCTTACGAGTATATCATGATCATTATTATCTTCACGTTAGTCGCTGTACGATTCGATAGAGTATCGGGTAGGGTCTCTACACTACATATATGTTATCTCTGGCACTACTGCACTTGCTTTTCTTTTACTTTGATTTCTGTAAAACGAAATAATATTCAGTTTACCTTTTTAAGTGCACTTTCTGGGTAGAATTTGCATGGTCTCAAGAACTTCATAAGGAAATCATCTTTTTCTATTGGGATGTAGAGCGACGTCTCATCTGTAACAAAATGAACAAATCCTTAAATGGATCCCTGAATCATCACCTCATTTTTAGCGGTAGATCTAGTTTGTGAATTAGACCTTAGTGCCCCAGAAATTGACTTCAATAAAATACACGTCCTTCATCGAAGTCATTGCAAAATATTTCTCATATGAATTTAACTTGTTTATTTCGTTTTAATCTTATCCTACAATTACTGTACGGCTAAGCACGTAATTAGTTTCCTTAATAATTAATTATTATTAATAATATTATAATTAATTTCCTTAATTAATAATTAAAACATCGCATAACAAGGATTCTTTTCCAAATTTATTTAGCTGCAACATTTTCGCTTAGGAATTTATTTTCAACATAGACATTTTTCTAAAAAGTGCCCATTTGGCGGCAACAAGCTCGTCCCTAGATTACGGGCGTGAGTACGTGTATGTATGTACTTTCTATTTCTTATCCTTCTAATGTTGGATGTGAATATTTAGATGCTGGATACCTACTTGGATGTTTTTCACTCTATCAAGATCAAACGAATCTGGATGTGAAAAATATAGTTCGGAAAGAAATATATCGTAATAACACATAGGCAAATTTTTATCCATATTTCAGTGTATACTTTTGCAGTCATTATCGAAACATTTCGTCTCTTTTTGTTTGTATTGTTTTTGTGCTTCATAAATAGTCTTTTTATCGCTTGCGGGCACATGACCAAATTCCCACGTCAGCGAAGCTGCAGGTAATAACTAGTTACTTCGATCTTCTATAGGTGCGGCCTTATATGCGGTATGTGAGGCTCCTATACATTCACATATGGGACATGTTCAATTAAGCCAAAGACGCTAAACCACAGAATAAATAATAGTACTACGTAGACAAAGTTATGTGTGTCTCGTGTATTTGGGTTTCGCTTAACGAATATAATAAGTATATGTATAAATATAATATACCGAAAGTGACTCAACAGAGACCGGTTTTATTATGTCATCGTCCGTAGGTATACATTGCAAAACTGGTTCCATGTAACGGTCTGACGTGTTGATATCATTAGATCTTTCTTCTGTTGAATATTCATGAAATGAAAATACTTCTAAAGAACATATATACGCGAATTCATAGCGACAAGAATTCACGCGTTTCAAGAAGTAATTTTCCGAATATCAGTAAATGATTATGTAGAACTTTTCTACACATTAATATCTTATTGTATATCATTTAATACAATAAAATATTTCATAAACAGTCAAATAACTAGATTATATCTTCACTTATTCGGTTTTAATTACGGTACATTCGAAAAGAACGGTCTTTTGTTTTTATCTTTACAGACCCGCAATTAGAAACTACTAAGATAAGGCCGGTGCGGTATAAAACCTCGATTTTAAGTAACTATACTTTGTAAAATATAGCTTGGGTCCTATGACAGATGTCAAAATTTGGTTCATAGGGATGTCCGAAATTCGATGAAAATATCGATACTACCAGCTATTATTGATGCGTGTTACATATAATTAGGTTTAATTTAATTGTATGTATGTATTTAATTGTAATGAGAACAGAATATACGTAGCATACAAGGCTTCGGCACTCGTACTGATGAGAATGAGTGGAGTGGATCAGTGGAAGTTCATATCAAACAAGATGTTGGCGCGTGTATGTTATGCCTGTAACATGGCCCAAGGGCCAAATGCGGCGTGTCTTGTTTCAAAATGCAAAAACAAGTTCAGGGCGTTGATGGATTGAATCTAGGATTTTATTTACTCAATATTATTTAGGATCAAGTATATTGAAATATAAATATTATTATGATATTAAAATACCTAAGCAATAAGATTAAATGCTAATTATTTTTTTCTTATATTAATTTCAATTTTAAATTAAGCTTTATTCAGAATATGGATAGTTTATAGTATGTGGTCACGATGATTCATCGCCCATCACTAATTAGCTCGGTATGCCCATAAAGTATGACATTGACAGCTACTACATTCATTATTAGAAAATTCAAGACTTCATGTGCGGGATTTCACTGACAGCTGTCATAGGACCCAAGCTACATTTTACAAAGTATAGGTTCACCGTAATATATTTAAAAACTTGACTTGAATATTCTTCATACTTCTAATGATTAACAACACAAGACACAATATGCAAAATTTGTTCCGAAACATTATTATGTTTACTAAAAAACTATTATATTTAAACGTTACCATCAGATATTTCCGTTTTATTTATTTGAATCAATTTTATTTATTTATTTATTAGCTACTTTATTTGCATTTCCAAGGTCAGATACCTACTTAAACGATCTCGGTAACCAGGCTTGTCAGTTTTTTTAATAAATTCTCGAATAATAATGAAGTATTTTTAGTTATATCTAAGTATGTGAGGCAGCAGAACCTTAATATAAAAATACTTTTATCACCACAGCAGCTCAAACAAGTGAGTTTTGCTGCGTAAAAACAGTGTGCAAAATGCGATTTTGCTCACTCAGTGAGACAAAGTAGCTTTTTAATTATTTTTTTTAATTTTCAATAAATAGTGCCAACCATAGATTCAAAAAGAATTGTTCCGCGAATAACTTTCGAATTACATACACTGCACTCTGTCTCTTGGCCGTCCATAAAAAAGTTCGAGTGACAAACACAAGTATTTTGAAGGTTTTTTTTTTTTAATTTATGGCACGTCAAAGGTCCTATTTCGAAATTCTAAATTTGAAAGATATTTGTAAAAGAATAACCATGTATTTTATTTACATTGTTTAATAATTATGTAATGTTATTGAATACCAAAATAAGTAATGCATAAGTATTTATAATGATTACTATTATCAACATTTGAAAAATAAAATGTCACGTACGCTGTTTCTTTTTTTTTTATTTTTTTTTTTTTATCGTGCGCAAAATCCCCACGGATACCACCCCCACCAAAACCGATGGAGGTGATTATGTCGGACTCGAACCGACCAAAACGCACGCCGTCCATGGATCCTCGATTGCTGGAGGTGAGATTATACAAGACATATCTCTCGCACCCCGGCAGACCCGGGGACATCTCTGTTGAGATGACCCTCTTCCCTAAAAGTAGGGACCATGGCGTCCCCATCTAGACCCTGGGTATGGTGTGGCATTATGTGCCATCGCCGTGGCCTGCTTCTGCTAGGGTGACAGGCGGCTCCACCCGTCACCCCCAGGCCCGCGCTCATGGGGGACGGAGGTCGTTCTGCGACCTCCGATGTCCGAGTCGCCTCCGCTCATCGCGGGCAGTGCGGGCCCGGAGTCTTCTCCGGACCCGCTCCGCCTCCTCCTTTTCGAGCATAACTTGCTCGCAGAAGGAGGCGGCGGCTGCCCAAGCACTCGCGCATCGTACCATCGCCGTGAGCAAGGTGGCGAGCGAGACAACTCCCACCCCTAGGGCTGTCACTAAGGCCCGCCTTGGCGTCTCCCACGCCGGGCATTCGGTCAACGTGTGCAGCCCCGAGTCCTCGCTCGCATCACAGTGATGGCACTCGGACGTTGGCTCCTTCTGAATCCGACGCAGGTAATCCCCGAAGCACCCGTGCCCGGTGATCACCTGAGTCAGCCGGTACGAGAGGCTACCGTGTGGCCTCTCTAGCCAGTCCCTCATGATGGGTCTTACTGCCGCTAATACAGCGTGCCCTGCGCGTGATTGCCCAAGTCGTCATTCCCACTCGGATACCATGTCCCCGTGGAGCTGGGACTTCACGGCCCGGAGCTCACCAGGCTCGGGTTCATGTCCCCGCTCCCGCGCCTCCTTTCGATACCGATATAGCACCGAAAGGGCTCTCGCATCCAGCACGTACGCTGTTTCTGAACACACCTTAAAAATAACTGGTATAAAATTTAACTTTTAACTTTCAACTTTAAATTTGCAGAACAGCAATAAGTATTTAGATTAATTATTAACTTTTAAAATTTTCAGCATTATTTTAATTAATAATAGGTGTTCTGTTCTGTTAATAAGTGTTGCATTATCTTCTAAGTAATATTTCTTATGTGTTCTCGCTGCTGAAGTGAAAAGTTATGTGTGCCACACGAGAGCAAAATTATTTGCATCTCGTGCATTTGAATCCCTCACTACGCTCAGGATTCTACATTAGAATCACTCGCTACGCTCGTGATTCAATCTTAGAATCCCTCGCTTGCTCGGGATTCAAAATCAGCACTCGCAGCAAACAACAATTTTGCTCACTTGTTGCACAATAGTTATTTGTGCAACAAGAGAGCAAAACTGTTTTTTGCTGCGAGTGCTGATTTTGAATCCTGAGCAAGCGAGGGATTCTAGGATTGAATCACGAGCGTAGCGAGTGATTCTACTGTAGAATCCTGAGCGTAGTGAGGGATTCAAATGCACGAGATGCAAATAATTTTGCTCTCGTGTGGCACACATTACTTTTCACTTCAGCAGCGAGAACACATAAGAAATATTACTTAGAAGATAATGCAACACCTATTAACAGAACAGAACACCTATTATTAATTAAAATAATGCTGAAAATTTTAAAAGTTAATAATTAATCTAAATTACTTATTGCTGTTCTGCAAATTTAAAGTTGAAAGTTAAAAGTTAAATTTTATACCCGTTATTTTTAAGGTGTGTTCAGAAACAGCGTACGTGCCATTTCATTTTTCAAATGTTGATAATAGTAATCATTATAAATACTTATGCATTACTTATTTTGGTATTCAATAACATTACATAATTATTAAATAATGTAAATAAAATACATTGTTATTCTTTTACAAATATCTTTCAAATTTAGAATTTCGAAATAGGACCTTTGACGTGCCATAAATTAAAAAAAAACCTTCAAAATACTTGTGTTTGTCACTCGAACTTTTTTATGGACGGCCAAGAG
Organism: Pelosia muscerda; assembly: GCA_963691645.1. NCBI lineage: Eukaryota > Metazoa > Arthropoda > Insecta > Lepidoptera > Erebidae > Pelosia > Pelosia muscerda. Next base: position 15,396,777 of record OY829100.1, read on the forward strand.
ACAGAGTGCAGTGTATGTAGTTCGAAAGTTATTCGCGGAACAATTCTTTTTGAATCTATGGTTGGCACTCTTTGTTGAAAATTAAAAAAAAATAATTAAAAAGCTACTTTGTCTCACTGAGTGAGCAAAATCGCATTTTGCACACTGTTTTTACGCAGCAAAACTCACTTGTTTGAGCTGCTGTGGTGAAAATAACTATTGCTTGTCCGGTATACAATTTCTGTTCAACATTTTATTCATACAACAAAAACGTATTGCAAAATTCGAAATTCTACTTACAAAGCCAATACAAAAGAAATGTTATATAAGTAAGAAAACTATTTATAAAGCTAATAGTCAGTAAATAACTGCAATCTTGCTGCGCTTTACATAACGTAGTGAAAGGGAAAGCATCAGAAGTACAACTTAGCAACTTTCGTTTCGTGCAAGCGGTGGATTAATAACGTGTACTTATCATCTCTTGTTTTGGATTGTGTTTATATGGATATTTATATAGGTACCTGTTCTATAAACCGGAGACGGCCCTGAGTTAACCGGGGTGCGAATGAAATACCTGAACCCGAAATGCCTTGCGGTTTTAGTTCGTGGCATTCGAGGGGATGCTTTTATTTGTAAACATGTATGTGTTACAAAATCTCCGAGGGCAATGCTAATGTACTTATCTATGTATATCCACACTGAACCACATATAGACAAGTATGGGATTAAAATACACATCAAATCATACACAACATCCAACAAACACACTACATCAATAAAATATTACCTTAAAAATTTATTTTATAAATGTACATCAGAATTTAATAAATCAACTAAAATTTTTCTTTGAATGCTTTTGTGTCCCCACCAAGACCTTAAGAATGTAAACCAACCTTACCTGCAAACCGATACACCGGCTGATTGACGAACGTTTCTCTGGCGTAGAGTTTCTCTCGGGGTTGAGAGGTCAGTCGATAATTAAGTCAAATCAATACAAGAAAGTGAAACCCAAACTTTAAGATGAGACCTCAGATCCAATTATCATTATTATTTGGTGGGGTATGTATCAGTTTATCCCGTGAACTACTGTCAATACAGTTATTAATACTACATATTTGTAATATATTACTGAACGATATATAAGCCGTACATAAATTTGAAAGTCTACAAATTAAACATCAAGCATGCGTTAACCACAGTAACTACACAATTATTACTTCCGTTAGTCAAACTACTTACATCCACAATATTTACTTAGGTACCTACTATGAGTTTTTAAGCTAATTACGGAAAAATTCTAACTTACTTGTTAAGAGTTTTCTTAATTCTGAAAGAGCATTTTCAACAACTTCTGGTGTCTCTCTCAATTCTTTTTCAGCTTTCTCTCTGCAAGATGCATCGTCGTCGTTTAATTTAAGTTCAAGTTGTATTTTATTATCTCCCCATGTTACAAATGGGGCTCCATCACTACCGTACTGCAATTCCATCTTAGTTTCTTATTAAGAATAAGTGTTGAAAGTTGAATCTTTTGTTGTTATATCAATGAGCATTGATTTAAAAATGAAGTCAGCAAATCACCGACAACACAATTCTTTCGTGTCAGCAAAACTTTGTCACCGGAACACCATTCACTTGCATTTTCACTCGACGCAGTAATTAAAATGTCACTTCACTGAAGAGAAATTAGCGAAGTTATAACATTTACTTCATTACTTTACGGAAATGTATTAGTAAGACAATTTGCCGCGTTTAACTTTAACGAGGGTGAGATGGTGGACGAAATATATCATGGAGCTACCACCAGCCACGATATCGTGCTTGACACTGGCCGTCGCAAGTACATCTTAGCGGTTTCCTACCATCATTCTTGTACACAACACGGCGCTGAGCCATTCACTTTACTCACAAACCATAAACGCGATATTATCTTTAATGTTGTATATATAAATGATCAAAATATTTCAAAATGTACAATTTCATGTGTATTTTTTAACTTTAGTAGCAATTAAAATCAATAGTATACAATGAATAACCTGATAATAAATATGAATCCACACGGAAATATAGATGAAAGCCCTTAATAGTTCTTTTATTCTTAAAAAAATTATTACTAATTTTTATATGTGTGATAAGTGCAAGAAATTAATTTGGGAATCGGTGGGTAAAAAGATAATTCTATCCTACTTCGAAGTATGTTGAATTTTCTGTAAGTATTTATTATCCAAATGCACTCTTAAATCACCACTAGTCCAACACGCACCAATACACGGACTACATATTTGTTATCATAGCAATGTCTATTGAGGTTGTTATTATCTTCCCTAATCATTATTGACTAATTAATATTATTATTCTTCTGACACAAAACACTAAACACCAAAACGCCTGATCAAAAATTAATGTATCACTACACACAATTAATGTATTCTTTACACTCCTATTCAGATCTTTATACGTTTTATGCCACGTTTATAAGTTATTAAACTGGTCAAGTGCTTAGTTCTTGTACTAGTCCAGCCAACTTTACTGTGGTCCAACTAACATGCTTCTTTGGTTCCTTTTTTAAATTAAATCTCGTTCATTAGATTTTTTATACCAATTAGGAGGCAGACAAGCACACGGCCTACCGTGGTCACCGCGGCTTATGGACGTTTGCAACACCAGAGACGTCACACTTGTGCTACCGACCCTGTTGAAACCATCTAATATCCTTCTTGAAGAACCCATATTACAGTTGCTTGGAAAAATCAAAGCAAGGAGTTCATTCCAGTGCAAGCGAATGAAGCTTCTTTCATACCGCACAGTTCGCAACCTTGCAGATCGTAATGTGTGAGGATGAACTCCCTGCCTGTTTCGAGCAGTGTAATGATAGAAAGTAAGCGTGGGCATCATATTGAAAAAATATTGTACAGATGGTAACGGGACGGCACACACGGGAGGTAAAGTCCCTCCAGAGGTTGAGAAGTTCTAGACCGTCTAATAGTATGGTATTGTTGACGATCCTCAGCGCCTGTCTTTGTAAAGAGTCAAAGAAATCAAACTAGTATGCAGCTTTCTCGTCCATTACCAAGCTAATGATGCGAAAGGTGGCGAAATCTCAGTCCTTGTCTGATTGATATGGAATGATAATAAATTGATTCATTATGATGAAGTACCTGAGTATAAACCCAACAAAACTAAGTATATTGCCACTATTCATAAACTAAACTCATGTTGGTTTAGTTTATGAATATGTTATAATGTTACAAAATTTGTAGGCGCTCTTGTGTTTCTGAGTGGCCAGACCCACGTTGAGGCTTGATCATGTTATTAAACTTCGTTAAGATATCTTATATAACTCACCCAGTTCCTCATAATGGACCTTAATCATTTGGTATTAGTTAATCATCTTACCTCATTTCCTCATCAACTATGCATTATACTATTTTTGAAGTCTAAACATCTAATTTCTATATACTGTGGACCGCACGACGCAACGCCTGCAGAAATTATACAGTTGAAACATTTATATTTGCCCATTATTGTGTAGTTAGCAATATGTAATAAGTCATGTGATTGCCGCGATATTACATTGTATATTTTGGTGAATAAATCAGAAAAGGGCTGAAAATGCTAGATTATACTTAGTAAAGATATTGTTTGTTCAGCCAGGCGATATCGTACAGTAAACAAAGTGGAAACTGTGATGTCCTCATTTCACCTACCATAGTTTTTCTCATAGGTCAAACAATTCGATGTGGGTATGTACTTAGTCTCATTTGTTCGAGTTGCATCAGGTATCCGGGTGCACAAACGTGGTGCATATCGGTACACTTACTGATAGATGGACGATATCTTAGAATGTTGAGGGGGGATCGGAATGTCACAGGGGAGTGTATTAGGACCCCTCAATAAAAAATAACAAATACTCTTCCTCCACCACACACCAAACCATGTATAACTATAGATTGGGTAAGGTTTACACGTGAAACGTGACGTTATGTGAATTTTGAATAGTAATGTAAATAATGTAGGTACATATTAGAGAACATACAGTTTTTTTGTGGAAGTCAATAATAGAACTAAGAGTTATTTAAATTCTTTATTTAGAATAATTTCTATATCAAACAGAACATATTTTAGAAAATTTTCGTAATTTTTCAAATATGCAAATTGAGCAATTCAGGTATTATCGTCTTTAGTACAATAAAATTAATCTACATATCTATAGAAAAACAATATAAAATTAATTTTAATGGAATGCGTCTAATAAAGGCACATTGAGCATCACAGTAGAAGAAAAGATTTTTTATGAAGATCAAGCTCTAGAGTTGCCTAACGTTAAAAAGGGCTAACTGTCAAGAATATAAATATACAGGTACATACAAAGGATTTTCTTACAATTTAATATGAAAAGGCGTAAATCCTTTGTCTACTGTACATAGTCACCATAACAATTTCCACATTTTATATAAATCCTTAAGAGCTGCAATTAAACAACTGAATTGCGTTGAAATTTCTCCACTAACTTAAGTTTAGTCCGAAACATTTACAAAATACAGGAATTCTCAAACTACACATCTACATTTGGTGATTAAAAGGTTTAAAGTTGACACCGTACTTTCATCACTTTCACAGCCATAGTACTTAGTCATATATGCAAGTTCTCACCCTGAATCTATGTTAACTGTCTTTTCTACATCTTAATAAATAAAAAAAACATGTGTCGATATCAAAATATGTCATGAACTCAGCTCGCATCATAACGGTTTTAGATTTTCATTATGCATTTATCGATAAAATTATTCTTAAATAATAACACCCTAGTAGCTCCCTTAAACACAATCGGTAATATCGTTTTTTATAAACACTATCAAAATCGTCTATTTCATAAGAATTTCAAAATCCTTAATTTACTTGTCAAATATATCACATTACTAATTCATTATTCATATTTTTAATTTTTGGATGTGTGTTATACTAACTTTGTCTTACTTGAACGATTACTTAACAGTCCTAAGTTATATAATAATGAACCCTGGTTATGGAAAAGTTCAAATATTATACTAATGGTGCTCAGGCACATGGCATTACCTAACTAATAAAATTAACTAATCACCACACTAAAGGCAGAACTCACAAGAACATAAATTCTTCAACAATCAACAATTCACAATCAAAATGTTTTAGTCTTAAACAACTAAATCTAAATTAACATTGAGAAAAGCATAAATATCTCCGACATAGCTAATTATGATTTAGTTTCAAACGTAAACATCATATTTGTGTACTTCATTGATTTTCCTAAAACACAGACAGAAAAATGTTAATCTTGGCATAATAGAGCTGAGAAAGTTATAGCCAAATAGTTAAATAAAATTGTATAGACTCATTAAATTCCAATAAATTGAATAAGTGTGACAGGGTTTCTGATAAAATTTAAATATGACATAACATCCTATTTATTGATAATTGAGTAATTATAGTACACGGTTCCTTTTTTTTATTTTTTAAATACAAGCTACCGTACAGTCATAAAAATATAGTCCTATAAAAATTACTTTGTCAAATATAAAAGGAAAGAAAAAAGAAATGGACTGGAGTAAAGTGTTCGGTTACTGACATCAGATACAATCACTATTCAAACTGAGTTCTCACCATAACATGTTCCAGGCGAATACAAAGATGGAGCTATACATATACATACTATATCTATAGATCCATCTCTCTTTCTCGCTCGATACACGAACAGTTCAACCCGTCATGGTAAGCCTGGAAAAGTAATAAAAATCTTCACGTAATCTTCTATCACAAATAGCACAGTCACAAATTACTTAAATTAAATGCAATTGTACTACGCTTTCTTGGCGAAACCGTAGGAGTTCCAGTTGTGTAGGTGTGGTAATACGTCATTGATGACGGGGTACCAGTCTGCGCCGCTGTAGTCGATGGCGGGTAGTTCACCGCCGTAGTCAGCGGGGAGATGGCTCGGCGCCATGTGCTTGTGTAGAGACGCCATCTTGGAGCCATGGAAGAAGATCTGGAAATAAAGAAGGCCACAAATTAGCATTGTTTAATCAACCTCTGAGACAAGTCCTATTCATCGGAATTGACTTTCAGTCTAACTGTGAAACGACTGATCTCAAATATTTTCTGTGAAGTAACTGCCTTCTGATCTAATTCACATTTACTGGCGAACACAAAAGTTCTGTAAACCTTGTTGATGAACTTTTTACATCTCTAAATACCCGTAACGAATGCTACAGATGTTGGTATGACTTCTGGGTACGATTATTCCAATTCTTCTGTCTTTCCAATTCTTTAATTTTTCCGTGCGGCAATCGAAGTCAGCGCGGGTAGTTATGTCGGACTTAAAGAGAGAGAATCCTAATACCTGGATCATTGGTCAGCAGGTGAGGTTGGCTTGAACCCCTAAGATTTTGATAAAACCCCATAAGTAGGTATATGGGGTTTTATCAAAATCTCTCAAGACCTCTACTACTATTAATAGTAGGTTAACTCTTTCAACTAAACCAAAATCAATATCTCTTTCCCTTTCAAGTTAACCAAATTACTCCTGTGAGAAGATTACACATAACGCAACCTAACGATCGCAAACGCCACTTGCAGTACCTGCTGAATCATGTTTCTATTTCTCCTGACCTACTGATCCAAATAGATATTACGTACCTATTGCTTACTATTAGTAAATACATTTACTTGCATATATACTTTAACATGCATTAATTGCCACTTACAATTGCAGATAGGTATCTTATAAAAGTATTTACTACCAAACGATTGTTAAAATTAGGTAACGAAACTAACTGATTCAATTAACAATAATAAGGATTTCACGTTATATCTATTTTATCAATATTTCTGGAATGTCTTACGTATTCATACATCTCCAATATATTATAATAAGGTTTCTGTCTGAAGCACAGATAAATATTCTAGTTAAAACACAAATATCGTGATGCATGTAATGATGAAGCTGTCTATTACAATATTATTTAGCCTTATTGTTTAAAGTTTGTCTATACTGAAACATTATAGTAATACCAGAGTATTTAATACTTACTCTGGTCTTAAGCTTCTCTTTGATGAAGGGCTTGAACATATTCCACACGACGTTGAAAATCATAGGTTGCTTGACGAAATGTACCTCCTTCAACCTCAAGGGCATCGCGTCCTGGATGAACGTTAGTAGTCGCTTCGAGAACGCTGGTGACAATCCCATGGTCTGGAAACAAATTCGATAATAAATTAATAAATTTATTGAGACACATTTTATAACTGAGATCAGAAACATGGAAATGGGATATTGTAAGCACAAAAATAATAGATACAGAAGGCAAGCTTCACACAACTAGCGCCACACATTCACACAGAGACCCTAATGGCAAAAAAATATGGTCGTGACTCAGACAGCACATTGAGCCGTCGATCCTGGTTGCCATACGAGCATCTATGACAGTCACTGCGGGTAGTTGGAGCTCTCAAAAGTCTGACTTGCCTAACTACAGAACTTCTATATTGCCAATTTGGTTGTGGAGATCCGATGGCAGCCGCTTCACGGAAAATATCGAAGTTCAGTCGCATCTTAATTAGACTAGAATAGGCTCAGAGAATGATAGAAAATTATGAGATTGTAAAATACAAAAAAAAGTCTACTTCAAGCATTTTGGCAAACTCGTCGGCCCCAATACCACTTAGACGACGTTCGTGAGTGGTTAGTAGCTGACGTTCCATGGTTGAAACGTAAATGCTGATGTGTTGTTGAACTATTTTCCTATGTTTTCAATTAGTTTGCACTATCCGTTTATGATTTTACTATAGCAAGCAAATAAAACTTACTATGTCAAACATTACTATAGATGCATTACTGGACATATAAACAGGCATGTAGCTCTGCTATGGCAACAAATATGTCATATGACGTGTTTTAGATGACGAAACCGGTTTTTGTTTTTTTAAAAGTACTTTTTTCTATGAACTAATTAAGCTTGTAGTACAGATTGGAAAAAATACGCGGTTCCCCAAATATAACACGACGAATGTCATAAAGAATCGCCTGTTGCGGCACGCAATGATGGCCTTTTTGACATGACTGGTATTGCTCGTTTTCTCTTTTTTGGTGTGTGAAATTTATTTTTCTTTCGTTATTCATCAAACAGTTCGATGTCTAATATTAAGCGCACTAAAAAAAAGAAAAGGAGCAAACCCAGTCAAAATCCGACAGCCTTATCAGATGCTTTTTCACGTTCCACTTAAAGGACCCCGGGCCGGAAGAAGGAAACACAAGCTAGTAACACAAGCAAGTAACAAAGGAAATACCAACATTTTAGTGCTGGAAAGACCAAAAAAATACTTTTTTCAACCTATGCTTAGAGGTGATGAAAACAATGCTTTTAAGCAAAACACCATAATGAAGTTTCCTGCAGAATATTGGCACTGTTACAAAACCCGTAATAACTTGTTGCATTATTCTTGTTATTGCTTGTGTAACCTTTGTAATATCATTGTTTCATGTTAATGAAAAGGAATTTACATTTTGTATTAACTTGTGACGTAAATGATAAAAGTATTTACTTATCTAGTTTATTATCCAAAGTGTTTGATTTTGATATATTTATAACTTTTAAAGTAATACGTCATAAATCATTATACCTATCTATTAAATGTATAATGAATTCAATGACTAGTCTTTGGAACAGAGAAATAACTTCTTTCAAACATAATTTCGCACTCGAAAATTCATACATTTACAGCAGGACCGTGCACCTACCGCATACGCTACCCAAATCAGATAAATATAATATATACGTTTGCCTATTGAAGTACATATCACATGTACTTTAATTTATTAAACTTTGTATCCCCCAAGTAATACTTTACTGTATACATACTGCGTAAAGTACATATAATTTCTGATTAGAGTAGAATATGCCGTGTCTATTTGTCTATATGGCATTCACGACCATGATTTACAATTACCTTCTCATAATGAGCCTATATGCTTCACTTTATTTCATTTATTCATTTATTACTTGCAAATATGGGTTACATAAGATGTTACAAACAGTTTTATGTTTCTAGACCTCCATATGTATAATCTATAAATTGTAAACACTAAACATCATTAGTGGCTTATTATCAAAACTAATAAAAGCTTCTCCTTTAGATATGACTATTTATATCCCTAGTAATTACGACAGTTACACAGTTACATAATGTTTTTCAAATTCACCCCTAAAATACAGATGTGCGCCTAGTTTAGTGGTCTGAGTTTTTGATACTAGCACAAAAGAAGTTGTTGTAACCTACAATGTTCATTTTTTGGTAAAGAAAAAAAAAGTTACAATGTTTGGAACCCTTCTAGATAGTCTCGATACATCACGACCTAGTTGTGGCTAACCACTGACACTCAAGCCACAAGATCAAGGCTACACTCAATTGAGTTAATAAACAACTGAAATAATAGATAATATTAAAAAAATACATATTGTCACGTACTTATTTGTCCTCATCCTTAAAGCTTGTAAAGGAAAACTCATTTCCTTTGACATCAAAGGACAGGATGTTTTAACAAAATATTGATCGCCATATTTAAAATGTGCTCCAAAAATGGTATCTACTATACTAAAGTGTTCCATTATAAATCTCCGACTGGTTTAAGTTATTCTTGCACAATTTCCGTCGTCAAGTTGTCGCAATGATCGTTATGTAGACCATGTTTACTTAATACTACTGGGTTGCTAAGTTGTTTTACAACAAAATATCGTTAACTGGTACACAAAGAACGCTTACAGAAAGAAATATAAAGACAGTAAACTTTTCAACGATGATATTACCTGAAGCAGCAAGTAGGTACTCTAAACAAATAAACTAAAACAGTAAGTAATAGAGGTGCATACCCTTCATCAAGGTTTTTCCAAGGGTTAACAAACTGTTCTTTTTTTTAAAGATATAAAAGAGTTTATATTAAAATCTAAAACCAGCTTGGCAGGTCTAGTAAGGGACGTCTTGAGATCGTATCCTTACCCGATAAAATATACCTATGTACTAGTTATGGACATTCTTCAAGAATATATTGGGACTATTTTTTATTGGTTAGGTATTAAAGGTATAAACCAAAACCTTGTATGAAGGGAATGACATCAGATTGCAACTAGTCTGATTTCATTGATCTGGTTCGATCAAAACAACCTTGAGTGTGACGTCCCTTGAGCCAAGACCATGACTATTTTTCCCTATCGTTTATTAATCGATGATGAATTCTTTACAATATATTGATACGGTCAAGTAAGTAATGAAGTTCCGCTAATGAACATTAGCCCATTGTGTTCAGTCAGAATGGTATCAGTCAATATTACACGTGCAATTTTACCTAAATATTTTATTAACGTTAGCTTTGTTATTAACTGTTACTCGAGAATTACGAGCTATAGATATAACGCATAAAACATGTCTACTTCAAGAGATAATTTATAAAGATTGATAAATTGTGTTAGGTATGTTTCTATCCCTCCCTATACTCCTTCCTCGCTGAAATCACGTGGGTCTTGTGCCCCTCAAAGATTTTCCATTTGGCTACAACATCGGCAGCTTTCATACTACTATATAGACACAGTGTTGCTAACAAATTACACGTCAAAAAACGACTACAAATAGGCGTTATGTGTGGTTATTTTTTTATTTTAGCTTATGTCAATTTTCTTTTATAAGCTGCCATGTTATATGATGTATGTCAACTTGTACCAAAATAGTATCTATTTATTTACGCCACGTTATAATATAGCCATCACTGCGTCTACTGAGTCTGAGTGTAAATAGTCAAAACTTGAATAGAAACATAAGCAGCTTCTGTAATTGTATTTTATAATAATTATGTAAGAATATTGAAAGTCATTATCTATGGTTCACAAACAAAACCAATCCTAATGGATAAAGAACGCGGTAGCACCACTTCCCACGCGTGAAACAATATCAATATATTCTCACAATCATGGCATATAGTACCTACGTGATTAGCAAACGGATTGCACTCATTTTGCAAATCCTAGTGCAACAGATGATGGTCAGGGGTTTTAACAGCTTTGACCTTAACGAGGGCGTGATGTGACTGGTAAGTCATGTAAATGCATATTGGAAATGTACTTCCTCGAGTTTCAACAGAATTTTGATGTTCTACCGGACGGAAGAAGCTGTTTACTTGTGATTTACTACGACCTTTCCAGCTATGGTAAGGTATAATAAATAGTACTTAAAGAAATAGTTAACGATGACCGACATCCCTATGATTCTTCAAGGTTGCGATGATGAAACCTTTAAACTTCTTTCAGAGGTAGGTAGCCTGCAGTTACTTCCGGCAAAGCTGTAAACTCCAACAAAAACAAAAAGTGGAGCTTGGACTTCGAAATTCAAAATTTTTGTACACAACGTGGAAATAGCTATGATGACTTATTAGTTTGCTGAACATGAAATCCAAATAATATAGGCATCCCACTTTAGTACTTTAGTAAAATAGTCCTTTGTCACAATGGCGAAGGGTGAAAATTTTCGATACGTAAGCCGGTGGAGAAAAACTTACCTCGATCTAATTCGTCACACACCATGCACATTTCAAATTAAAATTGATATAGGAATTGGCTTAAATGAGAGGTTTCGTAGTCCTAAATCACCCAGTTTCTCCCCTGTGGAACCCCTTGCCACTGCTCTATATTAGGGGTTTCATAGTCCTAAAACAGTCAATATTTCCATTCGACTAAGAGAACGAGTTTTTAAAAGGAATAGTTATCACAATCTGCGGCATAAGGCCTGAGTCTGGGTTGCATATATCTATCTGATGTTAAACATCCCTAGTCGCCTTGTACAGTCACCTGAAATAATATGTACACACTTTGGAACCTTGTCACAATAATAGATGACAAGTCAACATTATGACATGAAACGGTAAAATTCGACAAGTTTATTGTGAAAAAGTTCTAAAACGTATACATATAATTGCAGGTGACTGAACCACACCGCATGGCAAGAGATGGGGTGGCCCAAACTCTACTCTGCTGGAACCCACGCTGCAAATGTCTTAAAGTCACATGTAGTCTACAGTCTTATTAGCATAAACACACTCCCGGATATTAGTAACACACTAGATCAGTAGTAATAAGCTCATAATCGTGCAAATAAATAACAGATTAATATTGTTACAAACCGAGTTACGTAGGTTATCTTTTTGATAAGATAAACATAACAAGATCCTATTCAGTGTTTAGATTGAGAACTACAATCAAATTTATATAATCTATATAAATAATTGCAATGTTTTGTATATGTTATTTATGTGTTTATGTTTTAATACGTTAGTAAGCACGATAGCACGATACCGAATGTATGAAATAAATATAACATAAACTCACGACTATCCAGAGAAACCTAGGCAGAGGTGCTAGCACCCACATTTCCCCAGTTTATGTTTAGGTCCCAATGTAATAGGTGGCGAGCCTATTGCCTTTAACCGGGCACTTATAAACCTGCGATAAATACACACATAACTTTAAGCACATAAAAGCATCGAAAAGTCATTGGTGTGTGCCATGGTTTTCAATAGTGTGTGTGTGATAGTTTCATTTCTAATAACTTGTCAAGAAGCCAGTGGCCCGATAACCTAACCCTGTAAGGGGTGAAGTTATTGGGTCAGATTAGTAAATTCTACAGCTTATTTTTGAATCATGAAAGTTGTTAAAAATATTCTTATTAAATTATTGAAATACAGATCTCCAACAACATAGTTTTGTTGTAAATCTACATATCGACCCAACATTTTCATTTAATAGACTTTTTTTTATCATGCGAATAATCCCCACGGATACCCCCAGCTGGTTGAGTAGGTTATGTCGGACTCGAACCGACTAAAACGCACGCCGTCTTTGGGTCTTCAGTTGCCGGAGGTGAGGTAGGTAGTAGCCAACATATCCCTCGCACCCCGGTAGACCCGGGGCCTTCTCTTCGAGATGACCCCCGACTTAATAGACTATACTCTACAGATACCTAGTTGTACTATCTTCAGTCAATACTGTGGTCAATACAAAATCTTAGTACAAAATCGGTTTGTTGTTCGTCAATGTGATAATGTTTATAAAACCACAGGATATTTTTATAAACGCAAGGCTGTGTTGCATCCGAACAAATAACAATGTGCTTTATATGCCTTAAAGTAACGCTTACAATATTTTGTAACTTCGCATTAACAAAGATAAACCACACAATATAAACTGTAAAGTGCATCGGCACGTCAAGATCATTTTCTTTGTTTGTAGCACGGCACATACCTACTGTGTTATTGGACTTTGCTCTAGGTACCTACCCTTTGTTTTAGGGACTATGAATCATTCAGTTATCACATGAAGGAAACTAAATTTGTTTTATATGAGAAGCATCCATACCCTTCCGCAATTATCGTGAATCATGTTGTCATGGATACCGCTTCAGTAAATTGATGTGATTGATACACCGAATTGTGACTAGTGACTTCAAAAGTAATAAGAACTTATAAAATTGAAATTACATAATCTTATAACTTGACAACTATTCGGCAAGTTTGATAACCTCAGGATATGAAATTGTAATAGTCTAGATTTTTTACGTTTTTATTTCTAATCGAATTGAAACCCAAAGACAAGAAGCAATTCGTTAAATCATTTTGTGGGATAAAATAGATAAGAAAGTTCAATATATTATATTATACATTATGTCTGAGGGGCAGTGGTTTTGAACATGTGGCGTTCGATTCAAATAGATGTATAGAGCACTGAGCCAACTGAGCAAGGATTACCTGTTCTATGATAACAGTATATTTATTTATTAGACCTTATGCACAAGTACATAGGCGGACTTAATGCCGCAGGCATTCTCTACCAGTCAACCAAAGGTAATATATTCATTATTAGACCTAGAGAAAGTCATACATTTTTCACAGATAGTAGACGAAATTAGCCTTGAATTTCAATTCTACAATAAGTAGGACTTAAGAGTTTCATGCATGAGAAAGGTAACGTGATGCTAACGTAGTTGCATTGGGATGATCTAGTGCAAATCAAAGTTGCTATCTTTTCTTAACAAATATATCCTTTAATGAATTACAGATACATAGATAGATAGCTCTTTATAAGATAAAATTTTACAATGTGTCCACATAAACAAACAAATAATATTAAATAAATATGATCTGAAGAAAAATAAATAAGTTCTGATGAGTTTTATAGTACCTACATACATTACAAGGACATAAAATATTCAATACATCCATACAGCCAACCGTTATATGTATAGTCAATATTATATGTATGTGAAATACTGTTTTGCTAAAACAATGCCTACTGTTTTCCTCATTGCCTGAATAAAGAAAGTGTCGTTTCTCATATGGCACTATTTATCATTTAGGTCTCATTAACTGAGAGCCCGAGACGGCCGTGTGGTTTTAGTCGGTTCGAATCCGACATAACCACCCCTGCTGACTTCAACGGGGCGTTATCTGTGGGAATTTACGCACGTAAAAAAAGATCTATTTGTATGACCATGAAATACTTATTTATTGGGTCAAACATTATGTTACAGAGTTCCTTGGTAGGTGTAGTAGCAACAAAGAATACTGAATAAAATAGTTTGGTTATCGTGCTAAGAAGTCAGTTGAGGAGGGTTATTTTGGACTCGATCCGACTAAAACCCGAAGGCGAAATAGCGGCTAACACATCCCTCACGACCCCAGCAGATCCGAAAAAATTGCCCTTTTTCATCCTCTGCCGAACTCTATCGAACCACCTCCTATTAAATAAGGCAAAGAATATAAATATTTATCAAAATGCGCGTATATAAACTCTGTCTAAATCTCCCGGGGTACACTAGCGTGAGTGAAGACATCTAAAAGAATTGCTCTTATCGTTCATAGACGAAAATAGCATATCTAAGAAAAATGTTTCATGGCAGTTATCGATAAACAGAAATCACTGTCACGACACGACTTCGCATTGTTATTGATCGTTAGACATATTATGCCGCGTCTACATTTAGATAACATTTTACCGTGACCGTGTCAGAAGTGCGTGTCCGCCGCCTATTCAGCTGCGTGATAGCTGAGCTCAAATGAAACCATTGATCGACTCGTGGCCGTGTCAGCACAACTCTAGTTTGTTTGCCCATGCGCCACAAGTTGTTAGTCCACACTCAGGCTAGGTGTGGAAAAAGGAGTCCCAATACAATACAATACAATACGTCCACACTCAACGTTATGTTTTAATGTCACGCTGTCCGGTCCGCTGTTCATGTCACAAATGTGGACGCACTTTTAGACGCAGCATCCAACGTACATTACACGCCCAGTGAAAGTGATACCCATATACAGCTATTATCGTGCACGGACATATACATTTATGTATGTAATGTTGTTGTTATTTTTTGTCCCAATACAATCTTTTGGATTGTCTGTAAACAATCTATTACGTACGACATAAATCAGTATTTTGGAAAAGAGCCAAATTCTCTTTCATCCACGTTCGTGACTGTTTCTGTAGACATGGCTTAATTTCTACTTAAAATTTAAGCAAATAATAAATTAAAAAAAAAACTACAGCTTTATAACTGTTTGACCGCGCCAAAATATTTTTTGCAAACCGCAATGAACTCTAACGCAACGAGCGCAAGGGTCAGCGACGCTTACACACATTCATATCTCTCGTATTTTACTATACACATTTAGTTTTAGCAAATATAATTTCTAGATGATAATGACGTCATCACAAGTCTGTTGGCACGACTATCGCCATACTTGGTGTTTCGTAACAACGTCGGCAGCGTCGGCGCGCAACGCATGCGTTTGACGTGCACTCAAAGATGGACGGAAGATCACTCTTTTAATATCTTGCAACGCAATACTGGTACTTACGACAGCAAAGCATGTACACACTACACTGCCAATTAAAACAATAACTGCGTGGAAAATTATTAAGAATGTAGGTAATGCAATTTTTTAATGTGACGTAACTAAGCCTTTTGGGACCACTAGGGGATGCAATATGTATTTAGTTCTATGTAGATACGATTAGAAATCCGACATGCACGCCGAAGCAGCGACGAATAGGGAGGGGTGAAGAAGGCAGACAAGGAGAGCCGACCCCAGATAATGGGAAGAAGGCTAAGGAAAGGAAGAAGAAGAAGTAGATACTATTAGATACAGCTGGGTTGAGACTGTTGAGAGGGAAATGCCTTATTGGATCACCTTACACCTGAGACCAAAGTCGGTTTGAGTTCGACATATCCGCTTTATCAAACGGCGTGCTAACCCATTTGTGAGTTATTGCCCCTTGAATAAAAAATATTCTACTACACAAGATCTTCAGTACATGAATTCTGTCACTGTTCCTGAGTGACATGGAACTCAATTTTGAATTTCGAATACGTACTTATGGCGCGCAGAAACTACATAAAATAAGTTTCTGAACTTTGAATTCTAATTGTATGAGAATAGCGCGCCTTTTTCTAATGTCATTGTTAACTGTATGAGAGTAGCAAGAAGTGCCAATAGTAATGCTGAAATGGAACCAACTGTATCAATCCATCAATTAGCTGAATGGGGCCCATAACTTCTTAGTAACCGTATGATATTCTTATGTAAATAATCATTATGAATATTAATTTATATCAAATACAAATTTGTCAAAACAATGATAATATGTTTGCAAGGACTTTGTACTAACCACAGAAAACAAAATTTACATTTCAGATGAGTAGGTAGGTATAATACTTAGTTATAGAGAAGAATTATATTTTTGCAACAGTTGTCTTGTTCAGGCGAATGAAACTACGATACTCTTCTAGGTCATAGGTGCATTAATAGTATTCACTTTAGCCTCTCCAATTGAATCTATACTAATATTATAAAGAGGAAAGATTGGTTTGTTTGTATGTTTGTAACAAATAGGCTCCGAAACTACTGGACCGATTTCAATCATTTTTTCATCTCTAAAAAGCTACAATATCTAGGAGTAACATAGGCTGCGCATCGTGCTACCATCCAAAAGAGCGAAGTAATAATTATAAATCTTAATCAATCCGGTAAATTTCTATACATTGGCTCTAATATCGACAGCATGTAAAAGTAGTATAGAGACGCATGTAGAGAATCGAGTAGAGTCCTAAACCACCATAATCGACATCCACGCGGGCGGAGCCGCGGGCAGCAGCTAGTTTAAAATAAAATAGATACGAGAATGAAAATTCTTTGTTTTAGAAGCGGATTCATGTCGGTAATGTACCGAGTCTGACCTCTAACCTCATGGTCTCAAATCCCACATGATCAGACGTCAAAAAAGTTGAACATAAATCACAAGCACACATTCAATCACAGTTAAAAATCACAACGTGAAGAAAAAACTTGTGTTCTGTGCTGTACTGACCTGTGACCACCCCATGTCGTGAAAGTCCATTAAAACGACAGTGCCTCGGACTTGTGATTCTGGTTCCAACATGGCCGCTTCGTGGATTAAATAAAACAATCTGAATAATTGATCAGACGTCACTTTCTTCGGATCCCAATTGCCTGAAAACAATGAAATATTTTATCATCAAATTTATTAAAAATTATAATAGAAGAGGGTAACCTGTCATATGGTAAAAGTTCTTGAAAACCTGGGTATGTTAGAGATATATAAACGTGAAAACTTCAAACATTGTGCGGTTTTCATGAAAAAATATTCTTAGAAAACTTTGGGTGAGGAAAAAAATTCGTATCGCATTGTTACCGAACGTCACGTCACGCTCTCGTGACAGACGTCGAAAAGGAGCTTCATCTATCTATAAGATGCCGCACGACGATAACATAATATATATATATGTAGCTATTAAATTATATATGGCCAGTAGGCATGACAAATAAAATTGTCATAATTCACATGTGACACTTTGAAGTGAAGAAATTTTTTAGTCTCGTTGAACACACAAATTGATCCGGCATTGTATCAGCACTTTTTAAGCGCTAGCATCTCAACATTAGTAAATTGACCCGGAAACAATTACAAACTATATTCTAATTGAACGTCATTAACATACATGTATTTATTTAGGACAGAAAATGTTCGTATAACCTCTATAACTCTAGCTATTTAGTTGTAAACGAAACGAGTACACGAAGTATATCAACTTTTTTAGATACTACAGCCGCCTGCCGATCCTATTTGCCAGAAGAATTTCTTAGATGCAGCCTGCAGCAATCGCTCAGATGTGTTGCTACCTCCTCAAAATAGTCTTTTTCGAAAACACATATGTAGTTGGAAAACAGTGTTGTGTAAGTACGTATTATGGAATTTTTAATGCTAACATGAAGCCTACAAATTGCATACAGACACAGTACGAGTAGCAGCTTCGCCTAAGCTCCTTGGCGGGAGGATATTTTGATAACTTGTGTTGTGTGTCACTGTGAGTCTATAAGTATTTGGAAGCAATGATATCCGTTTACCATACCCCAGTTTGGTTACTATTTTTCTTTCATGATAGTACAAAAAATTTACGATATTAAATTATAGTAGAAATATTATAACAAACAGTGGCTACTTACCTCCAACGCTAACTATTAGGACTCTTCTGCCCTTGTGGTCACGGCCCTTCATTACATTGACGACCTTGTGGTCAAGGAACGCATCTTTCTCATGCTGAGGCAACAACCCGTCAAGTAAAGATGCGTTGTCACGTTTAAATTCAGCTATACGACGCATCTGTAATAAAATAAAGTCATAAAGTCGAAGGTTCTTTCAGAACAACCTATTTGTTCTACAACAAAACTATTCAAATTAATAGTTGAGTGAACTGATGTCAACGAACATTATAATTTGGCATAGTCTTAATAACAAAGTGTAGTAGTGCTTTTTTAAAAATATTCCATTTGGATTAACAACGTATGGTCAATATATAATCTGTGCTATATATAGCCTTATATACATTCACCCATCTGTTTACCGAATGAAATGTGTTGCTGAACATATACAAATGGAATTGTCTCAAAAAGTATGATCCAAAATATAATCAACAGTAATTTAAAAATATCTAATTTTACTGACTTCTAACAGATAAAATCCTTCAATGAAAAGTTCATGTATGTGTTCATCAACATATTTTATTCGCTATAATTATATTTTTAAATTGGTAAGCAGATGGGTGAAAGTCGTTCCATAATGAAATCCTAATCAAGTAGCTATACTTTGTAAAATATAGCTTGGGTCCTATGACAGATGTCAAAATGACGTTCATAGGGATGTCCGAAATTCGATGAAAATATCGATGCTACTAGCTATTATTGATGCATGTTACATATAATTAGGTTTAACTTAATTGTATGTATGTATTTAATTGTAATGAGAACGGAATATACGTAGCATACAAGGCGTCGGCACTCGTACTGATGAGAATGAGTGGAGTGGATCAGTGGAAGTTCATATCAAACAAGATGTTGGCGCGTGTATCTTATGCCCAAGAGCCAAACGCGGCGTGTCTTCTTACAAAGTCCAAAAACAGGTTCAGGGCGTTGATGGACTGAATGTAGGATTTTATTTACCTACTCAATATTGTTTAGGATCAAGCATATTGAAATATAAATATTATTATGATATTAAAATACCTAAGCAATAAGATTAAATTCTAATTAATTTTTTATTATATTAATTTCAATTTTAAATTAAGCTTTATTCAAAATATGGATAGTTTATAGTATGTGGTCACGATGATTCATTGCCCATCACTAATTAGCTCGGTATGCCCATAAAGTATGACATTGACAGCTACTACATTCATTATTAGAAAATTCAAGACTTCATGTGCGGGATTTCACTGACAGCTGTCATAGGACCCAAGCTACATTTTACAAAGTATAATATAAAAAAAATGTGAAAAGTATCTAGTGAAATGTATTTCAAATATCGAATGAAATAAGTCAATGAGTCGCAAAATATGTAGCAGATAAAGGTATTGATTTTCAAACCTCATATCCTCATGTTGCATTATCCAAATAAGCAATTGATGTTTACTTTTTGAAACATTATATTACGCTCTAACATATCTTTCAATTCGATATGGGAGCTGATCTCATCATATCTATTTTATAGGATACCTATATTCTACCATTCAGCAATTCGCTAAAATAGACTGCTTCCTTATAGCATAGTCAACTGCAGAGCAACCTCACCCTAAACAATGTTAGAATGAAGCTTCAGAAATTTCAGTTTACATACAGGTATTTAGATACTATATTTTTAAGTTAATATGTCTGTAAATATCAATCAAGGTGTATTATGTATAACATAACCGCATTAGATAAAGGATTATCCCACATTGTTGATAGGTAATGAATGTAATGATGCATCGCAAGTCTTAAAGTTATTGTACTTATAATAAAAGAAAGCCTTTATTATACTTAGTAAAAGACAGATTAGTTTCGAGTCGACATAAAGGATCCAACACGGTCCAAGTGTCATCGAAAGTTCTAGAGCACGCACGGTAAAACCAGACAAGACTTATAACCCTAAAATTAAGCCTGTGCATGAGTCTTATTCTTAAATCAAACATGTTTAGTACCTATACTTCAAGTCGCTATCAGCGCGAAAGGTCGTACTGAGGATCAAATGTTGCTCTACAAGTTTTCTATGCATAAACGCGTTAATTACTGCATAAATTGTCACTTATAATGCTTTCCACTAGAAACCGTTTTGGTATCGAAGAGAAAATATTTAACGATATAATTATATGCACTTATATCCCAGTAATTTTCTAGTCAATATGCCTGGACTTAGACACTATTATTACTTCAATTTTCACTATCTTGGTATTATTCTCGGTTCTATTTGAGATTTAATCTTGGCGTCCAGAACTTACTTACTCCCACTTCTTGTAATTTGACTTATACGGCTTTTAAGAAAGCAACTGACCTATAACCTTGGCTATTTTAGAGCATGCCAAGAATAAGCAGTTTAAAGAATGAAAGACCAAACCAGGTTTAACACATTCCATGGAATTCATAAGCAATGATTTTAGGATGGCTGAGCAAGAAAATATTCAATCTCATTAAGGACAAAATCCGGAGAATAATGGTCATTGGTCACTACTACACAAAGTACACTTTGAGCATGATAAGTATAATGAACGACGTAAAATGCAGACACTCCAAGACGGACGATGAAACGATGAAACACAAACTGCGCGAGGTCACATTGGGATCGACACAAAAGATCCAACAGGGTCGGAGCATCAGCGATACTTCTGGAAGCACGCACCCCAAAACAAGACAACCTATAAACCTAAAGTGAATAGTGCATGAGTCTTATTCGTCAATCAGCAGAGACACTGGATACTCGTAGATGTGGTTGATTTAAACTACAAAGGTCTTTATGGGATCTGATACCTTCTTTGCTAGTCGAAACTTTATTAATTCAATACTCAACAAGGTTTCATTCGAGTAGTGTA
This sequence comes from Pelosia muscerda, assembly GCA_963691645.1. NCBI lineage: Eukaryota > Metazoa > Arthropoda > Insecta > Lepidoptera > Erebidae > Pelosia > Pelosia muscerda. The sequence goes on from OY829100.1 coordinate 15,418,239, forward strand.
GTAACACGCAAAATAATAATAATTAAGCGCCAGAAAATATGAGAACACACTATGTGGTTAGTGATTACACGCAACGGTTTTAAAACAAAGTGTGTTGTCATGATGTAGTGCCAATTAATTATTATTATTTTAGTTATAATTTGAGGCAATCTTGCACGCTACACTCAACTCAACATATTATGCATAAAAACAAAAATGTTGACAATTTAAACTCGACTCTTGTAATCTCAACTTGTTATCATAATAATCGAATAGTTTACATTATCTGTGCATAACACAATGGGACTCATTTCCTTGTTAGTTTCGATAATATGGTACATTACCAACATTACAATGATGAAAACAAACGATGAGTAATTGGTCGTTGAGAGAGTACATAGTTTATACCTCGAGGACATATCTTGAACTTAGTCGCGAGAAAAACGAGTCCTTGGTGCGGGAATTGTTTTGGTATTATCCATAATTATAAATTTCTGAACTAGTTCATTTGAGACGCGTTGAACAGAGAAAGAAGTCCTGCCCAAGAAACATCTGAGAATGGACAAATATTGACAGCGTGGTACAGCTTTTTCGATTGGCACAAGACCGAGAAAAATTCGCTGAGGTAACGACCAACCTCCAGTAGTGGAGAGGCACTAGAAGAAGAAGAAGAAGAAGAACTAGTTCACCGCCTTAACACCCTGTGCTATCTTCAAATGATACCTAAATACCTAAACATATACTGCGAATATAGAACGCATTTTGACAACTTTTAAGGTCCAAGATATATACCCTGAGGTATACTAAAAGACGTTTGCAATATAAATGGTAACAATAGTTATGTAAAGCACGTAACTGCGTGATTAATGTGTTAGTACCGACTAGCATGTACAAAGCTAAGTAATGTAGGTACGCACTTGACTTACTAATATCGACACTTAAAACATTATAAGTGGTTTAAATTGTTGAAAAGAATCTAAATGCCATATGTAAGTATTTACTAAACATTTTGAATTGGAGACTCACAAATCCTATGAAATCTAGCTTATTGTTAACTAAAGCCTTTTATTTAAATATTTAGTAAGAGAATAATATATCCTGGTTGAAACAATCCATCCTATCTATCTATCTCTATATATTAGTCTATTGCAATCCACTGCTGGACATAGGCCTCTCCCAACATAGGGAGGCTGAGAACTGGAATGATAAAGAGGTCAGAATGAAAGATGATAATATAATAAGTAATAGTTAAGCAACAATGAACCCTGCGAGGGTTGAGATTCAAGCAGACTATTTAATAAATTAGAGCATAGGCCTTGACAATGTGTCGTAGGCGCTAGAAAAAAAAATAAAGAGAGGCTTTGACCAGGTGACGCTGCCAGACCAGAGTACAGACCCATTCATAGTGAGAAAAATATCAGTCCACTTTATAAATATCATAAGTTAATCACACAATATTCGAAATGAATGATGATGAGGTGGTTGTGACTGAAACCATAAAAAGGAAGACGAAAAGTATAAAGAATTCAATAAGTAGACGAAATAGTGTTGTGTTTTCACTTCAGTAAAACTTACACTTAATATAAACTTGAATTCAAATTCCTCATCCTGTATAAGAACTAAAGATGTATATACTTTGTAGCTATACCTAAAACTGAGACAGGTTATACTTCGAAAAAATTATAATATGTTGATCGTTCTTTTACAAAATTGACCATAATAATATAATAGGATTCAGACACGCATGCAGTTTTGTTTTGCATTTGAGTCTTATATCAAAAACAATATTTGTATGCATGCAGACAGTGGAACTAGTTTTGTAACCTTTGCAAGATACCTATTAGATACATAAGTCAATTGTGCAACTTAAGATGAAGCAACCATTTAAAAGCTTTATATTGATACTTACGATGTAAAGTTTGTCAAAGTTAAGTTAAAATCGATTGCCTAATAGGCAACTAAGTAACCAGCTGATTTATGTGAAGTAGGCACTTATTAAATCACCTCTTACTGTAGAACTAGCAAAGTCTTGCCCAATTTCTCCGTTTTAGTAATTCTATGTAACGGTCGAAAAAATTAAAGAAGGTCAAAAAAAGAACACAACGTCATTCAGAGATAAGAAAAAGTATTGTTGCTAACAAATTTGGCTTAGCTATCCTAATGTAATAATTATAATAATAGGTATGTTGGACAAATTAAGAGTATTTCTTTTTACTTTTTGTAACTATAGAACATTTTCTTTATTTTTGTGTACCATGTGTATATTTTTTTTGTAATATAGGTACTTTTCTTTGGTTACTAAACAGATACACAGCTGTCGTTTCGGTGTACCTATACCTCATTTTTTTCTAATTTTGATTATTTGAGAAGAAGGTCTGTCACGAATTTGTATACCTATTGGCACGGATCTTGAACATGAGTCGCGTTAGACAAGAGGCCCTGATGCGCAAAGATTGTTTGTAGCTCATTCAACCACCTTTGCACCCCGTGCTATCTTCAAAAGACAGCCGAAAAACGCATACCGTGCGTATAGCCATTTTGGACACATTCACTGGTCCACAAGTCGTGTCTACACTTATATCTGTTTCTTGTTAATGAAATTTGATTTTAGTCATGCACAAAATAAGGCTGAAAATTGTGAACGGCCTTTTAATGCTATATGTTTTATTCTACATAGGTTGCTGTGTTCAATTTCCGCGTCAAGCAAGACATTCTCCATCCTTGCAATGCTTACGAAAACATTGCGCAGATGAGTTTAACCTGAATCAGACATGTATGTAGCAAAAAAATACCCTACACTCTCCATACTGAACTCAAACCATGTTAACGAATGCAGTCTTAAATTTTGGTAACTTTACTGCAATGTGTTCCTCCAAATAATGTTCTAATAATAAATATATGAAGCAAAATAGTAATTTGTGTTGTTTCCAAAAGGATCGATCGAACAACGCTACGGTTTCTTATCTATGATATTATCTATTACCTATGGCACACTATTCTGTGTCTAGAGCTTAGGTCACAAGTACAGCACAATATAAACCTAGCCAAACAACTTCATCCTTGAAATGGAAATATATAAATGACTAAAGATTCCTAAAATAAACAATCTGATCCTTTAAGCGGTTACTACCACGGATGTTTTATTTAACAATATAAATTGATGGGAATGTGATGTGGCGATAATGTACACAACTATTATATTTCAATCAATCAATTTAAAATAGTGCATAGAGCAATGATTCTATAGTGGAGAAGCGGGCACGACAAAATTGTGTCTATAAAAGAGTTTTTACATACGATTAACGATATTAACTATTTGACAAAACAGTTTTTTGTAGTTGCCTAATGTAAGAACAACCTTAGACTTGTGTAAGCAAGGCTATGGGAAGGACGAGTTCGATACCTATTTAAATAATATGAACTTATTTTCTATTGTCGTCTGAAATATTAATTCGAATATCCTGGAGTCTCCGGTTCTGTAACCTGGAAATATATTATCCCTCGAAATGTATTATCAATCATTATTTACCTGTCATAGAACAAGTTTTTTGTCTCAAGTGTTAAATGACTAACTATATTATTGGATGTCATCTCAGTATTTCTTAAAAAAAGAAAAATGATTCGATGTAGAATTACCTATTTTGGAATATGATCTAAGAAATTACGTCGTTCAGAAATTTTTATTTTGTTTCTTGTTGTCTTGTCGGTGTTATGATAAATAAGATCAAGAGTATCCTGTATCCGTATCGGCAATTAGCAAGTAGAATGTTACTTGGAAAGCTATGGATATGAGCAGAAGTATAACAGTTGACCCCAAGTTGCCACTTAGTAGTGGCCTAAGTAACACTACAATAGGCAAATAAGGGCCAACTACATACTTACTACTAATTACGTTCACTCAAGTAAACCGAACGGCCTTTTTCAAAGTCATAGATGGTATGCTGAACATGTTTAATCTATTTAATCTAACACACCGAAACCTACCTATAGACTAGCAAATGTAACCATATTATTTAATCTGTGGTTTGATTGAAATTGAAGAACAAGGCGAGTGAGTTTCAACATATTATTTTGAGCAACACCACTAGATACTGTGACTGGTGACGGGGAAAGAATATCACCACACCATCTTAAACAGTGCCGTAAGAGCCGACTAACGGAAACCACACGCAGACGATATCACTGCAAGAGAAGGAAGGAATACTCGTAATAAAAACTTGTACCAACCCGTCTGGCCAGGGTGGAAACAGTAGGCCAATGTAACAGACAACAACAATGGAAACAGACCCCGGGTGCGAGGGATATGTTTACTACTATTACACCTTCGGCAACTAAAGACGGTTTTAGTAGGTTCGTGATCGATATAACCTCTCTCACCGGCTTCTATGAAAATGGGATCCGTGGGGATTTGAGAGGATTGGGAGAAAGCCTATGTAGAACAGTCGACCGCGATTGACTAATTGATTGACTAAAAAGCTGTTTAGAACAAAAATTGTCTACGGTTCCCGGGTGAGATTCTTAATGTGTTAAGTTCAATTATTATTCCGTTATTCAAGGGCAATTCAGCGAAGGTCACTTCATAGAAATTACCACCTGGTAAGAGTACAAAAATAAATGAATAACTTTGTTGTGTCCTTAATACTCGTATGTTGAGCGTAATTAGTTGGGTGAACATCATGTTTGAAACATCTAGACATCTTCGCAAAGTTTCATATTCACAGTATTAGCCAACTAATTTTAAGATGTTTGTCAAAAGAGATATTAGTAAGAAGTAGAATACATACTTTACATAACAAGATTTTCTTAGTTTGAACATTAGATATCGCTCTATTGTGTGCATGCAAGGTTATTGGCTGCATTTAAAATCATAGCACCATTTAGCAATCAACATAATCTGTTACAATGTTTCAATTCAATTCATTTATCAGTGTTACTAAAGCCTTCCTATTCTCTACTACTACTACAACAGATATAGAACATACACGAATAAATAAATATATAACTGTGTTAAATCCGATACAAAAAGAAATGATTTGTTTATGGGTGATTAGGTACGGATTGAAGCGCATATTGGTATCGTGTTTCTAAATTATAATGATCATTGGATTCGTTTTATGCTAATTCCACAGTTCATATTGTACTTAATCGCATCATAAGAACTACCTACGTGATATATACCTGCTACATGTATACATACAGATTTATCTATAAGTGGAGATACTTACATAAATTACGGCAATATTAACGCTAATGATATAATAAAAAGGCGGAATAAAATTTCGAAATTTGAGAAAGTGACGACTACGACGTCTAGACGGGACTTGAATCCGCGACCAGTTTCTTACAGGCTCTTACAGGCTTCTGATCACCTGAGCTACTAAACCTGCCCAAAGCATTCGTATTCGTAATTTTCCTTTGTGTCTTAGGAGGCGATGTTCAATACCCGTCTACACATTTACTTCTCTCTTATGATACAGGAGCCCCTGGTTTCAGAGACAGGTATACACACAGGATAAAAATTTATAATTTGAGTTAAGCGCTACTGAGCTGCAATTTTATCTATGTCAAGTGATAGAACAATCAATTTATTAATATTATTACTAAAAAAACGTTTTCAAGTTTAAATCGATTTGAAACAGTTAGAATATTAATGCGTTCTAATTTATTTTTCTATTTATCTATTTATCATATAAATTTTATTATAATTTTTTTTAAAGATTAACACAGGTTAACAATTACATTTTCGGCAACCAACACGATATGAAAATTGAAATAATCGTCTAAGCAGGCTTTGACGGCTCTATAATAACAGTATCAAATAAGGTACCTACATTTTTTTTAATAGCAGAATAATTATATATGTAATTCATATACAACACACACCACAAATTATAATAACTACCTATGTAGCTAATAAGGTGCTGCTATGCTGCAAACAATTAATGAATGAAGAATAATTTTGTTTAGTGTTTATATGACTTTTTGCCACGCATTATAATAATTGGTATTATTTTTCTTCTTATCGAATCAATGCTTTGTAACTTGTAGAATTTACCACAGAATAAATAACAATAAGCAAACTAAAATTTATTTACTTGAAAAAAAAATCAAGAATACTAATCCTGTCCTGAAAAAAAGAACCATTTTTTTTTCTGTGGTCATTCCATATTCAAATATCTAAAATGGAAACTTTACAATGTTCATGACGTGTAATATTATCAGTGAGTGCGGGCCTGTTGTCGTCCGTGTATCCGGGTTGAACCGACTGATAACCGAGACGCATCGCCCGCTGTTCTGTGGCCATAATTTCGATAAATCAGATCATGAATGCGCTTTTTGAATGATAATTATAAAAATAGAACTGTAGATATGGATTTCGTAATGAAAGCCATGCAAATGCATTGAAATAATTGTGCCTACCTATACTAAATATTCTTTAATGGCTCTCAAGGAAATGTTAATATAATTTTATATCGCCAATAAAACATAATGAACTTTATATTATAAGGACTGAGGAAACAGGTACATAATATTCAATTACTACGTTACAAAATATCTGAATTATCAAAACACAGCCAAGACAAACCATTTAAAGGATCACCAGAATACTATTTATAATTTAGGTCGAATGCTGACGCTAAGAGTTTTTATTTACCTTTTGATTTGTAAATGGTTTCGCAAACTGCATCAAGATTGAAGAAAGACATAAATAATGTAGAAATATGGACTCTGACATACAATTAACACAGTGTAATTAAACTGCGTTACATTAGCACCATTTTATCTTTAGTGGCATCGCAACTGTCAATTGCAAATCTTCCGTATGTGACAATAAGTAGCTACACAAGTTGTTTTTTAAACAAATGCGTACGGCAGGCTAACGTTATATAAGTTTCATTAACATACGCAATATATTGTGTTCAGAATGGAAGAGTAACTGTGACCATGAAATGGTTTCAAAAATTTGAACGCATTTAGTGTGCAATAATCACAATGAAATTATATTTGACCAGTCTCGCGGTTCGTCTACTCTACCATCTAAATTATTAATAAAAATTCTAAAATCTAGTGGCCAATCACGCGTCTGTAGTTTAGAGGTTTTTTTTTTTTTTTTTTTTTTTTTATTTATCTATGGCACGTCAATTTGACTTCACCTCGCCTGATGTTAAGCTGAAGGCAAAGTCCCATGAAAGAGGGTCACCATTGCAAACACGTTCAGTGCTACAATGGTGGCGCTCAGCTTGACGGCCTCATCAGATGCTTTTTCACGCCCCGCTTAAAGGACCCGGGACTGTAGGAAGAAGGAAACACGTGCGCCGGCAAGGAATTCCAGGTTAAGGTGTCAGCGTTAGGATCGAGGGGTCCCGGGTTTGAATCCTGGTCATAACACTGTCGACGTGAACCCACTTCTAACACAAGCCATTGATTAGTAATTTTCGGTTGCCAACATTCTTTATTAAAAAGTAAATAGAAATTGAAAAGATATTGACAACATTTTCATTACATATTATCGTAATAGGTCAGGCCTATTTTATATTGCAGTTACATTACATAATGAATTTTTATAAAATTATTTTATTTTATTTTTTCCTTCGCAGAATTCTCTGTTAGTAAATTTTATAGTGGAAAATATCCAAAATTGCGTAAACAATGAAATAAAATTCTTTATTATTATTAGAATGTATATAAAAATCCCATAGAAAATTAATTAGCCAACCAAGCTTTTGGCATTTAAAAACCCGCCTCGGCTCGTGTCCGCAAAGGAGCCCATAACACTGGCCGCATTGCCGCGTTGAATTGCAATAGCTTGCCTTTGCACATATGCATTGAAATATATGGTTAACAGAATTACGTACTTGAACGTGACCTATCATGGAATTGACAGACAGGATATAGAATTATCGTATTGACACCCCTCTCTGCATAACACGATGCTCTGTCTCACACAAACATGTTTGTTTCTAGTTTGTTTATGTGATAGACTGAATAAATATAATACTATATATTAAATTATCTGTCAGTAGATAAGCGATTGCGTTCATCATTTATAGTTGTTTATTGCTATTGAAGTAGGTTAATGCTATGCATATTATATACAGTACATATTTCGGGTGTTGCTGGATATTTTCGATAACCCTCTGCGAAGTTTCGTCCTTCATCATTCTAAATTGTACAAGGCAATAGAGTACAGTAATCGGCAAGTAACTTGGCAAGAATCGTCAGTGCATCTGAAACGATTTTTGAGTCACTTTGTGGTAAAGCAGACATGATTCAAAATCAATGATGGCATTCGGGTGAATGAATAGAATAATGTTAAGCATTTTTTGTGCCTCTAAGTGTACGATGCGCGAACTGATCTCAACAATTACAAAACTTGGCAAATGTTAGATGCCGTGCACTGTACTTAAAATAGAGAAAATGCTTTTTATCAAATATAGCAGAATTCTTTCATTAGAAATAATAAAATTGAAGTTTATTATAACACCCCGCAGTTTTTACGTCGGTGGTAAAACTAAAATACAAGTATTTAATAAATTTAATTAAATAAATTAATAATTTAAAAATAAATTAAACGAAACTTAAAACGATTTTCAATCGAAGTTTCGTTTTTGTCATCAAATTTTGCTACTTCTTGTAGATCTATCACCAATTATGATAGATCTGTCGCCAAACATATCGATTAGTGTCTACAGAATATGAGCACAAATCTCCCGATATGGAGGTACTTTTGATAATGCTCAAAAATAGTTCGTAATGTACGTAAACGTCAATCAGGACTACAGCATTTTCACGACAGCAAGATTTCGCGGACAAACTGTATTATTTTGGCGAACGAATCACACACCCCTTAAAATATTACTCATTTTAATTTAAGAATATCTATCTCTATAAAATATCCGACTAAAGTATGAATAGGTATTTACTAGTCTCATAGAGCAATGACCTTCCAAACAAAAATTTAAACACAATAAAATTACCTAATTCGGGCTGGAATGTACGAGACTTGACTTGAGGCGTGGGATTTCATAGGGTCGAGGTAAGTGTGAAGGCATACCACTTCGGAACTTCGTCCTACCTATGTCAAAAGTGCAAAGAAGGGACACATAACTTCCGCTACATTTTAATGCAATACTAGTTAACACATCTCACGGTTTTATACGGTATTACACGCATCATAATAACTATAAAAATAACTAATGCTAATAAATGTTAATTTTATAAGAGTGGTTGACATTGAACGGAGTCAATATTCATTCGTAATCGCAAACAAAGTAAACGGAAGGTTCAATGGTTTAGTGGATATTAGTAATCACAAATAAATTGGATAAACGTGTGCAACGCATGTTACGCATGATTTTAAAATATGTAAACTAATTCTTTATTTATTCCTAATAACTATTCAACTATACATAATGGTATGTATTCCTACTAGGCAGTTTAGAAGAAAAAATATGTTTTAATTCCAAAGACACGGGAATATGGCTTTTGATGCTATTTTTTTTAAACGACGACGTAAAACTGCAGTATTACATGTACTAAATTTGGTGTAAATTTCGAGTTTTCATGTGCACGCAGCTTAGGCAAACTGCACAAGTTTAGGGAAGTGGCATATTACTGTGTGACTGTAACTCCATAAAAGCCTCTAGAAAAGACTCCCCATAGACTACTGAGACAGCACTCATCCATCATCGTCATCATCATTCATCGTCAACAACAAATTATACAATAACTACGAGTATAAGGTGGTTTAAATTATAGTTCGATACTGGCAAAAATAATCCCTAAAATAGTTGCCATCCACGAAAAGAAGAAGAATAAGAGCCGGGAATGAATTTTAAATTTCGAATTTGGAATGAGACTAAATACCTAACTGAAAATTGCCTGAACCATCGGGACCATGGAGGACAGAATATTTATTATGATTAGCATTAACTCTCTAGTATGTATATATTGATCTATGGCATTAACAACCGAAGCAAGGAGCATTTTAATATAAAAAAACTGAATATTTAGGTATACGAAATGAGTTAAGTATGAATTTTTACAACCATCTGTATCGTCAGTCATTATTAAAAAGAAATACGACACAAAATAAGAATAAATCACCTTGTTTCATAAATTTTGTAGAGCTTTATGTAACCTCTATTAGTAAATACATTCTAATGAGGTATAGAAATTCGAAATATTAAAAGGCGAGTACGAAATATTGACTTGGCTATAAAAATTAGATATTCAAATACAGGCATAGGCCGTGTGCTTGTCTGCTAGGGGATAAATTAAAAATAGCGAATGAAACCGCAAAAAAGAGCGCATTTTTTTTCTAAATTCGAATTACAAAATAAGAATGTGGAGAGTGGTATTTTTAAAACTATATACTATAGCGGAGGTACATAGTTAATAAAGATAAATATATGTATTACATAATCAGTTACAAGCATTACAACATAATATATTAGTAAATTGCCTAGTTTAAATGTAAATTCGTGGCAGTTTATTTAACAAGCAAGATACGCCGCTGCACACATAACATTTGTAATGTATGGTGACAGGGTGATAGTTACATCCATTATACGTACAGATAAAACGAGATAGCAATATCTTCCACCGATAAACGTTGCACTTTGACATTAGGCAGAGCATCTTATCTTCTTAACCCCTCCTACGGGCAAGCGGGAAGTTTCCTATGATTATAAAAGAGGAAATTGTTCGACAACAGAAGATAACAGTTTTAAATATTATTAATACTTATTATAAAATATAAACTTCGTTAGAAGATTAAAATATTTAAATAGATATGTAAGTAAGTGTAAATAAGGAAGTTAATAACTTTGAGCAGTGAGAACTTCTTTAGTTTTGTTGATTTTATGAGGTATTTTTTCCACAAGTTACTTCTTCTTTTCTCTCCTCTACTGTCTTCTGTTCTTCTTACTATTTTCATATTCATTAAATATAACAACCAATTATTAAGTACCTACTCAGAATTAAAAACTATTATCGACACTAATACCAATGATAATGTACTGTTCTCGCCATACAATCATTATAATTAACATACTTCTTCGCTTTCGTTATATCAATTTTTTTTAAATAGGCAATAAATGTAATCTAGGCCTCTGGTGGCGTGGGGGTAGAGAATGCGACTGCTCGATTCGCTTGTTCGGTTTCCGCTCAGTGCAAATATTTGTACGTCCGAATTCAGAGCACACCACTGCCATTACAGGATAACCTCAATATACTCGGTATGGACGTGCGCTGCAAACTGAACAACAAGAACTATATCGAGAGCATCACCAAAACAGCCTCGCGTAAACTCGGAGTTCTGAACAGGGTGAGACGTTTTTTCACGCCGGAGCAGCGGTGTCTTCTTTATAAGACACAAATTCGCTCCTGCGTGGAATACTGCTCGCATCTCTGGGATGGCTCCGCAAAGTACTTATTAGATGCTCTCGACAGGTTGCAGCGACGTGCGGTCCGCATTATTGGGAGTCCTGAGGTCACAAATTCCCTCGAGCCTTTGCAGATGCGTAGAGATGTTGCGTCCTTGGCAGTATTTTACCGTCTCTACCATGGTGAATGTTCTGATGAGCTCTTCCAATTAATCCCACCCTCCCCTTTCCTACACAGGACAACGCGTGCAGGGCTTAGGTGTCACTCGCATACGGTACAGAATATTCCATCAAGAACCAAGCGGTTCGGTGAGTCTTTTCTCTACCGTACCATTAAGTCCTGGAATTCCTTGCCGGCGCACGTGTTTCCTTCTTCCTACAGTCCCGGGTCCTTTAAACGGGGCGTGAAAAATCATCTGATGAGGCCGTCAAGCTGAGCGCCACCATTGTAGCACTGAACGTGTTTGCAATGGTGACCCTCTTTCATGGGACTTTGCCTTCAGCTTAACATCAGGCGAGGTGAAGTCAAATTGACGTGTGACGAATTAGATATAAAAAAAAAAAAAAAAGAATATGTCTATTTCCATTTGTCTGGGTGTTTCTTTATATAAATTGATATATATTTATAAACATGTACCTAAGTATTTATATTCTAATTCCCATAACACAAGCTATTTACTATTCTGACCTAGGGTCTAGATAACGATGTGTATTATGTTTTAGAATATTTATTAAAAAAAATGAATTAAAAGTATTTATTTACATCAGTCAGTTAAAACCGAAATGCTCTTCAGGCTAAGAACAATACAGATAGGGCATTACTCTTTACATTCAATTGACCATCAAATTATCAATAATTTCATAATTGTTATTTTTATCAAACGTAAACAAGGGCCACTGTTTACTCCGACATATTGGTTATCGAACTATTGACCTTTAATAATTGTTGAATAACTCTGTCATTCGTTATCGCTTCCATATATCGATGCGCTCAGTCTTACATAACCACGGTTAGCAAAGTACACACAATAACTAGCCTATAAATTATTGTTTAGCCAAAATGTGCCCACTTACTCAACATATTAATGTAATTTGAACTGAAGTAACCTAAAATGGAACAGAATATTAAATTTCATTAGTTCATACATTACATTTTATTAACCTATATTGAGTAACGGCGTTACGTCACTCGTTTGTAACCCTTTAGTAATAAACTGGACACATGTATTTGCTACCTTTGCCTAACCCTTCGCGGAGATGGCATAGATTATAGAGGTAAACCTATAAAGTATAGACACCAGTTTCATAGACAAAAAATGCTTTAAAAAAAGTACCTTTTGTTATGCACTTTAAAAAAGGAAGACCTCACAATTTGACTGGTTTCAAAATAATCGAAAGCAGTGAAGTCAAGGCTGTTTTTAGTTCCAAAATCCGATGTATAATATACATAACAAGCGGGTACAAATTCAACATTATTATGACATAATGATTATAAATTTCTTTTACAAAATACTTATAAAACTTCTATTCCGCAAAATGTTAATTAAATTTAATTTTACGCCGGTGGCAACACACTGACCGTGACAGTGGAATTATTTACAAAATTAACCAGTAACACTTAATATTTTATATTATTCCAACAAAATAAAAATAAAAACAGAATTCAAATAGTAGGTACTGGGCTAATATTATTATAGTCTTAGTTCTCGATTTTATTATTATTATCGTCGTTATGGAACCCTGCTATGTGAACTTCATGGTGGTTTTACTCTACTAGGGGTGGAATTCAAAACAGTATGCCCAATCACCTCACCGCATGTAACAAGAGTGCAACCAATCTATAATTAACATATCAAGAGGTCTATTATAAAGTTTCAAATTATCTAAAAATAGCCTTCACATATACCTACTTCGCTGTTTACCAAATAATAATTGATGAAACGGCATCATGATTGTGAGAACTATATTATATAAACCGACTCTTAATTATTTTTCAATTTAATTTGAAGGACATGTGTACCTAACTATGGTTTAAGTCGTTGGTGCAATTTTAAGGTAATTTCTGACCTTAGATTGTATAGTTAGATATAGATTATAGCTTAACGACAAACGGAAGTCCATTTTCCTTTTGAGGGACGTAATTTTAGAAAGAGGGCAAGGGCAAAATTGAATCGTAAACCAAAAAGGTACAATTTATTTTGCAATACTGTGAATACTGGTCAATTTCTTTATTATTTTGAAAATTTATATTTTTTGGTGTTATTTATAAAAAAAATTGTCGAGTTACGAAATCGCTAATCGCTGAGATAATTACACTTTGAAGATGTCTCAACAACAAAGCCAACTGCCAAAGTAGATTATAATCACAGTTTATTATCCTTGGTACATATCTGTATAATAACCCGGGGTCTAGGACAAGACCGACGAAATCAGTCGTTAACCGCGCGTAATTGACGTGTTGCTAAACAGAGCCACATTATGTAGAAGTCAGTTACGCAAATTTAGTAGGCTGTAACCATTATGACCTGCTTAGATTATCATTCGATTTGTTTATAAAAGGTATCGAGTGGATATAATCGATTGATACAGCTGTAATATTTTAAATTGTTGGAATACCGATACGTATTCCAACAATTCAAACTATAACAGCCGCAACAAAATATAGCTAATAATATTAAATCGATTAGTAGTCCCTAAGTATGTAGGTATGTAGAGTTAAGTCTTTGTTTCTTTTTCCGTATAGATAAAGAAATGAATAAAATGCTTCTTTTTCTTGATTTATGATCATGTTTAGGGCCAGTGTAAGTGTGTTTTTATATATTAATAATTGTTCTTTCTTTATTTAAAACCATAGATTTTATGAAAATAAAACTCTTAAGGGATTATTATAATTATAATAGCGATATTCCTTATGTTTTGATTACTTCTTTGCAGTAGCCATACTATTATACTTATTTTTATACCACTTAGGTGGCAGACAAGCACACAGCCCAAAGGCGTTACACTCGTGTTGCCTACTCTAAAACTCGACACTTGCCACTAGCTCACGTACCGTGGAGTAGATGAATATAATATAGTAAAGTCAGTCTGTCTGACAGACTAAAGATCAATGTGATTATTTTATGGTGATAACCGTAATTCTTATTTTCACCATTTCACGAAATCGTTAGTTCAACTATAACAGGCTGCCTACATTTAATAAGAGAAAATATAATATAAGGAACTCTCGTATCCGGGGCAGCCTCCCTGTCCTTCGCTGGTGCAGTCATGTTTTGCGGCGACCATCTGGCTACGGGGGTAACAAATGTCTCGCCATGACGCCTCCGCCGGGCCCCGTAGGAGAGGTAGACCCAAGAAGCTTGGCATCGTGGATGATGACATGCGTACCAATGAGCTTACCGAGCGAAGTAGAAGAGAAATAGCCGGAAAGCGGACCCTGGACTCCGAAATGAAGGCTTCGAATGCGACCGCGTCGAACAGAATGATGATAATGATAAGAGAAAGAATGATATCTAGCTAATCTGTCTATGATTCCTCTATTTACAAAGTATTAGCACGAGAAACCTACGCCAGTACCTACCTACTGCGCAGTACCTAAGTGAGTGTGTTTATTCACACTACATTACCATTACTTATTCATAATAAACGGTAATGCCATAGAGTCCGACAGTAATGAGTATTAAACATATTTACAAAAGGACAAACAATACTTGTATATAATATCTGATACAGGCATATACACTACTATATTTTAAATTGGTCGTGTCTGTACAGTGCAGACATATAAAAAACACTTGTATTGTGTTATATCAACGATACTAAACGAAAATATTGGTTGGGAATTCTTATCTATTAGTCTCGACGCAGAAACTACTGAACTGGTTTTGATGTGGTTTTTTGTTTGAAAGGTCAGACTTCTTCGTCAGCAATAATATATGAATCAAGAATCGCAATCGGTTGAATAGAAACGTAGATAATGATGATTTAAATATTTAAAACTAGCTGTTGCCCGCAGCTCCGCCCGCGTGGACTTCTGGTCCCGTTGTCGCTGCTCCATTCCAAGCATTTTCATATTTGTTCACCTTTTAAACCTTGTCTGGACTTCCACGAATAATGCAAGACAAAAAATAGCCAAATCGGTCTTGCTGTTCTCGAGTTTTAGCGAGACTAACGAACAGCAATTCATTTTTATATATTTATTTTTATATATAGTAAAAAAATAAGATATTTACTTTTCTATTTCGAAGAATTCTCATGCATAAATGAATTTAAGTTTCGTATTATCGCAGTATTTTATATATTGAAACCGCGGTAGCCTAGTGGTATGGGTAATGGACTGCTGAGACGAGGTCTCGGGTTCGATCCCAGGTTTACCATGGCACACACCAATGACGGAGATGCTTTTCGAAGTTATGTGTGTATTTATCGCAGGTTTGTGAGTGCCCGGTTAATGGCAATAGGCTCGCCACCTATTACATTGGGACCTAAAATATATAAACTGGCGAAATGTGGGTGCTAGCACCTCTGCCTACCCCTTCGAGGATATAGGCGTGATATTATAAAAAAAAAAAAAAAAAAATTTATATATTGAATTTTTAATAACTTAGCGATAGTGACTAAACGATAGTAGCGAGACGTAGCAACTTCACCTACAATCGTCATCCATTACCTACGTGCACTTTGTTTACATCGGTTTACATATAGGTACATACCTAATTATTTCATTTTAATAGTTGCATTACATACCTAATATTTGACATGTAATGGCCAGCGATGGTAATGCTCATTAATAGTTTATCGTCTATTGTTTTATATTTATGCAAAAACACGTGTTAAAAATAACTGATATTTATGTCTATTTTAAATATTATTTACTTATTATTTAGCACATAGAAAAAATAAAGTTGTCATGCGTAGTAGACGCTTGAATAATTTATCTTTTTGTACCTTATATTAGGTCAGGACTCACAGAGTCGGTTTTTATCATTGGAAATATTTTTGGCATGAATATTTTCATAACACAATTTTCATAGAAATCGGGATCATTTTTGACGTTTAGGAGATTCACATTAAATCGAGACTTACTTGTAAACAGAATATATAATATTCTATAACTCACACAACTATGCTTAGACCGGATCTTCATATCGATATAATACATATCCTAGAATAATATTACTATTAGGAGCACATAGAAATGACTCACCAGTGCAAGCGCGCTCTCGGGGTACCATTTGCATGGTCGTAGGAAGATCGTGAGCAGTTCATCATCGTCTCCGTAGCATAGGTCCTTGGTCTCCTTCAGAAGCTCCCTGAGTCTCTCGAGAGCTTCTCGAACTCTCTCTGGCGTTTCTCTCAATTCTTTTTCAGCAATCTCCTTTGTCTCCGGCGACAGCTCCACGTTGCGCTCTAACTTGAATTCGTTAGAACTCATTTTGTATCTGTAACAGAAAAATGGGAAAGAATAGATTAGGTTCACTTCATCTCATCCCGTTGGTTTCGTAGGAAGGGACTAATGGATAGGCTGTTTTCCTTCCAAAGGTAAACGTAAAACCCATAATAAAATCATCGTGCCTGCTTCACGGCCATGGAGACACCCCTTTGACAGGTGATCGAAAATACAAATACTTCTATGTTAAGTAAGAAGAAGATTAACGTGATCATTTGGAAAATACTTTAACAAGTTGTGACCATGACTACTGCGGGCCGAAACGTCAAGCATATCAAAAGGTAAATTAAAATATTTACCATAATATGATCGCTTAATACCTGGGATTGACTAACCAGTGAATACATACAAATACCTCTGTCTACTCCTTCAGGAATTTATAAATGTGAATGTATGTATGTATATGTAGATATTTAACAGAAAAAGTATGAATGTGCGATATGCTAAATGACCAATGTCTTGTTCTAATCCCAAATGGCGCAATTGTGAAATAACTGCACGTCTATGGAATAAAAAGTTAATCAACAAGATAAAAACTTGCCGTTGACTGATTTATTCCCAATGAGTATCTTAAAATGGCTAGTGAAGCGAGTTGACATGACACTGGCCGCAAGGCAAGCACTTGTTGTGGATTCCGATCACGATGCGCCGGCGCACGTGTCACCGATTCATCGTTTTAAAACACATCATTGCGTTCGAGATTGATTGCACAAATTTTTATCGGTCAGTCGCGTTTGCCAATTATGAACTGCCGAGCTATGACATAGACATCAGTTACAAATCTGATGACATGTAGGTTAAAAGGTAGCTGCTAATATAATATATTACAGAATATAAATATATGCATTAGCTATAACATATTGTTTGCGTTATCAGAAACACGTACGTGTCGTAGATACGTAATTACATATATTATTTTTATTTGCTATTTTTCGATGTAAATAACTATAACTTTTCCTATAAATTTAAAAGGCTAAAATGCAGGGGGCTCAAGTTCATATATCGTCGTGGATTTATATTATATCCATTTTATATTTATAAGGAGCCTTATGCTACTAGACTATAAGGGTTAGTATGCTATTAAGGTGAGGCCCGTCTGCTTGAATGCCACAAGGAGACGTCCGGCCTGGCGGGGCGGTAAGCGAACAACATTCGCAACATCAGAGGTTACCGACCTCAACAGCCTCCCTGAGGAACGCGCTGACCACTAATCTGCGTACTAGAAATTTTCAAACGGAGAGTTTCCGTTTCCCGATAGATTTTTATAAGAAAAAAGTAAATAAGAATAGATTTTCGTGGAATTGGAAAAATATTTGATACTTAAATGAAATTAAATAATTAATGACAAAAAGAGCTATATAATAACCAAATTAGGCACTCGTTATTATGCCTTATTATTTATATTTGTTAAAACCGCCAACTGCCAAATAGACTTAAAGACTGTCAAATAGGTACAACAAAAGACAAGAAGCAAAGGTAATCTTGCCAGCCAGCCTTGAAGTTCGCTCTTCAGAAATGTAAATAAATTACAGGTAAATAAGTATGTATTTGCCCTATATATCGTCAAATGGTATAAATTTACATATACCCAAGGGTTTTGATAAAACTAAGATCGATTTAAATAACAATGACTTCATTCATCACTAAACAAATTGTTACGAAGTACTTACTGCTTTGTGTTATAGACGACAACACAAAGCAGTTTCAGTGAAGACAGGTAAAGTTGTTTGTCTTACTTCCTTCATCAACAGTTCAATCAACTCAACACGAGGCAATATTAGTGCTCTACATAAATCGCTTACTCAACAAACTATATTTATAAATTGTCTACCTATACGTCTAGTCTGGTAACGCAAAATAGTGCCGTCAATGACTTTTTTTAATTTGATCAGTAGTTTTTGAATTCAGAACGGAAAATTAGAACAATAGCTCGGACAATAGATTAACAAGCAAACAATCGAATCTCATTATCGTACCTAATGAGGCATAAGAACCATGCGTTCCAAATTTTAAAAGTACTTTTTTTTTAATATTTAAGTATTCTTCTAATTTAAGCATCTTCATCTATGATATATAACAAAACAGGCCAGTGTTTAAAATCTTTACTTTGAACTAGCTAATGCGTGTGGTTTCGCCTGCGTGAAATTCTCTTACCGCTTCTGTGACCTATTTTTCTGGGGAACGTTTTTTTTAAACCTCCGTTACAGCAGTTAATTAGCCGAATTAATAATCAGAAAATTATTCTCTTCTTCCTAAATTTATTTTTGTTATTTTTAATTAAATTACACATCCAGGTGTAAAAATTGTGCCATGATAAGTAATTACTTCAAAAAATTACGTATGACATTTTCAAAATGAATGTAGTAAACCTATCGCATCCATTCCAGTCCAATATTGTACAGAAATATGGCCAATAGACATAGAATTTCCCAATTATCTTACCGAATAAACAAAATAATAACTATTCAATCCGCAAACAATTGTACTAAGTTACCCATATATCCATATTATATTACCGTATAATGCACAAACACAACACAACACAGTACGATTTTATATTAATCGCTCTATTATTTTGTTGTTTTTCACGATTATTTTGAAAATGCACTAACCTCACTCGCGTAGCACACGCGTCGGCGGAAATCACAAAGGGCGGAAAATCGATCGTGCGGCGGGTGAGAGGTGTGAGCAAGTGTGCGCGCGCGCACTCAGCCAGCGGTTATATAGACTCGATAAGGCGCACACGCTTGCTTTGTTGCATGTGTTGATAGTGATAGTGCTCCCCAACCGTCCGGCTTCTCATATGCACTCTGCATTAAATCTGTACGAAAATAAAAGTAAGGGGTTATTACTAATCTATTTAGTTACTTTATCTGTAACACTATCGGCATTCAACAGTGGTTGTAGTGTAGAGTTGTAGAGTGTATAGAGCCCTTTTTTATCGTGCGATCGCCACCGGAACCGGTTGGGTAGGTTATGTCGGACTCGAACCGACTAAAACGCACGCCGTCTTTGGATCTTTAGTTGCCGGAGGTGAGGTAGATAGTAGTCAGTATATACCTCGCACCCCGGCGGACCCGGGGCCTTCTCTTCAGTGTATAGAGCCCTAGGAAGTCAGCACCGCAGGTTAAGACCAAGCCAACCTCACCTGTTAACCGTTCCCCTCGGCTGATTAATGGACAAAGCTCTGTCATAGGAGTCACCTAGCTTTGCTTATGGTTAGGTGGTCTGGGTGACAATCACTTACGTAGGGCCAAAATAAGCCATCATCACTATCACTACATAGTTTATATACTTAGTATAAAACCAAGTCGGTGATAAAACCCTGTACCGACCTGCCGGGGAAACTGGAAACAGAAGGCTATTTGTTGATTGATTGAAGGTCTTCCTTAAATAGAACCCGCCAAGTTTTTTAGAAGCATGACGGTGGGTATTATAACTTTTGTTACACAGTGTAGGTAGGTACCCGGTTTTTGACAGGAAAAAGAGTGAAAGTCGGGCTAAGTGTAGAGAGAAACTCCACAATAGAGAGAATGCCTGACGCTGCCGATATTATATGAACCTTCTAATGCCTTTCTAGTCCCCATAAGTCGCTTGAATAAATCACAGCAGAGAGAGTTCATTCCACAGCTTGAGTTAGTGGGACGAAGTTCCTTTTGACGCTCTACATAAAAGATCCATCTCCTTCCTAAAAAAGACGTGTGGAAAATACCAAAGAAAATTAAGATCAGTACGATGAAACATTATTAAGGAGAAATTATTACACACCTCTAGATACGAGTACAATACATGACTGATGGGATTGAGGCACAATTAGAAGGATTATTACACATTTTGACATAACGAAGATGTTTTGAAATTCTATTTTGTTGTTATGCAACTAGAAACATAACAAGATTTATTACATTTTTTGTTAGCAAGTAAGTACTGGTTACAGATAATTTATCTTTCAGTTAGATCAATGTTGCATTTGGTTGCTAACCCACTTAAAAATTAAGATTATCTCAAATCAACGGGTACCTACTGCATTTGCAATTATTTTTACGAAACCATCAATCAAGCATTCAATTGCAGCCTCCTGCTGGACATAGGTCTCTTCCAAAGTTCGTCTTATGGCCTTCGGTTGCCACGCTGGGAGACGAGGGAAGTACCTCCGCCCCAGAGAATACCGCGGCTAATAATAACCTTGTGTTGTGCTTCTGGCCATGAGTAGGGTAGCCAGAGCGCATTAGAGATGTTTTGTGTTGTCAGTGGAAAGACCGAGAAACCCTTCTTTGTCTTCTGCACAGACATCACAGAGACTTTCTTAATCTTCTCCCTTCCCCTTTTCCCTTTCTACCTCTTTCACCAGTTCGAAACGCGACCCCGACTTGAAAAGACTCAGGCAAGAAACTCAGCGGGACTTTTCTTGTTCTCGGTTTATTTATAAACATTTACTTAGTATAGATACAAGATAATAATTTGCTTACACGGCAAGTTGATTATCTAAATAATGTTGAATTTTATAAAAACCTTTTTGGCAAAATTAACTTGGTTTTTTTTTTTAAATCATAGACAATTCTCTTAATTTCGTAAGGGAGCTTGTTAAAAAAGGTCCTGTACTCATTCTACTCTTATCAGTAGTAGCGGTAAAGGCGGGGTGGCGCTGTACTGTGGCCGTGGCTGTCGTTATCACAACAAAATGTCTCTTTATGTCTCTTTGTTTAAACATAACTGACACTCGTGAGTCACGGTATGTAGAGTATCGTGTTTTTCTTGTGATATTCTGTACCTACCGTTCTTTGATCTGTAAACTGTCCGATGTCTGGTCATGTAGTAGATAATATGTGATCTTTGGAACGGACATAATTTTATTTTTATTCATGGTACGTCAATTGTGTTCACCTCGCCTGATGGTAAGCTGAAAACAAAGACTCAGGAAAGACCATAATACTAACCACTATAGATCATAAAGTTATCTTTAGAGGAATAGAGTGTGCGAGGGGCATACGCATATTTACGCAAAACCTAGTTTATAAACCATTATCGACTTTTTCAGAAATAGATATTGTAGTGATGTAAATATTTCTTAAGGGACATTAATAAATTTCAAGTGACTTTATTCGTAATGGTGATCTATAAGTACGATCATGCATACATAAGAACAAAAAGAAAGATTAATTTTAATATCTAACAAAAGGTTAAGGTAAAGGTTAAGAATAAAAAAATGGTATGAAATCATTCAAAGTTTTACTCGTAGGTACATTTATGTATTTCGTCCATGAAATACACAACTCTATTACAATTAAATTAAATTGGAAATTACAAATAAATTAAAAAAACAAAAAATTACAATGTACACATACTCGTATCTAGTCTTCAGAAAACCACCGTTTAGGTTTTCTGAAGACTAGATACGAGTATGTGTTAGTTATGAGGAAAACGGTTTCTATTACAATATTGGAAGTTTTCTTAAAGCTTTTCAAAATATTGACTTGATTTTTTTTACTTTACGTCATTATAATAACGTTTTTTAAACAAAAGAAATTGCTTCATGGAGGACAGAATATATATTAGGTTCTCCATTGATTGCTGGCACTGATATATTTTTAACATTTCTTGGTAATTCACAAGTTGTGTATTTAATTAATTTTGTACCATGATACACGAATTAGGAGTAGTATATTAAGGAGCAATAAATTGAAACAGATTAAAACAACTATAAAAATAAAATGAATCATGGAATTCCTCCACATTACATGCATCTTGTGGAAGCATCACCAGAAGAAAGTTGCGAAGAGTGTGAGTCCACTGGTGGGGTGTTCTCGTGACGAGAAGTCTGGCTTCTTTTGAGAACAAAGAATTAGCATTACCATACAACGCAATGCTGTCGAAGTCTTCTAGGAACGCTTCTACAAGAGCTATACAATGCGGATGAATTCCATGACGCATTTTAGTACGTAAATGCTTAAAAAAATTATTAACCTTAATTTTTTACTATCCCAGATACTGCTGAGGAAGCTAAGATATTTTTTGAGTATACCTACATAATCCAAACAAAAATAAATTTATATTTTATAGGTAAACTATGTATTGTATGCATAGCTACGCACGTAGCTACTTACATACGTAGGTACGATGTAGGTATGTATATACCTATGAATATTATTTAAAATGAATATCTAATTTTAGTTTAGTTAAGAAAAAAAATTGAAATAAGCCTTTATGATTACTAAACCTTGATAATTATGAATAATTTTGAATTTATTTCCACCAGCTAATATCTAAGTGCTAAGTAAGTACCTATATCAAATCAGTGAAAATAATTTCGTCACTTTAAAAGATACATAAAGTACGTCATATACCTAGTACGTTTCGTAATAGAATAGTGTTTCAAAATGTCTTAGTTGTGCTCAAAATTATTTGTCATCAATTATATTGCACCTCGATCAATCAAGACGTCATTGCTCATACTCATCATTGTCAAAACTAAAAAGTATTCGTATATCGTATAGATTTGACCGGATTAATTTTGAGCCATAATAAATTTATTCATTGTTACTAAGCGGTAGTCTCAATCGTTGCGGTGTGGTACTGTTGTTGATTTTGAACATTTTGAAATAAGAATATAGTTCGGCTAAAATGTACCTACATGCTTCGATATTGTAGAGAGCTGTTTGTCGCACATCGAACTGACATTTGGACACCTAGTGGTGTACTTAGTTGAATTCTTATTAATATGGGATAACGAAGGGTTTAAAATATCGAAGCATTGTTCTCTGTTCTTACAGACGATACGTGCTAAAGAAATAACCGGGTTTGCATTAGTACCTATAGTCATTCCATCTTATGAGATTTATTATATAGAGATATAAAGAGTCTTATTTGTAAGGGAAAGTATTACATGTAGGTATGTGAGTTATTACCGCTTTTACAATCAGGAGTTGCCCTCACTTCGACTTTGTAGATGTTTAGGTAAGAGGGGTGTGATTTAAGCGATCACCAAAATAAATAGGGTTTGTCATCAAAATAGTAAATCAACCACAAAAATATTTGGTGGCAGTTTTTGTTTTTTTTTAACATGACGAGCCCGGAGCCCTTCTCGTCATCGGTCTCTGCGAGACCTCCGCCGACCTCTTCTAAACTATGTCTAGCCATGCGCGGTGTTAGTTTAGGCGGAGAATACCGATATAATAGGTGACAGAACTACTATATTTGATGATCGATTAACTATTTTCATTATAAACATTTGTTGGTCTCTTATTTTTAAATGCAAAAAATATATTACTTTTAAATATGAAGATAGAAAAAGTTTTGCTTTTATACTGGCACTCAACGCAAACTCTACTTTTACATTTTGTATATTTACATCTCATTGTATTCAAATGATGTGTGTTTATCAACACAATACCCATCAATACCTACATTAGGTCATCTCTATGTACAGGCACAAAGTTCAAAGCTCAGCTCAAATTACTCATCATTATAATTTTAACTAGAAAATAATTATGCAGCCGGCCGCGTTAAAATACTTCCTAATTAACGTAGAATCTGAAATCTTATAATGTGTCGTATATCTACGACTGAGAGCTCCGTTTTCTCTGATCGCTTCTTGGTCTCCTAATACCTTTCTACCAACGACAGAAGTCTGTTTTGATTACTGTGTGTAAGTATTTGTCGTCGTAAACACAGAAAAAAGAAAAGTCCTCAAACAGTGATTGTTCTGCCGTCCGCCGACTGGACTTCGCTTTGTCATGTCACGTACAAAGCATATCTTATATAGGTACCTACTTATATACTTACACGATGAGTGACAGAGGCCGGCTTGTAGTAACTTCTCACAAAGGGTTCACGTGTCCCTACTAACATAAAGAAATTCATATTATTATCATATAAGAAGTGCAAGCCGAGTCTTAAATTTCTTTGTTTTGAAATGTTCCAAGACAATACAAAGGTTTTGTTGAAGATTCTTTAAGTATTTTTGTTATTATAAAACATCTTGGTCAGAATGATGACTTATCAACCAGGTGTAAGTACATATTTACATGGGTCTGGTTGTTTTTATGTATTTACAAAAAAAAGGTGTCTGAAGTCAACCTCAAACTAACAACCCGGTAAGACAAGTAGGTAACCGGTTACACATGTTGCAGGGATGTAGTTCTGGCGCAAGCTTTTCTTACGGGTTTGGGGGTCAAATGGCGAGGAAGCTCCCACAAAAAATAAAATACTAACTAAACAGGATGTAAGGGAAACGCTCCTGAAGCCGAAAGCACCTAATAGTACTCCGGGTACACTATACAGGGTGTAAGGGAAACACTCCCGACTGAAGGCCCTTGTATATAGTACCTACTCCTGGTACATAACATATTGGCATGGAACAAAATTACGGCCACTGAATTTGTCATTCAGTCATATTTGGGTTAGGGAGGGGTACCTACCATTCACCCACAGTTTAACGATCGCAACGATAGCAGTAGTAGTAAAAAATATTACTAATTATCATAGAAAGTTAATGCCTAACCGCACCCATCAAAGCAAGTATAAAATCTTCTTACCGGAGAAGATATCGTACGTGCAATATTCTGCAAGCGCGAAGAAAAACAAACGAAAGTAAGTGGTTACTATTTTTCGGAGCTATGAGGAGCAGACGAACACTGGTAAAGCCTAATTCTCCATCAAAGCTAAATGAGACATGTCTGTCGAGATCGTCATAAGACTTGAGCACATCACATTATCATTTTATTACTTTCTTGCCCTAGTTTCTGTTGTAATGTACGTAGTCGTTTGCATATCTTTATTAACTAATGTGGTATTTCAGTATGAACGAAACGTAATTTTAGTGAGTAATACTAAAAAATAATTAGTGTTTTGTTTGAAGACATTCATGTAGTAACGTAGTACCTAACATTCGTGCTTAAGATTCGTGAGTTTCGTGACAAATGGAAAGGCGTTGATAGCATTCACGTATTGTTTAGGTATTTATACACTCCACACTATATTACCTACGTAAATATAGTGAAATACTAGTACCTTTGGATACTAATACGCACATTTTAACTTGTAATATGTTTAATAGATGGATACATTTAAAAAGAAGTTTGGGTGCCACACAAAAGACCTTCGGGTGCCAATATGATTGCCATGTACTTACTGTACTGTACTGTATTACATGTACTGTATTTTAGCAATTTGTACCTACTATTTAATACATACATATGCTCACGCCCGTAATCCCCAAAGGGGTAGGCAGAGATGTATTAAACATTCACATTTCGCCAACTATGATTTTCGGTCCCACGTATTAGGGGACGAGCTTATTGCCGCCAATCGGGCACTTTGAAAATAAAATGGATTTGCCGAAAATAAATTCCTAATCGAAAATGTTGCAGCTAAATAAATTTCGAAAAAGAAATTCTGACTCGATTCCTTGCTGTGCGGTGTAAATCGCAAGGAAAATAATTACTTAGTTAGCCGCACAAACACTACCAATTAACAATATTTATTGTACAATAATTATATTTACATAATTGTGTATTGTATCGGGCGGGATGGAAGACGATGACATGAACTCCATGATTTTTGTTCACGTACCCAGAAGATTACATTCAGAAGTGCCCAATGCGCCTAAAGATGTTTTCACTTCAAGAATAAATATGCACTTTATTATATTTCCCTAAATTTCCCAAAAGTACCTACTAGGTATATTTTTATGACTTGAAAAAAGAAAATACTATATTTTCTTCAAAAATAACTGATAAGTGATAACCCTAGATGAGAGCCAACCTTATCTGCAAGCAGGCGATTCACCCGCTGATTGAATTACGAGCATACAGAGTTGTAACATATTTGAAATACTTGTATTTAAAATACAAATACAAAATACAAAATACGTATTTTGGATTTTGTACTTAAGTACTTTTTTTAAAAAGTATTTTGTATTTTATTTGAAATACTATTCGAGACGTATTTTGTATTTGTGAAATGGTTTGTAAAATACAAAATACTTTTTTATTCTTAGCTTCATTTTTCTAAAGCATTCCGCGATTCAGTAAAAACAAAAAGTGGCCACTAGTGGCGCAGCAGCTTTGAAAGTCTATGCGCAAAATGACAGATGAAACAAAATGCATATAAAACCTGACCAATAATATATAAGGGACCCCTCTAGGCAAACCTCAAAATCACTGTTACGTTTTGCCGTGTGTGCTATTTCATTATTTCTGTGTTGTTCGCTCGAAATGTCTTTAAAAAAATGCCAAAACAAATTGTATTTAAACAATATGCCATGTAGGCAATAAGACGTTATTTTAACGATTCGTATTTAAGTGATTATAAATGTATAAACGATAAATAAAAATACAGTAATAGAAAAATATATTTATAAAAAACCGGTACGATTATGCCACACAGACGCAACATGTCAGATGCTCTTTTTGAAGAGCTTGTGATTTTAAAATCTTTAATAGTTAAATAAAGAAAACCAGTAAATTTACCATAAAGTATTTTATTTCAATAAAGTATTTTGAAAATACATATTTTGTATTTAGTATTTAAATACAAAAGGCTAAAGTATTTTGTATCTTGCATTTGAAATACTATATTAAAAAAGTATTTGCATTTTGTATTTAAATACTTTTTGAAAAGTATTTTGTACATCTCTGCGAGCATATTACGAGGTTCTGCCCCGGCTTTAAGTGGTATAAAATAATAGTAGATAAATTAGATATTAATGGATGAAAAATTTCAATTCTAAGTACAATTCTTTGTAATGAATAATAACGGATTAGCCCACAGCTAGCTAATAATAAAACTGTCATTATCGGGCAACATATTTATTAGATAGGTACATAAGTAAGAGGACTTAGTAAGAACACAATGGCATTTTAATTCTACTGTTTAAGCGCTATAATCCCATAATTCGTCACGTGGATTATTGACGTTTATTATATTCTGTTACTATCTGTTAAAATGCTAACAGTAACACTAACGTAATAAAAGGTGTTAAGAAGCGACATCAAAAAAATATAACATTCATAAGTAAGTACATGCCCACGTGTTTCCTTCTTCCTACAGTCCCGGGTCCTTTAAGCGTGGCGTGAAAATTCATCTGATGAGGCCGTCAAGCTGAGCGCCACCATTGTAGCACTGTACGTATTTCTAATGGTGACCCTCTCTCATGACACTCTGCCTTCAGCTTAACATCAGGCGAGGTGAAGTCAAATTGACGTGTCATAAATAAAAAAATAAAAAAAACATATCTAATCATTCTCTGAGCCTATTTCCAACTCGGTTGGGGTCGACTTTCTAGTCTAACTAAGATGCGGCTGAACTTGTATATTTCCCGTGATGCGACTGTCATTGGACCTCTCCACAACCTATAGGTGATATCGAAATTCTGTAGTTAGGCTCGTCCGACTTCTGAGGACTCCAACTACCCGCTACGTCTACCACAGTTTACAAATTTAACGGCGGCAAGACATGACGGTATCTTCCGCCCTAATTGAGCAGTCCGACTGGGGAAGTACGTCCACCCTACAGACTACCGCGGCTAATAATAACCTTGTGTTGTGTTTCCGGTGGTTAGGTTAGCCAGAGCTCATTGGAGAGATTTTGGGTTGTCTCAGGGAATAACGAGAAACCCTTCTTTGCCTTCTGTATTGACAGCACAGAGACTCGCTTAGCCTTCTTCCCGTCCCATTTCCCCATCCCCCTTTCTCTATATGGTCGGCACTACAAAAGTGACGCTCCTGGTGTTGAAAACGTCCATAGGCCACGGTAACCACTTTCCATCAGGTGGGTCTCGTACTTGTCTGCCACCTAAGTGGTATAAAAATACAATTTTATTTGTCAAAAATATTAACATAAAGTACCTAAATAAATCATTTGAAAAACTGCCATTGCATTTTAGACACTACTGCAGTAATGTTACAGTGTAAGCTAATGAAACGATGTAATGATCTCTCTTCCATTTAATTTTGAACTTAAAATCAATGTTGATTGAAACCGAAAATTCAATAGCAGTTTTATAATCACAGTGCAGTGGTTTGACGATGGTTAACAATTAGTAGAATCGGGGTTCTGAAATCACTTTCTTAACGCGTATCAACGTCATCATCATAGCGGTAGTCCCGGTTCCATCCAAAGGTTGCGCTTGTCCATGCTCATTCTCTCACTTTTGTGGAAGCGACTGCCACCTGATTCAGTGAAGAAATTTAGCACCAGAACCTCGTCCGTTGATATATCGGCTTATCATACTACAAGAATTTGATGGGGCCCCTAGTGTTACACTTTATTGTGCGGGTTGAATGTACAGGCTAGTTATAGCTTCAACTGTACTAACAATTTTCAATAAAAGCTATTTTGTTATTATGAGCATCGTAAACACAGCTGGCGAAATGACATCTTCCGCTTCGTACAAAGTACAATAGGTACAACTTACCGATATATATAGCAAAGTACACCATTATTGATAAGTAGGTACAATAGAATATCACAAAAATACTTTGTCACAGTGACTCATAACTCTTTTATTTATTCCTTCGATTTTATTGCTGTCGGTAACTTAGTAGTTTAAGGAGTCGACCTCATAACCGAGAGATCCTGGAGTCTAATCTTAGCTACACTTTACATATGGCAGGGGCCCTGGACACATAAGACTTTAGGGGCCTTTTTGGAAGGTTTAAGGTTTTAGATTTTTTTAAGTTGATGTGCGAGAAATTGTCTCCCATTTACTTTTTTCGTTAATTACAAATTGGTAACAGTATTTGTTTTACTTCAGCTGAAAAAGATTACAGTTCTTATGTTACAAATGGACTCTCAATAAAATTAATTAATTAACTCACCATATTTAATCATGTCAAATGTATGGGTAACTTAAATATTTCAATAAATAGTATGTCAGTTCACTCACAGCACTGTTATTGTCACATTCAAAATTTATTTATATGAATTAGTTATCTTTCTACCCACATTAATAAAAATATTTTTGTTTATACCTTCTATACCGGCAGGCCCTAGTGAATGAGGAGCAAGTCGGCAGGCTAGGGTGATGTGATGATGTGTTCTGCGAGCAAGTAATGCTCGAGAAGGAGACGACGGATCGGGTTTGCAGAAGACTCCGAAACCGTACAGCCCGCGATGAGCGGAGGCAACTCAGACGTCGGAGGTCGCAGAATGACCTCCGTCCCACATGAGCGCGGGCCTGGGGGTGACGAGTGGAGCCACCTGTCACCCTATCAGAAGCAGGCTGTGGCGGCGACGCAAAGTGCGCCACCCCATACCCGGGGGCTAGACGGGGACACCGTGGTCCCTATACCCGAAGGGGGTCATTACGAAAGAAAGGACCCCGTGTCTGCTGGTGTGCGAGCTCATCGGGTCCGGAGGAATTGGTATCCGTGGTCGTCTCAGGCCACCAGTTGCCAAGGGTGAGTTAGCCCCTGGTATATACCTCACGTCCCGGCTGACTCAGGGCGAGTTACTTGCAGGTAGGTACTTACTTGTGCCAGTTCCGCGTCCCTCATTTATGAAAGTATACGATACAATTAACCAATTAGCAGGCACATTAATACTGGCTTGCAGGTAGGGTTGCCTTGGGCCCTAAAGACTTAGTGCGAACCCAAAACACCCAATATTTTAGATACCTACCTGTTATCATCATCATCCTTACATTAGTCCCGGTCTCTTCTAATGTTGTCTCTTCGGAGTCCGGGATCCGCTTGTACATACATACTCGTACCTATGTGTATTAGTACTTACCCATTGTCTTCATAGCTTTCATTTTTTGTATTTTAATTAACTTTAAAAACTAGGTGTATGAGAACGCGTTTGACAAAATTTCGTGGGGCAAATAGCCTATGGGTTGGGCACAGATTACCTAATAGTTAAAATGCCGTGGGCTCGTTAGCTTTTACTCCGTGAGAACGTAAAACTAGATTTATTTGTTATTGTGATTACAATATTGATTGTAGGCACACCGTCGTAGGTTCGATAAATTACTGTGAGTATTTGAAGACTATTATGATATTGCTTTATCTATTGGTCCCAATGTACAATGTGTAATTGTAATAGGGCACATGACATAGTGTAATTCATTAAACATTATGACCCTGGGTTCCACAGTAGGTACAAGCTTTGGAGGCAACTGGGATGTAGAGGTACATTTGAGACGTAGGTACCTACCTACCTATTTTGGTTTAGGTATGCAAATTATTGTAAATTTCTCATTGCATATTTATCTTTTTTAACTGTGCTTTAAGTAGTTCCAACTTATTCAAGCATTTACCGAGGTTGGGTTGCACCATCTTACTTTAACATTAACAGTACAGTTAAAGTACCGGTTAGGTATAAATCAGGTTGCACCATTTGACAATAGCTAAAATGACGTCCTAACTTGACGCTAACTATAACCAGCCACGCTCGGCCGGTTACTGTTAAAATACCTACAGCGTCTTCTATCAAATTATTCCAAGAGAATAGAAATTAACGTCAAATTCTATCAAAAAGATAATTTTAACCGATCTAATAAATACGCTGGTGCAACACATTTAGCAGAAACCATTAGAATCAATGTTACTGTTATTGTTAAATTTGACGTAAACGCTTACTTTGACAGGTAGGTAGTTGGTGCAACTAAGGCCGACTGTTTTGTTGTTTTGTTTATCATTTACACACAAATTAATCTAATGTAACCTCATATGCAATGACGAATTTTTAAAGCAAGTAACCTAATTCCTTCAGTTCGTCATTCAAGTTATTTTTATCTCCTAAGTTATAGGTATAAATAACATTGGTAGAGACGAGAGACACATTCAATGACGCGACGAGACTATATCTATCAATTTGTCTACTTGTTCGAGAACCCATCACTTAGGTACTTAGTTTTCTTTGTAGGCCACGGAATAAATATACCTACCTACATTGTTCTATGGACTCATCACACTTCTACGTGTATTCATTTTTCTGTGATCAAATGGCAAACTACTATGTAGTCCACTTGATCATAAATAATCATCATCGGAGCGCGGAGTTGGCTCAAGTCACTTGAAGCAGCAATTGTAGAAGTAAACGACATTATTATTATTATTATTTTTTATTTATGGCACGTCAATTTGACTTCACCTCGCCTGATGTTAAGCTGAAGGCAAAGTCTCATGAAAGAGGGTCGCAAATACGTTCAGTGCTACAATGGTGGCGCTCAGCTTAACGGCCTCATCAGATGCTTTTTCACGCCCCGCTTAAAGGACCCGGGACTGTAGGAAGAAGGAAATACGTGCGCCGGCAAGGAATTCCAGGACTTAATGGTGCGGCAGAGAAAATATTCACTGAACCGCTTGGTTCTTGATGGAATATTCTGTACCGTATGCGAGTGATATCTAGGCCCTGCACGTGTTGTCCTGTAGTAGTTCATCGGTCATAGTAATGATGTTTCTTTTTGGTTCATTTATTACACAGAGGTAAATATCGCTATGTACCGTGAAGCAGTCAATCCCTCATAAGAAATATAGGCCATATAAGCCGTTTTAAAAAAATACTGAGTTGTTAATTCAGGTGCACAATTTTCTTTTGTTCTTCTATTTTTATACAATCCCGCCATTTGCGCAATATTCATTTGTTTTGTATAATACTAACGTGACATGAACGTGACAAGTAAAATATGTAGATTAAGTAATAGGTAGACTGTCGGATATCTTATGCCGCGTCTACATTTACGTAACATTTTACCGTGCGTGATAGCTGAGCTTCAATGAAGCCATCGATCGCCTGGTGGCCGTGTCAGCACAAGTCTAGTTTGTATGTC
Organism: Pelosia muscerda; assembly: GCA_963691645.1. Classification (NCBI taxonomy): domain Eukaryota; kingdom Metazoa; phylum Arthropoda; class Insecta; order Lepidoptera; family Erebidae; genus Pelosia; species Pelosia muscerda. Next base: position 15,450,826 of record OY829100.1, read on the forward strand.
CATGTGCTACAAATTGTTACGTCCACACTCAACGCCATGTCTTGATGCCACGCTGTCCGGTCCGCTGTTTCGTGTCACTGGACGCCCCTTCATCATTGCCGTGGCCGTGTGTAAATATTATATGGCACTTTTGACAACCCTACTCTTACTCCTGCTCTTAGTTTCACTCCGAATGACGTCTTAAACCCTACTTAGAGTACCTAAGTGGCAAACGATGACGGCTATCCTTGATATTTTCTTGTTTAGTTGGGTTATTGAGTTTTAGTTCATAAATTTAGTTTTTATGTACACAAATATTCGGAAGACGGTTATCGTGAGTATCGTGTGTAGGTCGATAGATGTCACTCTAGTGAGCGCACTAATAACGAACACTAAGTGCGGGTAGTTAGAAATACCCGCGCGACACGATGACATGAATGTATCGCTTCAAGACCATAGACTAATATAATATAACTATATAGGCTATGCGCGGGGCTCCACCCACGTGGCTGTCGGTTATCGCGACCTAACCGCCATCTATGCAACTTAAATTCTATATTACTAATCATAACTCAGGTTCTACTTAACCGATTGCAATCAAACAAACGTAAGATTTTAAGTTGGACCAAACCCCTTCCAACAAAAAAAACCGCATCGAAATCCGTTAGTAGTTTTTGCATCCATCGCGGACAAACTATATACAATTTTTTTTTTACAATTATATATGTAATAGTATAGATACCTATCTATCTACATAACTACATATCTACATATATAACTAGACGTCCGAAACATCGCGTCGCGTCGGAATAAATATGCAATTATAATTACTGTTCACGATTGACTTCCATTCTGTCATAATTATATATTCGAAAGATATGTAGCAATAACTATTTTAAGGTCATTGTATCGATAGGTCAACGCAATTATTATTGAGTGATGATTTATAAATAAATACTTATAAACAAATAAAGCACGGAGGTCGTTAGTGTAACAGAACTGGAGCACGTTTTCAACTGATAATGGCTGAACTCGACATGTAGATACAAGATAATGTGTCGGCCGGAGCTTTCCATCAACAGTTGAATGGACTAGGTACTTCGTGAACTTTGATTTTAATTATATTATCAGTTATTAATTCGTAAATAAGTCGACCGACCGTGAGACATATGCGAGATAACTGAATTAGTTTGTACTTCATGTTTGTGTATATAGAGGGCATTGCGGACGCAGCAAGTTTCAACTTGTCTAACATCATCTTCAAAAAAAAGTATGTAAGTATGTTTATCCGCATTCTAGAACGCATAACACAAGCTAGTTAAACTATGCTTACCATGGGCCTAGGTGACGTTGTGTAGATTGTCGTAGAATATTTATTATTATTTTTATTTCGTGTTAGTCCCATTGGGACATTACTCCGAAGTGGATGCGATCCAAGGCCTCGAAGTCCGTTTAAACGTATCTAATCTTTCGTATTATTTTCAAGTAATTAAATAGACCAAAGTTGAAAGGCCTTATGTTGACGCACACGCCTTACGTCAGACATATTAATGTTGTTCATAAACAAAGATTTTTATTAACCACTTAGGCGAAAGATAAGCGCGCGGCCCACCTGATGGAAAGTGGTTACCGTGGCCTATGGACGTTTGCAACACCAGGGGCGTCACATTCGAGCTGCTGACCATAGAGAGAAGAGGGAGGAAGGGGAAGGGGGGAGGGGAGAAGGTGAAGGGGGGAGGGGAGAAGGTTAAGGTTGGACAACAACGGTCTGAGTCCGAATCACACTATGAAAGTGAAGTAACATTAAAATAATATTATTTTTAAGAGGTGGTTGTAAGACAGGGTCACACATTCGCATCATTTGTGTATCAACAGTAAAAACTTCATTTGTTTCAAGAATTTCGTCGTCAAGAAATGGGAGCGCATCGTTGGACAAGTCATATAAATAAAACAGTACATAAATATAATATTATATTTAAAATCACGTCTCATCCATTTGGTCTTCTGTTTGATCCAGTTCACTTGTGCGCATGTCATCATCAGAGTTCGAATCCTCGTCGCTGTCACTACCAACTCCTTGCTGCAACAAATGGAATAAACTTTTTTTTCTAAGACATGTCATATTGACTTCTCTTCGCCTGATGACGGTTAGATGAAAGCAAAGTCACAAGAATGAGGTTCACCATTACAAATACGTCTGTACGTATGTACGTACGTATGTCACAATGGTGGCGCTCAGTTTGACGGCCTCGTTAGCAAAGATATATAAAAAAGAAGCTATGTCACGCTGTTCATAAGAACCTGTATGATTGCTGCGGCCGACCACAGAACAGAAAAAACTAGTTGAAATGCGACACGATAGTTTCAATAGCAGAACCGATGTCACCAAACTCACACACAATCGTTAATAATACCGTGCATTACTAGTAAATAATTGCTTTGATTGGTCGAATTATTTGCTATCTTTAATGCCATATTAGCTAACTTTTAACCCTTTTTAAGGTAGTAGTAACGTTCTAACGCCCTTCTTAAAGATTAATAGATAGAGGAGGGAGGGGAAGTGAAGGTTAAAAGTGATGGTTTCTGTGCCGCCAGCGCAGGAAACAAATTGGTATTCCAACTGACACGACAAAAACTCTCCATTGAGCTCTGGCTACCGAATTCACCCTACACCCATAACAGTAGTAACAACAACTTCAAGGTATGAATGCATGTTAAGGCTAAATACTACACTACGAAGGCAAATCCAATATGCCGATGATTCGACAGAAGAAGAAGGCTTGGTTGCTCCAACTACCTGTTAAAGTAAAGTTAAGGATTTAACAGTAACAGTACCTTACATTGATTTTAATGATTTGGCTAAATGTGTTGTTCTCTCTGTTAAAGTTTTTTGATAGAGTTTGACGTTTGAGCGTGGCCGGTTACAGTTAGCGTCAAGTTATGACGTGATTTTAACATTAGTGAAACGGTGCGACCTGTTTTATACTTGACCGGTACTTTAACTGCACTGTTAATGTTAACGTACGATCGTGCAACCCAGTCAAAGTCTACGCGACAGTGTCAATCGCTATAACGTCTTACGCTATATTCAATTTCAACCTCAAATTCTTTGTTTCACTTTCTACTGATTCTGACCTTTCAATTGTATGCTAATAAATATCTACCCTAATATACATCTACGCTAATGTAATAAAGAGGAATGATTTGTTTTTGCTTGTTTGTAACGAATAGGCTCCGAAATTACTGGACCGATTCCAATAATTCTTTTACTAATCTAAATCTACAATACCTAGGAATAACATAGGCTATATATTAGCACGCTACCATCCAAGGGAGCGGAGCAATAATCATAAATCTTAATAGATCCGGTAGATTTCTATACATTGGTGCTATGACATGACAACAATTGGGTAGGATATACTAGAGAGAGACAACACTAAAAATGACGGAAAATGTACGGAAATTGGGGAAATAAGGGAAATTGGGAAAGGATCGAGAAATAAAAAAATAAGGAAGGAGGATAGAAAGTAGAGAAGGGGAGAAGTAATATAGAGAGGCCATAAGAGAATCGAGTATAGTCGTACAACGCGATAATACATCCACGCGGGGGGCGGAGCCGCGGGCAACAGCTAGTTCATTATAATAACACTGATATGCAAGTCAGTAATAAAGGTATGATGTGTAAAAAAATACTGGGTTGTTAATTCAGGTGCACAATTTTCTTTTGTTCTTCTATTTTTATACAATCCCGCCATTTGCGCAATATTCATTTGTTTTGTATAATACTAACGTGACATGAACGTGACAAGTAAAATATGTAGATTAAGTAATAGGTAGACTGTCGGATATCTTATGCCGCGTCTACATTTACGTAACATTTTACCGTGCGTGATAGCTGAGCTTCAATGAAGCCATCGATCGCCTGGTGGCCGTGTCAGCACAAGTCTAGTTTGTATGTCCATGTGCTACAAATTGTTACGTCCACACTCAACGCCATGTCTTGATGCCACGCTGTCCGGTCCGCTGTTTCGTGTCACTGGACGCCCCTTCATCATTGCCGTGGCCGTGTGTAAATATTATATGGCACTTTTGACAACCCTACTCTTACTCCTGCTCTTAGTTTCACTCCGAATGACGTCTTAAACCCTACTTAGAGTACCTAAGTGGCAAACGATGACGGCTATCCTTGATATTTTCTTGTTTAGTTGGGTTATTGAGTTTTAGTTCATAAATTTAGTTTTTATGTACACAAATATTCGGAAGACGGTTATCGTGAGTATCGTGTGTAGGTCGATAGATGTCACTCTAGTGAGCGCACTAATAACGAACACTAAGTGCGGGTAGTTAGAAATACCCGCGCGACACGATGACATGAATGTATCGCTTCAAGACCATAGACTAATATAATATAACTATATAGGCTATGCGCGGGGCTCCACCCACGTGGCTGTCGGTTATCGCGACCTAACCGCCATCTATGCAACTTAAATTCTATATTACTAATCATAACTCAGGTTCTACTTAACCGATTGCAATCAAACAAACGTAAGATTTTAAGTTGGACCAAACCCCTTCCAACAAAAAAAACCGCATCGAAATCCGTTAGTAGTTTTTGCATCCATCGCGGACAAACTATATACAATTTTTTTTTTACAATTATATATGTAATAGTATAGATACCTATCTATCTACATAACTACATATCTACATATATAACTAGACGTCCGAAACATCGCGTCGCGTCGGAATAAATATGCAATTATAATTACTGTTCACGATTGACTTCCATTCTGTCATAATTATATATTCGAAAGATATGTAGCAATAACTATTTTAAGGTCATTGTATCGATAGGTCAACGCAATTATTATTGAGTGATGATTTATAAATAAATACTTATAAACAAATAAAGCACGGAGGTCGTTAGTGTAACAGAACTGGAGCACGTTTTCAACTGATAATGGCTGAACTCGACATGTAGATACAAGATAATGTGTCGGCCGGAGCTTTCCATCAACAGTTGAATGGACTAGGTACTTCGTGAACTTTGATTTTAATTATATTATCAGTTATTAATTCGTAAATAAGTCGACCGACCGTGAGACATATGCGAGATAACTGAATTAGTTTGTACTTCATGTTTGTGTATATAGAGGGCATTGCGGACGCAGCAAGTTTCAACTTGTCTAACATCATCTTCAAAAAAAAGTATGTAAGTATGTTTATCCGCATTCTAGAACGCATAACACAAGCTAGTTAAACTATGCTTACCATGGGCCTAGGTGACGTTGTGTAGATTGTCGTAAAATATTTATTATTATTTTTATTTCGTGTTAGTCCCATTGGGACATTACTCCGAAGTGGATGCGATCCAAGGCCTCGAAGTCCGTTTAAACGTATCTAATCTTTCGTATTATTTTCAAGTAATTAAATAGACCAAAGTTGAAAGGCCTTACGTTGACGCACACGCCTTACGTCAGACATATTAATGTTTTTCATAAACAAAGTATTTTTTTACCACTTATGTGACAGAACTGACAGATAAGCGCGCGGCCCACCATATGGAAAGTGGTTACCGTGGCCTATGGACGTTTGCAACACCCGGGGCGTCACATTCGTGCTGCCGACCATATAGAGAAGAGCGGGGAAGGGGAAGGGGGAGGGGAGAAGGTTAATAATAATAATATAGTCTCTGTGCCATTAGTACAGATATCGTTGGACAACAACGGTTTGAGTCCAAATCACAGTATGAAAGTAAAGTAACATTAAAAATAATATTTTTTAAAAGGTGGTTGTAAGACAGGCTCACAAATTCGCATCATAATATTATGTGTATCAACAGTAAAAACTTCATTTGTTTCATGAATTTCTTCGTCAAGAAATGGGAGCGCGTCATATAGCTTAAACAAGTCATATAAATAAAACAGTATATAAATATAATATTATATTTAAAATCACGTCTCATCCATTTGGTCTTCTGTTTGATCCAGTTCACTTGTGCGCATGTCATCATCAGAGTTCGAATCCTCGTCGCTGTCACTACCAACTCCTTGCTGCAACAAATGGAATAAAAAAAAATCTAAGACATGTCATATTGACTTCTCTTCGCCTGATGGTAAGATGAAGGCAAAACCTCAAGAATGAGGGTCACCATTACGAACACGTACAGTGTCACAATGGTGGCGATCATTTCGACGGCCTCGTCAGCAAAGACAAAAAAGAAGCTATGTCACGCTGTTCATAAGAACCTGTATGATTAGGTACAGTTTGCAACCCCGAAGGGGTAGGCAGAGGTGCTAGCACCCACATTTCGCCAGTTCATGTTTAGTCCCAATGTAATAGGTGGTGAGCCTATTGCCATTAACCGGGCATAAATACACACATAACGACACAAAAAAAAGCATCGAAAATTCATTGGTGTGTGCCATGGTAACCTGGGATCGAACACGAGACATCGTCTCAGCAGTCCATTACCCATACCACTAGGCTAACGCGGCTTTAGAACAGAAAAAAACTAGTAGAAATGCGACACGATAGTTTCAGTAGCGGAACCGATGTCGTCAAACTCACACACACAACCGTTAATAATACCGTGCATTACTAGTAAATAATTGCTTTGATTGGTCGTATTATATACTACCTTTATTGCCATATTAGCTCAAATTATACGTACTACAAAACGAAAACACACTTATAACCTTTTGTAAGGTAGTGGCAACTATATCGCCTATACCTTTTTTTAACCGATCAGAATAGCGATTACTTTGCTATAGATAAAAAGTATTTATGGCGTTTTATACTTTGAATCGAACAAGTTTGTATATTTACGAAAAAAATTAAATGTATTCTTACAAAAAGATTCATATTGTCGAATTTATCCTTTGTTGCGTTAAGATTCACAGCAATGACACGCGTGCACTGACTAGATGCTGGACATTCAATAATGCGTGTCAGGATTTCGATATCTATATTTTCTAAACAAGTGTAAACAAGCTAAAAAAAATTATGCGACAACTTTTTCAGTAGGGAGTCCATGGGTCGAGTGCTCCATGGGTCGACCCTACAGAAACCTTCTAAAGCCCTTCTTGACGAGGTAGTGGAGAGAGGGGAAGTGCAGGTTAAAAGTGCTATTCCCACTCACGGGACAAAAACTGTCTATTGAGCTCTGGCGACTTCACCTTACACACATTATAATAACAACATTAACAACTTCATGGTATGAATGCATGTTAAGTCTCCGCGACACAGTGTTACTCGTTATAATCGTCACTACCTGGAAGACTCCAGTTTCCGGTTGCTATGTTGACAAAAAAATACACTTCTAATACTTTTAAGCGATTGGCAGCTCGTCCTTCATACATATTCATGTGAAGAGACAGTAATGGTTACAATAAAGTCTGTTTTATTACCTACGCTATATTCAATTTCAACCTCAAATTCTTTGTTTCACTTTCTACTGATTCTGACCTTTCAATTGTATGCTAATAAACATCTACACTAATCTACATCTACGCTAATATTACAAGGAGGAATGATCAGATTTTTTGTCTGTTTGTAACGAATAGGCTCCGAAACTACTGGACCGATTTCAATAATTCTTTTACTAATCTAAAGCTATAATATCTAGGAATAACATGGGTTATATATCATCACGCTAGCATCCAAGGGAGCGGAGCAATAATCATAAATCTCAATAGATAAGGTATATTTCTATACATTGGTGCTATGACATGACAAAAATTGGGTAGGATATACTAGAGAGAGACAACACTAAAAATGACGGAAAATGGACGGAAATTGGGGAAATAAGGGAAATTGTAAAGTGGGGAGATTGAGAAATGACAAATAGGGAAAACATGGAAAGTAGTGAGGGGAGAAGTAGTATAGAGAGGCCATAAGAGGATCGAGTATAGTCGTACAACGCGATAATCGACATCCACGCGGGTGGAGCCGCGGGCAACAGCTAGTTCATTATAAGAACACTCATATGTAAGTCAGTAATAAGATATGATGTGTAATGTAATGAACCAAACAAAATAAATACAGCTCGAGATATGAGAAATGGAGGAGTACTTCCACTTCTTACAAAACACTATGATTTATTTTTCATATGTTTCACCCCTTACTTACAAGAAAGTAGGCAAAGATGCATTGGCCAAGTTTGGCTTAGTTTAACCATTTTCCATTAGGTAGGGCCTGTTCTTCCCAATACCCGGGAGCTAGACGGGTACACCTTGGTCCCTACACCCGAAGGAGGTCATCTCAAACGAGATGGCCCCGGTCTGACGGGGTGCGAAAGGATAAAGTTGGCTACTATCACACCTCCGGCAACTAAAGACCCAAAAAACGGCGTGCGTTTTAGTCAATTCGAGTCCGGCATAACCTCTCATACATACATATGCTCACGCCCGTAATCCCCGAAGAGTAGGCAGAGGTATACTAAACACCCACATTTCGCCAACTATGGGGGCGAGCCTATTGCCGCCAATCGGGCACTTACCCGCAGTTTGTCGAGTTCGGCATTAGTAGAAGACAGCAAGGTGTTCTTGACGTATCTGAACATGTGGTCGCGCGCGACTTCGTCTGCGGTGACGGGCAGCCAGCCGCGCTTCTCGTGGCACAAGTACCCTGGTGGAGGCGGCACCGCCAGGATTTCTTCCACCTCAGGAATCTTTACGTCACAGTACTGAAAAGTTATATGTATGTAATGAAATTTTGAAGCAATTAGTATGCTAACTGTTTCAAATCAATTTAGATCGGAAACAGTGAATCTGTGTGATCTGTCCCTTGGGAATGCTCTAACCGGCTTAGCGGTTGACCAAAATATAATAATAACCAATGAGTGCCCGGTAAAGTCACGTTTTGAGTATCGGAACAGTTAAATCTTAGCCCATTTGAGTTTTAGTGGGCCCGCCTACCCTAAAAAAAGGTCTATGCATGTCACTGCTTTCTATAACCCCCACATAACGAGATGAGAACCGACACGGCACTGTATCAATGTATATCCCCGAAGGGGTAGGCAGAGTTGCTAGCACCCACATTTCGCCAGTTTATGTTTAGGTCCCAATGTAATAGGTGGCGACCCTATTGCCATTTACCGGGCACTTGTAAACCTGCGATAAATACACACATAACTTCGAAAAGCATCGAAAAGTCATTGGTGTGTGCCATGGTAGAACCTGGGATCGAACCCGAGACCAATGCGGCCGGCTCAATGTAGGTATACCTGATAAAATATATGCCTTTGCGTAGGCACGGTGTCGGCGCGGAAGATCACACTAGACTCGGACACGTCGTCAGTGACAGGTTGCTCAGCCGCCGGCAGTCTCTTGAGCCAGAGCTGTTCTGCGCCCCGCCCTACAGGATCCTCACGGGCCAGAATCAAGGTGCGGATCCCCTCTGAAGCGATATCATATAGTAAATACACCTTGCAGACGAGTAATGGTAGTCACAGTTGACGGTTACTTATTAAAAACCCAAAGTTTATAAGACCGATGAACAGAAGACCGAAATTTAAAATAAGTTCAATATTCCTCAAAAAATTTATATTTTTCATTGAGGATTTAGAGATTTCGATTCTGTTTTTTTGAACTTGGTCATCTCGTACTTTCGGTATTAAATCAAAATCTTCGGTGTTTTACGCAACTGCACCAGTCCTGTACCTACTTCACAAAAAACTTAAAAATAAGTCTCTCAATTCAAAATATTATGTTTTATGTAGACACATTGAATACAGTTAATAAGTAACTTTTTTAATTAAACAACACAATAATATAGGTATACTGCAAATCTTTAGTAGTGTTTCAAAATCTTCTGCTTCTGAATAAAATAGCTTTTTTAAAGCCTTACATAAATGAATTACATATCAAAGTAAAATCAGTTTATTTACGAAAAAACAAATGTTTCCTCTAAATAATATTAGTACAGAAGAATTAACTTACGTCCATGCCTGAACCTGAAGTCCAAGGTTTGGTATAATCTTGCACCCGGGTCTTTCCTAGGGTCATATCCAAATCGCACCCACATAGTGCGCCAGGGCCCAGTCTTGTGGTAGAGAGCCAGGCAAGGCACAATAATCTTTAGAGAAGTTCCTCGGAGTTTCGAATAAAATTTTATTGAATTCAATGCCCATATCGGCCTCTCGTCAAATAGCTGAAATTAGAAACGAAGAAATAAAATCATGCTCTCAACAAATAGTAAATATAAAAATCTTACAGAAATTGAACAATTACTTTAAGGGGCCATCTATTTATTACGTAAGAATATTTTCGCAAATTTTTTCATCACCTCCTCTCTATTACTATTAGAAAAACAAGTGTTCATTTATTATTATTATTATTTTCATCTTCTCCCTGCCCCCAGTTTTTATTATGTGATACATAAGAATCAAAAGAAAAAAAATAATATTATGTTCCCGAAGAGCAAAACCTATGTTCGGGCCCTCTCCGTGAGTAGCGCTGCCGTGAAATAAATTACTACACCAGGATGGCAACTCAAAAATGCCGTCGATTTCACAGAAGACATACTTTTGATGTTTATTTTTCAAGTAACTTTAAGTAACAATTTTTAAACGTGTATATTATGATTATTTTTTGGTAGTTAAATGAAATCACATAAAAATAAATTACCTACCTTTTTAACTGTTTCATATTCCTGAGTCAATGTAGGACAGATCTCTTCTTTGAATGTTTTTAATTTTATTGTACTCTCATTTGGCTCCTTTGGCATATCATCAGTTAAACTAAACACATACGGAGCTGCATTTGTACCTCGCAATGATCTAATCTTGCTGTGAACACTTTCCTGCTCACTGCAGTCTGGTGATGATCTATCCAAGAGATATCTCTTCTCAGTGTAAGTGTACCTTATGGGCCTCTCAAATCTTGTGAAGCTAGGTGGTATTAAAAAAAGTGGGGCTGCCCCTCTACAAAGAGAATGCAAGATAAATAATAATAATAATTTAATTTGAATAATAATTTGATTTGATTTGATTTGATTTGAATAAATTAATTATGTTTTTTATCTCACTTGGGAATTAACTCTTTCAATAGTTTTAAACAATTTGAAACTTGAACTTGAACTATGTACTCGTAATACCCCAAAGTTTGGGCCTGATATATATATGAGAAAAGGAGATAGAATTAAGAGAAATTAGGTTTGTATGGATGTTGGTTGGAGAAACACATAGCCAATTTTTAATGGTAATTCATAAGGCCAAATGCCCGTCAATTAGCCTATTGCAGTGCACTGCTGGACATAGACCTCTCGTAATGTGCGACACTGATCCCTATCCTTCACCCACCGCATCCAATCTGTCTCAGCCGCATTTCCAGGTCATTCATATTTCTTAAGACTTTCTCAGGCTAAATGCTAAATGTAATTAAATATTATAATACAGAATAATATCAACTTACGACATAAAGTTATATGTATCTAATCCAGATGGCAGTATCTGTTCCAAAATACATTTTAATGGGGCTTCAGTAGACCCCTCTCTATGTACCGGCGTGTACTGGAAATCACCCAATGCTGAAATGAAAACCGGTGAGATTGTAACGCTTTCAAGCATTGATGACAGTAAAGGAAGAATTCGAAGTATGTAAGGATAGAAGCACAGACTGACCTTATGTCTAATTTCCTGCGCAAGGATATAAAATTTAAAGTAATAGACCAGTCTCCTCATGTTTATAGTGGTCTCACTGAATATATCTTTGTTGAGATTGACTTTTGCCATACTAAATGCCTTTTGGGTGTTTATTACAGCCCTTCCCTAAAAATTGACTATTTCTCTTCCTTCGAATCTATGCTAGAAAACCTTTCATCTATATACCAGCACTGCCTGATCCTCGGTGACTTTAATACCTGCTTAATTAAGGAAGACGCGCGTAGTCGACGCTTGCAGTCCCTGGTCTCTTCAGTAAACATGCATATCCTATCGTCAAATGCAACACATCGCGCCCCTCACTCTGTTCCTTCTCTCTTAGATCTCATTATTGTGTCTGACCGTGATAAGGTTGCTACTCATGGTCTACTTCCTGCTCCTTTCTCCTATCATGATCTCATCTACCTCTCCTATAAAATTCGTACGCCAAAACCTAATCCTAAATTCTTCTTTCTTCGAAGTTTCAAAAAAATCGATTTGGAATCTTTGAGAGCCGATGTGAGAGAAGCTGATTTCTCTCCTGTTTACAACTCCGGGGACATTGACACAAAGGTAGACAATTTTAACAAAATCCTCTTGTGCCTCTTTGATAAACATGCTCCACTGAGGAAGGTTAAGGTAAGGCATTTGCCTGCACCTTGGCTCTCCGAAAATATTAAACTGGCCATGTCTAAGCGCGATAAAGCCAAAAGATGCTACAACCGCAATCCAACGGACAACAATTGGGCATCTTATAAAACTATGCGGAATCGCTGCAGTCGTCTGTGTAGGGATGCAAAAAGGCGCCATATCCACGACTCCATCAATAATTCCAACACATCTCAGGGATGGCAATTTTTAAGATCTCTCGGTATCGGTAAAACCGATAAAATCGATGACATCACGCAGAATATTGACCTCAATGCGCTGAATACTCATTTCTCCATGCCTCCGACTTCGATAGATGACGTGGATAAGGCATCCACGTTAAGCTATATTTCCAGTCTTCCCCTGCCTGAATGTGCTTCGTTTATTTTCAACCCGGTTACGGAGAGCGATATAAAAAAACAAATCCTATCAATATCAACGAAAGCAATAGGTAATGATGGTATTCAACAACAAATGCTACTACCTATTCTGAATGATATTCTGCCAGCCATTACTCACATAATTAACTTTTCGCTTGAGCATAGCTCCTTTCCACTGGCCTGGAAGAAAGCACTTGTAATCCCTTTACCCAAAACCTCCAATCCCTCCTTATTATCCCAGTTTCGGCCCATTTCAATCCTACCGATCCTTTCCAAAGTGCTCGAGAACGCGGTGCGAAATCAATTAACCGGTTACCTCTCCTCTAATGGTCTGCTGAGTCCATACCAATCTGGTTTCCGTTCAGGCCATAGTACAGTCACGGCACTAATCAAAATATCAGATGATATAAGACTGGCCATGGAGAACAAACTCCTAACAGTATTGGTTTTACTGGACTTCAGCAGTGCCTTCAATTCTGTTGATTTCGACATCCTCTTGGGTATCCTTTCATCGTTAAATATATCGTCCTCTGTAATCGCTTGGTTCAACTCCTATCTTCGGGGTCGCTCGCAGCGGGTTCGCTCTGATGAGGCGTTCTCAGACTGGTGTGACCTGGCTGCGGGTGTACCGCAAGGTGCCGTCCTCTCCCCCCTTCTTTTCTCCATTTTTATTAATGCTATCAACAAAGTTATATCTTCCAATTATCATCTCTACGCAGACGACTTGCAGATTTACCGTCATTGTGGGGCTGACGAGGTGGGTGGGGCAATTGCGGCCGTCAATGGTGATCTCAGAGGCATTAGTGCATGGGCAAAATCTTTCGGTTTGCTTGTCAATCCTGCTAAATCGCAAGCAGTCATTATAGGGAGCAGATATTTTCACAATAAGCTTGACCATGCCTCTCTGCCTCCTGTTTACTATAACAACACCTTGATACCTTTTACCTCGGTTGCCAAAAACCTTGGTATTATCTTCGATTGCAACCTGTCATGGACTAGTCATGTCAACGAGGTAAGCAGGAGGGTTTTTAGCACTTTTCACTCACTTAAGCTTCTTCAGAATTTCCTTCCTTTTAAGACCAGAGCCTGTCTTGCTCAATCTCTTCTCCTTCCTCTTCTAGACTATGCCGACGTCACCTTTTTGGATGCAACTGAAGAACTATGGAACAAGATGGAGCGACTGCAAAATTTGTGTATTCGTTTTATTTTCGGTCTCCGCAAATACGATCACGTTTCCGAGTTCCGAAAGCAACTAAAGTGGTTACCAATTCGGCGGCGTCGAGATGTACATATTCTTTCCCTTCTCTTCTCTATTCTTCATAATCCTCATTCTCCTTCGTATCTTCGTGAGCGCTTTGAATTCCTTGTGCCCAGGGGTAAACCCTGTCGTACTTCCTCCTCTCTTCTACTTCGAACTCCTTGTCATAGTTCTTCCTGCTACGACAATTCTTTTACAATTTCTGCAGTGCGTCTTTGGAACTCTCTTCCTCATACCATACGCGATAGTCCATCTTCGCACATTTTTAAAAAACGAACAAGAGACTACTTTCTCTCGCAACTATAGCAGACATAAAGTATGTATGTATGTATGTATGTATTTATTTATTTATGTATTTATGTATGTATGTATGTATGTATGTATGTATGTATGTATGTATGTATGTATGTATGTATGTATGTATGTATGTATGTATGTATATATGGATGTATGTAGGTATGTATTTATGTATGTATATATGCATGTTGTAAGTATGTATATGTTCTATCTATGTATATCTATGCCTTTTACCTGGGGTATACGTCCCGTATACCTCCTACATCAAATTCGATGCTTTATGTACATTAGACTTAACCACTCATATAGCAATTCCTCTGTGTACTCCCAAGTTTGCTGGAAGAAAACTCAACTTTGAGTTAAGCTCGCCTTTGTACATCTCGTCTCACTATCTTGTATAAATATAATATATGTGTACATGAAGAATAAAATAAAATAAAATAAAATAAAATAAATAAAAACTTCATAGACACTTTCTTATAAGATTCCTTTATGGATAGGAGACTTGTTTATTTTAACTGCCAGTAGCTAGTTCCTCCATGATCATAGTGCATGCAACAGCAACGACATATCAAAAACCCCAAAAAATATATGGTAACTATATCCTAATATCTCTGATAATAAATTTATAGGCCACTTTTAGTACACATAGAGCATTTCATCCCATAAACTGCTAAAAGTGTGGTCTCTAAACATCCTACTATGGATAACCATATCCCCGATAGTAGGATGTTTAGAGATTTAGAGTCCCGATATTATCATGCCAAGAAACATGTCCATTTTTTTTCTGAGTCATATTTTTTTTTACTCAGTGCGAACAAATTGACTGCACCTCGCCTGATGATAAGTAGAGGTGTAACCCAAAACATGGTGGCCTCTGTTACAGGTGCTATCCCTGTAATGGCAGTCCCCACCGTGATGGCCTTGACAATTGTTTTGATAAGTCCCCCTTAATGGACCAGAGACTGTAGGATGAAGGAAACATGTGAACGACAACAGAGCTTAGTTCTTGATAGAATTGTTTGTACCGTGTTTCAACTTACATTCAAATTTAAACATTGTCTTCACAGACCCCACAACAGTTGTTGATATGACTTCTCTCTTTATTTCATTACCAGATTTTGTTTTCTTCACTTTGACCTTGAGCAGCACTCCTGCTGTCCTCTTAGAAGACGCATATATCTTTCTGACAAATGGATTATCTGGCTGATAGTTTAGTCCTAGACGTCTCTTGTTCATATTACTGTAAACCTGTAAAGGATTTTATATGATATTGATAAAATATATCATATTATAGGTAGGAATTACAAGTATAAGTTGAATTTATTTTTATTCCAGTTAGTATATAAATAAATTGTACATACATTGGAAAGGTTCCTAGTACCACCTATACAAGCAAGGGCCTTCTCGTCATTTTTCACGATGCCTGGAAAAAGCACGCCGACTATTTCTCGATTTAAATTTCTACTATCCATGATCTTGGCCCCTGCGAGCTGTACAGTGTTAGAGTCTTGTTATGTATTTTCAAACAAATTATCAAATATCCGAATATTTTTCAATCATTTATTAGGTTTTGTGTCCCAAAGCTCATGTTGAATTGTTGTTTCACCAAATAAGTAATAAAATAACTTAGGAGTAAAATGTAAACAAAACAAATTGCAACATGTGCCACATGACATTTATGACATATACACATTGACATTTATGACATATAGGACAATATTGACCATAGATAATATGAAATGCCCCCTAAAATCCAACTACACGTCCTGATACTCCTTCGTCTACCTGATCTCGTGGGGGGCGGACACACGGAAACGAATTTACTGGCGTGGCTAACGTGGCTCTGGAAGACTTTTTTAAAACTTGAAACTTGACATTGGCGTCTCGCCATTAATTTCATAAAACGTTTACATTTACTAGAGACTGGCAAAATTGCGGCTATCCTGCTGCAGAAGCCATTTTAAGAAAAGAAGAAGAAGATATGAAATGTCTTTTTTTATAATTAATTTTACGGTCATGGATCGGTAAATTGGCTTTTGTGGTTCTTTGCTAAGTTGTACAAAAAAACGTTTTTAATATCAAAAATATTTAATATCACAAACATATTCTACACTTAAAAAAATAGCTTATACAATATTATTTTTTAATTACCAGAAAAATTTCGGCGAAGTGATAGGTATTCGATACTAAACCCATCCATGATATAAAAAAAGAATAAAGTATGTATGTCAATTTTTTCCTTAAAACCACCTAATACATGTTCACGACGTACAAAATTTTACTGAATAGAATATGACGTAGGCGCTACTAATTCACGAAAACAAAATCACGCAAAGAAAATGATAAGCACGCGCTCTCTCTCTTTCTACTAGTAGGTAAAGTTCATTCATTCTACGACTGCGATTATGTCCTTGAACGCGGGGTCCAGTACCGGGCGGCGCGTGCGATGGTCCCCTCCCCCCACGTACCGCACCGCGCTACACGCGCCGCAAAGTCGGCGGCATCTCTTTGATGTTAATAAAATTTAAATCATAAATGCAGTTCCGGTTGTGACGTCTCGATCCGCGCACGCATCCTAAACAATACTATCGACATTAGCGAAATGGCGTACCAATTTACCAATCGCGAATACGCATTAATGTTACGTACTTATTTTTTATCCGGTGAAAATGTGAGTGCCGCTTTACGGATGTATCGTGATCTCTACCCGAGTGCCCGACAGCCAAATTACTCCACGATGTTGAGTGTCTACCAACGTCTGTTGGATCACGGCTCATTCCATGTACCGACACACGCACAAGGCCGGGGCAGACCCGCCTATCCGCAGAACTTGTACGACGAGGTACTCGAGTTTTTTGAGGAAGATCCGCGACGAAGTACAAACGATGCGGCACGACGATTTGGCATCAGTCAGCACTGTGCTTGGAAAATTGTGAACTCGGCTGGTATGCACCCTTATCACTACAGAAAGGTTCAAGAGCTGACAACAATCGACCGAGCACCCAGGATTACATTCTGCAACTGGGTGATCCTTCACCCGGATACCAACGTCCTTTACAGTGATGAGTGTTTGTTTACAAGAATAGGGCTTTTCAACCAACATAACGAACATTGGTGGTCAATAAGGAATCCCATGTTGGCGCGACAACATTCGTTTCAACATAGATTTAGCGTGAACGTTTGGGCTGGAGTCCTAAATGACAACATTGTGGGCCCATACTTCATTGAGGGACGTCTAACGGGCGAAACCTATTTGGACCTGTTGAGAACTATGGTATCAACCATGTTGGATGATATCCCACTCGCAAGCTTGCGAGACCTCTGGTTCCAACAAGATGGTGCTCCGCCCCACTACCACATCGCAGTAAGAGACTACCTGAATACGCAATTCGAAGGCAGGTGGATTGGACGAGGGGCTTCGGTCGCGTGGCCCGCTCGGTCCCCGGATTTGACGCCAATGGACTTTTTCATGTGGAGTGAAGTGAAACGTAGAGTGTATGTCAGTGAACCCAACACCCGTGAGGACCTCCAACAAAGGATAATTGACGCCTTCAATGAAATCCGGCAACAAAGAGACATTCTGCTAAGTTTAAAATCGAATTTGTTAAAGCGGGCTCGTTTGTGCATCCAAAATGACGGAGGACATTTCGAGCAACAACTAAAGTACTTGTAGTGGTAAGTCTTGCACGTGTTCAATACATGTTCTTTAGAACCTACCTGCCAGTTGAAAATTTAAAATTAGTGAATTACGCTAAAAATCACTCCGCTTACTACGGTTTTACTCAGTTGAGCCAAACTTGTGTTAAATAAAACGCTATTAAAAAAATACTGTCACTAGAATCAAACTCGTAAGATGAGCATGTTAACTATTTAACCATAGGTACAATAAAATCGTACTTTTATTTGACCTTGAAGACAGCTTCGCATCGCAACCGTTCGTTGTCGTCCTGCTCGTGCATTGTCGGTCATTTCCGGCACTGTTCGGCATTTTTACGATGAAAGTTTAAAAGTTCATTGATAAGATTGGTATACCTGTCCTATTTACACATTACTAATCCACACATCGTGCGTAAATAAAATGGTGTCTCTTCGTGTATGCACGTATTGTGAGATTTTAAAAACGTTAATAACTTTGTTTTTTTGTATGGTTGGGTATTTGTATTATTCCATATAAATTGAAGTATATACGTTCCAAATCAGCCCCTGCAGTTTCTCTGGTAATTAAAAAGTAGTAGTGTATAACTAGGTTTATAACTAAGTTTAATATACTATAAAATACAGTCATGTAAATTTGAATATAATAAACTACTATCGATGTGCGACTGCTTCTACTGCAACCAAGAGCCTAGAAAACAAAAGATAGGTAATATTAAAAATTATTGTTAGCAAAATATTATACTAATTTTCAGGTTATACACCAAAGACACTTATGAGGACAAGCATAGCGCAGTGGCGCGGCGGCGATACTTTTTGCAGCCGTCGGGTCAGCCAGGGCGGCGGTTTTAATGGTTAAACAGTTTAGCTCATTGTAAATCCCAGGAGAGGTATAGGCAGTCTGCCTCTTGTGAACCTGTGTGCATGTGAATGTTCTGTTCTGTCGATACCTTTACATTACGAATTCGATAGTATTTCGTGCTAAGGCTACTAGTAGGAAGTAAATAAGTAAACATGTATGTACCCACTTTTCTAATAAGACATTTCTTTGTCTTTCAATTTCAAGTCTGTCCTTTTCCATCTTCAGTTTTATATTATTACATCTCTTCTTTTCTAACAGCTTCTGTTTCTCAATTCTGATTCTTTCTTCTTCCAAATTAAGGAGTCTATCATGTACAAGTCCTGTAATAAAATCTTTATTACTGAGATTCATCTGGGCTCTATAATAGCTTCTTTAGATATTAACCAGTTTTTTCCAGTACAGTTATGGAACATTGATAGTTTAGTTGTTGGCTAGTTTTATAATAGACAGGTCCCAGGTTGGAATCCTGGCCACTACACTACTGATGTGAACTCAAAAGTCCTGACACAAGCAAAGATTTCTTTTTCTATAATACTCACTCACTGGCCTGCCTCTTTTCCATAGAGGTTTCCCTATGGTTGGCGCTGAAGACACTTCATTTGGTCCCATACCAGTATCAGGATCTGTACCCACTGCATCTGGTAAGCTCATTTCTATTTCTGCTGCAGTGAAATGTTGGGCATCTGTTGGCCATTTCTATGGAAATATATATACACATTCTATATTTGGATTTTATTAAGTACTTTATTTTTTATCTATCAGACATAAGTAAAAATTATGTAATTTACCAAACCAATGGTGGATGGATCAGCATTGCACATATCATCTCCAGGACCAGTACTTTGTGTTGGAGCCTGAAACATGCTCTGCCTTACTGTTGTGGCCTGTATCATAATAGTCAAGTTATATGCATTTAATCTCATCATCATTCAAAAATTTGTACATTAATTTCATAAAAAAAAATTAAATAGGTAATTCTTAATTACTAAAGTTGTGGTAGTGGTATGCTAACATGGCCATTTTGACACAACTGATTGCTTCTTTTTTTTTTGCATGTGAAATTTATTTTCTTCCGTGCCAGTCTCACCATAATTTTATTAGTTATTCATCTAACAGTGTTCATTGTCCAATATTATGCACAGCAAAAAAGAGAAAACTAGCAAAACCAGACCTATCAAAACGGCCATCATAGCATGTCACATCTATATGTTTATTGTTTGCTAACAATAATTAAACTTATATAAAAAAAAAAAAAAATAACGTTTATTTCAGTAATCTTTTGCATACACTTTGCTGAGACTTCCCAGTGAGTAATCAAAGATACTCGTATTGGGAATAAATATCTATATATATAATATATCTCACTTTACTTTATCTATTCAATAAATTAATAGTAATTATTGAACTATTACTGGGAAATTATTACTTATTATAATAGTACACATACATTACATACCACTGTATTGATAGCTGATGTCTCAGGTACACCTGCTAGTCCAAATACAGAGGTATTGGTACATATAAGCCTCAATATTTTTTCTTCAGACTCTGTAAGTTGAATGTTAGCATTACATCCAGGTGTAAATCTATTCTTCCTTATTTTGAATGCCTTTTTCTTTACATTCGATTTCCAGTCCCTCCAAGTCTGAAAATTTCATATAATTAACTTATTTTGGCATTCAGAGTTACAATTATCAAAGAATTTAATAACCAATAAAGACTCTTTTTTCTTTTTTTTAATATGAAGTAATTTAACCAGAGCACTTTGATTGTATTGAAAAATTAAATTATTTATTTTTGTTATGCATTGTATTTGTATTTACCTGTTGCCATTTATCTGGAGTTTTGATGGCACCGGAACCAAAACCAGAATTAGCATTCAATTTTTCGGTAATTTTAATCCACGCATTAGTTTGGCGAATTCTTCCTTCTAAACCCGTGAACTTTCCAATAGCTAATTCTTTGTCTTCTTCAAGGAAATGCAAAAGCATACTTAATTGTTCCGGACTTGCTTTTCGTCTTTCCATTGTAGTGGGCACACTAATTAAAACATTAAATAATGAAGAAATTACGTATTACTTAGTACTTGTAGTACTTAGAGCTTTATTTTGTAATCATTTTCTGTTAGGATATTGAGGAATATTCCATTTTGAGCATTGTTTTGTACCGCATTTGCTTGCAGGTTTTGTTTTGTTGAATTTGTTGATTTTCGTCTTTTTCTTTTTCAGAATGTCATTAATGTCAACAAATTAAGTTGTCAAAATTCTAATGTCAAAACATCAAAACAAACCACAGAATACTTATATGCTACGGATATAAACCGACGCGACGCACGGTCCGGTCGTAAAAACGTTTTACGTGTGTAAATAAATGATAAATAAATAAAATTCTAGCACAATCTACACAACGGCAACGCCACCTAGACCCAGGGTAAGCATAGTTTAACTAGCTTGTGTTACGGGTTCTAGAATGCAGATATACATTCTTAGATTATAAAGGAAGTATTTATTTATTTATTTTATTCTTTATGGCGATCCCATCAATTCCGCCAACAACCGTAAATTATAAATGTAATATCTTCTTCTTCTTCTTCTTTTCTTAAAATGGCTTCTGCAGCAGAATAGCCGCAATTTTGCAGTCTCTAGTTAATTATAAAGGAAGTACCTAAGAATGTAAACAAACAAATAATGTCATTGTCATTTTGTTTGCTGTGGTATGCTATCTGTGCAACTCAGTGCAACTTTGTGCTTTGAAGTTTGAAATATTTACATTATATTATTTACTATTTAATTTATAAATAAACAACAATGTTAAGTACATAGCCTAAATTATTTTAGGAACATATATTAAATGAAAAAATTACATCAAAAGTAGCAGGCTTTTCACGACCAAATGCGATTTACGTAAAGCAGAAACGCCGACATCAAATCAACATGAATACATTTTTGAAATTAAAGATGTTACGGGGTAGTGCGTACAAAGAAAGAATAGCTCGAAGACATCTAACTGATTTTTCCGACTGTATGAATTTACCAGATTCATATCTACTAAGGAATTGTGGAGTAAACAGATTCGTATTTCGACAGATATTAAGTATACTTGAACCAATAGTACCTCAAACTCAAAGGTCTAATGGTATTCCTTTTCCTTTAAAGGTAATTTTGTATAGCTTACTATACACATAAATCATCATTACCTACTAATAATCTACAGTACACTTACATAACCTAATAATAAGCTACCAATATTACCAACTTTCTAGTTGATCACTGTTTCTCATTGAGAATTTAGAAGACAAGTTTTCAAAGTGTCTTCCTTTTTTCCAGGTTCTGGTCACATTATCATTTCTGGCTAGCGGTTCGCATCAGAAGTCTATAGGCAAAGACAATATAAATATCTCACAGAAGTCTGTGAGTCGGGTCATCAAGATTGTGGTAGAGGGCCTAAACATGGTGCTTAATAATTGTATTATTTTTCCTACCAGCAGTGAACAGAGAGAGTTGATTAAAGAAGGGTATGTATTACTTATTC
Organism: Pelosia muscerda; assembly: GCA_963691645.1. Lineage (NCBI taxonomy): Eukaryota > Metazoa > Arthropoda > Insecta > Lepidoptera > Erebidae > Pelosia > Pelosia muscerda. The sequence goes on from OY829100.1 coordinate 15,473,079, forward strand.
TTCTTCTGTTGAAACAATGGCATTTCCACTCCTAAATTCTGTATTCCCATTGCCACCTGGATTGCGCTTTACTTATTGATTACTTATAAAGTTGTAAAAAAAGGTGAGGATTTATTTCAGGAATAGTAGCTGTAATGGCAGCCCCAATTTCTAGATTACTTCACCATCAAGTAGGGTGCAGTCAATTTATTGACCTCAATATTTAAATAAAACTAATAGAAATACTGGTGACCTGGTGGTCATTCACCCTACTCATGTGAGCCATAGATTGCCCCTCTCATTTGGTAGTCAGTGCATGCCATTTTATACAAAATTTTATAATCTATTCCACCTCCATACCCTCTAGAAGCCTACATTATATAATCATCTTATTTAACAGTTCAAATTGGTGCAATATTTAATCAATATAGCATTAATAATTCAGATAAGAAATAAGTAGACAATATTTTGTATTTTCATACCAAACTGTACATATTACAAATATTAAACAAGTATATGAAACATGATAATAATGTGGCCTTTTAAGACCCACAGCCCACAGGTCATCTGATCATATGGTTGTTTCAACATTTTCAACAATTCAACACAATTTGTTCATATTAATTTGATATCCAACTATTGTTTTGTTACAGATTTTACAGAAAATATCATTTCCCAGAAACCATTGGGTGTATTGATGGTACTTATGTTGAAATAGTATGTCCAAGAGATGATGAGGAGGCATTTTATGATAGGAAAGGTCAATACTCCATACATGCACAAATTGTTAGTGTATATTTTTATGCTACTTTTAACTTATCCATAGTATTGAATTCTCTTCCCTCAAGTACAGTCAACAAAAGATATACAGTACCACATTTACATACGACATTGTATGAATAAGCGGCACCTTATCTCTTTTGTTGACTGTACATAACAATGTTATGTACTTACTGACTTACTGTAGGCAAGGGATGCGATTGGCTGAATAGGATATGGTTATGTATGCTACATAAATATTTATGCTCATACCTTCTTTCCATCTGGATAGGCAAAGACAATAGCCCACAAATCTTTCATGTAAACCTACCTGCTTTAAGTGCTTCTGACTGTAAAGTAGGCAGTATTGAACCTCACCAATGATTTTAATTCTTTATCTGGTACTTCTATATAAAAAATCTTTGCAGATTTGTGATGCAGACACAAGAATAATAGCTGTGTGCTGTAGATTTGGTGGGTCCTCGACCAGTGCTTATATTTGGAACAAGATGAATATAAGGTCCTTTATAGAGGATATCAGCAGACAAGGAGAAATGAGTTGGCTTATTGGTTAGTTTTCTTTGGCTGTTTATATTATCTATTTTAGAACATTCCAAGTTTGATAAAAGAAACCTGAAATATTTGCTACCTGATGGTTACAAAGTGGCGGTACCCTATGATGGCCGTTTTGACATGACTGGTTATGCTCGTTTTCTCTTTTTTGTTATGTGAAGTTTATTTTCTTTTGTGCCCGTCTCGCCATATTTTTTTGTTATTTATTCAACGGTTCATTGTCCAATAAGCACACCAAAATAGAGAAATCAAGCTAAGCCAGTCGTGTCCAAACGGCCATCTTAGCGTGTCACAACTATATTAAATAATATTATCCATTTGTTTTCGTTTCCTAATTTTTCGAAAAATCTATTAAGTACTGCAATATCCCTTGTTTAAAAATTTTTAAGTGCTTAACAATTTTTAAGCTCAATTCATTCTGTTATTAAGAAAGGAAGAAAAAGTAAAGAATTTATTTGCTTTTAAACATTGTAGGACAAAGATCTTAGTCAGTAGATAAGCATACAAACATTTTTAACAGCAACATGTGGCATGCAATTTTTTTTTAAATTCATATTTGGTATATCTTTACAGCTGACAATAAATACCCTCAAAGACCTTGGCTGATGACTCCTATCCTACATGCACCACAAGGCACTCCGGACTCTCAATACAACCACTTTCAAGGTAGAACCAAAACATGCATAGACAGATGCATTTCGAAACTAAAAGGAAGATGGCAGTGTCTCTACAAACGACCACTACATTACACACCACAGAGAGCAGCAAAAATCATAAATGCTTGTGCAGTATTACATAATCTGTGTATCAAAGCAGGATTACCTGATCCTGAGCCTTATATCGATCCGGAACCGATGACATTGATAAATGAAGTGACTGACATGCCAGATGACAATGTCAATGATCTGTATATTGGTATTGAAGTAAGGAGGCAGCTTGCGGAAAGAATCTATTACAGTGTTTGATGTGATACAGAAAGACTGATATATACTACCACTACTTCCAGTGGAGATGCCATTGCACGGACGGGTGATAAGCCCTTCTGTATGGGTCATTTCAGTAAATTCCCCTGAAACGACTGCCATAGTCGTTCCTACAACCGCGACGGACGGCTTAGCAATGCAAATATTCATATTCATGCAAATATTTGTACTGAATGGGGATCGAACCCGCGCTTCCGACGTAGCAGCCGTGTTCACTCCCGCCATGCCAGAGGCTATCAAAGACTGATATGAGAAAGGTCTGATAGAGGTCCCGGGTTCGAATACTGACCATTACACTGCAGACTTGAACCCACGCCTAACACAAGCTAATTGAGCTTAGCTGGAGGGTTTAAGAAAATATTAGTAATTTCGGTTGCTAATAGTCTTTAAAACCTAAAAAGGAAGTAAATTATACACTAGAACAATGAGATTTAAAAATCTGTTCGCAATTCAGTTTTGATCTAATCTTAATCTACCAACAGTCAAAACTGAAATTGTGTTAAGAGAAGTACCTTTTCATTTCAACAGTTATTGAGATTAGATCAAGACAGCTTGTTGGCGTATTCGACGTTTTTCATTTATGGCACGTCAATTTGACTTCACCTCGCCTGATGATAAGCTGAAGGCAAAGTCTCAGGAAAGCGGGTCACCATTACAAACACGTACAGTTACAATGGTGGCGCTCAGCTTGACAGCCTCATCAGATGGCTCTCTGATCTTGTTGTGATATAGACTAGTTCTTAGATCAAGTAAGGTTCTCTTTGAGAATTATGTGGTCAGTTATATTTTTATAGTCATACTCGACAGAATAGGCAGAGGTATATATAAATTTTTCCTTCAATGTAATTTATGGCGAACCTCTTGCCACTTACTGGGTCTATATCCAGGCACCATGCCATACAAGGAATATCTCAACACACACGCGATAACACTGCCTGACTCGGTGTCGAACCCAAGATAAGACTATGAACACACCTAAATATAAGCTTAAACTATGCCAATGAGGCACACATGTAAACTCTAAGTTTATTTATAAAATGAAAAGACAGTATTAATTCAATAAAAATATTTATATTAAAAGTAGAACGTTTTTTAACAATAAAATCCCTAATGCATCAATACTTGCATCTGAGCTAGTTGACTGTAAGTGTCTCCGGGCATCCGGTAAGCGATGTTACCCGCAAATGTGTTCAGTACTTCGGCTTGTTCACGCAGCCACTCCACTTGCTGTGAAATAATATTAAAGTTAATTTTATAATACAATATATAATATATAACGAACTAGCTCGGCGGTCTTACAACAGCGCCGAAATATCGGTTGCTCCATAAACAACATGGTTTAAGAATTCAACATTATGTGCCGGAGGGGTAAATATCCCGAAACATTTAACAGTGAATATGTAAACGACCATGTCAATCAAAAAAATATAGATAAGTGCATGCATGCATGTATATGCTCACGCCCGTAATCCCCGGAGGGGTAGACAGAGGTTTATTAAACACCCACGTTTCGCCAACTATGATTTTCGGTCCCACGTAATAGGGGGCGAGCCTATTTGCGCTAATCGGGTACTTTGTCAAAAAAATTGGTATGCCGAGAAAAAAAAACCCTAACCAAAAATGTTGCAGCTAAATAAATTTGGAAGAAAAAAATGTTGACCCGATTCCTTGCTATGCAGTGTAAATCGCAAGGAAATTAATTACGTGCTTAGCTACACAATCACTACCAATTAATGTCTTGGAGAGTATCAGTAGCCTTAGCACGAAATACTATCGTATTCGTAATGTAAAGGTATATATATATATATGTATACCATTGCAATTGGCGGTCTACACACGCACACAGGTTCACAAGAGGCAGACTGCCAATCACAATGCTCCGTTCTCTCGAAACTTTTACATTACGAATTCGATAGTAGTTCATGCTAGTGCTACAGACGGGACAACAGACTATAGATAAGTATTACTTCTAAATACAAACCTTATTGTTCTGTGCTGCAAGCGGCTGCGCCTGCGCCGCTGTCCGTAGCCGCTGTCTCTGCGCCAGCAGTATGGTGCACAACGCCCGCAGGACCGCCGGTAAGCTTCGCAATAGCTCCCCGCGAGCGGAACGCGCGGCCGATACACGAGCATCGAGCTCACTGGAGTTCAGTGGCACTAGCTCACAGTCGCGAAGGGTCTGAAGAAAGAACCATCCTTATGTTATAGCTTGTCAAAGCTCAAATGACATACCCAACCGTCTTTTTTGCATACATGTAAGTGCAAGTTATGGACGATTAAGTTCAATTCACAGTCACTATTGATTTTTATACACAGATTAATTAAGTGAAATTGTAGGGAGCCTATTTACATTTATAGTTTCCTCACAAAAAAAAACTAATATTCAATATCATCATTCCCTGAACCTTTTTCCCAACTCTGGGGTCGGCTTTCTTTCTTTTTGCTTTGATATTCAATAATCATCACTTTTATGTTGTTCATTTTATTTGTTTATACTGTTAATTTTTGCTGTACAATAAAGAGTTATATGAGCCATAATCCTGATCTCTGATTGTTAAAACTCGCCACGGGCTCAGTATAATCCGATTTCTGCCGACTACCCAATGATACAGATGCACGACAAAAGGAAACAGATCAAGGCAAGAATTTGTTTCACCACCATTTCAAAAATTTTACCCTTGCCACTCTTCTTACAGAACATACCCATTCATTCTCTTCACAAATATTTATATTGGCTTCCATTTTCAAAATTTTCGCTCTTTGCTACTCTACTACTACAAAACTGAATATTTAGTTAAAGTTCAAGTATCTAACCTCAAGAGCTCCTTCAAAGTTCTCACTGTGAAACTGATCAAAGAACGTCATCAGTTTACACAGCTTGGTGTACGCTTCGACCAAAGCAGCAGGTAATGAAAGTGATTCAGATGAGCGCAGTCTCCGTGATACGTGCTCTGCGAGCAGTGATAGTCTTTGGCGGAGGCCGCCTGCGCCCCCGCCGCTGTTCACAACTTGTGCTAATAATACGCAGAATAATTCTAGAACCTTCTCCAAATTCTGCAATTAAGATAAATATAATCTTAGAGTACCAAATTTAGAAGGGAGTTGGTAATTAATTACTAAAATTAGAAATTGAAACTTCGATATCGTCTATAGCTATAGATTGTGGAGGCCTGATAGCAATCGCTTCACGAAAAATATCGAGGTTCAGCCGCAAAAAAACGGTCCCTGGACTCCGAGGTGACAGCTTCTGATGCAACCGGGATTAACGCACGGATGATGATGATGATGATGATGATGATGATGATGATGATGATGATGAGAAATTGAAACTTCTGTTCATCATCAATTGTGTGTTAATCGCGGTCGCATTCGAGGGCTCCATTTTGGAGTCCAGGATTTTTATTGAGGATAGGCTTACGTTTGACCACTATCTCAGCGCTGAGCGTGAGCCACTACTGGCTACTAACTGCTTAACGTGCTTTCCAAGGCACGGAAACAACCAGAGCAATGCAAATAGATATACAAATAACAAAACAAATCAAAAGGTTTGCACTGAGCGCGAATGTCACCAAGGCCGCCAAGTTATATTGAATAAATTTTCATAGCCATGCAAATGGCAACGTGTGTATATCAGCACTCATACAGATTGCACAACGTTTCATGATTATTGACAAACATTCCTTAGGACAAAACAAGTTTTTTTCCGCACAGATGCAGCGTTCGTAAAAATTTGCAGAGCATGCTAAATGCTGTAGCATAGCATAGGTTGGTGGTGGACGGAAAACGCAATGAAACCTTCCACTATATACCAACTTAGGTCGTCAAATTGGGTGCACCTCGCCTAGTAGTAAGTTGAGGTGCAGTGATAGGAATTGTGGCCGCCATCCGCCATTATACCATTATGGATACTGTCCCTAGAGCGGTCGCTATCATGAAGCCCTCGACAGATGTTTTGTTAAAGGAACTGTGGCCCGGGACTGTCGGAAGAAATAAACACCTGTGCTGGCAAAGCTTTTCAGGAATATAGTGTGGTAAAGAAGAGAGTGTATACTTACTCCAGCAATATCATACACTGTAATAGCATCTTCAAATAATCCTTTATTTACCAACTGTTCAGCAACATTTAGAGCTATGACCTGTAATACAAAAAAACACATTAACATTATTATATAACGGTATTTTTGGTAAAGTAAGTAACACATTCTATTTATATTGTTGATTGATGGCATTTGGTGGAACTTATTGTTATATGTACAAAATTCATAACACACTTGTACTTCTCCATAATATTTATTGTATTCTTAACCTTTCTAATTCGTTTTCTTTTCTTCTTCTCACCTCCTTTGAAATTTCCTTGACTTTCAATCATTGAGAATGCCGCGAAACCGGTAAGGTAAAATAATAAATATTGTGGAGAAGTACAAGTGCATTATCAATAATGTATGAGTGCCACATAAGAAAAAAGTAAAACACCTACTTTGCTATCAATATGTGGGTTGTTGAATTGATCCAATAGACCAGAGCTGCGCAGTCCCGTGAGAGCATCCATGCGACCAAAGAACAGTTCGTAATCACGACTTTCTAGAGCGAGGTCTGTGCAACAACACATGAACAAGTTCTTCCCACTGGGGTCTTTCAAATTTCTGGAAGCAAACATTTCGATTAATAACATTAACAACAAAATGTAAAATTTTATTTCCAATCTCTGTCCCTTGCCAGCCTAGTCTATGTGTGGCCCGCCGGCGCCGTAGCCTTTACCTCATCCACCCACCTCTTGAACTGGCCAGTATCATCAGTACATAATGTCTCTGCTCTATTTGTCTATTCCTCAAGTGACGTCTCCATCTCAACTTCAATTTTTAAATTTTGTACTATTCATATTCTTATCGGTACATATTCTCAATTTTATACAAGCCTACTGCCCGTGGCTGTTGCTCCTAGCTCCGCCCGCGTGGCCTCTTATCTTGGTCGCCCAGTATCGATTTCTTTGATCGTGAAATCGTTGAATGAAATGGTTCGTCCTAAGTACTGGTATTGAAACTCCCAGTACAATGCAAATATACATATTTATACATACAAATATAGCATGTAGCTGTCACTCTTTCTTAATTTATGCTTCAATAATGCATAACCTTTAATATAATGATTTACTAACCTCAGGAAGAAATAATAGTGTAAAGCGTCAGATGGATCTGTCAATTCAAATTTCCTAACATAGAGGAGCAGTAGTCGCGCCAGATTGAGACGCCGAAGGGGTGTCGGGTCATCGGTATCCACAGATACTGAAATAAAATGAGGTGGTGAGTATTTGCTTGGTATCATAAAACAACCGCGTGATTTTTATTATGTACGGATTATAGGGATAATGAATAAATAAATAAATATTCTAGGACAATCTACACAACGCCATCTAGACCTATGGTAAGCTTGGTTTTACTAGCTTGTGTTACGGGTTCTAGAATGCGGATAAACATACTTAGATACTTTTTTTGTAATTACATACATATTATACATAGAAACACTTAGCCCAATGCAAATATTCATATTCATACACACAAATTTGCATTGAGCGGGAATCGAACCCACGTCTCCTGCGTAGCAGTCGCGTTTACTACCGCCACGCCACGGAGGTCATCGTATTTGTATTGTCTATCGGGATAATGTTTGTAAATAATATAGATAATGTTCGTGGCACTAGAGTACAGTACATTTGCGCGTAATTTCATAGTATTCTCTTCCAAGCTATCACTGTGCTAAACCTCACTCTCCTATGTGTGCATAATATTTAGGTAGCTATTAGCTATCTGCTATAGTAAGTACTTACAAAGTGGAGCTTGAACATTTCGTGGAGTACCCAACATGTAGACGTCATGAAGTGCTAATGCCATATGTACACCATGTACTTGGAATCTGTAATATTTAAATAAGTAAACAATAATAAAATTCTTCTAAAGCTGTGAACACACAATTTAAGAGTTAAATTGCCTTTTTTTTACCTGGGTATTCTTGATAAGAATTCTATAGCTGGTTCAAATTGTCCAGTCAGTGCCAGCACTTGGAAGTATACTACAGGTTTCTCATACGCCTTAAAATGTGTCTCACCTGAAAACATAATACACAGAGTATTAAAACAGCTGTCATTTATAAGGTTTCAACTCACATTGGCTTAAACTTAAATTATAATATTTTTCGGATTGGAATATGTCAACATCCAGAATGGGGCTTCAACCTGCAGTCAGCTGTGCAATAGAGATTGTCATTGGTTAGACTAGGTGACATCACTGAAGGGTTGATCTCTATTAAGGCTGGCGAAGTGCTGTGGTCGACCCTGTATGCTTAGAGAATAAAAAAAAAATGTGAGCATACCATATTCTTCTAGGATCATTTTCTGCAAGTCAGAATATGAGAATGTTTCCGAGTCAGTGCTGCTTCGTGATTTGATAGAAGAGAGTTTGAGCCACAGATAGTCATCAGCGGTACGCCCGACTTCGCCGTGGTCTTCAGTTAGATCGCAACAGCCTATTACGCAGTATACCTGTACATATAAAAGTATGCTACTTAGACCCCAACTAAGCATAGCTAACTAGCAAATTAGTAGATAGTAAACAGATTCAATAAACGTCTGTAGCTTATTGAGAGAAGCTGACTCATCACAGTCGTAAAAATTACTGAACACACTCCTAAACACAACTGGTTTAAATTAGCAAGAAGGATTAGCAGGAATACTAGTACACTTTCTTTACTTTCTGTTTTTTAAATAAAAAGATATCGAAGTATGCATTTTAAATATATCAATCAGAGAATCAATAACTCACAGCACGTTTGTAGGGGTCTGTAGAGTTTCGGACTTGTATTCTATATTGGAAGTTTATGGCAGTTTGAAGTTTATCACTGAGAGGCTGTTCTGGGTTCTTTATGTATTCTTCTAAGGCTGCAATGAATTCTCCATGATCTTGTCTGTAATATAGAAGGATATAATCAATAGAAGAAGCATGGTTTGAATTGATTTGGTCTTGTGCAGACTAAAGAATGACCAAACTAACATTTCATATCCGAAAATAGTATGACGGACACACCACATACATAAAAAAACCATCAACAATTTTTCATCCAACCATTTTCAGATCCTACCCATTTTTAAAAAAGGATAGACTATTCTTGTACTCTCGCCTAATTCACAGAATGTCAACAGATAACTCTTTTTGCCCCAGCAAATTTAAATGAAAACCAACTTACCCAGCTTTCCTCAAACAATGTAAAGCAGCATTAGCATCACCACTTCTTAAGCAGTAGTAAACCATTGGCCAGAGCGGGCGCTCATCAACCACACCATCAGTTAATACTTGTGTGTTTTGTCCTTGCAGCCTCAAGCCGACAAAGCCGCGGACTAGAGGGTAAGTGCCTGGTTCACCGCCGCGCATCGCAGCGCCTGGATTAGCTCGTACTACGTCACTCATATACTGTTTGTATCTGTAAGAGGCAAATTTTTCAAAAAATATGTCAGTAGAAAAACTATATGTTAAGAATGACCATGGCAGTTATGTATGAGATTCGGAGTATTCTGATTTCAGATACTGAAATTTACAAACTTTTTTTTAATAAATATATTGACCAACATGCGATCGATCCCTGGACCATAAGCAGTTGCTATGAGTGATTATTTAAATTTACGAGCTATTTTTTTAAAATTACTTTGCAAATCTAAAAGTGTAATTCTGATTCTTAGTTAAAGGCTTTGTCAAATAGAATGCATTATTATCGCACATCAGATTTTATAAAATTAGTTAGAAAATAGTAAGGGTATTTTCTAACTACATACAATATGAAGGTTTTTATAAGAATATAACAATTAAGATAAAATTAAACTGAGAAATAGGGGTGCTCCAGTTTGTGGTATATTTGCATATTTTTGGGATTAGCAGTTCATGTAGTTCTTTGAATAAATCTTGAGACATACAAAAGTAAGTTCATGTGATGTGAGCTCACAACACAAACAATGATATTCTCAACCCTAAATTTATTAGAAATCTATACCAAAACAAACCTACCTCTTTTCCAAATATTTTTTTCCCTGAGCTACTAAGCATTGCTGAATAGTTGGATTTCCTCTAGCTTTCAGTGGGTCCTCATCTCTCACTAAAGCTGGAATATTAGCCATCACCTTGATAATTTCCCACATTTCTTTTACTTTCTGAAAATCAAAATGAATTATTGAAATGTATGTACACACATAACTTCCAAGGACTGCACCACATTAGATAATTCTTTTTTGTGTTATTTACTCTCAGGATAAGCTTATTAATGCTTGTCAATGCATAAAGAATACTAATAAGACACGACAGATGTACATTAGAACAAACTGTAACTCACACTACTTGTCCATAGTGTTTTCTTGTATTTATTTTTATTTTGTTTTTTGGTGTACAATAAAGAGTAATCTATCTATCTATCTATCTAATAAGACATCTACCTTTTGGTGTTCTAGTTACACCTACTGTTTTCTCATCAATCAATCAATCAATCAGCCTATCGCAGTCCACTGCTGGACAAAGGCCTCTCCCAATGTGTGCCACTGCTCCCTATCTTTCCTTCCTTCCTTTGTTTTCTCATGCAGTAGATATATTATGAAAAAAAAATATACTTACGGGATCATTGAACTCTTCAGCAACTTGTGCAAACTTTTGATGCAAGGCTGTCCTAGATTTTGAACCTTGAAATACCAGTTTATTATACTGGTGCACATGTCTGGCATAAGCAGCCTCAATATCATCCAGCATGGAGTGTCCAAACTTTTTAGGTGCATCAACTATGCTAGGCGGTTCCGGTGTCCGTTTGAGGTCTAACCAGTTCTGTGAAGGACCTATCATGGCGTTCATCAGTTTTATCTTTTCTTTATTCCATTCTGACAGCATGTGTTCCCATTTCTGATCTTCAGTTGTTTGTAGAGACTAGAAATATATCAAAAGTATGTTATTTTTAATCTAACAATGTTTTCACAGATAATAATGTACTTACATTCAACTTACATTTTTATTTACTTCATCAATAAGTGATAAGATTGCATTTTCTCGTTCATTTCTCAAGAAGCTCTCGATATCAGAGTCGGCTATAGGCTGCAAAGGTTCAAATGTGCGCTTGGAGCTGAGTGTTTCAAGCTTCTGTGATATTTGTTGAAGATCAATGCCTTTTGAACCAAACAACAGGTGCCTGTAAGGATCATACGCATCATGGTAAATAAAGGTAATACTCAAGTGCAAAGATATTATTTGTTGTAACAATTTCTTACGCTTGAATGTCGTTGGCGCCCGATTGTATTACTCGTGAATATAGTTCTTGTGATGCCTCTAAAACTTGACCCAAAGATCGTTCCACTCTCGGCAGATCCTCATTGCCTTCGATTTCAGTTGTTAGCTGTTCAGCTTGTTGTAATAATTTGCTAAAATCGTCGTCCGCCATCATGTGCAATAGGTTATCTTAACTTTATGTTTAATAGTATTTTGTGTATACTTTAGTTGACTGACTGAGTAATTATCAGTACACTGTTTAATCACTTTAGTGTATAAAAACATCCACAAATTAATAACTGTTCGAACTAAAATGAAAATAAATACAACGACCGGTACGCGCTTTTCAACATGAAATTGACGTTTATTTAAAAAGTGTTGCCAATGTCAATTGCTATCACGTCCTAACTTGTAGGGTACTTATTACTACAATCACATTACCATCAAGGGCTCCACACTTTTAGTTCACTTTTTATGGGTTTCAGTGGTGTGATTTCACATTTATGTATGACTTTGGTTTCATAATGTGCTTGTCGCCATTTACAAAGTCCGTGACTGGCGATGAATCAAAGAATCATCATTGTCTTTTGATGCTGACTGTCTGAAACGAACTTCAAGGTTGAAACGATCATTGGCCCCAGTCACAAGTTCTCTAAAAAAACGCGACAGTTGTTCGCTCCACTACGCTCCAGGCTCCAATGTGATTGTGAAACACACCATGAGGTTTCAAAGAACTTGTGGCGGTTCCCACCGCACGCGACCACCACGGTGACACGCGATACGCCGAAAAGTGAAAGGAGGCTTTATTCTTGTCTCAGTCAGTAGGCACTGATTTTATAAATGTGGCTTAAGAATGAGGAAAAAATTAAAAATTTCTAGGTAACCCTTTTCCTGATATTTTCATTCCTTTTCGCACTCCTCACTCGCTCATACTCAGTTGTCATCAACACAGAAAACTTATATCCTACGGCGTCATCAAATAGTGATGGTGTGATGGTCGATCGACGCTCACCCAATATTTTATATGTATGAAAATGTCTGTTTACACTGATTGGTGTACCTACTAATCGATGTATGAAATGTCGCTGGGATATATAGCTACAAAAACCATAGGTTTATAAGTAGGTAGTGATGTTATAGTGACTGTTAAACATAGTCTCTAAGTAGTTAGTGATGATATAGTGACTGTTGTTGACTCAATAGTCACTATAACATCACTACCGTAGTCACTATAGTTGGTAATCTTGCACTATAGGTATATGATCAGATATACATATAGTTTAAGATATTTTAATATTGAACTTATGTAGCTATTAGATATCTTATTTGTTAACTATGTAGTTTCTAATGCATAAAAAATTAATTTATCACTAAGTATTGTATTTTTATGCCATTTGACATTATCAACATCACTGTGTCGCGATTTCAAGACCTATACTGGTGATATGTGGGTGTTAATTGACCTCTACCTACCCCGGCGATATAGGCGTGACCATATGTACAAACAGGAGCAACTACAAAATAAAAATATTCATATTATAAAACTACTGTATTTATTTTTCAAAAAAAATTCGTTATTTCACTAGTAACAATAATATTCTGTTTTCACAAATCGCTTGTAGAAAAGTACAATAGCTATTAATTAAATAAAATACATATATCCTTTATTTTATATCATAAACATACTGCTGGCCCATAAACTGTGAGTACTTGTCACGACTGTGGATTGTGAACGTGTCCATGTACATCCATTGAAAATATTTCTGCAAAATCTAGACAATTTGTAATCAGGGGGCCTAGCCAAAATGCATTGGTTCCGAATCTACATTCGTCATTGCTCTGAAAATGTATGAGAGTGACATTTGTTGTCGGAATCCGATCACATGACATTCGACAACAAATGTCACTCCCATATATTTTTAGAGCGATGACGAATGTAGATTCGGAAAAAACTCCAGTTTACTTACACAAAACTTGTTGTGATGTCTTTATTTTGTAGAGAAATGGTTCTTTCACACGACGCTCCTGATGGAAAGTGGTTAACGTGGCCTATGAACGTTTGCAACACCAAGGGCGTTACACTAGTGCTGCCATGTAGAGGGGAGGTGGAAGGGCAAAGGTTTAAGAAATATTCTGTGCTGTCTATGCAGAAGATATAGAAAGTTTCTTGGTCTTTACATTAACAATACAAAACCGCTACCTGAGCTTTGGTTACCCTATCAATATAAATATTAAAAACATTAGCGTAACAAGAATATAGAAATAATTCAGTTCATAATCGTATGTAACTCCATTCTATGCATAGGTTGATATTTAAACTGAACAAGTGTGCTGAATGAGATCGTAATAATATAAATATATCGTCATAATCATAACAACATTCAAAACAGCATACATCGAATCAGATTCGCTTTGAGCTCCTACAAATCGATATCTTAAAAAGCCGTACAAATGATAATACATAAATTGGATCCATTCTATTCAGCTATTTAAACTTTTTAGGACCAAATATGAGATCTGCATCAGGTGCTCCCTTAGGATGTTGGTATTTCTGTCGAACGTGCTGCCCTCTGTTGGGGTTGCCGCTGCCTCCCGAGCCACCGCCACTTTCTGCGCTGTACTCCTCTTCTTCTTGTCTCTCCGAAATATTCAAAGTTAATCTGTAAATATTGGGAATCATCTATCAAATATGGGGTGTTACGCAAACAGGTACATACACTACTGACCAGTTTCAACAAAATTGGGCTACTTTTTTTTATTGCAATACTTTTTTTAGTAGGTACCATGATTTTTAAGCCCTTTAAATAATAATATTGCGTGAATTATGCTGATAAAAGGGTTTAAAAATCGTGGTATCTACCAGAAGAAAAGTGTTTCGTTCAAAAAAAATTAGTAGAATTTTGTTTTTGTTTTCGGAAGCGTTTCCCTAACACCTGTATATTTCAGTACATATTTCAGTTAGTATGTATATTTCAGTAATGTTAAAACACAGGATATGAGTGTGTGTACGATACTTGTGCCAAAAAATCTTGCAATAGCTTTCTGTTTGTTCCAGTTAATCTTTGAAACGGCCGAGCCAATTTTAGTAAGATTGATGGGAACGATGATTCACGATGAGATGGCTTATATTTAAACGCGTAACTATTTCGATTGTAGAAAAAATACCAGGTTGCCGCGCCAAAAAATTTTAACCCCTGCCAGCCTAGACAAGTGACCGTCAATTTATAGAATATGCCTGTCATAAACGTCACATATATCCAAAAAGGTACGTGTCAATCTCATACATTGAACATTCCCATTGTACAAAACGCCAACCAACGAATTGCCACTTCTCTAGGGGGGCTGTTTTTCTTTATCGTGAGCAAAATTGCCTCGGATACCACCTCCGACAAAGTCGGTGGAGGTGATTATGTCGGACTCCGCACGCCGTCTATGGTTCCCTGAATGCTGGAGGTAAGAGTATACAAGATATATCTCTCGCTGGGGGCTGTTCTAAGCTCTCTTTTGGTCAACGGCGGTTATGTCGGGCTCGAACCGACTAAACGAGAGAAATGTGGGTACTTACAGCTTTAAGTTCTGTGGTTATACATAAATTCTGTTAACAATAAAAGCTTACAGTTTCATTCTTTCCATCTCTTGTTTATCTGCAAGCGCTTGCTGCTGCAGGTTGCTCGCGAGTTCAGGCGGCGCGCTGAACGACTTGTACTGTGGTTTGGTTCCCTTTCGTACCATCAACACAAATTCGACACCTTCTTTACCTTGCTGCAAATATTACTAAACATATTAAAACTGAAACATTTTCTTATGTATCTCTAACGTTAGGTATTTACCAGACTCCTCATTTTAAATGAAGTGTTATAAGGTTTTCTGGAGCTAAAAAGGTCGTTAAAAAATATCGAAAGTAGCAAATTGGAAGGATATTCAATCAAATAGCTTATTTATCGCAGTCAACTGCTGGATATAGGCCTCTCCAAATGTTTTGATTGTCCCCACCTGGCCCTACCTGCGATCAAACTTGTTTCGGTCTTTTCAGCAGCAGACGGAATATATTTATTAATAATTCATTTTATTTTGAAGTAACTAATACATACCAACAACTGTTCGTAAGTTTTCTTGGTAGTCTGGCGACAGGTCATCGGGACAGCGATATCTCGCTGCTGGGGTCTATTCTCGCGTTGTCGTTCAGCTATATTCTCCATGACCATCTTTTCAAAAGCCGATTCAAATTCCACATCTTCAACCTAAAGTGAAACATGTGAACAGATTTATAAGTCATTGAGAGGCGACTATACTGTCACTAAATTATAATTAGTTGAGTAGAACCGGGGTTATGTCCTAAAATTCTGATAGCCTCATATACAGGGTGTAAGGGGAACGCTCCCGAAGCCGCAGGCCCCTGGTACTACTTACGGTACACAACATTTTGGCATGAAAAAAAATTACGACAAAGCAATTTTTTTTTAATTTTTTTTCTTTTTTTCGCATTCGCACTCTCCATCATATCAGTAAATTGAAATTTTTGTTTCATTCAGCTATACTGACATGATCGAGAGTGAATAACGCAAGTTAAACGGTTTATAAATTAAAAAAATATTGAAAAGTAAAAAAAAAAATAAAAAAGTTGCCGAATTAATTTTTTTGTGCCAATATGTTGTATACCATGAGTACTACCAGGGTGCTTCGGCTTCGGGAGCGTTTCCCTCACACCCTGTATAACAGATAAGATTAGTAAGATATACATTTATATACGTACAGGCTTGGGAGCAGGTCTCCTTGGCTCGATGGTAATATCTTCGTTTTGCTGCATATCATTGTCATCGTTACCTGTATTTTCTGTGATTGGTTCTTCATCAGAACTTTCCTCAGGGAGTTGCGGGTTGTCAGTTTCATCATCAGTTTCAATAATAGTGTCCAATCCTTCATTCACACTATCATCTCCCTGGTCGTCAATATCGTTATCGTCTTCACCCAGTTCTGGATACAAAGTTTGTCGCAATTCTTCTATTGCGTCTTTACACTGTTGCCAACTGTTAAACAATGTCAGTTTTGGCCTGAGTGTTGTCAAACATTCTTGGTATATGTAATTCACGTAAATAGGAAACATATTATCCTCTGTCCAATGAGGGTCAGAATATTTGAACCAGTAATAATGTTGGAAAAATATTAAGAAATAATCTAAGCGTTTTTTGCTTGAGCCGCTGTTGAAATATGCGCCACAAGTTTCGAGTAACGCACACACTAGTCTAATTCTGAATACGTTATCTGGAAGGTCTAGAGGAGACACATTGCTATGATCATTTGTTACGCCAAACGTAATGAATGAGTATAAAACAGTAAACACATCCCGGGAATCTAGTAACTTATAGTTGTATAACTCTCCTAGATATCTGACAGTGGCTATTCTTCTTTGATTGTATCTTGGATGAGGATCTTCCAAAGTCACTCTAATTTCTTCTAGTATAGTATCAACGACAGCTGGAGCTACAGCTTCTTGCCAGGCAGCTAACTCTGCCGTTAACCTTGCAAGAGCTCTTCTAGCACTAGCTCTTACTCTCCAACCACCTGCTAAATGTTGTATAGCAACAGCTGCAATCTCTGGGTCGTCCCAGTTCAATTTTCGCATCAGTCTTAATATTTTTTCTTCATTGCTTTTCTGTAAGTCTTCGTGTAGAACTTTCCTGATAAATTGATGCATAGGGGGCTCCTCCTCTTTTGGTTGGGCTGGAGTTTCAGGTGGACAGACATAATAAAATGCATTTTCGATTTGTGTCACATATCGCGAGTCTAGAGCCGAAACAGTCTGTAATAAAATATCTATTTTAAGTTTATGACACAAACCAGGCAACGATGGCGAATGGTGAAAATATTAATCGATCTATTGGTTTGTTTTGTTTCCGTTTTTAACAGTTTTAGTTTACACGTAACGCCTGCCATAGTTGTTCGTATGGTAACGGGATGGACGGCTTAACGTGCTTTCCGAGGCATGACCAGATCAGTTCAAATAGCCATATTCATGCAGAAAGAATATTTACATGGGGACCCGCGCCTCCTGCGTAGCAGTCGCGGTCACTACCGCCACGCTACAGAAGCTGTTAAATATTTTATTGGATAGAATTGACCATTTTTAAAAAAAAATTTAAATGGTTAAAACAAGTGAACCCTATGAGCTAAATATATTTCATCGCGAGCTGTAATGTAGACCAACAAAAAGGAAAAGCATGCCGCCACAAACCAGGCTAATCGAGCTATACTCTCTCAAATAGGGACATAATTTGCGAATTGCTATAATTTCAGCTCAGGCGCTGTTTATAATTAAATGTTTTGATGACTGATCTCTGTCTTAGATAAACATTAGGTATATTATTAATTAATTATCTGTAGCATCTGAGAAGACAAACCGGCCGGAATAGTAATATTGGTTCGCCACTGCCAGACAATAAATCATTAACTTTAAGAATGCTTTACCTTTTTTCTCATCATTTGTTGTAAATAAATCATAGTTCGCTGATGGGTATCAGAATTGCAATACAGATATCGGCCACATGTCTCCAGTAGATTGCATGCCATTTCTATGTGGTGATGTTTAAAGTCATGCAGCAATACCTTTAGACAATATAAGGCTTCCATTTTTGAGTAAAGTTCAAATTTGACTAGCTCACCAATAAAACGTACCACTTTAATCTGTGAACAGACAAACATTTTATACAAATTCAGTGAAATACTCTATGAAAAATTATTATAATTAAATTATATTCGATAATTCATAAAGATCAATGAAGATCTTGGTGGGACCCCAAAACAGTTATTGGCACTAATAAAGTACTGACCTTGGATTCAATGTTAATCTGATCTTTTTTCCTGACATGATATTTGAAATCTTGTTTCAACATCTGGCATAAATCAACACAAACATCTGGTAACACTGGGTACAGTATTGCCGCAAACCTCGAGTAAAATGGCAACAAATCAAGCCTGGTTCTAGCAACACTGAAGAGAACTCTTGTTAGTTTTTTTCTATTATTCTTGGTATTGAGATTCAGAACAAAATCAACAGCTGCATTATCAATCAGTTCTCTGTTTATACAGTTTGGTAGTTCATTCATAAATGCATCTAGAGCGTACCTGTAAAACGGACGTTTTTTAGACAAGTTTCTTTCATAAAGAAAAAAAAAAGTGTTAATATCAGTAAATGAGTTCAGCATAGTGCCGAAAAGCATGTAAAAGAGAATTCCTAATATCTATGGCGTGTCCAAGCACATTTGGTCAGAGATTACCCAGTATTACCCTAGAACGTGCCACACTGGCCACTTACACCCAGCGCCATCTAACGACATCGAGCCGAACTACTTCGATACTAATACGTCACTAGCACACCTGCAACGCGAAAGTAAAGTTCTCGCGCTGATACACATTTATACAAAATTCTAATAAAAAAAAAATTGTGTCACGACGACGACGGCCCGTTTGGCACGCGAGTATTCTCCCTTTGTATCGGAGGCAATAATATCACATCATTCCAACACCTGCTGGTAAATCGAGGTTTAGCTTTAGCATGTTCAGACCCCTTGCCGAGTGTTGGGCTATAAAGTATTCATTCCTTTCCTTCTTCTTCTATTAGAAACATTAGGAGAATTTCGAATGCTCAAGTTCGCGAAGTTACTTTAGAAGAAGATAGAAAGGAACAAATACTTTACTCAGTTCAGAGCATATCTTTAAGGGACCAGTACATATTGTTTACAGTCTGTATAGTTAGCAAACTAATTGTTTTTAAATTTCAGTAAAATGTTATTTAATGATTCTTCTCCTAATGATTCTCATTGACAATATAATTTTTGCACGGATTTTAAAATTTAAAATCTTAAGCAAATTATATATAAGCCTAATTTTTATGTTATGTTATGTTATATTTTACTTTGCAATAATATTAGCTTTATTCAGCAAAGTAATTTTTAAAATCTGAAAATTATCTTTTACTTTTGACGCATTCACGTGCCAAAAATATGAAATGAAATATGCTTAATCTAGTAATGCTACAGTGAGTTTCTACTGATGATAAATTTTATACGCACACTCAGAACTCAAGTTGATAAATGATTAAAATCTAGTATGGTCACCACTATCTGTAAAACATTAATTAAAAAGTTAACTGACTTGTTGGAAACATTAGATGGCTGTATTTCCTCCTGTTCCATCTCAGCAACTGTTGGAGCTTCATTATCACTTAGCTCATCCTCCTTTAAATCCTCATCCAACATTTCTTCTGTTACTGTTTCAGTCTTATTTTTTACTGTCTGAAAAAAAAACAGTTGTGTTAAAGGATCATGAGTAAGCCCATATTAAGGTTATTGCGTTTGGCTATTAATTAAATTAAATAAATTAAAATTAAATAAATTAAAATTAAATTAAATAAAATTATTTTAAATTGTAATTGGGTACAATCTAACAACTTTTATAACCTCTATATAATATTAATATCTTAGAAATATATGCTTTAGTATATGACCACGAAGAGTGTCATGGCTATAAAATTAATAAAAAAATGTGGGTACATAAGACTTCTTAGGATCCAAACCCCAGCACCACACATGTCTCACTAGTTAAGATACTCACTTCTTTCATTTGATAGTTAGGCATGAAAACCTTTAAATCTGGCAAACTTGTGTAGAAGGTTCTTGTATCTTCATCTTGCCAAGGGTCTGTACCTGCCTGCATTGCAAACTCTTCATTCCCACCAATAGTCACAGTGCCCTGAGTCTCTGTCACTGCTAAGGTTAAAGTTGGTGGCTCCCCTGCTTCCCCTAAGTCTTCACCCAGAACTTCTGCAAAGCTTTGAGCACCCACTAGCAATTTGTCAAACGTAGCCTGAAAACAAAAAAATAATTAAATTATATTGCTACATGATGCCATGGATGTAGTGTAGCCCATTTTGTTTAGGGGGAGGGGTATGAGTTACCAAAATATGTGCTCTGGCTATAAGCTTCTTTAGATAAAAATATAATCTTACGGTTCATAGAAGGCCATGCACGCAATAATTAAAACCATTTACCTTAATAAAGGTTTAAAAATATTTAATCACTAATTGAAAACAAAGTATGTAAAGACAAAATAACAAGGAGATTAAAATTATGACGCGTTAATTTTGAAAAAAATCTGAAGTGCGTCAATGTTTTCTGACTTACCATGGTAATATAACCACAAGTAAATTATTATGTAAAATATTTTTTTAATTGCATGCCACCTGCCAACAGTGATGTAAGATGTAATTCAGTACAGTTGTGACATACAACTTTCTGATTTACGTTTTACTTTAGAAAGGATTGCTGCTTCTGATAAATTAATTAATGCAGTATTTAAAGATGACTCTTACCTGATGTTGCTCCAACTGGTCCTTTCTTTCCTGTGACAGCTCACCTCTAGTGTGAAGAGTGCGCTGATTGGCTGCATGTAAGGCCTGAAGCTGTGCTCTCACGGCTAGTAAATGCTTTGTTAGGGAAGAGAAGTAGTCTTTGAGGAGCATCCTCACAGCTGCTTGTTTCTCAGCCGTTAAAAATGTATTCCGCGGCAACACTATATTGTGTTTCTAAGAAAATTAAAAGTATCAAAAACTTTAATATTGTTAAAGAAGCTAGCTTTAATACTGTAATCTTAGCATGAAATAAAACACATATAGATGGATTGATAAATAAAATAGAGTTTATGTATATTAGAAACATTATTACCTCAGATGTTTCTCTTATTTTTTTTGGGAATAACCCAGCATAATCTTCTCCACAATGTTTACAAAATGATAACAAAATCGGGATATTATTGTGTTCTTCTTTATCCATATTAATCAGTACAGTAAGGACATTCCCTAATAATGGTAAACCAGTTTTATTAGTAAAAATTCCTACAGCAACCAATTCTGCATAGAACCTTATATCAACTCGCAGTTTTGAAGAATTCGTAATTTTATCAGTAGTTTTAAATGTCAGAATTTTCTGCCAGTTTTCAAAGAAGTTCGATGAAAATTCGGCATAAGTACGGTGCAGTACAGAACATAAAGTGATAGCAGCTGCTATGTCAGACATTTTCAACTTTGCTTCGGCAATAGCTGCAGCTACTTCAGATATATATTTAGTGAGATTGAGGGAGTTAAAATCTTTCAGTAAAGTATCTAGCTGCACGGCGCTAAACGATTTCAACTTCTTCACGAAGGTCGTATTCTTTTTCAATCCTGAGTCCAATTTGGAGAAATGATTTTCAGGTGGGCGTACACAGTTTAAGTTCTGATTCCTCAATTCAGACTTCTGTTTTACCCTAGCTTCTAGGTTAGATATGTATTCATCGAGGGCTGCTTTATCGTCTTCTGCACTCTCTGCATTTTCCTCGGTCTGCTGTTCACTCTTTTCAGTATCTTTATCGGTTGAAGTCATTTTATTAAGAATTCAAATAACATAATAAATAGAACTGTGCTACCTCGTCGAACAAAAGGAAGGAGAAATTAAATTATTGTTATTTTTGTCGTGTTGTTGACGCGCACTGACACTGACACTTTAAAAACAATGTCATTCAACTTTGCGTTTGTTCCTGGCATACGCATATCTGTCAATGCGTTAAAATGTTAATGCACTCAAAATCCCTCAAATGCAACCTAATGAATAACTAATATATAACTTTTTTAAATATCATCTATGGAATAACTAATGAATAAGCGTTTAAATTCTCTCTCTATATTAAAATGTACACAGAGACTATCTGACGAAATATAATTATATACTTTAGTAATTAATGTAACTACTCTAGCAGTTTGTTTTATACTATGGTCTCATCACGGTTTTGTCAGGTTTTATCCACAGGGCGGCCCTAACGCACTATTATAAGGAAGGACAGCGTGCCAAGGTCACCAAAATCTATGAATGCTTTGCGCCCCGTCATTCATAATTTTTTCTAGTCTTTTACTACAACTAGCATATTAGTGACGTACTTCAAGAAAAAGATTTATCGACTAACGATGGGCCGATGACTGCTTATTTGAAATTTAATATCCATAATGATTATAAAGAATTGCTAAAGTGAATTTTCTTAACACAAATATGTAGTTTTGAAGATATTTGATTTCGAAAATTGAAACGAGCAGCTAGAAAACGGTTTTTGTGTGAGTGACAGCATGACTTCTTAGTAAGTAGTGCAAATGCATGAAGTGCAAGAGAATATTGCATTTATCTCGGTTCCGGTTGTGTTTTGTTGTGTTTACGTGTATGATTCATTAAAAAATAAAAGTCATTTGGAATAGTAAGAAATCTATAAATTATAATAAAAATAAGAATTATAATATTATCTCATGAGTGTAGCATGTTACCGGTCTTGTTAAGTTAATACACGTTAAAAGATTAGTAAACCCAATCGTATTAGTATACGTAAATCGACCACTTCTGCGATAGTAGAAGGCACAGCACTAACGTAGTAAAACGTCCATTCATAAAAATGGAACATAGGTAGGACACAGCGTTTTGTAGGTAGGGCCCATCCCCCCCCTTATACATCAATGGTTTTATCTCAAACAATACTGTCATTAGTGTCATGGGTATGTCATCAGAAATCAAAACAAAGCTGTGTGTATGTGGATGTGGAAATCGGAAATATTTATTGTAATTTGATGTGATCACACAGAGTGAAAGAGTTATTGATAAGTGATTACTGTTTTCTGTTGTAGCCCTACCATCCAAGCTATTAATATGTGTGGCATATTTTGTGAAATATGCTATTCTAATGTTACACCCACTAAGGTAATGGTATCAAACACCAAAGTGGACCCATAACCACAAAATGTGACGACTAATAATCTACTGTAATTTCAGGATACTCAGGTGTTAAAACGTATTAGAAATCGGGGCCCAAATTGCTCACAATCCTTAGAAATTAGCTTGGGTGACGGAATATCTGGATTTTTAAGTGGGGCGGTACTATGGATGCAAGGCCCCGAACTTGTTCCTCAGCCTGCAGAACATGATCAAGGTGTATTACTGTATAATGGAGATATATTTGACGAAACATGGGACAGTAACTTAAGTGATACACAATTAATCCTGCAGAAACTAAGACATGAAGTTGTAAGTTTTTTTTACCAACAATAAAATATTTGACAACTATTTTAGTTTTGAAGGCTATAAATTTGATAAGTATTTTTTTTTTTACTTACAGGACAAATATTCAGAACATTACATATTAGGGCAGTTGAGATCATTAAAAGGACCATTTGCAATAATATACTATGATAAAATAAATAAAAAAATATATTTTACAAGAGATAGAATAGGAAGAAGTTCATTGCTATTTCATAAAACTAAAAACTCTATAATTATCAGTAATGTTTTAGGTAAGAATCCATGTATGTTAAACTACTGATATTTAGTACTTAAATTACAATGTTCATAATAAAATGCCTTTATTCCTATCTGCCACCCCTTGGCTTGCCACCAGGGTGGTGGTTGGCACTAATAGGTGTCATTTAACGCATATAATTAGTTTCATCCGCCCCTTCATAGTTACTTAATTAGTATTTATAATTAGTACATTTTATTATTTAGGTAGAGAGTATGACTGCGTTGAAGTGCCAGCTACACATATCCATGTATTAAATGTCACTACCAAGATACTGCACCTTTACCAATGGACTGATATTTCACACTCCCCTCAAGAATTTACATTGGATGAATGGCTCACACAACTTCAAATGCAACAATCCTTACCTGATGATGATTTTAAATTTGACTTTGTTGAAGGAGACTTATCAGATGAGGTATAGTTAAAGCTTACAATAATTTTTTTTATAATAATGTTTATTTCAAAATAACACTCTTCCCTATTGCATGCACAGTTCTTTTGTAATATTTTATGATTTCATATTAATATTTCAGGAACATATAATTAGATATATAGAAACAACTGCCAGACAATTGACATGTAAACTAAGCATATTGAAAGCTTTACTGGAACATTCAATCATAAAAGATACTGTTTTTAACGTTATCAAACTCTTAGAGAAGAGTGTTGAATTACGTTTGAAAAGGCAGCCTAATAAATGTAAAGAATGTCTAGATACTACAACAAAACGTTGTAATCATTGCACTGTTGGAGTTTTGTTTTCAGGTGGTCTAGACTGTACCATATTAGCCTTGTTAGCTAATAAATATTTACCCGAAGAACAAAGTATAGACCTTATTAATGTTGCATTTAAGAAAGATGATAAGGCATCCTATGAAGTACCTGATAGACTTACAGGAAAACAGTCACTACTAGAACTACAAACAATGTGTCCTAAAAGGTAAAACTTAAAATAATTACAACACATGTATATTGCACTACACAAAAGTAGCCAATATAAATACATTACAAAAATGAAACTGATATCTGGGGGCCTAAAAAGGCCATTTCATGAGACGAAGCGGATTGCAGTGCGTCGTCCAGTTCGTCCGACGAAACGCTTTACGATTCGTCGGCTGTCATAAAATGAAACACATTAACGACGATTCGTCTACAATGCGGTTCGTCGGAGGATTCGGATTAAGATGAAATGTTGCAAGTTTAAAAATACACCGTTTAACAATACACCGGTAACTTTCCGGTTATTTTAATAATACTTATAAAGACTTATAAAAGCGTGTAGATAAGAATTTATTCATATTATATCAAAAAATAGACTTTAAGAACTATTTTATACCATAAATATATATTTTAGCATAATATTTAATTAACTGGTAATAAACTGTGCTTTGTCAACGAGTGTCAATTTATGAGCAAGTGATATGAGTTTCATGATTAATCGCTAGATGACGCTAAAATAAAAAAATAATTCAATTCAATTGAGATATTTTTTTCGTATTTCATTACTTTGTTCATGTTCATAATTCTGTAAGTAATAACAAGGAACACTAAATACGTTACGATGAAGTATAGTGTCCGTTTTGGTGAGTGAAGTCGTCTTGGGCTATTGCATGTTGCGATAAATTGTCTTAAAGAAATATATCAGCCATATTTAAGCTATATCTATTTAATTTCAATCAATTGAGTCAAGCAAAACAAGTCACAACGATCGACGAATTGTTAGACGCAATGTGGGAGTTGCGTCTTTCAATACTGCCATTTGCCATTTAGGCGATTCGTATTTGGTGAGCCATTTCACGATTTTGTATAGAAACTTGTCAAAAAGGCGAATTGCCAAAAACGAATCGCGCGGCGAATTGCGCTGTGTGTTTCAATGCGGATACGATTCGTCGTTAGTGGCCTTTTTAGGCCCCCTGATGACTAATGCTGCTGATATTAACAATGAATTATACAGTATAAAATAATAAAGTTAGCCTTTATTATTTATATATATATATATGTATAAATTTAATAAAAATTATTGAAACAACATTAATTTTAAACAAATTGTTTTAGGACATGGATATTCAGAGAGGTTGATGTACCAAAGGAAGAACTAGATATTTATCAAGAAAACATTATTGGAGATCTTGTTTATCCTCGCCAGACTATATTAGACGAAAGTCTTGGTACTGCATTATGGTTCGCTGCTAGGGGACAAGACCACACAAATGTGTCAACCAGTCGAGTAAAATACAATATTATTAAAAAAAAATATGTATAAATTATCATTTAACTTGTGTCAGATATTTAAGTACTTAACTTATTACTTATTTATAGGTATTGCTGGTAGGATCTGGTGCTGATGAACTATTCGGAGGCTACACTCGCCATAGAAATGCATTCAAACGTAATGGTTGGCTAGGACTCAGCAGGGAGTTACAACTGGACTGGAACAGAATCTCCTTCAGAAATTTGGCCCGTGACAATAGAGTTATATGCGACCATGGACGACAACCAAGGATGCCTTACCTAGATGAAGATTTTACACAATATGTATTACAGTTAAAACCGTGGTTTAGGTATTAATTCTTACTTTAAGTACTTATAAGGCCGTCTCATACGTCAATTAGGAGCACGTGTTGTAGCACTAAAAAGCCCGCCACGTGAACTCCTACTCGATACAGCTGACGACCTTACTTAATGTTTATTATGCAAGGAAAAAATTTGGTTGTTAAATGATTATTACATTTTTTCAGATGTTTTCCCAGTGAAGATTTGGGTGTTGGTGTTGGAGATAAAATCATGTTACGATTAGTCGCTATAAGTCTTGGATTAAATGATGCTGTGACTTTACCCAAAAGAGCCTTGCAATTTGGTTCCAAAATAGCAAATAAAAAAGAAAAAGGAAGTGATATATCTAGAACTTTTCTCAAAAATAAAATCATATCCGTTTAAAAAGTATTTTTATTTACGTACTGTACGAGTGTACTGACATACATAGTCCATTTGTGTAGTTGATTAATAAACGTAAACATTCTTATTCTTGGTGTGTCTTTTGTATATATTATGTTTTGTTTAAAAACTGTATAGAAATAATTTTATGCTAGAAACGCATTTTAAAGACAAAAAAAGTAAAGTATCAAAGCCCTAGTTAGTCAATTAGATACCCTAATTCACTAATTTATTTGTTTAATATAAGTTAGTTATGTAGGTACAGTAAAACGGTGTGAATAGGGATCCAGGGATGAATAGGAATAAAATGGTCTGCTAAATTCTGTAGTTATTTTCTTTCAAGCGAAACTTTGGACTAGTTTATTGTAATAACATAATCATCAAATATCTGATAATAGGCTTACTTGAAAACTAGTAAAAAAATAATTAAAATATAATATTCCATTGGCCATTTTATCCCTATTCACCTCTGAATCCCTATTCACCCCGTTGTAAATATTTAAACGATGAAGTTTAGTGATGCAACGTATAGAGGTCTCTGTTGTCCCTACGCAAAGAATATTTACCCTGAACTGAATTAAGTAGAAATATTTAACTTCCGTTTACACCCTAACTTTTCCGTTAAAAATATGGAATTAGTTCGAAGTCGGTTAAAAATATAGAAATAGTTAATTTGGCTCATGTATTGGAAATTACACTTCAATATGTAATGGTTTATAACTTTCTTTTCTTTTCATTACAACTTTATGTAAATACTTAATTAATAGCATAACTTAATATCTATAAGATTATTCAAAATCAGAGAAAAATTTGAAAAAATTACACACGGATACCACGGATACACATGGTATGATGATAAAGAAAAAAAAATGTCTATGGTATTGGCGAAAGACTAGAGGTGCCCAGTTTTAAATCTTTCACCAAAGAGAATAGACAAAATGTATTGATGGCAGAGAGCAAAACCTTAGTGAATGAACCGAACAATCCAAAGAAGCAATGGAATGGATCATTCCATTCAAACTTCAAACCAAGTCAAGACAAAACACACACAAGCTTGGCGTTGTGTGTTCTACAATAAATAAAACAGATTATAAAAATGGCTGCAAATCGTCGCAAACAGGACGATAAAAATTTAGAAATTCTACGGGAACTTATTTCACTAAATGGTAACAAGTATTGTTTGGATTGCAACCAAAGAGGACCTACATACGTGAATACTACGATCGGTTCTTTTGTGTGTTCAAAATGTTCGGGAATGTTGTAAGTATTCTTTCTATATCTACGTTATTCTGCTTTTGTGTGGTGATGACTGTGATCAACAAACGGATGGTTGTATTATATTTCAGGCGTGGTCTTACTCCGCCTCATCGTGTGAAGTCTATTTCTATGGCCACTTTCACACCAGAAGAAATCGAATTTATAAAAGCGAGAGGAAACGACTACTGTAGGCGCGTTTGGTTAGGGCTTTACGAGGGTGAAAGTGTGAATTTTACAGACGAACAAAGCGTTAAGGATTTCATGTCGGACAAATATGAAAAGAAGCGTTATTATTTGGACACGCCAATGAACAACAACACATCTGTCAATGGGAATTCTATAAAAAATAAATCGAAAGCTAAGGCCGGAAGTAACGCTGTCTCGACGTCTTTAATATCAATTTCGCCGCAAACCTCGAAGAATATTGCTAATAGAAACTCAGGAGTTCAAACTGCTAAAGTAGTAAACAATTTGATGCCTTCTAATGACATAAGTCATAGATTAGTGCAGCCAGTTAGCAATGTATCGCAACCTCTATTGAATATTATTAACACTACCACTGTACCTGCTGCTGTACCAGCCCCTGTACCTGAGTGAGTATGGTGCCATTAAAAATATGTATTATTGCTACTCAGCTCTGAGAGTTATTATGTTAAATAATGTCCTTTTTTACAGTTTTCCTGTTGATTTTACAACAGCAAATATTTATAACAGTAGTCAGTTCAACAATAATGTGAATAATAATTTTACAACCCCTGTGTCAATGAGCACACCAACATACAATGCATTTGGTCCTCCTGCACCTGCCAGTGAGTATTTTGTGTTTTGATCTTTACCTTACATCAATTTCACACTAAAGCTCTCAGGGTAATTTGAGTATATCTTTTGCAGATGATCGTTATGCAGCATTAGCAGACTTAGATCTGGCACTTAGACAACAAAATATGAAACACATGGGTAAGATATTCACATATAACTATCTAAACAGCTTCTACACAGAATTGCATATAAATAGTCATGTCTTGTCCCTTTGTGGTACCTACCTCACTAGTTCTGTATACTGTCATTTTTCATGTTTCATGCAGGCCTGCTGGTTTTGTGTACACAGACCTTCCAATTTTTTATTAGGGACCACAGTAACTACTGATATATCACACAAATAATAAAATCAACCTCTGTTGCATGGTGGCAGTGAATGTATGCAAGAGGTGCAGGTTTGATCCCACTCAGTGGAAATATTTGAGTGCATGAATATGAATATTTCCATAGCAGATCTATGGAAATATTCATATTCATGCATTCAGTTTTGTATGTTAAATATGAAAGTATTTACTAAAAACCATCCAAGTATATTCATCTATGTTCTAAAACCCACAATACAAGCTATGAGTGTAGATTGTCCTAGAATATTTATTTATCTATACTTTATTGTCCTAGCTAGGATATAAAATATATACATAACACAAGAGCATTAATTAAATAATTGATAAAAGAACTGGCATAAAAATTTAGGCTATAGTTGTGGCATGCTATGATGGTCATTTTGCCACAACTGGTTTTGTTTATTCTCTCTTTTTGGTGTGCTTAATATTGGGCAATGAACTGTACAGACAGATAAATATAGAAAAATATGGCGAGACTGGTACTTAAGTAAATAAACTTCACACAGGGAAAAAGAAAAATCTAGCAAAACCAGTCATGTAAAAATGGACAACTATAATTAAACATAATAATAGTGTACAGAGGAAGGTAAATTCTGTATGTAATCTAATTTTGAAATTATTGTTTCAGAGGAAAATAATACAGTAATGAATAAAAACCCATTCCAAAGTCCAGCGACCAATGATTTGTTTGCAAATAAAAACCCTTTTTTCAATGGAGGATGGAGTACCACAACAGCACCAGTGCCCGTCAACCCTTTTGCGGTATGTTAAACTTGCCAAGGTTATTTAATACATAACACTACAGTCTTACTTAATATGTGATATTATTTATGCATGTATTTTTTTAATATAATTTATGGTAACAGTATACATAATCTCTTAACATCTCTTAATGTTAAATATTCTTTGTTTAACTGTTAATTTTTGATAGTGACAATTTACATATCTTTATACCTAATTATTATATAATAATGAGTAGTACTACTTGCAGTCTTAAATGTGTCACAAGTCAAGATTTAATTAATAATTTTCATTACACGCGACTAAGGGATATGGTTGTTTAACTTCAGATAGATATACATATACAGCTTCAGATGCGTGGCTTGAGTCAACTATTGTACCCAGAATATATATAGTTTCACCTGTGGGACTGTTAACTCACCTCTGACTAACCCTTTGGGGATATAGGCATGATTATATGTATTTAGAGTAATTTAGACCCAAAGCAAAGCATTCTGCATGGCACTATTTAGACCCAAAGTAAGCCCTTAATTAACTTGTATTATAGATTCTAGAATGCAGATAAACATATTTATAAAACTACATATCAGTAGGACCATCCAGAGCAAATGGTCATATTCATAATTACAAATTAATTATTTTACAAAAACAAAAAAACAATTGCACTGTGTGTGAGTTGAAACTGCAATATTTGTCAAGCAGTTGAATTCTACTGGTCTTCAAACCTTTGTAGGTTTAAATTATCCAAATATTTAGCTCTAGTTTACTAAATAATGATTTCTACTTTAACAGAAGATGATGTTACTATTAACAACCAAATTGAATCAGTTAACATAGGCATGCAAATTGTAGATAAGTTTTGATTAGTCCTTGAAAATTGTTGATCATATTACTTAGCATGTACAAGTTAGCATTTGATAATAATCTCGTAAATCATGCATAGGTTTGCTGTTTACCACTGATGTACTTTGCTTCTCGACAAGACCTACTTACTTTTAGTATAGTGGTGTAGTAATCATTTGGCAAAAGATCAACTATTACTTTTAAACCTGGTAACCTTTCGTTTTCTATAAATATTTTTTTATTTTTACTTTGCAGTTACTATTAATTACTATTAGATTTTCCATATACTGAGAATTTTGAGAAGCAATTATTATGCTGACTGTTCCAATCAAACTTATATAGGAAAAAGTGAATGATTTGACTGAATTCGAACCCGCGATCTTTTCCACTTTTAACGGTGTGAAATCCAGTGATTTTTTTCCATACATACATACACATTTCTTTAACTTGAGGAGACATCTTTCCATTAGATAATTTAACTCTCCTACAGTCTCGGGTCCTTTAAGCGATGCTGAAAATACAAGTGACGAGCCCGTCAGGGTGGGGACTGCACCCCTGCTAACGATCAGGTGAGGTGCAGTCAATGTACGTACAATGTAATAACGGCTTCCCAGTCTGTGATGTGACTTAACTTCTATATAAAATATATGCCGTGAAGCTACTGCAATCTGCCTCCGCAACCAATTAGCGATATCGAAGTTCTCTAGTTAGACTAGTCGACCTTTTAGGGCTCCACTCCAACTCTATCTACCCATAACGATTGCTATAGATTTTCATATAGCAATTGGGACAGGGTGCTTAACGTACACTCTTTTTTTTTCTTTTTTTATCGTGCAAAAATCCCCAGATACCCCCACCGGAGACATTTGGGTAAGTTATGTTGCACTCGCAGCGACTAAAACGCATGCCGACTTTGTGTCTTTAGTTGCCGGAGGTGAGATAGTTGCCAACATATCCCTCGCACCGCAACAGCCCGGGCCCTCTCTTCTGAGAGGTCCCTTCTTATTCCCTCAAGGCTAAAATACTTCTTACCCGAAGAGAGACATTGCCGTACGTGCAATAATATGCAAGTGCGAAGAACAAACCTCGACACGTGTTTAAGCGCTCTCTCCCCCAATATTTTTCCTTGTAATGGATTTCCGCCATGTAACGCCTACCTCAATAACCTATAGAAAAATGTTCCCAGTTCTGAATGCTACACTCCTATAGGGTAACTAATTGTTTTGTTTGTAATGGGAATAATTTGTAGAGACCTTGATCTATTAAACACTTCCTCTCGTTACGCTCTTGACAGTGCTCAGTGCATTCGCAAATTATAAATTCAAATATTTATGATAATGTTATGATTACTGCAGCTGGTAAATATTTACAATTGAAATTTAAATATTTACTTTTTAAATAAATTTTATCGCAATTCATTTTTGTTATTTTTAGTGGTAAAATGGTTATTTCAATGTGTTAAAACGTAAACTTCCGACTATATTTTCAATTCAATTCAATCGTTTATTTAATGTGACTCATTTTTGCGGTATTCTAATTCGGACAAGAGAAGTAACATAAATAACGGGTTCACACAGTTCCGTAAGGACTCGTTTGCATCATAAAGAGAAGCTAACACAGTTTATCTTTATGCTTATAACTGGTTGTGTAACATTTGAAATATTCTTTGAATTTTTTAAATGGGGCGATGCGATGTGGTCGCAAACTTACAAAGCCATTTAATAAAATAAAAAAAGCAATTGAGTTCAATTGATATTTTCTCTAATTTCTCATCCTCATAATTAGTAAAAACGCAATAAATAAGAACGATATCGTGAAATGCCTGATATCGCATTATCTTACAACATAAATATACATAAATACATGGTTATCTTGAGTTGAAAGTCATAATTTATATTTGTCTAAAATCAATCATTCATTTTACATTCGTGACAAGTCAATATTTATATGTCAATTCGATTAGATTAGACTAGATTTTAATATTGATTACAACAATCAACAATTAAAATATCAGTTAATGTCAATGTCTTTGAATAATAATAAAACGCACCATACCTACTTAGAAACAACCTGTATAATTTCTTATGTAAATAACATATGCATAGGTCTATGTATTATTGTGGTTACACAGATAATTATTCGTTGCTCATTTCGTCTGTCTAGCAATAACTATGAATACATTTTCTGCATACCTAAATAATTTAGGAGCATAATACGAATGTTAATGGGCAGGCGTACATATTTTGATACTGTTATCGTTATGACACATGCAGGAAACGCTGATATTGATACCTTAACTGCCTTAAATTTGTCCAGATTCCTAAAAACCCATAACAAAAACATATTTTCGTAATACTAGATATTACTACACTGTATGACACATTCAGTAACTCGGAATTATCAGTGACGCAGCGTCGGGAAATATAATCATGTTCCCATAAAGTCATGTCATTACACACTTAACGGATTTTTTGGCATTAAGCTGTATCTTATCTCGTCTTATTTATCTTTCAGCAGGCTACAAACAATGGCGGATTTGTGAACTCGAAGAACCCATTCCTCTGATTGGTCTTCATGTAAACGTAATATCTAAGTGAGAAGTCAAAGAACAAACTACGTAACAAAAAGCACAAACCAAGCTACAAATTATGTTATTGAACAACCGTATAGTAGTCGAATAGTGTAATGTTTTGCCATAGTATGGATACAGTAATAGCAGCAAACTATGCTGTGTTGGATGATTGCGGTATTGGTGTCGTAAGTAGAAACAATATTTCGCATATTTACTTAACAAGGTAAGAGATCGCGTAACTCAGGATGTTACTGTATTTTAAGTGTTATCAGTCCGTTGCCACCACCGTGCAACACGCTTGCTATGGTTGAAAAATCGAGTGCCTCAACATGCCTTAAAATTTTCAATATTTATAATGATATAGAATATCTCAAATTTTAGTAAAATTTAAAAGTATTATATATAATGTATAAAGGGAAGGAATTTCGGAAAAGCTTATAAGTATGAAATGTAATGAAGACTCTGGTTTTAGCTTTATTCTAAATTATCTAGATAGTATTTTATTTAACTGACCGGTGATGTCGCAACAATTTGTGTTTATACATATAAGTCTATTGCAAAATTTGAATACACATGCACTAGTTGGTAGTAATCCAGTGCCTTGTGTATTTAAGTTTCGTTCAGTGAGTCAGCCAGTGCCGCGGCGAGCCGTTCGCAATGATGTCATTGTGAGGTTACTGGCCTTATTTGATAGAATAGTTCGGATTTGTATGGAACGGTACAAAAATATTATTGATAAACTATGTAAGATATAAACATTTAAGATTACGATTGGTATTTAATGAGTATGGGTCTATATTTTGGAAACAAGAGAAAATATTTACCAACTATGATAATGTCATGTCCATTTATAATTGCTCATGTAAATTATTAGACGCTTAAAATCCCATAGAGGCTTATTGATTGCCTCTAACAAGATGTACCATTTAATATTTTATTAACATATTGTTGACTTTTATTGACATTTGTAATTTCACCAGATGTAATGTAAGTTATTTTTAATGTTATTTAATATTTAACATTTTGCTTGACAAAATTGTACTGAATATGTCCTTAGTCAAAGTGTCAATATTAATATACTCTGTATTTTTTTATGAAATGAATTGCAAATAGTTATAATTAGACAGTTAGTAATCAAGCTCTCAAATTTGTGCTTCATCTGTGATTATAATCAGTTTTATTTTTTATTTGCGAAGAGCTAACTTGAACAATTTTATTTTCTAATCCATGCACTCCTATTTATTTAGTTCTAATACAATTGTTTTTTACTATTTGAACACTAAGATCTGTTAATTTGTATAAATAAAAATAATCACTATTATTTTTTATACATTTTGTCTTTTATTGTCGTGAATCGGCGGGCTTACGTGAAAGGTTTAATTTCTTAAATCATACCCTGAAATTGATTGCGTGAGAATTTTAAATTTACAAATTAAACAACTCATTTGCAAATAAAGTATAACATATATTTTACAATAATAATCAGTCGCTTACATTTTACACTTGCTAAGCACCGTGTGTCACATTTTATATTTACTATTCTTCCGCGAAAATACTGGCGTTGAGAAATTGTCGGGTGTGACGTCAGGACTCGGCATAGGAGTTTTGGGAGTTTCCTGTGTTATTGATATGGCTGACACATTCTTGATGGCGTCTGGCAAATCATCCGGCAACGTTTGTTGAGATGTTGCTGCAGATGATCGCTTCTCTGATATTGTTTTGAGGATGTTTTTGCCGGATTCTTTGGTCTAAAAGTGTAAAAAGCAGTATTAGAATACCTGTATGCCAAATTGATTTCATTGTCTATACATTTTACAGCATATTTCAATCTGTCTGAACCGATTTTAATCAAATTTATTTTTTACAGAGATAGACTGGTTCTTGGGAAAAAAGTAAGGTACATTATTGATAGCACACTTGTACTTCTCCACGATATTTATTATTGTACCTAACCGGTTTCGCTTTACAAGGTT
The DNA here is from genome assembly GCA_963691645.1 of Pelosia muscerda. Lineage (NCBI taxonomy): Eukaryota > Metazoa > Arthropoda > Insecta > Lepidoptera > Erebidae > Pelosia > Pelosia muscerda. Next base: position 15,508,506 of record OY829100.1, read on the forward strand.
TACATTGAGTTATCAAAAAAAAAAAATGCCGCCAGGCGTAACCAGTTAGGTACAATAATAAATACGTACAAGTTGTTATCAATAAAGTATAAAAATAAGTTTCAACAAGTGCCATCAATCAATAAAATATATAGTCGCTATCTAAGACTTACGCTCTCGTGCTCCAGGCACTTATATGCGTAGTGTGCGGCGTGGTCGAGCAGTGAGAATCGCAGGTAGTATTGTGCTAGGTAGCGCTGTGCCGCGGGCAACTCCTTACTGCCGAGGTTAGCGGGCTCCTGACATGCTGCCGTGTAAGCTGCTGCTGCACTGTTCGGCATGTTCGACTTCTCGTACAATCTGCAATATGATATTTCGGACATGTAAAAACTGAGGCTATAAAGAATCATTGTTGATTGTCCTCCAACTCCAATGCTGATATTAAATGTCCCTGGTACAACGTTTAGAGAGAAAATTAAAGAATACTAACTTAAAAATTTTGGTGGCTATAAGTGAAAAGCGTCCACCTATGAAGGCATTCAGAATTTCGAAAGGGTGCTTTATAATTTGTTATCAAATAATTAATTTACGAAGCTGTGGTGTATCAGGTAGTGTTTAATAGAAAAATATAGTATATCTAAAAACAGCAAATTTCATAGTATGCCTTTGTATTCGTACGTAATATGGGTGGGTTATTGTTCATAGTACACCTCGTTCGTTCACCTGGGTGGACCACGAACATAATTTTTTGTTAGTGGATCACCTTAGTCCACCTGGGTGAACCACAAACACAATTTTGTGTTCGTGGTCCACTTCATTGTGTATGTGACCTCTTTCCTTAATGAATTGCATACGTATTATGATCTCTTTAAAAAGAAACAAATATGGACCATTTGCTAGTAAAAAATTAATAAAAGTTGAGTTAAAAATTTGCTACAAATATTAATTGAAAGCGAAACAAATCTTTGTCGCAGGATTAGATCTGACTACTTTTTCGTCTCAGTCCCATACATACGCCACGATACCAGAACTACATGAAATAGTTTATTGAAATAATGTATTACTATGTAGCAATGACACTAATTATCACAAATAGTTATAACATCCTAATCGTAAAGTATTAGAGATCAAATTTGCGTGTTTATTATTCTATTTCTTAAACAAGCATAATTTGTCTGATAAGCTCATATAAGTTGAAGAAACCTTAATATTAGTTGAAGACGGTCCAAATTCGTTTGTTTTTAGGGTGGGTCAGATAATGTTGACAACAGATTGTACTGTGCACTTTTAAGTTTAGGTACTATGCACTTGTTTATTAAGTTAGCCGGTTTTACATTACTTTTTTATTTACTGAAGTTTAAGTTTTAAGTTGGAAAAAAATAAAGATATTGTGCATTTAAAAACATCTCTTTATGGGTAACCATAGTGACACGTAGATAGACCAACCTTATTAAATTAATCAATTACAATTAAAAATAAAAGACCTATTGTAATTTAGACTAGATGGCGCTGTGTGATATGTTGAAAAATATTTATTTATTTATTACCAGAATTTTCGCAGGTGAACCACGAACCATATTATATGGGAGTTTTTTTTTTTTGAAAAAGTTAGTTGGTCCACTAACAAAAAATTATGTTCGTGGTCCACCCAGGTGAACTATGAACAATAGCCGATATTGTATTCTGGGCATTTGTTGACTCAAGTTATGCATCTGAGACAGCCTGGGCTGTATATTATTATCTGTCTGATATTAAATAGCTATATCCCTTAGTGCTTTTGTACCACACTGCGTGGGAAGAGATTGAGTGGCCCAAATTATATTCTGCCGGGAACCACGCGCCTTTCACCACGTCCACTAAGATCCATTACAAAAATCCATTGATGGATCTTTTTACACTTTTATGTCCACTTTAATCCTCGATCCTAGAATATTTACAAAATGGATTTTTTAGAACCAACGTGTGTATTAAAATCTATTATAAAGCCACATGTACAGTAGCCATTTCAATAAATGAACAAATAATATAAATAATAAAGTTTATATTCAACAAATTTGAACTAAGTATCTATAACCTCTATACTTATAACAAAAAAAAAATAATCCTTATCTCAGATAAGGGAAATCAGTGCTGAGACATAAAGAGCTGTAATGCTGAAGTTTATTTAATTTTTTCCAGATAGTGCGCCACCGATATCTCTCCATTTATATCTCTCCTTTTTATTTCTCTCTCTCCATTTATACCTATTTTTTTTTTCTCTCTCAATGTTTGGATTTCCAAAAACGACATCTCCATAGCACTGCACCCTGCTTGTATGTCGTCTTCTTATGATATTTAAATCCGTCATATAATATCCCTTTTTTATTTTTAATATATTGAAAATCGGATGGTTCCATGACGAAAAATGAAAATAAATAATTATTTTGCTCTTCTTCTTCTTCTTCTTTTTTTAAAATGGCTTCTGCAGCATAGCCGCAATTTTGCCAGTCTCTAGTAAATGTAAACGTTTTATAAAATTAATGGCGAGACGCCAATGTCAAGTTTCAAGTTTTAAAAAAGTCTTCCAGAGCCACGTTAGCCACGCCAGTAAATTCGTTTCCGTGTGTCCACCCCCCACGAGATCAGGTAGACGATCAGGACGTGTGGTTGGATTTTAGGGGGCAATATTTTGCTCTGTTGCAATTGATCTATGACAATTTTATTGACAGCGACAATACATAGTTGTTTGAATGATTCAGCCAGTGAAGTTAAAGTTGATAAAGAAGATTGCATGTGTCACCGCTTTACTTTTATAATAGATTTTAATACACACGTTGGTTCTAAAAAATCCATTTTGTAAATATTCCGGGATCGAGGATTAAAGTGGACATAAAAGTGTAAAAAGATCCATCAATGGATTTTTGTAATGGATCTTAGTGGACGTGGTGGCGCCTTTAGATAAATTTGGTAAAAGGAAAAAATCAAGGAATCACTCACTTAGCTAATTTAAATAGGGCCATTCCTTCAATATCGCCAGTGCTGTGTGCTTTGTAGTAACACTTCAATGCATTAGGGATTTTATCCATTTTCTCATATGCTTCACCCAGTGACACCAACATTCTTGAATCGTCAGGTTTGAGTTGAGCTGCTCTCGAGTAATAGTAAATACAATAGCCATTCAATCCTAATATTTCGTAAGCTTGTCCTAAACCATTCCATGCCCGATAGTCATTCCTGTTTACATCTGAAATTAATAAAGAAGAAATATTTAAAACAGGCTTTTAACAGGCAGGCAGAGAATGTATAATTTGTGACCAAACAGTACAAGGTTATGTTATTGGTTCTAGAATGCGGATAAACATACGTATTTTTGTTATTATACATACAAAATATTCATATTCACGTATGCAAATATGTGCACTGAGCAGGAATCGAACCAACGTCTCCTGCATATCTATACGTATTAAAAAGTTGTGCCTGTGTAAATTTATATGTGGTAAAAAGTAATTTGTAAATAAAATAAAAAATTTTGACCAATTCAATTTTAATATTCTAAATAATAATTGCTAATAGAAAGTATATAAAATTAATAATAAAAAATTCAATTCAATTATTTATTTAGTGCCTACAGGTTGATATTATATGTTACAAGGTACTTTATGGTACCATGTTCTGCCGACAGGCATACAAATATAAGTATAAAAACAAAAATACGTACCTATAGCTTGTCTATAACATTGTATTGCAGCATTGGAATTTTGAAGCTCAATAAATTCATGCCCCATGAGTATCCACGCAGATAAGTACTGTGGGTCCAGGGACAGCGCTCTTTGGAAATATACCACTGCTTTTTGGTGCTCACTTCGTAAACTATAGTAGTTACCTGTAAGAATAATCAATGCATGGATCAATAGTCACTTATAAAATTTCGCGTTGCATGATATATCGTAAGCGAAACCTGACTCTGCTTGTGATCATGGTTAGTGTAACCTGGCATCAAGCAAATCAAAAGGTAAATTATTTACAGAACATTTTAAAAAGCAATTACATAGTATGCTGACTGTTCAAATCAAATTTAGATAGGAAAAAGTGAATGGTTTGACGGGACTCGAACCCGAGATAAGATCTCGGGGGAAAGATCGCGGGTTCGAATCCCGTCGGAGCATTCACTTTTTCCTATCTAAATTTGAGGTAAATTATTGTATTCACCACATGATTGTGTTAATACCTGGGTTTCGTTAACCATAGTATCAATAATCAATATTGATTTAAAAATTTGTTGGTTGATTGGTTTGATCTGAAAGGAATTTCAACCTCTTGACTCTACAGCAGGGCTGCACTGCTATACAGGGGTAACTTGCTTGGGTCCTGTAGATCTTGGTGAAGCCAACACACCAGCAGTGTTTAGTTTAGCTCAGTCCTATCTAGACCATGTATGTATCTCATCTTTAAGATTAAGTTTTAAAATAAATAAGTATTAGGTACTTACCAATTACACAGCATGTTTCAACTCTATATTTGTCGATGGAAACAGCTTTCTGGGCTAAGTTGGCAAGTTCCATCCTTTTTTCTTTTAAATATAGTAGATGAGAGTATACATCCCAGTTATCCAACCGATATGGATCATTTTGGTACAGTTCTCGGAATAAAGCTAATGATGAATCCACATCTGAAATGTAAATAAATTTTGTTAATTTTCATGCCATTTTCTCCACACATGCCATTTAACTCAAAGGAACCATTGCTTTTATTTTAAAAAAGAAAAAAGCATTCAAACGTGTTCCAAAATAAATTCCCACCTTTATATTGTTGCCTCTTTAGGATTTCTCCTTGTAGGTTAAACTCAAGTTGAATTTAGAACATTGATTGTAAGGTATGATGGGGTTGTCATTATCTTTATTTATAAAACCCCCCAAAAAAACTTATAAAAAAACATTGATTATGAGATGCAGCCTGGTGATAGACAGAAATACAGTGGAGTTATAATAATAGAGTTTTGTTTATGTGCCCTTTGAGTATGGAACCAAAAAAAGAAGACTAAACTGATATTATAAACATTTCCTGTCAGGGATAGTAATAATATGCACCCTTTGCAATCATAATTTTTGAAGCTAATTAAGTAAGTAAGAAGTATATTAGATTGGGAGCAAATAAATGATCCATAAACAACAATTACCTCTTCTGTCATGATGTGCAATTGCCATTTGTGCTGTAATATAAGTACTCTTTTCAAACCCTGCCGCCACCAATAGTAAATAAGTCTCCAGAGCCTGTTCCGATAATTTCAGCTCAACAAAAGCATGAGCAGCAAAGAAATACATCATCCAATGCTTCGGAAGTTTTAGTGAGTCTAGTGCTTCATACTCATTGGCCAGGCCTGCTAACTCCACCCATGCAGCCCATAGCGCAGGAGCAGCTTGTATAGCCATCAGAAGCGCTGCTACTGCTTCGCTTCGCAAATCCAATTTCTTCAAGATTACTCCCTCCAGATATAGAAGATAACCATCTAGGTTATTACGGTTTGCCTGAAAATTGTATTAAACTGAATTGTTGTACATCTGTATTAAATGGCAAAGAAGGTACTGACTGAGGAGATTTTAAGAATTTATTAATTTTTTAATTTTCAGAATTTCCAATTTCTTGTCAATTTTGTTAGGTCGATGACTTTTGATAGAAATGTGTGGAAGAAAATGACATCTTGTGCCTAAATAATAAGGACAAAGGCAGATAGTTCATGGTGATGAATGGATGTAAATCAAAACTTGGAACTGGTTTTGGTTAGAATAATAAAACCACATTTCATTATTCTAACCAGTATACAGGCTATTAATCATCTAGTCTAGTAATAAAGTGCTTATATATGATGCTTTACCTTAAAGTACGATAACAAATCCAGCAATACTTGTGTTGATTCTGTGTTTTCTGTGCCAAGGTCTGTAGCAAGATCTAAACGCTTTTTTTCGCTTGACATGTACTGAGAGTACTTCTGCAAAAATATACATTTAGAACTGGTACAGTTTTCTAAAAAGTGAGCAGCTCTATCATATTCTTGCAAGTCAAAATAGCTTTTTGCTAAAGTGTATGCTTCAATCTCCTCCGGCACAATCTCACTGTAATATGTATAATTAGGATTTTTATTTACAATCTTGTGGTCTTTTAGGGCGAAATCTAATTCTGCGAGCCATTTCGAAGTTTGTATAAGACCCCGTTCGTTGCATTCACTTATCCCTTGTTGAATATCGATTCTAACTTGATTTATATCAATTTTAATATCTTGTTTGGAGGTCATTGATAACCGCTCCATGGCCATTTTGTTTTATCATATAAATTACTGAGATCAAAGTTTTTTCTGCAGTATTAAGCACTTTAATTATTTACTAAAATCAGCAACAAGAATAAAATTCAGAAAACAAACCGCTCGAACATGACTTTGACAACCAAAACATTGTCATTATACTCTGTCTAATTTAGGATGATACCTTTGACAGTTCACGTCTATGAAGTAACATATTTTTAAAAACAAATTAATAGCTCTAAAATTATCGTAATTCATAGACAAGTACCGCCCACTTATCGTAGAGTAGTGCCTTGCAAGAATACAGCATAATTGACTGTAGACAAACAAATCGAATAAATCGAACATAATCTATTAATTTATGAAAATAATTTTATGTTTAAGTACTTATCTACTACAATTTTGGTAATAAAATTAACTAGATATAATATAAAACATAAATATTATACTATAAATGGCAGTAACTGTAGCAATTATCAATCTATATTTGCAGTACAGTGCGATTAGGTAATGACGCGCCGCATTAATGAAGTGTCACCTTAAGTAAACAAATATTTATAAAATTATAATACCCTAAGTACATAAAATAATAAGAAATAAATGTTTTACTATTTATGTAACATCGATACCATATTCTACGGGAACGATAATCGAATATCGAATAGATTCATTTACGATTGTACTGTATGGGGTACTCTACTTAGACCTGTCAAAATTATCATCCTATATTTGACAAAGTATAGTGACAAATAAATGTCACTGATATTTGAAAATAAGAAAACTATTTTGGTTCTCTATGTCTGAGCCTAGGCTATTGGGCCTAGCTCTAGACATGGGCCCTGGGATTTGGGCATGGTTTGGGGCTGCAACAGTTCCCTAGTACCTTGAATACCCTTATCTATGAGTTGCACAAAATCTTAGCTCCTGCGCACTAAATGTTGTTTTGCCAAAAAATTTAAGAGTTTCTCCAAGTGGCGATTATAAGTTTGTGGGCGATGCAGATGATTACTATCTTTTTATGCAGATGGCGCAGAGATGTATTGTTTACCTGGCAACACCAAATTATAAAAAAAACCCATTGATTTTCAGAATTTCCGATTTCTTGTCAATTTTGTTATGTCGATGAATTTGCTAGGCAATGTTTTCTAATAATTGCAGTTGAATTTCTTCTATATAGCCCCGTCGTCTATCGATCGATCCTCTCATCACATTTGCTTCTTGAATATTGCCGTGTGAGGACTGTGAGAAGTGTGAGAAGTTTGAGAACTGTCGGAAAACAAAGAATTTTTCGCAATGGCAGATCAAAATATTGTCGCGGAATCTACAACACCTGATGCGGAAAATACCTACTCAACACCGGGAAATGATCCAAAAAACATGCACGAAGTGACATTTTATGTAAGTACAGCTTTATGGAAAGTATAAACAAAATAAACAATAATTTGTATTTGGTTAAGCCCTATGTATTTCCTTTAATGAACTAATATGCTGAATATCAAGAATGTCTTACATTGAATTAATAGGAAGTTCATTTTCAAATCAAAGGAAGTTTTAGTATAGATAACCAGATTTAAACAATAACGAAACTTAACAAAGGTACAGTTTACGACTGAAAGCATAGTTTCTAACAGCATAGATATACTAAGAAGTTCTCGGAATTTATACAATAATGTATTTAATAGTTTCATTCTACATAACATCACACATCATTCACTGAGCCTTTACCTCATTCCGTTGAGGTTGACTTTCTAGTTTAAACTAAAATATGGATAAATATTTTCGGTTAAATGAATGAAGTTAAATTCTATATTATTATTGCAAAGAGGGAACACCGGAAGCCAAAATGATCCACCCCTTGACGGCCATTTCATTCACACAATAAATTGCTTCTTTTCAGGTACAGTCACTATTACAAAATATGCAGGACAAGTTTGAAAGTATGTCTGATCAGATAATCAACCGCATCGACGAAATGGGTGCCCGTGTTGATGAATTGGAGAAGAACATCACAGATCTTATGACCCAAGCAGGTGTGGAAAGTGAACCACCTAAGTAAAATATGATTTTAGATGTCTTTAGCTCATGATGTATACCTGATTATATCAAAGATGTTACACATAATTTTTAAATATGGATGTCTATTTACTTATAAAATATCATTGTATAAGCCAAAGTGATTATCAGTTCTTCATTGTGAACAGTATGTAATACTTTGATATTGTGTAGTTTCACTATTCTAGAGCAGTTTCATTACCTCCTCAAAACAAAATTAATGTGCTTATTTTTAGATATTGCATTCCTATAGGTTGTAGTGTTACTTATTCAGCACACTTTCACTATGTGTGCCAACACAATGATACAGAAGGGATCACATAATCATACTACACATATGTAGCATAACTACATCCATTTTCAATACCTTTATAAAAAATTTTGATGGGAATATTAAAGTTTGACAGTTTATGTCCAATTACGATGTTAAAACTCAAAATGTCTCGATATTATATAACATTTATATATCTAACTTTTACTAAGATAACTATTTTATTGTTTACATACTGTATATTTTCTCATAATTAAGGTATATTTTAGCTTTCATATAAAGTAAGAGAACAGGAATTATTTGAACTGCGATTTTGTAAGAAGTAAAGGTCATAAACAATGTGTGTTTTGATGCAGAACTATACATATTATCAAAATATATGTATTATTTATAGTGTAATTCTGATTCATCTTTAAATTCTTTTGAGGGTTCACTCTATTTTAAGTGAGTGACTTTTGACTTGCCATAATGTATGTAATATGTGTTAATGTAATAGTGTATAAAAGGCTCAGCATGTAATGCTGTACATATTGTTATATACACACTGAAGTAACACCCCTGGTGTTGCAAACATCCATAGATCATTGTAACCACTTCCCATCAGGTGAACCGTGTGCTTGTCAGCCCAAGTGTACCCAAGTGGTAAATGAACAAAAAATGTGGTTCAGCAACATATTTTTGTCAGGTCAGTTAACTACTCAGTCAGTACTACTAAAAGTTTGCTTAGTTAAAAGTTTGCATGGCAAAAATATTTATTGTCATAATATGTATGAAATATTATAAACAAACAGGTCAGATAAATTGTTTTTTTTAAGATCTTAAGCATTGTGTTGCACTGCTATTTGTATGAATGTTTACTTTGTAATTATTAAACTACGTTGTATTATTTACTTGCTGTTTTTTTTGTTAAACTATCTTCAACAAACTGTAGGAGGGTGAAAATCGATCCACTGAGATTACAAAAAGTGCTATTCAATTTTAGACTATACTTCTATGCTTTTAAAGCCTAAAATAATGTGGTACCGTGTAGAGTAAATGAACGAAATTCTTTTTAATTCAATTTTGTACTTTAAATAAATGCCATAAAGTGGAAAATTTGACGTCAAATTTTTAAAATCTCAGTGATTTGACAATTGTTAATAATTAGTAGAATCGGGGTCCTGCACGCTGCCTGATACGTGATGGTACGAGATCGCGTGTGCATTCAAAGGGGGATAAAATTCATTGGTAGGAAATTGATAGTCATATCACATGCAATAGTGAATTTCAATATTGTTTTGTTTAACAATAAAATATGCATACGTACCAAAACAAAGACGTTGGTGTCGCTAAAAAAACACGTCTTTCTGTGTTTGGTAAGTAGGCATTTCTTTCGTGCAGAAATCCATTACATATAAAGGACCTTAAACAAGGGGCAATCGTTTTCTAGAATGGAATATTTCATAAATTGAACATTATATTCTATTCCATTCTACAAAACGACTTCCAACGAATTGTCACTTGTCTAGGGCCCCAGAGAGAAAACCCCTATAACCTTTACCGAACCTGGGCAAGGAGGTAACACGCTGGTATAGGTGAATAATGGCACGTCCTTTCATGACTAATTAATGAACATTTTCGTTTTCGTTTTGTTTAAAAATATTAAAACAAACCTATTGGTTTTATATTTATTCCTAAGAGCTAACTTCTAAACAATATATAATATAAAGGTGTTAACGTGATTCAGTCTCATCAGATGTTTCTTGATCGTCCGTTTCTTCAGACTCCTGGATAACAAAAAAAACGGAGTTTACTTTTTTACAACTGATGTAAATATTTCGAATGAAAAAAGTAATTATCAAAGTCATGTCAGTATGAAATTATGTAGGTATATTTGGTTATTACCGATGTGTCTTCTTCTTGAGAAGGCGAATTATTCATCAGAGCCGCTAATGAACTAGATCTATTCATACTGTGTTTCTCCGGAGACCTCATTTTCCGGAAACTCTGTAGGTAATAGAGAAACAATTTAACTACTTTGTAACTAAGCATTGACTGAGCATCCATAATCCATGACTCAATTTTGTCTAATCAGCTAGTGGGCGTGGTTATGTCGGATTCGAACCGACTGAAACTGCACGCTGTCTCGGGTCTTACTAGTGGACCTGATAAAAATATTTCCTCGCTTTTGGGCTGACCCTGTATCATCTATGATTTCCGATGCGCGCCCCCTTGCGTTTGAGGATCATGGTATCGCAATCCTGCCCCGGAAGCAGATGCGAAAAATATTTATTAAAGCGACTTCGCGGCTGAACTTTTAATTTTTCCCTGAAGCGACTGCCATATGACCTCGTGTCAGACTTGCTATCCGACTGATATTGAAGTATTGCAGTTAGACCAGTTGTTGAACTTTTTAGGGCTCCAACTAACCGACACGACTGACATAGATGTTCATATGACAACCGGGACCGACGGCGACGGCTTAACGTGTTCTACGAAGCAGGACTATACCAGTGAAAATGGTTATATTCATATATAAATATTTGAAATATTGAACTAGCAGTAGGTTGGGTAGCAGTCGCGTTCACTACCGCCACGCCACAGAGGCTGTACTGATAGTGCTAATTGCCTAGTGTTGTCTTTAAAAAGAATGGAAGTAATTGCAAAATATGAGACCATCGATTCTTCGTCATTGGCGGGCGATTGAGGGTTCATTAGTGAAGCCAACGACGATGATCTTGCAGATATTCCCGCGTTGACTTGCTTCTCCGGCGAGCGTAATTTTCTTTTGAAGTTCTGTTGAATAGTTAGATGTTGTTATGTATAGGTACAATACTAAAATCCTTATTCCATTCATAGCAATTGAAATAAGTCTAGTTGTATCTATAAATACTAGAACTTTACCGTTTGATCCTCATTATCAGAAAGACCTGCGTTCAAACGCTTAACAGAAAAAACATTTCATTAGAGAGAATATAAATATTTTTTTAAAGTAAATAAATAAATATAATAGGGATGCAGAGGTACCTAGATAGGGATAAAATAGTTAATGGTATATTTCAAATAATTTCTTTTACAAAATTTTAATTAAGCCCATTACCAGATATTTGATGATTCTGTTATTACAATGAACTAGTCCAAAGTTTTGCTAGAAAGAAAATAACTACAGAATTTAGCTGACTATTTTATCCCTATCCACCTCTGGATTTAGGTACCTACTGTACCTAAATATTCTACAACATTTCACACATTGCTGCATCGGTAGGTATCTAGACTCAAAATAAGTCTTGGTGTACTAGCTTGTGTTATGGGATCTGAACGCGGATAAACTTAATAATATATCTATATATTCATTCATACAAATATTAACAGAGCGGGAATTGAACCCGCTATTGCGTCGCAGTTTTCATTTACCATGCTTGTAGATTTGATCTTTCTAATTGACCCTGAGGATTGACACTATAAAATGCAAGGAAGTTGTATTTCCGAATTTTAGCCAGACCTATTACAGAGTAGGTAAGTCTGGTAAGACGTCCTTCCTTCCAGGTACGAGTAGGGCCTAAAATTTCCACCCTAATATATATATATATATATAACCTAATATATATATATATATCCTATAGTTAAAAACGTACCTCCAAATCAGCTTTGTCATTTATATCGTTAATTTGTTGATGGGCGACTGTAAGGAGCTCAACAGCCTTCGCGTGGAAAGTAATTTCAATCATGACGAAGTCCGACAACAGCGTCTTCAATTGTTGCAATTTACGTCGCTCAAAGAACTCTGTCTGTTCGCTCAGACCTTTGGCAGTGCGGGACATTTCCGCTGAAGCCTTCAGTAACTCAGATTCTGCGTAAGTCTAGAAAGTAAGCTGAATAGTACATATCTAAGTTATAATTGATTTTATATGATCGTACCGAGAAGAAAACACTTGGGTACGAGTATACCTACATATAAGAAGGCTGTTGTCGGTAGAGGCACATATAATAGTGGTTCTTCATCCTAGCGTTAATTCCAGTCCCATTCGATGCATATTCGTGCAAACAAATATTTGCCCAGCGCGGGGATCGAACCCTGCCTATCGGTCGCATTCACTACCGTCACGCCACACAGTAGGTAATAGCGTTTGTGGATACGAGTTTCTATTAGAGCTAGAGATAAGAGACAACATTTTTTGTCCACAATTCTTAGGAATTCTGGACTTCGAGGTAAAGGAGACCAGGGTTAACAGAAACAAACACATGATAATGTTAAGGAAATGCATAGGTAGGTACTTACCACTTGTTGTCTGTTAAAAGGTTGCCTCTCCCTGGCTTTGTCTAGCACTTTCTTTCGTGCGAGCTCTTTTTCTCGTACGTTCATTGTATGTTTCAATTCCTCTCTTGCATGCTTACATATTGCTTCGTATTGGCATAGTTCTCCAATTACCTGATAAAATCAGTCACACAAAACCTGTAGGGACCTCAGACGAAAATAATTAAGTAGTCCGAGATAGGACTATAGGTATGTAGTTCTTCAAGAAGGTTCTCACTGGGTCGCGAACACGAGTATGACTCCTTTGACGTTGCACGTTGACGTCCATAGGCCACGGGTACCATATTCGATTAGGTGGGCCGTGTTCTTGTCTGACATTTAAGTGGTATAAAAAACCATAAAGTTTTTTTTTAAAGGGACAAGTAATATCGAGTGATACCTACTACACGTATTACATTAGGTACATAATTATTGTATCTATAATTTACTTGAGTAGCAAGTCGAGTGAACAGCCCATTTCCAGGCTTGCTTATCATTATCATCCAAATAACCTTGGATAATATTAATTACAGCCTTTTTGGCATAAATTTGGAATCTCATCAAAGGGAGCTTGTTCAAAAATAGTAGGTATCTATCCTACATATGAAACACTAAGTAGTTAGAAAATCACGTTTCGTTAGAAAATCTAGTGCGAAAATCTTAGGTACTTAGATTTTGTTACCTTAGCCTCCAATCGTTGTACTTCGCAGTTTCGATATTCTTCAATTGCAGTTAACGTTGTTGACAAATTTTCAAGGCCCGTGCTCAGAGATTTGTTAACAAGTTCGTTATTAGCGTAGTCTTTTAAAACTTTAACAAGCTCGTCTCCCATATCGCGTAATCTGTGATTATAATAATTCAAACTGAACTCCCGATAAGAATTTGTAAGCTACCTAACACCTATTCTTAAAAAAATACCATCCTAGATATTTATAAGCAGGAATGTCTTCCACTCCAGTTATTGATTGCATTCGATTTCAAGCGTTATCTTTCATTGAAAATGTCCCTCGTAATGGGTTTTACAATGCGGACAAACACAAATATATATTTTTTTGTACATAGGTAGGTATATAATGTACGGTTCATCCTCACACGTTATGACCGGAAACGGTGCGGCATGAAAGAACCTTTATCCCGCGCACGCTCAAGTTGTGGAATGAGCTCCTGTACAAGTGTCTTCAATATGGGGTTCTTGAAGGAGGGCATTAGAAGTTTTCTTCAAGTCGGTAGCACGAGTGTGACGCCGCTGGTGTTGCAAACGTCCATAGGCCACGGTGAGAACTATCCATCATGTGGGCCGTGTGCCGTGTACCTGTTTGCCACCTAAGTGGTATAAAGAAAAGTAATATCATAAATAGAAACATCCAATTAGGGCTAGGTATAATAAATAGGTATTTGTTCATTATGGGAATCGGATACGTCGAAATTCTTCTACCGCGTCGTCGAAAGGTCATAACAGCTCAAAACTAAATTACTAGTGTGCATAAGATAGAGAATGTGCTTAAATAATGACGAATAGCATTTTTTACCTTGCTGTTTTTCTAGTATAGTCACCAAACGCGACACAAAGTTCACCAAAGTTTTTTTCAACACTCGTTATCCTGTCTTGAATGAATTTAGCTTGTTGCTCATAGCTTAACGACTGCGGAGTATCTCCCCGAAACATGATATAGAATAACTGTAAATTAGATGTAGGTAATTAACTAAAACTCTAGCCTTTCTGTTATTTTGATGCAATTATTTATTTACAATTCAGTTTCCATAGAAACTGTTCCAGTCCAGTAAAGCAGAGTAAACTAGCTGGTAACACTGAACTTGTGGAGAGTCTGTAGTAGTGAAAATACATTATTAACATATTAGTTATTTCATTTCATTTCTATAGATGGTTATTACATAATATGCAAATAGAAACAAAATCCACCAGAATAATTGGTATGCATGTTCAATGAATTTAAGTACTTTAAGCTTAAAGTATACATAAAAAAGATCTGGAACAGCTAACTGTGATAAAACGTCACACTTCACAGATCTACCCAGATCTACCGTCCATTGTCACTGTCAAAAGTAAACAGCTGTTTGTTTTTTGTGTTTGTTGCCATTAAAATACATTCCTTTGTAATCAATATGAATGAAGAAATCGACGAATTTGATATTTATCATCAAGACTTTACCACTGTGTCGGAATGGGAAGTGTTTACGGCACGCGTAGAAGAAATGTTGAACGAGTGGCGCTTATCTAAATCATCCATAACTAAACCATCAAAAGAATATTCAAAAAAATGGGTAGCAAGAACAGAAGAAATTATGTTTCAGGGCACGAAATTTATTCTATCATATCACGCATTAGAGCCTGTGAAAAATGCTGAAAGCGTAGATGATTCTGGAGATAAGTCTTTTATAAAAGAATTGCACGATGGCTTATGGGATTCCACTTATACTTCCTTTATGGATGACACTGATGGAAGTCCTTTTCCAGTATCTAATTGGTACGGCTTGAAGCGATACTTAATGCTTTGTGCAAACATTCCTCTAGTTGATGGGCATTTAATAAAAACAGTAATGAGCACAGCTAATATTGCATTTGCCAATGTAGATTGTGCTGTGCCTTTCTTCGTCAAGATAAGAGAGCATTGGCAACACACATACTTAGGCTTCTATGAAGACAGTGAACATAAAGTAAATTTTGACACAATACATTTAAAAAGAATATCAAATCAATGCTCACATTTAAGTGGTCTTGTAAGCTTATTCAAATCAAAAATTGCATCACCAATAGCATTAGATTCTGCGCTTATTTCAACAAAATTTTCTTATGAACTGAAGGATGTAGAAGAATTTGCTTGGAAAAAGACTACAAATTCCAATGAGTTCTTATCCATAGAAGGTTTTGATGTAAAAAAGCTCACAGAGTTACCATTCGGGTCTGAAAAGAATCCAATCCAAAGTGTATTACTGAATGCTATTTGGCCCAGATTCCGTGAATCTACCATAGTAGATTCATCTTCGTTTTCAGAAATAGATGCTTTAATGGCTCCCACCTGGACAATTACTCTTAAAATGAGAGACAATTACAATTGTCAATTATCTGAAATTATAAATAGGGTAATGGATTTATTAGATAATAGTAATTTACTTATGGATACTTTGGGCCTCAGTAAAAGTTTAGGATTGATAAATCCTTTACACAAAATCACTGAAGCGCCTATAACAATATCTAAATTAGTGAAAGCTGCGATTGGTCAAGGCAAGACTGTGACAGATTTTAAAGGTCCCATCACTGATGACTTGCTGATGCCTCTCTTGTATTACATATTCCCTGATGCTGTTGAAGATCATACTTATAACTACCCACAACAGTTAGAAGTGGAATTTAAACAGGTAAATTGTTTGCTAACTTTATTACCTACCCTATTTACTGAGGTTTGACATGAACAAAAGAGTTTGTATACTTAGTTAAAAAAAAATATAACAAAAAATGCAACAATAGAACTATGATTTTTTTATTTTTTATGTGTTAATTTTTTCTCATCACCATAGTTTCTTTTTACAGTCTGTATAAATATTAACCTTATATTTTATTAATATTTTATGGTTTAATTTTATTACATGTCATAGTTACAAAAAGTGCACGAAAAGATTTTTGTGCCTAGGTTCACTGTTTACAATAAAGATGGCGTTAGTAGTATTTCAAGTGAAGTAAATTATTTCTATTGAAGGCTGATGGAGAACAGAGATTGTGCAGCTATGTGAAGACAAGTCCTGAGGGCGGGCTCGTATGGCGGTTATCGGTGACGGCGGCACGGCTGTACGACGCCGGTGGCCTTCCTTACCTAGCACATCTTTGGTATGAGTTTGTTCAAGAACTTCAATACCGCTGGGAACATCGTGTTCTTGTACCAGGGTAAGTTATGTTTATTATAGTTTAGGTATTGCAAGTAAATCTAGTATAATATAGCTAAAGGTACACACCTACCACTATTTCCGGAGTTACATACTTACACTAATAACCACACCCTTCCACCACAACCTTCTTAAAACTCCATTCCTAGGTTTTTAACTATAGTTTAATAAACTGGTTATTTCCATAGTATAAATTGCCGTAACCCTATACATCTACTATAGTTTTGTAATTGTAAAATATTTATATTTGTTGTCTTACTTTTGAATTAAGAATGCAGTTACATAATGTCGGTATTCTACCACACATACACATACGTACTCGTATATTAAAATGATCATCGTAAGTGCAATCATATTTCACCACACGATGAATTATAAAATATTTAGTAATTTTTACAGTAGGTACCTAATTTTTTTACTGATTTAGTCCGACGTTTCGAATACTTTTCTGCAGCCGTAATAACGGAGTCCGCAAGAAGTACCTTACAGTAAAGTCACACATTTTATATTTTTTTATATTAGTTTTATTACATGGTAGTAGGAATAAATGGAGGAGAGTCATTCACCTGTGTCCCAAGCGCAATTCATTGGGACATTGGCAGGTTATAGTTATCTGGGGGATTACTTTGATCGCATCGGCAAAGGCCCTACGAGCACCGTTGGGGCCCAGGTCGACTTTACCTACTAGACAACAGGCTCTGACGCAGACTTTCCTCTTGGCGTTAGAAGGTCAGACGGTAGTCGGTCTCGTAGAATTCAAGAAACTGATAATAATAATAACGGATAGGTTCTAAAGTAAATAACTTAGACGCCACAAAGAAATAAACAGCTTGAAGGATGCTAATGATTTGCATAGGTATGAAACCTGCCATCTGGTGGGTATTCCCCTCCGTGTGTAAACTGAATCTCGACGTACCGACATACCGTCGGTGAAGTATATGGATAAAATAAATAAAAAACAGTTTATTTTTTAAGAATATTTGATATTTATTACAAAAATATTCAACAGTAAAATAGAAGTTTTGGACACATAATATAAATAAAATTTATTTATGGCTACAATTCAAGTAGGTTATACCTATTCATATTTTGTTAGGTATACATTGCGTTAAATATTTATTTTTATAATTATTGAGTTTTTGTCTAATAATAAAATATAAAAAAGCTAATCGCTAGTGTTGCCTAATGGAAACAGCACCAATTGGATTCCCCACCCTTTGGTCAATAATATATAATACATAAACATAATCAAGATATAAATTGTTTTCTATGATGTAAATTTTTAACTGACTTCAAGAAAGGAGGCGGTTTTTTAATTATCTATTTATTTTTTAAACCACAAAATTGGATCAATTGCCTAATTATGTATCGGCATAGTGCAGGCAGGGTTGAACCCGTGAGGTTCCATAGAATACAGTTTATATCAAGCTGATTATTTATATCAACTATCTCTTGACTATATTTTAAGTTTTTGGTCTGTCATTAAGAAGTTACTAGAAGTCTACAAGCTAGTAACCTCAAAAAAAAAATAGAAGCTAATAAATGAAACACGGGATTATCCGTAAACAATCGGAGGAATACTGCTACCAGAGAAGACGAACTTGAAGCAAGATATTCTTGATAAGGGTAGGCTCGAAAAAGCATGTGTGCTACTTCGGCACGGTAATACTTTATATAGATAGTATCTATAGGTAGATAGATAGTATTACCGTGACTTCACTGTAACGAGAATTAATACAGAGTGGTAACCACTTACCATCAGGCGGGTTGTGTCACTGTCTACAATCTAAGCATTATGAAAATATTACGAAGATAACTTAGTAAATATATTTTTTGAATTATTGACATGCCGTTAATTAAATTTAAATAATACATTTATACATGTATTGAAAAAAAGAATTAATATAATTTGTAACAAAATAAAGGCAGCTGTTTTCTGATAGATTTATAGATTCTATAAAATTATACGAGAGTTGCCAGTCAACATAAAGATCTATAAAGTATATTACGTCATGTTTTAATAATATCTACGTTGGGTTCGAAGATAAAAAAGAATAGCGATAAATGTAATTTAAAAAAACATACAAATGGTATGTAATTTAACTAAGTACATTATAGGAAACCATTTGTGTATCATGTTGCTATTTCGATTTTATTGCACATGCTACATTAGTACATATTCCTTTACCCACGAATATTTATAGCCTATAAATTAATTATCTACCCTTATTACTACATATATTTACAACCTTATACAATTCTTACAAATAAGTATGTACTATATTTAGTTATATAAGTACGATCAAGATTATTATTTTCTACTCATTTTTAGTCTCTTTGTTCTACTAAAAAGGCATTCCATGCTACGTAACCCCTCGATTACACCGTCGGCAATATTGAAAACATTTATTTGACAAGTTGCAATATGTCGCAAACTTCAGTGTGAACGCAAATGTGTTATAAACTTGTTTACAACTTGTTTGAGGCAGTCTCTATACATGTATAAAACAAATATTGTCTTTTTCTTTCTTGTGTTCTTCTACAAGTTTTTGACACATCTTCAACCAATTATCTTCAACATGTTTACAACTTGTTTCTTGGTGAAAAGGAAGGGTTACCTTACCTTATTTTCTCTGAGCATAGAGAACGAACATTATTATGACTAGTTCTCACTAACCAATCACTTTAAATTAAACTCTTACAATAATAAATAATATCTAAAATAAAAAAATATTGCATCTAGTATAGTAATTTCGATCACATTACTTTTGTGATCTTTTGTTGGCAATTTTTTTATATTTACACCTGTACACCCTAGAAGGCGTATACAGAGCTGTTTTAACTGATATGTACTTACCTACATTTCGCCAATTGTATTTTCAGTCCCATAAAAGATATCCGTCGCAATATGGACTAATCCCTGTGACGCGGCATACTCGTATATAGTCTAGGTACTTAGTTATTTCAATAAATATTTTCTATACATACAGGGAACTTAGCTAACTGTACATCATTGCAATGTTAAATAGGTAACAGTATCATTACATATTATTTAATATTCTAAGGGATGTCGTACACACAGGTTTGCACCTGGAAATTTCTTATAATGCGCGTGAGCACGTGTGGATTTCTCATGGCTGTGTCGGCGAGAGTGGCGTTGCCTTCTCTTACCCTTACGACCTTCGTGATAGCACCACGAGGTTGACGCTCCTTTGGCTTTCTGAGAAGGCGAATTTTGCCCGTGAGACGTTACTTCTTCTCCCGTGTCCCTTGCTGGCTATAACGGTACTAATCCACTCCGCGTAGTTGGGTTCCGTGCCATATAGATATCCATATCGTGATCGGTCCAGTTGTCAGATGTGTCGCAATATCCCATACCCAAGGAGCCGACGCTATATCGACTGGCGGGGCGTGACCTCGATCGAGGCCTTCGCCGAGACCCTGCTGTGCCGCCGGTGACACCACCTGCTGCGCCACTCAGTGACAGACGGGAAGCTCGTTCTGAGGCCGCTCCCAAAGACTGGCGTGACTGTCGAAGATCTGAAATTTTAAATAAAGAATGAAGACTTAGTGTAAGTTCACAAAACAACAACACAACGTCAATATTAGGTGTATTTTTCTAGTAATACGTAAACGGGGTAAAGCGGGGACCAGAACTAAGTGTACGAAAGCCTTGTGCAACTTACCAGCACGAGATCCTAAAAGGCTACCAGGGTATCCAGGTACTCCATATCTGCCGGAATGTGAATAGCTATGTTGCGATTGACCATCAGCGAGTGAACGTGCTCTACCCGGACGTCCTGGTAGTGGGTCTGGAGGAAGTGGTTCAGTATAGGAACGTGCACGCGGGATCGAACGTGCGCTATAAGCTGACACTTGATCCCACTCACGCTGCTTTCCGAAAGCGCCGATAGTAGCTAACGAAGACAGCGGTCCGCTCGGACTCGGTGTACCAGTGAGACCTCCGCAACAGGGGTTGGGCATCTTCTCAGCGACTTGACTGTGCAGGCGATGCACTGTGCGAGAGCGGCGACGTGATGCCGCTGCAAATATTAGTACCGCTACGACTATGGTGCCGCAAATGGCAGCACTCGCTGCTATCGTGATTTTGTCCATATTAGACGCTGCGGCGGAGACGGTACGTACCTCGCGACATTGGGCATACGGTACCGTCTCTGGACTTACGTTTACCTCCTCCAGGGAGATAACGCAGACCACGATACATTCCTGTAAGGAAACAAATATTTATTCAATTATGTTTGTTATATCAACATGAAGTTATCAGTGTCAGTAACATGTTAAATTTTATACGAACCTGAGATGGAACGTTTCTAATTTTAAATTCTCTTTCGCTTGCTTCTAGTGGTGGCCCCTGTTTAAATGTCTTGTCTCCAAATAGTCGGTAAACGACACGAAAGCCGAGTATGTTGGCTACATCAGAATCCCATTGAATGATTACGGTGTTGTCCTGTCTGTATGCATTTTTAACGATAACCTCATTAGAGTCGTCTATTTTGCTTTTTTGCTGGGGAAAACTCATGACTAATGGAGGACGCTGATGTGGTGCATGACGCCAACTTGGCGCTGCCGGACGTATGGATGGAATGCGAGTTGGTCGGTCTATGATAGTAGTAGATGTTTGGGGTGAAACTGCTTTTGTCGAAGTTTCAATATTGTTATCTATTTCTGTATTAATTGATGCAGCAGTAGTACTAAGTGTAGTGCTACTTGTAGATGGTTTCTTTGTTGTTGATGTAGATGTTGTTGAAATAGTTGTTGTTGTAATAACATGACTTCTCTTCCAGTCATTGCCGTCGCTCACTGTTGTTGTTACCTTCTCTGTCGTTGACGTTGTATCATAATCACAAACTAATTCATTGGGTTCAAAACTGTAGAATCCTCGTTCTCGAAAGTATGCTGGATTGCCGCAAAATTGCGGATTTCTTTCACGGGATGTTACTTGTAGTTCCCCATTGCGAATCCATTCAATTATCCACCGTAGGCGACAATCGCAATTTAAAAATCTACCACCTAAGCTAAGGCCACGAAGGGTTTGATTAAGGTGTAAAAATGCCTCTTCCGGCACAGTTGGCAAAGGATTACCATCTAAAGCTAGTAACGTTATTGAAGGATTGTTAATGAAGGCGTCTTTAGGTAAGTTGTTTAGTAAGTTAAACCCAATATCTAAAACTCTCAGATCAGTCAAAGTTGCAATTGCAGCAGTGGGAAACTCTGGTAATAGATTATTCAAAAGACTTAACGAGCTTAATGTAGTTTTTATGCCAGCAAACGCATCTTCGCCAAGATGAACAATTAGATTTCTTTCCAAATTAAGAGCTGTTAGTGAATCTAGTCCCTCGAATGTAAGGGCACCGTCAGGACCTGGTAGTTCTCTAATACTATTTTGGGATAAATCAAGAAACGCTAAACTTTGTAGGCCTCTAATACACACAGGCACGGTTTTTTGTTTTGTACCTTTTAGGTTTAAATTTTTCAGGGAATCTTCTAATCCGAATAGTGTTTTTGGTTCCAATGTAACATTGTTATCAGATACTTTTAGCGTTGTCAGCTTGCGTAGTGTAATGAATGAATGGTTATGTAAGTGTCTTATACGATTTTTTGATAAATCTAAGAGTGAGAGGTTCACTAATATTTTCAGAGCTTTTACTGGCACGTCTGTTAATGCGTTATCCTGTAAATTCAAATTTTTAAGATGAGGTCCTTGTCCTCTGAAAGCGTCATCATCTACTATCTTTATTCCACATCCAGATATTTGGAGATTCTGAATTCTGAAGTTTGCGAACATATTAGGAGTGAGTGCAGGAATACTTGAATTATTTATATACAGTAGATCAATCGCAGCATTTTTGGCGCCCGTATTTAAAGCTGTTAACAATGTAGGGAAGTCGACCTGCAAAGTTCAATATATTTATATTTATTCATTGGATTACTTCCACCTCATCGTTATAGGTTTCAAATTGGTTAAATAAATTATATACCTGATCACATTGGACCGATAGGTCTCCAGCTATATTATGTGCACAGACACACGCAGCTTGCAGTTCGGGCTCATTATTCCATGGACATTGCGCGTTCGAACTTTGCAGCATTAATAGAATCAGTATTGACGACAAGCAGGCTCGGGGACTAGAATACTTCAATTTTCCCTGAAAAAAAAATGACGTGATGAGGTTGATAATTTGTAATACCTAATGGCTAATATCTACCGCTTATTTTAATGAGACTCAACGGTTCGACATAAAATTACACATATTCTTTAGAGGCTTCCTGTACCAATGGCAATTGTCGCGATGCATTTAGCTTGACATTCAATATGTGAATGAAGTGAAATGTCCGTCAAGGATCGTTGTGGGCTTTCGCTCCTAATTTATGTATCACAGATATTTCCCTAAGTGGATATAGGGCCCTACATCCTGTTTTGTAGGGCAGGCTGGCATGTCACCTCTTCAGCCAATCTTCCACTTTCTTCTTTTTATCGTCATTTCCTTCCGTGACAGTAATTATAATGTGTAATAGTAGGTAACTGTATTCTATTATAATTATTTAATGTTACATATTCATTCGTTTGAATTATTCGATCATGGTACGTTATTTTCCTGCTAACGTTTTTTTTGTCTATAGCCTACCTTAGTAGGATAAACTGATTTTTCTATCAGAATTTGTAAAGATAACATAATTTCATAATTCGATTATAGCGTAATGATTTACGCTATTAATAAAAATAAGTAAGCCGTTCCCAATGTACAAAAAGTATCTTACGTAAATTATTATCTTCCAGATAGCAATTATTGTCTGTCACTATATAGCAGCCGCCATTTATGAAAATAATTACTGAAGTCAGATTTCGTTTATGAGATTCAAAATAAGTCCGAGGAAAAGTTTCGTTTATAATCCTCATAACTTTTCATATTTTCAGAGAAACATTTCTTTTAATAAGTTTACTTAAGCTGAGTGGGCGAGCGATCCAATTATGTAATGGAAACTTGCGCTTTAAAGCTTGGAATGATGGAGTGTTTGATAGATGAGTGCCATTAAGCGGTGCATGGACCGTTGAGAAGTGCAGTGTGGCGGCTACGGGCTAGTAGCTCGGAACACCTGAGTTTCCCTACATTTGTTTTATCTACCTTGCTTTAGATTTTTCATTACTATTACAGTGTATCTAGTGTAGTGTTTTTACGTCTACAGAGTTAGGATTTATATCTTCACTCTGATTTAGATATAAAACGTGAAGATTTATAGGTTCGCTCTGTAGACGTCAATCTGAATGAATGAATGAATATTTGATGTCTTGGTATGAACAATAAACTACGGCCACTTTTAGATGATATAATCGGGTATCGGGTTGGGCATAAAGATGTCCTAGCGAAGTTGGCATCTTATGGACTACCCGGGGACTGTGCAAATGGGTTGTCAGCTTTCCGTCCAACAGAAGCATTATCGATGGTAGTTGATCAAACCGCATGGACATAGACGCCATTCCACAAAGCTCGGTGTTGTCTCCGTACTCTGATATATAAAAGACATGCTGTCTGATGACTCCATTCATTGCTATGCGGATGGCATTGCCCCTATTTACTGTAGCGCTGGACATACCGCTTACCGTCTCTTTGTATCAACTGATGTATGGATACCAGGGAACTCCCTGGTGTCGATATCCCCAGCGACTTTCAGTATCAAAGAAACTTAAGAATGCCTGACATAGCGAAACAGTACTTCACTGCAGGGCAAAGACTCCTTTTTATAAGGCACCCACATAGAGCACTGCTGCCACTTTTTTACCAGGGTGTCTGCATACTAGCTAGACCCTTTGGACTCGGCGCAAAAACGGGCTCTAAGGATCATCGACAATCCCATATTCAAAGGCTGTGTCAAACCTCTCTACCTTAGGAGGGAGTTAACCTCACTATGTATGTTTTACCGCCTATACAATGGAGTGTGTAGTGTTCAGAAGAATTGTTGTTTTCTTCTATTGTTGCAACGCTAGCTATAGGCCATTCTTCTATTTTGAAGCTCTTCAAAACTATCAGTTAAAATGTATTATACTTCAGGGAAGGCGGAAATACGTTAAATATGTAACTGTGACATTGTTGACGAAAATAATATCTCCATAATCAATATAGGATAGCAAACATTTTTTCTGTGTAGACAACAAACATTTGCTGATGTCCAGAAATAATCGATGTGCCAAACAAAAGTATAATATTACAAACGGGTTGCTAAACGTTCGCGAAAATTCGCCTCACCCTATCACAAACGAAAATTAAAACGAAGCGAAAAAGGACACGAGCGAGTGGGTGTATTGTAACATAATATTCAGAAGGTATCTGGAGTAATTATTTTCAATACACACTTTCATCTTGCTTGCGTTAATAGGCACATGTAAAACTGTACAGTTAAATTATTACCCGTAATAAAATTGTACTGGTCAGTGAATATATCAATAAAATAGACTAAGTTAAAACTTCGATTAAGTTAAGAAGAATTCTAGGCATTGATTTATCTTTTACTATTCAATGATTATAGGTCAGAATAACTTATTAATTTCAACGGGAATTTTAAAAAATGAGTAGAAGGAGAAATAGGTAAGACAATTTATAACGGTTTCAAACTGTATTGATTAGATCGATACTAAAAAGTGAATACAATACTTAGTTTACTTTAGAAATTTTGTAAAGCACAAGAGTGCAGTGCGTGTAATCCTCGTAACACGTAAAAGTGAAACTTTTACATCGTGTGTAGTATAAATGTGACCACAAGTAAGCTTGAGAGGTTATTTTGATGTAAGCTCGTAACACTAGCCTATTTGCATAAATTCACCAGTCATCCGATTTCGCCGCTAACGGTATCTACCCGCCGGGCAGGTGCGCGAGCGAAGGCGGAGACGATTCAGAACGACCGTGCCTTTGTCGATTCACTTTCTCATGGTTTTAGGTTTGGCAAATTTTCGTATATTCGCATTTCACATTATTCGATATTTTATGTATCGTAGATTTAGTTTTATTTATTCATAGAAGTATAATTGACCATTTTAAAATTGAGTTGAAGTCTTGTCTTTAGGTATTGGATGTGTAGACAAAAAGTAGTGTCTATGTAATGGAACTGATAAAACTTTACATATTAATACATAAGTAATCTTCTTGGCCGCAGTCTCGTTTAGGACTTCACAATAGCTATAGCTAATTTATAAGAGATCTAAAAGTAAAATGGTACCTAAAGTATTTCTTAAATATGTGGGTAACACTACCTGCAAATTCACTGCCTGGCAGTCCATTGTGGCTTTTGTGAGTTTTAGTATATGCAATTTTTGTTACCTGCTGCTTTAGTAATATAAAAAGCTATTATTAAACTTATCTATAACAAAACAATTGTATCTGTGTTACAAATTATTAAAACAAGCTTTACCAGATTTTTCCACCACAGTTTTATTTAAAACATTTTTTTATTATTGACATGCTTGCTATAAATTGTAGTTATGCTAGCTATGACGTAAAAAATAACATAAGATCCTTTAAGTTAGGACGGAAAAAATTAACCGATTTGGTATTATTTGAAATCGATGACCACTATCCGATTTTCTAAATATTGAATCGGATTGCCGGCGTTCCGCTATTATACACTTGTATAATTAAAAAAATAGTAAGAACAGAATAGCGCAACCCTACTCGGTAACATTAGACTCGTTAAAATTCATCGGTTGATGTATTATTGATTAATTGGTAAACATTTTCGACTTTCTGGGTGTGTCTATGTATTGCACACATAAAAACGGAAATGATTTTCCGTATAGCTAACAGTTTGAGTGTCTGTTTCCCGTAACCCATGTCGTAAGTCTTGTGCTATCATACTTATTACATAATTATGATTAATCACAGGTAACGCAAGACTAATTGTTACCGCAATTTGACTTCATTCATCCATTCATCATCCTTCAAATAGACCTGCCGGGAACCACTTCTTTTCTTCACTATAATATTATCGGCAACAATAATACAAACAAAAAGAACACATTCTATGAATTGATCGAATTTATTATTAGCTATAACTTTAATAAAATCAAAAATAGATTTTTTATAGCAATCTGTGTACTTGCTGAATGACGTGCCCTCGATGTAGAAAATACATCAGAATACTCTTAAGCAGATAGATAGATAGAAGTAATAATCCAAATAGAAGTTTGTATTGTAAAATTCTATATCAGATGAATGATTTATTATACATTCATGATTCGCGAAGAAAAGGCAAGTTTATTTAGCACAGCCAGATTTACTTTGTGTAAAATGTAGAGAAGCCTATTACAAATGATATGGAAAGAACCTCATTTACTTTTTATTTATAATGAAATATATATGATCAGGTCAAGGAATATTTTCACATCCCATATTTCGAATATCTTCTCGCTCGTTTGGGAACGATGTTTGTACGATTTCCCTACGTTTTGGAGATACTAACTGTCTAGGTGACGTTGTGTAGATAGATTGTCTTACGATCTTTATTTATTTATTATAAATAGTAGTAAAACGGGGTGAATAGGGATCCAAGGGTGAATAGGGATTAAATGGTCAGCTAAATTCTGCCGTTATTTTCTTTTAACCGTAATTTTGGACTAGTTCATTGTAATGACAGAATCATCAAATATTTGATAAGAGGCTTATTTGAGATCTAGTAAAAGAAATTATGTAAAATATTCCATTGACCATTTTGTCCCTATTCACCCTTGCATCCCTATTCACCCCGTTATACCGATAAATAAGCACAGAACAATGAAGTACCTACGTATATTTATTCCGTGTGTTAGGATTGTGTTAGCAGATATGTTAGTGATCACACAATTATATAGAGTTACGTCAGTGAATCTGATACATCTTCAATACAAAATAGGAATAAACAGTATATTTAAAATGATGAGATTGGGATAGCTCAATGGAGCAAAGATCTTATCCTTATTCACTTCGTGTCAGGTGATGTCAGTTAATTAAGCTAAAATAATTCACCAGTTGTCGGGGCTGTCGGTTTGAGTGACAGATCGATTAAAGTTTCCCTAATTTCGAGAAATCAATGTCGTTGTCTCCTCGCCTCGGTTTGACTCGAAGGCATTATTTTATACGAATTATTTTATTTTGGCTACCTGTCACACAAAGTATGACATCTAATTTTAGATCAAATCTTTTAAATTGGACTATAATATTTTTGTAGAATTTTGGTTTTTTGCCATACTTCATCGGTCAATTTCTTTTTAGTTTGAGTAAAATTCAATAGTTTTAATCACACGTGCACGGGTGAAAGTTGTTCTGAATATATAAATTTTAGTTCGTTTTATATAAATATGGTAATTGCTGGGCTTTATTGTGGCAACCACTTAATTATTACAAAAACGAGGGAAAGGCCTGCGACTGTGATTGATTGTTAGCAATTATTAATAATTACGTTTTATAGGGTCATCAGAATGTTTTGCAGCTAGAAGAAAATCTAGTAAAAACGTGTAAATTTAATAACAATATTATGTTCACGTATAGTAAGTTTTATCTTCGCCCACATAAATAAATCTTGCCTCGCAGATAGTTAGTACCGCTCACCTCGATAGATGGCGTAAGCATCGAATTAGATCTCGTTATGGTTTCGTTCACACTTATAGTTTACAAAGGCACGTTGTTGGTCGTACCATCGATCTTTCCAAAGGTTAACGGGGAATGATGATCGGAGATTGCACGCGTCTGCGTGATGTCCACTGGCCAATGTTACGCTTAAGTGGGCTAAATCTTACTGACCCCTAATATTTGAAAGATCCATTCTAATGTAAATAAACAATTATAATTTAAATTTTAAAGCATTGATAATGATATGATATTTATACTTTGACAATGTTGTACAAAATATTTTTTTTTTCGTTCGATCGACATAATTGTATTTTATTTTATTCTGTTTTAAATTTAATTTAATAGCGAGATTTTAAGAGGATGGCAGTTAACTTTTCCATTATGCTCTTGAATTTTATCATAATAAGATTTTTTAAGTTATTAGGTTCACGGTTTGTAAAATAAATTTTGGGTCAAGTGACATACACATTTATTTATCACGTTTGACGTCATTAGTATGGCCATGAGTGTTTGTATTATTGCTAATACTACGTAACACACTTGTGTCACCCAGTGCGTCACTTGGCACGCTTAAATTAATTCAGAACACGTTCGGTATTACTAGCTTCAGTACAGGCTTTACTTTGAATTACATACTTTAAACATTGTTATCAATCTTATCTAATTTTAATAAATATACGCCCAAAATAGCAGTTGAGTGCTTGAGTATACGACGTGAATTCGTGATACGTAATCAATTAAGTTTTATTTTTGTTATCTTTCTATTGTTTTGACTAGTTGCTTTCTTAGAGTAATAATGTTAAACAATTCTATTGACAGTCTGTATCTGTGGTATCAATAGTTGAACTTGAAAATCAGCTGATAGAGCAAAGTACATGGTGGCTAATTTGTATGAATTCTGGTATTTTGATATGATATATCAGTCTGTTAGCTTTCTAGTCATCAATCAATCGTAAGTATAATCAATATTGTCGGAAAAAACTCGTGAAAATTGAGCTAGTTAGGCGGTTAGCGGTGATTAATGACTTGTATCGAACGCCATTTGTTGTTTGAAAGTGATGGCGACTGCAATAGTAGTAGCAGTAATAATAAGCATGTAGTAATCATGCAATAATTGCAAAGATTGCTGTACAAAGTTAATATCTTCTTTAAATTATTTTTTTCAAAATTATTTAGTAGCGTAACACATGTGAGAAATAATAAAAATCATCTCTGAAGTTGGTTAACAACTCTGAAGTTGGAACAGATGACCAATATGAACAAAAAACAAAAAATATTCAGTAAGCCAGCGTGGTTATTGAAGGCCGTTAAATAAGTATTCGAATATCAAGATAGGGAATAGAAAACGTTTTTACTCGGGTAAAGGTAAGCTATTTTCTGCTCCAAGTAATGTTGGTATGTTAAGAAAGCGTGCTTACAACTCGATGAACGAGACAAAACGTTGCACAAAACGTGACGCTTTTGTTCCTATCCTTGCTTCGTTTAGAGCCAATTAACCTATTTCACTTATACTATGTAGTGTTCGCCCAAGACCTTATTCACTTCGCGCAGTGGAGGAGAAAACGTTGGAAGGCGCACCTTAATAATAATAATAATAATAATAATAATCATTTATTGACCAAAAGTACTTAAATCTAGTTACATATACGCTGACTACCAAACTAGATCTTTGCAGATCTGTGCTGTGGCAGTCAGGCTCTCAAAACCTTCGTTGTTGTTTGACAGTACACAATAACTTATTTATATATGGTGTGCGTGGCCATGTGTGTGCGTGTGTGTGTGTGTGAGTGTGTGTGAGTGTGTGTGGGTGTGTGTGTGTGGGTGTGTGTGTGGGTGTCCGTGTATGTGTGCGTGGCCGTGTGCGTGTGTGTGTGTGTGTGTGAGGGTTTCACAATCACAGTACGGGTTTGATGTAATTTTCTATTGTTGAGTAGTTTAATTTGGTAAGTTCAGAGAATAATATTCTTTTCAGGGAGTACCTACTTTTTCTTTTTATGTCTTCTGATTTACTGAATTTTTTGTATAAGAATTGACTGAGAAAGGGATATTGGCGATGTGCAAATGTTGATCGTGTAGTTTTATTAGGGATGTCTGGTCTCCTACGTGTATTGCCAAGAGGTGGTGGAAGTATTGTGGAATGGAATTTCAGGACTACGTCTCTTATATACAATTGCCGGACTGTTAATAATCTAGCATCCTTGTATAAGGATTCAGTAGGGTGTAGACGCGGTTTTCTTAACATTATTTTTATGGTTGCACGTTGGGCCCTCTCTAACTCAAGCATGTGTGTTTTTGCTGCTCCTCCCCACGTAGGCAGGCAGTATGTTAAAAGCGATTGGCAAAGTGCGGTATATACGTTCAAAAGAAGGTTAGTATCAGCCACGTCCCTAAGATTCCTAAAGACGGGTATTAGCTTCCTTACTCTTTTTGCTAAAGAAGATATGTGGGGTTTCCAATTAAGGTTTTTATCTATAATTAATCCTAGGTATCGTATCTGTTGTGTTGATTCTAGTTCGTCACAGTTACAAATGTCAGTCGGTGTGTCTAACCTATTGCATGGGAATGTGTGGATTTGGATAGAAAGGTTATCGGGGGGCTTCGAATGCATAGTGTTGTGGAAGCATATGTATTTTGTTTTCTGGACATTAATCGTCAGGAGATTATCTTCGAGCCATCGTGTAACCACTCTTAAACCAGCCTCGGTTCTTTTTTTGGTTTCTTG
This sequence comes from Pelosia muscerda, assembly GCA_963691645.1. NCBI lineage: Eukaryota > Metazoa > Arthropoda > Insecta > Lepidoptera > Erebidae > Pelosia > Pelosia muscerda. The sequence goes on from OY829100.1 coordinate 15,539,592, forward strand.
CCATGTTTTATCATGGAATAGAATGGCAGTATCGTCAGCGAAGGCAACAATGTGCCCATGCGGAATGTTAAGATTCGCGAGGTTGTTGACGTAGGCAAGAAAAAGCGTAGGTCCCAACGTGCTACCTTGTGGAATGCCATATGCTGCTGTTTTCGTTACACTACTTAGAGCATTTCCCACCCTTATTACTTGTTTTCTATCATTCAAATAGTCAGAAAACCAATTTAGGGCCAAACCTCTTACCCCCATCATTTCCAGTCTATTTAGGAGGAGAGGCAAGGACACTGTATCGAACGCCTTCTTTAAGTCGAGGAAAACGCCTACACAATTCTCTTTTTTATCAATGTAATCTGCCACCATGCTGGAAAGTGAAAGAACCGCGTCTGTTGTGGATTTTGCAGGCCTGAATCCAAATTGCTGGGTGGATAATAATCTATTATCTTCTAAGTATTTTACAAGTCTGTGATTGACAATTTTTTCCAGAATTTTACTTATAGTACTTAGCAGCGATATTGGTCTATAGTTCGATACAGTGTCCCTATCCCCATCCTTAAAAACAGGAACAACAACCGCCCTTTTGAATGCTTGTGGAAAGACACCTTGGCTAAGACTAAGATTACAAATGTGTGCAATCGGAGAACACAAAATTGTGTGGTATCTTTTAAGAAAATCACTAGAGATGGTGTCTATCCCTGGTGCACTTTTACTTTTTAGTTGAAGAATGATTCTATCTACTTCGATGTAATCAGTAGGAAAAAGCATAAACGAGGGGCACATGCTGTGATTTTGAGTTTGTCTACTTTTGTTTATAAGATCCGTTTCTGTTGAGTTTGTTTTCATAAGTATGTTTTTTGCTAGATCATGGCCAATTGTTGTAAAGAATTTATTTACAACATCAAGTGAGCCCTCAGGACTATCAGTTAGTTTTAGTAGGTCTGTAGCTTGTGTATTTTTAGTCTTAATGTTACTAATTTCCCTTATAGTATCCCAAGTGTTCTTTTTGTTGACCAGATTTTTGAGTAATTTGTCTCTGTAGTAGTTCCTTTTTAATGATTTTACTAATTTATTACATGCGTTTCTATATGAGGTGTATATTTTCCTACAGTCTAAATCGTCGGGGTTTTTTCGTGTCTGCTTATGTAGTTTATCTCTTTTACAGAAACATTTTATAATATTATGGGTAATCCATGGCTTAATCGGCTGCTTACGTTTGGAAAATGTTAGGGTTTCGGTGTTTGATATAATTATGTCTTGTAATGTGGTCGTAATGTAGTCTACTGCTTGATTCACATCTGTTATTTTTAAGAATGCAACCCAATCTATGTCATTTATGGCCGTGTGTATAGCTTCGTAGTTCATTTTAGTACGTGTATAATTGGTTGTTATATTCGTACTAGCAGGGCAGCCAATAATTGATAACATAATAGGAAAGTGGTCTGTTACATCTGAGTCAAAAACAAAGCTTTCGCATTTACTAACCAACCGTATCATAAAGTGGTCCAAGCAAGTGCGACCATGTGTCGGAATATGTATAGCAGGCTGTAGTCCATTCGCATTTAGGGTGTCTAAATAATCTAGTGCACTTTTTTTTGTTAAGTCCATCATGTCAATGTTTATATCCCCTGTTACAACTACATTCCGCGAACGGTGGGTAGTGAGTACAATGTCTAGTGAATTAATAAACGAAGTAGGGTTTTTAAAACCGTCTGGCCTATAAATACCAAACACTGATATGTTGCTAACTTTTGCCAACAGACAATTAGCCTCTGCTATATTAATTTCAAGTACTGATGCATTAATCTGGTTCTTAATGTACATTATTACACCATCATTTTGATTATAGCTTCGTTTAGTAAAATGCACATCAAATCCGTCAAGTTGCGGGGGTATTGATAACTCGTCACACCAACTCTCTGTTAGTATCAAAATATCAAAATTTAAATTGAACTTTGTAATGTACACTAAAAAGCTGTCGAGGTTCTTTCGTACGCTTCTCACATTGAAAGTAAGGATATTAAATCGATGATTACTTAGTGTGTAAGTGTTGTATAGTGCTTTATCTAGGTCACTTTTGTCCCTAATAAGTTGACACGGGATCGTGCAAGAGTGGTCTATATCGTCATAAAGTTGGTTATCGAATGTTGTTCAAATTTACACTCGTGACCCTGGACAGAGACCCTGAAAGATCAATATTAATGTATAGTAAATAATTTGTATCGAAAAACTCGCGAAATATTCTATGACTAGTAAGAATGTCGTGGGTAGGCTCTTTTTTAGTTTTAAATCGCGTTTGTGTATAATTGTTCTTATTGCTATAAGTGTGTGTTTTTATGTAAATAGTAGAATTTTTTAAACTAAGTTGAAGAGAACAAAAAATAAATGAAGGTAGAAGTGATGTAGGATAAATTCCAAAGTATGCTCTAAAGATAGTGGTACACCGGGCACTTTTCAAAATACTGTGACGGTGGTGGTGATTTTGCGGAATAGATGAATGCAATCGATAGTAATTACCAATTCCTAGTCAGTCTTTCTTCATTTTTGACAGATCATTTTCATGTTTGATTTCAATCCGCTGGTCTCCATCCGATTTCTTTACGAATATTCGTCCGAAACTGGTCCAACAGTATTTATAGCCGGATGCCTTGGCCGCCTCACGGCTAGTGCAAATATTTTACGGCCCTTGATCGTTAGGCTTTCAGAAATATATATTGGAGCAGCGGGCCCTGGGAGGCCTACACCCTTCGTGGAAAGTCTTTCATTCGAATTTTTCTTGTTATACTCCTTGGAGTTTTTCAATATTTTGTTTTTAATTATGTTTGTCGTGAATTCTGCCACAACAGTGGTGGAGCCCGTTCGGGTTTTTAATCGGAAAATATCTTTTATTTCTGTGCAATTAATTTCAACATTTAGTGTGCCGCAGGTTTTCTGTACGAGGTCGCATAGGTCCTGTTGTGTCTCGGCCTTAGCGCCTTGCGTCGTAGTAGTAGGTAGGTTTCTGAACTCGATAGTTGTGGACTTGAGCTTATTTTCGAGGTCCTCAATTTTGCTCTCTAGTGTTGATATTTGCATTTGGTGGTATTTACGCTCACGTTCCATGTATTCCAATTTCACTTTCATGTCTTCGTACTGCTGGGAAATAAAGTGCATAGACTTTTCGAGGTCTGTCGTGGTGTTATGTATTTTAGTATTTTGTTGTTTTAACACCAAGATGTCAGCACACAGTCGTTTTAGGGTCTGATCCTGGTCCAGTTTCCAGTTTTGAAGTAGTTCGAAAATTTTATTATTATTCGAGCTATCACCCTGTTCATTGTCTTCAATCCGAGATCGTTTTTGTCGTCTTGTCATCATGTAGTCCAGAGGGGACCCTGGTTCGATATTAGGTATATCACCCTCTGAGGAGTACTTGCTGGCAGACGTGGGAGGTGTTCTATGCAGCTTTGACATTCTTCTTTTTTTTTTTGCCTTATGTTCGAAGTTTATGAAGATGTTATCGCAGGCAAATGTACTCACAACTATCTTGTAAAGGTGCGAGCGGGCGAGCAATTATGTCAACTGTCTTGTTCCCGCGTAGCAGGTTCCGTCCGCGGCAGTGAGATGCGGAGCGGGAAGAGGACGGATAGATAAAAACAATAGTGCGTCGCACGTGATTATTTAGTTTTTCGTCCTAATTTGAACCTTACTGCAGAAAAAATGAGCACACGTCCGTTCACTACAAGGCCCGGGACGATGTATATGATACCTTGACTTTCGAGCAGGGCTTGTTTACCGGTTAATGTATCAAACCGGTTTCAGTGCAAGTACATGGGAGCGTTTCATTTAGGTTTGACTCTACCTTAACCGCTAAAAAACCTCTTTTCTTAAAGAGCGAAATTATATAGGTTTGGTTCAATTTACCGGTTAATAAAGGTTTTGATTTCACTCTTACCGACAACATCGTCGTCACCATTCGTATTCAATTCGCGCGGACTACATGTGTAATCTACTAGTACAAAATTTCAATTTTCAAGCGCAGGGCTAATGTGCTTCGAGATACTTTTAAAGGAGTACTAAAGGGAGTCACTAAAGTGTCGTGCGTGCTTCGGTCGCGTGAACTTAATGCGTAGTCCATTTTCGAATGAATACAATGTTTTTAGTATTTTTTTCATTTTAATTGTAAAAATATAATAATCAATCAAATATAATAAACATAACTAAATCACAACTTCTGTAATTATTAAATAAAAATAAGACTCCCAATAATGCAGATCGCGTGTCGCTGCAACCTTTATTTTTTTTTTATCGTGCGAAAAATCCCCACGGATACCCCCTCCCCCCCGGAGCCGGTTGGGTAGGTTATGTCGGACTCGAACCGACTAAAACGCACGCCGTCTTTGGGTCTTCAGTTGCCGGAGGTGAGGTAGTAGCCAACATATCCCTCGCACCCCGGCAGACCCGGGGCTCTTCGAGATGACCCCCGCCGGGTGTAGGGACCACGGTGTCCCCAACTAGCCCCGGGTATGGGGAGGCGTACTTTGCGCGCTTCTGCTAGAGTGACAGGCAGCTCCACCCGTCACCCCCAGGCCCGCGCTCATGGAGGACGGAGGTCATTCTGCGACCTCCGACGTCCGAGTCGCCTCCGCTCATCGCGGGTTGTGCCGCCGTCTCCTTCTCGAGCATTCGAGCATTGCACCTGCTCGCAGAAGGAGGCGCCGGCAGCCCAAGCGTTTGCGCATCGTACCATCGCCGTGAGCAATGCGCGCGTCGCTGCAACTTGTCGAAAGCATCTAATAAGTACTTTGCGGAGCCATTCCAGAGATGCGAGCAGTAGGTATTCCACGCAGGAGCGAATTTGTGTCTTGTAAAGAAGACACCGTTGCTCTGACGTGAAAAAACGTCTCACTCTGTTCAGGACTCCGAATTTACGCGAAGCTATTTTGATGATGCTCTCGAAATAGTTCTTGTTGTTCAGTTTGCAGCGAACATCCATTCCGAGTATATTGAGGTTATCCTGTAATGGCAGTGGCGTGCTCTGAAGAGTGGGATGAGGAAGGAAAGGAGATGTCTTTGCTGTATACGCACATACCTGCGTCTTCTTGGCATTGAACTCGACCAGGTTCTCAGATCCCCATTGGGAAATGTGATTGAGGATCCGGTCAAGCCCAGTGACGAGAAGCTGCCTTTTTTGGCTATATCAGACTGCTTGGTCACAGGATGTCCGTGGTAACTCTCGTGTACAGCACTATCGTCTGCGTAGCAATGGACGCTGCCGGTGGACAGCATATCATTGATATGCAGAAGAAAGAGAGTGGGTGATAAGACGGACCCCTGCGGCACGCCAGCATTTACCTGCAGTAACTCCGAAGCTCGTCCATCACAAAGAACGCGAATACTGCGCCCATGCAGGAAGCTAGCAACCCAATGGTGCAATTGCACAATCTTGGAGGCAAACCGAAGGCTAGTAGTTTGCACAGAAGTAGTTCTTTCCACGCAGTTGGCACTGTACTTAAAATTTAGGGGAGTCGGTTACCTGTGCTATGAGCTGGCCATCCGCTCTGGGTCTTTACCTTCAAAGCAGCGCTCAACCCAAGGGATGGACGCAAAATAGTCACGCAGTCCATTCCAATCTGCTGACCAGTAGTGCCAGAGACGCCGATTTCCCTGCACTGGTCGTGGGGGCGCTATGATAGGCACCTTGGAACAGACCAGACAATGGTCGGAGTTGCCTAAGGCGGCTCGCACCGAAATATTGTACTAGTCTGGGTGGCTCGTCAGCTGAAGGTACTAGGCCCGACCCTCTTGGTATTCTAGTGACCTCGTGTACCAGTTGAGTCAGGCTGCGAGCCAGAGCAAACGCGTGGGCAGCTCTTCCCGCATGGTCTGTTTTGGTGGAGCCAACCAGATCTCGTGGTGCGCGTTAAAGTCCATCAAAAATACCAATTCAGCGTTCGGAAACCGCACCTTCGCCTTACCTGCCGCCTGACTCAAATATTTAAAGAGTGAAGTTATCTCGGCATCTCCGGTATAGGAACGATAAAGGCACACAGAGATTTGTCTCGTACAGCTATGGTCTATGTGTACCCACATGACAGAAAAAGATGGGTCCTCAAGGCAGCGCAAACAGCGACAACAAACACGCACACCCCGGCTTTGGCACGGAAATTTTCCTTAGGAACATAGCCGGGGTAGAGCAGAAGAGCATGGCTGGTTTCGCCGTCTCTAGTTGTTGGTGGACGGCGATGAGGTTTGCATAATGGAGCCTACAGATGTTAGTGGATTCCACCTCAAAAAGCGAGCTAGTGAGAGAATGAAGAGCCGCTGTGTTGCCATTATCTCTGATATGTACTGCCATGGTAGAGGGTAAGAGAAGTTGTGAAAAAAAGGTGATTGTCGTCGAAAAGCACCGCGTGATAAAGAGCGAGAGATTGGTTTTATTTATGGTTGTGAGGCATGGCGAGACCCGACGCGCCGAACCGAAGCACCCCCCTCCCCCAAATATGGTCACCGGGTTCCCACGTCCGGTCACCAACTGGCACGACGAACCCCAGTTGGGCCCCTGTACTATGCCGCGAGCGGCCCGCGGCGCCACAGTTTCTACGGGTCTCCCTGCTCGGCGGGTCACCCCGCGCCCTCCCCACCATTCTACGCCAAGACCCACTGGTCCCACTTATGCTGCGACTACCACCACCTCTGCCCAGCTTTGCCCTTGCTGAACGCAATCCAACCGAGGTTGAATTACTATGAAGCGTTTTACGCACATGTGCACGGTGGTACCCACCCGGTCGAAATTTATGACAAATTTGTGCCATCAAATTTCTACCACCAGTATAACGTATGCTACGCCGCATCCTTCGATTAGACATTTCTTTCTTTCTCGTAATCAAAATAACTATAAATTTTGTCCTTTCTCTTACGACCCATGCTTCACTTGAAAAACGTAAAATAAGTAGATGCAAAGCTGCGAAATTACCAATAACTTTGCCTACTCGAAGTTCGCAATCGTTTAAATAAATACATGCAGTTCAAACAAAACAAACTTCAAGCGATGCCGACGCGGGCGCGAGTCACTCTGGATTAAACCGGTTTATTAAGGTTTTAGTATGGTTCCCATTCTGGTTTCGCTCCGATTGAAACCTTTACTGAAAATTGGGTTTAACCTTTATAAACCGGTATTTTCTAAACCGGTTTCAAGCCCTGCTTTCGAGTTCACCCTGGCCTCGGATACAATCAGAAAAATACGTCTCTTGGACCTAAGTAACATCCTTGAGGCTCCGTCAGTGCACTTCTGCTAAAAAGGTGAAGTCAAGGTTCGGTGTAGATTTCCCTCTTAGGGTCATGTCAGACTACAGTCGTTACCGCACAGTGTACTTTAGGTTCCAAAGTGCAAATTTATACCGAAATGATATATTGTCTCAACCTCTCAACCTAGTTCATAACAAAAAGCAACTTATTTTTGTAGGTACGTAACATGGTAGGTAATGTAATAGCTATAATGATGACCGAATTACGCTCACTCTAAGTAAACGTACCTTTTTAATTTTTAATGCTTCCTTTTCTCGACAATTTCAAGTTCCAGTTGATGTTGTGGAGCTCTTGACAGACTTTATCTTGAGTGTCTCCAAAATATACCTCGACATTAAAGTTTCACAGTTTTACCGACGCTAGCGAGCTTGTCTCTCACGTTTAGATGTTTCAGCCGGTTATTTGTGGATCCCTTGCAAAAGTTTTAACTGAATTTAAACTTGTAACAGTTACGAGCATGATTGATATAACTGGATCATCTGTATCTTGATACAAATATGAACTTTGGCAAGTGCGAAGTGAGATTTGTTCGAATGCGTTTATTTTGGAGTTTGGCCATTTTTCTTGCATTGTTTCAACACTACGCTCTTGTAGATGAACTTGAGATGAGACTTTGCCTTCAGCTTAACATCAGGTGAGGTGAAGTCAAATTGACGTGCCATAAAAAACTATTTCCTTTTTCCAAAAATTTAAATTACATTCTATGAGAATTAGTAATATTTTACTATTACTACCGTTGGAATTGGTAATCTAGAATCTAAAGCCCCCTATCTAAATAATATATTTTCTTAAAGTAACTGGGGTCGAATTGAGAAACCCCCTCTTTTTGAAGTCGGTTCAAAAGGTATTTGTTTTGTACCTTCTTACAGCGTCCGTGGCATGACTAAGAACGACTCAATCTAGGGCGTGTAACATTTAACTAATGACAATAGCTTCGGCGAAAGTTAGTGATTCAACGATATTTTACCATTCTCGTCTCATAAGTATAGTATGGTATTATGGTATGGTGATAATATATTTCTCCTTTCTCCATTAATTTTGTGCATATTTCATTTCGTTTCGTTTTACCATATTTTGACATAAATTATAGATTTTGATTATTGATTAAATATTTTAATCATCGGAAATTGAAACTTATAATTTATGATGATGAAGCAGCAGCCTTAACAACTGTTACTGAGGGTTCGATTATCGAGATGGAAAAAAGTTTTATTAATGATTTTTTCGGGGAAAATTCTCGATTTACTAAAAATGTTGAGACATAGGAATTAGGACAGAAACCTATTGTCTTAGCAATAGGTTTCTCTCCTAATGTGAGGCCAAGAACATGGTTGATAAAATGTGGACGTGAATATAAAAAAATACTCTCATTAAAGACGTGTTTTAAAATTAATTACATATTCGAAAATTGATTTAGAAAGTGCCTATTTAAAAATTCACAACACAAACGAAAATCAAAACAAGTAAAACCATAATTAATTTAGAAGTAAAAAAACTCTGAGAGTTCCAAAAAAATGCTTAGAAATGATGAATTTACATAGTTACTTTAATTAAATACATATAACGGTGTTTCCGTATGTGTATGTCTAATAGAGCCTAACGACCATGGGCCCGCGCAGTTGGTGTGATTTAACCGGTTCGCTATGTCGGTCGGCGTGCTCACGGACCGCTCGGTATGTGCGTAGTGCTCCACTTGCCCACACTGGCCTGATAGCCACCTCATTTACATTTTTACATTTACTGTAAAAAAGTGTTAATTTACACATCATCCAAGTCATAATCGTAAATTCCGTTAATAATAGTAGATAAATTGTTACATTACATAGCCACATAATTATACAATTGGGTGCTTCCCTATGTATAGAATAATTTATATTATTTATCTGTCCTTTTTGATTAAAGAATAGTAATTCTTTATTTAATAAGGTCATTTAAATAATAATAATAATAATAATAGTGAAAATATGTACCAAGGTAATCCTGTGTAAACACATTGTGCCGATAGCTAATAGCGAAAGGTAACAATTGGAAAAGAAGTTGCCATGTTTGCTTAGGACCCGATAACGTTGGGTGCTTACTTTGTAATAATAACTAACGTATCTAAAGTAACAAGTTGGCGATAACAAGGTCAGTATGATATGAATTACGTTAGTTCAATACACCAGTGTAATAATACAATACAATATACAGGGTGTAAAGGAAACACTTCTGAAACCGAAGCCCCCTGGTAGTACTCCTGTCACACAATTAGTATATTGGCGATAAAAAATTATGATTTGGCAATTTTTTTCATTTCATTTTAGCATTATATACTTCTTCCTCGTATCAGTAAAGCTAAATGAAATGATAATCTCATAAAAAACGTCACTGCAAAAAAAAAAAAGAAATGGCACCATAATATGAGTTCATGTTTTTTCATGAATTTTTTTTTTTATTTAGCTTTTCTAGCACAATGGAGAGTGAAGCACGCTAGTTAGCCGGTATAAAAAAATCCAAATCGTTTTTTTTAATGCCAGTAGTGTACCAGGAGTACCTACCACTACTAGGGGCTTTCGGCTTCTGGAGTACTTCCCTTACATCCTGTATATATCCTGTATTATGTAATAGCAATATGGGGGTGTTGGTTACAGCCTACTTAGTACGCCTAATGTTAACAGGGCTTACAAAAGTTATATGGTGATACCATATAACTTTTGTGACCGATGATGTTATTTATTGTAGGTGTAAGACGACAGTGGTTTTTTTTTGCAAAAATTGTAAATGACGTTTGGAAATTAATCGCGAAATTGTTGAAGAAATCCTATTGCTTTCACTATTGCTTTTCAGTAATATAGAGGTCGCAGTTGCACATCTTTTAGTTGTCTATTTCTTCAGACAATAGTAAAAGTATAAATATGTGAGTATGTGGTAAAATGAACGATTCTGTATAAAATATGTGTAACAAAGAAAACGTTTATTTCTAAAAATACTGAAATTCACAGCGTTGAAGGTTGGATTTCGATACCTATTATTTTAACACACACACGAAATTAAAATATTATCTATACTAAAAATGTCTTGAATTTTGCCATTTGTCCAGTACTTTGGTCCATGTCTGAAGATAAGTCCAATATCACATGTATACGCTCCGCGCCGTTTTTTTGAGAAATCATTCTCTGAACCTTTTTCCCAACTCAGTTGGGGTCGGCTTTTCAGTCTAACTGTGATGCGGCTGAACTTCGATATTTTCCGTGAAGCGACTGCCATCTGACCTCCACAACCAATGGTCCAATGACCAATGGCGATATCGAAGTTCCAAGTTAGACTGGTTGGACTTTTGAGGGCTCCAACTACCCGTAACGACTGCCATAGATGTTTGTATGGCAACCGGGACCGACGGCTTAAAGTGCTCTCCGAGGCACGACCAGACCAGTGCAAACAGCCATATTCATGCATACAACTTTTTGCACTGAGCGGGGATCGAACCCGCGCCCCGTGCGTAGCAGTCGCGTGGTCTACCGCTACTCCACGGAGGCGCAGGCCGTTTTTTTGAGAAATATTACTCCTATAAACTAACGAGGCTATTAAATACCGGGTATAGTGAAAAACAACCTTTCCGATGACCGGGAATAATAGCGACAGCCCGAAGAATGATATCAGTCGCAATTACAGTCTTGTGCCTCTTGCCGGGTATTACGTAAATATTTCTAAGTTTCAATTTCCCTGCGACAATTGTACTCCCGTTTTTAATTTAAAACGAAACTACATTTGTATGCAAACGGCACGAAACTGAAGCGTAAGATAAATTCCGTACTTCGAAGAGAGCTATTTACTAATATTGTTCGAATATTGTGAAAGTAACAAAAGCCGTTATTCGATATTATATTTTTCGAACCGTTAGCCTTTTGTTTTCATTCAACTGTCCTCGCTTTGTTGTACTAACGAGAAATTTCGTGCTTCAACGATTTCCATATGAAGTGCGTCTTTCTTTATGGCGTGGACTTTCAGATTTTACAATTTACCTGCAACTTAGCTGCCAGGAATACCAAATGCTGTTTTTTGATAAAAAAAAAATATTCGCAATCGAATTGTTCACGTAACTGATAGAGACTAAATTTTCACCCAATTTTATTTACTATATCCATAATATGTTCGAACTATTAGATACATTACTATGTTTCCAAGGTACTCACGTACGAAGCTTTTTAATAAGTATACTACACATTCCACCTCATGTTATGCTAAGCAAGTAGTGTGCTAGTGAAGGCACGACTCTATTACTTACCAGTTTACGCGGTACTTCTTTTGTGTGTATGTTATTGCCAAATGTTAAAATATTTAATAATCTAATCTAGACTGAATATTCAGCAATATGGCAATCAACATTTTTTACATTAATACAAAATAACACGAATTATATTCATGTTAAACACCTAGCAAAGAATGTTCGTTACAAACGATTTTCTTGGTCAGTCGATCTTCGTTTAAACTGCTTCGTTTTTAGACCAAATCGTTACAAAATTCTTTGAATAATAAAATGTAGTTCCTACCTACTTTTTTTAATTTACCAGACGGACGTCATTTTGACCGGCTTCATTTTGACCTGCTTTTAAAACAGTTTTCTAGTCACCATTTGAGTCCACTGAATTTTTGCGAGTGTCTTGTGTGATGGCGAATCATCCTTGCTGTATTTGCACTTATATAAGTTTCCATTTCACTCATAATACAGGCAATAATAAGTGCTACAAAAATATCTTATTAAAAACTCTGCGCTTCGTGGTGGGTCCACTATAATTCAAAACGGTTTATCTGGTATGCGAGTCATGCGACAGATCGATCGTGTCAAATCGGATCGAGAAGTGTTCAATGCAGTAGTAAAAACTATTAATAAAATAGTGTCTATTCATGTTATGGTTACATAGTAATTACACAGTTCTTGTATACAGTTATAAGCAAGATAGATTAAATTCCTTTTACTGTAATCACTAATAAAAAAAATGCAACTTGAAATACGTTTTACCACATGTTAACATGCCAATGTGAACTGTCTATAGAAACTGGCTTAGTATGATAGTGCTATCTATTTGGATAGGTATGCCGAAAAATAAGGCGATGCGACATCTTCGAGTCTACGAAAAATACCAAATAAACTAAAAAAGGTATGATGTACAAGTATAGTACATTATAAACCATATAGGAAAAAACACAAAGAAATTTCAGAAGTTACTTGATAAAATAAAGCACTACTGTTTAATTCTACAACATCGCTTGCATTCCTGATATAATACAGGCCTATGACCGTTATAAGTAGGTACATAGTTTGATACTGACGATCAAGAAATGTATCATTAATGACGCTGACGTTAGCTATTTGTCGCGAAACAGTCCCGTTCACCGTTACAGCCCGTAGTGGACTCACGCGCAAAGCTATATTGTTACTATTTGCTCAACACACGCACTTGAATTCAATTAAACGGAAATATTTGTTCTATAGGTTAACTACTAGTTTAACATGTGAGTACGGAATACTTTAGTCTCAAGATAGTAAGTTCTTGCAGGCTGCATAGTTGGACAGTAAAATTTTTGTTAAGCTGCATTTATTTAATCTTATGATTGTCATTATGTTCGCGTCTCGTTATGTGGTGTTATTGTCTGAAATACGTAATTAACTTTGATGTAAATAGTGGTTTGTAAAAAAGAAGAATGCTCGATTCATAGTTTGTTTTAGTTATTAAAGAATTAATAAAAAAGAAAATATAAGAAAAATAAAATCTTATAAAACAAACACTAGAATTCACCGCCCTAAGTCATGTTTCGTGTTGCGGCTTATTACAGTGGTGAAGATCTGTCAAGGTTTTAAGTCTTGTTTCAAGAGATAGGGTCCTATTTCAAGGGATACACTCTTGTTTAGAGGTGGTAGAGTTTCGAATCTTGTTGCCTTGCATGAGACCAAAAATATTTACTCATGTGTGGAACATACAACTGAAGATTTAAGCGGGATACACACATAGCGCGGGTGCGAATCGGGCGCGAGTCATTTCGTCATCCGTCGTCATTTTCTTAATATACAATTTTTTTTATTCTGTAAACAGCGATGGATGACGAAATGACCCGCGCCCGACCCGCACCCACGATATTGTGAATAGCGCTTTCAGAAACGCAATATACAGTTTACTCTATAAAAACGCCATATTCGTGCGGGCAGAGCGATTTTTTTTTATTTTCAGCTATTTAAAAATGTTATGATAAATCAATTAGTATCTAGAGGTTATGTTGGTAGTAATATGTATGTTACTCGCATTTGTCGGGCGGCATTCGGTGAGAAATGAACAGATTTTGATACGTTTTGTTTTTATAGGTATAGGTATGGCATCACGGTCTGATTGTTCCCTACGGGCATTCCACTAATTAAACCGGTTCTAGTGTATCTTAATTGTCACTGTACCGTAAGTTTGGTATCACGCGAGACGGATTACTCCGAAAGGCAGACTCGACGGAGCTTGCTTAATAGATTAAAGTTTCAGACAGAGCTTAAAGGTAATCCCATTGACTCTTTTATCACTAATGTTCTACCGGGATTTGAAGTTCGCCTTTGTATGTGGTTGAAGATTTAGTACTTATTCTCCTGAATTGCACACAGTGTGATAAGTCCAAGTCTAATGAAGATAAAAGGAGGGAATTCAAGGAAACAATTACGGTACTGAATTAGATACTTGGAGGCTATTCCAGGTAATTAGACATTCCGGAAGCAGATACAATTCCGGAATATCTAGATCGATGTTCAATTAAGGTAAGATGATAGGTATATAAGAGCCGCTTCTAAAATGCGCTAAACATCTTGAAGTGTTTCAGCTTATGAGTAGGTAATCCACATCACTAGTTGAATCAAAATAATGAACACGAACTGAAAATTCACCCTACATAATCCATTTTAATCGTACACCGTGTTCGCTTAATTAAGCGTATCACAGTAGCTATCAAAAGAAATGTTGACTTATTTCTAACAGTGAATGTGGGTAGAAAGCGCGACTACACTCCCTACGATTAGACGTGATGCGTAGCGAAATGATTAGTGGTCAACAGAATGCCTCGACACATTCGGATAAGTAAAAGTAGCTGTAAACTTATATTGGAAACAATCGACATAGTATTTAAGAGAGCAGATAGTAATAACAAGGTTTGTGAATTTGTTCAAAGCTACCTATGTAATCATCATCTCCCTGCCCTTGTCCCAATTAATTGATCCCTCTCTCCCTGCCTAGGGTTAGCCCCGTCACCTGTGCGTATTTGCAATTTTTTTTCATCGAAAGGGCTATATGGGTACCCATTATTTGCTGACATGCTGTAATTGTTTAGACTTGGAGTACAAAGACAGACAATAAAACTCCTTAGATATGTACAGAATGAATGTCTCGTTTAAGTTTTAGAGGGTATTTATGTCGATCCTATGAGGCCAACGTTATACTTGTATAGACATACTGGAATGCTCCAGATTTGGACTTCATAGACAGACAGACAGTGTGAGATAATCGATTTCGGTAAACAGGGAAATATTTCCTTTATTTTCTTTAAAAGTTCTCTATTAATGTTATTTGTTGTTCTCATAACCAAAAAAAATACTGATTCTAACTACCAGAAGAAACTTTTAAGTAAGAGAGCTCAATTCACGTTTGTATAACTACATAATTAATTATGTATTTTCTGAAATCATCGACAAAACAGTATCTTCTACTCGAGTCTTCAAGCGCCAATAGAGCAACATACATTTAATTACAAGTATAGGTTGTCATTTTGACTACTTAAAACGTATAGGTATGTACAAAGTGACGTCGGTGCGTGTGTTATTATCAGGTATTTAAGTACCAGTAGCGTCTTTGTTATTGTGAAGTTGTGCTTGTGTCCTGTCACCGCTTTGATCATGTCGTGTACTAATTGCACCAGTCTCCGTTGCGGACGCTATCTTCGTGGATAACTTAGGTACCTACGATCTGTACAGATGCTTTTTTGTAGAAAACAACCGGCTGTTGTTAATGTGTACGATCCTAGAGTTTGTTTACAATGGCGGATTGTGATACCGTTGCAATTTTACCGGGAAGCGAGGTGCGGATGGTACGATGTATGATAACGTTTCAGTGCGTTTAAGTAACATCCTCGAATTTGTGTTTAATTTATATTTAATTTTAAAAAGTATCAGTTTCGTATTTTGTTGCTTAATATTGTTCCTTCCTTATCGATGAATTAGGGTAAAAGCCGGATAGTTGCGCCACTTTTCAACAAAGCTATATAATAAAGAAATATGTGCTTAATAAGAATATTGCAACGTGTATATCAAATTATAGGTCTTTGAGCTACTATAGAAGCCAATTGTAAAGAACATAGTAATTATAGGTTTTGAGTAAAACCTGTTTTATTTGACCTCTCAAAGAGAGGATAGTTGCCCACTCTAGCGGATAGTTGCCTAACGTAAATAATACTTCAGAGGATACTTGCCTCATGCGGGGATAGACGCCTCACAATGATTTTTGATGAAAAACAAATTCATATCGATTGAGTCAACCAGTCTTCATTATTTATTGCAATCTTTTATTAAGTTCTAATCAACGTTATACAAAATAAAACAAAAATAGCCAAAAAATGATACCCCGTATCCCGTACATTCGCGATATTTAGTTGATTCTTTTTTTTATCCAACTCTTGCAATGCTAGACCTAAACTTTCCTCTGGCCACCTTATGTGACGCGGCACCACGCCTGGTTTACGCTGATACTTGCGAGGCATTTTGCTCACCTAAAAAGTTAATAAATTTTTTGTTTATGAACTCTGGGGTTGCGTACGTCCATAGGCTTATCTGCCACTTTACGTGGTATAAAAATAAAAATAATAAAAAATCTGAAAAAAGTACTGACACGGGTGGGCCTAGAACACGCGACTTGAAAAATTATTCTAGCTAAGTTATAGCCACAATGAATAAAAAAAAACCAAATAGAAATATTTGCCTTTGTTCGTGAAAGAATTTATAGTTGCGAATAGTTGCCCCCAGAGCAACTATCCGCACAAGTTTCTAGGGCAACTATCCTTTTTGATACGGATACTTGCCCTTTTCATTTGCGAAATAAATAATAATTATATTAGAAAAAATTGTAATAAACTTTGCAATGTAAGCCTAATGCACGCAAAGAAATAAAAGATAGATTGGAACCACAATTAGTAATAAAAATATTCAACAGAAATAACTTACCAATATAATTTCGACACCTGTCGAAGATTCACCGCGGAAGATTTTCGCTTGCACGAGTGAAACACTTGCGTCTATGGTGACGGTTAACGTGGCCCTAAGGTCTATGGGAGTGGTACTTACAACTATAGTAAAGCGCTAATGTCACTTACATCCGTAACATAGTGTATTCGAAACCGTGGCAAGTATCCCACTGGCGCAACTATCCGGCTTTTACCCTATTTGAACGATAATTTTCAGTTCGTTACTTCACCGTCTTTCGGGTATTACAGTGGTTACGCCATTACTAAATATACTACGTTATTACCTATAATTTTAATTTATATTGTAATATAATATAATTATTTTTATGTAGTTTGTGAAGCTCGCGTTAATATCAATTTTATTCTCGATACATTTACGTTATAAGGAGTTTGGAATTCATACAATAAATATGATAAAATGATTTCTGGTATCAGAAACACCAAATTATCGGTTAGATTCATTCAAGGCTATATATAGGCTGTTAAGGAAACGCTCCCGATACCCCGAAAAAATAAACGAAATTGCCCAATCTTAATTTTTTTATGCCAACATGAAGTGTACCCACCCCCGGAGTACTACCACATGTCTTCGGATTCGGGAACGTTTCCCTAACACCTCGTTTAATATATTCATGCTAGGCAAATGTATAAATACAAAATTTTACGTTATGTCTACGTCGTAGCGTTTTTGTAGCTCAATTACTGAATGAACTCGTATCTTTTTAAATCCTTGCTATACTGATATCAATCTTAACAACATTGTGTAAAAGTAATTGAATCAATTAGTATCGAATCACTTGAATTTCTAATAGTCGTTCATAATTTTGCAACGTATTTCTTATTGAGAATTTATTTATGCATGTTTATGTATGTAGATTATTATATAGCATTCATAAACGGTGATATACCTAACTTTCCCCTTAAATTCGGGCAATGTTTAGTTAATGAATAGACATGATCAAAATGTCAAGTTATTCAACTTGTTCACAGAATGGTTAAACAGCTGTAAAATTATTATTTATATGAGCCATGGTCATACCAAAAGTGAAATAAAAAAGGGTCAGTTCATATGTAAATCATTCTTCAGCCACTTGCATCAATACGGTTTTTGTCAGAGCCGACCTCTCCAAACCATTTTTTGTTTAACAATGTGAAAACATGTACAGTAATATATTTGCATATATAAAATCCATGTAACAGGATTAATGTTTTGAATTATACCTAGGTACCTATATCTGTAAAAAAGATTCGTCAGATCCCGTCCAATCAGTCGAAAGGCTCGTCTACTTTATCCATATTGGCCATGAAATACGTGACGAGATCTTCTTGGCTTAGCATATTCATTAGACGGGTTTCCGACCTATTTGTTCATTTGAATTTTATTCAAGCGAAATCCTAGTGATACAAATTTGCCATGTATTGAATATAAAAAACTGTGAAATGCAGTGAGTCGTAACGATTGGATATTGAGGTTCGTAAACAGATACTGTTTGGTGGCATGCCGGTAGCAATGCTTCAGGTGTAGATGGCTACTGGCCGCGATGGCGAACGACGCGAGACCGCCTCGCTACTCAAATATATAAGATGCGGTTGGGTGCATCGCATTAGGTATAGTTATACGCTATTGTTAGTTTATAATGCTAGAAAAGATGGCAAATCAAATTCTATTCTGAAAAAGTTACACCTGGGAAGAACATATATGCCCAAATAGTTAAAACTTTCAAGGTATAATTGAAGGTATGGTAACATTTGGAGGTGTCATACATAAATACCTATCAGCATTATGTATTATATAGCCTCTAGGAACTGAATAAACTAAATGACTTGACGAAAGAATTCAATTTATATTATATTTTTTTATTAAGATAGAGATAATAAACATTTGGGATTTGAGTGTCTTATTATTTCTATAATGGCTATAAGTTCAAGTATAACTGCGCAAGCCTACGCTTGTGCACATGTTAATGAAATTTGCACAAGTACCTTCCAACACACGTTACAATACAAATATTTGTGCAAACCTAAATTTGCACAAACATATTGTAATGTGTGTGACTACTACTGTGGATATCATGTTCACCTTTAGTCATGATGATGTGTACTTTTCTTTTAGAATATCGCCAATTTGATTGGTGTACGTTTTTCGAGGTCGTTCGCGACCGACTTACCCACTGACAATTTATATAATATATACCTAGATTAAGTAGCTAGCGGTTGTACAAGGGTTATATTTATATACCACATATTTGATATTAGTTCTGTAGCGGTCACCTAAAATAGGTGAAGTATTTAGGGTGATATTTCGGAATGGAGGAATTTAGGTAAAGTACCTACCTAATTTGGCCTCGTAATTAATTTATATCACGGTATCAGATTCTACCTCGACGTTTACACGTTGAAGAGTGTGAATCTTTCGGACAGGTCTGCCATTTTTAATTCCCGTTGTAAAAACGACAGCGTGTTAATAGTTTGACGTGCGTGCCTTCGCGTGTGTGTGTGTATGTGTGTGCGCGTGCGTGCGTGCGTGTGTGCGTGCATGCTCGCGCGCGTGTTACTTGAATCAAAGTATTTCTTGGTATTTCAAAGTTAAAGGGCTAGCCAACACGATTTATTTTTTACTTTCTAAGCGCATCTAACAATACTATAGATTGCACAAAAGGTTTTATACGACGCTTAAATAATAATCTGCTCTATTAGTGCGTGATACTAAATATACATTTTTATGTAACTTCGTTATAATTATACCTACTTAAGCCACTTGAATTCTTAAACAATTAGATGTAGGTAAATGATTTTTATGTAACACGGTCACTATATTTCATCACAATTATAATTAGACAAAAAGTGATTTTAAGACGATTAAAAACAGATATGATTGAAAGTTAAATAATGCATCTTATTTTGGCATTTACTTGAGACTATTTACCGAGTTACGCTGGGCTGATCAACTGATGTCCTACAATCACACTGGAATTTTATGTTCCGCGATGGTAACTAATCCATCTTTACGGACCTCAGTGAGTATGGCAACCGTGACGTAGATGAATATTGCTTAGGGTCACTGAACTACTATCTCGAAGAAAATGATAGCGAAACATAAACAAGTTTGTGTAAAAGTAAAAAGTTTAAGTTCTCAAAAAAGTTTACAATTTTATTCGTCAGATACATACTGGTCATATAGAATTTCATGACTACAAAATATTAGTTTTTTATCGTCGTGCCGCATCGCAATAGAAATCTTCAGATTCACTTAGGTTAGGTAAAAATGGGAGTTCGAGAATTTTCCTTGCCCAAAATTTTCTATGCAAACTGTATAACGCGCTCATAGAATTTTCCACTTCAAAAAAAAGAACATGAGACATCTGCTAGAAACGTTATTTATACAGAAATTGTCGCATGTCACTAACAAACAATGAATTGAAACGAATCGACAATATTTTCTTTTACATGATTTGTGAATTAATCGTCCAACCATTCCATATAGGCATTTTAAAAAGCGTGTTGTTATTTTATGTGTTAAGTATGTGTTTGAAGTTATATACAGTTAGGAATACAGTAATATTATATTGTTTGAAAATTTTGGAACAATAAAAGCACAGTAGTATATAGGGTTTATCAATAAGCTAATAAGGGGAAGTGCTCCTATCGCTTGTGTGCCCAAAAAAGTAGTAACAAAAAGATACTAATTGATTTTAAAATGTTCCGATTAGACAGATTGTCTATAGACAACTGATAGTACATACTATCTGTCCCCATATAAATCGAGATTGAGAAATCAATATCGTTCGTGAAATACGGGACTTAAATTTGATCTATGTTATACCTCCAGCTCTTGCAGTTACGTAGAGATGTTGCGTTCTTGCCAGAATATTACCATCTGTACCATGGTAAATGTTCTAATGAGCTCTTCCAATTTCTCTCTCTTTTCCTACAGGCAACACGTGTAGGGCTTAAATGTCACCCGCATACTATTCAAAGAAACGGACAACACGTGTAAGGTTTAAATGTCACCTGCATACAAAATATTCCATTACGAATTGAGCGGTTCGGTGACTCTTTCCTTTGCCGCACTATAAAGTTCATTACCAGCTCACATGTGTCCCGGGTCCTTTAAGCGGGGCGTGAAAAAGCACCTGAAGAGGCCATCATACCAAACTGAGTGCCACCATTGTAACATCGTAGGTGTCTGTAATGGTGATCCTCTTCGCCTTCAGCTTACCATCAGGTGAGGCGCTGTCAAAGTGACGTCTTCTACATAAAAATAATTAACTGTTAAGTACCTACTGTGCTACGTGTACTTCCTCTAGATTTTATGTTAGGTACGTGATAACTTTCCTACCATTTTCTTAGGGCTCATTGACATCTGAAATGTGTAGAAAAATACTTTTAGTTCGTTTTTGCAGTCAAAATTTTTTGTTCGTGACTGTAACGGTATTCGTGTTAATGGTTCATCATATTATCTATCAATGCATTATTGCTGAAATTTATACGTTTTGTTTATACTTATTTACTTCCTAGAAATAAGCGGAATGAAATCGCCAGCTGTATTTTCTCTGTTCATAAGTGTTCTGTTTGTTTTCTCAAAACTGTCAGTGTCATCACTTATTTTATGAGTGTCATACAGTGTCGTAAAGTCAACGAGATGTAATACCTTTAGACGAGGCTCGAATAGATCATTCGTTTGAAAAATCTGCAAACTCCGTACTCACTTCTCATATAATATAAGTGATACAATATGTCTGATGTTACCAGCCACCCCTTTCTCCCAACCTGTTGACCTCTGATGCACAAAGGATACAACATTTAGCGGTCTGCATATTTTGCAAACGCAGCTTCTTTAGTAACCTTTTATAATAATGTAAGATATTTTTATGTCTATTTGTACTACATTTTTCTCCTACGGATTAATGTATACGTATCATGTGATATTAACACCGACACTGATTGGCAAGATTTGAAAACAGTTGATTTTTATTTGAAAATGTTTATGATTTTGTTGACTTACCTAAGTATATTGGATGTAACAATATTATGAATCTCTTATCTTACTTACTTACTTACATCTTTATCTCAACTCTGTCAAATGAATTTTCTTTTTAGGCCTGATGCGTTGAAACAAAACTCCTCTGGTCCATTCACTGTAAATTGCTAAACATACCTAATATTAAATGCATTGTATTCTGCAAGGTTGATGTATGTATTTCTAACTGAATTGCTATAAACAGTATATTCTAATTATTGCTAATATCATTATATCCAATGCAACTATACAAAGATTTGCGAATAATTCAATGTGTGAGGAATACGTTTTATACTTAGATACATGAATCAAATTCGACTTTAAATCATGGGTATGCACTTTGGGTTCATTATGTCATGGCCTTAATACTTGTATTTTGAATTGTCGTTGGTAATATTCAACTTACAGTAGCCACACACGTTACATATTCTAATTTCTAACATGTGTTAAAAGATACTTGTGCAAACTGCTTTAACGTGTATTTGCACTGGACAAGCTACCAAATGTCAACGCCGACAATTAAAAACTCTGATAGGAGATTTTGTAGTAGTCTGTTCTTTTTTTATTTTATTTATGACACGACAATTTAACTTCTCCTCGCCTGATGTTAAGCTGGAGGCAAAGTCTCATAAAAGAGGCAAAATTTAAAGTTAGATAGTTTGCCGTTATTTTAGGACCGATAAATTTTTTGTCTCTTTCGTATTAATATAATGGGGATATACATAATAGAAAGTTAAAATGCTAATCATAACGGAAAGCGGTTCGCCAAACTCCTGATCGATAGCGAATATCGAAACCAGTTAGATATTCAAATTGTAAAATGATATTTTTTTTAACATCGTGAAACGAAGAAAGTTATATGCACCGCTTTACAAGGTAGTTAAAATAGTCATTTGCAATTTTATAGTGGTATAAATATATAAATAATTGTGCAGCAGGGTTTCACCTGCGTTCTGGGTTCTGTAGATTGTGCCACGACGTTATGAAAACACAAAACCCCCTAACCTCATATTTCCTTATCATGATAATAATTTAAGTGTTGTTGTTGCGAATGAATACCGAATACTAAATAGCGCTTTTCTTGTGATACTTCTACCAACTTTGAAATAAAAGAAAATGATTTGGAATATAATTTTAATGTCTACTAAAAGGGATAACTACCAGTAGTAAATGTAATTGAAATGGAAGAAATTCTTCACGTTATACTTGCCACCTATATATTGCAACATACGTAACTACAAACAGAAGTAAATTGCCTGTATTGGAGATATAATAATAACTCGACTTATCACCTTAAGGAGAAGGGCAATGCAGTAAATATAGACAGACAAAGAACAGATAAGGTATCGCGCACATAAGACTTGGTCCTAAGAAGCTAGTTATCTAGTTCTTTTCACCTAAATTATGTACGACAAATAAGCACAAACAGAAAACACATCCGTAATTCAGTTTATGAAAAAAAATAGTATTCGCATTGTGTTTTATCAAACAACAAACCGACCCGCGCAACTTCGTCTGCGTCACCCGGTTTTTGCTAAATTTTTCATTCCTGCTCCGCACCTGTTTGTCGTAGCATGATGTTATATACATAAAAACCTTCCTCTTTAATCATTCTATATATTAAAAAAACCGCATCAAAATCCGTTGCCTGGTTTAAAAGATTTAAGCATAAAAAGGGATATAAAGACATGAAAAATAAGGAACAGAGAACGCGACTTTGTTTTATACTATGTAGTGATAAAGGTAATATCAAAGTTGAAATATAAAAAACTATGTATATCGAACTCAACGTGCATTTACCCTATTCATATCGAACTAATTTATTATACCGCTGTTGGTAGGAAGTTACCGACACATCAAACATTAGTTTGCGACAAGTTATTGATGAATTGTTAGTTTGCATGCAATAATGTATGAGCGACATGTACACAATGACAAGTTACGAGGTACGGCGGAGTCCCACGGGTGCCGGGCCGTCGGGCATGCGTCGTCGTCTTGTGTACTCGCCAACTAATCTACGGCACAGTTACCCCGCCTATTGTCTCAGGTCATTGCAGAGTTTTTGTTCACATTTCGATCATCGGTGAAAACTACCGTAAGAAATTGTTCTGATTCCTATTCATTCATGTTCTTCAAGGCTAACTACCATGTCATGTTTGTTTACATATGTATAATGTATCGTAAAACTTTCTCTTTATTTGCCAGTGTTTCATAAAAATCTGTGCTGTGACCGAAAGTTTTCTCATATTTTTGTTATCTTGATAAATTTTTACTAGTATCTGCGAAAGTAACTGGTTTCTTGTTACTGTTATCATGACTAATCTTCTGAAGCGGTCGTTATGAAACTTGACTATGAGGTTACTTGAAATGGAAATCTGGTGTACCTAGTATACGCTACTTTAAAGCACGATTTGCACAGAGCGCGTGATGGGCGCAAGTTCATTTGCCACACATCGTCGTTTACAAAATAAAGTAAAAATGTACTATACAAAGAAAATAGCAATGGACGGCAAACCGTCCCGTTATGATCTATGACTTTGATCGAGTCCATGACAACTGATATAAGAACCAGCAAAGCTAGTTGGTGTTATATCGTAAATAGTTCATCTTATTTACTAAAAAGGTTCGGACATAAAAAAATTCTACCTTCTTTCCAGAGATTACTTGTAATTATCCTTTACCCCGGAGTCTTCAAACAAAGTTTATAAAGGTACCTATTTTAAATCCTGTAGACTTCGTGTAAACAAATTATATTTTGCAGATATTTACGAAAGTTCGTTAAATGCTAACTTCATGGCTGGGTTTTATTTGGTCTCGTCGATTCGCAGAAAGTAATTAAAACGCGTTCCCGGAGCGCAATACGAGCAACGTACTCTTGAATTAATTGGTTACTGAATTTCACACGTAGGTAACACCTTCGTATGTGGAATGGAAACTGCGCAAACAGTCGGCTGCAGGCAACACACGTTGAAGTATAAACAATTAAATTGTATACTCCGCCCGCCTTAATGAATTGTGACTTTTGGTCACTGGTAGAGTCGCCTGTCACCCTAGCAAAAGTAGGCCGTGGTGGCAGCTCAAACAGCGGAATACTCCTCATACACGGGGGCTGGATGGGGTCATCATGGGTAGATATGTCTTGTATTATCTCACCTCCAGCAATCAAAGACCTAATAGACAATTTGACAATTTGTCATCTAAGTACTTTAGATCTAATAGTGGGTATAATTAATAACAACATTTCCATTGTCTCCATTTCAGTCCAACCAAAGTCATGAATAAGTATAATTTTTTCACCATGAAATGGGTTAAATTATATTTCTCACTGTGCACAAATTATTGTGAGGTCTAAGTTTTCTTTGCATTACCGTCAAAAGTCCGACTAGCCTAACTACAGAACTTCGATATCGCTAATTTGATTGTGGAGGTCCGATGACTGTTGCTTCACAAAAAATATCGAAGAGTTAGAATAAAATGTCTACCCCTACTGAGTTGGGAATAGGATCAGAGAATGATGCTTTGTATTATGATGGAATCTGAGTTAACCATTTATTCCTTAGTTAGGCCTCCTCAGTACATTCCATGTTTACTTCGATATTATGCCTGTACTTTTATTCATTATGTTAGATAATTCAATTATTATGTAGTCTCCATTGTTCATAACATTATGAGAATGTGTAACGAATGAGTATGAATGATTTAAGTGAAAAGATAAATAATAAACACATTTTCCAGCTTTGTGATAGAGCCGCTGTTGTGTAGGTATCCATTGTTGTATTATGCCGGAATACAGGGATGTGGCAGGGGGCGGTGGGCGACATGAAGTCGAAAGACTATGTTTCTATTTTAGATCACGGGACTACTTTTTACCCTATTTTCTCTTTTGTACAGTTATATTCGTCGCCAGAACTCCTTTATTCGTTCATCAACAATTTTCTATCGTGACTTAGCTGCGTTAATGTAGTGTAACACAATGACTATTATTTTTTTTCTTTTTTATACATATTTCTGATTAGGTACATAGCTGATTCGGAAAAAAACATTCTGGGCACAGTTTCGATAACAAAATTTGCACAATTGATCTCCTCATCACCTTTTCATAATGTCCTAAATAGCGTTTAGTAAAGTGCTTTTTATTTTGTTTGCTTAAATATATTATTTTGATCTTATATAATTGTAATTTTTTACACACTTGTTGGACTAGTTTACATTCCCAAATGTGCTCATTTCCATCTACATTGGCAGTAGGTACTTATCATATCCAACACTGTACTGAAAGTGGAATATATTGTGTAATATATAAATAATGAAATTTTGTTTATTTACGTAATAATAGTAATACAATTATCAACCGACCGTTAGAAAAATGTTTCAACAATACGATATTCGTGCTAACGCAAGAAGTGCAGGCGATCGTTAACCGTGTGTAATGAATTTCCTTTGGTAGCTCTAGCCGCGGCTGACTGCAAATCTCCATATAATCAGAAGCTGAAATGTTTTATTTGATTTCTCTCAGAAGAAAAACAGCACAGTTAGATAGGTAAAAGTAAACAGGGTGGCTATTAACGAAGTCGAAAGTCCGGAACTGATTTAGACGAAGTGGCTCAGAGCTGTGTGAGAGCCACCCTGTCACCGCAGGGTGATTGCCCCTCGTCACCCTTGCCGTTTTTACAAATACAGCATAAAGCCACCAAACTTGGTGAAATAAATAAACTACGAGAGTAAACTGTTAAAGAAGCTGAACTTACAAAACCGTATTTGAAGAACGTTTTGAGATGGCTCTGTATTTCTGATAAAACGTAACACATAAAAACGACTGTATACTAATATAGGTACAGTGGGCTCCAAAAGTTCCTGGATCCCTTAAGATTTAGGTATAATCATTTTACAGCCTTAACTAATTTTACCAAAAGTAACATAGCGTATTATAAAATAAATTAGATCGATGTCTTGTTTTTATAACAAAATAAGTAAACTAAACTTAATTTTCTTAATATGTAGATCTATTATCCAGTAGCTACTAAGGCTAGTAGTTATGTAGTGGCATCATTTCATACACTTTTAATTTCAAATTGTCCAGGAACTTTTGGTACGTAGGTATCGATTTGTCGAAAATACGACGAAAAAACTGTTCACTAAGTTCCAAGTTTTGGGTGAAAAGTTTTTTGTTATTTCTAATATGATATCATTTGATTTTAATATTCCTTTTAATACTCAAGTTATCATACTGGTGGAACGTAACACTTCAGTAAATTTCGCAGAATAACGTCAAATTTTTGTTTTTTTATTATTTTATATTTATTATACAGTCACCGGCATTTCTTGAGCTGGTTTATTAAACTCCGTTTCAAAATTATCAAAACCTCCGTATTGGAGAAAGTGTGTGTTTGACATAGCCACACGTGAGTTGCTGTGTCACGATGCGTCTCGTGATGTTCATATTTAGTAGCTATGCATTTAAAATTACATTTGCATCTCATTGAAAGCCAACTATACCTTAACATATAGAGGTATATAGTTAATGTACCGATAAATTGTTTTTAGCAAAAGTTCAGTGGGGTCTTATTATGCAGTTCAATAGCGTATCAAAATTCTTGGAAAGTAACTGTTTCACAAGGACTAGAAAAGTATAGCTGGGCTCATAACTACTATGAACGAAACGAAAATATTCCAAATAGGGAACGAGATAATACTGTAGGAGTCGGTGACGAAGCTACTGATATTTGCGAAAATAAACATAGTAACTAAGATCGAGCGAAGGATCGGCGTCAGTTTTATGGCCATGTTGTTTTTCAGAGCCTCAAACGATTGCCATGGGACTCTTGTGAACGATATAATTTAATTTTTATATAGTGAAGCTTTCAGACGTAAATTATTAAATTGTTCTCTCCATCGGTGCTGTCCACAAAATTCTAGTAGTTTTTACATACTTACATAGTAAAACTTAGATAAAATATGGTTTGATTGATGAGCAATTTTGAAGTACATATAATGTTAATAGTATCAGTGTAATAGCCACATAGTAGTTCTTGTTCGTGCCGTACTTTCATGTTTCTTTACGTTTATGATTCTTAATAAGTAGGTCAATGTATACAAGAGATCATTTTCTATCATTCTTTACATACCGGATTTTATCGAAAAATATATTTATACATAGTACTCACCATTTTGGAAATATGGATCAGCCAAGTAATCCTTTTTGAAATCAATCACTTTTTATCATCAACACTATCACTGTGTTTTAGGTATTTTAATTTTAATAAATCACCGAAGACTTGGCATCATTGGGTCACA
Organism: Pelosia muscerda; assembly: GCA_963691645.1. Classification (NCBI taxonomy): domain Eukaryota; kingdom Metazoa; phylum Arthropoda; class Insecta; order Lepidoptera; family Erebidae; genus Pelosia; species Pelosia muscerda. The sequence continues at coordinate 15,567,421 of OY829100.1, forward strand.
ATATTTAGAACTCTCACACTTTCAGTCTCAGGAACCGGTATCATTCGTAAGTTGAATAATACCGAAGTAGGTCCATTCCTACGATGGATGCGCTCGCGCCAATCGTTGGCGTGGGACTGTTGGTAAGTGCTGGGACGGCGCACCGGCTCCGGTAAACAAACGGTTCAGCGACCGATTACACGTCGAGTATCTTGCAGATGCGGCGTTAGAGGCGTTCGCCTTCTGTCCGCTTCGTAGACACATTTGTAATTCAATGTGATAACGGTTCTGAGAGCGTTCGCGCGTTTAGTTGTGTTCTCGTTGATTCTGGGTCGCGGCACACTAATTGAGACCAAATCGCATAGGTGCCGGTAGGCTGCCACAGGGATGCCTTAAGAAATAGACCCTTGAACTTGTTTTAGGTCAATGTTACCGCTAGCTATGTGTACGGAAATTGCTACATCTTAGATGATTTTACTTAGTTTTCTTTTCAAGGAATTATAATTGTCTGTTTTAAAATGAGTTTCAAGTGAAAGTTGACACGTGTTGGCGTATCTACGTGACATTAGAAATCAAAAAACTAATTTATGTATATCATAATATTCATAAGACAAGACAATAATTTAGCGGTTACTTTCTTTTTAGGTAATAATATTACACAGCTACAATTAATTCAAAATATAATAGTTTGGGAGCTTGCAAGTGACGCCATTGATTCATCTAACATCATTTTATTATGTGTATGCACTTAGTTATTATATTTTTAATTCTTATTTAAGAACCTAAATCTATGGAGATACGATATCTGAAACTCATAAATGATATTTAACAGTCTTAAGCGAGTTATATTACAATACGTGGGTTTAATTAGACAAAAAGAGAAAAACAATTAGACAGTGTTAAACGTTTTTGTATCATCAAAGTGACAATAATGGTAGGTAAGTATGCCAAACTGTTATTCATGCTCGCTTCCAACTTGTAAGAGCGTTGAAGCTTATTAAATAAAGTGTCAAATAAGTATAAAATTAAAACAATTTTAGTTCTGCTTTTTGTTATAGGATTCACTGTTACGTATAAATTCAGGACGTCTAATACAAGATATGATCGAACGTGCGATTCATTTTCTTTATTGTCTATTTTCTTAATCAACTTTTTACACTTAGTGTCCGCTCTATGTGATATATTGGAAACTAAAGTAGGAACTTTCTCAAGGAGATTCTTCAGACGTACACAAATATCAGTAGATCCTTTGTTTTCCTGATTGGCCGTCGAAATCCGGCGATGCCTGGGTTAATTACGACAGCTGCTAACTCCTATAAAAGTTGTGTACCACGTTACACGGGTGATATTGACTTTTTGGCTATACTACCTACTTCGTTTTCACACATTCCAGTTCAGTTTCCTGATCTAACCTTTGAATGTGTTTTTTTTTTAATTGAAACTGTTTTAGACGTGGTGGGAATATTTGATAATGACATTTTCATTTTAGGATAGGAAAAGCCATAGAACCACTGACACTTTTACCGTTACCTGTACAGTCACCTGCAATAATATGTATACGTTTTAGAACTTTTTCACATTAAACTTGTCAAAGTTGATAGTTTCATGTCATAATGTTGACTTGTCATTTATTATTGTGACAAGGTTCCAAAGTGTATACATACGAGTATTATTATTGCAGGTGACTGTACTTCTGTACATCAATGAAACAATTAGCCTATCGCAGTAATTAAATGATTTATTTTTATTAGCTAGAAAGCGTTTAGGTGCAGAAGTACTCCTTCTTAGACATTTTAAACATGTCCAATCTAAGACTCCCAAGCGCTCACAATTACGTTGAAAAAGGGGTATAAAAATGTTCTTTACATAATGCGGGTAGCATTTACCGCATACAAAAGTACTACTGTTTTCTCTCTGAATACTTAGCTATAGATAGGCACATTTGATGTTTCAAGCTTGCATAATTATGTATTGTATGTACGATTGAATTTCAAAATTCAAATATTCAATCAATTACATGAATTTAGTAAATATTGATAACGAAGTTTAGGATACAGGTACCAAATGTATGTACTACTTTAAGTAATAACGCAATACTGTAATTTATAGAACCAAGAGTAGGACCTAAGTAAGTATTTTATGTTACCTTAGTTAAACCACACGATTTTATAAATTCGAACTATGGCATCGATAGGACACTCATGTTAGCATAGGTATTAATTATTGTTATTTTTTACGAGTTTCATTTATACAACTTCGGTGGCAGAAGCTCACGGTTCGTTAAACTCTCAGAACATAGAAGTATCAATCGTTCCTATCTATATTTATACTATTATATAATTGTAAAACGTTTATGTTTGTTCGCGATGGAGGGAATAACTTTTTTATTTGAGGGTTCCGTTCGACTTAAAATCTTACGTTTATTTGATTGCAATCAGTTACGTAGAATGAGAGTTATGATTATTAGTATAGAATTTAGGTTGCACAGATGGCGCTTAGTTCGCGATAATCGACAGCCACGAGGGTGGAGCCGCGGGCATATGCTAGTATCTTATACTATATTCGTATAATTTCTAATCGACATGATCTAGATTCCAAGGGAAGAAAAATACGTATTTTTATTTATTTTTTATATAATTTTCATTAATTATTCTTGGAACTATGATAATAATTTAACGGATTAGCGCATAAATTAATTTTAAAACAGTAAATAATTATATCTTATCTTACTTTGGCGCTTACGTCGTTCACTCCCCATTTTCGTAAACGGTATAATAATTTATTGCATCACTTTATTCTTACAGTTACGCCCACGCATCAAAGTATCCCTTAGTGAGCTTTATTTTGTGTTTGCCAGGTAAAGAACTACCCTGACCTTTTCATTATTTTTAGGATATAATTTCTCAACCCGTACAACCAGCACATGTTACGATTTTTTTCTTGAGCTGTGGGCGAAGAAGAAGTGTGGCTTGAGATGTGAAGATCATGATTCTTAATAATTCTTATTTTGAAACGATTTTTAAAAAAGACGAAGTTTTTGTCTTTTGAGTTATGTATATATATGCACTTTTTTGTGGTAAATAATACCTCTTTTAACTTAATTAACTTCTAGTCTACAATAAATTAGTGCGATATTAATTACAGGATACTTAATTTCTACAATATTTGTTAAAGTGAAATTACATTTCCTTAGACTGTCTCCCAAATATCAACAGTTTTCCATGGTCCTAGATAGCGGCACACCAGCAAAGAAATGCAGGTGACGTCAATTTATTCGCTACCAAGATCGACGTTTACTCAGTATCACTTCAGTGTACTTTATTTCAATAAGCTATGTACATAAATTAGCCTTTGCTTCGCTCGTATTGTATTGGAAACTTTCGTCATAAAATTTGCGTAGAGCGTGGGAGATTAGTCTAGGTCTATATAACTATTAACGCATATAAGCGCAAAAAACGAACTATCAAATTACCAATCTTTTATTTTGCTTCTACCACAAATAATAAAAAAATAATTTAAAGAAAAACAAAAACCCCGACTGCCTAACTAACCTAACCTAACTAAAAAGAAAGAAACAAGCCCAGTAGTTCAAATTTCATACAATACTCACAGTCGGGGCCCCTTAGGAAGATGTGATTGGTAAAATTTAAATGGGCCCCGACTGTGAGTATTGTATGAAATTTTAACTACTGGGCTTGTTTCTTTCTTTTTAGTTAGGTTAGGTTAGTTAGGCAGTCGGGTTTTTTGTTTTTCTTTAAATTATTTTTTTTATTTTATACTTTTTAGTTACGATTCATTAAAAAATTTATTTTTTTATCAAAATATTATTTTTGTTTGTATATCGTTTATCCTTGAAGTAAGAAAATTAGCGAGAATTAATGTTTTGTTAAACAACTTTAAATCGTTATATATCCTAAACTATTAGTTAAAATGAAAAATGGTAAAAGGAACCTAAATATGATTTTAAAATACCTATTCAACGACACCCCACTTGACATAGTTCATCGAATTATTTTTTTTTCATTTTGACAATATGGCGTCTGGTGGTCCTATGGTGAATTTTCATTACTGTCATGTCTTTAGTGACACTCGCAAGGTTAAGACGAATCGATTGACGTAAGAATCATCAAAATCGGTCAATGCGTTTAGGCTCTAGAACGCCACATAGAAACAAACATACATACATACATACATACATACATACATACATACATACATACATAGACTGATAAACACAATACCCTCCTTTGCGTCGCGCAGTCGGGTAAAAATAGGACTCCACAGGATGAGTTTGACAAGTAATGTCTTTATTGAAAAATAATTAAGTATGAAAATGTCGACTATACGGAATAATTTCTTTATTGAAAGCAACATAGGCTCGTATTTGGGTTTGTCACAGTATATTCTTACTTATCTGTGTTAGTTACGATTGTTACGAATCACAAATCATGAAATTAAAGTTATTAATAATTAAAATGAAAATCAAAAGTCAAGTCATCAAAACACGATCTAAGTATCAGATTCAAGTGAAATAAAATATTAAATTATAATATTTGAAGTGAGTATCAAAACAAGTAACAGTACTGTGGTCGAACATCTAACCACGCCAGATACATAGTCACGATATGTGGTTAAAATAGGTCATTTAATTTGAAATGTAGTTTTTCACCAACAAATACCTTGATATTTAGCTAAATATTATATTGTCATGGCCAGTAAAAAATCCATTGGCTAATTCCAATTTCATCCCCATTTGGGGGTTTAGTAGTAATAAAATAGCGCTTATGAGAAATCCTTATTATACTTTGTAAAATGTAGCTTGGGTCCTATGACAGCTGTCAGTGAAATCCCGCACATGAAGTCTTGAATTTTCTATTATTGAATGTAGTAGCTGTCAATGTTATACTTTATGGGCATACCGAGCTAATTAGTGATGAGCGATGAATCATCGTGACCACATAATATGAAATATCCATATTTTGAATAAAGCTTAATTTAAAATTGAAATTAATATAAAAAAAAATAATTAGAATTTAATGTTATTGCTTAGGTATTTTAATATCATAATAATGTTTATATTTCAATATACTTGATCCTAAATAATATTGAGTAAATAAAATCCTACATTCAAGCCATCAACGCCCTGAACCTGTTTTTGGATTTTGTAAGAAGACACGCCGCCTTTGGCTCTTGGGCCATGATTTAGGCGTAAGATACACGCGCCAACATCTTGTTTGATATGAACTTCCACTGATCCACTCCACTCATTCTCATCAGTACGAGTGACGACGCCTTGTATGCTAAGTATATTCCGTTCTCATTACAATTAAATACATACATACAATTAAACTAAACCTAATAATATGTAACATGCATCAATAATAGCTGGTAGTATCGATATTTTCATCGAATTTCGGACATCCCTATGAACCTCATTTTGACATCTGTCATAGGACCCATGCTATATTTTACAAAGTATAGCAACACGTAAATGTTAGGCTTTGGCCTGATGGTTATCGTTAATGGCTATCGGTATGGACTTTGGTCAATATTATTTCTATGACAGGATAATTTCGTTCGTGTACTGTGTAGTAGGTATTTTATCGAGCATTTTTTCATTCATTTATTTATGACTCTGATTATAAAGTGAAAGAGAAATTCTATGCAAAACGGAAGAGTCATTGAGAAAAATGTTTGCCATACATGCATTATTGGTATTGGGAAAATACTACACTCCTTTACGAATTCAACGTCTGTTTTAAAAGTTGTATGGCTCATTAGATATCCTACTACATGTACATATTTTTGATGTGATTTTATAGTTTTTATGCAGCTATTTTGTAATTATTTTTATTGTACACAGAATCGCAGAAGGTATCCCAAATGCCCGCACGTGCTTGCTTCATCAAAAGCTTCAGCTCCTGAACTGTTGTATCAAACGAGCCCTGGAAGGCAATGTTAGCTTAGCAGGCAACTCTTCTGAAGATGAATTCTTTGACTGTTCTGAGGGCGAAAATGAAGATCAACTACCGTGGGACCGGCCTGTTGGTCGGCTCAATCGGTTTGGAGATGCTACTATGAAGAACGGAGCGTCGTTATACGTGCCCCGTACTCAGGTGTGTATAGTAATAACACTTTATGTTCAATATGGATTAGCCATGACAATGATTATTTTTAACATGATCTATGTTGAAGACTCTTCATTATCATCATTAATACCTGTCCATATACAAGATACTTATGGTCGACGTAAAATGTTACTTTCATTCATACATTTCTGCCAAATTAATAACTCATGTCCTTGCATCCACTTGTAAATAATCCATCTATCTTTTTTGGGTCTACCTCTGCTTCAAAAACCCTCGATTTTTTGATCTGGTCTAAACTTTAAACCCCTCTAAAATGTTACTATCATCACATTTCATTCATTGGTGAAAAATAATTTTAAACTTCTTCTAATGTACTCATTGCTTATTCTGTCCATTCTCGTCGTACCGCACGTTTAACTTAATATTCACATCTGGCAGAAAAAACTTTTATTAATAATAAGATACTTTAGTATAACATTAAAATTAATTCCAATATCGTCAAATGACGTTATTTAAATTAATCAAAGCACACCTATACAAGAAATGCGAAAATTAAAGATAATATTTCCGTAACGGCATCTGCTGTCGCAAATTCAGGTTATCTAGTAGAAAGTTATAAGACCGGTGGAAATAACTGTTGATTGATGAAATATTACAATTTTATATCAAATATTATATTCATACCTACCTACCACGACAGGCATTTGCATAACTGTTTTTTCATATTTAGGATCCTGCGCCGAAGACAGAAGATCAGCTAGAAGAGGACGCAGAATTAATGGTTCGGCTGGGAGACGATGCGCGAGCATCGGAACTTCGAGCAAGGATGATGAGCGCTTCTCTACTTTCCGACATGGAAGCGTTCAAAGCAGCAAACCCTGGAGCGGAATTGTGTGATTTTGTTCGTTGGTATTCACCACGTGACTGGAAGCCAGACGACGGCGGATCTTTGGGTGATCGTATGCTTTTGCCAGGTAATCCATGGGTTGAAGCTTGGGAGGTCGCTCGACCTGTTCCAGCGCTGAGACAGCGACGGTTGTTTGATGAAACTCGGGAAGCTGAACAGGTTTTACATTTCCTACGTTCGAGAACAGTCAGTGCTACAGCTGAGTTACTGCTACCGGCAATACTCCGAGCAGGAGCTTTAAAAGCGCACGAGGAGGGTGCTAGTTGCACCAGTTCTAATGTTGGCGGTGTGGATAGAAGAAGGACATTCGAAATTGCAGCTCGTGAGCTTACCGAAACAGAAAAGGAAGTGTGCAGATCGTTATGCGTGCGTACCGTGCTCGGGACTAGTCCGGAAGGAAAGCCGCTTGATGTTGCAGGAAGAACTAGGATTTTAAGCATAGCAGGCGGCGTGTTGCCCATACCGGTTCGTCGTGAATTTACAGTAAGAGTCAAGGACGCAGTTGCGCCTCAAGTGCTGCGCGCGGCTCTCTCCAACGATATGACCATCATAGGTGCGTTCACAGAGCGTATTGTATGTTTGTAGCAGCATGGATTTGAGGGTAAACCGAAATGATCAAACAGCAAAGTGTATAATAAAAATTCACGAACTTTAAAATATGAGTAGGCGGTTATATAAATGAATTGTTGAATTAGTTTGTAGGTAAATTAATTTAGGACAATTTAAGGCCGAACTACGAAAGCATGTAATTTTAAGATTTCAATATTGTTATTCTAGAACATAATTTTTTTCTACGTCTTTTCTCTGCATTTTCACAATATTATAAAATATACTTATTATCTCTATTATAAGTTATATCGCAATCTGTGAATAATGTTGTTTGTTTACAAATTTTAAATGAGTTCATGAAATACAGGCGCTTCTGAAATAGATTTGTGTTTATTTTATACGTTCACTTTCGACAGCGAAGATAAGTATTGTCTCCGATTACTCAATGGGGACCTGGAGGAAATCATTTGGAATGTAAATATAAGTGACGCATCCTGATTTATCATCGGTGCACCCGACTTAATTGTTAGGGAGTCGTTTTTACGATCTAGAGGTCCCGGGCTGGAATCCTGACCATTACACTTTCGACGAGAATCCAATCCTATAACACATGAATGCTTCTGGATTTACGAGTAGACCGATTTATGAGACTTCTCACTGCCGGAGTTTCCCTCAGTTTTCCTCCCCATCCCTCTCTTTATATGTTAGTAAGCAACAGCTAAGATAATCCTTAACGAATTGCAATAGATAAGAATTTCAACACAGATTCCCCCGGTAAGGAGGTAATAAGTTAGCTTGTCAGAAATAACATGTATCTCCATCTTATTACGCAATCTTAGCTAGCATAAAATGAAATTTCGTATAGGTTTAGCCTCTAGGTGAAGTATGTTTAGTGTAATTATCGACGTATTTCATTATGATTGAATCACTTCATTATGCATCCAATCTAGATAGATATTATTTATTTAAAATATTAATTTAAAAACCATTAGGTAGCTCATTTCTACTGTCGCAGACACAGAACATGTATATTTATTCTGCAATCGCGGATGATAATTATAAACGAAAGTCTTTTACTGGCCATCTGTTATCCTTTTTATTAATAGCATAATAGAAAACTAGCTGCCAAAATTCTAAAATGTATTCATTGTTTAAAACTCATTCATTCAAGATTTAAAAAAAATCAGAATTGCTTGGCCGCTTGATTTGCGAGCACAGATTATTAAAAAAAAAAAGAAATTGCGCGCTAAACTATGTACCTATTGTTTTTTTTTTCATTTTAATTGCGTCCATATTACTGCATGGTTACTGCAGTATTTAGTATAACTACTAAATTAAATATACCCAACTAAGTAGCTTTTGCTCGCTCGTTGGTGTAGTATAAATTACTGCGCGATAGTGTGGTTACCGGTAGCGGGTGTTCAATCCCCTGGCTCTATCTATACCTACTACTGTTATACTACTATATTTTGTCGACCATGTTGAAGTTAGCGAAGCAAAAAAGAGTCATTGTTTTTTACATTATGAACTAGATAGGTCTATAAGTATTTACAAAATATGTGGACACGTTTATTCAGATAGCACCGCTAAACCAATGTCGCAGAAGTCAAACAGTTTAGAAGGTACGTAACTCCGTTTTATACTTTGAATTTCCTGTGTATAATGTCTTCAATATTCATTATGTCAATCCATGTAAGGCTCACGAGACTATGTCATGCCTCTTACAAGGATGTAGTCCCAAATGGATGAGACTCGACAACCTCTTCATTTAAAGTTTTGGTTTTAGAACTCGTAATTCATGGATGCTCGTGACTTAAGTAGGTACTTAGTTTCAGTGTCTTTGTAGTTTTGTAACTAGATACATAAATGCTTGTATATTGTTACTATGTTTATTACAAAGAAGTTTTACTCATACACAATTATTTGTATACCATCCATATACTTTTTATCGGTAGTAAGGAACAAAAAAGATTGGTATCCCGAAAGACCATTATTGGTCACCAACAGTGCGCTACTTTTTCTTGTTGTTAACCGCGACAGATTTCTTTATTTTAAATAGATTTTCTGGTATTTACCTACTCCCTGTACACCGGAAGGTCGCGGATTCGTGACCCCATTCCTAATACAAGCAAATTTAGCTTAACAGAGGAGGTAAAAGGAATAGTATTTGGTACTTATTATTTTGGTTACTAATTTATTTCAAAACATATAAAGAAACCTATTGCTGTTCACCTGTTACACATAGAGCAATTTGTGCCATAGTACCTAACATTCGTTTTTCTCAGCCAATCTGTGGGGCGTCCTACGTCCACTCCAAAGATTGCTAATGCGCTGTCTACACTTTTTGACTCGTGTGCTTTAACTACTATCGATTATCGGCTAGTCTATTGCCACTTTAGCTTGTTTATTCTGCGAGCTATGTCGGTAACTTTAGTTCTTTGTCGGATGACCTTGTTGCGAATTTTATCCTTCAAAGAGAATCCAAGCATAGCTCACTGTACAGCCCGCCTCGTCTACCTACATAACGCTTGGTAATTACCATGAAGATTGTATCGATCTGTTTAGTCAGTACAATGATTACCATATTGAGTACATCACATCAAAACAAACCATGGAAGACCAGACAAGAAAGAATTAAAAAGATTTAGTTAGGATTGAACTGATTGAAGTAAGTATCCCTAGTATCCAACCCGTCGACCGCGTTGCGATTCAAAGACTTGTTTTACACTTGCACTTTTGTAAGTGGGTTAGTAGATAATGATGGAATAAAGATAATGCTTTTTAGCACTCAACAACGGATCGGTGACGTCATATTTATGATTGTTGTTCTATCACTGACCGCTTTTTGTGATCCGCGGCACGTCAGACTTAGCGCCGTTGATAACAGCGCGTACGCTTCTTATTGCTATTTACATAGTGCAGGTACTCTTGTTTATTGTGTGTAAGCGAGTAATGTAAAGCTCGCAGTGTAGCGGTGGAGCCAGGCGTGGGAGGCGTGCGGTACGCATGCGCGTGACGCGACACCCGCGCGGCTCGGGGCCTGAGCCTCGCGAGATGTCTCAGTGGCGCGGCGGGACGCCCGGTCGATTCCAGGGCGCGCGCAAACACTCACCTCTCCAGCCGAATGAACCGTCAGTTTCATTGAAAATATAAATCACTGTCAGTACAATATTCTGATTCGGTGTCGGTACTTACTCTCAGAGTTAACATCGATTTAATAACGTTCATTGATTATGATACAGATATTGCCGCAAATTCATTTGCATACTTCTTATAAAAAATCATGGATTGTATCTGGACATCTGCTTTCGTGTGATAAATAATTACACGCATGGAATGTGTAATAAGTGCGTAGATAAAACTTACATAATAAAGTTTAATTAAAATTGCTTCGATTTGCGACAAAGTAAAATATCAGTGTTATTGTCGTGACTGTAGTTATGAAAATTATATTTCTATGGATAAATACGTAAGTGATTGGGTGACAGACAGTGTTGTGTTAGCAAATAAATGAAGAAATCTGATAATGGTTGGCGATTCAATATCATTGGAATCACTTAAGGTGAGCATGTCTTTTTATATTATACATAATATCTACTAAATACTAGCGTTGCTCTTACGAATAAACTGGTAGCGGGACCGAATAAAATTTATTTACAAAATAACAAAGCCAATGAACAATTTCAGTAGGTACTCCCGGGAGTCGTGAATCTGGTTTAGCATTTATGTCCCGCCGCTGGCCCGGCCGAGTGAGAGCCACTATCGAATTAAGGGCGACAAATATTGCCAATTCAAGAATAATAGCCACTTGTGCATACATTACTCCATTCCATGTGCGTTCCTAAATACTGACAGACATTCGTACATAAGTATCCACAGTTGTTTATTTACAATAATTATACCTACTGACACTTTATCGCACGTTCGATGGGAACCCTACACAAGACTATCTTCTCCTCTGAGAAACGAGCAAATATGCGTGCCACGGCGATTTATTATCACTAATTTAAAATATTTATATAAATCCGTCTGATGTAGGTATATGGTGTCCACCTCGGTAAGTGCTTCTAAATTTGAACACCTGTTATTTATATGGAACCATTATTACGAAACTACATGTGTTTATACATACGACATAGAATTTTTGAAAGAAAAAAGAGATCATAATATTTATTGATTCTGTAAGACACCTTTGTAGATAAACGTGAAGTTTTAGGTGACAGGTATATTGTACCTACGCCTACATTTCTCTAGCAATTTCATTTGGTCTCTACGCGGGGGCGAGACGACTCTATTCGTTTACCAATTACATTTCTAGATTATTTGTCCAGAATTTCTAAGCAGAAATAGATTTAGTAACAATCTTTGGTCGATCGAACCCTGCCCCTCATACACAGTTGCTGCAATTTCTACTGCCACGAGAGAGCTACGAGGTAAATTCTTGATTATAGCATATTTCTGAATTAAAATAAAATTGCAAAGTGATGGGCCTTTCCTATAGTTTGAGATCTAGTAGAACCTACCCAAATATTGCGTCTTATCGTTTTACAAGGGCCTAATGAGCGCGCGGGGCAAGTTTAATGAGCTTAATGAGTTCAGTGACTAAAAAACTGTAAAAATGAGCTACGAAGGAAGAGTTGGGTCATTTATTAACTATATATGTACTGCTTATATTACCTACCCTTAAATGTTCGAAGTATGAATAGATTGTGTGAAAGAAAATATTTGATAGAAGGAAGAGAATGACATGTTACATCGACCTCAATTAATTAGGACTAGGACAGGGCAATGATGATGATGATGAGTGTCGTTTTGTAGAATGGAATACAATGTTCAATGTATGGGATTGACTCTTATTTTGACGTTCATGATGGTATGATAGGCTTAAACGAAATGTCGATCCCATACATTGAAGATTCTATTCTAATCGATTCTAGGAAGCGATGACCGCCGAATTACCACTTGTAAAGGGCTCTGGGACCTTCCCCGATAGCGTGATTATATATGATACTCGCAAATAATGTGGCATTCTACTTTTAAAAGAATTTACGAAATCGGTTCAATAGATTCAGAGATTACCCCCTACAACGCTACAAACACGAAAACATTACCTATTTTAGTTTAAATTACTGAATCAGTAAATAGTAGCCAGAGCTTACTGAAGACGTATTGTGTTGTCAGTGGGCAGACCGAGAAACTTTGCTTTTTAATCTGCACTGACAGCACAGAAGGTCTCTTAATCTTCACCCTTCACACTTTCTTCCCCTTTACATGTTCAGCAGCATGAGTGTGACGCCTCTGGTGTTGTAAATTTCCATAGGCCACGTAACCACTTTCTATCAGGTAACCCGGGTGCTTGTTTGCCATCCCACTTGGATGTATAAAAAAATTTTAAAACTATGTAGCCACAGAAAAAATATTTCTTATATTGTAAATACTTTTGCACATACGGTTTGTAATAAGAATAAACCATCTGTACCTTGAACTGTTTATAAAATGATGGTTTTGTTTTTTTCGACCTCGTTTAAAAGCAGGTGTCTTAGCTATGTGAAGCATGCGAGTATGTTTAATGGAGCGATGCCGGCGTCCTCCATGTCCACTGAATGGTTCTAAGCTTCGGAGGCCATTATAAATAGGCATACCATTATACAGTTTGCACTTGACTGGACAATGAGTAGACCTGCCTGCTCTAGGTTCCTACGTAGTTTGTCTTGGGGAAATAAGTTTCTATAGATATCGATGTCAGTGGCGTTGCATTGTGTATTCTTAACTAAGTACCAACATAATTAGCTCACTATTTAAGGAATTGAGTTACCTTTTATTATACAACACACTTACCTAATAACACAAGTTTTAGGTACCCAAGTGTTGTGGAGGCCAGATGGCAGTCACTTCACGAAAGTCGGCCTTACGATCGAGAGGATGCGAATCCTGGCCATCACACTACTGACGAATTCACTCCTAACACAAGTCATTGAGCTTAGCTGGAGTAATTAGAGGGAATATTAGTAGTAAGAAGATTAGGCCGTCAAGCTGAGCGCCACCATTGTAGCACTGAACGTGTTTGCAATGGTGACCCTCTTTCATGAGACTTTGCCTTCAGCTTTACATCAGGCGAGGTGAAGTCAAATTGACGTGCCATAAACAAGAAAAAACGGTTGCTAACATATTTAAAAAAATCCAGTAAACTTCAAACTTTGCTTAACACAAGAAGATAAACCTCGCATTACCTTGTACTCCATAACTAAATTCACGAACTCATGACCGACACAAACGCCTTGGAGTGGAGCTGTAAATAAACCAACATAATTTTGTGAATAAATAGGAATCTCAAGTGAGGGCTGAATACGTTGCATCGAGGCAAGCGTATTCCATCTTGTGGTCGACGATGGAATATACTTGCCTCGATGCAACGTATTCAGCTATCATCACTGAACAAACAGAAAACTAAACTCAGGCAAAAAACAGTTACAGAACTGAAATAAGTAGTATATCTGTGTAGTTCCACTTGATATTCCTTGTGGTGAAAATTGTGATCCCCGGAACATAGGACATGCAAAAACAGGATACAATGAGAAAGCTGTAGGAGTTGCTATTTCGATTTGCGATAAAATACCTTGGAAGCACGTCCTACCTATCAACCTACCGCCTATAAAAGCCGTAGTTAGGGTGCGTTTCTCTACCGATGACGCGGAGACGAGCGAAGCGGATAGTAGATATGCAGGGACCAATAAAAATGGTCGTAATCCAAGTCTCCTTTCCAATAAACGCCTCCTTGAATAACTTAAAGGTTGTTTAGATTTATTTTCTTGGTGAAGGCTGCTAGAGTATGTATGTGCCTCTGAAAATCAGCAAATCTTATGGTCAAGCGATGTACCTACTTATGTTTAAATAATATACATTAGTGTAATGCAAGTAACATCACAGATACAATCTCATGTATTTATTTCTTACCCAAATAAGCATATTCTATATTAGCTGACCCGCGCAACTTCGTCTGCGTCACCCCGTTTTTGCAACATTTTTCACTTCTGCTCCGCACCTGTTGGTCGTAGCATGATGTTATATACATATAAACCTTCCTCTTTAACCATTCTATCTATTTAAAAAACCGCATCAAAATCCGTTGCGTAGTTTTAAAGATTTAAGCATACAAAGGAACATATGGACAGAGAACGCGACTTTATTTTATACTATGTAGTGATAATATCTGGTACCTAGATTATCTCACAGAATATCTAGCTATTTTAGAGTTTCATCATCGTAAGGCACATTATCATAAGATTAGACGAGATAGGAGTCAAACGCGGGTCTATCAAGCAATCAATTAGCCTATCGCAGTCCACTCCTGGACATAACCTTCTCCCAATGTGCGCCATTTTCCCCGATCTTCGGCCTTCCGCATCTAGTCTATCCTAGTCATGTCAACAGTCCATCTGGCTGGGGGTCGTCCTGCCTTTCATTTGCCTTCTCGTAAATTCCACTCTTGAACTCGTTTTCTCCAACTGCCATCGTTCTTTCGACAGATGTAGCCAACCCACTGCCACTTCAGCTTGCATATTCTGCGAGCTATGTCAATAACTTTAGTCTTTTGTCAGATGACCTCGTTCAAGCAATCGCTTCACGGATGATATCGAAGTTCTGCCGCATCTTAGTTAGACTAGAAAGTCGACCCCAACTGAGTTGTAAATACGCTCAAAGAATGAGGAAGACCTCGTTCGCGCGGGTCTATCAACAAAAAAATAGAATCACTGACAACCATTCCATTGAAGGATTTAGTGTTAGGTTTCCTAAAAGTATTAATCTAATAAGATACTATACTGTGCATATAGTGTGTATCTTACAGTGTAACAGCACTAAAACAAAACACACAACATGGCAATTGAAAAAAGTGGTCGTGAGTTTTTATGACCGTATGCTCCTCTCTCAAGCTCTACCAATTGCATTACAAACATGGCACTAAATGTAAATGTATCTTCGGACTTCATATGTGCTATTTCGTAACCTAGATAATAAACATACGAGCCGTCTATAGTAGACGAGTAGTTATCGCAGTTTTTTGTAGTAGTGGTATCAATTAAACATTAAAGAAATTGTGGAAAATAGTTCAGCTTTAGTCGCGATTAGCCAGCACTTTTGCAATGATTTTCTGATCATTCTTCATTTCTAAAGGCTAGTCGCATATAATATAAAACATAGTTTATTATTGTGATAAATGATCATAGGTATATAGTATATATAGAACAAAGGAGCATTTTGCCATAGACTTGCAAGTCATGATTTGTAAGGTAGGTAATCAAGGAGCGATACACTTTTGTTCGTGAATCGAATCATTCATCATATATCTGAGTATTCTGTAACCTCTGCTTTAGTAAGCTTTTAACATACATACTTGCGTACATTACACTCACGCCTGTATAGTAATATCCAGTATATCCTCAATTCTGGACCCGGATTCCAATAATTGTCCACATTATCAAAACATAGACACTGCAAAAAAAGTGACATTTATTCTTAGAGTTTACTGCTACTCTGTTAAAGCAGCTTGTAGAGTGAATGAACTCTATGTAATGAACTCTTTTCGTTTGATTTTTACTTTTTATACCACTTAGGTGGCAGACAAACACACGGCTCACCAGATGGAAAATAGTTACTGTGGTTTATGGACGTTTGCAACACCAGGGGTGTCACATTCGAGTTAGGTACCGACCATATAGAGAAGGGGGGGAAGGGGGGAGGGTAGAGGGCTAAGAGTATCTCTATACTGTCATAGCAGTAGACAAAAAAGAATTTAAATCGATAAAGTATAAAAATTAATGGCATTTTTGACAGTGTCTGTGGTTTGACAATGGTTGACAATAATCGGAGTCCTGGCAGAGTGTGACTCTGTTGTATCAACTGGGTATTTTATAAGACTAGATATATGTTTGTGTGCTATTTCCAATCCATCTACCTGTACGTGTTTGTTCAAGCATTGCAACAAATTCTTGAATCGATTATGTGTCTAAAAGTTTATGATTAGACTTCAAAACTATGGCCCGAAGCTGCTGTCTGACGGACTTCGGAGAGATAACAATTTTACCTGTCATGCGCGGGTAAAAGCTAGTTGTCTATTTTCTAATGTCGTATTTGTTTGGATGTAGTTATAGATAAACGTATCTAGAAACCGATTATTTACTCATTAATGATTTCTCTAAATAAGTCCATAGCGTGTTTTCTGACCAATTTTGATAGTTAAGTTTTTATGTGATTAATCATATTACCTGACGTTAAAGGGTCACCATAGCTCAATGACAATTCCATAGCTTAATGTCTTAACTCATAACTATTCTATCGGTTTTAATGAAAAGCTAACAGGTTTTTTTCAGCAAACAGCACCAAAATAGTACTTGTATACGTATTCAAGGGTTATTTATTAATATCGTGAAAGTTTTTTTAGAGGAGGTTAATTAAAATAACTTTCGAAATAAGTAGCAAATTAATAGTGGCCTAAGTTTAGGATGGTAGCTAATGTTTTATGCTAACTTAATTTTCGAATCTATAACTTTCTCCAAAATTCGTTGCTGGGAGAATTTCATAAGCATATATTCAATCTATAATATATTATGTATATATTTACAAAAAAAAATGTATCTAAGTATGTTTATCCGCATTCTAGAACCGGTAACACAAGCTAGTTAAGCTATACTTACCATGGGTCTAGATAGCGTTGTGTAGATTGTCCTAAAATATTTATTTTATTTATATTCATTTTTTTTAAATATTGAATAAAAGAGTCGAGCCCAGACACTACCAAAATTGAACAAAAATACGCCCTATGTTAAGTGGGTCAAAATATGTCACTTATTTATGTAAAAAATTACACTGGCTATGACTATTCGCAACGCAAATTGTAGAAAGTAAGCATATAAGAAAATTATCTGTTCAAAATTCCACGTCACTCTTTACAAAATACAAACAAACTAACAAAGTAACCAATAGGTTACCAACCAACCAATAGGTTTCTTTTAGTAACACACCATAAGCAATAGCTTACGGTGTGTTACTAAAAGAAAGAAAGAAAAGAAAGAAAGTTGGGAATCAGCGCAAAATTCTTTCTTTGTTTTTTTCTTTCTTTCTTTCTAAAAGTGTGCGCTAGGTATAAGCTAAGTACCTATCTATTCATTCAATATACACTATTTACATAAACCTTTAATAAACTTTATGTCCATACAAACCATTAGCTGCGAGCTTTCGAATTAAAATGGACATGAAGATTAACGACCTAGAGATTTTATTACATAATCAGCTTTCACTATATAAGACCTGACCACGAACAGTTTTAAATAGGCAGGTAGGTATTTCATTGTGGAGCTGTAGATATAACCATGGAATTCTATAAGTATCGGTGTGTATGAAAATATGTTGAGGAAGGGA
Organism: Pelosia muscerda; assembly: GCA_963691645.1. Classification (NCBI taxonomy): domain Eukaryota; kingdom Metazoa; phylum Arthropoda; class Insecta; order Lepidoptera; family Erebidae; genus Pelosia; species Pelosia muscerda. The sequence continues at coordinate 15,585,361 of OY829100.1, forward strand.
GATATCACATGAGCAATCTTCAAGACCGCTACAGAGCGAGAGAGCTAGAGTCGCTCTATAGCGGCCCTGAAGGTACCTCGTGTTTTCTATTTTTTATTTATTTAGGACACGTCAATTTGTCTTCACCCCGCCTGATGATAAGATCCAGGCAAAGTCTAAGAAAGAGGGTCACCATTACAAATACGTAAAGTGTTACAATGGTGGCACTCAGCTTGACGGCCTCATCAGATGCTTTTTCACGCCCCGCTTAAAGGACCCGGGACTGTAGGTAGAAGAAAACACGTGAGCTGATAGTCCGCACGGTATGCGTGTGACATTTAAGCGCTGGTAGAGGCGAAACACGAGTTAAGATTTGTTCTTTGCACTTGTGGAATATTGCACATACGAAATCATTATCTCCTCGGGTAAGAAGTCTTTTTCCTTGCTTTGAGGAATGCAGTTTGGCATATCTTTCCATAACTATTAGTGATATTTTGCTATTGCTATTGTTGGGATTAAACCGTGGGTGTGTAAAACTCTCCCCTAATATATTTTCTTGTAATGGATTTCCGACATGTAACACTTACTTCAATATCTTGTATGCGCATTTACAATAAATATAGGTGCATTTTCTTTGATGTATGAAGTATATTTTGTTTATAATGTAAATAAAGCGCAGTTGTAAGGCCAGCGATCGCAGCGATGCGTTGTTCAGTGCGGGTGATTTACGAGAATGTTTTAAATTATAGCGATACGCTGACCAGGTGGCTACGTACATACGTACTACGCATGAAATGTATTCAAAGACTTCGAAGTTCACTGGAAATTCCTTTTATAACTACTGATATAATATTATTTTAGAAGATTCTTATTTTGACAAAACAAACATAATCAAATGACAAAGTTAGCATGAATAATCAAATATGTACTTTTATTTCTGCCTAGTGTAGCCTAGTGGTATGGGTGATGGACTGCTGAGACTTAGCACGAAATACTATCGAATTCGTAATGTAAAGGTATCGACAGAACGGAGCATTGCGATTGGCGGGCTACACACGCACACAGGTTCACAAAAGGCAGACTGCCAATCACAATGCTCCGTTCTCTCGAAACGTTTACATTACGAATTCGATAGGAGATCATGCTAGTGCGTTCGATTTCAATCCCAGGTTTCCCATGTTCCCAGGTTCGATCCCAGGTTTACCATGGCGCACATCAATGACTTTTCGATACATTTCGAAGTTATGTGTGTATTTATCGCAGGTTTATAAGTGCCCGGTTAATGGCAATAGGCTCGCCACCTATTACATTGGGACCTAAACATAAACTTTCGAAATGCGGCTGCTAACCTCTGCCTACCCCTTCGGGGATATAGGCGTGACTTAATGTATGTTATGTACTTTTATTTGTTAAACATTACGTTGAAAGTTTCCAGCTAGATGCGCATGTTAAAGGATGTGACTAAAAATCCCAACCGTTTTTTAAATAATTAAGAGCCGGTTTTGGTTTGGTCCTTTCCTGAAAATAGCTTGGGTTTTTCGTATTTTGTACGCTCGACCACACAGGTATTATGTAGATACATACTTACTTTGATATAAAACAATACCTACCTACACTTCACAGCCTCTGTGCCGTGGCAGTAGTGAACGCAACTGCTACGCTGCTGGGCACGGGTTCGATCCCCATTTAGTGCAAATATTTATATGTAGGAATATGGCTATTTGCACTGATCTGGTCGTGCCTCGAAGAGCACGTTATGCCGTCGATCCCGGTTGTTATACAAACATCTATGGCAGTCATTACGGGTAATTGGTGCCCTAAAAAGCAACAACTGATCCAAGTAGAGTACCTACTTCGATATCACCTATACACATTGGTTGTGGAGGTCAGATGGCAGTTGCGTCACGGAAAATATCGAAGTTCAGCCGCAACGCAGTTAGACTGGAATAGCGGACCTCGGAATCAGCGGTGACAGCTTCGGATGCGACCGGGATTAACGCAAGGGTGATGATGATGATGATGTATACCTACACTTAAGTTTCTGATATTGTGTTTCGATTGTCTTTACCACCTTCTGAAACAGTTTTGTAGGGAAAGTGTATTTTTATCATCATGCCTAACAGGTAGGCCATTTATTTAGCATTTTGAAAAGTCTATAGGTACTTAACATAAATATTCAATAACTACAGTGAGAGATTTCTAGGCTCATGATCTAGATTCTAGAATAATAAACAAATATGTAATCTGATGAATCGCGACATAGTGTATTTTAATCTGCTCATATAGGTACATTCTTGTTTCTATCTAGATCATATGCGTTTAAGCAGTGGCGTAGCTAGGTAACCAAGGGCCCTGGGGCAAATTAAGAAATGGGGCCCCACTGCTATACAAACTGTATACTTAATGTGCAACTATATGAAATAAAAATATAGAAATGTACAAATACTTTAAAAATGCTAGGCTACTTAAGCTTTTTTTGTGCACTGCAGGGCAGGTAATAAAAATATTAAACAGTTACAACATAAATTATATTTACTACTTAGTGTGGGTTTGGCTTATAAAACGAAATAGAGATGGCGTTATACAAGGGGAATAGACTAAGGTTTCTTAGATAAAGGTCGGTTCTACCAACTGTACTAACTTTAGTTTTTGCAAAAGTATCAATAACTATGTTTAAATCCAAGGTTGATGCGGTTTTGTTTGTAACCCTCGACGTAAAAACGACGGGGTGTTATAAGCTTCACGTGTCTGTGTGTGTGTGTTTGTGGCATCGTAGCTACCGAATGGCTGAACCGATTTTGATGTAGTTTGTTTTGTTTAAAAGCTGAATTAGTAGGAAGTGTTCTTAGCTAGGTTTGATGAAAATTGATCCAAGATGGTCGTCGCTACGAAATGGTGGACTACATATTTTTCCTCAATATGGATGTCAAATGAAAGGTTTTGACGAGTAGAATACGAATAGAATACTTTCATGTCAAATTTCAAATCCAAGATGGCCGCCACCAACAAATAGCGAATTACCTTCTAAGTTTACTAGTCCGTCAATATGGGTATAAAATGAAAGGGCTTGACAAGAACAATTTAAAAAGTATAAAATAAAAATTAAATTAAAAATTTTAAGAACCCCCGAAACAAATAATAAATAATTCATGCGTTGTCATGTCGGGGGACCTTGGATCGTTTCAAAAACACGTGGGAGTGCATTACCAGTACCGTTTTACGAAAAAGACGCGTTTATTGCTTCTTAATTTATTAGACAGCTCGTCAGAAGATGATACTGATTTTGAATATGACGCAGGTCTAGCTTCATTGACTCAAACGCCAAAAATTTGGATAGAACGCCATATAAGGCTTAAAAAGGACCGAGGCGAATTTAATATCATCCATGATTTACCCGTCTATTCCACCTAGTTACAAACAGCCAACTAGGAGTTATAGGTTTTGACCATAACGACATTATTTACCAGTGCTTTTGCTACTGGCTAGGAATATTTAAGAAATGCAGGAAAATAAATAATGTCATTAAGGTCGAGAATTGCTTGTGCATCTTTTTCTGAATTGTCATAGCGTCTATACTATGAAAAACACATGCATCCAATTTTCGACCGTAAGGACATTATTTATTTTTAAATATGATGCATTATCTATATGTTTGTCTGTCCATATTTTTGTATACGCAGATAATAAGCTCACCATCTTTCCATATATGTCGGTGCTCACAGATACTCTACGATAAAATATATCTTATCTGTGTAGTGTGTGGTAGCTCATACAATTTATATAGAGAGCGATATTGAAAGATATATATCTGCTCCGATATAGATATATACTGTATCTGTGTAATGCGTCACACCCCTAACTTTGGAATGTCTCTCAACTGAGTTGTCATGATTAAAGTAGGGCTGCGTCCAATTTCTAAAAGTTCAGTTCGATCGATATTTCTGGCAAGGATTCGAGGGCCCCCCTGAGCTTGAGGGCCCCGGGGCACTGCCCCGCCTAGCCCCTTGGTAGCTACGCCACTGCGTTTAAGACCTAAAATCCTATAGCGGCTATACTAGGACGAATACACACATTGCCTACGTCTGCCGTTGACGAACTTTTCAGTTAAAAAGATGACCAAGGCCGCTCTGTTTGATATAAAATGAAAGTAATTAGGTATTAGTTTAGTGTAAATACTTCTTAGTCTTTATACATATAATATAACTTAATCTCACGCCTATATCCCCGGCAGAGGTGTTAGCAACCCCATTTCGCCAGTTCATATTTAGGTTCCAATGCAATAGGTGGCAACACACATAACTTGGAAAAGCATCGAAAAGTCATTGGTGTGTGCCATGGTAAAACCTGGGATCGAAGCCAAGACCTCGTCTCAGCAGTCCATTACCTATACCACTTGGCTAGCTTTATACATATGGTACTAGGTATTATGAACTAGAAATGAATTTTATTTATCAATGAAACCCCTAAGATCATTAATCATTACCTAGTCATTAGCAGCAACGTCGAGTTGGAAGCACTCATTACTAAGAAAATAAATATGTATTAGTATACGTACATAACCTAAATAGCTATCAATTTTAGGAGATAAACAGATACCTACACTAAATTTAATAGGCTAGTGGTCAAACTTCTGTTTTGTGTAAGTAATGATTAGGTAGGTACTTATAACAATAACAATATTGTCTTATATAACATTCAGTTTATATTCCACTCATTATCGTGATATAGATATTTACATGTGTAATATCCGACAGACTGTTTGCATGGTATGAATACACTACACGTACAAATTTCCCTTCGGTGGCTGTCGGCAGCCGGCCAGGGAGTTGTACATACCGCGACATAAATTATTTATACCTACACCGATAGTTTACCATCGTGATAGAATTAACGAGTGTATGTTCCATGTATAACATTCAAGTCAAACAATCGATTAGTGAACACTAAACTGACCCAAATTTCATAATCAACTTTTGTTAAATTCGGAAACTATTTGAAAGTACTTTGTGGGTATGTTTGGGTATAATGTTTAGTAGTGTGTTTAGCAATAAAAACCACGTGTTGTATTGTTGATATAGAAGGGCCGCGGCCCGTGATCAATGTTTTAGCTGATTGGTTTTTCTTTTACTTAGTACCTAACAAAAAATTAATACCAACCGCTTGCTGACCTTTTTGTGCCTGTTTAGGTTGTTATTTATTATAATCATGTATTATTTTTCTTTAATTACCCTTATTACTATTTAGTTTGATAAAAACTACCTATGTGCTTCTCAATCTTTTAAATTGCAGTCCACTGCAGGTAATAAGTTTGTCCAGTTTTGTACCGTAGCACCCATCTACCTCACTTTGCATTCGACATTGCATTCAGTCATTCATTCAGTCTACGTGTAGTAGTAGTATTAATATGCATATTGGGGTCCTGGGTATAATTAGCCTGCTCCTTGACACATGAACAAATCAAGATGAAGAACAGAGGCACTAGGAGACGAAGATTTTTAGAATAACTTGAAGGTGAAGTGAAGTGGTGAAGAAAGGCAAAAGCGACTCTAATGGTCAAGTAAAGGCAAAATTATTTGGCGTTTTCTACACACTAAAACACATTACACAAACACAAGTAGTAGGTAAGTAGCTGAAAAAGATTGTGTTCCAAAATGTAATAGTGGGGCATACCGATTTATTTGTACTTAGTAAGTCTAAGCATACCTAAATATAACTTGTTCACACAGAGTGCGTTACGTTCAGTAAATCCACTCCATAAACTGACTACGAAGGGTTTACTTTAGACGAGAAATCGCACTTTATATGGATATAACTTTAATGGGGCAATGACTCGACACTTCAGTTTCGTATTGTTCACTCGTGGTACTTTCCGAACAATGGTGGTAGCACTTGAGTTTTTAAGGAATTAACAGGACGCTCTCGATTTGAGTGGTCTGGGGGGCTTTCAGCCCTTTATTCATTATGAAGTGACGTAAGAATAATTAGGGGCTCAAAAAATGACGAATTTTCACAAAATTGATAGTAGATTGGTCACGTCGGGGATGGTGTGTCATGTACCAAGGTATATAGTTGAGTATAATTGGTGTAATGTTTAGGAATTGGAACCGAGGCGTGAAAAAGCATCTGATGAGGCCGTGAAGCTGAACGCCACCATTGTTATATTTTACGTGTTTTTAATGATGACCCTTTTTTCCTGAGACTTTGTCTTCAGCTTACCATCAGGCGAAGTGCAAAGAGTGTTCAAAACTGTAAATCTTTGAGAAAGTCACAAGGCGAAACCGTAGTTATTATAGTAAATACTTAGCGTATAATAATAAATATCGTGGAGAAGTATAAGTATGTTATCAATAATGTATAACAATAAGTTTTTTGGTATTTGGTATTTGTGTATAAAGTTTGAATAAATAAATAAGATTAGATACCTATTTAAACACCATAGATTTTTGAAGTGAAAACAACTTCAGGTGCATTTGTAGGTGCACTTCCCTTTGAACACGTTTTTGTGAACTTTTTACATAGACTGTGTTCGCTTCAGGTCGGCACTACCTCAATTAAGTCTATTTAAGTCATTATTTATCGCTTTAAATGATGATTACGTACTAAAATTAAAACAAGTGGCAATATTCTGACATTTCTAAATTAGTAGTAATGCCACTACGCCCACTGCTACTCATATGTGTGTAGACGGAGAAAGAATCCTCACCACCCCATCTCATCCGAAGGGTCTTGAAAGAGGCAACTAACAGAAAACGCAGATGATAGCTCTACGAGAGAAGGAAAACTCAAAATAAAAGCTGAACCAACGCGTCTGGCCAGCCTGAAAACAGTAGTACTTTTATATAATCTGGGTCAAAGTCTCAACGTTAGGAGAGGCCTATGTTCAGCAGCTAATTGATTGATTGACCTGCTACTTGTCACAAACTTGTAGTCATGCATGCAATAATGAAGTGATTCTATTAGAACATTACAACTTGACATTCGTATTTTCATATATTCTCTTACACAGACACAGCAAAGATATTAACTTCACTCAGGAACTCGATAGTAACATAACAATAACATAATACAACTTCCTCACAAAATAAAAGTAAAAATAAGACCGATGTTTGGGCGGGTAATATCAGAATATCTTCGGTAATACTGGTTTCGTATAAAATCAAATATCTATAAAGGTACGTATAGACGCCTTAGGGACGATGTTAGAATGGCGGGAAAGATTGGAAATGCCACAAAATCACACGAGCGATCAAACAAGATCTCTGAAAAATCATTGGAAAACCCTTTTGTTGCCTTCTTGAAACTATGTAATAATAGGATAGTGAGAAACCGAAGGGTCAGCTTAAGTTAGTTTTTCTAGAGCAGGTAGCCACAGAAGAAATTTAACTTACCCGCAATAATAAGCGACTTGTGTAGGTAAATGATTTTATCAATCTAATGTGAAAATTCTTATTGAAATTCACTACCTAAGTTAAGAATGTGTAAACTGTAATTAGAATGCGTTAATTTTAGCCAAAATAAATGTGATTTATGAATCAAATTACTAGAAGACAAACTATAGTAGGTACTTAAGGGTAAGGCAAATAGGTTCCCATATAACTAAATTGAAATGGAGCTGAGTAGGGTTGGAGGTGATGATGCAAGACTGTGCCGATTTCTCTCGGCATGGGCGTTACGAGGAATAACATCAATTACGTGATGTTAAAATATAGATAGCCGCAGAGGGATGGGATACGAGCCAATACAATCAATTGGCTAAAAAAATTAACTCAATATGTTTTTAGAATATTTCCCCATATGAATTACCCAACACATAAGTATGGTAACGATATTTGATCGTTATTTCAGCTGTACAAAAATGTCGGATAATTTTTGTATTATGGTAGCGTATGCCGTTTTTGTATTACAAATTCGCTGTTGACATACATACATATATAAACTCACGCCTATATCCCCGAAGGGGTAGGCAGAGGTGCTAGCACCCATATTTCGCCAGTTTATGTTTAGGTCCCAATGTAATAGGTGGCGAGCCTATTGCCATTAACCGAGCTCTTTATAAACCTGCGATGAATACACACATAACTTCGAAAAGTCATTGGTGTGTGCTATGGTAAGACCAAGATTCGAACCCGAGACCTCGTCTCAGCAGTCCGTTACCCATACCACTATGCTACCGCGGTCCTTTCGCTTTGAACCCTGTTCAATATTGAAAGTTCCTTATATGTATACAATTGTTTACCTAGCTCTCGGTTCGTTTACACCGAGGCTAATGCGAATTCTCTATCGCGATAGGATGATTTCTGTATTTGCCACATTTCCGTGTTCCTTGGGGCGCGATGCCGACGGACTGCGATTTTCCTTCGGTTCTAGTAATGGAAGAGATGAGATTTCTGAGCCATTATACTCGCTCAGTTGTTTATTGTTTTACTACCTAACTTCTGATGCCCTATTCAAGTAGATTTTCTTTATTGGTGTCTTTTTATTTGTGTAGTTTTGGAATTGGACTTATAATTGCTTCTAAATTGTAATTTATAGATCAACGTTTTGTAGTTAGTCCGAAATATAATTCTGCTTTATTTTGTTCGTTTCGTTTGTTCTTAGAAGTATCTAGGTAAAAGTAGTGCGATTGTGGAAAAATTTACATTGTATATAGGCGATCTATTTCTAGATTTGAATATAGTAGTGATAGTTTCTGTAAGCACCCAGGCTTGTCAATAGGTCTCCGTTACAAATATTATATTTTTTTATACTAGTGAGCTGGCAGACAAGCACACGCCCTGATGGAAAGTGGTCATCGTGGCTTAAGAACGTTTGCAAAACCGAGGCTCACACTCGCGTTGCCGACCCTGTAGAAACCTTATAATGCCTTTCTTGAAGAACCCCATATTGTAGTTACTTTTTATTAATTTATTTTGTTTAATTATGTTAGTCGTAGTTATTAATTAGTATAACATTATAAACACTTTGCTACTATTTCACCTTCTGATTGTTCGTAGAATAAATAAATAGAAAACCACAACATAAATATCACAAAATAAATAATATTAGTTAAAGATTTCCGAGTAATATTATAAAGTGTATAAGTCAGTATGGAAGGATGTATTATTACGTAGGTACTTATAATTTAACGTACTATAATAACGGTTCAACGATACGATTGTAATTCGCAACAGAGATGGCTCGTATTCTGGATGAATCGAACTTATCTATTGTATCCTCAATAAGTTAGACCCTTTGACAAATTATTTTACAAGTGAGAAATGGGGTTAGCCGCGATTCCTTCCTGTCTCGATTCTTCCGATTTTTTAGGCTTGTATAGATAATAGCGATTACATAGATTAATATATATATACTAGCGAGGCGACTAGCTCGAGACATCTATATAAAAAAGAGGTGTATAACTGTACTCTTGTAAACAATTATGAATATAGAAGAAGTAAGTGGAAACATCTAGTCTCTGGTTACTATAATGTCCAGCAACTTTTATCGTAGACTATAAAAAAAATAGAAACATTTTTTTCGAATTTCTTCGGTTCATCCATTGGGGATTAAATTACACAAGCAAACAGCTCTATTTGCTTAGTGTTGGGTTTCCGTTGCTGAGTACAAACCCTCGGAAAGAATCCCTACAGAGGGAAATAGTGTCAGTACTGTCATGAGTGATATGTCTTGTTTGGCGAGCTTTGCTACTGTGAGTCTAAATAGCTAGGTATGTAAAAATAATTCCGCTTTTTTCTCAGTCACACTTTAAATTGAGAACAAGGTAGGTAAGTACTTTATCAATTTCATTCATGTAAGCTTTTTGTTCAATTGACTGCGAAATGAATTAGGTACTAAAATACTGGCAGGTTTTGTGCGAGTGTAGCCTAGTTTTTAAAAAAAATAAATGGGTATCCTTGGGCCTAGACAAAATGCATTCGCTCCGAAGCTACATTCGAAATTTTTTTCGAATGTAGCCTCGGAGCGAATGCGGAGCGAATCACATTTTCATCACTCTGAAAATGGTGGTATCCCCCATCCCCCTCTCCCATTATAAAATATATTTTGTTATAAAGTAGGTACTTAACAAGAAAAATGGTTCCGTATTATGTATACTGTATAGCTGTCCTCTTTGAACGTTATGAATATTATAATTGACCGTTACGGACAAAATAGTGTGGTCACGTCTCTCTGTCATTTAGCGCCTTCTAATATAGGAGGCATGTCAATAAAAAAATAAGGAAGTATATCTGAACCGTAGGAGCTGTACGTGTGTGGTATTCATTTATTCATTCGTAATTTCATGGACTGGCCCAATTTTAGCAGAAATTTTTTACTGTTAGACATTACAACCACCCGCCAGAAATTTTGTGGTGGAGAGAAAGTTCATGTGATATGATTTATGAGCTGAATGGATTTACTTCAATGGTCATCAAGTAAATAATAAAAACTTATTATACCTATGCCATATATTGCCGCTTCGCTTCTATGCCGCTAAACTGTACCTAAGGATGAAATGTTGATAGCCAACGCGTGGCGAATTATATTACTTTGGGGCTAAGCCAACCTTCCCTGCAGGATCGGTAGACCTGCTGATTGAGAAAAGAGGCTCTGTGCAGGCAATTTCGCTTCGCACGATAAAATTGGATGCAAAGCGAAGGTGTCGGGTGCTATCAGAAAATTGTGGAATTGCTAAGACGATTCTTAGAATTATCCCCAAGACTTCAGATGATGATAATTTCATGTCACGGATACCAAATACTAATAGGCGAAATTAATAAAATTTGAATACTGAAGCGTTATTTAGGTATAAATATCCGGTACATGATTCAAATTTCGATTATCCTCATAGAAACATTTCATAAATGAGTGGTAACTTATAACCGAAGTATTAAGTATATACCATGTCCGCAATGCTGTTCAGTTCATGGTATATAAGTATCATCAACTTAATGCTGCGAATATGGGTCTGAAGGCTGAACCAGCAAATTCAGCCTCGATCTGAACTTAATCTTCCAAATGTCTGAAATCTGAAATATGTTCTAATTTGAATGTTTATAGGAGACAACTCAGGCGTGTCGTGGTTCCTATTTAAAAGAATCAATCTGTTGGATGGAACGGTTAAACGAATTCGTAATACATTTCATAAATTCTTGTAATACTTAGGTAATGTAGGCAAGTTCAAGCGCTAGATATAGGTAATTCGCTTTGGTGTATTTAGAATTCTTTTTTGTTTCCTTACTAACGATTATGTAGAAATTCGTGCCAACCACTTTCTAAATCACTATCACAGTCAAAATATATCAGGTTATTCGCCTTTCTGGATTCCCCCAATGTTAATAATGTAATAATACCGAAAAATTATCAGCCTTTTATTGATCTATTTTAGACGTTTGATACAATACAGATTAGAATTGATTATTTTGAATCGTGTTTGTATACAGGATTATCATGATAAAATGATATGATAGTAATCTGTTGGCATTATGTCTGTCAATGGTCTCATTAACATACTCGTTGATGCCCAAGCCGTGTGTAATCGAGGAGTAATAGCCGGAAAGCGAACCCCGAAGATTTTGAGACTCAATAACATTAACATGTTCTGGTATAAAAAAATCAACTGTCGCTCTTGTTAAAAGAAAAAAAATAATTGGAGGTTCGGTCGATATTTTATTCATATAAGAAAAGTTATTGTGTTGCTAAACTTGTAAGTCATACCTATTAAGTAATTGGGCCTCAGGCGCTACAGATCGCAGAAATCCCACGGGAGATGGAGGTTGATTAACTACGAAAGTGATAAGTATCACAGTGAAAAAAATAATGTCCTTTGCTATACGATTTATAACAAATTGAAGGAATTGTTGCTTTCACTGTTAAATCGATCGGGATATTTACCATGTTTGTTAATTTCTTCGTGTAACCGATATTTCGGCGCTGTTGCAAGCGCCATGTACACGGTGTACACCATGAATTTGTAAATGCCCATGTCAATCTAAAATCATAAATTGTTGCTTTATTCAATTATTTATCGATTTGATATCTAAACTACCCACACGAACCAGACCCACCTATAATATAGGGAAATTAATGTTTGTATCTGAATATTTTAAATACATATCATTTTTGAGGTAGGTAGATAACGCACCTGTGAAGAGAGAACAAATGCTTTATCGTCGAAGACGTGGTGAGGTCGAATATTTTCATCCATTTGCACGCACATTCCCGTCGTACACTAAAATATGTCAAATTTATTTTCCATATTCTTGCATATAATTTATTGATAAAATATTCGCTTGTAAATAGATCACGCTGAAATGTAACTAACCTGCCTACCTATATGGTAGGTAAGGATTACATACGGTTATTTCAGAAGCTGTATTTTTCTATCAAGCACGTTTTCAGTTTTCCTGCAACTCAATGTTGTTACTATTTTTTATTTTTGATATTTTTGTGACAACAACTTGTGCAACCTGGCCAAAACGTTAAGCAAATCAAAAGGTAAGTTATTGTAATTGTTACGCGTTACTGGTTACGCTAACGAAGTTATCTACTTCGTCCTTGCTTGCCCAATCGTGTTATCCAACTCAGAACCCTGTACGTAACCTCAAAGCCAGCCCTCTTGTATTTTTACTCTACCAAAGAACTTCATTTATTTAAATTAAAAAAGTCATTACTTTGATTATTTATTTTCGATTGAAGTTATTTAAATCCAACCATTAAAGTGGAAAAACAAATAAAGTTCCTGAGTTTGATTAGATGATGTTGACATTCAAGGTTCGACCGTCGTTAAAACAGTAGTAAAGTCAGTTAGAAGATGGGGTATTTTAAAGCTTTTAAGGGATCGGCGAGGCCTTGCGCACAGTGCCCACGCTGTAGCTATTTGATTTATGAAATCCTCACGATATACCTTAAAGTCAGGTACTTAAAACTCCCAATTAGTTTCAAGTAATTGAGTACACCTATCTAAAAAGGTGAATTTTGTAAGAAATCTTAAAAATCTTGTTGAATTTTATAGATAAAATATTTTTTTTTTGCGGAACTAAATACAGTTTGGAATTTCTAACTGCAATAACAATAAGATGGGAAACGATCGTCTCTTGCGCGTTGCATTTACCGTAGGTACCTACCTACGAATTTTAAATAACGAATACCTATACTTTGTAAAATATAGCTTGGGTCCTATGACAGATGTCAAAATTAGGTTCATAGGGATGTCCGAAATTCGATGAAAATATCGATACTACCAGCTATTATTTCATAATCATAATCATATTGATGCATGTTACATATAATTAGGTTTAATTTAACTGTATGTATGTATTTAATTGAAATGAGAACAGAATATACGTAGCATACAAGGCGTTGGCACTCGTACTGATGAGTGGAAGTTCATATCGAACAAGATGTTGGCACGTGTATCTTATGCCTATATCGTGGCCCAAGAGCTAAACGCGGCGTGTCTTCTTACAAAATCCAAAAACAGGTTCAGGGCGTTGATGGATTGAATGTAGGATTTTATTTAGGTACTCAATATTATTTAGGATCAAGTATATTGAAATATAAATATTATTATGATATAAAAATACCTAAGCAATAAGATTAAATTCTAATTATTTTTTCTTATATTAATTTCAATTTTAAATTAAGCTTTATTCAAAATATAGATAGTTCATAGTATGTGGTCACGATGATTCATCGCCCATCACTAATTAGCTCGGTATGCCCATAAAGTATGACATTGACAGCTACTACATTCAATAATAGAAAATTCAAGACTTCATGTGCGGGATTTCACTGACAGCTGTCATAGGACCCAAGCTACATTTTACAAAGTATAACACTTGAATAGGTGTACGTGGAGCGGAGCGAGGTATTTATCGCCAATTTGGATTGCACCAAAATTATTCCATAGCAGCAGCATTTTTTGGCTCAATTCGAATTGGTGTCAGTTACCTATTCCAATTGATGCGCCAATTAGAAAACCCCATGTTTCAAGTTTGCCAAATTTTAGAAGCCGTGAAGTGTTATGCTGCAATTGTAATATTTGCAGTCTTGCTTGTCACGAAAGTAATTTGAGCAGCCACTTAACTGGACCAAAAGTTTTCATAAAAATAAAGCCGATTGAAGCAATTATGATCACAATTTATTATAATGAGAATCTCTAATTACCCGACTTGCAATCTTCTTAAATTAAATTTTTAGGGAATCTGGGTAGGTTGTGGTGAAATGAATCTTTCAAATGAGAATTACAGCAGAGATTTTGTTTTAGGTATATTATAATGAACAATGTTTAAAGTAATGATAAAAAACAGGTGATTTACAATTTATTATTATTTCAAGAAGATGAGGCCGGACGGATGAATCACCCGCGAAATTAGTGAGCTACTTCATTCATTTCCCCATCTCTACTCTTGGGGAGAGTCTGGTTCATTCAGCTATCACGGTTTGAGGGGGACCTTTTTGTTCAGCTCGCAATCTGGTCCACCATCAAATTTCTTGAGTTACAATTTAAATAAAGTACAGTCCCATGACTCCGGACTCGTGGTCACACCAGGTTATCACACCCAGTATGACTATCAGGAATTTTCTTCTTAGTCACACCGCCTTTAATACAACACCTTTTATTATCACTTGTCATTATCAAGTAGTGCTGGTATGTGTGTTTAGATTGGAAAAAAAGTGAATGCTCAGACGGGCCTTATAACGGCGACCTCAGTCGAACTCAGCCCATTAACTTTAATACATCATTAAAAAAACATATTAAATGTATTAACTTGTCCACTGAGATTTTAAAACTACCCATACTTCAATTATTGCCCTATATACAATTTACAAAAATGTTTGCAAATAATTTAGTAGGTACTAATCTACTTATGACGTAGGAAAGCTCCCTTCTTTGTGCCTTATTGGATAAAAAAGATATTGTAATGAAGAAAAGGAACCACGTCTTGTAATACTCGGTCTACATCAATCCGCACATTATGTAACTATTCCCAACACCGGCACACCTCTGACACCTCTTCGACCTATATTTTTCCGCAGTAGATACTTCGACGCCAGCTTCCGTCGGATTAGCCTTATTTACACTGCGATTTCCATCTTTTCTCTTTTGAAAGGCGTTGCGGAAGTGCCGATAACCTAAAAAAAGGCGCTAAAATTCTTTAGATTTACGTAGTCAGAAATTATTTTTATTGTAGTATTTTCGTAAAATATCGTACCTAAAGGGTGGGCCTCGTTCTTGTAAACGTGAAAATAAACCAATTTAACTAATTTATCATGATCATCCTTCAGTTAGTTCTGATCGCATTCGAAACCTTCACCTCGGAGTCTGGGTTCCGCATATTTTTATTCAATTGAGTTACTTATATGACCTTTATGGTATTTTATTTCGAAATTTTTATTAAAAATTGCGGTTTTGGCAGCGTCAGCGTCGTCAGGGTTGTTCACATTAATTTGTATTCAATCTTAATTATTTTGATATTATTTCTATAATTTTGACAAGATTCTATTATCTTGATTATAATCAATTTGAGCTACATACTTAATCAACTTTTACTGTTTTACAGTTATTGACTTTTATATTATATTTCATATGGAATGATCAAACTATGAAATCTGTAAATCTTTTTATATTTCAAAAATATATTGTAGTTAAGTATGTATATTGTGTTTGATTGGTATGTTGACTTTTCCGGAGTGACAGTTCCGTTAAACTTCTCAACCCTGACGCGTCAACTCGATGCGTCAGAGCCTCCTTCGTTGTTTAACAGGCGCGCCCGTCTTGCAACTGAGGTGAGGTTAGCTAGGGCCTCAAGGAAGTTGCAACCAAGATCAATCATCTCAGAACTGAGTACTGTTTACAATATGAATATTAGTCGCTCAGTTCTTAGTTCGCTTAAAATATTACAGGTAAGACCGTAGTCCAATAAAGCCGTACCTGTATTATATTGCGTTGCGTCCTTAACGCTCATATTGTCGCATTCCATATCGTAGAGGTACGCTGAACGATTTTATTTCTCCATCGTAGAAGATATTATACAGGTACCTTTAATACCACACACATTACCAACGCCACTCCTTATAGCCGTTTTCTAATCTATTATAATTTTACTATTGTATTGTAGGCATAGCAATAAATTTATAATACAGGTTGGGAATGCACAGTATGTTTAAGGTAACTTTACTATTGAAACTAATTGATTAGCTACTAAACAGGGTTTTCCCATTTTACATATTGAAATTCATTGATTAGGTAAACGTGACACTAATTGAACTTCGATCCGGATCGTTCCTGGTCCAAAGGATGGCCATCTTAATCATCACTTTTGCATCGAAAACGATCAGGGACGGACTTTTTTAATTGCTGAAATATATGGAATGGTATTTGCATTTAGTTTTTGAGGTAGGTAACTTAATATTTGTTACCTAAGTAGAAAATTATCAATTGAAATTAGTTTTGTTTGATTTATTTCCTATAGTTGGAGACTTTCGACCTTAAGACATACATACGAGCTCAAGTCCATCTTTACGAAAAAGATCTTAAGAGATTTATGCCGTGTTGTGTATTATGTAATAGTACAAAATTACAACATAGTATAGTATAAATCACTTATGCGTATTTTTCATTTTTCGCTTATTATTACCACGCTGTCGATTTTGTTCTAACTTATTATTGTTATACCGAAGACGATGATATTCTAGGACAATCTAGACGCCACCTAGACCCAGGGTAAGCATAGCTTAACCAGCTTGTGTTATGGGTTCCAGAATGCGGATAAACATACTTCGATACATTTTTTTTTTGACCGTACAATTAAATTTATACGTAGCATATTACACCGATAATCATATACCTACACCATGTTATGTAAAGTGAAGTCTCATTTATTGGTACATACGTTCAAAATACAGTCACTATAGGTACAGCACAGTACATAGTTACAATAAAATGCCGGTGAAACAAAACGAAATTTCACATTATCTCTGTTAATTATGTATACAATGTTACGACTTTAATTCGCACGAAAATGCAGTCGACGTTTGCCAAATTGCACAATTTCGTGATCACTTAACTCCAAAGTGGCATTTTTGTTTAATAACGGTTTTATAAACTGAATAACCTATTTAATATTAGGTAGATTCATACAAGGAATATAAATTATTATTATTATAGAATAAATAAAACAAGAAATGGAATAAAATACCTACTGGTCTTATAGAAATTTTCTGGTAATTATAAAATCTTCATTTAAATACTTATTATTGCATTGCTTGCCATAGGTATCCTCACACATTACTACCGGATACGGTGTGCACTATGCGATATGGAAGAAGCTTCATCCCGCGTACGCTTATACTGCTACTCCAAAGGCCATGGTACTCACTTTCCATCTGGTAGGCCGTGTGCTTGTCTGCCACCTAAGAGGCATAAAACTACTTACTTATATTATATATTAGTTATGATCTACTTACTTATATCAATTTGAGAATTCATCAAATCATTTGGAAGTGTAGGTATGTAGGTACCTATAGCAATAAGGCCGTTGGAGCCGAAAGGTTCTCGAATGAAGACCACGAATTGGTAGACGAGGCGTAGGACGGCCTCCCGCGAGATGGACGAACGGTTTGAAGGTCGATGGGGGAAACCTATGTTGAGCAGTGGACAATTACTGGACATCCTATGGCATGATGATGATGTAGATACAGCAAATGTTATAATATAGACAAAAATGGATAATAATAATAATAAGTACTTACCTACCTACTATACTACTTACTTAAGAGTTTAATCTGCGTAATAGCATCCACCTTCCTTGAAAGTGACGCATTATACTCTATAAGATTTTCCCAGTGAATTTTTACGACAAAATTTTATACTATTTTTACTCTCTACGCAATATGGACATTGCCGTGATAAGTTATTGTTTATAGAGGCATAAAAGAGGGCACTGGAATTTTATAATCCTTCACGAGAACTTTTGAAACACTAGTAGATGTTTATTGTCTTCATTACGTATATGTTTTGCCTGGCCTTATAGCTTACGCGAAGATGTAGATTTTGTGGATGGTAAATATTATGTTTTTTAAAGCACCTACTTATGAAGAGAGCGAGGTGGTAGGACACGACGGTATCTCCCGTCCGAAATGAGCTGTCCAACTGGGGAAGTACCTCCGCCCTACAGAAGACCGTGGTCATAATAACCATCGTGTTGTGTTCCCGCCGGAAAGTAGGGTAGCCAGAGCTCACTGTACCCCTCCTTCTCCTCACCTTCCTAGCCTCCCCACCCCTTCCCAGCTCTCCCCCTTTCCCTTCAGGGTGGGCAGCGCGTGTGTGACACCCTTAGTGTTGCACACGTTCATAGGCCACGGTGGCTGCTTTTCATCAGGTGGGCCGTGTGCTTGTCTGCCACCTACGTAGTATAAAAAAAAAAGAGTCCAAATTCAAACATAGTTTTTATAGGTTGTGTGCTTACTGTGCTGAATGGAGCATAGTGCCCGTAGCATGAAAAACTATTAACAGTACACTGGCTGCCTATCGTAATGTTCCGCGCACCCAATACGGACGTACCTTGAAGGTGCGTCCAGATTTGTGACATGAAAAGTGGACCGGATAGCGTGGCATCACGACATGACGTTGAGTGGCTCGTGGGCACACAAACTAGAGTGGTGCTGACACGACCACCAGTTGATCGATGGTTTCATTTAAGCTCAGCTATCACGCAGCTGAATACGCGACGGACACGCACTTCTGACTCGGTCACGGTAAAATGTTACATAAATGTAGACCCGGCATCAGTTTTAATATCGAATTAGAAATCTTACAAAAGTACGGATAGTGGATTTTATTAAGGGATGTTTTTGGAGCCTTAATACATTAGGGGCCAAATCTAGGTTGATTCTGTTCTCTTCTTCTACACTTAAGGTGAGGATTGGCAGGACAGCAGCATCGGGAGGAGAAGCAACAAGTGGACCCGGAGCTCCCATGTTGCTTCAGATTCAACCGGGAGCAACTTTAAGATGATATTTTTATTCTATACCACTTAGGTGACAGACAAGTACATAGCCCACCTTTTTTTTTTATCGTGCGAAAAATCCCCACGGATACCCCCCACCGGAGCCGGTTGGGAAGGTTATGTCGGACTCGAACCGACTAAAACGCACGCCGTCTTTGGGTCTTCAGTTGCCGGAGGTGAGGTTGTAGCCAACATATCCCTCGCACCCCGGCAGACCCGGGGCCTTCTCTTCGAGATGACCCCCGTCGGGTGAAGGGACCACGGTGTCCTCAACTAGCCCCCGGGTATGGGGAGGCGCATTTTGCGCCGCCGCCGCGGCCTGCTTCTGCTAGAGTGACAGGCGGTTCCACCCGTCACCCCCAGGCCCGCGCTCATGGAGGACGGAGGTCATTCTGCGACCTCCGACGTCCGAGTCGCCTCCGCTCGTCGCGGGCTGTGCGGGTCCGGAGTCTTCTCCGAACTCGTTGCAGCCCAAGCGTTCGCGCACCATACCATCGCCGTGAAAGTACATAGCCCACCTGATGAAAAGCGATTACCGTGGTCTATGGACGCTTGCAAGAACACTGCCGCCCCTATAGAACCCTTCTAATGCCTTCTAATAATAGCTTCAACTCAAGAAACGACTTATTCTTACTTTTTATAGCACAAACACTTTATAGTGAGATCTGGCTACCCTACTCAGCGCTGGGAACACAATTTGGGTGGTGAGGTTTTTATTAGCCGCGGTATTCTGTAGGGCGAAGGTACAGTCGTACTTCTCTATTG
The DNA here is from genome assembly GCA_963691645.1 of Pelosia muscerda. Lineage (NCBI taxonomy): Eukaryota > Metazoa > Arthropoda > Insecta > Lepidoptera > Erebidae > Pelosia > Pelosia muscerda. Next base: position 15,605,094 of record OY829100.1, read on the forward strand.
GGACGGGTATGATGATGAGTGGAATTGATTGTAGACTTGCATATTATATGTTCTTCATGCTTTTAGTTCACTTCACACCCCAAGTGGTATTATTTTTAAAATTGGCCAGATTTCTCAGTAATCAATACTGTCTAGACATCTTTCATCGTCATGTCATAAAATTGTGTATTGCAAATAAAACGATTTTATGTATCAGAACGTATAAAGCATTTCGTCAATTAAATTATCTATAGGAGTTGAGATTTTTGTGAGTGGCGTTTTTCATAGGTCATTTCGGTTTCCTATCCGGACATATCTGAATAACAAACTAAATTCATAGTAATTCATCTTAAGCTAAGTTCAGTTTAGCTTAGAGGTTAGGTAAATAACTAGTAATTATGAATTACTTGTTTTAGAAGTGGGTTCATGTCGCGTCGGGAGTGTAATGACCAGAATTCAAACCTTGAACCTCTTGGTCGTAAGGCCGACTTCTTAACCACACTGTAATTCAAACGAATATTACGACTCTGACTCAGGCCACAGATTAATAAATAGTTACTGCATCTCAGGCTCTGATTTTAGATCCCATACACCAGCAATTGTGTAAAACATAACATGACTTCAATAAATGGTGATTTATAATGGAAATACTTTTTTTATACCACTTAGTGGCACACGGTACACCTGATGGAAAGTGGTCTCGTGGCCTAAAGGACGTTTACAACACCAGGGGCATCACGCCCGTGCTGCCAACCCTGTAGAAATCTTGAAATACGTTCCTTGAAGAACCCCATATTGACTCATCCCTCCTAAGGTTGAGAGGTTCCACACCGCCTGAGAGTATGGGATTACCAGCGATAAAATATAATTTCGCTTTCACAATATGCAAGCTTTATTAGATGCTACAGGTCATAGGTCGGATTTAACATTTCGTTTCATGAGTACTTAGTGAGTAAACCACTAGTGAACTGACCTATGGTTAAGTGTGTTGGGTGATTGTAGAAAGTAACTTCGGTAATAATTGATACTCAAAGCATAATTCAATAGACAAGCGTTTTGACTCTCCTGCATTTTTCTGCAATATCACGGACATGGAGTGCCCCGAATGCGAGAGTTCCTCTCGGAATTCCCAAATAAATACGTAACGAATAAATCTTATTTATTTCCAAAAAAATTGTTATAAAACACATCTAAAATTATTATCGCCTTAGTGACCGCTGTCAATGTGCATAGTCGTATTGCATGGCTTGTAGCTCATATCTAGGGCTCTGGAGCGGATGATCTCCTTGTACACGAAGGCCGACTTACGCGGTGTGCGAGTCCGCTTAGGGCTTTCATAGTCCACTTCGTACAAGCCAAAGCCGAAACTAAAATTATGGATATCAAATAGTACATTTAGTAGTAGTAATAATAGTAGTAGTAACAGGTATCCGATATTGACACCATAGTTCATCCTTCCCGCCACCTCTAGATGTTTCCCACATCGACGGGTGCCACGACTCACGAGGTAATGACCACACCTACGATGGCTTTGGATGTACTTACTAATAGAACCTTAAGAATAGAACCGAGATAACCCGAAGTGAGAGAACCCGGGTGGCAAAGGCTGAAAATTTTCTGAAGAGAAACGGTGGGAAATACCTTGCTACTTGGAATTCTAACAAAGTCTCATAGCAAGCCGGCACGAATCTCGTTATAGGAACGCCTCGCCACTGGTAGCTACAGTCCACTAGTCATAATATTTGCGGAACTGTAATTTAAAGACTGATACAATTAAAATATAGGGTTACTCGAAAAGGACGAATGGAGATAAAATTCCCACAGTTCCATAACTTTGTACGCCGATATAATTGTAAAGTAGAAATTGTGGTAGAAATTGAAATGCGTCCTAACCATGTAGGATAAGTACTAGAAAGTGTATCTAGAAATACTTCGGGCTTGATATGAAGTAAGTATATCAGGACTACCTCTGTGATTTAGATTCGTAAGGTATAATATTTTCATTGGAGGACATGGATTTAATACTCCATGGCAGCGAATGTTATTCATGCGCCATAAATATGTAAAGTTGGAGTAAATAGGTACCATTTCCAGAAAAAATTGATACACATACCTGTATCCGGCTGTCCACTCAAAGACATCCATCATGCTCCAAGCCGTATAAGCTTTAATGTTGGAGCCCTCGTGCACAGCGTCAAGCAAAGCATTGAGATACTGTCTATGGTATGATATACGACGTCTATCGTCCAGTCCCCGGTAAGAAGAGTAACCATTCTCTGTTATGATAACTGCAGGATTCTTGTAATCTTGTCTTATTTTTGTTAGGAGTTTGTAGAATCCCCATGGCACAACCTGTTGCAAGGCATGTCTGTCTTTTAAAATGCTGCTTTTATGGATAAAATGGGGAGGGAAAGGGCTTTTTTATCGTACTACATGTCGCAAAGTCGAGGATGGTTTGTCAAATCTCGTACAAAAAAAAAGGAACGAAAAGAAGGAAATAAATAAAACATATAACAACTGTATTAAATAATAAAATTGAATTAATTGGCCGCCGTATCTACGACCAAGGCTCGTTTTTGGGGCAAAAGTAGGCCTACATTCTGTTATTGTACCTAATAGTAAACTTTATTTTAGTTATTCATATTTAGAACTTCGGTAAACAATTGCCTCAAATTTGACTCACACAGTATACTAATTAAGACTTTTTCTTTATTTTTAATGGTGCGAAAAATCCCCAGCGGCGCCGGTTGGGGACTAAACGTCTTTGGGTCTTTAGTTGCCGAAGGTGAGGTAGTAGGCAACATATCCCTCGCACCCCGACAGACCCGAGGCCCTGTCGTAGGGACCACGATGTCCCCGTCTACCCCCGTGTATGGGGAGATAAATTTGGCGCTCGCGCGCTCATTAAGACTCCTAACTGTGTTGAAAATAAGTTCAGGTAACTAATCTCTACAATGCAAGTCTGATGCCTCGCATGTTATATAAAAAAATCATTTACATTGACATACCTACTTACCAAATTCCTTCAACTCACTAAATACAGAATCAAGGCAATGTTAGATATTATCTTAGTACAATACATTACCTTTAAGAAACTTGCAGCGCCAGCCTCCCATTTCTTAGGTTGATATCGTATAGTTCCCAAATCATCGTAGAGCGACGGTATGGGGTAACGACCCACAGCAGATTCGTTCCTGGTTACTAAATATGTTGAATAGTGGTTAAGTCCGAAGAAGTCCGACGTTCCTCTAATATATGCAACCTGTTTAGGAGTGAGCTCCGGTAATCTAGATCGCGGAAATCCCTGTGCAGCACTTTTAGCAGCAATTCTTTTCTTCATTGTAAGTGGAAAATCTCCAGTTGCAGAAAATATTGGATGAGCATATTGGCCCCACTAGAATTTTTAAATGCAATTAGGCAATGATGCATGATTGCATGCATACATAACGTACATTGACTAAGTAGGGTAACATTTTTACCAATAGTTAATAAACCACAGCAACTTAATGTTACCATTGCAATACTAGTTGCAACAATTACATCAGTTGGTACTGTGCACACTGTTTCGTGCATTATATGTTCTAAATTTTCTGCTACCAATATATAGGTAAGTATAACATAACATAAACTCACACCTATATCCCCGAAGGGTTAGGCAGAGGTGCTAGCACCCACATTTCCCCAGTTTATGTTTAGGTCCCAATAGCCAAGGTCCCAAGAGCATATTGCCATTAACCGGGCACTTACAAACCTGCGATTAATACACACATAACTTCAAAAAGCATCGAAAAGACATTGGTGTGTGCCATGGTAAAACCTGGGATCGAACCCGAGATCTCGTCTCAGCAGTCCATTACCCATACCACTAGGCTACCGCGGTTGGTGGTAGGTAAATATAACCTAATATTTTTTTGTTTTAATATCGATAATAATTACCTCAAACTGGTTACTTTCTTCGGCAGCTACAACGTCGTTATCGTCTTCAGTTGCTGGTGCCATAAACTGAGCACTTATCGTAATAAATATAAACCCATTTTGTTTGGCCCTGAATTCGTTATTATAAATGTGATAGGCTTTCGCGTGTGCCAGCAAAACATTTTTTGCACAAATGTATTCGGCTATACCAGGGATGTTTAGTCGAGGAGCGAACTCAGCAGATCCGTACCCACTATAGCAAATTTCAGTAGGTTCATTTATTGTTATCCATAACTTGACTCTATCTCCAAAGAGTTTAAAAACCACACGCGCGTAATCTCCAAACCATTCAATTATCTCCGGGTTAGTCCATCCACCCATCTTCTGTAGTTTCTGAGGCAAGTCCCAGTGGTACAACGTGACCATTGGTTTAATCTTGTATTTCAACATCTCATTTATTAAATTGTTATAGTATGAAATGCCAGCTTTATTAAGGTTATTAGGGAAGCTGGAAGGTAGAATACGACACCAAGATATTGAGAATCTGTAGTAATCAAGTCCTAATTCTCTCATCATTTGTACGTCCCTTTTGTATTGGTGATACGAATCATCCGCGATATCTCCTGTGGAACAGTTGTTAATAACACAAGGCTTTTCATGGCTCAATTGATCCCAGATATTTTCAGTCTTTCCTGTAATTTAAAACTTAATATTATTCATTCGTTCTCTAAAAAGTATAAAGTTATTATGCATTACTATTTATTTTTTATAGTTATTTTATAATGTACTGGTACCATCTTCATTCCAGGCTCCCTCAATTTGATACGATGCAGTCGAAGCCCCAAACATAAAACCAGGGGGGAAACGTCTCACATTATCATGTCGATTAGTTTGCGCCGTTGCAATGTCCACAAAAAGTTCATCTACGACCAGAACTATTAAGATTCTAAAAGAAAGTAGTTACGTATGAGTTTTTAGATTATTTCACTTCAACATTATTACTTATTTCAATTATATTAGGGTTAAACTTACGTGATGCCTTTTAGAATCATTTTGTTACCATAATAATACTATGTCCCACACTAATTGTAATGGTTAACTGGCTGTTAAACATTTATATAGTTTTACATTATGCTATTTTCTTTTATTAAAACGTAAAAACAACTTTTGTTTTACGTGTATGTATTGTCACGGACGTCAGATGATTATTATTATCAAACACCTGTTCTGTTAATATAGCTGTCAAGTTAGTAAGTACCTAGGTGTTTAAAAGAAGGTCAAAGACGTTATTGTTTACATATTATGATGCAAACAATAACCTCGTAATAAGAGATAATGAAATGCGCCTCCGAAGACGCACTCCAAGTGGCAGCGCACTGGGAATACGGTATTTAGGAGTGGAAACACCGTGGATTCGACGGAAGAAGAAGAAGAAGAGGTACTGACACAGCACAGCGTTGCGGTACCGTCCGTGGTATGATATACGACGTTAGTTGTCCCCACCTAGTCCCCGGGTATGGAAGGCCACCGTGGCCTGCTTCGGCTAGGGTGATAAGTGACTGCACCCGCCATCCCTAGACTTGTAGAACCCGTATGGCACATCTGGTAAACAATATATATATATATGTTCTAAAATACTAAATTCACCTTGACACATACTCTCTTTGAATAGTAATATTAGGTATATGTTTGAGGAAATGGGGAATTAGTAGTATCTAGATATCCCTTGTTTTCGATTTCGGGAACGTTCCCCTAATACCCCGTATAAGAATTAGATTTGAAGTATGCCCAATGTCTTTTATTAGATTTAATATAGATAAGTATTATAATTAATTAGGATAGCTAAGTATATGTATAAGTACTGTATTGTTGTATTGGGCAAAGCCTGTAAAAACTATGCACGATTTGTAATAAATAAATAAATAAATAAATAAATAAATAAATAAATAAATAAATAAATAAATAAATAAATAAATAAATAAATAAATAAATAAAATATAAATAGTTCTACATGTACGTATATTATCACCGCCCTTGCTGTTATACCTAATACATTTGTTGTTGATATAGCTGCCTAATTAATGAGTACCAACCCATTCAAGGGAAGGTCAAAGACATGATAACAATATGCTACCGTTAACGACATTTATGACTCTTACTATTTATTACTTACAAAACTACTATTACTATCTTATTACTTGCAAAAACGAGTTAATTTTACGCTGAATCTTTTTTTACACTTTGCGAATCTGTTAGGTATACGCAAAGTAGCTGGTAGAAAGTGGAGGAGGACAGCCGAGGACCGGGCTTAGTGGTGTGTCATGAAAGAGGCCTATGTCCAGCACTTTTAAAGGTATGAAGGCATGCGTAAATACCACAAGGTTTTAGTGACTTTGTCAATGTGCATAGTCGTGGTGTGTCACTCGTAGCTCAAGGCGAATTTACGCGGCGTACGTGCCTACTCCAGGCCTTAGCAGTTCACTTCGTACAAGTCAAAACAACACTGAAAATTAAACATTACGTTATAAGTTACAATCCCATATTGGTTTAAGATTTCAACGCTGACTGAAAAACCTACTTCAACGCCTAATTAGACAATTATCAGGAGTACTGGCTTTCAGTGCAATATTTTTATGCCAATTATTTACTTCTGACGAACTGACGATCGAATGTGAACTCTAATGAAAGTAGGTTCATTTCCGAATTCTGTGATCAGGCATATAGCGATAATTTTATGTACCTTTAAACCACCTTAAACCTTTAATACTTTTTGAAGTTTACGCGAATAAATAATAAATATTTTAGGCCAATCTATACAACGACCCCTAGACCCATGGAAGCATAGTTTAAATAGCTTGTGTTATGGGTTCTAGAATGTGGATAAACATACATAAACACTTTATTTTGTAAATACGACCATATTGTACATAGAAACACCCAGACCAATGCAAATATTCATATTCATGCACACAAATAATTGCATGCCTCCTGCATAGCAGTCCAGTTCCCGACCGCCACGCCACGGAGGTCATATTTATTTATATATATATATATATATATATATATATATATATTTGGTAATAATTAGTTTCACTTCGACGTTTTGGCTACTTTATAGCAACTATGTTTGCGGAGTGACTTAGTAGCTCGGTTATAGTTATCTTTTTGATAGAATGTGACGTTTGAGAGTAGCCGGTTACAGTCAGCGTCAAGTTAGGACATCATTTTAACAATTGTCAAATGGTGCAACCTGTTTTATACCTAACCCGTACTTTAACTGCACTGTTAATGTTAAAGCACGATCGTGCAACCCAGGCTATGGATGGTAGTTGTAAATAAACATTTCAAAAAGTCGTCACCGACTGAAAATCATAGTGTGTGTTGCCCTCCGCTTACGGGATTTAAAGGCAAACAAAACAGAAGCCAAGGACTCGTAGATAGCTAGACAAAATACTGTTTTATATGTCAATTAAAAACACATTATTAAAGTCAATGAAATTAATTGAGTGAATTGCGCCAACACAGGTTAAATCGAATTAAACGCGTTTATATTCATGGGTGAAACCTAACCCGAGTAATCGAATTGTAAATGTTCCGTTACAATGCTATCAACCTCAGCTAAAAGACGTCACCTTGTATTTGAATGTATAATTAAGGTGTCAACCATAACACGATACTGTTTCTGATTTCCTTGTTCTGTTTGAATTTGTAATCAACGTACATAATTTGGCAGCGCAATTTGAAAACCCAGGGAGGTTTATTTATTTCATCGTGTTTTGTTTCTTTTTACAATATTGCAGCTTATAATTATACAGCGTATAATTATAAGTACGTATTACATAACGTAACATAAACTGACGCCTATATCCCCGAAGGGGTAGGCAGCGAGGTGCTGGCACCCACATTTCGCCAAATTATGTTTAGGTCCCAATGTAATAGGTGGCAAGCCTATTTCCATTAATCGGGCACTTATAAACCTGCGATAAATACACACATAACTTCGAAAAGTCTCGAAAAGCCATTGGTGTGTGCCATGGTAAAACCTGGGATCGAACCCGAGACCTCGTCTCAGCAGTACATTACCCATACCACCTTCTATCTGCCTTCGGTGCCTTTATAATAATACTAGATGAATAAGTGATACCTAAAGGAATGATTAGTACATATTGCATTACATATACATATACAATTGTCGTCTGATATTCTCCAAGACGTTAATTGGCAGTGCTTGTGCGGCTAAGCACGTAATTAATTTCCTGGCGATTTACACTGCATAGCAAGGAATCGTCTCAATTATTTTTTTTATTTTATTTAGCTGCAACATTTTCAGTTAGGAATTTATTTTCAGCATAGTTATCCATTTTTCACAAAGTGCCCGATTGGCGGCAATAGGCTCGCCCTCTATTACGTGGGACCGAAAATCATAGTTGGCCAAATATAGGTGTTCAATACAACTCTGCCTACCCCTTCGGCGATTACGGTCGTGAGCATATGTATGTATATACCTACATATGACCTATAAAAGCGAGAATGAGTTACGGTCCAGGGGTAAAGGGCCATTAAACATTCACGCGGTGCACCCTATACAACGGAGATGATGGGGCCTCTCACCCCAAGGTGACACGTTGCCGCCTGATTTCACCGAGCCGGGAGTTATTGATACTGTGAATATATCGAAAAAAGCGATAACGGCAAACGCTCCCACTTGATTCCATATTCCGTGGCTATTTCCTATCTATCTGCAGTATCTAATACCACAAAGAAAGTTGTTATTATACCTGATTAATTGTGATCTTTCAACTTATTCCAGTGCTTGCGGTTAGGGGGGTGAAGTATGCGAGCGCGGCGGGCGGCGTGGGCGGCGCGGGCCACGCGGGCTACGTGGGCGACGTTGGTGGCGTACACGCTGGCGTGCTGCGCGCGCGTCGCTGCCGCACCAGCCGAACTGCGCACCCCGCTGCCCACCATAACCGCCTCACCCACGCCCGCCTGCGAAACACTCATACTGAAGAACCTACCGCCTATGCCACCAGTAAGTACTAATAAAAATTATAACAGAAATAAAAGGGTCTCCTAGAATTATTATAAGTATTGTCGACCATGTTTTGGTATCTCGTCATTGCGTCGAAATTAGAGAAACATGAGACTATAGTCACTACAGTCGCGAGATGATCATTCTATTTCATTCCTATATTTTATGTAACGCGAAGGTCAAGTGTTCAAAAACGGTGGAGGGGTAGGAGTTGCGAGTTTGCTTCTCGCTTAATGCAAATACATTTATACACCCAGCGCTAAAGCCAAAAAGATAATTATTTCAGATTCTGTAACCGAGCAGTTTTTTCTGTTTTACAAACTATAAGTAGACTAACTGTACCCGTACACTTTTAGATCTATTTTGTACGAATAAGTCATGTAGTTTTAAGATGAAGATGATAGTATGTATGTATCTACCTAAGAAACTTATGCTTTAATTTAAGAATGTTCGAGAACACGAGGCGGCTGTGGTACACACGGCGCGTGCGCTGGCCGAGCTGGTGCAACAGGGAGTAGCAAACGAGGAGCGCGCGGCTGCCCTCGCTCGGGCCGCCAGTCACGCGCCCCTGGTCCCTGCTCCTGCAGCCGTCGCCCTCGGTGCACCTCAACTCCACCTCGGAGTACTCTACATAGCAGACCCTCCTAAACTCGTAGTCTTCCAACAAAACAATACAGTAACCCTCCGTCAGTTTTGGAGGACGTTGGCATCGGCGTGGAATGCAACTACTGCAGTTTGGTCGAATGCGTGGTTTTCGTGTGAAGAAGATGGCGAGGGTTGGTGGGGAGGAGTGGCCGCGGCGCGTGGGGCGGGGCCGGCTAGATCAGCAGCTGCTCTGTTCCACCGCTGGCCAGCTTTACCGTGCGAAGACACCATGAATGGATGGTTTGGTGCGCCCCCGCTTTGCGACTCTGCTACTACAGACTGCGAGGCGACACCTGCCTTCGGTTCGGGAGATAAAAAGATTGAGGTATTTTTCTCATTCCTATATAATTCTAAATGTTAGACTAGTCCGGTCAATTTAGACATTCGAAGTTACATAAATTCCCACCAAGCTCAAAATGGGGAAAATGGGGAAATGGGGAACTTTCAAATTTTGTTTTTAATGATATTTTAAGCAATCTTACCGATTTTCAGCTTGGTGGGAATTTATGTAACTTTACTCTTATTTTTTGGTCTAATTTGACCGGACTAGACCTACAGACTAGAGAACGAAAACTCCAGTTGTTATTAAGATTTTTTAATTGCCTTGTGAGGTAACACTTAGCACTATTCGTAAATCGAACTCAAGACCACGTTGCACTTGTGCTAGAGCTATGCCGTGCCGCCGTGACGAGTTATATTATGTTTTCTTTTAATATAAGTATGTTGTACCTACTTCATTAATCGATAAAGATTTAAAAAAAACTTCTTTAACAACCGACCACAACCCGTCTAATAGCAATAAAGTTAATTGACAGTATCCTTAATGTCAAACAATGTTATGTTTGTAGTATCGGTGTAAATGTCGAGACGGATATTGGCACACTGGCGGCAATGGTTGGCTGAGCGGCGTGACGCTGGTGAACGACAAGAGTTCCCCGCTGCTGTGCACGCCGTGCGGCATGGGCAGCGACTCGTCGGCGTGCCTGGCCGACGCCTACCGCGTGGCCCTCCTAGCGGCCAACTTAGCAGGGATGTTACTCTGCCTTGTTATTGGACTCATCATTTTTAAGAAAAGAAAATGTAAAGTAAGTTGTATATTGTCAATAAAGGTTTCTAATTTAAAAATATGTGCCACAGTCGTCTAATAGTTCATCTAAGTAAATCACAGGTAGATAAAACAACTTTGTAAAGTTCGAGGATCCGTAGACGATTTCCATCATTCAGTTTTCACATTGACAACGCAGCACAGAAAGCCTCTGCGTAAAAACAGTGAACACAGTGGAGGCGTGGGTGCTATTTCCTCACAGTGCAAATATTTGAATGTATGAAATTGCCTATTTGCATTGGATTAGAAAAACGTGCCTCGGAAGTCACGTTAAGCCACTGGTCTGCGGTGTCTTTTAACAAGTTTTGCATTGTCAACGGGAATACCCAGGGCTTAGGTTGACACGGCTCTGGTGTTGTATGAAGACCTATTTTGTCTTCTGCGCCGACTGCACAGAAACTCTCTTAACCTTCATCCCTTCCCTTCTCTTTTCTTCTCGCTATAGAGCTGGCAGCCTGACCCTGGACCCTTTCAGACGTCCATAGGACACGGTAACCATTTTCCATAAAAGATAACTTGTTACATTCCAGGCGGTGGCAATGGGCATGTGGACAGTTCTGGAGGTGGTACTTTTAGGGGCATTGTTGATGTACGGCTCCGTAAGTATTATTTCATTGAATTACTTAGATATACCGGTTGATTTTATAGTGGTTTCGGAAAAAAAGATTTTGGCCACAATTTCGATAGTAAAATCGTAAGGAAGTCCTAATTTGGCGAATTTTTTTTTTTTTACACGTCCCATACATTTATGTCACGTCCCATACCTGTACATTATTGCCATACATAAAGTAATTTTTTTTTCTTTCAAAATTAAAACTTCCAGTCGATTTTGCTACCGAAACTGTGTGTGAAACAAAATATTCTTCTTCCGAAACCACTATAAAATCACCGTGTATGGGTGAATTTCTCAAACGTAAAAATGAGGCGGCGGCACTGAAAATCATACCTTAAAGTTAAGATACGGCAAATCTTTTTTTTGTGTAAGAAAGCAATTAATTACCTTATTAAAGTCATACACATTAAGTTATAAGAAATTATTTTAATAAATATTTAAAAAAATATTTTCCACATAAAATATAAGTTTGGTGGCGCGTCCACAACTTGTTTTATAAAGAAAAATCACATCCCAATCAACACACCGTCAGTTTACAGGATATACCTAATTTTATTTTAATTCTGTATTAGCTTTTCTACCCCTTGCGTATTTAAGTCGAGTATTTAGTGCTATATTTATTTCTTATAAAAAATGTATAAGGTCCGTCCGCGATAAGTTGCAAATTTTGGTGTCTAAAATAAAATCATACCGTGAATCGTACTGAAAATAGTTACTGGGACGTTACTATCTTCGTTCGAATCATTTAGGTATGTGCTGTCACGCACCAGTCCCAGTGGTGTACCAGATTGCTCCGATTTCCCGCTAAGAACGAAAGTAATACTCTCGTAAGCCCTCGGACAAAATTTCTATAATTTTTGTGTTGATGATTAAAAACGTTTTAAGCTCGTTATTTGTTTAAATACATAATGTATAGCGTAAGGGTCCGGTATTTGTTTAAAAAAATAGTAATGTAAATATAATATTCTGAATAGTATTTTGTCAAATCAACTTATTTGGCACAATTATAATTTTGGTGGCCTAATTTTGGTGATTTTGGTGGTGTTTGACTAATCACCAAAATTGCTTAGTTACACCAAAGTTAGATTTATCTCTCTTTATATAGGGCTATTTTAGCAATTCGATGTTTATTTTCATTAAATTAATGTAGAAAAAGAATTCTGCTCGAAACAGGATTCGAACCTGCGTCTACCGGAATACTGTTCCGGTGCATCTACCGCAAAACACGTGCGCTGGCAGAGCATACCAGGACTCAATGGTGCGACGTCGAAAAGGGTCACCGAACCACTTGGTTCTTGATGGAATTGTTTGTACCGTATGTGGGTGACATCTAGTCCTGCGCGCTTTGTCCTGTGTAGGAAGGGAGAGGGTGGGACCAGTTGGAAGAGCTCACCAGGACACTCACCGTGGTACAGCCGATAGAGTACTGCCAATGAGGCTACATCTCTTCGTAGTGGTAGAGGTTCGAGACTTTTGGTGACCTCGGGACTATCTATGATCCGGATTGCACGCCGCTGCAGTCTATCGAGAGCGTCTAGTAGATACTGTGCGGAGCCATCCCAGAGATGAGAACAGTATTCCACGCAATAACGAACCTGTATCTTGTACAGAAGACATCGCTGCTCCGGCGGAGCCCCATTGGGAAATATGATCCAGGTCTCGGTCGAGCTCAGAGACAAGTTGCCTTCTCTGCTCCTCAATGTCAGCTCGCTTGGCCGCGGGTTGTCCGAAATCTTCATAGCAGTGGATGCTGTCTATATAGAGTAAGCCGGGAGCTTGGACAGAAGCGAACTGTGCCGGACCCTATCGAAAGCTTTGGCGATATCAAGAATGATGGGCAGTGAATCGCCCCGCTTGTCCATAGCCTCACCCCACAGATGTGTGACGTACGCCAGAAGATCACCTGTTGAACGTTTCGGCCTGAATTCATACTGATGGTCGTTAATTATGGAGTGATCCTCTAGATAACGTATGAGTTGTACGTTGATGATCTGCTTAACACCTTGCAAATGTATAAGGTTACAGCTATGGGTCGAGTTACAGTTTCCGGGTTCAGAGCAGTCCCCCTTCTTGGGGACTCGTTGAACGTTCGCTTCCTTTCAAACCCACGGGACCGATCCTGAGCAATAAAAGAGGCGATACAGCCGTGTTAGCGCTGGAGACAACTCAGCTGCGCATTTTCTCAAGACCACCGCTGGAATACCGTTGGGGCCACTGGCTTTCCGGACGTCGAGTCTGCAGTGTGATACGAACGTCACGTTGCCTGATACGAATATCAGGCATTGAGTGGCCACAGCTGGTAATGATTGACAGCTGCACACCACAGTCATCGAGGCCGGGAGTTGGCCGTGAAGAGATTAGCCAGTACGTTTACTTGCTCTTGCGGCTGGTGAGCAAGTGATCCAAGAGCGTCAGCGCGTTCGCGTCTAAACCAGGTTCGAGTTCTACGAGTACTGGCAGTATCAGAGCCATACCCAGCCCGATTTCACCAATAATGGCGGAGGCACAATCCGATGGGTCCTTGTCGGCAAAGCAGAAACTGACTCCCTTAAGAATCATCATTCTCTGAACCTTTGTCCCAACTCAGTTGGGGTCGGCTTTCCAGTCTAACTGTGATAGGGCTGAACTTCGATATTTTCCATGAAGCGACTGTCATCAGACCTCCACAACCAATGGTCCAATGACCAATGGCGATATCGAAGTGCCAAATTAGACTAGTTGGACTTTTGAGGTCTCCAACTACCCGTAATGACTGCCATAGATGTTTGTATGGCAACCGGGACCAACGGCTTAACGTGCTCTCCGAGGCACAACCAGACCAGTGCAAACAGCCATATTCATGCATACAATTTTATGCGCTGAGCGGGGATCGCGCACCGTGCATAGCAGTCGCGTGCACTGCCGCCACGCCACGGAGGCTGTCCCTTAAGAATCTACATCGAAAATATCTAGACTCTGGAAACCCGGCTAATAGCTAATAGTTATGTACTCGTAGCATTCACCAGATTACGACCCCTTTTGGATTGTACAACCTAGCTCACAGTCTCGTGACACATGCTTGTGCAAACTGCATGCTAACAAGGACTTAATTAGTTTTATCTTTGAAAAATAATAAGATAATTAAAGAAAATTCCACCTCAGAAGTTCTTCATAATGTCACTCATCTAATTTTGGTGTTAACATACCAATTTTGGTGTAATGACAATTTAGGTGTCGATAATATTTTTGTAATTTTCGGGTTTAATTAGACTTTTCTGGCTTTTCAAGTAACTATTATACGTATTCTACCTGATTATAGAATAATATTATCTATATATATAGTAACAAAAAAAACACCAAAATTAGGTAAAATTTCGTAGATGTTGAAATTCACCCGTATATTAAATTAACTCTTTAGGTTGTATTTTCATAATGTCAGTTTTTTGCCTTGTCGTCTTTTACCAACTGATCAAATACAGTCATGTAAACAAGTGCTAACAGATGAAGTTCTTTAATAGGCCGCTTCGCAGTACATATCGGTGGCGAAGTGGCGGTGCATAGCGGGCGCCTGGCTGCGCGAGCTCGGCTTCGTCGCCTGTTACGGCTCTGTCGTGTTGCGGCTATGGGTGTTGCTCGCTGAATTCCGGACGAGGAAAGCACATCGATGGACACCTAGAGACTCTGAAGTAACTATGCAATTTGCTTTTCTTGGACAAAATAGTTAGGAATATATTGAACGTACAGTGGGCTCCAAAAGTCACCTTAATATCTAAATCCTTTGACAGCCTAATTGTAATTCAACCAAAGTAGTTACCTAATATAGATAGCGTTGATAAAATAAACTATCGATGTCTTATTTCGATATAATAAAATAAATAAATTCCAGCAAGTAGTTAGTATCCTAAACTTAATTAAGTAGATCTAATATCTAGTAGCTTCTAAGACTAGTAGTTGTGTAGTGGCATGACTTCAAACAATTTTTTATACAAATTGTCCTGGAAGTTTTGAAACATTTGAAACTGGTACCTACCCACATTAAAATATGACTGTTTTGCATTAAGACAAAACAGGTATTATATGTTGGAGAAAACACAGCAAGGTAATAGAAGAAGTCATTCTTATGAATCTGTGAAAATACAAGAAAACCATCGATAAATCATAGACAAACCGAAAATACCTTCCTTTTTTGTTCACCAGAGGGCGCTTACATGAGTGTTCGCGCCATGTCCGTGTCGAAAAGTCATTGCAGTCTTCATCAGCAAGCACCTGGGCTCCTTGCTGTGTTTTCTCCAACATATAATACTTGTTTTGTCTTAATGCAAAACAGTCATATTATATGCCTTCGAAAACACAGCAAGGTAATAGAAGACCTGTTTGATATCTGCTGGTGAACAGAGAAAAAGCACTTAACACACAAGAATGCAATGTGAATAAGTATCAATAAATAATGGATAATATAAAACCTTTGGGTATCTTCTCATATCCAAATTTAGCTCTTCGGAATCTTCTCTGTATCAGTAAACCTAGGACTCTCCTTATCCGAGGGGTAGAGAATTTAATAATTCAATCAAGTTTTTAAATCAATAATAGCCTGCAATTTATTGCACTATACTGTCTGGAAATTGTTATATAGAGAGTCACTCACTGTCCCCTCATTCAAAGGTCTGTTTACCTCTCTGCAATAGAATCTAGTGAACGTCTCCACACATCTCCAATTTCCCCTTTCTAAAATTTCCTGTACTGGCCTATTGTCTAACCACCCTCGAGAAGCCACTGCTGATCTAATGCTGCCAGGGGGGGCATCAATCTTTGCTAATTTAAACACCGACCGTACCCAACCTGCAATCATCGTCTTGGATGCTGGCCTAACTATACCTGTGATGGAGATAAACAGGGATTTAACCTGGCCGTCCTGACGTCTGGTCTCCGATAATCTGAGTAACTCCTTAACATGCGCTACTGGACAGATCCTAGGGTCTTGATGACGTAATAGGAGCCAACCTGATTGCCTATGTGAAGCCGTATCCGTTTTTGACCCAAACTTAGGCCAGAATGTTACGGAGTCGGCAGATTCCGTAAACCCTTGGCTACTGACTTCTAAAAGGGTGAGGTCGTGCAGTCTTCGACCAGACGCAAGTAACAGAATCAAGGCAGTACGTTTACTTTGATCAAAAAGGGAACCTGAACAGACAGATGATTTCAGCCAATCAAATAATGTGTTTATGTCCCATATGGGTAGTTTGGTAGATGTTGGTTTAGAATGGGAAATGGCTTTCAACACCTGATGGATAAAAAAGTTGTTAGACAGGCCAGCTACTGTTGCTGCGCAATATGTGGACACTGCTGACTTATGTAATAATATAGTGTTGTACGAAAACTTATTCTGTAGGTATAGGCTAGCTAAGAATCTAGCCACGTCTTTGCCCTCCGGGTTCTTATCTTCCACCTTATGTAGTTTACACCATTGCCGCCACCTTCTTATAGGGGCCCTATAAGTATTTAAAGTGGAAGGACGCCAACTCTGCCTCAATAGCAGCTGCTCCTCTTTATCCCAGCTGGTAATGTGATCTTCCCACCCCCAACTTTCCACACTTGAAGGTTTATTTTGTCCACCTGAGGGGGATTCAGTCCCGTTGTCCAATCCACCAGAACCTCTCTCAGGTTGGATACTGGAAGAGGGGGCGCTAGGGCGCGAGCCTGAAGGTCCGGGAACCAGAAGCATTGGGTCCACCTCGGGGCTACTATGTAGTATGTCCCTCCCAACGCATTGTTTAGATGTGCCAGAACTCTGGGTAATAGACTTGGTGGAGGGAACACCCAAGCCCTCTGGAAGTCCCAAGTCTGGCTGAAGGCGTCGTAAAAAAGCGCCGAGCCATCTTTTGAGTTTAGAGTCACATACCTTGAGACTACTGCGGTTTCTTTTGTGGCGAAGAGGTCGACTTCGGGAATGCCCCACTGCTTGAAGACAACCTCCGTGGCTGCAGGTAGCAGATGCCACTCTGGCACTGGCTTTCCCCTTGATAGGCAATCTGCGATACCATTGAGGTTCCCTGGCAAGTGGCAGGCTGTCATTGTTATGCTGTATCTGTGAGTTAACTCCAGAAGCCTGGTAGTTAGCCCCAGAAGATTCCGAGAACGGGTGCCCCCCTGGTTCCGGATATAAGCTACCAGAGTCCTGTTGTCCGTTTGTACTAAAATGTGAGCATTTTGTAATAGGACTCCTTGCGACCTGATCACAGCAAACACCGCAAACATTTCCTTCATATTGGAATGCCAAGATCTTTGGTTTCGAGCCCAACTGCCTGACAGGCATTGATTGTTTAGTACAGCACCCCAGCCCGCATCCGCTGCGTCTGTGGTTAGGAAATGAGTGACCTCTTTCTTCTGAAGTGGGGTTGGACTGCCTTCTACTGCCTCCAACCACCACTCTAAGTCCTCTCGCACTCCGGGACACAGTTCTCTTTTTCCGTTTCTCTGAAGAAACTTTTTCAAAAAGAGTTGTGCTCTGCGACAGTGCAGGCGTCCCTGAGGGACCGCTTGGTTGGCAAAGTTCAGTCTGCCCAACAAACTCTGTAACTCTTTTAACGAGCACTTGTTTCGACTCAACACTTTTGTTAGAGAGTTTTTTAGGCAGTGCACCTTCTGGGACGGCAATGATATTGTCCCGCCGTGGGTGTCCCAGACCAGCCCCAGGTATTCCAACCTGTGTGTGGGCTCGGTGATGGACTTCTGATAGTTCACGTGCCAACCCAACGACTCCAAGATGGTTAAGGTTTCCGCAACCTGTACTACGAGCTTGGATTTGTCCTGACAAGCTAGGAGATAGTCGTCGAGATATACCAGAAGGCGTATACCCCGCTGTCGGAGCAACTCGGCTACCCAATTCGAAATCCCAGCGAAAGTTTGGGGAGCTGAAGACAGACCGAAAGGTAGGGCTGTTAATTGGAGAACCTCTCCCTTGTACACAACCCGTAAAAACCTTCTGTGAGTCTCCGCGATACTCACATGGAAATAGGCCTGATGAAGGTCTATTTTCACCAACCAGTCCTCTTCTTGGAGGAAGTCTAAAACATCCATTTGAGAAATCAGATAAAAATGCTTTGTTGACACATAAGTATTGAGAGCCTTGAGATCGAATATCGGTCGTAACCCCCCCCCCCTGACTTCTTTACCAAAAACATCTTGGAAAAGAATCCCGGGTTTTGATTGGGTGGAACTTCTAAAATCCCCTGGCTCTTCAGCTCCTCTATCATTTGTGTCATTTTTAGGGAAACTTTGGTTGCTAAACATTTTAAAAAACTTGGGGTTGGGTACTTCAAAGGTGGTTTCTTTCTGAAAGGCAAGCGGTAGCTTGCTATTGAATTTAAAATGTAATTGTTGGCCCCTAACTGGGTCCATTTGTCTGTAGCTGACTTCAGACAACCCCCTTTGAAAACCCGCTGCAAGTCAATTATCCTTGGGTTTAGGATTGGCTCTTTCCTGATTTTGACGAAAGGGCCGGTTCTTCTTAAAAGAATTTTTAAGTCTTTTGTCCTTTTCAGACCTTTTTACCCTAAAATTATTATTATTATAGTTTTTTCTATTTAGCCCAGCTTTATCTGTCCTATCTATAGCCTTCCTATCCTTAATATAAGTCGGAGTATTTAACCAGACCTGAGACCCTCCGAGGGATTGGATTATAGGTAGCAAGGCCTCTCTACTAAATAAGTGTTCCGAGCTAGGCGGAACATTTCGTAGTGTATTCCTTAGGTTCTCATTAGAAATCTCTTTTATAATACGGTCTCGCCTAACCTCAATGCACTCCGAGCGCTTCCCACAGATAACCTGCATAGTGGTTTCAGAATTTTTGTGGCATAAAGAATTTGGACCGAAACTCTCAGAAATCTTATCAAATAAAGATTTTGGGTTCAGCTCACTAGGATTAGCACTGGCCCAATCCACTAGAGACTGTAAGCCTACCCTCAATAATTGTTTCTGTTCTAAAATTTTATTCGACAACCCTGCCAGCAGTGATTCCGTTGAGGCTAGATAATCTTTTGTTTTATTAAAATGACATAGCTCATCATTCACTAGCAACCCTGAAAAGCCTGGGGTAGCTAGACAGCCTTGAAGGGTTCTTTTATATCTAATACCCTTCCAAGCCTGCGAATCGAATTGCTGTAGTTTATTCAATTCTAACAGCCTATCCCTGTCGCTAGGGGGCAAAATCTTTTTGTCATCTACCTCCGTAGTGATGGGACCCCAATTAAGAGATAAAGACTCGGGCTGAGTAGGTAACGATAAAAATTGAGAGTTACCCTCCCCAGTACGAATATCATAACCCGGAGCCTCTTTAGTTTGCAGGTTTGAACTGCCATGTATAGGGAATTGACCTAGATAGTTTGCTATATATGACACTTGGGACATCAACGTGTCTACCCGAGGATCGTGAACGTGAACAGGATCGATCCTGTCCCTACGTGACCGCGACATGCGAGGACGCTTGTTAGGCAACGGGGATGCTGTTCCTTCCTCAAACTCCGAGGATGAGGAAGGGTCGCTTCCCGATGAGCTCGGGCTCCTAGCCGAAGACCGTTCTCCATCCGAAGCAACGGCATCGGCTTCTTTGCCTTTGTCCTCCATTATAAAATAACAATTGTAGGTACTTACAAAATTTTATAAAATAACAGTCGTAGGTACTTACAAAATTTACAATGCTGTAACCGTGTTCACACCACTGAATTTAATGTTGTTAATTTAATACACTAAACTATGACACTGTCTAGTACGCTAACAAGTGTTAAAATTCTTGATTTGAACACTAAAGAACTTGTAATACGATAAAAATCGAAAATATCAATGTTTCTCGTAAGAATCACAAGAATGCAATGACTTTTCGACACGGACATGGCGCGAACACTCATGTAAGCGCCCTCTGGTGAACAAAAAAGGAAGGTATTTTCGGTTTGTCTATGATTTATCGATGGTTTTCTTGTATTTTCACAGATTCATAAGAATGACTTCTTCTATTACCTTGCTGTGTTTTCGAAGGCATATAATAATCATATTTTATTATTATTTTTATTATTTTAAAATAATCCTATAATGTGGGTAGGTACTAGTTTCAAATTATATAATACCCAAAGATTGAGTGCATTCGAATCCTTCTTATAATTTTGGAAGTTTATCCGAATAAACCTCATTGTATCAAAATTATGTTCTTTCTATTCTATCGCAATTGGTTTGGTATTATTTACACTGAGCTAGATATAATAATTCAGTTGCTTTTAGTAGCCATGGTTACAAAGTCAATCATTTGTGATATAATAACTGCGTCCAAACTATAAACCCTGAAAATGTCTAAGACAATCGAAATGTCTTTATACATGAAACAATTGAGTATTGAAATCTTTGAGTAGAACGTAGCAAACACACGGAAAAGGCTATCAGGTAAATGTGGGTCTCTACTCTAAAGGGAATCCCCGTGTCTATGGCTAGCATGGCAAGGAGTAGTAGTAGTTTCATTTTAAAAAGTAAAGTCTAGTCAAAAGCGTATTCTCTAGGTGCTGCGCGTGGTAGGCGCCATGATCACGGGCGCGGCGTGTTACCTCGCCGCGTTTACTGCGACGGCGGCGTGCGACGACGACGAGCGTGGTGGGTGCGCGCACGCCGCGTGGCACCACGTCACCGCCGCCGCGGAGATACTGCTCCTCGCCGCGGGACTCCGTATAGCGTATGCGGCGAGAAATGCCAATGTGCCGTTCCAGGTAAGTCGCCTGGAAGTAAATCAATAAATAAAATAAATAAATAAATATTCTAGGACAATCTACACAACGCCACCTAGACCCATGGTAAGCATATTTAACTAGCTTGTACTATGGGTTCTAGAATGCGGATAAACATACTTAGATACTTTTTTTTGTAAATACATACATATTATACATAGAAACACCCAGACCAATGCAAATATTCATATTCATGTACACAAATAGTTGCATTGAGTGGGAATCGAACCCACGCCTCCTGCATAACAGTCGCGTTCACTACCGCCACGCCACGGAGGTCGTCATCTTTACAATCACATACATCAATGTATGGTCTATTGTCATTGACTGCTACATACCATAAACATAACATATAACATAAACTCACGTCTTTATCCCCAAGGGGGTAGGCAGAGGTGCTAGCATCCAATATCGCGAGTTTATTTTTAGGTACCGATGTAATAGGTGGCGAGCCTATTGCCATTTACCGTACCACAAGGCTACCGCGGCTGGTACATATATTTTTGATCATTTAGCTAAAGAAACTTGGGAAGAGCTTTCTATTGGGTCTAGAATTATCCTGCCCAACAGTTACAATGACAATACTGTAGCATCGAAGCAGCCATCTTACTTAATAATATGATCCCAACTATAAACCTTGGCAATATCTAATGCATGAAGCCATTGAATATTTAATCTATGGAGTACGAAACAAACACAGAGAGGAGGCGGTCTAAGTGACTGTGACGCTCGGTTAACCTTAATCGTAATGTCGGTGTTTATCGTGTCCACTACTCTTTGAGTCTCAGTATCTCCAAATATTAATGGTAAATGGCGATACTTCGTATCTGAGTACGTCTCTAGTACGATTATCATACTATATAGTTACATCGCCATAGAATGGAGCGTTTATATCATGAATTCATTATTACTAGGGCCAATATAGCAACAGTCTCCTCGCGTTACCGGAATTAAAATGTCTAATGAAGTACAATAACCATGCGATGGGATTTCGCCCTTATAATTTCGGCTGCAGAAACTGTATAAGTCATTACCCCTCGTTTTCACCTATGTTTAAAACGTGTATTAGACAAGTTACAATATGCCGCAAACTTTAGTGTCAACGCAAGTATGTTGTAAACTTGTTTAAATCTCAATATATGTATAAAACAAATAATTGTGTTCTGACAGGTTTAGTATCAAACTTGTTTACGACTTGTTTCTTGGTGAATACGAGGAACACCTCCTCTCTGTATATGCTCTATGGTGGGTGGTATACACGGTGATTTTATAGTGGTTTCGGAAAAAGAATTTTTTGTTTCACACACAGTTTCGGAAGCAAAATCGACTGGAAGTTTTATTTTGAAAGAAAAAAAAAATTACTTTATGTATGGCAATAATGTACAGGTGAACAGAAAAATGTATGGGACGTGTAAAAAAAAAAAAATTTCGCCTAATTAGGAGTTCCTTACGGTTTTACTATCGAAATTGTACCCAAAATCTTTTTTTCTAAAACAACTATAAAATCAACCGGTACAATTATATGTATATGTATATACAATTAGAAATATTTTGATCCTACCAAATCACTCCATCCTAAGGTTGCCTGTAAGAGATTGCCGCAGAGCGATAAGGCCGCCAATTGTATTTACCACGTGCAAACATCTCTATGTGCTGTATAATTTCATCCTTGGTGTACAATAAAGACATATATTATTATTATTATTATTATTATATTGCAGGAGCGCGGCTGGCTGGCGGCGGCGCTGTGCATCGAGGGCGTGTGCGGCGTGTGGTGGCGGCTGCTGGGCGGCAGCGCGGCGGCGGCGGCGCCGGAGCGCTGGGCGGTGGCGGCGGCGGCGCGCGCGCACCTGTCCGCCGGCGCCGCGCTCGCCTGCGTGCTGGCGCCGCGCCTGTGGCACGGCTACCGCGCGCGCTCGCTCGCGCAGGAGGTGCGTCTTCTTCTTCTTCTTTTCTTAGATGGCAACCCGTCAACCTAATTTAGGGGACAATCTTGCCAGTGTCGAGTTGGGAATTTCCTTTTATTTTGTGATGAGTATAGTTGAAATGATTGTTGATGATGATGATGATGATGATGATGATGATGACGGATGATAGTTGCCCTAGTAAAGTAGTGGAGACTATACTAGAAGCTTTTCTTAGGGAGATTTTGACATCAGCACGAAAAATCACAATTCACTACAATATTCCACTCTCCTACACTTGTGTGCTTTGTCCAAGCCGTTATGTCTAAAACTCCACCATTTTTACACATAAAAACTCGAATGAACACCAAATTTAGAAAATAAAACACAGCAGCGCTATGACACTTTTCGCGTTCCCGCCAAAACTCCCGACGGACGTTCACTCCCTCAGCTCGTTTTTTTTTTTTATACTACGTAAGCGTAAGCTGCCACCGTGGCCTATAAACGTGTGCAACACTAAGGGTGTCACACACGCGCTGCCCACCCTGAAGAGAAAGGGGGAGAGCTGGGAAGGGGTGGGGAGGCTAGAAAGGGGAGGGGAAGGAGGGGTACAGTGAGCTCTGGCTACCCTACTTACCGGCGGGAACACAACACGATGGTTATTATGACCGCGGTCTTCTGTAGGGCGGAGGTATTTCCCCAGTTGGACAGCTCATTTCGGACGAGAGATACCGTCGTGTCCTACCTCCGCGAGGGTGTGTTATCTCAGACTCGAACTGACTATAACGGGTGCCTCGCCACTCAATTACCCAGCTAGACCATCCCTGACCCCTTTGTGCAAATACCTATATGTTGTTTGTATGCAATATTGCGTAGACGGCTCGACGGTCACACGATGTCGGACGAGCATTTAGTATACCATCGCCGGTCCTGGTTGGATCTGAAGCTTGTACATTGAAACCTGGAATTCGCTATTCTCTCTTCCTCTGGTTACTGTGGTTTTCTACGAAAATGACTGACATTTAAATAAAGGAGGAAGCTTACGCCAGGGTTTGACTCCATCCACCAGATAGCAGTATGCTGTATTTCGTGCTACTTAATTGTGAGAGTGACTTGAATTATCAAAATCAGACCCTGTCTTTATCTTCATTCTGAGGTACGGATATAGTAAAGCCTTTTAATCCCATAAGTATGGACCTCTTTTGTAGGTGTCACGCAGAGGACCTGCGGAAGGCTTCGGCGCGGAAGGTGAAGAGGAGCCCACCACTGAGGAGGTTCGCGCTGAACTGAAAAGGCTTTACGTCCAACTGGAGATACTACGCAACAAGACACTCCGGAGGGACAACCCACACATCAGCAAACGGCGAGGAGGCAGGAAGCCGCCACACCGGCGGTTCTCCCTACAGGTATACTTGACCGACAGCAACAATACGGCTCTAGTTTTCACAAGATCACTTTGTGGGCAATATTATAGATGTTAGTAAAAAATTGTGGGGTAGTTTGATATTCTTTATTCAAATTCTTCAGCCAGTAGCTTTCATTTATCATATTGATGTATGATAAACGGATACTATATGAATAAAAAACTACTAGATAAAATAAAATGCTGTACAATATAGACAGTAGTAGATAGGTAATTCGTTGCTATGATTTTTGCCTTGTTTTTCTGTCTTAGTTAATTTGTGACCTCTTGTAACCTTTAGTGACTGATTATGGTTCCATACGTGTCTATAGTAATTTCTAATGTTTTGTGCCTACATTGCCATGGATAGGGTTTAGTATTTGTGTTAGAATGAAGTAACCTTAATTCCTGATGGACAGTAGATATTTCTGGCTAGGACCTTCCTTCCAGAATGATATAACCGACCTGATGTTTAGTAATGTGATTAGTGTTTAGGTATTATCATTCCTCATGTTAATCGATGTTCTATCTCCACTCTCATTAATTGAATGTTTCATCTTCCATCCTACACCAACATTAGAAAAAAGGCAGTCGCGAAAAGGTAAGGAGGTGTAAAAGTACATACTATATCGCATGCACACTGATGTGGAGCACCCGCATGTCCCCTGTGGATGTCTACCGCCTGTAGCGACGTCCGCTCGCGCCCCGCACAGTCCCCGGCCACACCGTACTGTCGCTATGTTTCAAATCTCCGCTTACTGTGACCCCGGTGTCTTCGAACGTGGAACGACGCGATCCTACTATAAACTCGACTCACGTCACACGTGGCACTGTTGCTATTATCAATTTACGGCGCAATCAACTCTGGTTGCGGATTCAGTGTTATTATTTCAGTACTTTATATATCTGTTATTTCGAATGTGCGGCTTTATTCCTGATCGTAATTAGTCTAAATTTATTTACTTTTACTAAAGTGAAACCTGTTGATTTTCCTTTACCGGTATAAATCAAGAAATCAACTCGTTTCTAGATACGGTTAGTACGAATCGATTGATAGTGGAGTGGTGTGTTTACGTACAGGCTCTGCAGGCGCGGAGGGGCGGGAAAGGCAAGGCGAGCGGCAGCGCCAGCGTAGTTGAGGCGAGCGAAGCGGGCGATGCCTCCCGCACTCCTGAAGACTCGGTGTGCTCCAACGAGGGGCCCAGTCACTACACCGACGCCGACGGGCCCGCGTGATCCCCCACGCCACCGACTCGCCGGACCCGTCCGCTGGATACTCGTTATCGTGACGTCTATTTATAGGGTGGTCAATGTTCTTGTGTTAAAATGAGGTAGATTAGACTTGAAAAAACATCTATTTGAGGACGTTGTTAAGCTCAAGACCTGCATTAATAAATTCCTTCTCATTAATCAATATTATATAAGTAAGTCTAATCGGCGACGTGCCCAATTAAAAAAACATAATTCGTCAATACTCATACATGAGCAATGAAGCATGAGTGCAAAATTAAATATAATATTAATATCTGATACATCAGGGATGTGAAAGAGAGTAAAATGCATTGTTATACAGTACGATATACCTACTTTTGATACCATAAACAATATCTACCTCATTTTAATAGACGAGCATTGGGGGTAATCCGTTAATATGTTGTCTTCATGATGACGTTCATACCATACGATACGACGATGTGTTATTATTAAATAAGTGAATTACACAGCCACACATGAAATAGTCATTGACCAATTTATGACAAACACTCTTGTCGAAGGATCTCCCCAAGTGTTTTATTAAGTCTCGATAAAAGTTGGTTGAACTTTCAGTACCTAGGGTATTATAATGTTGGTTACGGATTTAATGACGTATTTTAAACGCGGCCATGTTGCATATAAGTAAAAGATAAGTCAAGACTAATAACCTCGACCTGACCCACCTAAAATATAAATAAATATATACGACTACTGTTAATCCATCATTTAAAAATGATGTGAATTTGTGAGACTAATGGTCAACAAATTTCGTGCAGATAATTTGCACAAAATCGTGGAAAGTATTTGTAAATTAAACAACATGGAATGTTGCCGAATTTCATATTTTTGAAAAACAAATACTCATTGAAAAAATAACATACTGAGTGGAGTACAAGAAAACACTAGTCAAACGGACAACACCTAAAGTTTGAATTATTAATTTTTTTGTTTCATAATAATTTTTGTTAATAAAATACAGGGCTCTATCACATTTAATTTCTTTTTTTGGTAATTTTGTCAACTTTTAGGGTTGGTCACATTACCCGATAATATGACCGCATCTATATTTCTATAGTGTATAGGAGAGATTTTTAAATCTTTACTTACTTATCTAGAATTTGTGTACCATGTTTCTCCTTTTGTGTACTGTGTCTCCCAGAAATCATTCACCCTTGTTCGTCACACTGCCTCTTGTGCGATTGACAAAGTGGAGCCAGACTTCTGATGAATTAGTACTTATATCACTTACCTACAGATAAAACCCTTTTTCGTTTTCCTTAGTTAGAATTAGATGAAAAACTAATTTCAAAATTGAACATTGTCTGAAATGACGTTTTTCCGAAGCGAGTCAGTTCAATTTTGAGTTAGGTTAGATTACAAGTCTGTCAAAATAAAATAATATTTATTTATTTCAAACTATTTGTCCCGTGTTTATACTTAGTGCCAGTTCCGCGCAGATGGTGGCAGTAACTTTATTGTCTACAAATAAATTCCATAAATTGAAGTAAAGAGGAGTTTTCTACCTGAAAAAGAACTCAATATATGCGTTGATGAAACTTGGCGGTATGTTGCGATCTCTTTGTCGAGTGTTGCTATTTGAAAAATTTATATAAAGGTGTGATACACCCTTAGTAAATAATGACTTCCGAATGGACCCTATCCCAAAACCCTTAGGCTATGTGTGCCTATTTTCTCTAATCATATATCTGCCCCATAGACAAGTTGCACATCGTTTCGTTAGTTGAATGGAATAATCTATGTTTAGGGTTGACGTCATGTTTACGATTTTCATTAAATACATTGATTATTCTATTCTATTCTACTAACGTTGTGTCAATGTTGTGCCATTTGTCTAGAGGAGGAATTTCTGTTTTGATTGTATAAAGTTATATATTTTATTTAATAAAAATATTGTTTAAGAAATTGATAAATTTGGCTTAACATAATTCTTCACAATAATTGTTGTTACTTAATATTTTCTATAGTACGAGTACAAGGGATTAAGAATGATGTTAGGCATTCCATCGGATATGGTTATTTGAAATCCATATTTGGAACCTATTTTAGTTGGTATTGTATCTTAGGAAGGTAATGATTTGTAAGTGGCTATTTGTTGATTTATTATAGTGACCTTAACTTTTATATTATGAATATGAAAGTGTAGGTTTAAATCGAATTTTACCCATTAATTACGCTTTATTTCAAATCAAGTGTACCTAAGCTTAGGTAATTCTGTATCTACATGTATCGTGTATCCTTAAGAGACTATCATGGAATAGGAATTGTTATAGTATTAAAGTTTTGTAATTCATATCTACTCGCAATCTCTTTTACATCAAAAACCTATGGTTCACGCTTTTATCTAAAATTTATAAAAGTATCAGCTTTATATTAATTTCAATCAGAAAATAACAACACCGAGACCCGGTCCGAACCGTTCTGGTCATGATTTTTCCGTTTTGAGTTATTATTAGTATGATTTTTTTTTTCTATCACTTACTAAGTTTTTAATCAGGTATGTTAAGAACAGTAATTAATACTCCGCTTCAAGGCAATTTCTGTGTTAATCCTCTAGCTAGTCACTATTTATACTGCAAATCAAAAATTGAAGTCAAGATCAAACTTATTACTAAAAGATCAAAAACGCTTGACTCATTACTGAAAAAAATCTATGGCCCTTCTCTAACATTCGAATTTTAAATTTCTAAATTTACCACTGGCTTTACCTGACTGGTAGCTAGCGATCTTTTTTTCCACTAAATATGTGTAAAAATCACCAACATAATAAGCATTCAGCTACATGCTTGCTACCTTAAAAAATCATGTTATTACCGGTGATATAGGGATCAAAGATTTAGTTATACATAATATTTAATTTACATTAGCACGGGTACTAGTTTGTACGAATATATATTTATAATGATCGGAATTAATATTTTGGATCATTTTTACGCGCGTATTTAATGAGTTATTACCATTTATGAACATGTTGTTTGTTTATATTTTATTAGCCATGTAATAGAAAAAACAATGTAAATATAAAGTTAACATTTTTATAGTGTCATTCGCATAATTTAATTTGTATTTATTGATGAATGTTTGGATGTTGATATTTGTTCGATGTTTGCGCCAGGCGATGCGAGGCCAAGGTATTAAGTATTATGATTATTATAACAACATATTATTTATTGAATAAATGACAATATTCATAATATTTTAGTTTTATTTTAGTTTTATTTTATATTAAAGTTATGGAATTTGCCGAACTCTATGTAATAATCCCTGTCATTCACATTCGTAACTTCATAACCAGTTATGAACATGATTTTTTTCTAGTTTGATAGCTAAATACAAATACAGAATTAAATTACAACACATTCGTCTATACGAACATGGTTATTAGAGACAGTCTCATCAGATGAAGCATCTCTGACTGTCAAGCTGAGTCGAAGCGTCGTTTGAATGACTTGAGACTGTGAGGAAACGTGTGTTACTAAATTTTTTCGTAAACAATTAGTATACTAACTGTTTCAAATTAAATTTAGATCAGATAAAGTTAATGCTTCGACGTGATTCGAATCCGGCTCTTTCCCTTACAGGGATAATTCTCAGACCACTCATCCACGTAGCCACCTCCGAAGCATTCGATATTTGATGGTAGTACCCATAGGAGCCGAAATTCCGGATTCCAGATTCGAAATTCTCCTATTATACTACCATCAAGGCTCGAAACCCGTCGAACTTTTTCCGATCTAAATTTGAACTGCATTTATATATATATATACGTATATTCTTTCATAGTACAAAACTGGTCTTCTGTATAACATTGTGGTAGTGTTACCTTAGTAACCTATATCGAAGTTGCTAGTGGTTTCATAGGAGCGACGCAACGGCGACGCCACAGTTGCTTAGCAACCGTAACTACGCTAATTTTACGCATTACAGTATAATAAATTTTTATTTTTTGTTATGATTATGACGAAAATGTCGCATCGTAGCGTAGCGTGGCAACCTGCCGACTACAGGAACACAAAGATATCTCAGATATACACAATTAGTTTATAGTTTTATGTGATAATGCAGTGTACCAAGTGATGTGATGCTTGAGTGAAGTCAGGAAGCCGACAATGTCAGGTAAGATGCATGAGCGGATATATAAATAAAATTGACTTTAATAAATCTTCACGCACTTTTAATTTCAAATTCTTTCTCTAAATTTTTAATATACAAAATACATACACACCTATACTAATAAACTACCTAATTATTGTAATAAAATTAATACTAAAATGAAAAAGAAAAAAAAAGAAAAAAGACTTAAATTAAAACGCGTCGTGAATTTCCTCCGCATCGCATGCCTCTTGTGGTAAGGTTCCCAGAAGACTGGCAGCATTGCCACGTTGTATGGCAATGCTTACCTATTCTCTGTCCTAAAAAGAGGCCAGCTCACGCAGAGCTGGTCACGAGAAGCGTCGACCATGCGCTTCGCAATCTCTCTGAAGAGATTGCGGGCGCTCGGACCCCATGATCCGAACGTTTCGACTCCAAACGGCACAAATTCGTAGTCTCCAATGAAAATAGTGAATATAATAAAATAAAATAGTGTTCATAATATAGAACACATGTCTTGTGCGGCTTGTAAATATATTATATTATTTTGTTATATATAGGTATTTCTCCCGCATATGTCCCGAATCGAAGTAGGAAGCACGAAAATAAAAGTAACACCACAGGTTAAATAATAGTACCATCGCATCATCATCCATGCGTTAATTTCGGTCGCATCCGAAACTGCCAGTCTAAGTGCGTTACGGCTAAACCTCGATATTTTCCGTGGAGCGATTGCCATCTGGCATCCACAACCTATAAGGTATAGGCGATATCGAAGAATTGCAGCTAGACCGGTTGTCGAATTTCTTAGGGCTCCAACTACCCGTAACGCCATAGATCTTCGTATGACAACCGGGACCCGACGGTTTATCGTACTCTCCGAGGCACGACCAGATGATTGCAAATAGCCAAAATCGTGGATACAAATATTTGAATGTTGCGGTGATCGAACCCGCGCCCTGCGTAGCAGTCGCGTTCGCTACCGCCTCGCCACAGAGGCTGTCAATCATAGTAAAATATAACGCAGGTTACACTATTTAGGGAACACTATATTACCCAGTGATACCTAATGTCTGTGAGTCGAGTAGAGTCAGTCTAGAAATTATTCAAGCTCCATTTTTTATGTTTAGGTTGTATTTGAAAGAAAAATTCATAAAAGAAATTAGTTACCTTTTCATATGAACTAGTCTTTTCAAAACTAGTGCTGCCAAACGAATTCTTTTCTTACACAATCAGATTTAGTCTTAAGTCAAGCAGTGGTATATTGAGTCCGACCAACACCTTCGGCCTGAAGTTAACCTCAACTACAAGTCTTTTAAACAACAGACGAGGCCCTGACGCTACGAATAATGTTGTAATAGGATAGACTATTCGTAGCCCTGGTGTGTCTTTCCACTCGTGCTTGAGAGGTGAGGTGACAGTCGCTCTTGTAACAGTCAACAAACCAATCAAAAATAATAAGCGGACACCTTCAAAGTGTAACTTCGCATGCAAAAATGTGTGTGATTCGAATGAGAATGATGATGATGATGATATAATGGCTTCCTTTGCGTCTGCTCCTACCGGAAAATGTAAAACAAGCCGACAGTTTGTACCGTGTGGCTGGTGACTTTAGTACTTACTGGCCATCTATCTATATACTTATAATAAAACTGTAGAGAGGTCAATTCTGTACATTGAATATATTTACAAAATAATTATTGGGGGATGATTGGTGATCGATACTAATGCAAAAAATGCAATCAGAATTTTTTTTGTCTTTCTGTCTGTCTGTCTGTCCGTATGTGCACGCATGGATCAAAAACTACTGGAGGGATTTTGATCAAACTTGGTACGATTATAGTTCATAGTTCTGGGCAACATATAGGCTACTTTTTATACAAGCTGATACCCGTGGCTTTGCCTGCGCTTCGTTTATAGGTTGTTTTTGGTCATATCTCCGGTTCTACTTAACCAATTACAACCAAATATACTGCAAATTTTGAGTCTAAGCAAGACCTTTCTAATAAAAAAAACCGCATCAAAATCCGATCAGTAGTTTTTGCGACCAAGGCGTGCAAATATTACAGTAAAAAATTGCGTTCAACTCAAACAGCGTTATACCATTACTATAATGAAATTCCAACATTTATCAATAGATGGTGCTCCTCAAGTGACGTCATTTTACAACACTCGGTGTTAAGATTCTCCGTAAGATAGTCACTACCTGCAGTTGTAATAGGTGCCGTATGCGATCTAATGATTAATGCGAATTTATTAGTTGCACCCTCCGTGGCGTGGCGGTAGTGCATGCAAAAGCAAATGCTACGCACGGGGCGCGGGTTCGATCCCCAGTGCAAAAAGTGATAATCATGAAAATGGCTGTTTGCACTGGTCTGTTCGTGCCTCGGAGAGCACGTTATGCCGTCGGTCCCGGTTGCCATACAAACTAGAGATGTGATATACTTGCAAAATCCCATACCAGGGCTTCTATCTAAGTACGAGTACATAAAAATACCAGGGTCGAAAACCAGGTTTTAAAATACTTGAAAGTATTCAAAACTATGGCGAAGTTGGCGAACGCGAGCAAGTGTCCAGCCGTGAGGGTGGCGGCCGTCCATATTTGAAAATACTTGCATAGGAATTTGAGCCCTATTCCATGTCGTTGTAATAAAAATTGTGTCATAATCGTATAACTAAAAAAATACTTTTTGATGTTCAACGTATTTTTCATTCAAAAAATTAGATTGTGTTTCTTATTCGCATTGGAGTAGAGATCGTTTTCCTTCCTATTCTATCCTGCTTGCGAACGTGAGGAAAGTATTTAGCCGCGGCGGCGGCGCCGGCGGCGGTAATATTTGAAAATACTTGCATAAAAATTTGAACCGTATTCCAGGGTCATCGTATTAAAAATCATGTCGAAATCGTATAAATAAAAAAATACTTTGAGGTTAAAAGTATTTTTCATTTACAAATTAGATTGTGTTTCTTATTCCCATTGACTTACAGATCGTTTTCCTATGCAAGTATTTTTATGTGTACTGTTTCCAGTTCTCAGCGCATCCGACTAATAGCACATACTTTCATACTTGCAAGTATTCTTTGTTCGTACCAGGGCGCCGTACTTTGAAGCGAAACCCTGGTATTAAAACCTGGTAACGTAAATACGTCTCATCTCTAATACAAACATCTATAAGCTGGTGCATTAAAGAAAGGTTTTATAAATGGCGGCTTGTACTTGCGTTGACGGAAAGTACAGCTAGCATATAAAATTTCAAATATATTTTTTTTCATATGAAAAATAATAAAAACAAGACCGGGTCGTAATAATTTCTAACTAGCTGCGGCCGGCGGCTTCACCCGCGACACGTGACGGCATCTATTTTTGGTTTCATCGGAAACAGTACCTACTTTTACACATAGAGGCCTTTTAAACGCACATTGAGTCCTTTAATCCTGAAAAAGGAACGTATATCACATTCTATAAGGAGGATCATGGATGATCATGACGTTGATTAAAATAAAGAACTAACATTATTATGAACAACGGTCTTGTTTATATTTTTTTTAAACTGAAAAAAACAAATGAAATTTTGTATGCTAGGTGTACTATCTGTCAACGCAAGTACAAGCCGACATTTAAGAATTCTTTCTTTTATGCATCGCATCAAGAGCACAGAGCGTGGAAGAAAATAAAGATCAATATTTTTTTTGTGTTGACGGTACGCGCGTGAGTGAGTATAGACAGTACTAGTGTGCGAGCGAGAGGAAGTGATAACGTCCGCCATTTATAAAACCTTTCTTTAATGAACCAAGTTATATGACAGTCGTTACGGGTAGTTGGAGCCCTCAAAAGTCCAACCAGTCTAACTTCGAACTTCGATATCGCCATTGGTTGTGGAGGTCAGATGGCAGCCACATCACAGTTAGACTGGAAAGCCGACCCCAACTGAGTTGGGAAAAAGGTTCAGGGAATGATGATGATATTAGTTGCACCCTTACTAAACTGCAGATTATTCTGAGCATTGGTTGTTTATGTTGTTTTTAATAGTTTCTTTTATTTCATATCTTAATATAATAATTTAATTTTTTTTATTAAATGCTTTGCTTCTCTTGCTTAGCAGTTAACGCAATTAACACTACAGAATACACACATCAAAAAAAGTTTGCGATCACTTTGAAAAACTGAAATCTTTTTTGTTACTGTAGATTATATTATGATTTATTCTTCTTTTTAGATTCTTTATTTCTAAATAAAGAATTAGAACACAAAACAATGACACCGTTCAATTGTTTTTTCTTACAAAAAGGCTTTCAGTCCTAGCTTACGCTCATTCAGAAATCTGATTCAAGATGTTTTTCGCGTAGAGTTGTGATTGAAAAAATGCCAAGAGGATTATCAGAGGTTTTACGAGCTAAAATAGTAACTTTGAGGGAAGACCACGAGAGTAATAGCACGCAGACTTGCTATATCCCAATCCTGTGTCGTGGCTCCGTTGCAGAGGTACCACGGAATGGAGAATTTAGCTGACCGACCCCGCAGCGGTCGCCCAACTGTTTTGACAGCTGCCCAAAAGCGCTATTGCTGGCAGCCCGTGATCCCACAATCAACGCCACTAAAATAAAAGCAGAAGTCAGGGCCGCCTCTGGGCTTGAAGTTAGCACGCAGACCGTTCGCAATTGCTTGCACCAGGCTGGATTACGAGCACGGAGGTCACGGCGAGCTCCGCTCAATTCCCGGCAACGTCAACAACGAAGATTGCAGTGGGCTAGACTTCGGCAAAATGAAGAAGGTGAGTAAGAAAACATTTGGCAAAACTGACTCTTCGTTGACGAATCCCGAATCTCCACTCATCCGACGTGTCCGTGTCTGGAGAAGACCAGGCGACCGTGAAAGACAAAGAACTGCCACTGGTTCAGCAAGGCGGAAAATCGGTGTCTTTTTGGGGTGGCATTATGATTGGAGCTAGAATGCCTTTGATCCCGTATCGGGGCTTCATGACAGCAGTCATGTACAAAGCAGTTGCTATTGATGATATAGTCAAACCATTCCGAGTAAACCATGGGCACCAATTTGTACTGGTCGATGATAATGCGCCCGCACATCGAGCTCAACGAGTCAATGCTGCTCTTCAAGAATACGATATCACACGATTAGACTGGCCTGCCGGCTCGCCCGACTTAAACCCAATAGAGCACGCGTGGGATGCTCTTAAACGAGCTGTATGGAACCGTGAGTCACATCCCCAGACAGTTCCAGAGCTCAGGGAAGCCGCTATTGAAGAATGGGATATGTTACCCCAGGAAATGCTGGATAACATGATCCTCAGCATGCCCAGGATGATCTCCGCATGTGTTCGAGCCAGGGGAGGCGTTACTTTATATTGAATTTACACCTTTTAATAAGAAATTGTAGTTTAAGTTTAATTAAACAGTCTTTTTCTTTCTATGAAATTTCTATCACAATTGCATTATGATAAATGGCTCAATTTTTTTAAATAAATAATAAAAAATAGTTTTATATTTTAATTTCAAACAAGGTACAGGCATACAACATAATTTTTTCTTGATAAAGTTAAATTTAAAGAATTCTAGGAGCTTATGCCATTGATCGCAAACTTTTTTTTATGTGTGTAGAATAGGAATACAGAGAGATCCGGAAGTATCCGTTTGCCTTGCTTTCAAATCGTGCTTTTCAGCGCGATCATTCATCGTAAATCACTAATTATAAATAATTGTATTTCCATTCCATACTAATAGTACTTTTACTTTACTTACTTATTTACTTCCAATCCAAATAAATACCTACCTAAATAACAGGCTTCTGATAAATACTACAATAACATAATTTTTTCGACTGCTTACGAAACGTACTTTTTAGCTCGACATCGCATCATTCATTCATAGATCATTAATTATTCTTTTAATCCATACTTACTCATTTTCTTCTTTATATATATATATATATATATATAACAGGCTTATATATATTAACATGCCACCTAAAAAAAGAACTTCTTTATCCCAAAATTCAAGAAACTCTAAAAGAATGAGATATTATGCGCGTTCTCAAGAATCGACAGAGGAAAGAGCTGAACATGAACTGCCTAACCATGTTACTACTCAAAACAAAAATTTCAATTAGAATAAGTAAATGTTTGTAAATAGACCAAAAACAGCCCGCTTAATTTCTTACCGGAGTCTTCTCAGAACAGGGCCACGTTTCAAACTGTAATCGGTAATGCTAATTTGCTAAACATAAATTTTATATTTTTTTTACGTTTTCTAAGTGTCGCTTTAATGGTCAATACAAAACAGGTAAATGATTTTGACTTTTATTTCATTACTGCTAAAATTGTACACAAATCTATGTAGGAATAATATATTTTACAGTAATGTTTGCTATAAAAATAAGCTGTAGATCGTTTTCGACCTGAAGCGATGACACGCGCGATCCGACTTCCACGCGGGCGGAGCCGCGGGCAACAGCTAGTTATTAAATATGAAGTCTACGAACTTGCTACGAAATATATTGTAGAGGTGGGAATTAAGAAAAACGTTGAGTTTAATATTTGTTTCATATCGTGTCATATTAAGTCGTCGGTCCTGGTTGCCATTCAAACATCTATAATGGCAGTCGTTACGGGTAGTTGAAGACTTCAAAAGTCCGATTAGCCTTACAACAGAACTTCAAAAACCCCCATTCGGTTGTAGAGATCCGTTGGCAGTCGCTTCACGGAAAATATCGAACTTCAGCCGCATCTTAGAGACTAGAAAGCCGACCCCAACTGAGTTGGGAATAGGCTCAGAGAGTGATTGATCATCAGAGTGCTACACACTGCTTGGTGACACCGGACATAGCAACCACGTGGTCTTCTGAATCAATAACAAAAAGGTCTACGCTATGGTAGTCCTTCGAAAAGCAATTTATACACGTTGTAATTAATTCTATTATGCCGTAGTACCTTTACTAGTAGTCTAAGAGCCACCGTTCCGCAGACTTACGGTATAGTAGCAAACTCCATATTAATGCTAGTTATACTAATTCATCTGCCGTAGGTTAAATCGGGTTCACTATTTCTCATAGAGGGTTCCTTTAGGCGTGCCTAGAAATCGGAAAGCTTGAAAATCGACTTTGAAAACGTGTTCGCAGCATGTCTGCCGTTTTGACCTTTACACGCCCACTTTTATATGCCCCGTTTGAATTCTAGGTAAGGTCTTACCAAGTTACCAACGACCAAATGGTCGCTAGCTCTTACACATAAAATGATATACGATACTTACGTCACCGCCTTGTGCTACGCAGCGGTATCGTTGCATGGTGCAACATTGTATAGGGGAACTCTACAACATAAAGATAACTATTCAGGGGGCCTAGTCAAAATGCATTCGTTCCGAATCTACATTCAACGCTCTGAAAATGTATGGGAGTGACATTTGTTGTCGGAATGTCATGTGATCCGACAATAAATGTCACTCCCTATACATTTTTAGAGCGATGACGAATGTAGATTCGGAGCGAATGCATTTTGACTAGACCCCCTGATGAATTGAGAACCTTTCCTTTTTACTTCTCGAAATCGATTTATTGAAAAAAAAAATGGGTTGATCATCTGTGTATCTGTTTTTTTAGAATAATAATAAGAATATTAGCAACAGGAATTACTAATATGGTATGTCTCTCTCTAATCCATCCAGATAAGCTCAATGGCTTGTGTTAGGAGTGGGTTCACGTCGGTAGTGTACGGGCGAGGGTTCGAACCCGGGACCTTTCGATCGTAAGGCCAACTCCTTAACCACTGAACTACCGCCGCTTCGTTTTGTTCTTTATATTTCTTCTTTTTTCGTCTTATAAATTGCTTGTCCTAGATTCCAGGATGACATCGCATCGTTACCGAGTTTGAGTTTACTACCTTTTTTATGGGTTGTCAATTTTATTTCTCCTCGCCTGATGGTAGGGGTCGTATTTCTACCCTGAAAGACTTAAAGACGTGATTCCATCGTGGAAATATATACTTGGCCATATCCTCGTTTTATCCTACATGAAACTACTTTATGGGAAGCTTAATGTGTTATACGATTGCGTTAGTGATCATAACAGTTGCCAAAAGACTTTAAAAGACTTAAGTCTCTTTCAAGCTATGTATAGGTGCCAAATTTGTAAAAGTTATGAGACAATTTATTTTTATTTATGATTTTAATGCGTTTTATTTGCGAGTACGGGCAGCATTTGCAACTTTTTAAGTTAAGTTCGCATGAGAAACTTCTGATGAACTAGGCAGATAAATGTTAATGTATGGAACAATGCTACATATTGAAAACTGTGGTGCATTTTCAATTTTGTGTACTAATTTTACTACTCTCTCACTGGTATAATTTGATATTAAAACATTCACCGACACAAACTATAACTTGGCCCTACTGATCATGTATTATTTTCTTCACTTCTTCAGGACGGTAGGGCAGTTTAAATAAAAAAATTGGTTCGGAGAAAATGTAGTATGGGGAAAAAATTTCGAACTGGCATTGTTACCTAACGGCATGTCACACTCCGTTAGAGTTCGCAATATTCGACGGCCTACCTCCGTGGCGTGGCGATAGTGAATGCGACTGCTACGCAGGAGGCGCGAGTTCGATTCCCGCTCAGTGCAAATATTTATGTGCATGAATTATGAATATCTGCATTGGTCTGGGTGTTTCTAAAGTAAAATGTATCTAAATACGTTTATCGGCATTCTAGAACCCGTAACACAAGCTAGTTGAGCTATGCTTACCATGGGTCTAGGTGTCGTTGTGTAGATTGTCCTACAATATTTATTTATTTATTACTTAATACAGACTGTTTTCACTTCAGATTGGCACTACTGCAGTGCCAAACCGCAGTTTCGAAACCAATTTCATATTCTCCAGGTGTGAAATAGGTTCATAATATATCGAATCACAGTATTTGCACACACCACTATTTACCATCGTTTCAATTTCAATTGGCTGTTAAATAAGAAAATAAACTTTCAATATACCTACTGGTGGCGTGTCTTGGTAAACTGTTTCGTTACATATTCGTGCACTTATCGCCTAGGCATTGCCGTCAATCTTATAGTCAATCTGTTCACCTACATCGTTAAAGTTAGTTGGTCGGGCACCCAAGTATGTAGTCTTGCTATGGCCGCGTACGCTGAAGAACTTGAGCATACGAGCATCTATCTACGCCCTGCTTGTGGTATTTCCGTGTTTATGCTAATATAAAGTACTTTTTGCTGATTCATATAAGTTTAGTATTGATGGTTAAGTTAATTACAAAATTATATAATGGTTAAAAAGTTATACAGAGTTTAAAATAAGAATCAGTTTCTTATTTCGAATAGTTACCTAAAAATTAAAAAAGCAAGTGACATAAGTGTCAGTGATTTTTATAAGTAAATAAGACTCCAAATTTCAATTTTTAAATTTGGAGTTATAGGTACATCGAAAATTAGTTTTTTAAATTCTATGGATTATTAAATCTTTATCCAAAGACTGCGCGTATTTTACCTATTTAAAAAATTACGAGAGCGCTTCACGTCTGATTTCTTAACGATTTTAGGAGGGTGCAGGTGGGTATAAATAATATATCTAAGGTACCCACATGCCTCGATCGTTTCTTAAGCATCTTAGCAAGGACACAGTTTAGTAGCTGATGTTTACTTGGGCTCTGAAGTTGTCGGTAGGGTCCTGTACATACTATTGATTGATATTTTAAGTCATAGTCGTCAAATTTAAATTCGAGTATCGTGTACCGAGTGATTTTCATTTGTCAAATTTTAAATTTAAATATTCAGATAGTGAAGAAAGTGATGGAGATGGAGGTCAAGGTAACCTGAATCGTCTTATCGTTCGACCGCCGGGGACCAGCGGGAAGGCCAAGCGCGGACAGTTGTGCTTCGACGCGGCCTTCGAGTGCGGCAACTTGGGGCGAGCTGACCATATCACTGAGCTGGAGTATGACCTGTTCATCAGACCAGACACGTGTAGACCAAGGTGTAGATTCTGGTTCAACTTTACTGTTGAAAACGTAAAACAGGATCAGGTAAGTAGAACATTTGCTAATGCTTCGGATAATGTGCAATCAAAATCATCATCGTCTTAGCGCTTCGAACTTCTAAAATAGTACCTGCTTCCTAAATGCTATCCATTTTGATGATAAATTTCGTATTAGGTACTTTTTTACAGCTGTCACTTTTTAAATATCTAACAATAGTTGCTGTTTGTTTAATGTTGTTTCATTCATACCCAAAAAATAAAATAAAATCTGGATTTGTCATTGTTCCGGTTCCTACTATATTTTAGTCCAGTGTAATGGTACTATCCAGAAATAGCAATCTCATCATGGCGTTCGTTGAGACTTTTTTGTTATACAAATTAAATTGGTTTGAACTTATTTATTTGGTTACATAAATAATTGTGATGATTAATCTCTTTAATGTCTCACAAAAAGTGTTCTAGTTAAAGTTTGTAGCCAAGACTTACAAGCTCGTAAGACTTTTACTATTAAAAATTAGGTTTGTGTAGGTAGGTATAAGTAGGTCTGAAGTAAGTGCCTAGCGTTAAAAGTAACTCTACAAGCCTAACTTTACCAAACATATAAAAATATGACTTGACTTGGTAGATTATGATATCTTTTATCGGGATATGGTTCAGTAACTGATCTGATTATTGTAATTAGGAATACTGAAATAAGTAGGTATTTATAATAAAAAACTTTTTTTCAAGTATCCTATAATATTTATATGTGAGTAAATAAGCATCTATATTTCGAAATTGCCTTTTAAATTAGTGATACAATACGTAATTATTTTTAACACCAACCTAATAAACTCGATGCTGCTACAAAGAATGTTCGGTATCTATTTATAAATGCATGTTTGTTGCAGAGAGTTATTTTTAATATCGTTAATTTGGGAAAAGAAACTACGTTGTACGACACGCATATGACGCCGCTTGTGCGATCTACATCACGACAAAAATGGTAAAACATTCAATAATTAGAATATTTTGTAGTTAGTACCTACCCTCTGCCCACAATGTTTTATTAAGTCATTCATCTGAACAGTAAATAAACATATTATAATATGAGATTCACAACACAGATGCTTATATATTTTTGGGTTGGGTACGTATTTTCATAAATACTTACCATTTATTAAGGTACTTACTTATCTTTCTAAAGGCAAATATTCGGGACCCCGGATCTACTAACTGTCAACCATAATTGTCAAGTCACTGAGATTACAAAAAAGCCTACTTCTACTGTTAAAGTCTAAAATAAACGGCTTCTTGCCTAAAATTCAACGTAGCAGTTGGTCGACTGTTACGTCACAAAGTGGATCGTGAATTAATACGATCGTGAAACTTACAGGCAAAGGCTACCGAGACGGCTAATGTTCTACCACCGGTCTCTAGTTCATCGAGGGCGGAAGATACTGAGCATTGCGTTTGCGTTCGACCGCGAAGAGGACGTTTATCAGTTCTCAGCAGCTGCATCTTATTCCTATTCACGTCTGCAGAAGCATTTGGCGGCGTGGGAAAAACGTGCGGAACCGTTTGCAACCAGGAAATCTATAGCGCAGTCTACTGTAAGTAATTCGCTAGATAGTGGTGACCCTTTTATGTCTCGAATCTGTCAATTCCAATAAGCTAGCCATCGGGCGACATGAATTCATATTGATGTGCATAAAAACAGGAAAAGTTTGGAAAAGGATCACTGTGTCATTAGAGAGGTAATCTTTAGTGTATAAAGTTGTTTTATACCAATATCTCTGTGTGGTTTCATTTTCACCATTAGCCAGTACCATCAAGGTGCAAATGGAACTGGTAGGTATGTGGCTATCTGGATATTCTTATTAGCGATCTCTTACCTCACCTGTTACCTACTGAAACATCAGTAAAACAACTGAAGAGGTTTGGGCCCATTCTTTCGAGTTGGGAGGTCAAACAGCAAGCCGACATATTGGTAGGGAGCCGTAAAAGGGATTTTTGAAGTCACCCGAGCACGTCAGACTATTATAAGAGAGAACACCTTAACATTGATAAGTACCTTCAATCAGTATGAAATCGTCCGAAGGGTGTCGTATGTCGTAAGAGGCGACTAACAGAAATCAAAGTCGATATCACTGCGCGAGCACTAAAACTCGATATAACACTATAGCAACCCGCCAGACTATCGTGAAAACAGTAGGCCAATGCCTCCCATTGATGTCCAGAAATGGACTGTGAACCTCTGGCTCTAAAGAGCAAAATTTTGTCTGCAAATAGGAAATCGCTATAGTAATTATGAATCCATACCTACTTACAGGATAGGTTCGAGTTGTGACCCCGAAATGAGCTTAAAATACGGTTTATACATTTTGATTGATGCTGTGCTCGAGCCTACAAATACCTAATGAATCCTATATATTAGGTCCGTGATATAGTACACCTACTGGAAATTGTAATATTCGCTTCCGCCCTTTCAGCAAAAACGTCGCATTGATTTACTTACGATCGGCGACTTCAATATCAGTGTGAAAGAGAAAGAAGACAAAGAAATAATTGGTACAAAAGTGAAGGTAGCAGAACCGAAGAAGCGGGTCGTTCTAGTTTTAGCACGAACACATGGGGGAGAACCGCCGTCGTCATTTGTTTGCCAAGGTAAAGTTCCCATATCCAAGTTACTATTTTAATGTGCAGGTCATGCGGGTTTAGGCGGTTTGAACCCGAAATAATCGCCTCGCTGGCCGAAGGATAAGTACCGATGAGGATTTCCACATAATATGGCTTATATCTACGAATAATGCAGAATATGTAGGATACATTATTCGTAC
Source organism: Pelosia muscerda (assembly GCA_963691645.1). Taxonomy (NCBI): domain Eukaryota; kingdom Metazoa; phylum Arthropoda; class Insecta; order Lepidoptera; family Erebidae; genus Pelosia; species Pelosia muscerda. The sequence continues at coordinate 15,647,614 of OY829100.1, forward strand.
GCTGTATAGCATATCTATGTATTCTTTGATATGGAACAATCTGAATATCAGGGTTTGATTTTCTCAACGTTACTATAATTATGTGTAGGTATCCCTAATTAATAATAAGGCCCTTCCTACTCAAACGAAACTCGAGTTGTTGACTGGAGTTGCCGCAATTCGAAACTAGAGTTTGGCACATTTGTATGTTAACTCGTACACTAGGTGGGAATAAAATGGTCAGTTGAATATTCTAAATAATTTGTTTTACGAATTTTTAAATAAACACATTACCAGATATTTGATGATTCTGTAATTACAATGAACTAGTTCAAAGTTTCGCTTGAAAGAAAATAACTACAGAATTTAGCTGACCATTTTATCCCTATCCACCCTTCGATCCCTATTCACCCCATTTTACGGTAACTGAAGTAACGAGTTTCTGTAACTAGTTCGAAACTGACATGCCAAACTGGAGTTGCCTGCAACTAGAGTTTCACGTTTTAACAACCAATCACTCTCACCAAGGACTCAAAAATAATCGGCGGATTGGTTGAAATTAAATTTGTCAAGAAATTAAAAAAAATTACAGCGGGTAATGTGGTTTACTAATGTTTGCCATAATTTTAAATGCCATAATTTTATATGCCATACTGGTAGTTGCCATAATTTCATTAGAAATAACGTTTCAGTTGCCATAATCGTGAAATGACATAAAATCACTTTCACTAATTTCATTGGTCATAATCGATCAAGTGTCATAATAATTAAAATCCATAAATGTATTTGCCATAACTTTCGTTTTCAATAATGTCAATTATACGACACAATTTTTTTATTCACAATTAAACCTGAAACTAAACCTCATATGACGTCTACTAAATAAGGTCGACGGAGCCCGCTTCGCGGGCTCCTACTTCTGGGTGGTTTAAAAAAAAAACCACGAAGACTAAGACGGGAGCGAAGCGAAGCGGAGCTCCCGTCTTAGTCTTCGTGGTTTAGTCTTCTAACCTAACCTATCCGAGTCGGATTGCACTGAGTCGGGGTATTAACGATAATTAATTTTGACCTAACAATATTATGTATTATTTTCATAATTAACTATATCAAATTTTGATTATGTCAAGAGTCGATTATGAGATGTGTTACTTATGGAAAGTAATTATTATGATATATGTTGTTATACAAAGTGATTTTATGGCAAATAAACGTTATGACTGTTGAGTTGTTATGTCAAACGTTATTAGTATAAATGATAATAGTGCAAGTAAATATTATGACCGGGGATGATTATGGCAAACGAAATTAGTGCAAATGAATTTATGGAAAACGAAAGAATACCGGGTAATGTATGTACCTACGACCCTCGTCAACTTCAGTTTTCACGAAACTTCAGTTTTTTTTTCTAGTTGTGTAATTTAAGTAGGACCTACATTGTTTCAAAAACAAACTTATAAAGTGTCTTTTTTAGGATTATTGGATTACATAATAAGTACTTCGGAAAAGGCTGTAGCTCTAAGGAATAACATAGTATTAGAGGTAAATACTTTCATTAATTTATTATATTAGTGATACCCCTCGCATTGCACGCCTTCATATACCACAGTAACCGCATACATTGTTTGCTACCTTAGGACTGATATTAAGGATATAGCTAGTTCTTTTCAGATAATCTTTCTAAAATCGGGTGACTCGTAGGTGATCCCGATGTTAAATCCCGACGGTGTGTTCCTCGGCAACCAGCGGTCAGATCTGATCGGTTCCGACCTGAACCGCTGCTGGAACAGAGCCACCAGCTACGCGCACCCCGCGCTCATCGCCGTCGAAGATCTCGTGCAGAAAATAACCTCAGAAAAAGTAAATACCTGCTAAAACATTCATTATAAGTTCTTTCACATTTTAAGTGACTATAACCAGCTACAAGGGTCAAGGGTGAGTCTGGGAGAGAAGAATTAGGCAATAAAACGTAAACGCCAAGAAAAGAAGGCACCTTCCACATCAACCTCGCCTACAAGAGGATGCCTGCTGATTGAAGGATGAGGTACAGGGTTAGGGTGGATATAGGATGAGGATGAGGCGCGAAGTTAGGGGTCTAAGTCAAAATACACCAAATTATGGAATGTATGACTAAAAATGAGTAAAAAGCAGACACCGGACTTTAAATGCCACTGGGATTGGCACTTGGATGACTATTGTTGACTAAGTTGTCATACAGTTACTTATGACTCCTAATGTTTCCAGACCCTGCAATTGGACTTCATCATTGACATCCATGCAGACATTAGCCATGAAGGTGTATTTGTACGAGGGAATTCTTTTGATGACGTATACAGGTGATTTTTTATAATTCATACCTATGCCCGCGTTTGACCATGCTCGAAGACTCTCTTTGAATAGGTGAGATCTCAATGGCTCATTGACTAATTTTTACACTCGAAGCGAATGCCGTTTGAGTTACTTTTTTGGTAAGTGATTTGTCATTTTCAATGTTTTGCAAACGTGTTACTTGATTTGAAAAACGAATTTTGTCGGATGATTTTTTTAATAGGGGGGAAATGGAGTGTGTTGGGGAATTCTATGTGAGGTCTACTGTTCACAGAACTACTAGCACTTAAGTACTTAAATAATAAATATTATGTGAGAGTTTGGAGGCTCTATATTAACGAGCTTAAACTACTAGTCGATTCGAGTCTACAGAGTTCGATTCCCGCTCAGTGCAAATATTTGTGTGCATGAAATATGAATATCTGCATTGGTCTGGGTGTTTCTATGTATAATATGTATGTATTTACAAAAAAAAATGTATTTAAATTTTTATCCGCATTCTAGAACCCGTAACACAAGCTAGTTAAGCTATGCTTACCATGGGTCTAGATGACGTTGTGTAGATTGTCTCAAAATATTTATTTATTTAACTACTTACACATATCAAAGCTAGTCAATATTTCTTAAAAATACCGAAATTGCAACTAACCACCTTCCTAACCAGTTGTTAAATCTACGACAAATGATAGGTTTGTAAAAGGTTAATTTTCTCTATTAGAACATGTATTATTTCTTCCAAGGTTCGAACGTCAGGCCGTGTTGCCAAAGTTCCTGGGCACGCGTATAGAGGCCTGGAGCCCCGACAACTGTCTGTTCAATGCGGACCTGGTGATGGCCGGCAGTGCCCGCCGCGCCCTTCAGTCCGGTGCTATCGACGGCTACACGCTGCTAGTGTCTTTAGGAGGACGGAAACTTTCTCCGAGGGGACCCTACATACATTATACAGAAGATGCTTGTATCCTTTTGTTTTTTTTTAATTTATGGCACGTCATTTTGACTTCACCTCGCGTGATGTTAAGCTGAAGGCAAAGTCTCATGAAAGAGGGTCACCATTGCAAACACGTTCAGTGCTACAATGGTGGCGCTCAGCTTGACGGCCTCATCAGATGCTTTTTCACGCCCCGCTTAAAAGACCCGGGACTGTAGGAAGAAGGAAACACGTGCGCCGGCAAGGAGTTCCAAGACTTAAGGGTGCGGCAGAGAAAAGACTCACCGAACCACTTGGTTCTTAATGTTTATTATTTGTTATGTTTGATGTTTTTCGTGTTTTATTGAAGTCTCCCCGAAGATCAGTAAAGAAAAAGAATGCCAGGCGCTCTTTGGTTGCGAAGGTGACTCGGGCGTCGGAGGGCCGTCCTCCATGAGCGTGGGTCTGGGGGTGAGCGGTGAAGCCACCTGTCGCCAAGGTCCTCTCCCTATATCGGGGGGCTAGATAGGGACATCATAGTTCCCACATTAGGGCAAGGGTTCATCACAAAGTGATGTCTCCGGGTCTGCCGGGGTGCGAGAGATATGTCTTGAATAATCTCACCTCCGGCAATCAAAGAATAGGTCTTTGAATAGACGGCGTGCGATTTAGTCGGTTCGAGTCCGACAATCACCCCACTGACTTCGTCGGAGGTGGTATACGTGGGGATTATGCGCACGATAAAAAGACGCTCTTTGTTTGGCGCTCAACCCGGATTGATGATCACATGATGAGAGAATTGGGAGTCACTGTATCTACTGTTACCGATGATCATAAACATAACAGTAGTAGGTACCTAGGTGCATTGTAGTATCACCAGTCATGGCATGCAAATATTTAGGTTAAGTACACAAATAACATTTATAGCGATACATAGCCGTAATCCTTATCAGACAACAGATGGGAAAGTAGGCAGATCGTTAGTCAAAGGGCTATGTGACTACTACCGACATGTCGGTGTTATTCCTCCGCGCCCCGGCAAGAGTAAGAAGAAAGACCAACGGGGCAGGCGGCGACGCAGACGCCCTGTCATCGAAAGAGAGAGGTTCATTCATTCATATTTAAACTACATGATAACGGAATCGTTGGTATAGTTATCGGTATATATCTTAACCCCAAAATCACGAGAGAAACGAGAGCATACGGCATAGGTACCTATTGATTTAATAAGTATAGTTAATTTGATATGTAGATTTCAGCTTTGCCGCCACTGTAGCACCCCGTGCTATCTTCAAAAGACGCTCCAAAAGCATTCTGTGACGTCACTGGGACCAAGATATATGCCTATGGAAATCGCGTGAGAGTAAGCTGCTATTCGAATGCACCGATACCAATACATGTGCGATTACGAAATGCGAGCAGCTGCCTATTGTTAGGTCAACGCAACAAGTAAACCGGCAATAATGTTACGTTACGCCTTATAACACCAGTCAGTGCTTACTGTAATGTGTACATAGTACTCTAAGTTCCTGGACACCTTAAGATCTATAATCCGTTGACAGGTTAAGTATAGTTAAACCACAAGTAACATAGATAGGGTTAATAAAAGAATTGACTAGATCGATGTCTCTTCTTTGTAAGAATTTTTTTCTTTATAAGAAAGATAGATTTCTCTATAAAAAATAAAAAAATCCTGCCAATATAAATTTAATTACAATTCAAGCTACTGAATAATAGATACTACAACTAGTTGGTCGGTGGGGGAAAGTGTTATGCCGCGTCCACGTTTACGTAACATTTTGCCGTGACCGTGTCAGTAGTGCGCCTCTGTCGCGTATCCAGCTGCGTGATAGCCGAGCTTAAATAAAGCCATCGATCGACTGGTGGCTGTGTCAGTACAACTCCAGTTTGTGTGCCCATGTTCCACAAGTTGTTACATCCACACTCAACCTTTTGTCTTGATGTCACGTTGTCCGCTGTTCATGTCAAAAATGTGGACGCACCTTGAGAGGTTACATATATTTAATAAGAGAGTCTGTCCAGTTGCTCTTACGTGGAGTTAATTCTGTGTTACCTATGTTATAAGACGACTCAGATGCTAACGGCCGCACTATAGTGTCCAAGTATCTACACCTTTTTACTGTCTATATTTATAGATCTCCTAGTTCATCCCCTGAGCGCCGTGTTCTAGTCTCACGGGTATTATCGCCGTCTCTGCCCAAGATTTCACCGCCAGCCATTCAAGCCCTAGCACCAAAACTTCCGCGCCGCCCCATAGTGCTGAGGTCGAGACGTCCACGGACCGTACCCGACTATGACCATGTATTGCCAGTAATTACAGGTACTTTATTTAAATTTTACACACCACACGGCATAATTATAATGTGGGTAACACAGGAACCTATTTGTTACAATGTTATATTTTATTATTAATAGGAACTGCAGTGAAAACTCCCCGGCTTGCGGTAGTAGACATGAGCGCTTACATTCGCCCCCCTGGAGAATATATGAACCAGGGACGAGAGAAGATTCAGTTAAGGATATCAAAACCGCCGCGCCCCACACGCTATAGGTTTACAAGCGACGAGTACGACACCCATGAGTCTGATTCATAGAAGATAAGCTACGACCAAACCGAAGGTTGTGTTTTTATTTAGCTGTGTATTTATATTAAACGTTTAAAATAATAAAACAAACATACTTTTATTGAAACGTATAATGTCGAAGCCTTCATATTTACAATCATTAACTTCTAATCGTTCAGTCATCTCTTTCTTAGAACATATCTTATGGAACACTATTATCACTACAAATCATAACGGCAAATGAAAAACGAAATTGAGTATCGTTATCGAGATTTATTTTTGAACATTTTTTTTTCATTTTATGACAATTTTGGTTTCAACGCAAACGATTCGACTTCATCTACGCATACTAAGAGGTCATAGGTCATCACAAAAACGATACTATCGTACATACGAAGGGTAAAGAAGCGCGGTCGCTCCGCGGAACATTCAGCCGGGCGGCCGGGCGCCGGCCGCGCGCGAAGAACCTCCCTAATAAATATCTTTGGCATGAACCGAACAGCTCGCCGACGAGTCACTCGCGATCGCACTAACAAACGACAGTTATTGCTTCGATGCCAATATAGAGTCCATTTCGTTCCCGCACTGGGCGTCGCATCGGGAGCGTCAGTGGGCGGAGGCGCGTCATTCCCAGGCGTCGTTGTCGTCGTCCGACAGCGTGACCAGGTGCATGGGGTCCGCCCGCGGGGGAGGGGGCGGCGCCGCCGCGCCCGCCCGCGCCGCGCGCTTCTGCCGCAGCATCTCCTCGTCCGCGGGCGTCAGCGGCTTGCGGAACTCGTACACCAGTGGGAAGATGCGCTCCACCGCCGACTGCACGTCGCTCACGCTCCGGGCTGCAACGATTAGACCATAAAAATCAAATGTGATATCAAATCACTCCCAGATGTTAAAGCTAAACACGCACTACATAATTTCACCGTGCGATCTTTCCCGCAGTATTTTACGACATAATTAACAAATATTCGCAAAAATAAAGCGCAGTCTAAACTGTTTCGTCACAGAAGGCACCTCCCCGCGCTCTATATAATTTCTCGCGAATATTTTGTCGTCTCATTATCATTAACGACATAATTAACAAATATTCGCAATAGTAAAGGCGCAGTCTAGACTGTTTCGTCACAGAAGGCACCTCCCCGCGCCCTATATAATTTCTCGCGAATATTTTGTCGTGTCATTATCATTATTCCCGATTCCCCTTGATTCCGTTCGCATCTCAGGTTTCCACGTCCAAATTCAAGGTTCGCTCACTCCCTCACTTATTTTATATTTGAAGCGACTACCACCAAACCTCTCAACCCCTAAAGGAACGCCAGACCGTAATCCGTAAATCAGCAGATGATAACAACAACTACTTAAAATTATATTGGTAGGTATAGACATATGCACGTAGTGCCGCGGCAGGAAGCTGTCGCCTGTTTGCCACGTCAGAAAATGGTGTTAGATGTTCAACATAATTTGCAACGCGATTGGCTACTAACTGGCAACAGTGGCAACTAATATTATAACTTTTAAGCTTTTTTACCTTTTGAGAATTAAGGTTATTATACCGTGCTTTTGCAACGTGATTGGCATCTACACTAACCATACTCTGTAAATTCGTTTTTCTTTTTGACAGTTTGGAGAAAATTTGAAATGAGTGACGCCTTCGCACGTTAGCGATTCGATTTGTAATAATTATAGACTTTATTTAAAAACAACTTTCAATCGATTTATTGCCACGACCTATTTTTAATATAAATATTAATTTTGTATTTAACAGGTGTTTTAAAACTATATCCGATCCGAAAATAAAAACAGTATGTAATGCATTATGTGTAAGCTGTCAAAAACTCTCAAGTCTCAAAGGACTTCATTTAGATTTGTATTCCGTGGGAAGCCCAATAGGAACATTTGCTATCCTTACAACTTACAATACATTATCTACTATAATAAAAATAAGTCGGGTTTTCCTTCCTGACGCTATAACTCCAGAGCGCACGAACCGATTTCCACGGTTTTGCATTCATTGGAAAGGTCTCGGGCTCCGAGAGGTTTATAGCAAAGAAAATTCAGAAAAAAAATTAACAGAAAAGCGGAAAAATCATTTTTTCTAGCCATCTGGTGGCGAAACGGAGTTTGCCAGGTTTGCTAGTTGTTTATACTTATCTACGAGGTCCAAACTGAAGTATGTTTAAGAATACAAATTGGCTTTACCCACCTGTGATAGTTACACCCCCAGTGGAGAATATCTTTAATGTGGCTTTTGGATTATACAACTTATATGTGACTCCGGGATGAAGCTCTGGTTCATAGCTGAAAAACAAATACAACATTTTATGAGTATAATGTTTTGTGGGAGCTGTTCATTCGCGTCATTCGTAGCCTTCGTCAAGATGAACAGTGGACGAAAGTTATTATGTAAATCAGATACACTTTCTTAGCCAAATATGTGTATAGCTTTCGCCACCTTAAAGATCACAAAATGGGCAAAATGTTATGTGTGAATTGATAAGAATTGACTTATTACAAAGTATATAATGATATATCTCGTATCAATTGTATACCATCTACAGTAATAAATCTGAAAACGTTCTTGTGGGAGTCACACCAATTACTATTTATTATTGTATGCAGTTATTTCGGAGCCCTTGTAAACCTTAGCTGCTGGTACATCAATCAATGGATGTGGCTTTGCGGCAAGGTTTTTCTCCCAATGCCCTCGATCCCCTGATTTTGGATGTAAAAACGATTAGCGCTCGGATGAAGAGGATCACATGTTACTTGGTAAATTTAATTGAGAGAAAGGTGAGTAGTGTAAGTAGTGAGTATGTTTAGTAAAACAGTTTTTTACTGTTGAAATCCAGTCCAGTCTAACCAATTAAATACCTAAAGACTGCGTGCATTTTAGTCGGTTCGAGTCCGACAGACCCTCCCTAACCGGCGCCGTGGGTATCCGTGGGGACTCTTCGCACGATTTAAAAAAGCTCAGTCTAACGTAACCTAAGGATGTAAACCAGGTTCGAAAAAGATTCTGGCGAAGATCTGTAAATACGATGGTCATTACGAGCTACACACCAAATTTTATGCAACCAAGCTGTCATAATAGCTTGTCTAGTGTAACCCTGGCATATATTATTTTCATACACTAATTTACATTGTGTCCTAACATCGAGTAAAACATAATTTATTGATCCTACCACACACCCATGTTTACAAATTAATCTAGGAAAGTATAACTTGAGTGTTACAGAATGTTCCGCAAAAAAGTACCTATAGCTTCTCAAAGACCGGGGGCACACGACGTATTGCGGCTGCGGTGCAGCGCCGGAGCGATGTCGCTGCGTCGTCGTCTACATAGAAATATATGTGGCATGTCTCACGATGCTTTGCAGCGCCGTACCGGATTTGCAACCAGCGACACGAGACGGGGAGAGGTGAATGCGTTGCGGCGTCGCAGTGGCACCGCATCCCGCACAAATCTTTATATACTTAGAGAAAAAATTGTTCAAAACAGTTCCTTCTAGGAACGCTAGGCATCTTGGCAGGAACGGTGGGAAACAAGCACCAATGGGCATAATTTATACAGCTTCTTATCCAGATTTGGTTGTGCTGCTCAAATATAGGAGGATCGAACCGGACTTCGTTGTTTTCTAACTCCTGACCGGACATTGCTGCTTCAAGGAACGGGAACAACAGAACTGCTATACCAACTAGGCCTGAATGACACGGAAGCATGCTCGTGCGCTGAACACAACCAAGAAAGCCTCGATCACGCACTCTCGGAATGTAAGCTACACAACACCGAAAGGGAATTAATACTAGGAACCATACATTTGATCAAGTGGAACCTAGAAGGACCATTATGTTCCGAAAAACTGGTAAGCAGTAGAGAAACTTTTCTCGCATTGCGGATATTCGCACACTCTTGGCCAGCATTTAATACGGCTGGGGACGAAAAAGAACTTGTAGCACAGATTAATAAATAGCCACTACGTACTGCTTGAAGGGAGTCAAGAACAGTGCCTGCGGAAAAGCCACCAGGCAAACCGCAAAAGGCGTTCCGCGATTCGATCAGTAAGCCACGAAGCAGGATGATCATGGGAGGATGGAAGGAATGTTCCTTCAATAAATGGACTGATCCAGTACTTTCGTAAACTTCTACGCCGATTTCGATGTTGGCGTAATTTATGATCTCGTAATTCACAGACGTCTTTTACGATCCATTTTTATTAACAGACTTTCCAATATTGCTGGTGCGCTGGCCATAGCAAAAGTCGTGATGCCACAACGCGTCGTGTGCCCCCGGTCTATGCTTAAATGACACCCACCACCACACTCACGCACACAAACAAATTGCGAGGGGGTGACATTTCAGTTTTTAGACAAGCTACCTATGTAGTTTGGTACCAAGTTGAGAACAATAATACCGTAACATAACTGGTAAGTCAGAGATCGCGGGTTCAATCACATTCTCACCATCAACAGTAGGGATTCACTTTAGAATAATAAAATATAAATGGGTGATTTAAGAAAATAACATTCTGTAATTAAATATCTGACTAATTATTATTTTTCACTACTTACTAGTTGACCTATCGCGATTTTATAGCAGAAAATTTTATATTCCGATTACAGCGTGTCCTTAACCTTTCACGGAGGTGTAACCTCAAGAATCAAAAATCAATTTCGTTACTTTCGTATATTCAGTTAAGGCACATGAAGAGCACATAATAATGTGAAAATTCTACAATTATATATAATAATAAACGGGTCAGTTCACCGGTTCGCCGACAATGCAGTAAACGTAGAATTCTACCGACGAATACGAGAATAATATCACCACCCATCTCATCTGAAGGCTGTCGTAAGAAGCGACACACGGAAAAAATATGCAGACGATATTACTGCAAGAAAAGGACAACTTGAAATAAAACCCTGTACCAAACTATCAGGCCAGCGTAGAAGCAGTGGGCCAAAGTCCCCAACATTGGGAGAGACCTATGTCCAGCAGTAGACTGCGATATGCTTACTGATTGATTGATATCTCAAACTCCGATATACTTAACCTAGTTTTTCTTAAATAATAGGGGTAGGACTCGGTATTTTCAATAAAAGATGAAGCATCACTGACTCTTGGTGGACGGCGAAAGTGACATATTTTGGCTACTTTTGCACTCTTATTTATACTAAAAATTATGAACGAAACTCTAGTGGTTTATTGTTTACATACAACTAGACGACATTCAGGACTAATTTAAACTACCGTCAGTTTCAATTTGGATATAGATAGTAATTTTTTTTACACGTCTAAAGTGAGCAACTTAGCCAAAAGGCCGATAACCGCTGAACTGACCCTATGAATTGAAGTAAATAAATCATTTCAAAATGATTGTTTCGCTGGCTCTACTAAGATACCAGTAAAGAACTAGATTATCTTATCCTTTCTTCTTTCTTTAAAATATAGTGTTTATAGGCGCGAGAGCAAGAGATTAGGATGTCTATACTCTTAATCATTGAGGTATTCGTCTACTTGATTATAATCGCTATATAAATGATCATTTATCACACAATAGAATGAACAAAATACAAACTAAGTGGCTTTATGCTCGAAGAAAAATAGGCAATTTTTTTACGTAAATTCCTATTTTTTTTATTATTTTGCTAACCCAGAACGCCACATAGAAACAAACATACAAACATACATTTATAGACTGATAAACACAATACCCTCCTTGGCATCGCGCAGTCGGTTAAAAATAATGTTTGTTTTGTCGAATGTTATGTACTGGTGAACCCATTCATCCGATTGCGATAAAACTTCGTCAACTTATTTCTTGCACTTGCGTGAAGGTTATAGGTATAGTTATTATACATTGGACACGCGTAAAATTGTTATTGGAGTCATCGCGTTTCTATTTATAGCAGGAAATGAGAACGATAAAATATTTTGGACGTATCTTTATAAAAATAGTACCACAGCACTATATTTGGCGAGATTAATAATAACTGTTTGCTTAACTGCCTCGGAGGTGCACTGGCGGTGGTGGTGGTCGCGACTGTTGTATCTAAACGAGGTCCCCGGGTTAGGTAAAAAGTTACGGGGAATTTCATTTGTTTGTTTGGAATTTATCAGTAACAGTTAGGTGGTGGCGGTTGACATAACAAGTACCCATTATATGTATTGTGGGGACAGAAATCAAGTGTTCATACATCTTCTGAGGTAAAATATTTTGAGCTGAATTTCACCCGAACATTGTCAAATAAACCGATTTACCCCCAGTTCCCGAAAGGCTGATCAACGCTAAAATTAACTAATCGTCTGTTAAATCTCTTGTCAAGTCGCAATTGGGTTGCTAGATGCATGTTTAAATATTTTAATTTGATCAGCCTTTCGGAAACTGGGGGTTACTCCATGAAAATATGACAAAAGAAGAGAACGCCGGATGATACCTAATTGGTCTGTTCTTATAAATCTTGAATACTTAAATATACCGGGTAGTACCCCTATTTATGCGAGTAGGTGAATTAATAAACGCATAGCACAATATAATATTATGTTACAAGTTGATATCTCGAAGTCAACTTGTGGTTTACATGACCACACAAACTTGAAATCTCCTCCAAATAGTAATATGTAATAATTATAACTTAATTATTATGAATTACAATTATTAATATGTACTAATATTTTCTAATGCCGTGATCACGTGACGTAAGCTAGATAACGACCGGATATTCGAATCGGACAAGGCGTATTATGCTGGGTTTCTGTATGTATTGTGTCCCGACTTTTCTATGCATCTCGTCTATAAAAGATCATTGAAACTAACCGCACCTTCCGCGTTAACTGTGATTTTTTGGGAGCTTTATATATTTCTACTCTCGCCTACCGGAATGCCTAAAAAAGAATGTCTTCAACCAAGTGCGTCCTCCCAGTTATGAACTACGGTGCCGAAACGTCGCGTCGTCACTTTCGGTGGGGTTAGTTCACAAATTGAGTCGCGCAGCATGCTTTGGATCGAGATGTACTTGGAATTTCTTTGAAGGATAAAATTCGCAAAGTCACAGACAGCTCGCAGAATAAGAAGACTAAAGTGGTAATTGGCTGGTCACATCTTTCGAAGGATACGTGAAGATAACTCGGGCGGTGGGATGTCCACCAGCAATATGTACAGAAGGCGATGGATCAGGAGAAATGCCGCATATTGAGAGATGCTTGTGTTCAGCAGTGGATTGCGATAGGATGATTGATTAATTGTCATTTTTAAGACGGGTTTTTGGATTTTTAGGACCTACATTACATTTCCGAATGAAAGGACTTCTCAAGTTATAATAAATAAATATATGTGGATCTATTTCTTTAACACCAACACTATTTACTATTAGGAATGCGTTATGCCATGTCTTAAAAATTTAAGTTGATTTCACTATCAAATACTGTAATTCTTTTTTAAATTAACCGGAAGAGGTAATATTTGAAATGTTTCGCCGAAAAACCGGAAGAGGTAATATTTGAAATGTTTCGCAGAAAAGTATGTGTGAGCGCATAACTCCCAAAGACTAACTACGTTATTGTTACTATAAAGGGTTTTTCACAGTGTCTCTTCATCCAAGCTGCCTGACTTTTACTTTGTAGGGTGTACTTTACCAAGATATAAGGGACATCAGCTAACTTTTCCTTCACCACACTAATTAATGTGGCTATGACATACATAGACTTGCTTTGGGGGCCAGATGGTAATTGCTACCGTAAAACACCATTGAAGCCAAATCTGAAGAACAATGAGTTAGTAAAACTCTGGGTCCTGAAGTAGAGGAATGAGGAGTATTGTTTTGTTGGTGCCAAATGCTGGTGTCGGGAGGTCAATTTTCTTGATAGATTGGATTATGGCAATGATGAGTATTATATGAAAAACTAAGAGCAGGCTGGTCATCATCAACTGAACTATTGCTTAGTTACCTTACCAAAACCAGGCACAGCACAATCTAAACCAGTCCATGTTGTGTTTATGTAGTGATAAGGAGAGCATTTATTTTTAGTTTCGATCAACACAATAAAAATCTCTGGAGTTTAAAAACCTATTATAAGATAAATACTAGTTTAATGCCAAACAACTTCTATTGTCTAGTATGAAAGTAGTGAGATGATCCAACATTGATACTGGTCTGACAAAATAATGTTAAATAAATTTGACCGAAATAATCTCACATTATTGCAAGCGAATGTCTGTCCGTTTTTTTTCCCAGACAATAATAAAAAGACTATCAGTTGAATATGTTTACATTGTTTATCTCAACTGGGTAGTATGTTCTAGTAATAATGATGTCTATCAGTTACATATGGAAAATTAGACCTCCAGAATATCAAGGTTTGGCATCAATAACAATACTCCCAATTCTTCCACAGAAACATATGCCTGCTAAAAGCTATTGGGAGAAGCTAACAATATCTTTACATTTGTGTATGTTTGTAAACTCATAGTGCATTTCAATATTGACAATTGGATGATATAATCAGAAACAATCTTACAAGTCTGTACAATCACTGTGACCATCTTTATTTTTATTAATGGTTTTACGTCCTAAAGATTGACATCCACTAGGAACCATGACTTCATAATATCTAAAGAAAATTAAAGATAATAAAATATTACTTACTCTGCTTCTTTGTATTTCTTAGAAAAAGATATGATCCTTATACCGAAGGGCATCCGACATGTGCCTAATACATTGACTACGCGGAAGTTGCGGAAACGCACTTGAAAGCCGAGCTTCTGTAAAGCACGTGCGTAGCGGCGTGCTGCTATCTTTGCTTGATCCTCGCTAGTGGCGCCCGTACATGTTACACGACCAGACGACCAGATAGATGCCGTCGTGTACGGACGACGTAATTTCATAGTGACCATGCCGTTTTCGCGGCGAAACTCAACGTTAACACCGTTTAACGCTATCTGTCTCAAGTTCAGGTGGCACTTAACACTAAAACTGCACACGACATTGTTTATCATTATGTCTATTTCCGGTGTTTCCTCCTCTTCTTCAATAGGGACAGGCGGCCCTGCAGTTTCGTCTGTACTGGCGCACTGTGGTGGCGGCCCGCTGGCCGTACCAGCCTCGCAGTACTCATGATCAGGTACCATATGACTCGCAACACTGTGTGCGGTCATACTATGGTTTGACACCACTCCATGTGTGCCTTTGCTGAGATCCTTCATGCCATTCTCTTGAATAAGCGTAGCCATGGTGACCACGGCACACTGAAATGGAAGTAAAGACCATTTTTCTCAAATTGTACAAAATAATACTGAATTTATTATAAATAATACGAATAGCATAACAAAACCTTTCTGTTAGTGTAGTATTATGATGCAATGTTTTTGATTATGAGTTTTGTTACATCGGTACGGTACATGTATGTTGGCTTTCAATGAAAAGGCTATGTACATATTTACAACATTGTCATAAAGGTTTCTATCAGCAGATTTGAAAGAACCTTTAGCCAAACACTGCTCATAAACCTATTAAAAGAATTCTGAATAACTAATTTGTAAGTAATTACATTTTAAAAACAAATGTACAATTTTAAAAAAAGCTATTTTAGTATAATACATATTATACTAAAATTATTTCATAAAACATTTTTATTACAGGATATGAACCAACAATTGTAATGAAACACTGATTAAGTTTGAAGCATTGAGAGCAAGAAAACTGTGATTATAGCTGTTATCGTCAGCATTCAGCGGTAAACCATAAAGAGGACTTTATTGAAAATTGTTGATTGCACAACAATGGCAATTCACAAACATACATGAAACAATGAAAACATTCCTACAAAGCACACTCTAACTTATGCAAGTTTTTATGTTAAATGATTTGCCATTATTCAACTTTGAAGTATTATGGTTTGAAATTAAATAATAAAACATCATTTGTTACTGTAATTTCAACTTAAATTAATAATGATTAGACAATATTAGATGTATTTGTAATGATAATATGATTTGTAAAATAGGTAACAGTGTACACGGTACACAGCTTTGTTCCAAGCATTTATTGATTTTTAAGAAAACTTCAATAATAGTCACATGTCAAATAATGTAGAGCATTGGCAATCAGGATGTCATCACAGTCTCAAATTTTGATTGATAAGATAAATCTAGACACCTATTCAGATTTAAATTTCAGGGTCTCATCTTAGAAGTCTTTTGTTGCAAAGTAAATGAATAAATACTCTATTTGAGTCTATTATGCAAGGCATGCTAATCTCAAAATGTCTACAATATCTCACAACTCAAGTTCAAAAAGAAATTTTCAAGCAAAACATGTCCTTTTATGAGTTTTACATGCAACAAGATCCAGTTTCAATTGAGAGCACAATTTAGGACACTTCCCACGGCTCGGTACCGCGACGCGACATGACACTTTGCACAGCTGACTGTCGGGCGGACTCCGCCGCACCCCCCGCCCCGCACTCACCCGAGCTCCCTTGCGCTCTGCCCACATCCTGCGCCCTGTGCCTAGTTAGTACTGCACATGCACATACCAAATAAAACCATAAAAGAGCGTTTAAATACGCGCTTGACTAACAGTATGTTGTTTAAGATGAGATTTAAATGTACTATTAAATTAATGCCGCGGCCACCGTAATTGTTTTTTAATTGAATGCATTCCCTATTGCATTATTTAGACGAAAATAAATTTTAGTTTGCAGTTATTGACCCCTTAACGACTCGAACCACACGTGATATGGACCACAAAGAAAAGTTATCTCTTATCATGCTCTTGTAAAACGAATTTAGAGAGACTGTTTTCACATTCCTGAAGAAGATTGCTAATTTAGAGAAATATAAATTGGCAAGATGCAAATTTATAGGTGAACAAAATAACACGAGAATGAACTTGAACCAAAATGGGGCAGGCTCGCAATTTTTTACTGACTAATTGTGTCCTGTTTCTTAGGATTAAGAGATTAATGACTAACTTATTGTTAAATTACAAAGGAGAATAATACATATAAAATATATTTACCTGAGACAAAGTGATATATTTGTCACAATTATTTTTACACTACCAACGAATAATAATTTTCATTTCAGAACCAAGAAATCTAGATGAAGGACTACAGCTATGAAATTGATTCTTCACAATAACTGTAGTTAAAACACTTGAAATCTTACAGAAATGACATATAAATGTTCTATTTTAAAGCAATTCAATAATAAATGCAAAATTCAGAAACTTATGCACATCCTGCCTAGCACCGCCATGTTCCATTCGATTCGATGAACAAATTTGAATGAATGAAAAATGCAAATGACTGACTTTTAATTTTTATTATTCGGAAATTCGTCTCATTCATTTGTCTATGATGAATGAAATTAGTTTCTACAGAATATTAAATACTAATTGCAGAGTGAAAATTAGTCAGGTTACTAAAAATAATAAAATTTATATATTATAAAGTTTCGTCTGATAAAAACTATTATCCCCGAATAAACATGATTATCGAGTGCTCACCATTTGTATCTAATATTAAAAGCTCTTCTTCTCTCTGTTCTTTAAGTAACTTTCTTTCGAATTTATTATAATTTACCTATTTATCGAGAAACATGGTTTGTATCTCAGAATAATAATATGAAGTATCTAAGGTTTGTATATGTATGTAGTATGCACTGACTTATAATAGTAAATAGTAATGGGTATGAGCAGGTTCGTATAATTAATAGAGTACAATAAGTTTGGGCGCGTTTATAATTATGAACGCAACTGTCCGGTTTAACATGACAATCCAATAAAAAGGTAAAACGTATGCAATTTTATAAAAATTCATTATATTCCCATGAATGTTAATATAATCATTATTTGTTAATGAATCGTTCGTTACTGAATTTAACCTGAAATAATGTTTATTATAATGACAATACTAAGTAAAAGTAGCGACTTTGACTTCGAAAGTTAGGTGATCCTCGTAAATACTTCCTCTCACGGGCGTGCTTCAAAATTTTGTGAATAGAATGAATATTAACAATTTATTTATAGTGCGTCAAGAAAGTCATGAAATAAACGTTTAAGGAACTAACATTTTTCCTTGTACTTGCCACACTCAATAACTGCCAAACTGAGAAGTCAGCTGTCCATTTCTTGTTTTGCTGTGGATTGGTTTTAGATGTTTTGTTTTGTATATATTATGTCTTTTACGTTCACTGAATATGTTAGGACGGGGGTAGCGCATGATGGTATCACCCGTTCTAATTGAGCAGTTCAACTAGAGAAGTACCTGCACCCTACAGAATACCTCCGCCTGTTTACATCCCGGATTTGCTGGAAGAGAACTCAACCATGAGTTAAGCTCTCCTTTGTACATAACATCTCACTATATTGTATTGATATGATCTAAGTGTATGTACAACAAAGAATAAAATAAATAAAATAAATACCGCGGTTAATAATAACCTTGTGTTGTGTTTTCAGTGGTGAGTAGGGTGGCCAGAGCTCACTGGAGAGATTTTGTGTTGTCAGTGGGAAGACCGAGAGCTACTTCTATTCTATGTCTTTTGCATTGACAGCACAGAGACTATCTGAGCCTTCTCTGCTCCTCCTTTCCTCAATTTTCTATATGGCCTGTAGCATGAATGTGACGCCTTTGGTGTAGCTACAGCCCATAGGCCACGGTAGACCAATACGTTATTGTTATAAACGAACATTTTTATAAAAAATATAACATATTAGGTACATTTTTGCTTTCATTTTTAAGACCAACAACATCAACATCATCATCATGCTGCTTGTCAATCACGGGCGCATCGAGGAATAGATTAGTCACTAGAGCATTCATTACAAATCACACAGCATAAACTAAACTGCTTCTATTCCGAATTACATAAAAAGTATTTATGAAATAAATGAACATCCATGGTTCGTACAAGCCCGTTGACATTGCAATATTTCATTGTCAGTCATAATTATAAAAGCACCCAATGAAACATTTCCTAGAATGGGTTAATAAAGTGGTCAGTTTATAACTATAATTTTTTTTTTAGTATCACTATTCTGAACTATTCCTAAACGAATTGCACCTAACTTCACTTTATTGTTCGATCATCCATCGTTCATCAATCAAGCGGTCGATTATTTCGTGATTACACTTTATTTTTCGTATTTTGTGCCAATCGTTACATTAATTTGGTGTCCTTAATCAATTCAAAGTCAGTGGATATGTTTAAATGTAAATAATCATTTTGTTGTGTTTGCAAACGTGCATATGCTTTGTTGTGAGAACCACCTTTATCTGCTGTCATTCTGAGCTGTAGCAACTGAATTTTTCGGTAATGAAACATAAGTTATCCTTTGAATGTTAGACCATCGGCTGAATGTGGATACAGGGATAGCAAAATAGCATCCATTAGTTGATGTGTCGTGATGAGAGTGGTGTTCACACACGGAGAAGTCATCGGGAGAATGTGCGGTGGCGTTTAGCCTCAGTGGCAGAGGACGTCAGAAATAGGATAAAGTATGGAAGCGGTGAAGGACGAAGAACGTTCGCGGCGGCTCCGCGCCCTGGAGGAGCGGCTGTGTGACCCTCGATGTACTGGCAACGTGGACTGCTTACTCGACACTGTCACTGCGCTGGTCTCCGACTGCGACCACCCGGCTATTCGACGAATGAAGAATGTCGAAGCATATACTAGCAGATGTAAGTAAAACCTTATTATGTCTACAAATTGGCAATATATGAAAGTGTACTTTATCTTAAACTTAAAATTCTCATAATACTGCCCATCATGATGACAATATAGATAGTATTAGGTTCAACTGTATTTATCTTTGCTTTGAGGTGCCAATTTGTGAGAGAAGTTCACATAATAAATATTATACCTTTTAAATTATGGTTTAAATGAAACAATTTGTTATCTGTCTGTACATATAATTTATATTAATCTTCCAATTTCTTAATTATTATTCAGACGTCAAAATCAAAAGTCTCAACAATTCCATTAATTTTATCAACAGTTTTGTTTGTCAATCATACTTACAATTAGATTAATATGACCAATAAGAAAGAAATTCTAAATAGAACGAAAATAATCTAGTTTACATCTTTGTTGCACTATGCCCGCTATGGTTATATTATGCTCCTTCTGACTATGGCAGTTGAAAAGTAACAAATGTCAGGATCAGAGTCAATGATGATATGAGAATGAAATCGCAATATAATTTACAAAAAAGTTTTTATTTTGATTGGGTGGACCTTGTACTAGGCTGCCACCTGAATAGTATAAAAAAAAACTGATACTACTGTGACCAGGTGAACCCTAAAGCAGTTTTGTGTCATCTGCAAGAACTAATAATAGTTGATGTGAAGTGATGTCACTGTAACTAGTTATTTAACTATAGACAGCAACTTCTCGTAGATGTTATCAACTTAATCTGTCACTACTTATGACCAATTATGATCTATAAATACAGTATTCTTTCAAGTGATAATGTAAACAATGACTACATTGTGCATCTAGTCTGTGTTTATGTTCTATTGATTTATGTTGAAAATGAAAATGAAGCTTTTTGTTGAATGTGCAATGAATTGTCAGATTGGTGTAAAATTATGCAAAATTAATGCAAACATGTGTAATAAAAAATGTTAAATGTAAATATTGTGATAAGTTTAAACATTTTTAACAACATTACTATCTATCACTTATCACAGTCAATAAAATTACAATTACATTCAAAAAGATAGTGAAATGGTTTTACTTTTTTTTAGCTATGTAATTTTTTTTTAGTATTTGTAGTTTTTTTATTTTCTTTTGTGGCCTATGAAAACATGTATTGCCAGAGATTCTAGATTTTTATTACCACAGAGGTGGAGTATGAAAATTTTTAAAATGGGTACTAGTGGAAATTTCTCACGCATCATGTAATTCATTAGTTTATATTGGTATAGGCATGAGTTTTGGATCCAAAATATGCTCGAAATGTACTTTATACACTCATTATGCGTTTTTGACTCTTGTGAGTGTTATGGGGGTATATTAGGGGTAGTTAAGTCTACCACCATAAATTATATCAAAACTACGATATAGATGTAGGTATTACCTGGCAGAAATCCATTACAAGAAGCACTATATTGTTGAGAGGAACAAGAAAGACCAATATTATTATTATTAAATAGCAGTAGGCAATATTATTTTCATGTCCTTTTTTTTCCATTCTCATTGACTTCACTTGCAAACTTTTAGAATAATTGTTAATGAGATTTCAATTCCCCTATAATAGGGTTCACATAGTGTGCAATGGCCGAATGAAGGTCCTTTACAGGTCATGTCAACTCATGACCTATGCAAAATGCAAATATTGTTTATAAATGTCATTTACTAAAAATAAGAGAATTACTGTCTAATTTTTCCTCATAAATCATAATGACATTACCTAAAACCTAGACTGGACTTTTCTGTTTCTGCTTTATTTCCTTGAAATATTTACACAGCTCCAAGTAACATATGACCAAAGTATACAAAATTCAAAGTAACTTAGGTTCCCAATTCCTTTATATAGATTGATGATTGCTCTCAAATAACGGCAGTAGCCTAGTGGTATGGGTAATGGACTGCTGAGACGAGGTCTCAAGTTCGATCCCAGGTTTTAACATGGCACACACTTGACTTTTCGATGTATTTATCGCAGGTTTATAAGTACCCGGTTAATGACAATAGGCTCGCCACCTATTACATTGGGACTTAAACAAAAACTGGCGAAATGTCGGGTGCTAGCACCTCTGCCTACCCCTTTAGGGATATAGGTTCATACCTGTTTATGTTATGTTATGATTACTCTCATAATATGCATGCAACAAGCACTTGTATTCAATTTACTTAGAAAATAGGCTTCTCTGCTATTAGGTTATCCCCATAATACAGTAAGCTAGTGTGTCTATAGAATACATCTTGCTTCTCTGTTCAATTCCAATATATCCTCCTTCCCCAAACAATACACCTCATTATTCGCTCGGGGTGGTTAAATTTGAGAGAATTTTCGTACACTAAAAGGAGTCAGTTCTGAAATTCCTCTCTCTGGTCTTGTGTCTGCCTTCTTTTCATAGTGATTGTTTTATAGTGATTTAGTGGTAATTATTACACTCTAACAAAATAATTGAAATTGCCAATTCCTGTCAGCACACAAATTATACTCTACCAAACTACAAATATCAATTGGATTATTGATATTAAACTATTTTAAAGGGATGTTATTGAAATTTGTTTAGTTTGTATTATCTGCACTGATCCCAACATTTTGGCTGTCCCTACATTCATGGGAGATCATGGCTGATGAAAAGTAGGCGAGGTCAATAGTTTTATTTTAATGTGTCACATTCACATAAACTTCTGATAATAAACTTATTATAAATAAGATTTCATAGTATTTTTCCAATTTTAAATAACTTCATTTTATTAATTTGATCTTATTCCATATTAATATAAAATGGTTAAATATTACGTATATAATATACTATCAATAAATAGTACATAAATATATTATATGTACCTATATGAAATTTTATATTTTGGAAGGTTCCTTTTATAAGAATTTTTCATACCATAACATAATTCAATGCACATTTGTGTGATATTATTCTAGTTTCTCTTGACCTTCAACTAAAACGTGGGCCTTCTAAAAAATTTATTAAAGGCCATTTTCAAGTTTTATATTTAATATACTAGTTCTGTTATCATTAAGGTTACTCAGTAACCTAAGAGTGGATTTTACCTATTACATGAAAATTAGAAATCCAGAACGATTTGAACTCAGCAACTGCCATCTGAAACCCCACAACCACAGAGGAATTCACAACCCAAATCTCATCCATCAATCAGCACGCAAGATTGGTTTGGGGCCCTGAAGATATTCACGGGTCCAATATACATACAACAAGAAATTGTAAATAAATTCTTTTATCACTTCTCGTTAGCAGTATTGTATTTATAACATAGATATAACAGGATAGGCTCGCCCCCTATTACGTGGGACCGAAAATCATAGTTGGCGAAATGTGGGTGTTTAATACACCTCTGCCTACCCCTTTGGGGATTATGGGCGTCAGCATATGTATGTATGTATGTATAACAGGATAATCATTGTTGCTTGGAATTTTTTAAAAGCTTTGCAAGGAGGCTGACATATATAATTTTGTTTTGTTTTAGATGAGCTATTTGCCTCAGACATAATAGATCTGCGCATGAAAGCAGCTGATTTTGATCTGATCAAAGTTATTGGCCGTGGTGCATTTGGCGAAGTGCAACTAGTCCGACATAAGTCTACACGTCAAGTTTACGCCATGAAACTACTCAGTAAGGTAGAAATGATCAAAAGATCTGACTCAACCTTCTTCTGGGAAGAGCGACATATAATGGCACATGCTAACTCTGAGTGGATATTAAAATTGCACTTTGCCTTTCAAGATCACAAATATCTTTACATGGTGATGGATTATATGCCTGGTGGAGACCTTGTCAGTCTAATGTCTAACTATGATATCCCTGAGAAATGGGCAAAATTCTATACAATGGAAATAGTTCTTGCTTTAGATGTAATTCATGGTATGGGATTTGTACATAGAGATGTGAAACCAGACAATATGTTGATTGATAAATATGGACATCTTAAACTAGCTGATTTTGGAACTTGCATGAGAATGGGTCCTGATGGACTTGTTCGAGCCAGCAATGCAGTTGGCACTCCAGATTATATATCCCCTGAGGTATTACAGTCGCAAAATGGTGAAGGAGTATATGGTCGAGAGTGTGACTGGTGGGCTGTCGGTATATTCTTATATGAGATGTTGATTGGTGATCCACCTTTTTATGCAGACAGTTTAGTAGGAACATACGGAAAAATCATGGATCACAGAAATTCATTACAGTTTCCTGATGATGTAGAAATTTCAAAGGAAGCTAAATCCCTTATTAGAGGTCTTCTTACAGATCGAACCAAACGATTAGGCAAAAATAGTGTTGATGAAATTAAACAACATCCGTTCTTCTACAATGATCAGTGGAGTTTTGAAAATTTGAGAGACTCTGTGCCCCCTGTTGTGCCTGAACTATCTAGTGATGACGATACTAGGAATTTTGATGACATGGAAAAATCAGATGCACTGGATGAATCTTTTCCAGTACCAAAAGCATTTGTTGGCAATCACTTGCCTTTTGTAGGATTTACTTATAACGGTGATTATCAGTTATGTAGTAGAGCATTAAAGGCAGCAGACGTAGTTGACACAATTTCTAATAATCATGTTAATAATCTAAATGTTGGATCTGAAGCTATAGTGCAGCTAGAAAAACTTCTTGAAAGGGAGAGAGATGGTAGGCGAAAATTAGAGGATGCACAAGTCACTTTGTGTGCACAGTTAGAAGACCTGTCACAGAGAGATGCTAGGCACAAAAAAGTAATTGCTGACACAGACAAAGAGTTAGCCTTACTTAGGCACGATCTGAAGGAATTGCAGAGGAAGGCGGACGTAGAAGCTGAAACGAGGAGAAAAGCAGAATTTAACTTTAACGAAGCTAAACGACGACTCGAAGAAGAGCAAAGTAAACGAGCAAAAGAAATAAGCAATTTACAAAACTATAACGACAAAATTAATGCCTTGGAAATGCAGCTTACCGAATTGCGAGAGAAATTAAAACAGGAATCAGAAGCAGCCGCCAAATCGAGAAAGCAAGCGGCAGAACTGACAGCTGCGCAGGCCGCAGCCGCTGCCGTGAACGATGGCACTGTGGCAAGCCTGCGCGCCCAACGAGATGCACTAGAGAGAGAGCGCTGCACTCTGTCAGAAGAACTAGCTGTTACCAAGGCAGCTAAGCAACGATCCGAAGCAGCGGTTGCCGAATCAGCAAACAGATTAAACGCAGCTCACGCTGAACTCGAGAGGGCGGCGACGAGACTCAATCAAACCCTCGCGGACAATAGGCAGCTTTCAGAACGAGTTTCATCATTGGAGAAGGAGTGCGCTTCTCTGGCTCACGAGCTTCGGGCCGCACAACACCTGTACCAACAAGAAGTACGTGCTCATCAAGACACGCAGCGATCACAATTGCTCTCTAAACAAGAAGCTAACTTGGAGCTAGTCAAGGGTGAGTTCTGTTATTGAACTTGTATAATACACCATTAACCCTATGCTATTTTCCTCTCTCATTCAACTGAGCTACACTGTATGAACTCCCAAGAATATATTTCTTACCTTCACTTTTTGCATGCCTCAGGAACATTGGAATTGATATTTAAAGGTATTGTTCAGTTTGCTAATTTACCATCTTATAAACTATGTAGGTCCAGCGTAGATTCATTCTTTAGTGATAAATTTCAATAAATGTTTTGTACTTCCATCCCAAAAGTAACCTTTGTCAAACTAATCGTATATATATAAAGAAATAATTTTGAATCTAAATTAATACAGTATTATTCTGCAGGATTATTTGTCGATTCTATTATTGAGACGACGTAACGCAATTTTATAATTTAATATACAATTTAAAAGGATTTTATGATGATTAATTCAGTAACAATGAATGTACTATTTGTTTAGTTATATCTGTTTTTATGATACGATGTAACAGCCCTGCAATCCAAACTGAATGAGGAAAAGGGTGCGCGGCAAAGGTCTGAGTCGGCTTGTCAAGAAAAAGATCGTCAGATGTCCATGCTCAGCGTCGATTATAGACAAATGCAGCAGCGCCTGCAGAAACTGGAGGGTGAACACCGGCAGGAGAGTGAAAAGGTCAATAACCTCCTATAATTACATTAAATAAAAATCTTTATTGAGATAGTTAAGTATAGTGAATAATTACCCATCTATCTTATTATTTGTGCTAGTTACTTAGTGTGCTAGTTAGTATAGATTTTTATACTAGAACTCAAGGGCATAAATACTTAAATAGCCCTCTCATCAATTGCAAATAAATGTGTCATTTCAAAAATGTTGTCTATAATAAAGTGTAGAATGCTATCATTTCGAATATATCCATAATCTGTATTTTAATGTTCCAATATTTGTGTAGGCGGTAGGTTTGGCAGCGGCTTTAGAACAGGAGCGTGCAGCCAGGCTGTCTGTCAGCTCGGAAGTGGCAGCGGCTGAAGCGGCTGCGCGGTCGGCACAGGCGGAGAGAGATGCACGTGCTCGCGACCTGCAGGCCGTACGCGCCGCGCTACTTGACACTTCGGAGAAGCTAGCCGCTGCCAGCGCTGAGCGTGACATCAACTGTACCAGAGTGAGTGCTCACTCAAATTTTCTTGCAGCTCTAGCCTCTGAGCTCTTATCCTAACACAGTTTGTCTGACGACCCTGGTGTTGAAGAAGCCCGGTTGTCGTGACCGCTTCCATCAAGTGGACCGTGTGCTTACCTACCACGAAAGTGAATAAAAAAACCAAAATAAGTTGAAGTTTTCGGGGATTACTGTGACCCCCACAATAATATTCTGCCTATTGGCAATATTGAAGATTAGACCTGATTGTCGGGCTTCTAAAGACAATTGTATGGCAACTGGGACCAACGACGGCTTAACGTGCTCACAGAGTCCCAGAGGACTTTCATTGTGGTAAGAACACCTTCATCTCCACACAACAGACTCCTATTTTCGTGCAACTATTTGCAGCTATAGGTACCGCTATCGTTGTAGTTGAAATTGAAACCCGCAAACTAAAATAGAAACTGAAATATAAATGAAGATGATGGTAAATAAGAAAAGTTGTGGAATGAACTCCCTGCCGTGGTTTTCCCAAGCGACCACAATATGGGGTTCTTCAAGAAGGGCATTATAAGGTTTCTACAGGGCAGGCAGCACGTGTGTGACGCCTCTGGTGTTGCAAACGTCCATAGGGTACGATGACCGCTTCCCATCAGGTGAGCCGTGTGCTTGTCTGCCACCTAATTGGTATTAAAAAAAAAGTTACCGACTTGTGTTACTGTAGGTATACGTGCTTATGGAGATATCGATACGCAAACTTAACGAGCTCTTTGACTGTTTCTCTCGTGAATTAATCATAATCTCATCGCGCCGAAATAGACTGTCCTCCAGCATTACAACATAGTGACTCATTGTCGATGGCAAGTCTGCACACATACACAGATCTTTTGCCTTATATGACATATACCTGCGCGTGCGCTCCACGCTCGCCTCCAAATAAATAAACACATGATTACGTAGTCGGCGGTTTTTCTAGAGTTGAATGCCTTACTCATTGATAATGAATGATGTGATTGCTCAATTAATAGAATATGTATTCACTTGAAGTTCATGGAATAAACCTAATTGTTGACGTTCTATTACTCTAGTACGGGTCCGTCGGCGAAACAAATCATTTCTTAGTTAAGAGCTAGGCCATTACAGACTATTGTTTAAATTAGATCACAAACCAAGAGATTAATTAATTTCACAACGACTAGAATGACCGCTGGGAACTAAAGTTATTATTTTATCATAATTATTATGACAGCACTGGTATCTATCACTAAGTACAGGCGTATAATTGAGCTTACATACTTTGATACTTATTATACATTCTGAGGTATTATACGAATAAATATATTTTATTATGTTCTCATACCGCTAGTCGCACGAGTTACCCAAGTATGAAAAGTAGGTATTCTTGTGTGACCTTGATATTTATGACACAAATATTTAAAATTGCGTCTGCAGAGTTTTGTTTTAGAGTGTATATTACTAATTATAGTCTCGGAAACTGAGAAATGTTGCACTTTCTATACTTAAGCCTAATTAAATGCTGAAAAATACACGGTATATTCTGCAACTATCGCTGAACATTTGTAGTAGTTATGGATGTACTGGATATGGATAAAAACCGTCATCTCTTAATCGAAACCTGAAATTTAATTCGTGGAAATACCGCCGATTATAATGTGCTCTAATTACACAGTTTGTTCTGATACGAAACTTAGCATCTGAAAAATGTTTGCTCATCAAGTTTTTCTATACATACCTATGTTTCTAATTTATAAACAAATATATAAAAAGAGGCAAATCGGTGTGCTAAATCATTTTTTTCATAGCTTATCGCAACAGATATCCGAAAAGCTAAGAAAAATATTGCTACTATCATTTATAATAAGAACGAAGGCTGAATCAGTGTGAAGTGTGTCGTCGAACACAAGTGCTGAACAAACAGAGCCTTGGCAATGAAGACATGCCTATAAAACATTGCCATTATGATCATGACACGCATTAATATACAGGAATGTATGTGTTATTGTCGTGTTAATTTCCTGGTCATCATATAGGACGACATAGTCGTACAACAAATGTCTTTAATAAACGCTCACTTATGAATACAAGCTATTAAATACCTAGTTTGTATGTAGATATGTAAACGTCTACTTATTAACAATGTTGGAAGTACTTTGACAGACGAGAAGGCTAATTAAATGTAGTAAAATATTGCTAAATGGACAGTTGAATCGCAGTATGTATGTAACCGTTTGCTAGTAGCATCATGAACTCCATAGCGTAGTCTCGGTTGAATTCAAAGGTCTATGAACTGAGTTCTGCGGAGGTCCGCATTACCGTATACCTACAGATTGTAGGACCAGGTTTGGCACAGGCTTTTCTGTGGTGTAGGTAATTGTTCCCGGAGAAATAAACTAAATTCAACAGTAGTTTTAGTGAGCGTAGAGTTCCATAGTTTTGGATGTAACGGGGATTAGCGTTGAGATGAAGGACCGACATACATACCATATAGGGGAAACTGGGGACACTTGATCCCTATGGGAGACAAGGTACACCAATATTTTTGGAATTACTAAGCGTATTAGACTATTTTTATTGTGGTATCACTAAGGGTAATAATGTTTACTTAGTGTTACCACACTAAAAATACTCTAATACGCTTAGTAATTCCAAAAATATTGGTGTACCTTGTCTCCCATAAGGATCAAGTGTCCCCAGTTTCCCCTACATAACAAGCGTGCCTGCGGACACAAAACTTCTCAATATTTTTTTTACGAATAATTGTTAAAAGAGATTAGCTAAATACATTCCTAGAATTCCTAGAATAATACTTGTAATGTACGCTATAACACTCGGTCCCATTATATTAAGTTCATCAAAATGAATATCCATCTAAGGGGGACTCCCAGGGGTCTCCCATAGAAATGCTTCTTAACAAGAAATGTCACGAAGTATTGCTGCGTAAATTTACCTAAATTTGCTGCATTGATGTTTTTGTTGCTTTGATTCCTGTTAGAAATTACTCGATATGATAAGTCCGTCCTTTGTATAAATATGTTATAATGTAAGCTATGTATATATTGGTAGCATAAATAAGCTTTATATTGCACACTGATATTCTTCGTAATAGTTCGTACGTAGTGTGGAATCGTGTCATAGAAACCATATTATGTCAAACATATAATAAAATGAGTGAATCATGCCTCGTTACCGTCGCGAGAACTGACGCATTCTTTACATCTTACATCTTATTTCTAACAAAAATATGTGAAATTTATTTTATCTATTTATATTTTTTAATCTTTTTTCTATAGTACTTGGACGTTAAGCGGTCACCGTAGCTTTACAAGCTAGTTGACAGTGGTGACTCTCGTGCAATGTTACGAATCTATTTTGAAAAGGTGACTCATCTTCACAGGTCACGGTTACAAAACCATGTGGGTTTTTCTTGAACCAATACATTACTACTACTAGTTTCTAGATTGGGTGTATAACGCGCCAACCAAGCCATTCGGGGCTCAAAAGCCAACCTCACCTTCAGCTAACCCGTACACTTGGAGATTAAAGTTCGAAGCTTTGATGCAGGCTTTCTTCATGGAGTTGCGGGTTAGACTGTAGTCACTCCCTTGAAAGCCAACGTAAGCCAAATCAAAAAGAAATGTAGGATAACGGATCCAAGGCTCCAAAAATATGGGGTCCTTTAAGAAGTGAATCAGAAGGATCCACATGACGAGTATGTAGCCCCTTGTATTCCACACGTCCAAAGGCCACGGTAACCACTTCCTGTGAGTTTAAGCTTTCAATCTACATCTACACTTATAAAAGAGGAAAGAGTTGTTTTTTGTTTGTTTGTTTGTTATGAATAGGCTCCGTAACTACTGAACCCATACTGACCCGGTAAATTTCTATACGTTGACGCCAATATCGCTGACTATTTCCCTTGCCATGACAGCGAGAGAAGTAGTATAGAGAGGCAAGTAGAGAATCGAGTAGGATCGTACAACGGGAAAATCGACATCCATGCGGGCGGAGGCATGGGCAACAGCTAGTTAGTTATATTTGTAATGGACTGTTCCAAATTTATGTAAAATATGTTGATTTTATGTAAGTATTCTGTGACGAATTTCAATTTAAAGCTATTTTATTGTCTCTTCAAGGCCAATGCATTCTATTTTGCATGTTGGATTTAGGTGTTTGTTATCATCATCTTAGCGTTGGTATTAGATGCATCAGAGGCTTTACACCTCATTTATTGGGCCGATATCCACCATTTCCAACTTCGACTGTGAAATTGGCCTCTGACCACCGAATTTGGAGAAGAAAGCCTGCTTCGCCATTTGCTTTAAATATAAGATAACTGACTAAGTCGAATAAGGAGGAGGGGAAGGAGTAATTAGTCTCTGGCATCCTTAAATGTATCTGACCTAACTGGTTGACTAACGTTCAGTTTATGATATTCATTGATAGATATAAGGATAAATAGAAATATATTTTAGACCACATAGGTGCACATGCAATGCACACGACCCACCTCAATTTATACGAATCAAAATATGCATGCATAGCATTCATACATCATGATAAATGCCTTAAATATGTTCAAATGGCTTTCTTATCATTAAAAATAATTTCTTACAGGCAACCATTTCCAACTTTAATTTCGATGGAGCTGATAACAAAAACCTTCGCTTTAGATAATAAAGTTAGAACAGGCATTTGAAAAAATGTTTTTTTTTTGTTTGACAGGCTGAGGAGCTCCGCCTCCAATTGGAGACGGAACAGCACTACTGCTTCGTGTACAAAAGCCAGGCTAATGAGATGCGGCTGATGCTGGACGAGAACACACGAGCGGCTCGCGACGCGGAGCAGGAACGGGCCAGTCTACTGCACCAACTACAGCTCGCCATTGCCAGAGCTGACTCAGAAGCTATCGCCCGGTAAGCTCTTGATTCTTCATACTTACATCTTGGACCTTCATCATTCCCTTTCTGTTATGACATGACTATGACGTTCCTTAGTAGTAGACTATGTCATTCGTTATTCTAGAGTAGTTAAAACTCCGACCGGGGTTATCTCGTAGAGAAGGCCCCGGGTCTGGCGAGGTGCGAGGGTTATGTTGGCTACTACCTCATCTCCGGCAACTGAAGACCCAAAGACGGCGTGCGTTTTAGTTGGTTCGAGTCCGACATAACATACCCAACCGGCTCCGGTGGGGGGGGGTATCCGTGGGGTTTTTTCGCACGATAAAAAAAAAGGACTATGACATTCCTTTATCGCACAACTTCCTACAGTCCCGGGTCCTTTAAGCGGGGCGTGAAAAAGCATCTGATGAGGCCGTCAAGCTGAGCGCCACCATTGTAGCACTGAACGTGTTTGCAATGGTGACCCTCTTTCATGAGACTTTGCCTTCGGCTTAAGGCGAGGTGAAGTCAAATTGATGTGCCATAAATAAAAAAAAAAAGCAACTCATGTATATAGTTTGACATCTTTTCAGAGTAGTTAAAACTGATATTAAAACGTCTGGTGGTTAGAAAGGTTGGCTTCATGAGACTCATAGGTCTTGATACTGCCCTGTACCTACTCCACAGTCGCGTACTACATTGTATCATTTGTGTCCTTAAAGTGCGATAAAACTAAATTATTAACTTCTACTCAAATCATACGCGTGTTACTACAAAAATAAAAGAAATCCCATCGGATACTGTTACTTTTAAATTATTATCAGAGCAGAAAAAAGAAAATTTTATATTATTCAAATTGCGGCCGTTCTCATGCACTCGCACCCTAACAATTTAATATGACGTAGTGGACATACCAGGTTAAAGTAAAGAAAGAGGGTTTGGCTTACTGGATATTACTTAGTAGAGATTACTGAGTATTGCTCATTTAGTAAACTTTTAAACTGGGTTGTATGGGGTCCACTACTAATGAACAACCTCACCCGTGAGCTGGTATTATATATATACCTTTCGGCAAGGATTTTGGACTAAGACGCGAGATAAATGAGGCTCTTGCGGACGCGTAGATTTGAGCTCGTTCATCACTCTTGCACCCCGTACTATCCTCAAACGACGCGTAGTAAGCGTATGAGTGCATTTTAAACACATTCTGGGTCCACACCTTATGCCTATACCTATACACTGGCTGATTGGCGAAAGATTCTCGGGTGCAATCTTTCCGCTTGGATTTTCTTGTGCAGATGGTAGATAATCCCGTAAAAGCCACCCCAATAAAATTATAACAAAAATTGATGTCGCTGAACGCATCCCGGATTTTGTCATAATATAATTTAAGGGATTCATAATTATTCGATAAAGTAATAGCATATACATGTATATTCCAGATCAATAGCAGAAGAGACGGTAGGAGAGTTAGAGAAGGAGAAGACTATGAAAGAGTTGGAGATGCGTGATGCGGCTGCGCAGCATCGCGCTGAGCTGTCCTCGCGCGATGCTCTAGTGCAGGGGCTGCGGGACCGCGACCATGAGAACAGAGCTACTATTGATCTACAGAGGAAGGTCTGTATCTCTTCGTATACCTAATATATTTTTTATACTAAGGTAAGTGGTCGCCATGGACCACAGCTTATGCAAATGGTCGTGCAAAAAGAAACTAGAAAGATATAGAGAAAAATACGTACAGTTAATACTAACATCCGTTATTAATGGTAAATTAATCAGACTAGTTTGTCAAGAGATAATAACTCTTAGGCACTTCTGAAGCTCATTGTACTTGACGTCATAAATATCTTCATGCACAGTACCCGTTTTTGGAGGATAGCACGTGCCGTGGCGGCAGTCAAAGAGCTTAAATTCACTAATCATTATTATAAAAACTAATCGGCACGCGTCAGGACCTCGGTTATCTGTGCAAGAGATATGTCTTGTTCTATCTCACCTTCGACAATGACCCCAAAGACGGCGTGCGTTTTAGACGGTTCGAGTCCGACATAAACACTCTCGGCTCCGGTGGAGGCGGTAAAATATGTGCCGGGAACTATACAGCTTGTTTTTCTCTCGCACTGTAGTTTTATACCTACTGAGAGCGCGCTCTACGTATTCTTGTCATCTTCTCAAAATATTAATCACCTGACCTCCTTTCTTTTGTTTTTGTTGTTGCACGAGAAGCGTTCGTACGTCATCGCAACACAACACTTCGCACCGTTCAGGAAAACGGTCCCGTTATCTTTGCTCGCACTGAATGTCTAACCAATTAATTTCATTAATGAGTTTCTGAAGTATTTATTACTACTTTTTGCCCTAGATTTCGGCCCCGCGAACTATGATAACGTTTTTGCAATCCATTAGAACCCATTCCTGGAAAAAATGGTTCATATCTGTGCCAAAGATGTTGACTTTTCAATTTCAATTTATTGAGTAAACTAAAAGTAGGCCAGGCAAATATTATATCGCCCTCTTGGAGTACCAATCGCCGACGAGTCGTACTTTATGATGGTTTCATATGAAAACAGACATGTGGCTAGCCACAAGTGTGTTGTAGGCCTAAACATGAGTCCTGTACTTTTCTGTAAATTGACAGTAACTAGGAGTCTATTCTAAGTATTCTATAGTATGAGAGCTTCTTCTTATTTTCGGCACAACCACTCGGCTTCACTTATAGGTGTTTTGTAAGGTAGGAAGCAAGATACAAATAGAGCCTCAACTAGCACGAACAAGGTCTATACATAGGTATATTGCATACCTTGCATATACTCATTACATATTCACACAGGTGAAGGCCAAAATAATTGAGCGCCTCTCCTTCAATACTTACCTCTATCATATATTTCGTTTAAGTTTCAAAAAGCGCACCACTGAATGACGAATTCAAGTTTTTCAAGAAGGTCATTCACTCTCTAAGTCTATTCCCAACTTAGTTGGGTTCGGCTTTCTAGTCTTACTAAGATGCGGCTAAACTTCAATATGTTTCGTGAAGCGACTGCCTCCACAACCAAATTGGCGATATCGAAAATTTCAAGGTCATTCTATAAAATGTTGTATTGTTTGCAGGAGGTCGACGAGCTACGCCGTAGCGGCACGGCTCTCGCAGAACGCGTAGCGACACTACAGCGCGTACAGGAGGAGGTGGACCGACTCAACAAGAAGGTGAAGTCGGAGACCATGCTGAAGCAGCAGGCGGTCAACAAACTTGCTGAGATTATGAACAGGTTAAATATTATGAGAAACTTTTTAGTAGCAATATAAAAAATCGTTTACCTTGTTTGTGTTTGACACTATAGTTTCAGTTCCACGTATTAGGGGTGATTCCTATTAGTAGGTAACTATATCCGGTAGATACTTAAAAAAAGGTCAACAAAGTTGTGGCAACTTTTGATAAAAACACATGTTAAGCAAATAAACTAGGCTAACTAACTGATTAACTCGTGGTATACCTGTTTTTAGTCTTTAAAATGCAGAAAAGTATTTTTATACTGAGTTTTTAAACGAAACATATTAAAAAGACAGCCCAAGATTGTTTACATTTACATATTTATAAATGGACTATAGGTACTTTCAATACTTAGAATTCCTTAAAAAGTTTACAAATACTATTTTTGACTCGGTATTCGAAACCCGGATTTAAGGACAGATGCTTTTTTCGTAATATAAATAGTGCCGTGTGACTTAAATTTGTAATATATGATGCAATTAACCCACGAATTTTATCAACTGATATCAAAGTACATAAAAATATACAGCATAATCAGTCAGCGCCAAGCAGTCTCGCTGATAAATGATAATAGATAACATTAAAAGGCCTTAAAACATACTTAACTATTGAATAATTTGTATATCTTAAAGGCTACTGATAACGTGGATTATGTCAACCTCAACTCCTCCAGCTGAGCTAAATTGAGAATAATACACACTAGATAATGCCGGCCCGGTTCGAGTCTAATATAACCTCCAACCGGCTCCGACGGGCTAGGGGGATCCGTGATCATTGTGTGTTTTTGGTTTATTTTTTTTTTATTTTATTTATTTAAATGCACAAAACACATCACAATCATATACGTATTATATCTTAAATACAATGTTTAGATCTGGATCGTAACGTAAATAATATGTGCACACATAGAGAAACAGAAAGTAGCACTATATAAACTGATTTATAAATACTTAAGTTTAGATTTGGATGACTCCACCAGAGACAGAACCATCCAAACCCAGCACACTATGAAGGATGTCTTTTACAATTTTGATATATCTATTATAGTTGCAATCAAAAACATCAAGTGATTTATAGATTTTCGCCAAACCATTATATTGACGTGCCATTCTTGTTCATTTATTTATTTATTACTAGACACACCAACAGTCGTTATATCATAAAAATCGTTACAGTTCACACCATAGGATAGCGTACGATTAAATGCTAGTTAACAAATTAAGATACAAAACTTAAAGAGTAAGTGTACAGAGAAAATTCGCAAAATCTATAAAAGCGATCTCAATATCTTTCCCCTAAAAGCACCAAACGAGTCGAGTTGGTTTCGTGATAGTATATCGTATATCTGACCCCAATGGTCACAATTTCCTCGCTCCGTCCTGAACTACAAACTAATATCTGTGACAAATGTAATATTCAAATTACAGAAAAGACATGAACCTCGCTACGGCCAAGACAAAAAACAAGTCTGTGCGCAAGGACAAAGACTATCGCAAGCTGCAGCAGGAGCTGACCCGCGAGAAGGAGAAGTTCGACCAGCACATCCTGAAGCTGCAGCGCGACCTGCAGGACTGCCAGCAGCAACTGCTGGATGAACAGTCCACGAGGATGCGACTGGCCATGGAGGTATAATAATAAGCCTTTGTTTCTGAACTGCTACAAGTTATAATACCGATAGTGATATAGCATAACATAACATAAATATATCCCTGAAGGGGTAGGCAGAGGTCCTAGCACCCACATTTCCCCAGTTTATGTTTAGGTCCCAATGTAATATGTGGCGAGCCTATTGCCATTAACCAGGCACTTGTAAACCTGCGATAAATACACACATAACTTCGAAAAGTCATTGGTGTGTGCCATGGTTAAACTTAGGATCGAACCCGAGATCTCTCAGGTCTCAGCAGTTCATTATTCATACCACTAGGCTACCGCGGTCACAATAGTGATACAGTTAACTAATTATATGGTGTCTCTTAACTCAAGAGTGTCTTCGGGCACAAGCCTCCTCTGGTTCCCTACAGTGGTGCATGTTTTTACATGTTCTCCTCCAGTATGGACCTGCCGTTTGTCTTATTTCATTCGCCCACCTTTTCATTCCCCTTTTGCTTTCGTCGCCCGTCTCTCTCGTAATCCGCGTTCTCTACTTATGTCTTGTTCATCTCTATTTTTGTTTATAAATTCTCTCCAAAAAGTCTGAAACTTTAGCTGTTTATTTTATCCCGTTTTTTAATATATATATTCTGGTCTAATTAGTTAAATTAATGAATTTATACTGACTTTTTCAATAAATCTCAATCAACTATCCAAGTAGGTCAGTTGGTCAGAGACCAGAGCCCACAGGGGTCAGACGGAAATCACTTCACATATAATCGGAACGAACGTTGCGATAATAATCATGGTTATTAAATATCGACTTATTTACGTTTATAGGTCGACAGCAAAGACGTAGAAATTGAGCAACTAAAAGAAAAACTGGCAGCCCTAACGAGTGAGACGGCGTCGCAGTCATCCGCCGACGCTGAGGACGGCGAGACGGAACAAACCCTCGAGGGCTGGCTCTCGATCCCTTTCAAACAAAACATTCGCCGTCACGGCTGGAAGAAACAGTACGTCGTGGTGTCCTCCAAGAAGATCATATTCTACAACACCGAGAACGATAAACAGAACACTACGGATCCTGTTATGATCTTGGATTTGAGGTAAGCTACATCTTTTTGGTTTTTGCTTACAAAAATCCATTAGATTATTATTATCATGAATCACGCAATTTTATTTTGAAAAAAAAAAGAATGAGGCTTTATAATAGAATTTAGGTAAATGATCAGTGACTAGGAAATGTATTTTGGAGTAAATTACTTTAGTTCGCCTATCTGGCTGACTCTCAGTCTAAGTCTAGGACATTGGGAGTCTTCATTATCTTTAAGTTACTATTTTATGAAGGTGGCACCAATCATCATAAGTCTAGGTACCGACAAATTACATGAGCCAATACTATCGCGTGTATCTCATTTATCGCCTCGTTACGGCAGGTTTTCACGGTGCGAGGTTTCACGGACGCGAAAGCATATACGAACGCATTTAGAATGACAAGCATATTTGTTTGCAGTATCACGTACGATCCTCTTACCGCTGAGTGTGGTCCGCGAAATCA
The DNA here is from genome assembly GCA_963691645.1 of Pelosia muscerda. NCBI lineage: Eukaryota > Metazoa > Arthropoda > Insecta > Lepidoptera > Erebidae > Pelosia > Pelosia muscerda. The sequence continues at coordinate 15,684,952 of OY829100.1, forward strand.
CGCACGTTTCGTTTTTTTTTCTTTTATTATAAAAAACAATAGTTTATTTGCATTATACAGTTTTGTGATCGAAGCCTCCTTTTAAGCAAGTAATGCCTGTATTAGGTGACTGTACAGAACACGGACTGTAAAGCCCCCGGACCGTGAAAAGGTTGCTTTAGAGCCAATAAACGTGTGACGTTTGTCTGTTTCCCCCCCGCAGCAAGGTGTTCCACGTGCGCTCGGTGACGCAGGGCGACGTGATCCGCGCCGACGCCAAGGACATCCCGCGCATCTTCCAGCTGCTGTACGCCGGCGAGGGCGAGGCGCGGCGCCCGGGCGACGCGCAGGACCTGCCGCCCGACGCGCCCGACCACCACGGTACCACCGCCCTACCGTCCTACCACCCTACCGCCCTACCGCCCTACCCCACTACTGCCTTACCGCCTACCAAGGTGTTACACGTGCGTTCGGTAACAAAGGGCGACGATCATCTGTAAACAATGATACACGCCACTCAAAATTAAAAGTGTACTGATAGCCTCCATGGCGTGTCGGACGTGCACGCGACTGCTACACACGTGGCGCATGTTCGATCCCTGCTCAATGCACAAAGTTATATGCAGGAATGTGGCTGTTTGCACTGGTTTGGTCGTAACTCGGAGAGCATTTTAAGCCGTCGGTCCCGGTTGCCATACAAACATCTTTGGCAGTCGTTACGGGTAGTTGGAGCCCTCAAAAGTCCAAACGGTCTAAATTCGATATTACCCTTTTGGACTATTGGTTGTAGAGGTCAGATGGCAGTTGCTTTATATAAAATATCGAAGTTCAGCCGCATCACAGTTAGACTGGAAAGCCGACCCCAACTGAATTGGGAAAAGATTCAGAGAATGAAAATGATGACATAATTAAAAGTGTAATACTACTTTTTCTTCCCCATAGCCTAACCCGTCAGCTGGACAAACGTCCCTGAACAGTATGAGCAGTAAGTAGTAGATTGCACTGACTCACGTTATATGATGTCCGTTTGCACTCGCAGGGAACACGGTGCAGCACAAGGGCCACGACCTGGTGAGCATCACGTACCACATCCCCACGGCCTGCGAGGTGTGCACGCGCCCGCTCTGGCACATGTTCCGCCCGCCGCAAGCCTACGAGTGTCGACGTGAGTCCGCTTCTCCTACTTCACTAGCTTCATTTGCACCACTAACTTCATTAGCTCCACTCACTGCACTAAATCCATTATTTCCATTAGTTTATCCATCCATTAACTGCACTAGATTTATTAGATTCATTATCTCTATTAGATCTACTAACCCCATTGATTCCACAAACTTTGAAATTTTGAATTTGAATTTGAACTCCATTAATTCCTCTAACTCCCTAAATTCCACTAACTCCACTACTCTATTACGCTCCACTGGCGCTAGATCTTCAGCTCCACTAGCTCCATTAGTTACACTGATCTTATGAATTCCATTTACTGCACTAACTCCATTAGCTACATTAATCCCACTAGCTCCACTCTAATACCATTAGTTCCATTAGCTTTGCTAACCACCAATTCTACTAACTCCACTAATTTCACTAACTTCATTAATCCCTTTAATTCGACTAACATTACTAACTCCGTTAAAGAGTGGCTAATATTAAATTACATAGACCATTGAACAACAAGAAAAATAAAATGAAATAAAACCAATATTTCTCATATATGACGTTTGATATTCCTCATCTGATAATATCAGCAATATCTTAGTCGGACTACACTCTTCTTCCACCGGATACTGTAATATCAATCCTTCCCCGCCACATTATAATACTCACAAAATAAATGAAAAAGATAGCAAAATAAACACTACAAAAACTATGCAGGTTGTCGTATGAAGATCCACGCAGAACACGTGTCTGAAGGCGAGGGCGTGGCCGCTTGCAAGCTGCACGCGGACCGCGCGCGGGAACTGTTGTTGTTGGCGCCCGCCGCCGGCGACCAGCGGCGCTGGGTGGCGCGACTGGCGCGCCGCGTGCAGCGCTACGGGTACCGCGCCGCGCACCACACCAACCACGACCACACCAAGCTCTCGCCCAGGTAACTGCTGACACCATACCGGTGTCAACCTAGCTCTCGCCCAGGTAACTGCTGAAACCATACCGGTGTCAACCTAGCTCCCGCCCAGGTAACTGCTGATACCATACCGGTGTCAACCGAGCTCTCGCCCAGGTGACTGCTGATACCATACCTGTGTCAACCGAGCTCTCGCCCAGGTAACTGCTGTTACCATACCGGTGTCAACCGAGCTCTCGCCCAGGTAACTGCTGACACCATACCGGTGTCAACCGAGCTCTCGCCCAGGTAACTGCTGACACCATACCGGTGTCAACCGAGTTCTCGCCCAGGTAACTGCTGATACTATACCGGTGTCAACCGAGCTCTCGCCCAGGTAACTGCTGTTACCATACCGGTGTCAACCGAGCTCTCGCCCAGGTAACTGCTGATACCATACCGGCGTCAATCGAGCTCTCGCCCAGGTAACTGCTGATACCATACCGGTGTCAACCGAGCTCTCGCCCAGGTAACTGCTGATACCATACCGGTGTCAACCGAGCTCTCGCCCAGGTAACTGCTGATACCATACCGGTGTCAACCGAGCTCTCGCCCAGGTAACTGCTGATACCATACCGGTGTCAACCGAGCTCTCGCCCAGGTAACTGCTGATACCATACCGGTGTCAACCGAGCTCTCGCCCAGGTAACTGCTGTTACCATACCGGTGTCAACCGAGCTCTCGCCCAGATAACTGCTGATACCATACCGGCGTCAATCGAGCTCTCGCCCAGGTAACTGCTGATACCATACCGGTGTCAACCGAGCTCTCGCCCAGGTAACTGCTGATACCATACCGGTGTCAACCGAGCTCTCGCCCAGGTAACTGCTGATACCATACCGGTGTCAACCGAGCTCTCGCCCAGGTAACTGCTGATACCATACCGGTGTCAACCGAGCTCTCGCCCAGGTAACTGCTGATACCATACCGGTGTCAACCGAGCTCTCGCCCAGGTAACTGCTGACACCATACCGCTCACAACTGAGCTCTCGCCCAGGTAACTGCTGATACCATACCGGTGTCAACCGAGCTCTCGCCCAGGTAACTGCTGATACCATACCGGTGTCAACCGAGCTCTCGCCCAGGTAACTGCTGATACCATACCGGTGTCAACCGAGCTCTCGCCCAGGTAACTGCTGATACCATACCGGTGTCAACCGAGCTCTCGCCCAGGTAACTGCTGATACCTTACCGATCATAGCCCAGCTCGCGCCCAAGTATGTTTTTCTGGGAAAGCAACATGACTAAGAGTTCTAAGGTCTATAAATGAGATTATAGACCATATATAAATGAGATTATAAACCATTTGTCGAAAATATTTTACAGCAAGAAAATATCAGGTGTCTCTATACGCACCCCTGTATCCCACCGCTCTTTAAATATCTTGATCTAACCGCTTATGTTTCTTGTACAATAGACTCTTACCTACAATGAAACGCATTTGTAGACGTTAGAACTCTAAGCATCCCTCATAGATATTTTGCTAAATTTGTGATAAAGTCGAAAATCTTCCACTCGTATTAACTATTGATATGTGAGGAAACCGATATTTAGAAGGGAAGAAAGAAAGACAGAAAGAAAGAAAGGAAGAAAGAAACGCCGGATGATTGAGCTCCTATGCCGATTTAGCACTCGATTTATCATCAAGAGACACCCAAAAATCGCCATGAACTATATCCAAGACAAATGGCAGGAGGTATATTATGTAGATTATATAGACCGTATACGTTTCCAGGGACTCGATGCGGTCAAACCTGAAGGCTGCGTACATGAACGCGTCGCAGCGCAGCTCAACGTTGCCGGCCAACGCGTCCATGCCGCGACAGTGAGCCGCGCGTGACGTCCACTCGCCTCTACTCATCTATCCATTCATCCCTGCGAGCGGTGGGACTCCATCGTTTGATGCGATTCAAGTATTTAATTGCTTTACGTTTTTAAAAAGGTTAACCGTGAGTTGCTTAGTTAGTTTACCGCGCATTCGTTTTTGTACTAACATTATTCGAAATTATTCTTTTTACGGTACCTAGGATAATCTGTTCGATTTTTGAAATTAATTGGGTTGATACGTCGTTTTGCCCACCGAGCTACTTTCGACGAAGTACTCGGTGTTTGTTAGGCCGTGACCACGGACTCAGTGGCGAGCGGTGAGACGGCGCAAACGGTAAGACCAAGCAATGAGTGCGAAAGAGAGGTGAGCAGCAGGCGCTCTCTTTCACTCTTATTAGTTCATCTTACCGCTTGCGCCGTCGCACCTCTCGCCACTTAGATCTCGGTTGCGGTCATCGGGCGGTGACAATCGTGTAATCTTGGTGATCGAGTTATGTCATTGACCCAACACGCGGTTCGATATTTTAGCACTTGATCTGGCATATTTACGATTTGAATCTTACACACTTTTTTACCCAAATTTCAATCAAATTTGTAATAAACTAGTCTTAAATAAGTTTAAGTATTTTGTCCAAAATTTTTATAAGATTTCGGCATGATTGCTGTGATAGTTATTAAAATATGAATATTTTGTACTTATCAAAATTTTACTGACACTGAGTAGTTGTTCTTTGAATTATATGATTTAGTAAGTTAATAACATGAACGAAATCTCACAAACTGTGCAGTGTGCAGTGGTGCTGACAACACATCTATTAGCGTGTGCTGTAGAAAGATAACTTTATATTCTCTCGGATCATCAAAAAACTGATCCGTGTAAATACTGTGTTGATATTATTGTGACTTTATATTTTAGTTATACGGATTTATATGCAAAAGGGTAATAAAACCGGTGTATTGTCACGTCGTAGTACTAATCGATCGCCATTACCGATCGTACAATTGACACTAGTTCACAAATAATTCGAAATACAAATTAACTTATAACAAACTGGTGATCCATAAATAATATTTTTGTAAAATGTATTATACCAGTGGAGCATTTTTATTATATTACATTCGTTATGTTTTTATTTGTAACAGCACATTTCTATGCTACCAGTATGTTGTAAATAATAGCACTGAGGAGAGTGCTGACGGGGAGAGGAGTATATGAAGTCAGACAGCTTGTCCAAGCGAGTTAAATGTCTCAATGCACTATTACTAACACTAGATAAATGCATACTGTGAATTGATGCTAGCAGGAATTGACCTAATATATTGTGTTGTTAAATATTCTAGTTAAACTTATACCATGTTAATTGAAGTGTAGCAAATTATAGTGATTCAGGGACCCATATTGTTAGATTAAGTACACAGGTAAGACAAATCACGCTTAGTTGCAACTTAACGAAGAAACGGTGCCATAGGTGTTTTTGTTTGTAGTGAATCGTCAAAGATATTTGCTCAAATGAAATAGTTCTTCTGAAAAACCCGCGATGTTACTTAACTATTTAAGACTCGGACGGGCTTCCTTGAATCATGATCAATTTATCCTAGACTTGTGTAGTGAGATGCTGAGCTGTTATACATTAGATACTGCAATACATTACAAAGCATTTATTGCAAAACTGTTTTGCTTATTGCAACACCAAATGTATATGAATTTCTTTCGCTATATTTAGCTAAGAAATGCAATGTGAAAGCAATTATTAATAGTGTCTTAAAGATAATAATTTTAAATGGCTCGTAATAGTGCCAAACTTTATCGGTGAGGAAACAGGTCGGCTCTAATATACGAAGCCTCTTTTTAACTTTTTATATTATATTTTACAATACGTTACTAGGCCTATCACATTTAGTAACTCTATATAACATGTAAGAGCTTAATATTATAACACCAAATTATAATGGGCCTTGTGTAACTCGTGTAGAATAAAATTATGTCCTGCTTAGTTGTGAGTCTAAAGTACAAAAGTAGAAGGGAGCGTTCACAGCAATACTTTAATTTGAAATCGACTGTCTCAGACGAACTAGTTTCTTGGACCCGTTATAGTCATTGTACTCAAACGAGCACACTGTTCGAATCTCGGCGAATCTAAGACGACGCCGACAGATTACCAGGAACCGACGGTTCCGCGACAATAACAAACGATCCGTGACGTAGAGGGAGGATTGGCCGAATTGTGTACTGTGCGAAGGCTTCGGATAGCTGTGATATATAGACGTGTTATGTTGTAGCCCCGTCGGGTCACGGCGAACCGCCACGCAGTCTCGGCTACGGATTTATCGTCTTTATTATACAGGGGAACAAAAAGACATTTTTGCAATAATTATATTTAATAAAGGTTGTATTTAATATATTGTATACAAATCAGTGAATTGACTATCCGAGACTGGCGGCGGTTGGCGGTGCGGCCGGGCGCAGCCGTGGTGCTAGAAGGAAACAGGCCTCCGACGCATTGTTGTTACTATTAATTCTTGTTAAATATTATAATACGCCCTGTTTAATATTGCTCTATACATTGTTTACATTCCTGCAACGAAAACTATGTTGAGTTTTGTTTTCATTAGTTTAATATTGACTCAAGTTCTCTGTTCTGTCGCGTATCCAGTTATCGCTTGTGTTATTTTCTTTAGCTGTAAGTTCGGAACAATCTCTTCATTCATGTTGACATGCGAATTTTTAAATTTACGTACTTAAAGTTATAAAAATTGCAACTTCGTCGTAGTGTATACGCTTATTTTGAGATGCATTTTTATTTTTATTACGGCAGCTTATGCATTGTATTGTTCGTGTATTTCATTCCATATTATTTCAAGAGGTGTATTTTATATTTCATGTGTTCGGTTTTATTATTACCAAAGAAATTTCAAAAATAATAAAAAAAATACTGTTTATTTTGGATGCTAATAAAGCCCGCGATTTCGTTCCATGTCTCGTCATTAATATTAATTCCATGTAATAATAATATTGTTATTTACTATGCATAATTCTGATAACCTGATTTTACTATTTAAATGACATTTTTAGGGAGTATTTTTCTCGACAATCGCAGCCATGTAAATCGTGCGATTATAGAAATACTCCCAAATTGTCTTATATTTACAATAACTGATATACTTAATGTAAAATCATTATGTAAATTATTTATTATCGAATTAAACATTTTATTGTAACGTTTTATTTATCTACTAAAATTTTAAGTTCCTAACTAGCTTTTCATATTTTGTAAAGATTTTTTTCAAGTAGCTTTTCGGTAATAGGAGGACATTTCATATAACCCATCATATATTTTATAATATTATTATGATATTGAGTATATAATTTGTATTATGGTTTGATTGATTGCTGTAAGTAGTACCTAGGTGATAGTACCTCGGGCGTGTAGCTTCACGCCTCAGACTCGCAACACGCAATACTAATGAAACGTGCCTTAGCTACGGCTCATCCTCATATCATGTAGTTTTATATGATACCTGTCATTAATTTAGTGTACATACGTTTTTAATTCAACCGATATTTTATGGATTTTGAAACATTTGTAAATTGTAAAGATTATTAATTTTAAGGTAAAATTAATGCCCAATAGTTAATAAGCACTATTTTTAAAATAAAAATAACATAATTAAAAATGTATTGTTTTATTTCTTAGAAAGCTATAACATTTTCTTTGAATAAATTCACATTACATAATAACTATGAGATTAATATAAATAAACAACAAGAAATTGAAACACAATTTAGACTTCTTAAAAATACTTAAAACATTCGTGCTGACTATAATAATACAATTTATTATTGAAATTAAATAATTGATTTACTCAATAGAACAAAAATACACTTTTATCAGAAAAACAACAGTGCATAGATTTTACAACTAAAATAACTGAATTAGGGGAGATACACACCAAAGCAGTACTTTGCCGAGTACACAGCAAGTTGCCATTAAAAAATATCAATGTCCAAAAGAATTTGCTGAGTAAATTTAGGTAAATTTGCTCCTTTGGTGTGTGGCCTCCCCTAAAATAACGATTTTTTGTGCATTATATTGCAACGTATAAAGTGACCTTATATAAAACGGGCAAGCTACATATCACGCTGGTTTCACCAGACTATTATCATAGTCATCTGTTATTTTCATTCAAAATAGGCCGACGGTCTTCTTGAAGTCCTTCTGCTTCCAGCCAGGGAGAGACCGGAACTCGCTGTACGGCATACTAAACGTTGATACGAAGTCATCATGTGTCAAATATAGCTGTGAACATACAATGATTAAGTTATGAAATGAATTAATACAATGATTAAGTTATGAAATAAATTGACACAATGATTTAAGTTATGAAATGAATTCATACAATGATTAAGTTATGAAATGAATTAATGCAATGATTAAGTTATGAAATGAATTAATTAGCGTTGGGTATATGAATAGTTATGATTTCAGACCATAAACTATTTACATAGACAAAAACTATATTGACACAGTATTGCCATATGCATAATGAAATTACTAAAATATCATAGTGTAAATACTACTAGTATTTACACTATGATATTTTCGAGGTGTTATGTAGAAAATTTTCCTTATAAATCAACATGTATGTATAAAATATACAAGTACCTCCTTCGTAAGTGGATCTACGTCTGAAGGCAGATGTTCTTTGGGTCCTTTCAGTACTGATAAAGGATATTTCTCGTATTGGTCGAAACGATTAGCACTGTTGCCGCTTTGTATTGCGCTGTTGCCGCTCTGTACTATTGCTTTGCCTTCTAAAGCACTGACGATAGCGCCGAACGTCTTGTGACCCTGATACAATGGAATTCAAGTGTTAAATAAATTAAAAATGTAATCAATCATCAGCTGTTGACCAATCGCAGTCCACTGCTGGACTCTCTCAATGTTAAGAGGATTTGACCTACGGTTTTCACCCTAGTCAGATGGTTTGAGACAGGGTTTTATTCGAGTTTTCCGTATGTCGCATGTTGCATTACAAAGCAATATGTTTATTTTTATTACCTTCCACATAGACTGCTTCCAGTGAGGGAAAAACCCTGTGAAGTGTGGAGGTTCACGACCTTGGCTAATCACTAGTATTGGTGTCTCAGGGTCTCGCGCCGCTGGATCTGAAATAACACGTCAGTAATAACATAATTTTATGTTTTATTCCCTCCGCAGAAGATTGTCTGATTCCACTAATTGATCTAAATTCACCGAGACTACAAAAACTGCCATTGAATTTTCAGCTTTATCCACATGGTTATAAGTTCAAAATTAAATGGAAAAGAGTTCATTATATACGCCTCCTGCGTAACAGTAGCGTTCACTACCGCCGCGCCACATAGGTCGTCAAGTTTACTTTTTTCGGCATTTGTGGAATGCCTCATTTTTTTTAAATAGGTATCTCTTAATGCGACACGACTACAGCTGTACAATTATATAAAAGTATAGATAGCTATACTCCAATTGTTTAGGTATACCTACTTAAATAAAGGTAAACAAACTTGTGATAACTTTTTACAAAAACACATGTTAAACAAATACACCAGGCTAGCTAACTGACAAACTAGTGGTTTTTTGTTTTTAAAATGTGTTCCTAAACAGAAAAATATTTTTATACTGAGTTTTTAAACAAAACATTAAAAAGACACACCAAGATTGTTTACGTTTATTGAAGTACCTAAACAATATCACAATCCGCACAAATAAAAGTAGGCTCTCAGTACACACATCGACGCCCCCGAGGAATAAACCTGTATTGTACTATTACTGGGTTATTACTGTTATTGCATTTTCGGTATCTATGGGTCGGAATGCACCTATGTAATTTTTTTCAAATTTTTCTAGCGATAATATCCAACTATTTACCCTATGACACCTTTGTTCTTCGGAAAAAGTGTTAATTTTTATGTACGAGAAGAATATCATAATACATTATTACAAATTCATTTGTGTGACTACATTACGGTAAAGTAATATTACTGCAAAATATTTTCTATTAATTACTGGTTAAACCGATTACAGGTTTATTCTCGTGATTTATGAGATTGACATTTTCAGTAATACTCAGTTACAGTAATCATTTGGGATCGTGATATAGGTATTGGCGTTAACTGCTTCGAATTTCGAGGAAACATTGCAACCTGAAAGCTCCCCCGTAATTAATAACACTTATTATAGGTACCACATTGACCAATAGTTGTCAAAATAAGCAACCTGATATTGGAACTGAATTAAATAGTTGTTAAAATGAGCAACCTGGTGTTAGAACTGAATTAATACAACATTCAATAGAGTTGAACCAAATAATTTGGAGGGATCTTCCAATTCCCTAAATGAAAATGAATACACCAGAAAACGTAAAACTAATGAAGGTCTATGGTCTAGCAAGAAAAATAAATTACTGAAATATCCACAAAAGTCTATAGGACCTGTTGGGAATTGTAAATTGAACTGTGGTAGCCAATTTACCTCTTCAGATAGGCAAGATAATTATATTTGATAAATTTTATAAACTAGCTGATCGAAAACTGCAATAGATATACTTTGCTAAACATACTAAAACCGAAAACATCAAACGAATGACTCTACAACGAAAACATAATCGCACACAGACTATTAAATATTTATTTTCTTCAAGAAATGTGGATGTTTTGATTTGTAAGAAGTTTTTTTATAAATACTTTACAAATTAATGAACAAATGGTATACACAGCAATAGTAAAATTTAAAACAGATGATCGCGTTGCAGACTTAAGAGGTAAGCACAATAATAGACCTGTTGATTTGGATTCGACGATTGACCTCCACCTCGAAGTTTGATCCGTCTAATCGGACCATCTGTCCAAGGTAGACGTACTTGTCTACAACTTCGAAGGTCGAGCCTCCAACTGACACTGGGGAGGGCCTTAGATTATGAGCATTCGCCATAACCTGGGTCTTGTCCATATTCATCTTGAGGCCCACCTGTTGAGAGACTCGGCTGAAGTCGTCGAGCATTGTGTTAAGATCCTCCAGCGATCTTGCCATGAGCACGATATCGTCGGCAAAACGAAGGTGAGTGATGTATTCGCTATAAATATTAATACCAAGACCTTTCCATTCCAGTAGCTTAAAGGCATCCTCCATTGCATTGGTGAAGAGCTTCGGGGATATTACATCTCCTTGTCTCACTCCCCTCGGCAAACAGTATCGCCGCTGTGCTCTGATCTTGTACTTGGACTGACATGGTGGCGTTTTTATACAAACACTTCAGCACTTTGATGAACCAGTAGTCTATATGACACCGCTGGAGAGATTGTAGCACTGTCCATGTCTCGATCGAATCAAAGGCTTTCTCGTAGTACACAAACGCTAAACATAGTGGCTAGTTATACTCCTGAGTCTTCTGTATGACTTGCCGCAGTGTATGAATGTGGTCTGCGGTACTATAACCTTTTCGGAAACCGGCTTGTTCGGGCGATTGAAAGTCATCAAACCTATGTTCGAGACGATTCGTGATAACCCTCAAAAACAGCTTATAAACATGACTTAGAAGCGAGATGGGTCTGTAGTTCTTAAGAGAGCCTTTGTCACCTTTCTTGAGGAACAAGATCACCACGCTTCTGTTCCATGCTTCCGGCGTAGTACCTTCGAATAAGACGGAATTGAAGAGCTTCTGAAGGACTTTGAGTATCGGTGTTCCACCCGCTTTCAGAAGTTCCGAAGTGATTCCGTCTTCTCCTGGTGCCTTGTTATTTTTAAGCTGCTTGAGGGCCACCCTAATATCGTACAGGCTGATGTCCGGGATATCCTCGGTGTAGTGTAAGGTTAGCTTGGCTCTTGGATCTTTAACCGTATCAGTAGCAGGCTTGGTGACTGAGGTATAAAGCTGTCCATAAAACCCCTCGATTTCCCTCAAAACATCTGCCTTAGTCGACGCGACACTGCCATCCTTCCTCTTCAGCTTTGTCAACTAGCTCTGCCCAATAGACAAGTCTTTTGCGAACACTTTGGAGCCTTTATTTCGCTCAATCGTTTCCGTAATACACTGAGTATTAAAGGCACGGATGTCGTGTCGCAAAGACTGCTGGATACGTTTATTGAGCTGCCGATGTGCTTCAGCGTCATTGGTAGACTGCAGCCTCACAGAGCGTCGTTCGGCCATGAGTTTAAGGGTGTGATCGGTGAGCTTCTGTGGTCTATCTCTTCGACGGGGCCTGAAGAATTTGGAGCGCACTGAATGCTTCAACCAACCTGTTATTTATCTCGTCCACTTTACTGCATTCTTCTAGGCAAGAGAAACGATTCGAAAGTTCGAGTTGAAAGCTCTCGGGGTACTGTATATGGGAAGCTTTAGGTCGGAGCGTAGAGAGAACAAGATAATAATGATGATAACAATGAACTTAGTGATTGAGTACTGCGTTTGATGTTTTTATTTTTTTATATTTTTTATATTACAATTGTGATCTCATTATGGACATTTTGCCCATTTTAAACAATATTTTTTAAATTTTATGAATTTTCTTTAATTTTCCCTTAGAGATACCGATAACAAATTTATTTACGAAATCTGGTTACAACGATTACATTAAAATATAATTACCCGAAAGATCTATAATATTCCAGTTTCTATAATTTACCATTAAAAGGTTATTAAAAAGTTTACCGTAATAAGTCGGTAACTGAACATTACATTTATTTACTATTGAACATGTACATCGTTGGAGAACTCCGTAAAGAAGTGTTATGTCTATGATTTTTAAGAAAATATTTTTATATTACAAGAATAATTCGGTAAGTAGACGTTGCTGGAATATTATTGATAGTTCATGGTGGTAATATATCAATACCCTAAAAACTGTTAGAAATTATTTTCGGTAATTTGAACTTTGGTGAATATCTAATTCTGTGTTTAATCAATAGTTACAAGGCTAACTGTGATCTATTTGGGCAAAAATTAGCTTTCCCGGCGTATTAAAATGTTATCCTAATTGTCTTTTATAGAAAAGTTATAACCGAAAAACACTAAATCTTTTCTCCTGTAAAATTTGATTTTTGCGATTACCGGTTTATTCCTCGGGGACGTCGACATACACAAACAAAATGTAGTATACATGTACTTATTTTTTTTTTGTTCCCCTCAAGGATCAGCCTCGAGGGGGAGTTTATTTCGTTAAGGTTCATTCTGCTATTTGATACAGAAGTTTTTGTTACATTTTAGTTCAATGATATTACCCTGCGCCAGGTACGCTCTGGCTAGCGGGCGCGGCTCGTCCTTGGCTCGCGGGCAGCAGTGCGCGCCGAGCCACACGAACACGGCCAGGTGCGCGTCCACCACGCACACCATCTCCGGCGCCAGCTCCAACTGGCTGAACGACGCGATCTCTTCAACTGCGGCGTAACAACAAACATGTTACATCATGGGATGTTGTTAACAAACCCTATATCCCTATGTCCTTATGTCCCTTTGTATGCTTAAATCTTTAAAACAACGCAACGGATTTCGATGCGGTTTTTTTAATAGATGAGAGTGATTGAAGAGGAAATGTAGTTATAAAGATTTAAGCATACCTACATAGCGATATAGGGACAGAGAAAGCGACTTTGTTTTATACTATGTATTGAGTGATGTACTCGTATACCAAATTAAAAAGTAAATTCTGCGACAAATATGCACAACGCCAACTAAACTATGGTAAGCATAGCGTAACTGGCTTGTGTTATGGATTCTAGAATGCGGATAAACATACTTCAATTTTTTTTTTAATATATTCATATTATAGTATACATAGAAACACTCGATCAATGTAAATATTCATATTCATGCACACGAATATTTGCACTGAGCGGGAATCGTAACCGCACCTCCTGAGTCCTAAGTAGGAGACGCGTTCACTATCATTCTTTATTCTTTGTTTATTGTCTTAATTACCAATATAAACTCACAAGCATAATGGCCAGGCACTCCGAGGGACACGTAGAACAGACGCGGCGGCAGGGGACGCTGCACTTCCTTCAATGGAGTCGGTGCGAGCAGGTGTCGGCGGTTGCCCAGTGCTGCCCAGAAGTTCGCTGTCTCTTTACCTGGGACATGTCAAACTTTTAGGTACCTAGTCATCTTCATAATATAACTTAAGCGTAGATCTGACCTGGGTAGCAGACCAGTCTTAGAACATACTTATTGCAAATAAATACATAGTTTAGCATATTGTAAAGTTAAGTAATATCTGCTTGCTAGGTCAGTCCTAGGCTTGTAAGATAGACTTGGCTAGCAGATCGAACAGCACAGCTGTTGTGCAGGTCCGTCTTTACCTATGCCGGGGACCGAGGGCACACAAGAACCTGAATACACAGTAGCCCAGGTGTTGGTTAACAGAGTTTCTGTGCCGCCGACAAATTTGTCCTCCAACACAATTTTTTTCTTAAGTTGATAAGCGAGAAATTGTTGCACTTTCGGTGGGTCCTCTTGAAGCGGTGGGTCCTGGGCACGTGCCACTATGGTAAAGACAGCATTGCTATTGTGGAGAGTGGATGACTGTCGTTTTGACAGAAAATAGCTGGTAATGACTTCCTACCTTGCATTACAAGCGTGTGCTCAGCCGCGGCCATGTTCTTGGCGACCTCCCGCTCGTCGCCGGTGGCGCTGGCGGCGCACCACACCCAGTGGCGCGCGCCGTCGCGCAGCACGTAGCACGCCCCCACGCCCCCGCCCCCGCCCCCGCCCTCGCCCCCGTCACGCACCTCCACGCCCCGCGCCTCCCGCGCGTACTGCCCCGATACGCGGATAAGGACTCGCGCTGGAGCTAGCACTCGGCGACCCGTTGCTGTTTGAACAAAATAGTAAAATAGTGTACTACATTCTAAGGTGGCTGGGAGGACTGGATATGAGCCGGGGATCGGAGGAGCAATGACGCATATTAGGAGAGGCCATGTTCTGTCCAGCAGTGACTAATGAGCCGACCTTAAGGGAATTGAGTGAAATGGCCAACACAAGCGGGCTGATCGTCGCCCCTGCTGGTAGTATCCGGCCTTACCATCGAGCGGTCCCGGGTGTGTATTACAAAGTTTTAAATGCCCGTGTTCAATACTATGCACCATTACCTGGAAATCCTCAAGCCACACTTTCCAAATTCGAGTTCAATTGTTACCATACACAATATATTAATTGCTACTAAATACGTTCTTCTAAACACGTAGGTATCCTAAGTATAATAAAACTAGATTTAGAAGGGCTAAGTACTTACGATCGTAATCCGTTGCGCTGCCAAAGTAAGTTATCATGCGGCCCTTGAAGATTTGCAGAAAATGAGCTGGTTCCTTCCCTTGATACACCCACGCCTGTAAATGTGCAGCATTTTTTAAGTATATTTTTTCATAGGCTACCAGCCACCTTAACCGTAAGCTCAGGATGACGTGTCTCGTTTAAGTTTTCTAAAGAAGAGACTCGGAGAAATTTTGGTTTCCAACAACACGTTAGAATCGCCAATGACAATGATAGTGACCAAGGCCGGTTGTGGTCTCTGCGAGATCCCAGGAGTTGGAGTCTGAGGGCCCTAGAGAAGAGGTTCCCTAGAGCACATCAGATTCTATCTATTGGAATGTTCTTGCCATTCCAATAGATAGCATCACCATCTTGCGGATTTAGTCGGTTTGGGTACGATAAACCCTTCTATCATCATTAGCTCCGGTGATGTGAATCCCAAGGGAGTTTCCTCCGCGACAAGAATAGTAATAATAGTAGGTAATTCTTGTAACTAGTGCCTACATAGTACTTGGGTTCTACTAGAACTGAATAATATATACACATTGGTATTACCTGAACAGGAGTTCGCCCAAGCTTCGTATACAGATCTTTAGCTTCTTTCGCACCCAAATTCCTCAGATCATTGGGCGAAGAGCCACCCTGCAACACAAATGTTACTTACTCTCAAATCTACTCTTATATTCCTTCCTGGGGTAAGACAGGAACATTGTCTAGCATACATTGACAGAATATAAGTATTATATTCCTACCTACTAGTTGCCTTGCATATACCTACCTAATAGATGCCTTCTTGAACCAACGCCAGAAAGTTCGTGAACCAAACGGACTAACCAAAAAACCAATAAAAGAACTGATCAACCAATAGCGCGAGGCCGTACACCCATCAGTGGTTAATATAATATAAGATTGGTTGATAGGCGCGTTCCACCAACAAGACCTGGAAACTCGGTCCGCACAGCTAGAGCAGCTAAAGTACATTGTCAAGAAGTTTGCCAGCCATTGTATACCTACACCAACGTTCCCGTGAACTAAAGAAGGCTGTCAAATTACTTTCACTAATGTCGAAACGTGTAGGTACACTACATGAATAGAAAAAACTTTAATCCGAAAATCCAAACACGAATTTCATAATTTCGAATGATTCGAATTTCCGAAAGTTAGAATTCCGGTGTATCATAAATTCTGTTTATTAAAAATCTGAATTTATAAATTTGAAGAAAATACGTATTCCGAGTTTTAAAATTCCGAAACAACACAAACCCTATTTACCGAAGGCCAGTCTTACCATCCAGTAGTACAGCATGGTCTGGTCGCCGGTGGGCGCGTGGTACGTGTACAGCACGATGTAGCAGTCGCGGCTGTAGAAGGCGGCGGCCTGCGGGCGCTCCACCTCGGCCAGTGCCTCCTTGTTGGGGTCTTCCGCGTCGGAGTCGCGTCGCCGCACGCGCCACACGCGGAGCGCGCCCGACCCGTCGTCTGGCAGCTGAGCCTGTTTAACAATCCATTCATTGTGCGTTGTATAGATCTATTCATTCTTAACACAGCACTTCTTGGGCCTACCAAGAGATTGGTCGCGGTACCACCATGGCCGTATATTTGTTAGCCACGTGGTGGTCACACCAGCGATGGCAACTCTTTTGCATTCCCTCTACGATATCGCGGACATGAAGCGTGGATGTGGAAATTCCTCACGTGATCTTTACATATGACTTCACACGTCCATTATGTGAGACCCAAAAACATGATGAAATATACCATAATGTTAATATACCACTGTCTCCAATCTACTCATTCATTCGGAATGAAAAATACGTGTATAGTATGTAAACCAATCACTAACAGGCGGGTCATTACAATAAATTAAATAATTATGTAGTCCTTTACCTCAGCTGCAAGCCAGGCATTCGACGCCAAGCTGACTGCATCAAGCTTGGTAGTAGCAGACCGAGCCGCCCTTAGCGTACTCTCCCGTCTCGCGTCGCACCAACGCCAGTTGTGGAACAAGGCGGCGAACTCCAGCGGCTCGCGGCCGGCGGGCGCGCACGACACGGGCCCGGCCATGCGGCGAGCGCGGGCCAGGCCCCGCGCGGCCGCCAGGGCGCCTCGAGCCGCCGCCCCGGTCGCCGAGGGGCCCACCCACGCCCACACGCCGCGACTGCCGCTGTCCACGACGTAAACACCCTGAGACGACAAATGTGAACTGAATCTATCGGCAAATTGACTTCAGATGATCTTCAGATGGGACTTTGATGGAAAATCGAGAGTTTTCTTTTTAGATAAGACTAAACACCCTACCTTTGAGGAGCGAATAGAAAGCAGCTGTGGGCATTATGGGTATAATCTCAATAAATTATAACAGAAACCAATTATATTGTGCCAATTGCAGTGGAGACTTTGGACAGTTGGAGGTTGGAAGCAAAGAAGCTGATCACGAAAATTGGCTGCCGTATCCACGATCTGGGTGGTAACTACCACCACGGTTTGTTCATGGGGCTACGGATGGTCATTATTAAAAAAAAGAAGAATGCAGAGCCTTTATACAGTCGAAAGAGAAAACTGGGAGTGAAATTTTTCCGTTAGATTCAATTTCTACTGCTTTTAGGTTTCGATATTCGGTCTGCTCTATGAATGTTATTGCTCAATCTTTCAAGATAAATAAATAAATCCTAATAGTTACTTGAACTATTTTGAGGCAGGATTTGTGAGTCATATTGTGTTGTGAGTCTTGACTCCATAAAGTAAATTATAAAACTTGGCTTCAATGAGCACCTACTTCAGTTAAGATCAAGTTCAAGTTCAATGTAAATACTTAGGAACAACGTATCCTATACTAAAGTCTTAGAGAGACAGTCAATGTAAAAAAAGGACTAACATCATCAGCTAGGTCTTCCCTGAAGAGTGGAGCGCGCTTGATTTCTTCGAGCCTGGCGGCCGGTCGCTGTGAGGGTACAGTCACGGGCGCGACGCGAGGCGGTTGAGTTGCCTTGTACAGTCGCGCCGGGCGAGGCGGGTCGGCGGGCGGCGAGGCGGGGCGGAGGGCGCGCGCTCTCAGCTCCAGCAGTGTGTCCAGCAGCGCGCGGTCCCCCACCGGCAGCGTCTGCTCGTAGCCATCGTGTGCGATCGCGATGCGTCGGGCCATCATCCCCTTGTCCGCCCCACGAGCCATTCGATATGCGATCTGCGGTTGTACATCGAATGAAACATTAAAAAACATCTTTACCTACTTTATACTCATTTTATTTCCTCCCTAATCACGGAAATTACTAGTAGGACTTTATTAATAGCTTCTGGAAAGGCGAGGAAGGAAGTGAGTATACAATTATCTATTAAAATTAAATTATTAGTTGTAGTTAGTGTAAATACATTTATAAAGTTCACTACTCATTCACTAAGCTCCGTCAACCGAGACGTTACTCGACCTTGGCTCCGAATATTTTTTCCACAAGGTTGGCGGTCCGGCCGAGCCACAGCACCAGCAGCGAGGATGTGTCGAGCAGGAACACGCCGTCGGTGGCCAGCTGCGCCCACGACACCGGCTCCAGCTGCTGCAGCACGGGCCGGCGACCGCGCACGCGGTACAGCCGTGCACCACCGTTGAGGTTGGTCGACCCGCTTCGGAGAATTCTAGTATTAAAATATAAATACGTTCATTAATATCATGAAAGCGATGAAATAATATTTATCTTCTATTCATAGTTATACCGGTTGATTTTATAGTGGTTTCGGAAAAAAAGATTTTGGCCACAATTTCGATAGTAATATCGTAAGGAAGTCCTAATTTGGCGAAAAAAGTTTTTTTTTTTACACGTCCCAAACATTTTTCTGTTCACCGGTACATTATTGCCATACATGAAGTAATTTTTTTCTTCTTTCAAAATTAAAACTTCCAGTCGATTTTGCTACCGAAACTATGTGTGAAACAAAATATTCTTTTTCCGAAACCACTATAAAATTACCGTGTATATATTATACTAGCTGTTCCCCGCGGTTTCACCCTCGCTGCTAAGCACCTGTTGGTCGTAGCGTGATGTTATATAGCCTATAGCCTTCCTCAAGAAATGGACTATCCAACACTAAAAGAATTTTCCAATTCCAATTAGTAGTCCCTGAGATTAGCGCGTTCAAACAAACAAACAAACAAACTCTTCAGCTTTATAATATTAGTATAGATTTTAAATAACATCAGTTACAAATAAATAATGTTATAGCACTGGTGGAAGCATTATAAAAGTAGGTCATGATTAAAAAATTGTAAATATAGGTATAATGGAAGGAAAGGAGGTTTTCAATATATATTTTGATTTGGTGAAGAAAAATGATAAACTTTTAGTCAAATATACCGTACCGTAACAGTAACACCTACCTAATACCATCTCTGAAATAGGACAGTAGCCTGGGCGATTCCTTGGTTGCGGCCTCACGATGTATGACAGTAGGCGCAGCGAGGTAGGCAGCCAGCTGAGTTCCTCGCCGCAATGCCAGAGCCGCTAGGGCTCCACATCGCTCACCGCCCCAGGAGTGGATGTGACGCTCTGCAAACTCGCCATTGCCGTTCTCCTTTATTTCACGGCGCTATAATGAAAGCAAAAACTGAAATTAGTTCTTTAGAAGTTGCCTATAATGTTTAGCCTATATGTGTTGGTACTCGTAAATGAAGCTTTCAATAAGTTTTGAGGTTTACAAGTGAATTAATGAACACTCATTACCAAGGGTTCCCTATATCCTGATTCCCGCTGGCTTCCCAAAGGTTCCTATGGCGCATGCGAGGAAAGGCATTACTATCCATTTGAAATTTCAACCACTGCACCGCCACTGGCATACACGGACCTGCCTTTATAGTTTATACACCTGTGTGTACGGAACACATAGGGGCACACATTTACATATTATCTAGTCCAGGGCTGTCCAAACCACGGCCCGCGGCTTGAATTGTTGCGGCCCGCAGAAACATTTTTATCTTCTATGTTTAAATACATTAATGAGTCAATTATTTTTCTTACGACGAAATTCTAGCCTAACTACTTACTACTAATATTGAGGTTGATGTTGACAAAATTATAAAAGACAAATTAATGAAAAAGTACTGTATTTTACTTTTATAAATATTTTGCCCCTTGAGTTGACCGCGGTTGACCTTGGGTTCCATCTAGTTTGGACAGCCCTGATCTAGTCTATAGTTAAAAAGAAATAACGATAAAATGAACTTACAATGACGTCGGGTCCAGCCGGCTGTCCTGGCAGTGAACAGGAATACACCAGATAGGCGTCTCCATCGTAAAACGTGCCGTAGTGCGTGCGAGGTAAGAGTTCGGTATTGGTTTCCTGAAAAACAAAAAAAAATTATTCTATGCTTATTCTATGCTAATCAATCAATTATTCTGTCACAGTCCACTGCAAGACGTAGGCCTCTCTCAATATTGGAAGGCTTTGGCCTACTGTTTCCAGTCCACACTGGCCACACGGGTTGGTAAAGGGATTTATTTATATATCGTATCCAATCTTTGTTTGTCTGCCTCTAGGGCACCTTATGAGATGTAGTGGTGTGTATTCGTGTATTCTTTCGCCATCAACACTAGATAATAAACAGTATAAGTATATGTTAATATAACAGTATATGTTAATATAACAGTATTTAGAAGCGTCCGTAGCTTAGTGGTTAAGGAGTCGGCCTTACGATCGAGAGGTCCCGGGTTCGAATTCTGGCCATTACACTACCGACGTGGACCCACTCCTAACACAAGCCATTGAGCTTAGCTGGAGGGGTTAAAGGGAATATTAGTAACTTCGGTTGCTAATATTCTTTCAAAAAAATAAAAATAAAGTGTAAGTAGTGTAACTAGTGGACGTATTCGAGGTCTGCTGACTGGGAGATCAGACTGTAGTTACTCCCATAAAAGTCACAACAATGCAATAAAAGGAGAAGCAGGTGAACGACCCACGCAGGTTGAAGAAGTAAATAGGAATTAATTACTCAACGTAGAGATTAGAATATAAATATTAGTATTTGAATACTTAACTTCTTTATTTATCGTTGCCTTATTATTGAGATTAAATTAGTAGCTTGTATAACATTATATAATATATTACGAGTATTAAAAAAATATTACACAATCCGGCTTCCGATATCGCAGCCATTTAAAAATATATTATGTTTATCGAACTTTTTCAAAAGATTTTTTATACTATGACAGAGTTTAATCAGAATTAGTCGAGATTCGAACTGTCTAACCACTGATTTATTATAGCCGCGGTAGCCTAGTGGTATGGGTGGTAGTGGACTGCTCTCGGGGGTCTCGGGTTCGATCCCAGGTTTTACAGGCACACACCAATGACTTTTCGATGTTTTTTGAAGTTATGTGTATTGTTTGTATTTATTGCAGGTTTATAAGTGCCCGGTTAATGGCAATAGGCTCGCCACCTCTTACATTGGGCCCTAAACATAAAGTGACGAAATGTGGGTGCTAGCACCTCTGCCTACCCCTTCGGGGCTATATCCCCGAGCGTGCGTTTATGTTGTTATGTTATATCAAAGTAGGTATCTACTTACATACTGTTTTAAACTATCTATTGTAATGTTAATGTTCTGTTAAACATTACGCTAATTTAGTAACCTTATTTTCTAGAATCACGATTACCTTAATGGATGTCGGAAGCGCCACTACTAAAATATCTGTCACTCTGTCACAGAATACATAATAGTACTACGTGAGTGTATATACGTAATATCTACACATACCCGTATTCCGTCTTATGCCGCATCTACATTTACCTAACATTTTACGTGACCGTGTCAGAAGTGCGTGTCCGTTACGTATTCAGCTGCGTGATAGCGGAGTTTAAATAAAACCATCCATCGACTGGTGGCCGTGTCAGCACAACTCTAGTTTGTGTGCCCATGTGCCTTTTTTTTATACTACGTAGGTGGCAGACAAGCACACGGCCCACCTGATGGAAAGCGGCCACCGTGGCCTATGAACGTGTGAAACACTAAGGGTGTCACACACGCGCTGCCCACCCTGAAGGGAAAGGGGGAGAGCTGGGAAGGGGTGGGGAGGCTAGGAGGGTGCCTCAAGTTGTTACGTCCACACTCAACGTTTTGTCTTGATGTCACGCTGTCCGGTCCGCCGTTCATGTCACAAGTCTGGACGCATCTATAGGAGCCTAGTACGGACGACCCCGGTAAGCATTGTAGTTTACCCCTATCGGGAATCAAAGTTGGACTGTGTAGGTAAATGTATGTTATTTGTTTATGCGGTACACCGGCTGCACGAATAAAGAGCTCATTCAAATAGTTATCAGTCGATCAAACGAATAAGAAAAAATATATATAACCTAGATCTGTTGAAGCGAATGAACTCAATTTCGACTAATCCATCTCAATATAAATAGTATCTTAGTATAGTTATTAATCTCATCTTTTATCGCGACTATTGCCAGTTAATTGTCAGCGCGAGCGCATCAACCGTTAGGTGTGACCGAAAAAAATAACAATGGAATTGTATCTATTACCAGTCAATCATTCTTTATTATAGGTACAGGCACGAGTCGTGGACCCAAAATGTGATCAAATTCCGCTCTATACGCACAGTATGATTTTTAGGCCTTCTTTTTAGAATAGCGTGGGGTGTAATTCGTGTAATGATAGATTGCAGAAGTCTAACAATCATGGATTATTAAATAATTAAAATAAAATTAAATAAATTTTCGTTTAATTCAGGCATTACCCATAGAATGTTAGAAACAAAAGAGCTTAAAAGACCTATGTTGCTAGTAGTATGGTAGTAGTAAACTGTATTATAAAACAGATATGAACACTAAGTACACACATGGACATAATTTTATTAATTTGTGTATCTTTGGCAAGGAGAAGCTGTCTCTAACGCTGCAAAATAGCGCTGTCAACATGCAGCTTTGCTGCAATACACTGCAGGAGGCTGTTGGAGTTGCCCCGAGCACGATTGATTAGGGATGCAATGCTGTTTCTTACAACGGCTGCAAAGCTATCTTCATCATTATTACCAAAACTATACGCGCGCGCCTGGGCGTCGCTCGTTTCTCTTGCGGCTTAGGTGCAAAATCCGTGAGAAATTAATAAATATATACTACTGTGACAGCAGTTTCAGGATTCCAATTTAGATTGGAAAAGCCTGTGAAACAGTTAACATAATAATTGCTTTAAAATATTATTATATTGTAAATTTATTATGTTTTATGCAAGCTTAAATGTCCATATCATTCTTGAAGCGTAATAACATCTACTACACTTAACGTTAAACGCAAATAAACTGATTAAGTGCTATTTCATGTTTGAGTGAAATGTAATTAAGGAATGTACGGTGGCTCGTTGTTTATTCGTGCATACATCTATGTAAGAGTCAATACACAATTACTGTGGTATGCAAGCATATATCTATTGGTGACGTTTTAACAGGTAATCATGACGATAACACTCTAGATGATCCACTAGCTTCAATTAACTTTTTGTGGGCAAATTTCAACTATTTATGCTCATTACTATGTGTATAATGATACCTAATTAATAGGTATATCGTTTTTTAAACAAGCAAGCATGTCTTGGATAGGACATACGAAACAAAAATTTTTCACCGTGGGGAATCTACACTATTTCGGTGAACAAAGGCCATATATCATCACGCTACTATCCAATGGAGCGGAGCAATAATTATAAGTCCTTGCGTCCTTGGCAGTATTTTACCGTCTCTACCATGGTGAATGTTCTGATGAGCTCTTTCAATTAATCCCACCCTCCCCTTTCCTACACAGGACAACGCGTGCAGGGCTTAGGTGTCACTCGCATACGGTACAGAATATTCCATCAAGAACCAAGCGGTTCGGTGACTCTTTTCTCTGCCGCACCATTAAGTCCTGGAATTCCTTGCCGGCGCACGTGTTTCCTTCTTCCTACAGTCCCGGGTCCTTTAAGCGGGGCGTGAAAAAGCATCTGATGAGGCCGTCAAGCTGAGCGCCACCATTGTAGCACTGAACGTGTTTGCAATGGTGACCCTCTTTCATGGGACTTTGCCTTCAGCTTAACATCAGGCGAGGTGAAGTCAAATTGACGTGCCATAGATAAAAAAAATAAAAATAAATAAATATCAATGGATCGTATGTAAGAGTATAATTTAGTCATGAGTGTTTTTTTTGTTATTTGCTAGGCGATCAGGTACATAACATTTTAGGTTTTATCAATGGTTAAGAGAAGGCCTTTCCCCAAGTCAATTAACAGGTGAGAAAGTCCCTTGCAACTCCTTAGAATACTTCTTTTTGTTCATAATTACAGGGTGGTGTGACTTCTCTTATATGTCATATTCATTAAAAAAATTAATGAAACGGTACAACGGTATTTTGATATAACGTCTGCTTCAAACTCATCCTTATTTCTGATTAAGCCCACATCAGCAGGCAAGAGCTATTAACTAGCTGAGGGTTGAGATGCTGACACATTTTTTTTAAATCACTGCGCTTATACGGTGCCGTATGGTCAACCATCTCAATCTCAACCAAGATATTTGAGATCTAAACCAGCCTCATCTACAATCTGTTACAGCTGCTGACGGACGAGGCCTTGGTGTAGACATTCCTCTCGGGGTTGGCAGGTCAAACAAGCCAAGAAGAGGAGAAGCATAGCGGTCTACAGGCTCCTAAGTACGAGCTTTGATGCCACTGGGATTGGCAGTTGGATGAAGAAACCAAACCAATACTGCCGATACCGAAGAAGTCGTTTTTTTTCTATTATAAATTATATATCGTAACATAACATAACATAACATAAACTCTCGCCTATATCCCCGAAGGTAAGCAGAGGTGCTAGCACCCACATTTCGCTATAAACTAGCGAAAATGTGGGTGCTAGCTGTGGGTGTTTAGGTCCCAATGTAATAGGTGGCGAGCCTATTGCCGGGCACTTACAAACCTGCGATAAATACACACATAAAGCATCGAAAAGTCATTGGTGTAATGGTAAAACCTGGGACCGAACCCGAGACCTCATCTCAGCAGTCCATTACCCATACTCCTAGGCTACCGCTGTTATAGTTATATTATGTGTACATCAGTGGTTTGGCCAGACTACTAAATATCCGACTAAACAGGATACAAAGCCTGTAATTATTGGCCTGTGATGGTTAATCACTGCGACAAAAGGGCTCTCCAAAAATCATTGTAACTAAATAAAAAAAGCATAACAATGGTCATAATTTCTATTTCTGATTGCTATCTTGGTAGGTGTTGTATGTAAAGTTGTGAATCGTTCAGTTGCGGTCTGATGGTTCGGTTCACGCTGTGTCTGTAGCGGTATTTAAATGTACCTAAGTGTGACTCGGATTTAGAGATGGTGTATCACAGGGTTGACACTTTGGTCCTTCCTTCATCTCCGTGAAATCTATACTAATATTATAAAAAAGAAAGGTTTGATTTTTTGGTTATTTGGAATGTATATGTATATACTACTGGACCGATGTGATAAATTTTTCACCGTTGGCAAGCTACACTATTTCCGGTGAACATAGGCCATATATCATCACGCTACTATCCAAGAGAGCGGAGCAATAATCATAAATCTGAATAGATTCGGTAGATACCCATACACGGGCGCTAATATAGCTAACAGTTCCCATTGTCATGACACGGGAACTAAAATTGAATTTGTCAAAGTGTTATCAATTAATATCTGTTATCAGAATTATTTGGGGGAGGTTGAGGGGACGTACAACGATGATACGGGGGAGAGTGCAGATCGATTTGAAAATTTCTTCATTTTCGGCAAGCGACATTGTCCCCGGATTACAGTGAACTATAAAAACGAGAATATAATTATAGAGAAGAAACGAGATATAGGGATATAGGGGAAATTGTAAAGTGGGGAGATTGGAAAAATTGGAAACTGGTGAAGGGGAGAAGTAGTACAGAGAGACAAGTAAGTCGAATAGAGCGCTTTAATAAATTTACCTACTACAAGATAATCGACATCCACGCGGGTGGAGCCACGTGCAACAAAAAGTCGCTTTCGCTGGAGTGGCCAGTGGCTACGTTTCAATCACAACAGGAGTGGTAGACCCATTAAATTAAATATTCTGGTTTACAGATTTCAAGGTGAAAGCCTCAGACGCGACTCGTACTCAATTCTGAGATGATGATGACATTGACAGTAGATATACACAACACAATACGTGTTCAATCGTTCGTAAAGAAAGTATTACCTAACCCTATCGGATAACAATATCTGTGTCAGCAGTGGTTCTCCGTTACAGAGGAGGAATGAAAGTCTCGGCTTGGCAATGAATTATATTTGCGGAACAACTACAACAGCGGCCTAGTAATTACTTTCAGAAGCAATCGTTTACAAATGACTCAGAGATGTGCACGATTTTCGTCATGACTACTCGTTCGCTAGCTAGTAAACTTTAATTTGTATTTACATCGCGCTATCTAGTGGCACATTGCACATTTTGCTCAATGCCGTAAAGTTCTGGCAATCGCACCGGGCAGTCAGGTGTCTAGATAGATAGATAACTCTTTATTGTACATCAAAAACATAAAATTACAATTGCAAAACATACCTGCATATATACGTGAATAATTGTACGTACAGTGGGCAGCCTTATCGCTATAAGCGATCTCTTCCAGGCAACCTTAGGTGTCTATATCTCAAAATAATTATTTCAACTCCAAATGACTCAGTTCCTCTTTCAAAAAAGACGTTGTTTTGGTACTTCTTTGAAGACTTGAAATTTTTTACCAACGTATACGTTTACTTCTTACAATCCGGGATCAGTCTGTGATGGCCTTCGCCTCATTACTTCATTCTTCACCTTTAACTTACCAGACGCGATGAAGTCATCGTATAAATTCCCTCAATAAGTTTTATGAATGGTACCCACTCCTACAATATTACA
Source organism: Pelosia muscerda (assembly GCA_963691645.1). Classification (NCBI taxonomy): domain Eukaryota; kingdom Metazoa; phylum Arthropoda; class Insecta; order Lepidoptera; family Erebidae; genus Pelosia; species Pelosia muscerda. Next base: position 15,712,063 of record OY829100.1, read on the forward strand.
CGTAGGTACTTTCTATAGATTTCTGCACTAATTACCTAATTATCCTTTGAAATATCTAACTACTGTATCATGACTTCCAGTGTCGCGTAAAATGTGAATTTTGAGAGGCAAATTGGTAATACAGAGAGTGCAGACTGGCAGAAATACTAGGAGTTACATGTCAGATAGTAATATTATTATGAAGAGATTCATATCCAATCATAAACGCCAAGAAAATTGCTCTAATGGCAATGATGCGGTCAGCTTTTATTTCGCTAGAAACGTCATTAAATGTAAGTATACTTAATGCGTCTGAAAGTGGATAGTTGCATTACATATATTTATATATATTAAGTAGATATTCTAAATATTTCTTGCAAATGTTGTCTAGATATAAGTGGTTGGATCGCATTGTACGCGCCTAACGAGCGTGCTGCGTTAGCGTCTGCGCTGCGCCTTCTTGCGTTTAATTGTTTTATATTTAACTATACACTTTCTCTTGTTAGCTGGTATTTAGGGAAATTAGCGAAGTTTTGTGTCTAGTTCTAGTGTAAGATAATATCTAGTTACTTTCTTTGCATCAAATACATATATAACTCCAATGTAAAATGGAAGTGTTCAGATTTATTGTACATTTTTTGATGTTCATATTATATACTAAAACTGTTAAACTGAGAAAATAATAATAGTATTTAAACCGTGTTTGTAAAACTTATTTGATTGACCCAGGCATAATTCTATACTTTCAACACTGGAGATTTATCTATTCAACCGGTTACGCAGTCATCAAGTCAAAAGATGGGAGCAAGAAAGGCTTTAATGGTATATTCTCATGAAATCTTCGTGGGTAAATCACAATTTCGACATTTACAGTTCACAACGAGCACGGTGCATTAGATACGCAGTTCCACAAAGCGAGGAAACAATATGTTAGTGTGTTGACCTTTCACACGCTCTAGTAAATTAAGGAAACACAATATGCAAAGGTAAACACAATGTAAGTACCTAATCGTGTTTATTTTATATCATCATTGTGATGATTCACGTTGAGAAGTCTCAGAGTATTCTCTATATTGGTCAACTTTGAACTACTTACTATTAAATTGCATTTCTTAAAATCACTTGTTTAACTTTTTTTAACCGTTTAGGCATTGATTATAAACTGTAGGTATGTAATTGTTTAAATAATAAATAAAAAATTGAAAAATATAGAAATAAATTAATCTATATATTCAGTAGCTGATATGAAAAATATAAAGTATTTTTTTTTACGAAAGCAATTATGAATTTGAGTAATTTTGATCTATCTAGAAATCTAGAATTCGTTAACAACGTAACGTACAATAGCAATGGATAATACATTTTATATACGAGAATATAGGTACGTTAGTGGTGACCTAGAAGTTACGCTTATTCTTCACAATATCGGCAGCGCCGTTACTCATGGAGATGGCCCGAGCATGGGTTTCGCTATTCAGGAAGGCTAACTACGTCCCATCCAGTTACGTTTATGATTATAATTAACAGTTTAGGAAAATACGAAATGAAAATTCTGTGTCGACAGCACGCTCCTGGTGCTGCACTCCATTGACCACCACTATCACTTCACATCTGGTGGGTCGTGTGCTTGTCTGCCACCAAAATGGTATATAATGTCAAGTGTCAGCTGCAGTGCAATTCCCTAAGCGTCAGTTCTAGGTTGAGCCCGCCGACGGACATATCCTATAGCACATCTTAAAGATGGACCAAAGATGGACAAATTTCGACGTTGAGCGTATCGTGTCTTACGGAAAAAATTTGCCGCCTGCAAAGTCGGCAAACTCACGGAAGCAGAATCCGCTAGTTTTAGTTATTATCACACCAGCGTGTCTTATGGTGTTTTATCATGAGAAGGAGGTTGATTTGACATACAAGCTTATAACAGCTTCACACGCTAACCATACGTGCAATTGCCACGATGGTCACGACACAGTGTGGTCCATTGGGTAACATTGTATAAGTAGGTATAATATATTTAAACAAAGGAATGATCTCGGTGCTGGTGTTATATCCTAATATATAATGATCGAAGTTGAATGAACGCAAACCCTTAGGATTCTTCGATCATTACTGCATGCTCTGGAGCGTACCGTCTACGCTGATCGTTATGGCGGCTATACACGTAGGATACCTATGTATTACTATTGATAGATAAGGAAGAAAGGAGTGGATGGGATTAATATTGTCATCACCTTGAAGCACATTCATTCAGAACATACACCATGGTAGATACGGTAAAATATATCGTCCTTGGCAGATGCAATATCTCAAGCCCCTTGCCACACGAGGGGTCTCTATAAATCAATTCCTGCCGATAAAGATATCAGATATTAGAAAAAGAGAATGTTTCGACGGGACGCGAACCAGTGATCTATCTCTTACAGGGGGGATGCACTAACCACTGCGTCACGGATCTATATCTCGAGCATGAGATGTGTATAAAATTCCAAATACTCAAGAAGTGACTCCGTGACTCGGCAGTTAGAGCATTCCATGGAAAACAAAAAACAAGTGGAAGTTTCTAGTCGATGCACGCGTGTCATTGCTGTGCGTATTTACGCAACGAATAAAGTATGAAACGCCATAAAGACTTTTTAATCCATAGCAAAGTAAAATTGCTATTTTTAACGGTAAAAAAATGCTGGTTTCAAAATAGTTCCCACTACCTTAAAAAGGGTAGTGTGTTTCCGTTTTGTAGTGCGTATGATTTGCGCTAATATGGCATTATACTACCCATTTATAAATACGACCAATCAAAGCAATTATTTACCAGTAATGCACAGTATTATTAACGGTTGTATGTGTGAGTTTGGCGACATCGGTTCCTCCACTATTCTGTTCTTTGGAGCATTCCCACTGTAAGGGAAAGATGTCGGGTGCGAGTCCCGACGGAGCCTTCACTTTTTCTGATCTAAATCGATTTAAAAAAAATAACTAAAAGTGTTTAAAAAAATAAAATCAACTGATGAGTCTCCACGTATCGTATACCTATGTATAAAAATGTGATTACGTCTTACGTCATACGTTGGATAAGCGAAGAGAAAAGTTGCTGAGTAAATTTCAGCGATTTGTCTTATTGGCCAACCAACTCAACAATACAGTGTTCTAGTTTTAAAATTTAAGAAGATAAAAACGTTCATATATCACATGTGATAACTCAATTCATAACTTGGCAGTGTTCAACGGTGAAAGTGAATTTTTGTTATGAACAAAAAGCACCGTGGCGAGTCTGTAATTATGTTGATATTATCTTTCTAATTCAATGCCGACTTTGCGTGATAGGTTAGTTTAGTTCACTGTTGCTTGGAGAGAAACATGACAATCATATTTATCAATCAATATACACGAAATCTACCAAGGACCATTTTGTTAGATAAGTCGTTATAATTGTTACAGATTTAAAACTACCTAACTGTGTCATTGCATTACTATGTAATCTTGAACTATCATTTTCAGGCATAACTTGAAGGACTTCTATGAAATGAAGCGTTTCCTACATTAAAAATAAATTTGATATCTACTTGGCAAGAGGTTGAAATGTTAAAACGTATTTTACTCAATATTTTCTTGACAGAATTTCACATTGAATTTATACGTAGATTTTTCGCAAGCTAGGGTGACTATTATCCGTGTGGTGATGGAGAAAGAATATTACCACCCTATTTCCTGTGAAGGGTGTAAGGTGTGTAAGAGGCGACAAACGGAAAAAATACGCAGATGATATCACTGCGACTTAGGAAAACTCGAAATAAAACTGTGCCAACCCAACCCCCTGTCAGCGTGGAAATAGTAGACTAAACCCTCCCAGCGTTCTGTCTGCGGTGAGCTGCGATAGGCTGTTTAATTGATACAGGGTGATGCATTCACAACGAACTTTATGAGGGATTTCCTAAGGTATTCTTTCAGGATTATAGTGATGCCTGTTAAGTATTCATAATTAATGATGAATAGTTAACCTACGTAATGCATATATTTACTCACCGTGATTCTCCACACGAGGAATATTGTGTGATCCCGTGTAACCGTACGGAACGCTGCCTCCGCAGCCCGTGTGCTTCCGCCGTCGTCCTCCTAAGAGAAAACACCATAATTAGATAAGTACAGACTTCTTAAAACTATAAAATAAGTACTAGGTAAGCAAGTTTACATAACTACATTACTACAGAAACGTGAATATAATAGTTAAGAGTTTAAAGGACCCATAAATTTATCATCACAGCTTTTGTTCCTCCTTCATAATTTGGTTAAATTGACTTTTGATGGAGCGGCTACAATAGATCTCTCAAACCTAAAAGCAAAGCCTGTGCTTGCGATGTCGCAAAATATACTAAACCTCATCTCTCTGAACATATTTAGGTCCTATGTACTAGGTACTGAGCTTAATTCTGCTAACCGGGGACTATTAACTATCAAGGAGTCAGCTACAGATTTTTTTTAAATAGAAAAATTTAAATACGAATCTATAGAACCTGGAACTTCACGCACAGCCAACGGACATACGTCGACAACCCTTTTATTAATGTATTACAATAATTTTAGTATAACATGTCGTTGATATCTGCATAATTTTGGATTAATACCTACCAGGTCGTGGTTGGGTTCTTAATTACTACCAGGTAGTGAGGGTAGTGTCCGTAATTACTTATTTATTACGTTACTATAATAATTCAAAATTTTACAGATATCCACGACATGTTATACTAAAAATTATTGTGATAGAAAAATACCGCCTCTTAAAATAAATAACTATAGAATTTCAATCTTATTTTACTTCCATAGTAAGATTTCGAATTCGAATTCGTCAGGATATGCAGGATACTAGGTGTTATATGGTTGAAATACTTTCATTCGATAAATTTGTAAGAATTTACACTTGTCTTACAAAGATACAATACACAAATATCGATGGACGATAACGGTCCGAGTCCGAATCACAATATGAAAGTAAGAATGAAATAAAATATGCTATGTAGAGATTGTGGTAGGGCCCTGTCCTTTCTACAAACTCATCAACATGATTACACCCTGTATGCTGTGGTTACGATAGACAACAATAGAGGGTAGGGCTGAATGTAGAATATAGGAGCGTCTCAAGGGCACCGCGGTTGTATCAAACTGGTTTACTTCGATAAACGGTTTTCGCGGATTGTAGGTCGGTCAACACACAATAGATGGTCGGGTGCGGCTCGTTAATTTATCTAAGCCTTTAGGGATGGGTTCTAATACCATACTATACAATATATAGATATACAAATGTACACTAATAAATAAAATTAAAATGTTTGTAATGTTGAAATAGTACTTTTTTAATTTTAACCTGTCTGTATGTTGTACTAGCAAACCCGGCGAACGCCGTTTCGCCATGTGAAAAATGATTTTCCCGCTTTTCTGTTAAAAATTTGCCTGAATTTTCTTTGTTATAAACCTCACAGAGCTCGAAACCTTTCCAACGAATGCAAAACCGTGGAAATCGGTTCGTGCGTTCTGGAGTTATAGCGTCAGGAAGGAAAACCCGACTTATTTTTATATAGTAGATGAAGGGAACTTCATCTTGCGCACGCCTAAACTGTGGAACGAACTGTATACGGCGGTTATTACAGCGACTACAATATGAGGTTCTTCAAGAAAGGCATTAGAAGCATTCTACAGGGTCGACAGCACATTTATGATAACCCTGGCATTGCAAACTTTAATAGGCCACGGTAATCATTTCCCATCAGGTCGGCTATGTGCTTGTGTGCCACCGAAATGGTTCGTTCTAGGTAATTTTCGAGGAGTCTAAACTGATTTTGACGGGATTTTAACAGAATATTCGAGATATTAATAGCTGATGTTATAAAACCTAATTTGGGCTATCTTTAAAAAAAAACAGTAGGTACCTACGTTTTAAAACCCTATTCTAAGTCCACACAAATGAAGCTGACTTTGCCCCAAAGTTCTTGAGTGGGATCACATACAAAAATAGGTTGAAAAGTTAATCATTATGATTTCTTTAATTTGATTGATTATAACTTTACTCCGCCTGATAGAAAGGAATGGAATGTTATTGGAACTATTCATGTGACTATCTCGGTGGTTATGTAGGTAGTAGGTACCTAGGTATATCGCTATTGAGATCGGTTGCTGTGTATGAGTCTTGGTCTCGGAAACTTATCTACCTATATGAAAAAAAAACTAAGTACTGTCCCGAGAAGTTTAATTCATAGATGGTATGGTATGTACTAGAGATTGATTTTTCCCATTTTGACAGGGATTAACGCAAGGATGATTTTAATACATATTTCGTGTTAATCCTGCGTTAACTATTTCTAGCAGTTGTAGTGTGACTGTGTTTTCATATACTTTGGTGTTAGGAACTCATTTAAAGATACATTTTAGAAAGACGTTAGTAATAAGTATTTACTGACATTGCATAGTACTCAAACATAGTAAGTACTTACTACTTACATAGTACTTATTACTTAGGAAAACAAAACAATCAAAATGTACTTATCGGTGAGTGTGTTTATTGAAGGTACCTATCATTTCAACTGTGGTTCAACCGAGACATCTTGTATTAAATGATACGCTATTTGGTTCATTAAAGGCGGTTACCGAAACTAATGGTATGGATATCTTCACTACATAGTATAAAGTCGCGATCTCTGTCCCTATGTTCCTTTGTATGCTTAAATCTTTAAAACTAGGCAACGGATTTCGATGCGGTTTGTTTCTATAGATAGAATGGTTAAAGAGGAAGGTTTATGTATACTTATACTTATATGTATACTTATAACATCATGCTACGACCAACAGGTGCGGACCAGGAATGAAAAATGTTGCAAAAACGGGATGATGCAGACGAAGTTGCGCGGGTCAGCTAATAATTGCAAAAAAAAACGGTTACACATATCCAAATTGAGAAAAGACACTTACAAATACGCTTGAGAATAACATTTTATAACGTAGTCTAGATTTCTTAAAAGTATAGTTAGGTTAGTAAATCAAAAGGCCGCAGCTCGCAATCTATAGTAATACATGCTGCAATATTCAATGAACAAAATCTTGTTTTGTTAGTGAATTGATATGAGCCTCACTCTCGTAGGGCTTCTTCTAACCTGGTAACCCAAATATACGATACTTGTACCCTGGCCTACCCCGAAAAAGTGCTGTTAGGGAATTAAAATACAACTCGTTAGTCTCTCATCATCTAAAAACAAAGTCGTTTCTCGCTGTCTATGTTTAGATCTATGTTTAAAGTCACGTAGGTAAATCGAATCACAAATGTCCGAGTAGGTAATTGGTGTACATATATAAAAAAACGGATCAAATTGAGAACATCCTCCTTTTTGGAAGTCGGTTAAAAACTACGCAAGGAATTTTGGTGCGGGGTCATTATCATAGATGATAGGTACATAGAACCATAAAGTTGAGTCTCTTGCCGGAGTCTTCTCGAACCGGTAGCCATTTGCTAAACTAACCTATAATATATTATTATGATGATTTTGTAAGTTCCGTTTAATAGTCTATAGTCTACGCAGAATAAATAATTTTTGAGTTTTGAATTTAGGGGGACAAAATGTGCGAGGGATATACCTACCTACAACACGAAACCTAGTTTTTTGACAGAATATTATGAACTGTATAACTTTTTTATAAACCTATCAACTTGTCAGCTATAATAGCCGGCTGTCATAAAAATGTATATTTAAATTCGTTTGACATATTAAATTCATAAACGCGGTACGCGGTAATGAGGAGACTGTAGCTCTGCTAACGCTAGTAATAATAACTTCAGGCAACTATCATCAGAAAAATATTTCAATAGTGGTACCTAAACGTCCTTTGTGCCGCAGACGAAATTGCGCGAATTACTTAGCTAGTTTTATAGGATTAGAATATTGAAAATTGGAACTAAAATTTTTGTTCATAAACGAAGTCATTGAGTAACAGTACCTAAAGTAAGATTTAATTACAATATTATTGCTACCCACAGTAGGTACCCACATCTTGAATTAACCATTATTCTTTTTTTTGACATAAAGAAGTGGATTTAGAAATTGGATTGCATTTGAATATTAATGTGAAAGATAGTTTAAATTGCGAATTGCGTTGTCTGTCTATGGTGAATGGAGCACTGTTCAACTGTGAGGTCCGCTTCTTCACGAGCGGCCTAATAATTGATAAAAGAATTACAACAATAGATTGGAACGGTTTAAAATATCTATTTAACAATTCTTAATTCTGCGTTTGATTAGGTGTCTGCGTGACACAAGCAGCTTAACGAATTCCAATTTGTTCATCATCTAGCTCGTAAACTTTTCGAAATATTACAAAAAAATATGCAATAGGATGTACCTACTTACCTACATTAATTTTGTTTTCTGAGATCTATAATATAATGTAGGTACCTATATCTACCTATTTTCATTTATTGGTAAACAAGGTTTGTCATGGTTTGTAAATATTTTAATGTTCAGCCACTTTTATGGTTCACTGTATTTCGCAATTTGAATTTGGATCTTTTTGAAACCATTTGTAACTTTCGTAAGTCTTATCCGAAGTTAATGTTATTATCTGCTATATTGAAAATGAATAGTGCCGGTAGTAATACAAAGCGCGCACTAGTTTTTTTTAAACTCTGTTCAATGCGCCATGGAAATAGAGCGTGAAGCTTTATAGAACTGCTTTATCAAATACAGAATCTTTAAGATCGGCTTGATTACAAAATAAACGGCTTACGAATATGCAGAATAATACCGTAGGTATCCAAAAATGTAAATAGGCAATTGATAACATTACGTAATCGAAGTCCCTATCTAATTAAAAAGTAGGTACTTATTGGATCTTGCTATTAATAGGGATACACCTATTATAAAGTTTATGAAAAAATTTGAACGACTGTTGGTTACTGAATAAATCGCTTAAGTGTTGAACTAATCTGGCTGAAATTTGGTACAGGGATAGATCAGAGCCTGAAATAACACATATATGCTTACTTTAACAGATATGCTATAGCATACCCTTGGAACCTTAGGTACTGGAAAGGGATCACAATATTACGTCGGCAATGTCGCGGGCAATAGTTAGTATACTTAATAAATTATTGTGTTTCCTTACAATAAATCCAAGAATCTTAACATAGGTAGACCATACAGTAGAGAGTACAATCAAATATGATTTAACGAATGCTATGCACCAAAGCATACTACGGTATCATCAAACAATTAAATATAAATTTCGCAATCGAAGCCACCACATGGGACACTTTCAGTTTCACTGTTTGTATATAAATATAACAAGTACTTTACTTGGTCAGCACCAATCTCCAGGATGTGCATTTTCTGTCGATGTTCAGGGCCTGGATGGTCCCATAACCATGCAAACGCACACTATAACTAACCCGCGTATCGCTAGAATGTAACTACGAGACACCGAGACACTAGACGACCGCAACGTCCATACACATCTCACAGACTAACCACAATCACACTCCACAGCCGGACGTCAGTCAGGCGAATGAAAAAAAGAAAATTGTTTCATGCTTGTTGCACTTACATATTTATAAAACTTGGAGAGGAATGAAATAATGAGCGCGAAAGTCTGGACTTAGTTGTTCAGATTGATGGCTAGGTATGTGATGTGGCGGCGGCTATCGCGTTTTCATCTGTGTTTGCTGATGCTTCTTAATTTCTCAATTAGGTACTTAAGTACGTTACGCAGGTACTTAAATAGCATCACAGAATTCAGGTAAGTATTGATTCTCGCAATAAATATTTCCAGCCACTCTTTACTGGATTCTGGCAATAAAAATTTCCAGTCAGTTTTTATAGGTTTCATGATTTATTTAGATACTTACCTACTTAATTGTTAAGTATGTTATATTAAAAAAAATATAAAATATATGAAGACATATATAGGTACGATTTCTTTATTGATTTGGCATAGAATTTAGAGTTCCTACCTATCTAGGTTAAACATTGATAGATAGATAGATAGGTATTGATTTAGAAAAATTAGGTACCTAGGTATAGGTCTTCCGTCAAACCAATTTGGTACAGCAAATGATATTCTATTCATATCTTATCATGTGCATAATAATGATAACTTGTGATATAACATTGACAATATTTTATATCAGTTATTATATATTCCGACGCTAAACTAATTACGCTAAAATATGCAAGGAATTTAAATGCTCCACCTGATATTCGTCCATTAGCTGTATAATTATGCAATTTTATCTCACTTTCTCATTTAAAATGAATGCGAATGTGATCACTTAATTAGATCGTGCGTCAAACCGCATGTGAGAAGTACTGTGAACTGTCGCAGTCGCACGACATTAAAAGTTGTACCTACTCACAAATAATGGTGAACAGGTAGGTGACTATGGTTCGCTGTGATGATGCTATTTTATCACACAGGATGTACGCTTGGTCGCGTACTTTGTTCATTTTGGCATTAATTCCGCATTCACTTTCGTTTGTTATTGCCCACGTTAGATACTTACGTTTGGTACTAGGCTATTTTGACATGCATCATAATTGTAACCAGGGTCGAGTCTCATCACATAGGTAACTAAGTAGGTAGGTACAGTCTCCATCGGTAGGTATTGACTTAGATACTCCTACTTATTACACTCGAAGTACTTACCGACCACCTTCGCTGTAAAACTTTAGGTACTTATCTGATCTATACTAATATTATAAAGAGGAAAGATTTGTTTGTTTGTTTGTAACGAATAGGCTCCGAAACTACTGGATCGATTTCAATAATTCTTTCACCTCTAAAGAGCTACAGTATCTAGGGGTAACATGGGCTATATATCATCACGCTACCATCCAAGGGAGCGGAGTAATAATCATAAATCTCAATCGATCCAGTAAATTTCTATACATTGGCGCTAATATCGACAGCAAGGAAAAGTAGTATAGGTATGCGATAATCGACATACACGCGGGCGGAGCCGCGGGCAACAGCTAGTAGGTACTTAATAAAAATTATAATTGGTAAATTTGATCTCTGAAGATAAAAATAATCAATTTAAGATTGGATAACAAGGCACTGGGTGCAGGTTCAATTCCCGTGTGGGTATTTACCTTATCCAATCTTCCGAGGCAGTACGTAGGCTCAGAGAATGATTCATCCTCAATTCAAAGGAACTTCATCTCGCTCACGCTCAAGCTATGGAATGAACTCCGTGATATGGTTCTTCAGGGCATTAGAAGGTTCCTAAATTCATCGTCAGCACGAGTATATAATAAGGTCTCTGATGTGCTGGCGCGTACACGTTCATAGACCACGGTATCCACTTTCCATCAGATGGGCCTATCTACCACCTGAGTGGCGAGTATAAAAAAAAACTCGAAAATAATGAAGGTCAACAAACTATATTATGCACGTTTTATTTTGTTTGTTTTTTTTTTTGGTTATACCAAAGATTCCGCCAATACCTAATCCAGTTTCTATATACTGATCGAAAATGGTGTGAAAGTAGGTACAATAGTAAAATTTAAATACAAACAGATTCGGAATTTGCCTTTGTTCTCATCTAGACGGAGGGTTCTAACTGAAATGTTATCGTCACTGTATCATGAGTTGTTCTAGTTTTTGAGAGTACCGTTGCGTCCGGTTCCTGCTAAGTACTACCTACACAATGTAGTCGTTTCGTTTTCAATAAGCCTTGTTCATAAAATTCCTTTTTTTTTGGTTTAAATAAAATTATATAAAATTCAATTTAAAACTTTCAAAACTTAAATTCACTTATAAAGTTTTTAATATTTCGGTCGTATAATACCTACTTATTATTATTTATTTCTTTTGTCACTTTAGTCTATGTCTTTCATTTTAAGGCGGGAAAACAAACGAAGGAAATTGTCATTTCAAATTCGTGTTTGTGTTTCAAATACGTAAATTACATAAATCATGTACACAGATGATACCTCTGATAAAGAAAGTGAATACGAAGATAGAAGTCCGGAAGATAGTCCAAATATTACAAAGAAGTCTTTATCTACTGTTGGCTTCAGAAACAATCCTGAAAATCAAAATGCTAGGCCTCTTGCGCTTCGGGCGACACAATCTTTCACCGGAGCCGTCGAAGAACTTAGATTATGTGGCAACTTCCAAAGGATAAATTTGTGCAATAGAATAAATGTGATGTCAGCGCCGAAAATAGCTGCTGTATGCCCATGTGGGTGCCTTCTACGACCAGCTACGACGGGGCCCTTCAGGACTAGGGAGCAGAACACACTAGCACTGCACGTTGTCTCTCCAGAGGTATTGAGCTACCACGGCTACTGCTTTGAACCTAGTCAGATAGCTATGTTTTGGAAGAAAGACTGTAGAATGTTCTTGTGGAAAGGAAAAGCCAAAATGAAGAATGTGATTCATGCTGATTCACACAAAGTGAAATAATGGTTATAATTTGAATATTAATATTTTATAATAATTAAAATTTATGAACTATGTATACTTATATTTTATAGAAGAAATTTAAGAGTAGTGTTGAAATTGTTTATTTCTTAACAATACAAAATAAATATCCTATGGATTTGAGTTACCACATAACTGAAATTATAATTATGTAACTAGTTTAATTGTTCAAGTACTATTATTACATAGACAGCTTTCATTCACTGCAAGGTTTGGACCGTGTCTAATGGCTGCTTCTCCACGCCCGGCATGTTCGCCTCAATTACTTCTCCACACGAGAATCTTACGTAATCTATAATTTGAACTTTATGCTCTTCTAATACTTCCTCTACAGTGTAAGACGAGTCTAACAAGTACTCCTGGAAAATAAGAGTTGTTTCATCATCTGCATTCTTTTCTGGTTTATCTGTATCTTTATTACCAATCTTCTTAGGAGCCATGCCCACAATGTGTTGGCAAAGTTGTTTGCCCACATCTTCTACATCATTGGGCTGTTTGTATGCTAAGAGCGCTCCGTATTTGCCGGCAGAATAGTCAGCTGCTACAGCGGGAGCAGGATGTGTGTACCCGGCTATTTTGACGTCGCTATTATTTGCCTTCCAACATTCTGCTCTTCTAAGAACTGCATTTTCTCCAACAGATCCAATAAATAAAGCTAAGATTTCTGACAGCTTCTTTCCGCCGGTAGATAGGTTTCCCAATTGTTCACTATCCAACTCCATCTGTAAAACAGAAGTTAATAAAATGTCATTAAATTGTTCTTTCTGAATGGATACTAGTGTTAACGCTTGACCACTGCTTAGTTGTGTGACCTCATATCCCATTTGCAAATTTCTTTTCAAATTCGTATCTCGTACTCGTTAAGAATCTTCTGAATTCGTTCAGGAATTGATCAATAAAACATTGAATAGGTACCATGGCGATTACATTGCACCGTGTCAAGCGGCGGGCCGTGGAGATACATGGCCACGCGCGGTGTTGTAGGATATCAGATCTGGCTCATCGAGCAGAAATGTCCGCAATAACGTTTAGTAGAAAACTGAGAGCTCCGAGGCATTTTTAGGTGAGTAATCAAAAATTTTCTTTGAAGCAAAGTTAGAATATAGGGAAAAGAGCCATCCCATTTGCGATGGACAATAAACTCTTTTCGTAGGTTTATTGTCAGGTTTTAAGTCAGTTTTATTTTTTATAAATTTACCAACATCTCACCAATTTACAGTTAACATCAAATACACAGGCAAATAGAATCGTCTAACAGCTCTCGGACTAAAATGACGCGGGTAATGGTAGATTTCAGTATGCCATATTTCGCGTTTAATTGGGTTTTCTGCTAAGAAATTTCAGTAGCGTTTCCAATAATACAAGAGTCAAACTCTTGTATTATTGGAAATCTCCGCACTTAACCTTGTGTTGTGTTCCTAGCGGTAAGTAGGGTAGCCAATACTCGCTGGACAGATTTTATGCTGTCAATGGGAAGGCAAAAATAGCATGCCAGAATGTTATAGGACTGACTCAAAATTTACCTTTGTGATAGGTCCTTTTGCTTGCAAGTGCGTATGAGCAAAATTATAAGCCGCAATTGTAGCATCTTCAATCATTTTTTGGAACTTATCATTTTTGGCAACAAAATCAGTTTCACAGTTAAGTTCTACCAGTGCTCCATAACTCTTGTTAAATTTTACAGCAACAAGTCCTTGAACAGCTGTACGACCTGCAAGCTTTGTAGCCTTGGCCCATCCCATAGCTTGAGCCTGCTCATTCAACCACGACTCGGCCTGTAATGTTACAAATATGGATATTAAAATATTTTTCTATAATAAAAGGAAAGAGGGCGGAATTAGCTAGTAAACACAGGGTGTCGTAAGAGTCGACAAATGAAAATATACGCAGATAACATCACTGCAGGAGATGATAAACTTCCCGGGTCTGCCGGGGTGCGAGAGATGTATTGTATACCTCTGGCAATAAAGGACCCATAGACAGCGTGCATTTTGGTGGGTTCAAGTCTGACGTAATCACCTCCATCGGTTTTAGTGAGGTGATTAGGGGGAGGAGAGGGCAAACTTGAAATAAAACCCTAACCTGTCTGGCCTGTGTGGCAACAGTAAGCCAAAGCCTCCCAACATTGGGAGAGGCTTGCAGTGGACTGTCATGGGCTCATCATCATCATCATCGTAGCGTTAGTCTCGATCGAATCCAATAACTTCGAGGTATAAGCGGGGTTTTTACTTTTTAATGGGCTTTTTGATTGATTGAAACAAATATTATTACTTAACAAGGATAAATTTGTTGTACACACATAGGGCACTGTGTCATAGGCTGTGTGTTTACTGTTGTCCTATTCCTTAGTTGCCTTCTATGACACCCACAAGAATAGATGGGGTGGCTTTTTTCTATTTGAGAAAGCAGTTGTAGTATGTAGAAGTTGAAAGGTATCTAAAGATATATTACAACTTTACCTTGTCAGTGTCATTGTTGTGCATTTCTAATGCTTTCTTGCAATTAGCAATTGTGTAGCCTGTTTTCTTCCTGAGTTTAGCGAGTAGTGATGACTCTGCTGCTCTGGTCACTGGACTTTTGTGAAAATGCCGGACTAACTGGAACAACATCTGAAAGTTATAATATTATACATATACTAAACTGTGAAGAGATAAATTTAAATAGAAGGCGAATTAATATCAGGTTGATAATTAAATAAACATTTTCAGTAACTGAAGAAATGACATCTGTGTGGAGGAGAATGACATGTTGCAACCACCCCAACTAATCAGCTCAACGGCAGGGATAAAATGATGATGATGATGATGATGATGATGATGAATTAAATAAATATTCTGAGACACATTACACAATGTCCACAAAGTCAATCTATTTATACAAATTATCCATGCAGCAACAAAATATCTCAAATGATTAGGTAGCCTAAATAAATCAGTTGTAAAAGTATCTTATTTGAATAAACATTATATCATCTTGAGTTAAATAGGTACTTATAAAATTATATTTCTTGGCAAATAAAAGTATGAAGCATTGGCATATTCTAATAAATTAGCAATATAATTTGCTAATATGAATCAGTTTTTATTATTTGCCTACTCATGTTTGTATCTCGTTTTTGTAAGGAACTAGATTAATTAAAGTCCCTACTTGGTGACTTGTATATGTTGTGTTCTGTTTGTATTATAAAATACTAGTGGCTGCCCGAGGCTCTGCCCGTGTGGATGTCACTTATCGCACAATATTGCCTATGTTACTCATGATGAATATAGCTTTCCAATGGTGAAAGAATTTTTGAAATCGGCACATTTCTTTTTGAGTTTATTGTTGCCAAACATATACACACAAAAATACAAACTTTTCCTTGTTATAATATTAGTGCAGATCAGTGCTACTAAGCAGTTTAAGGATTTTCTAGATTACAGATCTCTAAAAGCTGTTTTTGCAATTGGTTCTTTAGCATCTATTAGTAATCAAACTGCATAAGCTTTTTAACAAGTAACACACAGTTGAACATACGGACAGCTTTTGAATTATGTTACTAATTGGGTTTTGAATAGAGAGAGCTTTACCTCTGAATAAAATTGAACTCTTAGCTTCATTCACCAAAATATAACCTATAAAATAATGGATAATAATGTCATAAAACCAACCTCTTTAATATCATAGATAAAATCAGCTTTTTAGCCAATATTTTTTTTACTGGCTCTACATAAATAAAAAAAACAAATGAAGATCAGAAAACCGTTGCCATGGAGAAAACAATAACTGTTAAGTGACAGGTTTCCGATTTATTGATGCCGACATGGATTTACTTTTTATTAAATTAATCCATTTAATTAGCTATAAATATTAAGGAAGTCTTTTGGTTAGTTCATAAGTTGTGCATATAACCAAAAAATCAAACAGTTGGTGCTTACCTTTTCGGTGTTATATAAAATTCGGTAAGAACCTTGCGTTTCTTTGTAAACAGTAGAGCTTAATAATGTAGATAATTTAATTACAGTAATTGTACATGCTAGAATATAATCTAGTGTAGATATTTCATTTTATAATGGGAAAAGTTAGAAATACGATATATAATTCCAAATTTATAGATCACTAAGCATTTCACTAAGTAATATTTGACACTTGACATTGACAGTTGACACAAAACGTTTCGGTATTGCTATTTGGGACTCATTGGAACTGCACACAAACTCTAAAGTTGTTTTAGTTGTAAAGTAAAAATCGATTAGAAATGTGCAGGTACAGTTCAGATAATGCACTTTACCTAAATATGTAATAACCGTTAAATGGTTTTAAAATGTTATAAGTAAATAAGTCAGAACATTTTGCAGATACCACTTTACAGATACTTAAGTTCAATATTGTAGAAATGGAAGTAATTTAGATACCTACATTAAACTACTGGGTCTAAGTAGCTTTCACCCCAGCTAGTCCTGGGCCTGCTGTAGTATCCACAAAACCGGTATGAGATTGCGACCGACTTCGGCCGCTAAATTGTAACGATATCTTCACGTTAAGAATAGCGCCCCTTATACAACATTGCTCATAATGGTCGCTGGCTGTACTTACGATTTCGGTAACAAAATTATAACCACAATGATGAGACTGCCGGCTATAGCACCGCACTTACGTCTCAGGAGTCATCTACTAGGTATGAACTACAAAAACCATTATGAATGATGTAGGTATGCATTGTTACAATGAATTCGACCATTGCTATTTGATTATTGCCTATGCTAACTTTTTTATGAAGAACTACCGCATGAGGACGGTAGAGGAAATTCGGTGTGTCTGGAAGGACAGAACAGGGACAAATGGTGACATGATATAGGCAAGTTAGTAATTATACTCTTATGGAGAAAGTGGTAAATATTATCTAAGTACAACAACTGACTATGCTGTAGATATTGAACTCCGCAGCTATAGCGTAACGAAACAATCATATTATAAATCTAGCGATACCTATGGGCAATAAATATTTATAATATATTTAAGGCTTTAAGATGCAGAAAAGCAAGCCTACAAGAAAGAAAAGCAGCTCAACTTCATCTTCGGATGTTAAGTTACCAAAGATACCGAAAATTTCGATGCCGGAAGATTTTAAAGTAAGAACAAGGCCGTTATTTTCGTTGCCGGAAGAAATTTTGAAGCTACCCCCACCCACTTCCAAGGCCGCGAAGATACAAGCATCTAAGGGAGGTGGTCGAAAGCAATCTACCGGTAGGTATCTACACCTTTAATTATTACGACATGGTTCCAAAAATCATATCAAAAGTTAAAAATCGTAGAATGTCGTAGAATGCCGTAGAATGTCGTAGCATGCCGTAGTATGCATGCAAAGACTGCGCAGATGAACATGTACTGTTTAACTGCAGTTTCTTATAGGGTAGACTGGTAGAGGCAGTGATTGGGAAATAAATAGGCAGTCGGCACTTTCTTCAATAATAAATTCAATAATATTCAATTATTTTTTCAGTAATGCAAAGCTTCACAGCCATGAGGAAGGCTCGTGAGGAATTTAGATTGAAACTTGTAAATTTGATATGCCAGTCTGATCCGGAGGAGGGTGGGTCCTCTGACAATGTAGCCTCAGGCGAGGAACAGAATATGCTACGGTATTATTACTACCTGCGCTACGGTATCGATACAATACACGTAGCCCCTCTGGATAACAAAATAATATTAAGGTATTATTAAAAAATGTAATCGATGTTTTTGTCGGATGAATTTAATTAAAAATGTATCTATCTACTACTTACTCCAAGAACGATTTGCGGAACAACTAAAATGAAATCAAGAGAGTAATTAGATACACTACCATCACACATGCCTTTATGCTATGTAGATACGTATTTAGTTATTTCTCTCGACCTTTAGAAGGCCTATTAACTCTTACCTACATACTAAGCCTCTGATACTCCGGTGGCCTACTTTACTTCTTTCCGAGATGTTTAATGTACCTAGTTATCTAATGATGTAATAGTTACAATGAATACTATAGGTACATACTTACATGGTTTATTAATGTCAATGTCGCGCAGTTATTCAACCAGCAGAATTTGTCCAATATTTATATTCCAAGTATTATTATGAACCTGAAAAAATGTACAAAAGAATAAGTTTACAATGAACTGCAGATACTACGCGGTATAAATGAAGATTAATATTATCGACCTTCTCGGTTATGTCATGGCTAAAAACAACCAGGGACGATGAACGCTGCGTTACGTCATGCACGTTCGATGCCTGCGTCTGCACTACAATACTGTGCGACTTGCCCACTGCTAGTAAATCTAACCTGTAGGCAATCTAGGCCTAGTGATGACGTGGCGGTGGATCTGGGCTCAGGCATTTTGTTATTAAATTAGGTTTGTCTGTTTATAGATTATTTAGGTCAAAAAATAAATACTTCTCTTGCTATTGTATGGATAATATGGATATGGCTTATTGTTTGCGTGTCTAACTAAATAAATGTATTGTTTATTTATCTATTTAGATACATTAAAAGGCTTTCTTACCCTATTCTACTGGAGAACATGATACCTATAGCACAGTATAATGCCAATCATTTATTAAGAAATATTTTCGATCGGTATCCTAATTTGTAAATGAGACAATATCATGTAACTTTTCCCGTGAAGTCCCAAAAATCAAAAACACTATGAGACAATATCATATTAGAAAGCTATTTGCATATATTCATGTTAGCAGGTAAGTGAGTGTGAACCTTACAGCTGTAACATTAATTTACATAAATTCACAGAGTACACAATTTAATATCTCCTAAACTAAAAAAATGGAGGGACACACTGTTTACATGCACAGACGAGATGCGCGAGGATTTCATGATGAGCATGAAGAAGGCTATTGTGGACTTCGTACTTAAGGATCCAAATACGGTAGGAATTTGAATGACTACTTAGGTAGATGTATTATATATAGAAGTTAGAGATAGTTCGTCTAGATTTTTTTTTAATATTCAGCCCGTCGATTGACTACACCTCCCTGGATGGTAAAAAACTAGATGATAGGGACTACCATTACAGATATTGATATCCCAAAAATGGTGTAAGAAGAGAAGCCAAAATTGTAAGAAAAGGAAAACTTGTGTGCGGGCAAATCATTGCACGCACATCTTTGTTGGGTGACATAGTAATGAAATTTCAAACCGCTTCAAGGCGGTATTGTTTCCACTGTGTGTGGATAACACCGTAGACCAGCACGATGTAGTCCTTATCGAATGAGAGATGGTGGAGCTAGTTAAGAGAACACTCACCGTGGCAGAGGTAGAGATAGTGTCTGTCGAGTAAACCTACTGTTAGGTTATTTACCTGAGTCACATTGAAAGATTTGAAATCGGCAATACGTAAAGATTCACTCTAGCGATTTACAGCCGCCCGATCTGAATTGTATATACTACGTCAGCTTAAAATAGACAAGTACCTACTTAAATACCTACCTGTCGTAAGTAGTGAGTATGCATTGCCCGATAGGAAGTTTCGCAGCTATCCCAGCGATGAGCGGCCGAAACATTATTTTCTACTTATTACATTGTTGGTTGAGGTAAATTTAAATAGAAAATGTTAGCAATTAATACAGGACTCAATCTTGCTCAGTCTTAATTATAACGTCGGGGTGCTTTGCTAATTGGATTGTTAAAATTTCGCGGTGATTTCAGTTAGTGAAGAATAAATTTTCGTTTCTTTTATATCACTTAGGTGGCAGACAAGCACAAAGCCCACCTGATGAAAAGTGGCCACCCTGGTCTATAGACGTTTGCGATCCTATATAAATCTTCTAGTACCCGTCTTTTCGACTGTCAATTCAACAATTTCTATCATTTGATATTATTAGCACTTCTTGGTTCTTTTATGGTTTTGATAATAAGGTACCTAAGCATTGTTCTACATTGCATGTGTTCTTAAATTTTAGAGCATAATAGATTCTTTTCCCACACTGGCCGATGTGACCTAGCGGTTTTACTCAGTTCTAGGCCTACCTCATCGTTGGCTTTGGTAAAGTGAAAACCGAGGGAGCTACTGCATGCAAAAGAAGCGCGTAACATTAAAAAAGATGTTTGATTTGTAGGAAGAGTCAGCTGAAGAGGAAGACACGCCTCTGAAACTAGAAATGGCTATGAAAGACGACGCTTGGAGGAACCGTTACGCCACGGCACATAAGTTTCTCACGAAACATCTACATAGCGTGAACCCTTGCATCTCGCAAGTACTACAAATTTGGTGGAAGCAGTTCAAGTAAGACGATTCAATAAGCTGTAGTTATACTTTTCAATTTCTTGCATCAAGATTTGAACTCGGTTGCCAGGTAGTCAATACACTCTAACAATATTATTGTTACGTAGTGTGTTCAACAATGACTATTCAAATAGATCCGTAGTATTATCTAGTAGCCTACGGTTATGCATCAGGCCACTCAATGTGGTTACAACAGGAGAAATGCTTGGTTCCTAAGGAATTCGTTGTTCTTCAGGGCCCAAGCGAACATCACCTTCAAGCCAGTACGTAGGCTAGTACTTACGTAGGTATTTATGGACGAGCTTATCGATGTTGGGTGCCATACGGCGAATACTCTCATAAAAGCAAACCAAATTAGATTTTGTAAGGAGGAATAGGCGAGGGAATCCTGGACTTCAAAGTGCAAATTTAGATACAACCCTGATAAGCGTTTTGGATGGAGGTGATATACATTCTTCTGTATAACGCATACATATCTATTAAAATTCTTGCAATTCACGAGTCCGGTCCGGAGTCCGTGCCATTGCTTGTAGTATTCGTGTGCAATTAGCAGATACAAAGCTTACAGGTTCCATGCACATTCACACATTTAAAGGAGATATACGTGCGTGTAGTAACACAACATGAACACAACTAAAAGCCTCGTGCATTCGTAATCTGCAACTTTTTATGTTATATTTCAGCGATCTAAGATTGATTAGTATGAAAGACATAATGACGACGAACGAAGCCTACGAGTTGCAAGACTTTTGTTTTGTTTGCAAGAGGCACATCGATGCTGCTGGCACAGTACTCTTGCATCAGTGGATCCCGACTATTCAAGCAGTGTTTCTACAGGTACGTAGTGATTGGTTTATAAGTTGCCTCTAAGAGATTGCCGCAGAGCGATAAGGTCGCCAATTGTATTTACCACGTGCAAACATCTACCAGTCTAATTGCAAGTTTGACTGTACTGCAATATTTTCCGTGAAGCGACTGCCATCTGACGTCGATAACCCGTTGGTGAATAAATAATACATCTACTATTTTAGTTAGAATTTTATTTCTACTTATACCTAAAGTCTAATCATTTTTGTTAGGCAAATTGGAATTTTGATATATTAGGTATACTTGCTTTAGGTTTTTTAGATTTAGCCTTTGTTACGTGGTGAACGCGACTGCTACTCAGGAGGCACGGGTTCGATCCCCGTTAAGTGCAAATATTTGTATGCATGAAAATGGTTATTTGCACTAGTTTGGTCGTGCCTCAGAGAGCAAGCTAAGCCGTCGGTCCCGGTTGCTTTACAAACATCTATGGTAGTTATTGCGGGTAGTTGGAGCCCACAAAATTCCGACTTGCCGAACTACAGAACTTCGATATCGCCAATTTGGTTGTAGAGGTCCCATGGCAGTCGCTTTACGGAAAATTACGAAGTTCAGCCGCATCTTAGTTAGATTAGAAAGCCAACCCCAACTGAGATGGTAACAGGCTCTGAGAATGAGCTTCGGGAAATACCTGTGCCGGCTGGGACGGGAGCCGACCAGTGGGTGCCACCACTGTGGCGGCGATGATGACATGGCGCAGCACACCCTAGAGGAGTGCCCCGCGTGGGCTGGGGAGCGCCGTGCTCTCATTACCGAAGTGGGGACGGACCTCTCGCTGCCGGCCGTAGTTCTGTCTATGGTCGGCAGCGATGAGGCGTGGGCGGCGGTTCAAACCTTCTGCGAGACCGTTATCTCGCAGAAGGAGGCGGCGAAGAGGGGGAGGGAAACAGACCCACTTTCCCTCCCACAGCGCCGCAAGCGAACCGGGGTCCGGAGGAGGCGGTACCACCAACTCCTCCCCCCCTAACTGTAGGCCGGGCAGTAGACGCGGGGGCGTCTGCTGCCCTTACATAGGCCTCGAGGTTGAAGGCGCACGTCGTGTCGCGTGTGCCTTGCCTAGGCGGGCGGCAGAAGGACTCCTCTTCTGCCGCACCAGAGACGGGCCTGCCACTGAGTAGTGGCGGGCGACTCGCACGGCGATGGCGGAAGATGTTGTTCCCGCCATCGTCGATATGCGATGACGACGGACACCGTGGTGGTTTAGTGGGTAGTCTGATGCCCGGTAGAGGTCAGGAGTCCCACACAAAGCTCGCCCCCGCCCCTGTAGGGGGTGAGCGAAGTGCGTAAATGCATTCCACCACGTAAAAAAAAAAAAAAAAAAGCTCTGAGAATGAAATGGCTCCAGGCCTTTTCTATCTATCGCTGTTCTTCTCCCTTTTTCAAGAATTACTCTTATTTAATTGCGTATTTTAATATATGAGTTATCTATATTAACAACATAATATATTATTGTGCTATTAGGAAACAATTTTGCTACTCTGACATCTGATATCAACTAAATTTATACTTCTTTCCAGGGAAGTAAAAAGAAACAAATTCCCGAACCAAAGCAAGCGTCTAAAATGAAGCACTTCTACAATTGTTTAGCATGTATCATGACTTTTAACCTACAGACACTATGTTTGAAGTCTATGAAGGAATATACGGATTATATTATGGACGTTGGTGTAAGTTCTGTACACTATTTGTCTAACGTAACTATTATTTGCTCCAATAGTATTAACCATGATGCATCATGGCATCGCAGAACGATCATCGCATTACCGTTGACCCTTTTAACCTCTTTTAATGAATGAATGAACGCCTACGTTAGGAATATAAACTGCGTGTTACTTATAATCTCAAAAACTGCTTTCAGGAAAGTAGATTCCACTTTTGAAAGAAGTCTTTAAGTATAGTTCCAACCTGGGGCATTACCACGACCTTTTAAAAGCAATATTATTTCAATCTTACTTTGCTTTCATAGTGAGATTCGGACTCAGGCCATTGTCTACTTTCGATATTTGTACTATCTTGTAAGACAAGTGTAAAATCTAACTAATTATACAAATACATGTATCTACTACAGTAAGAGATACTGATTGACCCATTTTAATCATATGACACTAGTGTGTTTCCCGGGTCTACCGGGTTGCGAGAGATATATCTTGTATAATCTCACCTTCAGCATGGACCATGGACGGCGTGCATTTTGGTCGGTTCGAGTCCAACATAATCACCTCCATCGGTGGTGGTGGTATCCGTGAAGATTTTGCGCACGATAAAAAAAAAGAAAATATAACACTAGTGTACTGATTATCATGATTCATGACATACTCAAACGAATGACGCACGCTACGTAATTTGAAATAATAAGGAAGGTTCACGTATGCATACAACAGCAGCAGCAGAGGACAGCAGCAACTGTCGTCCGACCGTACTGACGTGCGGTCGGACGACACAGCATATAGCGACACGTCATCTGTTGCTGCTGAGTGCTGTCGGTTACAAACTTTTACTGTTGTTTGAATTACAGGGAAAGAATCAAGGATTTATCATCAATTTAGGATTCACGAACGAAACCATTGAATTCGAACCCTCGTTTAAGCAGTTTAAGGATCAGTTGTGTCTTTTGTACGACTTTTTGATTGATGCGTGTCGTCAGTCTCCCCGGCTGGAAACTCTTTTGTATCAAGATTATAACGTGGAAAAAAGAACTACAATGAAGGTAATAATAATAATTTGCTCTGTGAAGCAAAACTTATAAATGAATTTGAATTTATATCTATTTCATGTTTTAGCCCATCATTGACAGTAGTCTCGTGGACGATTATAAGAAACTTGTAGCTGATTTAATAGCGGAACAAAGAATAGGACCTGAGTTACGAGTTCAAGATTTTGACGATTACGTGTGTTTATTGAATGGGAAGGTATAGTACTCATAACTCACAACTTATAGACAGACATATTGAGTGATATTAAGTTTTTATCTTTGTAGAATTAATATAGTAGGCATGTCTAAATCGCATTGTTCTTAGCCCGTTGCTATAATTATAAATATTTTTGAAGCAGGTGTGTACGCAAAATGTTCTCTACACACTTTTCACATTTTTGCGCCTAACGGTCTACTAAAAGAGACCAATAAGCAAATTATTTTACCACCAACAAGTCAACATTTTGATTCATTCGTAGGCATACAACCTTTTTAGATCACAGATAGGAGAGTGTATAGGAGATACGGTGTGGTTTCAGATGACTTACACATAAAAAATGTAATAACTCTTATCCCTAAGAGTAACAACATGAAAATATTTGTTGAAAAAAGCTAGACAGTGAAATATTTCCATCCTTGTTTCATCGTTATTATTCTGCCCTACGGAGCATCAAAAACAGCCCAATTAATTTGCTTAATTAATTTGACGAAATTGCGATGACGCTAATTGACACGTTTGATTCTGTTCGGTAAGGTTTAAATAATATTTTGGTAGGGACCGTACCTACCACGGATTTTGGATGTAGTTTTGTGCCTCGCCTTTTGTTTTTCCCCTCTTTATTTTATTTGCTGTGGGTATGTAAAATAGACCATTGAATAGAGGTCTTTGAAGAGGAGTTATCATTATCATTATAAATATGTTCTGTCCCGTTTACATCAGAGGTTTTAACTTCTGGGCTCACCGTCCACCTTCCAGCTTTCTTCTCTGATACACGGGATCTCAACACCCATAGTGTAGACGACGCTATTTAGTTATCTGATCGAAATCTGAATGTATAGTATATTTATATTCCTACAAAGATCAAAAATATTTGAATTAAAAATACTTAAATTGAAACATAGCGTCGCGTCAAAAATACTTAAATTGAAACATAGCGTCGCGTCGTCGGTTCAATTCATTCATAGGTACTTTGTCTTAGTCTTTCTTGCTTCATTTAAGTAAATCGACTGCCTTCTTATGTACATTTTCTAAAAATATTTTATTGGTTCTAGTGCAATAAAAATATTCGTATTTTTTTAATCTCGCTATTGTTTGTAACGGCAGTCGAATTACACTACTAGTCTATTACTTTACGATTACAGAGTATGGAAAAAGTTCTAAGATTCTTGGATAGCGAGCAAACGTTTGAAGCTTATTGCGCAGAAGCAGTCAAATACGTAGAACTTGCACGAGAAATACCTTCTAAACTGGAAGGCACGATTGTGATCGGCATGTTCCAAATGCAACGCGGAGAGCTGATCAACTCCTTGCGTACTGCGGCTTCTCGACTAGCCAGCACTCTGCTTAGGAGGATGACCGAAGATTACCAGAATAATATAAAAGCGTGAGTGTTATTTGGGTATTTTTACAGTGTCATACGGTACGCTATAACGGGGTGAATAGGGATCCAAGGGTGAATAGGGACGAAATGGTCAATGGAATATTTTACATTATTTCTTTTACTAGATCTCAAATAAGCCTCTTATCAGATATTTGATGATTCTGTTATTACATTGAACTAGTCCAAAATTACGGTTGAAAGAAAATAACTACAGAATTTATCTGACCATTAAATCTCTATTCACCCTTGGATCCCTATTCATCCCATTTTACGGTAGACCATTACTTTTACTTTTGTCGAATCGATGGCCTTTTTGAGTTGCCATTGCCATTACTGCGGTATTATCACCTAAGTCTGAACTATAGTGAACTAATTAAGCCTTAATTTATAGTGAATGTTATGTACACCGTAATTGTTATATGTATCGGATTCCTTACCAGTAACCCAATTTATTGTGAAGTGTGTAATACATAATATGATGTGGTTGTACTTATCACTACATAGTATAAAACGACGTCGCGTTTTCTGTCCCTATGTCCCTTTGTATGATAAATCTTTTAAACTACGCAACGGATTTTGATGCGGTTTTTAAAATAGATAGAGTGATTAAATAGGAATCTTTATATGTATATAAAATCATGCTGCAACCAATTGTTGCGGTGCAGAAGTGAAAAATGTTGCAAAACAGGGTGACGCAGACGAAGTTGCGCGGGTCAGCTAGTGGATAAATAAATAAATATATAATCTTGTCTCATTCGCTCTCATTATTCTTAGAGAGCGTTAGATAGAATGCTGTGTATTTTAACGTTCCTGGCCGAAAGATTTAAGAAAACGGCCGCACTATAGTGTTCTCTATGGATCTTTCTTTCTTTCTTTCAAATTTTCAACAGAATCTATGACGAATATTCATCAATTTCAAATACTCTATTGACTCCGCCCGCCGACACCGCCGCTCTGATGGACTTGATAGCTTATATCAAAACCGTGGAGGATACAGTCACTAGTGAAATGGAGGATAAGCTTCGGGACGTGATGCGGTACATCATGTTCTTGGGAGACTACACTACTTTCACACCGTTGGAGATAAAAGCGAACAACCAGAGTTTCCATTGGTAAGAGTGTAATTTAATACTTTGTTTGGGTAAAAGGTTTTGAGTAAAATGAGTCTCGATAAAGGTACGTATTTACAGCCTGCAGTACATTACTTTTTATTTTCTTACTGTGGAACTCCCTACGGATAACTTCCTCCGACCAGCGTCGCCGGTTATGTTGGACTCGGACCGACTAAAACCGCATACCGTCTCAGTGTTTACAACTATATTTACTTATATCACTGTACCTACTCATTCACTGGGCCGATAAGCTCGTCATTATCGTCGTAAGCTAACTAACTCTATAGCAAGGGGCTTACTTTGTAGCATGCAAAGCCTACACTTTGAGGCCTACTTGCTCTAACTCTTATCGCATACCTTAGAGGGAAAGTCACCTACCAACTTTTTAAATCTGTTTTTTTTTATCGTGCGCAAATTCCCCACGGATATCTCCTCCGCCAATACCGGTGGAGGTGATTATGTCGGACTCGAACCGACTAAAATGACCCTCTTCCCCTAATGTGGGGACCATGGTGTCCCCATCTAATGGTACGGGCCCTGAAGTCAATAACTTGACTGACTATATTTTAAACATGATACGATCATTCAAATGAATGCAGCAAAAGAGTATTATGTTTACCAACACAATTGCAGGAGCCAGTGAAGAAATAATACCTATATTGTTTCAGGTACGCGCGTTTACCAGGAATCATAGAAGAATCTAAAGTTATTTGTGACCAAAAGAAGATTGAATATCAAGAGTTATTGAAGGTAATGTTCGTTTTGATAATAATTATTAAGATAAGTACCAGAAGAGCTGTAAGCAATGCAAAAAGATATTAGCAAGAATAAGAGCAAATACAAGTAAAACAGCAGTCATAAATTATTAAGAACGCTGTTTTTTATCTTACTTTCGGATAGGTAATGAATTTATTTAGTTTAGGATTGCGTATCTACTACTTGAAGTAGGTACAAGAGAACTCTGCTATATACGTAGGTATATAAGGTACTTAGGTAGGATAATTGTCAAAACGACTGTTACAAAACTGTATTATAAGTATAATGTATTAGTACAATCGCGACTTGAACTACTGAATGATTGACGATACAATACGTCATTACCAATATACGCAGATTGACATTACAATACATTACAGAAGACAAGATATTTTATTAAATGTTTTGTTCATTATGATTATATTGATTCACAGATACGCATCGAGAAGTTTATCGAAGATTTAGACGTATTTGAGAAGCAATGCGAGGAGGTACAATATTGGGGTGAGATTGAGGAACTTACGAAATATGTGACTCGTGCCCGACATTTGGATGAGAAGTGAGTTTATTCTTGTATTTTTTTAAATCATCATTATCCATTGTTCCTGGTTGCAATTGAGGCTTTCACCTTGGAGCCCAGGGTCTGGTTACTTTTCTCCTGTATACGTGTTTTCATGAAATACCTAATACTGACTTTAAAAAAACTTTAGACACCTAAATGCACATAGCATCTCCAGTCACAGGTAAAGATCTTTGACCTTTGACTGGAGGTAATTTTCCAGTTGGAGTACTCAATTACGACTTGAAAGCACATATTAAATATGTGCATTTAGGTGTCTGAAGTTTTTTTTAAAGTAAGTATTAGGTATTTCGTCAAAACAGTTATACAGGAGACTTTTCCAAAATCCAGGTTGGCGAACGCATTAATGAAGATTGATCAGTTCAATGAAGAAGAGGCGGCGTTTGGGTATGAGATCTCTCAGTATCCGAAGAGAAAAGCCGTCTATGATAGATTGGTGCCGTACAAAAAACTTTTTGATGCAGGATACGATTTCCTCGAAAAACATCACGAATGGATGACTACAAGGGTAAGTATACCAGTAATATGGGCAGTTTAATGCCTGAAGGATTGTGACAACATTTTAGTCCCGTTGAAGTACTTCTTCTCTACTAGCACCAAGGAAGCGGTCGAACGAGTTTAGGCTGAGTAGAACTGATGGCAATATGATATAACAATGTAATAAAATTTTAAAAATAGAGAACATTGTTTTTTTTTTTCATAATGACAGAGTGAAAGAAACCGGAGTGGCATAACACTTTCCGGCTCTCATACCTCAGAAAGCGTATCAGCTTTGGAGATTCAAAATCGAGGCAATTCGTGTTAAACATCGCCCTAAGTGGGCGCGTCTCGTTTTGCAGTCTTGTCATGCGACTTCCCTATTTGAGAGGGAATTTTTACCACAACAATAACCAGTGCATCCCTATTTCCTCATCCTCAGACATCAAAGCATGTAGGTTTAGTTAGTGGTGCTGTTTTCGAGATTTAGAATTGGTTGTGAAGCGTCTTAAAGAGTACCTACCGGTATTTTTTACCCATTTTAAAACTTAACGACAAAGTTACTTTTAGGTGGGCAGCTTCGAACCCGAAGACATAGAAGGTGATATAAGTTATTACTACAAGATAGTTTACAAGTTGGAGAAACAGTTCCAAGATAACCCTGACACTTTCCGTCTTGCATCGTCCGTGAGGTATATCCAATTATTTCTGAGAATCGTACTTATTGTTGATCCACATAAACAAAATAAAGCAGCGACCATGACAGTTACTTGGCATCAAGTAAAAAATTAAATTAGCTCAATTCCAGTCATGAATGATTTGAGATCTTAGACTTGAAAGCCGATCTCAATCAAGCTGGGAAAAGGCTCAGAGAATGATGAATGATACATTGATAGCACCCATAAAATATTTGATCGCATACAGTCGCATTAACATACTTGAATCTAATTTACTGAATATAATTTTAGTTCTATCAAATATTTGACCGTTATAGCATGCAACATAGTAACAATCATAATTCATAGCAGTACCGGGTAAAACGGGGTGAATAGAGATCGAAGGGTGAATAGAAATAAAATTGTCAGGTAAATTCTATAGTTATTTTCTTTCAAGCGAAAATTTGGACTAGTTTATACCAAAATCATAGTTTTGTAAAAGAAATTATTAAAAATATTCCATTGATCATTTTATTTCTATCCACCCCGTTTTACGGTAGCATAAAAAATAACAAAAATATTATGATATTTCAGAAAACGAATGGACGATTTCAAGACAAATGTGCCTATAATACAAACTCTGGGAAATCCTGGTATGAAACCACGACATTGGGAAAGGATATCAGAAATCGTCGGCTTCCCAATTGTGGTCGATGAAGAACTGACGTTAGAGAAAGTGATTGATTTCCAACTAGTGGATTATATTGATAAATTCGAGAGCATATCGGAAGCTGCAACCAAAGAGAACAACCTCGAGAGAGCACTTGACAAGATGATGAAGGAATGGCAGGATCTCAGATTTGAGATATTGCCCTACAAGTTAGTTAATTTCTTCTCTTTGATTATAATTGAAATTGAGTACAATGAATAATAATAATAATATAATCTATTATTGATGACTGTTGGTTCCACTGCTAAGTTGCACTAAGGGATCCAACAGAATTTTGAAATACTCATGGACCCATTTTCCCCCTACCTAAATGGATCCATGAGTATTTCAAAATCCTGTTGGACCCCTTAATGGAACTTAGCAGTGGAACCAACAGTCCACATTCATTTGTATATAATTTGAAATATAACTTTTAGGGATACTGGAACTTACATCTTGTCAGGAGTTGACGATATTCAGTTGCTCTTGGATGACCATATTGTTAAGACTCAGACTATGAAGAATTCGCCATATATAAAACCATTTGAAGATGTTATCTAGTAAGTAACACTATCATTCAACTAACTATTTATGATACGTATACCAAGGACATAATTAATTATTACTTACAGTGACTGGGAAGGTAAATTGGTTCTTCTCCAAGAAATTTTGGATGAGTGGCTGAAAGTTCAAGCTACGTGGATGTATCTAGAGCCAATTTTTTCGTCACCCGACATCCAGCAGCAAATTCCGGAGGAAGGACGAAGATTCAGTGCTGTGGATAAGGTAAATCTAAATCATATTTTCTATTCAAAGATACGTGTATCAAACATTCCAGCTGCCGTAATATATTGCCCAAAAATTTGCACGAGTTTACAACTTGAATGCGTAAAAGTACATCAATACCTTATTTTGGGCTTCTTGAACATGTGATAATATTTTTGATATATTAGATGTGGCGTGAGATAATGAAGGCTGGCTACACCGAGCCTCGCGTTCTTGACGTCATCAAGATAGAAAAGATGTTGGATCGTCTGAAGAAGTCCAACAACTTGCTCGAAATGGTCCAGCGAGGTTTGAACGCTTACCTGGAGAAGAAACGCCTGTACTTCCCTCGCTTCTTCTTCTTGTCTAATGACGAACTACTCGAGATTTTATCAGAAACCAAGGATCCAATGCGGTACGTTTTTTACCGTTTTTTTATTTTTTTTGGACAAAATAAAATCTATACTGCAGATTATCTCCATACTGACCATTATACTGTCATGTCAATGTAACTGGAAACCTACACTTTCACTAAAAATTTCTTGTATATGTATCAAATAGCTTCTTGTGATATATGTCAGGATGCAGGACTATGTTCCACTTTTATTCAGTTTCTTCCCTAGTAATTTGTTATTTTGCGTGTTACAGCGTGCAACCACATTTGAAAAAATGTTTCGAAGGTATCGCGAAGTTAACTTTCACGGATGAAATGGTGGTAACCCACATGCGGTCTTCAGAAGGAGAGATTGTCCCTCTCTGTATAACTATCAATACTGCAGCTGCGAGGGGACAGGTAATGCTTATCACTGATAGTTTTAGGAGTAGGGTGCAACTCCTACGGACTACAAAACAAAACACTCCATAACCGTTCAAAATTGAGATTTCTTTACTATAGTTAAAAAAGTATTTTTGACGTGTTAAACTTTGAATCAATTTACTTGAATATTTACGAAAAAATGTAGACTTCAGTGTATTCTAAGAAAGTTATTTAAAACTTTAACTTGTAACAATAAGGTACATAGTGTCGAAATTGTATTTCGTTGCGTAAAAACGCAAAAGCGTCTCCGGCGTACTTCACACTTCCACTTGTTTTTGTTTTCCATGATTCTTAACATATTTTCTTAAGTACGTTTTAATTTTAGGATAAAAATCTAAGTACTTTAATATTTACAGGTAGAAAAATGGTTATTGGAATTGGAAAAGTCAATGAAAGCATCGGTGCATCACGCTGTAGAAGTATCGTACCACGACTATCTGTCACGGAAGCGTGAAGCTTGGGTGATCATGTGGCCTGGACAAGCTGTTCGTAATTCATTAAACTATTGAATTTATCCTCTTTTGCCCGTGGTACTACCGGCTGTACTACCAGTAGTACCACAGGCAATATTTTCGTTCCGTAGTACTACCTAGCAGTCTGGTAGTATATTATAATACTCGTAAAATAGGTTGTTATCACCATCGGTACAGGTCTTTGGAGAAAAATAATTCTGAGAAAACATGATAGTAGAACCACAGGTAGGTAAAATGTTCTTCCCGTAGTTCTACCTATCAGTCTGGTAGTACTATAGGAGGAAGATATGGCCCGTAGTACTACCAGACTGCTTGTAGTAGTACCACGGGCATTATTTACTTCCCATAGTACTTCCAGACTGCTAGGTAGTACTACGGGAAGAAAATATTGCCCCTGGTACTACTCATAGTACAGCCGGTAGTACCACGGGCAAAAGACGGAATTTATTTATCTATTACCCTTTTCTATAACAACCCTATGATTGCTATTCAGGTACAATGCATAGCAATGACATTCTGGACGTCAGAGGTAACAGATGCGATTCATATCAGCCTTAAAGCTATGAGGGAGTATTGGAACAAGTGTAATTATCAAATTTCCAAGATTGTCGACCTGGTTCGTGGTGAGCTGAGCTTGCAGAACAGGATCACACTCGGTATGATTTATTTTATTGGGTTGGACTGTTAATTCTATTATTTTGAAAGACATTATAATATTAAAGAAAATGTATTGAGGGAGGGAGGGGAACCCACCACTCACCCGCAGTTTCGCAATCCCAAATAAAAAAATATCACTTATGCCAAACTGCAGTAAAAAGACTGACCCGAGGAGATATGATGCTGTATATGCAATATTCCGCAAGTACGAAGAAGAAACCTCGACACGTGTTATGGCTCTACACGAGGCATCTTCAAACCACACTATATGATAAAGGCCTTAG
Source organism: Pelosia muscerda (assembly GCA_963691645.1). Lineage (NCBI taxonomy): Eukaryota > Metazoa > Arthropoda > Insecta > Lepidoptera > Erebidae > Pelosia > Pelosia muscerda. The sequence continues at coordinate 15,745,202 of OY829100.1, forward strand.
ACAGGGACGAAGGGGCCCTCTCCCTATATATTTTCTTATAATGGATTTCCGCCATGTAACGCCTTCTTCAATATCTTACGAGTGTTATAATATTTATTTTTCAATGGGTATTATTTTATTTAATTCAATATAATAAACCATACATGTTTATCTATTTTCTAATTTATTTATTTTTTAATTTCAGGAGCACTGGTAGTGTTGGATGTCCACGCCAGAGATGTCTTAATGTTACTCATAGAATGTGGAGTACAACAAGACAACGACTTCAACTGGCTTTCACAGATAAGATATTATTGGGAGGTAAGCTCTTGTCGTTTTATTATCACAGGTGATGTTATATTTAATTTGCCCTTGGTTTACTGCTCTTACGATAAAATTTATTCTATTTGGTCTACATCTTTCGGCTTTTGTTACACGGGGAGAAAGTGTGAGACTAAAATTCAGCTTGCTTCGATTTTTTAAGGAATTCTGTCTATCATCTAGAAGCAGGGTTCACCAATTAGTATCGCTCGGGTCCGTTATAAATAAAATGACCATGATATAACATAATATATATAATGAAATAATAATGATATAATGTACGGACACAATATTTTAAATAAAAATGTTCATTTAACGAATACAATGAGATCGAACAAGCGAAGCAAGCCTTCAGACCAGGTGGTCGATTACCTATACTTTCATCCGTTAAACTGTCTGAAGTTCAGATTATCTACTTTTTTGTTATCAATGCAGCCTGCGAACTCTTTCTGACTCGTTTTGAATTGACATCTTAATGCAGAGTATTTTTTTTATTAAAATTATTATTTGGCAAAATTGCCTAAGCATGGAATCTGTAGTGCAATGCAACTTTGCAAGTTGCTGTGTTCTCGCTGACTGTACCCTATAGGTCGGCGGCGTGGCGGCGGTCTGCCATTTGGTCACCTGATCTAGAGCTCAGAGTAGGTAAAACCAAGGCTATTACATTCGTAGTAAAAACCAGAATGTTTACCCCAGGGCAAAAACTATTTAGGCATCCTGACCATTATTCGGCACCGAACCATCTCGTACCTGAATAGGTAAGCTCTGACCCTTATATAACAACTAGCAAACCAGGCGAACTCCGTTTCGCCATGTGAAAAATAATTTTCCCGCTTTTCTGTTGAAATTTTTCCTGAATTTTCTTTGCTATAAACCTCACGGAGCCAGAGACCTTTCCAACGATTGCAAAACCGTGGAAATCGGTTCGTGCGTTCTGGAGTTATAGCGTCAGGAAGGAAAACCCGACTTATTTTTATATATAACAATTTTCAATGTGAATCCAACAGGAACACGAAGACCTGACGTGGCAGTGCGCCACTCGTATGATAAACTCTCAGCTGATGTACGGTTACGAGTACCTTGGTAACGCTGGTCGCCTTGTGGTCACTCCGCTCACTGATCGATGCTTTAGGACATTGTTTGGTGCCCTGCATCTTAATTTAGGTAACTGTATAAAATTATTTTAGTAACTGTATTAATTCTTTAAGTTTTACGCGTGACTAGTTCTAGAAATAATACACTGTCTAACCTGTCATTTTGTAAATACGGTAAAACGGGGTGAATAGAGATCGAAGGGTGAATAGAAATAAAATGGTCAGCTAAATTCTGTAGTAATTTTCTTTCAAGCAAAAATTTAGAACAGTTCATTGTAATAACAGAATCATCAAATATATATGGTAATGAGCTTAGTTGAAATCTTGTAAAACAAATTATTTAAAATATCCCATTGACCACTTTATTGCTATCCACCCCTGGATTCCTATTCACCCCGTTTTACGGTACCCAAATATTTTATTTTTTATTGACTCGGATTGTGTGCTTATTTTTTATTGATATGCGCATGCAGACGTACCTATTTTTCTTGCAAATATTATTATGTGAATTTCGTGTAAATATGTACGGTACGCTGCTGACTGCTCTATATATTTGCACGAAACAGTACGCTGTGGTTTTGTATAAGTAGCAATATAACATTTTTTCTTGCTTACTGTTATACAACATCATCATAATATAGGCAGAGGTGCTAACACACATTAAGCAAGAAAATATACCTACATAACTATACTTATTTATGACTACTGTTAATTTCACTGAGTAAACTGCTGACATAAATATTGAAATTACGACCGGTTAGTTTACGCTCGTTCACTCTGTGACATTTTCAGACCAAGTTTGTTGCACGTCGAAAATTTCGACTTCCCGTGTCATATGTTTGCGGTGTAAACATTTTGAACATTTGTTGTTTGAAATTAATTAACTTGACATTTTGACATGGTAAATTTTCATATACTGCACTATAATGTAGGATATTTCATTTTACTTGAATATTACAGTTACTTTGTACGAACGTATATAAGAAGGATAGGTATACAAACTGACTAGAATAAATATAATAAAAGGTATCGCATTACGGATTTTAAATACGTACAAATGACCCTAGGCTCTACCTACATGAATCCTGCACAATACCCTTTTGATGTTAGTATTTAATTCACTGTCTGACCAACGAGCGCTTTAGGTACCGCTCCCATGGTGCACGCGGCGTAGCGGGGTGAGTACTGTCGGATTTGGTCAGTGCGCTCACGGCGCTATCTTACTCGCTTTTGCTCATGCTTTCTCTTTCTCTTACTATACCTCGTCCCCTGCTACGCCTACAGCCAAACCTAACTTAAACCGCTCCGGCTACAAACCTAAAATTTGCTGTTGTTATCAAGAATTTTTTTTAAACTCACCCTAAGGATATACGAAATATTGTCATCAAAAACCGGAGCGAACCGTTAGACTGATATAAACTATATGTAGAGTAAATTGAAGTCATATTAACAAAATTTTCAGGTGGAGCTCCTGAAGGTCCGGCTGGTACTGGCAAGACAGAGACTACAAAAGATTTGGCAAAGGCAGTTGCCAAGCAGTGTGTCGTGTTCAATTGCTCTGATGGTCTTGATTATCTTGCTTTAGGCAAATTCTTTAAGGTTAACATTTTGATTTATCATTATCTTCATTTCTCTCACATTAATGGAGCTTTTTTTCTTGACTTAATGTAGATTTGTAATAGCAATAATTTTTTTCGGCCACGATTCAGGGTGAGAGTTTTGAAGTATGCTATATAGCTCCATCCCTCTCCCTGTGGATCACTACGAAGCTAATAATTATATACTAATTTCTACCAACTTGTATACTTATTTATAACCAAGAATACATTTTTCCATAACTGGAAAATGTTGACCTAATTGTGATTTGTTTGATTGTTATCTAGGGATTAGCATCATGCGGTGCCTGGTCGTGCTTCGACGAGTTCAATCGAATCGACTTGGAGGTGCTCTCCGTGGTCGCGCAACAGATCCTTTCCATCCAACGAGGCATCAACTCCGGCGCAACAGAGCTACTGTTTGAGGGAACATTGCTCCAACTTGACAAATCATGCGCCGTTTTCATCACGATGAACCCTGGTTACGCTGGACGATCGGAGTTGCCTGATAACTTGAAGGTATCTTGTTTCTTTATCTCCATTGTAAAAACCAAAAAATCCATAAATCTACGTAAAATATGGAAAACTATTACGATCATTGCGGTTCAAAATCTTTCCTTTCTATTCGAGTTTTTATGCGATGGGTACGTATGATATGCATGATACATTAATCGAAATTATTTTTGTGGTAAAATCAATCAGTGAGCCTATTGCAGTCCACTGCTGGACATAGGCCTCTACCAATGCCATTGCGCCCAATCCCTCCGATCTTATCGTTATTATTTTGTGATGAACACAGCTGTAATTATATTATAGATATTACGTTTACATGACCATGTTAAAGTTTTTAGAGGCAGATTCTTTATTTAAAAATGTTATTGTACAGGCACTGTTCCGTTCCGTGGCCATGATGGTACCGGACTACGTGCTAATATCTGAGATCGAGTTGTACGCGTTCGGATACCTGAATGCGAAGCCGCTGGCTGTTAAGATCGTGGCCACCTACAAGCTTTGTTCTGAGCAACTGTCCTCACAGAGTCACTACGATTATGGTAACTATTGATTTACATATTTCATGTTGTTCATTATTAGTGTTGAGTCATTGGACATAAATTAAAAGCTTGTGGAGGAACGGGATGTGATTTCCCTCCAACACAAAGGGAGGATCCTCCGACCAGGCAAGGTGATCACGCCTGGCAAGCCGCGGCCCAACGGTTATCGTTGGGTTGTTGTATATATATTGTACTAGCGCGAGAACTTCGCTTTCGTGATGTAGGATCTGTAGTGACATAGTAGTTAGTCTTGCTGTCGCTAGATGGCGCTGGGTACATGTGGAATCGTAACAAGCTAAAGCTTTAAATTCCGTATAATGCAATTATTACGTGCAATTATTTCCCAACAGTCTTAAGACCTATGATATTCGAATGACTAAATCGTTTCACAAAGTCACATAAGTCATAACAATCAAATGCTTCTCGCGCTGACTAAAGCTCAACTTAGGCAGGCCACACACCCTGTGCACTGTACAGCTTTTACTATAAACGCTCCAAATTGCAAAGAACAATATCAAGAAGCATTTACTGCGTACAGTCACCTTCATTAATATGTACACGTTTTAGAACTTTTTCACATTAAACTTATCGAATTTTACCGTTTCATTTCATAATGTTAACTTGTCATTTATTATTGTGACAAGGTTGCAAAGTGTATACATATTATTGCAGGTGACTGTACATGTAGGAAATTTGCTGCTTCGGTGTGTGCCCTCCCTTACTGAAATTGTGTGGTAGGCGAAATTACAATGTTGCAACTTTGATTGGTTAGTTAGTACCTAATCTGAATTGTTTTATAGGTATGCGGGCAGTGAAGTCAGTATTAAGAGCGGCTGGTGCACTTAAATTACGTTACCCTGATGAAGACGAAGATCTGATTCTGTTGCGCTCCATAAAAGATGTCAACCTGCCCAAGTTTCTTGAGCATGATGTACCTCTGTTCATGGTACGTCGGAACTGGTGTTTTCATTTTGTTCAATATGTACCTAATGTACAGTTCCTATAGCGGTGTAGAGTTTCCCAATCTTTGGGCTTTCGAAGCCCAAATCTATCTCATCTGCTTGTCGTTAAATAAGTGGTCGAACAACTCTGGTGCAGGCTTTCCTTTCAGAGTTGAGAGGTCAGACGGTAACCATTCTGAAAATCGCCAATCAAAAATAGGTTCAAAAGTGGATGCAACCGGTATCTTACAGATCAGTTTTCTTTTAGAATTCGGCGACACATTACCACAATAATGTATTTAAGTAGTTCTTAAACAACGAATAAACAATGTTTTAATTCACACAATATCTTATTCAGGGTATTATCGGGGATTTGTTCCCTGGGTTGCCACTTCCTGAGGCTGGATTACCTCACCTGGTCGCGTGTCTCATTGAAGTTTGTGTACCACTTAACTTGCAGCCGAATGAATTCTTCATTGAAAAGGTATGTTACAAAATAAATCGTCTACTTTCAGAGAGGAAGTGATTATTATAAGTAATAATAAGAAAAAGTTAAAATATAATCAAAATACATTGTGAAATCGAAAAATTAATAGGCCCCCCCTACATAAAAAAGAACCACACTTGAAAAAAAAAATCGAAATATTTTGTTTCAAGTGTGGTCGTGTCTGGGGACCCCTTATCTGCTAAAGCCTTCTGACATGTTATGCCACTAATCCAAGGACCCTCGAAACAAAAATATTAGACACTAAAATATTAATAATAGTGGAGTACCGCAGGGTAATGGGTTTGGTCCTTTCGTATCATTCATAATATATCAATGGTGTTCCAGAGATTATTAGCCTTTATTGTATCTGTTATCTTACTATATGGAGATCTGTTTAGATTTCAGCGTATTATGTGATAATACTTTGAATCTCTCCCTACCTATGGCGCTATTAGAACACGAACTCTAACATTATTTGCATAGTATACAGAAATGGGAGGCTTAGTCCCGACTAATGCCTACAACCAAGTGGTCGTAGGCATTAGTCGGGACTAAACCTGTTATTAATATGGGTTTTATTTTATTTAGGTTTTACAACTGTATGAAATGATTCTCGTCCGGCATGGTCTCATGTTAGTCGGCCTACCATTTGCGGGCAAGACAAAGTGCTATCATGCTCTCGGCGCCGCATTGAAGATGGTGTCAGAGAGGGTAGGTACCTATATATCTGATAGTACTAGTTTACAAGAAATTAATTCATGACTCGATTGGAAAAGAAATCGTTGCTTTAAATTAGGTACTAAAATACAGCTCTCAAAAAGGAATAAGTTGATCTGAGCAACAGTGCTGTATGAAAAAGTACGGAAACATCTTCTATTATTTCAATTGTTACTGAAGAATATAGTTGGCAAAATCTGACTACACGCACCTTTCTTTCCCTTAGAAAAATATATGATCATCATCATTTCAGCCACATGACATGCACTGCTGAACATAGGCCTCCTCCATAGAGGTCTATGGGGAAAGTACCCGCGGCTTTGACTATGTCGTCCGTCCTCCATAATACACAAATATGTGTCGTGTCACAACGGTTACAATTGATTTCAAAAAGTGATCCAAATTTAATTCAATACGATATGTGTAATTAATTTCATTATTATCAATTGAGATCGTTACTTTATTTTATTCTCACTCAATCAGGGCTTAATGGCTGAAAACGCTGTAGAATGGACAGTTATAAATCCGAAATCTATTACAATGGGGCAGTTATATGGGCAATTCGATCCTGTCTCACACGAGTGGTCCGATGGCATTCTCGCTGTCAGTTACAGGGCTTTCGCTGTATCTCCTAATGATAACCGGTGAGTTTTGATTATTTCCTTCAGGCCAATAGGATTATCCACCACAAAACATTAGTGAAGTAAGTAGCACTCTGGAGTTCACTGTGATTCTTCGTTAGTCTAGTGGATTCAGTGTGACACTTTTGTTTCCATTACTTTTTGAATCCATCGTTCATTATGTTCGGCAATTTCCGTAAGTTACCATATTTGAAACTTATATATTTGAAAAAAGTGATTTATTTCTTGTCTGATCTTTGTTAATTTTAGTTTTTTGGCAGGTTAAAAATATAGAAAACCACCTTTTGCCTTATCCGTTAAATATCTATTTTTTTTATAATACCAAGGTAAACTTAAATATTTAACATAATTTAATAAAATATTTATTAAAAGAGACTTGTTACAGAAAATGGCTGATATTTGATGGTCCAGTAGACGCTATTTGGATCGAAAACTTGAATACTGTCCTGGATGACAATAAAAAACTGTGTCTAATGAGCGGTGAAATCATTCAATTGGCGCCAACAACTAATCTTGTATTTGAGCCTATGGATTTGGAAGCAGCTTCACCAGCCACAGTAAGTCACTCATACTGTCATTAAGTCAATTATATTACGGTAAATAATTTACAAATTTAGACGATATCCATATCGAATTTGGTTTCAAACCATTAATTTAAGAGGACATTTACAGTTATAAAATTACAAATAACTATGGTTCTGTCAGCAGAGGAGTTCTCTTAGTTCAAGGGAAAATATATTACCTCTTATTCATATTTTGTCATATAGGGCATTTTTTCACATTTGTGAACAGACAATTAAATTTCTTCCCAGGTGAGGCCGCGTTTCAAATCGGTTTTCCATTTGCTAAACAATTGTTAAATACTTTTATTTTTTATCTATCATAAGTGCCGTTTTAATGGGCTGTCCAGAGTATGTTTTTCGACTTCGATTTTTATATCGAGATAATTCGTTGCATACAGGAAAGACCCCATTGATATTTTATGATTTTTAACATTGAAGCAATATCTAAGCAAGTACTTATTATAGTATTTTACCAGCTGTTTAAATAAAATGGATTAATGTCACTTCACCAGGTATCTCGCTGCGGTATGATATACCTTGAGCCGAAGGGTCTCGGCTGGAAAGTATTAATGGAATCTTGGCTTAATATCTTGCCTTCTACACTGCACACGGTCAACCGGTCGCATATTAGGAATTTGTTTAATCGATTCTTGCCTCCATTGCTTTGGCTTGTCGAGCTGTCTGGAAAATCGAAGGTAATTGCAACTTCTTACGATCAAAATAAAAAAACCCTTTGGTATGTTACACTTTGATATGGATGCGAAGGTGGAGGATTGCTAGCAATTGCCTTTATTCAGCAGTGGACTGTGATAGCATAATTGATTTGATTTGGTGCAAGATAACTCCATAGGCATATCTGCAAGATATTTTCGTATCACTAACGTAAACGGTTTTTACCTAGCCATGGATCGAGGGAGAATTGTGTATATATTTTAGGCCTTCAAGGAACGGATCAACATTTTGAGCTTCTTAGCATCTAGAATGATGATCCTTATCATCCTGGTTTCATCCTAGCTTCATATCATCCAGCAGGGTATAATTTTACGGCTATACCTACTGCACCCTTGGTACCCCGCGGTATGACGGGGATGGAATACAGAAAGTATGGTAAGAAAACGCATGACTCGAGTGTGAGCAAAATTGCGCCATAAGCGTTGGCGACGAATTAGTCAAATCCGACGTCTCACTCTACATACCCAAGGAATGGTACAGCGGTTACGGTTACATTTTCATAATATATTCCTACTGAGTTGTTTTCAGTCCTTCTGTATTTTTGCAGCAAATGTACGTCACGTCTCGTAGTAATTTGGTTGTGGCGCTCATGAATCTGTTTGATAGCTTTATGGACGACTTCAACGATGAAAAGTATATTGAAACCATATCGGATCTTGACATCAGAGCTCAACTAGAGGTATGTGTTTAAAGTTAACCCCTTCTTCCACTAAGCAAATAAAAGTGACTTGACCAAAATAGCGTTGCAGCGATTTGCAACTAGGGTTTCGCACATACATTTCAATGGGTGCTCGTACACTACCAAACCGAAGTATTGAGCGTTGTAGGCAACTTCCGTCGGGCGTCTCAGCAAATCTCAAAAAGTATCGGCCTAGGTTAGCGTATTATTGGAACAACAATCATACACTTTCTGATTTTTTGCAGTTTCCAATCGCATAATGTATTACCCTCGTCAACTTATAGTTATAGTTAATGAGTCTTTATGAATTGCCTAATGTAAGAATCAGATTCTTCTTGGTAAACCTTTGACTATATGTACACAAACCCCGCTGCAAACACTTAACTTCATTTGATATGTATCTGTGTTGTGCCATATTATCACTGAAAAGGTATGGGATTATCACATATTTTTGTTAATTTTCATCAGGGCGTATTCTTCTTCTCATGTATTTGGTCTATTGGAGCAACAATAGAAGCTGATAGTCGACCCCGGTTCGACATGCTTTTCCGAGGACTACTGGAGAAAGAATTCCCTGAATCGGTAAAGTATATATTTAATCTATTATAGTATATAAATGTATAGAGAGAGAGAGAACTTAATACTTTATAAACTATTATTATATATTATGTATACTAATACATTCTACATTCTCAGTTTAAAGTTGATTGTGACTGTAAATTGATAATATTCATAGAGCATGGTTATATTATATAAACTATACTGAGTTATTTATAATCTTCTCTTTGTGTCTGTTTGTTCACAATCCACGCAAAGACTATTTAATGAAAATTGGGGGCTTTTTTGAAAGAGCTTAGTCAGACTTAAAATCTTATTATATGTTTGATCGCAATCAATTGAGTAGAACTAGAGATATGACCAAAAGACGCGATATTTGATGTCCGAGCAGATTGAGCCTCGGGGATGGGCTACACTGGTTAATTTATACAATCCACCCCAACTTGTGGAAGAACGTCAGCAGGCTAATCGCACTACTGGTAGTTTCTGAAGTACTGAAGAACTTCGAGCTACTGAAAGGTTTTTATTAAAAGAACCCTTCCCTGTGATGGCGGGACGGGATTGGAACGGGATCTGAATTCCTCGAGGACGGAAAAACATATGCCAACAAACGGTACGAAGTTCGCCGGATTAGCTAGTAGTATTTACATTATTTTTCTGCTTTAGATTATTGAAACCCTCGGCTACCCTAAAGCAATAGCGAAACCTGAGAAACAATACATATTTACAATTCCAAAAGATGGTTTAGTATTTGACTATCGATTTATCAAAGAAGTAAGTATTTTTATATTTCTTACGTAACATTAATTAACATTAGGCAATAGGCTCGCCACCTATTACATTAGGATCTAAACATAAACTGGCGAAATGTGGGTGCTAGCACCTCTGCCTACCCCTTCGGGGATACAGGCGTGAGTTTATGTAATGTTTTTTTTAATGAACATTTTATTACCAGTTTTTGATTATTAGTGTGAAGTTGTAGAAATTCCACTACACTGCAATAAATTAAAATGAAGATTACGTACGAAATTTTCTTTTTTATATCACGTTTATTCAATGGAGAGTAATGACGCATATTGGGAGAGGCCTATGTCCAACCGTGGACTGCGACAAGCTCATTGTTCTTGTTGTTTACATTCACCCATTGCTAGTTGCCACTTGCGTTACCGTACACATTTCCCAAACATTGTTGTCCACAACTTTGGCAACGTCAACGGCAATGTATGAGGGATAACCTGGCAACACGAACGGCACCGTCAATGTGCAGTGGAAATGACCTGAACGCTAAAACTTCCTAATTATTAACAATTATTGTCAAACTACTGTAATTAAGTACAAAAAACTGCTATTAAACTTTCAGCTTTATCTGCATACATTTAAAGGTCAAAATTAATCGAACGTTCATTACATAGTTCCATTCACTCTACATGGTGCCACTTAATTTTCGGTATTTATGACATAGCAGTAAAGATTAAAATTCAATGGTACTTTTTATAATTTCAGTAGTTAGACAATTAATATAATCGTGGCCCTGTTTTTATTCACGCGTTTTCCCAATGTCCCTGCTCATTACTGCAGCAATGGGCGGAATGTAAATGCAGCATTAGATTCATATTACATATCAGTGAAGGGGCAAAGACTACATTCTTTTTCACATCGCTACAGGGTAAAGGAAAATGGAAGCCATGGTACGATGAGGTAGTAAGTGCACCGCCGATCAGTAGAGACACGCCTCCGAATCAGATCTTGGTCACAACCTTGGATAGCGTGCGGTACCTCGCTCTCTTCAGGCTTTTGGTGTCACATCAGAAGGCCGTCATGATGGTTGGCCCTACCGGCACTGGGAAGTCTTCTTATATCATTGTAAGTAAATAATTATATCGTTGCGACATTGTGTAATACGATATATATAGAAATGGCAGATTCGCAACTTTACCTGATGGGTAGATAAAGTAGGTATTCAAAGTATTTGAACATAAAATTTAGCCTTACCCGTCACTGCGTGAAAAGTATCATATTTTTTTATCAAAAGTTATAATTAACATTATAAAATATACCGTTTTCAAGCGAATTTGGTAAAACAATCATTATCAGCTCTTCAAAAAGAGGATTAGGTTTTCATAGGGACGGCAGCATGTGTGTCACCCTGGTGTTTTGTTGAAACACTTTCCATTAGGTGAGCCCTATGTTTTTCTGCCACCTAAGTGGCATAACAAAGAAAATTTGAACGAATCATTCGGAACAGTAAATATTTATTTGCTTTATTTAAAATTTTAGGACTTCCTCGTAAAGAGAGTCGATACAAAGGTGTATAAGGCACTGATCATGGCTTTCTCGGCACAAACTAATTGTAATCAAACGCAAGATATCATCATGGGAAAAATGGATAAAAGACGGAAAGGTGAGATTAGTCTGATATTCAGTACACACCTTTTGTTTGAATGGTAATCCCATTTCAATCAATAAAACAATTTCACTTAAATAGATAAACCTAATAAAAACGCGGTAGCCTATGGGTAATGGACTGCTGAGACGAGGTTTCAGGTTCGATCCCAGGTTTCACCATGGCACACACCAATGACTTTTCGATGCTTTTTAAAGTTATGTGTGTGTTGGTTTATAAGTGCCCGGTCAATGACAATAGATTCGCCACCTATTACGTCGTTGTGACCTAAAACATAAACTTGCGAAATGTAGGTGTTAGCACCTCTGCCTACTCCTTCGGGGATATAGGCGTGAGTTTATGTTATGTTAAACCTAATTGAGAAGCTTGAAGTTGACCTTATTTTATTCCTAAGGCGTGTTTGGTCCACCCATTGGTTGCTATGCCGTGGTTTTCGTGGATGACGTCAGCATGCCTCAGGCGGAGACGTACGGAGCCCAACCGCCTATTGAAGTACTACGTCAAGGCATTGATCTTGGACTTTGGTACGACCGCAAGACTAATGTTGCCATGCACCTTATTGATGTTCAGGTAAATAATATTCATCATCATCCTAGCGTTAGTCTCGGTCCCATGCGAAGCTTTCACCATTCGGAATTTGGGAGGGGACGTAGTAAGCCTTCCCGAAGAGCGAAGTCTATGCTCGGGCCCTCTCCATGGGTAGTGGCACTCCAGGTCCAGGGTCCGGGGTCCACTTTTCAGGTTTTTCTTTTACATTTTGCACGGACTTGCAAGCCCGTGGTCGTCCTTCACGACTCTAAGCCAGTGCTTCTTGGGTCTATCCCTCCTACCCGGTGGAGCTGGCATGGCCAATCAGCCAGGTGGTCGCCACAGAACATGGCCACACCGTTCAGATACATAATATTAAAATATATGTAGTTTATTTAATTATAATTTAATTGCTGATACTCTTTACAAAAAAATGGTTTGCAGGGCTAATAATTCGTTTGGGATCAAAGTCAATCTAACCTTTTAATCGGTGTCGAAAAGCTAATCCCAGACTCTTTGGACTCAATTCGGCAGTCTTTATGTAGAACATTAATTTATACAATGCTATACAAAATTCTATATTTCAGTTCATGTGTGCCATGGGGAAACCAATGCCTGGAGCTAAACTTATAACACCAAGGTTCACGAGACATTTTTCATTCTTCTGCATAGATGAATTTGACGATGATACACTGAAGTGTATTTTCAGTAGGATTATGCTATGGCATCTGGATACACGGTAAGTAATTTAATTTATTATATTATTGTTGTATTGAGTAATTCACTAACTAATCAATCAATTCAATGATAGCAGTCCACTGCTGGACATAGGCCTCTCCCAATGTTGGCAGGCTTTGTCTTACTGTTTAAACGCTAGCCAGATGGGTTGGTACAGTCAGCCTCATAAATCGCTTGTACATTGAAATGTACAGAATAACTTGACATCCCGAACTGCCATAAGTCAGTGTCGCAACATGATACAAAAATAAACTTAACATTACTAACATTCATAAAACGATGATAGAAATATTTCATTTATTACTAGATATCTTATAAATCATAAGTCGCTGATAGTAATTTGTTACAAAATTAGATTAACAAGTTATTATTTGCAATGTTCTTACGTGTTAATCTACTTGAGGCGATGGAATGTTACACGAAATTGTATTCTAACTCAAATAGATCCAAATCCTATCTGGTTGTTTAACTGAGTTTAACTGATAAGTGTCCCACACACAAAGCTCGTATTTGCAGAGCGTGGTTTGACTCAATAGATCAGGGTCGATAACTTTTAAAATGGTAAAAAGTGAAAAATTATAATAGGACGAGAATATAACAAAAATTAAAGGAAAAATAATTTACGGGCGATCTGAGGTCGGGAAGTGAATTGAGGTGCGTTTTAAAGGGTACAAAACGGTGTATCTCGATTTCCGGCTAAGCTACAAGTCCTATGGAAAAAAGATAAATCACAAAGTTGTAGGTAATACAGAGAGCTACAACTTTTGTAATTACATTTTTTCACATAACCTCAAAATTTATGTGAAAAATTGAAATAATCAAGATTTTGGTTTTTTTATTTTTATCTTTCGTAAAAATAATTCTTTTTTCACGAAATTTGGTGAAAACTTACCTTTTTATGTTTTAAAGACACTGTAATTTTTTTGGTTTGAAACATTTATTTTTTCAACTTATCTTGACATAAAATCAAAAAAAACACCCTAATTTTCAATGGAAAATTCTCACGTCAAAATGTCAGTTTTGTAATTAAAGTCGGGAAGGATTTTGTTCGTTGAAATCTCTTTTTTCTGATAATGTAAAAAAATGTAACATCACTACGGTAAATGTTCTCAGAAAATGCAAAGAAAAGAAAAAAAACTCCAATCCGAAATTTTAAGATAACTTATATACCTAATATATTTGAATTGCCTAGGGATAATTATTCTAATGTAGAATCCCGAGCGTAGAGAGGGATTCAAATGCACGAGATGCAAATAATTTTGCTCTCGTGTGGCACACATTATTTTTCACTTCAGCAGCGAGAACACATAACCTCAAGTATTACTTACAAGATAACACATAGAACAGGAATAGACTGAAACTCTTCTAGTATTAAAATACTGTCTTCATCACTAGTATCGCTGGTCTTATCTGATTCCTTTATTATTTTTAATATTATCTATTTAACAAGTTTAACTGTAAAGTTTTATTCATTTAAATGTTGAAAATAGAAATCATTGTAATTACTTATTTTCGTATACAATAATACATTAAAATATTAAATAATTTAAATAAAAAACATGATTATTCGTTTTACAAACATCTTTCAAATTTTGAATTCCGAAATTGGACCTTCATATTTTCAAGGACGGCCAAGAAACAGAGTGCAGATTATGTAGTTCGAAAATTCGTCGAGGAACAATTCTTTTTAAATGTATGGTTGGCACTGTTTATTGAAAAAAGAAAAAAAATTAAAAAGTTACATTATCAGATTTTGTAGTTCGAAAGTTCGTCGCGAGACAATTCTTTTAAATGTAGTGCTGGCACAGTTTATTGAAAAAAATAATTAAAAAGTTACTTTGTCTCACGCAGGGGGCAAAATCGCATTATGCACACTGTTTTTTACGAAGCAAAACCTACTTGTTTGAGCTGCTGTAGTGAAAATGTAATTACAAAAGTTGTAGGTCTCTTTATTACCTACAACTTGGTGATTTAACTTTTTCCATAGGACTTGTAGTTTAGCCGGAAATCGAGATATACCGTTTTTTACCCTTAAAAACGCACCCCATCCACTTCCCGACCTCAGATTGCCCGTAAATTATTTTACCTTTGATTTTTGTTATATTCTTGTCCTATTATAACAGGTTTCATCCTACTATGATTTTTTTTGGTTTAAAAAATGATCGACCCTGGTCTACAAATAGAGAACGCATCGTTGAAATTAGTTTTCCACCGAAGAGGCCAGATCTTAATCCCATCGAAAATTTGTTGGCCCTCATGGTGAAAGCATGGGACCCTTTTTTTTATCGTGCGCAAAATCCCCACGGATACCACCTCCACCAAAACCGATGGAGGTGATTATGTCGGACTCCAACCGACCAAAACGCACGCCGTCCATGGGTCCTTGATTGCCGGAGGTGAGATTATACAAGACATATCTCTCGCACCCCGGCAGACCCGGGGTCATCTCTGTTGAGATGACCCTCTTCCCCCAAAGTGGGGACCATGGTGTCCCCATCTAGCCCCTGGGTATGGGGTGGCATTTTGCGCCATCGCCGTGGCCTGCTTCTGCTAGGGTGACCGGCGGCTCCACCCGTCACCCCCAGGCCCGCGAGCATGAGACCCTGATACGCCACGAAACAGATCTGCACTGATCAATCACGCAGTCAATACCTGGGAAAGATTTAGAGGGCAAGATATATGCTAAAATATGGTATCTTTCATGGGCGAAAGGTTGCAGGCTGTTATGGATGTTAATGGGGGCCACATTCATTTTTCATATCAATTTAATTAGCTTAATAACGGAATGATTTAGTCATTTATTAATTTATTTCATTTATTAATTAATTTCATTTCAAAAATAATCATTTAATTTTTAAGTTTCATGATAATTTATTGAGTAAATAATTTATTATCACAATAATTTATTATTTCATTTTTTACTGTATCTCGAATTATTCACTTTACCTACATATATTTTTGTATTAATTATTCTTGCTATAGGTATTATTCTCATTTGGTAACGTTCATAAAAATTAATTAATACATAGGTATTATACAATTTTACTAACAATTGATTTATTTTAAATAAATATTAAGTATACTTGAGTTTTATTACCAATTTCGATATACAAATTCATGTAACATTATCGCCTAAAGTAGGTTCACACGTAAAAAAATCCAAATAATAACTTGTTAATCTAATTTTGAAATGAATGACTATCAGCGATTTATGGCATGTATAAGATTACACACGCAAGAACATTGCAAATAATAATTTGTTAATCAAATTTTGGAATGAATGACTATCAGCGATTTATGGTATATAGGATGTTTAGTGACAAGTGAAAGAGTCCCATCATTGTTTTATGGGCGTTAAAAATATTAAATTACTTTTGATAGCTTGTTACGCCACCGACTTATGGTAGTTAGAATGTCAAGAAGTTTTGTCAATTTGAACACGTATAGCAACTTTTGGAGCTGACTGTACAGGGTATTATTTTGAGTTTCTCTCGCAGTGATATTGTTCGTGTTTTTACGACCCCTTGGATGAGATAGTGTGGTGATATTCTATCTCCATCACCACACGGATTCGAATTCACTATCTGAATGAATAAGTTTTTTCCTAATAAATAAATAATTGAATCAATAATACTATGCCTATTAATCAGAATTACTTTGTAAGTGATTAAGCAGCTCTGAGTTCTTTCTATTCCAACAAAGGTTTAGCTTCTAGGAGTCCACGTCATAATTTCGAAATAATCTGGCCGACCGTCAAAATTCCGAACGCTCATTTCGCCGATGATGAATTGAACGAATGGTTGTATGGTCGACTGTTAAAAGTCCGAATGGTCATTACGCCAATTTTATAAAGCTAAGATTAATTAAGTATTTTCAAGAAAAACATTTGTGTTTGCGTTGGATTACATTATTCTACGTCTGTTTTCAGAGGTTTCTCAAAAGACTTTGACCCGTGTATTGATGAAGTTGTTGGTGGAACGTTGGAGGTGTATAAAGAATGCCGAATTAATTTATTGCCCACACCGTCCAAGTCGCACTACACGTTTAATTTGCGTGACTTTTCCAGAGTCATATTGGTAAGATAGTTTTTGTTGTAAAATCAAATACTCAGATGTACCAACTCTTACGTACCACTCGTTTTCACCAAGGTTTAAAGCGACACACTACGCAGATACGATAATATTGTATCTGCGTATAAAAATTTGATTATCTGAAAGCATCTTACACTAAACAGATACGAGAAGACACATTCACGTGGAATCCTTTAGCTTGAGTAGAGACTTATGATTTTTTTGGTAAGAATTGTTTATACAGCGTGCTACAATGAGTTCGGGTTTTACGTAAAAGACGCGTTTATTGCTTCTGTTTTATTAGACATCACCTGATGAGACATGATGATGATTCTGATTACTAAGACGTAAAAAACTTGGATAGAACGCCGTATAAAGTTTAAGAAGGACCGGGGCGAATTTAGTTACTTCCAAGATTTATCAGATAACAATCTATTTCCTAAACCCAAGATCAACTTTTATGGAGATTCACGATTTGATTAAAGAAGACATATAAAATAAATATTAAAATAATGCAAGAATAAAAATAGGGATGGTTACCTACTATATTACCTATATCCTAAACGTAGGTATTGGTTTCCTAGAAAAGATTACTCGCAGCAATAAAATAAGGCTGCCAATTACAATTTTAGCTACTCTTAAGTTTCTTATGGATATATTTTCTGTGTGACATATATATTCAAGTGCAATAACGGATACATTCAACAATACGAGTGAAATAAATAAAACAATCGTCTAAAATCGAATTATGTTTAACATTTTTATTCATATAAGTATTCAAAAAAGAAACAATTGTGGACTGAATTCTTAAAATTATTTATAATGGAAGGATTAATTCTCCACATAAGAACGAATAATATCGTTTGACGATGAATTTGGAATTGCCGCTGAATACTTTGAAGAATGGTACTGAGTATCAAGCTAAGCTGCGGTGGAGATGTAACGACGAATTTCCACGAGGTGATGTGTCATACTGTAGAGTGCCTCTCATTTGGAACAGTGCCTCAAAAATGATGCACAATATTGGTGACTACGGTGACGCACCCGAGTGGCGAGTAGCAATATCTTCTTCTTTTGCTTCCATAACGATGTTAAACACTTGTCGTTGCACTCTTAATTGAAGAGTTTCTGAAAGACTGTTCGTGGTAAGCAGCATACTCATAAAAAATTGTTCTAGTGCAGTATTTTCTACAATACTGCTCGTTTTACAGTTAGAAGTACTAGAAGAAAGTAATTGCCTTGTTAAGGAGTCGCGTTCAGCAGATCTTATCTCTCGTCTTTTTTGTTCGTTTTGAATGAATGATGTCAAATTGTATATTTTTTGGGAGGGACCTAAATTATCAAAACTCTGATGCTGTTCGCTTTCGGAAGAGTCTTCATTACGCAGGGGTACATCGCTATCTGGTTGGGATTGGGCATCTTGCGGGTCTATATTTGTTGATCTAATACGATTTTGCATTGTTGGGAGCAAAAACTCCATAAGCTTCTCATATTTCCACAGATTTTTTTGGTTTGCGGCCTTTCCTGTTTTTTTTCTAGAGACTGCTTGCCGATGTCCATCTCGAAGCTTTCGCCACAATGTTTTTGCTTCTTTAACTGAATTAAACAAGTTTTAATTTAATTAATATTACAAATACCTAGGTAGTTTTAGGCTTAGGTAGTTATTTATACAGGGTAACGACGGAATCGATCTTAAATGGAATGTCATTAACAAAGAAACCTGTAAAACGAGGTCACGTGATCGATCCTTCGACTTAAAAATAGATGATCAATACATTACCACTGATTCTGCAGTGGCCCATGCTTTTGAATCTTTTTTCACAAATATTGCAATTACTACTACGAGTGAATTAAATTCGTCGCAAAACGTAGCCGATTCCCTTCTTAAATCTTGTGTTCCTAAATGTAATGTAATCTTTAATTTTCAGTATATAGACACTGAAACAATACTTAAAACATTTAAACAATTAAATATAAAAAAGACTGAAGATCTCTGGGGCATTTCAACCAATATAATAAATTCAATAATGCCCACTATTGCGCCCTACCTTGCATTCATATTCAATAAATGTATAGATGAAAAACAATTTCCAAATCTTATGAAGTACAGTAAAATCATTCCGTTATTCAAAGCAGGGGACAAAAGTGACCCATCCAATTTTCGTCCCATCTCTATATTACCAGCGCTAAGTAAAATTTTTGAAAAAATAATATTTAATCAACTGCTTTCACATTTTGCAGCCAATGATTTACTTCATAAAAAACAGTTTGGTTTTACTAAAGGCAAAAATACAACAGATGCAGGAGTCGCACTAGTTAAACATATATTTGATGCATGGGAGGAGAAGCAGGATGCCATTGGTATTTTTTGTGACTTATCAAAGGCTTTCGATTGTGTTGATCATGAGACCTTGTTATTAAAGTTAGATTATTATGGTGTCTCGAATAGCTCACTTAGCTTACTTAGGTCTTACCTCACTGGCAGAGTACAAAAAGTAAACGTTAATGGCACCGATTCTTCTGGCGCCCCGCTAGTCATGGGAGTACCCCAAGGCTCGATATTAGGACCCCTTTTGTTCCTGATATATGTAAACGACCTTCCATACTTCATTGAAAATCTTTGTGAAATAGTATTATTTGCTGATGACACTTCATTAATTTTTAAAACTGACAGACAAAAAGTAATACTTGACGATGTGAATAATACCCTTTCTGTAATATTGCATTGGTTCACGAGTAATAACCTGCTACTTAATGCCAAAAAAACAAAATGTGTAAAATTTACGATGCCAAATGTAAGACATATAGACTCAAACATTATAATGAATAATGAAACTGTGGAAATAGTCAATACCACAGTTTTTCTTGGCATCACACTAGATAATAAACTACAATGGGGTTCTCATATCACAGCCTTAGCAGGAAGACTTAGCTCAGCTGCCTATGCGGTTAGAAAGATAAGGTCACTAACTGACGAGAAAACGGCACGATTAGTTTATTTCAGTTACTTTCATAGCGTTATGTCATATGGTCTGCTGCTGTGGGGCTCAGCTGCCGATATTGCAACTATATTTATATTACAGAAACGAGCTATACGAGCAATCTATTGCCTCGGACCCCGTGACTCGCTGAAAGAACTGTTTAAAGAAATTAATATTTTAACAGTTGCCTCACAATATATTTACGACAACGCCTTATATGTAAGGAAGAACCTAGACCTCTTCCAAAAAAAATCAGACTTTCACAACTTGAATACGCGAAATAAAAATAAACTGGCGATACCGAAACTAAGGCTTCATAAAGTCAGTAATTCGTTTGTGGGCAAATGTATAAAAATATATAATAAAATTCCTCAGGATTTGGCTGACCTGCCACTTGATAAGTTTAAAATAGAATTGAAAAAAATTTTAACTAAAAAAAGCTATTATAAAGTAGACGAATATCTTGATGATAAAAATGCGTGGGCATAATAATCTCTTGCTCTTGCACCCAGTTATTATAAATAAACAACTAAATATTAAAAAGAATAACGATAATCTACCTGAGTTTCTTGCTGGTCTCTTCTCAGGAGATTTAACTACCGAACCAGCGAAAGAATCATTTTCTAATGATTTATTTACTAAGTATCCTAATTTATTATGATTTATAATATTTTTGACAAATGTAGGTACATAATTATTGTAAAACTTTGACATTCATAAGTGCTCTTTATGTGCCTAAACTGAATAAATGAAATTGATTCTTTGATTGATTCTTTGAAATAAATGTAAGTTATTTGTGGACTGTATTTTTTTTTATTAAATTAGTTCAAAAACAATGCACCCGGACCCGGACCGACAATAATATCGTGCGCGCGTCGACGCGTCCTATTGTGTCCGCTCTCCGTGGCATTCAGTAACGCAGAATGGTAGAATAAAAAAATAACAAATACTCACCATTCGGCAAATCACACTCTTTTACTACCTCCCGCCAGGCTGTTTCTTTTACCACATGTAGTTTGTATTCTTCTATGTCCGTTTTCCACAAGCACGGATATTTTCGAACGCTTTCGATAAGACGCTCCATGGCAACATACGCACGTCCTCCAACGGCAAACGAAATTGGAGGAATGAGCGAGCGATAGCGAGTGACGCGGCGTGGTTCCCTCCCCCCTGTCTCACCACAGACCGCACGCAGCCCCATGCATCCACCTGTATTTATTTGCAGATAAAAACGACGCCATATTTGTATCGACAGTATGTTATCTGCACAAATGTTTGTATACGCAGATAATAATTTTACTATCTTTATATATTTATGTCGGTGCCCACAGATACTTTATGATAAAATACATGTTATCTGGACTGTGTGTGGTGGTAGCTCATATATTTTTTATTATTAGAGTGTGATATTGTGATAGAGTGATAGAGTGATATTGAAAGACATGCGCTCATATACAGATATCTTACTATATCTGCGTAGTGTGTGACACGCAACATAAATTCGACAAGTCGCAATCTTTAGTCTAAGTACAAATGTGTTCTAGACAAGTTTAAGACTTGCCTAGATACTTGTTGACAACATAGTGTGAACAAGAAAATGTATATAGGATATCTCAATAAAACATATTTAATATAAGTAATTGTGCTTTGACAGCTCTTTAACAAGTCTTCAACTAATGTTGTATCAAACAAATAGGTTCTTCTCCATTTCAGTATTTTACGGAAAACGCAGTGCGAGAGCTGACTCGCACTTGACTCGATTTTTAGTAAAATAAACAATTACAATGGAAATGAAAGTGAATAATCAGTGGAATCATTTTAGGGTGTACTACTGTCAGTCCCTGAAGTAACACCTGATCTTCAATCAATGAAGAGACTATGGGTTCACGAGTGTCTGCGCGTGTTCGCTGATCGCTTGGTAGAAGATGCTGACCGTAGGTGGCTCGTGGGCTGCCTCAGAACAGCGACAACCAACAATCTCAATGACAATTTTGATAAAATGTTATCGAGACTGTTTGATTCACCGCAAGAAAAGGTAATCTCACTGATATTAAAAATATGAAAGTTTATGAATATTTTTCTATGTTTGAATGTTTAAGGCACGATTTTAAGAAGTCATTAGACAGCCAAGCGACAATAGGTACATCAGCGTAACGACCTCGAAAACTTAGGCAAGCATTTTTCAACGTGGAGTTCCCTCAATTCAATTACGTACTAATGGATCTGATTAAAATTTGGTACAGGGATAAGTTAAAAAGTGGAATAACACATAGGCAACAATTTTTATCCTGGGTAAAGGTTTTCATAGTTTGCAGGAGCGTGATAAAATTTCACGCGGGTCAAGCGCCTGGTACGAACTAGTTTTTTCTATTATATATGATATAAAGACTTAGAAAAGTTGAAGAGAAAGTCTCGTGGTCAAATGGTCAGAACATTCTCCCTTTAAACTGGTCGCGGGTACAAGTTTCGTCTAGACATTCCCATTTTTCCAATTTTATTCTCTCCTATATAAAGTTAATGTCGATTTGAAAAAGTTGACATAACTATTAAGCCTCAATTTTTTTTATCCAGGTTATCACCGACCAACATTTAAGAAAATTAATTTATTGCGATTTTGCAAACCCTAAAGTAGACACGAGATTCTATATGGAGACAACGAATTATGACCACATGAGTTCTACCGTCGACGCCTTCCTCGTTGAGTTCAACAATATGTCCAAGAAGCCTATGAATCTTGTACTCTTCAGGTAACAGAGAACTAATACCTTATTTACCCTACTTTATAATAGGGTAATTGAATCAAATCAAATCAGTTTTATTTTAACGTCAGAGGGTAAGTTTTATGGGAATAATATGGCACTGTTTTCAATAATGTGATATAGGATAACTACTACACAAATTAAGAAAAATAAGAATTTACATTTTTGTTACATTATTTTTCTTAAGTTTATTGCAATATACATATAATAATATATATTGCAAAAAACATATACAGCAAAAAACAGCAAAAAACAATAACACCTTACTTTACTGAAGAGTCCAGTGTTCGTAGCTTTCACGTGAACACCATTGTATGTTTTTCATATTGTACAAAACTAAAATTACCCTCTTCGTGGTTGTCATCAATCATTGACCAAATCTTAAAACATACGGACCCTATGCTCAGATGGATAAATGATTTCCATTGTGGGTCGGCTAAGATCAATCAATCAAACAGCCTAACGCTGTCCACTACTGGACGTAGGCCTCTCCCAATGTTGAGAGGTTTTATCCTATTATTTCCACGTTGACCAGCCCTTCCAACCACGGTAACCTGTTTAATTTCGAGTTCTTCTGTCTTTCAGCTAAGATAATCTTGAATCTTAGGATACTGTAAGATCTTAAATATCTGTATAATATTGTGTTACGTACTTACCTCACGGCTGGACACCTCTCAAGATACAGGATACCCTAGTTTGAGAGGCAGGGTTAATATTATTGTACACTTGAAACCACAAACAATGATACTAGTTGTAAATCTATGTTTTTATACATACTGTGCCTCTTTTTTGGTTTGGTTAATAAATTATTATCACTATCACTACATAGTATAAAATAAAGTCGCGTTCTCTGTCCCTATTTTTCTTGTCCCTTTGTATGCGTAAATCTTCAAAACTATGCAACGGATTTTGATGCGGTTTGTTTTAATAGATAGAATGGTTAAAGAGGAAGGTTTATATGTATATAACATCATGCTACAACAAACAAGTGTAGAGCAGGAATGAAAAATGTTGCAAAAACGGGGTGACGCAGACGAAGTTGCGCGGGTCAGCTAGTTATTATTAAAAAAAAAAAATGATAATGTTTAATGTTGGCACAGGTTCGCCATCGAGCACGTGTCGCGTATCAGCCGTGTACTGACACAACCGCGGTCACATGCTTTGTTGGTCGGTCTCGGCGGGTCCGGTCGCCAGTCACTCACCCGCCTCTCGGCACATATCAACGAGTACGATCTGTTCCAGGTCAGACCCGTTCATGACTTTTCTAAGTAGGTTATTACGTCAAGGGGAAGGTAGAGCTTTAGTAGGAATAGGATGGGCAGTTTGTCACCATTGTATGTTTTTATAATTGTACAAAACTAAAATTACCCTCTTCGTGGTTGTCATCAATCATTGACCAAATCTTAAAACATACGGACCCCATGCTCAGATGGATGGTAGAGCTTTAGTAGGGATAGGATGGGCAGTTTGTCATTAACTGTATACTTGCAATCACTTTCCGCGGTAACCACTTTCCAGTGGCAGTGTGCTTGTTTGCCACCAAAGTGGTATCAAAAATTTGCAAGCCTATACACCTCTTTATTGATGAACGAGGTCTGTCGGTATTGGAAGATCATACGATAGTTGCTTCAATAAAGTCGTACCAGCTGAACAAAAAAGTAGAAGTAAGCTGATCCTGGGCTCCAAAGCGTCGAACACAGCTGGGAATAATAATGAGATCATGAATAGTATGATGATGATTGGAGTGTGGTAAGAGCTCTGGTTCCAAACAGTAGATATTTGTACAATGCCAATATCACTGTCTAAGATTATATCATAAAAACGACCTTCCAATGTCTTAAGTAAAAGGAACACAGAAAAAAATTTAAGAGACTGAACAAGAACAACTTATTTCTTTTATGGTGATTATAATTTTTGTACAGGTTGAAATGAGTCGAACATACGGTAAGACTGAATGGCGTGAAGATTTGAAAACACTGTTAAAGAAGTCCAGCACGCCAGAATTGCATATGGTTTTCCTATTTATAGAGTCTCAGGTAACAGAAATATTATTATTATTAAACATTCATATTAGGATAAAATGATAAGTATTTTGAATTTTACTGAAATCTATTGAACTGTATTTACTTAACGGTGAAACAAAAATACTGTCATAAACACGAAAGTACTTCAAGAAATTATAACTTAAGTTATAACATTAGTGACATATTATTACCTCATTTTAAATATTGCTTCAAGAACTTTCCAAATGCACATTAATTCATTATTCGGATATTTCACGATGACGTATTAATGATATAGATAAAAGAAGAAGGCTTCCTCGAAGATGTGAACAACATGCTAAATTCCGGGGAAGTACCGAATATCTTCACAGCTGATGAAAAGGCAGAAATTTGCGAGAAAATGAGAGTTGTAAGTACCGATTATTTTTTATTTAATCCTACACAATAACCACTGTATTGCAGCATTGGGATTTCCACTGGATGCCTACTATCATATTTTTAACTTCTCGTACTTAAAAAGAAATATGTGAAATGGATAATCTATTATAATACTTTGTTTGATTTTAGATCGATCGTCAGCGCGACAAGTCTTTGCAGACAGATGGCAGTCCGACTGCACTTTATGCGTATTTTGTGTCGATAGTTCGTGATCAATTGCACATTGTTCTTGCGATGTCGCCCGCGGGTACTTCTCTGCGTACTCGCATCAGAAAGTTCCCATCGCTCGTCAACTGTTGCACCATTGACTGGTTCCAAGTAAGTAAAAACTAGTGGCTATATATTTGGTTCCTTAGGATACAATACAAC
This sequence comes from Pelosia muscerda, assembly GCA_963691645.1. Taxonomy (NCBI): domain Eukaryota; kingdom Metazoa; phylum Arthropoda; class Insecta; order Lepidoptera; family Erebidae; genus Pelosia; species Pelosia muscerda. Next base: position 15,770,851 of record OY829100.1, read on the forward strand.
ACATCGGTAGTACCTCTTTATCAACACCAGTGTCTCTGTCTTCCTGCAACCCACGGATCCTTTAAGCAAGACGTGTAAAAACTTATTTCGCAGCTGACAAATTGAAAGCTACCATAGAATATTAATCGTTGTTGACTCTTTTTATATTATAGTTGCCTGCATTCTTAAGACTTCACCTAAAGTTTCGCAAGGTGAAATTAATTTATGATTATTTGTTTTCATATAAAAATACGATCAAGAAACCAATACAGGTTTTTTGGTGTGTAGATTCTAATTTCAAAGAGATAAAATGAGCAATTATATATAATATTTTTTTTTGTACGTACCTACCACTTAGGTGGCAGACCCGGCCCACCTGATGGAAAGTGGTTACCGTAGCCTATGAACGTTTGCAATACCAGATACGTCACACTCTAGCTGCCGACCATGTAGAGGGCAGGGAGAAGGGCGAGGGGAGGAGCTGGAAAAGGAGGGAGGGATAGAAAAGGTAAAAAATCTCTGTGCTGTCAGTGCAGAAAACAAAGAAGAATTTTCAGTCTTCTCAGTGACAACACAAAACCTCTCCAGTGAGCTCGGAGATATATAAAGCAGGTATATTGGGATATTATATTTGATCTTATATTTTATAGGAATGGCCACCAGATGCATTGCTTGCCGTAGCAACACGATTTTTGAAAGATATTGAGCTCACAGACTTGGAGCGTGATACTGCCATCAAATTGTGCCAGGTGTTCCACACAGACACACAAGAACTCACCAGACAGTTTCTCATTCGTCTCAAAAGATACAATTATGTTACGCCTACAGCGTATTTGGAACTTATTAACATGTTCAAAGCACTGCTCACCAGAAAACGCATGTAAGTTTCAATTGTTTTAGAACAATTTCAGGAGATTCAATTCAATTCAATTTATTTTTTAAACAAACATAATTTGTGTTAAAATTTCCTTCTTCATAGTGAATAATTTTGACATTTAATTTTTAACAGGGAATTGCTAACAGGAGAAAGGAGATATATAATGGGCTTAGATCAGCTTGCTATAGCAGCAAAATCCGTGGCAGCTTTACAAAAAGCCTTAGAAGTATTACAGCCCAAATTGGCTGCAGGAGCTGCTGCTGTAGCAGAAACAACTGCTAAAGTGGAAAAAGAGAAGGAAGGGGTAGCGTTGGTAGAAGCTGAGGTGTTAATGGACCAGGCTGCTGCGGCTGAACAGGCATGTGTCTTGTTAATTTTGATGTTTTTTGGGGACTTCATGGTAACTCAGTAGTTCTTTAGTTTTTAGAATACGAAGATCTTCTGTCTGTCTTGCAATGCTTGATAACTAAACAATCAGGTTGATGTTTTGATGTTGTAAGTCATTAGAGAGCTTTACATTGATGTAAATCATATAATTTTACGTCACGTTCCAGGTTTAATAGACATATTTTATCATTGTTCAATAATGTGAAAAGGAATTATAATTAATTTCGACTTAAGGTTTAAGGTTTATGGTTTGATCATAGGCGAATGAAGCTCAAGGCATAAAAGATGAGTGTGACGCTGACCTGGCTGAAGCCATGCCGATCCTTAACTCTGCTTTAGCGGCCCTAGATACCCTTACACCACAGGATATCACCTTCATTAAGACTATGAAGAGTCCCCCGCGAGGCATCCGGCTCGTTATGGAAGCTATTTGTATATTAAAGGTAAAGTTATTGTGAAATTCCATAGTTATTAACGATAGTTAGATAGATAGTAGAGACGCTGCATTTTCTTATATCAAATGATGAATTTACCATAGGATACTTTACACTAACTGTATATGTAAATAAATGTGGGTGACGGTAAACGTAGAAAAACATTATGTAGTTAAGAAAGGTCAGAAGTACCCGAAACCAACGGGATTGCTACCTTTTGTACCGTGCAGCAGTAGTAAGAGTAATTGTAATGTTCGAAATACTGGATTCGATCATTACCAGATGGGATGTTCACAAACAAACTTAAGCATCTAAAGTTAGCTTTACTCAGTATCATTTTAAGACAACTGAATACTGAATATGCTTTGAATATGAAATGTTGCATAAGCTTTTCGCCATTAACAAATTCAGTAATCCCTCAACAGGGACCGTACTACTTCCAATGTTTACATTTTTATTTTTATTTTAATGCTTATTCCTAAGGATGACCCGGTAAGTGAAGCTATTTCTTACGCAATTGCTTTTAAGAGTGGACCTAACAGTGGACCTGTCTAATGCCTGCCTGCCATGCATGATATTTTTGAACATTAACTAACTAACTAACGCACGAAACTATCACTTATAGTAGGTATTAGTAGTGATAATGTTTAAATATTTAGCAGGTATGTGGCAGATATGTTCGTATAAATTTGAAGGTGGCTAAAGCCTTTTTCCTTTATATATAATCTAATCTCCTAATCTTTGGGTCACCACCTAATTTCATATAACAATTTCGTCAAATAAGTGGTATTTTTTGTTATCATATTTATTGACGCATTCACCTAACTAGTTTATAACTCGCACAATTATTTTAGAGTTTTTATTAAAGTGTAATAGAGTAAAGAAATTATCTTTCATGTTCAGGATGTGAAACCAGATAAAGTACCGAACCCATCTGGAGTGGGCACTATCGAAGACTTTTGGGGTCCATCCAAAAAAATATTGAATGATATTAAGTTCCTAGAATCACTGCAAAACTATGATAAAGATAATATTCCACCTCCAGTTATGAAGAAGCTTATGACAACTGTAATGTTAGACGAAGGCTTTGTGCCTGAGAAGATCAGAGCAGTGTCCGTGGCTGCTGAAGGTGATAAAACTGATTATATCGTTACTTTGTATTTCTTCCTATCTGTTTTTAGTATTATTGGTATCAAACAAATAATATCTTTGTTGTTTCTAAAATTTAATTTCTGCTTTCATTTAATAGGAATGTGCAAATGGGTGATCGCAATGACTAAATATGATAAAGTAGCGAAGGTGGTAGCACCCAAGAAGCAAAGATTAGCAGCTGCGCAAGCCGTCTATGATAAAGCCATGGCCGCGCTCGCTATCAAACAGGCACAATTAGCAGAGGTATGAATTAATATTTGAAGAACATTGATTTAACTTTCAGATATAAATATGAATTGGTAATAAATTGGTCTATGATAGTCCTCTAATGTACCTTACTGAGTTATTAATAAAATTTAGATAAGCGACATTAATCGTATATCAAGTATATTAATGTAAAGGAAATACTGATGATAATATATTACACTAAATAATACTGCTGATTAATTTCCTATATAAAAGTATAGACAAGCCCGCAGTTGGACAGGTAAAAGAGACTCCGAAGTGGAAACTTCGGATGAGACTGGGATTAACGGTAGGTTCATCAAGAATTTCTGACATCTAAATAGTTGATTGTAAAATAGGTGCAACTGAAATTAAGAAAATTGGAAGATGCTCTAGCAGCGCAAAGTCGTCAACAAAAGCTTTTGGATGATGAAGTACTCGATTGCAGTAATAAATTGAAACGTGCAGAAATGCTTATCTCGGGTCTGGGTGGCGAAAAGACCAGATGGACACTGATAGCGAAACAACTGCGTGAAACATATAATTCTCTTACAGGTAGTATTTGAGGAACTCATTGGCAATATTTGTACACTTGTTGTTTTATGAGTTTTGAATATAAACAAAATTTATTTCAGGGGATATATTGATTGGCGCTGGTGTTATTGCATATCTTGGACCTTTTACAGCAGGTTTTCGAAATGATCAAGTAAGTTAGCTTTTTCTTAGCAGTGTATCAAGTATGGCTATATTTTATTAATGTAATACTATTCTCTGTTCAATTTTTAATAGTGTTACAGAGAATTTATATAGCTCTATCCTTTTCTCTTTGTACTGTTAATATACCTATCCAAAACGACTTTGAAATTCCAAATATGTGAAGTCGTTTGCAATTAAGATAAAATTGGTTTATTGATATTGGTTAACAAATATTATATTGTTATTATCACAGATAAAGTCATGGGCCCATGCATGTCACAACTGTGGTCTGGTGTGTACGTTAGATTTTGATCTGATCAAGTCACTGGGAGAGCCAGTCGTTATTCAGCAGTGGAATATAGATGGATTACCTGCTGATGATTTCAGTGTGTCGAGTGCTATCATCATAATGTAAGAGTTTGGTATCATACGTTCCTTTCAACCATTTGAAGGCAAAATATATGAAACAATATATTTTGTAATACAGGTCGGCAAGACGTTGGCCTTTGATGATAGACCCTCAAGGACAGGCCAATCGTTGGATAAAGAATATGGAAAAACCAAACAATCTTTGCATCGTGAGGCTATCACAAGCTGACTTAGGACGAGTCTTAGAAAATGCTGTTCAATTTGGACAACCGGTATGGAAAGATATTAATTTCGAAGTACTACATAAAATGGTCTTGTTCACTGTGTTTATAAGATTTTTATAACATCCAGGTCTTGCTAGAAAATGTGGGTGAAGAATTGGACCCAATGTTAGAACCGTTACTACAGCAACAAACTTTCCGACAAGGTGGTGCGTTATGTATCAAAATAGGTGACACCATTGTGGAGTACAATAAAGAATTTAAGTTAGTTCAAATTTTAATCCGTCCACAGTAGTTTTAATTACGTAATATATTACGTAGTATAAAGGTACAAGTTCACTGAAATTTAAATTTTACAGACTGTATATAAGTACTAAAATGGCGAATCCACACTACCTACCCGAAGTAGGTGTCCGGGTAACTTTGGTTAATTTCATGTTAGCCAAAGACGGTTTACAAGCTCAACTATTGGCAAGAGTAGTTGCTCGCGAAAGACCTGATTTACAACAAGCTAAAGCAGATTTGACTACTCAGGGTGCTGAGCATCGTAGACTCTTACAGGAAATCGAAAGAAAGATCTTGACTGTTCTGTCTACTTCTGAACATTTGTTGGAAGATGAAGAAGCTGTGCAGGTATTTGAGTTTAAATAATATTTATAGTACGCTTTTCATTGTGGTTTTTATATATTATTTTATATCTTACTTACGTACAAAAAGGCGGCTGGGACAGACTGGATGCGGAAGACGGAGGATAGGGAGCAGTGGTGTGGCGCACATTAGGAGAGGCCTATGTCCAGCAGTGGACTGCGATTGCCTGATTGATTACTTACGTACATACATATCCTCACACCTGTAATCCCCGAAGGAGTAGGCAGAGGTGTAATTAAACACCCACATTTCGCCAACTATGAATTTGGGACGAGCCTATTGCCGCCAATCGGGCACTTTGTAAACAAATGGGTATACCGAAAATAAATTCCTAACCGAAAATGTAGCTGCTAAATACATTTGAAAAAAAGAAAATTGACCCCCATTCATAGTTATGCGGTGTAAATCGCAAGGAAATTAATTACGTGCTTAGCCGCATAACCACTACCAATTAACGTCTTGGAGAGTATCAGACTATCGATGAAGTACTTAAACCTTGAAATTGTTATGAAATTTCAGATCCTAAATTCCGCCAAGGATACATCAAACGAGATCAAAGAGAAACAAGAGGTGGCTATGGTAACTGAGATAGCTATAGATGTGGCGCGAGATGATTATGTGCCCATTGCTGTTCACTCCACCAATTTATTCTTCTTAACTGGTATGGTGATCAGTTTCAGGAAGATGATTTTAAATTTATATTAAATTTATTTAATTGGTTGGGGCTCTAAATTCCATTTTATATTTCACAGCATCTTTAGCACACATCGATCCTATGTACCAGTACTCGTTGGGTTGGTTTGAGGGTCTATTCACATCATCCATCGATAACACAGAAAAGGTAGAAGAAATCCCCGAGAGGCTTCAAATATTACGTGACTATTTCACGTATTCACTCTACGCAAATATCTGCAGAAGTCTTTTTGAAAAGGTTTGAAGGCATTTATACTTAGGTCGGCATACTAAACAGCAGTGGGACGAACATGCGATACAAAAAAAATATTTTATTGATATAGAAACTTTTTGGGCTCATTATGAATATTTTCTAGGTATAACAAGGTTAAATTTTACGTGTAAATGTTTACTGGAAAAAGTAGTATTCATATTATGAAACAACGTGAATTTTTGCTATTGCTTTGTAAAAACTCACGTCTTTGGTCTTTAGTATTAAATTACATATGGACTGTATTGTTTTGTTAGGACAAGATTGTGTTCTCTCTGCTGCTGACGGTAACAATTATGGTTGCGGAAGATCGTTTGGACCAGTCGGATGTGCTATTTTTGATGGGTGGAGGACAACCGCGTCACATAGTGCCAAACCCGGTGGCTTTCCTCAGTCCACAGGCGTGGTCTGATTTTAACGCGTAAGTAAAGAAGTTGTTATTTAACATTCCAAGAAAATCTTGGTACGACGATAATACTTTTGGACAAAGTTTCAAAGACGGTGGTTATATTGAAATTTCGTTTAATTTAATTAATTTTAATTAATTTATTAGTTCCAATACCCTTTAAGCACAATAATTTTATTTCTAATTTAAGTATTAAACATCACGTTATAGTCATATATACCTAGCCATAATGGGGTTAGTGTATTATATCTATCAATCGATCATCGATTGCCAATTTTACATTAATGTTTTCTGTGCAAAAATATTTACAGATTGAATGAAATACCTAAGTACCATGGTATTCTTGAACATTTCTTGGCGAATATCCCAGTATGGGAGGCTTATTGCGATGACCCTTCTCCACATACCAGAGCTCTGGCCCCGCCATTTAATAAGTTGGATGACTTTGAGGTAAATTGATGTTGGTGTTGGTGTAATAACTTTTAATTTAGTATACAATATAATTTTGGGTAATCAACCCTTATCAGTCGCTCCTGTAATAGCTTCGAAACTAATAAGGTGGACTCGATTGGAGGCCGCTACTATCTTGCATATAATTGGAAAATCACTAGGAGAATGATAGAGCTGTTTTCGCTTATATTTTCATTCATGTTTGAGTGACTAACGGAACTTGCTGTTAACATACGTTTCGTGTAAAAGGAGAGAGTATGAGCATTAGTGCTTTAAAATGCTTTCGCTTTGTGTGTTCCTGTCATTATATCAAAACTTTAGTGTGGGTAATAAGCCTTCCCGAAGAGCGAAACCTATGTTCGAGCCCTCTTCGTGAGTAGCGGCGCTGCCGTGAAACAAATTACTACAACACGATGGCAATTCAAAAATGCCGTCGATTCGATAGAAGAAGAAGTGTTGGAACTATTATTATTGTCGCAATTCTCAGTCAAAGTGTTTTAAGTGATTAATTGAATAGTAACTTCCACAGAAACTCTGCGTTTTGCGATGTATGCGCCAAGATATGATGGTGCCTGCTTGCCAACGATACGTTGAAAGTGAGTTTCTACTGTTCAAGTTAATACTGATAAAAGTTTTTTTGGTAAATATTATCTTATAGATTTATATAAAACGTTAATATTTAATACAAACAAGCCAGATGTGGTTGAATACAGTTCTGCAGGTGAACTCCTGCAATCCAAGGCAAAAACACTATACTCTACATTTACCATTTTACCCGTTTATCCTTACCCGTTTTATTCCTTTTCTATCTGATACGATCTATATTTTTATTTTGCTTTTATGTCTCATGACTTTACTACATTAGTTGTTTCATTCTGTAATCATTGCGATTTTATTGCTAGATACGCTTTTCTTTGGTCCTTTATTACTTATGATGCGTTAATTATTTATCTATTTCTTTCCCTCATTACTTTTTTTTCTTTTAACGTTATTAATATTTTATTATTATGTAGAGATAATGGGACATAGATTTGTGGAACCGCCCCTATTTGACCTGGCATCGTCATATTCGGATTCCCATTGCTGCATTCCATTGTTATTTGTGCTGACACCTGGATCAGACCCTATGGGTACGCTCCTCAAGTTTGCTGATGATCAGGTAATTTCTATTTTGATAAGTCAGTTATTTAGGGCTTGTTTTTTTTTCTGTGTTGAAAAGTAATATTATTAGGGAATTATTATGTGTTTATACACCTTATTTTGTTCCAATTTTAATGATAATAGTCGTATAACATTTTATTAATGTGGTCACAATTATGAAACTATATTAAATAATAGGTATTGAACTAAAGTTATAAAATCTACAGACCTCTCAGGTAGGTATTCGTAATGCTAGTACCTCTTTGCACCTTTCACTATTTTTGAAGTAGTATGAGCCAACGCTCTGTACTACCTATTTAGCAGTTTTTTCGAAATTAAGTATATTCAATTTTAAGGGTTTCGGATCTTCGCGACTGTTCTCACTATCTCTGGGCCAAGGGCAAGGTCCTATCGCTGTGAAACTTATAGACGAAGGAATTCGTAGTGGCACATGGGTTGTATTACAGAACTGTCATTTGGCTAAAAGTTGGATGCCAATGTTGGAAAAGGTATGTTTATGATGAGCTCACTACAAATGGTTCATTTCATAAGTGTCGTTAAATAATTATGTTCCGCGGTGTTCTGGGCAAGAAACCAAATAAATTTCCATGTTTAACTTCAGATTTGTGAATCATTAAATCCCGACTCTACTCACCCTGACTTCCGACTGTGGTTAACGTCGTATCCTGCTGACCATTTTCCTGTATACGTACTACAGAACGGTGTTAAAATGACTAATGAACCTCCACAAGGTAAATATTGGCTCACACATGCAATTGGTTTTATAATCTTCTCTAGTTTGTTAATGTTGGCGAGCTTTGTTAATATTCGTGATTTTCAGTATTATTATTGAAATTAACCACCCGACTTCTAAAGTATGCCAATCAGGTTATAAACTATGATATTATAGTCACAAGAGAAAAATAACGCTGTGTACATAATTGTTATACGATTGCTGTATGACTTCGCTGACCATACATTGCGTTTAGATTTTTATTGCCTAACTTTACAATTACTATTTTACGTATAATATGTGACGTATAAGGTTGCCTAAAAGAGATCGCCGTTGGCGTTAAGTCTGCCCATTGTTCATTCTACTATTTGTTTATTTCCATATTTATTGCAAATATTTATCTTATTATGCTCAATAAAGAGTACTATCTATCTAATGTGAGCTTATTATTCAGGTCTCAGATCAAATATCGCACGATCTTATCAAAGCGATCCTATCAACGATCCGGAATGGTTCGAAGGCAACAAGCAAACTGAGAATTTCAAGAAGTTATTATTCGCATTGTGCTTCTTCCATGCTGTGGTGCAGGAAAGAAGGCAGTTTGGTCCACTCGGTTGGAATATACGATACGAGTTCAATGAAACTGACTTACGGATTAGCGTCACGCAGCTGTATATGTTCCTTAACGAATATGATGTAAGTGTATAGCAAAATTAAATAGTTTTTTTTTTAAAGAAAGCTACTGAAACAATTAGTATTCAAATTTCTTTGTACTCATGAAAGTATCTACCTCGGTAGCAAAGTGTTTCTAACTTTTGTGTATGGAAATTTTTAATGATTGATTGAATTCGAAAAGACACGCCTATTAAGTTACATAACATAAACTCACGCCTGTATCCCCGAAGAGGTAGGCAGAGGTGCTAGCACCTACATTTCGCGAGTTCATATTTAGGTCCCAATGTGTTAGGTGGCCATTAACCGGGCACTTATAAACCTGCAATTAATACACAAATAACTTTGAAAAGCATCGAAAAGTCATTGGTGTGTGCCATAGTAAAACCTGGTATCGAACCCGAGACCTCGTCTCAGCAGTCCATTACCCATACCACTAGGCTACCACGGTTGTTTATATATAGGTATAGGTATATAGGAGTTATAAAAGTTGATGGTTAAAAGAAATATAACAAAGATTAAGCATGTTCTAAATCTTACGTATTTATCAGGATGTCCAATTCGTTGCACTTCGTTATCTAACTGGGGAATGTAACTATGGCGGACGAGTCACGGATGATTGGGACAGGAGGTGTCTCAATACCATACTGTTCAAGTTCTATAATCCAAGAACTACATACGAAGACAAGTATCCCCTGGATCCAACAGGTACCTTTGAGATTTCCATTTCTTTACAATCGGTATCATCTTGTTGAACCAAACTAATGGTGTGTATCAGGATCGCGGGTGTACTTTTTAAATTTGGACAAAAACTATCTCAAATAAATGTACTTAGCACTTATGTATATTCAATTTAATTGTACCTTGTTCAATACCTTGTAATCAAAATACGAAAGCGAGCTGAGCCGCCATTTTGATATCGGGATGGCGGGTAAACTGTATAATATTATGTAGCCAACGATTAATAGAACTGGAAATTTAATTCAAAACAATTAAGTAAGGCTAAAATCCGAGACACAACAATAGCTCGGATTTTAGCCTTTCTTATTAAGAAATATCCTGTTTCACCGTATTTAATATAATTGCGAGTTGCCTCAGATAATTTACTCTACTAAATCCCTCTTCCAATTACTCCCACCCTCTCCTTTATGGAAAAAAAGACACGTGCGTAGTTCGGTCTTACCCTTATACGGTACAAGCACTTCCCCTACAGCTTACCTTCAGAGGTGAATCACCCTATATAAAAAATCACCATTAAAATATAATATTGACGTTTGCACATGACAGGCGTTTACCACATACCAAACTTAAGGGAACATTCAGACTTCATAAACTTCGCAAAATCACTACCGGCTGCCACTCCACCTGCCGTGTTTGGGTTCCATCCGAACGCAGATATCACCAAACATTTCCGTGAAGCAGAGGAGTTATTGAACACTGCTATACTGACACAGGTAAAACTAGTAAAATATGTGAAATCGTTTGACAAACTACTAATCTGTAAATAGTATATTTTTATTAAAAAGTCGAGATATTTTCGTAGCTATCTTCTAGTAGTTCGTAGTGTTTATATTGTTGAATTTCATTTACACGAAGTCATTTGTAGGATTTACTAGTAGAATTTTAGTTTATTTAATGTTAACTATTTATTAAATTTGTATGAAAGTAGTAATGCATTGTTTTTTGTTCCATTCATCACACGTGTTTCGAGACAGGATCGTATGGTAAGAAACATTAATTTGATATTTGTGCTGTATTTTTGTTGTAGAACTGTAGAACTAATAATTTTGTAATTTTTCATGCTTTAAGGATCTGTACAAACAACATTTGGTAAGAAAATAAATATTTATTTTAGTGTTTTACCTACTTTTCGTTTGTGCAAGTGTGTTTTTAGGCATTTTCTGTATTTTCAATTCTTGTGTTATAACCACGAGTTCCTGTTACCTGCCTGTAAGGAATGCTTTTATTTAACTTTGGCTGTTTGGTCTTCTCTGCACATATTCTGTTTAGTTAATGACTAACTAACTAATATTTTATGCTATAGATAGCGCGTATTTAAACATACTCTACGCGTACGTTTGTGCGAGCATGCTCGAGCACACAAGAAGTTCACATGTTTAATTTGTCTGAGCCCTGATTCGTTTTTCAGTATCAGCAAATTGCTCACACTTATATGTTTAAGATATAATTCTAATCATTATCAATGAAATAGGATACTATGTCATCCGGTGGAGGAGGAATTACCCCAGAAGAGCAAGCAATGGCGGTAGCTGAAGATATACTTAAACGGCTGCCCAAGCAGATTCTCGTTGGACCCTCCCATGAGGGTGATTTGAAACCAGCCGATATGACGCCCATGTCTATTGTAGTCATTCAAGAAGCCGCCAGATATGCTCGCCTCGTCAGTGTTGTGCGATCCAGCGCAGTAGCCGTCATTGGTGCCGTACAGGGTAAGTTCAATGTCACATTTAGGAAATTTAAAAATATTGTATATTTTTCATTTTCAACGACTTTTTATATTGTTTGCATCCCTCTATAAGGTTTACTTATGAACATCGCTGCTAGTGTTAACTAAGCAGGAATTTATTCTTCTTCGTGACGTTATTTGTTATTAAAAAGTGTTTACTATGTAATATTCACTAAACAGGATTCATATCAACGACAACGACATATTATGACGTAGCAGTCAAAATCACCACGCTATACATTTCGAACTTTACCACATTTCGATTATGTACTATATTTTAACTTAGAAATAGCTCAAACTTTAAGAAATACAGAATGAAACTGAAAGTGTTCCTACATTAGGAAACACTTTATACAATCTGGGCTTGTGATATTCTTTCTCCGTCACCCCAAGGCTGAACTTCATCGTCAATACAATTTATTCGTGTGCGTAAGAGAGGTGTTGGGGTGCATTTTGTGGTTAGACAAGCTATACCTACTGTTAAGTTGTTTTCCACTTTATAGGTGTAAGCGCGCTAAACGACATAACTGAAGAGGTGCTCCAAAGCATGGTGCGAGGCCGCATTCCCACGCTTTGGGCCGGCAAGAGCTACCCATCACTTAAACCGCTCGCCTCATACTTTAACGACCTTCTTGCAAGGCTTGCATTCCTACAGGTATACTGAATATTTTTGTTTAACAATTTCACATTTGTGAAGTCTATAGGCACTAAAAATAATAATTAATAAACGTTTTACAAATTCATGATATAGGTATGTTTCTTAGCATTGGAGAGGTTTTTTTTTAGAGCACGTCAATTTGACTTCCCTCACCTGATGCATTGCTAACACGTACAGTGCTATAACGGTGGCGCTCAGCTTGACGGCCTGATCAGCTGCTTTTTCACGCCCCGCTTAAAGGACCCGGAACTGTAGGAAGAAGGAAACACGTGCGCCGGCAAGGAATTCCAACACTTGATGGTGCGGCAGAAGACTCACCGAACCGCTTGGTTCTTGATGGAATATTCTGCACTGTATGCGGGTGACATCTAAGCCCTGCACTTGATCTTACCTGGTTCCAGTTTAAGCATGCACCATGCAACCCATTGGGAAGTCGCCAGAAATCTGGTTATAAGAAACTTTCGCTACTGCTCATCAGTTTATTTGACCATTTCATTTCAGCACTGGCATACAAATGGGCCTCCTGTCGTATTCTGGCTCTCGGGCTTCTACTTCCCGCAGGCTTTCCTCACTGCGGCGCAGCAGAGCTACGCCCGCAAGTACAAGATACCCATCGATCAGCTGGCCTTCCATTACAGTGTACGTTTCTCTGTAAAATATTAATATTTTGGTTCTATATTTCCTTACAATTTGATGCAGGGACAGCCGCCCACAAATGTTGGTCACCACTAAGTAGGACCACACACTAAACCAGCAAGCACACAGCACGCACGCACGCAAGCAAGCACACTTAACGTTTGTTATATATTATAACATATATGACAAACGTTAAGTGTTATGGTTCAAGTCTCTCGGATACTCCATAATCTTAAAATATAATAAAACAAGCTTCTAATCTTATTGCCTTAGATTGTGTTAGGTTAAACGGTTGCTTCCTTGAAATGTTATCATGTGTAATTGTAATTTCCAATAATGTTAGAAAGATGAGATATGTTTTTTATTAAAAAAATTGTACTATTTATGTCAATATATACAAAAATGTTATTTGTTTTAATGATATAGGTTCAGAGCAATTGGGAATTAGAAGTACCGCCAGACGAGGGCGTTTACATCAGAGGTCTTTTCATGGAGGGTGCGCGTTGGAATATGGATGACATGTGCGTCGACGAGTCCTTCCCCAAGATATTGTACGATGACTTCCCACCGGTATGTATCATATAAACCAATATATTGTACACACGGCAACAGAAAAAGTAAAAAGAAATATCTCCAAAGTGTGTGTAGGCATAGTTCTTTTAATATTTACATTTGGCCAACTATGATTTTCGGTTCCATGGCCAATAATGGGCGATCCTATGGCCGCCAAAAGGACTCTGTCTTGGGCCGTTGGTTTTTTGTAAATGGAAATAAACCTATATCTTCCAATTTATTTATCAACATTGGTTACATTTATATACAGAATATCAATAACTATATACAAAATATTTACACATCTATATTAATTATAAAAAGGTAGAGAGACTGCAACTTTAGGCATCAAAATATTCCTCCCCATTATGATTTATTTTATTATTATGTACCTATATTAGTTTGATCTTTATAATAGTTACCTTCTACAACACCTATGGAACTCTTTCCATCGTTTGTAATTCAAGTTTATATTAAAATACATATACAACGTAGGTATATAACACCAGTTACAACGCACCTTTGTACAGTTTCAAATCTTTTCAGGTTTGGTTGATACCTTTGAAGACCGTTGACATCCCGAAGGATATATTTTACAACTGTCCTTTATATAAGACGGGTGATAGACGCGGTGTGTTGTCCACTACTGGACACTCCACCAACTACGTTTTGTTCATGCGTTTGCCCACCGAGGAACCACCCGATCACTGGATCATGCGCGGGGTTGCACTACTGACGCAGTTACCATTCTAATTGTTATCAATAATAATGTTCATATTAATGCTAATACCAAAGACAATAACTATAATGTATGATCTGTAAGGGAGGCCACACACCAAAGCAGCAAATTCACCCTCATTTAAGCGAAAAATTCTTCTTGACATTGACGTTCTTCTTGGCAGTTTGCCATGTGCGCCACAAATGCTACTTTGGTGTGTTACCTTCCTAAACCTGTCCTTTACGATCGCAATGATCATTAATTTTTGTTGATATTTTGTCTTTTTCCTCAAAATTACCACTTATTTTCAAAATGACACGTTCTTGTAATGGCTCATTGCCGCAATGTCGACTTCGCAAAATGTCGTGTTCCTAGAACGCCCATATTTTGCAATTACTGCTTTTAAGATAATCCCGTATTGGGATGTAATCTTGTGGACGATGTATGAGAAATGGTCATTATGAAAAAGATACATTATGACAAACGGATATTCCGGAAAACGGATATTATGGGATAAAACGAACTTTGTTGGCAGTAGATATTGTGCGAAACAGATATTATCGGAAACAGTCATAATGGGAAACAGACTTTAGGAAACTCTTATTTTAAATGTGGATTTCTTAAAACTAGTCATTTTGGAAAGTGGGCTTAAAGGAAAAAGTTAAAAGCTTAAAGGAAACCTACCATGAAACATCAGTACCTAGTTGTGGCTTGAAGTTTCGCGCAAAAGGTTCCATAGAACACGTTTATCCTACGGTACTACGGTAGGTGACACTTCGGCTTAAGCCCTATCAGGGCAAAATTTGTTTACATGGTAGCTATCTATATGACTAAATACGATAATACGGGTACTTACCTACAGGAACATTACAGGTAGCTAGTGGTCTAAATTCCTCGTTTCCGTACAAGATTATATCACGGAGCTACCAGACATTATGTTATTTAACAAGTCTAATCTAGTTAATGCTCCTAGTAGCAAGAATGTACGCGGACGAATGTACTTGCTAGCTTGACAGATAGCAGGTACATTAAGTATGAACATGAATTAAGGTATATTTAATGTCCCTTCCCTAGCTTTATCCATTTAAACCTTATTAATTTTTTACCGATTTGCCAATAGTCAATTGTACGTTAGCGTTAATCGTATTAGCGCTTAATCATATTAACTCGGAATTATTCTGCCTAAACTGTCGGTAATTTGCTGATCTTTATATAAAGCTTGTGACTCACTTATGTTATGCCATTCAATCAAGCATTTAAATAGCCTATCGTAGTCCAATCCTGGATATAAACCTCTCCCAATTATGGGTGACTGCCACACTGGCCAGTTGGATTAGTACAGGGCTTTTTTTCGAGCTTCTCCTTTCGCAGTAATATCGTCTTTAAATATCATTTGAAATTTGTTTGTTTGATAATATAATTATATCGAAATGGGGACTTGCAGATTTTGGTTACCACTGATGCAAGAAGGAGAATAGAGTGAATAAGGTTATTTTAGTCTCACTCTTGTATCTTGTACCTTGTAAAGCTTGCTTTTTTCTTGTATGGCGATGACGCAATGTTTTGCTTCAAATAACATAATATTATGGAGCATTGTGTATTAAAATCACTGCATTAAATATAACTTGCCGTACGTAAAGCAAAATTTATTGAAGTATTTTATTACTAGTTATTATCATTTGGCATATATGGACTTTGTCCTTATTCCGGTTCTATTCTAGACTGCCTTTACGATATGATGTTTGATTATTCATTTATCTTCTATTCAAAATATACGTACTTTTTAGCATTGCTTTTTGGAGTTAGACGTAAATCATGGTTTGGAATGGTATTGTAAATATAAATATTATATTTAATTAATATGCGCTTAATCTAAAATTACCTATCAATTTGCTTTATATTATAATTTTTGAATTATGATATTTGTAATTTGTGGTCTTTTTATTTATATAAAAAAATTATTACCACCAATATTAACCTGATATCATTCACGCTACTGATTCGAGTAATTCTTTTTTGTTGTGTTTATGTCAGGATAAAGTTTAAATGAAAGAAAATATTTTAAAATATCACGGGATAAGTCAAATACCTTGTTTGCATTGCATTTTTATTAAAGTATTTTCGAATGATCTCAGACAACTTTGTTTAACGATTTTTATTAACTGTTATTTGTTCCTTTGTCTAGATACTAATCTCATGTTATAATAATAATCTCATGTTAAAAATAAGTTTATTTCCTATTATTCATAGCTTTATTTTATATGTCCTATTAGTTTTAATTGTTATTTTATTCGAATAAAGAAGTAAATATGTAATACACATGCCGTTTTATTTATGTTATAACTGTCGTCGAATTAGGTATTTTACTCCCTGCTTTTGTACAGCCCACACAATAAAAATAAATTTAGACGCTCCAAATGGCTCTTATATTAGGTTAGCAGGCGTTCGTCAGTGATAAAATATTCACACTCGCTCTAAATTAGTCCTATTTTATACTGCACTAAACCTACATTGATTTAAGCACATTATAATTTGTGTATTTGAGCAACTAACGTAAAATGTACCTGTGTCCTGTACTATAAGTCTGACTACAAGCGCTGTAACGCTCTAATAGTGCGCGCGGTGTGGCGGGCGACGAGGTAAAGAAAGCGAAAGAAATAAGAAGAAGTCGAGAGTGAGGGAGATGCCGCTGTAAGCGCTGGCGTCTAAGCTATACAGCTGTAGGGAACTGACCAAATCTGATAGTCAATATTAATGGTAGCTGGCGGAACCTCTCATATAGACCCCCGATATCGGATGCTTTTGACAGACTTTTTTATCCTTTCGAAACCGTGGTACACCTAGTCATACCACTGGTGGTACCACAGTTATAAAAAAATAACCGAAATACCTACCACTGGTGGTACCACAGTTATAGAAAATCCATACATAAAATTTGATCAGTGTCTACCCCGCCTTGCCTGCCCACTTACATACTTGTTATGCAGGACGCGCCGCGCTGGTATCTCTTGTCACAATTGAGCAGTCCGACGGGGGAAGTACCACCGCCCTACAGAAAACCGTGGCTAATAATAGTCTTTCTGTTCTTTCTGTTCCCGTTCAGACGAATTTGTCTCTAACGTCAGCGCACAGAAGCTC
Source organism: Pelosia muscerda (assembly GCA_963691645.1). NCBI lineage: Eukaryota > Metazoa > Arthropoda > Insecta > Lepidoptera > Erebidae > Pelosia > Pelosia muscerda. Next base: position 15,788,352 of record OY829100.1, read on the forward strand.
TCTTAACCTTCCGTCGGCAGCACAAATGTGACGCTCTTGGTGCTGCAAACGTCCATAGGTCACGGTAACCACTTTCTTTCAGGTAGGTATACCATGTGCTTGTCTACCATTGTACTACTTAGGGTAGTAAAAAAAGCATTCATTGCAAATAGTTTTACGTAAACGTCCAACAATATCATAACGATTTCTGTTCAAACAGCGAAGGAGTTCAAACTTACTAGGAACTCATGAAAGTAACAGTGGGTAGATTCATAATACAAAACCATTTTGTGTGTAATATTCAGCACTTAATAGTGAGGATACATCAAAAGTCTCCATTTGTTATTCAAATGAGCGGTAGACAAAGCTCTCAGTGTTATTGTTTTATGAGCATTATATAAACCCAGAATTTAACCTCTGTGCGAATGAAACTTCTTGTGATATAAGGTCCTTGAGTCAGTTTCTATTACGTAGATTGTTAGTCTTCAGTAATGAGAAGTCTTGTTAATATGTCAGTTGGTTTAATTGCGTTCGATATCAAACTGATAATATTGTAGGGGCGGATAAGGTTAACCGCGGGATTAACCTTATAGTGGTAAGAAACCACGTTAGTCGTGTACGATCTACACATTGTTATTGCGTAATACTTACCTACAAATATTAACTGGCCCATTCGCATTATAAGAAAGAGGTAAATGTACCACTAGATGGTCTTAAAAACTATAGTGGCATTTGCGTTTTCTAATCAATTTCTTATCACAGATCGGGAATCTGAATCGTAATGAAGTTTATAGCTCTCCGAGCTACTGAAGATAAAAGATCTCGAAACGACACAAAAACCCAGTTCTCTTTGTTTCGATTCCTTTGTCTGGGACACAGTATGTACCTAATGTATATGTATGTACCGTTATAATGATAACATAGATATATAGGTAGGTACTTACGTCAGGGAAGCGCGTAGGACTCCAAACATTGTTCAGCCATATACTCAGGCTATAAATTGGGCCCCGAGTGTAAATGGAGATTTTCTCCTTGAAATGGGGTCAATGTCATCGTTACCATAGGTTTATGTTCGGCCAAGTGAACCATGGGTATAGATACACTGCGAACGTTACGAGGGCGGTGACTTGGCGATTCGACATATTACGCTGGCCTGTCATTTAGCACGAAAAAGCTCGCATCCCTGATACGGCATGTATTAAATAAGCGAGTAGTGGGCAGGGGGGCTGGGGTCGTCGGGGCGCCCGGTCGAGGGGTTGTAGTACGGGAGGCACTCGGTCTGGCGCGGCGTTGCCTGGGCGACGCGAGATATTGATCTGCGCGCTGTACCACGCGCAGCATCCCTCCCGGCCGCGCTCCCCGCTTGCTCCCGCACCCCCGTGGCCCCGCGCCCTTGATTCTGCCGCTCGACCACCGCCACCATCCCACACCGCCTGCCACCTCCTACAAATACTTATTACATTTCGCACTACATACTCCACGTAATCCGATGAAGAAATTTCGCTTATGCTTTATAATCATACCTAAGCTCTCGGCTCTGATATTTCACACTAACGACCGTGCACACTTTAGGCTTAGATTATATTATGAATAAGTAGAGTGCACAGCGATCAAAATGTATTTATGTTTGAATTTTTGTAACATAATGATATAACTTTCTTAGGTAATATTTTAGTTTCCATTTAAATACTAGCCCTATTTCAAAACCAAAGTACAAATAGATGAATATACTGCGCTACCATATCTCAGTGATACATTGTAATAAAGTATTTACACTTTCTTTAATCGTATGTCTCGTCAGAAAATATTGTATTATATCCACGACTACGATACAGGATATTATATTAATACCAATGATATTGATATTACTACGCAGTTAATCATATCTACCTATCAGAAAGAATAAACAGTGGCAGGTACGAAACACGGCGTTCGGCTTGAGTGCGTAATGTGGCAATTTACGACGAGAGCGGGTGCTGCATGCCGCGCGAACTGAAACCCTCCTTTTTACCGCTTGGAACTCGACTCAGGTATGCGTAGGATTCCGTAATAAATCTTGTTTATGTTCTGTGCAATGCCAAGGCTGACTCAAATATTGAAGTAAAAAGATAGTCCTGGTTAACAGGCTATATTGTAATAACGGTTCGAGGCCTACATTCCATGTAGGTACCTAGCTGTTTGGTAACTTAATTTCGTACAGTCTAATTAGTCGGTAAACCTGGGGTAGGTTCACCAATTATAGTTGCAGTATGCAATGATGGCTGTTTGAACACGACTGGTTTTGCTCACAATGAACAGTTAGATGAATACAGAATAACTAAAGAAAAATATGGCGAGACTGGCACAGAAGAAAATAAACTTTACAGACACCAAAATTATTTTCTTCTGTCTACCAGTCGTCTCCAAACGACCATCATAGCGTGCCGCAACTATAATTAGAGGTCATTTGGGTGACAAGGTTATGCCCTCTTCGATGCTGAACCATATTCCTCGAGATACAGTATAACAAAAAGTAGAACAATGGTGAATAGTCCATATCGTGATATCGTGGATTATTGATTTCATTCAACTTCAACTTTTTTCGGTGCAGGTCGGTCATTAAAATGTTTTGTGAAATGATACAGCGGAACCCCATGCAAAATATGCCGTCTATATCATACTACCTTATATAAAATCAGTCATGTCCAATTCTAAAGCTGTGGGTAGCAAATCTTGTGGGTAGAGTGCCGCTCAATCCGTTGAATGTTAATATTCATTGTTAAAGTTTCATCTTTTATTTCTACCATCTCCCGGTTAGCCGAGGCAGAATTAATAACTTTTATGTACTTCTTTTAAACATTAACTTAACCTCTAAATTTTTAACGTAAAAATTCAACCTTTCCATTATTAAACCTAACCGAATAATCTCGTTTCAGCGTGCTGAGTAGAAACATGCCTGTGGCTTGTCAAATCGATGCTAGCGCGAATGAAATCTGATTGTTGTTAGTGATCCTAATTTCTAGGTAGCTGCGAACGTGTTCCTCTTTACCTACATTATGAAATTGCCAAAATTTTCTTACAGATTCAAGAATTCGTTTTTGTGTATAGCTATTTCATTATTTTTATTTTGTTTGAAAGTCGATATCAAGATTTTACAAGTCTATATAAAATTTATTTTCATTATCCATTTGATAAATTATATTCGATCTTCAAAAACAGTACTTACTTCCTAAATTTTGATTATAAATTTCGTATTACTTTTTTTACAACTGTCACTTTTCAAAAATGTAATAAAAGTTGCTGTTTGCTTAAAGTTGTCTCATTCATCTCACAAGAAAAACCATAAAATTTGGATTTGTCATTCCTAAAAAAATGCAAAAAAGATAGTACTGAAAGTTGGGTTTCCTTCAATGTCTTCAAACAAATCGGTAATTTCATATGTATAGACCTAATATTGCTAGGTATATATATTGCAGTGAACCTTTCTGCATGAGGAATTCATCATGCAAAGATCATTTTTATGCCAGAGTCGAATGAACGGTATTAGATAACATATATCTTCTTTTTTTACAAATAGAGTCTACAATGTATTATAAAAATTCGCGACAGAAAAAAGTTTTCTGATCTAGGTACCTATATCGTCGTATAATTCATTTATCAAGCTTAGTGTCTCCGTTTATTTTTCTCACCTGTACAGCTTGGACATAATATTTGTACATAAAATAACTGCGTATTATCTTTTTCTGGTAGTCGTCGTTTATCTCTCGTTGCCCTGGATACGCCACCCTCATGCTTCACCCTCCAGACAGGTGCCTCCTGTGAGCTCACTGGCTTCATTGTCTAATTTCCACGTTGCCATAGTGATATACGATTTGTATATAAGTACCTGTGAGCCTGCGACCCGGGTGGAGCTCAATATTCCTTCGAGTTGTTATGATGGATTTAAGCAAGTAGGTACTTACATACTTACGTATCAGTAAGTAGGTATATTATTCATCGATCACTTTGTGTAGATTTATTGTGTTGGAAGAATTATGAGAGAGTACTGTCTCATCATATTACTTTTTTTTATATAATAAAATACTCATGAAAATACCAATTGAATTGAGAACCTTCTCCTTTTTGGGAGTCGGTTAAAAAGCAAAAAAACATTCGAGACCATGCCAACCTACGACCTGATTGAAACATTATGCACGCCAATGGTACAGCATGCTAATAGTCGAGGGATATGGTAGCTGAGTGGGAGCGACGACTTGGGCAACCACGCGCAGGGCACACCGTAGCAGCGGCGATAAGACCCATCATGAAGGACTGGCTAGATAGGCCACACGGTAGCCTTTCGTACCAGCTGACGGGTGCTACGGGGATTACCTGCATCGGATCCAGAAGGAGCCAACGTCTGAGTGCCATCACTGTGACGCGAGCGAGGACTCGGGGCTGCTCACGCTGACCGGGTGCCCGGCGTGGGAGACGCCGTGGCGAGTTCTAGTGGCTGCCCTAGGAGTGGGAGTTCTCTCGCTTGCCTCCTTGCTCACGGTGATGGTACGAGGTGCGAGCGCCGACACCTTCTGTGAGCAAGTCATGCTCGAGAATGAGTCGGCGGAACAGGTTCGGAGAAGACTTCGAGCCCGTGCGGCCCGCGATGAGCGAAGGCGACTCGGGCGTCGGAGGTCGCAGAATGACCTCCGTCCTCCGTCCTGGGGGTGACGGATGGCCGCCTGTCTCCTAGCAGAAGCAGGCCGTGGTGGCGGCGCTAAGATGCGCCTCCCCAATTTCAGGGGTTAGACTGGGATACCGTGGTCCCTAAACCTGAATGCGAGGGTGCCAGGGATATGTTGGTTACTATCTTATCTCCGGCAACGAAGGACCCAAAGACGGCGTGCGTTTTAGTCGGTTCGAGTCCGACATAGCCTCCGCAACCAGTTTTAGCGGGGTATCCGTGGGGATTTTTCACACTATAAAAAAAACATGCTAATTCTCGTATGTAAATATAACTGTATAATCTAATATAGGAGGATAATCTCACGTCGAAATATTAACAATACGTGCTGGTTATTTCGCTATTTAGTTCCCTTTAATTCAAACCACTGAATGTAGGTACATTAATTTCAAAGCCTAACTTTTCATTCAAATGAAGTACATTTTCACCCGGTTATCTTGCGGCTGAACTCGAATTAGAACTAGCTGAATTAAAGTGCATGCATAGCGAACATTATAATTATCACAGAAGGCGTCGGTGGTTTTAAATACATATTAATTTTTTCACGAAACGAGAGAAAACGAATACGCAAGTGTGTCCAAGCGCTCTACCCCTAAGCAATGAAGATTTAATTAAAATGCAGCACTTAGGTGTCCGTGGCTTTCACCTACTCGTACCACCCCATGTCTGCTTACATTTTGTATCACCCTTACACCCAGCTTTTTAATTAAATGATAAATACATGTACCTACTCCATAGCATTAACTCCATGCCGTTTTTATGCAGATTCATTTTAAGCATATCTAATTTTAAATAGAAATTCATTTTATAAATCTGTTTAATTATTAAAGTGATGTCTGGCAAAGTCGGGCTGTCTGATCCGATAAAAGCCGATGGTTGCCGCATCTGTATTTAAACGAGCTATTTTAGGTTACATGTAACTATAGCACTGATCGATATCAGTGCACAAAGCTCAAAGCCAATCGCTTATTGGGATTGGAAGCGAAGGCTTTACAGCCTTTCGGGTGGCTGCGGCTACTCTAGTTCCAATTTTAATGTTATTTAACGGAAGAGAATTAATTCCCAGTGGGCTCACTGTGACTGCCGCCGCGCCGACTGCTAGTTCAAACACCCGTTTCAACGATCCAATTTCAAATAAATATTACTTTTTAATTGTGCAATGAGAGTTGTGGTTGATCCACTGTAATTAAAAAGCTCGTTCAGTTGGCAAATTGTACTGTAATCGTGGTTACTGTTGTATTTTATATAATTTATACCAATTATATGTGAAGTGGAAATAGCGTTTAATTTATATTTTCCATATTACTTTGTAGCTTGTTCCAATATTGTACGAATACATCGCTGACAATCAAATGAAGCTTCGTTAACGATAGGATGAAATTATTGAATACATCAAATGAAAATGAATGTATTTCACGTAACAATAAATTCAGGAAAAGTCCTTTGATGTCAGCTTTTCAATTTTCGGCTCCGGCATGGTTCGATAACTTCCATTGAAACGATATGTAAAAAAAGTCTACCTTATATATGCTATATTTGGTATATACCTACATATATTTAGTATATTTCACACCTAAGGTCTTCAGAACCCAAGCTACCCTCACTTGCTCCGCATTAGGCTTTACTTATTTACTTCCATGCTCAAGCTGACGAAATAAACCCAATTAAAAAAGTATATTAGTAAGATTTATGATCCTCATTTGCCTGTGTTATCTGATTACGTCGTAAACAATGTGTTCTTTTTTTTCATTCATTTTTCATTGTCGCCCTCAGAAGCTGTGATGTATCATGTGCGATGTCATCAGTCAATGTCGTTGAAGGTTTCATGTCATTTGCGACTTACTGTTACATTTTATGTACAGGTGATAGATGCTTGATTTTTTCAGTACTTAGGCCCTACCATTTGCTAATAGCAACGCGTGTTGCAAGCATTCATAGAAATTGAAACTTCCTACAGAAGAGTCGTAGACTTGTTGTGATAGCAGAAGTTCAATAAATTCAAAAGCTAAAAGCTACAAAAACATTTACTGGATTTCTGAACGGAAATAGTTGGTACGAAACTCGTACTGGTGTCTGTGTACGTAGTTTGTTTCACAGTTGTCAATAGTTAGTTCAGCTCGTGAATCTGTTCAAGGCGGGGACTCATTACATTGCAAACTCCCAGCTAGAAATTGTACGAAGCTGTATACATAGGTACCTACGCTTTGCTGACAGCGTCGGACACGGTTCTAATTAGTGCGTTTAATTAAAAAATACATAGTCATAGCTATTTAGTAACGTGTAAGTTCGTTGCTGGATTAACTTTACTAGATGTTTTGATTTTATAATATTGTTCTATTTATTTTACCTGATTGTATGTTTAGGAAAAAAAATGGTTACTTGTGGCAATGGCAATGCCAGCAACCTTATTTTTTTTTCAGTAAATGCGATCAGCTAACGGCAATTTTTGTAACTCTTATGCCATGCCAGTGTTACACAGATGATACTACAAAAATTGCGCTATGTCTATATACTGATTGTCATTTATCAATATTATATAGCTGAAGGGAATCCTTTGTTAACTTTAAAAGGTATCACCGCTTCATTGTGAAATACTGTTTTACCTTGATCAGTAGGTACTCTAAGTTGGTCACAGAATGACCTCCGTCCTCCATGAGTGCAGGCCTGGGGGTGACGACTGGAGTCGCCTATCACCCTAGCAGAAGCAGGCCGCGTAGGCTGCGCAAATTGCGCCTCCCTACATCCGGGGGCTAGATGGGGACACCATAGTTCCCACATTAGGGGAAGGGGGTCATCTTAAAGAGTCCCTGGGTCTGCCGGGGTGCGAGAGATATATGTCTTGTATAATCTTACCACTGGTAATCAAAGACCCATAGACGGCGTGCGTTTTATTCGGTTCGAGTCCGACATAATCACCTCCGTCGACTTTGGTGGGGGTGGTAGCCGTGGGGATTCTGCGCACAAAAAAAATCCTCTAAGTTTATGTGAAGCTGCTTTGATGAAGATATTCAATGCAGATTTTGCAGTGAACATTCATTTCAAGCATGAGATTATTGTCTTGTAGTAGTAAAGATGTGTACCTACTGAAGAGTTGAGAGAGAACGGACTGAAAGGATACATTTGCATAAACACAGGCATGTTTGTTTTTTCTCAGTATTGAACTTGTTTGGGAAAAGTGAGTGAGGAATCGGTTGAGCTCAATGGCAAGTCACTCTTTGATTTGATAGAGTTCTTCTTACATAAATAGTCAAAAAGAATCTATTCATACCCCTGTTAGCCGAGAGATGTGTACTAGATTTCCGGTACTAAGTCCAACTTGGCAATTTTTATACGACTCATTTAGGTATCATACAGCTCCGTAAGCTTCTGATCATATTTGATTTTGATTAGACAGAGTTGCGGATTGGATATAGTGAAGATTTATGCCGGCACACGGCACCACTTCAAAATAATCCCGAGTGGGTGAAATAACCCTACCCCCTTTGTTTCTCCACTGAGTCCTACTAATTAGAAGGATACCCAGTATCACAGAGTAATCCAAAACGAAGGCGACTACCACCTCGCATAACTCCTCCCCTAAGAAAAAACGAGAGGCGTTGCCTTCCGTTGCCTAAGGTGCAATACGAGGAAGTGTTTAAGCTCAGCACCCCACAATTAACATTACCCAGCAAACTAAATTATACTTTTAACTACGCACATCGCTTTTAAACTTTATGAATATTATTTCACCATCATTGGATTACAATTGTTATAAGCTTGGTACAATTTCGTCATCTCATCGCTTAACGTGTGAATCATTGTTTAATTGAGGGGTCGGGGGAGGGCGCGGGCGAAGCGGGTGCGCATCGATCGTCTCGCGTCACCATGGCAACGCTCCCGCGCCCGCACCCCGCCACCCGATTCATTTGTAATCATTTGTTTCGCGGTCGTCGAATAATGGTGGTCGTCAAACGGTGCGAATTTGATTGATCACCTAGGTATGTAGGTAGATACACTTATGCAATTGTCATTTATCATATTATGTAGCAAAAGGGAGCCCTTTGTTGACTTTGGTGAATGTGGAAAATATACAAAAAATTAAATTGTAAAATACATTACCCTCGCTAACGTAGTCGGGTGAAAAGACCTATACCATATAATCACTATCGTCAAACGAGTACCAATCCATCACCAGTCTCCGGGACCGCTAGGCAACTTCTCGCTTCCATGATTTAAACCTGATAGAAAACAGTTTCTGTAGCTTAGAAAACACCTGGAGAATCACTTACACGTCACCAATTCTAAGGAAACTAGTATAATGGAGAACATGATGTCGTTATTATTTCGAAATATCGTCGGTCGTTACATTATAAAATTGCCGTTTTGTTTGAAGAAATTGGAGGAAACCCAATTTTTAGTACTAACATTTTTGTATTTTTTTATTTAGCTATGACTTATCCAAGTTTTATGATTTTTTTGTGGATACTATTTAGGAAGTACTGGATTTAGAAGATCGAATTTAATTTATCAAGCGGCCAATAAACAAAAATATAATACAGAATTGTAAAATATTTTAATTAACGTTCAAATAAAATAGAAATAATGAAAATAGCTATAAAATGACAGGAATAACGAACTCATGAATCTGTAAGAAAATTTTGGCAATTTCATATTATTTATGTGGTAGCGGAGAAAGATCTATAATAATATAGGGACATAAGATACGACAAACGGAAAAATACGCAAACGACATCACTGCGAGAGGATTGCCTGGCAAGCGTGGAAACAATAGACCAAAGCTTACCAACATTGAGAGACGCCTATGTGCAGCAGCGGACTGCAATAAGCCAATAATTGAACCAATCTAGACACTAAAAATTCATCATCATCCCAGCGTTAGTCCCGGTCGCATCCGAAGACTTCGCCTCGGAGTCCGTAGTCCGCTTTCCGGTTTTTTCTCTTTCACTTTGCACGGTCTTGCGCATCCATGATGGTGAGCCCATTAGACACCAAGAATTTTCTATATAATTGATGGGGTCACTTCACACCACAACCTTGATCTTCAGAGTAGTTATGTTGTACTGTGACTAAAACCATACGCCTCTAGGGATTAAAGTTCTAGTACGTACCTTCTTCTTACAGTCCCGGGTCCTTTAAGCGGGGCGTGAAAAAGCATCTAACATAAATAAAAAAAACGGGCTGAATACGATTAATATCAGATGGGTTAATTGTGTAACCAGTTGGTTCAAACTTATATAACCGGGATAATATTATTGTGAACCTCTATTTGTGTAAATTAACTATGTTATTAACTAGCTGTTGCTCTCGGCTCCACTCTTGTGAAATTCTGAACTGGGTCCTGGAACCCTATTCTCGAAAGAAAAAGAAGCCTATGTAGCATTACGGACTATATTCTATCGTTGTAGTTTCACCTCAACATAATGAATGAGCCAAACACGAAGATAACCCAATAATGGCATGAAAGAAAAAAATATTTTATTATAACCACGGAGGACCGAACTATATTCTCCATGATTATAACTTAATATTCTACCTGTGACTGTTACTTGAATGAAAACTTAAGAGGAGCCTCCCGCAATCTACATTGTTATCTAGGTATAATACAACGCGATATGTATAATAGCGCGATATGTATAATAGCGCGATATGTATAATAGCGCGATATGTATAATAACGCGATATGTATAATAGCGCGATATGTATAATAGCGCTGTAGGAAGGGCGTTACGCTCCTTGGTTTAAACGTGGTTTAAAGCATAAAAATAGCATAGTAAAGTGATAAAAATCATATTGAGATATCAGGATAGCATAAACTAAAATTATTGGATATTTACCTCTTGCATATTAAAGAAGAATAATATTACTCAACACATTTTCTGTCACTTGTCAGTTAACACTCATTGAAAGAACACAATTATTGATTCATGATAAAACGTTTACATTTACTAGAGACTGGCAAAATTGCGGCTATCCTGCTGCAGAAGCCATTTTAAGAAAAGAAGAAGAAGAAGAATTGATTCATTTCTTATAACCAATTTTCTTTTATTTTTTATTATCAAGTATCACGTGAATAAAATAAATAAATAAATAAAACTTTTTGAAATTTGAATAGTTTATTATTGTAACTTTTTGTGACTGACTTAAATGATAGTCAATACTTCTTGTGTCGTGATAACTAGTGCACTCCTTATTATTATATAAAGTACACTTAACACAAGATTAGAAGAGTAGAATCACCGCGTCGCTGAAAGTGGACCACGGTAAGTGATAATCAAAATATATCCCATGTATTTTCTTCACGGTACATACGCCACGTAGGTAATATTACCAGGCACGCAGCGGAGCTTAGAGGTTTTTCAGATGCAACAGTGTTGTGATTTACCCCTTTTTCTAATTATATTGAATAACTTAAGTGATTTTCAAATTTTATATTTTTTAAATTTCTTTTCTTTTTTTACTATTTGGACTTTGGTCAGTGCATATACCTTCGTTATTAGGTATATGTGGTGACCCTTAAATATAATCACACCTTTCTGTAACACGCTTTATATGACAAAACTTCATCCCGCGTACGCTCAAGCTATGGATTGAACCCCCTGTTGTGGTTTTTCCTAGCAACTGCTATATAAAGTTCTTCAAGACGGGCACTAGAAAAGGTTTCTTTAGGACAGCACGAATTTATGGTCGTGTTGCATTCGTCCATAGGCCAGTAACCACTATACATTAAGTGGGCTGTGTATTGTCTGCCATTTAAATGGTATAAATAAAAACTAAATATATTCAAACTAATACAGGGACGACCCCGTATTCAATCTGGCTAAAATACATAGCTATTTTAAACTTCAATTTTATTAAACCGGGCCACAAAGCCACTAAGTGCTGGCGCACAGATTTGCCATTACTCAAATTAGATTTGGACTGATAACTATTGGCATTTGCATTGCTGTATCGTATCGTATTGTGTATTGCAATGTGTTGAATGAAAATCTAAATACTATCAACAAAATTCATGAAGTAATATATTATTTTGTCTGTTACGAATCCGTCCGCACGAACTTAGATCTGTTTAATTTGGATTGAGATAGATAGATAACTCTTTAATGTACACCAAAACCAACACAAAAACACCAAGGACAAGTAGTGAGAGTTACAGTTGTTCTAAATGGGTGACCTTAACTCGATCACTTCCAGGCAGCCTTGATTTACTTATTTCTTCTTAGAAGGTATCAGTTAGGGTCCGTATTTATTAAAAAAAAAAATTAAAAGCTTGACCTAAGTCTTTGCATATGAAACAGTGATTTAATAACAATGGCTTAGCTAGTAAATAAATATAAAAAAATTAGGTAGATTTTATATTCATCGTAACGAGGTACCTATTCTATTCGTTGCGTACCTACTATTTTTATGTTAGCTGCCAGTAGTTGTAGATTTACATGTATTTAATTTCCGTGAAACTAATGAAACGTTGAACCGAGCATGAATCTACAAGTGCTACGAACTACGGCGTAGCAAATGTGTAGCAGCTTGTACAGTCTGCTGGATGGAATCGGTACGGTACATTTTCATAGAATATTATAATAGAACATTTTATTATTTGTAAATTAGCTCTTGTTCTCTTTTTGTGTTTATTTTTTCTAGCGACTATAATATGGGATTATTCAAGAAGGACTGTTAAATGTTCTTACATGGTCGGCAGCACGGGTGTGAGGTGACGCATTTGGTATTACACGTTCATTGACCGCGGTAACCACTTACTATAAGGTGGACCGTGTATTAGTCTACCACCTAAGTATTGTTTTTTTGTTTTGCTACAGTGCTGACACTGACAATATCAGACACTCAGCCTTCTAATATTTGGGAAAATGTTCGAATGTTTTTTATTAAATCACATATTACAATTGCAAGGATAAGTGGACAATTTAAATAGAATGGGACCAGACGGTCCCATTATTTTTATCTTAATCCATACTGCTTAAATACGGCCCAGTTAAAGTCTGGAATATTTTATCCCTGGAATAGGTTTCCATAGCTTGTGGTAACAGGATTAGAATCTCTAATAAATGGGGTCGCAGGCAAGAGCTAGTGTTTGTTTATTAACCAACTTATACTTACAGCTAACTAGCAACGTAAAGGTGCGTCATGACATGAAAAGCAGACCGGACAGCAAGACAAAACATTGCATGTGGACGTAACAACTTGTACCACATGGGCCCACAAACTAGAGTTGTGCTGACACGGCCACCAGTCGGTCGATGATTTCATTTAAGCTCAGCTATCACGCAGCTGAATATGCGACGGACACGCACATCTGACACGTTCATGGCAAAATGTTACGTAAATGTAGACACGGCATAAGTGATAGGTCACATACATTAAAATCTAAGTAAATTATATAATTATTCATGTCATTTCTTTTCCATTTTTTAATTATACTAAATAGTAGGTTATTCTCTTACATATTGAAACTTCTTTCCAATTAAGAACTTGAAATGATTGAGCGATTAACGTTGTTACAAAGTTAATTGAGCCTCAAATTTGATTGATGGTAAAAGTTAGACATGGCGCATGTATTTTCTTCAAATTTTACAATAATTATAAATTGAAAGTTAAGATCTCAATATTTTAACACCATTTAGGAGGGAAACAAGCTCACACACCTGATGAAAAGTGGTCTCTGTAGCCTATGGACGTTTGGAACACCAGAGGCGTCTCACCCGTGCTGCCTACCCCTTAGAAACATTTTAATGCCTTTCTTGAAGAACCCCTTATTGTAGTCGCTAGTCGCGCCTTTTCCATAGCCATGGGCAACAGTTTCTAAACTATGACCTTATGAAAGGACTGATTTAGGTACCAACTACATTTTATACCATTTAGGTGGCACACAAGCACGCAGCCCACCTGATGGGAAGTGGTTACCGTGGCCTATGGACGTTTACTGCACCAGGTGCGTCACATTCGGGCTGCCGACCATATAGAGAAGAGGGGGGAAGGGGAGGGGAGTAAGTTAATAGAGTATCTGTGCTGTCAGTACAGGAGACAAAGAAGGATTTCTGGGTGAGAAACCTCTCCAGTGCGCTCTGGATACCTACCAAAATTATAATTCACATCCATTATTTACTTTTCCAAGTATACGCTTTTCTAGACGACTCTTTTGATGTTTATTTTATACACATTTACATAGCGAAACCCGATAACTAATGTAATTTAACATCAAACGACAGTACACGGTAAAATAGCAAAAGGAAATATAATTACGTGAAAAAATATGGTACTTCAAAGACCTTTTCCAATTATGGCGTCGATACCGAACAACAAAAGAGCTATGAAGTATAAAACATGGTATAAATTGGAGCGCGTCGGGAGAGGATCTGCCCCGGCCAAGTGTTGGGTTTTCTCAAATAATTTTAATAGATGTCCGGACGAGCGCGGCCCGGTGGGTGGCGGCCGCCGCGGGTGGGGAGAACACCCGCGAAATGAGATTTCCTTTGAGCCAGAGAACCGCTGACCGCGACACCCAGCTCCGTTTGAATCATGTCCCTCATATATCATGCAACGCAACATGTAATGTGGACCAACTTGTACGTGCTGCGTATTTTTACATAAGATTTATGTTCATGTGAGTACGTAAAAATCGACCAACGTTTTTCTTTTCTTTGTGTTAATAATAGTTGATACTTAATAGGTATCTTACTTGCTATTATCATAAATACGAAAATTTTATTGGCTAGATGGATGAACGGATGGATGAATAATGTTTTAATCATGCAGAACATTGATATTCAGCTGAAGGGGAAATCACAAGAAAGAGGGTCACGATTACAGATATAAATAATAGAAAGAAAGAAAGAAAGAAAATATACTTTATTTAGCCTTTTTCAGCACAAATATAAGCACAAATAACAACATTAAAATTAAAAATATACAAAAAGAATATGCTAAATACGTCGTGCACATCTTTGCTGCAGAAGGAAAAAAGGAAAAATGCCAAGCAATAATGCCATAATGGTGTTACACAGATCATTTTTGATAGGAAAGGATCTGTGACTGTAGAAAGAAAAAACAGTGGCAATGAACCACTTGTTAGTGGATGGAGTTGGTTGTACCCCACCACTCCTTAACCCGTGTAATTCTAAATAGGACTGGAGAGTGCAGGACTAGCTGCAAGAGCTCATCGAAACACTTGTCACGGTATAGGCGATATAATATTGCCAAAGAAGCAATGTCCCTACGCAACTGCAAGTTACGTATGTACCTGAAATCGCCTGTAAAATGCTTACTATTTTGCTGAATAGATTCCATAAACACACCTGCAACAACGTGTCGTTTATTTTTTTTAATTTGCGCCTATACATCACGAATCGTATCAAAAGTAGCAGATAACATATGAAATAAGATATGATATAATATATGCTACGGTCAGTTGACAGTAGCAAACTCAGTTGAGTTTAGGCATGAACGAACGGTATATCAAGATACATATGTCAAGTGGAATTGTTATTAGGTCCCAGGAGAAGTAAATTAAATGTTAATATATGAAAGAGATTGTGACGTGTGAGAGCTTACGGAAAATATTGAGTGAGTGACACATTAAAATTACAGGACAAATCTTAGAAGAAGCAATATAATATCTCTTTATTGTACACAAAAAGATGATATGGGTTTTGTGGTTAAGTAATAATTGAGTAGATTAAGGCCGTTCTTATATTACTCAACTAGATGAAAACCGCTGTTTCGTCAACTCCAATTTTGCGAATCTCGGCTCTGACTGAGTGGCACCGTGACTTGGCAACTCCAGTCGACAACTGGAGTTTCATTTGAGCTGCTTAAAGTAAGAAGAGGAATGTAAGAAGTAATATATTGCTAGGCTAATAGTAATATATTGCTAGGCCTCTACGTCATTAGGTAGGTTAGACTAGGTCATTTTCTTAACACAGTCATGAGACCATTCCTTCACGCACCGGTTTCGCTATGCGTCATTCTCAAACCTTGGTGGAACTTATTGTTATACATTATTGATAACACACTTCTCTACTATCTTTATTATTATGTCTAGCCGGTTTCGCCTTGCGGCATTTTCAAACCGTTATCAATAAATGTATAACAATAAGTTATACCAAATGCTATCAATCAATAGTATAGAATAACAATCCAGTTAATGATCAGTCTAGAGATAGTAACGAAGTATGTAAAGAATGGTAGACTTCTATCTGCTTTGCCTACGACGAAGGAAGATTTTGACAGAAGGTTGGATTGATGCCGTGAAGTACACAACAGTATAAGATCACTCCCTTAATGTCTTTGACATCATTTCACTCCGTGAATAGATCCCTTGCAAGTCCAATTGCTATGTAAATTTTTTTAAAAGTAATTTCAAATCAAACTTTAATTGCCCCAAGACGGTTGTACAGAAGAATTCCAAATGATTCAGACGCGGCTTCGTAGCTCAGCGGTTATTGCATTTCCCTTGTAAGGGAAAGTTTCACTTTTCTGATTTATATTTGAGTCAAATTACTTCCAGTTAATTCGAAGTAGTTGAATTCTTTACACGACACCGTGAACTTTATTATTATAACTCTCATTACTACCACATAAATTAAACAGAACATAAACTTAATTATACTAAAGCCAAGAAATGTTTCTCCATATTTCCAACTATAATTTACTGCAATGAATGCTACTCAGAGGTACTTTGTAAGCCGTACTTAGCGCTCTCTGATTCCTCAAAAAAGTAATAACGCAGCTACAATACAACGGGTAACCCCTTTTTGTGTTAGGGGAAAAATTCGGACGTGTACGAAATAAAAAGCACGCTAAGAGCTTTTCATAGAAGCCAATGTACTGTTAAAAATTGGGGGAGAGAGTTCTCGGCCGGCGTCCTCTTGATTTTAATTTCATCGTGGGACAAAACGAGCAAGCGCCGAGCTTTATTGTGGAAGCGCCTAAAGCGCTTGGCGAAACACTGACTCGCCTACACTAGGCCTTCTCCACCCCCGCCTCCGTGAGCGATGCAGCAAAATATTACTGTGTAGAGCTTCTATTGTGCTCCGTGAATATTGCTTCCGACTTGAGATTTTGTAACGGAAGCATTAATTTACAATGCATATCAGAAGATAAAAGATACCTTATGACACAATACATTAAGAATGTGTAAAATAAATCATGATATAATTTTATCGAAATTAGCTGGTATAAGACTCTTTATTAGGCCTTCCCGAAGAGCAAAACCTATGCTCGGGCCCTCCATGAGTAAAGACGCTGCCGGGAAACAAATGACTACACCACGATGGCAACTCAAAAAGGCCGTCGAACCGACAGAAGAAGATTTTTAACATAAAGTTAATTTTACGAGTGTAAAAAGAGATACAATCTCCTTATGACCGCGTTACCGAATTTAATAGGTCAGTTTAGTTTAATTTAATTTATATTCTTAACATATTTTGGTATCATTTGTACCATCAATGGTACTAGTGGGATACTTCAGTACCATTTGTACCATCAATGGTACAGTCTAATGGTACTGGTGGTCCGGCGGGGTAGTGACTTGGGACTTGATGTAGAAGCATTGACGTCACTGCAATATCTATTTTTATCAAAGTTGATAATGGTTTATAAAAAAGTTTTTTGTTAATTTACTCACTTCTTTGTGTATATATATGTTTGTTACTCGCACACTTTCTTCCTCTAAAGTTAGTTGTATGGTTGTTACATATATAGATTTTATTAATATACCCACGGAAGACAATATATATATATATATATATATGATTTAATAATATAAACCTCAAGTAAATTTAGCTTGTGTAATTTTGGTTTGAGACTGATAATACTAATTAGAGACAGAAGCTTATTTCTCTACGCATTAAATGTTACATACCGTTAGAAAATGAGCCTTTCCAAAGTGGTTGCATTTTCTGTTTCTCACATCTGGCTTTAATAATATTGTTTAATTTAAGTTTATTTATTTTATTTTATTTATTTATTTATTGCGTTCCATAATGTGACATAATAATACAGTTGTTCGGTATAAAAAAGGTTACAATTATGGACCCTGTCGGGCACAGCATTGTATTTGGAGAGAGGAAGTTATTGTTTGACTGGAATTTCTGACTGTCTGAGATTCGAATTCCTAAGAAGTTGAAAGAAATGTCTAAGTTTTACATTCAAAATCAGAATTGGAATACTTTAGTTAATGTTTCTAATATAAAACTCGGAGTCTACATGAAAATTTGTATATTATTTTTATAACGAAACAGCCAGAATGTCTACAAAGCGGTATTCTAAACACCCACACGTCCTAGTTCGCAAAGCCCACGTTCATAAACTGTATTAACATAACCATTTCACGAGGACATTCTGTTTAGCCCACACGTTAAGTTTAAGCCTTCATAATACTCTCACTGGTTATCTGGCCCTTTGTTTTTATTTAAAGTTATACTTTTAAAGGCATATATATATTGCATCTTTGTACATTTCATATTTTAATTGCACTACGAGCACAAAGTTATTATTACTAGTGTCAATAGAGCAACAGTCTCTTCATTACCGCGTTACACTTTTTCTGACAGCCGGCTATTTCCGACATGTTGATAGGTTAGGTTGACTGTGTGCTTGTCAACCTAAGCCTTCAGGAGCATACACTCGTGCCGATGCATATTCCGTGAAGGGGAAGGGGGAGGCGGAGGATAGGTTGAAGGTTGAGAGAGTTTCTATGCTGACAATGCAGAAGACAAAGCAGGGTTACATACCACCGCAGAACAGTGTCAAATTAAGCCTTCGGTGTACCCAATGACAACACAATATTATACCTCTCCACTGAGCTCTGGTTATTCTACTCACCGCCGCCGGTAACACAGCACAAGGTTATTATTAGCCGCGATATTCTGTAGAGCGAAGGTACTTCAACAGTCATGTACTACCTTTATACAGCGTCTTCACTTGAATTATCTTTTCCCATTTTGTTAAAATCACAAACATAATACCATTGACAAAGTTTAAGGGTTTATTGAATTTCAACAATATCTCATTGCATTATTCAGTATAAAATCCTTTGTTTCCGGGTCTCGCAAAGCTTCGTGGCTAAAATTACTGACGGCAAAGTTTCTGTTATATTTAATTTTCTTGAAATATCTGTACCATAGTTGGCAAACAATCCGGGAATATCGACTGAAGTGAAAAGTTCACCAATACGTAAATATACTTATATACAGAAGTATCACATATGAATTGTCATAATTTGTCAAAGGAGGTGTATGCAACGGTGTAACAAGTTCAATAGCATTGTATTTTTTTAATAGTATTAGTAACGTATAAGTGTGTCAGTAGTACCATCAACTGACATAAAGGGGTTTTTTCCTATCGCAAAAATGTTCTACAAAAATGGGCAACGTGCCTGAAGGGGCTTTCTCTTTAAAATCTTAGGGAGCACGATCAATCAATTAATTACGTCTACTTTACAGCTTGCGGGAAAAATAATATTATTTCACTCAAAAACAAATGCTTATTTTTGCCTCGCGTTCTACTAATATTACATTATATAATCCTTATTCCTCTTCCTTCTCTCATCATTGTTTATGAAAACAGCTCCATTATTCTTAAACAGAGGAATCGTTTATATTGAACTATCTCGATAATTAATGATAAAAGTAATGGGTTCTAAATTCCAAATTACTATGATACCAATAAATTTATATCTCCTCATCAATGCTAAACATCTTTAGGTAGGTATATGACTATAAACAATAGCAGACAAATCCAATTGAATACGAGATTAACAGAATAGCACTCTATAAATAAACATTTCGAATATTAATTGGTGATCGAAACGTATCAAATTGAATAGCACCACTCCAACAAACACTGGACGTACCCTTATAATCCGTTGTCGGCTTTGCGCAGACAGACAGGGGGGTGGTGTTTTGAAACGGAAAGCAATTAGTGGGCAATGCCTCCCCGTGAGTGTACATTTTTGCATGAACTATAACTAATATTGCAATCAAGCAATCCCCGGACGCTATTTACGGCGAACCAGGGAGGCTGTGGTACCTCCTCCCACCCGAGCGCTCGCCCAACACACACCCACGCTGCCTGTCACAGAGAGAGCCATTAGAGCCTGTATCGAAGAGGGATCCACTCAATCACACCGGACGTCCGTCAACTTTTGTATGTGTCTATCGGACAGCCTCCGCCGCATCGCCGCCGGTCCTCATCGTATTACCGATCCCCCTCTGGCATACCGACTTTGACTAATTTGAGATATTAAATTTCCGAACATCTCTATGCTGCTATAATAATTACAGAGGGAAACCTTTTCAAAGGGGACTAAAACCTTCAGAGGAATTAAAATTAACTAGTACGTTTTTTGATTTATAAGTGAGAGACAAAACAGCGGTGTTGCTTTAAAAACGATTCTGTCATGAAACAATGTATTATAGATACGACAGGGGAAAAGAAACAATACGATGGTAATTTTATCTGTTTTGAAACTGCTAGTCACGTCTCACCTTAACGGCGCTGTTTACAAAGTTACGAATAAAAACAAGTGAGCATGTTAAATGTAACTTTTTCGTACGTACATTAGACGAGAGTGGAGAAAAGTTATTCGGTGCTCGGTATCCGGTGGCTTAACCAGCTGAGTTGGAAGTTACAACCGAGCGAAAGCTCGTTCCACGACAACTTTAGTGCACGTTTTATATTATGTACCACGTTACGTGGCACCTGACACCGCTTGGATCTTTACACAAAGAACTTCCGCGTAGCCGGAGAGAGCCAACATTCATATATAATAGCATTCGGAAAGTAAGTAGGTATGTTTTGCAAGATACTGTACATCACTAACGCTATTCCTGTACATAAAACTTTTAAAAATTTATGTTACATGTTGGTAAGTTTAGAACTTAGAAGTTTTGGAAAACAAGGTAGTTTCAAATAGAAGTATAAAGTTAAAACTTACGTATGTATTGTAGAAACATCTTTATTTAACAATGACTTCAATTAAAATGGAGACTAAAATTATATCGTTAATGTAACGTTACATAATTGTACCGAATCATAGTGATATATATACAAGGAGGAGGAAGTGGGCAAACTTTTCTCTCCGGGTTGCAAATTTAAGACTGCAATCGCTCCTGAAAAAAACAAATTACCAATCAAAATACCTACGCCCTACATAATACCGTTGTGTATATTCTAATTAGTTTATGTACTGAAAAATATTGTACTAATAATAAAAGTAGTAAAAGTTTCATTTTAAACTTGAAACATTGTACGTGGGAAATGAATACAGTTTTAGCAAAAATTTTCAAACTCATATGACAGATCGTAAAATGTATGTAGAATTCATGCAGAGGTTTCCACGCGAACAATTTTAGCATTTCAGTGATTTTCCGCAGCGTGTCAGCACCAGCAAGAAACTGACGGGTGCGCTACGAGCTATATTATTAAGCAAAACGTCTCTATTAGTATGTGGCTACGAATTACGCGGAATAACGCTGTATTTCCTACTAGCGTTTGACATAGATAAAATATTCTATATTGTATACCAAAGTTCTGGAAATTATATCTCTTTATTTAATTGATTTGTTGTTAAATTATTTATTATTATTGTTATTATTTTTCATGAAATTGATTTAAACGCCCACGTTTTATAACGTTGGCAAATGAAAAATTAAGTAAACTGGCACACGTATATAGGCCACGGTGACTGCTTTCCATCAGGTGGGCCGTGTGCTTGTCTGCCACCTACGTGGTATAAAAAAAAAACTAGGTACCTAATTCGTCATATTTTAGGTACCGCGTAAAATGGGGTGAATAGGGATCGAATTATCTGGTTTACATCGATATATTGATGACATACAAACATAATTAAGGGAGATTTGATAGAATGTATTATTGCTGGACAAGTCCGTACGTGACAATCTCATGGTTTGCGGGGATCGCCAGTCGGGAGCGTGCGGACGCTTTAGATGAAACGCACACGATAGGATTATATGAAGATGAATCCGCCGATAGGAAAAATGATTGAAAACCAATCCAAACAAAATATATGTATTCATGCATACAAATATTTGTACTGAGGGATTAATATTTTTATGTATTTACAGCTAAATGGATGCAAAAATTTAGTTGTGGTCTATTTTACTTCAGGATATCTGCAGGCTAATTGATAACGTTGTTTCTTCTAATAATAATATGTTGGTCGTTATAAGATGATTCATCCCCCGCCCACCCGCGTGAACTTAGGGAGTGCCAGGGCCGTATGAATATTATGTCAAGCTGTAATTCTTTTTATATAATCTTTTTGTCTTTTGAATAATTTACATAGGTTTCAAACAAAACTTCATCTCAAAGATTCCCTGTCCTGGTTATAGTTGGTGTTCGTAGAATATGAATCTCGAGGGTTTAGCCTCGGGACAAGTTCACGAACCTCAGTATTTGCAGTAGGAATATTCATAAAACGAGCTTTTCTGTGCAGTTAAGGTATATGCTAGTATCACGGGATTCAATTTAAAATGGGGGATAATTTTAGAAATGCTGTTTTTGCTTTTGCATAGAACATTTGAAATGATTCTTTGTTGCAAATTACAGCTTACTATACGTTACCGTTTTGTGAAACCTGCAACACGCTAGCATAGACTTGAGTACGTACTATTTTAGAATGATAAAGATCATAGCTATAAAATAATAGATTATTTAGAACTAGATGTAGCCGTCGGGTCCGCCCACCTGAATATCGGTTATCGCGCAGTCAAAGAATTTTTGAAACGGCACAGTAATTTTTGTGTTGATTAATAAGAAACATCCACACACACACACACACACACGCACACAAAATGAAATTTTTTGCTCTTTATAGTATTAATGAAGAAGATCACTGTTTTAATGGCCGCTTCGTGGCCCGTCAGCGCACAAGTTCGTGGGCGACACGATCAATGTACCACCATGAAGCCTCCCTCGAACTGTGCTATACACCAAATAGCTCTGAAATGTTGTACTTCGATGTTATAAACTGAAAGGAATGCGAAACTGTTAACTGAGAGGGATGCGAGTCTGTGCTTTACATGAATATGTTTAGACAATACGGATGGCGAGATTTGCATGCCAATAAGAAAAATGTCTATTTAAAAAAATAACAAAGATCATTTACCGCCGGTTACTAAAAATTAACAAAGCTATTAATTTAACAAGAACGTAAGGGAGGGTAAGGGGTCCCTTCCACCACCTTGGGGACCCAAGCCAACCTCACCTGCCCGTGGTGCCCTCTGCCGACCAACGAACGAGGCTCTGGCTACCCGCCAACCCGCACTGGACCAGCGTGGCGGGTATACGGTCCGAAAACCCCCCAAGATGTTGGTGTGCACCAAACGGCCCCAAGTGCCCGGGGGCTCCAGTCGCAACACTGGCGCGCCTGACGGGCGTCAATCGAGCGCTGGGGCCAGGGGTGCTAAGAATCACCGGGCGGGATCCCTCCGTCAGACGACCAAAGCATGCACAATGGACAACCGATGCAAACGTAGGTTGTCGCTGGTGACACACAACATCTGCACAATGAGGACAGACGAGAAGCTAGCAGAGCTGGAAGAAGAATTGAGCAGGTTGCGCTGGGACATCGTTGGGTTATCCGAAGTCCGAAGAGAGGGAGAGGACACAATAACCCTGAAGTCTGGCAACCTGCTCTACTACCGGGAGGGCGACGAGAAGTCGCAAGGTGGTGTCGGGTTCATCGTCCATAGGTCCCTCATAAACAACATCATATCCATCACGAGTGTGTCGAACAGGGTCGCGTACCTGGTACTCAGAATGTCCAAGAGATACTTGCTGAAGGTCATACAGGTTTACGCACCGACCTCGACACGACCCGATGATGAAGTGGAGGCTATGTATGAGGACATTAGTAGAGCCATACATGCCTCTAAATCACACTTCACTATTGTTATGGGGGACTTCAACGCAAAACTGGGTACGAGAGGTGATAACGAGTTGAGAGTGGGGCAATATGGGTATGGGAGGCGTAACCGAAGGGGTTGGAGGCTGGCCGACTTTCTTGAGAAAGAGCGACTCTTTATGATGAACTCTTTCTTCAAGAAGCCGCCCCACAGGAAATGGACCTGGATGGGCCCCGGAGGTCGTACCAAAAATGAGATTGACTTCATCATGACGACGCATAGACGGATATTCAATGATGTCTCAGTGATCCATAGGGTGAAAACCGGAAGTGATCACCGAATGGTTAGAGGCACATTGAATATTAATGTTAAGCTGGAGAGATCCCGTCTGATGAGGTCTACGCTCCGACCTAGACCTTCCCATATACAGTACCCCGAGAGCTTTCAACTCGAACTTTCGAATCGCTTCTCTTGCCTAGAAAAATGCAGTACAGTGGACGAGATAAATAACAGGTTGGTTGAAGCTGTCCATTCAGTGGGCTCCAAATTCTTCAGGCCCCGTCGAAGAGATAGACCACAGAAGCTCACCGATCACACCCTCAAACTCATGGCCGAACGACGCTCTATGAGGCTGCAGTCTACCAATGACGCTGAAGCACATCGGCAGCTCAATAGACGTATCCAGCAGTCTTTGCGACACGACATCCGTGCCTTTAATACTCAATGTATTAAAGAAACGATTGAGCGAAATAAAGGCTCCAAAGTGTTCGCAAGAGACTTGTCTATTGGGCAGAGCCAGTTGACAAAGCTGAAGAGGAAGGACGGCAGTGTCGCGTCGACTAAGGCAGATGTTTTGAGGGAGATCGAGGGGTTTTATGGACAGCTTTATACCTCAGTCACTAAGCCTGCTACTGATACGGTTAAAGATCCAAGAGCCAAGCTAACCCGACACTACACCGAGGATATCCCGGACATCAGCCTGTACGAGATTAGGGTGGCCCTCAAGCAGCTTAAAAATAACAAGGCACCAGGAGAAGACGGAATCACTTCGGAACTTCTGAAAGCGGGTGGAACACCAATACTTAAAGTCCTTCAGAGGCTCTTCAACTCCGTCTTATTCGAAGGTACTACGCCGGAAGCATGGAACGGAAGCGTGGTGGTCTTGTTCTTCAAGAAAGGTGACAAAGCCTCTCTTAGGAACTACAGACCCATCTCGCTTCTGAGCCATGTTTATAAGCTGTTTTCGAGGGTTATCACGAATCGTCTCGAACGCAGGTTTGATGACTTCCAGCCGCCCGAACAAGCCGGTTTCCGAAAAGGTTATAGTACCGTAGACCACATTCATACGCTGCGGCAAGTCATACATAAGACTCAGGAGTATAACTTGCCACTATGTTTAGCGTTGGTGGACTACGAGAAAGCCTTTGATTCGATCGAGACATGGGCAGTGCTACAATCTCTCCAGCGGTGTCATGTAGACTACCGGTACATCGAAGTGCTGAAGTGTTTGTATAATAACGCCACCATGTCAGTCCGAGTACAAGATCAGAGCACAGCGGCGATACTGTTGCAGAGGGGAGTGAGACAAGGAGATGTAATATCTCCGAAGCTCTTCACCAATGCAATGGAGGATGCCTTTAAGCTACTGGAATGGAAAGGTCTTGGCATTAATGTTAATGGCGAATACATCACTCACCTTCGTTTTGCCGACGATATCGTGCTCATGGCAGGATCGCTGGAGGATCTAAACACAATGCTCGACGACCTCAACCGAGTCTCTCAACAGGTGGGCCTCAAGATGAATATGGCCAAGACCCAGGTTATGGCGAATGCTCATATTCTAAGGCCCTCCCCAGTGTCAGTTGAAGGCTCGACCCTCGAAGTTGTAGACAAGTACGTCTACCTTGGACAGATGGTCCGATTAGACGGATCAAACTTCGAGGCGGAGGTCAATCGTCGAATAGTTTATAGTTTTTATTTCATAAACAATTTTACATTGTATTGAAATGTTGTAACTTAAAATTAACTTAGCCTAAAGGCGGTAGGAAGGTATATCCAACTCGGCTGGGCAGCGTTCGGGAAGTTACACAGCGTCTTCTCGTCCAAAATACCTCAATGCTTAAAGACAAAAGTCTTTAATCAGTGCGTGTTGCCAGTGATGACCTATGGCGCCGAGACGTGGACCCTCATGGGCCTCATAAGAAAGCTCAAGGTCGCACAGCGGGCTATGGAAAGGGCTATGCTCGGAATCTCTCTGCTAGATCGAATCAGAAATGAGGAGATCCGCAGACGAACGAAAGTGGTCGACATAGCCTACAGGGTTAGCAAGCTGAAGTGGCAGTGGGCGGGGCACGTAGCAAGAAGAACAGATGGCCGTTGGAGCCAAAGGGTTCTTGAATGGAGACCGCGTACCGGTAGACGAAGCGTAGGACGGCCTCCTGCGAGATGGACGGACGACATAGTCAAAGTCGCGGGTACCCATTGGATGCAGACCGCCTCCAACCGGTCGGATTGGAGGTCAATGGGGGAGGCCTATGTTCAGCAGTGGACGTCCTGTGGCTGAAATGATGATGATGATGACTGATTTGACATTGATAAATTAACAAAGCTATTAATTTAACAAGAACGTCAAATCAATTTGGGTTTCTGAAACGATGATCACGCCAATATATAATTGAATAAAAAAATATAAAATGAATAAAATAATATATTATGTATATATTATTATTACATATTATTATTATTATTCTTTATATTTTATATTCAAGAATATAGGTAATAGCGGTTGCCATACGAATCTCCAGGTAAATTTGACAGCTGCTATGTTAACTGACACGATGATCAAATTAAACTATTTAATCATGCTTCTAACAACCCAATTGCTACTTGACAAAAGATTTAACAGTTGATTAGTTAATGTTAGCGTTGATCAGCCTTTCGGAAACTGGGTGTTAGTGTTTTAATGACTGAAAAAGTTAACACGGATATGTTACAGATTTTTTAGATTCAAAGTTGGAAAAAGTATATATCTAGACGGGCCTTCAACGACCAGTCTCTTACAGGGAGAATGAAGAAAATACGACATGTACAGTCAGAGCTCATAAGTGCTTTAGCACATGAAGGCTCAAAATGGTTTAGCGTGCGGCCGGCGCGCTTATATGTGTGTGTAATGTTACTATGCAATACGAGGCGACGCTGGCTTGTCTTAAAAGAAAAAGGTCACAAGTAGCGTTAGAATGTTGACGCTATAGTTGCGTAGGATTGCTACTGCACTTTTGAGTTCTACTGTACATATTGTAATAACACACTCATGTGAAGGTGTAACCATGTAATTTTTGCCGTGTGTGTTACACTTAATATTGGTATATATGCATATCTAGATGCTGAATTAATTCTGTTTGAGAAGGTTATGTAATAGGTCCGTCGCGTGAATACTGATTATAGCCCGGAAGGGGGCTTAAAGTGGATCTCTTCGCCGTGTTTCACGAACGAAGATTGGGATCAGGATGATATCCGGTGCTCTTTAAAATAATACCTATCTAAATAGCTTAACATTGTTGATTACTTAATTATAATTTATGTTCAACATAAAATTAAACCTCTAGAGAATTGAACCGTGTCGTAATTGGATAATACTTTTCTTCCATAATCTTTTTTTTTAAACGATGTAAAGGTATAGCAACCTAAGAAAGAATTCAAATATTAAGTAGGTAAGCAGTCTTAATGGGCGGTGGGGCTTTCTTTTTCTGACTCAGAGCTAAGCGAAATAGTCTTACATAGTATAATAAATACTAAATAACGACGTTCGAATTTCGAAGCAAAAAATATTTATTGCGAATTTAGCAGTAAACGTAGATTTAGAAGAACTAACTGGACAAAGACATTTGTTATTTTTTATTGACGACGCTATTATTACAGTTTTTTGTTGAAGAGCAGTTTTTGTCGAAAGAAGATACATCTCCAGTGAGTCAATAGGTAACCCAAAACTTTAGGTAGGAACTTAAATAATAATACAATCAAAATTTATACTTTGAAAAAAAACACTACTGATATTAACCGTATATTGAGCACTCCCAATAGTACACTCCAAATATCGTGCATAAAATACACAGCAACAAAAATAAATGTATTGCGTATTTGTAATGGAAAAATGACAATAGCCTTTCATTGTACATAACAATATTCTACGTCATAACCTACTAATAGATCGAGCCCGTTATAAATAGTGGCTATTATGAAAGGCTGTCCAATCACGAAACATGTTATATTCAATTAGGTTGTTGTATATTTATTCTATTAATAATTATGTACTTGACCTATTAGTAGTAAAAAAGATCAGGCATGACAAGTTTTTATGGAATTCAAAAGGATTAAAACACTCACAAGGATTCAATTTCATCTTGTACATATAGCAAGACCTAGTTACGTAATAACCCTTTACACTAAGGTTCGTAGAGATACTCGTAGCAAGTGTGATAATCCGACTCGAGAGATGCGCTTAAAATGGAACAATTCCGTAGAACGCTACGTCGTAGCTAGTCCCTAATTACGGAACAGACTGTGGCTCGGAATAAGCAAAAATTTTCATCCTCTACACGTTGCTGGTGGTTTTTGATGTACCTAATTATTATTTTTACCGCGTAGGCTGAGGGTGGGCGAGCTCGGGGGTGAGGCACGCGCGGCTGCTAGCGGGGGGGATACTTGCCAGTGACGTTACGACACGGCTGCGGCGGATAGCTTTTGGTGTTTATCGGATGAACACACGCATTTTACGCTCTACTACTTTGAAGCTGACCAAACAGCCTTTATGAGATATCGCGGTATACTTTCAAGAGAAAAAATAATGGACATTTTGTAAATAAATAAACCTGTATTACTCTAGCTATAAATATGCTTAGTCTATGATGTTAGCGGCAAAAAAATATGGAGTTCGCTTCCAAATAAACTCCATAAAGAGTACAGAGGGAAGAGGCAGTGTATAAGTAAACAGGTATGGGAATAAGGTCCTTGTCATACCAATGTTTATATTTTGCTATATTAAATATGTTCCAGCATAGCTCTGTCATGTATAGGTAGATGGATTTCCCTAAATTATTGTTTAATCTGTTGAATTGAATTTGAGTTGAGTTGAGCACTTTATAAGTTGCTTATTGGCACAGAACATCCAAGAGAACTACGCACGGAAAGGGTACTCCTCCCGCGTGGATATAACTCCCTCATCCCGCCCACCACGCACCCGCGAGTCAATAGGCAGCCTGTGAGAAATGTTTTTCTTTGTTTGAACCAGTGATAGGCTCGTGTTAGATCACTTTGACATCATAGTGAGTGGTGATACAATCTACGTACGGATCTGCGACTATCTCGAAATGCCTCTTGTGATAACTGTGATATACCTCCACATCTCTATAACCCTTTATAATCCGATTTTTTTGCTGGAATTTTTCCAATTGAGTAGTATGGTAGAGTCACCTGCAATAATATGTATACACTTGGGAACCTTGTCACATTAATAAATGACAAGTCAACATTATGACATGAAACGGTAAAATTCGACAAGTTCAATGTGAAAAAGTTCTAAAATGTATACATATTACTGCAGGTACTGACGAACTAGATTGAGGTAAGTTTTATTTCCACCGGCTTTTATTTAAAAAAAAATCACACTCCACTACTAATCCAGAAAGGTACAGTGGGCTCCAAAAGTTCTTGGACAATTTAAAACTTCTTCTTCTGTCAAATCAACGGCATTTTGAGATCTAACAAAAACCTTCATAAGGAATACTAGTTTTGTAAGCGCTAATTATAACGTGTAGAGAGGAAAATAAGACATTCACGCTACCATGCAGAGATATTTTAAGTAACATTAGCTTTACATCGTGCCATCATCGTGCATAGGAGGAGATATATGAAGTGGAGTCAGCTTGCGAAATAACGAAGTCATATGAAACAGACTGTGGTCGGATAACTGTCTGTAGTCTTTCACACTACTGTGTTGCTTGCATTTGTTATGCTTTAACATTGCACCTCCCGAGAGTCGAGAATACCAAAGCATACAAGATTTTTTTGAATGTATGTACCATTGATGTACTGGTAAAGGGAATATTACACACACACACTCATAGCTGTATTGGTGTATATTCATTCACAATGATTCACAATTAGAACAATTAAAAGTAAGGCAAACCTTTAGACAAGGTAACGGCATTTGAGTCCGCTAGTCATCTTCATAATTTCTCACTTTTGTCGAAAGTTTGCACGATGTCGAAAGTGGAATGCCTATAGTTTGATTTCTTATGTGTGTGTTTATTACGTGTCAGGTTTTAACCTCTCAAAAGTGATCTATATTTATCTCTATTTAATAAAAATATTATGTACTCTAAATATAATCTATTATAATCTATATTTTATTATTTACTATGAAAGGTTAGGTACTAGATTAATATAATATTGTTACGTCAGTACTGTTATGCATTCTGTGGTGTTCTTACACATTTTGTACCCATCTCGAATCTCCTACAATGGTAACGATAAATAATAGATTATAACTTTAAACGTTTTCGTCGAAACCAGGGACTATTCAGCTAATGATATACTGAACACGTGACTGTGTCGCAACGTCTTAATTATTTCCCCCATTAAAAACGGCTGTTTCGTCAGTCACGTTGCAAAGGGGGTTATTGTTATAAGGTTTGGAAAATTCATGGATGCTGGTTAGGAGCATGAAAACGTGCTCAGTAGATAAATATAGCTAAAAGGCACTGTTGCAATGCACACCTTACTAATTTTTCAGGACGTATCGTTGAAAAGCGCGTGAGTCATAGAAGATTTTTCCCCGATGACGTGAATAGCTAGTGGGAGTGTGGAAACGTGCGCGGTAGCTAAACTGTGGGTGTAATACACATCTCTAACTACCTTTTCGGGAATACACAGGGGTCAAACTTTACGATGTCAGTTTTACGATGTGTGTTTTGTAGATTGCAGGACCCATGCTTTATCAACTCTACTGAAGAATTACGACTGTAACGTCGAATATTGACTAGAAAATATATTGGGGTAGGGAAACTTATCACTCACCCACGAATTAATATCATTTAATATTAATCCCGACGATAGCAATAGCAAATATATCGCTAATAGTCATAGAAAGGAAAGTCAAACCACACCCCTCAGGTTAAAACCAGCTTCTACAATAAAATTGACGATTATAATATTTGTGGTTTTTCTATTTTATTTCTTGCACACTGTACTTGACGTAGGGGAATAAGGAATTGGTCAAATCCAGAAATGGGCGTCCATAGAAATAGTCATTACAAGAAGTGGTCGAATGCAGAACTATTCAATGCCTAGAAAAAGACTAAAGAAGAAGTGGTCCCTAAATGTCAAACCGAACATACGATATTTTCTCGAGCGGTGGGGGTAGCATTCAGTCATTTTAGGAATTAGTCATTCTGAAAAAGAGAGCATTCGGAGATTCGGGTGTTTTGGTATTTGTGCTTTATGAACCGGAGGGGCGGAGAGGTATAAATACGGCTGGCACATGACTCTCCGACCATTCACTTGATAGTGCTTCTGAAAATACCTTGTGTAGATTGATTTGTGTAGCTGGATATTGCATTCCCTCCCTCTCCCAAAATATTTTTTGTAATGGATTTCCGTCATGTAACGCCCGCTGCAATATCTTATAAAATATTGACTATATCAGCTGCTGCGGTCAGCAGTCGGCTAAGTTTTCGTACCTTTAATAAGTTTTTGTGAGAGCATCGGTGGGTAGTCAGATACACACTGGAAGTATAAGTCCTATTTTCATTGTTCAATCTTTTCATCGACACTAACCAAACAAATATCTACTTTAAACAAATAGCATGTATATTATTATTTTTTATTTGTGTGCTACCAATTCGTGAAGAACACACATTGATAGCAATTTTGCAAGAGTGCTAGCAATTTTATTAAATGTAGCCTCTAAGGGGGTTCCTCTTACAGCTAAATTGATAGTGTTGAGAGTGGGTAGAATTTAGGATTCTACTTATAACTTTACAAACATGTTCCGACGACTTCCCGATCATGCCCGCACGATTTCAAAATGGGTTGGATGTACTATTTTACATCAATTTACTCCAGGAATATTTATACTTCCAGCCATAAAAGTAAATTTCAACATAAAAAATCGTCCATAATGTGACGTTTATATTATTTTGAAGTATCCACAATAGCATTCAATTATTGTGAACGTACGAAGGTAGTGAGCCTAGCTTTTGAGGCAGACTTATTCGCTACAAACTAATAAGATTACTTTTGAGAGGCAAGCTCCCCATCAATAGACAACTTGTGTACGAGGATTTTAGTTCGTTTGAAGTTAAAAGCCATGGTACCGTCAACAGAAACGTATATAATAAACTAATAAATATTATTCATGATCTTAACTAAATTAAGATAATAAAGAGGAAAGATTTGTATTTATGTATGTAAAAATAAACTCAAAAACTTCTTACCATTAGAATGTTACATCCATGAGTTATATAGACTTTTATCGCGATTTTTTTTTCAGGGCACGTGAATTTGACTTCACCCCTGCTTATGGCAAAGTCTCAGTAAAAAGGGTCACCATTATAAACACGTAGAGTGTTAAAACGCTCAGCTTGATGGCCTCATCAGATGCTTCTTCACGCCCCGCTTAAAGGACCCGGGACTGTAGGAAGAAGGAAATAAGTGAGCTGGAATTCCAGGACTTAATGGTACGGCAGATGAATCCGAACCGCTCACACGGGCTTAGAATTTCTTGTGTGAAACCGTAGCGCATTGTGCGAAATGACTTGATAATATGTAATGCCAGACAATGAAGTAGTGATACGGTCCCTATATTTTAATAAAGCAATATTTAAATGGACAAATGTCTAAGTGGCAGCTCAATCGATTCAACAATAAATTAGCCTTATCACAGTCCATTGCTAAACATAGGTGTAATAACCACTGTTTCCACGCTGGTCAGGCGGGTTAGTACATAGTTTTATTTCGAGTGTGTTTGTCCCTTTATCGCAGTGAGTTAGTCGCTTCTAACCGTCTACTCCCACCTGTTCTGTTGAGTAGTTCTCGACACTCTTCGGGTGAGATGGAGTGGTGTTATTCTTTGTCCACCACCACGTGGATGTGGCAGTAAAAAAAATTAAATAGATTCCGGTACAAATATATTTTAATATCTTTTATCTTAATAAGTAATAACTGGTGTACATAAGTGATGTAAGTATTCGATATTATATCGACCTTCAATCCGACCTGTTGGAGGCGGTCTGCATCCTATGGGTACCCACGACTTTGACTATGTCGTCCGTCCACCTTCGTCAACCGGTACGCAGTCTCCATTCGAGAAACTTTCGGCTCCAACGGCCAGATACGTGGCCCGCCCAGTACCACTTCAGCTTGCTAACCCTGTAGGCTATGTCGACCACTTTCGTTCGTCTACGGATCTCCTTATTTCTGATTCGATCTCGCACAATAACACTAATAGAAAAAGCAAGTCCACAGAAATCTTACTTTAAAATTAAACTTTTTAATTTCAACCTCTTTATTTGCAATCGGCTCTCAATCCATAATCAGTTATGAAAAAGTGAACACTCAGGTCCTCATTTTTCTCAAGAAAATAAACTTTCCAACATTTCCTCTCGGAAATCTTCGTTTTTCTTCCATTCCCATCGCTATAAAAGTTGAAGATAAATATTATTTTTCCGCTAACCATTAGCAATAAGTACAAATGGAGGCTC
This sequence comes from Pelosia muscerda, assembly GCA_963691645.1. NCBI lineage: Eukaryota > Metazoa > Arthropoda > Insecta > Lepidoptera > Erebidae > Pelosia > Pelosia muscerda. The sequence continues at coordinate 15,821,669 of OY829100.1, forward strand.
TTGAGTTTTCCCTCTACTTCCTATGAATAAATAAGAGAATATAAAACGAGTATACATTTGAACTCGTGATCTTCATTTACAAAATTTCATTTATTTATATAAGATATTGCGATCTGTTATTAATCGGCTTACAATCTTCCCTCTAGGGGGAGGGGAGGTTACGGGGAGGTCTTATTGGGGGGACATGTTCCTCCTAAATATATAATATACTTCATACGAGTGGCATAACTGAATGATAGGAGCATAATTAGATGATTTGATTTGAGAATCTAAAGGTTTTAATATGTAACTATACGTCAGTGAATATAGTTCACTGTAATACACACAGTACACTGTAATAAAACAAGCTTCGAAAACTATTGTAAGAATAAGGATAAGCCATGTTACCAAATATTTAGAAAAAAACCCTAGGAATTTATTTTCTATAGCAATTAGTGACAGTACCTACATCCCAGGCTGCTACCATTGTGAGGGTTAACAAGACGAGGGTTCGCTTGTGTAACCCTTTTTAATACATTTTTCTTATATCTATTTGTGGTAGTTCATGTTTTCCTTGCTTGCTAAGCACAATAAATAATATCCTACATGTGTAATACCTACAGAATAAAAGTCTATTCGAAATTATTAGTATTTCAATTTTGACTCTAACTCTAAAAACTAAGCTGCTCAATCTATTACGAAATATTAAATCATTTTACAAAACTAACTTGTGCGTTTCATAAGGCCAGATGCGGCCTATCGGAATATTCACTTTTATCAAAATCATATAAAATCATAATCATCATACGTAAAAATTTCTAATATTTAGATTAGAAAGCCGCGGTAGCCTAGTGGTATGGGTAATGGACTGCTGAGACGAGGTCTCGAGTTCGATCCCAGGTTTACCATGGCACACACCAATAACTTTTCGATGCTTTTCGAAGTTATGTGTGTATTTATCGCAGGTTTATAAGTGCCTCGGAGAGCACGTTAAGCCGTCGGTCCCGGTTGCCATACAAACATCTATGGCAGTCGTTACGGGTAGTTGGAGCCCTCAAAAGTCCAACCAGTCTAACTTGGAACTTCGATATCGCCATTGGTCATTAGACCATTGGTTGTGGAGGTCAGATGGCAGTCGCTTCACGGAAAATATCGAAGTTCAGCCGCATCACAGTTAGACTGGAAAGCCGACCCCAACTGAGTTGGGAAAAAGGTTCAGGGAATGATGATGATGATTTAGATTAGAAACATTGTTTTTTATTTGCAAGAAAATATGTGGCCAAGGTGAGGATCTTGGCCACATATTTTATATAGGGGCTAAATCATTCTCTTTTTATGTAGAATACGTCAATTTGACTCGCTAAGCAGAAGCCAAAGTCTCAGGAAAAGGGGCCACCATTACAGACACGATGTTACAATGGTGGCGCTCATCTTGACGGGCTCATCAAATGCTTTATCACGCCCCGCTTTAAGGACCCGGGACTGTAGGAAAAATTTCACCTGCAAGCAGGTTACACCTTCTGATTGATCGACAAGATTGATAGGCGCTAGCTTTCTCTCTAAGGTTGGCAACTTAGACGAAAATTGCTACTATAAAAACGGTATAAATCAAATGTTGGAGGGGCTCCAAACCTTGGATGCAACCGGATTTAAGCTAAAATGATTTTGAGTTATTTATTTCCGTGAAATCTTGTAACATTTCTCATTTCTTTCGTTGAGTTTGGTAGTATTTTATATAGGTACGTAGCAAGACATGAAAATAAGAAATATGTGCGCGAACATTGTGACACTTGAAATGGGTACGTAAGGTTGTGCGGCTACGCAATAAAGCTAAACGGAAGCGTATGTACATCCGTATGTGTACATTCGCATGTGTACACCGTTGTAGGGGGTGGCTGACGAACTAGAGAGGTTATAGCGTACAAATATTTGAAGCACCTAACGAAAATGTATTTAAGGGTATATTATTACAGGGTAACATAGCCCGCGGGGGATAAACCGGATTTCATCTTGAAAATCGAAGAGCTAACAAACAGTAACGTCTCAATAGGTAATAACGCTTCTCAAATATTTGGGGAACTAGGTAAATAATTTAGTGAAATAATTTATTGCGTTACAGATTATTTAGGTACCTGTAAAAAGAGGAGGTTTCAGATGTGGACTGCCTCTGAGGGTGGTGGTAGTGAATACGACTGCTACGCAGAAGGCGCGGGCTCGATCCTCGGTTAGCGCAAATAGTTGTTTGCATAAATTTGCATTCGTTTGCTCGTACTTTGTTTCGGAAAGCACGTTGTCATACGTTCATCTATGTTACTAGACAGTCGTTAGTAGTAGTTAGTGCCCTAATATGGCTAACAACTGGTCTAAATGCAATGCTTCAATATTACCAATGAGTTGTGGAGGTCAGATGGCAGTCACTGCTCGGAAAATATCGAAGTTCAGCCAATCACGCACGTAAACTGATAAAAATGCACCCCAGACTCCGAGCCGAAAGCTTCGTTAGAGGAATAAGGGGAGAGTTTTCAAATTAGGTTAATCATAAATTAATTATGCATGATTTTAGACTTACAATATTTCAAGTTGTCAAGGCATCACTACATTTCATACCCCATAGGACTGTTCTATATACACGGAGGAGAGTGTCTTAACGTTGAGATTGCTGTTATGCCTTCGAGCTAAAAACCGTCGGTAGATTAGTGGTTAAGGAGTCGGTGTTACGATCGAAAGATCCCGGATTCCTGGGTTACACTACCAACGTGAACCCACTGCTAACCAAGCTGTTTAACTTAACTGGAGGGGTTAAAGGGAATATTAGTAATTTCGGTTGCTAATATCTATAAAATGTTCTATTTAATTTTGATGGAGCATGTATGTGTTTTATTGTAAGTTGATAATATTTGTTGTCTAAAAAAAGGATTGTATAGTTGATACGTGTATTGCAATAGCTTTATAAAGATACAATCAACTCTATCAAATGTTAGAATTTACAACACTCACAATTCCCTGGATAGTGTTATGCAACACTAACATGTAAGTACTCAATCGTATCTCCTTCTATATTAGACAGGCAGACAGATAGACAAACTTGTTATTTGCATCTGTACACACACAATTTAAAACCCGCCTCAACTACTTCAGCCTTTCATAAAAACAAGCTTCATGTACTGCTGACCTCTCTCAAATAAATCACCGAATTAGGTACTTTGTTGAAAGTATATTTCAAGAAAGGCTAACAATTCACATAATTTACAAACTCTCTATTAAATGCAAAAAAAATACTGTTCTAACTAACCAATCATGTGTATCCGCTATCAATGTTAATATTAAAAGCTCACAGAATAAATGTTTTAAAAAATACTATTAGATTACTGGATAAAAGTGCACTCAGTGAGGGTGGGTAACAGCCCGGGTCGCCCGGGCAAGCTCGCGCGGAGATATAACACGTCGCTCCATCGATCATTTATGTATTTCGCTACCCATACATATTATTGTACGACAACACAGTTTTCTCTAGCCGCTTGAATATTATTTCACTTGTAGGTACTGGTGAAGTTCGTGCTAATTTTCTCATGTTCGGTAGAGAACTTATTTTTTTGATGCTTCATTGCACCGTTTTAGTAATTCTTTTGATAAACTTGATGTTGTTGATAAGGCCTCTTTTGCAGTTTCACTTAATGACGTAGTGATATTTTTAAAAAAGTTCAAGATTTATTGCTTAAAGCTTATAAGCATATTGCGCTATATTATTATGTAGGCAGAAAAGTCATTTCTTTTGAAGTTGAACAAATAGGAGAAGTTTTGTGCAGTCTTGTGCTCCTCTAGTCCTCTAGTTTTTCTTTTTTTTTGGGAGGAATGTCCTGTAACGTCATGTCGGTCATCCTCGGTAGCCTAGTGGTATGGGTAATGGACTGCTGAGACGAGGTCTCGGGTTCGATGCTAGGTTTTACCATCGGACACCAATGGCTTTTCGATGCTTTACGAAGTTATGGGTGTATTTATCGCAGGTTTATAAGTTCCCGGTTAATGGTAATAGGCTCGCCACCTATTACATTGGGACCTTAACATGAACTGGAGAAATGTGGGCGCTAGTACCTCTGCCTACCCCTTCGGGATATAGGCGTAAGTTTATATGAGTTTATATAATGTTCATTGGTTTTCATTTTTAAGATTTTAATTGATGGGTTACTTGAACTATCCGAACGGCTGTGAACGTAACGGAAAATGGTTGTCATTTTGACGTCAACTGTCACTTTTCTTCCGATAATAACGAAGCGGACGAAGGTTCCGTTATGCCGTTGTAATATTATTTTATTAAATCTCATCCATATGAGAATATTTTTGCCTGAGGGACAATAAATTGCTTTCCCAATAAGGAATGATGCTTTATTAAATTGTTAAGTCGCTAATTTCCAATAGGATTATCTTTGATGGAAGGCGTCATATTCTTGGCTTTTTATATAATCGTCTAAATTTTATTGTTACAGCATTTTATTGATCCTTTTGAAAAATCTTATATAATAATCCCGTTATTGTTCCACCGGACTAAGGCTTGGTAAGTTATATTATATTTAAAAAAAAACTCGGGGTCTCGTGGAATTGAAATTATATATATAATATATAACTGATAACCGTTATTTCTTGCTGGTTTCCGAAGTGCTGATTTTTTCGCCTTTTTCTTTGTCTTTTTACTTAAGTTTGCATTTACTTTGACATGCTGCTCGCCAAGCTACGCTGGTTGTATTTTGCTGAGGCTGGGATCCTCATGGGCTTTTCACCGTTCGATGCTAGAAGATCCAGTCTAGGAATGAGAATGCCTAATCTTGAGGATGGATCTCGCTGCGCGGCATTCCGTGAGCAAAGTTAAATTTTTATTTTTCTTACTTAATAATGCATTGTTTATGTAGGACCCAGTTTATTCTAGAACCTAAAACATGTTAATTCTAGTACCTAAACAGTTCATATCAATGTATATTGCCAATCGACGCATTTTATTTTTTTAATTTACCTATAGTGCACGTTGGAGCACTGATAATAAATCCTTACGATTTTATTTGCGGTTTTATTTAACATACCTCCGTAAGTATCCATCCATATCTATTTTGTATATCTCCAAGGCACCCGATCTCTTAATAATGTATAATTTCTTTATTTAATAGGAGACCACACCTTAAGTTTGCTACCCACACATAATAAACAAATTCCAAACATATTTTGTTATATTGCAACTTAAATAAAGTAGGTAGGATAAGGTGGGTTGTACTTTATTGTATACTAACATCAGTTGCAAAACTACTATGAATTATAATAATATATCTAGTTAAATGAACTGTCTTACAGTTAAATACGATCTGTTCCAGCCAATCCTGGAGTAGAGAGAAGTTCAGAAAAAGCTTTAATATGGTGGTGTAGCTATCACAATTAGATCCCTTCACACCATGTACAAGATATATAGTTAAAATTAAGTTACGTTACATTATTACAGTTAAAATTGTACAAATAATATTACAGTTAAAAAAAAAGATTTTATTCAAATTGATTCCATTGTTAGTAAACAGGCTTATGAATCCGCCTAATGAAGCGAATAGAGAGAGTTACGAAGCATAAAATGTATAAAATTTGTATAGGTAAGGGTAGTAGAGGGTTAAATAATTTCCTGATAAACAATAAGCAGCGAGGAAGAAGCTTTGGAGACTGTTTTAGACAGGAACAAACAAAAGCTTATTATGAGTACATTTTCTGTAGGCTGCTAAGCTATAACTACCCTACGTCTCTTTAAACATTGAGTGACGAACCTAAAACAGGTACTATAGTGTCGAAAAATTTAATTAATTAATTTTTTTTTTATTAATTTATTTATTTAATTATTTTATAATTTCGACAGCCACTTAATGGGTAAATTGCTCACGACCAAAAGAAACATGTTGAATAACAATGCCAATTTTTTCTTAAATATATATCTCATATATTAATAATCAAGGTACGAGAAATGGTAAAATAATAATATAGTAAAATTTCGAGATTCAAAAACAGATTCTGTAAAACATCCCTCATAATTTTGACCCGATTCCTTACTATGCGGTGTAAATCGCAAGGAAATTAATTACGTGCTTAGCTGCTCAAGCACTACCAATTAACATCTAGGAGAGTATCAATTTTCTCAAATGTATACTTTATAGGTAAATGTAACAATCAAAGTACTAGAAATGATAAAAGAATAATATGGTAAAATTCCGAGATTCAAAAGCATACTCTGTAAAACATACTCATCATTTTCTGTATTATATACTCGTATAACACACGTTCACGACAAAATAAAACTCCCCTACAGAACTCTCGAACATTATAATTAAAATTGTATATGTTGTCTCTAGTGGGCGTTCTGTATTTTGCTTTTATTTGCTCGCATCTATCTTTATATTAGATACCGGCTGTCGCTATGACGACGAGCTCGCCCGGGACTCACGCCGCCCTGGGAAGCCAGGACGTGCCACTAATTCATCTGTTTCACTCACACAGACATACACCGTCGGAGGCTGCACACCTAGATACAGCCGCACCTGGCTAGAGCGCGTCGTACACCGACAATATTACACGCTCGTATGCACACGACACAGGCTTGCATCTGCTCTCTATTTGACATTATAAACCTTAACATGACAAGCGGAAAGTTCAATATGTAATAGTTGTGCAAGTTTAGTAACGTAGCTTTTCATTTTGGCGTACAATATAGTGAAGTGACAGTGAGGATGCGAGGTGCAACGTCCCGGGCAGCGGCCGGGAAACACCCGTTAAACCCGTCTGCAGCCAACTGTAACTGCATCGGAAGCGAAGCAGTCACCTCGGGAATCGCGTAGGCTGTCGGTGCACTGTATTTCTCCCGCTTTTAGGCATTTCATTCGCCGCTCGTTTCCGGTCCCTGTGGAGATTTCCAATATAGAAATTCGATTGCAATAACTTTACGAGTCGTCGCGCTTCGTGTTGAGAACGGCGACTGAACTTTCTTGTGCAGGTTAGTGGAAACTTCCTTTATACGCTCGGCTTACTGTGAATGTAGTTATCGGAAAATGTTAAGACGGTCGTTGGCAAACATTGGCACTGCTCCAATCCCCTGTCACCTAAAATACATCAAGGGAATACTTTTGCAACGAAAACTTAGATTCACTTGCTCAGAAAATAAGATTTAAAATGCTGGGAACGCAGTAGACTGTCGGACAATACTAATCTAATATGGTCGTATAATAGCATAATAAACATGTTTTAATTTGTGTGTTTATAAACAATTGTGCTGCAACATTTTAGCGACATAACATAAATTAATATGTATGGTTTGTAAAAGGATTCGAGACTATGTGCATGTACATTTATTTATCGGATCTATGTATATTTTAAAAGTATTAATTAATTAATTGTTATATCCTAAAATTGCAGTCTGAGTCTTTTTGACAGATGAAACTTTTTGATAAAATCGCACTTGATTGCTCTTTCAACAATGATTGATTAGAAAAGGTACATACCAAATAGAAAAATAACATTAACTACCGAATCTGTTAACTGGTAGAATTCAGTTATCGAGTGCAAACATGAACTGATCGTTTCACAAGTACATTGCGGTAGTGACGTTGTTCCACCGGGCGCCAGAGCTGATAATTAAGAACAGTTCAGTTCACTTAATGACCTGTTTACGAGTTTTTGTGGCCGTTGCAGAGGGTAGCTGTAGCTGAGGTAGTAATGTTGAACTTCTAATGTGTATTAAGACTTTAACAATACACTACAAAATGATACCAGTACATAGTCCAGAATTTTATTTAGGTACCTATATAAATGAAATGTTTTTGAAAGCAAATACTGACATTTTTTTAACTTCCTATTTTACTTAGTTGGTACTGGAGTATAATTTTTCCTCTTATGTTTACAAGTGATCATGATAGGTACCTTCGATTTGATTTTTAGGTCCTGGGTTATCGAGGGATTGGTTGAGATCCCTATATTTCACCTATGACAACTGAAGACCCAAAGACAGCGTGCGTTTTAGTCGATTCTTGCCCAACAGAACCTCCCAACCGGCACAAGAGATAGGTGTATCCGTGGGTACTTCACAAGTCAATTGTTTTTTCTTTTAAGGATTTATTATTTGTAGAACAGCATTCCAAAAGTACATAACCTGCAATCCTGCAAACCTTGCTAAATCTAAGGCTTGGTTGCACTATACTACCTGCTAAAGTAAGGGGTATACATCAAATTATTATATCATTATCATTAACAGTAACATAAAGGTCGGTCAAAGTTATATAAATATTTTTTTTTACCTAGACCTTACATCCACTAGTAAACCTAGTGGATGTAAGGTAAGTCATCACTCTCGTCTTCAGAACTTATTTCCGCTAGTTTTTTGGAGTAAGGACATAATGTTTATATTAGAGGTTATAGATGCCACTTTTATGATAGAATTTAACGTTAACAATTAACACTAACCGGCCGGGCGTGGCCGATTACAGTTAGCGTCAAGCTATGACGTTATTTTAACTATTGTCAAATAGTGTAAATTTATTTACACCTGATTGGTATTTTAGAAGCACTGTTATTTGTTAAAGGAAGATGGTGCAACCTAACCTTACCATATGAAAAAAACACTACTCTATAAAGCAAAATTGTAAATGCCTGATGAAACTTTTTTAACTAGGACTTTTTATCGATTTTCCATAAAATATGGTGAATAAATTATCACGTATTCGAGGGATCAGCTACAGCAAAGTGCTCAAACCGGTTGCCTTTGTCTACACAGTCTACAATACCGTAGCTGTAAGCGGCTCTACAATGCAATAAAAACACTCTTTGAGGACTTTTATGTATCGTCTGTATACTGCGTTGGTACTGGCATCATCTTAGGTACATCTAATAAACCGGACAAAGTCTGTTCAATGTACTGTAAAGAGTTCGGTACTGTAATGTCGGTCCAGTTTAGTGAAGGATATTTTTATTCAATTCTGTGTAGTCCCCACAGATTCTAACAGTGTTTTCATTTTTTGGTACAACCACTATAGGTGACACATATTGAGTAGGCTCCTCTACTTTAGATATTACCCCTAGTTTACATAAACGGTCTAACTCACTCTTAACTTTAGTCAACAATGATCTTATAGTTTGGGTCAAAATGTGCTAAAATTGGTGCATTTTTTAACATTTCCTTTATTTTTTTAAAAGACGCCACCTGATCACATCCATTAAGTATAACAATAGATCAATTTGATCAGACTCTGATCGATTATTCGATATTTAGTCTCGTGAAGAGGTCCTACAAAGAGTTAGTGAATAAATTAAGAGACATATCATACCTGTCTCACTCTACGCTACAGATAGTAGCCTATAAATGATAAAAATCAATTAGGTACCTACATTATGTTTCAAACAAAAGCGACAATAATAATATAATAAAACCACATATATTTTATTTCTTAATTAGGATACGTTAATTATAAATGCATACGAAATATGGATACGAAATAAAAAAAACAATGAGGTTTCGGGTCGGCAATACCAGTTAATACATCTATGAAATATAACCTACAAATATGCTAAAACAAACTAAAAACAATGAATATATATTTATTTAAAGGTTATACAAGATATATTTACAGTTTTCATGGGACCTTACAAATATTACCTGAAAGAGATCGATTCTAGCGATAAGGCCGCCCATTTAACATACGATTTTTTAAAAGTACCTGTAATAGTTTCTCTTACCTATATTTTTATATACAATAAAGACTTATCTATGTATCTAATATCAAACATACACAGAAAGTTATCTAATCTTCAAAATCAAGCGGGTTTCCCTTATGGGGATCGCGCCCTAGTGAACAGATGGTAATCCAAAGTAATCCGTTGACAGGGTGATCTTATGATCCCGAAGCGTCTGTGTGGACATGATAACTTAAATAATAATGTATAACTATACCTAATGTCCAACTTATACAAAGAAAGTCTAGCTAAGATCTTAAAAAAGGCCATCGTCATTCTCTGAGCCTATTCCCAACTCAGTTGGGGTCGACTTTCTAGTGTAACTAAGATGCGGCTGAACTTCGCTATTTTCCGTGAAGCGACTGCCATCTCCACAAAACCAAATTGGCGATATCGAAGTTCTGTAGTTAGGCTAGTCGGACTTTTGAGGGCTCCATCTACCCGTATCGACTGCCATATATGTTCGTATGGCAACCGGGACCGACGGCTTAACGTGCTCTCAATAAGCTCAGAGAATAAAAATGATGTTTATTCTATACTTGTTTCTTATGTATAAAAGAGATACAGCCTTTAGGCAGTATACGGCCTTCTTTTGAGGCTAGAATTCTTTTCTCCGTAGAAATAGGTACAAAAGCAACAGTAATTTAGATACTATCTCGTGAATGGTAATGGTAGGTACTTAGTTACCTAGACAAAAGCTTGCGTTGCGCTATGCGATACCTTTCTTTAATTATTAAACCTAAATATTAGAAAATGACGGTTATTTTAAACAAATGACACTTTTGATTTGAAAAATGATGAGCAAATTAACTGAAATTTAATAAAACTGCTTTGTAATTTACCAATAAATAATTTATCTTTATCTCCATCCTATCATTAGCAATCAGTCCGCTTTTTCCAGACTAATTGCAGGTTTTGGCTGAACTTCGATATTTTCCGTCAAGCGACTGCCACTACTTATTTTCATTATATATAATTATATAATACATTAAGTATCTGACTTTATTCGAATCAATTTTATATAATACCTTCTAACTACCGCTAACATTTTTATATAATACCTTCTAACTTATTAGTTACAAGAATATAAAGAATATAAAAATGTAAAATTTGGAGGATTCTAAGAAAAAATACTGTCACAGCACTTAACTTCCATATTGTTAGTAATAATATTATAAAAATATACATGAAACAAGCACGCCGGAGCAGTAATGCATGACTTTATTCAATTACCGTTAGTACCGAATTAAAGGATAATAAGGCTGTTGGCAAGTCCCGTAACGAGTCCCGCCGCGCCCCGGGACTGCTTCTGCTAACATTGTTCACGAGTCCCGCTCTGATAAGAACAACCTCCTTGGCAGAAATAACACACATTATCATATTACTTGTATGTATTAAAATATAACTCTTTTCTATCTTGTTACTTATTTATAATGTGATCGTTTTAATAGAATATGTGTACAGAGTGATTTTAACACTTTGTTCTTAACCAAAAGCTCCTATGACGGAATATTGTGTGTTTTCAATAGGTTTAATTCCGACATACCGCCTCACCAATTAGGTGGCAACTGATGGCAGGTACCACACTATAAATACAACAGGTAGACAAAGAGGAATCATAGTAGATTTAGCCTTTGTTGCACGATCGTACTTTAACATAAACAGTACAGTTAAAATACCGGTCAGGTATAACATAGATTGCACCATTTGACAATTGTTAAAATCAAGTCATAGCTTGACGCTAACTGCAACCAGCCACGCTCAAACGTCAAATTCTATCAAAAATATAACTATAACAGAGCTACTAAATACCATTACCATTTAGCCAAACCATTAGAATCAATGTTACTGTTACTGTTAAATTTGAGGGGAAACCTTAACTTTAACAGGTAGTTGGAGCAACTAAGCCTTAGAGAAAATGTAATTTTAATAAATCGGTCACATTCCAATCATTTTAACCTTAAAACACATTATTGTATAAGTATTAATTTCCTATCGACGACGTATAAAAACTTTGAATTCAGTACCATGTCCTATATTATTCAGCGTACCATACTCAGTGGGCGTTATCTATAGATACATTCTTTGTCAGGAAAATTCAAATTATGAGCCATATTTGCCCGGCGGCCAGAGAATACGCGCCCGGGGGTCCAATAAGAGTAACGGTGATAGAGATGTTGTAATGAAGAGACACTCAAAGACGGTAGCGAACATGAGCCCGGGCGGCTGGGCCCACATCGGCGATGCACCGAACAACCCTTAATTGAATAGCCCGGCCGGGGGCTAATCAGGGCTCAGCTGAGCGGTGCAGGCGGGGGTGGTAACGGGAGGGGTGCGGGCTGGAGCCACGCGGGCTGGCCGCGCCCCCTGCGCGCGCCGCTCCGCCCCGGGAGCTCATTCAAGTAGCGAGTGCGCCCCGTACCAGCCGCCACCCTCAGGTATGTCCATTTTGCTTTTGGTGTTTGCACGTATCGGACCGTTGTTGGCGCGCTCCGCGAGTGTCAGTCGTGCTGTGAGTGAACCGTGCCGCTGCCGCCTTGGCCCGCTCCGGTCCCGACTTCGACTCAGGTACGTATGCATGCTAGCACTGCCACGCATTCACCGCCACTACCTCTTAACGTTTCGCAATTCATAATTAAATTTTTCTACTATTATCGCACTTCGACACTTCGTTATCGTGACTAACATTCATAAAAAGTACTAAAAATATTTCAAACGGGCCATTACTTATGCTAATTTTCGACGCAATCAAATTTGAATCAAGCTATGATGAATCGTATTAGTTTTCGTGTTCGATTTTAATTGATTATTCAAAAATATTATAACTGCGTGAAAAAATATGAAGTTCAAATAATTTAAACGTCTAACTACTTAAATATTTTTCAACACAATTTAAATGTCTTTCCTACACTGCTTCTGTGTCGCATGTACGTTTGCAGACTGTCTGCGCTTTTTATGTTGTAAAATAAGTGTTCAATAAAATTTAACGACGACTACAAATTTTTTTATCATCCCTCAAACTTTTATTACCCTTGTTACCATGTGTGAACTTGTATCAGCTATTATTTATGTAAACTTTTCAGAATTCTGAATTTAAACGATTTTTCTCCAAAGTACATTTTTTTCAGAAATACAAAATTTTCTAAGTACCTTGAATATAGGTATCGCTTCAATTTCCAATAAATCATTTAAGATTTATTTTATTTCTCATTAAAAAACGTGTTTGTTCAGCCTTAAATAATAAGTTAGTAAAATCGTCTCAGATTTATCTGAAAACTCCTCATCCTTGAGTAATGAATCAATAATTTCGTATTCTCATCTCATTTCCATGAGACTATTAATGTCAGCCTACGTATAATCTCATAAAAGGGTTCCTAGACACATTTACGTGCTACTTAGATATACCTAGTATAGGTATAACCTCATGGCGAGATGCCGGGAGGGTACGAGATGGTTCGAACAGAGGGCGAGGACTTTCACTGGCGCCGCCACTTCACCTTGTCGCCTGGCGCTGTGCCAGTCTCCCTCCTCCCACCCGTTATCCACCCACTACGACCTCACCCCCATAACATCCGACTTACGACACGAATAACGCATTTCATGTTAAACTTTACGTTTCTGTTCCGTATTTTATTATTCAGGTTCCATTTTATGATACGGAACATAAATAAATATTACGGAACTCGTTAATGATGGCCGACACAAAGGCTATACGAAATTACTTTTTAATTTGGCCATATTACCCAATTGGGTTTAAATATTATTCGAAACATGAATAAAAAAAAACCATTAAGATCAATTATATTAAAAAGCAAATTGATTTTAAAATTTATTATTAAATACTACGCGATATTTATCATGTTTGGTTTTATAGAGCAACCAACCGTGATCACGGCGCTTGAAACAGCATACATTGATTTTAGTATTAAGTATAATATAGCTAAAGTTTTATAACAGGATTAAAGTTATCATTCATAAAGTTAACTTTTAAGTGTACCCTGTAATAAGGCGTGCGTGAGATAATAAAGTCGATAATGCTTGCGCTTAGCTCGTAGCGCGTAGCGCGTACAGTTGCTACGATAACGGCGCCGTAGCCACCCGCCTACGCCGCCCGCCCGATAAAGTCGGTCGGTCTGTCGGTCGGTCGGTCGGTCGGCCGTTTGCCGACGATCATAATTTATTACATTTCCGTTCACATAAATTAAAGTTAATAAATGCATAACCTTAAACATAATCAACAATATAAATAGTACTTTTAAATTATCCTTCAATTATTATTATTATGTTCAAATATATTAACATTAAATCAAAATATTTTTGTAATTATTCGTGCTTGTAATTTTGAAACAATTGGAACTTTGTATTAAAACAAGTTGAAATATATTTACTTGACAAAGAAAAGGATTCCTGAAAGAAGAAAACTGGTAAGAAAAGTCGACTTCCTAATAAAACCGAAACTCAAAGCACAAATTGAACAAAGAACTCATCAATTTTAAACAGTATTGATTTATAATCAATAATTCACGAAAGTTTTTTTAAATAAATCTACTATCATCAAACCACACTTATTCTCTGCACCACCTATAAGGTTGACTGGTAGAGAATTCCTGAGTCATTAAGTCCGCCTTATATATATATATATATAATTTTAATAATTAATTAAAAAAGAATAACAGTATAAAATGCATACATAGGCAAGACATGAGTATTTATAAGTTCGTCAACATTATTTTACATATTATTTTAAACAATTTTTTTATGTACTATTTATTAATAGTACATAATAATAATAATTCAATATTTCGTTATGACAATGGGTCATACGTTCAATTTTTGAAAAGTACGAGTATTAAGACCTGACAAAGTGAGTTAAAACATTAATAAAGTGAAAATCGTAAAAAATATTCAACTAAGTACTATAAATATTTAATTACAATAAACAATCTTTCAATACTAAAGTTCCCGGTTGACCGCAATAAAACTGCCGCTTAGTATAACAAAAAAACATGCTTAGCAAAATGTACATTGGCTTTACATTTCGAGCTCCTTTTTGGGAGATTTGCAGCTGATAATACATTTTTTTTTTACTTTTTTTACATAACTTAGTAATCGATATTACTAAGCCTTCCAACTAAGCTAAATTGCTTGTGTTAGTAGTAGGTTCATGTCGATAATGTAATGACCAGGATTTGGACCGAACTCTCGATTATGAGGCCCACTCCTAAACCATTAAGCTACCGACGCTTCTAAATATTATGTCGATTTTAAAGTGAAATCTATTGTATAGTTTTCATAAGAACTTGGTAAAAAAACAAGCATTTTTAATTTTGTCGTTCTAAAATTTTAAATTCTAAATTCAAAAATTATTTATTCTGTATAAACCATTAAACGGGACTTACATAACGTCAATAATATGTTATAAATTAGTGAGCAAATGGACCACTAGGTTCTAAACGCGGCCGCGGCCTGAGAAGACTCCGGCAAGAAACTCAGCTGGCATTTCTTTTTTTTTTATCTATTTACAAACATTTACTTTGTCTAGTTATAAAAATTTGCTGAGTAGCAAGTTGAGTGAACAACTAATTTCCAGGCTTGTTTTGTTTTAATAATTGAGCCATTCTAATGACGGGAAATTATACCATATAATGTTATACTACCTTCCGTACTTTCAATTTTTATGTATAATAAAGAGATACTAATCTCACTTGTCATACAACTACCTCGTACTATAGAGTCATAGCACTCGCAAATGGACAATATAATATTATTGATCTACAACCCAGTTGGGTGGTATCAGAGAAAATATAGTCATAGTACGATAGCGACACCTGTTATCAGCAACTCAACACTTTAATCTTTATTTTTATTTTTTATTGTACACAGAAAGTATAGATATCATACAAAAAAAATATAAGAATCATGAAGAAAGGCGAGCTTAACTCAATATGAGTTCTATTCCAGCAAACCTTGAGTTTCAAAGGAATGTAGATATATATAATAAAGATATATATAATATAATGGAAGAGGTGTGAACTGCACAATAAAGAGGAAAAAAAATATAGATAAAACGTATTTAAATAGGTATCGACATGAAAATACTATGTAAAACTTTTTTACGAAATTAACTATGATTTTGAATAAAATTCGTGTAAAATAATTAGGTTATTATTTGAATCTTTTTTCGCAATCTTCTTAATAACATTAAAAAACTAAATATAAAAATGCTTTATTATTATTTAAAACTTTACTTAAATACGTTATGCGATTAAATATATTTAAAATTTTCTTTAACATTTCTCTCATACTTTCATAACTAAAAGTTTAAGACAATTTTTGTTAATTCATTGTTGTCGGTCGTATTCCATACGACAGCTGATCACTACCAGTAGGCATACAGATAGCTGCACGCAACTTGTGTTTCCTAGGGGGCAAGAGAGGGTGACCATCACCCGTTCCCTTATCAGGCGTATCACTTGAACATTCGATTAGATAATAGTTAACTTTGAAACGATTGTAACTGTGTTGTTACCTGACGATAACAAGAAGCTTTCAAGTTTCAATAATACGATTATGTTACACTATTAATGTATATGTTATATACATGTTAATGACCATGGCTCCGAAGTTAATGTGATAAGTAGGTAAGTATTTTGCTTCTGTATCAGTCAAAGACATAGAAATGAAACTATAAAAAAATTAACACACGCGTAAGATAAGTTAGTGAGTGGTTAGAAATTGGAATAAACTGCCGGATGATGTTATATGAACACGGACGGTCAATCAGTTCAAGAACAAGCTGAATACATACTTAATAAAAAGGATGACCAAGACTTAGGAATAGGATATAGGCAACTATCAGTTGTCGTAATTGTTTTTCTGATTGTAATAGTAATAATAGTTTAAAATCGAGCCAAAATTGAAATTCCGATCTATACCATGACCAAAACTGAAGGCTTTTTGTACCGATCTAAGTTAGCATTATATATAAAACCAATATTCTTGTTCTCCTCTTCAAGAACCTCTGAGAACTCGATCCATCAGCTAAAAGCAAGGCAAGGATATCTGGTATGCGCCAAAAGGATGTTAGATGACAGAATTACACCCTATACCACCCAGTACATGTAACAGAACCAGTCTTAAGACTATAAACAATTTAATGAAAAATAAAAGCACGCATCTTTTATAAAAAAAGTATCCACATTAAAACGATGTATGAAACTATTTTTAAAAACCTATAGTAAATACCGCATTCAATTTTAATAATTTTGAGCTAAAACAACTTACAAATGCATTTTAATTATAATAATATACCAAAACATGACAATAGTTTTGCAGCCGGCGCGACTTTAACACATTGCATGACGTTGGCGACGCACGCGTGCGCTACCCGCGACATATGCGCGCGGACATATCAATTTGATCCGCACTCGTACAGCTGCGTTCAACGACCCCTAGTCCCGGCCAAACTATTCAACAACCGAAAAAATCACCCTATATTTTGGATGATTAATCCAACCCGCTTTGTCTAGGATTATTCTCATGCATTATTCGCACGCGCAACCTATCTGCATACTTAATAGAGTACATTAAAATAGGTCTATTGTGTGGGTTTAAATTATGCAACCGGCCGCCTTGTGAACTGTTTAGGTAACATTACAACCGGTTTTAGCAAAAAAAATATGTATTTTTTTTTCAATTGTCCACTTGAATTGGGCTAAGTCCATGTTTGATAATGTAATAATTCGAAACAATTAAGTCCAGACTATTTGACTTTTATATTCGGCCAAAATTGTGGTTTATAAGTTCGTATTTGTTATAGGTTGTTAAATAAAATGATAAAAGTTATCAGTACTCGCAAAAACTTGACTTGACAAATATCTGTGTAGGTTAATAATAATCTGAGTATAAACAAGAAGCGTTCATAAAATAGGCACCTATGTTATATTGGAACAGGACTATAATTTAACATTTCGATTCGATATGGGGAGTTATAAACGATATCCATTAACGGTTCTGTCGTCAGCTAATAATACTCCCTGATACGTCGCGTTCACACAAGTCATCGCGACAAAAAGGCTGGCATCAGCAAACAATCGAATAGGAACAATAGAAAGTCGTGAATCAAACAATCGATTCATCGGATCCAAAAGTTGTGCCGCGACAGCTGCGCGGGGTGGGACCGCGGGGAATTACGACAAGGTCCCATCTCCCACGGTCCCCTGCGCCCTCGTGCTCCCATGTCCCAATTTTGACTAGGATCGCAATAGTAGAGTCCAAAGACCAGTTTTGGGAAGTTTGTTGAACCCCTCCGACTTGTTTCGTGGTATAGTTAAACTACTGTTTGAGAATTTAGAATTAATTTACCTTGTATCTTTAGTAAGTTACAAAATGTTGAGTTCTATAAGAATTAGTACTATTTCATAAATTTGATAACAAACAATTTCTAATAATCAAATCTACATGACTTGATCTGTGGGAATGACAGTGAATATAATTTTGTATCTCACTTTAACTTCCTTACTTACCTCTTTTTACTTCAATCAATCAATCAATTAGCTTATTGCAATAGACTGCTGGACATAGGTCTCTCCCAATGTTGTGAGACTTTGGCCTACTGTTTTCATGCTGGCATCCATATCCAACACTTGTACTTCTCCAAAATATTTTAACCTTACCGGCTTCGCCTTACGGCATTCTCATAGGCTTATAAATATGTGAAGTTTTATTATACTTGTACAAATAACTTGTCTGTAAAATATAAAATTTGTAAAAATACCCAAAATATTTTCTTAGACATTTCGTCTTCACTCGGAAAGCTAGTATGGGACAATCACACAAACAAACTTACGTCACAGTACTAACAAGGTAGTAGGTACTCAAATAATAATCACAAATATAGTCCGATAGACACCCTCGCAGAATAATTACCTAAACAGAACCCCATATCGAATCACCTCCCAATAAAATGTACATCCCAAGTATTTAAATACAAAATTGTTTGGAAAGAGTGTAAAGGGGTGCATTGTAAAACACCGGACGACCTTAGCACACTTTAGAATGATTTTTATAGTAATAATAACGAGTAGAAGCGAAGGGGCGCATGTCGCGTGGCAGGAGGACAATGAACCTTCCCTTTTGATTTTAAATACTACAATCGAACTTAAATCTTTTATAGGAATGCAAAAATAGGTTTCCACGAAGCGTTTTGCAAATAGACTCGTGTACAGCGTTAGATTTTTAGCAAAATATGAATATATTAAGTAAAATGCTTATACTTTTTTTCATATTATTCCGCTACTAAAGCTCTGAGCAGGATACATAACCATGCCCCAGAAACGTATCTGATACAAATAGAATTTTCAAATTGTACATGTAGTTCTAGAGATTAACGCAATCAAACAAACTATTCAGCTTCTTTTCTTCTCGTCTTATTAGTAGAGACCATATTTTGATTGGACGCGTGTATTTATATATTTCTAGAAACAGATACATTACTCTATTACTCTATTCAAACCATTTTCGTAGAAATATAAAGTCCCAAATACCATTCAAAGAAACCCGTATAACGAAGCATCTACTTTAAAAGCCGCAATGTCTTCTCTGCAATTAAGCAGTGAAGATAAATAAATGAAAACATTATGCCACGGTTAGCATTTATTATGAACAATTCTCACAGACAATTTCCTCTTTAATTTAGCTAGTGGTTGTATGTAAATGTAAATAGGTCGGCCCAAAGTGGTGATTATAATGTAGCCGTGTCATTTAACAGACGGCGCTAAGTGCGAGGAGGGTTGACGGTTGAGAGGGAAGCCCCTCGGCGACCGCTTCCGCTGACGTCACAAGTAGCTAACCCTTGACTAGCTATGAATGAGTAGAACGTTGTATCTGCTTATTAAATTAAAATTTATGAAGTTTATTGCTTTAATTTACCAATTGAGTGCTTATCAAATATATTATTCGATTTACTTTTTGATTAAGAAGTGAGCTCGAAAAGTATTTGATTTTTTTACCAATCTTGTGAGGCTTTGGCCTACCGTTTACACGCTAGCCAGACGGGTTGGTACAAGATTTTATTTCGACTGATTTGGATTACCTACTTAATATAATTAAACAATTATTATCCTAAAACTATTTCACTGTACATCTAAGTACTTTATCTACTAGGTATCTTGGCTGAACATAGCTTGTGCTACGAATAATAAATATGGATAAAACCTTACCTTGTCTCTACAACTCTTTCCCAAATACGGTCCAACATACTTTTAAAAATAATGCATTATTACAACTCTGTAAAACTAAAATTTACTATTACGATACAACCAAAATATATATCAAATATTATTCAACACAATGGGGTAGAGCGCGGGGTGGGCACGGGCAGGTGTAGCCCAATGTTTACATTCCTTCACCATGGAGAGTGCAGGCACATTACTCACGACCCGTGCCTTACAGCACGATCAATCAAAACTTCTAATCGCGTACTGAGGGTTGATATACGCCCACAATCGCGGCTTTTTACTACTGTTGTTTGAACTGTGAGTTACTAATAACACAGGGGGTTAAGTAGAGGTTTTTGAACATAATATTTTTCATACGGCACAGTTAATTGTATACTGGTTTATTAGCTGCGTCGCTTTTAAACAACAGTATCATTTTGAAAGGTTTACGGTGAATAATATTTAGTATATACCCAACTTCCTCTTATGGTTTCCATGCATCGCGTTATCGCACAAAACATTGTTTAGCATTTTTTTGAACTTTACAAATATGCATGCCAAATGCTTTTGATTAATCCTTTTCTCAAAATGTCAACGTTCAAATCGTTTCTCGTTTATCGTGTCGTGGTATTGACTCTCAGATTTTGTTTCCCCGTTGCCCCAATGTGTTAACTACTAATAATGTGTGGAATCGCAAGTATTTCGTATCATTCTAATATAAACAGACATTTTTAGTACCTAATTAAATAACCCCGATGATATGTCAAATATGAAAATATGACATCATTTTTTTATATTTTACCTACTATAACTTTTTCTTAGCCTGTCGCTAGCACTAACCTCTTTATTTTGACTGCCCAGCCAGTTATATTTCACTTTCTGTACATTTTTTCCAAAGAAAATCAATCATTGATCACTTCAATAAGTCTATACTAATGTAGTAGAGACTTCAGTTCTAAACTCAGCAATTTCACTTTATTCGCATCTACCCGTACCATTTGCCGAATATTCGATAAACACATCAATATTCTTTGCAACAGTTACGTTATTAGTATTAGCAAATCAGTTCAAGGGCATATAATTGATGGATGTGACTCGTATATGCTGAGTGACGTAGTGACGTCGCCGTCGTGAAACAAACGTCAACGCGCCCCCGTGGTAGGCACCACCAGCTCACTAATCCGTAACAACATTGATTCTTCGTTCTTTTATTAACTCTCTTAATAGCCCATAGTCACATAATCGTGTTACATACCTGTTAAATGTAGGTATAAGCATTCTTAGTGATACGGTTCTTCAGATTGTGTGATCTTTTTTAACGTCTTATAGCGTATCCTTTACAAACTGTATAGATATTGCCATTACGATATAAACTTCATAGTTATCTAAATGATTTGTTGCACTTCTAAATTCTCAGATATTTATGAGGGCTGAACAACGTCAGGTTTGAGAAAGCCATTTGGCGTCTATCGTTCGCTCACTTACATACAAAGCAAATGGAAAAGTTGAAATGACTTGTAGAGTAATTAATATTATAAATATTATACAATAGGTGAATCCTTCCCAAATACCCACAAACAACTTGAAATAATGAAAAAATCTCGCGCTTATAGTAAGACTGCACCCTTATAGAGAGTCCATACTTTTACTCCTATGCAACAATATTAAAAAAAACGGAAAGTACTTATTGGTTTGTTTATATTTTGTTTGTCAAGTGTCAGTTAGGAACAGCGAGTGAACGACCTACAGGCTGATGTTATCAAGTTCGATCGATAGCATGATTCATAACACGAATGAATGTGATCATAACTTCACGCCCGTTCTATTTCTGTTCAGTCTAAACGTTTATTACAAAATGAGTTCCTTGGTTCGATTATAATAGATGGAATAGGGCCATCATAGATATGCTTCTACTAAGGTTGAATTTCACTACTGAAAGGTCTTGCAACTTCATGCCGCATGTTTCACTCACATTTTTAGTTTGAATTGATCTCGGTTCCTATCATTTTTGTAATTAGCTCTATGTGTAAAATTACCATAAAGAACTAATACAAAACAATTTTAAGTAGTATCTAGGATAATAGTTAATAATTAGAACTAACGTACCTAGTCTCTACTCAAAAAATGAAAAGAATTTGTATTAGACAACCCACGGTAAACGGTAATAAAATGATAATAAAAATTTCAAGAAAGATATGAAATGGTTACAGTTCAAGTTATGTTTTGACCTAAGGACACAGAGATTTATACATAAATATTATTTATATAGATTAATAGAAGTTAAATAATGCGCCCATCCTCCGAATGTTGTATCAAATATGAAGGCTATTTCGAAGAGTAATATAGTACAGGGAACCCTATTATTAAATCTACGCAGTGCGTAGAAATTGGGTGTCGTTCGTCCATCACTCACAGGATCGAAAATCGTAATAGTTAGTCACTCGATCACAAAATACGTGTAACTCAACTGTGAGAACGGTAATAGGCTCACCCTCTAATATATGGGCCCAAATATAATAGCTGGCAAAAATTGAAAGTAGTATTTTAGTTATTTTTTACATTTTGTATTTGACATTTTTCGATTGTTTGCTGTTCGTATGTTTGTTTATGGTTCGTATGTTTGTTTATGGTTTCTATACCTATTTGTTCTGTATAATTATTACTATTAAACTCATAAAAAATGTATGCCATCAAGTTGAAATATTCATATTCACCACAATTTTTCAATTGTCGAATTCCAAATTCCAAAGTCAAAATTCAATATTTTGAATTTTAAATTCTACAATTGAATTGTTGAACATATATTTCGTTCTAGTTTCATGCAGACAGATGTAAGTGATCGGTTAGATCTTTTTTATAAAAGAAATTTAGATTAGAAATTACACATAGAGTCATAGTTAGAAACTGGTTATTAACATGATATTAATTGCATCGTGTGGAGGGCTGTCCGCGGTCCCCTCGGCGCTAGCGCAACAAAAGGGCGCCAGCTGCATCTCTACTTCTATTGTACTACGACAAAGCACCCCTGATACTATCCCTCAGTAGAATTACAGTACCCACGCAATGCAACTATGCATCTAGCATTTTATGTAACTATGCATTCATATTTAATTTAATTTGAAAAAGTTAGCATAGCATATTAATGCCTCTACTTAATTTTTACACCAGTCGTTTTAAAGGAGTAATTTAGTCACGGACCAGATTATTTAAACTTAATCCACTAGGTAAATTTAAATGGCTTAATTTTTCATGATTTTGATCACCCCTTTTAATTTTCAGGTAATGTGCAAGTCTTTTAAATGCAACAGTTTTACTTATTTTTTCACTGTCTACAATTTGTTTTAAAAAAAGGTATGTAATTAAGTGCTCATATTTTTGTCTAATTGTTGTAGCACAAAGTAGTATAACAAGCGTAATATTAAGTGTAATAGTGTAATTTATGTGTAATAGGTACTCATGATAAAAAAGTGAATGGATTACCCATAAAGACAACAAATTATCTGTTCAATCTTCAATGAATAATAAATTGTTCTTCGCTTAGGCAAATTGTTCACCTTACCTTTATTTTCACTATTATTGGTCAACGAGTCTCCAAACTACTATGTATTTCGTTACTACATAAAACTGCTTTGTTAAACGCCTGCCAAAAAATGATTAGCTATTATTTCATGTGTTGTGATTTTCATGTACATCAAAAAAGCAGCAGGCGTTACTCAAATATGTGGAAATTGAAAATGATAAGGCGTTTCGTCATTTGAAAAAAATCAACATATGAAGAAAGAAGAGAAGAATTATAAGAGTCCTCCTCCTCGCGTTCACTGCGGTGCCATTATGTGTTAATTAAGATCATAAGGCACGCGGTGAATGCCAAGAGCGGACTCATTCGTCGTGTCAAGATTCTATACAGAAGATTCAGCAAGATATTATGAAAATTGAATTTCGAATATGAACTTGTATTTTCGTTTTCAAAATCTAGGTGTGAAATGTGTAAATAAATAAGTTCTCAATGTAAATTAATTGTTTATATACCTATCAGCAATATGTGACTCAGTAGATAGGATTATATGCGAACAACGATATCTACTGACAAAAAAATAAATATAAGCAATAAATTCAACTAACTTAAAAGTGGGCAAAGGTACGAGAACAGGTATAATTACGAGGCTTGCAAAAACTTAGCAAAGCTTTAATCGTTTTCGACTCCTAGTAAATGTGTTAAAAAAGAACTATTTTTAAATTGTCGTTCCCTTCACTATTAATAGCCCTAAAATCATTTCCCAGATCCTTTCATATGGAGATAAGTCAAGTAACGATATCGTTAGGCATTGCACGTAAATTAGGTACCTACCTATTACTTACAGGTTCATTTATCACGTGTATGCCTTAAGAAATTGTTTATTAGTATGGCACACATTCGTTACAAGTACTTAGCACTTAATTTGTAATGAATGCCACTTGAATAAATAAATTATACTGTGACGTACAATGTATAGGTAGGTACTTACTATGTCAGTCAGTAATGATAATGAAAGACGCTCGGCGCATAGCATTCAATGAGACAGACTGCTCTACGTGTATGTTATTGGCAATATGAAATGGTGTGGGCAAATATGTAAATATATATTCTTATTCGATCAGCTATATAGTAGGTCCATAACCATAAAAATTGGATTTCTCATTCCTAAAAAAAATGCTAAGCAAAAATGATAGTCCTGAAAATTGTATTTCCTCCAATTTCTTCAATCAAAGCGGTAATTTCATATGTAATGACCTATTATTATTCGGTACTAATTTGACAAAAAATAATCGCCCAAAAATAAAAAGGTCTCTTGGTCTAGAACTACTTAATTAAAGAAGGACAAAGAGTAAGTCGTACCTTGCCAGCTCGACTAAGTCAATCACAGAGATAATTTCCAATGCCAAAGAAAAAAAAGCAAAACTACATATTTCGAATAAAGAACTTTTTGGCAACAGTCGAATGTGCACGAACACAAAGATTCCGTTCGCGCATTTTCACAAATTGGCGGTAATTTGCTAAAAATAGGAACACAGAAAGTCATTACAATTTCGTTGTGATATTTAGAGTTGATGCAGCTTCATTTTACTATACTCGATACGTGTTATATTAAAACTTGCAATATAGTTTACGTCACAACTCACAATTCTGTAATGAAAATTATGTACATAGTTTGTTTGTTTCTTCTGATGACAATAATTGATTCTATTCCATAACTTTACGTCAAAAAATTGGAAACTCGATAAATGGATGAATATTCTATTTCATAACTTTCTATCAAAAATAAAAGAAAGAAAACAATAGAAGACAAGATAGGTAGATTGATTTCAATAAATAAAATGACTAAAACTTTTCGCAGATTCAGATAATTGAATAGCTTTTCTTTCATACGAAATAACGTTTCAACTGCTTCTAAAGGAAAAATAACTCCATATTCAAATCAATAACCGGACTACATATTAGACATAATAACTAATTTAGTAAATACCTACATAATAATAGGAACGTAAATTATATTTTTGGTCAAACATACTGTCTTGTAACATAAAGCTTCTGTTTAAGCCAAAATCGAAAGCTGTGTGTCTTGAGCAAACCGAATAATTTAACTCTATCTGTGGCTAGCAAAACCCGGGTAGATCATATAAAAGATTAATTATTGTATTTATCATTTGATTAATATTTGAATTATTAATTCGTACCCGGGTTTGGCTAACCATACATCATGCAACGCGAAATTTTACGAGTAATTCTTTTATTTTTTTCTTTTATTTATTTCGCTGTTAAGATTTATAGACCTACATGACTGTGTATCCTTGTAGGGATAGGCAGAGGCGTACACCAACATTTCACCGGCTGTATTGCCCGGTAACAGGCAAAAGGTAGACAAACAACAGGTACAGCCTGTGTAGCCTTTACAACAAATTGAATAAAGCAATATAGGTACTTCGGTTGTTCTTCATACTACAGAAACACCCGCTTACCGACATTAGGCTCGTACCCTATAATGTGGAACTGAGAACAGTTGATAAATAAATAATACACGTACCCAAAATAATACCCACAGAACAGAAAATACTAACTTGTAGAAATGTGTTACGAAAGATTCGTCGGAGAACCGATGTCGCCTAACTCACACATACAACCGTTAGTAATACGTTGCATTACTGGTAAACAGTTGTTTTGATAGGTCGTATACATGTAAAACCTTTGTTACCAAATTAGCGTAAATCATACCTACGAACTACAAAACGAAATCACACCTTATCCGTTCAAAATAAAGATAAGTTTGCTATTAATAAAAAAATATTTACGACGTTTCATGCCTTAAATCTAACAAGCTTGAATAGTGTCGAAAAATGTTAGACGCATGTTCGTGTATTCTAAGAAAGCTATTAAAACCTTTTAATTTTCGCATAACAGTATATATTACCGAATTTGTGCACTTTTCCGTAATTACACATATGAGAATGACACGCGTATCCCGCCTACTTCACACTTTCGCTTGTATTTCGTTTGCAGTGTGTATAATTGGCACTAGAATCGCAAAACAATTGTTCGTTTCAGCTCAGTACTTATAGAAATAATATATTATATACTCTACTGTGCTACTTGCATAGTGTAGATAATGAACATACCAAGTAACAACACACCACTTCATATTAATTAACTCTGCTAGACATATTGCAATCAATTTGTTTAACAAAAAATAATTAGATACTAGTTCCTAAATATATTCTACATGACTAGCTTATTGTGTGAACCTACCTAATCGAATAGTATCATATTTGAATTGCAGAATTTTTTTGAAAAGCAATTAGTATGCTAATAGTATGCTGTTCAAATCAAATTTAGATAGGAAAAAGTGAATGCTTCGCCGGGAATCGAACCCGTGATCTTTCCCTGAGTACATGACTAGCTTATTTTTTGAACCTACTAATCGAATAGTATTATAATTGATTTGCAGAATTTTTTTGTGAAGCTGACTGACTGTTCAAATCAAATTTAGATAAGAAAAAGTGAACAGGGGAAGATCGCGGGTTCGAATCCCTTCGAAGCATTCCTTTCTTTCTATCTAAATTTGATGAGTAACATATTTGATATAAGAACTTAATTCGGTGTTTTAAGTTAAGAATTTTACAAGAAAAAGGTTTTTTTATTTATCCACCTATTCAATAAATTAGCCTATTGCAGTCAACTGCCGGGCATAATACGGCTCTACCCTCCTACCTCCGCATCCAGTCTATCCCAGCCGCCTTTTTCAGGTCTTCGGTTCATCGGGCTAGGAGGTGTCCTACCTTCCATTTGCCTTTTCACTCCTAACACCAGCTCTGTCTATCAACCAATTAGACAGGGTGGTAGGTGAGATAAGTAATAATTTCAATGACTAATCATTATTAAAAAAATCAATTAGGTACGTCATGTAGATAATATTTAACCCTGAGTCCATATTTTAAGATATTATATGGGGCGGGATGTGGCTTTACCTAACCTCCGTGGCGTGGCGGTAGTGTACGCAACTGCTTCTCAGGAACCGCGGGTTCGATTCCCGTTCAGTGCAAATATTTATGTGTATGAATATGAATATCTGCATTGGTCTTGGTGTTTCTATGTATAATATGTATGTATTTACAAAAAAAATATCTATGTATGTTTATCCGCTTTCTAGAACCCGTAACACAAGCTACTAGCTATGCTTATCATAGGTCTAGGTGGCGTTGTATAGATTGTCCTACAATATTAATTAATTTATTTAATACCGGCAATGTTCCACAAATGTACAAAGTGGTATTCAATCGAGTAAGAAGGATTTTTCTTGTTCGAAGCAAGCAAAAGACAAGGTTATAAAGGGTGCGGTTGGGATTCCTCTGTACGACAATTAGTAATATTTTGCTATTGTTATCGTTGGGAATGTTAACCTGTGGGTGAGTAATAATATATTTTCTTGTAATAGATTTACTTCAGTATTTTGTCCATAGTTGGTAACTAAACAACATTATTTAAATCAGATCTATTATAATCAAGTTATAAACGCCATAATAAGCCGACAGATGTTGAATTTTAATCTGAAGGGGTGAGTTCAAGGGATGAATAGGTACATTGAGTATGATATAGGGATCACAAAATAATTGCTACGATTTATTATCAACTAGCTGTTAGATAGATGGATAATTCTTTACTAATCACAAAGAAATTCACATCAAAGGTTACAGTTGTACTAATGTATACCTACCTACAATGGAGGGCCTTGTCACTGGAAGTGATCTCTTCCAAGTAACCTTGGGATGGACAGTAGCATGCATAATGCCCGCTTGGAATGCTGATCCTGTGATTTGTTTATAATTTTCTATTTTACAACTATGCTATTGGTATGTTTTGATTGAAATAGGAGGCGATGCTGTGATGTTGTGAGAACAATGTTCTATGCATACACTTTCCATCAGGACCTCGATTCTACTAATCGTTAACCATTGTCAAACCACTGACATCACAAAAACTACCATAAAATTCTAGGTTTCATTAGCATATACTTAAAGTTCGAAATTAATTAAATTAGTAGAATCAGGAGGGCTTCAATCTTAAACACAGTAACCGTAATTTAATTTCATACTCCATGACTTCCATAAATAACAACCAACACAATACCTAATTGTCACGTTCCCTACGTGAGCTCAGACCGAAGTCCAAACCTCTTATCTGCACGTCTTTCTACTATGTGCACGTAAAATGTAAAGCAAATTAGGTAGTTTTACGAATACTCAGGTCAGCCCAGGTGGAAATCGGTTATAACTAGCGGCCAAACATAACCTATGTCCTTCCAAGCTCATGCTGCAGCTATGTATCTGTGAACCTTTCATTAGGTTACATTAAAAAATGACGACCAATCAAGTTTCATCTCCTGCTCGAACGCCTTAAGCCATTTTTAAAAAGACAAAAGGTAACCTATGTTCTTTCCCAAGCTCTAGTCCATCTTTGCACCATAACTCATCAATATTGTTTCAGTGTTTTAGTCGTAACACGCTCTAACAATCATTGTAAATGAACAATTAACTAATCAGTAGGGCGACCACTGACTAATATGACATATTAAGTATTTATGTAACACAAATAAATACTTAGTAGTAATTGTCATTCGATACACAATCAACTTTCTGTTTATGTACCGTCAAATTATGGTTGAATGCCGGCAAAGTTCTTAAACAAAAATATAAAAGTTACGATAGGGACCAAACTAAAACTAGATTTCCCATTTGAATTCTATCTACTCCGTTTTACCGACAGTGGTGACGTCATAAAGGTGACAGACAAATGCCAGAGCACTACATTTTCTCATCTTGACAGAATAATTATAATCTCTGTAATTAATTTTATTTATCTGAGACTTATCAATAACTACTAGCGAATTTAACAATCATTTTTTGATAATCTTATACAGATAATTATGTATAGAATAGAATTTCATAGTGACAGCAATGTGACTTCCACGTAATAGTTTGTTACCCTGTTGCCGTTAATCGGGCCTCTTTTTCATGAGCAGTATCGAAATACACTGTGACTTGGCTGCATTCTGCTACATGTTTGGCCCATGTATTCCAGTACTGGACACAATCTATTTATTACACTTATCCCTTCTAGTTGAGAAGAGTTGATCTGGAAACAATGATAATATGAAAAAATGATTTCAATTTTTCTTAAAAATTCAATTGCGTCACACAACTTCCGGCCCTTGTTGAACATAAACCATACCAGAGTCATTTTTGAACCAAAGTAATTGTAACCTCAATCAAAATGTCGAAGTACATTGAAGATTTTTCAACAAACTAAAGAAAAATAAATTAACAGCGTCTGTGTCGTGATGGTAGTGAACGCGATTGCTAATATTTGTATGTATTAGTGTGGACCTTTATTCTACTAATTGATAACCATTGTAAAGGCACTGAGGTTACAAAAAGAGCTATTTAATTTAGGACTTTACAGCGACATCGTTAAAGTCCAAAATTGAAGGGCCCTGTGTAGGGTGAATGAAACGATGTAATAAACTCTATTTTAGTTTTAAATTCTGGGGGGTATGCAAATAAAGCCGAAAATTCCGTAACAGTTTTTGTAATCTCAGTAGTGTGACTGTGGTTGACAATTAGTAGAATCAGAGTTCTGGTCGTACCTCAGAGAGCACGTTAAGCCGTCGGCTCCGGCTGCCTTACGAACATCTATGACAGTTGTTACGGGTATGAAGTTGAAATTTTAAAAAGTTCAACAACTGATCTAACGGCAATATTTTAATATCGCCCCTGCCTATAGGATGTGGAGGCCAGATGATAGCCGCATCACGGCAAAAATCAAACATCAATCGCGACGCATTATACTGAAAAAGAAACAGAATTCTATCTCCGAAGTAGTAATTTCGGATGCTACCAGGATTAACACAAGGATGAAAATACCGATGACAGAATAAGACACTGACAAATATTTATCGAATTATCAAATCAACGCGATATATTTTGAAATGTATACAAAAATATATCGCGCGAAGCCCCGAACATTATGAACACTATGAGTAAACGCCGTGATAGTTTAAAAGTTACATTATCAAATCAAATCAAAACATTTATTAGCATAACACAGGTTACAGAAAGCTTGTAAAAGATACATTAAATGTAGGTATAGATCCGCTGTAATACAACCTCTTCAAGGTGTGCAAATATTTAGGTATTATCGATCATCTATCCTCATCTATCCACTTACAAAAAAATAAAAGAAGTTCGTAAGCCTTTAGTGGACACAAAAAGTTCAGTTGATTATGTTCATCAAAAATGCATCTGGTTAAGGTCACCTTCAGTCACTCGTTACCTGCTCTGAGAATCACCAGCAATTATTGACAGCTGCATTTTGCAATTATGTAAATCAAATTGAATTTATAAAATGGGTAACAAGGAAAAAAATCTAATAACTGGGATAAAATTCGCATTGAGGTCATCCGACAAAGAACTAGAGTTACCGACATAGCTCGCAGACTCGCCAAGCTAAAGTGGCTGTGGGCTGGCCACATCTGCCGAAAGACCGATGGCCGTTAGAGCAAACAAGTCCTTGAGTGGAGACCGCGAGAAGGCAAACAGAAGGTAGGACGCCCTATAGCTACATGGACTGCATGATGACCTGAAAAAAGGCGGCTGGGACAGATTGGATATGGAGGGCGGAAGATAGGGATCAGTGGCGCACATTGGGCGAGGCCAATGTCCAGCAGTGGGCTGCGATTGGCTAATTGATTGATTAGTTGATAACTAGGAAATTCTTTGTAGGTAGATTTGGATAGTAATTGCTTCTATACATAGCAACCACTGAGTACTGGATCATACCCTAAGATGCCCAAATGTAGTTAATCATCATATGTTCACACAGTGGTACAAAGCTCATTGCTACTTTTTTGGTGTGAAAATATTATTGCTACTGCATTCTTTGATGTTTGACAAAATAGGCATGCTAATATGTACGTATAATGTATTTCAATGTAACCATACCAAAAAAATAATGAAAATGGTGATGATGATGGAATGAATGGTAGAACACGGCTAGTAGCCAATGAAAGACAAGTAATTTTCTAGGAACTATTCCGTTATTTCTACAATAAATACAAAGGATAGATGGTTGTTTTCTCATTATATTTCAGCTGTTTTATTCCCACGAATGTTGCAAGTGAACAGAGCGAAGACAAACTTCTCTTTTCTGGTAATTATTTTCAACAAGTTGTAACACTACAAAAGAAAATATATAATATATAGCTTTTCGATGCTTTATGAAGTTATGTGTGTATTTATCGCAGGTTTATAAGTGCCCGGTTAATGGCAATAGGCTCGCCACCTATTACATTGGGACCTAAACATAAACTGGCGAAATGTGGGTGCTAGCACCTCTGCCTACCCCTTCGGGCATAAAGGCGTGAGTTTATGTTATGTTATGTGTGAGTTAGGCGACATCGGTTCCGCGGTGTCACCTTTCTATTAGTTTTTTTCTGTTCTGTGGTAAAGTCAAATAAGAAATCACCACAACCACTGAACGAATCTGAGAGAGGTGAATTATTGTCTAGAATAGTTTAGAGGTTCACAGGAACGGCATTAGTGAGTCCATTATCTTCCTAGCGTTTATCCCGGTCGCACCCGAAACTGTCACCTCTGAGTTCGGGTGCAGCTTTCCTAGTCTAATTATCTCCCGGCTGAACTTGAATATTTTCCGTGAAGCAACTGTCATCTGGCCGCAACTATATCGAAGTAGTAAATAGTAAATAAATCATTTGAAAATGATTCTTTCGCTGGTTGGGTAGTTAAATCTCCTAAGAAGAGACCAGCAAGAAACTCAGGTAGATTATCGTTATCCTTTATTTTCTTTTTAATTAGTTCTGTTTGTTTATAATATTAATAAGTTATGGGTGCAAGAGCAAGAGATTATTATGACCATGCATTTTTATCATCAAGATATTCGTCTACTTTATACCTATCCGGACTATCCGAAGGACTGCCCTAGATGACATCTACAACCGGGTTGATGACTTAACTTGCTCTTCGAGGCACGATCAGACCGATGCAAATAGCCATATTCATACACCTAGACGGAGTTAGGACATAACGGTATCTTTCGTCCTAATTGAACAGTCCAACTTGGGAAGAACATACCTCCGTCCTACGGAATAGCGCGGCTAATAATAACCCTGTGTTGTGTTTCCAGCGGTAAGTAGGGTAGCCAGAGCTCACTGGAGAGGTATTGTGTTGTCAGTGGGAAGACCGAGAAACCCTTCTTTGCCTTCTGCACTGACAGCACAGAGACTTTACCCCTCTTCTCTAAATGGTCGGTAGCACGAGTGTGACGCCCCTGGTGTTGCAAACGTCCATAGGCCACGGTAACCACCTTCCATCAGGTAGGCCGCGTGCTAGTTTGCCACCTAAGTGGTAGAAAAATTTCAAATTTTGCACAAAGCGGGAATCGCACTCTCGCCTTCTGCGTAGCAGTCGCGTTGACTACCACCACGGCACAGAGGCTATCGAACGGGGTAAATGAGTATTGCAAGCGTAAGTAGGCGTTAGTAGTAGCAGTAAGTTTTTATATTGCGATAATACCAGCATTGGATAGCAAATATTGAGTTATTGTTTTCAGGCTTAACAATTATAGTAGTAGTTATCAATCGGCGATGATTCATTACATTTCGTCAAGTACTATCAATGACGTAACGATAGGTCAATGCATGCAACGTATTTGAAATAACCTTCGCCGTCTTACCGTGTACAATTTAAATATGAAAATTATTGTGTACCTACTGATTACGTGATTTAATTGTACGTAAGGCAAACAGAGGACGCTACACTGTAATGTGCCTAATTTGAAGTGGCAATATTTGTTTTACTTTGTGTACAGTCAGATACAAAAATTGCCGAGGACTGTTAAAATTACAAGCATATTTAGAAAGGTATATAAAATTAATTGATGTACCTATGTACTTTCTGAGGTTCACGTGAAAGTCACATTGTAAAGTATAAATAGAGACATATCTCTCATTTAGGTTATTGAATGAATACTATCTATGTTACTTTTGGTTGAATTAGACTTTGGGTGTCAACTGATTATAGATCTTAACGTATCTAGGAACTGTACGTTCCAATTTATTTTGATGTAGGTACATATTTTTATTTATGAATGAATGGAAGTCAATGGTATAGATAGTCATAACAATTAGCAAATAATAGTGTTTATGAATTGCGGGACTTCACGCGATATATTTTTTTTTTTTTTTTGAACACTTACTTTTGTCGACGTTTCGGGTGCGTTGCAGCACCCGTGGTCACGACTTGACTCATATATTCATAAACACTATGAGTAAACGCCGCGATAGTTTAAATTACAATTAGCAAATAAATCATCATCATCTCCACCCAACCAAACTGCTTGTACTCAAAAATAAATTTACCGTCTCTACCACTGTGACTGTCCTGATGAGCTCTTCCAATTAATCCCACCCTCTCCTTTCCTACACAGGACAAAACGTACAAGGCTCAGATGTCCGATCCGCATACGGTGCAGAATATTCCATCAAGAACCAAGCGGTTCGATGAGTCTTTCCTCTGCCGCACCATTAAGTCTTGGAATTCTTTACCAGCGCAA
Source organism: Pelosia muscerda (assembly GCA_963691645.1). Taxonomy (NCBI): domain Eukaryota; kingdom Metazoa; phylum Arthropoda; class Insecta; order Lepidoptera; family Erebidae; genus Pelosia; species Pelosia muscerda. Next base: position 15,855,761 of record OY829100.1, read on the forward strand.
ATGTTTCTTTCTTCCTACAGTCCCGGGTCCTTTAAGCGGGGCGTGTGCCCCGCTGATCATCTGAGAAAAGCATCTGATGAAGCCGTTAAGCTGAGCGCCAGCATTGTAATACTGTACGTATTTGTAATGGTGACCCTCTTTCCTGAGACTTTGCCTTCACCTTGCTATCAGGCGAGGTGACGTCAAATTGACGTATCCTTAATAAAAAATAAATCATATGTCGTTTTATAATATTATTATTGTCGCTGTAAAATTGACTTCCTCTACCTTTTTGTCTACCAATTCTACCTCATTTGTAAGAAATCTACTAGTTTTCTAACTTAGTAATATAACAAAATCAACCTTGTAGTTAAAATAAACCTGTCTAAATATTACAAGTTGATACGTCACGATATAGCTCTGTTTAAAATGTTTCCTTGTTCATATAGAGTTTGTGACCCCGACAGAGTTACATAGCTATTCAAAGGGCATGTTGACCTCGTCCTTGCTTCGCGATAAAGCCGTGTCCCGGTATTGGAAGCGCATCCTTGATATACTTTCTCTTTGGTCTGGTCTTACCTATTCTCTATTTGGTCTAATTGTGTCTTGAGTCTTACTGTCTCTTTGAATTGTCTGGATCTTTGGTCTTAGTGTATCTTTTGTCCGATATTTTGGTGTACTTGCATATTCGGTCTTACTGTATTCAGTATTACTATATCTCTTAGCAAAAGCAGGCCGTGACGGCGGCACAAAGTGCGCCACCCCATACCCAGGGGCTAGACGGGGACACCTATACCTGAATGGGGTCATCTCGGAAGCGAGGGCCCCGGGTCTACCGGGTTGCGAGGGATATATTCGCTACTAACTCACTTCTGGCAACTAAAACCCAAAGACGACGTGTGTTTTAGTCGGTTCGAGTCCAACATAACTTCTCTTATCGGCTCCGGTGGGATTGTTATCCGTGGGGATTTGGCGCACCGAAAAAAAAACAGTATTACTATATCTCTGGTGTTACTTCTCTCTATCTCTCTCTTTTTCCTTACCGTCTCTTTGATTTTTCTGTTTCTTTAGTATTAATATCACGTTGGCCGTTGATGTTTTATAACACGTGATTCCAATTCGATTACAAAGATACATCATCATACCGTAAAAACTATCGAACCTAAACATACCTATAATTTTGTGACTAAGAATTTAGTCTATTGCACTTATTATGGGTAGTTGGAGCCCTCAAAAATCCGACTAGCATAACTACAGAACTTGGATATCGCCAATTTGGTTGTGGAGGTCCGATGGCAGTTGCTTCACGGAAAATATCGAAGTTCAGTCGCATCTTAGTTAGACTAGAAAGCCGACCCCAACTGAGTTGGAAATAAGCTCAGAGAATGAAGATGAACCGTGTCTATATAATTATGACATGTGCGTTACCCATGTGCATACAAGTCGGGCTACATACGTGTGAACGCAATAAACTTATTACTTATCTGTAGTAACCTGAGCCTCTCATGTCTGTGATATCTCAACAGACAATAATAAAGCTATAAAGAAATGCGACTGATATATTTATCTTATCTGCGAGTCGCTCGCCAAAACGTGTTGATACATAGATTCACTATCATCACTTAATGGTGATGTTGAAATGTGCTTACATGATTTGTTTTCTATACAAATATACAAACATTATAAATAGGAAACATTTGTATTTCTGTGCGTGTGTGTGTATGTTTGTAAGAAATAAACTCGAAAACTACTGTGCCTATTTCAAAAATTCTTACACTATTGGATAGCTTCGTTCACCCTGAGTAACATAAGCGTGATAACCGACATCCATACGACCAATAGCGGTATACAACATGGGTCTGCCAGGATGCGAGAGATATGTCTCGTATAATCTAACCTCCGGCAATCAAGGACCCATAGATGGCGAGCGTTTTAGTCGGTTAGAATCCGACATAATCACCACTACCGATTTTGGCGGAGGCGGTATCCGTGGGCATTTAATATCCGGGCATAATAAATTTACTGTCGTGGCTAACGTGGCTTTGTAAAATTTTCTTGAAAATCTTTACATGGCGTCTCGCCATTAATAATTTTGCATAACATTTACCTTGACATTGGCAAAATTGCGGCGAATTTGCTTGCAGAAGAAGCCACCTTAAGAAAAAGAAGTATAATGATTCAATCACTTTGTTATACTACGATATTCATCGTATACAATGACCTCTACTATAAATAGAATAAAATTGTTACTATCAAACGAAATCGAATGTTTGCATACATTATATTGTTTTAGTAACACGGTTACAATATTATTGTTTATTTTGTGAGTTTATGCAGTGCGTAAGTGGGCAAGATGAGGGCAAGAACAAACTTAGCATTTAATAACCTCACTTCTTGTATAATTGTTAGTATAGTTTACACCATAGACTAATATTACTAGCGTAAATAGATCCACAAACTCTCTTATTGCTACGTTAACGAATTAAAAATGTCAGTAGCAGTGACTTGTAACCGTAAGGTTGTTACATTGACGTCACTGCAATATCGATTTCTGTCAAAGTTGATAATGGTTTATAAAAACTGTTCACGTCCGAATATTCTGTGAGAGATCACGCCTAGGTTTTGTGTAAAGATGCGTGTGTCACACTTTATTCCCGTAAGATTAACTTTATGGTATACAATTTTAATGATAGGTATTTCATTTTGACTTTGACTCTTAGATTTTAGAACGTAACGAATGGGGAATACCCCTTTTAATTGTATCGTCCACTTAATGGTCATAAATGTGAATGAGATAATATCGATTGATATAATTATCATATTCAAGTTTTTATTTACATTCTGTTAACAAGTTGTAGCAAGCATGGAAATAGTTGCAAAATGAAAATATTTTATTCAGTACTAACCAAAAATATGTATAATTTTACTAATTATAATATTTTTTTTATAAAACATAAATTAAAGATCGTAAGTTTATTTAACTATTCATGGATATATATGACTTATTTGTTTCTACTTCTTCATGTACTACTTACTGTTAATTTTTATTTGGAAACAAAATCAAAATCATAACCATGCGCGGTAGTCGGGTACTTATTAGATTCGTGAGGTTCCGGGTTTGAATCCTGGGTATTACACTACTACGTACACTCACTCTTAAAACAAGAGAAGCATAACTAGAAAGAAAGAAAGAAAGAAAGAAAATATACTTTATTTAGCCTTTTTCAGCACAAATAACTACATTAAAAAATCAAAATATACAAAAAGAATGTGATAAAATAGGTACGTTGTGCACATCTGTGTTGCAAAAGGAAAAAAAGAACTAGAGGGATTAACGGTTATACTGATAAATTCGGTTACCAATATTCTCTTTTAAATAAAAGAAAATACTTTTCGTGTTTACCTAGTCTCCAATGCATCAATTAGTTAAGTAAATTACGGTTTACGTAAGTAAATTACAGTTTAAGTAATTTACGTTCTTTACGAATGTGTAGTAAGTAAGGTAAGGTTTAATCTTCTCTCAGGTTTTTCATGGTCCCATTTTTAGTGTTGTCTGCCTAGATACTTCACACCCATGTATAAGTACGTATATATAATATGTATACACTTTCATATCGTTATCTATTAGCTGTATTTCTTTATATTTAGTATTATCATTATCGGTCAGTAACTGCGATAAACTTCAATTCGATAGACCCATTGTTTTAAATTATGATAAAAGATTTAAAATGTTCTGCCGCAAAATAAACTATTCTAAGAGAACATTTTTCATGTAGGTAAGTATTTATGACGCTGCGTCGTCGTCTGAACAAATGCGTGAGTAGGTACCTATACATGATGTGTACACACTTAATACGTACTTATATAGGATGCCAATAGTCTCAACCAACATGCAACACCTGTACAAGATTGGAGGCCTGAAGGTCAATTCCCGTATTAAAAAGATTTCAAAAAAATCACGATGTCAATAAAAAATGAACATAAGCATGAGTTTCGTTTGTTCGCCAACAAACAAAAAAAGTCTTTAAAAAGTCTATCACTACATAGTATAAAACAAAGTCACATTCTCCCCCAGTCGCATGTCCCTATATCCCTAGGTCCCTTTGTATGCTTAAAGCTTTAAAACTACGCAACGGATTATGATGCGTTTTTTTAATAGATAGAGTAATGTGATCGACATTATAAGATTTATTTAAACCTGTGTTTTTCCCTTTCCACTAGTACATATTCCTCAAGAACTTCCAGGGTTAATACCACCTGGATGACTCCTACGTTTCAAGCGTTCTGTAGTTTCCAGTGACTGTCATAATAACTATGTTTTTGTTTGACCAATTAGTAGTAGTTTTATATATATGTTAGGTATACTTACCTACTAGTATATAATCATTCATAAATTGATCGGAAAAAGTGAATTCTTCGATGGAACCCGCGATCCCCCTGTAAGGGAAAGATCTAAATTTGATTTGTAATAGTAAACCTGGGTTGCACGATCGTACTTTAACATTGGTCAGGTATAAAACAGGTTGCACCATTTGACAATTGTTAAAATCACGTCATAACTTGACGCTGACCGTAACCGGCCACGCTCAATCGTTAAATTCTATCAAAAATATAACTATTATATACACTGCTGCTAAACAATTAAAATCAATGTTACTGTTACTGTTAAATTTGACGGAAAGCTTAACTTTAACAGGTAGTTGGAGCAACTAAGCGTTAGCAACTGTTTGGTTTTAAAATTTTATTACATTCATTTTATTTGTTAATAGCTATCGCTTCCTGGCGACCTTAGGAGTTTGCTTAGAAGAAATAACATAAACTAAGATGCACTTGCAAATTAAAAAGAGAACATCTTTTTTTAACCAATTAATATGCACAAAACAAACCTTGACATTATGTGGATGCTATCAAAGTGTATTTTGTATTTTCCGTCCCACACTGCCAACACGATTGCTTATGCATAATATATAGTGACACAACGGGATTACCCGTTTTGGTTGTCATTTCCGATATGTAAAAAATCCGTTTGTATTACTGAGATAACTGTTAGCCTTAGTTGCACGATCTTACTTTGACCGTGACAAAGCTGGTTGACCGGTACGGTCAGGTATAAAACGTCATAGCCTTGGTTGTAACTATGACCAGCCACGCTCAAACGTCAAATTCTGTCAAAAACAGAGCTACAAAATCATGGAAAACAAAAATAAGTGGAAGCGGCATGTAGTCGGTACACGCGTGTCATTGGTTGGCGTATTTATGCTACGAAGGATAAATTCGATAATATGAACGTTTTTGATAAGAATACGTCTAAACTTTTTCGTAAATATTCAAGCTTTTCAATTCAAAGTATGAAATGCCATAAATACTTTTTTCACTACGGCAGCTCAAACAAGTAAGTTTTACTGCATAACAACAGTGTGCAAAATGCGATTTCGCCCACTGCGTGAGACAAAGTAACTTTTTAATATATATTTTTCATTTTTTCTATAAACAGTGCCAACCATAGATTTTAAAAAGAATTGTTCCGCGATGAACTTTCCAACTACATAATCTGTCCTTGGCCGTCCTTTAGAAAGTTCTTTAAAATATGAAGGTCCAATTTCGAAATTCTAAATTTGAAAGGTATTTGTAAAACGAATAACCATGTTTTTTATTTAAATTATTAAATATTTTAATGTATTATAACATAACATAAACTCACGCCTATATCCCGGAAAGGGTAGGCCAAAAAAACAATTATTTACTAGTAGAGCACGGTATTATTAACGGTTATGTGTGTGAGTTTTACGACATCGGTTCCGCTACTGCAGCTATCGCGTCGCACTTCTACTAGTTTTTCTGTTCTGTGTACCAACCATAGAGTTAACCAAACCATTACTATCAAACTGTTAAATTTGACGGTGACCGTTGTTTTTGACCATGACCATGACAGATAGTTCGTGCAACCAAGGCTTAGTTGCACGAACTATCTGTCATGGTCATCGTCAAAGTCACGGTCACCGTCAAATTTAGCAGTTTGATAGTAATGGTTTGGTTAACTCTATGGTTAGTACACAGAACAGAAAAACTAGTAGAAGTGCGACGCGATAGCTGCAGTAGCGGAACCGATGTCGCCAATCTCACACACATAACCGTTAATAATACCGTGCTCTACTAGTAAATAATTGTTTTTTTTTTGCCTACCCTTTCCGGGATATAGGCGTGAGTTTATGTTATGTTATAATACATTAAAATATTAAATAATTTAAATAAAAAACATGGTTATTCGTTTTACAAATACCTTTCAAATTTAGAATCTCGTAATTGCAGCTTCATATTTTAAAGGACGGCCAAGGAATAGAGTGCAGATTATGTAGTTGGAAAGTTCATCGCGGAACAATTCTTTTTAAAATCTATGGTTGGCACTGTTTATAGAAAAAATAAAAAATATATATTAAAAAGTTACTTTGTCTCACGCAGTGGGCAAAATCGCATTTTGTACACTGTTGTTATGCAGTAAAACTTACTTGTAAACTTACCGTAGTGAAAAAAGTATTTATGGCATTTCATACTTTGAATTGAAAAAGCTTGAATATTTACGAAAAAGTTTAGACGTATTCTTATCTAAAACGTTCATATTATCGAATTTATCCTTCGTAGCATAAATACGCTAACCAATGACATGCGTGCACCGACTACATGCCGCTTCCACTTATTTTTGTTTTCCATGATTTTGTAGCTCTGTTTTTGACAGAATTTGACGTTTGAGCGTGGCTGGTCATAGTTACAACCAAGGCTATGACGTTTTATACCTGACCGTACCGGTCAACCAGCTTTGTCACGGTCAAAGTAAGATCGTGCAACTAAGGCTAAGCCTTAGTGTTCGATTTCATTGATATAATTTGTTGTGGGTTCCTGAACGACCTGTCAGGGTGACAGCTGATGCGCGGGAAAATAGCTGACAAGACAACTGACTACACAAATAGAATTAGAATACACAAAGAGACCTACAGAATATCGCCGTTTAATAAGCTTGTGTTGTGTTTTCGGTGGTGAGTAGGGTAGCCAGAGCTCACTAGAGAGGTTTTGTGTTGTCCGTGGGAAAACCAAAGGCTTATCCTACATCTATTGCGCTGACGACACAGAAAGTAGTTCTTACAGGGGTTGCGGCACGAGTGTTATTCCTCTGGTGTTACACTCGTCCATAGGCCACGGTAACCACTTACCATCAGGTGGGCCGCGTGCTTGTCTGCGACCTAAGTTGTATGAAAAAAAAAGAGACTATCATTCTAAATCACTAATACTACATACATTATTACAGTTGTGTAGCCTTGCATGTGCTGTCAGCACTTGAAACTCTCACTTGCGTGACTGTTAAAGATTAACTGCTATTTCGTCTATCCGTAGAAGATAGTTATAGAAAAGATCTTTAGTCCCATAAGTGGTATACGTTCTAAAACTCGAAACGACTATTTATATATAACGAATATTTATTGTATAATTTGTTGCATTGCACCAAGTAAAAAGCAGAATTAAAATCTATAAGACTACAGAAGCAGTACAATGAGCGGCCTTATCGCTTTAAGCGATCTCTGCCAGCGGACCAAAACCGCAGATCGCCGCCTTGGGTCATTAGTTGCTTCTGGCACATAACCTGCTGACCCAGTATTAATATTTTACAGAATCTGAATTAACAGTAATAAATATTGGGATTGGTACGAGTTATGTCATATACATAACTATGACATGACACAAAATGAGTTCAAAATGCGTTCTGTGCGCAGTAGGTATGCAGTACGCATTTTTGGGCTGTCTTTTTAGGGTAGCACGGGATGCAGCGATAGTGGACTTTTTATTTTTCATGCGCAATATCCCGTATACCACCCCCACCGGAGCCGGTGAGGGTGGTTATGTCAGACTCGAACCGACTTAAAAGTACGCCGTCTCCGGCGACCTAAGTCTTCGGTAGCCGGAGGTGAGATTGTAGGTAACATATCCCCAACGATAGTGGACATATTGAAATCTAACAATCATAGATTTATATCAAACCAATCTGCGTGTGCCTGTGCCACGTTACTATCGCGACTTTTGTCCAAGATCCGTGCCGATAAGGATACAAAGATAAGTTCATCTAGTCATAGTACCTACGACCCTAATCATCACTGTAAAACGAAACCGGAGTCCGTTTAATTATGTACCCGCGCTGGGGAAATACCGTTTCTACAAGCAGATCTAATGTCGTACTCGTAAAAGGTAATGTACTATTTATTGCATTTATATGACATAAATTATATTTATCCATTGCGCTCGTACACGCCTACATTACTTGACTACTGTTTTAAATTGCAACAATACTTACAGTTAATTGCGTTTACAAGTATGTTTCTTTACACTTCAGTTGAAATTCTTACTTCAATGAGAGTGAAATGAATAGCAACCGTGCTCGGCATTCTTAACGATGGGCCCAAGAGAGAAAAAGGTAATAATTATATTCTTCGCCCACATTGTACTATAGCTTCGGCTCCAAAGGTCAATAGGAATGCCGTCTTTACCATAGGGACAAACGGGGCGCTCGTTGGGCCCATCGTCTTCTGGGGGGCCCCTGAAAGAAAGACAATTTCTCGCACACAACAAAAATTTAAAACTCTAAACTTTCAAAAAGGGCCTGTAAAGTCTTGTGTAGGTACCTAGGGCCCCTGCCTTATTTAAAGACGGCTCTGTCAATAGATCCATAATATATCTATTAATTTATATATTAATGTGCAGGTGAACAGAAAAATTTTTTTCGCCGAATTAGGACTTCCTTACGATTTTACCTACTATCGAAATTGTGCCCAAATTCTTTTTTTCCAAAACCACTATAAAATCAACCGGTATAGGTACTATCTTGGAAGTCTCAGAATTTTTATAAATCAAAGTTTTTTCTGAACTTATTAACATCTCTGGCGTTTAATGTCTGGTGAAGGCCTTACAGGGTTAGGAGTTCATATGATAGTCTCTACCGTAAAAATTAAGATATAGCCTGGGCTTCAAAGTAGGTATGAATTTATTTTTTGGCTAAATGTATTAAGTACATCGTGATGAAATTCTTGTCATTTGTGACTGAATGTATTTCGATTAAATTGACATTAACTGGAGTTTGTTTGCCTAAATGCAAAATAGAATGGATTTTATCGGCTACGACCCTCATTTTAAGAACCATTTATAGAGATAAGGTTGAAATTTAGAGGTCATTTGTATACGTAGCCATTTTATCCCCGATTATAGTTAAAGAGGATAAAGTATAGAGTAAGTAGTATAATTAGTACGTGATTTCGGTCTTGTCTTATATGTAACTAGCTGTTGCCCGCGACTAGGTAGGTACCCGTTGATATCTATGCATTTTTTTTTCTCAAACACTAATCTATCTCTATACCAAATTTCATCAAAATCGGTTCAGTAGTTTAGGTATAAAAGAGTAAAAGAAGTTGCCAATAGAAACATACAGACGAGAATTGTGATATTATGAATGGATAACATCGGAGGTAGATAAAGATTTCTAATAATAGCGTTTTACATATTGAAACTAAATCAATTGCACCGAAAATTTTCTTAGGCAAATTTTGCTATGCTATTTCCAATCTAAATGTCACAGATTATATCGAATGGTAGTGTGGGTATCCTTTTCTGATGTCAGGTTTAAAAACATAGTAATAAATCCGATAAAAATAACATGGGGTTCTACAAAATAGGCATTAAAAGGTTTCTGCAGGGACAGCAGCTCGAGTGTGGTCCCTAGTGGGCACTTTTCGTTATGTGGGTCAATTGCTTGTCTGCCACCTAAGGTACCTTTAAATAACTATAAATAAAGAACGTGACTAGCGTTTGGAAAGTTGTAGTAAAGTCTGAAATTATTTTTTCTGAAAATTTCTTATAACTGTCGTCAAAATGATTTTTTAAACCAATTTTGGTTTTGATCTTTGTTTGTTCATAACTTGAGCTTTCTTAAAAGGAATGATACGTTTGTTTTCTCGTACCTATATTTTATTAACTCATCTATAAATTGGCCAAGCGACAGAGTTTCATAAGACTCATATATACGGATGTATACAGGTAAATTTGTAATATATATATATGTACCTAGTGTGTTATGACAGTGTACATAATATGTCCTATTTATCCGCTATGGGAGACTCCAAACCGCTACTGAGAAAACGTACTAGCCGGTGACTCATTACATGTTGGCCACAGTTTTATCTCTGGGGAATTTCGCCTTTGTACACGCCCTCCCATTTTGGCTACGTATCAACTATCTAAAATTAAAAAAGTAGTAAGTGTCTCTTATAATACTGCTTTAAATGGGTAACCATTAAATAGATACGGGTATAACGGGGTGAATAGGGTTCCAAGGGTGGATAGGGATAAAATGGTCAATGGAATATTTTAAATAATTTCGTTCACTAGTTTCAAATAAACATGTTATCAGATATTTGATGATTCCGTTATTACAATGAACTAGTCCAAAATTTAGCTTGAAAGGAAATGACTACAGAATTAGGCTGACCATTTTATCCCTGAATCCCTATTCACTCCGTATTTACTCAGAAACGGGTGCCGTCTATTTGGTAGAAACTTTATACTCCGAAACCTATTTGGGATAACTCACTTCGCAGAAACTTCTTTAATCGATCATTCATTAGGCATAAAAAATATTTGACATAAATATTTTTAGGCATAATGTGCTTATGACCGAATTTAAAATGGCATACATTTAAGATAGTAGAATTTTATTTGGCATAATTACCTTTGGCATAGTTAAAATTTTGTATAACTTCATTTAGCATAACGTTCATTTAGAGTACAGATTATTTGGCATAATTTGACTAGGCATACTATAAAGAGCATAGAATTTCAATTAGAATAATATAGATTGGGTTACTTTCTTCTTTAAAAATGGGTAGGTTCGGTTAGGTTAGAACTGTGATGATAGAATAGATAGTTGTTTACACACCGACACAGAGTACCCCGACTCGGATAGGTTAGGTTAGGTTAGAACTGTGACCGCAACAGCGCGAGCCGAGCGAGCGTAGCGAGCGTGCCGCGGTAGCGGCCGGCGAAGCGCCAGAATAGATAGTTGCTTACACCCCGACACAGAGTACCCCGACTCGGATAGGTTAGGTTAGGTTAGAACTGTGACCCCAACAGCGCGAGCCGAGCGAGCGAAGCGAGCGTGCCGCGGTAGCGGCCGGCGAAGCGCCAGAATAGATAGTTGTTAACACCCCGACACAGAGTACACCGACTCGGATAGGTTAGGTTAGGTTAGAACAGTGACCTCTTATGTAAGAAACGAGCATGCTGTCATAGGCAAGGATATAAAAACCAAATAATTATCATTAAATCAACTTTATAACATACATAAGTGTTGCAAGGTTACCTATCTTAATCCCGAATTTAAATATTCCGAATATCATAATCCAGAAAACGTTTGGCCATTTATTCATAATCCCGGTTTTCCAAATTCCGAAGTTTTATTTGTCATATAATCGCAATTCCGAATTTCATTTTCCTATTTATTCATTTCTACGACGTTTTATAATCCAGACGAACGAATTCCAGACACACGAAATCTAAATGCACAAAATCCAGATGACCGTAATCCATATGCACGAAAGCCGAATTTTTAAAACACAAATTTTTGAAATGCAGTTTATTGATATCCAGACAAACAATATCCAGATTTTTAAAAATGAATCCAATGGAAAAATTACAAGGTAGCTAGCACTCGCCGGCCGCTGCCGCGGCACGCTCGCTTCGCTCGCTCGGCTCGTGCGGGGGTCGCAGTTCTAACCTAACCTAACCTGCTTAGTCGAATTTGACACTTAAACCTATCTGTAATAGGCAACTAATATTTCTAAATTACTTGCTGTAGGTACCTACCTAATAAATGAATCGTATAAATTTACTGACTTTTACTATACCTGTACATAGTTTAGATGGAAAACGATTGTATGGGAACCAAATAAAAAGATTATAAAAATTTGGTAAAAGTTTATTTGGAAAATGGTACGATGGGAAACAAAAAAAAATATTCTGAGAATCTGGTATAACTATATTTGGATTATGACACTATGGAAAACAAAAAAATACTATTTGAAAATTTGGTTTTAGTGCACCTGGAAATTGATTCATCTGGGAAATGAAAAACGGAATTATAGAAAGTTGTCATTCATTACATCTGTCTTTTAAAAGTTCTACCAACCGTTTTCGGGGTTTTAAGATTCGGGTAACAGAAATTCGATATTTCAATAGGTTAGTTACCGTGTTGGTTACCTATCTTAATCCCGAATTTAAATATTCCGAATATCATAATCCAGAAAACGTTTGGCCATTTATTCATAATCCCGGTTTTCCAAATTCCGAAGTTTTATTTGTCATATAATCGCAATTCCGAATTTCATTTTCCTATTTATTCATTTCTACGACGTTTTATAATCCAGACGAACGAATTCCAGACACACGAAATCTAAATGCACAAAATCCAGATGACCGTAATCCATATGCACGAAAGCCGAATTTTTAAAACACAAATTTTTGAAATGCAGTTTATTGATATCCAGACAAACAATATCCAGATTTTTAAAAATGAATCCAATGGAAAAATTACAAGGTAGCTAGCACTCGCCGGCCGCTGCCGCGGCACGCTCGCTTCGCTCGCTCGGCTCGTGCGGGGGTCGCAGTTCTAACCTAACCTAACCTGCTTAGTCGAATTTGACACTTAAACCTATCTGTAATAGGCAACTAATATTTCTAAATTACTTGCTGTAGGTACCTACCTAATAAATGAATCGTATAAATTTACTGACTTTTACTATACCTGTACATAGTTTAGATGGAAAACGATTGTATGGGAACCAAATAAAAAGATTATAAAAATTTGGTAAAAGTTTATTTGGAAAATGGTACGATGGGAAACAAAAAAAAATATTTTGAGAATCTGGTATAACTATATTTGGATTATGACACTATGGAAAACAAAAAAATACTATTTGAAAATTTGGTTTTAGTGCACCTGGAAATTGATTCATCTGGGAAATGAAAAACGGAATTATAGAAAGTTGTCATTCATTACATCTGTCTTTTAAAAGTTCTACCAACCGTTTTCGGGGTTTTAAGATTCGGGTAACAGAAATTCGATATTTCAATAGGTTACCGTGTTGCAATAATCATAAAAGATGATTCTTGCTGTAAAAATTATGCGAAATGATGGTTCTACTTTTAAATAGTTATGGATAAGAAATATATACCAAAAGATGAATCTGGTTTTGAACTTTCTGCGATGTGATGGTTATACATTGTGATTATTATGCTTACAAAAATTATGCGTACAGATGATTCTGACTTACAAAATTATGGGTTTCAATGTATGCAAAATGAGTTTATGCCAAACGATATTCTGCGAAAAGAGGTTTATGCTATTAGTTGTTATGCTATATAAAATTATTACTTAAAAAGTTCTACTATATGAGGTGTACCCGACCATTGGTTGTGGAGGTCAGATGGCAGTCGCTTTACAGAAAATATAAAGGTTCAGCCACATCACAGTTAGACTGGAAAACCAACCCCAACTGAGTTGGGAAAAGGTTCAGAGAATGATGAGATTGACTAATATATGGGATTGACATTTCGTTCACGCTTGCCATAATTGTCATAAGCGTCAAAATACGTGTCAATCCCATACATTAAACATTATATTCTATTCTATTCTACAAAATGACTGCCAACGAATTGCACCTTGTCTAGACCCCTTGGTCCCTAAAGTGTTAACATTAGATGCAACCGGGAAATCGCTAGAAGAATGTTGAATCCGTGTTTGAATTCTTATTAATTTACGGAGATTTGTGTGCATCTAAGAACAAATTTAATGGAATCTTAATAGAGGCATCCATAAGCAATATTTAATTTAATTTAAAGAGACACTTGAATTCAGACATAATAAATATCAAAACGATAAAGTATTAAGAGTCTTATCGCACAAACGGTATCGTCTAGGTAACCTTAGGATAGACTAGAATGATAAACAAATAAGTGGTATACATTGATGTAAGTATACAAATTGTTCAATAGTGATAAAACATTTGGGTAAGTTACTATTAAACATCTTATTATGTATAAACAAAATGTTAAATAAATACCTATATTTGAATAATATAATTTTATTTATTATTTAGTATTTTTCTTAATTGAGAAATGTTGAATGTTGAATTCTCAGTGAAGTATTCAATGTATTATTACCACTCAAATAATATGCAAGATCATCAAATTTAAATTTCTTTTTCTTAGTAACTCGTCAACTAAACAGTTTTGAGTAAAGTGCTTACACAACTTACTTACTTGTGCCAATAATAGAGGTATAATTTACCATTAGTACTAACGATACATGAAGCAATTTATATAATTTCATGTACAATGACTCACAGTAGTATCTTGATATAGGCACGATGGTACAATGACAAATAAATAAATTGACGATTGACAAGAGTGACGTATTAAAATAATTAGCAACGAGCGAACACAACTGGTTTTAAAGATAAAACCAGGTTTCCTCGTCAGTGTTACACGGTCGGACAAAGGCAGGATCTAGATAATTAGTTGCGGACAAAAATAGTCGTCGCAGTCGGGCCCTGGGCCAGGTGACGTCAGCGCGCCAGGGCCGGCGGCGGGGCAAGACGGGCCCCGCGCCAGTGTCGCGCGCGCCGTCAGCCCGGTCGCACGCCACCTACCGAGCCTGTAGTCAGCTGCCAGCCACCAGCCGCCTCCACCGCCTGCCGCCTCAGCGCCTCCACCAGCCCCCCGCCCCGCTACCTGCGCGATCCTGAACTACACATTCACTCGTGAGTACACATAGCCGACCTTATTACAATTAATGTTACATACGTGTTGAAAGCTATTGTCTAACTGCAGCGATGCACCGCGATAACTTCAGATGTAGATTTCACTTTTGCCTAGGCATAGGCGGGAAGATTTAAAAAATAATTGAGTTTTATTTTAATTACGTAGGTACTTGTACTTATTTTATTTTTTAATTATTTAATTAATTTATTAACGGGACCTAGATTATATTGGTACGGAGAAGCGAGTCAACCTTGGCGCATCGTGCAATGCAGCGGGGACCTTGCAAGTCACGCGTCAGAATAACCTCGACTCACGCCGTACTCGCGCCGCTACCACGATTTCCATCGAAACTATCGTAATATCTCGATACGGCGGTCGCGATCGCGCTCCATTGCGTGCCATAGTTAAAGCGTTAAAGTTCTCTTGCTTATTACAAACCGGCAATGGACATTGTACATGACTATTTCAACCTATAGTAATTGTTATAGGAGTAAAGGAACGTGTTGATAGACGCGCTATGGAACTAACACAAACAGCTGACTGCTGACGACGTGGTTCTTTTTTGGACAGATAAAAAATATGACGCGGTCATTCAAGGACGTTCGACTACTGACGATTTGTATTTCCCGTTTTCGAACTGTCAATGTGATATAAACTAGCTAAGTATAATACCTAATGATAGTGTTAATTATACAAGCAAACTGTCTGCAGTCAATAATGAGTTCACATTGTGGAATGGGTGTTGATAAGTATTGCGGTTTGAAAACAGTCGGGGGGCCTCAATATTCTCCCAACTTATCGCGTTGGAAAAACACGCCGTATACCTTATCGTCGTTGTTCGCTATCAGCACGTTACGACCTGCATTGTAACATTCAGCCAATAGGTACTCTTCAAGGGACTCGTTACGCACAAACAATTTTTATGTATGTATTTACGCCTATAAGCGATTACTCTCTATATAAGCATATTCAACTTTATCCATATACTTTTTTTCTATTTTAAACCCTTTAATTATGAGATAAAGTAACACGAAACCATATTACATGTTTAAATAATACGGTTACCTAAAAGTAAAGGTGATTTCGAAATTGAAAGTAACTTCATTCTGAACCACTTTTCTTCAAAACTTGTCCTACGTGATTGCCGAAGCCTTGCTCGACAGAATGATAACACCTCGGTATTGTACCGATCCAACATCACCAGGTGATAAGATAAATAAGACCTGAATAGACCTTGTAACTCTTAAAATGGTTTGGGCCACGGTTTGTAACATAGAAGCAGGCATTAGCCACCTAAAGATATTTGAATGATAGTTATTTATTAACCTTCTAGAACGTCTTTAGACATATTTTTTTCACCTCGAGTTGGCATTGATCGTGGTCCACGAAACCGGTAAGACTGCGGTTACCCTTCGCCGAACGTTCAAACGTGACTAACTATCAACAACTTTTTTCAACTAAAACCTCACAACTATAAAATTTTTATAATTCTCACATTGATTAACTTATCTAAAGTTTCATTATTTAGATTATACATCCGACCTACAAGCCTTGCCTTTATTTACAAACAATTTTGGACAAATTACTTTTAATGATTGTTTTGTCTGTGTCAACACTGCGTAGTTCTCACACAATTGATCAAGGTTTCCTGCTCATTTCAATAAGTTGTATTTTATACGAAAAACGTGGCATGATAACATTAAAAAATATACATTGTTAATCTCAATGTTTCCAGACGGCAATGGTGAGAAGATACGAAAGAATGAGCGGCCGTCAGTCCTGGAACGAAGATGACATGGCCAGGGCAGTTGCGGCTGTCGTCTCAGGTAAGATGGGATACAAATTAGCTGCAAGAACTTTCCACATCCCTCGGTCCACACTACAGAGACGCGCCAGCAAGATTCGGTACCAGCAACCTGACGACCCTAAACCATTAATGGGACATTACCGAAGGGTCTTTACAGACAGCCAAGAAAAAGATTTAGTTGGTTACATCAAGAGTATGGAGAAATATTTCATGGGAGTTTCCAGGCGTGATATTCGGGAGTTAGCTTTCCAGTATGCAGAAGACAACAATTTGAACCATCCATTCGATGTAAACACGAGGATGGCAGGCGAAGACTGGGTAAGGAATTTTTTGAAAAGAAATCCAGAATTGCTAGACAAATCCGACCCTGAGTGTGGCTTGGAGCCCGTGAACTTTGATCAGTTCTATCACTTCATGTGTCAGCTGTCATGATGACTCGTAGCTTAGTACGTTATAACTAGTTGTAAGTAAAAAGGTCAAGTCGGCCCCGAGAGAGCCTCATGATTAATGTATAACATGTGTAGCTCCAACCTGTGTATACTGTATGCCCACTTTTGTAATCAGAATTTTGAGAGATTGCTCAACTCTAAACATTCGTAATTCAACTATATTTAACATTCGGCACCTTTCGGCATTTGTATCCACAAGTTGGAACATGCAGTAGGTAGTATTTTTGAAATTTTTAAATTTTATAATGCATATTACAAATGTAAGATGAAGGAGCCAAGCTCAAAGTAGCAACGATACCTTTGATATTTTATCTTGATTATAGTTTGATTAGGTTTTAATTTTGTTAATATTCAGAACCGCAGATGGGTGTCGGTGGTTCTGTACTTAATGAGTACTTACGAAGTCTATAGTTGTAACTGATTTATAGTTTAAATTTTGTTATTTAATGGTACTAAACATAACTTGCTAAATTAAGGGCTGTGATAACAGAGAAAGGTGTATTTTTGTGAAACATATCTATTGAGGTGATGTATCTATTTACAAGGGCGGTATCAGATAAATATTTAATATAATTTTAGTGTATTAGCACAAATTAATACTGTTGTGATAGTGTAGGTATTCCGTAATGCGGCCGTACCGGACAATGCATGCAATATAGAAGCGGTTAACTTGCAAAATTTCCTTTATGTATGCAATTAATTGACCTGTTTATTGTACGCCTTAAACTAACAAATGTAGCAAGAATAACCTAAGTGCTGTGTCATCTTGGCCGCGATGCACCCAACGGTGTTATTGAGTAGGTACACTAAATTCTTAGATATAAAAAATAATGTCACTCATTATAGAACATTTAATTAGAATAATAATGTTCAAACGGAAAATGTACACTTACTGCAGAATTCCTAGAAGACAACAATGGATGATCTCAGAATCAAATCGTGAAGGGAAAAGCTAGGATTTTGCATAATGCAACAAGAAATTCCTTGAAGCGAATCTCTAAACAAAATTGCTTAAAGATTTGACGTAGTGAGCTGTAAGTGTACTGCAACGTCTGCGGCTAGTTACGGAACACTTGCCCCTAATAATTGGCGATAAGAAGCGCGTTAGCGACAATTAGACACACCGATGTTGTTTGCCAGTTTTCCAGAACGTTCTAAATTATGTATATTTTCCAATGACTTCTGTGTATACTACTATTAAACTGACTGGGAGAAAAGAAAATTGCTATCAGTAAACGAAAGACCGCAACCGGTCTACCTGTCTTTGTACCTGTCATTTATATGACAGTTGACATTACACAGTAGCTATAGTTGACGTTACAAAAATGCGCGCTATGTCTCTTCAGATAGGCGTCAAACTTGCTAAATCATTTATATATATATGCACCGAATAAATATGCGTACTTCATTTTTCTGTGCACTTAAATATATCACGCGGGTGCGGGTCTGGCGCGGATGCGGATCTGGCACGGGTCGGTTTGCCATCCATCGCTGTTTCCTTAATATAGTATTTTTTTACTTTATTCTGTAAAAGGCGATGTATAGCAAACCGATCCGTGCCCGTGCTATATATGAATCGCGCAATAATGTAAACGTAAATGTCAATTAGTCAACTTTAAAATGAACATTCTGACCAACTGAGTAACATCTCTCTCTCTCTTTCTCTTTCTACTACTCATTTATCCGATTCCAAATTTGAAATTCAAAATTCTTTTCCATTTCTGTCAAAAGTTCTCTCACAGGATATAATGACAGATTTTTTTCAGTTTAATCGTGTATGTGTGGACTGAGTGCCCATTTATATTTTTGCGTATTTTTGTAGTTAAACTAACAATAGTCAGTCTAGTAGTAGTCACATAGAAGTCAATGATATTTTTTTAATATTGTGATAAAGGGATGGGTTTGTGATATTTGTGGGATTGGCTTGGTTCATTTTGATGTTTAGGTATATAACGAAATTCTTTTCTATTGTCAATTTAAATCCCGCTGTACCAAATTAGTTGTAATTAACGTTACCTGATTCAAGTTTTGATCTCTTAAACTTAGTTCAAAATAGCAAAATGTTTATTTATTTAGGTCTCGAAATATTTAATATTGTTGGTTTTAAAGAAATTTTTAACATTCGAAAACAAAACTGTATATTATGCCAAACTATGTTGTTATTTTGAGATTTATTATAATTGAAATTGTAATATATTCATGTGTACTTAGTTAACTAATTATGTGATTACAAATTGAAATTTTAAATATTTGTTTTAATTACATCGTCCTTTATTTTAAGTTATGTTTTATATTAACCGGTGCTTTTCTGTTATTTATCATCGGATAACGAACCAACCTTCCTCGACAAAAACAACGAACATTTTAATCACAAAGAATTATTTAATTCAAACAGGTAACAATCTTGAAACCAGAACCCCTATTATGCTAACTGTCAACCATTTTTAAACGCAGAGATTACAAAAAATGCCATTGGATTTAAGACTTTAGTGCTATTGCATAAAGTCATCATTCTCTGAGATGATGAACTTTGTTGGGGTCGGCTTTCTAGTCTAACTAATATGTGGCTGAACTTCAATATTTTCCGTGAAGCGACTGTCATGGGACCTCCACAACCAAACTGGGGATATCCGAGTTCTGTAGTTAGGCTAGTCGGACTTTGAAGGCTCCAACTACCCGTAAAGACTGCCATAGATGTTCGTATGACAACCGGGACCGATGGCTTAACGTGCTCTCCAAGGCACGACACAAATATTTGGATGCGTAGCAGTTGCATTCACTACCGCCACGCCACAGAGTCCATGTCATTATAGTCGAAAATTCAATGGCATTTTTGTAATCTCAGTGGCTCGACAGTGGTTGATAATTATTAGAATCGGGGTCCTGCTCTGTTAACCATACAATCTGTCAAAAGTATTATAAGGCGGTAAGTTGGTTAACAAAAAAATTATGCCATACCTAATGGCAATTTGATACATAATTTCTTATAGACTTAAACGTTTACTTCCCCTTGTTCATCCATCCATCCACCCAGATGCCGAGACCTTCGGGTCAGGTCTAACTTTAGATGTTTGAGCAGTCGATGAAATTGACCTTATTCTCAGAGGTCTCACATTTAGCAGACCAATTTAGCAAACCTCAATCCGCTGCGGCTGATATCGAAGATATTGTCTATTCTTTCATTTAGTTTGGGCTGGAGACTAACTGAGGATATATTTGGAGTATCTTCATATAAAAATTAAGCAGTAGTAGCAAATAAATTGCTTATATTTACTTTCTCGCCTAACTTTGATAAAATATCATAGCAATTAAAAGATGCATCTTTCTTTTATTACTATTTTTTATATATTAGAAACCTTCACGGGTATATACACATTGCAAACAATGCTAGTGGCGAACTTTGTTCGGATCTGTGGAGGAGCCGCCATCAATCTAGCAGAAGCAGGCCGCAACGCAGTGCGCCACTCCACACCCGGTGGCTAGACGGTGACACCTTGATCCCTATACCCGAAGGAGGTCACCTCGAAAGAGAGGGTTCCGTGTCTCCCGTTGGTGCGAGGGATATTTTTACTACTATTTCCCCTCTGGCAACTACAGACAAGGACCCAAAAACGGCGGCAAAGTTTCATCGCAATCTGATGTATGTTGTAGGAATGCAGGATTATGAACTGAGAAACATCCACTTAAGTATAATCATATAGAAGTAAAAAACAACTTCATGATTATAAGTGTTTTGAATGAGAATGAATAATTGACATATCTTCATATCCATCGAATTTTTACGCTCACTTAAAATCGAAACAATCTCAAAATCATATCAACCAGGTAGCTGTAGGTTTAAACTCATTGCTTCCTAAGACAGGGTCTTAGACCCTATGTTATAATAAGATTAGCGGATTAGGTAAATCGTGGCCAAATGTAGTACTTTGACTGAGGTATGTCATCATTATTATTATCATTTCAGCTATAGGACGTCCACTACTGAACATAGGTCTTCCACATCGCCCTCCAATCCTACCGGTTTAAGGCGGTCTGCATCCAACGGGTACCTGCGACACTGGGTATGTCGTTCGCCCATCTCGCGGAGGGCCGTCATAAGCCTCGTCTACCAGAAAGTGGTCTCCATTCGATAACGTTTCGGCTCCAATATCCGTCTGTTCTTCTTGCTATTTCCCCGCCCACTGTCTCTTCAGCTTGCTAACCCAGTGAGTTCTATCAGCAACTTTCGTTCGTCTACGGATCCCATTTCTGATTCGATCTCGTAAAGAAATTCCGAGAATAGCCCTCTCCATAGCTCGCTGTGTGTTCTCGAGCTTTCTTATAAGGCTCATAGGGAGGATTCCCGTCACGGCGCCTTAAGTCATTACTGGTGACACGCACTGATTAAAGACCTTTGTCTTTAAGCGCTGAGGTATTTTGGACGAGATGACGCTGTATACCTAACCTGTACCTACTATCTATAATTATCTTTGACACTACTTAAACGCTTTTACAATTAATAAGATAACGTTAAATGTTCATACTAGTGTGAACTCTTCAAATATCTCTACGGATTCAAACAACTTAATGGACTCATTATGCCCGATAAACAGAAAACACATTAAAACTACTTTTACTTCCTTTTAACGCTTCCTTCCTTTTGATAAAATACAAAATTTATATAAATGTAGATGTTGAGGCCATCGAGTGCTGTGTAAACGGGTCAGTGCATTTAACTCCATCAGTGATACCAACTTCGGAGTATACTCCACTAAAATGAGTGGAAAAAAGCTCCATGTAGAGCTTTTAGGGAGAATATTTTACTGGGGGTATTTTAGTAATGAACCTATACCGCGGTAGCCTAGTGGTATGGGTAATGGACTGCTGAGACGAGGTCTCGAGTTCGATCACAGGTTTACCATGACACACACCAATGACTTTTCGATGCTTTTCGAAGTTATGTGTGTATATATCGCTGGTTTATAAGTACCTGGTTAATGGCAATAGGCTCGCCACCTATTACATTAGGACTTAAACATAAACTGGCGAAATATGGGTGCTAGCACCTCTGCCTACCCCTTCAGGGATAAAGGCGTGAGTTTATGTTATGTTTTTAAATTACATTTATTAAAAGATTATACAGCGTCTACGTTTGAGACAATCTTGATATAGTTCTATGACTATGTAACAGACAGCTTGTGGTGAACTTTGTTCAGATCTGTGAAGGAGCCGCCTGTCACCCAAGCAGAAGCAGGCTGCGCCGCAAAGTGCGCCACCCCATACCCGGGAGCCTAGATGGGGACACCATGGGTCTTACACCCGAAGGAAGTCATCTCGAAAGAGAGGGCCTTGGGTCTGTCAGGGTGCGAGGAATATGTTCGCTTCTTCATCTATCGAATCACCGGCATTTTTGGTTTGCCGTTACACTATCTCACCTCCGGCAACTAAAGACCCAAAGGCGGCGTGCGTTTTAGTCGGTTCGAGTCCGACATAACCTCTCTCACCGGCTCCGGTGGGATTGGTTTCCGTGAGGATTCTTATACGGAAAAGAAAGAGGAGGCGTGGTTCTTGCAAGTTATTTCGCAATACCTATCTACTTGCCATATAATTAATATATCAAGTCTGTAAAATATGGAATTGAATAATTAAAGATTAGGTACTACAAAATAAAAATTGTGTTTCCAAATAATTCTGTAAATTTTTCAGAGTATAGCTTACGGGTAAATATTTTTGATAGGTGGCAACACCGAGCTCTATCGGTAGAGAGTTAAGTCGAGGTGTGCGGAAGGCGGTCGTGAGAGTTTTACTGGCACGGCTGCAATTGTAAATAGCACACTTTACCACAGGCTACTGTCGAGTAAATATGAGATGTAATTGTGTACGAAAGTGGTCGGACGCTTTAGAAAGGAACCATGTTGACAATTCTATTTATTTAAGTGTAGTCGTGCTGCAAACTTTGTCCACGGGTGTGGAATACTACATGTATACGAATTTTGAGCGTAGCCTTTGGTGAAGTTTCGGGAAGGCTTACTACCCCTCCCTTACTACGTCGTACTAACTAATGTTAAGTATTATTATTACTATGGATACATTTGTTTGTTTAATTGGTAAGAATTTACACTAAACAGTAAAAGTGTCGACTGATGACAATTGTTTAAGTCCGAATCACACTGTGAAAGATCACAATAATATTTGTTTAAGAGATTGTGCTAGGTCTCCTGTTCTTCAAGAAACGCCCTCGATCTGATTTAGTTCATATCTACTGACAAAAAGTGAAAAGAATAGCAAAATGGTGATCAGTTTACAACTGGTGACATTTTCTATTTCGTGTCGCATTAGACCAGTCGTGTCTATTAGCTTGGCACTTGTTGATTTAAAATATTTAATTATATACCAACGTAGTTACTAATAGTAATGCTCTAGAATACCACATTAATTATTTAAATTACCCTTGAAAGGGTACCACCAATAAGGTTCAATTAAAAGGTCAAGTTCGAACTGTGGTGACGGGGTTAAAGACGAGAATTTGACCACAACAATATTGTGCATTTGTAATTGTTAATATAGGCCCAATAACTTACTTGCCTGAATTACGGTATTTTGGAGAAGAAGAGAAGTTATTGACCCTATGTTATGGAGGTCAATGGCAGACGCCACCAAAAATAAATAAGAAAGAGTTCTGATTCGGTAACCTGGCGGTATGCTATATAACAAGGCCCCAATTCTATTAATGTCAACCATTTTCACACCACTGAGATTACAAAAATGCTATTGAATTTTAAACTTTATAGCTATGCCGTTAAAGTCTAAATATAAATGGCATCAATGGCAAAGGTATATGTTTACTCCATCGGGTCCATTTATGGAGTAGGTCCAACTACACAAGTTTTACATAGGAACATGGAAAGTGCTAAGTAAACAGATACCTATTATTTCACTCTTCCTAACATTCACTTTCAGCATATTACAATGTAAAGTTTCATTTTAAACTTTATGTCTATAGTCAAAAATTAAATTATCATTTACAATGTACCTAATAGTAGAATCTGAATCCAACTCTAGGTTGTTTTTTAGAAAGGTCAAAAGTAGCGAGCGAGTACGAATGAAATCAATTATGAGAGTAATAAAGAGTAACGTGTTTACCACAACACTACCAACTAAATAATAGAGAACATAGATCCATCTTGATACATATTTACTACTGATACAGCTTTAAACCGTCCACATTTGTGACACGAACAACAAACCGGATTACGATCATCTTTACAAGACATGACGTTCAGTGTAAAGGGAACAACTCATGGTCGTATTAACACAAACTACAGATGTGCTAACACCATCATGCAGCTAAATACCTACGCCTAAATTATTGGACTGACACGCGCTTCTAATACGGTCACGATAAAATGTTACGTAAATGTGAACGACATAACAGGATTTCGGGATAAAGCTCGTCACTCAGTTGACTATACATTATCTGTGGACCTGACATAAAAATGTAATGAAAATATGCTCTGTACTAACACCGTAAGTAAGTAGTCCTCTATACCGTTACCCTATATAACACAATCGCACCGAATTCGGTATGCTCAATATGAGCTCATCCAAATCAAGTTGTGAAATGAACGCCCACATTGTATGTAGGTGAAAACGAATTTCTGATGGAGCCATCTATGTACGGCATTGCTACTCGGCAGAGGTCTTCTTCGAAACGTATTATTTTCTGTGCACAATTGGAAGTAAGCCGAGTGATTAAATTGGATGACAATGTTGTTACCTTCGGCAAATGCATTTGTAATGACTTTGCGGTGTATAGACATACATTATCATGCATAAACTTGAATTAAGCACACAGATACTTATGAGGCACAGATATATTATAGTTTGGTATAGTACATAGGCTATTCTTGATCTCAAAAATGGGTTCCCGTAAGTAACGGTAATATGTCATTCTCTGAACCCTTTCTCAACTCAGTTGGCTTTCCAGTCTTACTGTGATGCGGCTAAACTTCGATATTTTTCTTGTTTTCTTTATTTTTTTCTGTGAAGCGACTGCCATTTGACCTACACAACCGATGGTCCAATGACCAATGGCGATATCGAAGTTCCAAGTTAGACTGGTTGAACTTTTGAGGGCTCCAAGTATTCGTAACAACTGCCATAGATGTTTGCACGACCAGACCAGTGCAAACAGCCATATTCATGCATACAACTTTTTGCACTGAGCGGGTATCGAACCCGCGCCGCAGTCGTTCGGCAGGTAATATTTATTCATCGCTTTAAATACACACGTTCTAAGTATTGTATAGTTATTTATTGTTGTACAATAATAAGAAATGTTTCATCGCTTGAATTATATTGTCTAGTCTCTCATCTGCAAGGTGCAGGGTCCATTCAAATTATATTATTTTTTAAATTTTCACGAGTATTTCTGATCCCATTACCTCTGCACCTTCTATTTAGTAGTACCCCCTTTATGGTAGACAATACTCTACTTTTCCCTTTCATCACTTGGCTTTTACGCGAACTCGCGAAGACGTTACTTAACTTGTAGTAAGGATTCCTAATCTTTACTAGCAATAAACATAGTCTATGTTAATCGGGGTGAAACACACACACACACACACAAACACACACACACAAACACACACACACAAACACACACACACAAACACACACACACACACATTTTTCTCTTTACCATACTAGTGTAGATGTATACAGCGTAGAAAACCAATATGGTACGAATATAATACGTATAACGGAAGCGATTAAAATATTATAGAAGATGCATGAAGACGTTACGATCGACTATAATGTTGATACGGCTCTTCCGTTCCGTTCCATATCTAAAACTATGTATCTAAAATATACCAGAGAGAGCGATTAGTTTCAAAATCATTATCGGTCTGTGAAGCACATTAATTGTTGATACCGAAATCATTCCGAAACATGCTCATCACCTTCAAAAATTCAAGTAGATTTTATTATTCTATATCCAAGGTTGTAAAGAATATGTTTGTGACATGGCTGCCTTGCCAATTGTACCAAAACTCTGCAAAATATTTAGTTAATCTACAGTGACTGTATCATCTCGTCATTTAGTTAAACGAGAAAACTTTTTAATTTCGGTAAGCACATTTCTTTCTTAGACTATCTACACAACGTCCCCTAGACCTATGGTAAGTATAGCTTAACTAGCTTGTGTTAATCTAGAATGCGAATAAACATACTTAAGCAGGAATCGAATCAAAGGTTCCTACATAGGAGTCGCATTCAATACCGCCACACCAGAGGTAAGTAACTTAAATAAAAGTATGGATGTATAGATGTTTCGAGCTCGTAGAGAGGGTAGACGAAAGAAGATTGACCAAACAAATTTATGAGGTACATATAGACAACCCGGTAAAGATCAAACTAGACATAAAAGAAAGGGTCGGGTGCAAACATGAATAACACTAATACATGGATGGATATATAACAAAATAATCTATTCCTGTCAATATGCCAAAACACAGTACATTTCCATTACCAAAAACACGTGTTCTGGATGGTTATTCCCAATCGTCACCAACTGGCGCCGTTCCCACTGATGATAAATGGGAAAAAGAACCCATTTGTCGCCATGGTGATGGTGGTGTGGTGATGAGTGGGAATAACCGGTTTTGGCGGGAACAGTTCAATAGATAAAAGTAAAAAATCATCATTCTCTGAGACTCAGTTGAGGTCGGCTTTCTAGTCTAACTAAGATGCGGCGGAACTTCGATATTTGCCGTGAAGCGACTGCCATCAGACCTCCACATCCAAATTGGCGATATCGAAGTTCTGTAGTTAGGCTAGTCGGACTTTTGAAGGCTCCAACTACCCATAACGATTGTCATAGATGTTTGTATGGCAACTGGGACCGACGGCTTAACGTGCTCTCCGAAGCACGACCAGACCAGTATAAATAGCCATATTCATGCATACAAATATTGCACTGAGCGGGGATCGAACCCGCGCCTCCAGCGTAACTGTCGCGTTCACTATCGCCATCGCATTAGATGCAAAGCCGCAAATTAAAATTTCACGTCGTTCATAGGAAAAGCACTAACCACATCGCCTTTGAAAATTGCTTGCGACGTGTGCTCACGACGGTGACACACTTTGCTATGACATTTGCTGCAGTGTGCCGAGATGTAGCGTATTTTATTATTTGGTTATATAGCTGTGATATAGTCTACACTAATAGTATAAAGAGGAAATATTTGTTTTTTGTTTGTTTGTTTGTAACTACGCAACTACTAGACCGATTTCAATAATTCTTTTACCTATAAAAAGCTACATTATCTAGGAGTAACATAGGCTATATATCATCACGTTACCATCTAAGGAAGCGAAGCAATAATCATAAATGTCAATAGATCCGTTAGATTTCTATAAATTAACGCTAATATCGCTATTTCCGTTGTCATGACAGCAAGGAGAAGTAGTATAGAGAGGCAAGTAGAGAATCGAATACAGTCGTACAATCGACATCCACGCGGGTGGAGCCGCGGGCAACAGCTAGTTGTGTATATAGTTGTTTGAAAGCCAATTTACGAGACCGAGGAGACGGCGACGCGAGAAAAGCAAAAACAACTTATGAAAGGAACGTCTAAAGAAAATGTTCTTTTCAAAGATAGGTACTTATTAAGGGAAGGAGGACCGAGTAATTATTATATAGCTACATTATATGGACTTCCTGTTAACTTTTATGTTTAAAAGCTTTTCATTAGGACTGTAGACGATATTATTATTGCGCCCTATTTTAATAATAAATAGGCCTAATTTATTTATACTTATTTTAGAAGAGGGGTTGTTTTAGATTGGCAAATTTGGTGTATGGTCTTCAAAACAAAAGCAATTGGTAATTTGAATAAAGCAATTTATGGCCTTTTTCAAACGTCGGACTTGAACCGACTAAACCGCACAGTGTTTCGTCACATTAGTAATTTTTTTTCCTTGAAATCATCAGTGGTTATGTCAAACTCGAACCGATGAAAACCGCACGGCCGTCTTGGGTCATCAGTGCCGAAGTCTCTGGCATATCCCTCATTCCCCGGCTGTGGGATAGGGATCCCTGGTATTACACACGTCCACAGCCCAAGTTAATCAGTGTAACCACTTTCATACAAGTGCATCGTGTGCTTGTCTGGTATTAAAAAAAAAATTGTACTTCTTCTTCTTCTTCTTTTTTTCTTAGATGGCAACATATCAACCCAATTAAGGGGACAATTTTGCCAGTGTCGAGTTGGGAATTTCCTTTTATTTTGTGATAAGTAGAGTTGAAATGATTGTTGATGATGATGATGATGATGATGATGATGATGATGACGATGACGGATGATAGTTGCCCTAATAAAGTAGTGGAGACTTTACTAGAAGCTTTTCTTAGGGAGATTTTGACACCAACACGAAAAATCATAATTCACTACAATATTCCACTCTCCTACACTTGTGTGCTTTGTCCAAGCGGTTATGTCCAAAACTCCACCATTTTTACACATAAAAACTCGAATGCACACCAAATTTAGAAAATAAAACACTGCAGCGCTATGACACTTTTCGCGTTCCCGCCAAAACCCTCCAAATTGTACTTTGTAGTTTATTGTCAACTAAAAAATAAATGGCCCGTTCAAAATTCGAAATTCAATGTTCATCTCACCCAGATGCACTTTATTTATCGTTGTAGACCATATCTGTAAATGCTTTACCTGAGAGAAATCTTTTATATTTCAACCGAATAGAAAATATTCGACAGCCAATGAAATTTCATTCCGCGCGCTAGTGCCAAAGGCTTCGCATCCAGCTCGCTTTTCCACAACATCGATAATAAAGAAAGAAAAAGGAACTTTGGCAGCGTCAATGCTTTATCTGGAGAAGTTTGAAGTTACGGTACGATCTTATAGCGATATTTATCTTGTGAGTTTTATAGATGTTCGAGTGTCGAATGTTGGAATTGTTCTATTTTATTTTTATGTTCCGTCTGATACTCTCCAAGACTTTAATTGGTAGTGCTTGTGCGGCTAAGCACGTAGGTAATTTATTTCTTTACGATTTAAACCGTATAGTAAGGAATCGGGTATATTTTTTTCCAAATCTATTTAGTTGCAACATTTTTGGTTAGGAGTTTATTTTCGGCATACTCATTTTTATTTTCACTGTGCCTGATTGGCAGCAGTAGACTCGCCCTCTATCACGTGGGACCGAAAATCATAGTTGGCAAAATGTGAGTGTTCAATACACCTCTGCCTACCCCTTCGGGGATTACGAGCGTAAGCATATGTATGTATGTATGCTTGCCAGTAGGTATGTCAATCAAAGAATTAATTTCGTTTATTCTGTTTAGGCTTAAAACTTACTCTTTGTTTTTGCATAAAAAAGCATAAACTCACGCATATATCCCCGAAGGGGTAGGCAGAGGTACTAGCACCCACATTTCGCCAGTTTATGTTTAGGTCCCAATGTAATGGCGAGCCTATTGCCATTGACCGGGCACTTAACAGCTTACTATAAATACACACATAACTTCGAAAAGCATCGAAAAGTCATTGGTATGTGCCATGGTAAAACCTGAGATCGAACCCGAGACCTCGTCTCAGCAGTCCATTACCCATACCACTAGGCTGCCGCGGTTATTTACTATTCTCTTGTATGTAATCTTATCCATGTATGTCCACCCCATTATTGAGATGACCGTATCTAAAGATAGCATTATGTTATTCTGGCAGGAAGAAAACTCTAGAGCCTCATATGGAGGTATTGTATATTTAACAAAAGAACTATTTTCCCTTGACCTGTGAGTACAATGACATATTTTTACCCCATTGTGATACCCCTACATTATACTTCCGATTGATTATCTTAGATTAGAGTACTTTCAAGCAGGTTATTTATGTTCAGTTGTGACCGTAAGTAATCATTGAAAAAACATATTAGAAATAAATGTCATACACTTATGTCAATAATTTCCCTCTACTTAAGGAAAAGTAGAGGTTTCTTTTTATTTACTTTTTATTTAGGACACGTCAATTTGACTACACCCCGCCTGAAGGTAAGCTCAAGGCAAAGTCTCAGGAACGAGGGTCACCATTACAAACACGTAAAGTTTTACAATGGTGGCACTTAGCTTGACGGCCTCATCACCATGTCACCAGGGTAAGCAGATCACGAAAGAGATCACCTATGCGCTGGACTGATCAGGTTAAATTCGCAGTGGGAAGCGGCGTGTCAGATTGCACCAGAGTGAGAGAGAGATGGCGGGAGATCGTGAGGAACAGTGGCGGATTTACCAGGAAGCAAAGGAAGCAATTGCTTGGGGCCCCGCGTGGAGAGGGGCTCCAAAATTTGATAAAAAAATTAAACGTATTTGAAAATGTAAAAATAATTAAAAATATTAATTTTTTTTGAAATAACATAAAGACTAGCTTCGAGAACTTGACTTTGATAATATTATCTATCAAAATGCGACTGAAAAAAGTAGAAAGAAGTTGTAATAGAGTAGAATTTTTATTATGGTTCAAATAATATATTAAATTTGCAAAATTAATCTGTTTTTTGTTATTTACAAAGAAGAGGGGGGGGGGTTATATTAAAACGAGGGCCTCAAAAATCAGTTATTGCTTGAGGCCCCGTCGGAGGTAAATCCGGCACTGGTGAGGAAAGGTGTTTCCACCTCTTACAGCAACGTGGCCTCATCGTGACCACAACCGCTATGTCAAGAGCAAACGACTAAGAAGAAGAAGAAGTTTTGTTGGTAGTTGGACTGTTTGTGGAGAATCTGAAGCAATATCAACAGTGGACTGCGATGCTAATTGATTGAATGAAATCACAAAGCAATCCTTATGAATTTCTCTTTCTTAGTGTGTGTGGGCCCAAATGGGTTAATTTGTAACTCAACAGTCGTTATTTAATGTTAATTCAAACAATTCGTACAACTAACGACTAAGCTGTAACTAATACACCATTTTGAAAGAATCATTATCTTCTGAGCCTTTTCCCGACTCTATTTGGGTCGGCTTTCTAGC
This sequence comes from Pelosia muscerda, assembly GCA_963691645.1. Taxonomy (NCBI): domain Eukaryota; kingdom Metazoa; phylum Arthropoda; class Insecta; order Lepidoptera; family Erebidae; genus Pelosia; species Pelosia muscerda. The sequence continues at coordinate 15,886,873 of OY829100.1, forward strand.
TAACTGCGATACTGCTGAATTTCGATTATCCATGAAGAGTCTACACATACACACACATATGACCTTTACCACCCATAGTGTAAGAATATCATCCAATAAGGAAATGTTAAAAAACGTAGAACGGACGTGAATATAAAACACCCACTAAACCAAACATGAATATAGTAAAAAGTTAAGTACTATAGTTTATCAAGGTACATTGTCTGACTGTGGAAATGAGAAAACTACAATATGGGGTTCTTCAAGAAAGGCATTAGAAGGTTTCTACAGGGTAGGCAGCACGTGTGTGACGCCCCTGGTGTTGCAAACATCCATAGGACGCGGTGACCGCTTCCCATCAGGTGGGCTGTGTACTTGTCTGCCACCTAAGTGGTATAAAAAAAATAAGAAAATAAAATTTCATACTATCTATCGGCTCGTAAAGAAAAACATTTTATTTTTGAAAAAAAAAACAGTTAATTTGTGTACATACACGTGACGTTATAAGATATAATGCGTTGCAAGTTTTAATATGTCCTGTCAATATTGACGTACAAATACAAATATGAGTATTTGTGAGTTATTGTGTCGGCACAAGATAAAGATACAGCTTGTGACAAGTGCAACCTGTCTGAAACCTCAAGCAAACCAAAAGGTAAATTAATATATTTTTACCAAATGGTCACGTCAATACCCGGGTTTTGCTGACCATATATATCATGCAACGCGAAAGTTTAAAAGTGAGGTAGTTCGACTAATAAACAGTGTCTGATTACTTCTTCTTCTTTTCTTAAAATGGCTTTTGCAGCAGAATAACTGCAAATTTGCCAGTCTCTAGTAAATGTAAACGTCTTATAAAATTAATGGCGAGACGGAAATGTCAAGTTTCAAGTTTTAAAAAAGTCTTCCGGAGCCACGTTAGCCACGCCAGTAAATTCGTTTCCGTGTGTCCGCCCCCCACGAAATCAGTTGTGAGGGTTTATGTCATTACAAAAAATGATATCACTTGCCATAAATAAATTAATGTCAAAATGGTATTAAAAATTCATGCCAATATCTCTATAAAACGATGTCCAATAAATAGAGATCGTTTATTTTAGTGTTCCTAGAAATATATATACGTATGTTAGTCTTAAATATTCACAATGAAGAAACCATACAAACTTTAATAAGATGGCTAATTTTGACATAAAAACAATACTACTAACAACAATATTGTTAAAAAATCTCATCATGGTACCAATTGAATGAACTAAAATGGAAGTGACGTCACAAAAAGGCTAAACAAGAATACTTTATATGTATAATGTACGGTTGTGGTACGAATATAAGAGAGATTACTTAAAATGTCAAACAAAACGCTCCGACAATAAGACTGTATCGTAAACGGTGGTGGTAGGCCCCCAGTACACGCTTAGCTTAGGTATTATTTTTCAAACTTTTTAATTGTATTGGATTGCAGCTTACGCTTTGCTGAATTTGAATAACGACCTTCAAGTGCTTCTTTACTGTGTATAGGAACTCTACAAACAAATATTCATTTTGCTCTCAAAACTGCAGGTTTATTAAAATAGTAAGGCAATTCAATTATATCGATGTTTGCTACCCCAAAGGCTCTGTAAGCAGGATGCTGAAACGTTTCAGCTCCGCCGAGTCAACGGCGTACTTCGAAAGCTCTGCCTTCGCAAACTAACTAGAAGCCAGGCTTTTTATTTATGTTACACTCTATTACGAAGTGACTGCAGACTTCACATAAATAGTACGTCAAATTTTTCTCGTTTGTACGTCAAAGGCAATGGAATGTATTCGGACATAGATTTCTGAACGTTAGTCTTCAACATAATTTATTTTCAAAAAACGCTCTATAAATAATATAGCTTTCGCGATTCCCGCTTAGGGTAAATATGTGTATGCATGAATATGGCCGTGGCCTATGGGCGAGTGTAACACCAGAGGAATAACACTCGTGCCGCAACCCCTGTAAGAACAGAGACATTCTATGTCGTCAGCGTAAAAGATGTAGGATAAGCCTTTGTAGGATAGCCCTATAAAGACCAACTACTCTATGTTCAGTACTTTGTTATCACCAATTGGTTGTGGAGGTCAGATGTAGGTATGGACAACACGGACTTCACGGACAATATCGAAGTTCAGCCGCATCTTAGTTAGACTAGAAAACTAATCTCAAACGAGTCAGAAAATGATCTCACATATAGGACTTTAAAGACAATCTTCGTTTTCAATATTAACAGAGACAGTAGCTCCTTATTGAGAGGTATATAAATATTGGTTTAGCCTCCGAAATTCTTGATGATTTTTGAGATCTTTGAAGTATCTGACGTAAATTACTGTAGACAGAAACTCTCCATCAATATTGGCTTTATACATTTTAATTATGTTCAACAGAATATAGCCCGGGAATCTTACTCCTTATATTATATAAGTACAGTTGTTTGACGAACCTTCATTATAAATTTATTAGAACGAATTTATTAAGTTTGCACAGAAATACTTTGTTTAAACAGGCAGAGATTGCTCACGCCGTCAAACAAAGGAAATCGAAATAGCCAATAAAATTTATAGACTGGATTTCAATTATTTATTTTATTAAAACTGATAATCTGGAGAGTACAAACAGTCTAATTGATTTCTAGTCCACGGTCAATACGAACCGTATTGACTTTAGAAATTGCCAGGGATAAAAGCCGCTTATCTGTTCTTTTATTAAGAAAGGAAGAATGAGAAGAGGAACTTTTTAAAACGAGAAGGTTACATTTAGGTACATATCATTTATTTACGCCCCGGGATTAAATTGACACTTCATTAAATTGTCATTATTTCGCGTCATTTCAGAGAAGATTCGGATTTAGCCAACCTACCTTTAGCTTTGTTGAGATGAAGATCAAGGAACTTATCTATAACGATGTAGTGTGAAAATACGAACCCTCTAATTAGGACATTTTCATAAAATAATAATAGAGTATATTTGGCACATCTCTCGCACTCTGGGGTGAATCCCCGAAGACACATAACATAGACAAAGGGCCCCATTTTTAGCTCAAAGAGTATCTATTTCACAAGGAAATATTTTTCACGTATTAATGGACACAAAAGAGGTTACATTATATATTTTACCATTATATTTAGCACAAATATATAATGTAACGGCTCTTAGTAAATGGAAGCTCTAACTTCTAAGCAAGAAAGTGTTAAATAGCTCGCTCGGCATTGGTTTGTCCAGTTTCTTAGGCAAGCTTGTCGTACTCTAATGGATATAAATCAATGATTGTTTGTTAATATTTAATGTACTACCATACAATCACCTAGAGATTCAGTCTTACATTAGGCAATTCAAATGAAACTCGAGTTGCGGTAATTTGAGTTTGACGTCTCAACAACCAATCACCGGCACTCAAAAATTATCAGCAAGATGGCGGATTAGTTACTATACTTCGTAAAATGTAGCTGGTGTTGTCCTATGACAAAATGAGATTCCTAGGGATGTCCGAATTTGTGCCCATAAAGTATGGTATTGGCAGCTACTACATTCACTATTAGAAAATTCAAAACTTCATGTGCGTGATTTCACTGACAGCTGTCACTGGACCTAAGCTACATTTTACAAAGTATAGTTGACAAACTTCTAGTTTCCTTTCAGGTTATCTAACGCACGTACTAGCGTAAATCGACCCACAGACTTCTTCGTTACCGCGATAGCTAATTTAAAACATCAGTGGCAGTGACTTCCGACTTTTAGTGTATACTCACTGACATCACTGCATTTTCTATTACTGTCAAAGTTGATAATGGTTTCAAAAAATGTTTAACGGTTTATATACTCTATCACTTTCTCACACCTATGTTTTGTGTAAAGATACGTAAGTCAATCGCACACTTTGTTTCTCTAAGGGTAAATTTAGGCGTCTCGCATACCTCCACCACTTAAAAAAAACTTCATATGCTACTACAATTAAATTATATTGTTTTTAATTACCTATATAAGCAATAAATAAAATACAGTCCTACGAATTGGTTAGAAGAAGCTACAAAGTGTGCACCAACTACTGATTCTATAAACTGTTTGAATTCAGTTGTCGAGTTCAAACATGGAGTGAAACGAGCACATTGTGGTAGCGATGTTGTTCCACCGAGCGCCAGAGCTGACAATTAAGAACAGTTGAGTTCACTTAATGACCTGTTTACAAGTTTCTATTCATGCTGGAAAACCTCTACAACTTGTTTTTAAAAACAAAACTTCCGACCGTGAGTATGCCAACGAGGTCCAGTACTATAGTAGGTATTTTAAATAATATTCTGTGACATTTTCTCATTCTGTAGAGCGCTATCTAGAGACCCAAAGAACAGAATACTTATAGATTAGTATAAGTAAGCATAGCATAAGTGATTGGACATACTTAGATACGTTTTTTTTACATAGATACACCCAGATCAATACAAATATACATATTCATAATACATATATTTGCACTGAGTGCGAATCGATTCCACGTCAAGTGCGTAGCAGTCGAACACTCTTTCGCTACGTCCATGGAGGCCAGGGCACAGAGTCTTTTGCGGAGAAGGAAAACCTGTATCTATGTCTCATCCGTGAGTCAACAGGTATGCCAGCTTACAGGTTTACAGGCTTAACCACTTCATAATACATACATATGTATATTCATGCATTTAGATCTCCGATACGGTAGGCGGAGGCGAAGTAGCACCCACATTTCGAAATAGGGGACTAGCCTATAGCCGTCAAGCGAACAAATCACCATGAACACAATATTTTCAAGATATCTACTGTCAAATTGAGAACACCACACCACATTTCAAACGGTAACGGCAAAATTTACTGTTCTTAGTACACTAATAATATTTTTGCGTAGGTACGAATGACGTCATGAATAAACGTTTAATCGGTATCCATTATGAACACAACGACTTGTTGACGATAATATATCTGTTGACGACTTGGGTGACGCAAGATACGTGCCCACTTACCCAACATATTGGACTTTTACCATTCTTTTATTATTGACATTATTTGATTTTCTCGTAGATATTGAAATACCTACTTACTTGTATTTATGTTAATACTGTCTGATATATCAAAACGACCTTTGTACCTTGACGGTAGTGTACGCGATTGCTATGCAAGAATCGAGGGTTGGAAGTGGACTTTATCCACTCAGTGTAAATATTTATTTGCATGGCTATGAATATTTGCACTGTTCTGGGGATTCATATGTATAATACGCATGTATTTACAAAAAAATGGTACTAAATCCTATCATAGAACATAAGTTGATAACTTGTATGTTTTATAAAAACATTACCACAGAATACTTATAGCTTTCTTCATCTGTGAAAGTACCTGGCACTTATGAAAGACCTTAATTTTCATACAATCTCAAAATGTCTCATTTTAATATCTCCTATAATATTCATACTAAAAGCCATTGAACGTTACAAGTTTGACAACACTGACATGACACCCAAAGAACTTGAACATAAGTTCAGCTTTCAGAAAGTTCAGCACAAATGTAACATGGTTGTGAATAGTAATTAATCAAGATGATTGAACATTTGTTAACCGAGTAATTGTTTTTACAATTGTAATGTTTTAGGGGGTTGCAATTCTCGGGTACATTTAACCATGGTTCATCGTTACCAGCTCACGTGTTTCATTTTTACTACAGTCCCGGGTCAGTTAAGCGGGCGTGAAAAAGCATCTGATGAGGCCGCCATGCTTTGCATCAAAGATCCATAAACGGCGTGCGTTTTAGTCGGTTCAAATCCGACATAATCACCTCCACTGATTTTGGTGGGGGCGGTATCCGTAGGGATTTTGCGCACGGATAAAAAGCACTCACTACCACTGCTTGCTTACAATTATGATGCTTAACAAAATTGTAGTAACAGCACCAAAATATCGGTAACTCAAAACGGTACCTGGTAAATATCCCGATAACTCTAATAAAAAAGCACAATGTTGTTTACACTTTGAACTCTCTTCATATCTATGGAAATAACGAACAATGAATTTCAAATTAACGCTCGTACAGTTTCCATTTTATTTTGTGTTTACCGTTCTGAGCATCACGTACCACCACAATACCTACTACCAACATACCTACATGTAGTATATATATCCGTACATATTATATCCGTACATATATATCCGTCCATATATATCCGTACGTATATATCCCAGAGTCCCGGTTGAAATTAATCAAAGAGCGTGGCAGGAAGTCTGTTCGATCAAAGGGCACTAACGAACAAAGGATCTTATCGAGCGTGTATAGAACACAATGTCACAGTATTAGGCGTGATTGTACTACAGGAATCCCATGAAGCTTGAGGAAATTGTATTTGAAAAGCTGGGAAACTGTCCCTGCATTTTATTCTTAAATAATCTCGTGATATGCGGTACGATGTCATATTGCAATATATCATAAATTGCCGTCGCATATTGAAACATATGCTACTGATGGAAAAACACCTGTGCGTCCCCTTTCGTTCCACACATCGTTGTAGTAATCATCGTGATTTGAAACTAGTTTTGTGTAGTTTGAAAAATCGTTATTTAAATTCGTAATTTATTATTCACTGGGTCATCTGTTATATTGTGAACACGTCACTAATGAACTTGTGACCTCCTTTAGTGTTACTTGGTTACAAAAATTAACAAAATACTGTTTCATTTCATACAATTATTATTGGTAAGGCTATGTATGAGAGATATTTATATACGAATATAGTTAAAAATTCTGGAAGAATCAAAAATGTATCAGGGATATTTGTGACCAAAAAATACAAGGTGAAGAACTATCTACAACGTTAACAAGTGTAAATAAATTATATAAAGAAACGATATTTTTCTCACAGCTATCAATTGTCCTTGCGAGTACCTGTGCGGGGGTGCCACCTAATAATTTGATTAAAATACACCCTCCCCAAAAAGCAACTCAATTTATTATTTACGAAATCTTTTCTAAGAACGCCGCATAATCATCAGTGAATTCGTCTTTACAAAAGTAATAAAAAGCAGCCCCAAAACGTACTTTATATACCTACGTGCCTGAATGCTCGCAACGATTTTAAACAAAACATTTTTCAGAGGCCGTATAACTGCGTCAAAGGTACTTTGAAAAGGTAATTATAAAAGGTATAAGAAAAAAAAATAGGAGCTTTCGTCAAAACAAACAAAGGCGCAAAGCGAAAAATATTTGAATTTGAATTCTATCATTCGATATTTAAATCCAACAGAGGCGGCGTCGGTGGTGCGGTTGGTCGGGCGGCGAGAAGTTTCCTCGGGCGAGGGCGGGCGGGAGGCGCTCGTGGGGGTGGGGGCGGCGTGCGGGAGCAGAGCGGGGCGCAGGGTAATTAGGCGGCCCGGCGGAGGCTGTATTGATCGGTGCGTCTCCTAGCAACGCGCGAGATGGCAGCACAGCCTGCCCTCGTACCGGGAACAAGTTTTTTGTTCGAACTCTAGGTGAGACCGTTTTGATGTAATCTCTGAAGAGATGATTCAATTCGATTTAGAATTGTACGTATTTGGTGCGAGGGATTATGGAGCTATTAGTCTCGTTGCTAGGAGTTTTTACAGAGAAGATTACGAGGGGAAATCAGGCTTAATTTTATATTAGGTATACCTTTGTTAGGAAAATTTGTACCGAAATTTACGGCACTCTTGTCTTATTAGAAGAATATAATATATAAAATTGTTATTTTTTACTTTAATGCGTTCCTAGACTTTCAATTCAATTGAGATTTTGTGGAAAGTATGTTATTAGGCAAACTTCTTACTACAAAAAGGAATTATATAAACAGAATTACAGCTCATTAGGTAGTATCTATATTAAAATGACTATTTATTCGTTTGGTGCATAAGTTGTTGGAAATATTCATAGACTGTTTTCCTGTGTATCAAATAGGTCGCACCTTGCCCATTAGTTATACAAAATAGTTTTCAGAAAATACATACTGGTTATCCTCGACAGGAATGTATAATATGTAAGTTTAATAGATATTATGGATATTTTCCAACTATATAATAGACTTTAGAAAGAATAAGCACAGTTTAAACCCTATGGATGCCTAGAGCTTATCCACTACGAGAAGTGTAGAGCACTTTCAACGGCTTGTTCCAGATAAGGATTGTTAAGCTCTTCGAAAGTAAAGCGACGGCGTTGATGGTCTTCACTGTAAGAGCGTTTGAGAACTTGAAACTAAACTTTAATGTAATGTCCTACCAATACTGTAAGGTTGAAATGTTTATTTTACACAAAAATTGATTACATATGATTACATATGAAATGGCCGTTTTGTTTGAAGAAATTGGAGGAAACCCAATTTTCAGTACTAACATTTTTACCTTTTTTAGGAATGACAAATCTAAATTTTGTGATTTTTTTGTGTATGAATGAGATCACAATGACGAAAACAGCAACTTTTATTACATTCTTGAAAATTGACAGCCGTAAAAATGTAAATCATCAAAATGGAAACCATTTTTAGGAAGTACCTACTATATTTTGAAGATTGAATTTAATTTATCAAGCGGCAATGATGTCAAGATGTAAAATTTTGAAATATATTCAAACAAAATATAAATAATGGAAATAGCTATTAAATTACAGGAATACTGAATCCAACTTATATATTCCCCTATTATTTGATCCATAGATAGCACTAGACCTTCTTTGTTACCCTAGATTTATTTTTGTGTAGGTCACGAGATCAACACAGCGCTCTCTAGACTTAAAGCAAGCATAGTTTCAAGTAGCTTATATTATTGTTTCATACTTATATCGATACCTCTGGGCTCAAAGGTCGTAAAGGACATTTTGGCGAAAATGACTTTTTGATGCAGTTTTACTCAGTTTTTAATTCTCTATCGATCTGTATATTCAGTTCTACGAAATTCGCAAAAAAAATGCCTTTACGACCCACATAATCTGAGACTTTAGGCAAAGTTTACCGTGAAAATATGGAAGTAAGTAACACTTACCTACTAGACCGAAATTATTTTGGTAGTAAAGGAAAGTATAAACAAACTTTTGGGTGTAAAATACATTAAAATTTTCAATTGTCTTATACTCCCTATAAGTCACCTCAAAAATTTGGATATAAAGGACACCATATTTACAAATTGTCCTATACGCCCTAACAATTTAAAATAAAAAAACATAAATGTCCTTTACTACCTAGATTCATTCTATTTACGTGTTTCCACTAAGGGCGTAAATAAACATGAATGAAGAATAAGATAAGATAAAGATAAAGACAAAGATAATTTATTTGTGGAAACAATGGAATTGGCCCATAATTCTAGAATATTCAATAAACAACAAGTTTAATCTAACCTTAATACCTAACTTAAAATTAAACACTAAACTATTACTTAACTCACAATTTGGGGGAATGTATTAAAAATCTATCCAAATTATCTATAAAATTTCTAACCTAAACTAACTTATTAAAATGATTCTAATAGGTACTCGTTATTCATACATATATTCAAATAGCCTCAAAAACCAGACTTATTTATAACATTTACGTGCAATCCGAATTGGCAGGAAATTTTAGATAACTTACAAGGCACTAAAAAAGAACATAGACCCGATTTAATAGCCAGAATTTTTAAACTTAAATTACAGGAACTTTTAGATGACATTACAAGGAAACATATTTTTGGAATACCGAGTGCGTGGTTTAACACCATTGAATTTCAGAAACGTGGGCTTCCACATGCGCATATGCTTATTATTCTAAGAAATGAAGATAAACCAAGGTCATCAATAGATTATGATAAATTTGTGTGTGCAGAAATACCTGACTCAAAAAAAGACCACGAACTTTTTCAGACTGTGTCAAAAAACATGATCCATGGGCCATGTGGCCCTGGGTATATAAATTCACCTTGCATGAAAAATGAAGGAACTGTCTCTAAATGTTCTAAAAACTACCCAAAGACATTTTGCGAAGAAACTAGAGATGGTACCCAAAATGGAGGTTATGCTATAATAAGAAGAAGAGACGATGGAAGAACAATAAAAAAGAAGGACTTCGAGTGTGATAACAGATGGGTGGTACCCTACAATCCCTATCTATGTAAAAATGTAATGCTCACATAAATGTTGAAATTTGTTCAAGTGTCAAAAGTGTGAAATATATAGTTAAATAAATATATTTATAAAGGTCATGAGCGAGTAAAGACACAAATCACCAGTCCAGTGATCAATCGACATTAAGCAATGAACACCATGATGAAATTAAGGCTTTTATTGATACCAGGTATGTTTCAGCCCCTGAAGCAGTTTGGCGAATTTTTGAATTTTCAATGCACAAAATGAGTCACACCATTATACAGTTAGGTGTTCATTTGGAAAACCAACAAACTGTCGTATTTACAGATCAGAATGTTCATGAAGCAGCAACTAGATCAGCTGAAAAATCAACGGCTATTACTTCTTCGCGTCAAAGGGCCGACTTGCTTCAGTGATGTTAGAACTTATGAAAATATTATTTACAAATCATTCCGAGAAGCTGCTCAAGCAAGGGGGCTCCCTTTTGACGATCAAGAATGGGAAAGGTGTTTGAATGAAGCACTTGGTTTCAAACTGCCTCGGCAATTACGACAGCTGTTTTCGTTAATATGCGTATTTTGTGAAGTAACTGATCCTAATGCTCTTTGGGAAAAGTATGCATCACATTTTATCGAAGACTTTAAAAGATCACGTCCTGAAATATTATCCAAACAGTTGGCTTTACAAGCAATTGATGAAACATGAAAACTCCACGGAAAGAAACTAACAGATTTCGGACTTCCGCAGCCAGATATTGATGAAAATAATGTTTTCTTATCTGATCCCGTTTATGACTGTGACCTTGAAAAAGCAAATGGCTATGAAAAATACCAAAAATTGAACACCGAACAAAAATATGTGGTCGATACAATACTAAACGTTGTGAATAATCCCACAGAGAGAAAGCTGTTTTACCTTGACGGCCCAGGAGGAACTGGTAAAACTTTTGTATTTACAACTATTTTACATATTTTAAGATCTGAAAACAAATTATGCCTACCCATAGCGTTTTTTAGTATTGCAGCAACTTTGTTAGATGGTGGTAGAACAGCCCACTCGCGATTTAAAATTCCAATTAATTCAGATGCAGATTCTACGTCTCATATGTCGTTAGGGTCACCAACAGCTATGTTATTGAAGGAAACTCATTTAAACATTTGGGATGAAGCACCCATGACTAAATGTCATGATACTGTTGTAGTTGATCGACTCTTTCAAGACATAATGAAAAATAAATTACCTTTTGGAGACAAAACTTTGTTATTCGCAGGAGATTTTCGTCAAATTTTACCAGTTGTAGTTAATGGGTCACGAAATGATATTATAAAAGCTTCAAGATAAGCACTTTTCAATGTGGCCAAACTTTACTCAACTTCAGTTGACTCATAATATGAGAGCTCACGATGATATAGAGTTTGCTCAATGAGTATTAAAGGTAGGCGATGGATCAGCTGATGAAGATAATAATGACAACATTGAACTGCCTCAGCGATGCATTGTAGATAATTCAATTATAGACCATATTTTGGGTGTTTCCCTTAACACAAATGATAATAACAGTTATTTAATGAAATCTATCCTTACTCCCAAAAACGATGATTGTTTTGAATTGAACGACCAAAGTTGTCGACAAAATTCCCGGCCCGCTTAAAATTTATGAAAGTTCTGACGCTGTGGTTGAGGACGATCATAATGATGTTTTAAACTATCCTGTAGAATTTTTAAATTCTATAACGCCTGCAGGATTACCACCACACATTCTAAAATTAAAAGTTGGTTGTATAGTAATGCTTTTGAGAAATTTGAACCCGACTGTTGGGTTGTGCAACGGAACCCGTCTTATTGTTAGAGCGTTAGCTTCACGTGTCATTGATGCCGAAATTATTTGTGGTAGCCATGTGGGAACCAGAGTTTTCATTCCTCGAATTCGGCTCCAGCCATCTAACAATCAACTGCCTTTTAAATTTAGTCTGTTTCAGTTTCCCAATCGCATAGCATTTGCTATGACAATAAACAAAAACCAGGGACAAACTTTCGACAAAATCGGTATATTTTTACCTAATCCTGTGTTCACACATGGACAGCTCTTTATTGCCTTCTCTCGAGTACGAAGATTCGATGATGTAAAAATTCAAATTATCAATACCGCTGAACAAGGCTCGAAAGGTGATAAATATTTATCGAAAAATGTTATATATAAAGAAATTTTATAAAAATCAATCTGTGATGTATGAAGAGACATGTAGAAAGAGGGTAGACCGATACGGTTGGCCTCAATAAGAACTAGCTCGGCGGTCGTCAGTACACCGTGATCATGGCGCTTGCAACACCGCCGAAATATCGGTTACGAAATGAAACCAACAAACATGGTAAATATCCCGATCGTTTTAATAGTGAATATACAGAAATATCTACCTATATTTTGCACCTAGATGTGTATAATGAGTCAAATTTACCCGAGCGAAGCCGGGTTTTTATCTAGTTATAATTATTTCATGATTATTTGTAAATAAAATACAGTAGTATACCATAATCCATCTAATAATTAAGTTTATTTAAAAATGAAAATGAGTTAGCAAGTGATCCTTAAGACCTAAAAATTATTACACTAGTCGATTATTACCTTATTTTCTTCAGTATTGTGCAGTGAAGTAGATTTACACCCTTCGGTAAAATCTTAGGATGGAAATTTGACGGGTGTAAAGGACTTTTATTTTCAAATTTAAGGTCGTAAAGGACATCTATCTCGGTAAATACAGCACTAGGGTATTTTTTTTAAACTGCTTTAGAAAATACTATGAATTCTAAGCACTTTTTGCCTTGGTTTTATTAAAATAGCTCAAGAAACAAAAAAGTTAGAGTAAAAAATATTTTTTTATTTTTGTTTTTTGCTTCTCCTGAAAAGTCGCATTTTGTCCTTTACGACCTTTGAGCCCAGAGGTATCGATATTTGTTGTAAACACGTCACTACTGCTACCGGAGACCTTCTAGATATTTGTAATTCATTTTCGTCCGAAAACCATAGTATTATTTGCCTAATATGTACTTACTTTAAAAATATGAACTTCAAGTTCCTGCTATAACGAAGCAGTTAGTAGTCGTGGTAAGTACCTACACAATATCCTGATGCTCCTGAAGATGCCTCGCGTAGAGACGAAATACGGGTCGAAATTTGTTTTGCGCACTTGCGGAACATATGTAATAATATCTCCGCGGTCTTCTTACTTGCTGTAAGGGGTTCGGTTTGGCATACCTTCCTATGACAACTAGTAATATTTTACCATTGCTATCGTTAAACCGTGGCCGTGGGTGAGAGGAGAGCGGAGAATGGAGAGAGGCGGATATATACCTAGATTGTATGATGAAGGTACCGCCCACGTTAACTTATAATTCCTTTCTCGCAGCCTATGATATCTACAAATTATATGAATTTCATTTGGTAAAAGAATTTTCAAATACAATAATATACCTACCATCGTGTTCCACCCCTCACTCCACAAGCTTATTGCTCAGCAACGCCCCACATTTCTTCCACACGTTTGAAATTGTTGAAAGTAATGGAAAAAGATCAAGCTTCGTATTTCAAACGTTCTATGATGTACTTTGTATGGATTCCTTTAGAAAGCTCCTTCAAGGAAATATAATTTTAATATTCTACGTACCTTATTATTCAATATATTTATTACAAAAATATTTATTGCGTATTTCTATGGTTGTAATAACAGAACCTAATAAATACGAGTATAAGGGCGTGTTCGATGAAGCTCTGTAAATGGCTGCGTAGCTACCTATTTGATACGCGTACTTGTAGTGACGCAATTGAAAGACCATGTCTGAAGTACCTACCCGAAACGATGAGCAAAGATTTAGTTATCATTAGTGTTTTTTACATCCGTCTTCAGGGCAACAATTTTAAAGATGCAGTCGCGGCGAAAATGCTCAACACTACCTATACTAAATTCTAAAGTCCAACTACCGATATGTTGAGTTATAGTTACATTTACCAAACGAAACAAAGGTTCCGCCAGAGAATATAACACATATCGACTAGATTTTTCTGTTCCCTGCGCGCGCTTCCAATCGATATTGTATCTTAACAAGTCTACTTACAATCGGCACAACAGACGAGAGTTTAAACACGCACTTAATGACAAATGACAAACTTATATAATCTCAGAATAACAGAAATAAATAAGTAAATAATAAAAAATAAACACCAGGTAACTATAACCCACGGCGATGAAAAAGCTTTGATATCAAGAAAGAGGTCGATTACAAAAGTTAGATTACACGCCGGGACAAACCTCATGACGGCTGCCACTAAAACGTGAAACATCAAACAAGAGCAAAGTGCCAGCCGGCCCGCTTCTCAACTCTCCTGTATTATTGAAGTGCTTTTACGGATATTGCGATATCAAATTTACTTTTTTCGATTTATTTCACGGCATATTTCTTAAAGAAATAGGTTTGCAATAAGAACACTGACTACTTAATAGTAAGGTGATAATAGTAGACCATGATTGCTGGTAATATTAGAAATCTTAATTGGCTGTTATCAACTACATAAGTCAAGACAAACAAGAAAAGAATGGAAAAGGAAAAGTTAGGCAGGTTTAGTAACTATTTTCATGGCGTAGGCGTTTTTTATAGGAGCAACTACCTGATGGAGGATGGAATCATTAAGCTGGGTCCATATTTCTAACATGAATAATGGATCAGGCTGTGTGGAATCGGACATAACACTGTCAGCACAAACTTTAATGCATCAGCACATACCTATACGCTATCGCGTGATAGCGGAGCTTATTTAGCGAGAGACGCGGAAAAAAGAAGGAAGACACATGGAGGAATTAAGTATGCGGAGTTGTTGCAACGGTAATTCGGTCTTGATCCTTCAAAATCTAGTGTGAGAACTTCGTCATCTAATCATATATATTCTGTCCTCCTTGGGTAGATATTATCGATACTATTATCATAAATAGGTAAAGTTTGTGAAGTCTTACAGGGTAATATCTGGATCTATTGAACCGATTTTGATTCTTTTTTCACAAATAGGAAGCCAAATTATATGCGGGTGTCATAGGCTATATGATATAGTCTATATCATTACACTATCGGGGAACGTCAGCAGCTGCGGGCAACAGCTAATCAACCACAAACAGGATCATAAATAGCCATCTAAAATCTGACATCACCCAAAATGGGATAAAAACAAACATTTTCTATTCTACCCCAAAATTAGATGACAATTATATTGCTTAAAATATGCAACAATAACTTAACAAGTACTAAGTTCCGTAATCTACTTTAAAACGTACCCTCCGTAAACGAGGCTGCAGCGCACGTAACTCCTCCACTTGTGGGGTATCACAAAAACTTTCCACTGAAACTCACAATTTCCACAACGAGCGAATTTTAATACAATTGCAGGCTACGTCTTACGTCTCGGTTGTTTGCTGAACGCCTTTGAATACGTTTTCGCAAGAAAACACTGCGTTGCATAATAAATTTTTAGAGATGGCAGATTCGTTAAAATTGTAGCACGCCTTTCAGATTCGATCCTATCTGTGGCTTATTTAGGGCATTTTCGTATCATATTAACAGTATTTCCTAACTTATACCTGCTTACTTTAGATGTAGATGGCTCTGTGTATCATAACCTAAAACATTTAATTAAGTAATTATTCATTACTAGCTGTTGGCTGCCCCACTCACGTGTATGCCGATCAGAGGTAGATTATTCTAAGGGCAAAGTAAGCACGTGCTTAGGGGAAGAATTGCTAAAAAAAGAAGCGGGTCCTGTGTCGGCCTTCGGAGACATTTCACCATCGATATTTTTATACCAGAAATACTCAAGTGAGGGAGAAACGCAATCATATTCAGTACGAGCGAAGCCACAGTTCACGGCTAGAATCGATATAAATAGATAACAGATACTTACCTTAAAGTAGAAGAAAAACAATACAATACACATATAATACATTTAATAGCGTTCTCCAAGTTAAGATAGCAAAATGCTTAGGGGTCGCATCATCACGAATCACGATGCCGGGGCATGTCTCGGTAGATTTATAACCCTCCCGCCTGGGATGGCCGTCGCTAGATAACGCCAAGACGGGCTTTAGGGATGCTGCGTCATCCTTTAAAAAATAACCCTTCCACTCACAGAGGGATGTTTATGCTATTAAGTATAGAAGGTAGGAAATACGGTGTTGATTCTTGAACAACTACGGACATACATATTGCTGAAAACCAGGTTACAGTTGTTTTAAAATTATATAGCAATAATTTATAAACAAAAGGTTTATGTGATAGGACTTGAATGCGAACCATTCTGTCGGCGAAACATCCATAGGTGAAACGTTCTATCGACGAATCTCTCAAAAACGAAACGTCCTGTCGGTGAACAGTCCAAAGGAGAAACGACTGTCGGAGAACGGTTGCAGAGTCTAGGACTTTATCGTCAAATAAATACACGTGATTTTACGACTACGACTGATTCACACTGCGTTGTCTATGCTACATAAAAATGTTTAAATATCCGATTCACAATATCTGCACAAATCGGTTTAGGGGACATCTCGTCCCAGTCTTATACTGGGACCAGGGATCAGATTGCCCTTTTCTAATTTGATAATGATAAACTGGGCCCGCTTTGATTCATTTTTAGGGATTATTTTCTAGGGGTTTATTGGGCCCTTCTTGATGCTGCCTCTCAATCCCACTCAAACAAAATCACATCACATGTGTAAAGATTTGTTCTCAAAAAAGCGATCTAAGCTTGGGCATTCTAGAATATGAGCCTTAGTATACTTAGTATACCCCTTTGATATCTATATAAATAGAAATGAATCGCGAAATATTTTGTTATGCGCAGTTCGAAAATGACAGACCAATTCGAGCAATTCTATTTATATTTATTCCTTGAAATCTAAGGAAGGTTTTTACGGAACACCACCACGCGGGTGGAGCAGCGGGCTGCAGCTAGTATTATATATTTTATAAATTAAAGTTAGGTATACTCCTTGATTTTTTAAGGTTATTTCTTTTATAATTTCGTTTTTTCTATTGATTACTCTCTTATAATTTCGATTAGTATTCACATTAAACTCTCCATTAAGTTAAAGTGTTTGTATTGAGAATTGATTCATCTTTACTGTAGTACCCTGTGTTTGAACTAGCGATTTCTCAAGATGTCTTCAAGATTCTGGATAAAATCATCCAGGTCTTATCAGAAGTCTTAAAATAGTATTCTACAGTAAAACACCACTTCAAAGTAAAGTGTAGTGTGTAAGTAAAAGACCATTACGCGGGGCTTGAAAAAGCATCTCACCAGGCCATCAAGCTGAGTGCCACCATTGTAACATCGTACGTGTCTGTAATGGGGACCCTTTCTCCTGAGTCTTTGCCTCCAGTTAACCATCACGGAAGATGAAGTCAAATTGACGTGTCCTACATAAGAAAAAGTTATCCTTTTACACTATTTCATGGTTTATTTTAATAAGTAGTACTACCACACAGAGCATGAATGAATTATAACTATTGCCTAGATAGCGTTCGTATACGACCACTAAAGTTTTAACTGCACCAATTTTATAGTACGGTTTTATTATCTTGCTTTTACAAGCATGGTAGAAGTACAATATTCTAGAAGCAAGATTAAATAAAGTACAAAGTAGTAGACAGTGTTGAGAACAGAACATCATTTTAGGCAGTTACAGTTTCCAATGTGATAGTCACTAGTTGAAAATTTTAACAAAGTTGCTAACCACTCGAGCTGTCAATGGTGATATGCAATAGCACCAGATCAGTGATGATAAATTAAGATGTCTGAAATAGTTGTATATATCTGAAATAGTACAAGTTTGAAAACGTACTGATTGCTCTAACCACATCATAATATACCGTAATATGTACGTATAGTTTGATTACGAGCGCTGTACAGCTCCCATGGTGCGCGCGGCGGGGCGGGGAGCGAGGTAATGAAAGAGAAAGAAATAACATGAATCAAGAGCTAGCGAGATAGCACCGTAAGCTTTAATAGTGAACTTCGGCGGATTGTGTGGGGAACTGACTGAATCTGATGGTTCATACTCCCCCCGCCACGGCAAGGTTATTATTAGCCGCGGTATACTGTAGGGCGGAAGAACTTCCCCAATCAGACTGCTCATTTATGACGGGAGATATCTCCGTCGAAGAAAAAAAATGGATTAACAGCTTCTATAGTCTCACTGCTATAACTCTTGCGGGCCTGAGTTACGGTAGGTAATATTATGTTATATGACAAATAAAACGAATACTGCCTTGAAACTCACACCGAAATTGAACATAAAGGTGGAAATATAATAAATAAATCTGTCTCAGTGCCTTAACAAAGTATAACACCTAATAGGCATCTCTCATATTACAAAGGACCACCGGTTCGAAACGCGGCCCCGGCCTTAGAAAACTACTGTATAATAAATTATAGTAGATACCTTAATTACGAACAATATTTGCTAATGAATAAATGAGATAATGTCCTGTTTCATGCGACGACGGCGACGTCGCGTCGTAGCTGCGTAGGTTGAAAAATCGACTGAGTACCTACCTATGAGTATTAAGAACAAAGTGTATAGACAAAAATAGCACTTACAAGAAAATTATACCCACTTCCGAACCTTTGTCAAAAAGCGGAACATTATCTTCACTTCGATGAATGTGCCTGTCTACCGTTCTCGCCGACACAGCAGTATAATATAGGAGAGAAAATATTCAATCAAGTTTATTGCATCTTTTCTCCCATTTTGCGCCGGACGACGTTTGTCGACCGACGGCTTCAAGGCTCATTTACCTCACAGTAATGGCGCTCAGCTCCACCCATCATCCTGACAGCTGACGGCCAAGTTCGCCAAATTGTAATTTCCTTTCAGTTTCGCTTGAGGTACTTATTATATTCATTACAGTGGCCGGCAGAAATCTTGATCACAAGAAGTTATTTCTTTTTTAATAAAGGTATTACTTATGTATTTTATAGTAAGTACCTATTTATATTTTGTAAAATCTACAAATTTACTATAAATACAAAGGATCCAATAGGGTAGAGGGTCTATGAAAGCTCCAGAATACGCACTCTAATAACATAAGATAAATTTGTATAATTCAGTAGGTAGTCTGAATTTATCTAAAAACTAGCATCCATTTCGCAAATCTATTAGTATACACCCTATAGTAGGTATAGTAATAATTATATTTTGTCAAATTCAGTACTCTCCCCGTTAAATTGTTATATGTACGTGAATGTACCCTAATTAAATCACACGGCCCATGTTCACTCAACACAAAGCATTCACTAAATTCTTTGAATCGTTCTCCGCGAGAGTTAGCGGCATATCGCTGAAGCATTCACACACGGCTACACACGGAAAGGCGATTGAAGTCATCGGGCATAATCAGGATAGCGCAAACCTACGAGATTCAAATTTAGGGAAACAAAGAGGATGCTTACGAGCTAGTGAATCCTGTAAATTAATTTTAAGAGATAAATGTAGTGAATTGTATCATTTCATTTTAGATTAATTATAGATAACTTTTATACAGCAAACGTCCAAGTTCACCAAAATGTAATTTCCTTTAAGTCTATTACATCATTTATAGAGGTATAATCTCCTTATTACCGGTAACGATTGTAAAAGTAAGAGGCAATCAAACGCAATTGTAAAAATTAGTATAGAAACATTGAAGTCTTTACAATATAAGCCCTCTAGAGCGGTTCTCCTTACTTCGGCCAACGCGTGTTCGAAGTCTGTGTAGAGATCCTGAACCTGATCCAGGGAAGGTCATACCTTGGTGGAAGGCTTACCGACAGGACGGGACGAAAGGTGTTGTGGGTGGACTCCGCGCCATCCAGGGATTCATTTTAGCCAGGGAGGGATCGCCACGTACGGGAGCAAAGCACGCCCATAAACTCTTGCGGCTTTTCAGCCTGGCACGTGATGGTGGCCGTGCATGGGATGTCTATGGTCCAGTTCCAGTTTGCCCCTTTCTCTGGATGACGCCACATCCGTACCGTACGCTGGGGGGCGCTATGTCAGCTAGCGGGTATAGCATCCGAACCAGAGTCAGTTTGACACAACCAGTTAATATATAGCAGGTCTCATTTAATGCTACATCCACTAGCCCAGCATGTGCGGAGCGCCTCCGTACATATGGGACACGATCTATACTGTTACATTACAACTGAATTTTCACGCTTTATTATCTCTCTCACTCTCTCCCCCTCTGTCACTCTGTTTCTCTTATCTCACAACCCTCATCTCACAAGCTTTAGGTAAACTTTTGCCGAATCCGACTGGATATATATATTCGGTAGGATAGGATATTCCTATACATCGAATATTTTTTATTTAAGTCCAAAACAAAGCATTAATCAAAAACGTTCATATGTGTTGCTTTAAACTAAATGAATATAAATTCCATTCAAAAAAACATATATGAACGTATTTGAATGGTCAGGATATGGAAATAATCATAAAGCACTCTACATCATAATTCCAGTAATATTTCATTATTCAGTACCCGCTTAGCTTGTGTAACCACTCTTACCTGTCACTACACGGTAAAAAAGTACAGGTACCTAACGATAAAATGATTACTCATACACTTAATGGTAACTAATGATACTGACTAATGATAATGTACAATATTTTCATCAAAGCTTTCTCAGTAATTACTTAAGTCAGCCAGAATTATATTTACTCAATCTGAGTCAAGTTACTGATAATGACTTATCAGTAATATCAATCAGTTCTGTTTACTTAATTTTTCTATGGTTTTGTTTATCATTAAAATACTTAAATCAAATTCGAAACGATAGGTATGTATGTTACATACCTACCTTTGATTTTGAAAATCAAAGGCATACCACATGATCGTGGTAATCCTGTTAACATCATTGTAATCATTAAAATACTCACAAATCATAGTCAATAGTCAATAATATAATCGGCACTTGTAATTCAAACATATTGTATCATATGTTAAAAAATTTGTTCAATTTAAAAAGTTAAAACCAAACATAGCGCTCTAGATACGCCATTGAAGTCAGTATATAAGCGTATTGATTTTTCAATCCCGTGGGATAGCCGCGAGCTAACCATGCAATATCAATATTGGGAACATCCCTAGTCAAATATTAACTGACTGTTACGCGAGTGTCAGTGGTCCGATTGTAACGGTTGGTAGCTAACAGGGTCGCATGCACTAGCTTTGCCCGGGCTGCAGGGCAAATACAAGCCATTCAAACCATAAATCTGTTAGAAATACGGTTCATAATTGAATGTTAAAGGCTGCAGGTACCGTTTGTAGGTAAATTGCATCCTGTTGTCGCCTGGTTCTCGGTCTGAGTCCCGGGAGGAGCGGGCCTAACCACAGTAGGAAAATTTATGGCGTGATAATGATTAAAAATAAAATATTGTCATTTAATTTACGAATATTTGCCAATATTTGTATGTGTGTTACGTATGTATGAGGTATTGCTTTGATTATTTTATGTACCGTATTTACTGAGCCTCAATTATTCCAACGAGGTGAAATAAGTAGGTATACTTATACCGATCACAGATAGTCATTTTGAGGTTCGAGCAAGCAACATATATAATGTTTCGATTGTGGTAACCATAGATAACTCTGTAAGTAAAATATAAGTGTCATTCCATCTCCGTCCGGTCTGATGCTGGATTGGATACTATACAATGTAAAACTATCAGTTGTACATTTATCAATACTTCTACATATCGAAAATGTTGTTGCAGGAAATATCATTTTCAACATGTAGCAGTAAAATTTATTCTTTAGTTCAAGCTAAGATATATCTTGAGGTAAAGAATAAAAATAAATAAAGAATAAATAGAAATTAGTAGAATTTATTTATTATTTATTCATTTATATATTTATTAACCAACTTCTACTTGCAGCTAACTAATGTATTAAGCTACGAATCATATAAGTTATAGGTGACATACATTATAATATTGGTTATATTATACAAGGTGTAAGGGAAACACTCCCGAAGCTGAAGGCCCCTAGTAGTACTCTTGGTACACAATCCCAAATCGTACTTTTTATGCCAATGTGTGGCATAAAAAAAGTACGATTTGATTATTTTTTAAATACCGTTGAACTAGCGTTATTCATTCCCTATCTTGTTAGTAGAGCTAAATGAAATAAAATTTCATAAAAAAACATGAACTCGCATTACGGCGACATTTATTTTTGTTTGCAGTGACGTTTTTTATAAAATTATCGTTTCATTTAGTTTTACTGATACGATGACCGAATAAATGCCAAAAAAATAAGTATTCTCAACCTAATTACCTCACTAACCTTACCCTCTGCCTAAAACATGCAACTTACTGTTATACCTACATCCATCAGATGCTATTTCCTTGTTATTTCCATCCATCAAAACCAAGCAATTAATTGGTTCGAAATAGAAAATCATAGGATTTTAAAAATTCGTTATTTGAATTATAGAACGGTTGCACTCTGTGGTTTACCGTGCTGACATCCGAACAACCCTCACGGTTATACTCCCTAAATAAGTACCTATATTCAGCGTGCATGCGTCACGTCGTTGGCGAATAATTACATTGGAAGTAGACACCTAACGTACATACACACTCCCACAGTTATATTGACTCACAAACACAGCATCACAGGCTTTACACTTAGGGACATAAATCTTGGTCCCAAATCGAGAGAAAAATGAAGCCCAGCGTAGGTACAGTCAGAGCTCATAAGTGCTTTAACACATCAAGGCTCAAAATGGTTTAGCGTGCGGCCGGCGCGCTTATATGTGTGTGTAATGTTACTATGCAATACGAGGCGACGCTGGCTTGTCTTGAAAGAAAAAGGTCACAAGTAGCGTTAGAATGTTGACGCTATAGTTGCGTAGGATTGCTACTGCACTTTTGAGTTCTACTGTACATGGTTTTTTTTATATAATCTATGATTGGTGAATTTGAGCTCGTCCACCACTGTACCACTCGGTCGCCCTAGCAGAAGCAAGCCGCGTCAGCTACGTAAAGTGCGCCTCCACATATCCAGGGGCTAGACATGGTCACCGTGGTCCCGAAGGAATCATCTTGACAGAGAGGGCTCGGAGGTGCGAGCGCTACTATCTCACCTCCGGCAATTAAAGACCCAAAGACTGCGTGCGTTTCAGTCGGTTCAAGTCCAACAAAACCTCCCCCATCGACATCGGCATCGGTGGCGATGTTCCGCACAATAAAAAAGCTTTTTGAAACAACAACAACAACAACCAAAAAATGCAAATATTTTGGGTTCAAGATATGTGCCCCGAGGTATAACTGCGTCTGTGTGCTATACCTGTAATTCTACCCTTCACACTACCGTCAGAGCTTGGTCCAATATCAAACGGGGTTCAATATTGGATTCGTTAATTAATGCTACCTTTGTGATAGACATTCCTTATTCCAACGACAGACATTGCAGATAGACAGACAGGGGGACTGAGCACTAATCAAGGGATTTTGAAACTGGATACGCTTTGTCTGAGGGCAGAAAGGGAAACTGTGTTCGTTGACAATTTGATTTATTGAAAACGACTATGTAATAGGTCCTTGGGTATCTATACCACAGATTACCTAATACAGACTAATTTTATAGTCGTTTCGAAAAAAAATGTTTTGGGCAGTTTCGATTAGCCTATTTATAATATATATCATCTATGGTTTCAAATGTAATTACAAAATGTGGGTCAAATAACATTCCAATTCTAATAATTATAGTACTTAATTCTTAAGTTATATATACTTAACTGAACAAAATTAAAGAAAATGCAAAATACAACAAGTCTTGAAGACACAGTAAGGTAACACGAAAATTCATCATAGTTGTAGTAGTTCATCATAGTAATTTGAGATAATTTGCATTCTAACTATACGACAACTACCATCCTTAGCCAAGCCTTGACCAAACCACAGAGTTCTAATAAAAACTATAAAACTGAGTGGCTGGCGTAGGCTATGATAGGAGCAAGTTTACGTCCGTAGTCTTATGGCTATGCGTCGAACCCGGGTCCACTCGATCATCCTTAACCACTTAGCTACTTACGCTTCAAGTACAGCTGATTGACAGGAATTGAATCGTCAACATTTATCAGGCCATAATATAAGCCAAGTACTGAATAACTAGAGGAAGGGACGTAGTCTGCCTTCCCATAGAGCGATACCTATTCTCGGGCCCTCTCTCCTGCCGTGAAACAAGTAACTACACCACGATGGCAACTTTCCTCATTTTTCTTTGTATTCCTTGTTTTTTTTTAACACGTAATAACTGTAGTATTTGGTATTTAGAATAATTAGAATGATAGTCTCTTTGTGTATTTATTGTATATGTTATAATATTATAATCAACTTGCACAGTAACATAAACTTAAAGTAGGTAATGTCTAATGCGTAGTCCAATGCGTAGTGCTAGTGTCCACCATATTCCCGCGCACCGTCTGTCAACCTGACAGGTCGTTCAGGAACCCACAACATCCTCCCCTTTACGATCAGTCAGCATACATAGGTAGTCATTCATCCATTTTGGTGGAACTC
This sequence comes from Pelosia muscerda, assembly GCA_963691645.1. NCBI lineage: Eukaryota > Metazoa > Arthropoda > Insecta > Lepidoptera > Erebidae > Pelosia > Pelosia muscerda. The sequence goes on from OY829100.1 coordinate 15,911,549, forward strand.
TATGACGGACACCTCTCTTTACAATTAAGCTATCGGTATCAGTAACATTTTCATTTACATTGTTCTCACTTGCATTACAAGCTACATTTTCATTTACATTATCATTTACATTATTATCATTTACATTACAGTCTACATTTTCATTTATATTATTATCATTCACATTACAGTCTACATTTACATTATTATCATTTGCCTTAATAAATTCTGAAGATCTTGGAGCGATGCAAGGGGTACTATAAAAAGGCATCTCAGGTTGTGGTGATGGTACCAAATGAAATCTATTTCTTCTGAACAACCCTCTATCTGTCTCCACTATATATGATCTAGGCTCATCCGATTGTTTTAATACTCTTCCATATATTCTCAAATCACTAATCCATACCTTCTCTCCTATTTTTAATTCCTTTAATTCCCTAGTCCTATGTCGTTTGTTATAATAAGTACTAATTTTTTCTTTCTTTATCATTTCTTTTCTTTTAAATTCCCTATTACAATTTACTGACTTTTTTAATAACTGAGGTAACCTAGGTAAGTTGTCCCTTAATTTCCTATTGAAAATAAGCTCAGCTGGGCTAAATCCTGTGTCCAATGGAGTATTTCTATATACTAACAGTGCTAAAAAGACATCTTCATTTTTTTTCAATAAATTTTTTGCAATCTTTACTGCTGATTCTGCACAACCATTACTTTGTGAATAGTAAGGACTGCTTGTTATATGTTGAAAATTGTATAATCTAGCAAACTCTCTAAATCCTGATTTAAATTGGGGTCCTCCATCAGTTCTCACAATCTCCGGAATCCCAAACTTTGAAAATATTTCTTTACAATAATCAATTACTCTATCCTCTGTTAATGAATTTAGCTTTTTAATATCTATATATCTAGAATAATAATCAATTATAACAATATACCAGACCCTATTGTAATGAAATAAATCTATACCTACTTTTTGCCATGCTCTACTAGGGGTTTTTTCTAATACAATGTTTTCTTTTGGATTAACTCTTACTTCTATGCATTTTGGACAGTTCTGCACTAATTTTTCTATTTGCATGGCTAAACCTAACCACCACACTGATTGTTTAGCTCTGTTTCTACATTTATTTATTCCCAAATGCCCTGCATGTATTTTTTCCAACATTTCTGATTGCAAATTTGTTGGTATAACAACACGAGATTTATACAGCAACAAACCACCTCCCATAGATAAATCATACCTGTACTGATAGTAACATTGTAAATCTTCTGGAATATTTGATTGCTTAGGCCAACTCCCCTGTGTATAAAGAATTAATCTCTGACAAATGCTACATTTACTCTGTTCATCTTTAATTTTTTCTAGAAGCAGATCTTTCAATGGAATGTTTTTTAGTGTAAAATTAACAAATAATTCTGAATTGTCTTTGCTTATTTCTTCTTCTTTTTGGAACTCAGAAACTGGATTTCTCGATAAGGCATCCGGTATTAGTAATTTTTTTCCCGGTATGTAGTGGACTTCATAATTAAACCTAGTCAGCTTCATTCTAAATGACATCAGCCTTGGTGTTAATTCATCTATAGGTTTGGTCTGCAAAATTTGTACCAGGGGCTTATGATCAGTTTCTAACACTACTTTAATACCATAAATATAATCTTTAAATCTATCTACAGCCCACGACAATGCTAAACATTCTTTTTCTATTTGCGAATATCTTTTTTCTGTTTCAGATAAAGTTCTACTTGCATATGCTACTATATTTCTATTATTCTCTTGATTTTCCTGCATTAAAGTGGCTCCTAAACCATATGAACTACTATCCGCTGCAACAATGATCTTATAGTTTGGGTCAAAATGTGCTAAAATTGGTGCATTTTTTAACATTTCCTTTATTTTTTTAAAAGACGCCACCTGATCACATCCCCACAAAAATTCTACATCATTTTTTAATAAATTGTATAAAGGATATAACACTTCTGTTTTGTTTTTTACATATCGCCCCACAAAATTTACCATACCTAAAAATTGCATCACCTGTCTCTTATTTTTTGGAGATTCAAAATTACTGATAGCTTCTACTCTATTTTGATCCAACTGTATACCTCTGCTATTTATGACATGCCCCAAATACTTTATTTCCTCTACCCCGAATTTACATTTACTTTTGTTGATTGTAATACCCTTCTCCTGTAAACGACTCAATACCTTCCTCAAAATATCATCATGAGCCTCTATGCTATCTGCATGAATCAAAATATCATCCACATGGGTAACCACACCACTAATGTCCTCAACCAATTGTGAAAATTTCATAGAAAAGTACTCTGGGGCACAATTTAAACCAAATGGTAACCGATGATACATATACCTGCCATAGGGTGTAATTATAGTTGTTAAATGTGCTGAACTACCTAATGGAATCTGATGAAAACCTGCTGTGGCATCAATTTTTGAAAAATATTTAGACCCTTTCAATTGTGCTAATGTAACTTCTAACTTTGGAATTGGGAAAATTGGTCTGAGGATATTTTTATTCAATTCTGTGTAGTCCCCACAGATTCTAACAGTGTTTTCATTTTTTGGTACAACCACTATAGGTGACACATATTGAGTAGGCTCCTCTACTTTAGATATTACCCCTAGTTTACATAAACGGTCTAACTCACTCTTAACTTTAGTCAACAATGGTATGGGTACCACCCTAGGTGTACACTGAATATAGCTTTTATTTTTATCTATTAGTCTAATATCAAATGATTCTTTAAATACCCCCAATTCATCATATATTCTAGGAAACTCGGCTTCCACATCCACAGTACTAATATTTAATAACCTATTCACCCCAAACACCTGTATAATTTTCATCTGTTCCATTGCAGGTACCCCCAATATAGGAGTCTTTAAATTTTGCACCACATACACATCACCACAATACTGACGGTCCTTATATTTCAGTCTGAGTTGTAAAATACCCCTTACCTTCAAATCTGTATGGTCTGGGCCTTTGATTCTAACCTTGCATGGCTCCAAGTTGTGTGATTTAGCTACTAATTCTTGTGGTAACGCCACTATATCAGCTCCTGTATCAATCAAAAACATCAAATTACACTTATATTGCTCATTTCTATACACATCTATCTTTATCCTATACTTGCTGTTTGTCATTATGCACACCTTCTTTTCTTCCTGTATCTGTTCATCTTGTATGTTCCTGATTCTCCCAGCTTTGCAACACCGAGCAAAATGGCCTATTTTATTGCACTTCATACACTTAGCCTTCAAAGCTGGACATGTCTGTCTTGAAATATGCCTCTGCCCAGCGCAGAACCAACATTGCCCTGCAGTTGCAGAATGGTTCTCTTTTTTAATTTTATTGAGATCTGTAGTAGCAGATACACCCCCGGAAAATGACCCCTTTTTCTCAAAATCTTCTACCGTTTGCGCAGCCTCTACTGCCTCTTTCAAGGTTATATTTGTCTTCATTAAAATTTTCTCTCTTCCTCGCCGACTAGCCATACCCACCACTATTCTATCTCTGATCATCTCTTCTTTCATAGACCCATACTCACAATTATCTGCTAGCACATGTAGGCTTCGTATAAATTCGTCTACGCTTTCGCCCACCTCCTGATTCCTGGTGTTAAATCTGAATCTGGCGTACACTGGGTTTCTTTTAGGGTGAAAATGTTCGTCTAGGGTTTCCAAAGCGCTCGCAATTGTGGCGCTATTACTTATATTGCACTGCAAAGCCACCTCCTCAGCTTTGTCACCCATTAAGTATAACAATAGATCAATTTGATCAGACTCTGATCGATTATTCGCCCCACTCACCGCCATGTATCTTTGAAATCTTTTCCTCCACTTGTCCCAGTTTTCTGGGACAAAATCGTAAGGATCGGGTGTAATTACTACACCCGGCATGCTGGTGTTGGCCATTATTTGCTTACCCACTTAATATTATTTTCACAGTTTTTCACCGCCGCTGCCACCATGTAGTATTTGGTATTTAGAATAATTAGAATGATAGTCTCTTTGTGTATTTATTGTATATGTTATAATATTATAATCAACTTGCACAGTAACATAAACTTAAAGTAGGTAATGTCTAATGCGTAGTCCAATGCGTAGTGCTAGTGTCCACCATATTCCCGCGCACCGTCTGTCAACCTGACAGGTCGTTCAGGAACCCACAACAATAACTCGCTTTGTCGGACGACGGAGCTATTAGGTGCACTATCTGAAAACCAGCGCTTCGTATTGTATACCATGGTGTGCGAAGCATATATACTGAGATGGTGGCCTATTTATTACGCTCGATGAACTGATGTAAAGATCTTTGTGCATTGGGTGTTTCATGAATAAATGCTTTCTTTCTTTCTTTCTTTCTTTCATTCGACAGAAGAAGAAAAATAACTTGAAACCGAAAAATAAATATGACGAAATGAGGTAGCACATACACGTCTATAGATAGAGGTACTTAACTTCACCTACAGCGTTATGAGCTGACATCAAAATGCACAATATAATTTCAAATACGTACTCACAGGCGTGGACGTTTTATGTGCAGATAATATTTCATGGCGTAGCACGAGGCGAGACGTGCAGCCAACATAATAGATGACTCTTGGACCGCGACAATACCAACTACTAACCATCCAAACATCTACCTATCTATCTACCTACCATAGATCTAGTTCAGCAGTGACAGTGATTAGATATTAACTGATAAATGCGAAAGTGATTTGCTGGTTTATTAGAGATGATGGCTACTCTTTTTAATGCTTGAAAAAATAACCGGTTTTAGAATAATAAAATGAACTTCTGAAGTGAAATTTTCTTGAAAATTTCGCAGAAAAACGCTATATACAAATCGTACAAGTAGTGCAATGCATGGAACGCAAGCGAATATGTCATTTACTTGGCCTTGTATCAGTAGTCCGATTAAATAGTTCGATGATCGAACTACTGAGATTTTATCGGCTCAGTAGTCCGATGATGCGGATGATTCTAAATCATCGGACTACTGAGACTTTTAGTCCGATGCGACATTCCGAGATAAGAAATGAATGGAGTAGTATTAACATTACACAAAATAGGTACTCCTATTTTTCTATCAGTCATGTATATACCTACTTGTACGCAATTACTTTAAAGAAAACAAAAACACTATTACTAAATTTTAAACATATTTCCAAAAACAATAGATGAAAGCAATTTTATTGATCAATGGTGCGTTTTTCGTAACGTCATCGAACAAACAATGTGGTCGAAGCGTAAAATTCCACTATTAATAGACTATTTAACAAAAATCCTAGTTTATTGCAAATTCTCAACGTTTTGACAAGATGATGACACCCTGGCAACTTTAAAAACCGAACAAATGAAAAGGTTTGGAAAATCTATTTCCAGAAGAACCAATGAGAAATTCTTGTTATTTGGATAGTTTAGAAACATAGTTAAAAATGTGGACTAAAGGTTTGTATTTAGCATGTTGGAAAAAATAAATATAAATGTGGGAATATGATGCAAAACAAATGTTAATACTACTCCATTCATTACTTATTTCGGAATGTCGAATCGGACTAAAAGTCTCAGTAGTCCGATGATTTAGATTCATCTGCATCATCGGACTACTGAGCCGAAAAAGTCTCAGTAATCCGATCATCGAATTATTCAATCGGACTACTGATACAACGGGATTTACTTTGGTCTGTGTTGCATTTACACTTGCATGTTTCATAATAAGGCATTTGAATATTAATAAGGAATCTAAAAACTTATTTTGCTTGACTTCGGCCTTTGGCTCAGCTTACCTTTATCGGAGCAAAGAAAAATGCAAGAGAAATGCACAAAATGTAGCTCTTTGATATCTGCAATCTTCTTTCCTGAGATACCTTCAACTTGCCGTAAGAAAGGTGTTACAGGATTCGCAACACGCACACACTCTTTGAAACACGGTGTAAATATACACATAGTTTTATGCTTTTAAACAAACCACGGAATAAAGATACTTCATATTCGTACTAAATACTCGTACTTCATACTCGTACTTTATTACTTCGTACTTCATTGTTCTATGAAACAAATATTAGATACGGCGCAACGATGACCTACGAGTGTAACTAGGTTTTCATTTAAAGACTTAAGAAAAACAAAACAACAAAAAAAGTTGATTGTATTATTCATGTGAAATGTTGTAATATTCTCTGGGTATTTCTATGTATAATATGTATGTATTTACAAAAAAAGTATCTAAGTATGTCCGCATTCTAGAATCTATAACACAAGCTAGTTAAACTATGCTTACCATGGGTCTAGGTGTCGTTGTGTAGATTGTCCTAGAATATTTATTTATTTATTTTATCTTAAATTTAATAATTTGTCGATTGTGATAATTTTAACCCTCAAGATCTCCAACGGTGACGCCACGGTCCTGTGGCGAGCCATTTGCTTACTGGTCATTTTAATAGCAAGAAAAAGATGCACGTGTAATATATACAGGGTGTTAAACTCTCCCGAAAACGAAGGCACCTAGTAGAACTCATAGAGAGAGTACACCCGGTATACTAAAATTGGAATAAAAATACGATTTGATATTTTTATTGTTTTTATAGTGTTTAACTAGCAATATTTACTCTCGATCGTGTTAAATGAAAAAATAATTTCATTAAAATCATCAACTTGCATTATGCCGCTTTTTGCTTTTTTGTAGTGGTGTTTTTTGAATATAATTTTAGTTACCTTTACTGATACGACGGAGAGTAGAATAATACGAATTAAATTAAATTTTACGATATAAAAATTTTAAAAAATACCAAATCGTAATTTTTTATACCCATTTGTAGTATACGCGAAATAGTACCATATAGATTCGGCTTCGAGAGTGTTACTCTAACACTCTGTATTATGCTAACCAGGTAACAAAGTAGTCTTCTAAGAGTAGGTACATTAAAAAAAGATCACAATCACTGGCGAAGGAGTAATGAACCTATTGCCGACCACAACACATTTATAAATAAGAAATTCAATCACTAGATTAGGGTTGGCAAACGAACGTAATAGCCACGTACATGTTAAATGGAGTGTTTAAGTAAATGCATTTCATGCTTTTTGGCGAAACGCCGAGAATAAACAATTGATGCAAAAATTTCGCTTTAAAACTCCCACAAACTTATAAGTAAAATAAGATTAAATATAAAATTAACTACGAGAGAATGCAATCGTTATTTCGTAAAAAAAAATATAGCATGCTGAGAAATTTATTATCAATATACTTATATAAAAGCAAAGTCACTTTTCGTTGTAATTTTATAAATCAAGAAGGGAGTCACCTATCCAAAACAATTATTTAGACGTATGATTTTAGATTGACATGGTCATTTACATATCCCGGCACTTGCAACAGTGCCGAAATATCGGTTATTCAACAAAATAAACAAACATGTTAAATATCCCGATGAATTTAACAGTGAATGAATTATTTATACTATTTTCGGAATATTCACAAAATCGGTCAAACGGTTCTTCATTTATTGTTTCACTTTATATGTAGCGAAGCACATACCGGGCCGCTAGCATCTTACATACCTAGTACCGAATAACCTTTCTGGGTAAGCATAAGATCGTCCGTAACACATAGTAAACTTGTTCAAGTATTAAATCAGAACAAAATAAAAGGTAATTTAATAATGTCATTCCTAAAATTACTCAAAATAAGATAAATATGCTAACCGTTGCTCTCATTTTTTAAATTTCGTGAACCATCAAGTTGTGAACACTGTTAGATCAGTAAAATCCAAAGTGAGCAACTTGCTTTTCATTTAACAACACTTGTGTAATATCACTGTTGTTGTTGTGGATTTTTATACATAAGCGGTGTATACTTGTAAGAGATTGTTATGTTGCTTCGTATTAGGTATATTACTCTATTCTTGTATTCAATGTGTATGGTATAAATGTAAGCATTTGTTAGTGAATCTAAATAAATAAAATTATCCGATAAAGGCACGAATACCTATCGTTATCTCCGAGTTAGTGAGCCAATTATCTGCTGTAAGCCTCTACAAACTGCTTATCTATGCTATTCATTAAAGTATTTTCAAATTATATATTAATATCATAACCAATTTTACCTATTTTAAAATTAAATACTTTTGGAAATTTCCCTGCCACGCTTTGTTACTTTCCGAGAAGCAATTTCGTCGCGTTCTCACTCCTGTTGCACGACTTTTTAAATTGCAAAACGACTATTGTGTTCGAAACAAGCTCAAACAAGAAAGTCATTACGACCAACTGGCTAAAGAATGTATCTACTAAGTCGTTTTCCTTCTTCTTCTATTCTATTCTGCACCTATTATTCTTCAATGTAAATTCATTTTCATATTCAAATCCTAAACAATATAGCAATGTAAAATAATATCTAAAGAAAACACATGCCAATTAATCCTGGAACTTAAAATTTAAAATCGTGTAGCGTACCTAAAGCGTGTTCGAGACCACGGCAGCTACGGTTGCAAGCGTGTACAACGCTAGAACAATAAAGCCCTGAATGCCGTATCACTGAAAGTGGCATTAAAGGAAATAATTAAAAACCTTGTTAGTCTTAGCTGCGAGCAATAAGAGAAGCTTGCAAAGGAACGTGGAGCGAACAAAATAACGCAGGAACGCTGCGCCGGGAGCCCCGTCTGAAACCAGTGTAAATGCAGCACATTTCCAGGCGTCTACCTCTTTATTGCCTGCCCGAGCCGCGCGAGACAAAAGAAGTAAAACTGCGCCTCGGGAATATTAATAAGAATTTATATAGCGCCGCCGTAAGTATCTGGCAGTCCGCCTTCATTTTTAAATTCATAAAGTTGTGACGCGAGACGCGACGCACATTCAACAAAGATAGTGTAAAGAACGAAAACAATTTCGTTTTAAAAGCAATATCTTTTTCATCGCTAAGTAATCCTGACCCGCTACGAAATGTTCAAGTTCGTACTAAGTAAGCAGTTTTACGGTTTGGAGAGAAAGTTTGCACGCCCTCGCTCCCTGGACAAAGCACCGGCTACCAGCGAGCATGGGTGCTCCGCGGTCAGGGGGAGACACGGGCCCCACATTACTCTGCTACCTCGCAACCGCTACTTGTGATGCGGGATCGTGCCACCGACTTATTTGGGTAATTGTTAGGTACATCCCCACGTTTTGGGCTTGTAACATTTGTAAAATAAACCTACAGCCTATAAATAATACCTAACAAAATTTATAATTATCATTTTGTAACGAAGGTAATTTATGAGTCACAAAATAAAATGAAACATCTATTTGCATGGTCTTATGTACTTACCTAGAAAATAATTATGGCATATTTTGGAAAGTGGTTACCGTGGCCTATGGACGTTTGCAACACCAGGGGCGTCACATTCGTGCTGCCGACCTTATAGAGAAGAAAGGGGCGGGGGAAAGGGGGGAAGGTTAGTCTCTGTGCTGTCAGTCTCTCGGTCTTCCCACTGACAACACGAAACCTCTCCAGTGGGTCTGGCTACTCTACTCACAGCCGGACAGCAGCGGACTGCTCAATTAGCATATACCCACCGATAAAAATACGCACGTTTTTTTCATTTACGTTAGAACATTTTAGTCAGTTACTTATTTTAAAAATACAGAGATAGAAGAGATCAAATTAATCGAAAGTGGCTTATACCTAACTATCGTTCTTCTTCAACTCGTATGTACATTTTTATAGTACCTAAATGTAGGTACTTAGGTAGATTCACAAAACTAGATACCCTTCCAATATAGTTACCTCGCGTGGATTATAACAATACTTATATAACTTCAGCTACAGCAAGACTACAAAACTTGTTATTGAAATGTGAATCGGGATGAAAACATCCCGGTCGATCCCACGGCCTCGCGACGGGAACGCACTCAATTTGTAATGGCGTCACGCGGTCTGGCAAGATGGCGGCGACGGCTCTGGAAATGTACCCACCACTACGATTTACCGGCTGCCGGCTACTTCACATTCAATTTTCCACCCACTTACTATGAGAAAAACTTATTATGATACTTACAATACATCCTTCAAATGTGTTTGATAGTTTGGTAATAAAAAATATGTTTGCAGAAGTGTAGTTTATTGGTTACAAATTGTATAACATTGAAGTAACATAAAACCATTAATAAGCCTCTTACCCAATCCGTCTAAGTCAACATCGGTGTTCTCTGAGATGCGGCGGGGTGGTAGCTGAGTCCGGAGGGGACTCGGGGCGCGTTGCCGTGGCAACGCATGGGGGCGCGGACCCGAATTTTATCGATTTGGATACAGACAGCAGCCGGGAGAGCTTTCGCCTACACTAACACGATTCAACGCCCATGTTTGCAGATCTCGGTGCTTTATAAGGGCTTTGACATTTGGAAACACGTACGCTATTTGTATACCTATCTATCCGTTTACCAGAGAAGTCGGCACACAAATCGTACGTGCTTTACGTACGGGATAAATAGTGATTGCCGGCAGAGTAGAATTTGGGCCACCTATTTCTTCCCATGCGATGAAGGCGAAGGAACAAGGCGACTAAGAGATAAGGCTGTTTAACATCAGACATATATACTTACCTATACTGCCCAGACTCAGCCTCAGATCTATCGGTATCGCTCGAGTCAACTATCATGCCCGGAATACAGCTATAGGCTCACCCCCTATTACATAGGACGATGGTGAAATGTACTAGGTACGGGCATTAATTAAGAGTTAGGTTAAGAGAAGTAGGTAAGAAATGATGTTTAGTGTCTACATATATCAAACATAATATCAATAGATACAATCACCACATAATATAAAACAAAGTCGCTTTCTCTGTCTATGCTTAAATAATTAAAACTACGCAACGGATTTTGATGCGGTTTTTTAATAGATAGGTAGAGTAATTGAAGAGGAAGTTTTATATATATTTATAACATTATGCTACTAGAAAGCCGCGGTAGCCTAGTGGTATGGGTAATGGACTGCTGAGACGAGGTCTCGGGTTCGATCCCAGGTTTACCATGGCACACACCAATGACTTTTCGATGCTTTTCGAAGTTATGTGTGTATTTATCGCAGGTTTATAAGTGCCTCGGAGAGCACGTTAAGCCGTCGGTCCCGGTTGCCATACAAACATCTATGGCAGTCGTTACGGGTAGTTGGAGCCCTCAAAAGTCCAACCAGCCTAACTTGGAACTTCGATATCGCCATTGGTCATTAGACCATTGGTTGTGGAGGTCAGATGGCAGTCGCTTCACGGAAAATATCGAAGTTCAGCCGCATCACAGTTAGACTGGAAAGCCGACCCCAACTGAGTTGGGAAAAAGGTTCAGGGAATGATGATGATATGCTACAACCAACTGGTACGGAGCAGAAGTGAAAAATGTTGCAAAAACGGGGTCACGCAGACGAAGTTGCGTGGGTCAGCTAGTATCTATATATAATAATCTCCTCAATTGCTGCGTTACCGAATTTAAAATGTCAAAGGCTTGGGATTTTTAGTATAGAGACATTGACATCACTGCAAAGTTAAGTCTGCAGAGAAAAAACATGCATAAGACGGCGTACACCAGTGTCCAAGAGCTCAAAGATGCATTAACGACCATTTTACGTACCTACCTAATATTCATCCCATAACATTATTAGCCGCCATTCGTTCAGTGCAAAAAAGGATAATCTTATGTATTCGTGAAAATGGAAGTCATTTTGAGCAATTTATATCACAAACTGAAAAAACATCTTTGTACGTGGGTACCTACCTAACTGGTTTCGTAGCAAGAAAAATAATTCTTCTCACGTAACTATTTACGTAGCATGGTTTCGTCAGCGGCCGAAGGGCTAATTTCATACATGTTTAAAAGATTTTTTTTCTTACAAAGTTAAATAATTTACCTGAATGACGTATATTTCAAGTAGGTTTCTATGTTCGAGTTTCGAGTTGATTTATCATTATTTCCGCACGAAATGAATGGGAAAAGTTTTAGCGATTTCTGTCTTTCCTAGTACTCAAAACTAAAATAGTTTTGATCCCCACATGAAATATATTTGATTGCCTCAAAAAAAATGTTTGACCATTTTGCATTGTTTTTGTTGAATATAAAAAATTTGCTAATAGACAAACGGACAAATAGACGAACAGACACTCAGACACAAAGACACAGACAAAAAATCAGTATCATTAATAAGTATAACATAACACAAGTAGGTATGTTTTTAACATATCGCCAATGTGGATAAATAGGTACACAACTACTTTACAATTATATCATAGTGGAGACAAAATATATCGCAACTAATAACGCAACCCATTTCACGCCAAAACAACAAATTGTCGAAAATGAGAGCAGTAGTTGCTTCGTAACAAAAGCATGTCTCTCGAAGCGATTTTTGAGTTGGGATAAAAATAAAAGTGGGGTTGCAAAGGGTTCTCTACGCGAGATATGAACTAGTGCACCCTTCTCGCCACCACCCCTATCAATCGTTACCAGTTGCGCATATTTTTACCCGCAAAAACAACCCACAGGGAGTCGTGAGACCGCGCCGTATTTTGTGTTAAATCACACGAGAATATGCGCTCTCAAGACTAATATGAAGCGCTTTCGTATCTGGATATACTTACCTATCTAAATATTTAGTAACGTTATGGTATTGTACGAAGTGAAGAAAGTTATAACATGTTTTGATGTTGTAATAACACTAAACATGTTTTTCAGCCCAAAAAATGATTTTCCTAATTTTATTTCCCCATTGGAGCTATCAGTTAGAGCACACATGCCTTGTGCGTCAAATATGTTGAATATAAATTAGGTAGGTACCTATTCACACAACTCTTTCTACAGCACAACTAAATTATAAAGTAATAGTTTTGTGTTTTTTTTACCTCTAAAATACGGATCACCTACATATTATACTTATCTATTTAGATTGAAAAAAACAAACGGGGTGAGCTAAATAAAACCGTTTAAAAAATGAATGCATCGACGGAACACAGCCACTGAGCCACGGAGCCGCCTCTGTAGCTTTCGAAATTTTCCTATGTAAGTAATCTAAATTATCATCCATCGATCTAAATTGATTTGAAATAGTTCCCATACTAAGTGCTTGCATGCTTTGAAATTTCATTACAAATATGTACCTAATGAAATTTCAAAGCAATATCATAGAAACCAAACCAACGCAAACATCCATATTCATGCACACAAATATCGACATTGAGCGGGAATCGAACCTGAGAACTTTGATTTTGCAATCGAACACTCAACGTGAAATATAGTTGAAATTACTTCATTATTCTGTGGATGAACTATCGTAAGTAGGTACCTTATTTAGTAAAATCTATACTTTTTTGGTTTCATTTCAACGTTATTAGTCTGTGACAAAGTTCTATTTTGATCTTCTTTATTGCTGTCCGGTCTATTTACCAGCATTAATAAACATTTATAGCCGACCCTAAAAAGTAGGTACCCTTAAGAGTACAATTAAAAATAAACAGCAACAGCTTGAAAAATAAATGCTAAATTCTCACTTCGCAGCGACGACCAAAGGATTCACAGAAATATCTAGAATAATATTAAAATAAAAAGGTCTAATGTAGGTAATCCCAGCAAGCAAACAATAATCAAAATGAAAGGAGGTCGGAGAATACGAGGGAAAAAAATCACGTTTTCCATTCGACTTCCGTAGGCGGAATTCACAAAAAGTATCGCAGAGTCCGATTAACACAGTATCCTTGAAGATGTCGCTCGCAAAAAGGGGCATAAGGGGACAAAGGGCCCTGAAACATTTCTCACTGAGGCGCGGGCGGCGAGCGGCCGAGGGTGGCCCCCCGACACCCCGCCACGTACAGTCTCCAGCCTCCAGTCACGGTGTCCATAATTTATGCTTTCGAGCGGACCACGAAAAATAAATGAGGACAAGTAAAAAGAGGAAATGGAAACGTAAGTTACGTCGTGAAAACTGTTTACTTGCACGTGTTTTATCAGAGAATTGAAATAAAACAATTTGATTGTTTTAATTACTAAGTGCTTTTGGGGGCTTTTTGGCTTTACCGTACTCATCGGCACAATGTGTTGTAAGCTTTTTCGTTTACTTGCCGCAGTATCGTTACATTGTATCATTGATGGTACTCTGGCAAATTTTATTTGCCGTGATACCATTAACGATATTACTGTTTTTTGCGGTGTGGTATCAATAATGGTACTTTGGGTGTTTATTGTTCGCCATGGTCCATCTACTTAATGGTATCATGTTTAACAATAAATAATATTTGCGACGGCACCGTTGCTGTAATAGTACGATAGCAAATAAAAATTGCCATAGTATCAATGGTATTCTAATGGTAACACCCTAATCAAACGCATATTTTGACAACCAAAGCATCAGCTTATATCAATATTAAGCAGAATTGGAAGACATTGTCAACATCTCTATTCTTGTACATTCTTTCATTCATTCATTAAAGCGGCAACGATTTATTGCAAACTCACAGTTGCACATTGCACGTGACAGTTGGGAAGTCCCAGGAAAAGTGTTTGTGGTTAATACAACCACATACATTCACGGCTTTATCCCTCAGACAGAAGAACACTATTCAAGGATTTTAAAATAAAAATCAAAATACTATTATCACTTATTTTATTTACATATCTTATAAAAAAATGGTGGTTTCTTGGTGAACTTAATTTACATAACAAAATAATGAGGTAAAATTAATGGTCAATTTTTTTACTTATACTGTATATCTCTAGAGTAGGCAAAGGTGTGTTTATACCACAGAGCATATACAGAGATGTTATAATTATTCATAGATGTCTGTATAAAGTACGCGTGACAATGCGTTGGTGAGAGTGTGTTATAACTTATAGAGAGGGGTTAGGTCCCGCCCACTTTTTTATTTTCCATCTACCGGTCAATAGCAAAACTACCTCATTCTATGTCGCTATTGTCGTTGTAACTACGTAGTTTTATTGTCTCACACTAGATGTCACTAATTGTATCAAAAACGCACTGAGATACCTGGGGCTCTAGCCAAAATGTTGTCAGAATCGGATAACATGACATTCGACAACAAATGTCACTCCCATACAATTTCAGAGCGATGACGAATGTAGATTTGGAACGAATGCATTTCGGCTAGAGCCCCAGCCATTTATAAGACGCGATTCACACATAGCGCGGGTGCGGGTCGAGAGTGGGTCGTTTTGCCATCCATTGCCGTTTACAGAAAAAAGTAAAATAATACTTTACGAAGAAAACGGCGATGGATGGCATAAACACCAGCCCTCGGCCCGCATCCGCGCTATGTGTGAATCGCGCTTTTAGCATCGAGTATTTATTTATACTTGAAGATTGAAGTTAGAACCGCCTACTCTATGTATTTGCCATGTGATTTACATCCACATTCCGACCGCGATTGTCGATTTTACATAACATGGCGGAACTGATGCAATTAATCACCGTTGACGGAGGTAGGACATGACGGTATCTCCCGCCCTAATTGAGCAGTCCGACTAGGGGAGCACCTACGGCCTACAGAATACCGCGGTTAATTATAACCTTGTGTTGTGTTTCCGGCGGTGAGTAGGGTAGTCAGAGCTCACTGGAGAGGTTTTGTGTTGTCAGTGGGAAGACTGGAAAACCATTGTTTGTCTTCTGCACTGACAGCACAGAGACTCTCTTAACCTTCTACCTTCTCTATATGGTCGGCAGCACGAATGTAACGCTCCTGGTGTTGCAAACATCCATAGGCCACGGTAACCACTTTCCATCAGGTGGGCCGCGTGCTAGTCTGCCACCCAAGTGGTATAAAAAATCAGCAATACTGCCTCACCTGGGTATCGAACCCGGGGTTCATATAATTGATTCTTCAAAGTATTTCGCAAAATATCCAAAAAGTATTCTCATAACTTCAAAGGATCTTAACATACACTTACACCAGTTGTTGCTTGCCCGTAACATTTTGGCAAGTTCAGCATCTACTATGATATTAAAAAGTAAAACTGTGTTGCTATTGTATAATATCGCTGCCATAGCAACGCAGCATTACTTTGTCGTCATAGACACGATTAGGACACCTAATCATATCTTAACTCTGGCAATGCTTTTTTCAAAAATCTACTGAGGTTCGGAAACTCCTGATCTATAACAGCTTTGAACCAGAGTTTATTGTCTGCATCTCTGTAATCAATAGCGTCCAGCTGAATATAGGTGTATGGCGAAAAGGCTATGCTATTTCTTATGCTTAAAATGGAGTCTACATCAGTTATCAAAGATCTGAGTTCGCTCACAAGCTGTGGGTGTAGTTTGTGGAAGACGAAGCCAGTATCTCGCGCGCTCAGCGTCTCCTCGCTGTGCAAACAGTTGAGCATATCTGAGGTGTACGCTTGTAGGATTTGCATTTGTTCTGCGCACGCGTCGTCATCTTTTTGAAGTTTATTTGACGTTTTCAGGATAGAGAATATCTTTCTGTACCTGTTGAAAGAAAAGAGTGCTTATGTGTTATTTTGAAATTGTAATAAACCACTTAAACCTGGATTTTTTTTGCCGGACACATGTTTCCTTCTGTCTACACATTTGGGTTTGTTATGCATGAAAAAACAACTGTCGAGGCCGTCAGGATGGGGACCACCATTCCGTGGACTGCACCTGTAACGGCGGTCACCATGCTTTGGAGTGCACCCCTGCTTACCACCAGACAAGCTGCAGTCGCTTTGACGATCTAAATATTTCAAAAAAAGAACGATATGTTAGCTACTCGCGCTGAACTGCGACCGAGCTAGGAGTAGATACTTACAGTATCATGAGCGACGCGACACTATCCACGAGCGAAGCGGACACGGACACGAGCGGCAGCGCGAGACACAGCGGCGACACGGGCTCTATGCCGCCCGCCGCCGAACTGCGACCGAGCTAGGGGTAGATACTTACAGTATCATGAGCGACGCGACACTATCCACGAGCGAAGCGGACACGGACACGAGCGGCAGCGCGAGACACAGCGGCGACACGGGCTCTATGCCGCCCGCCGCCGAACTGCGACCGAGCTAGGGGTAGATACTTACAGTATCATGAGCGACGCGACACTATCCACGAGCGAAGCGGACACGGACACGAGCGGCAGCGCGAGACACAGCGGCGACACGGGCTCTATGCCGCCCGCCGCCGAACTGCGACCGAGCTAGGGGTAGATACTTACAGTATCATGAGCGACGCGACACTATCCACGAGCGAAGCGGACACGGACACGAGCGGCAGCGCGAGACACAGCGGCGACACGGGCTCTATGCCGCCCGCCGCCGAACTGCGACCGAGCTAGGGGTAGATACTTACAGTATCATGAGCGACGCGACACTATCCACGAGCGAAGCGGACACGGACACGAGCGGCAGCGCGAGACACAGCGGCGACACGGGCTCTATGCCGCCCGCCGCCGAACTGCGGACCGAGCTAAGAGCGCGGCTCTCCGCACTCGACACGGAACTGTGGAGGACTCGCATATCATCTGGGAATAGATATAAAACTTTTAGCCATTACGATGAAAACAAAATATGTTAATCAATCATCCTGGCAATTAGAATAGTAGCTTAATCTCTTTACAGAATACACTACACAGAAACACACTTAGATAATATAGCTACATATACCGGCGTGACAGGCTCTGTGGCGCGGCGGTAGTGCACGTGACTGCTATGCACGGGGCGCGGGTTCGATCCCCGCTCAGTGCAAAAAAGTTGTATGCATGAATATGGCTCTTTGCAGTGGTCTAGTCGTGCCTCGGAGAACACATTAAGCCGTCTCAGTCCCGGTTGCCATACAAACATCTAAGGCAGTCGTTATGGGTAGTTGTAGCCCTCAAAAGTCGAACCAGTCTAACTTGGAACTTCGATATCGCCATTGATCGTTGAACCATTGGTTGTGGAGGTTGAGGAGGCAGTCGCTTCACAGAAAACATCGAGGTTCAGCCGCATCACAGTTAGACTGGAAAATCGACCCCAACAGAGTTGGGACAAGGTTCAGAGAATTGTTGATACCTGGCGTGACTTGTAGCTCCTTGTCGCACATGTGAGCGATGGCGGCGGCGGCGTGGCGCGCCACCTCCGCGCCGAGCTCGGCGGCCGGGGCACTCGCGAAGTGCTGGCGCGCTCGTCTGCTGCACGACAGCTGAAAATTGTATGTCGGTTGTCGGTTGTCGCGTAATGCAATATAGCCTGTGTTACTCAAGATGAATGTAGCTATTCAATGGAGAAAAGTTTTTTTAAATCGGCACAGTAGTTATTGAGTTTATTCATTAGCAACATACACACACATAAAAATACAATTTTTTTCCTGTTTATAATATTAGTTTAGATTGAAAGGGTAGATGCGAATGAATAAGGAATATGTAGGTATTTTAGAGCTAATTTGAAAGTGGCACCAGTAATGGAAAAAAAATAGAAGTGAACGGTTGTCTTTGGATAGACGTACTATGAAAAGAGATGATAGTAATGTTGTACACAAGGGTCCAAAATATGAATGTAGTGGGCTATAAGAGCAGAGGACGGCCCAAAAAAAGATGGATGGATTATTTGAAATAAGATATGGTAAAGAAAGGAGTGACGGAAGAAATGACATCTGACAAGAATGTGTAGAGAGGAAGGACATGTTTCGCGACGATACATATAAAAATATGTTAAAAATCAAACTTACAAGATTAGAATACATATTGGTCAAGCATTTTAGTATAGCGCACTGTTCTATTGGCTGAGCCCTGTGGTATATCCGCGTCAAGGGTTCCACTACGAACATGGCGTGGTCTGGCGAGTCTACGCTCACCCATTGAGCGAGCTCCATTATCTGAAAAGATACAAAAACCTCATGATACAAAGTGCGTAGCTTAGTGGTTAAGGAGTCGGCCTTACGATAGAGAGGACCCAGGTTCGAAACCTGACGATTAGCCTACCAATATGAATCTCCTCCTAACTCCTAACACAAGCCGTTGAGATTAACTGGTGGGGTTATTTAGGGAATTTTAGAAATTAAAAATCGAATCAAAAATTTTAACTTGCATTGACATTATTACTCGTTTATTAAGGTTAATTAATATAAGCAATAGTGTATAACTTCTTAAGGGCTATATTACCTCAGCAAAATAATCTTTCTCATTCCACAGAGGTAAGTACTGCGCGAGGAATCTGGTGATGACCGGTATGCCTTGCATCAAAGTGTGTTGCAATACTGCCAATCGGTGTAACAGATCTTGTTTCTCCGCGTAGCTGTGTGGGGATACGTCTAAAAAGCCTGCAAGGGTATATAGGGGTATAAGTAGAAGTGTGCTAAACTGATTTATTTTCACAATGCTTAATATGCTTAAGCACCATTCACAAAGCGCGAGTGCGGGTCGGGCGCGGGTAGTTTTGTTTTCTTAATTTAGTTCTTGTTTATTTTTTCTGTAAACGGCGATGAATAACTAAATAAATGACCCGCAACCGGGCTATGTGTGAATCGCGCTTTATGATTAGGTATACTTTTAAACAGGCTTACAAAAGAGCTCTTTACTTCAAACGCTTTTTGGTTTCCTGCGAGAGAACTCATAGTGATACCTCAATATTAGTTCTCTCATCTTTATACATGATCCTTGCAAAATTTTTCATGTAATACGATCTCTGTACATTCTGTTTAATAAAAAAATTGAGAATAAATGAGAACTATTTTATAGTCACTTTTTTAAAAGAAATACCTATCCAATGTAAGTACTCTCCGACCCCACATCAGTGTTTACATAAAAACCAAGGTACTAGCTATATATTAAGCGGCTACTACTTACAGCTGTTCAGAAGATGGTGTAGATCATGCGATAGGAATGCTTGATCAGCGTGTGAGGCGACCGCTAGAAGCGCCACGCCGGTCTCGTTACATAGCAAGGCACGCAGGCGAGCTGGACGACAAGACGACTTCTGTAGACCACACTGCACTACCGACACTGGGCTATGAAGACATTGTTTGCTTCAGTAGTCATAAGCAATTCTATTGTGATTGCAAGGTGGTGAACCGCTGCTCAAAAGTGAATCAAAATACCTAGTATTTTTTTATAGTAAGCCTGGGTTGGACGATCGTACTTCAACATTAACAATGCAGTTAATGTACCGGTCAGGTATAAGAAGTTGTTGCACCATTTGATAATTAATAAAATCACGTCATAACTTGACGCTAACTGTAACCAAGCTCAAACGTCAAAACTATCAAAAAGATAACTTTCACCGAGCTACTAAATACTCTGGTGCAACACATTTAGCCAAACCATTAGAATCAATGATACTGTTAAATTTGAAGGAAACCTTAACTTTAACAGATAGGTGGTGCAACTAAGCCTGAGATCATTAAATTGAAGGACCACGGTAGCCTAGTGGTATGGGTAATGGACTGCTGAAACGAGGTCTCGGGTTCGATCCCAGGTTTTACCATGGCACACACCAATGACTTTTCGATGCTTCTCGAAGTTATGTGTGTATTTATCGCAGGTTTATAAGTGCCCGGTTAATGGCAATAGGCTCGCCATCTATTACATTGGAACCTACACATAAACTGACGAGATGTGGGTACTAACACTTCTGCCTGCGTAAATAGGCGAGAGTTTATGCATGTGTTGATGTAAATTGACTGCACCTCAAGTGATAGAAAGCAGAGGTACAGTTCAAAGCATGAAGATAGGTACAGGTGCTGTCCCTGAAACGGTGGTCCCAACCATTTTTTTTATTGAATGAAAGATTCCCACGAATCCCCCCAATCACACATCACACTACTCACTGATCGCAATCTCACTGACCATGTCCATTCAGAAAATGGCCACTGAAAGAAAGAATGACTTACTCTGTGAAATCTAGAAAGTTCTTTGGTGGTTCCTTGTCAGCCGTTTGCCTGGAGCCAATATTGAAGAACTCCATGTTAGGTACTAATGGATCTGCCTTGGCATTTCTGCCTCGCTCCTGTAACGCGTGTTGATGATTTCTTTGTAAATTGTGTAAATAGATATGTTATAATTAATGTTACATTTAATGAAATAAATGTTTGGTGTTACTATGGAACATTAACAATTCAACATAGGTTGGATACTTCATACTATATCATTATCTCCCTAGGACCACATCTGCTAGAAAGCAACTGAAATTTTGGAATAAGCAGTAATATTGTAATACCAAATAAATTTGCAAGGACGCCTTTAAATAAAATTATCTGCTACACACATACATACGTATATATAATCTCGCCTTTATCCTCAGAGGGTTAGGCAAAGGTGTACCGGTTGTCATATGACCATCTATGGCAGTTGTTACATTGTCCAACAACTGGTATAACTGCAATACTTTATTTTGATATTGTTTATACCTGTAGGTTGTGGAGGCCAGATAGCAGTCGCTTCACTAAAAATATCGAAGATCAGTCACAACACAGTAAGACTGGGAAAAAGCAGACCCCGGGCTATGAGGTGACAGTTTCAGAAGGCAATGATGATGATATGACTGATAAATAAACATGAGACCAATAATTGTATTGAACTCCTTTTTCTGCACCTAGCCTCCCTTTTTGAGCCATTGTGCGTGCAATGCGACCAATTACAGATACATTGTAACACTGGTAAATTAATATATGACCAAATACTTACAGAATTAATAGGATTTATCCAACTCAGATGAATCTTTTCTTTACATAATGCATTTCTCCGTTCCTGTAAAGACAAGTACCATTTACTTAGTTAATAATTTATGTCTAGAACAGCCGAGTACTTGTACTATTATTATTTTCATTTTTTTTATCTATAAAACTTCATGCATAGATACATAGGAGGACTTAACGCCATTAGGCATTCTCTACCAGTCAGCTGAAGGTGGTGCAGAGAAAGACTCCATAGGTACTCAACGTGTACATTATAAAGAGCAACATTACATAGTAATGTACAGGTACACAATTCGGTACCTACGTGTACCATAATCTAAGTACTTAAAGGGTATCGCACCAATAAAGCATCGATGGAATAAAACATTGTACAACTGAATTACCGCGACAGCGAATTCGATACAACCAAAATCAAATCATCAACTTTCGAAATCGAATAGGGCACCCGATATAAATATATATAATAAATACTGATATTAAATATATACACAGATACCGTAAATACACATAGGTACTACGCTACGCGACATAAATTAGATATATTTATTTACAAGTATATAATTGTAAAAAGTTTATGTTTATCCGCGATGGACGCAAAAACTTAAAATCTTACGTCTGTTTGATTGCAATCGGTTAAATAGAACCAAAGTTATGATTAGTATTATAGAATTCGAGTTGCACAGATGGCGCTTAGGTCGCGGTAACAGACAGCCACGCGGGCGGAGCCGCGGGCAAAGGCTAGTAATAAATATAATTTATATGTACATTCAGTTGAACTCATACCTGATTCCTTTTAAACCTAGCAGTCAGGTTGGCGTTAAGTTTCTTGAAGGCTGTATGTATAGAGATGGCAGGTACATGTTCGGGAACACACTCTGGCTTGTAAGATTTGAATAAACCCAGTAACACTTGAAGTTGTCTGTACATATTCTGTAATTATAAACAAAAATTTGTAAGAGAAAATTGAGACTTTAACTGCTTGCACAAACTGCTTACACACTACTACTCAAAGAAAATTAGTAGTTACTAACATACTTTGTACCTCTATGTAGCGTGGCGGTAGTGAACGCGACTGCTACGCATGAGGTGGGTTCGATTCCCGCTCAATGCAAATATTTGTGTGCATCAATATGATTATTATATGAATATTTGCATAGGTCTGGGTGTTTGTATATATAATAAATAATAAGTATGTTTTAAAAAAAGAAAAATAAATGTACGCATGTTTATCCGCATGCGAGATTATTATAAACTTTAGAAAGGATTATAGAAGCATTAGTTCCTCTATGCTTACCATGGGTCTAGGTGGCATTGTGTACATTGTCCTAGAATCATCATTCACGAGCCTACTCCCAACTCAGTTGGGGTCGGCTTTCTAGTCTAAAAAGCGGCTGAACTTCGATATTTTGCGTGAAGGGACTGCCATCGGACCTCCACAACCAAATTGGTGATATCGAAGTTCTGTAATTAGGGTAGTCGGATTTTTGAAGGCTCCAACTACCCATAACAACAGCCATAGATGTTCGTATAGCAACTGGGACCGACAGTTTAGATTATACTTCATGGTTGTTTTATATTCTTCATGAAAAAAATTATTAAAAAAATACCTACTTTCTTTTAGAAACAATATCAATCATTATTTTTTAGGTTCATCTAGTTTTCAGCTTTCACAGCTGAGCAGTAAGATTTATTTATAACTTTTTCTTCACAATTCATATTCAATTTGGAATATGATTACAATACCTAAACCTGTAAGCTATGCCTGCCTAAATATGAACATAGAGTTACTGTTCTTTAGTACTAACCTTTTTGGCCTCCCTCTTCTTGGCATAATCTAAGAGCTCTAGAACTCGTCTTCTAGTCACATCACTAGGTTTTGTCAAAGTGTAAACTAATTTCATTGCATGAGGAGTCTGGAAACAAACATATGTGATGTATAAGATAGTAACAATAATTTGATTTTGGTAGTACCAAATCCCCATGCGTGGGGATTAGACGGGCATCGTGATCCCTACACCCGATGACGGGGGGTCATCTCGGAAGAGACGGCCCCGGGTCAGCCGTGGTGCGAGGGATATGTTGGCTCCAGTGCAGTGAGAGAGAATCCGTGGCGATTACGGTCGCACGGTAAAAAAAAAGATCAGAAAACTCGACTCGACTCCTTTCTCCCTGTACGGAAAAGATCGCGGGTTCGAGTCCCGTCGCATTCGAGGCAACCAGCTTCCACATGCTGGCCGAGTGTCCCATGTACTCATTGACCAGATGGAACCTGATGGGCTCGGATACACTCGGCACAGAGGCCCTAAGAAATCTGAGGACTAAGTGGACCAAATTGCGAGCTTCTGTAAGAAAACGAAGAGGTTTGAGGGGGTGCCGTGACAGCTGGATTAACCTGACTTTCCCCAAGGGGAGAGATGGGGAAATGGGTGGAGTGGCTCACACGTGAAGCGGGTGGATCATCCGTCCAGTCCGGTGTCCCAGTTAAAAAATAATAATGATCATATTGTGTGCTCGGAAATGGTATCCGCAATGTGTGTAGTCTTTACAAAAAGACTTCTACGTCTTGACTTCAACCCGGCGCACCATTTCCAAAGATCCACAACTCCATAGTCTCAAGAGTAACGGAAAAGAGATACACTATAATAGTATGGTACTTACCAATGCTTCATATGTCAAGCTAACATAGAAAACTTCATATCCCAGGTCCAATTTATCCATATCAACACTGGCAGATTCCATTGCCGCTGTAATTCAAAATATACTAATAAATTGAATATGTCTTCATCTGAGGATTCAGTTCAATACTTACACTTTGGAGCCTGCATTAGGCAGTTAAAAAGTTTAATCATTGGCAGAGTAACTTGGAGACATTAAAATAGGGACATTACATTTTTGAAATATTTTATTTTGCTTGTCATATGGTAAATATACTTAGTTGTGTGTTAGTAGAATCACGACTGCTATGCAGGATGTGCAGGTTCTATCTCTGCTCAATGAAAATATTTGTATGCATGGATATGGCTAGGTCTCGATCCAGAGCATGTTAAGTCATCAGTACTAGTTGTCATATAAACATCTTTGGCAGTTGTTACGGGTCCTTGAAGCCCTAAGAAATTTCAGAGGCCTGACGGCAACATAGTAAGACTAGGATAATGTTACATTAGGAGGCATTTATTTTATACCAAATTAATCAGTAGGATACACAAAATAACAACCAAATTAACTATATGTTTAGTACATCTCGTGCAGAGCCCGCTAAATCATGTTGCAGAAAGTTTTCACTACCTCTCCTATGTTAGTAAATAAACATGACAGCCAATATTTACCTGTTAGCCAGTCAAGCAAGAAACCTATTCTTGAAAAAGTAGACTGATCTTCATAATTGGAGAGTAACCAGCTCAAAGCATATTCCACTGTTCGATCCTCTAAGGTACTTTGGGGTACCAAACAAGCACCCAAACTAACCCATTTTGTTATCGCTAAAATCAAGTTAAGTTCAAAAATAAACATATTGTACGTTTAATTTTGTTTTTATGCAAACTTGTATAACACTTATGCAAAACTTACGAATAGATAAATTTAGCCAAATTTTGAATAAAGTGTGGAAATCATCGTATTGTATGCCAGTGATATCAACTGCGTATGCTAATTCGTCAATTTTATTTTGAAATAAATCCTTGTCAAATCCTTTCTTCAGTGTTCTAATGTAGTCAATGATCTCATCCACGTCCATCATATTTAATATGATTTTATTTATTTATTTGTATATGATTTTTAAATGACAACAAATTTACAAATAAACAATCAACTAAAATTCAAACAAGAAGATCGTTGATTGTTGACAGATGACCACAGAACACTTATCATTTTTTTTTTTAAGGGATTTTATGACACGGTAACTAGGACCTTTATGTCAAGTCTTATTTTATTTTATAACACTTTATTCACTTATCTAGTTGGAACGATTGTTAATGATGATGGATGACGATGACGGATGATAGTTGCCCCAGTATAGCGGTGGAGACTTTACTAGAAGCTTTTCTAAAGGAGATTTTGACACCAACACGAAAAATCACAATTCACTACAATATTCCACTTTCCTACACTTGTGCGGTTTGTCTAAGCTGTTATGTTGTCTAAACTCCACCATTTTTATACATAATAACTCGAATTTACACCAAATATAGAAAATGCAACACGGGATCGTTATGACACTTTTCGCGTTCCCGCCAAAACTCCAGAACACTTATCAGATGACTGAAATAGGGACAGGGGGGCATTCTGATCTGATACTAATAAATACCAAGTACTAATGGCATCGAACCAATGTTGCAATACTTACTCGGTATCGAAACAAAAGTAGTTGGTATCGAATTGAATCAGATTGACCGTACATCGCACCATTTATCGCATGTGACGTATCTCGCGTCATGTCTCCAAAACCCCCAAGTCCCGTCAAATGTGTTCTTTAACTTCTTTAGTACCAATTTTATCACTCATAAAGTTTTTTGACGTGACAACGTCTTATAAATTGGCTTGCCGGGTGACACTTCAAGAAACTGCGTTACGCTCCGCTCACGTTATGCGCTCACAATGAGAGCGAGTGAGAGGCACGCGTCCCTTCCACTCGGGCATGGTTAGCCCGCCTAAGAGCGAGAGAGACAGACATAAAAAGTGAAAGGCACGCGTCCTTACCACTCAAAGTCGTTGTCACGTAAAACTTTCGCCCGTATACCGACTTTACAGGCAACCAATTTTTTTTCCATTATCTAATAAATACACGGATCCTTTATTATTGTTCCTGAACTTACTGTGACCATATTCCATACAAAATTACTAGGCCCATCAAAATACTAATCCCGTAGCGAAAAAGGTAGTCTGTGTTATTCCAGACTATCTATATCAGTGCCAAATTTCATCGGTCCGTTGGGTAGTTTTTACGTGAAAGAGACCAATCATACCTCAACAAACTTTCAAATTCACCATATTAGTAGGGATTTTAATAATACGATAGGATATTTTATGTTAGTAAAATAAATTGTTTTGTCCATAAACAATGTTACGATATTTGCATTAAAAATCTAAATGTATAGATATTAGTAAGTATCGGTACTTTAGGAGTATTCATGTCAAATAGTAAGTTTCATAGGTTTCCGACCATCGACTCCCCTGAGCTGCTCCCCCAGGGTAGACGATATGACAAGTCGATCGATAAATAATTTAAGTACTTCTAATATGAGTAGGCATCGATATTTTGATGGTATCGGAGCATCCGGCACCCCTATACTGAAATAATATACTATATTACTTTCTCTGTGGTCAGAACAATGAACATAAATAAATAAATTGTGGGGAAAGTGTGAAGAATATTTTTTATATTATCATGATTTCAAGAACCTCCAATTTGAGGATTTTTAGTAAAGGTTGTGGGGAATTCAGTCCGTGACACATGCCATTGGCAACATTGATTCTTTGTGGTAAATTATTGTTCATGACATTTATTTATATTTGTAAATGTATGTCTCTTTATAAACTCCGATGTGAAAACGAAGTCATTTGAAATTTAATAAGGAATCAAAAAAGTATTATATTTGAACTCTATTTGATTGTTTATAAAATAATGTAAAGTGTTAGTTATAGTTACGTTAGAAAATAATTTATTTACAATGTATATTTTTACAGCAGACACCAAGATATTAGTTAGGGCTAGACTAGTACTCGTTACTTGAGCCTTGACATTACCACACGTACGTGAAATAAACTGTTTCGTGTACTTATTAATTTGATGAAGGGTTAAAGGGGCATCTTTCATCCTGTCCTTTTACACGGCTGTGAACCGTGGCCGCTGCTGTAGCCATATAAGCAAGAGCTGTATGTCACTTAAAGGCAAAATACTACGGTGGATGTACTCATGCGTGAACATCGTGTAAGGACATGAAGGCTGCCGCGGATGCAGGGGGCATCCGCGGCAGCTTTCATGTCCGATAAAATGGAATAAAGTTGTCTTCGTGGGCGCGGTCACGTTTTGTGCTAACCACACATGGCTACATGGGTAACAAATGTCTGGCCATGGTGCCCCTACTGGATCCTGGTAGTAGGAGTAGGCCCAAGAAGTTCTGGATAAAAGACCTGGAAGGTGATAATCATACTATTAGTCTCACCAGCATGGACAACCAAGACTGCGCGAAACGAAGGAGAAAGAACCAGGGGCTCTAGCCAAGATGCATTCGTTCCGAATCTACATTCGTCATCGCTCTGAAAATGTATGGCAGTGACATTTGTTGTCGGAATCGGATCACATGACATCCGACAACAAATGTCACTCCCATACATTTTCAGAGCGATCACGAATGTAGATACGGAACGAATGCATCTTGGCTAGAACCCCTGAAGGCTCCAAGTTCGGTCTGGGCTCGAAGAGTGAGTCAAAGAGTGGAAGGTCCCACCCAAATCTGAGTTTCCGAATAGTTATAATGTGGAAGTCTTCAAGACTAGAGTGAACCGGTCTAGGCAAGCGTGCTTTACTGTCAAGCATATTATCACTTACCAACAAGTGAAACAGTGGCCAAACGTGAGCCTATCGAAAAAAATGCAATCAGGCAAAAT
The DNA here is from genome assembly GCA_963691645.1 of Pelosia muscerda. Lineage (NCBI taxonomy): Eukaryota > Metazoa > Arthropoda > Insecta > Lepidoptera > Erebidae > Pelosia > Pelosia muscerda. Next base: position 15,939,790 of record OY829100.1, read on the forward strand.
TTATTCGTAATGATAATGATGATGAAGATGATGAAACTGCTCCAAGTCAAGCTCTTCCATTTAAGTCCCATATTGTTGTGAAAAACAAATGTAATTCACCATTTACCATCTTGAATTTACACTTTATCATAGTATATAGCATTGTACTAGTAAAGCCCTTTCATTTGATAGCATTAACGAATGAGTTGTGAAAAATATTGCAAACCGCAATTTTATAACGATGGCCATCTTCGACCATATGCCATTCTAAAAATTTATTTATATGTGCGAGACGGGCACGCATATTCACATGCACACGAACACGCACACAAAGACACACATACACAATAATAAAATCAAATGTTCACTTTTCTGAAAACAAACGTTTTTGAAGGGCTCGAAACGAACTATCTTTTCACTTCGAAAATGGATTGGGTAACTCAAAAATTGGTTCAGGTATCCCTAAATGTCATAGACAAGACGCTGTATGTTTTCGCTTCTCTTTGAAATGTCAAAATGATCGAATTGTCGTTTGAAGTAAACAGTATGGATATTTGCCAATTGACTATTTTATAAAAAAATGTTCAAAATCATATAATCAAGAGCTATCTTTTAGTGTCGAATAAAATTATTTAAAATGTGGCCGATGCTCCTTAGCATGACACATGACGAATGTCTCCTTACACTTCGAAGACTCGGTATACATTTTGTCTTATAAATGGCTTGTATTTTCCCTCCTATGGTTTTCTTAAATTATACCCGACGCTTTGTAGCTATTTTGTTGATCATTGTGTTCTAACTATATTTAGTAAAGTTTTGTTTATTCGTTTGTTTGTAGAATTAGAAGCCTACTCGAATATGATCAGTGTGTTCAGAGCACAGGGAGCATTGGAAGACAACAGAAAAAAGCTATTGGAAGAACTGCGCGCCGTTTTGCATATAAGCAGTGATCGGCATAGCGCTGAGGTGCGCCGCGTGACTAATGACGAGCTATTAGCAACTATTGCTGAACAGTAAGTAGATATTTAATATTTGCAATGCAGGGTTGTTGATTTATTTTTAAACACTATGGAACAAAGTCAAAGATGGCTGAGAGTTACTGGAAGTCAAAGGTATTACCATATCTCTTTTGATTATTACCCTTGGTAATTGAATTTATGCTATAAATTCATATAGGATTGTTATAAACTTTTATGATATTTAACTTGTTTTACAGAATTGTATTGATATGTACTCAGTCTTAGCCTTGTAGATATGTTTCATTTGACAATGTAGGTTGACTACAAATAAAATGTGGTAATTATTAGCTATATTTCTGTAAATTATTAGATTTATAAGTAGTTTTTATTATTTAAAATTTTGACAGATAACCTAAACATTTTGTAATGTCAAATAATTTTTTTAATATTCTCAATGAATGTCAAAAAGTTTCATTACTTATCATCATAATAATTTATTTTTTTAAGGGATACAATTTGCATCCAAACATTTTAGGCACAGTATATATTTTGTATGAGATTTTTATAATGTTTGAAAATTTAATCAAGTACCAAATTTAGTTTGAAGACAGCAACATAACTTTTTTATTTTAATTGACATGAATAGCGATTGCTTAGATATATTTTTTGGAGTATACATAATTTTATAGACACTTGAGCTCTCGCTTAGTTATTTATCAGTGGTGTTATAATGTTCATGATGGAGACATTAAATGTGCATTCATAATTGCACTTCTAAAAATATCTACAATACAAATCCTAAGAATAAATTATTGAAGAAATATTCTTATTTTTTAATGTTAGGTACTCTATGTTATTAAGTTGACCCTCATTAGTTCCAGTTGTAATTTATTGTATGAGATTGTAAGAATTGGTTTTCACAGAAGATAATAGCTTATACACAAATAAATAAAGTAATCCTGCAAACATACTGCTATAATTCCTCAATGGAATTATTGAGACTTTCTTGTCTAAGTCCAATGGTAAACCTATGGATATTCCAATTGTGTGTCATGGTACAAGTGGAACAAAATTAACTATTCTTATAAGTTTCATTTTCTAAACAAACACACACATGCGCTTATCTTCCTGTGGTTAATAAAATATTTTATAGAAATAAATTTATCGGTGATCTTTTTATAACTGTCAACTAAACACAGGTACAAAAAGAACGAATAAATCTTGTGTAACTTTTTAAACAGAACATACGTCATAGATATTATTAGTAGTATCACTGATACCATACTAATAATATCTATGACACTAATAATGAGCTGAGTTCTTGATGATATATTTAATATATTCTGTTCATTAACAAATTCAACATGTATACAGCAAATCCTGGACCTATTGAGGTACACCCTCCATTAATAACTGTATTTTTATAAAATAGGTTGGCAGGTCCAAACACAGGGCTAGGATGGATTTGCGAGGGCCGGAGACGAGTGCCTCTAATGCCTCGTGGTATAGCTCAGACTATGTATACCGAGATCGCTGATAAAGCAGCAGAGGCTGCTGCTGCTGAGAATAAGGAACTTCAAAAAAGGCTTGAAGCTGAGAGACTTGTGGCACCAAAGTCGAATGAAGAGGAAATGCTTGACGCTGAAGGTCAGACAGCTGAGAGTGCTCTTAGTACACATGATGCAGCACATGAGATTGCATTCCCCCCTATAGCTATGGAAGATGAAACTATTAAAGTGAGTATCTAATTTATTAAGACAAAAAAGCTCTCTGGGGAGGTTTTATGTTGTTAGTGGGAAGAGAGAAATCCTTCTTTGTCTTCTGCAATGACAGCATAGAAACTCTTAATCCTCTTCCCTGTCACACAGAAATAAAACCACTTTTTAATGGATGTACATTTATATTATTTTTATTTTGAACGTTATAATGACTCTTGGTTGACTGACAATTGTATTTTAGATGTGGGAAACTGAACTAATCAGTCGAAAGAGAAAAATCCCCGAAGGAGGTGCAATACCAGATGATGCAGCTATTCCAGTGAAGAACATGAGAAATATACCTATCAATACAAATCAGAAGCATCTCAACCTGTCACAGATATATTCTAAATTCTCACAACCTGCCACAAGTAAATTATAGTTTTTTTTTATAAACTCACATCCCTTATATCCTTAAAATTTCATAATGGAGTGTTGTTTCGTCCCTCTGACAATCTAATTATAGTATTTATCAAATATGTTTCTTGATCTCGAAGTTACACTCTGTAACACTGCACCAGGGAAGAATTTAGATAAAGCAATAAACAATATCTTTTCTTACTATTTTATAAAATTAAGGTTACACACAAAAGCCATCGACCCAACTCTCTATTCTGGACGCCGATGGTTTTGGTGGGTAGTCAGTTTAAAGTATACATTATTCATTGTATATTTCTGTACAGGTAAACCATCAGGACAGTCAAAACACTCATATAATCAAGTAAGCAAAGTATCAACTAGTAAACCAAGTCATGGTCATCCACGATCCTCTTCTCATAAGAGTCGATCACACAGAGGCTCTAAGGCATCGCAATCCCTATCCAAATCACAAATGAAAAAGCAACAAGAATTACCCATGTCTCCTAGCAAATATAATTCTGCAATGGAGTACTCTGGCCCTCCTAACACCTTTCAAGCCAGTTATGCTCAATCTATACTGGGTAACAAAACGAAGCCCGATTACCTGGATGAGACAAAACCTAAAATGTCTTCTACGGGTATGGTGACTGACTCACCGACCATGCAGCTACTAACACAACCGGCGACAGTACCTCACGAACTTGAGGACTCGGAAAATGCGCATCCGGACGACCCGACGTCGTTACAGGCGCAAAGTACACCTGTCACAAAACAAACAATGACAGGAAAACCTTGCCAATTAATCATAAAAAATCGCGGTGAAATGACCACAGATAAAAAAGTACAAATGTCAGAATTGAAAATATTCCAAAAGCCCACAGAGGGTATAAAGCTTTTGTCTAACAGGCAAGTAGTCATCGCCCCGAGTTCTACTCAGAAAGCGTTGAACACGCCCGGTAAACTAGTAACAACTAAAGTAATCGGCTCAGTACCGAAAAATCGTAATCCTCATACGCCGCTAATGACAGAAAAAATGATAGTTGTATCAAAACCGTCATTGGAAAATAAAAACTTGCCAAACTCCAAAGTTATAATCACATCAGCCGTCAGCACGCCGCTGAGGGACGGTGTGTCAACAAACAGCATATCAAATAAATTAACATTAACGGAATCACTCACTCCTAAAGGTATTCCGGCCACAGACTTGAAAGTTTCAGCTAAAGCACTAGTTTTAAATCCTAAATCGGGCCAAAAAATGGTTGTGTTACCAGCTAAAGCTCGGACGAAACCGGGTAACGAGGGGCAAATACCATTAATACATTTCAAGGGCTTACCGGCTGCAATGAAATTAGTACCGGTCAGTTCGCAACCTATGCCTCAAATGACAAAACCACCCGCAATGACTGTCATGTCGAAACCTTCCACAGTTAGTACAATTCCATCCAATTCTAAAATAGTTGGCATAGAACCAATAAAAACGGCGAATTTAGCCGATATCGTGCCCGTTAAAGGTTTAGCACCTGTCACTACTCCTAAAATCACCAATCCTATAGTACGGCCATCTAATGCTAAGGGCAGCGTCATAGTAGTGCAAAAAGGCACGCCAATTGGCAAAGCTTTAACATTTACTAAAAATGGCAATGACATGTCAAAGGTTATAATGGGCAAAAATGTTAATCAACTTTTACAAGCTTCAAAATCTGACTCGGCAGATTCATCCAAATGTGCCGGGAATGTTATTGTCCTGGAACTTAATAATGAACCGGTCGGTCGAACTACAACCATGTCAGAAATATTGGACAGCCGAAGTAGTAACATGTCTCGGGTATCCGATGAAACCAAAAAGTTATCTCAAATCACATCAGACACACCAGTATTATTTGATAATCAAATGACAGCAGAAACCAGTGATGCGAACAGTTTAGAATCTAACGCTGAGAGTATAGGCGAAATGGTTCCTATGGAACACACTACTTTATCTAGGAAATCTAATTATACGAAAGAAAGTGAGGGCGTCAAAGACTCATCGAGTGTCACGGATTGGGAAATGGAACTTGACACTGTGTCGACTAGAAAAGGAAAAGACGACGACAAACTGAATTCATTACATCTAGATCTAGGCATGTCGAGTGATAGTGACAGTGAGTACATGCCCACCAGTCATAAGTCGAAAAACAAACACTCATCACAAGAGACCATGCAGCGAGCGACGCCAAGCGGTAAACTTTGCTTTTGACATTTATTTTATTTTATTTCACCCGGTAAATTTGTAAGAAACATAAATGTTTGTTCAGGTGAGGCCAGCGAAATGTTCAGCACTTCGAGCGCCATGACTCTCGCGACGCGAACGTTGCTCAGTCAGCTCCAGGACGATGGATCATCAAGCAATGACTCTTCTTTCGCTCTTAAAACTAAAATTAGCGAAAAACTAAAAGAGAACGACCCTAAGCTGGATAGGTGCGAGTCGGACGCGCTAACGAAAGCGAAAGAGAAACTGTCTGAGAAAGTGAACGAAGCTAAATCACAACAGAAGAGAATAGACATATATAGCACTGCAATCACGACTTCAGATATAAATTTGGATTCGTTCTCGTATCTCGACGAGGGCATGATGGTAGGGGACGACGTTTTCGCCACCGAGGAGGCGAAACGAGAGTCTCGGAGGGGAGACACGCTCGACGATCAACTCAGCCGATTATTAGGCGAGGACTCTGCCAATTCGACTGACTCACAAACTGTAAGTGAAAGTATGCCTTTAAATAAATAATGAGCAATATTATAGTTTTAATGACTGAACTTGTGGCAGATAAATAGAAGGTAATGAAATTAGATTAAGCTCGGACATATAATGTGAAGTGTAAAGTGGTGATCTTTGGTCTCAAGTGAGACGTGTTCATAGTGTTGTTTCGTTTGTTCGGTTACAATATACAGCTTTTGTAAGGTGTATCCTTTATGTATGTTATTATTATTACTCTTCATAATAAAGAGGCTAACCGAATTAGGAAGCTCAGTAGTTTGGTGCCATTCAATTCTCATCTACACATCAGTCCTATTAGCAGTACTGTAAGATACCGTATTAAACTATTTATATTATGTATATTATTATTATTATTATACCATATTAACTTATACTTATATATATGAACTGAGATACTCAGCTTATTTTCAAAAATTTAATTTCTAAAATATTTATCTATAATATCATAAAAGTACGTCTCGCAATGCTCAAGAAGTGTTATTAAATAATAGATATAGGATTGATGAATAGAATAATAAATTATTAATTTACATTTGCTTATACATAATCAACGTTACATTTCATAAGTTTATTAACGTAACCGATAAATTGTGTGCACAACTACAGGTCACAGCCTGCAGTCAAAAATTTGCATGCATTACAATGTTTAATTTACGTAAAATCAATGCATACTTCATACTGTTAGTTTTAGAGTATATTTTTCAGGTATCATGACGTGTGTGAAAACTGGGTTTTAAGTTAATGCATTTATGAATTATCCGACCACTTCTGGTACCATACTGGTACATGGGTAAATATAATCCGTGCCACATAATCTTGAACCCAAGTCGTGGGAATCTTTTGGTGGATTTGAGCTTGTCCACCCTATCCTCAAAAGACACCTAAAACGAGTAATGCGCGTATGCGCGATCACATTTTGGTTTCAACATATATGGCGGTAGATTAGGTATTTATTATTCTGTTGCTGTATGGCCCTGTGTTCTTAGAAATGGTGTGGTGAAAATCTTCTCATAGAATTAGTAATCTAAGGCAACTTTATCGTGAAGTACCTACTTGTATTGTAACGCACAAATTATTTCTAAAAATAATTATTTATATAAAGCTAATATTACTTAACAATGATTTCAACTCTGCAAATATTATTTTACTTAAGTTTTAAATTTGGTTTTCCAATCAGATTTTGCATTTAATTCAAACGTTAAGTTATGACATAATACTAAACGGAATACGGAAATTTAAAAAACTGGAGTGATAAAATCATTAAAAACGTTGAACTTCGGCTTAGTGCACACCGTTATCAGTTTGTATTTCTTCTTCATTGTATGAATGGGATATTCGTATTCGAAGCTTTCTCCTCCAGAGTTTGGTGCCCGTTTCTAGGTCTAAATGCAGATTTGGCTGGATTTCAATGTTTTCCGTGAAGCGACTACCATCTACCCTCTGCAATACAATCTATAGGCGACTTCGAAGTACTGTAGTTAGAACAGTCGTTGAACTTTTGTGGACTCCCAACTACCCGTTACGACTGCCATAATACGTTCGTAAGAAATTCGGAAATGGCTTAACGTGTTCTCCAAGGCAAGAGTAGATAGACCAATGCAATTAGACATAGGTATTCGTGCGTATAAATATTTGCAATGAGCGGGTTTCGAACACGCGCTTCCTGTGTAGCGTACACTACCGTGTATATGCGAACAATAGGTATATACTTATTATCGCATCGCTATAATGCTTGTAGAAAATACACCCGAATTTATCATAATTATTCATGCATAGTATTTCACTTACACTAGGTCGAGAGTTCAGTAATCAGAAAGTCTAGTACACTTTACTTTTTTCTTTTTTTAGTTCGACTACTCAGATAGGAATTTGACGGCGTTCAGAAATGAGCGATACACACGCTTTCAATGACCGAATCAAACACTCGTCGTGGTCGATGATCGACTGCCTACGTTTCATTATCACTTCCCAGTTTATTAAAAATGTTTTCCTACAATGCTCTGTTAGTGCACTTGTTGCTGTGCAATCAAGTATAATATTCTAAGTAATCACAAGTCTCTGAAACCGACATTAAAATAAAAAATTACACGAGTCGCTACATAAAAATGTCATATACATAATGAGTTGTATTGCTACGTTCTTTTGCCCTGTTCTCGGAATATGCTGATATTTTTGTTTTAAGATGCAGAGAGGAAAAAAACGAAAAAAGAGTCATTTTCCTTAACTATTCGTGAAACAATGACATTGTTTATCGAACAATGATTGGTGGCAGGGCCATGTTTTTTTTTTCTAACATAAATGAATTCGACTGGATGGATTACCACCATTTAATAGAACTTGTTCCAAGCCTGGCAATAAGCGTCCATTACGTGCTAGATCGAGGACAGTAAGGTCTGTGCTATTCTCTCAGATTCTATATCCTTCATATGAGCTCGAATTGCAGCACTTCGAGTTTCGAGTCAAAATATGGTAGGCTGACCGCGACCCTTTAAAATCTTAAGTTTAAAGCTCAGTTGTATTGTAAAAATGTATTAAGGGCCTCGTTACCGGACGATATCAATTTACTGAATCGCAATAATCCAAACACTATAAGTTACGTTTGAAGTTTTGGACTGATGATTAATACAGTGTGTGTGACCGCTGGACGATTCTAGTCAGCGCCGACCAATGTCCGCCGGACAGTCTATGGAGCTAAGAGCGAATGAATACATATAGTTGTCAGTCGGCCCGCGGCCCGTCGACCCTAACTGCTGGTGTGTAGTCGCCAAAGAGATAGCAGGGCACTATCGGCAGGCAAAAATCGTGTTGTCGCTATTGGACTAGGACGGTAGCCCGCCCGATAGCACCAAAGACTGCAGGCAGACTGTTAATAAATGGGGTCCTGATAAAATTACTATTTAGTTTTGTTTGTTCAAGGTGGATATTTTTTAATAACACAAGAATCCAATCTTTCAAATGCCGAGATAATTTCCTAAAATAGCTGCACTATATATCTAGCATCAGACTGAAATTTCTCAGCTTATTTTTATTGACGTTCAATAAAGCCTTAGCGATATCTCTGGACCCCGATTCTACTAATAATATTTTAGACTTTATTTATATAGGGTTAGTCTAAAATTAGATGAATAAGAGCTAATGATATTCTTTCAGTCTCTCTGCACGTTGCCATTTAATTTTACACTTTAACAGCGTAAAGGCGGAAACGTACTTAAGTGTCGCGGCGTGTCGTGACGCGCCAGAATTATACCGACTGACGACACGACACGACATACAAATATGTCCATAACCATATTAAATGTATGAAATGGATTATGCATCACAACACAACACGCCACAACACATAAGTATTTCTCCGCCTGAACAGTAAGATCTAAAATTAAATGGCACATTTTTGCAGTCTATGGCTTTACAAATAGTAGAATCAAGGTTCTGATGTTGCAAGCGTTCGTATACCGTCGTCTACTAGATTATTACTGCAGTAGTATAAAAATATAGCAATATTCGTATACTTACTGTACTTGTTGTATAGAGAGTAATAATATAGTCTTGTACGGTTTTGTGCAATTTTAGATTAATTTGCAATATTTTTTAAGTGTTTCCTTTCGTCTTGGAGTTTCACTTCTTGTTAGTTTAAACACTTCTTACCAGTAGAAGATTGTATGTACCTAAAGGTTCGTAGGGCAGTTTCTTACTTTTCAAGGGTTCTGGCTAGCGTGCATTTCTATTCGTTGCTGAGATCAAGGAGTTGTGGAGAATTTCCCCCCTTAGATATTTACTGTACTTAGGTACTATTGGTTTTCAATAGCATGATGACTTTTCCACTAGACCGTAAAAAAATATGGTAAAAATAGAAAGTAACGTCAGTTGCACAGAGCCATTTGGCGGTACTTCCCTAGTTAATTAGGTGCCCAGATGCTATAAGCTATAGAAAATCCATCCATAAGAATAATGTCAAGCAATACGATGATCCTCTTAGTGACTTCTATTAAAAAGTTCACCGAAATTCAACTTCGAATATGTATATCTCCGGTTCTATTCAATGGATTGCGATAAAAAAACGTAAGGTGCAAGCCCATTCTATAAACAAAAACGGCATCAAAATCCGTTAAGGAGGCCTAGCCAAAATGCATTCGTTCCGAATCTACATTCGTCATCACTCTGAAAATGTATGGGAGTCACATTTGCTGTCGAATGTCACGTGATCCGATTCCGACAACAAATGTCACTCCCATACATTTTCAGAGCGATGATGAATGTAGATTCGGAACGAATGGATTTTGGCTAGAGCCCCAGTTTTGTTAATCCATAACCCAAGTTTTTTTTAATATCTCCAATGTACAGACACGACCCCTTTACAAATATATAGTAGTAGAGAAGAGAAGAGAAGAAGAAATAGTTTCAATATATTTACATTTACATAGAAACCTTAGCTGTAGGTATTCAACATTTACTTAGCTGATGTTGGATTATTTTAACCCTTTGAGTGAGAAAGCACATTATAGTAATATATAACATAGCATTTGGATATATTGGATATGTGTTACAAGTGAACCGTTTCGTAATCTCTGGAGACCATTGTTTTATGTAAAAGTTCAATATTATAATAATATTATATGTAGTATCCTGGTATTCACAGGTGCCTGAATGTGATTTGGAGCGATACTATAGGTTTTTAGATGAGTTTTGCTCGCAGCACCAAAACATGATATATGTCAAGTGCGAATCCCAGTAGCTCTCTTTGGCAATAAAGTCTACACTGATCTATTCGTGGTGCGTCGTTAGCTATCGTTTACTTGACCTATTCCGGTCATAAGAAATTGAAATATTTAGTCTTTGATAATGAGCCATTTGAATTTCCCGCTTAGCACTTCTAGCGAATCTGCGTTATCATTAGGGACGTCTCGTGAATCTAAGGCCCTTCTCATATTAGGCAACTAGAAAAAAAAACATGAGTTTTGTCAACTTCAATTGTGTTTTCATAAAACGTAACTGGAATTGACGAGGCTCATACATTATTCGACTGGAGTTTTCTCAATTTCTTTTTTTTTCTTTTTTTTATAATATCACGCCTATATCCCCGGGGGTAGGCAGAGGTGCTAGCACCCACATTTCGCCAGTTTATATCGCTACGTCCACTAAGATCCATTACAAAAATCCATTGATGGATCTTTTTACACTTTTATATTTAGGTCCCAATGTAATATGTGGCGAGCCTATTGTCATTAACCAGGAATTTATCAACCTGCGATAAATACACACATAACTTCGAAAAGCATCGCAGTCATTGGTGTGTGCCTTGGTAAACCTGGGATCGAACCCGAGACCTCGTCTCAGCAGTCCATTACCCAAACCACTAGGCTACCGCGGTCTTCAATTTCTTTCACAAATATAATTTCGACCGATCCACTATCTTGCTGGTACTTTTAAAGAGTTGCTGATTGGTTGAAATGCGAAACTCGAGTTGCGGGCAACTCCAGTTTCACATGTCACACACACGTGTTTCGGTTTCAAACTAGACACTAAGGCTTACTACTACTACCACTAACTACCTGTTAAAGTAAGCGTTTACTTCAAATTTAACATTAACAGTAACATTGAATCTTATGGTTTCTGCTAAATGTGTTGCACCAGTGTATTTAGTCGCTCGGTTAAAGTTATCTTTTTGATAGAATTTGGCGTTAACAAATTAACAATTAACAGCGGAGCGGGGCCGATTATAGTTAGCGTCTGTATTTTTAACTGCACTGTTAATGTTAAAGTAAGATGGTGCAAAAGACTCGTAACTCCGGATGCCTAGTGTATGAGTCGCCATACAAACATATGTGCGAAACGTTGTTTTCGTGGCAACTCCAGTTTTACTTAATGTAAGAAGGACGTAAGACGAAATACTGCGATTGTGGCCTATCTGTGTCCTTATTAACGAAGACAAGGGTCAATGAGCAACGGAAATTGCAGCGTACTCTGCTTTTGCCAACACTGACAAAAATGCTTCTGCATGAAGCTCTCATATTTCGTTCGAATGAATCGCAATGCTGAGTGGTACATGCACTAGCACATCTACATAACTCCTATTGTCGATTGTTACCGTAAAAACCTAAATGGTTTTTTGTAGGAAATACAATAAACTTAGGCGATACAATCAAATGTAGCTTTGAACTCATGTTATTTTTGTGGAATTTTCATTTTATCATCAAATCCCTTAGTATTGTGACAAAGTGGTTCCTGCAATGAATTTCACGCATATTTAACTTCAAAAAAATCTCCATTAATATTAGTCATAGCTGTAAATTGAAACTAAGTATATCATTGGTAGTGTCTCAAGAAAAATATCTGGGATGCCTCATATAATATATCGTAATTCGAACACAGAACCTCTATCACATCTCAAGAATATACGATAATTAATGTTATGTATCATTATTTATAATTCATCAATGTTTTTGGAAAGTGAATGGTATAGAAATGTTATGGCCATTGGAGAAGTTGCGAACATCTGGCGGGCCTTGCATCAGCTGATAACATACTACAGAAATTGACTAGCTTTTTAACTAGAATGTGAAATCTACGTAGACTTAAGTAAATAATGCCTTATAGTGTATAATTTGTTGGTACCTACACTCAAACGGCGCAGTTTTCAAGTTGTAAACTTCACACAGGTTGAATAGATTTTGTTTACAAACAGTTATGTTATTGTATTTTTAAAATCTTTAACGAATATACTCTTCAACAACATATGTATATTAAAATGGTACATATTTCTTGCTTTAAAATGAATGTGTCGGCATTCAAAAGAAATAGTGCCATGAGTAGCCATTAGTTATTCTATGAAAACAATTGTACATAATAATAAACAATTACTATTTTTATTGAAGGTATCATTGACATACTGTCAACTTATATATAAATGTATTAGTATATATTGTATCATAATAATGTACGAGGAAGCATTTTGGATGTCTTGTGTATATCCTAAAATAACTGATTTGGTTTAGTGAAATGTTAATAGGTTTAGGACGATTCTAAGTGGATGCAGGTGAATATGATTAAGATTGTTACCACGATGCGATAAAATTGTAGTTCAAATGTGTTCCCTTTATATGTAAGGCATCTGTCCTAAAAGGATCTATTGTATTATATAAAAAAATCTTGTTTAAATTTTAAGACAATGTTAACGATTGACCTGCATCAGATTTTTTTATAAACTAGAATAAGATGTTCATTTGTTTTGTCAGCTGTACATATTTTGCGTAGTTGCCTAGTGCCGTGGTAGAATCAAAACATGTTGATATAATTTTGTGTTTTTGGCAAGTTTATTTTATCTACTTATTTTAATGAATAAAATTTAAATCATAAGGTTGTTTTTGATGTTTCTTTTTATCTTATCCAAGTGAGTATGTACTTCATGAAAACAATTTAAAGAATTTATATTGTATTGGTTTATTTTTATTCTAAACATTCAGTGCTGTACATATACAAACTGATAAAAAAATTAAATATATAAAAACCAAATATCATTCTATGATTTTTGGCATATAAATACATCATTTTACTTAAAAACAAACAAGTTTATATATAAATACTGTGTTCTTCCGGTACATTAGTTACTATTATACATCAAGTTAGCTATGCTTTTATGGCAGTTATAATAGTAAGTTATTTTGATTGTTTCATATGAATCTAAGACGAGACCTTGTGTATGCCTTCTGCGATATGTCCGACGTTCTTTGAAGTGACACCAGCGACTGAGATACGTCCATCCTTGGTCAGATAGATGTGGAATTCCTTAGTTAATCGATCCACCTGTAAATGATATACCATTCTGGTAAATTGTCTGAAAATTCAAGCTTCTTAGGTGTTTCTAAACTATTTTAATCAATCACGTGGCTCAAAACTGTGAGTTTTTATTATACCACTTAGGTGGCAGACAAGCATACAGCCCACCTGATGGAAAGCGGTCACCGTGGCCTATGGACGTTTGCAACACCAGGGGCGTCACACTGCGTTGACGCACCACATCGCACATGGGGAGAGGCCTATGTTCAGCAGTGGACTGCAATTAGGCTAACTGATAGACCATAGCACGCAAATCTACCTCTATTTTAGGAACTATGCTATATCTTCCGCCATAAACGCTTTAAAGTCAAGTCGTGAGTGAAACGAGGCCTGGCGTCGATTGTTTTGATATAAACTATGATTGGTGGATTAGAGATCCTGCGCCGCTGTAACAGCCCGTGCCATTCTTAAAATACCCAAAAACGCGTACTACCCATATGGGCTCTATATAGAGCCGGTTTAAGATATATGACGGGAGGTATATCTAGATTGGCGGCCCGTATCTTCCGTAACTTCTCGAGTCGATTTTTTACCATGGCTATTAAAAAAAAAAGTAAATGTAGGTACCTGTTCAGGCTTAAGTCCGGTGTAACAGAACATGCCGATCTGGTCGGTGATGTGTTTCCACGAGTTCTTGTTGCCGGCACCCTCGATGCCCTTGCGCAGCGCGTGACGCATAGAGATGATACGGTCCGCCATCAGTTTCACATCTTTTAACCTAAAATCATATGAATTGTTTGATTTATTTATTTATTTGGCAAACAAAACTGAAATCATCCAAATTTTACATACTAGATACATACATAATAATAGAAGAATACAAGAAAATATTCTAAGTGAACATTTGTGTCGGTCTACCTTGACTTTAAAATAGAAAAAAAAACGTTTTCAATTTAGCACTTATAGCTGTGTGATCTATGCCTAACACGAAAAACTATCGAATTCGTAATATAAAGGTATCGACAGAACGGAGCATTGCGATTGGAATCGCAATGCTCGCCCACCGGCTACACACGCACACAGGTTCACAAGAGGCAGACTGCCAATCGTAATGTTCCGTTCTCGTGATACCTTTACATTACGAATTCGATAGTTTGTCGTGCTAAGACCCGGAGCATTACGATTGGCGGACTTCACAGCAGGCATGCTCTTGACATAATCCTCTCTCTGATACTATTAGGTACTTTACGAATTCTATAGTTTGTCATACTAATAACACTGAGTGAATAATCCCGTTCAAGCAACCCATAGGAACCTATTTCAGTGGTCAGTCAGCCTAGGTATTATTCCTAACTGTAATGTATTCGAAAGTGGTCGACATAGCCTACAGGGTTAGCAAGCTGAAGTGGCAGTGGGCGGGGCACGTAGCAAGAAGAACTTAGGTAGGAGGTACCCGTTGGAGCCGAAAGGTTCTCGAATGGAGATCGCGTACCGGTAAACAAAGCGTGGGACGGCCTCCTGCGAGGTGGACGGACGACATAATAAAAATCGGGAACCCATTGGATGCAGATCGCCTCCAACCGGTCGGATTGGAGGTCTATGTGGGAGGGATATGTTCAGCAGTGGATGTCCTATGGCTAAAATGATATTGATGATGATAATGTATTCTTATATCAAATTTCAGCCCTAGCCATCAACCGTTTGGGCGTAATACCAAACATTCAAACATCTTTACAAACTATCACATTCATAACATTAGTGGAATACTTACCATTCGGCCCTAAGATCATCGTTGGTGAGGATAGTCTTCACCAAGCGAGCACCGTAGATCGGTGGGTTGGAGTACAAAGTCCGGATCATGATCTTGACCTGGGACATCATTTTGGCCGCTGCTTCTGGGTTGCCACAGCAGAAAGTTAGGGCTCCTGCACGTTCGCCGTATAATCCTGGAAACAACAAAAATATCTGTGAACAAATGAGGCTCAAAATATCAATGATTGGTTTATATTGCTTATCGTTTAAGCGGTACGTGAGTCTAGGAACGTTAAGTACAGTGGGCTTAAGAATTTCCTAGACACCTTCACATCGGCGCAAAGTACCACCCCATACCCAGGGCCTAGATGGGGACACCGTGGTTCCCACTTTAAGGGTCATGTCAAAAGAGATGTCCCCGGGTCTGCCGGGGTGCGAAAGATATGTCTTGGTCTTGTATAATCTCACCTCCGGCAATCAAGGACTCATGGACAGCGTGAGTTTTGGTCGGTTCGAGTCCGACATAATCACCTCCACCGATTTTGGTAGAGGTGGTATGAGTGGGGATTTTGCGCACGATAAAAAGAAACACCTTCAGATCTATAATCCTTTGACAGCCAAGTCTAATTTAACCAAAAGTATAATAGATAACCTTAATAAAATAAACTAGATCGGTGTCTTATCGCAAGTAGTACAATGCTGGGTTAGAGAATCTCGTATCCATACACAATCGGAGTCTGTTCTGTAAGCAATATCTATGCAAACCCTTCCTGTTAAATTTTTTAACTATACAGTCACTCTCATTACTTGTAACTGCAAAACGGGTAGCAAAAGAATTTGAAAGAGGGTAGATCGATATATTTACTCCTTTTTTTCACGGTTAATCACCAGTTCCTTCGTGATAATGGTGCTTTCAACATGTCACAAATGTCGGTAATTTCAAATAACACATGGTAAATGTCCTGGGGGTCTAAAAAGGCCATTTCATGAAACGAATCGGATTGCAGAGCGTCTTCCAGTTCGTCCGACGAAACGCTTTCCGATTCGTCGGCTGTCATAAAATGAAACAATGCTTCTACAATGCGGTTCGTCGGAGGATTCGGATTAAGATGAAATGTTGCAAGTTTAAAAATATAAACACCGGTAACTTTCCGGTTATTTTAATAATACTTATAAAGACGAAAAAAAAATACTTATAAAGAAGAAAAGCGTGTAGATAAGAATTTATTCATATTATATCAAAAAATAGACTTTAAGAACTATTTTATACCATAAATATATATTTTAGCATAATATTTAATTAACTGGTAATAAACTGTGCTTTGTCAACGAGTGTCAATTTATGAGCAAGTGATATGAGTTTCATGATTAATCGCTAGATGACGCTAAAATAAAAAAATAATTCAATTCAATTGAGATATTTTTTTCGTATTAATTCATTACTTTGTTCATGTTCATAATTCTGTAAGTAATAACAAGGAACACTAAATACGTTACGATGAAGTATAGTGTCCGTTTTGGTGAGTGAAGTCGTCTTGGGCTATTGCATGTTGCGATAAATTGTCTTAAAGAAATACATCAGCCATATTTAAGCTATATCTGTTTAAATTCAATCAATTGAGTAAAGCAAAACAAGTCACAACGATCGACGAATTGTTAGACGCAACTCCCACATTGCGTTTGACATTTAGGCGATTCGTATTTGTTGAGCCGTTTTACGATTTTGTATAGAAACTTGTCAAAAAGGCGAATTGCCAAAAACGAATCGCGCGGCGAATTGCGCTGTGTGTGACCATTTTACGAAATTAAATCCGCTTCGTATTTCAATGCGGATACGATTCGTCGTTAGTGGCCTTTTTAGACCCCCTGATATCTTTATCAGATTAAGTAACAGGGTTATTGTTACATCCATAGAATGAATCTTCATAGGTACAAGATAGGCAGGCAAGCACATAATTGAATTTCGTAGATAGTTCTTATCTTTACTTGACTACTTTGAATTCGTTATTCTCATTAAGTTCATAACCATAATAAAAATTACACTACAGACGTAATGAAGTAATTGACGTCAAAAGATTGGATAAGGAAGGTCAAGATACAAGCAGATGGTTCAGTACGTAAACAAGGCATGACGACATTGTTGTGAGCAACCTAAAAATGAACACAAATAGCTGATTGTATTCTAACTATTAGAAAACTGTACTCCATTTGTTTAGGTAGGTAATTAAATAAAGGTTAACAATCTTGTGGCAACTTTTTATGAAAAAAAAACACGTTAAACAAATAAACTAGACTAACTGACTAACTAGTCGTTCAAAATAGGTTTTTAGTCTTCAAAATGCATTGCTAAGTATTGAGTTTTTAAACGAAACATATTAAAGAGACACACTAAGATTGTTTACGTTTATTTAAGTACCTAAACAAATGGACTGTAGTTCATTCAAATGATATTCGTATCAGTCTTGAATGACATAACCTTTAAGCTCGTTCTTTCGTTAGGCAACACAAACGAGTTGCCAACTAGAGTTGCCTTGTCTTAACAACAAGTCTCAAAAATCATCGGCAAGATGGCGGATTTCGCGGGATATTGGTGAAATTAAGTTAACAAAACTGTAGTTTTGTTTTCTAGTTGCCTATTGTCCAGCAGTGGATTGCGATAGACTATTGATTGATTGATTGAATGTTAGAAGGGCCTTAGAAGCTACAAGCGAAACTATAATTTAAGGTACTTATATTATATATTATATCGTATCAAACGTCGATAGTAGATCAAGCTACTGATTTTGTTAGTACATAGAAATTATACGATTAGGAAACATCATGGTTCAATAACTGAGCAGTATTCATCACTCTAAATAAAAGTTCATTGAATAAATATCAAATAAATAATCGGTTTTATTACGCAAAGGTTAAATTCTCGCGACACCCGATACCAGTGTAACTTACGCACATAGCAGGCTGATAAACGTGCACTGGAGACAGTAATTCGTTCACGTGTCTGTCTGTCTCTTTATCAAATGGATCATTTATAACGTTTTTCTTTCCTTTTCATGCTCAATAGCTAGTAAATTAGGGATTTGTATTGGTATAGGTATTTGATATTTGTACTACTTCTATTTATCTTCTGACTCTGTCACGTATATTTTAATGTGTTGTAATATTGTCAGGTGGTCTCCCAAATAAAAATAAATGAATAGTTAGTTAGTGACGTGGTTCCAGGTTGTATATATTTTAGTGCTACATCATGTAGGTATGCAGTATACCTCAGCTCCGCCCCGGTGTGCCTAAAAAAAGTGGCAAATGGCGATAGACTCTGCGATTTCGTCACAATATCTGCCAGTTTTCGTCTCTTTTTAATGTTGTATTTAACGGATAATCATCTCATTGTATTTTTTTCCCCCAGAACTTATTTTGAAGAACATAAATTAGCTAATGTTGACTAATACGTCATTGTGCATGAACTAGACATAGTCAGTTTAGAATAAAAAGCAGCATGCAGCAAGGACGCATCATTTCACCTAAATTTACACAGCAAATCACCCTACATTTACACAACAAATCGCCCTACATTCACACAGCAAATTCTTCTTGACATGTCCTATATTATGTTTCTTGACAAGTGAATAGGCATGTTGGACAAGGTCGTCCGACTCTTGGGAAGAGTCTAATACTGCCTAATATCATAGTTTGTAGTGATAAAAATGATAAAATATGAATAGCAAAATAATATATCACTTCCCCTACCTGCCTCCCCTTCCCTTCTGTAAAGGAAATTTAACGAGTATCGGGTTCCACATACCCATATTTTTGGCGAAACTCTGGGCGAGTATGACTTCGTGGCCGTCCTCTACGAACATACGGACAGGCGCCGCGTCATTGTCCACGCTGCCGGTCGCGAACCCTTGGTACGCCATGTCGAAGAATGGCAATATCTTTTTCTGTTTGATCACCTGCAATAAACGTTTTAACATGATGAGAAGTGAGAAAGTGGTAGAGAAATTTACATACAGACAACCCAGATCTAAAATAATGATTTTCTTCAAGGGAATCGGTAGGTAATATTAAGCGTAGGTACCTAGTCTTTTAGTCTTTTAAAACTTCCACGTCATTTTTGCATTAAAATCACGGGAGCCATCGACCGTTCATCCTTAAAAAATGGGGGTATTAGTGGGGTCTTCACACTAATAGTGTATTAAGCCATAGCGAAAACCCGCTCTGTCAAAGTGAAAGAATTCATATGAACCCTTTCTGTTCATCGGGGCGGACTAGTTCGCACACTAAATAATACTTATTATATGGACACTGTGTTGTAAACTTGTGACCCTAAACATAATGGATGTAGTCGCATGATTTTAAAACTGAAAAAGTATGATAAAAGTATACGTAAGCATACGAGGACGAATGTAAGTGGTCGATATAAAAAAGGCTATCGCCATCTACCACAAGCTGGCGCGGATGGCCCGGATCGGTTGGGGACTACATCCCGAGGTGATCCGGACCATCTACACCGCAGCCGTGGAACCGACGGTGCTGTACGCAGCCAGCAGCTGGTGTCCAGCGGTGGAGAAGCTCGGTATCCAGAAGCAGTTAGCCGTGGTGCAGCGCGGGTTCGCGCAAAAACTTTGCAAGGGCTACCGGACGGTTTCTCTGCACTCAAGTCTAATCTTGGCTGGAATGCTCCCTCTGGACCTCAGAGTTCGCGAGGTGGCCTCACTTTATGAGGCCAAGAGAGGAGTGTCCCAATCATGGCTGGGAGACAGAGAGGTCGAACGGATGGCCTCAGCAATGGAGGTACCTCACCCCGCGGAGCATATAAGTCTGGACTTCACCAGCCTGGTAGACGAGGAAGATTATCAGCGCACCAACACCATCCAGGTGCGCATCTTCACGGACGGGAGCAAGATTGAGGGTCGCGTCGGCGCTGCGCTATCCATTTGGAATAGCGACGCCGAAACAAAGACCCTCAAACTTGCTCTCGCCCCCCATTGTACCGTCTACCAGGCCGAACTCCTGGCTTTATGCAAAGCGACCAGTGAGGTCCTTAGGCGCGGCGCGGCCACGACGTTCGGCATCCTCAGCGACAGCAAAGCCGCTATCCAAACGGTCGTCAACCCCCGTGCCCTCCACCCTCTGGCCGTTGAGGCCAGAGATAACATCAAGCGGGGCTTGATCCAGAACAAGGAAATATCCCTGTTCTGGATCAAGGCCCACGTAGGGTTGGAGGGCAACGAGCGAGCGGACCAGCTCGCTAAGGAGGCGGCTTTGAGGTCGAAGACGAGGCCGAACTATGACCTGTGTCCCGTCTCATTTGTCAAGCGTGGCCTGCGTCAGATCACGCTTGACAAGTGGAACGGACGCTATAAAACGGGTACGACTGCTTCTGGTACCAAGCTTTTCTTTCCGTGCGCTGTGGCTGCGTACAGAACCGTCCGTAAGATGGAGATAGCCGGCACCACGACCCAGCTATTAACGGGGCATGGTGGGTTCTCTGAATACTTGAGTCGCTTCAAGTGTAAGGAGGACCCATCATGCGCCTGCGAGCCAGGGGTCGTGGAATCGGTTGCGCACCTGGTCGCGGACTGTCCCATCTTCGCTAGGGATAGGTACGAGTTGGAGTGTCGGATCCAACTGGAGGTTTGTGTAGCAAACTTTCCAGTCCTGGTGACAAGGAACTACAGGCAGCACTTCCTAGAGTATTGGGAAAGGGTATTGAGGGTTGTTCTTAGAAGGAACAAGACGTGATCGGCCTCATACAGCTATTTTTAGAAATAGCTGAGAGAGGCCGATACAAGAGTGGGAAAATGGACTGGGAAGTGCTGTCTGTGGTTCTGAAGGAAGTTTGCTGATCACCCGGATGCCCCACGCCCCACGGGATGTATGATTAGTATGAGAGGGTTTTTAAAAGAGTTGGTAAGAGAGTAATGGGATGGAAGCAAGGAAGGAAATGAAAGTGATTGAATGAAAGAAGCACCTAGCTTAAAAGAAGAAACAGCCAAGAGGGTACTTTTTTTTAGAAATTAGACTTGTTTTATTATTATTTTTTATTATTAAATTAGATTGAAAATGGCTTCCTCGAAGTGCACAGCACGCAGTGGAAGGAGTTAGTAAAAAAAAAAAAAAAAAAAAAAACAAAAAAAAAAAAAAAAAAAAGTGGTCGATATAACCTATAGGGTTAGCAAGCTGAAGTGGCAGTGGGCGGCCACATAGCAAGAAGAACAGATAGCCGTTGGAGCTGAAAAGCTCTCCGATGGCGACCGCGTACCGTATACGAAGTGTGGGATAGCCCTCTGCGAGGTGGACGGACGACATAGTCAAAGTCGCGGGTACCCTTTGGATGCAGACCGCCTCCAAGCGGTCAGATTGGCTAAAATGATGATGATGATGATGATGATGATGATGATGATGATGAAAATTATGATGATGAAGATGATAGAAATATTGGTATAAATTATAAATTGCTTACGTCGGACAGTTGTCTCCATTGTTCCTTGCTAGGGTCAACACCAGTAGGGTTGTGTGCACAAGCATGCAGTAAAATAATTGACCCCTCTGGCATTTTCTGTAAAGGAGATAAATATTCATTATGAGAGGTATGGCAATGTACTAAGCTGCTTGATTTAGTCTTCGAGAAGGTGGAGAATGCTATGTTGCAGGGGAAACACAGTATGATTCAGTCGTTTATACAGAGAGTCGCCGTCTTATTCAAATCAAATCAAATCAAATTAAAAATCATTTATTCTGCATAGACCAGTAAACAGCACTTACGAAACGTCAATATCAACAACATTTTGTCAAATGCAAATGGACCACCGGTTCGAAATGCGGCCCCGACCTGAGAAGACTCCGGCAAGAAACTCATTCATTTTTGTTGTTGCCGGCCGGATGGTAAAAATCCTAACTGCTGGTTCGATACATATGTAAGAAAACGATCTAGGGTACAATTAGTCATGTGTCAATTCGTCAAGCGTTATTTTTCCCCTCCAATTATCGTTCATTGGTCAAGCAGTGAAATAGTGTCGATTCGTCAAGTCGTTCATAATGTATCTATTAGTCAAGTCTTTCTTTTGTGTCAATTCGTCAAGTCTTCGAAAATTGCTAACTCGTCAAGTGTTCCTTTTTGCGGAATTCAAATAAAACTATCAAGATCACGCATTTAAAGATATATATTCTTAATATTTTTCGCAACAAAAAATGTGTAATACTGTCGTACCAATAATAAGAATCAGAAAGCAATCAACAAAGAAGAAAATTATATTCAGTAACAAATCGTAAGTAAATCAGTAATAAATCAAACCCTTTTCCACAATAAAATCATACATACAAATTGTAAAACGAAATCATAATTCTAGTCATAGACTATTTCAAATTTAAGAGTCTTATTTACATTTGTATACGGTATACGGTTATTTTGCCTCTTAAAAACTCTTTAACTATCCTGTTTACTTGACTTTCTTTTGTTAAACATGTTTGCAGTCTTTTATTGCCCTTGAATTTATTTAATTTATTTTTTTTAAATTTGAAATCTTGTAAGCATAATTCAGTGTTCATGACTTGTATAAACAAAAGAAGACCTGGCTTCCTTATAATTTTATTTTATAAGGAAGCCAGGAAAGAAAGTCAAGTAAACAGGATAGTTAAAAAAATTTTAAGAGGCAAAATAACCGTATACAAAATGTTTGAATTCAATAAGACTCTTAAATTTGAAATAGTCTATGACTAGAATTATGATTTCGTTCTACATTGTATGTATGATTTTATTGTGGAAAAGGGTTTGATTTATTACTGATTTACTTACGATTTGTTACTGAATATAATTTTCTTCTTTGTTGATTGCTTTCTGATTCTTATTATTGGTACGACAGTATTACACATTTTTTGTTGCGAAAAATATTAAAAATATATATTTTTAAATGCGTGATCTTGATAGTTTTATTTGAATTCTGCAAAAAGGAACACTTGACGAGTTAGCAATTTTCGAAGACTTGACGAATTGACACAAAAGAAAGACTTGACTAATAGATACATTATGAACAACTTGACGAATCGACACTATTTCACTGCTTGACCAATGAACGATAATTGGAGGGGAAAAATAACGCTTGACGAATTGACACTTGACTAATTGTACCCTACATCATCATCTCCATGTATTCTACATTATATCATATTCTGTAATCTGTTTATATATTATATCTATGTACGATAGATAAGAATTTGCCATGTGGCCTGGTGGGGTATCTTATAAAACTATTGCATCGGTAGAATGTTGACATAATCCCAGTTCATGTCTTATTGATAAGATATAGATAGATAAGATTATTTTGTTTAGTACCATTAGTAATAGACAAAAACACTTCATCTTTATTATATAACATAAACGGATATAACATATTATATAACAATTTAGCTTTATAAAATTAGTATAGATTAAAACCCGTAAGATAATTTCAAGAACTACTGGTTCGAATTTGTAAAATGCTTCTTTATGTTTTGAATAGGCAGGTCATTATCATCACGCTACTACTTACTCAAAGGAGTGGAGCAGTAACCATAATTGAAATTAAATCCGTTTTCCCATGTTACTTACTAGTTTAAAAATTGTGGGAAATTATGGCCTCCCATAATCTATTAACTTTCAAATAACGTTAGTGAAGGATGATACCGGGCTAGTTTAATAATATTTATTTTATTTTTTACGTACTTATTAATTTATTTATTATTCTTTTATTTATTTATGTATGGGACATTCAAAAGTTACACCAGGTACATTTTTACAAACCTACATCAGTGGCGGCGAGATAATAATATTGAGTTTATGAAAGTTAGATATAATTCGAGGTCATTTTATGTGTGATTGTATACTTTGGTAAAGATGTTATGAATGGAATCATAATCAATACTATTGTTATATCTTGTTTATACAGGGTGTAAGGGAAACACTTCCGAAGCTGAAGGCCCCTGGTAGTACTCATCATGGTACAAACATATTGGAATGAAAAAAAATTACGGGGAAGCAATTTTTTTATTCAGATTTTTTTATACCGTTTAACTTGCGTTATTCACTCTCCATCGTGTTAGTAAAGCTGAATAAAACAACATTTTTATGAAAAACATGAACTCGCAAGATTTACAGGGTCATTTTTTTTACAAAAAAAAACGTTTCATTTAGCTTAGATGGAGAATAAACAATGCGAAAAAGGATTTAAAAAAGAATTGACGTAGTTTTTTTTCGTGTCAATATGTTGTGTAATATGTTGTGTAATACCGCGGTAGCCTAGTGGTATGGGTAATGGACTGCTGAGACGAGATCTCGAGTTCGATCCCAGGTTTACCATGGCACACACCAATGCTTTTCGATGCTTTTCGAAGTTATGTGTGTATTTATCGCAGGTTTATAAGTGCCTCGGAGAGCACGTTAAGCCGTCGGTCCCGGTTGCCATACAAACATCTATGGCAGTCGTTACGGGTAGTTGGAGCCCTCAAAAGTCCAACCAGCCTAACTTGGAACTTCGATATCGCCATTGGTCATTAGACCATTGGTTGTGGAGGTCAGATGGCAGTCGCTTCACGGAAAATATCGAAGTTCAGCCGCATCACAGTTAGACTGGAAAGCCGACCCCAACTGAGTTTGGAAAAAGGTTCAGGAAATGATGATGTTGTGTAATACGAGGGTGGATTGAAAAGTAATCGGCCTAACCAAGAAAATAAATACATAATAAATGAAATATATTTTTATTTTTCAACGTAATCACCATCAAGTTCAATGCACTTTTGCCATCTTCCCTTCCAAGCATTTAGCCCGTTGAAAAAAAATGATTCTTCTTTAGAGTCAAAATATGCGTCTACTGCTGCTTTCACCTCGTCATTTGTCAAAAATCTTTGACCTCCCAAGTACTTTTTTAGTTTAGGGAACAGAAAAAAGTCTGACGGTGCCAGATCGGGTGAATAAGGTGGATGCGGTAACAGTTCAAAGCCACAGTTGTGAATTTCTGCCATTGATTGGACAGACGTGTGAACACGAGCGTTATCGTGATGAAACAGGACTTTTCTTCTGATCATTCCTGGACGTTTTTCTTTTATTTCCTCTCGTAAGCGACGTAGTAAGGTGCAGTAATAATCAGAGTTTATAGTCTGACCCCTTTCAAGATAATCAACCATAATCACACCCTTCGAGTCCCAGAATACTGAAGCCATCACCTTACTTGCCGACAAAATCGACTTAGCCTTTTTGGGGGGTGGTGAACCAGGTCTTTTCCACTGTTTTAATTGTTGTTTTGTTTCCGGTGTACAGTAATGAACCCATGTTTCGTCCATAGTAACAAAACGATTCAAAAAATCATATTCATCAGCTTCAAATAACTCCTAACAGTCGCGTGCAATAGTCAATCGCATCCTTTTTTGCTCAACTGAAAGCAGTCGCGGAACCCACCTCGCAGACACCTTGTGGAAACCCAACACGTTGACTATTATGTTTTGAGTACGTTCATAAGAGATGCCTATAATCTCGGCTATCTCTCTAATTTTCAATCTGCGGTCTCCCATAATTAAGTCGAGTATTTTTTTAACATTTTCGTCAGTAGTGGACGTTGAAGGCCTTCCAGAGCGGGGTTCGTCTTTCACACTCTCTCTACCACGCTTGAATTCTGCTATCCATTTTTTGACGGATGAATATGAAAGAGCGCAATCCCCTAATATACTGACCATATCATCATGAATGGCTTTTGATGACAGCCCCTTCTTATGGAGGTACTTAATGACGGCACGCTGCTCGATTTGCTCCATTTGCGGAAATGATGTCAGATTGCTTTGTTAATAAATTTATAAAATTAAAACTAATTGTCGCACACGTTTCAAACTTCACACAAATAACAGGTCTGAACTGAACTAAATAATGTTGGTAGATTTGATTTTTAGAACTAAATGGATCAGTGTTAGGCCGACTACTTTTCAATCCACCCTCGTATTAGTACTACCAGGGGCTTTCGGCTTCGGGAGTGTTCCCCTTACACCCTGTATAAGTCTATGTCGATAGAGCCCAAAATGTAATGGCATTTTTGTGATCTCAGTGTTTCCACAATGGTTAACAATTAGTAGGATCAGGGTCCTAGTTACTGAGATATGCAATAACTGCGGTGTTTGTTAGCGATAATATCAAGTACGTATAAAATATCTGTATCATTATTATGTAGGTATCTATCACACATTGAATACGTGTTTACGTCGTGGTGCGCTATCCATTTTACTCTCCTATCAACAGCTTAATCAGTAACGTTGTCAATAACATGTATCATTAACGTTATAACATCTATTATTCGTTATTCGGTTATATCCGGATTGTTAAAAACGCGATATCTAGGTAGGTACTAGGTATGAGATTCTACGTCAACCTGTATTAATTAAATCATTTGCTATCTTGTAATATAATAATAACAATAAACTGATGTTACTTTTCCAAGTTTGCGTTGCGCATTTGATTAGAAGCTGGTTGTACATATTGGTTCAAAACGTGACGTCGCCGTGGCGTCGTCAGAATACCGATATTGCAGATAAGTTTGGACAAAATGACGGTAGTTCAATGATCTCCGATAACAATGTGTTGCGGTGCATATGCGCTTACGTTGACCCAACGTGTACAGCTGCCAATAAACACGATTCTCACATTGCGCGGATGCGAGTCGGTTTACCGTCCATCGCCGCCGTTTACAAATAAAATACAAGACTAGGTATATCACTACATAGTATAAAACAAAATCGCTTTGTCTGTCCCTATATCCCTATGTATGCTAAAGCTTTAAAACTACGCAACGGATTTTGATGTGGGGTTTTTTAATAGATAGCGTGATTGAAAAGTAAGGTTTATACATTATAACGTCATGCTACAACCAACTGGTACGGAGCAGAAGTGATAAACGTTGCAAAAAAGGGTGACGAAGATCAAGTTGCGTGGGTCAGCTATAGTAATGAATAAAATACTATATTAAGAAAGTGGCGATACTATATTTAGTAAATAAAATACTATATTAAGAAATGGTGATTAAATAAGACAAATTATAGGTACGTTGTTGTTGGACCAATTAGTTAGACTACCCAGTTTGACCACATGGATGAAGTAAATAATTTTAATGAATTCGGATACGGTAGAATGATGCAATATTTATAAGACTAACAGAATAAAGCTTCTAAAATATGGGCACTTGTACCTACCATTCATTCGTGTTTACGGTAGCATGACGTAATATTTTATAAGATTTACCGAATAATTATTTTTGGTATTTACCGTAACATTGCGTAAAGTCTAAAGGGTTTACACGGGACCCAATGAATGTCGAAGTAGGTACTCTATACCTACATACATTATACATAAATGTAATGTAGGTACACTATATACTAGACAAGCTGATAGAATAAAAAAATCCGTCATGGTTCATAGCTTTCCTGAGTGAGGCGGGAATGAATTTCGAATTTACGAGATGCGAATCTAAAGAGTTAGTGAATTTGACACCTATTTATTATTACAATGCACATCTTCTTGTAATATCATCTGTATGGCTGTAATTGCATTTTTTTCTGTATAGCCAGTCTAGTGGCCTACATAGAAGTCATTGACTTACGTTAATTTTTTTTACGAGAGTATGACGCAATATTTATAAGATTTAAAAGCCAGTCTGGATGTGTCCCAATGTATGTACCTACCTACAGTTTTTTACCAATTTTGCTACAGTTAACAAAAACTATTATTGGGTAACTTTAAAACCTATATTACCGCGATTAATTCCGATTTATGCACATTAATTAGACAATACCTACAAATGCGAAGGTAGTTTAGGTCACTGGTAAAGTCATGCTTCTCTCAGCACGAACGGTATGCTATGTACAGCAGTGTGCGTGTTTGCTATAGTAGGTATATTAAAAAATAGGCCAAGGAGAGTCCGACGAGGGGTTCCGTACTATTATCAAGACCAGCCCTCCCGCCCCTCCCACTTAAAATACGTTGTTATAACTACAACTGAAATAAGCAGTGATATGTGTATTTTGTTGAGTACTAGCTGACCCGCGCGATTTCGTCTGCGTCACCCCGTTTTTGCAACATTTTTCATTCCTGCTCCGCACCTGTTAGTCGTAGCATGATGTTATATACATATAAACCTTCCTCTTTAACCATTCTATCTATCTATTGAAACCGCATCAAAATCCGTTGCGTAGTTCTAAAGATTTAAGCATACAAAGGGACAAGAAAAATAGGGACAGAAAACGCGACTTTATTTTATACTATTTAGTGATAGTGATGATAGTGATAGTGATGAAACTTTACAAAAATGTTGCCCACAAAAAAAATAATTTTTATGATAAATATTATAAAAATAAAGTATTATTTAACTGCATACTTACACAGATGTCAGCAATTGCGCCATCGACGTCAAAGCCGTTGGTTTTTGTATCGAAGTAGCGGTACTTTTTGAATGGCAGATTAACCATATTGCAGATCTGATGATGGTTACCCCACGTGGGGTTTGGGAGCCATATTTCTTTTGCCTTACCATAGTGTTTCGTGATGAACTCTAGGCCTAGGCGTAAGGCACCAGTGCCGGAAATTGTCTGAAAACATTTTTTTTGGTTTATTCATAGGTACATTCTTAGACCAAGGCAATTGTTTTGTAGAATGGAATAGAATAGATTAATCAATGTATGGGATTGACATTCGTTCACGCCTGTCATAAATGTCATAAGGCCCTTGATTCTACTATTATTATTATATACTGATTACTTTAATTTATTGTATCAAAAGAATCAGAAATTAATATTATGTTCATAAATAATATCCTTACCTGTACAGTACAATTGGTCTTTTCTTGTAGGACTTTGCTATTTTCACCAAAAGCAAGTTTAGCTACAGCTGCTGTGAACTCAGGATCACCGGAGATGGGTGCATATTCATGATTTAAAGCAGCATTGTAGAGGATTGTTTCAGCCTATTAAATAAATAAAACTGTTAAATAAGTAGACAATATTTATCTGGAGATAGTTAATGTTACTTTTATATAAGATTTATACTACATTATCTCTAAACTAGGTAAAACATGATTACATAGGTAATAAATTCCCATTATTTATAACTTGTCATCAAATATAAATGAAAAAAAAAGGAATAGGGACCAAGTAAATTATTATTTTTATTATTATTCTGTAAATTCTGTTGTCAAGTTTGACAGGATCAAAATATTTACCTATAGATAGGTAAATATATTTTGATCCTGATAAATCTAGCCTTCAGAAAAAAAATCAAATAGGATTTTTTTTTATTTATGGCACATCAATTTCACTTCACCTCGCCTGATGGGTAAGTTGATATATTTAAGAGAGATATATTTAACTCTTTTTTTATATTACTTGAAATCTCTTTTTATAACAACACAATAGCAAGTATTATTCATGATATGACTGCTTGAGCAGTTTTCAATTTCAGATTGTAATAACATGCATTACATACCTATGCCTATTGAACTTTTTTTATATTATTAATATGTTTACCTTCCTGACTGATGGCAGAATGAATGGTTTGCCTTCATCATCTCGATAAGCACCAACACCAAGGTTGGCTTTCTTTGGGTCTGTGTCCCTTTTGAAAGCCTCAGTAATACCGAGGATTGCATCAGGAGGACCCATTGGAACATTACTCCACCATGTGCTGTATTAAACATAATAAATCAATAACTTGTTCGCACACATAATGAAAAAAAAACACAAACATTAAAAAAT
The DNA here is from genome assembly GCA_963691645.1 of Pelosia muscerda. NCBI lineage: Eukaryota > Metazoa > Arthropoda > Insecta > Lepidoptera > Erebidae > Pelosia > Pelosia muscerda. Next base: position 15,969,885 of record OY829100.1, read on the forward strand.
CCGTAACCTGCTAGTTCTTTCTTTATCACAACACATTGACAAAAATCTAAAATGAAAAAAATATAAATAAGAAGGTGCTTGGAAGGTTACTTTTAGGTATAAAAAAAAGAAAACTGTTGTAAAACTATACTACAGTAATTTAAAAATAGTCATATAATAGTAGAGGAATCTACAAAACAGCTACCGTTCTAATTTTAGCATAGTTACTAAAATGAAATGGGAAATAAAAAGTACCGCGGTAGCCTAGTGGTATGGGTAATGGACTGCTAAGACGAGGTCTCGGGTTCGATTCCAGGTTACCATGGCACCCACTAGTGACTTTTCGATGCTTTTCGAAGTTATGTGTGTATTTATCGCTGGTTTATAAGTGTCCGGTTAATGGTAATAAGCTCGCCGCCGACATTGGGACCTGAACATAAACTGTCGAAATGTGGGTGCTAGCACCTCTGCCTACCCCTTCGGGGATAAAGACGTGAGTTTAAAAAAAAGAAATATACGATAGGGAAATACGCTTGATATCCCAAGTTAAAATAATCTATAAAATCGTGGCTAAGTTAGTCCGACGTCAGCATTTGTGTACCATGCTTTTATTTATTAAATATTATCTATTTTAACGTTAGATTACGTAAATAAATTAAATAGCGGTGTACCTGTTAGCTCTTACGAAGTTTTTGATGATAGCTTCTCCATTTTGATTTTTTAGCACTTGCACAGTTAATTTCTTCAATGAACGAGACATTTTTATAAATGTGCGGTACCGGCTAAGAACTAATAAAAACAAAGTGCACCACAGCTACACAGCCCCAGTCAGCTCTTATCTGGCGATAAATTTTATTGAAGTTAAACAGAGCTGAAATTTAAAAGTCCCAATTGCTTACCTTTTATTTAATCTTATTAATCTAAGAAGATATCTGACTCCTTGTAATGAAAATCGAAGACGTTGGGTAAGAATATGTACACATACGCTGGAAATAACTGTACAAAGAATGATTTATAGAATTAATAAATATGAATTAAATAAAACATGACAATCTATTTACATTAAATTTGGTAAATCAGTAGACTTTTGTAACACTGGGCAACGAAACGTCAAATTCCCACAAAGCCAATGTCATGAAAGGTCAGACCGCTTAGGGTAAGTTCGAAGGGTATGCTTTAATAATTCGCAGAAGTGCAATCATGGTCGAATTCTAAGTCTGTGGGTCGAATGGGCTGTGGCAAAATCTTTCATATCAACCCACCATTATTTACACCTGCTTATTAACAGGGCTCTGGTGCATGTTTTCTTCTAGGGTAGGGGAGTCCGACAACACGACTATCGCTTCTGAAAGAGGATGGGAAGGGCAGAAGAGAGGAGGAAAGCACGGGCTTAAGCTGCATAAGATATATACTTAGAACCACAGCAAACCTACCAATCCACATCAACAACACAACACTAAATAAACACACCAACATACCACTAAATTAACATCAGCATTATACGGATTTCAATTGTGTATCATTTTTTCGTGATTATTCTATTTTACTGTTTTTTGGTACGATAAAGTGAATACCATAAGATTTTAAATAGAATAACACATTATTGTTAGAGGTTATTTCTGACGACCTGACGACTGACTATGCGACTGACTTTACAACTCAAATTATGCAATTTTTTTGTAATGGTTAAGGTCATGTCAAGTTATGCTATCCGAAAAAATGAATAAATAGTACTTATATATCATTGATTAGAAAAACCTCTTTTGAAGCAAATTTTTGGCTGGAGTAGTTAAATGGGCATATTTATACCTACTTGATTCCCAAGAGTATGTATAGTAGTACCTTCAGAGTAAGTAATACTTGATTCTCACAGACATCTGTTTCATTGTGAAGAATAGATTTAAGGAGGAAGTAAAAGCGATATGTTAAGGTGTAGACCGCAGTCGAACAGCAATTATACCCATTTCGCCAACCATTTTTTTTAAATTTACCGAACGTAACTGACATTAAATCGAGCCAAACAATTATTGCTATCGCTACAAAACAAACAGTTTCACGATCATTCTAGCGTAGGGAACACTCAGTATTAGCAAATGTTAATAAAAATTTAATGACCTTTTTCTTAGAGAATGTTCGCCAGGATTCTCAGTCAAAGGCTTATTAAAACGCTCCCGATTTCATTAGGTTTGGATTCCAATATTCGCAAGAATGCTTATTACAAGTGAATATTTCGATCTATCAGCAACTTACCGTATGAAATATTCATCTGCGTAAATGGGATTTTGGATCACTAAGGCGTTTATTCTGCTTATTCTCTCAACTGCTCAACTTAGTTTATTAACAGTAAAATTTTACTGAAAAAGGGATAGTGTTTATTTCATATTCCTCCATTAATTTATTTAGAAGACACTTATTATGTTATTAAAAAATTATTGGTATTTATACAATTTCATTTCTCGCTTTATATGAGATTTGGTATTAAAGCAATAAGTTATTAATCACATTGTAATTTTAGTAATAGAACCCCAAATCGAAATGTCAAAATTATTATGACGTTTTTCTTTTCGCTGAAAGAATTAGTGTCGAATAATCGTGTTTATTTTATGTTACTGGTGTATAAGAATTGAAATATGGCTGCTGAAATTAAGCCTGCACCGAGAACGCCTAACGATAGGTTTTGTACAACGAAAAAACCTGCTTTATTGAGTAAATTGGAAGGTTGCACCGACGATGTAAATGCAGCGGTTGTTATACCTGGCGAGGACGGTGTAATTAGCGTTTGTGATGATAAGTAAGACTTTTGATTCATGTTTCGGCCATTGATTGATAACAGAGCACAAATGTGTATCCTAATTCCCCTAAATTATGTATTTTATGTACCCTCAACAAACTGTCAACTTATTTGCTAACACCTCCTTCTGTGTGAGTTACAAACACATATGGTACTATGATGTCATATTTAGTATCTTGTTTATTTTTCTGAAAAGTATAAGTGGGCTTTAATAAATGGTACTTGATCCATACCCTACAGAGATAAATGTGAAAGTTTGTGAGGATGTATGTTACTCTTCCACTCTAAAGGGTTGAACAAATCTAGATAAAACTTTGTATATAGATTGTACTCTGGATTGAATGACTAATTTTTTCTTTGAAAATGTTCCCAATAAAGTTAATTTATAACAAAGAAATTAAGATTTTCTATTATTTATATTATATTAGTCATAATAAACTTCATAGCTTGAAGTAATCTTGTTTGATAACAGTTCTATTAAATAAAGGTTTATTTGTAAAATCTGATATGTTATTGAAAACAATGAACATCATACTTGATTATTTTGTTAAAACTGACTTTAGTTTAATCAATGTTAAAAGCAATTAGTTTAGTTTGCCATCTGTTTAAATAAATATAGATTGGAAAAAGTGAAGGCCCTGATGGATCTCGAATTCGCAACCAGTCTCTTACAGGGGAGCACTTAAATCGTCGAGCTACGGAGAGATATTTTAACTATTAGGAGGCGATAGTGATAACCATGTACTTATATAGACAAACTGGTCGAGGGTTCGAGTTCTGTAGGAGCATACAATATTTTCGATCTCATTTGATTCTTTAGTTAACTTAAGTTTTTAATTGAATCCTAAGCCACATTGTATATGTAGTCATATGTTGTAATTTTTGAAATCAAAGGGTTCAAGAAGGGTCTTAGAAGGTTTCTATGGGGTTGGCAGTACAAGTGTGACGCAAATGTCAATAGGCCACAGTACCTAATCACTTTCCATCAAAAAAAAAAATACTATTTTCAAATATGTAATGATCCCATAAATGTTTTAGTTAGTTATATAAAAAAATAATTTTATAGTTAATTTAGTAATCATTGAAATTATTAAAAACTATAGCAAACAATATAGGCCAGGGTTGTAGCGAGTGCATCTTTCACTCTGTATGTGTGATTGCAAATATATTTTTTTTTGTTATACAGGACCGTCCGAGTATGGCTGAAGCGCGATTCAGGACAGTACTGGCCGTCAATCTGTCAGTACATGCCTTCTGGATGCACTTCAATGTTCTACACACCAGAGACAAGACAGTTGTTTATTGGTCAAGAGAATGGTACTGTTTCTGAATTCACATTGGCACAAGACTGCAATAGAATAAACCCTGTGAGTATTTCTTCTATTTATTTAAGCTAAACGTCCACAACGTCCGGCAGGCTGGACCACAAAAATCCGCCTCTTATACAAAATATAAAAGAATTATACCATTAAATGGCATTTACAAACCGTAACAGGTTAGTTTAGCAAATAGTCCACCAATTTGAAATGGGCTGACTAGACTCCTTCAAAAAACTCAGGGGGCTTTTTTTGGTCTATTTATAAACATGCACTTAGCCTTGATACAATAATTTGCTTGAGTTGCAAGTGAGTGAACATTTCCAGACATTATTTGTGTGCACCTGTGTTGACTAGAGGTAGGGTGGAACGGTGTCCGATTGTCATACAAAATGTATGACAGGAAATCCTTAGCCACAGAACATTGAAATTTATTCTGTGATTTTTGCGTTGCGATGTGCCCCGACCCAGCGCGCCTGGTGGAGGCCTAGGTTAATGTATCGTCTCACTATCATCTTACTGGGTAAATCATTTGTCTGGCCTCCTGCAATCTTGTTGGAAATAATTAGTAGGGGCACCTCACGAGTCATGTTTAAATTCTCACTTTGCCTATGTGGATGATACTTTTGCGAGAATGTTACCTTCTATTCCAAGAGCAATTTAGTATATTGTAACATTGTTAAACTATGGAGTCTCAGGGAAATATCTAAAACGAATCACCTCATAACAATAACAAATATTTAAAAACCTGGTTTCAGTGCTTTCTAACAAATTATTTATTAGACAACTTACTGAATAAGAACACCGTGCTATTCAAAATTCGTCCTTATGCCATCATTTTAAAGAATATATTGTATCATATAAGATTACATCGTTATTTATAGTTAATGGCTAGTGGCTAGACTGAAATATGGACTTTACCTTGAGAAATAAATTAATTTAAAATGCTGTGAATATACTCATAGCCCAGTCTAGTCTGCATTCTATAGTCCATTTGTTCAGGTACTTAAATAAATGTAAACAATCTTAGAGGTGTCTTTTAAGATGTTTTATTTAAAAACTCGATATGGAAATACTTTTATGCTTAGGAATGTATTTTAAAGACTTCATGGGACTTTACCTTCAGCTTAACATCAGGCGAGGTGAAGTCAAATTGACGTGCCATAGGTAAAAAAAAAAAAAAACTAAAAACAGGTATCAAACCACTAGTTAGTCAGTTAATTAGTCTAGTTTATTTGTTTAATATATGATTTTATTAAAAGTTGCCACAAGATTTTTACCTTTATTTAAGTATCTAAACAAGTATAATTACCGGCATATCTCGAGTCGAATGCATGTCTGATATTCTATATACGCCCATACGCCTTCTTTGGTATCTTTTGAGGATAGTAATAAATAGTAAGCCAATGTTTCATTTCTCTCGTGATTTGGGCCCAAGATATATACAAAGTAAACAAGAATATACGGGAAATTGATTTAATATGTTGTAGTTTGCTTTTTGCTCTGGCATTTTATTGTAAATAAAATTAAACTATGAAGTTCTGATTCCATTTTAGGTTCGTGAATACTTAGCGCATACGGCACGAGTCACAGCTGTGGTCTTCTCACTAAGTTGTGAATGGGTTCTGTCTGTGAGTCGAGACAAGTTCTTCGCGTACCATTGCAGTGAGACCGGGCGCAGAATCGGCGGGTATTCCTTCGAAGCGTGGTGCACTTCCTTGCAGTATCCTTTTAAAAAGGCAAATTTTGACCCTACTATTACACAGTTAAAGTCTTAAATTAAATGACAACTTGTAGTGCTGATGAAAGAATGTCATGAACTCGTATTCAATTTTGGTCTTCATGTTAATATGAATAAAGTTTACAATTAAATGGCATTTTAGTAGTGGCTGTGGTCTGATAATGGTTTATAATTATCAGAATCGGAATCTAGCTCATAGCACTTTTTTCATAAATTAGACTTTACGGTCAAATTAGGAATCACTAGGAATGCTGTTTCTGTCTTGCGATGGCGCTTACAGTACTTTTGAATAACCTCTTTCAGAAAGCCTCCTTCAGAAACCTCTTTCTCTGGTGTTAATGTTATCTAACATTGCACTAACAAAATTAATATAATTATGGATAATTTGAAATTTGTCCATTATTTACCAAATACATTTAAAGATAAGCAGTACATTTATCACATAGAGTTTCCTGAATAACGGAACAGATTTGACTCGCAATCGAAGTATGCGTTCGTGGGTGACTACAGTGGGCAGATAACGATGCTCAAGCTAGATAATAATGGCGCCACGCTAGTCACTACGCTGAAAGGACATACCGGGTAAGTGAATTTGGAACTTGGTTCAAGAATAGGGTTGCCATCCCTCCCGGATTGCCCGGGAGTCTCTGCGGGGGAATGCTGCTACTAAACAAAATAAATATTTCTTTTTCGAACTTTTAAGCCCCAACCCGCCTCCCTTCCCCCGCAACTGGATTTCTTCAAAATTTGTTCTTTCTAGAGTTGGCAACCCCATTGAAGAAGTATGTCAATAGTCATAAAAAATACGAGTAAATAGTGATAACAGTTGAATAGGTTTTGATGAAGATGAAAATGAAAAAACACCAAAAACTATCTTAGTAACAGTTCCTTGTAATGGTCTCGGGTTTAAGTTAATTATAATAAGGAAGTAGGTGAGGAGGTTTAATTTTAACTCCGAAGCTCTCAAGATACACCCAGAGGCTTCCATAGACATAAAAGAGACTAAGGTCGTTCTTACATTCGACAATTCCAATTCAATCAATCCTACGGGATCCGCCATCTTGCCGATGATTTTTGAGAGTTGTTGATTGGTTGTTGAAACGCGGCAACTGAAGTTGACAAATCAGGTTTAGTTTGAATTGTCTTACAAACAATAAAAGTACCTTAACATCTTAAGGTTTACACATTTGTGTAGTGCAGGTCACCTTGATCTGAATTACTATCAGCTGGTATGTCAATCGAAGGATGTCAATTTATAGGTTTATGTATGAATCTACGTACATGATACGGTTAACTCATGGACGTACCTGAGGGGGAGGTTAGGGCTCGCACTAATCAGTAATCGATGTGTAATCGGGGCCTTATGCGCTCATTTTTTTTTTCACCGTGCAGTACACATTAGCAAAATGGTTTAACTAGCATTGTTCGTATGGTATGGTAAGTTATGTAAGTTCATCCGAAGACTGCATGTGTTTAAGTAAGGGGCGGTTTAGTCATATACACTTCACGGACTTATATAAACCAATCCAGTAATGTATAAAGTATGTTTAATTTAGTTATTATGATTCAGAGCGGTATCAAACTTCTTGATGCTAATGTTAAATTTATTCTAGTCGCATCTGAAGTCTGGGGCGGACCCCCATTCCAGTCTAACTGCAGTGGAACTGAGATATTTTTAGAGGAGGTAGGACACGACGGTATATCCGTCCCAATCGAGCAGTCCGGCTGGGGAAGTGCCTCTACCCTACGGAAAATCGCCGTTTAATAATCTTGTGTTGTGTTTTCGGTGGTGAGTAGGGTAGCCTGAGCTCACTAGAGAGGTTTTGTGTGGTCAGTGGGAAAACCAAAGACTTATCCTATATCTTTTGCGCTGACGACACAGATTGTCTCTGTTCTTACAGGGGTTGCGGCACGAGTGTTATTCCTCTGGTCTTACACTCGTCCATAGGCCACGGTAACCACTTATCATCAGGTGGACCGCGTGCTTGTCTGCGATCTGCGACCTAAGTTGTATAAAAAAAAATACTCTGAACTGTGTTATCAAGCTGCTTCTTATAAGATTTATTATTATAGTCAAATACTATAATAATAAATCTCATAAGAGGAAATCGTTATCGATATGGATTTAAGATTAGATTGTTTATTGAGCATGATATGATGCATTCTTTCGATACAATATTCATTTATTTACATTGATAAGTGTGAAATGAAACGAACGTGTGATACTTTCGCATATTGCGTAGTAAAAACCTTTTAGGGTTACGTACACGGTGCACATAATTATGCCAATGTGCACTAGCTATCCACAAAACCCCTCTAATCCAGACTAATATTATGAATGCGAGGGTAACTCCTTTCTGTTACGCCTTCACGCCAAAATAACTGAACCGATTTTCATTAAATTTGGTACATAGATAGACTATAGGTTGGATTGGCGGAGCTGCAAGTCGTGATCAACAGACAGTCTAATCTATACAGCCCACCTGTTTAACGCAGTGGTATTTTCACTATAATATTTTATTGTTTCAGTTCCGTGAGAGTACTTAATTGGGCACCTCTACCTCAGCTGTTGTTCAGCGGATCCTTTGACCAAACGATAATAGTTTGGGACATAGGCGGCCAAAAAGGTACAGCATACGAACTTCAAGGACATAGGTAAGTTTATAATAATGTACTAGAAATAGTACAATACTAGTACTAGTAATATTATGTAGGTACTAGTACCAGTAATATACCAGTACTAATAGTATACTAGTATAATTAATGTACTAGTTCTAATAGCACACCAGTATTATTAATGTACTAGTATACAATTGAAGTATACTGTACTTATAATATACTAGAACTAATGATGTAGGTACTATACTCCATTTGTTTAGCTTACTTTTTATAAAAACACATGCTAAACAAATAAACTAGACTAACTAACTGACTAACTAGTTATTCAACACACGTTTTTAATCTTCAAAATGCGTTACTAAGTAGAAAAGCATTTTCATACGGACTTTTTAAACAAAACATATTAAGAAGACACGCTAAGATTGTTTACGTTTTTTAAGTACCTAAACAAATGGTCTATGGTACTAATAATATTATACGAATATTCTACCTAACCCCCGCTGCCATAGGAGTGGGTTCGCGTCGGTAGTATAATTGGCCGGTATTCAAACCTGGAACCTCTAGATTTTAAGACTGGCTTAAGTTTCACACAGTTAGATAGATAATTTGTTAAAGAGAATGCTTAGCAATATTACGTTTATTATTATCATTTTTAATTATACCTACACCCAAGCACTAATATTTAATTGTTTGATAATAAACTGTATAACGTTCAACTCGTGTATGACGTCATACTGTGCTATTTTACGCAAATTACCATTGAACTTACAGTTTAACGTTTAATGGGGTGGCCTCATGTAGAAAACATTAAAAAAATACCTATCGAAATGAGAACCTCCTATTTTTATGAAGTCGGTTAAAAATGAACACACTTCTGTCTTCATCTTGGATATACGGGGTCAATGTCCTATATTTCTCAATAGAGTATAAAATTGTTATATTATATTCTACGTCTATTTTACTTAACCTTAGTTTAGTACTGCTTCCTGGACGCTAGTGGAGAAAAAGCGCAATAAATTTCACCACAGCATTTTTGCAAGATGTCAAGCTTACAATACATAATAATTCTTTAAAACTAAATGTGGACTGGTCGGACGGGACGGATTTACATACAACATTGTATGAACAAGTGGTACCGTATCTCTTTTGTCGACTGTACACTGGTCTCGTTTCGAAATTAGGATTATAAAGTCCGTGATCATGGCGCTTGGAACAGCGCCGAAATATCGGTTACGCGAAGAAATTAACAAACATGGTAAATATCCCGATCAATTTAACAGTGAATATGTAAATGACCATGTCAATCTAAAATCATACAGGATTATATAGGTTGAATTTTTTAAGTGGGCCTAGATGATCATCTCCGAAACTATGAGGACGAAAAAACGCTCTGTATGTACATACTTAAAAAGAGGTGGTATTACAATCTCGTTTCAGTAACAAAGTAGCAGGCTTATGGTACGTGAGTAGCTGCGAGCGTCTCTTGTCGGCTGGCGAAGATGGTGCCCTCGGCGTGTGGGAGATGGGAGTCCGGCGTAGAGAGACACCCACGTGGAAGGAGTCCGACCTCTGCCAATTATGCCGGGCACCTTTCATATGGAACGTTAGAGCGATGATGGAAATGAAACAGCTAGGTAAGTACATTCATTTATACTGTTGATGGCACTTGGTGAAACTTATTGATAACATGCTACATCTTTGAGATGTTAAATGGAATATAAGTAATTTCGGGTGCGGTACTATTGCTGGCTAATGTATTTTTGTGTGTGTGTGTGTATGTTTGTAATGACTGTACTCAAAAACTACTGTGCCGATTTCAAAAATTAGTACACTATTGGGAAACTACATTCCCCCTGAGTAACGTAGGCTATATTTATTGCTAAGAAAGATTTGGGATCCTTAATAAAACTTAAGTAACGTAACCGTAAAAGTGTACAAAGAGGTGCCGTAAAACGTCTTTCGTTACATGTGATTGGCCACATAAACGCTAAACATAAACTGGCGAAATGTGGGTGCTAGCACCTCTGCCTACCCCTTCGGGGCTATAGGCATCAGTTTATGTTATGTAATGTGATGTTGGCAGGTCTCCGGCAGCACCACTGCCGCTGGTGCGGCGCGGCGGTGTGCGCGGCGTGCTCCCCGCACCGCCTGCCGCTGCCCATCATGGGCTTCGAGTTCCCGCAGCGCGTGTGCTCCGCCTGCTACGACACGCTGCGCCACGAGCCGTGAGTACTTTACCCCCACCCTACCCCAGCACTACCAGTCTTACCTTATGTTATTCGGGTGCGTACTCTGGAGCTTTTGCGGACACTTCGACCCTATTGGATCCTTTGTGTCGACCCCATCCTAGTTCCTAGGTCAGAGGAAGGATAGTCCCCTCCAGCACCACCAGTATTATCGCTATAAATATTAGGTCTTTGCATATAAAATTGCCGTTTTGTTTTAAGAAATTGGAGGAAACCCAATTTTCAGTACTAACATAATATTTTGTATTTTTTAAGGAATGACAAATTCAAATTTTATGATCTTTTTTGTGTATGAATGAGACAACATTAAGCAAACAGCGACTTTTATTATATTTTTGAAAAGTGATAGCTGTAAAAAAGTAATACAAAATTTATCATCAAAATGGATAGCATTTAGGAAGTACTTAAGATCAAAATTTAATACATAGTTGTGAAATCTTGAAATTAATTGTCACCTCGGAATCCGGGCTCCGCTTTTTTCCAGTCTAACTGCGTTACGGTTAAACATTGATATTTCGCGTGAAGCGACTGACATCTGGCCTCCACAACCTATTGGTATAGACGATATCGAATTACTGCAATTAGATCATTTATTGACCTTTTTAGGGCGCCAACTACCTGGAACGACTGCCATAAATGTTTACATGACAATTGGGACCGACAGCTTAACATGTTTGCTGAGGCACGACCAGTTCTGACCAGATGCTTGTCTGCCACCTAAGTGGTATAAAAGAAACGCAGTCGCATTCACTACTACCACGTTACAAAGGCTAGTAATGTTCCTTCATTTCAGTCGTGAATCGCTGGCGTCATTCCACGATATGAAACATGGCGTGGTATCCCTGTACATGGACGAGGCGACGGGGCGCATGTGCACGGCGGGCAAGGACCGCGTCATCAAGGTGTGGGACATGGGCGTGCTGCTCGCGCCGCAGCCGCAGCCCGCGCCCGACCAGTAGTGGCGGCCATGACGTGGAAGCTGTCCGTACTTATCTTTGTGTAGCTACCGACGTATATTCTCACCCCAGGGGGCCTACACAAAATTCATATGGGACTAAATGCCTGCAAAAGTTGTCGGAATGTCATGTGATACAAACTTTTTTTGACAATCGAATATCGCTTATCAGTGCCTCTAGCACGAACCAATATCGAATTCGTAATGTGAAGGTTTCGAGACCTCGATACGATAACGGAGTAATATGTTAGACGGTTATTACGAAAGTGTTCGTGCTGCCAAATTTAGTTCCTTTTACGCACGATACGCTTTTGAAATTTCATATATTTTGATGTTGAATTCGATATGAATATTTTCTCGCAAGTGGTTCGTGCTAGAGGCACAAAGCGGAAACGAATGTAGCTGTATATTCGCTACGGAGCGAATGCATTTTGTCTAGACCCCCAGGTCACGACAGAAATGAAGAACTGGCGCTCGGTAGGATTGTTCTAATAATAATTGGTGGATTTAAACTCCTCCGCCACCGTAGAACCCCGTGCTATCCTCAAAATACATCCAAAAACGCATATGTACTACGCATATAGGGTATAGTTGATGACGTCAGTGGGGTCAAGATATATGCCGGGAACTATAATTGCGTTCGTTGGTTTTGTGTACTGAGTAGCTTTAACACTCATAAAGGTGCTCTCTCACTGGGAATATTCGCCTGTAATGTAATATTGTACCCCACGCCATCTAGTGACAGAAAACTGAACTGCTACAATATTACTCGCCTGCATCGCGCAATTGAAATATTTGCGCTAATTATCATTATTTACAGTATACCAGTCTCAAGCCACGTACCTAGTGCTCGCCTTGCTTAGCTAGCAGTTTAGCGTTCTATCCAAGAAAGGTGCACACTTGGTGATGCTTCCTTTTATCAGAATTAAAATCACACCCCATTCATCATTTTGCATAAAGTTACAATACTGCTGACTTTGAATCAGAGTATTACAGAAATAGCACACTGTAATGCTTGGTCCACTCTTACTGATGTTAAAATAGAATTGTATCATTACAGATTGCTCACTGTAATGTCCATTTCGCCTCACTCACCGTGAATGCTCGAGTCTGTAACGGCACATTACAGACGATTGCTCTTAGGTGAGGAAGCGCCTTAATTTATTTGAAATTATTTTAATTTACTTGTAAAAACGTTTAGTTGTGGGTCATCTGGCACTTCATACACCAAATGGTAACAGTCACGAATGCCACACAATAAACCTTTTCATTTAACATAATCTATAACGGAACTATATTAAAGACAGAATTATAAAATTTGTTTTGAACAAAATTGTGCAAATCACTTTTGGGAGGGATACCATGAAACGGTTCATCCGAAGCTTCGGGCCGTATGAAATAGGTAAGAAATACATTTCTTCATAAAGTTGTTCCAGTTTTCGTTTCGAATAGTTGAAGCCGAATAAGTGTGACGTGCCCATTATTGGGCCTCATTACGCGATAAATACGTTTCACGAATACTAATTTCCGCCCGGAACTTTGGATGTAATTTTCATAGTAAGCCTTCATTATATTCATAAAATTAATTTGATAAATACTCTTAAAAATAGAAGCTTGTGCTTCTTGATGTAAAAAGACAAAAAAATAAAATACGATGGATCTATTTTTTATATATGAATGAAAAAATAATGGCTTATTGAGACAGCTTCCTAAATATGTTAAAAATGTTAAAAAAATATGAATGTTTGTCATCGGGCTGTTTGCACTAATGTTATAGTCGTTATATTATTATTTAATGTTTCTAATATATTTTTTGTTATTTATAGTCCAACGAAAGTTTTGCTTTCTGTCTCCAATCGTGAGGTAAGACTGAAACTTTCCTTATCAGATATGTTAGCGCGTGGAGTTTGTAGAAGTAGATTACGAGTCGTTGAGACATGGATCTCAGATATTTATATGTATTGTCTATAGACTTCATACAACACTTGAGTAGATGGTCTGCTCACTATTCAGTTTCAAATCTGTAATACGAGATCACTACATCCACAAATTCTCTTATTCTTTATTCAAATCATTTTAAAATGTCCAGACTGGACTTGACTCACTCACTCATTACAGTATTCAAGTCATATCTAGACATTCTCTTATTCCAATTTTAAAAAAGCAATTCAAAAAGTTAGCATAATATGATTACTTCAAAATTTCATCAAATTCTCTTTTTTTATTATTGTTTATAGCAAAACATTACCGTCTTGAACTTCGGTGCATGATTTCATATAATTGTTTGTCATAAAGTGGCTCTATATTATATAAAACTATAACAGACTAAAATGGATCAATAAAAAATTAAAATAATAAAATTTCGAAATTGGAATTTAATAGGTATTAATTTTCAAACATTCAATCGCTTATGATCATCATGGTAGGCCCCAATCGTCCATTGAGACGATGAGTGTTTACAATTATTTGCAGTTTCTTAAAAAAATACAACGGTTTACAAATAAATAATTAATTTATTTTCAAAGCTTAATATAATATATCGTTCATAATATATTATTCATATAAGAATTTTATACATCGAATTCACATAAAATACATTCTGTATAGAACAATATTTAGATTTTATGAAAGTATTCTTTTATTTATAAAAATCTGTGCGCAAGAGAAACACAATTTTCACTCCATTTCCTGACTTGCGAAATAATAAACTTGGTAGACACCATAAAGTTATCTTAAGAGGACCATGACGTGAAAAAGTGACAGAATGTATGACCTGTAGAGCGTTTTTTTATAATCCATTATCAACTTTGATAGAAATAGTAACGTCAATATTTCTACATTAAAAGTCACAAGTCACTGATATTTTAAATTCGATAACGCAGTAATGAGGAGATCTCTATTTACGCTAGTAATATAACTTTATGGTAAATACTATAAAATATAAACATACGAATAGTTTACATTTTGATGGGTCTTTCTTTGGTGAAAGCTATTGCGGAAAATATGTTGTGCTGTTAAATAATAATAATATAAATGTTACAATATGTTAGCTTTGTATTGTGTAAATTTTTATATTTCAATTGGCAATGCCAAAAATATTTACTTCCAATTAAATTGATTGTGTCTCTAAAATATTTAGGTATCTCTATAATGGTATCTTCCTTGATTCGAATATTAATTATTAATTTAAATATTGTGAAAGAAATATTATGTAAAAGAATATTCTAATTATATTTACTGAAAATCAGGTTCTAATTTTTAAATGTTGTCTCGTATTCCAAAAAGTATTTTAATGGATTTCTCATATATTTGTCATTTTTATAGAACAATTTTCATGATGTATTAAATCTGACAATAAACTCATTTTATTCCATTCATAAAATAGTGATGTCCAATACCTAAACCTGTTATCGACATTATGAAAATGCCTCGATTTAATCGGGCACTTATGCTGTTGTTTTCAAAGGTGCTGTATATAATATTGACTTTTTCGTTCGATTATAGAATTCAAATATATTATAACTTGTTTAAGTATATTGCCAATAATAAATAAACTGCACCTTTGCCAGCATATTTCGAGGAGGTCTGCTTTCAAAGGTATTGATTGGTCGCGCCCGTAACCTTACCAAATCAAACTTAAATTAATTTTTGTATTATTTATAATGAATATACTAAATTTTCCGACGTGGACCAATGTAAACTAATGATTAAAAAACTTGTATAAATGTATTTAATCTGTCGTAACGTGTGTCCGTGTAGGTCTAATTTTCTGTTTAAAATATTGTAATCAGATATTGTATAAAATGTATAAACTCGTATGTAGAGATACTTGTTAGTCTCTGTACTAAGAGATAGCGGGTGAAATAACAAACGTCGCGTCATACCATCCGTCCGGCACTTGGCATTCCAGAATTTCCCTGTAACCCTGCTATCATATGAAATTCAAATTAAAAAATCTCACTATCTCTATGATGTCAGAGGCTGACTAAAAATAAATAGAAAAAAATACACGGAAATTGAATTACTTGACGGTGTTTATTATATACGTAAATAAATGTAAATTATTTAGACATGTCCTGCTTTACCAGTTATGAATAATGCCAAAATTGTTTAAAAAATTGTATTTATCGATTTTACGTATACTGCACGTTGCTTAGATTGGGAATACAGTTTATTACATTTTTTCGTTTGTAAGCGTTTTTTTATTATACTTGTCATATTTTAAGTTTTGAATAATGTATCTCTATAAGGCCTCTCGCAGACGACTATCAATACATGCATTCGTTCTTACAATAATTAACTTAGTTTCAACAAATTTGTGAAATTTAGGCAACAGTTTAAATAGCAATTCCAAAAAACGTTTGAGATAGGCCTTACTTATATCATTATTAGCGTTTATAGCAGGTATTAACTTGTATTCAGTTTTGTGAACTGTCTCGCTTATTATTTGTATTAATTTAAGGTCGATAAATATTATCTATATTAATATAAATAAATAAATTAATTATTCTTTTATGTCGTTAAAAGAGATTTTATTTTTCTATTCACGGAGCTTATTATTCATTTTGTAAAGTAATACTGTAAGATATAGTCAATGTGTAATTACTACTAGAAAGATTTAGGTCGCTTGAAAGTTTCTATGCAAATAAAATGTAAGAACTAATTGTGTATTTTTATGATATATGAGGTAGATGACACGTGGAACATCTTTGAGTATTCACGCAAGTCTTACTTAGTTATTAACAGTTATCGATATAATTCGATTAACACCAAAACAGAATGTCACATCACTATGAAAATACTTATCGCATTTTCATATAAAATTATGCGTTACTAGTACGAAGTTGCTTCGATTGTTTGCTGGCGTATCACATTTCAATAATTATTTTTACTAAACACATCGAAAGTTTACAATTCTACGTATTCTGTAACTAGGGTCGTGTACACGCACCGCTTTGTCACTTCAAGCAGTGTTCCACTTAAAACGAATTCACAGCCTTATAAACGTAATCAGGTACCCCATGGTTCTCCAGCTCTCTTCGTTCTCCGACAGTGTGATAAAGACCAGAGAGTTAGCTCTTTCATTCTCCGAGTTTGTTGGTTCATCCCGGACAAGTGTACTGTCTGCTTGGTACACAAACTTGGCCATTGAATATCTGGTCAGTAGGACACGTGAGAAACGTTCGCGTTCCACTCACGCAGAAATAGTACCGTTTACACTCAGTACCTTGTTGTACGAAGAATCCGTCTCGCTCGCATTTTTTTCCGCCGTTCTCGACGGTATCTCGCGGAGAAGTTCCGCATTCGACTTTTGAAATCTTCATGCACGTCCGACCGTCAAATATCTTCCCACCCTGGCACGTTAGCGTGGACAGGCGGTCCCCGTGCTCACAGTAAAAATATCTGAAAAGAAAACAATAAGATTTTGAGTTAAAAAAAAAGAAGAGGTACTTATGAAATTGATTGATTCTTGATTCTTTGATTGGTATACCTAATGATTAGTATAAAAATAATAATACCTTCTACATCCAGATTCAATTTCCGGATGATAGCCGTCTGCGAGTCCATTGCATGAATAGTCCTCCCGTTCGCAAAGGCCGGGTTGAGCAGCCACACATCTCTCGCCGTCGAACACTTGATCCACTGAACACGCGTAAATTGCCTTTACGCCACGGACGCACTCGTAGTATCCGCGACATCCAGTATCGGCAGCACGGTATCGACCGTCCGGACGTCCGAAGCACGACTCGCGTTCCAGACTCGGGCAGAGATACTGCGAGGCCGGTGTACATCTAGCACCGTCGTATACCTGCCCTGGAGGACAGGCAAGCGTCGTGCGAAGAGCACCCTCGCAGTGAAAGTAACGTGTACAGTTAGATGACAAATCCTGATACATGCCACTTGGAAGTCCTTGACACTCAGAAGCGAATACTGGTCCATCACATAAGAATTTAGTTGCTAACACACACTTGCTACCGTTGAACGCTAGGCCTGGTGCACACGAGCCTCGAGAAATCACCCGCTCGCGTCGACACTCGAACCAGGAGGCACAATCGCGCCAACTTCGGTGTATTCCGTTGTGTCGATTGAAGCACGGGCTTAAAGCCGGTGGTGGACAAATCGCGCGCGCTGCTGGTTCGCAAGCGCCATTAGAAAACAGTCTGCCTGGTTCGCAAACTCCTCGTCGTATTACTCTGTGTGACTCGCATACGAAGTACTCCCGACATCCAGCAGTCCGGTCTGGGTAGGCACCATCATTTGCATCTATGCACAGAGATGAACAGGCTTCATCCGAGCAGAAATCGGCGTCACCAGCAGGTAATGGAACAGCAGCGATACGGGCCGGTTGGCATGGTGAAGCACAGATGGAACCGCACGATTTAAGACTTCGTAACACACCGCCGCGACACTGAAGCATACGGCGACATTCGTGAGAAGCATCAGGGTAGTCACCGTCAGGTAAACCGGCGCATACCGGTTCGAAGCAAGTGCCCGCACCGCGAGTGCACGCTTGTCTCTCCACATCAAACCAGGCACGGGGAGGGCAGGCGTGCTCTACGGCTGTACCATTTTCGCAACGATAATAGTTTCGGCAAGCAGTTCCAGGGGATGAGTATGCCAAAGTTTCTGTTGCTATACATTCCCGCCGGGCGCAGGGACGTCTTCCGCGAGGCACGCACGCACCTTCAGCTTCACTAAAGACCCGCTCGGCTGGACACCAGTAGCGGCCGGTAACGGAACCACCGCTACATTTTACGTACTCTCTGCAATCTCTATCATAATCTGTGTAAAGACCATCCCTGAGGCATTCAAAAGCCTTAGCACCTGAAAATAAAATTAGATTCAATTAAAAATAGACCTACATTTTATTGTAATGAGACAGTTATTTTTAAGATTAATCATCCCGTAAAGGTAGTCAGACAGATTGTTTTGTATCGCGTCCTGTTATTTCCCACGAGATCATAAATAAAACCGGATATGAACGCTTACGGTTCATGCTGTTTTTTATTTAGAAAAGTATCAAATAGTGTGATACTCACTGACGATGTGTTTCACGACGACGAGCGCGCAGAGCGTGACGGTGGCCGCGCGAGAGGCAGCTGCGCTCACAGACATGTCGGCTGCGACTGCCGAAGTGCCGACCTAGTGCGGCGCGCTCTCGCCGTGCGGCCCGACACGCTACTCACCAGGGTTCCTTGACATTCGCACGCCCCCGTCTTAACTTGATCCCCTGCGGTGGCCCGGATGCAGCCTCCGAGTTAACAATCTAGACACGCCTTGTTTATCGAGAGCCGGGTGCTAAAGTGAAAATAAAATGACCAACGATGAAGCTCGTTAGCCGTGAACTTTGCCTTCTTATGTAACAACTGTGAGAATTATTGGATGAATGGCCAGAACTATGGCAAGGCACTTCTTAGCGCATGTAGTTGTGTACCTAAGTTTTTCTATCTTTTGTTTTTATTTTTATATATGCAACCAATCCTCATGTGATGTCACAGTAATAAACATTTAAAAAATTACATAAAAGATTTTATGACCTTATTCAACATTTTGTGCACAAGGTCTTCTTTAAGACATAATTTAATCATGTCTTCCATGTAGGTATATAATGAGATGAATCGCTATTCTGCCGTTGGACCCGTGGGAAATTATAATAAAAACGCGTTACAAAAAATCAACTTAGATCGTGTCGATACGTAATAAATACTTGGTAGTGAACCGGAATCTCTGAGAATCCGCATAGGCTTGAATCAAAGAATGAATCGTTATCGTCATGCATTTGAGGATAAGTATCACAAAATCACAATCCGCTGAATGGCATTGGACGATATTGACGTATCTTTAGAGGATAAAAAGGATGATAATTCACAGCCATTTTAGAAATCAGAACCAGTTTAGAAATTATGCAGGTACCTATTTAGGTAAATGCGCAGTATAATTATTATCATAATGCACATTCGGTGGCTTTGTGCGAAGATGGTAGAGTAGCGATTGCTATGTCAGAGGTTGCAGTCGTTGCAGGTTCGATTCCGGTTCAGTGGAATTACTTAACATATTGAATAGATTTGACACTTTCTTACTTACGCGTATGTCACACATTGGAATGAAACCACCTTTTACAGATTCCATCGCGATATATTTGGTATTATTTAGGTTTGACCCGACGTTTCTGTTAGTTTTTACCAGCCTTGGTCACCGTTTGACTGATGATGGTTGTTGTCATATAGTCTGAAGTGTAAATTATCTAAAGGGTAGTCTCAAACATTGGTTAAACTAAGCGATGCATTGGCACTCCTGTCATATTCCAGGATTTCCCTTCATCGCAATGGAGATTTTTGTTACATTTGGACTTCACAGAAAAAAGTATTTCAAATCATTGCTAGGGAAGCAAATTCAACAGTTTTTTTTACCAAATTAAATATTATTATCTTTTCGTTTCTAACATAAATGTTACAGGCTATATTAGTAATAAGAATGTGTGGAATGCGATCTTTGAGTATGATTATAGACACTCAGCGGTGGTCCGCCGCAGGGGGCAATCAACATTCCTCTAAGGGGCCTTACACCCTAAATAGTATTCTGAATGATATTTTTTAGTTCGACGTGGAAACACTCTAAACGTAGGTATGTTTACGTACCCGACCGCATACGACAACTGCATAGGCATGCAGCATAATAAGGGATTGAATATGATAATTAGTATTCATTGTTTTAACTCCTTGCGGATTTTCAATGGGGCCGTTTACGCATATCGAGGTTTAACAAGTAATGTAAAGAAAATTAAAGAAAAATTAACACGTGTAGATATTACAAATAAACGGATTGCAGGGCTGATATAATTTAACTCTATGGACAATATATGAGGTGTTGTGCATCACTTTTTGGTATGAATAAACTGTACCGTGGAAAAACCGCAATGAATTGAAACAATAAGCAATATTATCACATTCATATATATAACATGGTACGTTGTATCTATCTGCAGCTGCGGTCTGCGGTCGACTACAGAATCATACCTTAACGCTCTGCAATCGTGCTAACAATCTTTGTTCACTCACTAGCACCCGTAGCATAAAATTAGCCATATCTACGAATGAGCAATCATCAAGACCTACCTGTAGTGGGATGCCATATAATTAACCTAGACACAGTCCATATTCTTCGTATTTTTTTTTCTGTTTTACTTCTCTTGTTATTGCAATCTGTCTAGGCGACATTCAACAATACTTATTTGAAGATGGATGGTAGGTATGTGAGGTGCAGGTCCAATGACATGCCCTCTTAAAAGTCTATTGGTAAGTAACTTTAACTTTTCTTTTGTTTGTTTTAATCAGCAGATCATAAAGATACCTCTAATCTATTATAGCTGGCGCTTACTGACAGAGTGTTGTAGTTGAGACAGCGGTATCAGCCTGTGCTCAATTTTAGAGTTGGCTTTTCTCAACAAAGGCGTCAAACAAGATATTTTCCGTGAAGTGACTACCATCTGTGGATGTCATCTCCACAACCTACTAAGTACGTAATTTAAGCAGTTGTTCGACTTTTTAGGGGTCCAACTACCTGTAGCCTCTGGTAAACACATTTGCGACAGTACCTGCTAAGAATTTAGCCGTAGCCATAGATTTAGGTCAAAGCAAAGCTGGTCAAATGCTAATTCCGCATTTGAACTTATGATATAGTTCCGTGTTCCGTAATTAAAATTACCTCCGTTTCTCATAATATATATTTAAGAATTAATTGAATGCGGATGTATCAAAAACTTTTCTATGTGTAATATGTATTTTAAGGTTAAATAGCTTTTTTCATTGAAACCCGTAAATTTAACATACTTTAGATCAAACTTCGGTTAACAAGTTAATCGCTTTTCTAGCTACGTAGGTACCTACCTACCTACTTATTCAGTTTAATTCTTCTGTCGAACGAAGGCATTTTTAAGTTGCCATCGTGGTTTAGTGATTTTATTCACGGCACCACCGCTACTCACGGAGAGGGCCCGAGCATAGGTTTCGATTTACGGAAAGGATAACTACCTCTCCTTACTTAACTTATATTCGTTTACTTAAAATATGCTCATGTCTTTATAGCATCAAAAAGATCAATATATCGTTTTATTAACACATATTTCTATTATTTATACCTATGTAGGTACGTAGTCCATCGTAACTGCCCAATAGGAGGGTCTATGTACCCATCGCTTTTTTTTCAGATAGTGCTAATACTTACCTACTACTACTATTTAGTCCCGGTCGCATCCGTAGCCTTCACCACGAAGTCCGGAGTCCGTCGCTTTATCTCATCTACTTCACACGGTCTGGTGCATTTATGATGGTAAGTAAGCCCGCACGCATGTCATCCTTCACCTACCTACTGAGAATATCATACTTATAACAAAAATACTTACTGTTTTCCTATTCTGTTAAATAGTAGCACTGCCTATTAGTACTTTTTCGCCGGTTCTTTTCCTAATACAGTTTGTTTAACCGCAAAGTATGCCTGTATGAGTTCTTTACCTATTAGCTTTATAAAGGTAATTGCTTCGAGCATCCTTCAAATTCAATAAACATGGCCTCGATCTTTGTTCTGTATACCTACTTAAATATTATTTAATGTTGGTATACCTACACACAATCAATCGATTAGTCTATCGCAGTCCATTGTATCTACTCTATTTATATATATCATCTATGGTCCATAGCGTGACATAGACCTCTCCCAATGTTGGAAAGTTTGGAAAATATCGTCTACGTGTTTCTTCGTTTGTCTAATGAGATGGGGTGGTAATATTCTTTCACCGTCACCGCCCAGAAAATAATAAATAGGTAGATATATCCACTATGCTTTTGTAAGTACTTATAATGCACCGATATCTCCTTAATACAAGCAATCCGCGATTAGGTACTTCTAAAGCCATCAGACTTTGGTGTTCATGATTCGTTCTCCGTTCTCCGAGTTCTCCTACTTTTAAGAGAGCGACTAGATACTGTTCGAAATTCCTCAAGAGACTGTGAGTCTTCACAAGAGAGTGGGTTTGGGCTACCAAAATTTTTGTGGACCTAACCAACCCACCTGCAAGTAGCCTGAATGTTATCCCAGACTGTCTATAATTAATTTATTTCTATACTAACTAAATTCCTTCTGTCGTGTTGTGAGGTTAGGCGATCAATAAATAGACAAATTGATAATAATATATAATTAACATAAGTTTTACATGGCAAACACGTAGGTGCGTCCATGACGGCGCGTAGCAGAGGGCAAAGAGGACGAGGGTTGTCGTACGTCAAAACCATGCTATAGACGTATACTAATATTTACAATACCATCCAGGATTTGTTGTTCTAACAAATTGAGGAGGTAACCAACATCCAAAGTCTTCCATCAAAAATTTTACATTTTAAACTATGGAAGTGAGATTAGAAGTTCTCTGAAACTACCATGCAGTACTTATTTTCCTCAATTATCGCAATTTTTTCTATACACACATAATATATGTTAATAGGTTACCTTAATTAGTTAAGAGTGGAATTTTGGAGGTATTTCCTCAGTCGAATATCAAAGTGCGGGAAATTCCGCTATGCCATACCGTTTTCTACACCACCCTTGATAACTCAACCAAAACAGTGCCGTTGACACTCCACGATTGGTGCATTGTACCTATTGATTCATGCTTTAAAAAACATCTTGAGTCTAGAACAATGCTATAATCAATGAACATACTGAAAAATTATGACGCGACTGCTACGCAGGAGAAGCGAGTTCGATTCCTGCTCAGTGCAAATATTTGTATGCATGAATATGGCATATTTGCGTGGCATTTGTACAGGTTTGGCCGTGCCTCGGAGAGCACGTTAAGCCGTCGCTCGGTCCCAGTTGTCATACGAAAATATGACAGTCGTTGCGGGTAGTCCAAAAAGTTTATCAACTGATACCGGATTCCGAGGTGACAGCTCCGAACCTAGAGATTACCGAGATTGACGCAAGAATGATGATGATGATTGTAGGTACGGTACCACCAGGGGTATGGCCAGGGGTACCGTGGGTCTGAAGGGGTATAATCCAGCTCTAGAGCCATTTACGTCTTTACAATATCGTCAATTTAATTTGTGTCTGATGTGGACATCCGTATTTTATCAGCAGATAAGTTGGTACCTATTTTCGTTGTTCAAACATATTTGTGATGTTAATTTGCATGTCTGATCTATTTAAATTTAATTAGAGCCTTAACGCGCATTGTTATTTTTTATTTTCAGCCATTCTTGCTTCATACAAGCGCGTAAACGAATCGCACTTACACATTTTTTTATGCCGCGTCTACATTTACGTAACATTTTACCGTGATCGTGTCAGAAATGTGTGTCCGTCGCGTATTCAGCAGCGTTGTAACTGATCTTAAATGCAACACACTAGTTCGTGTGCTCATGTGCCACAAGTTGTTATGTCCGCACTCAACGTCATGTCTTGATGTCACGCTGTCCGGTCCGCTGCTCATGTCACAAATCTGGACCTACCTATGTGTATACTGTAACACAGCAATCTGTTTTCCACTTTCTGCATTGTTTAAGTACCAACCTACCTATAAGGGCAGCGATATATACCTAAATACATATACTATATACCTCTCGAGGATAAACAAATAGATATTTTATATAAAGCTTTATAATCTACGTGCTCGGGAAAACCTAAATACCTACCTTCTCGTGTTATATGGCAGGTCAATGTTTGGTAAAAATCAGTCGTTGGACATTGTTTGTTTTGAAATTCCTAGGGTTTTTCAAAACTTTGTTTTTGTTCAAGAAACAAATCTAGCTCGTACAGTGTGTACAATTAGTAGTGAAAATTCATAGAGAATTATTGTAAGATAGAGAATCTCATATTAATAAAATACTGTCTTAACTCCACCCCTGCAACTAATTCAACTCGTGATTTTTCAAACTCGTCAGTTAGAAGGTAATGAGTGCCTTTTTCGTGTCAATGGCTTTCATGACTAAAGAAGGATAGGGCAAGGAAAAGGAGTTGACAGTCTCTAGTCTCTGTGACAGAACTGGAGACGCGGGTTTGATCCCCGCTCAATGACCTACTTGCGCACTAAATGAATGCTAATGAACTAGTCAACAATGGTTTCCAATAAATTTATCATAGTGTCATAAATCAAATTGATTTATTATAACAAATCATCTAAGATAACACGATCAGTGATAAAGTATCCTGCTCTAGGTGTTACATGATGTTGCGGAGGCGACTAGGACGTCGGAGGTCTAAGATTGGCCTCCGTTTTCCATGAGCCCGGCCTAGGGGTGATAGGTGCAGTTGCCTATCACCCTAGCACTAAATGTTAATGTATTAGGCTAGTATTAGGATAGTACCTACATTAATACATCCTTAGAACTACGCAACGGATTTTGATGCGGTTTGTTTCCATAAATAGAATGGTTAAAGAGGAAGGTTTATATGTATATAACATCATGCTACGACTAACAGGTGCCTAGCAGGAATGAAAAATGTTACAAAAACGGGGTGACGCAGACGAAGGCGCGCGGGTCAGCTAGTGATGTAATAAATTAACACGACACGTGTAGAACCTACCTATATAGTTTATTAATATATACCAATGTTGTTGGTCTGTATTAAAAATTTCAATTCTCAAGCGTCATTCACCCAATATACATGGTGTTAGGGAAACACACCCACTTGAAACGAAACTAATTTTTTTTTTAAGGCGCGTTATAAATTTTCTGCAGCACATTTATTGAGATAGGAAAAAGTAATTGAATTTAGGACACCGTTACCAACACCTCTCTTAACAAAATTGATTGAAAATTCACCATTGGCGACAATTTTCATATGACACCTCTATATAGGTTAGGGAAACGCTCCCGAAACCGAAGGCCCCTGGTACGGTACACTTATATAGGTACTGGATTAAAAAAATACGATTTAGGAATTCTTTAAGTTTTTTCTTATTTTTTTCAATTTATTATTTACACCATTTAACTAGCGTTATTCACTGTCCATCGTGTTTGTAATGCTAAATGAAATATCGTTTCCCATTATAGCTCATTTTTTTTTGTAGTGAAAAAGTTTTTATGAAATTATAGTTTCATGTAGCTTTACTGATATGGAGAGTAAATAATGCTCATTAAACGGTATAAAAAATTACAAATCGTATTTTTCATGCCAATATGTAGGGTAAGCTATCGAAATATCGAATTTCTGTTACCCGAATCTTAAAACCCCGAAAACGGTTGGTAGAACTTTTAAAAGACAGATGTAATGAATGACAACTTTCTATAATTCCGTTTTTCATTTCCCAGATGAATCAATTTCCAGGTGCACTAAAACCAAATTTTCAAATAGTATTTTTTTGTTTTCCATAGTGTCATAATCCAAATATAAGTAGTTATACCAGATTCTCAGAATATTTTTTTTTGTTTCCCATCGTACCATTTTCCAAATAAACTATTACCAAATTTTCATAATCTTTTTATTTGGTTCCCATACAATCGTTTTCCATCTAAACTATATACAGGTATAGTAAAACTCAGTAAATTTATACGATTCATTTATTAGGTTGGTACCTACAGCAAGTAATTTAGAAATATTAGTTGCCTATTACAAATATGTTTAAGTGTCAAATTCGACTCAGCAGGTTAGGTTAGGTTAGAACTGCGACCCCCGCATGAGCCGAGCGAGCGAAGCGAGCGTGCCGCGGCAGCGGCCGGCGAGTGCTAGAAAAATTCGAATCAGTAGGTTAGGTTAGGTTAGAACTGCCAGAACCGACTCGCTATTGTTTTACTTGCCCATTACAGTCAGGTTAAGGTTAAGTACCTACCTTGTAATTTTTCCATTGGATTCATTTTAAAAAATCTGGATATTGTTTGTCTGGATATCAATAAACTGCATTTCAAAAATTTGTGTTTTAAAAATTCGGCTTTCGTGCATATGGATTACGGTCATCTGGATTTTGTGCATTTAGATTTCGTGTGTCTGGAATTCGTTCGTCTGGATTATAAAACGTCGTACAAATGAATAAATAGGAAAATGAAATTCGTAGTTGCGATTATATGGCAAATAAAACTTTGGAATTAAGAAAACCGGGATTATGAATAAATGGCCAAACGTTTTCTGGATTATGATATTCGGAATATTAAAATTCGGGATTAAGATAGGTAACCCAATATGTAGTCCTGGAGTAACCTTGTGTCACAGGGTTGAGGGCGTTTCACTAACACCCCGTATAGTCAGTGTTCATTCTTTCTACTTACATGCCCGAGCCGCGAAACCACTTCAGCGTACCATTTTAAACTAATGTCACTACATCCTCTTTTAAGCAACACCGCTCTGAACATAAATGTTGAACATCATATTAATGAAATAAATAAGATGGTCGAGTTAACGCGGATCTTGTGTCTAATTATATTACCGTGTGGACCGCTATTCCGCACTCGCTGCTGTTGCTTCATTCGTCACACTGAACAAAGTGTTTGCTGCAAACTTTTTGTTATTACCTAGTTGACTGGAAGCGTACTTAACTAAAATATGCTTGTCATCGTCATCATTCTAGCCATAGAACCTCCACTACTGTTCACACGCTTCCTCCATAGACCTCCATCTTATGGGGGGGGGGGGGAGGTTTGGACCGTGACTCCGTCACGCTGGTAGTGGTTCAATGCGGGTTGGCAGATCACCAGAGGTTCGTTTGTTGATCAGCAAAGGGCACCACGAGTAGGTGAGGTTGGTGGTGG
The DNA here is from genome assembly GCA_963691645.1 of Pelosia muscerda. Lineage (NCBI taxonomy): Eukaryota > Metazoa > Arthropoda > Insecta > Lepidoptera > Erebidae > Pelosia > Pelosia muscerda. The sequence goes on from OY829100.1 coordinate 15,997,272, forward strand.
AAGGAACCCCTTACCTTAAAATACGTATGAAATTGTATTAAGATTTGTACACTTTCTGGGTGTATTTCATATATATATATATATATATATATATATATATATATATATATATATATATATATATATCTATTAAACGTGAATCTTTATTTAAATTCTATATTTAGTAAAAATAAATGTTCTATTTAAATAAAATAGTACATTTTATTTGAACTAGAAGTTTTGAACGAAATTTTGCGTCCAACTGCAACAGTCTCGTTCTGACAATGTGTGGTGGAATTCGATATATATTTCAGTGTATAACGCGGTACGGTCAGCATATTGTTTATTTAATTATTAAAACACTCAGCACTCTTGAAATGACTTAGTGAAGTAAATACTATCAAAGGAGAATAGGAAGCGATAACCTTATTGGTAGCTTTTGTTAGTATTGGTCAGCTGTAAATTGTTTGCCAAGTCAGTTCTATCTTAAGATATCTAAGTTTACAATACTAACAGAAGTTATCCGGGTTAAAACTTGTAAAAGTTCAAGGTCTTTTGATTACAATTTTTATTTATCGAATCCTATCTCCGGGTTCCACCTCATCAATTACTTACTTTTTTAAACTTACGTCTATCTCCCTTCGGAGTGGAAAGAGACAACTGCCCACCACTTACTTCTTCTATGCTTTCCTAATTCAATCGAGCTTCCTCTATCAGTAATCTGGAAGTGCTTATGAATTATTAGATTATACAAGACACTCTTTCGCACCCCGGCAGACCCGGGGCCATCTTTTTGAGATGAGCCCCTTCCCCTTATGTGAGAACCATGGTGTTCCTATCGAGTCCCCGAATATGGGGAGACGCACTTTGCACCGCCGCCGCGGCCTGCTTCTACTAGGGTGCAGGTGACTCCACCCGTCACCCCTAGATCCGCGCTCATGGAGGACGGAGGTCATTCTGCGACCTCCAACGCCCGAGTTACCTCCGCTCATCGCGGGCTGTGTGGGCACGGAGTCTTCTCTGGACCCATTCCACCGCCTCCTTTTCGAGCATTACTTGTTCGCAGAAGGAGACGACGGCTACCCAAATACTCGCGCATCGTACCATAGCGGTGAGTAAGATGGCGAGTCAGACAACACCCACTCTAGGGCCGCCACTAGGACCCGCCACGGCGTCTCCCACGCCGGGTATTCGATCAGCGTGTGAGTCCTCGAGTCCTTGGTCGCATGACAGTGATGGCACTCGGACGTTGACCTCTTCAGGATCCGACGCAGGTATTTCAATGGTGAGGTATTCTCTGGCATACTCCGGCTCACCCAGGGCCAGCAGAGGCCCTCTCGGGTGTGGAACTACGGTGTCCACATCTTTCGCCGGATGGGGAGGAGCGCACATCACGCTGCCGAATAATAAAGAGAATACTTCACTAAGCGATTGTACAGTACAGGTGTTTTCGTCAGTAGAACGTCACTTTGTCTAGAGCTCCTTGTCCTTTTAAAGCGGGATTAAATATTTTTCTCTTAAGGAATGTGCGACAGACGCAACTAGCACGCGATCAAAATATACCCAGTAAATAGTTTAGGCACTAATTTTGTGGATCCGGTGTGTTCTTGCGTTTACTAATTTTGTGTTTGCTTAAAATATTTTGAAGGTCATCAAGTAGTTCCAAAAAACTTACGTAACTGTTAACTTGACATTTGGTAAAACCACAGCACGTTGTTCGTTCTACAGCTTTAAGAGTGCCCGGGATATAGTTCCTTTCATACTCCACAGTGCGCGCCGTTTCAGGTCGTGCATCACCACAGATAACTCCCCAGCTAGAGCCGGTTAGGGAGGTTATGTCAAACTCGAACCGACTAAAACGCACGCCATAGTAGCTAACATATCCCTCGTATCCCGGCAGACCCGGAGCCCTCTCTTTTGAGATGAACCCCTTCGGGTGTAGTGACCACAATGTCCCCGTCTAGCCCCTGGGTCATGGCCCACCCGTCACCCCCAGGCCCGATTATCGTCATATACTGCAAACCTGCTTAATTAGAAAACGCGTAGGTATCTGCTTGACACAAAACATTACAGAAAGAAGTTAAAACGTCATAACTTTGTTATTTTAACAACTACTACTTCCATTTCTAAACTCAAATCGTTGAATTAAATATAGGTTGTATGTTCTATAAAGTAATACTTTTGATTTTATGTCATCCTTGCTTATTTGGTCGCAGGGACAAAGGAAATCTGAAATTTCAAATTGGCAACGTTCGTCAGATACACGGACTCTTCTAATGCTGGTTAAGTTGATTTGCAGTATCCCCGACATTATGAAGTCCTGATTAGGATGCACCAAAATCTTTCATATTTGGCATTAGGTGCTTTCTATTAAAATTAAAATTCATGATGATTCATACATACATACATACATACATACATACATACATACATACATACATACATACATACATACATACATACATACATACATACATACATACATACATACATACATACATACATACATACATACATACATACATACATACATACATACATACATACATACATACATACATACATACATACATACATACATACATACATACATACATACATACATACATACATACATACATACATACATACATACATACATACATACATACATACATACATACATACATACATACATACATACATACATACATACATACATACATACATACATACATACATACATACATACATACATACATACATACATACATACATACATACATACATACATACATACATACATACATACATACATACATACATACATACATACATACATACATACATACATACATACATACATACATACATACATACATACATACATACATACATACATACATACATACATACATACATACATACATACATACATACATACATACATACATACATACATACATACATACATACATACATACATACATACATACATACATACATACATACATACATACATACATACATACATACATACATACATACATACATACATACATACATACATACATACATACATACATACATACATACATACATACATACATACATACATACATACATACATACATACATACATACATACATACATACATACATACATACATACATACATACATACATACATACATACATACATACATACATACATACATACATACATACATACATACATACATACATACATACATACATACATACATACATACATACATACATACATACATACATACATACATACATACATACATACATACATACATACATACATACATACATACATACATACATACATACATACATACATACATACATACATACATACATACATACATACATACATACATACATACATACATACATACATACATACATACATACATACATACATACATACATACATACATACATACATACATACATACATACATACATACATACATACATACATACATACATACATACATACATACATACATACATACATACATACATACATACATACATACATACATACATACATACATACATACATACATACATACATACATACATACATACATACATACATACATACATACATACATACATACATACATACATACATACATACATACATACATACATACATACATACATACATACATACATACATACATACATACATACATACATACATACATACATACATACATACATACATACATACATACATACATACATACATACATACATACATACATACATACATACATACATACATACATACATACATACATACATACATACATACATACATACATACATACATACATACATACATACATACATACATACATACATACATACATACATACATACATACATACATACATACATACATACATACATACATACATACATACATACATACATACATACATACATACATACATACATACATACATACATACATACATACATACATACATACATACATACATACATACATACATACATACATACATACATACATACATACATACATACATACATACATACATACATACATACATACATACATACATACATACATACATACATACATACATACATACATACATACATACATACATACATACATACATACATACATACATACATACATACATACATACATACATACATACATACATACATACATACATACATACATACATACATACATACATACATATATACATACATACATATGCTCACGCCCGTAATCCCCGAATGGGTAGGCAGAGGTGTATTAAACACCCACATTTCGCCAACTATGATTTTCGGTCCCACGTAATAGAGCGCGAGCCTATTGCCGCCAATCGGGCACTTTGTAACAAATGAGTATTCCGAAAATAAATTTCTAACCGAAAATGTTGCAGCTAAATAAATTTGGAAAGCAAAATTTACCCGATTCCTAGCTATGCGTGTAAATCGCAAGGAAATTAATTACGTGCTTAGCCGCACAAGCACTATCAATTAACGTCTTGGAGAGTATCAGACCATTCATGAAGATTCAATTAATTTAATTAAAATTCATGATTTCAATTTATGGCCGCAGGCCCTAGGTCTGAACCCTGAGAGATTCCTTGATTGTTACTTAACATTTGTAGTTGCAGGATGGTTTGGACCTCAAGAATATTTGTAGGACCGTTTACATCCGTAAGTAGTACTCGTTTCAGAATATTTGAAGTTTACTCCTCGACATTTTAATGTTATTCAAACGTCATTGGGTAGGTTGTTGATCGCGGCTATTATAATGTACAAGAAAATGAGAAAAATAATAAATGTGTATAATACCTGTTACTACCGGATCTCACAACAACAATTACTATTTTCGGAATGTGCTGGTCATTAGTTTTGCCGGTGGTAGGCGCAAGGTCAGGGTTGATGGAACTGTTACTTATTTTTATTATTATTTATAGTATAATACTAGTTGACGCTTGCGGCTCTACCCGGGTGTCGGTTATCGAATCTACTAATTGTTGACCATTGTCAAACTACGGAGATTACAAAAACTATCATTGAATTTTCGGCTTTAGCAACATAAACTTCACAATTACCTAAATGAAAATCAGAGTTTATTACCTAGTTTCATTCGCTCTACACGATGCCCTAGTTTTACACTTGAACAGCTGTAGTAATGTCAAATTCAATGACAATTTTTGTAACATTAGTGGTTTGATAATGGTTGACAATTAGTAGAATCGGACCCACTTCTATATAATTATTTACGATCAAACATGAGGTAGCTTTTGACACCTTTTTAATAAAAAAAATGTATCCAAATCTGTTCAGTAGTTTTACGTCCATCACAAATAAAGAGACAAGAAAATGGAAACTTTCTTTTGAGCTTTTTATACCACTTATGGAAATTGGTTACCGTGGTCTATGGACGTGTGCAATACTAGGGGCGTCACACTCGTGCTGCCGACCTTGGAGAAACCTTCTAATGTCATTCAAGAAGAACCCCATATTGTAGTCGCTTGGGAAAAACGCAGCATGTAATTCATTCATTAAACTAACAACTCAAGTATATTTTTTAAATATTGCGCATGTACCTACAAACTATACAACTTATTCACTATTTTATAATATATCTAGATAAATTAAACATTTAATATTACATCCGTTCACGTTTAGTTATGATAATGTGACAAATATGTAAATAAACAGTAGACTTGTAATTTGTCGTAAATTGTGAATTTGATTATATTAGCATGTATCTTTTTGGGTTATTGTACCTTTTTTTATCGTGCGCAGAATCTCCCACGAATACCACCTCCGCTAAATTCGGTGGAGGTGATTATGTCGGACTCGAACCGACTAAAACACACGCCGTCCGTCCGCATGTTACATACTATATTTGTAAGGAGTTTCCGTTACTGAAACTACTAGTATTCCCCCTAACCCCTCCAGCATTCTCTGCTCAGTTGTGGTCGGTTTTCTAGTCTAACTAAGATGCAGCTGAAATTCGATATTTTTAGTGAAGTGATTGCCATCGGACCTCCACAACCAATTCGCAATATTGAAGTTCTATCTGACCCCTCCAACTGAACTAAATTGCTTGTGATAGGATTGGGTTCACGTCGGTAGTGTCATGGCCAGGATTCAAAGTCGGGACCTGTCGATCTTAAGGCCAACTCCTTATCCACTAAACTATGGACGCTTCGGGCAACCGAAGGCTCGTAGACGACGTGTATTTACAGAATTAAAAATAATACCTACTATGTAGTTTTAGTTAGTACGAGTTCTATGCTGAGAACTATGCTCCATGCTTTATGTCATCTTAGTATGCTATGTGAATCCCATTAGATTTCGAAGTATCACTATAGTACAAGGGTACGTTTGTTTGCAAACTCCTTATGATACCTACATATCTACATACAGACATATATACATACATACATAATCAATCAAAATACTTTCATTAAATTTTTGCTAAGTCTAATTATGCCTATCTAAAATAAGTTTTGTATAACGTGATTTATTTTGCCGATACATTATTTCCGTAGCGCAACGGAGCCGGATATATTTGACGTCAACAACATTAAAAAGTATTAGTAAAACAGCGAACATTGAACGGGAACAAATATGTTGTAGGTAGTAGAACTTTGTTCTTTGAAAGAAGTTAAACCGTGATAAACAAAAGATTACCCACTTAATTAAGTGTTAGCCCGAACTTAAGTCGTACGAACTTAGGTCTTTACATATGAAATTGCTGAATCTTTACATTTTGATGATAAATTTTGTACTTACCTATTACTTTTTTACAGCTGTCATTCTTCAAAAATGTTACAAAAGTTGCTGTTTGCTTAATGTTGTCTGTCTCATTCATACACAAAAAAACATAAAATTTGGATTTTTCATTATTACAAAAATGCAAAAATGTTAGTACTGAAAATTGGGTCTGAAAATCGAGACCCTAGACTTTGAAGTGCAAAATTTGATTGCAACAGGTCAACAACATTCATCAGATTGTAAAGATAACTCAAGTTCATATTCACTATAGGTAGGTATTATTGACACGCATGATCAGTTGAATAATTTACAGGTAATAAGTAGGTATAGGTACTAAGAACATTCTGTAATCAGGTTTAGATCTTGTATTTAATTATAAAAGCAATCATCGTGAAACTACATAATTATATACTACACTATTTCGCATATAGTAATAATAAACATAAAACAAGTCATACGTACATCGGAAGGTGTATCGTAGTGTGTATCTCAACCATCTTTAATGAATCCGATAATGCAAAATTATTGTTGTGTTCTTATGATGAATGAGCTAGGAATCCTTACCATGCCAATGACGTCATTTAGAATGATAAACGACGACGATGATAAGACGTCATTTAGAATGAATGATAAACGTAGTGAACTAGGGCAGTAAAATGTTCTATGTTCTATCTAAAATGTTTTTCTTAGTTTTTTTTAACACGAATACTTGAAAGGTAAGATATGCTTCAAACTAAGACACCGCTACGAGACTCGACTGAGAAGGTTTTTTCTATCCGGGTGCACCAATCTATAGAATTACAAGTGAGATTTCTGACCGACCGGACAATGTGAACTGTCTCGTTCCTTATATCTTTAGAAGGGGCCGAACCGGACCTGGTTATTAACAAAAGTGTAACTAAGTACTTCAATGTAGAAATATCAACAACGCTTTCAATTAACTTTGTATTGTCAGATAATATTGTGATCTAAATAAGAGTTCTGCAAGAAATTTCTTGTGGTGTTCCACAGGGTACGGTGCGAGGACCACTCTACACGAGCAAATGCAAAATAATATGCCATACAATTACGATATAGATTCTGATTCTGATGAGCTCTTCCAATTAGTCCAAAAGGTGGAACTAATTGGAAGAGCTCACACGTGTAGGGCTTGAATGTCACCCGCATACGGTGCAGAATATTCCATTAAGAACCAAGTGGTTGAGTAAGTCTTTCTTTTGCCGCAATAGTAAGTCTTGGAATGCCTTACCAGCTCACGTGTTTCGTTCTTTCTACAGTCCCAGGTCCTTTAAGCGGGCGTGAACAAGCATCTGATGAGGCCGTCAAGCTGAGCCACCATTGTAACACTGTACTAGTATGTAATGGTGACCCTCTCTCCTGAGACTTAGCCTACAAGTTACTGTCAGGCGAGGTGAAGTCAAATTGACGTGTCCCAGATAAAAAAGTGTGTAGGCATAATTTAATATTTTATAGGTAGATAGGTATACCATTATTAATTATTATATCCTTCAAAAAGATTATCTTTCTTAAAACTTATGTAATAACATACATATTATCTTGATTTATTTCACACATTTCAATTTTAGTATACATTCATGTATAGTTATTTCATTTCCTATATGGTGGGAAACTGATAATTTCAATATTTAAATTCAAATTACTACAATACATTAGGTACTAAAATTAAAGGATATTATCGGATATGTCATAAAATTTTTAATATATAGTTTACCAGCATACCATTTAAACTGTGTAGGCATGATTATACTGGCATGAATCGGCGGAATCGACTCTACGAATATTATATAAAGTTCAAAGATTCCTTCGATTCCGATGATTACAACGAAATATTTCAAAGTTCCAAATGACCTTAGCTCGTGAACGGAGATAGATTTATTAAAAAATGTGCCTGTAATCAATGTCAAAATGTCGGCTGGAAAACGAAAATAGTTCGACTAGAAAATGCGGAGCCCGGACTCCGAATGCGACTTTGGATGCAACCGGGATTAATGCACAGATTATGATAACTAAAATTTAGCAATTTTTATACATTGTAAAGCTAAAGTTGTAGCGGAAAACCCTGATGTTCGCCCGCATAGAGACCGAAGATCGTTGACTTTGAAATATCGTATTACTAGGATATATTTTATGATGAAATGTTAATGTGGGTATGTATTATAATACTTATGGGTATGTATTAATTTATGCTTATACTTAGTATTAATTTAAGATACTACATTAATTTGTTACACCTCACCAAAATACGTGAATACACAAAAATCTGAAAGTAAGTACGGAGAATAGCTGAATTTTTGTAGCTTTTTCAATTCAAACAACAACTACTTATATGATGATGAAGAATGATCACAACTTAGCTCGTGCCTTAACCATTAATTTAATTCTTCTTTAAAGTCCAATGTCCTGTAGATACTTAGGGTGTTCTTTTTTATCATAATCATGATAAATACACTAGTTTCCAAATATAGTTTTTAGAGTAGGTATAAATTAATGTGTTGGCTATTATTTTGTCCTTTTACGTAACAACGCTTACTGTGTTATTTTTTTTAATTTACTGGCTTGCTTGTATGCCCCAAGGGTCGACATTTGGACCTTACTTATTTTAATTTCCCTTTGGAAGTAATACTACTAACGTTGTGCTGTGTGCTAACAAGTAGATTGAGCATTTATACCAATTGTTTAAATTATTGCTTCCATTCCCTGAACCCAGAATGGATAGTCAAGGATATGTTAGATACATTACACTTGCTACATTTTCATAATGACCCCTAATATTCATAATATTTTTATTGGTCAAGAAAAAGGCTTCATGCCATGCAAGTTATAAATAGCACGAAAATATTCTTAATAATAAATAAACGAAGTTGTATAGTAACCACAGAATGCCTTGTGCGTACATTCTGCGGTAAGAAATAAAATATTTGTTATAGTTTTTAGAGTAGGTACATTGATGTTTCAGTCCAATAGTGATGTACACTCGTTAAATACCACAAACAAGTATAAATTGTATGCTAGTTTATGATTCATATGTGAGACCTTCGCATCCGGATCTATTATAAAATACCAGTTGACATATTGGGCTAACCATATTTATTTTAAATTAACATTTAAAAAGACCATTTTCGGAAATGTACGATTCCTAGATTCCTGTTATTATTTTCTTTAGGGAAGATGAAATTCTCATTCCGTGAATAGGTTCCTTAATCCGATAGGAAAATAGTATTAAACATTAACGCCATTAGATGCATGTAATAGATAGATAGATAGAAAATCTTTATTGTACACCAAAAAATGTAAAGTTACAGTAAAGAGAAAACATACCTATATAAATACGCAAATATTGTATTTACAATGGGCGGCCTTATCGCTAGTAGCGATGTGATTTGCATGGGTTTAGTTAAATAGTACACCGTCGTTCAAGACAAATCTCATGTCACAACAGCAGTTGGGCGTATCTCACGAGATTTGGCATTTTGTCGAAGATTATTGGTAGGGATGGAAGTGAGAAAATACATTTTATGCGAATGAGTACTACTTTTCTGGTCGCACTGTAGGTAGTGTAAAAAAACTTAAGTTTCTGGCCTCTATTTCTATCATACGAAGGAACTTACTTCGGGTTTCATATCTGGAAAATACCAAACCACACGATGGTTTTTATAAATGAAGTCTTAAAAATCATCTAATAATCGCAATTCAAACTAATTATAAATGTATTGTGGGAATAACATGTAGTGAGTAAATACTTCATACGTGTCACAAACACAAACGATTCACTTACGATAGGTACTAAATCTCATATATTTAAGTTATTATTATCCATGTGGGCACGGAGAAAGGATAATTACTCCATCGCATTAAAAGGTAGACAATATCACTGCGAGAGAAGGAAAACTCTATACCAACCCGTCTAGGTTAGCCAAAGCCTCCCAACATTGTGGGAGACCTATGTTCAGAAGCACTACCATGAACTCCTATCGTATTCGTAATGTAAAGGTTTCGAGAGAATGGAGCATTGTGATTGGCAGTCTGCCTCTTGTGAACCTGTGTGCGTGCGTAGCCCGCCAATCGTAATGCTCCGTTCTGTCGATACCTTTACATTACGAATTCGATAGGATTTCATGCTAAGGCTACAGCACTGCAATAGGTAAATTTATTGATTGATTGAGTTACTTATGGAGGGAACACTGAAACAGAAACATCTTGGCAGTCCTGTAGGTTTGTGTATGCTATACGTATTATCAATGTGAAAGTTTGGGAGGATCATTGGATGTGTTTGTGGATGAATGTTATTCTTTCATGCAAAAACGACAGAACTATTCTAGATAAAATTCTTGATTAGATAAAGACCGATGTTCGTCTTGCAACCGGAACCGGAGAGTAAACTGTTGGACTTACAACCAAATCCGTCTTATTTTTGTTAAAAGGCCAACACTTTTACATTGACTTAAGTTAATCGTTTTAATACCTATTTATATCATTACAAATATTTCAGTAGATCCGGTTGGTGCCATTCATTGACCATCAGTATGTAATTTAGACGTAGAATAATTGCAGAAAAAGCGTACATTTCAAACTAAAAATTATGTTTCTTATACTAGTAGCAAATGAAAATGAGAAGAAATATAAAAAGATAAAGAACTTAATACATATGTACAATTAACCAAAAAGATCCGGTACCACATTTGTATTATATGACAAAGTGGTACCGTATCTCTTTTGTTGGTTGTATATCTAAGCAGTGTATCTTTTTTTGTACATAACACAGTTTTTCTAGGTTCTTTGTAGTTATAGCAACTATCGAAGCAATTAACATTTTAACTGTTAACATAATATACAAATGTTAGGTAGTTTTTGGCGCCTTAACGTTAGTAGAAGATTTTGCAATTAGGTTATAATTTTTTTATGAATATTTATTTTAATTGTAATCACATTTTATATGTGACTGTGTAAATGTTGTTTACCTATCCATTTATGCAATTTATTTAACTGCCATATCCGGTTTCATACATTGTATGTAAACATAGTACGAGTACATATTAAATAAACGATCATCAACTTTATAATCGATTTGGCTAATGGTATTTCCTTTGATAATTTAATCAAAGGGTATTGGTAATAACTAGCGATTTAAGTTCTAACAACATAAATGTTGGCAGCCGTAATAATAGTCCACTTAATAATTATTGTATGGAATTCTATATTCAGATTAAACACATATAAACTTTTTGCTATACATGTAGCTCCAAAAAAAAATACAAAACATGTAACAGTAGAACTTAAGTCTAAAGTAATTGTAGGTACAATTGGCGACCATCCTCGTAATTTGAGATCTCTTCCAGGCAGCCATTCGTCTATGCGGCTGAACCTCGATATTTTCCGTGAAACGACTGCCATCGGACTTCCACAACCAAATTAGCGATATCGAAGTTTTGTAGTTAATTGCCTTAAAGTCCTTAATTCAATGAAAAATACTTCTTTATATCATTTTATTCATTCCAAATGGTGCCATTTAATTTCGGAATTTAAAACTATTAACCAGGATAGGGACACCGATTTTACTAATTGTCAAACTACGAGTACAGATATTGCAAAAGCCCCATTAATTTTTGACATTACTGCTATGCTATTAAATTCTAAAATTAAGCAAGGAGTCTTTTTCATTTCATTTTGAATTATAATACTATGTATGTAAACCCAAAAATTAAATAGCAGTTTTTGTAACCCCAGTGGTTTGACAATGGTTAACAATTAGTAGAATTAGAATCCCAATCCTGCTTTATAGTAATTTTCTACATAAAGAAATCAAGTAAAACTAAAAATAGCTGTAACTAAACTAGACAAGTGAATAAATCGGTATTCGCATAGAATTGTTGACATTGGAGTCAGTCAGACTGACAAAGTGTCTTACGGCAGCCATGAATATTTATTGGAACAATTAATATCAACCGTTCAATAACAGCTCATTGCGGACTAGTTGCATGAATGAATTGCTGTATCTTTGCTATGAACTTGAACTTTATAAATAATTTCCTGGGAGTTGTACCTTGAGCGTAAACATTAGATGATTTGTTTAGAAACAATGTCTTATTGCCAGCATCTTCCTTATGATTAGATTTATGAAAGGGAAAACTTCTTAACCCTCTACTTCATATGAGCCCATATATGGTATGGCGATTTTATTGTTGTTTTATTTCCAAACAAATACTAATTAAGTCATTCCACATTGTTAAATCCATGTAATGGTTAAGTAGCAATAACAAAAAGCACTAAGCTGGTCTATGGTTTGATGACATTTCGAAAAAACGTTACTTTTGCGCGGGTAGTCAGTGAAACAAAAGACGACTGTCTGAGGGACATTTTTGAGCATCAAAAACAAAATCGAAACATAAGTATTTATAAAACGTATAATTTTATTTATAAAGTCAATACTTCCTTCTTTACCTATAAACAATTATTTTCTCACTTTTTAAATATTTACTATGGTTTTCATCCACTTTTATGTCAATACCATATATGGGCTCATATGCAGTACGACGAAAATACGTTTGGACATATATGGTATCGTATGCAGTCAAACAAAAAAAATCAAAGTAGAAAGGGAACATTTCATACTCGTAATATCTAATACAAACAGGAGTAATGTAATATTTTTATATTATTAGTCGTGGAATGTAACGAGAAGATTTCTTTTATCATTGTAGCATAGAAAAACTTTGCATTTTGAACATTTAGTGTATGTCTTCATAGAACATACGCGTTTTTTCAACCACATAGGCCAATGTCCAATATTGTCTGAAATGTCGCATGAGAGCGCTCCTGAAGATGCCTCGTGTAGAGGCGAAACACGTAGTGTCGAGGTTTCTCCTTCGCACTTGCGGAATATTGCACAATAAATTACAACATCTCTACTCTGGCAAGAAGTATTTTACCTGCTTTGAAGAGGGCGGTTTGACATTCCAATATATATTGTTATCGTTGTAGTGTTGAACCGTGGGTGAGTGGTGGACCCCCTCCCTCCCCCAATATATATATTAAAAAAAATATCATTTTACTCCTGTTTGTCTGATATATTACGAGTATGTAATGCTCCTTTTCTACTTTGTTATTTTTTTGTTTGACTGCATACGATACCATTTATGACCGAGCGAGTTTTTGTCTAAGTGCATACGAGCCCATATATGGTATCGTAGTTTTTTTTGGACATTAAACTACTTTTTTATTTTTTTTCGATTAATTTGTCTTAATATTACTTAAATAAAGCAATATCCAAGAAGAAAAAAATTTTTTTTCGTCTCCTTAATAATTCATGCAGTAGAGGGTTAAGGCGCATTGTGTATAACAGAATATTACTTGAGATGAGAAAAAGTAAATGAATTTTTGACTACGTTACCAATACCTCTTTTGACAAAATTGAAAATTCGACATAGGCGGCAATTTTCATATGACACCACAATACAGGTGGGTTAGGGAACGCTCCCGAAACAGAATGCTCCTGGTGGTACTACTGGTACACTTATACTTATATATTGGATAAAAAATTACGATTTGGGATTTTTTTTACTTTTCCTTATTTTATTTTTTTACACCATTTATCTAACGTTATTCACTCCTACGTGTTAGTAAAGCTAAATGAAACAATAATTTCACAAAAGACATCAACTCGCATTATGCACTACTTGCTTTTTTTGTATGAAATTATCGTTTCATTTAGCTTTATTGATACAATGGAGAGTTAATAATGTAAATGAAATGGTATAAAAATGTCAAAACGTATTTTTTTGCGAATATGTAGTGTACTCTAAATACTACCATGTGCGTTCAGTTTCTACCACCCTGTATATAGGCATCTACATAAATAATGATGTATTGACCAAATTGTCATTTGCGTTGGCACTCCCGTCACTGTTTTTTCTAAATTTTACGTATAAATGTGATAGTTTGTGACATGGAAACTCAAAAATACCGTCGATTCGACAGAAGAAGAAGAAGTTTGTGACGATGTTAGATGTTTATTACAGACTCACGTACTAACAGCGGAACGGATCTAGCTGAAAATTGGCATAGGGACAACAGATAAGCTTTTTATCTTGGGAAGAAGTTCCCATGGGAAGGGAAACGAGATCGAAATACCATGCTAGCGAATACATGGTCATCAGCTAGATGTAAATATTAACATATCTTTTAATGTTCCTAATAACAATACATGTTGGGTAAGTTATTGACTTTATTTTCCTTTATGCAAATTGTTATAAATTACTTTTTAAGAATATACATTCATGTAGTGTTGGAAGATATATAATTCAATAATTTGTGCGATCTTTTGTTTGCGTCATCGAATCTAGTTTTTATGTTTTATCAAATTATTATATTTATAGTTTTTATACCTGTTTTAGAGTCGCAACGGCCGCCGGGCGGTCTACCTCTGTGTATTACCTATCGTATCTTATTAGATTACGTACCTATCTTAATCTGCGACATGACATCCTTATAACTATTTAATTATTTTGTCCAATTCATCTAATGCAGCTGTTATTATGGTTTTTAAACCTGCACAATCTCGGTTCCATGTTATGTCGGGTCCACATATACGTAGCATTTTATCGTAACCGTATCTGAAGTGCGTGTCAATCCGATAGTGTGGACGTACCTAAATAGCAATACATAAATGGGCTTTTACAGGAGCGAATTCCATCTAACCCTTTAACACCTAGAGGAAATCTATGTCAGAGCGAAGCTTGAAAAGAAAAGAAAGAAAGATCAATTTTAAAATAACTGACCCAGGGTAATGGAAGGCCCTTTCGGGTGAGGGACTTCGATGTTCACATTTTAGCGAACAAAGCGCATTGTGCCGTCATTGGAAATGACGAAGTTTGAATCACATTCTTGAAGTGAGGGGTCGATATATTCCAATTGGTTACCATAGAAGAATGGCTTCTCACTCACCAAGGTCTCCAACCAACCTGTAAGCTGTCAACCTCACCTGTCAGTTTAGCATTTCGATTTACTGACGAGGTTCTGATGTAGATTTTCACGGGGTTAGGTTAGGGTTCAGATGGCAGTCGCTTGTATAAGAGTCAAGATAGACTAAAGGAAGTAGGACAGTAGATTTCAGGTTTCAAAGGACATAAATACATATAAATTAAATTATTAGTATGTAAGTAATTTTGTATTTGGCAGCCCAAAAAATGCAAGTAAATATTCATGCATCGAAACATTTGCAATCAATGGGAATCGAACCCACGACCTCTGGCGTAGTAGTCGAGCGCTGTACCACCACTACACACAGGTAAAGCCTTTTATATGAGAAGTGGGCATAAGTTTCAAGTAGCTCCATCTATGACTACAGTATATAACTAGTAAAACTCCAAAGCCATGTAAATGATTCTTAGTGAAATATATTGAAAATAAAATAATTTATTTTTTATGACAACCCTTTTTTCACATCATCTATTATTACTATTTCGAGATTTTTTAACATTATGTCATTCAGAAGATCTCGTGATTTAGAAGGTAACCTTAGTGCGTAAAGATTCAAAGAGATATACATAGATGGCGCCACAATCTGTCGATAAAACAGATTAAGGCTTTTACGCTTATCTTTACATTGATTTAGACGTCCATGTAAGCGGTAACAAAAATGTATGATCATATTCATATTTCAGGTAAGATTTCAGGAAAATACCATCTTTTACAGAACGATTGAGTGACGAAAAGTAATTAAGGAGAGGTTGTATAAAACATGGCGGCAGTTGGTGTCGGTGCAGCAGAGGGGCGAGCCGGCGGGTGGCGGGCCGTGGACAGGCGACACGCAAGCGCAACAGGTAGGTTAAGATTCACGGTCTGTCGCATTTGCTGCTCCATGCGCACGACGCGGCCCTCGCATACAACCACACGAACCGCGACCGACGAAATGTACGGGAATTATCGGTGATCGTGTAAAGTGATCATATTCTAGTGATAGTTTAACAACCAGTGCATGTGTCTGTGATATGACGAGGACCAGCTCCGGAATTTGACTGAGCACCACTCAGCAGCGGATCTTAACGGTAAATTTGATCAAACGTGACAATATGACCTGAGTGTTTACGAATCAGATGACGGTGTAATGATATTTATATTCAAACTATATTTTATTAATGGTCGTCGATAATTTAGGTGGAGTGGAGTCGTATGCGCACTGTTCTACATTTAGAACGCGAGATCTCGCTGGATTTTCTTCCACGTAGCCCGTAGCGGTGTTTACACGTGAATTATGACACCTAGGTGTATCGGATGAGTTCGCGTTGCCGCTGTTAACTACATTGTATCTATATCAAACAATAGTTATGTGAAGAAAGTCCTATTAGTTATAAGTTGTAAGGAGAAGAATAATGTGAAATATCAAATCATTCTGTTCGATCGCACAAGATTCTTATTAGATCATAGCAGATACTTATGTTCTGAATCAGGTTAATTAATAGTGTAGGTAATTGTCGTTTTATGCGTTCGAGATTAATGTTCATTGCTAGCTGAGTGCACTTGAAGACGAGTAATGTAATTTCACAACAGTAATGCATCCGTTAGCCAGCCAACTTAAATATTTAGATGATTTCTTCCTCAAAATGAGGCGGAGAACCGTTATATTCCGTTATTATAAAGAGCCTGAGTTTATAACGAGTGAATATTTTTATTCTGTTTTCGTGACTGACTCATAAACTTCACGGACCTAAATATACCTACTCTGTCTAGATTATCTTGTAATAGTTACACTCTTTGAAGCTGGTTTTGGTGAGTTCGGGGCTAAGTGACAATAGTCGTTATTTGTGAAGAGTTACTAATCAAATATTTCCCTTTTAATCGGTTAAGTTTACTAAGTATTACTTATGAACTATGAACTAAGATTCACAAGCCCATAGACAAAAAGCCTGGGGGAAAAATCTAGTAACGAAACCTCACTCTTTTATTAATCTGAAATTACATGATATTAAAGTAATTATTTTTACTATTATGAAGACTGGAATGTATCCTTCCACGGATATAAATAAATGCATAGTTGACTTTACTTAATAATTTAAGAAAAGATAACACATCTGATAAGGCCATATTCCTAGGGCCATAATTATGGCCTTGTTGGTATTTTAATTGGTATCTTTGGCTTACCATAGGTTGAGGAAAAGACCGTTATAAAAAAATTCGGAACGGGACTCAAACCTTTGACCTTACCAATACCGACGAATCAAACCGCTGTACTACTTGGAATCTGTTGATATTTATCTGTTTTCTCTGATTACCATATACGATTTTTGTATTGAACATAACATAGCATAAACTCACGCCTATATTCCCGAAGGGGTAGGCAGAGGTCTACCACCCACATTTCATCAGTTTATGTTTAGGTCCCAATGTAATAGGTGGCGAGCCTATTGTCATTAACCGGGCACTTTTACACCTGCGATAAATACACACATAACTTCGAAAAGCATCGAAAAGTCATTGCCGTGTGCCATGATAAAACCTGGGATCGAACTCGAGACCTCGTCTCAGCCGTCCATTACGCATACCACAAGGCTATCGCAGTTTTTTGTATTGAACTCGTCAAAAACATCTGTTTAGAAGAAAAAGTTTGTGTGCACAACCACACTGGTACTCGTACAAAGTACCAAAACAGGTTTAACGTTTTTTCATCGGACGATTTCGCCTGACTCGCGCTTGGTAGTTTTCTTACTATTTAAATTAACATTTCTGTAGATATGTTACGTCTCGATATATAAACATTTCCTGATATTACTTCATGTGATGTTTAAAGGACTGTAAACATAATATCGTGACGACAATATTATCGGTGCAATGCTAACATACTTGATCGTGTTCAACAGAATTGACGTGAACATGTCTATTAACACTTGCTGAACAACTGCAGCTTATAAATAAAGTAAAATAAATATGTCCAGACCAAAATATAAATTCATTCTTTCGATCTACGTAAAGTGACCATGAATAACTATTGGAGCTCATTCGCGGACCACACTCGTAAAACAACATATTCGCAAAATTGAATATTAGAGTTCGCGATGATATTTTGAGAATATGAGTTCTCAAAATATTATCACTTAGTTAAATATTTCATATTATATTATAATGTGACATCCCTTAAACAACTACAGCATGAAAATGTTGATGAGAGGAATTCGAAATAATAAACTTTTGATGACCAGTTTGAGGTTTTAGGCACATGCCCATTTTAAGAGCATCTGATCAATTTGTATTAATCTATGTAAATATTTGTTATTCTAGTTTCTAAATTCAAATTTCAAGCATCTTAAATGCAAACCCATATTTAATGGAGTGTAAACTTTCGTCTGCAGGTAATAAAAAATCATTATCGACGACACAGAACCAGTATATTGATATAGGTATGACATAATTTTGTCAGCAGGAGTACTGGGGTGCTACCATGGCACAAAAATTCGAAACTTATAACCCGCACGAAACACGAACGAAAGATCTAGCATTAAAATACTTAAGAATTCTTTCATAAGGTTTAGGCCAAACAGAGTGTCATTTGCTGTTTTCAGGCCCGATTGCAGAATATATTCGGGATATAGTATGCAATTCAATTCAATAATACGCGCAGTTTCCGTAGCACGAATTCGTACTGAAACAAACTATCGAATTTGTAATGAAACAGTGTCGAAAGAGCGGAATATTGCAATTGGCAGGCTTCATACAGACACAGGTTCACAGTAGGCAGGCTGCCTAGGCTTAGGCCCGATACCTTTACCTTAAGAATTTGAGTTTTTCGTGCTAAGGGCATAGGACTTAGTTGTCACATAGGTACATACGTTGCAATTGATACATTCGCGAACGGTTCGGTATTTTTATCTTTGATATATGATAGAGAACCCAGAAATGTGTACTCTTCTTCCAGCAATCCTGGGTTCTTTAAGCGGTGCGTGAAAAAGCATATTTAAATACAGTCAAGGTAGTAACCACTGTTCTAGGGACAGCCACAGTACGGAACGGTGACCACTACTTCCGATTAAATTGACGTATTAAAATGCATTTCATGGCACCTATTGCCGAAACTTCGGATGTATGTTTCATAGTAGGTCTACAAGTCATTGTTGCGCGTCGTAAATTATGGTTATTAGTTGCTATGCTACTGTATCGGAATAAATAAACAACAGATGGATTAGAGATCAATGTTGCTTATGACTTTCTATGGGAACCTTACGCGTGGTGCGTCATTGTTAGTTCGTGAGCGTTAACAGTATCGGCGCGTTGTCAGAAAAAGTAACTACAACAATGACAAGTTTCATTTTCAATTTCTTAAGCATGCATGTGATTTGGTGTTTTGTATGAAAATTGACTTAAGGATGAAATCATACTAAGTACAATATACAGCCTTCATTGGCTCTCTTTTATACCAAGTGTTACAAAGGTTATCACGTTTTATGTTATAGGTACATGAGTTGTGGACACAAATTTTGCTCTATCGGGCAGTTTTTGGGCAATAATTTGTCAGACATACGTGAAACGTACCCCCATTTCACCCTGTGAGCGAACCAGGGTGAGCTCTAATCCACCATTTATATTTCTATTCCATTTAATCCTAAACCTGTAATCGGCTTCCAGCCATAATCAGTTAAGTTAGAATTCATTGGCGTTTAAGAAGTTTCCATTAAATGACACCACATTGGGTAGCTTCTTTGGTCTAAGTCCAGTATGTGCCATATTTTGAGGTGTGTGACTTTTTCGTGCCGGTTTAGTAGGTCCACCACCAACCATTGATAGATTATATTTTTTTTTAAGATTTACAGTGAATATCAAAACAATCTTGGCAGGGCCCTAAGGTCTTGTTTCTATCGCGTCTCATAGGTGCAAGATCCGTGCCGATAGTTATACACCGGAGTATATTCGTAATTTATAATGGTTAATAATACGCCGGTCAATGTATCGTGTATACATTTTTAAATCACCTATTTGCACAAATAAATAAAAGCCTCAATCCAACAAAATAAATAATTATTCAAGAAACAATCCTCAAAATTGTTTTTATGTCTAGTGTTTATGTTTTATGTAACACTCGCTCTCGCAACATTTGAAGTGTTTGCGAGTTTTATGCTGTGAATAGTCCCGGTAGCGGACGAGGCTTCTCCCTCGAAGCACAGAAACCATTTTCTTGCCTTTCCTTTTTTATTTTTATTTTTACACACTTTTTTTATCTAGGACACGTCAATTTGACTTCACCTTGCCTGCTGATAAGCTGTAGGCAAAGTTTCAAAGAATCAAAGATTCAATTTCGTTTATTCAGTTTAGGCACATAAAGAGCACAATGTAAAAGTTTAACAATTATATTTGTGAAGATATTATAATTTGTAATAAAATAGAAAATAAATCATTTCTAAATGATTCTTACGCTGGTTCGGTTGTAAGATCTACTGAGAAGAGACCAGCAAGAAACTCAGGTAGATTATCGTTATCCAGCTCAGCAAAGAGGTTCACCATTACAAACACGTACAGTGTTACAATGGTGTCGCTCAGCTTCACGGCCTCATCGGATGCTTTTTCCCGCCTCGTTTAAAGGACCCGGTGTTGTTGCGGCAAAGAAAATACCCTTTCTTTTTCCAACACCTTCAGCATCCGTAAAAATCAAGACTATTGGCACACGAGTCATCATAAAATAATACATTACAGAAACTGCGCTGGGAAATATCACAACATTGTCATTATAATTAATCCAAGTTTGTTGGTTAATATATTTGTCCAATTATTGCAAGTCTTGTCGTAACTTCGCTATACTACAATATTATACTAACTGTATGTCTTTGTTAATGGACATTAAGAATAACTTTGATGTTTGGAACGTGTTACGGCAGCTTTCTTTTTGTTGTGAGAAGTACAACTGCTTAATTGTGCTTAGTTATAATACTAACTATTATTACGTAACGGTACATGGGGTTGGAAATTTCGTACGTGACGGAGATATACATTTTTACACGACTGTTTATAGCAGTACCTACTGTAATGTTCAAGGTTTATGCATGTAAAGTACTGCGGTAAGCTCCATGAGTTTACCTGCACCAGGAGATGGTTGTTCAGTCGGATTCATGGTTTGAAATTTCAACTCTTTATTGCCCGGTAATGCTGTGTATTAAGCTCTGAGCTGGTTTATCTGCTCACGTGTTTTCCTCTTTGACCAGAACATCAATCATCTGTTACGGCTTGGCGTGCATCCCATAGATACAAATATACACAAATTAGATATTAACATCTGCTTTATGTATCTATGAAGTCAAGTACATATAGTTTATCTGATTTAGGTGGGATGCAACGATATGTACTTACAAATTAATACTTACTACTTACTTTAAAACCGAAAAGCTAATCTTACCCAACTCTCACTATTCTTCACGACGACGAAGACAAGTTAAACCAAAAGCGTATAGAATATATGTAAGAGTAAAAATAAGCAGAATTTAATATTAAATAACACTGTGTTGATGATATTTTCTAACTCAGTGTTCAAAGTCGAACTAAAAGTCCTTCATCGATTACATCACCTACAGAAGACTTCAACGCGTCGTGACGTCATGTCCAATTCCTTTTTATGAACACTACTAGTTTTAAATATTAATGTTTAAACGACGTTTTATAGAAATAGAAACAGTTAACGATTAATTAAGGAACTTATTTACATTTCAGACATAATTGTTTAGTTGTAATATGTTCGAAGTTGGCAATAGATACAAATAGGTATTTCTTATGTAATGATTACTTTAATATTACATATACACATCAATTTTAAATATTACTTTGGTTGTTATTTTTGAAGGTTGGTAGTTGTAATAGACGATATCACTGTGGGAGAAGGAAATTTCGAAATAAAACCGTGTACCAACCCGTCTGGCCTGAACATTGAGAGAGGCCTATGACCAACAGTTGACTGCGATATATTAATTGATATTACAACGTTTAAAACAGCAATAGGTCATCAGAGAAAGAATAAAATATACCGAGATAGCTCGCTAAATGAACAAGCTGATGGTGGAAGTGGACTGGCCACATCTATCCAGGGGATGATGAATGTTCGAGCAAACTAGTGTAAGGCTGCGGTTCTACTGAGGTGGAGTTGAGCGGTGCGGAGAAATATTAACCAATGACATTGCATAAAACTCTGCTCCTGCAGCTGAGTGGAATTTTTTATGCAATCTTATTGGTTAATCTTTCTCTGCTCCGCCCAGTCAGTGGAATCGCAGCCTACGGTCCGTATTCTAGTATGTTTGAATCCAGATTATTATCTATCCTCAAAAGATGGGGTAAGGTCAAGGATCCCGTTTAAGAGCGTAATTAGGCTTATTTATATCGTAATATATATAACTATAGATTAATAAAACGGAACTCCAAAAAGATCTTAAAATATTTAACGGTAAATATACGACTTATAAGTTTTGACTCGTATAAAATGTACCTATGCACACATATACGGTGTTAAAAGATAACAGTTATTTTGCTGGTGTGACAAACAAGCCAGTGTGACGACTTTGGTTCAGTTTTGATCCAGTATTTAAAAACATTAGCCCACTTTGATACAGTGAATTTGAATTTTAGTTAGTAATTATGTGAGTATTAGTGAACAATATAAATTTGGAAACGATTTTTAGATTAGAATCAATATATCCTGAGGAGATCATGGTATCAAAATCTAGGAATGTACGAATTCCGCAGTTCATATCCTGTGCGTGCCGTTCAAGTGGCACTCAAAAATCGGACTTCGGTCTTTCCTACATCAGTATTACGAATGTGAAAATTGGTTTCATGAACTTTAGAAATTCTATATGTAACTCTGGGAGGGCATTGTACTTTAAGAGAGTTAATGTACGTCTTAGTAGCCTAGTGGTATGGGTAATAGACTGCTGAGACGAGGTCTCGGGTTCGATCCCAGGTTTACCATGGCACACACCAATGACTTTTCGAAGTTATATGTGTATTTATCGCAGGTTTATAAGTACCGGGTTAATGGCAATAGGCTCGCCACCTATTACATTGGGACCTAAACATAAACTGGCGAAATGTGAGTGCTAGCACCTCTGCCTACCCACTACGGGGGATCGGCTTGAGTTTAAAAAAAAATTTAAAAAAAATGTACGTCTTTAATACACGTCTTTTATATATTTTTATCACTTCGTCAAGCAAATCAAAAAGTAAATTATTGTATTCTTATCATATGATCGCGATAATACCATTCATCACTCGAGAGAAGGAACACTCTAAATAAAATTGTGTTCCAACCTGCCTGAACTGAAGAATTGGCCAACATTGATTAACATTGATTTACTAACAATAAATTGATTGAATATCAATTAAATGCAATTTAATATCAGGTCGTATAAAACAAAATTGTTATCTGAATAAACAACCACAAACGTCTTGCTGTATATACATAGCTTTAAAAGTAGGCACTTATTTATATAACACCATTTTATAATTATCATACACACCAGTACAATGTTTGTACATTATCGCGAACATATACATTTTGTAAGTAGTTCTAAAATGATTAGACATTAAGATAAGTTTTAGACTCCCTCACGCCCCATTCTGTCAGTTACATGTTCAGTGATATTATAAACTTATATAGCATGAACCTAATAACAGAATGGCAAGTCCAACAGTAGTATTATACAGAATGATACCGTTACACAAACACACACATACAATATATAATATATTATTCGCATTTATAACGCATACTACATTTAATTCTGATTTATTTTGCCCGAAATTTACCGACATTACATTGCTACGCCACTTAATGGTACCTAATATTATAGGACCGGTTCTATCCTACCGGTACACCTTCCGATGAACGGAAAAGCTTTTAGTTCAGATTTTTAGTAGTCACTTTCGTGGTAACCAATACGCCATACAAATATGTGTACCGGATCCTGGGAACGAGGAACTCACTTTAGGAACCACATTAATTATAGCCTATCATGGTCTTGATTATTTTTTCGGAATTATATTTTGGGGTAATGCAACTGGTAAAGATAAAGCATTCATAGCGCATTAAAGATGCATACGAGCAATGTGCCGTCTTCGTAGAACTGATAGCTGCGTACCGTAAAAATTATGGCAAAGCAATTTTTATTGTACAGTTTAACTTGCGTTATTCAATCTTCATCTTGTTAGTGAAGCTAAATGAAACAAAAATTTCATGATAAAACATGAACTCGCGAGATGGCGCCATTTGTTTTTTTTTTGTTGCAGTGACGTTTTTTTATGAAATATTCGTTCCATTTACCTTAACTGATACGATGAGAGTACATAATGCTAAAAAATAAAAGAATTCGACTTCGGGGGTAAGCGGTAATGGAAACTTACACTGCATATACAGGGCAAGTGATGAATATATACAATTAAAAAAAAGAATAACATATTTATAATTAATATTTGCTAGGCCGGTCTTTGCACTAGCACAAGTGGGTTCCTCGATGCGAATCGAAACAGCTTTTCGCAGAACGTGCCAACGACGCGGGTGGGGTCAATGCTACATCATTCAATTAATGCCAGACATCCATAAATGGAAAAATAAAATTAACAGTCTTTAGAAATTTTAATTGAAAAACACCGACATTAAGACTAAGTCAATGAGGCCAAATTACACCAGAATTGTTATAGATTAGCCTGTGCTATAATCAACAGGAAACCACAGTAATATTTTGCCTGATATAGAAATCGGAACTAAGAGTGGATTATACTAATGAGGTAGAGCGTTATTAAGTTTTTAATTTATTGGGTAAAACGTGAGAACATTATAATGATATTTAAGTTATTGAGATATTAATACGTAGTCCTTGGCCAAGAACAAAACTTCTACCAACACTGTCCTCAGGAAACAGTAGCCGATCGCCATACCTGCAGGAATGTCGGTTGAAGAAATGTCCCAATTTACAAACAGTGGGTTGGACGCGGTCGGCATCGTAAAATAAGTTTTTGTTTATATGTCCCAACTTTCACTGGAACATGGACGCCACGGCCGCAGGCGGTAGGACGATAATTTGTTTTGTTCAGCGTTTGGCTCGACGTGACTGTTTTTTAAACTTCTTGTTATATTATATTCGTGGTTTATTTAAAGCTGTACCAAGTATTTTTATTCATACTAGTGTTCATTTGGTGGTCGAACTTGAACCATAATAATTTTATTGATACATTATAAAAAACATAATTTATAGTAGAGAGAAATATTATCGTTCCTCTCGCCACAGCCAGGGAATTCATTACCATAATCGGTACAGGCATAAAAGAAAGAAATTTCATTCCGTGGATGACCTGTACTATCATATGGGGTTCTCCTAAAATGGCTTCAGAAGGTTCTTACAGGGTCAGCTCGTGCTGCTGACGCTGTAAGAACCCTGGTTCTTAATAGAACACTACGCAGTATACACGTTGTATGAAGACCACAGCTTTACAGGTTTACTTTAAAAAACTCATATTATATATTGGATCGGGTACAGTCAATTCGGATCGGGTACATTCTGCGAAGAAATTAAAATTCTATTGCTCAATACTGATGTACTTCGGGATGGTACACAACTGTGTCAACTAAGATCACGCTCACAAATCGGTAGGAGTACGAATATATTGTTAGTGTTTTTAAATTTTACCAATTTTACCCAGATTTACCTACACGGAAAATAATTATACATAGAGGATATAGAATGCAGGGCCTCATAATAATGTTATTGCGGTGTATATGAGTGCAAGATTATGCCGAAAAAGCAGGCGACATTTTATTTACCGCTCTAGGTTTTGGTATATAAGTACTAACGTAACCTTAGTGCGATGTGTATAGGACATAAATGTATGACGTGTTCAACACAAAGTCAGGGTGAAGCCTTATGACTATGCTGCTCATCGACTTACTTAATGCAGATGCGATCGATATACTATAGGTAGTATAGTGTAAAGACACTTTCGTTGTATTAAATATAATAAATAGTTAAAAAGCCAATCGCCTTGGCATGGTGGCAGTACACTGGTTTTGGACTCTGTGCAAATATTTGTATGCATGATTATGGTTATTTGCATTGGTCTAGTCGTGCCTCGAAGAGCGCATTAAGCCATCGGTACCTATAGGTTGTCACACGAATATCTATGGCAGTCGTTACGGGTAGTTGGAGCCCTTACAAGTTTAACAACTGTTCTACTACTGTTCACTACTTCGATATCGCCTATTTTATTTGGTTGTAAAGGCCAGCTGATGGCAGACACTTCACGGAATATTTCAAAGTTAATAAACCGTAATGCAGTTAGACTGGAAAAATCTGTACCCCGGACTCTTCGGGACAGCTTTGGATGCAACCGAGATTAACGCAAGGATTACGATTATGAGTTAAAAACTGAAAGAACAAGGTTGTATTCTCTTCGCGTACAATGAACTATAACCGATCTCGCAAGAGTCCAATCTACTAATCAGTTATAAACAAAGGTGAGCCGTGTCCTAATTGACCAACTGCTCGTAACCTTCATTTATATTCGTTCGGTTACTGTGCAATCAGTATAAAAGTTATACTTAGGTACAGTACAGGGGACGTAGTAAGCCTTCCCGAAGAGCGGAACCTATGCTCCGGCCCTCTCCGTGAGTAGCAGCGTTGCTGTGAAACAAATTACTACACCACGATGGCAACTCAAAAATTACAGAAGAAGACAGTCAAATACTATGATGCAAATATTTTTTGAATAAAAAAAGTGACGAGTGTACCTTGACTATATGTATCACAAGAGTAGGTATTGCGACGAAGCCTCAGTCAGTTGTCGTATTGTTTACAGAACCCATTCTCCGTATTTTGCAAAGTGATGAGAAATGCTCGTGCAGACGCGTTCTCGCTGTGTTAAGTACATGTTTATCTTTGTTGTTAGTAAATTGGCTTCGTTCTGCAGACGTGCGAAACATACTGATATCGCAGAGAAATGTTTTCACTTTAACACTTGGCCGTGTATATATAGATAGTGTTACCAAATAAGAATGATACAAATAAGCCTCGTGTGGCAACACTTATATTTGGGGCTGGCAGGAAGAATTTGACAGAACTGATGAGTGGTTCCTTTTGTTTTTTTTTTGAGTGTCAAAGTTATTCAGTTTTGTTTTTCTCGTGGCGATTGTTGACTATAGTTTTGGAATCAATAAAAGGTTTAGTTCATTAAGCAAGACTATCTAACAATAGATAAATTAATGTGTTTTTTTGTACACTATGTAAGGATTATATAAAGACAAGGTTTTGAGTACTTATGTTATTCAAACAATTTATGAACAAGAATTAAACGTGCATACATACCTACATACATATGCTCACACCTATTTCCCTTTCGGGGAAAGCAGAGCTCCTATAATTCCCCGACTATTGTATTCAGTCCCGCGTAATAGGGCGTGGGCCTATTGCCGTATTCGGGCTCTATTGAAGACTCGAGTCTCGCATGAGTCTGGGTTGTATATAACAGCCGAATAACTCATCATCGCACGGGAAGCGATAGGGTGGTTCAAATTCTAATCTGTCGGGAAACACGCAACAATTGTGTATTTTATAAAATATCTAAAACCAGAATAAAATTTCACCGAAGTCTCACGTTTGAAGTTGAGTCTATTAACTGGGCTAACTGTGCGTGCCCATCCTAGAACTGTCTAATGAACAACAAGTCTCATGCGACGGAAGTTTCATTTAACGATTCTCTCAAGAATTACCGAACAATGAATGACATAACATACCTTAAAATAATAATTTTACTACTCTTGTCTTAGATTGTTTCGTAATCTGAATAAGACCTCCGTAAGTAGCCCGAGACTATGTACGAGCCCATATACCATGGGCGAGAATTTCAACAGATCCAAGTTGTAATGAATGTCAGGATTTCATTGTCTGTCATAGTAGGCACAACTTTCTAAGGATATACCGGCAACTTTAGGCAATGTGCAACGGCATGAAAACACGATCGCTTATAGCATCTCAATTGTGAACATCATATAAGCCTATTCACTGTTAAATCTATCCGGATATTTACCATGTTTGTTGATTTCATTGAGTAACCGATATTTCGGCGCTGTTGCAAGCGCCATGATCACGGTGTACTGACGACCGCCGTGCTAGTTCTAGAAGTTTTAGATATCCCGATAGATTTAACAGTGAATATGTAAATGACCATGTCAATCTAAAACCATATACAAGCATATCGTATTAGACTATCCCGGGTTGTCGGGATTAGACTATCGGGACAATCCAGATTTGGTCGCAGACGTTTTCGAATATAAAATGATAATTCATAATATTATAAATAAATAGTTTGGTTAGTTTGTATGTACTCAAAAATGCTTAAATGAAAGTAAGTTTTAAAAAAGTTAAGGAAGTCTGGCAGGTAAACAAGTCTTGAATTACAAGAGCCTGTCGCCGTCTTCCGGTCGTAAAATTTAAGGTTCTTGAGAAAAAATTAAATTTACTTGTGATTTTTAACACAATCACGTTCTGATCTGGGTCAGGCAATGTCAGTTGAATACACATACACACCACAGACCGGGTATTGTGTTGCATTTTAAACACTTTCTTCTGCGCGTGCTCAGGCTTAAAGCAAAATTTTGTGCTTATCAGATGCTATGACCATGTAGCATCGTTGACACATTTAAAATAGATTTTTAAAAAGTTTATTCATCATAATATGACGTTTTTTATTATATTTTAGATGAAAAGTGTTTAGTAATTCAATTACTTTCACTCAAACTGTCATGTCACATAAATGTACTAGGAGGAAAGTTCAAATATAAAACAAATATTAATATTTATTATCAGTTTATTGTGTTGGAGGAATTCAAAATTTTATTTATTGGGTTAAAGATTATATTGGGTTATAATATAGATTGTATTGAGTTATTGATTGTATGGGGTTATAGATTGTATTAAGATATAGATAGCATCGGGTTATAGATTGTATCGGGTTCTCAGAGACACTCATCATTCTTACAATGACATGTATAAAGGCTTGCAGCACACCTTAGCAAGCAGGCAGTCTTTGGAGAGGAGTCTTCACTCTTAGGTTTGATAACAAAATATCAAATACTAGCTTAAGTGCTATCCAACTACAATAGTAGGTTTGCTACAGACTCGTTATGTACATTAAGATAAGACTATGTAAATGAAGATGACTCGAGTCACTCATAATGGAGACACACTTTCATCAAGTATGAGATAAGACTGTGACGAGAATATCTGGGTTAGTATAACTGTTATGATAGTCTATAGAATATGCTGTAATCATTGTAATTAAAAATATAAATAGGTAATTAAAATTTCCCGAAAGAAGAATGCTTTTCATAACTCGAAAAAACGCAAGAATTGGCTGGACTGGTACATTAATAAGTACAGTGGAGAAGTAGAAGTGTGTTATCAATAATCTATAACAATAAGTTCCATTAACGGCCATCAATCAATAGTATAAATAATTGGCTGGACAGTACGGCAACTTATGCAATGTTACTGATCGTCAGTTAGTAGAGATGTGTAGTTCCGGACTGTAATAGCTCCAGGAACGACTTATTTCCTTTGCTAGGACTATATAGTTACAATCCGAATCAAATCCAAAGGAGGAAAAAGAACAAAGAGATCCCGGACTCTAAGATGAAAGCTCCGAAAATGATAATGAATGATGTATTTTAACTGGAAGGTACTTATGTACCTGGTATGTCGTATGTCCCCTTATTCTATAGTTGGGCAGCAAGATGTAGAAACTTCAACCATATGACAATTCGTTACGTCAGAAATTTTCGCATTAGCGCAATATATGTTTCAAAAACAATAGAAAGCTCTTAACGATATCTAAACGATAGCAAATGTTAGATATGTTTGTGTTGTAACACAAAAAATATCTAATATTTTCTAAACTACTCGTATAAGGAAATAAACGAAATGTTGACCTGTAAGGCTGTTGTCAGACATATGTTGTTGTAATATGTGGCTTTGGGCGCGCTAACGATCGCTTAATGGACTTGTCAGTTGAGAAAGTGCTTATTTGGGGTTATAAAACTCAACTAGCCACGCAAATTTTCTCTGTTACGAGTAGAACCACAGCGCTCAGTAGTAGATAGATGCCATCTGGCGCGCGAAGTTCATCATCATCGTCCTTACGCCAGTCCCGATTACATCCAAATCTTGCACTTTTGAATGCGTCCGCACAACTCCTCCATAATTTGATTGACTTGACTATCTCATGGGTAGGACTGGTATCTGACTATATGCCGTAATAATACCGTGTTTACACTCAGCTATTGCTGTTGTCACTTGCCTTGCCGTAGACAGCTCGCCAAATATTACTGTGACAACGTCAACGGAAATGTATGAGGGATAGCAGAGCAATGCGAACGGCAATGACTAGGACAATCGGAATGACGATTTTTTTCATCGTGCGCAAAATGATGGATGCCACCTCCGCCAAAGTCGGTGCAGGTGATTATGTCGGACTCGAACCGACTAATACGCACGCCGTCTATGGGTCATTGTTTGTCGGAGGCGAGATTATACAAGACATATCTCTCGCCTTGGAAATGACCAGGGCCTTACCATGAACTGCTAAAAGAGGTCAATAAGTGAACGGCTGAAACTGCAAATGTAACATTGTAATGCTATATATTTATATGGGATTACAATGTCATTTATGCAGTTAATAATATGACGTTCGATTATTGACTTATTTTTCGAGTTTATGCCAGCTGTTCACATTATCGCGTTTTCCAATTTATTTCCCTTGTTCTTGCTCATTGCCGAAGCGAATGTATATGCGTTACAATTTACAAGGTATCTTTTCATCGATTTTCTCCTTCTAACGCGAGTCTTTCATCCAAATACCATGAACCCGCACAGATGACGTCACAGTTGCTCCATTCATCGAATGTTTCGTAACCGATATTCGCCTACGCGATTACCACAGGGCAGGGGGTTTGTTACCGTTCGCACGGTTGAATGGACACGTTCCCTCGCAACCGACCGACAGGAAACAACACAGAACTGGTTGACGTCTGCCATCCGACGATTCAATACACAGACAGATAGTGTTTTCATAACATGATTTACTGTTCTGCACCTAAATGTTTTCGTGCTGGCCTTATTGGAACTATTATAGGCTTGCTTTACAGTTTATATACAGCTTTAGAATTCTTTGATTGAATTCCACCAATAATAGGAACTGGGCTTCGACTCTACTAATTGTCAACCATTGTCGAAGTATTGAGATTACAAAATGTGCCATTTAATTTTGGACTCTACCTTTACATGATAAAAGTTCAAAATTAAATAGCATTGTGTAGGGTGAATGAGACGTTGTAATAAACATTTTTGTCCTTAATTTTGAACTAAGGCGAAATCCATCGCAGTTTTTGTAATCTCAGTCGTGTGACTATGGTTAACAATAAGTAGAATCAGAGTTTTGGTGCACTACCATCACTTCTTAAAATTAATATTATTTTCATCTTACTTTAATTTCATAGGGTATACGGACGCTGATCGTTGTCGTTCATTATTATTTGTGTACTGAGTCTTATAAGACAAATGTGAATTCCACCAATTTCAACAAATCAATGTATCCACTACGCTAAGAGATACTGTTTGCCCCATTTTAACCATGTAACGCTA
Source organism: Pelosia muscerda (assembly GCA_963691645.1). Taxonomy (NCBI): domain Eukaryota; kingdom Metazoa; phylum Arthropoda; class Insecta; order Lepidoptera; family Erebidae; genus Pelosia; species Pelosia muscerda. Next base: position 16,029,722 of record OY829100.1, read on the forward strand.
ATATTCTGTGTATCCTGACGGACGAATCTCACTTTGGAAGGAAAGTAAGATTGAAATAATATTATTTATAAGAGGTGGTGAAGAGAAGTCGCATTAATACTAGCAACTTAAGATACCATACTAGTAATAAACAAATGAAAGAACAGTAATTGTTTTTGGATTGAATGATGACATGCCACCATAAATCATATGAGCACGGCAAAAGGAGAAAAAAGTTTTGTACGCAACATATAACAATCTACTAGCACTACAGAAATTTACGGATTTCAAATCTAGATTTCTAGGTTTCCATAACAAATTATAGGTACCTACATACCTAGTTTGGAATCATTAAAGTAACATACGAATAAGTATACCTACAATGAAGCGCACGAAATAGGAAACGTTTTTATTACCTAAATTTGCTGCATGCGCCGTTTTTACTTCTAACAAGGTCGAGTTGGTTTGAAACCATTATAGACTTTCGAAGTTCCTAAACATATTGATATAGGTTTAATATTCTATTAGACTAAACAGGGCTCTGGCTACCCTACTTACCGGCGGGAACACAACACGATAGTTATTATGACGGCGGTCTTCTGTAGGGCGGAGGTACTTCCCCAGTTGGACAGCTCATTTCGGACGGGAGATACCGTCGTGTCCTACTTTAACGATCGGTGTAAACGTATGTCAATCTTATAATTATATTTAACATTCTATTCTATTCTACATAGCCATTTCCCATTCCCACGTAATGAGGTAAAGTACAAAAATCGAAAATGGATGATTCAGCTCTGTACACACGGTCATAATAGTTCGAAACATATAATGATATTACACGGTACATTGTCTGGCCCATAACATCCGTCTGGACCCACCCTAAGTAATACACAACGGATGGCGTCGGTCACCTGTGACCGGCAGGTGGCGGGTCACGGCACTACCGCACATACTTACTACGTGACTATATTGTATGTTTAATTGGCAACCATGGTCAATAAACCATAATCACTCTTGATGGCAGTGGGTTTACGTCGACAACTGACATTGCGTTGAGTAACAATATATTCGTAAATTGATACAGCAGTGTCGCACTTACATGAGGAGAATCATTCGGAATGATTTGGAGATCTTATTGCGGGTCTACAGAGATCCAACCATCGGGACTACAACCTAGTCGCTCTCAAAAAAGTTGAAGGGTGTAAGTCAAATCGAAAAGTAGGAAAACGGTCTCCGACTTCGAGTATACTTTAGTAAACTACTAGCTGACCCGCGCGACTTCGTCTGCGTCACCCCGTTTTTGCAACACTTTTCATTCCTGCTCCGCACCTGTTAGTCGTAGCATGATGTTATATACATATAAACCTCCCTCTTTAACCATTCTATCTATTGAAACAAACCGCATCAAAATCCGTTGCGTAGTTCTAAAGATTTAAGCATACAAAGGGACAAGAAAAATAGGGACAGAAAACGCGACTTTATTTTATACTATGTAGTGATAGTGATAGTGATAGAGCGCTCCTTACTAAGTATGAACTGTAAGCACAAGTATGAATATTAACGACGATTGTTGACAAATTCAATCAGTATCAAAGTAATACTGTACACTCAATGCGTATTGTTTGATATGCATTGAGTTTTCCAAACATTTTATATGAAAAAAGTCATATGAATAAATATAAGTAAGAACTAAAATCCGACTTCGATAAATGCGATGCTGAAAAAGTATGAAACAAGGTTTTCAGGTCAAAGGATTAAACAAAGTTACTGAAGAAGCAAGATAATCGATACATAGACTCTAGCAAGGGTACCTCTGTTGCATGTTGACAATACTATCATATAATACGATACTATAGTAGACAATTATCAGTGTACAGAGACATATTCACGTTTAAAAAGTCGTAGTCACGCGTTGTCAGATATATTTATAGTTAAATATCTGTAATATTAATAAGTATAAAGCGTGACTACGGCTTTTTAAACTTGAATATTCAGTGACAGGTCATATAGCTTATAACCAGTGGATAATTTAGACCTTTCGTCTGCTCGCAACTGTACTTACTAGGGGTTGATCCAGGTGAAGATCCCAGGTGAAGCACGGTGCTTATGCTGCACCCTTCTAACTTCTACCTCATTTATCAAACAAGTGTACAAGCATACCATGCGTGCCATAGAAATATCACAATTGTCAAATAAATACGGATAAAGTCACGAGAAAATGCTAGTGATAATACATATCCTATATTTGCATTGTACAAGTAACGCCCTTTCTAATAATACCAAACACGACATATTCAACTCAAATTTATTTTTTAACACAGTAGGTACTTTATGGCAGCTAGAGGGCGCGCTCCATTTGATTTAGTGACATTTTATATTAACCTATAACTAGCGGACGATAAAGTCGCTTCAAACGATACCCCATTTGTCCAATTCTAATTACCAGTCGAGGAGCTATGGGAGAACAGATGAACCTACATACATACATACCCTTTCAAAATCATAACCTTCCTTTGGCTTTGCTGTAGTCGGGTAAAAAATCAACAATGATTTTGCCGATGTTTTACCTGAAACCTGCACCTGCACTGCATTAAGTCTACTTTTACTTTTTATGTTATTTTTATTCATAGTACTATTTATTAACATGGTTTTACCTACAGTCCTTTGTGCATTTCGACTTGTGTATGGTAGGTTTAATTTTTATTTGTGGTTCAGCAATGATTATTCTGTCGGGATATGAGTATTTTGCATTTAGTAATTATACGTCTGTGAAGTACCTGAACTGTGGTACAAAGACGTGTCTCTGGTACTTTAATGGTTCTTATTATGTACTAAATGTCCTATATTTTTTATGCTGATAGTTATAATCGTATTAAAGTTAAGTACTCCACTTCTCGGACTCGGGTTAGACTTACTGTATTAGATAGATATACTAGTAGGATAATTTTATCGGCACTGAAAAAATGCGTTTCCAAAGAATATACTCGTATCTACATCCTACATAATGAAGCAGAGTGAGATAGTGGTCAAACGCGAGCCTATCGGACATTAGGCTCGGGACATAGGCCTTAGCATATATGTATGAGTGTAATAAATCAGATCTAACCTGGGACTCCAGACAAAGGGATATTATGTTGGCGAAAACGTCATCCAGTGGAATCGCTTAGTATGGGATTCACATAAATCTATGTAGGGTACTTAATATGACTACAATAATTTAATGGAATTTGAGACTTTGTGACCCCAAAGGTTTTATTTCTTATATTTTTTTTATCATTAATATCACTGCAGTGTCAAGTAATCCATTGATAGCATATGGAAAGCGATTACCCTCGATGCCATTCTATCAATAGAAGGTTACTTTATATAGAGACCCTGAACTCAAGAAGAGAAGTAATAATAATATATGTCTTTATTGTACACCAAGGATGAAATTATACTGCACGTAGAGATGTTTGCACATGGTAAATATTTACAATTGCGGCAATATCTTACAGGCAACCTTAGAAGTCTTTAATACTATCATGCATTTGTAGCCTAATGTCCGATAGGCTCGCGTTTGACCACTATCTCACTCTGCTTCATTATGTAGGATGTAGATACGAGTATATTCTTTGGAAACGCATTTTTTCAGTGCCGATAAAATTATCCTACAGCTAACACAGCTTTTGTAAAACAAACAACGCGACATCGAATGCTTATGCGCTGGTAGTCATTTCTCTACTGTGACAATACGGTGACCCGCGCTGAACCGTGACGCTGCGTACGCGCCGCACCTGTTCACGTTGAACTATAGTGGATAGTAACTTTGGATTTATTAACTTTAGTACTTATTAAAAGTATTACGAATAAGTTAGTCAGGAGATCTAATTCGATATACTTTTTTTTCTTATACATATATTTAAGTAATAACCATTTTTGACGCATGTTATCACATTCATTTGATATTATTTATTTTATTATTTACACCCAGCCCCACGTTTCGGCTTCTTTTCCATTTCTTAATGATGTCTTCTTTGCTCATTTTTAAAACTTTTGCGTTGTTTTTATACCCGGTAAATATTATTATATAGGTATCAATCGCGTTATTACCCGGGTTTCGTTAACCACATGTCTTCTTTGTCATTACTGAGTGGATATTTTTTTATTGTAAAGAACAACCAAATCTGTCTAAGTTACCACTTGTTCTATCCTTTATTTACTCACACACATTTCAGACGATGGAATGTCACCATATACAAGCCAAATCCACGCAGATTAGGATGCTAATTTCAAATAATTCTAGAAGATACGTGTATAGGGGTTCGTATATTACCTGCACCGCATATCTTTTGTAAATCTTATATCCTACATACGTATGTATATATACATACATATTCTCACGCCCATAATTCCGAAGTTATGATTTTCGGTCCTACGTAATAGGACGCGAGCCTATTGCTGCCAATCGGGCACTTTGTACAAAAAAATGGGTGTGCCGAAATCTAGATTCCTTACTGAAAATGTAGCAGCTAAATAAATTAAAAAAAAATGATGATGCCTTGCAATGCGGTGTAAATCGTAAGGAAATTATTTACGTGCATAGCCACACAAGCACTACTAATTACCGTCTTGGAGAGTATCTTATATTCTTCTATTTGTCATATCATGAACCACTTGAGTCCTTACAGTTTACAAACCAAATGCAACTGTTGCGTACTCTAAACCACTTGTGGCGTATCCGTTATGTCTGAATAGCGGGTTGCATGCGACAAATATGGTATATGTACCCATACAAGTATTTTACTATAAACTGTTCTTACTCGTAGAAATCTTTAAACTGGTTGGTTTAAGAGAAGTTTGTGAATGTGTGTGTGTATGTGTGTTCGAGTGAAATGCGTCGTAATTTTAATAATAAATGTTGACAGTTTGTACTGTTCCTGCTTTGAATTTCTATTCGTTGTTTTATGTGAACTTCTTTACGGTATTAGCTGTGTGATATCTTTGTATTTAATTGGTGTGTGCCATGGTAAACCTAGCATCGAACCCGAGACCTCGTCTCAGTAGTTCATTACCCATACCAATAGGCTACCGCAAAACAATCAATTGTAGACCATAGAGGAACGTGTCTTATATTGCATATTTCGACTCGAAGTGGGAAGGTCAGGTTGCAGTAAACGCACAAGCAATTCAGAAGTACAAAAATATGGACCCCGGAGTCTGTTTGAATTGACCAAAGTGGCGCTAGAAACTATATATCTACTTAGTATAAGAATCTCAATCATCTCAATAGTATCAGAACATTTAGAACAGTTGATTTTATGTCATCAAACAAAAAAGTAGTATCATCATTCTCTGAACCTTTTCCCAACTCAGTTGGGGTCGGCTTTCCAGTCTAACTGTGATGCGGCTGAACTTCGATATTTTGCGTGAAGCGACTATCATCTGACCTCCACGACCAATGGTCCAATGACCAATGGCGATATCGAAGTTCCAAGTTAGACTGGTTGGACTTTTGAAGGCGCCAACTACCCGTAACGACTGCCATAGGTGTTTGTATGGCAACCGGGACCGACGGCTTAACCTGCTCTCCGAGGCACGACCAGACCAGTGCAAACAGCCATATTCATGATACAACTTTTTGCACTGAGCGGGGATCGAACCCACGCCCCGTGCGTAGCAGTCGCGTGCACTACCACCACGCCAGGGAGGCTGTAGTATATCGTCCATATGAAACCTCTACACATATACTTTTCAATATAGTTACCCATTTGATGTAAATTCACGAAAATTCGACCAACAGTAAAAGTTCGGTCTCTTTGACAGTGATACTGTCCTCAGAGATGAATGGCCGCTTAGATAAAGGACTTCCGGCGTTTAGTTCCGCTGTTCACTAGCACACGTGCGGTATGAATGTACTGTATTACACTCGAGAGATGCGCGTGCACGCACCGCTCACTTTAGCTGCGCAAGAGTTGATCACGATCAACGTATTATAATGCCATCTCGGAGCTTTTAAAGTCTAATTATTTTAAGTATGTGAAAGATTTTGTTTTTGTGTTCAGTTTGAATGTAATTCATGTATACATACGAGTACCTACTTATTTCTAACACCCATATTAAACGTTTCCGTAAATACCACTCTTCTCAAACTCAACTGAGAAAGCGTCGAGCGTTGCTTCAAATGTCCCTCAATTTCGGTATTTTTAGTCAAACTTTTGGAGTTTTCGTTTTTCACTCGACTCTACTCGACGTGAGTTAAATTTGGTTTAACTCCAGTTAGAGTGGAGTAATTACGTCATCATACGTCATCATACGTCATCAATTTGTGTAATAGTCTGTATCTTTTTAATCTATGGTTGTTGTGAAAGACGATTGACATGTCAAATTGAAAAGTGAACAGTCGTTTTATTTGTTTTATTTTCATTGAATATGAATAACAAACATTTACGATACTTTTTAACAACAATTTTATGAGGGGCCGAACCCATTTTTATTGCGTACGAATTCATTTTTTGAGGAAAAAGGGTGGTAAAAGTGCAACAGGAGAAAGCTGAAACATCTGGCAAACATATTTTGAACAAACTTAAGATGTCTTATAAAGTTCAAATTCTACAATGCATACTGGTACAGTCTACGTTTAGCTACCATGACTTCCAGACACATATTTAGTGAGGCTGAAAAAATATGTCTTCAAGAATTAATTGTCAAATATAAATTAAACATAAGTTCTACACTTGTTGGCCATCCGGGTGTGAAAAAAATTGCATGGAATCGATTAACCGAGGAGTATAATTGTATAGAAACAAATACAAAGGTATGTTCAGTGATTTATTAATTTAAGAAACATTACTTTTTATCCATTTAAGTATAAAATTGAATATTACATATTTCAGCGTACTGAGAGCCAATTAAAGAAGTGCTGGGAGAATTTAAAAACTCGTCAAAAGACAATCTTGACCTATGAAAAACGCCAGCGAATGATGACAGGTGGAGGCTCGTACACACCCATACCAACATATGCCGGAACCAGTAGAGAGATTTTTACACCAGAGACCCTTATACCGGAGGCATTGTCTCAACAAACTGATGTTGAACTGACCAATGTCATCGACAGTGATACCGGTTTTATATATGGAGGTATGTATGTTTTGTCAGTAAATAGGTACTATGTACATTTACATATGTACATTTACACAATTACCAATATTATTACACTAATTTTTGAGATAGAAAGAATGGTTGCAATGTATATATGCACTAACATAGGCTTATTTATAAATATACTATTGCCATTTAGGTATGTACTCCTTCCTGTCATTCCTTGTTATTTGCTCTACAAGGATGATAATGTATGATAAGTATATGTACAATAATGGGTTTAATATTCTTAACTTTATAACAGACTGACTGACTATTATTATTTTAGAAAAATAATGCCAATAAGTATAGTTGTATTGTTTGATATTTTATAGAAATCATCATGGAAGTAGATGATCAAAAAGTTGAAGATTTCTCTGTTGCCGGCACTAGAAGCCCTTCACTTGACAGAGGTATATTACATTGCACATAGTACTATATTATAATACCTATCTATATTTAAGATTAATTTAATCATCATAATTATAGGTTCCATAACAGATACTGCTCTGCGACCAACCATATCCACCAAAGCGAGCTCTTCATGTGACAAAGGTATATTACATAACACATAACACTTTTTTTATGTATATATCAGAATAAACTGAACAAGTTCTTACAATAATTACAAGATATATTGTTCTCAGGTCCGATAGTAGACACTCCTCTGCGGCAAAGATCAACTATATCCCGGTTATCTGAGCATAGAGGCAATACATCACAAGGTAACATACACATTTGTATGATAATAATCACATAGAGTAATAGTTACATAGTGCATTTAAGTAGCAAATAATAGAGTTGTACTTTAAAGGAATATAATCCATTTACACCTATGTGGAAAAGAATAAATAAACTATCATTACCAGCACATTGCAATTATTATTTGACCATCTAATCTGCTCTGGGTCATGGTTACATCTAAGGCCTTAGAGCCAACCTCAGAGCCCAAGCTCCATGTTATTATATTATTAACATTTGTTCATAAATTGCAGGACAAAAGCACATAAGAAGCAAAGTTATAGAGGAAGAGTTCAATATACGAAAACAGACATATATTGAATCTAAAGAGAGGGAAGACATACTTCACAAATTAAAAGTTGCTGAAAAAGAGTGGATGGTGAAGGCTGCTGAGGAGATTTACAATAAATCTAAAATAGAGAGGGAAGCTGCTTTTCAGAAAGCGAAAATAGAAAAAGAGATTGCTGAAGAACATTTAAAATATACTAGATTAAAAACGGAATTGGAATTAAAAAATAGAAAATATTATGTTTTTTCTTTAGTAACCTGCTTCCTTTCTGCCTCTCTCTGTGTTTTATTAAACCTAGTTAAAATGCCTATGAATAAAAGAGGATCTGATAATGCTTCCCCTAGCTGTATCCACAGTAGGAGTCGTGGGCACATCTTCAATTAGAACTGGTTCAGACTGTAGCACAGGCTGGTTTGTTGACACACTAATGTTGTGAAGAATGGCACAAGCCACAATAATATTGCATGTATTAGGTATACTATTTTGGAGCTTTCTGGATAAACAAGCAAAACGTCTTTTGAATACACCATTTAAACGTTCAATTACATTTCTAGTCCGTATGTGTGCCCGATTATACCTTATTTCAGGATCTGTTTGAGGATTAGAGACAGGCGTGTACATAAACGATGTCTGTGCATACCCACTGTCACCAATTAATATACCACTTCCTGCTAAATCACCTTCTTCAAATCTCAAGCGGCATCTGCTATTACTGAAAATTCTTGAATCATGAACAGAGCCGGGCCACCGCACAAGTATGTCATATATTTCCATGTTAGGTCCACATACAATTTGAATGTTTATGGAGAACCAGCCTTTTCTATTTCGAAAGATTTCTCCTGTAGTTCTCGTAGGATTTTTAATAGGAATGTGTGTGCAATCAATGCAACCGATCACTCCTGGCAACTGAGCTACATTGTAGAATTTTCTTTTCACTGCCATCCTTTCATTTGTTGCAGGAAATCTAATATATTGTTCCATTTTTAAAGTCAATTTCTTGGAAATTAATGCTACTGTCTTTGAAACAGTTGATTGACTAATTTTATGAAGATCACCACAAACAATCTGAAAAACATACAAAAATGTAAATACATACCAACTATGTGTTCGATAGAATGATAGATAGGTACATAATATACAAAACAGCTATACAAAAGTAAAGGCTACAAAGGCTTATGTAGTAGGTACAAAATACATCGTTACTTACTTGAAAACTTCCGGTTGCGTAAAATCTGAGAGAAATTAAAATTTGTAATATCGGTGGCAAAGGTAATCCTCGGCTGTTGGCACTATTATTAATTGATAACAATGGAACCAGTATATTAACTACTGTATCTTTATTGAAACGATAGCGTTTCTGAAATTCCATATCGTTATACACTTCTAAAGGATTGTCTGCATCCCTTATATACTTCCTTGATGGGTAATTATAAGTTGTATCGTCAAATATATAATTTATATAGTCTTCAAAACTGTTTTCTAGCGACATTTCTGCAATTTTATAATAGTTTGTGGCCCAGAGTGGATTTTAAAGTTAGGTCGTATGCTCACTTCAGATGACGTTTGTTTACTCCGCTCAAAATGAGGGAATTCGGTGAGTAAACTCGGAGTGGAGAGATTTTTCGTAACTATAACTGCCAAATTATTAAAATGTGATTGAGTCGAGGGGAGTGACATTTGAAGTGACGTTTAAGAATACGGGTGAGGCTTGTTTATTTTACTCCATTCTATGATTTTAGACGATTGGAAAAATCATGGAAGAGTAGTGGGTGGAGTTCATAATCAAATACGATTTTTGAACGATGGATAATTTCAAATTAGAGGTATACAACGTTAAGTAATTAACATTATATTATTATCGCAGAAGTAGTTGCGCAGTAACAGCTATGCTGAGGCCAAAAACATTTGAAGATACGTCCTACGTTTTTTGGCCATTATGACATGGAAGGTATGCAACACCAACCTTTGACCTACAATAATTGCTTTTATGACCTTAGTGCAAAATAATCACTCAATAATTTCAACATCCATAAAAATACAATAATATCTGTAAACATTTATCAATTATTACATAGTCAATTATAAAATAGAATGGCATTGGCAATTGTAAGGACGTGCTGTTCTTATCAGATATCCATTAGGCACGAAGTTTGTGTTATTTTCATTTTGCAATCTTCGCCATTGTTCGACGTGGTTGTAAGATGCTCTTATTGAATGCATTGTTTTAAGAGCACCTTGCATTTGCATACATCCAGTACAAATTGCGGTTCATTGAAACGAAGGTGATATAGGTACAACCGGTTTGGCAGGCTGTAAGTGCAATAATAATCATGGCAAGATTGGCAAATTATATTTTGACGACTAGAAGTTTTTAGCGCCTAGTCGTGATTTTTGAATTTGGAAGTTTGAAGTAAACTCTGTGGTCGAGTTGAGATTTGAGAATTAATAAGAAATATTATATCAAATCATTCTAAATAAGTACCTACTGTAAAGTGTGCTGGATAATCAATAATATAAAATTTCGATTAAATCCAATCGGAAAATAATGTGCTAATCGAAAAAGTGTATTTATCGTGTAAAACTTTTCAAATCGACTACATTTTTATATTTTCTGTAATAAACACGAATTTTCTATAATAAGCACATTATGATCAAACCACTTCTGTCGCAATTATTTTTCAAGATAACAAAGAACCTGATTACCTAAATAATGATTATATACCACCGGGTGCAGGTGTAAAGATATCCATTGTTCTGTTAATACTACATGTGCCTATTGTTAACAACCGCATGTGTACTATTAAATTATGTACCTACTCTCAAATTGGAGAGGTGATGTGCTTAAAAAGCCTGCTATTTGACAAGCAATGTGTGACTGAGAACTGAGACAAAAGTAAATATGGAGTATGATATTTCACCTACTTGTTAAGAACCTATATAATAGGAATACAAGTTTTGAAAACGTAAAATTTTAAATTTGGAATGTCACACTACTTTTTTAGGACGCATGGGCATGTGTCACTTCGCACTTCAACGGCTAATGATCTTGTGTCCAAAGAGACGCTAAGCTGTAGAATGATCTCTTTGCTATCGTTTTCTCAAGGGATGACAATATCATTCTTCAAGGGCATCTTCAACACTAGGCAGGGTAGGCAGTGTGAGTCTACACCAGTAGCTGCTTACTCTAAGGAGAGAGGTGGGAGGAGGTTGGGAAGGTTGAGAGAGTTTCTATGCTTTCAGTACGGAAGACAAAACAAAGTTTCTCGGTTTTTCTACTGACAACACAAAAGCTCCCCAGCGAGCTCTGGTTATCCTACTCACCGCCAGAAATAGAACACAAGGTTTTTATTAGTCGTGGTATTCTCCAGAATCTCCAGGGCAGAGGTACTTACACAGTCGGACTGTTCAATTAGGACGTCATGTCCCACCTCCGTTTTAATAAAAGACTTTTTACTTTATTAGGCGGTAGGCGATTTAATACATTTATTTTTTTGCAATAAATATTATTGACTACAGCGCATCAAGGAGATAGGATCTACCGCGGGGCCTTTAGGAATGTTATAGGGTGTAAATATACTCTTTCGCGTTGCGGTTTTACACACCAGCAATGCCGTCTTTAACATAGAGGCACTCAAGGCACGTACCCAGGGCTCACCGCTTCAGGGGGACCCACCGAAGGAGCGACAATCACACACCAACTTAAGAACACACACAAAAAGTTGTTTTCGTGTTATCAGTTAGAAGACAAATTTGTGGCGGCACAGAAGTTCTCTCAAACGACCATAGGCGTCGGTAACCAATCGAACAGATGGACTGTAAGTTTGTCTGCCACCTAAACGGTATAAAAAAGTGCCCCAAGATTCTAGGGTGCTCAGGGCCCCCGGCATAAGTAAAGACGGCCCTTCTCACCAGAACGCCTAGATATGATCACTCATGGCTGCAACGCAACATGACTAGTAATACAATACCTAAGAGCAGTTTATCGGTCAATTACTGTATTGCACACGATTAGAGTCCGTGACATGCAAAATTATTGTTCTTGATGACAAACTTTATTCACTTGTTCGCTCGTGAGTAAGTTCGCGTCGCGTCGGCATAGACGGTTACCGGTTGACCCGGTTCTAGATCTTGTCCCGTTTTCAAAGCTCTAACGTCCCTATTTATCAGTTGGAATACTGCAAGTACCTATACAATGCTGGTCAGCTAGTATTACGGTACTTTATCCGTTCTTAATGTAGCGTAAGTCTTTCTTCTCTACCGTTGAACGAATGTTTATCTCAAACACTTAGCCGGTTTATTTGTCAGTTACCTTATTATAAGAGGATGGCACAGAAAAGAATTGGTGCCATAATTACAACCATTCCACTGCCCGCATCGTAGATCAGCCTAATCTAGAAGATTACTATAAAAATTAAACCGACTTCAAGAAATAAAAAATAGACACTTAATACATAAAATCAACTAAAATTACAGATTTGTTGATTTGTTAAAAATCGGTGCATAGCTCACGAACATATAATAACGACAGCACAAAATTTTATATAGTATTCCTTTCATTGAGTAAACTATTCATTTCATTGAGGACAATAATTTAATACCTAACGAATCAGCCTTGTGCTATTTGTTTCCTGTTAAGATCAAAAGTCACTTGTTTCGTGTTTAAAAAATAAACTTTGTAAGGCGATAAACACGTTTCCAAAGCTGTCTTGTAACGTGTAGTCAGATCACAGTCCCTTCGTAAAGGTTAACTTATATATTTTCGGGTATTGATTTTCACTAGAAATAAATTACATATTCTATTTTCACACATAACTTGCTGTATTTGAATTTCAATACATGGTATTAAGACCATTGGGGCCTTATCAGTCTCACCTAAAAGCCAGTTCTGGCGCAAGCTATCCCGAGTATGGTGTTGGTAGTCGCTTGCATAAATTCAGTATTTAATCCGGATAAACATTCCAAGTTTAGCAGGAATTAGCCCGGCCTTCCGCTAGGTCCAGCTTTCGACGTAAGCAAGGATTCCTCTTCCTTAATAGGAATATGAGCCAAACCAAGAACAGGAGGAAGGGTAGGCGGACTCTGGGTTCCGATCCTATATATTTGCACGAAAGATCACCGCTTCCATTGTGTGGACGTTCGCTACAGAGTGTTCGCTCAGCGGTGCGTAAAGTGATGCAATAATTTGCTTCACTACATATTGCAACTGTACTAGACAGCAATTATGTTTAATTACTACTACTGAAAGGATATCTAATTTCCGTTATTTCCTACATAATGAAAAGAAGGATGGATCTATAAAGGTTTATAAATGGTACCAAAGTTATCCCATAGCTACGTGAAGAAATCATTATTCGATTAAATTCCATGCGATAAATGGCATGCCCTACAATCGAGGGTCATTTCAAATTAGGAGAAAATTGCAGTAGTATGATAAGACTGTATCGTATTGTTGCGTACTATTTTCAGTCTTGTCTAAATAAGATAAGTTTCATATTGATTTAACACTTAAAAGGTATTCGAAAATTTCGGCTGGTATGAACGCTAGAATTTTCGGTGTACCTAGTCCAATTGGAACACCCAGCTGAAGAGCACCCGTCTGAATAGCACCTAGCCTAGTCCACGAAGAGTGGACTAGTGCGTTGAGCGTTTGACTGCTATTACTCGTAACTTACTGATCCTCACATAGAAATTTATTTATTTATTTATTTATTTAGCACACATGGACAGACACTACCTTTACAGTTAATTTAATTTAATGTATTGTTTCAGATCGGGCCGGTGACCACATGCCGCCGTCATCATGGTGATCGTTACCAGGGTATGTATATACTGTCATAACTTTATTTTATACTAGCTGTTGCCAGCGGCTCCGCCTGCGTAGACTTCTGATCCCGTTCCCGCTGCTTGGACTTCTAATCCCGTTCCCGCTGCTCCATAAAAACCTTCCGCAGAGTTCAAGGAATAAATAAAAAAACAATTACTCGTATTGGTCCAGCCGTCTTCGAGTTATGCGCTTACCAACATATTTCGCGATTATTTTTTATATATAAAGATTATAGATATATAATCAATCGATAAGTAATAAAGTATAATTGTAAAGTAGTTGTATCTGTAACAGTGATATACACATGAGGAAAAGCTTAGATTATCTTATATGAACGGTACTGAAGCCCAAAATATTTTTATTTTGAACCTTTTACATGTTTGTTTCGCGATGAGGGCATAAACTACTGAACGTATTTTGAAGCAGTATTTACACAAAACACCAATGTGACGCGATGCAATGTGAATCTACGAAATAATCTATCAAAATAACGCATCGCACACTTTGGAACCTTGTCACAATAATAAATGACAAGTCAACATTATGACATGAAACGGTACAATTCGACAAGTTTAATGTGAAAAAGTTCTAAAACATTTACATATTATTGCAGGTGACTGTACAAGCACTTAATCAACACAATGTAAAATTGTTATGAAATAAAATACTTATGACTTATGACTTATGACCTAATCCAACGCATCAATGTATTAAAAATATTAGGTAATACTTAACAATATAACAATAAACTTGTTATTTGCAACTGAGCTAAGTACATACCTGGGTATGACATCCTGGGCCCTGATTTTATTAATTGTGAACCATTGTAAAATTCAATGGAATTTTCTGTAATCTCAGTGAGATTACAAAATACGGCATTGAATTTTGTGTTTGTTAACTGTAAAAGTCTAAAATTAAATGGCATCGTGTAGAGTTAATGAAACTAAGTAGTGAATTATTTTTAATTTCATTTTGAACTTTAATCGTATGTGATAAAGTCAAAAATTCAATGGCATTTTTTGCAGTCTCGTTTTTTAGTTAACAATTGCAGAATCGAGGTGTGGAAAGTTGATCATACCTTGTCCTGTACGCCTCGTATTGGAGCGATCCTCGAGTCATCTACAGAAATTCTTACGAACTAACCTATGGATCTACTACGCGACTTTTCTGACATTTTGATTATAATATTAATGTTTTTTATTGTAGAGATTTTGTTTTGTTGGGCTCTAAACAAGTTACCAACTACCTACTTAAGACTAGAAAAAACCCTGAGGCGAAGTTTTCCCAAAGCAAACAGATTAACTTAAGTACAGCTGCTTACAATTATGGTGTTCTCGAGACGAAATCTTTAGAAAGCCACCGATTATAGCTCGTAGATTTGTGGCTCTTATAAGTATAGGTGTGTAGACAGATAAACAGCGGGTATCGCGACCTGTGATATTAACTCTGCATAGATTTTATTATCGTCACGTTCCAAGCATGATTATTGTGATTCCGACGATTCCGCGAAATTACCAAATTCGGAACTACGGTTGGCACTGTATTTGACAGTAGGTACTTTACTACTAGTACTAGGTAGGTAGCATACTGTTTAATTGCACATCGAAGAAAAAGATGAGTAAAGATATTACAAGCTATGCAGCTTGAAATAGTGAGCAGAAATCGAACCCACTATCTACCTACGATGACGACGTAACCACATAGAGAAAATAAGAATGACGCCTGAAACTATAAAGGTGGAAATGCTCTGTCTGACAGGCTGCTTTTATTGAACTATCAAAGAGGCAAATGGATTTCTGAAAAACGTTAGCCTTAAGGCGACACAAGCTAATTATATACAGCTATCAATCTGCCGCGGAACTATGAAATATGATAACATAATATAGATTGGCCAAATGATACTGTTTTATACCTAACGGCGAGAATTTTGGACCTGAATCGCGAGAAAAACGAGGTCCTGGTACGCCCGGATGGTTTATTTATCTATGATTCGTTCATTGCACCCTGTGCTATCCTCATAAGACAGCCCAAAAACGCGTACTACGCATAGAGTATAGACTAGGTATAGAGCACATTTTGGACACATTTTGAGTTCACAACTCGTGACTCTACGTATATTTAAGTAGGTATAGGTAATATAAAAATATAGCATTTATTTTAAATTAAAAGCAAGTTTAAAATCAAGTTCATTAACTGCATCATATTACATTAATTAAACTCGTATAAACTAGAACAAAATAAACGCTTCTCATTTTAATGAAATATATATAATTCTCTGAAGTGAGTGTATGTTTTGTATTTGTGAGTAATATTATTTGTTGGTAAATTGTACACTTTTTATGAATGTAATAGATTATGCTGACTCATTGCAATTTTATTATCAATAACTTATATTGGTATCCAAGCGAATAATTTGATTAGTTATTTCTTCAATATGCAATATAAATCATGTTGAAATCTTTACAAAAGTATAAAGTTGAACCGTAATCGATTTATTAGAATACGAACGTTTTTGCAATGCGCGCAATCGAATAAAACATTTATTAAAGTAGAATGTAGCTGCCAGTAGTATTTTAGTACCTCTGTAAAAAAAGGTACGCTGTCAAAAGATGTAATTTCCGCATATAAAATTAAAAAAGTAGTTTGTCTATGTGATTGTCGATGACGTAGTATGCTACCTACTTGTTCCCAAAGCGGTACATTCTCGGCGAGTTCCGATCATTGCGTTTGGCAACACATTCCGTCAGCCGGCCACAGAATCCAGCACTCTGAGGTCGTTCACCTCTCTGACCAATACATACAAGCATATATGTACTAGAAAGATTAATAATATGATTTTAAATAATAATGTAGTCTTATTTTGAAAAATATCGACTGTGAAGGCATTTCTCATTAATCTGTTTCCAATGCATGCACAATGAAGCGCGCAATTTATTAACATAGATAAGATTGTTTCTTCTTTTTTATTGTTAATGAGTCAAAATCACAGTTATTTTGCCACTGGCAAGTAATATGTTAATTTTATATTTATTAATTTAATGGAAAGAAGGTAGATGTGACGATGAAAGTGTAGAGAAAAAGATTTATTTCTTCATAACTCAAAAATTTAATACGATTGTGTCCGGTGTATACCTACTCTCAAATAAATTAGTGTCTATATAGGTAATAATTTAATCAATCAAACAAGTACCTATTCCGTGCTTCCTGGCTGCCTTCTACTTAATTAGAGTTATAAATCAAAACATAAATAAACTATTAGAGCTAATCCAATATCTAGACTTTAAACCAATATCTATAAACAATTTTAAGTATCCGTATTTACTTATTGGGATCTTATAAGAGGCGACAAATGGAAAAATACGCCGAAGAGACAACTGCGAGCAAAAGAAAACTCGAAATATAACCTTGTACCAACCCATCTGGAACCCAACCCAGCGTGGAAATAGTACGCCAAAGCTTCACAAAATTGGGAGAGTTATATGTCTTGCTATGGACTGTTAAGCTAATTGACTGATGTACCAATATAATAATAGGTCACCATTAATCAATCTATTTGCCTATCTCAATACATTGCTGGACATTGACCATTGGTATATCGAGTTACTAAAAATCCGTGAGGAAACGCGATAGAGATTTTTATGATGATTAAGATTAAGGAAGAGGCGATAGGTAGGTAAACCTTTGACGGGTTCCTTAATTTCGCAGCCTATGAAAGGGTTACGAAATGAGTAGACCTATTCATTCTATCAAAATCTTGCCTCTACTAATATTCAGCGTGCTTATTGGATAGGTACCTGCCTACATCATAATCATATTTTTAAACCTACTTTGACTAACTTTGTTGACCCAATTTTATTCATCAAACCGATGCCAGCAGTGTTGACATTGTGGTTAAGAATTTGCCACCGAAATCATTAGCAAAGGTAGCGATAAATATCAGTTGGCTTGCAATAGCGATTAATATTGTATGAGGGGTGCTAGTTTCGACGTATATCGTTGCGAGATCTCATAAATGTCGAGACTGCCGACCCTGCACAACAAACGTTAAAAATTATCGTAATGTATATTGTGTAGTGTGGGTGCTTCTAGCTAGTAGCATTGTGTAAATTATCTGTGGCCGCGATAACCAAAACGAGAGCGAGAATGGACGCAAGCGTACAATGAGTCGTAATCGGTCATGAGTGTTATGAGTGGGAAACTAAATATAGATGTATGGTAGTAGAAAGTAGACATCGCAAAAATAATTAGCATATTACCATATCTACAAAAGAATACTACGTTTGTGGAGCCCGAATTAAATGATACTTACTCCTAGTGTACCAGTCCTGTAAGTATAGGTATGCAGAGAGAGAGAGAGAGAGAGGACAAAATTGACACTTATGTAAACCTAATTAATGTACATAATTAATAATTTAACTATCCTAAATTAGTTAGGAGAGCTCGTCGAAAAAGAATCTTATCATTGCCAACATTAAATTGTGAAAAAAATGTAGTTCACGAAAATCAACGCCATAAATCGATGTTGCCGCACGAATAGGAACGCCACTAATATACGGGCAGGACAAAAAAAAAAGAAAATTTGGCGCCTTTTTAAAAGCTTTTTTTAAGTCACAGACTATAGATTGGAAAGTGAAATCTAGAAAGATTACGAATTATTGAAATTGCATTGAAATAAGAAATGTACATAACTTATGTATTTACCCACTAATATTTACTAGTACGGTATATAAGTATAATATAAATAGACAGAATAAACCAAATAAACCTTGACAATTAGTACATCAAAGAATACAGTAGGAACCTAAATCATAAAGAATATTTACGGTTGTCGCTGTCAAATGCGTACAAATCAAAGACAATTTAGTACGATTAAACACTATTGAAGGTATATGGGCGGCCTTCAGTACACGAAAACTTTGGTTTTAATTTGTAATGTTCGGTATTATTTCTCGTGCACATATTCATAAGGGCACGTGAACGCGTGTATAATTTTATTACTTAAAATATTTGTGTCTTTACGAGTATAACTATGGTTGTTTAACAGTTTTCCGTTCATCGAAAACATGCTTCTATTTCAGGTGTCTATAACAACAGGTGTTCAGTTGGTGTTTGGAATGGGATGAGTGTTGGGTACCTAATATAAATATTACGTAAAGGTCATAGTTTATTTACATAAATAACTGATTCAATATAATAATAACTATTGAGGTGGTTTACGTACGGAAGAAATATAAAACTGATAAAAATTGCATAATTACGTTAATGGATGGATATCTAATATACGTATTAAGATTGATGTACGATCAAATGTATTTAATTCTAAACAATACCATTTTAGCTTTTATTTTAGTTTGTTAGAAGTTATTTAAATAGCAGATAAAATCAAATCTTGATAAACTAGCTAAGGTTAACAAAGAAAAATAAAACAACATATTCTAAGAATGCAAGTAGATAGAATAATTTTACACCATTTAGTCAGCATTTATGATACGCGTAGTAAAATTTTAAACAATGTCATTATTGCTTAAATGCTTTTTATTATAATTATCATAAATCTAGACTTGTATAAAATTAGAGTTGGCAACAATATCAAATGTCCCAGTCTCACGCTAGTTATTAATGGTAGCTATAGTTAAACGACGAAAATGTTTGGAAATAAAAGATTTACTTTACAATTGCTATTGCAATAAAACTTTTGCAATGAAGTAGATGCATTAAGTAAACATGTTTGTAAATGGAAACCCCACTGAGTTTCTTGCCAAAGTCTTCTTAAGACGTGGCAATATTGCAAACTGGTGATCTACTTACTTATTAGTCTAAAATTCAACTGAATAATCAGACTAACTTTTTGTCGTTTTATAAGTTCTGTTTAATGGACGACTTTGAATATGCATGAATTCGAAA
Organism: Pelosia muscerda; assembly: GCA_963691645.1. Classification (NCBI taxonomy): domain Eukaryota; kingdom Metazoa; phylum Arthropoda; class Insecta; order Lepidoptera; family Erebidae; genus Pelosia; species Pelosia muscerda. The sequence goes on from OY829100.1 coordinate 16,049,578, forward strand.
AGACGTGACCAGGACCCCGATTCTACTACATTATTGTTAACCATTGTCAAATTAGTGAGATTATTAAAACTGGCATTGAATTTTCGGCCTTATGCAAATGGTCCTAAAGTTCCAAAATAAATGAAATAGAGTTCCTAACATAATTTCCTTCACTCCATACGATGCCACTAACTTTAGACTTGCACAGCATAGCACTAAGATCTAAAATCAAATGACATTTTTATCAATCTAAGTGGTTTGATAATGGTTGACACTTAGTAGAGTCAGAGCCCAGGTGAAATGACAAATGACCACTCTGCATAAAAGAAATATCGAATAACGATCAAACCATCCAGCATACCTATAAATGCGGTGACCCTATTGGAATGCATCTAATACTTCTTCAAATCTCTCAAGATTCAGACAGCCAGTCTCGATATGACACAATATTAGCGAGCCGAAACTGGTGAGGAGTAATTCAGATATCTATTGTAATTTGTGCACTACAAGTGGAACTCAGTCGCTAATAATGTCTTTTTGTATTATATAATTTGATTTGACATTATCTATGTAATGTTAGTTACATATTATAACAGTGCACCTTTCATTTTGAAACTAATTCGTACTTACTTTCTTTCAATCATCAACATATTAAGTATAATTCTGATAGTATGATATCATCAGTATTTTGAATTAATTTCATATTTAACAATTCATTGCAGAATTTTAGTTTGCCCAATCTACAAATACAGCCTTTTTGATATCCTGTTCGCCCACCAGTATGTTCGAATTCAAAACAAGTTGTTCAATTCTTATTACGCAGATTCCAAATGTTGTGAAATCAAAAACAAAGACATTATATTAGAATTGATGTAGTACCATAACTATGGACAGTAGATTATAAGTACTGAACGGTACAATTCAACAACTTTTTTGAGACTATAAGTTATCCAATCCTGTGCCAAATTTTATCCAGTTTCGTGCAGCTGTTTTCGTGTGAAATAGCAACAAACATTTATACACCCATCCATCCGTTGAATAACTTAGAATTTTCATTTATTTATTATTAACTTTATTGTACATCAAGTAAAAATGCATAATTAAAATCTATGAGACCACGGAAGCAGTACAATGGTCGGCCTTATCGCTTTAAGTCAGGTAACTTTTGGATGGTAATTAGGAATGAAATTAATGTTGATATCACTTTATACATATTATATCTAATGTAATTGAAATATTGCAAAATCGGCTGATCCTGATGGCCTTGAAATACAATTAACTTTTTTTCCTTTGCACACGCATTTATTAAGGTGTTTGTTATATCTTTATATAAATAACGTCAAAAAATTAATAAGTACCTAGGTACGGTACACCTGTAGTCTTCCCGTATTTGGTAAATATCCTGTAGGTTCTTGGTAATCTCATTAACATTCTATATATAATATGTATTTACAAAAAAAATATATTTTAGTATGTTTATCCGCATTCAAGAACCCGTAACACAAGCTAGTTAAGCTATGCTTACCATGGGTCTAGGTGGCGTTGTGTAGATTGTCCTAGAATATTTATTATCATTATTTTTATTTAACATTTGTGTCTGATGAAAGTACTTCTCATCAGTAACTCAAATATTCATAGGGTTCAGAAATAAATTCTGAAAACGAATCCAATAAACCTAAATATATATTCGGTTGAGATAATATCTAATCATTGCATTTAAAGTGATTATTTTATTGTAAATACGTAGTACAATAGCTAGTAAAATTTATTGGCAGACTGAATGTAGACTGATAAGTGATTATCAAAGTCGGTGATGACCGACCTGGTCACACCGCGGTCAGTACTTGTGATAAACTTATCTATTACACACTTCTTTACTAAACCAGTTCCATAAGTTTGCGAAATATGTGTTGGTGATGTGTTGTTATGGAAACAGTTTATTTTGAGGTAATGTTTTAAATACTTATTGCTAAGTAATGTGTAATATAAAGTATTGTGGTTGCGTTATACTTGTACCTACTACATATATACATAAATAGCTATATGCACGAATATACGCACAACTAAAATGCACGGCACAAATGTAAGGCACGTAAAGTCAAGTTAACCTTTATTTTTTTCTTATTAATCTATTTTGATATTAACCTCTTTTATTTTTGTTAATCTAGATTCATCTTTATAAATCTTTATTCATCTCTTTAATCTTTATTAATCTTTACTAATCTTTATTTGGTAGTCTGTTTCATTTATTGAAAATAAACAAAACTTTTCTATTCACTCTCAATTAAACAATAGTTCATTAACCTAATAAGTTATATAAACTTCAAATTGAAGCTCACACTTCCCAAATTCGACATAATAAAAAGGGCTACGAGAGGGCTACGAGCTACGTCCCGAATCGTATCTTTTTTAAAGTTATTAGGTATTTATTTTAAAAATAGATAATATGTATTTACTAATTTTACACGCATAAACTGTACTCATATCAATTTTGAAAGACCAGAGCTCGATACTTAATAAATTTGGGTACTTGCCGTCTACCGAGGGCATAAGAATAGGTAGAACTTTTTTAGTAAATAGTGCGGTTTTTGATATCGGTACTTACACTTTCAAAAACGCTGCGTTTGTGAAACTTATATAGAGAAAGCTGAGTTTAGGTGCTACTACAAGGTACTATTTGCATCAAATTCGACATTGAGAGATGATATGCCGCACCTCAGCCTCCCGTTGTGAGGCAATTACCTGCCGGAATACAAAATCATCGACGGTAGTCCGGCGGAAGCTATTCGCTACATGATCATTAGTGAGTATACTAAACGGTTAGTGAAGGGATTATGTAACACGGTTCCCATCGGTGTAGCTTTGAAACAGTAGTTGGAACTACTAGAATAAATTGTTTGTGGGTTTTTTTTATCTCAGATACTTACCTTGAAGTTTACTGTTTGTAATGTTAACATAATAGCTTTATAATGGAACATATATAGGTATACAAATTAATAAAAAAACATTTATTCTGTATATACCACTAAGCGGCACTTACAAAACGTCCATATCAATAATATATAATGAGGTAGTTAGCAAATGGTCCACCGTTTCGAAACGCCGCAGCCCCGGCCTGAGAAGAATCAGTGGACTTTTCTTTTTTTGTCTATTTACAAACATTCACTTAGTCTAGATATAGGAATTTGCTTAAGTAGTAAGTTGAGTGAACTCTACAATTGTCAAAACGCAGAAATTACAAAAAAATACATTGAATTTTTGACTTAATGTATATATACATAAAGTTCAAAAAAGGATGAATAGGAGTTCATCACATTGTTTCATAGCATACCAGTTCTTGTAATCTCAGTGGTTTAACAATGGTTAACAATTAGTAGAATCGGGTCCTGGAAATTTGTGTCGTTATCATGCAGCCTATTTTCAGTCCATAGACAAATTCACGGTATAACATAACGAAACATACTTAACATAACGACAATATTAATTGCAATCCGAGAAACTAAATAAAAAACTGGTTAACGATAGATTTAATGTAAGGAGAATAATAAATATGTAACGCATTTACATGACGAGATGATACTTTGTTTCATTGTTGTAATAGTCGCGTCGGTTGCAAATTGTAGGGGAAAGTGGGGGGTGGTTATCCACTTAACATTAGAACTTTAAAATAGTGCTAAAACCTAAAGTTTATAGTCTGGGTAAAGGATCAAAATATAAGAACAGAATTTTCGACTTGAAATTTTCTCTGAGGAATATACAAATTAATGGCATATATTAATCTGGTTATTCTGGTTATTGTGTGATACTCTCCAAGATTAGTCTGATACTCTCCAAGACGTTAATTGGTAGTGCTTGTGCACGTAAGTAATTTCATTTCGATTAACACCGCATAGCAAGGAAATGGTATAATATTTTTTCCATTTTTTAGCTGCAACATTTTCGGTTAGAAATTTATTTTCGGCATACTAATTTATTACAAAGTGTCCGATTGGCGGCAATAGTCTCCCCCCTATTACGTAGGACCGAAAATCATAGTTGGCGAAATGTGGGTCTTTAATACACCCCTACCTACGGGCGTGAGCATGTTTGTATGTATGTATCAATCTGGTATACTCAATAATTTTCCACAAAAGTAAATTCCTCATTTTTACCACGTTTACTAATTTATAATTCTCAATTTCGTAAAGCGAATAGTATTATTTTTACGAGTTTCATTTACCAATTACCCCACTCTCCTGTAAATACCGTATTCTTTATTCAGTATACTTTTGTTCTCTCCTCTCGTACTGATAGGGGTTAAAGACCACTTGATCATCGTTAACTGCTTTGTACGAGGCTGTCAATAAAAATTAGAGATAGAAATCGATACCTCCTTATTTAAATGATGATCACAATGAAACTTTAAATGATACATAATCGAATACGAATTGAATAGATTGTCTGAAACTTAGCATCAATTAATTGTATACTTTCTCGTATTAGATTCTTTTACAATAAAAAGTATGCCAGACTGTTAGGGACCTACTATATTTATGAACGACTATATAATTTTTAAAAGATACGTAGGCAGACGCTAGTTATAGCTGAACGATAAAGTTAATATAAGTTGAAGGTAAGGTATCTTCAACTTTTATTAACTTTTAGTACCTACCGTATCATCCTTCATATTGTAGGTATACAGGTGTTTACTCGTATCGAATCGGTAATCCTCAATGTGCAATATTACCACACGACGCTACATAAATACTCTTTGATATTATCTATTATATCTGTTATCTATGGTGTATTTTACCGCCAAAAAACAAAACACGAGCGCGCAGTTTTTGTTTTTCTGAGTGTTGAATAAATATAATGTTATTATTATATAATTGAAATTAATACATAAAAAGATTAAATATAATACTGTAATAATAATCAAATGAGAGCATTGAATTTATTAAATATTAGAATGAAACTGTTACAGTATTATATATGTTGGTGTGATAATTGAAACTTACTTACTTACTTCTTGTGATCTGGTGGATTAAGTCAAAGTACATACTTATAGAGATATAGAGGATTGAGGATTGAACATAATATAATAATATAGGTAACTATTCATTGTCATGAGCATGAATGTAAGTAACTATTGTTATCCGTACCTAATATGTAGCTGTGTACAAGATGGATTATGAAAATAAATAGAATAAATGCATTCGTTTGTGATATGATAAAAGGATTTTGATGAAACCTCGTTCTGAGGTTAATACATTACAATGTATTAGGTCACCTCAGAGTCCGGAGTCAGCTTTGCCAATAAACTTGCGGCTGAACTTTAATATTTTCCGTGACGCTACTGCTATAGGTGTAGGCTATACAGAAGTACCACCGCTTAAAACTGTTGAACGACGATGTCGTATGGTAGTCGGGATCGGGACCGATGGCCTAATTTGCTCTCCGAAGTACGAACAGACTAGTGCAAATGTTCATATTTATGTTAACTAATATTTGCAATGATCAGGGTACGCAGGAGGCGCTGGTTTGATCCCCAAGCCCGCACTTCCTGCGTACCCATCGCGTTCACTACCGCAACCTGTGTGCCGCAACGCCGCAGAGTCTATCAAAGAGGCATCAATTAAGTTGAAAGTAAGCAACCGAATATGAATGATGTCCAAAGGGACGCGAAAGGTGCGAGATGCGATAACTTTCTATAATTTTATAGTGATGTACCAGCGTTTCTATACCAGTTCCGGGTGTATTAATGATTAATTTGAGCGTGGTGTAGTAGGCATCGAGACGTTTATATTTCTTTTTATCGATTACAAAGATTAAATTATCTGTGGTGCAAACGTACCTAGGTATGCTTTCTATGTGTTTCATTCATTACTATTATTTTCTTTACGTCATAAAATATCTGTGTAGTCCAAACTGCCCAAAATATTTTTGTCGTTGTCGCTCTGTGACAATATCTTACAGGCGGTTGCCTGGCTCTGCGGCTATCTCTTACAGGCAACTAGACCGCCTTCTTTTTTTGAGGAAATTACCATTTAAAAGTCTGTAGGAAGATTCTATTAAGTATTCGAAAAGTAAAAATTGTAATGGGAAGTTTTCGACTCCTTCGAAATTCTTTTCTTTCTTTCTTTCTTTCCTTCTTTATATATTATCATTTTATAAAAGTTTTCTGAGCTAAAATGATCACTAGTTGGAATGTAATAAGCTACTTTTGTCACCGACTGTACAAAAAAGACACTGTACCTACACCAAATACTTAAGTTATAAACGTGTTTTTCGTATGTCTAATGCATAAAGTTATTAGTAATACTTAGAGGGACAAGACAAGACAAGTGTGCGAGCCACATACATACCTTTACACAAAACGTCTAAAAAATTGACAGACTACAGGAACGATTAAACGTTTTTATAAACCTATCAACTCGTCAGACATATCCGGTTGTTATAAAAAAGTGCAATTCGGAAACGCGGTAATGAGGAGACTGTTGCTTTATTTACGCTAGTAATAATAACTTTATGGTCTGGTGGTATCTAACGGTTCTATAATAAATAAATGACATTATTGATTACAAAGTCAAATTATAAATCACTGTCAGATTAGAGACTCAAAGAAGCGACCGTCATTTTTGTTACGATTAATCCACCACCCAATTAATAGCGTATAATTTATTAGATACTATCTATCAGATTATATTTCAAGAGTATGTACATAAGTACATACTCTAAACCTATCCGGAATCCGGAATCGGTTACTCAAGCCATAAGGCTTGAGTAACCGATTCCGGATCGAATCCCGTCGAAGCGTTCACTTTTTCCTATCTAAATTTGATTTGGACAGACACCATTCTAACTGCGATCCATATTAATTGCGGTCGAGGCAAAATTTATGCAGGGGGGAATGCGAGTCCCGAGCCTAGCCGCATGTGACTGCGGTGCCTTCGTGCAGTCCATGACGCTCTTAGTTGCTCCTTATGCGCTGCCTCCTGCACTAAAGATGACCTGAATGTAGCCACTAATGGCGCAGCCCATATGGCAAGGTTTTATTCTGGAGTGGTCTAAACATTGGTGGATTGTTGACACGAAAGAAGAAGCGATATATGAAAAACATCATTTATTTGCTTTTCAATGTAAGAAATAAAATATAATATAACATAACATAAACTCACGCCTGTATGCCCGAAAGAGTAGGCAGAGGTGCTAGCACCTACATTTCGCCAGTTTATGTTTAGGTCCCAATGTGCCATTAACCGGGCACTTATAACCTGCGAGAAATACACACATAACCTCGAAAAAATAGTATAAATGGTAAAAACCTGGGATCGAACCCGAGACCTCGTCTCAGCAGTCCATTACCCATACAACTAGGCTACCACGGTTTAGAAATAAAATAATATATTATTTATATTATAGTGAATATATTTTATTATCGTAAATATACGTAATAATATGATTATATTCTTGTTGAAGAAGAATTGATACCTACTTTGAAATGAGGTATTTATGTTTGATTGACATTAGATATTCTTGAACATTTCTAGCAAAATAAAATTATCCATGCTGCAGGTATTATCAGATGAAACCATAGTAGGAATATATTATCTGACTACTCCATTCCATTGTGTATGCAACTAACAATCTTATAAATTAATTAAACCTCTCGTATGAATTAAAATTATCTAGGTGTTATCAGACGAGAGATCTTCTCTAGTTTTCCTTGACTTGTTTTTATACAATATATATTTACATTAGTCTGCAGGTATGTGATTTACTCACAGTAGGCAACATTTATACTTCAGATGGGCGTATTCTGATAAACGCGTTACTAGAACCTTATTTTTGTTTCAAATTGTCCGCAATTAACATAATACCTACATACTAACCGTTAGTTGGTTAGCGATGACGAAGAAAGAATATTACCACCCAATCTGATCTGATCCTACACGCGGAAAAACACACTTTTTTTTTATTGTGCGCAAAATCCCCACGGATACCATCCCCACCAAAACCGATGGAGGTGATTATGTCGGACTCGAACCGACCAAAACGCACGCCGTCCATGGGTCCTCGATTGCGCGGAAAAACACACTGATGTTGCACCGTGAGAGAAGGGAAACTCGAATTAAAACCATGTACCAACCCGTCCGACCATCATTTTAATCAATAGGCCAAACAATATACCAATTAATAATCCTAACATTGAAAAGATTCATGTCCAACAGTGATTGAATGATTAGATTGAACCTAGCACCAATGGAAAACAATCTATAATGTGAATACATTTAGCTACAGACTTATACAGATATTGTCACCATTGTCGATATATGTATACTTTTGAGTACTTTTATTTTAATAGCGCATGACATTTAAGATTGTATCATCAGTATCATCATACTCTTTAGTAGGTACTCACTCGGTGTACCTACTCAGTGAGTAAAAAGTAAGGACAGAGTACAATGTAAAGTATGTGAATACTACTTATATACTTTACTTTTACACATCAAAAACATTGTAGGACTGCATACTAGACCTACCTAAGCTGGTTACTCTGCCTAAATCATAGTGGTATGCTTGTTTTTATCGTGCGAAAATACACCCTCACCGGTGATTAGCATCGGAGCCGATTATGTAGGTTATGTTGGACTACTATCGGATCCTACACACAACACAATACTTCACCGAAGTGGATAAATATTGGCTGGCACTAAAACGATTAGAAGTTGATTTTATGACGCGATTCTAACTTTTGCACCATAATCTATATGATGACACAAGTTAATCTACTCCGTGACTATATCACAGATTATACTCGTATATGAAATAATTTCACGGTAAATACCACGGAATACAGAATACGTTGTACTACTACTATTGTACATTGTAATACTGTATATTTACACTCTGAAATTCTGTTATTCTAAAATTAATCGAACGTTGTTCTTTCTTTTCAGGGCGATTACATATGGATCGAGCCAGTCTCGGGGCGGGAGTTCGACGTCGCAATCGGCGCAAGAGTGCTGGCTGCCGAAGGCCGGCGCATACGCGTACGCGACGACGACGGACAGGAACAATGGCTGCCACCAGAGCGACGGATCAAAGCCATGCATGCCACCTCCGTGCATGGAGTCGAGGACATGATCTCACTCGGCGATCTGCATGAAGCTGGCATATTAAGGAATCTGTTGATCAGATACAATGAGAATCTTATTTATGTGAGTGTCAATATTACTTTCTATTTTTACATCAGATCTGTCTTCTGCCATTATCTCTGGAAGCAGTATATACAGGGTGTCCCGTAATGAATGGATAATCCTGGAGTACCTGATTGTACAGCTATCAGGCGTGCAAAAAAAAATACCAAAAAAAAAATCTCTTGTGGTATGAAAAAATGGCGATTTTTTTTTAAATATGACAAATATTTTACTTTACTGTACGTTAATTTTCACTACAGCTACAAAAACACGTTCTTTTTTATTTTGTTTGTGTTTTAATATTCATCACAACCTACACCAATAGAAACACAGTAAACAATACGAGTACCACTTGTACTTTTTTTAAAATAAATATTAATAATAAATAAAATAAATACTGGTATATACCAGTATGCAACCCTAGAATGCTTTGCTTTTATACTCGCAGTGTATTTACATCTACCTTTACCCATTTGACCATATTCGATCTTAATTAGGTATTATGTATGTGTAATTCACCTTCCAAACACCTCACGAGGATGTAATCTTATAAATTTTCTTACCATTGATGTACCGGCAGACAGGTTTTACTGAAATCCGCATGAAAGAGATAGGTAACTCCACGCATTTTAGGACAATCAAATAGAAGAGGCGAAAAAAAAGAAAGAGATAGGTGGTTAGAAAAGCTAGAACAAGATTTATGTTAATCTAATAAGTATAGTAGTAACCGCTATCGAACTAAACTGCATTATCATGTTTTACACAATTAAATGCATTAATTGAAGCGTGAGAACCCAGGTGAGTTGAACTTGACTTTAGTGCGGCAACTGCATTTCGTCCATTGCACTTAAAACACAAATTGAGAAACAGTGTACCTACTTAGATTATAATATATCACTACATAGTATAAAACAAAGTCACGTTCTCTGTCCCTATGTCCCTTTGTAGGTACGCTTAAATCTTTGAAACTACTCAACGGATTTTGATGCGGTTTTTTTTGCGAAGTTGCGCGGGTCACCTAGTATACCTATATAGGTGCACATTACTGGGTACATATTACAACTATTACGACGATTATACTCATCGTAACAATTGTAATATATCCGTGAAAACGAGGTATGAAGTTATACGGGGTGCGTTAAGTATATCTTCGTCCCTCTTTTTCACCCGGAAGTAAGAAACATTAAAAGCAAAGTATGAGATATTATATTTTTTATTGAACGTGCGGTCTCTTTTTCTACCCAAAAGATTGCAGCCAGAGTTTGTATTTTGGAGCCCAGTGTCTGAACTTCCGAACTCCTTAGAACTCCTCCGAAGAGTTTGCACTAGTGTCTTATGCATCAGTAGGTGTACCGTACAAATGATTGCAATGCAAATGAGGGCCTCTATGCAAAATTAGTATTGATTGGAATCGCGACGAAGCGAATTGTTTTCACATTGCTATCAATGGATTACTTGATCCTGCGGTGATTTTAATAACAAAAACACGTGAAATAAAATATTCCGAGTCACAAAGACTCAATTTTCATTAAAAGAAATTGTCATATTACAGATTTATGTCAATCCCATACTTTCCACTGGCGTTTTCGCCAATAGAATATCATGTTTTCTAGAGCCCGAGGTTTGCTAGGGCGGTGAAGATTTCAGTTAGGCACCATAATATACCCCCTTTCCTCAAAAGTAGGTATCCTTAAATGCTACAATCTAAGAACTATCCGCGGTGTTAAGGTGTTAATTTGGTTTATCGTCGCATATTTTCCACTACAGAATTGACTTGCTAAACCTGTTTTGACAAGGACAAATCAATATTTCAAGAATTAATGTGAAATGCTTGAATTTGGCTCGTAGAAATCTGATATTTCACGTTCTACTGGTTGTTATCAGCTTTTATTATTTCATACATAACGTTTCGAGTTGTTTAACCAGATAATCTTGATATAACGTAACGATAATTATATACATAATATTTTTTTTCTATTTAGATACATACCTACTTTGAATAGTTTTCTAAATTTCTAAATTCACTAATATTAGTAGATATCGTATTAGTGTTTAGAAACAAAATTCAAAACTGCCTCAGATAAACCCATACGGGTTTAGTGGGTGTTATTATTATATAATGCTGTTTTCCTATTTAAACAAATTTAAAAAAAATGTCAACATATTAGAGTCACTCTATATAGACTTTCATAATTTTATATAGTAGCTGAACCGCACAACTACGTCTGTTTTACGATATTTTTCATTCCCGCTCCGCACTTATTGGTAAAGCCACCTTCATCCGACCGTTTATCTTCAAAACCTATGACGTAAAAATATATTTCTAAATCACCGAGATCAGCAGGTTTCTGACTTTGTTTCGTTCAGTAAGGCATATATAATGCTTTCAAGATGTGTCTACTTATCAAGGATATAACATAAACTATATCTTATATCAAGCGACAGAAACAAACTTAATGAAATAGGAAAATTATAGTAAAATTCTCATTTCGTACAGCTTTTATGGAGTGGCAGAAACAATAGCTTGCCACTTGCAAGCCCACCGAACTGGAGTGTTTTTGATTTGGGTTGAAAAAGTCAACCCATTTATCAATTTGATCATTGTATCTTCTGTAAAATTCTTTTACTCGCACATACTCGTACCTTATACTCATATTATGCTCAGTGTGGCATACGCCCTGAACTTATTCATTATACATGCTCAAACCACCTTAGCATAGCCTTTTCAAGAATTTTGCCCTTCACATCATGCGATAACCAAAATTGTAAAAACCCTAAACCCAATATTTTAACCATTTCAGACTTATACCGGATCAATATTAGTAGCGGTTAACCCCTACCAAATCCTGCCGATCTACACGGCAGATCAGATCAAATTGTACAAGGAGAGGAAGATAGGCGAGTTGCCGCCGCATATATTCGCCATAGGAGACAATGCGTACGCACACATGCGACGGTACAAGCAGGACCAGTGCATCGTCATTAGTGGGGAGTCAGGTGCTGGTAAAACTGAGTCGACGAAGCTGATTTTGCAATACTTGGCTGCTATAAGTGGGAAGCATTCCTGGATTGAACAACAGGTTGGTATTAGTGCTTTCACTGCTCCGACAGGGTATCGATTTTTAAACTATCGCGGCGTTTACTCATAGTGTTTATAGAAACGTCGGCAAAAAGTAGGTGTTCAAAAATATATCGCGTGAAGTCCCGATAAATATAAACACTAAGGGTATTGATTCCCGCATTATGTAAATATTTGTATCCATGAATAATGTGTCTATTTGTCTAGGTTTTTCTACGATATTTTAGTATTTAAAAATCTAAAGTATCTATGTAGGTATAAATACTCTTTCTGTAACCCACTTTACAAGCAATGTTTAATTAGATTGTCCTCTTTCAAATATCTTATAATTGTCTATTATTTATTCGTAAAAGGACTGATGTTTGAATTGCGAATCTTAAGTACAAATGAAGAAGCACAGATGATGAAATGAAAGCAGCAAGCACACAGCAAATTGGTAAGACAAGAGATATGAAGAAGCATCTGTGTAAATATATTTGCTGCTTATGATTGTGTTCCCCTCAGCCTGACATGAGACATGGTCATAACAGAAACTCATAATGTGGCCCGGGTTGACCTTTTCGTATTTGATTTGTTTAACCATTAAAAAATAAAATGGGATTTCCAAAAAAGCTTATGTTGTTAATTATTATTAACTACGAACGTAAACAGCCTATTATGAGTATATGAAAAGCACTCAGTTGTTTTACAACTGAGATTAAGATCCACGATAATTGGACATAGCATGTTTTAGTAATCATATATCTCATAAAGACTAGATAATTGTTAGATGGTTATGCGATATCAATAATTATCTGTTGAAGTTCCGTTATGATACAAATTAGCTAATCATTACAATCAACGATCCAACACCTTAAAAAAATAGATAGTATTTGAAAAATCGAATGTTAGATTTCCAATTATGCCGTTATCTTCAAAATAACAAAGTAACTACACATAAAAATACATTAACAGACTCAGTTTATATCTAACATAAACTCATAAACTCACGCCTATATCCACGAAGGGGTAGGCAGAGTTTTTTAACCCACTTTTCGCCAGTTTATGTTTAGGTCCCATTGTGGTGACGGTGGTGACGGTGACAATAGGTGACGAGCCTATTGTCATTAACCGGGCACTTATAAACCTGCGATAAATACACACATAACTTCGAATTGCATCGAAAAGTCATTGGTGTGTGCCATGGTAAAACCTGGGATCGAACCCGAGACCTCGTCTCAGCAGTCCGTTACCCATACCACTAGGCTACCGCGGTCGCAGTTTACATCTGCTTTTTGAATCTAAAGCTATGAATATTCGACCTTAGAATGATACTTTCTATTCACTTAAACGCATACCGAGGCCCGGCCGTTACGCTGTGATATTTCTAAGAAGTCTAGGTGCCTAAGTAAATGAATAAGGTGAACACGTATTTAATTATTTTGTCTTTTTTCAGATCCTAGAAGCAAATCCCATTTTAGAAGCGTTTGGTAACGCTAAGACAGTGCGAAACGACAATTCATCTCGTTTTGGAAAGTATATCGATATCCACTTTAACAATGGCGGGGTTATCGAAGGCGCGAAGATTGAGCAGTACCTTCTAGAAAAATCGAGAATTGTATCTCAGGGAGCCGAAGAGAGAAATTACCATGTGTTCTACTGCCTTTTGGCAGGTTTGTCTAAGGAGGAGAAGAAGAAATTAGAGCTTACTGAACCTTCGGAATATAGATATTTATCAGCGGTATGTTTGCTGTGTATCTTTTCAATTATTTCACTAGCTTTTAGTATTTACTACTTACTGCCTACCCTGTCTAAAAACCCTGTGTACACCACTGTCAATAGGAACCTTGAACTTCTAATTCTAGGTCCGCTTTGTAGTAAATGAACTTTTAATTTTTATAGAATACTGGTATCCGACTCTCTTAGTGTTCAATCCTTCTGCCCTCCTCCCCCTTCCTCTATAGTATGTAGTGTAAGCCCCTGGTTTTGCAAACAACCACTTTCCATCAGGTGAGTCGAGCCACCTAAGTGGTATTAATTTCAAAATTACTAGGTCGACTTTTTGACCAGTAAACTGTCTAACTAAAAGTGTTTATTTTTAAAAATAATGAATGTAATAATAGCTATCCTATTTTGTTTTATAAGGTTATAATTTCTTTTTGCAGGGCGGAAGCTTCACTTGCGAAGGTAGAGACGATGCTGCCGAGTTTCAAGATATACGATCGGCCATGAAAGTCTTACTTTTCACTGAACCCGAAATATGGGAGATATTGAAATTGTTAGCTGCTGTTCTGCACTGCGGCAATATAAAGTATGAAGCGACTGTGGTTGATAATTTAGACGCAACAGAAATCATAGAACAAGCCAATGTCAGAAGAGTGGCAACATTATTGGGGGTTCCTGTACAGTCGCTCATAGGAGCACTTACTAGAAAAACGTTGTTCGCTCATGGAGAAACTGTCATTTCAACTTTGAGCAAGAACCAATCTGTAGATATCCGAGATGCATTCGTCAAAGGTATTTACGGTAGATTATTCGTTACTATCGTTAGAAAAATCAACTCTGCAATTTACAGACCAAAGTCTACCATGCGGACAGCTATCGGAGTTCTTGATATATTTGGTTTCGAGAACTTCGATCAAAATAGCTTTGAACAGTTCTGCATAAACTTTGCAAACGAAAATCTCCAACAATTTTTTGTTAGACATATTTTCAAATTAGAACAAGAAGAGTACAATCATGAGGGTATCAATTGGCAGCACATTGAATTCGTTGACAATCAAGATGCTTTAGATCTGATTGCGCTGAAACAATTAAACATTATGGCATTGATAGATGAAGAATCAAAGTTTCCTAAAGGCACGGACCAAACTATGTTAGCAAAACTACACAAAACTCACGGCCTTCATAGAAATTACCTCAAACCAAAGTCAGATATAAACACAAGTTTCGGTTTGAATCACTTCGCCGGTATTGTATTTTACGATACTCGAGGATTCCTTGAAAAGAATCGTGATACCTTTAGTGCAGACTTACTGCAGCTAGTTCATATTTCAACGAACAAATTCTTGCAACATATTTTCCAAGAGGATATCGCAATGGGTTCGGAAACTCGTAAACGTACTCCTACTTTGTCGACACAGTTCAAAAAATCTTTAGATCTACTCATGAGAACATTAGGAACATGCCAGCCATTCTTCATACGTTGCATAAAACCAAACGAATTCAAAAAGCCAATGATGTTTGACCGCGGCTTGTGTTGTCGACAACTGAGGTACTCTGGTATGATGGAGACTATAAGAATTAGGAGAGCTGGGTACCCGATTAGACACAGTTTCAAAGAATTCGTCGAGAGATATCGATTCTTGATCTCTGGAGTACCCCCTGCTCACAAGACTGATTGCCGTAATGCCACTGCCAAAATCTGTGCTCAAGTTCTTGGTAAATCTGATTACCAATTGGGACACACCAAAGTTTTCTTAAAGGACGCTCATGACTTATTCCTTGAGCAAGAACGAGATAGAGTTCTCACAAGGAAGATATTAATTCTCCAAAGATCTATAAGAGGTTGGGTGTATCGAAGAAGGTTCTTGAAGATGCGAGTGGCGGCTGTACTGATTCAGCGACACTGGCGAGGGAAGCTGCAGAGGATTAGGTATAATAAGATGAAAGTAGGATATGCAAGACTACAAGCCCTGATCCGTGCGAGAGTTTTGGCACACAGATTTAGACATCTTCGTGGTCATATCGTGGCTTTACAGGTACGTTCATTTAGCAAGTAAAATCTCTGCACCATTTTGAAATCTTTCGTGTTTCAAGGTATTATACCAATAAATTGACAATTTATTAACTTTTTTCATTCAATTAGGGGAAAATTGAATGTGTTATGGAATCATTTGCATATCATTGGTTCTCGTTGTGTGTTTCATTAGTTTAATCAAGCTAAATGCAAAAACATACTATTAACTAAAACGGGGCGATGTGGCTGCATAGCGACAAAGCCCTTTAATAAAAAACTGCAATTTCAGCTTGAGACAATTGTAGTTTGTGTAGTATAAAGTTGTGGAATAAACTCCTTGCTGTAGCTTTTCTAAGCAACTACAATATGGGGTTCTTCAAGAAGGGTATTAGGTTTCTACTGGGTTGGCAACACAAGTGTTTTGGTGGCTTTGGTGTTGCAAACATCCATAGGCCACGGTGACCATTTTCCACCAGGTGTGATTGACCAAGTGTTTGTATACCTTTTAAATTGTATAAAAAGTAAAAAAATACAATTGTAGATCATATCACTAATTATATAACATGTTCCTAAGATTATACAATAACAGATATTGATATAACTAATTGATGTATGTACAGATAGATAGTAATACTTTTATACAAATCACACTTTGTCTTCAGGCGGCATCACGAGGTTACTTAGTCCGTCGTTCCTATGGCCACAAGATGTGGGCCATCGTGAAGATCCAAGCTCACGTCCGTCGATTGATCGCCGTCCGTCGAGTGAGGCGACTGAAGCAAGAAACGAGGGCCATCACTGAAGCCCTGAGGCTGAGGAGCCAGGAGGAACTGAGGCTGCATCACCAGGGCAACTCCAGGGCTAAAGAGATCGCTGAACAGAATTATAGGGTGAGTTTGTTTAATATTAAATCAAAACATTTTATCAAAATCGTCAATTATGATTATTAACTTTTACACAATACTTTGATCAGAAATTTTGCCACGGTTTTTGGAAGAGGCGGGAATACATTTTGAATTTTGAAGGAGACGCGGAATACTAATATTATAACTCTCACTAGATAAGATAGAAGAAGACTAGTGTCGTGCCGTTTATCTGAAATTAATACTTCAAATACTATTTCTGTATACTTAAAATACTTATGCTGTCCCTGACACAAATCATAATCCTAATAACTTGAAATCTTAATTAGGGCTCGTAGCATGAACTGTTAGAGCAGGTTAATAAATTAACCAGTTCACATACCATCAACTGCAGATGTAACTTTGTAAAGCTATATATTTATTTAAATGGGGTTACAAATGTATATATTTAGGCAGTATGAGAGCCATTTGATTATTATTCACTGTTATATAGAGTTTAGTTCTGATTTTAGAGTTTATGGTAGGCCTGCTTTGACGATTACCATGAAATATTTTTATTAAACCAATCTAAATATTAAATAGTTTGGTAGGTATGTAACGAGAATATTTTCTTGGTCCATACATTTTATCCGACTACGGCAAAGCCGAAGGAGTACTTCTTCTATCTTTTCCCTTATTTGAAATATTTATTATGAGTTTTGTTATAGTAGATATAGTTATAGCTATCTTTGATATTTTTTTGATTGAGAATTTTTAAGACCGTATTTTTGCAGTACCTACTAGTTGGGTTTTAAGTTTAAAACTATTTTTTTTAGAGCATGATATTTCAGTACCCCAATTTTTATTACTCTATCGTTATACACTATCCAAGGTGTTACATTATAATGTAAACGTTCTCGATGCAACTTAACAACTATAACATACTGGTTATATGAGCTCTATTGGACTATATATGATATATGTCGTCCAATAGAGCGTGGATGTGTAATCACAATGGACTCGAACTGTATACAGTTTATCCAGTACCAGCACTTGCATAATTCACCGATGAGCTAATGTAATTATCTATCAGAGATAGTCATTAGTAGGTGAGATTAGCGGACGTGTGGTCTCTTGTAGTTGTATTATGAATTACTGGATCGAGTGCGTGTTACAGAATTTCATATTGGATTTTCGCCATGTCGATTTGGGATATGAGAGTAATTCTGATGTAAGTTTTTTTAAATCAATTTATTGTGAAAAAGGTTTTTGTTATATTTTAATAACATTTTATTCACAAATACCTATATAAACGAGTATTCAAATATATATATAGTATGTCATGATTTCAGATTTAATTTACGTAAAAATGAGTAGGTAATAGTTATAATAATAGAATTGCAGTTATCGCAGTAGGTATTTTTTTCCTTGCACAAAATCCCCAGGGATTCCAATCTCACCGAAGACGGTGAGAGTTGTTATGTCGAACTCGAACCGACTAATACGCACTCCGTTTTCGGGAATTCGGTTGCCGGAGGTGAGATAGTAAACAACATTTCCCTCGAACCCCGGCCGACGGCTATCGTTTCTGAAATGTGTTCGCATATAGTCCCGGGTATGGGGAGGCGCACATTGCTACTGCTAGAGTAATCATATTAGTTATGGGTAGGATATACTCACGCCCAGTTACCCTTGAAAGGGTAAGTAAAGGTGGTCAACACATTGAACAAAATTGGTGGGACAATTATGTTTTGGTAAGTATACGGGCATCTGATATTTTTCAACCGCCTCGTCACAGAAGACTATGCTAACCAAAAACATAGTTATTGAAGTTATATAAATCTATTAGCAACGATTTTATTTCAACCCGTTCGACATATTTAAGCAAATTTTTTATGCTATTTCGTTTGAATAATGTTGTCGTCACTAGTAGATAATAAAAAAGTTTACAATAAACAAATACCTATATCAATTGTGCTGATTTTTTTTTTGCAATGAATGTTTTTATATTGAAACCTGGTATCCTATTGAATGAATATTTAGGTGAAAGCTCGTAGCATTGTGATAAATTTTATTCAATATTCTAAAACGTAAACCAACTTCTAATAGCTTAATATTTGGTTACCAGGAGCGCATGTTTGAATTGGAACGTCGAGATGCAGAACTTGCTTTGGAAGAAAAGCGGCAAATGGATGCGAAACGAACCATTCTTCAAGAGGCAGCTCGCAAACAAGACGAACCTGTGGATGACAGCAAATTAGTTGAAGCCATGTTTGACTTCCTACCAGACTCTAGTAGTGAAGCCCCTGCGCCTAAAGACACATCTGTCTTCAGCGATCTGCCGCAACCCAGAGCTGACCAACAAGAGGTAATATTTTTTTATATTTTTATCCGAGAAAGCCGTATCTGAAAAAGAAAAGAGATGGTTCACTTCTTCATCGTCTGTCCTTGACCTTATTAATTGTTTGATTATTATTTTGAATACCCTGGATGACATGACACCATTTGATTTTTATAATTATACTAATCACAGAATAAAAGGCCCGTTTTGGCATTTGCCTTCATGGCGCAGGCGTAAAAATAATGGCGTAAATAAAAATCATATGCACAACACTGAGCCGAGTTGGCGGTAGGTACCTGTCAATGAAAAATGTAATTACCTTCATGACATTTCAAATGGTAAAAAATTGAGAACTTCATAGGCGCGAACTATCAAAACGGGCGTCTTATTTTGTGATAACTATAGGTAATGGGCATCTAATAGCGATGTTGTTGTAGATTAGAGTTAGCATCGAACTATTGTGATTCGCGAGTACTCTACTTTAACTTTTAAATAGACTGCTCTCTTATACCACAGTGGCGTGTACCTACCACAACAAGATTGGTATTGTAGATTTTTCAAATTTTGGTAAATGCTTTTGTTACTAAATTATGGTAACGGGGTATCATACATATACATACAATATGTACCGTGTCTTTTTCTTTGCCATAGGCAGAAATAACATCTTTCCACTTGCTAATATTCTTGAATACGCCGTTCGTTTCTTCTTCTTTCATAATTGTTTTGTTACATGCTCACCGCTTGTGGATATTCTTGAACGATCCTGTTCTTTATAGTGTCTGGTCCTGGCTCGACTTTTGGTGCTCTTGGTGCTTTATGGGGCACGACCATATCAATGCAAATATTCATATTCATGCATACAAATATTGGCCGAACCTGTGCCTATCAGTCACGTTCACTACACCCACGACAAAGAGGCTGTCAAGGATCTCATGCACCTATTTTAAACAATAAAGCATTTTGAATTTTAAATAGAATATGAAGATGATTCAATTGCCCCTTTTAACTACTGCATTCAATCCGATGGTAGTGTTACCTCTTAATTTGTTTATGTTTTCTATATTGTGTCCAGTCTAACAAAGAAAACTAAAACTGTTTTATTGTAGTCAGTTGTGTATGAAGCAGTCATTGTTACTGTTGTATTATTGTCTATTAAACAATAAGTATCTGAATTGGTATATGTCATCGGTACGATGTGCAATGTCTAGTCGGCGTAAGGTTTTATCGCGGAGATGTATTACTTGGTCCTACTCTAGACTTCACGAGTTCTATGTACACGTAAGCTAATATCATAACATATGTATGTACCTATATACCGTGAAAGGTTCCTTTTATAAGTTCTTCTACAAAAAATTACGATTTGCTGCACTCTTCCAGGAAAAAATAATGTCACTTTAGGTGGGTACTTCGACTTTGTATGGATATAAGTATTAGATTCGAAGCTTTTGCGTTTATTTTCTTCTGATTATGATTGTCCATTGGTTCGATTCTACTGTGAGGCAATTCCATATTCAGCTTTTCTATGAGAACATTCTTAATACTGACCGAGCAAGTCCATAATATAATATTATTATATACTCATCTGGATTTGTATACATTTCTTCCAGATGGTTACACCAATGCAAACAACATCAGAAGATGAAGAAGATTTGTCAGAGTTCAAGTTTCAAAAGTTTGCAGCCACATACTTCCAAGGGAACGTTACCCATCAGTACTCTAGGAAACCGCTCAAGCATCCACTACTACCGCTGCATACGCAAGGAGACCAACTGGTAAGGATAATAATGAAATTTAGAAGACTAAACGGCATAAGCGACAATGACTGTCGACAAGTAAATCAACATGCTGTAAAGAGTTTTTGATGTGCTTTAGGTTTCTTTTTGTGTGCATGGTCGATGTCCCTTACACTCATTTACATAGTTAGTTTTGTTTAACGATCTAAATCAAGAAAGAAACTATGACAGTAACCTTGTACCAATACCAGTAAACTTGTACTCTTGTACTTAATTCTATCTTTAGTTATATCTTCTTCTGTTCTTTGTCTTTACCATGGAAAACAACGCAACCAGCTACGAAGGACAATATGAATATTATTGTAAGAAATAAAACTTTAAATAACTTTTTTTAAATTCTGAACTTTCTTATTTCTTTTTTAAATCTTGAAGTGGGTTTGATTCCAAGTCAAACGTCATTCATACTTCCTTTCTATACCATGGGCCTAATGTCACATCCGAAACACAAGTTACACGATTAAGTCCCGTTGTCATAATTATACTTTTGATCTAAGCAAAGTAATCTCTATTTTGAACG
The DNA here is from genome assembly GCA_963691645.1 of Pelosia muscerda. Taxonomy (NCBI): domain Eukaryota; kingdom Metazoa; phylum Arthropoda; class Insecta; order Lepidoptera; family Erebidae; genus Pelosia; species Pelosia muscerda. The sequence goes on from OY829100.1 coordinate 16,071,026, forward strand.
GATAAGATTTATTTTCGTTTTGCAGTGCATATGATTTGAGTTCATTCGGCATTAAGTGTAGCAACGACCACGGATTAACGGTTGTGTGTGTGAGTTTGGTTCTGCTACTGAATCTTCTTGTGTCACATTTCTAATATTTTTTTCTGTTTTGTGGTTTACCTTTTGATTTTTAATAGTTTATTTTCTAGATATTTCAATGGGTTACATTAACACCTAATAATAAAATTTCAGGCTGCGCAAGCACTATGGATTACCATTCTCCGATTTACTGGAGATCTACCAGAGCCAAGATATCATACAATGGATAGGGACAACACATCCGTCATGTCTAAAGTAACTGCGACTCTTGGAAGGAACTTCATTAGATCAAAAGAGTTCCAGGAAGCACAGATGATGGGGGTAGATCCAGACGCATATCTCAACAAACAGAAACCAAGATCTATCAGACACAAGCTGGTCTCTCTAACGTTGAAGAGAAAAAATAAGCTCGGAGAAGACGTTAGGAGAAAATTACAGGTTTGTACAATTTGTTTCCCATATTGTATCTGATCACTTAAATTTTTTTACGGATTCATAATTTTGCGAAATATAATGTTTTCCAGGATGAGGAATACACAGCTGACAGCTACCAGTCGTGGCTAGAATCACGTCCCACGTCAAACTTGGAGAAGTTACATTTCATTATTGGACACGGTATCTTACGTGCTGAACTCAGAGATGAAATATACTGCCAGATATGCAAGCAACTGAGCAATAATCCTTCAAAGTCTTCTCACGCTAGGGGATGGATCCTACTTTCGTTATGTGTCGGATGTTTTGCTCCAAGTGAAAAGTTCGTCAACTATCTACGTGCCTTTATAAGAGAAGGACCACCCGGTTACGCACCATATTGTGAAGATCGTTTGAAAAGGACATTCAATAATGGTACCAGAAACCAACCGCCATCGTGGCTGGAACTTCAAGCAACGAAGTCTAAAAAGCCTATAATGTTACCAATAACATTCATGGACGGCAATACGAAGACTTTATTAGCTGATTCAGCAACAACGGCAAGAGAATTATGTAATCAGCTGTCTGACAAAATTGCTTTGAAAGACCAGTTTGGATTTTCACTATATATTGCGTTATTTGATAAGGTGAGCTCCCTTGGCAGTGGTGGAGATCACGTAATGGATGCTATATCGCAGTGTGAACAATACGCTAAGGAACAAGGTGCTCAAGAGAGAAATGCTCCCTGGAGATTATTCTTTAGAAAAGAGATCTTTGCTCCTTGGCATGATCCTACTGAAGACCAAGTAGCCACTAATCTTATTTATCAACAAGTGGTTAGAGGTGTTAAGTTTGGTGAATATAGATGTGATAAAGAAGAAGATTTAGCTATGATAGCTGCTCAACAGTATTACATTGAATACGGCCAAGACATGAATTCTGAACGACTTTATACGTTACTGCCAAATTATATACCGGACTATTGTTTAACTGGCGTTGAAAAAGCAGTAGACCGGTGGGGTGCCTTAGTAGTGCAAGCATATAAAAAGAGTTATTATGTGAAAGAGAAAATTCCTACTTACAGGGTGAAGGAAGATGTAGTAAGCTATGCGAAATTCAAATGGCCTTTATTATTCTCTAGGTTCTATGAGGCATACAGGAACTCTGGACCTAATTTACCTAAGAATGATGTTATTATAGCTGTTAACTGGACCGGTGTGTATGTAGTGGATGATCAAGAACAGGTGCTCTTAGAACTTTCATTCCCTGAAATCACAACTGTTTCCAGTCAAAAAACTAACAAAGTCTTCACACAAACGTTTAGCCTTTCAACTGTTCGGGGAGAAGAATTTACGTTCCAAAGTCCAAATGCCGAAGACATTCGAGACCTAGTAGTGTATTTCTTAGAAGGACTAAAGAAGAGGTCCAAACACGTAATAGCTCTCCAAGACTACAAAGCACCTGGAGAAGGTTCCAGCTTCTTAACATTCCTTAAAGGAGATCTTATCATTTTAGAAGAAGATAGTACTGGGGAATCTGTGTTAAACAACGGTTGGTGTATTGGTCGTTGCGAAAGAACTATGGAAAGAGGGGATTTCCCTGCGGAAACTGTGTATGTATTGCCAGCACTGACTAAACCACCGCCAGATATATTAGCCCTATTCTGTCAAGAGGGAGCTCAACATGGGCGGCGCCCCCCATCGGCTACTTACAATGGTACAGAATCCAGGGATAAACCTCATACATTGATAGAATACGCTATGGATCATTTTAGATTACCACCAAAACGCACTGTGTCTAAGGCATTAACACTATCAACAGCTAAAAGGGGAGGTACTGAAGAACTTTGGCGACATTCTAGAGAGCCTATAAAACTACCCTTGCTGAAGAAGTTACAAGCTAAAGAAGAATTGGCTGAAGAAGCCTGTTTCGCGTTTACTGCCATTTTAAAATACATGGGTGATCTACCATCAAAACGCCCGCGAATTGGCAATGAGTACACAGACCACATATTCGATGGGCCTTTAAAACATGAAATATTAAGGGACGAGATTTACTGTCAGCTAATGAAGCAACTGACTGACAATAGAAACAGAATGTCGGAAGAAAGAGGGTGGGAGTTAATGTGGTTGGCATCAGGTCTGTTTACGTGTAGTCAAGGACTGCTCAGAGAATTAACGTTATTCCTAAGAACTAGAAGGTATCCAATAGCTCAAGATTCTCTGCAGAGACTGCAAAAAACTTTGCGGAATGGGCAGAGGAAATATCCTCCACACCAAGTGGAGGTGGAAGCTATTCAACATAAGACCACACAGATATTCCACAAAGTGTATTTCCCTGATGATACTGATGAAGCTTTTGAAGTAGATTCGTCTACGCGTGCAAAGGACTTCTGTCAGAATATTGCTCAGAGACTGAATCTCAGATCTAGTGAAGGTTTTAGTTTATTCGTTAAGATAGCTGATAAGGTGATATCTGTTCCTGAGGGTGACTTCTTCTTTGATTTTGTTCGGCACCTCACGGACTGGATTAAGAAAGCGCGGCCAACTCGAGATGGAATTACACCGCAGTTTACTTACCAGGTTAGAATCTTGAAATATTTAATAAATGGTGGCATCTTTTGGCAATCTTTGTTCGGTATTTGTACGTTTGCAATTTTAGAGAGATAAGTAAACACACGGCCCTATTCATTGTTTCGGATTACCGTTGTTTATTAACGCTTGTAACATCAGAGCAGGGAAAATGGAGGGGTTAAATGGGAGTGAAATAAGGCATAGACTCCTAGCTCCTAGATACTCCTAGCTTTTAGCAAAAACTGTCTCCTTTCTAACGATATGGATGTAAACTATTGGTAATCATATTGACTACCGAACCTTGCTCAAGCTAGTGGTATTGTTAACAGCAATACCCTTAATAACTTGGTGCTAAAAATATCACTGCTGAAATCTCGAGGTATCACCGTTGCCTATATATCTCTGAATACTGATGTGATGTGTAAATCTCAAAAAGGTTGGGAAAGTTAAACATATGCTCATACCATTACAGCTTTTCACGACTCTAAATCACACCTATCTTTCTTTATTTCTGTAATTAAATTCTTGTTTTTAGGTGTTTTTCATGAAGAAACTATGGACGAACACAGTCCCGGGCAAGGACCGCGCAGCGGATGTGATATTCCACTTCCATCAGGAGCTGCCCAAGCTGCTTCGCGGATACCATCGCTGTGGCAGGGAGGAGGCGGCGAGACTGGCCGCTCTCGCGTACCGGGCGCGCTTCGGGGATAACAAGCAGGAGTTGCAGGCTATTCCGTGAGGAACTTTATGCTTTATATTCTACCAGAAACTGACCAAGCTGCTTCGCGGGTGCTACCGCTGTGGCAGAGAGGAGGCGTCTGTCTCTCTTGTTTTGACTCATATGGCGTTTACGGGATGACTACCATCTGACCCCACAAACCAGAACTCATCTTATATTGTCTGATTCCACCAGTAGCCTTATAGCAGAAGGTTAAAATATTAATATTATTTCCAGTCAAATGCTCCGAGAACTAATCCCAGCTGACCTCGTCAAGCTCCAAAGCTCAGCTGACTGGAAGCGGGCCATCGTGGCTTCATATAATCAAGATGCGGGCATGACCCCCGAAGACGCTAAGATCACCTTCCTAAAGGTCATCTATAGATGGCCAACTTTCGGTTCTGCCTTCTTCGAGGTCAAGCAGACCACGGAACCGAATTATCCTGAACTATTGTTGATCGCGATTAACAAGCATGGTGTTAGTTTGATTCATCCTCAGTCAAAGGTAAGAGGCTTGACTACTGAAATTCTTGTTTCATCATTCATCATTCTCTGAACCTATTCCCAACTCAGTTGCGGTCGACTTTCTAGTCGTAACTAGAATGCGGCTGAATTTCGATATTTTCCGTGAAGCGACTGCTATTGGACCTCCACAACCAAATTGGCGATATCGAAGTTCTGTAGTTAGGCTAGTCAGACTTTTGAGGGCTCCAACTATCCGTAATGACTGCCATAGATGTTCGTATGGCAACCCGAACCGATGGCTTAACGTGCTCTCCGAAGCACGACCAGCCTAGTGCGAATAGCCATATTCATGCATACAAATATTTGCACAGGGAACGAACCTTCGCCTCCTGCGTAGCGGTCGCGTTCACTTTAGCATATACCTATTAAATTAACGAAAGCTTGGTAACCGGATGGCGGAGAATGATGATGAGGGGTACATGGGGTTAAGATGGATAGGTAGGATGGATATGTGGTGTGGATGAGAATGTAGAGAATAAGGAATGAGTATTGTTAGAGAAATTGAAAGTGAAAAATAGACTATATAATAGAAGTAGTAGTAAATAATATCGAGAAGTGAACGACTGTCGTGGTATGGACATACTATGCGAAGAGATGATAGTAATATTGTAAAAAATTACTAAAGCATGAATTACGACCCAAGAAAAGATGAATGAATCGAGTGAAAGAAGATATGTCAAAGCAGGGAGATGATGATGAGGGTAAATAGGAAATAAGGTAAAACGAAAATGCTGTTTAAGGTCTGAAATGTTAATTGGAACTATTAGTCTAAGTACAGTTTATAAACAGTGATTTAGTTCATAAAAATGTAGTTACAACATGCGTCTATATCAACCCAACCAAAAATGATTACAATGTGCGGGTATGCAGGTACTTTGCCAATTGTTACCTATGTATTAAGCGATCATCCAAAAGAAAATCACTGTCATGACGTCATCTCCTGTTCATCGTCATCTTATTATTTCCAACTTGCATAAAAATCTAATTTGACTTAAAAGGGTTTTTTATATACGTAGGTCGTCAAATTGACTGCACCCCGCCTGATGGTAAGCTGGGGTGCAGTCCAAAGGATAGTGGCCGCCATTACAGATCCTGTCCCTGGAATGGCGGTCCATACCTTGACGACTTCACGCCCGCCTCACACCGATTGTATGTACCGTATTTAGGGTAATACATAAAGAACAATCTAAATAAAAATATATAATAATACTATTATCATTTATTTCAGGATATACTAGTAACACATCCATTTACAAGAATATCAAACTGGTCATCTGGCAACACTTATTTCCACATGACGATCGGTAACCTAGTGCGAGGTTCTAAACTGCTTTGTGAAACCTCCTTGGGATACAAGATGGACGATTTGCTGACGTCATACATCTCGCTCATGCTCACCAATATGAACAAACAACGTTCCGTCCGCGTCAAATGACCTTTGGTGGCTTAGTCAAACATATTATTAAATTAAAAATATATAATGGAAGTTTATTTTACGTAAGTTATGCAAAATTTGTTTCCTAAAATGTATAAAAAACATATTTGTTGCTAAGATTGTCAGCTCATTCATAACGTTGTGTGGTAAACTGTTCAATTAGGTGAATGTATTTAGTGGTGTATGTAGACCTCTAGGGCGAAGTGGTGCAAGGTGCAAGCCTAGATAACTTCCAATTGAGTTTGAATCACACACTTTCTTTCCGGGGTTGGGATGACAGGGTGACATGTATAGCCGCCCGTCACCCTAGGAGGAGTAGTCCGCGGCATTAGCATGATGCGCGCTCTTCCCTTTCCGGGAAAAGATGTGGACACAGTAGCCCCACACCCGAGAGGGGCTTCGCTGGCCCTGGGTCAGCGGGGACGTGAGGGATATACCAGATGCTACATCACCCTCGACAACTGATGGCCCAAGACAGCCGTGCGGCTCTGGTCAGTTCGAGTCTGACATAACCACCACACGTAACTTCCGCACGATTGAAAAAAAAGAAAAAAGGAGGTTGGGATGTCAGCAGTAGTCGCCAAAACAAAAGAAAGAGAGCGGATCTTGAAAGAAAAATTTAATATTTGATGAACTAATCACAAAATTTGGTGCGCCACAAGAGAATACTTATAACTTATCAGAGGCTCTAGCCGAAATGCATTCTTTCCGAATCTACATTCGTTATCGCTCTGAAAATGTATGGGAGTGACATTTGTTGTCGAATGTCATGTGATCCGATTCCGACAACAAATGTCACTCCCATACATTTTCAGCCCCTGTACATGCTTAGATCGAATGCTGAATGAACTTGGTAATTTACGTAAGATTATTGATTTCCACAAATAGAACCAATTATGTTTTTTTTTAATTGCTTATTGTTAAGTTGCTACGCTAAGTAGCGGTATTTAACATTTTTATTTAGGTACATGATGCTTGTAAATCATAATATGAATCGCGTATTTTTTATACATCACAAGTGCTGTATAAACTTGATACAGAATGAAAATATACCTAACTATGTGGTTGCATAATAGCAATATCACATAAAGTGGTAATCTCTAAAAGTCAAATTAGTTCATGTTAAGGCGGCTTTCCACGGTGGGTGTTTCTGCGGGTTTTTATCACGAACGACCGACGAGGGTACCACCATTGACACCGATTCTATTGTACATTTTCAATAAACTAAAAGGAATTTTACGTTAATTTTAAAACTAATTTTATGGTTATTTTGTTTCCTAAATTGACAAATACGATCATGAATAGTTTAAAAAATCTTGTGAAACAATTCATGACGAAAAGACCATGAATTTTAGTGAAAATATATGACAGAAATTGGTGTCCCTGCTTATAATTTCTTTTATTTATTGCCACGTATGACGCATTTATTTAAAATGTCATACGTACTATACCTACGAACTTTTGCTATTCTTCAATTTTTATTGAAGCACTATATTAATACGCTTGAGATCAGTATATATCATTATACGTTCTTATCATCATCATCATCCTCCTTGCATTAATCTCGGTCGTATCCCAAACCTTCATCTCGGAAGTCCACAATCCACGGTAGTGGGGATTGATTCTAGTAGTGGAATATTTTACATTGTCCCTCTATTGATTATATCTACAACAGCATATCTTTTTCCGCAATTTCGCAATCGGCGTGGGCATTTCCACGTCCGTCTGCAGAATTATGTAGCATGGAAAGCTGCCTTTATGCTGAAGATAATTAATTTCTATGTTAGGATCATAGTAAAACAAAAATCAATTATAGATTAAATGCATCCGTCCATAATGTAATATTTCGTAAACGTTTTTAATATAAAGAACGATGTTACTGCAATTCCAAATCTTCTATTATACCTAGTAGTTAAGTACAAGGATTTATATATTTACCATTCCAACTGTATTCTTAACTCTCCAGTGAAAATGTAACTAATTAATATGTATTTCTTTAACTATCAAATAATCTAGTAGTAAGATTTATTTATTGAAATTATATTTCAATCATAATTATATACTTATATACATATACCTACTATATTTTCTATTCATTTATTTTAAAATACTTTATCATGAAGTGTGGAATAGATCTGTTATCTTATTTTATATTATAGTTAGGTGTTTGGTTATACAGCATGTTACAAAACAATATGAAATTATAAACTATTGCTAAAATTTGCTTTCACAAATGACTTTTGCCTGCTAAAAAAATTACACCTAACTCTTTGAAAGCAAGTTTTACATCCCTAATACAAAAATAGAAATGCAATATAAATGCTGTATTGCTCGATTTTTATTTGCCATCGAAATAAAATAGAGAAGGCACATGAGATTTTATGTCTATTTTATAATGTAATAAATTATAGTTATTTAACACTGGGTGTTAATAATATAACGATAAAACTCGAGCAATTGGATTTGATTTAGTTTATATTTTATACAAATAACCGTTTGTTTAACATTTATATATATAATACAATCCATAGTTAACAACATTGTATTTATTTTAGGTAAAGGAGTATTTTAAGTTATGTGTAATTATTGTCAGCAATGCCATGAGTTCGGTGACAATTCATTATGTTTGTTTTATTAATTTCGCTTTAAAGTTAAAAGTTGCATTTGTGAGTGGTTGTAAACATGAGTCACAATGAAATTACGTCTTTTATTTTCTCCCAAAATTATTCGTCGACCCCTCTCCCTTAAACGTAAAGTACCTATGTATCAAAAGTCTCATACTAGCTGGTTCTTATGGAGATGATTGCGACTACATAATAAAAATTGTTGCTACTATGGTCCGTGGTCCCCACGCAAAGAAATGGTCAATATTGCCGGATATCTAGCCTACGGCAACCGAAGATCAAAGACAGCGTGCGTTTTAGTCAATTCAAATCCAAACATAACCACGCCTGCCGGCTTCACCTTGGTAACAGCGGTAATTTTGCGCTCTTTAAAAAGAAGTGGGCCAGTACACAACATATTGGCATTAAAAAAATTACAGCAAAGCAATTTTTCTTTTCGCAATATTTACTCTCCATATTATCTGTTAAGCTAAACGAAACGCAAATTTCATAAAAAACATCAACATCATGCAAAAGAAACAAATGGCGCCATCTGGCGATTTCATGTTTTTTTTCATGAATTCTGTTTTTCATTTAGCTTTACTAACACGATGGAGAGTAAATAACGCAAGTTAAATGGTATAAAAAAAAATTAAATAAAAAAAACATTAAAAAAAATTAAATGTGCAATGCGTAAAATCTCTTCACGTACCTACCGTGGAAAACTGCCTTTAGAAATAGGCGTAGTAGTTCTATTGTCTGTGGAGTTGTGTTTGGACTGCCCAACAATCGTTTTATTTGCTTCGGAAGGAGTTGGGTGTTTTTGTACATTTTGATATTAGAAAATTTTCAGTAATAACATGGAGTTTGAAATAATTACTCAGTTGACAACATTAAAACTTTGGGATTAGAGCTCGAACAAAAAATTACACCCAAATGAATGAATAAATAAATATTCTACTAGTGTCCCGGAGGTGAGTAGGATAGCCAGAGCTCACTGGCAAGTTTTTGTGCTGTCAGTGAGAAGACCAATATATCTTCTGCACTAATGGTACAGAAGCTCCCATAACCTGCACGTACCTTCCTTCCACCACACCTTCAAGAAAGGGATTAGAAGGTTTTTATAGGATCAGCAGCATGAGTGTGACGCACTTAGCGTTACATCCATAGGCTACAGTAATAACCGTGTGCTTGGCTGCTATCTAAGTGGTATAAAAAAGGGAAAATCAAATGCGCGCAATCAATTGATCAAACGCTCAACCGCTATGACAAGAAACATGCACGTCATTAAAATACATAGACTGATAAACACAATACCCTCCTTTGCGTCGCGCAGTCGGGTAAAAAGTGCATAACTTGTAGTCATGTTGGCTTTTAAATTACATAGTTCTTTCTTTTTATGTATTACCTACATATAAAATAAAGTCGAAAATCCTGTAAGTTTATAACTTCACAACAGCAGAACTGATTTTGATGTGTTTTTATTTTGTTGGGTTTGTTTTTGCCTGAGTTAACAGAATAACATTACTAGAAAAAGCAAGTAAAAAACATTGTGCCTGACTGTCAAAGCACTGTCATTTGTTCGCGTAAATGCCGACATGCCCTAAGCGATGGAAGGAAAAAACAAGTAAAGTATATCTACCGACTCACAGACTTGTTTGGGCTGCGAAAATCTATATGAATGGGCGTTGTGAGCGTGAATCGGGATCTAAAATACACAAAGAAATTTTAATTCATGGTGCTGTGAGAACGGGATCTGAATTCCATGTTCACCAGGTTATATACTGTGATATCCTACTCACAATTAACATAAAGTATGTTTTTTTTTACTTATGCAAGTTCTCATTGCCTGTTATTCGGTATGATATTAGGCTATGGCAGGTGTGGCTAGGAATGTTTGGATATCGCCCAACCAGAATGCGGGCCCACCTTTGCGGTTGCAGGCAGCTTTGTTGAAGAAAGCGTAGTGTTTCCAACGGTTCACCCACTATGTCGTGATGTATGGCACATGGCTGATTAAGCCATTTTAGTGTGGTAAGAGTCCCAGCCAGTACCAGCGCGACTCCCTTGAACCCGCGAAATTCGAAATAAAAAAGTTATGGCTAGCAAATAAGGGACAGCGTGTTGAGGGAACCTTATGGTATGATAGAATATTTTAGTAAACAGTTTGGGAAACCTTAGATACTTTTTTTATTTTTTGGTTGAATATTTGGGTTTGAACGTAAGAGGATTGATCTAGTTAATTATTACAAAAGCCGATCTTGAGTGCAAAAGCTTTTAAAAGGAATGCGACCCGTATTCAAACCAAGAATAGTGTTGTAGTTAGGGAACGGAATTTCAAAAAGTCAACGTCAAGTTCAAGTCTACCATACGCGTTAAATATCAAGCTACACAAGTGTGATATAGAGATTGATCTATAAAATCGTAGCGAACTGATCTTAGCTGGACTCTGGCTCTTTTTTGGATGTCTAGACAAAGTGACATTCTACACAATACGTATTGACGGAAAAGTCATAGCGAGCCGTTTTTAATTGACTATCAATGGAAATATTACTTGATACTGCGGTGATTCCAATAATAAAAAGATGTGATTCAAATTCAAATTTCCTTCAATTTTTACATACATACATATGCTCACGCCCATAATCCCCGAAGGAGTGGGCAGAGGTGTATTAAACACCCATATTTCGCCAACTATGGTTTTCGGTCCCACGTAATAGGGGGCGAGTCTATTGCCGCCAGTTGGGCACTTTGTAAGAAAATGGGTATGCTGAAAATAAATTCCAAGAAAAGTTGCAGCTAAATAACATTTGAAAAAAAATTGACCTAATTCCTTCTAAATCCAATTAACGTCTTGCCGACTTAAATTTTTGTATTACAGATTCTTGTCAATCCCATACAAGCGATTCCACTGGCGTTTTCACCAATAGATTGTCTCTTTGTCTAGATCCCCTAATGAGCCAAATCGATTAGATTATCTCTTTGTCTAGATCCCCTAATGAGCCAAATCGATAGCTTATACCTACCACTTTTTCCTGCCGGACTTGACAGCGATAACAGTTCTACATCTGGGGACTATGTGGGCTACCATGAAACATTTGAAACTTTTGTCCCCACACAAAACACGAACGACTAGCATTTAGTCATGTACCTAGATACCACGACATCACTTTGTTTTTCATCCGGTAGTGTCAAATACTTACCGATTTTTAGTCAATTTCGGGTTAAATGTGTTTCATGGAACCTATTGTCCGAAAATTATATTCGCAACTGCAGATATTTCATGGTATTTTTGTCATTGTATGTAAAGATGAGTAGATAGTACACACCGTATGTGGATAGATAAAAAAATTAAGATCTCATTGACTTACACAACTTATCACATGTAAATATTCGTGGTAGGTAGCTGCTGCAATGAGCTATAATCGTTCGGCAAAAGATTATGAAAGAACATTCTATACAATTAACGGAAAGTTCCTATGACCAATTCATGTGCAATTTTGATAATTACACTAAACACAGCAGAACTAAAATAATAACGGTAGCTATGATTCAAAGTTGCTTACGACTACAATTGTCTATCATTAAGCGGCATAAATTCGCCTAAAATTACTTAAAACACGATTCTGAATGAACAAGAACAATTAAAGTAAAAGCATAGTATTAGAAAAACTGTTAATTAGAACAAACAAAAAATATGTATCCGCAATACAGTCGTGAGAGAATCCCACGGCAGCGCGGCCTATTCACGAGGCTTGAGGAATAATGATGCCTCCATTGTGGCAGCAGCAGGAAGTCATTTATCTAACATCAAGAATATGAGTGTTTAGAGCAATTTCGTGTCTGATTTCTCATCCTAAAGTGTGCAATTTTGGTGACGCAGCGGTACCTACGTGAAATGTCAAACAACTCTACCGGTGACTAAGCACTATTTGATTACTTGTTTTAGAGGTTTCTGGTAACGGCAAGACTACAATAAATATGGTAGACGTAATCTTTTGTTCGACCAAATGTTTTGACCACTATTACCGAGCCATTGACTCAAAGAAGAAGAAGACTGAATATTCTATTCTAGAATTATCTTACCTATGATTAGATTCATTAGAAGGCAATGCTTCAAACATTCATTAGCATTGCCTACCCTTGCGGTAGTCTCAGTCGCATTCGAGGCTTCTATCTCGTCGTTTGTGGTTTTTACTTCCCCATAATAGTGAGATAATTCAGGCACGCATCATGTATGATACATGTCATCCTCCATGATGCCAAGCCAGCACTTTTTGGGTACTCGGAAATGCGTAAAAGCGAATGCAACGCTCATCAGTCCTGCATTATACCCACGATGTCACGTACAAGAAGGCTCCTCCAGATGTGGAAGTTCCTCATTTGATCCTTACTAAAACCTAAATGAAAAAATTTAACCTTCGACGGAAAATACACCTCCATTTATGCCTACACTAAGTAAAAAATTTAATATGTTGGTTGACCCTTTAAAACTTTAATATAGCATTTGTTACTACGTAGTTGACATTTTAATTTAGGTACCTAAGCTGTCGTAGTTTGTTAAAAATGTTGGTTGAACCTTTAACTTTAATTATAGCATTTGTTACTACGTAGTTGATATATTAATTTAAGCTGCTGTAGTGTGTAGATACTTTTCGGAGGTCACCCTCGATATAAATCGGTTTGTGTGACTCGGAGAACATTTCCGTACCGATGGTGAATATTTTTTAGAAATCGAGTATCTTCTAAAATGGAAAAATTGTGCTCATAATTTATTGATTTCCTATTAAGCATACCTACCTATCACGGATCCGAGGTAGCATTATTCAGTATTTACTAGTTTCGAAAACGCAGTCGAAAGTAAGACATAATATAGACACTAAAAATGATTACCATCACTATGTGTAATTTACTAGAGGACAAAGTTGTAAAAGGTAATTGATCTAAATCACCACATACAAGTTGCCTACAAGTAAATTATACGTTTCGGCTTGTACACACTCTATATGTTGTCTCGTTACGTGTAAGTAAGTAAAATTTTCCTTCAAAACTGTATTGGTACCCGAAATTGCGTTCAGCACCTGCTTAATGCATACATACCTATAAATTATCCAGGGAAGATAATATGACTAACTTGTGCGGAGCTACCTACGTGTAAGAACCGCGTGAGGACCAAATGCCGCGACTAATAGGAGAGTAGGGTAGCAAGAAGTGTCAGTGGGAAGACCGAGAAACCCTTCTTTGTCTTCTACATTGACATAACAGAGACTCTCTTAACCTTCTCCCCTCCCCCTTTTCTCTTCTCATAACATAACATAACACATAACATAAACTCACGCCTTTATCCCCGAAGGGGTAGGCAGAGGTGCTGCACCCACATTTCGTGCAGTTTATGTTTTTTTCCATTACCCATACCAGTAGGCTACCTCTTCCCTCTTCTATATTTGGTCGGCAGCTGATGTTGCAAACGTCCATATGCAGGTAACCACTTTCCAACAGGTGAGCCGCGTGCTTGTCTGTCACCTAAGTGGTATAAAAAAACCTTAATTGGCTTCGTGTTTTTTAGCTATCTCAGTAGATAGTGAAATAATATGATATTATAAAGAGTGATTGACGGTATAATTTTATTGTTCTTGATCAATCAGTAAACAATAGCTACATGCGATATTAATTGCTTAGTTAACTTTACGGACCGATAACAGGGGTAGGTATAATCTATCGGTGACAGAAATGACGTAAACTCGGATCAAACAAGTGACAACTCTGTGATTACACACAGACACACACACACACTCATACACACACATGCACGCTTAAACCTTTCTACTAACTTTTTATTAACGTAACTACTTATTTATTAATCTGTGCTCCAAGGTAGGCAGAAAAGGAAGTCTGCTGATGAACTCTAACTAAACCACTCATCATGCTCAAAAGTATTAAAATCCAGCGGGCTTGCACGAAAGGTTTTAATCACAACAGACGCGACCTATGAAATATTATGTACAGACAGAAAAACAATGGCAGCCATAAGTATTTCTACATGTAATACCCACGTCATAGTTTTACAGACAACTCATGTGGCGTCGCGGCAGTTAACGCAACAGTTATTCAGCAGGCGCGGGTTCGGACCCCGCTCAACGCAAATAGGTATTTTTATGTATGAACATATTTATAGCCATAGCTTACTTGCATTAACATCTAAGGTAGTCGGTCAGTCGCCTATAAGTAGGTTGTATCATGGAGGCCGCTTTTTCATCTATCGATAAAATAATCGATAATATCATCCAAAATATCGATGTTCAGCCAAAGCCCCAGTTAGATTGATAAAAGCGGACCTCAGATTCCGAGGTGAACACTTCGGATGTGACTGGGATGAACGCTACAGTAATATATACCTTAGTGGGTACGTGCATAGACTTATTCATTAGTCCCACTAAAACTCATATGGGTTAGGGTTTATCCTTTTGACTCTATAGAATGCATGCCCAATGCCCATGGAAGGTACAGTAGAACTCAAAAGTGCAGTAGCAATCCTACGCAACTATAACGCTACTTGTGACCTTTTTCTTTTAAGACAAGCCAGCCTCGCCTCGTATTGCATAGTAACATTACACACACATATAAGCGCGCCGGCCGCACACTAAACCATTTTGAGCCTTGATGTGCTAATGCACTTATGAGCTCTGACTGTACCAACCATTATGATATCATCATATATGAGTATATCAAAGGCCTCAAGCCTTTCACCGATATTGCAAGAAACGCATTGTAAATTTCATTTTCTAGTTAAGAACGAAGAAAATAAACTACATAGATACACCTGGTATCTATGCATAAGTCTTTATAAATTACTAAATATATATAAATTAATTTTTAGACGACAAGTGAAGTTCATTACGTACTACAAACATATTTTTGTTGACCCCTGCACTAAACTAACTTGTTCGAGGGTAGGGGTTCGAGTCTGCGAAGGGTCACATGAGGGTGACACCGGACACGATGCGATTCTACCAAACGACGCGACGTTACCGTACTTTGTAATGTGTAAACCGGGGAATGCTAAATTATTCGTATACTTACACTCTTCATTATAAAAAAGTGCGAGGTGAATTCGTGCACTGAGGGTTCCTTATAACATGGACGACATAATGATATATTAAACGTTTCAAAAAAAAATTGATTGCGTGGACGTTGAAAGTTTGACTTTTGCCCAGTTTCAAGACATTACCGACGCATTGATCTCTTCTATATTCTTGAGAAAAAGGTCTTGAAGGTCGGAGACGGCCGGTCAATGAAGTGATCGTGTAAGAGTTCCGTTATATCTGTTTCAGTCATATAACCGCAAAAATGAGCTTCATATATGATGGTCGCACCATGGCAATAGAATCACCAGAAAAAGTGGTTTCAATCTAATGTTTCCATCCAACTTTAGAAAATATAATAAAACTACTTAACTATAATATAACTGTAATATACCTGTAATAGTATCACTTTAATATAACTATAATATACTTGTAATATAACTATATTTTTTATATAACATTAGCAACCGACTTTACTAATAAACCGTCTAACCCCTTAAACTAACCTCTATGGCTTGTGATAGAAGAGTGGGATCACGTCAGTAGTGTGATGGCCAACTAACCACTAACCTAACCACTATGCTACCGACTGAGGCTGGCTTCTAATCTTTACTCTAATGTAATATGTAAATATAAAATACCCGTAAATATGTAACATACCTACCTGTAATATAAGTAGATATTATAATAATATAGGGCAGTACTATACGCTACACGGTTAACGGGTTAGCGAAGGCGGTGCTAGCGTCTAGCGTCCGCCTCTCGAAGGGGGGGAGACGATAGCAGGCACTCTTCAGCAAATGGAGGGAGTTGGTGACAATAGAGAAATGGCATACCGCCTCATAAAGTGTAAGAACTTTAAATTTTATGTGACTTAATATTTTTTTTTCTCGTTTCCCTGTCATCTTTCTCCGAAACTAGAAAAGTTATGGTGGTTTAAGACGCTCTATAGCTTTCTAATAGGTATATAGGTCCCTGGTTTATTTCAGCAATAGGGTTATGTAGGTCATCATAACAGAATCATTACTTATTCATTATGAATGGAATACCACTTAGGTGGTACACAAGTGTACGGCCCACCTGATGGAAAGTGATTACCGTGGCCTATGCAACAACAGGAGATTCACATCCAGGCTACCGACACTATAAGAACAGCTAATTTTTTTTATATAGATACGTATATACATACTAATGAGACCAGCTTATTAGTAGTAACAATAGTTCCTTCCGTATGCTATATTTATCTGATACGCGTGACAAGAAATAATTGCAATTACTGCACAACAATGAAGGACATCTATAAGACTTATATTTTTATGTGTAGGTAATAGACCGAGCTGCAAGGAGCTGCAAGCTCTCAAATGGAGACCACGTACTGGTCCTGGTAGACGGCGTTGGTAGGACGTCCCTCCGCGAGATGGACGGATGACATAGTCAGAGTCACGGGGACCACCTCCTACCGGTCGGATTGGAGGGCGATGGGGGAGGCCTATATTCAGTAGTGGACATCCTATGGCTGAAATGATGATGTGCAATGGCTACTTAACTAAACATGTCGTCGTATGTTATTATAAACTGAAGTCTGAAAAGCTAATAGGTACTTATCTAAAAATGTCGTCGTATGTTATTATAAACTGAAGTCTGAAAAGCTCTATCTATCGAACGGAACTCCAAACTGTAACTGTGGTTACAATCACCTATCTAATAGGTATATGATGATTCTGTCCAAAAATATTCTTACTTGAATTTTGAAGGGAGACTGCACTAATCTAGAGCCACGCAACAACACTTAACTATTTAACTTAGCTATGACATTAAGTATCTTCATACAACTATAATTACTGCCCGCAGAACAATTAATTCTTATAGCTTAATGAATGAAGTTGATATAATCACAATTTAGTATTATTAACTACTGACATCCCTTTCTGATGTGCGTGCAGGTGTTGAGTTGATAGGAAACATCGTGTCTTAGTGCGAACATCTACCTATTACTAGGAGAAGCTTCTGCGAAGAAGGCTAGCACGTTTAATTTATCAACAACTGAGGAATCATATCCTTGGTGTTTCAGTAAGAAAATGACAAACTAACAGCAAAGTAACATAAAACTCGATGCTAGCGACATCTACGTCGAACTTTGAGTTTTCCTCCCCATTTCTCCATACATTTAACGATTTTTAATATTGTGATTTCGTAGCTGATATCAATAAGGTAAGATAAAAATGAAATGGCAATTCACTTATACCATTTTCGGGTTGGAGCACTTGGAACAGTGGCAAATTAATTTCGAAAAAAAAAATACTTAAACCATCAACCTATAAAAATATTTTTTAATCAACATAATGAAATATTATTTACACTAACCATATCTACTGATAAATTAACGTTTTGTTTTTATTTAAAATAAACGGTGAGAATTTTATAATGACTTATTCACGGGCTGAATTAAGTATAATATAATTTTATCTATATTAGGTGGTTATACTTATACCATTTTTCCACTGATTGCGAACAGACAAGTAAAATTTTATCGCATTTTTGGCGGGAAATTTAACATTTGAACTCCGATTCTACTAATTGTCAACCACTGTCCAACCGCTGACACTGTAAAAATATAATTTTAGAGTTTCATTATATAAACTTATAGACCGAAATTAAATAAGTCCTACCTAGAACATTACAACATCTTTTTTTCGATATATGAGCTGCCATTTGATTGTAGACTTTAACAACATAACAGTAAAGTGTAAAATAAAGTGGCATTTTTCGCAGTGGTTTGACAATGGTTGACAATTGGTACAATCGGAATCCTGAAAAAGAATTTTTAGTTGTCTATACGTTGCCTATAAAAATATTGCTAAGTATAATGTTCTAATAAGTCACACCCTCTTACCTATGGGGGTAGACAGAATCAACATTTTCCTACATGCTACGATCCTGGTGGCGTATTTCACTTTCATAAATTGCGCTATATTCCTGACGTTTCCTTAAAAGGTCTTTTGTTTTATTTGTTGTCTTTTGATAGGTAGACTTAAAAAAAAATCTAGTCGGTACTTACGTTCCTACCAAGACCCTTCTCAGTGGGAATACGATTCTACAATATCGTTTTTCGTTATTATCCTGGCAATTATTAGTAGGTATGTGACTTATCTAGGCTAAAGAAGCGATAGTCATCTGACTACTCTACCTCCTAGTAGGAAACCTACACCAGAGCCTCGTTTGTCAATTAGTAGGTCTCGCAGATAATGTTGACTTGGACCCCATAGTTACATGACAGAACTAAGGGAGGCCTACCACACCAAATGCATATGAGGTCAATCAATCAATTCACTGCTGACCTGGACATAGGTCTCTCCCAATGAATTGAGGTCCAGATAGGTTGGTACAGAGTTTTATTTCGATTTAACTTCTCTTTCAGTGATATAGCCCGCATATTTATCTGTTTACACCCTTCAGATGATATGGGGTGGTGATATTCTTTCTGCATTATACCACAGATGTTGAGGTAGAAAAATATTACAAGAATTAAATCATAATATAGGTATTATTATATAGAATTACCTATAATAATAGTAGGTAGGTACCTACTTAATTAAATTTTCAACTCAAACCCGTTTGCACTTGAATCTTGTTTTTGTCATTCACAACAATATCTAATTTAAATTAATTGCTCAAGAAATACGTCAAGCATCACTTTTTACAGCGCTTGATTAAAAACAATTGAAAATTAAAATTTAATTATAATTTGTTATTATAAAATTCGTCGGTTTAGAAGAGTTATTCCCACGGTCGAAGATGACATGTTGGAAAACACTCGAACAGCGATACTGGCAACATTTCCCACACTCTGCATATCTCGGCACCATAGATCAACCTGGCAGAATGTAAAAAGGCGGACAATGATTCAATTGTGTGCACATAGATTTCTCACAGTACCCGCATAGATTTAATTGTTATACATTTAATTGGTGCAGGTAAATGACCACTGAATGTTTCAGCTACGAGTTTCCTGAAATATCATCTTAAAAAGTTATAATTCATGTAATTTCCCCATTTAAATACCAGGATGTTACACCTTAATACTTTTCAATACAATGACATTTTTTGCTTCTAAGAATGAATGCGTGGTTACGTGTCACTAGTGTAATAACGTCATGATTTCTTGTGCACGTCACCGATTAAGAAATAATGTCTAGTAGTCACGCGAAAGGTTATTCCGACTTGTTAAGAAAATGTTTGAGGTGCGTTAAAGCTATCTGCTCACATCCGTGACGGAAAATGTAATCAAGTTTTTACAAATGCGAAATACAGAATATTTTTTCTTATTAGGTAAAATATTCTGTATTCTGTGCTATGATAGTGCTACTTAATGAGTTTGTACATATTGTACATTGTACCAACCTACATATATCTAATAATAAAATGCATTAAATGCCATCGAGATTTAGATCTTGTTGAATGCCATATTCAACAAGATCTAAATGCCTTATGATATAAGCCAGCCGTTGAACAAACTGAACATAATATTTTAGATTACCTTTATGCCTCTACCATGGTGAGTGTTCCAAAGAACCTTCCTCCACCCTTTCCTGTCTATTTAGAAAGAGTCGCCATCAAAGTTTCAGAACCAAAAGCTTCCACACCATAAACACTTTTAAGATATGAGTTTGTAGTCGATCGTAGGTATACAGCAGCAGACGACGCGTAGTCGTCATGATGGTCATAACCTAAGCATGCTGCGCTCACAAGAATTCGGGGTGCTTTTGGAAAGTTAGAAAGCGAATTATATCATTATTTTTCCATAACGGGACTCCCGACCCAAGTAACCATTCCATCCTACTCATTGCGAGTATTGCGACCCATCAGCGCTCATCTCCAATGTCTGCTGTGTTACGTTCTTTACCTAATATTTGGTAGCCTCCAAAAAGTAGATAGGTTCTGTTTTGGATATTTGTTTTTCTACGTATAGTTTACTGGAGCTGTAGAATTTGTTATTGATATAAGATTTTAATCCTAAAGTAGATACTTAATTGAGTTACGTATAAGTAGATCCTGTTCAACCTCACGATAGGTAATATTTAACAAGAAGATCATAGCGAATGATAAAAATTTGCATTTGTTTTATCAGCAGTAATTAAACTGAAACTAACAGGATGTGGGTAAATCCAGTGATGATTTTATCCATCAAATCATTCGTTTTTCATTCATTTTCCAAGTCTGCAGCGATTTGTAGGCGATATTAGCGCTCATCATCTCAACGTCACTCATTGCATGTGTGTAATTATTGTAAATAGTTCCTGGGATTGATGGCCTCGTTCAATGACGCTTCGTTTGAACTCTTAAGGTCGCTTTCCACGATCCGGGATTTTACAGACGCGTATGCGATGTTGCGGATTACGCACTGGCATCGTAGAAAGAAATTCGTCCATAATTACTGCAGACCGTGTTCTTGTACCGTGGAAAGTCGGCATTAGACTATTGATATTCGATTTAAAGGACGTATTGTCCACATGCCGACGGCATGCCCTTTAACTCGGGGATCAATTGCCTCAATTACGTATCAATTTATGTGATACCGGTCGAAGTTATACACACCAACATGTCATAAAATATAAAGTCATGAATCTCAGCAAACAATAGCGGAATCGGTATAAACTTGTGATAATTATCTGAGGTCAGACCGCCAGAACCAGCGTTGCGGAACGGTATGTAGGGGAAGACACTTGTTAATATCATGTGAAGATTTTTTGAAGACGTTCCCACAGACTGCGGTCGGTGCACTGATTCCTCGATTAACACTGATTCATAAGTAGATAATTATACTTGACCTCTCTGTTATAATTAAAACAATGAGAATTAATGTACCTAATGAATTCAGTTTAATGCAAAGCACTGTGAGAAGTTATATCGTAAAAAAACATAGACAGTGTTTGCATCATTAAACAAAGAAAGAATATAAACTTTACATACCAGTAACTTTATTTTTTTTATTTCGTGCTAAACTCGCAGATGATTTACAGTGTGTATACTTAGCTAAGTAACACACGTGAGAGACTTGGGTGAGAGACTTTTAATCAGCCTCTCAAAATTGGCGCAATTTACCTACTACATATAAAATTTTGTATATTTAGCAAAATTATATAATTTCCTTCATTGATCGACATTTGATCAAATAAAATATAACATTAGGTACCTACCTAAAAATAGTTTTGGCATTTTTGAGTCATATTGCAAAATGCATGTATATTAAAAATTTTAAAAAGGGGATTGGATTAATGAAAAACGTTGTTATTTATATTCAATTTTATTAAAAAATATTTACTCATATTTCAGAATCACTGCTCCGAATATCATTTACAAGTTTTACGCTACGTTCTCAATGTAGGTAGTACCTGAGCAGTCAACGCTTCAATATGACCATTTCCAAATATAGAAATACCAAATGTAAAATGATAAAAAGGAGTAAAACTTTTTTTAAATGACAAATCATTTACTTTACATTTATCGTTTTATTTTACAAAAATTGACGATATCATTACTGTCTAATCATTCGTCGAGTTTAATACTTACTAATGTCCTTGTAATACTGTAACTTTACCAATTCCATTAACATTATATCGTAATTCAACGTTTTGCTACAAAAATATTGATATTTTTTGTACTTCTTATTACACTTTCCACATGGAATGTTCGAAATCACACGTTTCATTAAAAATACACATCAAATCCATTTTTTTAAACAATTATTTTTTTCTAAATAAAAATTTCACTGGCGGATAATAAATAATAAAATTTTATAATTTCAGTTTTTATCCGTTTTATGTAAGAAATCTACACCTCAAATGCTATATAAAGACCTTGTTCTATCATTTTTGTCATAGTGCAATATTTTTAATGTATAGTTTTTTCTTCTACATATGCGATGGGATTACTTTATTAGTACGTGCACGTACCGTATACGTACGAGTATTAATCGCGCAAATTTGAGATAAACGTGCATTCGCTCTATCGATTAATATCAGGTTATATAATAGTATAAAATACTATTCGATATTTAAATACACCTGATACGAGGGATGCCTTTTAAGTTTTGTCGTTTGAAGAAAAAAACGCCACTAGGACTTCGAAGCACTATTTATTGTTTTTTAAAGTATTCACCACGTAGCTTAATATACTTTTCCATTCGCTCAAACCAGTTATTATAACATTTATTCCACTCTGAAGTGGGGTTGTTCAATATGGCTGGCTTGAAGCGTCGACTGCTTCTTCACCGGACTAGAACCTTTGACCACGAAGAATTTTCTTAATTTTAGGAAACGTAAAAAATTCGTTAGGCCTTAGGTCAGGACTGTATGGAGGATAGTCAAGTAATTCTACTTTTTCCTGCTTCAAATACTCAATCGTTTGACGAGTGCTGTGTGAGCTTGCGTTGTCGTGGTGAAGGATGATGCGTTGCTTTGAATTCGATTTTCGAAGTTCGGCGATGACTTGTGGTAAACAAACTGTTTTATACCACTCTGCGTTAACTGTTCTACGATCTTCAAGTACAATAGTTGCAATGTGACCGGTTTTTCCTACGAACGTGGCCACCATTTTCTTTGAAGTGCTTTGAGAGCGAACAACTTTAGTCGGCTTTGGTTCGTTTTGAAAGACCCAGATTGTAGATTGTTGTTTGGAGTCAGGATCGTAGGCATAGATCCAAGATCCGTCACCACTGATGATGTCGTAGACGTGGTTTGACTCTCCTCGGTTAAACCTTTGCAGAGTTCTTTTACACCATGTGACACGGGCCGCCTTGTGATCATCAGAAAGCAGGTGCGGTATCCAACGGCAAACTAGCTTTCTCACACCAAGTGCTTCATGCAAGATCTTCTGAATGGTTGTCCCTGAAATGCCTAATAGAGCCTCTATCTCTAGATATGTCACAGGAGGATCTTCGAGAATTAGCTGTCTCACAGCAATGATGTTATCTTCAGTGAAGGCGGATTTTGGGCGTTCTTCACGAGATTTGTCACTAGCACTAGTATTTTCACGCTGGAACTCTAAATACTAGCGTTCGACAGTCCGCAGACATGGGGTTTCATTACTGAACACAGATGTGAGCTCTTCATAATAGTGAAGCCGTGTCAGGCCTCTTTTAAAATTGTTGAAAATTATTGCAAGAACATTTTCCTTAGAAAGATTCATTTTCGTACGTGACCTGACAGATTCCAATCGACGTTGTGATTATACTTTGTAAAATGTAGCTTGGGTCGTATGACAGCTGTCAGTGAAATCCCGCACATGAAGTCTTGAATTTTCTATTATTGAATGTAGTAGCTGTCAATGTCATACTTTATGGGCATACCGAGCTAATTAGTGATGGGCGATCAATCATCGTGACCACATACTATGAACTATCGATATTTTGAATAAAGCTTAATTTGAAAATGAAATTAATATAAGAAAAAATTAATAAGAATTTAATCTTATTGCTTAGGTATTTTAATATCATAATAATATTTATATTTCAATATACTTGATCCTAAATAATATTGAGTAAATAAAATCCTACATTCAATCCATCAACGCTTTGAACCTGTTTTTGGATTTTGTAAGAAGACACGCCGCGTTTGGCTATTGGGCCATGATATAAGCATAAGATACACGACCCAACATCTTGTTTGATATGAACTTCCACTGATCCACTCCACTCATTCTCATCAGTACGAGTGCCGACGCCTTGTATGCTACGTATATTCCGTTCTCATTACAATTAAATACATACATACAATTAAATTAAACCTAATTATATGTAACACGCAACAATAATAGCTGGTAGTATCGATATTTTCATCGAATTTCGGACATCCCTATGAACGTCATTTTGACATCTGTCATAGGACCCAAGCTATATTTTACAAAGTATAAACAATAGCATTAATCCTAATAGTTTTAACTGTTTTAAGATTCAAAATGTATACACATTCGAATATAGAACAGTTCCAAATTTGAAATTGCCGGGAAATATAGAAACGACAGAACTTAAAAGGCATGCCAGGTATTACCGCCATTATGGAAAAAAATAGACAAGTATTTATGTATACACCGTATGGCATTTGATGTGTAGAATTCTTAGACTGCTATGGACTAAGTCTAGCTACATACTACGTTTATTGTTCGTTTAAAATCTCCGTAAATATACATACGTACAGTGACATCTACGTGTCTTTATATGGAATTAATTATAGTTATCGCCAACAGTGTAGTGATTAGATAAATTGTGCACATACATTGAGACCGATTGACTTTCACTTACAAAAGCAATATAAAGGGTAAGTATTTAAACACTACAGTATAAGAGTAAAATACTATATTCTGTAGTTAAACAAATTTAAATAAAATGTAAACTTTTTTCTGATCTGGTACTCTAACTCAACTCTAAATGATATTTCTTTTTGTGTAATTTTTATACCCATTATATCATTTTAATATTACAATTTATTATTTACAACTTAATGTTCACTTAGACATTAAAAATTCGTTTACATTTTTGTTAAATTTATTCCAGTACAGACTATAGATTAATCAGACAATATAAATGGACTTATTTGGCTCTTTTCTAACTTGATTGTAAAACTATTTTATTTAATATACTTATTTTATACAAACCAGTTATATAAAAATCACTCCTAAAACAATCTCATTTAGTTCAACCTCCTTTAACCAAAAGTATTTGGAACTTATTCATTAAAGTATTATATTATAAACGCAATGACTTGTCATGGATATTACAACTATTTGGCCCCAAAGAAACAAATCTAAGAGCAGAGAGATCTTATTTTAGTGCCTCCTCCACACATTGTGTCAACACGCCGCGAATCATGCGTAGGTACTGTACGATTGTACACAAAAATAGTACTTTGCAAACTTTCTTTTATTGTTAAAACAATGGTTAAAGAATAATGTTTGCTGGTGAATTCTGGCAATACACACTTTGTCATGATCATCATCAAAATTTAGATTTAAAAATTCGACTAATTTGGTCAAGGATCTCTCAAACTTGGAAAAGGCACCTTCTACAGATGCTTGTCAGTCGGTCGTAAAGCGCACCAGCTAGCAGGTAAGGTTGGCTTGGACTCTAGGGATCACGGAGAGGCCCCTTAAACACCTCCCTTTGTCTTGATATTTTATGTTAATGAGAACTTATTCAGCAAATCATTTTATTGGTTCACAAATATCCTAGCAACCGTACGTTTTATATCATGACTCGATTCTTTGTTACATGAGTTGCCACAAGTAAATCAGCAACATAATATTTTTATGGGACGGCGTATAATAATGCAACGGAGGTTGAGCCAATGTGTGGTAGAGGCATAGACGAATGATAATGAGCGTACTATTTTAGTATTGGTGTATATTAAATGCCGGAGTAGGAACTACCTCCCTGTATATTAATATTGATATACGAATATTTGCAAAGAAACACTTTTTTCCCAAATCGTTGGTAATTATTACAAACATTTTATCATTATTTTTGAGTCTGAAAAAATGTATAATCATTTTATTTTACGGACTAGGTATTGCTGCAATAATTTCGTAATGATAGCATATTACACAAAATACACAATATGACCACTATACATTTCGGAATTGAAAATAATGGGCATTATATTTATAATTAATTAATGTGGCATTAAATGAATCCGTAGTTCATACTTGTCACATAGGCAGAACAATAATAAAAGTATAATTGACACACCAATGCAATAGCAATAGCAATTACTTGCCTTTGTTGTTGTAATTGAAAAAAAAAGAACAATCTATATTTCTAATAAGAGTATAACATTGTCTACAAATACTTGTATTGATTTTTAACCGTGCCAAGTAACGTAATGTCAAAGAGGAATGAAATATATCTGTATGAATAATTTCAAGATTTAATCCCATAGAACTTTAAAACAAAAATTAATCTCAATATGTACTTAAAGCGTGAGAAATATTATAGTAAATTCAAATTTGTAGGAAATAAATTATACTAAAGTACAGCTGTGTCCTACATATTTAGTACCGCATCCTATAATAACCAGTAATTGCTGAATGCTGATATAATTTGTTGTTTTTTTTTAATTACTGGAAACTTAATTATAGTTTTGGTGTCATAATCTCCCATAGTCGATTTGTTTGGGTACTTAAAAAACGTAAACAATGTTAGCATGTCTTTTTAATATGTTTTGTTCAAAAACTCAGTACAAAAATACTTTTCTACTCAGTAACGCATTTTGAAGACTAAAAACCTGTGTCGACCCACTAGTTAGTCTAGTTTATTTGTTCAACATGTGTTTTTATAAAAAGTTGCCACAAGATTGTTTACCTTAATTTAAGTACCTAAACAAATGGAGTATAGATGTATAAACAAAATATTTTAGGTAGGTATATTTAGGCACACGACTCCGTGTCTAGTGACGGCGAGTTTCGAGCTGCCCAAGCAAAGCGATCGACTAATACCGCCGCTTGTAATAAAGCTTTTATAAATCTATAAATCCTAACATGATCTTTAAAACGTCAAAATATAAGGCAGCATTTTTACACAAGCGAAGATTACTGCATGTAATATAAAAAAAAGTTAGATATAAAAAGAGATATATTGGATACCGAAGGTTTTATATTGCACATACTTAATGAGTAAGATCGATAAAAAATAATTCCCTTGTGAAAACACCACCTGAACCTAATTTATACGGCAGTGTATAATTTATTTGCGTAAATTATATGCTATGTCAAATAGCTTTCTTGAAGATTTGTCGACTTCGTGTTGTTTTAGTTGTAAACCTATGTTTACTTGTTTGAGACTTAGGACTAACCAACCAGAGGTCTAGAGTTTAGTTGAATTTAGAATTAGTCTTAAGTTTTTGAATATAGAAATAGAAGATAAGAATTTTTTTTAAATTATTCTTCTTCTTCGATTCATTGGCAACCGCCGGAGTACAAGAATTATGTTCACAAAATGTTTTCATAATGCTTATAATATTTTTTAACTTAAATAATTGTGTTTCATTCGTTTTTCTACATGTCGGAAAACTGCTAGTCTATGACTAAATAAATTCGTAGACGTGAGTCTACAGACAATATATTTCTGAGCGTTTATAGTAAAGGAAATCAATCTGTGATTTTTTTGAGAATATGATTTGTAATTCGAACTCCTTATTTAAATGTTGTTCCTTAACTGAATTACCATCATACTTAGTGTTGAACTAGCAAACCGAACGCGAAATTCTTCAAAAGGTACCTTTATACTTCATACATATATAGTTACTGTAATAATCTCAATATCAGCATTTCCTTCCAAACTAAAACTCTTTATAAATAAAATAAGTAAGAAAACAAACTTTAACTAAACTGACAATGAAAACTCCAGACCTCTCGGTGAGTCCCCGACATTATTCATTGCCCGTAGATCATGCTACGACGAATAGACATTAGGCACTATCGAAATTATACAATAACAAAAATGTCTTTGAATCACTCACCAAACGTCTTTCTAATCTATCGACCGGAAAGTCACTTGTAAGACGGCTTCTTTGGAGTCACACATCACACAGTTTATATATAGCTCAGTTACTGCAGACTGACGTCTTCCAGTCTGCAGTCCATTGGCTATTGGAGAGTGTTGTCGGGTAGCCGGTGAGCGTTGTGTTCGTGGTGCCAGGTGGCGGACTGGTCGGGCCGCATGACGTCATCGACAGGCGCGCACACCGGTCGAGGGCCGGGCTCAGGGGTATACGTGAACGTAAGCCCTGTCGCGTATATAATACCGTCGTTCCTCACCAGCGATACCGGTACCTGAAGTGGAGGATATAACTGTTAAATTATGTTTAAGTTTGTACGATTGGATGCGGCTGTGTCCGTTCAAAGCTAATCAAAAAATCATCAGGTAAATCGTCGAAAGTATCCAAGTCCCCCGCAACCCCACTTTTTATCGTGCACTAAATCCCCACGGGTACCACCTCCGTCAAAGTCAGTGGAGGAGACTATGTCGAATTCGAAACGACTGAAACGCACGCCGACATTACTCGCACATCCCTGCAGACCCGGGGTCATCTCTTTTGAGGATGGGGAACCATTGTGTCCCCATCTGGCCCCCGGATATGGGGAGGCGCGTTTCCTACTAAGGTAATAAGCGGTCCAAACCTCACTGAAATCACTACACACTATTATCCAGGCGTGATCACCTAATCTGGTCAGTGAATCTTCCCTAAGTGTAAGAGGAACATCATGCAACGTCCCATGTCATAAGACTAGGCGATAAAAACCTTGACTGGTAGGTATTACTTCGCCCTCTAAGAATTAAGAAACTGATTCTGCCGAGTCTACAAACTATTTCCAAAACCGCGAGACCGCAGTAGCCTAGTGGTATGAGTAATGGACTGCTGAGACGAGGTCTCGGGTTCAATCCCAGGTTTTACCATTTCACACACCAATGACTTTTCGATAAGTTATGTGTGTATTTATCGCAGGTTTATAAGTACCCGGTTAATGGCAATAGGCTAATAAAAAATAAATATTTTAATATCTAACTATCTGTTATTTAGACAACCTGCATGTGACTCATTTCACACATCAATTGAAAACTAAAAATATTTTGTTTCTCATAATGTTGCTGTATCAAATTGTTGTTATGTCAAATTTTTCATGGGACCCGAGAGACTTCAGGCGTGGGACCGGCCGCTATCAAATTGTTTCGCACGGTATTTGTTTTAGCTATCATAACAATGATAACAAAATATCCGGCACACTAAATTTATGAAAAAAATACGGGGAAATTATGATATATTATGGTTTCGGTGACTTGTTATG
This sequence comes from Pelosia muscerda, assembly GCA_963691645.1. NCBI lineage: Eukaryota > Metazoa > Arthropoda > Insecta > Lepidoptera > Erebidae > Pelosia > Pelosia muscerda. The sequence continues at coordinate 16,100,287 of OY829100.1, forward strand.
AGAGTTAAAAAATTAAATAATAAGTTGCAAGTAAGAGAAAAAGTAAAACGGACAAGAGAAAAAAGTAAAACGGACAGAACGATTACAGTCTAAAGATCTTATATCTGTGTATTAGATACGTTACGATGGATCTGCCCCAAAGATTTTGAGGTTATATAACTATTGCAACTTTTTGATTCAAAATTGTACTAAATCAATAAAAAAATATATTATGCTGATTATACTAAGAACATTATCTTCCTTGATTAGTCAAGTCAAGCCTAGCTTAGGGTATACCTGGATTCCCCCCAGACGGAACACCATTTGGTTTTAGTCAATTTTGAGATTCAGATATCAAAATGTAGGTAGGTAAATTATAGCCGACTAGTAATACATACAATCAAAAAAGTACCTGTGTTGGCTGTCGTACCCACAGCCATTGTCCTCTAAACTGAGAAATATCTGGCACAACACACAGCATAGATTCGGCACATCGGTACATGGTCTCGGCTTCCACGTCGCCGAACCACACTTGCAGCGACGGCGTGAAATTGTCCCCTGCCAACTCTAGCATCGCCACGTCACCGCCCCCGTTCAGATTTAACGAGTGGACCAGGGGAACTGGCGTTACTGGTGATCTGTTGGAAATATGATTTTATGTAAAAACAAGCTTACCGTTCAGAAATAGCGACTACTAGAACATCGATCGGCGATGATCGAATAGTGAGGTAGATTTGGCTGTGATGGATACTCTTTTTGACGCAGGTAGGAGTGACATGACGGTATCTCTCGTTCTAACGAACAGTGGCCTTAGCACGAAATACTATCGAATTCGTAATGTAAAGGTATCGACATGCTCCGTTCTTTCGAAACCTTTACATTACGAATCCGATAGGAGTTCATGCTAGTGCTACAGTTCGACTAATGTAATCTTGTTAATGTTTCCGGCGGTTAGTAAGTAAAGAGGTTTTGTGTTATCAGCGGATAAGTGTTATAAGTGGACAGTACTTAAAGGATAACTTCATGAGGTCGTAATAACGAATTTAAATAAGAATTATTATGTATTCGGCAGTAAACAGACAACCTTTAAAGAAGCGCCCAGTAAATGGCTCGCTTTTAATAATGTAGGTAAGGAATGTACTCGCAATATCGAATAACTATGATATTAATTCGCGACATGTAGGCGTTACTACACTTCTATACGTACTTACTACTCTAGTACCCACCGGGACTGATCAAGATAAATTATAGTATGTACTGTAAATAGATCAACAAGGACAGGGACGAATCGCCTCTGACGATCGACTGTGGGAACGCTAACTCGACGAACTAACGCCAAAGTGGCTCTAATCTATCCGTTCAGAGGGCTCTAACGCCAGAGAAATATTTGATTTCTCACGTACTATAGAGGTTATATTATAATAGAGAAATATATATATACATTAACACTTCAGTGCCAAGTTTTTTATTTTACTCGGGAAGCAAAGAAAGTACACGGCTCATCTAAAATTAGCGATTTCCGTGGGTTGTAAATAAATAAAAGAAACAAGGGACCCGGCGTTTTCTTACAAAACAAAACAAACATCGCTATGTCACAAACAAAGCTTGTACCACAATTGAAACGTCACAATTTCGTATCTGAGTGTGATTCCGATGTCTACGAGGACTTACGAGACACCAGCAATAGATCGATGTATAAGGTTTTTTTACGTAGGAAGTTCGACTTTATTTATGGTGCGTTAAGTTGCATTATTGAACTGTGCAAGTACATTTATATCCCGTTACATATGCGGCATGTTGCTATGATTAATATGAAGAGTAATTATTATTTAATGGTTCACAGCTTTAAGCTGTGAAGTGTATAAATATTTATTCCTAACAACTTAAAAGTCCGTAACGTAATCATATCAATAACAATATCGTACCTATAATGTGTTTTTAATATTCACTAACAAAATAGCAAAAGCAATCAACAAAGAAACATACATTTGTATATAAACTGACAGACACATATGACCTCGTATTGCATGGGTGCATTTTATTGCGCCAATTAAACTATTTTCTGGAATAAAAGTACCTAATTAGATTTTTAGCGGCAACACTGACTGCACGCTATATTGAAAAAAAAAGTGAGCATTGGAACATAAAACAATTTATAAAAGATAAATTACACGAGCTTTCGGAAGTTTTTGATTGGATTGGAACGAAACCCAATTTTTAAAGGATCCTATGGCGACTTATTTGGTTTTATTTACATTTAGTCGTATCTCTACCACGACCATATCGAAGTTCAGCCAAACTCGTTGTTAGACTGGAAAAACGAACTCCAGACTCCAGTTTTATTTCAAAAACTAAAGAAAAATATGGTTTCTTGCTGGAGTGGGTACGTAATTACTGTTCATACATTTCTTTTTCTTTGTAGGGACCTGTTTTCTAAAAGCGTAGTTGTACAGTCAATATCTATTATGATCCGCGCGATTCTGTCATAACCCAAATAACACATAAATTGCTAAGAGGAATTCAACACTATCCAATTCTCTATGCAATTGCGCATATCGCTCCTCACGTCGACAGATAGGGCATCGAAACCCAACCCACTTTTGAGAACCCGGATTTACTCGTATAAACATGGTTAAAATTGAGGTTTTTCGAGCTTTTGATTTCTCTTTGGTACATTGAAAGAACAAAGAAACTATGAATAGACAGAGAGAATGAATTGCCAGGTTTCGCGATTCTTGCGTGTGTTACAAAGCGAAATGCGTAACTGACAAATACTGATTTTCACAATGATTGAAAAATGTTAAGAAAAAGGAAGAATCGCTTCATTCGAGAAGCGATAGTGAGGTAAAATATTTTACGGACATTCTTATTTCCGATGAAATGGACTTTTAAGTTTTACGATACAGAAATCAGGGCTATTCAATTGAATAAACGGTCGATAATCCAATTTGGTAATTCAATTCTCAAATTGACTAACAATATAAACAAGAAGATAGTAAAGAATAACAAATTATTGTACCAACAGCCTAGGCTTTTGGCCTCTGCTCTGCTCTGGCCTCATTAAGTTTTCATCAGTGCCTCGTATGGTCAATTCGGAGCTTTCGTACTGACAAGTCACTTATAGGTGGGCGGGGCCAATCAAAGATACAAGGTTTGTAATTTATGTCCTAAATATTCATTCGTCGGTCTTTTCTAGTGTTGGGGTTGAGCTAGAGCGTTTAAGTCAATGGGTGGAATTGATTAAAAGTGGGTTTTGTGTCAAAGCGAAATCAAAAGAACCATGAAACTCTACAATCACTAATTATATTGGACTATGGACACATCACGGTTTAGATATACCTATGTGTTAATTTTTGTGTGGAATCATCATCTAGACGAAACCATTTGTCCTTTTGTGAAACCTTCTGTACAACAAGCAAATTTATATATACTTCGCATTTCTCTTTCAATGGCTACTATAGATTATTCAGCCCATCACAGTCCGCTGCTGGACATAAGCCTCTCAATGTTGGGAGGTTTGGCATACTGTTTCCACTATGACCAGATGGGGTACCTACCATATTAGTTGTAATTTACTAGCTGACTAGTACCTAACCGGCTACGATTTGCAGCATTCTCAGAGGTTCACATTGACAGTTATGAGAAAGAAAAATAAACTGACTAGTTCCGTAAAATTCCGTAAATGATCGTTAGCAATTCTGTCCAATAAATAAAAAAGTATAAAGACATTATTATGAACAAGAGTTTTGACATTAACTTTTATAAAAAATTGGTAATTTTTAGTGTGGGAAAATTGTTATGTAGATTTGAGTTTTGTTATGTATACTATATTTTTCATATTTGCATCTATATCATATAATATTATCCTAAACAAAGTATATTATTTTGGCTAGCAAAAACAAAAAACATTTTACTTCAATTTAATTTTTATTTTTTTTCAAACTTGAAACTAATTACATGATATTTTGAGATGACTGACAAATCTTTGGATTCCATAAACTCGGATTTTCATGCACTATGGTTGCACTAACTACAGTGCATCCATAGTGCATGAAAATCCGAGTTTAATTCCCAATGGAGTAAATGTGTTTTTGAGTATTCTGTTATTTATGGTAATTCTCAATAGAGGCCATAGGAAAAGATTCCAGTTGACAAGCTGGTCCTATTATTTTATTTATTATTGGTTGTAAGAGAAATTTGAAGGAGAATTTTGAATGCTAGGACATGGTCAGAGCTTTCCTCCTGTACAGGGCTGAGCATTCAGTTTTTTCAATCTTAATCATTGTATAATGTGCAATCCGATCAATTTATTCTGCTATTGGATGTCCTAATAGAATTCTACCTAGATTTTTGAGTTGATTCAGTTTATTTTGCAACTTTAAATAGACATGATGTATTATAAAGTTCATCAGATTCTATTTAAAACTAATAGTGAAATCAATAGAAATTACCTTACTGGTCCCATTCCTTCATAAAATTGGTACTCCGCTTTATCAGTAGATATAATAGTCCAGCAAGCACCATCATTGATCATCTCCTTATTGGGTTCCTTAGGGCAAGGAGTGGCTTGGAACTGTATAATTCGTTCCTGAGAGAGGCACAGATACATGCGTTCTGTGTCTTTCATATAGAATGCGCACTTGTGTAGTTGGGAGACAGGGTCATCTGCTTCTAGGAGAGCCATTTGTTTGTCCACCTGTTGAGTAAATGGGTTTATAGAAGGCAGAGATCACGAAAAGGCTGTGGTTGATGATATATTAATAAATTAAAAAGTGGCGAATAAAGTCATATTTCGTCCAAAGTTCACACATTAAAATAAGATTTTAATAAAAACAATTGAAATTATTTTGTGTGATAACAGAGTATTTTACTCTTGTTCAAAATATCTTAATTATTTTTTGTTATTATTAATGAATTTATTAAATCAAGTTATTTATTTAAGTGAAGTTAATGGCTATTTTATTATGACTGTATGTTTATGTATGAAACACCAAATATCTTGTAGATACATACTTGTCATTTGTAAAATAAATTAATCTTAACTATTTGCCAGTTTATATTGAGATAGACTTACTAGATCCATCTTTTTTTTATCTTAGTTATGTTATATATACATAAGTATGAGTTATATTTAAGTTATAAGTTTAATCAGTCATGAACTTGGTACATATATCTGTTGTTATTACAAACTTATTTTATGTACCGTTTACTCGGTAAGGTTACAAAATTATTAACATCTCTACAGAAATAATGAATAACATACAATGTTTAGAATAATGACTCTTCTGTTTTTTTATAGGATGTATAGTTGTTGTAACTTCATCCTTTATCTTCTCAAGTAATTATTATTTTACTTTACATGAACTTTTAAAACATTGTGTATGAGTAAAAGAAAATAAAAAAAGAAAAATAATATAAATATTTATAGCAAATAAATAACAAATGTGAAAGTTGTTACTCAATCATGCTTTAATAGCTAAACAGATCAGGCTGATATTTGGTACAGGAATAGATTACACGTTGGAACCACATATAGACTATTTTTTATGCCTGGAAAAGTTGTCCATAGCTTGCAAGGAAAAATTCCAGTGATTAAAATTCCTTGCAGCATCGCTCCTTGGCATCAGTTAGTGTGTAATGCACCCAAAATTCAAACTTACTTATAGGGATTTGTTTTTACCCTTAAAGTGGTTAAGCTTGTTAACCACTTTGACCTATAGCCAATGGGTTCCCTGATTTGTGTTTTTTTATCTCAATAAAAGGTAAGTTAGGATATAAATAAACAATATATTGGGCCGTTCTTATTTATGTGCCCTCTTCTTATTTGGATTTCAATATAATTTTGTGAGGCAATATAGTGGTTCTATGTTACATATTACATGTAATCATTTGTGACGTGTACCTTTTGACTTGACTTGTTGTTGTTTAAATTTGAATAACCTTTTAATGTAGTGAAATTCTACTAATATGAAAAGGTTTAAAGTCCTGCACTAAATCATTATTGTGATATAAAAAGTTGAAAAAGTGTTATGATGGTGATAGCTATTAAAAGTGACTTGATCTCTAACAATAAATACTTTTTCAAGAACTTACCTTTCTTATAATTAGTCTAGGTAGTGCCATACCCGTAACTGAGCAAACTAATTTCACAGTAGAACCATAGTGAACATATCCATCTCTCACTGCAAATTCTTCAGATTCACTCTCATTATCATCCAATAGGTGAATAGTGAATGCTCCCCATTGAGTTGAGGATGCATGGAAATTCCCATTCTCTACATGAAGGTACCTAGTAGAGACAGTCTGCGACCTCAGTCGGTTGAACAGAGCTACTTTCGTTCCACTTGCTATACAAAGATCTGCATTTTTCAAGGACTGCTTCTTCTTGGAAGGCTTAGATATCACTTTTATTCTTTTACTATTGAATATACCTATATCATGTCCATTACCATAAAACATTTTTACAGAGAGCATGAAATGCTTTCTCTTATCTGAGTCCGATATGTACAGAGTCTTGGCCGCACAATACTGTTTACCATTATTTAGGTCCAGCTGTTGCATATCCTGATCAGAGTTGCCGATGCCAATGAAAGCGCACAACTGTGCTGCCTGCTCGGTCTCACCCTCGCGCAACATGCGCTCACGACGCAGCCGCCAGCCATCGCCAAAGAGGTAAATGCAAGGCGGGGGGCAGAAGAATCTCTTCTCATTACCGTAGGACTTTTGTGCGACCTTAGCGTGCAGTATGACTACGACCATGTCGCTGCGGTCCCGCAGGTAGCGCTCCATGGCCTCGCGTGTGAGGCGGCGCTCGTCGGGTCGGTAGGCGCCGGCGCCGGGCCCGGCCGCCCCCGCATACCGCGGGAACAGGGCCGCGTGCTGCGTCGGCGGAGACGCGCCGCCTGCCAGCGCACCCGCGCCCGCCGCGCCTCCGAACTGGTGCGGCATACTCGCCACGGCTTCGCCTCACCTCGCTGCCACCCGCATAGCTCGCGTCCGTACCCAGGACCACTGGTACTACCTAGCTGAACCTCCAGGCCCGCAGAAGCATCGCCGGCCGTTCTAACCGTGGCTAAAGCGTTGTCCTGTGTTCCCGATCGGCGGGCGCGACCCCGCCGTATCGCTATTGATGAATGATTGTCCCCTCCGGGTCCGATTATCTCGTGGATCGATACACTTATGTATTATTCACGCCCCTCCTCGGTTAATTACGCTGGGAACTGGCACACATTTCGTTCCGAGACACCTGTTCGTCGACGGAATTTTCAGATGGGTCCGGGCCCCGCTTTATTGAACGCCACTGCAGTCGGATTACGTTTGCTCCGGGCCTTCCCGAGATAGTTTTCGGGTTTATGATTTATTATTGCAAAATGTAAACTAAACTTATGTTTATTCGAGTATAAATACGACAACGCCAGATGCGCGAGCTGTCAAAGATTGACCATAGATACACAGAGCCGTTGTCGACTTTGGCAAAGCGTGTTGTCGACTACACGCGCGCGAATCGACAGAATCGAGTCGTCTCGATGAAGGATCGCTCGACCCGCGACGCGCCGACTGACAGGCAGCCGGTCATAGGATGTGGGGTTACGCATGGGGCGTGAGAAAATAAAGTGTGGGAAAGAGTGGGCGTTCGCGGCGTAGTAAAACATTTGATATGTTGTAGTGAACCGAACACATATTTACGTACGCAGTGCGCCAGTAGCAGACGTTTCGATTTGTGGATGTGTGCGTCGCGTGCGAGTACAGTACATTGAGATCGTGGAGCGAAATAGTTGCGATGTGTGAGGAAGAGACCGACGATTGACCGGAGATATCGTGGGAAACGACCTTTGTTATGTACACTAATATATACATTAGTATAAACAAAAAATCTACTCTGGAATTTAATCACATGCAATGGGAGTCACTGGTCTGTGGCGACTTATAGAACCGGCAGGCAAGCCTGTGCCGGTAGAGACATTGGAAAACAAAGTCTTAGCCGTTGGTGAGCTAATTATAACATCTGACAATGTTTGCTTATTAGATTTAATTGGAAACGATTATATTCTTAAATACTTCATTTACTTTACCAGATATTTCAATATGGTTGCATCAGATGGTGAAAGGCTACCAAGATGCAAAAGGAGCGCCACTTCCCAATGCACATCTTATGGGACTATTCCAACGCCTTTGTAAACTATTGTATTTTAGAATAAAACCAGTATTTGTATTTGATGGTGTATTTCCAGAGCTCAAGAAAGAAACAATTGTAAGATGTTTTCATTTATTAAAATACATATAACTATTTGTTTCTTATCAGAAACAAACTCCTTGTTTATAATAATGTCATGTATCAGTATTACAAGAGGTGAATAGAAATAAAATTGTCAGGTCTGGCAAAATAAATTTAGTAGGTATTCGGTTTTAAATGAATTGCTGTGGAGATTTGGTGCTCATAATCATTAAACTAACATTCATCACGGCCTAATCAAATACCTTCATCTCAGTTCGGAATCTGAATTTGGACAGTTTCAATGTTATAATTTATAGATATGTCATAAAAATACTATTATTTTAAATGTTAAAAAAGAATTTTATGAATATTCACCAAGTTTTATATAGGACTGTGGTAAATTCCATGTTCAATTTTAGGCTAAACGACAAGACAATAAAGCCAAATATAACTCTGAATCAGAAAGAATTAAACGAGAACTGGTTTTATTACTAAGTAAAAAAACCGCAATAAAAAGTTTGTTGGGAACAGAAATATCTCCTAAGAAAAACAAAGTATCTTCAAGCCAACAAGTAACAGCAACAAATAATGATGACCTATTTAAATTACCTGCCTTACCTCAAATTGAAGAAGAAAGTGAGTCAGAGTAAGTCAATTAAGATAAGACTGTTTTTTTTCATTTCATTCTACCCAATGGTGAGTACAGGTAAACTTTGATCAGCAATTATTCCAGACATTCGGTACCTTAACATGCTTTTTTTGTATAAAAACCTCTTTAATCATACAGCAAAGAAAACATGTAGACTCCATTTCTAAACATCATATAAGTATTTTATTTTTCTTAATTTATTTGGAAGTTTTTATTGCATGGTAGTAGTAGTCCAACATGGGGCCACATACATAATAAAGATTATTTTATTTTAGGTCTGAAGACACAAATGATACTAGTAATTCCAGCATCGATCTTCATTCAGTCGACCTTGAATCAGATAATTTCAAAAATTTACCAACCAAAGAAAAGTATGATATCCTCCTGGACCTAAAAGAAACACGCAAGCAGAATTCATGGGGTAAACTTCAAGAACTGCCTAAAAAAAGTGACAACTTTTCTGATTTCCAAGTAAGTTTCAATTAGAGGTGAAGCATAACAGCATTTTTAGCTCAGTTTTTGAAACCTTTCGAATGTGGCAACCTTGCAATTAAATACTAGTACTTACTTATACTATTTTGTTGAATCATATCCTAAGTAGGGTTGAGTCCCTCGCAGGTTCCCACCAATCCTTGCTCAAATGCTTATAAAATCTCTGTAATCTAGTATAAAGAAATAACAGCAATAAAATAGGAGGTATAGCTATTGAAAAAATTACAGATGCAGAGACTACTGAAGAGGCGGAAAGTTCAAGAATGCTTAGAAGAAACTGAAAAGGAAATGGGTGATGTAGGTATGTCGCTTAATGATTTAGAATGTTTATTAAATGAGGAAGGAATTGATACAAAAATTGAAACTTTGCCAACCAAAAGGATAGCATCTGATGTCACATCACGATATTTACTAATAAAGGACATCAAACAAGCTTTAACAGATGCCAAAAAGAAACAGGAGAAAGAAGAAAATACTCCCGGGCCAAGCTCTGTTTGTGAAGAAACTGATATAACAAAAAGTAAACCAGAAAAAATTGATGAACTGGAAGATGATTTACAAAGAGCAATCAAAATGTCACTAGAATGCGTTGATGAACCAAACAACAGCACAGCTTCTAAAAATGATGATTCATGGACATCATGTATGACAGACACAGATTCAGATGAGTCCGACGTCGATTCTGAAGACAACGACGGTTTTGAACATTCAGATATATCTTGTGCCAAAGCTTATATTATGCAGTATAGTGATTTTACACATCACGCTATTGATGAACTGGTAACTAAGAAAAATAAAGAAGAAAGACGACCAAAACTGCCCAAAATAGATAAAATACTAGACGACCTTAACAAGGAACAATCTATAATCGTCGACAACGTAAGTATATCGTCTAGTGATAACGAGAGTCTCCAAGAAGATAATGTAATGCAGAGTAGCGAAAAAAGCGATGAAAAGAGTGCTGAATTAAATACAGTTTCTGATGAGTGTGATAAACTAGATGATGCTCTAAATGGAACTCAGGCATCAGTAGTTTGTGTTGAAAATGTACTTCCCGACATCATAAGCTTAGATAGTAGCATAGAAAATGCAGATTATAGCCAAAACGAACCAAAACAGTTTGAAATAAAAAAAGAACTTGATTTTAGTGATAATGAATATAATGGAGTTGAAAGTATTGAAAGTGAAAAAGATACAGATTCTAGTGATAATGATTTTGAAGAAGTACCTGATACAGAAATTGTTCCTAACAAGCCTGTTGTAGAATTACTGTTAAATGTAGGTACAGCGCCTGATGAAGATATTTTTGCCGATGTGTTTACAGATAGTAAAGATTTAGATCAAACAGTTACACATGAAAAAGAATTAACAACTGATTCTAAGAGTATTAAATCCCATGTCAATTTAAAAGTTTCGGAAACAAACCCAAATAAAGCTTCAGTTAATCAAAAAAGTGTAATCATACCTGATGTTCTTCCAAGTAAATCTCAAGTGGAGATCACTAATAGCAATAAGGATATAGATAAAATAAAAAATACTGATTTCACTAACAATAAAGTACAAAATAAGTTAAAAGATAATGAACATTTAAATGATTCTGTGGAGCCAGAAGCACCAGCTGTTGATTTAACCAGCAGTGTACCTACAAAAACAGTTGACGTTGCAAGAAAAGATAGTCCTCCTAAGGATATTATAAATACCGAAAAACTGAATTCCATGGTCGAAGAAATGCAGAATCACGAACAAGATTTACTTCAAGAAAAGGGACGCTTAGATCGCGTTGGTCGAAATATTACAGAACAAATGACAAAAGAAGCTCAAGAATTACTACAGATATTCGGTATTCCATATATTATTGCTCCCATGGAGGCAGAAGCTCAGTGCGCTTTTCTTGAAACTGCTAAATTAACAGACGGTACTATAACAGATGATAGCGATATTTGGCTCTTTGGTGGCAGAACTGTGTATAAAAATTTCTTTAACCAGAAAAAACATGTATTGCAATTTCAAGCTGAGAGAATTGAGAATTCATTTAGTGAGTATTGCTAAAGTAAATTCTATCTAGTATTTTGCTATGCACTTCAACTTTTTTTTTATTGCAATCTTGAGGTTAATTTCAAATTGTGAATTTTCAGATTTAAGCAGAGAACAACTAGTACTCTTAGCTTTGCTAGTCGGTAGTGATTATACGACTGGACTGGATGGCGTCGGCCCTGTAACTGCCCTGGAAATTCTAGCGTCTTTTCCTGTAAATAAACGCCAACTCCTCAATGAAACTACAAAACCAGGACGATACGCGCAAATCATAAAAGGATTACAAGAGTTTAAGCAATGGGTAAAAGCTGGAAAAAGAACTGACAACATTAGTCTTAAGAAAAAATTGAAAAATGTTACTCTGACTGAAGATTTTCCTAGTGTTCGTGTGAGTATAAATCTTGCTTTTTATACCAAGTTCGTATTGCTACCGGGATCGACGGCTTCACTTGCTCTCCCAGGCCCATTCTCAATGGTCACCTATCCTGAAAGTAGCCTATCTAGAATGCCTTAACCTTACAATGCGCCAACCTGCTCAGCTACCATTTATCCACGAGGCCTTCCACCCTCAGCTCTCTATTCGAGGTATTTAACTATGTTTTGTCTAGCTCGCAAAAAATTAAATTAGTCTTGAGTTATCGTGTCTTATATAAGCATCTTGTTTTCTTACGTGCGAATACTACATCGAGCTTCATATTACCTGACCTAAGTGAAGTTGGTATGTAAGTCCGACTAAAGCCGCACGATATTTCGGCACCTATGCCTATGTTGCCGGGAACCATCTACTTCTTAGATAAAATATCCCTGAGATGAGAGCACCAACTGTACTCAATGCTTTTTTTTCTCAAATGTACTCCATAACGAAACGTAAATTTTCGCGCCAATTGATTTATGCGTAACAATAATGTAATCAAACTTATCTATGTGAGACGGAATCAAATGTATGATACCGGTACAGAATTTCATTGCTAACAGATTGATAAGATAATTTAATGTGGTTTAGAAAAGGTTAAAGTACTAAAAACATCGTTAGAAGGTAAATGTTTGTACACGTAAAAGTTTGTAAGTACATTTTTCACTTACTTCACTCTTATGATTCCATATAATAAAACCAATGTTTATCTGTTTGTTCCCATTCATATACACTGTTTATCCCGATTGTGATAAAAGGTTGTCCACCACCAGTGATGTCATTACAATGTATAAATAAAATAAGTTTTTCTAACAAGACTTCTGATTAATAATGTACTCGATAGATCCAAAAGAGCCAAGAAGGTTTTGCTCTCAATTAAAGTAGTCTCCGAAATGGAATAACTGAAAAGGATTCCGAAGAATCATTATTACCATTAGTAGGGTTCCCACATGAGGGGAAGGGGGTCATCTCAAGAGAGATGGACCTGGGTCTGTTGAGGGGTGAGAGATGTCTTCCATCATCTCAACTCCGGCAATCAAAGACCCAAAGATGGCGTGCGTTTTAGCCGGTTCGGCTCCGGTGGAGGTGGTATCTAACAGTGGCGATTTTCGCACAGCAAAAAAAGAGAAAAAGAAAGGAATTATATCTAGTCGTATAATTTATTTTCAGGTCGTCCAAGCGTATTTAGACCCAAATGTAGAAAAGAGTGAAGATAAGTTCACATGGGGCGAATTAGATGTAACAATATTAAGAGATTACACCAAGGCCAAATTTGGATGGTCTCAAAACAAATTAGATGAAATCATAAATCCAGTTTTGAAACGGGTACTTGAACGTAAAACGCAAAGGTCTATGCAAGATTTCTTCAAAAGGAAAATACAGTTCCAATCTTTAGAAGATCAATTGAGTAAAAGAGTGAAGGCTGCCGTTCAGAAAATGGGCCCTGAATCATCAAATATTAGCAGTATTGAGACTGAAATTGAAAAACCAGTGGAGAAATCTAAACAAGGTATTAAAAGGAAGATAATTAAATCAGATGCTAAAAGCAAAGCGGGACCTTCAGCTCGTAAACAAAAAAAGAGTGATGAAAGTAATGTGCTTCTGAAACAAGGCGTGAAAGTTGTGTCTCTATCGAAAGAGGATGGTAAAACAGAGTTTGAAATCAGAATCCGTAAGACAGATCGATTCCAAGAAATCATTCCACAGAGAGAAAAGGACAAAGAAAGTCTACTGGAAAATAAGCTTAAAGCTATAGAATTATTTAGAAAAACAAAGATTGATAAAAAAAGGAAAGCTGTAAAAAGACCGATCTTGAAACCGAAGGAAAAAGCGGAACTGTCGGAGAGTGATAGCGATTAATTTATTATGTGTTATAATATGATAATAAAATGAAATGCGTTTATAAAATAGTAATTTTATTATTTACATTCAACTGTTTCAATTAACTAAGCACAGTTAAAAATAACTATAAAATCGTGTTACAATCATTTTGTATAATATGCGCACAATATAATGTATGTTTAATGAAGAGCTTCTAAAATTAAAACAAAAGGTTTTATAAGTAACTTCCACGTTACTAATAGACAAATTTATTTATACCTACTTATATAAGTTATTTAACGTGATTATTTAATGTAAATGTATCCCTATTTTCTTGTGGCCAAACTATGCCGCCAAACAGATTTGGTTACGAGGGATTCCATTCCCATTGGCCAAACTCATTTCTTATTACAAATAAATATTTTTTTTTATAATGGCCACTTTTTATATGAACAGAACTCTGGACTGGTTTGCTCAACACCAGCGGCCTTTGACATTATTGTTGCGTTTATCGAATATTTTTTGTGAAATGTAAGAGGACATTACAGTAACGACACCATGGGTGAAGGCATTTATTGAAAAAGTAGATTTCATTCTACACTGCCAATTACAACTTTTATAATTAGAATTGGACATTTTCTACAAAAGCTTACGTAACTGTGAACTTGAACTGAAAACTGTAACTTATGTAACTGTACTTATTTAGTTTATTTGAAACGAGTTTGGCCACAAGGCACAATTACCCGTAGCCTAAACAGTTTGGCCACGAGGAAATAGGGAAATATAGTCATAACTAGACAAGTTTGCCGAAACTAAAACGCATCCCCCCTTTCTACCGAACGGTAGTCAAAGAGAATAAACATTTTAGTTATTACAAGTTTGTGTAGTTAAGTTATAATGACAGTCAGTTTTGAGTGGTGATAACCCAGGATGATGTCATATTTTTTTTAATACAACAAATGTGCCAATCATGGTAGCTTTTAGTTACAAAAACCGTGCGTTGGCAATACTAAACCTACGTATGACATCAGCTTTTAGAGTTTGTAAGGTAGTTTTATTTTTTTAATCATATACTAAGCAAAATTGTATCGCTAACTAGGTCATTATCTTGCTCTAAATAATATAACAAAAATATTACCAATCTTCAGTTAAAAAATAATCATCTGACCCCCTCGACTGTTGGAATTAAATCCGAAAATCTCTGATATTTTTCAAATGCATAATTCTCACATGATGTGCTATTCCAAATGTCTTGAACATTCAAATTGCACGTAACATCATACACAATAAAGTATTGAAACACTAGGAATACCACAGACCAAAGCAGCCAGCACCAAGCGCTGTTTGCTTTGCTTTTTAACATGTTACTTTTGCTGTGTGCTTGCTGCTTTGGTGTGTTGCCTCCCTTATTATCACAAGGTTAATAATAACAATATTTTTTTCGATTCGCAAATAGGATATTTTAAGTACTAGATGTAACCAAACTTCAATTTAACGCTAGTTGTGCAGAATGATAAAAATTTGCTGATCACAAATAATAAATAAAGTAAGCATTTCATTTCCATACACAAAAAAAACGACTTATACATCTAGCGACTAAAGACGCATACACACTGAATAAAAATCGTATGCAGTAAATACATTTTATGTAACACAAAACGTGTATAGTTTGCACTATGACTGCAAGATATTTCCACTCAATATGTATACGACCTAACCATTAAATTAACAACTAAAAAATAAACAATTGATTAAAATACGCACAGTGGGACTATCAATTTATTTTCGATATAAACTTTTATACACTTAATCACTTGTGTACAGCAGTCTTGTCATTCTTCACACCGCCACCGCACGGTCTCGGAATACTCGACTACTTCTTAGACGCGATCTCATAGTTCTAAATGTACAATACCAAAGTAACGGACAGAGAATCGTGTGATATAAACATAAATTTTGGGTTTTTATAGTCTTCCGCTGCTTAAATATTGGCACGTGACTTTCACCTTGGACATCCATTGTAATACGCACGGAATATACAATCAAAAACAAGTGCCATTAAAGTGTGGACATTTGTGATGCCAAACTCACATGTTATGATAGTGATGTGACGGATATCGGCATCTATTCTTTGGCGGATTCTTGTAGAAAGACCAGCTCAATGCAAAAACAAACGATACATGTCCTGTCATGTAAACCGTCTACTTTCGCACACCGATTTTGAGGAAAAAGTTGACACCGAAATATCGGTATCTGTATTCGCGCGGACATACATTTTCATCCGGCCCATCACTAATATGACCAATCATGTCATTCACAGCATTGGACGGCACCTCTTTTAATAATATATTCTGTGGTAATACATCTGCGATTATGAATCATTTTTATACAGTTACTGCAATTTTGGTTCATGAAACAGTAAATGAACGAGGCGGAAACTCACGCAACAGCATCGAGCTTTTTTTGGTGTTTATTTCCTTCACAACGGACGCTAACCGCTGTACCAACTCTCGCTTAACCTAACACCACACTAAACTAATCTACTTTAACGACACTGTAGATCTTTCTCACGAACCAGAAGCACGCCATGAAGCCAATGGTGCCGGTTAGAAGGAAGAATAAAAAGACCATAATGAAGGTATAGCCGAAGTATAGGAAGGTGGAGGCTGCGCCCTCGATGTTGAGTTTGGTGACGAAATAGTGGCAGCAGTAAATGAATAGGTAGCCGGCGGTGGAGCCCGAGCTGAGGAAGGCACGCCACCACCAGTGGTAGTCCTCGGCGCACAGGTGGAAGTAGCACAGCAGGATCGTCGTCTCAGAACATGTGATCACCAGGATCACAAATACGAGGAACAAGAAACCGAACATGTAGTACATCTGGAAATTAGTTAGATATAGATATATAACTGTTGCTTAAAAACATAGTTCAGGACCCCGATTCTACTGATTGTTAATCATTGTAAAACCACACTGTGGGTCCAAAAAATGTTAGTGAATTTTAGACTTTACTGTTGTAAGCCTTAAATCAAATGTCACTGTGAAGAATGAATGAAACAATGAACTATTTTTCAACTAAACTTGAACTTTAAGACATGTTGATAGAGCTGAAAATTCAATGGCAGTTTTTGTAAGCTCAGTGGTTTGAAAATGGTTAATAATTAGCAGAATTACGGTCCTGAGTGTCTTGCGCGAATAAACAGCGATTAGTATGTGTAATTCAAAGTCTATTGTTTACTAGAGTTGAAAAGATTCAGGCAATTCATTGATATCATAAATAAATAATACTACAAAAGAATATTAATTTGAAACCGTACCTGACTGGACCAGAGCGAGTTCAGAATGAAGAACAGTTGAATGAAGATGCATCCGAAGGGCAGAACGCCTCCCATGATGATGCCAGGCACCGGCTGTGTGTACAGAGACTGTTCCGGAATCTGCCGAGGGATCTGGTTTGTGCGCACTGGGTGATCAAGAATCTGAAAATGTATATCACAAAATAGGTTAACTGTTAATAGCGTGCAACTTCCAACATACACCAATATCTGTTATTGGTGAAATGTTTAAGTTAATTATATCATTCACAATTATAACCATTGAATGGCGTAGACTGGTAGGTAAAAAAGGATAATGCATTTAGGTGTGTTGATGTTAGTTCTTATCAATGGTGAAACTAGTTTTCGAATTGAGCTTAGTCTGTAAAAATAATCCAACATACCCTCTTCCTAAATCCGAAGTAAGCGCCAATGAACGTGAGAGGTACGGAGACACCAAACCAGAGAGCGAGCAGCGCCAGTAGAGTCGAGAACGGTATCGCAGCTGACGAGCCCTCGCCCCACAGCACTAGGTTCATTATAAAGAACAGCCCAAACACCACACTAAAAAACAAATTGTCAAACAATATGAATTCTGAGAAAAGTATGATTTTAAAACAAAAAACATGCCAATGACGTCATCCAAGGGATGGATACTTAAGACAAAAAGGGAACAAAATATCATTAATAACATTTAATAATCATCATCTTTTGACGAGAGTACAATCGGCCAACGGTAGCCAACTATTCAATTACTACGCACGTAAATCTCCGAAAAGATTTCGCCAACTATGGTCTTCTGTTCCATGTAATAGGGGGGGAGTCTATTGCCGTCAAGCGAGCACTTTATAATTGGCAGACATATCCATTCGTCGCTTTCTACAACACCTCCGGGAAGATATATGGTACTATACTACTCTACCGGGAGCCAATTCGGCAGTCTGAATCGAGCAATTTATTTAACTTAGTTGGTTATTTCAGTAACTTCTCAACTCAGTTGAAATCGGCTTTCCAATCTAACTGTTATAGGACTGAACTGGAATCTGAACTCTACAACCGATTAGTTGAAGTAAAACAATTTCAATCACTAATAAATATTCTTAATAAAAAATAATGTGTTAGGTACTTACCCCGGACACACCATAGAAGTGAGCAGTATGTTGCTTTTCCAGCGGCGGCCGCCGAAGCTCTTGTAGACGCGAGCGCTGACGTAGCCCGCAGCCGCTCCAAGGAGCACCCAGGCCACAAGCGCACACGTCATGAGCGCGCCGCGGTTGGCCGGAGACAGGAAGCCGAGGCAAGCGAACGCCAACGTCACCAGCGTCATGCCGAACACCTAAACACCACATGTTGTAATTTCCGTGAACCTTCTTGAACAAATGTCAAAAATAATAAGGGGAGTAAGTTATGGATATATTTACCTGTGAGCCAGAGCCAAGGAACACAGCTAGCAACATGCCACGGCGCGGAGGCCTGAACACATCACCGTGAACCAGCTTCCAGCCGAATTCCTCCTGTGAAATTATGTTATATGCAGATCAGTTTCAAGGACTTTCGGTCTAGAATAATGGTATATTTTTTATGCCACGTACGTAGCAGACATACATTTTCCTTACCTGTGCATCTTCTCCACATTCCATTTGGTTATATCTTGCGATATCCTTGTAAAGCGTCCTCAACAGAATCATAGCCACCATACCGCTCAGAAATAGGACAATTACTAAAGAGTTTAGTATAGAAAACCATTGAATATTGGTCTGTGGCATTGATTCCAAAATATAATCCCATCTTGAAGACCATTTGATAGTATTATTTTTTATAAAAGTTACGCGGTAGGTGTATGTTACATTGAAGTTTTTGTCGAGTTGCGTGGGGATTTCCATTTCCACGCCGCGTGCGTTGCAATCGGGATTGCTTGGATTGTTATGCCTAATACTGGCTGGTTTGACCTGTGGAAATATAACATTTTAAGATTTGTGCAAATACTATATAATGTAGTGTTAGGGAACGCTCCCGGAAAAAGAAAGCAGGCGATACATATTTTTTTTTTATACAACTTAGGTCGCAGACAAGCACGCGGCCCACCTGATGGTAAGTGGTTACCGTGGCCTTTTGTACGAATGTAACACCAGAGGAATAACACTCGTGCCGCAACCCCTGTAAGAACAGAGATATTCTGTGTCGTCAGCGCAAAAGATGTAGGATAAGCATTTGGTTTTCCCACGGACAGGACAGCACAAAACCTCTCTAGTAAGCTCTGGCTACTCTACTCACCACCGAAAACACAACACAAGGTTATTAAACGGCGATATTCTGTAAGGTGGGGGTACTTCCTCAGTCGGACTGCTCGATTGGGACGGATATGCCGTCGTGTTCTACCTCTTACTACTGACCAGTATAACGAAAATGGGCAACTTCTTTATTGTGAAAACAATTTTTATTTACGAAGGTGCCTTGATTTTTAAATAGCATTATTACGTGAATTATGCTAAAAAAAGGGTTTAAAAATCGTGAAAGTATTGCTATAAAAATCCCCACACCTGTATATCTATCTAAAGAGTTATGCACTAGAGAATGCAGATGGCCATACATTTATCAAATCAAAAAATCTAATGTTAAGTACTAAGGACTTTGCTACAGATGAATATAATAGCACTCGAGGAGCATCCTCGGGATTCTAACTTGAAACTTCATACACCGCAGATGCATAGCTAACAATGGTGACGAAAGCGTATCAAATATGTCTATTCGTAACATTGTGCGCTATCGAGATTCGATAGGGCTGGCTGTTCAAAAACGGGTACCTACTTAGGAATATAAAATTACCTTAGCAGAAATAATACGGCCACCATTTTCTCCAAAGCCAGTGCCCCACTCTGCACCACCACCGCTGTGATAAGTGATCTCCAAGTCAACGTGATTGAACAGGTAGTAAGCTCCGATTCTACTCATGTGACCATTCACGATGGGCGTACACGTATCCTGTAACAAAAAGAGTAGACTTCTACTAAAGCAAATGTGATTTATAAGCGTTTTTTGGAGTCTTTTGAGGGTAGCACGAATTGCTACGGCCGTGGACGAGCTGGAATACACTAACCATAAATTCTATGAAAGCAATACGCGCGCGTCAGGACCACAAGTATCTAGTGTCTTTTCTTTGACTTCTAAGATAATATGTGTCCCGCGGTATAACTTAATTTTTGCATAAACACTTTCGAGTTTTATGTAATCTTGTACAATACAATAAGGTGTGACGTCATACAGACTATATAGTCGTTGGGTGGATAATTAAAGGTGAATAAAAAAAGATAAACTTTGTACAACAAACGGTAAAAATTTTACAGCTCTTTTACTATAATTTATTTCAAACATACACGCCTCTTTTCCAAGCGGGTGGTCTAATACTACATCTTCCCATTTACTACGATCCTCGCATACACTTCCTTTACTTACATACTTTTCACTTAATTTTTCTTAAGAGTCGAAGACTTGCCTCGACCTCCGATCAAAGTCGACGCTTGCCAGGTTACCCATTCACTCGTGTATCATTTCGTTCACCATTGCTTTTCTGTGCTGCAAAAAGATGCTCTGACTGACAAGAGTCAAAACTAGTATTTTATTACGGATAAAAAAGCGACAATGGTGTAGGTTATTCTTTGCTTGCCTACTTTCCTGCAGTACATACAAAAAGCGCTCTTCAAGAATTCTCGTAAACATACCTCTATAATTGTTATCATTGTACGCGCAAGTTTAAAACTTAGTATTCCAAGAATTATTGTCGTTATAACTAGTTTTAAATGTGATAACCTTTGCACTAGTTGCTATACAAATTTTAATTGGGTTTTTTGTAAGGAAATAGAAGCAGCATGCGGTGCGGAGACTTGCAGGCAATCAATGCAAAAAAGTTGATCAATAAAAAAAAATCTAATTTATTTTCAAAGCCAACATGAAGGCAATGAGCGTGGGCTACCGCCGCATCCTTCTGCGAGCAAATAATGCTCAAAAAGGAAGCGGAGGAGCGGATCCGGAGGAGACTTCGGGCCCGCACAGGCCGCGACGAGCGAAGGCGACTGACTCGAGCGTCGCAGCTCTTAGAATGACGTCCACCCTCCATGACCGCAGCCCTGGGGGTATACGTGGGGATATCCGCATGGGAAACAAAGCATAAAGGCAATGAGGGAAGTTGGTCATCACCAACCCATCGGTTGAGATTTCCTAAAGCTAGATATTAATCAGCTCTATATCTAACCTAATTTTTTATATCTGAATGAGTGTAACAATAAGTAACTAGATAAGCGCTAATCATTTTCCTGTCAGCATGTTAGTGATAGCTGTTTGGTGATAACGTCACTGTACGGTGTTCTATAAATTAAATAATAGTACGTATTTCCGTTAAATTTTTATAAATGAATAATGTGGGTGACAGAAAATATAACGAACGTATTCGGCGGTTTTGAAGTAAACCTACTTAGCAAAGTGACACGCCAGCAAAGAGGGTCATGTAACCACCAGTTCCTGAACTTCCTCGCACGTTTATCAAGCACTTACGTGCGTGGACGTTTCAAAGCTCATCCAAGATTGCACCACACTAGTTTTACAGAAAATATTTAAGTTCGGTCGTATGAGTAATGATCCTACCCAACTGAGTTGCGAAAAGGCTCTAGCTAGTATAGAGCAACACCATTCATGAGTGCATTGCTCTGAAAGCGACCTTAATCTAAATGTATCATGGAAAAAACTTGTTAAACCTATAACTTACTAACTCCGTGAGTCTAGAAAAAGTACTCGCATACGATAATAGGGAAAGTAATCAATCAATTAGCTTATCGCAGTCCACAGCTGGATACAGGCCTCTCCTAATATGCATCATTGCTGCCAATTCTCCACCATCCAGTCCACCACAGTCATCTTTACAGGTCGTCAATCTACCTGGCTAAGGGCAGTCCCACCTTCCGTTTACCTTCACGCGCTCTATACTCCAAGACTCTGTTTACTTCAACGGCCATCGGTTCTACGACAGATGTAGCCAGCCTACTGCCACTGCAGCTTGGTTACTGGACATCGCATAGTATCTACTTGACGCCCTCGATAGACTGCAGCGGCGGGTGGTACGACTCACATATAGTCTTGAGGTCACCAAAAATGTCTAGCCTCGGTAGCTGCGTAGAGATCCTCAAGATTCTTTTTTTTCCACAGTATTAAGTACTGGAATTCTTTACCAGTAGGTACACGTGTTACCTTCTTCTTACAGTCTCGGGTCTTATATGCGGGGCGTGAATGGCAAACAATTGTGGATGGCATCAAGGTATGGACCGCCGTTCTAGGGACAGTACCTGTAACGGAGGCCACCATGCTTAGGATGACCTCACTGCGAATTTTATTCCTCAAAGAAACTCCGAGGATGGTTCACTTTATAGCCCGTTGCATAGCTTGTAATTTAGCGAAAAAATATGTATATTAGACATGATTATGAAATTGTGATTTTGTTGCCTGTTTGGCGCCTAAAGGTCTAAATACATATTATAGATATGAATAGTGTATCGCACGTATACATAGCTTGAACGGTTTATCATGTACAGCCAGCACAACTAATTTATCGCGTTGGCGTAAATGGCTAGCAAAATTTTGAAATTTTACATTCACCCAGAGTAATATAGGCTATATTGCACTGCTCGATAACTGACATCGCAGTCTGAGCTACGGGCAACAGCTAGTCTATCATAGTTGAATACCAAACATCTAAACATCTTCACAAACTATTACAATTATAACAGTACTATTAATAGTATTCCACAAGTAAGTTCAACTAAACCAGTTTAGTCAAATGGATTGCACCTGGTATTTCAGTCAAGGCGAGTCATTGATTTCTGACAATATCTGGGTTATTATTGATAACAGTAATTAATTTAATATGTAATAGAAAACTATCAATTCCAGTTATAATTCATGATATAATATTAACTATCTATCTAAACACTTCAAAGGTATAGAATAAAAAATATGTAATATTAATGCTTCTAAATTGATTTATAAGATCAAAGATAATGTATATAGAAATCTAAGAAATATGTTAAATAGTTGCATGATAATAACTTATAAGTAGAAGTGTTTCATTAGCAGTGCTGATAATTTTTAAAATATAGGTACCTAACTAGTTTTTACCTGACTGCCAAAGAATGTTAAATCTAGATCTAATCTGTATCTCCTGAATGTCAAAAACGGTGTGTCATGCCATGGCCCACTCTCGGAGTTCATTATTTAGTGAAGTAAAGTCCACCCTCCCTCTACAACCTCTGCACTGATGATGATGAAAAATTATACACTGCTGGGATGACATCAAGATTGTTTTGACATTGGGATAGATGTAAATAGAATTTTGAATAGATTTTTATACAGGAATGAGTAACCAAAACATGTGTCACTAGTAAACTAGTGACACATGTTTTGGTTAACTATAAATGTTCATGGCCATGAGTTTCAGTAGAAGACATACATAATGCTCATGCCTATATCCGTCTAGGTAGGCAGAGACAACAGCCCGTCATTTTACTCCATCATCACATACTTCACAAACGTTCTCTACTACTATTGAGCTATTCATGCAAGCCCACCAGTTTCGACTACATTTTTGAAAATCTTGATCATTGTGTTTACTGCAAGTTTGACCGTGGCTAGCTTGCCCATTCACATGAGCCTTACATACCTGATGTGTCATTCACTCTACATGCCCAAACCATCTTGGGAGGTTTTCATTACCACATTCTCTATCTACACCTTTTTCTAATCCCTGTATTCTTCTTTCTATCAGCCAATCAGCCAGCCTTGCCACACATTTACTTCAGCCATCATACCCATATTTTTATTTACATACTTTGATATATAAAATTCAAATTGAGAGCAGTGTTAAATACTGTCAGTCATATATTCATAAGTTGTGGTACATTGTGAGAATATGTGGCAGTTAGTGTATCAAAAAAGATAATATGAGCAATACCAGTTGTGTCAAAACGGCCATCATAGCCTGCTGCAACTATAGTGCAGAATACAGATCATCTTCTCATACATAATTTATATTAGCATAATAGCTCAAGTGACTGAAGAGTGATGTATGTTATTTGATAATGTTGAATAAATATGAATAAATTATTATTACTATAGTACAATGTAATGTAGTCATTGAAAACAACCTTCATTATAACCCTACAGTTGTTCAGGACAAGTAATAGTTACTATAATCCCATACATATTATAATATGCTATGCAAGGCTTAAAGTATAAGCTTACATGGCAAGCAATTTTCACTATTATATTCACTCAAAACATACTCGTAATGAAATTCTAATAAGAGAACAATCTCCCTATAAAACAGAGATTAATTTTGATAAACACAGATAGGCATTATCAAGTCAAGTAATTAAAAAATCAGATGCATTTCTGATTAATGTAAAGGAATATCACTTACCATATCCTTACGAACTTGACAACCCATAGGAAATCCAGTGCTACAGTAAGTTTTCCCTCCTTCATTGACCAAGTAACACCAAGTCACTGGCATATTGTCAAGTATCCAATGGTGCTGGTAAGATAATGCCATGCCCATTTTCAGTAGGTTCAACCGTTTAGTAGAATCAGTGTCCGAGTTTCTGTATGTTTTCGTGCAAACTGCTTTACAGTCCACATTTTTGAGGAATTCGAGCTTGTAAGGACTTGGCCGTATTCTTTCACCAAACACCACTTGGCCAAGATTCTCGACTGGTGATTCACTCTCATCAGTTGTGCAGAAATCAAAGTGATGGTACTCAAATGGAATCACTGATTCTTCTGTATTCAATCTATTTACATAGAGCGGGATTTCTGTCTGAAATTATAGCAAAAATATACCAATTACAACAGCGAATTAAGGCCCGTTATCGCGTTTTATGAGTTTTCTTATGATTACTCCATGGTTACCTACTGTTGTGAGGTAATCACCATGCTTACTAGAACCGTATTAATTCGATAGCAACCAATGTTTGCAATCAGAACAAGCTGTGTGAATCTTCGCAATGCGATGTCAGTGGAATGCGGGAGAATGTCGGCATCGCATAATTATGACTATAAACATAAGACCTTCGAGAGACAAATGTTATATTACCTTGCACGATTTGCTTGTTTCTTCGGAGGCTATACAATAGTTCACTGGAGCTAAGCCGGGTAAATAAAATGCATGAATGGTCGTCAAAACCAGCAATGCGCAAACCACACACAACTGTAAGAACATGACGTGATGTTATTTTAATACTTCCGTGGGTAAAGTACTATACGATTACGGTATTACAGTTTGACTATTATAACCGGCAACTACATAATCATTTCTATGGAAAACCCTAAAATTCTAAGTCGTTTATTTGGATATTCCAATTTTATATCGTTGAATACTCTTTTTGCCTGCGCACTCGGAAACGTCACCATTAACAATATTGCCATACCAATAAATATAATAAATGGTGTGGTCGTGGTGTTCTCGTTTTCTAATCGTGATTCTTTGTTTCTGAACGTAAATGTACTATGTGCTATATTGTGGGGTTACTTTGTCTGTCTTGTGATTATTTTAAAAAAGAGTTTATACTTGTATATATTAATAATAGGCTGATATAAACAACTTGCTATTATCATTTAATCATGTTACCGTGTAGTGGCACTGGCAGCTTTAGGATTACGACAATAGTATGTAGAGCCTGCACGGCCCCTCATCCCCTCAGCAGGCGCATGATTACTGTCGGAGGCCGGAAACGTATATTGGGGTGAAGGTATATGTATTGTGTCGAGCTTAGTGGTTTGGAGTCACCCTTCTAGAACTCCCAGTTCCCTAGTCCCAGAACTCCCAGTTCCCTAGTCCCAGAACCCTAGCCATTAAGTACCTAGATTATATTAACATGTTATACAAGCTTCACACCCCGCTTGCCGGTGGGTGCAATTACCTACTCATATCTAATTGAACCTATTAAAACCGCACTCAGTCTTAGGTCTTCAGATGGCGCGGTAATAGGAAGGTAGGTACCTACCGCTAATTCCATATTATGACATCTGTGACATAGGTCATTTTATTTTATTTTATTTTTTATTTTATTCTTTCAGAAAAACTTACAGCTAGAACACAATTTAGGTACAATTGTAATATAATATGGCCAATTACAAGTTTTCGCATTTGGTAATTATATTATATACAAGACGGTAGATATCATTGAAATAGTTAGGTACGGTATATTACATACTAGGTATATTACATACTAGCTATATTACCGATTATTAGAATATAGAAAAGGACACACATAATATGGTATGTTTGGTCGCGATAACCAACATTCACGCGGGCGGAGCCGCGGGCAACAGCTAGTATTACATATATGAAATGTCACATTTATACAAAATGTAAAAGAAAAGCACAAGTTCATTATTTTGATGTTCGTACTACACCCTGTCAAAAAATGTTTTACTCAATTTGACTTTAAGTTGATGAGTGCTCGTGAAAAATAGATCTAGGTCGTACTCATGGCATAGTGCATTGTACGCTCGACACACCCTTATTAGGTAGGAATTTTGTCTGTAGGTGCAGGTTGTTATAGGCACATATAGTAGCCTTGGTTTCCTCAGACGCACAGATGACCCGCACAATCCAATTTTGCTTAACAATTCAGAACAGTCAATAGAGTGATCTACCAGTTTGAACAGAAGAGTCAAATCAGCTATATTTCTACGTTCATATAATGGGAGAATGTGAAATTGCCTACATCTGCTCAAGTAATCGGGTAAATAGGTACATGACCTGAATTGGACATAACGTAAAAATTTTCTTTGGATTGCTTCCAGTCTATCAATGTAAACATCATAGACAGGACTCCATACCTGCGAGCAATATTCAAGGTGACTGCGAACAAAAGCACAATAAAGTATTTTAATTGTTTTAATATTCCTGAAGTCAACCGAGATTCTACAAATAAATCCTAAAGCTTTAGCGGCCTTTTTGATAATACTTTCGACGTGGTCATCGAATATTAATTTCGAGTCAAAAACTACACCCAAATCCCTAATGACGTTTACTCTCGTTAGAGGGGTGTTGGCCAGGGTATAGTTGAAATAAATAGGGCTCGGTTTACGCGTGAAGGTACACAGGTAACATTTAGGAATATTCAGGTCCAATTTGTTAATTATGCAGTAATTATAAAAATGGTTAAGGTCAGTTTGTAAATTATAAGCATCTTCTAGATTTCGAATTTGTGACATAATCTTCATGTCATCTGCAAATAAGAGAATTTTAGAGTAGCTGAAGCATGAAGATATGTCATTAACAAAAATATTAAATAATAAAGGTCCCAGCAAAGAGCCTTGCGGAATTCCCGAGGGGATACTCCTGGCCCGAGAAGAATACCCATTAAGGACCACTGTTTGACACCTGTTCTCGACATAAGATGAAAACCACCTGTATAGATTACCTCGAATCCCGATCCTTCGAATTTTGCGGAGTAGCAACGTATGATCCAGGCGGTCGAAGCACTTGCTAAAATCGGTATAAACAGTATCTACCTGACTGGGTTCTGACATTGACTCTGTCAAGAAGTCACTACATAGTAGAAGGTTGGTAGTACATGAACGCCCTTTCATGAACCCGTGTTGTTGTTCACTAATATGAGGTCTTAGAGAAGCGTAAAGCTGCGTGTGCACAACTTTCTCCAACATTTTAGCAAACAAGCACAGTTTGGATATGGGCCTATAATTCTCGACAGAGTCTCGCGGGCCCTTCTTATAAATTGGTGTTATAAATGCGGTCTTCCAGATCTCTGGCACCGAACCCTCGCTTAAGGATCGCTTAAATAAAATTGTGAGTGGGGTGGCAAGGCTTTTGGCGCAACTTGATATAAGCACAGGTGGTATATCGTCAGGACCCGCAGATTTATTTAAATTAATTCCCTTGAGTAATTTAAGGACATCTTCCTCGCGTACTTCAATAGATGCTAAGTCAGTCAACGTTTCACTATTATTCTCAGTTTGTTCAGAGCACGATACAGGAGGGCGTTGATCAACCGGATGTCCCAAAAAATTAGCGTGAAAGTAGTCGCTAAACATATCGCAAACGTCACGGCCGTCAGTGGCAGAACGCTGACCGTACCTTAATTGCGAAGGGTAGGTATTAGTTTGCCTTTTTGACTTCACATACGACCAAAAAGCCTGAGGTGATTTAGTTATACCTTCCTCTATTTTAGTAATATACTGATTATGCATCTCAGCTTCCACCTCCTTGGCACGTTGACGGAGAAGAATAAAAGAATTGTAGTCCGATGTATTCCCGTACCTTTTATATTTTTTATGGAATTTAGCTTTTTCGCGCAATATCTTAATAAGGGGTTTCTTATACCATAAAGGGTATTTAGTGGAAGGGGTAGAAGTTTTTGATGGGATAAGGCTTGATCTAAGTTCCTTAATCACACCATAAAAAAAGAGAGTAGCATCCTCAACCGTTCCCTTGCTTAGTTCCTGGTCCCAGGAAACACGATCAAGTGCACTATTATAAGAGTCGTAATCACCCGCATGGTATAGATACTTTGTGTGTGGTTGAATAGGTAAGGTGGGCGGCTCATCAAGGTCCACCGATACACAGATAGCTACATGATGAGTGTTTTGTGCTACTAATTGGTCCGTGCAAGACGAGACCGAGATATGATAGTTCGATAATATTAAATCTAGTATCCTGTTGTTAGAATTTACATAACTATTATATTGCAGTAAATTGCATACACTCAAAGTATCAAAAAAGTTCTCTTGAATTTGGCCGACAATGTTGGTGGGCATGAGTGAACCACCCTCATCTTTAGGCAACCAAATTATATGGGGTAAATTAAAGTCACCAAGTATTAAATATTTATCCGCGGCGTGTGCTTGAACCACGTCTAAAAGATTATTATGGAAGTTAGTTAGTTGAACTGCTGCTGAATTACCTTGACCCTCAGTGCATATATAAACTACACATATATGCAATTTGTATAGAACACTCGGCCGTCTCTTACGTAATGTGAGTGTTATCCACAAATCCTCGGCGGAGGAAACCCAATCACTGCGTACCTCGGCCACAAGTTCCCGTCGCACCGCGATCAGAACACCCCCACCGTATATTTGGTCCGTGGCAGCGTAGTTTCTATCCCGCCTCCAAACAAGGTAGCGGTTATCAAAAAGTTCACTACTCTCGATATTTGCTGGGAGCCAAGTCTCAGTCAAACAAACTATATCATAAGCATTCAAGCACAGATTTCTATAAAATAAAAGTGTCTTTGTTCGCAGGCCCTGAACATTCTGATAGTAGACACTAATAGCCATTGCAAATATATAAGGTAGTTAGCAAAAAAGTGACCACAAGGTAAAAGTAATACGAACATCTTATAGAAACAAATAACAAATAGTCAATAATATAGAAGTTGGGTGCTGGTGTGTAAGCCAGACAAAATGCGAACTTAGTGCAATGCCCGCAAAGATTAGATTTTAACGAGTAGCGACATGCATTAAGCGATAAGCCAGTACGAGAACAAAGGATGCGGTATGCGCACAAAAAATAAGTGCCTGCGTATCTCAACCTTTTTCCATTAGTAATAAAATATTGGGAGATATAACAATGAGTAAAGTTATTTAGCGTAAATATTTTCGTAAATCCTGCTCCGATCGTATGTGGTAAGTTGGCGACGTAGCATTCTTCTTTATCAGTATTTTGCATCCGACGACCCAGACGTAAGAAAAACCCAATTCCTTCGCAAGTGATTTTACGGAATTACCAACATGTCGTGGTAGTAACACGAGCATTGAAGGGCTCTTTTGTAGATCGCGAGATAAATAGGTAGGTAGGTACATAATAAAGAACGTTGGTACTTTTAATCAATCAATTAGCTTATCTCAGTTCACAGCTCTACCAAATGTTAGGAGGCTTTAGCCGTTACCGTTTCCAAACTTTTTTTTTACGTGGTGGAATGCATTTACGCACTTCACTCACACCCTACAGGGACGGGGGGCGAGATTGTGTGGGACTCCTGACCTCTACCGGGGACCAGACTACCTTCTAAACCACCACGGTGTCCGTCATCATCGCACATCGCCTCGACGGTCCCTCTTCCAAACCGTTTCGACCCTGGCCAAACGTGTCGGCACAGGGTCTTATTTCGAGTTTTCCTTCTCTCGTAGTAATATCGTCGGAGTATTTTTTCGTTTGTCACCTCTTACGAATTTTTTAATACAACTTTAAAATTGAATGGAAGCCATATAAGTAGGTAGACAAGTAAGACTTGCAATGTATACGTATTTAAGAAGCCTTTGCATACATTCTGCAGAAGAACACAAAACTCGTAAATCCTTGAGGAATAATTTTATTTAGGTACTAAATAGCATCAACATTTTGATCAGAACACATGCATAAAGTAAGCGTTTCACGTTGACTACTTGAGGGGCAACTGACTTCGTCGTACAGAGTTTTTTCCTGATTCTACGAGACTGCCTGTATCATCGCCGAGTGGTATGCCTCGCGTGAATGCTGTGATGAGTCCAAGGGACGCAGCTGGCTTGTCCGTAGGCACCATATGGCCAGCACCGCGGACCATTACTTCCGTGAGATTTGCTGCTACTTTGTAGTATCTGTCAGTGTGAGAATCATAGATGTACCTATTATATGAGTAGATGAAACTGTCATAAATGTTATAAAGATTCAGGTTTCATGCTAGAGCCTGGTCTGTTATGAAACAATACAACTTTGTGCTCGAATAAATAACTAACGAAGGCATGGCATTTAGTCGTGTAGTTAGGATCCTAGTAGGTATGGAGTAATTTCGGTCGTCCGACGATAGGAATTAAGCCAAACCGAGATATCACGTACTGGGTTCGATTTCGATTGCCCGAATCTTCAATCACCAACTGCGGATGTTTCATGGTAGGCCCACTGATATTTTTTGTGATATTTTATAAACCACTACCAATAGGTAGGTACAGTCGACAGTAGGTATATCTTTTGTTGACTGTACGTCCAATACCAGTCAACCTGTGGAGCCTCACCTTAGTTTTTGAAAACTCTTACATCTTCATACCACCGATTGATCTTGCCACATGTGGCAATTTGATACACCGATGAGACTATGACCCATTATTCTTATTTTCACACCAGCTTTTACACACTCTCACAGATAATAAATGAATGATAGATTGATAATCTCGGAGCACTTACCCAGCCAATATACCATCATGGTACCAAGGAGTTCGTTTCGCTTCCTTAAAGTCTGCAATGCCAGAGAACGATAGAGAATCGTATGTGTTCACTGAAGGATGGTATGCCACGATGATATCCAGATGACCACTGCAAAGAGTCATATTAATATATCGCAATAGTTAAAGTTTTGCTTTCGCTTCAAGTTCAAAATTAAATGAACAAGACTGCATGATATCGTTTCCTTTACTCAGCACGATGCCCTCTAAGTTTATACTCTAACTGTATAGCAGTAACGTCAGAAATTCAATGGCAATTTTATAATCTCAGTGGCTTAGTAGAATTGGGGTTCTGTTTCTTAAATTATATAAGTTGAAAAACTAATTTTATCGAACTTACTTGTACAGCATAACCTTATAATTTTCCAGTAGTTCTTCTAGCCACGGTTTACTACTTCCCATGAAATCTGGTACTAGTTTTCTGTACACGACGCCTATAGATGTGAAGTTGGTGTTGCCAACATGTAACGCCTTCCGAATATCGTTCGTCAGGAGGTAGTCCAAATAAGCACCGTCCAAATCAATATCATCATACAGATAGTTGTATAGGTTTGATAGTTTCGATTCAGATAAGAATAGTTGTAGAAGATAGTTGTAATACTGAAAATATAAAAAAGAAACGTCTTATTTGGAGTTTTTAATTTTACACTGTTAAAATAGTCAGTCAATTAATCAATTAGGCACTATTGGAAATCGGCCTCTTCCAACGACCCACGTCCAAGACCCGCACTTTGGGCCGCCGGTCGCGGCCAATTTGCAGTATCTTGAACCAAACCGAAATGGTTTCACAACTGTGAAATTAAGCCAGTAGGTACAGTACACTATATTGCGGTTAGCTTTCTAAGTGCATACTTGCCATGGAGAATTGAAGTAATCTATATAGTTCGGTCCTCCGTGATACTTGCAGTATCCACATTATATAGTATCCGCATGCAAATTACCTTTTTATTTCAATATCTAAACAAAAAATATTACCTACTAATTGTACAATCAGTAATATTTTACTAGTCCTATCGTTTAGACTGTTATATATTTGCCTTAATTATTTTCTTATAACGAATTTCCGCCATGTAACACCTACCTACTTCAATATGTTACCTTTCGACAAATCTATTTCACATCTTAGAACTCCTAATTAGTAGCTCAGAAGCTGTAGACACAAGTTCCAATTATCATCAACGTTCTAACCATACCATAAAATACTTACTAACGAAAATATAAACTAGGCTTTGAAGGCTTATACACAATGCTTGTCAATATTAAAGATATTTTAACAGAGTAATGAGACAGATACCTATTATTACGACTACGGTCCACGTAAGGTCTTCGTTTTTTTTATATCTACGTAAGTGCAAATAGGTAGGTACCTACTGCTTGCTACAAGCTGGTATTGGCTCGGGGAGCCTCCTCCTTGTTTATTTGTTACAGTTGTTAGTACCCTGATGAACTCCGAGAGGAAATGTAGAGCTGGTTGGCCATATGGAGTATATCCATGAATAGAGGTAGGAACCCTTTTACTGTTCTTACCTACTTCGACATTTAAGATTTAAATAAATCTAGGAGGCATCATCATTATCATAATCATTTCAATCATAGGACGTCCACTGCTGAACATAGGCTCCCCCCCATTAACCACCAATCCGAACAGTTGAAGGCGGTCTGCATCCAACGCTCTGACTATATCGCCCGTTCATCACGCGGAGGTCAATCTAAGCCTCGTCCAAATCTAGGGTACCTATTAAAATATTTAAATTTGGAATATTTAAAGGTTCTTATTAAGTTCACTTACAGCATATGCCTTGACCATCTCGCCATTATTGATGAACTGTGTGACAGCTGACTCTAGGTGGTTCATTGAGTCGGCTACGCGGTCGTCAACCAGACCTGTCTCACGGACAAAATAGCTGTACCTCTGAAGTGATAGAGGATCTATGAAGCCGTTGCCAATAGCCAATCCCTGAAAGAAGAAAATAAAATGTGACTGTCATGTTTTAAGATCCATAGCCAAAGGTTGGAATCATTAATATAATCGACGACCTCCGTGGCGTGGCGGCAGTGAACGCGACTTAAGCAGGAGGCGCGGGTTCGGTTCCCGCTCAGTGCAAATATTTGGGTGCATGAATATGAATACCTTTTTGGTCTGGGTATAATATGTATGTATTTACAAAAAAAAAGTATCTATATCTATCTAGGTATAACACAATCTAGTTAAACTATGTTTACCATGGGTAGAGGTGACGTTGTGCAGATTGTCTTAGAATAGGTATTTATATATTTATTAATAAGTAACTATCGTCGACGTCGTCATCGCCGTCTACGACATCTGTCTATAGTATTGTATCTTATTACAAAAGTTCTAACCTGAATTTCAAAAAAAAGATTCTGCTGTATTTGGAAAATGATAACTTTATTCTAGTCCTAAATCGTATCTTAGTCACAACGACGCAAAAATCCGCCTGTCATACGATTCCGCTCCGATCCGCATCAAGTCTACGTAGGCGCAACCCAGTTTTATATGTTACCTTACCACATATTATTTAGAAGAAATCCTGTAAGTATTCGAGTAGGTAACCAAATAATCCGAACCATTGGTTTTTAGACTATGCAGGTAGACATAGCTCAAGCTTGGTCGGCATATAAATATTTGGTTAAAGGTAAAATGAACAAAACTTACATGAAGATTAATAGGCTCGTCTTCTCCTCTGTGCCAATGTATTTGAACGGCGAGTGAAGGGATATGTTTACCAGCATACGATTCTCCAGCGATAGTCAGAGGTGCCTTACGGAGCTCAGGGAATAAAGTGAGGAATTGCTGTAGAGCTGTGTAGAGGTTTTCTCCAATCTAGAAAGTTGAAATGAAATATCATTTTTATTACCCGAGATGGGCTAGACCGTGGTTGCCTCGATCATTAGCGGAAGGGAGCCATCTAAATAGAGGTAGCCCCGGGTTTGCACGGTTTTAAGAAATATGCCTTCCCGTATTGCCTCCGGCCACTAGGATCCCATGATCCCGTATGTCACCTTACTGAAAGTGAGATGAATCAACAATTCAATGAGAATTTCGAAGATTTCGTTGTTTTTATCGTGCATGAAATCTACACATATACCAGAGGACCTAGCCAAAATGCATTCGGTCTGTGGTCGGAATGTTATGTGATCCGATTCCGACAATAAATGTCACTCCCATACATTTTCAAAGCGATGATGAATGTAGATTTGGAACGAATGCATTTTGGCTAGGTCCCCTGATATATGTGGGGATTTCACGCACGATAAAAAAACGAAATTTTAGGCTAGGCCCCCTGTACCTCCGGAGTCAGCAGTGGGTTTGGTTATGTCGGATGCCTGGGTCTTTGATTGCCGGCAAGACATATCCCTCGCACTCCGGCAGACCCGCTTCGGGTGTAGGGACCACGGTGACCCCATCTAGCTCCCGTGTGTGGGGAGGTGTGCTTCGCGGACTGATTCTGCTGGAGTGACAGGCTTCCACCCGTCACCCCCTCAACTTTGTACATATAACATTAAGTTGATTTCGATGAACCATTTAAAAAGATATGATTGGATTACCACTATGTAAAATAGAAAAGCAAGTTAGTTACAGTGTTGTTTAAAGGAAACCCTCTGAATTCTTATGAGAAAATGGAATTTCTGTTGGATTT
Organism: Pelosia muscerda; assembly: GCA_963691645.1. Lineage (NCBI taxonomy): Eukaryota > Metazoa > Arthropoda > Insecta > Lepidoptera > Erebidae > Pelosia > Pelosia muscerda. Next base: position 16,135,127 of record OY829100.1, read on the forward strand.
ACCGTAGTCTGATTAGTGGCGTATCCTCTGTCGTCATCAGTGAAACTGAACCCAGTGCCTACTGGGTTGTCAATAAACAACAGCGAATGGTTCTTACCCCACGAATGTTGGAGTTCTGAAATGATATAAAAGATTCATTATTATTAGTTCCCTAGATGTATTGATTCTTGAGTCACTTATTTTTTTGTTTATTTTTTTATTAATGGCACGTCAATTTGACTTCTCCTCGCCTGATGTTAAGCTGAAGGCAAAGTCTCTTGAAAGAGGGTCACCATTGCAAACACACACATCACTGCTATAATGGTTGACGCTCAGCTTGACGGCCACATCAGATGCTTTTTCACGCCCCGCTTAAAGGACCCGGGACTGTAAGAAAAAGGAAACACGTGCGCCGGCAAGGAATTCCAGGACTTAATGGTGTGGCAGATAAATGATTAAAAATTAGTAGAATCATCAAGACAGGTCAAATTTATAACACGCCAATTTTTAATGTGAAGGTATTTTTAAAAATAACTCTACATTAAGACAAGTTCATCTGGAACTGATCTATGCAGGTGGGGAATGCGAGATTTGCGATTATGCCCTACCTCCTGCCTTAAAGACGACCTGAATGAAGTAACTGACGGTGCGGTGGACATGGCAATGTTATATTCTGAAATAGTGTAAATATGGGTGGATCATTGACAAGAAAGAAGAAGAAGCTGGAACTCACCTTCTATATTATTCTTTTCATTAACAAAAAACGGGCCAATTTCTGTAAATAACCCAAACATTGAAGAGGCACCCGGTCCGCCTTGAAGCCAAATGATCCAGGGTGTATTTTCCACCGATTGCTTCGCCACGGGGAAGTACCAGAAAAATAGATTGGCATTGTACTCTTTGTTAACCTGAAAATGATATATGATCTGTATTTATATATGCGGTTTTATGGTGACGAAATAGATTAATAGGAACTTGGTGACAATACATGCGGGAAAAGGTTTATTCCCATATACCTAGTAACATACCTATGTAGGTTGTTAGTAAGTACACCTGCGTACGTGAATTTCGTTATGAAAAAGAGCCTTCTCGACGACTAGGACTTACTGTTTTCTTAAACAGAACCCCGATTCTACTAATTGTTAACTATTGTCAAATCACTGAGATTATAAAAACTGCCATTGAATTTTCAACTTTATCTGCACAGTCTTAAAGTTCAAAATTAAATGTAAAACACAGTTCAATATATAGTTTCATTGCCGTTTAATTTTAGACTGTAGCAGCACAGCAGTAAACGTTAAAATTCAATGGCAGTTTGTGTAATCTCAGTGATTTGACTTTGGTTGACTATTAGTAGACTATTTATCAGAGCCCAGTAACACAGATGAATTTTATCACTGGTGTTACGGGATGGGAATAGAAAGACGAACTTACAGTCATACTAGATGCAACTGTTTTCGAAAAAAATGTGCCCGAGTGTGCGAGAGTCAATGTTTGGCACCGCGCCGTGGGAGATTGCGGGAATATTTTTTTATGGCACGTCAATTTGCCTTCACCACGCCTGATGTTAAGCTGAAGGCAAAGTCTCATGAAAGAGGGTCACCATTGTAAACACATTCAGTGCTACAATGGCGGTGATCAGCTTGACGGCCTCATCAGATGCTTTTTCACGCCCTGCTTAAAGGACCCGGGACTGTAGAATGAGGGAAACACATGCGCCGGTAAGGAATTCCAGGACTTAACGGTGAGACAGAGAAAAGACTCACCGAACCGCTTGGTTCTTGTTGGAATATATTCAGTAGGTATTACCTGTATACTTAATTCATTATAACCAGAATAACCTGATAAGTAATTCGATGGATGTGATAAAAAGTCAATGTACCTACTGATAAAATATTAATCTTAGATTTCTATCACTCGTAAAATTTACGATGATATAAGTTGTCGAATAGGGAAACAAGTTATGAACAACATTCCTATCATGCGGGAGCATATTTAGAGCCCGTTTAAAACATGTATCTTTCTCAAAACCAGTTGAACGACTTACTGCTGATAGTTAACCTTCTCCTAACGTCACACCTCGGAACGTCACTTGTAATTCTTTCTTCTTTGCCTTTCTTCTATAAGTAATAATCTTGTTATCTTTCTTTTTAAAAACGGGCATGCATATTCTCATTGGTCTGGTTATCTAAGTTTATTTACATTCTAGATACCATAACACAAGTGTTTTACTTTGGGTCTAAATATCGTTGTGTAGAATGTCGTAGAAAAATTTATTTAAGTAGGTACTTAAATTTTTTTTGAAGTGCACAAGCTCTTGCCCTACAGCTGAATACTCTTTCTCCAGTTCCACTAGCATGAACTCCTATCGAATTCGTAATATAAAGGTTTCGAGAGAACGGAGCATTGTAATTGGCAGTCTGCCTCTCGTGAACCTGTGTGCGTGTGTAGCCCACCAATAGCAGCTGTGCTCCGTTCTGTCGATATCTTTACATTACGAATTCGATAGTATTTCGTGCTAAGGCTACTGAAATACTTACTGAGGCGTGAGTTTTATAAAAATGTATGTATGATGAGCGGAAAATCCAAGCTAAAGGAACTCAAAACTTATATTTGCGATAGGTTCAACAACATATTTTCACTAGGAAATAGGACCTCTTAAGATGTACAGATGTTGCAATATCATTGTTCAAATTGGGAAGAACGACTTTTTGAGCAATTACATTACATACATAAACTCACCCCTATATCCTCTATTACGTGGGACCGAAAATCATAGCTGGCGAAATGTGAGTGTTTAATACACCTCAGTCAGTCGACAGTCGTATATCGTCGGTTACAAAATCATACCTTAAGTGTATGAATGTTACCAATAAAGTTTAAAAAAAACTCACCGTCAAATATCCAGCATAGCTGTCCATACCTGGCAGCAAATACGCGGAGTCAACAAATGCAGCCTTTCTTGCCTCTTCCAGTTCCATTTTCTCAATGTACGGCGTGAGAAGAAGGGGAGAGCCAGCGTCGGTTGTAGCCCTCGCTCGGCCCGTCTTGTATGTCCTTTCCATAAATCTAAGGATCGGTTCTGGGGCCTCTCCTGGTGGGAGACTGGGCAATGAAGAGCGTTCTGTGCATACCGCTTCGTGGACATATCTGTAAAACAAGATTCTATTTTCAAAGTTTGTTAATAGATTCACAGAAGATATCAAAGAAGGATGACCCGTAAAATTGTGAATCATTTCTTTGTTTTAAAGTAAAGTTGTGAAAGTGCCCCGAAACATATTTTTCTCCAAATTCTCCCCATCAAATGGTTGTCTGTAAGAGATTGTCAGAGAGGAATATGACGCCAATTGTATGTACCTCATAAATTCTTCCATAATTATGTTGTTATCTCTTTGGTGTAAGTACAATAAAGATATATCTTCAGGGTTCCTAGATAGTTTTGTGTTGTCAGTGGGAAGATCGAGAAACCCTTCTTTGTCTTCTGCACTGACAGCACAGACACTCTTTTAACTTTCTCCTCTCCCCCCTTCTCCTTCCTATATAGTGGGCTTCACAAATGTGATGCGCCTGGTGTTGCAAACGTTCATAGGCCACGGTAACCACTTTCCATCAGGTGAGCCGCGTGCCTGTCAGCCAGCTAAGTCCCTTTCGGTGCTTTATCGGTATCGAAAGGAGGCGCGGGAGCGGGGACATGAACCCGAGCCTGGTGAGCTCCGGGCCGTGAAGTCCCAGCTCCACAGGGACATGGTAGCTGAGTGGAATCGACGACTTGGGCAACCACGCGCAGGGCACGCTGTAGTAGCGGCGGTAAGACCCATCATAGAGGACTGGCTAGAGAGGCCACACGGTAGCCTCTCATACCGGCTGACGCAGGTGATCACCGGGCACGGGTGCTTTGGGGATTACCTGCTACGGATTCAGAAGGAGCCAACGTCCGAGTGCCATCACTGTGATGCGAGCGAGGACTCGGGTCTCCACACGCTGACCGGGTGTCCGGCGTGGGAGACGCCGAGGCGGGTCCTAGTGGCGGCCCTAGGAGTGCGGATTCTCTCGCTCACCGCATTGATCACGGCGATGGTACGGTGCGCGAACGCTTGGGCTGCCGGCGCCTCCTTCTGCGAGCAAGTAATGCTCGAGAAGGAGACGGCGGAACGAGTTCGGAGAAGACTCCGGACCCGCACAGCCCGCGACGAGCGGAGGCGACTCGGACGTCGGAGGTCGCAGAATGACCTCCGTCCTCCATGAGCGCGGGCCTGAGGGTGACGGGTGGAGCCGCCTGTCACCCTAGCAGAAGCAGGCCGCGGCGGTGGCGCTAAGCGCGCCTCCCCATACCCGGGGACTGGACGGGGACACCGTGGTCCCTACACCCGACGGGGGTCATCTTGAAAGAGACGGCCCCGGGTCTGCCGGGGTGCGAGAGATATGTTGACTACTATCTCACCTCCGGCAACTAAAGACCCAAAGACGGCGTGCGTTTTGGTCGGTTCGAGTCCGACATAACCTCTCCAACCGCCCTCGGCGGAGAAGGGGGGTATCCGTGGGGATTTTTCGCACGAAAAAAAAAAAAAAAAAAAAAAGCCAGCTAAGTGGAATAAAAAAATATTATTATTATTAAACACGTAATAATGTCTTTATAGTACATACTAATACCATTGCAACTAAATTATTGACTAAGTGCTAAGTATTTTCCTAATAAGCAAAGTGATTTAATTATGTTTTTACCCGATGCAAGAAAAGGCCAAGTGTCTTCTTAAGTTTATTTTCCTAATACTTATTTAATTTCCGTCATACAACTGTTATTGAAAGTGAATATAACTGAAAATAGTATGTAAAACACGTATACTGTACAATTAAAAAAAATGGAGTTTATCGGAACTGAATGTTAGCGAAAAGTTTACTGACTGGTTTACGCGTTAATGAAATCAAAGTGATTGCATTTTCTCGTTGCAGTTTTGGATTCGATTTGATCGTCTCGTCAATAAGTAGCATCGGTAGTTTAGTGATTAAGGGGTCTGCCTTACGATCGACAGAACATGAACCCACTCCTATCACAAGCCATGAGCTTAGTTGGAAGGGCTTGAGTGAATATTAGTAATTCCGCTTGCTAATATACTTTAAAAAAATATTTATGCGATTCACAGATTCTAATGGTTACCTATTTCTTTATTTTGTATTTTTACATTTGTAGATAAATGTCAAAAGAAAAGTAGCGCGCAAAGTACACTGCGCTTTTTCCAATAAATAATGATGAGAGATCTAATTCTTGTGAATATTTTAGACCAACTCAGTTTTAACTGAATTGTTATTAATATAAAGTGAAACTGAAAAAACACGATTTTTAGCTTAACATTTGGTCTTTTTAGTTAATCCCTGAAATAATAATTATTACAAAGTCGGAATACGTTGTAAGTAAAGTTAAGTATTCCTTAAGTAACTAAGTTTACATTGACAATTCATTAAATAATAGATACTTATCTACCTAAAGTAATTCAATAGTTCGTACCCTACGAGTACAATCAGGTTAGATGTATACATACTGTAAAAGATTGTGATTTTTTTTATGTTTTCAAGTGTCCTTCGATACGAAATTACAATAAGTACTAAGCACAAGAATGATTTGTCAAAATAAATGTTATATTCGCTACATATAAATTAGTAATAAAGGTAATTACACATAGGTACTTAGTAAAATTGAAGTATAAAGTTTTTAAACTTAAAAATCATTCAAATCGATTTATATTGAATTTGCATTGGAATCAGTCTACTAAATACTTACGTAAAAATTACTTAAAATACTACTACTATTAAATGCTTAAAATAAACATTGTAAATTTATAAAAATATATTTTCAATATAATATAGGATGATGACATTTAGATTACTTGACCCATAATTAATAGGACCCACATTTTTAAAAAAGTTTTTTAAATTATAACCAAAATTACTATTGAAGAAGCAATCAACGCTATTAAAAAAACTTACGCCAGCAAAAATACAGTCCAAAACACAACCATGTTGTACTAGTGTGGTCCCAAGGGGTGCTGTACGTTTGGTCCTCCTCAGCGGAATGGGCTCCTAGCCTCAGAAACCTTGTAAGTCAGCCTGTTCTCAACGTGCACTTGCGTCTTGAACTTGGATTTATCTCGATCTGCTGTACAGGGTGTGACTGATTTTTTGTTTACAGACAAACATTGTATTGATTCTGTTTTGTTAGAATTTTAAATCAATTTTATTTTGCAAATTTCAATTTTGCATCAGAGAATTGACTGTAACTATCGTTTGACTGTATGATTTTGAATTCGTGTAATGCCAGTAGGCTGTGATTTTTATTCTGATCTTAACATTCTCGTAGGAAGAGCAAATTAAAAATAACAATATACTTAGTACAAACTTTGATTTCTTTTAAGTAGTTTTGTATTGGTAAACACTTCATTATTTATTATTGCAGCGACGCGATGATATTGAATGATGTCAATGATTGAATGAATTATTATAAATATTGTTATGGAAATTTAGTGTCTTATCACTACCATGGATTATTTGGCACGTAGAAATCGACTAAGTAATATATGCCTGGTTAGTCTTTGGATAATAAATATTCTAAAAAAATCGAGATTTTAGAGAAATTCTTGATCTTAATAAAATATTTTTACTATACACAACTGAACCTTAAATATTTTACCTTATTGTGGTGACTAGGAAAAAAATATGACTTCATTCAATATTTACTTACTTTACTGTTTAAGGAAAATAAACACGGCACGAGTCACATTTAATAGCTATTACATACAACAGGTAGAGAATGTGGCTCCTAACAGATGTACAAATCGATTTGAATTTAAGATTATGAAATCAATGTTATTGTTCCGTGTGGATATTAGAACAGCCTGTATATATCGCGTACCAACGTTGGGTACCAATGACCTTTTTAGCATAAAGACGCTCCCACGCTCGGATATTTGCGATAGATTCTTGCACGCTCTCTGAAGTGATTTGCTCTATATTTAGGATATTCGTAGTAAAACAAACATCGATGCGATACATTTAAAAACGTGGATTTAATACTTAATAGTGTATTACGAAGCACCCGATATGAGTATGCCGATAAGTAAATTTCCCACGATCGTAAAACTGGTTACGATCCGCAGGGTTTTTTCCCAACACTGTTGAGTTTAGACGGGATTCTTTTTTTAAAAATAGTTAATAACCCTTTCTTAATACGTTAAATCGAATGGAACTTGAATGTATAATGAGAATATGTTATAATGTTAATGATGTTATTCTGAACAGCCGATCCAGGGAATATCTCAAAACTTTCTTTACACAACCTTTTAAATATTTTAAATTTAATTAGATAGAAAACTTAGTAAAAAACATACAGTAAATGTATGAATTTATGTTTAAAAGAAAGGTCAATTTGAAAACTGCATTACTATTATCACAGGCGAAAGATCTTATGATCTTAATCCAGAACGATAACTACTCAGTGCTGAGTCATTGACAATCTGTCCTCAGTACAAGTTACAAATCGGGATTCAGGACTGAGTGTCGTTCTGAAATACGGCCCAGAGATTAGTTATTATGTGACCATGGTGTAAAGTGATCTTTAAATTGTGACTTGACATGACATCCATAGGGCCCAGGCTATTTCCACTAGCGTGTGGGCGGCAGCTAACTCCTTCTGCGATTATGTAATGCTCGAGAAGCGGAGGCAAGATTCTCCCGATCCACAGAGCCCGTCCGCCACGAAGGTGACTAAGACGTCGGAGGTCGTTCGACGACTTCCCCTCCATGAGCGTAGGGATATCAGTTCGTCACCTGTCATTCTAGCGGAAGGAGGCTGGTGTGACAGCGCTATTGAGACGATTTTGCATCCATTAACATGTAACGTGTAATATTTTTCCGTAGTTGAAAATTTCCCCGAATACATTTCCTTACTTTTAAAAGTAAGGAAATATATTGGGGGAACGGAGGGGAACCCACCGCTCACCCACGGTTTAAAAATCCAAGCGATAGCAAGATGACATCTTCAGGAGAATCTTCTGAAGATGTCTCGGAAGCCGATAATATTGTTGCAGCTTATCTCCATATCAACAAAATGTCATCGATATTGTAGTCAAGAACCTCGTAGTGTCAAAATATTTTGTATACAAATTGATAATTTCCTGACTTTAGTAAGTACACTTGGTAAGTAATTGGCAAGAAGTCATCTGATTTTCTGTAAAGTTGTTAAATTGTTAAACAATTTCTTCAAGTTACATACCCACCTATTTGCTCAATATCTGTAAAATTGCGAATCAGGCATTGAGTTTAAATGCAGTGGAGAATTTAGTACGTAGATCAAAAAATATAGGTGAAACAAACGTGTAAAAGATGGCACAGTTTCAGATAGAGCATTTGATAAGCTACCATAAAGGTCCCGGGTTCTTTTTCTGCTCAGTGCAAATATTTGTATGCATGAATGTCTATTCGTCGTCATTTCCTTATCATTGATACCACATATTATTTTAGATGTATATTTACAGGAAAATATGTACAAACTATAGCTAGTTAAGAGACTAGGTTATTGCAAGATGCTAGGTTTGAACAACAGGAAAAATTCAGACCTACTAAACAAAAAACATCGTCGTCATCCGACAGTTGGACCTACAGGACAAAAAACCGCGTTATCCGAGAGTAGGGCCAGCAGCAAATAAAATTACGCGTTTGGACCAACGCTACAAAAATAAAAATCCCATCGGTCGACCTAAAATCGGGTCATTCGAATCGGGCCACGCGGTCATAGCCTACCAAAGTATAGGATTGCGGAACTAATACTCTTTCATTTCTATGGATCACTTGTGCAGTCAGATGATGTCACAAATTACTTGGTAACTTTAATCGGTTAAGTATATTATAAAAAATAGTTGGAGCCCTTAAAAGTACAATTAGCTTAACTATAGAACTTCGATATCGCCAATTTGATAGTGGAGGTGAGATGGCAGCATAAAGCTGATCCAACAAAGTTGGGAATAGACTCAGAGTATGCGGATGAAGAGCGGTACAACATAGGACTACTAACTCATAGTTTACAGGATCGATTTCTGTTGAGTGTAAATATTTGTTTTCTATGTATTTGTACTAAGCAGAGTGTTGTATTGTATTGCCATTTACTTATCTAAGTATCTTTATCCATCCGTATTCTAGTACCTCATTACACGCTAATTAAGATATGCTTGCTTTGGGTCCAGATAGAAAGTCCTACAATGTTATTTACCTACAGTCCCACTAATATTTTTTGTACAACTTAGATAGACAAGCATACGGCCCTGACGGAAAGTGGTTACTGTACCAGTTTCATCAACAACACATAATTTGTCCAGAGAGCCTTCGGTACCCTAATCACCACCAGAAGCATTAACAAGAATATTATTAGCCGCAGAATTTAGTAGGACGGCGGTACTTCCCCAGTCGGACCGAATCTGTGCCGAAACCGCAGCGAGTAGTACCTACTCTAAGCTCTAAGGACTTTACTACTATACTCCATTTGTTTAGGTACTTAAATAAAGGTAAACATTCTTGTGGCAACTTTTTATAAAAAACACATGTTAAACAACTTAAACTACTTATTGTACAACCTTGGAACTTCATAACGCCATTGGTCATTAGACCATTGGTAGTGGAGGTCAGATGGCAGTCGCTTCACGGAAATATCGAAGTTCACCCGCATCACCGACTGACCCCAACTGAGTTGGGAAAAGGTTCAGGGAATGAGACTAACTGACTGACTAACTAGTGGTTCAATATCTGTTTTTAGTCTTTAAAACGCATTTCTAAGCCGAAAAGTATTTTTATACCGAGTTTTTAAACAAAACATCTTAAACAGACACCCTCAGATTGTTTACCTTTATTTAAGTACCTAAACAAATGTAGTATAGGTATATTTATTTTTATTACATACTAACCATCGATGTTATCAATGCGTTTTGCACACCGTCACGCTCTTGATGTACTTTACGATAATCCCAATAACTAGATACTCTTCGTCTCACGATAATTCTGCATCTTCATACCTAGATACTCACTCGTTAAGTACCTAGGTAAGTACTTGAGCAAATATAACCTTTTGCACTTACTATAACACAGATAGACAATTATATAGTTGTCTGTTGAATTAAAACAAATTGCGTTTTATTTCTATCGTCTTATTGATTTTAGAATAACATAACTTGGAACTCAAATCTACACTGATATTATAAAGAGGAAAAAATTGTATTTTTGTGTGTTTGTATGTTGGTAATGAAAAGTGACATAGGCTATATAGCACTATATGATAATCGTCAACCTCGGAGGCGGGGTCGCAGGCAACAGTTATCCAAAACAGGAAAACGGTCTACAAGATTTCGAGAAATTCGAGGTCCCCAAATGATTTTGCATTGGGGGACCTCGAATTTAAATAATAAGTCTCTAATCTTAATCAGAAACGGTACGTGTATGAATATTAGGAATTCTCTTAGGACCGATACATGCGCTCGAGTCTTCCACTTCTTTCCTCTCTCATCTAGAGGAGTATAGGTATCTAAATTGACTCGTTCTTTAAAAAAGGTCTAAAAGCTGGCGACTAATAATAAATGCATGCTTTTTTTTCAATTGTGGCACATATTAATAAATAGATAATTACTACATGGTTCAGTTGCCTTACCACAATTCTTAAAAGTAACATTATTTCAATTTTACTTCACGTTCGTACTCCCTTAGAGTACTCAGTAAAAATGAGTCAACAGTTTCTCTTACTGTAGTAGACACATTTGTTTGTTTAATTTGTTACAATTTACACTTGTCTTACAAGACACAATACACAAATATCAATGGACAACAAACGGTTCGAGTTTGAATCATACTAGAAAATAAAGTAAGATTGAAATAATAATACTTTTAAAAGGTAGGGCCCCAGGTCCCTCTTGAGCTGTTCATTCATGATATAAAATATTCAAACAAAGAGAAGACTTTTGTGCTCGGTATCGAATCTTTATCTATCTAGGCTAACTGTTAGTTAACCTAAATAGATTGAGTAAGAGTGGTGTGTGAGAACACGGGAAGGTCACCGGCTGATCGACCTATCGACGATAAGTACCACAATGTTGAATGCTTGTCATTCAATAACTTGTGTTTCTTGATGTATCTCAGGAACTGCATGGTACTTAAATGCTTCCTAAACTTTGAAAAAAGGTGAGATCATAATCTCACATGAAACAAATGTCAATCTTCATACTGGTCAAATCTACTAACTTATTGTTGACGTGGAAAACGGATTAGTACAGGGTTTAATTTAGAGGTAGGTATTTTTGCATCTTGATAAATTTTTTTCTCCGTCGCCACACGAATATATTAAATTTAAACTTAAATAAAACTAAAATTGAAACTTCCTCAAACTTAAAACTCTGAACCAAAACCAACAATTTTAAACAGATACCTACATTGCACTGATAAGAAAGTGACCTTATTGTGACTTTTAGTACACTCTATCTATACAAATTAACTAACATTTCCGTAATTTGGTCGTTTTCGACTATGTCTATATGCTGTACATTTGTCTCATTATTCGTGAGTACACTCACCACGTCATATGCTTTCCACTTAATCACAGATTACATAATCGATTTCCTCATCTTTCTTAACAGTAAGAAGAAACGCAAGGGTTATATTATTAAAATGACTAACACAATATGCCATCATTCGTCATCGATTTCTGACGCCTTTTAAAAGTATAGTCGCGATATTAAGTACTGCCTCATTTGACGGCTTGTTCTCAATACGGTCAGTCATGGAGTGGACCATTTCAGTTTTATTACTGTGGTTAGTAAACTTACTATGTGTAAACGTGTGTGAATAATATCGTTGTATTTGCAACTACAAGTTTATTGTGATAAAGTACCAAGTATGTTTACTGTTAGGTCAATAGTGTTCAAGTTATTCACGTTTTGATAAGAGTTTGTTCCGTGAACGATGATAGAGCGACGAATTTAAATTGAAGTATTTGGTATCTTATTTATTTATTTGGATAGCAATTATTTTGTGCGATTTAACATATAAATTATTGGTGTTATGAATATGTTGCTAGCTAACTATTTAAAATCGCTACCTAATAACAAACAACGGCCTGCTGCCTGATGTTGATCCTGATCCTAGATTGGCCTGAGGCAATAAAAAAACCATAGAAATTTAAATTAATTTTCTTAATCATACTTTTTAGAGGTAATTGATTATGATAATTGATTCAGAAATGAATGAAAAATAGAAAGGAAATCATTCTAGAGTGTTCATATTTGTGTCTGTATTTTGCTTTTCCGTCAGTTCGAATAAGCTGGACTCCGAATTAAATTACATTGTCAACATTATGGTCTATCTTAAAACAACAAACATAATTATATGTTTTATTCTAATTAGTTTAGTAAATTGTTAAAGTACAGAATAGATAATAGTACTTCTTATAGTTATAGGTAGACTTATAAATGGTATCTGATATTATACATACATAAGATATCTTTGAGCGAAGTCAATTCAATTTCGTTTCTAATATTTTTTCTTAATTTTCCTTAGCGATTTATGAAGAAACTATATATTATTATGGTTTTCTCGAAAGATGCTTTGGCGAATGACGCGTGGAAGAGGTGCTATTATCGTCATATTTATCTTAGTACCATCAGTAGGTATAGCATCTTCACTTGATGCATTAGCAATAAATTCTACTACTTTAAGATGCGTGGGTTGCTATACAATTTACTGTGAATGCTAAATTAAATAGGGCCACATATAACATAAACATAACATAACATAAATTCACGCCTATATCCCCGAAGACGTAGGCAGAGGTGCTAGCACCCACATTTCGCCAGTTTATGTTTAGGTCCCAATGTAATAGGCGAGCCTATTGCTATTAACCAGGCTCTTATAAACCTGCGATAAATACACACATAACTTCGAAAAGGATCGAAAAATCATTGCTGTGTTCCATGGTAAAACCTGGGATCGAATCCGAGACCTCGTCTCAGCAGTCCATTACACATACTACTAGACTACCGCGGCCACATACCTATACCTACATGTTCCTTTGAAAAACCCGAGCGCTGCAGCATTCGCCATCGCACAGATACAACGACTGCAGAAGAAGTTCTTGTTGTATCCGGCAGATTTTTATAAATACCTTATTTACATTTAGATGTTATGCTTAAAGACAAATTGTACATTCTTTGCGCATTATAAAAATTTAATGGGTGAAGACTATAGTAGAGTTAGGTAATAAAACGTCTAGATACTTAATTTGAGAAGGTTAAATGGATACTTTAGTCCGTGTTAGAACTGGAAAATTTCTGTTTTATTTTCGTTTGTCTTTAAAACTAGTTTTAACGATAGGTGTATAATAATACTAAGACCTAAGTAAAAAATTCAACTCCTTCGTAAAATCTCAAATTATTGGTTTTAATTTAAAATGAGCTTGAAAAAATAGTAACAAAAATCTTGTTGCAATTTGACACGGTCATCTAAAAAAGGAACACTTGTTTTGTATTTCCAGTCTTTAAAAAATGGTCGCTGTAGAATTTAGTTTATGTAGAATTTAATTTTATTAAAGTTTATATTTTTCATTAATAACTGACTTATTGATGAGTTACAACCAACTTTGTGAGAGAGCAAAGTAGTTCAAAGATTAGAGACTGCCTGTAAAAGCGTCTAAAATCTAAATTCTATTTGTTAAAGGGAACTATGGAAGTGGATGTCTACAATATGAATGGATTGTATAAGAGATGATATGGCCAGGAAAGGAGTGAATGTGAAGATGAACGTAACCAAAGATGAATGGAAAAAGCATACATGTTGCGCCGACCATAAAACAAATCTGGGATAAGTGCAGGATAATACGAATGATGAGTTGATGAATGAAACTAATTATCTTATAAATGATCTGTCAGATTTATGACTCTTATTAGCGGATTGCATTGGGGATGGGGGGAGGGAATGATAAAATTTTCTGGCGTTGTTAGATACCTAGTAAGTCCATAATAATAATTTAGTAGTATTTGCTAACATTACGTCACTATTTTTTGTAGTTGATTTAGTTGATTCATTGTTTTAATAGTTTACAATTTATCTAAGTAGGAAGATACGCTGCAATAACATATCTACTATTGAGTTTGTAGTAGAGTGCGGTGTGATTTGTACAATTATTTTCCCTATTGAAAGGTTTTGTGATTACTGGATATCCCTTTTTTCTTTTCTTTTCCCCGTGCAGAAATCCCCACGGATTCCCCCCGCAGAAAACAGTCATGGGGGTGGTTATGTCGGACCGCAAGATGGTCTTGGCCTATCAGTTGCCGAGGGTGAAATAGCCTCTGGCATATCCCTCACGCTACTTGATGTCCATTATGTCATATTTCCAATTCTCAATCTACTTCATTAATGACGTGTTTCATGATCCAATATTTCTTTCGATAAAACAACACAATCGCAATTCGATGACGAGAAAATATCTATTGTTCTTATTCTTATAACGTCATAGGACTCGGCTGTTGCCTCTTCTGAGAACTGTCGTACGAGTTACTGAACGGTACTACTCGTGATTTCTCAATCTATCCTCTAAATTTAAATATATCAACTAAAAATATTTCTATAACTTGGATTAATACTTACGAAACGTCTGATTTATTTCCCAAACGGGATGCAATACTGCGCCATGCAGCTCATGTGTGTACAAATGACTTGTTGAGACCCCAAGACAAACAATGGAATAATGGATTTGAAAATTGCTGATGACAGTGGAAATGGGGCTTATAAAATCTTTCTAAACGATCAATTTTCTTTAATCCGCCAATTTTCTGTTCTGTTTCATTTGATTGTCAAGTTCAATTTTAAGAGAATCGAGTCCTCTTTTATTAAGAATATAGGTATATATGAAATCCAAGTAATAACCATATGGCTAGTAATTAGTATTAGATATGCGTCATCGCTGCTGGAATATTAACTATTTCCTAGATGACAAAAAAACGTACTGTGGTTTTAAAACAAATAGATGCAAAAAGACTGACTTTGGTCGACCTTTATATTAATAAATTTCGTATTATTAAGGTGTGATTCCGCAGCTGATCCGCCATACAACAAAACTGCAGAAGCATGGCACATCGTTTGCTGCATGCGTCTGCAATTATTGTATGTCGTCGGCAACGGAGTCATACCTTTATAGTTACTGGACATGAATTGACATATACGATATTCATTTACTTATTTTGTGAAATAAAATGCGGGTTAGGTTATGTTATCCACATTGACATTATTCTCAATTTTCGCCTGATTCCTGGCAGTATGGTATGGATCATTTTTTTTTATTGCTTGTCTGGAAGACAGACTGCGATAAGACCGCCCATTGTTGTTACTACTCGTATCTATCTTATATGTATCCATCGTATGTATCCTATGTTTTGTGTGCAATAAAGTGTTTTTCTTATTAATCTTATTACCACCACCACGCGGTAGCCTAGTGGTATGGACTGCTGAGACGAGGTTTTGTGTTCGATCCCAGGTTTTACCATGGCACACACCAATGACTTTTCGATGCTCTTCGAAGTTATATGTGTATTTATTGCAGGTTTATAAGTGCCCGGTTAATGACAATAGGCTCGCCACCACCATAAACTGGCGAAATGTGGGGGATAGCACCTATATCTACCCCTTCGGAGATATAGGCGGGATATTATAAAAAAAAACTCTCTTCAACTTCATTACAAAAGTATCACTACATTTTTTCTTTTGGCTTGTAACCATATCAAACAATATCTAGACATAGCTATTCTTAAATCGCTGTTATCTGAAGCTTTAACCCCGGTACCCGAGGTGACAGTTTCGAATGCGATCGGGATTATCACACGGATGATGATGATGCTGTTACCTGAGGCTTCACCCGCGTGAGCTTCTGATCCCGTGCCCGCTGCTGACGTGTAGCCTATGACGCTTACAGAAAAAGTGGCTTTTCATTGATGAAAGATTTTTTTCATAGAAGAAGATCCAGAGATTACCCTCTACTACTATAGAAGAATAGATGACTATTATCATATTGATAAATATAAAATGTTAAGACGACCACAAACTACATAAAACTACTATTTAGACATAATTCATCACATGACACCATAATCTCTCATACAAAGTCTGGATTTTTCGAATACAGTTTATTCAATGAATTCAATGATGAAAAACTCACAATTAATTTGATGCAAATGACTTTTTTAGAGGAACATTAATTTGAATATGATCCAATCTGTCAATGAGGATGGCATTTTGACCAAAACTATAGAACGTATTGTAAATAGTAAAATTATCTAACTTGCACAGGAACTCAGATAAAATTTTATCTAAGTTCGTGTGCAAGTTTATTAATGTAAGTGTGGAACTTGCATTCCCAAACAAAACCATAAAAAAATAAGCAACTTCCTAATAATACAGTGCAAACAGTCAAACATGTCATAAAAAAAAATATAAATAACAAATTAGATACAAACGAACTAATTAACACAACACCTATAAGCTTGTAAGTACACTTGTCAATTCATGATATGGATCGTATTAGAAAATAATAGATATCGTCAAAGCGGCTTGACCCGAGTTCCCCGAATGCCCCTGTTATCGCTGTTGGTATAATGGCGACCTTCTGTATTTATTTGTCTACTTCATAGTATTACTATTATAAAAAAAAAAAATTAAATTCTGTTAAAATTTTCGCGATCATTATTCTGAAAATGTTTGGAGGTTTATGGTACAACATCTAGTTCAAATGCACCGATTCCGATTGCATTAAAACCCCCGATAAGGAATGATTTCTATTAGAAATTAACGCTCAACGAATGAACTAATCTTCTTTTATTAATAACTACCGCGGTAGCCTAGTGGTATGGGTAATGGACTGCTGAGACGAGGTCTCGGGTTCGATCCCAGGTTACCATGGCACACACCAATGACTTTTCGATGCTTTTCGAAATTATGTGTGTATTTATCGCAGGTTTATAAGTGCCCGGATAATGGCAATAGGCTCGCCACCTGTTACATTGGGACCTAAACATAAACTGGCGAAATGTGGGTGCTAGCACCTCTGCCTAACCCTTCGGGGATACAGGCGTGAGTTTATGTTATGTTATTATTAAATATATATTTTTTACGGAAAACTTACAGCTAATATATAGTCAGTACATACACAATACAAAAATCAATGTTATGAGAACGCCACTTAAACTTTTATCTAGTCCACTGACCTTCTAACTGAGGAACATCTTCGTTGCCGTTATTTTTAGTCTAGGAGACGTCAATTTTATTTCACCTCGCCTGAAAGCAAAGTCTCAAGAAAGATGGTCACCATTGAATACGTACAGTGTTACAATGGTAGCGGTCAGCTTGACGGCCTCATCAGTTTTTGTTTGCTTCTTTTGCTAATAAGCTATAAGTTCGATCAAGTACGGTATAAACATACAAACAGTAAAGTACTCAAATAAATAAAGATGTTTCTATAAGATTCGGAAGATTCTAAATAAAGGAAACGTTGTCAGGGATACGGGATCAGATATTTACGTCATGAGTACCAGCTAGTTACAAACATAGTTCAATGAAGGATTTTTAATAAATTTGTGTCCATTTTTCGCAGTGCCTTCTGCCAATTTGTATCAAGTTCTTGCAACGACTGTCTCATTCTAACGCAATACATAGAAAATGGGCATGCAAGAGAAGCAAGAAAGTTGTCAGAAGTCGATTCAACAGAATACTTTGGACGCAAGAGTCATTCCGGCTTCATGACAGTGAAGAAACAGTATAATAACAATCTCTTCTATTGGTTCTTCCCCACTGCTACGAAACCTTTGGGCGAAACTCCTTGGATTATATGGTTGCAAGGAGGACCTGGAGTGTCTTCATTGTTGGGTCTGTTTGATATTATTGGACCTATAAGAATTGAGGATGGACAAGGTAACTTTATTGGATTTATCTAATAAAATATTCTGTAAATAAGTAACTATAGTCAGCGATAAACACAGTTGCATAACACGTAACTAATCTCTTTAGAGATATGCCTTGTATAATCTCTACTTCGGCAATCGAGGACCCATGGACGGCGTGCGTTTTGGTCGGTTCGAGTCCGACATAATCACCTCCACCGATCTTGGTAGAGGTGGTGTGCGTGGGGATTTTGCGCACGATAAGAAAGAACAGTATGTACTCAAAAGAGGTAGGTGAAACAAATATAGTAATGAAAATACTGAAATGCAAATTATGTAAGTGTTGCAAATTTATATATCTGTTCCCACAGTCAAAGTGTGGAAATGGTTTTGTGGGGCCATGTTTTATATTAAGTTTTATGAAATTTTCCTTTCATTTTGAATTACCAGAACAAGTAGTAGAAGTAATGATACTAAAACTTTAAATTACAATTAAATGTTATAGTAAAACAGAGAAACGTAACCTGGGCGAGCGATTACTCCGTAGTGTTCGTAGACAATCCTGTTGGAGCAGGCTTCAGTTTCACTGACGATGATCGTGGATATCCTGATAATGAAGATGATGTGAGTACCTTTTTTTAACATGAACTTTACCTATAGGTAAAGGGATGGTCACATTGGCCACACACTCATCAGTAAAGTCTCCTCCATTCAATACTAGTGCCTCAATATGTACAAACCTCTCAGGTGTAAATTCGTAGCCGCGTTGGACCCCGTCCTAGAAATCTTTGTCCAACGCGGCTACGATACGGTGATATAGGTATATGCTTAATCAACTCACCATAGACATCAATAAAGTCTTCTGCATTCAACATCAGAGCTCAATATCTACAGACCTCTCTGGTGCAAGTCTGTAAGACAGAAATTTCTAAGAGGCGATCCTGCTATAAGTAATCGACCGAGTAGAAAAGCGCTAACAAGAGCAACGAAAGTTTACCAAAGTTTCATACGACATCTTGTATTCTACATCAAATTTAGAGTTTAGAATTGATTTTATTTGAGCACCGATGTTCTTTCAAAATACCCACCAGTACGAGGGAATATTGGTGCTCTATTAGATTTGTAAAACCAGTTTAGAGGTATCGGTGGTAGATATAATAAAAAATACAAGTTCATTTAAGAATGGTATGAATGCACTCGGTCTATGTTGAACACCGAATGTTGCAAATATGATGATTAGATTAGATACAATCTGTCATAGAAACGAGGTTTTAGTGCTACAAACGATTTTAATATTTCATTGTCACTTGAAAAAAAAATCAGGCTGTCTTCTTTTTTTTGGCCTATGGAAGTTTGCAACACCAGGGGCGTCACACGACCATATATATAGAGAAGGAGAATGTTAAGAGAGTTTTTGTGCTGTGTAAGTGTGTGAGTCCAGAAGACAAAGGGGTTTCTCGGTCTCCAGTGAGCTCTGGCTATCCTATTATTAACACAAGGTTTATCATTAGGTATTCTGTCGGGCGGAGATACTTCCCCAGTCGTACTACTCAATTAGGATGAGAGATACTGTCATCTCTTACCTCCTATTATATCATAGGTATACTGTTTACCTTTATATGCAAACAAAAAGATCAGAGGTGCAAAAGTTTTTGAATCTATAATGCAGTCCTGTCATAGTACCGCAATTATTATGGCGTATAATATGTATATAAATATTAATGAATGGAATAATGAAATGACCCTATGGCGCCAAACTAACAGGCTAAAGTGTTTATATGCAAATCTTTAATATCGTTCCAAGATGAAAATAAACTGTTAGAATCAGTATAAATGCAAATAAACCAGTTGGAGATCAATATTTTAATATCTGAAGATCACGTGTCCAATTTCAAAAAGCAATGGTTACTTTTAAATGATATCATATTACTGCGAAGATTTTCGAAGCAGTTTTAATATAATCTACAATACCTATGCAGATGGAGGTTATTATAAGGAAATTTGAACTTGTATTTGAAGTAACGAAGGGTATCGTGTTGTCGGCCATTTATTTATGATGTCATTTTGTTTGTTTCACATTATCAGGTACAAAAGCAAACAATTGAATCACCAAAACTAGAAATTCCACAATTTTACTCGCACTTAAGTCCCTAAATATTGAAATGGTCAATAAAGAGGGTAAATTTCGTAAATAAATAGGTATAGGATAGTTTAAGCATCAGAATTAATGGATACCTAGAGGAAGAAATTATCTAAAACGCCTATTAGGTATACATTACACTATTATATTTTAAACTATTTTTATGTCGTATGGTCTCCCTTCTGTCATAATGTTTAAAAACATTAACTAACAAAACAATGTAAGTAGGTGTAATGTATAAGGAACTAATCTAAAGTAAAGTTTTAGTGGCTTAATGTTTATAATTGCACTATTTGAAGCAGTACTATAACATATATTTGTTTAATATTCACAAATTCACTCCGCATCTATTGATAGCCGTGGAATTATCGATAAATTTTGAACCGGAGCGGTACAATGTGATAGAAAATCTCCGTGAGAAAATGATTATTTTCGAATTGATTGTTTGCTATTTAAGTAAATAATTGAATATTGTTAGTATGAGGAACATCTGAATGAAATACATTCTACTTCATCATTCCCTGAACCTTTTCCCAACTCAGTTGGGGTCTGCTTTCCAGTCTAACTGTGATGCGGTTGAACTTCGATATTTTCCGTGAAGCGACTGCCATATGACCTCCACAACCAACGGTCTAATGACCAATGGCGATATTGAAGTTCCAAGTTAGACTGGTTGGACTTTTGAGGGCTCATGGTGGCACGACTGCCATAGATGTTTGTATGCCAACCGGGACCGGCGGCTTAACGTGCTCTCCGAGGCACGACCAGACCAGTGCAAACAGCCATATTCATGCATACAACTTTTTTGCACTGAGCGGGGATCGTACCCCCGCCACGCCACGGAGGATACATTCTTCTTCATCCTTGGGTTAATTCTGGTCGTGTTCGAAGTTTTAACTTCGAAGTATGGAGTTTGTTTTTCCGGTATAAACTCTACGTGTTTGGCTTTAGTTCAATATTTTCCGGTACATTAATTAATCAATACTTATATTGATATTCTACTTCGTTACACACGAATGCCAGAAACACGTTGACATTGATTACGACTTTACAAACGATATATTCTGTAATTATTAAAATATGTATTCTTTCATAAGTTAACTAGTAGATGATTTTTATACCACTTAGGTGACAGACAAGCACCTCGTGGAAAATGGTTACCGTGCCCTCCCTATGGACGTTTGCAACACCAGGGGCGTCACATTCGACGAGGGGGAACAGGAAAGGAGGGAGAAGAGAATGTCTGTACTGACAGTGCATAAGATAAAGGGGGTTTCTCGGGCTGCCCACTGACAACACAAAACTCTTCAGTGAGATCCGACTGCCCTACTTACCCCTGGAAACACAAGGTTATTCTTAGCCGCAGTACCCTGAAGGGCGGAGGTAGTTTCCCAGTCAGACAATTCAATTAGGACAGGAGATACCTTCATGTCCTACCTCCGTGTTACTTGTCATTGCTCCTTTCTTTTAGATATTTCTCTAGGTATTATTAAAAGAAAACGAGTTTTGGACCCATTCGAAAAGTTCGCGTAAACAACGTTACGTTGCAATGCGTTAGTGACATAATTGATTTGACAGATCGATACTTTCAAGCAGACACAAATTGATGTAATTTATTTCATAAAAGGTCCTTGTTATTTGTGCTCTGTAGAGAATTATTTACTTTTGTTAACATGAATTATAGCTCCATGTAGCTTACACGGTACATGCTGCAATGCTGATTCACCACTTACGAGTCCTTATATTGCCTTGACCATATGAGGATCAATTGATTGACTCTTGTTATTCAATTAATGATTGACAGCATAAGTTGAACGTGTAATAAGTATAAAAGATTGAGTTACGTTCAAGCATCCAGTAACAATCAATGGTATAATAATGCGGTTTGAATCGTTTTGGTGCCTACATAACCTAAACTTGTCCTTTTAAGAGGATTGGAGGTGGATGTTCCATGAAATATAAGTAAATAAAGACAGATAACTGTTAGTTTTATACTGTTATTTTATTTGTTAGGTAGGTATACTTGTCGGTATTGTTAGGTAGGATCAAAATAAACAGACGCAAACGTTTTTCAAGGTCACGGCCAAAGCTAATGTGCGACAAATTCGTACACAATATAAGTATATAGATAGAGTCAAATACAAATCAGATTAAGCTTCACTATGAAAAAATTTAGACACTTCACCCTTCTGTAACAGAAATTTGGTACGCATTGGTAGATTTCTAGAACTACATTTATTCCGTAGATATTACAATATCTTGCTAATTTGTATCATTAGTTGAACAACTATACTTTGTAAAATGTAGCTTGGGTCCTATGACAGCTGTCAGTGAAATCCCGCACATGAAGTATTGAATTTTCTAATAATGACTGTAGTAGCTGTCAATGTCATACTTTATAGGTATACCGAGCTAATTAGTGATGGGCGATGAATCATCGTGACCACATACTATAAACTATCCATATTTTGAATAAAGCTGAATTTAAAATAGAAATTAATATAAGAAAAAAAAAATTAGAATTTAATCTTATTGCTCAGGTATTTTAATATCATAATAATATTTATATTTCAATATACTTGATCCTAAATAATATTCAGTAAATAAAATTCTACATTCAATCCATCAGCGCCCTGAACCTGTTTTTGGATTTTGCAAGAATACACGCCGCGTTTGGCTCTTGGGCCATGCTATAGGCATAAGATACACGCGCCAACATCTTGTTTGATATGAACTTCCACTGATCCACTCCACTCATTCTCATCAGTACGAGTGCCGACGCCTTGTATGCTACGTATATTCCGTTCTCATTACAATTAAATACATACATACAATTAAATTAAACCTAATTTATATGTAACATGCATCAATTATAGCTGGTAGTATCGATATTTTCATCGAATTTCGGACTTCCCTATGAACCTCATTTTGACATCTGTCATAGGACCCAAGCTATATTTTACAAAGTATAGATTCGAATCGCTTTGCTCTTATGTCTATCGTTAATCACTAATTTCCTCGAGGCCACGGTAGAGTTTTATTAACTAATTTGAGTTAACCTCTCTCGGGTCCGTAACGTAAATAATAAATGCTGTAGGTTCAAACGCGGTTGCAAGAAGAAACCGTACTTACCTAACACAAACAAATTTCGCTTAGGGGTATACTAGTATTGGGTGGTCACGTGTATTTTGCCGCCATTTTGTTTGAATGATTTTTGCTCATCGCTGCTGCTGGACGTCACCATCTGGCAGATGTTATTTTTCATATAAAATTCACAATCCAAAATAACTATTTTTTAAATAATAGGTACTAAGAGATTTCTATTATACCTACGTAAATACATAATACATAATTTTATAAAATATGCTGGGTCACAAAACACTATTACTCGAACTCCATTGCTGTTGTAATCTCCTAGCATGACATCAGAATACTTTGGGAATATTTAACGTTTTCTGGTTTTTCGAAGTTTATTTTCGATAAACCCTTTGTTCCTAGCAGCAAACAAAAAAATTCTATTGGAATTGAATTTCGGTACATTCGGTCATTTCGGTACAATTCACTCTCTCTAAGAGATTTCTCTGTTCTCTTATAAATATTATACAGTAGAACAAATAGCACAAATGAATCATCTAAAAACATTCCCGGATTATTGTTCTAGTAGAACATAGGGTACATTTTACTAATTTTTAAATACTTCCTATTTGTCATACCGCATAGTAGAACGGATAGGATTTTTTTTCCTGCTTGGTATACTAGTATAACAAAAAGTAGAACAATTGGTGAATAGTCCGTATTTTTTGTTATTAGATCTTAGTAATAGACCATGATATATAACGCTAGATCGACTACGTGCAAAATTGGTTTTAGTACTTATTATGATATGGTCGAAGCGTTTGAAGTAGAACATAAATATTAGGTATGTTATGCCTTTGTCTTCGTTCTAATATTATGCGTTGTTGTTCAAATGGTAATAATGTTAGACAAATACTGCTTGTGACTTGAAAATATTGCGTCACGTATCGCTATTAGTTTGCTCCTTATTACTCAATATAACATGACCTACTTCTTGTATGAATTCCGTCCTGATTCTATCACAATAATTTAGTGTAAGGTAGTTTAAATGCCGGGTTCGAATTCTTGCCATTACACTGTTAAAGAGAACTCACGTCTAACACAACCTCCAATTAATAAATGCAGCTGCTGTATGAGGTCCTATCAAGGTCATCGGACCCAAGCCAACCAAACTCTCTACCACAGGCTGTCCGGGAATTGGTGGGAATGGGAAGTCAGATGGATTGCTTCCGAAAGAAATATATAGGCCGATTCAAAAGGACGAGAAGGATTTAATGTATCGCAGTATTGAAGTGAGAGTTACTAAAATGAAAATGTTTTTTTATACCACTTAGGTGGCAGACAAGCACACGGCCCACCTGGTGGGAAGCGGTAACCGTGGCCAATGGACGTTTGCAACACCAGAGACGTCACACACGTGCTGCCTACCCTGTAGAAACCTTCTAATGCCCTTCTTGAGGGGTTCTTCATATTGCAGTCGCTTGGGAAAACCACGGCAGATAATACCCTATGTTACAGTTGTAAGAGAATCGATTAAACAATCAATATTCAATTTCTTCTTAGTATTCAGTAACTGTACACATAACATTACATGAACCCGCGTCTAACTACCGTTTAACTCCATATAAAAGTCACCCTCTTTCAACTCTTAATTACAGATTGGTGCTCAACTACTGGAGTTCGTGGAGCAGTTTTTGAAGATGTTCCCGGAACTACGTTCAGCACCACTATTCATCGCTGGCCAGTCGTACGCCGGGAAGTATGTGCCGGCTCTGGGGATACAGATACATCGGTATAACAACGCTATCAAGGCAAATAATGGTACTGACGTCATTAATTTGAGAGTAAGTTTTTAAGTTTATATAAGTTAAAACTATATAAGCTCTTCAAAACCTTCTGTCAAATCTTGACTCTGAATATCAATCCCTTCATTATAGCGTCATTCCCGGCTGCATCCACTAGTTTTACACATTGCCAACTCTATTGAAAACCTTGAAATTCATTTATTTTGAATTGCCGTTTCAGTAGTAAGCTAATCTATAATAGTGTAACGTGTTATTATATAAAGAAGAAATATTATTTAATAAACATTTAGATGTTATTTGATATGCAATAGTGCGTTTAGAGATAATACTAATGCGATGTTGAAATAACAGCCTTGATTAATGATTTCGCTAAGCTCTTTCCTTGTTCCTGTTGATAAGAGGCCGACTTTGACGCTGAGGTCAATAAAATAATTGTGTCTAAACTTCCCTAAAAACTAAGGAACCAACTGTGTAGTATAAGAAAAACTTATAATAACTAATGATGACTATCTATAATATGTCTACATGTCTATTTGTCCCCGACCTACTTTGTCAATATTTACCTACCCGCATTTCTCACGCAATGAGGGGAAGTGTGGGCAATTTGATTAAACATTTTCAAGTTTAGTAGAAATAAGATAAAAATGTCTATTTACGCTAGGTACGCTAGGCTTTCACGGAAGAATACTTAGGCTAGGCTCAATATAGTCCAACGACGAAAGTTTTGACTCGCAGTAAAGGGCTTTCGTTTAATTTCAAATCACTTTTTTACAGGGTATATCTATTGGTAACGGTCTTATTGAACTGCGAAATGTGATGCACTACACCGACTTGTGTCGTAACATGGGTTTCCTCGATGGCGACTATCTAACACACCTGGAATCCCTGGAAGAACAGGTCGTAGAACTTATTGACAACAATAAGCTGGTAGATGCTGCTAATGTAAGTTTAATTTTTCATGAGATTTGTAATTCTTTCAATTGACGAACTAGATATGTAAAATTGTATTGTGTATGGTGTAGTGTTGCTCCTAGAGTAGTTAAAACTAAAATTATAGTTTTAATATTCATTAATGGAGACGTTTCTTACTACTCTATTGAGGAATGAAATTATCAGTCCGATGCACGACGAAAGAACACTCTATAGAACCGAAATAAGATGAACCTGGACTTTAATTGATAAAGTTCTATTTATGTAGCGTGATGTTGCTCATAGAGTAGTTAAAACCAAAATTATAGTTTTAATATATACAAATGAAAACGGTTTAAAAAGGTTAAGGCTTTAAAGGTATAAAACTGTCAGTCCGATGTACGATTTAGGGAAACCGAAATATGCGGAACTGGACTCTACAGCCAAAACATAAGCAAATCCGAATTATGAATCAGAACAGCATAACTGTCTCTAGTGGTAGAGCGTGAATAAGTAGTCAGAGAACGCTCTGAAGAATTCTACACCGTGCTATCTAGAATATTTATTTATTTTCATTTACCTGTTGCAGAAATTCAACGAAACCATTGAATATATCAAGAAAAAGAGTGGCATAAACATATACAACTTTTTAAAGGATCCATCGTCAAAGGCACCAGACTTCGAATATTACGTCACAAAACCCGAGATTCGGAAACAAATTCATGTTGGGAACGCCACCTTTGTTTACAACAATCAGCATGTTTACTACAAGATGTTGCCAGATTTTGCCAATAGTACTAAACCTTTTGTTGAAGAACTTCTTGAACATTATGGTGTGTTAAGTTACAGGTGTGTATGTATTTTTAGAAGGGGCTCAAGGGACCGTAGCCTATATTTAGTAGGATCCAAAAATTTATAGACAATGTTGCCCCATTTCATAAAATTACGTGTTTTTTTTTATTTATGGTACGTCAATTTAACTTCTCCTCGTCTGATGTTAAGCTGAAGTCAAAGTCTCATGAAAGAGGGTCACCATTGCAAACACATGATGGCGCTCAGTTTGACGGCCCCATCAGATGTTTTTTCACGCCCCGCTTAAAGGACCCAGGACTGTAGGAAGAAGGAAACACGTGCGCCGGTAAGGAATTCCAGGACTTAATGGTGCGGACGTGTAGAAAACTTCTAATTTTAAATTGGTTCTGAAGATTTACCTTACGGAAACGTGGTTGGTTTTGTTTTTACAGACCATACGGAATACTATATTTTCATTAATCGAATAGAAATCATGTTTTGGAAACGTGGCGTCACTAAATCGAATCCTAGGACCGCTAGTTACTTTCTTTTTTTTTCTTATCTTCTAGTGGCCAGCTGGACGTTATACTGCCGTACAGTTTATCAAAATACATGTTTGAAACTCTGAATTGGTCACGTCGTGAAGAGTACATCCAGGCACATCGCCGGCGCTTACGCAGACATGCTAATGGAGGAGTTGTTGGGTATAAATACATTTTAATATTCAGTCAGATAACACTTGTTCCTAACAAATGATTCTGGATCATCGATACCTACTTATCGATCTCAATTACACCATAATTACTTTTTAAGATACAGAACACGTCAATGTGAGCTATTCACCTGATAGTAATCCGAAGAATGAATGAATGGTACTAAATAGATCGGAAATGTGAACTGTAAGACGGTAATTTGAGACTAGGTAGTTCCTTACAGGGAGAATGCTCTGGGTTCTGATCAACTAAACGAAATAGTTCCTATACATTGGTCTTGGGACGAGAGACTATAGCAAAGTTAGCTGACAAATCGCTTTAAAGTGTCACTTGGTATAGTTTGACTGCTATCGATGTACCGCTCCCATGGTGTGCGCGGCGTAGCGGGGGGAGTATTGCCCGTTAGATTTGGTTGGTTTGCCGAACATTTTGTTTTCCATGCCACCCACTCAACGGGGGCATTCTTTTTAGGTATGGGGTATTATATGGGCATTCTATTTAGGTATATAATTCAACAACTTTGTTTTCCCAGATACAAAAAGGCGGGCGGTAATTTCATCGAGATATTAGTCCGAGGCGCTGGTCACCAGGTGCCCGCGGATCAACCCGAAGTCGCCAAGTTCATCATTGATGTATTTATAGAGGAATTTAAATAAAATACTTTTGAATGGGTATTGTTTTTATATTAAACTTAACTTTGACTTATAACCTATATTTACAACAGTATTTATGAAGCAAAGAGATTCACGCCTTACGCGTGAATCTCTTTGCTTAAGCCACTATCAAATCGATTAAAAAGAGTGAGTATCGCCTTGCTTCGATTTTATGGAAATTTGGACTGACAGTTTGATACCTTTATAGAGTAGTTAAAACCGTTTTTATTTTAAAATATTAAAACTGTAGCTTTGGTTTTAACAACTCTATAAAAATAGCTGTACACAACCGCAGCAAGCCGATCTTAGTAGGATCTCAACGAACATGTCAAATCAAAAGCAAGGACCTCAAAGATAAATGGTGGTAGGAACTGGTAAACTAACAACCCGGGGGGCTCAGACTACTATAAAAAATCCAGAACTTCGGGAACACACAGAATATTCTAATATAGGTATCTATGAAAATATCATCCCTAATTTTATTCCATGCAGGTATAATAAATTAGGTACAATCAACGAGAAACGGTACATAAAACTGAAAAAAGTTAGACTACTTGTGTTGACTGTACTTATTCACAGTAATGGTAACTGAAGTTACAATACTACTCTTATCTTAGAGCTAGGTATCTTAAATCAAACTAATATAATACGTAGGATATGAAGAGGAACTAACTTAATGGTTGACTGATGGTTTCAATACTGAATTAGTACCAACAGTGTCCTTAGCACGAAAAATTATCGAAATCGTAACGTAAAGGTATCGAGAACACGGACCATGCATTTGGCGGACTTCACACACACAGCTGAGGTGCACAGTATTTTGTCTATCGTAATGCTCGGCTTTGCCGATACCATTTCGTTACGAATTCGATACTTTTTCTCATTCGGGGCACAGGTTGCCGATTTGTACTCAGTTGAATATTGTTCTTCTTTCTGTTCAGTATTAATTTCACAAGCTTCATCACAACACTCAAACAGTAACATACATTACACTGATAAAATCTGAATTACTATCTTGTACTGCATAAAATATACACGATAATTTTATAGTTGTTTCGGAAAAAAATTTAAATATACTAATATTTTGGAGTTTTAATTGTAAATAAAACTTCCAGACGATTTACTATCGAAACTGTGCCAAGAATATTTTTTTCCGAAACGATAAAAAATCACCAAGTATAAAAATGGTATAAAGGTACAGTCAGTGACAAAAGTTTGCATGCATTCCCATTTCCAAATTATTTCAGTTCAATAACTTTTGTAAATGATTTTATAAGGATTACCTACAAAATATTTGGACATCCATTTATTCAAAGAAATATATCTGAAAAAAATTGTAAATATGTTAGAAAACAGCTATTCTTGTCCTCTAATCTTAAATATTGTACGACAGTAGGTATTTCTTACCCAATCTCTATATTACAAAGTTTGAAATTAAGCTCAAACATATTTGAGTTGATTCTCATTTCAATACATAGCGATTTCGCAACTAATGCGCATCAGAAGTACCTGCGTGATGCGGAATTGAAACTATGTTTAAAAATTATTGAGAATTGTTTCAGCATAAGAGTGTAGACTATTCCTATTTTTGTAGGAAAAGTTAGTAGCCGATGGAGCAGAATAAAGCCACCCTATCTCTTTCCGAGGAAGTCTTAGAATGTGACTAAGGAATAAGTCTGGTCTTCATCTTAAAGTAAGCTCAAAGCTATGCCAAAGTGTTTACAGTAATTTTCAGCCTATATATAGGACCGAAAATTTTATTTGGCGAAATGTGGGTGTTAATGGAACTCTGCCAGCATTCACTGCAAATTCACACCTGTAAATCCCCGAAAGTATAACTCTTCGGGGATTTACAGGCGTAAATAAGTTAGTATACCAATTGCTTCAGAATTACATTCATCTAAGAGTTCATCATCTTCAATAAATTCTAAAACATTGTAGACACTAGATTATTGTCTTCCATAGTATTATACATGTACGCATCAGTCTGTCTTTTCCACCTCATGGCAAAGAAAATACCACAGATAATACTACATACTAAGATGACATTTAAAATTAGACTAATAATCATTGTTACTTGAGTCCCAGATGACGAATGTGCTTGGGGCTCTGGGAGCTGGTATATCGTCTTTGAGATTCCTTCAGGTTCATCGTTGATGTATGGAGGAGTGTCTTGAGGTAATACTTGGTAATTTGGAGGTAGTTTCAGATCTAAACCTCGGATGAAGTAGCTGATAAGTTCTGTGGTTTGTGCTGGCTTGTCCATTGGTACTAAGTGACCTGCACCCCGGACTAGAACTTCTGTAAGACCACCGCCGCTCTTAATGTATCTGCAAAAAAATTGGTTTTATTACTGGTTAATAATTAAGCACCTACTATTAGAGGAATTAAAAAATATATATACATGGAGGGAACTGCCAATGATCTTAACAAGGAAAGATCTATAATGATATTGCGCTCAATTTGCTGTTTCAAATTAGTTCTAGTTGATCACCATAGATGGCGTGATATATAACTACCATTATATTGACTTTAAGTTAGCTTATATATAGACTACAAGCAAAATATATTATGACGTATAGTATACTGAAGATTAATCTCTATAGATATTTTAACAATATAACACTAAAGGTAATGTCTGATACAGGATATAGAGTGCCAAGATGGATGGATGGTGCAATAGACTGATGAATGAGTACTTTCTACTAATATTCACTACCGCCAATACACAGAAGCTGTCTTTTGGTCTGTTTGTTGGTAAATAGGTTACCATAGATGGTTGGAATATGATCGAAATTCCAAGCGGGCGATGCCGCAAGCACCTCCTAGTCTTTAATATAACCAGAGCAACTTACCCGGCGACTTTATTGTCGAACCACCAAGGCTTCCGCGACGCGTTGAGGAACTGGTCGCGGTACTGCCAGTGCCAGTGCCTCCGTCTAGCCTTCGCGTTCGGCACGCAGGGCGCCGTCAGATCCATCTGCCCACTAGAGTTTAATTAAGACATGTTGAGTATGTAATGTAATGTATGTAATATAAAATAATCACGAAGGCTAAGGCGAGAGCTCCGCCTTAGCCTTCAAACCTAATCTATCTGACTCCAATTGTGCGTGATGGTCACAGCGCGCATCGACATGGAGAGACTTAAGTTATAAGTGTACGACGGAGGTCTCTATATCGTAAATAACTTAAGCCACAGGTTCAGTGAAAAAAATCTCACTTACTCGTAACCATCAATATAATATATAACATCAGGCATCAGTCTCCTATCTTTACTTTACAATAAATCCAATATTTCCTCCTTAAAAAATCTAAACCGCAAGAAAAGTCTCGCAGCCTTTAAGCGGGGGCCGCGGCCAACGATCTTCTTATCAATCAGTTAATTGACTATCTCGCTGTTATCAATTAGGACCCCGATGTTACTAATTGTTAACCATTATCAAACCACTGGGATTACAAAAACTGTCATTGAAATTTCAGCTTTATCAGCATAGACCGTATACATGAGGTTCTAAATTAAATGTGAAAGTTTTCTTTACATCATTTACTTCACTCTACACGATGCCATTTGATTTTATACTTTAACAGCATTGCAGAAAAGTCTAAAATTCAATGGTTATTCAAGTCAATTTCCAATCTCAATTATGTTTGTTTGATACTTCGTAGAATCGTCACCAATTTCTTCAAGCTAGAGACAAACACATACAAAATCACATACTTACCAATATATCAACATTCTATAATGATCCAACAGCATTTCTATCTTCGATACAATCTCACTCAAGAAGTCCGGGGCCAGTTCGTTGTGTACGGTCATATTGTAGTGGTTGAACTTGATGCTAC
Source organism: Pelosia muscerda (assembly GCA_963691645.1). Lineage (NCBI taxonomy): Eukaryota > Metazoa > Arthropoda > Insecta > Lepidoptera > Erebidae > Pelosia > Pelosia muscerda. The sequence goes on from OY829100.1 coordinate 16,166,981, forward strand.
CGACGTGCAGAGCTTGTCTTACATTCGGTTTGTTTATAAAAGCTGTGAACTCGAAGAGATTGGAGATTTTGTCCCGAAGAATGTTGAACGTTTGCTGTTGCATTGATATGTCGTTTAGCTTGGTGAGAAGCTCTTCGCGGAGCTGAAATATAATAGATTTGGTTTTGAGACGTCTTTGGAAATTATTGTAATTCGTAATATACCCTTTTTTCGTGCGGAAATCCCCACGAACACCCTCTTGCCGAAGTCAACGCAGGTGGTTATATCAGACTTGAACCGATAAAAACCGCACGGCTGTCTCGGGCCATCAGTTGCCGAGGGTGGGGTTGCCTAGGGTCATTAAACAAAGCCGAGAAGGCCTCTCGGCTGTGGGATTACGGTGTCCACATCTTTCCCCAAATAAAGAGGAGCGTGCATCATGCTGCCACCGCAGCTTATTCCAGCACGGGTGACAGGCGGCTCCACCTGTCACCCCCAGACCCACGCTCATGGAGGACGTAGATCATTCTGCGTCGTGATATACTCGGACTTATAGATGCAAGAACTCAAGTCTTTTAAGTCTTTTAAAAGAAACTCGACTCGTTACAACGACTTATGACGCTTCACAACTTGATCGAGTCTTTAAACCTTGAGTCCTGAGTCCTTTAACAGTCTTCGACTACGACTCGAGTTTTATTTTCTACTGAGTCTTTTAAAAAAGACTCGAGTCTTTTTAAACGACTCAGTCGTGACGAAACGACTTCAAAATTTCAAAAGGACTCGACTCGTTGGACTCGTGAGTCGTGCTCATATACTATAGGTACATGTAATCGTTAAGTGTGCACAGGCGATTATTCTGTAACTATTACAGATATCAAAAATCTTTAAAAACTTGTTAGAAATAAAGCGATAAGTACCTAAAATTATGATGTTCTTGATTCACGTTATCTTCTCATTTATATAATTATAATAGTGTAAGTATTATATGTATGTGTATCTATTTATTATATTTGATGTATATGCAATCTACACCACATAATCACACTACTGATTATTCTGTACTTTCCTGTCCATCCTAAGGTTGCCTGGAAGAGATCGCCTTTGGCGATAAGGCCGCCCATTGTACATGCAACTTTACGTTTACTACTGTACCGCTAACATTGTTCTAAGGTGTACAATAAAGAATTATCTATCTATCTATCTATCTATCTATCTAAAATATTGATCTTAAACCGTTCCATACATTTAGTACGAAATTAATAGGAAGGTACGAGTAGGTAACTTCCAATATTGAAGTACAATTTTTGAATTATTACTCTTTGATTTTCCTTCGAAATTTAAAACCTTTATCACAGTTTGTTTTTCCCACCACTAAATTAGCAAAAAAATGTGTTCTTTTTGGCCTAGGGAAGTACAACTGATAATAGACGCCTGAACGCTATAATTATAAATATCTAGTTCTAGGCTTCTATGTGCCTACCTTCTTGGCTCGAGGTATTAAAAGATAGGGCAAGATTAAATGATGACTAAGCTATATTTGATTAATAAACATGGAAAATTGATTAAACTAATAAAGCTTTGACTTGAATTAAAATGCCTATTTGTACTAATTTAGACCTACAATACATTTTTTTATTTTTTTATTACACTTTATTATTATAATTTTAAACAGCTCATCGTACATGCTAAACGACTCGAGTCGTTTAATAAAAGACTCGCGACTAAGTTGTGAGTCTTTTAATAAAAGGTTCGAGTCGTTTTATATCTGAGCTTTATTATAACAACTGGAGTCTCGCAGATTAATAAGAAGACTTGAGTCGTATTTTTGGAGTCGAGTCTTGAAAATCGAGTCTAGTCCTAACTTAAGTGACTTAAAAGACTTAAGTTCTCACACCACTGCTCGGACTCATTGATATAAATGTTTACTCATATTGCCTGGACTTGTAAGGTTGCTAAAATTTTCGAAATATAATCTTAATCGATGTTTTAAAGTACGTATCTACATCTTCAGAAATAAGTTAAAGGGAAAAACATTTTTATATACCATTTAGATGACAGATAAGCACTCCGACGGGAGTCACATGCGCGTTGCAAACAAACACCCGTAATTCAAACTTTCGCTTCTTTCACAATTATTGTCACGTTCTTAATTTAAAAGTCGACAGTCAAGAAAAATTTATAAAACCATCACTTACAAGTAATGCGCTCTCTGATTCCTCATTGTGTAGAGCTTTGTTGTAGGCGTCCTGCAGAGGTTTGACAGCGAGAAGTCCCTGGCTGTCTATCAGACCCCACTGGTAGTAGATAATGCTGTAGTCGGCCACACTCTCGCGGCTCAGTACAGGGTTACCGAGGATTATACCCTGAAATTTAATGAAGCTTCATGAGAAATAAATACTCGTATAATTAAAATACGCGCGTAGTGTTTCAGTCCGTTAGTATGTGCAACTTTCTCTACTAATTGTAACAACACAATCACACGCACATATGCACACGTCCGTGTCTATTGCCTATGCTTTTTTTTGTTTATGGCACGTCAATTTGACTTCACCTCATCTGATGGTAAGCTGAAAGCAAAGTCCCAGGGAAGAGGGTCACCATTACAAACGTACGTACAGTGTTACAATGGTGGCGCTCAGCTTGACGGCCTCATCAGATGCTTTTTCATGGTAGGGACTGTAGGAAGAAGGAAACACGTGGGCTGGTAAAGAATTCCGAGACTTGATGCTGCGGCAGAGTAAAGACTCACCGAACCGCTTGGTTTTTGATGGAATATTCTGCACCGTATGCGGGTGACATCTAAGCCCACGTTGTCCTTATTTTTTTTTTTTATTTATTTATCTACACTCACTATCTTTACAGGCTAACCTAACACGTGTGGTCCTTTAGTAGGCATGCAATCTACGGTTATGTTTACGAGTCTATTTCAAGTCCCATAAAAATTTATTACGGTTAAATAATATTCAAATGTGATTGGATATATGTCTATGTATGTTTTTGTAGAAGATACATGAATCTAATCTGTGAAATCAAGAATAAAAGAATAACAGTGAAGAAAAATTATCAAAATGATATTTTTATCAAGGCAACGTACTTATATTGTTTACTCTGGCTCAATTCAGTGAGAACAGCAAGAGAATCGGTCCTAATGGCAGTGGTTTACCAGTAGCATTCATCATTCCATTATATTTCTGTGTAATATTATTATACCTATTTCTTTTTATACTTCTTCTTATAATTAGACAAAGTTGATCGATCAAAACAAATCAATTACACTATATTTCAACAAATCAATTACAATAATAAAATACGAATATATAAGCAAAAATAAATTAGCAAATTAACACGCCGCGGTAGCCTAGTGGTATGGATAATGGACTGCTGAGACGAGGTCTCGGGTTCGATTCCAGGTTTACTATGGCACACACCAATGACTTTTCGATGCTTTTCGAAGTTGTGTGTGTATTTATCGCAGGTTTATAAGTGCCCGGTTAATGGCAATAGGCTAGCCACCTATTACATTGGGACCTAAACATAAACTGGCGAAATGTGGGTGCTAGCACCTCTGCCTACCCCGTCGGGGATAAAGGCGTGAGTTTATGTTATGTTATGTTTATGTTAATTAACAGCAATGTTTGTAAAGTTTAAATAAGTTTGTGAAAACAAAAACAACTTGTTTCTTTGAATGTAGCTTTTGGTTTATGCTACAACTTGGTACCTACTTAATTAGGTGACTAGGTGTATATAATTATCCATGTCGATCGAGCGACTGAAACTAGTATTAAATAGGACCTACTGAAAAAAATATAGTGAATAGGCACTCATTACTAGAAAAACTATAATTGAAGCTGTATAAAATGTAATTTACACAGCATAATTCGCACATTGCATATAATCAAGCATGATTTCACGGGTATAAACCACAAAATTGTGGCTGATACGACCTTGTTTGTCAATACACTGGTCTAACATGTTCTGACACATGTATTCATTTTATAGACAATGTTTTTAAAACAACAACAGTTGAAGGCAACGCAAAGCAAAAAAAAAAATTATATTTGTGTAGGTACGAGTATTATGGTTTCAAAATTCGATTACTTTTTTTATACCACTTAGGTGGCTGAAAAGCACATGGCTCACATGGTGGAAAGTGGTTACCGTGGCCTATGACAACACAAAACGTTTCCAGTGAGCTCTAGCTACTACTAGTCACCGCCGGAAACACAACACAAGGTTATTATTAGACGCGGTATTCTGTAAGGCGGGGGTAATTCCCCAGTCACATACAACATACAATAAGTGAACTCAGTTTTCACTGTGGAAACTTTAAATACTACCGGAAAATTGCTAGGAGGAAAATTATCAATGTGAAATGTAACTTTTTGAGCGCGGGCTTCCCCGATTCGTGGGCTATGTTATTAATGTGGTCGAGCAGCTGAGGATATATCGAATATTTTTACTATGTGAATAAACTTTGTCGGAGTAAACCACTTTGAATCCATATAGGTATATACTCGTAATTATTTCAATAAATTACAGTACTTAAATTTATGAAACTACTAGCTGATTTGTACCGCGGTTGCCTAGTGGTATGGCTAATGAAAGCTGAGTGCTGAGATGAGGTCTCGGGTTTGATTCCAGGCTTTACCATGCCACACACCAATGACTTTACGATGCTTTTCGAAGTTATGTGTGTATTTTTCGCAAGTTTATAGCCTGGTTAATGGCAATAGGCCCGTCACTTAAACATTGGGACCTAAATATAAACTGGTTTATGTTATGCTATGTTTGTTTGGAATTTAATTTTTAAAGGACCCAGGACTATAGGGACTCTTGTAAAGAAACCATTCTTACCTGTAAATTGATATCTAAACGTCCGATATTGAGATCTTGCTCCATGATCTTAATTCCCAGAGGCGGGATGTATCTTCCCGCATAAGATTCTCCCGCCATGTAAAACGGCGCACTACGGAGCTCTGGAAACACCATCAGGAATTGTCTTAGAGCGCTGTACAAGTGGCTCGAACACTGAAATCAAAAATGATTTTGTTTTTAAACATTCATGATACGAGATTCTGAGTTTGATGCCCGATTCCGGTGCAATATTGTTATAGTTGTATCAGAAAATTATCGAAGGCAGAACGGAGTCAGCAGACATTCGCCCAACATTGGCCATCTATCGTGGCGCGGGTCAGCTAGTAATAAATATGATGAACACACAGAATAAAATTGCGGTATCGGTATATTCGCATTATAGCAAGTTTTTGCTCACATTACTAATACACAAGACTTGTCGGGGTTGTTGAAATTGGCATACCGATTTTTTGGAAAAGGAAAGTCAAAATATTACTACCTCTGAAGTAGTAAGAACTTTTTGTCCTTGACAGTAAGTTATAGGTACGAGTAGTACGTAGGAAGAACCAAGCTAGATGTAGGTAAAGTCACCTGCAATGTATACACTTTGGAACCTTGTCACAATAATAAATGTCAAGTCAACATTATGACATGAAACGGTAAACTTTGACAAGTTTAATGTGAAAAAGTTCTAAAACGTATACATATTATTGCAGGTGACTGTACCAATTAACCGGTGCCAGTACCATAAAGTTTTTATTACTAGCGTAAATATGATAAGTTTTCTAATATGACATTTTAAATTCGATAAAGGGTTTATCGAATTTAAAATGTCATATAAATTTAAATAGGTATTGTTTATGACAGCTGGTTGTATCTCACAAGTTGATAGGTTTATAAAAATCACGTATAGCAGCTCATATACTCTGTGACTTTCTCACTCCTAGGTTTTGTTTTGAGATATGTTTGTCACTCGCAAAGTTTGTCCCTCTAACTATTACTAATAACTTTATGAATGGTACACTATCTGCTATGGTACCCGGATGAAACAGACAATTAAAAATAATAAAATAACAGATAGCAAAATAATAAATTAAGTATTTACCATTTAATTAACTCTACAGTCTATTAATTATTACCTAGTCTACCTACCTCTGTAGTTCCGTTTCGATGCATTAAAAAAACTGTTGTTGGTCTTACTTCAAAATGTGCATTCATAAATTAATACCAAGGTCTACATTTCCATTAAATATTGCAACTAGTGTTGCCCAAATGCAAGAACAAGACGAGACTTAGCCAGTCTTGGTCTTGGTCTTGCGCCAATACACCTGGTCTTGGTCTTGGTCTTGGTCTTGCGCTCCCAGTCTTGGCCTTGGTCTTGGTCTTGCAGCAAGAGTCTTGCAAGTCTTGCAATTACCTATTAATCTATTGCTATTTATTAAAGTTTACTTTAAATCTTAGAAAAACGTATTAGAATTGGAACATTGTGAGCTTGAATTAACATAGCCATAGTAAAGAGAATAAATTATTATGACATCTACTACCTATCCTTACCATTTTATCCCAATCATAATACTACTTGCGTGATCAGTATAATGTATTCATTTTCATTCTAAGCACTCTGAAACTTATTTATTCTTTGGAACACCTGTAGGTACTCTTAAAATTCGAAATTATTTTGCATGAGTATACCTATGCCCTGTGGCGGCAATCTAATAGTGTCAAATGTTGTGATTTCGGCGCGGCGGCAACGATTGTTGTATATGATTTCAAAAGAAGCCGCCGGCGCGTGTATTATAACCATGTACTTCCGAAAAGCGGCAAATTTCTTTGAGAAGTAAGTACAAAACCTTTGATGCCGCATTATCAAAGTGCCGATGGTTAAAACATAACTATGCATGCACTCAGTTTGATTTTAATGGATATTTTTTTATTCGCTATGTAGGTATGTTTATGGTATTAGTCGTAATGCGCATAGGTCCAGTTTTTCATATTCTTTGATACAGTTTTTTGCGTCTCATAGAATTCCTAAGCGTACCTATACACCGAACTGTTACACCTAACTACTCCGTGAAATAGCGCTAAGTCCTAGCTGCAAGACGCAAGAGTCTTGCAGGCTTAGTCTTGTTCTTGCTCAAGTCTTGCACTGTCAGTCTTGGTCTTGGTCTTGCTAAAAATACGCGGTCTTGTTCTTGGTCTTGGTCTTGCAAAAACGCAAGAACAAGACCAAGACTGCAAGACCAAGACTGAATTTGGGCAACACTAATTGCAACACTACCACAAAAAAGCTTCTTAAATTATTTTCGCAATATTACGTTATTCTGTGAACGAGTTCACATAAGGTACATTATTAAGCTAATGAATGGTATGCGATTATCTGTGGTCTTATCAACCAGATTATAACCATAGATAATCTTACTCCATGATGCTGATATCCACTGCAATAACAATGTGTCTGGGAATTGGCCTGTCATTGACCCAGTCAAATGCATTTGAACGATCAAGGTGGTTACATATTAAAGGTGTACGATTCTTATATGATGAAATATTAATTTATAAAGCCGCGGTAGCCCAGTGGTATGAGTAATGGACTGCTGAGACGAGGTCTCGGATTCGATCCCAGGTTTACCATGGCACACACCAATGACTTGATAGTTTTCGAAGTTATGTGTGTATTTATCGCAGGTTTATAAGTGCCCGGTTAATGGCAATAGGCTCGCCACCTATTACATTGGGACCTAAACATAAACTGGCGAAATGTGGGTACTAACACCTCTGCCTACCCCTTCGGGGATATAGGCGTGAGTTTATGTTATGTTATGCACCCGCAGTAGAACGAATCGTGATAATATTGATAATATCTAAATAGATGTAGACAAAACCTCGACCCGCGGTTTCTAAACTGTAAGCTTTCAAAATAAATAAATAATAGTTTGAACTGCATCGAGGCTGAACTTCGATGTCATCCGTGAAGCGATTGATCTACACCTCCCTTTTTAGCGTCCGTGAAATCCCCACGAATAAAACTCCCGCCAGGGTCAGTGGAGGTGGTTATGTTGGGCTCGAACCGACAAAAAGCACGCCATCTTTGGATTTTTGATTGTCGGGAGTACAACACATATCTCTCGATCCCCGGTAGACTCGGTGCCATTTCGAAAGAGGTGACCTCATCGGATGTTCGGACCACGGTCACGGTAACAGGCTGTTTCACCCGTCACCCACTGCCCAACTGACGAAATTGAATTGAAACTGTTGTGTCTAACTACTGAATTTTAATTTCACTGTCAAAATTTTAGGGTGGGGAAGACTGTCTACTTATCGTTTAATGAATTACATAAGTCTTTGAACAAGTGTTTCGATAGGCTAAAAAAAAAAAAAAAGATGCATGTATGTATAGCCTTGCGATATTCTTTCAAACGTTCCACTCAAAAATATAAACAAACCCGGATGTTTTCAGACACACTTCAATGATTTAGAAGCAAAAAGTGATAGACACAACAATAATAACAGGTAGACAAATATGTGTAACAGCTGAAGTATAGTTTTGTAAATAAATAAACTTCAATCAACACCAATTTAGATAACTGCAAGCTGTTGCCCACGGTTCCGCTGGCTTGCTATACTGAACCCCTCCAGAACCCCAATCCTACTAATTGTTAACCATTATCAAGCCACTGTGATTAGAAAAACTACCATTGCAATTTTGGCTTCATATAATTCATATAATTGAATGCCAGTTTTTGTAATCCCAGTCGTTTCACCATGGTTACTGCAATTAGTAGAATATAATAGATTGATCAATGTATGGAATTGAGAAGTGTTAACAACTGTCATAAATGTCATAACCTTCAAAATACGTGTCAATTCCATACATTCGTCATTCTATTCTACAAATACGCAGTGGGCAAAAACCTATTTCTGGGATCTAAAATTAGGCTCTGCGTTAATGAATCAATCAGTCAGTCGGGACCAAAGAAGCGTCGGTAGCTTAGTGGCTAAGGAGTCGGCCTTACGATCAAAAGGTCCTGGGTTCGAATCCTAACCATTACCCTACCAATGTGAACCTACTCCTAAAACATGCCACTGAGCTTAGCTGGAGGGGTTAGAAGGAATATTAATAATTTCGGTTGATAGATAATATTTTTTTTTAAATAAAATATAAAAATTACAAAGTACCTTTGCTCGGTAATGATTTAAAAAAAACAATATCATAGCCCGATTGTGGCGATTGCAATGCCACCGAGACTATTAACCATAAAAAGTTTAAATCATTAATGGGCTGTAATAAATAAGATTTATGGCTATATCAAGAGCAGTAACTGATCAAACAATTATTACACACTTGTCTTGTCAACTTGTCAAGTGTAACGAGTTTCAATGTCGCCGATATATTATCAATTCCAAATAGAACATGAAGCTTATATTTATCGTGTGAAGTTTGCCATGTTGTACACAAAAACATCAGCCTGTATACTGTAGAATATAGTCTTTATTCTACACTAAGGAATTTAGTACTTGACAGGTACTTAAAATTAATGTGGAACAAATGGCTGTATTATCGCTTAAGGCAATTTCTTACAGGCAACCAATGCTAAATGTAGGTCTAGTGTGCACAGGCACGCGCATAAATCAAGTTATAAGTGAAGCTGTTAAACATATATTTATGTAAAATTGAACACATTTATTTATGTTATGCGTTGTATTTATTCATTATATTATTTTATTGGTTGTGACTGAAGGTACGTATATATTAAAGATTGTATTTTATAATTATAGCAAGCTATAAACTGATTTGTTCATTGATGAACTACATAATCAAACGTATTAGGGAAAGCACATGGTGAATTGTAAGTAGTTCTTTTTTATATGAGGAGGTGATTAGAATATCATGTGGTGATTAGAATTAAAATATCGGTCAAGTGCGAGTTGGCCTAGTACACCGAGGGTTCTGTACACATTTAGATTAAGGGAGAATTAATGTTCACTCATGATTATTGCACAGATTCAAAACGATTCAAGGCCTGAGTGTTTGGAATGAATTTTATCTTGATACTTCCACACATTCGCGAAAAAAGGTCTTGACAGGCAGACAGACAGACGGGGGAACAATGAAGAGATATTATAAGGGTTCCATTTATCTTCAAGGGGTAAAATACCCTAAAAAGAAAATATTTGAAGACATTATAAACCTTATTATTCGTATAGGTCTGTATATATTTTGTATCTAGCTGTACAATCTGTTCATAGCATGAGTTGTTCAGGAAATAAATTACCTTAATTAAAAATTTGAAAGCATTCTAAACCTTAAAAAAGATAAATTTGAAGACATTCTACACCATAATTAACTACTAAAATTTAACTGGTTTGTACTATGGGTAACTTACTGACATACTACTCGCTGTGCACTAAAGAGGATATCTCTGAAATCCAGAAAATGTTGTTGAATGTCAAGACCACCCCTCTCCGTGATTTCTATTCATCCTATTTTATGTTACAATTTACCATTACTTGTAAAGGTTCTTACCGTAGCCATATCTTGTATGTAGCCACGTGGACTGTCCGTGAAGCTGAACCCTGTGCCCACTGGGTTGTCGATGAATATCAGCGAGTGGTCCTTGGCCCATGACCATTTGCGTGCTGAAATTAACGGTTAACTCTTTATATATGTCATGTGAACTGGGTATTTGACTGTGTGGTATTAAAAAAATACGACTATTATTAGCATAAGTTTACCATGTGTTAGTGGTCTTAAAGTGTTGCAAGTGTTATTGTAATTTACCCTTCGGGGCAAGTTGTTGTCTCCTGTGAACACAACTTTGCATGGCTCAGTAAGGTGATTATTAGCCCTCAATATATATCTTGCAATGGTAGAATGAAACACATTATCATTAGGTTGTTTGGGTCCTAATCACACAAGAAGTCCGCTATATTATTAGTGCTGAGTTCCGTATCGTCAAAAAAAATCATCTACAATAATTAAATTAGTAAATTTTGAATTTAAATTGTTTACCTTTTTATTAGTAGTACACTAAAATATACTATAATAAATGTAACACTATAATAGTATATCGACGAAAAAAAAATTATAGTATATAAAAATATCTATAAACATTTCATGGTATTGTAGGTAATAGGTCAATCATTCAGGGTGATTTAGATAAAGTTAGACAATGAATTCAAAATCTACTATGCACTGAAAATTTTGATTAGTATGCTGACTGTTCAAATCGAATTTAGATAGGAAAAAGTGAATGCTTCAACGGGATTCGAACCTGCGACATTTTGCTTACAGAGGGAACGCACTGACTGCTAAGCCACGAAGCCTTGTCTGAATCATTCAAAAGTTTCCTATTCAAATATTCTATCGTTGGGGCGATAGTGGGAGCCATCATCGACAATCATATGAACTATCGGTCACTATGAAAATATCGCGGGTTCGAATCCCGTCGAAGCATTCACTTTTTCTATCTAAATTTGAACCGAAAGCTACTAATTAACAATTATTATAGACGATTATTTTTAACGATAAGGAACACATCACTAAAAGTATACCTAGTGAACTTGTTCTGTGATTAGGAGGACACATGAGAAAAACCAAAGACTAAACTATTTAAAACGACCCCGTGAAATTAATATATAAGACATATCGTTAGGTATATAATCATGGAACTTTTATTTAATGTGCAAAACTAATTTAATAATTTTGTGGGAGTTATGAGCTGGTTATAAGATTAATAATTCACATACGAGTAGGTATGTAAGAGAATTTTAAATTCAAGGTTGTCTAACAAAAATTTCCATAGAAAAATGAACCTTAATAGTAATACAAGAGAGTCACATCCGAATAGTAATAGGGAATTCGATGTAGATTATGGATCAAAAGTAACGACGAGTATATTAGTAGTATTGACGTTTTATTACTTTCGAGAGCCTAGTATACCTTCCTATTCTCAATTTATTTAGGTACTTAAAAAACGTAAACAATGTTGTGGCAACTTTTTATAAAAACACATGTTAAACAAATAAACTAAGCAAACTAACTGACTAACTAGTGGTTCAATACCGATATTTAGTTTTATAATACGTTTCTGAGCAGAAAAGTATTTTTATACTGAGTTTTTGATCAAAACTTTTTTAAAAGACATACCAAGATTGTTTACGATTTTTAAGTAGCTAAACCATTTTTTAAAAATTTATGGCTCGTCAATTTGACTTCAAATCGCCTGATGTTAAGCTGAAGGTCATGAAAGTCAAAGTCGCCAAAGTCTCATGAAAGAGGGTCACCATTGCAAACAAGTTCAGTGCTAGGTACATGGTACAAATGGACTACAGCGTACCTACATGCACCATGAAGTCACTAAAAAAAGACTAGACTGAAAAAAGAACATAGCATATTGTAAGTAGTAACGTATTGTTGCACTTTTTGTACAGTATATTATTGCTCGTTATCCGATATCTAAAAAAATACAGGATCCAAGAAGGCGACTCAGGAAAACGTACCATATTTTCCTTATTAGATTATTTAGGAATCATTTGACTCGATAAAGAAACATAGGCTTTTTTGTGTATTCGGCTTCCGTATATGTGATCTTACATTATGACCATTATTTATTTATTATATAGTAGGATTGTTTGATATTGAAGTACTTAACCTTGTTCATCTTTTAATAATACTGTGCATCACGTATGCAAAGGAAGAGATAAGGATAATAAAAATCATTAATTAGTGGCCTTTTTTCAAAGTAGTATTAGTAAACTGATAATTCAGATTATGGACAAATTGATGTAAGTGCACATAGCCAAGGTATTTAATTCACCTTAGCGTGAAAATGCAAAAAGAAAACACAATGGCTACCTACATAATTAATAATGATGACTGGTTCGAAATTCAAATGAAATATTATTGTTTTTTCTATTGATGACAGTTAGCCAGACTAAACGGACCAAACCTGTTTGATATTTATGTAGTTAGCATTAATTAATTTATAGAATATAACCGAAAATGATTTATTCAGAGATTTCTTAATTCAAAAGGTAAAAACACAAGAACGCCTTTTCTATAGAATTCCGTGTTTGAAAAAGGAGCAGAAAGACGAGCACCCGTCCGAACACACAGCTGGTCGTATAGAACCTTATTTTTCAATATTTTATAACATTCTCAACTGCACTGCATTCTACTGCTTGCATTATCCATTAAAAAAAGAAAAAAGCTTATTTATTTTTTAATATTATATTGGGTTAAAATGACATTTTTACACACACATTTTCACAGTTTATGTTATGTTAAAATGAAATTCGATCGGAGTTGTGAGTTGGAGCCTTCAAAAGTCCAACCAGTCTAACTTGGAACTTCGATATCGCCATTGGTCATTGGACCATTGCTGGTGGAGGTCAGGTGGCAGTCGCTTCACGCAAAATATCGAAGTTCAGCCGCATCACAGTTAGACTGAAAAACCGACCCCAACTGAGTTTCGAAAAGGTTCAGAGAATGATGATTGGATTAACATGACTAAGTATATAGATCCAAAGTAAGCCTAGCTTAACTAGCTTGTGTTATAGGACCTAGAATACTGCAAAATCCATTACCTACATACTTAAAAAAAACTAAATTAAAAGAAAAATGCAGATGTTTTTCCCCAAGTTACAAATAAACCACTTAAACATGTTATATAACAAATGTTTTTAAAAATTCAGACACGTTCGGACGTATTATGAACCGGTACTCCATTAAAAAAATTTACCTTGAATCGCTGAATTATTGGCAAGCGTTTGTTTTGTTGATACATAACACGATAGTGGCCGTGAGAATGATTAAGGATCAATTTCATACAACCTATTAGATACGTAATTATTTTAAATACATTTTTATGATGTTTAACGGATTGAAAATCACGATTCTGTATTTAATAATAATAATAATATATCCCCGCAGTGGCAGCTTGTGGCGAGCTGATGGTGTAGTGGCAACACCACGGACCCTGATCCTCCCGAGGGCTTGAAGTTATTCTCCCCCACCTCATGTGCTTGCGTAGAGTCGCAAGAGCGGAACCTATGCTCTAGGTTGGAAGTGTTAAATGTCATAACGCCGGGGGCACGCTGACCGGCTTACCGTTAATAGTTGACCCACCATAAACTACTAAAACATGTCAATAATTGAACAGCTGTCATAGTACCAATTATCACAACATAGTACCTATAAAACAAAGTCGCGTTCTCTGTCCCTATTTTTCATGTCCTTATATTCCTTTGTATGTTTAAATCCTTTAATCTTCGCAGCGGATTTTGATGCGGTTTTTTTTAATAGATAAAATGGTTAAAGAGGAAGGTTTATATGTATATAACATCATGCTACGACCAACAGGAGCAGGAATGAAAAATGTTGCAAAAACGGGGTGACGCTGACGAAGTTGCGCCGGTCAGCTAGTGCCTAGTACTATATAAACTATTAATTGTGAAACATGATGTACGGCACGCAGACGATAAACAATTCACTGTTTGCAAACCCTGTGCAAAAGAGCTACAGCTTTACATAAGTATTTATCTTAATACGGGGAATTGAAATTACCTACAAGGAAAGAATAAGCGTGGTTTCATTTGCCCCATTAGCCAGCACTATCAATGGTGCAAATGTAACAGAAATGTGCCACTGCAAAATATACAAACTTTTAATCTGCATATTTTTATAGGCTATCATTTATCACGGATAGGGCGGGCGTGGTGTGGGCCAAAGGTGCAAATGAAATCACACCAAAAATATCGGTACACTATGAATAGCACGTAAGTAGTACCATTCAGGCTCAAATTGTTAGTAAGTAACAGATATATACTATACCTGTTACTTACATAGATACTGCGTTTCCGAGAAATGTAGCGTTTATAAGGATAAAAACATTGTTTTGTTGTACTTGATCTGATTATATCTACGAGTTCTACGACTGCATACTGGCACGATTGTGTCTACATTTTTATTACTTACAGCTTCAGTAAAAGTTTTATATAGTAAGTAGAAAAAAAACATAAACTCACGCCTATATCCGCGAGAGGTAGGCTGAGGTGCTAGCACCCACATTTCGCCAGTTTATGTTTAGGTCCCAATATAATAGGTGGCGAGCCTATTGCCATTAACCGGGCACTTATAAACCTGCGATAAATACACACATAACTTCGAAGAGTATCGAAAAGTCATTGGTGTGTGCCATGGTAAAACCTGAGAACGAACCCGAGACCTCATCTCAGCAGTCCATTACCCATATCAAGTAAGTAGATATGACAGCGCAAAATCGTGCATGCTTCTAGTTGGTACAGTGAAGGACAAAAGTCTTTCACTGGCGAATAGGTGGACTCACCACAAGTAAGTTCAGCTTGGTGACATAGATATAAATATCTCTTTGTTTCAATTCGAAATAAGGTAACACGATCACGTAATGTAGACTGTGTCTTTTGACTGATCGAAGATACCGTCATGCAGAGGATGTAGGTCTTGGTCCATAAATTTCGTGATGTGGGCCCAGAAAACATCTTAAGGCGAGGTTGCAGTGAGACAAGTAGGTATTTTACGTCGCCTCAGTACCTCAGTCCCCGCAGCCGAATCGAGTGTATAGACGCTACGAGCGGGCAGCGCGGGCGGCGCGCAGGCGCGCGCAATCCCATAGTAAGTATAACCCGGTACGCGAAAACTTGAGACTCGCGTTTGTTACAAAAACTAAGTATAGCCGTATCGTAATCGTTTAGTATCGTAATCGTATAGACAAGTGTATATGGTTTATATATGTGTATATAGACAATACCTAAGACCTGAACATATAGGTCATAGGCCACCGTGACCCGATTCGCATCAGTAGGGCCGTGTGCTTGTCTGCCACATAAGTGATATAAAAAAAAATGTTGTTCTGGATAAAGGGAGGGTAGGATTGATTGTAAGAGTTCATCGGAATACTCACCATAGGCTTTGTGTGCCTTTTCCACTTATATGTGTATATACTGTGTAGCAACACTGTTTTAAATTATAAAAAAAACATACATGAAATTGCGTGCGGGAGATTGTAGTGCTATTTTAGAGTAGGTACTCGTCATAGAAACATGTCTGTGATGTCACCAAGCTAGGGTGTTACTACGCCACGGTACGTATATCGTAAAAGCAGTAAGTTAGATTCGGGCACATAATGTTATAGTTTTTCATTGTATAGGTAGAGAAAAAAAATCACTTAAATTTAACATACATATTTTTGTATTTTCATTTCATTGGACCATATGAACATACAGAAAAAATATAAGCGTCTTCAAAAAACAAAACCTATTGGAAAGTGAAACATAAATATACACATTCCCACTTCTTTGCGTCGCGCAGTCGGGTAAAAAAGACATTTATTATTTTGGACAGTTGGATTCTATTATTTTCTAATGATTTTTCTAAATCATTTTTTGACGCAATCAAAGAGCACTTGACTTCGACAACTTTGTCATTTCCAACAAGACCATCTGGAGTGGCTTCAATGAAAAGGTATTTGCGGTCAATAAAAAGTCCACACTGATCTATTTTTATGTTTTCATGTTGTTCCATTTGCTGTATGGCTTGTTTCTCGTTTTCGATGCCGTGAGCTACTGAAACCACTTGGTTTAGATTTTTTTATACAGGATTATTTTTTACTAATGGTGTTATATCTGTTTTTTTTCTTAGTTCGAGCCATTCATTTCAATCTCTTTGTAAAATCGTTGATCGTTCAATACGATTCCTGTCTGCTGTAAGTTTCATCAGGTTTATGAGATAATTTTCTTGTGCAAGTTTTATAACATTCAAATATGTCACAGATTTTAGTAAAAGTACTTATAGTTACGTGGCAATTTGCAAACTAGAATTAGAAACGTCTTCGGGGTCTCTAACATAAACTATGTATAATTATACTCAGCTGCGGTAGCCTAGTGACTAAGGCAATCTATTCTTCTTCTTCTTTTCTTTAGCCTTCTTCCCATTATCTGGGGTCGGTTCTCCTTGTCTGCCTTCTCCATCTCTCTCTATCCTTCGCTGTTTCAGCGTGCATGTCGGATTCCTCCAGGTCCCCCTGCACTGTCGTCAACCAAGTGGCGGGAGGCCTTCCACGGCGTCGCTTCGTCGTCGGTAGGTTTAGGGCTACTCGTACCATATGGTCCTACGTACGGCGGAGCACATGTCCATACCATCGTAGGCGCCGTTCTTTGACCTTGTCTGTAATCGGGGCAATTTTATAGCTTCCTCTGATGTGGGCATTGCGTACTTTGTCCAGCAGTGTGACACCCGCTGACCAGCGTAACATGCGCATTTCTGTAGTGTGAAGCTTTGACAGGTGTTGTTTGGTAGATGCCCAACATTCTGTACCGTAGAGTATGGCAGGTCTTATGGCCGTTTTGTACAGTTTGCCTTTAAGCTTAAGGGGCATCTTCTTGTCACACATTACGCCTGTGAGTTGTCTCCACTTCATCCATCCCGTTGCTGTTCTGTGGATTACATTTTGCCGTCGTTGCTGATTATTGATCCCAAATATTTGAAATGGTCAACTGTTGGTATAGGTGTATGATTTTAGATTGACATGGTCATTTACACATTCACTATTAAATTCATCGGGATATTTACCATGTTTGTCTATTTTGTTGAATAACCGATATTTCGGCGCTGTTGCAAGCGCCATGATCACGGTGTACTGATGACCGCCGAGCTAGTTGTTATTGAGGCCAACCGTATCGGTCTACCCTCTTTCTTACTCGTTTACTACGCGCGTCACCACTACCACTGTCCGCGTTCTCACATTGCACTCGATCACGACACACAACACTCACTGTATCGGCTCGCACGGTTTTTGCGCTTGCAACAGCGCCGAAATATCGGTTATTCAACAAAATAGACAAACATGGTAAATATCCCGATGAATTTAATAGTGAATGTTGGTATAGGTGCTCCGTCTCCGTCAACGTCGAGAAAGGAGGCAATATGGCAATCTATTCAATAAAAAATAATAACTCAGACCAACTACTGACGTGAACACCCTTGTAATTTAGCTAAGAGTTATGGGCTAAGAAGATTAGAGCAGTGATCAATAAAAGCCTACCAAAAATTTTAGAGCCATAGATATAGACTAGTTATTGTACACCAAATTCAAATTTTTATATACCTACTGTACATTTTTTGTACAGTGGCACAAAAGAAAAAAAATTGACATAAATAAAAAATAAATTAAATTAAATTGACAGCACAATTGTGCGAGCGAGAAAAAATGATAAGGTCCGCCATTTTAGAATTCTTCCTTTAATGAACCGAGTTATACCCATTTTTTCAGCGAAACCGATTGTACGTAATGACGTGCGGGGGTGAAGCTCGCAGAAACAAACAGCACACGTCCTACCTTGAACACGCCTCGGCGGGTACTGACTCAACTGACTGACCGCTGCGAGCGCTCAAATGCAAAGATTTTGAGGATTTATAAGTTTTTGAAAAAAAAAATAATTGCTTGATAAAATATAATTTTACCAGTCGCTAGATATTTTTATGCTCTTTATAATGATATTAATCTCGGCATTATTTGATGATGGCGTCTTAGTGTAAAACGTGTTTGAAATATCGATTTGGAGCGTTTTAGACCCATGTTTGACGCCAATTTCTATCGAGACAATTATCATGAATCGTGTTTCTGTTTTCACAGAACCCTAGAAGGTATAGTCTATTTTATGAATATGCTTTTTATTTAGCGCTATTTGCTATAGGTATTACTTGTTATCCAGACGTTTAAAAATTATAAAATCTACTGCAACCTGGCCTTAAATGTAGTGTAAGCATAAGATACATCTTGCCCAGATCTATCTTAAGCTTACACTGCTTTTGATGAGGCGACGTTTTGTAAGTTCCGTTTAATGGTCTATCACTACATAGTATAAAACAAAGTCGCGTTTTCTGTCGGTATTTTCATATCCTTATGTCCCTTGGAATGCTTAAATCTTTAAGCATACACAACGGATTTTGATGCGGTTTTTGGTAATAAATAGAATGGTTAAAAAGGAAGGTTTATATGTATATAACATCATTCTACGACCAATAGGTGCGAAGCAGGAATGAAACATGTTGCAAAAACGGGGTGACGCAGACGAAGTTGCGCGGGTCAGCTAGTACAGAATGAATGATTATTGATTTTGATTTTAGATTTTAAGGGTGAGAATATGCCTCGTAGACCAGTATTCAGTTACGCTGAGTTGCTCTAAAACCATAAGCTCGATTTGAACGTTCTATGAAGCTACGTCTCTATGGACAGAAAGCCTTAGTCATCATAAGAATGTTTGAGGTCGTATTGTGAAAAAATTACTATGACGAAATCGATAATTACATGGGTTAAAAATAGCCATAAATAAGGAAACGGATACAGAGCCTGAGAACAAGAACAATTAATTTATTACGTGAGGTAATAATATAGGTACTTAGGTGCAACATTGTTTTATTTATGCGAAACATGCAATAATTAGGTACATTCCAAACTTAAATTGTGAACTACGATAATAATTTAAACTAATATTTATCAATTCTACCCGCATTACGTGTTCAACATTGTGAACCAGCAGAGTGGATTCCCACACAAAAACGAACAAACGCAGGCGAACGATCTATCTACCTTCGCTTTCTAGATAGAACGACTGTGTGTGGAGATGTGAGTCAGGATTGAATTTTGAATTCAAACGATACGTGTCATCTTAAATTCGAAATTCAAAATTCAATTCTGTCTAGATTTTAACACCTAGTACTGATATAGGTATAGCGCCTCTTTTTGTAATGTCATAGTCAGTTCATGGTCTTTCTTGATACCAATATTTTTCTTTACAGCCAGTACCAGTCTAGATATATAGACAGCCTACATAGTGGTATACATGCATCTTCGCCCTGTCATACTATACTTTGTAAAATGTAGCTTGGGTCCTATGACAGCTGTCAGTGAAATCCCGCACATGAAGTCTTGAATTTTCTATTAATGAATGTAGTAGCTGTCAATGTCATACTTTATGGGCATACCGAGCTAATTAGTGATGGGCGATGAATCATCGTGACCACATACTATAAACTATCCATATTTTGTATAAAGCTCAATTTAAAATTGAAATTAATATAAGAAAAAATTAATTAGAATTTAATCTTATTGCTTAGGTATTTTAATATCATAATAATATTTATATTTCAACATACTTGATCCTAAATTATATTGAGTAAATAAAATCCTACATTCAATCCATCAACGCCCTGAGCCTGTTTTTTGATTTTGTAAGAAGACACGCCGCGTTTGGCTCTTGGGCATATAGGCATAAGATACACGCGCCAACATTTTGTTTGATATGAACTTCCACTGATCCACTCCACTCATACTCATCAGTACGAGTGCCGACGCCTTGTATGCTACGTATATTCCGTTCTCATTACAATTAAATATATACATACAATTAAATTAAACCTAATTATATGTAACATGCATCAATAATAGCTGGTAGTATCGATATTTTCATCGAATTTCGGACATCCCTATGAACCTCATTTTGACATCTGTCATAGGACCCAAGCTATATTTTACAAAGTATAGTAGTTAAGTTTTGGTAACAACAGAATAGTACCTACACAATTAAATAAGGGAATAGGTATTTTCCCTAGATTTAGAAATATACCTACCGGAATATTTGTCTTTTAATCAGTCAATTGAATAGCCCGACACAGTTTACTGCTGGACTTCAATAGCAATATGGGCCTCTTTCAATGTTGGGAGGTTTTAAGGCCAGGTTGCAGTAGTTTTTAACATTTTCAAACGTCTGGATATCAAGTAATATTGCAAATTGCGCTAAATAAAAAGCATATTCATAAAATAGACTATACCTTCTAGGGTCCTGTGAAAACAGAAACACGATTCATGATAATTGACTCGATAGAAATTAGCGTCAAACATGGGTCTAAAACGCTCCAAATCGATATTTCAAACACGTTTTACACTAAGACGCCATCATCAAATAATGCCGAGATTGATATCATTATAAAGAGCATAAAAATATCTAGCGACTGGTAAAATTATATTTTATCAAGCAATTATTATTTTTTTCAAAAACTTATAAAACCTCAAAATCTTTGCATTTGAGCAATCGCAGCGGTCAGTCAGTTGAGTCAGTACCCGCCGAGGCGTGTTCAAGGTAGGACGTGTGCTGTTTGTTTCTGCGAGCTTCCCCCCCCGCACGTTATTACGTATAATCGGTTTCGCTGAAAAAATGGGTATAACTCGGTTCATTAAAGGAAGAATTCTAAAATGGCGGAGCTTATCACTTTCTCTCGCTCGCACAACTGTGCTGTCAATTTAATTTATTTTTTAATTTATGTTTATTTTTTTTTTTCTTTTGTGCCACTGTACAAAAAATGTACAGTAGGTATATAAAAATTTGAATTTGGTGTACAATAACTAGTCTATATCTATGGCTCTAAAAATGTTGGTAGGCTTTTATTGATGACTGCTCTAGTCTTCTTAGCCCCTAACTCTTAGCTAAATTACAAGTGGGTTCACGTCAGCAGTTGGTCAGAGTTATTATTTTTTATTGAATAGATTGCTTTAGTCACTAGGCTACCGCAGCTGAGTATAATTATACATATTTTATGTTACAGTGCTGCAATGAGAAGACGAAAAGCCGCTGGTGTTGAACAGCCCGTAGACGTTTCTAATTCTCGTTTGCAAATTGCCACGTAACTATCAGTACTTTTACTAAAATCTGTGACATATTTGAATAATATAAAACTTGTAAAAAAAATTATCTCATAAACCTGATGAAACTTACAGCAGACAGGAATCGTATTGAACGATCAACGATTTTACAAAGAGATTCAAGTGAATAGTTCGAGCTTACAGCTTCAAACTTCGGTCCCATTTGTAAACGAAAAGTTACAATAGATAGTGCATCATTAGTCAAAAATAATCCTGTATAAAAAAATCTAAACCATGTGGTTTCAGTAGCTCACGGCATCGAAAACGAGAAACATTCCATACAGCAAATGGAACAACAGAAAAACATAAAAATAGATCAGTGTGAACTTTTTAGTGACCGCAAATACCCTTTTATTGGAGCCACTCCAGATGGTCTTGTTGGAAATGACAAAATTGTCGAAGTCAAGTGCTCTTTGATTGCGTCAAAAAATGGTTTAGAAAAATCTCTAGAAAATAATAAAGTACAACTTAACAATTTACCATAAATAAAAATAGTAATTGGTTTTACCAAATTCAAGGTCAGTTGCATGTGACGGGGCGCAAAATGTGTATTTTTGGTTTATTATTCTCAAACAGAACCAGTGTATATAGAATATACACATATAGAGAGAGATGACCAGTTCTGGACCGATAAAATGGAACAACGAATAATTCAGTTTCATATAAAGAGTCTGCTGCCGGAGTTAGTTGATCCAAGGCATATCCGTGGTATGCCTATTAGAAGCATTGTCTTGAAGGAAGAGAAAGAAAATAAAGAAAACCATGTTCCTTCGATCACTACACATCAAGATCAATCCAATCTGGCTCTAGTAATACAAATAGAGAGTATAATATCATATTTGAAAATTTTTGAATTGTGCGTTTTCATCATCACCATCCTCATAGAGACTTATTTTTTTTTCCTGACTGCATCCAAGGCCAAGGTGAACTCGGAGATCAGGGTCCGAGTTCCGGCTCTTCCTCTTCCACTTCACACGATCTTGGGCGTCTCCCTAAACCTAAACCCTAAAATGCCCAGTCAAGTTGAAAGAAACTTGACGTGATTTTAGGATTGCATGTGACGGCGTGCATTTTTTACTAACTATCTATCTACTAACAGATCAGTAGGCAGCACAAAATGTCTTTTTTACCCGACTGCGCGACGCAAAGAAGTGGTAATGTGTTTATTTATGTTTCACTTTTCAATAGGCTTTGTTTTTTGAAGACGCCTTTATTTTTCTGTATGTTCATATGTTCCAATGAAATGGAAATACAAAAATATGTATGTTAAATTGAAGTGATTTTTTTTTCTCTACCTATACAATGAAAAATTATAACTTTATGTGCCCGAATCTAACCTACTGCTTTTACGATATACGTACCGTGGCGTAGTGGCACCCTAGCTCGGTGACGTCACGGCACGAGTACTCTAAAATAGCACTACAATCTCCCGCACGCGACTTCATATATGTTTTTTTTATATAATAAAAAAAATAATACATATTTAAAACAGTGTTGCTACACAGTATATACCTACACATATAAGTGAAAAAGGTACCTACACATAGCCTATAATGAGTATTCCGATGAACTCTTACAATCAATCTCACCCTCCCTTTATCCAGAACAACATGTTTTTTTATATCACTTATGTGGCAGACAAGCATACGGCCCACCTGATGCGAAGAGGGTCACGGTGGCCTATGACCTATATATTCAGGTCTTAGGTGTCACCCTTTGTCAGCTTTTGGACTCCATTCCAGTTTCTTAGTTTTTCTAACAAACGCGAGTCTCAAGTTTTCGCGTACCGGGTTATACTATACGATAGCGCGCGCCTGCGCGCCACCCGCGCTGCCCGCTCGTTGCGTCGATTACACTCGATTCGGCTGCGGGGACTGAGGTACTGAGGCGACGTAAAATACCTACTTGTCTCACTGCAACCTCGCCTTAATACACTTTTTTCACTTTGGCCAAGCGGGTTGGTATAGGGTTTTATTTCATAAATGTCTTCCTCTCACAGTGATATCATCTGCGTATTTTTCCGTATGTGGCCTCTTACGACAACCTTCGGATGAGATGGGGTGGTTATGTTCTTGACCCGTCACCACACGGATAATCTTTTGGGATAATGCTAGCACTTCTGCCTACCCTTTCGGGGATATAGGCGTGACTTTATGTAATGTTATGTTGTAATAATATCTATATTTATGTACTTACCTTTTAATTTAGAATCAACATATTCGAAAGGTCCTATTTCATCGAAGAGTCCCGCCAAACTCGTAGCTCCGGGGCCTCCTTGCAACCACATTATCCATGGAGTATCCGGTCTTTGGTTCTCCGCTTCGATATACCAGAAGAAAATGTTCGAATTATACTTCTGGTCTACTGTTAAGAAACCGGAATAACTCGTTCTATTGAGAAAGAGAGACGGGTCTACGGCGGACAGCTTTCTGGCTTGATCAATTTGATTTTTTTTTATGAGTTTTGATAGGATTAGTGCTGGTGGGCCGGCCAAAATCGATGTTAGGCTGCAAGAGAAAAGTTACTTTACAATAATAGGCCTAAGAACTCCATTCCTCCTGTCCTTATCCCATATTTATTTGAAGTCTACTGGTTGCAATCATCTCTACATTCACTCTCTTCCTAGTCATCTAATCATCTGTCACACATTACCATCACCTTAAGTCTTCCTCTCCCCTTGTAGCCATCCGCTTTTATAGTTAGTGTCTTCCTTACGGTATAATTTCAATCTTACGTACTATTACTTGTTTGATCATCAACCGCGCCAGCATAGATTCACCGAGTTTCCACCCTAGCGCTTCCCCACACTGTCCTGCTAGCTCACTCGGTAGATCAGAACGTTCAATATCTCGCCTCATATCAATCTCCTAATGATATAACCTCAATATATAATGATATAACCATAACCTCAAGACCATTTGTCTCCCTGCTAATATTTTTATGAACCACAGAGTCTAAAATGTAAGCTGGTCTAAATTGGGAGAGGTCTAGGTATGTCCAGCAGTGGACTTCAGTAGGCTAATAGATGGTTAAGTAAAGCATTTGTTCACTTCATTTGTTACAAGAATACGATAGGTTACAATAAAATTGCAGGAATATCTACAAACGAGAACCTACTCAATAATTCCGTCACGTAAGTTGTACCAACTTATGTTGTACTTAAACTTGATAGGTATAGATATAGGCACGAGTTTTCGACTTAAAATGTGTTTAAAATGGACTCTATACGTACAGTACGCATTTTTAAGCTGTCTTTTGGGGATAGTATTTGTGGACCAGCTCATATCTACCACTTATATAGCTTCATATCAAAACAATCTGCGCGCACCAGTCCCTCATTTCTCTCGCAACTTAGGTCCAAGATCAATGCTGATAGGGTTACCTACAAACTAAATTACTATTCTCAACGCACAACGCGCAATCATTATCCTCCTAGAAATTTCCCGATTGCTACCAAAGGTTATTTATTTATTTGCCCAGAATCTATTTATTACTATTGATTGATCTATTAACTTTTACAAGAGTGATTGCCGTCTGACCTTCAAAACTGAGAGGATTTGTTGTTGATATCTTGTTCCATTAGGAGAAATGTCTC
The DNA here is from genome assembly GCA_963691645.1 of Pelosia muscerda. Classification (NCBI taxonomy): domain Eukaryota; kingdom Metazoa; phylum Arthropoda; class Insecta; order Lepidoptera; family Erebidae; genus Pelosia; species Pelosia muscerda. The sequence goes on from OY829100.1 coordinate 16,192,145, forward strand.
TCAGTGTAAGAGTTTGTCACACACTAAGTTACCTACTGGCATAGTGTAAATACTACTAGGTACATATGGTACTGGTACACATTACAATGCACCAAACTGCGCTGTCTGCGCGTTACCTCATACTTTGCGGGATGACACTACATACGATTACTCCCAGCATTCTACCACGACCAACTGCACCACTGTAACTCTCAATTAGATGACGTCACTATTTTAAAAATAATCTTCGTTGCGTATGATTAACCAAGAACTAATCGTAGGTATTAAGACCGTGAACACTAGAACTAATTATTATTATTCAATACGAGGAAAAAAAAAGCGCGGCGAATGCGGAATAAATCAAATTAATTATTCCTAGAACAATTAATAGTGATACATATGGTACGGTAGCTTAGTGGTTCGCTATTGCAATCGGGTTCGAATCCTGGCCAGTTTACTACCTACGTGAATCGAACCCTAATATAGAGGGCTTAGAGGGAATATTAGTAATTTTGGTTGCTAATATTCTTTTAAAAAAACAGGAAAACCCTGTTTTTACTAAGGAATACGACGACGCTTCTTAATTTTTAGTGTTTTTTTTTTGTTTAGTTATTATTTTATTTTTAATTTTATTTAATTATCGATTTACATGATAATATCTGTAAAATATATTTCTGTAATATGTAATAGTAATATGTTTTTACTATATATACGAGTATATTACTTAATGTTCTATTAAATTGAATGAATATGATAATTATTGCAATTGAAATGTTAATTGATACACATATTGTAATTACGGTGAATGATCTAACGTGTAATGATTATCCTTATGAATAAATGAGTTGTAAGTAATGAGTTACGAATGTATAAGGCTCTGAGTTAGGTTGAATGCAAACGCAATTATACATGAAAAGATCTACATATACTTATATTTACTTACTCCCCATACAATTGCTTCTCGACTCTCTGAACTGAAAATTACACAATCACATCCCATATGGTACTGTACAGTCTATGTTACCGCTCAATAGTACTTTTCAAATTGCAATGTTTAAGTTAGGAGAAAATATATTATGAGGGAGGGGATACCCACCTCTAACCCACGGTTTAACATTACTAATTTTCATAGATAGGAAAGCCAAACTACACCCCTTAAAGCAATGCGACATGTATATCTATACTTAATATGGTTAATCACGAATACTATATCTTCATGTAAATTAATTTTTCCCAAAAGTATATAACGTATACATTTTTGACGACCTCCGTGGCGTAGCGGTAGTGAAGTGACTGCTACGCAGGAGGCGCGGGTTCGATTCCCGCTCAGTGCAAATATTTGTGTGCTTGAATACGAATATCTGCAATGGTCTGGGTGTTTCTATGTATAATACGAATGTATTTACAAAAAAAAATCTATGTATGTTTATCCGTATTCTAGAACCTGTAACACAAGCTAGTTAAGCTATGCTGACCATTGGTCTAGGTGACGTTGTGTAGATTGACCTAGAATATTTATTTTTATTTATTTAACTAAATATAACTTTCGATCTCACCAATGGCCGCCAATCAAACACGTTCTTATAAGCCCTATGTTTACTATCGGGTGAAGCATAACCCTTTAACTTAATTACCATGTCGTTCAGTCGACACGAAGATTATTGTGGATATTTATTACCATTGCTAATTTGACTTGCTAATTAGCAAGGACTTTAAGTTGGGTTCGCTTAAGGAAATATCGTTTCTCTCTAGGTATATATCGCAGAATATCATCAATCAACCAAAACACAGAGATACTACTTAGGTAATATCAGATGGTTCGTTTTCACTTTCATCATTCTCTGAACCTTTTTCCCAACTCAGTTGGGGTCGGCTTTACAGTCTAACTGTAATGCGGCTGAACTTCGATATTTTCCGTGAAGCGATTGCCATCTAGCCTCCACAACCAATGGTCCAATGACCAATGGCGATATCGAAGTTCCAAGTTAGACTGGTTGAACTTTTAAGGGCTCCAACTACCCGTAACGACTGCCATAGATGTGTGTAGTGTATGGCAACCGCGACCGACGGCTTAATGTGCTCTCCGAGGCACGAACAGACCTGTGCAAACAGCCATATTCATGCATACAACTTTTGCACTGAGCGGGGATCGAACCCGCACCTCGTGCGTAGCAGTCGTGTGCACTACCGCCGCGCCACGGAGGCTGTCATGGTTCCTTTTCACTTCGATAAAAATGTGTGTTCACGCGACTGCGTGTGTAATAAAATAATGATACCTATCATACCTGTATTCCTGGATCCCTTAGACAACCTTGATCTAGATAATCGAAATATTTCTTCGAAAAATGAAATCGCTGAAAAGGGTGTCCCTAACCAAAATGTCATGATAGCATCATTTTTCATCGCCAGGCCATGCTCTCTGCCGGGGTGCGAGGGATATGTTGGTAACAATCTCACCTTCGGCAACTAAGAACCCAAAGACCCAAAGACGGCGTGCGTTTTGGTCGTTTCAAGTCCGACATAACCTTCTAACCGGCTGTGGCGTGGGGTATCCGTAGGGATTTTTCGCACTATAATAAAAGGCCATGCTCTGCAAATGATATTTAAAATAGAACAAAAAGTGAACATCTGATATCAACTCCTATTTGTGTTTGTTTTATCACCGTTCATGATCATAATACCTTAATATATTCAACTATTATGTAGATTTTATGGTGTGAATTTAAGTTAAAGTATTTTTACTACAAAGTTTTTATTACGCACAGTTAATACCTGTCTGACGTAAGTAAGGACGCGATGAAAGGTATTATGACGAAAGTAAATTTACTAAAATGGACTCGATTTTAGGTATAACAACCATTCAACATTTTATTTGAGTATTTTACGTTTAAATTAATCACAATGTAGAAGAAAGACAAATAGTCAGTGAGTCAGAGTCAGAAGTTTTTTTTTCCTACCTATTAGCTTTGACAAAAGTGTTTTTTCTCTTGTCGAACAAAGTTACAGGCCAGGGTTAAACTGACGAAATATTTATTTCAAACGATATTCTCCGCTCTGAAAGAATTAAGAAACGTTCCTCCACTGTAGTCATCATCCTTGCGACAATCCCGGTTGCATCTAAGGCTTTCACCTTACGGAAGGCGATAAATAACAATAGGTAATATACAATGTAACATGCTGCATTTGGAGAATGGCCTCCAACCATTCACATTCCTGTAGTGCTTGCAAAATTTAAATATTGCACCACTCCAGACCAAACTGAATCATTATCCGCAATTATTATCCCTATGAGTAAAATCATTTCGCCATAACACGTGAGCTTAACAGCAAACGCACAAAAATTATAATAGGTACGGGAGTATGCAAATTTAACTTATTTATTATTAAGTTAATAATTCTTACACACGCTTATAATATAGACACTAAGCCGTCAAACAAGTACGCGGCCTACGTCAAGCGGTTTCCTGTTGTCAAATAGTTACCAATTTTATTGCAGCTTACTAATCTAAGGTGAAGGCCATCACGTCTCGGTTGGACGACCCAAAACTCGAACAGAAACCTATGTCTCTTCGTCTTCATCTGAATATCAGTCTTTTCGACGTGTTCAACCCTATCCTTCTCCTTTCCATAAGCATTTGGTTTATCTGAACTTTTACGAAGGCGATTGCCATCTGTGCCTCGATTTTACTAATTGATAATATAATCATTGTCAGGGAACTGAGGTTACAAAAACTGTTTTTGGACTTAATTTTGGACTCTACTTTAAACAGTTAAAGTACAAAATTAAATGGCATTGTGTAGAGTGAATGAAACGATGTAATAAACTCTTTTTAATTTAATTTTGAACTTTAATGCAACGCCAACAAAGCTGAAAAAAACTATGGTAGTTTTTGTAATCTCAGTCGTGTAACTATGGTTATGAATTAGTAGAAATGAGGTCCTTATCCCTTAGCCTCGAGAGGGAAGCATCCACCACAATCATATCCATCATTAGGCAGGTGAACCGGTTTGCAGATAAGATTGATCGGTTCATTTGTTTTGGGAGATCCTTACATGTCCACCAGCAAACTAAGTATACTACGTTTATGCTTACTAACGTAATGTATACAAGACCAGGAATAAGTATGTTGTATTCGTGACAAGTGGCAATCGTTTTGTAGAATGGAATAGAATAAATTGATCAATGTATGGGATTGACATTCGTTCACGCCTGTCATCAATGTCAAAATATATGTCAATCTCATACAATGCACATTATGTTCTATTCTATTCTACAAATCGACTGCCAACGAATTGCCGTTTGCTATCTATGAGATAAGTGTCAAACTTCGAAAACTACTCACTAAGTTAGCATCATAAAATACCTTCTGTTTGCAATTGGGTGTTGGACAGTCTTGTTAAATTACTTATACGTAACTAAACATCAACAGGTTAAATTTTAAATGAAATAAAAAGTATGACGTCATTGGTTTGAGTGTCAATAACTCATTATTACAGGTTGACTGGTTACCGCTCCTCCATTTTCGGTTTAATAAAGTTAGTTTAGTAATTTATTTTCAAATTCAAATTTATATTTCATGGTAGGTTAGACAAACGATGTTATAATAATAAATATGTGTAAATATTTTGTATATAGTTATTAATATTCTGTATATAAATTGATCTTTTTTGTTATTATTGTAAATGTTAATTTATAATAGCTAATGTCTCGCTAAGAGCATAGGAATTATTGAAGTTAAATCATAATTCATACAAAATAGATAAATATGTACATGTAAAATGCAAATACATTAGATAATTATGTCAGACCGTAATAGTAAAAAAACAACTAATTTCAGATTAATCAAGTCAATGAAAAAATTACGAAATATTAAGCATGTCAAATGTTATATTTTGAGTCATTTAAGTGGGTATTGGGGATATCTACAAGAAAGTAATAGAAAATATTTCACCAATTCGATTTTTATTAAATTAGCATAATTTTCAGAATAATTAAGTCAAGCATTATTATAATATCACACTAACTGTTGCCCGCGGCTCCGCCCGTGTGGATATCGGTTATCGCGCTGTGCAATATAAGCCTGTTACTCAGGGTGAATGTACCTTTCGAATGGCGAAAGAATTTTTGGAACTGATACATTATTTTTTGAGTTTACTCATTACTAACATACACACACACACACAAATACATTTTTTCCTCTTCATAATATTAGTGTAGATGTAGATAATGGAGTAATGTTCCTGTGACTAATGAGGTTTATAATGCAAGCTGATGCAATCCAAAAGTTCAAATAATATCTTAGAAGAAAATCACTGCTCAGTTTAAAATTATACATACCCATTGTGGGTTTATTTTTTACTCAAATAAAAATATTTTAATATAATTTCAATAAATATCTTTACCTTACCTGACAGTTAAAAACAATCCAATGAACACTTTCATTTTGAATCACAAATAATGTATTACTTAAGTCATGAAACCTTGATATTAATTTAATTTAGTAATTTAATACATAATTGTTATTTACGTATTACATAAAGAACTTCGCGCGCGGTGCGGACATGCGCGCTTTCGTCGAGCACGAGAATGCGACTGAAATAAGTGTCTGAGAAGTGGCATGTTCAAAATCAAACTTACATCTCTCTAGCCCATCGGTGCTTTGATTTTACTTTATTAATTTTGTGGCAATATATAATGATAGGTTTACAAATAAAAATAAACGCCTTTATCCCCGGAGGGTTAGGCATAGGTGAATTAACTCCCACATTTCATCAATCATTGTATTCGGTCTCTCATCGTAATTGAGGGTGAGCCTATTGTCGTATTACGGACACTATAAGACTATATTGTCCGTAATACGACAATAGGCTCACAGATATATACAATATGTTGTATACATCTGTCTGATTTTAAAAAGCTCTCATACGCCTTGTACGATACCTTATGGGAAGTAACAGGCATTTGAAACCGTTTGCATGTAAGATTTAATGATAGTAGAGAAAGTTCGTGAAGTATATAAAGACTGTTATTTCTGCAATCTCGTAAAAAATAGGCGTGAGCATATATGTATGTGTATATAGGTACAGTATTTTCCGCTATATTTAGAAATTAATACCTACACGGACACAGGAAAAAGGCTCAGAGCATAAACTATTAAAAAATAATAACACTATAACTTCTAAACCTAAACGTATACCCTTTTTTTGCGGATATCCACGGACACCCCCCGCTTAAGCCAGAGACGGTAGTAGGAGTACGGCCGTCTCGGGCCATCAGTAGACGAGGGTGATGTAGCTCTAGTATATCCTTCACGCCCCGGCTGACCAAGGGCCATCGAAGGCCCTCTCGGTGTCGATCGACTACGGTGTTCCCATCTTTCCCCGGATAGGGAGGGACGGGTAATGCACCGTTGCCGCAACCTATTCCTGCTAGGTAGACAAGCGGCTGTGAGACATCGCACCATAACAAAACAAACAGGTTTTTTTATTATATAGACGAATAAATCATTAATAATTCATATTTCTTATTTAATAATTCACTGATATGACAAAAAATGTCATTGAATAACCACTTAGGAGGTAGATAATATCATTTTTATTAAAGTCAATATTAACATTATTCAATGTTCTTTAAACATTGGATTTTACACAATCCTGGGCAGATTTATCGACTCTAAATGCTAGTATACAGTATTTATTATATATTTAGATATTACTACACCACGATGACAACTCTAAACCACTTTGTTTTTAAGATCTTTATACTTAGTTTACAATACAATGTTTTACAAATTCACTCAGTACGGTGGGCACGGCACTGACCCCTAAAATACAGGCTGGCGCCTAGTTTAGTGGTCAGTTGTTGATACTAGCACATAAGAAAGTGTTGTAACCTTCAGTATATAATAGTGTACATTTATTGGTCAATAAAAAAAAGAAAAAAGTATGTGCAACTCTTATAGGAGTGTAAATGCCTTCGACTCGACAGAAGAATTTAGATATTATTACAGACATAGTACAGTAGGTTCGAGAAGGGCTTGTACACACAGGTACCTACATAAACCCTTGACAACAACATCTAATTTATTTACTATTAGCTGTTGCCCGCGGCTGTTATAAGTTTTAGCAATATACACGATTTTCCACTCGTCTCTCTACTCGACTCACATACTTTTGTTCTATCAACAATAGTTTCGGCAGCGTGTGCAACGAAAAACGTTTTAGAGCACTTTATTACACCTTGGGTTACGTTACTTAAGTGTTCAGTAAGGATCCCTAATCTACTATATAAAAATAAGTCGGTTTTTCCTTCCTGAAGAACTCAAGAATGCGCGAACCGATTTCCACGGTTCTGCATTTGTTGGAAAGGTTTCGGGCTCCGTGAGGTTTATAGCAAAGAAAATTCAGGAAAATTTTCAACAGAAAAGCGGGAAAACCATTTTTCACATCTGGTGGCAAAACGGAGTTCACTGGGTTTGCTAGTCTTTTATAGCAATAAATAAGTCCTATGTTACGCAGGGTAAATGTAGCATTCAGACAAAAATACTAATTTAGTTTCACCCAATGTACAAAAATACCACCATGCCTCTTACCCAATGAATTCGACAGTTACCACATGAATTTCCTCTTGCTACGACACTGGTTTCAACTCTCAAAGTGATAACATACTTGCTCGTTGGTTGCAGTTGCTTTTGACGTGACCTTTCTCTCTGGCCTTACTTTCTTCAAAATAACCTCGAACGGCTTGACCTTCGCTAGGTCATATTGATATTACTAATATTTTGTTGTCCTAACCACATGTTGGCGCCACAACGCTGGTGAATACGATCGTAAACACACCCTCCCGGTCTCCAGTAACACACCAGATAGGCAGTCATCATCATCATCCGTGCGTCCCGGTCGCATCTGAAGCTGTTACTTCCGAGTCCGGGGTCCCCATTTTTCCAGTCTAATTACGTAACGGCTGAACTTTGATATGTTCCGTTAAACGATTGTGTGTCTATATTTAAGATGACGTGCCGTGTCTAGTCAAAGCTCAAATAGCAAAAAAGGGTAACAGCTCCATTGCTGCTCCCTGTTCTAAATATGATTGCTACCGCGCATACAATCTTTATGTTTTATAAACTTTTTATTTTATTTTAACAAACTTAAAGTATATTAGTAACCGAAATGACTAATATTCCCATTAAACCCTTCCGGTTAAGCTAAATTGCTTGAGTTATCGATCGAGTTCACGTCGGTAGTGTAATGGCCAGGATTCGACCCCGGGACCTCTCAATCGTAAGGCCGACTACTTAACCACTAAGCTACCGTTTGTTCTAACTCTGTTACAGCTCAATACACCCATTTATCGCTTTGCTAGATATGATTATATTTACAAAGAGAACGAAAATTGTTTTTCTAATAGGAACATAAACTTATAAAAACTAAAAATTTAATATTTACTAAGCTACTGAGTTTGATCATGGCAAATAGTTTTGAGGTAGGTAATTATAAGTACTAAGTCAATATAAGTAACACGAGTAGACATTTTTTGTTTTTTTTTTAATATCTAATAATGTCATGAGCTTCTATAGTGACATGAGCTACGCAAGCGCAACCCGTTGATATCTATTTTCATTCATACGTGGTACTCCCATTAGTTCACGAGTGTGTAGGTGTTGCAACATGTCATGACATGTTGCATACCGCTACACACTACACAACTATATTACGAATTAGTCTGCAGATATACCTAAGTAAAATCGATTATAACCAGTTAAAAATTCCATGTAAACTTTTATGATCTCAGTCGTCTGATTATGGATAAAAATTAGTAGTCGGGATCCTGCTCGCCTTTGCCTCGATTATAGCATATCTGTCACATAGGGCTGCAATGAATGCTTTTTCATACTTAGGTAACACACAAGCACACGCCCCACTTGTGGACGGAAAGTGGTTACTGTGACCTATGGACGTGCATATGATGATGGCATGATGACGACGTGCATATCCTGGTGACTGTGTTAAGATGGCTTCTTCAAGGATATTGGGAGATTCCAAAGCTGCAAGATTGGCACCACGAATGCCTCTGGTACTGCAGCACCATCATTATTAAAAAGATTCCGAATAAAATAAAAACTAATATCTAAAAAGCCAGTTATACACGTATATTATACATTTTATTATAAACAATTACTACTTAGAGATAGATCATCGAATTGTTTCTAACGTACTCCTGTACGAATGAACTTTGGAGTAGGCCAAAGCGGACGCTAAGGGCCTTGTCATGCGTCCATCTTGTGACGAGGTTCTGTGTGGGAGCTGGCTTGTCTAGCGGTACCATGTGGCCAGCACCCCGGATCACCACTTCTGTGAAATGACCACCGCTCTTGTGATACCTGTGAACAAAGGGTTGGTTGGAATACAGTTTCCAATTTTCTTATGCAACTATTTTTGTAATTTCCCGTTTATTTTTATATAGGGCACGTCAACTTGACATACAATTTTTTTTAATTATTCACATATATCAATACAATATTTAAATTTGCTCAGTACAAATATTTGTATGCGTGAATATGGCTATTTGCACTGGTCTGGTCGTACCTCGCCTCTATCACCCTTGCCATACATATATCAAAGTGCAGTCGCTACGGTTAATTGGAGTCCTTGAAAGTCCTACTAATTTAACTAAGTACAGAACTTCGATATTACCAATTTGGTTGTGGAGTTCCGATGGGAGTCGCTGCACGGAAAATATCGAAGTTCAGCCGCATCTTAGTTAGACTAGAAAGCCGACCCCAACTGAGTAGGGAATAGGGTTCGAGAATGATGACAATATTTAGATTTAGTTTTCCCGTGTTGCACATACATTACATAAATTACTAATTGGTATTTTTACCGAATAATTAGCATTTTTCACTCTTCATTGTACTGATTTTTTTAAAGCAATTAGTATGCTAATGGTTTGGAATCAATCCCACCTGATTCGAGTCCTATCGAGGCATTAACTTTTACCGATCCAAATTTGATTCCTCCATTGGATCAGTAAAGCAATATGAAATGATAATTTCATTAAAAAATGTCACTAAAAAAAATACCTAGGCCCATAATGCGAGTTGCGTTTTTTTATGAAGTTATGGTTTCATTTAGCTTTTGGGAAGTAAATAATTCTAGTTCAACAGTAAAAAAAATCAACTCGTAATTGTTTTATGCCAATATGTAAGTCAATGTAACAAGGTGGTGCCTTCGGCTTCAGGAACTTTTCCCTCACACCCCGTATATAACGTTGACGAAATGAGGACAAAGAACTGCATAGTAACAATTGGCCACCAGGTTACGAATGTTATGCAAATATTAGTTTAAAAAGAAAAAGTATATACACTGAAGGTCATCAATTGATCGTAATCAATTTAAAAAGAATTCTTACGTAAGATAACCATGTAAGTTAAAAGGTGGTTATGTAAGCGCACCGTAAGCCTTAATTTGGAAACGACTACATCAAGACATTCCTGTTGCTAAGGCAGTATCATCATCTCTCTGCCCTTATCCCAATTACTTGAGGTCGGCGCAACATGTTATTCTCCTCCCCACATTTCGTGTAATTTCCTCAGTCACTACCTTCTTTGCCATATCTTCTTTAACACAATCCATCCAGGACACACATCTTCGCACTTGAGGAAAATTGCACATACGCCAACATCTCTCCTCGGGAAAGAAGTATTTTTACTTGCTTTGAGGCTTGCGATTTGGCATTCCTCTCTGACAATTAGTATTTTTTTGCTATTGTTATCGTTGGGATTGTTAAACCGTGGGTGAGTGGTCGGTTCCCCTCCCTACTAAAATATATTACGTTACGTAAAAGTATTTGATAGTGTGATAAGCTGTAGTTTTTTGACTCTATAAAATTCAAAAATTCTAAATTCAAAAATATTGTTTTTGTACAGACCTCTAAACGGAACTTACAAAACGATAATTTCAATAATTATTCTAAGTTAGTGTGCAAATGGACCACCAGTTTGAAAAGCGGCCGCGGCCTGAGAAGACTCGGGCAAGAAACTCAGCGGGCTTTTCTTTGTTTTTTGGTCTATTTGCAAACATTTTAGTAATTTGCTACAGATACAGTAATTTGCTTGAGTAGCAAGCTGAGAGATATACTCGTACCTTCAAGTGAATCACTAACCGATAGTTACTCACGTACGGAACTATTTATATCTACCTACGTGCATATATTTGCTTGATCATCAGATTTCGCATTAATACTAATTATTTAATCTTACATAATTTAGTTATGCCTTGTTATCCACAGTTATGAGTAAACACTTACACAGACATAGGGCATTGTTGCCTTATCCCGTAATTTGCTTTATATGCAACCACTACCACAGGCACAGATGGGTCGGCCCTTGTACCCTAACGATTATCCGGTCACATCCAAATTTTACACTTTACCAGTCCGGAGTTGACTTTTATGATAGTGGCTACTATCTGACCTTCCACCCACAGGAAAGGCGTCGTTCAGATGCACCTACTAACAGGAGATATAAACTTGATACCCAAAGGTACGACCTTCTGCACCTATATCTTTTGAATTAATTGTAATTTACCCTGTTCTCGATTTCCCTCGAAAATTGATCAGAAAAAAAATTGAGGTGGTACAGTCAAAAAGAAAACTATAACTTATCTAGATAGCCTACTGTATTATTATGATGCAGAAATGTGTTAATTAGCTACGCCCGAGCACATTCCGCGCTTGTAACTGACCTTGTCAAAGGCAATCCGCATTTCGGTAACCAACCGGTTTCAAAAAAGAAAGAATCACATTGAAGGAAATGTGACATAAGAATATGTGGCGTAATTTAATTTACGTTTAACTACCAATTCTAGTAGAATGATACCTATACCACCTATAACATCAGATACCGGTCGTTTCTCGGAATAAAAAATAGTCAATGTGCTATTTCAGACTATAATACTCAGATACCGTAATATATATGAGTCAGAATTATTGATCGAAAAATCATAATTCGGTTATGTTTGAAGCAATTAAATCTGAACACTATACAAAAATGATCTATTGATCTATTTGAGACATTTTGAGTATTCTCGGGCCGTGGCCGTGTTTCGAACGGCGGCGCGGCGGCGGCGGTCCATTTGCTACACTAACCTATAGTATAATATCAATTTTTTTATTGGTCTATACCTACAAACTAAATGATATTTGAACTTAAGTTTGGAATTTGAATTTAAGGAAAGTTAAGACGATTGAACTACCTAACACGTGATATTACCATATAGGTACCTACTTAAAATGTTAAGTAAACAAGAAGAAAAGCAGAAACGAGCTTATTTGTGTCATCATTCCCTGAACCTTTTTTCCCAACTCAGTTGGGGTCGGCTTTACAGTCTAACTGTGATGCGGCTGAACTTCGACATTTTCCGTGAAGCGACTGCCATCTGACCTCCACAACCAATGGTCTAATGACCAATGGCGATATCGAAGTTCCAAGTTAGGCTGGTTGAACTTTTGAGGGCTCCAACTACCCGTAACGACTGCCATAGATGTTTGTATGGCAACCGGGACCGACGGCTTAACGTGCTCTCCGAGGCACTTATAAACCTGCGATAAATACACACATAACTTCGAAAAGCATCGAAAAGTCATTGGTGTGTGCCATGGTAAACCTGGGATCGAACTCGAGACCTCGTCTCAGCAGTCCATTACCCATACCACTAGGCTACCGCGGCTTCTTAAATATTTAATGAAAAAAAAACATAATCTGAAAAAAGAAGTTCACGAAAACAAAGTAAACCAAGGTTCTATTGTACTTGTACTCGTATCATACTCCGCCTTCGGCGTCGTAACAACTGCCTTATAAATATACCTAGTCATTAACGTAGTAGGTAATTTCATGATTTATTGAATTTACGGTACGCGTACGGTAAAGTCAAGTTTACCGTTAAATTTTATCATTATTTTATGTAAATTGACTAACCTCAGTAAATGATTATTAAAATGATTAATTACTATTAATGGTAATCCTAACTCAAAAGTTACTAATAGTATTGTGATTTTTTTTTCAACTGTCGTTAGGTTTTCAAGGAAAACTTTAGAACAAATGACCAAGATCTGAGTGGAATGGAGGTCGCAGTGTCGTACTGTAGAATCACTAAGCCACAAATACTTTTACTTACTTACTTTTATTTTGCATATATGAAATCATATCACCGTATTTTACCGTCTCTACCATAGTGAATGTTCTGATGAGCTCTTCTAATTAATCCCACCCTCCCCTTTCCTACACAGGACAACACGTGCAGGGCTTAGATATCACTCGCATACCTACGGTAAGAATATTCCATCAAGAACCAAGCGGTTCGGTGAGTCTTTTCTCTGCCGCACCATAAAGTCCTGGAATTCCTTGCCGGCGCACATGTTTCCTTCTTCCTACAGTCCTTTAAGCGGGGCGTGAAAAAGCATCTGATGAGGCCGTCGAGCTGAGCGCCACCATTGTAGCGCTGAACGTGTTTGCAATGGTAACCCTCTTTCATGAGACTTTGCCTTCAGCTTAACATCAGGCGAGGTGAAGTCAAATTGACGTGCCATAAATAAAAAAAAAGCCTCGGTAGGTAAGTTCAGCGGGTTTTAAAGGTGTACAATAAAAAAATATTTATCTATCTATCTATCTTTCCATCTAAAGTTGAACAGACAAAAAAAAATTGTAGTCATTTTCGGCCTCGGCATTGCGGAACCATTACCTATTCTGTAACAGAAGTCAGTATGTGTCAAAGCCTCACTGTTGTAATATATCCTTCCGGTCGTAAAACGTCATTCCAAGGTTTGCTTACGTACTGCCCTTCCAACTTGTTATGTGAAACTACGCGTAGTAATTCATGGTGCTTTAATTTTAATACCTTGCTTAAGGATAGATAATTACACTGTGATTGACAAACAGCGGCCTGGTTCTTTTCTTGCAAGTACTATATACATAGTGTGGTACCTTGAAAGTTTATAGGTATTATAAATAGATATCAGAATTTATACAGGGTGTAAAGGAAACACTCCCTAAGCCCCTGCTAGGACTGCTGGTACGAAACAATGGCAAGAAAAAAAATTACGGTCAAACCGTCTTTTTGGTTTTCACATTGTTTACTCTCCATCATTCTCTGAACCCTTTTCCAACACAGTTGGGGTCGGCTTGCCAGTCCAACTGTGATGCGGCTGAACTTCGATATTTTCAGTGAAGCGACTGCCATTTGACCTCCACAACCAATGGTCCAATGACCAATGGTGATATCGAGCGATCGATCGAGCGTAGCGAACTACAAATATGTATATTGTTCTTTATTAATTAATAAGTGCGAAATCTTTTAATTGACTTCCAAATACACAATTGTTAAGTTGTACTACTTCCTAGCTATAAGACTACCCAAATTGTAAAATAAATAAATAAAACATACATAATACCTACCGAAGGCTACCTATAAAATATACCAATATATTCCTGTTTGCATAAATACTTCACATAGTTAGTAAACGTTGAACATAATTGTTTCTAAGAAGATACATATCTTGTTTACATTATTTAAAGTGAATCGTTGGATGTAAATGTCAATGTCATCAAACTTTATCAGCAGTAATCATCATCTGCGTGCCCTTGTCCTGTTTATTAGTCGGTCGTTAACGCAATATGTAATAGAAGAAAATCAGCAACAATAACTGTATTATTTATATAAATATTAACTAGACAAATTAATATGGTTTACAATCGGCTTCAAATTCTAAAGCCACCTTTCCTCGGTGCGAGATTTTACAGACGCGTGTGTGATTTTACAGACCACGCACCGTGGAAAAAAGCTCCTCCGTTATACTGCAGGAGACACTTTTGTTATAGTAATTGCGTCCGTGTGTGCATACGCGTCTGCCTACCGTGGAAATCCAGCGTTAGAATGTGAATTAGGTCATTTATTGTTTAGAACGTTCACGTGTCGTTACTAATTCACATTTGTATGTCCAATCAGTTCATACATACTAAATTGTCGGTATGATTACGTGACTCTTTGCATTCCGTGCCGGATACGCAGCTGATCACCGGGCATGGGTGCTTCAGGGGGCGGCACCCGGCGTGGGAGACGTCAAGGCGGGTTATAGTGGCGGGAGTATGTGTGGGAGTTCTCCCGGTGATGGTACGTGACGGCGCTTGGACTGACATCGCCTCCTCCTGGTGAGCAAGTAATTGCTCGGAAAGGTGCCGGGACCGGGGTAGATCAGGAGGATGAGGATGGAGTAGGTGACTCGTGCGTTGCATGTCACAGAATGACCCGCATCCTTCATCACCGCAAGCCTGGGTGTGTACGACCTCCGTCCTCCATGAGGCCTGGGTGTCCGCACCAACTCATACCCGGGGACTAGATGGCGAGGGCAGTGCCGGATTTACCTCTGACGGGGCCTCAAGCAACAACTGATTTTTGAGGCCCCCTGCTTAAATAACCCCCCCCCCCCCCCCCCCACCCCTTCTTTTTAAATAACAAAAAACAGATTAATTTTGCAAAATTAATATATTATTTGAACCATCAGTCATTTTTATATTATTTCAAAAAAATTTAATATTTTTAATTATTTTTGCATTTTCAAATACATTTTAAAAAAAATTCATATTTTGGGGCCCCTCTCCAAGCGGGGCCCCAAGCAATTGCTTCCTTTGCTTCCTGGTAAATCCGCCACTGGGCGAGGGTCCACTATCAAAAGGGCCAATTCCAAAAGAATACTCACAGTCGGGGCCCATTCAAATTTCACCAATCAAATCTTCCCAAGGGGCCACTGTGAGTATTGTATGAATTTTAAACTACTGGGCTTGTTTCTTTCTTTTAAGTTTTTGGTTAATTAATGTTTTCACGTAATTTTTAAAGTTAATTTTTACGCAGTCGGGTTTTTTGTTTTTCTTTAAATTATTTTTTATTTTTGCTGTATTTTTGTATCATTGCACGAAACCGTTTTGTACCCGCGTGAGGCAGCGGACAGCCTTATAATTTGAGATAGGAGGACATAAAGTCGTCGATATTATTAGGTATCAATTGTAACACTCACCCAGCTAACCTGTTGTTGTACATATATGGTAGCCTGGTAGAACGTATGAACTCATCGGTCCCGTTCCACTTCCACGTACGATAGTTCTCTGATGTGAACACACACGGCAGCATCTGGTCTAACTGCCCACTGAGAAGAATAGAGTAAATTACATTAATAATTAATTATACAAAAATAAAAAAGTGACTGCAACTTTAGAATAGGTAAATAGTAGTTATTTTTTGTTGTTAAAAGTGTTACCTACATGTTGTAATATTCCAAACAGACTTTTGTTTATTGTAAAAGTAATTAAATTATATTTTTAGATCTGGTGCTGTAGAAGACGCGTGGCGGAGATCGTAGAGCCGCGTCCGGTTCATAAGAAATTAATGTCAAAATGTCTAGCTAATCAATAGGACTGAATCTCATAATGCCGGAAATTGAATACGCATGCATTTTGTAACAACTGAAGGTCATTATGTCTTTTCTTCAGAACGTTCTAGTTTCAAAATAGCTGAATCTCGTAATGTCTGAATATCATCTATCAAACAAAATCAAGTGGTCAATCAACCTACCTACATTGTGCTTTGTGGTGGATCCTGGAGAAGGTGTATGCAACAAGCTGATATGTAGCAATGAATAGAGAGGGCCTACATATGTGGTTAAGTAAAATAATCAAAAAGTAAAAGAATAACAATTTTATTTAACTCAAAATATGAATTTGCATTAAATTAAACAACATTTGCTTAGAGATAAAAATCAATCATTTCGGCTGACAATGTTTCCTTGGTCGGAGTGGCAAAAAGGGCCATATCATCCTTAAAATAAAATTAAAATTAACAAAGTCGCTTTCTCCTTATCGACCTCAAATTTTTCAAAAAATCAAGAGGAGTTATGTCTCCGTTATTAAGAAGGATCAGCTGGTTGGAGTACTGGTGATCAAAAAATATTTCCGGTCTTCTTCTGGGAGCACCACTAAATAAGGAATTGTTTATACGGGTTGTTTGATACATTGCTTCTCTTCTCAATATATATATAAATCTCATCAAAGTTGGTTTATGCGGCATGCGGACATTAAGCCGCCTGTGCCAGCCTTCCACAGTATTGTTGGTGCGATGTCTATCACGTGCAGTACTTATCATCGATGGACCCATTTTTATCCACTGTTTCTCCATATAACAGATGAACTTCATCATTACATTCGTTTCTGGGGCTATTTCTTTTATAGATTGCCAGGCTTCATTTATTTTGGTTACAGGCAATAATGGTAAATTTGCACACATTCGTACTACTTTGCGGCCTTCTGTCGTTGCATTTACTGATTGCTCTCTGGCATTTTTCCACACGGCTCTATTATAATGAAAGTAACAGCCAGATATATCACAATTAGGGTAAATTGATTTGCATGCATTAATTTGAGCAGTTTCAAAATCTGACTTATACTTACTAATTTGAATCTCCATTTGGTCTCTTAGAAACGTAAATAGTCTTGTATAAGTATTTTCTGTCTTGTTGGGCAGAAGTACGAAAATCACGGGCACAACATTGGTGAATTTAGTATCCGTGCCAATATCGACGTGTAGAGTAAAAAGTTGAAAAAACGGTTTTGGCACCCTTTTAAAGGTTCCATCCCCAAAGTACACTAATTTATTAGAAGAACTTAGAAACCGTCTTGGAGATAAGGTCGCAAATACTACTATCCTCTCATCTTCCCCGTCCTCCATTACGAGAAAATCGTTCGCCAATATTGATGGTATCTTAACGTCTTTTAAGTATTCAAATTCTGTATTGGTCTGCTGTAAATATTTATGTCTCGCACGGTATAATGATTTTTTTTTCTCTTCGTACGAACACATCATAACACCCGGATTATTCTCTACAGCTTTTGTTGAATTTTTCTCGAATATATTTTTTATAGGAGTCATTTTTTCACATGCGTCTTTTTTGCAATTGTAAATAACAAGGTCTCGAACATTCTGATCATAATGGGATCGGCATATATGATCACTTTTTCTTATTATCACATCCTTTGTAGAATTCAATGTCACAGATGCATTGCATTCTTTCCTATTTACACAACGCCACATAGATGAACCACTTATATTTTTATTTCCTAGAGAATATTTGTGTCCGTCGTATAACAAACACTGGTATCCTTTTTGATTTTTGATAAAAATTAATTCGTTATGCTTTAATTCCATTGTAAATGAATTGTATTTTAATTTACAAATAATATGTTTTTGAAATAAAATAAGATTCGAGTGACAATACTTGACAAACAACACTATTGTTTTTATCTATTATAAAACTGAGTTACATTGTCAAGTACAAGGAGTTTGTATATGTACTATATTATTATAATACTTACGTAGAGTATGTATATGGACACACTCAAAAGAGTTAAGATAACTAACATTTAAAATTTCGGGTTATTCCGATCTGTTACCTTGAAGAATTCACCCTTGGGTAAATGCCGGGAAACATTTATTTATTTAAACTTTATGCACAAATACAAAATATCAGGGTACCTATCAGATCGGAATAACCGAAAATTTCAGGCATTACGGGACAAATTCGTTTTGAAATATAGATATTCAACATTTCAGGCAATTTGGGACATATTCGTTTTGAAATATAGGCTTATTGGTATCAGTCATTGTGAGATTAAGTCGTACCGATATCAGACATTTTGGGATTCATTTCTTATGGACCGGAGGCGTAGAGCCTTCTTTTTGGTGTATTTAACACTAACTTCTAAATATTCTAATTCATGCTTATGAAGAAGCGGGTCTCACCATGCCACAGGGGGCCTAAAAAGGCCACTAACGACGAATCGTATCCGCATTGAAATACGAAGCGGATTTAATTTCGTAAAATGGTCACACACAGCGCAATTCGCCACGCGATTCGTTTTTGGCAATTCGTTTCTTGAAATATTTCATTTCCATTTCAAGCCATTTCAAGAAACGAATCGGATTGCAGTGCGTCTTTTCGTTCATTCGTTTCTTGAAATGGCCTTTTTAGAAAAGGCGAATTGCCAAAAACTAATCGCGCGGCGAATTGCGCTGTGTGTGACCATTTTACGAAATTAAATCCGCTTCGTATTTCAATGCGGATACGATTCGTCGTTAGTGGCCTTTTTAGACCCCCAGGTCTTTATAGATCCTGGCGAAGGCATATCATAACAATTAAATAGAATAACAATGATATACGTCATTATATCATATATATTAATTCTGTAACTGCGAAATTTCAATTTCACGGATAACTGATTTCTAGTAAAATATTCGGCTCTGAAGCACAGAATTTTAAGAATTTTAAATAATTTCTTTTACTAGATTTCAAATAAGTCTGTTATCAGATATTTGATGATTCTGTTATTACAATGTACTAGGCCGAAATTTCGCTTGATAAAAAGGAACTATAGAATTCAGCTGACCGTTTTATCCCTATCCACCCCTGGATCCCTATTCACTCCATTTTACTACATTAATTTGATAATTATAATGTGTACTTAGGTATTGTATGCTAAAATGGTAGTATAATCTCACACTTAGGTGATATCTAATATCTACATTATCTACCTATTGTACCTACTTTTTACGCTTCTCTTTACGTAAATCAATTGAAAACAATGAATGAATTATAATTGCTTCTTCATTGTTATGCTTCGCGGAAATGACTGAGAATTGTAATATGTAGAGGTACATTAAATGTATTACGGTATCTATTTTGTAATGGGTAGTCAAACTCAAAAATCAACCTAGATGGCGCTCGCATCGAGCTTCCTGTGCCCTTAGCACGAAACGCTATCAAATTCTTAATGTAAAGGTATCTAGACAACGGAGCATTGCAAGTGGCAGCCTGCAAGGCCGTCTTTACCATAGGGGCACTTGGGGCACGTGCCCAGGGCCCACCGCCTTCTGGGGGGAGCCCGAAAGAGAGACAATTTCTCATACATCAACTTAAGAAAAATCTAAAAAAACTTTCCAAAAGGGCCTCAAAAGTTTTGTGTACCCAGGGCCCCTGTCCTATGTAAAGACAACCCTGGCAGCCTGCCCACTTTGAACCTGTGTGTGTGGAGCCCGCCAATCGTAATGCTACGTTGTCTTGATACCTTAGCATCACGAATTCGATAGTTTTTCGTGCTAAGGGCACTGTTGGTCTGCATTTTTCGATTTGTCACTTTATTATGGATCTATTAGAGGATAGAGAGTATTCTCTGTCTATTGTTCGTGGTCTAAGCTCGAGTTTCGTCTCACGTAGGCTGAGGTTACGACTGATCATTTTGATTTTGATTCAAAAATCAATAACTAAGTTTCTTTCTCATAAGCTAATTTCTTTTGAAGTTTGTTTATTAGATATAGTTTAAATTATGCTATCTTATAGATTAACTAAGTATAAGTACTGGAAAATTATTTACTTTGTACGAGTTTTGTAAATTTGTACATTTCACAAATTTCAAACGTAAAAATGGGAAACGAACCCGCAAATGCTTACGAAATACTTAAAAGCACTACTGCTACTAAGTAAAAAAAAACTTACCAATACGAGAGCACCTTATAATGCTCTAAAAGCTTTTCAAACAACGGCTTCGTTGTGCTCAAGAAATCTGGCGCAAGTTTTGAGTTCACAGTCATATTCACGAAGCCAAACTTGATGTCGCCAACGTGAATAGCCTTCTTTATCTTTGGGGACTTCAGGAAGCCGATGTACCTGCCCATGGGAACTTCATCGTCGAGGAAATTGTAGGCGTGACGTTGATGAGTCATGAACAGCACTACGGTAATCAGGTTGTTCCATTTCTGTGTGAGAAATATACTTGGATGTTTTTTTTTTATACTATCACGCCTATATCCCCGAAGAGGTAGGCAGAGGTGCAAGCACCCACATTTCGCCAGTGTATATTTAGGTCCCAATGTAATAGGTGGCGAGCCTATTGCCATCAACCGGGCACTTATAAACCTGCGATAAATACACACATAACTTCGAAAAGCATCGCAGTCATTGGTGTGTGCCATGGTAAACCTGGGATCGAACCCGAGACCTCGTCTCAGCAGTCCACCACCCATACCACTAGGCTACCGCGGTTATATACTTGGATGTGACTCCTGTAAACCTGCGTCCATACATACATAGCATGTTCTAGCGCGGCTGCCGCGCGAGCAGATGATCGATGGTTTGCCGCGCGTAGTTTGAACACAGTTTTAGGTAGGTACTTACTTACTAATATGATGTAAATGCCTTCAACAGTAATTCATGGTAATATTTAAAAAGATTTCAAATAGTTATAAGAATTTTGTCTGGTACTCTCCAAAACGTTAATTGGTAGTGCTTGTGCGGCTAAGCACGTAATAAATTGCCTTGCGATTCACATCGCATAGCAAGGAATGGGGTCAAAATATTTTTCCAAATTTATTTGGCTGCTATGTTTTCGGTGAGGCATTTATTTTCGGCATACCCATTCTTTTACAAAGTGCCCGATCGGCGGCAATAAGCTCGCTCCCTATTACATGGGACCGAAAACCATAGTTGGCGAAATGTGAGTGCTAGCTCTGCCTATCCCTTCGGAGATTACAGGCGTGAGCATAATATATGTATGTATGTATGTATAAGAATTTTAAGTTCAATCAATTAATGAATTAGCTTATTGCAGTCCACAGCTGGACATAGGTCTCTCCCAATGTGCGCCGTTGCTTCCAATCTGATCGATTGGATGTTGTTAAGTTAATCTATACTAATTAATAATATTATAAAGCTGAAGAGTTTGTTTGTTTGTTTGAACGCGTTAATCTCAGAAGCTACTGATTCAAATTGAGAAATACTTTTGCTTTAAATAGTGCGCTTATCGAGAAATGTTATACTACTCAATTTCAGAAAATTAATATTTGAAAAATAATACATTGTGGGCATACGAGTCTACGCATCTACTTACTTCTTTAGCTTCAATACTCCTGTTAGCCTTGATGTTCTCGTTAAATGAGTCTAATAGCGGTTTCACGATCTCCACTTGTTGCTTGTCCAGCAGACCAAAATAGTAGAACGGCCACACCAAATGAGATATCATGTCCGGGTCGACGTACGCGTTCCCAATGATCATACCCTAAAATTTAAATAAATAGTCATTAAGGTAGTTTAGTTAATATACAGGGTGTAAGAGAAACACTCCCGAAGTCGAAGGCCCCTTATCGTACTCCTGGTACACAAAATCATCATCTTCCTGCCCTTGTCCCAATTATTTGGGGTCGGCGCAACATATCATTATCTTCCATACATTCCTATCGGATGTCATATCCTCAGTCACTCCCTTCCTTGCCATATCCTCTTTCACACAGTCCATCCATCTTTTTTTGGGCCGACCTCTGGTTGTAAAGCCCTCTACACTAATATTTTGGACCTTTTTTACAACACAAAATATTGGCATGAAAAATTAGATTATCTGAAAAGGGCCTCTATGTCTTGGCTTCGGCCTGACGCAAGACTTCCAAAGACCCGAGACTCCATAGGCCCGAGAGTTACGGAATAGAGATACAATAGTAATAATGTGTCTTTATTCTACAACAAGGAGATAACAACATAATATGGATATATAGTTTGTGAGGGACATCTCTTAACCACTATCCAGATATCCAGATCTTTTGCAGGCGGTTACGTCTTGCTTCTTAAAGACGACCCATATGCAGATTTTTTGTAGTCGGTTATGTCTTACTTCTTAAAGACGACCATATCCAGATTTTTTGTAGGCGGTTAGGTACGTTTTACTTCTTAAAGACGACCATAGTCAGATTTTTTGTAGGTGGTTATGTCTTACTTCTTAAAGACGACCATATCCAGATTTTTTGTAGGCGGTTAGGTACGTTTTACTTCTTAAAGACGACCATAGTCAGATTTTTTTTAGGCGGCTACATCTTACTTTCGCTGGCAAGAATGAGCTGTGTTAGCTGGTTACGTCTTACTTTTGCTGGCAAGAATGGGCTGTGGATAGTCCAAATATCTAAAATCCCTAACTGATTTAACGTCATTTAGAATTGTCCCTTAATTTTCTAGGGCATATTCACCGTTCTGTATTGAAATAACAAAATAAGTACCTACCTTAAGATTAATGTCGGGGTTTTCTTTGGTTTGATTTCGCCTGTATATCTCCATACCCATCGCGGGTACATACTTGCCGGCGTACGACTCTCCAGCAATGTATAAAGGCACTCCCTTGAGCTCCGGGAACACTTGGAGAAACTGTACTAATGTACTGTATAGATGGTCGGTGTACTGTGAAAATTATGACAATCCATATATATAAAAATGAATTGCTGTTCGTCAGTCTCGCTAAAACTCGAGAACGGCTGGACTGATTTGGCTAATTTTGGTCTTGAATTATTCGTGGAAGCCCAGAGAAGATTTAAAACGTGAACAAATATGAAAATGCTCGGAATGAAGCAGCGGGAACGGGATCAGAAGTCCACGCGGGCGGAGCCGCGGCAGTACGTGCATAAAACAAATCTCTTCTACATAGCTACTGCCTACAGAAATAATATACAGAATACCACGGCTAATAATAACCTTGTGTTGTGTTTCTGATGGTGAGTAGGGTAGCCAGAGCCCACTGGAGAGGTTTTGTGTTATCAGTGAGTAGACCGAGAAACCCTTGTCTTCTGCATTGAATGCACAGAAAATCTGTTAACCTTCACCCTACCCCCACCCCTCTACATGGTCGGCAGCACCAGTGTGACGCCTCTAGTGTTGCAAATGTCTATATGCCACCTATAACCACTTTCCATGAGGTGGGCCGTGTAACAAAAGTGCTATAAAAAAATTGGAAGCATTTGGGTGTGGTAGGATTTCCTTCTGATGTCCTTCTTGAAGAACCCCATATTGTAGTCTTTGTGCGTGTACATGTTGTGTCCAATATTCATTTGGAAGATTTGCTCATGGGCTTTAAAACAAAGTTTCAAAATTTCACCACACGAATGCCGAAACAAAAAATGGAGCTTGTGAAAAAAGATTCGGTAGGTATGGCAAAAAACTTATGGCAAGTCTCCTTTATCAACTGGCTGATAGAGATACCTCACTCTCTGCAACTGATGGCCTGAGACGACCGTATAGTTTTGGTCGGTTCCGTTCGACAAATTCTGTCTCTGACTCTCGCTGTCTTCCGCAAAAAAGTAACTAAGTATTTATAAAAACTTTTCAGCAGTTCTATCAATATCGACTGCAGTAAACATCAGTCTAAACGCGCGATGCTTTTTAACTTGCACTGCATATATAATTCGACGTTAGATGTCAAGATTTCAAATGTCGTAAGGGACACTTTGTTTTAGGACAAAATGTTCCTTACTACTCTAGATGTCCGTTCTAATGTAGTACGGGACGAACGAGATGGTCTCGTTCCGTATGGTCATAAATCTCTTTCCAAAACCTATAGTCAATATTCAAATATCTTCTTACCCCAGTCATATCTGTAACGTATCCATCTTCATGTTCCGTGAAACTGTATCCTGTTCCCACAGGGTTATCGATAAATAAGAGGGAGTGGTTCTGTAGCCATGTATATGGATTCACTGAAAGAACCGTGTGGTAAATTGGTGAAGGAATTAACTAATCAGTTAACTGAATATAAATAGCGTATCATGCACGTAAGCTTGACAATTCAGTCTTGGATAAATTCTATCCACGACTGGATTATCAAACTTACCAAATATCCTTTGAGTTAGCTGATCGATAAGGAGAAATTTGTGAAAATCTAACTAATTAATTTTAGTTTTATCGATAATTAATCCTCAAATAAAATTTGGCACAGGCAGCGGGTGTAAAATAGTGGATACCTAATTTAATGGTGACATCAAAGGTCAAAGGTTAATTTATAGAAACACCATAATGCAAGAATTAGGTGCAATTGCTTTTTACATTGAAATAAATCAAAAAATAAACCACAGAGCAATGAAGTACGTACGATAATGTATATTAATTCCGTAAAATAAATTGATATTAATTTTGTAATATTTAGACGTTAAATTGAACATTTATATTATTTAAGTTATTCAATGTAAATAATTAGAGCTAAGGTGGTTTAAGATGCCGTCTTAAAATGTGCTAAGCTAATACCGATAAGAAGAGAAGAGATAAGAAAGAACTTCTTCTGTTCATACTTTTGTTATGTAAGAGACCAACTTTGTACCTTTGTTTCACAAAAAAGTATTTAAATCAGGTGTTTCAACAACAAGAGACATACACATTTCTATTACTAGCCTAGGATTAGGTTTGACTACTTTTTGTAAAACTAGAGTATTCACGGTTTCCTAAACTTGCAATCTGCATATGATTGCAGTTTTTAATCTTGGACTTGGTTAACTTTTGAAAGTTTCCTCTACAGTTCTTAAGCAAAAAGTACAAAAATATAGATCAAAATACTTACGTTTCAAACTATTATTCGCCACTGTAAAAGGCCCGATTTCATCAAAAAGGCCTGTCAAACTTGATGCCCCAGGTCCTCCTTGCAGCCAAATGATCCACGGGCTTTCGCTGATATTCAGATTGAGTACGGGAAAGTACCAAAAGAATATATTCGAGTTATACGTCTCATTCACAGTGAAAAAGCCGGAGTAACTTTTGATTCCTAAGAAAAGATGCGAATCGACTTTGGATGCTGTTCGGCCTTCTTTGGTTTTTCCTTTTTTTATGTAATCCGTTAAGAGTAGAGCTTTTCCAGTGTCACTTTTAAAACCAAGGCTCTTAGACGCAGATTTGCATAAATGCTTCATAATATAACTTATATTATAATCTGGATTTAATAAATTATTAAATATTTCTTTCTCTGTAATACACTGAGGCTCTTTTTCTTCAATTGTAGTTGTTGCGTTCATAAAGTTATCACTTACATTAGTTCGTACTAAATCTTGGTTTTTCACAATTTTTGTTGTTTTAGTTGTTGATTTGACATCTAATTTTATGTCTGCGTTTATTAAATTATCACTAGTGTCATTTCGTTCATCTTTATTCTTTACAATAGTCGCTTCGGTTGTATTTGCTTTTATATCAAATATTAAGTTTGCGTTAATTAAATTATCATTAGTGCTATTCCGCTCCACTTGATTTTTTACAATACTTTCTTCAGTTATAACTGGTTTGACATCTAATATTAAATTGCTAACTTCGTCTTTGCGGTCATCTACGGCGACTCTTCCATTTACACTATAACAATGTTTTTATTGTGAGTATAATCTGATAAGTAGGTAAGTACCTATAGCAAAAAATGTGTAACGTATGTCTATTGGTAATGGTTTGAGGAAAACGTTCATTAAACTTGTGTTCCTTCAAAATTTATCCTAATTTGTCTAGTGACTCTAGCTATGTTGTGTAAACACTACGTGGATGATTGGTGCTGCTATTTTTTACGAAACAGATTCAGTTTGACACAGTTCAGACAACACAAGTATTTATTTTGTTTTTAGCGTATGAGACTATTACCTATCTTGTTGCCCCCATGATAGTCCAAGGGGTTTAAAGTCAGTTCGCACTTTCACTTTATAATTTAAATCATAGGAATAAAAAAATCTTGTTAATCTTCTTCGCGGAACGTTTGCTTGTAGATTTAGGCTGATGCAAAGAATTGAAAATTAAAGTTATAGTAAGAGGTACCTAAGTAGACCTACATTTTACGAAGAGACTCCTAAGCGATCAAACTTAATTACGTCAATCAAGAAAAAACATTGACCTAAATGAGTATCTAATTCCGATCGTAATCAAAACATCTAAGAATATTTCAACACATAACCATCATAGTTTAAAAAACAACCTTTATTATAATGAACACAGTACCTTTAGTCACAAAAACTAAACATACCTTACTACGCATAAAATAAAACAAATTAAATACTTCATTATTACTAGCTAAATAGAATTAACTAGTGCGTTACACGTGGGCTTTATGGGCACATGGCACACTAAGTACTGATGTCTTGCAAGTTACGTCGCCCCTTTGTAATTATTATCATTTGAACTATTTGATCCCGAAGCGTAGATACATGGACCATTGAAAATAACTTATCGGCACGAAATGGTGTATCCGTTAGTATATCGCGTGGAAACAGGATAAACATATAATATAAATATTTTGTTTTTTATTATTAAGAAACGGTGACAAACGTGAGTACGATAATAGTCAGCAAGCAAACACCGTCTTGGCCATTAACGCCCACCTCAAGAGATAACTAATCGTAGTTTTGATCATTACTGTAAGTAATACGATTATTAAATAAGATTTAAACTATAATTCAGGACGTACATTGAAGATACCTATGAAATAAAATGAGGAGTGTGGTGTGAAGTTGTGTGTATGTTTCCGGAGGAGGCAATAGGGAGGAATGTGCTTTACAGTATGCGTATTCAGCCTCCAGCGTATGTGACCATTTCTGAGTTACAACAAGAAAGTTTGCATAGGTCCAAGTTCACTGCCTTGAGGTACGCCATAGTTAAGATGACACTCACTTCTCTTAAGGTTATCAATTTCAACATGGGGACGATTATTCAAATAACTATCTAATATCTTCAGTGGCACGCCCTCTAATACAGACACGTTCCAGTTGGTTGAACAGAAGTGGAACAGAGACAGTGTCAAATGCCTTGGAAAGATCAAGATGGCGATGGTCTTTGGTCTCCTTCACTGTGTCACATACGTCTAGTTTCCAGTGCCTTTCTCCGCTTTGAAACCATATAGGTTCTTATCTGCATTTTAAGATAGTGCAACAGACGTTCATTCAGGATATTTTGTGCTTAATTTTTGAGGTTTAATAATAAATAAAAAAGGGATTTAAGCTATAAATTTATTCTATTATTGGTTAAAATATCTCTAATATGTCCCATAATATCAGCCAGTCTTGTGATCTCAGAACGCATTGTTTGTAACGAATCCGCGATGCGTTTGCTATTGTCTAGCTTTTCTCTTTCCAATCGGAGGAACTCGGATGCTTCATCGTCGTCATCATCTGCAAGTCATAAAAAAGAAAGCTTAAGTTTTAGAATAACATCTGACTCTTATTAGATCCGCGCGCGGGTTCGATCCTCGCTCAGTGCAAAAAGTTGTATGCATGAATATGACTGTTTGCACTGGTCTGGTTGTGCCTCGGAGAGCACGTTAAGCCGTCGGTCCCGGTTGCCATACAAACATCTATGGCAGTCGTTATGGGTAGTTGGAGCCCTCAAAAGTCCAACCAGTCTAACTTGGAACTTCGATATCGCCATTTGGTCATTGGACCATTGGTTGTGGAGGTCAGATGGCAGTCGCTTCACGGAAAATATCGAAGTTCAGCCGCATCTCAGTTAGACGGGAAAGCCGACCCCAACTGATTTGGGAAAAGGTTCAGGGAATGATGATCTGACTCTTATTCGTAAAATAGCAACACAAATTCAGGCTTCGTTCGGAAATAAAACCGTAAAAAGATGCTATTACGCGAATGCAGCGCCGTTTCAGTCAGGTATAAACAGAATAAATGATTTTTTTACTTCGACTTTGGCTCCATGTTGAGGACCCTACTCCTTTTTAGTTCCTTAAAATGAGCTTGTTTACCTGAGTCATCGCCGTGTCCATTTCTGTCGACCCTATGTTTCTTCTCTAGCGGACTACTAGGCCCGCCATGATCATCCAGGTCTGTCAGGTGATCTTTTGAACTATGACGCCTTTTACGACGAATTTGAATAGGTTCCACATCTGTAACCAATCACCAAATCTCATCATTACTATTTCTTATGTAGTCTATATTATTAATGTACTGTCAGCATCAGATTGATCTTAACTGGCAAAGTACTCAAAAAGATATAAATGTGTACCTTAACATTAAAACCTTTTTAAGGACTTACTTTGCTAGTCAAGAGCGATCTGGTGTGGACTGTAGGTAAGTTTCAAGTAATACAGGGGGCCTATACAAAATTGCATTTCTATTAGTTAGGTACATTGTCAACACACAACATTGAACAGAAAGGTCGAAAATGTATAGGAGTGACATTAGTTTTTGGAATGTCATGTGATCCAAACTTTATCTGACAATCGAATATCGCTAGTTAGTGCCTCTAGCACGAACCAATTTCGAATTCGTAATGTGAAGGCTTCGAGTCCTCAATACGATAACATCAATAATCCTAACTTTCGAGAACTCGCAAGTAACTCGATAGTGACGTCACCCCAACATAAATGAATAATTGTTATTGAATTCGATACGAATACTTTCTCACAAGTGGTTCATGATCATGCTAGAGACACAGAGCGGTGGCGAATGTGTCGCTGCGGATTCGTTTCGGGGCGAATGCATTTTGTCTAGACCCCAGGTTTCCTCACAAGAAGTAACAGAGCAGACACAAAGAGGAGGTGCTTCAATTAAATGTCTTATGACAGAACATGTGACATTGCGGTGAGATGGAGGGTGTGGTAGAAAGGAGTTTGATCACGCCCACTCCTTTATTTTCCATCTACCGGTCAACGGTAAAACTACCAGTCTCACATTAAATGTAACAGAGACATACTAGAATAAAAATACCTATCAGCGATATAGTAGTATTGAGTAAAATTGTATTTGGAGACACCGTGTTAAGAGCTGTGCACAGGACGTACGCTTAGTACAGTACAGTAGCCTTAGCACGAAATACTATCGAATTCGTAATGTAAAGGTATCGACACACACGCACACAGGTTCACAAGAGGCAGACTGCCAATCACAATTCTCTCGAAACCTTTACATTTCCAATTCGATAGGAGTTCATGCTAGTGCTACTGTGCACTGAGTCACGCCTATTGTGCTGCGGGTCAGTGCGGTTCGTTAGACCACCTCCTCTTTATGTTTGCTCTGTGGTGAGCGACCCATCTGTCTCTATAGGTGTCGTCAGCGCCGTCCCTGGGGTGAAGCGACCCACTTCACTCACTAAACGCCATGTATCAAGATATATATAGGGACATGGTAATCTCACCCTGTATTGATCAACACCTATGGCCAGCACAGTGTCATACTAAATTATTATGGGATAGTCAGTTTCCATAGCCATATAAAGGTTATTCTAGCAAAAAACTATATAATCAGTTGTATTTTGAATTTGTATCTATAAACTTACTGTAATATTGATTGATAGATGTATTTACACAATGTTGATTACTATCAGGGTCCTCCTCATAGCAAACCTGAAAAAATTAATAAGAAGGTAGACTACAACATCATTCTAAACTATTAATGACAATGGGGGACTTTAATCAATTAGTCTAAAGCAGTTCATTGCTGGACATAGGTCTTTTCCAATGTTGGGAGTGTTTGGTCCTCTGTTTTCAGACTGGCCATATGGGTTGGTACTTGGTACAGGGTTTTATTTTAAGTTTTCCTTCTCTCACAGTGATATTGTTTGCGTCAACACCCTTCTTATGAGACATGGCACTTGGAAGAATTAATTTTGGTTTGTTTTGAAACTCTTCTGAAAGAGTATTAGGTAATGATGATTATCATTTTTTTAAATAAATAAATATTCGAAATATTCTAGGACAATCTACACAACGCCACCTAGAATCATGGTAAGCATAGTTTAACTAGCTTGTATTATGGGTTCTAGAATGCGGATAAATATACTTAGATACTTTTTTTTTGTAAATACACACATATTATACATAGAAACACCCAGACCAATGCAAATATTCATATTCTTGTACACAAATATTTGCATTGAGCGGGAATCGAACCCACACCTCCTGCGTAGCAGTCGCGTTCACTACCGCCACGCCACGGAGGTGGTCATACCATTATTTTAACATAGAATTACAATGGCTACCCAAGGACAAGGGCTAAATGTTTTCATCAAGCCAAATAAGGTTATAATAATTATAACATTACAGAATAATTGCTTTATTATTTTGATTTTGATAATGGTGACTCATTTAACCAACCTCATTTCCAAGTGGATCACTCTTGATAACTACACCATCAACCTCATTTCCTCCGATGATACCCAATATGGTTTCTTCCATTGGCGACAATGGTATGACACCATCAGGCAGAGGCCTGTTGCTATTTCTAGCTGCGTTCAACTCTAAGGCATGTCTCCGGACACGATACTTCCAATCACACCAGTACTAGAATTAAAAAAGAAAATATATTATTAATGTGATTTCTTTCATTTTGCAGACTCTACAGAATGGTACTAGACACACAAAAAGTAGAAAACTGAAGGGCTTGGAAGCTATAACTTATATAGAGGCGTCTCAGCCCAGAGGCACAAGGATTAGGGGCACTCCAAAAACGACTACACTATAACTGCCCACAAAACATTCAGCACTAACATTGTTATAGTGTAGATATTTGGTTGTGGAGGTCTTATGGTATTTGCTTCACAGAAAATATGTTCAGCCAATCTTAGACTAGAAGGTAGAATCCAACTGATTTAGGAATAGGCTCACAGAATGATGATGATTTGTATTTTCTGCATGACCGCACTGAGAAGTAAAAACTCGTCAGTGCACCATATGGTCAAGACAACCTTGATTTGTATGTGTAGGTATGCCACAATACTGTGAAGTTGTTTAATATACTTAAATCACAATATGTGGTGATTAGCTACTAAATCACATTTATTTTCAGGCTTTTTCATTATGACTTCTTTCTTCATTTTCCTTGTATGATATGAAACAGTAATAAGAATGAGACGAGCAAGATTTGCAGACACAGACCAGGGGGGGGTAAGGCCTAATTAAGGGAATCTCCTCCCCATAGACGTTGAAATAAAATAATATGTTTGTTAGTGAATATCTAAAACATGTTCTTGAATTAGTAAGCTTTTAGGTCCTTAAATGCTAAGTAATTATTTAATTATATTATATTACCTTAGACCAACCCCTTCCATCTTTAATAGCTCCGTCTTTCACAGCATTCACTTTTTTAGCACAGAGGTTCCAGATTTTAACTGTATGAAACTTGCCCCTGATTAGTCCTCTCGCCAGTTTCTGGTGTTCTTTGAGGAAGTTCAACAAGGATGTCAATTGCTCTAAAGTGACTTGTCTGCGTTTAGAATCTGAAAATGTATTTTGTAAATTATTATTTTAAACTTAATATAGGATCATACTTAGTGCCTACTATCTAAGTAATATACCCAACTATGTATCAGCTTAGATTACGGATGTTTATACCTATTGGGTCGGTATTTAATTTTTCCTTAATTTACTTTAGGTAAGTACTGTAGTGCCTAAAGTAAAGAGAATTTTAGATAATTGTATCATAAATCTAAAATTCTCTTAGTTCAACGTCAAACTTTCAATGTTTCAATCAGCTGTAGGTACACATTCTGTTAGAGTGTAAAATAAAGGTTTTTTCTTATGAATAAGTACTTACGATCTCTGTAAATGTTCCAACGATTCAGTGTAGGTGTTGTAAAATGTGTTTATGCGAACTAACGATGAAAAGAAAGTGAAAAAGACTTGCCTTTATCCATTTTGAACGAAATATATTCTTAGGTTCTATAATAGGTATACTAGTCCAGATTCAAACCATCTTTGATAATATTTTCCATTCACAGGTCATGAATTCACAGATGTAAACTGTACGCCACAATATTTATTTTCTAATATCGGTTTGATGTCGTCTCGAAAACTATAACCAATCGATCACCAAGATATTCAACATTTTCTAGTTAGCTAAGCCTAAACACTGTTTTGCCGACACTGCCAAGTGCCGACAGACAACCACAGTCACTTACGCGATGCGCGTGAAAGTGAATGAAATGCGCGCGAATTTTGACTGACTCTACTTTCAGTTATTGTGTTTCTCCTTTCACCAATGTTTCAGCTTATAGTGCTTCAACGAAGAAAGTTCGTAAAATAAGGGTAATTGTGAAATTTGTGAATTATTGTAAGTACTTAGTTAACCCATTTTACATAAACCTAAAATAATACGAAATAAGGAAAACCCAAAGAAATAATAGATTACCATCGCAGAAATTACCTTACAAGCGAAAGAAAATCATTCAAATAACATTATATTCACTGTACCGAAGCTTCTTACCCAAAAAAGTACTATTTTGCCGATAGAGTAGATATCTACGGGTGCGCAAAACGTGATTTGACTGACTCTACTTTCAGCTTTTATATAATTATTATCTTCTTTCAACTTAAAGTGCTTTCACCAGCTTCCGCAAACAATGTTCGTAAAATCAGGTCAATTGTGAATTCTTGTAAGTACGTACGTACCTACTATCGGCTGTGTGTAAAAATAATGTAGGTACTATCAGGGTGGAATTTTTATTGCTTGGTTCTACATTTAAATTTTTATGTAAATTTTATTAATAATAGACATGAGGATATATTTGTAATACATCGTTCATTGCAATGAACACAGTTGTAGGTACTTAGTTCATAAAAACTTTACTTAGGTACCTACCTTTTTTGTAAAACTTTTGGAACATACAATAGTTATGTATTTGTGCAACAAGTGAGCAAAACTGTTGTTTGCTGCGAGTGCTGATTTTGAATCCCGAGCGTAGCGAGTGATTCTAATGTAGAATCCCGAGCGTAGTGAGGGATTCAAATGCACGAGATGCAAATAATTTTGCTCTCGTGTGGCACACATTACTTTTCACTTCAGCAGCGAGAACACATAACCTTAAGTATTACTTACAAGATAACACATAGAACAGGAATAGACTGAAACTCTTAGAATTAAAATACTGTCTTCATCACTAGTATCGCTGGTCTTATCTGATTCCTTTAATATTTTTAATATTACCTATCTATTTAACAAGTTTAAATGTAAAATTTTATTCCCGCAATTTTTAAGGTGCGTTCAGAAACAGCGTCTGTGACATGTTATTTTTTAAATGTTGAAAATAGGAATCATTATAATTACTTATTTTCGTATACAATAATACATTAAAATATTAAATAATTAAAAAAAAAAAACATGGCTATTCGTTTTACAAATATCTGTCAAATTTAGAATTTCGAAATTGGACCTTCATATTTTGAAGGACTTTTTAAAGGACGACCAAGAAACAGAGTGCAGATTATGTAGTTCGAAAATTCGCCCGGAACAATTCTTTTTAAATATATGGTTGGCACTGTTTATTGGAAAAAAAAATCAAAAAGTTACTTTGTTAGATTATGTAGTTCGAAAGTTCGTCGAAAAAATTCTTTTAAATGTAGTGCTGGCACTATAAGTATTATAGTGTTAATTAAAAAAAAAAAATTAAAAAGTTACTTTGTCTTAGACTTGGGCAAAATAGTTCAGCTTTGGGAGTTAGTTCACTAAAACTCACTCCGCAAACTGAACTAAGTCCTTTTATTAGTTCATTTAGTTCATTTAGTTCACTTAGTTCCATAGTTCCGGTGAATCGTTTGGCTCCGTGAGTCACTTGAGTCAGTTAGTTCCACAGTTCATTTGACTCGTTTGGCTCCGTGAGTTTGAGTGAATCACTTGAATCAGTTAGTTCAACAGTTCACTTGCACTAACTGTCTCAGTGGATTGTTTTGAATAATGAACGTTTTAAGGCTTACGTATATTTTTCCCTTTAAAAGACGTGTTTAAAATTAACTCTATTTATGATATTCTTTTTTGTTATACAATTTTCCCTTTTTTACATGTTTCTATGCAGGAAAAGTAATTTAGAGGAGTTTAAAGATTATTGATTCAAACATTTTAGATTTCCCTCCATACTTTTTTCAGGTTTAGGACTGACAATTAAAGTGCCAAATATAAAAATTTTGCTATAGATTTACCTTTAAAAGGCGTATTTAAAAATCAACTCAATCAAAATCAACTCGTGCCAGCGTACCTAATCCAACTTATCGCTCCCGCTCTGACTCTGATGCCATAGCGGGAGCGATGAGTTGGTGAACTAACTGAACTAAATGAACTAAAATGGGCCAAGCAAGTGAACTAAGTCCTTTTACTCTTGGCAATGAACTAGTTCAGTGAATTGAATCACTCATGAGTTACACAAGTCTACTTGTCTCACTCAGTGAGCAAAATCGCATTTTGCACACTGTTTTTACGCAGCAAAACCTACTTGTTTGAACTGCTGTAGTGAAAAAGAAAATACCCAATCAGTGTTGAGACGTTCTCGAGTTATGCACTTAGCAACTTACATTTTTATGAAGTTGATACCTATCTAGACAATTTATTTTGCATGATAATGCTGTACTTCGTTAGATGTGTATTTAGGTTTAATAATAGGCAATTTAATAAAGCTATAAATTTATTCTATTATTGGTTAAAATATCTCTAATATGTCCCATAATATCAGCCAGTCTTGTGATCTCAGAATGCATTACTTGTAAAGAATCCGCGATGCGTTTGCTATTGTCTAGTTTTTCTCTTTCCAATCGAAGGAACTCGGACGCTTCATCATCGTGTACTGCAAGTCATGTAAAAATTAAAATAGGTTAAAAATGACGAAGTGATAGCACCTCCCCCTTATTAAGGCGGTTAAAAAGGAAATATTTAGTTCTAGATAAAATGTCATCTATGAGGTGAGGTTATTATAAACCTATAAAGTTCCGGCTTTGCGCGGGAATTAGTTCGTAAAAAAGATGCTGTAACCTGATTGTAACGCCGTCTACCGGGTCCTATTGTAGACATAAGCTACAAGATACTCTAATATGAATTTCATAATTCTTTCATCAGACGTTTCCACAAGTGTGAAACTTATAATATCTCCGATACGTGTGTGCTTTCTGCTTTAGACATATCAATTTTCATTAATTTATGAATTTAAATTTAATTTAATAAGAAACAGTAAAACTTTATAAACTAGGTATACACGTGATGAATAAAAAAGATTCTGACGAATTAATAACCCTCCAGGTCTGTGAAAGCGCTTAAAATTACCTGAGTCATCAAAGTGTCCATTGTCATCAGTTGCCCTATCTTTCTTCTCAAGTGAGTAGTCCACTTGATCATCCAGATCTAACATGTTGTGATCTTTTGCACTATGTGGCTTTTTGCGTGGTTGCACATCTGAGGGTGTGATGGAAAGGAGTTAGATCTCACCCACTTTTACATTTTCTGGTCAATAGCTAAACTACTTTATACTATAATTGTCACTTTGGTGTAACCGCACATTATAAACAACCACGATCATACTGAAATATAAATTATCGGCATCGGTTGAGTAGAATTATAATTGGTGATACTGAGATTATGAGTAGTCTCACATGCCAGAAATGGTGAATATGAGGATCTACTTAATATTACTTACCATCAATGTGTAACCATATTCTTTTGTGAGCCCATAAATGAATTGAATTGAATTGAATAGAATAGAGATCTATATACCTATGTACAGGACCAATGCCGACAGTACACTTAGGCCAGTCTTAGTGTGATATCGTCAAGGTAGGTCCAATGGCTCAAGTCACCGAGGGATACCAGAGCCTACCGTACCCACGGCCACAAATACGTAGACCTCATCAACGGCTATGACGGGTACAGAGTGTCATATTAGATGGCATACTAAAGACAAGTCTCTACATTCTGAGCGAATCATATAAATGATTCGCTCACTTCACTGCGGAGTCTGGTATAGACCAGCGAAGAATTTGTTTATTTTTCATTTCTAATTTTAATACTATTACTCACTGTAATACGTACTAATAGATTCATCATCATGATTGTCATTATTGTCCGATTCTTCGCCAACAAAATCCTGAAAAAGAGATTTAAAAATAGAACGTAGGTAGGTACACCACAGCTTTCTTCGCCTTAACGTTCATCCCAGTCGCTTCATTGTCCAAATATTTCACTGTGGAGTCTTTATTTTTTTGTTGGTGTACAATAAAGAGTTATCTATCTATCTATCTATCTATCTATCTGGGGTCAGGTTTTACCAATCTAACTGCGGGTATTTGTGAACTTCGATCACTTTAAAATATAAATAAATAATTTGAGGGCAATGAATTCATCTTATTTCTAAACTCTCATAGAACTATAACGGGAAATAATGATTGGTCAACATAGTTTATTTGATACACTGACGGACTCATAAACTGCATCAAAGTAATAGACGACTTTGAAATAAATATTTTAACCAAGTATGCATACTTTCTATACAGATTTAAATTGAAACCTCTAGATTGGTTCGTGAACTTTAAAACAGCGTAGGGTCATATCTTTAAGTTTAAGTTTATGTACTGGAAAGGACCTTAAGACTTTTTTTGAAGAAAAAACAGAAATTTAAGACAAATTGGTTTAATTAAAAAATTGGTTTTAACAATAGACACAAACTTTATGCAAGGGTTTATTTGTGTTTTAATAAGGTGTATTACCCCCACATGCCCTTATTACGGATTCTAATCGGTTCCGCATAGATTTTATAAGGGTTTTTAAAAGATCTTGCGGAATATTGTCCCATTCTTCTGAAAGTGCTGTTCTTAGTGCTGCCACTGTCGTGGGCGAAGGGTTTCTCGCATATACAGCTCTTTTTAAATTGTCCCAAACATGCTCGATGGGATTAAGATCCGGGCTGCGTGCTGGCCAATTCATTGTACGTATCCCAACTTCTTCGCAATAATGTTGAACTTGTGCCTCTGCATGCGGCCGGGCATTATCCTGCATTAAAGTAAAATTTTCGCCTATGAATCCCATGTAAGGCACCACGTGATCTTCTAATATCTCTGTTATGTAGCGATGTGTATATTCTAGAAACCGTAGACTGGTTTAAATTTAAATTTCTACCAATCGTTCGTTGATCCAAGCCCTCCCGCACCAATGCTACAATTTGTGCCGCTTGTTCGGACGAAGTATCCATATTATGGTTCAAAAACTCTCGATGTGTTAAAAAACTAACCCAACAATTATGCTGGTAACAATAATTCAATTGACAAAACAAAAAAAATCAATGAGAATCAATTTAAAACTTTGCTATAAATAACACGCAAATCTGATACTACAAGTAAATTTTCTTTTCCCGGCTATATTCATTTGTTTTACTGCAGTTCTATTTTAATTTTTTTTTTTTTTTTTTAAGATTAGGAGCCAGTCTTTCCATATTTATATAATTTAATCTAAAAAGTTTGCATACTTATTATAAAAAATCCTTTTAGAGTAAACCTGAACTTTGATGCAGTTTATGAGTCGGTCAGTGTATGTTCATATTAATTGTAGTGACTATATCTTTGTAAGCATAATTTTACTTTACATATATCAAATAACCAACCCCATCTCCGAGCGGATCACTCTTGATAACTATACCATCAATAGCATTTTCTCCAATGATACTCAATATGGTTTCCTCCATTGGAGATAAAGGTATGACACCATCGGGCGAGGGCCTGTTGCTGTCTCTAGCCGCTTTCAACTCTAAAGCACGCCTCCTGACACGGTATTTCCAATCACACCAGTACTGAAATTGAAAATACAGACTTAATATAAAAAAGGCAAGTGTGTGATGGAGGTAGGACACGACGGTATCTCCCGTCCGAAATGAGCTGTCCAACTGGGAAAGTACAGAAGACCGCGGTCATAATAACCATCGTGTTGTGTTCCCGCCGGTAAGTAGGGTAGCCAGAGCTCACTATACCCCTCCTTCCCCTCCCCTTCCCAGCTTTCCCTTTCCCTTCAGGGTGGGCAGCGTGTGTGTGACACCCTCAGTGTTGCACACGTTCATAGGCCACGGTGGCCGCTTTCCATCAGGTGGGCCGTGTGCTTGTCTGCCACCTACGTAGTAAAAAAAAAAGGCAAATTTAATAGGCACCTAAAAACCTTGGATATACAGCTTATCACCCTGGTTCCTTGCTGCCCAACATATGGGTGCCAGATAACTCCAGCAGGAGACTGTACATGGAAATCGTGCGGTCCATGGCCCTATATGGGTGCCCGATATAGGTGGAGATTCTGAAGGCTAAACACGTGTAGATGCTAGATGTGGCTGGTCTTCAGGCATCGCCGGCCTGACTTCACAGCGCACGATGAGCATCAGGACAATCAGGGGGTACTGCAGGATTTTGATCGACGCAGAGAGCCTCTTCACCGAATCGATACCATGGATCCTGGATTCGAGAGCCCTTTCGATGATTTATCGGTACCGAAAGGAGGCACGGAAGCTACCTCACCTTCGACAAACGAAGACCCGAAGACTACGTGTGTTTTAGTCGGTTCGACTCCAACGTAACCACTCCCACCGGCTCCGGTGAGAGTGATATCCGTAGGGATTTCGCACACGACAAAGAAATCCTACTTCTTAAAGCTATAATTATAATTACCTTAGACCAACCCTTTCCATCTTTAATAGCTCCATCCTTCACGGCATTCATTTTTTTAGCACATAGGTTCCAGATTTTTACGGTATGAAACTTGCCACGACGTCCCCTGGTGAGGCCCTTTGCCAGTTCTTGGTGATCTTTGAGGAAGTCTAATAAGGATGTTAACTGCTCAAAATTGACTTGTCTTCGTTTAGAATCTGAAAATATTAGTTCTATAAATTACTAATTAAAATAATATAGAATCTTTGTTTAAAAGACAGCCTCCGTAGCGTGGTGGTAGAGCACGCGACTGCTACGCACGGGGCGCAGGTTCGATCCCCGCTTCACGGAAAATATAGAAGTTCAGCCGCATTACTGACTGGAAAGCCGACCCCAACTGAGTTGGGAATAGGTTCAGAGAATGAAGATAGTAAGTATCTTTCTTTATAAAAAAGCCGCTTCATTATTGATTACCTACTTATAGGTATACTTTTAGGTACTTATGTGTATAATACAATCGTTTTGAATTTACATAGACACAGTAAGAATATAATTAATCAAAAACTCTATGAAGCTAGGTAGAGTACTGTGTACTTAAATGTTTACAAATAGTTAGATATCTTAAGAAAAGTATAAAAAAAATATTCCAATGGTTTAGTTTCTGTTAAGTTCCAAAGATTCAATCATCATCAAGATGTCTCTATGTGAACTAACGAAACAAAGCAAAAAAAAAAGACTTGCCTGTATCCATTTTGAACGGAATAGTTTTACTTAGATTCTAAACTACGTTTGTCCAAACTCATAAGATCTTTGTGAATATTTTCAAATCACAAGTCACAAATTCATAGATGTAACAGGATGCACCTAACATAAACCGACAATACTTCAAATTATCGGTTTTATGTCGTCTCGAAAACTGTATCGATCACCAAGATATTCAACATTTTCGTCATTTTCTAGCTTAGCTAGAGACGCTGTTTTACCGACTACCACTGCGCGGAAATGAAATGCGCGCGCATTATGACATGACGGATTCTAATGTAATTAAAATGAAATCTTTTCAGCGTTCAGCGCTACATTCACGGAAATCCGTAAACTCCTGTGAAATTGAAGGAAAATAAAATTATTTAGATGACATTAATAGTTTATAGGTACCTAAAAGTGTACTATCGGGATTTTGGTTCTTTTGTTGAACATTTTAAACTTTTCTACCAATCATGAAATTATAGTAACTAAAAATAAAGATCATGTTGTATGAAAAAGCGCTGGAATTGCTGAGCTATCAGAAAGTAAATAACATTGTCATCAAGATAAATATTTGCTTCCCGCCCAAATACGTGGTTACACGAACAAATTAAAAATGTCTGGCGCACTGCAAGTATATTCGAGGAGAGTGATATTTTTAAAATGGTGGTATAAAAATCTTTCAGCTCGTAAAATTGACAAGTGAATATCGACAGAGGTTTTCCAAATTTTCCGATTCCATCCTGCAGAAAGCTCTTGTAGTAATGAAAATGGTAATAAAATTTATATTACGCCTTCTTTAAATCAAGACGAAATGGTATTGGAGAGTTTTAAATTTCTGCGAAGGGTAAGTTTGTGTTTCTTACCAACACCTTTAAGTATTTGCATACTTATTGAAATATTTATAAAATATAGGCAGATCTTCACCTAAAGTAACGATCATTTTTTCTTTTGTTTTTTAACTAAGCTATCTTCCCTACTAACTCATTTTTTATTGATTGTATTTCCTTATGATTTCCTTGTTTTGTTTATCACCTTGATGTTACCATGGAAATAGAGCCTTTACTTTATTCCATATAAACACTTTCGTAATGCTTTTTGATGACTTTCCGACTATGTTATTATCATCAAGTTATTATTCTTTCCTTTAATCGATT
Source organism: Pelosia muscerda (assembly GCA_963691645.1). Taxonomy (NCBI): domain Eukaryota; kingdom Metazoa; phylum Arthropoda; class Insecta; order Lepidoptera; family Erebidae; genus Pelosia; species Pelosia muscerda. The sequence continues at coordinate 16,233,255 of OY829100.1, forward strand.
AAATTTATTTTATTCTACAAATGACTTTTCTTCTTCTAAGTTAATCGATTTGGTTTGTAAACAAATGAAATCAATGTCATTCTATTGCGCGGCCATTTTCGCGCAGCGCGTCGTCGCTGGTCCACCGTGCCGGTTAGAAAATGACACAAAGGACTTTGGTCATTCATTTGTTACAGGATGACAACTATATCGGATTTAATTACTTTACGACGAAAAGGGAAAGGATGGTCATACATAACGGTGGTCACCGATACCAGCGCCATATAATGACCACCATTTTTCTAGGCGCCAATCGCGCCCGCAAATGCTACTAATTAGTAGTTAATTAGTAGTCTTATCGGCACGATTGGCGCCTCATTCTTGGCGTTAATTATTCATTACTAATACCTTTTATTTTTTGGTTGTAATAAACTTCGGTATTAATCCTCTGTCTCTGTCCCTCTCTCTACTTCTTCTTCTTCTTCTAATCTTGCGCTAGAACTATAAACTCCCAAGACGTAAAAAACAAGGTGGACGACCTCCTCCTCTGAATCGTCTTACGAAATTAATTAATGTCTCCTAAGGATGATGATTGTAGTGTAGTACTTCGCTGGAATTACGCGTTAGGTAGGAACTCCGCGCGGCGGCAGCCTTCATGTTCGCGACGTCTAAGTACTACTAAATAAGTTTTGGAGCTTACTCCAAAACTTTTTTCCAAAACAAATATATTTGTATCAGAGTGGTCGATAATCTAACTTGTCTAGTTTAAGCTTATTCTTTAGGCCCACACATATACAAACGATATTTAAAGTAAGAGACAACATCAGTCACTCGATTAAAATACATGCATAATCTTTTCTTCTAGCTTACTACACAACCGTGAAATATTACATCGATGGCGTGGTCAAATCTGTGACTTTTAGCTCACGGTAGTATGAGTCTTATAAAAAGCTTAAAACTTATTTAGTAGGTAGTAGAAGTTTTGGAGCACTCGATAAAGCTCTCAAGCTTTATCGAGTGCTCCAAACTTTTTTATAAATAAGGACCATTTTGTGACTGTAAGCTGTAAGTGACTGATGTTGTCTCTTACTTTAAATATCGTTTATACAATATGTGTGGGCCTAAAGAATGAACTTAAACCAGACAAGTTAGATTATCGACCACTCTGATACGAAAATATTTGAAACACATTAACACGTAGGCACCTAATCAATTAAGTAATAACCAAATATCAACAAGGTGTAATATATAAAAATTAATTAGGTTAAGGGGTCGTCAAATATTGTAGACCTACATCAAGTGATATCATTAATCACTCCCGTCCTTATTACAAAAAATTGTAATAGGTAGTACTTGTAACCCAAGGCGCTGTCTGCCCAAAAAAGTGTTAATTTAGCTATAATCTCATCTATTGGGTTCAAATTATGTGTTTGTAATTATGCTGTGAACTTTCGGTTACATTGTTATTCCAGATCGAAGTACTTGTATCTGTGTAAAATTTTATCCTGACACAGTCAGTTAATCTGGCGACGCGGTAACTTACATCCATCCACTGTCTTCCACATCCGCAAAATTCGATATGTTATGCCTGTTTCAGACCTTCCCAAAGAGTTCTTTCTAATGTCAAAAATGTCTCGTACTCCAAAAAGGTAGCCTGTAGGTAAATGTACATAATTTCTACTTGGTACCCAGTAAGAAGTTGTTCATATTGTCTGGGTACTTTAATTTGTTAAATTGCTTTTCAGCCATTAAAAGTAATTTACTTTTCCAATCCTCTTACAGACCGGTATCTATTTGTTCTCGACTGCTATTTATGTACCTACCTATTGTATTATATCACGTTGACATATCGTACCTATATAAGATTATTTCATTAGGAAGTAGGTATCATGGTTAAAATAGAATTCAGGTATTTTGTGTAGATACACAAAACGACCAATTAGCTGAAGGACGTATAACTTGTCTGTTCCACCACACTGGGTCTACAATCTAGTGATAGTTGATGGCTTTTATAGTGGCCATGTTCATCTGTAATAGGGTCAACCGAGGCCTGGAAGGAGATCGCGAGAAGGTAAACGGGAGGTGGGACGCCCCCCAGTCAGATGGACTGGTGACCTGAAAAAGGTGGCTGGGGTCGACTGGATGCGAAGGTCGAAGGATCCCAATAAATGGCAGGATGATATTCATTATGAAATTTCGCTGTGTAAAATAGTAGCCAAGTGATGCTAGAATTGGGTTATTTACTTTTAAACTTTGCGCTCCATATTACCTACTTGAGTCAGGTTCTGACAACGGCTAGAGCAACCTGACCGAATCGGGTTTCACTTACCATAGAATTATGTTTCTGATCCAGAATCATACTTTTGCATTTTATGTTTATTGATATTGATCATATGCTGCTTTCATAATAACAGTTGAATGTATGTGTGGGTGTACTTATGTAGTTTTGATACTCGCCCTAAGTCAACATCCACCCAAGGGTGGAGAAGGGGCTGGAATTTTAATACCCTATTGGCCTTAATATCAGTTCCTTCAATCGCGGTTATCGTAGTACGAACTTCTAGTAAACGTGTTTGTACAGTCGCCTGAAGGCCTTCGCGGCGTTCGCGTGTGGCGTTGACCGGAAATTTCCTTTCTGTTTTGGTTTTTACCTTCGACAAAGTTTTGAATATTCTAACATTAGATAATTTTTTTAAAATGTGAGGACACTTTACTATAGTCTTTGTTATTGTGAGGCGATACAATGGAAATAAAAGTTGATGTGGTAAGTTGAAAAGTTGTATTTCAATATACATATTTGTCATGTGTAGAAAATTAATTTGACGTTAAGAAATTAAATAATACTTAGGTCTTTACATACGAAATTGCCGGCATTTTCTTACAGATTCATGAGTTTGTTATTCCTGTAATTTAATAGTCATTTCTATTATTTATATCTTGTTTGAAAGTTGATTTCAAGATTTTACAACTCTGTATTAAATTTTGTTTTTATTGGCCGCTTGATAAATTAAATTCGATCTTCAAAAACAGTAGTAGGTACTTACTTCCTAAATGCTATCCATTTTGATGATAAATTTCGTATTATATTTTTACAGTTGTTGCTTTTTTACAGTTGTTACTTTTCAAAAGTGTACCTAACAAAAGTTGCTGCTTGCTAATGTTGTCTCATTCATACACAAAAAAGATCAAAAAAAATTTTCTTCAAACAAAACGACAATTTCGTATGTAACGACCAAATAAAATGGTGAATTTAAATTATTGAAAATGCTTTTTTATAATCAATAGTTGCGAGGTGGATGGTAATTATGTTTTATGGGACTTTGATTTTATTTACAATGGTTTTTACTAATTTTATCTGAAAAAGTTTACCATTTCATTTTTCCCGCAGTGTATTCGCGTAAAAAGTGTAAATATTAAGTTTCTATGTAAATACTCGTATTTTCAAAATCGTTGAATTTTAATAAAAAAATTATCAATGTCTTTATAAACAGTTCCTTTTTGTGGTTACCTTCTCTAACATGCGCACAATATCCATAGGATCTAAGTTTCATCGCAAGCAGATGCATAATACGATATGATAGGTACGCATAAGGCACACACAAAGACACATTAATAGTTATAGATGGCATCACATGCAACATAATAACAGTTGATATAATTAGGTACTCTGCTATTTTTTTCTACATTTTTTTTCTCAAGTATGGACTAATTTCTTCAAAAGAATTATATTTCTCAGTATTTCAGGTTTCAATACCTTCTATCTGAAAAGATTTTCAATTCATTGTAATTTTATATAATTTTATTGATACATTGACTCTATTATTACCTATTCGTTTTTTCGAGGTTTAAGGATAGTACTAAGACTTTTCTAATTTGCCTTTGGTACTAAAAAGTACATAACTATATTTGTGAGAGCCATTTAATATCTACATTACAACTCTTTTTTTTCCTTAACTTTATTTTGTTACTAATAACTACTCCGCCCTGAGTCTTAAAGTCTCTACACTCTCTACCTACAGTTACTAATCACCTACCATGTGAATACACTTGCAGCCCGTATCAAGATTTTCTGTAATAAGTCACTCTCTACTCACAATTTTACACCTCGAATATAATTAAAAACACATGAGGATGAACTTAACTAAAAGGACAGGAAGGAAACAATATTTGACTCTATATAAGGGTGCACATTTCATATAGCCTTAACCCCATAACTTTGACCGTTTAATGAACCCAACATTAACACCAACTTATGAATACGAGCATACAATAATTAGCGTTGAACCATTCATACTTTTGTCTTGCAGGAAATATTGACATTGAACTGTGTTATGAACACAAATTGTCAATATTTTTACTACCGGTATTACCTACACACGCAAGCCGACTCGATATCAATATTATAGATGACACAGCTAATTCACCAGCACCACACCTTCTTCAATTACTTTAACTACTCGCCAACAATATTTTGGATCCGAGTTTCCCGAATTACGGTCCCTGCTGTGTTTTTATAGTTGTTTTCGATATAACAATACCTAAATATTGTCTTTCTTATCATGGATGTCTACGTTACAAGGTTATTGGATTTAGTATCTACTGGTATTCTTGGTCATACTTCTCCTCCACCTTGCATGATCTTCAGTATTCCTTGTTATTGATACGGAGCTAATGCTATCATTGGATATCCACATTTTATAAATACTTTAAAGTCATCGGCCTTGGAAGGACCAAGCTAGAGAGAGCTGTGTCCTCATCAACGTTAATATAATATATAAACGTTATAGTTACAATTCGTTGTACCTATGTGGTAAGTAGAGCTGCATCAGCTAGACTAGTTGAGTCAACTGAATTGTGAAAAGGCTCTGAGATTTTAGATCCAGCGGCAACGCAAAGTACCTGGATGAATTCTACTTGAATTCTTGAATCTAACCCTAAAACATTGAAATTCAAAACCTGCATTGATCTCAAACCTATGTTCGATCGGTACCGCAGTGTCGATCAAGCGAGGACGGCGCCATTATCCTCGGCGCACCTCACTGTGATTTGAATACAAAAAAGCCATTAAGTGCTTTCTTACTGTGCTAGTAAACAATGAAAATATTATGGTCCGAGTCCGTAATGAATTGATAGCTGTATTGTGTAGGACTTGTAGGACTATTAACACCAGGCATCTTGATGACGCGTGGATTAGGGGAAACTGGGGACACTTGATCCCTATGGGAGACAAGGTACACCAATATTTTTTGAATTACTAAGTAAACATTATTACCCTTAGTTATACCACATTAAAAATAGTCTAATACGCTTAGTAATTCTAAAAATATTGGTATACCTTGTCTCCCATAGGGATCAAGTGTCCCCAGTTTCCCCTAATCGTAAATAAATATCTAGTGTCTACATTTTGCCAATGTAAGTCTCAAGTATTTTATTATCGAAACAGAATAGGTACCTACATTATGTTATTATAGACAATAATAGCAACCAACAAAACAACTCTTGTTTCACACCTGTGCTATTTTGAGTTATCGTACACAAAACTACCTTACAAATCAAAAGCATAAAAAGAAATACCAAATAAATCCAATTTAAAAAATAGCAGGTTATTTCAAAGAAAAACAACATTGCTATAGAGTTCCTTTAGGTATGTATATTTTTTAATTTGCCTAACGATATTTGACAAAATATTATGACACAGATGTCGTATGAAAGGACTTTCTCATAAAATAAAATAGTGCTCGTTAACTTTGACATTTAGTAGGTACTATTCTGTGAATTTGATACGTAAATACGTTACCCAGTGCAAGAGATACACGATATACGCTAACAAGGTAAATCTTCTAGTGAAGGTTTTCCTCTAATTTTAGGACCTTCCAAAACTATATATCGATTCTAATATACTCGTATATCTAAGTAAGTACCTGAACTATTATTTCCCAATAACCTCATTAAAGTTTTCAGGTAATATTTCTGGTAATGGTAAAAAATAAACAAATAATTAGCTAAAAGGGTGTCGCATGAAAGACATTTTTTTATGACATTACAGATATTGTGATATAAAAACAATAAATGGTCGATACAAGGAGTGGATGTGAGATGTCATGTCTGGGCAACGTTTACGAGTCATATGGCATTAACGGCCATATTAAACTTGACCGTTATATTATTGTCTATGGTATACGTATCCACCTACACATAACTGTGAGGAATCGTCTGTAATTGTTAACACCTATCTTTATCTACACTAATATTATAAAGAGGAAAACTTTGTTTGTTTGTCTGTTTGGTTGTAATGAATAGGCTTAAAAACTACTGGACCGTTTTTAAAAATTCTTTCACTATTCGAAAGCTACATTATCCACGAGTAACATAGGCTATATATCATCACGCTACCATACAAGGGAGCGGAGTAATAATCATAAATCTCAATTGATTCGGTAAATTTCTATACATTGGCGCTAATATCGCTAACAATTTCCGTTGTCATGACAGCAAGGAAAAGTAGTATAGAGAGGCAAGTAGTGAATCGAGTAGAGTCGTACAACGCGATAATCGACACACACGCGGGCGGAGCCGCGGGCAACAGCTAGTTTATAATATACTGCACAGCAAACAAGATGGATGGATTGTGTGAAAGAAGATATGACAAAGAAGGAAGGGGCTGAGGAAATGACATCTGATAGGAATGTATGCAGCTCCTGGTGTTGCGTCGGTAGGCCACGGTAACCACTTTCCATCAGATGGGTCATGTGCTACCTAAGTGGTATAAAAAAGGAAACCTAGTGCTTTTACTGAAAAACCTCATATTGTAGTAACTTGCAATATTTATTTACATTCTGTGTACTAAGTATCGGGAATTTGTCAATAAAACAAAAAATACAAATTATTCATCTAAATTTATTTTATCGCCTTCAAAGTAGGCTCCATCGCTTGCAATAGAACATCTCCACCACTTCACCCAGTCTTCCATACATTTTTCATAGGCTATTTGTGGTATGGCCTTTAGCTCATTCAGCGAATTTGCTTTTATGACTCAAATTTGGGTTTCGGCTCGTTTTCGAGACGCCATTCTGAAGACTGTTGGCTTGTTTGCATGTCATACTCATAAACCCATGTCTTGTCGCCAGTTATTATACGTTTCATAAAGGTCGGATCCGTAGAAGCTCGGGAAACCATGTCTTCAGCGACATGCTTTCGCTGCGCTTTTTGAACAAAATTGAGCTCTTTTGGAACTAGTCGAGCGGCGACGCGTTTCATGGCTAAAATATCAATGAGAATGTTGTGGATGGACTTAAAAAGTATGTTCACCTCACTAGCCAACTCTCTCAGACTCATACGTCGATTTTCGAGCACTAGCTTCTTGATTCTGTCGATGTTTTCTTTGGTCGTAGCGGTTGAAGGGCTACCAGAACGAGGCAAGTCTACTACTACTTCTCGGCCTTTTTTAAAAGCCTTATACCATTCATAAACCCTTGTTTTCGATATACACGATTCGCCGTAGGTATTTCGCAACATTTTTAGTGATTCACCACATGAAATAACATTCGAAACACAAAATTTGAGGCACACTTTTTGTTCAACAATATTTTCCATTGTAAAAATCGCCGAGGACTCAAAACTATGACCAACAAAAAGTGTAGTTTAAAACAAATTAGATGACAGATCCCGCTCTAATTTTGCGCGCTTAATCAGTACAGTGCTAGCAACATGCAGTAAAAAAATTAGAACGACCTCTTTTACGCGGGTCTTTTTATTGACATATTCCCGATACTTTTTACACAGAGTAGTATATTGCATCTTGACCACTCACTACTAAGGGGATTCCCGCATTAGATTCACATTCACATGAGTTGATACACAGAAAATATTTTCAGCATACGGTCCACCCATCGACTTCGGGCATAAAGGAAATAAAGAAAACACCTGTGACGAGAGGAACCTGTGGCTCGTGGTGCACACCCGAATCGACTCCAGTGCATAATGTGTAAGATTCCTAAAATAATAGGTATAAGTTGAATAAGGCACTACTTTGCACATCTAAAAATTAGGGTCTTCAAATTATGAATACGATCAAAAACTTGTTACTTACTTGGATGGCATGTTAATTTGATGACGAATTACATTGAAATATAAACTAAAATATTGACATCAATAGAAAAGGATAAAAATAAGGGTATGAAAGTATATAATAGTTCAGGTAGGTGAATTAGCGGTCAAGCATAAATACTTGTACTGAGTTCATTGATTAATACACTTCAGTGGACCTAGCCATATTAACTAAGTAATTGATAACATTAATACGTGATTACAGATTAAGACAAACGAATTCAAATATTGAAACAAAAACACATTCACAAGAAGATGAAAAACAAAATAAAGAAAGGTACGTAAAATACTAGGTACGCACAGAAATGGCTAAACATGTTCACACAAATCATACACGGTACATTTTATAATTGTTCTCTGAAAATTTCAGCATACTCCTTCAACTACAGAAAATTCAATTATTCTCTCCAAGCCCACCACCTCAATACAGATCCAGTAATGAAATTACAGAAGCCGATACAGAACTTCAAGATTTCAAATCCAAATCTAGAGATAATTCTTCGGAAAAGTAAGTAGTAATAAAAGTAAATTATGTTTACTTTTAAAGGTACCTACTGCACTTTTTAAATTTTTGTATACATATTGGTATCTACTATTTTTTTATTTTCAGTTAGCTCTCGTCTTTTCTTCTCTACATATGGAAGTATTATAATACGGTTCAATATAGGAGTAATTAATCAATTAGTCTATCGCAGTCCACTGTTGGCCATAGACCTCTTCCAATGTTTGAAGACTTTGACCTATGACTTCCACTTAAAATATTTAATCTAATATCAGTACATTTATTTTATTTTTTACCCAGGCAATGCAGGCAATTGTCATACCAAGAAAACTCCGAAATAAGAGCCGAAACACCACAGAGTCCTGTGCCAATATCTCGTACGAATAGCAAAAAATGCAAAGGTTTTTTAACATTTCCTAGTGTTTGCGACCCCTTCGTGCCTATAGACCCTCAAGGTGAGTAATAGATTGTTTTTAAATTGGTCTTATAGTTGGTCCCCTGTTGGGCGCCAATTAAATGTCCAGACGGTTGTTAAAGAACAATTAGGTGTGTTTAAGATAATGAAATGTCGGCAATAGTTTTATTTTAGTATAAATATATTGTACAGGATTTGTTCCGACGTTTCTATGTTATTAGAGGCTTATTGGACTTAGATTGCTACCAATCTTTGCAATTAATGGATTAACAAAATAAATGATTACGTTTTGGATGTGTGCATTGTGGAAAGTAGTGAGCTAGGTAACTTAAAAAATTTATAAATTTAAATTCCATGACGATTTGTCATGGAAAGTAATGCTGATACTTGTTACTTCGCTTCGCTAAAATTCATAATAAAAGAAAAGCAAAGTGCGACAGATAGAATAGTCCATAATATAAATATTAAATCGTTGTATAGGTACTCGCGAAAGATTCGTGAAAACTGTTTTAAAAGCGGTTAAAATAAATATGTTCCAAGTTGGGCGCCAAATTGCAAAATAATTTTATGATTGTTCATTTAATGAATTAAGTACTCTACTTAGCATCTATAAAATAACACTTCATTTTAACACTCAATTTGAATATTCACAATATTATAAATATTTACAAAATCTTTAAACAATGTCGATAATTATATTATAATCTGAAAATATACCACATCTTATACTATAAATACACACATTCCTAGGTCGAGGCTACATCAGCTGGCTTCTACTAGTAACATTCTGCTACAGTTACAACGCTTGGTGCATTGCTCTGCGGGCCACGTTCCCTTACCAGACGCCCGAGAACACGCCTATCTGGATGACTGCTGACTACCTGTGCGACATCGTGTACCTGTTAGACGTAGCTCTGGTGAAACCTAGGCTTATATTTCTCCATGATGGCTTCTGGGTCGACGATCCAGAGGAGACGAGGAAGAATTATAGGAAGAAACTGCAGTATAAGGTGAAAACAAGATACTTAACCTTAATTTTAAAAGTTATATATTTAAACTCTTTAAATCACGTCAAAGTTGTAAAATGATTTGCCCGCGCACAAGTGTGGTCTTCTTACGATATCGAATTCTTCAAATAGAGCTTAACCCTAGAAAGATAATCATGTTGGGAGTTACTTAAAAGATAATCATGGGCCTCACGAGCGCTCAATATAGTAAGGTCTACCTGTGGCCTGGAAAGGTTTTTAATCATGATTAGCTGGTTTCATTATAAGGTTAGTACATAATAAAATAAATTAAACTCAAAACATTTTGAAAAATATCTATTTTACGAAAAATTTAACACAATGTTCTAAACCTCTTAGAAAAAGTAACAAAAAATATCAGTCTTCTTTTAATTGGACTTATTATCCTTTTTAGACATAATCAATCACGAGTAATGCTTAATTTTACTTAATACTAACATAAAAAATAATAAAACATATCTTTGGGCTCAGGAATGGCATACTATGTGCAGTCAACACACACATCTTTTTTGTGTTCGCCACAGATGCATTTTTTGCATTTGGCGCATGTCATTTTTGACATTCGTCTTTTTTTTGATGTACAAATGTCACAATATCGTCGTTTTTTTGGCTCTGGCTCACCTTGGTCATTTACAGCTTCATTTCCGGCAGATTTTGGTAAAGCAGCTTCTATAGCGGTCCGGGCAGAGCGTTTCAAAGTCGGTAAGAGCAATCTGCTGTTCATCCAGGGTTCTGTGAGTTGAGTGCTCAACTTTTTCATGTATTGTCTACGATTTAATGGTTTTTGTTTCAAGACTGTTATATTGTGGTGGTAAATGACGTATGAATTAACAAAAGTCATATTCAATATCCCATAGAACATTGCCATAGGCCATCGATTAGTTTTTCGTGAGCAAGACATGAAAGAGCACATTTGGTCGAACGTGTCAACACCGCCTTTTGTTTTATTATAATAAATCACCATTTCTGGTTTTCCTGAAGGTGTATTTATAACCCCCTGCTCATCACATGAAGACAATAGATAAACCATCTTTGAAGGCTTTGGCTTATAGGATACCAGGGTCAAAGGGCCGTCGTAAGAAAACATAGACGTACCGACTGGGCGAGAGCGAGTGTTTTTCATCTCCTCTGGTATCTCGCGTTTATTAGATCTTATGGTGCCAACAAGTGTCAGACTGTATGGCTGTTGGAGCAGAGACTTTGCGAGGGGAACTGATGTGAACCAATTATCACAAGTGATGTTACGGTTAGAGCCGTGTATACTGCGAGATAGTTCTTTTACGTAGAACTCTCCTTGTGGTAATCCATTCGTTTTAGTGGCTTTACCTATATATGGCATAGCATCAACCATGTATTTTGAGCCATTATCGCACATCATCGGGATTTTGATGCCGTACTTATTTGGCTTATTTGGAATGTACATACGAAACGGGCAACGACCACGAAATCCCAGTAATTGCTCGTCAATAGTTAGATGTTCTCCAGGTGTATAGTTAATTTTGCATTGAGTTATGAACAGTTCCCAAACTTTTCTGATGGGTATGAAAGGATCTTCTTGGCGAAGAGCTGGGCGTAAAGTTTTGTCATCCATCCTTAGACATCTTATTATGAAGTCAAATCTGTCTCGACTCATTGCCGCTACATATCTGGAGCCCGAGAAAGATGTATCAAATAGTTCATCAGACGAGAGGTGGTTGTCTTTCATTACAGCTGTGAGTACCAACACACCAAGTAGAGCTCTGACCTCACTAACACATGTGTTAGCAAACGTCGCACTTGTCATATTTTCTCGCCGTTTGTGGGATATTTCGATGTTTGTCCACTTAACGATTTCATCGACAATTTCCTCTGTGATGAAGAGGTCGAAGCATAATACTGGATCAACAATATTCCTACACATCCTTGTGGGACCCCGGGCAGATCGAACGATATTTATCGCTGATGTCCTGGCTCGTCTCTCCCCTTTTGTCGTAGTCCAACAATGTTTGTTTTTGCCTTTCAGTACCCTCTTGTTCGGTATAATAATCCGCCCGTCAAGTCTTGGTGAAACAGCAACCGTTGGTATCGCCGGAATCTCAGATGATCCACAAGGCGAGGGATCAGTAACTTCATTGGGAAATATGGCACTTACATTTACAGCTTCGGTATTAATTGTGTCCTGGTACCCGTCTTCCACGTCGCTCTGAACGTCATCCTCACTCAAGTGATCCTCCTCCTCACTATCACTATCCTCAGCAACATGCAGCATATCACCATCACCCTCATCGTAAAGCTCATTTACTATGTCATCGTCACCTAAGGATATATTCCGCGCCATGATTTTCAAACCCTAAAACACATAATAAAACTATAAAATACAAATAACTACTAATAAATAGCCTCTCATCAAACTTGATGTGTTCCGACGAAAGTTACACAAAAGATAATCATATGCTCCACGAGCGCAACACTTAGCTAAAGCAGCTAATCCAAAGTACTTACCGATGGTACGCGTCCGCCTCGCTGTTGTACTCGGCGCCGACTGAGATTACCTGTCGTGACAAGTTCGAGAGCGCGCCCGTTAAAAAGAGACAGCGATAAATGTGTTTTGTTTGCGCCTCTGAGGCGCAGATTATCTTTCTAGGGTAAAGAAGTTTTTGTCAAAGTCGTTAAGCTAGCCATTTATAGTTTCTTGGCTTTTGAAATAGTGGCCCTTATCATCTGCACTACACTATTGTTTCTTATCAACCAGCAAGAGAGTCAATTGACAGGTTGTATATTAAAAAAGGTAGCATACCATACGATCTCCTTGATAGTTAGCTGTTGTTTGTTGCTTTTTTCAGTTCGACGTGATATCATTACTTCCGTTGGACTTGCTGTATTTCTACTTCGGCACGCACATGGTGATCCTCCGTTGGCCTAGATTACTGAAGCTGCAGACATTCTGGGAGTTCCACCAGGCTATGGATAGAGTACTGTCATCGCCGTACGTGGTGAGTATTGATCCCAGATTGACATCTTTCACTGAGCTTTTTCCCAATTAAGTCGTAGTTGCCTTTTTAGTCCAAATACGATGCGGTCAAACTTGTACTTGTACTATGTACCGACAAAGGAGATACGTTTGCAACTTTATGGGTAACTTTATATAAAAAGTGTACCCTGCAATTATCTTTATATAAATTTGAATATTTCCAAGCGCAAAACTCGACCGATTCGGAAATTTTCTTTTTCGTAAGTTCCAAAAGTTCCCCAGAATTCCACGTTGTCGAAATTACGAGCATCAGTTAGTAATTAGTAAGTCTATTTTTCTATGTTTCTATACCCGTATTTACTTTGTCGTTTGTCTGTACCATTATCTCAGAAATATCCATTTTTTTCGTAGGTCAGAATCGGCAAAACCCTGTTCTATATCTTCTACCTGATCCACCTCAACGCTTGTGCGTACTACGCTATGAGTGACTACATCGGTCTAGGGTCCAACGGCTGGGTGTACGACAACCAAGGCACGGCCTATATCCGTTGCTTCTATTTCGCGACCAAAACTGCCACCTCTATAGGGAAGAACCCTAAGCCTGAGGATACGAAAGAGTACTTGTACATGACAGCCGCCTGGTTAATGGGAGTTTTTGTGTTCGCGTTGCTTATTGGACAGATCAGGGATATTATTGCTACAGCTACTAGGGCGAGGGTGAGTACTGATAGACATTCATCTTTACTTGAAATAAATAAAGAAATAAGTCTTTTATTATGAATACAGAAAATTACAAGATTTTTTTAACTATACAAATTGTTAGCACTATTTGAATTGTTTGTTGAATTTATGAAGGTTGTTCTATTGTTTTTTTTTATTAACGTCGAGTGTGGATAACTTTGTGGTTAAAGAATTGCTCCCACGATCAAGTTATCCCGGGTTCAAGTCCTGGGTCATTACACTACAGACATTAATCCACTTATCACAAGCAATTATTATGCTGCAATACTAGTAAATCATACAGATTCAGTACGAATATTACGTGACCATCAAGGCAACATAAAAATATATAATAAAAATGTTTTAAAACCGAATATAATATTTTGTCAAAGTAAACAATAAAATATCATTTATTATATAAATCAACATGATACAATTACAACATTATGTCTACATTTTTATAAAGTCAAAATAACAGTCTAAATAAAAATCATCGTGCATAATGAAAATCATGTTTTTGTAGACTGAATACCGTAAAACTCTGGATGGGTGTGCGCGGTACCTGCGCCGACTGAACATGCCCAACACTCTTCAGAGGAGAGTCGCGCTGTGGTTCAACTACACCTGGAGCAAACAACGCTGCTTCGGTACGTTATATACATTATGATGATTTTTTAAAGTGAACCTGGATGGACATATCCGAAACTATGAGGAACGATTTAGAGCTCGATTTCAATGAGCAACTGGATCATTGTAATTTTGATAATAATAATAAATAATAAGTTTCGCTAATAAGGAATGAATTTTGGAAGGAATATGTTAAACTAAAGAAAATATTTCGATTTTAATAAATAATATACTTGTACATTCGCGCCTGTGACTTCCCTAAGAGGTAGACAGAGGTATATTACTGAGTGACCCAGGGCCATCAATGGCTTTCTCAGATATGGCATTACGGTGTCCACATCTTTCCCCGGGGGTGCGCATCGCACCTCATCGGCTTTCTCCTGCTAGGGTGACTGTCGACCCCACTGTGTGACATGGCTCCTGGCTAAGTATCTCTCTCTACCTCAGCCCATATCCTTAATTCATTTATTACGACACCAATAGAAAGAAATATCTGTCTTCTTCTTGTCCTTTCGGTTTAGGCTATCTATACAGCTTTTTGAGAGCGACTGTCATCTAACCTCCTTAACTCTGAAAGCCTGTACCGCGAATCATATAGATAACATTAACTTAGTTCCAAGAAACCCTTCAACCTTATGTATTCTTTGTTTATTTGCAGATGAATCTAAAATCCTGAACTCATTGCCTTTCAACATGAAACGCGACGTAGCGCTCGCCGTGCATATGACGACCTTAAGCAAGGTTAGTTACATGTAAATGTCCACTTACCGTCAACTGGACACATTGTACAGACTTCGTGTTACTATTGAGAATGCCCAATAAACTTAGTAACAGGTAGTTGGTGCAACTAAGCCTTAGTTGCATCAACTACGTGTTACAGTTAAGGTTTCCGTCAAATTTAACAGTAACTGTGACATTAATTCTAATGGTTTGGCTAAATGTGTTCAGTGTTGAGCAGAATGTCCTCGAAGCTAAACGTTCTTGATGTCATATTAACCGCTATATAAAATGCCCTAAGAGCAAAACGTCTACAATTGAAATAGTTAGTTTGCTGGTTTTGGAAGCAAAATGTTATTGCACCAGTGTATTTAGTAGCTCGGTTAAAGTTATCTTTTTTATAAAATTTGACGTTTGAGCGTGGCCGGTTATAGTTAGCGACAGGTTATGACGTGATTTTAACACTTCTTCAACACACTTTAACTGCACTGTTAATGTTAAAGTACGATCGTGCAACCCAGGCTTAATGTCATAAAGTCAGTAACTTTTTCAACTATATCTAATTTTATTTTATTCAAGTACCCTTCTAATTCTATGATTTATTTTATATCGTTGACACTCCAGGTGCAGTTATTCCGCGACTGCTCCGACTCTCTGCTCCGCGACCTGGTGTTACAACTGAGGCCTGTCTCGTTCCTCCCGGGGGACTTAGTGGTGCGAGCGGGCGACGTCGGGCACCAGATGTATATCATTAGCTCTGGAGAGTGCTTCGTATGTACTAACAAGTCACTTTTAAATTTTGCATGATACTTTTTTTTTATACTACGTAGGTGGCAGACAAGCACACGGCCCACCTGATGGAAAGGGGGGGTACCTAGAAGGGGACGCAACTATTGTTGAAATTGCTGCTCGAAATATAATCCTAAAAGTGATTGTGAAATTGGCTGGGTTTGAACCTGAGACGCGACTCCCCGGCGCAGTGACGATTAAGACTAGCGCGTAACCAACGCGCCACCAAGCAAGTTGCGACAAATTCTCAAACACCGGAGCACTTCGCGCTGCGGACGTCACGATCGCCTACGACGAAGGTTAGTGGTGCTACGAGCCTACGAGTTTGCCTACGAACATTGCATCTGCTACGACACTAAACTGATCGGAGTGTAACGGTTGTTGAGTTTGAGTTGTGGGACGGATTGTGTGTACGGGTTGCTTTGTCCCACGCTTTGGGCCACGTGATTGAGGTGTCTTGAATTTTATTGGCAGCCACCTATTATGGCTGGAGTACAGCATTCACCTCCAAATACGCCTAAATCGCAGGTCAATACTCTGGGCCTGACCCAGACCCAATCCGAACCTGATATTAACTCGGCCGTCAAGATTAACGATTATGTAAATGTAAACAGGAATAAGCGGCCACGCCAAGGGAACTCCCCACAAGGTGGGATTGAGTTTGGCCCGCTAGATGCCGACAAGAATAATCTTGATATATCGGGTACCTTGGCTAAGCAGACTACCCTAATGGCTGCATTATTGAACGATATCGCTGAAATTAAAAACCAAAATGGCCAAATTAAGGCGTCCAATGCGCAAATTCGAGCGACTAATGAGGAAATCATGAAGTCAATGTCCTTTATGAACTCGCAATTCGAAAATATGAAAAAAGAGATCGAGGAATTAAGAAAAGATCGCCGGACACAACAAAATTATATTGAGAACATGGAAAAGAAGATACTTGACCTACAATATAAGTCACGCTCGTCTGCGATCGAAATCCGAAACATCCCGCAAGATAATTCCGAGACCTTTGCCAGCCTAATAAAAACGGTGGGTAGAATTGGGGACGTGGTTGGACTGCCTATCCCGGAATCAGATATTCGAGATATTTATCGGCTTCCTGGTAAGTCTACCGGTGCTACCGTTCCGCGCCCGATTATTGCGGAGTTTACGAACGTGCAAACAAAACAGGCAATTATATCTGCTACTCGATCGTTTAATAAAGTAAAAGGGAAGGAAGAAAAATTAAACACCGCACTCGTCGGCATACCGGGCAAGCCCCAGCCGTTCTACATTGCCGAACAGCTCCCCGCTACGACTAAAAAACTGTTTTATCAAGCTCGAGAGTTTGCCAAAAGTAAAGCCTACAAATACTGCTGGATATCCAACGGCAATGTCTTCCTGCGTAAACAAGAAGGAGACAAACAAATTATAATCCATTCGGACAAGTGTCTTCAAGATCTTGGAAACGCAAACATCTGACTATTTTTAGTGTTTTCTGTAGTAATGTATTTAGTCAAAATAATTTTCATTTTCTACTTAATGTATATAAGAGTTTACCAATTTTCACCTCACATTCATACAGCCATACTCCACAAAAAAACACGAAACCCAATACATCATATACACCTTCTTTATGACACACTCACAACGACACATCTAATATCCATAGAGCGATACACCTTTCATTTAGGCTCCAAACATACTCCAACTATTTACATACATATACCTATCCACTTTTTGGATATGCTCCTTAAGCCCAAATGGCTATCATAAATAATATAAATGACGAGCTGGATCAAATAAATTTTAATTCCTTTGCCTGTAGTCCAGATGAATGTTTGAAATATCTCAATATCTCTAACGACAATATTTCCCTGTTACATATAAATATACGTAGTGTGAACAAAAACTTTAGCCAGCTCCAAGTACTACTAAGTTCAACTAAAATTGACTTTGACATTGTTGTTTTAACCGAATGTTGGCTTAGTAAAGCTACTTATCTACCAATATTGGATGGTTATGTATCGCACTCCACAGGTATCAATGCAAATCAAAACGATGGTGTCATCATTTACACGAAACTAAGCCTACATAGCTACGTATGGGAACCGGAGTTCAAGGGTGGAAATTGTCTCGTATGTCAAATAGACAAAAACTGTGCTGTGGTTGCTGTGTACCGTTCTCCATCATTCAATTCAAAGGACAACTTCGACAATTTCATAACTAGCTTGAATAGTGTCTATGACGGCCTGTCTTCATTCCCAAATATCGTCACTGTGGGTGATCTAAATATTGATATTAGACCAGATAACAGGGACGCACGTAGTCTTGACTATTTAACTCTAAATGCTTCTCACGGGCTCATGCCAACCCATCTTTTTCCCACTAGGTTAGAACGTTGTACGGACCACATACTGCTAAAGTCTAATCTTTCATCAACTACCCTTGTTTTGAATACGTTTATAACAGATCATAAAGCCGTCCTTCTTAATATTGCAAAAGCCAACCCCCAACAGAAAACCTGTTACTACAACACTTGCATAAATCACGAAGCTGTTATGTTGGAACTAGAAAAGGTCGATTTTGCTAGTATATACCAAATAGATGACGTTAATGCATGCATGAATGAATTCATAAACATAATTAAATCAGCCATATCAAAACACTCACAGATAATAAAAATTCCTAGGAAAAAAAGAATTATTAAACCATGGATAACACCTGGCTTGCTAAAATGTATACAAAATCGAGACAAAATGCACATGAACTCAAAAAAGGCACCAGACAACCTGATTCTTAAAATTACCTACGTTCGGTATCGAAATTTTTGCAATGATTTACTAAAAAAATTAAAAATCTCGTATGAGCAGAGCGAACTAGAAAAAGCTAGTAAGAACCCGAAAAAATTATGGAAAACAATAAAACAAATAACTAACACATGCAAAACGCATGTCAGTCCTTCTGAGCTGTTGGAAATACGGGATAATCCGAAATCCTCCGTTAACGAAATATGTCACTTTTTTAGTACGATGGGGGAAAACCTGGCAGCGAACATTATTACACAGAATCTAGTTCCGTCGTCCACAGCTAGTAGTAAGGCCCTCCTTATCGGGAGCACCTCTCAACACTCCCCATTAAATTCTCCTGCCATCCTGGACGTCGACGAAGCCGAGGTAGAATCAATTATCCTTCAATTACGAAATGACTGTGCAGTGGGTTGGGATGGAATACCTTCTTCTATTCTAAAAAGCTGCCGGCATGTATTGCTTCAACCACTAACTTACCTGTGCAACCGTTGCCTACAGACTGGAGTTTTTCCCAATGCCCTGAAAAGGGCAATCGTTCACCCTATTTACAAGGGAGGGAGTAGAAACTGCATCAATAATTACAGACCAATATCTGTTCTGCCAGCGCTATCGAAAATTCTCGAGAAAATTGTCAATAAGTGCCTATGGAGCTTTCTTAACAAAAACCAGATCATTGCTTCTAACCAGTATGGGTTCCGAACTGGGCTGTCTACAGAGGATGCTGTACTGGATCTCACGCAAACTGTTGCTAAATGTTTGGATCAAAAGATAAAATGCCTAGGTATTTTTCTAGACCTTTCTAAGGCATTTGACACAGTTTCTATTCCCTTACTTACCTCTAAATTGGAGCTTCTCGGTGTACGTGGCATATTACTAGATATTTTTAAAGATTACCTTAGAAATCGCACTCAATGCGTCAAAATTGATGCGTACCTTAGCGACGAGAAATCGGTGTCATATGGTGTTCCCCAAGGGAGTATCCTGGGTCCAACATTGTTCCTTATTTACGTCAACGATCTGTGCAGAATGAGTCACCCAGACTGTAATATATATGCGTATGCAGATGACACTGCTATTCTCGTGCAGGGACTTACGTGGGATATAGTCAAGACAAAAGCGGAAACTGTTCTGGATGTAGTAATGAAATGGCTCAACTCAAATCTACTTACACTTAACCTACAAAAAACCACCTACATTCCTTTTGCAATACGTCGTAACACCGCACCGTCTTATACTTTTAATTTAACTGCTCACACATGCTCAAACACCATAGGACCATGTACATGCCCTGTACTCACTAGAACTGACAGCGTAAAGTATTTGGGAGTGCAGATAGACGACGGTTTACGGTGGGACAAACAAATCGATGCCCTCACTACCAGAACGTTGCGCCTGATACACATTTTCAAGTCTCTTAGACAGTCGGCTAATGCTGACACTCTGAAAACCGTGTATTACGCTCTATGCCAATCGGTCATTGGCTACTGTATCGCTGTTTGGGGCGGTGCAGCAAAGACAATCCTCCTGAGAGTTGAGAGAGCACAGAGAGCGATTCTAAAGGTCATGATGAAAAAGCCCTATAGATACCCAACTACAGAACTCTACTCTGATTGCAAAGTCCTTTCTGTTCGTCAACTCTTTGTGCTTAAATCGATTCTTAGAAAACACACCAGTCTTCCTAAGTCCAACCCAAACAAGCGAAAATGTTTTATCCCGGGTACTCAGCACAAAACTTCCTTCGCAAAACGACAGTTTTATACCCTAAGTGGACACATTTACAAAAAAGTTCACAAACATCTAAAAATCATAGATTTAAACTCACACACATTAAAACAAACAGTGACAGAATGGCTACTACAGAAAGACTACACATACACGGAATCTTTACTCACTTACATCGCCTAAATGTAAAACGCACACTTATAAATATATTCACACATACACCCGCGCACATTCACCCTCATATTCACACACACATTCACCCTCCTATTTTCCCACACACAAACCCACAACAAACACAACCACATCACACCACTACACATTCCCTCCACACTACTCGTACACGCACAACTATTATTATTGCCATCAAGTTTAAACGGTAGATCGACATTGTCCACTGTTGTATATAAATAGTGAATTTATAAGCTGGACACTGTCTCTTAAAATACAGGTCAGCCTAGTTTAAGAGGCAGGGTAATATAATTGTGCACTACTATAATTGTGTAAATTTGAAACAAAAAAAAAAAAAAAAAAAAAAAAAAAAAAGCGGCCACCGTGGCCTATGAACGTGTGCAACACTAAGGGTGTCACACACGCGCTGCCCACCCTGAAGGGAAAGGGGGAGAGCTGGGAAGGGGTGGGGAGGCTAGGAAGGGGAGGGGAAGGAGGGGTATAGTGAGCTCTGGCTACCCTACTTACCGGCGGGAACACAACACGATGGTTATTATGACCGCGGTCTTCTGTAGGGCGGAGGTACTTCCCCAGTTTGACAGCTCATTTCGGACGGGAGATACCGTCGTGTCCTACCTCCGTTTTTTATACCACTTATAGTCAGGTGACAGCCTCCGTGGCGTAGCGGTTAGTGCACGTGACTGTTACGCACGGGGCACGGGTTCGATCCCCGCTCAGTGCAAAAAGTTGTATGCATGAATATGGCTGTTTGCACTGGTCTGGTCGTGCCTCGGAGAGCACGTTAAGCTGTCGGTCCCGGTTACCATACAAACATCTATGGCAGTCGTTACGGGTAGTTTAGTTGGAGCCCTCAAAAATTCAACCAGTCTAGCTTGGAACTTCGATATCGCCATTGGTCATTGGACCATTGGTTGTGGAGGTCATATGGCAGTCGCTTCGCGGTAAATATGGAAGTTCGGCCGCATCACAGTTGGACTGGAAAGCCGACCCCAACTTTTTTGGGAAAAGGTCATTCTCCTAAGATATTCTAGTCAGCTTGTAACCACGGCTAGAGCAACCTAGCTGAAATGTCAAGCAAATCAAAAAGTAAATTATTCTGTTTATCATAATGATCGCGTTAATATCCGAGTTTCGCTAACCATACTTATAATTCATCATATTTTCTTTGGCCCTGGGTTCGCTTACTGAAGGAATAGGTACTACTTTCAAGTTGTTTTATTTTGAGTTTACGACAGGAAATGGGATCCGATCTCCCAACTTCGAAGAAATAACTTGCGTCAGTCTCGTTCGTAGTTTCATAGGTGCTCACTGGCAAACACCGGTTGTCCTATTGACGAGGATGTGATCTACTTAGCTCCTTCTTCGACAGCGCTTGAGACCAATAGAAGATATAATTTAAACAACTACAGCCTGCATTTGATTTAAAATATTACAGACGAACAGATAAAATACTTAGATTATTAAAACGAACCTATAAGTATTTTGCATACAACACTAGCGCGTTACAAAATAGAACAACGCCATCTAGCGAGCATTATTAGAAAAGAATCGTTTTGGGATCGAAAGGCTTAAGTATACAACCTACTATCACTACTGTACATCTATAATATTATTGTTATGATTATGTATATACCTACTTATTAAATAAAGGTCCACTTTAACATAATAATTATAAGTACATATACAGGGTGAATTTCAAATTCTTTTCAAAAGGGATTGGATGGCCAAATCCAAAACTATTAGGAATAGCAATTCACCTAATTATTACAACACTATCTACCGTCTTGTATATGTCATAACCAGTACTATATACAAAAACTTGTAGTAAAAAAATAGTCAATCTATTTTATATTACAATTGTTCCTAATTTGTGTTGTACCTAGTTGTAAGTTTTTCTGGAAGAATAGAATATTATTCCGAACAATTGAGCTGTTCGGAATAAGTCTGTGATCAAAATATTTGTTACCAAAATGAATATAAAATCACACGTATCTGATGTTGTTTCTCAGGTAATGTCACAGGATGAAAACGAAGTGTTGGCTACGTTACGAGAAGGCTCTGTCTTCGGTGAAATCAGTTTACTGGGCATAGACGGACTTCGACGACGAACAGCGACTGTCAGGTACTATTTACTGTATATTATGTTTATATATATTGAGAGGAGGTAGGACACGACGTTATATTGGTCCCAATCGAGCAGTCCGACTGGGGAAGTACCCCAACCCTACAGAATATCGCTGTTTAATAACCTTGTGTTGTGTTTACGGTGGTGAGTAGGGTAGCCAGAGCTCACTAGAGAGGTTTTGTGTTGTCAGTGAGAAAGCCAAAGGCCTATCCTACATATTTTGCCCTGACGACACAGAATGTCTCTGTTCTTACAGGGATTGCGGCACGAGTTACTCCTCTGGTGTTACACTCGCCCATAGGCCACGGTAACCACTTACCATCTGGTGGGCCGCGTGCTTGTCTGCGACCTAAGTTGTATAAAAAAAATATAAACATTAGTGAATTAACGATTCCGACTTCGTCCGTGGCTTACTTCGAACCCTCGTACCATTTTATTAATTTTTAAATAATGAATACAAATCTGCCGGATTTGTTGACATTTTATTATTATTGTTCCGCTCTCTTAAGTAGCAGTGTGATGATAGATCGATAGATATATAGAGCCATAATGTTCCTTGATAAACTGGCTATTCTAAAAAGGATTTTTCAACTTGATCCAGTAAATTCTGAGATTATTTGAACCAAACAAGCAAACAAACTTATCAGCTTGATACTCGTAATATGTACTGAAATTTTCTGAAGTAATCTGACTGACTGACTGACTGTCCAAATCAAATTTAGATCGGAAAAAGTGAATGCTTCGACTGGATTTGAGCCCGCGATCTTTCCCTTATAAGGGCGGAAGCTCAAACCACAACAAAGATGGTTTTTTAGGAGAATTTCGTATGTTTAGACGTGGCTTCGCGGCTTATTGGTCAGAGAGTTTCCCCTGTAAGGGAAAGGTCGCGGGTCTACATTTGAAGCTTTATAATAGTTACAAAATTTGTACAAAAGTTAGTTATTGATATAATAACATACGTTGCACCATATTTAAAATTACAATTTGCATTGGCACCCAACATGAGATTAATATTTAGTCCCACGTTGGGTGCCAAATTACAAAATAAATTGTATTACACAACATAACATAACATAAACTTACGCCTGTATCTCTGAAGGGGTAGGCAGAGGTGCTAGCACCCACATTTCGCCAGCTTATGTTTAGGTCCCAATGTAATAGGTGCCGAGCCTATTGCCATTAACCGGGCACTTATAAACCTGCGATAAATACACACATAACTTTGAAAAACATCGAAAAGTCATTGGTGTGTGCCATGGTAAACCTGGAATCGAACCCGAGACCTCGTCTCAGCAGTCCATTACCCATACCACTAGGCTACCGCGGTCATGTTAATTGTATTATTATTCTTGTTATTGACTATCTTCATACTATACTCAATTTGTACATCCTAGTGTAAACAGAGAAGTATTAACACCCACATTTTGCCAACGATGTTCAAGTGTCACGTAATAATCACCCAGAGTCTATTGCCATCTACCAGACTTCACTGTAAATTTGAAATGTTCTTTGAGACAAACCCACTTGTAGCCTAATTTGTTCCCCGATTACGTTAAAACCATTAAGCAAGTAAATTTCACTTACTACAGATCTCGCGGCTACTCCAGCCTCTTCGCTCTATCGAAGAACGACCTGGATGCTGCTTTGAAGCATCACAAAGAAGCTGCCCAAATCCTCCGCATCCGCGCGGATCAGATAATCCGCGAAAACGCCGCCAGATCCGCAAAACAACGTCTTAAGACCGAGGCCAAGCGACTGAGCATACAAGAAGACAGTAGTTCTACTGTGAGAAGAAGACGGTCTTCTGCGTCTAGTGGCAGTATGACTGTGGAGGGAAGACGGCAGAGGTCGGCCAGTGCGTTATCGAAAAGAAGGCTGTCAGCAGTTTCTGAGATCAATCAGGTATTTTGAAATTGGTTTTTTCTTTCTCTTTTCACAACAATATACAATATATTATCATTCTTTGTAAATCTATTTTTTGTTAGGTATTTAAACAATCTTGATGAAGTCTTTTTATACGAACACATTTTAAAATAATTTACCTCCGGTTTTAGTCACGTTTGCACTAAGTTCATAAACGAAACAAAAGGTTAAATTAATTATTAAAAGACAATTATCAGGAATTATCAGGATTTTAAACCTTTTAACTTTAGTCTCCTTTAGGAGAAGAAGCAGTAATTCAAAATCTGGTGTAGCAAAATGCAATTTTACTGCTAGTCTCACTGCAAAATGCAATGAGATCGTCTTGGGTCCCGGAGATTTTGTTGGGGCCCATATACCAGGGTATATATAACCAAGCTTTATTATGTCATAGATTGTAGGTTGACTGTTCTGACCTTGTAAACAGGTACCAATATGTTTGTAGAATAGAATAGAATGATCAATATACAGGGTGTAATAAAAAAAATGCGTTGCCGTAATTTTTCTTAGTGCCAATATGTACCATGAGTACTACCAGGGGCCTTCGGCTTCGGGAGCGTTCCCCTTACACCCTGTATAGGATTGACATATAGGTACGTTCATGTCTCTCATAAACATCAAAATACATTGGCCGTTCTATTCTACTCTACAAAGGAATTACCACTTCTCTAGGACTACTGATAAGTTCGGTTTCTAGCGGTTTTCTAATTTCTGCAATATTCTTCCAGCCAGCCTGTCCACCTCCCCGAAGTGAGGTTCGAACACCAGTACCCAAGATCGTATTATCTGGCGATTGAACCACAGACCATACGCCACAAGTGAAATCTAGTATACGAGAAAATATTGTAATATAGTTAAATGTATTAAATGATTGCATTTATTATAACGTGTTTGTTAATTTACCCGACTGCGGCGAAAGGAGCGCTATTTATTTCTTTTGTAATAGCTGACTAACAATCCACAGATGATATGAAAACATTTTTTTTTCCAAAATTGCTAGTATTGCGGTTAACCCCTCCATCTAGCTAAATTGCTTAGTTCAATTCTATTACCTAATATGCTTATTGGCACCGATCATGGACCTAAGTAGCTAGATAAACAAGGCCTACCTAATCTATGATTGGTAGATTTGAGCTCGTTCACAACAGTTGCTCCCCGTGCTACTCTCAAAGTACAGTCCAAAAACGCGTACCGCGCGTATAGAGTGCATTTGGGGCACATTTTGGGTTCACAACTTTGGCCTCATTCTATACAGTAATATATTAACTACCCAACTTTTGAAGAGACTTGACGAGACTATGAATTTCAAGAATATTTCATTTTCTTTTTAAGGGAGGTGCGTAAAATATTATTTATTTGTCGAAATATCAATGAAATAATTAATACGAAAGTACACAGAGTACATCCGTGATTATGTCGTGTCGAATATCCCACCCTGTATCGCTCCCGGCGCAAAGGTGCCCATGATGCTGGCCGCGTCGCCTCGTTGAATCGCAATAGCCGCATATGGGTTAGCGAACGAAACCCGGTTATTAACGCGATCAAATGGTAAATACTTAACAATTATTTACCTTTTGATTAGCTAGCGTTTCGGCCATTTCTTATATTTACTATATGATCGCGTTAATACACAGGTTTCACTAAACCATGAATACAATTTTATTGCAATTCAAATATTTGCATCGTTACAACACATTTCTTTTGTTATCGTAACTGGGTCGTGAATTTTAGCGCTTACAATAACTAAAGTTACCACGATCTAGACTTATTTTTCTATTACAACTTCACTCGAAACATACCGTGCGTACAAAACAAATTACAAGTCAGAACTAAAATTGGTAGAATTCTTCGTATTTTTTTGTGAAACCGCATTGCATGCGGATTACTCCATTATTAATGATAGGACTAGCTGAACTAGCTCACTGTAATTAACTATTCTCTGCGACTAAATTCGTATTTTTCACTTCTGCGAGTTAATCATTAAGTTAAACGCTGACTTCCTTGACAAACTGATTAACGTTATTATACCAATATACCAAGTTTGCGTGCATCGAGGGTTGTGACAAGAAAATAGTCCACTAAGTAATAATGATCGCTTGATACACCAAATTGAACTGTATGCTGTTGAAATAAAGCGTGATTGAAGTGAATGAAGACCTGGTAAAAACTTAATAGAAAGTTACTACAGTTGGTGCAGTTCATCAGTATTGCTTTACTCATAATTTAATGTAACTTTTATTTCCATTAGTGAGAATTAACGATTAGAGATAAGATTTTGAAAAGTACTTATCGTAAATATAACCAACTTATTTAATCATTTCTTTTATCCAATACGGGGTCCTACTTTTGAGTATTTTAAACACCCAGTTGGTGATATTACCCACCGTTTAAATATCCCTGCTTCTAACATGGGACAGAGGTCTTTCCTCTGCCGCACCATGAAGTCTTGGCATTGAATTATAATTTAACATTTGCAATAAAATTTATATTTTGACATTTTTAACTGAAATAATTATTTTTTGACATTATTTTTATCTAATTATAAATCTGACATAAATATTTGAATAATTGGTATTTTATGTTATTTCTTATGATGTGACGTTTAATGAATCGATTGAAAATGATTAGTAGGTATATGTACTGTTACTATTTTTATTATTTTTATAATTTTTAATTAATAATATTGTATACTTAAGAATCATTATTAGTTTTGAAGCATGATGTATTGTAAATCCAATTATTATTATTATGTTACTACTCTGTCGCATTGAGCAATCCCTGTAATGGCACAGTATGTATGAATGAAAATAAATAAATAACGGTATAAACAGATAAATAATTATCGGAGGTAGGACACGACGGTATCTCCCGTCCGAAATGAGCTGTCCAACTGGGGAAGTACCTCCGCCCTACAGAAGACCGCGGTTATAATAACCATCGTGTTGTGTTCCCGCCGGTAAGTAGGGTAGCCAGAGCTCACTATACCCCTCATTCCCCTCCCCTTCCTAGCCTCCCCACCTCTTCCCAGCTCTCCCCCTTTCCCTTCAGGGTGGGCAGCGCGTGTGTGACACCCTTAGTGTTGCACACGTTCATAGGCCAAGGTGGCCGCTTTCCATCAGGTGGGCCGTGTGCTTGTCTGCCACCTACTAAGTAAAAAAAAAAATGTCAATTCCTTACCGGCGCACGTGTTCCCTGCTTCCTGCAGTCTCGGGTCCATTAAGCGGGTCGTGAAAAAGCATCTGATGAGGCCATCAAGCCGAGCGCCACCATTGTAGCACTGTACGTGTTTGCAATAGTGACCCTCTTTTATGAGACTTTGCCTTCAGCTTAACATCGGGCGAGGTATGTCAAATACGTGCCATAAATTAAAAAAATATATGATATTAGTAAGACAGGAATCTCTTTACGTTCCAAGAAGGCCTTCAATGACTACCTTATGCTCGCCAACTGATGACCCTAGATAGACGGCCGTGCTGTTGTCGTGTTTGGTCGGTTTGAGTTCTACATAACCACCCTCACTAACTCCGGCGAGGGGCTATTCGTGCGGATTTCTGCTCGAAAAAATAAAGAAACTTCTTAAAGTAATAACTTATACTGTATGTATTTATTATAAGAAAAGGCGCGCGCTCACTGAAATCTTAAATATGTGACCCTGCATTTCTCACCTTTCCTTTTCACTATAAATTTTACCAGTAAAAGCGATATCATTTCCTTTTTAACCTTTCCCTTTTGTCCAACTTATTATATTGGCTGGAAAACGAGAAGACTTTACATTTAATTAACAGCTGTTACATTACTTTTTTAAGATAATGTACCTAAAACGTACCTACATATTAAACTACCCCAGATTTGAACATTATCTAAATCCTATTCTTGCACTCTCATGGAATAAAAGAAATTCAGTATCAAGGTTTCGATGTCACGCGATCGATCTTTATTCTCAAAGCTCCACACGACACAACAGTGGGTTCACAGATAATTTCGATTAACCGTAGTTCCTTCGCATAATTGATTGCTGAAAAACCGACACCACATCTCGATAACACGATTGGTTATCGATTTTTCAGTCTAGTTGTAGAGTTATATAATTTACCTAAATTTTCTTTGTGTGTACAAAGTTTTCCATGTACCTATGTGGATATGTTCATGCATATATCAACGTTTTGCAGTAGTGGAAGGTGCTGCTGAATTTTCGTGTAGAATTTGTAAAATCTAACGATATACATACACACTTACATAATGATCTGATTGATAATTCCTGTCCGTACCTGATCACGATTTCAGAGTTCAAAGTTCTGACAGCATTGATTCTCTGTATATTTCATAACCCAAAAAGTGGACTTCATCCGCCTCTGACAGCTTCTGTAGTATTCGCTGATAGCCATAACTATTCCTCAAAAATAAAGAAGACTAAGTACCTACTATTCTTTTCAAATGAGAAGATAAGAAATTTCACTTTATACTCATCAAAATTGTACACCTTACAACAAAATTTCCATGTCGGATAGGTTCATACGTGTATTATAAAGAGTGACAACGACTTAATATTTATATTCTTTATAGAATATAATAGAATAGAATATTTACTTTCATAAGATATATAACATATTTTTTAATAATTATAATGATAGCTTGCCTTATTAATAAATAGAACTGAAGTCAACTAAGGGAATTCAAATTCTCATTATGACAGTTATCAACTCATTTGAAACGTATAGTATTACTACAACTTCCATTGTTCAAATTATACCATGAAAAGTTTACTAGTCAAACGTGGTATGTAGCTATGTACGGTAGTAATAACAGTAAGTAAACAAACAATAAAAAAGTCGTTAACATTAAATCTATCAACATACAAAGTTGATGGAATATCTATACTAATATTATAAAGCTGAAGAGTTTGTTTGTTTGTTTGTTTGAACGCGCTAATCTCAGGGACTACTAATTGGAATTGGAAAATTCTTTTAGTGTTGGATAGTCCATTTCTTGAGGAAGGCTATAGGCTATATAACATCACGCTACGACCAACAGGTGCTTAGCAGCGAGGGTGAAACCGCGGGGAACAGCTAGTAGATATATAACTGTATGACGCAGAATTCTATTTGCCTAAGCAAAAAGTTTCACGTGAATTACCGACGGTAACAGATTACTGCCTTCATTATCGATGTTGCGTGTCCTTTCTCATTTCTTTATTGAAATAAACACGTAGCGAGCTAACTCGCAATGTTACAAAAAGTAAACAAAGACCTCATTTTAGGGAACTTCATAAATTACCTCACGGTTCATAGCTTTACCTAACCGTTATAGGAGTTAAAAGGTTTCGAAGAAAAGTTAGGCATTAATTTTGTTTATGATACCTACTCAGACTAAAAGAATAACATAGACGGAAGGCATAGAACTAGGGAAAGAAATCGCCAAAAATAATAAAACACGAATATATCATTTCGCTCGCACTTATGCGTTATGCGCGGGGAAGACATAGAGTACAAGCAGTACAGTATCTACTTTAGTATTATTTTAGTGCGCTAATTCTATGCGTTCTATTAATGCTATTCTTTTAATTTTTTCATTTATCACAAGCAAGCACCTTCTAGGATTTTGAGCTTTTTATTTCACAAATTTAAAAATTAAAAAAACATAGTATATCTTTGTTAAATATTATAATAGTAATATTCATGTACCTATGATAGTTTCGTAAAACGCAAATCACAATTTGAAATGAAATCACTATTAACGGATTCGATCGCGATTTATTTGGTACATAATATTGAATTTGAGTCCGTCCGTTTCGGCTACTTTTCAGCAAAAAGTGGTTTCATTTATATTCACGTACCCGTACAAATAAATTCAGTATGATATGAACCTGCTACTACGACGTAGCATGCTAACGCTCTAGTAACTGCTACGCCGCGCCGGACGGAATTCTGTCAGACTATCGGAGATTACCGAAATGAAAACGTCTTTTAATCTGTTAAAGATATAATTAAAATCATTTTTTTTTATGTTATCATAATATAATTTGACTTTTATAACTTTAACCATCATTATTAATTAATAATAATAATTATTAATATTATTAATATTAATAATAATTATACACTTTGCTTGCCTTGTTTAGCGTTACAAAAGCAAATATTTCGTTATTCTGGATAAACAAACTGAATCATGTGCCGTATCGTGTGATATAAAACAACCCTTTGATCAGGGGAGTTGAGCCCGATCAACTAGTGGCGGTGCTCAGTCGGCAACCAACTCTGACTGGCTCAGGTTCACCCCAGACTCGTGTATTAAGTTCGTTGAAAATACCGTTCAATGATAGACTTTCGATTTGATGTGTTCGGAGTTTAAAAATTTAAGGTAAAGTTTTTTTTGAGTTGCCATTTACATATTTTTTTGTAGTGACAATACTTGTTTAATATTGTCTTGTGTTAGTATTTTGTGTTATTAGAAAATATATGGGGGGAAGGTGGGTCGCTCGATAGTGGTTCTGAAGATACCTCGTGTAGAGGCGAAACACGTCGAGGTTTGTTCTTCAAACTTGCGGAATATTGCACATACGATGTCATATCTTCTCGGGTAAGAAGACTTTTTACTTGCTTTGAGGGGGGTGATTTGGGTCCTATCTATGATGGGTTTTTAAACCATGGGTGAGTGGTATGAAGTTACGCCTTCGGGGTCAAGTCAACCTCACAAGTAAATCTGTGCATGATGATTAACGGACTCCGGGCTCCAAAGTGTAAATCTCAGAAGCAACCGGGAGCAAAGCTAAGATGATGTTGATCTTGCTAACATCATTATCTATACTTTTTATTATAAAAAGGTAATTTAATAGAGGTAAAATTTGTTAGTTTATGAGTTGATGCTGTTGTAGGGGGTAATTAATATCTGTATCTACGATATCTGCGGGAGAGGAGCCTGCCTGCCGAAATATCAATAAATTCGGTTGTTTTCCATACATTATTTGAAAACGATTAAATTACGGGTATATTTATCGGTCAAAGAATCAGCTAGTTCATTATAAACTTGCTTTAAAACAGAATAAAATGACAAATCATATCAAATTACGTTAGTTACTGTGCGATGTAGACAGAATTTGGCAGAGACGGGAAGACAATTTATAAGCTTATAAGTGTTTTATTTTACAATATTATACTTTAATAGGTAGGTACTATTTATATGTTTATGTTTAAAAGCTTAAACGAACAAGCGAATGCAATCGTGTAAGTAAATAGACCTGGCTAACTAGCTATTTTGCCAAAATTGGGTTTGTGTAGTTAGGTAATAACAGTGCATAGTTAGACGAGCTGGGGCCAGCGGTTTTGCTCGCGTGTTATTTGATTCCGTCGCCACAGGAACCTATCCACGGATTAAAAAGTAGTATTTTTACTAACCAGATAATAATAAAATTATATTCTGCTACTGAACACCAATACCGATGAGGCCGTCAAGCTGAGCGCCACCACTGTAGCACTGAATGTGTTTGCAATGGTGACCCTCTTTCATGAGAGTTTGCCTTCAGCTTAACATCAGGCGAGGTGAAGTCAAATTGAAGTGCCATTAATAAAAAAATAAAAAATAAACCGGTTGACGGTTGCAGCCTGAACTTAAATTAAAGCCTGAATACCGTCACTTCGTACTCCTTTACACAAAACCTAGGCGTTAGAAAGTGACACAGTACAGTGAACTCCAAAAGTTCCTGGAAAATTTGAAACTAAAATTGTATGAAATCATCTTCGTCAATATGATTTACTTGTGTGCGTGGTGGGCGTCATTTGCGGTTAGACAAACTATTATTTTAATTAATTGTTGCATGACCTCATTACGAAGTTTATACATTTTATCATTATATAACCCCTTGCAAAATACAATCAGGGGCGCTATCACCATCTCTTAAAATTAATGTTATTTCAATCTTACTTTACTTAAAAATGTGATTCGGACTCGGGCCGTCATCGTCCATCGATATTTGGGATATATTGTTAAAGAATTGTAAAATTTAACAAATAAAACGAATACTAAGAACTATCGGATATACACTTTTTCCAATTTTAAAACAATAGAAAACTACTATTAGCCAATTATTGATTACTTAATAATGTTGTCTCATTCATAACAAAATAAAACATAAAATTTGGATTTGTCATTCTTAAAAAAATGCAAAAATGTTAATACTGAAAATTGAGTTTCCTCCAATTTCTTCAGACAAAACGGCAATTTCGTATGTCAAAGCAAAGCAAAGTTGACAAGACCTATTATTACCTACAAAACCAAATTACACGCCCTATAACATTACTTGTCCTATGCTAACGGTATTGTTTGCTTGCGTTCTAAACCCAATAGCGAACCTATCTACAATCTACGAAAGATAATATCTAGTTCGATCCGCTACAGTTCACCGGCGAACGTCGTAAAGCAGTTTACAATCAAAATAATCTCTAATTTCATTATTTTTGTGGTCGTAAAAACCGCCATAGCGTTAAGGGTTGCGTGCTTCACGATCAAGAATTACATAGAGATAATAGTTGGATTGCGATATGTAATAATAATGTATCATATAACCCTTTCGTATAACCAATTTTGGCAAACCTCATTTGAAATGGCACCTATTAACATTTAGGATACTTCGTTGGTTCTGTTACAATATTCAGGCTTGTGGATCTTAGGTCGCAGAATGACCTCCGTCTACCATGAGCGCGGGCCTGGGAGTGACGGGTGGAGCCACCTGTCACCCTAGCAGAAACAGGCCGCGGCGAGGCCGTGTGCGTGACTCCATCCCGGGGACTAGACAGGGACGCTGTCACACCCGCAGGTGGTCATCTCGAAAGAGAGGACCCCGGGTCCGCCGGGGTGCGAATAATATACAAATAAGGACTCTGGCAAATAAAGACCCAAAGACGGCGTGCGTTTTAGTCGAGTCGAGTCTGATCACCTATCTAACCAGCTCCGGTGGGACTGGTATGCGTGGGGATTTCACACAAAAAAATAGGCTTGTGTGTCTTAGTTACTATCGATTTCAGGTCCAAGAACTTTGTCATTGTCATTGTCAGTAGGAACTCTCAACATCTAGCACCTGAAGTTTGCCTGATAAACGGCAAACTCCCAATTAACGTGGAGCCTTTCTCATATTTGGTGAAATATCGTTGTATTGTGAACAGAACCCCCATTCTATTAATAGCTAACCATAGTCAAACCACTGAAATTACAAAATATGGCATACGGGTGACCTAAATTCTACTTTGCTGGGAACTATTATCTTTATATTTACCTACATAGATATTGCAAAATTTTAACGCTGTATTTTCCAACTTCCAACCCTTTCAAAATATAATTATCGTTATTGTATGTCACTGGGTAAACATTTAGTATCCTTGCATACGGTTCCCCTGCATTATGATAAGGCATGTCGTGAGCCCAAGCTTGCATGAATAATTTTCACGATAATGAGCGAGAACTGATGCCAAAGTTACGACAACCCGTCCTGTTACGTAATTATTTACGAGTTAACCTTACATAAATAATAAATTGTGACGGATCTATTACGTATCAATAGTATTAATGGGAAGTAAATCTTCGAGGTTTTATAATCCGTATCTAATATATTAAGCGAATAATGTAAGACGTGTGATAAAAAGGGGAAAGTTCTGATGAAAAATGTGATATCCTGTGAAAATACTGCTGATACTTTTCTTTTAAAATATTTTTTTCTTGAATTTTTTACGTAATTATAGATTAATTCACGAGTTAAGAGGCTTAAATGCTCAAAAGGTGAAAAGATAGCGCAAAAACGAGTATAAAACGTGCAGTACTCGTTTTTAGACTGTCTTTTGAGGATAGCATGGGTAGCTACGGTGGTGAACGAGCACTAATCTATTAACTTCGTTTCGACTTAGGTCCAAATTTCGAGCGCATGATTTTAGTAGATATGTAGTGCAGATACTTAGCTGTCTTCACGCTTTCAGACAGGGCATTCTTTTGGAGATGTGCCAATACAATCCGATAAAATAATATTTATGATTCCACCTAGAAGATCTACTGGATACACAGAGAAACCTTCATTCTATTCATTTCTAATTCATTTCTAGTTCATGAATTGTTCGTAATATTTACGTTGAATTCCAACATAAGCAACCAGCGTTATTTGCATGATTGAGTAACGAATATTAAAACGAATCCGAAAATTACCAAGTAGTTACGTAACTAATCAAAAGTACCTACTGAAACTTCAAGCATGTTTTACTTCTGCACATTAAATTACAGGTTTACTTATCCAACTATGAAAGAAGTTCTTCGATTAAGCATTTTAGTTTCGTAAAATTCGTTTGCATTAGTTTATTTTTATAGGTAATTGGGAGACGTCACGCTAATTCGCTTTAAAAAGGCGAAATACTGTATTACTGCTAAGGTAAATAAACGATACACCTCTACCCAGGTGAATAAGAACTTGCAAAATGGACGATTTTCGTAAGTAGATCCTCTTTCGTTTTATTATACTTAATAGGTAGAAAACGGAGGAGATCTATACCTAGATGAACAATCCGTGGACGGGGCACATAATAAAAAAATCAGATTCCCGTTGGAGCCGGAAGGTCCTAGAATAGAGACCACGCATTGGTAGATGAGGCGGCCCCGCAAAGTGGACGGTACCGGCCCGCAAGATCGCGGGTACACATTGAATGCAGACCGCCTCCAACCGGTCAGCACTATGTTCAGCAGTGGACGTCCTATGGCTGAAATAATGATGAGGTACGAGCTCATACATCATTTGATTGTAAGGCTTTAGAGATACATCAACTAGAGGTGACATTCTACCATTGTTTCATGCAGGAGATAAGTATGACAATCAATAAAAGGGCAGGGAGATTTTGACCGATATTTTATTCACTTTGCTCGATCATTAACCTGGTGCGAGTTCAATAAAACGTTAAAATTACTTCACCATCGCATTAATTAAGTGAATGTCAAAGTAAAAAAGGTTATAGTTGGCGCTGATCCAAGCTTGTAAATCAACGTTTTACTTTGAGATATTGTTCCAGTAAATTTCTACGAAAAAATGAGAAAAATGATGAAACTACGTGATAGACATGCACGCGAGTACAAAACCAGCATTTTACCTTTTTAAACAAAATCGATAACGAAATTTTAAACTTGTAATAAAGCTTGATTTCACTTCTGAGGCTAACTAAAAGCCTCTAAAAAAATAATAAAGAATAAAAAAAACCACTGAGGTTGCAACAGTAAAAAACATTCACAAATGGCGCTAACGTAGTTTAGTTTCCATTGATCTAAGTTCCAATCACTGTAACTTTTATTTGATTTGATTCATAATTTACGACTAAATTCAAGATCGGAAAAAGAAAGATAGGGATGTCTAAAACCTACATTGGTGAATATCGAGTATAATAAAAACTAATATTAATGTTTTCAAAGCATACCCAATAATATCGGTAATGGCAATGATGACATTGAAAGGAGATGGGGCGATAAGCAGAGAGAAATAGTCGCTCATCACGGAAGCGATACCCACTGCGATAGCTTTGAGGGTGGCTCCGAAAAACGCTGAACTATTAAAGTTCATAATATCTCGCGTTTAAAAATAACATAACATAAACTCATGCCTATATCCCCGAAGGGGCAGGCAGAGGTGCTAGCACCCACATTTCGCCGATTCATGTTTAAGTCCTAATGGCGAGCCTATTGCCATTAACCGGGCACTTCTAAACCTGCGGTAAATACACACATAACTTCGAAAAGCATTGAAAAGTCATTAGTGTGTGCCATGGTAAAACCTGGGATCGAACCCGAGACCTCGTCTCAGCAGTCCATTACCCATACCAGTAGGCTACCGCGGTTAGCGCGGGTTTGAAATATCAATGTGGTATAAAAGTGTTTAAACTGGATAAAATCAATATTAAAGACTTGAATCAGGGCCCAGACACATGGGTGATATTCATTATTAACTTTGCATAATAATATATGGTTAGCAGTCAGCTTGTGACCACGGCTAGTGCAACCCGGCCAATACGTCAAACAAATCAAAAGGTAAATTACTTATTGTATTTACCACTAGCTGTTCCCCGCGGTTTCACCCTCGCTGCTCAGTACCTGTTGGTCGTGGCGTGATGTTATATAGCCTATAGCCTTCCTCAAGAAATGGACTATCCAACACTAAAAGAATTTTCCAATTCCAACCAGTAATCCCTGAGATTAGCGCGTTCAAACAAACAAACAAACAAACTCTTCAGCTTTATAATATTAGTATAGATATGATCGCATTAATACCCGGATTTCGCTAACCAGGGGTATAGATAATGCTCTGATATGACTAAGATTATCCAATACTATGTGTCTTGGGAAGACGTTGTCCGTAAGGGACTGGTCGCTGATTTTACTCCCATATTGAAGATTGTCTTTTTCCGATTTGAATTAACAGGATAATATAGCAAAAGTATAATAAAATACATCGAAATTTTCTATTCCAAAATGCATTTGTTGTATAATAGTAAGCTTTTTATTTCATCACTCATTACTTAGGTATTGATTTGCACAAATATTGTATTACGAGTAGATAGATTCTATTCAACTCTTTGTTCCTATCTTAATGTAAATAAAATAATTTGAATTTTATATTTTACTAGCTGACCCGCGCAACTTCGTCTGCGTCACCCCGTTTTTGCAACATTTTTCATTCCTGCTCCGCACCTGTTGGTAGTAGCATGATGTTATATACATATAAACCTTCCTCTTTAACCATTCTATCTATTAAAAAACCGCATCAAAATCCGTTGCGTGGTCTTAAAGATTTAAGCATACAAAGGGACATGAAAAATAGGGACAGAAAACGCGACTTTGTTTTATACTATGTATTGATGTGACATGGTAGGATCCGGCTGTACCTACTTAGGTACTACAAAAAAACTGCTCATTAAATGATACAAACTTTGGCATCAAATGAATAGAGTAAGAGTCTAGAGACTAAATCATCTCCACCGACTTTGATGGAAGTGCTATCCGTGGGGATTTCGCGCACGACATGAAAAAGTCTTGGGACTTTGACGTTTCCAAATTTATTACAAAAAAAAAATATCTAGTACAGCAGTAAGTAACTAGAACTCATAGTTATATTTTTTTTACGTTCAGAAAACAAATACCTAAAATCGCTCATCGTAGCGTGTCGGTATTGATCGCTTACCTAATAGCCCACCATCAAAATGATCTGATTAGAAGCAAACACAAACAAAGGCAAATAGAAAGATTTATTACCACATAGCTTATGGTACGAAGCTACCACACCATCCTTCATAGTCTATTTGCTGCAGTAAATACATAAACATTTACGAAATTCGTAATACAAGTTATCGGTTCTGTACGGGCCCGCCCTCGTCCCAGTCGCTTCGACTATTTATCTATCTGAGACTGTGGGTGCGAACTGGGCAAGGACGGGTGAGCTGGATTTCGAGGACAGACCGACACGGCGATCAAGGCGGACAGGTCGTTCCGAGCGGTGCGTTAGGAGCGAAGGTGCTTGAGGGAGCGCGTCTTCGTGGACGTAGCTATGGACGGAAGGATCCGAAGAATCTCGTAGCGAGGAGCGGCAAATGAAAGAGCAGTACTTTCTTCAACGATAAACTTCTATTTGTTTATTTTCGGAGATCCTCGCTGTACAACTGTTAGTGGCCGACTGAATTGTTGCGCGGCTAGCGCCTATATTTATACTACAGATTTGACCTTGAACTCTAGGGCACGAGGCGACGCGATCGATTGTCGCGCTATTCGCGGAGCGCGTTTCTGGCTCTCGATAGGCCCATATGCGGGCTATCGATGCGTCGCGTCGTACCCTATTTTTCTTACAAGAATCTTATATAATACTATTTCTTATAAGTCTAATAAGTATATAAACGAAATAATGAAACAACAACTATAAACGAACTATTGGGTAAATAAAAATCCTATGCTATACTTAAATCTATCACCTATGCTATACGAATCGAAATTTATTTATTTACACTTATGTACTAAAACTATCTATTTACTATATCTATATGTTGTTCTGCACATTCTCCCCCCGTGGGACGTAGTCGCACTCTTGCGGTGCAGAACTCGATGCTCCGGATAGCAGCAGGATCAGCTTCCGCACTGGCCGACGCAGCACTCCTCCCGGCGTCTGCAGATCGACGGTCCGCGTCACTCCATCAGGCCCGGGGAACGTCGCGATGACTCGTCCGCGCACCCGCATGTTGCGAGGCGCGTTCGGATCCACCAGCAAGACCAAGTCATGTAGGCCTATTGTGGGTCCTCTTCCGTTCGGCACGCGACGAAACTGTAGCTCCGGGAGGTATTCACGGAGCCACCTGGCCCAAAAGATGTCGGCCAGGCGTTGCGCTGCTCTCCAGCTTGATTTTGAGGCGTCGTCCTTCTCGTTGAACGCGCCCGGCTGCTGCACTCCTCCAGGTCCTCCCAACAGGAAGTGGTTGGGAGTCAATGCTTCGGGGTCCTCCGGGCTTACTGACACGTGCGTCAGTGGGCGGCTGTTGACTGTGTACTCTACCTCGGCTAGTAGTGTAGACAGGACTTCTTCGGAGGGCCGTCGCTCGTGCAGTGTGGCGGCTAGTGCAGTCTTCACTGACCGCACCATTCGTTCCCAGGCTCCACCCATGAAGGGAGCACCGGGAGGGATGAAGCGCCACGATGTCTTCTTCTTGGCTGCTTCCTGTTGTGTTGCTCGGTCGATTGATTGTCGAAGCTCGCGGTCGGCGCCTTTGAGGTTGGTCCCGTTGTCAGACCAGATCTCTTCAGGACATCCTCTTCTTGCCATCATCCGGCGTAGAGCGGAGATGGCGCTGTCGGTACTGAGCGAGTTGGCTAACTCTAAGTGCACGGCGCGCGTAGTGAGACAGGTGAAGATGGCGACGTACCGCTTCTGATTGGTACGCCCGACGGTCACGGTGAGAGGTCCGAAGTAGTCGACCCCGGTGTGTGTGAAGGGTCGCTTATGGTGGGCTAAGCGACACTCCGGCAAGTCCCCTGTTCTTGGGTACGGCGGCGCTTGGGTGCGGACACGACAGTGTAAACACTGCCGTATCAGCGAGCGGGTTACCGGGCGCAATCTTATGACCCAGTATTGCTGTCTGCACTCGTTGATAGTAGCTTCGACTCCCGAATGATGCAACTTTCTGTGTACATTTTCTATCCACAGCTTCACTATCGGATGGTCGCCGTCTACGATTAACGGCGACTTGATATCTTCTGAGACGTCTCGGGCGGCTTGTATTCTGCTTCTAACCCGTAGCACGCTGTTGACTGTAACGACGCTCAGCTGACGTAGACGACTGTTCGGTTGTATCGCCCTCCCTCGTTGTAAATCTTCTATCTCAGACTCGAACGATTCTTGTTGCGCGGCTCGCATGAGAAGGTCTTCAGCGGCGCGCAGTAGCTCGGCGGTGACCGGTATGTAGGGGTCAACGCTCGAAGTCTTCATCTGTGTGGGAGGCGATGCGACTTTCTTCTTATTCGGGTTCTTACGCCAGTCTGGGTCTGCGATCTTGTTCTTCAGAGTTCGACGATAATTCACTTTTTCACATTTTTCTTTACATAACTGTACGAACTGTAGAACTCTGGCTGTAGTGTACCGTAGTCTGTCCCAGTTAGAGAAGCGGGCGACTATCGGTAGGGCTTCGGATAACTTTTCTTTCTTGACGGCGTTCAAATGATGTACTTTTTCTTCTATATCTTCAACTTTTTCTATTTTCGATGTGTCGGCCGGCCATGACTGCTCCGGTAAGTACAGGAAGTCAGGGCCTCGGTACCAACGATGCTGTTTGTTGAAGTCGGTAGGTACATCTCGGGTGGCGTCGTCGGCGACGTTCATCTTCGTCGGGACCCAACGCCACTCGTTCACTGTAGAGCTATCTTCTATAGCGGCTAATCTGTGCGCTACATACGGTTTGTATGAGCGAGATCCTGTTTTGATCCAGGTGAGTACCGTTCTGCTGTCTGTCCAGAAGGTCTTGGAGTCAGGCTTGCGTTCGTGTTCCTCTATAACTGTTTCGGCGAGTCTCGTTCCCATCACTGCGGCTTGTAGTTCGAGGCGAGGTATCGACGTCAGCTTCAGTGGCGCCACCTTCGCCTTCGCGACGATAAGCAAGAGGTTGACTCGTCCGTTTGCATCTTCAGTACGCCAGTACAGCACCGTAGAGTAGGCTGACTCGCTGGCGTCGGTGAACACATGTAGCTGGAGCGACTTGCACTTGCTGTAGTCTAGATACTGTCTAGGTATAGAGATGTTGGCTAGACTCTTCAGATGGCCTATCCAAGCTTTCCATCTCTCGGCTATGTCCTCTTCGACCTCTTGATCCCACTCGGTGCCGCGCCTCCATATCTCTTGAAGTAACTGCTTGGCTCGGATGGTGACCGGTGACGCGAACCCCAGTGGATCGAAGAGAGACATCACGATTCGGAGTGCTTCCCTCTTGGTAGGCGTCTTCTTGTCACACAGCGGCGTAGGTATTCGTGCGAGATCTAGGTTGAAGGTGAGTTCGTCTGTGCCTGGCTTCCAAATAAGACCCAGTACTCTTTCTGTCTGTTCTTCATTCTTGTATAGCTCTGTTGCTGTACATACTTCGGTGACGCCGAGAGCTTCTAACAACTGAGGTGAGTTGGACTTCCATTGCTTCAACTCGAACTTGGCTTCGCTGTGTATACGGCGAACGTCAGAAGCGATCTTCACGGCGTCTTCTATCGTTTCGAAACTGTCTAAGTAGTCGTCGACGTAGTGTTTCTTTACTATGGCTGAGACGGCTTCGGGATGTGTGGCACTGTATTTTTCGGCGTTGATGTTCTTGACGTAGATTGCTGTCGACGGCGAGCTCGCAGCCCCGAAGATCAGCGACGTCATTCGGTATTCGTTTGGCGGCTCGTCGTCCCGACGATCGCCACGCCACAGGTACCGCAGCGCATCTCTATCTTCCTGTCGAATTTTCACTTGAAGAAACATTTCACCGATGTCCGCCGTCACTGCTACTGTGTGCTGCCGGAACCTCATGATCACTCCCGGTAAGGATTGGAGTAGATCTGGGCCCCGAAGCAAGGTGTCGTTGAGTGACACTCCTCTTGTTTTGGCGGCGGCATCGTGGACGACTCGAATTTTACCCGGCTTCATCGGATTGATAACTGCAAAGTGAGGCAGGTACCACGTTTTCTTGTCGGTTTTTGTAGATGGCGCCAGCTCTGCATAACCTTTTGTTATTAGGGCTTCCATCTGCTCGGAGTATTTCTGTTTGAAGCTCGGATCACGATCAAGTTTTCTTTCTATATTATGAAGTCGTTTCAACGAATTTTCATAGTTGTTCGGTAGCGAAATCTGTTCCTGTTTCCATAGCAACGCTGTCTCGTATCTTCCGTCTGCTTGGTGGACTGTATATTGCTGTAGGATGCGAGATGCTTGCTCGTCGGGATCACTTTTCGGTTTCTTCGGATTGAGGAGTAGGTTGTCCACCTCGAAGTGTTGCTTGACCATCTGCTCTATTTTACTATCTTCGGAATCTTCAAACGCATGCGAGACGTAGTCGATGCGCCGCCCCAAAGTCCTCGCGTCGCTGCCGTGTAGTACCCATCCCAGAGGTGTGCGGGATGCTACTGGCTGGTCCGGCTGGCCTGTCCTGGTTTCTGATGTTAGAAGCAGGTGCCAGTTGTCTTGACCGATGAGGATCTTCGGCTTGGCTTCTTCATAGGTGAGGTCGTTGGTTATATCTTCGAGGTGGTGGCACCCCCTCAGCTGTCTGTAGGTGACCCGTTGAGACGAAACTGTAAGGTTCTTCACTGTTCTGGCTTGAACCTCTTCTGTTGCTATATTTTTGACGCCACGAATCTTGAGTGAGACCCTTCTCGAATGCTGATCTGCTGTTTTAGTGTTATTGATGGTCTTCACTCGTAGCGGGTCGGTCGGACCCGATGCGCCAATCTTCTTTGCTGTACTCTCGTCAATGAGAGTGACCGTTGAACCGTCGTCCATGAGCGCGAACGTGTTCATTGTCCCTGCCGGCCCTGTTAGCTTGACCGGCAGGATCTTCAAGAATGTTTCTTTTCTTGAGCCTATCCACGCTGAGTTGATTGCTTCAGTCGTGTTCTGTACTGTACTGTTTTCTTCAGTGGAGAGCTTCTTTCCGCCGTAGTGAAGCAAACTGTTATGCGTTTT
This sequence comes from Pelosia muscerda, assembly GCA_963691645.1. Lineage (NCBI taxonomy): Eukaryota > Metazoa > Arthropoda > Insecta > Lepidoptera > Erebidae > Pelosia > Pelosia muscerda. The sequence continues at coordinate 16,276,026 of OY829100.1, forward strand.
GTTGCACCTGTCGACCCCGCAGCGTCGCTCTTGACAGGTGTGTTTTCTATCTCGGTGCCGTAGACATCTGAAGCACAGCTCTTTTTCTTTCGCGAGGTCCCATCTTCGGTCGATGTCTGCTTCTTTGAACTTTTCACACTTGTATGCTGGGTGTTGTTGTTCGTTACAGATGAGACACTTCTTGATTGGCTGAGCTTCTGTTGCTGTGTTCACTCGTTGGGGGCGCCTCTGTTGCACTGTTTGTGGAGTAAGGTTTTCAGGTTGGGCGTACGGCCCGCACAGGTCGGCTTCTCTCTTCATGAATTTTTCGTATTTCACGAGGTCTGGCATCTCTCTTGGCTGGACTGCGGCGTAGTCGTAGTATCGGTACTTGAGAACTGGTGTGAGCTTCTCAACTAGCGTTCTTGCGACTTCTGGGTTGTATAGGTAGTGCACGCAGTTTAAATTCTTGAGTATGGCCACGGCGTTGGTGACTTTTGTAGAGAAGATGCAGATATCTCTCGGCGACTCTGTTAACTTCGGTAGTCCACGTAGTGCTTCGATTTCTGTAGTTGCTATTGCTTCTGGCCTCCCAAATCTTGACTCGAGTGTTCTCATAATTTCGGACGGCTGTGAGTTCGTGATGAGAAGGCTTTCGACTGCTTCTCTTGCTTTTCCCTTCAGGTTTCTTCTTAGCCTGTTGAGATTTTCTACGGCGCTGTAACTATCTTCAGTTTCTGTGTAGGCCGCCTTGAACGGCAACCATTCCTGATGGCTCCCACTGAAGACTGGTAGCTCGATGAGCTTCGGACGGTGTGCCGCCCTGACCGCTTGCGTGATCGCCGCGGCCAGGTCGGAGAAATTATTCTGCTGCTGTTGGACTGGTGGTGGTGCTGCTGCTGCTGGCATGCTTCCACGGTGTCCCTGATGCGGTGCGTCTGCTATTGCCAGGACGGGAGGTGGCGGTGGCTCTTGACTGTTGAGCCACTCACCGACCCTCTCTTCCGCCGCGACTGACGCTTCTGCTTGGTCCTGGTGGTCTTCCAGGTCTTCATCGCTGCTGTCTTCTTGTTCTAGCGCTGCTATCTTGGCTGCTGCTAACTCGATGCGAAGACGCAGTAACTCTTCTCTAGCTTGTGCTATTCGGAGAGATTTCTTTGAACGGACGGATGCACCCCCTCCCCCCCTCTTGGAAGTGGCTGGACGGGCTGCTGGTTTTTGCTGCTTCTGACGCTGCAACTGCTGTAGTACTTCGGGGCACGGCGCTGTGCCCGAAGCCGGCGGCTCGACTGTAGTCGCCGTTTCTGTTGTTTCTTCTGTCGTGGTCCCTAGGTCCGAGGCAGACGTTACCGTAGTGGTTTCCGCAGTCCCCTCAGGCCCGGCTATCCCCATGACTGATGCTGCTGATCTTGTGGTCGGCATCTTGATTCTTCGGTCTTGATGTCAGATGATGATGACACCGACGACTCCCCTAACACAACCTAACGCGACTCAGAACTTCCCGATGTTCCGCCCGTGGTTTTCCACACGATTCCTCCGTGGCTGCCTCTAGATCCGACTCCGAAGGACCAGAATGTACGGGCCCGCCCTCGTCCCAGTCGCTTCGACTATTTATCTATCAGAGACTGTGGGTGCGAACTGGGCAAGGACGGGTGAGCTGGATTTCGAGGACAGACCGACACGGCGATCAAGGCGGACAGGTCGTTCCGAGCGGTGCGTTAGGAGCGAAGGTGCTTGAGGGAGCGCGTCTTCGTGGACGTAGCTATGGACGGAAGGATCCGAAGAATCTCGTAGCGAGGAGCGGCAAATGAAAGAGCAGTACTTTCTTCAACGATAAACTTCTATTTGTTTATTTTCGGAGATCCTCGCTGTACAACTGTTAGTGGCCGACTGAATTGTTGCGCGGCTAGCGCCTATATTTATACTACAGATTTGACCTTGAACTCTAGGGCACGAGGCGACGCGATCGATTGTCGCGCTATTCGCGGAGCGCGTTTCTGGCTCTCGATAGGCCCATATGCGGGCTATCGATGCGTCGCGTCGTACCCTATTTTTCTTACAAGAATCTTATATAATACTATTTCTTATAAGTCTAATAAGTATATAAACGAAATAATGAAACAACAACTATAAACGAACTATTGGGTAAATAAAAATCCTATGCTATACTTAAATCTATCACCTATGCTATACGAATCGAAATTTATTTATTTACACTTATGTACTAAAACTATCTATTTACTATATCTATATGTTGTTCTGCACAGGTTCTATATAAATATTAGACAAGTATGTACTTTAGGGCAATTTCAATATATTTTCAGTAAAACGGTTTGGTTCGACCTTTGCCTGTACCTTACTAAACGAGACGTGTATCAACAAATTAATCATAATATCTTGGTAAGGCGATATAACTCACCCATTAGCGCAAATTAAGGTTGGGCTTTATGGTTTTTTTGTGTAAAGGTTACGATGTCAATATCAAAGCAATCAATATAGTTACACTGTTAGTTCTACTCTAATAAATATAGAGTAATCCTATATTGGTTTCATTGACGTTGTGTCATAGTTCAAAATGAAATGATAAAAAGTTAATCATATCGTTTCATTCACTCTACACAATACCATTTAATCTTGAACTTTGACCGTGTAAGAGTAGATGGCAGCTTTTGTAATCTCAGTTCCTTGACAGCAGTTGGCAATTAGAAGAATCGAGGCCCAGTTGTTGAAATTCTTAGGTGTTCAACTACCCGTAACGACTGCACTACATGAAGCGACAGATTAACGTGTTCTCCGAGGCACGAGCATACCAATGCAAATAGTCATTCACCATATTCATTCATACAACTAAGTATTTGCACTGAGTGGAAATCGTTCGCGCATCCTGCGTAGCAGTCGCGTTCACAACCTCCACGCCACAGAGACTCTCTAAGCGTCCAGCATACTGACTAATACTATCATTATTTCAGATTTCAGCTGTAAATTTGACAACTGTGCGTCATGGGCAGAAACAAGGAACCGGAGCTGCCAATCACAAACCCAATTGAAGCGAAAAAATATCGTGACGAGGCGACGGGACATCTCAAGAATGGCAACTACGACCGAGCTCTGGCTTCACTTGCAAAGGTGAGCTTTTATACTCCTTTCTAGTTTGGTTTCGACTGTAAAGTCTGTTTCATTACCCAAATTATTATTCCTATGGTTACAGGTAAAGCGGGTTCGATCAATCAATTTGTCTTTTGCAGTCCACAGCTGGACATAAGGCCTCTCCTAATTTGTGCCACTGCTCCCGATCCTACACACCCAGTCTATCTCAGCCGCCTCTTTCTGGTCGTCAGTCCATCTGGCTAGGGCGCATCCTTCCTTCCGTTTGCCTTCTTGCGGTCTCCTACTTTTTTTTGTTTTTTGATGTACCTACTCAATTGAACTTGTACAGGCTCTAAATTTTGGCATGGAGCTGAGAATTACGTATTTTCTGATATGGGTACATAAGTAATTAGTAGGAGTCTTACCAGCAGCTCTCAATAAATCTCTAGTTCATAACCGTTGTATCAGAATGGATTACTGTCCACTTACTTATATTGTAGCTACATACCATTTTATTGCAAGCCCTCTCAATAGCTGGAACCAATCTCCCCTCTGAAATACCAATTAGCAATATTTACCCAGCCTTACGTAAGTTACGTATCTACCTATCTATCGAATCTAACACGCTTCACGAACATAAATTAAAAGCTGACCTACTTTTAACCACGACTATAGATATCTATTATTCATACCTAATATTAAATTCAGAAAGGACGTTTTCCTCATTATAAGGTTTCGTTAAGGAAGTAAACCTTGGGACATTAACATAATTATAGCCTTTAACTACAATACTTTATGACTCCAGAAAATATATGGGTACCTAATAGGTGGGTAGGTGTGCATTTCATTAATAGTATTTACAATAGATATAAATGAAATAGGGAAATAGAGAGGAATGATATACTGTATTAAAATATACGTAATAGAGAACATTCGACATACGATACATCAGAATATTATTTAGACCGGACAGCAAGGTTCTAGAAGACAACACGTTACTTTTTAAGATATTCAGAAATCTGAACTCGCGGTACTGTACTAAATACATACATGTACCTACATACACACATGTACCTACATGTATGTATTTAGTACAGAAAGTGGGATCGAATATAATTGATCTCTTTTAACTCTGGCGAATATTATTTATTTCTTATTTATTTCTGTGTGATCTATACCGTACTTTCTGTACTAAATTTGGGCTGAAAAAAAGTCTTATGGCTACAGCAAGAAGAAGTATCATTTGATAATAAATAAATACGTTAAAAACGTATGGACAACCCTCCTAGACACGTTTTACTGTGTCTGTAACTACAACAGTTAAGATAACTGCCCAAGCGGACCCATCTCGAAAATACACGTGTACCTAAGTATTGCCTAATAAATGTGCATAAAAATAAGAACGTGTAGGTATAGAATGTAATCGTATGCTTGTATTCTTGTTAGATTATTTTTTTTTTCCGTCCTGAAAGTCGTAGCAGTGCGTGAATGGCTTTTTCCTGAATGTGGCGATACGGTCGTTTTGCGGAACGAACCACACGCCACTAGAGTGTGTCTGAAGAGGGTGCGAAAACATATCGTGTCACCATGACGACTACAGCCGAGGCGTCGATACTGCCGCCTTTTCATACACCTCTATATTACATAACCGTTTTGCAACAACGATGGACATCCAAGCACAAGCTCGGTCCATCCTCGGACCGACTAAAGATGCGGAATTCTTAGCCAGTTTTGTCCGTGTTGGTGTAGGAGACGAGGAAGATGAAATCCCAGTACAAAAAGCTTCGATTAGCAAGAGAGCTCCGACATCAGCTGGTAAAGAACATGAAGGGGATATTGAAGAGGAAAAGCTCTCGGCTAAAGAGAGGAAGGAGTCGGCGAAACCGAAAAGGAAATGGAAACGGAAGCCAAAAAGGGAACGGAGGAGGCGAGAGGAAGAGTTGTATACAGACAAGGACCGGGCCGCGGCTGTAGTGATGGGTTCCAAGGATATTAAACAATCATTGAATCTCAAGGATAAAGCCGAAAGGAGTAGTGCGCTACAGTTACCGGTGGAAGCTGATGCTGGTACGCTTCTGGCGTTGGCGAGAGCTGAGATGATGAGGGAAAGATACCGTACTGCTGTTCTATTTGTTAATAAGGTATATAAATAACTCGAAAAATACTATAAATATTCTCATTTGTATTAGGAATACCTAGAAGCAGCTATACATGGTAAGACTTGAAATTAAGAGGTTGCTGTGGTTAAAAGCCATATCCATTACCGGTCTATATGTGTCTTCTAATGCCAAAAAAAATATTTAGTTATATGCGTCAACGATAAAACCAAGGTACATCCAGTTGTGTCCCCGTGTTACTAAGTAGCAGTCCTTTTAAATAAACAGTTTTAAAACTGTTTTATACTTTGATTTCAGGCCATCGAATTAGCTCCTGATGAGAAGCAAGCGTATGTCGCCCGAAGCAAGTGTTACCTGCTTCTGGGTGAACCACGCTCAGCACTGGTGGATGCAGAAGCAGCGTTGAAACTGGATCCCAAGGACGCCAAGGCTCTGCTTCGTAAGGCCGAAGCGTTATACTATTGCGGCGAATTTGAGATGAGTCTCGTCCATTATCATCGGGGATTGCGAGCAAGACCTGATCTGAATGACTTCAGACTTGGAGTACAGAAAGCTCAGGTATAGTTTATTTTTTGGAATCTACCTGCCTCCTTTCCAAAGGTGGTGGTGAAACATGTCATTCTCCTCCATACATTCTGTCAGTAGTTATCTCGTCACTCCTTTTCTTGCCTGTCTTTTAGAATCATGGAGTATCGCCACCAGTAACACTAGCCAACCACGTGTGCTTTTCGATATATCTTTCCGCGACTAAATGCTTCCATTTGGCCACTTAGACACTGACAACTTGAGTTTCGTTTGAGTTGCCTAATGTAGGAAAGTCCTTAGACAGTGAAGACTATTAAGTATCTGTCTGAGAGATAGGTACCTGATTTTGAAATTACCAACCAAACCCTTATATTTCTTTTTCAGGAAGCTATCGAAAACACAATCGGTGCTGTGAAAGTCGTAAAGAAAAAGGGAAAACAGAGATCTAAGTCAGCCAGACCCGTTCTAGGACAACTTAACTCTGACAAGATCTATTTGGAAAACTTATTGAAGAACCCAGATCTGGCCATAGCTGATAAGAAAAACGATGTAGTTTTGAGACAGGCAGAAGAAGCTATCAGATTTTTGGAGAATCGAGAGGAGTTTTGGAGACAGCAGCAATAGGAAAATACGTTACAATAGTAGCCAACATAGTTTAAGCACAGCAGTAGGTAGTCTATGACGAAAATGTTTGATGAATCAGACACTATAAAATATACCTCATTGAAGTTCTAAGTTCTGAGTAGTGTTAAAATTTCTGGTTCAGTTTACCTATCAGAATTCTTAGAATAATGCACAGCAGTCTTGTTACTTGTAAGTAAATATTTAAATACTAAGTACATTGTTTTCTTAATAAGTATACACTTACAATAAGCAAGTAAAGAAATGCGAGTTTCTGCAACTCGATATACATACTCACCGGTCCATATCAGTCTATCTTGACCCCAGTGACGTCCCAAAGTGCTCTCTATATGCGAAGTACGCATGTTTGAGGTGTCTTTTGAAGATAGCAAAGGGTGCTACGAAATAAATAATCGATGTTTGATCAATATCGCAAATATCCGAGATTCGAATAAATCACCGAATAGAGGTCTCGTGTTTAAATAAATAAAAGTATGAATTAAAAGAATTAACATTTTATTTGTTCCGACGGCTTCGATCTGATCGCCCAGCTAGGAAAGCACACGTCACACGACGCGTGGCCACAGCCCACTCGACTACTTCACAAAAATAATATCGCTCACTTTATCAACTCGAACAGTCGATGTACGTCACTTACATAATTATATACACATATTTACACTCATCACATAAAAAATATCTCAAAATCGGAGATTTATACAAAACATAATTTCATATCAGCTACTAATAGTCCAGTCCACTTGGTTCGAAAAATGGTTGTTACCTAGAAAGTTTTCTGGGAGTTATAAATATTGGTAATTCTATAAATTTCAACTTTACCACCTGATATTTTTCCCGCTCGCGCCGCCATATTGGAGAAATGGCGCCTATTATTAATTTAAAGGTTATTTTGCTCGCTATTTGTGTAACTTTTCAGGTAAACCTACCAAATGACTGGAATATAAAGGATCAAACTGTTTGGTGTCGCAATATCGCTGCGATATTTAAAACTAAGCTTATAATATAGGTAATTATTCGTGAATTTTCTTTGCAAAAATACAGCAAGCAAAAGCGTCTTCTACATAAATCATTTTTGTTGGTACAAGTCACGGAATATAAAAGTTACAAGAGATACAGTCGCCATCAGGATTAGTTCCACACATTGCAAGTTAATGACCTAAAATGTTAAAGGCGGAAGATCGGAAGCAATGTCGCACATTGGGAGAGATCTATATCCAGCAGTGGACTGCTAAACTATACATAGTAAACATAAGCAATAAAAATACATTGACAAATATAATTTTCTCTTTCTACAAATTACAAAAATAATAATACATCTAATTATTTCTTGCTTTTTTTTCAATGTAAATATCGTTTGTAAATTTCTGGTTAGCAACTTCTGAAAGCGACTGTACCCTGTAATTATCGCTTGTCTACTACATTACTGTGAAGATGTTCTACATAATTCGCTAAACAATTAACTGGCATCTGACGTTTAGCTTCTTCTTTGTTGAAAATATGAATAGTAATTATAAGTTTCCCGACACTAACAAGTTCCAAGGAGAAATTGAAGAATCAGTGTCTGAGATTGTCTCAGTACATCTCTTTCGAGTAACTTAACAACCTATGGTTGTTATCATCGACAATATAATTAAATTAGATGCTGTTCAGGCTGAAATCTGTGAACTGACACCTAATTTACGGTATATATTATGTTCAACGATTTAAAAGCGGGTCCTGAGTATAGCTGTTGCAAATTAGGAATGCACGCGGTTAAATAGATAGATAGATATACACCAAAAAATTGACATCACAGAAAAGTAGTGGGAGTTAAAGTTCTAATATACAGTTGGCGGCGCCTTATAGCTGAAACATTAATTATGTTGGTATCGTGTTAGCATATATACAGGCACGAGCTGTGTGCTCAAAATGTGCTGTATAAGTGCAGTATGCACTTTTGAGCTGTATCTTGAAGGTAGTACGGGGTGTTACGATGGTGGATGAGCTCTAATCTTACAATAAAAGGTTATATCAAAACAATCTGCACGCACTAGTGCTTCGTTTCTTTCGCGACTTCGGCCCTTGCCGATAGGTTATTTCTATGCACATTCACGTGTATTAACACGATACTAACACAATTAACCGCGTGCATTCGTAATTGCAACAAATATAACTCAAACGGACAGTACATCGGCAGTATCGTGAATCTATCTCAAACCAATTGTTCAGTTAAAAATCTCTTTTAAGTCTAAATATAAAAGTCTTTCATATACCCAAGGGAAAATTGAACTACACACACATTTGGCTAATTATATATATAAAACATTAAGATCCTTACACTATACAGATTTCAACCTTACTATACATATCATAGAAACCTAATTTCATAATCATACAAGCACAATATACTAAAACACCTAAGAAATCGATTAGTTTAAACAATGTCCTCCGTCATCGATCAAAGAGGTAAAAACTGCGCTTACGATAAACATCTAATACTTGTGTACTTAAACTTGCAGTTCATATTCGAGTCACTCTCATATTATAATGAAACTCTGTGTTAGAGATCATAGTACGTTAATAAATACTTATTTTTGCATTTACCTCACATTTATTCTAAATGTCTAAGAACATCATCTACTATAATACATTTAATTCTAAGTAGAGATTTAAACCAATATAGCGCTCTCTTATAACTATATTTACAATTTAGTTCAGTTTCTATAAACTTTGAAAGCAGAAGTTTACTTCATAAAACAGTACTTCTTTCACACACTATTATTGTATGAGCCATTTTTGGCAAACAGCAAAAAAGGGCACAGTTAACCACTTGCAATCATAACTCAGTACACAATAAGGTATTATGGGACAACGCAATCTCTATTCCCTTATTGCTATTGCTTTACAGAAAAGGGACATCATTAATTTTCTAAAATGAAGCTGGATTAAGAATCTCATGGCCTTCACAACCTTTGAGGCAGTGCAATCTGGTCAACAACCGTATTTCATAAAATGTGAATCTTGATTTAAAGCATCTGCAGGCAGCAAATGGTTGTTACATTTCGTATTAGACAGCAGTTCAACTATTGATCTGTTTAAGAGTTGATGGTAGACCCCCTGTATTCATTCATTAAATGGCATGTTTTTAAAACATGTATTGTCATGCATGCTAGTTTCATTAGCGCAATAACGCGTGTAACTGTTGCAGTACATCAACGCGCATATACATTCTTAGTACGAAACACTGACATTCGTCATCACTACATTCGCATTCAAGTTCAATTGCACAATAGTTCAGGGACTATTTCAAATTTGCAGTTCCAGAGAAGGTTGCACTTATCACTTACAATGCTTTTAGTAACAAAGTCTCGAGATTTCTATGACTCGTGTTCAGAACACTTAAGTTACTATATGTAACACACTTAGTACACACGGCAAAGTATATAAGTATCTTTTTCATTCAAGCTAGTATTAGATGTATACATATATATTTTGCAGTCTGCACATTTCGAACGTTCTCGTCGCTGTCACACATTTGTTAGGAACACTTCGTTATACTTTTAATCACTTAAAACTGAATCACTTTATGAACTATACTGGTACTTTTCTGATGCACATATATCGAGCACATGTCCTGCCTCGTTAGTGCGGGCCCACCCTTAGGGCCGCAGGAGGCCGCTGGTGCGGAGGCCGCCGGGCGGCCGCCGTTCGCTAGTCGGCCTCCTCGGGCGGCCTCTTGTACACAGGTCCAAACTTCGCCATGTACTTTTTCACAAACATCTTCGCCTTGGATCGTACAGAGTCGGTGACCACCAACTCCTCGACTGAACGGCAATGTTTCAGCTCTTTTAGCATCACGAAGTGAGTTAGCTGTAATATAAAAAGATTAAAGGTATTATTCATTGCGGATTTTTTTAGGGTTAACCCTGAGCTCAAAGAAAATGATAAGCAGTTACCGTGGCTTACGGCTTGCAGAGATTTAAGCACCTCACCTTATCATTCTGTTTTAGCCAGTCTCTAAAATGCTGGGATGAATCAACGTCAAATCGGGAACGATAAGATGGCGATGACACAATAATATGTACTAGAAAATTGGGTAACCTATTGAAATATCGAATTTCTGTTACCCGAATCTTAAAACCCCGAAAACGGTTGGTAGAACTTTTAAAAGACAGATGTAATGAATGACAACTTTCTATAATTCCGTTTTTCATTTCCCAGATGAATCAATTTCCAGGTGCACTAAAACCAAATTTTCAAATAGGGTAATCCATCCAATCGTTAGCACTACTCCAATTATTGGCACTTTAGAGTTTAGTACAAAAAAATAAGGAAACCCTAGATTATTCAAGTTTAGTATGCCTTAAAAAATAAAATAGTATTATTTTTCTGTTGGGAATTGGCAACACTGTTCCAATACCCATTATGGCGATTTAGAAACATCAACTGACATTTTGTGCTAGTGATTTGGAGCTGCATTTTGGTTTTTTCTTAAAGTGAGAGCTTTAATAATCATAGTATATCACAGGTTTTCGGCTCATTGATATGTTCGAAATCATTTTATATACTTAATTACACCTCTAATTAGTGGATTCAAAGATTATTTCTTTAATATTTTAATCATATTTTATTTATTTCATGTGCCAACATTTGGAACAATAAATTTATCAAAATCCTTTTATTGGCATCAGTGCCCTGGTCCTAGCCCAGTACTTAACGCAGATGAAGAGAATACAATAAAGAACTGGTTAAATGTTAGCCATGCAAAGGGTTTCCCTAAACGTAAAGAAAATTGAACACCGTGCTGTAATAAAATTCCTTACCAAGCATGGAAAAACGGTCAGACCATTTTGAATGAAATGGAATCTGTTTATGGGGAACAGTGCCCTAGTAAATCAATGATTTACAAATGGCATAGTCTTTTTAAACGTGGTCGGGAGTCGATTGAAGATGACCCCCGCTCAGGCAGGCCAGTTGAGGCCACCACCTCAGACATTGTGGAAAAAGTGGAAAATCTGGTACTGGACGACACCCTTTTGAAGAAGAAACAATCATCTGCATTAGTTGGAGTATCAGATACCACCATTCTGCGAATCCTACATGACCATCTGGGTATGACAAAAGTTAGTGCAAGATGGGTACCGAGAATGCTCACGCCGCTTCAGAAGCAGCAGCGCGTCGATGCGTCTAAACAGTTTTTGGAGTTGTGTGGAGACGATCCTGCACCGATTTTGAAGCGCATTGTTACCGGAGATGAGACATGGGTTCATCACTTTGAGCCAGAGTCTAAACAGGAGTCCATGCAATGGCATAAAAAGGGAACACCACCGCCAAAGAAATTCAAAGTGTCGGAGTCGGCTGGAAAGTTGATGGCAACTGTTTTTTGGGATTGTGACGGGATACTATTGATTGATTACAAAGAAAAGGGAAAGACCATAACCGGCGAATAATACGCGACGATACTAGAGAAATTAAAGGAGGCTATCAAAGAAAAACGACGAGGAAAGTTGACCAAGGGAGTGTTGCTCTTGCAAGACAATGCACCGGTTCACAAGAGCCGAGTGGCAATGGCTGCTCTGAATGAGCATGGCTTCGAATCACTAGTTCACCCACCCTACAGTCCAGATCTGGCCCCTAGTGATTTTTATTTGTTCCCCATTTTAAAAAAAGACATAAGGGGCAATTTCGGCTCATTTTGAGGCAAAAGATAAAAAATATTTTTATGATGGTTTAGAAAAATTAATTCAGAGATCTAATAAATGTATTCACCTTAAGGGTGATTATATTGAAAAGGAAAAATAGATTTATTGTTTTATTTTATTTAAAACCCTGTCATTCCACGAACTTTTGGACCTCCCCTCGTAGCTAACAAAAAGTTAAGCATTACTGAAATTGAGAATAAGTTAACCGATGATTAAGATTGGTTAAAATGTTAGTTTTTAAGATTTACGACTGCGAACTACCTAGATAAAATACAAAGGTAGGTAGGGAGATTATTAAGTTTAGTAGAAACTTAATCAGACTGATTAATATATTAAAGTTAAAATATCTCAATTTAAGTATTGATAAAGTGAAATTACCAAAACGAATACCTAGAATAAGAAAACGTGATTGTTAGTACCTATATATTTATTTCTGATATTTTTATGAAACTTTATGGTACCTATATAACATACCTAAATAAAAGCAGAACATATAAACAGTGTTTTAATTATATCCTAAGTAGGTACCTATACCAAGGTAGGCAAATTTTATGTTTTTAATCATAGGTTTCCTAGGCTTTAACGACGTGCCAATAATTAGACGAGTAAATGCCAATATTGATATCTTCTGTGCCAATAATAGGATTTTCCTATAGTCTTTCGGATTTAAGTATAAAATTGTTATTTAATACTATTCAATCACATAAAAATGATTATAAAAACAAAGATTAAAGCATTTTCTTTAATTCTATGACATGTTTTGTTTAGTAGCTTTTGTAAATAAGATTTTATGGTAGTTTCATTTTAGACCGACACGAAGTTCACCCTTAAAGTGCCAATAATTGGGTGGTTTACCCTAGTATTTTTTTGTTTTCCATAGTGTCATAATCCAAATATAGTTATACCAGATTCTCAGAATATTTTTTTTTGTTTCCCATCGTACCATTTTCCAAATAAACTTTTACCAAATTTTTATAATCTTTTTATTTGGTTCCCATACAATCGTTTTCCATCTAAACTATGTACAGGTATAGTAGAAGTCAGTAAATTTATACGATTCATTTATTTGGTGGGTACCTACAGCAAGTAATTTAGAAATATTAGTTGCCTATTACAGATAGGTTTAAGTGTCAAATTCGACTCAGCAGGTTAGGTTAGGTTAGAACTGCGACCCCCGGCACGAGCCGAGCGAGCGAAGCGAGCGTGCCGCGGCAGCGGCCGGCGAGTGCTAGCTACCTCGTAATTTTTCCATTGGATCCATTTTTAAAAATCTGGATATTGTTTGTCTGGATATCAATAAACTGAATTTCAAAAATTTGTGTTTTAAAAATTCGGCTTTCGTGCATATGGATTACGGTCATCTGGATTTCGTGCATTTAGATTTCGTGTGTCTGGAATTTGTTCGTCTGGATTATAAAACGTCGTACAAATGAATAAATAGGAAAATGAAATTCGGAGTTGCGATTATATGGCAAATAAAACTTCGGAATTTGGAAAACCGGGATTATGAATAAATGGCCAAACGTTTTCTGGATTATGATATTCGGAATATTAAAATTCGGGATTAAGATAGGTAACCAGAAAATTGATTTGGGACTCTTTTGTCCGCACCTATAGCCTCCCTTTTTGGGTCATTGTGCGATACTAGAAAATTTATCATGGGGAGGGGAGGAGAGGGGTGCAGCATCCACTCACCAGCGGTTAAACAATCCCAACGATTGCAATAGTAATTTTGACATAGAAAGGAATACCAAGAAGACTTCCCCAAAGAGTTGGGAATGCGTATGTGCAATAGTCCGCAAGCGCAAAGAACAAACCTCGAAACTTGTTTTGCCTCTACACGAGGCGCCTAGTTCAATATCTTAATATTCAATATATCATGATACTATTACCTTTCTAGCTAAATGCTTAAAATCAGCAGTGGAAGTAATCCTGCCCAGTGTCGCACTCGAACTTCTATACGGGTTGAGGTGTTGCACCATAACCCTCGCCATGCTGCAGCGGAACAGCTCTTTAATCTTCCTGTCCCGCTCGTCTATGTTTATTGTGTTCTCCGGTTCCGGTTCCGGCTCAGGCTCGGGCTCCGGTTCCGGTTCAATGGGAGATGGAGGCCTTACTATTTTCTCACTTGCAATGTCTTCAATAGATTCGTCTGAAGAAGATTCGTCAGAGTCCACGAGTTCCACCATTTGCTGTAAATATTTTTAGGTTAGTTTTATCTTATTATAAAATATTAGCTAGCCGACCAGGTGTTGTTTTCACCCGGAAATACATTATACAATTATACATTACACAAATTTATATAGCTTCTGTCTGAGTTAGATCAGATTTTAGAGAGAAAGAAAGAAAATTACGTTTATTAAACACACACTTACACTAACAATGACATTAAACATTACTAGTATTTACATAAAATAATTTTTCTTTTCTTTTGTCGTTAAATTGACTGCACCACGCCTAATGGTAAGCAGAGGCGCAGTCCAAAACATGGTAACCGTCAAGGTGGGGACCGCCGTTGCAGGAACAGCATCTGTAACGGCGGTCCCCACCCTGACGGCCTTGACAGTTGCTTTTTCACGACCCACTCGAAGGACTCGAAAATACATCTTTTCCTTTTTTATATCTAAAGATTTATTAAATGATGCAGCGCCATCTACAAGAGGATCTAGCAAGGTAAAAGTAAATTCAAAAGGGGGTTGTATATCGAGGTGCCTAAATATAAAATCAATCAATACAAAGCCAAATTTTTGAAGCGCACACATACTAACTTAACTTAACTAAATATTTGGGCATGGCTTATTTGCATTAGCATGAGTGCTGTCTAGTTGCAAGTTGGCTTGGGCCCCGAAGATAAAATTGGGGCCCATATTCAAATTAGTACATAACACTGCGATACGTACTATATCTTTATTAGTTTTCTTATCTTCCATTTTCTTCTCCTTTTATAGTAAGCGTTGATGTGGAAAATACATACGATTAGAACATTATATATTTACAATTACAAAGAATATATAATGGTCTCACTACCATGGATCACAAGAACGTGCAAGTGGAGAAGTAAAAGTCGGAAATCGAACCCCGGGACTCGCACCTCGGAGCCCGCGACCGGGAACTACCGCAATGAATTACAAAATGATGTCAGATACTTTTCAAACACCAGCCATATTGTGTATAACTAACTCAACTAACTGGGATTATCAGGTGAACCTTTTTTTATACTAAATGCTGTTTTTACGGGTTGCTGGCACCAACTTCCCTTTTACAATTGAGATATTTTAGTTTAAGAAAAGCTCGATAATGCACCATTCGGTTTACTTTATCAAGTTCCCGTGCCTCGGGGAGCATAGTAAGTCATCACTCCCAGTTGTCATAAGGACACTTGAGTGGGATAGGGGAATTTTATGAAATGGTCAACGCAAATGCTGATCTCCCGTCAACGGCGTCTCCACTGGTGGTAGTAATGGTAGTACTTTAACAAGTATTACATAAATATTTATATTTACGTTCTAGATACAATAATTCTGCGTAAATATATTTATATCATATTATTTATACACTGACGGACTCATAAACTGCATCAAAGTTCAGGTTTACTCTAAAAGGATTTTTTATAATAAGTATGCAAACTTTTTAGATTAAATTATATAAATATGGAAAGACTGGCTCTTAATCTTAAAAAAAAATTAAATTTAAAAATAGAACTGCAGTAAAACAAATGAATATAGCCGGGAAAAGAAAATTTACTTGTAGTATCAGATTTGCGTGTTATTTATAGCAAAGTTTTAAATTGATTCTCATTGATTTTTTTTGTTTTGTCAATTGAATTATTGTTACCAGCATAATTGTTGGGTTAGTTTTTTAACACATCGAGAGTTTTTGAACCATAATATGGATACTTCGTCCGAACAAGCGGCACAAATTGTAGCATTGGTGCGGGAGGGCTTGGATCAACGAACGATTGGTAGAAATTTAAATTTAAACCAGTCTACGGTTTCTAGAATATACAGAAGGTTTGTAGAGACAGGTTCTTACAGGAGGAGACGTAGTACAGGCAGAACTCGAGCAACCACAGGTCGTGATGACCGATTTATTGTTATAACTTCCCTGCGAAATCGTTTCCTCACGTCAGTTAACATCAAAACCGAGCTTAATGAAGTGCGTGGAGTAAACGTGTGTGCACGAACAATAAGAAGAAGGTTAAAGGAAGCGGATATCACCCCTTTTAGACCAGCAAATGGTCCAAAGTTGTCTACAGCTCACAGACAAGCTCGCTTAAGATTTGCGCGTCATCACCTGAATTGGACAGAAGAGCAGTGGGCCTCTGTATTGTTCACGGACGAGTGTAGGACATGTTTATATGGTGCAGATGGTCGCAGAAGAGTCTATCGTCGACGTGGGGAGCGATATGCTCAAAGTTGCATTGAGGAGCGTGTTCCTTTTGGAGGCGGTTCATGTATGGTCTGGGGTGGCATATCGATGAACGGGCGAACAGAACTTGTGTTCATAGACATGGTCCGTCAAAACGGTAATAGAGGGGGTTTGACAGCACATCGCTACATAACAGAGATATTAGAAGATCACGTGGTGCCTTACATGGGATTCATAGGCGAAAATTTTACTTTAATGCAGGATAATGCCCGGCCGCATGCAGCTGCACAAGTTCAACATTATTGCGAAGAGGTTGGGATACGTACAATGAATTGGCCAGCACGCAGCCCGGATCTTAATCCCATCGAGCATGTTTGGGACAATTTAAAAAGAGCTGTATATGCGAGAAACCCTTCGCCCACGACAGTGGCAGCACTAAAAACAGCACTTTCAGAAGAATGGGACAATATTCCGCAGGATCTTTTAAAAACCCTTATAAAATCTATGCGGAACCGATTAGAATCCGTAATAAGGGCACGTGGGGGTAATACACCTTATTAAAACACAAATAAACCCTTGCATAAAGTTTGTGTCTATTGTTAAAACCAATTTTTTAATTAAACCAATTTTTCTTAAATTTCTGTTTTTTCTTCAAAAAAAGTCTTAAGGTCCTTTCCAGTACATAAACTTAAACTTAAAGATATGACCCTACGCTGTTTTAAAGTTCACGAACCAATCTAGAGGTTTCAATTTAAATCTGTATAGAAAGTATGCATACTTGGTTAAAATATTTATTTCAAAGTCGTCTATTACTTTGATGCAGTTTATGAGTCCGTCAGTGTAGGTTAATGTAATACATACTTCCACTTTTGTAACTTTCTTGTCTTCTAGTTTCTTTTCCTTTTAGGTAAGCGTTATTCAGAAAAAAATCCATGATTAGAACTGAATGATATGTCAAATTAATGAAATTATGTATATCAGAATGTGGATAATGTAATTTTTCCTACTATTACGGAACATGTTTTGTAACTGCCTTATTTTAGACTATTGTATTTTTATATTTTTGGATCAATAAACAAAATATATATAGACATGGTGTAACGGAAACACTGCACTTGAGTTTGAAATAGAAACACTGAAGAAGCAGAAGACACTTAGTAGAAATAAAAAATAAAAACAAAAATATTAAAAGTCGTAAATTTTTTATGCCAATATGTAGTGTACCAGGAGTAATACCACGGCCTTCGGGACTATTTTCCTCACACCCCGTATATACATATCTGAATAATTTATATAAAATTATCTGTGTTGTAACGGAGAAAGAATTACACCACAACATCTCATATCTCATCCAAAGGGAGATATAAGAGGCGACAAACGGAAAAATACGCAGACTGCGAGAGAAGGCAAACTCCAAATAAAACCCTGTACCAACCCATCTGGCCAGCGTCGAAACAGTAGGCCAAAGCCTATCAACAATGGAAGAGGCCTATGTCCATCAGCAGTGGACTGCAATAGGCTGTTTGATGAATTGTAAAAAAAAGTGAGACAGAATATTGCAGCTCCTTTATAGGTGGATGGATGAACAGATCTTACAACATGCACCATCATACTAATTACAGAAAAACGTAAAAGAAACTATAAAGCATTCACAATTAATAATAACGGTAAAATACATACATCCTCTTTTTTAACGTCTTCTGTTTTCTTTTCCTTTTACGGTAAGCGTTGTAGAAAAATATTGAAGATTAGAACATTACATATTTTACAAGTTCAGATTAATAATAGTCACCACTTTCCTTCTCGGTACAAGCAAATTACACTTTATCGCTTTTTGATGATATATCGCCTCTTTGCTTCTATAATGTGTTATCTCGAAAACTGTGATTTTACAGGAGAGTGATTTTAAACTTTTATGACACTGAGTTTTGCCACAAACAATCATTGTTGAAATAAAAACTTTTGGTTTCGAGAATATTTTTTTATTAGAAAGAGGGAAACTACAACCACACTTAATAATTAATTCTATAAAAATTAAAACAAATTAATACTATAAATAATCACAATTGGTAGGCCTAATGAAAATCGCATTTGACTTCTATATTACAGCATATTTAGGTTAATATAAAATAGTTATACCTAAAAACAATCAGTCTTCGGCAGCAATAGTTTCTAAAAAATCTAACAATTATAACATTCATCATCATCATCCTTGCGTTAGTCCCGGTCGTATTCGAAGCCTTCGCCTCGGCGTCCGGGGTCTGCTTTCCGGCTTTTTCTCATCCACTTCGCATGGTCTGGCGCATCCATGGTGGTGAGTCCATTGGCACGCATGTCATCCTCTACGACGCCAAGCCAGCACTGCTTGGGTCTATTCCTCCTACCGGGACCCGGTGGAGGTGTCATGGCGAGACATCTGTTACCCACGTAGCCGGGTGGTCGTCGCTAAACATGGCCGTACCAGCAAAGGCGACTCTCCTGCATTTTGTCTGCAATGTCATGGAAATGGAGGCGGCCCCGGATGCGAGATGCGAATCCACCAGGGCGATGTCATCAGCATACATGAACACCCACGGGGGCTACTCATATGAGTTTCTGATGCTATCCGACAGAGCGTCTACCACCACGCTGAGCAGATACGGGCTAAGAACAGATCCTTGGTGTACTCCGAGGTTGATGGGGAGGGGGTTTGAGTCGCCAACAGCGGTCTGGACCGGAATTGTAGTACATTTTTCGGATAGTGTCAATATAGAACTCTAGAATCCGCAGTACCCACCAGATCACCGCGTGAGGAACACAGTCAAAATCCTTCTGCATGTCTACAAACAGACAGTGCAGTGGCGTATTCTTCGTTCTGTTTTTCTCCACGACAATTATATCCTGTGCCGCTTTGGCCCTGGAACGCGCCAACTTATAGATAAGCTTGCGCCCCTCAGGCGATTCCAACTTATCATAGAGAGGTTGTAAGTGGTCTCGTCTGGCTCTGGCTACAGCTTTCTTAGTGGCGCGCTTTGCTTCATTGTACGAGTCGCGGTGTTAGGGAGACCTGGACACTTCCTACTTTTCAAAGAGGGCTTGACAATAGCATCATAAGTGTTAGCAATTTCAAACAAAATACAAAATTAAAAAAAGTACTTAACCAACCAATATTGTAATACAAATGTAACGGACTAGACTTAGTCAAAACATGAATACAAAATAGTCCTTTGGAAATAAGTAGGTAATCAAATTAGAATAAATCTACTTTTAAGTTAAGACAAAATTACAAAATTAAAAATCAATAATGATCTTACACAGTAATCAGAGATAGTCTTGGTATTATTTGGCGCAAGTATTAATAATCAGTTTTCGTAGCAGCCTATATTTTTATAAAATCACCCCCGCTACGCTTAATGAAGAGTCGTTTTCTAAAACTAAGTTTTATTATTTTAAATAATTGCTAAGATAAGTCTTAGTAGTTTCTTATTAAACTAAGATACGGCAAATAGTAAAAAGTATGATATTCACTTGTCACTTGTCTTACATCTAGATTCCATCTGAAAAATTTAAGTACCAACGGCTACTACTTTTAGTATTTACAACGGACTATATTAGAATATTCCTAAATAAATACATTTGTTTTTGTTCAAAAACGAAACATCTATAATTATCCATCGCTTGAATTTTAATTTGGAAAAAGTTTCATCACCTACAACGTTACATCCTATAGTTATCACAAAATAAAAGGCCCGTTTTGACAGTTCGCGCCCATGAAGTTCTCAGTTTTTTACCAATCAAAATGTAATGAAGGTTATTACATTTTTCATAGACAGGTACCGCCCACTCGGCTTAGTGCTGTGCATAACGATTTTTATTACGTTGTCCACAGACTATTAATAATCAATTAAGGAAAAATATATCGAGTAAGATAAGCCCGATTTTTATTTATTTAAACTAGTGTTTAGGCCGAAATTAATTACTGAACTTCACTGTGCAACTAGTGATCATTTACTGTAAATTATGAGCTTGGAGCTTAAAGCAGTAAATAATGGCAGCATAGATTTTTATAGAATGACGTGTCTTTGACCAAGAGGTATACGCGTGTGTTCGCCCGTCTTGTTGACTGTGCGCCCGTTACGTTTGGTTTTGTTGATTTTTGGATTATTTTTGACTTAAATATTCGAGTTGTCTCAGCATCTCCCATACCGGAGATGCCGAGACAACTCGACTCTTCGAATATCTACCGAATTCGAATACTGCCAATGCTCCGGTAAAGGCACACATAGATTTGACTTGTACACTGTACAGCCATGGCACCACCGTTTCTACTATGAAGGTTTTTCCGCATATGTCCATGGTGGTCATCCACCCGGTCAAAATTTTTGACAAATTCGTGCCATCAAATTTCTACAACCAGATTCTTGTTGATCTTGATATTCCTGTTGTTTTTGTGATTGAGTGAATGTTACTATAACAAAAATATGAAATAAAAGCAAATTGACCTTTCATAATACTGTATCATTTTATAATACCTACAATATCAAAGATTAAGCTAATTTTCTAATCAGAACTTTAAACCTATGTACTTTATATACATATTCAAATCGATCAAATCCCCATGCAAACTGGATTCGATTAATCGTGAGTATCGAGTACCGAGTCGTTTTGTTACATCACTAGTTATGCCAAGTAGGCATATGCCAAAACGGGCCTTTTATTTTGTGATTAGTATAAGTTAACTCCAAATAAAACATTCATACTTTCGACAGCAATGTGACATGTACGGTATATAACAATTAACATTCCACACTATTTTTCAGTAATAATGTGTCACATCCATATATCACATTATAAAATTTAAAATCATAATTGAATTAAGACTTATCTTTACAATCAAAACGTGATAAACGCGTTATGTCACGTTTTCGCAGAAAATCAAGAGCTCCTTCCTCTGTAAGTGCGTAGTGGTTACTGTTATGTTACGTTCTCGCAAAAATCCTTGATGCAGTAAGAGACAGTGCCATATTGTGATCTGACACAATGACGCTATCTCTTTCGCCCACAGATTCGCTATTTACCGCGTAAAAAATACCACGTTTTTTGAGAAAATAAAATCGATCACGGCGGTTTTAATTATCAAATAAAAAAAAAACGAAATTTCGGATATGTCACATTATAGAAGCAAAGAGGCGATATGAACATAGAACAGAGTGATAAGGCATGAGTTGCTATAGACTGTCAAGAATAAAACCCCTTAACTTAACTACTCTTAAAGACAATTATACACTCTAGTATCATACTTAAATTGGTGGGAAATCTAAGCTGTTCATTTTATAGTAGGTATATATCATATATTTTCAACACACTTGTACTTTTCCACGATATTTATTAATGTACCTAACGGGCCACGCCTAATTCGCCGACCGGTTAAGTACAATAAAAAATATTGTGGAGAAGTACAAGTGTGTTATCAATAAAATATGATGTGTTAGTATAAATAATCTATATGTTTACTTCAGTTATGAAGGGTACATATAAACCGATTCCTGCTGGCTTACCTATGTATAAAATTGAATTATAACCAACGCTTTCGCCAAAATTATATCAATGACAAAATGTTGGTGAGTTACATACAGGAAGATAAACAGACAGACAGACAGACTGACATAGAGTTACTTTAGGATTTTCTTTCACAGGCTTCTCTTTTGAAAATGTTCACCTTTCGTCAGTGGTATACTTAAATTCTTGATCGTGTGTACAGAAGGTTCCAAAAGTTGTACAATTTGAAACTAAAATTGTATGAAGTGATGCCACTACAGAACCGCTGATCTTAAAAGCTACTGAATAATAGATCTACTTATAAACATTAAGTTTAAACTACTACTCGCATGAGTTTACTTATTTTGTTATAAAGAAACGAGACATCGATGTAGTTTATTTTATTAACGCTACCTACGTTACGTTGAATTAGTCTTAGGCTGTCAAAGGGTTATATTTTGTTTTTATTTATTCAGGTACACAAAACACATTACAATCATATAAAAATAATAAAATAAAAATACAGTTCCGTTCTGGATTGTAACATAAATACATGTGTACACAGTTAAAACAATATGTAAATACAGTAAAAGCTCTTCATCAACAAATTGGAGGGAGTATAATAATGACGTATCTTTTTTTATCACTTACAAGGCCGAACTGTTATGGAGGATGTCCTTCAGAATTTTAACAAATCTATTCTGATTGGAATCAAATATGTCTAGGTATTTGTTCTGCATTAGATTAGTTGTTGTTATAGATCTTAAGGTGTCCATTTTACACCCTACATCCCGCCTAAACACAATATTACATACCTTAAGGTCCAGCACGCTGCCCTTGATCCTGCGCTGCTTGCTGTTAGCGAGGAGGCGCACCTTCTGTATCAACTTCTCTCTGCGTCGGCGCAGCTTCTCTTTGGTCTGCTTGTATCGCTTTACTTCCAGCCTACCCGCCAGTTTGTCTTCCTCGGTTCGAGGCTAGAACATTGAAACATTAATTTGTGACATGATATTCGTAGAAGTTTAGAAAGAAATAAAAGCTTTATGTGAATGAATGTATGGAGTAATTTTTATTAATTATTAGCAGACCCGCGCAACTTCGCCTGCGTCACCCCGTTTTTATAACATTTTTCATTCCTGTTGGTTGTAGCATGATGTTATATACATATAAACTTTGATCTTTCGATTTTGAAAGCAACTTACACTAATCGGTCGTTCAGAAACCAATCCCGGTCGCCGTTTCCGTGGCTTCACGTTCACCAAAGCGTGGTCGGGTATTAGTCCGTTATGTGTATTTTCTTTTATTACTGTAAAAATAAATTAGGATAAATGAAAATGTTTTTTTTTATACCACTTAGGTGGCAGACATGCACGCGGCCCACTTGATGGAAAGTGGTTACCGTGGCCTATGGACGTTTGCAACACCAGGAGAAGGAACACAAAACCTCTCCAGTGTGCTCTGGCTGCCTTACTTACCGCTGCAAACACAACACAGGGCTATTATTAGCCGCGGTATTCTGTAGGGCGGAGGTACTTCCCCAGTCGGGACTGCTTAATTAGGACTTTTTTGGAGGAATACTTCTAAATGAAAACAATTAACTCTTTTGATTGTAAAATTATATTTCATCATCATCCTTGCATCGGTCCCGATCGCATTCGAAGCTTTCACCTCATAGAGTCCAGGGTTCATTTCCCGGCATCTTTTCTTTCAAATTTCATGGAAAGTAAATTATACAAAAGCGGACTTCTGCTTGTTTCGCTCTAACAACGGCCATGCTATCCATAACGTAAAACTATAATATACCTACAAAAGTAAATTAAAAAATAAAGTTCTCACCTTCATAAATACCGTTGACGCCTTCCACAAGTTTTCCCTTCGTCTGTCGTCTGATTAGAGGGCTGTCCAGGCCTGTGTTCTCTTGCTCTTCTTCCTCCTCAGAAGAACTCTCTTCTACAAATTATAAAAAAACATATTAACACGTATTCACGCACCATATATTTTAAAAGTTGTAACAAGAGTAGTTCTATTCAGGGATTTGTGCAGACTTTCCTCTCAGGGATGAAAGTTTACACAGCAGTCGCACCCACAGGAATCATATAAGTCAAATTAAAACGAGGAAAAAGGTGTAATCTGGCTTTCTGAAATGAAGATAAAGTAAATTTTTGGAACGAATTGCCTTAGTGTGTCTTACGAGAAATGCGACAGGCCTGCAAACATAATTGCATATGTGTGTATCAACCTGTAACTATTAATTAAGAAATATTTTAAAAGCAATTAGCATGCTGACCCGTACAGGGGAAGAGAAAGCTCGCGGGTACGAATCCCACCATTCCACCACTTTTTCCTATACTTCGGATAATATTGATGATGATGATGATGATGATGATGATGATGATGATGATGATGATGATGATGATGATGATGATGATGATGATGGTGATGATGATGATGATGATGATGATGATAATGATAATGATAATGATGATGCTGATGATGATGATAACGACGATGATGATGATGATAACGACGAGAGATGTGTGCGTCAGGCGAGGTTTGGTACGTACCTAGTGTGGGCGGGGCGGCAGGAGGCAGCCACTGCGGTTGGCGCAGCTTCACGTGGTAGTAGTACGTGCGACCGCGAGCGTCCGTCGTGCTTCGCCACAGAGAGGGCAGCACTACGTCTTTGGCTTCTTGCTTCATATCCCCTACATCCTGTATATTTACAAAGATTATCAGCAAACTTAAGTCCTACCCAACTATCGCTTTTTCTGCTTGCACAATAGTATCATCCGACTGCTTATTATTTTAGTCATTGTTGTTAAATATGCATTGTATAATAAATTATTGTCTAACTAAACTGGAACCTATGACTTTTCTTTGTTCTTAGTACCCCGAAATCAAAATATAAAAACTCAAATTGAATCTCATTTTATAACTTTTTCGATTCCATATTCAATTTCATACGGT
Organism: Pelosia muscerda; assembly: GCA_963691645.1. Classification (NCBI taxonomy): domain Eukaryota; kingdom Metazoa; phylum Arthropoda; class Insecta; order Lepidoptera; family Erebidae; genus Pelosia; species Pelosia muscerda. The sequence goes on from OY829100.1 coordinate 16,300,909, forward strand.
AACATAGACCGAGATAAAAGAAAATTTCATTATATTGTCAGAAACATGTTATTTTTCGAGAATAAAAAATTAGTCATCGTCGCTATCTTCCCTAATCATCGTCACTTACGGGTACTCTTAAATCAACGCTACCCACACACCACGGAGGTAGAAAAATATTAAAACAATGTGCAATAACAAAACCAACACATAAATACAGCGTGAATACAAACCGGTTGCGGCGCGTCGTGCGGTTGCGGCGCGTGCGGCGGGAACGTGGCGCCCGGCACTTGTTGGCCGAACATGAACCCGCCCATGCCGAAACCGGGCATACCCATCAAACTGGGAACGAGTCAAAACAACATTAATTTCATATTTTTGGTTATCTGCCATTAAAGTTAAGTTAAAAGTTAAAATAAGTAAAATAAATTAAGTTTAAATTACATTAATGATGTAATGTAAACTAAACTTTAATAATTTAGTTGGCACGGCACGCATAGTGAGGAAATTCCTCTCATTGAAGCCCTAACTACAGGTCGCTTGGTCCCTTTAATAGGTGCCAGTGGACTACTATATTTTATATTTTTGATTGTATATAATATATGGTTAGTGAAACACGGGTATTAACGCGATCATATTGTAAATACAATAATTTATCTTTTGATTTGCTTGACGTTTCGGCCAGTTTGCACTAGCCGTGGTCACAAGCTGACTAATACCTGGGTTTCGCTAACCATATATCATGCAACGCGAAAGTTTAAAGGGAAGTATCTTTAAAAATATGTTTTTATATGTATTTAAAAATACAATTTATATGTTTGATTTAGAAAATAAAGAGGAATAATAATAAATTCATTTTACAAAAAGCAAAGCTTTTAAATTATTGGAAATATAATACAGTATAAGCAGAAAATATAGTCATATTCACAACTATATATGAAGAGTGCTATGGCTTACAGTAGGATGGACCTGTGACATAAGTAGCAGTGATTAGTCCATTTATTACATGCCTAGTTCAATAACATAAACGCAGGGGTGTCATGTACGTTAGGGTGCTTTTACACATGTATATGCTTGTATTTTTATTTGTGAATGATTGTGAAGTTTGGTATGTGTGTGTGTCTGTTTGTGTGTGCTTGTTTGTGTGTGCTTTCGATCCATAATAAAACCAGTGTACTTACTTAGGCTGCGGCATGCAGAACGGTTGTGGTCCGGTGAAAGGTGGACAAAATGGCGGCGGCTGGAAGTCGGGGTGACCGGGATGTCCGGGATGACCAGGATGCGGTGGCATCCAGTCCGGGGGCATGTCGGGCACCAGACCCGGCACGCCGCACACCATGCCGTTCATCATACCACCCGGGAACATTTGCTATGGGAATACGGGGATGGGTTTAGTATTGACCACGATGCTAGTGTTGACCTTGTTACTAGTATTACACACGATGCTAGTGTTACCCTCGTTGCTAGTATCATGATTGCCCACGGTATTAGTGTAAAAGGATTGATTCATTATGAAATAATAAAGGATAACAATAATCTACCTTTTTTTTTCCCACGGATCCCCACGGATACCACCTCCACCAAAACCGATGGAGGTGATTATGTCGGAGTCGAACCGACCAAAACGCACGCCATCCATGGGTCCTCGATTGTCGGAGGTGAGATGGTGCCAAGACATATCTCTCGCACCCCGGCAGACCCGGGGACATCTCTGTTGAGATGACCCTCTTCCCTAAATGTATAATAATAATAACAATAATCTACCTGAGTTTCTTGCTGGTATCTTCTCAGTAGATCTTAACTACCGACACAGCGAAAGAATCATTTTCAAATGATTTTTATTATAAATTATAATATTTTTGACAAATGTGTCTACTTACATAATAGTAAAACTTTGACAGTCATAAGTGCTATTTATGTACCTAAACGGAATAAAAGAAATTGATTCTTCGATTCATTGATTCATTAAGCGAGTTATCATTTGAGTAACCCATCATTGGCACTCGTCCACTCGTGGTACGTCACAGCCCCGAGTCCCCTTCCCGGTAGAGGTCAGGAGTCCCACACAAAGCTCGCCCCCGGGGATGGCGAAGTGCGTAAATGCATTCCACCACGTAAAAAAAAAAAAAGGGCGGTACCTGCGGGAAGGCGTCGTGCTGCGGCCAGTAGGTCCAGGGCGGCGTGTCCCGCGCGCGTTGTCTCCGCGACTCGTCGGCGGCGGCCGCGGCCTCCGCGAACGCGCGCCTTCTCTCCTCCTTACTCAGCGGGGGGACCGCGGCCAGCACGCGCTCGCTCAGTCTGCAACAAACGTGGAGGCGTTATAGCACATATACGTAACATTTTAACGAGACCGTGAAAAAAGTGCTTGTACGTGGCGTATTCAGCTGCGTGCGTGATACAGTGCACGACATCTAACTTGGCAAGGTTTTGTAGGTTGGGGTAAGTTCGCGCATCGTACACTTAGAGGCACAAAAAGTGCATGTCATTGTTCTATTCACTCACCAGAATGCCATTATTTATTTCGAATCATGTCTGCTTTACCTCAAAAGAGACACAAAAATCGCCTCAGATGCGCTGACGAGTCTTGCCAAGTTACTTGCCGATTTCTGTAGCTGAGCTTAAATTAAATCATCGATCGACTGGTGGTCGTGTCAGCATAACTCTAGTTTGTGTGCCCATGTGCCATAAGTGTTGAGTCTACACTCAACGTCCCGTCTTGATGACACGCCGCTGTCCGGACCGCTGTTCATGTCACAAATCTGGACGCACTTTAAAAAAGGGCTACTCATATACGTATCAAGTTATCAAAACTCGTGTACGTTCATGATTTTCAATTTTTCATGTGCACTTACTTGCCAACCATAATAAAATAGAAGACTGATCAACCAATTACACGGGCGCACCCGTGAATGGTTTGATACTTGGTTGACCAAGTCTCATGACATATTTGAACATAATAATTCAAATAAAAACTGTATTCACTATTAAATATTACGGGATATTAAAAAACAGACTGTATACAATAAAAAAGAAATTCTAAATAACTTAAAAATCTTACTTGATACTTCTCCTTCCTTCAGGACTACTCCTCCTTTTTCTCCTGTCTCTGTCATCCCTATCTCTATCTCGATCTCTGTCCCTGTCCCGCTCCCTATACCTATCCCTGTCTCGTTCGCTCCTGTCGCGGTCTCTGTCCCGTTCACGATCGCGTTCTCGTTCACGGTCGCGTTCCCGTTCCCTGTCTCTGTCCTTTTCCCGCTCACGTTCCCGCTCGCGGTCTCGTTCGTCCCGTCTCTCTCGCTCCTCCCGACGCTCGCGGTCGCGATCTCGCGATCCACTCGAGTCGGCTGCTCGTCGTTCAACATTAGCTTGCCTCTCATGCTCTTTCATCTGCTGTATCCGTTCTTTCTTTGGGATTTTGAAAACCTCCTATAAAAGCATACATAGACACGTTTAATATTTTTTTATATATTCACACTTACAGATATAAGCCTCATTATATTGATTTGTGGTGCCAATAGGTGTTGATAGCCGCCTTCCTAGACTTCTGAGAATATTTCAGCAGATGAACACTATCAAATCTGGTAATCAAACCCAGGGTCTTGAAACCACGGCACCAACGAAACAGATGGAAGAACACACAAGCGCAAAACATATCGTCTCGGAAGAAGATATGATGTATCAATAGCAAACATAATAATTATGTATCACAAAATTAAGTACTTACTAGTTGAAATGGAACCACTTTTTACAGATTCTATTGTGATATATTTAGTACTATTTAATTTTAGACCGACTTAATTGTAATTCGTAAAAAATAACTCCATTTCAATGTGTAAGATTCGTGTAAACTTAAGAAACTATTACTATTAATATTACTATTACTATAATAATAACTAATTAATATAATTATATATATTAATATTACTATTACTATACCTTTAAACTAGACCACCGTTCTAATAGTTGGCTAGAGAGATCTTTAATTTTTTCTACTATCGAAGCATTTTCTTTAGCCTTCTCGGGACTCGGGACATCATCCTGGTTACTGTTTGGTAGTTCTACTGGCAAACCTGTTCATCGAAATATATTTTATTTATATAGAGGACTTATGTGATTTCAATGATATTTTATTTTTGGGTGTGTGCTTATTATGTTGCAAAAAAGCTAGTCCAAAAGCATTCGAAATCAGCGGGCTTGAATGCTAAAATGGTCTGATTTATAAACATTGCAAGTTAAATAAAACCTTGTAAAAAAAAACATCCCACATAGAAACCGTCACTTGCTTGCTAATTTCATATAGTTTAGCACCAGGCCTTGTGGCGCAACGGATAACGCGTCTGACTACGGATCAGAAGATTCCAGGTTCGAATCCTGGCAAGGTCGCAACTATATTTTTGTTATTTTTAAATTTTTTCCACCGAGTTTTGGAATAAGTTCACAATATTAGATGGTAATTAGATGATTTGAAAAGCAATTTAACAACTATTATTTTTTCTTATTCATTTAGGAAACTAATTTTAAATTATTTACAAGTTCAAAAGCCTAAAAAAATAACAAATAGCAGTACAAAAATTGACCTTAAAAATTGAAAATGATCATTCTACTTTTAGCCCTGACTATAATATCAAAATGCTACAGCATGATTCTTACCAGTTGCCTCATAAATGAACACGTTATCCTGCGGGAGCTCTGCGGCGCTGAGCCAGCGCTCCACTATTGTGAAGAAACGACTCTCTTGTACCATTGTCTTGTTCGTGATAGGCAGCCGGTCCACGGTCAATAGCATTTCTAGCCTGCAAAAAAGAAGGGATATCTTAATATTATAAGATATGTCTTATAGACAGTTATAAATAGACAGTGGCAATAAGGGTCGCCGTGGCGTAGACTGCACATTTTAGCCTTCTAGCCTTCGAAATTTAAATGTAGCACTTTTAGAGTCTAATCGAAACGATGATAAGATCGTTTTATCTGAACTGGAAGTAACAACTCTTTAACTGCATAATATAGCACTATTTGGGTGAGCAAAGAAACATGGTACTCGCAAGTCGCATTATCATCAGCGCTTGGGCCGTCTCCGAACGCCAGAATAGCTGACGTATCGACGCTACAATTGTGAATTGTTACTTTTGACCTATACAGAGGGTAAGGGAACGCTCACGCACAAAATTAAAAAAAAAAATTAAAAATAAAAAAAAATTGCGTTGCCGTAATTTTTTTTAGTGCCTATATGTTGTATACCATGAGTACTACCAGGGCCCTTCGACTTCGGGAGCGTTTCTTTTACACTCTGTATATATGATTCAAATAGTTGTAAGAATTAAAAAACAGATCTATTTCATTCAATTGTTCTCTCGATACATACTTGAAATCCAGCGGAGCGTCCGTACACCAAGGCGCGAGTAGCCTCAGCCCCCGGTAGTCGAGGAACAGCCTGCGGCAAGGTAGGTCTGCGTCCCGCAGTAGACGTAACAAAGCGCATTGTGCCCTACGGGTCTTCGCGCGGACCACTGTACGGGACAGGCGGAGAGTGTGGCTCTGGTTCTTGACCCCAGTGCGACCCAACGCCTCGAGATCCTCCTCAATCTATGGATGGATAAAAAAATGTAAGTCCTCTATTTGATACCCTGAATATTACATGTTCATATTTATTCAAAAGTGTCGGTCAAAATTATTGTTCAGTACTTAAACTGATTCATTAACGCCATGCTTTTAAAACGAATGATTTCAATTCGATTGCAAAGCAAAACGTAATTTCTTCTTAAATATCCAGTTGATCTGTCAAAACATAATCTACCCACATTATAGTTGATAAAAACATAATTTTACTGATTTAGAAACGAGACAACGAGACAAGATATTATTCTATATCACGTATACATAAACACTACTATTATCCTTTTCTCCCAAATGTTTTATAGCAAGCCTTTGCATCAATCCCAGCCCAGCTATCTCGTATTTTTACAATTTCTATCTCAACTCGACGACCTAATAAAAAAAGGGTTTCTTACATCAGCATCTTGCACTAGATCAGGTGCTTTAGGCTTATATGTGCGATCCTTCTTAGGGCGGCGAACGCGTGGTTGAACTGTGGGTATCGCCAACGACTCTTCTGTGGACTCTGTATCGCCAGTCTTGGATGTGGAGACATCTTCTTCCTCCTGGAAAAATAAATTGTTTATATTATATTAGCTCTAAGTATAGTATTCTAGAGGAGTTTTTTTTTAATCTTTGCTATGCGACATAGACCTATAAAACGTTATTAATCTGCCAACTGAATCTACTATCTTTGGTAGATATCTCAGGTTTATACCCCATCAGGTACATCGACGTCAACAGGGCGAATAGTAAGTTGGTTACGTCGGAATCAAACCGACTAAAACCACACGATATATGCCCTAGGAGGTAAATCCACAGAGTGTAGGTGACATCCCCATAAAATGCGGGAGTCTTGCCCAACTCCCTCGAAAGTCTCTCCCATTTTTTGCACAACACTGTTTCTGATTTGTTTCTACCAACAGAACTATCTAGAACTTCAGGACACACAAACGTCAGTAGCTTACAATTACCTCTTCATCGTCTTCATCTTCACTGTCAGGTTCGCCTCCGATCCACCCGCGACAATTGCTAGCGCCGCAGTAGCACCGCTGAGCTACTTTCCTGTAGAAACCAATACATTGCTGTTATTATAACCGGCTAAATACTTGACAATGTACTTTAGGTGCGCAGAAAGCGTTTTTAGATCTCTTTGGCGGTAAGCGAGGGCGCGACGGTGGGGTTCAAATCAACTAATCATAGATTACTTTTTTTGTGATATTTTTCAATCCTGCTCATTTTGGTTGTATTATAATGACATAAACATAAACCTTCCTTGAATTACTAAATTTAAAACTTTTTATAATCATGCTTGAAGTTTTTATTATATGTGTATGTTACAATATTGTTATTATATGAATTTCTAGCTAATTGTTTTTCAATTTGAAATACTAAACACCCAATTCGGATTGCTGTCTGTTGGTAACACGAAATGGGGGTAGGACATAACGGTATACCCTGTCCTAATTGAGCAGTCTGAGTGGGGACGTACCTCTGCCCTACAGAATACCGCGGCTAATAATAACTTCGTGTAGTGTTTCTGGTGGTGAGTAGCATAGCCAGACCTCACTGGTAAGGTTTTGTGTTGTCAGTGGGAAGACCAAGAAACCATATTATTATTAACCTTCACCCTGCGCGCCCCCCTCCTTCTACATGGTCGGCAGCATAAGTGTGACGCCTCTGGTGTTGCCAACACTCATAGGCCGTGGTAACCAAAGTGGTTATACTGAGAATAGGTGTACCGTGTGCTTGTCTGCCATCTAAGTGGTATGAAAAATCTTTCCTTATATGACATCACCCAAAGTTGTCTGCATAACTGAATCGTGGTACATTTCCATTGTTCCATAAATAGAAGAATAACTTATGTTACAGAATAAATTTTGAACATTTTATAAAGAAGTTGTTTTTTATGAAACAGCGCTTCAACTGATTTGGAGTTTAGATTATATTGGTTGTGAAGTCATTTCCATAAATAATATGTAAATCTTCTCTCTCAACCTTGCATTCAATATGTGGCCTCCTTGAATATGGTACTAAATATGTATAAGTCTGAAAACCGAACATTATTTGACTTTCAAAACAATCATACTCGCACCCAGTCAACACCCAAAATGAAACTCTAGAGTTATATTAGCATGATTCCAGAACAGACTTGCTTTTCTACAAAGACGTGATGCTCTTACTATATTAAACTTTATTAGAAACAATGAATTCCTGTTTAGATTATGCTTGCGGTTTACTATACTCCATTTATTTAGGTACTTAAATAAAGGTAAACAATCTTGTGGCAACTTTTTATAAAAACACATGTTAAACAAATAAACTAGACTAACTAACTAACTAGTGGTTCGATACAAATTAAATAAGACCCTTTTTTTGTGCCTAAAAATGTTAGTACAATCTAACTTTTCTTTTCGCTTGGACATAATATTCTGAAAATTTGGTATCAAATGTTCATCACACCTAGAAACTAAAAAATGGAGAACTAAAACTTACCCAAATCTTTGGAACTGGTAGTCAAATGTGATTTCTTCCCCAGCCTTAATGTCCCTTTTACTGAAGAACCCGATCCTTAGTTCCCCATTGACAGTCCATTTTTGTGTTTCAGCAATCGGATCACAGGAATGGTTGATAAATCTTGAAATGTTTCCCTTGAGTGTTGCATCGATGACTGTGTCCCCTTTCAGGGACATGAAATAATGATGTAAGTTGTTATCGTCGGAGTATGCTTGTGCTCGCTTGTAGAATTGTTCGTAGTCGAGGACCTCCCCCACGTATTCCATTAAGAATTCGCCTCTGGAAATGAACGAGAATGTATTAGGTACTGTTATGATAAAAAATACATACATCATATATGCTGATAATCTCTGTGGCTTGGCAGTAGTGAATGCTGCTAGGCAGGAGGCGCGCTTTCGATCCCCGCTCAAATATTTGTATGTTTGAATATGACGTATAGGCACACGCACACTACTGACGTGATCCCACTCTTAATACTAATCTATGATCTTTGCTGGTGTTAGAGGGAATATTAATCAACTATATAAAAATAAGTCGGGTTTTCCTTCCTGACGCTATAACTCCAAAACGCACGAACCGATTTCCACGGTTTTGCATTCGTTGGAAAGGTCTCGGGCTCCGTGAGGTTTATGGCAAAGAAAATTCAGGAAAAATTTCAATAGAAAAACGGGAATATCATTTGTGGCGAAACAGAGTTCGCCAGGATTGCTAGTAATTTATAGTTACTAATTTTCTTTTATTGTAAAAAGTAACATTCTAGGGATAAAAATAGTCTATTTGTCACTCCAACCTATCTATCGTACCAAATTTCAACCAGAATAAGTAGAGGTTCTCACGTTGATTAATTAATTATCAATAATATCAATTCTGAACCAACACAATTTCCATTGCATGTGCATTATTACTTCATATTGTTGCAAATATTGCAATAAATGTTAATACATTTTACATGCTCTGTTAGTTTACCTAACACATCAAATAATATGACACGGTCATAAATGACTTGGCAGAGGTATGTTATCATTGCACATTATGTTCAAACCTTTTTCCCTCTGGGGTTGGCAGAGACAACAGCCTGTCTTCTGTTTCTGTCGTTACACACTTTATAAGCTTACTCTGCCTACTATCATGAAACCTATATGTCTTTGTGGAGTATTAAATTAAAACCATGCTAACATTATAAATGCAAGTAGCTCTGTCTTTTACTTACACTTTCACGCCTAAGATACTGAACCAATTCGGATAACATTTGCTACAGAGACAGAAGAAACCTCGGGAAATAAATAAATATTTTAGGACAATCTACACAACACCACCTAGACCCATGGTAAGCATAGTTTAACTAGCTTGTATTATGGGTTCTAAAATGCGGATAAACATACTTAGAAATTTTTTTTTGTAAATACTGACATATTATACATAGAAACACCCAGACCAATGCAAATATTCATATTCATATATACAAATATTTGCACTAGCGGGAATCGAACACACGCCTCCTGCGTAGCAGTCGCGTTCACTACCGCCACGCCACGGAGGTCGTCGGGAAAGGACATTGGTTATGTTTGGTTCTCGATAAGTGACATGCATGCGAGCGCGCCCGCAACCTAGTTAACTGGACTGGGACTAACACATGAATGATAAATGATATCAAAAAAGTTAAAATAAGCCTTTACCTATTATTCTGTAAATAGACAAAAATACAGCAGGAACACACTTACATTTTAATAATATAATATATAAATATATACAACAATCGCATAGCTTATGAAATTCATAAAAATATATTAGGCATGTCATCATCACAGTTATTATAGTACTTACGGAGGAATGTCCTCACTAGCTTCAACTCCGCAACCTTTCTTATCAGCATAGAATACTCGGAGCGGACCATTCTCTCTTTTCTGGAACCTTCTGTTGGTGCAACGATCCCCTACTGGGCACCGGGAATTACTGCAACATAATAGGTATCATTGTGATCGGACATTTCTTGCATAATAATAACAAAAATAAAAAAACAATAGCATAGCTGATAAATAGGCTATGCCCCCATACAATCTCAAAGTTTATACCTCATCTATAAAGCAGTCTTAAAATGAGATTGTATAGGTATTTTATGTTGTAAGGGTACATAACAAAAATACAAAAACCTTACCATTCAATCATAAGCAGTCTATTAAGACAGTCTTCTCCACAAGCTAACTCTCCTCTTTCTAACTCCTCTTTGGTCATAAAACAATCACAAGTCATTTTCTTAGTTTCCTTACTAATCATCCTCTCACACAAATATTCATTTTCTTCCAAATGTTGGTATTGGTTCATTCTCTCTTCAATAATCCTATCATATGCCTCTTTGCTCAAAGGAGTGGGTTCATCACCAGGTGGGCTAAAACTTTCTGCTACACTAGGCAAGCGCTGCTGTGGAAGACTAGGACTAGCCAAAGGAGAATTAGCTGGTGAGTTTGCTCCCATCTCCAGCTCTGAAGAACGTCGCCAACGAGATTTAACTTTGACAGGCATTTCTAGGGGAACTGGGAATGATGGAGAATTTGGCATTGTACTTGGTATTGACTCTATTGATTTATCTTGACTGTCAGATCCAATTTCTTCTAATTTTAATTTAGTCTGTGTGATCAGAGCCTTCTTCAATGGTGTCTTCACTAGACCATATCCTTTAGTCTTCTGTTTTAAGTTGCTTATGGTCTTTATTCTACTTGAACGCCGAACACCACTTGGTGAGGACTCGGCGGAATCATTAGAATTATTTTGATTCTGTTCTGTCACCCTTGAAGAATTGCTGTCATCAGAGAGAGTTGAACTTGGTGTGATACTTGGATCTGGCCTTGTTAAGGTACAATTAATGTTTTCTTTAGTAAATTGTAAATCAAGATTACCACATGGCTGTGTTTCCAAATCATTGGACTCTGAACAATCCATGAGGGAGGGAGAATCCACAGTTCCTGATGAAAGATTTAACCTTTCAAAATGAGACTGGAAGTCATGGTTTTCAGAATTATTCTCATTTTCCTCTGTTCTGTTTTGTTCAGGTAGATCGTCTTTTGGGCTATTGATCTTAATATTATAATACAGTTCAGGATTATCATCCTCAACAATCTGAACAACAGTGATAACTTCATCATCGTCATCACCACCAAAATTCATGTGTTCAGTATCAAATGGAATGTCTGGAACAGCAACCTCATCTGTTCCACTGTTGGTTGGTGAATCTTCAACAATAAATGAAGGGAGATCTTGTGGAGCTGATGCCATTGGCTCTGGATTAGATTCACTTGTTTTTGAATCAGTTTCAGTTAAATCAACAATGTCTAGAGGTATTGAGTTATAGTGTTGTGATCTCTCTGTAGTAGGCAATGGAATATCACTACATGATGGTACATTGCTCATCATTGGTACAGGAGATAGATCTCTTGAATGGTTCTCAACACTTATTTTACTATTTATTAAGTTTAGATGAGCTCCATTATTAGCATCAGATGGTGTTTCTAAAGCTGCATTAGAATCTGATTCAGAACTTGCACAAGGATCAACAACTCGTATTTCTACACTACTATTTGTTTCACTGTCACTGCCCAAGTCATATTTTCGGGTAAAGGTCTCATCATTGTTGAATAAGCAACGGTATTTGCCAAACTTTTTGTGGAGAGCCACTACAGGGGCTGGAGAAGGTTTTGAAACTTCACTTGATTCTGACGTCTGTGGGGCGGGACTAGACGTTTCTTCATTTGGGGCATTTTCAGGATCACTTTGGTTACTGTTAGGTGCTGTAGACGGGGTAGCGGTGGAACACTCGCCGTCCACAGACGTCGAAGCTTCGGCATCCGCCTGCTGTTTGGTGCGTCGAGTCGTCCGACGCGCCGTTGCTGGTGTAGCTGCTGCTTTCTTTCTCTTCGCCATTGTATTATGTTAGAGAAGTAACTGCAGTAGCATACAACCTAAAAAAGCAAACAGCTTAACATCACACACTCTGAACATGGTTGGGCATGCAGTGACCTCTTTCTATAGTTATTGTTTCTCGATTCTGTGAATGCCACATGGTTCTTGCGAGAAAAAAAATGCATACAATGTAAAAGATTATAATTAGCAAAGGTGTATCAGAGCGTTTAGCAGTGCAAAGGCACTGTCGCGGCAAATATATCAATAAAGCCACCGGTTGGTATTGGTGGTGTACTTTTATCACTGCACGACTCAAACAAATGACATACCATTACTTGTTCTATTTAATTATAGATCTGGGCATTTATTCGAATGTAGCATTTTACACAAATCCATTGAACTCTTTCACAAATTAAACGAAATATTTATCAAGCATAATTCCATTTTTCTCTAAATTCATTGCTTTTTTTGTTGCCATATATACCATAGACAATCAATTAAAAAGGGTTACCAGACTACCCTAATCATTTTCTACCATTTACTTTTACACGTCCAGTAGGTCTATACTCTTTGGACAAAAAAGGCCGTTGGCTGGGCTGTGAGGTTTACATGCCTCTGACGAATCAAAGACCGGCAAACTGAGCCGACCTGGGTGCTGTTTCATCCAAAGATGGCTTCGCAACGCTGCGGTTCGCGCGTACGCATTCTACCACCACGCGGTAAGGGTGAAGCACATGCACTTTGTTACAAAATATGCTTTAATACATAATTCTAATCAAGCCTTGTCATCCCGTTCCCGCTGCTCCAAAAAACCTCCTTTAAAGTTCAAGGAAAATATAAAAAAATCCAGCCATATTCGATACAACGGAGCAGATGTGTTTTCTATACAAAATACATATTGGTTCTTGCGTGCGTGGATAACTGCTCTCATTTCTTTGGTATCTTTTATCTTCATGTCGGTTTTCAACTTCAAACTATAAAGAATCTCAGGACTTGAAATTCATTCTGTGAGGCAAACATCTCACAATAATTATTTTATGTATTCATTGTTCTATTGTGGGTTGCCTATATAGTTTACGAGGCGCCATAAAATCACAGGGCGGCCCTAACGCACTATTATAAGGAAGGACAGCGTGCCAAGGTCACCAAAATCTATGAATGCTTTGCGCCCCGTCATTCATAATTTTTTCTAGTCTTTTACTACAACTAGCATACTAGTGACGTACTTCAAGAAAAAGATTTATCGACGAACGGTGGGCCGATGACTGCTTATTTGAAATTTAATATCCATAATGATTATAAAGAATTGCTAAAGTGAATTTTCTTAACACAAATATGTAGTTTTGAAGATATTTGATTTTGAAAATTGAAACGAGCAGCTAGAAAACGGTTTTTGTGTGAGTGACGGCATGACTTCTTAGTAAGTAGTGCAAATGCATGAAGTGCAAGAGAATATTGCATTTATCTCGGTTCCGGTTGTGTTTTGTTGTGTTTACGTGTATGATTCATTAAAAAATAAAAGTCATTTGGAATAGTGAGAAATCTATAAATTATAATAAAAATAAGAATTATAATATTATCTCATGAGTGTAGCATGTCCGGTCTTGTTAAGTTAATACACGTTAAAAGATAAGTAAACCCAATCGTATTAGTATACGTAAATCGACCACTTCTGCGATAGTAGTAGGCACAGCACTAACGTAGTAAAACGTCCATTCATAAAAATGGAACATAGGTAGGACACAGCGTTTTGTAGGTAGGGCCCATCCCCCCCCCTTATACATCAATGCATAAAATGTATCTGCGAAACAACAGTTTTGAATCTAGTTGACAACTCAAGTTTCATTTGAGTTGCCGGGCAGGACCCTCTTTGTTCTACTGACTGAAACTAGAAAATTACTATTCTGGAATGCATCTTTGTGACGTTACAGTTTTCCCTATATGTCAAAATAACGCCGAACGCCGACATTTCATTTCAAATGTCAAACTTAACTTACGCTAAAAATTAAAAAGCGGCCTGAAAACGTTCGAACAATTTGTTAAATTACTTATTTTATAGTTATAATTCATATTATATAAGCAGTACTTTCTGAAAATGACTGAAACACCGGAGGTAAGCTATTGATAAGACTATTTCTAAGCTAGAAATGCTGGCCACTAGAAGTATTAAAGACACGTCACGTTTTAGCGAATGTTTTCATCACTTTTCAAACACAATTATCTCAATATTGGCTAGATTTTTTGTATTTTTGATATATTTTGGAGCATATTATTCTGGGCAATATCAATGATTTTAATTTGTGCTGTTATGTCATTTATTTAATGTCTAATATCGTCCTAAATATGATTTTCAGAATGTGAAAATTAATAAATGGGACGGTGCCGCAGCTAAAAATGCAATTGATGATGCCATCAGAGAGGTAAACATTTTCTTTCTATTTATTGCCAAATATTTCGCATACATTTAACTGTATTATGCTTCCATGTGTCTTACTGTAAATGAAATCAAATTGATTAATATTGAGCCGATTTTGATGCTACTAAGTTGGGTAATCAAGTCGCGATAGTGTATGGTAGCTAAGCTAGCTACTTGATGGCAAGCCTTGGAGCTTTTCAATTTAATGTATATATGCTAGAACTTTGCTACAGTCATTATAAGCATCCACTGAAGAGAGTCAATCGAGATATTCGCATTCATAAGTATTAACAATAACTAAAAAATATAATAGTGTAATTCTTGGGTCTTGCTGGGGACCCACAGTCCCACATATCTAAATCATTGGGCTTTAACTTTTCAGGTATTAACCGGTGACTTGAAATGCAAAGAAAGCTTTGCCCTTATTGATGGCAGACTGTTCCTATGTGCGTTGGCTGTAGGTGTGGCTCTCTATGCTTTACTTTGGGATTATCTGTACCCCTTCCCACAGTCAAGGTAAGAATTTCATGGGTTATACCTGAATTTTATAAATAAAAAACAAAATCAATATGTTGGCATTAAATATTAGTTAATAAAACGTCTTCAGGTTATGAAACAACTAACCCTAAATACTCAACACAATTTATTGTTACATATTAGGTAGGTACTTCATTGAAGTCAAATCAGTTGATCCTTCTGTTGGTCAACCCTGAGCGAATGTCTACACCAGATCATCAGACCCACTCTCACCAATTTAAACAACTTGTATGTGAAGTTGGCTGGCTCCAAAAATTTTAGTAGGACTGCAAAATTTCAGATGTTATTTATATTTTACAGATTGGTCCTCATTGTCTGCGTCTCATCATATTTCATATTAATGGGCATCCTCACCCTCTACACAACTTTCAAGGAAAAAGGAGTATTTGTTGTTGCTAAGGAAAAGGTTGGCAATAATAACAGGGTGTGGGAAGCCAGCTCTTATGTTAAGAAGTAAGTAAAACTATCTTAACTAGCTACTTACAATTTTGAGTTAGTTACATTTTATTAACATTAATGTCAGTCAGACATCCTAGAATATCTTTGAGAGGATCTACAATGAGGGTGTGATGAGAGATGAGAGATATGCCGGAGGCTACTTCACACTCTGCAAGTGATAGCCATGGGGATTTCGGCACAGGAAAAAAAAAGCATCTCAGAATGTTAGCCTTATTAGAAAGTAGCTAGATTCCTGTGTCTCTGCTTCTTGTATGATCATATGGATTATTCCCAGTAGTCCCCTCTAGCTCTGTCCTCCAGGGTGACAGCTGGGAATTATCTTCCCAGTTGTCACCGGGGTGACAATTTGTGCCGACTGTTCCCTTTGAAACTTGACTAGAGGGGACAAATGGGAAGTTTGTTTCTCAGTTGTCACGGGGGGGGGGGGGGGGGGGGGGGGTACACAATTGCAATTAAAAACAATCCATAAATTTCAGCTTTTTTATTTCTTATGTTACGTAGAATCAACAGAATGTCAAAATGCTTACAACAATAGAAAAATATTAACTATTATAAGTACATAAAAATGTCAAAAAGTTATATTAAAATATCAACATTATGTACCTACGTACTGTGAATAGTACAAATATCGTGCCACTTGTGTACGCTGTACTGTTATACTATGTTATACTGTTATGCTGTACTGTTGGACATTTTTTGGAAACAATTAGACATACATACAATATGTCTATAGTATAGTACATAATTAGTAGTTTTTGTGATTATCTGTGATTATACGATTAATATATATATTTTTTTATAATATCACGCCTATATCCCCGAAGGGGTAGGCAGAGGTGCAAGCACCCACATTTCGCCAGTTTATGTTTAGGTCCCAATGTAATAGGTGGCGAGCCTATTGCCATAAACCGGGCACTTATAAACATGCGATAAATACACACATAACTTCGAAAAGCATCGCAGTCATTTGGATGTGCCATGGTAAACCTGGGATCGAACCCAGACCTCGTCTCAGCAGTCCATTACCCATACCACTAGGCTACCGCGGTTTATTTACAGTTAGCAATCTGTGATTATACCTGTTAAAGGAAACATAATGTTGATATTTTAATATATCTTTTTGACATTTTTATGTACTTACTTATCTATGTAACATAAGAAATAAAAAAGCTGAAATTTATGGATTGTTTTTAATTGCAATTGTCCCCCCGTCCTCCCCCCCCCCCCCCCCCCGTGACAACTGAGAAACAAACTTCCCATTTGTCCCCTCTAGCCAACTTTCAAAGGGAACAGTCGGCACAAATTGTCACCCCGGTGACAACTGGGAAGATAATTCCCAGCTGTCACCCCGGAGGACAGAGCTAGAGGGGACTACTGGGAATAATCCGATCATATTATATTATAAACATTCCTCTCTTGAATCACTTTATTTATTGCTGATTACGTTAGTACCTATTATATATTCAATTTGTTCAGGTACTTAAACAAAGGTAAGCAATCTTGTTGCAACTGTTTATAAAAACCATGTTTTAAACAGAACTGGACTAATTAACTGAGTAACTTATGGTTTCATTCAAGTTTTTAGTCTTCAAAATGCATTGCTAAGCATAAAAGTATTTTATAGGGTAGTTTAAAAATCTAAGTGAACAAACAGTGAAAGGAACTTAGTTTTATACTATGTAATAAATAAGTTTGGAGGAACGGGATGTGATGTCCCTCCAACACAAAGGGAGGATCCTCCGACCAGGCAAGGTGATCGCGCCTGGCGGGCCACAGCCCTTAACGGTTGTCGTTGGGTTGTTGTATATATACTGTACTAGCGAGAGAACTTCATTTTCGCGATGCAGGATCGTTGTGACGTAGTAGTGACGTCGTAGTTAGTTACGTAGTAGTTACTCGTCCTGTCGCTAGATGGCGCTGGGTACATGTGGTATCGCCACATCACTCCCCTCCAAGATCGGATGTTGATTGTGTTGAGTCAGCTGTCTTCTTAGCTCTCTTGAGGCGAGGCGAATCCTCGGTGAGTTGAGGTGAGTCCTCGGCAGTGTCGGGGCGAATGCTGCGTAGACGGGAGAGGTGTTCTCTTCGTGGACCGTAAGTGCAGTGTACTGTGCGCCTTAGATGCAGGCGTGGCCGAAGGTAACCAGGCTGCAGCGGTCGCTGCATGCTATGGTAGCCTTGTAATGGCCGAAGTGCTGGATGGCGAAGACGCTTATGCGGAAGAAGTGAATTGGATGGTGGCGATGAGAATGCTGCTGTTATTGCTCAGCGAAGGTTACGTGTTTGGATCACGTCGGGGTCACCAATTTGGAGGAACGGGATGTGATGTCCCTCCAACACAAAGGGAGGATCCTCCGACCAGGCAAGGTGATCGCGCCTGGCGGGCCGAAGCCCTTAACGGTTGTCGTTGGGTTGTTGTATATATACTGTACTAGCGAGAGAACTTCATTTTCGCGATGCAGGATCGTTGTGACGTAGTAGTGACGTCGTAGTTAGTTACGTAGTAGTTACTCGTCCTGTCGCTAGATGGCGCTGGGTACATGTGGTATCGCCACATAAGTATTGGATTGGACCGAATAATTTCATGAACATTCTTCTTTAAGGCTAGCTTATATTGTTTCTCCTTGATATATCAAAAATCTAATGAGATATTTTCTACCTGCATATTTGACTGCCTCTGTAAATGCGACTGCTACGCAGGAAGCGTGCAAGTCGCACAAATATTTTTAAACATGATTATGTTTCTGAGCCTTATTCTGGGTATTCATGCCTCAAAAAGCATGAAGAGCTGTCGGTCCCAGTTAACGAATGTCTATGGCAGTCGTAATATCAGAAATTACCAACAAAGAAAGCTGATCATCATTCATTACAAGATGGCTTCCCTACTGGAAGTAACAGTAGTAATGGCTGGTAACATTTATATTTCTGTAGCTGTAGATAACATATGAGATTCATATCAATATTTTTTCAAGTTATTTATACTCATATATGAAATATGTATTAAATAAAAAAAAGTATTGATTGCGAATAAACATCCAAAAAGACACTGATTAAAAAAAGTTTAACTGTAGATAACATAGAGACTCATATCAATATTTTTTCAAGTTATTTATACTCATATTTCATAATGTATTAAATAAAAAAAAGTATTGATTACGAATAAACATCCAAAAAGACACTGATTAAAAAAAGTTTTTATTCAACAGGCACGACGATAAATACAACCTGGTTCTAGTGATGAGAGACTCGACTGGCAAGTCCCGCGAGGCTTCCATCACCAAATCCTTTGCTAACTTCATCGACACCAACGGCACCATCGTCCAGAGCCTCGTTCTCAACGACATCAGCAAGCTCTACAACTCTCTCTCCTCTGAGAAGAAGTCGCAGTAATTCTACTGTTTCTCGCACAAATATCTTAAGGTCTGACATTGTTATAATATGATTATCTTAATAAACTATGTCATTTTGTGTTGTATGTTTTGAATATCAATCAATTAGACTGGACATATGCTGGACATATCTTTCCCAATGTGCGCCACTGCTCCCGGTCCTCTGTCCTCCCCATCCAGTTTGTCCCTGCCAGCTTTTTCATGTTATCAGTCCATCTAATTAGGAGCGTGCTACCTTCCGTTTGCCTTCTACCATCCACTACAATCCACTACACTATAGTTCATGTAATTAATAAATAATCATTCAGTAAATAAGAATCAATCAGTCAATCAGTAAAATCTTTTACCACTCCGCAATAGACTCATTTGCACCAGCGCAGCGGCCATCGGTCCTTCGGCGTAGTTCAGTTTTATTCTACGAGCTATGTCGGTGACTTTATTTCTTTGTCGAAGACGCTCCATTTTTAGTATACCTTACCAAAATTTACTCGTGGTTAATACGTGAAACCGTGTACTTTAGAGTTTAGACCGGTCGCGTGATCTGCAAGCAGACGGCGGCCGTGGTGATCCTGCAAAAGACTTGATGTATAAGGCCAACTGTCTTTTCACCCTGGTCTTTAAGGAGTAGCTACAAGATAATTTATACAGATGGTGGGGAGAACGAAGAAACCGTAGCGGAACTGAGGAACCTCAGGAATATAGTTTTGGAGGAGAAAACGATTAATCGGTCTATATTCGCGCGGGGAGTAGTCGATCAACCAGTTAAGCCGGCGCACATTATCGTTATCGGCAAAGGATCCGTCGGCACTATCAGAAATAACGCTAGCTCGGCGCACCTCACATTTTGATGAAGAATAATGACATGCATTATATTGATGTAGATAAGTATTCGTAATATTAAGACCCCCAGGGAGCCTAGCCAAAATGCATTCGTTCCGAATCTACATTCGTCATATCGCTTTGAAAATGTATGCATTTGCTGTCGGAATCGGCTCACATGACATTCGACAACAAATGTAACTCTCATACATTTTCAGAGCGATGACGAATGTAGATTAGGAACGAATGCATTTTGGCTAGAGCCCCAGTAGGTACTCCTCTATTCTGTGCGGTACTTAATATTAACCTAACCCAACCTCGCGACTATTTTTTTTTACATTTATAATCTCCTAATTTGTAATTCATCAGCACCCAAGCGTTAACCACAGTTGAGACGAATAAGACCAAAAAAACTTTCATTCTAATCTTGTTATGGTTTTCGCTTCGGCATTCCTGATAGTAAGACTATTTGCAGGCAAGTCACCTGTGAGCGACGCACTTCAACTTTTAATGAGGCTTTTAATGTGAAAGCTGAATTATTCGGAACGTATTTGATGTAACAGTTTTTACCCGTTTACGTTAATTATATTGAATTAACTGCTTCCGTAATTCGTACCAGATATACAAATGTCCTTCTCTGTCCTAATTACATGCGACTGTAATCGTTTAGCCGCACGGTTCCCGGTAAAGTAGAATTTGGGCCAGCTCATCTCTTCCCATGTGGTATCGTGTAAGGCGACTACAAGGATAGGGGCTGGCTGGATGTTAAAACAATAGGATATATATACAGCCCAAAGTCAGCCTCAGATGCATGTCTCGAGTCTACGGGACGGGATACGGGATACGGCAATAGGCTATTACGTGGGACCGAATGCTATGATTGGTGATAATAATGTGTGTATTAATTCACCTCTGGGATAGCCAGAGAGATATAGGTGTGAGCATTGAACCACTGAAATGATTACATCGGTACATAACTCAAATGAAAACTCGATTACCTACCTGAGTAATCAAGTGTTTATTTCATTTACTGTTGTTGTACTGATACAGTACTTACAGGCTTTATAAGGGTAAAAGCATCTGTCAAATTGGTCAAACCCAACACCATATTTCCCACTATCGAAAAGAGTAAAGGAACGGAAGTGACTCCTTTCCTTTTCTCGTTCTTAATCTTCCTCTCTGCAGGTGGAGTGCAAGAAGGTGACATTAGTGGTTTCTTTATACGACAGATAACCGTTTAGCAGTATCCAGAAATGAATGAAACGGAGCTTGGAATTTGGTAAGTGAACTTTGATTAGTTATATATTTATATAGATAGATGACTCTTTATTTTATACCAAAAAAATGCAATAAAGACAAATGGTGGGAGTTACAGTTATTGTAATGAATAATGGGCGGCCTTATCGCTGGAATCGATCTCCTCCAAAAAATCTTGGACTGGACAGTAAAGTCTCATAACACTAGCTTATGGTGTTGAATTAATTGTAGTTTTTCAAACAGCCTCGATAATCCCGTGACATATTATTGCGGATATTCACTCGGATATCAATAAAGCTGTCCGCCAGCTGTCATAAACTCCTATGTGTATCTCTTCGGGATACATATCTACAAAAAGTCTCACGGTCTTTATAAAATGAATTAAACCTGGGTTTTGATTTATTTCTGCTTACGAGGCTTCCAGCACCGGTAGGACGAAAAACTATCGAATTCGTAATATAAAGGTATCATGGGAGCCGAGCATTACGATCGGCAGACTTCACGCACACAGGTTTACAGTAGGCAGGCTCACAGAGCAAGTAATATACTACGTGGCAGGCTACCTATCGTAATGCTCTGTTCTAACGATATCTTTATATTAAAAATTCGAAAGCTTTTAGTGCTAAGAGCAAAGTTCTTCTGAGAACGTCCTGCCGTAAAAGACCAATCGAATCTGGGCAACTACAATACGTTCGTTAATTCCGTTTTTCCGTAGTACTAATGGTACGATATGCAAGTTTTATATCATGTTACATAAACCCTGTAATGCCGGTCAACAAACAGCTTGGCCTAGGACCTCATCCACAGTTTTTGCTAGGCACCCACGCTGCCACTATTCCACCGAGCGATATGCAGAACATTGTTTTACTTTCCCTGCATTTCGATAGATGCCACTATTAGAAATGAAGATGTAACAAAAAGAATCCAAAGCTAATTAATTTATTTTGTCTTATAATTTTTTGCCCTACAAATGTATATATCATATCAAAAACTATAATATAATGCGTTCGGCTAAAAATTAGTTTTGTAAAATATCAATAGATGGCTTTTGAGTGATGTAATGTAGCCAAAGAAAATAGTCATCGTCATATTGCGGCATTTCCACGAACTAATTATGTGTTCCTTCTGTGATAAGATATTGGTACTGCTATTACAATGTTTTAAAATATTAACTAACCATAAAACATTCTGATTTTAGTTCAAACATAAAAACTTAGTCAATGTTCAATAATTAAAATGTTTTCCGACAACAGCAGTGTGGCAGTAACAATATAGAGTTGTTAATCCACCGAGTGGCGTCCCCGTGACTTGTCAATCGTTTTCATTTTAGCCGGGGTTTCCTCACGTTAGACGTGAAGTTGGGTTCTTTCAATGTCATAGGAAGAACAATGACTCATAGCTCACGATCGCGACTCACGGACAAAATCGAATGTGCTACGGTCAGTCGGTAGGTCGCGGGCCGCCAGTGAGGCGTGGGCTCACAATTAATTAATATGTTCTAGAGTTAAGTAACATATTTGTGCGTGCTTATGTATAAAAGTTATATTTAATAGTGATGTGAACCTGATATACCAAGTGAACTTCGCTCAATTTTTAAAAATATACATAAAATATTATACACGAACTTCTCACATTAAAATTACTTAAAATAGATTACATGTATTCAACGCAGTTACCCTTGACCCTATAATAAATTTAAGGTAAGTTGAATGATTTGTGACCTTAAATATTACCTATCTAATATTTAACTGTAGGTAAGTTAGCAACACATCTTAGCATTATCAATAAACATAGTTCCTATGTAGTATAAATGTAATATCTAAGAGGTAGAACATAATATTTACCCATTTTCTATTATTTATAATTTCTACAGTTAGTTAACTTAATTAATGTGATTGTTAATAGTTTCCTGTTAGTTTTAAATACAGGAAAATATGGTAGGTAAAGTGTCAAACAAATTAATCTTCCAAATATCTGAATATTTTTCGCGGACAAAAGGGATTTTACTCTAAAAACTTTTTAGTAACGTTACTTAGGGTATTCATAAAAATCAAATCAATAATCGAGTTGCATTAAAGAGACGAGTTTTAAAGCTGTTTAGACAACGGCAAGGTTAGGTAATATGACATCATCCTAACAATCTGAACTGGGAACTACCTAGTACTATTGTTTACAAATGTTAGTTTTTTAACTAACTTAAGTTTTAATCCAACATAACGTTACTAACATATTAAACAATATTAAAATTAACATATTAAAATAGTTGTATGTTTTATTTCATAACCAAATTCAGAATCTCAATTAAGTAGATTATTAACAGATTATGTGGTGTTCACAACTCTAGGTAAGTAATTAATTAGATAGTTATTTTGTATTTTTTAACCGGACTAACTAAGAAAGTACCTATTATGTTTTCTAACAAAAGGTTATCGTGTAATAAAAAGATATCTAAGTTCCAACGAGTTGTCTAAATAATAAATTATACAATCCATTTGAATAAATTAGACTGAAAAAAACTTTGATAAGTACCTACGAGTATCAATGCTAGTCATTTACATGACTAATTGATAAATTGTCGTTGAACATTATATTATATATCTAAATATAGAACTGCATGTTCTCGCCGAGTGTTACCTAGTCTGATTTCACGTGACTTCACGTGTTAAACTATTAAACCATACGACAACGATTATTTCACAAGCTGTTGCTATTTTAGTTCTGGCTTGAGTATCAACGCGTGGCATACATGCCACAACTAATCTATACAATGTATTCGTGCAAAATAGCAGTGGAACAAAGTCGTGACTGCCCTTGAATTGCCGGGCGAATATTGCAAAATACGGCGTGGGATCGGTCAATGAACTCTCACAGCTGGCTATGTCGCCCCTAGTTTGCGCATCGGTGCAAGCGTATACCCTGTGGATGCGGTTTTTTTTTATTTTTCATTAGGTAGAAAGGTTCTTTGTGAACTTATTACACTGAAAAATTAAATAGGTATTTTTGCAAATGAATAATGTGTTGAGGAGATCATTTTGTAACACTATAAAAAGTTAAATTAAACTTTGGACATTAGACAAGTCATTATTCCAGTAAACGAGTGAAAATAAAAATCATAGCTCATTTGCCTAATTTATTACCGAATCGTAATAGAATAACGCCAGGAATACTAAATAAACGAGCTTATTTTCAAAAAGATTCCTATCGTACCTAAATTACGAATTGAAATAATATATATATAATTGGAACAGCAGGCAGGCATTTACCATGCAATAAAACTCTTGCCAACATTCACAACGCTTGTGCTAAGGATTGGTACTTATGAATCTTTATAAGATGCTTAAATTTGCATTGATTACTATCATCCAACTCGGTTCATACCTACTGGGTACCTACCGAGTGAAAACCTCCGCTTCATAAATATTAGGTAGGTACATTTCTTCATTATTGTTCCGAGGGTGTGAAGCATGTTTTACCCATTCTGGTAGTTGTGTTTATACGTTCACGGTTTAGAGTTTTCTTTTTTCACGTTCCAGGTTAGGGTTTCACTTACCTATATTTAAACCTAAGATTTGAATCATTCTAATATTCTTACTCTATGACCTAAGCAGCTAAGACCAATAACTTACTCAATATAGTACAGAGATCGATAAGCAACACTTACCTACGCACTGGGCTATTTCTATGCCATTGAGGGTGCCTTAGGAAGACATCGAATATATCTTGTCTGGAAGGGTTACCCTAAACCAGAGAATTACAGCACCTACAATTAAGAGGAACCACCTTAAAAGAGAAGATTATCCTTCTCAAACTTAGGTACTAGATTTGAGATAATATAAAGGATCCAAAGATTGAAGTGTCTGCGATATATCCAGAGTACGCATTCCAATAACACAACAAGATACGATAAGATAAAGGTATAAGTTGATTTTAAAGAATTAAGCTGAATAGCGCGGCGCAGGCTAAATCAGGCAATTTCAAGGCCACACGCCACGCTATTGCATGATTAGAATTAGAATAGATATTCGCGGAACGTAATTACAACAAGCAACGGCACATTGAGCACAGCAGTATTCACGCAAACTAAGAATCTGGACTCCCATAATCTATACCTATGTATAAAAAATGAATCTCGAAACATGTTGGTAACCGCATAACTCGAAGACGAAGAAGTCTAAATGACGTGCCATAAATTTAAAATAAACTCTACGGAAGGTTTCTATGGAGCAGCGGGAACGTGATGAAGTCCAAGCAGCGGGAACGGGTTCAGAAGTCCACGCGGGCGGAATCGCTAGCAACAGTTAGTATTATAAAAACAGCCGCCTAACGCATGTCGGCTACGTTGCACCGTCACGCTGCCGCGCCTGAGCCTTGAAGCGAAGATTGGTTGAAATTACCTGATCAGAATTAAATCATGGTAGAACACCGGACAGGCAAAGATTTTCTACATATTCTGTAAGAAGATATATATCTACTCAGCATTCGCCTGCGGAGAGATTCGGGAGACATGTTTGGAGACATTTCATAGAGACAAATAGAAACTGTATACTCTACGCAAATCAGTGTCTATTTCTCTCAAGGATTGCCGCCCACGATTGTTAGTACGGCACTTTGAAATATCTACTTATTACTGCAAAACCTGTCTAAAAACTCTGTAACCACCACAGGCCCTTAGAAATATTATTATCATCACGGGAGCGTTTCAATTATCAAGAGATATTCCGCTAGCAGATGATGTAAGATTGAAAGCCGAATATCTTGATATGATATGACTCCATACACATATATTATGAGGCCCTTAAAATGCATCCTGGTACCTATCCCATAAAAATAATCTATATTAGGTATGTAATAGTAAAGATTATTAAAAAACGATTATTATCTATTATTAGATACTCCCTGATACCCCGTTGCATTGTCATGCCTCATGCTTATGAGTCATGGCATGTTAACGAGTTTATTAATTTGAAATTGACGTACCTACCTACAAGACTTGAAAACGTAGTATAAATTGCTTTTATATCAGAGAGAGAAAGAGAGAATAGGAAATGATCCACGGATGCGTGTTACTAAGGTTGCCACCTTAGTATTAAGTATAAGACACTCTGACACAGTTGTTGGGGAGGAGAGGTAACCAGCAGAGTACCCTTAGCTCAAAATACTATCGAAATTGTAATGTAAAGGTATCAACAGAACGGAGCATTGTGATTGGCGGGCTATACACAGAGATGTACAAAATACTTTTCGAAAAGTATTTAAATACTAAATGCAAATACTTTTTCAATATAGTATTTCAAATACAAGATACAAAATACTTTTGACTTTTGTATTTAAATACTAAATACAAAATATGTATTTTCAAAATACTTTATTGAAATAAAATACTTTATGGTAAAATTACTGGTTGTCTTTATTCATTAAAGATTTTAAAATCACAAGCTCTTCAGTCTTCAAAAAGAGCATCTGACATGTTGCGTCTGTGTGGACGCATAATCATACCGGTTTTTTTTTATAAATATATTTTTCTATTTCTGTATTTTTATTTGTCATTTATACATTCATAATCACTTAAATACGAATCGTTAAAATAATGTCTTATAGCCTACACGGCATATTGTTTAAATACAATTTGTTTTGGCATTTTTTTAAAGACATTTCGCGCGAACAACACAGAAATAATGAAATAGCTGCCAACACTGCAAAACGTAACAGTGACTTTGAGAATACTCAAGAGGGGTCGCTAATATATTATTGGTCAGGTTTTATATGCATTTTGTTTCATCTGTCATTTTGCGCATAGAAGCTGCTGCGCCACTAGTGGGCATTTTTTGTTTTTACTGAATCGCGGAATGCTTCAGAAAAATGAAGCTAAGAATAAAAAAGTATTTTGTATTTTACAAAGCATTTTACAAATACAAAATACGTCTCGAATAGTATTTCAAATAAAATACAAAATACTTTTTAAAAAAAGTACTTAAGTACAAAATCCAAAATACGTATTTTGTATTTTGTATTTGTATTTTAAATACAAGTATTTCAAATATGTCACAACTCTGATACACGTATACAGGTTCACAAGAAGCAGACTGCCAATCACAATACTCCGTTCTCACGATTTCGATAGTTTTTCGAGCTAAGCGCTTTGTATGACACTCTCCAGACCAGACATTTTAGAGACTACCTACTTTAGACTCTCTTTTAATGTCGGTGTGATGGATACATAGACTTGTAACGCCAAAACGGCTAAACAGAATTTGGCACATAGTATAGATTAGGTCGATAATCTATACTATGTGCCAAATATTATCCCGAATAATCCCCAGGGATAGTGAAGGAATCACAATAACAGCTGATTAACTATAAAATTTACAAGTGCAATGATGTTACCTACGATATGTACCAAACAAGTAGGTACTAAACAAATTCTCTGTCAGTGTTATCTATATCTACAAAACGTAAACACGTGTGTGACTGTCTCTCTTATCACTGTGTTATCCGCTTATCACTAGTTATAACAGGAAGAAATAGTGATAATTAATCTGTTTAATGAATACTGGTTCACTTCTGGTAGATAATAATTGAACGCCGCTGTATAGATTTTATACTTAATCACGGCTATGCATCCTTGAAGAAGTAGGCAGAAGTTATTTTAATTCAAATTCATCACACAATTGTGAGACAAACTATTTCTTAAATAGGTTTATTCTCCGTAGACTACAATTTCCTCTTCGTTTATATGTATTATGTATATTGGTAGGTGTTTTTATATCACTTGGGTGACAGTCAAGCACACGGTCCACCCGATGGAAAGTGTTTACCGCTCCCTATGGATGTGTGCCGCGTCAGCGTCTCGTGCTGCCTACCCGGCAGGACCTTCTCAAATGCTCTTCTTGAAGGTCCTTACATATGTATAAGGAAAGAAGGAATTTACACTAATTTCACGCCTATAAGGGTAAAAGAAGGGGTAGGCAGAGGTGCTAGCACCCACATTTCGCCAGTTTTTATTTAGGTCCCAATGTAATAGGTGGCGAGCCTATTGCCATTAACCGGGCACTTATAAACCTGCGATAAATACACACATAACTTCGAAAAGCATCGCAGTCATTGGTGTGTGCCATGGTAAACCTGTAATCGAACCCGAGAACTCGTCTCAGCAGTCCATTACCCATACCACTAGGCTACCGCGACTAGCAGAATTTCGCTAACCATATTGTCCTTTTAAAATGGTATAAAGTGGGAAAAATTGTTGATCAACTACAGACGGATTTCAGTGTCATTGAAAACTGATATTGATTGATTAGATAAGTAACCTGCCTTAAATCTGACCTTCAACTTAGGTTTAGTGACGCAATATACTACAGGAGACAAGTACTAGGGATCACCTCTTTAGGTGCTATCTATACAAATACTAGCTGACCCGCGCGACTTCGTCTGCGTCACCCCGTTTTTGCAACGTTTTTCATTCCTGCTCCACACCTGTTAGTCGTAGCATGATGTTATATACATATAAACCTTCCTCTTTAACCATTCTATCTATTGAAACAAACCGCATCAAAATCCGTTGCGTAGTTCTAAAGATTTAAGCATACAAAGGGACAAGAAAAATAGGGACAGAGAACGCGACTTTATTTTATACTATGTAGTGACTATGTAGTGATGAAGAAAATGTAGCAATATGTTTATTAAGTGTTAGTTAACTTAATTATCTATTCATGTGTTTTGGAGTGCTCTGGAGCTTTCGCAGACATTTCGACCCTCTCGGATCCTTTGTGTCGACCCCAACGTGGCCCCTACGTTTGTGGAGGGTTACCCTTCCCAATTAGGGTGGCTATTTATCTTAATTTGTGGGTGGTCCATGTAATACTCTGGTTTTGGGTAGTCCTTCCCAAAAAGATCCATTTGTCGTGACACTCACTCGCTCGAATCAGTAGCTTAGTAGTTAAACCTAAACCGATGTGAATGGGTACAAGGTACCAAATTAAGCATAACATAACATAAACTCACGCCTATATCCCCGAAAGGGTAGGCAGAGGTGCTAGCACCCACATTTCGCCAGTTTATGTTTAGGTCCCAAAGGTGGTGAGCTTGCTTATTGCCATTAACCGGGCACCAGATTAAGATTTCGAATAAAAGGATGAAAATTACTTAGGTGACGTGTTTTGATTTGAAGGTAATTGAAAATACAATGCACAGAGTTGCAGTAGAATGTAGATTATACTTAATAGCACTGCACTAAGTATAGTATGCCGGTAGTACTTAGCGATCTGTAATCAACCACTATAGAAATTGCATTAATTCATTCCATTGTTATCTGCAATTCTACTGCCTTGCTCGAGTTTGATTATTTCTACAATCTTTCATTTTATATGTAACTTGCACGTTTTAGGCTGCGTGTCCACCAAACTAATGAACATAGAGAAATGAAGTATGTATCTTTATTCCGTCATAAGGAACGTGAATACTCCAACTCACAGACCTCTGAATGTTGTGTGAGTTGGAGCATCCACATTCGCATCTGTGACTCCACCTACACACGCGTCTCCTTCTTCGTACATCCGCGGGTTCCTTAAAGGGCCATATAACAAGATGTATACAAGTTCAAAACTAAGCCATCGTAGTATGTTAATACATGTACTTATATGTACATAAAAGAGCAGATTTTTTTGAAGCTTCATTATAAGCTAAATGAGGTTTTTGCACCTCTACAGGAATACTCCACGGTAGTCGGTTCAATAACAGCTATCCTGAAGGAAAATCAAGCAGACCTCGGTCTCTGGGGTGAAAATTTTGGTAGCAACCGGTAGGTACTTGGTAGTTTCCAGGACATGGGATATATAAAATTATTAAATAGCAACATTTTCTTTATCTACCTACTTATCTGCATAGATAAAATAATCAGACATTCATGTTACACGAACATAATGAGTGCACGCAATGATTATGTAGATATTACTTATTTTTACTCATCTTGTATCACTTGAGAACTGATAAAACTCGTATTATGGACTATTGAACCGCGGATGACGCAAACCTGTAACTAGGTATACAAAAATAATAACTTCCGTGATTTATATTGACAGTAAAAACGTATTGTTTTTGTTTTCACAAAAATAGTAAGCAAGCGTGACCTCAGGAATACTGTAGTCTTAGCACGAAATACTATCGAATTCGTAATGTAAAGGTATCGAGAACGGAGCATTGCGATTGGCGGGCTACACACGCACACAGGTTCACAAGAGGCAGACTGCCAATCACAATGCTCCGTTCTCTCGAAACCTTTACATTACGAATTCGATAGGAGTTCATGCTAGTGCTACTGAACTGCCCGTTTTCTATACTTTGTAAAATATAGCTTGGGTCCTATGACAGATGTCAAAATGAGGTTCATAGGGATGTCCGAAATTCGATGAAAATATCGATACTACCAGCTATTATTGATGCATACTATATATAATTAGGTTTAATTTAATTGTATGTATGTATTTAATTGTAATGAGAACGGAATATACGTAGCATACAAGGCGTCGGCACTCGTACTAATGAGAATGAGTGGAGTGTATCAGTGGAAGTTCATATCAAACAAGATGTTGGCGCGTGTATCTTATGCCTATATCATGGCCCAAGAGCCAAACGCGGCGTGTCTTCTTACAAAATCCAAAAACAGGTTCAGGGCGTTGATGGTTTAAATGTAGGATTTTATTTACTCAATATTATTTAGGATCAAGTATATTGAAATATATATATTATTATGATATTAAAATACCTAAGCTATAAGATTAAATTCTAATTATTATTTTCTTATATTATTTTTATTTTCGAATTAAGCTTTATTCAAAATATCGATAGTTCATAGTATGTGGTCACGATGATTCATCGCCCATCACTAATTAGCTCGGTATGCCCATAAAGTATGACATTGACAGCTACTACATTCAATAATAGAAAATTCAAGACTTCATGTGCGGGATTTCACTGACAGCTGTCATAGGACCCAAGCTACATTTTACAAAGTATAAGTATACAGCGCGTCGAACAGAGTGCTTGGCTGTTTAACAGAGATTGTCATGGACCGGATTGGGAGACGTCATAAGGTGTGTCTAGATTTGTGAACAGCGAACCGGACAGCGTGACATCGAGACATGACGTTGAGTGTGGACGTAACAACTTGTGGCACATGGGCACACAAACTAGTGTTGTGCTGACACGGCCACCAGTCGATCGATGGTTTCATTTAAGCTTAGCTATCACGCAGCTGAATATGCGACAGACACGCACTTCTGACACGGTCACGTTAAAATGTTACGTAAATGTAGACGCGGCATTAGGAGATTTATCAATGACAATCTCTAATCAAGGCTATAACAGCACTGTGCTCCATGCTGTATGCAGCAGATGCCCCAGTCTCAATGGTCGATCATTCCAGTCTATCTAGTTCTAATAGATGGTTCTGTATTCCAGACATGCGATCTTTTGTGCTCTATATAGACCCCTTTAGCCTTCCCATTAGGGCTCCCGACTCTTACAGCTTGTTCCGGTGACTCCTCGAATAATATTCAACCTCTGAGTTTACTGAACCGCAGTAATTTTGCCGGTTATAGGTATCTAAAACTCACTGGAGAGGTTTTGTGTTGTCAGTGGGAAGACTGAGAAACTGTAGATTAGAATAAAATGACTTGGACGTTTATGACAGTCGTAAACGTATGTCAATCTCATACATAGATCATTCTTTTCTATTCTGCAAACGTTTTGCCATATGTCCAGAGGGACAGATTAGTGGTATCGCTGGATTGATTCCAAAATCTCAACTTTTGCAGCTTGTTAGATAACTTCGAGTCGAGCCGGTTCATTTGATTATGTTCTTGGGCTACGTCAGTCCATTGATAAAATAATAGTTATCAAATGTTTGCTGTAGTAACCTTGATATACATACCTACATACTTATAACAGTTTATAACTGATAATGTTACGAATGCTCGTGTGTCGTAGTGTCGTAGTAAAAGACACCTGACAAGTACATTACTTACAAACGTGTTTGGATTATGATCACCTAGTGCTTTGAATACCCAATAATTTTAGTCACCAATATGTTAAGAACCGTCTGATACTCTCCAAGACATCAATTAATAGTGCTTGTGCGGCTAATTAATTTCCTTGCGATTTACATCGCATATCTAGGAATCGGGTAATTTTTCTTCTAAATTTATTTAGTTGCAACATTTTCGGTTAGGGAGTTATTTTCTTACAAAGTACCCGATTCTCGGCAATAGTCTCGCCGCCTATTATGTGAGACCGAAAATCATTGTTAGCGAAATTTGGGTGTTTAATACACCTCTATCTACCGCTTCGGGATTACGGGCGTGAGCATAATGTTTGTGTGTATGTATGCGACAAAGTTTGTATGTGATGTGTGAATTGCGAACTCGAAATCAATGTGATGTGCGAACGTAAAGAAGATATTACCTAATCGAAGATTCAATGAGGAACCGAATAAGTGAATTCTGAATTGGTCTTATACTGCTGATTGATGGCACTTGGTGGAACTTATTTTTATACATTGTGATGACACACTTGTACTTTTAAATTATAGCGTAATAATTAAAGCGGTTAGGTTCAATAATAAGTACCTATCAGACTGGTCCGGACTGTGTTGGACGCGTCTTGGGAGTAAAGCCAACGACAAATGTGTTTTAGTCACGGAATAAAGCATTTTTCTAAGGTTTTAATCGCGGAAAAATGGTTTTAATAGCTCCCTGTTTCGCTTATGATAGCGAGAGTTTATCATGATATTGCAACACATGCCGTCTTGCCAATTTTAGGTGTAGATAATCAATTATGATGAATTACCTACATCATGCGTTCCCTTAGATTTACTCGAATCATTTTGTACCTTTATGTATTTCTAATCTGACGATTATCTTTTACAGAAACCATGTCACGTAGAAGATTATTAATCGGCGGCGCGGCGGGTGTCGCAGGAGCAGCAGTCACTGCGTGGGCATTAGCGGCAGATGACTCACCCGTGGTACGTACTATCACGAGGAAACCCTTCATTTATCTGTTACTGTTAGGGGACACTGCGATACACACATAAATATTTCCCTTTATACCTACCGTGTGATAGGTATTCCTTTTGTAGATACCGCTTGATTTGTGCGACAATCTCAGAGCAATAAACCAACGACAATTGAATCATAAGTATTATCATCACACATCTATATTTGTGTGTGTGTATATTGAATTATACGATATTGGTCCCGTGGCATATGTTTCTGATGTTGTATAATTTTATCAGCAGATCAATCAAAAATTACCGCGTGAAAACGACTGCTTCGTTTCATGTGAGAACCACAACCACCGTAACTTACTACACAAAGTTACGGTGGAAGGTTCTCGATCTGAGCAAACAGATGACCCGTTTAACGGCAAAGACTCGCTTCTTGATACATTTAACTTTTTTTTCTAGCAATGGTACAAACCAGCAACTGTATCAGCCAAAACGGAGCGGAAAAAGCGCCCTTTACCTTCAAGAGCCGATCAGATAGCGAGTCTGCAAGCTGGGAACACTTATGATATCCTCATTATTGGAGGAGGTGCCACTGGAGCTGGATGTGCCTTGGATGCTTGCACAAGAGGTTGGTTAAAACAAAAAATATGTTTGATCTTGGGTTAATATCTATCTTACTTATTTCGCTTATTTGATATGTTGAAGCGACCAGGTTACTTCCCAAGGTTAAGCAACATCTACTAGCCACAATCATTTTGAGGGGGTGGGGCGGTTACTAAAGATATAACCCCCCCCCCCCCCCAAAATATCCGAAATTTCCGCCTTCGACCAAGCCTGCTTCATTCGGGGCACTATTCACATCATACCCCTCCGTGCCGCCATAGAAACATCCGTGACATTCAGTCAACTCCGATAGCGCTCCTTTCGGTCAGAGGTCGAAGGTTAAATGGTTATCGCTTCACGGAAAACAACAAAGTTTAGTCGTCTCGTAGTTAGATTCAAAGCCAACCCCAACTGAGTTGGTGAAAGGCTCAGGGAATACGCAATATGTTACTTAGGTACTAAGTTGATGAATATTATTTTATCTGCGCTGTTGTTATCCAAACTTGATAATAGTGATTTTGCGTGCGCTCTTAGCAGTGATTAGATAAATATCTACTTATTATTAGGTTGCATTTTGTATCAATTTAATAAAAATGGGAAAATGAAACATCGGGCGTGGGCGTTCATATTAAAACTATAGCTAGCTACCTACATAAATACGAGTATAAGAATATTATTTCACAAGCTTTAAAATAATAATTTTCCTCATAAACATCGCGGTTGAACGTAAATGAGTGTTGCTGTTTAAAGGGCGTAGATTCCGAATGCGTGCAAATTTTTGTCAAAAGGGTAATCGAGCCGAGGGGAGTCACCCGTGGAAGCGAAGTCTCCAGAAATCGATTGAATGTGATTACAATGACACAAAATGTATAGATCATTCCCCATTGATGTATGCGAATAGTTTTTGGTTTATATCTACTTGCCAAATTGAAATATTTTTTCAAAATCTGCGATTTACTTTTTGACATTAGTAGACATCACATTATTTTCCATGAGAGTATGCAGTTTTAATGACCTATGACAAGATCTAGTTTTGCGGAATTATCGATCGCTTATTTCTGTCAGTACCTACCTATAGTTGTAGGTATCTGGATTTAGTCAAAATCGCGAACAGGACAAGATTCTATGGAAAGTGGTATAGTTTGAATTCTCCAAAGTAGGTACATAATTATATCACAAAACTTCTTTTCAGGTCTTCGCACCGCCTTGGTGGAAGCCGATGATTTCGCCAGCGGCACTTCAAGCCGCAGCACAAAGTTAATTCACGGCGGAGTCCGCTACCTTCAAAAAGCTATCATGCAACTGGACTATGAACAGTATAAAATGGTAAAAGAAGCGCTACACGAAAGAGCCAATATGTTGGAGGTGGCGCCACATTTGACAAGGCCGCTACCGATTTTATTACCGGTTTATAAGTGAGTGTGATTGTTATATAATAATTGTGTTCTATTTTTAAGTCAGCAATCTATGAAAATAGCGGCTCGGACTTGCAATCGTCAGGTTGGCACCTCACTCGTTGCTACGTGAGCTCATTCTGAACACTAGCATTTAGCTTAGCTTAGCGAAAATATTAGCTAAGTTTCATCATACATAATAAAGTAGGTTGTATCTCATTAATACCTACAAGTACGCTAAACAGAAAGAAAGGTACAAGATATTCTGAATGTTAATATTTATCGTAGAGACAAATATGAAGCAGTTATTTAGATTTACTGCTACCATAACAAAAAAAAACCATCTGCCCAATCGTTTTGGAGAACTTGCGTGACACAATAATCATATCAAATCAAACTGAAGGTTGTTTTCATGAGTTTAAACCCGTTACGGTAGGTACTCGATTAGGTACATTAATGTAGATAGTTCGATTGAAATACTCCACGATAACACGCCGCGGTATGTGAAGACGATAACATTGGAAACTGTATTTAATTCTAATTGCAGATGGTGGCAAGTTCCCTACTACTGGTTCGGTATTAAGATGTACGACTTAGTAGCAGGCGACAGGAATGTGAAGAGTTCATACTACTTGTCTAAAAAGAATACACTAGAATTGTTCCCTATGCTGAAATCAGACAATCTATGCGGAGGCATCGTGTATTACGATGGTGAGTTACCTTTACATACCTACAGTAAAGGAAGTTTTATCGCTATCAAATCTCTATTCCTGTGTCAGTGGGGCTTCGCAAATGTTCGAACTGCGCTGCAATTCTCTAAGCATACATCGTCGAGCTCGTCGACGAACTCAACAACGAGCACAGCCTAGAACTGGCGCTACCAACCTAGAACTGCAGTAACGCAATTCTCTAACCATTCTGCGTTGAGTTCTACGCTGAACTCGATGTAGGCACAGCCTAGAAACAGCAGTACAGTTCTCTAATCGTCAGTTATAGGTTGTACTCTACGTCGAGTTCATCGACGAGCCCAACGATGTATACTTAGAGAATTGCACTGCTGTACTCATTCTCTCATGAAGATGTAAGAACTAACTATACATAATAAATGATTGTTAGAATAATATAGATACGCTAATTGCTATGAAAACAAAATGCCGAAAAACAACATATTTCTAATCATTTGTTGGTAGTTCTCGATTCGTTCGTCGTACCACCGTTAAATCTAAAGCTAATACTTAAAAGGAACAAATAACAAAACCAGCTTTGAGTTTATGGAACATTAACATGCTATACTTATGTGGTATTTGGATAAGCAAGGTGACCTTTTTTCCGAGCAACAATTCGATAGCAATGAAAATGTTTGTATCAGGTACAATGGGCTCAAAAAGTGCTTGGACAATAATTTGAAACTAAAATTCTTACTGTTCTAAGGTTTGAAAGTTGGTTACAGAAATGCCTGAACACCTTAAGGTATATACTTACGGTGCCCAAGCACTTCTGGATCCCACTGTACTTTTAAATTTTTCCATTTCTGAACTACTGTTAGTAAGTGGGCTATAGGTTAGTTACGCCTGGCATTTTCGGCATAGTGCCAAAACGAGATTGAGACACAGACTGAGATTCTGTTCTATTACTCCAATTAAGTACCCTTACTGTTCAACCCTCGCGATAGCATGATTTTTCTAGCTACTCTAGCATATTGTACATCAATTATACGTTAATGTTTTGGGTATCCTTCACAAAAAATGAGTAGGTAGGTGGATAATCATGCACTAAGGTATAAGTATAGTGCACGGCATCTAACTTGGCAAGGTTTTGTAGTAGTTGGGGTAGTTATCGTACACTTAGAGGCACAAAAAGTGATTGTCTCTATTCATTCACCAGAATGTCATCATTTATTTCGAATCATGTCTGCTTTACCGCAAAAGAGACCCAAAAATCGTCTCAGATGCGCTGACGGTTCTTGCCAAGTTATTTGCCGATTTCTGTACACTATTAAGCCTGACGCCGCGCCCTGAACATATAGAAAATGTTTCGTGGGTGTGCGACTTGGTATCTAAGTGCAAAGAATACAGATTTGTAAAACATGAGACTTTGCCACACAGGTCAACAAGATGACGCTCGTATGAACTTAGCGATAGCACTAACCGCTGCTCGACACGGTGCGACTATTGCTAATCACGTCAAAGTTACAAAGCTCCATAAGACTGCTGGCAAGCTGAACGGAGCAAGACTTAAGGTACCTATATCCTTCATTACTATAGGTGCCTATTTAAGTATATGTATTATGTTACATTACCTATGTGTATTTTCTGAAGCTCTCATGTTCGACATCCGATATCCGTTTATATGCGACATTTATAATATGTTCGTAAGACTCGATATATTAATCATTAGACAATATTACTTTACCTACTTCTACTGAGTGTAAAAAATTGACCTTTGTTAAGGTTCCTTCAACACTTACCTCTTCAATAAGGGCATTAGAAGGTTTCTATAGGGTCGGCAGCACGATTATGACGCCTTTGGTGTTGCAAACGTCCATAGGCCACGGTAACCACTTTCCATTAAGTGGGCCGTGTCTGCCACCTAAGTAGTTCAATCAATTCATGCGTCGCTTAAGGAATCCGGTATTGTAGGAAGAAACCATGTGTGTATTGGTGACAAGATGAGGGGAAATACCTCAGCCCCGTACCTACGTGTCGTTTTGGATAGAAAAAGAGATATTTAGAGAACTCATGGCGCATTAGGGTGGATACACAAAAACATATCTGAAGATTCAAGGGTTCTTTTTTCGTTTTAAAACTCGTAGTCAGAATTTTTATCACCACACGAAATAACTTATCGATACTTGTTAATAATGCTTGCGCTGCTTAATTTCAAACTACCCTTAATAATTGGTCAACGTATTTCTTAACTTTTCTTATTAAAAAAGAATAACAATAAAGTTATCAGGACTATGAACTATTTTAATGATTCCAGGACGAACTATCAGGCAAGGAATGGGACATAAAAGCGAAGTGCATCATCAACGCGACCGGTCCCTTCACCGACAGTATCAGAAAGATGGATGACCCCACCATTAAGGAGATTTGCTGTCCCTCGTCGGGTGTGCATATTGTCTTACCCGGATATTATAGGTAATTAGCAATCCTTATTTATTTGATGGCTAAGCAATTACTAAACTGAGGATTAACATCGCAGTGGCTTGGGCAAGTGGTCAAGATAAATCATTAGACATATTCGTAGATATTCTTTGAACTCAACTTATTTTCTACTAAATTTATACAACTTCCATGAAATTGCGACAGAAGCTTAATGGTTAGTCAGCCTTACGATCCCGAGAGGTTCCGGGTTCGAATCCTGGCCATTATAATACTGATAGAACCCACTTTTAACACAAGCTATTGAGCTTAGTTGAAGGGGTTAGAGGGTATATAAAAAAAATTTCAGTTGCTAATATTCTTTAAAAAGAAAATGAGGAAACAATTGTATGCATAATTCTGCTTGAATGTTTGAACTTGGAATGTTAATATGGATAGTATAAATAATTAAATACCTGATTACACGATACTTCCAGTCCAGAACATATGGGTCTACTCGACCCGGCTACTTCGGACGGGCGCGTGATCTTCTTCCTGCCGTGGCTGAAAGGAACCATTGCTGGCACAACTGACATGCCTTGCAAAGTCACCCACAACCCCAAACCTACTGAGGACGAAATTCTCTTTATCCTTACCGAAGTTAAAAATTATTTGAACCCGGATGTTGAAGGTAAGTTGGTCTCTAAA
This sequence comes from Pelosia muscerda, assembly GCA_963691645.1. NCBI lineage: Eukaryota > Metazoa > Arthropoda > Insecta > Lepidoptera > Erebidae > Pelosia > Pelosia muscerda. The sequence continues at coordinate 16,339,560 of OY829100.1, forward strand.
GATAAATGCGTAGATTTTGAAAGGCTTGGAATATTTTAGAGTTACTTCTATTTAAATAAGGTAACAAACTCTTTACACTCAGAAGTTATTGTTTATTTTTGTTAGAGGATTTTTAACAAGTAAATAGATTTAAAACATAATAAAGCGTTGTCGGTAGCTTGATGGTTAAGGAGTCGCTTTACGCTTGAAGTTCCGGGCTCGAATCCTGACCATTACATTACCGACGTGAACCCACTCCTTACTGAGAGTACCCACAGCTTAGCTGGAGGGGTTAGCGGAAATATCAGTAATTTCGTAATTAAAAAAAAAACTAAAAAAGCTTTACCAATATCTTAGTAAGTGGCACTAGTGCAATAAATTGATCTCAATGTACCTCAATGGGGTAGAAGATTTTATAGATAAATTAGACAAGGTTCCAAATCTCCCATAACAAATCTATATATTATACTCCATTTGTACAGCTTTGAAGTCATTCTTTGTCACTGCAGTGAATTTCGAATTATTAACCTTTATTCATATTATTCCAGTACGCCGAGGTGACGTCCTCTCAGCTTGGTCTGGGATCAGACCTCTGGTCTCGGACCCGAACAAACCGGACACTCAGTCCCTCGCCCGCAACCATATCGTGCACGTCTCCCCGTCTGGTCTCGTCACCATCGCTGGCGGCAAGTGGACTACATACAGAGCCATGTCTGCGGAAACTATTGACGCTGCTATTGATAGTAAGATATCACTACATAGTCACTACATAGTATAAAATAAAGTCGCGTTCTCTGTCCCTATGTCCCTTTGTATGCTTAAATCTTTAAAACTACGCAACGGATTTTGATGCGGTTTTTTAATAGATAGATTGGTTCAAGAGGAAGGTTTATATGTATATAACATCATGCTACGACCAACAGGTGCGGAGCAGGAATGAAAAATGTTGCAAAAACGGGATGACGCAGACGAAGTTGCGCGGGACAGCTAGTTAAATTATAAAGCATTTGATATGCCACCTATTGCTATTTATTGGTTCGCAGACGTCGCAGGTTCGTTTGCTTCGATCCGTTCGGTTTCCTGTACCCCACTTTGAAATACTGCTAACTATTCAAATTGGTTTAGATTGAAATAAGTGAATGCTTTGACGGGAATTGAACCAGCGATCAGTCCCGTACAGGGGGAATGCTCTGACCACTAAACTACTTGGCCACGTCTTAAGTATTCGTAGTTCTCCATTACGTCGTCGTGCCGTCTGGGCATTCACCTATAAATTCAAAGTGATTCCATCTTTACTTAAATCTCGGCAGATCAGTAAAACTTTTTATAACAGGAACATTGTCTTACCGAACGGTTTTTATTAAAACACTTATTACAAAATACAGTTTTGTAAAATGACCTACCGAAAAACTGATAGTGAATTGTATGGTGGAATTGAAAGTTATTTGCTTGGACTAAATGAGATGAAAATTGCTGCATGTTGTGCGATGGTTTGCTTTGCTTGGTTGTACGGTAAAGAAGAATGAAATTTAATGTGTGGAGTAATATCAGGATCCAGTTTCATAGCATTCAAAAACTACATAAAACAGTAGTAGGTTCATAATAATTACATTGTCTTTATTTTTAAGGTGCCAATCTTAAACCACTGTACCGCGAATGCCAGACAGACGGGTTCTTAATAGAGGGAGCCCACGGATGGACCCCTACGATGTATATTAGATTAGTGCAAGATTTCGGTCTGGAGATGGAGGTAAAGTGTAATGTATTGTGTTGTATTGACCTACAGATTCAATTTATCTTTCATTTATATAATTGTTCGTATTTTCTTTCAAATAATAATCGCATAGCTAACAATTTTTAAGCGACATTCAATATTACTGACTTCTGCAATGATTATTTTGCCAGTGTGTGTCTTCCATGGACCTGTCCGAAATTTATTTCACCTTTTTTTCCCGTTCCAATCCCCATGGAAACCTTCCCCCCTCCACCTCGTTAAAGTCTGTAAGTCTGTCGAACTCGAGCCGACCAAAAGTGCACTCGGGCCATCAGTTACCGAGAATGAGGTACTTCGAGAATTTTAACGGAGGTAGGACACGACGGTATCTCCCGTCCGAAATGAGCTGTCCAACTGGGGAAGTACCTCCGCCCTACAGAAGACCGCGGTCATAATAACCATCGTGTTGTGTTCCCGCCGGTAGGTAGGGTAGCTAGAGCTCACTATACCCCTCCTTCCCCTTCCCTTCCGAGCCTCCCCACCCCTTCCCAGCTCTCCCCCTTTCCCTTCAGGGTGGGCAGCGCGTGTGTGACACCCTTAGTGTTGCACACGTTCATAGGCCACGGTGGCCGCTTTCCATCAGGTGGGCCGTGTGCTTGTCTGCCACCTACGTAGTATAAAAAAAAAAAACTTCGGCATTTTCACTATAGTAACAGCCTTCAGTAGTGGTCGACAGTTAATACTCGTAATAAGATTCGGTTTGTCATCGACCAGTTGCCTGAAACCCTATTCGATAGCATACTCTCTCTCTATCGCTTTCATCAATATCACCAAAAGTATTGTGGGATTTTACCAAGCAGACCAATAACTAGGCATTTCACCATTCCAGGTAGCTCAACATTTGGCAAAATCATACGGTGACCGAGCCTTCGCGGTCGCTAAGATGGCGGCTATGACTGGTAAACGGTGGCCTATCATCGGCAAGAAAATGCACCCTGAGTTCCCGTATATCGATGCTGAAATAAGGTAAATTATTACTTATAACTTTACTACCTATCCTAATATAGTTTGCTGCATTTCGTACAGTTTACTTTCCGCTCTATCTTATTCCCATTCCTTTCTTTTCTCTTTATCTTTCTTCTTCTCTTGGCTATGGCAATACTTATTTACTTCACATGTTGCAATTCGATCGACGATCTCTAGTGACGTCACCAAGTTCACCTCCGTCAATGAAAGACCCATAGACAGCGCGCGTTTCAGTCGGGCCCACATAATCACCTCTATCGCCTTTGGCGGAGGCGGTATCCGAAGGGATATTGCGCACGATAAAAAGTGACGTCACCAAGTTCGACCGATGACAATATCTTTATATGCTGTGCTGCACGCTGTATACTAAGACAATTTAAATCTGGAGACTATTACTGGTATTCAATTCCATTCATTGAACAGATATGGCGTTCGCGAGTACGCGTGTACAGCGGTGGATATGATCGCTCGTCGCCTCCGACTCGCTTTCCTTAACGTGCAGGCAGCGGCCGAGGCACTACCCGCCATCGTCGACATCATGGCTGAGGAGCTCAAATGGAGTGATGCCGAGAAAAAGGTACTCGCATTATACACCAAATCGAATTGAATTATTATGAGAAACTGATTCTATAGTATGGCTGTGAATGCTCGATGGGGTCATAGCTTATTCATTTCCCAAATTCTAATCTATCAAACCCCACCAAATTTCATCAAAATTGGTTCAGTGGTTTAGCCGTAAAAGCCTAACAGACAGAGTTACGCAGTTTGACTTCGCCTTTATAATGTTAGTATGGATTGTTTCGGTTTGATTTAGATGTAATAGCTTAGTGAATGCTGAATACTATTATAACGTTTCGTATATCAATCATATTACAGAAACAAATAAAAGAAGCAGGTGATTTCTTGGCCAACGAGATGGGCCAGATGGTGAACCGTGCCAGCCGCGACAAGATCCCTATCAACCTGAGCAAGGATGAGATCCAGACCTACATCAAACGGTTCCAGATCATCGATAAGGACAGAAAGGGCTTCGTGTCTATCAACGATATTCGAAGAAGTCTAAAGGTATACCATTAGAGACATTTCGGGTTGATCTTTTACCAAATCCACCTTAGTTTGACCTCCATGAGCGCGGTCCTGGGGGTGACAGGTGTAGCCGCTTATCATCATAGCAGAAGCACGCCGTGGTGGAAACGTGATGCGAGCTTCTCCCTATCCGGGTTAAGATATGGACACCGTAGTCCCACAAACGAGAGAGCCTCACTCTCACCCCCAGGAGGAGGGAGGTCAGAGACTACCTAACCCTCGGCAACTGAAGGAGAAAGACGGCTGTGCGTCATGGTCGGTTCGAGTCCGACATAACTAGCCATGCTGACTTCGTCGGAGGAGTATCCATGAGGATTATCGCATAGAAAAAAAAGTTATAAGTTTAAACTGTTTTGTGTAAAAGGTTTATATTAGGGGAGGGAGGAGGGCCCACCGCTCACCCGCGGTTCAACACTCCAACAATATATATTGGAATGTCAAACCACCCTCTTCAAAGTAAGAAAACAAAAAATCTTACCAGAGAGGAGATGTTTACCATGCAGTATTCCGCTAATGCGAAGGACTTAAACTTCGACACGTGTTTCGCCTCTACACGAGGCATCTTCAGGAGCGCAGGAGCAAATGCAAATGCAAATCATTTGCTCCTGCGCTCCTGAAGATGTTGATCCTGTTTTTTTTTATCAAGCATTGAAAAAAAGTACTGAAAATTTTTACGTCGAATATAAAATTGTCATCTTTAAAACTCCAGCATTTTTATATTTTCAACAGTAAAGTGCCAATAGATCTAACTTGAACTGTATTCTCAATTGATAATGCCGATTCTAGAGTATGGGTGTGAAACCTACAGAAGATGAAATACGCTCCTTATTGTCTGAAATTGATGTAACGTACCACGGCCAGATGGAACTTCAAGACTACCTACAGGTAGAACTATGTCGACATTGGGATTAGCTAGGCTAAATGTCATGCTGTCGTGGTCCACGTCTCGCAAGGAAAAGGGAAATTGATTTTAACTTTATGCACTTAACGCCAGGATAGGAAAATCAATCAAGAATTACTTTTACACTAAGTAGCTAACTGGTCTTTTGTGCATAATGTTTAAAAGGTGTTTGTATTATTTGTCATGCTAGCATTAAGGGCCCAGATTGCCCAGACGCAACATCGATTTCGCGCGACCGCAGCGCTACTGTTTACTGAAACAACCGACCGGGGCGGGTGAATGACCCAGAGAGAGCCACCTTTTTGTATTCTACTTACCTAAAATTCCAACTATGTATTTATTTGTAATTTTACTACCACAGTTTATTCTTATTTCGTAAAATATTCATTCAATAACATAATTGCAAATTCAGTAGCAAGTACGGTCGAAATAACATCGAGCCTTTCCTCGCTACTGTTTATCTATACGCAAGGATATGTGCCTATTGGATAAACTCAAATAATTACTTACTATTTGTTTACGATCACCTTGATATCTTAAAAATCTCCTAGGGTTTTACAAAAAAATATCAATAAATGAAACACAAGTATAAAAATGATTCATATAATTTAAAAGTAGGTAAACAATAACAAATATGAGTCGCCAAGCGTGCTAGGGTTGTGCAAAAATTTGTAAAACAAGTTTATAAATTATTAATATACAAATTAAAAGTAAGTAAACAATAACAAAATTTGAGTTCAAAATTCTAATGTTTAAAGTTGTTTAAATAAATTACTGAATAAATTCTGATTTCTGCTAATTTGATTATAAAATCAATTGCTATTGCAAAACCTATCAGAATGAAAATGTTACCAGATGCCCGATTCACGTAATAAAAACCGTAGCGTGGTGACTTCAAAATGTCACTTTGTTTTTTTGCAAACAAACCCTTTTAACCGACTTAAAAAAAGAGGAAGATTCTCAATTCGCTGTATTTTTAAACCGATTTTGATGATTCTTTACACCAGGTAACTCTTCAAAATTGTATAAGAATTGTACAGTAATTGATTTATGACAATCCAAGACTAGATAAGTAAGTGCGTTTAAAACAGAAAACCATAAGGCGATTTCTAAGTTAAAACAACTTTTGGATGCACGTGAATCGACCGGCTGGGTAGTTAAGTTACCTCAGTCTATTTCAAAATCCTTAGGCGTCCTTCTCTTTCAAAACACGTAAAGTTCTTTCTTTCCTCTCTTTCGTAGCCTCTATGATACTGGAACTGGGCGCGTCACGAATTCGCTTCGTGACTGCCGAGGATCAACTAATTCTGGAAGTAGTCAATCGTAATAAAACCAAACTAATTTCATCTCCATTTGCTCCTTCCAAAATTTGACACTGACACTGCTTACTCTGCTTCTTCCTTGACAGCTTCTGCCATGGATTGTGCTCCTGTCTTTTCCCATCAATCGCAAACCGTATTATAAATTTCATTATATAATGAAGGTGACATAATTGGTAGGGCACTGAAAGTAGCTCCCACCAGATGATATGATACCAGATACAATTTGATGATTCACTTCCATGCTATCTTCTTCCTTTCAACCAAACACACAGTAAATTTCATATTACACATACTAATTACACATACATTTCATGATGAGTTTTGAGTCCCGACCAACTTTTACTTCACCTATTATACTGAGGATACAATCCATTGGACCGCGGTCACCTATGGCCTGAACAGCTTTAAAAAAAAAAGAAATATCTGCTACTCTACGCCCAACTTCCACTTCAACCACCTTTCCTTCTTGACGGTTTTCAATTACTAGTTCCTGTAAAGAAAGATAATGGCTTGATTGTTTTTTTATAAAAAATAATAAATAAAGAATGGGCCAAATTTCTTCAAACATAGCTAAGAAGTCCCTTAGAATACATCTTTGAAACATATAGATCAAAAACATAAACGTTTTGTATAAAATGTAAAGTCGGTTTAGGATAATAATTTTACGGGATAACATTATAATATTATTCTCCATCGCTTGTTCCATGCTCTTGCTTGACCCTAACGTGACATAATGTGACACTTTTTCGTGCATGTTGCCTTTGTTCATCGATTTATAAGACATTATCACGTCAAAAAATAAATAAATCTGACTACATATATTATAAATTTCCTTTACGCTATAGGTGTTGGTTTTTTATGACGTCACCTACTCTATGTCACTCGGGCTTAGAAGACAATTCTAATGATTCTAAAATCATCAAAATCGGTTAAATAAATATTATTTATTATACCTACATACATAAAATATGGGATTTTAACGAGAATTTTCTTTTGAGAAAGCAATTGAGAACTATTTAGGTACTAATGTGTTTGTCACCCAATGAAAATAATAAATATTGCAACTACTGAGATTTTGTCTTCGCCCATCACTAACTAAGTAGTTGGTTTGTTTGTTTATGTAACAAGTCTAATTACGTATAACAACTTACCTCTATACAGCGCGTAGCAGTGTTGCTCGGAGTCTCGGCCTGAAGGTTTTCTTTATTTTCAATACTGGAAATATTAATCATCAATAGTATCCACTTTTATTTATTTTGTAATTTTTGTACAACCCTAACCCTAACCAGACTCTAGGCGCGGTGCGCCGCGCGCGTCTTTGACGGCAGCGAAGTATGTACGCCCATGCTATTTCAGATAGGAAACATACCTACTTCCACAATCTGATATTTAGACAATATGATGAACATGAAAACGAATATTTAACTATATTATGTAATAAAATTAATTATTATGAGAATATTCCTATAGAAATCGACTTTATTACTTATAATACAAACCAATATTTACATGCAACAACAACAACAAATGCGAATATATTATTATTAGTACTTAGACATGATAAAGCACTCAAATAAAACTAGAATTTTTACATGACACTTTCACACAAATCTCGTAATTTTTTTCCTCGGTATTTATACCTACTTTACAAGGTTCATAAAATAACCTCCTCAACAAACTAAGCTACGTACCTATCTAAATAATTTTGTATTTTTTACGATTTATATCTAGTTCCATCATGGTTTTCTTCCAGACATTCATTATATCGGTACTTCCTACTTACTAAAAGTGAATTAGTTATAAAAATGTTATACTTACAGTTTTTCACAAAAAACACAAATTCACAACACGTAATATTGCTGGCGCATCCGACACGCGTGGTGTCACCTTGAACCATAAAAACGTACTGCCGATCAGTAGCGATGCGGGTTACTAAATCATAATATCGGGATGCGCGTGATTTTTCATACATTTTTCTATGGAGAATTTACGTAGAACATATCTAGATTTTAGGGCTTTAAAAGAGGAAGTCTTTGTTTGTAAAGGTACAAAAAAAAGTACATAGGTTTAAGTATTGGTTTCTTCAGTGTTCAAAAAGTGTTTCTTTTTATCAATTTGTGTTGATTTATTGGGTAATATTTGAAGAATACGAAGGCATGTTTTTGCATTTTTGTCAAATTTTGTGCGTTTGTTGACGTTTATTATATAGCAATTATTAGGTTTTAAGGATTTAATATAAGACTAACATATATTTTGGTCTTTGATTGTAATATATACAAATTATCATTGATATCAATCATATCTAAATAAGTTAAATATGAAAAATCGTAACACTCTTTTCGGTGATTTTCACGATCTGGGCCCTTAACCTCAGAAATGGGCATAACATTAAAATTTTTGACATATCCGACAAATATACAATGACATTTAAAAAAAAATTTCATTGTTAATGACAAACAATACAGTACAGCTACATTCATGTCATGTCCATTGTGAATGCTTGCTGACGTCATAGTTTTCCACAGAACTACGGCGAGGAGGTGACCGGGGAACAATTGCACGAAATTTTGAAAGAGATCGACACTAACATGAACGGACAAGTCGAACTCGACGAGTATCTTCAGGTCTATACTTTATCATGTGCGGCTTTAGTTAATGCCTCCTGTTAAACGTGATTCGTTTGAAATTCGAGATTTGAGTGAATCATTCATTCTCTGAACCTTTTCCCTACTCTGTTGGGATAGGCTTGCCAGAGTGAATGAAATTTGACGAATGATAAAAAGTAGTTTTCCGTTAGTAAGACAATTACAATTGGTTCAAGAAGTCGTTCCGATAGTTTATGTACCAATCAAACTAATAGCAAAGAATAAATAATAGTACTACGTACACTTATAAATCTCAATTATCATCATTGTTACCATGATCAAAAATTATTTTTTTATACCTTTAATTCCATAATTTTTAGTTAGTTGGGGGTTAGGAAAAAATTTATCACAATAAGCGAAAATATCACGTAACCACGCGAAACATATCCAAAAAACACACCTGAATCGTAAGTCTACTTTTCTAAAAGTCTGTTAAGAAATTTAATGAAAATAGTATAGTAAAGATGTCATCAAAGTCACTCATTATTCTGGCGCCAAATGGGTTAAAAAATCCGTCTGTAGTAACTTTTGGCAACGCTTCAAGTAGTCTACCGCCAATATTAGCGCAGAGTTAGATCTCAGTACATATGCGCAATTGTTTTGATTTTACTAATATATTTTGAATATCAGTATTCTAACTTGCCGACAATAATTTTGAGATCTTTTTTATAAATGGATGAAATAGATTTCTTGAAGGGCTTGTACAATCTATCAGTTCATTTGTATGGGCGACACGGTGATAGTCTGGCAATAAATGAGTGGTATCATCAATAAGTATAGGTATAGGCACGAGTTGTGGACCCAAAATATACTCAAAATTGAATCTAAACGCGAAGTGTTCATTTTTGGAATGTCCTTTAAAAATGACACGCGTTGCAATGGTAATGAACGAGCTCAAATCTATAATAGGTTAGCTATATAAATACAATCCCTGGGCGCCAGGGCCTCGTTGTTCTCGGTCCTAGATCCGTGCCGATAGGTGTATACAGACATACGACAGGGTACGGTAATGATTGACAAATCACAGTTGTTTGCGTTCGTTTGTCTTCATTCAACTTGGTATGTGTTATGTAGGTATGTACCAGAAATTAGATTTGCGACGTCTCACAAAATATAATTAATTTCTAATAAAACGTTAGCAAAGGTATTAACTAAAGTCAAACATAATTTAATGTGTTATTTTGCATGCATTACCTTATATTGTGCATGGTGTTAATTTCGAGAAGTTCTTTCATTATTTTCCTGTATGCATTTATTTTTTACATCCACATTATACATCTCATTATTTATGTTGGCTTTTCTTGTCAGTGTATGTTCTTGTGGTATAGAAAATTAAACTGTGTATATTTAAGCTCTTCATAGTCTATTGTGAATCTACCCCCGAAAATGATGTGCACTTATTTATGTGTAACGTATTTAATTTTTACTCCTCCATTATGATAATGGGCATGTGTATGGTGTGGGTTAACTAAGTATAGTATTTACATATTCCAATTTCCATGCATCCATATAACTCCTACTTAAATAACTTTAGCATAATTAGTACACAACTGCCAAAGCGCGAGTGTGGCTCGGGTGCAGGTCTTTTTGGCATCCATCGTCGTTTACAGAATAAAGTAAAAAAAATATTATATAAAGAAAATGGCGATGGATGGCAAATCGACCCGCGCCGGACCCGCACCCGCCTTATATGGGAATCGTTCTTAACCCACTGAATAATTGAAGTATATTTCGGTAACTGTTAACAATCGGTACAGTTAACCAAGCTCTAACAAAAAAAATATTATACTAATATTCAGTGATAACAAATGTAAATTTTGCACTTACGCACATTTGTTGATTGTATTTATGCACTTTAGCTAAGTTGTATTAATTATTTTCGTTCGTACTGACATCAACGTATATGCATACAGATGATGTCTGCAATTAAGTCAGGCCACGTGGCGTACTCGCGGTTTGCTCGTATGGCGGAGATGGAAGAAGAGCACCATGAGAAAGAGAAGCTTGGCAAGAAGATCTCTGTGGAGAGGAGTGGCGGTGGCTTGTAAAGAGGATACGATACGGTAACTATGAAATACTTAATTCTATGTTAGTTTTTTAGCATATAAAGCTAGAAAATTGTGACATACTTTATGGGTGTTAATTATATCTATTATTATTATTATAATTTATAATTTTTTCAATAATTGTGATCTATAAGACCTGGAAGTTCATTAATTAGTATTATTTATAATTATGTTGATATTTGGCTAACGAAATCCGGATATTACCGCGATCATTTAATACAATAATTTACCTTTTGATTTGCTTGACGTTTCTGCCAGGTTGCCGTGGTCACAAGCTGACTGTTGATAGGTATTGTACAGTGGCCTAAAACGTTCCTGGACAATTCGTAACTAAAATTGTATGAAGTGATGCCCATGCCACTACACTCCTACTAGTCTCAAAAGCTATTGGATAATAGATCTACTTATTTATGTAATTAAGTTAAGCATACTACTTTAATAAGTTTACCTACTTAATTTCTTATGAAGAAACAAAACGCCGAATTTTATGAACACTACACACTACACACTACACACACAATTATTTTATGTCCTCGTACTACGTGAAAGGACAAACTAGCGTACATTATTATGTCCTATTACCCTCAAAGTGTCGACAACGACCAACACTATACCAATCTAATATCACTACTACAAATTGCGTTACATTCATAAATGAAAGAGTTGCATTATTGTTACAGATTCATCGCAGCTAAGAAGGCGTTATCCAGACACAAGTATTATTTCTCGATTCTAGGTTACAATTTATTGCAATGGCTATAGCAACGTACAAAATTATGTTTTTTTTAATAATTTGCAGTTCAGGAACGCCGTGTTTATCACTTTTGAGTTATGTTTCTCGTTGCATAACATTATATACTAGAGTACCTAAATGGCACATTCAATTTAAAAAAAAAAACTTTTTAGATAATCCAGCTTCCTCAATAAATTCAGGTTAGAACTATAAACTACCCTCCTGATTAAGAAAAGTTTGCTATTATTTCAATTCTTCTTCTCTTTTTTTTTAATTTTGAAAAGTTAAGTACGTCTAAAGTACATATTTAATAACTAATCTACGCGCGTTCATGGATTGCAGCTTCTATAGGTTGAGTTGTGTAATTTTGTCAAGGCATGTTTTATTACTGATATAGATTTGAAATCGTCTCTTCGCTTACAACACCGCATAAGTCATTTACCAAGTTTACAGGCGATGAAAAACCTGTCTATTTTGCATGGCCAAACGACTTTCCCGTGGTCACTAGTAAAACAGTTAGACACGCAATAAGCATATCTATCGAATGGCATTAAAATGTGAAATCCACAAATTTTCACCTAGAGCGATGTTATAAGCTAATTGACGAAATGTTTCAGTTCAAGCTATATTTTGACCCTATAAAAGTAACTATCTTTTATTGAGATTCGTTCTCAGGCAAGAACATTTATTACACGTATAAAAAGTTTCGTTTATCGATCCAAGAATGTATTCGTCCTGCACCTACCTAATAGTTTACCTTATTATAAAGCAATAAGATAAAAAATATTAGGTGTATCAAGATCAAAATATCATTCTATTTCAGTGACGATACATATGTCTCAGTTAAAATTCAATTTGACGATGCATACCGAACCTAATTCGTCCAGAATATTTATTGTTTCTAGTATGTAGGTAATTCATATTAGTCAATAGATATGAAAATTTCGAAGTTGAAATTAACTTTTTTTCATTGGGCAACATTGAAATTTGGTAAAATACTAGTAACTTAATTTTAAGAATAATGATTTTTATATAAGATTGTTTTAGTTATAGGAAAAATTATTTATTAATATTGTAAAATGTTTTGTTGAAATATTATTTATTACAATTTGTATAATGGTTAATTATTTACAATTCATATGTTGTTGTTTTAAGAAAATATAAGAAAACCTATTACGGACTAATATCTCTGAATTCTATATTTGGTTTCATCAAACAGTACCTAGGTCTGTTTGATATAGCCAACCCAGGAATTCAGAGATTTTTCTTATCTCGCATTGAGGAGATGGTTTCTTAACACCAAACGCATTGCACTTCCTAGTTTGCAACTAGGAGGCCCTAAGGGATATCTATTAATTAAATGTCTAAAACGTGGGTAAAATGTTAATACGCAATTCAGATGTTTTTTGAAATTCTTGATGTGTTTCACTGTCCAATAAATTGATTTTAAATCAATAATTTGTTTTATTCCTTTTAGTACCTATGTAGTATGTACCCACTAACTCTACTAGATTTAGCACTATTCTGTGTGTTTTACACTCGTTTTAGTGTTTACAAGTTCACGCATGCAACTTTTGTGCTTCAATTATCCGGAAGCTACCGCATGGCGCATGGCGCTTATTCCCTATTTCTCGAACCCGATATAATACAATCTGCTCGTACGAAAATGAACTTTAAACAAGTAGATATAAAGCACGTACACCGGTTTCCTGTTCATATGCCCTTTCACATAACTGCAGTGCGACGTCGCATCGTAAAATTTTACGACAGTTCGTGGGAAATTTGTAATGAGTTCGTGGGACTTTCGTAAAATATTCGCATCGAAAGTATAACAACCACGTAGGTAGATATTGTGAACGGACACTTAACACTAAATATGTAAATAAGCTAATCTGTAAACACTATATTGTAGAATAATCGCTACTACCCTACGTAATCTAAAAAAATATTATGATCGGGGATAATGCTGTATTTAATGAAAGGACGTACCTACATGATAATAGTAAGTATACAACGACTACAAAACGAATAAGTAAGTATATATGTAATTTTGCTAAGATCTCAGGTTAATCGTTAACGTCTTAAAACCTTACATAACAAACACAAATAATTTAGCTTGTCTGGCGATCTTTACGAGATTGTACTTGGGAGCCATTTGTTGTGAATGTGTTGTGAATTTCTTGTGAAGCAAAACTATGAGTACCTAGCACATACTTCCTAATTAGGTATGCAGACCACATATTTAAGCAATTTCAGTAGTATATGATTTAATATTATATATTAACATCAAACCACGATACTCGTAATATACTTTGTAACATCATCTGTACACATGTTTTCAGCAAATAAATTTATCTTTATCTTTATCGCGTAAGTCGTGATCCCGTGGGAATATCTGGATAAAAAGTATTACTTATGTAGAATTCCAATGGTAAATTTTCGAAATCGGTCCAGTAGTTAGTTACATGGAAAAACACAAATCTCTCCTCTCTATAATATTATTATAGTATAGATAAGCTACTAAACAAATCCACTACACAACGGTAAGCGATTGTCCACTTGGGTACTACGATCGATTATCCATATCACTCGCACTCAAGAAAATGCTGAAGAAGGAGAGGCCAGAAGCTCCTAACTCAACTCTCTTGTATGGTAAAGACCTTTACCCACACCTCAATCGCACTTCGCCATGAGCAATGAGGAAAGGCCGGTGAAGGAAAAGCCAGAAGTTTCTACCTTAACTCTCTCATACGGTAAAGACCTCTTCCAGTAGCACATGGTTCTATAAGCGGGGTGTGAAAAAGCTTAGGTATGTCGAGTCCAACAAACGTAAGTATTATCATTTTGATATAGATACTATACTTATAGACTGGTGGCCGTCATTTTTTAGACTTGGCCCACCCAAAACTAGGTCAGCAGTTATATTGATAAGGCAAGCATAAAAAATTGTTTGCCACGTAGTCGTAGAAAACAAACAAGTCAACAGAAAATAAACAGAACAAGTCAAAACAATTCCGAGATTCGTGAGTGGTGATCAACATGAACAAAAAAAACGCAAATTGAGATCTTCCTACTTTTTACAAGTCGGTTAATGAATGTAAACTAATAGGACTTTGTCTAGGAATAGAGTTTAAATATTAATTGGCGGGAAAAAGTTGTATGTCCTCGGGCGCGGCGTAGGGCGGCGGTTACGCCCCCCGCGGCCGACGTTTTCGCGGGCGGGCGGTGGGTGGGCGCGTCTCTTCCGCGTTCTTACGAATTTATCCCAAGGTTAGTCAATGAAGGGTAACTAGGTCCATTTGATTAACTCATGATTAACCGAAGGGGTAAAACGGTTAGAAATTTTTATTAACTTTTGTATCAGGGTGACGGGGATTCGGGTCGTACACGGAGCCAATATATCGTTTTTTATTAAATTAATTAAAATTTGCTGTGAATACAAACTTACTTTGCACCTAAGTACCTACTGACCGTATAGAAATTCATATTTACAGACAAATATCGATATTAATTATACAATATATTATTATCTAGTTAATTTCACCAATAGTTTACACATTGCCTGCCTTCCTACCAAATTGTTTTAAATTAAATACCTAAATAATAGGTTTGTTTACTTTTACATTCAAATAATACTTTATACATTATTAGCACTAGTTAGCTAACAATATATAGCCGGTATCATAGTAGGTAATCGATATCAGTGTACCTTTTTGCAATTGGGAAATTTCAGTTATATTGACTGACAGAATACGGTATTTTTAGGGTCTTCTGGAATGAACATCGATGCCCTATGTCTTCGCTTGAAGCGTGAGCTAATAATAGTAGATATAGGAATAATTCAAAGTCAAGACAACGTTCACGTTCTGTATTTAACAAGAAAACAACAACAAAAGCAGGAATGCTCCAAGGAAGCGTTTTAGGTCCAATTCTTTATCTATTATAGGTCCAGCGATTTTCCAAATCCAAAAAATAAGAGAATTAGATTTATTTGACATCGTTCTCATACAGCAAACTGTCAGGTTACCCAAGTCATATTATTTACTATTATAAAAGTCATCGACTTCACACACGACAACAACCAAATCGAGATATAGAACGCAATCTGCCAAAAACCTTTACACTCTCAAATACCGTCGTTGCAGCGATACCGTTGCAGAGGTGAGTAAAGCACGACGCAAACAGAAGACGCCAAAGTGAAGGTAAGGTATGGATACGGCACAGATACGGCGCAGACGCGATATCCGCTCAAACATTACATAGCAAGAACAGATGGCTGTTGGAGCCGTCCTGCTGTCTATTTTACGAGTATTACTTGCTTGTTGAAGGAGGCGGGGCGGCAGCCCAAGCGCTCGCGCATCGTACCATTATTGTGAAAAAGGCGGCGAGCGGGAGAACTCACACTCCTAGGCCCGCCACTAGGGCCGCCTCGACGTCTCTCACGCGGGGAACTCGGTCAGTGTGTGCAGCCCCGAGCCCTCGCTCGCATCACAGTGATGGCACTCGGACGTTGGCTCCTTCTGGATCCGATGCAGGTAATCCTCAAAGCACCCGTGCCTGGTGATCACCTGCGTTAGCCGGTACGAGAGGCTACCGTGTGGCCTCTGCAGCCAGACCCAATGAAATAGCACGAGGACTACACAAATTTTTTCGATTTTCAGGGTATAGTCATTGGGTTATCGAGAAGTGTCAGGTTGATGGCAATAAGCTCGCCCCCTATTTCAAGAAAAATGTGGGCGTTACAGTCTGAGTAGGTACATTCCTTTGGATCTGGGTGTCTAAACACATTTACATAATACATTATTTCAAAATTTGGAATGCTATTACTAATGCTATGTCTACAAAGTTGCAAAGGGCCTTGGCAGGAGCACTGCGAACTATGTACCTAGGTAGTCAGTTTTTTTGGGAAAGATCTATAATCAGCTAAGAGGATGCTGATGATGATGACGAGGGCGAAGATTTAAAGACAAGACATTCTTGTCTTTCGTCATTACTACATATAGTGCAACTTTCTAGCAAACATGGAACTTAGTAGAACTACTAGGACGAGGGAAGACCTGGGTACCTCCTGCAGTGCATTAGTACTTTTTGCACGGTCATCAGGACTCTATGAAATAAAAAATAGCTTGGTAACTTTCGAGTACCTACCTAACACCACTAATGTTGCAATCATTATAGGCCGCAATAGGTAAAGGCTTTCCACCGCTTACTGGTCTGCTTATTTTCTACCTCAGTAGTATAAAAATCAATTTGATGGCTCTTGCGCTCCATTTACCGCTTGATATAATAAAAACCTTCTAATATGACTACCAACGACATTTTCTATTTATTTATTGCATTAGCACAAGTACTACCCACTGGTCAAATACACACACATTTTGATTAATGGGACAATAATCATCGTACGTTGAACCTTCTTCGTGTGGGTGGAGAGTTACGCGCCCACGTGCTTTTTTACGGCTACACCTAATGTACAGCGATACTATTACGAATCAAAGACTATATTATATGTTATTAAAGTGTTAATTAGACGAGATGCAGCTGACTCATGAGAGCTAGGGCGTGTCTGGGCGCGGGGGCGGGTGGCGCGGGCGGGACGGAACGCCCACCGTCACTTCCGCTTCCGTATGCCCATAAACCCTATGGTCCTTGAAAATCCATTCCAAAGAACCTCTATGCACCACCGTCAAACATATAAAGCTTCAGGTCTTACAGAAAATATAATTCTCAACGGAAGAATTTGTGGATGAGAAGGTTCACTAAATCGGTGATAGAGATAAATCACTAGTGTACAGTGATACGGTCCATTGGTTTTGATAATCGGATATTCTATCACTTTTCGCTTGACTCATACATTCAATTAGTAAGAGTTTAATGAGTCTTTCCCAAAATATCGATATATGCCAGATCGTA
This sequence comes from Pelosia muscerda, assembly GCA_963691645.1. Classification (NCBI taxonomy): domain Eukaryota; kingdom Metazoa; phylum Arthropoda; class Insecta; order Lepidoptera; family Erebidae; genus Pelosia; species Pelosia muscerda. The sequence goes on from OY829100.1 coordinate 16,356,945, forward strand.
CTGAAATGTTAAATGACCGTAATTTAACTCAGGTAGGACGTAGGACTGGAATAAATAGGAAACGACAGGTACCTTATTAGCTGCGATTTTTGAGGTAGGTACTATCGATAAGACGTGGACCGATGCTGTGAATCTGAGCATGACATTTAGCTAATAATTAGATGCCGTTAGGACATTCGCACTAAGAAACAGGTTCCCTGGACGACATTATTACATTATTTTGACTGTTCTTCAAACATGTCAGGCGTATTCGTAGACACAAATAAATATTGTTGTATTGTTCCAGAAAATAACATCTGAATTAGATTGGTTCTACCTTAGCTAGGTATCACTCTGGCCGGAATCTAAGGTACGATGGTTATAATTTGGCGTTATGGAGTTGTTCTCCATACGACAGAAAATCCATGATAATATGACTTTGACAGCAAAATACACACAAGCAAAAGGAGACACACAATGTCATATAAGGGTGAATCACTTCTGCCTACCCCTTCGAAGATTTACAGGGGCAGGTATTTATGCACGTATATAACATGCAAACCAAACTATGCATTGAAATTCATTAAACCAACACTTCTTCATCCCACTAACATCTAAAGCCTGCATTTTGGACCCCCAAGGACAGCTTCCTTTGCACCACAGACACACATACACACACAATACACAGACAGACCACATCTACATATATAAAACTATAGAGTCAGATATGCCAACGCTCTGAAAAGTTAGTGAAACTACAAGAACTTCTCATTATCATCAATTAGCGTAACTTCTCATTTTCATCCCCTATTTTATTCATGACATACGTTCATCTTGGTGGGTGGAGGGGGTGGTTTTCACTTCCGATTTATCGAGTCACTATCTCTATTTTAGGACTCATTTACTCCAGTAATCCTTCATATCAGTCCTTCGGCAGTTATACAGTCCATTGCCACTTCTACTTGCTTATTCTGCGAGCTACGTAGATGAATTATTATTAGTTCTATGAAGAACGCTGATACGTACTTTGTGATATGAATTCCACAGATATAAGTAATTGATTATTTTACTGGTTCCAAGTTCCAAGTTCCATATTTAAATATATTATGTAGAGAATAAGCTTGCCAGTTACGACGGCCAGGGGACTACATAATTGTTTTTACTTGTACGTCGTGTTATGCCAACTGCATTCTTTAATAAATTGTATTGCATACAAAGAAAAGCTACTAAAAAGGACACAGCATTAAAATTACTCTTTTCATTCCAGTTTGGGTTGGGAATTCCATTTGTTACACTTAGCAGAGATATATGTCCAAGAACGGACTGACACATTGATATCCGAATCAGAAAATAAACCACGATAGAATGACTAGTAAGCTTTCAACAAATCGCAATAGATCTATTGCATCAAAGTTTCGCCTTTGATCAACAAGCGCCTTGCTGAAGTATCAAATTGATTGTTTGTGTGAATATCCAAGACATTAGGGGTTGTTTATGAATTTCTCGGTACTGTGAATTAGACAGAGTTAGCAATAAATGAGGTATAAAATAAAAAATAGTTTCAACGCACAGGATTTTGTTTATTTTTGAGGTATATAATAAAGTCAATAAGTTACAACTTAAACTAGCTTCTTCAGTAGGTAGTTCTCTTCAGTTCAGTAGTTGTTTCTCTAGATTTCTATGAAACAGGCCCTAGGAAGTATGGCACACGTGTGGACCTGGACCTTTCCACACGTAATAAGGGATATTTATGATAAATAAAGCGAATAAAGTTTTATGTCATTAGACGTGGGCGTAAGTGATGGAGGTGGGAGGTGGAGTTTCATCTTATCTGCACCATGTATTTTCATTGTACTATAATACTCGTATCATATTTTTAAATTTTCCCTTTTCGGGTGCACCAGACGTTCTATCTACAAAATTTAATCTAGTCTAGATCTGACAATAAAGCAACAAAGTCGCGTAGTATAGAGGCGGAACGGTATCACCCACAAGTCCGCACCGCCTTTCATGCTATGGGGTGGCAGGTTCAATTCGCAATGGGACAACCCTCTGTGATATATTCCATTTCCATGAAGAGTTTCTTTTGGTATAGGTATATTGGAAAGCAATTTCACCTTTTTTGGACTAATCATGAAATTTTTTTTTAAAGAAAAAGAAGTAATCGAAATTACTAATAATCATATAAACGATCGAATTGTTAATTTGAGGAAGACAGTATAATTACAACGTTTATTTCTTTTTAAACATAGGAAAGAAAATCTACCAGTCAATAAAATATAATCACGTGCCCTATACACCGTGATTTCAAAGAGATCCGGCACGTACGTTGCCATAGCGAGCGTTTGGGGGACTACCCTCCCTTTGATCGAGGGCTAGACAGAATTTAATCTAGTACACTCACACACAGAACGGTCTTAAAATCGATATTGTGAGCTCTCATAGTGTTTACTATTGACATTTAACATTTGTGCGAAATGAAAAAGTTTTTCAGAAAGAGGGTGTTTTGAAGTAGCCTTTAGTTTCTTTCGTGGAAAATAGAAAGATATACTGGCATCAAACTCAAAAATCCTACGATTGCTTCTTAATCCTGATCAAAGTACCTCTCCGACCTTTACATGTCTTGGGTGCCTTTGATGGCGTAACCCTCTTGTTGAAGCAAAATTAACTCTCAATCTAAATTAGAGTAGACTATAGGTGTCGCCATTTTTGATTAGTGATTTTATTGTTGAGTTTTCTTTTCACGTGCTTTACTGGTCAAGGTTTTTGATGGACCAAACTGTGGTTGGGGACTTTTTAATGGGACCTCTATAGACGCGCTTTTTATTATTTTCTCCTAGAAATTATCATCTTTCACAGCCAGGCATGACAGTTGCTGACCAGTGGCAGTCTTTAATCTTAAGCCGTGTCTAATACCCAGAGGAGCCGGAAGACCTTGTCCTGAGAGGATAGTACTAGGTTCTCAAATCGCGCAATGTTCTTTATATCTAAGACAATTTTATTTGATATTATTTTATTTACCCGTAAGTTATTTTCCTTGACTTGCTGATTATGTGTTCTTACACATAACATGCCGTTCCCAAGTTGGATGGTAATATATACGTACCTAAGTATATCGGTATTATGTAGATTGCTTACGAAGTATAGGGGCTTGGCATTGGAGAGGAAACTATTAATCTTGATTATTATCTTTAGGATGAAGTTACGTATCGTAAACTCGTTTCTAGAAAATGTCAAGTACGTTTGTTTTAAACATTACCTATTTACCAAAAATGTTCAAGTAAAATTTTAACATTGAACCTTATGAATCTTTATCATTCTAAAAAAAACATTGCCAATCTCCTGCCAATTACCTCATCTAACAAAATAAATTCCATGACTGATCTTTGGTTCTGAATTTAAATGGTTTCAATCAAGCTTTGCTTTAAACATTCGAGTGACTATTATATCACTTTGCCACACTGTTGTCGAAACAAATAAATCGACCGAAAACAATGAATGCCAATGATTTCATCAGTGTTATTCATCGCCTAATTAAATGGTTATACGCAAACAGCATAACGTCACACGGCTACCGCATGCCACGCCACGCCACCGCACCGACAAGGTACACCCATAATAGAATTAAGAGAATGTAATAAAGACGTAAGTTTTTTAATTAGTTTAAACCAATTTCAACTTTACTCCTTTTTGAAAGAGCTCAAAATGGAATATCTTTAGAATAGAAAACTGCGTACTTTGATATGCAAGTCTGTGATTTTATATGTGTTGAAGATTCAGCTTTAAGCCACAAATGATTAAGTTGGTAATGGTCCGATGCTTAGGTGAGATAATTAAACAGGAGACACACGCTCTCTCGGGGCGGTTGTTCATTCGTGCATAAATGGGCTCGGGGCAACGCGACGCGGCTGTCGCTTGACAAAACGCGGCTCGACTTTCACTCTCGATCCGAACCAGTCTAAAACCTATAAATAATGGGGTCGTCATAACATGCGTAGAATTTTGTGAAGTCATTAGTTGGCACCTAATAAAATTACGAAAATGATAATGTACACTTAACTAGCTAGATGCTCAGAAATAGGTTAGTATGATGTTATGCATATTGCGATAACTATCGAAGATATTAGGTGGCTCAAAATCTAGTATTAAAATTCCTAGGCACCTAGTGTTTTAATCACCAGGGAAAAAATTGAATTTTTTTTAATTAATATCCGACAGAAAATATATTTCAATGGATTGCTTCGACATGAGAACATCATCCCCATGTCGAGGGGGAATTGCACTACCTACCTGCCTACAATAAAGGTGTGATAAATCCCTTTAATAAAAATGTAATTTGCAAACGTCAAAAAGTAGTCCAAACCGCTTTCTCAATTAGGTTGGTAGGTAACCTACTTGTCGCGTAAGATGAAATAAGATTCTCGCAATACCTGACTACATAATCGGTAAACCTGATCCTAAACTGATAAGTATTTCTCAGACACAAGTGATGTAATCTAACATGCGACAGGGAGTCAAGTGAACAAAGAATCGTAAGTGCAACACCAGTGCGGGTGCGGGGTATGCTTATCGTTTGTTTACAGGCCACGTCTTGTTAGACGATGCGACTGGCACGTCGACCGGCACGACATGTGTGCATTTTTTGCCCGCCCAAGGAGGCCGCGGGCGCGAGGTTATACACCCATTATTACGTCCTTCCTACTTTCAATTATTATTATCGGGCGGCGGCGAGCGGCGCCGCTCCCGCGACGGGGAGGAGGAGAGAGGCGCAGCTGCTGCCTACCAATAATCAAGACCTGTCTCCAATAGAGTGAGACAGAGATAGCTGCAGCTAACGGAAAATAACAAGTTTTGTTACATTTAAACTACGCTGTACTTAGTACAAAAAGCTTAAACTAACTTAACAAAAGAACAGACCATTATCAGAAGTTTGAAATCCCTGAGACATTAAAATATCTAAAAATATATCGAATATACGAAGTTAATCCGAAAGCGATAGGGAGGCGGATCTCCGAAAATTCCCGAGTAACGCCGACCGACGCGGATCGTCAGTTTGCTCGCCGCGGCTTGGCGGCCGGTCGTGAGGATGGTGCTTTCTGTTCGTGAACAAAGAAAAATAACTGTTTGCAAGTGTAAAGTAGATAATGTCGTCTGAGCCTACAAAAGTGAAGGTGGAATATTTAAACGAGGACAAAACTAGCAAGGTAAAGAGTGTAAAGTGAAAGGATGCAGTGTTATTGTGTAACAGATAGGACGCCAGCGGGCAGCGGTCTTGTGTCGGTCGGCGCAGGGGGAGGGCGGGGCGAGCGCGGCCCCGGCCGTGTGGGGCCCGCCAGGCCACACGCAGGAGGTTGTGACCGTGTTGCAAGTAACTCCCTTACCGAAACAGCATCAGCGTCCTCCCCTGGTTCCGCTTTCCAATTTATCACAAACAATACTTTTTACAACTACATACCTACGGTATGGCGATACTAGTCATAAACTTGAAAATAGCAATTAACTTGGAAAGCAAGTTTATAATGTCAAGGATCTACTGGTAGCCATTTTAAGTACTTACCACGAAATCAAAAGCTATGCAACATTATAAAGTAGGTAATCGCATGCATCAACGTATAAAGTAAACCTGTTCACATACCTAAAATTAGCGTGTTCGATATATTGTTGTGATAGCCTATTTAGCAGCTGCATAAAAATCAGTCACGCGATTTAAGGTGGGTGGATCAAAGGGCGGCGGCGCGGCGGCCTTGGTGCGACTACTCCCGGCACTTGTTAGGAAAAGGCGTGTCGACTCACAACTATTACGATGTATAAAACTTCGCTAACTGATGTAACATGGAAACTTTATCACGAAAAATATACTTTCAAGTTTATCGCTTAAGAAGCAAAACACCACACAGTGTAACAGAAACAGAACAGAGAGAGAACTATGAAAACAATCGTTTCACTTTTATTCGAATTGGCCAATTACAATTAGATTTATTGATTTGTCTATGCTACGGCATACAGATTACTAATTATGTATTAATAATTTCATTTCCGGTTTGATTACTGAACTAAAAAAATCACGAATAACCTATGGATTTGCACTTCAATTAATCATTTTTAACTTTAGATAGATCGTAGGATATAAGTGTTCTGTGAGATAGATACATAAATACAAGTAACATTTCCTATATATTCTTCGTCCTGCTCACATAAAATGGTACAAAACAAGTACGAAAATTCAACTGATTAATTTATTAATGGCATGAGTGGTGCGCGGTTAAGTAATTTATAAACCTTTCGTTTGTTCTGCGACTTCGATCTAATACCTAGTACAAAAATATTTACTTGCAAGAAAATTGCAAATACGATGTATTATACCTATTCTATGAGTTTTGTACAATTTTACCTTTATTTATAACAGGTACGTTAAACAGTATCATACTATCATACTAATTGAATACAATTAGGTACACAATAGGTAAATAAATAATGCTCCTTTCTTCAATCTCTATATAACAAATGACGATCGATAAAGGTTACAAAATCTGACGAACTTATAACACCTTAGTCGTCGTTCAAACGTCGCGTCAGGGGTTAAAAAAAAATATTTTCAGAATTTTTTTTACTTGGTATGGTAACAAATAGGTAACAATCCGATTGTAAAAATTATTTCCAATTTTTAACAGTTGGCAGCATTTTTTTATCACAAAAATTAGAAACTTCAAAATATTTTATAAATGTTTTTGTCCGGACTTGTTAAGGAATTATATAAAATAATGATGTATCAAATCTTTATATATTTTTTTGTAAATATGAACTACTTCCTTCCAGCACTGTAAGAAGGATATTACCAACTACAAATGATATGAAGTAGGACCAATGTACCTATAATAGTTTTTTATTTAAAAAAATTAGGTTCACATAAACTAAGAAGTGTAAATACTGTAAATGCAATACATCAACATTTAATCAAAAAAGAACAAAAGTCTTATTACACCTTAATTAAATTGAAAGATATATATACCTAAGCCAAGATGGGGAACTCTTAAACTCAACCCGCACCTCAATATGGAATGTTTTGAAAGTCGAAGGTAAACAGTTTAACTTTTGTTACCAGTTTAGCTCAAAAAATTGGAACATAGTTCAAATTCATAACTTATAAAAATATGCCTTGAAGGACTACTACTACAGATTAATACAAAGACAATCCTCTGTAATATGTATATGCCGCTGTAGTAGTAGCCAGTAAGCATTATAACAATAGTCAATGTTCCTTTCATGTGTAACAAACAATCAGGGTACCTTAATAACCTGTTATATAGTTACGAGTATTACAATAGTAACCATAACAAATCTTAGACGTGTATTCTTATATAATATCATTTCTGCATTTTACTATTCCTTTCAATATCATTACTGCATTTTACTGGCGACTTGTCACTTAACAAAACATCTTTCCTTTTGATAATGTGTAAATGGAAACATGAGAATCGTAAGAAGATGGCTATATGTATTGCAGCTTGCAAAGTACTGGAACAGATGTTGAAATTGTTTTAGAATGGAATCTAGAATATGTAGGTATTGTGATACTCATTGCCACATAATGTTTAGAACTTATAGCTGTCAACTCACCATATTTTTCTGGATTCAAGCAGTTCGCAGCTATCTACCATGCCCCACCATGATAGATATCTGTTTGTTATCAAAAGCGGACAGATAAAATCATTATCTTTATTTGGAGCTAAGCTGACACTACACACACACACATACACAAATTAAGAAATTCCTAAAAAGAACAGCAATGAAGAATCAAATGATCAGATGTAATCTAGAGGTAGACATTCCCAGTATGAAAGGGGCTGCTCCACTAGACCTATCACTACTCAACTCTTCAACTGGTATTATTTTTTAAGCAAAACGTAAGGAGTAGAAAAGTTAAATTGAAAAAAATTATGAAACAATTGGTCTCAATGGCTCGTTTTGTACGAACCTAAATAAGACCTTTTTTTTTATTTTTAACTTCACTTTAGTTCTTGAAATCTCTGCATAAAACATTAAGGTTGCTTAGATTCTCTTAAGTATGGTACACATTGAAATGCTCTAAAACGTGTCCAAGTTATTATAAAGGTTTGCTATTTGCTAGGTTTTTTAGTAATATAATAAACATTCTTACATTTTTTTTTAAATAACTGGCAATGATATGATGTTATAGGTACCTGTTTGTAGGGATTTATTAATTTTTTTGTGTGTATTTTAGGAAGTCAGCGGCACGCAGTCGCCATTAGCACTTTTGGCGGCGACGTGCAGCAGGCTCGGCGCCGCCACCATGGGTCCCGACCAGCAGCAGGACAGCAAGGAGTTCAGTCAGTATTTTACAGCCTTCCTTAAACATATTAATAATTTTCATTTAGCAGAGAATGAGCATTGAAGTTGGAGCTTGTTGAAGCAGTTCATCTGGTAGTCAGCTACTTTGATATCTTATGACTGCTTGCTTACCACATCATTTGCATTTTACCACCTGCAAATGGATGGAAGACGTGAACTAGATATTTTTTTATGAATATTGTAAGCATTTGGTACAAGGTAAACGAAAAGGAATATTTCTAATAAAATAGACATGGTCTGGTAGCTCAATTGGTTAGAGAATTGGACCCTTGGACATGGGTTTAAGCTCCATCTGGGCATTCACTTTTCCAATTTAAATCGATGAACTATCTTCCATTCCTTTCCCGCACTGTCTCAATATATAAACTAAATACACTATTCTGCATTCCACAAATCTGACACATTTTTACTAGGGAAAACAACATCCTTGGAGCCTAGAGATGTGTAACTGTATCCAAATTCTTCCCATCATGTAATCTGCATCCCATCATGTAAGTGTACCTTTTATGGGTAAATAAATACTGCATTTCTAATATTGCTCATTTTATTTCCAGGCCCACAGCAACAACAACAAGTGCAGCAACAGCAACAGCAACAACAAGCACAACAGCAACAGGCACAGCAACAAGCTCAACAGCAACAAGCCCAACAACAAGCTCAACAGCAACAGGCACAACTAATACAGCAACAAGTCCAAGGGGCAGATGCAGCAACAATTGCTGCGATACAGCAACAGTATTTGCAACAGCAGCAACAACAGCCGCAACTTAGGGTTATAAGTGCTGCTGTAGTGCAGCAGTTGAGAGCACAGGGGCTATCAGTAAGTTTCACATTCACATCAGCTAGTTTTAGGAGTGAAGGAAAACTCGATATAAAACCCTGTACCATCCCATTTGGCCAGCGTTGCAACGGTAGGCCAAAGCTACTCAACACTGGGAGACGCTTATGTCCAGCAGTGAACTGCAATAGGCTTATTGATGGAGTAGCAATTTACAAATATAAATTATCAATTCAGAAGACAATTCTTCCTGTTTTTTTTATTTTATTTAAATATTACACTTCATAACTTTGATTTACTGTTACAGTTTTAATATAACAATTATAAATTTTACAAAAAGTGGTATTTCTATAAAGAGTAAGGCTTATATATCTCTAAACCTATTGTTGTTGTGAGTACTTCTAGAGTTTTAACATGTAAATGAATAAATGTTTCAGGGCAATGAGCTGTCGGCAGCAATCGTCAATGCCGCGAATTCTGTACCAAATGGAATACAAGTACAGCAACCTCAGGTAATTAATTATTGCGAAGTTTCATATTACCTTCCTTTATCAATTTTAGTAATTACTGATGCTTTTAATTGTGTAAAACATTACCAATTCTGTTTGTTAATGAATTAATGTTTTGAAACTTAACTACGCTATGTTTCTATTGTATATTTGAAGATATATCATCACAATATAACACATATTGAGGTGGTCCAAATAACTCGGTTTGTGTAAAGTATTGGGTTGTTTATTTCAGGATATCTATATTATATGGAAGCGTCCAAGTTGCTCACTTAGTAGAAAGCATGGCGATGGGCCCTATATTTAAAGTTTATACGTATAGTGGGAGGGGGAGGGGGGCACGACAGCTACATATCAGGGTGGGTTCAGGTAGCTCAGTTTCTAGAAGGTGTTACAAACCCTTGGTTCAAAATGCTTTTTTTATCTGTTTTATTTCCACTCATAAATTGGTGACTACTTTGAAGTTTTTGTTGGACAGAGAATTATTGAGGATTCAGCCTCAAGCCTTATTTTAACTCATCCATATCATCACCATGTTCAGTTCTTCAACATAGAATTTTTGATAGACATATAATTTTAAACGGCCTACCATGGACGCCCAAGATCTTGCTAAGTGGAGGAGGAAAAGTAAGAAGGCGGACCAGTTCACATTGGTCTCTCATGCAATCAGGAAAACACGTCTACATGTTGGTGATGATCATGATCGAAACCCATCATGATGAACCATAACATTATGATTTAGCCATTAGTTTCTTAAGAGGCTGGTATACTTCAAAAAGACCCCGCGTGGTATGCGGATCAGGCAATTTTTTGTAATGCCACAGATTTATATGGAGGATCATGAAGTTTTTCATCGGAAAAGTCACACCAACTATCATTCGATGAAATGACAAATGACTAGTAAAGTCGTGGTCGGTGTGGGCTTTTAGAGCTGGACATGATTGAAACTATATTGAAGATGTGCTGCTTTGATTAAATATGTTTATGTAAATCACTACGCTCACTTAGTCCTGCATACAATTATAATTATAAAACATTATTCAAAGTGTGTAAAGAATCACTTTATGATTCAATCGTCATTGAGTCATTGATCTAGGTCAGGTAGCAGTGATTTCGTGGAAATACTAGTAATTAACTGAGTTGAGTGTCTGTTTAAATTACATAGTTCTAATGCATTTATTGAACACCAATGATTTTTTAAAGGAATTTAATGTAATCAGTTACTTCAACCTTTTTCACTGACTTCAAAATGAGAAGGTTCTTTATACCATTACAACCCTTTTTTTGGTCTATTTACAAACATTTACTTAGTCTAGATACAGTAATTTACTCGTTGTTGCAGGTTATCTCGATGCAGCAGCTGCAGTCTCTGCTGGGCGGCGGCGTCGTGTCGGGGGAGGGCGCCACGTACCAGAACACGCCACAGCAACTGTTGCAGATACACCCACAGTTACTGCAGGCAGTATGTTTCAGTTTCTCCCTTCTTGCTAATTTGAAATTATATTAATTTTTTTTTCAGAAACTAAATTTATTAGTTTGATATACCTCTATTTATTATGAATTGGATCAACTCAAATAAATCAAGTCTAAATACTAATCTAAGTCAGAGTTCGTGGGTTTTAGACCTGCTTAGTTTAAAACATGTAGACCCTGGGCTCCGAAAACTTTGTAAACGAGCCAAATATCCATAAACAAAACATAAACTCACGCCTATATCCCCGAAGAGGTAAGCAGATCTGCTAGCACCCACATTTCGCCAGTTTATGTTTAGGTCCCAATACAATAGGTGGCGAGCTTGGAACTTCGATATCGCCATTGGTCATTAGACCATTGGTTGTGGAGGTCAGATGGCAGTCGCTTCACGGAAAATATCGAAGTTCAGCCGCATCACAGTTAGACTGGAAAGCCGACCCCCAACTGTGTTGGGAAAAAGGTTCAGGGAATGATGACAATAGGTGGCGAGCCATAACCGGGCATTTATAAACTCTTCTTCTTTCGTGTCAATCCACTCATGCTCATACTGTTTTATAGTAAAACCTTGCCATGTCGACCGCACCGTCAGTTGTTTCATTCAGGTCATCTTTGGTGCAGGAGGCAGGGCATAAGGGACACGAAACCAAGTGCGTCATGGACTGCACGGGGACACCGCAGTCACATGAGGTAAATCCATAAACCTCTAAAGAATATGTGTTGTTCTAGCAACAAGCCGGTGGAGTGTACGGCAGCTGCCTCGTGGGCGGCGTGGGTGGCGTGGGCGGCGTGGGCGGCGTGGCGCCCATGCAGGCCGTCACCGTGGACGGGCAGGACGCGCTCTTCATTCCCGCACAACACGCACAGGTTACATATTAACTATTTTTTTTCTTCTTTTTGTCCTCTTTTTTTATTTATGGCAATTTGACTTCACCTCGCCTGATGTTAAGCTGAAGGCAAAGTCTCATGAAAGAGGGTCACCATTGCAAACACGTTCATAGATAATGGTGTATTGCGACTAGGAAGTTTTGTGATTTGAATATTGAACATTTTGATACTCAACAGGTGAAAGAACCAGTTTTTGCAAGTTTATTGTTATAAATTCAATATTCCCAGAAACAATGTTAACTTAGTAAAAAGAACGACTATCTACTACTACTGACATTGTAATTTTATTGTTGGAGTTTTCACATACCTACAAGAAACGATAACCCACAGCAGATGGTGTGAGGGTTGTACTTTTAGTAACGCGTGTTTATTTTCCCCTAAAATGGCCCCTCTTTGTTTTCTAGAATTTCTCAGGCATGGGTCAAGTTAGCTTGGTCAATGGGCAGCTGGTGAGGACGCCGGTACTCCCGGCGGGATTCCTACAAAACGTGATGCATTTACCAACTGGTGCGTACTTATAATTGTTTATTATCTACAGATACATCTATTATTTACGACAGAAGAAAAACTAATAACAATATTATGTAAATTATTAATCGGCCTTATAGTTTTATATCGGCCAAAGTGAATTTCAAAGACGGTACTTGAATTGAGACTAGGCTTGACTGAGCTCAGTATTATCAGCTGATTAGACCAGTCTAATCAGCTGATTAGACCCGTCTTAGATTCGAAATTTTCATAAACAAACATCGTGAGAAGACTAAATGTATAAGAAAAGTAGTTAGCATACTAATTGCTTTTAAATTTCATTAAAGTTAATAACTATCATTTGATAGTTGTGGGTAGTCATTACTTAATCACGCCGTAATTAGTACAGTTCTTTTGTGAGAATATTATTTTGTATAATTAAAATGTAGTATTGTGTGTGTGTAAATGAGACAGAATTAAAGGCGATCGGAAATGGAACAGAATTACTTGCGAGCGATCGGAAATGATGTTCCATTTCCGATCGCAATCAATCGGAAATGGGACAGAATCAAACGCGAACATGATCTATATCATAATATAAATTAAATAGGTATGTTGGCAAGATTGTTGGATTATACTGCTTATTAATAGTGAAAGAAAAATAATTATAAAACAGTAGTATATACAATCAAATGATTATGTTATGTATATTTGTTGTTCATTACATCATATTTTATCATTACATACATTACAAATGTCTCACTCACAATATACAGAGAGGTTGGTCATTTTAACCTAATTTATATTTGTGAAATTAGTTTTTCTTCTGTAGTAATTACTTACAAATTCTCCAAGTAGGCAGGACTATTTGAAACTTTTTCACTAAACTCACATAAGCTTCGGGATTGCTTTGGGATTAATTTTCCATTCAACAGCTTGCTTTACGAATTAAAAGTACCTTTTATTATCTATAATCATTCTGTAAGATTTCTCTTCTATCTTCTAAATATACTCTGGTAGATTTTAAGTTCATTTACTCTCTATGCCTAACACAGAGAGTAAATATACAATACTACCTTAGTTATGGTATTGCATGACTGAAGTATTCATTAAATGGTTTTTGTTTAAATAATAAGCTTTGTTTAATTCTGGATTAGTTGTAATCAGTAATCTCCAATTACATTGATATTTATTATTTAAACACAATTTTTTAATTCATTGAATTAGGTGATATACATCTTAAATTAAGACTTTCCTAACCCATACACTTTACATACACCCTTTTTCTATATCTATATGAACTTTTTCTTATAAAGTATGTATTTTTATAGAAAAATAAACAAGTAATTTATAATGAGCACTATACCAAGACTAAAAAGTTTTGCGCCCTGTCTCGAAAAAGAGGTTTCTCATACCAGTGTTTTTTAATTAAGTTAAAATTTTATTTCATTAGAATGATTAAATATTGATGAAATGTAACATCCACTCTTTTTGCTCTATTAAAACAATTTTTATGACCCCTAACCAGCAATAAATTAGTAAGTATTTCTTAATGACGTCATAGCTTATTTCAACAAGACTCCACAAACATTCAACTATCCTATATGACAAATTTAACAGATCAATAACAAAATGCAACTAATCTAGGGTTAAACAACGTTTATTAATAGAGAAGGTTTAGAAATTTAGTATACCTACATACATAGATTGTCAAAAACGTTACAAAATAACATAGCTTGTAATGTACCCTTCACACCCAACTTGAAGGCATCACCATCATTAATTTACCATCGCATGTGTTACTTTGCTTCTAACTATTACTATTCTCATACTAATCTGTGTTTTTCCGCCTCCCCCCCCTCACTGACTCCCGCTAACAGAACAGCAGGCCAGCGTGACAATCCCAGGCACTAACCTATCCTTCCCCTTGAGCGCTTTGACCGGGAACCAAATGCTCACAATCCCTGGGACAAACATTACCCTCCCTGCCGGGATCCAAGTCCCGACGAGTCAGACGATAACGATCCCGTGTAGCTCGTCCGGTGTGGCAGCAGCCGTGCCTCTCGTGGGAAGTGAACCCAAGCCCGCCGCCGCCAAAGACGCCAAGGACCCTGACAGCCCGCAGGGACAAGGTTGGTCACGGTCAAGCTCTACAGTTATTACATCAAGATATATATTTTTAAAGATAGAAAATACCCGTTTTCGAACGAAAGATTGTATGTCAAAACAGTATTAAAAATGTTCTACCCGCACTAATAATTCCTTGTGTTTCATATCCTAAGCTTTCATCATTATCTTGCAGTTAATTTTATGTTGCTTTTTGGCATTTATTTTCAATGCACTGTCGCTCTCATATTCACCATAGATTTAGTTTATAACTGTTTATGTGTATAAACTTTTTAGAGATAAAATCTGTGATGCCAGGTGTTAAGTACTATTTTACCTCCCTTATGATTATCATTGCTAGTTCTTTTGAATATGTACAGCGGAACATTTCTCTAAGCATACATCCTCGAGCTTGTTGACGAACTCGACTACGAGCGCAGGCTAGAACTGCAGCCTAGAATTGTGCGTCAGTTCTAGGTTGTTCTCTACATCGAGTTCGTAGACGAGCTCGACGATGTATACTTAAAGAATTATGCTGCTGTTATACAAAAGTTTAAGTATAAGTACCTATACTTAACTTTACATGTGAAGGTGTATACAAAATTTATTTTCTTGACCGAGATGTACAGTCAGCCTCTTAAATCGCTTGTACATTGAAATGTACAGAATACCTATACGATCCTATGAACTCAAACCATCAACAGCCTTGTGAGCTCCTTGTGTTTTTCTCGGTTTCGCTATTAGAAGGCTCAAGCATTTTTGGCATAATACCTGGCAATACTGATTAGCTTAAGTTTTCTTCACAAGAGTGGAATTTCATGGAATTTAAACATTTGTTGTAAATAACCAAAATATCGCATCTGTTATACGTACAGTGTACACAACAACTGTAGTATAATCATCTTATGTGTTTTTATTGCTAGTTCAATTTCAACACTTACTAGAAACTATGGTAAACACAGTCGCGTTCGCATTTTGTTGTAACGACCATGAGAAAGACCAGTACAACAGTCTGAATCATCTTCTCTGAAAGGGTACTGATATTATAATATGTAATATTAGCACAATATAATGTCTGTCTATCTGATGGCTGACAAAATGTACAGCTCATTATGGTTGTATATAAAATATATATAAGAAGGAGGGGGACCCACCATTCACGCTCTCGCTTCGCTTGATATTCGCTTGAGAGCGCTCCTGAAGATGCCTCGTGTAAAGGCAAAACACGTGTCGAGGTTTGTCCTTCACACTTGCGGAATATTGCACATAGAACACAACATCTCCCCTTTGGTAAGCAGTCTTTTACTTGCTTTGATGGGTACGGTTTGACATTCCATTCTATGAAAATTAATTTGCTATTGTTATCGTTGGATTGTTGAACCGTGGGTGAGTGGTGGGTCCCCTCCCTCCCCCAATATATATTTTTTGTAATGGATTTCTGCCAGGTAACGCCTACATTTATATCGTATGGTTGTATATTATTAAAACGTGTTATTTTTATGTGT
Source organism: Pelosia muscerda (assembly GCA_963691645.1). Taxonomy (NCBI): domain Eukaryota; kingdom Metazoa; phylum Arthropoda; class Insecta; order Lepidoptera; family Erebidae; genus Pelosia; species Pelosia muscerda. The sequence continues at coordinate 16,373,018 of OY829100.1, forward strand.
AGGCGGTGGAGTAGCAGTTCGAGGTGGTGTGGGAGGCATGGGCATGGTGCCTGTCCAAGTGCCAGTCAGTGTGGCTAACGGACACACGGTGTATCAGACTGTACACCTGCCGGTACACGCGCCTCAGCATCTACAGATCATACCTCAGTTGCAGCAGGTGAGATGTTATATCAACTTAGCACTAGATAAAATAGTAATGTATTCCTAGTATATTACCTCCTACTTCTTCCAAACTAGAGTTCTTCTAACTAACTCTCGCGGGCCTCCATAGGAGTTACGTAAATAGAGATAAAATAATAATAATATTATTGTCATTTTACTACTAATAATATACCCTCTAACCCCTCCAGCTAAGCACAATGGTTTGTGTTAGTAGTGGGGACACGTCGGTAGTGTAATGGCCAGGATTCGAACCCGGGAATGGTCTTGGTCGTAGGATAACTTTAACTACACTGGCAAACGAAACGAAATCGCGCATGTTTTCTATACTGACGAGTGTTCCTAAAAAGATGAATAAAAGGGGTGATCGGTGACACGAGCCTTTTGAGCCCATTTGGGCACTGTCTGTAATGCCACAAAAAAAAAAACAAATAGTGCTTTCTGCTCAGCTAGAGTACATCGTCACGATGTTTACTGTTCACTAATTCCGACCGAAATGTATACATCCAGCACTTACCTACATCTACTTTAACAAAATCAACAAATACATATTAGTTATTACCGTCTCCTGTATGTTCTGTAGGTACTGTACTGTAATGTACTGCCGACATAGACATTTTTCTTCGTTTCTCTTCGACCAAAATATCACTGAGAAAAGGGATCACGTGACTAAAACGTATAGACATATCTCTCGACTTCATTGGTCGAAGAAAAACAAAAAGAAATGTCTGTCGCCATGCTGAGGTTAGTGAACGCCATTGAGTCAGTGAGCTTTAGTGACATTGATACTGTCTGTTCTAGATGCAAGCACAACCTCAAGTAGCAAATGTACTTACACCATCTGGACAAATACAGCAGATACAAATAGCTTCTTTGGCGAATGTGCAGGTAAGACACTGTTATAGCTCACACAATTCCATTGAACATATTTAGTAGTGGTGGTGGAATGGGTTTGCTTCAAGAGGTTTGGGTTAAAATTTCACACCATCTCTATAGATGGAATCATTCATTAACTATAGTTGGGAGGTTTGAAGACGATACTATTAAGTATTTATGCCGGAATGTTTTTTTATCTCTATGAGAGACAACATCTTCAGTAGAGAAGAGAAACCTATCACAACAATCAAATGGATACCCTCCTGATCATATTACCTAAAAATCAAATTAACTACGAAGCAAAATGCCTACATGTCATGTCTTAAAAGCTAAATCCCTATAAATCAAACTACCTAAAAATCAGTATGCCATAACAGTAATTTGCCTCATGATTATGATGCCCATGAAGCAAAAAGTACACTAAGCAGATTGTCTAAAATTAATTATGCCTAAACGTGCCTAAGGAGCAAGGGGTCTACAAAGCAAAATGCCTAAAATAATATCTATTAAAACTCCTTTGACTATATACGTTTACCTACCTATTGTAAAATTACTGGCCACTTGACTCTCAAGTGTCTTATTTAGATAAAATGCAGTGACAGTGTCAACTTAGAAATACTTATAATATCTAATTATTTCCTGGTTTTCCTTTGGATAGTTTTCATGTTCAAAGATCTTTTCAAATGGACGCTTTCGAGATCATTCTTAATCAAAAAGGGGGGCAGTTATTGTTGTGTAAGGGATTTAGGTATACTTTAAATAAAATTAACGCTGACGGAACTAGGCTATGGAGGTGCTGTAATAGAAAATATTGTTATGCGTCGTTGAAAACAAATCAAGAAAATAATACTATTATGCGTGCGACAACTCATGTGTGTTCACCGGATCCGTCGCGGAATAAAGTCTCTTTTTTAATGGAGAAATGCAAAAGGAAAGTTGTTAAAAATTTTGTTCCGGTGCAGCAGATATTTGAAGAAGTCTTTACTGGAAACCTTTCTCAATCTGACGATGAAGATAATCTATTACCTGTTTTTAAAGCAAAGAAAGACACCTTACTTAGATGTAGAAGAAAATTTTTAAAGAGTACAAAAACCGAGTTTAAATATTTAAATGAAGTTGAAGTACCTGATATGATAGCCCAAAATTTTTTAGTTTGTGATAATGGAGATGACAACAACAAAATATTGTTATTCTGCACACCAATTGCTCAAAAGATGATTTGCAATTTAGCTAATAAATCTCAGTTTTTTGGTGATGGCACAGAAAGAAGGGTGCCAGAACCATTCAAACAGTTATTTACCATACACATAGATATGTTCAGTGATGATGAGACAGTAAACATTGTGCCATATATTTATGCCCTTCTTCCCGACAAGTCTACTAATACGTACGAAAGACTTTTCAATCTCATAAAAGAACATTTCAAAATAACAATTAACAAGTATAAATGCGACTTTGAACCTGCACAATATCAAGCTATGAAACTAGTTTTTCCGAACGTGTCTGTAACCGGGTGTTACTATCATTACAGTAAAGCTGTTAAAAAGAATGCAAAAAATATTGGTCTAACCGGGACAGCTGAAGGACGAATTACTACAATTAACGTAGCAAACCTACCTCTTCTACCGAAATCACGCATAATGGAGGGATGGACAGCGATATTGGAAAGTTCTACGGAAAGCGAAGAAATGGCACGCTTCCAACAATATTTTGAAAGGCAATGGAAAAAATTATTGCCTACCATGTTAAGCTGTGCTGGAGAGACACACAGGACTAACAATGGTCTGGAAGGGTGGCATCGACGACTGAACGCTCGTGTCCCACCGAATTCTACTTTAATACAATTTTTAGTTAAATTACAAAAAGAGGCATTGTGGCAAGCGCGTCGCTTAAAAAGTTATTTATTCGACAATAATAACAGGAATAAAGCAGATGTTTTATTTAATAAAAGATATCATGAACAATTAAATAAGTTAAATGAAGGCATCATAATGCCCTTACAACTATTAAGCAAAGTGCGCTGGTTGAAAAAACGTATATTTAATGATAGTCTATAATAAATAAGAACATAATCCTTTGCCTATGTATTCTTAACTTTTTCATATTGATTAGCTGTAAGTTTTCCTTTATACCTAAAATAAAATGATTATTTAGTTCGATTTAATTAGTAAAACAACATAAATTAGAAATAAATAAAATGAAATAAATACACACGTTCTCTTATTAGTAGATGTTACAATAAATATTTAAGTAGGTACCTCCCCAAGTAACCGTTTAGCACATTATGTTGTGATGTGATGAATATAGCTACAGCTGCAAACGGTCGCAGTCACTATTATAATGCCTTTTCATATCACATAGGAAAAATGACCGTATTATAAAGCGGGCAAGAGCACGACTGACAATTTTTTAATTTGTCTATGAAGCAAAATGCCTAAATAGTAGTAATTTTACTTTTTAGTCATTTTATATCATAGTCATTTCAGGTTATAGTCTTCCTACAGATTAGTCTTTTTACTTTAACGTCATTCTGAAAACAAGTATTTTAACAATTTAGGCATTTTGCTTCATAGACAAATTAAAAATTAGTCACTCCTGCTTCGTAGTTAATTTGATTTTTAGGTAATATGATCAGGAGGGAATGGATAGACCATTTTTTTTTTAATTTTACACCTCTGTGGTGCTGTGAATAGGATCTTGTATAAAGAGTTCTATATTATTTCTTCTATATTGGCATTTATTAGTTCTATATTGGCATTGTGTATGTGTAGGTATAATATATTTGTTACATATAATATGAATATTTAAAGGTGAATGTTTTAAGTTTGCATGTAACTAATTAAATAAACCTTATCATCATAACGACATGAGAGGATGTTTGGTTCTCAGGATTCTCAGAATTCTTTTTAGATGCATTTTAACCATACTTACAGTCATGTTATATAGGTTTTACAAATTCAATCCAATGATTAGTGAATACGCCTCGTTTTGGCATAAATTGATATTTTTTTTTAAATGCCCATTAATTTATTTGATCAATTCTGGTCTGGAAATGTCATCCTAATTTTCCTAACTTTTAGGGAGTTGTTCATCTTATGGCGATGTTTTGAATGAACCTCCAACCAGTTAGTTATTTGACTAAAAATCTGTTCTAATAACAACGCAGTTTTATAACCATCATGTTTTTGGATTGTTTCAATCATGATATACTTATGAAAAATGTTCACAAAATGGTGTCGCGTAACTCTTATTATTACCATTAAAAAAAAACTATAAAGGAAACTTATATTTGGCTTTGAATATTAAGGAGGTAGAAAAATATCCAAGAATATGACACTTTTCATGACATACACGTATTTAGTTAGCGAATGGTACCTGATATCTAATATTTTACAGTTTCTTCTAATATTTTTCTTAGGAGTGGGCTTGGTTTGGTTCATAAACTAACGAGTTTAATAATCATACATTAAAATAGTTATCTGTCGCATTCAAACCGTATACTTATTCATTATTTGAATATAATTCATATTCATCTGCCAGGGAGTACATAAACTATCTTGAAAATGGCTATTTGTTTTTATCATAAATTATTCAGACGCAATACAGCCATGATCCCATAAAAATCTAGTATTAATATTTCTATAAGTTATCCGTTCAAAAACAAATTGTAACGTGATTGTTATGGGATCGAAGCTGTATTTTACTTTATTTCATAACACTATCAATTCTAGTGACATTCAAAATATATAATCTTCAAATCAAATGCCATGCTAGTGATATTATGGGTATTTCCATTATTGTTAGCTATAAAGCTGTAAAATATAAGCGGGGCTTGGTTTGGTAACAGGGCGGTGGCACGCAGACCGCAGCCAGCGCGGCGGGTACACCGACCACCATTACGCTCCAGGTGAGATAGTTTACCTGTCAATACTTGCAATGAAATTAAACAGGTGCAAGCAAAAATATTGAACGAACAGAATTAGTAGCTTATGTAGGTAGTGGAAGAAATAACTGATATTGACAATGTCTTTTTCTCTAATGGCAACATAGTTCTGAGTAGTTTACTGCGGTTTTATTAGTACTTATTTTAAATTGGAATAATAAAATTTTATACATCACAATTAGGACAAAGACTACAGAATTAATGAGAAGATTTTTAGACTGGGTTTATTAATTTAGCATGATTGTGTGCGGTTTTATCCTTAAACCTTCACTTTTAAATTATTTATATTTTATCAATGAGTATCGTTTCAAATCTCCAATTAGCAACCAATGTATTGGTTGTATTGGTTGCTAATAGGAATATTATAAAACTTAATAAATATATTTGTCGTGTACTTATTTTAAATATTTTCCTTATTGTATTGTTTAAATGCCCTCCAATTTTATAAAGTAATGTTGATAATCGTCAAATATAGCTACAAATATACACGAGAAAAACTGGTTTTAATATTATGTAAATAATATTAACTTAGTATGTACAAACCATTTCTAAAAAACTTGCGACAGTTGAAACTGAACTGCCTACTATTTGTGCCCAGACACTATTACCAGAACATTAGAAAGATTGCGTAGTATGCCTTTGTTCGATAGTAACGTCTGAGTTAAGAAGAAGGTTCGATGTGATCAATCAATTGTGCACAGTCCTTAATAAACATGTTTATGTCTATTACGCTGCTTGGACAAGGCGGTATCAAGTCCCATGCAAGCGGACTCAGGTAATATCCAACAGCAGCAACCATCGCAGGCAATCATAACAAGCACACCCACCGGACAGCAAGTTACTGTCATACCAGCTACAAGCAATGTACGGACTATGAATCTACAGGTATTGCGTTCGGGAATCTTCGTCATAGTACGAATATTCCCGAAACGTAACCTTCGTTGTTGTTTGTCATGTGCTTAGATAATTATTTTTGGCGGTTTAAACTAGTCTTAAAGATGGCGTGGATAAGCATCGCCATAATGGTACAATAAAGATTATTATATTTTACTGATCGCTGTAATGTTACACGTTGCTGATGTAATCTCAATCGAACGACGCGATGGTACTCCGGTGCAAGTTATAAAAATATTCTGATATAGTATTGTTGAGAAATAAATGTAAATTAATGTGTAACGTTACCCCAGCCAGCAATTTTTGGTGCAACTTTTTTTATTTCTATTCATTTTACTTAAATGCCTTACTGTTTTGGTATTTTGAATTTGATTGATATGTGAGATATGTAGTAGATGTCTTATTAGTATAAACTAAGCAGCGTTTTCCAAACATATTTCTGGCTCAGTTATTTTAAGGTTTGTTCATCAAATCGAAACCTAAGTACTACAAGTTTTGTACTCTTACTGTCAAACAGGAAAAAAAAGCAATTGAAGTAAAAATTTTCCAAGTCGTTTATTTATTTGTTACACAACACAATATACAATTGTGATAGTAATAAAAAGCGTGGAAAATCCTGTAATAATAACGATGGAACGAACCGAATACAGCATCTTGTTATAAAAAAAAATAACTTTCCCGAAATCGGTATCGGGTCACTGCCTGCTATTTGGGAAACGCGAGCTTAGCAACAAAATGAAAATATTGCTGTTGTGCTATTTGCCTGTACGCATTGTATTAGTATTAAATTTAATCCGTGTCTGTCAAAACAATTATTAAAAATACGTATATAATATGTATGTATGTAAATTCAAGTGATCAATGCAAATTTGAGTTTAATTAACCTGTTTAATAATTGTACTGGAACGTAATATTCAAGTCACGAGTGAATAGGATCCTTCTAGGCAAGCGTGATTCATCGTAGTCCACATCGTCACTTACCATCAGGTGAGATAGTGGTCAATAAAAAGTAATAAAGACTATGCATATTATGATTCCAATAGCGCTCAGACTTTTAAATATGCAGTCTTTTGTTTTACGATCATATTAATATTTAATATTATTACGTTTGGATTAAGAATATAATTATCGAAAAGTGCTCAAAAAATCAAAGATGTAGTGGATAATTCTCCTGTTTTGTTACACTATTAAATTGTATGTAAAATATATGTAACTAACAGATTGTTTTCACAGGTGCCAACACTCGGTGTGGGTGGATTAGGAGGTGCAGTGCAACTCGTCCCAGCCTTAGGGTTACCAGGAGTACAATTAGCGCAACTACAGCAACCACAACAACAGACGGCTCAACCACTTATAGGTTAGTGGAACCAAAAAAAAATGCCTAGGTTAATTTGTACACTCCATATAGGATACATTATACATACATTTAAGGCTACTATAACTAACATATTATATTAGTTACAAAATAAAATATAATGATTATGAAAAAATCTTGCAGGACATTCTTTTGGAACTGTTGATAAAAGTAAAGACTAAATTAACTTGAAAATTGTATCGTCATGACGTCGGAAAGTAGTGGTTTTTCAGCCAAAAGTGCTTAATGCACCTGAAGAAGTTTTCACTTCAACAAGATACGACATAGTTAATTTATTGCAATGTAGCCACAATATAGCTTATTCATTACATGTAAAATGATTGAAGAATAGTCTTTAGTTTTAATTTATAATCTTTAGTTCATAATAAATTTTAATTTATTTTTCTATATAAAAGCTATAATTATTTTTCTATTTCAATGTTTTGTGGGCAAACAGCAAAACTGAAAAAAAATAAAATTGAAAATGGGGACAAAAAGTAATCTGATCTGGCAACCCTGTACGGTCATAAACAATAATAATGAATCTATGGTTGGGGTATGGCTTTTGGCTTTGTTTGGCCTGTTCGCGAAGTATTTTGTTCTGTGGTTTAGCTTTTTCAAGTTCATCATGTCAAAAGCGTCTCAGTTTGTTTCCGTAGTAATTGAAACTACAGGTAAATAACTGTATTGATTTATAAATCATATCATGTGCCGTTTATAGCGTCAAACTAATTTCTTTATGATTATATGGACAGGTGGTTTTTTTTCACTTCATCAACAGAAAACATAACCTAAAAAATTAAAATTGTTTGTGATTATTTACTGGTTGAAATGGTTTTTAGTTATTTAGGAAAGCGAATGTTCTTGATATATAATTATCATACATTAGAAATCAGTATTTTGAGGTCTTGAAGCCAGTTTTCGAACATAATTTGTAAGTAAGTTTGGATGTTTACACCTACCTAAATCATTGAAATTGATTGAAATTATTACATAGGTGTTTAGGTGTGCAATTTATATGAACGCGTATGCAAATGTTTCGTTTGCGGGCGTACTACGAACTTTATTAGTCAGCGTTATTTGTATAATAAACATAATGAGCGCGAAGAGCTTGTCTTGCTTCAAACAGTAGATAATTAACAGTAAAATAACCCGGTGAAAGTACATAGTTTAATTTCGTGTAATATTCGCGAGTACTTCCTAAAGTAATAAATAAAATGTGTACATAAATGCATGTTTATTTGTACGAAGCACCAGTTTTAGGAGCAATGGTGCGATGCAATTATTGACTTACAATGCTATAAGTATTTATAACTGCATTACATTTTAAGCATGGTGATTTGTACAAATAGGAAATCAAGCTAGAATAAACTCCAAGGCAAACATCATCATTTAGGCAACATAAATAGAAAAAGACAGCAATATTTACATGCAACTAAATTTTAAAACTATCAATTATTTAAGACAATAAAAAAGTTATAGTTTTAAATTTTTTGTCTATTCCTGTTCCTCTTAAAACTGAGCTTCTAAGAAAACAGTATTATGTAGATTTGTGTGGATTCAATAGTAGTAGTAAAATTTGTAACTTTCCTCAACAGTTTATACTTACAATTATGTAATTGCACACTGGGTACTGAGATTCAGACCCACTAAAACATTCTTAATATCAATATAAAGATTGTCAATAATAATGATCTGCCATGCACATGGTGCTTGTAACATTACTGAAGTATTTGATGACGAATAAAACCCACATTTGAACATAACTTGAAACTATACAACTTACTGTTATTTATTATTTATTGTTATTGTATTTTAAATCCTGAAAACTGTAAAGTATGTAATATAAATTTTGAAACAAGTTGGAGGGTTATTTTTAAAGTAATAAATTCTTAATATATCAAGAAAAACAAGTCTGTCCAAATGGCTAAATGATTTCATATTACCAACAAATCACCTGACATATCATGATATACCTAAATCCCACAGGTCAGCAAATCCAGCAAGACCCCAACGAGCCTGGAAAGTGGCAAGTTGTGAGTGTAAGCACATCAAATGGCAACAACACTCCGTCTACTACACCAGTACCACAGGAGTGTGAGGCCGCTAAGCTTAGACCAACGAGTCCGAATGGCAAGAGACTCATGAAGAGGGTTGCATGCACCTGTCCTAACTGCGATCAAGGAGAAAAGTGAGTTCCCAGTTTCTTAGGAAAGCATTATGTGGTCTGTTGTGGTATAAATAACTAGATTTCTTTAATTTTTGATATATTTATGGCTTAAGATTTAAGCTATTCCTACCATAGTGTCTTAAAAGGGAGGCTAGGTGCGGAAAAAGGAGTCCCAATACGATACCATAGTGTCTTTTCGATAGTTCCCTGCACCTTTTTCCCAACTCAGTTGGGGTCGGCTTTCCAGTCTAACTGTGATGCGGCTGAACTTCGATATTTTCCGTGAAGCGACTGCCATCTGACCTCCACAACCAATGGTCTAATGACCAATGGCGATATCGAAGTTCCAAGTTAGGCTGGTTGGACTTTTGAGGGCTCCAACTACCCGTAACGACTGCCATAGATGTTTGTATGGCAACCGGGACCGACGGCTTAACGTGCTCTCCGAGGCACTTATAAACCTGCGATAAATACACACATAACTTCGAAAAGCATCGAAAAGTCATTGGTGTGTGCCATGGTAAACCTGGGATCGAACTCGAGACCTCGTCTCAGCAGTTATTTACCTATACCACTAGGCTACCGCGGCGTGTCTTTTCGATAGTTATGAAAAATAATTAAAAGAGAAAAATATTACAGAACTATTTTGTCATGACATTCATTATGTTATTGCTCCAGTAGGTTGATGGATCGTAAGAAGCAGCATCTGTGTCACATAGCAGGCTGCAACAAGGTGTATGGCAAGACCTCGCATCTCCGAGCACATTTGAGATGGCACTCGGGTGAAAGACCTTTCCTGTGTAATTGGCTGTTCTGTGGAAAGAGGTAAATTTTCTTTACATTTTCAAGGATTCTTTTTATGCTAGAATATTCTAGAGTACTTAATGTCAAGAGAATGAAAATATTAGCATTTATGTTTCTAAATTACCACATATTACCACTGACCTATTGCATAGCTAGACTCGTAATAATAATGTACACACACTACAAACCTATAGCAATGCATCATATTCATACATATGCTTGTGTTACTATTAACACTGTACGAACTAGATGTCATGAAGTCTTGCTATACTTTGCATTTTCTTACGCCTTATGGAATGGATAACCAACAAGTAATCAACTATTCATCATAGTTCGAGTAACTTGAGATAACTTACACTCAAACTATGAGACAACTTGACGACCTCCGTGGCGTGGCCAAAGTGAATGCTACTGCTTCGCAGGATGCGTGGGTTTGATTCCCGCTCAGTGCAAATATTTGTGTGCATGAATATGAATATTTGCATTAGTCTGGGTGTTTCTATGAACAATATGTATGTGTTTACAAGAAAAAAAAAGTATTTAAGTATGTGTATCCGTATTCTAGAACCCATAGCCCATAAAACAAGCTAGTAAACTATGCTTACCATGGGTCTAGGTGGCGTTGTGTAGGTTGTCCTAGAATATTTAAAAAAAAACTTACCATTCTTAGTCACCCTAGCAGCTATGATGACGGCTGAAATGTAACCCAAACGTCGGTATAAATAATACCAAATAAATCAGATATAAAGTGATTTCATTTCAATATTCTGATTTCACCAGGTTCACTAGATCAGATGAACTACAACGGCATCGACGCACGCACACTGGTGAGAAGCGGTTCGAATGTCCCGAGTGCAGGAAGCGATTTATGCGCTCAGACCATCTCGCTAAACATGTGCGCATACACACCAAGAATAGGATCACGGTAAGTAACGCTACAGAATAGTATGACGTCATATCATACGTTATAGTCTCCTGTCATAATATATTAGCAAACCCGGCGAACTCCGTTTCGCCACCAGATGTGTAAAATGATTTTCCCGCTTTTCTGTTGAAATTTTTCCTGAATTTTCTTTGCTATAAACCTCACGGAGCCTGAGACCTTTCCAACCAATGCGAAACCGTGGAACCTATTTCCACGGTTTTGCATTGGTTGTCGTGCGTTCTGGAGTTATAGCGTCAGAAAGGAAAACCGGACTTATTTTTATATAGTACATAATTTATACTAATATTATAAAGAGGAAAGATTTGTTTGTAACGAGTAGGCTCCGAAACTACTGGACTGATTTCAATAATTCTTTCACCTCTAAAGAGCTACAATATCTAGGGGTAATATAGGCTATATATCATCACGCTACCATCCAAGGGAGCTGAGTAATAATCATATCTCAATCGATCTGGTAAATTTCTGTACACTGGCGCCAGTATCGACGGCAAGGAAAAGTAGTATAGAGAGGCAAGTAAAGAGTAGAGTTTTATAACGCTATAATCGTCATCCACGCGGGCGGAGCCGCGGGCAACAGCTAGTTTAATATAATTATGTGGCCTATTTCATCATGTGATGTTGTGTAAACTCTTTCTATTTAACTCCCATTTTAGGTTAGTTTCCCAACTGAGTTACTTATAGTCAGTCTAAATTTAGAAACCCCATATTTTTATTCAGGTCTACAAACTCCGTAATCCAGCATTATCCCAATGAGTCTATATAAGCTATTTGTAATATAAAAAATAACTTGTAATTTGTATCTTTATAGGAGGTAGCAACGTCCACCCAATCAATGTACTCAGATTCCGGAGACGACAGCTGCGACGACAAAATGATGCTTACCATCGAAACTGTTCATCCAGAGGGTGACAATGAAGATAAAGGTATGAGGCCTAGTCCCAAAATGGAACCTGAACACATTGACAGCTAGGAAGAGGACAGCGACGATTAAACACGTCGCTAATGCTGCTTTTGTGAGGCTTATGTTTTTTCAGATAGGCTAAAAGACAATGTCTCTGGATTGCAAGGCTGTGTGGTGCTAGGAATAATAGGGATATATATAAAACACAGTGGCCAGTTTTATGAAGTTCAAATATCAATAGTAATATTATATAGTATTTTGGAGTATACCAGAAATAATACTATATGAACATAAGTTATTCCCTATATTGTTGAGATTCGAGTGCCACAACTGCTGAAATGCAAGGGTACAGTATGAGTCAGGTATACCCATACTGGGATACTAGTACTCAACGGGCAAGATTATACCAGAATATCTGTATGCAATGCAAGCAATCTCTTGTCGGGATGCCGGTTGAGAATAGCCAGATATTTTTTTTATAAAAATTGAGTGAGAGCTGAGTGATATTGTCATTTCCTGTGTTGGTTCAATTCCAATCGCACTCATACTTCCTTTGACTATGAATTTCTTTATCGTCTATGGGGAAAGAAAACATCGTGAGGAAATTTGTATACCTAAGAGGTTTCTGTAATATTCTGGATGCACAACAAGTAGGATTATCCAGACTAGAACTAGGTCAGCGAAGACTAGTCCATCCTACTAATCAGTGAGGAGGGTCATTCTCAATGGTGGGGTACCATCTAACACCACTTCTATAGATATGTGTTTCAAAAACCATCAAACAAATGGTTAGTTGTCATTGAAAGTCAGATAGAGACAACTTTGACTATATACAACTATATAGACACAGTATTGCTACCAAACTGCATCGCAAAAACGGGTAAAAATACGCGTCATGTGTGAGTAAGCATGTTGTTCTATAAACAATATGGGCATTACATAGGAATACATCCTATTCCTATAAAATGTCCACATGTATATTTTTGTATTAAAATGCCCACATGTATATTTTTGTATGTAATGTATATTTTCCTTAATGAATTTTTAAAGCATTTAGTATTCAAATCGATTTAGATTGAAAGTCCCGTCCAGGCATTCTATTTTTCAAATTTAAATCGAGATGTATGTATATGTCAACAAAAGTACGCTTTTTTTATAGTAGTCATCACTGTGTCTATAGAGTTTGTATGTAGTCTAAAGCATAGTTTACACGAAGCCAGTAATGCTGGCGCCAGTCTGCAGACAAGCCAGCGTTGGCCTGGCCCTTGTTGTTTAGACGCAGCCAATCATTCACGGATTTTTTCTTCTGGTGTGCACACGTTTGGAAAAAATAATGAATACGTGGCAAAGGCTGTTGAAAAAGAAATGTTTAAGGAATATCTCTGCACTATTAAGAGAAGAGTTGATTGATATATTACAAAAAAAGACTGGTGAGACTCGTCTACACGTGTCCGCAACGCTGGCGCGGGGGTCGAAGGGGGATGCGGGCGGAGGTCACTGGCTAGAAAAATAGACGGTCGCTCTATTCTCGCCAGCGTTGGCAGCCAGTGCTGGCTTGGCTTGAAAAACTGTTTACACAAGGCCAATACCAAGCCAGCACGGGCTGCCAGTCTTATTGGCAGCCAGTGTTGGCTCCGTGTAAACTATGCTTAAGAGTGACAGTGAAATATATATTATTATCTTGTCCCTTTCATTATTATACTTCTATAAGAGGTTATGGGTGGCCCCATATAGTTTAAAAGTTTATTGTACAATATCAAGTAACAACTATTATTGTGCAATATACCTACTGCATATTGGCAGACTCGATGTCATAGAACTAACATGTTGGTTCCAAAGACATATTTTTAGATTTGAATAAGTAAAAAATACACTAAGGTTATTCAAAGTCAAGAGGGAAGTTGTGCTAGTAATAAAATAAATATTAGATAAAATTTATTAGCATAAAGCATTTCAAAGCTAGATTTTTGTAACTATTTATATTAAATAGTTGAAAATACTTGTGTTGTGTTACCTAAATTGAAAACAGACTGCATAAATTGGTTACGAAAAAGACAAATATCAAAGAATGTACACATTGCACTCATAACAAATCTGAATAGGAATCCAGAATAAGAAAATACATGGATTTTATCCAGGGTCTTTACTATGAACTTTCAAAATAGGTAAATATTAGAATGACTGTGGTTATACTTTCGATTTTATTGACTACTCATTCAATTATTCATCTGGTCATGGTAGGCCTGCAAGCATGTGCAGGGTTAAATTGGTCATATAGGGAAGGAGGTGGTTGTCAGCTGACCACAACCCTACTACATTTTCGAGATGACCTCGTGATCAAACCATGTAGTATGTTTGAATCATTTTACATGACTTTGGCCAGTCTAAGTTTCATGTATCTAAGCGATATTTCGTATGATATCTTAGTGTGTGTGTCTGGTTACTTATCTCTTTTGTTATGTGTACATGTTACATTCACACTAGTTTCTTTTTTTTTCTTTTTAACATATAGTTTTAAAAAAATAACAGTAGTTGCTCTGATATATAAGAAATCTAACACTATTTTGATACTTAAGCAGATGAAAATAAGGTTGTTTTAAATATAAGTGTCCAGTTGTAATAATTATATTCTTACGAGATTATATTTAATTTTAGCAGTTAATGTAATTATTGTTAGGTGATTGGTATTCTATATTATTTATATAGGGCATCATGTTATTAACCGCCTATATGTATATATTTGTGTGAATAGAGAGCAATTTAGGGTAACTATAGTATTTATGAATGTAATATTTGTTTGTGAGGATATGAATGTGAACCAGTTATGTAAAATTTTAACCTATTCATGTGCAGGAGGCAATAGGCCAGCTGTAATATCATTTATTTTACTTACGCCTCATTTTATTAAATCAAACATAAATGTCATATAGAAAATAAGCTAAATTGAAAATCAACCAATCCTAAATTGAAAATTGTGAAACATGAATTTTTGAATCGTGTTCTACTTTAAAGGTTTTTATACACATAGATAGTTAGAGAATTTGATTGACTGAGGTCCCTAAGAAATCAAATTTGAATTTGGATATTTTTTAGAATTCTAAATTTTCACAGTCGACCGATTACTATTACCTAATAGTATTTTTTTCAAAGTCGTTTTCAGTAAACTTATTAACTAATTGTGTTTTGAATTCAACATCAAATCATGTCGTATTTCATTATTACTATTACAATCGGTCTGTGATTAAAATTCTCTGTACATTTGTTATTAATGTAAGCTATAATTTTGTTTGTAAATTTTTGTAATATAACAACATAATATATAACAATGTTACTACATGTTATGTACTTTGTTACATATTTTTGTATATACTCTACAATCAGTTTGTCATATTGTAGTGTTTGTCATTCCAAATGTTTCTGTATATATCTTAATGTTTTTTTTAAAGTTGTTTGCACATTTTGTAAAACAATACGCTAACTCAATCATTAAACTCGCTTATTAGATGAACGATATTACCGACGTTAACTGCTATGCGTTACAAATGAGTTTATAACTGTCAGAACGGCATTTTGATACCCGTTGCTAACTTCGGGTATGTTTACTAATAAATAAACCTATTATTGTAGGTATTTAAAACATATTCACTGTTTATTGTTTCACATTGAGCAAAAAATATTTAATGAAATCAATAAACATGATAAATATCCCGATAGATTTAACATTGAATATGTAAATGATGGTCATTTACATATTGTCAATATTCATTGTCAATCTAAAATCATATATTATTAAAACATATGTTATATACTTAATGAAAGTAGTATTAATTATTAAGTCGGTGTCACCCGTTGTTACCATACAAGTATGAACCTATCCGACATGAAAATTTTGTTGTTAGCTGTACATTGATGAGTACGGAGTGAAGTTGCCGTAATTGCGATTATCTGCTCATTTCAAACGCATAGTAGATGCAATTTTGATGAGTGAAGTTGCCGCGATAGTGATTATCTTCTCATTTCTAACGCATAGTAGATGTTATGTATTCTCTGGGCTTCAATACCTGATAATATTTACTAGTATTAGGTACATATTCACACAGACACATATCGCTTTGCATTAACTTCATATGCCACCTAAAGTTCGCCCAATGTAAATAATACCTTTTGATGTTTCATATTTTTCATACCATATCTATTCAAGCATACTCACATGACCTTAAACTCTTAAGTAAAGCCAAGGAATTACTTGTAACTTTTAGCCTTAGTTGCACGATCTTACTTTGACCGTGATAAAGCTGGTTGACCGGTACGGTCAGGTATAAAACGTCATAGCCTTGGTTGTAACTATGACCAGCCACGCTCAAACGTCAAATTCTGTCAAAAACAGAGCTACAAAATCATGGAAAACAAAAATAAGTGGAAGCGGCATGTAGTCGGTGCACGCGTGTCATTGGTTAGCGTATTTATGCTACGAAGGATAAATTCGATAATATGAACGTTTTAGATAAGAATCCGTCTAAACTTTTTCGTAAATATTCAAGCTTTTTCAATTCAAAGTATGAAATGCCATAAATACTTTTTTCACTACGGCAGCTCAAACAAGTAAGTTTTGCTGCGTAACAACGGTGTGCAAAATGCGATTTTGCCCGCTGCGTGAGACAAAGTAACTTTTTAATATATATTTTTTATTTTTTCTATAAACAGTGCCAACCATAGATTTTAAAAAGAATTGTTCCGCGATGAACTTTCCAACTACATAATCTGCACTCTATTTCTTGGCCGTCCTTTAGAAAGTTCTTTAAAATATGAAGGTCCAATTTCGAAATTCTAAATTTGAAAGGTATTTGTAAAACGAATAACCATGTTTTTTATTTAAATTATTTAAAATTTTAATGTATTAAAACATAACATAAACTCACGCCTATATCCCGGAAAGGGTAGGCAAAAAAAACAATTATTTACTAGTAGACCACGGTATTATTAACGGTTATGTGTGTGAGTTTGGCGACATCGGTTCCGCTACTGCAGCTACCGCGTCGCACTTCTACTAGTTTTCTGTTCTGTGTACTAACCATAGAGTTAACCAAACCATTACTATCAAACTGTTAAATTTGACGGTGACCGTAACTTTGACGATGACCATGACAGATAGTTCGTGCAACTAAGCCTTAGTGGTTTTATATTATGTCTATTGTCTTCTCTTATAACAATTTCTTAAAGTTATATCACGGAACTAGTCCATCTTCGCGTATGAATAATGGGCTAGATCAACCAATATGATTCCATAACAACTGTACAATCTGTACAAAAGCTGTCTGTGTGTATGTTTGTTAATTTGTCATATTTTGTGATTTGGCTAAGACTATTGCGATTAAACAATTTATATCTAATTGAAGCTAATTGATTACAACTATACCATTCAATTTCAGTAGAAGGCACCTAACGTAGTCCAAAATATGACAAGTCACAAAAGCTATATTTTACATTGGAACAACTTTAGCCTGCGTATATGTATTAGTTCATATGCATTGAATATTTGTCTGAAGGGGGACGCAAACGCTTCCGTCCTTACTGATAACATTGATTCACTAAATTGTCTCCTGTTTTTATAACCCCCTTGTTGTAAAAAATAGCATATCTACATTTTATTGATCAGGTGTTCAAAAGGGTCGATTTCAGCTCGCCTGTAACATGAATTTCACAGATAAAGCATAAGTTCTGAGGCAAAACAAACTACTGACGGTATGAAGATGAAGAATTTTAGAGATTAGAGAGATCTTTAATGAGATGCCTTATGCCTTTTTTGTATAATTCACGTTTGTACTTTCAGCTCAGTATGTAATGAAGAAATGGTTTATGCGTGTCCCCTTATGTGTAATATTATGAAATTTTAGATTGAAACATTCATCCGTCATTTTCCAGTACAGATATTCTACATACATATAATATTATTTTAATATCCGTAATTAAACATGAAATATCCATCAGTAGATCCTTTGCCCTTCGCACTATAATAACCTAAAACAGTATTTTTCAAGAACTAAAATCGAGAAAGTCCAAGTGTGACGCCCCTGTTATGCATAAGAACTCAAGCCATGGTAACCAAAGTGGTAACCATGGCTTGAGTTCTTATTTTACCGTGTGTGGTCTGTCTACGAAGTAGTATAAAAAAATACTGCATATTCATTTTTCGAGTCGACTTCTTTATTAGTACTGGAAGTCGAGTCTCATCGATGCCTCGATCTATCAATTAACCTGTCGCAGTCCACTGCTGCACATAGGCCACTCCCAATTTTGGTAGGTTTTGACCTTTTGACATCAGGCTGTTTCCACGCTGACCAGACGGGTTGTTATACGGTTTTATTTCGAGTTTTCCTTCTCTCGTAGTTATATCAGTTGCGTTTTCCACGCTTCACAAGTAGGCGTTTAAAAACCTCATTTGAATTTCGAAATTACGTTACAAAATATTTGAAGTTTCATATCCATAATTAAGTAACACACAAGTCTTAGATCAATACCAGGTTTGTAAGGTTTGTCATCGAAACAAGCTGGGTCCAATGTCATCGCTTCTCATCAAATTTTACTGTACATAGACTTAAAATAAGGTATAATGTCTTACGTTGCACCATGTAAGTTTGTAAATAGTTAATTGTTGAATCGGTTAAATAAAATATTTTCTTAATTAAGTTGTATTATTGTCACGAAACACTGGTTACCATAACAGCCCAAGTTTTGCCAGTTTTGCCAAGAGCCCAAACAGAGATTAACAGTATGTGAAAACCTTGGAAAACATTCTGATCGAGTTGATCAGTCTGAAGGTGTCGGCTAGCTAGGGCCCTAAACCTAAAAGTTGATCAGACAATACAAGTAATTGTTTTCTTCAATTTTTTACGTGTGAATCTCCAAGTATACTATCAGGCCCATCGGGCGATTCGGGTGTGTTGTGTGGGAAACACGGTGTTCCCATTGAACCACAGAGAGGGCGTCATTTCAAACATCAGCTATCCCTGTATCTTTATAGAGATTTTGATAAATGGCTAGGATAGAATGAACAAAAATAGAGCCGTCATGAAGGTCATTTGCTTGGTCGTTTGCCAAATTTATAAAGCCTAACTTTTGCCGGATACTGTTTTGGTCGGGCGCCTGGCAACCCTACAAGGTATAACAACACGCGCACTGTTGTATGTTGCCTTTCTAAATATGTCAGGCACTTACAAAGTTCATTATTACTATATTTCTTTAGACCCTTTTTTTCGTTAGGAAATCCCCATGGATACTGCCTCTGCTGACCTGACAAACTTTAACGGACTAAAACCAGCTATTTTGTTATGGATGTATATTTTTTGCCTATCGGCCTATAGTTATAGTTAATGGTATAATCTCATGAATTTTGTTCCACGCAGACTGAGATTACCTACTGCTGAACATTTTGATTTTCATTCAATAATCAATATCTTTGTGCTAATAAGCTAATTTCTTATTAAGTTTTTTTTATCACATTATAGTTTAAATTACGCAGTTTTATGAGCTACTTATCGAGGCTCTACCGCAGATTAGGTAGGTACCTAATTAAAAATTGCTTATTTTCATTTGCCAGGTTCAAAACGTGCATTCTTGACAAACCACAATCTGTTCAGAGCTAGGTCACTTCACTTGATTGTAGGCTAATTCAAAGGTCTTTGACGGAGGTAGGACACAACGGTATCTCCCGTCCGAAATGAGCTGTCCAACTGGGGAAGTACCTCCGCCCTACAGAAGACCGCGGTCATAATAACCATCGTGTTGTGTTCCCGCCGGTAAGTAGGGTAGCCAGAGCTCACTATACCCCTCCTTCCCCTCCCCTTCCTAGCCTCCCCACCCCTTCCTGGAGAGCTATCCCTTCAGGGTGGGCGCGTGTGTGACACCCTTAGTGTTGCACACGTTCATAGGCCACGGTGGCCGCTTTCCATCAGGTGGACCGTGTGCTTGTCTGCCACCTACGTAGTATAAAAAAAAAAAAAATGGTCTCTTGTAGGTACAGCCAACCTCAAGAGTCAGTGGCCTATGCAGTTTAGAGCGTCATCATGCTCATAGTTTATGATAAGTACCTACCTGTCTACGATAATCACAGTGAGTAAGCTTCATAATGGATCTCAGGATGTCACTGACCTTAATCGACCGTTTATTTTCCCGAACATCCGCTGAAAACCAACTGTTCAAAATATTAATTGCATTTTAGTATGACAAATCTCGTCGGTTAGGTCGTTGGCCGCCATTTTCCATGTCGCTACGCATCTAATGGCTGCCATTACTAGGTCCATGAAATCGTGTTGCCGCCGTTGCCAGCCACTGTTCATAGAGCTTAAAACACTTTATTTTTACTTATTTTTTAACGTGATGGTTATAATTACTTATTTAATGTTTTTGTTTTAAGAATTTATTAGGTGAACCAGGCGTGTGCTTGTAGTAGAGCAGTAGGTAGGTATCTATATTTCTGCAATGTGTCCAGTGCAGTGGATATTTACAGACCTACATCACCTAGATACATGCCTTTTCACACTTATCATATTCACATTTCCATATTCGTGTAAGCTCGCAAATGCTACCTAATCTAGAGTCTTAAACAAGCGATAGATCGGATCAAAGTGTTTCTATGTTTAATATGTATGTATTTACAAAAAAAAAAGTATCTAAGTATGTTTATCCGCATTCTAGAGCCCATAACACAAGCTTGTTAAGCTATGCTTACTATGGGTCTAGATGGCGTTGCCCTAGAATATTTATTTATTTAATAATAATATAATAATATAAATTAGCGAATATTTATGTCCTATTTACTTTCATTCTCCGTTGAGGACTGAAGGATTAAATATTGAGAATTATTGAGTTTGGATAAAGTGTCAGACTTTCATTGCTGCATTGAGAGCAACACAGTCAAACTAAGTATGCTATAAAAAGTGGACATGAAGTACCTATCTAGAGCAAATCTTCAGATAACAAACGATTCAAAACCTCTAAAGAGAAATCTCCGAATTTAGGTGTGATAACGGGAATTGCCGCGAAAATAAATAAATAACCGTTAACTTTATTTTTTTATCATGAACGCGAAAATTTACATTTCTAAGTTTTATAAAACTTTGGATAACATTAATTTTAGAAAAATAGTGTATAGGTGTATAGGTACCTAATGACTCCAATTAGCTTCTACATCCGCTCTTGGTCAAACGTTCAACACAATAGGTGTTTGGTCGATTACTGTATGAGATCATTTGTGAGATCCATACGTCATTATTATCATACCTATTATACCTATTTAGTAGACCAGTGCCAAAGGGTGAACAACAAAAGGGAAACCGTGGAATATAAACTGACCTCGAATAGATTAGGGAGCCTGTAGAAAAGGTCTGTCTAGGGACCCTTTTCTACTGACGTAGACTACGTACCTTGACTTCAAGTTTAATAGTTGCAAGATTGCAAGATGTAATTTTTACGTAAGTACCTACCTATATAGCTTTGTTACGTTTTGTTTTTATCTCATTACAGCGACATGGAAAGATGGTTTTAGATAAATTGAACAGTATGGTGGTAAGATTTACAGTTGATAGTGAATGGAAAAGCCGCGGAGCAAGAAAGCAAGACAAAGCTACTCGCTCCGCTGGCTCGCCACGCCGTATGCCCAGGTTCTTAATAAAAGACACGATAAATTTTAATTATATCTAGCTGACTAATTACCGAGGCTAGAGCGCGGTGCGTTGTTGTATATAAATGTTATTATCGTTCACATTCGAGTTCGTCATAAGTCATTGACTAGATATGCACAGTTTGCGCGGATATTATGCATAGTTACAATAACTTTATGCTCAGCGGACATACTGTTTAACCGGCCGCTTGTTAGCTGTTGCATTGTTATTGTTATCGACTAGTTATTATTATTTGTAATTGTATGCTAATTCTGATCTTACGCAAGTACATATAGGTACGTTTACTTAGGTGCTTAATCTGTGATAATATGAAATAAGTATTTGGGAGAACAACTCAAAAGACTAACATGTTCTTCTTCTTCTTAAAATGGCTCCTTTTTTTGTAAATTGGTAATGGTAAAAGCATTGCACGCCGCAAGGCTAAATATACCTACTCGTAGTGACACTCAAATGTACAACCATAACATCCCATAGGTATACCTACCTGTATTTGCAATTATGAGAATAAATAAATAATGATTGATGCATGTCTGAGACAACAATCCAGAATATGGCGAAAGGCTCATTCCCTATTATGTGGGGTCAATTCGATCACCTCTGCCTAATACTCCGGGGATAAAGTTATGATTATACCTATGTATGTAAATTCAAAGACCAAAATACCCTAAACCGACGAACATGCATGAAGAATAATGAGAGTGATTGAAGCAAAAGTAGTATGTCGGGATCGTAGCAAATGGAGATCCGTGATCTCTGCCTACCCCTATGGGAATCAGACGTGGTTTTATGTATGTATGTATGTATGTGAAGTTCAAAATGAGTGACAAGTCTTGAATGAGACTGAAGACAGAAATGTGAAAGTGAAAACTTAGTTTGATTTATTACCCAAGGCTTTAGAACCTTCTACAGTAGTTGATAGGTACTTACTTACCTGTCTATGCATCGGTTGCTTATTGAATGATTATTGCGCTTACACCATTATATGTAAACAATAGTAGGTACCCACCCATTCACTACTATTCTCTACAAACTTTCCTGTCATTACAAACTTGTTAATAACAAGCCAAAGAAACCAACCATACAGTTAATAAAATTAAAAAACAAAATATTAGGTCATCACTTCACTATCATCACTACATGGTATAAAATAAAGTCGCGTTCTCTGTCCCTATTTTTCTTGTCCCTTTGTATGCTTAAATCTTTAGAACTACGCAACCGATTTTGATGCGGTTTGTTTCAATAGATAGAATGGTTAAAGACGAAGGTTTATATGTATATAACATCATGCTACGACTAACAGGTGCGGAGCAGGAATGAAAAATGTTGCAAAATCGGGGTGACGCAGACGAAGTCGCGCGGGTCAGCTAGTTCGTGCAATAATTGAGACATTGAGACCGAATTACTGAAGCACTCTGGATTAACATTCCCTATCAATATGGAAATGGCTTTGAAAACACAGATATTAGTTTGTTTAAAGACTTGTCATAGTAAATTTTTAGTTTTTGGTAATTTTATTGTTACCTATATTTAAAAAATAAAACATTACAGTACACCAGTACAAGACAATAGACAAGTACCTATCTATTTAATATGTATGTATTTCCCCATTAGCGATGGAGAATGATTATAAACGTATTCATAACCGAAACGGATTACCCTCAGTCGTATGTACTGCTCGGTCCACTGGCCGTGAGGACTGTCTTAGGGTCCTCACGAAGATTCGTTTTATAAAAGCTCAATATCACTAATAGCACATGACAGTAAGTAAATAAATAATGCAGGCAGGAAATATGATTACTAAGCTCATAGGTTCCAAATGAAATATACTTTTAAAGGGGTATTCAGTATAGGATATAGATCTATCTGTAGGTACCTCTATATTATTATTAGCAATAGTAAATAGTACTTATTCTCGTAAATATAATACGGACAACATAGTCAAAGTAGTGGGTACATTGGATGCAGACCGCCTCCAAAGGATTGGATTGGAGGTCGATGGGGGAGGCCTATGTTCAGCAATGGACGTCCTATGGCTGAAATGATGATGATGATGATGAACTATAGTCATTTTAATTTTTTTTTATTCAGATCGTGATCGTCTTTGACATAATTATGACAGACTGTGGTATTTTATTTATTTTTTATGCACAAAGTTGTACATTGGCGGACATTAATGTCATAGATATTTTGTCTACCATAGGGTGATCCAGATCTAGTACGAGGTAGATGCATATCTAGTACATAGTAAGGTTAGGGACGAGACTGAATTCAGAACATCTTTTTTACGAGAATCTACCTTCTGAAGTTGCATTAACCAACATCCGCGAAACTAAGATCGTGGGCGAAGCTAGTCGTTAATAATAACATAGTCTATTCAAAATTACAAGCATAAAAAGTCACGGGTTTATGTTATAATTATGAGTTCAGTACATGTATGATGCCTCAACATGTAGATGAAGGGCGATTACGAAGTCACGCTTCTTCATCGTCGGAAGTCCGATGGTAGGTGCGTTAGTGGCGTGTTCACAATGTAAAAGAAAGTGCAATAAAAAGATGTCGGCCATGACAGTCTTTTAAATTTCAATGTTTTACGAATTATATAATAAAAGAAACCTTTGACTTACTTACATACATTGTAGGATTTTGTTGTCTTAATGATATTATATTAATCATCAGTATTTTACAAAAATTATCAACGGAGGGCTTTAGACATTAGGACGGTCACTGTAACAGGATCATCAGTATTGAAATAAAACCACTATTTAATGGATTCTATCGTGATTAATTTGGTCACCACGCAACCATGGCTGCTGAAAGGCGCTTTCCTGTGCCGCACCATTAAGTCTTGGAATTCCTTACCAGCGCACGTGTTTCCTTCTTCCTTCCGGGTCCATTAAGCGAGTCGTGAAAAAGCATCTAATGAGGCCGTCAAGCTGAGCGCTACCATTGTAATAGGTACTGTACGTGTTTGTAATGGTCACCCTCTTTCCTAAGACTTTGCCTTCAGCTAACCATCAGGCGAGGTGAAGTCAAATGGACGGGACCCCGGAACTGTAGAAAGAAAGAAGGAAACACGTACGCTGGTAAGGAATTCCAAGACTTAATGTTGCGACAGAGGAACGAAGCGGTTCGGTGAGGGACTCCGAACCGAACCGCTTGGTTCTTGAATGGAATGAATTGGAATGATTGATGGAATGAAATGAATAAATTAGTTCTTGAAAAGAATTGAATATTACGCACCATATGCGGTTGACATCTAAGTACTGCACGCGTGGTCCTATATAGGAAAGGAGATGGTGCGATTAATTGGAAGAGTTCATCAGAACATTCACCATGGTAGAGACGGTAAAATACTACCAAGAATGCAACATCTCTACGAATCTTATACAGGGCGACCCACGGCCATGCCACATACTGATTTATTTAGCAACGATATGTACCTTACTTTACGATGATATATTCCGATCAGTGTCATAAAAGTACCGAATGATTTTTTTCCTCGTGTACCGGGTTCGATTCCCGGTTCAACGAGGCAATAATTAAAAATGTATGAATGCAGTTCAAATAGTTATTAAAATTAAAATAAAGTCTTCTTTCAGTAAAATGTCCCATACAATAATTAAGGTAAAGTACCTACCCTTCATGTGGCTTTGCCATGGGACGCCCTGTATAGTGGATAAGCGAATTTATTATTATTTTATAGGTATACTACTCTGTGTAAAAAGTATCGGGAATATGTCAATAAAAAGACCCGCGTAAAAGAGGTCGTTCTAATTTTTTTACTGCATGTTGGTAGTACTGTACTGATTTAGCGCGCAAAATTAGAGCGGGATCTGTCATCTAATTTGTTTTAAACTACACTTTTTGTTGGTCATAGTTTTGAGTCCTCGGCGATTTTTACAATGGAAAATATTGTTGAACAAAGAGTGTGCCTTAAATTTTGTGTTTCGAATGTTATTTCATGTGGTGAATCACTAAAAATGTTGCGAAATACCTACGGCGAATCGTGTATATCGAAAACAAGGGCTTATGAATGGTATAAGGCTTTTAAAAGAGGCCGAGAAGTAGTAGTAGACTTGCCTCGTTCTGGTAGCCCTTCAACCGCTACGACCAAAGAAAACATCGACAGAATCAAGAAGCTAGTGCTCGAAAATCGACGTATGAGTCTGAGAGAGTTGGCTAGTGAGGTGAACATACTTTTTAAGTTCATCCACAACATTCTCATTGATATTTTAGGCATGAAACGCGTCGCCGCTTGACTAGTTCAAAAAGAGCTCAATTTTGTTCAAAAAGCGCAGCGAAAGCATGTCGCTGAAGACATGGTTTCCCGAGCTTCTACGGATCCGACCTTTATGAAACGTATAATAACTGGCGACGAGACATGGGTTTATGAGTATGACATGCAAACAAGCCAACAGTCTTCAGAATGGCGTCTCGAAAACGAGCCGAAACCCAAATTTGAGCCATAAAAGCAAATTCGCTGAATGAGCTAAAGGCCATACCACAAATAGCCTATGAAAAATGTATGGAAGACTGGGTGAAGCGGTGGAGATGTTCTATTGCAAGCGATGGGGCCTACTTTGAAGGCGATAAAATAAATTTAGATGAATAATTTGTATTTTTTGTTTTATTGACAAATTCCCGATACTTAGTACACAGAATGTATATGTTGTCTATGCGCTGCAGTTTCACAAAATAAACATTATCTTTCTTTCTTTCTAATAATTAGGCTATAGTTATCCGAACTTTTTTTAATTTAACCAAGCATATACGAGTATATACACCTTTATCATCTGTGTAAAAAAGACAAGAACTTTCCTCTATTGTGAGTCGGTCGGACACAGCTCCCCCCTCTAATACTTATACAACACTTCCATATAGTTATTAGAAAGAGCAAACTGAGCTTTATCATAATTTTATTCCATTATAATTTATCTTTTAGTAATCTGTTGTCACTGCCAAAATAATAAGCATGAATTTAGGTGCGGCACCGCCCTTATCTACGATATGCTTTGCATGTTTCCAAGGATACAGTCTATTTATAATTCCAGGTAATTCACAGGAAGCGAGTGTTTGATTTGTCTGCACACTGTATACGCTCCAAGTTATATAGGTTAATAGAATTATGAATTAAACTTTTGCTTTAATTCGGAAATAGTTATTCGTATAGCAAATGACAGTACCTTAGGTAAGCCGTTATTTCAATGAAGACACTTGTTATAAGATTTATAGGTTCATTATCTTTAGATATTCTCTTCAGAACCATAGAACACGGTGACCAATTTCGGGTTTCGACTTACGGTTACCAATTTCGGGTTTCGACTTACGGTTACCACGGTGGTCAAACTAGTACAGGGCTTTTATTTCGAGTTTTCCTTTTCTCGCGGAGATTTAATACGGATAATGACTTTGTATACCTGTTTATAATCATATTTATTTATTAAATATAACAAAAATAGAGGTAAATAAGTGGAAATAGTGGTACAGAGGACGTGCAGAGGTTTACGTCGATTAGCAATATCTTATAGCAGATTTGTAAATGGCGAAATAGATATTATTCTGTTCGGTGTATGTATATAGAACGTATTAATATGACTTCACCTGAATGTTAGCTGCTAAAAGAGAAGTCTGAATAGTGGGCGTCGGATTTGTGTTTACCCCATTTTGCCACCCCAGATTAACCTTGCGTAATTTCACTTACTCGTAGTCACCCTGTATGGTGTGACTAACAATAAATGTCAGGAACACAGGACTCGTGGTCACACCGCTAGTGTCAGGAAAATGACGGTCATGATTGCTGATACAAGTAATGCACAATATCTCAGTTCTACTGCCACATCAGAATTTCTTCAGATCTTTTTAATGCCCCGCTTAAAGGACCCGGTATTATAGACCGAAGGAAACATATTTGTACAGAATTCTAAGTGTTTATGGTGCTGAAACTCAACTGAATACCATATAAATATAGACGGAAACAACCGCTAGTTCTAACCGATTTTATATTTAGTTATGTAGCTAAGTTGCGCTATTAGCATAGAACCGCAGGTTGACCTCTAGGCCATTATGCTAAATAATCTGAAGGAACTGAATTCATTTGTGTAATACTGTTTGGAATCTTAACATTGTTTTGTTCTATTGGTACTTTATTCCCTTTCAAAAATATTGATTTAGCTGCCTCTGTAGCAGAAGGACAGATTCGCAAAACCCCGGAATATCAAAATCGCAGATTAGCAGAAGGACAGATTAGCATAAAGGCAGAAGCACAGACGCACACAGAACGCGTAATAAAAAGAAAAGAAATGAAAAACAGCGCTATCATGATCATAGCGTTAGTTTGGTAGTACCTACATCCAAAACTTGCACTATGAAGCCGTTGAAGTATGTTCTTATACTCATTCTCTTGATTTGACTTATCTTAGTTGTAGCTAGAGTGATTGCCTTCTGACTTCTGAACCCGGAATGAAAAGTATGCGCCAGGAGTAACAAAATCTCGTATATTATAACATAAATTCACGTCTATATCCCCGAAGTAGGCAGAGGTGCTAACACCCACATTTCGCCAGTTTATGTTTAGGTCCCAATGCAATAGGTGGCGAGCTTTTTGCCGGGCACTTATAAACCTCCGATAAATACACACATAGCTTCGAAAAGTCATTGATGTGTGCCATGGTAAAACCTGGGATCGAACCCGAGACCTCGTAGCTCTAGGCTACCACTAGGTTCTCTAGGGTCACTTATCAGGCATCGAATATTTTGTTCTATCTATACACTCGACAAGAAATTGAACTTAATTTGAAGGGTAAAATACTTGACTTAAAAAAATGACTGTCTCTGTCAACTGCACACCACTTATAAACATACAACCTATTTAAAAACAGCTGGCCACAACGGTTACTTACCCTTACGTAAGACTGGGACGTCATAAAGGTCAGCAGAGCGTCTTCCCAGGCAGGTGTTGGTCCACCTGCGCGGTGTCATGCACCTCGCTGCTCGGTCGGTTGCGCGCGCGCCGCCCGCGCATGCGCGCTCGCGCGTGGCAGGTCGACGCTCCTGAGCGCGCCGGCTCATCCTTGCAGCCATTGTTATACATTTTTCTGATTATTAATTCCTGTTCAGGTTTGATTTGTATGTATTTAGTTAATCCTAATGGTTTTGTTGGGGTACTTGTTGAATCAGATGTTATTTGTTTATATATTTTGGTCATTCAGGTCACTAATGGTAAGTTAGGGTGCAGTCCAAGGAATAGTGGCCGCCATTGCAGATGCTGTCCCTAGAATAGCGGATCCACAACAAATGTTAAAGCTTCAATTCGCATATTCCCATCCGTAAAGCCAGATACCCCCTTCATCCACTGATGTCTTCTTCATAGTATACTAAACTTGAAAGCTATCTAACATTCTAGAATCAGCCATTCATTGTTCTAATTAGATAATAAATAAAAATAAATGTATGTTATACGCAAGAAAATAGCCATCTTGGTTTCATATGTCACAGTCTGTTAAGCTCAGCGATAAAAACATTAAGTTATAGGTACAAAACATATTATATATAATATAATTGGAATAATATATTATTACTTGTAGGGAATATATATTATACAGGGTCTAAGGGAAACACTCCCGAAACCGAAAGCCCCTTGTTAGCACTCGTACTTCTGGTACAGAACATATTGGCATGAAAAAAATGAGGGCAAAGCAAAATTACATTTTTTTGTAAACATTAGGTATACATAGAAAAAGCCAAACCAATGCAAGTATTCGTATGAAATTCATACACATAAATATACGCACTGAGCGGGAATCGAAGCCGTACTTCCTGCGTAGCAGTCCCGTTCTCTACCGCCACCGCACGGTCAACTGTTTTTATTTTATATTATTTTCTTTATATCGTAGTAAATTAAATGTATTTTGTGTAAATAATTTTGAAATTGGTTTAAGACAAAACGGTTATTAGAATGTCTTAGTTTTTTCATGAGTTGTAAGAATAAGATCTTCATACTATATCTAATACCGCACAAGTTTTTCTAAACGAATTGGTGGCCCTACTTTTTCACGGAACCACCTGCACTATTCATCATCATCATCATCAGCCCGCGGCAGTCTACTGCTGTAATGTTGCTGTTATGGTTCCTGGGTAATTCTGTCCTAACACATACTCGAGGTAAGTAACTGAATACCGTATGGTTTAAATCTGTTGCCTTGATGAGGTGATAGTTCGAAGTTCCTATATATACTACAGTAAAAAAACCACCATAGAACACCAGTTAAAATAAAGCCAGAACACAATAAAAATGAACTCCCTCCCGTGGTTTTCCCAAGCGACTACAATATGGGGTTCTTCAAGAAGGGCATTAGAAGGTTTCTACAGGGAAGGTAGCACGAGTGTGACGCCACTAGTGTTGCAAACGTCCATAGGCCACGGTGGGTCGTGTGATTGTCAGCCACTTAAAAAAAAATTCAGCGATCCCGTTAACCAATAAAAATTAAAAAAAAAACTACACAAATACCAAGTACAGGCCGTACCTGAAAATTCCTTGAAATATTATAACTGACACAGTTGAATATATTCAAAGAAACAGTAGAAAACGAGTTGCCGTCTTCAGTCACTCCATAAAGGTTGTTGCTAATTACAGTATCGCGAGGGTGCATAATGTGTTCCAGCTCGGTGCCCGCTCGAGCGCCATCTACCAGGTTATTGGCATTTACACACATACACAAATGGCACTGTGCATTTTTTAACTAAATTACCAAGTGTATTTTTCCTTAGATGAAGAAAAAAATGACAGCTGTGTTTTAAATTTACGAGAAACATCGTTTAACTTGTTCAAGGTGTATGGCTACTAAGTCAACCTCATCTGCAAACCGGCACATCTGCTGATTGGGCTAGGAGGTAAGCAGTCACTCCTATAAAACCCGTGTAAGTCTAATGTAAAGGAGGAGAGGAGTAAGTGAACTGAGTTCCGAGGTGAACTTAACTTGTTTATAAATTTTACTCATGTACAGTTGGACACTACTCTAAATTCTAATTAAAATACAAATTAAAAAAAATCGTTTATTCTGTATAGACGGAACTTACAAAACATCAATATCAATAATATTTTATAAATTGGAGAGCAAATGGACCACCAGTTCGACTGTCTGAGTAGCTACCTAACCCCATGTAAGTAGCTATCAGAGTCGTACGAAATATAACAATAGATATTTAATATATATGCAGGATGTGCAGGGCCTTGTGGTTCAACCTAACCCCACCTGTAAGTAGCTACGAGAATAACGCAAATAGTGTACTGTTTTATGGATGCCATTTTGACTATGTGGGACAGATAACTTTTTAGCCAGATATTAGGTAAGGACCTTTCTCTTCTACCCCTAACTCCTAGCGAACTCTGTTGTTAATGTATATAAATAACAATGAATCGAGAAATATGTTGCTAGGCGCAAAACTCAAAGACGACTGGACCAATTCTTCTTGAACTCTACGGACTGTTTTTATGGAGCAGTGGGAACGGAATCAAAACAACATCAGGGCAACAGCTAGTATTAAAATAAAATAATTAAACTGTATATATAACAAATAAAAAATAATACTTTACGGTGTTCAAACTCAGGAGTCTAATTTATACTTTAAAGTTAGATATGAAATTAAAATCATTGGCAGGAAACATTGTTCAAGAAACTTCACATTATTTTGTTTTAATTAAAAACAATCCGGTTTGTACATATCCTTAATCCACAAAAATGAATAATAATATAAGCATCATAAACGTGGCGTATCATGGTAGACCGGCGCAAGAGTGCTGGGCACTCGCCCATGACGGAGACGCGGTTGATGACCGCGAAGACACTCAACGAACGAAATTTTTATAAAGAATTACTTCAGCTGGTATTCGACTAAAGAAGGTTTATATAAAAACAAAAAATATTTGATTTTCCGTAAACTAGAATCGTGGGGCCATTTGAATTGGCGGTTTCATTAACAGCAGGTTTCATCAAAAACCTCTAAATATTTTTGTATCACGGGAAGTATCTACCGTGGCCTATAGACACGTGTAATTGAATATTTAGCATATCTTCAGATTCGCATTTCTGAATGATTTAGTAAATATTGCTCTTGATCTTTACTTGACCTTTTAGGTTCAGAATCATTCTTTTTAATTCTGAAATCTTGATACTTAAAAAAAAGAATTTAAATTTAAATTTTTTTGATAATTTAAATTTACATTAAACCATCCAGCTAGTAAACACGGGATCAAAAAGTTTTAACTCGTTAGATGCAATCTCTTTGTATTAATTAATGAATCAACAATAAGTTCAGGGCGTACGTTGCGTTGGTCCAATACTTTTTGCGTCACCTGTACAAATATGATAAAAAGAGACTCCGAAGAAATGAGAATCTGAAGAGATGCTAATCTGAATAGATGCGAATCCGAAAATATGCAAATCTGTAGAAATGCGAATCTGAAGATATGCTAATAATTCATAGAATTCCAGGGTCAACACTTATGTTGCCTTCTTGAAGCATATAATATTGCATTTGCAGTTGTATAGGTATCCTAAAAATGCCATACAGACTAATTAAATCAAAATCTTCTCGATTTAATTTTGAACCGTGATCAGTTTTTCACAGAGAGAAAGCTCTGATCACTTGAGCTACTAGATCATAATATGTCTAACTAAACCATTCGAAAATCTCCTTCACGTTACAGGGGGCGAGGTTAAAGTTGTTATTTTTTTTTGGAAAGGACGATCAGTTACGATCGTATAGCGGATTGGAGTCCTCACAAATCGTAACAATGATTTTTTAATAAGAATTGTAATAATTAAATTAAAAAAAAAGACAATATGCAAACTAACTTTAATTTATAAGTCTTTACTAACATCTACACAAATGGATCACTGTAATCTGAAAATAAATGAATTGAATCCGAATCCTACGAACTATTTTTTTTTAAATAATGCTTATAGATTACTTTTTTGACTTTGAATCTTTTTGCAATCGTATGTGCACTCAACTTTGCTTTGGACGAGAACTCAACTTTGAGTTAAGCTCGCCTTTTGTACATAACGTCTCATAATTATTATATAAATATAATTTATGTATGCAATAAAAAAATAATAAAATATTACTCCACCCAATTAATTTTATGACATTTTGTATGCTAACTTATTCTTTTAGATTAAATTTTTTCTTCTATGTTATTTACGTTTCTTCTGTGTTATTTGCTCACCTTTTCTTATAATTAAGTTACATTCATCCAAAACTAGAACTGAAAACTCTTAATCGACTTTCAGATATGTATTCTGTTATTTATCCGAAGTGAAATAAAAATGGAGAAGAAGGGAATGTCAAGATGGAAGTTGAACCCGCGACCAATCCCTTACAGAGGGAATGCTCGACCACTTAAACTTTTCTGTGAATTATCTTTTGTATACTTGATTGACTCTACTGAATATACAGGAATGAAAAAGTTCTTGGATACTAATTGCATGAATCGAACTTACATTAGGCATTGTTATAGAATAATACAATACAGTAGCCTTAGTACGAAATACTATCGAATTCGTAATGTAAAGGTATCGATAGAACGGAGCATTGCGATTGTCGGGCTACACACGCACATAGGTTAATAAGAGGCAGACTGCCAATCACAATGCTCCGTTCTCTCGAAACCTTTACATTACGAATTCGATAGAAGTTCATGCTAGTGCTACAGAATATTTTTTGACGATAACAGCTGAACATTTCACTCCTAAGTTACAAGATTACCTAGTTTGGGAGTCAAGGTTCACGGAAATTTTGTAGGTACTTATCTTAACCAAATTGTATGTGTTGGTACATACCCTCTAAGACATATTTGTGTAAGGACTATTATAGACTAGTAAGGAAGAACTAAGGCATCATTAAAGATATTTTTTTAGATATACTACGCAATAGAAATTGTTGTTTATTGTAAGTCATCATTCTCTGAACCTTTTCTCAACTCAGTTGGGGTCTGCTTTTTAGTCTAACTGTGATGCGCCTGAACTTCGATATTTTCCGTGAAGCGACTGCCACCTGACCTCCACAACCAATGGTCCAATGACAAATGGCGATATCGAAGTTCCAAGTTAGACTGGTTGGACTTTTGAGGGCTCCAACTACCCGTAACGACTGCCTAGATGTTTGTATGGCAACCGGGACCGAAGGCTTAACGTGCTCACGTAGTTTTATTGTAAGTAACATTTGAATTATCGACAATGACTGGTTCTGTAGTAACTATTTTGATCAACATTATGAAAGTTACGAGAATGCAAGTAAAAAGCTTTCTCGAAACAGGAGCACATCACAAATCAATTTTTGTAGTGATTGCGCCAACATCAAAGCCCTTTGTGAAAAGAAGTGTTACTTTTACCATTGGGATTACGGACAGATTTCTATGCGTTTAGCTGCCGCTTGATGGAGGCAATTTATTTGTGGCCGCTGAAGTACACACGACAAAATATAATTGTCATTTGCTTAAAAATCTCTGACTCTTAACTTCTACTACACAAGGCTTAAATTTGAATAGTTCTTGTTTATAGAATGTGAGATAAATTGAGTTTTAGAAGCAATTTTGCCGACACGAGTTTTCGTGATTTCGAAAGCGGTGGCTTTTATTCATTTTGACTTTTTCTTGAGCTTGTCAAAAAAACTGTCGCAGAGGTCTTCGTCCGATCCGTGGCGCGTCACGAACTGTTTATAGAGCCTGAAGTAACTGAGCGAGATTGAATGAAAAATTTCGAAATATGTGTATTAAGTTTTTTTTTTGTATACTACTTACGTGGCAGACAATTACGTGGCCACCTGATGGGAGATGGTTACTGTGGCCTTTGGACATTTGCAACATCAGGGGAGTCACAATCGGGCTGCCGACCATATACTGGGTGGCGCAAAAGTACTGGCACTAAAGAAAATACCTTTATTTTTTTTATATGACATTTTCTGTCATTCTGTTGTTGAAAATTGTGTAGTGAACAAATGTAAAATACACTGAAAATAAACATGGACCGTTTTACTCCCCAAGAACGTGGAATAATTGTGTCAATGTTCTTACGGAATAATTCATCAGTGATAAGAACACAACGTGAATTTCGTCGACGATTTCCCCACCGTCCGGCACCGATTGGTCGCACAATTCGACGCTTTGCCACACGCCTTGAAGCAACTGGTTCAACATTGGATAGACCTAAGTCTGGGAGACCAAGAACAGGCCGTTCAGCTGAAAATATCGATGCTGTGCGCGAAGATGTGGAAGAGTGTCCAGAAACATCAACGAGGCGACGTGCCACGCAATTGGGCATTTCCAGACGGACCCTGCAGCGTATTTTGGTGAAAGACTTAAAGATGTTCCCGTATAAAACTCAAATGACTCATCAGCTGCTGCCTGCTGACCACCGAGCTCGTCTAGATTACTGCCAGCGCGTCATAAACCTCAACCTTGAAGAGGATGATTTTCCTTCAAAATTGGTTATGAGTGACGAAGCGCATTTCCATCTCTCAGGGCATGTCAATAAGCAGAATACTCGGTTCTGGGGCACTGATAATCCGCGCATTATTCAAGAAACACCTCTACACCAACTAAAAGTTACTGTATGGTGTGGCATCTGTGTTGACAGAGTGATCGGACCCTATTTTTTCGAAGACGCTGGAGGCAATGCGATAACTGTCACTGGAGAACGCTACAGAACCATGTTACGTGAGTTTTTGATACCCAGTTTGGACGAATTGGGGCTGGAGCACATCTGGTTTCAACAAGACGGCGCTACGGCACACACAGCGCGCGACACTATGGACTTAGTGAGGGACGCTTTTCCAGGCCGAGTTATCTCTCGTTTTGGCGATTTGCCTTGGCCTGCAAGATCACTTGATCTGACCAGTCCAGACTTCTTTCTTTGGGGTTTTTTGAAATCTCGGGTGTATGTGAACAAGCCACAGACTCTCGCAGCTCTAAAAGAAAACATTCGTCAAGAAATAACGAATATATCGCAGGAAGTGTTACGGCAAGTTATGCAAAATGTCATAAATAGGGCTCAAATGTGTATCAACTCTGGAGGTCACCATTTAAAAGACATCATCTTTAAATCCTAATGGTACGAAATTTAATGGTACAAATATACATTTAAAAAAACCTAAATCTAGTTTTCTAATTTAGAAAAAATGTTATAGCCGAACCAAATAGGGTCTTTACTTTTGCGCCACCCAGTATAGAAGAGGGGGGAAGGGAAAGGTGGGAGGGGAGAAGGTTAAGAGAATCTGTGCTGTCAGTGCAGAAAACAAAGAAGGGTTTCTCGGTTTTCCCACCGACAACACAAAACCTCTCCAGTGAGCTCTGGCTACCCTAATCACCACCCGAAGCACAACAGAAGGTTATTTTTTGTCGCGGTATTCTGTAGGGCGGAGGTACTTCCACAGTAGGACTGTTCCATTAGGACGAGAGATACCGTCATGTTCTACCTCCATATGTACCTAAATAGACATGTTCACTTGATGTAGGAAAATGGCTGAAATGGAAAAACATTACCTTCTCACAAAATACATTAGGCGTGAAATATACAGAAATAATACCGCTCGGATATGAAACAGATAAAGTAGAGATGGGTTAGAAATGAAATAAATCTCTACCTTGAAGAAGCGATGAAACGCAAAACAGCGTCCGCTACTTAACCATGCAATTTTCGTGCTGTATCGTTTTTGCATAAATCTTAGTTAAGATTATTTTAATACCGTTAATATCTTATCACAATAAACCAGATCACAATCTAAATAATACCGTTACTGATACATTGACTGTCCAATCATACACATTTCTATTCATAAATAGAAGAAACAATTTAAAAATAAATTGGAAAAGAATAACCATTACTTCCAAGACGGTTTCAAATGTGGGTAATTTTGTGGGCAGACATAATTCGAATGTCGTTGACATTCAAGACCATAGACCATAGAGTATAGTTCTTGTCCGCAGTCGAGTGCGGCCGGAAAGCTGCGGTTACTGACATGCACCGATAGTGACGGTTTCTTTCCTTTAATTGTTTATTATCAAGTCAAAAAGCGTGTCTATGAACAGGTAAAATGTCGTAAGCAATTTTCCTGCTAAGACCGTAGCGAATGAAGTGACTTTTCAAAAGAGGTAGGCCATAACGAAATTTCCCATTTCAAATTTGTATTTCCCTACTAACTACTAGATATAGTGTAAATAGTAGCTAGTAGGTACCAGCTCACGTTTTTCCTTCTTCCTACAGTCCCGGGTCCATTGAGTGAAGAACCATCTGATGAGGCTGTCAAGCTGAGCGCCACCATTGTAACATTCTACGTGTTTGTAATGGTGGCCGTCTTTCCTGAGACTTTGCCTTCTGCTTACAGGCGGGGTGAAGTCAAATTGACGTGCCTTAAATTTAAAAAAGTAATCAATGGCAGGTAAATCAAAACCTATAGGGTACTATTTGTTCCAATCATGAAAGGTGGTAAGAAGTATGGTACTAC
Source organism: Pelosia muscerda (assembly GCA_963691645.1). Classification (NCBI taxonomy): domain Eukaryota; kingdom Metazoa; phylum Arthropoda; class Insecta; order Lepidoptera; family Erebidae; genus Pelosia; species Pelosia muscerda. The sequence goes on from OY829100.1 coordinate 16,410,246, forward strand.
AGAAAGTCCGAAATCTTTTTTTTTCATTATTCAATTTTAATATACCGCGGTTAATTATAAAGCTCCTAACTGCACATAGAATGAAAGGTCGGAAGACCGATTAAGTCCGCAGGTGTCAATACTTGGCTGTTGACAATTGGCGTGAGACGCCGCGTGGCAAATAATAACCAACCGACCACCTCAACAAAATAGGGACACTAACGTACGCAATCTTCGGGGCATGCTTATGTGTGCTTGCGATGACGAAATACGAACAAAAGCAATGAAATATTTTAAAATATTTTGATGCTGAGCCACTGTGCATGACTTTTGTGACATTTTTGAGGTTATGTCTATCGATTCAATTCCTTTGACGAATTCTTATCAGCGACCATTTCATCAGCGAAAGATAAAAAAAATATAGAATCCCCAATAGCAGTACTCGTTTATGTGTTGTCTTTTATACATTTTTATTTGTAAAAACATACATATTCGTATTATACATAGAAACACCCAGATTTTCATATTTATGTAGCGAATTTCTTCCTTTCTTTCAAATATTTGCACTGAGCGGCAATAGAACCCTCACCTCTTGCGTAACAGTTACGGAGGTCGCTATGGGAAGAGATGGGAGTGTCCCAAATTCTACTCTTCCGGGAACCAATAGAATTGCTGTTTGTAATAACTTTTAATTTTTTTTTATTTTCTTTTTTTTATATTATTTTAATAATTTTAATAAATTAATCAATTATCAATTAGTCCACTGCTGGCCATAGGCCTCTCACAATGTGCGCCATTTTTCCCGATCTCCCGCCTTCCGCATCCGACTCTATGGTCTTACCAGCCACCTTTTTCAGGTGGTCAGTCCCTCTGATTGGGGAGTGTCCTGCCTCACGTTTGCTTTCTCGCCTAAGTGTTTGTATCATAATAACATACGCAAGGGGTAGGCAGAGGTGCTAGCACCTACATTTCGCAAGTTTATGGCTTGGTCCCAATGTTGCACTTGTAAACCTGCAATAAATACACACATAACTTCGAAAAGCATCGAAAAGTTATTGGTGTTTGCCATGGTAAAACCTGGGATTGAACCCGAGACCTCGTCTCAGCAGTCCAGTACCCCTTACCACTAGGCTGCCGCGGTTTTTAATGCTAATCTACTACACCTGTCTAATTATAACGCTACTTATTCTAATGTAAATGGTGGGAGCTTTGTGTGTTGCTGACGTCGATGCGTAATATGAGGCACAGATAACATAATACTAAAGAATTCGAGGGAAATTATGCTGATATTCAGGTTTACTTTAACCTCTGTATTTATGAGGTAAAACAACCAGTTTCAAACAGAAGTACCTACGTATTTAAACTAAAGAAGTTCCCAGAATAGAGGAGAATTTTGAAGACGAAACATTAATATTAAAATAGATACACACCAATTCTATCGTGCATTTTCACTAAACATAAATCTGTAACTTAAATATACATTTAAGTTTCGTCATGGTTGTTTAAAAAAACTTAGTCTATTCAATATCATGCCGGCTTGCATCTGATCGTTGCGATGTGCGAAGGATATGTTACCTACTATCTCACGTCCCGCAACCGAAGACCCAAAGACGGCGTGCGTTTTAGTCGGTTTGAGTCCGATATAACCACTCTCACCTGCTTCAGTGGGGCATAATGGTACTATACTACTAATGAACACAAAGCACAAAAAAAATGCAATGCCGCCTCGGCCTGTTTCTACTAGGGTGACAGGCGGCCCCACCAATAATCCCCAGGCCCGTATTCCTGGAGGACGGAGCTCATTCTGCGACCTCTGACGCCCAAGTCACCTCCGCTCATCGCGGGCAGAAGTGTGTCCTCCGGTCCCGAACCGCGCCGTCTCCTTCTCAAGCATTACTTGCTCGCAGAAGGAGGCGGCGGCAGCCCAAGCGCTTGCACATCGTACCATCGCCGTGAGCAGGGTGTAGAGCGTGAGAACTCCCACACCTATGGCCGCCACTAGTACCCGTTACGGCGTCTCCCACGCTGGGTGCAGCCCCGAGTCCTCGCTCGCATCACAGTGATTGCACTCGGACGGTGGTTTCTTTTGGATTCGATAAACGTTCTATATTGTGGTCTATCGTCTACCTATCGTATCGGGACTCCTTTGTTGAACCTAGCCTCCCTTTTTGGGCCATTGTGCGTGTCGAGTTACTGGCTATAGCAGCCAGCCCAGCTCGGCCCAGAAACGCAGAATCTTACTGGGGACTTCACGGGCTTCGCGGAGCGACCTCACTGTGCCGAGGATTTGAGTTATTGATTGTTAGGGGGCTACTGCCTTGCATTCCAGTATTACGTGGGCGGCCGTTTCCTCGGCAACGAAGCAACCCATGCACAGGGGGTTGTCTGTTAGGCCGATAGTATATAGGTGTTTGTTGAGGTGGCAGTGGCCTGTTATTGTTCCTATAACAGTTATTAGACTTATTCTGTCTAAGTTTAGGAGACGTCTCGTGAGTCTATATTTTGGTATGATGTATGTCTGTCTGTACAGTAAGTTTTTATTTTTTCTTTCTCCTTTATAACCAACGATATTATTGTTTAAGAACTACCCAGTTCCCACAGTTAGACAGTTATTCGGCTTAGTAACTGTTTTAAGGCAACGTCATTATCCTTGAGCAATTACGATCCTAATATAAAAATGCATTTACGTGTTGCAACCATTATATTTACAGTTCAACTTAGTTTAACTCAAGGGTTCCTCCTCTCGGGTTCATATTATACCTAGATGATAAAGATACACATAGACGACTCCCAAACTGAAAATTCAAAATCACGTTACTACACAGTATGAAATAAAATCGCGTTCTCTGTCCCTATGTCCCTTTGTACGCTGAAATCTTTTAAACTACGCAACGGATTTTGATGCGGGTTTTTTAATAGATTGATTGGTTAAAGAGGAAGGTTTATATGTATATAACATCATGCTACGACCAACAGGTGCGGAGCAGGAATGAAAAATGTTGCAAAAGCGGGGTGACGCAGACGAAGTTGCGCGGGTCAGCTAGTTCAAAATAAAACCCGTATCGACATGTCTGGTCAGCGTGAACACAGTAGGCTAAAGCCTCCCAACATTGGGAGAGCTGTTCAACAGTGGACTATGATAGACTAATTGATTGATAGATCGACGGTTGACAGTGAATTATTATTCACGTTTCTGTATTTCCAGTACTATCCGTAACACACTCTCATATATTTTCTGTCAGTTTAATTCAAATTAGAATTCAATCTCAGTTGAAATCTTGAGTAGATCGTAAGCATACACAAAACATATCAGATGAACGTACCAACCACAGGCCAGTTCATCTCTATAATTATTTCCCACTAGTACCAACGAACAGAAGCTTGAACCAAACTTATAACCAAGTACAAATGGAGAGATAAGAAAGTACCCATCTATCTATTGAAGAAAAAAAAAATCTTATCCTGAATATATCTCTGTGCACAAAACATATTACTTTGAATACAATTAGTAGCAAATGGAACATTATATAAAATGTAATTGCAGAGAGTACATCGCTTGTTACACTTAAAAGATAGCATCACTCAGTGTCCGTGGCAGAGAAATTACTGTTAATGAAGATTTACGCTCTAGATGCTCATGTTATTAGACTTATTACATTACTGGAAAGCATCATTTTATGTGGTCTATCAACTAGGGAAAATTTCCATGCGTTTAGGCATTTCCGGCGTGTATATTTTCGGGCTAATGCTTGTAAACGAGCTAATATGCAATAAGTACGAGGTTTATACCGCTATTTGGATAAGCAAAAGCACGTTACTATTAACGTTAATAGTAACGTGCTTTGTTTGCTAAATAATAAAATAAAGTTCAGATAATACGCTATTAGCACGTGCTAATAGTGTATTATCCGAACTTTTTTTATTTCATTTAAGATTTAGGCACATACAAAACATACAACACATAATATATTGCATGTTGACAAATAAGTACATTGGAACTGCTTACCAAGATATCTCTTATAGCAGACTGGGCACTTCACCAATTGGGTGTTTTCAGAATCAAATGGTAAACTTCGATATAAGTATGTATTACTTACTATGAGTCTTTTTTTTCACCCGAGCGCTAATTCCGGTGGCATCTAACGCTTGCCTGTGGTCAGTTATTCTCATGGTTTAGTTCTAAAGGAGCTACGTTTGACACTCTCTATTCCTTTGAATAAAACACACGTCCTCTTTCGTCAATTTCGAACGTCAACCCTGAACATGTTGATGGGTTCCATACACCTATGACCCATATTCATCATCAACATCACCATCATCTACGCGTTTTATCTCGGTCGCATCCGAAAAAATAATAATATAAGAACTCTAATGTAACATTTCAAATCCTACTTCATAATTAGCCTCGCGGAATGCAAGCTTACTTCGGCACATCTAATATCATCCATCATCACATTTTAAGCTTTCAACACATTACCGATCGCATTTCCCGCCACATACCTTAAGTAATGGCGATGGCGACCGCCGCCCGGCGATAGTCGAAGATCACACAAGCGCGGGCGGACACCGCGCATTCTGCTCAGAGCATGGTCGCAACACAGATATAGCTATATTTTATATCTTTTTCCAAGCCTTTTCTCAACTCAGTTGAATTCAGCTTTCCTGTCAGACTGTGATATACATAGTTGAACTTCAAAATTTCGTCAAAGCGACGGCCATCTGACTTTCACAATCAATTACCTAGCGATATCAAAGTTTCGACTGCCATAAATGGGCGTATGGCAACAAAGTTCGACGTCATGACAGACAGATGTGCTGGTTAAGGAGTCGGCCTTACGATCGAGGGGTCCCGGGTACGAATCCTAGCCATCACACTACTGACCTGAAGCAACTCCTATTACAAGTCATTAAGCTTAGTTAGAGTGGTTAGAGGGAATATTAGTAATTATTTCGGTTGCTAATATTCTTTCAAAAACCAATGTTACGAGTAGATTGAACAATATTTGTGATATTCTTAATCATGCTCCAATTTTATTCAATCTCACTCTCAGTCAGTTTTATTTTGTCATCTCAATATTCATCCTAATTGTCAATGTAAACCTTCGAGACCCCGCAGGTGAAACCTGTTAGGTACTAAATATCGTGGAGAAGTACAAGTTCCATCAAGTGCCATCAATTCACTCTTTTCTTAGTAATACCATTTTGTTTTTTTTAATTGTAATGGATATATCCTGGCATTGTATAGCATGTTATAGCTTCGTGTGCTATACGCCTACAGGAAGCGGTCAAGCTGTCATCAAGACCGATATTGTTCGATTATTGCCTGCATTGTTGTGGAACTCGCAAAGAAGTCCATCATCTCTTTTTCCCGTACTCAGTGTAATAATGTCCTTGGGCTTATCATTTTAAGTAATTTTCTTGATAGTACCAAATTCTTAAAATTGTGAATTACTACTATTTTAGCACGTTTTCCTTATGGCAGAATAAACAATTCGCTATCGGCTTCTGTCAGTAACGAAAAGTGTAGACACTTCACGAGTTTCCTTTACTGTCAACTTTTCATGCAAATCCACAACTTTAATATATATTTCATTTTTATTTCAAATAATCATTAGGGTCAATATCAACAATACGTATTTTTTGTCAATTTTGGTGGCGGAATTTATTCTTTGGCTTTTGTAAAAAATAAGGACGCAGTTTAAAAATAGATAGTCAAAGTTAGAAGAATCTGTAAGAGGGCTGCAAATCTATCAATAACTTTATGAAATAATTCAGTTTTAAGTTCAGGTTGGCACCAAAATTGAGATTCGCCCACCAAACTTGAAAATCAGTGGAAGCAAAATTTAATTTCTTTCACAAACCTCAATCTCGCCAACTCAAACCCACAGATTCTTAGAAGTTTAGCAGTATGTAATTCAAAGGATAATAAAACTCCATTGTGAAAAAATATTTTTCATTGTATGTAATCACAAAAACCATAATTCTATTTATTGCAAACAAAATTAGGTAAAAACTAAGAAAACCAATATGATTAAATATAAAAATATTTTATATATTGGATTTTAACCCTTTAACTGGTAGAGGAAACTAGTCATGCGATTGAGATGAAACTCAGTTATGGGATGTAGGTCTTTATGTTTATATTAATTATGCCATAAAAAATAAAAATTAAGAAAAACTTGGAAAAATTATGATGAAAATTTTTAAAACAAGGAACAGCACACCAGGGCACTTCGCATTTGCCACATTATATGTTGGACCTTTTGTTTGTGGTCGCGCTGCTACAAAGTCGGCAGCGCCTATAGGTGTCTTTACCTTCTGGTAAGTGCTCACTAACATTAGCAAATCGGATATCTTCAGGAATTCCAAAAAGTTTCTTCTTGCGACAGACTGCCTCTACACTATAATTTTTTTTCTTTGCCAAAAATTTTGGAACAGATGAATATTTTCGTTTTCGAAATGTCAAGTTATTTACAAGTTCTCTGGCAAGCTTGAACATCTTTTGGCTCATAGGATTAAGCACTCTTGAATTTTTTGAGCACAATATATTGGAATTTGTTATTGCCACATCAAACAAGAAATAAAACAATCATTTCCACCATTTCCTGTTTTGATGAGTGACATGGATGGGTGGAGTCGATAGATTTGACCAGCAAGAAGCCGTGTAGCTTTTTGCAGGTGTAATCTATCGACTCCACCCACTCGCTTTGAGTATTCTAAAACTGAGCGTGGCCAGGAAAAGGATCTTTTACTACAATCCTTTTGTGTTCGGTGACAAATAGCCTCCTCTTTTAGGTGAAAGGCTGTACTCAAAATGGTCACTAATTTTATGTCCTTCCAGATGGCAAACCCCACATTGTTCCAAACTCAACTCAAGACATCTGGGATTTTTTTGAAATCTCTGAAGTGTCATAGTCTCAGCAATCTCAGGGACACATAATGCTGGATTACTAGACCAGTAGTCTTCAACTGATGGTAATTTGTGTATCCCCATTTGTTTAGCATTCCAAGTTAATCCTTCAGTTCATTTTTAGTAATTTCGGTATAGTTTCTTATCTTTGATTGTCTTGCAAACAAGTTCGTTTGAACTAGCAGGTTTTCAATAACTTCACTATCAAAAAATGATTCGAAAAATGCAATTGGTCTTGATCTACTTGGAAAATGAATCTGCGATTGAAGTTAGTTTTCATCAAAGGAAGGCACATTTACATCATTTATTTGTCCTTCTTCTTTTTCCAGTCTATTTCATCTTCACCAGAATCGGGTTCCTTCAAAAACAAAAGGCCCTACCTTTTGTTGGTGGTGGTGACACGAGATGTAGAATTAAGAGGTGCGGTAGTGACATGAGTTGTAGAATCAAGAGGTGGTGCGGTGGTGATACGAGATGTAGAAGCTAGAAGTTGGGCAATGGCAGCGCTAGATGTTGCAGCACAAAGTACTCTGACACTTCTTTCTCCTTCTATTTCATTTTCTTGACAATCTGTTGTATTATCAATATCCATGGTCCTGTTGTTGCTCTCTGTATCGGTTTTGTCTTCACTATCATATTCAACATCTTCTTCCTATTCATCCGTAGCTTGTTCGGGCCCATGCTTTCCACGTCTTCTCCTTCTAGTATATTTACTAACCATTGGTTCCAAAATAACGACACGATCTCATCATCGTGCATAGATACGACGTCGTTCATCGTCGGACGACACGATTGTGGTTGTTGGATAACACGCCCGTGTTTTCCAGCGATGAACGAGACGTTGTACCGTTGTACAATGATGAAGTCATGTCGTTATGTTGGAACCAGATCCTAACTGGTACATAATACAGTACATTTAAATATTTTAAATATTTTGGTGGCAAGTTTTCAATTTTGGTGGCGAAAAATGCCACCAAAACCATCAAAATTGAGCCACCAACATTGAAACCAGGCGTAAAATAAATCTCTAAAAATAGAGGGTTTAAGTTACAATTAAAATAATAACAATGATGTATGTGTAACCTAAATCACTACCTATAATGTGTACTTAACTGGTAAAACACTTTGTATTCAAGAGCAAATCGTTCCACCAAATATTGAACTATTCTTGTCCCTCTTCCCGCGTAAAATGTAACTTACCTTTTTGGCAGGAAATCACAATACTAAATACACAACTGTCACACGCAAGTGCGGGCGCACGATTGAGGGATGAGCAGTAAATAGGTCGCATCGATCTCACACGCACGTAACTTTGATTTATAGTTAATTGAAAAAGTGATACTAAAATTCAGATTTTTGCTTGGACAAACTTTGATTCGGGTATCCTGCGCTTTTAAATAATATTTTCTTATATGTTTAAATTGTTTTAAGATAATGTGTTTTGTACATATAGATACGAAATAATTTTTTTTATTAATCCTTTATGGTTTTGGTGTAGTGAATGCATTTATGTAAAAAAAGGGAAGTGGGACAAGCCACCAAACTTGAATTTTGAAGTGATTTTTTTTATTCCTTAATTACTATTATACATTTATAATAAAAAAATGTTGCCTCAAGTAGATCAAGTTACACAGTTCACATAAAAAAAATAAAAAGGTAAATTCTGTCATTTTACACCGCGATTCCCAGTGAAGACATATAATATTTGCCGTTGGGATATTCACCCATTACCAATAATGTGTATTCTGTGAGGTCGACCATGGTTTATTATTACATTATTCATCAAATTTCCTGTCAAAATTTACAGTTTTTATTCTCTGTCTCTTATTAGAAATATAACTAACGACGCGAGTGGAGCCATTTTAAAATATAACACGAAACGTGACAGATTTCAGTTAAAACTTAATAGATGTCGAAACAATTGTATAAAATGTTATTCTAAATACTTCGAAATTAACATCGTATCATCTCGATTCGCGACGAATCGATCTATCTAAGTATTCGATTCTGAATCGATTCGTTGAGGAGTCGAGTCGACGCATCATCTCTAGTTCACTGACCCCACTGAATGAATACCTAATACTATACATTTTGCCGCCAGCAAATTTTGTGGCCACCGGACAAGTAAATATTTTTATATGACACGAGGATAATGGTGTAATTTCATTTTAAATTGCAATAGTTTGGTCTTCTATACTGTACTTAAATATTAATTTGACATTAAATTTGTTAGCGGTAATAGAATTTTATTGTTTAGTTTGTTTATCGGCTAGTAGTTTTTGTCATTTTCTACCATAGAGTTATTATTACTACTTAGTAATATAACTAAATGTTTTATACCCGTATACCGTACCGTATAGATATAGGCACGTATTGAGGATCACAAAAAGCGCTCTATACGCGCGTTTTTGGCCATTTTCTTTATACCACATAGGTGGCAGTCATCATAGATTTTTATTCTCTTTCGACATAGGTCCAAGGACCGCACCAATAGGTATAACACCTCCCTCCGTGTTATACAGGTTACTGATTTAAACTTATTATTACACTTAGCTCAACATTTTGGATGCTTATTAACACGCACATGGTCACCCAACCGCGAAGTTCCAAATGAAGTCTAAAAATTGTGTGAATAACTTAACACGTTCGCTGCGTTAGGAGGTCTAAAGACCCCTTGCGTGTACTTTCGCTCGGTGCGCGGAAAAATACAGTGATCTCCGTCTAGTGCGAAGGTCGTAGCTAGTAGGTTTCTAAATATAAAAAAGAGATAAATATATGATTGTGTTGTTCTATTCATTTGTAACTAGAATTAGTCAAAAAATACGTGAGAGGTCTAAAGACCCCTTATCGCACTACAAGGGAAATATCGTCTTAGGGTGCGGATAAGAGGCCTATAGACCTCTTAAAACGTAGTAGGTTATTCGACCTCTTCCCGCACCTGTTATTATCTAAGATCTGATGACCTATGACTAGTGTTGCACTTATTTCCCGTATCAATTGACGTTGCAGAGTGTATTAGTGGAGTGTGATTATTACGATTGATAGTGGGAAATGTCTCGTGGAAATAAACGATGTCGGAAAATGCTTGAATTAGCAATAAATCAAGATTCAAATGAGGACCCTTCTATTCCTAAATATCGCCAAATGTATAAAAAAATAAATACTGTGAGAAAGAAATCTAGTCAAATAGAAATTTTACTAGATTCTGTTTTCATATGTTACAAAATGTATAAATAGCGACAACACCATGTACAAATATTAATCATCAGCTGGATGTTAGTAAAACCTGGTCTCCCTTTAACGAGTTTAGCCGTAATAGAGACACAAATATCTCATCGACTATAAGCAAGCAAGACTTTGAAATACTTATTAAATTTCTTAAAAATAATGATATGTTTTATTTCATCTATGTGCACATCACTAGTTATAACATGTTTTAAACATATCATTCAGTGCGGTGGGTGGCTGATGTGCCTCCTAAACATTTTCTCATTTTCAGGACATCCCCGACCACATACCTTCAGGCGAACGTAAGAATAAGCAGAATAGCTCTTTACCTATCAGACAGACCATTATTTTTAGATTTTTTATGATTTATCACATGGTAAATGACATTTAAATCATCTAAGTCGGTAAGGGGTCTAAAGACCTTAATCGCACCAGTAAAACGTTACATTTAAGGCTTATAGGCCTCCCATCGCACTGTGGAAAAATTCGTTTAATTCGGCTTCGCAGCGAACGTGTTAATATGAAGAATAAAAATAAATACCTGATATGAAACGTAGAAAGCGTATAAAGGTTAATAGAACTTAACTGATTATGAATATCATGATATCAGCACAATATCAGTAAGGTCTACTTAATTTTGACGATTGCATGTAGTCATCATTAATATTAAAGTAAAATGTTTGTGCCACTTGAGGAACTGCACAAGTTTTATCTTCGTGCAAATAACGTACTACGTTTCGTGCAAAAAATAAATAGATGTTACTATTTGCACCAGACAGTATGTATGCAGTGAAAATTATTATTATTTAAGTAACTATCAAATGTATAAATAAATCCGCGGTGGCTTCGTGGTATGGGACCAAAACATAAACTGGCGAAATGTGGGTGCTAGCACCTCTGCCTATCCCTTCGGGGATATAGGCGCGAGTTTTTGTTGTTGTTTATATTTATGTAAGTATAAAATGTGTAATATGAAAATAGAAGAAGCGAAAGGCGTAGTTTCTTTTGTTATCTGATGGCAAAGGCCCAGGCCCTACCACCAGTTCAGTCCAGTAAAACAGGTCAAAATAACTTTGTAATCCCATATATCATTAATATAATATATAGCATATGTACATACATATATTATATATGTGTTATATAGCATTACAAAGTTACATTTGCAGTTAGTGGTGTCATGCTACCAACTGTTCAACAGCCGTTAAATACTTAATAGGAATAAGCAAAAGTTCAGTTTACCATCAGTAAACTCGGACTGACGTGCCCTAAATGAGGAAAAGTTTACAAAACTATGTTTTGGGTTATATGGGTATTTTGTGGTGCCAAAGTGCAGAATATGTTACCATCTCACCTCAACCGAAGACCCGAAGACGGGGAGCGTTTTAGTCGCTTTAAACACAGATAAATAAATCGTTACTACGCTTTATGTCCGACATAACCACTCTCACCGGCGCCGGTGAGTGTCTATGGGGATTTGATCATGAAAAAAAAGCAAAAACAAGTGCAGACATGTCCAGCAGTATTTTTTAATTAATTAGTGAGGTTTTATGACCTCTAAACTTTGGGGCGGAAATGTTTAAGTTCAATTACTTTGAAGGTTAATTCGTAAACGTTGTAGTTGTAAATTTTATATAAATTTTGATGAGTTTTGATTGACAGGATGCGTTTCAGTTTAGTAATGTTATCTCTTCACGGGGTTAACGGTCTCTCCGTAACGGTAGGTGTACCGGTAGCCATTTTGATATTTTCAACTGTAAAATTTTAAGGGCCAGTGTGATTTTTGAATTTGGAATTCTCGATTTTGTGGGGCGATTGGAAATAAATTTTATTGTTAATGAAACTTTGAGGCATATGCTAACTTTTTCAAATTGATTTAAAATTAGAAAAAGCGAATGTCCAGACGTTACGCGTTGCCTTAACGTTGACAAGAAGAGTTAGTTGTAAAATCGTCCATTGTTTCCGATAGCGGCTAGGTTCGTAAGTTCAGTAGCTCCAACGTCACCCCGTAAGACGTCCTTAAAGGAAAATTTCGAACGTATTAGTACGTCTAATACCTACATTCGAAATTTTGACAATATATTAGACGTGGTCCGTTAGCTCAGTGGTTACCAATTGGATTGGAGGTCGATGGGGGAGACCTATGTTCAGTAGTGGACCTCCTATGGCTGCATAATGTTGATGATGAACCAAACGAGCGCAGCAGTAAGTACCTAATCAAGTATATATGTCAACAAATTCGGCAGATTTCCATACCTTATTTGAAAAAACGGAGAAATATATGTCAAGATGTAATACGAGATCAAATAAAGTCACAGGCGAAAACCGGGAGAGTCAGAGTCATTAATAAAATATAGGTAATAAATAAAATCAACATAAAATTGGACATGTCTGAGAAAGCGTACAGTGTCGTTAATACAGCGGAACGTGTCAATATCGCGCTAATATCGTTGCTAGAGACGTCCAACGAAATGAGTTCGATCTAAATTGACTCACGCGCACCGTGGGACACCGCGACCGCGCGTAATTTAGTTCCATACGTTTGAAAGTCTGTGAGAACTAACTAGAGCATCCTGTAATGGTTTTGAAATAAGAAAGTGTATATCTGTGTGATGTAGGATGGTATGTTTATTGATCACTAGCTGAACTAAGCCTGCGGCTTCACCTGTGTGGGATTTTGATCCAATTCACACCTAATAATATCCGTAATCCCTAATAGTCCGGGATAAATAGTCTATGTTTATTTCATATCTGTTTAGCGGTTAAAACGGCATTGAGTAAGAAACATACAAACATCTTAATATACTTCCACATTGTTAATATTATGTATTAGTGGGACTATTGATACCTGGCTTAGCCTGTGTGGATAGCCATTACCGCGAGCTAATATAGCCTATGTGATATCCCAAGCTCTAATCTACCTCCAAAATTTATCAGGTTACCTTCAAAAATAGAACTTTCATATAAAATTTCATACCCTATTTGAACCGTTCTAACTTATTTTGTTTCCCGCGATAAGAGGTAACCTTCGCAAATTTTAATCTATCTCTGTACAAAATTTCATTATGATAGGTTCAGTGATTTAGACAGATGAGCTTTTCTAAACATTAGTATGGAACACGGATATCACAACTGCCGGATTATTTTATTTATTTTTATTCTTTATTGTACACACCAGCATTGCTGGGTCGGTAGCAGGTTGTAAAACGTCTATAGTCCTCGGTAACCACTTGCCATCAGGTGCGCCGCGTGCTGGTCCACCATAAGTGGAGCCCCAGAACATACTATTATTTCAAAAATTTCATATAACTTTCAAGTTCAAAAGTAATTAACTATAGAGAGCTGCAACGATGCATAAACTAGAATACCTAATTATCTGGCCGGGTCTGGCTATTCTTGGCGGACAAAATATGGCTCTGTCACCTATAACCAATTTATATGTCCATAACGTATCTTATTAAATTATAATTTAAATTGAATCTATTTATTTCTCAATGCAATAAAATAAATGCAAAACGCGGTTATATTTTGATAGGCGACCCACGGAATCTTATTATTCTGTCGATAATTATCTATTAAAAATGCATTTCAATTAAATTATTTCGTGGGATCTCGTCTTACGATGCTAACACACCATATTACTTCTAAATTCTATTTAAATCTGACCGTTATGTACCGATGTTACTTCACCCATTCTTTAATCATAATGATATCTTTTTTACATTCATATTATAATTACATATATTAGAACACAGTAGTAGGTAATTGTAGGAAGAGAGTAATTTAGTATTTATCTTGTAAGTAGCGTCTGAATTGACGCCTGTGCCAACGGGTTTATATGAAATAGGTTGACGCCTCTACTTGTGTTATTTTGTTCGATGCCGTGAGCTAGAAGTGTAATGAATATACCCATAACAAGTACCAGTAACATAATATGGATTCAAAAAATCATATTATGTTACTGATGGCTCTCGTAACATGTTACTGAATAACAACGAAATAACAATTAAGCCGTAGGTAGCTATACCCGCACGTTCCGACTAACTTGTCTATGTTTTGATACGTAACGTATAACTAGTTACGGAGAACATCTTGTTCAAAGAATATCTATGATCCATGTCTACTACATTGTTATTAGTAACATGCAATAACAAGATAACACTCTCGCATTGAGGTTTATTTTTGTGTGAGTTGCAACAGTGTTGCGGGAGGCAAGCAAAAGGTTGCCGTTCCATTCGATTCACTGGGCGAGAACGGGATAGAAGTATTGATATTTAAGTATGTGTAAGCAAGTTAAGTACTGTTTTGGCAGAGGAGTCGAATTGTTTGCTTTACATTGCTCTCTTTGTATGAACACTATGCACTTCGATTGTAGAACTGTTCAATGAAAAACAATACGGTGTATGCGTAAATCTTGTAACATCTAAACAGAAACTGACCAAAACCAGTTTAAGTTGGACTGCTCCGCGCGCGTCGCGCTAAGCTCGCGCCTTAAGTTTATTGTATATTGTATATTTAAGATTTTTTTGTTTTTTTTTTGTGATATGTAAATAGTACTTAGTGGTGTAAGTGCAAATAGTCTTTAGTGTAAGTGTAAATATGTACTTAAATGTAAATATGTACCTAAATACTTGAATTTATAAATCATTATGTACATAATATTTAATTCATAAAAATAAAATAAAAAAAAGTCTATAAAAAAATAATAATATTTATATTTAATAATCGTATGCGTAACCTCGGCTGATAAATATTAAAAGCAGAATAAAATTATGGGTATTATATTGTTACAACGTATTCGCTATAACAAGAAGTACGTATCGAACATAGAACGATCTACATTTGTAGTAACTAATTAGCATTCCTCTCGGTTGTTATTTCGTTGTTACTGGGTAACATAATACGGTAACATAATATCATCAAAGTAATATATTCAATAACATGAATATGAAAATCGTAACCTAATATACCATCTCTACCGTGAGCCACAATGTGGATTAGACATAGACATTCCATCAGCAATTGGCTAAGCTTTTCATGATAGGGTTGCCCATCGAAAATATTATCCTCGTTAATATTTTTGAATTGAGCCTTGGAGTTTTGTTTAATATTGACCGTCTTATAGTACAAACTACGGAATCATTAATTCTTAAGTGTATTTGCGCATAGGTGCAGAAAGTCGGCAAAATAGGGTATTTTATAAAAACTTAAACTTTTAAATAACTTTCTTAGAATACACTGACATACGTCTGAAATATTCAAGCTTGTTCGATCTCTGATACGTCGTAAGTACTTTTTATCTATCGCAATATATCACTTTATTATACACTTTTTATCTATCTCTTGGTTATGTTTTCGTTTTGCAGTACGTATGATTGAGGCTAATGTGGTACTAAAGGTATTATGGATGTACACGACCAAACAAATCAATTTTAATAGTAATGCCACGTATTTTTAACGGTCATATGTGTGAGTTTGGTGACATTGGTTTCCCTACGAATCTCTGGTAACACATTTCTACATTTTTTTCCTATTCTGTGGTAGAAACGACGGTTCTAAATCACAAGTGAGATTCACTATAGTCCATTTGTTTAGGTACTTAAAAAATGTAAACAATCTTGGAATGTCTTTTAAATAAGTTTTGTTCAAAAACTCAGTATAAAAATACTTTTCTGCTCAGAAACGTACTTTAATAAGATAAAGACTAAATATCGGTATCGAACCACCAGTTATTAGTCAGTTAGTTTGCTTAGTTTATTTGTTTAACGTGTGTTTTTATAAAAAGTTGCCACAACATTTTTTTCCTTTTTTAAATTACCTAACCAAATGGAGTATAAGTATAGAGAGAGTTGTAGATATTGATTATATATTACCATGTCCAACAAAAGAGATTCTCAAACATTTTCTGATAAGTATTCCACCTATCCCGAAGTATTACAATACTGACATCCCTATTCAGTTCAACCGTACTGAATACGCTCGGCATTGCGTAAATGACATTCCTTCGTATCTGTGGAGGTGTTTTTTGGAGACGCCGCGCCGGTGAGCGGAACGGATCACTGGTATTCCCATCTGGAGCATTGCTGTGAAGAAACTAATGAACTATTCTGTAGGAATCTGAGGGATATTTCTATGATTACATGACTTGTTTTGGACTTAGCGTTACTATGCTTACATCGATACGTCTCCAAGACGTTAATTCGTAGGGCTTAGCACGCAATTAATTCTTGCGATTTACACCGTCTAGCAAGGAAGTGGACCAAAATTTTTTTTTTCAACTTTATACTTGTATAGCTGCAATATTTTCGGTTAGGAATTTGTTTTCGACATACTTATTTTTTTACAAAGGGCCCGATTGGCGGTAACAGGCTCGCCCTTATGTGGGACCGAAAATCATACTTGGCGAAATGTGGGTGTTTAATACACCCCTTCGGGATTTACGAGCGCGAGCATATATGTTTGTATGTCATAATTTCTTGATGATATTGTAGAAGCGTATACACTTTCTCTGTAATAAAATAACTAGATTGTGAAGTCGATTACCGACACCGTTCTGTGATACGTTTAATTACTTATTTAAAATTGTACAACACTAAACGTATTCATGTTAAATCAGATTGAGTCATTAACATGGAGAAATAATAAACAGTAAATCAAACTTATAAGTAATAAACCCCAATACATGCGATAGAAGTAGTTTAATTGTAATAGTTATATACACTAATATTATAAAGAGGAAAATTTTGTATTTTTATGTGTGTGGATGTTGGTAATGAATAAACTGTGGCGGTGAGTAGGGTAGCCAGAGCTCAGCTGGCAACATTTTGTGTTAATTGTCAGTGGGAAGACCGAGAAACTCATCTTTGTCTTCTGCACAGACAGCACAGAGACTCTCTTAACCTTCTCCCTTCCTCTTCCCTCTTCCCCCCTCTGCGTTATATGGTGGGTAGCACGAATGTGTTGCAAACGTCTAGGCCGCGTTAACCACTTTCCATCAGGTGGGCCGCGTGCTTGTCTGCCACTCAAAAAACTCAAAAATTACTGTAGGGACTTTGTAATCTACGGATGCTAGTTAGCCTGAAATAAAATTCTACATACATTAAACCGACTTCGAAAAACGAGGTTCTGAATTCGCGGTAACATTGTTACGTTTACGAAAATTCTAATTCCATTTAAGATTGAGCTCCCTCGGCGCGATCTAAGCAAAATGTCTTCCGTTCACCTCGGAATCACTGCAGTCCGTGGGAACGGACGACATCGCCTTTCTGGCAATTAATCCCAACCGTTTCAACCTGTTTACTTTTATTTCGACGCTGATGCATTCTTAGGGTTGACAGTAGTTTTATTTGTGAGGCAAAATATTTATAATAATTGGATTAGCTAGCTTCATTGGTCAGATGTAATTAACTTCATGAAGATGACTTTGATACGGTCCTAAATATCATGTTTTTTATATTTCAAAAAGTACACGAGCCTCCTGAATTAAAGTGGTTACCGTGGCCTATATATGGACGTTGGCGACACAAGGGTCTTGCCACTCGTGCTTACAACCCTATAGAAACTTACTAATACTCTTCTGAAAATGGAGTTAGGAAGGTTAAGAGAGCTTTTGTGCCACCATTGCACGACTAGAGCAATGCAGATAGCCATATTTATACTGAGCGGAATCGAACCCGTGCTTCCTGCGTGACTCATTACTTAAGTATTAAGTAACTAAGTGCGATTGCCGCTGGAGCAAACGAGTCCTTGAGTGGAGACTGCGAGAAGTCAAACGGAAAGTGGGACTCCCCTTAGACAGATAGACTGATGACCTGAAACGGTGGCTGGGACAGACTGGATGCGGAGGGCGGAGAATGGGGGACAGTGGCGCACATTAAGAGAGGCCTATGTCCAGCAGTGGACTGCGATAGACTAATTGATTGAATGATTGAAGTAAGATTTATTGTAGTTACTATAGAAATACCAGACAAAATGTTATAATATAAAATCATACTTCGTCAACAGCCCTAAATCTAAATTGCGCAAGTTGATCCATTAAACACGTGACAGAGTTGAATGGCGCGAAACAAGGATCTTTACTTGCTACGTACTCAGAACAAGTGTAATTACTGTGTGATATCACTCTTATTTTGACATACCTACTGACGTAGATCTGCTGGGATGATGATGTTACTATTGTAATAAAAATTTAGTAAGCAATTATTAAAAATATTAGTAAATAATTCCTTACCAGCTCAACTCCTAAACACCTTCATCTTACAGTCCCGGGTTCTTTAGTGGGGGGTGAAAAAACATCTGGTGAGGCCGTCTAGCTGAGCGCCACTATTTCAAAGTGTTTGTAATGGTGTCCTCTTTGATGAGACCTACTGCTCACCATCAGACAAGATGAAGTCAAATTGACGTGTTCTAGATAAAAAAAAACAAATTAATCTTACTAAGTAATTACATTTTAAGAATCATATTGCATAAACAACTCTGTGAAATTAAAAAATCGCGTAAGTCAATTAATTAAGTTGAAACCAGAACAGAACCATATATCTACTAACAAACACGTGTAGTTAAAATGGAATTAACATTGTACCTAATTATAACAGAAGTCATTCGAACTTCTGAGTACCTGCTTCTACTTTTATGGCTGTTTTTATGTCAGATATTTATTTATTTTTATAGAGGAGGCTTAACATAGCAACGGGCCTTTTATTCACATGCTTCTATTAAATATACATTAATGGCAGCCACACAAGTTACAAATATGCTTGCGCAAATTTAGGTGCACAAATATATTGGACCGTGTATTCGAAGATACAACATACAACATTATTTCCCGCCGGGGTAGGTTTACCCTGTAATTCTGTTTTCTTTTTCTTCACTGTCAAAGACTTCATTGCAAGCTCGCGGGTTTCGAGTATTTGTTGGAAGATAGGTGTACAAATTTCATTAAAGTATATTTGCACAAGTCTAAGCTTGCCAAATCATATATGAACATGTATGGTTATCATTAGACTTACAATTCTAGTATCTAAATTCTTACATACGACGCCTATATTCCAATTTCAGAGGTGTATGTGCACAAATGTATCCACATTGACATTTTACCAGCTACAGTTTTTGGTACTACGTAGTAGGGCTATGAATGAAAAAAATAACTTTAATTTGAATTAAGAACCAGGTGAAACTGCTGATACAAAGCATTTTTAAATGGATAATGACCCCGTGGTCTTATCCTCTATTTATGTTTTTTTAAAATATGTGCCTATGTTTTTCATTTTAAACTATAACTCAAAATCAAAAAAATCATTTCATTTATTCTGCATAGACCAGTAAACGGCACTTACAAAACGTCAATATAAACAATATTTTATCAAATGCAAATGGACCACCGCACCGGTTCGAAACGCGGCCCCGACCTGAGAAGACTCCGGCAAGAAACTCAGCGGGCTTTTCTTTTTTTTTGGTCTATTTACAATAGTTTACTTAGTCTAGATACAAAATTTAGCTGAGTAGCAAGTGGAGTGAACAGCTCATTTCCAGGCTTGTTTATCATCCAAATAATCCTGGATTTTATAGTAAGCTTTTTGACATAACTATTTTTTACTAAATTTTTAAACTTATTGATGGGCAAATCTCTAATTTCATAGGGGAGCTTATTAAAAAAGCGTATACAATTGAAAAGAATTTGAAATTTTGTGGAGTCTACTATCACAGACAACGAGATTATTTTTGTGTCTGGTATTTAGGTTATGCCTATCACAAACTCTTGGAAAGTTTGTAATATTTTTTCTAACATACATCAAGTTTTCGAATATATATTGTGAGATTACGGTAAGAATGTTTATTTCCTTAAACTTATCTCTTAGGGAGACTCTTGGGCCCAAATTATAAATGGTTCGCACAGCCCGTTTTTGAAGAACGAATATTGCATACTATAACTAGGTATCATTATTTAGAACTAGCCACCCGCGTTCACACGCTAGTAGGCTAGTTCTAATCTGATCTAATTCTGATCCCTTTCGTGCTGCTCCATAAAAACCTTCCAAAGAGTTCAAGGAACAAAATAAAAAACAGAATTACCTACTCGAATCGCCCAAGCCGTGTTCGAGTTTTTCGCTTAATATTTCGCAATTCATTTTTATTTATACGTGTATAGATTAGGTAAATCCAAATTCGACCTTTTGTTTCGTCGTGAAGAAATAACTACCACACTAACTCTAAAGTCAGACACATACAAAATTGAGCATATAAAATATTTTATATTACCATTAAAGAGTAATTGTTAACTAGAACGGCTAGAATATTCAAATCTTTACAAAACACCGTAATCGTGATCCAGTGGTCCAAGCTTCAGGCGCGGTGCATCGACCGCACGATTTATCTTTTACGCCACATTTTGACGGGTACAGACTTTCGGCACGGATTGAAATTTTGATCAGTTTCTGAACTCGTGACGCTTTTTTTGTTCTCAATACTTGTGAACTTTTTACTCAGTACTAATTGTTGAAAGTAGCGGTTAAGTATTCGGGTCACTTGACTCTCGATTCAGTTTAAGTTGAGCGCAACATTATGAATGTATTCAGCGGGTATTGGTTTATGCTACGCGGTTTATTGATCTTGGTATGTTATGGTATAGCGGGCTGTTTTCCACAATTCTACGTCATGGTGTGGTTTTACGCGGGAGTGGGTAATTTATTCAATCTATTTCAACTCGTCGAAAAATGCCAGCAAGCTGTACATGCTGCTGGGGATTTATCGGAAAGTACCAGGGTTTTTGAAATTCTTAGCCCTGTATGTGGCGGTCACGGATCACTGTAGACATGTGCCACTTTTTTTTTACTTTCTCATATAGGCTCTGCAGAAAGGGCTGTCGGAGATATCTAAAACGAAAAGGTTTTTAGTAAAAGAATAATGCTCTGTAATGGCAGCTGTCGCTATGTCAGATGGCAGTCGCTTCACGGAAAATATCGAAGTTCAGCTGCATCACAGTTAGACTGGAAAGCCGACCCCAACTGAGTTGGGAAAAAGGTTCAGGGAATGATGAATGGCAGCTGTCGCTATATGTAGTTGTCGCTTGGGCAATTGTCAGAGACGCCTAGAGTCAGCACAGAGAGTGTTTCCCTGGCTTGCCTGCACCCTATTACCTACTGGATTTGTCCTTTGTTCGTTTATTCACTACGTGTGTAAGTATGCGAACGGGGTTAGTATTATGGACTCAAGCCCCATTGGTTCCTAGACTCAACCTAGTTCTTTAGTTGTGTAGTTAATGAGTTCTGTAGTTTATTACAAAAATGTTAACCTTTGAACACAATACATGATAATTAACTTACAGAGTATTATATGAAAGAAATTGTTTTATATCGTTTAGTTTTAACAATTGTTTACTCGACGGTGGCAGGGTAATAGGGTCAAGGCCTCCGTTAGCAACATCTCATATATTTACTTAGAAACGTAAAATTCTTGTTTTAAATTTCATGTCTAATTTGTAATGACTTTGGGAACCATAGAATGCTCTCCAAATGGAATCCTGACATACCAGATTTTTGGATGGGGTTTTAAGGCATGTTACTAAGCGTATTTCCTTGTAACACGAAATGCAAAGCTGTTATAATGCCGGAATAATTCAGCTTGAAGTCATTTGAGCCGTACAGATCTCAAACGGCTGTGCAACTCATGAATTACACGGTTCGATTGACGGTAAGCTGTTCTTCTTCTTATCGTCTTTCGGGGTGCGTGCTCGGAAGCTGTCGCGGATACCTGTTGGATCCTTTATGTTCATCCGAAGCAGGTACTTTTGACTACCTACCTACCAAGCTCTCTCTGTTAATTGCAGGTGTATGTAACCATCTATTTTGGGGTAGACTTTCTCGAGAAGATCCATTTATTATATTCCTAGTGCGCAACACTCGCACAGTATATGTTTCATTGTATCATCCACCATCATACCATCGTTGTATACTTACACATTAGTGTTTCAGGACAGCAACGCTACTTACGGATTGAGATTGATTATCTTCTTGCTCAGCCTACGGTAAGGTTATTACCTATTACATAAGTGATGCACGTGTATTGTTTACAGGTAATAAGTTAGAATAAGTTATCGGGAGGCGAAAGAGAGAAGAAAAGACCATGAAGTAAGAAAGAGACGCGCGGTCTCTGGTACTCTCTTACCCGAAGGAAAACCAGTACCTACTTTGATAATTCAAGTTAGTATTAAGTAAGTAATACAAGAGAGTATTAACCTAACAAAAGATGCTCTCGACAGGTTGCAGCGACGTGCGGTCCGCATTATTGGGAGTCCTGAGGTCACAAATACCCTCGAGCCTTTGCAGATGCGTAGAGATGTTGCGTCCCTGGCAGTATTTTAACGTCTCTACCATGGTGAATGTTCTGATGAGCTCTTCCAATTAATCCCACCCTCCCCTTTCCTACACAGGACAACACGTGCAGGGCTTAGATGTCACTCGCATACGGTACAGAATATTCCATCAAGAACCAAGCGTTTCGGTGAGTCTTTTCTTTGTCGCACCAATAAGTCCTGGAATTCCTTGCCGGCGCACGTGTTTCCTTCTTCCTACAGTCCCGGGTCCTTTAAGCGGGCGTGAAAAAGCACCTGATGAGGCCGTCAAGCTGAGCGCCATCATTGTAGCACTGAACATGTTTGCAATGGTGACCCTCTTTCATGAGACTTTGCCTTCAGCTTAACATCAGGCGAGGTGAAGTCAAATTGACGTGCCATAAATAAAAAAAAGTAAGTTTTTCCTCACCTGCGTGCATTCCATAGAGACAAATGACACAGCATACTTCACCTGCATTAGTTAGTTAGTTAGTTATCTGCTGCGTAAAAATCTTTAAGCAGCAAAATCAAACCGTCCTAGAATTACTGAATTTGATGAAACTCACATACGATCAAAACAATATTTCAACAATCATGCTTCGAAATTCACAAAATCGTAATGACAATGAGTTCGTTCACCTTCAAACCACGTGAGAATTCTAGAAAGCCTGTTGAAAATGGTTACAATGCAGACAAAATGATTACAGATACAATACTAAAGACATAATATCGCGGTCCATTAGAAATTGTTGGCCATTCCTATTTATATCTGTCAATCATTCCACTTCCACTCAACACAATGAAATTATCAACGTGTGCATTAAGGTCGTGCCACACAACGTGAATTAGTTGCGACTGTTTTGATTCGATGACAGATCGCTTGAATACTTCTTGGTGAGGTTGGACTTTATAGCGTTTCACTGGTCAACGGATTCAGTCTTGGTGGTTGAGTTGACATTTAGAAAAAACTATATACTTTTTTATACCACTTATGTGGCAGACAAGCACACGGCTCACCTGATGGAAAGTGGTAACCGTGGCCTGTGGACGTTTATAACACCAGGGATGTCACATTCGTATTGCCGACCATTATAGAGATAGTGGGAAAGGGGAGCGCATCGAGACTTTCGTGAATGTGAATTCATACGTGTTTATGAGATAATTCGAGTACGTTGAAGGATCCGACTTGTGAGTCACCTCCGTTGCACCACACGCTGTTCGGGGATCTTGCGGACCAGGGAGAAAAATCTTTTAATCAGAACCAGTGTGTAGTAAGAGAGGATTATTCTTCAACCGAAAATAAACATATAGGGGTGTGAAAATCTTGCAATATATTAACAAACTCTGAATTTGCAGTCGCTTCGTTTTGCATACCGTAAGATGGTGGAACTAATTACCTTAAAAACTTTTATAAGACCTCAACGAACACAGACCTTCACATACACGCCAAACTTATAACAGCACATCGTTTTTACGCCGATTTATTATGCTTACAAAAGATAAGGGGTTCTTCAATTAGAAGATAACTTAGGGACGTGAGCGCGAGTGTGACGCCAGTGGTCTTGGACTCGTCTCTAGGCCGCGGTAACTACTTTCCATCCAGTTGGCCGTGTGCTTGTCTACCGCCCAACTGGTATAAAAAACTAGTTACTTGCTGTAAACTTTCCTCAATTGTAATATAAAATAAAATATTTATTTAGTAATATCAGGGACATTAAAACAACATCAATTCCAGCAACGATTGCACAGGACCTATAAGTCAAAACCTGAACAATATCGTTACAAAATCGTGCAGCTAATTGTCTGCAGGTTGCATCACCATCGAGTTCATTCACACGGGCTTGTTAGAAATTGTTCATTTCGCGTTGATTCGGCACAACGACGTCGCGCCGGATTGTTTCACGAAACGCGATGTGTCACGACAGCTTCAAGCGGTATCAAGGCAATTGGTACATTGCCTTAACACGAAATACTATCGTATTCATAATGTAAAGGTATCGACAGAACGGAGCATTGCGATTGGCGGACTACACACGCACACAGGTTCACAAGAGGCAGACTGCCAATCACAATGCTCCGTTCTCTCAAAACTTTTAACATTATGAATTCGATAGGAGTTCATGCTAGTGCTACTGGATTCGACTACTTACGTGCAGCATAACTTCGCGTGTTTTTGTACTTTGAACGTTAACTTAATCCTGTGCAGGTCGTAGATCTTCAAAGTAACCTTAGGGGTTAATTTATTCAGTTACTGAATATAAAAAAATAAATGAAAAGTTTAAAATCCGGAATAAAAATACTTCAAAAATGTAAAAAGAACAAATAATTCAAGCGTTGTCTTGTCGGGGGTCCTTGGACCTTTCCGAAAACATGCAGAATTCTTCACCAGTAAGACGTCTCCCGCACGTCAACGCTTGAATAATATATGTTTACTTTTTTGAGGTTTTTTTTATTTTATTGCTTTATACTAGTATAAAAACCATTTGATGCACATAATAGAGTTTTGAAAAAAAATGTTAGCCGCCATTTTCTGGTGGCGGCCATCTTTAATCGATTCTCATCAAACTGAAGATTACTCCCGACTCACTTTCAGACAAAGAAAACTACATCGAAATCGGTTCAACCGTTCGGGAGTTACGATGCCATAGACAGACATACACGCATACACGTCGAGGGGTAAAATTGTCTTAAAAGTATATGTGGAGACTAATTGAATCGGTTCTGTGAATCATTATCTTTCAAACATTGTTTCCAGTTGCATACGAGACTTTCATCACGAGGGTGAGTCCGCTTGCTCACTCACCCTCCTCCTTTCGTTTGACTTATACGACTAATCATGAATGGTAGCAACTGCCGTTTAACCTCTCCGAGAGGAATACTTGCGCCAATCTCAACTGTTAATATCATAATAACCATTGAATGTTAAACATTTTTCAAAGTAGATTATACGCAAGGAAATAAACACAGATAATAACTAGTAAAAACATAATTAAAGTTTTCAAAGTATAACCACTATTAATAATTAATACTTTAATATTTTTTGTTTAATGGCAACAACTGTAGATGATTGCCATTTTAAAATAATACAGGATGAGTTTGATTTTCGAATTCGGCACCGCAGCTATATAGACTGTATTCATAAGTTCAATTTCTAAATGTTATTAGGTATTGGCAGAGTCCTGGCCTGCCGGGGTGTGAGGGATATATGTAGGGTACTATCCTTTTTTCGTTTTTTCTTAGTGCTAGGTTTCTAAACTTACAGCCCGATTAGCAAGTAATCGAGTTCATTTCATAGCTTGAGCGTACGCAGGATGAAGTTCCTGTCATACCGCACTGCGCCCATCATTTCCGGTCGTAATATGTGGGGATGAACTCTCTGCCTGTGGCGAGCGGTTCGCCAATAGAAAACGTTCTGATTTGAATAAAGTGATGATCTGAATGAAGTATACTCATATATTGAACTCGGACTCTTTTCGAGACTGTCCACTTTAAATTCCCCCTGTATATATCACAAATATAACTCTTAAATTACTCTTGTTTACCACTATTTGTGGTAAATTAGAGCATAACGACAGAACTATATTTATCACTAATAAAGTTAAGCTTTCGATCAGAGAAAATC
Source organism: Pelosia muscerda (assembly GCA_963691645.1). NCBI lineage: Eukaryota > Metazoa > Arthropoda > Insecta > Lepidoptera > Erebidae > Pelosia > Pelosia muscerda. Next base: position 16,436,310 of record OY829100.1, read on the forward strand.
TATAACGCTGCAATTAGATGTAAAGCATTAAGAACGCTAACTACAATCATAACTCATGATTTATTAGGAAGGCCTTGTTTGGTTATAAAACGCGAGCCGCAAGAAAAAGGCGCGTGTCTGGTTGAGAAAAGAAGGGTAATTAATACATTTGGAACACATGTAAAATGTACGAACCTTATGATTTGGTCTGAGTGTTTCTGCGTTCTATACATACCTACATTTTGTTAGCTTGTATCGGGTAGGTGAGCTTCAATATGCAATATTACTAGTTCACATAAATACTCTTCGATATTCACTATTTACATTATGTTATCTATGGTATTTTTTTTACGCGCCAAAAACACACGATCTGACAGTTCGGACACAAACACGCAGTTTTGTTATCTCTTCGTGTTGGAAGAGTTTTGGCGGGAACGCGAAAAGTGTCACAACCCTCCTGTGTTTCATTTTCTAATATTGGTGTAAATTCGAGTTTTTATGTGTAAAAATGGTGGAGTTTTAGACATAAAGGCTGAGACAAAGTGCACAAGTGTACGAAAGTGGAATATTGTAGTGAATTGTGATTTTTCGTGTTGGTGTCAAATCTCCCTTAGGAAAGCTTCTAGTAAAGTCTCCACTACTTTACTGGGGCAACTATCATCCGTCATCGTCATCACCATCATCAAGAATCATTCCAACTAGATTAGTGAATAAAGTGTTATAAAATAAAATAAGACTTGACACAAAGGTCCTAGTTACCATGTCATAAAATCCCTTTAAAAAAAATTCTTCGTGTTGAGTTAATTTATTAGTATATAACAGAAATTAATGCATAGAAGGATCCAATATACTACCGTAATAATAATGATATAAGAGGATTGAATATAATATATGAGGATCCAATGTCTAAGCATGTAAGTAGCGATTGTGTAGTTGTGTGTATTTCTTGGGAAAGGAAATGGAATAAATGTATTCGTTTGTGATATGACTGAAGAATTCTTGTTGATTAAACCCTGTCCCGAAGTACAGCTAATAATTTCATATAATTCTAACCAATGCACATAGATATATCATGCATACAATTATTTATATAGAAGGGGAAATTGAATCCTGATTGACGTGGCAGTTTTGTAGTCCAAGAATGAATATAAAGACGTTGCGTGTTAATTATCTACGCAGACAGAGCATAAGGTTATATAGATAAGTAAGTACTAATAAAAGTGCTATTTAATGTTCTGTGTAATATTATGCTTAAAATATTTAAATTTGGAAACACATGTTGCCTGTAAAAAAAGTTATACTAAGCTGCGGGTATAGTTTGAGCTTCAATATATCTCAGATAGGCAAACAGCTTACGACCAGCCGAAAGACATTGTTTCAAAGTGAAACTTTAGGATGAATTACTACTTAGTGTATGCCAAATCTGATAGACTGATGACCTGAAAAAGGTAGCTAGGATAGACTGATGCGGAAGGCGGAGGATAAAGTACTATGGCGCATATTGGAAGAGGCCTATGTCCAATAATGGTCTTGGTAGGGTACAAATCTCAGGCTCAGCATTCCGTCTTCAATCATCGTCACTAAATTTCTTGTCAGGCCACGGTACCAATACATTTATATACGTAATTTTCTATTAAATTCAGCGGGATATTTACGATCTTTCTTCTTTCGGCGCTGTTATGAGTGCCGGATCGTGTTGTATGTTGCGATCGTGAGAACGCGGACATTGGTAGTGGCAGCGCGCGTAATAAATAAGTAAGAAAGAGGGTAGACCGATACGGTTTGCTCAGTAAGAACTAGCTCGGCAGGCGTGCAGTACCTACAGTATACCGTGATCGAGACGCTTGTAACAGAGCGCCGAACTATGAATAAACCGTTAAATTTAATAATGAATGTATTACTCTATATGTGTATGTACGTATTTTGTATAATTATGTATATTACTCTTATCAACGAGTCTTACTCCACTTACGCGGAGATCTCATTTCTTAAAACATATCTAAGTAAATTTACAACTTATACTCCACATCTGTGGAAAATTACTGTATACTAATGGGCAGATATTTTCACGCCTCGCTGGTTTTACTGGTCTGACTTACTAGCACCTGAAGCCATACTGCTCTATTCTAGTGATAAAGATAAAACCGTATTCGAGGCCGGAACTGATGACAGCCATTGATAAGTTTATTAGAGTCCATGTCTAGCAGCTCAACGCTGCCATTTTAATACGAGTATATAAGTAAATTACCTTGAATTGATGTTCAGGGATTTTTTTACACATAACATCACTGCATGGTATAAAACAAAGAGTATGTATATAAATTATGTCCCATACTTTATTCTAGACGCTATGAAGTATATTTAGTATACACAGATCAAAATTTGTGGTAAATACACCGAATAAATAACAGAGAACTTTAAAAGAGTGAAATATAGAAAACAAAATACACTTATTCACGACGAGAGATTTTACTAATCTTGCCGATGTTGGTAATAAGACAATTCAAAAGTCACAGGACATTGTAACATTCCAAAAAAGTATCTCCTGAACCGTGACGTTTACGTAAAATAAAACAATAATTAAGATTTTTATCTGTGGCTACTTGAAGTTTTTCGTCCAGAATTCGTTTATTAAAATACCATATACATAGGTAACTATAAATAATGCTAATGCCTGCCATAGAGCACTTGGTTTTATATGTAATTAAGTATGCTCAAGCTCCGTGAATAGTTGAGATCATTCACCGCGATGTACGGCAATTACAGTTTATAGTGTACAAGAATGAATTACCTCTAAGTTTATAATATGTGAATCAAAAATATGTTTTATGAGTGGATTTTTAAGCAAGTCTTCTTTTTTAATATTGTGTTTATACCAGTATCATCCAGTCTCTCACCCCAGAGTCTGGGGTGGTTGAAAGGTTGAAAGTGGGGGGAGGGGGGGCCGTTTCCAGTCCTACTACAAGTTTTGGCTGAACTTCTACAGTTTCCGTGAAGCGGTTATCATCTAACCTTCGCAACCCATTGGTGATATAGTAGGATTTAATTTTTTTGGGCTACAACTACATGTAATGACTGCCATGCATGATCGTGAGACAACCAGGACTTAATGTGCTCTCCGATGCACGATCAGACTAATGAAAATAGTCATATTCTAGTATCCAAATATTTGCACTGAGTCGGGATCGAACCCTCGTCTCCTACGAAGCGTTTGCGTTCACTACCTCCACGCCACAGAGGCTGTCCACGGCTATATACAGGGTGTAAGGGTAACACTCCCGAATCCGAAAGGAGCCGTAATTTTTTTTTATACCGTTTAACTTGCGTTATTCACTCTCCCTGTAAGTATTGGTTTCTCTCAGTCTTGGGAGGCTTTGACCTACTGTTTCCACTCTACGCAGACGAGTGGCATAAGGTTTTATTACGAATTTTCAATTTTTCACAGTGGTATCGACTGTGAAAGAGTTAGAGATTGCCTCAGAGCGATAAGGCCACCAATTGTATGTACCTCATAAACTGTTTTTCCATATATACAATAGAATCACTATTGCCGCTATTATTTTTACAGTCGATCTCACAACATTCCACCCGTATGCATTCAGTATTGTCACAAAAGGAGATCAGTATAAAATCTGAAAGAGTGGTTTCCTGAAAACGTATTTACATAACTCGAAACACACTTTTATATCTATACACATATTCTAGAAATTAAGCAAAAAAGGTAAGAGTTTTCCGCCTTCGTATTGTTGCGCTCCACATATTAGTGTTAAACTAGCATATTATATGTGTTTCTACTTACGAATACTAGTGTAACTGTATTGAAATGTTAATACAATTTAAAGTACACCATGTATAATGCAGATATTTTTAAAATTTAATGTACATCATGTATAATGCATTTAATTATTAATATTTTCGAAATAATGACCACCGAATTTCCATGAGGCGAAACGAGTAGTTTCACAGTTTCTGTCTCGTAGAAGACTATAAGAAATGATTGAATCTTTATTTTAATGTACTTTTTCCCGCGGCTCTACTTGCGTCGAATCTATACATACATATACATATGCTCTCGTTTATTTTTCTCCGGGGTAGACAGAGATGAGTTAACACCAACATTCACAACTAATCTACTAGCTAGCACTGTGCAGTATGAATGGAGTTTCATCCCGCGCATGCTCAAGCTGTGGAATGAACTCCCTCCCGTGGTTTTCCCAAGCGACTACAATATGGGGTTCTTCAAGAAGAGTATTAGAAGGTTTTTACAGGGTAGGCAGCACGAGTGTGACGCCCGTGGTGTTGCAAACGACCATAGGCCACGGTGACCGCTTCCCGTCAAGTGGGCCGTAGCTTGTCTGCCACCAAGTGGTTTAAAAAAAACTATACATACAAAATACACAATATATTGAACGACGATACTGCAAGACGATGAAACACATACTGTGTCTTCTCGGGAAGGGCTACCTCAAATCAGAGGATAACATGCACCTACAATTAAAAGGAAACTAATTGAGGAGACTATCCCTCCTCAAACGTAGGCGCCACGTTGAGGTCGACACAAAGATTCAACAGTGTTGAAGTACTCGAAGTATCCGCGATGGACGCACCTTAGAGCAAGGTAAGACAAGATACCCCTTATCATCATTCCCTGAACCTTTTTCCCAACTCAGTTGGGGTCGGCTTTACAGTCTAACTGTGATGCGGCTGAATTTCGACATTTTCCGTGAAGCGACTGCCATCTGACCTCCACAACCAATGGTCTAATGACCAATGGCGATATCGAAATTCCAAGTTAGGCTGGTTGGACTTTTGAGGGCTCCAACTACCCGTAACGACTGCCATAGATGTTTGTATGGCAACCGGGACCGACGGCTTAACGTGCTCTCCGAGGCACTTATAAACCAGCGATAAATACACACATAACTTCGAAAAGCATCGAAAAGTCATTGGTGTGTGCCATGGTAACCTGGGATCGAACCCGAGACCTCGTCTCAGCAGTCCATTACCCATACCACTAGGCTACCGCGGTATACCACAAGATACCCCTTACACAGGAATATTTACTACAAAATAGTAAATATTCTTTTGTTAAATAATCAAGTCTAAAATGTGTAAATAAATAATATGGAGTACACTTTCCTGCGCACGCGCAAACAATAACGATTGAATCATTGCTATTATAGTTTATACGTCCGTTTGTCAGTACGTCCGGTTGGTTTGATTCCTAAGGAGGATGCAGGCTTGATATGATAAGTAACAGTACTACATAATGTACTGTAATAAATGTATTTATTTGTATTGGTAAAAATCTTCAGTTGGTTTGTGTATGCTACAGTAATTCGAAAAGTTTTTCATCACTCGCTTCAGAGATGTTTTTATGTTGTATTTTTTTTGCATGTAATGGTGTACAAGAGTACATCTTGTTATAGGATTCTTTTGCGTATAATTCCCGGGCAAAGTCGGGATCCGCCAGTTATTTATAAAAAAAAGTAACGTTTGTAAGTTTGCTAAGGTAGTCTCAGGAACTGTGGAACCCATTTTGACAATTCTTTTGCCAATAAAACGCTACAATATCAGTAAGTGTCATGCAATCGGGGCGAGAGAGGGGTGTGGGGGTATAGGGAGATCAAATAATCATTTCGATCTTCTCTTACTGCATTATTCTTACACTGTTATAGATAAATGTTAGTCACTTGAATCTTTTTCAAGCAAATTTCACTATTTTTCCATTGTAAAAGCACCACAAACGTAATTACGCTAATAAGGTAATTACTAGGGCTATTAGTGCTATTAGTGCATCCAGCGGATGAGAGAAATATGGGTCCGCAGCTAGGATTTACAATTTTGATTGCAGGTTTCAGCTATTACCTAAGTTAGCTTCGAAAGTAGTCATAAAGTCATTTATCTAGGTACAATTAGAAAGTTAATTGTATTGATTTTCTTTCGCAAGCAGTATTGAGTTTCCGCTTCGATCGTTGCAAGATCTTATTTATTAATAAATGTTGCTTTTGTATTCTTAAATTCAATAATTTAATTGTGATTTGTTTCTTTACTCATCATCATGTTAACGATGAACGCGGTAGCAGGCGGATTGCGTTCCATTTTGTGGTCGACTTATTTTGACTGTCTTCTGATTTTCAAAACTTCTTCATATTTATAGAGTTGTAAAAACTGAAACTAAATGTTAATGTTTGATCTTGAAAACGGCGCGGGTAGAGGCGAAACGCATGTCGATTTGTTCTTCGCACTTGCGTAATATTTCAAATCATATCTACTCGGGTAAGAAATCTTTTTACTTGTTGTGAAGGGTGCGGTTTGGCATCCCTTTCTACGACAATTAGTAATATTTTGCTATATCTATCGGTGGGATTGTTAAACCGTGGGCAAGTGATAGGTTCCCCCCCCCCCCCCCTCCCCCAATATATTGTCTCCTAAACAAACGGTTTTAACTACTTTGTAAAGATTTCAAGCCGTCGCGTTGCTGGTCAGATGTGTAACAGAGAAAACCAAAGTTGCTTTATCTCTTTTTTCAAAGCTGGATACTTGTACCATTCTGATTGATAAGAATATAATTCTTGAACACAAAATCAATGGCAGTAAATTGAACAGCTCAATTATATAGGGAAATATTTAATTGCAATTCAGAAATCCGTTACTTAGAGTACTGGAATATCAATTATGTAATTAGAGATCCTACTTCGATTCGAACAATATATTAGACAATTAAGTTATATAATCTAGGTACCTATGCATTATGTAGAATATTAATTACACTTTACTTAAGTGTAATTATTGTAATGCAATTTTCGCCGTTGGATTTTAAATGAAGAGTTTGTGGGTTCGAACGCCCGATTGAAAATAAAAGATGTACCTATTTGAAAATAAATTTTACTTGGCTAGATGTGAATTCTGGTAGACGGTTTGTTATGATTATGTTTTTGAAGGAGCAGTTTCAACGGATTAGTTTTTCTTTTTTAGAACCCAGACTTTGTTCTCCTAGTTCTGCGCTCCTTATTGGTTTATCGTGTCTTTATTATATCACTTAGATGGCATTCAAGCACACAGCTCACCCAATGGAAGGCGGTAACCGTGGTCTATAGACATTTGCAACACAACGGGCGTCACACTGCAGAAGGAATTTATAGGACTTTCTAATGCCAAGAGAATGTCTATGTCGGAATCTCATTCTCCATTCAGCAGTTGCACCCGAAGGTCTTGAATCTCATTATACATACATAAAAACATACCCATATGCCCATATATATACTCATAAAATATTCCAATTTATGCTGGGTATTGATGCTCCTCTGCTGTCCAATCCCATTCGAGGTTATACTACAATGTAGACGTGTTATAAAGAAAGAAATAATAATAAGTTTTTTTTCTTTTTATCAGTTTTCGCCATCAAGTCATCTTTCTTAATTCCGTTTTTTTTTGTAATAAAAAAAGTTGTCTTTTAACCGTTTCGAAGGATCCACGTTGCGTCCGGCGCGTGCGCAGGACAGCTGCTCACGCAGATGTGCCCGCGAATGACTGCTGCAGTCGGACGGGCAGTCCCATAGTCCATCTGTACCGAGCCTGTTTGAATGGGAACGTGGATTTATTGGCATAATAAAACCTTAGTTATATGAGTTAAGAGTAATATGAAGGCATTGTATTGTGACAATATATTATAATGATTGTCAAGTTTTTTGCTCTGGCATGAGGTATTCAGATTTCACGCACTGTTTTCATTATTTATAACATTAACGTTTGAAGTTCGGTTTACGTTATTCATTGATTTAATCTAAATTATTGTAATTATTGAGTTTATAGATCTTATATCTTTCGAATAAGGTGTAAAATTATGTTTTGACTGTATGCAAGTAGGTTTCTACATAAATATAACATAATATTTTTTTAAATAATATTTAGAAATATCTGCTTTTCAAAATTGACTAAGTATTTGATGGGTCCGTAGGTACACGAAACGCAATACATACTTGACTTAGAACCTTAGAACTGCGAAACAATTATAAAGTCACAATCTATAGGTAGGTATATGGAAATAGCACAAAAAAGAGAAAACTAATTTTAGAAAAAACTTGTTTTTTGTTTTCCATGAGAAATAAATTGACGTATTTTTGCAATCATCAGAGGACAAATTGAACATTTTGTAATGATGTTTAGAACTGTATCTTTATATAAAGTAATAAACATTACAAAATGTTCAATTTCATTATTTATTAGGAAACATAGAAGGCGGTAAGTTAACACCAATAGCGACTCTTCTAAACAGGTGTACCTATTTATTTCCAATCTTTGCAGTGGACTCACTCCGCGAGGGTCAAGTAGCGTGAGGTGTCACATATGACCTCAAAATGCCGGTTAGATTGAACGAGCAGGTCTATAAAACCGTCATGAGGTCGGTGAAGTGTGGCCTTTACTGGAGTGATACGTCACGATGTATTAGCTCGTCGTTAGCGATGACATGCGTGTCAATAGTCTCTCTGCTAGTGAGAAGTGGAGGAATAAAACCGAACTTCGGGCTCTGAGGTGAAGGCTTCGGGTGTAACTACAAAATACGCTCAAGTGATGATATTAAACCATCCTAGTCGCCATTTTAATCCAGGATATTGCGATTATGTTGTACATTTGTAATAAAACCAACACGTTCTATGAACTGAAGGAGTCCACCACTATACCTTCAATAGGTAATGTTAAATTGTGCCGTCTGATACTCTCCAATACGTTAATTGGTAGTGCTGGTGCGGCACGTAATTAATTTATTTAGTTGCAACATTTTCGGTTAGAAATTTATTTTCGACATACCCATTCTCTTATAATTGGCGGCAATAGGCTCGCCCCCTATTACGTGGTACCGAAAATCATAGTTGGCGAAATTTGGGTGTTTAATACACCTCTGCCTACTCTTTCGGGATTATGGGCGTGTGCGCATATGCGCATAATGTTAAATTGTGCTGAATGATCTTTGATTTGTAATAAACAGTATGCATTTGACAACCGTAGTTTTGTTTTACTATACTTTGATTATTAATGAAATTATTTTCTAAACTATTCTATTGTTGTGACACGTGTATATAGAAAGTATAGATACAGTTGCAATTCATGCTACTTTAGCTATCGAATCGAAGACAGAAAGACGCCAGAATACGATAGAATCTTATCCCTACAATCACACCACCGATTCCTATTAATTAAAGTGAGTGTTTAACCTTTTATAGTAACCTCACCTTTCAAGCCTTCCCTTCCTCATTAAAGTTAATTTTAATGATCTCATAGCATGTAAATGTACCTATTTTAATTCCAATTAGATGTAGGACAGTTAAACTATGCAGGTAGCAGATGTACTCAGAAAATTATAAGTGCATTGCACATATGCCGGAGCTGTTTTCTATATTCGTCAGATACATATGAATTGTATATGAAATAGGGCGCAAGGTGTTGACTGTAATAGTACTTTTTAAGGCTTATTGAATTATATACAGTTCAGTTCAGGGACCAACTAAATATTCTGTATCGGTACATTGCTCTATTTCACCAGTACCTAATGTTAAACAAAAAAATATGTATTATGTCTGAAAATTTTAAAACATCAACGTGTGTACATTTAAAGGTACTATTTATGATATTAAGAAGGTAGTACCATAGTTAACTGTTCACAAGACTGACAAGACTAAACTCAAGTACACAAGTAAAATATACATTCTATATTATGAGTTTGTACTTATGTTAAAATAAGTGGAATCTTAGTTAAAAGATGTTTTCACCATTATTACGAGTACAAGTGACACAGAACTATTTTGAAATTATACATGATTGTTATATATATTCTCACGCAACCAAGTCACATTGATATACAATTGTTTATGTACCTCTACATTATGTGTAGAAAAACCAACATACCCGTAAGCTGAAAGCCGCCGAACATTTAATTATGTCAAATAGTGCTTCTAACTGGGTGCTTTAGAGTCACCAAGATTTTCAGAATCCAAGCAAACCTGACATGAGCATAAAAAATAATAACATAACATAACATAAACTCACGTCTGTATCCCCAAAGGGCTAGGCAGAGGTGCTAGCACATTTAATGTTAAGGTCCCAATATAATAGGTGGCGAGCCTATTGCTATTAACCGGGCACATATAAACCTGCGATAAATACACACAAACTTCGAAAAGCAGCGAAAAGTCATTGGACTCATTGGTGTGTGCCATGGTAAAATCTGGGATCGAACCCGAAACCTCATTTCAGTAGTTCATTACCCATACGGCTACCGCGGTTACACGGCAATAAACCGCGGTTACGGCAATAAAAAATGATATACTAATAGAAATTTCAAAGTTTATCAAAAGTTCGATATCCCCGCGGTTAAGAGATCAAATGTAGAAATATCGAAAGTTCGCTATAGGTACCGAATATCAAAACGTTGAAGAAAATCCCGAAAATTATATTTTTTCATGGTACCAGCGGCGATTTGTCTAAGCTTAAATAATATCTCTATTTATTGATACCATACATGTCAAACCAAATTACCCCAGTACACTTTCGAAGTTTCATGTTATCAATCAATTAATTGAGTCTAAACTAAATCTTTCTTTGCAGTAAGTGTACCTCAGGGTAGTATTTTAAATCCAACTATTTTGCTTCATTGTAAAACTTTATTGAAGTATCGCGATATTATTCCCAATACTGATATCACATATGATGTTTGCACAGAGGTGATAAAAGAGATATCACTAAATTGATAACGAGGTGGAAATTTGATTGATTTATTTACTTAGCTTTATGCAGAGAAAAGTACCGAAGTTTGTATAAAAAGATATCTTATATTTTATTTTTATTTAAACCTGGTTCGGTAGTAAGTCTTAGACCTGATGAACGAGGTAAGATGTCCCTCCGACATGAAGGAAAGTTTTTCCGTTCAGTCATGTTGATTATCGTGACTTTTGGTTTTAACGTAAGGTTGCAAGTCCAAAACCAAAACTTTTGAAGCATAAAAACCACATCAAAATACGTTCTGCAGTTTTGGCGTCCATTGCGAATAAACAGACAAGAATCCCAAAGAGAAATCTTTGTGTTCAGTATCATAAAACATAAACCAACTTTTTTAAATATCGCCAAAGTATGTACAAATATGAATAGTTTACAATTTTATAATAGTACCTTTAGATAAGATTATTACTCTTCTAGGAAGATCGAAAATCCATAATTTCCTGCGAGTAAATGTCCCGGAGGCTGTATAAAGTTTTTGTGCTGCCCCGGACGGCCGCTTCCTGTCTCCGGTTCATTGGTTCATGATGAGCATTGTGGATTAAAAACTAGTTAGGTGGATATGAAGGGATAGGATATCAGTTTTGAGAGTTAACGGTGTTTTGATGGATTTATTCAGACTAGCTGGTGCCCACAGCTCCGATATCTTGGAATACAGATCTCGTTCCCGCAATCTATGAAAAAAAAAAATTTCACGTTAGAATGTAACCTATGTGTTATTTCTATCCCTACACCAAATTATGGTCAGATTCTTTTCAAACATACAAACATCTCCGTAAGGGAATATGATTTTTATAGATGGCAATCTAGACGATACGTATGTGTACGGCTCTATGCGCATACGGCTTCGTACGCAACCCAACTTGGATAGGTTAGGTTAGAAGGCTACTCCGTCTGATACTCTTGTGCGGCTAAGCACGTAAATAATTTCCTTGCGAATTGCACTGCATAGTAATGAATCGATCAAAATTTTTTTTCCGAATTCATTTAGCTGCAATATTTTCGGTTAGTAATTTATTTACGGCAAACCCATTTTTTTACAAAGTGCCCGATTGCCAGCAATAGGCTCGCCCCCTATTAGGTACGTGGGACCGAAAATCATAGTTGACGAAATGTGGGTGTTTAATATAGGTACCTCTGCCTACCCCTACGGGGATTAAGGGCGTGAGCATATTATATACATAGCGGAGAGGAGCTCCCGCATTAGGTCTCCACTGTAGTTATTTTTTTATAACCGCTCAGAAAAAAGACAGATCGTATTAAAAAAATATTTTTTTCTCGTAAGTGTATAGGGCTCAGGCGGTTAGAGAATTCTGCCTGTTAGAGAATGATCGCGGGTTCAAGTCCCGTCGGAGCATTCACATTTTTCAATTCAAATTAATTTGAAACATTTCAATACACTGTTGGACATTTTTTTGTAATTTGTGTAATACCCGAGCATAAAGTGTAACACCCAATTTATTGCTTGGCCCATAACATATGCATCTGATAACACTTCAGTCAGGGCCTTTAAGTCGTAAATCATTATGTGGTCTAGACATCTTCATTTTAATTTTTATTAAGAAGTTTTAGAATTCATAAATACATTAGTTCTTTCTTGCTCGACAGGGTCGCGTTTGACCACTATCTCACTTGGTGGTAAGCGACGAAGTTGTCGACAGCGGTGGGGCACACTGGCCTAGAAGTATCCAGTCTTGAAGTCTTCCAAGCTACCCGGAAACACAGATTGGGGCAGGGCGTTATATTTATGTAATATTATGTTGATAGTGCTTTCTTAAAAAAATGCATAAAATTCAGTTTCAGTTCATGTTATCAGCAGGTGCGGTGACGTGGTGCGCTATCGTGCGCTTGCGCCGGTTATCGCCGGTGCTGCATGTTAAGTGAATTACATATAATGCCTTAAACCGAGGTATTGTTTATACAGCGTGTGTATGGAATTTGCAGTAGGTACAATATGTAGGTGCGGTTAAACGTGGTTACTCAGGCAGTAGACAATCGGTTCAAATGGTTGTTATCGTTATCATCATCATCATCATCATCATCATCATCTTTGAGCCTTTCCCCAACTAGGTTGGAGTCGTGTTTCTAGCCTAAAGGTGCGACCAGATTTGTGACATGAACAGGGGACCGGATAGCGTGGCATTAATTCATGACGTTGAGTGTGGCAGCAACAACTTGTGGCACATGGGCACACAAAACTAGAGTTGTGCTGACACGGCCACTAGGCGATCGATAGTTTAATTTAAGCGCAGCTGTCATGTCATGCAGCTGAATACGTGACGGACACGTACTTCTGTCACGGTCAGGGTGAAATGTTACGTAAATGTAGACTCCGCATAAGATGCCGCTGAAATTTGATATTTTCCGTAAAGCGACTGCCATCTAACGTCCACAACCAATTGACGATATCGAAGTTCTGCAATCAACTAGTCGAACTTTGAGGGCTTCAACTACCCGTAACGACTGAGATGTTCTTATGGCAACCAAGACCGACTACTTGACTTCTCCGAGGCACCTCCAGATCAATACCAATAGTCATATTTGTATGCATAATTGCGCTATGCGGGAATCGAAAGAAATTCACTACCATCGCGCCACAGAGGTAATCATCTGATAAATTGGTTACCGTAGTCTATGACCTATGGAAGGGATTACAATAGTTAGACAAAGAGGAATGAATGGAGTTGAAACCATAAAATCTATGAAACGCAGCATTCTACTACTTTAGACCAGATTTAAGTATTAAAAGCCACCTGCAAAATAAATTGAACTAACCGATTAAAAAAATCTTTTTCTTATTGTATTGTAGCCAAATAAAGTACTTAGGTAGTTTGAAAATGTTTACGAGAAAGTAATATTACGGCAATATATTTAGTTTACCTTAAAGTGACATGTATTTAAATAATAATAAAACGAAAATATGAGGCGATTAGTGGCAAGTAGGACACGTGTCGTAATTATGGGACAAAATTGTTGAGGTCGCATACATACCGACACTCGCTATGTGACAACGAAATAAAGAAAGATGATGGGAATTTAATGGTTGTGTAGTAGAATTTGGATCTCTGAGAGTTAACTAACGGAACTTTCACAGACTTCACACAAATAGAAGTTAACAAAGCGCCAATAATTTATGAAGGGCTGTTGGATGATTATGAGGAATTTATTAATCATACTACCACGTCACGGGAACTTATTTCTAAAAACAAATAGCTTACATATTAGTGCAGACAATAATCTATCATTGTACCAAATTTCAATCAGATTCGTTCTGCCGTTTTAGTGTGATTGTGCAAATATCCAAACATTTCGCAAATTTTCATACAAATTAGGATACAGGGCACGTCTATAAGAATAGCTAAATAGTATGAAGGTATTGCTAAAGTGTAGGTAAAGTCCATATGAGATCACGGTATCTTTAGTTTGACGGCGACGGCAGATGTTTTTACACAATCCTAAAGATCTTGGGGTTATAGTAAAACGGAAATTCGATTGTTGGTAAAGAAATTGTTGTGAAAGAGATATAACAAGCTGTTTGCACGTTATAGCAGTACGGGACGGGAGAATGGAAGATTGCATGGAAAAATTGGTATGGTCGAGGCGGTAAAATACTGCCGAAGAAAATATTATTACATTACATTTAGAATTTGTTTGGATACTTCAGCCACAAACATATGAGATTATATTGATAAAAATGCTTTACTATCAGCGATTATCGGTACCGATAAGTACAGTGCAGGAACCGTTTCGTAAATTTTATATTAATCAAATTAATATTATGACCCAACAAAATCGCTCTGCATATTCATATTGCCGTCGATATTAAACAATTGTTTGTGTTTACGAGTACTTCAATCAGTTGAGCAATCATTCTTTCCGTTTGTGCAAATTCAGCAGGTGATCGAACATCGTCTCATGTTTCAACAATTTCTTTGTTTAACTGCACTCAGTTTAGTTAGGTTGCATTTTTAACGTCATCTTTTTTTTCAATCTGATTTGCTACGAATCTGTAGGTACTTAAAAATGGAATCTAGTAACCAGTAATCAATTTATCTCTGTTCTCTTTAACGGGGGCTGAGTTTAAGGCGTATGAGTCAGGTGTCGCATCGCAAATAAACAGACGCAGGGCTGGTCGTCGTCCGACGAGCCCCCGTCCCTCGTCAATATATGGAGCGGACCAGTGGCGCGAACATTCGCGGCACGTCCTTTGTTGGCCGTTTTGTTTTGGAGTACCATCCGGTTCCTGGTGGTGGGGCAGCGGGGGACAGGTGGGCGCAGGTAGCGCGCGCGGCGGTAGTCAGTCCACCTCGGCGCGTCGCGCTGCGCGAGCGCCTCGCACGTTCATAAATACTATCTAATATGGAAATGGCCAGTCATTCCGCGACAGGTGCGCGCCCGCGGCGTTCGTGCACGTGTGCTGTTTGTGAGTGCGCCGGCGGCGCTGCCACCGCACTACCTCCGTGATGGCAACGGTAAGTTTTCCACGATATCTTGGTGAAAAATCCATAAGTACTCTAAAACAGACGAGCACTTTTTGTTGATTCTATAATAACAGCGTCAGTTGCTCACGCGCATCTGTCGTTCCGTTTCGGTGCAGCTGTTGGCCGGTGAATAGGTAGGTATAATATTTTTTTATTCGATCGTGCCGTAACGTTTAGTTGAATGAGCTCGCCCTTTTCAGCACCGTCTAAGGGATCTCCAATACAATTAGTGGAGTGTATAAGTCGGGCGCGTTCACACGGTCGCAGCATTTCGCGTGTTTCTGTTACCTGAGTAAATATTGGTTCGATAACGTCCGCGAGTGCGTGCGTGTACACTACTGTTATCGATTCCACACATGCGTCACTTCGATGGTTATCTTTGGCGGATCTGGGTCATTGTTCTTTTGTATTTCGTGTACTGTTGTTTCATAATTTTGCCCAGAATGCATTTTCTTCATCTGCAACATTCTAGAATGGTACAATTACTGAAACTCTATTGATTGAACTTGGTTGCTAAGCATTACTATAAACTTGTCTTTGTAATGATTTATACCTACAAAGTTTTGAATTGTTACGTCACTGTCGTTCCCAAGTAAAACGTTGTGGCAAAAAATGACAAAACCTCGGATACTTGAATGTGCGAGCAAAAACATATTTGTCAAGTCGTACCTACCTAACACACCTATAGTAGGTACGATTCAGTGAAATATTTATGGAACTACCTATACAAAACATACAAGTCAACTATACTTACATAAACGTGCAATGAAACTTGTCGACACTCATAAAGTAAGTAATAAAAAATATTCATGGTGTCGTATTTGGGCAATATTAATAAATATATTTACTAAGAATTGATATCTACAGGTGTTAAAAGTCGGTTCTGAATCGTATCAAATCGATTATACATCGTGTACGAGAACGAATCTCCAAAATAACCCGAGGTAAATGGGAAGTAACCATGGCAACGAGAGAGTGGGCGGCATTTAACTTTCATGGCGATATGGAAGCTTAGGACATTAATGTAGTCTCAGAATCGATTATAAATATGAGTCACGAGGTCTAAGAACAAATAACAGCCAGTGAAAAACGCAAATGGGATATAATAACCTGATACGAACACGTGAGAATGTCTTCGCTACTAGAAAATTGTTAATTTCATAGTTACTAATGATATAAAACTTAATTTGTGTGTTATTTAAAACATCATAGAACTTAAATTCAGTTGGTATAAATTTCAAAATGTACGAAAACGTTTACCTAAGTTCCAGTACGTAAGCCTAATTTCATTGCATAGATAAAACTTAGTTATTGAAAGACTAGTACTGCTGAATTCCAATTTTAAAGAAAAAAACTGAGTTCCAAAATCACGAGCCTATTTGCAATTTATTTTTAAAAATGTCGCATCTACGGTAATGTGTCTACATTTAGCGGGATCCCCTGTCTGGGAGACTTATGAATGATGCAGAGAATTAGTTCTGGATATGTTCTACTGAATTATGCTGAAAACAGAATTTGTTCCGTATAATAAACGGAAATGTGAACTTTTCTAACCGACCTCCAGCCAGCGGGATTTTTATCAAAATTAAGTCTGGGGAACTATAAATTGTTATTAACTTTTAGTTCTGTATTTATTCTGTTTAACAAAACAAAAAACATACTTCTAACGTCCTTACTTCAGCCACAATCAAGCTGAAATGAAACCTCCAGTCAGCGGACTTTTTCTCTCAGGGACATTTTTTGTAACTTTTACACTAAATTGATAACATTTAAAGTATTTACGACTAAAATTTTACTTAAATTGCCTATTCGTACATCTAGATGCAATTTAAGTACATATTATGCCAATATCCATCCTTACAAATATTCGCATTTATGGAAGATAATGCAGACCAATGAGATTATTTTGTATTCTACCCACTTACTAGCTTTCAAATTCTATACTTTTAATTTTTAGGCAATTTAAGTAAAATTATAGTCGTAAATAGTTTAAATGTTATCAATTTAGTGTAAAAGTTACAAAAAAATGTCCCTGAGAGAAAAAGTCCGCTGACTGGAGGTTTCATTTCAGCTTGATTGTGGCTGAAGTAAGGACGTTAGAAGTATGTTTTTTGTTTTGTTAAACAGAATAAATACAGAACTAAAAGTTAATAACAATTTATAGTTCCCCAGACTTAATTTTGATAAAAATCCCGCTGGCTGGAGGTCGGTTAGAAAAGTTCATATTTCCGTTTATTATACGGAACAAATTCTGTTTTCAGCATAATTCAGTAGAACATATCCAGAACTAATTCTCTGCATCATTCATAAGTCTCCCAGACAGGGGATCCCGCTAAGTGTAGACACATTCTACGGTGCACATCGATGTGTTCATTACTTACTCGTACTTATTATTCGTAGAGTGATTATTTTGTACTGAATAGGTTTTTCCTGTCGTTTCGGTCTGTCGCCCACGGAACAGTGACAACGAAATTTGTCACAATTTGGCACACAATTGTTATCCTCATAGATACACAGATACTATCTTAATATATAGTATATATATGACCCGCGCAACTTCGTCTGCGTCACCCCGTATTGGCAACATTTTTCATTCCTGCTCCGCACCTGTTGGTCGTAGCATGATGTTATATACATATAAACCTTCCTCGCTAACCATTCTATCTATTAAAAAAACCGCATCAACATCCGTTGCGTAGTTTTAAAGATTTAAGCATACAAAGGGACATAAAGACATGAAAAATAGGGACAGAGAACGCGACTTTGTTTTATACCATGTAGTGATGCCGACTAAGTTAACTTGATTGTGTCAACAATAATTTGCTTATTATTTTTTATAATATTACTGTTTTTCCTCAACTATGTATAACTTAATATCTAATCAATATTTGAATGACATCTTATTAATAATATTCTTCTGTTTTATCTTTTCGTATCAGTGGCAACAAATTACACTGGTCAACAAAATTCAAACTTTTTCGTGCCACACGGACTTTTTTGATATTTTTTACTTTAGTTGGTGATTGTAAGAAAAAATAAACAGTTAAAAAAAATTTGCTAGCCAAGGATTTTATTCTATTGAGTAATTAAAAATATTAAGAAAAAATACAGATCTCGTAAATCAAACTTTTTTTTTTATATAAATTACTTAATAATTATTAAATCTTAAATTATAATTTAAGATTTTCTTGAATGTTTAGCTTCTGGTTGGTCCCTTTTAATTGTCCAGCAGTAATCCGCTAACATATTTGGGCTCCATTTTCCCTGGTACCGCTTTTCCATACTAGAAATGTCCTGGTGGAACCTCTCGCCGTGCTCGTCACTGACAGCCCCTAAATTGTCAGGAAAAAAATCCAGGTGCGAGTCTAAAAAATGGATCTTGAGTGACATGTTGCAACCCAATGCTTGATATGACAATAAGAGCTCGCTAACCAACTCTCTGTAGCTGTCACTCTTGTGGTTGCCCAAAAAATTTGCAACAACATTTTTAAATGCGTTCCATGCACATTTTTCTAAACCGCTTAATTTTTTTTCAAATGTTGAATCTTTTATTAACTCCCTGATTTGAGGGCCAACAAAAATACCCTCTTTTATTTTTGCATCACTTATTTTAGGGAATTTTTCTTTTAGGTACAAAAATCCACTCCCACTGCGATCCATTCCCTTCACAAAATTTTTTATTAATCCTAATTTGATATGCAATGGTGGTAAAAGCACATTATTTGGCTCTACAAGGGGTAAATACTTTACATTTTTTTGGCCAGGAACTAACGATGCACGCATAGGCCATGTTTTTTTTATATAGTGATTAGTTCTGTCTCGGCTATCCCATTCACATAAAAAGCAGCAAAATTTTGTATAACCCAGCTGAAGTCCAAGTAATAATGCAACAACTTTAAGATCACCGCAGATTTTGAAGGAATATGTACTGTAATTTATTTTTTCAAGTAAAACTTTCATATTTTCATAGGTTTCTTTCATATTTGAAGCATGGGCCACAGGAACAGACGGAAGCATATTTCCATTATGCAATAAAACTGCTTTTAGACTTGCCTTCGAAGAATCAATAAATAAACGCCACTGAGAGATTTCAAAATCTATGTCCAACATTTTCATGATCTCATTTATGTTATTGCAAAACACCAAATCTCCATCCTGAGAAAAATACGTTCTGAAGTGTTCATCACGGTTTCGAAAATAGCTAACTTTTGTATTATGATGTAGCAAATTCCATTCTTTTAGACGAGATCCTAATAGTTCCGACTGCTTTTTTGACAAATTTAAATCCCTAACCAAATCATTTAGGTCTCCTTGAGTTATCAAATGTGGCTCCTTTTCAATTCCTTCAAACTCAAAGTCATCATCCTCGTCAACACACTGACTTGAAGTAGACGGTTGTGAATGGTCGTTATCAACAGACGTTGTTGCAACTGGTATTAGTTCTGGCATTTTTTTACAATGAGAGACTGGTCTTATAGCAGAAGATACGTTAGGGTAGATAACTGTGTTTTTTTTCTTGTAATTTATACCTTTTAAGTCAGTGAGACAAAAATAGCAATCCGAAACGTGATCTCGCTGTTCAGTCCATATCATGGGTACAGCAAAAGGCATAGCTCGTGCACCTTTCTTCCAGTCGGTTAAATTTTTCACACACGTTATGCAACAGACATGAGGGGCCCAAAATTTGTCTTGATGGGCGACAGAAAAACCAAAACATTGGTGATAACACTCCAGCACAAGATTCGTAAAATTTCGTCGTTGTTTTTTGAATGTAAGTTCTCCGCAGATATAACAAAAAGAGTTAGGGTTATTTTTACACTTCCTCGACATGTTCACAGGATTAATAAATCACAAAAAATATTCAAATTCAACTACAAATACTTTTATGACGATTTACTTGTGAGCGTTTCTGTTAATTTACCGCCGTAGTACTAGTTATGAGTATTACCGTATCACAACAAATATGAGGCTAACAGACAAATAAAAACTGTGATTTAATGATGAGGGTAGATTGATAAAACAAAATTAGCTATCAAAGTTCGTGTGGCAAAATCAGTGTTGACCAGTGTTATCTGTAAAAATTAATCGCGAAATATGTTGCTAAGCTAACTCGAAGACGGCTGGACCAATTCGAGTAATTTTTTTTATTTGGTCATTGAACTCTACGGAAGGTTTTTATGGAGTAGCGGGGACGGGATTAGAAGTCTACATGGGTAGTTAATATTGATATGAGCCTAAAGGTAATACTGAATAAATTAAAACAATATATCTTAACACCTAAAACCAAGTCCTAAGTACAGAAAATATATCAATGTTAAAATGTTCAAATGAAGCTAGCAATAGAGACCGCATATAGTAGGAATATTTGATTAGGCAAGTGCTATATGAGGACAAGTAAAAATAAGTTTGCCGACATTTTGAGAGATATGATTAACCACCACCTTCTTACTAACTTTGGGCCAATTACGGTGCTTGACACTTGACATTTAATGTAAAAAAAATATCCACTGCCTCTTATTTTTACTGGGCAATTGATATTCTGAAGATTTCGCCCTTACACAACATGTGTTAACACTTTGAACTCAAGACTTTTCAATGCCAAGGTTACCCATAATTTATTTTCAATCACACAAGATTTCTGTACATTAAACATCCTTCATCAAATTCCTATTTAATTATGTTATTTTATTTCATATGGGTTTAGTGTATGTTAATTATTGTTAGTACTTGTATAATTATCAAGCCATAACCCGGACAGAAACGATGACGGAGGGAGAAATCCTTTAGATTACTCGGGTATTCTGGTGTTGGCTGGCTGGATGCCTTTCATCCAATTTATACGTTAGATGAGGTAACAGGTTCTAGACTCGCTCGTGTCTCGCTTGACCCTCACAAGGGGGAGGAGGGCTCGCAATCTTCCGACCCTACAGCTTTACGAAATACTAGTTCTAGTAAATTAGACTACGGTATAACTGCTTCGGCCTCGTCGTCTCGACGACAATGTGGACTCAAAACAAAAAAAAGGTGTAAGGTTTTTTGACCTTTAAATTAACTATCATTTTAATTTCATATAAGTAATTTGAAGATCACATTTGTGATGCAGGTGTTGAAGTTTTTATTGGAAGTAATAATAAACAAGTCCAAGTTCAAAAATGTTAACAATTGAATTTTGTAGATTGCTCAACTCGAGCACAAAGGCGAAGCGTAGCCAGGTCCATCCAAAAAAACTGAATCAAGCCACCCAATGGGAACACGAGCAGTTAATAAAGACCGATCGGCAGCAAGTCGCTGTCCGAGACCAGATTTCTAATCGTCGGCGTCACGCGTGGCTCCCCGGCCGGAACGAATTGTACAGATAAGCATCGTGTAGCTGTTGCCACAACTAATTGGAAGAAAATAGCCGAAATCAGATCTACAAGTCACTTAAACTTCATGTTGATGAAAACACATTAGAAAGATCAAAATATTTTCGGCATATCGGAACCAATGAATGCAGTTGAATAAATAGATAGAGATATTACTAACAGTCGTAGATTAACAATAGAATGTTTGGCATAGACACATCATGATTACATAGATTTTTCTTATTAAATACGAGAACTTTATGAATGACTAATAAATATTCTAATCTTATTGTAATATTATAATTTTACAATAGTAGCACATGTTTGATGACAGCAACCGTTGCATCATTCAGGTTCAAGAAAAATAGAACAATTGATTGAAATATACATAATGCAGTAGCGCCTTGCGGTATTCATATTCGATAAACATACTTAGGGCGTATGTTGATGAAATCGCCAGAAAATTTATTGAATTTTAGAGAATGTTTTTTGTAAATAAATATTAATCGCATATTACATATATACATATAGTTGTGGTTACTCGTGTTAAAAGAATGCTATTCATGTAATAACTCAGGCTTTGCGACAAATCAAATCGACTGATGGCGTGAATCGTGGAATGATGACTTGACAACCTCGTGCATTGTTCATTTGATAGAGGCTCTGCCTGATGTGTTTTATACCACAGCGTTTCGAGGCCAAATGCGGCTAGCATCATTACACAAATCCTGTTTATTCTATAAAAGAAAGTACACGTCAATTTAAAAAAGTTTTAATCTTAACAAGATCAAAAAATAGCAACCTACGAAGCAAAGGCAGTCATTAGCCGGCGGGAAATGAAGTAATAACAAACTAAGCCTCTTATACGCTGGTTCGTTTGGTTCTCATAACCTCAAGAGAGGATAATACGCTGCTAAGATCACTGTCAGTGCCATAATGCCTCCAGCTTCGTCAATGATAAATGTCGACAAAAACATCAATTAGGATTACACAATTGAATAAAACCTCGTTGCTGTAGCGAGCGATCTAAACTTTTAAACCGACACGCATTAAATAGTCATTATCTTTAGATTTCGAACAATTAATTAATTTGATCTAGAGAAGATTTGTACCAGAATCAAATTTCGTGTATTGTTGCTGTAAATATGACGAATCTAGACTGTTCGTTGAGAAGTCCGAGCATGAAATTGTGTGCACGAGGCGTATCGGCAATTTGCGTCAGTTTTTTTTTTATCACAGTCACGACAGGCCGGATTCCTCGTGGAGCGACCAATCGCCGGCTAGAGACGGTGTAATTGGGAGAAACTACTCGGCCACCACAAATGCTTGAGATTCATTCTCGTCCAGCCGACGGAGACCTTTGTAAACTCATCTATCTGCATCTCCGAGACCTAATCAGAGCATCTCAGAGAGGCGTGGAAGGTCAGAATTAGATTGTTGCTCATAATGACATGCTCGTTGTTCGGTCTGTTGCAACACATAGTGTAACTGTTTCGGCCCTTTTGTCTGGTCGATGATTGTTTGAACGATGTCAGATATTTCCCTCAGCGGATATTGAGTTATGTTACGTACTTTCCGGGTAGCAATTATACTTTTGACAGAGGTGTATTCAATTTTAAGTATTGTTAGATTGTTCATATGTGTTCCAAATTTGGTCAATATGCTATATCTCATCATCTATAATGATGGCAATTGTTCTCGATTCTGATCTCGGTTGTGTGAGTGCCTTGTAAATGGTCACTGGTTTATCATTTTTATTTTATGGTTTTGAGCTACGAGTTGTTCTTAAAATAAGTGTATCTCATGTATCTAGTGAAAACTAGAGTGGTAAAGTCGGGGGCACCTAGTGTTGTTCAATTTCTTGTTCAGTAACAATGTCACTGATCGTATCATTTTATATTTATGATGAGTTTGAAAACTGTTCAGTGTTCGGTCACGACTGCCAATATTTACAATCAACTATTGAGGTTTACCTTTGGAATTTTATTAGACAGTTTATTATATTATAAGTACTCGAAAGATTTGAGAGTTCAAGTTGAAGAGTTTGTCTATAAACACGGATCATTCGTGAAGAATAACAAAAAGTATAGTTAAGTATTTGAACATGTACTTTCTGTCAGTCGTCATTATTGACCTTTTCATATACTTAGGTACTTATAGAAAGGTATATATATCGAGTACAATTACTATGTATTAGTTACAAAAAAGAGTTTACGGTTTTGCTACGTCTATCAATATTATTCTAAGAATATAGTGCTGTGTACAACACACCGTTAGCTCAATAATTGATAGCAATTTATAGGTAGTTTTATTATTTGCTGTATCATAAACTAATTAAATTTATAAATTTTATATATTGTTCACCAATCACTGTTAAACCGGGTCGCCACACTAATCACGCTAACAATCAAATTATTACTTGACTCGAGAGACTATCTTACAGTAGAATCAAAGTGACAAACTAGAACGTCTCTTGACAATAAAATATATAATTATTTCGCCTCTATACGAGGCATCTTCACTACGCATAGCGCTCATGAAGATGCCTCGTGTAGAAGCGGAACACGTGTCGAGGTTTGTTCTTCGCACTTGCGGAATATTGCACATACGACAACATCTCTCCTCGGGTAAGAAGTCTTTTTACGTGCTTTGAAGGGTGCGGTTTGGATTTCCTTTCTAGTAGAATTAGCTACTTTTTGATGTTGCTATCGTTGGGATTGTTAATCCGTGGGTGAGTGGTGGGTCCCAATATATCCCTTCCGTCTCCCAATATATATTTTATTGTACCTAATGGATTTTCGAAACGTAATTCTTACTACAATATCTTACTCTCTCGTCGTCTCTTGACGTTAATCATAGGAATTAAAAATTAGTGACTGGTATATAGACATGGTGGAAGGTAGGACCTTTCTCCGACAGAAGTCAGAAGAATTGACGACTTCATCGGAGTGGGTTTTGTCCGGGATAGACTGGATGTGGAAGTCAAAGGATAGGGTTCTATAGGCTATATTGGAGAGGTACAGATACAGTTGCAACTGACCAATGAGTTGCCCTCTTTTTGCACAAAGGATTGTCATTGCCATCCAACGTGGCAATGCCGCTACCCATTCGGACACGTTACCAGTTGTCATCAATGGGAACGAATTTTTCGACGATTCTTTTTTTTCAGCTTTAATTTTGTATATTGTAGTTTAAGTTTATTTAGTTTGGTACATGTTATTTTAATTTATGTATATGGGCAGGTTATCCAACATCATAATTATAGTTTAACTAAGAATTTTACTTAATTTTTATTTTGTCTAACTATTTCAAACATGAAAAATAAATAATTCCTCCATACAACTGGTGAAATGATTTATTGACGTATTAATCGAATTTATTCATTTACTGTTATGTTTCGTATAGATTTATAACATTGACAACTCATCAGAAAAGTAAATTTCTATTACTAATCATAGACCATAATTCTATAGAGTTATTGAGAATTCATTGCGTTAGTAAAACCTCATTGAAGATATAATATGTTTTTTAATGACGAATTTCAACTAATCAGCGCAGAATGGCGTAAATAAAATGATCTTTCATTTTGTATAAAGAGATATTGGTTGAAGTCATTATGTTCAAATGTAATTCATAAATGTATCGCATATAAAACAGTTTTAGATCCGTCGGGTCCGGATAATGCTGTCTGTAGAACGTCCTAGAATTAAATATTCTAGTATTATTCTTAATTTTTCTATTATTATATTATTGCTCATGAATAGTCTCCGCGTGACCTAAATTAGTTAGAAATATTAGGGCATCAGATTTTACAGTTCCCGACTGTAACCGACCATTGGCAAAATGTAGGTGTTAGTAGACCTCTGCCTACCATCTGTGTATGTAAGTAGGATGATTCAAATGATGGTAGTTTACCAAATTAGTAGTTAAAAAGCATAATGGTGGTTATTGTTCGAACGGTTGTCATAAATCTTGTGATAAACGTAATTATTTAAGTTCGTATTGGATTAAATTTAATTATAATAAATGTTATCTTATCGACAAACAGTCCAAGGATACATTATTAAGATTCGAATCTTATTACAGTTTACGTTGAATTTACTGACCTAAACTATTGATACACTCACATAATGTTAAATCAGAGGAATTGCCTGTAAACCAAGAAAGTCAATTCTTTACTACAAATCTCTCAAAAATCGACCTGACCAAACCAAACGAAATGGTTTTTCCGTTGCGCAATTTCCAAGAAAAAATATTAACTGGACCGTTGATTATTTTGAAAAAATAATCAACGGTCAAAAACATGTGCAAATAATATGATCGGGGTATCATTACTTCCAAAACAATCATCATTCACTTATGGGTCTTGGTATTCGGTTCTTTAATAAAACCATTAAAATTAAAACGATCTTAGTTATATGATGAGTTATATTATTGATAAAATATGTTCACCGCGTCAATATAAGTCTCGCACATAGTCAGGAGTCGACAATTTGCTTCTATACTATCTTAATTTGTTAAACATTGGACCATTCTTATTTTTCTTTGACGTTCTGCAAGTGCTGTTTAAATTAAAATAACTTTTCAGTTTGGGTCGATATATTTCTACCCAAACTTTATAGGTATATATTTCTGGTGACTCTTCCGGTGATAGGCTTGAATATTTTGTGTTAGAAGATATCAATCTGTCTTAATAATATTTCCATTACATTCTATTAAGATAACAAAAGATAATGCCTCCTTTTTTGAAGTCGGCTAATAAGGAATGCACTTGTATTTTTCAATTAATAGTCTGTCAATGTGCAACGTTTGTTTCTTCGAAGTATTTGCGGCATTGTAAAGGCACACTACCTAATGGTGTCGTAAAATTTGCCACGGCACAGCGGCAACTTGTTCCATTATCGCTTAGTTTGTATGTATCGAAAATGAACTAGAACAAACGCCGATGCCTGCTTGAAAACTACTAATTATACAAAAGTGCTATTCGTCTTTAAAACTCCTTTTAGAAAAAAAAATTCTGTCAGGAAACAAGCTGACTATAAACTATAGGCCTCTAGTTTTTTATGAAAATAAATAAAGTGCAACCAGCCAGTAGTAATAATTAGTGCGCATTTTATCAGTATGAAAGTAAAAATATGTTTCGAAAAATTTGAACTGTCCATAAGTACCTAATATTTACAAGTAGGTACAAACAGCACTGTTTTAAATTTGATAAATACAGTTACGTTTACAGTTTTAATTGACCATATTTTGTACATACATGCCTAAGTTTTATTTACTAATATCTCTCTTTTATCTCTTTATAAAATAATTGTATATCTTTAATAAATTACTTGATGTGTGTATTGAACTTACTAAGCCATCACCTTACATATCGATACAGATCTATCGACACATACCCAACCCTAACACCTGTCATTTGACATTCGCCGATGACAGTATATTAAGTTTAAGCGATCGATCGGGATCCCGATAGCGGTTTATGAGCACACGCGCACGTTATTCGTTTTTATCGATGCCACTCAACTGTATAGGTGATTCCTAATCGATTTTTAGTATGGTAACTCTATTATACCGGTTGATTTTATAGTGGTTTCGGAAAAAAAGATTTTGGCCACAATTTCGATAGTAAAATCGTAAGGAAGTCCTAATTTGGGCGAAATTTTTTTTTTTTACACTTCCCATACATTTTTCTGTTCATCTGTACATTATTGCCATACCTACATAAAGTATTTTTTTTTTCTTTCAAATAGAAAAGTTCCAGTCGATTTTGCTACCGAAACTGTGTGTGAAACAAAATATTCTTTTTCCGAAACCACTATAAAATCACCGTGTACCTATGTTACATTTCATTGGTAGGCCAGTTATTGTAAATTTTACTTGAATCAATCTATCGAATGAATAAATTTTCTTCATTCAGAAGGCATTTTATGAAAAAATATGTTATAATATTTTTTTTTTACTTATCCCTATACTCCCAATAGTTGATTCGGCAGAATCCGGATCAAAATCTAGAATGTACTCAGTTGCAATAAATATATTTTTCTAAGATTATTATTTTATAATATGAATTAAAATTTTTAATTAAAAGAATTAAACCAGATGTCGAACTTGTTAGGACTCCAACTACCAGTAAAGACTGTCATAGATTTTCGTACTATAATCGGTACCTATTCATAACGTATTCTCCGAGAACAACCAAAATTAATGACTCTCCAAAAAATGGTATCGTCAGAAAGAAAAACATAAAGAACTATATACAACACACTTGCATATATTTCATTCATTGATAATACCGAGCAATTTTTCATTGCAATAAAACTACAGTGCTCGTTCCCGTAAGCTTCATCGTTGAACTACCAAGCGTATCGTTTTACCGTGGTTTTACCGTGCATCGAAACTGTTATCGTTGCCGTTTTAACGGATTTCTTAACTGCACGGGCGGCAGTTATATGTGCGCGGCCTAATTGTAATTACACGTGCCATTTGTAACTTGTTTTAACAAGTACTTCATAAAAATTATGGCAGCTTGTCAGAGAAGACGCCCGGCGTTTGAGTTACCACTTAGCATGAAAGTAAATGATTTTAAATAGGCATTTGATTAATTTACGCACATTATTTATTCGAATGAACTTTGAAGCATTTACTGTGCTATTTAATGAGTTTATATTGAAAAAGGTCAATGTTCAGAATGGGATTGAAATAGCCGCGATTGTATTACTTTAGGGAATAAAGTTAAATTATAGACCTTTTTTACAGTTTATGGTAGGCCCGCAGGTGAAGTAGAAGCAATATACTAGATTTTAGACCTATATTAAGATTCAATAAAAACTTAGTTAAATTATTTAGGTAGGTAGGTATGTGGTAACTTTTATTTCAATATGTAATGTGGAGTTTTTCAATTAATTAGCACTAGTACAGAAATTAAACATACGGTAATGTGTTATTAGGATAAGGACAAGCCAACTTTAAATTTCTTTTATGTTATTACTTAAAGTACAATTGAAGTCATATGGCCATAACCATAAGCCATAGCCGCCTCACGCTGCCGTCGACGCGGTTCAAGTTCGGCACCCGGTCACACACCTCTGACTTTTAGAATTAAAAGTTCACGTCCATATTAGAAATTAATTATTACTGGTTTTAACGGTAAAGTGAAATATTGTAAGGAAACAAGCTTATCTTCGAGTTTTCCATAATGTTTCTTGATCGGTATTGAAGTCTGCCGACTTGCACTAGACCAGCTATAGGTGGAATTATAATGTGTGTGTGTGTGTGTGTGTGTGTATGAAATTTGCCAGATACGCAACAAATATGGAATATAGCCTTCTGGCTATTTTCCATATTTCCTGCCATATGCGTTCTGGCAATATTAGAAAATCAATACTTGATATTTGTAGTTATAGGCATGTCTTGAGGGGTCAAGACATATGCCAGTAAGTATGTCACAAAACGTCGTATAGGTATAACTGGGAATTTCTATCATAAAATGTACTCTTTGCAATTTGTACATACCTATCAATAATATGGTAAAAGATCAGGTTATATTAGTTTTAAATGGCGTATGGACAAATAAAGTGTAACTATTTATCTATCTGTCTATCTTACTCTATTACTTTCATACGATTTTTTGGATAATATATTCTGTTGATAATACGGGGTGCTTCGGCAGCGCGGCTGAGTTGTTGAAATTCATCAATACACTCGCGTAACTACGAGTTTAGTATACTCACCTCCCCTACTATTAATTAAAATTAATCCCAGATTATGGTTCTTATACTGAAAACAGTCATAAAAATATATATTTGAACACACTTCTACCGGTAATTCGTAATGGTTAGCCAATGGCCACAAACGAGGTACCAATCTTAATAATGAGCTTGAATTCATTTTTCTACAGCGTGATTCAGCATATTACTCGGCTAGATAGCAGTGGTTGGTGTCTATGAACATGATTTAAAATAACAGTGGCCGTTCCACACGGCCGGGTTAACCAACCTTGACTGTGACCGGACGGAAACGAACAGCTCTCACGGTGTTATACAATACTTCAGTTGATTCTAAACAGGTTCTTTTTAGTCGCCAGTTACATTAAACACGGTTGGTGGAGGCTAATCGTTTTCGTATGAAAATTTGTTGATGTCTGTCGAGGTATCCTCATCTTCATAGACTACAGAGGTATATATTTCCATTTTTAAACATTGTTTATGACAGTTTACTTGTAAGTTCTAATTTCGAATTAGACAAATGTATACACCACCACCTATTTCCTTTTTTATTTTTAACTACTAAAAGTTTAGAACTAGATTCAAAAACTGTATCTTACTTATTCACTAAAATATATAACTCTCGATAATACCTCTCGTGACGTTCAAAAGCAAAGTGTACACGACTACACGGTAAAATGTTCGTAGAGTGGATCTCAATTATAAAAGAATCATGCATAGTCATAGTATCCATTCGATGTACCGTTAGACCAATGACAGAGCGCCAGTGCTTCATAGCTCAGTAGTCTATGAATTTATACATTATGGTAAAAAAAACAAAGTTGAATTCTTTATTCAAAAAATGAATGAAGGGATTATTATCATACGGAGTGCGTTGATCCTCAAATAAAAAAATATACTGTTCTTTTTTCAAACATTTCAGACTTTTACCGCGCAAATTAGAGAACATTACTGTAAGAAATACTCACTGGTACATACAATTAATTATAATCGCTTTTGTTAAATCGCTTGAAAAGTTATGTCAACAAGTACGCACTTTATGTTTACAACGAATTTTTTACCTGGGCCCAGTTTTAATACGAGTACATTATTTAACTAACTAAAACTTTGAAGCGTCCCTGGCTAGGATTTTCTTCTATCATGGCGCCAAAATTTTTGTAATTAGTTATACTGCCAGCCGCCACACGTCATGTGAAAAAAATCAAATCAATCAAAATGTCTCTTATTTAGAGCGTACCCAAATACGAGACTAAGATATTTCTTATGTTTACCAACAGTAGGCGTGATTCATTCACACACCTGTCTATAAGTAAATGTTAACCGTTTTCACAAGAATTTCTTACCGCGAATGCTTAGACTGTAGATTAACTTCCTGGCTATGATAATGGCTCATAATTCATGGCTTCTTACTTCTCTTGGTTCTACAAAGTGGTCATAAAAGTTTCTGCCGAGTGAAAAACTTGTAAATCGGTAAGTGATCAGTATCCAAAGATTACAATAACTACCTGCTATCCGACAATCCGCTTATAAACCACTAGCTACTGTCCGCGGCTTAGTCTATATTGGAACCCGGTGTTGAGAAAATATTCCATTTTCGAACATTTTTTTCTTCAAGTAATCTAGCCTAACAGGCTAAATGTGTCCGAACTTTTCTTTATATCAGATAACCAGTTTAATTTTGGAATTGTAAAAAACACTTTATAGGTGGGGAGCTCTAGAAAAATTTTTTGAAGTCACTTGAGCGCGTCAAATTACATATTGATAAGTAGGTACGTTCAGCCAGAAATATCTTTTAATATAGAGGCGTGCACAAAAAAAAACATTCAATGGATTTATATTGCTTTTTTTATTTTTGACATAAACCGCACATATTAGGGATTTATCTTTTCACGCCTACATTATTGATATTGACTAGATAGGAATGTTCGGCACTAGCATCTGTAGTACCTAATCTGTACTCATTATACAGTAATAATATACACATATTACTCTCGAATATAATGAGTTTAGACGTTGGTAGCAAAACATTCACATCTTGTTTACTCTCCGTATTTGGACATGTATCTATACATGTTAATGTACAATCAACAAAAGAGATACGGTACCACATTTGCATACAACATTATATAAAAAACCACGAATCTCCTTTGTCGACTGTACATGTGGTAGGCGTAGCTTTACTGTTTAACTCAGTTTGCCTCAAAAGCTGACAAAACTTGTTGCTCATCATCATCCACTGCTGGATATAGGGTTCCACCATCGACCATCAATCCAACCAGTTGGAGGCGTTCTCCATCCAACTCTCGGGAGGGGGGGTGGGGGGGAGGGGGGTTCGTCATACGCCTCGTCTACCAGAATGTGGTCAACTATTCCGCTCCAACGTCCCTCTGTTATTTTTGCTATATGCCCCGCCCACTGTCAATTCAGCTTGCTAGTCGCTCTGTGATCACAAAAAAGTTTCCATGCAATTAAATGTCCATTATATAAACACCCCGCGGTGACCATTTGGGTGGTCATTAAGGACATACATATTTACATGTATTCTGATATGCTTAGAGACCTGTAGGCGATTGTTAACAAGACGTCAAAAGTTTTTGTCTTACTCTAATTGCAACCGGATAACGGATTAAGAAAACTATCATAGTTTTTTTAAATAACGCTTAGGTGACAGGCAACACGGTCTACTTCATGGAAAGTGGTAACTGGACTATGGATGTTTAGGACGGCTAGGGGCGTCACATAGGATCCACCCCTGTGGAAGGGTTAAAAGTTTAGTGAGTTTCAAAGATTAGTCTTAGTCAATTAGTCATCCAATTAGTCAAGTGTAATTCAAATTAGTGAGTCAGGTTCCTTTTAGTGAAACTTCCAGGTTCATTAAATCGTTTCATTCATAGCAAACACCATTTCAATCAGTTTTTCACTAAGATTAATATAATATCCTTGTTCCTAATAATAAGAGGAATCGGTTTGTTACAGAGGATGTTTTTCTGTAGCGTATCGAATTGGGAAGCCGATGACCCATTAGCAATGCCCGTTTGTGGACAGTAATTGTTTGTGCTGTAAGCTCTTGACCAGGAATTTTCAACCATTGAAAAACCACTGAGGTTACAAAAATGTCTGTGAGTTTTAGATTTTATTGCTGTGCTGTTAAAGCCTCAAATTACATGACATCGTGTAGAGTGAATGAAACAATTTGATGAACTGTTTTTAATTAATTTTGAACATTACGTTCATGTAACAAATACTGAAAATTAATTATCTTCTATAAGTTTGTGCAATGGCAAAATTGAGAATCAACAAAGTACTCGCCTCAATTGTCACAAAGTTTTAAGGATCTCATAAAACAGCAATTTAGGCGATTCAACAGTTTTACTAGCAGAAGATACAAATAAATATTAAAAGCACCCAGGCAGCAACCATGAGCGGCTTAAAGACGACATAGCAAACTAACTGCCAATTAATTGTTTTTAATACCTCGTAGCCATAGCACTATCAACCGTTCAATCAAAAAATTAACAATAATTTTTCTGTCAGGCCTTTATTAATGACTTTCCCACGTCTGACTTTAGTAAGTGTGACGTAATCACATGCTAATTGGCGATACAATAGATGATATCCGTATCCTCTAATAATTGCCATAATACTATACTCATAAGAACTACAGGCACTTTGAAACCGGGTGTTTTTATCCATGCATTTTGTATAGAGGAGGTGACTTACGGCTTCGATTTTTCGATTGCAATCAAGTTTTGTAGATTAGATTACGCTAATGTTATTGGAGTATACAATAGATCTGTAATTGTTTTACAGAACCACGTCATGTGAAATTTGTTTTGTGTAAAACAATTGGATATTTTCGAAAAAGATGACGTCTGCGGCAGTACCTACATCGTTTAGATACAGTAAGACTAAGTAAAAATTACAGCGTGTGATATAAATAACAATAATAACATTTTCTTTGTTTTCTTGAAGGCATTGACCGCTAAAGTCATATTTTGCAGTCACGAATTTGTTTACACTTTTTGGGTTAAATTGTATACCTTTTCAATCAAAATCTTGTTCAAAATAAATAGATCTAAATTAACAACGTATGAAGAGTTATTTTAAATATAAATAGTACCAATGTCAGTAGGATTTTAAATATTAATTATGCCTAGGATCTGAACGTGGGAGACAATGTGATTCTGATGACGTTAGAAGAGAAACGTTTTTATTGTATTACTCGGTCGGTAACGACATCTGTTGACGGATAGGCGAAGACTTAACAGTCAATGACCTCACCCCACCACTTCCTTAATTATTTTATACCTACTCTGACTACTGTCTTACACTTAGATTACTGTGGTTTCATGAAAGAACTTGCCAACGACGTATAAAGTCAGTTGTATAAAATGGCTTTGTACTCGTACATTTCTGAAAATATACGAAAAATGAAATGCTATAAAATAATTTCAATCATGTAGATTTAATTATTATTGTATACAACGATTCGCAACTTAGATAAATAACTGAATTTGTGAACATAAAATTATATGTACGTGTGTAAAACCGCCTAGTATTATAATTTTCAATTTTAATTAAATACATTCTGCAACAAGAAATGCAAAATATTTATGCTATAATAAAGAGCGTCATTTCGATTCACTTCCCATGGCATGGCGTGAGAAAGATTTCTATCCTCCGTCGCCATTCATTTTTGTGCAAATCCTGCTCGTTCGGAAGCAGCCGTGGTAAGGTCACACGAGAACATGAACCTTTTTCAACGAAAAAAAAGGAATTGAGCAAATTAGTCGCATTGGATGCGTTCTTATAATTCTTTTTTTAAATTATTTCCAGGCCATGTTTCAAGTGTTTTGTGCTTGTATCACTGTTTAGTTAAAGGCTTTATAGAATTAAACTGCTTTCAATTTATAAATGAATTTATTAGTTAGTGTATTTTATTACAAATTTATATTTTATTTTAGTTTTAAATTCGGTTTTGATCGCTGTATGTTTATAATGGCTATTGAATGAACATTATAATATTATTTTTAAATGAAAGGTACCCTATTCTATCATCTCTCTCTTCCATGATGAGTTGAGTATTCAAGGTGTGAAGGCGTAATAAACGAACAAACTCAACTAATTTATAAGCTTATCAATAGTCATTAAGTTTATACTCTAAGCACTACACTAACTCTAACAGCTATACATTTTTAAATTGAAAACAGCCATAATACGCAGTATCAGTTATAGGAATCATAGTCTATGCCTCGGGTAGGTACCTTTCAAAGCACCACCGCGGACCGCAGAGCAATCCATAGATTTATTGAATGGTCGCGGTTCTAATTAAGTACTGATTTGTTGAACAGAATGTATAACCTAGCCTTACCTTATAAATAATTCGGCTTAATTAGTATCTATTTACAACTTGTTCTTGGTTTATGTTATTCACTTCAGTGGCATAATTAGTTTTGTTTATAATCGCCTTGGAACAGTATTTTTCTAGTAGTCAACCAATGAAATATCATGTCTGTCACGTATCAGAGTTTTCTGCGACCTCATTGGTCGAAATAACTCAAGTGACGGTAAATATT
Organism: Pelosia muscerda; assembly: GCA_963691645.1. Classification (NCBI taxonomy): domain Eukaryota; kingdom Metazoa; phylum Arthropoda; class Insecta; order Lepidoptera; family Erebidae; genus Pelosia; species Pelosia muscerda. The sequence goes on from OY829100.1 coordinate 16,471,190, forward strand.
CATTGCCGTGCTACGAATGCAGAAATTTGTTATTAGGTATATATCTATATCTCTACAATATCTGGTTAGTAAAAATAATTTTAAGGTTATAATATTACATAGGTATTGATTAAGCGAGGATTGAACAAATGACCAATATTTTATTTTTTATTTTATTATATTAGGCGTAAAGACATTTTATAAAAATATGTTTTCATAATAAGAATTAAAAAAAACTTACAGTCTTAGACAATGCGCCAGGCTAGGCCGTCTATGATAAAGCCTCTGCGGCCAGATATCTGATGTGCACAATAGGCTGTATGAGGTGGCGACTGCATCACAATAGCGCCTACCGGTCAGACCAGGAACGATAATGGAGCTATAAATTCCAATTTTGAATTAATGACGTTTAACAAGCGGTTTCGCGCCTTTGTTCGGTATTTAAAATTATTTATTAGATGGCCCATAAATTCTAGATGGTTGACGTTTATTGTTATCGTATCAATATTTAATAATTTGAACAAAAATAATATTGATATTAGTTAGAAGTAATTTAATTATTTGTCAATCGATTCACTGTTCTTTAGTTTTTACTTTTATCGTTTATGGTAGCGAAAAAAGCATGAGAGGCTAATTAAAAAATACTGAGAGCATGTTCTTAGATAACCTCAAAATTACACTTTTCCCTCAGAATAAGGAAAGCGTGAATCTGCTTTCACGTATAAAACATCGATGTTCTCTTACATTGTAGAATTTTCTTTAGGTATAGCTGTTAAAATTTACATAACCATTTGAATGCATTTATAAAACAATGAACATTAAAGTTAAATATTTACATAGAGACGCGTGGCTGCGTCGTTACTGTGCGACGTAAAATTCATTATGGGTACAATATTATTTTGATAAGCATTACGTCCCCTTCCGTTTACGAATTGTCAGTTATAAATAGTTTTCAAAAAAAGGAATATCGAATTCGATATTGCAAAATTTAAAGTACAAATTAACGAATTTATCAATTTATCGAATTTCCTTCAATAAATTGGAATATAATATTTGCTCATCAAGAAAATTTGCGAATGAGTATCACGTGAACAATGTGCACGTGCCTTAATTAAGCATAGACTAATAACGTAATTTTTGTATTGTTACAGGATCGTGGATATGCATACTTACTCAAGCTACAGAAATTCACTTAAGGTAAGTTACACAATTTAGTTTAGTTGCCTGATTTTTGAAATTTAGGTACTATATACCATACATTTCAAGAATCAGGCAATGTTTCATACATTATTCTCTCGACATATATATATTTGAGTAAGTACAAATCTTAGCTTATATATGATTTAGAAACATGTCATTCAAACATTATTAAAAATTTATTTTATGCGACCCTAGAAACATTTAATTTTTGCTTCGCTGGCCTGTAACAATAAAATTATTACTGTCGTACATTTAAAATAAGAACATGAAATCGTCGACCGTTTAGCGTAATTTAAAAATAGTGTTGTCATGCTAACGTTTGATGACTTTGATGTGTCATCTGAAGTCAGTAGAAAAATGTCCACACTATTTACAGAAACACTATAAGCAGCTCGTTGGTAGGTTAAAGTACTAATCAAAGTAAGTCTTAGTCAAAGTACGAGGTATAATGTCTTATGAAAATATCGCCTTGAAATTTACTACAGAGTGAATATGCACCCATACACGCCAACACATATATTCAACTACATTGATAGACTAATTCTATTCTCAAAGCATGAATTTGACTTTATAACCAAAATGTTCAATAGACGAATAACGCTTCGGCAAGAATGATAATCGAGGGACATGGTAATTGCCGTGACGTGTATCCGAACGTACCTTGTCGTCACGCAACGATGCTTGCCCCTACCACGACACTTTCAAGTTACATTCCGAGGCGATTTCGTTTCCTCTATCATCGTACATCGACGAAGTCAGTCGTTCTTGTCAGTGCATAGTGTTAACTCGTGCCGCAATGGATTGCAATGTCATCTGAACAGTTTTGTGAACACAGTGCTTGTTATGGCAGTCTAATCGAAGTCCAAGGTCTCAGTGCTGTTTATTTCGGTTGATGTAAGTAATTTTCGAATACTAGAATATTTTTATGACTCAAGATAATTTTAGTAGGTACATAGGTACCTTTGTGAATATGAATAATATAAATTGCCGACTTTTTAGAATTAACCGTGACCGCACGTTCCAAATTTTAAATCATATTTTTATATTATTAGTTTTTTAAATAATATTCACCAAGCCTGTGTTATTTTAATAAATTCATATATAAAGAAGTCATTTTGAGAGCGTCATATTTTAGACTGTATTCTTTCGTAGCAAAGGCTACGAGATGCGTAGGCGCATTTCAATGTAGTAATTTTTGATTACTACATTGAAATCAAATGACTTTTGATTCCTAACGCAATGAACATAGCTTAGGAGAAGGGGTTAACGGTAAATACTAGTAATTTCAGTTATGAGGAACTGTAATTTTTTTAAAATTTTAGCTTTATTATTTATCAAAGTTGAACTATTATATAAAATAAAATGTTAATCCTTAGACTGGATTTTGCCCAGATTATTCACTTTTTACTCAAAAAAGTCATTGTTCAGTTTGTATTAGTCACGGTGGCTATTATTAGTCAAATTAGAAATGTTTCTATTACTTAGCTAAATAATGTCTTAGTGTGACTAATGAATCACGCCCCTCAGCCACATGCCATTGCCTTCAATACTAAGCATTAGCACTAAATATGTATGAATAAGCATTCATAACTAAATAAGTACATATTACAATCATAGTGTTCAAAGTTCATTTATTTTTAATACGATGATTTATCATTTTTAAAAGTATGTCGATTGTTTGGCAAATATTTTTGCATAAATTGCTAAATCGTAAATTGAAATTACATGTGTTGAGTTAGCAGTACGTGAGAGTTGTTACGGACTTAAAACACAGTTATTTATACTCGGAATCATGCAATTCCAAATACAAATAGGTCAATTTGACTCAATTAGTTCTCAGTTTATCTACTTTGTGTACCTAGTAGAATATTGCACATATTTAAATTGTATACCGTAAAACGATCGGAAGCCAAAAAAAAATATTTTGGCCCGTTTATGGTCTGCTGTCATAACTTGGTCACGTAAAGTGAGGAAGTACTGAACGGAGGCATCAATTATACTTCATTTCAATACTTCGTGTTAATTTAATTTTTATATATTTAATAAGAAATAATGTGACTGCAAATTTAATAAGGAAAGCTTATGTAATAAAAGTAAATTAAAATCTTCGGCGGCGATCGAACTCGACTGACATTCGATATTTGAATCCCGTTCTTGGATTGGCTTGCGTGAGGTCGATGGCTCAACTATAAAGGCATGTTATCTTCATTATTTTAGAAAGGTAACCCTAGAGGTACTTTTATAATTATAGTTCTGGATTCAAATATTTCTTTATACAACCTTATTCATTCAAAAGCCATTGAGGTGGCAAACAAGCATCTGAATGGTAAAAAATGTGCTTACCGTGGCCTATGGTCGTTTGCAGCACCAGGGGCATCACATTCGTGCTGCTGAATACATATAGGGGAGGAGAGAAGGCGAAGGGGAAGCGAGAAGGTTAAGGCTCTGTGTTGTCAGTGCAGAAGACAAAGAAGGGTTTTTCGATCTTTCCACTGAAAACCTAAAACCGAGATAATTTGTAAATATAACGCAATTTTTAACACAAAATCAATACAGCGCATTAGCCTGATATTTATTGTTAGTGTATAATCATATTTTTCACTGATTATTGTAATTTAAAACTTGATACAAGACAAAATTAGTCTTGAACAATCTCCAGCTGCGTTCCAGTATCGAGTTATCGTTGAAATACCACATTAAAATATAAAAGAAGCATCGATTACGACACTTTGAATGTATAAATTCGCTAATTTTATGACCTACAAGGTGTATGTAACACTATACCGTTCATTAATATTTTAGTGTGTGAAAGTTCTTCATTTTATTCTTATTATTTTTTATTATACTCTTTATTTAAAGTTTATTGTGATATTAAAGACATTGTTATCATTTTATTTATATTTTTATACAGGTTTGGTAATAGCTGAAGAGAGAGATATTAAGTAGATGGCTTAAAAGGAAACGAATAAAATGTGAATGTTTTGTGATATATAATTGTTGCAAATTATGAATGTGCACGTCCTTTAGCTGTGTTCTTGTCGTGTTAGTAAACGTGTTAATGTAGGTATGCGTATGCATATAATTTTTTACAATTAACAGAGAAACACCTAATGTGTCACACACTTACATTATATCTATTGGCACGGATCTTGCAACTAATAATAATGTAGTGTTTAAATTAAATAACGTATAGTAATACGTTACATTACAGGTTTCATGTCAAATAATTTAGAATTTAAAAATAATTTATTCTACATTGATCACTAAGCGGTACTTACAAAACGTTAACTAAAATATGTTATAGGTTAGTTTAGCCAATGGCGAAGACTTCGGCCCGAAACATGTTATTAATATTGTTGATCCTTCAAAGACAGTTTACCTACCTCTGATTGAGGCACTTAATAATACATATGCCATTATTCACCACACGCTACCATTGAAGTGGACCAAGGGTAATACCAGTGGCTACGTTCCGGGTTAACAACTTTTAATGTAAACATAAATAATATTAAAACACGGGCGAAGATTCGAAACATCACTAGTTCGTAACTAAGAAAAATGATTAATTAAATTTTAAATACGAAAAATAAGTACCTAACTCCTAATTCATGTACTTTTCATTCAAGAAGCATTAGCTGTGAGTACTTGGTTGCAAACATATCAATCAACTGTTCATCAAGTACCGTTATTACTGGTTGCAGAGGCGTCTATGTGAAGTGCTTGCATCAATCAGTATAAGCATTATGAATAACAGCCATTAATAAATATCAGCTAGTATTTGTAACTATTCGTTGTGACTTTATTGTCTAGTTCGTTAGATTTTCTGAATAGTTATATCTGAAAGAAAGAATTAGATTCATATCGAAAAGATAAAAGGAGAAAAGAAGAAGAAACTGCATCACATCGATAAACAATAAAATTAGGTACTTTTTTATATGGCGACACTGCCCAGCATTTTTCTCATACCACAAACTAAGGCCTTAGTGACGTAAGTTCTAACTACACACATATGTTACTAAATATAGCAATAATAATACATAATATTCTATATTGGGTATAAAAAGTGTCTTATAATTTAATAAATATCGAGACATTTAGAATAGTGTAGGGTTAAGACCTTGTCTATGTAACCGTAAATATTGAATAGACAACCTTGGTAGACCCCTCAAAGAATGACGTTGGCAACACCGTATGGATAACCACACGTGCAAGACATCTATTGTTCGAAACTCAACTATACGCAAAGAAAGACTTTTGATACAGCTATAATCAACAATACCATTTTTTTATGAATAAAATAATTTTAAAAAGAGAATAACCTAAAAGTTCAGCTGCAGATCTTCTGTGAACTATATACAGGATGCGTGAGATCCGTTATGAATGAAAAAAGAATGATAATAATGTGCCGGGCGCGTGCGCAACTGGCGGGGAACGACATGTGCCTGTACACCTGCGCGAACACACCGGTCTGCCAACTGCTTCTTACCTATTACGTAAAAGGTGGCAAATGCAGCTAGCATATTCAAAAATAGAATGTCAAAATAAAATAACTTGGGCACTTTATGTTCATCAAAAAAGGTAGGTCCTCCATATTAGTCGGTAATATTTTTAGTCCTTTGGTTCTGACCTGACCCTTTTCTAACAATGGAACTATCCAAGTGGCGACAAACATTGATCTATACTTTGTAAAATGTAGCTTGGGTCCTATGACAGCTGTCAGTGAAATCCCGCACATGAAGTCTTGAATTTTCTATTATTGAATGTAGTAGCTGTCAATGTTATACTTTATGGGCATACCGAGCTAATTAGTGATGGGTGATGAATCATCGTGACCACATAATATGAACTATCCATATTTTAAATAAAGCTTAATTTAAAATTGAAATTAATATAAGTAAAAAATAATTAGAATTTAATCTTATTGCTTAGGTATTTTAATATCATAATAATGTTTATATTTCAATATACTTGATCCTAAATAATATTGAGTAAATAAAATCCTACATTCAATCCATCAACGCCCTGAACCTGTTTTTGGTTTTTTTAAGAAGACACGCCGCGTTTGGCCCTTGGGCCATGATATAGGCATAAGATACACGCGCCAACCTCTTGTTTGATATCACTGATCCACTCCACTCATTCTCATCAGTACGAGTGAAGACGCCTTGTATGCTAAGTATATTCCGTTCTCATTACAATTAAATACATACATACAATTAAACTAAACGTAATTATATGTAACATGTATCAATAATAGCTGGTAGTATCGATATTTTCATCGAATTTCGGACATCCCTATGAACCTCATTTTGACATCTGTCATAGGACCCATGCTATATTTTACAAAGTATAATCTAAAAACTTGAGTAAGCTATCCCTTAGCACCAGAAAGTAAAGATTGGTTATGTGCACAGTAGGCAAATACTTCAATAGTTCTAAGGGCTTAGGTAGCGGCTTTTAAAAATATATTATTACATTTCACGCAAGGATGAACAGAGAAAGCACCCGCTTGCTTTGAAAGACATGTTAATGAGTTTTTCTTTTGAATGAACGTGTTGTCGAATCTCGCTATTGAAATAAATTTTACTAAGAAATCTCTAAAGCGCTATTTTTGTGCAAAAGTATTGAGCGAAAATATATTCATACACCGAAGAAAATAAACTACATACACCAAAAAATTGAAAACGAACAAAACCAGTCGTATCGTAACGGCCATCATAGCGTGCCTTAACTACAGTAAACTATAATCAATATATGTATAACAATATACAACTATATACAACTATATAAAACTATACCTTTACAACTATATACAACTATAATAAATTGCTATTAATACCTATGGTAATGGATGGTAGGAAGGACTCATTGGAAAAGGTTGACCTTTTTAAAGAAAAAAGTGAATGAAAGGTAAATCTTTAAAAGGAAATGTAATTTATGAATAGTTAGCGCTAATAAGAGCTTTTTTGTGACCAGGTCTTAATAAAAATGCATGGATATTACTAATGGTTTAATTATGGCCTCTGCAATGAACATATTAGGAGCTACGGACGTATTCCACAAGCATAAATATTTTATAATGGTTAATTTACTTTCCATAGAGTTATAGAATAATTAGACATGTTTCCTTAGTGCGTTTTATTAGATAGAACTGAATAGACACTAAAATTAAGCGCGCAGGCGTGTTTTATGTTGGAAATTAGCAAATTAAGTTGTTAATCTTGGAGTTTAATAAGCCTTAGTATCCGGTGAATGCACGAAGACCTGTCTTTTCTTCTTCTTTGTCGCGTTGATTCCGGTTACAACCGTCCACACCGATAGTTCGGACCTAAATCTCACCAAGACGCTCATACTGGATGATGGACGAAATTAGTCCAGGTATTCAGACGACAGATAAGATTAAGTTAAATGAAGAGAAAAAATAAAAGAAGTATAACAATAAAACAAAAATAGAAACTGGAGAGCGGATCTTGGGTTCTGAAGTGAAAACCTCAGTTGCAACTGGAAACATAACTAACAAGATGTTGCGTAAACTCTTGATAGATCTACAGCCGAAGAGTAATTAAACTTGTTGAGGTTAGACCATAAATATTTTTCTTTAATCGATACGCCCAAGACTTACAACATTTATTAACACCATAAAATCTTTGAATAATCCCGATACAATGAGCCTAAAGTACTGTAAATATTGAGAGCAAATAGAAGACAAGATCGTTAATAACCTATCAGTAAATGAGTTAATTTGGATATTCACTGTTGATCCCAAATTTTTGATTGAAACCCATTTATGTCAGATAAACCACCCATATATAACGTGAGAACAAACACATTTATCTGACGGATTTTAACAATAACGGATGTTAAAAGTTTCAGAATTGATCAATCATATCCTAGATATATAAAAAAACACCCTTTAGTTTGTCTTGAATTTGAAAATTATCGGTGCAGTTTTGAGCTGAAAAAGTCTGATACCCAGATATACCTAAGAAACCTACACAATTAAAATAAAAAAACATAGTGGCCTGCCATCTTACAGCGCTTATGAGCACGAGACAAAAGTAATAACTGTTTTATTTCGCCATAATACATTCCAGTAAGTCACTGGACGTCTACGTGACATGGTTGGCGATCCGGACCACCTTCACACGACTTATGGTTGACAATTAGCGACATAAACCTGTTAGAAGTGGCACTTCACATAATAATGAACAGTTCATCTGTCCCTTGGTTGGCACTGAATATGGCTTCCATGTTTTGAAGGGAAAATTGTCAAAGAGCCAGTATGAGCGTGAAAAGTAATGTGGGAAAGTACTTTGGAAATACCAGGGAATGTGCTGTAACGGTAGTACGAAAGAGATAGGTAGATATAAAGACGGATTTATGGATCGGATCAGAGAGCACGTTAAGCAGTCGTGGCCGAGCGGTGGCAGGACTCGCGACTAATTGGCGTTCGTTAATTTCGTTACATACTGTCCATAACTATATCAAAACTAACTCGGACATGCGAATATGATGATTTGATCCCGGTTGTCAAACGAACATCTATGGGAGTCGTTACGCGCAGTTAGAGTCCTTAAAAGTCCCACTATTGGTCTAATTTCAGTAATTCGATATCGTCTATACCTATAGCTTGTGGATGTCAGATGGTAGCCGCTTCACTGAAAATATCGAAGTACAGCCACGACGCAGATAGACTGTAAAAAACGAACACACCACCAAGCTTCGTAAATCCCAGACGCATGAATCATGGTATGGATAACTCAAATAGTTCACTACATGCGCATATATTAAGGTACCCAAATTAAGTGACGAAATGGAAATATACAGACACAATAATACACAGCATAAAATTTCAATGTGATATTTCTCAGGAACTATCAATGATACTTACTATTCAACTTGAAATCTACTCGAAAATAATTCCATTGGTTCCTAAATTCATTTTATCTTTTACTTTATTCAAGTTGTTTCTATTGACAAGAATTTGTAAAGATCTCATTCATGGTACCGATTGGATAATAATTAATATGATACGTATCTTAAGTCTGAATTCAGAATTAGTAACATTAATAGCAAAGCCATTCGTGTCTAAGGAATGTATTCATAAATTATACTTGCGAAGAATAAAAGGCACACTAACACTATGCGACATACAACACGTCACTAAAATATTAAATTGAATGGAATTCACTGACCGTACGCGTTTGTAGACATACCGCATATCTGTGAATAGGTGAGAGAGTCTTTGCTGAATTGAATGTCTTTTATGTCAAGCTTAGTAGGTATATGTTTGATGAATAGAAATTTTATAAAATCTTGAATGAATTACATTCCTAGGTTATGTCATTCTGTATTGCGCGGGAGCAGTCAACCACAGATTAACCATTCCCATTTGGTTTGCGTGGCGGCCGAGTCACTAGCGACGCCATCTGAAAATCAGCGCTTCGCATAACTTTTTTTTCTTTCCGTGAGCAAAACCAAAGTTGGTGGAGGTGATTACTCGAACCGACTAAAACGCACGTCTATAGGTCTTTGATTGCCGGAGGTGAGTTTATACAAGACATAATCTCTTTTTTTTTTTTTTTAAAGAATATTAGCAACCGAAGTTACTAATATTCCCTTCAACCCCTCCAGCTAAGCTCAATGGCTTGTGTTAGAAGTGGGTTCACGTCGGTAGTTTAATGGCCAGGATTCGAACCCGGGACCTCTCGATCGTAAGGCCGACTCTCGCACCCCGGCAGACCCGGTGAGATCTCTTAGAGATGACCCCCTTCCTCTAATGTGGGATCCATGGTGTCCCCATCTAGCATATAGGGAGGCGCAGAACAAATACACGGTAGATACTCACATAAAAGAATTATTCTCCCTAACATTTTATTTATGGCAACACCGTTACTATTGCTTTTCACCAGGTATGGTAATTTTGGTCGTACATTCAAAGTAGGTATTTTATTTCAATCCACCTATAATATTTGTGTGCACTTTCGTTAATAGTTACCTACCCTTTGTTCGTCTCACCATACTAGTATATAATGAATGGCTAGGTAGCAGTTACGACCACTGCCAATAGAATCAATAAATATTTATTATTCTATCCTCAGCGATGTTTTACAATGTGTACTTTCTTAATGCGACGGAGATATTCAAATATTACGTCTATAACGGTACAGAAATTTAAATGTAGGTACCTAAGATAGCAATTATTCTAAAAAAGGAAAGCATACAGGAATATTATGCACACTGCACAATGCCCTGCTATAGTATTTCCCACGACTGTTATTCTTTAACTTAAGTACGAAGACTTCTACCGGGTCATTTTGTAGTCATTTCGAAAAAAAATTGGCACAGATTCGATAGTAAAATAGACTGGAGGAACAAATAAAAAAAAATAGAATAGACTATAATTTGCCGACAAAAAGAATTACATGTCCCATACATTTTCTATTCATATTATTCCCATACATTATGTATATCCACGCTACCTACGAAATAATAAATTTGTATAAAAAATGTTGTTAAAATGTTGTGACATTTTCTAATTATCATATCACAAGCGTACGCGTCAACCTTCGGCATAATACACTTTATATCAATCAGTCTATAAATACCTAAATGATAACACAGGCACCAAAATGGTTGTATGCCTGTGTAATCAATACAAAAAATCGCAAAATTAGTGATGCTTTTTCATTAATATAAATGTTAACCCTATTGTCTATGAAAAGACAATTATAAAGGTTAAAACAATAAACGAGTACGCTTCACAATCTTAAGAGTTATTACAACAAGAAGTTGATAACGTGAGAACAAACTCAAAAATGTCCGGAATTCGTCCAGGAATGTTCCACATAATGGTGGACGCAATAGTTTTATTGTTATGCAATTATATAGGAGGTTTCGGTCAAATACCGTACATTCTCTCCGAGGATAGAAATGTTTGAACATTGAATCCATACAATGCTGTATTTGCTTTCGAATGCTGTTTACTAGTTTAAGGAATGCAAAGTTATGTTTTCATACCAAATAATCATCTATTTCTTTTGTAATAGGGTTGAAATTGGTGAGTAAATAACTTTGTATTGTTGTTACTCTTTGGGTTTACAAAATAGTTAGCACTTCTATGTGCTGGGTCTTTTTGATGACCGATGTTTGTTCAGTTACTGTTACGGTGTAAATTGATAAGCTATCATCCAATCAGAAATAGAATGAGCTGTCCAATCAGACCTAGTATTAGATTTTTAAACTTTTGATATACTTATAAAAAATGTCGCCAAAACTTACTTCTATGACCATTAGTAATATTTTATTATTGATATCGTTGGGATTGTAAAACCACGGGTGAATGGTGGGTTCTCCTATCCTCCCCCAATATATTTTCTAATAATGGATTTCCCTCATGCAATGCCTACTTCAATATCTTATCTTATAACTGACATTTTATAACCATTAATACGTCAGTTGTTATTCCGGTAAATAATGAACGTTGCCGGTATAATTGCACAAACCTAGACTTGCGCAAATACACGTTAATGAAATTTGCACAAAACTTTCAGCACACGTTACAATACATTTGAGCAAGCATATTGTAATGAATGTATAACCCTTAACATGTTCGATACATTCTGAATTCAATTTTAAAGTCTAACGTATCTACTAGAACTGGCGGGAAGAAGTTAACTATTATGTCCATATACGTATAGTACTAAATATTAATTACCGGTGTAGATTTGTTGGTGAAATCGGTTAGTATCGACACAGTATCGCAAATTACCTAATACCTGACCAATATCCTGTCGTTCGTACCATTTGTGAGAGTTCCGGAGATCACACCTCTCTTTCCTTCCCGTTTCCTCCTTCCTCTTTGCCCCCACCTACTTCCTAACAGCGCTAACGTGCGAATGAACAAACTAGTTTCCTAAATGCCACCTTTTACTTGTCGTAGGTATATGATACCTTGACACGTTCTAGTTTAAAAATAACACACTGTAATCGTAATTTACTATCATCACTCATAATGAACGGAAACCTATGACTATATAGTGTTTAATTGGCTTGTGTGAACAATGTTTAGTTTTCAGTGTAAATTTATGTTTAAATGGCTATAGTGCTAATTGTGACATCGTATTTGCAATCGAGATTAGCGAAGGTTCATTTTGAATTAAGAACGGAGAGATTGTCTACGGTTTCCACACGCGTCTGTAATGTTTACTCGTACTTGTCTTTATGACTTAGATAATTAGAAAACAATATATTCAAATACTTTTGCACAAAATACTTTCTTTTTCTGTCGAATCGACGGCATTTTTAAGTTGCAATCGTGGTGTAGTAATTTGTTTCACGGCAGTGTCGTCGCTCACGGAGAGGGCCCGACCATAGGTTAGGTAGGCTTACTACATTCTACTACTACTACTAAATAAGCAGTTCAGTGCATAGAGCACGAAAAGCTATTGAGTAACGTGAACGTATTGGAAGTACAAAATATACACACCGTCATTACTCATAATTTTAGACTATTGCCAACCTTAAAATAAATCACATTTCATCATTATCCTTGCGTCAATCCCGGTAGCTGTTATGAAGATAAAGGCAGAGGAATGTACTAAGAACTGTATTACTTTTTTTTTCAACAAAGAGTTTCATCGCTAGTGTAAATATTTTTCAAACCATAGAGATTTGAATCAATTTATTTAATATGCAATGGGTATAGATGTACCTAATTAGTAAGCATTACTGACTATGCTATCTATTACGAATAATTAAAAGCCCTACCCTAGGACTACTTTAAAGGGCTAGGGCATTGGCAACATCTTTTCACTGTACAATGAGAAATCATAATCATAAAATAATTTGTTTTGAGATGTTATTGGTTGTCATGTATGGCTATGGGAAAAGCGCACAATGGGAAGAGTTCTAACCGCCATAACAACTACATCGAGAAACCGTGGGACTGAACACGCATTTGCAATTGATAATAATGCTTGGAAAATGGCAGTATGCTATTATTAGTTTTAATATTTGTTGCTATTCATAAATAGAGAAATAAGGAATGTTCTTAATTCAACAGAATATATTTTTTTTTGAATTAAGAACTAAATATGAATATGACAAGTTTGAGTAGGTAATTCTCTCTGGTTAACGATGATTGACATAAATTTTCCTTGGAACTTTCTCACCACTTGAGTGGCAATCTGTGATGCAAGTATTTATTTGGTTACTGTCATGTGTACCTTCGATTGCAGTCCGCAAACAAATGCACCTTTAGCGATGAACTTGTATGCAGATTTGACCGAATTACACCAATGATACAAACTGCGATTAAGATGAATTAAACAACGTTACCATATTTTACGCAAAGAAATTGATAATAGAACGTGGGTACTCTCGGGGTTTCACTGGCCTATTTCAGCCTTAGGTAGTATTTAATAACTACAATAAGTTGTACTTTTCGTGCTTTTCGAAGTTATGTGTGTAGGTATATATCGCAGGTTTCTAAGTGCCCGGTTAGTGGCAATAGGCTCGCCATCTATTACATTGGGACCTAAACATAAACTGGTGAAATGTGGGTGCTAGCACCGTTGTCTACTCTTATGTTGTGTTATGTTATTATAAGTGAATTATCATCATATTTTACTAACGCCATTTACAAAGGCTAAAGTACTTCCTACATTAGAGTCCTAAGCTGATACAGTCGACCGTGAACTCGTGTCGTGTGAACGACCTCATTTAGGAGTCAAAATGCTCTCTCAATCGCGTTTGCGCGCTCATTCGTCTATGGACGTGACTGCCAGGGCCGCACTCGGACGTGCAAGAAGTGCATGCCGGATGCAAGCTGAATGATGACGTTGCAACGCTACTTAATGTCCTTCGATGGGAGAATGGACAGGTTCATTTAGAATGGCGTACGTTATATTTACTTACAATATTTCTTGAATAAATTTACGTAGATGTTTGGAAGTTGCAAGCACATTGATATATAGGTCAATATTATTTGAATATAATTAATAGTACCTAATAGTAAAAGCTAGATTCAATTGATCGAAGTCTTAGTCAGCAATATGTGCACACCTAAGTGGAATAAAAAATGTGAATGGAAATTCTCAATCGTCGACTACGACAAATTTCATATGAAAGTCCGGTGCACACATTCAAATTCAAAAATGTACAAATATAGGTATTCATTATTAATTCAATAAGAGAAAGTATAATAAGAAATGTAGGTTTCAATTCTGTAGAAGTGAAACACTAATACAATTGTAATCTAATAAAATTTATGGGCGAAGAAACACATTCAGCAATAAAAGTTATTCACTGTCATGCCACCACCTTTCTAAGCGGATAGGATATTGATGTAACTAATTCACATTTTAACAATTCAAATTCGTCTCTGCGCATGCAATCCTCGCGTGCTAGTAGTATTTTCTCACCTCGCCGTACATCCGTATCGGCTAGACCCGTGGTTCAGACAGCCTGGCTTCGACAGACGACACTTTGTACGCAGACCCTACGAGAAACTTCACCATTCACGAACGTCGAATAAACCATTAAGAGCTACACTCATTTGACAAATGACCCAATCATTTATCAACCTGAATACCTACACGCTGACTTAAGCTTTGAATTTGTAAGCGCTGATTAATTTTGTATGAATTGACAGCGCCGCCGTGGCCGCTGTCATCTGTTGTCAGCTTTGTTATTTAACAGCTATTTAGCACCTCATATAAATAAGTATATGTACCTACTCTTATTCAAAGATTTAGTTTTCTATAGACCTTAATATAATATTTAGAATTATGATTAGCATACAATTTAAAGAAACCGTACCTGCTCAAAGGAAACCTGCACCACATTCGTGTTTTAGTTCTTTTTTTAAATTTATTTATTGGCACGATGGTCCCCGAACCGCACATTCAGATATGTACATGTATTTAAATTTGAAATTAGAAATAGCAAATGTTCTAATCATTCATCGTTTTGGTACGTTTCCCATAGAGTTGCAACACCGTCCATAAAATATAGAGTGCCTCCAAGCAGCATCGTGACCGCATTCACACGGTATGGGGAAGATTACTGCCAAGTGGTTTCAAGCCGCGTGATTGATCGTCAGAATGCGCACGGAGCTCGAAATGAACGGATTATACTTTTGTATTTTCTGTATTTGGGCTTTAGACAATAACAAAATAATTTATTTAATTTTCAATGGTTGTACACAACAGCTACTAGTAGCAGCTGTTTGGAAAGCCAGCTTTAAACACTGACTACTTATGTATTCAGTCAGAAAAAAGAAATATATATTATATTTATTTTTCAGTAGTTGGTACTTGGTACGCATGGAAATGAGGATTCATTTCAGCCATAGGACGTCCACTGCTGAACATAGGCCACTTTCAATCCGACCAGTTGAGGGCGGTCTGCATCCAACCTATTATGGGTATGGGTACATTATTAAGCTCCCCTTTGTCAATATACCTTCATACGTTACATACCTACAGGTATTTAGCGGATTATTAATATGTAAAAACGATGCGATGATTTATTATAATTTCAATGAATACAGCAGATTTAATTTGCTATATTTACTTAACGCCTACATAACATTACATTAGTATTATGTTTTGTTCGATTTACATGCGTTTGGGCGTAGTATGTATTGTAAGTTAAAGGCTTAATATCAATGAACTTTGCTGACTAGAGGAATATTATGGGTGTGTTATGTATTATGCAAATGTCAATAAATGCCTATGTGATTTTTTGTTGTAAAATAATCTAATTAAAAGCACTTCGTAATTTTCTAAGACCAATTGATTTATATATAATTTTATTTTTTATGGATAAATTATAATTAAGAGAGTACGGCTCTGTCTAAAAAACAATATACCTTCACGAGTAAGGAGTTCGCTTCAGTGTTTAAATCATTCTATTATCATGTCATTCTTTGGATAAGTTTAATAATTAGAGAGATGTAACTCAGAGTTCATTATGTCATAGTGAGAAAATCATTGACTATGGCTGCGCCAACGACTCCTTGCCAATCAGTTTTAAATATTAATTCTTTAATTTCTACGTGTTTATGGTACGAGTAGTGGGGGGTTAGGTAGTGCTATAGAATAATCATAATATCATTTGGTTCAAAAAAAGAATTCACTCTATCATCACTTAAAAAAGCATCCACTTTCTCATAAGCAATCGAACAAAAAAATCGTCTATATCATTAATTATTGATTTTCGGGCCACCTACATCCAAGATAGATACACGTTTCTAATTCAATCCTAGGCTCACAAAAAATCTGCGATATAATGCTGTCTCATAGCGAACTTATGAGATATTTTCAATGAATAATGTCGTGAAAGTTTTTTGAGGTTCACTATTTTGATCTTATACCTATCAATATAGATTAAAAATTAAAAGCAAGGAACAAGATTTTGGATAAAAAATTAAACTAATCTTAGTGGTCCGTTAGGGCTCGTTTGCCCCTCAATTTTTTTCTGAGAATGGGAGATACGAATCACAACCCGACATGCTTAACTTCTTCAGAACTTACATGGATAGTAAGGGATTCTATTATCCTATTAAGATTCTTAGAACCCATAAATGATAGTATTTTATTGTTAAAAGGCAGGCTCTAGACAAATTGTCATTTTATTGGCGAAAACGCCAGTGTAATCGCTAAGTATACAATGAAAATGGCAAAAACCTGTAATATGATTGTACAACACACACAACAATGACTTTTCGATGCTTTCCCGAAGTTATGTGTCTATTTATCGCAGGTTTATAAGTGCCCTGTTAATGGCAAAAGGCTCGCCACTTATCACATTGGGACGTAAATATAAACTGGCGAAATGTGGGTGCTAGCACCTCTGCCTAACCCTTCGTGGATATAAGCGTGAGTTTATGTTATGTTATTTCACATATTTTTATTAATAATCACTGTGTAAGTAATCTATTGATAGCAAATCGAAAACAGTTCGCTTCCACGCCATTCCAAGAATATCACATTGTGTAGAGGCCAGTATATCGATATATAGGTATAGTTTAGTATACTGTCGTAGAATTTTCACCGTTTTATAGGTACATTAGCGTCAAGTCCAAGCTAAAATCACGCAAGTCGCGGCAATCAAACCGTGATTGATGATCGACAATCACAGTATATCTTCCGTAAATCTCTAGTATCCTCTTAGATTTATCGTGAATCGTTCCGTCCTCGTATAAAAAGGTGTCAATTTTGTAAAATTAATAGGTGTTTGTATGTACCGTAAGTTACATACAAACACCTATTAATTATTCATTGAGTGATAGTTCACTGAGATTAAAGATCGTTCTAAAGATAACCTTGTCAATCTTGCTTAGAGTTCAATAAATCATTTATATATAATGTAACAAAGTTGAAGTCTATTTACATCAAGGTAAATATTGTTGTAAATTATGCCTATCTTATTCACACCTATTTAAAAGATTAGATACATAATTATAGAAAATCTACGAACTCAAAACTTTGCTACATAGATTGTTATTGCATTGCCATTTAATAAATTGTATTATAAATCATGAAAATAGTAAACAAATATCAAAATTAATACTAAGCACATCTATATAAAAAAATGAATCACGAAATATGTTGCTAAGCGCATATCTCGAAGACGGCTGGACTATATGGGACCAATAAGACATATACACATAACGCATATTAAAATAGCGATCCTTTATTTTATTTTTTACTAGGTGACCCGCGCAACTTCGTCTGCGTCACCCCGTTTTTGCAACATTTTTCATTCCTGCTCCGCACCCTTTGGTCGTAGCATAATGTTATATACATATGAACCTTCCCCTTTAGCCATTCTACCTATTAAAATAATTTAAAGAAAAACAAAAAACCCGACTGCTTAAACTAAAAAGAAAGAAACAAGCCCAGTAGTTCAAAATTCATACAATACTCACAGTCGGGGCCCCTTGGAAAGATTTGATTGGTGAAATTAGAATGGGCCCCGACTGTGAGTATTGTATGAATTTTGAACTACTGGGCTTGTTTCTTTCTTTTTAGTTTAAGCAGTCGGGTTTTTTGTTTTTCTTTAAATTATTTCTTTATTTTATACTTTTTAGTTACGATTCATTAAAAGTAAGTTTAAAAATGGTAAGTTTTACCAAAAATATTTTTGTTTGTATATCGTTTATACCTACTTGAAATATAAACTTAAATCAAGAAGTAAGAAAATTAGCGAGAATGAATGTTTTGTTAAACAACTTTAAATCGTTATATATCCTAAACTATTATTTAAAATGAAAAATGGTAAAAGAAACCTAAATATGATTTTAAAATACCTATTCAACGACACCCCACTTGACATAGTTCATCGACTATTTTTTTTCTCATTTTGACAATATGGCGGCTGGTTGTCACTGTGGTGAACTTTGATTACCGTCATGTCTTTAGTGACACTCGCAAGGTTAAGACGAATCGATTGACGTAAGAATGATCAAAATCGGCCTATGCGTTTGGTCCCTAGAACGCCACATAGAAACAAACATACATACATACATACATACATACATACATACATACATACATACATACATAGACTGATAAACACAATACCCTCCTTTGCGTCGCGCAGTCGGGTAAAAAAAACCGCATCAAAATCCGTTGAGTAATTTAAAAGATTTAAACGTACAAACGGACATAGGGACAGAGAACGCGACTTTGTTTTATACTATGTAGTGATATTCAAGAGTATTCAAGTTTAAGCAGCGTTCCGTGACTATATTGACAGGTGTTTCAATGTACGATCGTGTAATGAACCGAGCAGAACATGTATTAGAATTAATTTGATAACATAATCCAATGTTAGTCCAATTACTTTTTTAGGAAGCTGGTAATAAGTTTATTGGGGCGTAAAGAACATGTGTTCAAACAGATACTAGTTTATATTATGAGTAAATTTTATTACATTGAGATTAATCTATGAGTTTAAGGCAGGTAAATACGTGATTTCTACTAGGAAGTTTTAAAGTACAATTAATAGTGTTATAAATTAGGAAATCACGCCCTCTGCCATAATAAGAATAATACAAGTCAGCACGATCCACACAGAACAGCCCTACTCTAGTGGTAAACCCTAAAGAGTTGTTATTTAGTATGTAAAAATACATATTGTATTGATATATCAAATAGAGTCGGTAACATCTAACTGTGTTAATTAATTCCCTTATAAATAAATAAATAAATACTCTGGGACAATCTACACAACGCCTCCTAAACCCATGGTAAACATAGTTTAACTAGCTTGTGTTATGGATTCTAGAATGCAGATAAACATACTTGGATATTTTTTGAACAACAACCAACAAACCTAAACAACTTAACATTAACTTAGCTACCTTGTTTTTGGTTTTCAATGGGAAATACATCTTCATTTTTAACTTTCATTGAATTTTGCTTGGTTAGCAAAATTCTAAAATTGTTCTTAATTTACAATTTTGCTTAGTTACGAAAATTCTAAATTTATTTTTAATTTTAAATTTTGCTTATTTAGCAAAATTCTAGATGAAATTAAAAAGTTGTGATTACAAGAAAGTTAGTGGTTATTACTTTCCATATAAAGGATTTGTAAGTGTGGGAAAGTGTCGTCTGGGTGTTTGTAGTTGCAATTTGTTTGTAATGTCGTGCTGAACACTTAAAATGTCATAAAATTCCTGCTAGGCTCTCTATGGATGATATACTCAAAGGACACTTTACATTTTCAAATCCCTTTTTGAAAATGTAAAGTGTTTTTATATTTGTTTTTGCTTTAAATGTTACAAACTCAATCATAATAAAAGTATATTAGTAGTATAATAATTAAAGAGTATATGAGTATACAAAATGCAAACTAGGAAAATTGTGTCAATGACCTCTCTGTGGCGCAACGGTAGAGACTGCGTTCGATCCCCGCTCAATGCAAATATTCGAATTGGTTCTGTGTCTTTGTTTTTAATATGTAATGTCTTCACATGTACCTAAGTATGTTCATGCACATTCTAGAACATATATCACAAGCTAGTCCATCTAAGCTTCCTTTGGATTTAAGTAGCGCCATTATGAAGGTGTCAGAGTATTCATTTATTTATTTTATTTCGACACTCATGAACGTTCACGAATGTTAAATGCTCGGTACATCACTATGTTACCTCCTTAGCTTTTTTCAAGCTACTAATATTCCCTCTGAACCTTAAAGGGGTTGTTGAACTTATGAATAAACTCATTAGTTGTCTTATGAGTGGGTTCAGGTCGGCAGTGCAATGGCCAGGATTTGAACCCCGGGACCTCTCGATTTTAAGGCCGACTCCTTAACCACTAAGCTACTGACGCTACTTATTGCATTGCATGTTTGACGCTTTCTTTTTTATTGCAGCGATTGCAGTGAAACAGTTGATGGATTACAGAAAACTATTTCAACTAATTTCATCTGGAATTAGAGAAAGTTTTATTGAATGCAATCGTTTTATAAATAAGAAAATTTCCAATTGTATACGTGATTGTGTTACTTGCAATACACTATTATTTACTTCGAATGACGTATTAAAACTATTATGTTATGATTACTTGAAAGCTAATTACAGACTGTAAATAATTAAATATTATAAAAGTGGTTGGTTGTAAAGTTTATTTGTTAAAAGTCATGACAAGTTTGCACACAATAATATAATTTTATGTCTCGATATTATACATAGAAAGTGAGTTTGCGCATAGAGTATAATATATTAATTGGTTACTAGAGCTGGGCTAGACCCTCGATCTTTTCTAGATTATAAGTAGCTCAAATTACTCTTTACATCAGCTATCTACTAATACAATACTGTCAAAATAGGTACCCACTTCCACTTCAAAAATGGGCTGGTTGACAGTTTTTTTTGAAAATTTCTAGCCGCATCAAAATCCTTTGCGTAGTTTTAAAGATTTAAGCATACATAGGGATATTATAGAGACAGGGAAGGTGACTTTGTTTTATACTATGTAGTGATTCATTAAAACCCTGTCATTTACCTCAATTTTGTTGATTTAATAGATTATATTATTCATGTTTCGTCTTATTTGTTTCAGATTTTGCAAGTGCTATGAAATATCAATGAGTATCAAGTGAGTATATAACATAATATTGACATTGACATGTAACTTAAAAGCTACAATATCTATTTACTGGTCTTCTATAAATCCTAGGCTGGTCCCAATGTGCACCATTACTCCACCATCCCCCTTTTCAGTTCATCTGTTCATTTGACTTGGGGGCGTGCTGTGTCGCACTTTCCGTTTGCCTTCTCGTGGTTTCCACTCTTGGGATCGTTTGCTCCAACGGCCATAGGTCCTTCGCGTGGTTGGCTTACTGCCACTTCAGAAATTTAGAACAAATTATAATGATTATATTTACTAAGTCTGATATTTTCCAAGACGTTAATTGGTAGTGCTTGTGTGACTAAGCACGTAATTAATTTCCTTGCGGTTTACACCTTAAAGCAAGCAATCGGGTTAATTTCTTTTTTCCAAATTTATTGTAGCTGCTACATTTTTGGTTAGGAATTTATTTTCGGCATACCATTTTTATACAAAGTGTCCGATTGTTAGCAATAAGCTCGCCCCCTATTACGTGGGACCGAAAATCATGGTTGGAGAAATGTGGGTGTTTAATACACCTCTGCCTACCCCTTCGTGGATTACGGGCGTGAGCATTTACTGACTAAGTTAAACATCAAAACTGCTATAGAGCTGTCAAAGTGTAGAATCTGGAATAACACTTAGAAAACATACGTTTCTGGAATATGTTTGTCACTACGTATAATATTATAATGTAGGTAGTAGGTACATATAAGTGGAATACCGCTAGCAGTCGCAAGTGTGTCGCCAGTGGCGCGAGTTCACGACCCGCGCATTTTTATGTATGCGCCCGCGCACACGTGGGAATCAACCAACACACTAATGTTACACTGTTCCAGGAAACAATTATAATTGTAATCAGGTTTATAGTCATAGAACATTGTTTCACACGCAGTAAGTCATTTTATAATTTCTTTTGTGCTTTTTAATTTTGTGAGAAGGGATAACGAACAATAATGTCTAATTAAAAATATATAAGTTCATCTTTACTTCTTGTTTATATATTTCGTTTATACATTATGAGATTAGCGATATCATATTTCATTTCTACTACTCTGGATCGTGGGAATTGCAAGAATGACACCCTAGGTATTGCGAGTACAATACCCGGATTGGGTTTGGCATGTCGTGTGCAAAAAGAGGCAAACCAGGTGCAGGCCATGTCACCAGTGTAATATATTTTAGAGCAGTTACAACCAAAGCTATATTTTATAACGGTTTCGACTACTCTAAGAAGGTACCAGTTAAAACCTTCTGAGCTTGGATCCAATGTAACCAATCAATATGTTCTCTTTACTCTTAAGTAGAGGAAAACATTACTTTAAAAATATAACAAGTAGGGACTGAAACCTTCATCAAAATGTCGCCATATCAGAATAAACAAGGCGTATTAAATTTTGATCGCTGGCAAGAAAGGTCGGGTCATACAAATAAAAAAGTCGTGGGCACAGGCACACCAATTATTCAGCCCACGCTGTCCTCATAATGACATGGCCGTGTGAAAATTTGTTGATGAGGTCAGTCATGGTGATGAGAATATTTAAATATGGAAAATTGATTTGAGTTTAATTGTTGATTGGATGTTCGGCACATTTCACTGTCATGTTTTTATATTTTTAATTTATATGGAACTATTTTTTTTCTATAATTTGTTAGAAACTGTAAAGTTTATACTATATATTTGTATATTAATACGTTTAGCGAAAGCTACGGTTACTCCTCTATTTGCATAATAGTCTTTTAGTAGATAGCTGTTTCTTTTAATTAAATTGTATTATGTTATACTTATAATAATTTTAATAGCTCTTTAGGTATTGTCAACATAATCATAACATAAATCTTACTGTTGTCACTATGGCAAAGGGTTTTGTCTCGAGTTTTCCTTCTCTTATGTCTTTTCGACCTTGGCAAAACATTTGCCAGAAATAGCAACTAACCCCTACAAAGGGGAGGGAGGAGTTGCCGCTTCTGTAGTCCAGGGTGCCCCAAGTGGAGGCTTCCTAGCATAACAACCAAATTGTAATACCTAATAAATTTTTACGAATAGGCTAACACTTACTTGTTATAAATCATGGTTCAAATGTGTGATCAAAGTTAGTTCTATTCATTTATTAAAAGTTCGATGAGTCAAAAATCACAAAAAATTGATCATTGGACGTGTCATCAATTATTATAACGATATGGTACACTACTGAGTCATTATAAGATATGTAAATACAATTTGCATGTTAACACTTCCAAATGGATGCTTAAACGAGTGTCAACGTTCTGATAAATAAATACTAACATTTATTATACATGGGAGTCTTTCAATTTATGGATACATTTTAGTCCCGTTTCACGTTGACTCACAAGTTTTATAATAATGTGAATAGTTTTGTGTCAAAGAAATACTTATATTAGGGGAGACCGAGGTGAATTGAAACAGATATAGGTTGACACAAGTTCAATATTTCGGGTAGTATAGGCACTAGAAGAACGACAACGGCGCCATTTGATTCGTTTCGATGCACACGACGAGGTATTAGTACAAGTCGCGGCGTTGCGGCAAGCGGTTGTGGAGTTATCGTGTCTATGCGCAAAATTTGACGAAAAATAAGTATTTTTGGTATTTTTCGAGAATTTTTATTTATTTGATATTAAGAAATAGGTTTTTGATTGTTTTACTATAGCGTAGTGTGTTTTATGTAGTATTATTATGTAACGTTATTTTGTAGAAATATTCAAAATGAACACGGGTAATGGTCCATACGGTAGCCATAGTCGGTTTTTATTATGGTGAGGTAAGTTGAAACAACTTGTTTTAACTCACCTCGGTTGTTTCAAGATAGCTTAGCTTAGGTAACTTAGCTTATTTTGACCATACTAAATAAGTATAAAAGAAAAACGAAGAGAGGAGATCTCTCTCCTCTTGCGTTGTGACAGAGGACGTAAGTTCAAGATATAAAATATGTATAAATAATGATGTAAAATATAATGATGTTCAGAGAGTGAGAGAAAATACTTCTGAAATTATTGCACCGACTGAATTAATAAATATGAAGAAGTCACATCAAATAAAAAAAGTCTAGAAAATCCTGTCACTGAAGTGACCTCTTCATTAATCAACCAAATTGAGTCTAAATTTAATTTCGGATTTATTACTAACGGGAGAAGATATTATCCCCATAGATGTAGGTAACTATCGCGGCCACGTCGTCGTCTGTTGCAGGTAAATCACACCAATCCGCATATTTTATCAGGCCTTTACCACAAGCTTCACCTAGAAAAGGTACCCAGAATAGAAGGAAAGTTAAATCAACCTTTTTAACAGACACGCCCGAACAAGAGGCTCTTGAAGAAAAAAAACCCAATATTAAATTTAAGAACACTAAAAAAAAACATCACTGATTCCAAACATACGCAATAAAGATGATTGCTGATTTATTTTATTTTTTATTCAGTTAAAACCGACCATTTAAATATGTGTCAACTCACCTTTACCCCTGTTTCAATTTACCTCGTCCATAGGAGAGTTGAAACAGTCGGAATTGTTCGCTTAAATTCAATTTTTCTCCAACTTGGAGTTATTATTAACTGCTTATTTCTCGTAATTAGATACGTGTTGAAATTCACATTCTAATGAGATAACTTACTAGCAAATAGACATCACTGAAGCTGAGTTATTATCAAAAATGCAATTTTTGTGTCAACCCACCTAGGTCTCCCCTACAAATAATGCTAAGTATATTCAAAATGAATGATTAATTAAAGGTTATTTCCTATAATTCACTCGTAAATATTTCTAAATAACATGAACTAAAATACTTTGAAAGCATAATAATTTTATACATAGTTTTAGAACGATATCAATAGATTTAATTCATATATTATTTAAAAAGTAAATAACTATTTTTTTAAGTCTTTTCACTATTTCAAGGTACAAAATGTTTGTGCTGAATACACATCATTGCAAAATACATGTATGAATAAGAACATCTGTCACAAAGGTTTCAAAACTACGAGTATTATAGTTGAATGAATAAATCTAGTGAATAATGAATGTCGATACGTCGTTCGAAATTGTCTGTTCCGTTTTGAAATAGGCGGGTCGTCCTGCTACACCGGTACACACCGGTCATACTTGTCTTCAAGTTCATGATTTCCGGAGCTGACTTTCAAGACACGCCTCTTGCTTATAGTCGATTCGATGTAAGGAAATACTAGTTACAATGAATTACATCTATATACGTGTAAGAACAACATTGGACATTCGAATTTCAAAACGTATGTCTATAGAAAGAATGTTTTATTATTATTTATCTGTAGATTTTTTTATCTGTAAATTAAAAAAATGGTGATATTTAGCGATGGCCTGCTCTATGAGTCAGTGTAGCCCCTTTAATTCAAAGATTCTCCTATAAAATTCATCGTATTTGCAAATGTTGATCGTTGCTTGTAGTAATAGCAGCATACTGTATTTTAATAAGGGTATTAGCATTTTATGTACATGGACAGGCCAACAAAACATTACAATCTCTAATGACTGAATGCTTACAAATATACTCACTAATTTATAATAAATTTACTTGGACTTTACGACTAATAAAAATGCAGTGTGTGATAAAGGAGTTTCTATTCTATTTTAGGTATGGCAACTTATGTCGATTTTATTGTTTCGACAATTTCTGCCAATGTCAAACGTGGTTAGAGATTCGTGTGTTTATTTTTTAGTAAACAATAGTTAATGCACGAAAACAAGTAGTTACAACACATAAGTATATGAACAATATATAACATTTGCTAACATATATTATTATATATATTATATATATTATATATATTATAATATACACACAACAAACAGAAAAGGAAGGGGTACATAAAGAAGCTTGTTCACTGTTGTTGTATATGAACCACAACTTACTATGGACTTTGCAATTGTTCTATCGAACGAGACCTTTTATAAACTAGCCGGGGAGCTCATTGCATTTAACAGCCTGTTGTCATCAATAGCCTATAAACTTTAGAATAATATTCATTCATATTTGTTACATCTCTATTATCATGCGAATGTTCTTCACTGTTCAACACCAGCCATAATATTTACAATTGAGTGGCTATTATTGTACACATAACTATCAACAACGCTTAGTAAAAACGTGAAAGCAACCGATATCACTTAAAGTTTATTTTAAATTAATTGTGGGTAAAAATAAAATGTGAACGCGGTACATTAATGCTCTGTAGATAATCAGTAATGTGTCTGTTAGCAGTTATTCTCACGCCTCACGCTGGGCCATTACCATTACGTGCATTCGGCCAATATGTTCCCCAAAAATGCTATGTTTCAGTTCATTACAGTCAACATTACACGTGAAGTGCGTTAGTTTTATTACATTAGGGGCGAGCTGCAGTTTATTCCTTTTCTTATCTTTGCTCGTAAAAGGAATGCATTTGTACATTTCAGTTTTGAAATTATTTCACTGGAAGGCAAATAAATAATATTATTTAGCTTCGTATTAATAATATGTAATGCATTCAAAATCAAATTTTTCAAGTTACGGCATATTCAGCGCTGAGTTAAAACTTAACAATTTATCTGCCAAAAATATTCTGATCGGTCAAACTATTTGGTTACAACTGATCTAATGGACTACAATGATAAAAAATGATAATATTGTAACAAGATAATATATGTTGTCCAGTTTACTAGGCTAGTACTTAGTTTAGTAGTAGTAGTAACTACCTAGGCAGCAGACACTAACAATACGTTATAGTGCATAGCCTGCTGTCAAGCTATCTTCTGTCTATGGACAATTAACAAGATGCGTTTGCGTCAGAAAATATTGACGTAGCTATGACTTTTGACCTCGCGTCGTCGTTCTAATGTAGTGACGACTATGCCAGTGTAGGTATATTTTAACCCTTTTGTGTATGTATAAAAGACTGGAAAGTCTTTCTTTGTGTAGATAATGCTGAAGGATTAAGTGTAGAGACGAGTTCATTTGTTTGTTTTGTTTATAATAATGTATTTCGTCATTAACGCCTAGAAACGCGTTTTGTGAAATAAAAAATAACTTCTTATTTAAATAATCGGAAATGTTATCTTATAACAAAACGTAAACCTGGAGAAACTAGGTTTCATTAACCCAAAAACAATGGAAAATTTTGGTTTAAGTATTGAAGTCAAAAACGTCACTTCGTCCCGTTTTACGTGTGACTGTGAGTAGTTTACTAACCTACTTATAATCTTTATTATATTATATTAGATTTATAATTAATTTCCACGGTAAATCCGTTTTTACTCACGGTTATATCTCGATTGCGAACGCGACATAAACCTGGGTCAATATCAACAATACGTATTTTTTGTCAATTTTGGTGGCGGAATTTATTCTTTGGCTTTTGTAAAAAATAAGGACGCAGTTTAAAAATAGATAGTCAAAGTTAGAAGAATCTGTAAGAGGGCTGCAAATCTATCAATAACTTTATGAAATAATTCAGTTTTAAGTTCAGGTTGGCACCAAAATTGAGATTCGCCCACCAAACTTGAAAATCAGTGGAAGCAAAATTTAATTTCTTTCACAAACCTCAATCTCGCCAACTCAAACCCACAGATTCTTAGGAGTTTAGCAGTATGTAATTCAAAGAATAATAAAACTCCATTGTGAAAAAATATTTTTCATTTTATGTAATCACAAAAACCATAATTATATTTATTGCAAACAAAATTAGGTAAAAACTAAGAAAACCAATATGATTAAATATAAAAATATTTTAAATATTGGATTTTAACCCTTTAACTGGTAGAGGAAACTAGTCATGCGATTGAGATGAAACTCAGTTATGGGATGTAGGTCTTTATGTTTATATTAATTATGCCATAAAAAAATAAAAAAATTAAGAAAAACTTGGAAAAATTATGATGAAAATTTTTAAAACAAGGAACAGCACACCAGGGCACTTCGCATTTGCCACATTGTATGTTGGACCTTTTGTTTGTGGTCGCGCTGCTACAAAGTCGGCAGCGCCTATAGGTGTTACCTTCTGGTAAGTGCTCACTAACATTAGCAAATCGGATATCTTCAGGAATTCCAAAAAGTTTCTTCTTGCGACTGACTGCCTCTACACTATATTTTTTTTTCTTTGCCAAAAATTTGGGAACAGATGAATATTTTCGTTTTCGAAATGTCAAGTTATTTACAAGTTCTCTGGCAAGCCTGAACATCTTTTGGCTCATAGGATTAAGCACTCTTGAATTTTTTGAGTACAATATATTGGAATTTGTGATTGCCACATCAAACAAGAACAATCATTTCCACCATTTCCTGTTTTGATGAGCGACGTGGATGGGTGGAGTCGATAGATTTGACCAGCAAAAAGCCGTGTAGCTTTTTGCTGGTGTAATCTATCGACTCCACCCATTCGCTTTGAGTATTCTAAAAGTGAGCGTGGACAGGAAAAGGATTTTTTACTACAATCCTTTTGTGTTCGGTGACAAATAGCCTCCTCTTTTAAGGGAAAGGCTGTACTCAAAATGGTCACTAATTTTGTGTCCTTCCAGATGGCAAACCCCACATTGTTCCGAACTCAACTCAAGACATCTGGAAATTTTTTGAAATCTCTGAAGTGTCATAGTCTCAGCAATTTCAGGGACACATAATGCTGGATTACTAGACCAGTAGTCTTCAATTGATGGTAATTTGTGTATCCCCATTTGTATTAGCATTCCAAGTTAACCCTTCAGTTCATTTTTAGTAATTTTGGTATAGTTTCTTATATTTGATTGTCTTGCAAACAAGTTCGTTTGAACTAGCAGGTTTTCAATAACTTCACTATCAAAAAATGATTCGAAAAAAGCAACTGGTCTTGATCTACTTGGAAAATGAATCTGCGATTGAAGTTAGTTTTCATCAAAGGAAGGCACATTTACATCATTGGTCCTTCTTTTTCCAGTCTATTTCATCTTCACCAGAATCAGGTTCTTCCAAAAACAAAAGGCCCTACCTTTTGTTGGTGGTGGTGACACGAGATGTAGAATTAAGAGGTGCGGTAGTGACATGAGTTGTAGAATCAAGAGGTGGTGCGGTGGTGATACGAGATGTAGAAGCTAGAAGTTGGGCAATGGCAGCGCTAGATGTTGCAGCACAAAGCACTCTGACACTTCTTTCTCCTTCTATTTAATTTTCTTGACAATCTGTTGTATTATCAATATCCATGGTCCTGTTGTTGCTTTCTGTATCGGTTTCATCTTCACTATCATATTCAACATCTTCTTTCCATTCATCCGTAGCTTGTTCGGGCCCATGCTTTCCACGTCTTCTCCTTCTAGTATATTTACTAACCATTGGTTCCAAAATAACGATACGATCTCATCATCGTGCAAAGATACGACGTCGTTCATCGTCGGACGACACGATTGTGGTTGTTGGATAACACGCCCGTGTTTTCCAGCGATGAACGAGACGTTATACCGTTGTACAATGATGAAGTCTTGTCGTTATGTTGGAACTAGATCCTAACTGGTATATAATACAGTACATTTAAATATTTTGGTGGCAAGTTTTCAATTTTGGTGGCGAAAAACGCCACCAAAACCACCAAAATTGAGCCACCAACATTGAAACCAGGCGTAAAATAAATCTCTAAAAATAGAGGGTTTAAGTTACAATTAAAATAATAACAATGATGTATGTGTAACCTAAATCACTACCTATAATGTGTACTTAACTGGTAAAACACTTCGTATTCAAGAGCAAATCGTTCCACCAAATATTGAACTATTCTTGTCCCCCTTCCCGCGTAAAATGTAACTTACCTTTTTGGCAGGAAATCACAATACTAAATACACAATTTTCACACGCAAGTGCCGGCGCACGATTGAGGGATGAGCAGTAAATAGGTCGCATCGATCTCACACGCACGGAACTTTGATTTATAGTTAATTGAAAAAGTGATACTAAAATTCAGATTTTTGCTTGGACAAACTTTGATTCGGGTATCCTGCGCTTTTAAATAATATTTTCTGATATGTTTA
Organism: Pelosia muscerda; assembly: GCA_963691645.1. Taxonomy (NCBI): domain Eukaryota; kingdom Metazoa; phylum Arthropoda; class Insecta; order Lepidoptera; family Erebidae; genus Pelosia; species Pelosia muscerda. The sequence continues at coordinate 16,501,511 of OY829100.1, forward strand.
AATTGTTTTAAGATAATGTGTTTTGTACATATAGATACGAAATATTTTTTTTTATTAATCCTTTATGGTTTTGGTGTAGTTTATGTAAAAAAAGGGAAATGGGACAAGCCACCAAACTTGAATTTTGAAGTGATTTTTTTTATTCCTTAATTACTATAATACATTTATAATAAAAAAATGTTGCCTCAAGTAGATCAAGTTACACAGTTCACATAAAAAAAATAAAAAGGTAAATTCTGTCATTTTACACCGCGATTCCCAGTGAAGACATATAATATTTGCCGCTGGGATATTCACCCACCTATTCTTCCTTTAATAATAACGTTTGATTCAAATTAAATAGATGGATATAGAAAACATGCTGTCGGATCTCGGACTAATAATATTCAATTAATAACTTTAATTAGCTTTTAAAATAATAATACAATACTTTCAATAAACCGTTAGCTCCAAATCATGTATACAATTGGAAATTATCTGCTTTATAAAACGATTGTATTCAATAAAACTTTCTCTCATCAAACGCGAAATTAGTTGAAGAAGTTTTCTAATCCATCAAGTATTGCGCTCATTGAATTATATTATATGGTTACACATTTCGTTGCAATCATTGCAACACTGTCCCAGGCGGGCAGTTCCAAATTCAAACGGGAAATACCGTTAACCATACCTCCTCCTGCTGATACTTAAATTAATTCTGTGGTGTTACCATTTAAATTAATTTCATTTCTTATAATGATGGTTAGTAAAAAATTGGTAGAGTAGATTGACCTAATTTCACCTTATGATCAAAAAGAAATTGCGAAACTAAGTTTTCTCAAAACATTTCATAATGAGTAGATAGATAATTTTTTATTGTACAAGAAAACGACTAACTTGCCCACAGCCACGCGGGTGAAGTCGCGGGCATCACGCAGTACCTAATAAAATTAAGCCTACCATGTTTATTACCACAGACTATGAAACCGGGAGACATAATACATCTGACAACTCTTGTCTATTCAATAAAGTGTATTACTAATTACAGAGAGTAGTTCATATGCACGATTTATGAAAACGCTTGACAAATTTACGAGGTCGAATCGTCACTGGTTCCGTATATTATTAATAAATTTCGTTAAATATTCGCTCATTAACTAATTTATTTAAAAAAAGAACGACCATAGTACATTCTTAAGTTTACTTAGTATCATTGTTAGTAATAAGCTGAATTGTAAGAAGGTTTATTTTGTTTTAATCTGATTACTACTTCCATTATTTAAAACTAAACAAACTTAAAACAAAACTGTTCAATGAAATAGGTAGAGAAGCAATTAAAACGTTTACTGTTGAATATTGACTATCAAACTCGGTTGTTATTCATCTTATTTGCAAGATAGTCCAATGACATCTGGTAGTGAAGCAATAAAATAATTTATTGCTGAATACTGACTAATAAACTAAGATAGTTATTCGTATTATTTGCAAGTTAGTGAAGTGAGAGTGAGATTATGTACACAAATAATTCTTCACCTAAAAATGTGTTTTAAGCTCAGTGTTTGTACAAATTTAAAGCTCAGTACACTATTATAACGTAGTTATTACGTAAGGCCATTGAATATAGATGTCATTAGAACATATTTAGTGATGACTTATAACAACACACATCACAGGAGAGGTTAGTCTAACATCACATAGTCCTAAGCGTCGTTAGTCTGAAATGTCGCTTAGTACCTACGTTTAACTTTTAACCTTCGATATGAGCTGCAATGTTTTCTGCTAACAACAAACCTTCAGTTGTTTGAAGGTGATGTTTGTGTCACGCCTGTAACCGTTGTCAAGCCCGTATACCTTTGTGTTTTATCTTAATGGATTTTTGTTTTGCGCACTACGACTAGCATAATTTTATATGTCAACCGCAATTTGTATCAAACAACTTACACTGCAGCAAACAGGTTAAAAGTTAAAAATAATAACATAACCTAACAGTAAAATAACTTTCACTCATTATTAAGCGTATCTTTTTAAAATGCCGATGATCATAAATATTTTCATATCTAGTTTTCGGACGATAATAATATTTTATTAGCTTGAAGACGATGAATCGCTCTCTTCATCAAAAGTTATATTGGTAGTGATGTAAATAATATTAGATTATGCTAATACTCGTAAATCATCAGTAAAATTGCAGTCATCGTGCCTTTGTAAGCTGTGTTTACTGATGGGAATTTTTAGTTGGTATTCGGTTTATCGACAATCGAAATTATTTTTAAGTAATTAATTGATGAAATTATGTGTTCAACCGATGAAAAGGTGAAGAAAAATCTAATGAAAGTATTGTATTTTTTGGTCTGGAAAATCTCCCCACCAGGTAACAACATAGGCCTAACGTAATAATATTGCTTAGTAGCGCATAGCGGGTTTCGTGTTGTGTTAGTGTACCTAATTCCAAAGTTCAAAATTCCAAGTTCGAATTGAGTGTCAAAATAATCTCTCCCTTGGGAGACATACCATTAAAAATATGTAGCTTTACTAGGGTAGCCATAGTTATAAGTGTTTTTATGAGACAGTCAGTTGAACCCTAAACCTAAACCGACTTGTTTCGCGTCCGGGAGGGAAACGAACTCGCATAACCTGTCGCGACAGCTCACTGAGTAATAACACCACGGAGGCCATCTGACAATATTATTTTGTTTTTTTTTATTTTAAATAAATTACTCAGCTTGAGACAGACATGAAAAGTACGAATGGACTTTGTAATTACACTTACTGTGTACTTTATGTCATGTTTCATTGCATTTACTCAATTGCAAGGAAATTAAGGATATACATATTATTATTACATACATACATACATACATATGCTCACGCCCGTATTTCCGGAAAGGGTAGGCAGAGGTGTTTTAAACATCCACATTTCGCATCAACTATGATTTTCGGTCCCACGTAATAAGCACTACCAATTAACGTTTTGGAGAGTGTGAGACTACATATTATTATTACATACCAATATTTCGTCATTGACGGCCTCTGTGGCATGGCGGCAGTGAAGACGACTGCTACGCAGGAGGCGCATGTCATGCAGCACATTCGAAGCAAATATTCGTATATAGAGCTATACATAGATGTGGTCGTGTCTCGAAAAAAACATTAAGCCGTCAGCTAGCTAGCTCATCTGTGCCCTTAGCATCGAATTTGTAATTTAAAGGTATCAAGCACTACGATTGGTAGCTTGCCTACTGTGAAGATGTGCATAGCCCGTCAACGCAAACTCTGTTCTTTACATTGGGAATTCGATAGTTTTTCGTACTGGGCACTGACTTGTGTTGAATCTAAACCGTAAATCCCTCGACTTACTAAAGATTAAAACTTGAATTGGTTGTTACTAAGATAAATTTTATAAAAATTGCAGCAGATTTTCTAAATCGCGGGCAATTAAATCTACCGCATGTTGACGAAGTTGACGAGTGCTGTCCTTGGTCTTGATAAAGAACATAATTTATTTGTCCGAATTCGTTCGTAGTAGCGGCCATGTGCGCGTGAGTCATACGCCTTCGCATCGTCGCTCGTGTATTTTCGCGAAACCGGTCATACAAGACGCCGACCAACGAAGATCATATCCGTCTGATGCGGCAATTAACTATTTTTTTATTAATTTGATGTAGGTACTTAAAAAAATAACCGAATTCCCTTAATCTGGCTTGTTTGTTTTCATTAAAATACGTGATGACGTTAATTCAGGTCGGAAACGAGCTTGTTCATTTAAATTAATTGATAAATAATAATCTTGTTATTATTAACCTACTAACTGGCGATATAAGAAGATTGTCATAATGATCATAATGAATTAATTAAGATACTGCAATTAAATTTTGAGATTTAAAAAATTGTTTATGTGAAAACATACTGGTTTGAAATTCTTAAAATTCCTCCCGTTCCGGATTCTGTTTACAACCAAAATAAAATATAAATGATGTTGTGTCGTCGAGTTGCATTACAAATCACATAAATGTGTGTGCAACTGACAGCTGGGAGTAGTGTGGCGAACATAAAAACCATTTAGTTGAATGTACATTACATCGTGTATTATACCGAGTAGCCGCATAACTACTGTGTATTATCGTTTTCTCGAAATGAGTACCTACTCTGGGAAAATACTCAAATTGTAAGATGTTTGAATACAAGCTAGAGTAAAGAATACATTTATTGAATTATGAAACATTAAAAAAAACACTGAATTTGGTTATTCCCAAAAATACCTAAACCAAAGATTATAACTGTGTAAATAAAAATATGACAAAAATCAATTAGACGTTTGATTTGTTGAATACATTACCTACTTAAAACTCAACTCCCGAATGCAATAAAATGTAAAACTAATAAAAATACAGTAAATAAAATAAGAGACATAATAATGTTCTGCTAATAAGAAGATGAACATTGATCACTGCATCACAAGTAAGTCGGTATCGAATGGGTCCAATAAATCTATTCGGGTCCATTATGTCATCGGCATAGTGGTCCGGCCGTTGGCTCTCGTACTCTATGAATATTCAAACCAGTTTCATACAACCTGTGGAACTCGTCTCGGCGACCTGCGCGCGCGCATCGCATGCTAGAAAGAGGTTTTGTGGATGCGTCACAGTGTGCTATTAATGAAAAGAGATTATATAGTGACATTGATAAATTATTTTTCGATTATTTACAAACTTTTTACTTAATTATTCTTGTGAATTCTAAGTAGTTCATAATAATCTAATTTGTTATTAATTAATAAGAATTCATGGGAATGACAATTATCGAAATATTTATTGTAAGTATATTCATTTTGTTATGGTCGACATTTTGTAGTTACTTTTCTGTATTTTACTTACCACAGCACATCTGTGCTACGCAAAAAACAATAAAAATAAAACCTTGTGAATTTTAATGTATGTATGTAGGTACTTATTTAAATTTTGTAGATATCCTAATGAACATGTCTGAAATATGTATACCTAGGTATTTTCTTTACTTCAATTGTACGGAGACACCTTTCGCTTAGAAAATGATAGTAAAATTATTATCGGTAACCATTCGGTGACACATAAACTATAATAAAGTAACAAACTTCATCCAACTGTAAAAATGACAATCAATCAATCCGGTATCTTTTTTGTTTAGGACATGTAACATTTATTACGTACCTCAAAATCAATGCTTTCAAATTGACATTTACAACCAGATTTGCAAAGCAATATTATGGAACCGATGCAAAACAATATGTTATAAAAAAAAAAATTAGTACGGAACTCACATATTAGGCCAGTATTTTGTTTGTTCCTCAGAAGTACTCAGATTTGGAGTATCATGTTATTTGTACCAAATATATTGTCGCCTGGTATAACGAGTATGTAAGTAACGTGTCCTAAGTTAACATCCAAGTATTGTCACAATATTTCATTGTGATTTGATAAATGAATTTAGATACAATAATAGATTATGTTTCACACCTTCAGTAGTGTTGTATGTTATTTTTTTCTGATAGATAATCTGTCTTGTTTGTTAGCAGTGAAGTACAAAAAAACTTTTTTTATATATTTGGGTGTGACACATGGTTTCATCTCAGAACATTGTTTTTATTTGAAGTTAGCTATAATTATGTCCTACATATTCCCAATAAATTATATCCACATCTAAATTGTTTACTATATATACTGTGTACTAATAATTACAACAATAACAAAAAGATAGCACCCAAATCGGTCGAGCCGTTCTGAAGTTATGAACCAAGTTAGGTCCATAACTTCAGAACGGCTGGTTTGATATTATGTCACCAAACTTACCTGAATTGAATAGGTACACACTATTGAATCCATACGATTTGGATAAGAAATATTAAACTATAGATTTATAGAAATACCTAAAGCAATATAAATACCCAAAACAATTGTAGATGTCTTTGTGAAGTTAAATTTAGAACTATTAATGTTACTTCACAAGCAACGACACTATTTCTCATGATGAATAGGTACATTATAACTGCATTCTACATAATAACAGGGTATAAAGTACTACCTTTTAAATGAATACTAGGTATATTATAACTGAATAATACAACAATATGCTATTACAACATTGCTTGCCAATATTTGCGTATTGTATGGAAAATCTACTACCTAATATTATCACAAAGGTACTTGCTATCTTAGAAATATGCAAGTATAAGCATAAATCATTTGATCGGTAGATTAGTTATCAACTTTGTATCGATAACGAAATAGGCTGGGGGTAATAACTGTTCAGTAGATATCTAATAATATCGATATGCAAACATTGTATCAGTAAGTTCTCTAAGCATACTAACATTAAACTTAAATTGTGAGGGGGCAGGTTCTATGCCCATGTGTATCAGACATTAGTGTCGATTCTGTTTTACATCTTCACTAAACTATACTAAAATTTCTGAATTAACACTTCAAAGTCAATTCAGTTGTTTGTTTGTTTCCAAAACGGGCAAGTCTTCGAGTCTACTCATTCTTATGTCAAACCATTGAGATTACAAAAAATGCCATTGAATTTAAGATTTTACCGCTGTGTTGTTATAGCCTAAAATTGAATGGCACTGTATGATAAAAGTGGAGACAGTAGTCAAACATAAACTAAAAAAACTAGAAAAATAATACTTTACAGTACTTTTTATACTTAAGATATCTTTTAAATTTGTAGCCTCTGCGAATATCTAACCGAAAATTATTGTAAAATTAATAAATTCAAATATTTACAATTGCAAACTATGAATTCAAATAGGTATGTTCCAATCGAAGCAGGCGCAACCGGCGCAACGAATATTTGGTTAAATTCAAACTTGCGCAAACAATAAGGCTAATTAATTCAAAAGCCCCGCGGTGCAGACAGCTCCCGACCTGCGCACTGTGCAGCACCCGCTAGGGCTTGTTTACGACTTTTGTTTTACCCTTTTTGGACCTGATTGTGTTATGGCTTATTAAAATTTCAAACATGTAGAACCAAGAGCAATAAAACTAGATTTTGTAAGATAAATATAGTACGTTGGAATTCCGTTTATATTTCGAAATTCAAATAGGTACTTTTTAGGACACGTAAAGTTTTACAATGGTGGCACTCAGCTCGACAGCCTCATCAGCTTTTTCGCGATCGCTTAAAGCACCCGGGACTGTAGGAAGTTTTTCAATCGACACGACGTTTGGTCGCGATTTCAAGTCCCGTTTAGACATTTAGTTTTTACAATTTTAAAACAATTAACTAATCTAATTTCTTGATCAGATCAACTACTTTCGAAGTATTTTTCATTGAGTTCTCTAGAGATATATTGGTACATGTACTATGTAAAAAAGACTTTTAAATATTTTAGTGCTTGGTAAAAAGTCTCTGGTATATAAAAGACAATGATGTATTATTGAAATAAATGACGGTGGGTTGTAATGAAGAAGCCAAGTTGTTTCACTGCCTCAAGAGGAGTTCGAAGCAATAGTTAAACCTAAGACCAGATTCATAGACGGTCATTCATAATTCACTTTTATCGCTGTACCGTCCTGAGGCTAACAGTTTTAACGTTGATTAACGTACACTGACTACATTGCTTTGGCTAATTTGTACATGCAGGTTAATTAAAACTAACACTCCTTTTTATACCTGGTATAGATTCCCATGGGGTGGGAGAACTTATTTAGAATTCTACACAGAGCCGCGGGCATATCCTACTTTTTAAATATAGCCCGATCGCAACTGACAGTCTCAGAATCAAGATGTCCAAACGGTACATTACCGTTCTATAATCTGCATCTAGGTTTGATAACATTTCTATTTCGTATATTAATTCGAAATTCAACTGATCTCCACAATTTGCATGTAGGTTCTTAAGTAAAATCTCCCGCAGCGCGTGCGCAATTTCACCTAGACTTTATAACCGAACAGTGCGTATAATTTAACCGACATATCAGGAAACGGAGGGTTTACAATGGATATAATTTAGCGTCGTGACAACCGCTGTCGGGGACGGTTAAATTCGTAATGAGATAAATCTATTGTTGGGAGGTGAGTTGTGTATTTAGTGGTGTTAGCGGCCGCGAATATTTAAGCTAAGTGGCTGTAGTGTCAGTAGTGTGTATTGTGTCTGTTGTTCATTTACAGGCTGAATTGTGGGACTTTTGGTGGTTCGGTTATGAAAAATATTCCGAACCCATATATACATTTATTTATAACTTAGCTACGTGTTTTTCCATAGGTCGTCAACAACGATTGAATGTTTGAGGAAAATTTGTGCTAATGTTGCTCCCGAAGTTTTCGCTTAACATGTCAATATATGTATATAGATTACGTTTAAAGGTCGGTTTTACTGTTTCAGCATCTATGCGCAACAAATGTCCTAATTTATATGAATAACTGAAGTTTGACCCCATGTGAACCAGCTTAATTAACTTAATGATTATTGTTTTTAATAAACGCTTAAAGGTCTGCATATTTATTGATCTCTTTAGTTTCAAATTCATTCACGCTTTACGCACTACGACACTAGTAGTTCACGAAGTGAATGATGCCTATGATTAATATGTAGATAAATAAAACTAGTTTATCAGATACACTGAGATTTATCGCCTCCGCTTAACGATAAGATAAGGTTTATTTATTGCGTAGATCTATTTATAACGATCGAGAGACAACCTGTTACAGACAATGCAAATTCGCACTTAGTTATTGCTATTCAATTCACTGCCAATTTTCTTTTCCCAGTGCTCGTTAGGCCCGGAACGATTTCGCATCTCGACTGTTCGCGTTTGCGTTAGAATGGTATCTTGCAGCCTGTTGTAACGTAACTTAAACGTGTCAGCGTGTGCTTGTGACTAGAGTTTGCGGTTCGTGAGTCTCTCATCGTAAGCAGAGCATTAAATCTCAGCATGACTGTTGGTAGTGCAGTATACCGAGTGTAGATCTAGAGTGGAGCTAATCCGCTGGGAAATGCATTCACGATTCCCATGGAATCGATTTGAATTGCTTTAATCGATATCGTTTGTTTTAATTGGAACGATATACAATATTGCAGATGATTGATTGTGTTTTCGATATCGATTCTAAAATAGTGGTCATTGCTTTGAATACCGGCATATTGGCCTGATTTATATTACGTGTGATACAATATCGGTAGATAACGTATTTACAAAGACTAAGATAGAATTGATAAATAAAGTTTTAAGGGTCTTTCAAGGGCTCTTGATCTGCTCTTGTCGCGGGTATCCGTTGGATGCAAACCGCCACCAACCAGTCGGATTGGAGGTCGATAAGGGTGGCCTATTTTCAACAGTGGACGAGTGGATGATTGAAATGAGGAGGATTACTTACTAGCTGATGCTTGTGGGTCCCCCTAATCATACCTACTAATTTTGTACCTGCGATCTTTCGGGATACGAATCCAATTTTAGTCAAGACATTTTTGATTTAGTAGCAAATAAACAAACATTTATTTACTTGCTTGAATGACTGTAGAAATACATGTTGTGTTGTCTTCTCATTCTTGAACCACAGTTAACACCCTCCCTATGTTTACAATGTAACGAGCCTATTAAAAAGCAGTTGTGAGTTTTTACTGCCATGTTCTTTGCCTGAAGGCTCAACTTATCGCATTGCAAACACGATACTAAATGTGGCTTCTGGTTGTACTGTACTTTGGTATTACTTTGTTTCAAAAGGGTTTTTGTTTTGATTTGTAAACACCAGTAGCTATAAAATTAATCAAATTTTTATTACCGCTAGAAGTTGTCCCTTCACTACAGTTGTTAACTGGCGGTTGTTTTGTTTTTTTTTTTTCAATAAAAACTACAAACTACTTTGTAGATAGCGCAGAGGCAGTCGCTATACAGCGATACCTCTTTGTCTATGAATTTAAAATAAATAAATTCAATATTGGAATGCCAATGGAAATTTGTCAAAAGCAGTCAAAGATGTGTTTAAATATTCGAAATATAGTCGCTTCAAATGAAGTTTTATTTTAATTTGGTTCCGAATTGGATCTGTATCTACTGAATTTATACAGTAGGTAGAATAAAATAATCACTATATTATACACCAGTGATTTATACAAGAGAAGATATTACATTTTTATTATACCTAAACATGTGTATGTGTTAAGTGACTTTATTTCTCAGGGTAACGAGATAGCTTCACACATTAATGATGGACATAGGTAAGACACTTACATTTTAAGTCTAAGCTATCCTATGTTAATGATAGCTAGGTTAATAGAATAGATTGTCTAACGTTGCCTTATAACAATAGATTTATAACTTAGATTGCTTATCTACAGCTGATAGCGATAATTGGTTTGATTTAGATAGTTGAGCAACATTTAAATTATTAGTTTTTATATCACTTAGGTGGCAGATAAGCACACGGATCACCTGATGGACAGTGGTCACCGTGACCTATGGACGGTTGCAACACTAGGGGCGTCATACTTCTGCTGCGGGGGCCGCGTTTCGAACCGGTGGTGGTCCATTTGCTCACTAATTTATAAAATATTTTAAATCAATACTTTTACGACGTTTTGTAAGTGCCGTTTAGTGGTCTATACCCAATGAATAATTTATGATTTGATCTGATTTGAGTTCACGCTTTACAATATTTCATTCTACTTTTTTCATTCCCCTATATTTTCATGCCCAACAATTTGCAGGTAGCAAACACTATCTACATAACTTAATATAAATAACAGCAATATAAAATTAATCGACTTAACTCGCCAAGTGGTCTTTATAGGACAAGTTAAACTCAATTGAGTATCTAGTAATATCAGTACGTGTGCGGTGTACAGGCCAGCGAGAACTGATGACATAAATCTAATGAGTAATAGACATCTCTAAGATATCAAGATTCAATTTAGATCTAACATGAGTCCGTAGATCTAGAGCTTTCTGCTCGCGTGTCGGTATTTTAAGTATCGTGAAAGTCAGTTATTAAGTTTTGCATCGAATTGAAAAACACATCGGCCAGGATAATAAAATGAGTAGAAATTCGTAATATTCCAAATTTAAATTTTAAAAAACTTCGAAAACGAAGAACCTACTCGATTTTGAATATCTATAACCTTCTATAATCTCTATAACCTAAAACCAACAAAGTCCTACATCGATTGCTTATACGATTACGATTTTCGATAATGAGTATTGGCACACAGTCAGATAATGAATACAAAGTCTTGATATTCCAAATTTAAATTAAAAAAAAAAAAAACAAAAGCGAAGAACATTCTCAATTTAAAATCTCTATAATCTCTATACCCTATAACCAACAAAGTTCTACATCGATTACATCTACGATTACGATTACCGATAATGAGTATTGATATTTACCTACTGAAACTAACACACTTGTGTAACAATTCGATTCATGTCGATGAATTCATCATCATCATGAATACATGAATTTAATTGAAGTGAAACATAAAAACAGGTGTCCGTAGTAGAACTTGTCTTGTATACTTGTACACTTGTCTATGGTACAGACTACGTAACTTCCAACGACACTTGTACCATTCATTAATTTTAATTGCGGCTGCGCGCGCGCCGGATCGCTATCTCTTAGTTGTAGTACATGTATTGTGCAGTTGCGACTTTTAATATGATGTGAAATGCATTTGGATTCTTAAAACATTTAAATTTAAGTATTTTTTGGTTTTAAAAAGAATATTAGCAACCGAATTTTTTTATACGTGTTACGAGTGGGTTCACGTCGTCGTCGGTATTGACCAGAATTCGAACACGGAAATTCTTGATCGCAACTCCGACGCTTTCGCCATTAAACAATCATTAAATAAATAATAAATAAAGATCATTACTAAGCTAGATCGTTCTTTATGAGTCAATTATAGTTGATATTAAAGAAAATAGTAAAATCACAAAGCAGGCTAATTGTAAGACATGTTAAAATTATTAAGAAGAAAATCATTAAAATATGTCATGCAAAACTGGTCGCAAATCGTAACAACAACTTGAGTGTATGAACATTCTTTTTTTTTTGAGTAACCGATACTTTGGCTCTGTTGCAAGCGCCATATCACGGTGCTTTGACGGCCGCCGAGCTAGTTCTTATTGTGGCCAACTATAAATCCAACAAACGTGGTAAATATTGTCTATTAACTATCGTCATTTCAAATGACGGCACTTCTTTTGAGTCCAAGATTATACATGGTATATTTATAAATGGTAACAAAGTTATAAAAAATTGACAAATTGTAACATGTGATTAACACTAATTATAAAAATCTAATCTAAAACACATTATTGATTACAACATAATTATAAATATTATTAACTGGTTATAAGATACCGGAGATTACCTACTATGCATTGATCAATTTTATTTTACAGATGTTTTAAAATTAAGATTCGCTTTACTTATCTACATGACAAGTGAATAGAGATAATACATAAAAAATAAGTATTTACACCATATTTTAGGACATCCAACTGGTTTTATTTATATTGACATTCTGTTTGTTTTATTTTATTGAAGTAACTGACTAATGTTTCGAAATATTCTGATATCATCAAAGAAATAATGTCATCGCATGTTGTATGATGTGTTCTTTTTATTCGGTTTTTAAGATACGAACTCAAAGAAAAATAAAAAGATGGATAAAGATACTTATCAGATAATGTCAGTACATGTTTTAATTTAAGATTAACAAGTGGTGACGTTTGCGCTAATCCTCAATAGCTTTTAAATGGTGTGTAAAAGTGATTATACATCTTTTTATTCTTTTTTCATTAACTATTATGATACCATAGATAATAAATAATCGATTTGTATAGTTATACATTTATTCTTAAAAATCAGAAGAAAAAGAAGACAATTTTGAATACGGAAGATATTTTGAAAAAAGAAGACAATTTTGAGAATCATCAAAAAAGTGGAATAGAAAAACTCGCACCATGCACAGGCAATGGCACTGGAAGAATTCACGGGTTACATTATGTCAGTCCCGTGGTCTCTTAGTGGCATCACTAGTGCTGGGCGATACTACTGTGTTGTTCCAGAAGAAAAGTAAGAACCGAGAAGACAACAGAAAGAAGATAAATGAAGACGAAAGAGAAGTTGATAGGTTTTTGTATTTTAGATTGTTATGTATTTACAATTGTATTTTAACAACATATCACTAATGTTAATGGAATGTATGTAAATGAATAAAAATGAGTTTTAGTTACTCTTGGGCAATGTTAGGTACATACTAGATTTTTGTGTCGACTGGGACTGTGTTGCTATTTAAAAACAACTACTTTTGTCAATACCATAAAGTATCATATTTTTACGGCTAAAAATCTGTCAAACTCTTCACTTGAAAAACTGCAAATGATGAACAAATGAAAAAATAGTATGTACTTATGACTTATTGTTTTCTGAATATCGTTCATTATCTCTTATTATTGCTTTTAATAACGCACCTACTGAGTCTTTCTCAGCCTTTTAGCTACCTTTGGTTGACTGGTCGTTAAGTCTACTTAAGTACTTGTGCATAAAGTTTAATAAATAAATAAAAGGAAAGCAGTAGAGCTAATGTTTATAATGGTGACCCACGTTCCTGAGATTTCGCTTTGAGGTTACCATCAGGCGGGATGAAGTCAAAGTGAGGTGTCATGAATAAAAAAATAAAAAAAACACTTTTGTCACTGTATTCAAAAGTTTTAACCGTAACTTTATCCATCTGTGATAAAACCAAATTAGCCCACTGTCCAGTTCGATAATGAATCGGTTCAAAGCTTCAAGATCCATTTCCACTTGGCATGACACGGGAAGGATTGGTTAGAGTGAATTTTAAAATTATGTGGAACATTTTTTGAAACCTTTTAGGCATAGTTACTATTGTCTCGTATATTCGATAACAATAGTAAGGATTAGTGGGGATTTGGAATATAATATTCACGCGTGATTTAATGTTCAACAAACTAACGGCATTAACACATTGTTTCGCATGTTTTTTTAAGAATCCGTATCCAAAGGTGAATAGCCTGCGATTTATTGAAATATAAACAGAAAATTTCATGCAAATCGATTCAGCCGTTTAGGAGTGAGGTACCAAACACGTGTACGGAAGTATTGATATGAAGCGATAGGTATTATAATTTCACCTTGCCTACTCGTAAATAGAGTCAAAATATATAAATAAATATAATATAATTTATAATGAATTACAAGGTTCAAAAATTAGAGAACCTTTACAATATGTATCAATTTAGAAATTTCTCGTAGAAAAGTTGCAACTAAAATCAACCTTGGTAGCCTCTAGACAAAATGACTTCTATTGATGGAATCGCTTCGAAGTGAACTCAGTTTCCAATTTTCATAGCAATGGATTACTTAAAACTTAATAAAAAAGTAGTATCGCTGTTAAATCGATCGGGATATTAACCATGTTTTTTGATGTCTTCGCGTACCCGATATTTCGGCGCTGTTGCAAGCGTCATGATCGCGGTGTACTGTACGTCGAAATATCGGTTACTGTAGGCCGAAATGTCAATCTAAAATTAAAAAAAATAGTATATTTCGAGTCACAAACATGCAAATTTCATTCAATTTTTTGTTAATAATATTACAGATTTATGTCAATCCCATATTTACTAAGCGATTCCGCTGGCGTTTTCGCCAATAGAATGTCACTTTTTCTTGAGTCCCTTATTACCTTTTTCTTGATACAGTGGAACTCTCACGGGCGATCTCGCAAACCTCAGGTGCAATTGTTGCGGTTGCGCAGATTTCTTCAATTATATCCACTATTACCCGAGCTATCGCTGCTCGCAACTTCTTGAATGTAGAAAGTTTCAGTTTTTACCTACAGCTACTCATTTAACTGTTTTTGCTTTAAAATGAGATTTTTTTGTCTTTTTATTTTTTTAGAATGCCTCCTTCAAACTTTTTTATAAAAGTAAGATATGAACGATACAATTCACGACACACAAATTAAAATAAAAATGAAATTTAACAGAAGTCTTCGGTTGTTTACTTATCAACTTTATGCGATTCAACGAATTAGGAATTCAACATTTTGATAAACGAAATTCAACATTATAGGACTCAAAAATTCAACTTTACAGGAATTCAACTTTTTAGGATTCGACTAACTGAGAATTCAACATTATGGGAATTCAACATTTTGAAAATTCAACCTAACGGACCGAAAGGAAAAATAGGACGTTATTGTCGTATGTCTTTTTTGTCTGTCTATAGTTTTAAAACTCTATCCATGTTTAGTAATGAACTTATTTGCAACAAAAATGTTTTTTGAAAAGCTACTTTGAATGTAATAATTTATCTACTGATCGACAGAATGATTTATGAGATCTATGACTGCATAAAATATGTGGATCAGCTAGTTTTAATATGTAAAACTGTTCTCCAAAAATAATGTTTTCTTTTTTGAGATCATTGTGATGTCATACATTAAATATACTTTGACTACACCTTCTGAAAACTAGTTATTTGAATAAATAAAGGAGCTCTATAATGTCATAATGTCAATATTTCTTTAGTATGATATAAAATATTTTTTTGTTTCTATGTTCATTTACAATCAGATTTCTAAGGAATATAGATAAAAATATCTAATTACAATTAATCGAAAAATATCTTCCGCTTAAAATATCTGCTATTTATGTATACTCGTATGTCCCCTCCGTATCACAAGAGCCTAAAAGACCTTTGTTCATCTAAATTTTAAACTCGAAGAGAAAACGTCAAAATTATTTTTCTACAATTATATTTCAGCCCGATGCGTGAAATACTTAATAATAACATTGTAGGCTCAAGGCCAATACTCAGATTTTCTCTGCGAGATTCAGAAATGAGGAAATCCGTAGACGAACGAAAGTTCGATATATCCCACCGGGTTAGCAAGCTGAAGTGGCAGTTGCCGGTTAAAAATTTCTCGTGATTAAAAACCAATATCCATTTAAAAGTATTATTTAAGTATGTCTTATATGGCAAGTAATTACTATTTTACTGTTTCACGCAGGTTACACCGCACGAGCCGAGTGTCGGCACGCTCGGTGTATGCGTTATTACCTAATATAATATACACACAATCTTAACTGTTGTAATTGACAGATAGATGTTTCCTTAATTACTACTTATTTCATATATTCGAATAATTGTGTAATATAACTATGTGTGGGCTTCACAACGAGTTGTTCCGTTGATATATAATTATATTGCTTGCTACTGGTTTCATGTTATTACCCACGAAGAATAGTGATAAAATATTATACGACTACCTTTTGTAGCGAGTAAACGACTGGTTTCCCAGTCAATAGGTTTTTTACCACCAAGGCAACAAACCTACTTGATAGTAAGCGGTCGTGGGAGTCATTATACACGCTCCGTTACGAGAAGACGAGAAGACTTTAAAGTAAAAGAAAGGAAGTTAGTCAACTAGCCCTAACAAAAAGAAGTACCCATTGACTGACATTCGGTTTTATGATTTGCAAATGGGTACCGCCTGATATCAAACTTGTTTCGGTCTTTTTAACAGTAGTCGGGCTTATTACTTTTATTTGAAATACAGCATACTCGTATAGTGGTATAAATGGATGGATTCATAGATGAGCAACATATGGATGATAACAAAAAAGATAGTAAACTGTAAAGATTGTAAATCATTACCATTTCTAGGGCCTTTTTTATAACTTATAATATTTGGTTTTAAAGTTAAAAGAAAGTGCAATATCGAGTAATGAACAAATACAGTTTTGACACTGCCATCATTAACACCTTACACACACAATACCGCAACAGTTTCACTTTACACTTTTTTGACATTTAACTGAGGTTAACGACGCGTCGTCACTCGAGTGAGTCGATTTTTTCGCCGAGTCGATTACTTTTTGTGTGTCAGAGAAATCGATACGAAAAAGATCTTTCTTATGATCAACTCGAATCAATGGAGCGGTTGATTTTTAGTTTTTTAGTCACCGTTACTGGCTTTGTTAAGTATTGGTTCGTAAACTTTTATTGCGTCGGTACTCCATTTCTTTTGTGGTGAAATATTGCTAGTAGCAATGTTAAAACTAAATCAGATTGCAGTTTAGTTTGTTTGTGAAGGGCAATAAGTTTATTAGTCCTTCAAGAGAGGCGTTAAAAGCATCCAGACCATTATGGCATTTCTACAGGCTTCACGTACAGTTTTTCATCAAGCAACGTGAAATCACGTTTACAAGCTCTACATAAGATAAAATGACGGTTAGTAACGATAAGTACGTAATTAAGAATATAATTGTAAATTTAACTAATACTTCCTTTGTGCGGGAGTTTGTTTTATTGTGGTTTTCTTTTGTATTTACTTCAAAGAAGAGAACTTTATTTCAAAGAAAAGCTTTAAAAAAAGATACGAATATCTTAGATGATGAAAATCTGATGCAGAATGTCTTTAGTGAGCCTGAAAAATTCCTGGATAATCCGAAACTAAAATTAAATGTAGTGATGCCACTACATAACTACTTGTCTTAGAAGCTACTGGATAATAGATCAAAACATATTAATGTAATTAAGTTTAAGAGAATACTTGCATTACCTAGTTGACTTTTTCTAATAAAGAAACAAGATATCGATTTAATTTTATTTTATTGACGCTATCCTTATTACTTTTGGTTAACTTAGACTTTACGCTGTCAAAGGATTATTGATGTTAAGGTGTCTAGAAAGTACCATTAGCACAAATATCATATTCGCACAATTCCACTTCACTGAAAATGTAGATACGTATACTTCAACATTGTTTATCTGAATGTCACCGAAAGCTAAACATTTTCATTCGTTAACCTTCATATACCTTAGTATTCATGTGATATCAGTTAAACATGTCTCCACGAAGTGCAATAGAAATAAATCCCACTATATGTCGTAGTGACGGTTACACAGCCGCGTTTCTATAAGGTATGGAGATAACACTCTTAACATAAGTTCTGCTAGAACTACAGGGGTTAGCTTGGTCAAGCTTACGATTGGGCGAAGTAATAGACTGACGTCGATGTTTATACTGACGTTATAAGATTCACGATAGCAATGTTTTACAAGCAATTCGTTGAACACGTTTACCCATAAAAGAGGATGGATAAATACGGTCCTTCCTCGTAGTCAAACTTTTTGGTGAAACTGGTTTGACTATGAGGAATTACGTTTCCTCGTGGTCATACTTCATTGACATTGCACTTTTTTATTTCCCTGTATGCATGAATATATCTTTATTGTACACCAAAGTAGAAAATAGTAAAGAGAAAGCATTATAAGGTATAAGTAAATAATTCTATGGGTGGCGTTATTGCTCGAAGCCATCTCTTCCAGGCACCCCTGTTACCCGTGGTCTCACCAGTCGGTTTGTTCCCAATCGACCGTGGGATCACGGGGATATTCTTTTCCCCGTAGTCTCACTACTTTGTGGTGGTACTATGGGGGAAAAAAATTCAATAATATACCTACGCACGGTCGAATAAATGCATACACCTTTTCATACAACTTTAGGTATATGAAACTAGCTGTTGCCCGAGGCACCACCCGCGTGTATTTCTGTTTCTGCTGCTCCATAAAAAACTAGTTAAAGAAAAAATAGTACTCGCATTGGTCTAGTTGTCTTCGAGTTTTGCGCTTAGCAACATATTTTGCGATTCATTTGAGATACATAATATAGACGGTATTTGTAAACTGTACAGCAATTAAACAAACAACTCCATAACATTTCAACAAAACACTCAAGTACATGTTCCAACCAGAGATCTGGCAGTAAATATCCACCTAACCCTTACAGATCGATAAACAGTCGCGTACAAAAGCTATTAGTTAACCCTTATTAAGTACAATCAGTGACAGCGGTAAAAGACTGACGTATCGACCGACTAGAAAGTCCCACTGGGACTTCGAGGCTTTGACTGTCTTCGACTATCGACTTTCGCGTGCGTTCCTATCGATCAGAGTTTTATCGATCGACTAGACACGTGTTAACAAGTAGGCCTACGCTCGCGGCGTTTGATAAACCCTTATTTATGGAGTGCCGATGAGGACTTCGGTAATGTTGTTTATTATATTCAAGTTACAGCCAGACATCGTTTTGTGGAATCTTTGTATTATTCATTGTTATTTATAATAAAAATTCGTTTTTCAATTTGGAATCTATTATTTCAGGCTGGCTGTTGTTATTGTTGAATTATTTTTCTTTAAGAAAATATGTAATATTGAGGTTTGGAGGGCGAGGGGGGGGGGTGCCTACCTATATTTTTTTCGTAATTCCTTACCAGCTTACGTGTTTTCTTTTTCCTACAGTCCCAGGTCCTTTAAGCAGGGCGTGAGAAGCATAAAAGCATTTGATGAGGCCGCCAAGCTGAGTGCGCGCTTCTCCATCATTGTAACACTACGTGTTTCTAATGGTGACCCTCTTTCCATAGACTTTGCCTTCAGCTTACCATCAGGCGGGGTAAAATCGAATCGACGTGACTTAAATAAAAAAACTTAGTCTGAAATGAAGTAGCATTTAAAATGCATCCAACGTAATTATCTATAGTTCGTTGTCGCATGTCACTTTCCTTAAAGCGAATATGCTAACGTTGTCCACCCGCTGGGTACAAACCTGTAAGGTTGCTAACCATATGTATGGAGTGCAGTTTTCTCTCCAAAGTAAGGCCAGCTTCCTTTCTATCCACAGGTCGGCTGTCTCTTGAGAGTGACAAATATAGCATACAATGAATATGTCGGCATGGTCGGATATTAGGACCAAAATTGTTTTACTTGCTGTGCATAATTATATTACTTAGTAATTTGTTATACTATTACTAGTATTAGTGTAGAGGATACCATGGATCCTGGATGCGAGAGCCCTTTCGGTGCTATATCGGTATCGAAAGGAGGCGCGGGAGCGGGGACATGAACCCGAGCCTAGTGAGCTCCGGGCTGTCAAGTCCCAGCTCCACGGGGACATGGTAGCCGAGTGGGAACGACGACTTGGGCAATCACGCGCAGGGCACGCTGTAGTAGCGGCGGTAAGACCCATCATGGGGGACTGGCTAGAGAGGCCACACGGTAGCCTCTCGTACCGGCTGACGCAGGTGATCACCGGGCACGGATGCTTTGGGGATTACCTGCGTCGGATCCAGAAGGAGCCAACGTCCGACTGCCATCACTGTGATGCGAGCGAGGACTCGGGGCTGCACACGCTGACCGAGTGCCCGGCGTGGGAGACGCCAAGGCGGGTCCTAGCAACAGCCCTAGGGGTGGGAGTTGTCTCGCTCGCCACCTTGCTCACGGTGATGGTACGATGCGCGAGTGCTTGGGCAGCCGCCGCCTCCTTCTGCGAGCAAGTAATGCTCGAAAAGGAGGAGGCGGAGCGGGTTCGGAGAAGACTCCGGGCCCGCACTGCCCGCGATGAGCGGAGGCGACTCGGACGTCGGAGGTCGCAAAATGACCTCCGTCCCCCATGAGCGCGGGCCTGGGGGTGACGGGTGGAGCCGCCGGTCACCCTAGCAGAAGCAGGCCACGGCGATATCGCAAATGCCACCCCATACCCAGGGGCTAGATGGGGACACCATGGTCCCCACATTAGGGGAAGAGGGTCATCTCAACAGAGATGTCCCCGGGTCTGCCGGGGTGCGAGAGATATGTCTAGTATAATCTCACCTCCGGCAATCGAGGACCCATGGACGGCGTGCGTTTTGGTCGGTTCGAGTCCGACATAATCACCTCCATCGGTTTTGGTGGAGGTGGTATCCGTGGGGATTTTGCGCACGATAAAAAAAAAAAAAAAAAAAAAGTATTAGTGTAGAGGGCTTTACAACCAGAGGTTGGCCCAAAAAAAGTTGGATGGATTGTGTGACTGAGGAAATGACATCCGATAGGAATGTATGGAAAAGAATGACATGTTGCGCCGACCCCAAATAATTGGGACAAGGGCAGGAAGATGATGAGTAATTTGTTATACTACAGATGTGTCATCGTCATCATTATCTGAGCCTATTCACAACTCAGTTGGGGTCGGCTTTCTAGTGTAACTAAGATGCTGCTGAGCTTTAATATTTCCGTGAAGCGACTGCCATATTGCTATATGCATATAGAATAACACCTTTTACTAAATTTGTGTAGATGTTTGGATGATTGTTATTCAATCACGCTCTAACGGCTGAACGACTCACTGACTTCGTGTTGTCCCCGATCCTGTTTCTTCTGTATATCAATGACATACTGTCTGATGACGCCATCCATAGCTATGCGGACGTCAGTACCGGGGAGGCACACGGGACGTGCAAACATGCCTGCCTCCAATATGGAGGAAATTCGCGAACAACTTGTATCAGATGCTGAGACTATTCTCACTAGAGTATCCGAATGGGGACGACTAAACCTAGTCCAATTCAACCTCACTGAGACGAAAAAACCTCATTTATTGTAGCGTCACAATTCCTGAACACACCGCTCACCAGCTCCTCGAATAATAGGAGCCTTGGTATCGGTATCACCAGCGATGTTCAGTACCGCAGTCACTTGGAGGGCAAGGTTGCTTTGTGTACTGTAGTTTTTCCGAGCGACTACAATATAGGTTTCCTTTAGGGCCATCTCGTCCACTCTATCGAAATGTCCACTGTAGGTACTAAAATGTCCATTGTGTCATGATGTCCGCATGTCAAAATGCCCAGTCTTACAACATGTCCACAGTGTCAAAATGCCCAGTCTTACAACATGTCCACAGTGTCAAAATGCCCAGTTTTACAAAATGTCCACAGTGTTATGGCCCGAAAGGATGGGTTTCTTCAAGAAGGGCATAAAAAGATTATGAAGTCAGTTAGTAGTAGACAGGGTCGACAGCGTGAGTGTAACGCCTATGGTGTTGTGTAACGCCTACGTCCTTAGGCCACAGTGACCAACAAAGTGATATATTTATTACAAAACTAGCTGACCCGCGCGACTTCGTCTGCGTCACCCCGTTTTTGCAACATTTTTCATTCCTGCTCCGCACCTGTTAGTCGTAGCATGATGTTATATACATATAAACCTTCCTCTCTTACCATTCTATCTATTGAAACAAACCGCATCAAAATCCGTTGCGTTCTTCTAAAGATTTAAGCATACAAAGGGACAAGAAAAATAGGGACAGAAAACGCGACTTTATTTTATACTATGTAGTGATAGTGATACGTTTTTTATTTTTACAATAGTATTTATTCTATAAATTCCGTAATAAATATAACAGTAATGTTACGTAATCATTAAAATTGTATAGTAGGATTTTACCAAGATCCTTGAGGTTCAAGGTAGTCTCGCCTGCATGTCGATACATCTAGGCAGATGCATTGACTAGCTCTTGAGGTTTACTTGAACTCCAAAGGCGTTGGTAGGAATGTTAGACTAAACTTCTTCGTAGGTAATATCAGATGGTTCACTTTTTCACTTTCTCTAGAGTGATATATTTATTTTTCTTTTAAAGTTCATATTCACGTGCTTATACGAGTTGAAGTAAAACTGAACAATTTTAATTTTCTATCAATATATCATTGGGTGACACAAATGCCGAATGCACACACACACACACAGATAGAATCTTTCATGAGTTAAATCAGCAATAATGATTACACGTTTAGCAGTCTCAGCATGACGGACATCTACTCGATATATCTCTTCGACGAATCAAATCGCTGAAAGGTGTCGCTTGACCAAAACGTCATGATGTCGACATTCCTCACTGCCATGCTAGCCCTGCAGATGACTTCTTGAATAAAAAGTGACTGTCTGATATCAACTTAAGTCTGTAACGGTATAACGGGGTGAATAGGGATGCAAGGGGAATAGGGACAAAATGGTCAATGGAATATTTTACATAATTTCTTTTACTAGATCTCAAATAAGCCTCTTATCAGATATTTGATGATTCTGTTATTACAATGAACTAGTCCAAAATTACGGTTGAAAGAAAATAAGTACAGAATTTAGCTGACCATTTAATCCCTATTCACCCTTGGATCCCTATTCCCTTTTTTCGTTAAATGGCAGATTCAACATTAAGTATCTTCAAAAGAGATTGATACTATCATCACCGCTACAGAGAATTGAATCTGCAGAACTTATGATCCAATTGTAATAATGTCCTACGTCTGTATAGAAAATTATATGACGATTGTTCGCGCCTTCGTTCTTAAAAGACACGAGACCTATCTGAATGTAACCACGAACAACTAATGCACTGCCAGAATCACCCCTGAAAACAAAATCATTAATATTAATTAGTCATTTAAGTAATAATCTAATCTAGTCATCACTATCAACGTACTTCGTTAGTGCATCCGAGTGGATGTACTAACATAAACATAAACTCACGCCTATATCCCCGAAGGGGTAGGTAGAGGTGCTAGCACCCACATTTTGTTAGCTTATGTTTAGGTTCCATTGCGATGGCAAGCCTATTGCCATTAACCGGGTACATATAAACCTGCGATAAATACACACAACTTCGAAAAACATCGAAATGTCATTGGTGTGTGCCATGGTAAAACTGGAATCGAACCCGAGACCTTGTCTCAGCAGTCCATTACCCATACCACTAGGCTACCGCGCTATGTGAATGAAAAGAAAAGCCCACTGAGTTTCTTGCCGGAGTCTTCTCAGGCCTCTCGGCTCTTCTCGGGCCGCGTTTCGAACTGGTGGGCCATTTGCTCACTGACTTATTATATTTTATTGATAATGACGTTTTGTAAGAGCCGTTTAGTGGTCTATGCAGAATATTTTTTTAATTTTGTGACAGTGTTTTGGGTCCGTTTAAATATGATGTCACCGCAATTGATCGGCTATATTCGAAGCAAGTTCCAATTGACCTCGCAGCCTGAGTTGTAGTTAGAGACCAATCATTGACGGACAGACAGGTCCCAGGCCCGTATTCCAGAACGATACTCAGTCCTGAATGAATGGAAGTCTCTTCACCCAAAAAAATTGATTTAGCCGTTTCGTAGTTGACTCCGAATGAATTGATATAGAAACGTCTGACAGATCTCTCGAAAGGAAATCGCCGCCAGAGCCTCGAAAAAGCCCTGAAAATATTGTTGAAGTCAACACTAACCCAGCACTTAACCACGGTAACACTATCTATATTGTATTATAGATAGATAGTATTAGCGTGACTTATTACGCCCAAAAATATATTATTTTGACATACTCCGTCAATCCTTATTTTAGTAGAGTAGACGGTACCGCGTGATCTGCCTACTCCGAGAGGAACTTACACCTACACAAGAGCCTTGTCTGGTAATTCACAGGTGTGCTGGCTAGCAGGTGAGGTTAGCTTGGGCCCTGAAGAATGATTGTATTAGGCCTCTAAGCTGATTAAGTTTCAGGGGCCCAATAGATATATCTAGGCTTTGATGGTGACAGTTTGAATTAACGAAATGGTCCTTACATAGAAGGAAAATCCTGTGCCGATTTACTAGATGCACAAATTGTGCCTTCGTGTATTGAATGATACATGTCTTGGCACTCCGAGATCTTATACACGTGTTGTTCCACAGCTTTAAGCAGTTTGCCGGATTTTTGAGGACTCTCCTGAAATAGTAATTTAATTAAATTTCAGTGCGTAAACGAAATGAAAAATATTAATGAGATCGTCGTAAAATTACTAGCATAAATAGAGCAGCAGTCTCCTTATTGGGATGAACGACATTGGTCAAATCTGATATTCGTCAAATCGGTATTTCGTTCATTGTGACAATGGTCAAAGCTGTAGTTCGTCAAATCTTCTGTTCGTCCAATTATGAAATTTGCCAAGTACTATATACGCACTGGCACCCACACTGCATACGTTAACATGTGATAATAAGTAGAATATTTCACTTTTAAAAAGACAGAAAAGTAAAGCAACTTACAGAAATATAGCCCCATCCTGCTATATACGCCTTCTCATAATATGGAGGATTCGGCACCAATACTACTCGAGCCACTTTCTGACTAAATTTTAATGGAGTTTTCAGTCTAATTAAAGCTATATCGTTCCATAACCTCGTCTCTAAATAGTCACTATGTTTAAGATAACTATATGCAGAGTACACGTTTGGACCCTTTTTATCATTATTACCCACAGACGCTGTGATGTAGCTTTTGGTCTCACAATGTGACGTGCAATGCCCCGCTGTCAACAACAAATATTCGTTCAGAATTGATGACCCGCAACCCCAAAACTGTTCTTTGCCTTCACGAATACATTTGATAGACAGAGCCGCAGCATATGGATGTTCACTTATATTTGAATATAGACCACCGACAACTTTAGGTAACATAGGTTGAAATCCGTCTACGGTCTGACTGACGACAGCACAAGCAAACAAAACTAATAACATAATTACTATGTTCGAGTAGAAATGATTTCATATATCTTACTTCCTACCCATAAAATGTGGTCGTTAAATTTTTATGTACTATTCGGTTACGCGACACGAGGCTGCTTAAGTTGATGTAATGTAATAATGATATTTGATCTCCGGCCTTACTCCCTCAAATCGAACTTGAATTATATCAATCAATCAGCCTATCGCAGTCCACTGCTGGACATAGGCCTCTCCCAATGTGCGCCACTGCTCCCTATCCTCCGCTCACCGCATTCAGTCTGTCCCAGCCGCCTTTTTCAGGTCTTCAGTCTATCGCTAGGTGCGTCCGTCCTACCGTCCATTTGCCTTCTTGCGGTCTCCATGCAAGGACTCGTTTGCTCCTTCGGCAGATGTGGCCAACCCACTGTCACTTAGCTTGGTTATTCTGCGAGCTCTGGTTGTAACTTTAGCAATTATTTATCTTCGTTATTCTTATTTGTCGGATGACCTCATTGCGAATTTTATCCTTAAGAGACTCCAAGCTCGCTCCAGGGCCCGGTGAGCGACTTTCACCATCTGACCATCAATGTCCAAGTTTTGGACCGTAAGTCATAAAAGGTAGGACGCACTGGTGCCTGAAAACAAAGGTCTTCTTTTCAGGCATTGTGGTAGGGGGAGGAGAAGACCCGACCAAATCGGGGAAGTTTTAGAAAAGGGGCAGTACCTACAGGAGTACCCTAAACCAACGAGCATACATGAAGAAGGTATAGTGAAACAAGCGAGAGTAGCATGTCGGGATCGTAGCAAATTGAGATCCGTGATCTCTGCCTACCCTTATGGGAAACAGGCGTGATTTTCTGTAGGCATGTATGTACATACATACATATGTACATTATAGATAAGTATCGTGGGTGAAAAGCAACCAAGGCAGCCTATTTTCTTTTTGTCTTATTTCTTTCAAGGTAATATTCCCATTAGTCCCCTCCAGCCCTGTCCCCCGGTGTGACAACTGGGAATTGTTACCGGGGTGACTATCTAGGGCTGTCTAGAGTGGACAAATGGGAAGTTGGTTTCTCAGTTGTCACCGGGGGAGGGGACAATTGCTACAATTTCTTCCCAGAAAAAATATAATTACCATAGATTTCAGCTTTTTTATTTGTTATGCTAAAAATTACACAATTTGCTGACACATAATTTTCTTTGTATTTTCTTGTATCCATTTGTAAAAATATCCTACATCGGTGTAGATAACGAGGCTTTCGCTGGATGTATTGGTTTTGGAGGAGACAAGACCGATCTGTATGTAGCCTTGAACTACTAGCGGGCTACCACTGAAAGTAAATATATATGTTTATTAAAAGAGTACATTTGATTAATGATATTTGTGTCATAATTAAATTTAAATAATTGTGAGCGATGCTAATGCCGTTCATAAGTCCTGATCCTAGTTTGAACTCTCGGCAAAACTTCATTATTTGCAGTTTGTCCCAGATGAATTCCAGGTATTTCCCTTTAAATTCGGTGACCATTCTCACTTTTATCTTTGGCTTACTTATTCAGTTTATTACGAGAACAATGGTCTTTTCCATAATAGCCTGAATATATGCCTATGTTCTGACCTCCAGCCTCGAGAAAAACGTTTGCACTATGCCCACCGGTGAGTGACTTTGACTTGGGTTCCGCAGATAGCTTGTATACTTACTGTGAATTGTGCAATGCTTACCTCCTAACTTCTATTTATCTTTATGTTTGTTCTCTGTAGGTGATTTAAAAAGTAGCCCTTATATTATACGCACACAATCACATCATCTCGTAGGGGGCGGACACACATTTACTGGCGTGGCTAACGTGGCTCTGGTAGACTTTTTAAAAACTTGAAACTTGACATTGACGTCTCGCCATTAATTTTATAAGACGTTTGCATCTACTAGAGACTGGCAAAATTGCGGTTATTCTGCTGCAGAAGCCATTTTAAGAAAAGAAGAAGAATCACACCGTTGTCGGTGGTACTGTTCTACGCAGTAAGCCAGTTGCGGAGCTGGGGCGCTAATTTACCCCAACATCTCACCACTGTCGTCTTTCTATGTGTTCAGAATATCCGAAATGTATAATAACTCGTCATTACTTTGAGTATAAGAATTTGGATATGTTAGTTGTTATAAATTAATCTGGGTTAAGGATCTCTTAATATTTCGTGTGTACACTAATTGATGTACATATTTGTGCCACTATTCGTTTTCCTTTGTATATACCTGGTTTAACACTAATATATACAATATTAGGTTCTTACTCAGAGGTAACGCTGTAAGAATTCTTACTTCTAGCACAGAAAGTACCATCTACCATATCCTTTACTATTTCCATACAAAATTCTTTCTGCCACACGTATTGCTTAAAGAATTGAAGTTCATGATATTTCCTTAGATTTATCTGAAATATTTGAAGGTTTGTTTAGTTAATGAACATAAAAAATACGAAGACCATGTGCGTACCTACCTACGTTGAATCTAAATGCAGAATACAGTAGATACGCCATGAAACTTACATTTGAAATTAGAACCAAATTTTCGGACAGTTAGTAAACATTATGATCTCACAGTTGGGTTTGATCCGAAGACAGCATAGTGGCATATAGTTCGTTTTACACTCTAGCTTCTTCGCGCCTTTATGCTACTCTCGCCCCATCCCTCCTCATTTCCAATAATATCCCTCACAATGATATTATATCTATGCGAATGCTATATCTTGTATTCACTATAAAATACCAACGTAGTCAAAAAACTTACGTTAACAACCCCCCAACCAGCTACGATTGCCCCTTCTTTATATGGCGGATGTTCCATGAGGGCCACGCGTTGAATCTCAGCGTTAAAAACCAATGGAGTCTTCAACCTCACTAGTGCAATATCGTTTTTCAATAAAATATTACTAAAATTATCATGAATGATGAAACTTTGGGCCATAGTAACAGCTCCTTGAAGCAAACTCTTGTCACCAACCGAGATTGTAATGGACGTGCGTTTGTCACAACCGTGCAGACAGTGACCCGCTGTTAGGACTATATGCTGGGTGATGATCGACGAACCACATATCCAGGAGTCCGATACATCTCTAGTATTGTCATTTGAGAAAATAGTGAGGAACGCAGAATACGAAACATTGAGTATATCTGCGTTCTTATCGTCAACGATGAACGTTTCCATTTCGCACTTGACAGGAAGCACCTTGTACGATACCATCAAAACGAACTGAACAACTTGCATATTACAGCTGTATGCCTTCATCAGGTGGATAATTGAAAAACATAATTATATTCTTATCGGTTAATTAAAGTTTGATCGTAAGTGGTTTATTACTAATTGAGCTTTTGAAATTGTGAACCAAAAGGGTAACTAATTATTAGTTGTCTATGAAAATGTAACGGTTTGTTTTTATGTTTGTTAGTAATGAGTATGCACGTTTATAGGTTTGATTAACTATGACGTTTGTATAAAAAGATAGAACACGAACTAGTTATAGAGATATTAAAACCAGATTCCAAGGGTGAATATTCT
This sequence comes from Pelosia muscerda, assembly GCA_963691645.1. NCBI lineage: Eukaryota > Metazoa > Arthropoda > Insecta > Lepidoptera > Erebidae > Pelosia > Pelosia muscerda. The sequence goes on from OY829100.1 coordinate 16,530,366, forward strand.
ATAATTTTTAGAAAATACTAGCAAACCCGGCGAACTCCGTTTCGCCATGTGAAAAATGATATTCCCGCTTTTCTGTTGAAATTTTTCCTGAATTTTCTTTGCTATAAACCTCACGGAGCCCGAGACCTCTCCAACGAATGCAAAACCGTGGAAATTTGTTTGTGCTTTCTGGAGTTATAGCGTCAGAAAAGAAAACCCGACTTATTTTTATATAGTAGATTTTGGGTGAGGGAGAAGAAATCACCAGCCATGGTTTAATAATCCCAACGTTAGCAATAGCAAAATATTACTAACTAGCTGCATAACCGCTGTCATCGGCTTTGGGTATCACTCTACAATATCTGAGGGGAATTAGCGCACGAAAAGAAAAGTTCGACACCGTTTTACTTAATAATACCCGCTCGTAAATCTTAGAATCATAAAAAATATATATTGAGGGAGGGAGGGGGGCCCCACCACTCAAATCTCGAATGGAAATGCAAACTTGGGATGTCAAACCGCCCTCTTCAAAGCAAGTAAAAGAATTCCTACCAGAGAGGAGAGGTATCGTATCTTAAAATTATATTTAAAAATCGAATTAAATAAATTCAATGTAAAATATATATCACAGAGATAACATATAAAGTAAATGGTTACAGAAAACATAATTCGTTAGCAGCCTTTTGTATCCATGTATAATAATATCCTACGTCGGTGTATACTCCTATGTTTTCACTGGCCTCACTAGCGTTCTTCATTCTATAGGAGACTATGCCTATTTGGATATAACTTCGTACGACCAGCGCACTGCCGGAGTCACCTCTGCAAAGAAATGTAATTCCAATGATTGTCTGTTTTCTAGTAGGTACAGCTGTATTTTATAGTTTACTAACTGACTCGCGCAACTTCGTCTGCGTCACCTCGTTTTTGCACCATTTTTCACTTCTGCTCCGCACCAGTTGGTTGTATCATGATGTTATATGCATATAAACTTTTCTCTTTAATTACTCTATCTATAAAAAAATCCGCATCTAAATCCGCTGCGTAGTTTTAAAGATTTAAGCATACAAAGGGACATAGGGACAGAGAACATGACTTTGTTTTTTACTAAGTATGTAGTGATGTTTCGATCAATCAACCAATTACTATATTGCAGGCCGCGTGTTTCTCTGCCACCTAAGTGGTATATAATACCGATTGTGGACTTTTTTCAACAGTTAAATGCTGGGTATACTGGATTACAGTACTTCATAATATGGTACTGAATGAATACTTACTGTGCTAAGTGGCTGAAATGTTTGCTCGTGGCACAAAAGGAACCATTTGCCAAATTATGATCCGTTAAACGCCCGCACTCCGTTTTATTTGACATATAATACTGTGTTATGGACCAGAGTAGCTTCGTACTCGTCATCATTTTACTCTAAAATCCAAAATTGATATACACCACAGATAAGATATTATGACGAAGCAAATCAAACGTTGTATATTCACTGTGGCAGACAGCCTATTGCTTCCTTTCGCATATTGATTTGCACTATGCTATTTTTTCCCAGTTCCTGAAAATCGACTGCCATCTGGTCTCTACAGGCATATACGATATTGAAGTACTGCAGTTAGACCAGATGTTGAAGTTTTTTAGGGCTCTGACTACCCGTAATGACTATCATAGAGGTTCGTATGACAACCAGGACCGACGACGGCTCACCGCAAGACCAGACCAGTGCAAATAGTCAAGGGGATCGAACCCACACCCCCCTCGTACAGTCGCTTTCACTACCGCCAAGCCACATAGGCTGTCACTGCATACTTAAATTATAATGGCAAGGAGTATACTCACATCTATAAGCCCCCAGCCAGCTAATAATCCTACTTCATCATATGGGGGGTTTTCCATAATTGCCACACGATTAACCTTCGCATTTAATTCGAATGGAGTTTTAGCTTGCACCAGGCTAATGTCTGCAAAAAGTGTACTCTCTTCATGTTCTTCATGAACAACTACACTGATACCACTAGATGCAACTCCTTTACGCTTGACCTCATGACCCACGTACATTGTAATATTGAGAAATCCATTGTTAAAACCATATACACAATGCGCAGCAGTTAATATGAAATTCTGGTTCAAAATAGACGAACCGCACATGTAGTGGATCGCTTTATCATGTTCAAAACATTTGAGGCTTAAGTATGCTACATAAGGGAAGCTTCCTATATCGGCTACTGTGCCATTAACTATTAATTTCATTACTTGGCAGTATTGGTGTTTCATCGTATAAAGTACGATTATAATGAGGCGAAGTATTTTCATAATACATGCACTAAGTAAGTATAATTTGTTGAGAATTTCTTGCTTATCAACTGATAAATGGCTTGTCGTAAATATTTTACTAGGAATCAATAAAAACTCTATGATGGGTGTTGATTTATGTGTGGTAAGTGATATGACAAATAACTTCGGGACAAAAACACTGAGCTTTATAAACATTTCTGATTTATTCTTTGGTTCTCTTTATATATAGATCTTTATATACTCTATATATAAAGATACTCTTTAATATATATCTATATATAAAAATACTCTTTATATAAAGAGAATATATTAAAAAACAACGCAAATAATATTTTACTACTGATTGATATATAGGCTGGAAGATTTTGACCTTACCTGGAGGGAAAGTACTTTAAATATAATCATATTATATTATATTAGCGAATTGCACTCAAATTTATGAAAGTATCTCGTAAATCGCATTATAAATCTCTGAGTGATCGGTGAACATACATAAAAAATACCAATAGATTTGAGAATCTTTTCCTTTTTCGGAAGTCGGTTAAAGGAAATAAAACTGCATTTAAAGATTTTCGAAAACTCGCGTTTAATACATCTTTTTGCTTAGCTTCAGTGGAGCTCGCTATGCGGAGATGTGGAATATTTGTATGGCCCAATGGAAGCGGATATGTGAGCTGTGAGCGGACAATGCGTAGCGCAGATCTCTTCTCGAATAGCACACAGCACACCGCACACCTTTTCGCTTTGTTGGAGTTCCCCGAGCTGAAAAACCTCTCTTCTCACACAGCACGCAGCACACTGCACATATCTCTGCTTTGGTGAAGCCCCGGCCTTAGTCTCACAAATTATGTTGTCTTCGTAGGATAGCTTCTCATATCTCTTGTGATATTTTTTGATTGGATCAAAAGGTTAGAATAATTTAAAAAGCATTAGTAGGTATCATGACGAGATAACAACTGTCACTAATGGGCAATGATTTATTACAAGTAAATTATGGATGTGTTATCCGCACTTTAAAATGGTTACAAAACTTTTGAATATTTACCCAAAATTTCACGCATCAAGCAGAAGCGAATCAGCGCGTTCCGCAAAAATATGTCAATATTAAAAAAGAAATTATTATATAATTAGTATAAATCGATAATTATGACATATTATTTTTTCACGCGAGTAACTATTTTATACTTGGTGTTTGCGCCATTTTGGGAAGTCACCATTCAATCATCATGAACTACTGAACACTTTCAAGCAAGACACTCACATTCAGCAATCCCCATCCGCCTACTAGTGATTCTTCGTCATAAAGAGGGTTCTGCAGTAAAGCCAATCGGCTAACAGTGTCACTGAATGTCATCAGTTTTAAGACAACTACCATAGCGATATCATTTTCGATTGCTCTATCATCATAATGCTCATGAATAAGGTAACACCCAGTTTTTTTTGTTCATGACCGAGTTATATAATAATACTGAACTCGTCCGTGCAGCGGTGAAAACAGTGGGCAGCACACAATAATAGCTCTTGATTAAGAATAGATGAACTGCAATAATATCCTTTGAATTCTTTATTCTCGTATTCGCATATAATATCAAGGTGCGCACTAAATGGAAAATCGTGTATATCTACGTCATCGCCATCAACGATAAATCGCTTCATTCCTTCATATTTGCGTTCAACTACTATACCTATTTGAAATTAGAATTAAAAAATTCATTCGCATTTTAATCGCCGTATTTAGGTACTCAGGGATTAAATGACCGTAGTAAGTGCTGCCTTATCGACTAATCAAAGAAGTTCGGTCTTAATTTTATAGGCAAATTAAACTTTACATAACCATACAGTCATGAAGTACCGACATGACGGACGTCTACTATTGTCAGAAATCATGTTCTAAGTTTATAATGTTTTTTTTATTTGATGGCTTTGTCCACCAGAGGTGGCTACAGTAACTATTTATAAACATTTGTTTCTATGTCCACCACTGGTGGACAATGTCACAACTTTTCAAAATATGTTGCTCTGTCCACCACTGGTGGACAGCGGAACACAATTTCATAATTTGTCTTTCTATCCACCAGTGGTGGCCAAATTGGTGGTGGACACCGGGAATAATCCATCTCATTTAGTATAGACTTTAAGAAGAAGTACACTGGGTTTTATTCAAAACTGTTTCGTTTGTATTTTTGTGTAAACTAATCAAGTAAACCATAATAATATTTGTACCCAGTTTTAGCTCTATCTGATATCTAGCGAGTAACGGTTCGTCGGTAGTCTGTCGGTGGTTATAGCGGATTACACGATACGAGTCAGATTTATAAGCTTGGTATCGGCCGCCCCGAGTCCTGACTAACTATGCTAGCAGTAAACACCTTGGTAATAACTTAATACTATGTTTGGAGAGATACAATATCGCTTTTTGTCTGATGGTAGAAAGCTTGGTGGCGCAATTAATGAACATTCTACTCGTATAATAATCTTGTTCCTTTGGTAGGTAGGTATCACACAACGGATGACAAGTTTAGTGGGGATAGTATATCAAATGCTGAGCGGATCTCTTGTCAACTAGAGTTAATTTCCATGCGTTTGTTAATTTCTCTTCATGTATTTTATTTCATTTAGTCAAACATTCGAATTTCAACTTACTAATCAGAATATATATTTTTTACATATAAATTCAACTTTTCAAAACTTAGTTTTACATAAGTAGAACTCCTTTATAACAATATGCATATAAATAGAAGTAGATTAATTATGAGTTGAATTAGGTTGTTATAGCACAAAGTAAGTAGAGTAAAAACTCTTTATGATGATTATTAATTATCTGTGGTAAGCTGGGCTGACCAACATTAGGAAGAAACAATGAGCTTGATCGAAATATTATTACGTCTAACATACGATGAGACGAACGATCTGATATATGAGATAGTATCGATAGTATCTCGTAAAAGCTGTCACTGGAGGCCCCGTACATAAATAGATTAGCGTATGTAGCATAGTGGTAAGGGAGTTGGCTTTATGGTTGAGAAGTCCAGGGTTCATTCCTGGTCACACTACTGACGTGAATCCACTCCCAACATTGTGGTTAGCTGGAGGGTTTAGAAGGAACTTTAGTGATTATGGTAGTTATTTCTCTTTAAAAAAAATACAGCCCCTAAAATAATGGGTCTAATGTAACATAGTTCCAGGTTATTTGTTATAAGATGGCGCTTATACAAGGGTTTAGTTACGTCATGATAAAAAAGGAAAATGATGGTTTTAGCGCCGGTACCGACACCCCAATCGCGTGCACGCAAATCGCGCCGTAATAGCGTAAATGTCTTTAGTTAGAAGTATAGTGAAAAGTATATTATACAATGTGACCGATATCGTTCTAGCCTACTAGAAGAGTAGGGGGGAAATGTATACAGAAAATAATTAACTAAAATGAGGTTATGTTATTGTTGTATCATTATCTAGGCTACACAATAATCTGTGAGCATTTTCTGTTATCCATTTATAGAAATATCCTGTGTCCGTATAGATGACCATGCTTTTGCTGACTTCTGGTTTTTTGAAGGAGACGATGCCAATCTGGATCAGTTTTCGAACGACCAGAGGGCTGCCAGAATCACCTCTGTAAGCAAATAAAACCAAATAAATATTGCCCGCATTTAGCTGTAATTGTACTGTTCTTATCTTTTCTAGGTTGCACCCAGAGATTTCAATACAATATGAAATAAAACAATTAAAAAAATCTTCAATTAAAAAAAACCTTGCATCGTTTCGAAAATATGTTGGAGCGCTTTACTTTTTATTTTTTTCCGTGCACAAAATCCCCACGGAACTCACGCCTCCACTAAAGTGGTTGGAGATTATGTTGAAATCGAACCAACTCTAAAACGCACGCTGCGTCTAAGGGTCTTTAATTGCCGGAGGTGAGATTATACAAGACATATCTCTAGCACCCCGGCAGATCTGGGGACATCTCTTTGATTACCCCTTCCTCTAATGTGGGAACTATGGGAGCCTGCTTGTGCTAGGTTGACAGGCGGCCGCACCAGTTACCCTTAGTTTTGGACGCATGAAGGACGGAGGTCATTTTGTGTCACCTCCGCTCGTCGCAGGCTGTGTGGCATCGGAGTCTCCTCCGGATCCGCTCGACCGCCTCCTTCTTGAGCATTACTTGCTCATAGAAAGAGGCAGCGGTAGCCACCATCGCCGTGAGCAAGGCGGTGAGCAAGAGAACTCCCACCCTTAAGATCACCAACGAGGACCCGCCTAGGCGCTTTCCACGCGCGGAGCGCTTTACGAGTATTTTTTGTGTAACCTTTTCGAGGGGTTTTTGTGTTCGGGGGTGTTTTAAATTTTGACATAATTTTTTATTGTATCTAATATTTTTCATTGATCGACTAGTTATGCACAATAAAAAAGTAATTCATGGTGGCGGCCATCTTGAATTTGAGACACACACACACGCGCGCATAATTCAAATTTATAACACCCCCGTCGTTTTTACGTTGTTGCAAATAATGAAATTAAATTTAAACGTACATAAATAATAAAAACGAGTGGCAATCAATAAGTACATAAATGTCCAGGAAACTCCATATTAAACAATTCAAATTAATGATAAATTGTTACTTTGACCAGCACTAAATTTCTATATAAATATTCAAATACCTAACTGATATCGTTACGATATAAGCCTAGTGAAAGTTCTTGTAGGTTTATTGATCCTGTTACTGAGTGCGTGTGTAGTAATAGGAGCCATAAACATGGATGCTTTAGCTCTCTATCTACAGGTATCTACAGGTAAGGGCAGATTGAATATTGGTAGTAGCATTTTAGCAGGTCTACTAAGACAACCGCGCCGTAAATCGCTGCCCAAAACTAAATTGCAAATGAATCTCTTATGCCGAATGTAGTAGGCTCAAAGGCGCATTTTCAATGGTAGGGGAGCCATAGAAGGGGTTTTTGAAGTTACTCTGGGACCCTGGTTCTGGGAGATCTTGATAATGAGAAGTAACACCAAACAGAATTATACATACAATAGGGGCGTACGCAAAAAAAATGTTCAACAGATTTACACCGACGCGACTATACTACTACTTCTCCTTGTTGTCATGACAACGGAAATAGTTGGCGATATTAGCGCCAATGTATAGAAATCTACCGGATCTAATGAGATTTATGATTATTGGATAACTCCATTGGATGGTAGCGTGATGATATGTAGCCTATGTTACTCCCAGATATGATGAATCCCAGATGTGAAAGAAAATATTGAAATCGGTCCGGTAGTTTCGGAGCCTATTACAAACAAACAAACAAAAAGCAAATTAGGCTCACAATGACCACTTCCCAAAATGACAAGTTACAATAAAACCACATTTCAAATTGTCTGTTTCCTAAAGAGTCTGTTTCCCATAAAGTCTGCTTTTCAAAATGTCTACTTCCCACAAAGTTCGCTCCATCCCATAATGTCGATCGAGGGTTTCATTGAAGCTCAGCTCATTTGACAGACAGGCGCTTCTGGTGTCTGTCCACCATGTCCACTAAGATCCATTACAAAAATCCATTGATGGATCTTTTTACACTTTTATGTCCACTTTAATCCTCGATCCTAGAATATTTACAAAATGGATTTTTTAGAACCAACGTGTGTATTAAAATCTATTATAAAGGCACATGTACAGTAGCCATTTTCAATAAATGAACAAATAATATAAATAATAAAGTTTATATTCAACAAATTTGAACTAAGTATCTATAACCTCTATACTTATAACAAAACAAAAAATAATCCTTGTCTCAGTTGTCTCAGATAAGGGAAATCAGTGCTGAGACATAAAGAGCTGTAATGCTGAAGTTTATTTAATTTTTTCCAGATAGTGCGCCACCGATATCTCTCCATTTGGTTTCCGACCATCGAGTCCCCTGAGCTGCTCCCCCAGGGGAGACGGTGGGTTTTTTTTTGTCACGACGTCTCCCCCGCGCTCTCTTAGGGGGGACGATGGGATTTTTTTGTAACGATAGCCCGCCCCCCCCTCACCCCTCCCCTTACGGGAGATCATGAGAATTACACAACATTATTTTCAAAAGTTTCAAATATCGTACGTTTTAGGAGAGGATTCAGTGGAGATCGTAATAAAGATAAAAAAACGCAATACAAATAATAATAATAATCCGTCATATAATATCCCTTTTTTATTTTTAATATATTGAAAATCGGATGGTTCCATGAAGAAAAATGAAAATAAATAATTATTTTGTTTTGTTGCAATTGACCTATGACAATTTTATTGACAGCGACAATACATAGTTGTTTGAATGATTCAGCCAGTGAAGTTAAAGTTGATAAAGAAGATTGCATGTGTCACCGCTTTACTTTTATAATAGATTTTAATACACACGTTGGTTCTAAAAAATCCATTTTGTAAATATTCTAGGATCGAGGATTAAAGTGGACATAAAAGTGTAAAAAGATCCATCAATGGATTTTTGTAATGGATCTTAGTGGACGTGGTGCTTCTGTCACGGTCACGGCAAAATGTTACGTTAATGTAGACGCGGCATTAGGTATGCATGGCTAGAGTCAACAATAGTGGCAATAGGCTCCTATTTTGGGTGCGACCAAATACAATGGTTGGTGAAATGTGGGTGTTAATTAACCTCTGTCTACCCCGGAGGGGAATAGACGTGAGTATATTGTATTTAATATTAAAAAGTAATTACACCGAAGCGTAGCCGCGTAATGATTTCTTACTGTCAGCACAGAAAGTGCCTTTAGGAACATCCTTCAGCTGATCAACACATTTTCCTCGAAGTATTATTGATTGCATTGTGAATTTAAGTGCTTTCGCGTTCACTTTCTCTTGTTCCTGTAAAGTTAATATAAAATCATATCATCACGTTTGTATTTGAAAATCGAATTTGAGGCATTCATAGTGGAGTAGTCCGACTGCGGAAGTACTTTCGCCCTACAGTATACCGCGGCTCACTATAACCTTGTGTTGTGTTTCCCGGTGGTGATTAGGGTAACCAGAGCCGTCTTTACCTATGGCAGCGGCCCTGGGCACACAAGAATTTAGTTTATAGTTTTAGAAGTTAGTATTTAGAAGATACAGCAGACATATAAGATACAGACATTGAACGAATAGGTCATCTTTTTAGGGGTAAGGCGTTTTACGAATAAGTCCTTTGTTTACTGGGGGACAACTGGAGGCGGTGGACCCTGGGCACGTGGCCCGAGTTCCCCTGTGGTAAAGACGGCATATCTTTAGTTTATACCTTGTAATCTACTACAAGAACTGAAACTGTACGTAATCGTAAAAACTTGTAATTGACCTTCTTGTATCATTACCAATGCACTTTTAACTGAACGCTCAAAAGATACTTACATTCACCAATCCCCATCCGGCAATTTGTGCTTCTTCATCATAAGGAGGGTTCCGCATCAGAGCCACGCGGCTAACACTGTCCCCAAATGTTATCGGTGTTGCAACAACCACCAAAGCTATATCATTTTCGACTGTCATATGGCAATACTGTTCATGAATATGAAAACTTTCAGCAGAAGATACAACACCGAGATATTCCTCAACATGACCAACGGATATCGTAATTTTAGACTCGTCCAGGCAGAAGAAAAAACAGTGTGCAGCCGACAATAATATATCTTGATTAAGAATAGATGAACCACAAGTATATATTTCGACGTTATCAATTTCTATACAGTTAATACCAAGGTGCGCAATATATGGAAAATCGTGTATATCTGCATCACCGCCATCAACCACAAATCCCTTCATCATTTCACACTTGCGTTCAACTAATATACTTGTAATTAGAATAAAAATGTCCATTCGCATTTTAAGCGCTGTATGTACTAGGTGATTAAATAGCCTTAGTTACTGTTGCCTTATCGTGTAATCAAAGAAATTTGGTCATTATTGTTTGATAAGCAAATTAAATTTTTCATAGTTTGGTTAACCATACGGTCATGAAGTGACGGCGTGACGTTTTCTATTGCTGGTAACGATTATTTTCGAATAATTAGTGGTAGCATCTTGTTTAAAATCGACATTAAGTAGAAACACACTGAATTTTGTATAAAGGGCTACAAAAGTTCTTGGACAATTAAAAAAAAAATGTATGAAGTGATGCCACTACACAACTGCAACTCTTAGAAGCTACTGGATAATAGATCTACTTATTAATGTAATTAAGTTTGGGCTACTACTTGCAGGAGTTTACTTATTTTCTTATAAAGAAACAAGACATCGATAGTTTATTTTATTAATACTATCTATGTTACTTTGGTTAAATTACAGACTGGTAATGGAGGAGCCCGCTGTGCAAAGCATTTTCGGGTATTTTTGTGTAAAGCAATCATGTAAACCATAATAATATTTGTACCCAGTTTGAGCTCTATCCGATATCTAGCGAGTAACGGTTCGTCGGTAGTCTGCCGGTAGTTATAGCGGATTACACGATACGAGTCAGATTTATAAGCTTGGTATCGGCCGCCCCGAGTCCTGACTAACTATACTAGCAGTAAACACCTTGGTAATAACTTAATACTATGTTTGGAGAGATACAATGTTGTCTTTTGTCTGATGGTAGAGCGTCTCTTTCATAAGGTAGTTATCATACAGTATAGATGACAAGTAAAATATTGTACTAGAGTCTATCTTTTTATTTTTTATTTATGGCACGTCAATTTGACTTCACCTCGCCTGATGTTAAGCTGAAGGTGAAGTCTCATGAAAGAGGGTCACCATTGCAAACACGTTCAGTGCTACAATGGTGGCGCTCAGCTTTGACGGCCTCATCAGATGCTTTTTCACGCCCCGCTTAAAGGACCCGGGACTGTAGGAAGATGGAAACATGTGCGCCGGCAAGGAATTCCAGGACTTAATGGTGCGGCTGAGAAAAGACTCACCGAACCGCTTGGTTCTTGATGGAATATTCTGTACCGTATGCGAGTGACATCTAAGCCCTGCACGTGTTGTCCTGTCTTCTTCATGTTATGCGGATCTTGTATCAACTAGAGTTAATTTCCATGCGTTTAGGCATTTTAAAATAATACTCTCCAAGACGTTAATAATTTCTGTAATTAATTTCCTTACGATTTACACCGCATAGCAAGGAATCGGGTCAAATTTTTTTTGTTCCTAATTTATTTAACTGCTAAATTTTCGGTTAAGAATTTATTTTCAGCATACACATATTTTGTACAAAGTGCCCGATTGGCGACAATAGGCTCGCTCCTATTACGTGGAACCGAAAATCATAGTTGGCGAAATGGGGGTGTTTACCCCTTCTGCCTACCCCTTCGGGGATTACGGACGTGAGCATAGGTATGTATGTATTATGTGAAATAGGTGTTCGAAGATTTATAGGCCGAAAACTAGCTGCCCAATATTATATTACATACTGGCGGTGAATTGAATTGTCAGAGTTTTATAAGAAGGAATGGGATGATAGAAACTGAGTCAAGTCCCTCTGGGAACATAGAAACCTAATAGACATCCTTTAAGGCTGCTAGTCTTATAGCAGTTGCTTCTTAGCTAGGTAAGTGGTGAAAATATTTTTTTGGGCTATGAATTTGTTAGAACTGGAAATTCTTTACAATTTAATCCCTCAGTGCTGGTCGCTTGCAGACCAGTTGTTCCGCAAAATGCACGCGAAATCACTCATATTTCTTATTTCGATCTGTGATCTCAACAGACATAGGTGCCTTTTCAAAAATTCTTGTAAAATAACGACAAATTAATCACAAATTCCCTAAACGACTATTAACGATATAAAAACTAAGCAAGATTATTTGTGTTCTATTCGTTTGTTAATCTATCTTTTAACTATTTCATATTTTGACAATAAAAAGTACGTCAAACTCAAAGCACAATGTAAAAATAAATGTTATCAGAGTTCAACACAATTTAAGTGGAACATAATCCAAAATAACTAAACTGCTACAGAAGCACATCGCGGCGCGGCGCGGTGGTGAATGCACTCGCTTAGTTACTATCGGTCTTCACGTTCTTTACGATTTTCAACTCATGAACGCGAGAAAGATGTGAGAAGTATTAGCTAAATTGCTATCTGTGACTTTGAGGGTATAACTTTTAACATTTAGTTTTTTTATAATCATTAGGTACTTTTACGGTATAGTTTTGCAGTTGCGAAGGGTGAACATTTTCAAAAGAGAAGCTGGTGCAATTTTTTTATCTCGATTCATTTCCATATAGTTTATCATACATCATGTGACTCTTAAGGAATTGCTACTTTGCACGTCGGTTCGGATGTCATTTGAAACTTACTTTTGCTAATGTTTCCAATACCGCTGTAGTAATGTTTTGTAGCACTAGTGGTCAAGGCTTGACTGGCCGGCCGGGTCTAAAGTATGCGGGACCTTTTTTGTGCGCCTACCCTCCTTCACGGCGTCACCCACTCTATTCACTGTTTTTAATGGCACTATATTACCCATTAGGAATGTGACAGGAATCGTATTATATGTATCCATGTACGCTACTGTAGTTTTGTAGGTGGATATCATAAGTTAGGCAATGCGCTAAAATGGTTTTCTGTTAATGTAATACAGTATATAGATATGTTGGTTTACTAATCAAACTAAGATGCGGCAGAACTTTGACATTTCTTGTGATACGACTGCCATCTGACATCCACAACCTTCTGTAGTTAAACTAGTCGGACTTTTTAGTGAATTGAAAGCACGAAAATGCCCAGACAAATGTAAATAGCCATGCATACAAATATTTGCACTGAACAAGAAACAACACACTAAAGCAATCCAGGAACAGAAAATTAATTCCGAAAATATTGGAATCTCAAAATGATTACTTTCGCAAAATGATGATTATTTTTAGTTTCGCAAAAATGTTGAATCATTGCAATGTTGAAATATTAAGAAGTAAAATTCTCAAAATGTATACTTTCTCAGAAAAAAATGATTTCTTTGATCGAGAATGAAATAAGTAAACAATATGCGGTATCGTAGTAGGGTTTCTGGTAGTCGAGCACAAAGAAAAAGTACTGCAAATGGCGGGACCGTTACATAGAGAAGAGCGGAATAACTGTCGTGTTCCGGTTCCTAACGTTCTCTTGGAAGCTTTGATTGCCTCGTTCTAAACTTGGCCTCTTATTGTTTTCACGCAGAATTTACTTCAAATTATCACTCACACGCTTTAAAATGCTATCTCTAATGGAATTGGCGAATAATGGCCCAGATTTCAGTTAAATCTAGGTTATATGAATTTGAAACGTTTCTCTTTTAGTCATTGAGTACTTTATATATACAAAATAGTGTATGATTTTAGATTGACAATGGTTTTTATATATTCACTATTACAATTTACGGGATATTTACCATGTTTGTTGGTTTATTCTAGCAAACGATATTTCGAAGCTGCTACACAATGTACACCGCATTTCAGACCCGCGGTACCCCTGGCCATCATCACAAATTACCTAATGACACCGTGATCAGGGGGGCGTTTGCAACACCGCCAAAATATCGGTTACTACAAAAAATCAACAAGCATCAAATTTAATAGTGAATAAACTAACATAACATAACATAAACTGACGCCTTTATCCCCGAAGGCGTAGGCAGAGGTGCTAGCACCCACATTTCGCCAGTTTATGTTTAGGTCCCAATGTAATAGGTGGCGAACCTATTGCCATTAATCGGGTACTTATGAACCTGCGATAAATAGACACATAACTTCGAAAAGCATCGAAAAGTCATTGGTGCGTGCCATGGTAAAACCTAGGATCGAACCCGAGACCACGTCTCAGCAGTCCATTACCCATACCACTAGGCTACCGCGGCTCCTGAATAAACTAAATTGTCAATCGAAGTTTTATATTTGTATTCTTTCTGTAGCATTATTTAGGAAACTGAATAGAAATCACAAGTTACAAGTTATAACATTTGAATCAATAAAAGCGTGAGTCGGAGGAAGTCGTATTTCCTTCTCAATGAATATCTGATAATATAATCTGATATACCAATCATAAGGAATTGAAGTCAAATAAATGTTGATATAATTATTAGATTAGTCACGAGACCTATTATGTCTTATTTGCTTAGCAATTTCATATAACAAATGCAATAAATCGATAAAGATAACAACTTAATTGCAAATTATTTTATGAAATGAACCCGTTTTGTTTGTTGTTATACTTTTTTTTTATCGTGCGAAAAATCCCCATGGACACCCTCCCACCGGAGACGGTTGGGTAGGTTATGTCGGACTTAAACCGACTAAAACGCACGCCGTCTTTGGGTCTTCAGTTGCCGGAGGTGAGGTAGTAGCCAACATATCCCTTGCACCCGGCAGACCCGGGGCCTTCTCTTCGAGATGACCCCCGTCCGCGTCGGGTGTAGGGACCACGGTGTCCCTATCTAGGCCCCGGGTATGGGGAGGCTTTGTTCATTGTTATACTGGACAAGCAGTAATCTCTGTAAAACGAAAATAATAGCCCAATGCAGGTATATATTACATAGCTTGTGTGGTAATAGCAGTACTTGGTCATGTGGTCAAACCTGCAAAAAGAGGTGTGTTATTAACACAAGGGACAAGAAATGTTACTTGTTCGATAGTACGACGTTTGACAACACAAACGAGGTTTATTAGATGCGATCTACTGACAAACGAAGGTACTTTTATCCGTAGAAAAAACATACCTCAAGTGTCGTAACATAAACTGTTAAATTGCTCTACAGATTTTGATGCGGTTTTTTAATAGATAGAATGGTTAAAGAGGAAGTTTTATATGTATATAACATCATGCTACGACCAACAGGTGTGGAGCAGGAATGAAAAATATTGCAAAAACGGGGTGACGCAAACGCAGACGAAGTTGCGCGGGTCAGCTAGTAGTCCATAAGGTAATTTGATTTTAAAGAAACCCATACTTTACCTTGTATCTGGTCGTTCTTCAAGGCTGTAAAGTAAACTATTTAACAAATATAAAGTTATGAATATTAGAAAATACTAACCCATTACATTCTCACATAAACAGTTCAATAACGAGTTATTGAAAGCATTCACTTTCGCCATGAGCGCTGTTACACCATGCAAATTGTTCTCCGTACATCACTCCACATCCATATTAGGTTTGTGGGCAAAGCTACGATGTACGAATATTATTTAAAACCTAATCCATGTAGTCTATGTAGTTAGGTACCTACTCTTTATTTTTTACAAATCTTTTGATTGACAAAGAGACGATTTATAAAAACAATGTCGTATATTCGGTATACTCCCTTTAGGCACACTAATTGTCAAGGAAAGCAATGTCACAAATATTAGATAAAGTAGCCTAACCATTTGAAATTATATATTTGGACGTATGCTGGTTGTTAGGGAATCGCTCCCGAAAACGACAACGGGGTATTAATGCTACTCTTACAAAATTGGGCTACTTTTTTTGGTGGGTACCATTATTGGTAAATCCTTTTATTACCATTATTTACGTTTAAAAATACGCTAGGACTTACAAAAAAAAGTATTGCTATCAAAAAACCTTACCCGAATTTTGTTAAACTAGTCAGTGGTAGGTAGGTATTCCCTGCTTTCATTTTCGTCCCTAAGACCCCGTATTTCTTAGTATACTGTAGGGTATATAGGCTTCTCATAAAAGCTCAGACTCAAAGTCTCAAGACAACCTTACCTCCAAGTGCTAAACAACACACAAGGCTCTAGCGCAGGCTTTACTTTCAGGGTTTGAGAGTAACCCCGGGTCTGCTGGGGTGCAAGGGATATGTTGGCTACTATCTCACCTCCGGCAACTAAAGACCCAAGGATGGCGTGCGTTTTAGTCGGTTCGAGTCCAACATAACGTCTCCAACCGGCTCCGGCGGGGAAGGTGGGTATCGGTGGGGATATTTCGCACGATAAAAATAGGGTTCGAGGGTCAGCAACAGTCGCTACCGAAAAATTTGGGTTTGACCACTTTCGTAAGTGATGAAAAGTTTATGGTGATTCAAAATTACTTTTTCCTTCAGTTACATAACTGATTATAAAGAAAGCTAGTTACTGAAGTGAAGTATATACCACTAGATTATGAAATCCACATTTTAATTTCTTTTTCGTAGCTGGTAATCAAAGCAAGAAAAAGTCCAAGTTCGTAGCTGGTTATCAAAAATCCGTTAGGAAAGTTGACGAACCGTAAAATTCGAAATACCTACTACCTACTGACCAGGGACTTTACTGTGCAAACTAGATGACAATAATGATAATGACTTTTAATCTTACAATAAGGGCCATTAGGTACACAAGAGCTGGCTCTTGTGCTCATCCGACCACCAATCAGAACTAACTTCTTCCCTCCCCTTCCATGATTAGTTTTGGTTAGCTTTTACCATAGAGCTAACTGTCTAACCTTCCAACTTGTCAGGAAAACCTGTGCGAGATTTGCGAAGTCTAAATTGCTCAAAATCTTTACAGTAACGGTCATCAACCGTATCAAATTATCAAAGATTCAATGAATTTAAGGGGAAATACATATGAAAAGGAATTAATACACGAATTTGTTATTATTTAATAAAATTACAATAAAATATAACATTGAAATACTGCAATGTATCATTTTCACTGAAACACAAATCTTAGTGCATGATGTCACGCCTAGGCAAATCGAGTATTTTGTTGTGATAACTGACAATTTCTTGCCTAATAATGTACTTAGATATTTACTTATAGTTGGCTTACTTAGACGTTACGTCAGACCCGACTCTGTGACACAGGGAGCTGTTTAAGTACAAATTAAAAAAAATAACAAAAAAAACCTTTGGTTTATTATCGAAAAGAAAATGTTATTGTGAAAGAATGTACCTATATGTGTACCTACAGTTGAGAACAAAATTTCAAAATCTTTCGTCATGCTTATTGTCGTCCAATTGCTAAGCTTCTACGATACCATGGCAAAAAGGTGTTTTTTGGATTTGGATGATAAACAAGCCTGGAAGTGAGCTGTTCACTCAACTTGCTACTAAGCTAAATTTTGTATCTAGACTAAGTAAATTATTGTAAATAGAACAAAGAAAAGCCCGCTGAGTTTCTTGCCGGAGTCTTCTCAGGTCGGGCCCGCGCACAGTGGTCTGAAAATCGAGCTCCCCTTTCATAGAAAGTCAATGTGGGATATTCATAAAACCAAAATATGGGACGTGTCAGGTATACATTACTTTAATGCATATTGTAGTATGAATGATTTTAGTTACTCCGCGCCAGAGAAAAAATATATTTAGTTTTTTTTTGTATGGGAGAAATTACATAAAGTACATTTTCTCGCGACTGAGTGAAACTGAAGGGCTGGTACTCATACGAGCTGTTACCGTTCTTAAGGCGATTAGGTTGACATACCACTCGTATACCTTTAGGTGCCGCTTCACACGTAGGAATTTTTTGAAATTTCGAATTTACGGTATTGAATTTTTTAAGTATGTGATGCATTTAAATTAAGTTGGTGAGGAATTTGAAATAATATATTTATATTATGTCGCAAATATGCGCCTAATGTTATAATAAGTGTTATAATAAATTAAATTACTTTAACTCAGAAAAAAAGTTAACTTTAGAAATTCGTTTTTTTACGAATACTAATTAGAGCACTGCAACTAATACTTGCCTTAAATTTACAAATAACTTTTTACAATAATAACCTCATTAGCTAAGTGGGTGTTTATGATTTTTATTAAAATTTAATAGTTCAGATTTATTACGTGTTAATTTGTTCCCACCCTTAATGAGGGTAGTCATACATAAATATAATATTTGGCATGAATTCTGTCAGTAACGTTTAGCACTGGTGCGCGTAAACTTTATTTTTTCTGTTATTTCCAATTTTCTATAGCGATGGAAGGTTTTGGTACCAATCTTGATGTTTTCATGTTTGTGGCTAACAACACTTCTTTCTCAAATCCCAATGTGTTGTTTGAAGTGTTTGTGAATAGTGTTCATTTGTCAGAAAATGAAAAGAGATACTTAAAACAATTCTGCCAAACTTATGTGTGTGCATTGAGAAGGAAATGGATCTCATGTAATCGCACGCGACATACTTTCATTAAAAAGTACGAAGCATGGCTCCAAGAAGACATCAAATGGCCTGAAGTCATCAAGGAAAAGATGAGTTCCTCAGTAACCAAAGACCTTGGTTTCCAAGAGATGTTGAGGTTCCAACACTACAAGTTTGTGGTTGTGCGGATGTTGGTGCACCTTCGTTTACGGGAAATTCGGAACTGGAACATGGTGACTGATCTATTGTTACTGAGGAACTCATCTTTTCCTTGATGATTCCAGGCCATTTGATGTCTTCTTGGAGCCATGCTTCGTACTTTTTAATGAAAGTATGTCGCGTGCGATTACATGAGATCCATTTCCTTCTCAATGCACACACATAAGTTTGGCAGAATTGTTTCAAGTATCTCTTTTCATTTTCTGACAAATGAACACTATTCACAAACACTTCAAACAACACATTGGGATTTGAGAAAGAAGTGTTGTTAGCCACAAACATGAAAACATCAAGATTGGTACCAAAACCTTCCATCGCTATAGAAAATTGGAAATAACAGAAAAAATAAAGTTTACGCGCACCAGTGCTAAACGTTACTGACAGAATTCATGCCAAATATTATATTTATGTATGACTACCCTCATTAAGGGTGGGAACAAATTAACACGTAATAAATCTGAACTATTAAATTTTAATAAAAATCATAAACACCCACTTAGCTAATGAGGTTATTATTGTAAAAAGTTATTTGTAAATTTAAGGCAAGTATTAGTTGCAGTGCTCTAATTAGTATTCGTAAAAAAACGAATTTCTAAAGTTAACTTTTTTTCTGAGTTAAAGTAATTTAATTTATTATAACACTTATTATAACATTAGGCGCATATTTGCGACATAATATAAATATATTATTTCAAATTCCTCACCAACTTAATTTAAATGCATCACATACTTAAAAAATTCAATACCGTAAATTCGAAATTTCAAAAAATTCCTACGTGTGAAGCGGCACCTAAAGGTATACGAGTGGTATGTCAACCTAATCGCCTTAAGAACGGTAACAGCTCGTATGAGTACCAGCCCTTCAGTTTCACTCAGTCGCGAGAAAATGTACTTTATGTAATTTCTCCCATACAAAAAAAAACTAAATATTTTTTTTCTCTGGCGCGGAGTAACTAAAATCATTCATACTACAATATGCATTAAAGTAATGTATACCTGACACGTCCCATATTTTGGTTTTATGAATATTCCACATTGACTTTCTATGAAAGGGGAGCTCGATTTTCAGACCACTGTGCCGCGTTTCGAACCGGTGTAGTCCATTTGCATTTGATAAAATACCTACTGTTGATATTGACGTTTTGTAAGTTCCGTTTACTGGTCTATGCAGAATAAGTGATATTTGATTTGATTTGATTTTGTAACATAATATGTTTTTATAGTCCAATAATGCAGTTTCCTAGCTCCGTCGTTATATAATGTGGGGCGTATACCGCCATGATTTGTGTCCTGCGGCCGCGCAGCTTTCACGAGCCAACACACGCTGATGTTGTCTGCGAGAAGTTACGGGTTCGGAGACTAGAAATAGGCCGCCGAGTTAGTGAGAAATATAAATTGCTAGTTATGTTATTCTGGGATTTAAGTGACTATGTTACTGAATACACAATCATTTATAGAATTCCAGAATTAGGAATGGGTAGGTGAGAATTAGAAAGTATTGACGTAATTGTGTTGTCCTATTAAAGAGAGATCGTTATGGTTTATATGGCTTTTATGTGAGCAACCGATCGTAGAATCGTAAGGCATACCAATATGTGAACTGAGAAGGTTTTGTGCCCTTTTGTGCCGGTAGCGCAGGATACAAATTGATCTTTCCGCTGACAGCACAAAAACTCTCCAATGAGTTCTTAGAAACACAACTTACTGTGAGTGTGTGGAGGTACTTCTCCAGTCGGAATGCTTTATAGGGAGTCCAGTTCCGCCATGAAATGGTGCTTGCAGCTCTAATACTAATGCTATCTGATTATTCACTGACAGGCCTAATATAAACTCTTAAAACAGGGTCAACAATTGAACTGCTGTCATACTATCAACTACATAAATAACTTTGTAATCTTATATAAATATAGGGGAAGGGGGCACAGCGCGGGTCGCTTAAGGTAATTTGTAAAATATATTCAATAGTTTCATACTTTTGTCTCTTTTAATTGAATGGTTGATACATGTATTTATTATACTCAGTAATTAAAAACAAAAAAACAGTCTCTTCTTACAATTTTGGAACATAAATTAAAAATAATTCAGTTTGTCATTTGACCTCCTTTGGCCGGAGGGGGTGTCCAAATTGAGTATGCTTACTGCGCAAAGCGGGTCAACATAGTAAAGGTGTAAATAAAGGTTAATTCTAATAATATCTGCAGTCTGGAATAAAATCACAAAAAAATCAGTCGACTTAAATACTAACTATTACCAAACTAGACAATAAACTTTACTATTTTCGATTAAATAACTCAATAAAATCAGCATTTACAAATTATAACTTTTCAAAAAAGAAAAACTTAATTTAAATCAGCCTTAGTATTTCTTAATACAAAATAACATGAAATAAAAATTATTATCAATCACTTGCTGTTAGTAACAATTAAAAATATTAATGGCACAAATCACAGAAATAAGCTCCAAAACACTAATGTAGTCTGTGCATGCCTCATGCACCCAACACTGGCAGTCGTCGCATTTTATCCAGTCTTCATTTGGAGGCTCAGTGTACCGACCGTGGCATAAAACACATACAACATCATCAGCAAATTTATTTCCATTCAATTTCTTCTTGCGGGTTGAAACTTTTATTTTTACCAGAAGTTGACGCCGTTGATCGTTGGCTGGCTACTTTTTTCTTGGTTGAAGTAAAATTTGGTACTTTTTTCTTTATGGCTTTCTGATTTTTGCACTCTATATATCTTTGTTGCATCTTTATGGGAGTGCTAGTCAATACTTCCGCCTTTTGGATTTTTCGTTTACGTGTTGTTTTAGTAGTTTCAGCTTGTTTAGGTATCGGACGAAAATCTAGTGGGGTCATTGTCGTTTTATTAACATAGTCAGGTTTAACAGTTGGAACGGCCTCACTGTTTATAGCATTTTCAACTAATGATATCTCACTATTTGAAATCATTCGATCTATAATCGAAGGCGAAACTGATAGAAATTTGATAGAAGATATTGATAGAAAAAGGCGAAAATTGATAGAATAAAAAATGTTTAAATGAACATGATTTTTTTGTGTATCGTAAAAACATTGTATCGTAAAAGAATTACTCATTGATGTCTAAAGCGGGTAAGGACAAGGCGGGTACCCGCTTTACCACTACCTTCTTTGTACTTTAGTCAATATTTTGTTCATAAATAAGATAATCTCAAATTCTGTATCCCAAATGCGCCTTTATTTTGATAATTTATAAGCTTTATTCATGCATAATGACACACTGAAACTCAATTATATGCAGCACAAATCACAATCGAATAATTAACATTCACATACCTAGATATTTTTTAATAAATCCGACAAAAAACAATATTGATCAATATTTTCTTAACCACGTGACTCCGGCGCTTCGAGCCAACTGATTCCTGTCGGTACGCGTTCGGGTGTATTCGCCACACTAACACATTTGCGAATTATCTTTGTACGCGTTTACAAATGTGCCGACCCGTTTTGGACAGTGTACCCATTTTGAGCACCCTTCCCCTACAGAATTACAAAGATACATTTGCAGTTCACTTATTAATCTGTTTGAAGGGTTCATGGTAGTGGAACTTAAAAATGACATTAATTCTAGAATACGGGTCTAGCGTTTACATTTCAAAGCGAGTTTTAGATAGCGTTCCTTGATATTTCGCCGACCACGTGACACAACATGCGCAGACGCCGACGCCGACGCACAAGACCGACGGGCGCCATATTGCGACAGATTTATTGGTAGTGACTCAATGTAATAATGTTCTGCCGTAACCGATTTAGAACATTGTCATAATATTGTGTAGAAAACACTTGTTAAGGTGTAAAATTAATAATTTGCATAACATTTAATGTCAATTGTTATGTAGGTTTACCTAGGTACATACACCTACTTTTGTCTCGTAAGGAAACACTCACGGATACCCCCTCGCCCAAGTCAGCAACAGTGTTTATGTCGAACTCGAACCGACCAAAATCCCATGACCTTCTTAGGCATTAAATATCATAAAGGTTTTCTTTAGGTACACAAAACCTAGGTGTGAGAAAGTGACTGGGTATATGAACTGTGAAACGTTTTATAATAAACCTGTCAACTTCGAGAGATAGCCGGCTGTAAAACAACTTCCATATTTGAATTCATTTGACATTTTAATTCAGTAATGCGATAATTAGGACACTGTTGCTCTATTTACACTAGAAGTAATAACTTTATGGTAAATATAGACTTCCTGCAAAGGATGTATATACCTATTATGCAGATTAATGATTGTTGCGCCCACAGGCGGTATAAAGTTATCAGAATACTCTGGCAGAGATCGGTACGAACGCTTAACATAATTATTTATCAGTCAATACATTCATAGACCGAATATATTGGCATTCATAATTAACACATCTACATATAACTTGAGATGGCCCTTGAGGTAGATACTTATCTTTTGACAAACTGATAGAAAGTCTCCCATCCTACTATCCTACTAATATTGTACCTAAATGTGAAAGTTTCTGAAGATGTATATATGTTTGAATGTTTATTAATCAATCACGCTTTAAAGGATAATCGGATCTAACTGAGATTTGATACAAGGATAAGTTACAGTCTGCTATAATACATAGGATGTTCTTTATCCCAGGAATAGGTTTCATGGGTTATGGGAAAGGAATGAGAACTCCACGAGGGTATTTTAAATTGAAGTTATTTTGACTTATTATAAAAGATCTGATCATTACAGAACACTTTGTGAAGTTGTTTCGTACTTATATCGATGAAAATTTTATAAATATTTTGACCTTTGACTGATAAATGCTGTCTAAATAGTAGGTACTCAAAATTCGCCAAAATTGGTGGAGGTGATTATATCGGACTCGAACCGACTAAAATGCACACCGTCTATGAGTCCTTGATAGTCGGAAGTGAGATTGTATAATCTCACTTCCGACTATCAAGGGTAGGGTAGGTAGGGTTCCGACTATGAGTATAGACGGATTACCGTATGTAAGCCATATCTCTCGCACCCCGGTAATCCCGGGGTCATCTCTTTTGAGATAATCCCCTTCCCCAATGTGGAAACCATGGTGTCCTCATCTAGCTACCGGACATGGGGAGACGCACTTTGTGTTGCCATCGCACTTTACTTCTGCTAGGGTGACAGGCAGCCCCACCCGTCATCCTTATCTTATTTTATGTTATTGGGGTGCGTGCTCTAGAGCTTTCGCGGACACTTCGACCCTATTGGATCCTTTGTGTCGACCCCATCCTGGCTCCTAGGTTAGAGGAGGGATAGTCCTCTCTATCAAGGTGGCTATTCCTCTCAATCGCAGTCCGCAAACCGTCACCCCCAGGCCGTTTGTAGAATAGACTAGATTACAATGAGCAATGTATGGGATTGATACGTATTTTGACATTTATGCCGTTTGAGATAGTACATTGATCATACTTTTCCATTTATACAGTTGCGAACACAATCGTTCGTGAACATACCCAAGCGATTAACTTAAAGTACATATAATAACCGGCGGCTTGTGCTTTCTTATAGCTTACATTTTATAGAGAACACAGTGTAATTAACTGCTAATCTATGGGTAATATTCATGGGCCCGGGACGTTACCACGGTAGTCCTATCTATATAGTAAAAATATAACGAAAACATGACATGGCATTTAATGGTAAATGTACCGCCGTGGGTGTTTGCCTATGTTACATGTTAAGATGAAATATGTCTTATAGGTAATTTACTAAAACAACATTATGTAGTGTATTTCTTTTTTGCAAGAACTTAAATTAGAATCAATTAAAATACTTTGTGGCTACTATATACCTACCTAGTATGCTAACTTTTCCCATAAATTTTGATCGCAAACCATCCGGTAACTTTTGAATTTGTATTACAATAATGTAATATAAAAATATTTTAACATTTAATAAAATTAAAACTAACATGATAGTTAAAACTAACAAAACAAGACTTACTTAAATTAAAAAACGTCGTGGAAATAATATATTTTGAAATGTATTACAATGTCATTAAATCACAAAACCTTATTCTTGGAAATCTTCTATTAAACTATAGTGAAGGTTTCCTACACAAGTATCTGTACATTTACAGATGTAAATTAAAATAAAAGCAGTTATAAATTCGACTATCCTATCATTTTCTTACTTATCTTGAGATTAGATACTCAATGGTCATCAATAATGATCTTTGATTGCGAAGAAAAGTTAACAATAACAATTAAGGGATATTTATTCAGAATCAGTATTTGAATTTTATGCGCTATAAGTTTTAAGATAGTTAACTAACAGGATACTGAGAATTGACTAATTTGAATCCAATTATAACTTGTAGTCAATTTTATATTCAATGAACTAATGACAGGTTTCATAATTTTTCAGGACATCGGTTAAGTAAAATTTTAGCGCATGTGGAGTCGAGTCCAACTCATTGTCAGGTAAACCCTCTCTCTCGGTGTTCCTAATAAATGCAAGAGCAGTCATCATCCTCAACTTCGGGAAAGTACAAGACGCATCCGAGGCTTTTATCTCGTTGTATGATTTTAGATTGACATGGTCATTTACATATTCACTGGTAAATATTTCAAGGTATATACCATGTTTGTTGATTTTATGGAGCAACCGATATTGTTGCAAGCGCCATGATCACGATGTACTTGATAGTGATCATGGTGCAGTGAGCATGGTGCAGGTTTATAAGGGCCCGGTTTATATAGGCTCGTCACCTATTACATTGGGACTCATCTACCTCTGCCGGTAGGCTCTCGTCTATCCCCGAGGGGTACCTCGGGGATAGACGTGAGTTTATGTTATGTTAATAGAAAAATACGTAGACAATATCACTGCGAGAGACGGAAAACTCGAAATAAACCCTGCACCAACCCCTCTGGCCAATGTGGGAATAGTTGGCCAAAGCCTCCCAACATTAGAAGGGACCTATCTCCAGCAGTGTACCGCGATAAGTAATTGATTGACTGTACTACACCTTCATCGTATAAGTATTATCAAGCATCTCTCTCTAAGGCAACTCTTTAAATCGATATATCGATTATGCAAAGTAATCGATAGTAGCGGTGTAAATTATGGGGGAAAAGACGTGTGGTATTAGGCTGGATCGTAAATATAGGAGTTCATTACTTGCCCTAACGAGCGCGCACCACGTGCTGCGTTGTATTAACGTGGCCGTGCTGCACACCGAAGCGTTTCAAAGTACTGTATTCTATACATTTTACAACAAATATGTGTCGCATATCCGGTGAAGCTCTCCATAATATTATCTCTCCATAATTCTGCCAGACTCCTCTGAGTCAGGAAGAATTATGAAAGACTGACTGGTGCCTGAGGCTTCGCCCTCGTGGATTTTTTTTTTCATATTTTCCTTAATTTTTTCTATATTTTCTCATCGGTTAAACTTTCCCTGGACTACAAAAATCAGCTAAATCGACATACCTACCGTTATTAGTTACAGCGATATAAAGGAGCAGTCGTTGATTTTTATTTACTGGTATATAGAAGATAGCACAATTATAGTAGTCTCAAACACACTTTGACATGAGTATAGGTGGTTGATATAATTATTGTACTTCGGTGTAAGTATCGTCCTATTTAAGCACAAACTGCATTGACTAGATTTACCTGCAATTGTGGTCAGCGGCGTGGTAATTATTGATTTTCTTCTAGAAAACATTCTAATAGTACCTACAGAGAGAAATGTTAGATTACCTACTTATGTTGAGATCTTGTCGGTTTCGCCATAAGTTTTTCTGTGTTAAACGCTGACACTTAGAAAACGGTCACAGACTACAGCCACTGAATTAAGTGTGATCTAGTTTCTTCTTCTCCACCCCATCTCATATGCAGTGTTGTAACATAATATAAACTCATGCGGGTTTTAGTCCTAATGTAATAGGCGAGCCTATTGCCATTAACCGGGCACTTATAAATCTGCGATAAATACACACATAACTTCGAAAAGCATCGAAAAGTCATTGGTGTGTACCATGGTAAAACCTAGGATCGAACCCGAGATCTCGTCTCAGCAGTCCATTACTCATACCACTAGGCTTCCGCGGTTATCCACTAGGCTACCGCGGTTAATGCTGAGTGTGGTAAAAGACGACAAACTGAAAAATATGGAGACCATATCACCGCGAGAGAAAAAAACTAAAACCGCTTCAATTTGTAGTACTGCTACTGCTACTAAGCACTATTGTCAGTCTTAGGCTTGCCGTGTCAATCACACAACGAGACAGTGCTCCCGGTCATCAGCCTTCCACATCCAGTCCACCCCAGCATCTTTTTCAGGATGTCAATACATCTGGTTAGGGGTCGTCGCACCTTCCATTTACTTTCTCTCCCTATTTAGTCAACTGGTACAGAAATAGTGTGGTACCGATAAAGTGGGGAATGCGGCAGATACCCCTTTGATTTACTGGTATAATATGTGACGTAAAGTGATATTTCATGTTGCTAGCTGCCGCAGACATTATAATAATGTCGGATATCGTTGTGGTGATAGTCTTTTGATGTTAGTGGTTAGAAGATAAAGTAGAGCATTCAAGCTTATTTCCGACTTATTAAATCTTAAGTATTGACGGGGTTTCAAAAGAATAGTTCGTCTTACTATGCGGAATCCGGGATTCCAAGGGGAAGGCTAGGTATGGCGGCGTCGCAATTTGCCCCTCCCCATAACCTCTAGCTAGCTGGGTCATCGTGACTCCTACACTCGAAGCGGGTCATCTGGAAAGAGAGGACCCCGGGTCTGCCGAGGTACGAGGTATGTGTTGACTATAACTATCTCACCTCAGGCAACTAAAGACCCAAAGATGGCGTGCGTTTTAGTCGGTTCGAGTCCAATATAACCTCCCCAACCGGCTCCGGCGAGGGAGGTATCCGTAGGGATTTTCCGCACGATAAAAAAGAACAAAAAGTCCTCCTCTTTTTTTTCCCAACTAGTAATAGTAATTCACCCTCTCGGTGTAATTACTATTTTTCTTACTCCTTCAACTTATTTGGAATTAATTCCAAGGATGCCAAGACAACTTAACTGTCCCTGGGACTTCTGGGGATCACTACAAGAATTACAGTAGTGCCTGAAATAGAAACTATATAGATAATATATAATTGAGATATCCAGGACAGGACACGGTAAGCGCAATAGATATATATTCATTATAAAGGTAATATAACACTAGGCTTAAATTGGATGACGCATGACAGATTAGAGTGATGTCGCGAGTGGGTGGTCATCTAACTAATGGATTATATTCGCCCACGATAGCGGCGGTGCAGCGTCCATACACTCGTTATAGATGCAAGTTGGTGTGAATTAACCACATTATAACCTTATTTTATGCGCAAAATCCCTACGGTTACCACACTCGCCGGAGCCGGTAAGAGTGGTTATGTCAGACTCAAACAGATTAAAACTCAACCGAAAACGCAACCGTTTGGGTCTTCGGTTGCAGGAGGTGCAGACCCAGGGCCCTCTTTCTCGATATGGCTCCGTTCCCCTGGTGTGAGAACCACGGTGTCACCATCTAGCCCCCGAGTATGAGGAGATCCAGTTTACGTGCCGCCGCAGTTTGCTAGGGTAACAAACGGCTCCACCCGTCACCCCCATGCATGGAGCTCAGAGGTTATTCTGTAACCTACGACGACGAAGTCGCCTCCGCTCATCTCCGTTTATGCAGGCTCGGAGTCTTCTCCGAGCACATAGTATTTACTTACTTATTTTACTGGACAGAATTTACTTTTCCTGGATTATATCAGGGAAGATGCAATTCAACATCCAATTCACCTTAGCGTCTACACAGTGTTCAGTAACTTTTGATCTTATTGAGACAACAGGCTAAAAACTAAACAATAATGCTTATACAGACAAGAACCTACATTGTCATATTTTGAAGATGTAAGCATCGGTTGTGTCATTGTTACATATTGTACTTGTCATCATAATAACTTTCATTCGTCCGCTTTCTAAAACCACGCCGGCTTCACATTATTACACGACTTGTCTAACTCATAAACATGTTATAAAACAATTACTCCCATCAGAGAACCAAGGGTTTTAAGGTCAAACGCCAAGAAGTAAGTAACGACCAATTATGAAGTAGCTAACCCAAGTATTGCACCTGTTAAGTCCGGCATGGTCCGCCGAGCGTGGCAACCAGCTAACCATGACCGATGATAAGTATAAAACACACTCAGAATTGCCCCATTTTGATTTAAAAAATATGTGGAATATGTCGGTCTATGGAGATATAAATACCTCATTGAATGGAATATAATGAGGACCGGTTTTCACCAACTCAGACACATGAGGTATAAAAATGAAGGACGTAGCAGGTAGGGTAACAGAGGAAATCTATAATAATAATATAAAGAGGAAAGATATTTTTGTATGTGCGAATAATCTCGAAAACTACTGAATCGATTTCAAAAATTCGTTCACCATTGGCATCCTACATTTTTCTCGGTGTGGTTACTTTTGATCCCGATATTGGACCTACCTGGATAAGCTTAAGTTTTGGTACGGAGGCCTGTTTTTCAAAAAATTTCATACAAAATGTAGGTAAAATACGACTATCCGTAAATTATACAGAAAAGGCCCATTGGTATTCTCTCCGCATCGGTAACAACCCTGAAGCTCGAAATAAACCCTGTACCAACATTTCTGGCCAGCTTACAAATAGTAGGCCAAAGCCTACCAACATTGGGAGACATAAGTCCAGCAGTGAATGAGTTGATTGAATGGCGAAAAAGGTTATACCTAATATAAAGTAGGTATATCCTATAATTAATCTATACGGAATTTATATTATACAGAACTTGTTCTGGAAGGAAGCGCTTAAAATATATCATTATGTAAAAGACTATGAATATAATTATCAACCTCATTTCAATTCATTAGGGGACAACAAGGAAGACACGGTTGCTATAACTTAACTATAATTAATTTAATACCTTTATTAATATAGACAACTGGGGTTATTAGACAATCCTCGCTTAAAGGTTACCCAAAATTGTTATAGGTACATACTTCCGCTGTGAAACTCGTGGTCTACTTATGTGATTTTATTCTTTTGAATGCTACTCGCCAACCGTTCAGCTGCACAGATTGCCTTGGTGGTCCTCAGTAAAAAGTACATTACAACCGTACCTACACCTAGTCCACCTAGGTGGACTTTGTTTGTAAGGCTGAGTTGTAAGCTAATACTACAGTCCATGAGGATCATGGAACAGTTTGGAGATATCCTGACTGTGTAAGGAGACCCTGGCAATTCGGAAAAGCCGAATAGTCTTTTACAGATAACTCCACGTATTCAGCCCAAAATATTATAATGACTCCAAATTGAATGCATACTTCATTTTGGTGTCATTATAATATTTTGGGCTGAATACGTGGAGTTATCTATCATGTGTTTCGAGGTTTTAGAAAAATACTGGCTCAAATAGGGACCTGCTTTTATCTTATTTGAACTTCACGCAACAGTATTAACTTATTATTCTTCAATACTTTCAAAATGCTGAAGGTATCGTGTCCTTATTTTTCCGTTCTCTCATTTTCTGTTATTCTCTCTCCTTACTTCTCTGTAACTGAATGACTCAGAGGCGATGTTTCGTTAAGGCACTTAACTATTTGTTATCAGATGGACTGTATAGTGCAAAACTTTATCATTGTATTTGAAATTTTGTAATAACAAAAGCCTCAATGAATCAATGTAAAATAATGTAAAGTTATTTTTAATTTCTGACATAAAAAAAATTATAGGTATTCTTGTTATTACACGTCAATCAAATTTAATTATTATTTACAACTACTTTAAGAAATGATTATGTTCTTCGCTTATGTGGAAGATATCATGTTGATTAATTGTATCACTAGATTGCTTTAACGGTACTATCTTAATTTGGGCAGGTTCTTTATAATTGCAATTAATTTAATAATAATTCTAAGTAGCAAACAAGCTCATAGCTTATTATATGTTAGAAATCAAATCATGGGTGAAGGAAGGATATGGAGCAGATCCCGGGGCTAAAGAGTGCAGAAATGTTTAGTATGCAACCGGGATTGGCACCCGCATGTAGAATACTTTCTTCGAAAGAGAAGAATAATAGTGTTCTCCTGAAGAAAACCCTATACATAGGAAAATCGTTTTTTAAAATAATTGCGTAGGTACTTAGTTAAATTTGAGCAAAAGTAAAAAAAAATCTTATGACATAGGTAGGTACTAGAATTTTCTTGCAAAGAATAATAATAGCTATTTATATCGATAATGGAATAAACCTCTGTTCATGAGCACTAATCATAACAGCTTCAGACGAAAACATTCCATCCAATCTATGTAGGTATTAACAAAAGTTGACGAGAAAATATCGATCGTAAGTCAGATGACTTAATCGTATATTATATTCCGTGGTCATAAATGGCAAACAAAAAATATGTAAACCACCACGTGAACCTAACACAAGCCATTGATCTTAGCTGGAGGGGTTAGAGGGAATATTTCGATTGCTAATATTCTTTACATTAACAAAAATTTAGCCGAAAATACCTTCAAAAATATCTCTTGAGAAACACGTACACATATAATATCATTTTATATCTTTTTTATTACGTACCTACTCAACTACTTTAAAAAAAAATTAACGCGTAAGCTTACTTAAAAATATACTTGGAAACTTAATCACCGAATCCTCATTCATGAACGAGCCATTACCACGCCAGAATCACTTGCTAGCATCTTCGCTCGAGGTGGGTGACCGAGCAAGCGGAGCGCGGCGGAGGGCTCCACGCTTGGCCGCCTCGCACCTCGCCGGCCTGCCTCGCCAGGATAATGACATTGGATCTTAAGCCAATCATATCTCACTGGTAAGTAATTAAAACAATGATTATTATAGCTGGTGTGGTTTTCTTTAAGAGGGGTTCCGGCTTAAAAACTTCACGGGTTAATAAACCTATTGAAAAATTAAGTTGATACTGACAATAGAAGCCTATGGAAACGAGAAGCTGTAATTACAGACTTTTAAACTTAATTGTTTTTTTACATTCCATATTAGGAGGACCTCACCAAGATATTTCAGAGCCAAACCTGCAGTCGGAGTATATAAACACCTGCAATCATTTTCAGTTACATTGTGCCCGAGAAACCCTTCTGTGTCTTCTGCACTGGCAGCACAGAGACTCTCTTAACCTTCTCCCCTCCCTCTTCCTCCTCCCCCCATTCCCTTCCCCATTGATCGGCAGCACGAGTGTGACGTCCCATACTCACCACCGGGAACACAACACAAAATTATTATCAGCCACGGTATTCTGTAGTGCGAAGGTACTTACCCAGTTGAACTGCTCAATTGGGATGGGAGATACTGTCGCCTCCTACCTCCTTTGAATTACTTCTTTGGCGGTATTCTACCGTCTCTATGGCGAGTGCGATATGAGCTTAATAATTCCACCCCCTCTTTTCCTACTCAGGATAACACGTGCAGGCCAACTGTTTTTTTGTCTTAAGCATCGAACTAGCATGCAATCGAAATATTTGATAATTCTATGGCTATAAGTGTACTGACAGTTTATACTATATAGCCATGAACTGTCAGAAGTATTAATACACTGTTTGTTATGTAAGTATCTCCTTTTCCTCCAACAAGAATGTTCTATTTATTTGAAACTAGCCAATGCCCGCGGCTCCACCCGTTTAGAGTTATGATCCATGAAAATTAGGCTATATGTAATTTCAGACTAGAATCTATTTCTGTGTCAAATTTCAGTCAGATCAGCCGTTAGAACGGCTGAGTTTAGTACGTAATTAAGTAACACATCTAACCGTCTATACATCTCATAACCGGGGGCTAGATGGGGACACCAAGGTTCCTACACCCCAAGGGCACCATCTCCAAAAAATCAGCAACGGGTCGGCCGAAATACAAGGAATGTTACTTGCAATCTCATCTCTAGCAATCGAAGACCCGAAGACGGCGTGCGTTTTACTGAATTCGATTCGACATAACCACTCTCACCGACTCCGGGAGGGGAGGTAACCAGGAGGATTGTGTGCACGAAAAAAAGAACACCCAAACATCTAGACAAACTTTCACATTTTGTAGTATTAGTAGGATATAACATTAGATAACGCCCTTGAACCCAGCTTGTTTTGTTAAAATTCCGCGAAGAATGACTAACGCGATCGATGATAAAAAATAAATGATCATGACGGTGGTTTTAGATCTGGTTTTAATGTTTAGGTATTTTAAAGAGCAGTAGCTCATAGACGCCTCGATTGGCCATCGAGTTTTTACTAACCTTTCAACCTTCATAGTAATCGCCGCCTATATAGGCGGTGTTTGGTCTAGCCTGACACCGCCTACTTAATAATGAAGTCTCTAACATGCCAACAATATTACTTGACAACTTTTATTACACACTAAACCAGCTGGGTAAGCGATTTCAGACGGTAAGCCGATAAAATTACGGTTAGATACTTATATTTGTGTGAATACCGTCTGAAACTTTCCAAGACGTTAATTGGTAGTGCTTGTGCGGCTAAGAACATAATTAAATTCCCTGCGATTTACACCGCAGAGCATGAATCAGGTATTATTTTTTTACAAATTTATTTACCTGCTACATTTTCGGTTACTAACCGAACCGATTTTTCTTACGAAGTGCCCGATTGGCGTCAATGGGCTCATTATGTGGGACCGAAAATCATAGTTGGCGAAATGTGGGTGTTTAATACACCTTTGCCTACCCGCATACGCACACATTGACATTACATCAACCCACGCCTATATCCCCGAAGAGGTAGGCAGAGGTGCTAGCACCCACATTTCGCCAGTGTATGTTTAGGTCCCAATGTGCGAGCCTATTGCCATTAACCAGGCATTTATAAACCTGCGATAAATACACACATAACTTCAAAAGCATCGATAAGTCATTGGTGTGTGCCCTGGTAAAACCTCGTCTCAGCAGTCCTTTATCATACCACTAGGCTACCGCGGTGGTTATCCTTTCTCAACATGATGCTCTTTCACATTTCGCATAAAGAATCTGAACTCGTAAGAAGAGGGTGTTGTTTACCTACCGCAATATTAATAAAATTCTACCATAGGAGCCAACTTTGGCTAGATTACGCACCAAACTTATGACAGCTCTGCGCATAATGTATAAGATACCAGTATGTAATATGACTATGTACTAGTATGTAATATGGTTTAAAAACGTTTACAAAAATTAACTATCCCGGCAGAGTGGAATATGCCCATCTTCCCCATGCATGCATGCATAACGTAAAAGACGACTAAAAGATATGGCTGAAAAAAAAATATACAGCCTAGACTCAGTCTCAGATAGTGTCCGGAAATACACCCCCTATTACGTACGATCGTATACAATGATTTGTGACACATTAAACCCTCCGAGGATAGTCATACTCGTACTTATTCGCCTATGTAGTAAGTTTCCCAAAGAGCAAAATATATGCTTGGGCCCTACCCGTGAGTAGCGGCGCTGCCGTGAAACAAATGACTACACCACGATGGCAACTCATAAATGCCATCGATTCGACAGAAGAAAACCTCGTCTATTTATCATGCACAAGTTCTAAGGTTCTAACTCACCGAGTACCCTGCCTAGTCGGGGTGCGAGAGATATGTCTTATATAATCTCACCTTCGGCAATCAAAGACCCATAGACGGCGTGCGTTTTGGTCGGTTCGACATAATCACCTCCACTGTGGATTTTGCGCAAGATAAATAAAGTACCCTACCTAAAGGCGATAAACAATTTTAAATCACCTGTCACTGTATTCAATTATCAAAACCGCAGCCCTCAAAAGCCTAATCACCGTCACAATGTATCACACCTGCATCAAATAGTCATTGAATCGTTACCAAGAGTGACCGACAACAGACCATTAAACGTAACAGAGTGGAACTAGAGGGTACACGGTCTGATGCGCCCGCGCACACAACGAGCGATGACGCTCTGTGAATGATTAATATTTAGATTTAGTGATTATTTCTTTTAAAATAATGTAGATTAGTTATTGCTTAGCTATCGTGAAGCAAGAAGATTAGAGAAAAAATATTTTTGAATTATGCAAGTAGGCAACTAGAGCAGTATGCAATTCATAGTACTTAGGTACTTACTCAAATTAAAGATTCGGTTCCGTAAGCACTACCATTTAAGTAGCTATCGTTGTACCACTCGCCTTAGACAGGGAGTTTATACTCACAAATTACGACCGGAAACGGCGCACTGTGCGATATGAAAGGAACTTTAAGGTATGGAATGAGCTCCCTGCTGTGGTTTTTCCAAGCGACTATAAAATAGGGCTTTTCAATAAGGGTATTAGAAGGTTTCTGCGGGGTTGGCAGTATGAGTTTAAGGCCTCTGGTATTGCAAACGTTAATACCCTACGTTGATCACTTTCTATCAGGTATGCCATGTGCTTATCTGCTACCTAAGTGGTAAAAAATAAAATTGAAATAAAATGTACCGGAATTTTTAGTACTAACTACGATTGTGTCATTTACTTAGCGTTAAACCGAGTCTAGGCTTGGTTGGTTTCTTTTTTTATTTAGGGCACGTCAATTTGACTTCACGCCGCCTGATAGCTGAAGGTAAGTAAAGTTTCAAGAAAAAGGGGACCATTAAAAACAACAAACAAACATGTGTTGCAATGGTGGCGCTCAGCTTGACGGCTTCATCAAATGCTTTTTCACGCCCCGCTTGAAGGACCCGGGACTGTAAGAAGAAGAAACACGTGAGCTGATAAGGAATTTGAGGATTTGAGCTCGTACACCACCTTTGCAATCCGTACTATCACTATCCTCAAAAGACTCGTCTATAGAGCGCAATTTGTGCATATCTTGGGTTCACAACACGTGCTTATACCTACCTATGCTAGTTTTAGTAGATGGAGAAAGCATGACATAAGTATTTAACATGTCGAGTTGTGCATTAGACAAGACGGAAGACAAAGGTTGATTTAATCTGCCTCAGGGTAATTAATCCGATCCTAAGATGACATATGCTCCGAAGTGTCTAGTTTGTAATAAGGAAATGACAATTGAATTAGTGTAGGTTTGCTACTTTACCTATAGGGTTGTGCGAATGAAATAAAAATAAAAAGAAAAATATTGAAAGAAAAAACTAAACTATTTAAATGATATATAACTATTATGTATCATCTACATTATATTGTTTTAATAACAAATGAAGATTTAACTGCAATGGATGTTACAATTATATTACATACTTGCTATCTTTGTTACACTATGTTATTTCATAAAACAATAAAGTTAAAACTGTGATAATAGTGTTGTTGTGTATTAAAACAAAGAGATGACCCTAACTGCTATTATCTTAGTTAATAGAACAATGATGTGTCACGTAGGTCGCAGGTCGCGTAATCACCAAATTGAAGTTGACAGCGACGCACGAGCGCATCTTTCGGACACCATTTTGTCAAAAAAAAACTATTTTTTGTTATTCCAAATTCAAACTTTGTTTTTCTTTTAACCGCGACAGTGACTTTTTACCAAATTGTGGTAACTGTTAAAAACAGATTGTGTAGTTTTTGTGCTAAGTAAATTGTTTTTTTTTTTGTGTGGATGTGGACCTTTTTGGCTCATAACAAACAGGCGGCCGCGATGCTAGGCCTGCTGTCTGCAGCGGCGTTGGTGACAATCATCCTCACCACAAAGGGCGTCTCCAGATCCATGGCCGATCGCGAAATGGAGGAGACCGAAGATATAAGTCCTGCAGCGCATATATTTTCAACCTACACGTAAGATTTTTCTATTTGTAGTACTAAGGGAGTAAATAACACTCTATCTATCGACTTTGAGGTAACCTTTTTATGTGATTTTGTGCCCTTTGCGTGTGTGGGCCATTTTAGAGACACGGCTAGCCACCGGGTATAGGCTGAGTCCTTCTTAGTTTGAATTCTGTTAAAATGACAGGCGGCTTCAGTCGTCAACCCCAGGCCTGCTGTCATAGATGATGGTTCTGCGGCCTCCGGCGCCCAAGCCGCCTCTGCTAGTCGCGGCCACGAATCTCCTCCGGTCCCGTTCCACAGCACCTTCTTGAGCATTACTTGCTCTCTAGTTTATGATAGCGAAGTGGCCCATCGATTTCCGGCCATTACACAATTTACAATGCGACAACGTTAATAATTCAGACTATTTATACGAAACGCAATACAAGTAGTAGGTACTATTGGTAGTAGGTACTTTCTGATAATCTTATCAATTTTCTCAAAATTATTATGATTGTAGGTACTTACTACTATTATTTTAATCTGAGTCACATAGTTTATCAGACAATTCATCATCTATAAGTAGGTACTTATTCGCAATAATAAAAACAATTTAACTGTGATCTAAGCTAGTAAAGTGAAGCAAGGTTCAAAATATTTTTTTAAGATATAAAAAACACGCCTGTAATAAAATAACATAGCTTTTTTATTACTATTATTATTATATACTAAATGAAGACGCCTATTCATAAAATTATTTACCATAATATGCTTTCAAATTGCTGTGTTGTATTTATAAGGCGTTAGATGTGAATGCGAGTGTGAAGCCCGTGGTGTTGCAAACGTTCATAACTCATGGTAACTACTTTCCATCAGGTGGGCCGGGTGTTTATCTGCCACCTATGATTAACTTTTTTTACTAACGCTATTTAGTATTAGGATTGGACAACTTCATGTCCATCGCAAATAAAATGCAAGAGATGCTCTCTTGCATTTTGTTAAATGAACTCCCTGCCGTGGTTTTCCTAAGCGACTACAATATGGGGTTCATCAAGAAAGGCATTAGAAAGTTTCTACGGGACAGGCAGCACGAGTGTGACAAAAGTGTGTTGCAAAAGTCCATGGGCCACGGTGACCGCTTTTCATCAGGTGGGCCGTGTGCTTGTCTGCCATCAAGTAGTATAAAAAAATAACCGCCAGGTTATGTGAGTAAGTAATACCTGAATAGCACCCCCGTCGTGTCTCGGCAGGAGCGTTAGGCCAATGACGTCATGGAGGGTAATATGCGTGCCAACGATCTCAATATACTTACCATGGACGTCCAAGATCTAGCGAAGTGAAGGAAGGAAAGTATGAAGGTGGACCCTGAGCTCCTGGTTCACCTTGTCCTCGTCTACATGATGATTATGAAGAGTCTGACATAACTCCGATATCACCAAATTAGTGGTGGAGTCCAAATCGATGCCATCAAAGTTACTAGACAGCTCTGATTTTTTTACCACTAGCTGACCCGCGCTAATTCGTATGCGTCACCCCGTTTTTGCAACATTTCTCATTCCTGCTCCGCACCTGTTGGTCGTACCATGACATTATGTACATATAAACATGCCTATTTAAACACTCTAGGTATCTATTAAAAAAGTCGCATCAAAATCCTTTGCGTACTTTTAAAGATTTAAACATACATAGGGATATAGGGACAGAGAAAGCGACTTTGTTTTATAGTATGTAGTGAGTAGTGATTTCTTTTTACATTACAGAATGCCATCAAACCCTAAATTCGCACCATCTATCGGAAATGGACACATAGCGACCGATATCTTCAGTGACACAGTGTACCTAAACGGCTTATACAACGGGCTAGCGGGCTATAGCCATCGGGCAAGAATCCCTGCCTGGGCAAACATTAGGCTGAACTCAACACTAACGCACCATCCTTATAGCCCGGTATACAGTCTTGACACAAGGGAAGGTGTGTTCAAAGTAAGAGTAGACCGAGATAGATCTATCGTAACTCAGAGAATATACGCTCACAGGTTTTACACGAGAGCAATTGTCAACCAAATTCAAGTGGATTCTAAAACTCACTATGGTATGTAATATTTTTAAGAAACAATTTTTATTAGTAGTTTGACGGAGGTACAATATGACAGTATCCTCCGTCTTAGTTAAGCAGTCAGACTGGAATAGTACCTTCGCCCTACAGGGTACTGCGGCTAATAATAACCTAATGTAAACGGTTACATTAGGTTATTATTAGCCGCAGTACCCTGTAGGGGGAATCACGGGGTTGCGCGATGAGTAACCCTACTGTTCAATGAGCTCTGGCTACCCAGCCAGAGCTGATGGTGACATTCATATTCATGATTTCATTCATTCACGCTACGGAGGTTGTCGATATATCATTATTCTGATATCCTGATGATTGCGCCACAATACACGCTATAATATATGTACAATACTATTGCTATTACACTTGGTAGCAAGTACCACAATAGATAAATTGCCTAAACATTTTTACAGGCGTTTCATAAATATTTCGATAGATAGCAAAAATGCTCTTTGAAAATTGTAATGTTAGCAC
This sequence comes from Pelosia muscerda, assembly GCA_963691645.1. NCBI lineage: Eukaryota > Metazoa > Arthropoda > Insecta > Lepidoptera > Erebidae > Pelosia > Pelosia muscerda. The sequence goes on from OY829100.1 coordinate 16,569,262, forward strand.
TAGTAAATATAGCAATCACTCATAATAATTTCAGATCCCAACTTCGTCAACAAAGAAATCTGGATAGCAGTGAAATTAATGCCTGGTGAAGCCAGCAAAGACATTGACTTTCAAGATCCAATACCAGAAATCATCGACGGTCGAACGATCTGGAGCTCTTGCGGCAAGACGAAAGAACCTGAAGATCTTGCCTACCAACCGCTCCCTGTGGAAGTATGTGCTTACTGGACGTCGGTGCCAGATCACCTGGTTGTACCTCAACATGGATCTAGAGTGTTCACATTCGCTATGACCGCAGACAAAAATAAAACGATCGCAAGAGAAGAGATAGTAAAAGGTTATTATTTTTCAGCTGTAGTTGAAAGTTACATAACTTTATGGAACAATAAAACGGTACATAAAAGTAGTAGTCCAATGAAGTATTTGTAGTACACAAATATGTACAATACAATTGTGTACACAAATGTGTACGCAAATATGTACAGTAAAGTATAATAGATATGATTTGATTTGATTGGATTAGTTGGTTTATCGAATTTTCAATCGGGTTGCGCATTGTGCCGAAAAAATTCGATTCTTATTAGGAGGAAAATCTTTTTTATCGTTTGGGACAGGACGCATGCAAAAAATTCTTCATTAGCGTGAATATACATGTAGTAGGTACTTATTCCTTCACATCTTATTCAACAGAATTAAGAATTCATTGGTACAACAGTTTTCAAATATCACCAACATTCAGTACTTATTAATTTTACTGACATTATTACTGTCAGATAATTGATAGACTACAATCTTCAAGTAGGGCATTAGAAGGTGTCTACAGGGGAGGCAGCATGAGTGTAACACCCCTGATGTTACAAACGTCCATAGGCCACAGTGGCCACTTTCCATCAAGTAGGCCGTGTGCTTGTCTGCCACATTAGTGGTATAAAAAAGATGTCCTTTAAAAAAGATGCTTATTCCACACATACAGTTCAAAATGATTTAGTAAGATGTATTATTATGCTTACGTTTTAATCTATGGTAAAATTACAAGGTTAAGAACATAGTGTTGCAGGAGGATGGCGAACAGCTGTTCCAGAAACATGTGGAGCAGTGGACTAAACTCTATGACCAGGGTGGAATAGATATTGAAGGAAATCTGGAATTGGTGAGTCATATTCCGAGCTTCCCGTTCCAATTATTTCAAATACCCAGAATATTTCCTTAATACGTCCCGAAAAATTTAGTTTTGAAGTCTTACAAAAGATAATCTTGTTCCAGGCAAAGATTGTGAACGGCATTTGGTACTACTTTTTGAGCTCTCTCCCTTCTGAAGAGTCACACTACCCTCTTGATCGATACTATGGTCTGAGCCCCACCGGTCTTGCTAGAGGGGGAACTTTTGAGGATTATGAAGGTCGGTATGACTTTTATGGTAGGATTGTTTATTCTCAAACTTTCTACATTGGAGACTGAAGTTTAATTTATGTTTTATTGCTATATCAAGTTTTCGTACATTTATCTAAATAACTATACTTCCTCGACTTGAAAAAAGGTATAGAAAACTTCAATTCAATTCTTAATATAAAAGTAGAGCTATTAACGAAAGAGATAAAATGAGCCAGAATACGCATGGTTGACTCGAGTTTGTAGTTACTTCCCGCAGAATCTAAGCAAAAGGACAACACAAATATCATTACTTACTCATATAAATATGTGTAACATTAAAAAAAGATTTATATAGCAAATTGAAACTTCAATAGATTGTCAATTCGTCTAGAGACCCAGTACACGATAACCACAACTGATAAGTTGTTCCTATTTGCAAACAAAAAACTATTATAGGCACGATTATAATTGCCGAGGTACCCATAACGACATAGTTTCTATAAGATATTCTTCTCTTTCTAGGTCACAACTTCTGGGACACTGAAATTTGGATGTTCCCATCAATTCTGTTGTTGTATCCTGGTTACGCGAATAAATTATTACAATATCGGCTTGACATGGCGTACGTTGCTGAAAAAATAGCCAAGAATACGGGTAATAAAGGCTACAGGTAATATACCAATATTACAATTACTAGTACCTAGTAAATGACGTCACACATAGTGTTGGTCAGTGGCGGACATTAGGTTTTAGACAGCCAATAATAGGCAGGCAATACAATTCAAAGTCCACTTAACAATCGTGGACGTGCAATTTATAGATAAATAATACACCCAAATACTCACATATACATAATTTATCTGATTTGGGTAGGCTATGCAGTACCTACCTATCTATGTCTTTATAGAATAGTAGTACGTAACCTAAACTTGTTGAATGTGACGCAAGCACACGTTGAATGTGGTCATGTATCACTCACGTTGATTCCTATCTGTTATTCTGAAGTATTTTAGTGTAAATGTAAGTATACGTGCTAGGGAACAGTCAAAGATAGGTACAGCCGTTGTTTGTATCGCTCCTTCCGGGTACCACCATGAGAGAGCGGTTATCTATATTTATGACTAAACTACATTGAACCAAGTGATCAACATCATTATCATTGGGTTAATCTCGGACGCATACGACGCCCTCAGCTTGGAGATCGCGGTCGGCTAAAGTACAAGTGTCGGGTCACGAGGCCGCTAAAGTATTGACCGCCATTTCAAGGAAAATATTTATAATTGCGGCGACTAGGTTACTCTCTGGACGGAACTTCATCAATCTTACTCAAAAAGGGTGCAAACATAAAAAAATTCAAAACATTATTTGACAACCCATACATAAAAAAGTAAATTATATCTCGAACATAATAATAAACTAGGAGTAAAGAGTCTTCCAGCAGCAGCAGAGCAGGTCTTGACCACCATTGCTGGCTATTCTGTATTTCTGGAAGATAGCGACCCAACTTCCACACCCCTTTTAAGAGGCTTTCGAAGATTCATTCTTGCTGCCAGGCTACGGCTTGATTTGGTCGGTTCGAGTCCGACATAATCTTTCCAACGGGTCCTGCGGGGAAGGGGGGTATACGTGGGGGAAGGAAAAATAAGCTACGGCTTGATTGATTTGTACCTTAACATATATACCTACTCTCGTAATTAGATGGACGCCCAGCCCTAGTAACTCCCCTTGCCGTTGAAGAAGTTTGCCATTTAATATTTATTTAATATTTGCTTTAATATTTGCTGTTAATATTTTCAATGCCTTCAATGCTGTAGAGGTAATCGATTTTCCAGGTTCCCATGGGAGAGTGCATTCACTGGAGTTGAAGTAACGCAGCCATGTTGCCCCGATGTTGCAACATTTGAGCAGCACATCAGCGGATGTATTTCATTTGCAATCAGACAATATCTTGCTACGACTAGAGATGAAGAATGGTTAAAGGTAGGTACTCAATACTGACACAATATTCAAGAATCACTAGGTACTTATTTACAATATCTTAGTTAACGTTCAAGACAACGGGAATTCTTTGTTATTAACTGCTGAAAGAGTGATTGACGGTGAATTTCACAGGTGTTATATAAACCATTCAAAATCATTATATACCATATTATGTGATTAAGGCCTTATCGGTATTTGGAATATTCATATTACCTAGGTGATGAATGTCTTAAACACAGAACAGAAAAAACTAGTACAAATGCGACTCGATAAATTTCAGTAGCGGAACCTATGTCGCCAAACTCGCACATATAACCGTACTAGTAAATAATTGCTTTGATCGTACCTATTTATATATACCTACTACTTTTAACGCCATTTTAGCGAAAATCATACATACCTACGATTACTTTGCTCTAGATAAAAAAGTGTTATTGGTGTTTCTTACTTTGAATCGAACAAAATTGAATATTTATGAGAAATTTAGATGTATTCTTATCAAAAAGATTCATATCGTCGAAATTATTCTTCATTGCGTAAATACGCACACCAATCACACGCGTGCACCGACTACATCACACTTCTACTTGTTTTTTGTTTTCAATGGACTTAACAGAGTATAAGGAGTTTTGTGATCTTCTGTTATGCTATTATTATTATGAACATTTCACTGCGAGGTAATTACACACCAATCGACAATCGCTTCAATCCAGACCCAGACGTAGAATCCAAAATTCAAATCTATTAAATATTTCTGTCTCATTCCAGCACGGCGGTTGTGACATCGTGACAAATATCGCAAAGTTTTGGGCGTCGCGCGCTGTCATCAACTACAATACAGGGCTGTATGATATATCCAGTAAGTCTTCAATACTTACTAATTGGTATGGGTAATGGACTGCTGAGAAGAGGTCTCGGTTCGATCCCAGGTTTTACCATGGCACACACCAATGACTTTTCGATGCTTTTCGAAGTTATGTCTATTTAATTTATCGCAGTTTTATAAGTGCCCGGTTAATGGCAATAAGCCTAAACATAAACTGGCGAAATGTGGGTGCTAACACCTCTGCCTAACCCTTCGGGGATATAGGCGTGAGTTTATGTTATGTTATGTTAATTTACAAAGGATAGAATAAACTGACGAGATGGTTGTGATATGGTTATAACTCAAACGAAAATAATACAAGTAAATACGGCTCTGGATGTACCTATACAACAGTATTACTTTTGTTCATGTGTGTTGTCAAGGCAGCAGTTATCATCACCACTAAACTGTACCTACAGATGTGATGGGCCCAGACGAAGACCACAAGAACGTTAACAATTCAGCATTCACCAATGTTGTTGCTGGATATTCGCTTTACTTAGCACAGTAAGTAGCTATTTTGCTTTCTTTTGGTAAAATCTATGCCTATTGACGAACCTATATTCATACTGAGCAAGAGAATTATCATTCTCACTAAGGATATCATCATTTTTTGAACCTTTTTCCAACTCAGTTGAGGTCGACTTTCTAGTCTAACTATGATGCGGCTGAACTTTGATATTTTCCGTGAAGCGACTGCCATGATCTCCAAAACCATTGGACTAATGATCAATTGAACCTGGACCCCGTTCGTAGCAGTCACGTACACTACGAGGCTGTAAGGACAATATCCGAAAAAAATAGGTGCGTTTACTGGCCAATAAGCTGCACAAAATGCACTTTGAGCAAGCAAAAGGCAAACACTGCGAGTAAATGATGAAACACATACTATGCAAGAGTCAAGCCAGAGGATAACATGCATAGCCACCCTAATTTAGAAAGCTATTCCTCCTCAAACGTTTGGGCCAGGTTGGGGTAAACACAAAGGATCCAACAGGGTCGAAGTGTCCGCGATAGCTCCAGAGCACGCATTCCCAATCAAGATAACTTATATTTGAACAGAGAAATGATTACAATGGGTATACTTTACTATAACAGTTATAAAAAAAATACCAATCGAATTGAGAACCTCCTCCTGTTTGGAAGTCGGTTAATAAAGCAATTTTTAATGAATCATAGTAGCTTCAGGTTTGAAACCTTTCCACTAGAACTGCTTTTTGAGAACCACGTTTTGCTATCTGTTCTCGGTAGGTAGGTATACGTATCAGGAAGGTAGCTTGTTGCTTTCAAAAGTTTTCAAACGATCATTTCATTAACAGCAGTCACACTCATTGCCGTGTCACCGGAAAGTAGTTTGACTAATAAGCCCTACAATTTTCTATCTGTTTATATTCCAGATACGTTGCCTGCCTCTGTAAATCATATTATATGGCGAAAGATCCAGAACATTGGGCAGATATCGCATGGAGTCTAACGCTGCCATACGACGCGGAACACGACTACCATCCCCAGTACAGCGGCTATAGTCGTGGTGAAGAGATCAAGCAAGCAGACGCCGTACTCTTGGGCTTTCCTTTGCAATACGCTATGAATACGTACGTATATCTTATATATAAAATTCTCGTGTCACTATGTTCGTTCTCGTACTCCTCCGAAACGGCTTGACCGATTCTCATGAAATTTTGTGAGCATATTGAGTAGGTCTGAGAATCGGCCAACATCTATTTTTCATACCACTTAGTGATAGGGGTTGTTCACCCTTAAAATTTATAAAGCAAAACAACGTTTGCCGGGTCAGCTAGTTTTATATAACTATTGGGTTAAGTTTCGATACGTAAGAGTGTGTCTGCAACCGGCGAGCATTTATTAAATCAACTAGAAGGTCTTGCATAGGAGGATTTAGGAAATTTTTAGAGAGTTTGTGAAATCGTCTAACTGTTTGCAACAAAAGGTTCTCAACGAAAACAGCACCCTAACAAACGCTGTTTGATAATAATTATTTGCTTCTTAATTTAGTGCATTTGCTGAGTGCTTGCTGCTTTGCTGTGCAGCGCTCCTTAGTATTATGAAAGCAAAAGGTGTTATGTCAGGATCGTAGCAAGTAGGAACGCCAAAGACGGCGTCTTTATAGTTTGGTATTGTCATAATTGACAGAAACAATTGTTCCAAACCATTCTGACGAAATTATTCTGGCAGTCACACAGTCACTGGCAGTTCAAACCTATATTTTAAAGGGAACCTAATAAACCTTTACGAAGAGCGAAACTTAGAAAGAAAGAAAGAAAGAAAGATCACAGATCTATCACCTAAAATGAGCATTTTTCAACAGCTCTACTCGGCAGAACGATCTGAATTACTACGAGTCAGTAACTCGCAGCAGTGGTCCAGCTATGACATGGAGTATGCACACCATCGGACATCTGCAAGTAGACGATGGAAAAGCTGATAGCACTTTCAATAAGAGCTATGAAGGATTCGTTAGAGAACCTTTCAAGGTACGAAGTTATATGATCTTAAGTAACTAGTCCCTCATTATGTCTATTGACGAATCGGTATAAACAGAGCTACATCAGCGCACCGGCTTACGAACGGCCGAACTGCGAACCTTTTAACATAGTTTCTTAATTTTTAATTTTATCAACTTTATACGATTTAGATCGGATTAATATGATTTAGATCGGAAGTAGTGAACGTCCAGAAAAACCCTCAACCGGTCCCAGAAAAGGGTAGGGCTCTGACCAACTGGCCACCTCAGATATGTCTTAGACATTCGAAATATGTCTTATCGAATGGAAGACTGTTATTCTGCGTTCCCCTTATAAATAAAGTATTTGTGAGACACCTTAGTAGATGTAGTATTGTTCCAGGTATGGTCAGAACTTCGTCGACCAGACACAGGCGCTACAAACTTTTTCACTGGAATGGGCGGTTTTCTGCAGACCCTCATCTTTGGATATGCCGGTGTCAGCATACACTTGGACAAACTGGAGTTCAAGAAAGCACAACTGCCACCAAACGTTTCCAGATTTAAGATAAGAGGTAGGTATCAGTGGTGAAGAATGGTGGAAAATTGCCAGAAGGTGAAAAGAAAATCTTCCGTCCCCGAATTTGCAAGCATACCCCTGCAGCAGGGTAGTATAATTTAATGTTTACTTGATTAGTCTGTAAATATATTACCGATAGTAGCCTATGTGCTCATAGGTAAGCTGGCATAATCACTCTCACCGGCTCCGGGGGTACCGTGGCGATTTTGAATTTGGACCCTTTACGACTGGTAGGTATTAACTCCATTCTAAGAATGAACACTGAATGAGGTTTGTGCTTGCTACTTCGACATCATTAGGTCAATCATCGAGATCCTTTTCTTCCTAGTGTTAATCTCTGGGGTCCACTTTTTCCAGTGTGCGTGTTTGATATTTTCGAAAAATCATCGGCATACGGGCAAATATGTTTTCCATTCGGTATTTACTATACCTTTCCACTGTTATTTTTCAGGTATTAAATATCTGGGCGCAAACCTGACACTAGAAATTGATGCTAACAGCACTCAGTTGAGGGTGGTATCAATGGATGATAATGTGAAGCTCGTGCTGAATGATGGCAAACACAATATTCTGTTAGTGCCTGGACTTTCAGGTAAAATAAACTAAGAAATTTATTCAAGCGCCTGATGTTAATGTGCATGCAATATTTTGAGTTTTCGAGAGAGATAGAGGTCGTGGGTCCGAATCTTGGACATTACGCTACTCCTAACAACAAAAGTAAAATAACTTAGTTGGTGGATTTATTTCAGTATTGCCACTCTAAATAAAATTATAACTTAAACCTCCTTACTGTCCTCTTAAGGTCCTTATTTCAGAATAATGCTCAATTGTATTCTGGATTCTAGAGGATAGATGTAATGTCAGTGTAAGAGTCGATTCAAAACTGAGCGGTATTCTCGAATATGGGCCTATTTCGCAGAAGATTACGAATTTCAAACAGTATATCCGTCCAACAGCTGACCTACCAGGGCACCCTCCATTCACCATCTCCTCGGCACCTTGGAAGAGCTGCAAAGTGCCTGCTGACATCATCGGACAGAACTATCTGAGGTCTACAGGAACGTAAAACTTTACGATATGAAACTATTCACCCAAGATCTCTATTTTATTTTATTAGATACGAATTTCTCTGACTTTTTCTAGTTCTTTAAATGTTGAATAGTTCAATTTGAATACGTTATAAACAGAAGAGATACCTGACACCCGGTTTTTGATAAGGCACATCGCGAAAGGAAGAACAGTAGGTACCTAAGGCTGTCGTTGGTGAAAATCGCTCCGTAAGTTCTTAGTCCGGCTAAGATTGATTTTGTTTTGTAAAACTTTCTCTCTATCGTAGGTACATAAAACTGACAGTTTTATAACCCACTAGAGTAGATAAAACCTGTGTTTACTAAATATCACTGTAGCTTCGGGTAAAAAGATATATTACTATATTACTACTAATATTATAAATGCACGAGCACAAGTACATAGGCGGACGAAATGCGATAAGGCATTCTCTACCAGTTAACCAAAGGTGGTGCAGAGAAAGACTCAGTAGGTGCATTATTGAGAGCAACATTAGGTATACCATACGCAGTAACATCACAAGGTAGGTGTATCATAATCTAGGAACTTAAGGAGTAGGTAATATCTAGCCGTAGATGTGCCCTGTCCATATGTAGAATTTAGCTATACTCTGTCTCTTTTCCCCTTTGTTCCCACTAGTTCGATCATCGAACTAGTGAGAACATACGAAAAAAAATAAGTCTCAGTAGTTCAACGGTCGAACAAATGAGAAAAAAAATTGTCACTAGTTCGATGATCGAACTAATGAATCGAACTAGTGGGAACAAAGGTCTTTTCCCGATGATACGTATCTAATCAAAGGCTATGTATGTGTACTGTGGACATGCTTGCGAAAATTAAAAAAAAGGATGTAAAATATAAAGGAAGAATTAAAAAAATACTTAATTACTTAATTGAAATAAATTGGTTACGATATCAATTGTTTTTTTATTAAATATTGTATTGTGTTTTTTTGTTTTTTTTAGTACCAAAACAGAAACGTATTCCCCCCAAATACGGTTGTATAGGAGAATTTCGAATGCTTCAGACGTGGTTCTGCCGTCTGCTAAATAAAAAAAGTCCGCTCTTTCGCTATCTAACTAAACCAATTTTTTGAGTTTTTGAGAGCTGCTGATTGGTTGTTGAGACGTCAACCTCGAGTTGCAGAAACTCGAGTTCAATTTTAGTTGCATAATGTAAGAACGGGCTAAGTGATAGCTACATAAGCATAAAGGAAACTACAGACTTTGAATATTACGAAATTGGGTGCTAGTAACAAGTGCAGATAATATGCTGCGTTTCATTTACAAAGTTAAAAACAGATGATGTAATATGAGCTCATGAATGTTGAACTCGTGTACACATTGACAAATTGGAAGTCAGCACTATTTGAGCTAATGGATTTTTTTGCAAAATAAGAAATGTCTACAGCTTTACGCAATAGGTTTTTCGCCGTTCATAGAATCCAAATTTACCGGACCTCTGAGAGCACGTTAAGCTTGTTGGTCGATGGATACGATCATCTGATGCAGTCATTACATGAAATAGCCTACACCGATGGGTTGATCATTCATCCGTTCAACGTCATATCGGTATCTAGTAGTAAAATCAGAATTTAGAAATGGTTCCGTATCAGACTATTCAGGAAATAATCAATAGCAGAAGAGACAGTATCCGAGAAATATTCATCAACATCATCTTTGCGTTAATAATCCTGGTCGCATTCGAAGCACCTCGAAGTCTGGATTTCGTTTCTTTTTAGTCTAACTACATTGCGGCTGAACTATGATTTTTTTCTGTGAAACGACTGCCAACTGGTCTCCACAACCTATAGGTACAGGCGCTATCGAAGTACTGCAGTTAAACCAATTGTTGGACATTTTAGGGTTCCAACTACCCGTAACGACTGCTATAGACGTTTCGTATGATAACTGCGACCGACGACGGTTTAAGGTGTTAAATGTTTTATGTCCACACAAATAAAATACATTTCAAATCACATCACACATATTATATTTTAAATTCAGATCAAAGGCACTACGATACTGACAATTAATTTTCATCTACTTAAATATTTCACATAATATTCATTAAATCACATACCTACTTACAAATATAGGTTACTTACTTATAACAACGCTATACAACAGTTCATTGCAGACGATAACTTAATATTTTTCAAACAGTAATATTTACATTATAATTGTCGCTTACTTCGATTAACACATTGACAGTTGATAAAGGATGCAAGTGACATCATTATAAAAGAAAAAGGACGTAAATTAACGAAGTTCAGCGACCTTTGGTTATTGTCAAATCATGCTAAAATATCTTTGATTTGCAATAAATCTGTATACATTGGTCAGCCGTCAATATTTATAGGTATATAGTTAAAGCAGTACAAATTTGATAAAACAAACTATTTATCGTTTAAATGACCACACAATATCATTTACATCCCGTTATCAAACGTTATCAAATTATGGTATGTAACTACAGGAAGCCTAATTATGGAATGTTCATTAACTGCAAGGTTTTTTCATAAATTAATTATCTACTATACTGAGTAAATTTAGTACCTAAACATAGTTTTTTTATCTCAAAATAAAATGAATAAATTATATAAAATGTGTACAGTACCCGGCTTAGTTAGGCAGGTACCACAAGGATTCAATTAATGTGTATAACGATACCGATGGTTGTTGAAACTGCACTCAGTAAATTTAATTAGGTACACGAAATACTTGGGCGATATGAAATTATCCTAGGAGGCTCTTCGCAACACAGTTGGTGTTAGGTTTTTGCTCTACGAGTACGAAGCGTCGATGTAAACGAGCCATTGGACCTCCATAACCCACTGCACTGGTGACATTAAAATTCAGCAGTTATGTATAGTTCGGATTGACATGGTCTTTTAATTTATATATGTGAACTTTATAAGAATCAATGGGCCGTACCGTTCAAACGACGCGTGTATAAAACGTGTGAGAGAGAGGGTAGACCGACATGCTTAGCGCTTAGCTCAAAAATCTTCAGTACATCCGTGATAATGGCGCTTGAAACAAAGTCAAAATATTAAATAAATTCATACCTAAAACAAACATGGTAAATATCCCGTTGATTCTTATAAAATTTGTTAGACCAGTTGTTCGATGAGGAGGTAACCAATAACAATAATAAAATGTTTTCTATGAGCTCCTGTCGGTTGTCGATGGATTTCAAATAAATGAGACCACTACTACCAATGTGAACACACACCTAACACAGGCTTTAAGCTTAGAGGGGCTTTACGATACTACTAATATAAATAAATTCATGTTATTAGATAACAATAAAATTTATTAAAAGAAAGGGTAACGATAGTCAGGAACGTTTATAATTTCACAAATAGGTTCTTTGGTGCAACTGAACCTTAATTTTGTTGGTCCCTAGTGTTAACTAACTACGGCTATACTAAAATTATTACCACGAATAATAATATCTCATGTTACACTAACTAACCTCTGGCAATTCAAAGGCAATACCTATCTATACCATGATCGCGTTACTTCCCGTTAACATTATTGAATATCTCACGTTGTCATTTGAAGATCTAGATAATTCACAAACTACAGAATTAATCAAACGTGACAAAACACCGCACACATGTGTTATCAGCTTATCACTACACACTTACAAAGGATTAAGTTATCAATATTCTTTATTGCTAAAGATTATTAGGTCATCGGACATTATACAAAAATGTACTATACGTTTCGCTAGCAAATTGTCTTAAGCGACATCAAGGCTGATAGTAAAATCTTCGCGTAGTGAAGTTATGATATTTTCACTTAAATTTTTTTTCTTTGAAAATTTGTTGTCAGTTATAAGTTTTGAATTTCAATTGGTAATTTGACTGTTTAAAATCAAACTGACGCATAACATTTTATATTTAATACATATAATAAAATAATCTTAAAATATGATGTTCATGTTCTTATAACAAAGTAATTTTAATACAAACTGTACAATTTGATTGCCTTACTTAAAATAAGAACTAGCTTTTCTAAGTCACCTGTTAATTGCCATCTGATTCTAATATAACCAGTTACAAAAACTAATATCAAGTTTATAAATACATATTATATTATTATAATGACGTAAGCAAAAATATTTATACAGATGTATAAAGTACTCTTATTACTATTAAAAACTACCAGGTATCGCCACTAGTGGTTAAACCGGTAATGAGTTTGTATTACTTTAACTATTTTGTATAACCAATAAAATATTACTTGAAGTACTTCTTTGTCATTTTAATTAATCAATTCATATTGTACTTTATATGTTTTAAATATCTTTGAACAAGGAGGTTTTGCTTAAATAGATGTAAAATTTATTTATTATGCATTTAATTCTACACCAGGTAAATAAATAGATCAAAGCTTATAGGCTATTGTATCAAGATGAGAAAAGTCTACGCTCCAGTCACTGTTTCGATTTACCTAATCAAGTTCAATTACGTTTATAAATAAGGCTTAGTTTCCCTCAAAATTAACAGTAACAGTAACATTGATTCTAAGGTTTGGCTAAATGTGTTGCACCAGTGTATTTAGTAGCTCTGTTATAGTTATCTTTTTGATAGACAGATAGATTTGACGTTTGAGCGTAGCCGGTTACAGTTAGGATCAAGTTATGACGTAATTTCCACAATTGTCCTGTTTTATACCTGACCGGTACTTTAACTGCACCAACCCAGACTAAGATAGTAAGTTGCTCTATAGTAAATTTTGTTTTTTACCCTACAATAACAGCTCTGCAAACTCATCTCGTACATAAAATGTCCTAACTACTCACAATGAAATTGAAAATGAGTGGTGTGATTTGCAAACACATCTAACTTTTTGTCACTCATGTGATTTTACCACGACGATTTGTAAGTGTATCATGCTATAGCGTACATTGCCCGGGGGTGTTCTGCTATCAACACTTCCCGTTAAATACACAGCTGTGAGTCGAATGGCTGAACTTAGATATTTTACGTGACTGTCATCTGACAATCACGACACATTGGTGATATCGAAACATTGCTGTTAGTCCAGTGGTTGGACTATTTAGGGCTTCAACTACCTGTAACGACTGCCTTAGCTGATGTTCGTATAACAACCGCGACCCAGCGACGGCTTAACGTGGTCTCCATAGCACAGCCATATTCATGAATACAAATATTTGCGCTGCTTTACTTATAAACATATTTACTTAGATTTATAACTGCAGATCGATTAGTTTGTTATATATATAATATATCTCGAATTGGTCCAGCCGTTTTTGATTTTGCGCTTACAAACATATTTCGCGATTCATTTATTATATTTATTATATTATATTCTCCGCACCCGAAACGTCGACAAAAGTAAGTGTTCGATAATATATCGCGTGAAGTCCCGAAACTTATAAACACTATGAGTAAACGCCGCGATAGTTTAAAAGTTACATATTCTATTCTGTACTATAAGTCTATAATTGACAAGACTGCTTAGATTACAGTTAAAAAGAAGCAAGACGATTTGTTGCAGATATTTTCTGTTTCAAATCAAATCTTATCTAAAGACCTACCTACCTGTTTACTATCTCCAGAGCATAAAATAAATATTCACTTACAGAAGAGAATTTAATACCTATAAGTTAACAAAAACTAATTATTCAATGTAAGGTTACAACTCTACATAACTATAACATTTCGTCTTCGACTGAAAGAAACTCCTCGTGAACCTTTTAAGTAATTTCTTTCAAGATAATCGAGAAGTTGCGAGTTCGAATCCCAATTTACTAGTAGCATTTATTAACCCCACATAGTAATCTGAATCCTGAATTGTCATCTCAACACTAGATGACCTCAAAATAGTTCCTATATCCATCTTACGCAATTTACCCTAAATCAAATCCAACTATATTATCTAATTCGTAATTAAATATTCTATAGTCATGCTTGTATAATTTGTACAATTGCCTGATGAGTGGCAGGTCTAGCTGGGAGAAGTACTTGTGGAGTTTCTCGGCAGTACCCGAAGTGTGAGTCAGCCGCGGGAATTGAACTTGAGATGCGTTGATGGTGTGCAATGCTAGTAAAGCATCATCTAATAGGGTCTCGTATTTACCTGAAAATAAAAAATAAAATATATGTTAAATATAGACAAAGCTAAATTCATTGAGGATAGAAGCTCTACGAACTTTTAACTTTAAAGTTCAGCAGGGAGTTTATCCTCAAACATTACAAACAGAAACAGTGCCAGTGTGCTGTATGAAAGGAACTTCATCCCGCGCACGCTCAAGCTGTGGAATTAACTCCCTGCTATGGTTTTCCCAAGTGACTACAATATAGGGTTCTTCAATAAGGTCTACAGGTTCGGCAGTACGTGTGTGACGCCTCCGGTGTTTCACACGCCCATAGGACATGGTGATCACTTTCCATGATGTGACTCACGTGCTTGTCTGCAACTTATGTGGTTTTAGGTATAAGTAAAGTCTAACCATTTAATTTTGGGTATTTTTTTTCCAGCAAAATGTATACTTCGAATTCAAAATACTAAATCTGTCGCCAAATATGCTAAATCTGTACCTAGCCAAATCCAAGAATTCACGTTGATTGAATTTGGGCATAGATTTGGTTGGTCTCTTAAATGAGTTTGATTCCAATCTTCTGGGTAATCGAATTTTACTTTTTCTTTGTCAAGTACAAAGGTTGTCTGGTCAAATTGAATTTAGAATACATGACGAGAAAAGTGGTTTTTTTTTGAGACATTATGGACTAAAACATAATACTCCTATAATTTTTTTATATAGGTAATATTTTGGACAAAGAAACAAACTCTGGCGGGAAAGTGCATTAGAAACTTTCGCGGCGATAAAAAAATACACAAGAGTTGAAACAACTACATTATTAACACAGAAATTTCGAGAAAAAATAAGTAGGTTACAAACTACATGTAATAACAAATATATATTTCATTCAATAAGTTGTACTAACGCAATTTATATTGGATAAAACGTGTATTCATTGGTGAAAGTCAAACTTATTGTAAACGTAAAAAATCTAAAGCTAGCTATAGATATATATATTTCCTACGTTTCATACCTTGAGTTATAAAGAGGAAAAATTTGTAAGTATTTTTTTGTGTGTATGTTTGCTGAATAAACTCAAAAACTGTTGAGCAGATTTTAAAAATTATTTCACCATTGTAAAGCTACTTTCACCCTGAGTAACATAGACAACATAATATATTTATTATTGCAATGCGCGATAATCGACATGATAAGAAAGTTACCACAGACTGAAGCTTTGCCTTTCCTTTCCAACATCAATTATCTCAACTTTATATCATTCTTTAAATTCTTTGCAACCTTCCATGTCAATTTATTTACCGTTGGCGGTAAATTAGGACGTCTCCTAGCCAGATGGTCCGAAGACCTGAAGAGGCTGGATGCTGTGGGCGAGGATCGGGGGCAGTGACACAGTGGGAGAGGCCTGTGTCCACTGTAGTGGACTGCTATAGGCCAATTGATTATCGGTAAGTTATCTGTGCCCGTAGACGTATTCATTATCGGTATAATATGATGAAATAAACTGATAATATCATTCTATTTGATAGTACCTATCTACTATTTAGTCAATGGCAATGGTAAATAGTTTCTAGTTCATTACTTATCTGTGACTGATTAAATTATACAAGAACTATTATTTATCTTATAGTAAGTATGTATGTACTTTTCATAAGTATGTGTGTGCTTACGTATGGCTGCCAATCCTGGGCGTTAACTCAGGAAATGGCAAATAAACTCGCCACATGCCAGCATGCAATGGAAAGGAGTATGTTGCATATCAGGAAAGCAGATAGAATGAAAAATTGTATTATTAGAAGTAAAACAAAAACTATAAGCGTCGCAACGAAAATAAGAAGACTAAAATGGAGATGGGCAGGGCATACAATCAGAGGTCACGATAAATGGAGTAAAAAAGTCACAAGATGGTACCCCAGAGAAGGCAAAAGGAAGAAAGGTAGACCACAAAAAAGGTGGGACGATGACATCAGACAGGTAGCTGGAGTGATGTGGAACAGAGTAGCCCAAGAAAGGTCAGAATGGAAAAGGTTGGAGGAGGCCTTTGCCGATTGGCAAACAGATCTGCAGAAGATAAAAAAATCTCAAATAGTAGAATAAGTTTAAATATTAGTGTAATAGTGTTTCAATGTAAGATCTGAATAAACGGCTATATTATTATTATTATTAAGTATGTATGTCAGGAACCGTACCAAAATTATTGGGGTACATATCAACCTTACCCGTAAGTAGGTACGTCTGCTGATTCATAGACGAGGCTTTGGCACAGGCTTTCATCTCCGATTTGGGGGTCAGACAGCAGTCGCTCCGAGTAGACTTAGAATAGAGAGAGATTTTTAACCATCTTCGTTAAGACAGTAGGACACATTTGACAGCCTCTCTCAATCAAAAATAATAAGCTGATCCTGGCTCCAAAGTCCAAATTTTGGACGCAAGGAGGAAATCGCCACGTAAATGATGACGTAGACACAAAATCTAAAAGGTAGGATTTAGTATTTTTAATTTCCTACTGTAAATTTATCTAGACACTTAAGTTAATCCTTCTAGGAAATAACTAATTAACGATATGATAATTAGCTCTTTTCATAATTATTTACACTATGTTAGTATACCTACTTAGTTAAAAAGACAGGAATATAATTCAATGGTTTGTTTTTGAATTTATATTTTAAATGAATTAATTATAAATCTGCCTTGACACATACGTTCATACTTCTAGGAAATAGCCAATTAAAATTATGTTAATTTAACTGTTTATATGAACTGAGATATATTTGAAAAGTCAGACAGTTATTAATGTAATGGTTTGAGTATTTTTTATTTCTGGGTTTTGCGCTTAAGGTGGTATAAAAGTAATTTATTTTTATATAATAGTTGCCAACATTTATAACTATTATCTTGACCCAAAGCCGCGAAGGAAGCAAGCACGCAAATTGGTTTAATCATAAAATCTATGGTCTATTTGAGTTTCTCCACAGCCGTAGTATTCCATGCTGCCGTAAAAAGTCACCCAAAAACACGCACAGCGCACAAGAATACCCTATATTTTCTGAAGTGATTGAGTTCAAGATATATGCTGATAAGTCTATGACTACGATATAATTTATGACAATAATGACTATCGTATGCCAGATTCCCAAAATAGTTAAGACATTCGCCGCCGCCGCCATGATTTAACAGCGACCGCCTAATAGTGTTCCTAGAATTTGTGATGTCATGTGATACTATCGTCCAAAGTAGTTCAACGGCGACAAAACTGTTAGAAATATATTATACACGCAACACACTTTAGTACCTGGGCTTTCTTAACACGTACAGTCAACGACATAAGTGAATTAACGATAAAATGCTTACAAATTTTTATTTCATCTTCTTTTCTTCATCTTGTTTTATGATTTTCAGAGGATAAAGTTAATATATTTATTATTTTGTAGGAGCAAAACATTATAAGTATACAATGAAAAGAAAGAAAATGAAAAACTGCAGCAAATAAAACAGTTAAATAACAATATTATACAGTATCCTTACATCCTTACATGTGAAGTTTAAGTTAATCCGTGTGGTGTAATAAAAAAAATACATCACCCCATCTCACACAAGAAGCGACTAACGAAAAAACACGCAGACGATTTTTTTTTTATTTATGGCACGTCAATTTGACTTCACTTCGCCTGATGTTAAGCTGAAGGCAAAGTCTCATGAAAGAGGGTCACCATTGCAAACACGTTTAGTGCTACAATGGTGGCGCTCAGCTTGACGACCTCATCAGATGTTTTTTCACGGCCTGCTTAAAGGACCCGGGACTGTTGGAAGAAGGAAACACGTGCGCCGGCAAGGAATTCCAGGACTTAATGGTGCGGCAGAGAAAAGACTCACGGATATCATTACAAGAGAAGGAAAAGTCGAAATAAAACTCTATAAAGACTACTGTCTAACCAGCGTGGAAACAGTTGACCAAAGCCTCCCAAAATTGGGGCAGGCCTGTGTCATTCTCATTATGTAGTCGTAGACAAAGAAGTGTGGTAATCTATAAACTAAATCATACACTGTTCTTTCAGTCATGGTTATAAGCCAATTATTTCCGAATCAAATATTTATTTCTCAGTTAATTATTTACCTAATAAATATTGTTTAACACTTGAGAAGATAGACAAAATAAAATATCATTTATCACCATATTATGAGATGAAGTACGATACGCCAATTGATCTGTTCTACTGAATATATTTGCATATATCTCAACTTGATAGCATTGAGATGACATTTTAAAGTCGATTGTATTTTTATTGAATGATAAGGTGGGTCGAGATTTTTCTCAGATATGGACATTATAGAGTTCAGTAGGTGATTGTAAATCGAATGACGTAATTACTTACGAGTATTACCTATATATGGCTTTTTTAAAGGTTAACAATTATGTGAATTATTTTTGCTCTCATTTTACGTAATTATTGGATACTTAATCAGTTTTAACCATGGAGAAATTACGAGTATATAACTACATTACTACGTTTTTCCCACATTTTTTCAGGTAGTCGAACATATGACTAGATTAATAGAAAACCGTTCACTAATAGGCTATACTATATTTAATATAATATGTTAAACAAAAATATATTTAATATAGAACAATAGAGTCATATAAGGTTACTTTTATTTCCATTAAATAAGTTTATTTAGTTTTCATTGAAAATTAAGGTTGGTATGATTCCGTAGTCGACGACATACGACAACTGCAGACGCATAAATGTTGACATGTATGTTTTTGTGTGTCGATACACACAATAACATACGAAACTGCAGACGCTTGTAGCAGATAATGACTGGGAACAGCCGGTTGATATGATGACACAACGACACATCGTCTGCTGCATGCGTCTGCAGTTGTCGTATGTCGTCAGCTACCGAATCACACCATTACCATCTATCGGTCTCTTAACTAGTCAAAAACTATACTGTTCATCCTACTGTATGACTGTAGTCATTCTTTAACAAATCTAGGATCAGTTGTTAACAACGTTATTAGGAATATAATGGCATTGCTAACATAATATTATCTATAATTCACGATTGAAGGTACTAACATTATTAACCTGCAACTAGTAAACATCTTAATAGACATGACTTATATAACTTGACTACACAAACTCGATGATATTCTAAGAATCAGGTATAGAAGTAGGTATATTACAAACACATTCTTCAGAATTAATAGAAAAAATATCCCAAAATAGAATGTCCCAGAGGAAATAAGCTATCCTTGCTCAGATATCTGATTTGATATCTGTGCTCCATCCAATAATTAGTATGGTTGAATAAAATGAGTCTCAATCATAAAGTTATACGTAATCCTTAGAGGAACAAACTGTGCGAGTGTCATACATACATATCTATATCTTTACACAAGACCTAGGTGTGAAGATTGATATGAACAGTGATTTATATGACATATATATTTATATGAACAGTGAAACGTTTCTTATAAGCCTATCGACTTGTCATAAATATAGATATTGTAATATAGGTACCTAAATGCCAAAAAAAATAACTTAAAACCAATTCTACCACTCTGATAGGAGTGGAAATGCCATCGATTCTAAAGAAGATGTATTATTTTATTATTCTTATAATTGTTTACTATGAACATAATGGAAATAAACTTTATATATTAGGTACATATTCGTAGAAACATAATTGGATTTTTCGCACTATAAAAAAAGTATATAAATTACTCCGCATATAAAATGCTCATTAATAATAAAATTAAAATAAAATAACAATTAAACAAAAAGACTTAAATAAAACGCGACGCATGCCTTCGTTCCCAGAAGACTGGCAACATTGTCACATCGTATGGCAATGCTTATTCAGCCTTCTGCTCACAAGTGCATTTTTTAATTCATTTGACATTTCAACTTCAGTAACACAGTAATGAGGAGACTGTTGCTCCATTTACGTCAGTAATAATAACTTTATGGCCTCAATATAATATATAGCTATGTATTCTTGCTAGCCCGTAATTTGTAGAGCATTCTAGAGGGAGTGCACTGCTTCCGATGCAATGCGATGGATATCGCAGAATGCATTTCTATATTCTACTAGCTGTCCCGGCAAACGTTGTTTTGCCTTATAAATGTTGAGGGTGGACTACCCCTAACATTTAGGGGGATGAAAAATAGATGTTGGCCGATTCTCATAGATACCGGATAAGCACAAAAAATTTCATCAAAATCGGTCAAGCCGTTTCGGAGGAGTATGGCAACGAAAACTGTGACACGATAATTTTATATATTAGATAGATATAATTTTAGAGTAGTTGAAACCGGAGTAACAAAAAACTGTTTTAAATATCGGAACATTTTAACCAAATCAAACTGGCATGGTAGTTGAATGCACGAAAGAGAGGTAAGACTAAAAAAAAGAAGCCTGCCGATCTTAGTTGGATTCTCAGTAGGTGCTCCTATTGTGCACCAAATCAACAGCCTGATATTAATGTACATACTCGTATTACCTTGAACAAAAAACTATTAGCTCGGCTAAAAGTTCACGGCTTATCCATAATTATAGTGACTAACGATTCTAAGTCATATTGCGATGGTAATACTGTTGAAAAACATAACGTTGATTAATAATGATAGTATTACGTTTATAGCAGCGGATTGTTGTCATTTGGGCACAAGAAATCACAAGTACAGAATATTTTTCATCCCTTCTATTCCAAAGTATCGCTATATTCCTCTTTATTCGGGAACAAAATAGTATTCTGATAAGAGCTTTTCAAAGGGCGGAAAAGTGAGTGAGTGAGAGGAAACAAGAGATCAGATAAGTACAGAATATATTTCATCCTTTGTATTCAAAAAGTATCGCTTTATTCCTCTTTATTTGGGAGTAAAATAGCTCTTCTGTTAAGAGCTTTTGAAAGGGCGGAAAAGTGATTTGAATTTGGAACATATTATAACCTTCATAGAAAGCGAATGCAAATTGTACTGGCTGGTACGTGTTAGCTGCACAGCGCGCAGCGGCATGGTGACCTGTGTTACTTAAAAAAATGTAATATAGGTAGATTCTATTGCTTGTTGAATTAGCCATTCACGATCAGAATGTCTAATTTGCTTACTTCAGTTTTAATTAGTGAATACTTCAAATCACCCATAAAGTAAATGGATTTGAAGTGAATAGATTAAAATGTGCATTTTTTTCTTGCATTTTACTAAACACTTGAGTGGCAGACAAGCGCAAGGCCCGCCAGATGAAAAGTAGTTAACGTGGCCTATAGACGTTTGCAACACCATTTGCATTGCCTTTTGAAAACATCATGTTTTAAAAGTTATCTATTGATAATTGCATTAGGATTGCTAAAGATTTCTTGTTTTACCACTACGCTGAGACGGACACACACGTAGCCAATCTTAGCACAGTAAATAAAATTTTGACTAAGTTATTGACAGACAAATTACATGTTAATGTTTTTTGCGCGCAATGAACATTCGTGATTATGATTTACGTTTTCTTATGTTAGCACCGACAACGAACACCGAACAAAAAATTGGTGGTAGGTACAGGTATAAAATCAGCTTTAAGTGTAATGTAGTACGTAGCCTTCTAATGGTTTATCTTCTTCTTACAATCTGTGGCGTAGGTTTAATCCCAACGGACCACGGGCATCTGTCCCCTCACGGGGTACGTTTGGAACTTAACATAATTTCATGTCCAAGGGACCCCCTTGCCAAGTACGTGAGGTTCGTTGGGAAAAAGGAGTCCCTACCGTCCCTTAAGCAAGAAATTTTTTTCAGTTCCCAACGACCCCGTGAGGGGACAGGGGTCCGTTGGGAAAAACCTGCATATACGTGGTGGTATGGGTAATGGACTGCTGAGACGAGGTCTCGGGTTCGATCCCAGGTTTACCATGGCACACACCAATGACTGCGATGCTTTTCGAAGTTTTGTGTGTATTTATGGCAGGTTTATAAATGCCCGGTTAATGGCAATAGGCTCGCCACCTATTACAATGGGACCTAAATATAAACTGGCGAAATGTGGGTGCTAGCTCCTCTGCCTACTCCTTCGGGGATATAGGCGTGATATTATAAAAAAAATACATGAATACTACTACCTAACATTGTATTATACATTTTAATAAGCTATAACTAGGTATAATGCTACAAAATATTCATCTCCATGTCCGCGGAGATCGTATCGATCAAGGTTGTTTTAGATGACGCCAACTGATGGTCAACATTAATACCTTTTATGCTGTCACTTCAGCTAATTTTAATATGATTTCCGAACCCTGTTTCATATTTCAAATCAGGTGAGCTTGAAAATATTTAACATCTAAGTGTACTGTAGTAGATGAGTACTTTTTTACAGTTTATTTACAAGATTCTTTCTCGAGTAGTTTTCACTTTGTACAATTGTTTATTAGTTATGTACATAATTGCATTAAATACATAATTACATTAAGTAAATAGCAGTATGCTAGCTTCTATTTATATTATCAAAGTATTGTCAAAGCAATATCTTTTTACAGAGAAACATTTGATGTTGGGAACATAATTGAAACAATACACAGATAAATTCTCAGAACGCTTTAAATCCACAGCCGGCGGCGAATTAGTTCCTATCGTGTAATTTTATCTTAATAATACATAGTTAGCGAGTACTGTTTGTTGTATGTTTAGACGTTTGGGACACAAATTCTATGCACACTTTGTCCCTAAGTGTACTTTCAAATATTTTTTTTCGAAGACGTTACAGGATGGTAGAAGCAAAGATTAGTATTAGCTTATAGGCTGTAAAACCTACAAAAAAAATTGCTATATATAATACCTTACCTTGTATTGTGTTCTTTGCTACGACTAGTCTTAAGGTTCATTTTGTTAGCAGTCAGTCCAGGACTTATCAGGATTCAGGAGGTCAATGATCTATTGACACATGGACCGATGTTGCTTTTGTCTACAGGCTGTTCCAAACTCATTAAACGACCACCAACCGAATTTCAACTAAATGACTATCTAAATGAATATAATATTTGAGTACTCTACCCTCTATATGATTTTACCTACAAAGTGCGATTCACACATAACGCGGGTGCTGGTCAGGCGCGGTTCGTTTTGTCATCCATCGCCGTTTTCGTAATATAGTATTTTTTACTTTATTTTATGAACATCGATGGATGACAAAATGGCCCGAGACCGACCCGCATTCGCGCTATGTGTGCATCGTGCTTTATCTACACGATTTTCAAAATCGGAAACGACGCTGATGTTGTCAAAAATTCAACCGACTCTTAAACATTATCATGCTACTATTGACCTCTTTAAAGGTCAGAATGGTTTCGGATTTATTGAAGTCCTGGCCTGTTATTTTTTTTCTTTTTCATTTTTTACTTGACCTTGCACGAGATCTAAAAACAACACCGTCAATATTAAATTAAGTTAAACAATGGTGGGTAAGTGGGACATGGTATAAATTATTTAATAACATAATTGGTTAATTATATTAATTTAAAATATGGGTTAATCTTTATATTAAAAGATACGACTGTAGGTATGTACTGCATAAAGTACTATTTCTAAAATCATTGACCATAATTCTTTCCCAAATTATAGACTAGTTGTGGGTTCAGTGCCAATTTAGTCATGAAAGATATTTTTTAAATTTATCATAATAAATCTAAATGAAATAATAATTATCCACGCCTGAGAAATACAGATAAAAACCCCATTGTCACGTACTAAGTGCGACTCCATAATCATCTGAAGTAAAACGAAGGTCAATATCAAAACGTCAAATAACAATAGAGTTTTGGTTGTATGTAATAAACAAATGCTCAACTTGCAATAAGTGAATAATTTTCTTCTGTATATTATTTATACTGGTGATTGATGGCACTTTGTGAAACTTATTGTTATACATAATTAATTGATAACACACTTGTACTTCTCCACTGCATACAGTAGAGAAGTACAAGTGTGATATCAATTATGTAGTACCTATTTTCCTGTATTAGTTTATAAGTTTTTTAATAGGAAACGCTTAAATACGTAGTACTATTATTTATTCTGTAGTTAAAAGTATGATTGCATAGCCGATGATCTACGACAACGGCGGACGCATGCAGCAGACGAGGGTCCATATTGACTCACCTAAAGTTCTTTATCCGAAATTGTTCTTCCTAACGATTTGTAAACCGAATGATCACTCCTCCTAAAATTTTTCATCATAAAGTTTTTATTCATACTATTTGTAGTGCTACCGTCGATGTTCATAACACTCATGTTTCCGAAAATTGTTATCAATAAAATCGTTAACATAAAATATTAAAGCTACTACTGTTTTTTATCCTAACGTTTTTATCCCTAAACAGAATCACCATAATATTGTCACTCATACTTAGAAAGAAACATTCATCCAAATGTAATAAAAATATATATCGGTAGAATTATATTTTATTTATAGTTTTAATTTTTTAGGTTATTTGTTGTTACATACTTATTACTATTAATTAGAAAACTGTTTAGAATGATTAAAGGTTGTTTCACTGATTTTTTGGCTTAAATGAATGAAAATCTTAAAATACGTTTGATTTACGGTTATGTTTATGACCTTTTTCGTTTTCAATTCGTTTCTGGCACTTCGCCGGCCGCTACCGCGGCACGCTCGCTTCGCTCGCTCGGCTCGTGCGTTGTGTGGTCACAATTCTAACCTAACCTAAACCAAGAACTATAAAAAAATAATTGAGTGAGTTTTATGTTGTTACGTACTAAATATATAACGTAGATATCAATCAGGTCATTCAACTAATTACGATAAAGTTATCACATTTGTGGTCGAAATTAGCATAGGCTATTCACCGTGCCTATGTAGTGGCCACAGATATTGTGGTAAATACGGTAGCTTCTGCTGATAGAAGTACATACTTAGCAAAATTGCTGCGGTCGCTAACCGCACACACTTATGTATTGCTTACACTTTACCGTTCTGCCCCTTTTCGACTTGCCAATTTCAATTTTAGACAACTGGAAGTCACATTGTAGAGGTCTAGACCAAACTCAGGAATTATTAAGTTCAATGGTCAGTTCTGAAATTTATATATTCGCTAAAATTTTATAATAACTTGGGATAATAGATCGAAGTTTAAGGACTGACTTGACCCTGCCCCAAATAAATTAGGGCATGAGTGTCAGAAACAGTATGATGATGATCGTGATGAAGCAATAATGCGTTTCGGTTCGTCTCGTCTTAATTAAGAACCAAACAAAACGTCGATGTCTGAGGTCATTAAATTTATTTTACTACGCAACGCAACATTAACGTATAACAAACCTGTTTTCATTGGATTACGTAAAATAGTGAATTCAAACCTACATAAATCTTACGAATATATTATAATAGTACACCTAATACACAAGAATATCCGTATAATAGTACAAATATGCTAAAATAAAATGAAATAAGAAAGTCGCATCTGTAGTAAAGTTGATTAACATGAATTCGACTTTAACGACGTAATCCAAGTAGAAAGCATAATAACATAAATGTTTAATGATTTTTTTAAATGAACAAGAAACTAGTAGATGTCCCGGGTTCAAATCTTGGCCATTACACTACCGACGTGAATTCATTCACTACCAGCAAAAGCAATATCAGACAGTTATTATACATATATCGAATTAAAGTCTAAAATGTACCTACTTTAATAAAATAAATATACTTGTTTTACGATTATATATCGAATAATAATATAATATGCACATAACTCGTTTAATGATTTCGAAATAAAGTAAAAAATGTTAAGTACCTACCTATATACAATATTATTAATCTGTACTGAAACAACAATCGGTGACGTCTGTGTTTTAGCGGGATTTTCAAAGAAACAATATTAAAACATAATTTGATTACCAACCTAAAAGGCTATAATATAGTTTTATTTGGGTATTTCCGCGTGGTCCAACTAGATTGTCAAACTGATTTATGGGAATAAAAACTTATTAATGAAGATAAAAACACTTTTTGAAAATTTATCTGCAAAAATTTCGGTTACTATGTCCTCTCCTCGCACTCTTAATTTCATCTTAGGTGGATATACCTTTTTATAAGGAAACACGACAGCATCTTAAAACGTGCGGTATAAAGAATCGCGTGATGTTGTCAGGCCAATCACATGAGCCCGTGGAGTCGGGTGATGCAACATAATTATAACGGTGCACAATATACATACATTTCTGTACATTTGATGTCAAAATAGTTAAACTGATATCGTAAATTTTGCGCTAATATACTGTACCTACTAATTTTGACTCACAGTTTCACCCGCCTTTACTCGTTTCTATTCAGGGGCTCTAGACAAAGTGACATTCTATTGGCGTAAACGCCAGTGGAATCGCTTAGTAAAGTATGAATTGACATAAATCTATAATATGACCACAAAAAATTAATGAAGTTTGAATCCATGTGACTCAAAATATCTGATTTCTTATATTTTTATTATTAAAGTCACCACTGTGTCAAGTAATCCATTGATAGCAAATTTAAAAATGGTTCACTTCGGCGCGATTTCATAAATAGAATGTCACTTCGTCAAAAGCCCCAAGGGTCCTCGACAACTGTCAATCGTTTTGTAGAATGAAAAAGAATAATTGGTCAATGTATGGGATTGAAATTCCTTCACCTTCTCAGACCTGTTATAAATATCATGAGCGTAAAAATACCATGTCAATCCCATACATTGAACATTATATTCTATTATATTCTACAAAACGATTACCAGCGAATTGCCCGCGTGGGTCTAACTTCTTTCTCATATAACTTCAAATTGTGGAGACAGTTTCAGAGTGCTCAAACAAATCTTCAGCTCTATTTATCAGTATGTTATGTAATTTTTATAGATATGATAGATAATTTCTAAAACAAGAAGAGGGACCCCTGAGCAGGATATGGTCTGATTAAAACTGACAGCTTTGAATTAGTACAACAGTCTATAATAAATCCGACAAGTTCAAAGTACTGACAACCATTTGTTTCACAAACTCTTATCCTACCTAACAGTGTGTCTAGTTTAAAATAATTATCCTACGCTACAATAATTTTGGTGATTAAAATTTTACCGTTATTGTGAATATCTCAATGTGAGTTGTGAGCGTTCATTACTGAGGAATCACGAGGATATCCGTTTATAATACTGGTATTTCAAGTTCATATCCATTTGCAGACCATCGCCGGCATGCAATTATGAAAATAACAATGTTATATTAAATGTAATTATGTAATTAACGTTTTATTATGTAATTGAATTTCAAAAGTAAATTTTATTACCTTGCTGGTGATTTTTTTATTGGATAGGATATCCGTCAGGTACGTTAGTAAATGTAATCCGTAATGAAGATGTTTTGATGTTTACTACTCAATGGTTATGGTCGAAAGAATACATTTGTATAATTATTTATTTGTTTGTTACACCGCAATAATTATCCGCATTAACCTAACCTAAAACAAAAGCTAATAAGCTATGTTTACCATGGGTCTTAGTGGCGTTGTGTAAATTGTCCTAGTATATTTAGGTAAGTAATTTAAATTCATTCAAATTTCTGCTAAATCGTTACACTGACGGGCTATTCTGACCAGGGGCTCTAGCCAAAATGCATTCGTTTCGAATATATATTCGTCATCGCTCTGAAAATGTATGGGAGAGACATTTGCTGTCGGAATCGGATCACATGACGGAACGAATGCATTTTGGCTAGAGCCCCAGGGCGTTATAGAACGATATAATTATTGTTTTTGTAAACCTGTACGGCAAAGAGATAGACAAACTTACAGTATTTATAAACTGAAATAACACTGTGAATAATACTACCTACCTTTTAAAATGGGCTCTATATTGTTCATGCATAATGGTTTCACTACCATAGATGTGCAAGACCGTGCGAAGTGGAAGAGAAAAAGCCGGAAAGCGGACCCCGGACTCCGAGGTGAAAGCTCGGATGCGACCGGGACTAACGCTTAGATGATGATGATGATGATGATGATGATTGTGCATGCAAAATGCCCAGACTTTACAAATACAAAAACAACGTTTGTAAAATAATTTGTATTTTTCTTTTTTTTTTGTATTTTGTTTGTACCTATTGTAATTTGTAAAATGATTTCTTTGTTATTTTACGAGAATTGACAGAATTATCAACATGAGAACAAGCAACGATATAGCTATCACTACTATATCGTAACGACAGCAAGGTCATAAAACAAATGTTAATTCAAAGAACTTGTGTAAGGAAAAGCCTAAACAGATAACTGTGGTGTAATCTTATAAGATGTCTAGGAATTGGCTAGTGATAGTCATGCATAACCACAACTAGAAGACCTTGGCACAGAATTAAAAGTTAAAGCTTAAACAGTCAAGATATATTGGTCGTTTCCCTGCTCACATATTCGCTTTTGGGATTCAATGGAATTCATTTTTTGTACAGTTATATTTCTTTTTTATTCTTTACCATAAGAGGCAAATATTCTTCAAATTTTTTCTATGTGGATATGTGCTACCGGCTATAGTTTTAATAGGCAAAAACAACCGGCTATACCTACATTTAATCTGATGCTGATATTGGATGCTAGACACACTACAGAAGAATGAAGTGATGAACAAAGACCCCATAGGCCCATATGTATATGTATGCCTCAGGTATTTGTGACAGGTACGTAAGTAATACCATTGTGTAGCAAATTTTATCACACAATAGTTTTACTAAGTGTAGTACAATTTATTAATTCTAAGTTGATGAGTCTTATAGTTGATTCTTTATTTACATGAGGAACTCTCCACACAAGTTTAAGCAATAGAACCAACTAAAAACATAGGGCGTTCTTTTGTGGGGTGAGGTATCCATGGTAAATAAGTTCCCATTAAAAATTTGAAGACACCCAATACTTCTTAAGGAAAATCTGACAAGAACCTTCTGCTAATGTATCTAAATATACCACCTTATTTTAAACCTAGGTGTAAAGCTAAGTTTTATCACATATTGACAATATGATTTGCAAACACACGTTAACGAAAACTCAATAATAGCTGATTTACGTTCATAATATCCTGTTTATTTATGGAATTAGAAAACTGTTTGGTAAAACCAACGATTACTCAGTATAGACGATATCGATACGTAAGTAACTGCTTGAATTTTGGCATTGACCCTTCTGAGAATAGGTCAAGATTATCGTAATATCGTATAAACAATATTACAATATATAATGGCTTTACACTGTATATATCAAAGGACCGATAGACATTGGAGCAGACGAGTCAGAGTGGAGACCGTGAGAAGTAAACAGAAGACAGGAGGCCCACCAGTCAGATGGACTGACGATTTGAAAAGGATGGCTGGGTGTCTGGATGCGGAAGGCGGAAGATTGGGAGAAATTAGGTCATTGAGAGATGTCTAAAGAAAAGAAGAAGAAGAGAGATGTTTACGTCCAGCGTCACGACACAGCAATAAATTCCATTCATGAGGAAAATATAAGTTTTAAGTTTTTTTGTATAATACCATTGCATCACATCGCCAACCTGCTGTCTCGGAAAGTATCCGTGGGGATTTTGCGCAAGATAAAAAAAAGCCGTTTAGTAGTGCTATACAAGTTATTTAAAGTAAAATCCAAATCAACATCCTACTAGGATATAACATTAGTATACGTTTCCCTCGCGTCAATTATTGTAGTATAGTACCTACGTAGGTAAATGAATGAATGACGCATGCGCGTTGAATTTGAAATATCATAGAACTATACTAATTTATTCAACGTCTTTATATTACGTCATATCATGATACGATAAAGATATCTCACTAGAAAACAACAATATAGGCGTTGTAGTTGAATTTGACTATACTTTTTAGGGTTGCGTACCTCAATTTTTATAGGATCACTTCGTTGTCCGTCTTTCTGTCTGTCGGTCTGTCTTTCTGTCAAGACATTTTTCGTAGTAATGTGTGGCAAAATTATTATCAAGTTGAAATTTCATACCACAAACCCAAGACTTCTTCAAGACACAAGATTCAAGGTCTTGAAACTGTGCAAAAATCATACTTTAAAGTCGACACAATCAAAATATATTGCGGTTAATGTAGTCCGCTTCGCACTTAATCGGCTTTTAGAGAACTTAAGTGGGTACTCTATATGGTGTAAAGGCAAAATACCCTGTCCGTTATAAGAAATTCAGTCGGATCTATTCAAACGGAGAAAAACTAAACACTTAACACTCCGTAGAGTCCGTGGTGTAAATGCATCATCAATCTATACGTCATTCCTTAAAAGGATAACATACATATGACGTTATCTTTGTTAAAAAAACTACCTAGTACACACAGTTAGTAGGAGAGAAAGAAAGATATGCATGTATGTATTTTCAATTAACACATTTTTTTCTCTTTCGAGTCGACGGCGTTAGTTGCCATAGTGGTTTACTAATTTGTTTCACGGCAACGCCGCTACTCACGGAGAGGGCAAGAGCATAGGTTTCGCTTTTCGGGAAGGCTTACTACGTCCCCTCCAATTAATACATTGATTGTTACCAATGTATATTACTAACTTATGACGTGTAGCGTCCTTCATACGTATAATTCTAGTTTCAATTTGTACAAGAACTTCTGCAGTCCACGTACATGTTTTATGTCAAACCGTATGCAAGTTCATTTACTGCATGCACCGGTTTGAAGTATGTATTACAATCTGGTTTGTTACTACTAGGAATTAAATAGAAATGAGCAACTTACTGACACAGTTTTTGTCCATTTATTGTGTGCTGTTCGTAAACATTTTAGGGCAAGCGTAGATATAATTTATTGTGGCCGTAAAAAAACAAGTAAGTAGGTACACAGTTAAGTAGTATGTATAAAGTAGCGAACAAAAAGTTCTAAATAATACTATGTAGGTATATTTACTATCTACATCGTCGAATTTTTCCTATAACTCTTCGATGTAGAGATAATTTTCATGAGAAGGCTTAGAGAGTGTATGATGACAAGAACAGTCCTAAGCAATGTACAGCATTCATATTGATCACTTTTTATGATAATCAAGAGACAAATATCACATTTCCGTCATTTAAAAGACCGTTCTTACATAAAGCAAATGGAAAAAAACTAATTTCGTCCAGCGGCATCCGCCATCTTGCCGATGCTTTTTGAGAGTTGCTGATTGGTTGTTTAGGTACGGCAACTCCAGTTGATAATTCGAGTTTGTTATGAATAAGTCTAAAATATACGGGGAAAAACAATTTCGTAACAAAATATTTACAGATAATATTCGGCGAGATGGAAGGTCAAGGTTCGCGTCTAATAGTAGCAATATGTATACTCATTTATTACTTAAGATGACCTGCCTGTACGTGCGTACGAGTTGTTTAACATTACGAAAACTCTGGTTGTTTTTTGGGAGCGCCTAAGCAAGCCTTTTAATGAAAAAGCTCTTAAAGTAGGTCTGGCGGTGAGTAGGTTCACCAGAGCCATGGAGAATTGACCAGAGCACACTGGAAAGGTTTTGTGTTGTCAGTGGGAATACCGAGAAACCCTACTTTGGCTTCTGCACTGACAGCTCAGAAACTGTCTAAACCTTCACCCCTCCCCCTCCCAACTCTCCTCTACTTACTACTGGGCAGCACAAGTGTGAGGACGCCCTTGCCTTTGGTGTTGCAACCGTCTGTAGGCCACGGTAGACACTTTCCATCAGATGGACCGTGTGCTAGTCTGTCACCTAAATGGTATAAAAAAGCCAGCTATGAACTGACGCCGCGCACTGTACTATAATGGATCTGTACACATTTTTAGCGAAAAAAAAAGAAAGCGAATGTTAATTAGAGGTTGCTAAGTATAATAAAAATAAAATTAGTCACACCAGAGAATATAATATAAAGTAGTCTTTGATCTGTGGGTCACACTGAACACAAGAATGCTGTGCAACAAACATACCGCATATTAGAAGTTAAAGTTCTGTAGCCTTAGCACGAAATACTATCGAATTCGTAATGTAAAGGTATCGACTGAACGGAGCATTGCGATTGGCGGGCTACATGCACACAGGTTCACAAGAGGCAGACTGCCAATCACAATGCTCCGTTCTCACAAAACCTTTACATTACGAATTCGATAGGAGCTCATGCTAGTGCTACTGTAGTCTCTACAAACATAAAGATAGTACGGCAGATTGTAGATACAACATAGTCACACGCACACTACTACACTTAATAACTCTCGTTTTAGATTGATTGTATTGCGATATTATTTTTACTGATGTAGCAAAGAGATTTTCAAGTAAGTACCTAAGCAATTTGATATCTCCAAACCTGTTCCAACTGGCGTTGTAAGTAGTAAGAGTATTACATCAAAATTACCCGAAGAAATATTCTTTTTATGAACTACTTTGGAAGTCATGCGAAATATCGAGAATGCGAACGGCAATTTCACAAAAAGTAAATAACTTTTCCACCAATAATAGTTATTTCGTGCAGCAAATTGTTCCGATTCGTTCTAAAAATGGCAAGAACGAGCACTTCACCATTGATCAAATAGGGAATTAAGGTCAATAAACACGTACACACACTATTGTTATCGATTCAAACTTGAACTGCACTTTGCAGTGTAACAGGTTCAAATTACAATGCTGACGTAGACGTCAGAAAAAAATTGTTCCTAATAGGAAACCCTTATCATTCAATATCCAATATTGAATGTAGAAGTTCTGTACAATCGGCGGCAAAAGTTGTCAGACACAATTTTTTTAGTCCCGACTTAAAATTGGTACGTAATTAGGTAATAACACACTGGGCAAATATATTAATTGGATAATATTCTATTGATGAAAATAGCAGGGGTGAGGAAAGGGAGAGGAGTAGGATGGGAGCTGGGGAAAATGGAAAAAATAAATAGGGAAAATAGGTAAGGAAAATGACGGATTTGGGGAGTGGGAACACGGGGATGAGTGGATGTGGGGAAATGAGGCAAATTGGGTAATAGGGAAAATTGGAAAGTGGGATGAAATCGGGTAAAAAATATAAAGTAGAGAAAGGGAGAAATAGTACAGAGAGGCGAGAAGAGAATCGAGTAATAGAGCGTTTAAATTTACAACACGATAATAGACATTCACGTGGGCGGAGCCGTGGGTAACAGCTAGTATAACATAAACTGGAATACCTATATCAATAAAAATACTTAAGTATTAATATTACTTTGATATTGATGGATGAGACTTTAGTCCAGGTTTTCTTGGGGAGGCACTGTCGGGAGGTCAATATTTAAGCAAACCAAAAGCAGGAGATGGTAAACAGAGCCTGCACTACTGAGCAAGTTCTCAATCGAGAACAATGCTGAGGTAATAATAATGTGAGGACAAGGTTAATATAATATAGGTTAATATAGGTTTTAGCGCTAAGGTGATATCTATCTATACTATTATGTAATTGTAAAAAGTTTGTTTGTCCGCGATGGACGCAAAACTACTGAACGGATTTTGACGCGGCTTTTTTTGTTCGAAGGGGGCAATCAAACAAACGTAAGATTTTAAGTTGGACCCCCAACTTAAAATCTTACGTGTTTGTTTGATTGCAATCGGCTAAGTAGAACCAGAGTTATGATTAGTAATATAGAATTTAAGTTGCACAGATGGCGCTTAGGTCGTGATAACCGATAGCCACACAGGCAGAGCCGCGGGCATAGGCTAGTCTTACCTATATATATATATATATATAAATGAATAGCGCAATATGTTGGGAAGCGCATAACTCGAAGACAGCTGGACCAATTTGAATAATTCTTTTTTTATTTGTTCCTTGAACTCTACGGAAGGATTTTATGGAGCAGCAAGTACAGAATCAGAAGTCCATGCAACGGGAACGGGATCAGAAATACACGCGAGCGGAGCTGCTAGCAACAGCTAGCTATATAATCGAAATGTTTGTTAAGCTAACCCTGTAGCTAACTGTAGCTGAATTCAATTGAGTAGGTATTTATTTTGAATTGCACGAGTTATGTTGTCTTATCATAATCGAAATCTTTCCTCTTCGAATTCGTCAGATAACATCCTTGGCCTACTTTGAACACAATGCTAACTATTTGTAGCCATGTTAATGTAGTCTTATTATACTACTGAAGTAGCAAAGAAACCTAATGGTGAACGGTTAGCGAAGCCCGCGACGCAGCACTATTATTTAGGTATTCTGTGCCCATGAACATCTGTAATACTGGTATTATTTCATTATTTATTATTTTATTTCATATTCATTTCACTGGCTTGATGTCATGTCACTTGCGATTTGCTAACGTATTGAGCACATGTTTAGTGTGAATAATCAATGAAATAACACTAATAAGCTAACAACCTGCAATCAAACTATGCAAATACAAAATTATATCTAATTCTACTCAATTTCCTCGAGATTTTTTGTATAACTAAGTTTTTATATTTTTGCTAAAATAGTCCAAACTAAGATACAAATATTTTTTTTTTTAAATCTTTATTTTCAGGGCTTACCCGTGGTTCACCTATTTTCATATAAAACTACAGTTTGATAACACAAACTTCTCGCCAAACTGTGAAGTTTGATGGCGAGACGCGCTCTGTTTTACACACCTTAATGTTATTAGATTAAGAGATTGTAGGTTTGTATATAACGCTCTGGTTGATATTGTTATACTATGGACATTAGTCATTCTGATATACTAGACATTATGGACGAAATAAGAAGACACTGAACATGTTTGAATACTTGTCATTATGAGACACTAGACATTATGAGACTGGACGTAATAAGACACTAGACTCTTTGGCATACTAGACATTTTAGGAGACTAGACAATGTCAGCGAGAGCGGTATATAATTCTCTTACATACATAATAAACCAAAGTATAAATTAATATACTTATACCAACCAGTTATGCCACATCAAAGACGTCTACGCTACGCAACATTTAAGAAGTTAAAAAACGAACTCATAAACGCAAAGAAAAAAGCGGTGTGTTTATTAACCATACACTTCAGCGAGCTGTATAATATTATAATATATGGTTATACTGTCGGCGTACATCTTAAATAGTTGTAAGTCCCTTCACGGTCACGAGGCCGGAAAGGACAACAGCGTCGTATTTGATTGATAGCGGTACTAGGATTGGCTATGACGTCATTGCTAGAATCCACGTAAATCTAACGACATCATCGACGAAAAAGCATATAAATATAAAGGTAGGCTTCCATTCTTTTCCTTTAGCACAATATGTATATCCATGCCAGAGCTGTCTTAACGAGGGTACGTCCCAGAGGGACCCTGGGCACATAAGATTTTAGAGGCCCCTCTGGAAAGTTTATAGTATTAGATTTATCTTAAGATGATGTGCGAGAAATCGTCTTTCTTTTTTGGGACCCTTTTAGTGCCCAGTGGTAAAGACGGCATTGATCCACGATTTTTTTTCTAATCGGCCTTTTTCCAAAGTCAATGTCTATACGGGACTTGACACCGCGGCCGGTCTCTTACAGGGAGAACACTCTGACCACCTGAACAACTAGACCCGTCTAAAGCATTCGACATTTTATGTCTACCGACAATCCTACGAAATATCAGAAACAATGAATGACTTTTTAAACATTGTTTTTTAATGAATCCGTTCAATTAATTGAATGAAATTTTAAGGCTAAAACACTTTTTAACGCTAACCCTACTTTTTCTATGTTTACCCATTGATAATGTAGGTTACATAATTTATGTTAGGTACTTCCGACAAGGTAACGCAAGCATCTTATATCATACTCTGCACCATCACTTAACCGAATGACAGCTAGTGTTTAAAATTAAACCTCTTTATCATCGAATATGCGGATGTTTATAATTATATTGACTTTCGTCAGATTGATTGATCTATAATTAAAAAAAAACACTTACCAACTAAAGTGTACTTGATCAGGCACGGGTGACAAAGGTTCGTGATAGGCTGCCAGTGTTCATTGTTCACTACATCTGACAGCTCTGCAGACTTTCTTGTGAGGAATAAAGCGAATTCCTTGAATGTCACGTCGTGGCCGTGCTCCAGGGACTCGTTCGAGGGTTTCTCTCGATACGCCTTAATTATACGTCTTCCGACGCGATCCTGGAAGAAGAGGCATGTGAAAATGGGGGTTAAGGTAGAGTGCTTTACTTGCACTATTTAATTAACTTTCTGGGTAAATCAAGTTTCTGGGAATATTTTTACTTTGACTCGACATTGATTTTAATTTTCTGTACAAAACTCTGAGCACTGGTGTCAGTGGTGTCTCATCTGGATGAGAGTAATTGGTAAGCTATTAAACTTGTAGAATACAGGACTGACGGCCAGGGGCTTTACCACCATCTCTTAAAAGTTATATTATTTCAATCTTTCTTTTCTTCCATAGTACGAGTATGAGACGGACTCGAACCATAGTCTTTCATCGATATTTGTGTACTGTATCTTGTAAGATCTAACACATGAAACAAATAAATATATCTCTTACAGTAAGAGATACTGTTTGACGTATTTTAAACTACTACGTATAGCTACTGTGTATCCCGTCGAACGCTGACGCTCCGAATCACTCTATGGAAGCAAAGTAAGATTCAAGTAATATTACTTTTAGGAGGTGGTGGGAAGGCCCCGTGCCTTGGTTAAATGAATATCGAAGACGTTTCTCTTTATCGAACAGGAACTAAGTACTTAGGTATGCACAACTTGTGCTAGAGAAATTGTTTAAAATTCATGTCAATACCTAAATCGCCGTAGATACGAACATTACACGACACGTCATTCTGAGGACGGACGTAAGAAACCATCTAGATTGGATCTTTAAATTGCAAGTATTTTCAAGATAGTTATGACGGTAAAATTGGTAGGTATATCCCGATAAAAAAGACCATTGAATTCTATTCAGTTAGAATTCTATGCTTCGTTCAATAATATAACAAAAGTCATCCAAAAGTAACCACCTATAATATGCTTTACAACTACAAACTACTAATCAAAACTAGTAATATATTGTACCTATATAATTTATTTGCATACATGGAGTTTGGTCCATTCCTATAGACCGTTACAATGAATGACCATAAATTGCTGTAATTATCTATAGAATTTGGCAAACGGTTTTGAGTGGCCGCTGCTGTGAGTTAAGTAATTTTGCATTTTACATGATTTTTGGTAATATACTGGTAGATCATCATCCTCGTCATTAGCCTGCGGTAGTCCACTGTGGACTTGGCCTCTCCCATGACACACCACTTAACCAGTCTTCGGCTGTCCTCCACTCCCCGCCAGCTAACACAGTAAATTTGCCGGTTCGCGGTCTCCACTCAAGGACGCGTCAACCCCAATAGTTGTCGGTCCTGCAGTAAGTATGACCAGCCCCTGCCAATTTAGTTTTGCTAATTCTTTGAGCTATGTCGATGACATAAGTTCTTTGCCAAATTAATTTGTACCGGATTCGATTGCTCAGAGATGTACCGAGCATAGCTTTTTCTAAAGCACACTGAGCGACCTTGAATTGGTGGACCAATCGTAACTGTAAGTGTCCACATCACGCCCACGTATGCAATTACAGGTAGAATAGAAAGCACTAATTATATAAAAGAAATGAACTATTGTCACATTTGAGTAAATGATCTAGTTATAACTGCCAAACAAATATACGATATTGATTAAATTAAAAAGTACAGTAGCTGCAGTAGGCATTCCACAAAAGAACCGGTTCACTTGTGGAATGCATCTGCATTATGTCTAGTTATATTTTGCTGTATCGTCTGCAGTGTATATCTGAAGCTAATGCATGCAATGAGGTCCATGAGTTGATTATATTCAAAATGTGGCTGGCTATCATCTGCCTACAGTCTAGAAAGCCTGTCGAAAATGTATGTAACGAGGTCCATACGTTTATAAAAATGTACCCGGTAATATTCGTACTACTCAAAACTTGTGTGAATAATACTAAGATGATGACTTTTAACCATACTGCACCCACCCATATCTTTGATTTGGGTAGCCAAGAAGTTCAGTACGAGGGGCTTCGCTTCAGAATACAGTTGGCATCACTTGTCGAGCGTATGGCACGAGCAATTTGCCCGAGTGCCTTAGAAGTGCGAGTATTATAAACAGATGTTCAAAAATATTGACACAGACATTATACCACATCAATGAAGTAGGTTCACAAATATTTTATAAGTAGTAATCGTTATTAATGGCCACTGTCAAAAGTCAATCGACTGTGACGACGTATAAATTGATGGTAATTAGAAAAATCAACTACGAGGTCATAAAGTTTTGTGGTTGGCAAATATTGGGCAATGCGTCAACACACTGTCAACAATCACAATATATGCCATGATTAAATAAATCTTTGGAAGTCATGATTTCGTTTGTTTCCTCTTTGCGGCGATCGTTGCCAGCCACATGCACTATCGAGACCCAAATCCTAATATAATAAGCTCTTGCTTTGAGTTCTGATAAGCAATGAGCTGAGCATACTTCAATTACTTTTTGTGCGGTATTAAGTACCTACAGTAGTAGGGTTTTGCTGGGAGGGTATATAGTGACGTTGCCGCATAGCAAGAGCCGAGAGAGAGTAACTATCAATAGTTTATGCACGCTAAATCGCTACGCCATACTGGCATACTTATTTTACCCGAAGCGTGATTTATCCTTTGCGCACATTACCGTTCGAGCACGTACTAATTTTGCCACTAAGAGACGAAAGTAGACAAATACTCTAATAGCATAATTACCCGTGGAAGTTAAAGCCATCTTGAATAAAAAGGGATAAGAAGGTTCTTAGCATGAATGTAGAAGGCTTTAGGATTACAAACAGAAGACAAGATGAATGAATTGCGTGAAAAAGCACTAGGCAATAAGTAGTCTTATCGTCTCGTAAAACTAACTATACTTTTAAGCTTCTCCAATGGAAGATAAGTTTATTTATTGCAATATAGAGTCAAAGGGATGGAAATATAACTGGCAGAAGAGTACCAAAATTATGTCCGTGTCAGATTCCATTTGAGGATATACAGAAATAATAAAAGAAAACAATACTTGCCGAGTTATATTTGAAAGCTTATGCTTATTATGTTTTTTTTTTATCAAGGAGGTTAAACTTTGTTTTGTTTTGCATTCATCACCGACATTGTACCTTGACATTGGCAATGAGGACTTTAACAATGGGTGTGTTATTTTATTTTAAAAAAATGGCATACAGGTTACTTGAAAAAGGACAGAAATCTTGTTCCGGTAATTTGTAAGTGCGGTTTACGACTACGGTAGCCTACCAGTGTTGCACGGGAGCACTAGGCAGTATGAATGAGTATTTTGATTCTTACCTACTTCACTACATAGTAAAACACAGTCGCTTTCTCTGTCCCTATATCCTGATGTCCCTTTATATGCTTAAATCTTTAAAACCACGCAACGGATTTAGATGCGGTTTTTTTTATAGATAGAGTGATTAAAAAGGAAGGTATAAAAACATCATGCTACAACCAACGGATGCGGAGCAGAAATGAAAAATGTTATAAAAACGGGGTGACGCAGACAAAGTTGCGCGGGTCAGCTAGTACATTATAAGTACAGGGGTCTCACCACCACCTCTTTAAAGTAATATTGTTTTAATCTTACTTTACTTTCAGAGCGTGATTCGGACTTGGACCGTTGTCGTCCATCAATATTAGTATCATGTAAGACAATTGTAAATCCTGACAAATTACACAAATAAATGTATCCACTACAGTAAGAGTTATTGTTGGATCCATTTTAACCATACCTTAACCTGGAAATGCTGACGGTCCGAATCGCACTATGAAAATAAAGTAACATTGAACTAACCCTGTAACTTGAGATCGACAATAAAATTCGAGACATCCTGAGCAAATAGTGCTAACTGACATCCCTGAAACAAAATGCTCAGAGGAAGAATAAATTCAAGGCACATTTACAATGAAGGGTATTGTGTAAATGAATATTTTGCATAATACCGGTATCATGGTACACTGGTTCATATGTATATTCATGGCTGCTGTATGTGTGGTATTTACGCCCATAATATTTGTTTACCCAGAACATTTGAAGATAAAATTAATGTAGTATTAAATATGAATAAGGCAGCAACAGAGACCACAGATTACAGTAACTGGAATCGCTTTTACGGTAACTAGATAATCTGTAGTGTAGAATATTTATGTTGAAACTAGCAAACCCGGCGAACTCCGTTTCGCCATGTGAAAAATGATTTTCCCGCTTTTCTGTTGATTTTTTTCCTGAATTTTCTTTCCTATACACCTCACGGAGTCTGAGACCTTTCCAACGAATGCAAAACCGTGGAAATCGGTTCGTGCGTTCTGGAGTTATAGCGTCAGGAAGGAAAACCCGACTTAATTTTATATAGTAGATGTAACAATGACAATGGCAGTTTTAGTTGGCTTTGTATTATTATAAATAATAATAATTGCTATGTATTTTGCACATATTTGCATTGCACATACGACAACATATCTACTCGGGTAAGAAGTCTTTTTACATGAGGGGTGCGGTTTAACATTGTTTTCTATGACAATTACTAATATTTTCCTATTGCTATTGGGGTTGATAACCGTGGCTGAGTTGTCGGTTTACCTCCCGCCCTAA
The DNA here is from genome assembly GCA_963691645.1 of Pelosia muscerda. Classification (NCBI taxonomy): domain Eukaryota; kingdom Metazoa; phylum Arthropoda; class Insecta; order Lepidoptera; family Erebidae; genus Pelosia; species Pelosia muscerda. The sequence continues at coordinate 16,610,320 of OY829100.1, forward strand.
TACATGCGTTTATAATTATTAATTTAGATACTAATAGGTGGTTTAATGTTACTCTAATATGTCCTTCTAAGGTAAATTGGCTTTGCAAGGTACGAACCCTTAACAAGGTCAACTATGAGTTACTTAACTAGTAGGCAAATACTACAAGTAGGCAAATTACATAATTTTAATAGTTATCTAAATGACTTAAAACTATTATTCACCCGATTAGGTATAACCTTTATACAAACCTGCTATCGCCTTAGAAAATCTAATAGCCATTATTACATAGGTAAAGTAATGTTCAGACAATAACGTTTACATCCATCAAAATATTAACAAAAAGGTTGTTATTTTCTATCAACAAAAGAATTTTAATGTCCTTTGGGCATTAGCATGGAGTTTTATTGTTATGAATAAATGCCAGTTCTATACAAAATGCCTAAATAATCAGTCGTATTAGGACTATTACATACTATTAGGGAATCAATTTCTACCAAGGCTGTTTGGAAGAGTTAACTATAATGTAAATTTGCCTTCAAAATGATGAATAATACCCAATGCATGTTTCTAGAAAATGGTACCATTAATCCCTTTTTAACAAATTTCATAGTTAACATGAGGGAACCACCGATAGCAAATTAAGAACGACACAAATCAGTTCAGAGTTTACTTGTGTCGTTCTTATTGGCGTGAGACGGTTCTGACTTGTCCTCTCCACTCCTCGTTCCCCTAAACATGCCATTGATGAAACAATTAGAAACTTCACACTTTCGCACTGATCAGTTTCAATCAGTTGCAATAATAGTTGAAGATTGCATTCATTCACATGCATTTATAGTTATGCCAAGAGATAAAATCTGAGAGATTTCACCTAGCCGCAAAGCATCCAAATTGAATATAGTCATTATAATGGGTCTTAAAACCATGATAGACATTCTCCTGCCTTAGTTTCTTTTCGATAAGTTAATAATTTATTCAGAAAAGAAAAATTTCACCTTTACACTAAATAGATAATAATAATAACAAATGTTATTACTATTCGAATCACCCGCCCCTGATCGTTCCCAGTCTTAAAATACGGTGTGTTCCTAAAACTGTAAAATATAGTTAAAGTATGATGAAAGATCTTGATTACGTGTCATAAAACTAATAAAGACTTTCATTTATCATGCGGTAAAATCACGAACCGGTTGGGGAAGTTATGTCGGACTACAACCGACTGACTAAAACGCAGGCCGTGTTTGGGTATTTAGTTGCCGGGGCGGAGAGATAGTTGTCAACATATCCCTCGAACCTTGGTGTAACGACCCGGGGTCATCTCCACCGAGATAACCTCTTCGGGTGTACCCGTCTATCCCCCGGGTATGCGCCGCAGAAGTGGCCAGCTTCTGCTAGGGTGACAGATCACCTCCAGACCCGCGACCTTCGACATCCGAGTCGCCTCCGCACTGTCTACAGACCTACTGTATAAAAAAACCTTTAACCGTCTGACGGGTTTTCTACTCGGGGTTAACGGATAGTTGCTTTTGTAAAACCCAAGATGAGTTATATCACGAGAAAGAGTATGAGAGCGGATGCCGGGATACAAAGTGTATGGCTTGGATGCATCTGGACCTAACAGTGTGAAGGATAGTAGTTAGTATAATGGAAGTAAATATTTCCTGTCAAATTGATTAGCATAGAAGCTAACCTTAATAAGCATGTAGTTGTGTTATACATTATTATTTTAAAGATCTTGAATCTTGATTATCAGTGCTCATGAGACGTGAAGTAGTGAAAGTCTGAACATAGCACAGTCATAAACTTGTTAGCAACTAAGTTAGTACTGCTACGATATTTCGCATGTCAACTAGATATTTCCCGCATTGGTTTGGTACCGAACTCTTTCAGGAGTTTTTTTGTTATACTGTGATGTGGTACTAGAACCTATGATTTACTTAGGTAGGTAATGTGTTGCAAAAGTGTTGTTGTTTGTTCATAAAAAATGTTCTAAAATTTTATTGACTAACAGTCTAGGTACACGACTTCTTCCGCGTGGACTATAATTTAGGTCTTTTTGTGCGGTAATGCTCTACATTATAAACTATCTGCTGATGAAAATGCACTCAAAATCAATCCAGCGGCTTGGAAGATTAGTCGCAACAAACAGACATAAAACATTAAAAAATATTTTTATAGACTTTAAAAAGGCAGATATTTTCAATTCAGATCATTATGTTATTATTAGATATCTATGCTAATATTAGATATTAGCTTTTGATCGATTTGTTTTTTTTTTGTTGAATATCCCGTTTATCGAAGTTAATTAGGTTACATATCATCACGTTGCTACTTATGGGAGCGGAGCAGTAATCATAAATGTCAAAAATTCAGATTTCCGTACATTATTGAATAATTTATAAAAAGCGACGGAATTTCGAAGTATGCCTCTGTTGAAGTTTGAATATAAATCAGAGCAGGCAGGAATAAATCGTTCATTATAGAGAATAATAATAGGTATATCTATGCATAATAAAATAATAAATAGACTTGAATTTTATATGTTTGTCATGTTTCTAGAGTGCAGTAGTTCTTTCGGATATTTTCATGGCATATTACTTGTCATTTAATAACAGTATATGTCTTATTTTATAATGCGCAAATTCCCCACGGATAATCTGTATGTGCCTGGTGCCTGGAGTACCTTGTTTCTTGATGAATCCAATAAATCACAGCCATTGTAGTTAAAAGTGTGTGGTATCTTACCAAAGACATTCTATAATTCTGTGACTAACATTAAATGGCAGAAAAATATATTGGGATAGGGACGGAAACCCACCACTCACCTCCGGTTTAACAGTTCAATGATAGCAATAGTAAAATATTACTAATTATTTATCATAGAAAGAAATGAGAAATTGCACACCGCAACACAAGTGTAAAGAAAAAAATGCAGGAATGAATCAATATTGTGCTGTGGAAACTTTAGTCCTCTTTTATAATGATACTTGATACTAATACTTATTACCTATACCTATTTATTATAACACCTATAACCTTGGCCATAAAATATAACAGATTTGATCTTCACCTAGAAGGAATGAATATTTTTGTAGTTAATAGTTGGACAAAACTGTAGGTGAAGTATAATACATATATTACCAAATTATACCTTACTATAAATACAAAATTTTAATCTCTATACACCCATTTTAATAAATTGTTTTAAAAACAAGCCTTATTCTTGTACAACATAATAACAATTAGGTATATGAAAGTCAAAGTAATCTCATAAATAACTTTGACTTTGAGTAAGAGGTGAATCACTCTCTTAAATTGTTTAATAATACTTGTTCTGACTCACCTGAAAGTATTTAGCACTTGGAGTTTCTCCCTCCAGCTTATTCCTATATGCTGACAGCAATCTCTCAAATGGATTCCTGACTATGATCATCTTGTGATAGTTCTCTAACATGTAATCTCTCTGTGCCGGGCTCACTGAACTGAGGTTAGGGAACACTCCCGGTGCATGAGCTAAGTTACCCGGGATTGCTAGTACATCTGTGCCGTTCCATTTTCCAGCGAGGATCATTAATACTCTTTTCCAATTTGTGCATGCTACCTATAAGACAAAAAATAAAATATTAGTTAGATAAGTACATACTTATAAATCTAAAAAATTAATATACAGTATTGTAATAAGTATAAAAATATTTATCATATCTTTCAGGTAATTTAAAGAATAAATTATTGAGCAAGTTTTCAGCTAAGCATCCCAATTAATATATCATATTATCTGAGATTTTGAGTAAGTACTTACTATTTTTTTTACTATGTAGTAATTAAGTACTACAATATGATAGTTGTGAAAAAAAACAAGAATTTAATAGAACTATTTAGTGGAAACTTTTAAAAGTGAGGATTAGGCAATAATGACTGGTTTAAATATTTAACCAAATCATTACATACGTAAACTTTAGACACATAACTGACAATGGCACTTAAAGTGGATATTAAGTAATCACTAAGAAAACTTTTCGGTAATAATCCGGTTTACCTTGAAAACAAAAACTCACCTTCGGCACGTAGCAGTATAGCAGCTTGCGATCCTCGTCTATCAATATGTGTTCTAACCGATTTCTAGGCAACTGATTTAGTCCAAGCCTAGGAGGAAACCTCCTACAAGTATCTTGGATCAATTCTTGCCTCGCCAAGTTCAAGGACTGGGTCAACTCCAATGAATGTTCACTAACTTCGTTATTAAACACGTCTCCACTCACTAACCATAAGTTTAAAATCAACACTAATTTCAACCTCAAGACACTCATTTTCCACATTTCACATCACAACAAAATTAACTTTCTTTTGAAAATCTGTAACCTAAGTTTTTAATGTAGGACACGCGATTATACGCATCGCTTTATTAGCATGTAGCTGAGGATAGGATACTAAGTGAAAATCTCATTTACTTTCAGTAATTATAGCAATGTTCATTGTACCAATTTTATGTAAAATGTGTTTGTTTCGAAGTTAATTACGACATACTCAGATCGCAGCGCACGATCAACCATTCGCACGACAACAGAAACACTGATTGACTGAATGAAAATAAACGACTGAGACTGACCGAACTGAACTAATGAACGAATAGAACCAAGTTGGAAGATTGTGATGGAACTAATGCAGCTTAGGGTGAGGTTTCACTACACGAATAATAAAATTTGACTTTGACCAATTTGATGTTGAATAAAATTGAGTACAGTTTTGCTGTTTTCTTCGGTACAATGAAGTGACCCAAAATAAAACTTAGTAGTTATATTTATGGCGAGCCCTTATGGCGAACCCTAGACCAGAAATTTAGTATAAAAATTGTTATAGAAAAAGAGGGTTATAACTGGTTCTCAAGACACTTGCCAGTAACAGGAAATTGCTGAAAACTCTGGAATGGTTTGCATCTCCTTATGATATTTATTGTCCACTTTATTTGAAAACACGTTCCTAATTGAAAGGTTGCTAAGTCTATAAGTGCAACTTATTTTGAAACGTTTTTCGGTGATGTCAAGAATTTTAAAACCCAGATTTTAAGAATATCATTAACTAGTATGTATTAGAATAGGTAGGTAGACGTAGATACTTAATTAGTAGAAAAAAATCTTGTATTTCGCACAATTTTAATACGTACCTATAGTAAATATATTGTAGATAGAAATATACCAAATTAATAAATGAGCCACAAATATTCGTACCTACTTACCGAGGTATATAAGTAAAGTAACTATTTATCACACATATGCAGTGAAATTATTGTAGGTATTTTATAATAATGACAGAAAAATATATACTTTAAACCTAATTTGATGTCGTTAATGCGATTCGATTATATCATTTAAAGTCATCTAATGATATTTTTCAGTATTTCACTTTGCCTGTTACAATATTTTACTTTTTTACCATTAAGTTATTACTACTAAGTACGTAAATATTAGTTCAATGTTATTTACGTAAGTACATAATACAGTTAATAACTTCCAAATCATAATTAAATTCTTCTTCTAGCTTTTAAGTCGCAAGTTTTTCTGGTATATTGCTCTGAAAGAAATGAAGAAATCCTAATAAATTCATAGATGGCTAGGTAAAACAAAATAAAATAAAATAGCAACAATGCAAATACCAAATAGCAAGTAACACTGAAATACCTTTTTCAATACCCACCCTGAGATGTTGAATGTAATATACTTGGTGATATTGACGAATCAATGCAAATGCTTCTTCAGCTACTGGTAATTGATGATGTTGCCATGCTAGAACTGCCAGACAAGCCCACAGCGTTTCGTCTTCCACTGTGCGACAAAGCTGCAATATGCAAAACATCAAATGAAGAGTTACAATTTCTGCCAATACTTTTTGTTATGGTCAACCAATGACACATCTCATAAATTTAGACCAAAATTTAGGACAGGTATAAGTACTTTACTAGTGGAATGTTATACTGGGTGGCGCAAAAGTAAAGACCCTATTTGGTTCGGCTATAACATTTTTTCTAAATTAAAAAACTAGATTTAGGTTTTTTTAAATGTACACTGACGGACTCATAAACTGCATCAAAGTAATAGACGACTTTGAAATAAATATTTTAACCAAGTATGCATACTTTCTATACAGATTTAAATTGAAACCTCTAGATTGGTTCGTGAACTTTAAAACAGCGTAGGGTCATATCTTTAAGTTTAAGTTTATGTACTGGAAAGGACCTTAAGACTTTTTTTGAAGAAAAAACAGAAATTTAAGAAAAATTGGTTTAATTAAAAAATTGGTTTTAACAATAGACACAAACTTTATGCAAGGGTTTATTTGTGTTTTAATAAGGTGTATTACCCCCACGTGCCCTTATTACGGATTCTAATCGGTTCCGCATAGATTTTATAAGGGTTTTTAAAAGATCTTGCGGAATATTGTCCCATTCTTCTGAAAGTGCTGTTCTTAGTGCTGCCACTGTCGTGGGCGAAGGGTTTCTCGCATATACAGCTCTTTTTAAATTGTCCCAAACATGCTCGATGGGATTAAGATCCGGGCTGCGTGCTGGCCAATTCATTGTACGTAACCCAACCTCTTCGCAATAATGTTGAACTTGTGCAGCTGCATGCGGCCGGGCATTATCCTGCATTAAAGTAAAATTTTCGCCTATGAATCCCATGTAAGGCACCACGTGATCTTCTAATATCTCTGTTATGTAGCGATGTGCTGTCAAACCCCCTCTATTACCGTTTTGACGGACCATGTCTATGAACACAAGTTCTGTTCGCCCGTTCATCGATATGCCACCCCAGACCATACATGAACCGCCTCCAAAAGGAACACGCTCCTCAATGCAACTTTGAGCATATCGCTCCCCACTTCGACGATAGACTCTTCTGCGACCATCTGCACCATATAAACATGTCCTACACTCGTCCGTGAACAATACAGAGGCCCACTGCTCTTCTGTCCAATTCAGGTGATGACGCGCAAATCTTAAGCGAGCTTGTCTGTGAGCTGTAGACAACTTTGGACCATTTGCTGGTCTAAAAGGGGTGATATCCGCTTCCTTTAACCTTCTTCTTATTGTTCGTGCACACACGTTTACTCCACGCACTTCATTAAGCTCGGTTTTGATGTTAACTGACGTGAGGAAACGATTTCGCAGGGAAGTTATAACAATAAATCGGTCATCACGACCTGTGGTTGCTCGAGTTCTGCCTGTACCACGTCTCCTCCTGTAAGAACCTGTCTCTACAAACCTTCTGTATATTCTAGAAACCGTAGACTGGTTTAAATTTAAATTTCTACCAATCGTTCGTTGATCCAAGCCCTCCCGCACCAATGCTACAATTTGTGCCGCTTGTTCGGACGAAGTATCCATATTATGGTTCAAAAACTCTCGATGTGTTAAAAAGCTAACCCAACAATTATGCTGGTAACAATAATTCAATTGACAAAACAAAAAAAATCAATGAGAATCAATTTAAAACTTTGCTATAAATAACACGCAAATCTGATACTACAAGTAAATTTTCTTTTCCCGGCTATATTCATTTGTTTTACTGCAGTTCTATTTTTAAATTTAATTTTTTTTTAAGATTAAGAGCCAGTCTTTCCATATTTATATAATTTAATCTAAAAAGTTTGCATACTTATTATAAAAAATCCTTTTAGAGTAAACCTGAACTTTGATGCAGTTTATGAGTCCGTCAGTGTATATTTGTACCATTAAATTTCGTACCATTAGGATTTAAAGATGATGTCTTTTAAATGGTGACCTCCAGAGTTGATACACATTTGAGCCCTATTTATGACATTTTGCATAACTTGCCGTAACACTTCCTGCGATATGTTCGTTATTTCTTGACGAATGTTTTCTTTTAGAGCTGCGAGAGTCTGTGGCTTGTTCACATACACCCGAGATTTCAAAAAACCCCAAAGAAAGAAGTCTGGACTGGTCAGATCGGGTGATCTTGCAGGCCAAGGCAAATCGCCAAAACGAGAGATAACTCGGCCTGGAAAAGCGTCCCCGAAAGACGAGCTCGGTGGTCAGCAGGCAGCAGCTGATGAGTCATTTGAGTTTAATACGGGAACATCTTTAAGTCTTTCACCAAAATACGCTGCAGGGTCCGTCTGGAAATGCCCAATTGCGTGGCACGTCGCCTCGTTGATGTTTCTGGACACTCTTCCACATCTTCGCGCACAGCATCGATATTTTCAGCTGAACGGCCTGTTCTTGGTCTCCCAGACTTAGGTCTATCCAATGTTGAGCCAGTTGCTTCAAGGCATGTGGCAAAGCGTCGAATTGTGCGACTAATCGGTGCCGGACGGTGGGGAAATCGTCGACGAAATTCAGATGAATTATTCCGTAAGAACATTGACACAATTATTCCACGTTCTTGGGGAGTAAAACGGTCCATGTTTATTTTCAGTGTATTTTACATTAGTTCACTACACAATTTTCAACAACAGAATGACAGAAAATGTCATATAAAAAAAATAAAGGTATTTTCTTTAGTGCCACTACTTTTGCGCCACCCTGTATAATAAAAGTACCTGAAGAGCCGCTTGCCACATATTAGCAGCTACATGTTTCAGCAATTTCTCAGGAAAGGCAGCGATAGATAGATGTAGTATCGAGCCATTACCTCGACAGACACGTGCTACACCATCCTCGATTGCCAAAACGGTTGGATTTCTACCCAAGTCTCTGAAAGTATACACCGAAATATTATGATTGTGACTAAGTGGTAATCGAGTAGGTTATTACATTGTAAGGTCAAGCAAAACGAGCCAGGACAGTCTAAAATAAGAATAACCATTAACACTGAGACACCAGACATCAATCCAAAAGAACAATTTAAGCTATTGTTTAACGAACTCTCCGAAGCTCCAAGTACTTACAGCTGGATATCTAAAAATCAATGCTATTATAATATTTGCACATATTTATTGGTTTTAGTAATTACCCAGATCACTTTAAAGTACTACGCTTAAATATAAAATAGTAACTCACGCCACATCTTTACTGACTGTGGTCAGCGCCAGCCAGTCGGGTTGCATAGCGGCCCTTGGACAACACCACGCTACCACTGAATTAGCTCGTAACCCCACGAGTAGCTCTGTCTCATTGCTCCAAACTATGCTCAAAATTTGTGAACCTGGTGGGATATTCATCAAAATATGACATTAGACTAGGTAACTCATAACTATTTTAATGGGTACACAATTATTTTGGACAGTATTAATAAATTAATCTCACCTAATTTAATAAATTTCGGTTTAGTATCCTTCACAGTGACAACGTACAGATCTCTATTATAGTCCAGCAAAGCCAATTGCCTTTCATTAATAAGTCCTGTTTGACTTAGCGCAATACTGGAAACTGTCATCTTATGTGTTAATTTGGTAACTGTATTATCAGCAGAACTTCGAACGATAAGGCCAGTGGGGAGATCGAAAACGTGAATCACTAAAAAAATTCACACAATTAGATTTATTTCTTTTTTATGAATGTTTTATTTTTAAGAGATTTGAAATTAATTTTCATTAGGTCTACAGGTATTTTTTTATCGGGCGCAAATTCATTACGAACACCAACTCCGCCAAAATAGTAATAAAAAAAGTCTATAGGTTGTACATTGAAATGCCGAATATAATATAGATTGTCAATATTAAGTTCTATCACATACACTTTCGATCACCCTGATCTATGGCAGCTAAAGCATCTGGACCCAATGAAACGGCAGCTCGACCTAAGGACTCAGGTCTAGCACCCCACCGAGGACTTGCAAGTAGGCGGCCCATGTAGCTGTATACTGAGAGACCAGCTCTTTCAACTATACAAAGACATCTGCAATAGCAAAAACATGTAGAGAATAATCATAATTATCTAAAACTTGAGAATAACTGTCACTGTTATGAAAATGTGTAGATAAGAAAATTTCAATAAGATCATGAGATGCCGTGATTATATTCATACCTATACGATTCATCAATCTGATTCTGAGAGAGATACAAGTTCACTATACAAAATTTCAACTGACCCATTACTTTCTTCAGGAAGGTATTAGAAAAGTGGAAAAAACCATACAATAATATTTAAAATGTTAGAAAATTACCTTTCTGCCAATAATATCATGCTTATAGTTCCTTCCTTTAAATCGAACGTTACAGGCGTATTCCATGACGTCAGCTTATGAATAAAGCATTGCTTCACTGTAGCTATCACTAAATGATTGAACCCCAGAGCTATTTGTATGACCCTGTCTGGATAGTCCAGTTGATCGCTCTGATCAGATATAACATCTTTTATGGCAATCATTTTACGACCTATTTGATTGCAAGAGTAGTTTTTCCAAGTATATTCCCTGTTAACAATAAATAGTTTGATAATGATCATTATTGAGTTTCTAGCACATGAAATGTTAATTTGCTCAAAAATAAAATATTACCGATCAATAATATGTGCAAAGAGAACGTGCCCATTGGCGCATGCTGCTGCTAATTGAGTGCCATCTGAAGACCACGCTACGTTGTAAATGCTTCCCGTTGAAGGTCGATCTAGACAATGAGACCACTAAAAGAAAAACATTTACTTATTTATCTTTATATAAATAATGATCGAAACACACGGTACAGTATAGTCAATAATATTGTTTTATTCATACTTCGTGAATCTTAAAAAAACAGTACCAGTGACATTTAACTATGCTTATGGTTCGGTTTCGTGGCTATGCCTTGGAATACTTACAACAAGAGTTTTGAATTGAATCTTGTATTTGCTAGCGTATCTAACATCATTTTCTGGATTTCATACTTTGAAATTTGAAGAACACTTACCCCGTTAGAGTTGCATAGTCGTATAAGGTTGTAGCTACCTACAACGAACATGTCTCCAGCCGGTGACCAACTGACACTGGTGATAGGTTGATCATGTTTAACACTGACTGATATTTGTTGACCAAAAGTATCCCAAATCTAATAACAATATCAAAATAAACTACAAACTTTATCATGAACTTGAATTTTACCAGAAATAGAAATGATTGAAAGCAAGTCAAATATGGTATTTGAATTCATCAACAATTTGAAACTTTGGAAAGTACGAAATAAATATACATTTACTTCATTGTTTTATGGTGGAAAGCTATAAGTCAGAATATTAATGTAATAAAAGCTCTAATATACCTTCGAAAATCCGTCCTCAGAGCCGGAAAGTATCAAATTGTTATTGGCATTCCAAGCTATAGATAAAATAAGGCCTTCATGTGCCTTCCACTGTAAAAATATATTTCATATTAAGCCAACTAGTTAATAATATTGCAGTTACAATGCTGATAAAATACTTGGCAATGTCAATGAAATATGTTTGGAATTTGGTCCCAGAGTCTTAATTGCACCTGAGACTTTTCGCAATAGCGGAACAGTCGAAATACGATATTTTTCATAAAGTGACCTAAATCTGATTTTGTGTAAGAAGGACTATAACTTACTTTCGTAATTTTATTGCTCGAATTAAGATGTTTTATGACCAAAAAGTTCCCTTTAGTGTGTAAAATAGCACCACTCTCTGGACTCCACACGGCATTAAAACATGGCACATCCGACTGGACGATGGTAGAACGGAGGAGCCCATTCCGCGACCAGACTTTAACAAAACCATCCTCTCCGGCTACAAATGACAAATAGTTCATTTAACAATTCTTGAAAACATGTAATTGACTTTAACAAATCCATAGGACCAAACCTTAATCACATTATTAAAAAAAAAATTGTTGAACTAATTTTTTATATTGTTCGGGTAAATATTCAATTTAGACATTGTATACCTAAGTTACTTTAGTAAGTAGGAATACAGTACGTTACCTGTTAAAAGTCCAGCTCCATCAGGGCTCCACTGAGCCGCTAAACAAGCACCTTGATGGGCATTAACTGTTTTTTCTATGCGACCGTTATGATTTACAATGTGGAACCTAATAAAAATAACAGTAAAAATAATATTAAGTATACTTAACAGTATTACTAAGTACAAAAATAACGTTATCGATGCACATCACTAACTTGCCATCCGCCGTTGAGATTAAGATTACATCGTGTTGGTGTTTATTACCGCCAATATTAATTTTCGGGAATAAATGCATTCCAGTGGGATAGAAATCATCTGGGAACACTGTGACTACTATACATTCACTATTCACAAGGTTCCATTTTAAAAGCTTATGATCGTCCCTGAAAGCGATGGTAAAGCCTCATTTAATTTGTTACAAATAATTAAGAAACCAAGCAAGCGTAATAGTCGCGCACAACTGCTAATTGAACAATAAAATAACCCTTTTTTCCGTGCGTAACACCCCACAGGAGCCGGTGAAAGTGGTTAAGTATGTCGGACTCGAACCGACTCAAATGCCCGCCATCTTCGGGTCATCGTGGTTGCCGGAGGTGAGATACTTAGTAGGTAACAATATCCGTCGCACCCCGACCGACCAAGGGCCATCTCTAATTTGGAGGTGAGAACCACGGTGTCTCCATCTAGCTCCCGGTTATGGAGAGACGTGTGTCGCACGCCGCCGCCGAGACCTGCTTCTGCTAGTGTGACATGGATCACGGAGGTCATTCTGACCAGACCTCTGACGCCCCTGTCACCTCCGCTAATTGCGGGCTGTGCGGGCCAAGGGTCTCCTCCGGTCCCGGCCCGCCGACCGTGGTCACCTTTACGAGCATTACACGCATTTATTTTATCAGCCTTCATAATCTTATAGTTTATTGATTAACGATACATTAACTTACCCACATGAAAACACATCTTCTGTATTGTTCCAATTAACACAAATGACAACTCCTACGTGTTTTGGTTCTTTCAAAGTTGATATTTTTAATTTCATTGTCTTGTAGTTCCCTTAACTCGTGTTTGTTGATACTTTTATTATTTTATGGTTGACATGGCAACAGAAGAGTTGAAATTTCGCGCCATGACTGTGTTGCATTATTAAAAAATATTTGCACATGTTTGTTAGGTATAAAAATAATAATGAGTAAATTTTTTCATATCATTTCATATTTTATGCGTTATGGTATATAGTTATATCATCAAATTCATATTTACCTCTAATATATGCTCTAATAATATTAACATAATAAATGTGATAAATAATAAAATAAGTTACTTACAATTTTAGAACGACGCATGTTTTGAAATGTCAAAATCGTACAAGGCGTAATTTGTCAAATTCTCACATGTTCACTCAGTCACTCACAGTTCACAACTTGTTAATTTGCAAGTGTAACTTTCGTGGTGTTTTCTCATTGTTTGATATTAATTTACTGAAGAGTTCTTAATAAAAGTAATAATGTCTGACGTGCCAGATCTTAGCAGTGATGATGAGCATTTTGAGGAAGAAGAATGGCAAGAAATGGAAAACAGCAACACAATGGTAACATGCTTATTTTGTTCCAACACTTTATCAAATATAGAAGAAGGATTTACGCACTGTGAGAGCGTACATAATTTTGATATGAATAAATTAAAAGGAAAATTCAACATGGACTGTTACTCTTATATAAAAATGATAAACTACATTAAAACTCATAAACCCGCACCAGAGGTTATAATAAACAGTGTAAATGCGCCTTGGGAAGATGAGAAGTACTTAAAGCCCGTAGACGATGACGAATGGTTAATGTATGACTTCGAGTCGCTGCCAGATAAACCAAATTCACCTAAAACATACCATGCCAATGTCGAAAATGGTTTAGTTACACTTTCCCAGGCTCATTTTATCGAGCTTCAAAGAACTATCCAAACATTGACTCAACAACTAAATGAAAATCAAAATCGACTACAAATGGCACAGGAGGACATAAAAACAATGCAACAATCTATGAAATCTATGGTTGATGGTGGTGTCTCAAATAGTAATAATGATTCTGTGATTGTAAATTGTGTATCAAGTGTTCCTTTAGAGAGTGATGAAGGATACTTCAGTAGCTACGCACACTTTGGTATCCATTACGATATGTTGTCAGACAAGGTACGGACAGAAACTTATAGAGATGCAATACTCAATAACAAGGAAACAATGAAAGATAAAGTTGTCTTGGATCTTGGTTGTGGCACAGGAATTTTATCAATGTTTTCCGCAACAGCAGGAGCTAAAACGGTTTACGCTTTAGACCAGTCTGAAATCATCTATCATGCTATGGACATTATTAGAGAAAATAATTTAGATAGTGTTATAAAAACAGTCAAAGGTCGACTAGAAGATACAAAATTAAATGAAAAAGTTGATATTATCGTTTCTGAATGGATGGGATACTTTCTGCTGTTTGAAGGAATGTTAGATAGTGTTATTTATGCTAGAAAGCACTGCCTCAACCCTGGTGGTCTTTTATTACCCAATAGGTGTAATATAAGTCTTGTGGCCAACGGGGACGTAGATACTCACAAACGTTTAATTGAGTTCTGGTCAGATGTCTATGGGTACAAAATGAATTGCATGAAGTCTGAAGTAGTAAGAGAAGCAAGTATAGATGTAGTTGCATCTAAAAACATACTATCAGGGCCTTATGTTATAAAAGAAATAGACATTAATACTTGTAATATTGACATAATGGACTTTACATCTGAATTTAAACTTCCCGTTGCCAAAGACGGTGTGTTGACATCTCTTGTAGGTTATTTTGATACCTTTTTTGATCTGCCTAAGCCCATTGAGTTTTCTACTGGGCCTCATAGCACACCTACTCATTGGAAGCAAACCGTTTTTTACTTTAGAGATTGTAAAGAGGTTAAAGAGGGTGACGTAATTGAAGGTACTATCATTTGCAAACGTCAGAAAACAGATGTCAGATCATTAGCTGTACAAATAAATATATTTGGTAAAACTCATAAATATATTCTTAGTTAGTGTGATTTTAAAAGATCTTTTGAAGCAATATATTTGTTTGAATTGTAAATATTATGTATACGTTATTACCCAATGTTGCAATTGAATTGCACAGTGTATGATTGATGCATGACCTTATAAATACCATTACTATTAAGTCTCTATTTTTTATTTAATGGTGTTGAAAGTGTAAATGTTACTATTGTGGTATTGTATATACATAAATATGACTAGTATATATTTAATTGTAAGGTCTTGATGATACCAGTTATAGGTAATTGTCATGTTGCAATGCAATCAATGCAAATGTTATCTGTTGTATGTCGAATATGGCTTTCTGTACCCAATAATCAATCAATCAACTCATTGCAGTCCACAGCTAGACAGACCTCTCCCAATATTGGACTGCTACTGTATCCATGCTGGCCATACAGCTTGGTATGACTTTTTATGTCGAGTCTGCCTTCTCTGTGATATTGTCTGCATATTATTTCTATTTATCACCTCTTCAACAGCATGCAGATGAGGTGGGGTGGTGGGTGATATTATTTCTATTGAGTTGCCGTTATGGTACACAAGCGGTCCATCCGTTACACCTGATTAGGGTGTGCAACCCCAGTCCTCACTAGCATCCCTCACTCGCATCACAGTGATAGCCCTCGGGGGTTGGCTCATTCTGGATCCAATGCAAGTAATCTCCGAAGTACACAAGCAGTAGCTTACGATTATAGGGCATTCAATAAAATACTGTAATTAATGTTTGTTTGGTACAGAAAGTGAATATGGTATAATTATGGACATTCTTGTTATCTATAGATTATACAATGTTCAGTAGTTAAAATTAATAATGTCAATATATAACTAAGAGATAGATTTTAAATGTCAGGATAGATTTTTAAGGACATTGTTTTAAAACAGTATTAAATTTAAGAAACTGAGATACCTAATCAGTTAGATATTGTGTTCAACAATAAAATTGTAATAGTTTTAGAAATATTTTTACATTATATGTGACAGTATGACCGCTTCCATCCGGTAGGCCGTGTGCTTGTCTGCCACCTAAGTAGTATAAAAAGTGAAAGAATATGTAGAAATACGTTTGTGCCTTATTTGTGATGTAAAACATAATTACACAAATCTGTTAACCGCGGCTCAGTGTGGATGTTGAATATCGATCATATAGCCTACCTCTGCACCAAATTACATCTAAATCGGTTCAGGTGTTTAGGTGTGTAAGCGAACAGACGGATAGACTTCGCATTTATAATATTAGTATGAATGTTATTGTATAAATTCGAAGAACAACACTAATTAAATGTTTTGTTTGCAAATGGTGACTCTGTAAGAATCTATTAGAACCTAGTTTTTATTTCTTAGTTATATAAGAACATGCTTTCAGCCAGACTTCTTTTAGATGTTAAAATATTAAGATAATTAAAGTAATTATATTAAAAGAAACATATCTTTTTATTAGTTCATCCCTATAGAAATCCAAAAAACTATAGTTAATGCTGAGCGGCCTTTTGCGAGCAAGTACTTAATGCTTAAAATACAGCGAAGTGGGTCCGGAGAAGACTCCTATTGCAGTAGGTACTATTTTTGACCCGAGCCATGCATCTGAGGCTGAGTCTGTCTGATGTTAAACAGCTCTATCCCTTAATCACCTTGTACGACATCGCATAAGAAAAGTTGGGATGGCCCAAATTCTACTCTGCCGGGAACCACGCGGCGGTAATCTACCTACTATATAAAAATAAGTCAGGTTTTCCTTCCTGACGCTATAACTCCAGAACGCACTAACCGATTTCCACGGTTTTGCATTCGTTGGAAAGGTCTCGGGCTCCGTGAGGTTTATAGCAAAGAAAATTCAAGAAAAATTTCAACAGATAAGCGGGAAAGCCGTCTGGTGGCGAAACGGAGTTCACCGGGTTTGCTAGTTGGTAATAAATAAAACTAGTAAGGTATTTTTATTACATATGAATTTTAGACAAATATTTTGTTATAAGTAATATATTGTAAAATTAATATAATATTGTAGGTGCTTATTGGATATTTAAAATTGTTCAAGTAGGTACTTAAAAACAAGTAGGTAAGTAACACAAGTAACAAGTTGACAGAGGGGTTACTTAAAATATGAAATGCGATGTGCAGCTTCGATGTGAATTCTCAACTTGTAAGTCTCTATTTTTTTTTTGTGTGACGTGTGTGATGACGCAATAGGTAGATACATACGGGTTGCTCTTAGTAAGTTATCCTAGATCAAATCCAACTATGTTATCTAAATTGTAATCAAACATTTTATAATCACGTTCATACAGCATATAAAGCTCTCTAATGAGCGGTAGGTCCAACTGCGCGAAGTATTCGTGGAGTTTCTCCCCAGTGCTGGAGGCTCGAGTCAGATGTGGTAATTGAATGTGCGTAACATTAATGGTTCTTAATGCTAGCTGGGCATCGTCATGCAAGGTCTCGTATTTACCTGAAATTTGTACAGCTTTGATTAAGTAGGATTCTATTTTATACCTTTTTTATGTGGCAATCCCCACGGATACTATTCCTCGCTGCCACCAGGACGGTTATTTCTAACTCAGGTCGATTACTAAATCCGCAATTCCGTTCCGGGGTACTGGGGTGTAAGGTACCTATGCCTCATATTTCCCTAGCACCCCGGCTGACCTTGACGGATGTGGAAACCACGGTGTCTCCAGTGACCCCGAAAATGGTAGGTATTATAATATTAATTTCTATCTCATCATTGTAATGATTGATCATTCTCTTCTTATTTCGTTGCTGGTGAAAAGACAGTTTAACTTTTTTCCTGAGATTTCCTGAGTTTCATAATCTACCTACATGGTGTTCATGTGGGTCATTAAGGTTGATGCTGAATACTACGATTCTATCTACATTCTATAAAAATATATAATAAGGAGATAAAATAAAAAAAATAAAGAGATAATAATCTCTTTGTGTGAATCACAACAATCACCTAGGTACATAAGAATACGAAAAATCAATTTAGAACAATAAAAAAGTTTTCCTGATTGTTAACATAGTTACACATTAGCGATATCTTGATTGTGTAGTTAATAGTGCAGTTTAGAAACAACCATAAACTAATCTCTTATTCAATCACGGAACTGCTTCAACAACAAACAAATATAAAGCACTTACCAACTAACGTGTAATTGATAAGGCATGGATGACACAGTTCTGTTATGGGCCTCCAGTGTTCGTTGTTCACCATGGGGAAGAGGTCCTTAGACTTGGTTGTCACGAAGAGAACAAACTCTTTGAATGTCACATCGTTGCCGTACAGTAAGGATTCCTCTGTTGCGTTTTCACGGAAATTTTTGATTATAAATCTGCCTGCTCGTTCCTGTAAACCGAAAAGTATCATCATCACAGCGTTAGCACATACAAAACTTCAACCTCAGACTTTTAGTCCGCTCCCATAGAAAAAGATGAGCCATATGATAAGAGGATCTGACATTAGCATAATATTGGTCATTGAACATACCATTGTTTGCTATGTTTGCTTCTTACTTCTGAAAATGGGCCATCTCTAATGCTCTTCTACATGATCCAATTCATCCATTGGATATGCTGTACTTACCTATTTATCCCGTCAGCAAGTCAGCAAGGTTGGTTATGTCGGACTCAAACCGACGAAAACCACACGGCCATCTCGAGCCATCAGTTGACAAGGGTGAGGTAGCCTCTGGTATATCCCTTACGACCCGGTTGACCCAGGTCCATCGGAGGCCCTCTCGGGTATGGGACTAGCGCGTCCAAATCTGTCGCTTGATAAGGAAGAGCACGCTTCGCCATCGCGGCCTATTCCTGCTAGGACGCCAAGTTATGCTTACCTGAAAATATTTTGCACTAGCAGTTGTCCCTTCAAATTTATTTCTGTAAGCTGACAGTAATCTTTCAAATGGATTCCTTACTATGATCATCTTTTGATAATTAGCTAACATATAATCTCTTTCGGTTCGGTTTACGTCGCTGAACTCTCTGAATACTCCAGCTGCTTGTGCCAAATGGCCTGGTATGGCCAATACATCTGTGCCATTCCACTTCCCAGCCAAGATCATCAGGAGTCTTTTCCAGTTTGTGCAAGCTACCTGGATTTAGAAAAGAAGTGAGTTTTGAGAACATAAAAGAAAAACATTAATCCATCTTTAAAAGCTAATAAAAAACGCACTAAAAATAACTGAATTTATAGATTTTCTGATGTTTTTTTGCTACGAATCATGCGGCAGCGCGGTCACATGGTGGTAGAGAGAGTATAAAACTGTTACCTAGGAGATTGCAGGTTCGATACTCGCTCGGCTCAAATATTTGTTTTACCTGCCTAAGCGAATATGTCTATTTGCAATGGTTTGATTTATATGAATAGTTGTGCCATTAAAAAAAAATAACTTTTAAAGTTTGGATGGTTTGTTTTCGAAGAACAATCCAGTTTACCTCTAGTGTCTCCAGTGAGCTCTGGCTACCCTACTCACAACTATTATTAGCCACGGTATTCTGTAGATACTTCCCCAGTCGGACTGCTCAGTTAGGGCGGGAGATAACGTCATGTCTTGCCTCCGTCAAAGTGTATTGCTAATGTAATATCAAATAGAGTTGGTAATACCTAACTGTGGTATTTCATTTATCTCCGTAACAAATCACTACATGGTAAAAAACGAAGTCGCGTTCTCTATTCCTATATCCCTATGTTCTAAATGTCCCTTTGTATGCTTAAATCTTTATAACTACGCAACGGATTCTGATGCCGTTTTTTTTCATAGATAGATTGTTTGATGAGGAAGGTTTATAATGTATATAACATCATACTACGACCAGAAGGTTTTGCAGGAATGCTGCAAAAACGGGGTGACGCATACGAAGTGACGCGGGTCAGCCGGTAGTATATTAATAAACTTACCTTTGGAACATAACAGTATAGAAGCTTGCGTTCATCATCTACTATAATATGATCCAATTCATTATCAGGTAACTGGTCAAATCGAATCTTTGGCGGATATCGTTCGCATACATCTTGTATACGGTCTTGTCGAGCCATATTCAACGACTGTGTTAATTCCAATGAATGCTCATTATCGTCTATTACCGATATTTGTCCACTAACCAACCATAAGTTCAAAATCAGTAGTAATGTTAACTTCAAGGGACTTAATTTCTCCATTTTTTCTCCAATACTAATTTTCTTTTGCGATGCCTCTGCCGGTACTTTGATTTTTCTTTTTGCAAAGAATATTTTTCATGTGAAAGAATAACACTCTATTTTTTAGTAACAAATAGTTTTAGGTATGTCTTAAGGCATATTACACCTGCTTGTGCAACACTGACGAATATCAACTGAAATGTGACAAAGAAAATAGGCCTTTTATTGACTACGCTCATGATATTATTATCTATCGTGTCAAACTTGGTTTTCAGTTTGTAGTTTTATTACGATTATATTATTATCAGATAGGTATATGCTCCTGTATAGCTTGTACTTATTTTCTTCCTGTTATAGACATTTTCAGATACTGTAACTTTCTTAATTCCTTAGTGCCCACGATCGCCACGACCAAATTTATTGACTCATTTACATTTATAAGATAATAAACTAAATTTTGAGGCAAAAATACTATGTTTTTTATACCACTCAGCGAACAGACACGGCGCACCAGATGGAAATTGGTCACCGTGACTTGTGGACATCGAGTAGCTCAACAGGAGGCCAAAGCTTTCTCCTTCTAAGAGTCTAGTCGTGGGTTCAAATCTCGTCTAAACGTTCCCTCTTATCAATTTTAAATCGAAGATCATAAATAACTATAATTGTAAAATTCTATGAGTATCTAAAAGTCAACATTTCGATGAATCTTGGACTAAAGAAAGGCTCCCATATTACCTTACAAGCAGGGGTATAAAAATAAAAATGTTTTCTACGAAAATCTTTATTTAATTTTACATATATAATTTACACAGAACTAAAGAGTGTTTAGGTATGTCTATATACATACATATGTAGAAAAAAAAATCGTTAAAGAAACATACCTAGGACTTTGAGATTTTGGTTTATTACAACACGTTTACATTCAAATATTGCATTTGCCCTTTGCCTTGCCATGGCTGTAGTTAACCTCAACGGTAATGTACGAGGGATAACCGGGCAATTTGAACAGCATTCTGACGTTTCCCAGTTCCTTCCCCATGTCCCTGCTCATTACTACGGCAGTGGGCTGAATGTAACCGGGCAATACGAACAGCATTCTGGCGTTTCCCAGTTCCTTCCCCATGTCCCTGCTCATTACTACGGCAGTGGGCTGAATGTAACTGGGCAACACGAACAGCATTCTGGCGTCTCCCAGTTCATTCCCCATATCACTGCTCATTGCCACGGCCGGCAGTGGGCTGAATGGAAATGCGTCAGTAGAGTGAATATGTAGTTTCATACAAAGATTTTTCTATATTAAAATTAATGTGATTTACAGAGTAAATTCATAAATATTTGTATTAGAAAAAATTTTTCTGTCTATATTGCTTAGGAGTACTATGTGATAATTATAAAAGTTTAGGATGTTTATTTGAATTTTTGTAAATAAGAATTATACAGGAGAATTAAATTAATTTATATAATATTTGCTTGTGAAATGGAGTGAGAATGTGATCAGTGACATTTATACACATTAAAGCATTCTGTGAAAATGATATGGCATCGTGAATGCTATTTTAGACACATTTTTTACCTTAAATGTAGCAGGTTAAGCTAATTACATTCAAAACTTAACACATTCGGAATGTTGTAATGTCACATCTAAAAGCAAAATTTTGTATAAACGTTTCTAATATTATGTTGTTCGCTGAGAAAGATTACATCATCAATGAAGGCCTATGTACCGACCAAAGCTATAATACACGAACAACGATCAATAATCTTGTACATAAGGCTCAGTAATGCTAGAATCTACAATTTATAAAGCTATATCCCCAATCTGAATAGCATTCCTAGACTACATTTCAAATTAAGTATGCTCCTATGTCGATTATTCTTATATTTTAAGTACCTATAGACTATTATTTAGTAGGTACACTAAATGCACAATATACAGAGTTTCATAAATTTCTAATAATTTAATAGATGATAAATATATAAAAAAATCTATTGTTAAATTTGTCTACAATAAGCGTCACCAGTTGGTTTATAATCTATCCTTACCATCCCCGAAATCAAATAGGGACCTAATTTATCATGATTATGGTTGTATTTGATTTGATATTCAATGAGAATGGTCCCACGTACCTACCAGGAAAACTAGGCCTCAGATATAATTCCAAAACATTAGTGGATACACATCTTTTGTATGGATATAATAAAAACTATTTTTAGCAGTTTCAGTACAGGTTTAAGATGAATATTTGGCAACCGTGAGTAAACACTTGGCCTAAAATCTTTTAATATCTTTCACAATAATAAATTCAATTTGTTGTCTCCTTCGTCTATAGATATTCTACATGAAGGACGGTACATTTACTTTGGGTCCTCCAAAAAGCTTGTTATGTTCATTTCTAATTCCTACCTAAGTATTTCCTGTTTGTCCTCAGGCTGTGACGCCATGCCATTCAGTCTAATAAATCTAACAGGTTCAGGGTTTACAGAAAGCTGATCGACTCCATATTGATTTGAGCACGAGCTTTAAATATTTGTTGAATATTTCAGGTGTACTACATTATTCTTAGCTATGTTGTATAACAGAGACAAAATTCTTAATGTGTATAATGAAGTATAGATACTAATGTACTATCTACATATTTACTAGAATTTGAGATGCCATTTATCATTTAGAAAATAATTTCATATTAAATAACATTTGGTCAAGAATATCAAGACTCTCCAATTTAATCGGAAACATTAAAATTAATAAGCGTATTCATCATATCGGTTAAATTTAACACTAATATTAAGCTACATATAAGTTATAGTTAAGTGTTTGATTGAAGAGAAGTGCACGTGTGTTTATGATTAGGTTTATAAATTAATGTTGTTTGCTCCGTCACCAGCATTTGATATTTACTTACAGATACATTTAGCTTAAAAACTATGTTTGAAATGAGTTCAGTACAGTTTTACATAATAATTTATTTCAATTACGAGTAGAAAATAGTGTCACCTTTCGATATATTCTCAAATATACAGCCGAAGTGTCTTTTGCGAGAGTGTACTTCAGGGAGCTATATTGGCTCCTTATTGGAAGTTATGCTCACAATCGCTTCTGGTAACATGAGAAATATTCAAAGCTTTATAGATACTTAATTTTACGCTAGGTTAAAATCTTAGCAGCGAATAATAATGAATCATTTACACTACTGGCGTCCCGCTGTGCGGTGAGTCGCCTTTCCGAATTAGCTCACTATGTTGTCTTCCACATAGAGAAACTTTATACATCCAGGACATTCGCATTGTGCTTATAAGTTATATAGTTTGTGCGTAACACACAACATTTTAATAAATTAGCAACATATAAAAGCTGGCACACATATTATATCTTTAAGTATGCTTTAGCTTTTTTTCAACAATGAATAGAACATGTTGCAACAACTAGATCTAACGCTATTTACAAATGTGGCTAAATATTATTCTTCTGTATTTGGTGGCACGCTGTTGTTCTCCTCTTCCTGTTTAGCTCGAGCCTCAGCATCTGTGAATTAGAAAATAAAACAACACCTTATAACATAGGTACGAAAGAAAATCTATTGAAGTAATCTGGAATATAGGAAGTGAAAAGACATGTGGTTTCAGGAATTCCAATTCGTACAAACATCCACACAAACATTCATCCCCACAAACTATCACATTTGTTATATTAGCAGGATGTAATGAAACAATCATATGAACCTTTAGTAGCTTGCTCTTTCCATATTTTCTTATTGTCGCTGAGGCATGCCACCCAAGGCTTCCGGATTTTGAACTTGATGCTATTTTTTTCATTTGCTGAAACAGTAAATTGATATATTTTTTCAACTACATAATTATTATGTAATCTCAGTTTCGTGTAGCCAACATTGACTGGTTGGTATATTATACAAATCAATAGTAGTATTATATTTCATAACGTGATTATATTAGGGTGGACACAGGGTGGCAAAGTACAGAAGGTTTGGAATATATATGATATGAAACACAATACACATTCCAAACCTTCTAATCCGTATTCTCAATACCGTACTTCTGTACAACAGAATTAACAGTAGTAACCAACTAGCTTAAAGAAGACCCAGAGAAAATGAAACTGTTTTGAAACCCGCATTACCCCTGAACCACCGATATGTAGAGTTAGTACACAATTTTAGTAAATAGTTATGTTTATAATTCCCTTACCTGTACTCTCCTCATTTATAGGTTCAGAAGAACTGTTAGAATTCTTGTTACTAGAATGCATAGGCCCTAATATGCATTCAAGCATATCAGCGCATACTCCCATGCTGGGTTCCACAATGAACTCGATGAAACCAATTTGGGATTCTGCTACCAAGGTATTGTTCCTGTCACATAATGGACTGAATGGAAGGCCTAGGTCTCGCTCTTTGTCACCCTGCAGAAAGAACTCGTCCAGAAGACTCATTGTCCACCTGTGGTGTAGGTCCCATCTCTGGAAAAGATTATACAGAAAATATTAATGTGGTGTTTCAAATGGAATCTTTCATTTATCAAAACGCAACTACAACAGATGCTATTAGACTCTTGCTACCTAAATGAGTAAGGAAAATCATTTGTTAAAGTTTTTATCAAGTAAATATATGTTATTTCACGTATACTATCATGCCTTTTTCTGCTTTGTGAAGGTTATAACAATGGACAAGGTAAAATCTAGAAATACAATCCATACGAAATCCATTCAGATGGTTTTAATGTATTGCATAAACAATTTGAATCTCAGAATAAGATTCATATTGATATCATTGGAAGTTTGTTCGAAAATTACACATACTTACATAATCTATCTACTTTTAATATTTAAACTGTTCCCGACGCTTCAATTGCTATTTAGCAGCGATATAGTCAAGAAATCAGCGAAATGAATTAATATGAAACAAGAAAATAGCAATAAAATACTTTCTTCTAATTGTTTTTTTATAAGAAATCTATTTGAATTTTTAGATGATGTTATATTTACCTTAGCGGGATGCGAGATATCACAACAGTGTAGTATCAAGGAAGCAGCTTTAGACTTGTCCACAGTGGGCTCAGCGAGCGTCAGCAATGATCTCATGTTCTTAAGCTGCTGGAAGTGGAAGGACATGTCAGTGGCCAGCACCATATCGATGACTAGCGTACGGAACTCCCGGAACTCTTCTCTGGATAAGTTCTGGAGAATGTTGCATTCTTCATCGCGCATAACCCTGAAATTAATAAGATTCATGCATTAGCTATAGATTTACACTCTTGCTGAGTTGTCTTTGGACTTGCGATCGAGAAAATTGAATTGGAACCCAGGTCTTTATACTACATACTGTACCATAAACTCTTAGAACAGGTCAATAATTAAATGGCTGATTAATTATTGACTATTAAAAGTACCACCAGTTCCAAAAGTAAAAAAAAAAACACCAGTAAGAACAATGATGCTTATTGCTTCTTTGATTCTTGATTGACACAATCGTATCCTTAACCAGCTGAAACGGACTCCACCTTACCGAAAAACTAAATGGAAAATTATTTCTACGAATAAGCAAACATCCTAGACCCTCATCCCATTTCTTTAGGGTTAACAGAATTATAGCGCACCTGGTGTTGCAAATATCCATAAGCCTCGGAAACCACTTTCTGTCAGGTGGGCCGTGTGCTTGTCTGTTACCAAAGTTGTATAGAAAAGTTCACGGTACGGGTCTAGAAATCAATTCTAACAAGGTTAAGACCTTGAGAAGATAACCCTTCTTTTTTAATTGCCAATAATAAATAGTGATTCGACTATTTAATTTTAACTTGTGGGTATTAGAACGTCTTTCTACGACTTGTAATGTTACAAATGAGTGCGTGACATTACGCATTAAGCGCCGTAGAAAGATCATCCGTGATACAGGAGTCATGTTTGTCAAAACCATGAAACCTGGTATTAGACGTACCTAATTGACAAGATGTAACAAGCAAATGTTTAAATGTTTTTTCATGAATAAATCCTTATATAGTCTATGGATGATGTAATATGGATTTCGAAAAGTAATAAGGCTTCTGAATATTGCTAGCCAATCCATGAGGGGCCACGGAAATATTTACGAAAGAATATACTCGCGACAAGGCCAATACTTTTAGTTGATTGAATTGCTTGTCTTCTCACCCTTTCATACTATAAGTACATAGGGCGTATCCGTTGGGATTTACAATACAAATACAGTGTAATAACAATATTTAAATTAGATAAAACTGTGTCAATGTTAATATGAAACCATAAAAATGTAAATTTAAAAGGTGGTTTAGAAGCAATTGCATGAAATTATTATTTGCCTCTAGTCAAAGTAGTGGTTAAAGGTTGTTACGAACTATTAGGTTCAACACGTTTATAGGTGAAAATTATGTACTTAGATAAGATTTTTGCTTAACTATCTCGTCCACCTTCATTTATGAGAAGTTAAATAGTGTTATAAATACAGTCACGTATAAAAGTATTCTAAAACGTTATAAAACTATTATCGTATCTGTTTATACACCCTCTGTGGCGTGGCGGTAGTAAACGCGACTGCTACGCAGGAGGCACGGGTTCGATCGCCGCTCAATGAAAATATTTGTATTCATGAATATGGCTTTTTGTATTGGTCTGGTCGTACCGTGGAGAGCACGTTAAGCGGCCGGTCCCGTTTGCCATACGATCATCTATGGCAGTCGTTACGGGTAGTTGGAGCCATCAATACTCCGACTAGCCTAACTACAGAACTTTAATATCACCAATTTAGTTAGGGAGGTCCGATGGCAGTCATTTCACGGAAAATATCTTAGTTAGATTAGAAAGCCGACCCCAATCGAGTTCGGAATAGGCTCAGAAAATGATGAATGATGATATTTGTTTATACTTCATAGATCTACTACTTTGATTTTAGCTTAACTAGTTAGAATTTCCTAAAGGTGGTCTAAAACAAACACGTACTCTATTCATAGGGTTTACATCGCTGAATTTTTCTGAGTACAAGTCTAAACTTACTGTACTCATAACTGTATTGCAATATTATTTTTTATCGTTCCATTATTTATTGACTACGTGCCGTGGCTACAACTGCGGTATTTTTCACAACGATTGGCAGTAATTGACAGTGGAACACCCCTTGATTTTATGTTAAAAATGTGCCCAATGTTTTGCCGTCACAGCAACCACTTGACAAAACATAATAGATCTATAAATATAACAAAAAGAAGCCGCGGTAGCCTAGTGGTATGGTAATGGACTGCTGGGACGAGGTCTCGAGTTCGATCCCAGGTTTACCATGGCACACACCAATGACTTTTCGATGCTTTTCGAAGTTATGTGTGTATTTATCGCAGGTTTATAAGTGCCTTGGAGAGCACGTTAAGCCGTCGGTCCCGGTTGCCATACAAACATCTATGGCAGTCGTTACGGGTAGTTGGAGCCCTCAAAAGTTCAACCAGCCTAACTTGGAACTTCGATATCGCCATTGGTCATTAGACCATTGGTTGTGGAGGTCAGATGGCAGTCGCTTCACGGAAAATATCGAAGTTCACCCGCATCACAGTAAGACTGGAAAGCCGACCCCAACTGAGTTGGGAAACAGGTTCAGGGAATGAAATGGTACCTATTGTATCGTATCGTATTGGGACTCCTTTGTCCGCACTACCTTTTTGGGTTATTGTGCGTGCAGAGTTACTGGCTAGAGCAGCCAGCCTAGCTCCGCCCAGAAACGCAGAAGCTTACTGGGGACTTCATAGGCTTCGCGGAGCGACCTCACTGTGCCGAGGATTTATGATCGTTGGCGTTGATTTATGGCACGTCAATTTGGCTTCACCTTGCCTGATGTTAAGCTGAAGGCAAAGTCTCATGAAAGAGGGTCACCATTGCAAATACGTTCTGTGCTACAATGGTGGCGCTCAGCTAGACGGCCTCATCAGATGCTTTTTCACGCCCCGCTTAAAGGACCCGGGACTGTAGGAAGAAGGAAACACGTGCGCCGGCAAGGAATTCCAGGACAAAATCAGTTTCTATATTCCTATCCCTCGGGATGCGATGGATATGTTGTCTACTATGTCACCTCCAGCAACTAAAGACCTAAAGACGGCGTGCGTTTTAGTCGGTTCAAATCCGACGTAAATTACCCAACCGGCTCGGTTACTTTACGCACGATATAAAAAAGGATGCACCAGAACGAAGTTAGTAATTCTTTTTATTTGCCTAGTCCCTAGGTCATACTCGTAGTATAATAGAGTTTTGTAACAGGAGAATCGACACCATTATATATGAGTATAGTAATCGCTAAGCTATTTAGATTACATTAGGTAAACTCCTTGATATTTATTGATGAATTCGTTCCTTAATTAAGGCGTTACGGAATTTAATTAATAATTTATTCGCAGCCTCTAAGTAGGTAGACGTAAGCGTTCAGTCCATATATGAAATTATAATAAGCTTATGAAAATATTTGAGCTCCATTCTTAAAATATTTAACACTTCATAACCAATGCTGGTGTAATTAATGACTAAGAGCTGAAGAGCTACGTGTAATTTTATATACTTACATACATACATATGCTCACGCCCGTAATCCCCGAAGGGCTAGGCAGAGATGCTTTAACACCCACATTTCGCCAACTATGATTTTCGGTCAGACTTGATATAATTATATATTTACACTACACTCAATATATCTTAAGGGGTCAGTGTAAAGTTAGTCAGTTCTCGATTTGTGCAATGCATATTCGGTGATTATTTCGATCGAGATGAAGATCGAGGATCAAATTGGTTCACGGACTAATGCCAAGAGCCTCAACCAACAATGTGGTTAGTGTTAATCAATTAGGTCAGAGACTTGCTGCTGAAGGCTCAAGGCTTCCGACATGCACGTATTGTAAGAAATCTGTCTTTCTTAAGCCCTGACCATCGGTCATTTAGTCCCTGTACTGTGCCCGATGCCAGTGGACTACTATTTTTATTTACATTTTTAAATATTGGCATTATTTTATAGCAAAAGCGTGCGTACACTGAGTAAATAAAGGAGATGTGGCGATACCGCATGTACCCAGCGTCATCTAGTGACAGCATAAGTAACTACTACGACACTCCGGATCCTGCATCGCGAAAGCGAAGTTCTTGCGCTGGTACAATGCACATACAGCAACCCAACGACAACCGTTGGGCTGCGGCCCACCAGGCGTGATCACCTTGCCTGGTCTGAAGATCCTCCCTTTTCCAAGGAACATTCCATCCCGTTCCTCCACAGATCTACTATTAAATCTAAATTATACGTAAAGAATGAATTATAAAGGATAAACATATCCGTCTTGTGCTATATGTTCTATGAACATAACATTGGTTTTGTCCAGGTTTACACCAAGACCGACGGGTTCGACAGGATCGAGGAGCTCTATTTAGGCTGTAAGTACAGCATTTCACACAGTTGCTCCAGTGACTCCGGAGCTATGACGATGTCGTCAGCGAATCGGAGATATAAGTTACAATGGTGGCACTCAGCTTGACGGCCTCATTAGATGCTTTTGTACGCCCCGCTTAAAGGACCCGGGACGGTAGGAAGAAGAAAACACGTGAGCTGGCAAGGAATTCCAAGACTTAATGGTGCGGCAGAGGAAAGACTCACCGAACCGCTTGGTTCTTATGGAATATTCCACACCATATGCGGGTAACATCTAAGCCCTGCACGTGTTGTTCTGTGTAGGAAGGGAGCGAGCGGGTGGGATTAATTGGAAGAGCTCATTAGATCAGATCTGACACGCACTTCTAACACGGTCACGGCAAAATATTACGTAAATGTAGACGTGACATAATGCGATAACATTCATTCAGGTTATTCCTAGGATACTTATATACCCATATCTAAATAGCTACATCCTAGACTTTAATAACTCGGTACGAGGAACTCAATTTACTGGGTTATAAATCTGGAAACCGAATAACGTGGACGAAATGAATTTCAAACATTCCTTTTGTAATATGAATAACATGAATATGTTTACTATCCACAGTGTATAAACCCTAGTGAAAGTTGGGAGATTAAATATTGTTTTCACATATTGGGATAGTACACATACTACAAATTAATTAAAAGGTTCCATTCAGGGATTCAGACTAAAGTTAAATAATAACTAATAAGTTTAATTTATTGTAGGTGTAATTAATGTACTGTAATACATGAGTATATACAGGTGTCTATGGGACACGTTTCCGTGTGGTGACGTAGGGAAAATACCCGCCACTTCAGGTCCTCTGAAGAGTGTCGTTAGAAGAAAACACGAAATAAAACCCTGTACCAATCCGTCAGCTAGGGAACAGTAGGCCAAAGTCGCCTAACACTGGCCAATGTCGAGCAGTGAACTGTGACCGGCTTATTGATTGTGTATGGGACACCAGCAAAGTTTTCAGCGACCATAGCTAACTTTACTTCTAAGCTTGCACACTTACACCACATACACACACACAATACACAAACGATACAGGATCCCCTAGTTTAAGAGACAGGGTTTAATAATATAGTGTAATTTTATTTTTAACATTAAGTCCATTTAATTTAGGTTAGCGGGGGTGACTCGGACGTCGGAGGTTGCAGAATGACCTTCGTCCCCCATGAGCGCGAGCCTGGAGTGACGGGCGGAGCCGCCAATCACCCTAGCAGAAGCAGGCCGCGGTGGCGGCGCAAAGTGCCACCTAATACCCAGGGGCTAGATGCGGACACCATGGTTCCCACATAAGGGGAAGAGGGTCATCTCAAAAGAGATGTCTCCGGATCTGCCGGGCTGCGAGAGATATCTCTTGTATAATCTCACCATCTTCACAAAAAAAGTCCATTTAGGTCCATTTCTTTAATTATATTGTCCTAAACGCCCATTACTAAATGTTAAGCGCTATCTGTAAAATACAATAACCTACGGATTGTGGGCGAAGGAGTCTAACGAAGGTTTTTCTTTCAAAACGGTATTCGTAAAACTCAAAGTAAACCATACTATCGAAAGGCGTATGAAAGTGGACCCTAAGAATCAGAGACACCAAAAGGAAAAAAAAACCAAGCTCGCTTTATACCTAAGAATTAGGTCTTGACCGTCAGACGGAAGGACAGATAGACAGTAAAGTACCCTTTTAGGACCAAGGGTTCCGTTTTTCCCTTTTGAATTATGAAACCCTCAAAAGGAAATATTTATTTATCATAATGATTTCAAGATTGCCTGACACATTCAATAAAGCCCTACCTTATGACTAACACGAAAAACAAAGAGGTAATTTATTCAGGAAAAGTTCGCTCTGCTTACAGAGTACTTATCACAAGCCATTTTCATAGAAATAGGATACTTTATCTTCGCGCGTCGCCATGATTGATGAACGATGACATCAGTCACATGCAAATTTTTGTACGTTTCGAAGGCACCGTAAACAGCTGTCTGAGTGGATTTCTGAGACGTCGTGGAAAATACCGTTTGGATTTATGAAATAATACTGATTTAGGAACATATTTGTCGTAATACTTTGTCGTAATAGCCTAGTGGTAGGGGTAATGGACTGCTGAGACGAGGTCTCGAGTTTGATCCCAGGTTTACCATGGCACACACCAATGACTTTTCGATGCTTTTCGAAGTTATGTGTGTATTTATAGCAGGTTGATAAGTGCCCGGTTGATGGTAACAGGCTCGCCATCAATTACATTGGGACCTAAACATAAACTGGCGAAATGTGGGTGCTAGCACCTCTGCCTACCTCTTCGGGGATAAAGGCTTGAGTTTATGTTATAATGATGTTTTTTGGTTTTTTAGGGTTCCGTACCAAAAGAGTAAAAAGTGGCCATATTACTCTGACTAAGTCTGTCTGTCATCAGACTATATATCATGAACCGTGATACCACTCAGGTGGCAAACAAGCACACGGTCTCCTGATAGGAAGTAGTCACCGTGGCCTATGGACGTTTGAACACCACAGGCGTCACACTCGTGCGGTCCACCCTGTTGAAATCTAATGCTCTTCTAGAAGAACCTCATATTGTAAGTGCTTTGAAAAACCACAGCAAGGAGTTTATTGAGCGTAGTTTCTTTACGTTATGTTCGTTCTTAAAAAAAATGTCACAGAAATTAGAGGAGCATTTTGTCTTAGGAGACAGGTCTACTTCTTTTATAACCCTAGCTTAAATCTCAAACGCATTCGAAACTCTCGCCTTAGAGTCTAGCGTCCGCATTTACAAACCTTACTGCGTATTTGGCGAAACTACGAGATATTTTATCTACAACCCATTGGCGATATCGAAGCATTATAGTTTTAGAGATATAGCTTTTTGTCTAGAGATTCAGATACTTGCGCAAAGGAACCACACATTTACTTGCGCCAAACGCGTAAATGAAGAACAAACAAATATATTTACGAACTGAAAACGAAAACCGTAATATTTACCGAAACTGATCGCGTAAAACTCAACTAATCCTTTCAAGCGATTTTATTACACTGTTTACGAGTGAATATATCCTGAATTTTATAGCGGCCAATCACGTACTCAAGGCGATACACTTTTGTGTACTTCCTCAGTGAATAATACCTTACATACGGCACCCAAGGGAAATTATAAAGATTTTAACGAGCTCCCACCTTGAGTGAGCTCTTCAGTGTGGTTAATAAAAATTTACTTTTAGAGTTTCGTATCTATTTTTATATTACTGAAACCAGTCGACTCATCAAGTTTGAAGACTGACCCAACAGTCTCCAAACTTGTTGAGCATAATTTCATAAGTGTACTTTTACTTTACTTTATATACGGATAAAATTTTAAATATTTAATTTGGACCGGAATTATGATAATACACAATATGTAGAACGTAGCACACGTAACATAGTTTGTCTCTCATATATTCTTTGCAACTTAGCAATGTAAACTCCATTGTTCCCAATTGAGCTCAAATCGGTTGAGCAGTCACAAATACCCAACCTAATAGCATTTCTAACATGATTGATTTTTATTTTAGTTGTTTATATCAAATCATCATTTCAGCCACAGGACGTCCATTGCTGAACATAGGCCTCCTCCACCAACCTCGAATCCGACCGGTTAGAGGTGGTCTGCATCCAATGAGTACCAACGACTTTGACTTTGTCGTCCGTCCACCTCGCAGGAGGCCGTCCTCGCTTCGGCTACTCGGTCTCCATTCGAGAACCTTTCGACTCCAACGGTCATCTGTTCTTCTTGCTAGTTACGTTTGTATCAAAGATTAGTTTATCTGTCTATATAGGTATATAAAAATGAACGAAATATGTTGGTAAGCGCATAACTTGAAGACGGCTGAACCAATTCGAGTCATTCTTTTTTAATTTGTTCCTTGAATTCTAAGGAAGGTTTTTATGGAGCAGCGGGGACGGGATCAGAAGTCTATGCGGGCGGAGCCGCTGGCAACAGCTAGTTAGTTATATAAATAGGACACTTACCTAAAAGCAGCGCTAATATGGTGGTTTTCCAGTACAGCACGGTCGTTATACAGTAACGCTGTGTCGGAGCCTGACATCACGTGGAAGTTGTTTGTGGTTCCAGTGTGCTCGAAGTCGTGGACCACCGCAGCTACGAGTGTCGCGAAGATTTCCAGGTCGGACAACCAATTCTGTAAGAAAATAATTGCATTTAATATAGAGCTGTTAAAACACCTGCCTAACCCTTTAAGGCGAGAATGTTGTAATATTGATTTCCAGTAGGTACATTCAAACAATTGATTACTGGCATTGCGCAGCCATAGCGCACGCGCACAGAACAATTTTATACTATTAAAAAAGATATAGGTAAATACCATAATTAAATCGCAAATATTTGTTTTTCTAAATCTTTTTATCCCCCGTCGTAAAATGTTATAAGTTTCACATGTCTGTATGTGTGTGTCGTAGCTCCCAAACGGATGAAGCAATTTTTATGTAGTTTTTTTAAAGGTGTATAGGTGGAGTGTTCTTAGCTATGTTTGATGAATATTAATCCTAGATGGCAACCGCCACAAAATGGCGAACCACATATTTTTTTTTAATTATGCGAACATCTGGGTTAGGTATAGCTCAAGGTTTTCAAAACTACAGTCTAGGTATAGGCATTGGCACATCTTTTGAGGATGGCATAAGTACAACGGTGGTGAACGAGTACAAATCTACCAACCATAGATTTATTTAAAACAATCCACGCGCGCGACGGCTTCCTTTCTCTCGTGACTTAGTTCCAAGATTCGTGCCGATAAGTATATTTACCATCAGTCCAGTTTGACACAACATGTAGTGCACAGTCTGAGCGACGTCGGCAGCATGCAGATTGTTATGATACGGGTTGTTGAACTTGCAATAACCGTCTTCTATCCTGCTGAGGAAGTTCTCCAGAATCGTGGGTGGTACCTGCAGAAGCAAAATAAATATTTGTCAACAAAAGATTTTGAAGTATTTGTGAGTGAGTCGGGTGGGCAACCAATATCTTCGAGACCCGAACTAACCATATCTGCTAAACAATGATTTGGGTTTTCTTTCAAGGTTGGAAAGCCAGACGATAGTCGCTCCCAGGTAAATCAACATGCTAAATACTATGACCACGGCCATAGGCCACGATAACCACTTTCCATCAGGTAGGCCGTGTGCTATATAAAAAAATAATAGGACGTGATCCAAATCATATCCAGCTTTAGCTTTAGCTTCCATACATAGTACGTTCAGAAAAAAGTACAGTAACATATAAAAAATGTTTTTTTAGCCCAAGCTCATTTCAGTTGAACGCGCGATCTGTATTTTATATGAAATAAAGTCATCGTAAAACTTTGGATATGAAAATATTATTCTGCGGTCCTTTGAATTAAATTCCATCATCACAATGTCGTGCGGTGAATTGTTTCTTCGATCTTTTCTAAGTTTTTATTTTGAAGAGGCTGTATTTTTTTTAACTTTTACTGCTTTTGTTGTCGTTTGAAAGTTAACGACGTAAAAGTAACTGAGAATGGAGTTGTAAAATGATACTTTATTAAAATGATATCTTCGTAGTAATAAGAATTTCATTTGAGTTTGGGGCTGCTGTGGTTTTCATTATGATCATTTTAAATATAAATACCTAGTACTGTATTGTACTGCGTCTTCACTTCTTTTTTCAAGTTAAGGTAATGCAGAAGAAATGGTTGTATGTACCTAATTCGCCAGAAATATAAAAACAATTCATTTCAGACAACCTTAGAGTGAATAGAATTGTATGAAAAATAAACTTAATCCGGTTTATGCATTGAATTCAGCCTGGGTGCCATTTGACTCTATCTTTACATTCTTCACTATTTTCATTTACTGTCATTACGAGTAAGCCCGCAGTTTCAAGTACTTTAATTCTAAAAGACGCTTGTTTATTAGATTTGAAATCAATTATGAAGCAACTAATATAATCTTATATAACACATTGACTACTCCATAAGCGAATAGCCAGAAATGA
This sequence comes from Pelosia muscerda, assembly GCA_963691645.1. Lineage (NCBI taxonomy): Eukaryota > Metazoa > Arthropoda > Insecta > Lepidoptera > Erebidae > Pelosia > Pelosia muscerda. Next base: position 16,645,806 of record OY829100.1, read on the forward strand.
AGTTGGCAAAAGCTCTTAAATTTTATGATTTTTAAAGAATCACACAGAAGATACAGATTTTATGAAACTAATATGATGAAAAACATATTTTTTTTATGACTGGTGTTTATATATTCACCACACACGTTCTCTGTTCCTATTATATTCGTGTTGTGAAGTATTTCTCAAGAGTACGTACTTGAATCTTCTTCGTCTATAGATGCAACAGGTTATATGAAAAGTTTTCGACACAAAGTTCCAAGTACGCGACGGAATCTTCTGAAGTTGGGTGCTTAGGAATCGTATTTGAATTTAATCATGCATTCGCCGTGAGGAAAATAAGAAGGTAAATATAAGGCATACGCACGAGTCATGGACCTAATATGTACTCAAAATTCACTCTATTCTCTCTAGTTTCGCGTTTTAGAACTGTCTTTTCCGTTTTCGTGCAGTGGAATTAATGCACATTCATGTACCAGTACCTTGTTCCTCGCGATCTAGAGATTAGATAAGATTCGTGTTGATAAGTAGGTATATCTAAGTGTTTTGTTAATTCAAATCTATTTAAAAATATTTAACCCTAGTTGTTGCTCCTAGGCTCTTGGCTCCGTTTGTGTGGACGTCAGTTATCGCGATTAAAATGTCCTTTTTCAGGGCTCAATCTATCAAATTTTAACAAAATAGGTTCAATGGTTTAGGCATTTGTATGTTACGCGTTCACGAATTAATCGTTTAGAAATACAATTAAATAATACAATAAGCTAAAATTACAATTAGAATTAAGACCTTAAGATTTAATAGGTTCTCTATGTCAGCACGTGAAGAACCAAGCAAAAGCTCACGATTTCTAGCATAGTCACGTTTCTTTCCAATACTTTACTCTTCCCGACAGCCTCTGTCAGGAGGGACAGGCTCTACTGGAAATGGCTATTTGCGCTGGTGTAGTAGTACCTCTGAGAGCATGTTAAACCGGTCCCGATTGTTATATGAACAACTTTGGCAGTCATAATGGGTAATTGAAGCCCTAAAATGTGCAACAACAAAGCTTTGTGGTTTATGGAATGCTGACATAATTTGTATTTTTTATACGATAACTTAACAGTAAAAAAAACTAGTCTAACTGTAATTCTTCGATATCGTCAATATTGGTGAAATTTACAAGGCAGTCACTTCAAATATCGAATATCGAATGTCAGCCTCGACGCAGTTAGATTGGAAAAAGCTACACCCGGACTCCGAGGTAGCTTCATATGCGACCGGGATTAACGCAAGGATGATGATGACGACTTCTCTCTTCTCTTCACTTCTCTATTTCCTATCTTCCTATTAAAAACCAGGACTAAAACCAAGTACATACAAAGATAAATAATAATATTAGATAGAATATCAGCAAGGTCGAAAACCTTTTTAGGTTAAGTATCTATTAGAGATATTAGGGTTATGTAATATAACACCTTTCAGAATTGTTAACGATGGAATTACCTTTACATTACCAGTTCCCTTTACCTTTTTTGGGCTTTTTACAAAACGTGATTGTTAAAAAGAGTTTATACACCTGTTCACACCTGTCACTTTCAATCGTCTGTACACAAAGGGAAATTGAAGGGATATATTTGGCGAAAGTTGGGCATTTTCTGAGACATATGAGTACACAATCACACTATTGAGGTTGTGTATTTCAAAATGAGTTCACTAGGAATATATTATTTATACGAAAACAGTCTATTGAATTGGACAGACAGCCTCCGTGGCGCAGCGGTAGTGCACGCGACTGCTACGCACGGGGCGCGGGTTCGATCCCCGTTCAGTGCAAAAAGTTGTCGTGCATGAATATGCATGAATATGGCTGTTTGTACCTTGGAGTTTTGGTCGAGCCTTGGAGAGCACGTTAAGCCGTCGCCGTCGGTCCCGGTTGCTATACAAACATCTATGGCAGTCGTTACGAGTAGTTGGAGCAAAGTCAACCAGTCAAAAGTCCAACCAGTCTAACTTGGAACTTCGATATCGCCATTGGTCATTAGACCATTGGTTGTGGAGGTCAGATGGCAGTCGCTTCACGGAAAATATCAAAGTTCAGCCGTATCACAGTTAGACTGGAAAGTCGACCCCAACTGAGTTGGGAAAAGGTTCAGGGAATGATGATGAGTCTATTGAATTGGAGTTCGTATCAATATAAATAGGTTCTCTAATAACATAACTCAAGTTAAATTCTATTTAGAATAATGTAACCTAGTCCACGCGGCCACGCCGTTCTTGGCTGAGTAGAATTTGGGCCGGCCTATCTCTTCTCATGCGGTGTCGCACAAGCCAAGACTCTGCCTCAGATGCATGATTTGAGTCAATAAATAGTGCTCGAAAAACGGTAATAACCTCAGCCTCTATTATGTGGGACCGGATACAATGATTAGTGAAACGTGTATGTTAATTCATCTATATCTAACCCGGAAGGAAATAGGTGTGAGTGTATGTATGTATGTATGTACTCCAGTGATAAAATCATTCAAAAAAAGCGCGCTGAGTTTCTAACCGCAGTTTTCTCATGCCGGGGTCGCGTCCCGAACCGATGGGCCATTTGCTCACTAATTTATGAAATATTGTTAATATTCACGTTTAGTGAGTGAAGTTTAATGTACTATACAGATTTTTTTTTTAATTTTTGAATAAATGTAATAATCTAATTCTATCAATGTGCCTACTTTTTATAAAACCAGTAAAAATAGTACCAAAAACGTGACAAGATTGTTCGATATTCTTAAATTAATAATTGTTTGACCCACAAAAGCCCCTGGCTGACCAAAATTGCCAACGACCACAGCGTTCTCCAAAACTTTTAAGTTATATTTGGGAGTCTATTAAAACTTGGATCATGAATGGCTGATGAATTTTTTACGCAAATCACAATTTTTATATTTAAGTTACCAAACAATAATGATACTGTAATATTCTGAAAAGCTTAGTAAATAGGAGTGAAAAACAAGTAAGGTGAGTAAATACTTGGGTAGTTCCGATGGGTGCAGTGGATTAAGGACCATAGACAGCCAGGCGGCGCGTTCTAGAGTTGGAAGATGGGAAGAAGAGAGCCGAAATCTAATCTAAGTCGAAAACAGTCAAGGATAGTGAAGCGCACAAAATCGAGTAGAAGTCGCATGACAAGGCGAGTAAAGAATCGAACAGAGACGAGAAAGAGTCGAACAGAGAGACAAGTAGAGGGTTGAATAGAGAGTTAAAATTTACAACACTACGAAAATACTGTCAACGACGCGGAGCTATTATATCAATAAAGGCTTTTCACATATTATAAAGTGACTTAATAATCATCCTAATGACAATTTCTATGTTGCTTCCGAAGTGTAGGTACACTTTGAAGCGCGAGGTCCGCCCATAGTTTTTAAACGGTATGTTGGCGTTTTCGATGAGGCGAGTGGAATGCTGCGGAATCTTATATGATAGCGCCATTGCAAAAAAAATATAAGAGACTCGCCTACGCTGCCACTTTTTGGATTGACATTGAGATCAATCTTTCTAAAATAATATCAAAATGAAAAAAATAGTCTGCAATTGTACTGAACCGCAACGAGGTTGAATCACTAATTAAGTTAGATCATTAGTTAGGCAAACGACAAGCTCACTCGGCTCTTAAAATTTGGATTCTGAAACCGGCTTCTTAAATATTTTAGGGTCCTACTCGTCACGTGATCTTATTTAGACTTACAAGTGACAGTAATATTTTGCAAAACTTATTCGTTGCTTATACAAAGTTAATTCCTTCTTTCAAATATTGTTATTTACTACACGTTTTTGACGTGACAACGTCTTATAAATTGGCTTGCCGGGTGACACTTCAAGAAACTGCGTTACGCTCCGCTCACGTTATGCGCTCACAATGAGAGCGAGTGAGAGGCACGCGTCCCTTCCACTCGGGCATGGTTAGCCCGCCTAAGAGCGAGAGAGACAGACATAAAAAGTGAAAGGCACGCGTCCCTTCCACTCGACGAATGAATATTCACATTAAAATTATTTTACCACTCAAAGTCGTTGTCACGTAAAACTTTCGCCCGTATACCGACTTTACAGGCAACCAATTTTTTTTTTTTTCGATGACTTCCACGTACATCCAATAGAAAAATATAATTACATTATGGACCCTTCAACTTGAATTCAATCACAAAAAAAAAACAGAAAATGGGTGAGTTAACTTTTCACCGGGAGTAACAAACCGACAAATTGGATTACTGTCTTTACCAAGGAAAGGTTAACTTGGCAACCATTTTAAAGAAATTGCTCGCCGCTGATTGGTAACCCAAATTGGTTTATATCAAGAAATCGTCAATTGCAGGTATATTGTCTTTGTTTTGGTTAGGTGTATAGATCCCGGCCATCTCAAAACCGGAGATGGATCTAGGTTAACTGGGCTTACAAGGGCAATTTAACACCCAAGTATCTGAAGACGGCGCGTGGCATACGGTTTTAGTTGGTTTGTGCCCGATATCGTCGACCTGGCTTTGGTTTCTGAGGTAATTGCCGAACTTTAAAAACAAAAAGAAATAAAGGTGTGAAGACTGAACCTGCGGGTCCATAAACCCTTAAAAAGGCCAATTACTGATTGACTGTCCTGAATCCCAATTAAATATTTGTGCAGGGCTTAGATGTCACTCGCATACGGTACAGAATATTCCATCAAGAACGAAGCGGTTCGGTGAGTCTTTTCTCTGGCGCACTATTAAGTCTTGGAATTCCTTGCCGGCGCACGTGTTTCCTTCTTCCTACAGTCCCGGGTCCTTAAAGCGGGGCATGAAAAAGCATCTGATGAGACCGTTAAGCTGAGCGCCACCATTGTAGTACTGAACGTGTTTGCAACGGTGACCCTCTTTCATTAGACTTTGCCTTCAGCTTAACATCAGGCGAGGTGAAGTCGAATTGACGTGCCATAAATAAAAAAAAACTACATTGATTTAAGAGTTCAGGTTACGGGGTTTGTCCTAGAAGTCTACAATAGATAAAGATATTGACTGGAAAGCCGACCCCAACTGAGTTGGGAAAAAGGTTCAGGGAATGATGATTTTTCATACGTGTGATTTCCAAACTTAAGAAAATTATAAACATACAATTTAAAATTTAAAAGTGTAAGTGATTCTGATTCTGAATATTTCTTAACTTCACGAAAATGGCAGAATTATGTTTCAACAAATCATACGGCATACAAAAATGCTTTTTACGTTATTGTTCCTATGGAATATATGGAATTGAAATTACGTGTTCTGAAAACGTTATTTTACTGAATTGGACACATCATCGGCTCTTTATAATATTAGTCTGGATTAAAGAAAAATGTTCGCAAATTGACGAAAATATTTATACATGACAACGTGTAAATCGAAATCACTTTCATGTTTTTTATAAAGGAAGCGTTTATTTGACTGGACTTTGCCTGAAGGACGAATTACAAAATAAAAATATACCTAGGTATATAATTTATTAGGTTAGCAAATACAAAGTAAAGCTTACAGAGAGCTTGAAAAGTAAGTGGACCATTATTTTTCCTTTATATACTGATTTTCTTACAATCCGAAGGTTTTCGAGGAAACCGTTATTATCTGTAGCCAGAAGATCCAAATGAAAAGGGTACAAAACAACGTTAGGTACGTTGTTTGTTTCTTCTTTGTCTTTGCTACAGATTTCGTTGTCTTTGCTGCAGATTTTCGTTTTGTTTGCTTTCCTTGGCACCATTAAGTCTAATGGTCAATGCAGTCAAGCAATCAATGGTACAGTCGTACCACTGATGGTACTGTATTTTTTATTTGCCGTAGTACCATTTACATAATAGTACCATGGCAAATAACATTTATTGTTAACCGTGGTACCATTATTTCAATGGTACAAGGGAGACATTATCCTTATTCAGTTTAGCTTGCCATCCTTATCTATTCTGTACTAACGTTTCAATTTTCTATATATGCCGTGGTATTATTAAGAAAAACTCAATGCAATTATTTTTAGTATCATTGAACACATGAAATTCCATAGTACTATCAAAGGTATCACGGCAAACAAAAAAATCCGTAGTACCATTGACGGTACCATGAATATATTACAGTAAAAGATACTGTGAGACCCATTTTAATCTAATAATATTGATATTCTGATGGATGCTGACGGCCTGAATCACACTGTGAACGTGAAGAAAGATTGAAATAATATCACTCTCATAGTGTAACTTTAAAAAATTTTTTTTCTTCTTCCACATATTAAAAGTTACAGCCCAGCTGTCAACTAAGCTAAACTCGTTACGAGTACACAAATTAGTTTTATGTAACGAAGCCTAAATATAAAACATATTCTAACATAGAGCTAATATATGAGCGTAATTTTGTATGCGGATGAGGTAGCTAACATATAATTAGATCTGGCGTAAATTGATTGATCACCTCGCAAATGCTGATTTGATTGATTCCTGAGTAGAATTAGAATTTGTATCTCTTAGATTATCGTTATTGATTATGTGTGAGAGATTTTACGTATTCGCCATCAGACTTGTAATTGTTAAAACTTGTGTTTTTAAATATTAATAATGGAAATTACTTCACTACGGGGTTAGAGGGAAATATTCCCTATAACCCCTCTGACTACGGTTTGTCATAGAAGTTTTAAGGCAGACTGTTATAACACTCGCCAGGATATTTATCGTCTTTTTGGTTATTCCGCTATATCCAGAGTCCACTGAAGAGGTTTCGCGGTGTCAGTAAGAAGACCAAGGGCGTAATTGATACTGCAATGTGATGGTATGAAATCTTACTTGGTTTTCTGTATTAACAGCACAGAAACTCTCTTAACTTTCTTCCATCCCCCCACCCCTCTACAAGGTCGGCAGCTCGAGTGTGGTGGCCTTGGTAATGAAAATTTCCTTGGGCACGGTAACCACTTTCTATCAGGTGGGCCGTGTGTTTGTCTGCCGCCTAAGTGGTATAAAAATCCATCTCAATCTCAAAAGCCAGACTGCTTACCAATAGAAAGAATTCCCACGTATAACTTATAAGTGAATAGAAGATAGGATAATACCACCAACATTGTACAACTTAAGAGATTACTGTGTAGCGAGTACTTTTCTCTTACTAATTAGTGACAGAAAAAAAGTAGTATTCGGTGCATGCGAGTGCGTGTAGCAATCTACCACTGTGTTTATTGTTATTTATGGTAATTATTGACTGCGAAAACTTTTAATTGGCCTACACATACACATGGTAAGTTGTTGTACTATTTGCTAGCTGTAAGTTTTCCCAAAATTGTAAAATAAGATAAAAATAAATAAACAGTATACTTTCAAAACCTTACCTTGAACTTATGTATCATCCCATATCTGTTTAGCAGCTCGTATCCAAGGTATTTGACAGGTGCCCCACTTGAAGCTTCGTGCAGCGCAAACACGTCGAAAGACCATTCGTCTAGTGTCTGAAATTAAAAAAGAAGATATCGTAGAGTCAAGCGTCTTCAAAAATAGAACAGACTATCGCCTATCAAATCATTTCCAAATCTACCTCCGCGCGAATAGGTACCGCGGTTAATAATAATCTTGTGTTGTGTTTCCGGCGGTGACTGCGGTGAGTAGGGTAGCCAGAGCTCACTGAAGAGGTTTTGTGTTATCAGTGGGAAGACCGAGAAATACTTCTTTGTCTTTTGCACTGACCGAGACTCTTTTAACCTTCTCCCCTCCCCCGTTCTCTTTCCACCTTGTTCTCTATATGGTCGGCAGCAAGAATATGACGCCCCTGGTGTTGCAACCGTCCACAGGCCACGGTAATCACTTTAAATCAGGTGGGCCGCGTGCTTGTCTGCCACCTTAGAGGTATAAAAAAATCTACTAATCATAAGTTGTATCCCTTGATGTGTTTCATTCCTTTCGATCATTTACCTCATGTATTCGGTCATCTATCCTACCGATATCCTTTGTTTCGCAATTTGAACATTAGTTTCAACGTTTCGAATCGGTGCCGGTGGTCCATTTATTTATGTCCACTAATTTATTAAAGATTTTTGATATTGACGTTTTGTAAGTTCCGTTTAATGGTCTGTACGGAATAAATGAATTTTGATTCTGATTTAAGTGCTCAGGCATTACAAGAGTCATAACATTCTAATATTTGTTAGAAACAGTATACTTTCTAACGGTTTAATTTAGTTTAGATGAAGAAGAATGTACAATATGTACATCCTCAGAAAGTAATCAAGAATTTAGTGCAGTTTAATTCATTGGACCCTTGTACATAACGCGGACGTGATCATGAATCTTTGATAGTGAAGGAATAACTGCTCCCTTTCTTGATTATGTTATGGTACGAAATTGGTTACCACGTGTTTCTCATTACATACCCTTGTTAGGTTAAGTTATTGATACTCCTATCAATAACTTAACCTAACTAACAAAAAGTTGCCACAAGATTGTTTACCTTTATAAGTACCTAAACAAATGGACTATAGAGAGTTTTTGTGCGGTCAGTAGGAAAGACAAATTTTTACAACGTAACAAAAGCTCTCTTTCGCAGTAGGTATCTCTGCAAGAAAGGCTTCTTAGAAGAATTTTATAAGGTTGGTTACGAGTGTGACGTGACGGCCCTAGTGTTGCAAACCGCCATAGGCCATAGTAATAACTTACCATTGTCTGTCACCTAAATGATAAGTACAAATAAGATAGATAAACTCTTAACATAAAATAAAAAAAAATAACATTAACTTCAACCTATATTCCCGAAGGGGTACACAGAGGTGCTAGCACCCACGTTTCGCCAGTTTATGTATTAGGTCCCAAAATTTAGGCTAGCCTATTGACATTAACCGGGCACTTATAAACCTGCGATAAATACACATATAACTTCGAAAATCATCGATAAGTCATTGGTGCGTGCCATGATAAAACCTGGGATCGAACTCAAGACCTCGTCTCAGCAGTCCATTACTCATACTACTAGGCTACCGCGGAAAACTCTTTACAGTACACAAACCATATTAAAGACAATATTCTACAATTATTTAATATTCATACATTAATATTCTACAATATTCTCGAATATAAGTTAGTTCTTACAAAACAGAATTCGTATATATCATTGTGACATTAATTTACCTGGTAGGTGGATTTGCCACAACTCATTCACTGTTTTATCTGTATGTAAAGAACAGAACATGGTAATTGGTAGTCTGCCTACTATGAACCTGTGTGCTTGTGAAGCCCGTCAATCGCAATGTTCCACTCTGTCGATACCTTTAAATAACAAATTTGGTAGATTTTCGTGCTAAGGGCACACATTAGTAGACTGAGTCGCGATTCTGATACGGTCACGGTAAAATGTTATTTATCCGATTAGATAAGATATTGAAGTTCCATTGCATGTGCAATATTACACAAGGCGAAACACATACCACAACATCTCTGCTCGGGTTAGAAGTCTTTTTACTTGTTTTGAGGGGTGCGTTTTGACGCTGTTAAATTGCAATAAAGTATGAATAAGGTATTATTGTACTTGAATAATAAAACCGACTACATACTGACCGTTTCGTGGATACATATTAACGACTACAATATTACATTTGTATTTCTTGGCTGATACCGTAATTTTCATGTTCCCTGACGGGTTGATGGCCCCCCGGGGGCACAGCTGTACACAACATCGTAAATATACATTATTAATACAATAAATGGTAATGTATATTTCTCACTATCTATTTAGCTTCAGGTTTTAGTAGTTCTTTATTAAACGAAGTCTTGTATTAATTCGATAATAGTTAAATTAATATTAAAGCAATGTAGCTAGTACCTACAATATTCTCACAGTTTGCCTTTAGTCTTATGAAGAGTCATTAATTACTTTGTTGGTGGTTGGTGATCGTTATTTTTTAATGTTCGATATGCTCGTGATAGACCACTATCTCACCTATTGGTAAGTGAAAATATGATCGATGGTGGAGCACGCTTTTGGAGCGCTGATCATTTGGTGATGGACTTCGTTCAGCTCCAGTGTATCCAATAAAATATCGTGACACATGCAACTCTAGGCTCTGGAGCCTAGTCGCACCTATATTCATATTAATCCTCCCTGCTGCTACGGATATTATAAATGTGAAATTTGTGAAGTTGTTTGTATGTTTGTGACTCAAAGGCGACGAAACGGTTGAACGAGAGATTGGGAACAGAAAATTGTGCACTAACCTTAAGCACTCTAATGACGTCTTGAGGGAACTGCATAAGTGCAGTACTGGTGACCCTCCTGTAGATTCTGTCGACGAAGATTCCTGCTCGAATCGCATGCGCCACCGATCGAAACTTGGGCTTCTCGTCTGACTTCCGTTTCGCAGTCGCCAGCTGTCTGGTGAACGTTGACGCGAGCCACTCCCGCACTTCGGGAGGGACCGCATCAGGTTGTACCTCTGAGAGCTCGTCATCTTCATCAGCCAACCTCCTGTTCAAAACCCAAAAAAGAGTTAAACTCTAAAATATAACTACAGAACAAGCTAAACGCGTAAGCTTTGCGTTTTTGTAGGCTTAACAATAAATTTTGCTAATTTTATTCATGTTCGATACATATTTCTTTTGCCATCGAAAGCTAGGAAGCTGCTAAGACATCATTAATGTCAATGAATTCCGTATTTGGAATTGTATAGGTTGATTAACGACTAAAACAAGCTACTTCACTCTGTATATATTCCATAGGATCATTCATATGAATCAGTAGCTTTGAAATCTAATTAATCCAAATTTCAGTATTGAAACTGACTTATTCAAAGCAAATAACCATCTCAGCTTAAGGAATAAATACTTGATAATAGATTCTAATTTTCTTATTTATATCTCCTTATTTAAAAACAATACTTTTGATTTACAGACTATTTCTAGGCAAACTGTCAAATCTAATCAAAATCAACTATGTAATACTATTCTGATGTTAAGTCTTCTATCAAAGTTATATAATTTTAATGAATTTACTATCAGCTACATCTATTTAATTCTTAAATCGTTTCACTATATTGTTATTACGATAATGTGAAATTAAAAATTTACTGGTCGAAACTACTATTAAAGATAATAAAGTGATAATGTTTTGCAATATATTTAAACAATACAAAATTTGTGATCAAGTGAATACAAAATCCCACTAAAAAGACGCTAAAATACAAATTTATCAAATTGTTCAAAGTACTAGCAATCCTGTAGGTGGGACTTAGTAGAACAATATTACGGATTACACCGACCGTTGTGTATAAAAATATCTTTTATAAAGGAATAAAAGTCAAACAAAAAGATTTAGTTCCTGAAATGAAGGGCGAGCACTTATTGTTCAGATATCAAATATTAGAAACGAGGATGTGAAACTAGTGTAATGCAGTAGATACCTGTCATGCTACTTGCAAGTTTGGGTAGGTACTTATAATTATTAACTAGAAGATACCTCTGTGGCATGCAACGTGCTCAAGATTCCTTAATGCTCGAACATTGCTTCCCATTGGATATTAAGTGAAATATCAAAATTTTCCTACTATTTTCTAGTCTCGTATCAAAAAAATGTTTCAGAAATCCTTTATTCGTTCATGCAAAATATCATAAAAAGCATACACGTTATCTAATTCCCTTGAATTATTCTAAAATCAGTAATAATAAGTGGTAACTTTACTTGAATTTAAATTACAATAATTTATTATTGTATTCAAATAATTGATTCAGTAAAGCTTTTTCTTTTATATATATATTATAATCCATTCATAGATAAGACAGATACATAATGATGATATCATTCAAGTATCTCTAAATTTCTTACGAAATTTGAGATAATTATCCAAGAATTTAAAATAAAAGCTATCAATGGAAAGCAATATAGCACACAATGCAGTCACACGATAGACAAGCTAATCTTTCGGGATGCTAAAGGTTAATTTGGGGTTGGATTATCATTACAACTTGAATGAAACGAGAATTATGAATATATCGAAATGAGCTTTGAAGGAGGTGCTTTGAATTTTGATGATAAATTCTGGTTTGATTCAAGTGCTGTGAGTGGCATAATAAGTGATAACATCGACACACCTAAACACCAGGGTTGGGGCTGACTGCTGGCGCGCCACTGCCGGTCTAAAATAAAACACGCTGTCATTGGGACAAAGTCTGGGATAAATACGGGAAAAGGACCAGTAGCTAACGTACTTAGTTTGGCGGGTACCGGATGCTCATTATTTCAAAAATTGTTTTCAATTTTTTTAAACATTTTAATAGTTACGATACTCTTTGGAAATAATGAACACATTGGGTTATTGCTTAACAACAACAAACCTGTAATGTACACAATATAACAATTAAAACACCAATCATAATGTCAATTGTAACAATTAAAGCTATTTACCAAAAGTACCTAGAATTCTTAATGTTATAAAAATTATATTTAAAGCAGAGTGGTAGCAGCTATATAATACTATTAAACAGTGTTCAAAATATAATTATGTTTCACGAAGAATAAAGGACACAACCACAGGTAAGTATTAAAGTAAGTAAATTGTTTATAAAACATACAGGACAAGCTTAATGGAATGACACTACGTAGGGGTCACCCAGACACAAAAATGAAAAACACATGCCTAAGGAAGGACAAACAGAGACGGAGACAGAAGACAGGACGATCACAATGACGAATCACAAAGGGTCCAAACAGCACACTGGACTAAGTTTGGATTCTAATCTAAACGAGGAAACAATGCTACAGGGAACAAGATAAAAGAATTTGCTTATTTTAATTCTCGTATCTTGCTCAACAATATAAAATGTTAACACAGAAACAAGAATTAGTAAAGAAGTGCCTATAAAACCTAAAAAGAAACTACCAGATTGGAGTAAATCCAAACTGAATCAAAAGAGCAAAATAATTTAGATGAAAACTCTAAACTAAACTAACAGGAGGGTAGGAACTGAGAGAGATCAATGTAATTGAAGCTTGAACAGAACAGAAAGACCTAATCGCACAGATTGGACAGAAGGGAGGCGCGACTACTTGGCCATTGTCGGCGGTGATGTAACGGTATTAACTTTGCTTCATTCGGTTTCTCTACTGAGCACCTCGCCCAGCACGGGGTGCGCAGGCGTCGCATGTGAAGTGTGGTCTGCTGCGCACGCGGCTGCTCCGCCACTCTCCTATCCCTGCGTTAGATATAATCACTGGCGGCGCGACGACAGTTCCGCACATCCAGCTAATGTTATATACATCCTAGAATTGTTAGTCTTAGGAGCAAACATCGCCGCGAACATGATTATCTATAAAAATATAACATAGAAGAGATTTTGTTTCGTTTTGAATAAAAAACCACATTTGTATGTAAAAAGTGTCGAAACATTTTTGTTTCTTACGAAAAATAAACGAGTAAACGAATGCGTCTATAAAAACTTTGCCTTAATTTCAAAATAACTTTGATTAAATCGAATACTCGTAAGAATTTCTTTTAAGTAGCAGTTACTCGTAGTCTGAAAATATCGAAACCTTTTAAGTTTTAATTTCAATTGTAATTAGAAAAACTAATTTGAATGTCATATTGTTGTTCAGCGGGTTTTTTCTATGTTGCACCATTGAATACTAAAATTTTCTGACAGTACACCTGTTTCCTTTAACCTACAGTCCCGGGTCCTTTCAGAGGGGCGTGAAAAAGCATCTGATAAGGCCGTCAAGCTGGACGTACTGTTACTAGTAATGGCGACCTTCTTTCCTGAGACTTTGCCTTCATCTTGCCATCAGGCGAGGTGAAGTCAAGTTGACGGGTTATAAATGAATAAAAATGCTTATCTATAGCAGATTACGCTATACAGACTTTTTATCTATCACTTACCAAATATACACACGTATCTATCACTGTACCAAATTTCATCTACAACCGATTAGCCGTTTTTGCGTGCAGGAGTAAAAAACGTCTACGCTCACACATATTCATACATCCATCCTCACACGTATAGTTGAAAGTTGAATTAGGTTTTCAAATGAGTAATATTTTCTTTATGATATTCACTGAAGGCAATTTGAATTTAAAACGGCATACATATATTATGCAAAATGTTACATTCGCATGCAAATAGGTTCACTGCTTTCAGCTATAATCTAATGATGTGTAACAGTTCGTAAAATATGAAAGCTATCAGTCTCCTATTCTTAAGGAAATTTCTGTATGAGAGGAATTTTAATTTGAAAACCTAATACTGATACTCTCCAAGACGTCAGTTGATAGTGCTTGTGCGGTTAAGCACGAATTAATTTTCATGCGATTTACACCGCAAAGCAAGGAATCGGGTCAATATGTTTTTCCAAAATTTAGCTGCAACATTTTTAGTTAGGAATTTATTTTCGGAATACCACATTTTTTACAGGGTGCCCGATTTCCCGGCAATATACTCGCCTTCTATTACGTGGGACCGAAAATAATAGTTGGCGAAATGTGGGTGTTTAATACACCTTTGCTTACCCCTTCGGGGATTACGGGCGTGAGAATATGGTATGTATGTATGTGATTAGGACATTTTATCAAAATCCAAAATAATTATAGCTTAATTAGATTGTGTTATATGTGGATATCCACATTCTAGAAATCATATGTATATACATACTTGGACACAAGTCGAGTCTTCTAAAGTAAATTTTAATCATATGCTAATATCGTGTAGTACAAAGTCTTTTCTTTACATTTTGTAAGTGTCTTTTTAATTATTTATACAAAGTAAATAAATAATTATACAATTTAACTTTACGTTAAACAAAACTTTGATTTTGATTATTATTATGATTGAAGAAAATATAACAACTGATATAGAATCATATGAAGGTAATAAGAACTCTGATATAATAATCTCTAGTCATCATGATGCATTTTCATTCACTGAAATGTCTATCAGACCTTCATACAAATATAGCAGAAATACCTCACTGTATATTTACTTAGAAATCTTCAGAATGTAGTTGTATTTCGAACAAGCATCAAAGGCTGCTCTTGGCACTGCTTGATTGGTTTTCAGCTATCGTATTGAACCTGAACGGTCGATAGCATTGCAGATACGGTATTGTTGTTATACTTGTTACTAAATATAGAAGCTTGCAGGATAGATGGATGGGTAGAAGGATGTTTGTTAATCCGACCAGAAAGGCTACACAATGTAATTGGTGCTCCGCCGCTGAAGATTCGCGACGGAATTTTTGTGGAGGTAACTTAAGCGTTTTGTATACAAGGTGTTATGGAAACATTTCTGAAGTCAAATGCTCAGGATGGCTACATATTGGTAAAAAACATTAACGTTTGGCCTCTTTTTAATTTTTCTATACCGTTTGACTACAAATGGTAACAAAATAAAACTAAAATGGTTTATCTTAATGTGGTATGGATAATGGACTGCTGAGACGAGGTTTCTGGTTCGTTCGTATGGCACACACCAATGACTTTTCGATGCTTTTTGAAGTTGTGTGTGTATTTATCGAAGGTTTGTGAGTGCCTGGTTAATGGCAATAGGCTCGCCACCTATTAAATTGGGACCTAAACATTAACTGGCGAAATTTAACTGAAAAAAATACCAAATCGTAATTTTTTATGGCAATATGTGGTGTACCCGAAGTACTATACTTCGGCTTCAAGAGCATTTTCCTAACATTCTGTATATCAAGCCAAAGAAGGAAACCAAACGGGAGGTCGAGCACAAATTACCAGGTATTTTCTACAATTAATTCAATTTGAATTGCAAACAAGAAATTGCAACAGTTATATTTTGAAATATGAATTCCTTCATTTCCAGTTACTGCTGGGAAAATTGGTTTTAAATGAAACCGTTGAAATATTAACCAAGTTATTGTGTGTCGACAATTAAGTCTGTATGTTAGTTTTTGTGCTGTTTTTAATTTTTAATATTAAATATTATTATTTAAATATAAGTGCGTTATATAATATTAATCATAAAGTAAATATTATCTGGCATATTCATTTGTAGTCAAGTTTGACGGATGTGCGGAAGATGTGCGGCAACCAAGAAAATATGAAATGGAAAGCAATTTCCTCATAATGATGTTTCAGGCCACTTCAAATTAAATGAGACCAATCGTTAAGTTTTAAGTAGTCGCTATTTAAAAGTAACGTTGCGTAAAGCAATATCTATTTTCCTCAGCAGTTACTGAAGTAATAACTTCGAGAAAATATTGTGTAGTACCTATTGTAAAATGTTGTACGGAATATTGCAGTACCGAACCTCTTAAGATATTTATATTGCTTTTTTTATGAGCAATAGCTTTTTTATAACTCAGTGTTTCCACTGTTGTTATAAACGCGTATTGAGAGCTGTTGGAAGGAGTATCTATTAAGTATATTGCTAAGGTTTCCTTCAAAAGTCGTTATAGCCATGTACCTACCTTTTTTAAAAGAGATACCTACCCGATCCTTAACTGACATTAAATTCTATATATGCTTACACTTATTTACTAGTAATTAATATGCATTTTCAAATACATGAATTGATGACGACTTCCGTGGCGTGGCCGTAGTGAACGCGACTGCTACACAGGAGGTGCGGGTTCGATTCCCGCTCAGTGCAAATATTTGTGTGCATGAAATATGAATATCTGCATTGGTATGGGTGTTTCTATGTATAATATGTATGTATTTACAAAAAAAAAGTATTTAAGTATGTTTATCCGCATTCTAGAACCCGTAACACAAGCTAGTTAAGCTATGCTTTCCATGGGTCTAGGTGACATTGTGTAGATTGTCCTAGAATATTTATTTATATTTATTTATACAGCTACAATAATTAAGTCCTTAACAATGTTTATACGTCCACAAGTACGTACTGTGTGCACACAAGTGTATACAAATAGAACCCTTCCAATAAACAGCCCCTCCAGCGCCGCAATGTTGTGGCGGCCATGTTGGAACCGCAATTTTCAATCTCTGTGTGTCATTCTATAAATGGTGTCAGTCGTCAGTCGACTGTATTGTCGACAATCGTGTGGAAGGCATCGTATATTTTCTAAAC
Organism: Pelosia muscerda; assembly: GCA_963691645.1. Taxonomy (NCBI): domain Eukaryota; kingdom Metazoa; phylum Arthropoda; class Insecta; order Lepidoptera; family Erebidae; genus Pelosia; species Pelosia muscerda. The sequence goes on from OY829100.1 coordinate 16,662,805, forward strand.
AACATTGCATATTATTTTTCCAATTATAATAAGTTATAAATATCTGCGTAGCGACTTCCCGGTAGCATCCAAAGCTTGCAATTCAGCTCAGAATTCGTATATTACTGGTATTTTTGATTAATATATTAGCTTCTAGTCCTAACCCTAAGATATTCTGGTCAGCTGAATCGACATTAATGAAGTTTGATACATGGATATTTTTATAATCTAAAGTAACACATATGTAACATTTTATCCTTGGGTTAGGTTCCCATGGGTGACGGATTGAACAATCTTTTGATCAATCCGCATACAACAGCTACTTCATAACTCCGCTATCTCAACAGTCCAACACTCGAACGCCACGAAATACGAGTAGTAAGTAATTTAACCTTTCTTATAGTAATTATATTCATTTCTTCGCAGTAGCCTAGAGGTATGGGTAATGGACTGCTGAGACGCGAGGTCTCGAGTTCATTCCCAGGTTTACCATGGCACACACCAATGATTTTCGATGCTTTTCGAATTTATGTGTGTATTTATCGAAGGTTTATAAGTGCCCGGTTAATGGCAATAGGCTCGCCACCTATTTCATTGGGACCTAAACATAAACTGGCGAAATGTGGGTGCTAGCACCTCTGCCTACCCCTTCGGGGATAAAGGCGTGAGTTTATGTTATGTTATGTTATGTCTTCGTGTACATTCGTCTTTATACAAAAATAATTGAAATACATTCATAAATTACAAATATGAAATGGGGATAATATTAAAATTTCTATACACCCATGCTGTTCCATAATCAATCAATTTTGTAATACATATATCATCCTGTAACATTTTGATCAAAGCCAACCACTACCGAATCAACATTAATATTCTAAAAGCCTCCATATTTTCTCATAACAACGATATAAATATGCTAAGGATCGTCGAAAGAAGCTCAGTAAACTGAATAAATATTCCGGTGTCACTGACATTGAAATATTAGATGACATGTATACTTATTGAGTAAAGAAATAGCGACAATTCTCAAACATATTAATCAATTATAGATACCAAAGAATATAGATAAATATTATTAACGTACAGAATGTAAACTTACCACGCTCGCGGTTCAACTATGATTTTTGGTCCCACGTAATACCCCTATTGCCGCCAATTGAGCACTTTGTAAAGAAATGGTTATGCCGAAAATAAATTCCTAAGCGAAAATGTTGCACCTGAATAAATTAGAAAAAGAAATTTTGACGCCACTCCTTGCTATGCGGTGTAAATTAATGGAAATTAAATTAATTACGTGTTTAGCCGCACAAGCACTACCAATTAAGGTCTCGGAGAGTATCAGACGGAACAATCTAAATTTATATATAATACTAGATGACACGCGCGACTTCGTCTGCGTCATCCCGTTTTTGCAACATTTTTCATTCCTGCTCCTGCTGATCGTAGAATGATGTTATATACATATAAACCTTCCTCTCTAACCATTCTATCTATTAAAAAAATATTAAAAAAAGTTAAATACCGCATCAAAATCGGTTGCGTGGTTTTAAAGATTTAAGCTTACAAAGGGACATAGGGACAAGAAATATAGGGACAGAGAACGCGACTTTATTTTATACTATGTAGTGATAATTGAAAAAAATATGCCTGTCCATAAATGTATTGTAAAATAAATAAATAAATCTAATAGCCACACATAGCCTATAACTTACTGTTTAATAAACAGTTCTGAGATTTATTGTAATGTTTACATTTAAATGAATGGCATCCCCTATTTAATAAGGTCAAGTGTACGATTCTCACCTGTAGTTGTGGTCTATAAATCTCACCCTTAGGGCGGTTTATGGATCTTGCCTTAAATATATAGAATGAATTGTAAAACCTGGACCTGAAGAAACTATGGCTTTGATCAAATTGTATACCGCGGTAGCCTAGTGGTATGGGTAATGGACTGCTGAGACGAGGTCTCGGGTTCGATCCCAGGTTTTATCATGGCACACACCAATGACTTGTCGATACTTTTCGAAGTTATGCGTGTATTTATCGCAGGTTTATAAGTGCCCGGTTAATGGCAATAAGCTCGCCACCTATTACTTACATTGGGACCTAAACATAAACTAGTGAAATGTGGATGCTAACACCTCTGCCTACGCCTTCGGGGATATAGGCGTGAGTTTTTATTATATGTTAGTTGTAGAACATGTTAAATTTTTCATTTTCATCGCTCTAAAAATGTATATGAGTGACATTTGTTGTCGGAATCGGATCACATGACATTCGACAACAAAATGTCACTCCCATACATTTTCAGAACGATGACGAATGTAGATTCGGAACGAATGCATTTTGGCTAAAGTCCCAGGGGATCTATCGCAAAATAAAAGACCTTAGATCCTTGTGGCTTGGCGGTAGTGAAGGCGAATGCTACGCATGAGTCTCGGGTTTGATTCTCGCACAGTGCAAAATATATGCGTGCATAAATATGAATGTTTGCATTGGTTTGGGTGTTTCTATGTATAAAATGTATGTATTTACAAAGAAGGTATCTAAGTATGTTTATCCGCTTTATAGAACCCATAACATAAGCCATGCTTACCATGGGTCTAGGTGGCGTTGTGTAGATTGTCCTAGAATATTTATGTATTTATTTATTTATAACTAATAGTTTTGTGAATAGTGGATCTCGCAAACACCTTTTTTCTATAACAATCTGTGAGGAATCATGTTCTTGATGTTATAGCCAAAAAATATATTAAAATCCGTTCATAAATCATACAACAATAAATTTTCCCTTTAGGGGAGAAAAGGGAAAAAAATTCTCCCCTTTATCCCCTATTAAGAAATGAAAAAAAAAAACCGTTATTCTGTTATATTTGCAATGGAAATTCAATTCATACTGGATTTTATTTGGCGTGTGTTAAGGCGATCAGAGTCTCTTATTTAAACTACGCCCATTTCCAACAAATCACAAGAATTATGAAATATGAAAACGGATATCTCGAATACGTCAAATACAGTAACGAAGTTTAAGGGTACTTCCTTGAAATTACCATATTGAGTGCATATACTAATTGTATTTATTCATAGTATTTTATCTACAATTAAAAAAAAAAATTGTCTGACGTCAAGTTCTACAAGGCCAATTACGTCACAAGGTGTATCCTTGAATTTTTCAAAGGGTTTGCAATCTTAATTAACCTGACTCACTTGTCGTGATTAAGGTCGATCTAATTACCTTCTCCTTTTACTAAAGACTAATTTGATGTTTCTGGAACTGAATTGTTTAGTTATAGAGTTCTACTGAGAATTTGTGTAAGCATTGATTAATTTTAAACTCTAAGAGCCTACTCCAATCCTATTGCAATAGTTGGGTGCAGAGTTGTTCTACAACCGTGTGTTCCATTTTGACGTCTGAGCAAGCGAAGGATTTTAAATAGAATCACGAGCGCAAAGAGTGATTTAAAAATTAGAATCCTGAACGTTAGCGAGAGAAACAAAAGAGCACGAGGTGAAAAATCTTTGTACTCGAGTGCAAAACGTCAGCGAGGAAATGACTAAATGCAAAAAGAAAATGGCGCGCGCAAAGTAAATTTAAAAGAGTACACCAGAGGTTCCGAGTCTGAGTTTTTAACAAAGTAAAATGTTATATCATATTTTTTTTTTTTTTTTTTTTTTATCTTTGGCACGTCTATAAATGCGGTACCATGAAGTTAGAAGTTTAGAATTATGTCTGAATGCACAAACTTAATGCACACATTGTTCTAAATTCAATTAACTTTATCCTCTAGAGGAAAAAAATACTTTTACACTCAGATATCGAAGAGTAAAAATAGTCTTTCCGGGATCGAGGTTGAAAAAATATATTATTATCCTGTTTCTACGGACAATTCTATGTGTGAGGATGCGGAGGTAGTCACAACTTTTCATTTGCTTTAACCCTGGCATACACTTTAAGTTTCTTTCATTTTCATAATAGTTTCTATGTGCACTTAGCGGTTACGTATATTTATAAATACCTTTTGGTGTCCACTTAATGTGTTCTCTAAATTAAAATAAATATGAATGCTACGCTTTTGTCTTGCACTTTAGTAAAGTGCCAACAATATAGATATATCAACGAGTATAGACAACGTATTGTGCTCCGATAAAACCAAAGTTATTCATCCGTTAACGGCCTATATTGAGAAACGAAAATGCTTCGACACGAACACAAAAGAAATATACAGTAGGTGACAAAAAAAGAATTTGAAAGCGAACTGGACGTCCACACAACGTGGTAACCAATATTTTCTGTTGTATGCTATGATAAAAAATTATGATCAAGATGAAAATATACGCCTACAAAAGTCTGAAACATAGAATTATGATTTTTTTTAACTATTACATTAATTTCAAGAGACGGACCATGCTTTTAGTTTCAAGGATAGGTAGAAAAGCAATGAAAGACTCATGACTAATTTAGTTGAAGCTGGTTTTAGTCTATTTATGTACACGACTTAGATAAACCATTTTTAATGAGATCCTTCAGAATATTTTTGACGCAAATCTTATCTGAGACGAGTTTAAGAATACATGTTTGAAGATATATTTAATAAAGCTTATGATATCTCAGAAGTTTCATATAAAAGATATCGAGTACATATCATATTTCGATAGTCCTCATTCAAGAATCTAGTACAATATTGCTTTCAGAAAAAATGTAGGTACATAATTTCCAGACGGTTACAAAATATTTTACAATATTGCCAAGTTATTTTTATCTATCGTTGCCAGTTCAGAAATTTCAATGGGAAAAAGTTGACATACAGGATGGGACTTAAAGCCTCGACAGTTCTCTTTCTTAAGGCATATGTCAATGACTTCAATGGACACTGCTAGGCTGGTTACACGGAACAAAACAATTCTTAGTGATTTAGACCGCAACCTGACCACTGAATGAAATTTATGTACATTCCACTTATTGATGTTATTATTTTTGACATTGAAATTAACTAAGACTTTATTTGATTTATGTGTACTTAAGTGATATAACAAATTAATGTTAAATGAATATTATGGTTAAGTGTTATGTGAAAAAATATGATGGCCAAATAACAAAATGTGACTACTGTACTCAATTATGGAATTAAAATATTGTGAAATAAACGTTTTATTATTATTTAAATGAAAAAGAAATGCACTTTGTATCCACCAGCTAATTTTATAGTTGTTTTGGAGAAAGATTTTAGTTATAGTTTAGAAAATCGTCTGGAAGCATTAATAATTTGTAACACTTGTAAAAACCATCTCTTTGTATATATGGTAAGTGGTACTTTAGGACAGATGATTATCTTAAAGATAAAGCATGGTGCAGGCTCCTCCTAAAATGCTGTAACTACCGGATTACATCGTATTAGATACCTATGTAGCTTTTTCACCATATTTTAACCCTGGTAAATTATTTTATTATATATGTAGTTTTTTTATTGACAGCGTCTGTGGCGTGGCGGTAGTGAGCGCGACTGCAACGCAGGAGGCGGAGGCGGTTCGATGCCCGCTCAGTGCAAATATTTGTATGCATGAACATGGCTATTTGCACTGGTCTGGTCGTGCTTCGGAGGGCCGATAAGCTGTCGTTTCCGGTTGCCATGCAAACATCTATGGCAGTCGTTACGGGCAGTTGGAGCCCTCAAAAGTCCGACTAGCCTGACTACAGAACTTTGATAACACCAATTGGTTGTGAAAATCCAATGGCAGTCACTTTACGAAAAATATCGAAGTTCAGCCGCATCGATTTGAATTAGAAAGTCGACCCCAATTGAGTTGGGAATAGGCTCAGAGAAAGATGATAGTTTTTTATATTCTTTGACACGAGACAAATATCATTCGTCCCAAATATATATAGTCCCAAGAAAACGCTCTTCCTAAATTGACGTCCTGAAAATAACGTAGTCGAGTTTGTTGCGCCTAGGAATCGATTATCAACTTAACTGAAGCAGAATTATCAATGACGTCAATAGAAATAACTATTTTATCCTATATTGAAGAAAAAAGTTTGAGTTTAATTTGTAAAATAACTATAATAATATTTTCAAACGATTTTGCTATAGAAACTGTCCCTAAAATCTTTCGCTCCAAAACGATTATAAAATCAGCCGGTTTGGATACGTATTAAAAACTCAATACTCTGTGGTTCATTCGTCCAGTTCCAAATTTAATCTCGTTTCATCTGTGCCTGAATATAAAACTTTGTGATGTAAATAAAAATTTCTCTGCGCCATGGTAGGTTCATAAGTAAAGCTGAAATTTGCACTTAGGTAGGTAATAGGCCCAGACGGCCACGCGCCGCAGGAATTCCGTTATAAGTCTCGTCCGAATGTTGTCTACTCCTGAATGTAGATAAAAATTTCAGTTATTCAGAATATTTCAATTTCAGTTATTTAGGTAGTTTAATTCAACATAGTACCATCCCTCGTAGAAAGGTATTGTCGCGGGTTCAATATTTTTTCATGGCCCTGATTCTACTAATTGTCAACCATTATCAAACCAATGAGATTACAAAAAATAGCATTGCATTTAGAACTATACTTTACGTGGTATAAAATTAATTAGAATCTTCTTCTCTCAAATCGACGGCATTGCCACTACTCACGGAGAGGGCCTCAGCATAGAGATTTGCTCATTACTACGCTTGCTACGCTACTTGGCGTCGTGTAGAGCGAATGAAACGATGCAATAAAATCTTATTCAATTAATTTTGAACTTTAATTTGTATAAGTCAAAGAGAAAAATGCAGTTTCTATAATCTCCGTGGTTTGAGAATGGATAATCGTAGAATTGGGGTCCAGTTGATAAATTTTTCGGATTAATTTTTTTCACCTATAAATTGTCACAAAATTTCATTAGTTCATAAATCCTCAAAATATACTCAAAGCATGGTCATCCTCTACAAGTAATCCCTTCACCACCATCACCAGTGACGAAATCAATTCTACTATATTTAATACGTACTTCGTTTCATCGATGTAAACTGCTTCCAGCACCTTCGCGGCATATTGTAGGTTTTTTTGTAAAGTCTCAGCGGATATTTCACCTCTATTTAATTGTCTTAGGAGATAGCGTAATCTGTGGACAAAGAGAAAGCAATCTTAATTAGGTAGTAGAGAACATGTTTTATGTTAATTACATTCACAAGGTGCAGTTTCTCAGTTAATTACAGCAATGGTTGCTTTGCGGTAGATTTTGTGTTGCACTTGTAATATATTGGTTATGATGTGTAATATAGGTACAGTGCCCGACAGTCGGTACGTTGCATAATGCAAATACCACTTCACACATGAAGTACTGTAAAACAATAATTTTACAGTACTCGGCTGTAAATCATGAGATTTTTTATAGTAATCTAAAAGCCGCAGTAGCCTAGTGGTATGGGTAATGGACTGCTGAGACGAGGTCTCGGGTTCGATCCCAGGTTTTACCATGGCACACACCAATGACTTTTCGATACTTTTCGAAGTTATGTGTGTATTTATCGTAGGTTTATAAGTGCCCGGTTAATGGCAATAGGCTCGCCACCTGTTACATTGGGACCTAAACATGAACTGGCGAAATGTAGGTGCTAGCACCTCTGCCTACCCCTTCGGGGATAAAAGCGTGAGTTTATGTTTTATTATTATCTCGCAAGAAGTTTAGTCTACTGAACTTTGCTCGAGCACCCAAACAACACATTTTTGGAACAAATAACTACCCATTTTTCACTAATATCCTATTTTGATTACTATAATATTGCCAGATATATAAATTCCTTCTTATTGTATCCATCCAATATCGTATCCAGAAATTCTTTAAAGGATGTAGGTAGAATTATTACCTTAACACATTGACCTTAATTTGAGAATACAAGTACTTGTTAAGCATAGCCAATCGACCGTGGATGTTCGGGCTTACCCAATATTGGTTCGCACTACCCAACCCGAACCAAATTGGATTGAGCGCTCAATGCTTTACACGCACTTATCTGAGATTTCCGATACCTAATATTGCTCTTTTATTTTGTACGGATAAAGGAAACGAAAAGTATGTGTGGGTCAATGATAAGAATGTTGGGGTTTTAACTAAGAGTTAATTTTTATCTTGCACTGGACGGCCCTCTCCGGCTTTGCCCGTGACTAACTTTGAAATTCTATCGCGATTTGTTCATTTACAAATAATGTTATAAAATCTCACAATATAAATTAGAAAACTTGATGTATGGTAGAAAATATATTCTAAATTTTCCAAGAGTGTGATAGGTATAACGTAAATACCAGACAAAAAATAATCTTGCTGTCGGTGATAGTGGACTCCACAAAATTTCAAGTAAATTAGCGTAAAATGAAGCGAGATTCATTTAGAAAGAAAAAGCTATAAAATCTGGATTATTTGGATACAAGCCTGGAAATGAGATGTTTACTCAACTTGCTACTCAAGCAAATTTCTCTATTTAGAGTAAGTAAATGTATTCTCAGGCCGGGGCCGCGTTTCGAACGGTTGGTGGTTCATTTGCTCAGTAATTTATATGTAAAATATTGTTGATATTGACGTTTTGTAAGTGCCGTTAAGTGGTCTATACAGAATAAATCACCTTTGCATTTTTAATTTTGATTTTTTTCCTGGCATTTATGATTATTGCCCCGATTTCTTATCGTATCATTGCAAGTAATAATTACAAATGTATGTTTCATTCATCGTTTTATCAAAATCGTTTTTTTGCTTAAGCTGTTCACCACTCAGAACTCAACATACTAAAATCAACATTTTTATTAACGTCTTCTATTTTCTCTCAAAGCTGCACTCATAGCAGACGTGAATAAAAAAATTAAAATTGTGGTACAAAAAGTTCACATTCTAATTAAGTTTTTAAATCATGCCAAAAAAAAATACAACATGTGTACATACATACGAGCGACTAGTGAAAATGAAAAAGGCAAACTGAAAGTACAGAGTGCAATTCAAATGAAACTCAATAGCCGGGAGTGTGCTATTACCCCAAGCAGCACTGCGCTTGTTAGATGGCTAGCGAAACCGCTGAAGGGTTTAATTGGAAAGTCTCGCTGTAAAAGGCAAAAGGATAATTGTTGTGGAGTTTGATGAGGACGTCAATCTTGATAATTGTTGGAGTTTAACTGTAGAACAAAATCGAATTATGTTGTATCTACTTCCTTATTTCTCGATAGTAGACTTTCATAATTTTATAGCGATTTGGTACTTCCTTATTCCGTGTTTATTACCGAATAGGTATGTATTTCAGGGGCATGTTGTCAAGTTTCAAGGCTCAAATTATTATTGCCAATGTGTGAAACTCTTATTTACATTCTTATCTTCTTTCTATTCTTCTTATTCTTATTTACATTTCATCCGATAGATGGCGCTGTCGGTATAAACACGTCTATACGTACGTCTCCGAGATATAAATTTGCTAAAAATAGTAAAAGTGAGTCTTGTATTGTAATGTGCGCTTAAAAATGATAATCAACATGCAAACTCATAGTGACAGTGTAGTGCAATATAAATGTGTGGTGTAAACATTAAAAATCCTGTGTCAAATTTGCTGCCCTATAATTGACTTTTACAATGAATTTTACGATGAGAACATTAAGTGACTGATTTACAGCCCAGCAAGTCTTTCGAAACTTTATTAAACTTGCGCTGGAAGAAAGGATAGTGACAAATTATGATCAAAAAGCCAAAATAACATACTCGAAGTTCGTTTTTTATTTAAATGTTACTGGACATCTACCGGCGTACATATGAACTAGCTAAACGATGCACACGGCTGCTGCACACAGATGGCGCTACTATGATCGGATCAATATTAATCTACACAAATAATAGAGGGCGCTGGCAGACTACATAACAAAACAAGAATAAAATTAGAACTTATATTGAACTATTCAGTACACAACATAACATTATATAATATATATTTAGGATAATGATACAAGATGGATTCTGAAAATAACATTACATACCGGAAACATAACACTGGTTCGATGTTAAATGTGTCTATCGCTGCAAATGAGGAAAACACTATTTTTAATAGCACAATCTTGAGCTTACCAGACAGTCTTCATAACAACTCCGACAATTATTTGATTATTGATCTAAATGAAGAAATTAAATCGCTTAAGTCGCAACTAATGAGCGCTCATCAGGAAATAGATGACTTACATACTGAAAATTTACGTTTGAAAACTGACTTACAAAATTCTCTGAAAGCAGCTGAAACCTATAAAAAAATTTGCCTTACACCTGACAGAAGGAACACCCCTACATCAGCCCGCAAAAAACAACTCAAGCCTCAAACGACACCACCAAATGCTATAAATAACAACTCAAGAGCCAGGGAAAATACTTATCTTCCAAATGCCATCATGCTTGATGTAGAAACTCAAACCATGCATCATGAAACAAACTATAACGATAGTAATCTAGTCATAAAACCTAATACAAAATTGAAGACCAGCAAAAATAATTTTATAATTTTGAGTTGCAATACAAGAAACAATATCTTATCAATCGCAGACGACTATTTTTCTACAGATTATCAAATCTGCAACTATAAGAAAGGAAATTGTGACATAGAACAACTTTTAGATGGACTAGATAAAAAAGTTGCCAATTTTACCATGGAGGACTACTGTGTTGTTTTAATAGGTGAAAATGACTTCGCTAAAACTCGAAATTACTCTAATTTAATTTGTAAGATAAGAAACATACTTTCTACAATAAACCATACCAATATAATTTTATGCTTACCAACATATAAATTTAATGATCATTGTGCTATGTATAATTGGAGAGTGGAAATATTTAATAACTTACTTTACCATGACAATCTAATTTATAATTATGCAATATTGTTTGACTCAAATAAAAACTTGACATGTGATTATAAAATGTTTTCTAGATATAATGGTATACTCAACAACTATGGCATGAAAATTATTTTTAAGTATATTTATTTGGACATTTTTGGATATAAAATAGATACTGTATTGGGTGATCAGTCAAAACTAGAATCTACAAATATGTTTTTTCGTAAATAACTATCCTTTACTCACTGAGAAGGATATTTCTAGTACTATTCATTTAAATTATGGAACTGATGAAATAAAAGTGTGCCATCAAAATATGTGCGGGTTATTAAGTAAAAAGGATGATCTTGAAATTTATCTACAGGACACTGCTAGAGATATGAGCTATATATGTATAAGTGAACATTTTCTGAATGAAATTACGGTGGCACAGTTTCTCTTAGCCCAGTATAACATCGCTTCTTACAACACTAGAACAGCCAAAAAGAGAGGAGGCACTCTTATCCTAGCACACTCAAAAAGAAAAACCGAGGAGTTGCGAATTTGTAAAAAAATGTATAAACAGAATGTATTTGAAATCTGTGGTGTGAGAGACTGTGACACTAATCTAAACATAATCTGTTGTTACAGAATCCCTAAACAAAAAAACTTTAAAGAATTTATAGATAAATTAGAAAACCTGTTACAGCATTTTTTTGGCAAGCAGTGTTTAATTTGCGGGGATTTTAATGTGAATCTTTTGACTTCGGGCTCTGAAAAGGAATCATTTTTGTCATTGTTATCATGTTATAATTATAAACATTTAATTGATACTCCAACGTTTGTACGTAATGCTCATACGTCTTGTATTGACAACATATTGACAAATATACCAACTCCTAACATACATAATATAAATATAGATCAAAATGGATTATCTGATGGTCATGCTTGCATTTCTTGCACTGTTGAATTGCTTTTGGTTGACAGTAAAAAACGGGCACAATACATAAGCACTAATAAAAGATGTTATAGTGAAAAAAACAAATGTACGTTTAGGCAAAAACTATTAGAGCAAAATTTTAGTGCAGACACCGACTCTTTCATTGCCAAATTCACAGCAGCCCATTCAAACAGCTTTCCGAAGCAGTCTAGAAAAATAAATATCAATAGACAAACACGCAACAACTGGATAACGCATGGTATTAAAGTATCGAGTAAGTTCAAAAGAGTGCTGAGTTACATTAATAAACAAACATGTGACGAGTCAATATTACAATTCAGACAGAGATATTTTTCTATATACAGAAGAGTAGTTAGGAGCGCGAAAATTAATTCAGTAAGAGCACAAGTAGATAATGCAATAAATCCGAGTAAAATAATTTGGAATATGGTACATCGTCGCAAAAACGCTGATAGAAAACGAGAAAATGGTAACATTATTTTGAAAATTAATGATAGTGCAATTGATGATCCTGCTCAGGTAGTGGACATTTTTTCAACAACCTTTGGCAACGCAGTTCCAGTTAATTCTTTTGATCCCTCTATAGCCTTAAGTTTTTTAAAGGGAAACGTAAACAAAATTCAAAATACAATGAGTTTTGATCCCGTACTACCGATCGAAGTTTATAACTTAGTTAAGCAAATGGAGTCTAAGAACTCTTGCGGCTATGATGAAATCCCGGTAACAATAATAAAGGACAACGTTGATTTATTGGCCACTCCAATTGCCGAGTTCTTTAATAGCTGCATTGACAAAGGGGAATTCCCAAACGAACTTAAGGTTGCTAAAGTACTGCCTATATTCAAAAAGGGTGCTAGAATGGACCCGGCAAATTACAGACCAATATCCTTGCTAACAGTGCTCTCAAAGATATTTGAAAAACTTATTAAAGCTAGGCTAATAAGGCATATCTATACAAATGATATCCTGAACTATCGGCAATTCGGATATCAAAAGGGCTTAGGAACAATAGATGCAGTAAGCACGCTAGTAGATGACATAGTGTCCAATTTAAATAATAAGAAGAAGGTAGCAGGGATTTTCCTTGATCTTAGCTCAGCTTTTGACACTGTAAATCATCAGTTGCTTATAAAAAAGCTTGAGCATTATGGAGTAAGAGATAACATCTTGAAATTTTTTGAATCATATTTACAAAATCGGCAGCAATATATTGAATTGAAATCAGTGGTAGAGGAAAGTGAAAGGGTTTATAACTCCGCTCTAACTTCTGTAACTGAAGGGGTGCCTCAAGGATCGGTGCTAGGACCGATATTCTTCATCATATTTCTGAATGATCTGGCCGAGCATATGCATAAAGTTTCTCCAGATACAAGGGTGGTCATATTTGCAGACGACACAAATGCGATCATTTCAGCTGATGATCTAGATGAATTAGAGATTAAAGTTAATGAGGCTCTTTTGGAATTTGAGCATTGGTTTAAGGTCAATAATCTAAAACTCAATGTTAAAAAGACGAAGTGCATGCTGTTTAAGGGAACTACAAAAAACAAAGAAAATATAGAAGTATTCTCATCAGGTGAAAAAATTGACATTGTAGGTGAAACAAAGTTGTTGGGTGTACACTTGGACTGTTTACTAAATTGGAAACCAGAATTAAAAGCAGTGAATAGTGCTCTGAGTTCTGCATGCTATGCAATCAGAAGTGTAAGGGATGAGCTCACGTTAAAACAACTAAAAACTGTATACTTTGCATTAGTTGAATCGAGACTTAGATACAGCATCTTGCTCTGGGGTAACAGTTATAAATATAACGTCAATTCAGCTTTTGTAATGCAAAAAAGGGCGTTGAGAACGATGTTAGGAATTAGTCAGACTGAATCATGTAGAAATCATTTCTTTGACCTGCAAATTTTGACCGTCCCCTGTCTTTACATCTTAGTACTGCTTACTGACTTGATGAAGAACTTAGATAAGTTCGAGTCCAGGACTGGGAGGGAGCTGAGGTTAAGCACACGTAGGAAAAACCTGAAAAGTATAGTTCACCCCAGTTTGAATGTAGTGCGACATAGTGCTAAGGTGCAGGCGGTAAATCTATATAATAAACTGCCCCTGGAGTTAAAAAACATTGTTAGCGTTACTGCTTTTACAAATAAATTAAAGTCACACTTGCTGGAAAAATGTTATTATAGTATCGAAGAATTTATAGAGGACAGATAATTTTGTTTTGTATTTTTAGATGTAAGCGTAACATTTTCAACACAATTGTATATTGTTTCTGAAATAAATGACTTATGACTTATGACTTATGACTTACATCTCTGGCTAGAAGTTCAGAAATTAAGAAAATTTTAGGAAGAGATATTGCATATTCTCTGCTAAATATTTCGGGATATTACTAAGCAACCAATGTTTCGGCGCTGTTTGTTGCTCCATTGAGGTTACAGACATAATTTTAACTGATATAGTTAGTTGCTCTAAATTATTTGAATAGAGTAGTAGTCCGTGTGGTGATGGAGGAAGAATGTCCCCTTCACATCCTGCCTGTCGTAAGAGGTGACAAACGGATAAATACTTAGATGATACAATTGCGAGAGAAGGAAACCTCTAAATAACACCCCGAACCAATCCGTCAGGCCAGCGTGGAATCAGTAAGCCAAAGCCTCCCAAGATTGGAGGAGGCATATTTCTAGTAATGGAGTGCGAAAGACTGAGTGTTTGATTGACTACAATAATGAAGATAAAATAAAATTGTCAATATTGAAGGCGAGGTGCACTCAGCGAGGTAGCCACTTGAACAATTGCGTCATACAAGCAGTTGAACAAACTGCTAACACTGGATGCAGTGGTAGTTACCGCGGCAACTATTTAAGCTGCTATACTAAGCAAGCAATTAAACAAATTACCAACACCGGACTCACTCGTAGTTAACGAGAAAACTACTTATGCCACTGCACCATCCATGCTGATTATATAATTGCGGAGTTTTATAGGTACTTTGCATCTGCAGAGTTACGGTGTTTTGTTTATATATACATTTTAGAATGAGATGATATACCCAATTAAGTGTTCTAATAAGCGCTTTCAACAAATTTATCATCTCCATTTCTGTTCAAGATTCGCCTATATGGGTAAAAGTCAATCTCAAACCAGACGTTAAGGGATTTCATCTTTGTCACTGCAAAGAGCTGGTCTTCTATATGGGCCGGGAGATAATAATTCAAACTTCCAGGTCATTTGTTCCAGTATGGTGGTTCTTCAAAGGTCATACACACAGTCATAGCACTAACTGGTTTTTTTAAATTACACGACTATAATGGTTATTGTAGAGAAATAAGAAAATTGAGCTGTTCTGAACTCAACTCAATTACAAATGCTCTTACAGCGCTGAAATGAGAAAAACATCGGATTTCTGCGTAACTCGATCGCCAAAAAACAATAAGAGTCCTAATATTTGAAGAATTTAATCGAATACTGGAAAATCGATCTTAGAAAAAGAGCAATAAAAATGAAGTAGAATTTAGTTTTGCACATTCTGTACATCTAATCCATTTTTATGAAATATGCTTAGTTGAAAAGCTTACTGTGTTTTAGTGCAATTAAGTAGTGACAGAATCAGTTCAGTGGTGATATGATATGTAATATCAATATAAATATATTTAATTTTTGATACCTTTATTAACCTACATCAGTATAAGAACTTACATTCAGAAACAGCGAAATACAAACAGCGAAGCTAATGCAATATTTGTACATTTTTATACCAAGCACTCAACGTTTTTTCATTTGAACTGAGATTAACAGTTAGTTTTTATTCAACTGGTAACCTGTTTCTTAGATACACGCTTAATAAAAAAAGGGCAGGATTTAAAGGATTTCAAACCATTCAGCTTCTTTGGTAGATAAAAATAAAAGTTCTTTGAAATCTTTTTACTTTACCGGTTCTCTATCTGGCTCAATCTATTCTGAATTGGTATAGTATAATAGTGTAAGTACCAACGAAGCAGTCATGCTCAGCAACTTTAAATAACAAGTAACCATGATTATCTACTTGTTGTTAATGAATCACGATATCTGGTTTTCTTTTTCAGGGTCTGATCATGGAGGACCAGGAAGATCCAGAAACCCTTTGTCTTCTGCACTGACAGCACAGAGACTCTCTTAACCTTCTCCCTGCCCCTACCCCTTCCCCCACTTCTCTATATGGTCGGCAGCACGACTATGACGCCTCTGATGTGGCAAACGTCCATAGTTCATGGTAACCACTTTCCATAAGTGGTATAAAAATATCATGTCAAGTTATTATATCATAAAAAATATCTGCTGAAACGATTGAGACAAAACCCTGTTACTCTCTTTCAAAGAAAAGACAACACTGTTTGATTATGACAGTATTTGTAACTTGAGTGTCTGAAATCATAGCCCTACTTTGAGGAACTTGATACAAGTTGTTTAAGAGTAAGTAAACAAAATAAACAGCAAACGACAGAGACAAGATACAACAAAACACAAAGAAAACGTTTTAAAAGGTTTTTCGAGTTTCATATTTCATTCAGGTTCATTGTTCGATACCTTCGATTTAGCTGAGAGTTCTCTGAAGCGTAACATTTCTGGAGTGTATCTAAGACACGTAGAACGACGCCGTGAATTTGCTAGTTGCTGGGTTTAATAAAGCTTTGCAGAGAATTTTGAAAAGCAATTAGTATGGTCAAATCAAATTTAGATAGGAAAAAGTGAATGCTTCGACGGGATTTGAACCATGAAGCCTCATCTGAATCATTCGAAATTCTCGTATATAACCATCTTTGGGGCAATGGTTGGAGCTATCTACCGACCATCTTACGAATTATCGGCACAATAAATTATGTTACAGTCAAATCTGCAGAACATTTTGAAAAGCAGTTGGAAAAGAATGCTGGAATCAAATTTAGATAGGAAAAAGTGAATGCAGGGGAAACGTTCTGACCGCTAAGCTTCGTCTGAATCATCCAAAATTCCCCTATATAACCATCTTAGGGGCGATGGTGGGAACTATCTATCTAACGAAGACCACCTGGATATGGGAAATTTTCAAGAGAAACTAGTTTGATTTAAAACACCTCGAAGTGTTAATTTGCTGGTATCGTACCTCACTTAAGTTTGTTGGTCTAGTTTATTTATTAGTTTTAAGAACTGCAAGGTGTACGCGAACGGAATACAAATACAGATTCGTATTTATAAACATAAAGTAGAACTAAATGAAACTTTTATTTCTTATTTTGCCGTAATAAACCCTCCTATCCTTTGCATTCTGTACTTTATTTAGTTTAATCTGGTGAATTCATTTGAGCCAAAAGATGAGTGATAGAATAAACGTATGACATCACATATTATATTCACATCGTTTTCTTAATAATTTATAGTCATAATAACTTCTTGTTAAGCAATTTCCATTTCTCCTAAAACTTGACGCAAACCAAATTAACTTCTGGCAGCCCTTTGCCTGCGGTATGTAATTTTCATAAACTTTATAATAATATGTCATTCGTAATAGCAAATTGTCCTCTTGGGCTTTATCTGGTTCCTAAATTTCACCTGGTTCAATACTGGGTACTCGATTCATGTCGTTTGGCTAGTAAATCAGGTGTAATCACCTGTAGGGCATTACAAACTGCTCAATAATCCTGAGAAGTCTCTTGGTTACAAAGTGTCAACTTTGAACTTAACAGGGTCCATCACCGAAATGATATTTGTTTATTTATTTCATAGTTACTTACAGCTAACAATTAGTATTACAATGATATTTAAGATAGAAGACGGCAAATTAAAAGTTTTCACTTATAGAGATAGATGGATAAGATAATCACAGGTTAGTGTGCAATAGCATATATGCTACCTATTTCAGGCGGGCGAAATCACGGTTCTTAGTTTAATACATTAGTACATTTAATCAATCAATCAATCAATCAATCAATCAATCAATCAATCAATCGATCAAGCAAGCAAGGAAGCAATCAATCAATTAATTTATTGTAGTAGCCTGTTCGATATCTAGGTCTCCTCTAATGTACGCTATTGCTCCCGATCTATAGCCTTCTGCATCCAGTCTATCCCAGTCACCTTTTTATGTTTCAGTCCCTCTGGCTAGGTGGCGTTCTGCCTTCCATTTACCTTATCGCGGTCTCCACTCAAAGGTACATATAGGCTACACAACATTGTTTCAAGAAACTGGGCATCGTAAATATTTCTACCAACCTTATAAAATATTCAAGCCACTTTACATCACAAACGATATTCTTCAAAGCCTCAGAGCCCTTGCTTGTGATTAAGTTGCTTTAAATTAAATTAACAATCCAATTGTGATTGTTTCATTAAAATATTGCAAGGTAGAAATAATAACAGATTATTTATTTGTTAAACAAGGGCCTACTCGAGGCGAGCTGGAATTGCCATTTCAATTCATTGATTCGCAAATTATAACGTTTAACTTTTATCTAAAATCTTTTTGTCTTTTTATGTATTTTGAGTTTATGTAAGCTGTATATAAGTATATAGTTGAACTAATAACTGTGAACTGAAAGATGGCGTTATGTACTTACTTTCAATGTTACCAAATCGTGCTAAATTCAGTTAGTTTTCACAAAGTGTGCGAGTGGCGTACCTATCTTTACACAAAACTTAGGCGTGAGACAGTGACAGGGTATATTATGAACTGTGAAACGTTTTTTTATAAACCAAGTTGATAACTTTGACAACAATTATGTATTGTGGTGACGTAATGTTTCTACACTTAAACCACCGATCACTCTATCATTGTCATTTTAAATGCAGTAATGCGGTAATGAAGATGCACAGATATCTGTGTGAAGAAGTCTGTGGGTCTATTTATGCTAGTAATATTGATGACTATAGTTTGATGTGAGTTTATGTGCAATAAAACAGTTTATGCATCAAATAGTAATAATAGTTCCAATTATAACTATTTCACGAAATCGTTGGCACATATTTGGTACTTGATGGAAATTCTGAATATCAAAAACGGTGGGTGTCGTCATCGATGCTGTCACACTTCACTTAATCGTACTTATGTGTATTTCGATAAACTAAAAATACGTACTTATTTAGCTGTCCGACTGGGAAAGTACTTCCGCCCTAAAGAAATAATTGGTGAAAATCAGTCCAAGATGGCCGCCTCCATAATATAGCGGACTACATATTTTATATAAATAAAAAAATAAAAAAAAAAAATAAAAAAATTTGGAAATAGTGATTTCGTAATCGTTAATTGTTTCCGACAGTTCATATAGTTGTCGGTTGATGGCCCCTAAGATGTAAATGAGAGTCGTCAGAGCATTCTCCCTGTAACAGACTTGTGACTGGTTCAAATCCTGTTTAGACATTCACTTTTTCCAATTTTAAATCGAATTAACATTCTGTTACGAATGTCACCACTCATGACGTAAGCCGTCACTGATTGAAGCATTTGATAATTTCGACTAGATTCTTAATGAAACCGCTGGTCCAATGCGTATAGCGATGGTCTGCCGTGCAAGAGGGTGACGGTTCGAGCCTCGCATGTACATAAATGGGTTTTTGTGATTTTCAATATTTCTAGAAATTTATTTGGTAAGTAAGGTGGAGAATTCTTGATTTAAATCCTAAAATTTATAAAGTTCTAGCAAGTAAAAGAATATTCACGAAGATGAGCCCAAGTTCTGAAATTGAACTCCTCAAATGGAATGAACTAGAATAATTGTAAATAAAGAGAATCGAAATTACGATCGTAATGACGATCGAAAAGACTAGCGAAATTAGGATTTCCAGAAGATTCTTCATGGTATATAAACAGCACCGAGAGCGCCAATAGGGCAGTTAAGTCTCAGTGGTTGAAGTGGAAACAAGAAGAAGAAGTAAAGTGAAAAGTGTAAGTAATAGTGCTGATAAAGTGCAGGTGGAAGTGCTAGTGGTGCATGTGCAATAACTGCATGTGCTGTGAAACATAGACGCTCAGTGAACGTAGACGTTCTAGAGACTGTGTGTCAAGACAGTGCGGTGCAGTGCAGTCCTCGGTCTCCCGGTGTGTACGAGTGCCTCGGACAATAGACTGTGTGCACGCTTAAGACTGTTGGTGGTTTGAATAAAGTGTAAAATCGCTCGAGGTTGTTTACTTCCAATCCCGAAACCCGCTTCCCGTTACAATTCTACTTTTAAATTGAGCTTCACTACATTATAATCGAAAAGGAAAATTGGATAATAACGAAATCATGAAGCTTTTTCTGGGAAGTGTTGATATTACGAACAAATCCGAAGTAATTTTAAAGTCTCCAACAAATAGGTTTGCCGATGCATTGTTTGCTTAGGATCCTGGACGACTTTAAGTCTTTTATACTTTGAGTAATCACGATGTCTTTAATATTTCCCCTTAAGTTCTTAGGAAAATATCTTTAGACATATTATATCTGGTGCTATAAACCAAAAAATGTTATTGTCTTGCTTGTGAAGAAAAATCTAAAATACTACAATAAGGACACTTTAGAATATTTCTTTATTTAAATATATAGTGGAGACTCTTAGTGATCAAGATTGAGTATGTAATACAGTACTTATTCAATGAAAGGAACATGCTGATGGCGGCCAGACACCAGGTGAGATAGTGGTCAAACGCGAGCCTATCGAACATATTATAAAAAATAGAATTATCACAAAGCAAACAAATTTAAGTGAAAGCTGGCTAGAAAGAAGTAATCCAGGAAGAAGTCTAGCTTTGCAGCAAATTACTTAAAACATAACTAAATGTAGAACCAAGAGAAAGGCCACGAGAAACTCTTCTCTATTTTCCCTCATTCGAAGCAATATATGAGCCAAATAACGCGGAAATTACTGTACCGACAAGGGCCTAGTAGATACTTAAGTTATGGATACTTTTTATGCGAGGAAAATTCAGATGTCTCGCGGGGCAGAAGCGCAAAGTGTTTATGGAAATTTCGCTTATAGCAGTTATACGTTAGGGCTTTTATGGGTACTTAATCTTAGATGTTGAATTTTTGGTAAAAATTGAAAAAATATTTTTGATATCTGTGTATTTATATTAATGAAAGGTTATTGTGTCCGTTAGTCAAGTGATATTGGCGTTCTTATTTGATTCATATAATGGGTATCTTTCCCAAACGTAACGCGATCATTATTAATGAGCAAGAGTTCTTTGAATTTTTGTTCATCTTCTACGGATCTCAGCCGCGCTCTTCTGCTTCTTCCATAGGTTGGTTTTGACTGTTATAAAGGCGACTGCCATCTGACGTCATATGCCAACATTTTACCGTGACCATATCAAAATCGCGTGTAAGTCCAATAATATGAATAGTTGCGTGTTAACGGAGCTTAAATGAAATCAATGATCCACTCTTGGTATCAGCCCAACTCTAGTTTGTGCTGATACCAAGAGTTGTTTCGTCTACGCTCAGCGGCTTGTACTGATGATTACTGATGACGAGTCCCTTATTCGTATCACAAATGACGACCTTATATACCCTCAATTCATGCTCGTGTTCGATAGGTAATTATACGTCGTTTTTCTATTTTAGAAAAAGAACTACCCGTACAAAAAAGTTAGTACTAACTCATAGTCCAGTACATTACCTAGTCCACGTGTACTAAGTTCAATTGCAGGCACAGTAGTTACCAATAAATCCAAGGATAGTCGCTACGAATAGCGCACATGTAACTTGAGTCCAGACGCCTCAGGCAACTAATCCAACTAATTGATTCTTGTAACATGTTTGTTTATACTTCCGATGTTGTCGAGATATTATTATGTTTGCAGGCAAAAATACAAGTATTATTCTTGCTGAAAATAAAATATTGATAATAATAATTTTTATAATGGATATGAATGGAAAATGATATAAAAATCTATCTATACTATTATATAATTGTAAAAAGTTTATGTTTGTCCGCGATGGATGCACAAACTACTGAACGAATTTCGATGCGGTTGCTGTTCATTTGAAGGGGTTTGTTCCAACCTAAAATCTTACGTTTGTTTGTTGCAATCGGTTAAGTAGAATCAGAGTTATGATTAGTAATATAGAATTTAAGTTGCACAGATAGCGCTTAGATCGCGATAACCGATAAGTTAATAAAATATAAGTAAAGTCCTTTACCACCAAGTTGACTTGACGCAATGAACAGACGTTAAAAATATTAAACTCACCCATGAGACAACATGTAGTTTTAGTTTGTTTAGTAAATAAAAGAAAGCAAAAGTTAACAACGAACCTATGTCAACTTTTCACCTATTTATTGTTTAGCAAAATTCCCTCGGGATTCACCTCACCGGAGCTTATAGTAAGAGCAAGTTACTCGAACTTAAACCGACTATGGCTACTGTGTTTCGTTCTTTGTCTGTATTGTCTCAGTAAATAAGGAAATAATAGGTCAACATTTAACCGTAGACTCGACATGACGAGGTTTTCTGTTGTCAGTAGGAAGACCGAGAGCTTAGAATTGACCCTGATCTGTGCTGGTATGGAGCCCTGTTTCGTCTTGTGTACTGGCAGCACAGAAACTCATTTAACTTTCATTCCTTTCGCCTTTCTCCTCTATGGTTGGTAGTACGATTGTTACGCCACTAGTGTTGCAAACGTCGATAGACCATGATTAACTACCACTTTCCATCCGGAGCGCCGCGTGCTGGTCTCTCACTTAAAGGTAAAGGGCCTTTTAAATGTTAAATCAATTAATATGTCAAATAATCCCAGGTTTACATACCTAAGTGCGGCCTTATCGCATGCATCGGGCGTGTCGACGGCGGGCAAGTGCTCAGTGTCCAGGTCAAGCGAATCGAGCTGTTCGTCGGTGGGCGTGGAGCAGCTTTCTGCTTTGCTGCGGCTCGAGGAGCGACGCACTATGGTGAGGGCACCTTGTTCTGTTGACAATCAATAGCACAATATTAGGCCTGCTGGAACCTTAGTCCTTGATGCATGCAAATCGGTTACATTTCAGATACAGTGGTAGTATTTACAAAATTACTGAAGATGAACATACGCTGGAGAGGTTATATGCAAATAGCAATTACTGAAGACTTATGTAAGTTAGATGTGTCCCCCTCGATGTCAAAGATAATTGTAACAAAACATAACATAAACATTTTTTTGCTAAGACATTTTAGTGAACATTCTCTCTAGCAGATGGCAATTAGTTCGTATTTTAGCAAATAATGTTACGAATGAATCCTACATTAATTCCATTGAATATTTATAGTACTATATTATGATTTTAGAAGATCAATATAATCACCATGTTTGACTATCATATATCATAACACTGTGATGTCAACAAGAACTTCCAAATTTAAAATACAGTAGTACTTAACTTTGCTTCTTTTTCATCAAACGGCAATATATTTCAAATAATGAATATTCATAAAGTCGTCTAGTGTTTAACGATTATGAATTTCTGAAACAATATAACCATTTACTTTAGAGAACATTACTTTGACTGTTATTCTGAGTTTCAATAGCTTTTAAACAATTATTTGAATAACTACCCACTTCCTCTTTCTATAGATATTTTCTTTATTATCTTAGTAATGATTTAATGTTTCAATAATAACCAAGTAATAATTCTGTTTGAAACCAGTGGTGGTTAAGAAAACTTTTAAAAACTATTTTATACTTTATAGAGAAACCTTGTTCAAACTTCGAATAAGCGAGAGAGGAAATCAAATACCTTGAAAATTTAACACTGAAATATAGGTCATAGATTGCATCTAAAATGCCTATTGCAGTGTTCATAGCGAATAAATAGGTGAGTGGAGTCCCAATAAAACCTTTGGGATCACAATCATTATCCGTGAGGAATTCCGCACGGGAATAAAGGCTAATCTCCCCACTGAATAACAGACAAAATGCTGGTGCTGCTTTTCCTGTCGGGGTCAGACTGTAGATACTGTCTTAGAAATACAAAATACAATCAAAGCCAATTAACAGCAGGAGAAAGTGTTCCTCTGACTTCAAACTGAAAACCTTATATACAATCAGGAATAAAGCAAGAATTTTATAATGACAGTCTTTAGTTTTGTAATCGACCTATCTAGTATTTTGACAAGAATACCTACCACTTTCCTTACAATGTAATCAACAAGGAAACACAACATATTTGTATCTTCGT
Organism: Pelosia muscerda; assembly: GCA_963691645.1. Classification (NCBI taxonomy): domain Eukaryota; kingdom Metazoa; phylum Arthropoda; class Insecta; order Lepidoptera; family Erebidae; genus Pelosia; species Pelosia muscerda. Next base: position 16,686,709 of record OY829100.1, read on the forward strand.
TAGTAACATAACACAATATCTAACTAGATTTATATTCATACTGACATACACCGAATATTCTAAATTAATGTTGCGTACACAATACTTATTAAATATCATTCTCTACCTCATGCAAACATTCTTTAATAACCAGTGGGTAACATATCTTAATATTACACTTTAAATTGAGACAACATGCCACATGCTTATTTAATAATTAGGGAGAATATAATGAGTACGTGTGTCTAAATGATAAAACTGGGTTAAAATGTTTTGTTCTAAATAGATTTTATGAAACCCTAACCACCTCATCTTAAAAGTAATAATATGTCAATCTTACTTTACTTTCATAGTGTATGATTAACATGGGTGTGATTCGGATTTATACCGTTGTCATCCACCGATATTTGTATACCTACTGTATCTTAAATATAAAATGTATATATATTCAAACAAATTAAACACTAATGTATCCACTACAGTAAGATCATTTAACACTAGTATCCTGTCTATCCTGACGGACGTTGACGGTCCGAATCTCATGACGAAAGTATTAAAAAATGGAAATGTTTTATTTCCTACTTTTAAGAAGGGGTATTAAGACCCCATATGTTTTCTTTACTAAATAGATTTACTTTGCCGATGATTATCGTATATATTGTTCTTTTTTTGGATATTTTTGCAGCAGAAGTCTGCAGAAGTGTCACAATCCGTTATGTGATTTGTTTTAGTTTTTTCGGGAGCGACTAGCATCCGCGTGGTGATGGAGAAAAAATACTCACCACCCCCATCTCATCCGAAGAACTAATGAAAAACGCAGACAATATAACTGCGAGAGACCAACCAACCCATTTGACCAGCACGGAAACAGTGAGCCAAATACAGGGCCCAGCTTGCTATAGCTATTGTGCCCAGCAGTAGATTGCGATGATATAATTGAATAACTGGCATATGGTTCCCTAATTTCGCAAGGAAAACCTGCGCCGAACCTCTTTTGTTAATTAGCAGGTGTACTGGTTTGAGGTTGACTTGGACGTTACCGATTATTGTAAGTGCCATACACCCAAAAGCTAGTAGCTCTAGTTCAAAATGACTAGCGTTATTTATCCCTAAAAATATTTTATTTGTAATTTAAACTCCAAAAATTGTTCGTAATATCTGCGGACATTAAATTAACTTTAGAACTTTGATTCGACTGAATTTGTGTAACAAGTTCCAAGAGTTTTTAATTGTTAATACAACAGTTTTATTTTTAATTAACTATATTTATAAAATAATTATAACGGTCTTCAGATTGAATTTTAGGAATTTCCTACTTGTAGAACATTAATAATTTTGTATTTCTTAATAAATCTTTATGAATTATGAAATGAAATTAGTGAAATAGACTACATTTTATGTTTAAAAATAAATGATTAGTAATGTTAGTATAGAGCTTAGAGAATGTGGTAATTGTTTGTATGTACATTATGTTTTTTAATGTGACTTAGATATAAAAGACAAACATATATATTATTCATATGTACATTATTTACATGAAACCCTAAATACCGTTTTGGTATTATGTTCCATTATTTCTTTTAGTTGAAGAAGAACATGGCAGAGAAAAAAAGGTTAAGAGAGTTTCTGTGCCGTCAGGAGACAAATTGATCTTTCTATTGACAGCACAAAAACTATAGTGAGCTCTGACTAAACTACTCACCGCCAGAAACACAATACAAGATTATTATTAGCCGTGGTATTCTGTAGGGCGGAGGTACTTCCCAGTCGGACTGCTCAATTGAAACAGGAGATATGGTCGCGTCGTACCTCCTATACTGTAGTGCATGAACTCAATATTTTAACTTTGTTTCATTCAGTACTATTTATTCATGCCACTGCTTTGGCAAGTTTATTCTACGGATCTCAAAGAGGCACGTAACTATCAGTATTCAGTAGCCAACCCGTTCGTTAGTACTCAATTCAAAAACAGATTTTTGTGTTTCGGTAAATAATACATTTCAGGCTTTTCCCTTACTATGTGTACAGACGTTGTGCCGAGCTTTTTGTGCCCATTAAGTCCCTAATATGATTGCATGAAATTTATTGTCATAATTTATCTTGACATACTTTTATTCGGCATGACCAATATGCGTATTTACATTGGCATAAATGCTCATATTACGAGATACTTACAAAAATAAGCACAACAATTAAGTTAGGATCTCTGCGTATTTAACTTTCTAACCTAATTCATGCAAGCTGGAGTTCCTAATTCATGCCTTTATGCGACTTTTAATCAGTTCTAAAAGGTCTAAATATATGATGGTCGTAATGTACCACAACCTACGAATTAGCAAGGTTAGTTTATTCGTAGACAACAACCGACTTCGAAGTTTATGCCAGCCACGTTATGCCAAAGTATATTAGGGAACAAATCTCATGCTTTTCAAGGAGATTTCCTAGCCCAACAAGTTTATTTACAGCGGTCATGCATAGTTAGTGAGATGCGTTTTGATGATTTGTTGGTTTACGAGACTCTAAATACTTACGATTTTCTATTACACTTCCGTGTTGACCTGGGGAACAAAAGGACTCAATGAGCTGCTGATTTTTTACTTCATAAATTATTATTTATACATTTTTGAGACATAAACAATGGGTTCAACATCATCATTCATCATTTCAGCCATGGTACGTCCACTGTTGAACATAGGCCTCCCCATGGACGTCCAATCCGACCGGAGACGGTTTACGACTAGAAACCTGGGCAACTTGAGATCATCTGTTGCACACCAACATCTTTAGGGGGATTTGACCGTGTTCCCGCCACGCTGGTCAGATTGTTCCGACGCGGGTTGGTCGGTAGTTAGTGGTATGTCAAGACAATCTGCGCGTGCCAGGGCCTCGTTTCTCAGGCGACTTAAGTGCCGATAGGTATATGAAGGTAAGTATGACGATATATCACGGTATTTCATACAAGTTCAACAGAATCGTAAAAAAATAATCAGACTGTTAACTCTTTATTCGGGAATGGGGTCAATTTGTGAAATGGCCAAATGATAAAGAGGTGATTGAACGTGTTTAGTTAAGGTAATGTGTTAAGTTGAAGTTAGGAGGTTATAAATATACAATATTATTATATAATTTGTAATACCAATGCATACAATTTAATAATAATTAATTAAATAAACTGCCCCTAACAGCGCTTAGTGCAAAACTGCGTTTTACACTCGCCCGCGTTTTCCACGCCGGATTGCAATGACCCACCTCTGCACCAGAAACGATCCGAAACGAAAATCATCATTGTATTAATTTTGAAATGATGATACTATTGACAACCTTCCGGTACTTGGTAATATTTAATTGTGTACTACACAAAAGTAGAATAATAAAGTCTACTTTTATACACGTACGTTTGCATGAATTATTTCGACAACAAGAGCTTTAACTATGCTCGGAATGTTTACACAGCACTGGTTTATATTTAATCCTCTTCATTGTTCATAACTTCATTGTAATATCTCCCGTGTTTTCAACTCATAACATTGTACAAGTGGAATATTTACACAAGTAGAAGGTTCTTAAAAACTTTGTTGAATTGTATTGTTTTGCAGCACTCATTGTGTTATTTAAAATCCTTGTTATTGTTAGGGGATGAATTTTCTTCGGTGAATTTTACTGAACATGACAAGAAAACAGCAGTGTTTACCCGTGGTACCGGTGGGTCGACCCGGTTATTTATAATTACCCGTGGTTCTATGGCATTAGAAATTGTTTCAGGCATTTCTTTTTCCATAAATTACGGAACACTACCACTACAGTGACGCCACACTCTTGTTACCAAAAGTGCTGGCTGCGCCATCTAGCGTGTCTTTAGGAAAGCTATTAATACCTACTCTCTTCGTATGTGATCTCTTTTGACGTATTTAGTATGCTGTTATTACGGATTTGTATATTCTATCGATCTGGTTAGAATTCCTGAAACAATCCCTAATGCCTTGCAACCACGGGTAGTTAAAATTACCCATGAACTCGATAATGGGTCGACCCATTGGGAGCACTGGTGAACACTGGAGTACAGCCTTAGTTTAGATTGTTTTTTTGATTTGATTACACACACACACACACAAAGACACACACACGCACGCAGGCACGCTAGCACGCACGCATGCACGCACGCACACACACACAGCACGGGAAACTTATAACACCCTGTCTTTTTTACGTTGGGGGTTAAAAAACAACCTACTCACGCCAGGAGACAACACTTGGTTTGAAGGTGAAGAACATTCACAGTGATCAACACACTTTAATATTACTGAAATTTGTTGAAATCTTAACAAAAACATCCAATTACGCAAATCTCGGTATTACAAAAGTAATTTGGTTCAATGTTAAAAGAAAAAATAATTATATTCTTTAGCGGGCTCTTTTATAATTGTTTCACCATTTTAGAGGTCCTAATAATATTGTCTTTTGAATTGCAAGAAAATGGGTTCCTGTTTAGACCCTGTTGAAAATTGGGTCCCTGTTTGATTTTGTAAGTGTCTTTGTAAATTTGGCATAATTGCAAGCCTTGAAGTCAATATTAAAAGTTGTTTTTAGATAAATCGAATTTTCTCATTGAACCTTTGAATTCTTTAAATACAAAAGTGGCGTAATAGTCTTGACTTTCAACTCTTTGGACGGTGCACTTGCATTTCTCGCAAATTTGTATAGATTGACCAGTAGTTGATAGTGAGCATTGGCTCTGTTAGGTAAGGAAATAACTATTCAAATTCATTGTATAAGAGTTGCAGTTATTGTGAAGTTATAATTTGTTGACATTAACATGATATTTTTGTACTTATGCCATAACATTCTCTTTCAATGGGCTTTCCTTCTCTACACGATGCTAACTATTGGTAAGCCGGCAAGAATCGTGTTTTAGGGACCCCTAGCAAATGCTACGACGTATCTTTTTTTGTCAATTCTTGTTTTTTTTTTGTACGAGTCTAATTCTACCAGAATACCCAACGTTAAGTGATACTCCACCAAAACATCCCACTGTTACGGTTTCGATTTTATAAATTTAGATTGATATTGTCATTGACTTAAGCATCCGTAATAATGGCGCTTGTGATATTGTCAAAATATTGTGTACTCGGAACAATTAAACATGCTAAATATCCCGTTAATTCATTAATATACCTGATTGTCCATTAGCTGGTTTTGAGCACATATTTATCAGCATAGTAGTAGGCATATGGGAGTCATTCGTTATAAATCAGATAATATAATAATAGTAAATATTAATTTATTTGTTAATTTCGATATTATGACAAAGTTTGCAATGTGTGTGTGTATTGTCAGGGTAATTTACAGAAAATCGCCGTTTAATAACCTTGTATTGTGTTTTCGGTGGTGAGTAGGGTAGCCAGAGCTCACTAGAGAGGTTTTGTGTTGTTCGTGGGAAAACCAAAGGCTTATCCTACATCTTTTGCGCTGACGACACAGAATGTCTCTGTTCTTACAGGGGTTGCGGCACGAGTGTTATTCCTCTGGTGTTACACTCGCCCATAGGCCACGGTAACCGCTTACCATCGGGTGGGTCGCGTGCTTGTCGGCGACCTGAGTTGTATAAAAAAAAATTACAATGAAAAACGAATAAACAGTGCAAAAGAGCTCAGTGTGTGTTTTCATTGTGTAGTGGACTTCGAACTCGAGAATCCTGGTGCATTTTCTGATATATTTATATACGTCTTTGTAACTATTTTTATGCCCACAAAATAAATAGAATATAATATTATTTGATTTTTAAATGTTATATTAACACAATACATATTAGTTTATTACTGCTAAATATTTTTGAGCTTTTATTAAAATCGGCAATGCGGTAATTGCGACGTCCCTTTGTGAAGACATAGTACATGATAAATTGTGAATTTATTACTTAAAATTTCCTTTAACGATACCAAATGCGGCTTCGTTAGAATCAGAATAATAGGGGACCGGTGGCAGTGAAATTTTTATTTAGTGCTACTGGTAGGTTTTCCAAAGTATCTACTTACTCTTGAATATAATGATATAATCTTGTGTGTGGGAGGAGGAACTTTGGAATCAGCTTTATAAAAAATTTGAATACTGAGAAATTTCATAACAAGTACCAAACCTAACAACTACGAAAAAAATTAAGTTAAAACTCTCCACGGCCACCATAGATTTTTATAAGAAAGCAATAAAATGGTCTCATTGAGGCCTTATATACGTTTATACTTTTATACATATTCACTGTAAAATATATCGGAATATTAACCATGTTTGTTAATTTTATTGAGCAACTGATATTTCAAAATCAACAAACATGGTAAATAACCCGATATGTTTAACAGTGAATATGTTAATGACCATGTCAATCTAAAATCATACTTCTATACTATCCTAAGGTTTGATTCCCGCATCACGTATTCAACATATATTTGAATATTATTAGATTTTTAGCAACTTAACAGTAAGACGGCCAGTAGACAACAATAGTTAAAATATTGAACACAGAGCTTATAAATATTTAAGTACGTAAACAGCTAGAATCATGGTTAGGTCCACAGTTGCCAGAAATGGATGCTATTAATACACAGGGTGTTTAACTGCGTGCTGATATTACAAAAATCTTTTTATGCCGTTTCCGAAGAATCCCAAACCATAATCTCCTGGGAAAATCATGTCGACGTGGTCGTTCCACAATATGGCCGTTTGAGAAAGGAAATTCTACCTTAATCTATATGAATTGGAGAACATGTAATATTACCTTAGGGAAACCAAAGTCTGTGTTCCCATTTATTTTCCCCTCAATACATACAACGAAACCCGATCCTATAAACGAAGATCTTATCAGTTCTTGCACTGCCTTGTGTTGATACACCACTGTTGCTAGGCAACGATTCCAGGGGTGGTACTATCCCAGAATTGCATTACCGAGACGAATTGAAATTCAAATTTAATAGCTCGCTTACTTAATATTATTCAAGGAAAACTGTTGTGCATTGTGCGTTGAAATGAAAAAATATGGTCGTGGAAATGAAATGAAATATTGTGACTACGGCGTTTGGAAGAAGTATTTTTTATAAAAGTTAAGTGAATCCATTAAACAGTAATAGCTGTAATTCTGAACCAATAGTGCTTGAGGCGATATAAATTTTGCATTTTGCATTAAATGGTGCAAAATGAAGATCATTCGGGTCACATGCATGTATGCGCATGAGAAACAGGTCCCTCTCCGTATTTTGAAACGGTTTGACAAAACTAAATGCATATATAGAATTGAAAGTTTTGGAATATGTAGTATACCTACGTACCTTTGGAACATAAAATTTCTGATATTGTTCCATAAACGTGACACCTTCATTAGTTAAATGTAATCACAATTATTCGGTTATAATTTTGACAGAGGTCGGCTATGACGGTATCTCCCGTCCTAATTGAGCAGTCCGACTGGGGAAGTACCTACACCCTACAGAATACTGCAGCTAATAATAACCTTGTGTTATGTTTCTGGAGGTGAGTAGGGTAGCCAGAGCTCTTTGGAGATGTTTTGTGTTGTCCGTGGGAAGACCGAGAAAACCTTCTGTGTCGTCTAAACTGACAGCACAGAGATTCTCTAAATCTTCTCCTCTCCCCTAGTAGTACGAATGTGACGCCCCTGATGGCCACAACCATCAAGTGGACTGCGTGCTTGTCTGTCCTATAATTGTTACAAAAGTTTCGTCAAACTAGAAGTCCATCCACATTCAGATCAAAGTATCTAAGTATAATTAGAGTAAAATTGACCAGCTCAAAATATCGGACAACTCTCACTGAACCCGGTGAACACATTCCACATCACTACACTATCCCTGAACCATAAAAATTCACTTGCTGTAGAAGATAGGCAATAAACATCCATTAATATTAGTATGAAGAGGATCCTGTTCTCTTAGCCCCTGGGAAAATAAACCTTAACATACGAAACCAACCAACCAACGTAGTGAAGATGTTAGACAAAATATTTAATTGGAGTAAAAAATAAATATTATTTACTTGTAGTACTTAAATATTTTGTATCTAATTCTAAGAGTTCATCTGAAGCAAGACAGCCAAGTCCATTTCTACTGTTCAGTGAACAGCTCAATACTACCTTAGTTATAGTTAACACAAATAATAACAACGATAATAATTTCTCGTGTTGTTTGCTCATCTCTTATAGCACAGAAAGGCTGTATCGAAGCTAAATGGAACTAAATTGTTTACTGGTATTATTTTCTTAGTACTCTCAAGTGTAACAATAACTGGACGGTAATCGCTTATATATTGGTCGAAATCCAAATACAATAAGAGAAAATAAATGTACAGCAGAACGATGTTCTCTCCAATACGGATCGTATTGTTCATTTAATTACAACTTTAACCTTTAAATAATGATGTGTCCGTCTTACAGACGACCTCTGTGGCGTGGTGGTAGTGAACGCAACTGCTACGCAGGAGTCTCAAGTTCGATACCCGTTCTGTGCAAATATTTGTATTTAAATATGATTATTTGCATTGGCCTGAGTGTTTCTATGTATAATATGTATGTATTTACAAAAATGTATCTATGTTTATCCGCATTCCACAACTCATAACATAAGCTAGTTGGCTAGGGTGGCGTTGTGTAGATTGTTCCAAAATATTATTGAATTAATTTATTCGATACTCTTATTATTGAAATATATAAATGGTGGTCCCTATAACACGATTCCTGCCAAAATACCAATATGTTGTAACAAACTAGAGAATGTGGAAAAAGAACGCCACATTAAATACATACAAATCAATTATAAAGGGTTAACTTTTTGTATAAAACAGGACATGCAATACAACAACAAAATACAACAGTGATATTATAAAAGAATAGATGTATGAAAAATATTACTGAGAAAATAACTGCATCACCACAAACAGTGTTCAATTTATAGTTGTACAAAAGTCACGCGATTCAGTAATTGTTCAAGTACACGTAAAGTAAATGACTGAATCTAGGTTTTTGTCACAATTGTTTTTATAAATCTGGCTATCATCTATATACAAAATATAAAAAACTTATCAAAATATTTGAATTAAGTAGTTGAACAGTACACAGTAAAATACAAGTAAATTTTTAATCTTAAAATGGAAAATAGATGCGACAAGAGAAAAGCAGAGATTTCCTAATTAATTAAGAATTTTCAGGTTAATTTTGTTCATATATACAAAGACACTATACTTAAAATGTCAAGATATTCCGGCAATTTTAAAAAATCTCTGCCAAAATCTGTACAAAAGAAAAGATCAAAGATCAAATACCCTTGCTAATTTCATATCGATACTGTTAAAAGCAATACTTTAAAATGTTCCACATTATTATAGATCATAATCCTGTACTCACGTACATTCTGATGGGATATTTTATTGTATACCTTTATTTACGATCCTGTTAACTTTGTAACAGCTTTTGAATAAACAATGTTCGTTACTGGAAACATTACTTGGCTTTCTCCCAGCTCATATGTTTTGGAATGGAACGAATAAAATGTTCAATAAATTGTTGGTCCTTGTGAATTACAAGGGTTAAGTTTGTAACTAACATTATTAGGTAGGATCATTCTTGAAATTTTCCCATTTCCAATATAATCTATTGAACTCACGCTAAAGTGTATTAGAATCTTTTTACTTAAGGGAATTATATGGAACTGATTGAATTGCCAAATATTGTATTTCATTGATATCAATCAAAATAAGTTGAATTTAAATAATAAAAGAGTAATTGAATTCATATATGGTTTTCAAGTCAAGTATTTTATCATTTTGGTAAGATATAATTTAGATGAGATATTAATACGACAATAACTTTTGGTTCATAATGAAAGCATAGTAACTAAATATACGTTATCTTTCATAAGGTCAGATCGTATAGAAAAGATGAATAAAATACTAAACTAAACTATAGGGTAAGTAACTCAGAACTATCAACACTAAGACTACAATGTTTCAAAACTACTAAAATTACAATAACACTTCAGAATAGGTAACTAGCAAAGGGTGTACAAGAAAATTGGTATAAAATATACAATCCCATCAAAACTACGTCAATACTAGTCTCAAGCAGACATCTGACAACAATAGCAGAGTAAATATCAAATTGCTTTTGAATTTCGACAGCAATATCTAGTTTGTAACTCACAACTTTGTTTCATCACAAAACAGTAAAATTGAGTTTAAGTTAAACATTTCAGAATATGCATTCATTTTGCAGAATCGTCTAACCTTAGGGATCCATAACAAAATGTGTTTAGTCTGCTTGGACCATTATTTCGTCTTACAAATGGATATCAATCATGACACAAGCGTGATGTGCAGGATGCGAAGGAGTTCAAAAATAAACGACGATTGACGGAACGTGCACGAGACATGGCGATTATGGCTATGGTTTACTTACTGCGTCTATTAGCAATGAAACTGAATGAATGGTCTTTAGAACAACACAAATGTTGGGTATTGTAGATTATCTAAGCCCTATTTTATGTGGATTTTGAATATCGTGCAAGTCACTTACGTTAAATGGTCTAATTTGTCAACCTTTTATTTTCATGCATATTATTGTGTAGTTACCATATATTAAAATGCATATATTGAACAATTATGTAGTTCATTTTTTTTGACCACAATTTATATTAAATCTATATCTATTTACTATTAAATTTAACGGGATATTTACCATGTTGGTTGATTTTTATGTAATAACCAACAAAAATGGTAAATATCCTGTTGAATTTAATAGTGAATGTATAAATGACCAAGTCAATCTAAAATCATACAATCTGTATTTAGTTTACTTATTTTGCTTGATTTGAAAACACTAATAACTTGAAAAAAATTTGTACATGTTTTTTAAAATTTTATCATCAACTATTTGAATACTTAATGTCCTAAAACTGTTTACTGTCTATTAACTATAGCATCTACCCCTGAGAGTTTATTGTTTCTCCCATCGCAATAGCTTTTATCGCATAAACCACTTAACTTTGTAGTCGAATGAATATTCAGTTTATCTAACAACAACTAACTTTGAAAATATTAGGAAAGCATTTTAAATTATGTTAGACGAAACTACGTCTACCGAGAGCATCTTACAATATAAGTTTACAAGTTATTTGTCTAGTCTGAGTGATTTTGTTGGTATGCAACTCAAAAATGTTTGTGTTTAAAATATTGAAATTGTAATGCAAAGGTTTTGACAGTTAGATTGGTGTTTGCTTTCGTGAGTTGGCTTATACTTTTATTCAATTTACTTCAAATTAAACTTCTTTCAATAAAATACTAAAGATGTATAAAGTTCATTCAAATCAATCACATTTTTAAATTCAATCAACAAAAAAACAGTGAACCTAATTGTTCCTTAATTTTGAAAGTCGTACCCAATTTATTAGTATCCGAAAAAAGTTATGTCGTCAATTGAATTGATGCCGTGCTTCCTTAAGGTTTTATAATATTTGTGAGCAAATAAGGACCAGTTTCGATATATTTTGATAATTATTCCATTGCCATAACCACCATTGTTCTATAGCCGTGCTTACTGGGAGGGGTGCCGTTGCGGGGCGCGGGGGGCGGTGGCGGGCGAGGTGCCTCTTCTCGTGGTGGGCCCGCACCGCCCGGTGGACTCGCCACTGCAACATCAATCAACAGCTTAGTGATATATCCCAACTGTTATTTCTAACCTTGTAGTGCCTAGAAAATACAGATCACAGTTTAAAATTAAACAATAGTAAATAAAGGATAGTTATATTAAATATTCGTATAACAAACCTTACTTCAAACAAAAATATTTAACCGCAAGCTACAATACGTAACAAAAATGATATCAAATCTGCTTTAGCTACTTTTGTAATCTTACAATCAAGAGTTGTGTTCCATTTTCCTACTAAGAACCGGGTTGTGAAAGTGTATATATCGAGACGTTTATACGATAAAATGATGGCGTTATTTTCAACCTGCAACATATCATTAGGCGGGGTTAAGTGTCGCACTATTTTACAGTGACTGCAGTTCTGAACTCTATAATGTCAGCAATTGTACCAGCTTAGAGCTGAAGTTGACTTTAGTCGCCGAGGTAGCCGAATAATTTTGGAACTAATATTTGAACGTGCAAATTCAATTTATTATTTGTAAAGGCTGTTGTGCTTGATACAATTTTAGAGTACATTTTGAAGTATTTACTCTGTTAACTTTTTTTTTCTGAATATAAATTGGAAATAGGGAGCCTGATCACTTAAGAAGGAACTCACACCGTATTGTCGCAATCCCGCTGGGAAGTTTTACCAATTGAACGTTCAATATACGTCTTAGGTTGAGTATTCAAATTTACATAATGCAGGATGTTGTGGATGGAGCAAAGCCTAAAGAAATAAGAACTGTTGAAATCCCAAAATCGGAAGAAATTTGTTAGATCCAGTGAGATAATACGCGTGGAAGTTTCACATGTCAAGATAGAGGTGAATCAGATATTTATGCGGATCGTTTGAATTTCGAGTGTCGCGGCCCTGTAATGACACTGGTAGTGTCAACGGTATTATTCAATTCCCATAACTGGGTAGATTTGGTGTATTTCAAGAGTATTCCATAACTTTAAAATTACTGGCCGTATAAAAATATATAATATCAATTGTTACTGGGCTCTTTTCTTTTCGGCATTTTCGAAAAACCGTTAAATTGATTTAATATATTTGTGATAAAATATCTTCTCTTTGTGCATTTTATGGGGTAAATTATTTGAAACAAAATTTAATTTTCTTCACAAAACAATTCCTTTTATTCCTTTCCGGAGTACAGTTAGCATAACCTGATTGAAACGTTAAGCAGTTCAAAGGTGATTCGATATGACCATTTTTCCCGTCCGAAAATAATATTAAATAATAAAAAATATCCGAAATACAAATTACGTTTAAAATAATGCCACGTAGTTTGAGTTAGGTGCTTACAATAGTTCACAAACATTATATTTAGATATTGCAGTTGAAATACTGGTTATAACGTTCAAATGTTGACATAACTCTGAAGTTGATTTAATATGAAATTGAGCATTGTAGGAGCTTAATGTTTTGAACGAAATCATTGATATTGTGGTAATACTTTATGTGTTATAACAATTCAATGAGTTCGTTTAAGTTAAATTTGAATTGTTTTATATTCTGTTGAAATCATGATTCCCTATATACATACATATGATAACTGCAATCTCATACAACGGATATAGCAGACCATGCAATAGGCTTGAATATAATAATATTATTAATTGTTTTAATTTTTGAAACTTCACAATGGGGCCATTTATCGATATAAGACATGTTTGTGAAAAAATAAAATGTGTAGATATACCTAGTGAATGGATTACGGGACTGGCGTTCTTTTATATCAATAGACAATATATGAGTGGTGAGATGGTGTGATGTGTTATTGCTTGTCAAACTTTGCTACGTATAGATGGCATCAATGAGAAGCAGCTATAAATTAAAAATTATGAACAATATTATTACATTCACATCTATATCACGTTACGCTGCATCAGTTGCTGCGATCTACGGAATAATACCTTTAATTTCTGGTGTGTAAACTGTTAAAATGCAGCCATTACATTATTTTGACTATTGGTACCTACAATTAACTACATTATCATCATTCCCTGAACCTTTTTCCCAACTCAGTTGGGGTCGGCTTTCCAGTTTGAATTGGTTGAAAGAGGGGACCCATTTCAACGATAGCAATGGACTTTTCACCATTGTTCTACTTTTTGTTATACTAGTATAACAACAGGAAGAAAAATCCCATCTGTTCTACTATGCGGTATGACAAATAGGATGTATTTAAAAAATAGTAAAATGTGCCTTATGTTCTACTAGAAGAATAATCTGTAAATGTCATCACACACCCATTTACTTTAGTAGTGTACAATTTCAACTGTGTCCAATGTACCTATGATGTCTCAAAGTAATTAAATAATTCTGAATTCCAGCCTTTAAAGAGATTTACACATAAAATGATAAGTTTGAATTCTGTTTTGGCCCTTTAGTAAATCTAATAAATGATTGGAAGTTTAGTGTTTTCAAACAAGTTTCTGTTTATAACTACTAGGTTTACATTTTAGCTATTAGTGATAATCCGATAAATTGCCAGATAAACCAATTACACTTCTATCGTAGCGAACTACAATCAAATTTGGGGCTACTCTAGTTAATACCCGTTGCGGATATAATACCTGTAGACATTTCTAAGCAAATAGAGGTAGGACGTTGAAATCGTTTTATGATACTGTTTCTTTTTTAGTAAAAGTAAAGAAATAGATAGATATATATTTCTTTATTGAACACCAACAATAAAACTAGCTATGGTGTGGGTTAATATATTTGATGGCATTATCACAAGATAGTTATTTCTTCCAGGCCGTCATTTGTAATAAATAATGCTGTATAAGAGACTAAATATATGTATAAGTAGGTTTAATCTAAGCAGTATGTCTCCTAGATGATAGAGATCCAGTTACTTTTCCCAATATGAATAGGATGACTTCACCGAAAAATAATTCCTTCCCATTACAAATCGACGTGAAGTATTCTGCAGCTGCTGTAGTGTACTTTCTACAATTTTAAAAATTAGTGAAAAGTGCCGAAGATGATAGTCTATCTAAACCAAATCTATTTAAAGAAGCTGTTCATGTAAAATATGCTGAGATAAAAAAACGAATCAGTTTAAAAATTAAGCCGTATTTCAAAACAAGAGATAGAATTATAAATATTTTATTTCTAATACAATACTGAATACAATTTTCTCGGCAAATAACAACAACTTTCTGTGATGAAGAAAAACGGGACGATAACCTAAAAGAAAAAACAAATTTCTTATATAAATATTGAAACAAAACAATTAGTTTGAACTTGAAAACGCGTCTACGATAAAGCCCTCTTATTAAAATCATGAGAAAATTCGTGACCATTTAATTGTTTTAACACTTGGTCCATTTTATCGAAGACTTGGACAAACATAGACAGCGCTGGAAAACAAATCCTTCAGATGATGAAAATTTTTTGGAAAATATTGGATTCAAACATGTCCTCCTAGAACATTTGTGGGGTTCGTAGATATTATAAAACTTTTGCTACTGTGAATTAATACAGAATACTTCCCAATCACATTTATATCATATATAAGTTCAAAAGTAAGTTGGTTAATAATGCTATCGTGAAATGGCTAAAATTGTACCAACAAGAAGGGTACCACGGGACTAGGTATAATATAAACTATTGTGAGGGCGAGGTCCTGTAGATTGCGGTAACGGTATTCTATTAATTTGTTTCAAACAAATCGAGGAATTCTTGGTCAATTTAAGATTAAAAAATACAGTTAATTTTTAAATTCTAACAGTTCATTTTCATCTTATTTCCTTATGATTCATTTATAGCTTTGAGTCTTCCATTGTAATTGATACTGTATATACAGACAGCCTCGTTTTGATGAGAAACATCGAATTAAACATTTCTAAATAATTTTGGACTGCTATAGATAGCTTTGTCTCAATACAAACCTAACGAGAATTCAATCTCTTTGCTCAAGGTCTATCTTTGAGTGTTACGTAATTACGTTTATAATAAAAGTGTTCTAATTTTAAAATAAACCTTGGTGTGTCTATTTCTTGTTTCGCCAGTTCTAATATCACTTGAAAAGCTGTTTGTATGAAAATTAAATTAAATAGTCATACCTACTTTATTACTTTTATTTATGCCTTTGGGGTCAAAAACTGGGTCCGACTGTGTACACCACAGCGAATGCAGTATGAACACTTGGAAGTACAATATTTGAAAGGTGAAGGGAAGGTCCTTAATACTTAATGGTATTGCAGTTAATCAACTATTAATGCGAAAATCTCCACTTTATTCTGTTAGTTATGTGTACAAAGAATTTCAATTTTTCATGATACTGCAGTTATATTTGTCCAAAGACAGCTTTATTCTCTTCTTAAATTCCGAATGTCGTATTATTTTAAACGTTTGAAATTTTATGAGAAGAAAGAGCTAGTGTCCACTTTCTAGATATCTTGATTCTAGTAGTTTCTAGTTATTTAAATGATTTCTAGTGATTTTTCGATTTTTTTATATTTTCGAAATTAGAATATTGTTAAGGATCTTCTGTCATAACTCAACAATCATTGAAACTATTAAAAGATTTTATTGCATCAATTTTGATAAAGGATATTTATTGTAACCAAAATATTATTACTAAATGTTTTTCTATGACAGTTATTGTATCATTATTACATTCACTATCATCCCCAAACTCATCAACCGAAAATGCATTGACATGTGACGTATGACGTACCTATATTGAACACGGTATCCTCATTTAACCAATTCTGGTGTCATGTAGCTGTTATTAATCTTGTAGCATTCATCATGTTGTGCAAATGAACGTTACTGTTTTGTGTTACTTTTATTAATCAAAATTATTTTTGTGAATTTGGTTATCAGTATAATTTCAATTTCTCAAATAAGTTTTGATTATAACGTAGATTGAACTAACCTTCAAACCATTTTAGCTCGTAATTTATTCGCAATATGTTTTAAAATAACAACAATATATTGGATTCGATTGAAAAACCAGCAGTTATATTTTTCTATTAGGATATTTTATGTATGCGTGTAAATATTGTAAGGAGTCTGGATATGTGCCCGGTAGTAGATCATACGGATACGATAAAAATATTGCCATATAAATATGTATCCCTTTTCATTCCTTCAGTGATACTGTCGTGAGTACATAAAAAATCAAATTATGGAAGCAATAAGGTGCTATTTTGAAACATTTTCCTTCATTTTTAGGTAAAACATTTTACAACGAAATAAAATTATTTCATAATATTTCTCTCTTGAATCCCTTTTTCCTCAGGAATTTAAACAACGGGAAAATATCAGATGTTTACCTGAAACAAACAAAACAAACTGTTAGTATGACAATTAGTGTGAAATAATACAACGGAATCATTTCATTTGTTTTACAACCGTATTCTGTTTCCTCGAATTAAAATTATTTATCATCAGCTTTTGTTAATCATTCGTATTTCTGATAAAGCAGATATTATAGATCTGAGTTGCCCCCTAAGCCAATGTGAATATAAAATAAGTAGAACGTGCTCCAATTTTGTGATGTCAGTTCATGGGTAATGATAACGGTCTTATTACTTCGGCTAGGACATTCGAATTGTCGCACTTGACTTTTATGGTACTACAGAGATCTGCAGAGTATTCTGAGTATTCTGAGATGATGGTAATGGAAAATTTAGTTACTTTATGGGAGGCGTGAAAAAGCATAATATATCGAGGTGGTTTAATCAAACTAAAAAATGTTTTAGAATTGTATACATTTGATATGGTGGCCTATAGTTGTACTTCACCTTAGCTTTTTTACAATCAGGTGGAGGGTATTCTGAGGGATAATGAATATTCACTTTCTCACTTTATATAAAGATTAGTGAAATACCAGTATATTTCATTAGCATAGTTGGTGAGATTGCCTTAGACCTTTCCTTTCTTGGTATTCTTTTTATCGTTCATCTCTTATATTATATCTAAGTATTATCATTTTCTGAACTTTTTCGCAACTTAGTTGGGGTCGGCTTTTTAGTCTAACTGAGATGCGGCTGAACCTCAATATAGTACCTATATCTAAGTATGTAAATCTGAAATGTTAATAATCCTTTAGATTTATAAAAAGCTATCGTAGTCGTATATACATGCCTATATATGTAACTAAAGGACGATACCAGGCCAAATAATAAAGCATCATTTATTAAATGCTACTAGCCTGCTCGCAGAAGGAGGCGCCGGCAGCCCAAGCGTTTGCGCATCGTACCATTCGCCATGAGCAATGCGCGCGTCGCTGCAACCTGTCGAGAGCATCTAATAAGTACTTTGCGGAGTCATTCCAGAGATGCGAGCAGTAGGTATTCCACGCAGGAGCGAATTTGTGTCTTGTAACTTGTTGTTCAGTTTGCAGCGAACATCCATTCCGAGTATATTGAGGTTATCCTGTAATGGCAGTGGCGTGCTCTGAAGAGTGGGAGGAGGAAGGAAAGGAGATGTCTTTGCTGTATACGCACATACCTGCGTCTTCTTGGCATTGAACTCGACCAGGTTTTCAGATCCCCATTGGGAAATGTGATTGAGGATCCAGTCAAGCCCAATGACAAGAAGCTGCCTTTTATCGGCTATATCAGACTGCTTGGTCGCAGGATGTCCGTGGTAACTCTCGTGTACAGCACTATCGTCTGCATAGCAATGGACGGTGATAAGACGGACCCCTGCGGCACACCAGCATTTACCTGCAATAACTCCGAAGCTCGACCATTTCAAAGAACGCGAATACGGCGCCCATGCAGCAAGCTAGCAACCCAATTGCACAATCTTGTAGGCAGACTGAAGGCTGGTAGTTTGCAAAGAAGCGATTTGTGCCAGACTATATCGAAAGCTTTGGCGATGTCCAGGCTAATAGCCAGTGACACACCATGCTTATCCATAGCCTCACCCCAAAGATGGGTTATATACGCCAGAAGATCACCCGTTGACCGTTTCGGCCTGAAACCTTATTGCCGGTCATTAATTAGGGAGTGATCCTCTAGGTGACGCATGAGCTGTGTAGTGACGCTTGAGGTGACGGCTATGGGTCGATAGTTGGCTGGATCTGTGCGATCTCCCTTCTTGGGAATCGGCTGTACATTTGCCTCTTTCCACGCAGTTGGCACTGTACTTGAAATGTAGGAGAGTCGGTACAGCACATTTTTGAAGAACCACCGCTGGTATACCATCCGGAACACTGGCTTTCTGGATATCGAGTGACTGCAGTACTGCACGGACGTTGCTTTGCCTGATACGAATATATAATAGCGAAGGTATTTTTTACTTCAAGTACTCACACTAGCTAAGTAAATATTGTATTGTGTTACTGTTTATTTACCCAAATTGGCAGAAGTTAGCTTGCACGGCTTTAGCTAGTAGCCAGCAGCTACGGCTGCCCGTGTGATGCGCCACTAGTACTTGACAAAACCTGTGCTATGAGCTGGGCATCCGCTCTGGGTCTTTACCTTCAGAGCAGCGCTCAACCCAAGGGATGGACGCAAAATAGTCACGCAGTCCATTCCACTTGTACTGGTCCGGGTGGCTCGTCAGCTGAAGGTCTAACAAAGAGGGTGCTAGGCCCGACCCTCTTGGTATTCTAGTGACCTCGTGTACCAGTTGAGTCAGGCTGTGAGCCAGAGCAAACGCGTGGGCAGCTCTTCCCTCATGGTCTGTTTTGGCGGAGCCAACCAGATCTCGTGGTGCGCGTTAAAGTTCCCCAAAAATACCAATTCAGCGTTCGGAAACCGCTCCTTCGCCTTATTTGCCGCCTGACTCAGATATTCAAAGAGTCGAGTTATCTCGGCATCTCCGATATGGGAACGTTAAAGACACACAGAGATTTGTCTCGCACAGCTATGGTCTATGTGTACCCACATGACAGAAAAAGATGGGTCCTCAAGGCAGCGCAAACGGCGACAACAAACACGCACACCCCGGCTTTGGCACGGAAATTTTCCTTAGGAACATAGCCGGGGTAGAGCAGGTAGGTCGTGACGTCATGCGGCATATTTATGTCTCCGTCAGAAAAAGCATGGCTGATTTCGCCGTCTCTAGTTGTTGGTGGACGGCGATGAGATTTGTATGATGGAGCCTAAAGATGATAGGGGACTCCACCTCAAAAAGCGAGCTAGTGGGAGAATGAAGAGCCGCTGTGTTGCCATAATCTCTGATATGTACTGCCATGGTAGGGGGTAAGAGAAGTCGTGAAAAAAAAGGTGATTGTCGTCGAAAAGCACCGCGTGACAAAGCGCGGGAGATTGGTTTTATTTGTGGTTGTGAGGCATGGCCAGACCCGACGCGCCGAACCGAAGCCCCCCCCCCGAATATGGTCGCCGGGTTCCCACGTCCGATCACCAACTGGCACGACGAACCATATCAGGATTATGCGCGGCCTGGCAGCCTCCCAGGGTGGTTAGCCCCAGTTGGGCCCCTGTACTATGCCGCGAGCGGCCCGCGGCACCACAGTTTCTAGGGGTCTCCTTGCTCGGCGGGTCACCCCGCGCCCTCCCCAGCAGACTACGCCAAGACCCACTGGTCCCACTTATGCTGCGACTACCACCACCTCTGCCCGGCTTTGCCCTTGCTGAACGCAATCCAACCGAGGTTGAATTACTATGAAGCGTTTTACGCACATGCGCACGGTGGTACCCACCCGGTCGAAATTTATGACAAAGTGCCATCAAATTTCTACCACCAGTATAACGTATGTTACGTCGCATCCTTCGCTTAGACATTTCTTTCTTTCTCGTAATCAAAATAACTATAAATTTTGTCCTTTCTCTTACGACCCATGCTTCACTTGAAAAACGTAAAATAAGTAGGAGCAAAGCTGTCAAATTACCAATAACTTTGCCCACAGTACGCAATCGTTTAAATAAATGCATCAATCTCTGAATACTAAAAAGTTGTGACGTGCTTAGTTCAAACAAAACAAACTTCAAGCAATGCCGACGCGGGCGCGTGTCGCTCTGGATTAAACCGGTTTATTAAGGTTTTAGTATGGTTCCCATTCTGGTTTCGCTCCGAATGAAACCTTTACTGAAAACCGGTTTTAACCTTTATTAACCGGTATTTTCTAAACCGGTTTCAAGCCCTGATATATAGTGAGAGGTTGGCACTGTTTCTCGAAAATATTAATTACAAAAGACACCCATCTTGAATGATGATGTTTTGGCTTCTACTTGTAGTCTCAAAAAAACCGACTCAAATTATTAAGTACCGGCGAGTGTCAGATATGTCAGAGATTTTTAATAACATGTTACTATAAGTACCGAATATGGTAATAGCTATTTTAGATATAACTAGCAAACCCGGCGAACTCCGTTTCGCCACCAGATGGCTTCGTTTTATGTAACATTTCGTTTGGTGATTAAAAGATAAAGAAATTTTATCTTTTAATCACCAAACGAAATGTTGAACTATAAACCTCACGGAGCCCGTGACCTTTCCAACGAATGCAAAACCGTGGAAATCGGTTCGTGCGTTCTGGAGTTATAGCGTCAGGAAGGAAATCCCGACTTATTTTTATATAGTACATTATTGAATATCATGATTGTAATCAGCACGCCTGTATAATCACAATGTTTTGTTGTATTTACCATAGCATCGCGTTTATACCCGAATTTTGCTAATATATAAAATAATAAGTTTAAAAGTGGGTACACAGTACTATAAAATCTACAAAACGCTTTATGAACTATTCTAGAGCACGTTCAACTCTCATACCTTCTTCCCGCAGTAAATATAAGTTATATTTCTCCTTCACATCCAATTTCCGGCCCAAATATTCCACTTTAAGAAGAATATAACGGCTTCTCGTAATATTTAGTGCCTCATTTATTGATACAAACGTCTTTCATACTCTACTTACGTTCAGTAAACGATAATAATATGTTGGAACAAGTTTCTAAACGTTATACAAGCAAATATATATCTTTTGGCTTTTAGAAGTGCTAATATGTATATATATCAATTGTGATGACAACGGGAATGGTCAGAGTAAAATTTATTTATTTACACACCTTACTCTACCATTACAGACAGGCCAATGTGAAAGAGAAGCACTAAAAAAATAATAGGCATTTAACATATATATCAAAGTCAAACAATTCGAATTATACTTGACGAGAAATAACAATAAATTACATTATAAATGCACACACATAATTTATAATCTTGTTGATGACCCGCGCACCCCGTTTTTGCAACATTTTTCACTTCTACTCCGCACCAGTTGGTTGTAGCATGATGTTATATACATATAAACCTTCCCCTTCAATCACTCTATCTATTAAAAACCGCATCAAAATCCGTTGCGTAGTTTTAAAGATATAAGAATACAAAGGGACATAAGGACGTAGGAATATAGGGCCAGAGAACGCGACTTTGTTTTATACTATGTAGTGATTAGAAATATAATACACATCACAATTAACAATAATCCAATAGAATTAAAGTGTACTAATATCCCATATCACCCACATAGTAGGTGGCTCTTGTGAACTCATTTAGCGCACATGAAAACAAATCAATGCGTTCCGACCACTGTTCCGAACACTGACCTCAGGATGGCTGGGTTGTGTATGAAGCCACAAAGTACTTTAAACACTGAACATTCCCGACTGTCGTCAAACCCCGTTAGATGATTTAGATGCTTGATATAATAGGTGTGGTACCTAATAATATTGGGATTGAGTGTATGGGAACTAAGACAAGTCTTTCCACGACTACCACGAGAGGAGATGAGGTGGAATTGTTCTAATAGCTATAAATAATCATTCTCTGAGCCTATTCCCAACTCAGTTGGATTCGGCATTCTGGTCTAACTAAGATGCGGAACGGAAAATATCAAAGTTCATCTTCGATATTTTTCGTGAAGCGATCGGACCTGCGCAACCAAATTGATGATATCGAAGTCTTATAGTTAGGCTAGTCGGACTTTTGTGGGCTCCAACCACCTGTAACGACTGCCATAGATGTTCGTATGGCAACCGGGACCGATGGCTTAACGTGCTCTCCGAGGGACCACCAGACCAGTGCAAATAGTCATATTCATGCATATAAATATTTACACTGAGCGAGGAATTTACAGTCTCCAGCGTAGCAGTCTCGTTTGTTACAGCCACGCCACAGAGGCTACTAGCTATAAATATAGATACCTAGATAAAAGGGTATCCTAACTACTGTTCACTTTCAAGCCGACAAACGTCAATCAGCTCATCGCGTCAAACTTTCTTGTGCAACTATATCCATTAGCTAAATCTCCAATAATTACGAGACTGTGCTAACCACAGTGTTAACAATGGTAGAGCCCACAACAAAGCATTATGTATAGTATTACCGTGACATGTACGAGGTACCTACGATTATATGGAACATTAGAACCGCCTATGACGTCATAGGACTGCTGTAGGTGCATACTAGTGGTTGTCGTAAATACCGTTGTGTTAAGGTATAAATTAGTGTAGCGTGGAAATAGGCTCGATTTGTATAACGTTGGTTACCGAGTTGCAAAGTGAAATGTATGTGTAAGTACATTTACTTTTAGGATGTATGAGTACAGGTTTTATGAATGTTGAATAGTCTTTAATACGTATATAAATAATATAATAATAAATCATAGCAAATATTCTATGATTTATATTATACAGAGCCGCGGTAGCCTAGTGGTATAAGTAATGGACGGCTGAGACCAGGTCTCGGGTTAGATCCCAGGTTTACCATGGCACACACCAATGACTGCGATGCTTTTCGAAGTTATGTGTGTATTTATCGCAGGTTTATAAATAAGTGCGGTTAATGACAATAGGCTCGCCACCTATTACATTGGGACCTAAATAAAAACTGGCGAAATATAAACTGGTGCTAGCACCTCGGCCTACCCTTTCGGGGATATAGACGTGATATTATAAAGAAAAAAAAATATTCTAGGACAATCTACGCAACACCACCTAGACCCATGGTTAGAATAGTTTAACTAGCTTGTGTTATGAATATATATAAAAATGAAAAACCCGCTGAGCTACTTGTCGGAGACTACTCCAGCCAGGGCCTTTTGCTCTAAACTATAGGTTAGTTAGTAGTAGTTAGTAGCCCTGACTATTATTATACTTTTTATTAATTTTGTCGATTAAGTTCAGTTTGGTCTATACAGAATAAATAATTTTTGAATTTAGAATTTTTAATGCTTGTCAATGTCACTCGAGACTATAAAAGGGTTTGTCACCAAAATTGCTAGCAGATTGCTGTTCTGGTAACAAACCAAATTGGGTTTGTTATTGGATTTTGGCGACAGTTTAAATCACACTCAAAAAAGTAACAAGAAAACTAAACCAAATCAATACTTCTGCAATCATAGTCACACACGGGAAGTCTACGCATGTACCGGGCGGTCAAGTGCAAGGTAGTGCAAGGCTACGACCTTATACCTACTTGTCTAACGATTGCCATTATTGACTTGAGTTAGCGCCGCGTAATGTATAACTTTTACGATTCAATACCAGGGCCACATGACGTCGCTTGAATACATACAGGGTGTGTGGTGTAACCTATATCGATACGAATTGACTTCTTACTCATCACGTGCTGCAAGGATGCGTACTGTTTATTTACTTTTGTGTGTTTTTATATAATATGTATAAAGATTGTCAAGGTGACGTAGAATACACACACAGGAACGCACACACACGCGTACACACACACGCGCACACAAACTCGCACGCACGCACAAACACTTCCTTATTTGTCTTCTGCACTGACCAGCACAGAGACTCTTTACCTATTACCCTCCTCCTCGCCCCCTATTCTCTATATAATCGGCAGCATAGATGTCCATAGGACACAGTAACCACTTTCCATCAGATAGGCCGCGTGCTTGTCTACCACCTAAGTGGTATAAAAAAACGCACACACACGCACACACATACGAGTACATGTAGACACACACAGATGCTCTTTCATATTTCACTTCGGGTAAGCAGATCCAACCGACCGTCATTTTGTTTTATCCTTACAAACTTCACAACCTGTCTCCAGTGTCATTAAGCCTTTCACAGAAGCCTGGTTTAGAACACTCAATTGTATTAATGTGGTCAGTGTGTGTGACCGCACAGATATCGGTGGTGTACTGCGAGGTCGACCCCAGCTATCCATTCACCTGAGTCTTACATAATATTCTGAGTCTGAGTCTTAGTCTGATATATCTACTAATCAATCTTTCCCGTATCTAATTTTCACTCACATATATGTATATATAATGTGGCGACTAGACTATAAGTCCAAATATTGACAAAAAGAAACATTTTTTTCAATCACCGCTTTTAGAACCCAGAATCGTTTCAATGGAACGTTTCAGGTTATTTTCTAATTGTACATTATGTTGAACCACAATTCCGAAAACCCCAGGAGCTAGGAGCATTTATTAGTCTAAGTGTTCATAAAGCGTTAAACCAAGGCACTGTTTATAGTTATCCAGATAGAAAACTAAGTCCTAACTTACGTTCGTGCTTACGTGGCTGGAACGGGATTGCTCCGCTACCATAAAAATGTCAATAAACGAAATTCCAAATTCATGTTATAAGATGTAGCGGAGATATTTATCAAATTGATTTTTAAAATTTAAATGTACACTCGTATTGAGAGTATTATTATACCTAATCTTCGTAATCTAGTTTCTTTAACTCCAAGTTAGTACTACGAGTAGGAATATGACATGTTTTTATATTTTAGAACAATCTACACAACGCCATCTAGACCCATGGTAAGCATAGCTCAACTAGCTTGTGTTATGGGCTCTAGAATGCGGATAAACATACTCAGATGCTATTTTTTTGTAAATACATACAATTTTTTGTAATAAAGCAAATAGTTTTGAATATGGCAACATCTTTAGTTCGTGATTCCACAGTATACCTATATACTGTGGAAGAGAGAGTACATAAAGCCTATTGCTTTATGTACTCTTCCGCAAACACACCTAAGATAAACCTATACGGGTTTAATAGGTAAAGTATAGTATAGGTTTGAATATAAAATTTTAAAATCCCTAAAAACCAACACCCATGCACAGCCGTGGGCAGCAGCTAACTTTACTAGATTAATGAAAAATCTGTCAAGTACCTTAGTTTACTTGGGTTCAGGCATTCATGTACACTGCCAACAACTGTGACGCGGTAATGAAGGGGTCAATGCCCTTCATTACCGCGTTACCGAATTTAAAATGTCAGTGGCATTGACGTGTAACTTTAAGTGAAGAAACATTGACGTTACTAAAATATCTATTTCTATCAAAGTAGAAAATGGTTTAAAAAAAGAAACATTTGATGGTTCGCAATTCGCATATTCTGTATTTTTTTTATGCCTAGATTTCGTGTAAAAAAGGATGTGTATCTCGCTCGCACACTTTGTTCATCTAAGGATAACTTTTTGGTACATACAACCATAGAATAAATAATATACGCACACACACATACAAACTAAGCTTGTGTGAGTATAACAAACTGCTTTGCGTGTATACAGTAAGGATCATGAGTATAACGGGCCATAAAAGGTTCAGCTCGTAAATTTATCTTACCACCTTGTTATCGTGCTAGGAAGAATTCACGTGATGGATAGCAAGTGCGGTATTTTGCTAGATAGCTCGTCTTTTTCTCGGATAAATGACGCTTTTATTGAGAGTAAATTAATGTCTGATTTTTGTTATTAGTGGGCGTATAATTGTGGTAAATTATGAATTGTGATGAAAAAATAGTCGTTACTTAAGATATATATCTAAATTCCAATTAATAAGTCAATTAGTCTATCGCAGTCCACTGCAGGACATAGTTAGAGACCTATGGGAGACATTGGTTCATTGGTACAAGATTTTATTTCAAATTTCCCTTTACTTGTTGTGATATCATTGGCATAATTTTACGTAAGTTACTTTTTTAGGCTTAGGTCGTCAAATTGACTGCACCACGCCTGGTGGTAGGAAGATGTGCAGTTCAGAACATGGTAGCCGCCGTTACAGGTGCTGTTCCTGCAACGGTCTCCACTCCACAGTTGTTTTTCATGCCCCGCGTGAAGAACCCGAGACTGTAGGATGAAGGAAACACGTGTGCTGGCACCGAACCGCTTGGTTCTTGATGGCATTGTTTGTTCCGTATGACAACCTTCGGATGAAATGGGGTGGCAAAACTTGTATTCTTTCTCCGTCACCACCCGGATATACCTAATATGTATTTATACTATTTATGGAAAGTGATTACACAGCCTATGAATGCTTGAAACACTAGAAATGTCGCACTCGTTCTGCCAACCCTGTAGAAATCTTCTAATGAAATTCTTTTAGAATACAAAACTCTAATCGTATAAAAAAGCAAGTTACTCTATGTAACCATTTTGTCAAGAAAAGCGCCTCAAAACATACCTCACTGGTCTCTTGTATAAAGTAAAAGTCTTGTTTCTTAGAAGTAATATCGAAAATAACGTTACATTAAGTCAAACTTTTAGTTGAATACCCACATCACGTGCCCTAAAAGGGACTGAAGGCGAAACACCTTTGCTCAACGTGACTGTCAAGCGCCATTTTCAGATTTTATTTGGTTATCGAAAAAGAAATATTTCCGTGAAAATTGAATATGCGGGTAGGGGATTACCTCTTTGTTTGAGACTTAGGGAGAGTTAAGCGTCCGAAAATGGTACTTGAAATTGAATGCGGTTAAGCTATTAAAGTACGCGTTACATTAATCCATTAAAAGAAAATATATTGGGATAGGTAGAGAGGGGTAGGGGTACTTACCACTCAACCACGGTTTAACAATTCTAACGATAGCAACAGAAAATTACTAGTTGTCACGGAAATGAATGCCAAACCGCACCGTTCAATACAAGTAAAAAGATTTCTTACGCAAGTGCGGAGAAGTCCTGAGGCGAACCACGTGTCAAGGTTTGCTTTTTGTATATATCATTGAGAATGCTAAACCGTGGGTGAATGGTGGGTAACCCCCTTCTAATATATTTTCTTGACGGCGGTGAATATTTTTCAGTTTTTTTCTCATCACTAAAGGCTCTATACATAACACTCTAATGATTTCTAGTACATAGACAAATAGTTTTAAGAAATTGATAAACGGATAATATCACTTATTAACAACTAATAAGTATAATAAGGATAATATAAAATTTAAAGCCGTTTGATTAATTATTCGATAACTTTTTTAAAACAATATCTTGAAATCATCTAATTTAATCTCTTTCTAGTTATAATCAGTTAGAATCCCTCCTATACTTTCTTTTATTTTCATAACTTATTGAATATTGTAAATAGAAGATATCGTTCCATAAGGACCACTCATTCCAAGAAGATCTACAAAAGTTGTTAAAAATACAACAATCAAACTAATTCCAAGACAAGTATACTAAATAATTCACGTATTCGAAGTACCGAATTCACGTAAATAAAATTTAGCAGTCCACTAAGTAAATAAACTAGTCGGTAAAAATAGATTCCTCTCGCATAAGACAAAATTTAATGAATTTAATGAGAGCTTCGTAAACTCACTAATGATTTCAGATTCATTTTAAATCTTTGCAAGCAGAAATGAAACCATTACAGAATCTGTTACCTGAGATTTCAAACTCATCAGACGCCAACTTTGATTAATTCAATTGTAGTTTCTAATTAAGACTTGAGGTCATTATGAAACAAATGTGTACATTAAAATTATGAAATTGCTAATTGTCACGTGCAGCAACATCTGCGTAGATTTGATTACTTTGATTTCTCGTAACCCATGGGGACTTGTTTCAGGGATAAATATCTATAAGGAGTTTAGATTCGTGCAAACTTTTTTTGCGAAATTGAATATCAATCAATAATTAGTATATTGTTGTCTGCGAGAGATATGTCTTGTATAACCTCACCTCCCGCAATCAAGGACCCTTAGACGGCGCCATGCGTTTTATTCGGTTCGAGTCCGACATAATCACCTCCGCCAAGCCTCTAAGGTGGTATAGGGGATTTTGCGCACGGTAAAAAAGAAGTTTATTATAGTCAACTGCTGGATTTAGTCCTTCCTAAATGTGAGCCATTCTGCAGTCAATCTATCCCAGTCACCCTTTTCAGGTCATCAGTGCATCGGTCTTCTGGTTGAGCGTCCTGTCTTTCATTTGCCTTGTCGCAGTTTTTACTCTAGGACTCGTCTGCACCAACGGCCATCGATACTTCCACAGATGTGGCCAGCCCACTGCCACTTCAGCTTGCTTTTTCTACGAGCTATGTCAATAACTTTTGTTCGTTGTCGAATGATCGCGGTACGAATTCTATCCTTCAAAGAAACTCCAAGCTTAACTCGCTCCATAGCCTGCTGTACGGTTTTCAATTCGTGGACTAGTCCCACAGTCAGTGTGCACGTTTCGGCACCGTATGTCATAGCTGACAGGACATATGACTAACAAACGTCCAAACGCCTTTACAGACATTCACATTTATAATATTATTTATAAAGGAAATCTAAGAGTATAAATTCAACTCACACAATGCCGCACAGTAACAAATTTATCAATGGAAGACATTCTGTGCATTGTAAAATGAACACAATGTATTTTTGCTGTGACAAACCAGACAAACCGTTACGAGTAGAAATGGATACGAATATCGGTAGTAAATTCAGTTGATGTATTGAATTCTAGGTGCTTTTAAACAATTTAACTCTAAATTATGTCTATGTATTCTTTGACGAGGGTGTACAATTAAACCAAAATTTGTAGCGGTTCGATAACTGTAGTAAATTCAACCAGGTTTTAAGTATTCAGTGAGTGAAAAAGTTCAACTGATAATCAACCATTATTGTAGTTTTAGTTAGTTATATAGAATCGTAGGTTTCTTCAATTGATCAGCTTTGAATTTTCAAACTCTAGAGATTTATACGGTTGTGTCAAATTTCTTAAAATATAAATTTAAGTTTGATTCATTTGATTCATTTTCTTAAAAGGTATAATAAAAGCACTTAATGTAAATCCAGTAAGTCGATAAGTTAGAAGCTATAGGATTGAAATTCTTTTATCTCTTAAACCATCTAATCCTGCGTCTCTGGGCCCCTTTTTGTTACATTAACGACCATAGTCTGTTTCTATTTTATTAAATATAATAAATAATCCGGCAAATAAATAGTAATAATGTTTTTAATAACTAATATTTCTCAAAGTACAGGCAGTTTAACCCTTAAACTACG
Source organism: Pelosia muscerda (assembly GCA_963691645.1). Classification (NCBI taxonomy): domain Eukaryota; kingdom Metazoa; phylum Arthropoda; class Insecta; order Lepidoptera; family Erebidae; genus Pelosia; species Pelosia muscerda. The sequence continues at coordinate 16,716,572 of OY829100.1, forward strand.
TAGAAACATGGACTCTAAATGTATTATTATATTATTTGGTGGTACCTTAACTTAGATTTCAAGTAAAATAATAAGTTCAGCAATATACCCATAAAACGCTTTCATTTATCAGGGTAACTATAAATTTATTATGTATAAACTTGTATGAGCACGATTATGTATATACTAATGTGGATGTTAGCCGTAATATGAATATGGAAATGAATAAATTAAAAGAATAACATTTCGTACAGTGCATACTTTTTTCTTAGTTCATATAATCCCTACGGATGCCACCCCCCAGCTGTGCCGATGAGAGTTGTTATGACGGGCTTGAACCGATTAAAACGCACGTCGTCTTTGGGTTTTCAAGGTGATAATGTAATTAATATAATCCCTCGCACCCCGGCGTACCTAGAACCATCTCATAAGAGATGGATACCTACGGGTGTTTATACGTATAGCCCCCGGGTATGGAAAAGCGTGCATTGCGCATTGATGATGATGTAGGTAAACACAAACAAACAAGCATATATAATGCATAAATAATATTATGGGCCGACAAAATTTTAAAGATATAGTTTTTCATTCGGAGTCATTAAACTTGAAAAAGCTCTTGTAATATATTTTGTAATAATTATATTCTGGGCACGGTTCCAGTATCCAGATCGATGGGGAGGATATTTCGACGCCTAAAGTTGCAGTCTCACCACTTTTTTATTATTATTGTGTATAATCGTATGTATACATTATAATTACCTTGTATAGTTTCGTATAAATTTTGTATCTAGTTATTATATAATGTATTCATATGCTTTCAATAAACAAAAAATATGAAACCAAAAATGCACACGAAAGTATTTTTCGTCCAGAAATTAATACTATTTTAGAGTTGAAACCATATATTAAAGCGATGAAAATGACACCACTTATCTTGTGACGCGTAATGGAAGGCATTAGTGCTTGAAACTGGAGCGAGATATAGGACCTTAGGTCCCTCAGATAAACATGAGGGTTCTCGTAAAATTACGCGAGAAATATCTTTTATATCTAGCCCTAAGTGGGTATGAGATTGGATGAGATTAGATGCGAGTGAAAGACGAGGGTTATCTTTACGAGAGTCTTGACTAATAATAATATTAGAACTTCGTAAAAAATCGGATAGACTTTTTAGGTAAAAATTATAAAATTTAACGTAATAAACATAAGTAATTCCTCTCTCTGTTTCTCTCTGCTACGGTAAGAGACATTTTTAATTCATTTATTTTTAACTTCGGCTCCGACAATTACCCACACCGAATTTATGCAGGGGCACAGTCTATAGAATGTGTGAATATGATTAGAAGCCATCACTAGAATAGCGGTTCCTACCTTGACCGCCTCGACAGATGTTTGTTCACGCCCCGATTAAAGTACCAAGGACTGTAGGAAGAAGAAAACGCGTGTACTGGTGGAGAGATCATATACTATATAGTGCCGCAAAAGAAAAGTCACCGAATCGTATAGTTCTCGATGGAAGTATTTGTACAATGTACGGGTGCTTCAAACCTCTGCTCTCTGAGGAAAGGAGAGAGAGGGAGTAATTGGTAGAGCACATCCGAACACCCATTATGGTATAGATGGCAGAAAACTGACAATGAGGTTATGTCTTCATGCAGCTGTAAGAGCTCGCGACTTTTGGTAGCCTCAGGACTATAAATGATTTGGACAATTTATTAAAAGTTTCTAGAAGGTAGGTACTATGCAGAACCATCTCGGTAATGATAACAGTATTCCACACACGGAAGAACCTGTGTTTTATAAAGAAGTCACCAATACTCCGGTATGAAAAATCGATTCACCCTGTTCAGTACTCCCAGTTTACGATATATGCTGTTTTGTCGACGCTCGTGACAATTTTTGTTATAAGGTTAGCAGTGATCATTCATACCGAGCATATTAATGATGTGTCCTAAAGAGATACAGTTGAGTATCCTAGAGATTTGAGAGGGGAAGGAAAGGAGAAACTATTGCCACTCGTGTCACATTTTACTCATTTATTTTATTGTACAATTATTGGACTATGACTACTATATTATGAGAATAAAATAGCATATTTTGATAGAAATGTTCAAAAAGGTTGATAAAAATAAACCCATTCAAACATTTAGGTGTTATATAGGTTGTAACAGCATTGTTCACCATCTCCATCTATTCTTCTTGAAAACTCCCGACCTTTAAGCTGAATAACTTCTAAACCTAATAAAAATATAATTTTCAATGGTCTGTTTCTCTATTCACTATATAAACCCCTGTGGGTAGAGCCTAAATATGAAGTAAACAATTTCTATTAGATTCTATTCATTGAAGCTACTCGTATTATTTGGTTTGTTTGATAAATAATACTTATAGTGGAAAAAGGTCAGCAGGATCTTCTAGTTCATGTTTTTTTCTTTCGTTTGGCTTTATTTCAATAGACTCATATTGTGAATTGAATAAGTTGTCAGACATAAAAAATTGTTGGTATGAACACAGCTGAATGAATGATCCTGTATTACTGTTTATATCACTGAACTAGTTGATTCACGTAACGCGCATGGAATTCTGGTTATGGATTCGCATCCCAAGGGAACCCATTGCACAGCTATAAATTAGCCTATGTCCCTATTCAGATTATACTCTATATCGGTACCTCAGCCCACCCGTTTAGCCGTTTGAATATGATTATGTTAAAATTGGACGTAGTAACCTTGTATTTTGTTTTTGGTAGTGAGTAGAGTAACCAACACATTTTGGAGAAGTTTGTATTGTCAGTGGGAAGACCGAGAAGGTGATGGTATGACACCCTGTTAACCTTCATCCATTGCCCCAACACCTCTTAAAGAAAGGCATTAGAAGGACGTCCCTGGCGTTGCATACTTCCATAGTCACTTTTCATAAGGTGGTCCGTATGCGTATCTGCCGCCTAAATGGTAGGAGTATATACGAAAAAAAGCTCCATACATCTAATCAGGTTCACCAATTCACCAAAGCCGGGTATACACATAGTATTTTCTAAGTCCAAGTAGTATTAAAAAAGAAAAAAATATGAAGTAAGACTCGTATATTTTGTCAGACGTGTTGTGTCGTTGTGACATGTCGTGAGTATGTTGTGACGGTTTATGTATTTTCGCATCAGAGACAGAGAGCATCACAACACAACATATCTGACAAATATAAACCGAGCTTTATTTATCGCAACCACACATATTCGTTCACTATCTGACACAATCTACACATAAAAACAAAAAGCTGATTAAGTTCGTAATAACTCTGTCTACCAGTATACTGTTTATGAGGTTTATATGATCGTTAATAAGATTACGGCTGTAGATTTTCTATTACAATTAGAGTAAGTTCAATGACATTAATATTTTATAGCGATCTCCTACGTAACATTATTTCAGGTTGGTAATCCCAGGACGAACTGTGTAATTATTTCTGACTCTATCGAGAAACTGTTAATTGAAGCTTTGTTTAATTAACTCAGTAGTTAAAATTTATAGTTGATTTGAATTATGAAGAGAGTGATCACTATATAGTTCAATATCCAGGTCAAATTTCCCACAATAGGTACAACAATTTTATTGATTTGGTATATCGGTACACCAATACCTAGGGCGGTGTCCCATGGATCCTATCCTACCTAAAAAGGTTCAACCGGGTTGTACCAGGGTACGAGGGATAAGAAGAAGAATATAAGAAATATCTCGTCTCCGGCAACGGAACACGTAACGGCGTAAGGTTTTGTCGGTTGGAATACGATATAACCAATCACCGGCTTCGGTGGGAGTGAAGAAAATGCTAACTATAATCCATAATGGAATGAAAACTGTAATATGCAATTCATTATAAATGTTAGTTATTTTCGACACAAATTCACTAACCTGATCAGTTCCGCCGTTTCAGCTTGAAAAACACACAAAAAAATTGGCCAATTTTAATCGTATACAATAATTAAATAAATATCACAAACCAAACCAAGTTAGAGGACATGATCTTGTGTCAATTGGAGTTTCGAATACGGCTTAAAGCTAGTTTCGTCTAATCCGCTTATTAATACCCTCCTTGTACATAACTTCTAAGCCCGTTTACATGATTCTAAGCTCTTGTGGAAAGCTTATCAATAATTTTATTTTCTATAACATGTATGAATATACCTACCTAGATCGTAGAACCAACTAATCTTATTATAAATAGAAATAGGTAAACATTTTATTAGCTGTTATATGATCAAAAATTATATTCACACTCCATAGTTACCCCACTTTTCACCAATAAAATTCCCAATAACGCGTAATAGGGTCAGACCTTATTGCTTTTAAACAGGCAATTTTTTTAGACTCCATATTTCTGTGGAACATTTACTAAGTTCCAGTTCTAATGTTATAAAAATATCAAGAATGAAAACTGTTTTAACTTTTGAATGCGTCGCAACACTGGACGGCAACAGTAAGTTTTATAATCAATCGCGATAATTTCTGAATTAATTATAAAAAGGATGATGCTATGATAGTTTAAAAATAATATTTTTAAAGATAATAACCAGAGTATAGGCCAACCCATCTCTTTATGCAGGGTCGTACTTGGCGACTAAGGGTTGGGACTGTTTAACAACAGACGGATATATTATCATCATATAACCTACCATCTATTACATGGGACCGATTACAATGATTAGTGTAATGTGGGTGTTAATTCACCAGTGCCTAAACCTCTGGGGATATAGGCGTTATTATACGTATCATTGTATAGATACCCATCTTATGTTTATATACTCATCGAAGATAAAAGTAGTATTTAATTGTTTTCTTTTCTGGGCATAAAGTCATTTTGTTCTCGAATTTTCTTTTTTTATTAGTCTATTTGAGGAGCTTTGAATTGTTTTTCGACTTGGTGAAATAATAAATTGCTAAAGACAAGATTACATTCAATCAACTTATTAACAAATTGGCAGTTGAACGAATGCCAGCCATATTTATTTGTTGTTTGTTTATGTCTATTGTTTACAAATGGATCCATAGATTATATAATAATCATGATGTCATTCATAGACTAAGTTTACGAAGTCAGTTACGTGTAAGCCGAAATGTTGTTTTGTGTGTGCTGCAGCATGTTGAAAATAAATTATTTTTTTCTTTCTTTTTCTTTCTTTATTTAAATTGCACGCAATCAAACGTGATGTTCAGCTACATCAATAAATGAATTGAGGTCACTTTTCATGGCAGGTAATTTGTAACCAACTGTTTGTAACATTCATTTCCGAATATACAAGAGGCATGCGAAGCGGAGGAATTTCAAGGCGCATTTTAATTTAAGTTCAAATCATGGTGTTAGTTTCATTATTATTTTACTTTAGTTTTATTGAGTAAATAATTTATTTTTCCCATTTACTAATTAAAATTTCCGAATATGTACCGTAGTATTGTAACAAATAGGTAAAGTTTCATTGGTAGGTATTAAATATTGAAATAACAGAATCGGGAGTAAGACTTTCGGCTGGTCTATTCATGCTAGAAAAGTAATTATTTCATATTTTAGCCTTTGTCTAAGTTTAAAGGTAAATTTATCGCATGCATTCCATTTGTCATTGTCTACTTAGGAGTCTAAAGTATCATGAGCCTAGCTTTGTAGTTAATTTCGGCTATAAGTATCTACTTTCATCTCTGTCATCTGACCAGCAGATATATTTATTCATAAAGCATTTACACCACCTTTCTTACTTAATGGTTGTACGTACTGTGAAAATATAATAGTAAGTTCTTGTGGGTAAAAGTCTTTAGGTAACCAAATGATAACGTTAACTAATCTATTTTAGTAATAATACAACATGTGTGAACAAATAATTTACTTAGCAATATAATTTTAAGGTCTGAAACTATGATAATTTTGAAATAAAATACAGTAAAAAATATTCTGCAATGAAGAAAAAATAATATGCATTGAAGGTAATATATCTCGAATATATTCTTACACTAAAGTTAAAAATAAGTAGTTTATCTGCTGTACATTTGCTCCAAAATAAAACAAGCAAACTGAGACAGAAATCGTGAAATCCAATTCTCTATTAAAAGTCTAACGAACTAACAAAATATTCACGTAAGAAGAATACAACGCGACGCAAAAAAAAAATGTAAACAAACCAATACATAATAATGGCAATAGAAAATACATTTTGCATAGTGCAATGACATAGGCAGCATAATAGACTCAATAATGTAGTATGAAAATATTTTTTTTTTTCAAATACTCACAATCAAAGTTCGTCCCTGCTTTTTACATTCCCTGAGGGCAGTTCAGTGTACTGTATCTATTGGTGGCTCGATTCCAGTAGAGTTAGCTTAATGTCAGATCCAATATTGTTGGGAACAAAGGGTCTAGTGAAATCAAAGGTTAAAATATTTTGATTCATTCTTATATATTTGCTTTCATACTTATCATATTATGTTATAGCAAAAATATCTGAATGGAAACACCAGTTTTATTGCTTGTAATAGACCAAAGGCTATTGTTGATTATCATCGAATTTGCTTTTTTAGCAAAAACCCTAAGTTTATTGGTAAAAGTAAATGTTCCGATGAGACTCGAACCCCCACGCTTTCATTTTTCTTTTCTTTACAGGTGTAATTTTTAACCACAAAGTCACGTTTTAAGCTCAAAATTGCAATTTACAACCATCTTACAGCAAGATCTGTAAGGGAAAGTTCGAGACCCGTCGAAGCATTTCCTTGTTCCGATTCAAATTGATTAAAATAGTTAGCGTACTAATTACTTTAGAAAATCGTTACAAAAGCCCTAGATTTCCTAAATTTTAAAGATTAATTTAATGTGAAAGTACAACAGAACTGTTATCATGATTAGACACGGTTTTGATCGCGATTAGAAGGTTAACATCCCTTGTTACAATAAACCTAATTGTGGACACTGCGAATGGAAGCACAATATACGAACTAATATGGCTGCCCTTGTTTCTACACGTATATATTTTTGATAACTTACTGTCCGAAGCCTACTGTAGCCAATCGCTAAATGAATTTTCAGCAATTGCGTTAGAGTGTGTATTGCAAACATTGGTATGTTTAAATTCAATTAAGTATAGTGACAACGGTACAGTCGATTACATAGCATTTAATCAAACAAATGGAAGAAAAAATTGCTGATGTCTTTGTAATCAACTACTAAGACAGCCGCGCACATCATTGTTATTGGAAAAATATACCGCAGACATATTATTAATAACATAGACTGGCGTATATAGATCCGAAGACACGTTCATTACCGCGTTATCGAATTCGAAATGTCAGTGGTAGTGACTTGTGACTATTAGTGTAGAAACATTGACATTATACACACATTCCATATTCCGTATACTCTGTCACGTTCTCACGCCTTGATTTTGTGTAAAAATACGTATGTCACATGCACTTTTTCCTCTAAGGATACCTTTTTTTCATTTTAATTACAATTTAGAGGTCATTTATACATAATTTTATCTACAAAATTTAAGACAAATTCATTTAGCAGTTTGATCGTGATTGAACAACTTTCACATTTACAATATTAATATGAGATAGATTCTAAACCTATGTTAGGTAAGGGTAGCTAAATAATCCTATAATAGAAAAAAAAATGTTTCATTTACTATGAAACACACTATAGTAAGCTTTCAAGTAACATTGTGTAACAATGTTATTATATAGTAGAGGAAAAATACAGCGTAGGAATAAAACCCCTTAAAAGGCTTTTCTACTCGACAGTACGTGACGCGTGCCGCACCCTCGTGTAACTGGTGTTACGATAAGGAGTGTCAGCTATAGAGTTAGAACTTGTCCGATCACTTGTCCATGCGATGCTACTGTTATACCTATATATACAATTTCTTTGTTCAGCAAAATCCAGTAAAAACCAGCTACAAATATCTAGTTTTGTATAGTTTTTTGTTTCAGATTTGCTTGGGACATGTGCTAGATTAGCTTTGGGGCCCTACGGAGAACTTTCGAGTCCAAACCAAGTCAACTTCACCCGTTAATAATAGTAGTAGGTATTTGCAAAGCAAAGAAAAAGTGGAGTAAGCAGAGCCCGGCCTTCGTAGTGGAAACCTGGAGCACAGAATATAATTAGCTTCTTGGTCAATTTACATTGATGGTGAATATTGGAGCCTTTTCCACCTTTAGGACGTATTCTTATAGGAAAGTGATAGATGATAACAATAACCCGCCATTTTACTCTCTTATCACATAAATTTCACGAGCTTCCTTCACTTTCAATAAGCCATTCATGCAAGTCCGCCGGTTTCTAGTACTTCAGACATGCCCTTTTTTCAACACCTTATTAATTTGATCAATATTGTACTACATACGAGGTTGATTCCTTCTGGCTATTTTATTCATTTCAATGAGCAAGAAACCTTTTAAAATATCCAGCCCTATAACGTCAGTTACACCCACCAGTTACAGACTATATAACACTATAACACTACAATACTATTGCATTAATGAGTAAAAGTCAATGTAAACAAACAAGTTCATTAATCACAATTTACTTAAATGCGATGGAATACGTGAAAACGCTAGACACTGTGTTTCCTTCCTTAATTTAACTTAACAACATTGTTATTTCCGTATGTTTCTAATCTAATTCACTCGGCAATAACTTGGTACAAATTGGAGCCGTCGACCCACTTGCCAGCTTTAATTGCTTCGTCTGAGCTCATTACGTCCTCTTACTTGCGCCCTGTGCCTGCTATCTGGTTAAAGAGACGGAAAACTTATAATAATTCTGCAGTTGGATATGCTCTCTACACTGTATTCGATTTAGAAATGGATTATCATGACTTTTTGATTATAAGACCAGCTAGCATAATGTTATGGGTTGTAATATCAAGTAATGTCATAAGGAGGCATTCGTTATGAATGTGGACAAGGGAAATATAAAATAAGAAAAATATGCAAGAGGAAATGAATGAACTGTTTAAAAGATGATATGGCTAGGAAAGTAGTGACTGTTTTGATGACTGCAATCAGAGATAAAAGAAAAAGCACACATGTTGCGCTGACCGACGCCAAATATATATGGAATGAGTGTCTAGTATCTCTTTTTATAGTTAAAAGCTTACTTTTATAGGTCTTTTGGCGATGGCCTAAAATTTTCCGCAATGATGTGCAGAGCCAATATGCAGATAAATTTTTGGGGGCTTTTTATCACTCGAGTATTATTGTATATCTTCGTAGTACGATATAATCGTAAAGTGACAGAGCTTTTAATTTTATCCTTAACTACATTTTGGGCTCCTATCACACCTATTCCTAAAATCAGTATTTGAGTTATTTTCTATAATTTGCCAAAATTAATATCTCTTCTGTTTCATCTTCATTGCTTAATTTTACTTACCTTATTTTACTGTCATCCTCATTCTCTAAGCCTATTTCCAACCCAGTTCGGGTCAGTTTTCTAGTCTAACAAAACTGAACTGAACTTTGATGTTTTCCATGCAGCGACTCCCATGGGTCCTCCAAAACCAAATTGGCGATATCGAAGTTCTGTAGTTAGGCTAGCCGGACTTTTGAGTGCTCCAACTACCCGTAACGACTGCTATAGATGTTCGTATGGCAACCGGGACCGACGGCTTAACGTGCTCTCCGAGGCACGACCAGACCAGTTATTGTATTACCTAATTTTATTACTTTCAAACAAAATTTTGAGTCAGTTGATGTCTGAGCAAGACAAGACAACGCGATCTCCGGCTAAGGCGGTAACTTTTAATTACTGGCTTAGGACAAAAGGCCGCTGTTCAAGTTCTTTTGAAGTTAAATTGAAATTGATGGGTAAGTTCCTAGAGAGTTACGCTTAGCATACGTTATATTGTAATTGACTGTGTAACATATTTAACACAGTGTAATTTTAGATACAATAGTTTTTTGACAATTAAGAAGGATAAGGGAAAATTAATATTAAATCATATTCATTATCAGCTTACTCCTTGCCGCATCCGAACCTGTCACCCAGAAGCCCGAGGTCTTTACAGTCTAACTGCATCAGGGCTGGTCTTCGATATTTTCCGTGATGTGACTGCCATCTCGCTATAACAACCTATTGTTGATATCGAAATACTGTTGCTAAACTAGTTGTTGGACGTTTTAGGTCTCCACCTAACGGCTGCAATAGAAGTTACCAACCAACCAATAACTTTACGTGCTATCCGAGGCACGACACGACCAGTGCAAATAGCCATGCGTACAAATGTTTGCATTGAGCGGCAGTCAGCGCCAGGTCACAGAGGCAGCTTATTTTTTTAAAAAAGAATACTATAAATCGAAATTATTTCGCAGCATCAGTTCATCAGAAGTTGCCAACTCCATAAGGCTGTTGCATCTCTATAACATCACATACATATGTCATTTTGTTGACAGTGTGGCAATTATAACAAAAAGTAACTATTTTTCTAAAATAATATTAAATTTGTTGCTGAACTTGAAAACTGCTCCACTAAAATGGATTTTTCCTATTAGTAGTGTTCTTAATTATCAGGAAGAAGTTTTTTGTGAAAGTAACTCAGAATACCAAAGTGTAATTATTTTAGATCATGGGTAACGCTACCACGTACAGCATGATTTACATAAGAATAGTATTCGTAGGGTATACAGAAGGTTCATTGTTCTTCAAGAACAAAAAAGGGTACAAGGTTAGTAAACAAGATGAATGGTCTACGGTCGTACTGTAATGCTTCAATGTACGATAGCCTCAATTGTACTTGTTTCAGGAAATGTTTTCATGTGTATGGTCTTATCTACATTCGTTTTCTTATACTAGATATTATGATGTAGTGTGAAGTATGAGAAAAATAAACTTTCTAGTCAGATGCAGTGATGGAAATTACATAAATAAAGTAAAATAATACATAATTTATGATAATAAATTATTTTATTTTGAGAAACAGTGACTCAACTTGTTCATTATAATTGAATTATTTGTTAGTTAATTAATTGAAAACTTGTTATTTTTAAAGAATATTAGCAACCGAAATTACAATTACAATAAAAATTAGGTACCTACAATCAGTTAAATTAAACTGAAAATAAGAACTAATATCACACACAAAATTATAATCAAAATCAACTAAGAATATATTATTAACTTGAATATTTGAAGTATTAACTTTCCAGAACCAGAACCTTGGATGTATGAGTAGTATAACTATTATTTAATACTACTTAGGTGGCAAACAAGCACACAACCTGTCTGATAGAAAATAGTTGTCACACTCAGGCGTATCATACGCGATGTTGCGTCTTGAAGATTAGTTTTTAAAGTAAGAGTAATGAAAAATACTTCGCGCAGATACGTTTTATATTTCTTAAAATATTTTTGGATCACAATTTCAGGTACTATAGTGGCCCAGTTGACCAAATTTCATCCTGAATGTTAACTGTTTTCGAACTCAATTTATTGGAAATGAGTTTATAATTGCTTCGAAATTTTATTCACAAAGGGACTATTGTGAATCACTCAAATTTATAACAGGTTGGTTTAAACATTGCCCTTAAAAACATTGCTCTTACCGTTTCATTATAAATGGTAACCGCTCGACGAAAAGGGTAGCCGCTCTCAGACAAAAGGTGCATAGAAACAAACCCGTGAACATAACATATTAAGGCAAGTTGTGGAATTAATATACTGCTGCAGATGGTATATCAAAGTTGGTTTTGACATAAGAGTAATAATTTACACTGTTATTAATCATTCAGTAGTAGAAGGATGCAGGTGGAAACGCGATGTAAATCAGATGTTGCCGTGTTCAGAGACTTGTTCAGAACACGACAACATACTTTGAGCTAGATTCCCCTGTAGTTTAGTGAGAGCTTTTGAGTTGTGAGTGGGAAGACCGAGAAACCCTTCATTGTCTTCTACATTGCTAGCACAGAGACTCTTTTAGCTCTCCTCCCCCCTTCCCTTACCGCCTCTTCTCTATATAGTCGGCAACACGAGTGTGACGTAAACGTTCATAGGACACGGTAATCACTTTTTTTCATACGGGCCGTGCTTGTCTGCCTCCAAAATGATATAAAAAAAATAATTCAAAACAACCCAGTTCAAGTTAATTCAGTTTGACCCAAATCAATTATTCCGAGGCATTATAACACTTATTTCATTAATTCATTCTTTTCACTGTCAACCCAACTCTGTGAGTAAAAAAACCCTAATTTAACAAAAAGTCAATTTCATTAGTAACCAATAGACAGACTCCATCCAAATGATTTAATGTTGACAAAATCTCGCTATAAAAGAGGACATAATATATCTTTGTAATAGGCGCAAATCTAATATGTACAGAGGGTGCGTCACGTACGGTGACGGTCGTATTACGTGAGCTGTATCTAAACGACAAACATGCGGGGTGGACTGTGCACCTTTTAAATTAAGAACGCAATTGTGTGGCGACTTGAAACGTGTTCGTTGAGTATGGCATTAAGGTGTTAGGTGACGATTAGATGATTGAAAATAATAATAAAAATGTACAAAATTTTGTACGTTCCGATAAGGTTGGCACCTTTATTAATAGGCGCTACAATATAATCATAATATTTAGTGTTACCAATTTCTCGTTATGAGCTTTTAGATACTTACCTTCACCCCTGAAAATATAATACATAGACACTCAGATCATATATTTTTTGGTATTATGCTGCATGAATATACCGGCAAACGAAATTGTCCAGCAAATTGTTGTATGACTTGAAGAAGGTAGTTTTTATCAAAGTACCTACCCGTGTGTATGATGAAGCATAAAGTTATTAGTAAAGTTTAGAGTGACAAAGTGGACATGCAATTCTTTTACACATAACCTAGGTATGCGTAAGTGAGAAAAGTATATGAACTGAGTTATGTCCATGTAACCACTGCCCTACTTCCTGGCCACACACAGAAGCCATTATTATAATAAGGTCATTTAGATAACCCGCGGATCACGTCAAGTGAAACTCCAGGTCACACGTGTATCCTTATAATAACGACCCATTGTACTCATAGGATATTTAAGTTAAGTTTCAATAAATAAAGAGAGTCTTGCTTTGCTCTTCAAGCGGAGCACATGTCACATTGTGTTTTTTAAAAACCCTTTTGCCTTCGCCCGCTGCCTAACTGGCGCAGTCGGTAAACACGACGATAGAACCTTGTTCTTTGTGAATCTCTCAAGAAGTTCAAGCAGTTCCGTCGTGGAAAAACAACCTACAGTGGGCGTTGCAGCATAAGGAAGAGAAAATACTCCGTAACGGCAGCAGCCTCAACAAGATCAAGCCACATCGGCAATGCTCGAGGGGTAAGTTCAGACTCATTTACTCGCGAGAATCCCTTTTTTAGTCCTAATCACTGTTCTGCAACTTGTAGTTTTTGTGTCAAGGTACAAGTGTTTTAGTGTGACTACTAGCCACAAAACACAATTTTCGAGATATTTTTACTTTTGTACTCCAACTCAATTGAATAAAAATGGTCAACGGAGAAGGGGCCCAGGGTGAAAAATCCTTTCGAGAAGTAAAACCGGTGGTAACCGACCTTGCAAAATTCTCACAAATTTTACCGTTTTACGATGGTAACAAAAAGAACCTGCAAAATTTCATCCGAATGGTAGAAAATGCCCTTCTGATGGCAGCAGATAGTAACGACCCTTGTTGCTTACATATAATCATGACTAAACTCACGGGTAAAGCTGTTGAAGCCCTATCTACAAGCCCATTGCCTAGTTGTTGGACAGATTTAAAAGATATTCTTTTGAAAAATTTCGGAGAATATAGAACGGAATTGCAGCTGATTAGTGAACTAATGCATTGCACAGAAGACAACACCTCTATTTCCGCATTCGGTAATAAAATTAAAAATGTAATGTCTGCTCTTATACAAAAGAATCCAAGTCAGACTAAGCATTACGAAGAAATGGCACTACAAACATTTCTAGACAAATTAAACCCCATTACAGCAGTTTTAGTAAGAGTTAATTACATCACAGACTTAAATCAGGCGATTACAATCGCAAGACAGGAAGAGCTCAAACTACGGACAAAACGAGCTCCAATAATTAACAATTCCACATCAGGTGCATCTAGCACCAAATTTAACAAACCGAAAAACACGTCGTTAATAAAAAAAGACTTTAAAAAACCTAACCAAAGTACGAAAACAATTTAAAACATATAAAAAATAATCAGAATGCAATTGCGATCGCAATAAATAGATACAATAAACAGATAACAGAAATAGAAACAAACTATTTAACGACTAGCATTTTCAGTGAAATAGAAACATCGTTTCAACAGCTTTATGATAAATTAGAAACATTAGAAAACGCTTTAACTTTCTCACACTTAAACAAAATGCATCCCCACCTTCTTGATTGAAGAACTAAACATAATTCAAAATGAAATCAGTGGAAAGTTACCCTTTGACCCAAACTTGAATTATTTTCACCTTTAGGAAAAAGCAATTACAGTAAAAGCCTTCAGCACCAATGTCACTTTGACCTTCATACTACACATACCAATAGTCGCAGAACAATCCAATTCCTAATAACAATGACACCATACTTATTCCTTAAAATCCTCTCCTTATCTTGGGAAATAATGAGTTTGCATATCCACACGAGCCCTGCATAGAAGTAGCCGAAGATGAAGTTATTTGCAGACATCTGGAATGACCTCAACCGATTGCATCGCACAACTAATACAACATCAAGAACCGCATAACTGCACATATGCAACTGCGAGTTATGAAAACAACGTAATTCAGCAAATAAAAGAAAACAGTTGGATTGTGATTATGAAACAAGAAGAAGTCGTGAAAACCATATGCAACAACGACGTACAATACCAACGAAACAAAGGAGTTTTCCTAATAACAACAGATAATAACTGTAAAATTCAGATATTAGACAGAGTATTGATGACACACAACCGATACTTTAACCAAAGGGAAACAATACCCTTACCTAGATCATAATAGAAAAATTTCACCAATCATCATAGAACTGGAAAACGTAAAACTGGATACTCTAAAAGAAGCTTTGAGAAAATCAAATGAAATCGAAACAGAAAATGAAGACCTATAATAACGGACAGATAATAACGTAAATAAACAGATGATAACGGAGGTAGGACACGACGGTATCTCCCGTCCGAAATGAGCTGTCCAACTGGGGAAGTACCTCCGCCCTACATAAGACCGCGGTCATAATAACCATCGTGTTGTGTTCCCGCCGGTAAGTAGGGTAGCCAGAGCTCACTATACCCCTCCTTCCCCTCCCCTTCCCAGCTCTCCCCCTTTCCCTTCAGGGTGGGCAGCGCGTGTGTGACACCCTTAGTGTTGCACACGTTCATAGGCCACGGTGGCCGCTTTCCATCAGGTGGGCCGTGTGCTTGTCTGCCACCTACGTAGTATAAAAAAAAATAAGACCTCAATTTAATTTCGACCACACCTAGCTGGCCTTCGGTCCTTCTATACATCATCATCATCCTGGCAGCATCAGGAGTGACAGCCTACAAATTCTGGTGGAAACCCAAGTCAGCGCGAACCTCGGTGCAGCAGCCGGAACCGGAAGCAATCCAGCTCCATCAGCAACCTTCGGCGCACCTCCATCTTAAGGGGGGAGGAGTTATGTTCATGTAACCACTGCCCTACTTCCTGGCCACACACAGAAGCCATTACTATAATAAGGTCATTTAGATAACCCGCGGCTCATGTCAAGTGTAACTCCAGGTCACACGTGTATCCTTATAATAACGACCCATTGTACTCATAGGATATTTAAGCTGAGTTTCAATGAATAAAGAGAGTTTTGCTTTGCTCTTCAAGTGGAGCACATGTCACATTGTGTTTTTTAAAAACCCTTTCGCCTTCGCCCGCTACCTAACTACTGTCAAGCGTTTTTTTATAAACCTATCAACTAGTCAGATATGGTCGACTGTCATAAAAGTGCTTATTAGAATTAGAATTTTAAATTCGGTAACGTGACAATGAGTAGACTATTGCTCTATTTATGCTTGTAGTAATAACTTTATGGTATTAAGCCTTGGTGTAATACCGACTCTTTTTTTGTTTCCGATCTTTTTGCCAAAAGAAAGCCCAGAACTTCCATGACCATTTATTACCGCCCAAAAGTACTCAACTTTTGAGCGGTAAAAAATAACCACGAAGTTTAGCGTGGGAAAATTTAGACATTGCAAACATGCAACACATAATCCGGTATAATATATGTTTGCATGCGTTTACGGACGTTAAAAAAAGATACATTAATTTATAACACGCTTGTACTTCTACACTGTATTTATTATTGTACCTAACCAGTTTCGCCTTGCGTTATTCTCAAAGGTTAACAGGTGAACCCGATTAGGTAAAATAATAAATATAGTGGATAAGTACAAGAGTGTTATCAATTATATGTAACAATGGGTGATATCAATCAACAGTATAAATAATTTAAAAAAAAATCTCTAATAATAGATCTTTTGTACATTTATCTAGGTACATACTTTGTGGGATACATTACACATAACGAAGCAAAATCCGTCCTAAAGCTGAAATGTTCACTTCTGTATCATATTTTTCTGCAAACATGAATAAATACATTATCTGTGGACTTTCTAGCAAACGTTTTATGCAGGATATGATAAAGTGCCTTTTGATTCATTATTATGTACACGCAAGGCAACATAAATCTTGTAAACATCTTTTAGATATCTATCCTTCTATGAACATTATATTCACACCTATACAAAAGTATATAAAATAGGTAGAGGCCTAGTCATTATATTTTTGTACCGTACTTCTTTTCCGTAGTTACTCATATTTAGTTCTGAAATATTTCATGTTGTTACTGATAATACTTTTTAATAATTTTAAGTATTTTCTTCTAATATATTATGTACCGACGTATGCCTCACAGCTATAAAAGATTTAGTTGACCTTATCACGAATTAAGTCGCAGAGCAAAACTAGTAAGTCTATAGAATAACACCCTACTAATTAGGAATATGTTATTGTTTATCCAGTATAGTAAAACCACGGAGAAATGAAGTAAGCGGAGTTGTTGCAATGACATTTAAGTCTTGAGCCTTCAACTAACGGTCAGGGTGACGTCTGAAAAAGGCGAGGGGTTTAGATTGAGGGTAACAGACGCGCGGGTGGACGAGGTATGATTCGATGAATGCGCTTCCTTTCTCGTCTCGCCCAGAAAAATCTAACTGTGACATCTCCGTGAATAAAAACAACAATTCCGAAAAATTAAGCGGGCCACCATCATCTCTGCAATATTTACAAAGCATGCTAAATTGCCTAACAGTCTAGTTTACTGAACCACACCTTAAATTGTGATAGAACAGTGTATTTATTTGACATTGACAAAAATAGTTACGATTTTAGTCTCTTCACGGAATCGTTGAATGTATAACCGAACCCGTGAAATCGGCTAAAGTAGTGTGTTACACCAATTCGACTATACTAAGGGTATATCGGTTTCGCATTAGTTGATTCGATAGAAGTAGCATGTTAAAGATCTTTTACACTCCGACGCGTTGGCATCGGCCGTCAGATGTAAGCCTCGGGCCCAGTCGGCTGAACTCGTGTGTTGTTGGAAAATATTGCTGGCTGTTTTGATTGTTTATTTTCAGAAAAGATTTTTGAAAAAGGAATTCTGTTCTGAGCTTTAAGTATACAATCAAAGCTTGGTAGCAAACGGAATCGCAAAAAAAAACGCCTAGAAATTCGCGTTAAATGTGTGTGTAAGCTGTGATGTCCATTGTTGCGTTCACTACCACCATACCACGGAGGCTTAGATAAAGAGTAGGATATGGCATCCAAGTCTTACAGCCATACAAGATACGAGCAATAGGTATTACCGAGACTAAAGCTAGATGACGTTGAGAGTAGAAACGTATATCTACTTGTAATATAACCTGAAATATACAGGTACTTCACAAACCAACATAATATGTGCAAGTGTAATAAAGGGACTACTATGTTTATTTTATGTAACAAATACGTGTTTAGTAGTGACTCATGTGAGAGGAAAGAAAGAAAATATAATATTTAATCTGAGATACGTCGTAGCTTCTATAATAATAAATGTTTATATAAATCACAGCCGGTTTTCTCCTTCGTTTGTCAAACACGTGTCAAGTTAGCGCACCGTATATTGAACGTTCATTGATTACTTGTTGGTCATCGATCGCATACAATTAATGAGAGAACAGTATGTAGTTTGTTATGGTTTTGGACAAATGCACCAGGAACCCGAGATAATTTTATTAAAGAAGATTGACAAATAACATGTCCAAACATGTCATAAATTGGTTATAAAAATGTTCTTATATTTTTCTTAAATAATAACAAGAAACTAATACATCGTTAAATTAATGGAGTAACAAGCTAAGTGAATCTAAGTATTTTTGAAATAAACTTTTTAGTAAGACATATTAGCCATTTTCCGTGTCATATTAGTACCGTACGGATTCATGGTACGCACGGTGTGGCGGGGATAATAACGACTGTCAGATTTCGTAGCGGGGAGGAGGGAATGTTCTCCGCCAATACTCATGACGCTATCTCGCTTGCTCTCGACTCATACTCTTTCTTTCTCCTTCTTTACCTCGCTCCCCGCTACCCCACGTGCACAATGGGAGCGATACAGCTTTCATAGTCTGACTTATAATTTACCGATTGTCTCTCATCTACATTATATTGACCGATTTTTTAAGTTCTGTCGTCACTTTCGGAGTATCACTATCTTTTAAACAAATAAATTGGGATATTAGGTACAGAAAAAAAGGTGACACCGAAATTGACTTTGAACTACGCGTTTCCTTCTGAGTGTCTATTGATTTACAATATTTGACCTTTTATCTGACTATAAATAACTTGTGATTCCTGGTATGTACTTGTTATTTTACTTCCAACATCTTACAATTCAATTGAAACCTGAACCCTAAAGTGTTTGGAGCCGTACCTTTTTTGGTTAGCAAAGCGAAGCCATCATGTAGTAGTCACCATTGTAACACTGTACGTGTTTGCAATGGTGACCCTCTTTCATGAGACTTTTAGCTTTTAGCTTAACATCAGGCAAGGTGAAGTCAAATTGACGTGCCATAAATAAAAAAAAAAGTTGTAGTGTAGTGTAGTAATGATTTGCCTGAGGTGGCACTAACCGTGGTCACAAACTTACGCTTACCATATTTCATGCAACACGAAAATTTAAAAGAGATTTAAAAAAATATTTTCGTCTGAAGGCTAAACTGTAGTGGATACCGAAACATAACTTATTTAGAAAGAACCAATTTATAAAAGATTTTCAACCTCGTAGACCCTTTCCTTTATGGGTCATTTGACGTTTCATGAATGACAGTTTGACAAACAAATAGTTGTTTACAACCTTTGTGCTAGCATTGTAAGTTGGAGTGTCTATATATGTGAAGATGGGTAGTCTTACCCTTTTGATAACAAAAGGAGACTTGTTCATGTGTTCTCAAAGGACTGTAGTGTCTCCATTGTTCACAGATTGTCAGTTAAAAAATAATATTACTATATTTTTAAATACTCTTTTTATATAGGACACGTACAATTAGACTTCACCTCACCTGATGGTAAGCTCAAGGCAAATTCTCAGAAAAGGGGGTCACAAGTAGAAACACGTACAGTGTTACAATGGAGACGCTCAGTTCATAACTCATTAAGATTGGCACAAAAATTGTCAGACAAACGCATGTTTGCTCACGCCCGTAAACCCATTTTGTATTGTTTCCAATGTATTGAACACCCACGTTTCACTAGTTATGATCTTCGGTCCCACGCAATAGGGGGAGAGCGTATTGCCGTCAATCAGGCACTTTTAATAAAAAATGGGTATGCCTAAAATAAATTCCTAACCGAAAAAGTAGCAGCTAAATAAATTTGGAAAAAACAATGACCCGATGCCTTGCTATGCGGTTTAAATCACAAGGAAATTAATTACGTGCTTAGCTGCACAAGCACTACCAATTAACGTCTTGGAGATTAACAGACCGACAGACGAGTATCTATTGTATTTTATGACAAACTTCTACTTAAATATGATCATTAAGTTAAGTCTACCAGTCACAAACGTTCAACTAAGTTGCTAATAAAATAAAAACATAAAAAATAATAGCTTATAGACGATTTGAAAATTTGACGATTGCCACCGAAACGTCTAGCCAGTCCAATTTCGTCGAAGGAGGAAAGGTTTTAGAACGCAATTCTTTTATGAATGTTCTATAGATATTTCACGTATTCAGACAAAGTAGATTGGTTTCAACCTAAATAAATAATTCGTGGATTGAAAACAAATGCACCCGACTTTATAAGATTGTTATGTATGGAACTTAGTATATACAATACTATCGTAGAGAATTTAACGATCGAATCTCAGACAATGGCAGCGAACAATAGCTTCTAACTATTGTATAGCAATATCGAACGGATTACGTGCAGCTTAGACTATCGCCTGGCGTACGTTTGAGCTTTGATAACTTGTAATGACATAGCTCTGATAGCTTAATAAGATTTACTTTATTTTCCTACTACTAAATCTTTTTCTAACGAATAGACCAGGGAATAATTAACCTTTCATCATCATCACTACATAGTATTAAAATAAAGTCTCTCTGTCCCTATGTCCCTTTGTATGCCTAAATCTTTAAAACTACGCAACGGATTTTGATGCGGTTTGTTTTAATAGACAGAATGGTTTAAGAGGAAGGTTTATATGTATATAACATCATGCTACGATTAACAGGTACGGAGCAGGAATGAAAAATGTTGCAAAAACGGGGTGACGCAGACGAAGTTGCGCGGGTCAGCTAGTTCTTAATAATAGCCTTGTACTGTATTACCGGTGATGAGGAAACCAGAGCTCAGTGGATATGCTTTATATTATCAGTGAAAAGACCGAGGGCTTAAGTTGAGACTGCTCTGTGATGGTATGAAACCCAGCTTGGTCTTCTACACTGACAGCACAGAAACTCTCTAGAACTTTCCTTTTACTCCTCTTCCCCTGTACAGGGTTGGCAGCACGTGTGTAACGTTCCTGGTTATGTAAACGTGCATAGCCACCTTAACCACTTTCCATTAGGTCGGCCGTATGCTTATCTGCCACAGTGAATGTAAACATTAAGTAGAGCAGTCCTCTTTTTTATGCAGAAATCTCAAGAAAATGAGGCTATCATGTCAGACTTGAACCGACTACTATCTCGGTCTTCAAATTCTGGGGTGTAAGAGTGTCTAAGACATTCTTCACACCTCGGCTAACTCAGGTTCATCTCTGATTTCGATACGACTCTCTCTGTGGGAACCACTGTGCCCTCAACTTGCCTTCGAGAAGAGGAGTCGCGCATCAGGCAGCCGCCCCGCCACGCCAAAATTATGCTAGGTTTACAGGCGGCCCGTCACTCCCCAGCCTGTTTTAATGGAGTACGGAGGTCAAATACGATGCACTCTGTACTCGTTTTTAGTTGTTGACATTGAAAGATACACTGTATAGTAGTATACATACATAATATATTTGCATAACACTATAATTATAGTAAGATTATGAACTATAAATTATCATTATTATAAGAAAATTGTCGATATCACATCGTGCTAGCAAGGTTAACGCACATTTATTTACACGGTAATGGCCCTGGAGATAATGTAATGTCGTTATTGTAAATTACCATCATTTTGCATGCATAGACTAGAATAGCAAGTGTAGTTGATAATAAATTACATGAGATACGTACTTTTTTGCCCGTGTGAAAATCCCCAACATGATATAAGTACTGAGAACATTTAGTTGATGCAGTATTTTTATAACTATGTGTATGCATTTTATTCAAGCTTTGACATTGTTTTGTATTACATCCGAGGTAATGAGTAATACGAGGGGACGTAGTAAGGGTTACTTACCCGAAGAGCGTAACCTATACTCGTGCCCTCTTCGTGAGTAGCGGCGCTGCCTGCCGTGAAACTAATTACTACACCGCGATGGCAACTCAAAAATGTCGTCGATTGGAAAGAAGAAGAAGAAGAAGTTTGCTAAAGCTTTCTCCTTCTAGTGGTTCGGCTTACACGGTTTCTACATGAGAAGTATTGTCTGATCTCTTAAACCTCAGAGCCATACCATCCTGACCTCCAGACCTACCGTCAAGTTCTTGAATACAGTATGTGGTAGCTACCGGTGACCGGTGCCAACCGTGTACATCGATTTTATTTCAATTCTATCAATCAATCAGCCTATCGTAGCCCAGTCCTGGACATAAGCCTCTCTCAATGTTGGGAGGCTTTCTTTGGTCTACTGTTTGCAAGCTGACCAGACAGGTAGGTATAGGGTTTTTTGAGTTTACCTTCTCAAACAGTAATATCGTCTACTCATTTTTCAGTTTGTCGCCTCTTACGACTTTCCGATGAAATGGAGTGGTAATCACACTAATACTAGATTAGTTCAAACAAAAATAAGATTACTTCTACTGAATTAAATAAAACTTCTTCTAGAACAGGTACCAGTCATCACGTTCTAGTTTTATTGGCATCAACTAAGAACGTTTGTCTTTTACGATAACTTTTTGTTTATTCTAGAATGTTTAAAAGAGAATCTGTGTAATTGAGTTCATTTTTATTCAAGTCTCGTGGAAGTTTACTAGATTTAAAAAATTTGGTAATAGAGAAATAAAAGTGCTATCAATGTTGCGATCGCTGTTCTATTTTTCAGATTATTTTTCTCGGATATTCTAATATTACCGCATATTTTGTGATCTAGTTTACAGTAAAAGTTTCGTGATTGTAGAAACTACGACTGTCACTGCTAGATGCATACGAATTACAGACAATTTATCACGACTTTAGCAGGTATCGTGGTATTCACACAGTACACGAAAACGTTGATTTTACTGTAGTTTTACTCAAATAGCGATTGTACATATTGATATTCGTAAAGTTCTAAGAATATATATTCTACTTAGATTTTGGAAACATAAGGATTGCACGCATCGATATCCGCGAAGTTCTAAGAAATATAAATTCAACTTGGATTTTTAGAAAAAAAAAATGGTATATAATAATATGGTATATATGAATAATATGATTCGTTCTTCATAACACATATCTAAGAGTCGATATATGATGAGGTAATAATTATACTAACTGTCTTTTCCCCTTTCATAATTGAAATTCATTCAACTTTTTTATAAACATAGTAATATAGGTTCGCTTCAATTCAATAACTCGAAGACGGCTGGAGCAATTTTTGTAAAATTTTTCATTTATTCTTTGAACACTGAGGATGGTTTTTATGAAGCAGCAAAAACGGGATCAGAAGTCCACGAGAGTGGAGCCAAGGGCAACAGCTAGTTATTATAAGAAACCTACTAGCATTTCTTCGACCCAACTAGCCGACCCAGACCGTTTGAACCCACCTCTAAACACAAGCATTCTGTGCTTGTGTAAGAAATGGGTTTCTTTATTTTGGACACGTCAATTTTACTTCACCTCGTCTGATCTTCAAATCATTAGTGTCAGAATTACAACCGGGTACTTCTACATTATAGACCAACTGCTTAAGAACCTATCAAGTAATACAGATGACGTGTATTACCGACGCTTATCAAAGCTAAACTTGTCAAAAATAATCAAGATAATAGTGAATTCGTCAACAAAATATAATTTCGTCACATTAATATTCAATTCAGATCAGTTGAATAAGGCTTAATAGGTAGGTACCCTGTTAAATTAGCAATATAATATTCTGATTCGCAATTATGCAAATGAACATCAGCAAATTAATAATATCATCATTATGCCAGTCATTATCATACTTTTAAATTATTTTCAAAGACAATGTTTTATTTTCTATGCAGAAAGCTCAACAAGTTCACGAGGAGTTTATTATCGAGACAAAGTCATGTCTTCGGTACGATTAACTTTAGGTAAGATTATAAGCCCGACCAAAACCTTTCCAACAAAAAAAAAACGATTATTACAATTTTTTTATCTGAACCTTTAAAAAATTAGAAGTCCCTCACAAATAAATGGATAAGATTTTTTATACCACTTTGGTGGCAGTCATGCACGCGGTCCACCTAATGGAAAGTGGTTACCGTGGCCTATGGACGTTTGCAACACCAGGGTCGCAGGGGCGTCACATTCGTGCTGCTGACCACAGGTATAGAGGGGAGTAACAACATCTTATTATACCGAAGCCCTAAAACAATTTCTCTGTGTTGACAGCCTCTATGCCGTGGTGGTAGTGGCGACTGCTACCCAGGAGATGCGGGTTCGGTTCTAGTTCAGTGCAAATATATTTTGTGTGCGTGATTATGAATATTTGCATTGGTCTAGATGTTTTTTGCTTACCATGGGTCTAGGTGGCGCTGTGTGGATTGTCCAAGAATATTTTTACATTTTTTTTTCACACCTGGAGAACTATTTTTTGCTGCCTTATATGAAAATACGCTACGCTAATAACGCTATAAAATAGCAATCACTTCTCCACTAATTTGTCTCTCTTGACTGAAATGTATATTAAAATTACGAAGTGAATATTCTTTCAGTAATTCGAGTGAGCACACAAAGTCATATTTACTGCTCCGTATATTTCCATTTAGCATACTTATTTCATTCCTTTCACGTCTTATGCAAATCGGCAAATGAATTTGAAATGTCAGTGGTTCCTACGTAATCGCAATCAGATGTGAACAATTCTTCATGCAACTTCGTAATTCGGATATTTTGGTAGACGGTAGGTGAATTTTTGATGGTAGGTAGGTGGATTGTTTGGGACTTAAACAGCCTTTTAAAATAGTTTGAGAATGAAAAAGGTGACAGAGATGAACTAGATGCAAAGAATGGTGGATCAGGAGCAGTGGCGCTCACTGGAAGACGAAGAATGGAATGCGATAGGCTAATTGATTGAAAAATGATGATGAAAAACTTGAATACTATCGCAGTGCTTTCCAGGAGCAGACTATATTTATAAAATCGCAGGATTTGCCTCGAAAATGTGGCCTACAGGGCGCACATTAAACTTAACCACTCATAAGCGAACTTATTACAGTTTAATGTTCAGATATAATAATAATAAGAACATATGCTTTAATTGTATACCAAGAAATTACATCATGATCTAATGGCTATACTGTACATGAGCCACATACAATTGGCGGCCTTATCGCTCTGTGGCAATTTCTTACCAACCACGATATATAAAAATTCAAAACTAGCAGTCTAGACTTCACGATTGCGTTAAAGCACAACTAATTTAAACTAAAGTTAAAATAACAACGACCAAATAAAAAAGTAGTTCCTTCTTTACAAACAAATTCTTAATTAAAACTAAGTTTTCTTATACAAAATTAAGTATTCTCATAATACATCATAACGTTATTCATAAAGCTCAAACAAGAGTAAATTTTAAAATAACTAGTTTGAAACCCGTAGACGTTGTTGAACGTTACCGGTACATATAAGAGCCAGGTAAGTTGGCTCCATCGAGTTTGGGCACGTTTCCTACATAAAGTGCTCTTTAGGGAGCCCGCAGGGTTAATAAGGGTCGGTCTGTTGAATTAAGAGGCTGTTAAACGTCAAACTTCGCCTTTGTACAATAAAAAATAGGCTTATTATATAATTCTATAAGTTATACACAGCGAAGTGTGTAACAAATAGACGGTTTGTGAGTAGCGGTGGATTGACTGAGTTACTAATTTATAGTAGTATATACAACAGATGTCTTTTACTTTTTATGTGACTATGAATAAACTATGATTATGTATTAAAAAGACATAAAATTTACTGTTTACTCGTTTACTGTACTTACTTATTTATTGTTAAATTATCCCTGTGTATGTAACTGCCATATTCCTTATATGTGATATAATAATATCAAATATGGCACTTACATGGCAGGTATACAGGGATGATTTTGTAAACAATTCAATAACTAATTATATTATGAAATAAATAAAAAATTAAAAGTATAATCACGAATTTCAAAATTTCGAATTTCAAAGTTGCAAAGTTGTTATTATAAATTCTACATTTATTAAAAACCTGTACTTTAAAATTACCAATGGTAGAATCCTGAATGTCAAGATACTGAAATATAAAACTTCCGAGTCGATATAATCTAAAATATCATAACTACGAATCCCGAGTATCAAAAAATTCAGCAAAATGTTTCACCCAAAAATAATCAAGCCAAAATTCATAAATATTAATTGTGACGGCAAACTTCCTCAAATTTCTTCCCCATTTTGCCTTTACCTATTAACAAATTATTGAAAAAAGTTCTGTTTAAATAAAAAAAACACGTGTGCCAAGTTTGATTTGAATCTGTTAAGAAATACCATCTAGACCGGAATTGGCACACTCACAGGCATACAAACAAAAGCAAAAGCGAGCGAGACTCTGCTTCGACAAGGTGTCTCGCTTACTCACTCGGTCAATTTATATACGCTAATTTCAATTAGTGATATTTGTGACTACCTACTTATAGAATCATAACCTCTCCCTGTCGTCTATAGTGAACCATTTCGTACAGTGTGTTTGCAGAAATAATTTCAAAACATAAATTGGTCGCCAACTTTCAGAGAAGTAATTTAAACTTCAATATACAGACGCATGTATCAATGCTCTTGGGAAATGAATGTTTTGATTACATACATGGACATTTTATACTATGAAGATGTTAATTCTGTGGCAATGAGTGTGGGTAAAAACATTATTTTTATGGAATGGCAACATTTCTTTTCAAATCCTCCAGCAAGTTTATTAGTCTACCACTACTTCTATTTACTAACAGGACTTTTTGTGAATTGTTAACCATTGTTTGACCAAGTACATTGCCAAAAATGCCATTTAATTTTAAACTATACTAGTATGCTGGTAAAATCGAAATTTAAACGGCAACTTTTTGAGCGAAGGAACGAATTTTGGACTTATCAATAACCAACTGCCTACTGCTGTAATGAAAAATGAGACAAGGTGTGTATACATATTTTCAAGTATCTTAGTTAGTAATTCATTCTTCTGGATGTACTTATTTTTTAATTATATTCAGTAATGAGTAAATTTGAGGGAATTCGTAAGTGTGTGTATATAATATATATACCTAGTCATGCGTTCTTTAACAAGTAAACACGTAAGTAACTCGATAGCTTATTAAATATTTATCGTGGTTACTAAAGTTCTTAGTACCTAATAGAAAGTGCCTTTATTATTCTTGTTTACGTAGAACTCCATTTCTCTATGAATCTACCAGTAGTCTGCCAAAAACAGTACCCGAAGTATGTGGCTGAAACTGTGCAAAAATATTGAAACCAAATACAAAAGTATTTTTAGAAAACCTTTCGTAGAGTTGCATTCATAGTTTTATTTTAATTTATTAATTTGATTGTATTCAGGTTTCAATCCAATCAACCTATCGCAGGATATATGCCACTACCAATATGCGCCTTGCCCTTTGAAATAAATATGGCTTCAAACTAGGGTATGAAACAAATGAAAATATTTTTTTTTCATCAAAGCATTAATGGAACATTCGTGTCGAGATATCAAAATAATTGCATTAGAATTTAAAGGTATTGTTTGTGTTGGATGCATTTTCATTCTGTTTCTCATTGTTCTTTTTTTTATTCTTTGTTCAACCCATGTTCCCAATTTACCTGGAGTCGAATCTCCCTGTACATTTGCTTTAAATAGTTATGTTCTGGGTTTCCTGCATGTTAAGTCTATCCTGGTCCTTCTCTTTTTTAACGTTATTCCACCAAGCGGTGACTTTTGTCTTCTTCTTCTGTGTTGGTTATTGTTCGTTTTTCATTGTTTTACTTATCGCAATTGTAGAAATGTAGTGCGTTTATACAATGAAATTATTCAGTTATTTACACAGGCTACCTAACGTTTCTGTAATTATAGCCACCTACATGTGTTCACAGAATACAAGGTACCAACAAAGAGTGTTGTTATTTTAGTAAAATCTTAAATACAGAAGTAAAATAAACCATTTCACTTTGAAAAGGAAAAGTTATATTGTAAATGATGATGAAGATTTCTTTTTAAGAATTTTCCTTGTCCGTTTCAATGGAGGAAAGAGTTCATAAAAGTATCTGATCGATTACGACCGTGTTCTACAGAGTCAACGATATTTTTCTTGGAGATTATATACATACACTTTTACGGTCCGTGGCACTGCCTTTCAAAAAAAAAGTAGAAAAAATATTGATCCCGTTCCCGCAACCCACAAGAAACTATTTTTTAAATATAAAAATCTTAAAAGAAAATGCTTCTAGTTAATATTTTTTACCCTTTAAGTGGTACGCTAGCGTCGTTATTTCAAGGAAATACTTTGCTAAGAGATTTTATCTGGCATTATGAATATTTTACTTCTGTATTTAACTAGCTTGGAATAACTTATAATATTTTTTGGGCTATATACCATATAAGGAATCGAGCAAAAGTATCCGATTCGTCAAGGTGACCGATTTTGGTTTAGTTTGTATTTATATCTGTAGGTTTTCACAAAACTAGGCTCACGTGTTCTTTGATTTAAAACAAAAACTTCAAACGAGATTTTTTCTTGAATAAGTGAAAAATGAGGTTGAAAAGGAGGAGAGTTTGCTGTGAGTAGATTTTGATACACAGAACTACATATAAGATATTGCCTTTTTAATATGAATTAATGAAATGAACGTCATATTGATGAATGTTTTCTAATTTATTATTATCTATCTGTAACTGTTAGTTTTCGTTTAGATATGGCAGTCTTCAAACGAACAGAATTCTTTAGCTTCTTAAATGTGTAATAAGTTTTCGCTGCTTTCAACTTTTCAACACATCAGTGAGACTCCGACAACATTGTTATGTTACTCATGTATAATGAATGATGCATAACGAAAATTATAATCCTGTACACCATTATAACAAAAATCTTTATAATTTTTTGGAAAGAATAAAACATCATTAAGTACTTACCTGAAGTAATAGGCAAATGTACCAGGTAAAGTTAAGCAAATTTAAAATTAAACTTGAACAATATGCGACCTCATTTGTAAGTTTTCTAGAACTTTGCTCACTTTAATTAAGAAACTTTAATATTAGTCCAAGCATTTTGGTAGTTTTACCTACAAAGTTTAGCAGACGAAAATTTGATAGTGAATTTATAACTTCGACTTTTAGAGCTTCCCGGAGCTTTGCCGGTTGTATCATCATATTGACAAGTATTCTCGAAATGAAAAAAAAGCATTAATTATATTGAGCATGATTAGAAACATTTGAAGGAAGAAGTGAAAAACGTAGGTAGATATCGTTTGACATTCGCAGATAGACAGATATCTCTTCATTGTACACCATAATATAAAGTTAACATAGATAGGTTTTTTATACCATTTAGTATTCTTCTGTCGAATCGACGGCATTTCCGAGATGCCATCGTGACACGACAAGCTCACGGCCTACCTGATGGAAAGTGGTCCTCGTGACCTATTGACGTTAGCAACACCAGGGCGTTACACTCCTACCCTGTAGAAACTTTCTAATTACCTTCTTTATGTACCCCATATTGTAGGAAACCACGGCAGAGAGTTTTATTTATTTATCATTCATACAATATTTATGGTGTTGACAAAAAGCCTGCAAAACTGTTTTAACAGTTTGACTGTAGGAAATAGTCTCCTTTGAACTGTAGGTAAGTACTATCTAAATATTATATACTTATATCTATGTCCATATAAATATTACATAAGGGCCATCCCATTCTTTCACTGTTAAGGGAGTGTAATTAAAATCTCATCTCATCTTCATTCACCTTGAGCGTGCACGGGATGAAGCTCCCGTCATACCGCACAGTGCCACCGTTTTCGGTCGTAGGATGAACTCCTAGCCTTTGGCGAGCGATGCGATGATAAAAAGTAGGCGTGGGCATCATGTCGAATAACTCTCTTGGACCCAAAAGTTGTATAAGGCTATTAGTATCGTAGAAAATGTAAAGGATATCTGCATAGATATACCAAGTAGGATAGAAGCGTCACTTTATATAATGTATATAAGGTGTTCGTGCCTTCCTACTTATTTTGGTTTATAATAATAAAGCAGTCCCACAGATTCTTAGCATTCTAAAGAATAATAGACTAATACCTCAGTTAAAAGGTTTCCATTCAGAGTTTGAAATATATCCATGTAAAATATTGTAGGCACGATACTTGGAGAGCTAGCATCAAATTTTGTTATATGGCTTGCGTTTCTCCCTGGAATTTCGAAACTACACTGTAATCAACTTACCCGTTGGCGCTTACGTCAATGTTGACTCTGAGTTCACATTGCGAGAGGGATTCAATTCGTAGCAGGAATGTGCCGAGAAAATTTGTGTATAGACAAACAGATAAATACACCGAAGTCAATTGTGTAATAAATCTTTTTTTTTTCTATTCACCAGGCATTTTGGGGTTAATTAATAGCGTGTTTAAAAAGTTATAAAAAGGTCGACCACTGAGTGAATTATCTGGTGACTCGCGCTCCGGACCGTACCTGGTGCAAAAGCCAGCCATTGCAATTCAGCGCGTAAATGCGGCCAGCGTTTTGGGCTCCTTTGCTCCAGACGTGACCCGAGGCGAGTTATTTACATGACATGACGAAAGCTTGGCTGGCGAATTGACATCCAAAAATTAATGTATTTTCTTTTTTTTATATTAAAGTGAACCCCTCTAAAGATACCGAGTAATTTCTGTTCATATTTATTAAGTTATGTTCTGAATATTAGAGGATTCTTTAAACGAGAAGGTGATATAATAACGTATAGTAAAACGTAGCTCTAACAATTCACAAGCCCACAAGCAAATTTTAACAACTTTAAAATTCATACTAATTAAATAAATAAAAAAAAAACGTCCATTATATGAGATGAAAATCGTGCAAACCAAAACAAAAATTACGATTCCTCACTTAGTCTCCACTAACCAGCGCGCGTTGTGATAAAAATAATGAGATTGCTCCTTTGTTGAATGATTTATGAATAGATCCCTTATTAACGTAGAACAATACCTACAGGCTCTGGCACGAACATTAGAAGTTAAGATGAAAATGAATTCAAATGCCATCAACAATCTTTGCAAGTTCATTTACCATAATTAAGAAGATAAATATTCTGGAAAAATTACAGTTGATTTATTGAAATTTTCAGGTACGCTAACTTTTTCAAATTAATTTAAAATTGGTAACAGCGAATGTGCGCGGCCAGTCTCTTGAAGTCTCTGGTTGCAGAATAACCTCCGTCCTGAATGAGCGCGGATTTGGTGGTGACGGGTGGAGCCGCCTGTCACCCTAGCAGAAGCAACCGCGACGGTGGCGCAACATGTGCTTCCCCATACCCGGGGGGCAGGAGGGGAACACAATGTTCCCTACAGCCAAAGGGGGTTATCTCAAAAGAGACGGTCTCGGGTCGGTCGGGGTGCGAGGGATATGTTTTCTACTATCTCACCTCCGACAACTAAAGACTCTTGACCACGTCTAGAGCATTCAAAAACTATGAACGATTTTCAATGATGTTTGAACGATGTTTTTTTTTACAAAAAATTTCGAAACGATATAATTATAACTTTTGAGTGAAATAACCTTCATATAAAATAATTAACAACAAAGTCATATCTGCGTTGTTATGTTGAATGCTATTTGAAATTATTAGGCGTTAAAATTCTTTTTTTATACATTACGATTTACCAATTTCATTTTATTATTACTCCTAACTAGGGCCATTTTGATACGACAATTACAGTGTACCTATATACCTACAACCTATGGGAATCTATTCCACGAATAAAAAATAACATGTGTTATTACCGATTAAAATGAATCTCTTTATCAAATTTTAGCAAGGTCCGTTCAGCTACAACATTCGAGCAATATAGCCAGAAAACTTAGCCACATCATATTTATACGGATCCTGGCTTTGGATGCGATCAGAAGTACAGTTTAACGCCCTGAAACCCTTTTACTAATTGTCAATCATTGTCAAACCACAGACTCTGCAAAAAGTTCAATTTAATTTTAGACCACCATTACGCTATTAAAGTATGCCTACAGAAAGAATAAAAGTATGTAATGAACTCTCATTCATTAAATTTTGAACATTCAGGTTAAATCGATAAAGTCCAAAATATAATGCCATTTTTGCCGGGTTTTGACAATGGTTTACAATTAGTAGTAATGCAAACGTCCATATACCACGGAGCAGCATGGGCCGTGGGCTTGTTTGCCTCCTAATTGGTAAGAAAATCATGGATGATAATAATAACAAAATAATGGAAATCTGAGAATCACAATGAAGCATATAATATTGAAATCAATAATACGAAACGTTTCAATATTATGCTGTAGTGTGAGTTATGTCACTAATAATAGGGTGAATTAGAAGCTCACAGAGGTTCGAATGAAGAGACTATTCATCAAGCTGTCGGTAGCGAACGGTACAGACCACTAATCAATATCGTTGAACTATGTTGTCCTAAGCAATGAGATACGGAGGCTGATGAATGGGGCAGTACATGGTCGACACAACTTAATTGAAAAATGGAAAATGTACTTCATAATTTATTATTTTTACCCGACTGCGCCAGGAGGGAAATTATGCTCTTGGAAAGTATGTATTTAAATTCGAAACAAATTTGATGGCAGGCGGTACTCATCCGAATCAAAATTAAAAGAACGACATGGAAATGAACCCGTGGAAACGAGGTGCTAACTGGAACACTGCTAAGAAAATGACGCTGTATTTCTTTTTCTTTATTATTTTTGGCACGTCAATTTGACATAACCTCGCCTGATGTTAAGCTGAAGGCAACACGTACACAGCTACAAAGGTGGCGCTCAGCTTTACCGCCTCTTTCGTAACTGTAGTTTGTAATACGTTCACATAACCTCCCAACCCCCGCTACACATCAATAATGACATAAACCCCGCTCTACACATTCGCTAACGCATATTGGTAAACGTGTGGATGCGGCAAAGATATCATCTATTTCGATTTTATCGTTCTTCTTCCTTCTTTTCCGCTTCTGCATTGTGAATGCGAGTGAATTTGTTACCCATAGTACCTACACATTTTAAATAATTTAGTCCCTTTGTCTCGAAATTTAGTACTGATGTGGTGAAAAAATAACCGACACATATTATTTTAAATTCAATTAAAAATTCTTCTAGATTTTCTTTGTCTTCGTACAAAGCTTAAGAAAATGCAGCAGTAATATCTTTTGTCTTAATTCTCATTTCATTAACTCGTTAGATACTTGACTATCGAGCAAGAGAACGTAAGAAGGTAGTAATTAAGGTTTTATGAAATAATTTATTTATTTATGCGCATAGTTCCTCCTTCAACAGTGATTTGACAAGAGGTTTATCTAATTTATAATGCAAATATTTTCATTTTCATTCTCTGCGCCTATTCCCAACTCAGTTGCGGTCGGCTTTCTACTCTAACTAAGATGCGGCCGATTTTTGATCTTTTATAATGGAAACATTGTTTGTAGAAATTGATTCATCTATATGAGTAGTTAGCTCTGAAATTAAGGCTCAAATATTCTGTCATCCTTAGATCTCGCCAAAGCGTTGTGAATTTCAGTGCTCTTAGCAGGAAAATCCTCCAAACTCGTAATGTACGGTATCGAGAGAGCGAAGCATTAAGATTATGTATCCTGCCTACTATGAATCTTTGCTCTTTCAATCTTTTCATTACGAATTCGGAAAATATCAATGTTCAGCCACCCCGTAGCACAGCCATCGCCATCGTGGTGTAGTAATTTATTTCACGACAACACCGCTACTCACGAAGAGGGCCCAAAGGGTTAACTTTTCTGGCTTACTACGTCCCCTCTAATCAAAGCACTAATCAGAATAAATGAAATAAAAAATTGGTTGCCTGTAAAGTCGGTATACGGGCGAAAGTTTTACGTGACAACGACTTTGAGTGGTAAAACTCTCTCTCTCTCGCTCTGTCTCTCTCGCTCTTAGGCGGGCTAACTGTGCTCGAGTGGAAGGGACGCGTGCCTTTCACTTTTTATGTCTGTCTCTCTCGCTCTTAGGCGGGCTAACCATGCCCGAGTGGAAGGGACGCGTGCCTCTCACTCGCTCTCATTGTGAGCGCATAACGTGAGCGGAGCGTAACGCAGTTTCTTGAAGTGTCACCCGGCAAGCCAATTTATAAGACGTTGTCACGTCAAAAGTGCTTGAGTATTCATCAACCTGATATTTATTTAGAATAAGTGAGTCTTGAACGTTGTTAATATATTGTCAAATAAATTGAGAAATTTGAAAATTTCATTATTAAATTTATAAATATTAATTTACTTTCTTCTGCGAACTATTTTAATGTGTAGTTAATTCATTCTAATGTAGTTAATTTATTTGATCACTGCGATCAAATCAGAATTAAAACGAATTTCTGATTGATTGAAACGGTCTTTAATAAAGACGTAAAATGCCTATTCTGGTTAATTGGTTGCTACAACTTGTATTTTATTAACTGTAGTCGATTGATAGTGTTCACAGGTACAATGAAGTTATGCCTGTTGAATTTTTTGGTGAGTTAATTCCTTTGTGAAGACTAGGGAGACTTGTGACGTCACGAATATCGTGTATGTAATCAGTGCCATCTAGATCAAAACTAAATAAAATAAGTTATACTGTGTATTCTAGTGCATGAATAAATATATCTACTTGGCTACATATTTTGTCACTTCATAGTATAAAACAAAGTCACGTTCTCTGTCCCTATTTTTCATGTCCTTATCTCCCTTTGTTTGCTTAAATCTTTTAAACTACGCAACGGATTTTTATGCTTTTAAATAGATAGAATGGTTAAAGAGGAAGGTTTATATGTATATAATATCATGCTACGACCAACAGATGCGGAGCCAATGAAAAATCAAATGGACAGATGAGGTCTTACATACCAAGACCACACGGTGTCATTTTCGCTCGTTCACCGATCAATCGTTGACGCTGCTAATCGGATCAAACCAATTTCCTTTCACAAATGAATCGTTTAGTGGCAATGTTGCTTCACTGGAGTGATATCTGGGTAGGAAATACCTTATCCCCATAGTTTGTCTAACATCGAATCGAATCGAATAAAACAATCATCGAATTTGTATAGCGTTCAGAAATTTTTGAAAACCAAAAAAAAAGGAAAAAGTGAATGCTTCGACGGGATTCGAATCCGCATCTTTTAGAGTGTTATTTTATTTCAAGCACAACTACCTTTTTGCCACAGGACCATAGAGTCAATCAAATATAAACTTACAATATATACACATTATGCTCACTCATATTTCTCTCAGGAGTAGACAGATATGGATTAAGAGCCATATTTTACCAAACATTGTATTCGGTCCCACATAATATTTGAATATTTGTTTCATTACAGGTAATATTCATAACACAAGTCTTCTCCGAAAATAGTGGCCCTAGTTTATCATCTTTGAAAACAATTCGTAAGCATAGATTTTTATGATTTTGGTTTTATTGTACGCGTTTTACCGCCTGTACATTCTGTACAATGGTTTGTTTTCAGAGGAACTGTTCGTCACGTTTACTGTAGCCTCATTCCATAACCGCATCGCTTCCTGTAGGAAGGGAAATTATCCTCACGCATTGCAGTCGGAAACCGTGCGCACTGTGCAGTATGAAAGAAGCTTTAACCCACGTACACTCAGGCTGCGGCATGAACCCTGCTTTGGTTTTCCCAAGCGCTTACAATATTTGGTTCTTCAAGAAGAGCATTAGAATGTTCCTTCAGAGTGGGCAGCGTCAATGTGACGCCCCTGGTGTTGCATACGTCCATAAGCCACGGTAACCACATTTCATTAGATGCCAAGCCATGAATTTGGCTGCTACCTAAATAAGGCTATCTAAAAAAGGGGCAAATATTGTATTGACTTTCTCGGAACGAAGGAGTTCCCACGTAATAAACAGGTTCGCAGAACTATTATTAAAATATTCTATCCAATTTGTTCTAGTTTCAACTTTAGGAGATTCGAATGAAAGCTCAGATTTAGACGGAACCACAAGTTCAGATTCGGAAGAGGAAAGTAAGTTTAAAATATTCAGAAGATAGTTCGAAAATTTTAGATTTTTTAAATATTTTGAGTTTTAGAGCCGAGGTAATTGGTAAATAAGAAAAAAATATATATGTAGTGGTAGCGGTAGTCAACGCGAGGAGGCGCGCGTTCGATCCCCGCTCAGTGCAAATATTTGTATACCTACATGAATATGGCTATTTGCACTGGCCTGGTCGTCCCTCGGAGAGCACGTTAAGCCGTCGGTCTCGGTTGCCATACCAACATCTATGGCAGTGGTTACGGGTAGTTGGAGCCCTTAAAAATCCGACTAGCCTAACTACAGAACTTCGTTACCGCCAATGTTTTGGAGAATATTCATACTTACAGAATTGTCTTTTCAAATAGCTTGAATTTTTTTAGGCGAAAATGGTTATTATATTTCATTCCAATATTTTTCCCAGGTGTAAAAGTATACTTGAAGAAATTGGGTGCGTAATAAATTGAGCTATATATATATATTGTAAACTAATATTATAGTAAGATTTGTATTTATGCATGTAACGAGAAAGCTCAAAAACTGGGGTATCGATTTTGGAGATTCTGGCATGGTTGTAATACTACATTATCATTGAGTTACATAAAAATTGAAAATGGAAATTGCGGGTGAAACTGTGCCGTAATTTATATAAAACTCAAAATTCTGACTGACTGACGTTTTATACCTTTTTTTTATTGCATTAACCTAAAAATTTGATTTACACAGCTATAAGAAATTGTTAATCTGAGTTTAGAATTATTGTAAATATATTTTGTTTTTAGCCAAGATGGAACAGAGATATGTCAAGAACAAGATAAGTAAGTTATTTAAATAAGTGTATTTAGTAATGAAGATTCTATTTTAATATTCTCTCTTTTTACAGTAAAGGAATTGAGCGAGGAAGGTAACTCATTTATTTTTTGTTTATCCGTATGTTTCTATTATTAGATTTTGTTATCTTGAGGATTACTAGCATTTAGTAAAATATGGACGAAAATAGCGACAATATTCCGAGAATTTGTGCCCAAAAGGTTAAATAGGTATATTATGACGTAGGTAAGACATGACGGTATCTCCCGTCCTAATTGAGTCTAACTGGGAAAGTACCTAAGCTCTACAGAATACCGCGGTTAATGATAACCTTGTGTTGTGTTTCCAGCGGTAAGTAGAATAGCCAGAACTCACTGAAGAGGATTTGCGTTGTCAGTGGGAAGATCAAGAAATCCTTCTTTGTCTTCTGCATTGACAGCACATAGAGTCTTCTCTCGTACTACCCTTTCCCTTCCACTTCCCCCTCTTTTCTCAATATGCAAATGCCCATAGGCCACGGTAGCCACTAACCATCAATATATATCAATATAAATATAAAGTTATAAGAAAAACTCAAGTACGCTACGCCGCCGTATCACACATTTTTCTTTACTTCTTCTGTTTTTTTACACTTTACAAGCTACCTATCTGTATGTGTATTGTTACTTTAACATAGTATTCATTATTATTGTTTTATTTTCAGAAAAATCGGAAGTAAAATATTACGACGATTTACTTTCAGCTATAAAAGAACTTAATAGTAAGTTAAGATTATGTTTGTAATTTTTTTATACAATAATTTGTCAGCTGTCTTTACTTTATATATTATTTTTATTTTCAGAGTCATAGTTTAGTATATTATAATATTTTAATATAGACGATAAATCAATTACAATTGTTGTTTTAGTATTAAATACACTATAGTTATAATACCAAATAAATGCATTTTCGGAGACATTTTTAATCAAGTAAGCAAGTAAGCTGTAGGCAAGGTCTCAAGAAAGAGAGTCACCATTACAAACACGTACAGTGTTACAATGGTGGGACTGAGCTTGACGGCCCCATTATGCTTTTTAACACCCCGCTTATAGGATCCGACCCGTAGGAAGAAGGAAACACGTGAAGCGATAAGGCATTCCAAAACCTAACGGCGCGGCAAAGAAAAGATACACCGAACCGCTTGGTTCTTGATGGAATATTCAGCACCGCATGCGGATGGTATTTAAGCCTTGCACACGTTGTCCTTATACCAGTACCAAAAAGACCTAGATTCAGATCACACTCCTCTGTATATTACTTGCACACTACTTGTAATTTTGGTTAAACCACAAAATTTTCTCTGGTTTATTACTTGCAGTTGATACATACCTATAGACAAAGAAACAAAAGTATGTCACTTCGTCAAGCACATTATTGCAGTTTTGCAAGTTAAAGGAAATAAAAAATAAGCAAATAAAGTTGTTACATTATACTACATGCTGCTACTGGAACGTTAGAATCAGTGTACAACGTAAAAAGACATCATTTTAATAAGTCGCGATAAAATGTGTTAAAATTGTTTAATATGAAACAATTGCACATAATAGAAAGTAAATATATTGGAAGAGGGAAGGAAACCCAACACTCACCCAAGAAACGACACGTAAAGTGCGCCACCTCATGCCCGGGGGCTAGACGGGGACATTGTTGTCCTCTATAGCCGTAGGCGGTCATCTTGAAATAGAGGACTCCAGGTCCGCCGGGGTGCGAGAGATATGTTCGCTACTATCTGACCTCCGGCAACTGAAGTCCCAAAGACGGCATGCGTTTTAGTCGGTTCGATTCTGACATAACCTCTCTCATCGACTCCGGTGGGATTGGTATCCGTGGGGATTTCACGAAAAAAAAAAAAAAAAGAGAGTCTCAGTAGACTCTCTTTTTTTTAACTAGCAAAAATTGTAACACTAGCTGGCACAAACTGTTTTACCGAATAGCAATTACTTTAAATATATTATAGCTCATTTAAGGGTATGTCTGAATAAATAATGAAATAATGTAACGCTAATGGTAATTACTTACGGCTTGAATAACCCAATTACCAAAGTAGAATATATAATATCGTTAATATATTTAATTGGTAATACCAAAAAAGGTGTTTTTCGAGGTTTTGTGTAATGAATCGTTCGAGTTTCGGACAAACGAGCAAACAATGAAATGTTTGATCAAATGAATCGTAATAATGTAAATAACACTGATACAAATTACGTTGTTTTAGGACTCAAAAAAAGGAGTCCTACGCAATAAAAACATATATCAGGTAATGTGGGTTGCAATATAATTAATATAAAATCCCACTAAAATAAAAATAGGCCAGCACTTTTGTACTCAATAGTATCAGTAAGGACAGACACGTACAAAATGGAATTGCACAATTTTGAGGTAGGTACAGATAAGTGCATTTTTCAAGCTTCTTTAAGAAGCTGTTAGAGTACCGACCAAGGCTAACCGACTATCAGAATAGGTATCACTCTTGACATTCATTGAGAATAAAATATTTGAAAAATGGCAAAATATGGGATTGTGTGTGTGTATAATGTGGGTGTGTATAAGTTGGACTATGAGAGTATGTGTCTGTCTATCAATAATAGAACGTTAGATAACAAAATGAAACTGATACCATAGGATTAGGATAATTAATCACTTTGATAAAAGCTATCAATTAACAGAATTTGATTGGATGTATCAGGTTCATATAATAACAATGTTCACATAATATTTTGTTAACTACAATAAGAATAGCGTTGTATGAGCTTTATTCATAATGTTTATGTCAATCAATTAGTATATCGTAGTCTGCTGCTGGACATAGGCCTCTCCTAATTTTAGGAGGCTTTGGCCTACTGTTTCTAACTGTTTATTCTTTTCAACGCAGTGATGTTGTGTGCGTTTTCCGTTAGTTGCCTCTTACGACACCATTCGGATGAAATTGGTCAGTGAGTTTTCTTTCTTCGTCACTACACGGAATATTTGTGTAGACATAGTTCCCTGCAGAGTAGATGTCTCATGTGGTGTTGTAAAAGGTGACTATCGGATAGGGAAATTTAACATCAGACAGATCAGACACACAGAAAAGACAGACAGATGTCAACAATATTTTCCGGAATACGGCATTAGGCTTACCGCCCACTACATGGGACCGAACACAATGGGTAGTGAAATGCTGGAAATAGGAATTAGTGGTGATGGCTGAAAGTTCTCAGTTGGGGGAATAAGCTCATAATAGCTGGTGATGTAAAACCGTCTTATATCTGTGGACTCTTCAACGATAGGTACACAGGTATGAAAAATTAGAGAACGCTTAATGAAACAATGACTGATTCCACGGCACTAAGCATTCTTTTTATTCTATAGTTTTCCACCACCCTTTGCCGTGAACCAGGTACTTTCTTGCGGAGGCGACTCAGGCGTTAGAGGTCGCAGAATGACCTACGACTTCCATGAGTGC
This sequence comes from Pelosia muscerda, assembly GCA_963691645.1. NCBI lineage: Eukaryota > Metazoa > Arthropoda > Insecta > Lepidoptera > Erebidae > Pelosia > Pelosia muscerda. The sequence goes on from OY829100.1 coordinate 16,756,965, forward strand.
GGGCTTGGGGGTGACAAGTGGAGCCGCCTGTCACACTAGCAGATTGAAGCCGCAGTAGTGGCGCAAATTGCGTCTATCCATATCCTGGGGCTCGATAGAGTCGATAGTCTGTCGGCATCTTACCTCCGGCAATCAAAGACCCATAGGCGACGTGCGTTTTAGTAGGTTCGAATCCAAGAAAATCGTGAGAATTTTGCGCACATTAAAAAAAGAGCCAGGTACTTTCTTAAAGGTCAATGTTACTTTCTTAAAGGTACTATCAAATACAGAACGCCCCTATCTTTAACTCAACGTTTACGATACCCACCAAGAGAGGAGCTATACCTCCGGCAAAATATTGTACTATAAATCGTGATACCCTTTGTTAGAACATATTTCCGATTCATCCACTCGGAAACAATATGCCAGCTATAGATACGTACAAACTAGGTACGGATAGATGAATTTTCCGCAAGTGTTTAGATTCCATTTGAGGAGCTTGTTTTATTCTGTTAGATTACTTTTTATTTGTTCACAGTTCAATGCGAAAAAATAGATGAAACAGAAATCTAACTAAGTAGGAAAATATATTGAGAGAGGAAGGGGAACCGACCACTCACCCAATGTTTAACTATCCCTACATTATTGATAGTAAATTATTACTAATTGTTACACTTAAAGCAAATAAAAAGACTACATATTTAGGGTCAAAATAGCACTGTTAAGCAAGAATGTCGTAGAATATTTCTTGATAATTTTCTTCTTCCAAAAATAAGAGAAGAATCAATTGATTTGTACAATTTAGAGCTAAAACTTATACACAAGAATGGCTTTATAAGTAGGAAAAAGAACTCGAAAATCACTGTTCTTGTCTTATGTATATTTTAAGCAGAGAACGCTTAGTCAGCAAGTCTCACATTCAGATTAAGCGTTTTTTTTTAACTCAAGCGCCAGTCACGAGACCCGAATTTTGTTCTCATTACATTAAGTCAATGGTCTGAGGTCATTTTGTCTAGAGTGCTCTTTAGTAGTGAGTAAAGGCCATTTTTTAAACACGACTTGATTTGTGTGAACTCAACGCTTAAGTGTGAATATTTCTTTTATGAAAATGAAACAGAAAATCATTGCTTTGGCTCTATGTTATACTGATCATGTTGACATACAGAATATCATTTAGGGCATAGAGATATAACTAGTCATTAGTCGTCGTGCAAGTATTCGTCGTGGTAGTATTTTTATCTGCACAAAAAAAATGTAAAAAAAATGTTTGTTATCCATAAACTCAAAAACTACTGTGCCGATTTCATAAATTCTTTCACTATTGGAAAGTTACATTCACCTTGAGTAATATAGGTTATGTTTATTGCTAAAATAGGTTAGGGATCCTTACTAAAACTTAAGTAACGGAACCCAAGGTGCAAAAAGTGTCCTAAAACGTCTCTCCAACATGCGTTGCGGAAACTATTGATGATAGAACAAAAGTGTCTTCTAAGCGTGTTCTACGCGATAATCGACATCCACGTGGGTGGAGCCACGTACAAAAGTTTAGTTTGATATTATAGGTACATATCTTATTTAGGTCTTTAACTTTGGAAGTGTCAAACAGCCCTTTTTGTTTCATTTCATTCTTGTACTCGAAAACTTACGTTTATTGTGATCTAATTTGAGTTGTCTTTAAATAACACAAGTTTAATTTCAAATTTTAGCATTTACGTTTACCTACGTAAGATATTTATACCAAACTTATCAGCAGGTTGACTTAAGACACTCTTAACATGACCCAAATACATTTTCGTAGGCTTGGCAATGTGTTAACCCAGAATTTACCTACGAAAACATAAAAAAATATTCACTGCAAAAAATGTTCTGCATGCGGTAGGTGACATCTGACGTGTTTTATTCTGAAACACGAAAAGGTGCACCAACAATATTAAATGAAGCAAGTTGTGTTTGCAATGGAAAATAATTTTATTCGAATGAAATATTTTTTACAATTCAGAGTTTTATGGAACTATTTTAAGGAATGAATTATAAAATATCCAAGCAGAAACCGTTGTACGATTCGTTAAAATGTGTTTGATTCAAAACTAAACGCATGCATGAGTTGTGGATTTAAAAATGTGCTCAGAAAGCGCTCTATACGCGCAGTACTCGCTTTTGCACTACTTTTTGAGGATAGCTTGGAGTGCAACGATAGTAGATGAGTTCAAATATAGTAATCAGATATAGTATCAAAACAATCTGTGCGCGCCAAGACCTCTTTCTCTCGTGACTGAGGTCTGTGAAGAATATTTGGAATTAGGAATAGAAAATATTTGCCAGTACAATGATTGCGTGTTTCAGAATATATCCTAGTGTTATCCAGACTATGCTTCAGAATAAATTTCTATCATTACATTCATATGTTGATTGTCTGACTATTTACCTTTTATTTATCTAAAAAAAACGATTTTGAGTGAAATAAAAGATAAGTAATTTTAGAAAATATTTCATTGAAGGAAAAATCCTACCTAAATGAATTTATTATATTAATTGTAATTGGGGTCTGTGTGGTGTCTCGTTTATTTTTTTTCTACTTTATTTCAACTATTTAAAGCTGAATGGGTTCAAACAGTGATGTTGTATATTAAATTTTTAATAAAGCTCTAGTAAAGGTGGCATGCACATCTGCTAGTCGAAGCAGTAGATGGTAGTGGTACTAACAAACACAATAAAAAGTAAAGCAGTAAGCGTCTAGTCAAATAACTATGCCTTAACTGAAAAAAATATGTAATATTTAAAAGAAATACGCAGGAGGCATGGGTCTTATTACAGCTTTTTGTATTTTTACAACATGCTTTCATTTCTTCTCAAAGTCCATATTTTGCATCACAGTCAGCCAATTCTTAAAAATGCTAATTCCTGATTTATGCCACTGCACCACGACATTTTGACATAACATACATAATTGAGACCATTTCAAGCACGACTACGACATTCAGTAAGTGCGATGTTTTATTCAGTTTGTCGATAAGACTCGTAGACGACTCGGCGTGATCGTGCGCGACTAACCATGACCGAGGTAATCGACCGAGCAAAATAAGGGCTAAATACCTTTTGATTTCTTTTTTATAAAGGTTTATTTCAATGTTGTTGGCTACGGAACTGGATTATCCATTAAAAGTAATAATATTTTAGTACATTTACCTCCAATAGGCGTAGGAGGGCGTTAAAGTGATGCGACTTTAATATATAGAATAAAAATAGAAATAACGGATGTGGCACAATGACGTCATTCCCCGTCCTAATTGAGCAGTCCGACTGGGGAAGTACCTCCATCCTATTGAATACCGCGGGTAGTAATAACCTTGTGTTATGTTTCCGGCGGTGAGTAGGGTAGCCAGAGCTCACTTTAGAGGTTTTGTTTTGTCAGTGGGAAGACCGAGAAACTTACCTTTATCTTCTGCGCTACTAGCACAGAAACTTTCTTATCATATATTCCTCCCCCTCTTCTCCTTCCCCTCTACATAGTCAGAAGCACGAGTGAGACGCTCCTGGTGTTGCAAACGTTGATAGGCAAAGGTAACCATTTTCCAACAGGTAGCTCGTGTGCTTGTCTGCCACCTAAGTGGTATACAAGCTTAGATATTCGGCAATGTATGTATCGATGTGGTGCATGACATAAATCACGTTACCGTAATTAATTTAGTATTACCGTTCATCGCGATTTCTAGTTTCAAAATTTTCTGGGACTTCTGTCACAGTGGTACCTTTGGAATCCAGAGAATTTATCGTTGGATATAGTAGGTCATTATGTATTCTTCCTCTGAAATATGAACATAACATCAGCAATTCCACAAACTTTCATCATGTTCATACTCGTTTCATGAATAGGCGTTTGTTATTCTAATTCTAAAGAAAAGAAAGAAAGGAATGATATTGTATTGTATTGTAATGTACGATCATAGCAACGGGGTTACGGGGTGGCTAGAAAAGACATTGTTGTACTAGGCACAACGTGAAATAATGTAAAACAAATCAAAAGTTTTCATCATGGGGCATATTTTTACATGAATATGTTTAGTAAATTTTCTTTCCAATAATGATCAAACCTTTAAATTTCATACACAGAATTCCCACAGATATAAACCTGTAGATGTGGTTATGTCGCACTCGAACCGACTAAAAGGCACGCCGTGTCTGGGTATTTGATTGCCGGAGGTGACAAAATACAAGACATATCTCTCGGCAGACCCACGGCCATTCTTTCGTTACGGACCTGTTTTCTTAATGTGGATACCACGGTGTGCTCATCTAGTCTCCGGGTATGACTAGGCACGCCTTACGCCAGCGTCTCGGCATGTTTCTACTAGGGTGACAGACAGCACCATTCGTCAACCCCAAGCTCCCCATACCCGGGGGCTAGACGGGGACACCGTGGTCCCTACACCCCACGGGGGTCATCTCGAAAGAGACGACCGACCGACGACTCGGCTGCGAGGGATATGTTGGCTACTATTTCATCTCCGGCAAATAAAGACCCAAAGACGACGTGCGTTTTAGTTGGTTCGAATCCGACATAACCTCTCCAACCGGCTCTGGCGGAAAAGGGGGTATCTGTGAGGATTTATCGCATGATTAAAAAAAAATAGGCCCGCGCACACGGAGGACGGAATTCATTACGTTACTTCCCAAGCCCGACTCGCCTCCGTTCATCGCGGGTTGTGTGGATACGAAAACTTTTCCGGATCCGCCCCCTCTAAGATTGTATTTCAACTTCACGTGGTAACCATGTAAATAAATAACCATGAAGCAAATATTGATAATCCTATAAAACATTATCTCACAATGCAAAATCGCTTCGTAATTTACGTAAACAAAATTATAGGCCGGTGATTAATTGGAGTGCTCATCAAAATATATTGTATCGGCTTTGTTAGTATCAATTTGAATCTGTGAAATTATGACGTGTATGTGCACATTAAGTTAGAATGTTGTGATATGCTCCAGTTCAAGAGCATTTATCAATCCTACAAATACTGACCCTAATGACCATTAGGTAATGTGTGTACATACAACATATTAATACCCAATAGGTTAGAGACGAAACAACTTACATTAGAGTAAATAGTTACTGAAAAAAGGGGCTACAATCAAAAGTTAAAAATTTCCGATACCGATTTCTAAGGATCGCAGAACTTTTACCACTTAAGTGGCATATAAGTACACGGTCCATCTGGTGAAAAGTGGTTACAGTGGACTATGAGTGTTTGCAATACCCAGGGGCGTCATATTCAGGCTCCCGAAAATGTAGAGAGAGAAGAGGAGGGGGAGAGGTGATGATTAAGAGACTTTATGTACTATCAGTTCAAAAGATAAAATAGGGTTTCTCGGTCTTCCCACTGACAACACTAAACCTCTATAATGTTTCTTTCAGAATATATGGGGACCAAGTTTCATTGATTTATTTGTAAGCAGAATTTAACCTGTATTTTGTAACCACTTTAAGACAATATTCTACATCTGAATCTATCTGCAAAAGTTCAAAATTATGTTGCCTCAGAACGATTTTAAAATAAAAACGTTTTCACTCAACTATCATTCTATTTGTCTTGGAGTTCAAGATTATTTTATGTTTTGTTTGTCGTACACAAACAAAAACAAAGATGATCTTGAACCGATCTTGACTAAATCCCTAGAGATAAGTGGTCCCTCATTAGATGTCAAGGCTCTCTGTCGCTTTTATTCAATCACTTTTCGTGCTACAGCGGTTTGGTAGGTACTTTAGAGACCGCTGACTTAAATGTGTGATTAAAGATACACGTTGTTTTCAGCTCTCCTTATATTTATATTAACGATTTGCGCGTACTAAATTAGTTCATAAACTATTCTTCTAAAATATACTTATTATCTGTATTATTTTAATACTAAGAGTATGCTCACGGCTACGGTCGTGTGGATGCCGATTATCGCGTAGTGTTGTAAATTTTAGCGCTCTACACGATTTTCTTGTAGAACAAACTTTTGTAATATCATCAATAGTTTCCGCAGCGCATGCAACGAAAGACGTTTTTGGGGCACTTTTTTACACCTTAAGTTACGTTACTTACGTTTTTATGAGGATCCCTAATCTTTTCTAGCAATATATATAGTCTATGTTACTCAAGGATGCAGCTTTCCAATGGTGAGACTTTTCGAAATCGGCACAGCAGTTTTTGGGTTTATTCATTACAAACATTCCTACACACACACACACACGCACACAAATACAAATGTTTCCCTTTTATATTATTAAGTGTAGATAGTGTAGACGTAGACTATGGGCAGTTGACACGAATATACAATTCTTTAGGCGGTTAACCCAATTGGCAGTCATGATAGTGAGGTGACATGGTGGGGACGCCGAGGGTGTTGAAAAACGGCTGATACATCAGGTTCAGTGTCAATAATGAAATAAATCACGATACAATTGGTTAAACGGTAGTTTTATTTCAAAGATACATATAAGTATGCCCCTATTACTTTGCAGTAGCTTACTACATGAAGTAGTCCTAACCTTGGTTTTCAGGTGCAAATTGAGAAATACTTGATAAATTAATTGATTTGAATCTGAAAAGTGAAAGCTTCGATGGGATTTTTAGCGCGATTATTTTATTGGAGAATTTCAAATGGTCGACACGTGGCTTCGTAGCTTAGCGGTTAGAGCACATCACTGTAAGGATTGATCGCGGGTTCAAGTCCCGCGGGAGCATTCACGTTTTCCAATTTAAAGAGATTTGTACAGTAAGCATATAATTGCTATAAAGTTTGATTAAATTACTTGCACTCTTCATGTAAGTAGGTATATATACGAGTAAGACCCATGTAGCCACATGACCCCTATTGTACCTACAAGACCCATTAAAAAGGACGAAAACGTATATTCTTTTTATCGACTTCAAGAATATCTTGAATCGAAATAAGCCGATAAGTGCCAATTATTTGGTTCCATCAGAGCAATATCACCTTGTCATCCTTAGTAGTAGTATATACATCATTTCATATGGTTTGTTTTATTCTCCACTCATCCTTTCGTTAGGGCACCCTTTTCTCATCCCAAAGTAATTACGTGTTTGCATTATGTATAATACAATTATGTACACGTGTCACCTCTGTGTTGACCTCATTTACCGGTTTAGCTTACAATTAGGTAAATCATCCATCATGTTTACCTACTTACGACCAACTTTAGTAACTTTTGATTAATTAAATCATTGAAAGATGATTGCATATTGATCAGATCAATATCGATATATATGATTATCGATCAATCAGAAAGGTGCGTGCTAGTCAATATCTCATATAGATATTTGACTAGCATCTTTTCTCATTATCATCATATACTTGATTTCTAGACGTATGACACAAAAAGGCATAAGTGGGGGGACTTTCGCAAAATGAGTATCAAATACCGCGGTAGCCTAGTGGTATGGGTAATGGACTGCTGAGACGAGGTCTTGAGTTCTATCCCAGGTGTACCATGGCACACACCAATAACTTTTCGATGCTTTTCGAAGTTATGTGTGTATTTATCGCAAGTTTATAAAAGCCCGGTTTATGGCAATAGGATCGCCACCTATTACACTGTGACCTAAACATAAACTGGCGAAATGTGGGTTCTAGCAACTCTGCCTATCCCTTCGGGGATAAAGGTGTGAGTTTATGTATGTTTATGTTTTATGTATCAAGTAGTATCGTGTCCTAAACGAATATTCGGAATCATGTAGCTACTCACAAAACTAAGAACCATATTTTTCTGTTCTGTGAGACGTAACGTTACAGAGATGAATGTGACCGGTCATGCAGTAGATTACCTTTCACACATTTTTAGACGTTCATGATAAATTGTGGGGAAGGGCAATCACGTGATCTGTAGGAGAAATTATAAGACTGGGGTTTTAATATATATAGTTGTTCATTTATATACCATAATATTAAATTTATACTAAGTATGACGGTGGACAGTAATAAACATTTAAAGCGATTGGCTTTTCAACTTCTGAGGTTCAATAAACGCTGATATGTTTATGTATATATAAAATACAATACTGGAACATTTATAATTATACAAACCTTTATTATTATAACTATACAAGGTATCTCTCGAAAGTAAAGCCGGCTCCTTAACTATTAAGATACCGACGCTTCCAAATTATGATACAAATAACTATACAAAAATATGTAATAATCATTATGTGGGTAGTTAAAATACTCATCATTCCCTGAACCTTTTTACCCAACTCAGTTGGGGTCGGCTTTCCAGTCTAACTGTGATGCGGCTGAACTTCGATATTTTCCGTGAAGCGACTGCCATCTGACCTCCACAACCAATGGTCTAATGACCAATGGCGATATCGAAGTTCCAAGCTAGGCTAGGGTAGTTAAAATACTATAATATATATAATAAACAACCGCGCTAGCCTAGTGGTATGGGTGGTGGACTGCTGAGACGAGGTCTCGGGTTCGATCCCAGGTTTACCATGGCACACACCAATGACTGCGATGCTTTTCGAAGTTATGTGTGTATTTATCGCAGGTTTATAAGTGCCCGGTTGATGGCAATAGGCTCGCCACCTATTACATTGGGACCGAAATATACACTGGCGAAATGTGGGTGCTTGCACCTCTGCCTACCCCTTCGGGGATATAGACGTGATAGTATAAAAAAAAATTAAAACACTTATTAAGTGTACAAGCAAAGAATGGTAAAGTATACTCTGGGTCAACCAAGAAAAGAAGGAGGAGTTACTTCCAAAATAGTGACAGACCATGTTTTCTACAAAGAATCAGAGTCATCGTATCAATTTCATTCTTTATATCCGGGGGTAATTTAATAAATAAAAATTCTCTTACTTTTACCTTACTTTACTACCTTAGCAGCACTAGTACGAATACGTTAAGGCAGATAATTGCGTGTGAACTAAATCCAGCAACCAATACAATTTATAATGAATGAACAACCATGTGTCTACTGTTCTTAACTTTATGTTATGTCGTTACCGCAATCTGTACCATAAGGGTGTTATCTCTACAACATTTTATCGTCCTCGGCGGAATGGTTAACTGTCTTGTTGTACCGTATACTATGTGTTAGGAGATACATAAATAAAGAAAACATAATGTTTTTGAATCACTGAATTCCATATTATTGCTGCATTACAGAAATTATACCGTCTAAATCAATAGATCTTACTTATCCTACTATCATTATCATTGTGACAGTTTGTAAAGAGTTGTGAGAATGTATGAGCTAAACGAATCTGGCTGTAACATTCAGATACGTAGTACTTTTATGTCCGTATGACTTAGTTATCGTCGGACAAATTTTCAGAAAGTGTTTAAATTTTATCGTCATAGATATTCATGCCCACGAAAAGTAAAATTCTATTTATAGCCTTTTAGGTACGCAAAAAAGTATTTTATAATATTGTTTGTTTACCAAAACTCTACATTATGTCATTTAAGTGTTCGTCACATCCACTGTGTTTGCTGTGTATAAACGGTGGGCGCCAGAAGAGGATTATAAGTTGAGAGCGCCGGCCGTAGGCAAGCTCCGGTCACCTTCTTCTTGAGCATTACTTGCTCGCAAAAAGAGGCATCGGCATCCTTATTTTTTATAGTGCGGAAAATCCCCGCGGCTACCCCCTGCCAGAACCGGTTGAGGAGTTTATGTCGGACTCGAACCGACTAAAACGCTCGCCGTCTTTGGGTCCTTAGTTGCCGGAGGTGAGATACTAACCAACATATTCCTCGCACCCCGGCAGACCCCAGCATACCCCGGCCATCTCTTTCGAGATAACCGCCTTCAGGTGTAGGGACCACAGTGTCCCAGCCTACGTATTCGTTCTGAGCGAGAGGACTCCACCTCTGAGGGATTCACATGGTATATTTCTTCTTTAACCATAACGCCCTCGTGACCCATTGTGCTTACTTTGCCTTTAAGATAATCCACCATTAGTGAGCTCTATCTACTCACTCACACCACTTAAAGATAACTACTTCTATACTATAGGAGAATTTCCAAATCTCAGTAGCTTAGTTGTCGAGTATACTAAGTGCTTCAAAATTTAATTTCAGTTTAATATTGTTCAATATATTAATTGTACCTAAGTCATAGTCAGAGCCATTGTTGCCCTAAGACCACACAGTAACTAGTTAACCGCATGACTAGTCGGTCGAAAACCGCAACTCCTAGTTTAATCTCAAAGGCAATTATGTTGCACGGTACAAAATGAAGCAGTACTCAGATTCGTATAATAATATTATGCACAATAATACTTTAATTTCAAAAACAGTTTCAGTTGCCATGAGACTATAATCTACCGCTTCAAAGGTAGCGCTTCAGTAAGTCGAGACGATGTAGGGCTGTCAACGTTTTTACTGATCTAAAATTTCTTATTAAATATTCAGTACATGTTGACAGCCCTAGATTCAATTTCGATTAGATTCTATAGATTTTTATTAAAATTATGTAGCAGTCGGGTTTGTACAATGTGTGGCGGTTTCCACCCTCGCTTTGTATTATGAGCTGTCAGCATAGAAACTATCCTAACCTTCACCAATGATCTGGGTTGGCGGCAGTAGGAAGAGGTAATAAAAATCATAGTGCAAAATGTAAGCGAGATTAAAATGAGTGGAAAAAAAAAATATTTTTATGATTATTTTTGCCAACCCTAAACCGAATAGAGATGTTATAATGTTCAAAAGCTAGAACCGAGCTTAATATTGCTTTACGTAGTTTATAATTTAGATTGGTATATCGCCTCTTTGCTTCTATAATGTGTTATCTCGAAAACTGTGATTTTACAGGAGAGTGATTTTAAACTTACAAAATAAAACTGTGACAAAACTAATAACTTTTTTACTGTCGATCCTTAATTTATTATTTGATATAGTAAATAAACTATCGGAGTAGTTCTTAAAACCCTGGAAATTTGAAATTTTAACGTGGATTTAGCATCAATTTAAAAAAAGGGGAACATATATCACGTTTTTCTTGCAAATAGTGAGTATTATGAGTGTTACAACCTGAGTCGTCACGTTGTTGATGATATTACGTTTCTTATGACACTGAGTTTTGCCACAAACAATCATTGTTGAAATAAAAACTTTTGGTTTCGAGAATATTTTTTTATTAGAAAGAGGGAAACTACAACCACACTTAATAATTAATTCTATAAAAATTTAAACAAATTAATACTATAAATAATCACAATTGGGAGGCCTAATGAAAATCGCATTTGACTTCTATATTACAGCATATTTAGGTTAATATAAAATAGTTATACCTAAAAACAATCAGTCTTCGGCAGCAATAGTTTCTAAAAATCTAACAATTATAACATTCATCATCATCATCCTTGCGTTAGTCCCGGTCGTATTCGAAGCCTTCGCCTCGGCGTCCGGGGTCTGCTTTCCGGCTTTTTCTCATCCACTTCGCACGGTCTGGCGCATCCATGGTGGTGAGTCCATTGGCACGCATGTCATCCTCTACGACGCCAAGCCAGCACTGCTTGGGTCTATTCCTCCTACCGGGACCCGGTGGAGGTGTCATGGCCAGACATCTGTTACCCACGTAGCCGGGTGGTCGTCGCTGAACATGGCCGTACCAGCGAAGGCGACTCTCCTGCATTTTGTCTGCAATGTCATGGAAATGGAGGCGGCCCCGGATGCGAGATGCGAATCCACCAGGGCGATGTCATCAGCATACATGAACACCCACGGGGGCTGCTCATATGAGTTTCTGATGCTATCCGACAGAGCGTCTACCACCACGCTGAGCAGATACGGGCTAAGAACAGATCCTTGGTGTACTCCGAGGTTGATGGGGAGGGGGTTTGGGTCGCCAACAGCGGTCTGGACCGGATTTGTAGTACATTTTTCGGATAGTGTCAATATAGAACTCTAGAATCCGCAGTACCCACCAGATCACCGCGTGAGGAACACAGTCAAAATCCTTCTGCATGTCTACAAACAGACAGTGCAGTGGCGTATTCTTCGTTCTGTTTTTCTCCGCGACAATTATATCCTGTGCCGCTTTGACCCTGGAACGCGCCAACTTATAGATAAGCTTGCGCCCCTCAGGCGATTCCAACTTATCATAGAGAGGTTGTAAGTGGTCTCGTCTGGCTCTAGCTACAGCTTTCTTAGTGGCGCGCTTTGCTTCATTGTACGCGTCGCGGTGTTAGGGAGACCTGGACACTTCCTACTTTTTAAAGAGGGCTTGACAATAGCATCATAAGTGTTAGCAATTTCAAACAAAATACAAAATTAAAAAAAATACTTAACCAACCAATATTGTAATACAAATGTAACGGACTAGACTTAGTCAAAACATGAATACAAAATAGTCCTTTGGAAATAAGTAGGTAATCGATTAGAATAAATCTACTTTTAAGTTAAGACAAAATTACAAAATTAAAAATCAATAATGATCTTACACAGTAATCAGAGATAGTCTTGGTATTATTTGGCGCAAATATTAATAATCAGTTTTCGTAGCAGCCTATATTTTTATAAAATCACCCCCGCTACGCTTAATGAAGAGTCGTTTTCTAAAAATAAGTTTTATTATTTTAAATATTTGCTAAGATAAGTAGTTTCTTATTAAACTAAGATACGGCAAATAGTAAAAAGTATGATATTCACTTGTCACTTGTCTTACATCTAGATTCCATCTGAAAAATTTAAGTACCAACGGCTACTACTTTTAGTATTTACAACGGACTATATTAGAATATTCCTAAATAAATACATTTGTTTTTGTTCAAAAACGAAACATCTATAATTATCCATCGCTTGAATTTTAATTTGGAAAAAGTTTCATCACCTACAACGTTACATCCTAAGTTGACTCCAAATAAAACATTCATACTTTCGACAGCAATGTGACATGTACGGTATATAACAATTAACATTCCACACTATTTTTCAGTAATAATGTGTCACATCCATATTATAAAATTTAAAATCATAATTGAATTAAGACTTATCTTTACAATCAAAACGTGATAAACACGTTATGTCACGTTTTCGCAGAAAATCAAGAGCTCCTTCCTCTGTAAGTGCGTAGTGGTTACTGTTATGTTACGTTCTCGCAAAAATTCTTGATGCAGTAAGAGACAGTGCCATATTGTGATCTGACACAATGACGCTATCTCTTTCGCCCACAGATTCGCTATTTACCGCGTAAAAAATACCACGTTTTTTGAGAAAATAAAATCGATCACGGCGGTTTTAATTATCAAATAAAAAAAAAAACGAAATTTCGGATATGTCACATTATAGAAGCAAAGAGGCGATATGCACTCTACGAGAAACTTATCTTCCTTAGAGCTGCTGTAATTAGTTGGCTTTCAGCGGGAGTCGGTTGTTAATTTATGTTTTATCGTCTAGTCGTGTATCGTACTCCAATACTGAATAATAATATACATAGGACTCTCCCAATGTTGGCAGATTTTTTTCCTCTCAATAGATCTAACTACCAAACCAGAAAAAGAATCATTTTCAAATGATTTATTTAGGTACAATTTAATTTATTATAAATTATAATATTTTTGACAAATGTAATTGTAAAACTTTGACATTCATAAGTGCTATTTATGTGCCTAAACTGAATAAACGGAATTGATTATTTAATTCTGTCATTTGTTGTTAAACGCTGGCTAGATGGGTTGGTAGGTACAGGGTTTTAATCCGAGCTTTCCTTCTCTCCCAGTGATATCATTGGCGTATTTTACCGTTTATCACCTTTTATGACATCCTTCGGATGAGATGGGGTGGTAATATTATTTCTCTGTAATTCATGGATGAATAAAGCAGATCCAGTAGCTTCTATGACTAGTAGTTGTGTAGTGAATCATCTATCATGCAATTTTTGTTTCATATTGTCTAGGCAGTTTTGGAGCCCACTCCTCCGCCCTAGAGAATACCGCGACCAATAATAAACCTTGTGTTGTGATCCCGGTTCTAAGAAGGGCAGCCAGAGCTCACTGGAAAGTTTTTGTGCTGTCAGTGGGAAGATCAATTTGTCTTCTGAGCTGGCGGTACAAAAGCTTTCATAATCTTTACTTCCCCCTTACCACCACCACCTATTCTAGGATGGTATAAGGTAAGGGGACAGCACGAGTGTGACGCCCCTAATATAGGTATATAGGTCCAAAGACCATCTATACAAGGAAGTAAATAGAAGAGATGAAAAGGAATTTAGTTAATTATAAGAATCTAATTAACTTTTGAAGTTCATTCGTGCTGAAAGAAATTTTAGTAAAATAGGTAATAAGTGCTATATTTGATTTTATTGTTTTACTGGAACAAACAGCCATAATTCCCTGGAACAAGTACGAAACAAAAGTCAAAACGTGACATAAATAAATTGTTATTCGTGTTACATTTCTTTTGAACTTTGTTTAACTTTAATATTTAACCCTAGCGCAATGCACCCGTGCAATAAACGCTTTAAAATTACAGTTTCGTGAAGGTATTCCAGTCTACCACAGCTACGTATAGTCTGTGAGCCAGGAACAGATTTGAATGAGCAATAAAATCCTCTTTTAGATGAAAACTTTTACATACATACATAAATACATATGCTCACGCCGGTAATCCCTGAAGGTTTAGGCAGAGGTGTATTAAACGCCCACATTTCGCCAACTATGTTTTTCGATCTCACATAATAGGGGGCGAGCCTATTGCCACCAATCGGAAACCGAAACTTTTACCAACTTCGAACTTGCTTCACAGTAACATTAAGATAGTTTATCAGCAGTAACTCTCCCACACACATAAAAAGAATATTTTTACTTTCGTTTCGGTTGAAAATTCGTCAAAGAACACCGGCCAAATTTCCATAGGCGCTGGACTTGACCGTCATTTTCCGTGTACAGATACTAACTATAGTTATTATATATATATATATATATATTAGTTTATTTTCATGTAGTAAACACCATCACAAGTGAAAAAATTGTCTAAGAGGCCAAGATACTTTAATTTTATTACTAAAAATATTTTGAGGATAGAATAAAAATAAGACGATATAAAGATAGATTAACTTCAGTTTTTTAGAGATTTTCTAGTTTCTATTTACGTTATAAACAAAACAACGAACGTGGTGAGGTAAAATAATAGACAGTATTATGAGAAAAACATTTTATTCATACAGGTACAATAAAGAAGTAT
Organism: Pelosia muscerda; assembly: GCA_963691645.1. Classification (NCBI taxonomy): domain Eukaryota; kingdom Metazoa; phylum Arthropoda; class Insecta; order Lepidoptera; family Erebidae; genus Pelosia; species Pelosia muscerda. The sequence goes on from OY829100.1 coordinate 16,772,142, forward strand.
ATTGGTATTACGTAAATATATACTTGCTATTATTGACGAATTCCACTCGCAGATCATTGAAATCACTCTTGTTCCCAACTCAAAGACATGATGGTGGCGAATATTGCAATTAACACAAAGCAATCGTAGGACTGCTTGTATCGTCGACATTGTGATTCCTCACAATAGAACGATAAGAAATATACAAGTCCAAATCACAAGTAAAATCGGTGACCAAGAAACAAAAGCACAGAATAATCGTAATAAACGGTAGGAGGTATCGTCAATCCATATAACAAAGCAAGCCAAAATCGAAAATAAATAAAAAACACATACAATTTGAAGTAAACTGTAATTAGCTGAACAGTGCCTGTCAACTGCTGTCAACATAGCCAAAGTCTCAACAGTAGCACCACTCTGTACATGACGTTCCGTTTTACGAATAAGTATTAAACTCTTATAACTACATAATTATTATTTTATGAAATCTATAATTTGATATAACTAGCTATGATTCATTTGTTGTTTGTTTCACATAATTCATAAATCAAATAACAAGTAATAACGAAAAAAAACTCACGAGTAATAATCATAAATAATAAATTGATTTTTCATTCATTTTATCAGTGACTTGAAACGTCACTAGGTGCGTTCTGAAGCTATATCAACTTGATTATTTGCAAATAAATGTAATAAAAGTAACACTATATTTTAACTATTATATTTTTTCCTGGCTTTTTGATGAGATATTAATTGCTGTTTTTATAACACGGAAAAATGACGGATTTTCTTGTAAATATGGTATATCAGTACATGCTCAGGTCCATTTTAGCCGATGTTCTTTCATCTAAACAATATCTTGAGGGCAAATAAGTCAGCTGACAATAATGAAGACATAACTTATTATTAGCTGATTTTTCTGTCCGCAGGTTACTCCTCAAAGGAATCACAGCTGACGATCACTCAACACCTTATTCACCTCACTGAAGGATTTTACATAGCAACTCAAAATAGCGCAGGTATAAACCTAAGTGTTTTTTTTGTTGCTATTATTGCCTATTATAATATATGTATGCTATTTGGATGATGAATAAAAAAAATAAAAAAAAAACATTATTATCGACCGCGTGGACTAGTGGTATGGGTAATGGACTGCTGAGATGAGAGCTCGGGTTCGATCCCAGGTTTACCATGGCACACACCAATGACTTTTCGACGTTATGTGTTATGTTTATAAGTGCCCGGTTAATGGCAATAGGCTCGCCACCTATTATATTGGGACCTTAACATAAACTGGCGAAATGTGGGTGCTAGCACCTCTGCCTACCCCTTCAAGGATATAGGCGTGAGTTTATGTTATTATGTTATGGAAATGAGTGACAAAATTTGTATGATTTTAGATTGACATGGTCATTTACACATTCACTATTAAATTCATCGGGATATTTACCATGTTACATAAACATGGTAAATATCCCGATGAATTTAATAGTGAATGGACAAAATTTGTACCTGACTCAGGGACTACACAACTACCATACAACTGTATTGCGGTTGCTCCCGCAATGCGCCTCCTGTGGGAGTTTGCCAACATGCAAATATCGGTTTGACTGCATTAAGTATCCTTCGTGCGGGTTCGTGTTGTTGAAAGCAATTGCTGTTTTGTTCGTGTCTATACGTTTGCCGTTAGAACTTAGGGTGGAGGTACAGCACATTTTATTTTTATTTCTATCTATAAAGTTCATGCACAGAATTTGTACGAACGCGTACCTACTTAATGCTACAGGCATTATCTGACAGTCAACCTTAGGGTGACGCAAAAATACGTTGAGGTAGGTGAAGGTAGAAGAATGAACTGCATATTAAGTAAAGTGATATTACTCTAATTTGGACGCAATCTATATTATATAAAAATGAAACCCGTTTTCCGATGTCACGACATAACATGAAAACGGCTGGACCGATTTGGCTAATTTTGGTCTTGAATTATTTGTGGAAGTCCAGACAAGGTTTAAAAGGTGAACAAATATGAAAATGCTCGGAATGCAGCAGCGGGAACGGGATCAGAAGTCCACGCGGGCGAAGCCGCGGGCAACAGCTAGTAATATAATAAATACTTGTAATACACGCAGTACTTAAAAAATCGTTACATACACGTTTAAATAGTATTATTTATTGTCATATTTCTAATATATACGGTACACATAAATATACATACGTTATTATTTACTGTAACCATACAAATAGATTTAGATTAGAAAAAATTAATGTACAGAGGAGAATTATTCTCCAAACGCTTACCGCCATTTTTACTTTTAAATCAAACGTTCCATGACATACAATAGTGTTAAATTTACCAGATTATTATTCTGATATTTATATGAGTTTATGAAAGGAGAATGCCCATTCTACGTTTACTTTTGAAAAAACCTAAATAAAAAGTGTATACCTAAGTAAATTGATAAATCATTAAATATTTAAGTTTCGATTGAATGAAATTATATTATTACACATAAAGTAATAGCTACTAAAATAGTGATTGTAAGATTGATTGACAGCACAAGTCTTAATCGCTTTTTTAAGATGACTACTATTCACCACTATTTCCTAATTCATCCGGGTAAGTCGCTACTTGAAAAACATAATTCTAAACTGATTCTTTCGACGTGCTATCATATATTTTATCAAGTTGACAATAACAAGGATGAGAGTTTCAACCATCAGCATCTTGACTTATTTAAAAAACAACATCTGAACGTTATGCAACCTCATATCATACTGTTATCCAACTAATAGTATATAATATGTGAAAGTTGAGAAGATGTTTAGTTGTTTGTCACTCATTCATCATTCCCTGAACCTTTTGCTTTCCAGTCTAACTGTGATGCGGCTGAACTTCGATATTTTCCGTGAAGCGACTGCCATCTGACCTCCATAACCAATGGTCTAATGACCAATGGCGATATCGAAGTTCCAAGTTAGGCTGGTTGGACTTTTGAGGGCTCCAACTACCCGTAACGACTGCCATAGATGTTTGTATGGCAACCGGGACCGACGGCTTAACGTGCTCTCCGAGGCACTTATAAACCTGCGATAAATACACACATAACTTCGAAAAGCATCGAAAAGTCATTGGTGTGTGCCATGGTAAACCTGGGATCGAACTCGAGACCTCGTCTCAGCAGTCCATTACCCATACCACTAGGCTGCCGCGGCTTGTAGTTGTTTATCACTCAATCATACATAAATCGTTATATAGATGTAGATGAAAATTTACACAAAGATAGGCCAAAGCTGGGAATAATACAGAGGGTATTTTCCGTCTGATACTCTCCAAGGCGTTAATTAGTAGGTAGTGCTAGTCCGGCTAAACACGTAATTAATTTCCTTGCGATTTATACCGAACAGCAAGTAATCGGGCCAAACATTTTTTTTTCAAATTTTTTTAGCTGCTACATTTTCGTTTAGGAATTTATTTTCGGCATTTCCATTTTTTACAAAGTACCCGATTAGCGGCTATAGGCTCACCCTCTATTACGTGGGATCGAAAATCGTAGTTCGCGAAATGTGGGTGTTTACTACACCTCTTCCTATCCCATCGGGGATTACGGGCGTGAGCATAATATGTATGTATGTATGTATGTATTTCCTATTCCAGAAGTGATTCCTGTGATAACATCGCCTGAGCTGCGGGCAACATCTAGTTTAGTTGATTTATAAGTGTGAATGTTTGAATGTATGTCTGTTACTCAATTACACTAGAATAGTCAAATATTGATGAGCACGAAGATAGATAAAAGTATGGAATAGCACATAAGCTAGCTTTGGTTCCCAGAACAAGCGATTGCGACTGGCGAGAATGGCATGCGAGAGGAACCACGGGTAATAACTATATATTCATGTATTTTATTTACGGACTCAATACGGCTAATCTAATCTAAAGATATATCTAAAGTCAAGTGACACTTGCCTTCATACCACATAGTGATTAATTTATCAAGATTATTTATTTATCTATCGCTATGACAACAAGAAAGTCCATGAATAGAAGTACGACGAGAATATTCCATCAAGAACCAAGCGGTTCGGTGAGTCTTTTCTCTGCCGCACCATTAAGTCCTGGAATTCTTTACCGGCGCACGTGTTTCCTTCTTCCTACAGTCCCGGGTCATTTATGCGGGGCGTGAAAAGCATCTTATGAGGCCGTCAAGCTGAGCGCCACCATTGTAGCACTGAACGTGTTTGCAACGGTGACCCTCTTTCATGAGACTTTCCCTTCAGCTTATCATCAGGCGAGGTGAAGTCAAATTGACGGGCCATAAAAAAAGACCAATAGCTTGAATTAAAAATTATAACACACAATTATGTATGACACAATGAGGGTCTCTGCAAACCTCTTGTTCAGATCCTCATGTGTGCAGGTTTTAGGGCTCAGCAGACACGAGTGGATCATTGTTTGTTAGGTCACTGCCTCCACCCTTTGCATTGAGGTAGTTATTGAATGTAAACAATCTAGACTGTCCTGATAGTTTACATTGAACCAATACCGCTGAGAGCTTTCCAACTAAGCCTACTCGAGGTCAGCCCTAGTTTTTACATCAATAGCAATTTTAAGTACTACAATGTATGTAGGTATTATAAAAAGTACAGGACGAATTTGGTTGAGGTAATTTTCTGTTAGGTAAGTTTAAATTCATTTTTGAAGCAACTAATTACTATCCGTATTATATTTTTTAAACCCTGACATAAAAACGACAGGGTCATAATATTTTTTAACCCCCGACGAAGAAACGGCGAGGTCATAAAAATAGACCTTGGATCGTTTCGAAAACACGAGAGAGTGCTTCACTAGTTAAAGCCTAACTACAGAACTCCGATATCGCCAATTTCACAGAAAATATCAATCATCTTAATAAGACTAGAAAGCCGACCACAACTGTGTAAGATGATGATGTTTTAAGAATTTATTAAATACATTTTCATGAAAATATAAGTATATTTAAAAAATATTAAAAAATAGTACCCCACCGGTACCATAGGGACCAGGCTACTAGTGGTTAGGACTCCGGAGAGAGAAACCCCCTCACAATACGTGCCGTGTTGAGGAGTACTGTCTTATGTAGCAAGCATCCAACTACCTCACCTGAGCCTCTCGAGATGTAGGTCTCGAGGCTCTTGGCAATGAGTCCGTGAACCGATACGGCTGTCGGCAAAATAATTGCTAAATCAACATCCCACATGTCAACAACCTCGTGAGCCAAGTGCAAATATTTTATTAATATTATTATTTTTACCATCGTATACAATCTGTACAAATGTTCATATAATAAATATAAAGTGAAGGGTAGCGTCAAAAAGCTGCACAATAACACATACTTATCATCTCAAAATAATGCAAAGCTCCCAAATCCCCTTCCCTCTAAAGCTGCCCTAATAAAGCAATATCCAACCGTGACGTCCGCCATTTTCATTGTTCCAAAGTTACAGTTCAGTGCCCCTTTACCCTTATGTAACGTTGACGTCAAATGTCAGCGTCAGGAGTGCACTTAGCGCCACGGTGTCTTGTTACACTTAATAGCTTCAATAGCACCGTGAAAGGTTCTGATTACTTTAGAGGTACATATTAGGGTCCCATTGCTAAAAATGGGGTGTTTTTAGTGTCATTAAACCCATATGATTTAATCGTCGTTTGAGATTGTTCTCGCTGTTACTCTTTATACTCCTTTTTATTCGGTTTACACGGGTTTTATGGGAGTGATTCTTGTTCTTCTATCACTGAGAGAGAAGTCTGCACTAGAGCCTCCCTTAATCAGTAGGTATATAACGGTTCGTCGCTGATGTTAGTTCTTCCCCAAAGGTATTGGTGGGTTCTTGGACCACGCCACCAAATTTAAATTTAATTAATAAGGTTTTTTTATTTTAACTTTTGCACTCGAATATTCAGTGTTCGAAATATTGTGCTGTACCAGAATGGAGTTGGACGGGAAGTATGACAAACGTAAGATTACCAAAAAGATACATGAGAGAAGGTCTGTATTGGAAATATTCGAAAATCGAAAAGCAAAGATGATTGGCCATGGCCAGCATAAGGCAAGACATGGTTTTAACAAATTTCATAGAAAGGAAAGAGATGAAGAGGAAGACCAAGAGGAACGTGCACAGAAAATATAGGAAAAGATACAAGTCACATCGTATCAGGAGGTCAAGGGATTGGCGAAGAGGGGACAGGGAAGAGTGGCGATTGCTCCACCGACAAGAGTGCAGCTCTTAAATTTGATGAAAGAGACTCGAAAAGACTTGTGGTTGATACAGTTTACGATAGTTTTATTTTGAATTTTCACGACCGGTCGTTTGAAACATAAATGAGTTTACGTTACATTTTGCTTTTCACTATTCTGACTAAATACCCAAACTTATATGAACACAACTTAATTCAAACTGACTTTATTTTATATATTTTTTTTTGTATTCCTTTTAGGTGGCAGACAAGCACGTGGCCCACCTGATGGAAAGTGGTTACCGTAGCCTATGGAAGTTTTCAACAACAGGGGCTTTACACTCATGCTGCGTAACTCTGTAGAAGCTTGCTAATGCCCTTCTAGAAAACCTCGGCAGGAAGCTCACTCCACATATATGTTATATTATGTACCACAGATATGTTCAGACTTAATAAACAAGCTTAAAATATACTTAAGTCAAACTGTCTTTTTTGGCAATATTCGTATGTAAATAATTAATAAGCTGCTTATCATAAATCTTACTTCAAACGCATGTCATCATTTTGATCCATTACACAAAATTACATCTTAAGCTTCGTTCATTCCGGAAAAGACACTTTGCTCCTCACAGCGGTATGTGGCCTTTGTGCTAAAATAAAATATACCGTAAACACTCTCTAATGAGACTAAGAAATTCTTGTGATGAAAGCTGTCTTCATAAGTATTAAGTGTATTACCCGAGTTCTGGCGCATAATTCTACTTGACAATGAGTTTCAAACGCAGTTGTAAACGACAGATTTCAATTGGTAAACATATAAGATAAAACTGGCGTGAAACTAAACTAACTTAAATGGATCGGTTAGTACGAATACACAATGTTATCTTTAGGGTTTGACCAACCGAATAAGGTTCCTGATTTGCTATGTGTTTGTAATGGTAACTCTTTTTCCTGAGACTTTGCCTTGAGCTTACCATCAGGCGAGGTGAAGTCAAATTGACGTATAATAAATAAAAAAATAAAAAAAGTTTAAGGGGTCCCTTCCACCATGTTGTACCAAGAAATCGTCACCTGTCCGTGGTGCTCTCTGCCTGTAACGCAAAATTGTTAGTGGCGTTAAAATTTGTATTTGGTAAACAATACTTTGTACCTATGACGACATCTGCAGGGTTTGAGGGGAACTTTTCATCGATCACCATTCGGTATTGATGAATGGTTTCCTAATCTGACAACAGATGTCGCTAGTATGTTTACTTATTTCAAATAAAATTATAATATCTTGATAGGTTAAATTATTTGTGATATTTTATTCAATTATATAACTTAACATCTTTAATTTTAATACTGTCATAATCTAAATTCCTAGTTGCCCAAATTAATTAGTCACGGCGAGAATGTCTTTGGTTTCATCTTATCTGTGGTATCTGTTTTTGATTGTTTCGCGATTCGATCAGGTGAACGAATAATTCGTGATATCGGATTCATTTACTAGAATATTCCATGAAAGAGGATATAAATACACCCCTCCCGGTGGATGCGAACACCTCTGATAATTACTCTGAAGATTAAGCACGAAACTCTGTTCGTATTTAATTGATTTTTCTGTGAAGTTGGAACTCTGAATTATATGTACCTACCTACATATAAATTAATTATCGTAGACTCTGTGCATCATTCCCGGACTTCTCTGGTAAGATTTCTTGATTTGTCTCTCTGTTCGTAATCTCTCAGTTTGTGTGCGTCAGTGATATATTAGGTTCTTTTTGTATTCTTGACGCAGGGTCAAAAGGTTTAGCGGAAAATAGTAGTGACCTATCTACAGCGAGTTGAGATTCCGTTGTTTGAGTCCCTGTTCGGAACAGCTGTCCCTTCGTTTGGCTCGCGGCAGTGCGGGTGGTTGTTAGCAGCAGGCAGGTGCCTACGCAAGCCGGCAACCGACGCCAAGGGTTTCCGAAGAGGAGTACAAAAGGTCACGTAATCTTTACTTGTACAATAACTGTAACTTCATATACCCGCTACCTTGAATTGTAATTACGAGATCAGCTGTGTGCTACGAGGGAGGCGCACAAGCATCTCATCAGTACCTACTGTATTTATATTTCTATATCTCTGTGCCTGTAATAATTCTACTTTATGTATAACTGTGTACCCTATTGAATATATGCATGTATAAAATCTTAGTGTTGTTTCATTAAGGGTATCTGGAGCACGCACCCACTATCTTCGCTCTGAGAGAAAAGGCGCCCAAGAGTCTCTTTTGTAAGCTCTTGCCTGGGTTAGCCGGTGGAGTAGCTGGGGAAGTTCCCGGGTTACATGCCGACCAACGAACGAGGCTCTGGCTGCCCGCCAATCTGCACAGGACCAGCGTGGCGGGGACACGGTCTGAAAACCCCACATATAGGGGGAAGCCATGTGTGTACATATTTATTATAAATGTCCTGATAATGGCAATAGGCTTGCCACCTATTACATTGAGACCTAAACATAAATTGGCGAAATGTGGGTACTAGCACCTCTGCCTACCCCTTCGGGGATACAGGCGTGAGTTTATGTTTATGTTTTTTGTTTATTTATTTCCTGAGCAATATTATATTGTATTAATAATATATTATACCACTCACGCAAGCTTATAACCATTCTGAAGGAACACAAAACAGTAAGCCTTAAAACAAGTAAAGACTTTTTACTCGCGGAGATGAAACTTCGATGAGCAGTATTTCGTAATACTTAAAGTAAATGATATAAGAATTTGCAAATGTTTCGTTCGGTATTTTACCCTAAAATACCACTCAAGTGTACAAATATAACAAGCAGAGATATTATTTTGAAGTTCGGCGACTATTGATGTTGCACAGAACATAATGTCATTGTTATCTTATCAGTTTATTTTCAGTTTTGTTATTGATTGTTATTCGTCAGGGATGTCTCTGCACTTCTATTACTAGCGGTCCCGCGGCTCCACCCACGGCCACGTCACTGTCATATTTTGGGCAATTCACGAAATATCTTTGTAAATTATAACCTATGTGTTATATTATTGTAAAGTTTCATTAAAATCCTTTCAGTAGTTTTTACGTGAAAGAGTAACAAACATCCATCCAACATCCATCTATTCATATTTACAAACTTTTACGTTTTTAATTAGTAGTACAAGTTTAGAGACAACCCTAAGAGAAGTTTACATATCTGTACATTGACGTGATCAATGTCATTTCTTCAGGTTAATTCTAATATATACTGAGTATATATTAATACATACAAATTGAAAGAGAGAATAATAATATTCAATATTATATTATATACACAGTACACAGTATATGATATAGGCATAAAAGTAGAGAAAGGAATGCTTAGATGGTTTGAAAAAGAAGATAGGCGAAAACGATTTATACACCAAAAGTAATTTGGTTATCTAGCAAGGGTTGACCGACTAGGTTCGTTGAGGAACAACCAATACAAGGATAATATGTTTTTAGGACACGTCGCCTGATGGTATGCTGAAGGCCAAGCCTTAGGAAAGAGAGTCATCATTACAAACACACTGAGTTACAATTGTGGCGCTCAGCTTGACGGCCTCATCAGATTTTTTTTACACAAAGTAGGAAACACGAAAAAAAAGCAACCGGCAAGCAGGAATGAAAACAATTCTGGAAGAAGATAAAATGAAAGGATAATACCAGGAGATTAGCAAGTGAAAATATGTAGTATCTGCCTTCCCGATTAGAAAAGAGAGTCATCACAATATAACAATCTCAAGTACTAGAATGCAGCGGATTTTATAGCTTGTGAGAATGCCAAGGTTTTACGAATTTTGACGTTATATCGTGGGAAGTAAAAGACCGCTCTCAATCGATCAATAATACTTCCTACGTCACGTCCGTACATTTGATTTTCATAACACCTATTAACTTTGTTGACACTCGTGACAGTTGAGTTGAAATGTTTGTGAAACTTGTTTAGTTCGAAATTTAAAATAACGATGGTTATGCACAGGAATATATTATTTCAATAATTTAAAAAAGCCATGAGATTATTTACTATTGATAGACACGTTTGACTGCTAATAGCCGCTGAAAAGAGAAAAAGAATCACTATGTATGTTCTGCAAGAATTCCTTGTTTATTCTTTTGACGTTATCTTTTCTACTATATAAAAATAAGTCGGGTTTTCCTTCCTGACGCAATAAGTCCAGGACGCACGAACCGATTTCCACGGTTTTTTTTTCGGTTTTTTCCACGGATTTTCACGGTCGTTGGAAAGGTCTCCGGCTCGGGCTCCGTGAGGTTTACAGCAAAGAAAATTCAGGAAAAATTGCAACAGAAAAGCAGGAAAGCCAACCGGTGGCGAAACGGAGTTCACCGGGTTTGCTAGTTATTTATAAGTATTTTGCGGGAATGCAGAGAGAGCTATACGCTATAGAGCTATACGTATAGATCAGCTATACGTATGCTATGGTTATGGTAGGAAATGTTGGAAATAGTTAGAGAATGATAGTTGGTGAATATTAAAAAAGAAATATAAACATTTGAATTGAGAACCTCCTCCTGATCGAAGAGCCTGTGGTTATTGTACAATAAATGAAAAATATACATAGGCATAAATACGTACAAAATAAAAAGTCTTGTACATTAGCACTCTGGAAATTCGTTATATTAAATTGCGAAGAATGCAAAAGAGGCTTAATTTTTAACGAGTTCGTTACATAATTCCTGCAAAAGGTTTAAGGCGTACGATAAATTCTCGCTCCTGAATTGGAATTTTTGGGAATTCCACATGTAAAAAATTAATTTATCATCCCCTGCTGTACGTACCTACATTACAGCAAAATTCCTGCTCATTCTCTTGGGGTAAATTCGCTTTTGATAACTTTCCATCGATAATATCGGGATAAAATAATTTATTATCTAATCTATTCTAACCCTTTTGTGAGTGTCTAACCTTCACAGATCTGCGAACAAATTGTATTAGCTGCGTAATGCACTTTGATACTTCTGAAAAAACCCTAAAAATCCTTTTAAGTTTAACAGCTCTGATTTCATTTCGTTGGGTCACGAAATCGTTTTTTTTATCGCAGAAATAGAGATATATTTTTATGTAATTTGATGGAAGCGCTGAAAAAGTTTTTATAATATCAGTTTTTTGGAAGATTTAGAAAATATTGGAACTTAAATTGCGGAAATTTGGTTAAACACTAACGAGTATACAGAAAAACTAATTTATGGAATGCAAATAAGTCTAAAATAATTAAGTTTAAAATCTATACGTAATAAAAAACTACCTATATCATATAAAAAAGAATATTCAGTATACGCTGAAATTGTTTAGAGGTACTTGAAAACATACTATCTATTAATAGGTAACCGAAATCTAGGTCGCATTTTGTTTTACAAGCGATCATGAAATATTCAATAATCCTATTTTACACATATATCGTCGTATTTTCTACTTATTTATATTCAAATACTTTTATAATAGACAAATTGCTCACAGGCTTTCTTTCAGACGAGTGTGACAAAAAAACCGTTTTATCCATAAAAAGCAATGAGCAGACCTTGGTTTTCTTCGTACACACTAGGACGGGACCAGAATATTGCTAGAAACATAATGATAATTTGCGGACATTGGGCTGAACTATCCACTTACTTCGAATCACCTCATAAATCCTATTCCAACTTAAAACTAGAGCAGTGTTACGTCTTCAACGCATATTGAATTTGGAATTTATTGCAAAACTCTCTTGTTAAATTTAATATGATCAAGGTTACTTCAAGGTCGAAAATCTTATAGTTCTTGACCTTGACCTTGTTTTGCAACATTTTATGAAGCTTTTGAGTTAACGAGATGTAAGCTAATTTGTATGTATTTATGCACATTTAAAGTAAGTAGGATAAGCTTTATTCCAAAGAAAACAGTCTCAAAGGATTCTATGAAATATTAAATTTGTAGGTCAGGAGCAAACTTAATCTCTAAAGGGGGGATCAAGAAGGACCTCATAAAATATTAATGGAAGGTGCAGGCTCGGTAAATTATGGAGAATATAGACGTTCTATTCACTGAATGTTTTGGGACTGACAAAATATATATTTATTATGAAAATATTATATCGTATACGAATTTTTTGACCGCGTCGTTAAAGTACCCGATATTGATATGTGACTTTGGAGGTCATTGATAGATGTCATATTATTATCATAAAGTATAACTTGTGGAAGTATTTCATATGATATTTCTGTTCAAACCTGAAATCATCATTCTCTTTCGGGTTGGCCTCCTTCGTGTTCGGGATCTAGCCCTCGGGTATGGGAAGGCCTGCTAATCGCCGCAGCCTGCTTCTCCTACGGTGACAGGTGGGCCCACCAGTCAAAGGCTACACCCGTCACTCGAAAAATGACTAATATGTAGATGTAATCGTATATAGGTACTTACTAATACTGCATAGTGTTTATGGCTGCTTACCTGCAAATAAAAAAATCTTATTAGAACTGTGACCTCAAACTTTATGTTGTGTTTAATTCACAAATAAGATCCACATCTTTTGTTTTAAGACGATCATGTAAACTTCAAAATGGGGTATCTCCTTTCATTCATATACAAGTTGGGTACAATTTTGGATATTATGAAGAAAGAATCTTGCAAGAAACAACACAAGTTAATGATTCTTTAGTGCAAGTACATGATGTCAAGAGATATTGTTTATGACTATAGGCTACGTTTCTCGAACATATTGAAATTACAATATATTGAAAACAATCAAAACGTACCTTAATTATTATATTCTACACAATGTGTACTATTAACAGTATTCGCAAGAAAAAAAAACAGCTTTATTTATCTATCCTAAGTACGAGTTTTAAGTGACTCTGCCAGGCAGTATATTTCCCTGCAAGGCCACTTACAATGCTCTTTATTTCATATAGCTGGTGTACGACGTAACGATTATAATGGTCATACATACAACCTACACGTTTAACATACAATCTTACAAGACATAATTGATCGATATTAATTATGGTGGCTTTGTTGCACAGTAGGAGGTGATTACCCGTCAGATTTTGCTTATTGAAAGAACTCAAACATCTCGAATCGTACATCAAGACAATGAACGAGCGGACATAAAGGAAAAATGGTCAGCATTTAGATATACAAATGAACCTGTAATATTATGATAACATCTTCAATAACATTTTCTATTTATGAAACCAAGTTTTCCTCTTTCCGTTTGGCAAATGAATTTTTATTTCACACTACAGCGTCAGTGTTCCTCAGTCTTGCGAACTGAATACTAATTATTTTTTCAAATAATTTTTTATAGGTTGGTATATCCTGATCTTTTAATTTTTCACTATGAAAGATGGCCTAGGAATGTGTTCAATTATTTAATAGTGCGATTTAGTTTAAATTTTAAATAATATGTAAAAATTAGGTGTCTGAATAAATATCAAAATTTTTCATTTTTTTTTCAGAAATGTGGCAGATTTCCGTTTTAGGTATTTTAGTTACAACCACATACGGACGATGTGAAAATACAAACATAAAACAAGACTGGTGGGAGACCGCAATATTCTACCAAATATATCCTCGATCATTCATGGACAGTGATGGAGATGGCATCGGTGACTTAAATGGTAATAACTTTTTTATTAGAATTTTGTATTTTCTTTTCATTGTAGATTACAAACTGCCTTAAAAAATTCCGCAGCATTATATTAATAGCAGTATAATATGCAAATCTCACGCAGTGTCGGAATTGCCTAGTTCTATTCTTATATACAGTACCAACCTATCCAATTTTATTTTTCAATATGATAATAATTCTTATTTTTATCATGCGACGAAAGAAACCGTATTATAACAAGTCAAAGCAAAAATAATAAAAGCTTTGATAGCATTTTCTTCTCGTTGTTAAAATGTCAGTAACAAAGTCTATTGCGGTTTGTCTTCACTTCTCTTTTTACTCTATCCAAGTTCATTAATTTACCCGACGTTAAACCTTAGCTTGTTATCTGCTCAAATTTCCACAGCACGCACTTTAAGGATGTAAAAATAAATTTCGATAAAATGGCTCGGCTTTTTTACTTTTCTTGCGGACCGAACAATAATGAAATGGAGGTGGAATGTTTCTGTGATGTTCTTAATGAAACAAAAGGACAAGAAACCTTTGAAATTAGGATAAGAACAAAAATATCACTAGAAAGATACAATTGTATTGTAGAAAAAAAGAAAGGCACGTGACGCATTCTTCTATACTCAAATTTATTGAATTCAAAGATATTTTACTACAAGAAACAATTGGCATAGACTCAAACTATATACAATGGAGCTATAATGATAAATATAAAATATATCTAATATTTATAGAACGATCAGTAATTATGTGTAATATTATGATAAGGATGCCCCAGTGCTCAGTCATCGTAATCTATTTCAAACGTATTTCAAAGCCTTTGAAGAGACGATATAAAGGTCTTTGAAAATTTAACCTCCAGCGACTCAGTAGCAGGTATATACGTAGATATACAATCTAAAGTTAATTTCAAATTAACATACAAATTTTACTTCTAGGTATTACTTCAAGGTTAGAATATTTGAAGGAGCTGGGAGTAGAAGCTACATGGTTATCACCAATTTTCAAGTCACCAATGCATGATTTTGGTTACGACATTTCCGATTATTACACAATCCAACCCGAATATGGTAGTATGGAAGACTTTGAGCAACTACTGAAAAAAGCTGCCGATCTGAGTAAGTTGTAATTCATTGCTCATAAATTAACATGGTGGATTGCAACATGTAAATTTATGCATAACCCTCAAACAAATTATCAAAATTTTCTTAAATAAAATTAGTTGACACGGTTAATTGAACTCTCGTAATAAGATTTCTTCTAACAAATTTATTTCCATAATAGGAAAACTGCTTGTTTGCTTTTATAATTCAACAGTACATTTTTACGTTATCATTGTCAATTTTAATTACTTCTGATTCAAGAGATTCGAATATTTCTTGTAATTGTGTTATTTATTGGTTTTGTGTCAGAATGGAATTAGCTATTGAAATGAAATGAGTAGAAACTGTGAAAGTTATTTCAAAGATAAACAATGCGGTTATTAAATATCAATAATAAAAGAGGATTTTCTTAAGAATATTGTTTATTAAAATGCCTTGCGGCACCTAAAATTAATCGACTGATTTTTAGTTTCAATTTTCAGAAGCATTTATTTAACATGAAAGTACTAATTATACTGATTTCAGATATAAAGGTGGTATTGGATTTTGTTTTAAATCACTCAAGCAATGAAAGCGAGTGGTTTATTAAGTCATCAAATAGAGATGAATACTATAGCGATTGGTATGTATGGGAGAATGGACACATGGATGATAAGGGACAAAGAAGTCCGCCAAATAATTGGGTACGTATACAGATAACAGGTGTATGAAATGCAAATACATTCATGATTCTATTATCATGAATATTTTGTATTTCATTTTCTAAATTATTTCATGATAATTTTTATTTTTTTAGATCAGTGTTTTCAGAAAAAGTGCTTGGACCTACATGCCTTCCAGAGATCAGTACTATCTACATCAGTTCGGTAATGGACAGCCTGATTTTAACTTCCGAAATCCTGTTGTAGTTGAAGAGATGAAAGTAAGTTATACACTACTTTTGTACATTTTTGAAATCTTTTTTATACTTCTTACAGTAAATTGACTGATATTGTGTACACCTAAACACAAAGTGATATTAGAAGTTAGGACTTCCATATTTCTAATAATAAAAACAGTAATTAATGTTTACAGCTTATAAATCTGTTACTGCGGAAGAGTCTATGATTGATACGGTTATTAGAGCATGTTCTCTATTCTGAATAATGAGGTGCGGATACGAGCCGCAATAAACAATCTGTATAAAGTATACTTCAGAAGGTTGGAGAAAGTGTCTTTGTGATAGAGAAAAAGATAACTTATCCCTAGAAAGACATTGTAGGAGAATTTACGATCAGTACGACAAAGTTGCCTAGTGATACGGTTTGATTTCGTTCGATTCCAGTATTACTATACGGAAGCCATATAAAATAATCTTTTATAAGTCAACGCGTATTCATACTATGTAGATAGTTTAATAGGCAGTGATATTCACATATTAAAGTAATTGTCATGGATTTACATTCCTAGTATGTTAAAAATGCTTAAAAAAATTGCTGATTTTATCTTTATTATTGCAGAGTGTTATAAAATTTTGGTTAGAAAAAGGCGTAGCGGGCATGAGAATTAATTCTGTGAACCAAGTTTTTGAAATAGATAAAGACGCATATGGCGGCAGATACCCTAATGAACCAATGACAGGAAAACCTGGACTAACTCCAGATGATTATGGATATCTTGAACATATCTATACTAAGGATCAGGAAGAGACTTACGAACTGGTATCGCAATTGAGAGACGTTTTTGACGCGATTACAATTAGAGATAATATGACCAGGTATTACTAATAGTTATTACATAATATAAATTTAAAAACAAAAAATGCTGTTAGAAGTCCTTTACTTTTTTAAAAGACGTTAAGCGGTTTCTCATACTGGAATTTTCAAAGTTAGTTATAGGTATTAAACAGAATGTTAGCAATGTTTAAATGACTGATAGCTTATTTTAAAGATAAATGTTTATATATAATGGAAATAGCCATAGAACTAAAAACCATAGTAGTAACAAATTCTTACTTAATATTCCTTATCAATAGATTTAAAGTAGATAACAATATATTAATATTCATACAGTTTGTGAAAGGGGCTGAACGTCCTTTTTTTTCGTTTGTGTTTAAAGTAATAAAACAAGCAAATTTGAACGTGTTTCTACTTTCAGAGTTATGATGACTGAGGCAAACACAAATGTTAAAAATGCAGTCAGATATTACGGAGGTGGAACTCACTTAGGTGTTCACATACCATTTAATTACGCTCTTATTGACGATTTGAATAAGGATTCTGATGCTAGAGATTTCAAATTCGCAATAGATCGATGGCTTACATACAAACCTTTGGATGCACACGCTAACTGGATGGTAAGAGATCTTGACACTACTTGATACTAAATTCAATTTTATAGATAATCTCTATAGATTGACAGTCAGATTACTAGATGTAATGTGTAAGATGTATGATGTAAGAAGGAAGAACTATTATTATTGTAATTCAAATAATAAAACGTAATAAATTAACACATTATACACAAATATTTACGATAACACATAAGATAGTAGGTTATACACGAATTGTCTTTATCGTTCTTCGCGATTACGACCGCATGGGAACCTTTTCCCGGGATAAAAAGTAATCTTTGTGTTATTTCAGACTCCTATCTACCCCTGAACTAAATCAGACAGATCCGTTCAGCAGTTACAGTGTGATGCAAACATTAAAACATCTTAAGAAACTTTCAGATTTGGGATATTTAATAGGATTAGTAGAATACAGAAGCGGTCATAATAGTTTTCGAAGGAAAAAGGACGATTTTATTAAAGAAAGTGAATGACCGCCAATGCACGATATTATTAACAGCTGCCATATTATGAACTGCATAAATCACTTTGTTATCTCATAATTATAAATATACGCCATTACAAGTTACATTTTCAGTTGATGGTATGACTGCTGTTCAATTTTTGACCTATTTTAATAGTTCATGATACGGAGCCTGGTTTATCAACACCCAATACAAGGTTAGCTAGGCAATTTTAAATATAGTTCATTTTCATTATACGCAACTGATCTATTTCATATTTGCTTGGAATTTAGTAAGAAATAACAAACATTAGAGGCGTGCCTGTGTTGTCAGACAAGACCTTCTACTCATTTTGTTGAGATAATAATATAGCTAAATTTGGATGATCGATGATAGGAGCAAATTCGTTGCCCGAGGAACTGAGTATTCATAATTACAGTGAACTACTAACCGTGAATTCCCTATTTATTCTATAATAATATACTTTGTAGTATAATTTACCGAGTAAACTGTTGATATAGGAACAAAATTAGGTACGTAGTTTCAAGTAGGAAATAAATTTCATCTTAGTTCTATAATACAAATCCGAATCCTGCAGCACGAGTGTAACGCCTCTGGTGTTACAAATGTTCATAGATCTCGGTGGTCACATTGTATCAGATGAGCCACCTATATTGTTTAAAAATGATTTTCTTTTTTTACAGACTGGTAACCACGACAAAAGTAGAGTGGCATCTCGGTTCAGGCCTGAGCTTGTAGATGGTTTCAATATGCTGGTACTCCTTTTGCCAGGCATAGCTTGCACATACATGGTAAACTATACGAGTTATCTTAACTTTTATGTCATATTTAGAATCGCATTTCCATATAGATTAAAATTTGAACTAAGGACTTATTTTTGTTTAGTTGATGTCACTAGATATTTTGTCTGCCTAGTCCGTTAGTAGAACACGTTAAAAAAATTACGCACAGCTTTTATTTTACTACATATTTATACAAACTAAGAATGTAAATATTAAAGGGTGAAGAAATAGGAATGGTAAATGGATTCGTCCCTTGGAGCGAAACGAAGGACCCCCAAGCTTGCAATACAGACGATCCTGTGAATTTCATCGAAGTGTCACGAGATCCTGTCAGAACACCATTTCAATGGAATCATGGAAAGAATGCAGGTAACAATACTGATTAAAATCATAGAACATTTTGTACTACTGCTCGTATAAAATTTACTATGCCAAATTAGGAGAAAGTTGGTTATTTTTGATGTTGTAAGAAATACTCCTTAAGTACGAAGGATTATTATAAATATCAATAAATAAAGTAATTGTTAAATTAACGGGTTTAAAGTATTGTAATGAATACCTGGATCGTACCTTCTGAAGATTCCAATAAATTATTGTGAACATGTTCTGTATATAACGGTCAAGGACATAGTTTAAGATGAAAATTAATAATACTGCAACTACAACAAAGTAATACTATTATTTTTAGGATTCTCCAATGCTGAGCACACATGGCTCCCTGTGGCTGAGGGTTTTGAACACCTAAATGTGGCTGCCCAAAGGTCTGCCGTTCGATCACATTATCAAGTTTATCGGACATTGACCAGTCTTAGATTAAGACCTGCGTTCAGACTTGGGAGATACCAATCTTTGGCATTGAATTCTGATGTTTTCGCATTCAAAAGGTTTACTGAAATCTGAACTTTTTTGTCTCTCTTATGTCATTTATTTACAACTATAAACTATTTGTAATACTCGCTTTGTCTGTTTAGAAGTAATTGTAAAAGTTCCTCATATTCCTATGCATTTACAAACACTTCGTTTTGTACACTTTGCTTGAAATAAATATTATTTTATTCTTCTGTTTCATAAGTTTGAAGTTGAACAAGTGTACATCTTTCTATACACCAGCAGTTTTAGTTCAATTTCTAATTTTCTCTTTTTCTTATTTTTCACTTTATCTGTTACATGTATAGATCTAATTGGAAATCCCCGATCTAAAGCCACTTTTTCTATTTTAGATGGTATAACGACGATACCTATATTGTTGTTATAAACGTTGGCAGAACGTATCACGTGGTGAATTTAACTGTTTTTGATTTGGTTTTTGGACAGCTAGAGGTTGAAGTTAGCAGTGTTTTATCATCACGAACGTATAGGTATGTAAATCCTTTTTTTCTGTGCGCATATCCCCATAAACGTGTTTCCCCCGCCGGTGTCAGTGGGGTGGTTATGTCGGACACGAACGTGTCGTTACGGGTAGTTGGAGCCCTCAATAGTAAACCAGTCTAACTTGGAACTACGATATCGCCATTGGTCATTGGACCATTGGTCGTGGAGGTCATATAGCAGTCGCTTCATAGAATATAATACTTGCTTAAACTAGCATAAGCATATTCTTACAGTGACTTTTTATATTTACAGTGACAACGTTGCTGCTAACTATCTAGAGATAGCTGGAGATGAAGCTCTCGTCTTGAGAATGCAGGTTTGAAAAATAACGGAATTGATTCACATCATAATAACATTATATTGTTCATTTAAAACATTAAATGTTACATAATTGGTCACAAAGTTTTGTTTCACTTGCTGAAGTTCATCGATATCAACATCGCTGTGTGAATATCTAATGATGGCATCCTTGAACTTTTTAACAACTTTGTGTAACGACGGTTTAAAGTTGAAAGGTAAGCTCATTATGTACCTTTTGCCTTAATGAGAGATAATGAGACCCATTTGAATTTCATGCCATAAATTTCAGGTAACCAACCGAATGAACAAGTTAAGTGTAAAAAAGAATTTGATTTTCAAAGTTATTAAAAAAAGTAGATCAAATCTTTTATCATGTAACAAACGTTGCCGGGGCGCCTGCATGCCAACTTGACCCCTTTGACTCGGTACAACGGCGGGCGCTGAGGATCGTCGACAATCCCATACTCTCAGGTGGTGTGGAACCTCTGAGCATCAGGAGGAACTTCGTCTCACTGTGTGTGTTCTACCGCCTGTATGATGGGCTGTGTTCAGAAGAGTTGTTTGACATGATGCCCACACCTACTTTCTATCATCGCACCGCTCGCCATAGGGAGGGAGTTCATCCTCACACACTACGACCGGATACGGTGCGCATTGTACGGTATGAAAGGAGTTTCATCGCTAAAGTTGTGGAATGAGCTCCCTGCCGTGACTTTCCCAAGCGACTACAATATGGGGTTCTTCAAGAAGGGCATTAGAAGGTTTCTACAGGGTAGGCAGCACGTGTGTGACGCTTCTGGTGTTGCAATCGTCCATAGGCCACGGTGACTGCTTCCCATCAGGTGGGCCGTGTGCTTGTCTGTCACCTAAGTGGCATAAAAAAAAACGTGTAGGTGACTTGTTATTCAGGCCTTGAGATTCGCGTCTCTCATAGTATGAAACAGGCACTTAAAGCTAGAAAAATAAATGTATTTCATCGAACTCGATTCTTCTTTTTTGTAGTAAACGTTGAAGCTCTTCAGGTGCAAAACCGAGTTTCTTGTAGATTTATATTTAGAGCGATTACTTGGATCACCGAGTAATCTGTTTAAATATTAATTCACGAGACAAGCGTATATTTGAAAATTTATTATCAATCAAAGCTCGTTTTTAGCTTTTATCTTTACTGTAGCACTTTGTGTAAAAGTCAGAATATGCTTATTGGATGTCAAGGAGAGACTCGTGGAAAGTTAAACCCAAATTTTTGAGGCATCAACTTGAGTTACCATCTTGAAAAAAAAAACGATAAGCGCTTCATCCCACAGAAAAATTTAATTTTGTTAAAATTTTTCGCTTCGTTCAGTTGATCAACTACATGTGTACACATACGAGTACGCCCGCATTAAATCTGACTGTTTTTTGCACGTGTTCTCGAAGCTTGTGCACACTAAGCTCACTTAAGAATTTATCATTTACTTTAGTACCACACTTTACCTACCTAATCAAAATTCTTTTATCACGTCTTGATAAAAGTAACCTTGATACTCGACTTTACATAACCATTATATCTTTGAAGAATGTAACGATCACAAAGAGCCGTCTTTATTTTGATAGTATTATTTTCCTCTTTGCGTTTATCACAGTTAAGTCAATATATAAAAAGACTGCACTCATAAATTTAAATGCCGAAAGCCTACCCCAACTTACTGGATTTAGTTTTCATTCTCCTCTTATTTCTTTATAAAGCATAAAGCATAAGTACAGTATGCGTGTAAGTGATACTATATCTGTAAGAATTAACAAGACACAATTTCGTTGGAAAGAATCGTGTGGTTGTTTATAGGAAACCTGAGTTACATAGCAAAAGGAGCAACATTTAAATTTTACAAAGAGACAATGGAAACAAGGATAGAGTTATTTATATTAGTCACTAAATGTATCTGATCCGTGAACATCCAAATAACTCGGTATTGGCCAACGTATAGTCAATATCGTACAAAACTTTCTTCGTTCAAAATTACGCACAACTTGTGCATTCACTTCAATAGAATAAGCAATACAATTTCAATACATTTTTGCTTTTTTTTATTTTAGTCAATCATTTTATTATTTTCCCTGTTAAGCCCACAGATCAAAATATATATATAAGTAGGAACCACACCTGAAAACCTGGATGTGGTATGAATAGTATCTATCTGTATTATCTTTTATCTTAGCTCTTGGTACGGAATTTTACAAGTATTCTGTTGTACTTGACATCAAATGATGAGTTATAGAATAATATACTGACTAGTTTTACATATGCAGAATACAAAAAAATACAAACAACTTTAACCGTAATTTTAGATTTCGCAACACTTCGCCAACCTTCTATAAAGTCACTTGTAAAGTTGACTTTATCGACTTAATCATTGACATTGTTAATGAGTTAGTAAAATTAAGTGATTCTGTAAAATGTTCAATATTGTAACGCAAAAAGTCTAAAATAATGTAATGAATGAATGAATGAAAATAATGGAATGAAAAATGAACTATTTAATAAATTTGTACGTACGTACCTATAAGATACTAAAAAAGTTACATCTTCCTTTGTGTGATAAAGTTTAACCGCACAGTCTCGCTGGCTTAAAACTTTCGGGCCAAATTGACTTTTTCTTTAGCATGGAATCAAACTTTCATAATATAAGAACATATATGGTTTATGTTGTTAAGAATCAAAAGGAAGAATTTGCCCTGATTTTCTACATTGACTTCGAAACAGCACTGTGGTTTGTGACATCTACATTTTACTTTAATATTGTAGAGACGGTTTAAACAATTTTCTTACAATATTTTTAAAAAGGCCTTTTCAGTTAGTATTTATATTTATATTACACATTATTATGTCATTGGTAATATTGCTATTAGACTAAGTAAAATCATACTTCAAAGGATAAAAATATTCAATTTTAAAAATTCCTCAATATTAAAAGTGCAGCTGCTTTCAAGCGACGACTAATGAAAAGAGATGAAACATGTGCAACTTAATTGTAATAAGTAATAATAATTACATAGAAGGAGTGACTTAATGAAAGGTTCAATAAAAATTTGAACTTTCCAAAAAAGTCAAAGTATTGTGAAATTTATTTCACCAGTAGACGATACTAAATTTTATCATGACTATTATCCGGCCTATTTATTTCATGACTTAATTCTAGAATTATTTGAGGATAACTATTGATAAGACTATCAAATACCCATGGCTACAATAATACCACTATCTACAAACTTCTTTTTGTAGTTTCCTACATAATCTGACGTTATCAAAATTGACCTGATAAGTATCTCGATAGTATTCAACGTGTTGTCCACATCTTTTTGTAGGCACTTGAACTTTCATATATAAATCATGGATTCTGTAAAAAATAGTAGCTGTTTTCGGATTGTCAATGATAACAGCCAAAATGAAGACGATATTATTACTGCCAATTTTGTTAGTACTCTGTAGTGCTAGTGTTTTAAAAAATAATAATGATAGGGAATTGGACTGGTGGGAAACCACAATATTCTATCAAATATATCCTCGTTCTTTTGCTGATAGTGATGGAGATGGCATCGGAGACTTAAACGGTATGTATTTTTATTTTTATTAAAATGGAGTTAAAATTGATTATAATGATTTTCATTCCAGTAGAACCTACTCTTGTTGATGCTTAGCTATTCAATGTTAAAGAACAAAATGCAATGTAAACTGTATAGGAGTGAAATTTATTATTTATTTTCTGCTTCAAAACGGCCACAGTCTTATTTAGTTTATTAATTTTATTATTCATATGCCAACAGGTATTACATCAAAGTTGGATTATATTAAAGAAATAGGCGTTGGAGCTATTTGGCTGTCACCTATGTTCAAGTCACCTATGTATGATTTTGGATATGATATTTCTGATTTTTATGCCGTTCATGACGAGTATGGAACTATGGAAGATTTTGAAAACTTAGTAAAGGTGGCACAGGATCTTGGTTCGTACTTGATATATTTAATAATATTAACTTTTTTCGATTTTATCTTACAACAACTGAGTCTGACAGTCTCTTTAGTTTTGAGTGTAATCTTTATTTTCTTGGTTCAATTCTTGGATTGGACATATTTAATTTTAAATCCGTAATAAATAAATCAACAAAACTCCAACAAGTATACCATCGGCAACGATATTAATAAGCAACATTATTGTTCCCTTCAATGTGAAGAATTCTAATCACAATTTAATCCACAGGTCTCAAAGTAGTTCTAGATTTAGTACCAAATCATACCTCAAACGAAAGTGTTTGGTTCCAAGAAGCTCTAAAAGGTAACAAGAAGTATTATGATTATTTTATTTGGGAAGATGCAGTGATTGATGAAAATGGAAACAGACAGCCACCAAATAATTGGGTAAGAATTCTGATACAACGACTACAATAACTTTAAGGGAATTTAATGTAGACAAGTTAGTAGATATTGTATGTAGTAGTATCATTATAATATGTTGGTCAAAATTAGGATAGGTGTACTATTCTGTGTTATCTTCTACAGCTTAATCAATGTCACACATATTATGACATGTTCAACTTTAGAATATACTTTAATAATATTTAAAATGTTTATTTTTGTAGCTAAGTCATTTTAGAGGTAGTGCCTGGGAATGGAGGGATGAAGTTGGAAAATATTACTTGCATCAATTTGTTGTCGGACAGCCTGATTTGAACTACCGCAACCCCGATGTTGTTGAAGAAATGAAGGTAATATTGATAAACCCCCAAAAAAATAATGGAAGTTATTTTATGTAGGAATTTTATAAAATCAAATTACAATGGTCTTTCTCTTTATTCTGTTGATAAATTAACACTATTGATAGAAATTTTCATAAATCAGATAAAATGATACGCTCGTGTATTATACAATCAGTAACATTATTTCTTCTAAATTAGTTCGATACTGTTATTTATTACCTTTTAATATATATTTCCTTTTGAAGTATATAATATATTATACACTAGTCATGTTGAGGAATTAATAAAACAATTTGTAAATAATAGTATGTATTGTTGTTCTAGGAAATTATTCGTTTTTGGCTCGGAAAAGGTGTGTCAGGTTTCAGAGTGGACGCTGTCAACGCTTTATTTGAAGTTGATAAGAATCTATGGGGAGGAAAATATCCTGATGAGCCTCCATCCGGTAACCCCAATGCTGCTCCTGGTTCTTACGAAACCCTCAGTCACATTTACACCAAAGATCTGAATGAAACGTACTACATGGTTTACGAGTGGAGAGATGTCTTTGATGAATTTACAGCAATCGATGGTGAAACTAGAGTGATGATGACCGAAGTATATGCTGCTGTACAAGATGTGATGAAATATTATGGTGATGGAAACAGACTGGGTGCTCAAATGCCCTTCAATTTTGACTTAATTACTGACGTTGACGCTTCATCATCCGCTTATGACTTCAAACGTGCTGTTGATAAATTTATGACTTATAAGCCTCTCGATGAATTAGCTAACTGGGTGGTAAGTAACTAAACCAACAACACAGTATATATTAAGCTGCTATGTGATAATGAAGTTTTTAAATGTAATAATATTTTGCAGGTCGGTAATCATGACAACAGCCGAATGGCAACAAGATACGGCCCATCTTTAGTTGATGGAATCAATATGATTGTATTATTGCTTCCAGGAGTTGGCGTAACATATATGGTAACTGTTTGAACTCATATGTGAATCATTCTTTAAAATATTATCTTCCTTTTTCATTTATATTTAACCAAACTTTCATACCCTAAAGATATTTTGAACTATTTTTTCAAATTCTGTTTCAAGGGTGAAGAGCTAGGAATGGTCGACGGCTACGTCAGTTGGGAAGACACTGTCGATCCAGGTGGTTGCAACTATAATGACGAATCCAATTATTTCCTTACATCTCGAGACCCAGAGCGAACACCCTTCCAGTGGAATGCAGATAAAAATGCAGGTTAAATATTAAGCACCTTAAATTTTATGAACTTAACTTTTTATAGATTTGGCTTGTCAATTAAACTTTACCATCGTTTGCTAAAGCTTTGAAAATTAGCAATAATCATTTCAGAAGCTTTCAAAGTTATCATTGTAAAGAGAATAGGAATTTTGTTTGGTTTTTTTTTCTGAGAAACCATCAATCATAAGAAACAGTAACATTTTGCATGAGGTTGCTGGTGTGTTGTTGATCACAATATTTTTTTATTTTTTTTTGGCACGTCAATTTGACTTCACCTCGCCTGATGTTAAGCTGAGGGCAAAGTCTCATAAAGTCTCTTCAAATTATATTATGTAGATCTGAAAAAGTCGCAGTTTATCGTCTAAATTATGGATAAGAGCTGAAGTAATTGTGGTGTCATGAAATTATAGTTTTTGTATAATTTTGCAGGATTCTCTTCTGCTGACAAAACTTGGCTGCCAGTTGCAGAGGGTTATGAAACTTTGAATGTTGAAGTACAACGGGCTGCAGAGAGGTCACATTTCAAAGTTTACCAAAGATTAGCTGAACTTCGTCAAGAACATGTTTTCAGATATGGACGTTATGATTCTTTGGCAATGAATGCTGACATTTTTGCATTCAGAAGGTATGACACTATACTTTGAACTTTTATAGTTTGTTTCATTCTCGTGTTTCACAAAGTTTTGCTTTGCGTGAAATGAATGGGTCGGTTCGATTGGGGTAGTATCAACATCTTGTTTTAAATCAACAATAAGTATTTTGTGAGTTCACTTGAAACGATAGAAGGGTAAATCTGGTTCACTAAGGTGGCAGATCGGGTTCTGTACACGGCTTACCTAATAAAAAGTGGTTACCATGGCCTGTGGATGTTTGCAATACCAGTACACACACACTCGCATTGCTGGCGATAGTATAGAAACCTTCTAATACCTCTTTTGAAGACTATTTATACTGTTGATTGATGGCACTTGGTGGAATTTGTTGTTACACATATTGAGAACTCACTTGTACTTTTCCACAATATTTTTATTTTTTATTTTTTATGTTTTAATAGACCTGACCGGTTTCGCCTTACGGCATCCTCAAAGGTTTACGATGACATACAACCTAACATCCACCTCTTTTGAAGAGGTGGATGTTAGGGGAGCTTCTGTGCTGCCAGCGCAGGAGATAAATTTGTCTACCCGCTGACAGCACAAAATTTCTCCAGTGAATATATAGTAGTAGTATAAAGATACAAAATAATAAACGTGTACGTTTTCTATAATTTTACATGTATATTGCAGGTGGTCAAATGACGAATATTATCTTGTTGTGGTGAATATGCGTGATACTGACTACGTAATTGACCTAACCTATTTTGATAAGGTTACTGGTGACGTCAGTGTAGTATTAAGAAGCATTCAGTCTCCTAAAAATGAGGGGTGAGGTTTTACTTTTAGAACTTTAATGAATAACTTTACTTACTAAATATTTACAATTCATATTTATATTTCTTTTTCTTTTATTCACAGGGATGTATTCAGCGCGTCGTCTGTACCAGTGGTCGGCTACGAGGGGCTTGTTCTTAAACTGCATTAAGGAAACTGTGGACTTATTCTTTTAGAATGTAGAATGCTTTTAATTAATTAAAACTATTGATTTATCATATAGTACCGTTATTTTTACTCGTATACCTTCAATTATTTAACCTGCTTGATTAAATGTACCATAAAATAAACCGATAGATAGTACAAGTATTGTTGGCCATTATAATATTTGTAGCATCACCCATGCTCGTTTATATTGTAAAAATAATACTTCATAGATTCTAAAAAGTTAAGTAAAATAAGAGATTGAAATATCAGAAGAGAAGCGGCTGTTTACACCTACTTGTATCGCTACCAATGTGTACTTACAATATTGACATTAAATGAAATTTATGAATGATGAGAATACCGAAGTCTGATATAATGGTTTTATTTTCTGCTTCTCAATAATCTCTTTCCCCCTCCCTCTACATGTGACATTTGCAATTGAACGGTGGTAATACACTGGTACCATTTCCAGTATTGTGTGTTATAGAACCTATAATGATTTTCACATTATTACTTTTGATTCTATCAAGCTACTTGGCTTCTAACTGTTACTTCGTTTTGAATCGTTGTATCACTCAAGGCAATATCTTCCAATCATCCATAAAATGGATAATGAAAGTAAAAGAAATGAAAAGAAAGTCAGAATACTCCTGAAAAGTATATATTATCTACGATGGTGAATATTTCAATCACACGATAAATAGTTTTAGGTACTAAAAATCATGAGAGACTGTTATTGAAATACTATTACAGCGAATGTTCATATGGCAGATTTTTTGCCAGATCACATTAAAATGAACATGCACATCCACATATTGTAACTAGAAATGACAACTTATTTAGTGTGGATTCAGATTGCATCAAACAATTTATTTATTCACCTTTATAAGTATGTATGGAGGCGGGTGGTGGCGGGTGACGAGACATTTTCGGCTCTCTCTGCACTCTAAACATCACATCGACTAAGGTGAAATAAAGGTAAAATAAACCCACCAGGGTTTAACAGGATATTCTTTAAAAGAATAATATTAACCTACATTACTAATATTTCCTTTAACTCCTCCGAATAAACTGAATGGCTTGTGTTAGGAGTGGGCTTACATCGGTAGTGGAATGGCTAGGATCCGAGGTCGTACCCTTTCTTTTATTTTCCGTGTACAAAATCCCCACGGATACCGCCTCCAACTAAGTCAGTGGAGGTGATTATGTTGGACTCGAACCAACTAAAACGCACGCCGTCTATGGTTCTTTGATTGCTGGAGGTGAGATTATACAAGACATATCTCTCACACTCCGGCAGACCTCGAGCCAATTTTTTAGGATGTTTCCCTTTCCCATAAGTGGGGACCATGGTGTCCCCATCTAGCCCCTGGATATGGGGAGGCGCACTTTGAGCCGACATCGTGGCCTGCTTCTGCTAGGGTGACAGGCGACTATGCTTATCAACCCCAGGCCTGCGCACATGGAGGACCGAGGTCATTTTGTGAATCGCTCGAATTGCCTCCGCTCGTCGTAGACTGTGCTTGCTCGGAGTCTCAGGCATTGCTTGCTCGCAGAAATAGGTAGAGGCAGTACACGCGTTTGCATATCTCACCATCGCCGTGAGCCAAGGGGTAGGCGAGAGAACTCCCACCCCTAAGGCCACCTCGAAAACACGCCTAGGCGCTTTCCACGCCAAGCACTAGGTCATCGTGTGCGACACTGACGAGCTCGTACCCTGGATTCGTACTTGAATTTTAATTACAGGTTAGTTATTCGAATAAGATTCAATCAAGACGGAGAAAATCGTAATGGTGTTCTTTGGTCATATATTGTCAAAGAGATGCCTCTCATTGTCAATAGATCTAAGAACAGATGCTGCAGCAGCAATGATCGTAGTAACAAGTATTAAGTAGCTGCTATTATTACTATATCATATTGGATCTCAGTAACTTTTGTCAACTAGTGTCTGAAAACTGACTTAAGCTTGCTAAGGGCTTAACAAATAAACACATTGTAAGTATATAAACGCTAACACTGATTAACACCCATTTTAAACTACGAATATTGGTAGTCCCTCCAGTTAAGCTGAATTATAAGTTATTCAATAGGTTCATATCAGTAGTCTCATAGCAGAGGTCTAAATAAAAGCCCCTTCAATCGTAAGGTCTATTCTCACCGAGGTTACCAATGTTTTAAATATTTCAAACTTGATTACGATTTATGAAATACATTTATGCTTCAAAGCTCAAAAAGTTCAAAGCAAACGAAAGTTATGTTTATTGCTTTTCTATATTTCTAGAACTACCTATATATTTATATCTTTTATTGTTGAAATTTCCAATAATCAGAGTGTTTTCTGAAGATCCAGATAAGAATAAGTATTTCATCTATTTATCATTGAAGTATCACATTTATCTCGAATACAAGATATATTTGAATATAAATGGAGACACATTGAGTGTTAGTACAAACGGTCGATATCAGTGGGTGAGTCTATTTAATTTAATATTTCATTTATTTATAAAAAAAACTGTTCATCTTAACCTTACTGCTGCAGTTAACATAACGTTACGACGTTAACTGCAAATGAATTCTAGGATTTGTTAAATTTAATCATGAAAATGAAATGTTATTTCAGTACTGAATCTCATCAAAGTTTGGATATACTACATAAAATATTAACATAATAACAGTAGTAGTAATGCATGTAGAGAGACTGAATTATTCACAAAATATTACTAGTTAATTTATAATCAAACATAATCCTGCATTTCAGGTTCACCATGAGGTGTCTACTGTTTGTACCAGTGCTAGTAGCACTTGCCCTAAGTGGCAGTGCTCAAAGAGAATTAGAATGGTGGGAGACTACTATCTTCTACCAAATTTACCCAAGGTCTTTCAAAGACAGTGATGGTGATGGAATTGGCGATCTTAATGGTAATGATTTATGATGAATTTAGTTTGGCAAAGTGAATGCTTAAGACGGGATGTGAACACACCATGGATTTGAAAAGCTTAGAGTATAATGATTGCTTTGAAATTTCACAAAACATTTTATGAAACAATAACAATAATTAAATTTCGCAGGTATTACCGAGAATTTGGAATACTTGAAAGAAATGGGTATCGGCGCTACATGGCTCTCACCTATTTTCAAATCACCTATGTACGATTTTGGCTATGATATAGCCGATTTCTACGACATTCAAGAAGAATATGGTACTTTAGCTGATTTTGACAGGCTTATGGCAAAAGCTAAAGAATTAGGTAAGTAATTAATTCCTATTTTATAAATGTTAGGCCTTAATGATAATAAGAGTTCGATTATATTGAGATAATCACTTATGAAGATGACAAAAAATGCTGAAAATAATGAGCATTTTTCAATAAACAATCATGTTAGAATTGAACAAAACAATTTGTTAATTTTGATTTAAATACCATTCGTTCAATTTTAAAACTCTCTCAATTCACTCTTTTAAACTAAGAATTGTAATTGCAATCATACAAATAATTTTTTATTACCTTCCTTAGGTTTGTATTAAGTGTATTTTACTATATTAAAACTCTTTTTAGATATTAAAATAATCATGGATTTGGTACCTAATCATACAAGTAACGAAAGTGTGTGGTTTGAAGAGGCATTGAAAGGCAACAAGAAATATTACGATTACTTCATCTGGGAAGATGGTGTAGTAGACGAAAATGGTGTCATGCACCCACCGAACAACTGGGTAAGTGATTTTGTAGTATCCCGTTATACTTAAGAACTTTTACATGGAAGTTACCAGACAATTTCTGTTTTGGTGTAATTATTAATTATAGGCACTTGAAAATTATCTAAATATTAAAAGCAGTTATGCTTTGTGTAGGAAAAAAACTTAAAACTAATTCCTCATCACTGGAGTAGTATTAAAATAAGATTGCAAGTGTTAAAAGGATACAATTAATTACACCTCATGAATGCAATTAAGTGTTATGTTTATTGCTTATTCTTATATTCAGGTTGCCGTTTTTCGTAAAAGTGCTTGGGAATACAGAAAAGAGGTTGGCAAATACTACCTTCATCAATTTGTCATCGGTCAGCCAGATTTAAATTACCGCAATCCAGATGTTGTTGAAGAAATGAAAAACATTATTCGTTTCTGGCTAGACAAGGGTGTGGCTGGTTTCAGGGTGGACGCTATTGCACACTTATTTGAAGTTGATAAAAAAGATTATGGAGGAAAGTACCCTGACGAGCCCTTAACTGGATGGACTGATGATCCCGATAATTATGATTATGTAAATCACATTTATACTAAAGACCTTGATGAAACCTTTGACATGGTTTATCAATGGAGAGAAGTTTTCGATGAATACATTGAAAAAGATGGATTAAGTAGAGTAATGATGACTGAGGCATATTCCAGTCCTCAATTAGTTGCCAGGTACTTTGGAGAAGGAGAACGTGAAGGCGCTCAAATGCCTTTTAATTTTGCTCTAATTACTGATGTCAATGGAGACTCCTCTGCTGCGGAAATTAAGATCGCCTTAGATAAATTCCTTGCCTTTAAACCTGTAGACAAGTTAGCAAACTGGGTGGTAAGTTTTCCTATTTAAGCAAAAGTTAAGTTTAACCGCATTTATTTGGACAGTTATAGATTAAGGGATACTTTGTTTTATTTTAGGCTGGAAATCATGACAACAGCCGTCTTGCATCAAGATATAGCCCAGAAATAGTTGACGGTATGAATATGATAATACTGTTGATGCCGGGTATTGCTGTTACATACATGGTAAGGTGATATAAAATTTATCAATGAATGACAAGATTTACTTAATTCTTTTGATTTCTGTCTTCTTACGGGATGATATTGTATAATTGAATATTGATATTGTGCTTGTGCTATTGATGATATTTATAATTTTAACTTTAATTATGGTATTTATATTTTGTAGTTTATCAGTTGTATGTGTTTGTTTCTGCTACTAAATTATTTGCATCAATTTGTTATGCGTATTCAAACCATACTAAATATTTACAGGGCGAGGAAATTGGTATGGTTGATGGTTTTATAAGTTGGGAAGATACAGTTGATCCCAGTGCATGCAATACCGATGATCCTATCAATTATTATAAAACTTCACGAGATCCTAATCGCACACCGTTCCAATGGAGTGCAGCGAAAAATGCAGGTATAAACCAAAATATGCATATAACTTTGTATCAGTAACATGTTTAATGTTCTGTTTCTTATGAATTACGAAATAAATTACTTCATAAATAACTTTTAGGTTTCTCTATGGCCGACAAAACTTGGCTCCCAGTAGCCAGTGGTTATGAAAAACTCAATGTAGCCGCCCAAAACAGCACCAGAAACTCGCATCTGAACGTCTACAGAACTTTAGCCAACCTCCGTAATGAAGCAGTTTTTAGATATGGCTACTACGAATCTGTTGCATACAATGAAGGCGTTTTTGCATTCAGGAGGTGATTATGGCATTTTATCAAATAGTGTTTCATACTACTAGTAACTATTTAAAAAACAACAACTGTCTTAACGAGTCTTTCGAGTACGGATATAGAAGGTTGCTCGTATCATATTTAAAAAAAATTGCACCTCCATTTATATTCTATGATTATTAACAGTTCCGTTACACTTTTCAGGATTATGTAACTGCTTAAGGTACTAAATACGTTTTAAATATTTCTAATTTTAGTCTAATATCTACTCCGCAATTGCCTTATTACGCTTAAGCTTATATACATGGTTGGGTAGCTAATAAATTATCCGTATATTGTTTTTTTAGGTGGTTTGGACGTGAAAGCTACATAATTGTCGTGAACTTCAAAAACATTGGCTACACTATTGACTTGAGCAACTTTGAAAACGTTGGTAGTTCAGTACGAGTTGTTGTTAGTAGCGTTCATTCTCCTAAGAACGAAAGGTAAGAAATAAAAAAATAGTATCAAAAAGAAGACTAAGCATAATTCTCACAAAAGACTGATTATTGCATTAATTTTATTTTATTTCGATATTCATATTTGGTCGGCTGGCCATAATTCCATCATTAGAAAATTCATGTAAACGGATATTATTTCGAATTATTATAAGTCTTTATTCTAAATATTAAAAGGAATATGTATGTATTGGTTACATTTATGTTATATTTATGTGTTTCTTACAACTGTTAAATTTTATTTTATTAGCAGTTCATAACCCAATTCTCATTATTTTATTTTCAGAGATATTCTTAACGCAAGAAGTCTCAAGATTGGTGGGAAGGAAGCAGTTGTACTTCAAGTATAAAATTTAAATGTATAAATTAACCTATTCGGTTTCTTAACTAAATTTAAAGAAATACTATTGTAGTACATGGAATAAAGCATAAAAAATACACGTTTTTTTATTTCTTATAATTTATTATTATTATATGTAACACTTATTTACTGTTAGTGCTGAGAATTTATATAACAGTCAAATGCAATGAGCAAAATCAACATTCATTTACGTTGTAACCTATACTTTGATACATGAATAAAAATGTAACAGAAAAATGACCGCTGAGAATGTATGTAGTAGGCTCTATATTAAGCTCAACCAATCAATCAATTAGCCTGTCACAGTTCATTGCTGGACTTAGAGCTCTTTCAATGTTGAGAGACTTTGGCCTACTGGTTGTTTGCTGTACATAGTTTTATGCCCTTCTCGCAGTGATTTTGTCTGCACTTTCCGTTATTCGCTTTTTGCAACACCCATTGAATGTGATCAATCAAAGAATCAATTTGTTTATTCAATTTACGCACATAAAGAGCACTTTTGAATGTCAAAGTTTTACAATTACAGTTGTCAAAAATATTATAATTTATAAAAAACAAAAATAATACACAAATCATTTGTAAATGATCCTGTCCCTGGTTCGGCAGTTAGATCTACTGAGAAAAGAACAGCAAGAAACTCAGTTAGATTATCGTTATTCTTTATTTTTTTAAATATAAATGATGGGGTAATGACTTATATATATATTTCGCTGTAAAGGTACGCAATAAGGCATAAAGTAAACTACCGTCGAGGCCATTAGATGATTTCAGAAACTTCAGAGACGGAAATTGTCTTTGTTGTTTATTCATTCATGATACCTACTTATGGTGTGAATGCTTCGTACATGTATGAAAAATAAAACCAAGTGATATATAAATACAACTGAAATATATAAATATGAAGTAATTATTATTTGTGTATTATTATGTCATTATTATTCATCGTAATTCAGCTAATTCGAAAAGGCCACGCTCTTACCTAACGAAAGACAAGTTTATTATGTTTATAATTTTTTATCTGAAATCTATGAATTCCTTACCAGCGCGCGCACGTGTTTCCTTCTTCCTACAGTCCCGGGTCCTTTAAGCGGGGCGTGAAAAAGCATCTGGTGAGGCGGTCAAAAGCGCCACTATTGTATGTAGTACTAACGTACGTGTTTGCAATGGTGACCCTCTTTCACGACACTGCCTTCAGCTTAACATCAGAAGAGGTCAAGTCAAATTGACGCGCCATAAATAAATGAATTTGATAACTGTCATGGCATGCAACTTGTTTACAATGAAATTCAGTTTTATAAACAATTCACAAAATATTATATGCTCTCATATAATTGACTACTCATATTGACATGCAGTAAATGATTATTTTATTATATTTATTATAATTATTGTGTTGCAAATGTGATATTTGCAACACAATAATTATAATTGAAAATGATTTAGTAACGTTTTAATAGCGTTATAACTTCATTCACTCGTCATGTGAACATTATTGACGGGTTTAATTAATAATATGTGGTTATACGAAGAAAATAATGAAATGAACACATATATCTGATAAGAACCTATACTATAACAAGGATGCGATTGTAATATCTTATGGGTTACCTTAGACCTTGGTTTTGAAGATGACGTGCGGTTATAGTCAACTCGGGTAATTGAGGGGAATTCCGCACGCTAAAGAGGTCTGTGTTACAGTGAATACTTTGATTCTTCAGCTGGTTTCCTAAGATGTGCGAGAGATATATCTTGTATTATATCACCTCCGGCAATCACCATAGACGCATTAGTCGGATAGAGCACATAATCACCTCCACCGATTTTGGCGGAGTTGGTATCCACGGAGATTTTGCAAACGATGAAAAAGCTGGTTTCCTATGGTATGCTAATTAGTTTATCTTATATTATTTCATAAAACCGCATGAATTCAATAATCACATATTTTAGTGTAAGTTGCATTGATATATTTAAGGCACGGTGGTTTATTAGAAATGTTCAAGATTATTGTAAGCAATATAGCATCAATCAATAAAAAAGCTTTGGTACAGGGTTTTATTTCAAATTTTCCTTCTCTCACTGTGATATCGTCTGCGCATGTTCCCGTTTGTTGCCTTCGGATGAGATGGTATGGATAATACTCTTTTTGCGCACACTTCGGCACGGATAATACATGGAAAATTATACTCATGAAACAGATTTTTTGTAAGTATTTATTTTATATACATAGATCAAATTGTTGGTTTTATAAATAACTTCCAAATTCAAGTTGAAGACCCAAAAAGTCGTCACGGGTTTTGGCACGCGACAATATTTTTACTTGGCGGCAATATATCATAATTCAAAGATAAAGATCAAATTAACGTTCATCACAAAGTTGTATAACTTTTATCATATACATAGCCAAATCCGTCGATAAATTTTGAATAGACTAATACTAGAATACGAGCCGTTTTAGAATGATATTCAGTCATGAATCTCGACTTAAGATTAGTTCTAATTTGTCAGCATTCTCATAGCACCCGAAGTATGCATTTTGCTTTTGAATGGGATACTTACTTTTTCGCACGTGCCTGCTATTTAATCTGAAGAATAGTCTGCGCGCGAACCTCATCCCTTGTAAATTGGTTAATTCTTATGTCCTACTCTAAGTACCTTTAATTTTATGAGTAAAGAGTGGCTGATCAATATGATAGGATCCTACAGGTATACACTAAACTTGTGTGTGTTGAGTACAACCCAAAAGACCAATTAAACTGGAAAAATGATGATAAGATTTACATTTTTAAAAATCAAAAGTAGTAGACAAAATTTTATAATACAAATCAAAATTTAACGTAAATTTTATTCAATTTACAGCTCAGGGCATAGGTACTATTTTTGGGTGTAATTTAATAAGCCATCAAAACAATAACGTTTGTCATCAGAACAATAAATCCACCACCCAAATATTTGGAGGCGAAGTCTAGTAAAATTTACGCATCAAATAAAATAACTATTCATAAAATATCAATTACAAAATCCGCTATTTGTGATCAACGACCTCTCTTATGAACTACCCACTTATTATTGTAGTTATTGAAATGCATCACCTTGTTTAATATAAGCTGGTGCATTAAAGAAAGGTTTTATAAATGGCGGCTTGTACTTGCGTTGACAGATAATACAGCTAGCATATAAAATTTCAAATATTTTTTTTTTCATATGAAAAATTATAAAAACAAGACCGGGTCGTAATAATTTCTAACTAGCTGCGGCCGGCGGCTTCGCCCGCGGCACGTGACGGCATCTATTTTTGTTTTCATCGGAAACAGTACCTACTTTTACACATAGAGTCCTTTTAAACGCACATTGAGTCCTTTCATCCTGAAAAAGGAACATATATCACATTCTATAAGGAGGATCATGGAAGATCATGATGTTGGTTAAAATAAAGAACTAACATTATTATGAACAACGGTCTTGTTTATATTTTTTTTAAACTGAAAAAAAAATGAAATTTTGTATGCTAGGTGTACTTCTGTCAACGCAAGTACAAGCCGACATTTAAGAATCCTTTCTTTTATGCATCGCATCAAGAGCACAGAGCGTGGAAGAAAATAAAGAT
Organism: Pelosia muscerda; assembly: GCA_963691645.1. Classification (NCBI taxonomy): domain Eukaryota; kingdom Metazoa; phylum Arthropoda; class Insecta; order Lepidoptera; family Erebidae; genus Pelosia; species Pelosia muscerda. The sequence goes on from OY829100.1 coordinate 16,809,758, forward strand.
CAATAATTTTTTTTGTGTTGACGGTACGCGCGTGAGTGAGTATAGACAGTACTAGTGTGCGAGCGAGAGGAAGTGATAACGTCCGCCATTTATAAAACCTTTCTTTAATGAACCAAGTTATACCTAAAAAAGGGCGACCTGATGCTTATATTGAAAATTCTAATCCTCATAAAGTGTTCAGATCTAGATAAGAGTAAGTATTTCATCTATTTATCGTTACAATGTCATATTTATCTCAGATACAAGATATGTTCGCCTATAAAGGGAAACACAATGGATGTTTAGTATGAACGGTCGATATAAATGGGTGAGTTTACTATATTTTTAATTGGAATATTTCAATTAGGAGCTAAGAAATAGTACAAGATGTCTGTGAGCAATTAATAATAGACAATTAGTACTCACGAGTATATTTTGAGCAAACTCGTTTCTTAGTAACGCGGTTACACCCGACGCAACTAGACGCCTAAGTTCTTCTTCTTCTTGATAGGACCCAACCAGGTCTAAAACTGGTCAGGATTTTTGAAGACATAGGAGTTACTGTACGTTTTTAATATTTATAGAATATATTTATCATTAACTTATCAAGCATACATAAATTATAAATACGTATGCAGTCTCGTACGTGTCTTACAGAATCCCCTCCATGTATCACGGTGACAAAAATATTTAGTTTTTCTATTAATATATTATGTAGATTTGTTGTGTAATGACCAGGAAATACAATTGGTGAGACTTGTTAGAGTCAAAAAGTAATATGGAATTATTTTACATGTATACAAAAATATGTTCACGCCCTTAATCGCCGAAGGGGTAGGCAGAAGTGTATTGAAACACCCACATTTCGCCAACTATGATATTTGGTCCCACGTAATAGGGGGCGAGACTATTGCCACCAATCAGGCACTTTGAAAAGAAAATGTTTATGCCGAATAGGAATTACTATCCTCAAATGTTGCAGTTAAATGAATACGTGTTAAATTACGCAAGGAAATTAATTATGTGCTGAGCCGCACAAGCACTACAAATTGACGTCTTGGAAAGTTTTAGACGGGATTATTTTATTTCTATTTTATTTTCTTTTTAGGATCACCATGATACGTCTTCTGTTTGTACCTGTGCTACTAGCACTGGCCCTACACGGGAATGCGCAAAGGCAATTAGATTGGTGGGAGACTACAATCTTCTATCAAATCTACCCAAGATCTTTCAAAGACAGCAATGGTGATGGAGTTGGCGATCTGAATGGTAACATTAAGAATATAAAGGTTAGAATGTATTTAGTTGCAGAAAATGTTCAAATAATTACTTTATTTACAGGTATTACTGAAAGTTTACACCATTTGAAAGAAATGGGTATTGGAGCCACATGGCTGTCACCTATTTTCAGATCACCTATGTATGATTTTGGGTATGATATATCAGATTTCTATAATATCCACGAAGAATATGGTACTATTACTGACTTTGAAAATCTTTTGGCAAAAGCAAAAGAATTAGGTGAGTATCTTGATTATAATTCGATAAGCAATTCCATCAAGAACCAAGCGGTTTGGCGACTCTTTTCTATGTCCTAGAATGCTCTGCCAGCACACGTGTTTCCTTCATCCTACAAATCTCGGGTCCTTCAAGCGGGGCGTGAAAAAGCAACTGTCGAGGTCGTCAGGGTGGGGACCGCCGCGCGCCGTTGCAGCGGCGGCCACCATTTTCTGGACTGCGCCATGGCTTACCATCAGGCGTGGTGCAGTCAATCTGACAACTTATGCATAAAAAAAAATAAAAATTTCAAAGCTTATACTTTCTGTGTTGACGCAATTTAGACCTAACATGCGTTCACATTTGCAATATCAAGACGCATTTCGTTATTATGTATTACTTTGCCAAGTTTTAGTATTTGCTCTGTTTCAACTAAATTTAATACAGACATACAAGGAATACAAATAGAAACTGTTGACGGTTTTAGATATTAAAATAGTTCTGGACTTCGTGCCTAACCACTCAAGTAATGAAAGTATGTGGTTTGAGGAGGCATTGAAAGGCAACAAAAAATATATCGACTACTTCATCTGGGAAGATGGTGTTGTAGATGAAAATGGAGTGATGCACCCTCCCAATAATTGGGTAAGTGCCTTTAGTAATTATATTAAGTGTAGGTAAGTACTTAAGCATTTACGCATTTTTTATTATAGGCAATACAAATATGTTTCTTTGTAATCCTTATTATTTCTTTTTCTATTATTTTTTATTATCGAATAAATCAAGCATTGTACAACATCTAAGTAACATAAAAAAGTGGTTATCACTGGGTACTTCGTTGGCAGTCGTTTTGTGAAATAGAATATAACATTCATGACAGTCGTCAACGAAGTCATAAACGGCTAAATACCTGTCAGTCCTGTACATTGACCATTCTATTCTATTCAGCAAAACGACGTCTGACAAATTGCCAGTATTTGGTGTGAATATAAACTAAATTAAACGAATAAACTTATGGTGCCATCTAATGTAAGTATATGATTCTAAATTTAAAACTTATTTAATATTACAGGTCAGCGTTTTTCGCGGGAGCGCCTGGGAGTATAAAAAAGAAGTCGGTAAATACTACCTCCACCAATTTCTCATTGGTCAGCCAGATTTAAATTACCGCAACCCAGATGTTGTTGAAGAAATGAAAAATGTTATGCGCTTTTGGCTAGACAAGGGTGTTGCTGGATTTAGGGTTGACGCTATTTCACATTTATTTGAAGTTGACAAAGGAAAATTCGGTGGAAAATATCCTGATGAGCCTTTAACAGGATGGACCAATGATCATGACAGTTATGATTATGTACACCATATTTATACAAAAGAACAAGATGAAACTTTTGATATGGTATATCAATGGAGAGAAGTTTTTGATGAATATTTAAAAAAAGATGGATTCACCAGGGTGATTATGTCTGAGGCTTATGCCAGTCCTCAACAAACTGCAAGGTACTTCGGTGAAGGAGATCGAGAAGGTGCTCAAATGCCTTTCAATTTTGCTCTAATTACTGATGTAAATGGAGACTCCTCAGCTGCAGAAATCAAAGTAGCTATTGATAAGTTCATTACCTTTAAACCTGTCAACAAATTTGCAAATTGGGTGGTAAGTATCTAGTACAAATATGAATTTTGAAAGAAAACATTTGACGAAACTTTAATACGATAATTTTATTTGATTTCAGGCGGGAAATCATGACCAGAGCCGCCTTGCAACAAGGTATAGCCCAGAACTAGTTGATGGTATGAACATGATACTGCTTTTATTGCCCGGCATTGCTGTTTCATACATGGTACGTTCATTATTTTTTAAGGAATTATGAGACTTACATTATTGAAGATGTGCATAACTTCGATAACTTCAAGATTTAGGCTGTCGGTAAAATGTTTTACAGCAGGAGCTGCGTTGGAGCTTATAAGTTCAATGCCCACTCAGTGTAAATATTTGTATGTATGAATATATTAATCTATTTACATTGGTTTAAGTGATTCTATGCACAAATATCTTTACAAAACAAATGTGCGAACTGAGTATGTTTGTCTGCTTTCTAAAACCTGTATTTTAATGTTATGTCTACCAGTCATAATATTACTACAGGTACGAACCAGTACGTGTGTGATTATTGAATAATGTAACTCATAATATAATACCATTATAAGAGCTATGTTAAAAATTAATTTCAAAATATATATAAAATTATGACAGTAGATTTATTATTCAAAAGAAATTTGGAGTTGAAGATGGCTCTCGGCATCAACATAAAAAAAAACAATTTGACATAATACTACTCTAATGAACAATTTTTTTTTTTAAATTTGTAAGAATTCAAATACAAATTAAAAGACATTCTAATACAATAGGATACTATAATAATGTGGTGTACAATAATGCTGAAACGACAAGAGTGGGTAGCCCCTTTGAAAATTATGATAAATATTAATAACATGTCTTTATTGTACACTAAAGAATTATACACCGTGATATGAAAATACAAATTATTAGGTAGATACAATGGGCGACCATATCGCTCTGTGGCAACTTCTTACAGGCAACCATGAATACCTAAATTTGAAACTTATTCATTGTGACATTGTATAATTTATTACGTGCTATACTAATCGACATTTATTTTATAAAAATAGTAACTTTATTTATTATAACATACTATTTACGACGTTACTAATTAATACCTAGTAAAATTGTAATAATTATGTACCTAATCGATAAATTACAAACTATATTTGCATGTCGAGGCGGCCTGTATGTAATGTATCTATTCATAAATTATTTTACAATTATGTAAACATAAATATTGTTCTTAACGATTTCAGCAAATGAATAAGTAGAATTTGAGTTCAAATTATTAGTATTCTTCTAATAAGATTTTTTTTAAGGGTGAAGAAATTGGTATGGTCGATGGTTGGGTAAGTTGGGAAGACAGTATCGATCCTAGTGGTTGCAATACTGGTGATCCTATCAATTTTTGGAAGTCTTCAAGAGACCCCAATCGCACACCATTCCAATGGAGTGCAGCGAAAAACGCAGGTAAAAATATAAATATAAGTGTAATTGAAATTAGGTATTATTGAGTTACTTTTTTAAATGTGATATATTTTTCAGGATTCTCTACAGCTGACAAAACTTGGCTCCCTGTAGCTGATGGTTATGAGAAACTAAATGTGGCAGTTCAAAAAAATACTAGAAATTCACATTTGAACGTCTACAAAGAATTAGCTAGGCTCCGTACTGAGGCCGTTTTTACGCATGGGTACTTCGAATCTGTAGCATACAATGAAGGTGTTTTTGCATTTAGAAGGTGAGTTTCACATTTTTGAAACATATCTGATGTTCACCATTAGTTTCTCCAATTAACTACTTGAAAAAATCAGTGCCAATGTCCGTGGTTAGAGTAATAAAGAGTTTGGTTAGTACTGAAGAATATAATCGGTAAATCTTCAAACTGCTCAACAGTAGTTTCAAAAACGTTTCAAATGGAACAAGTACATAATTTTGATGACAAACTTACATTATTTTTGAATACGTCAACATAATATGTTAATGATACATATGACTGATAAAGTAGGAGCACTACATTTTTATAGTGTAAACTCATGAATAACCGTGTTACATGAAACATAAAATGTCCAAAAAATAATTAATAAGGCATACAATAATTTGTTTTTTCGTCATTCCGTAGTGTTATGAGAAAATCTAGTAAAACTTTTTCGTCTTTAGTGCAAACTACTGCATATATTTTTTTTATGTCACTAAGATTACAAATGGAACGAAGTCATTGTACCCGAACCATGGGCATGTAAGACCTGCAAACCTATATAGTTATCAACTATATAATTTTTATTTTCTCAGGTGGTTAGGACGCGATAGCTACATCGTAGTCGTAAACTTCAAGAATGTAGGCTACACTATTGACCTGAGCTACTTTGAAAACGTTGGTAGTTCAGTCAAAGTTGTGGTTAGCAGCATTCAGTCCCCTAAAAACCCAAGGTGAGAGATAACGATAATTTTCATCCTCATTATAATTTGTCATCATCATTAATATCATCACACTAACCAGCAACTAATCATATTCATAACATAACATAAACTTACGTGAATGTTTCGATTAAAGCCTTGATGATGAATCGCTTTAATTGAAACAGTTAGTGTTACTAATTGATTTAGAAAATTCAACTTCAAATTCATATCATTGCATAAATCATGGGCGTAATGTGTATTGAAAAATATTTTTCAACATGTTTCACATGCTCACTGCATGCTCATAAGTTAGAGGATAATTTCAGAAACGTTCTTAAAACAAATTCTTTTCTTTTTCAGAGATGTGCTTGATGCAAGAAAATTGAAGGTTGGTGCCAAGGAAGCTATGGTACTTCAAGTGTAGAAGGTTAAACTTTTATAAAAAGTTTTTTAACTAAACTTAAGATAAGTAAACATGAAGATTTGAGTATATCATTATTTTAAAAACAATATGATTTTTATTTTTTACAAATACATAATATCCATTAAAAAAACTTACCTAGTACAAAATAAATTATGTAATGGTCAGTTGGGACTAGCCGATTTATATACCATGTTATGTTCTGTATACTCAATAAGGTTTAAAGATATTTTTTTCTTTCTTTTCTTTCTTTACAATACTTGATAATTTGGTACTAACGCCTCTTTTGCTTCATGTGTTATCATTATCTTGTCAAAAGTTCTAGTTGTATCACTTTAGAACTGGGAGTCTCTCCTGAACTCTTTTATGCGTATAGTTATCCCTTATTTTGAGTTTTGATTTCCTCTGTGGTGTGGCGGTAGCTAGGGATGATGAAGGTGATTTTAAAGGACTATTTTATTTTGGTATAGGTACGAACTGTAAATACGTTTATTATAATGCTGTTATATATAATAATATATATAATAATAATATTACACAGAGACAGCTCAATTTTTTTTGTAATATGTAATTTAACACGCCTTATATATCTCACGTATTGAGCTTTGAAATAATTATTGTCTTATGAATCCATATATTTTTCATTTAAGTATTGAAATTTCACTTTAAAGGAAGCTCTAAGCGAACAATAAATCATTGAACTTCGAAGCAAGGTTTTTGTGTGAAATGGTGGCTATTGTTCGGTTCTTTATTTAGGGATCAAAGGTACCAATTACTAGTTTAACCTCTGAACTCGTGACATTTGAATAGTTAATTTTGTTGTATAGCGGTGAAATAGTTGCCTTGTAATACTTATAAACAGTTTAGGTTACTGGATATGGTGACTCACTTCCCGGAGACTTTGCCTCCAGCTTACTATCAGGCGAGTTCAACACAAATTATGTTCTTTTGCTTATGCCTACTTGTGAGGTAGAGCACATGGTAAAGCATGGACATGGTTTTCTCTACATAAGATTGATGAGGTCAGATGACAGTTCCACCGGTAAATAAAGAGGACTGGTACTAAAGTAGTTTGGATACAACTAGGACTTTTGATCAGTCGTTCAAAACCATACGGCGGTATCTAAAGTTAAATTTTCAAAAAAAGACCACAATGATTAGATTTCTCTTTCGATTCAATAGTTAAGTAGACACACATACTCATCTTATTTCTCTACTACCTACCTATATAGTAAATGACCCTTACGTGTTTATTGCGCAAGTGAAGATTTGGAACAAGCCTTTGACTCGCAGTCAGTAACCATATAAGGATGGTTCATCAGATGGTTCGAACCTCATTAACGTGTTAAGCCGAGTTTATACAAAATGTGAAGCTATCAAAAATTTCTAACTTCATTAGTTGCAATTACATACTTTCATCATAGATTTGGACGGACAGACCCTTTATTGTTCACCATTAGATAAAGTTAACCTCTTGACCATGGACAGACTGACTTTATTCTAAGATCTATATTATATTCATCTACCCCACGGTAAGTGAGTTAACAGGGGTTTTAAAAAAGTGATATTATATTGACGAAAACGCCAGTGGAATCGCTTAGTGAAATAGAAGAGACACAAATCTGTAATATGACTTCAAAAATTATTGAATTTTTGTGACTCAAAATATTGTATTTCATATATTTTTATTATTAAAATTACCGCAATGTCAAGTACCTAATCCATTCTATCAATAGAATGTCACAAAATCTAGAGTGCAGTAAAAAAAAGATATTGGCACAATAGGCACCCTCACTGCCAACGGCAATCTGTTCCAGGCAACTCTCGGCACAAGAAAACCAATAATAGTTTAGTCTACTTTTAATGTATACACGATTACTAGTAATTAGAAGCTAAAAATATTTAGTATGTTTCTAGTTTAATTATTGCAAAGATTCATAAATTTAATTTCTGAATTCATTTTGGAAGATTTAATTAATAAATTTTCCTTCAGGTGCCAGATGTTCTTGAAATGGATATATTTTTGTTGCAGCCGTTTCATTTGTTGTTATTGTATTTTGTTGTTTGCATTTTTTGTGTTTTTTGTTGTGCGAGGTTTTGTCTATATAGCTCTACCAATCTTGACATTTTTACTTTTCTACTCTTTAAAAGCTCTTTGAATCTTTAACAGTGGACAATAGTTAGAGTGGTATCGTTAAATATTTCAGATAATTACGAAAGTTTTTTTGTCATTTAGATCAAGATTAAAATTTGTTTGACACTTATACATTTTAAGTGTTAAATAAGAAATAGTCTCTCCATCTCAATTTGATGTTGAAAATGAAGTTCTTATATTTCATGACACAGTCTGAAATCCTTTAAAAGTGTTGAGAAATTAAATATCATGAAATTTATTATTCTTGAGTATTTCATTACTCTTTTTAGATTTAGCTCAAATGATACCACACCAGTATAATAAGTCCTAATAGAACTTACTTACTGCTTAGGTACCTACTAATAAATGTGCCAGTAATACTCGTGTTAAAGTTTCACATCAGCCAGATGGAGGTACGGATATACTCATTTATCTTACGTCACGACTTAGAACTCTGAACTCTTGTATATAGGAAAGTTCATATTCAACAGAAGTTTATCTCGGAACTCGGAACTGACTAGTTTAGTTTGGCAAATTAAAACTTATGCTGTGACGCATTGAGAGCGACGGCGATTGATACACACTAATGCCGTGTTATGGACCTATCAAAAGAAAATAAGTATAAGAAAGCAGTCTTTATCAAAAACTCGATACGCCTTATGAAGTCTTACAAGAACATTTACTTTGTGAATTCGATATTTCTAGAACTTATATCTAATGTCCTATAACACTCTCTGTAGTATTGCATGAAGAAGGTTAAGTTGATAACAAAACAATGATAAGAGAATTGTTATAAATACAAACATCAGTCAATGAAAAATTCATAGGTTATGTAGAAACCTGTATTTAAGATAGGGAGGTTGACTTAAAGAAATTATATGTGATCTACAAATTAATTTTTGCGAGATAAAATCTCACACGCCACGATTTAAATTGTACAGGAATGAACTCATAATCTTTTTCCTCAAAGAATCATTTCAAATAAAGAATGAATTTCAAATGATTTATTTACTAAGTATTTTATTTATTATAAATTATAATATTTTTGACAATGTAAAACTTTGACATTCATAAGTGCTCTTTATGTGCCTAAACTGAATGAACGAAATTGATTCTTTGATTCTTGATTCTTTGATTCCTCGAAAGCTGGAATCCTAACTTGATTTCACAAAACCTAGTTCACGATTCGTTTCCATTTAAAGGAACAGCGTGAGCTTTGAACAAGAATTTGTTTAGATGTTATCACACTGTGTCGTTATAGGTCTCCCGTGAAAAATGTCACTCTAATTGACGCGTATTACCAAAGTTGGAACTGCCTTACACTTTTATATGCTTGTCAATCTAGAAAAAAGTTGATTCTTCGTCACTTAACAATCTAGTTCATATTCCTTATTTTTGTTGTGTTTACATTTTTATTCAGCGGTAGATATCCTTGACTGACATGGAAATAAAACACTATTAAAACCGGCTCAGGATTTTTAATAAACCTAACAGTAATGAATTGATTGACTACGTTCTTGTCCGGTCTCCAAGATCGATCCACGGCTGTTCTGTTTCGTACGACCTCATTTATAAATCTTGGCAATCTTACTGTCTCCCTAATCTTCCTCTTCCCCTTAAATGTGAACCATTGCCATTATGCCATAGGTATTAATTACAAAATGCAATTAGTAATTAATTATTTTGTTAATTAATTAGTAATTAATTAACAAAATACAACATTATTGTATTTTGGTACACAAGACAACAACGATAGCCTGTCTGGTGATATAAGTATTATACAGATCTTTATATTGATTTTGGCAAGCAGAAAAGGTCACCAGTATGTTCTACATAATATATGTGTGTGTAACAATAACTCGTTTCCTCACTCACACACACCTACACACTTGCAAATTACAATTGATTCAAAACCATTCGTATTTATTTATCTTCAATCATCAGTTTACAATTTCTTCAATAATAAGAATAACTCATAAAATTCTTTTTACTAGTATATGAACGTGGTTTTTGACATTATATTAGTAAGCCTTTGTGACCCCGGGGTTTACAGATACGCTTTTGAAAAGTTTAAATATCGTAAGGTTTTGAGTTCGATTCCCGGTCGAATTTTACTTTTTGAACTTTTAATATTTGTATATCTTTATGTTAATTACTTACCTATTAAGGGAATGTTTAGGTAACATCACAAAAGTATCTTGATATTTTAGTTATAATTTTATAGCAACTTAAATCAGTAGTATTTTTATTATTACTGAGTGAGCACACACATGATTGCATGAATGTTTCTCGTATGTATTGGAATTTATGCTACCCTCATTCTCATGATTAAAATAACATGATAATTTTAATTTTATCTGTCAACAATTGGATTCGTTGTGCTTTCCACACGGTTAATAACACCTTTTTTATTTATAAAAATGAATCAACAACTTACAACTATTATGAGAGCGCATATTATTACTTTGCATGAGTAAAATATTTCAATACATGAAATATCTCGAAAATTGAACATTCATCGGTAAGTAGTATTTTCTGCAATTTATTATTATGAAAGTTATTTGATTTTATAATCCTGGATAATCTATTATTTCTTCCAAAACTAATAATGAACAAAAATATATGAGTAGATAAATTTTACAGAATTTTAACAAGGAATTTTATTACTTTTTTTTCATTATAGAGGGAAGCTGTGCAGCGGTGGGTGCGCCGATATGGCGATTCAGGCACCATAGACCGTCTTCAGCCTGGCCCCAAAGTCTTTGCCTACACCGATGCGTGTTCTTTGCATAAAGAGGTGGTGGAAAAACATATAGGTAGAAAACCCCTTTATGTCCACCCGTGTTATGACCACCAAATACCATGTTACATCGCAAACAGTAAGGAACCATCTTCGGGCGGCTGGGATCAAATGTCGCAGACCGGCAAGAAAAATTTTGATGTCGGATCTTCATCGTCGAAGTAGGTTAAGTTTTGCCAGGGACTATTTAAATTTTGACTGGTGCAACAATATAGTAATATTTAGTGACGAAAAATGTTTTAAATCAGACAAGGATGGACGCAAAATTTTATGGAGAAAAGCAGGTGAGCGATATTGCCAAAAAATATTCTACCGTGCAGGTCTAGTGGTCATATTACTTTAGGGTACTGGGGTTGGATGTCCTCGATGGGTCCTGGTGGGTTGGTTGAAGTAGGTGCTCTTATTATTATTATCTCTGTTTAATTACATTGTAAGTCTGTATTTTAGTGGTTTCAATTATACTTAGGTATATATACTCCGGTATAGATAACTTGGAATAATTAAAACCTATATACTTATACCTATATACCTATTATATACTATGTACTTATACCTATATACCTATTATATACTATATACTTATACCTATATACCTATTATATACTATATACTTATACCTATATACTTACTATCTAATATACAGGCAAATTTAAGCAAATAAATGACTATTATTACTATTTATAATAAAAGTTGGAATATGTTGCGCCATTTCTTCGCACTAGTGCCTAGGAACTAAAAGATGTAGGTAATTATGTGGCATCATTTTGAGAAATAAAGAAATTGAACTGTAAATAAGTGAGTGATGTTATTGTTAACGAAATGAGAAGTTATTATATTTGCATATAGTATAATTTCTAAACGTTAACATGGTGATTCACTACACTTTAGTTACTGAAAGTTAATTAGTTTACCTGCGTCCATACTTGTCTGATTTAAACATCCAGAAGGATAATATTGAATAACCTATTCATTATAAAAGAATGTTTAATGTATAAACCTAAACGTATTGCACTCGGCTACGCCCGCTTGGATTTCAATCATCCCGCACAATAGTATATGACTATTCTTAGGTCTACTAAATACTATTTAACAAAAATGTTTATCAAAATCTGTTTAACTGTTTAGAATTAGTTTAGTTACAAACATTGTGACTTGAGATTTTTTAGATACTTATAAATATATATATAATATATAGTTCTACGACGCAACACAACTAAATTATTTATTTACTGAACAATCTTATTTTATAATTATATCATTGAAACATTGATGTTGTTTTATTTTCCATATTATTTTTGAGATTACGGAACACTTAGTATAAAAGTCGACTGTATGGTTCTTTAATATCACAAACAAAATAAAGAACTAAAATAAAACTATTAATTAATCAAACCGCCTATATCAATATAGCTGCGGTTCGAACTCGCAACCTTCGCATTGCCATAACGCCTATAATACCACTCAACTACGTGAGCCTATGCTGTATTGGTGAAATTTACCTTCTCATTCGATGGCAGGCAAATCACTCACTAACACATATTCAATCGTTCACAATTCACTGGCACACATAAACGTAATACACTAATACGCCTGTAACGATGACGCACACATATGTGACTTCAAAGAAATGAGTTATTGTTATTGATATTGACTGTTCTCACACATATGTAAAACATACGGGTGCTTCTTCCACTTGACTCAAATCATAAATAGATTGTATTAGATGGTTAGGCTATCATTTTTGCTTTGTGTACCAGACCAGTATGTCTTATGTAATAAGTTAACTCCACAATCTGATAAAAGAGTTAATGACTGACAATGCAGCAGCTGTAAATCACACCAACCAAATTTTTTTCCAGTCTATAAATTGCAATTACTAGCTAATGAGCCCAAGTCAAATTATATATATTTTGTCAATCAACAATTTATTAAGCCGTTAGATGTAATAATGATACCAGAATGCAGTATGTCAGAGAAATATTTGCACTCTACCAATATAGATTACATAGTTTACATTTATGGGTATGAAAAATTCTACTACTTTAATAAAAATTATTTACAGTGATTTTAGATTAAAGGTGTAGATAACGATGCATTCCTGAATTATAAATAGTAGTATAGATTCCATTAGTTATAAGAAATAGCCAAATATAGATGTAGTCTTATGACGTATATTTTGTGATGCAACAAGTATAGTTCTATAGGCTGACTGATACAAGTACAATACAAGTTTTAAACAAGTAGTTAGCTAATTGTTTAAAAGTTGATATTTCCTTCATATTCTCTTCGGATTCTGGGTTCCAAAAAGAACCAAAATCTAATTTGAGATCACCATGATAACGAAGTTCGTAGAAAGTGAGGAGAAATAGGAAAAATCTGACTCCGAGCGGATAGATAAAAATCATACACAGTAGAAGTTAGTAATGACTTCTGGCAAATAATAATATGAATCAGATGAGTGTTTGAACTGACAAGTGTACTTTCGTACTCTTGAAAGAACATAGCATCTACAAATTCTATTAAATGACCTTTAAGTGACAACGGTTTCCTAATAATTTACCTGCGATATTCATAATACGTATATTATATTGTAAATATATCATTGCTTCTTTTCATCTGTTGGATCAAGTCAAGTTTTCCTCCTCTCGACCAAACGTGCCCGTAATGCTGGCGTTTTCCCGTTGTATGGCCAGAGAAATGTTTTGTTTGTATGGCCAGGGAAATATTTTGTATTGTAGATTAAAATATATCTACAACTTGTAACAATAGACAGTAAAACAATAAAAATAAAATAAAAGAGCGAGCAGTAATGGAGGTTTTCCTTGAAGTTGAGTATAAATTATGAAATATATGGCATCATATAAATGATTCAAGATTCAAATTTCCCATAAAATAAGCATTTAATCGTTTCATACAAAACACGGATAATGAGAAATAAAACCAGACCTATAATATCTTATTCACAAAGTACCGTGACAAATGTTGGAAGCACCTTACAAGATCATGAATTCACTTTGATGTTTTGGCATTTGTCAAGATGCCTGTTGCGCATTAATAATATTTTAAAAGGTTCTCCTTATACTGTTAAGCATAATTTTATTTATGACGATGAGATTTCAGAATATAATATGAACGCTCCTTATGAGAAGCGTATAAAATTTGACATTTTGCGGACTATATCATTAATAATGTAAAACTAAACGAATGCACCCAAACTCGTTCAATTGCTTTGGTCAATACAAAACAATAGGTTTGTATTAAGATAGCAATCACGCTGTACGTGACAAATTGAACGCCCGTCACCCGGCGGCTAAAGCAACTTGTTTTGCGTCTATTGTCTTTAAACATATGTACAATGTACATATATGCGTATAAATTGCAACGGTATCGCTCTACATCATGCATTGTAACGCAAAATTGTTAGTGGCGTTAAAATTTGATTTCGGTAAACAATACGTTGTACCTATGACGACATCTGTAGGGCTTGGGGGGAACTTTTCATCGATCACCAATTCGGTATTGATGAATGGTTTCCCAATCTGACAACAGATGTCGCTAGTATGTTTACCTATTTCAAATAGAATTATAATATCTTGATAGGTTAAATTGTTTGTGATATTTTATTCAATCATATAGCTTAATGTCTTTAATTTCAAAATGTCATAATCTAAATTCCTAGTTGCCCAAATTAATTAATCACGGCAAGAATGTCGATAGTTTATGCTTGTAGTTCTGTATGATCTGTGGTATGTTTTTTTATTTGTTGCGCGATTCGATCAGGTGAACGAATAATTCGTGATATCAGATTCATTTACTAGAATATTCCATGAAAAATGATATAAATACACCCCTCCCGGTGGATGCGAACACCTCTGATAATTACTCTGAAGATTAAGCACGAAACTCTGTTCGTATTTCATTGATTTTTCTGATAAGTTGGAACTCTGAATTATATGTACCTACCTACATATAAATTAAGTATCTTAGATTCTGTGCATCCTTCCCGGACTTCTCTGGTAAGATATGCTGATTTGTCTTTCTCTAGTAGTGATTTCTTTATATCTGTGTCGTTCGTTTGCGTCAGTGATATAGGCTTTTTGTATTCTTGATGCAGGGTCCCAAGGTTTAGCGGACGATATTAGTGTCCTATCAACAGTGAGTTGATATTCCGTTGTTGGAGTCCCTATTCGGAACAGCTGTATTTCGCTTGGCTCGCGGCAGTGCGGGCAGTTGCTAGCAGCAGCAGTAGGCAGGTGCCTACGCAAGCCGACAACCGACGCCAGGGGTTTCTGAAGAGGAGTTCCGAAAAGGTCACGTAATCTTAACTTGTACAATAACTGTAACTTCATATACCCGCTACCTTGAATTGTAATTACGAGATCAGCTGTGTGCTACGAGGGAGGCGCACAAGCATCTCATACTGTATTTATATTTCTATATCTCTGTGCCTGTGATAATTCTACTGTATGTACAACTGTGTACCCTATTGAATATATGCATGTATAAAATCTTAGTGTTGTTTCATTAAGGGTATCTGGAGCACGCACCCACTATCTCCACTCTGAGATAAAAGGCGCCCAAGAGTCTCTTTCGAAAGCTCTTGCCTGGGTTAGCCGGTGGAGTAGCTGGGGACATTTCCCGGGTTACAGCATAACTTGAATTTTGATGAGTTTGATTGGACCTGGTCTCTTATTATTGAAATAGAAATATATTATGCAGTATGTTTAAAAGATCTGTGAAGATTACCTAATCTATATTGAACTAGCAAACCCGGCGAACACGTTTCGCCACTACTGTATGTGAAAATTTTACCCGCTTTTCTGTTGAATTTTTTCCTGAATTTTCTTTGCTATAAACCTCACGAAGCCCGAGACCTTTCCAAGAATGCAAAACCGTGGAAATCTGTTCGTGTGTTCTGGAGTTATAGCGTCAGGAAGGAAAACCCGACTTATTTTTATATAGTAGATAACATGGTTTAAACCAATTTTGTTTCTCGGAATTTGCTTTCTTGTAGGTGGATGGAAGGTATTATTGATTGCACATTTTATAGACAGCTTATATAAATAAATAAATAAATATATACACAATGACACGTAGAGCCATGGTAAGCATAGTTTAACTAGCTTGTGTTATGGGTTCTAGCATGCGGATAAACATAATTATATACTTTTTTTTGTAAACAGCATACATATTATACATAAATACATATCCCTGTATACTGAGCCGTACCATACCTGCAAGCTAGTAAGCCTTGTTCTAAATGACTTAATATATTTTATTGTTTTTTGGTACTTATGAAGCCACTTAGATAGGACTTCAATAAATAGATAATTTTATGTTGTGCATCAAGAAATTTACATAATAGATAAGTAGTGAGAGTTACAGTTGTTCTAATGTACAATGGAACCTTAAATCAGGCGACTTACTGATATGAATTTGGAGGGGTGTGATTTTTTTTTTTTTATACTACGTAGGTGGCAGACAAGCACACGGCCCACCTGATGGAAAGCGGCCACCGTGGCCTATGAACGTGTGCAACACTAAGGGTGTCACACACGCGCTGCCCACCCTGAAGGGAAATTAAGTACTTTATCATAACCTAGTAAATTCTTCCACCAGTATACCCACTTATTGAGCCGTCTGTCACCCTAGCAGAAGCAGGTCGCCACGGCGGCACAAAGTGCGCCTCTCCATATCCGGGGGCTAGATGGGGACACTCAAAGAGGTGTCCCCGGG
This sequence comes from Pelosia muscerda, assembly GCA_963691645.1. NCBI lineage: Eukaryota > Metazoa > Arthropoda > Insecta > Lepidoptera > Erebidae > Pelosia > Pelosia muscerda. Next base: position 16,826,346 of record OY829100.1, read on the forward strand.
TCTGCCAGGGTGTCTTGTATAATCTCACCTCCGGCAATTAAAGACTAATAGTCGGCGTGCGTTTTAGTCGGTTCGAGTCAGATATAATCTTCACCGACTTTGGTGGGGGTGGTATCCGTGGGTATTTTGCGCACGGATAAAAATGTATACCTACTTATTACATTTAGTTTTTAACGTAATATAGCCATCAGCACATGGCAGTGGATTAAAATAATCTTTAGATACCTGCTCAATTTAAAGAATCAATGAGTGAAATGAGTTATTTCCGTGACCGTGGGCCGTGTGTTGTTTAGACTTCGGCCTGGTTACGCGTTCACGTGTTCATTAATTGCATACTAAAATAGCACATTGTGGTTTTAAATATCAGAATGAAGTAACAAGGTTATGATTTACAAATTTTTATCAACACAACTGTTGATTAGCTGATGTCTTTCTCTTAAAATTTATTGTCGTGGAGTTATGACGTTTTCTTCTCAATCTGATGCAATTATTTTGCTAATTAATCTTATTAGGATACGACGGTATTTACCATCCTAACTAAGCAGTCAGACTAGGAAGTACCTCCGCCCTACAGGATGTCACGGTTAATAATAAATTGTGTTGTATTTCCGGCGGTGAGTAGAGTAGATAGAGCTTACTGAAGAAGTTTTGTGTTGTCAGTGGGAAGACCGAGATACCCTTCTTTGTCCCCTCACCCTCCCCCCCCCTCAAAAACTGGTCTGTATTACTTCAATATCGCCTATACCATTAGCTTGTGGAGGCCAAATGGCAGTCGCTTCACGTAAAATATCGAGGTTCAGCCGGAACGCAGTCAGACTGGTTAAAGCTGACCCCGGACTCCGAGTTGACAAGTTCGGATGTGACCGAGAATAACGTGAGGATGATGATGATATAATAATGGAATGATGTATTCATCATAAACGGTTTTAGTGAAATATATGAGTTTATATGTATACAATGGTTTTACCAAGCGATTACAATGGGGTTCTTCAAGAAGGGCATTTAGAGGTTTGTACAGGGTAGACAGCACAAGTGTAGCGCCCTTGGTGTTGCAAACGTTCATAGGCCCGGTGATCACTTTGGGCCGTGTGCTTGTCTGCCACTTAGGTGGTAATTTATTAACCAATCAGAATCAAGATTTATACCTAGGCACGTTTATCAAGGATAGTAAATCATTCAATGATATTAATTGAATGCGACACTCTGCGTCTGCGTCGACACACAGTGCCATATTAACCGAACTTTACCGACACATACCACCAATACTCAAAGAATAGGAACGCCTTTCTTTTCTTTGATGTTTCATACCTAATATCTTATGAATTCTCTGAGTACCTTTCTGGAAATTCAACTGATAAACATACAATATTAGCATTTGATTATTTTATCGACGTTATTGTAATCATATAAAAATATATGTTTTACATAGCATATTTATTAATCCAGATTTACTCACCACTCATTCACAGTTTAACAACCCCAACGAATAAATTGTATCCTCCCTTCCCTCATAGTATAATAGTTTCATGTTTCAATTAACAGTCAGTTAGTCTTGTTCCTAGTAATTGAAAACAGTTTTCCAAATATAAACTTCATTCCAGTTTTACTTTTAGGATAATATCTTTAATAAGATAAACTATGGTAATGCAAATAGTCAAAATATACGCTTAATAGGCAACATATACACGGCTTATAATATTTTGAGTGCGCTATATTTTAGTTACTTATCACCAATTTAACGTGTACAGAACTCATGCATTAATTATTACTAATTAGCAGAAAACCTTTTCATCATCATGCGTTAATCCCCGTCGTATCCGACCATAGCAGGAAACCTTTTGAACTTTTTAAATAGCGGTCTGAAAACTTACGTTAAAATAAAAGTAAAGTATAATTGGAGTGGCACATTTTCTCATAATGCGAGTAAAACCTTACAGGCTGTATAAAAAAGAACTATTTAAATAACAGCGGCTGAGCACGTAATTCTCACAAATCTCTGAATTTAATGCAAAATTTTATTCAGTTATATAATAAAAGAACAAAAAAGTGTACCTATTAACAATAAAAAAAAATCAAAACTGTGATAATCTAGTTTAAAATAAATGAAATCCCTGATTACCTCAAATATCAGTTAGTGTTATATATCACTCACTTTAATTAATTATCAATATTAATTATTACAAAGTAATGATTAGTTTAGAATTTGAACCTCTACCACAAACTGCAACTTTGCATGAAAAATTAATAATTTAAAATATTCCATTGGCTATTTATCCCTATTCATCCCTGGATCCCTATTCACCCCGTTTTACAACAGCTCAAATTCAACCTCAGATGAATGGCTTTAGTTAACAATATTGCCCGTAATACAGCAATAGGATCCTATTACGTAGGCCCGAATACAATGATTGGTGAAATATAGATGTTAATTCACCTCTGCGAATACCTGATTATATTTATGTATGTATGATCAATTGATATTGAAGCATGCACACTTAGAAAACTCAAATTCCTCCATGCGCACTTAGAAAACTAAGTATTCTACCTACAAACATATCTGTCATTTTTAATCACGTGGAATGTCATTTTAAATTACGTTCGTATAAGAACTGTTGGGTCCATGCTATTGCACTATTCAAGGAACCGGTTTTAAAATAACATTACGTATTTGTCGCTAAGTAAGCGAAGGGCACATTTTACCTCTATATTGTTGTCTTTCGTTCAAATATAGCACCAAATAGATTTTATGTAAAATTTATGTAAGCATAACCGCGGTAGCCTAGTGGTATGGGTAATGGACTGCTGAGACGAGGTCTCGGGTTCGATCCCAGGTTTACCATGGCACACACCAATGACTGCGATGCTTTTCGAAGTTATGTGTGTATTTATCGCAGGTTTATAAGTGCCCGGTTAATGGCAATAGGCTCGCCACCTATTACATTGGGACCTAAATATAAAAATTGGCGAAATGTGGGTGCTAGCACCTCTGCCTACCCCATCAGGGATATAGGCGTGATACTATAAAAAAAAAAAAAAAAAAAAAAAAAAATTATGTAAGTACACCAAACTGCCCCGAAATATTTTTTCTCCAATTTCTTCTCTCCATTTTATGGTTGTCTGTAAGATATTGCCACAGACCGTATGAATTGTATGTATACCTATCTCATAAACTGTATTTTCATATTTTTATTATAATTAATTAGTCTTTGATTTATTTTTATTGTACGATATTATTTTTAAATAATTGCTTCCATTCATTTTCCTCTTATGTAGAATCGACGGCATTTTGGAGTAGCCATCGTTGTGTACTCTTAGTAATTTATATCACGGCAGCAACACTACTCACGGGGAAGGCCCGAGCATATGTTTCGCTTTTCAGGAAGACTTACTACGTCCCCTCTTTCTCTATTCTTCTTGATTTACGTTAATACTATTACCATAAGTTTCAAGTTCTTCCACGTTCCCCGATCAAGTAACCCTTTTAGTTGGGTTATCCATTACTCGTTTGCCATTTGAATATTTTGAAGTTGCCGCACCTTACCTACCGTTATTCTACATCATTTGAATTAGTAAGCCCTCATAATTCCTAAAGCAGTTCCATTACCTATAATTTCGACGTTATTCAATACCAAAAACACCATTTGTCATCTTAATATTCACGAGATATGATCTACATTCTATAGCCTCGTAACATATACAATCAATATACTGTTCTACTCTCAAACTAATTGCCAACATTTCATTGTTGCAAAACATTTAATATTTACCTTTCACGCCTCTAATATCCGTTTATCTTTGATGCAATGTCATTAAAGTGCTAACAACTGGTTTGGCGTGTTTGGTCATGATTTTGATATGAGCTGATAGTTCGTAACGTAATCTTATAATTAAGTTTGTAAAACGACAGGTTTAATATATAAATATACGATTGATAGTGATTAATGTAATCCAAAATCTTAAGATTCGAGATAATGTTTTTTATAAAAATATTTGCTGACATCCCAAATTAATCATAATACCTACGTTTAATATACAATCACAAATTTAGAATTTTTTTTAAGAAACCCTCAATGAAAAATGGTTAAGACAAACAATTTTAGTAACCCCATTCCATTTTGCGGTCGTTAGGAAAAAAAACGGATAATTAAAAAGTAATACAACTTGATGGAAGCCTCAATCAACTAATGCGTTACCGACATCTACGGCTGGACTAAATGACGTAACACTATCAAATAACCCTTTAATCCAATAAGAACCGATTAATAAGGTGTGGTATAATGATGGCGTGCGTACGTAACTGTTTTTAACAAAACGGTAACAAGCGATAAGCTACTAACGAAATTATTTGTAGCACGGAATGATACCAAAAACTCAAATGTTGATTGTATCATTTGTGAGTGGCAGAGTGTACCCTTTGTTATTACTGCTGTTTTAAGAATCCATAAGTGGAGTAGTCCACCAGGAAATTTATCCAAATCGATTTTAAGAGTAGGATTTTTAGAGTGCCCGACTACTAACTTTTACGCCTATCTTTTTTTTTAAATTTGCCACCGCTACTTACTGTAGAAGGATCAGTCATGTATTAATACCATTATGAATACAAAGGGAGAAAAAGACAAAAGAAGATAATTTGGAATTAGTAAAATCAAATGACTTGAAGTTAGCGTAACATTCCATCAATTACTCATATAACGAGTTGATATTTTTGGAAAAAATAACTACACACTGACTTTTTATTCAATTTCGTTATCCACAGGGATAGCATGTAAATGAGCATGACGTTTGGTCTAATACGCGCACTGTGTAAAAATTATATTAAATTTGATATACCTACAAGTAAGTATAAAATTAATTATGTGTTGACAGCAAAAATGACTTTGAATTTGAATATAGGTCAAAAATAAAATAGTAATACTAACCGAGCATTTTAACTGATGATAATATAAATTATAATGACTAGGGTCATTTATCTATATTGATATCTATCAACTTTGATAAATTATTTGGTAATAATCGATGACATTGCCGGGATGGAATTCTAAACAGCAGCGGTTCCTAAACATGCAGCTTAATCTGAAAACTTTTGTAACTTTTCACTTTGTTCTATTCGGGGATTGAAGGAATTGTTTATGCTGAGAAAATACAAATACATATTGAAGCCTCACATGGAGTTTTAATATGCGAGGCATATTGGCAATTGTACAATAACTTTAGATTCTAAATTTCCTATCAAATTTAGATTGGATATTAATTGTGCGGAGTTATCAAAAAGTAATGTTTATAATGACTATGACGTCATTTATTAGGACCAATAGTCAGTGAGATGGTTGTATAGGATCGTTCGAATGCTTCAGACACGACTTCGTGGCTTAGCAGCCGCCTCTGACGACACAATTCAGATGAAATGGTAATAATAATATTAGGTCGTAATATTATTTTTACGCCACCACATGGAGATTTCCAAAATTTCATAAATCCGTGTGGACAATATTTTAATCGTCCAGTTCTGTTGCCTTTTGTAATGAAATATCCACGGATTAATGCATTTCAAACAACGTGTTACTATGCGACAGTTTTTAAAATAATCCTCTTTACACATTTTGTTTTATAAATCCAACGGGATTAGGGCGGTTTACTATGACGTGACATTTGCATATACACATGGAAGTATGATATAAATTATAAATAGCAGGAATAACAAGTGAAGACAATTTTTAGTGTTCTTTTTTCTGGATAATGTCATGTTTCTCACCTTAAAAAACCTTACTGAGAAATTTAATCGACTTTGTTACTCACAATTTGGAAAAAAATATTAATTGAAATGTTGATGAATATTCTGTGTTGAGTAAAAAATCACACATAACATTAACCATAAATTAACTGTCTGCCGAGCAGTATTTCTGTATATAGAGTTGGAAAATCTTAGCTGATAAACTTGCACGCCTGCCAAAATACGACCACTATATTGTTCAATATGAGGCAAGTTTGTGATGTATTTAGAAGAAACCTACTAGACATTCAATTTTACCAATTTTGATTCGAAAAAGTTAGCATAGCACAGGAAGTTTCATGAAAATCCAATAAAAGCTTAGTATAAGCTAAGCTTTTAGTATTGATATTATTAACGGTAACTGTGAGAATTTAATTTACTGTTAAGCTGTCATGGACAAGCGGATAGCAGAGTTTTAATAATAGGACTGTGTTTTTACCCGTACCCTGTACGGAACCTTAAAAAGTAACAAAATAATTGAAATGTATTAACTGTTAAATTCAAATAGTATCCTCCCCGCAATATATTTTTCCTAAATTATCAAATTCTTAATAATCAATTCATGAGTAAATATAATTCTTTAATTAAAACATAATTACTAGTAATAATATCGAAAACAATACTACTTTGCTAAAACAATTGTATAACATACTACTACATACGTATTCATATATTATGATCCATTTATTTTTAAATTACATGAAATCCCAATGAAATAATGCTTCAAAGATTCTGGCAAAGCTTTCAATGAATATAATTTTCACCATTTAATGAATCTGTAAATTGCTCTCATTACATTTGATAATAACCTATTAAAGCCCAAAATTCTGTGCTTGCCCTTTGTATTTGAGTACGTGCTGTGCTTACCATTTTACAGAACTTCAAGTCTTTTATTAGTACCCACATTATTATTTTATACCTAGCCTAAAAAAAATATAATTCAATGAAGAAATAATATTTTGATATTTTCTAAACAGTACTAAAACACGAATCACAGTTTGTAATGATTGATGATTCAGATGATTCAATGATTGCTCACTTTTGACACGTCAGCAATCACTAATTGTACCATTCCGGGCCCTGTTAGCATTTCTGAAATGTACGTAGTTCTCATGAAAATCTTCAAGCTATAATACTTAATATCTTGGACGTCGACTTATAGTAGGTACAATATGTGTATAGAACGGTAGTCTATTTATAAGAGCTGACTGGGTTCGATATTATGACAGCAGATGTCAAGCAGTCGAGAGTGTGAAAGTACGTGCTGCGTATAAATGTCTGTATTTGGTACGAGTGGTAGAGAGTTTTGCTTGGAAAATGTAGTGAAATAATGTTAATGAATACGATGTAAGTATTGGTAAACTCGTATAGTTTTATGTAGTAGTATAAGTTTTTGATTATTCAAAATTGTTAACATTACTATGACAATTATCGTAACATTTATGGATTCAAGAGTGGTTACTTATGGAACCAAAGTAACTAGGAGCATAAGAGTTAACTATAATTTCTTTCAAGGAAAACTACTATTGTAATTATGCATAGCGTTATCATTACTCAAAATTGTAATTCAGTTTTTTTAAGGACAATCTACTCATCTCCACTCAGATCCATGGTAAGCTTAGCTTAAATAGCTTGTGTTATGGATTCCAGAAGGCGGATAAAATACTTGAATACATTTTTTTTTGTAAATTTATACATACTATAAGGACATAGGAACATCCACACTAGTGCGAATACGTCTAAAATTATTTGTAAATATTCAAGTTTTTCGATTCAAAACATGAAACTTTATAGGTAAATATTTTCATATCTATAGCAAAATAAATTATACTTTGAACAGGTAAGGTATACTTTCGTTTTGTAGTAGGAACATTTGAGCTAATTTGGCATTAAAGGTAGAATATTAATGCGCCCAATGAAAATAATTGCTTACTAGTAATGCAACGTATTATTAACGGTTGTATGTGTGTTTAGTTAATACAAGTCTTTGAAGTTAGTTGTAGTTTGGTGAGTGCGGCGAAGAGAAGAAACACAACTTTACACTTAGGCTTAGTTGCTCCACCTACCTGTTAAAGTTAAGGTTTCCGTCCAATTTAACAGTAACATTGATTCTAATGGTTTGGCTAAAATGTGTTCCACCAGAGTATTTAGTAGCTCGGTTAAAGTTATCTTTCTGATAGAATTTGACGTTTGAGCGTGGCCGGTTACAGTTAGCTTCAAGCTATTACTTCTTTTTTAACAATTGTCAAATGATGCAAGCTGGTTTATACCTGACCGGTGCTTTAACTGTAACGGTGTTAATGTTAAAGTAAGATCGTGCAACCCAGGCTTAAACCAGGTTATATTGTTACATGATAAAAATAGTTATTATCTATTTTAAGTAGTTAGCTGCCATTGTTGTATGTAATGCCATGTTACTTGTTTTATTAGTTGTATAAATAAGGCATTTCTGGTGTAATTCGCGGTGTCAGCAAATTCGCATATATATAGTCCGTTTCGTAGTGAGACTGTACAATGTGAGTGTTAAGCGACATTGATTCCGCTACTGAATCTGTCGTATCACATTTCTACTATTTATTCCTGCTCTGTGGATATAACACCAGCAAAATCAGTAACGTGTTCACAACTACTCATTCATTGAGCCGTGCTACGGGCGCTGGAAGTCATATAAACTATTTTCGAATTGGTGAAGTCAGAGTTTACGTCAATTTGACAAGCAAACCTCATTTTGAAGTGTTAGAAAACATTGTAAAGAGGTTTGTTATAGCCCGAGAGCCCACGACCAAAACCATGTCTCATAGCAATACGGCAAAAACCCTATAAAATCGTTAGATTGTATGATTCTGAACCCGACTAGGTGTGTAGTAACGGTCGAAAGTGTAGCAACTGCGTGGGAGGCCATTTCTGCTGTGTCAAAAAAAAAAGACAGTCGGTATTATAGCAATACGTCTGATAGTGAAAATGTACATAGATTTTATAATTGTATTACGAAAAAGTTTGTTTTCAGACATTTTGCGCGTAGCATATAGCCTGAGCGCATTTTTGAAAATGTCAACAAATTTAGCCGACCTGTATCATAGCAATACGGATAATTTTTTTTTTCAACTTTTCGTATTGCTGCCATGATTACCAAAAACCTGTTTTCAGACACTTTAAGTGTAGCAATACTCCCAAAAACGAAAATAACGTTTAACGTTTCGACGACGATTCCGAATCCGACAGCGATTGAATACGAGAATATTTTGTAACTTTGAATAAACCGTTTTTTTTAACTTCATCCCAGTTTCCTTTTGTGCGATTTATTTCAGTCCTTCAACTTCAATGTTACGGATTCGGGTAAATTCTTTGTTAATTATCATCTAATAAATTCAGGGTCGCAACGTATTCATTGGTTTGTAACAGAAAATTCAAGATGCCTCAATACGATTTTTAAATGATATATGAGTATCGCAAAGTTGTCTGATAGAGAAGGTGCTACACTTAATTTGTCTGATATAAATTTTTTGCACATGTGGACAACTTATTTTATCATGTCCAACAATTTTCAGACATATTGCTATGATACCGATCGGTAAAATTTGTTAACATATTCAAAACGGTCTACAAATTTATTGCGTTCACATTTCCGTCTGAAAATTGTTTTGTTCGCATCAAATAAACAAAATTTACTAATAAAAAAGATTTTCAGACGTATTGCTATGAGACATTTTTTTTGTCTCATTTTTAATTTTTTTAAGTGATTTTACGGGTTTGCGCTACACCACTAACGTCTGAAAAATATGTTTCCGGTTTCTCAGAACTATCATTCAACTACAGTCTGCAAATCAGACATATTGCTATGATGCAGTTCGGTAAAATTCTTTGACAATTTTGAAAATTCGGTCAGATCAAACGCTACGCGGAAAATGTCTGATATTGGTATTTTCGAGTTCAGAATAATCGTATCTATCGATTTGATGCGGTTTTGGCCGTATTGCTATGAGACAAAAATTTTGGTCGTGGGCTCTCGTACTATTAGTAATTCCCGACGTAAAAGTCTGACGTAACAAAAGAAACACGAACATGTGTGTTTCTTTTGTTCAGTTTCTCAGTACGAACTCGTAATTTTCACGTTATATCTCACCAAGGAACAGGTCAATAAACTATACACACATAATTTATCTAGAAAACCTTCAATTTTTTTAATACATACATATTATTATATATGCGCACGGTAGACAGAGCTGTATTAAACAACCACATTACGTCAACTATGATTTTCGGTCCCACGCAATAGGGGGCGAGCATATTGCCGCCAATCTGGCACTTTGTAAGAAATTGGGCATGCCAAAAATAAATTCCTTACTGAAAATGTTGCAGCAAAATAAATTTGGATGACAATTTTTTTGACCTGTTTCTTTGCTATGCCGTGTAAATCGGAAGGAAATTAATTACGTGCTTAGCCCCATAAGCACTACCAATTAATGTCTTGGAGAGTAAGTATCAGATGATTTTTTTAATTTGTGAATAAATAAATAAGTTTTCTAGGACAATCTACACAACACCACCTAGACCCATGGTAAACATAGATTAACTAGCTTGTGTTTTTGGTTCTAGTATGCGGATAAACATATTTAGATTTATATTTGTATAAATGTGTAGAAGTTATGTTCACTATCCCACTCTACAGAGGTCGTTTCTTAGTAACACAGTTTCTTCGATCAAACTTAGTCTCACAAAATCTCTTTGTGATGTCAAATAGTTTAACTTAAGTCATAATACTGACTTGTTCAATAATATACTGATTGCATCTAAAGTCTACACTTTATAGTCCGAGGTCTACTCCCTTATGTTTACACGGTATATGGGATGGCTCTAACTAAATATATTCATGACTTATCAAAGTCATCACATCATAAGTTACACTTAACTCTGGTCCATCCAAGGGTTGCCTGGAAGATAATATAGCGATAAGGCCGCCCTTTGTACAACAATTGTGTAAAATATATTTATCGTGCATATTTTTTTTTATTTATGGCACGTCAATTCGACTTCACCTCGCATGATGTTAAGCTGAAGGCGAAGTCTCATGAAAGAGGGTCACCATTGCAAACACGTTCAGTGCTACAATGGTGGCGCTCAGTTTGACGGCCTCAACAGATGCTTTGCAATGCAAAAGACCCGGGACTGTAGGAAGAAGGAAACACGAGCGCTGGTGAAAATATGTAAAAAGTGTACAAATAAAGTAATATTCTATTCTATTCGAAAGGTAGCTGGAGCACACTGGATATAGTTCAGAGGAAACACAGTTTAAAGTCTGTTGATAGTTTCTGAGCATGTCTATAAATATGTATTGATCGCATTATGTCTAGTTAGAATGGATTTCACGCATTCCTCATCCCGTACAGTTTGCAAACAAAACATGCAAAATAAACAGCAAAACGGGGCAAACCGTTGAAATTGTCAATCTAGCGCGGTCGAGCAACTGTGACCTAAAACCAAACGGAAAATGTCAACAAAAGGTCGGGTTTACGAGCACCCACTAGAACGGTCTGTGGTGTGCTTAATTCGTAAACAATGATTCTTCAAGTTCTCAAGTTATACATCAAAATTATATTTTAAAGATTAACATCCACGAATTCAGAGGCATTTTAGGAAGAAACGAATTATTTTTCAAACACGAATTTCAACGTTTTATATAATAATGTTTACTAACGATAACCTATTGTCAACCTAGTTTATATAAATTTAGTAGATACTATCAAACAATCTCTTACACCCAAATAAAATTCAAATCTGAACTCGACAGATTTTGAATAATAAAGGCCATTCACTTTATATTTCTGTCAGTGAAGTCTATTTTTCCATCAGATGCAATTAAGTTATATTTACGTGTAATTTAAAGAAACATTATTAACTTAAAGTACCTATATGACATAGACCTAAACTATAAACAAGATAGAGACATGGTATTGTCGACAAATCGTGTGACGTGGCTGCAAAACATAAGACGCGGTTTCGATTTCCACTAATTGCAAATATCTGCATGCATGCTTATGGCAATTCGCACTATTCTCGTCGTGCTTCGGAGAGCTTGTTAAGCTGTCAGTCCTTGTCCTAGTTGTCATAAAAACATCTATGGCAGTCGTTACGGTAGTTGGAGCCCTAAAAAGTCCACCAACTGTTCTAACTGCAGTATGTGGGGTACGGAATATGCTGACTGACGAATAGGAAATGAGACATGTTGTAAGCGGGAACTGGCTGTCACTCTCTGCCCGCCTTATGGTCCGGTAATATACATATGGCCTAACAAACTTAGTGTTCAATTTGCAAGCAATTTAATGCTTTTTGGTACAGTTTTACTCTTACATACAAACTCTATGAACAAGAAGAGGTTGTTAACCTATAAACTAGATAATTCTGAACCGTTTAGCGACTATCTCTTCAAAACTTGGCCGGGAACTAAATACAATTTAGCTAACAAGAGTTGTGTCGTACGAAATGTTAACTATGTCGGAAAATTTGGCACAGTGGTTAGAGCATTCCTCCTGTAAGAGAAAGTTCGGGTTCGTGGAGGTTGAGAAAGAAAAGAAAGTTCGTGTCTGTCGTCCTTTCAAATGATGATTTGAAACAGTTATCAAACTAATTACTTGAAAAATTCATTACATGTCTTGGACATGATAATATTTTAAATTGCTCTTTTCATTTAGATGAACTGTATGTGTGTCTTGCTGTGTCATTATTGTCATTTGTTATGAAGCACTCTAAGAGGTAATATAAATCTGTCATGCTTATCTCATCAGAATTATCCATTGGGGTATTGTCCCTGCCCGCGTTCCTACCATACTGGATTCTGTTGCCTAAGAGAATTCAAGCTTAGTACAATAAAAAAACAAAGATGTTTCGATTGTTCTTGAATTTATTTTTGCAACAGCTGGAAATAGCTGGGAAAAATGGCTGTAAATAAAACTGAATTCATGAAATATTACACCTATAATCTTTTTTGGTGTTCGTGTTACCGAGTTTGAACAAACGTCAATTACTGACAAAGTGCACAGTATCCACCAGTACCCACCCATCGGCAAACGTCATTTGTCTCTATTTATCCATGTCAATATCAGTATCGACAGCATTAATTTATTACTTCGAGGGACAAAGTGTGTGAGTGAAACACAATTATCTTCACACAAAACTTAGGTGTGAAAAAGTGACAGAGAATAACATTTTTTTATAAACCTATCAAAATGTCAGAAATAGCCAGCTGTCATAAAAGTGCATATTAAATGAAGCAGTTACAGACCTGGAGCTTCTATGGATAAGTTTTAAAATTGCAATCAAGCTTGTCGCTCAGTTGAAGGAGTTAACATTTTCTACATTATTCCAATGAAGTTAAAAATTCTTATCAACGCTTACGTAAATTCGTTCCGTAGAATTTTATTTTACTGTGAAATATGTATCTCCTGCTTTGCATGATAATTATGACAGCCATGTTGCCTGGATGTATAAATTTCTGAATTGGAGGTTGGAGTTCGATTTTCGGAATGAGCAAAGTACGATATGTTATAATAGTCCTGGACGTAAGAAATTTATTTTAATTTTGACTTTCAGTTTTACGTCGAAAAGTTATGTAATCATCAACTTTGCTTATGAAAGAGTTTTAATTGATTCAGGAGATCAATAGTAACGTTTTATTTGGTAGGGTAATAACACGAGCAATGATAAAACCTAGTGTAAGTTTAAACTATAGAATGAAAGAAAAAAGGAAAACAAGAAAGAAAGGAAGAAAGGTAGATTGGATTTAAGAAAAAAAGGAAGTAGGTATTTTATTTTAGTTCAAGTAAGTTATTTTTCTTTCTTTTCCACTAGACCACCTTGCAACCAAATAATTGTTTTTTTTATTTCTCTCGATATAGAAACAATTAGAATACAACTGCGTCTTATTATTGAAGTAAAGTTATAAAATTAGATTAAGCTTGTATCCTGATGCTCAATTTACAGTCCAGCATTTTCCCGTACATTTCTGTCATAAATTAGTGACTTCTCCGAAATTTTCAAAGCGAAATGTCGCTATAAAGTCTTAGATCTTTAATTAGATCCTGAAACAAACCTTCAGTAAAGCTCGGTAGCTCAATAGATTCGTAAATTGGTAGTTTAATAGACTGGTAAGTTCCTGTCTAGGGATAAATAATATCCGCTGACCATTACGTGTGATATATTCTGTGCAAAATCTTCTATATGCCAAGGGCTGCTGAGACGAGGTCTCGGGTTCGATCCCAGGCACACACCAATGACTTTTTGTTACTTTTCGAAGTTATATGTCGCAGGTTTACAAGTGCTCGGTTAGTGGCAATAGGCTCGCCACCTATAACATTGGGACCTAAACGTAAACTGGCGAAATGTGGGTGCTTAGCACCTTGGCCTACCCCTTCGGGGATAAAGGCATGAGTTTATGTTATGTTATGCTAAACATAAACTGGTGAAATGTGGGTGCTAGCACCTCTGCCTACCCCTTTGGAGATATGGGCGTGATTTTATGTTATGTTATATGCCAAGGATACAGTTGTAGAGTTATTTTAATACATGTCATTGATTTTCATAAAATACTATCAGTAGAAAATATCAAATTTTAAATACTTAGGTACAATGTGATGACGCATATACCTACTTTTGACATCATTATGTGGCGTAAGACTATTGTTGTGGGTGACACATGATACGTTACCGCGTGTATGTTTCATTCCTATGAACAGGCTGGACTGGTTGTAACATGTCCTAACCCTACAACACTGTAAGGTGCAAAAAGTGATAATGTTACTGGGACAGAATAGATATATAAATAACGCTTTATTGTAAATAAAAAAAATACTGTGAAGAGAAAGCATTATAGGTACACTTAAATAATTGTATGTACATACAATGGGCGGTCTTACGCTGGATACGATCTCTTCCAGGCAACTTGATTAAGGCGTCGTTGCTGGTAATTAAATAATATTATGTTTCCTTGTTAATATTGCGTAAAGAATAGAAAAGAATTGACGATTTACAAAAAAGTAATAATATCATTTTTCAAATATATGTGAATAGGGACTTAAATGATAATAGAAATCGGGTGCCTATAATGAAGATAAATAGTTAAATATTTACATTATATAAATTAACCAATTAATTGGTCAAGCTTTCGTTTATACCGATTTCAATTATCACGAAAATGCAAAGAGATATAGTTCTACTGGCTCAAACATTATATCTGATCAATTTGGATTGATTTAAACCAATAATCAGAAAACTATTCAACTGCACACCTAGAATATACACACAATCTTGTTAATTAGTTAGACAGAAGTAGGACTTATACGTCATTGTATGATTTCAGATTGACATAGTCATTTTTATTACTAGGTATTATACTATATTTACCATGATTGTTGGTTGGTGAGTTGAACCGAAAAAAGCGGCTTGATAGCGGTGACGACTAGTTAGCCGTTAGACGACTAGTAAGCTAGTTCTTACTGGGCCAATAAAATTGTAGTGAATTATTATTATTATCCTAAAAGATATAATAGTATTTGACCTAAAAAATGATGCTAATTTAATCGGAGGTTAATCAATATAACATGCACTTATGTAACTGTGAACTAACAGTAATAACACCAGAACAAAATCACTACTAAATTACGAGAAATTATTGATGCCTTGCGTCAGATCAATTTAATAATGCAAGAACAAGTTGCGGAATAGTATCTTATTCAATATTCCTAGAAAGCAAAGTGCTAAAAATCCTTGAAGATGTGCCAAGGTGCGAAGTATTTTATTAGCGGTTTTGTTATATTAAAATCAGTCCAAATTAAAGATTTATTTTATCAACAAACTCCGACGAGCTTTGTTTTCTTTCTTTAGTTCATTCATTGTTATTTAATGAATCATGGGTTACTATACTACAACTATCTTATGCGCATACATTTTTGTATTATAATTTATATAGTTAACCATAACGAAATTGTCTTATTGAAGTCGAAACCGAATTGTTTAGGAGAACATCAATAATGGTGGTGTTCAGCAACTTAACTTAAACCTCCAGATAATAATGGCAAATATTCTTAGACAGTGACAGCTTCTGCAGCAAACCTAATATTATAAATCATTGCGCTATCAGGGAAGTCAGCCCGGATGTACATCATTTTACCAAGATACTATACCATATTAGGCCAAGCGTTTGTATTCAAATGGATTTTGAATTAACAAATTATTACCTACATATTGCATTGGCCTGTCTGTAATGATAGTGTAAAGTGTGTAATTAAATAAATAAATAAAAATAATAAAAATAAATATAACTAATGAATGTGAATATCATCTAAACAAAACTTGTTTATTTACCTCTTTAGTAAACCCTAGCTCTTACGACATTTAATATACACAAATCTGTGAGCAAATGTTCAACCAATTACGTGGTTTTCGCTTGATTGATGGGCAGGCAGACGTAGAAATAGTTCCAGTTATACGTAATAGGATTATGTTGGCAAATGTAAGCTCTTGCATTAGAACGACAGGACAAGTTGCATTGTATGCTGCCTAGTGAAGGCGGGGACAACTTCTTTATATGGCACGTTGCTTCAAATTGCTTTGAATTAAACCTGCGATATTTCGTAATGATTGATTCAATGTTTTGAATAAATCATGTTGTATCATTAACATATTGTTTATATCGATAAGATATTTGTTACGAGGTGATAACCGCGGCTTCGACCGCGTGAAATTTGATCTTGATCCTGTATCCTGTGGGAACCTATTTGTGGGATAAAAAGATTCTAGATTCTAATCTATATTTGTGCATAATTTAAGTCACATTCGTTTAGCTTTTAGAGCGTGATTGAATAACTAACATTTAAACGAAGATGTTTCACGTTAGATGAACTTTGAAGTTTATAATATTAGTACGATTAGTAAGAAGTGGGATAGTAGGATTACATAGGTACATATTACTACCCAAACATTTGTTTGTATGTTATCTAAAAAATCAAAATTAGAATCAAAAATCATTTATTATGTAGGTATAGACCAGTAAACGGCACTTACAAAACGTCAAGCTTTTCTCTTCCTCACGCTATGAATTTATCTTGAAGCCTTCCGTTTTACAGATGGACAGACAGGAAGCATTTAAGTGGATAAGATAATAACCACTTAAACGGATCCAGTCTAGTTTCACAAGAGTCAGGCATATTTACGCAACTGTTTCAACAACTAATACTTTTGGCAGTAACATTATTTGAGGCTAATTAGCCGTATACCTATCGCTCCTGTTTCGCGAATGCTTACCTACAAGCGACTACTCGCTACTGGCTTTTGTGTGGCTGATAAATATTATAGTTAGGAACTTCAGAGACTTGCCAGTGCTATACTGATAATGCAGCTAAAAGGCTTGCTCATTTTGCAATCTATATTACGCATATCTACCTTACTGATAGTCTAGTGATCTAATACATATGTAACATCGTTTTACAATTCAACCGGACAGATTATTTTGAATTGTATTAACCTGACAGAACATCTTTTAAAATAAATGCTTGGGACTCAAGAGCCCTCCGTCCTAAATAATTTAATCTTTTTGCTCGATTTTCGAGGAAGTACACTGATTGGGCGTTGGCTTGTTGATACAAATCATTTTTGAATAATATCCTAGAGGACTTCTGCGCGATTTTATCGAGTTTAAAAAGTATCTTCCTCACAGTCACTAAAATAACCGTTCTGTTGCCAAATTACGGCTTATCTTTAGTAATCTGGAACTCAATAGCATTTAAGTCTTTCGCCGAAATAAATCAGAAACGGACATAGTCGCACCCCGCCCCTATCCGTTCCGCCACTGGGTCTTTCGCTAAATACACTCTTTGTATTACAACTTACAGTTACTCGTCATTAACTTAGATGCTTTCATGTTATGAACTTAAATAAACTTCATAGTCAGTTACTAATTGGTAAATAAATTATAATGTTCAAATGTCTAACGTAATGGATTGATTGGAACTGTTCAACGTAAATGTTCACAAATATTAATTGGCTATCAATTACTCAATACGCAATTTGGTCTCCAATGTGTATATAGATATATTTGAAAGTAGTTTTGTTAATTGTAAATGATATTAATGTAACCAATTCCACATATTCCTTGACTGACCTTCGCCGCCAAGTATTCCAGAATTATTTTAACTAGGACACGTCAATTTGACTTAATCTCGCCTGATGATGATTTGAAGGCAAAGTCTCAGGAAAGAGCTACAAACGCGTAGTGTTACAAAGGAAATACTGCCAAGTACACAACATCTCTAGGCATCTGCTGACTGAGCCTACTCAATATTTTAATACACATAATAATATGGATGTGGAAAGGGAATATACATAACTAGTTGTTGAAACGATGCAACAAGGTACTACGCGAGTGCCACGCCTTAGGTAGACATCGAATGTATCTTTTCGGGAAGGGCTACCCGAAACCAGAGGATTACATGCACCTACAATTAAGAGAAATAGTCACCCTATTTTTTTAAAAAAGACATCTCCCGCAAAAGCTACCAAACCCTGTATCGCGGGGGACTATACAAACATACAAGTAATGGACACAAAGTACACATTCAGAACTACTATTTGTGGATCATACAATTTTTATCCAGTTGGGTATCGAACCCATAAACTCGCACACAGCCGGCGCATACTACGCCCACTGGGTCTCAGAAGTAGCCAAATAATTGAAAACGCTATTCCTTTTCACACGTAGGGGCCAGGTTGGAGTCAGCATAAAGGATCCAACAGGGTCGAAAGGTCCGCGATAGCTCCAGAGCACGCACCCCAAAACAAGATAGGATAAAAAAAGAGATGTGTTGATCTAACATAATATGACTTTGCACATATTCTATCGATTACGGCGTCCCAATATTACAACACACTAAAAACAAAGAATGTGAACACAAAGAGGGATAATGCGCAGCAATATCCACGCTCAAACGAACGCTCCGCCAACCGGGAAGTACCTCTGATTTACTGAAGATCAAAGCTAACATAACCATGCTATCTTTCTATTGCAAATAGCGCAAGTTTCAAAAATGACGTCACACTCGCAATTATCGAGTAAACATCGATCTAATCGCTCATCTGATTTGTTTTTTATTTTATTTAGAACACGTTACACGATGGTAAGCTTAAAGCAAAGTCTCAGGAAAGAGGGTCACCATTACAAACACGTAGAGTGTTACAATGGTGGCGCTCAGCTTGACGGCCTCATCAGATGCTTTTTCACCCGCTTAAAGACCCGGGACTGTAGAAAGAAAGAAAGATCATAGTTAAGTTTAGCGCAATCGACTTTCTGAATTCATGAAAACCAAATCTAGAGTAACTTCTATAGTCGGCGGTACAAGTGGATGTTTTAATATTACACATAATTGAACTCGAAGGTACGTAAACATGTTTGACGGCTTCTGTGGCGTAGCGGTAGCCAACGTGACTGATACGTAGGAAGCGTGGGTTCGATTCCAACTCAGTGCTAATGAATGTCTATTTACATGGGTTTATTCGTGCCTCGGAGAGCGCAATAATCAGTCCGTATACAAACATCTATGACAGTCGTTACGAAGTCAGCGACTGGTGTTAGACACTGGTCTAACACCAGTCACTGACAGATATCGAACTGCCTACGATGAAGCAGTCTTCATCGTAGGCAGTACTTCGATATCCCTATACCTAAAGGTCATGCCAAATGCATCACACAATATATCGAAGATCAGGCCCGTCCCAGTTAGACTGGAAAAATCCCGGACTTCAAAGTGGCAACTTCAGATGCAACTTTAACTAACAGAAGTATGATGTAAGTAGACAGGTTCTAATGTTTGTTTGGCCATAGTAATTGGCTCGATGTTCTGTAGTAATTACAAGACCAATTAACTGTTGTAAAGATCTTTGTGCATTTGGTGTTTCATGAATAAATGCTTTCTTTCGTTCTTTCTTTCTTAATTATTGCCTAACTGTATATTTGTGTTTGGTAGAGTATAGTAAAAGAAGCTTTGCAATACTACTTGATAACTGACAGGTTATTAAACGTTTATAATATAAATAGCTGACCCGCGCAACTTTGTCTGTGTCACCCTGTTTTTGCAACATTTTTCACTTTTGCTCCGCACCAGTTCGTCTATTAAAAAACCGCATCTAAATCCGTTGCGTAGTTTCAAAGATTTAAGCATACAAAGGGACCTAGGGATATATTGAGAGAGAACGCGACTTTGTTTTATACTATGTAGTAATAAATGTAGTGATGTAGTTATAAAGATTGCCAGCGTGGAACAGCTTTTTCGCTTGGCGCAAGACCGAGCAAAATTCGCTGAGCTAACGGCCAACCTCCAGTAGTGACCTCTCCACTACTGGAGGTTGGCCGTTAGCTCACAAAAAGGAGGGGTGATATGAATTCATTATCATTCGAAATGTTTGCCTCTAAGGGCACGTGAACCACACAGTCACACTACAAGTACCAGACGAAAATTTCCACGCGACTGATAGACTGTTATTATAGACTTCCCATTATCATCAACACGTTGGTAAAACAAAACTACAAACACAGTCGATTAGTGATACATCAGAGTTATCTGATAACGCGGTATCGCTTAGTTATCACTTATCTATATGACGTCATCATAGTAACATCACATAGCCATGAACGTACACCACTTTATATTTAGATACTTACTATAGCGATTTTTATGAGGCCCCGGCCGCTTAGTTGAGTTTCAATGAGGCTTACACTAATATTTTAGTGAACTAGATCATTATTTATCCGTTTAGAATTGCGATGCGAGCTTGAAAACACTGATCGCTTCAATTGTTGTACCTATTTAATGGTATGGAAAAAATGTATATTTGAAACATAAACATAGCATGAACTGATGCCTATATTCCCGTAGGGGTAAGCAGAGTGCTAGCACCCGCATTTCGCCAGTTTATGTTTAGGTCCTAATGTAATAGGTGGCGAGCTTATTGCCATTAACCGGGCAGTTATAAACCTGCAATAAATACACACACAACTTTAAGAAGCATCGAAAAGTCATCGGTATGTGCCATGGTGAAACCAGGGATTGAACACGAGACCTCGTCTCAGCAGTCCATTAGGTACTCATACCACCAGGCTACCGCGGTCTATACTTGAAAATAATTCGTTTTTTATCTTTATTTTTTATGTTACCTACGCAAGCGATATACAATCACACAGACCACCTGAAGGAAAGTGGTCACGGTGGCCTATAGAAGTTTTCAGCACCAGAGATGACCCTGCAGAAACCTTCTAATTAATGTCCATCGTGATATTTTCAGTTGCAGAATGAACTCCTGCTGAAAATATATTTTCACTTGATTGCACTCCTGAAAATGCCTCGTGCAGAGGCGCAACACGTGTAAAGGTTTGTTTTTCCCACTTGCGGAATATTGCACATACGGTAAGAAGTCTTTTTACTTACTTTCGGGGTTGCGGTTTGGTATACCCTTTCTATGACAATATTGTTTTCGTTGGAATTGATAGACCGTGGGTAAGCCGTGGGTTCCTCTCCTTCCCCTAATATATATTTTCTGGATGGATCTGAGAATTTTTAACGAAAACACTGGTATTCTTTCGTTTTCCATAAATTCATTTGCACTAATTTCGTTTGCCATAATCATCCCCGGTCATAATATTTACTTGCACTATTATCATTTATACTAATAACGTTTGACATAACAACTCAACAGTCATAACGTTTATTTGCCATAAAATCACTTTCTATAACAACATATTTCATAATAATTAGTTTCCATAAGTAAAACATCTCATAATCGACTCTTGACATAATCAAAATTTGATATAGGTAATTATGAAAATAATACATAATATTGTTAGGTCAAAATTAATTATCGTTAAACCCCGACTCAGTGCAATCCGACTCGGATAGGTTAGGTTAGAAGACTATCTTAGTCTTCGTGGTTTTAATTATTATGACACTTGATC
The DNA here is from genome assembly GCA_963691645.1 of Pelosia muscerda. Classification (NCBI taxonomy): domain Eukaryota; kingdom Metazoa; phylum Arthropoda; class Insecta; order Lepidoptera; family Erebidae; genus Pelosia; species Pelosia muscerda. The sequence continues at coordinate 16,848,107 of OY829100.1, forward strand.
GATTATGACCAATGAAATTAGTGAAAGTGATTTTATGTCATTTCACGATTATGGCAACTGAAACGTTATTTCTAATGAAATTATGGCAACTACCAGTATGGCATATAAAATTATGGCATTTAAAATTATGGCAAACATTAGTAAACCGAAAACACTACGCCCGGTTTTTGGGGAAGTAAAAAATAAACCCAGTAACTTTTACATTTCATCGTATCTAAAATATTTTGTTTGACAGTGCCTTTCAATTTAAGCTTGTGCCTCTTCAGGTACAGTGGGCGAGATGGGGCACCAATTATAATGTCACACCTGACTTGCTACGTATTTCAGAAATGTAATGTAGCCATATTTAGCCTGACATTGACATGGTAACTCACAAAGTAAAATCGAGCCATCAAATGATGTACTTAATCAATACACGGCACATTACAAAAGAAACAAATTTAATTAAGAATTTAGAGGTGTACATAAATACCCGGGTCCTTTAAGCGGGGCGTGAAAAAGCATCTGATGAGGCTGTCAAGCTAAGCGCCACCATTGCAGCACTGAACGTGTTTGCAATGGTGACCATCTTTCATGAGACTTTGCCTTCAGCTTAACATCAGGCGAGGTGAAGTCAAATTGACGTGCCATAGATAAAAACAAAAACATAAGTGAAATTGGACAGAGTCTACTCGCGTACTTACGAGTTTCACTTCTCGCACTGGTTGCTGCATAAATCTAATGACTTATTATTATACTAGCTGTTGCCCGCGGCTCCATCCGCGTGGATGTCGATTAACGCGTTGTACCATTCTACTCGATTCTCTACTTGCCTCTCTATGCTTCTACTTCTCCTTGCTGTCATGACAATCCACGCGGGCGGAGCCGTAGGCAGCAGTTAACTTTTAAATAACTAAAGGACTTCAAAATCTTTATGAAGACAAATGATAATAAAAAGAGTTTTCAAATTTGTTTAATTGTTTAAAAATTGAAACAGTCTGTCAAATTTTATTTTCGTTCATACAATCTTAAAAAATCTCCTTGTCCCAAAAAGATTAAGGAGATAATTACCTTAATAAGTAGGTCACATCATAAGATTAAAGGCATTGTCATCATTCTAATCCTCCATAACATGTACGACATCTCAGTTGACAAAAGACTCGTACCTATACGCGCAGCGCTTCTTCTTTGAACATTATTTCCTTTTGATTAGATTTACGAGTAATATTGCAATTGTAAGAATGCAATATAACATTAATATATTTTTAGCAATAATAGGTATTAATATTATTTATAACTTTTTTTTATGCTTAGGTCATCACATTGACTGATTCACGCCTGATGGTAAGCAGAGGCACAGTACAGAACATGGTGGCCGCCGCGCCGTTACAGGCGCTATCCCTGCAACGGCGGTGGGTGGGGGGACCCTGACGGCCTTGACAGTTGTTTTTTCACACCCCGCTTGAAGGACCCGAGACTATAGGATGAAGGAAACGCGTGTGCTGGCAGAGCATTCTATATATTTTATTTACAATTTATGATGACGGTTACTTCGTTAGTTTGTTTATATTTATATATTCGGCTGGTCACTGCGTATCGGTAACCGATGCGTGAGACGACCTCCTGCGAGGTGGACGGACGACATAGTCAAATGGCAATAGGCTCGACATTTCACATTGTGACTTAAATATAAACTGGCGAAATGTGGGTGCTAGCGCCTCTGCCTACCCCTTCGGGGATATAGGCGTGAGTTTATGTTACGATTTTTTTTAACTTAATTAATAATATAGATTAATTAATTATAGGCTTATATTATACAACTCAATGTATAACTAAATTTAATATACGTATTATTTATTTAAATACAGAATTTGATAACGAATGTAGTTAATGAAGTTATTACAATGATTGAGTGGAAATTGTAATTGGAAATTTGTGATCGCAGCAGCGTCTTCTATATCTTTCTAATCTATCACATCGTCTTTCAGCGTAATTAATTGAATTGTAATTTTCAATTCGATTTCAAACGTGTACTGGCGAACTCGACAGATGTTGTTTAATACATAAATTGGTTACTGCCCCACTTATCGGGTCCAATTATGAGTATAAACTTAACCAACCAACCTTTCTATTTATAGTAGAAAGGTTGGTTGGTTAGTATAGTAGAAACATTTCTACTAAAATATATCTCTGTCTATTATGTCTCTATCAATTATATATTTCTATTATAAAAACCTTTCTACTATACTTACTTCACTTTCTCTCTCTCTCTGCTATACTATACTGATGAGGCCGTCAAGTTGAGCGCCACCATTGTAACACTCTACATGTTTGTAATGGTGACCCACTTTCCTGAAGCCTTCAGCTTACCATCAGGTGAGGTGAAGTCAAATTACATTAGTCAAATATATCATGCACGCAAGTTTCCAATTTGAAAAAATGTATGCATTTTTTATACTATTAATACATCAGTTAACGTGACGCTTGCAACAGTCAGCGCCGCAGAATCGGATAAACCCAAACAAACACGATAAATTATCCTGTTGATTATTTTAGTTTAATATATTATATTACCACATTTACAATGACATAAGAACCAAGTTTGATCGAACGAATTTTCACAAGTGAAACCACCTATTCGGTCGTGTGCGAGGGATATGTTGCCCACTATCTCATCTCTGACAACCAAATACAAGTAGACTTTGTGCGTTTTAGTCGATTCAAGTCTGACATAACCACTCTTATCGGCTTCAATGGAGGTTCATACATAATATCATAATATATTTAGATTGGTATCTAATTTAATTTACAAGTTTACAATGAAATTATTTTTCACTAGTATAAAATTATATTGCAAAATCACGAATTTGACACTTCTGCAAATTGAGTGTAGACTAAAATTGTTAACGCATAATTCTATTAGGTACGCTTTGATGTTACAATTTTTACTTCTGAACTGATTCCTAATTTAAAAACTCAGTAAATCTGGAACGAATTACATTTGAACATACTTACTAAAAAAATTGAGTTTTCACTGTGTACTTTTTGTTTTCAAATGTAAACCATTCGCGATAATCAAGTGCTGTTGAATGATACTTATTTGATATTATTAACCATAAAATGGTCAACGTACCGTAACCAACTCTTCACAATATTACCAGAGGTGAAGAGGAATAGGAGTAGAAGAATGGAAATTGGAGGCTAGTGGAAATTATAATTGGAATTGTAAGAGGTAGGGATTTGTCTATCAATAAATTCAAAAATGTTATTAAAAAGAAGTTATGTATGTATACCTACTAAAAGCTTATTATAAAATCCGCGATCATTTAGATGATAAACAAGTCAGGAAATAAACTGTTTACTCAACTTGTTACTCAAGCAAATTACTGTATCTAGAATAAGTTAATGTTTGTGAGAGATGAGTTTCTTGCCGGAGTCTTCTCAGGCTCACTTTTCGAACCAGTAGACCATTTGCTCACTAATTTATAAAATATTGTTGATATTGACATTTAAAAAGTACCGTTCAGTGGTCTATTATTCAGAATAATGATTTTTGAATTTGGATTTGGAACAAATGAACGCTAAAAATGAAAGCAAACGTAATGGAAGAACTTTACTTTTGTACTGCTAATCATCTTTTATGTCATTTAACACGCTTCTATTGTGAATGTACAATTTTTTCATTTGTACACAATATTTATGTTAGGTTTTTTTATAGTCGGTACATACTTACATTCCGATCTGAGAATTTATTTTATCGACACAAAAGAAATGTCTTCAGATTTAAATGAAGAGTCATAGAAACTAAAATAAATTTATAGCCATTGGACGTACATACGTTATTTTTATTTGAAGAAATTGAACAGCTTATAAAATTTGAAAAACACCGGAAGCTCTGGAAGATTACGAAGATGAGAAAAAAGGGAAAACCCTTTCTAATATAGCAGGTCATAAAAATAACCGTTCACCACAACTGCTGTATTGACCTTGATGGGAAAAGATCTCACTACTAATAGTGTTGTACCTAAAAAGAATGATAACAGGAAAATGTGACCTTGATTTGAAAAGATCATTCTACTAATAATAGTGGTGTACCCATACAGATATTAGAATAATATGAAGATAGGTTCTTGTGAAATTGTAAATAATTGTATAAATTAAATAGCAGGGTTATAGTTTTTCATCAATATAAATAGATATAGCTTATGAATTTGGGGCATCAGTCAATTAATTACAAGTAACATGTAAATTAGATTTCTAAGAGGTTTACTGATTAAATACAAGTATTTTGAACTACGAATGTTATCAGAAACGTTTTATTAGAGACAGTTTGACTCGGGATATTTTGTTCTCTATTGAAGAAACTGACGTGAAGAGGATAATTAGTAGCATCTTAATGGCGAAGCCTTATCTGGATTAGATTAAATATGGCTTGATTGATGATATTTGTTACACTTTCACCCAAAAAGGTAGGAGGTGACGGTAGCGCCCGTACCAATTGAGTAGTCTGACTGGGGAAGTACCTCGTCCCTACAGAATACCGTGGCTATTAATAACCCTGGTTTATGTTTCCGGCAGTAAATAGAGTAGCCAGTACTAACTGTGGAGAGCTTTTGTGCTGACAGTGAGAAGATTTGGCTCCTGCATTGACGACACAGAATTTATCGCAGGTTTATAAGTGCCCGATTAATGGCAATAGACTCGCCACCTATTTCATTGCGACCTAAACATAAACTGGCGAAAATGATTGCTAGCATCTCTTCCTACCCTTTCGTGGCGTGAGTTTATGTTATGTTATTAAAATATTTTACTAACAATTTATTGAATGTAGGTAATTGACAACGTCTAACAGTAATGTTCGTGCTATAATTAACATCATAAAATATACAGAAATATCGCCACATCTACAGGATAATGTGGTTTCATTTTATTTTAGTAGTTTACAAGAAAGACCACACATTACTTTTTTAATTATTTGTTAATGTCTCAAAAAACCTTACAAACGCTATATTTTTTAAATATTACACATAACCGGTTATACTGTTTATCATCGCGAGTTTTTATATTGTACTCGTTGCTGTCCGCGGTTTCGCCTGGCTTGTAAATTTATAGCTATTCAATTCAAGCTTTCAAAATAAATAATGAAACAATAGTTAATTCTCAAAGTAAAAAGTTTGAAGAAATTGGAGGAAACACAATTTTCAGTACTTACTAAGATTTTTGTATTTTTTTAGGAATGATACATTCAAATTCTATGATTTTTTTTGTGTATGAATGAGACAACATTAATTAAGCAAGCAGCAACTTCTATTACATTTGTATTCTATTATGTATATATTACGTATAGTATGTCCATACCACGACAGACGTTCACTTCTCAATTTTTCATTTACTGGCGCCACTTTCAAACTACCTCTAATATCTCATTCCTTATTCTATCCCTTCTCGTCATACCACAAATCCATCTTAACATTTGCATCTCCGCTACATGCAGTTTTTTTTCATCCGTCCATACAATTTGTATCTAGTATGATTATAAAGTTTATTAAAAATATATGTCAATTTTCAAAGGACTACACAAAAAGTCAAGACTAAATAACGTAATATTCTTGTACATTTTCTAAAGACGGAACTCTAATTAGGATCAAGTTAACCATTCGGAAACTATTATACTCTTTAGGGGTACATCTTCTTTTAGCGATCGTAATTATAACAGCTTTTAAGCTATCTGAATGAATAGAATGAAGCTTGTTCAAAAAACTCGGTCGTGATTGGTTAGGAATGCACTGATTTGAATGTGATTATTATAATAAATAGTTATGACTATAAAAATCTGTTACGTTTTAAATATTTACCAGCATCAGCTAACTCTCAATCAAGACTGGTCGCGGGTTCAAATTCCGTTTAGACATTCTCTTTTTTATTTATACTAAGTAAGAATATAACTAGGCCAGTGCTATTCCCGCAAGTTATAAAACGAAATGGGAACGCTTTGGCTTGGGAGTTGTTTTAACAACCTGTCATTACTTGACTAGGACTTCCTCAAAGTCCTTTGCAGGCATAATGACCGAACACAATCGGTACACGCGATTTTATTTTTCTATTCTTCAGAAACTATATTTATTTCAATATGAACTATGATTTGAATATTACATAGTACAGCTATTTCTGTTATACCGTTACCATCTGGCTATCATTAAATGCGTCATACAAAACCATCATTTTTTCCGCTGCTTTTAATAACAGCATCAATAAAGCAATGAGACAGCAGCGCGGTATACCAACAAAAGAATCACAAAACATACTTTGTAGTTTCAATGAGTACTAATTACTAAAAGTACCGCGGCAGTGGCTAAATCAATTGATAACGTGAATCGTGATAAGCCATCATCAGTGTAATAAAAAAGTCCGTTAGATCCAACCGCGAACTCACCAATAACATATGAATATCCGTCGAGTGTGAGTACACATTTTCTGGTAGCACCCGAAGCAGATCGATGTCTATGCGTTCTAGGAGCCGCTCCCAGAGCTCGCCCACCACCAGGATCACTGTGACATTTATGCACGAGTTCCTTGTCATTAGCTACATTGACCTTGCCGTCGACAGAGCCCTGTCTGCTGCTTTCAAGCAACACTTTCCCACGCCGCATCATCACATCATACGCTATTTCCACTCAACATTGAAACCGTCACAAACACTTAGTCACTAATACACGTCACTGTAGTTCACTTCACTCCATCGATCACTCAAAAATTCGGATATGTTTATGTTTAACACAGTGTTATGATATGGTACAGAGATCACGTAAATTAGAAGTAAATGTTAGACATTTTCATTGCTCTGACGGCGAATAAATTGTGAGTTATTATACGAAGTGTAATCTTTATTGTTGTTATGATTTATTTAACTGCGAAGGTTTTAAATATCAGAATATTAGAATGCGTTATTGTTAACAAAAGTCTTTTGTCGAAATAATTTACTCAATACGTTTAAATGAAGCTTCTAGCTTTTGTGCTGTATAGTAGGTGTGGTTTATGAAATGGAATTACCAATTACGCACTATTAATTGACTAGCACAATATTTTTAATGAGATGTCCTCTTTAATTTTTCACTTATAATCATAGCTTGAACATTGATATTTTACGGTTCAATAAGACAAATCAATTGTTAACTTTTCTATAACTTTAGTTTAGATTCCTTTAGCCTTCAGAGAGATCAAACCTTGAACTTTGGGAGGGTTTTAATGAACAAATGACTACATTTCATTCTATGAGTACGTCATTCTAACATGAATGAAACAGCTCTTTGTTTATGCATTCTGAAAAAACTCTGTGTTTCCATTGATTACCCATCAGTTTAGCGCATGTTAATTAACAAGCTTTATACTAAACGATATTATTGCGTATGCTTCATAGTATCGTACTCATAGAGAGCTATGCTTTTTAAACAGATCATAATTTACCCGACTTCGTCAAAACCGTGTAATGAATGTTTGCTTCAGCGCAAGAGGAAACACGGAAATCTATTTTGAAGCGACGTGTGTTGTTTTTCCGCCATGGTAACGCAACACAGGGCGCCTATAAAATGTTGCGTCATGGCCCACAGTCGGGGGTGGGCCCCCCTCTAGTAAACAGATTGTGACGTTGTCCACTAGTCAAGTTCTGACCAACAGGTGGTATAATCCTCTGAATTTGAGAAGCAATTGAAATTCGAACTCACAATTTTTTTTTATAAAAATTTTGATGGCTCATTTAAATTTTGAAGCTGCCGGTCCGTTAGATATGTACGGACATGATCGGACGGAGCGTTCAGAAAGCGGTTCGCGGCATGACGCAGCGCTACCGAACCGCGTGGAAGCCTGCGCGCGACTGTCGTTCGCTCCACATGATCCGCCACAGGTAGCCCCTCATTAGTACGTAGCACTCAAACTTAGAGTTCCAAATCCCCGGGACATTGAGCGCTGAGTACGGAGCAAATTGGCTTATTTAATTTTTCTACAAATACTTCAGCTGCCGTGAGCTATTAAGAAGTTATGGGAATTCTCGAAGGGCTGTTTAAAGGTTGTGAACGATTTTTCGCCATTTTTCTTTTAGAAAGCTTCTTAGGAGTTTTAAGACGATGGGCTTATTGTGTATAATTTATTATTGTGATTTATTACTACGTCTTGTTGGTTTGGAAAATCAATATTTGATGTTTAATTTATTCATTTGGCGTGTGGGTTCCCTGTAGAGTAAGATAGGGCCACTCCGTCACTCTCCCCGTGGGTGTTGTAAAAGGCAACTCCCTTAGTTGACTTCTACGATAGGGCTGTTCTACATACGACAGGCGATGGCGTGACAAACTAGTCGTTCGGCGGCTATATCCTAGACCCTAATCATATTTGGCAAAATATAGGTATATAAATACCACTATGTATAAATTCAAATTTTTATTTTTTTATTTTATTTGGAATTCAGTGGATTTTTTAATAGTATTACCTACCAATATCTCTCTCTCTAACCCTTCCAGCTAAGTCTCAATGACTTATTTTAGGAGCGGTTTTATTTTCCTTAACCATAGTTAAAAAAGATGTAATCGACCTGGCCTTTACAGGCATGAATATATTATGTAATTCATTCATAATGTATTGAAGGTTTTTTATTGTTTGTGAAATAATGGTTTCGTTACGGATATGTATTGTGTATTTTATAATGTATGTAAATACATCATTACGGAAATTGTAGATGCTTCGGAATATTTGGCTACTGTTACGTGATAATAATATCGTATTATACCATCTCTACCGCGGTGAATGTTCTGATGAGCTCTTCCAATTAATCTCACGCTCTCCTTTCTATTCAGGACAACACGTGCAGGGCTTAGATGTCTTCCGCATACGGTGCAGAATATTCCATTAAGAACCAAGCGGTTCGGTGAGTCTTTCCTCTGCCACACCATTAAGTCATGGAATTCCATACCGGCGCACTTGTTTCCTTCTTCCTACAGTCCCGGGTCATTTAAGCGGGGCATAAAAAAACATCTGATGACGCCGTCAGACTGAGCACCACAATAGACGTACTGTACATGTTTGTAATGGTGACCCTCTTTCCTGCCTCCTTTCAGCTTACCATCAGACGAGGTGAAGGCAAAATGCTCAACAATTTCACGAACTGTGAAAATGGTCAGTAGTATCCCCTGTTTTCCTTTTCAAGAACATCGGTGTATTCATATCACGCCTTTCAAAAATATATTTAAGTATGCGTAACTGCGTTCTAGAATGTATATTATCTATCAACCGATATGCTTTCCATTATAGTCCGGTCATTTTAGACATAAAAATAGTGATCAAATAAAGAAAATTCCGACAGAGCCAAATTTTCGTAGAGACCTTAGGTTTACCACAAGGAATAAAGTGTCAAAAGTCCCCATCAATCCCATGTGAGCTTAGAGACTTATTCGGGGCTCAAGGTCAAAATTTTGTGTCTTTTGGATTTTTCTCGAAAACGGTATATCAATTTTTTTTTTGATTGACTGCGCAAAAGTATTTACAGAAATTAATTCTTCACCTCAAATACTAATTACTAAAGGAATTCGGTTTCTTCTTGCGGTTTATGGAGCTTCAAAAAAAATTGATTGCATAGATACGTACAGATATTTAACATTAGTAAAAAATACACCAAACAAAAAGCAAGTACAGCTATATTGTCTTCCTCCAACATCGGCATCTGCTACTCAACATTTGTTTCGAGTATTCTATCAAGTTCAGACATGGCAAGGCAATGAACTGAACCCTGAAGACTGGGGTTGGAAATTGATAAATAATACTTTGGAACCGATTCAAACTTTACTGCCCGCTGCTCCAGAAAAACTTCTTAACACTATTTTTTGCAATTGCAAGAAAGGTTGTAGTGCCAAATGTGGCTGTAAAAAAGTAGGGTTGCAGTGTTCTCCAGTGTGTACTAATTGCCAAGGTGTCTCTCGCTAAAATGTTCAATTAAATACAAGAGAGGAAGATTTATGTGATTTTGATGAAGAGACAACTGATTCATCTTTATTTGAACAATTTCTAACCGTTTATCAACAGGAAGGAGAAGAAGAATAACAAGAAGAAATCGAAGAAAACATGATTGTTGAAGTTGAATATGAAGAGTCTGAGTCAGATTAAAGTAATGAAAAAAAGTTAGAACGACAGTTAAACTCAGTAACCCATATCAATAATCTTAATACTATTAAATAATTATTGTTCCTGAAAATAACGTCATAAAGGTTCGTGGAATAGGCCTACCGGGGATACCACGTTAAAATAAACGCACCGAGTACACTACTTCACAGGTGGTGTGGAAATGTATGCATATTATGTAGAACGTGATTCTTACAAGCGCAATATCTGGGAAATAGTGGGTCTTAGAGAAAAATCAAAGGGACCATTTTTATAGAGAATTTTAAGATCTACAACTTTCTCGAAGATACTTTTTCGATAAAACTTATCGTTTTCGAGAAAAATTCAAAAGACCCAAAATTTTGACCTTGAGCCCCGAATAAGTCTCTAAGCTCACATGGGATTGATGGGGACTTTTGACACTTTATTCCTTGTGGTAAACCTAAGGTCCCTACGAAAATTTGGCTCTGTCGGAATTTTCTTTATTTCAATTGTCTAAAATGACCGGACTATTAGTTTCGTTAAAAACACAATTCAATTTAGACAATTGAAGTATTCTTCTTCTTTTATCGAATCGACGGCGGAAATATGTTTCACGGCAGCGCCGCTACTGACGGAGAGGGACCGAGCATTGGTTTTGCTCTTCGGGAAGGCTTACTACGCCCTCTCCGTATTAAAAAAAAACTGAAGTATTGTGTAGATAACACTGTCGTTACAGTTACAGGAACAGTATTCCACAAGAGCGGGGCTACGAATTAGAACTAATATGAACTAAAGAGACAAGGATACATTTCACAATCATTATCATCCTATGAGAGCCTTTTCATTGATGCATGATAATGCAACCTACCATATATACCATACTTGATATAACACAGCTTTAATACATCTGCTTGACTTTTACGATTGCCTAATAAATTGTATTGTTGGCACGCTTACAATGAGTTATAGGCACGTCGATTCATTACTTGTTTTTTAACTATGGTTAAGCAAAATGGAACATCTCCTAACACAAGCCATTGAAACTTAGCTAGAAGGGTAAGAAAGAGAGATATTAGTAATTTCGATTGCTCAAAAACATCCATAGAATTTCAAACAAAATAAATAAAATTAATTTAATTGTTAATAATAGTAAAATGGGGGTGAATAGAGCTACCATTTGTCAATGGAATTTAAATAATTTATTTTACTAGATTTCAAATAAGCCTGTTATCAAATAATTTGATGATTCTGTTATTAAAATGAACTAGTTCAAATTTTTGCTTAAAAGTAAATGACTACCGCATTTAATTGACCATTTTATCCTTATTCACCCCTGGCTCCATATTCCCCCCATTTTACTGAATACCATTAATTCAATTCTACAAACATTTTTAAATACCTTCTTCTTACTCCTCCTCTTGCAGGTCTGCTGGTTGTTTTTGAGAGTTAATTTTATTTATTTATAAAAATATTAATAATCGAACTTACTATTATTATTTGTAACCCCGCCGGCTATGCTAATCTTATATTAAGACTAACATAGAAACATTATATTAATATGAAAGTTTATGAAGACGGACACATAAATTGGTGTAGCCGCAGGTAGTGACAAATAAGTTGAATCACCTGGTTTCTAAGGTGATAATTGTATATGGGATTGAGACGTCGCGGGTTCGATCAAAGTACGGTAAGCTGCAAAAGTGCATGGATAGCTTAAGATCGATAATCCTATGAACTTTCAAACCCCAGTTTATAAATAAATAAACTAGATGGCGCCAGTGGTTTTACTAGCTACTACTTACTACTCATGAGCTTATGCGTATTAGTAGTAAGTAGTAGCAAAAATTATTTGGTTAACTCAGAACAAGGATAATACAAATGGGAATGATGTTAGCGAACGAACAAACTAGCAAGTCACTGAGTTTAAGCAGCTATTAAATAAACTGAACTACCTACGTAGTTCATTTAATTATAAATTAAGTTCATCCTCTAAGATTAAAACATTACGTTAAACTAAAAAAATCTAGTAATATTCTATTTCAATGCATGGTTAATTTGTGTTAGTATAAATTGGTAATATAGAAAAAGAAGTTAGTTTTTCTTACATTTAAAAAGTAGCGCGGCGCCATCTAGTGTATATATTTGTGACATATATAGATATATTTGTGAAACATTTTACTTCGTCAACAGATGGGGTTAAATACCGGCGCAAACGATTTAGTTTTTGTAATGTCCATGCACTTTTGCAGCCTACTGTACCTACGATCATAATACTGTTAATCCACTACTAACACAAGAGAAATTTATTGAAAATTCTGGTACCTTCAATGCAGCACCAAGCAATTTTTTTAAGAGAAACTACCTCGTCGTTTCAAGTTATTATGAGTTATATCATAATTTATAACTGTTCGTGGATATCGTTAATACCGTAGAGGATTGCTCGGTACAAGTGTAAAAACTAATCCTTTCATAAAATGGCATCAGATAAACATTTCAAGTTTATGATTGCACTTCGAATAGATAATTTAATGGAATCAGAGGAATTACATTGTATTGATCCGATTATATTCTTAAAAAGCTAAGGTCTTATATTTTGGTCAATAAATTTACCTGCGTATAAATTCGATAAACCTAGCAAAATTTGAGTGACAGTGCCTAAAATACTAATCTGTTGTGTAAAGCTACAAATAATTTCTTAAGACAAAGGTTAGATTTTAATTTCTTTTGAAATCTCCTCAAGTGATAATCATAAGTATCAAATTTGTTTAAAATAACTAAAAACATCATAAATAACACTGCATTAACTAATTTGCAGAAGTTGAATTATTTGCATTTTAGATTAATAATAATTTACCACTGTAGTCAGTGGGAGTGAAGAGATGAAAATGACAGTAAGGCAGGCAGATAATGATGATAGTAATAAGTTGATGCGAGGATGGATTTGCGAAATTTTATGCAAAAGTTTACAGTTACATCGCAATCGCATCAAATCATTTAAAAGGCTTATGAGTTAGACTTAGAGTTTAAAACTGAACGAAAATTATAAAGGTAGTTCAGACAAAGAAGAAAACTTGAATGCATCAACGCCATCTCAATTCGTACCTACTAAAGTTCATTCGGATAGGATATATTGGATATATCATTATCATCAATTTGTAATTGCATTCAACTGTATCTCATCGGACAGTGTACTGTTATAAGCTTCTAGGAGATATTTTCACACAGTAAATCAAAAGTCAAGGTCATAGTATAAGGTTAATGCATCAGTCTTACCAATGAGACTTGGCAGGTTCCTCATCTAGTAGACTATTGATGTAAACACAAAATTAACCTATGTTAATGTGAGTGAATTCGGTTTAACATCAATCAGTTAATAATTGTGAGTTGTAATTCATATTATGCCTGAACGATTTTAGGTCAAGACGCAACTGTTGCTGATGAATATTTACTGTCCAAATGTCTGTAATTTTAAGGAAATCGTGATTTACTCACTAGTCACTGACGTGATAACACTGGAAAGCTTTAGCATATAAAGTACGAATTACCAAAAAATGCAGTCACACTGCATGTCTTTGGGGTCACATCGCATGAAGATTGTGATAAATGGAAATTTCTGGAAATACGTACTGATTTTGATCAGAAAACGTGTACATCCAAGATGGGACTTGAATCCGCGACCAGTCGCTGACAATCAATTGAGTTACATGGGCATGTCTTGGAATTTCGAAATTCTCCTATACATTCATCTTGGGGCGACCGTGTGATCATTTATTCTGTATAGATCACCAAACGGAACTTACACAACGTCAATATCAATAATAAATTATAAGTTAGTGAGCAAATGGCCCACCGGTTCGGAACGCGGCCCCGGCCTGAGAATACTCCTGCAAGAAACTCAGCGGGTTTTTTTATTGGCCTATTTACACATATTCACTTAGTCTAGATACAGCAATTTACCTCAGCAGCAAATTAAGTGAACAGTTCGTATTACTGCCGAAATCTTACAAACTTTTTCTAATCTAAATCTAGGTATAAGGAATTGCTTTAAAAATAATTAAAATGCACCTGTTAGGTTTATCTTGTCACAAAGTTTGTGTATAACAAATTGATTCCTAATTAATCTTTCCATTTACCTTCGTCATGAGCTCACAACGCGTATAATTACAATTTTAATCTTGCCCAAGTAACTATAGCATTGTATGATCATCTCAAATTTAGGGCAAAAAAAAGTTGCACAATATGTGAGATGTTGTAACAAGGTGGAAAGTGCGAAGTTGTTAACAAGTTGTGACGCATCGTTACAGTTGAGCGATTGCTTTGTTTGGGCCCTGACCTTGGACCCTTGGGGACGGAAGAACTGTAGAGAATCGTGAAAAATACATATGTAGTTGTTATAGTTACTCAAGAATGTTTTGTTTAGTGTTGGATAAAGGGATATGGGAACAGTTAAATGTAAGCTTAAGTTTTATAAATTTAGAGTTCAAATTTGTAGAGTTCAGCACCTAATTTTCTTTTTTCATTTCTCCTTTCATTTATCTTTTCAACTCTGTAATTAACGTAATTCTCGTGAAAAACTTCCAAGTTAATATTGGATATTTAAACTTTCACACCTTTTGAAATTAGGAAAAGTTTTGTGTACCTACCCTTCGGTATATTATCGAATATTATCCGAAAAATTCTTTAACTTCATTAGACTCAGAAAGTATTTTCGATGTTAGTTCAAAGTTTGTGATATTTTCTGGAACCGGTTGGCCATTTCCGATAATTACCCCTTGATATAATTGTTGCTGATTTGCTTAGTACTTTTGAGGTGTTTTTTTTGTTATACTCTACCTACTTCATATGGGTTAAATCTATTAATGTCAATCGAAATTAAATATTTTTCTCCATCTCATACTGATAAATTTTCTAGTAGAAACCCCAAATACGCTGCATGCATGAAACAGGGATCGATCCAAAAATTTATATACAGCCGTCCCTATCACGACTTTTACGTTACTATGATCTTATTTTACTCGTACTTTTTACAGTCGCGTTGTGTTAAAATATTCAAACGATCACAAACACATTACAGTTCAAACACTTCATCAAATCAGGAACATAATGCTACATTTACATTTGTGTTAATTGGATCAGCAGTAAGCCAAAGATCGCGTGTCGGGAACCATTCCAGGGCGGCTTGCGCTAACAATTTGTTTTATCGTTGCACAAGATAAACTAGGCTGGTGGAAATTCCCCGACATTTTGTTTCGCCGTATTCTTTATTTTTGTTGTTATTTACAGCTTACCCGATGTTGGAGTACATTTTTTCTGGTTTTGAGTTCGATTGTTGTTTATTAGGACTAGTGTTTTTATGTTCATGATGTGTGTTGAAAGGGTTTAATCTGTTCGATTATTTTGTTCTTCCCTTTACATTTACGTTATGCAACTCAAACGAAACTCCAGTTGTCAACTGGAGTTGCCGCAAATAAAAAACAAAGTTTTGCACATTCACAACGGCAGTTATAAGTTTCTGTGACAAGTTTGAAACCGAAATGCGAAACCAAGTAAATAAAGTTTCAAATCTTTGCCGCACAAAAGATTTTCAAACTGTAGTAGGTACATTCTGAGGTTTGTAGCATCGAAAATGATAGTTGGCGAAATGTGGGTGCTTATACACCTCTGCCTGTTCCTTCGATGATCTACAGGTGTAAATATACGTGTGTATACATTACACATACAATGGCCACTTGGTATTTGAATTCTTACATTGTTAGGTTGCACGACTTTAAAGGGTTACCCTGTACAACTTTGATCATAAAAATTGTAAGTTAACTGACATTTATGCAGTAAACTTTTATCAGATATTTCATTTTAGCTGCATTTAATTTAAATTTTTATGTGGAAAATAGTTAGGGCTTTGTATTATGCGGAAACTTTATAAATAAAAGTTGTTCGGAAATGGCGCAAAACTAGAAAAGTTAAATAGATATGAATAGAAATAGATGAAAATAAGTTGGAATTTAACGAATGAAACTGCGGCGGCGGGTTTCCACTCGGGGTTAAGGGATCCAATAAAAGTGTCTCTCGAGAAATTCAAAATACTTTACAGAAAGTAGGAGTAAGAGAGAGGACACAATTAAAATTGGAGCATGAAGAAGAGAACATATTCAAATTTGAGATTGTAATTAATTAACATTGAGATCAATGCTCTTCTTTTTAGTGATCATTTGGGTTACCGTCATATTATTATCCATAATAATATGTTGTTGATATAAATTGGGGAATTGAAACCATGTGTACAGTGATACACCCGTTCACGAAACATAGTTTAATGGTGAATAATAACAAATTCTAATCAATTTGATTTATTGAATTTCGGACATGACACGCGACATGATAAGTACAGACTTTGTATGTTAATGATCATTCCCGGAGATAGATACTATATTCCTAATTAGGGCTTCATAAATTTATTTCAATATCAGTGTTTAAAAAAATGATGATCTGAAACAAAACGTGGTATTAAAAACATACGATGTTACGACACATAAAATTGATGAACTAACTTACTTGTTCATTAAATTATTTAACAAAATTTTAAGAATAAATAATGTTACGAAGATCTATATTAACGTAATACATAATTACATGAATGTATACTGGATTAATTTAACCAAATAATCTTCTTAATTCATTATTATATAAACCCTACTGAGCGACCATTACAGTTTGTTCAATAGCTTAATTAACTTAATACAAATTTTAGGAGTAAAGATTTTTGCTAATTGAATTTCAAAAGAAAAAGTTCCTTTTGATGGTTTCAAAGTAATTATTACCGTGCTAAATATCTTGCGAAGGATAACTTGAAGTCGTAACAGAATGTTGAACTTCAAAGCCCAGGGTCCCAGGAGGTGACGAAGCGAGTCCAGTGGAGACTCTGGGCTCACGAAGCGCAATAAAGAGCCGAAGCAACTTAGACGTCAGAGGTGGCAGATCAATCTGCGTCCACGGCACGCACGGGCCTGGGGCTATCAATTTAAATTGTCTATCACCCTAGCAGAAGTAAGCCGGGAATTATCTCAGGCCCCTGAGGGGCATTG
This sequence comes from Pelosia muscerda, assembly GCA_963691645.1. Taxonomy (NCBI): domain Eukaryota; kingdom Metazoa; phylum Arthropoda; class Insecta; order Lepidoptera; family Erebidae; genus Pelosia; species Pelosia muscerda. The sequence goes on from OY829100.1 coordinate 16,865,290, forward strand.
TTATTATAAATAAACAAAACTATGTGTTGAAAAATAATATACCCGAGTTTATGGCTGGTCTATTTTTTGTAGATCCAACTACTAAAGCTGCGAACGATTCATTTTCAAATGATATAATTTGGACAAATGTAATTTACATTTATATGTGCTCTTTTTGTGTCTAAACTGAATAAGCAAATTGCCTGCTTGTTCGGGTACCACCTATAATACATTTAAATTTTGAAAGTTAAATGAATGAAGATAAAATAACGTGAATTGTCTAACCCTTATCTCCGAAGTAGATTATTCAATCACCCGGAAGGGTAAAAGGTACCTTTTAACCTTGACTCTAAATGCCTCGGGCCCACTCTATTGCACATGACATGTTTTGTGGGTATCTACCCTTTTTACTCAAGCAATAAAAGAGTTGGTAAATGTGTTTGTGAATCTTGTTTAAATACTCAAGTTAGGTTAGGTTACCTATTAGCCAAGGTAAGGCCTTGTTTATATCGAGTTCTGTTCCCGTTTGCCCGCGTTGAATTCAGTTCCAGTGTCCAATTTCTTTTCTATTTTAAACGTTCCATAAAACTTTTGGAGGATACAAAAAATATATTTTACGCAGCACGATCTCTCATTTAACTGGATGTCACCAGCGATTGCATTCAAAGATGCACTGCACTTTGGAGCTCGACGTCTGCTCTCTTACTATTTGATTATTTAGTTTAAAATATAAATCGACTTTTATGGAAATTACTGCCTTGTGATTTCGCAATCTCAAAATGTAAGTTGGGACCAGAACCTCATCCATCAATCAGCGGATGAAATTTGAACAGGGCTGGATAAACCTATTAAATAATAACTGAACTTTTATCTGAACTAAATTATCTATTCAATATATGAGAGTAGCTTCACATTCAAAAACCGAATGCAAAACACGATATTGGTGAGGAAAGTAAAAAGTAATTTTGATGTTAGAAATATCGCCATTAAATCCTATTGAAAATATTTAATTCACAACTTTCATCTTACGAAAATATTACTAGCGCCATTTAAAACAGTGGCATAATTCTAAATCGTCAACTTACCAATCGTGTACGTGGCGCCATCTATTTGAAACGTCGCACTTTTGCACTTCTTAAAGATTTTCCCGCTCACCACTTGTCGAGTGGCGCTACCATGCGTAGAAGGGTTCGAAGCGATTTCGCTGCTCGCCGCATGGGGCGCACTAGTATCGAATTTATTCCTAAGCTCCTCGAACGATAAATCGGTTGATAAGTCTGGAGTTTTCTCGCGAAACCGACGCACTTGCCCGCATATGCCCTTGGTGATCTCGGCCGTTTTTTTGTCCATTTTGATTAAAGTTCACAATACATCACTCGTACACAGTTACACTATCACTGTAAGGAAAAAGATATTATTAGAATTACGTTCATCAGCCCATGTAATATTGTAATTTCTTTATAAATATATAATTAATTTCCTCTATTTGAAAGATGCTACATGAACTGAATACCCAAGATTTCGATTTGATTCTGTTTTGTAGTACAAGTACCAATAATTAGTAAAGTTAAATCCTCTGAATTTTCTAAAACAAAATAAATGTTTTCAAAAATAAAATCAAAAATCTTTAACATCTTGTGTCTCTCTGTCGTGTGTATTTAACAATTTACTATAAGCGAAAAAATGATATTTGCTATTTTATACTGCAATTATTTCTCTACAGCTGTAAGATTTCTGAAAAAAAAAACAAAAAAAAAAGAAACTCAGCGGGCGTTTCTTTTTTTTTCGGTGAAATAATGTAACAACACTATAATCGAGTTATATTTCTCATATAAAGTGTCGTTTTATAAATAAACTATCTACCATCTATCTAGTTAATGACGTGTTGACCTCAACAAAGCGCTCAATAGTGTGAGGTCCGTGGGACGGTGTAATAAAAGAGATGTTCACTGATTGATTATATGTTTAATAATGCCCCTTGATTACATTGGTATATACCTTATATACTATGTAATGACTACGTCACATGCCCTTTCAAGAAGAAAAAGAAAAGATTATAATATTAAGCTTTTTTTTTTTTATAACAATATTAAAATACCTATAACTATTCTCATGAGAACAATACAAAAGGTAAGTCATTAAGGACTACGTCACAAATTGAATACATTTTTAGGAGTTACTTGATTAAAATGTAGTACATAATATAGGATACAAATTATTGTAAGATTAAATAACACAATACAATATAATTCAAACCTTAGATAGTATCTATTAACAAGTAGGTACAATCCAATCGTTACCATAACAATAACATACATTTGATTAGGTACAGTCACAGCGAAAATGTAAAGGTATGTTTACATTTCTCGAGTATTACATTTGACAGTCATTCCTGGTAAAGTCTAGTTCTGTTTTTATGTATGATTTTGTCTTGACCATTTACTGATATTATTACATTAGGTGTGATATCTTTTACAACAGAGTATGGTCCTACATACAATGGGTCAAGTTTGTTACAATTTTCGTTTTTAACTAAAATCAAATCGCCTAACTTATATTTAACTGGACAAATATTTCTATCATACCTTTCTTTTCTTAATAATTTAGACTGTACAAGATTATTCTTTGCCTCTATTTGCGACTTTTGTATGCGATATTTGAGTTCTAAGGCATAATTATCGAAGTTATAAATAGGATCTATTGTATCTGTGAGATTACTAGGGACTTTACATTGTTTGCCAAACACTAATTCGTATGGTGTAAATTTTGTGCTTGACTGTACTGAAGTGTTATATGAGAAACACCAGTACGGTAACCATGAACTCCAGTCCTGAGCTTGACTATTGACTTGCATTCGGAGATAAAAAGTTAAATGTTTATGACTATTTTCTATAGATCCTAAAGTTTCATGATGAAAAGCTGTTGATTTCAAATGGTTAATACTTAATATTTTACATACTTCAGCCATTGTAGAGTTAATAAATTCTGTGCCTCGGTCAGTTACAATTACACTGGGTATACCATATCTGAGAATAAAATTGTTTACAAAACTCGTTGCGACCGTACGCGCATCTTTAGTAGCTATAGGATATGCCTCGACATATTTTGTGAGGTCACATTGGAGCGTTAAAATGTAGCTGTAATTGTTATCGCGTATGAAAGGTCCTGCTAAATCTAAGTATACTTTCTCGAAAGCAGAATTTTCACAATCTGTAATAACCATGGGCTGTTTAATTGTATTTAAATATTTATACCGTTGACATTTCGTACATTTCTTTACAAAATTAGTAACATCGCGTTCCAATCCAGACCAAAAGTAGTTTTTACGAATATTATTCATCATACGTCGAATGCCTGCATGTCCACTAGTGGGAAGAATGTGATAATCATTCAAAATAACTTTCTTGGTGTCATCGTCTGTAATCTTTTCAACACCTTTTATTACGCATAAGCGGGGTCCGGACCACTTAGTAAATTTATTAATACGTTGAGCTAGCTCCTTTATTAGTTCAAAATTATTATTATCTCGTATTACATATACGGTGTCGATTTTTAAATATGTACAAAAGGATTCCATTTCCCTCACAGAGACAGCTCGTGTACGCTGCGATTGGGTAAACAGTTTCACAAATATTGTACGACTTGCTGATGAATACGCATAATCACCACGCACAAATAAGTCATCCTTCTTCACTTTTGACCATTTTTCATCATTTACAAATACTAATTCTGTGTATTCCCTCGGCAACTTAAGCATTTCTACCACTCTCGGATGATCAGTCCAATTGTTGATAGGAATGTTAACCGCAGAAGTGTTATCACTAGAATTTTGATTCAATTTTCGACTTTGAGCTCTAGTGAGCACCGAAATAATGTGTTCATTCATCGCCTTTAATTCTTCACTATTTATTTCAATCCGGGACAATGCATCTGCAGCTACATTGTCACGACCTTTCACATATACGACCTTATAATCATACTCCTCTAGCGCTAACCGAAACTTCATCAATCTACTAGAAGGATCTGTCAAATTATATAAGTACACTAACGGCCTGTGATCCGTTTCTATTATAAACTTATTTCCATATAAATATGGTCGGAAATATTTCACTGACCAAACTATTGCTAATAGCTCTTTCTCAATTGTGGGATATCTGCGTTCGGCCTTATTCAAGCCTCGGCTGGCATATGCTACTGGTTTACGGTCTGAATTACACAACACAGAACCTATTGCATAGCCCGAAGCATCAGTTTGTAAAATAAATGTATTATTACTGCCAAGTGCAGGATATTGCAACAAAGGAGGTGTACTAAGTGATCTCTTTAAAGTTAAAAATGAATTTTGACATTGTTCATCCCAATTAAAGATAACATTTTTGCGACACAGATTATTTAATGGGACACATATTTCAGCAAAATTTTTAATAAATTTTCTGTAATAGTTAGCGAAAGCCACAAATCTTTTTAACTCATCCGCATTTTTTGGAATGGGATATGTACTTAACACTTTAATTTTTTCGGGGTCGGGACTTATTCCGTCCGCGGATACCACGTGACCTAAATATAAAATTTCTTTTCGTAAAAAATCGCATTTATCGGGATTTAACTTTAGATTTGTTTTGCGTAATCTAAACATTATATCCACTAAATTTTTATTATGAATTTCTAAATTTCGCCCGTAGCAAATCAAATTATCTAAGTAAACAAAACATTTCTCGTAATTAAGACCAGACATTGCAACAGTCATCAATCGGGAGAAAGAACTCGGAGATGTCTTTAAACCCATTGCCATACGGGTCATCTGGTACTGGCCTGACGGTGTGGTGAATGCCGTATATTTTCTACTATCCGAATTTAACTGTACTTGATAATAAGCTTGAGTCAAATCTAATTGAGAGAAATAAATTGCCCCAGATAGGGAATCCAAGATGTCAGTTATATTGGGAAGTGGGAATTTGTCATCTAATATGCGGTCGTTTAATTTACGAAAATCGATAACTAAACGCCAACGTTTTGTAAGATCATCTGATTTTTTGGGTACCAGTATCACTGGACTGGACCATGCACTGTTGGCGGGCTCAATTATATTATCAGAGATCATTTGTTGAACTTGCTTTTCAATTTCATTACGTTGCGAAAAAGGTAACCGATATTGCTTTGTGTAAGCTGGATCCGAGTTAGGCTTCAACTGAATACTCTGTTCATATAAATTACACGTTCCTAATTTATCTCCGGGTAGGAAAAATACATCTGAAAATTTTGCACAAATATTCTGAATTGATATACTTTCTTCCTCATTTAAATGATCTAATTTGATGTCAGTTAATAATTTTCTAACCCTTTCACCGTCCATAGTTTGCTTTTCAAATGTACTAATATTATAATATATTAATTGATCAACATCCGGTTTAAAATAACTTAGTCCTACTTCCGTTTCTCGCGTATTTAATATTTGTATCTTTATTTTTCCATTTTTCGGTTGACAGATGCTTCCCGCTATAAATACACCTTCACATAACTCTTTCGGAAATATCACACAATCCTCTTTTATACAAGAATCAATGTGGTAAACTTTTTCGCATCGAGGGGGCACCGTAATATACGAATTATTACCCAATTTTCCTAATCCTAATGGTACATTTACCGTCTCTGCTAAGTAATTTAAAGTCATAGTATTCTTTTCGTAATTTAAAATACAATTATATTTAATTAAAAATTCTTGACCGATTAGACCATCATGGATACAAGGTAGATATTTTAGAACATAAAACTTGTGTACAAATTCTTTACCACAAATGGAGAATGGAATGTATACATAGCCCTCGGTGTATAATGTTCCACCGATGCCATTTATGGCAATGCGTTCTGGAAGGATTGAAATATTTAAACACCTTACTGTGTCATATTTCATTACCGACAATGAAGCTCCTGTATCTACTAACTATTTATGTTTGTTGCCATGTACTACTACTTCTATGTAATTACTATAGCCGCATGCCAAAATAAAACTACTCACGAAAAAACTGCGTGCCTGATTCAGAACCTTGTTCGTTACGCGTACTACGAGTATCTATCGTAGTATTTCCCTGCTGATTTACGGCGTACGCGTTCTGATTATTAGAATGATTGTAATTACCGCGACTATTAGAATTAAAATATCGCGCTCTTCCTCTAAAATTCTGTCCTCTATGACCTCGTCCGCGTCCGCGGAAAAATGACCTCGAATTGGCCTGGTTTGATCGTGTATGAAAACCATGGTTTTGCGCTCGACTATTGTACGTACCTCGACCTCCACGTGATCCTCTATCTGGCCGCTCAAACCTACCTTGACCTCGGTGTCGACTTGTGAAAATCGACTCAGAGGTATTGCTTGTACCTGGATGTGCCGACTCCTCATCTTTTGCCGCTCGTATGACGTCTTTAAGCGCTGAATAATTTCTAGCTGCTAGAATAGTACTTAATCGTCTATTTCTCAACCCATCTGCAAACTTTTGTATAGCTAATTTTTCATTCAAGGGTCTTAAAATTTGGTATGAGCTTGCGTTTCCGTCAGCTTGAGAAATAGTCAATTTTACGAATAGGTCTTCAATTTTCTTACCAAATTCCTCGATATTCTGAGAGCCTTGCCTAGCCTTTACTAACTCTAGTTGTAGGGCCGTGGCTGATTGCTGTGTAAGTAAATGTTTTTTCATATCAATAATAAGCTCAGCACACGTATTGTAATCCGAGGATAAGCGCAATTTTGCACTTTCCGACAAGCGAGTTTTGAGAACAAAAGATATCAACATCTGTTCATGGTCTTTTTTCATGTTTATGCTATAAAATTCGATGGAATCGATTAATTTTTTGGTGTCCTCCTCAACTCCCGTCATTACAGGTAGGAGAGAGACCGCTGTCTTCATATCAAAGTCTGTCATGGTTACACTTACAACTATAGTTTTTATATCTTCTAAACAAAATTTTTCAATTCTTTGATAATATGCCTCTATCTCATCGCACCATAACAATATGGACTCTACTTGTTCCGGCTTATAGTGGCCTTTATCGATTATAATAATCAAATTCGCCTTTGCAGCAATATATCGCTCATACAATGTTTTAGCCTCTAAATGTTTGTTCTCTAACAATTCCTTAGTTCGTTTTGTTAAAGCTAGCTTTAGTAAATTAACTTTAATGTTCTTAATTTTTGTATGAATATCTAAAATATATTCTAAGTCAGACATTAAAAATAAAAATGCACAAGTTAGTGGGCGATACCCAAAAGGTAAAAATACACAATATTATAATAAAATAAACCTAACAAAATGTACATTATTATTAATTCTCCTTCGATGACAGTCACGCACGCATACATAGAAGATAATATAATTAACTTTATCCATACCTTGTCGAATAATCACTTTTGTTGACGAAATATTAAACTTCACTTGTGTCCTTGCCGGGTTTTTCTCGTTCGCGCTTTGTCCATGAACGTCGAAAACCGCTCCTCGCTATCTCCTCACGCATCCAAGTAGCATGGCATCTTCTATATAATTTGTACAGTCCGTACTTCAGAAATACGATGAAACACACCAATAATATGCCCAATATAATGTTGGTTACTGTCTGGTTCTCGTGTAATTGGGCGATGTCCGCACTGTTCGCTCCACCTGCGGCATTCTGCGCGATCACTATCGGCTTGCTACCAGATTTTCCCATATTCGAAAAAGTTTGACGAAGAACGTTTTACGAATTACAAGCGAGGACGACTCCTTGTGATAAAGTGCCATAGTCCATACCGCACTTAACTAAACACTAGCTCGAAACCCGAAACCGAGCCTTAAATGGCAGGGTCGCCATGTGAGGTCCGTGGGACGGTGTAATAAAAGAGATGTTCACTGATTGATTATATGTTTAATAATGCCCCTTGATTACATTGGTATATACCTTATATACTATGTAATGACTACGTCACAATAGGCTGTCTTTGATCTACTGAAGTTGGAAGCCTAAGCGATATAAATATATCCACAACTTAGGAAAGGAACACACAGAGATCTAGACCACTATAAACATCGAACATTGTGATTTACATAGAGCTTAACTAAGTACGTACTTAAATACTTAACCAAGCAAATGTAAGTACCTAACTTATATTTATTTAATGAGACAACAAACGCATACAGGGTGTAAGGGAAACACTCGTGGCGCCATCTCGCGAGTACCTACATGTTTTTTCATGAAAATTTTGTTTCATTCACCTTTAGTAACACGATGGAAAGAGAATAACGCAAGTTAAACGGCACGAAAAACGGTAAAAAAAAATTACTTTACTGTAATTTTTTTTCATGCCAATATGTTGTATACCAGGAATATTATCCGAGACCTTCAGTTTCGTGAGTGTTTCCCTTACGCCCTGTATACATCTAATGTTCTTTACTTACAAGTATGGTTTACACAAATTTTTCGATTAATGAAATGTCTATCCCACAACATTGTCCCCGTGTTACCAAAATATGACCAGTGTGCTACATATAAATATTCATATGAATATCCATAATCAATGCACTTAGGTACTTAATACTCTTATTTCAAATAATGAGTGGGCATTATTCAGTACATTAACTCTTAGTAAAGTGTCTAGATCTAAATGAGGCACTATAAATTACAGCGAAAGCAATCGCAGTATATCTTGCGCTATCTATTTAATTTCTTAGAATTTCAAATAAATTAACTTGAAACTCATTGTTTGAACACTTTGTTAAATTGATAATAATTATTATTATTTCCTTTAATCACTATGAAGCATGAAAATAATTTTAGTGAATATAATTTTTTTATGATTTTTTTTGTCGGTATTTTTCACACTCATAACGAACGAGATGATCTATCTGATAATTTTCATTAACAGATTCTACAATTTATAAACAGTCTAAATTGTATTAATAAAAAATACAACATAATAAAACATAGTTGTATTTTTTATTAATATTATTTACAAATTTATGCTACCTTACCTAGTATATATTTAGAAAAAATGGATATAAAGGGTTGAAAAGAAATCTAATAATCCAACAATTATTATTGTTGGGAATGTTCAAAAAGATATAGATATTTTTTGATAAAGGTTCCTAACTTTCTTAAGATTCTAAAATCATATTCATAGTTTACAAAAATTCATTAAAAGATTTACGATATAATAAATCTCGTAAATCTTCCTCAGATGTTAAATCTCGTAAATCTCACATGTTTTAAATCTCACTATTTAAATTTTTAAATTACTTAATAACATGATCCCTGAAAAAATACAGCTTTGCCAAAATATTTAAATTCATATTACGGTTGTCTTGCTACGTAAGTCTGATGTAGAAAATGGAGTCGAATTTATTTGTCACGTAGCTAATACCAGTTCGTACAGTGACAAAGTTTAATCTCAGATCTCGGCATATTTTGTGTCAGGACAGTTTAATTTTAAATCTCGCCTCATTTTATGACTATATTTTTGTGAGTTAACTTTTGTTTTAATTCATCATGACAAGATAGAATTATGTTGTATAAATTTAGTCCTGTTTTTTTTTCCGTGCGGAAATCCTCACAGATACATTACATACTACTGTTGTACCTTATACCTTACCTACTGTTGTAATTTTTTTTCATACAGAAATCCCTACGACTACTTCTTACCAAAGAAGTCAACAAAGGTTATGTGGGACTTGAATCGATTACAACCGCACGACCATCTTGAACCATCAGTTGCTGAGAATGAAGTAGCCTCTGTCTTATCACTCACGCACCGCCTTAGAAGTCCATAGAAGGCCCTCTCGAGTGTGATACTACGGTGTACACATCGTTTCCCGAATAGGGAAGAGCAGCAACGGAGGTAGGACACGACGGTATCTCCCGTCCGAAATGAGCTGTCCAACTGGGGAAGTACCTCCGCCCTACAGAAGACCGCGGTCATAATAACCATCGTGTTGTGTTCCCGCCGGTAAGTAGGGTAGCCAGAGCTCACTATACCCCTCCTTCCCCTCCCCTTCCTAGCCTCGCCACCCCTTCCCAGCTCTCCCCCTTTCCCTTCAGGGTGGGCAGCGCGTGTGTGACACCCTTAGTGTTGCACACGTTCATAGGCCACGGTGGCCGCTTTCCATCAGGTTTTTTTTTTTATACTACGTAAGTGGCAGACAAGCACACGGCCGTGCTTGTCTGCCACTTACGTAGTATATAAAAAAAAAACAAAGCAGGAGGCTGCGGCATGCTCCTGTCAGGGGAACAGGCAGCTGTCCTGTTACCCCCAGACCCGCTCATGGAAGTCGGAAATTATTAAATTATTCTGCGACCTCTGGCAACCGAGTCACCTCTGCTGTGTGAGCCCGGAGTCTTCTCCGAATGCGCTCTGCCGCCGCAGAACAATTCAGTCCGCAGAAGGACTCGACAGTAATCCACGTGCTCGTGCATCGCACCATCGCCGCAAGCGAGGAAACTCCTACCCCTAAGGTCGCCACGAGCACCCTTGGGCGTTTCCCATGAGGTCTGTCATAACCAGAAAGTAAAATGTTTGCAAGAAAATTACAAACAGCCTGTGTATTACAATGATCATACTATAGCTCTACACATTTACTAACAAGCGTTTGGTTCGCTTTACGACTATAATAATAATTATTACTTTAATAAGGACACTTAATACTTATGTAGTATGTAATTTGTGTGAAAGGTAAACAATGGAAAACAAATGTTAAATATCCTCTATATGCGTGTGGGGGAATCCCCTCGGCACCACTAATCTAATAGTATGATATAACATGCCATGGCCACAAGTATTCTATGCATATACATAGAATACTTAGGTGGTATAAATACCGACTCCATGATAACTTAATACCGACATTGATCTTTTTTTTTAAACTTAATGTAATATCTATGTAGTTCGTATTTTGCACAATATTTTATTCATCTTATTCATAATTAATATTGAGTAAAAAAAATATTTATAATACCTAATAATTTGTTAGAATTTTTTAAATCTCTAAAATGTTTACTTCTATTAAAATTAAATTAGGTCTTTTAAGAATATTGTCACGATTTCGTTATAATTTTACCGTCTCTAATTTATGTTGGAATCATGTTGGAATACATTTTAGAATAATAAATTTATGGTGTTACAATTAGAAACATTTTATACGTTTGTTATGTTTATTGAAAATAGTTAAGAATTTGTTTTGAAATCAGTTTTGAACAATTTGACGCCACGCGTTGCGTTTGTCAAGTTTTATTGCTGCTTATTTCTTTAAACGTATCAAATCGGAGTTAATCCGTGATACGTCTATTAATCGTAATCGAATAGTCAAGTAACATATGAATACCTTTATATTTAAGACCTAATTCAAACACATAATTCACCTCATGGTGTGTGAATAATAGCGCACAAGAAGAATTATGACAAAATACGATCTTATCGTAACCTAAACGCTTTATGATAAAACAATTCAGCACCATTAACATGATATTAAGCGACTCTTATTATTTTTGGAGTGTGGATGTTAGGTAGTTCCAAATTTGAACAGAGAAATCCAATAATCCCTACTTCCTTCCACATTTGAACAGAGAATTCCAATAATCCCTACTTGCGTAAAATTCTCTCGAGATTTACGCATAAGCCGTTAATGTATTCCATCAATGTGTACTATGTAATAAATACATCACTTTGTCGGAATTTATCAGCAAACAGGAATTTCTACGTATAGTTTATATTTATTCGTAGTAATTCATAAGTAGGCATACATATAGGGGTATATTGTACATAAATAACATGCTTGACAATGCAAAGGTAATGTGGTGGCATGTAATTTAACCGGAATTTAATATCAAAGACAATATTAATGTTAAATTTCATGGAATTTGATCTAATGAGTCTTTGACAAGTTAAGTGGGTGTACTCTATAATATGATATGGATAGAATAGATACACCGTTTTATTTGATAGTAGGAGTAACAAACAAGAATGCGTAACTGTATAATACCTATAGGAGACGGTGTACTACTACTCCGTCTCCTATAGTACCTATAGGAGACGGGGTCACCATTCTTGTCAAATAGCTAATAACGAGCAAAATTATTACACTTCATAATAAATAATAGTGCATTTTCATAAATTTGTTCTTTGTCATAAACAAAATTCAATTCATCATCTAGGTAGGACTATGATTTTAGATGTGTGCGTGTGTATTTGCATATTATTTATTTAGCGCATAAGATTATGAGCTGATATTAACAAATAAATTGAAAATCTATTTTATTTTTCTTATATAAAATCCGTGTAAAAACTGTTCTTATAGTTGATATAGCAAAATTATGACATGGAAAAATTGTTAGAATACCTAATATCCATTGTTTACAGATTCTATCGCAATATATTTGGTATTATTTACTTTTAGTACGACGCGACGTTTCGGTTTTGAAAGAATATTACGCGAAAGTCACTCTTTGATTTTCATTTTGAAAACGGTACCCATTCGGGTATAATTAAGAAAGTAAATGATTTAAATAATAAAAGGTTTATTTTCTCAAATTTACATAAATACAATGTTTCCACGAGATACGATATACAGAATTTGGTCGTGGATCGCTGGGTCCTGTTGTAAGTAATAGATTACCTGTATTACAGGTCACCAGGATTCCAGGACTTAAACACTGTGACTACAATACATAGTGCTCAAAAAACAGTTAATAGAAAATCAGTTTATTGTTAAGGACAGGTAACTAATAATCAAACAAAACATAATATCAACCTAATAATAGTGTTTCTAATACACATAATAAAAACAGAGAATTCGTGTTAATCTATTACATTAATGATTAAGAGAAAGTAACACAAGATACATTAAGTTCTTATCGGTGGGAACTTTGTAGGAAGTTGGAGGTAGTCACCAGCTGCAAACGATTAGTTAATAAGTTTCACTACAGAGGAGTTTGTACGGTTGAGAGAATCTATTGTACCTGCATTTTCTTTACTATTATGATGAAAGATCTCTGTTTCATTGTAATCAAAAAACTCAACAACTGTAACATTTTTTTTACTAATAGCACATTATATTATCTGCGAGTAATACCTACTTATATATTAACCTAATTTTTATCTTGAGATTAGGACTTGGTGAAACCGCAGTGTAAAACAACTACCTTGGTGAACCGCCATGTTGGAATTGCCTTCTTTAAGGAACCTATTGAAACCGTGGGGCGATGCTAATATTGAGTAGGTACGTTGTGAAATACTTGAGTCTAATAATCCTCAGGTGCGATAAGGATAAGAATTTGTTGAAGCTGAAATCGCTGATAAGAAGTTACTCGTAATTATAAAAATTTTCGGACAGCACGAGATTTGGACTTGAGATTTGTAAAGATATTTTTTTGAGTTTATCATTTTCTTTCACAAAAATTTCTATTAATACGAAGCTTTGAATACGCTTTTGTAGGATTGTATGTAACAGAAACTTTGAACTTGATTTTGAAGCATTTCAAAATGTCAAATTGATTTAAAATTTTGCATACTGATGTCTTTCCTGCACAGTTACTGAGTTACTGGTGTAATATTATTCTTTTAGTGGACGATGATGTGATATAATAATAAATCAATTAAATCCTAAGGCAGGTAGAAGAAGGTAAGGTAAACTAAAAATGAAACTCTATACTAACCTATCTGACCAATTCGGAATCAGTGGGCCAAAGCCTCCCAACATTGGGAGAAGCTTAGGTCCGGCAATGTACTCCTACAAGCTAATTGATTGACAACAATATCGAATTTGTGAAATTAGTCATTAATTATCACAGTTATAAAAGCTGATACAATTTTTTGTTAATCCTCACAATAATAATGTAATAATAATAATAATAACAATTACCGGAAGTATATCCTGAAGGACGGTACGGTGGACATCTGTCGGGCATGCCACCGCCCCGGAGAATCACTCAGGCACATTATTTTCGGTTGTTCTCGTCTTGCCAACGGCGAGTATTTGCACAGACATAACCAAGTGGCCAAGATAGTACATCAGCAACTCGCCCTCAAATACAATCTTGTGACTTCGGAGGTGCCATACTACAGGTATGTGCCCGACCCAGTTCTCGAAAATGGTCGTGCCACTTTATACTGGGATCGATCTATTATCACTGACAGGACTATAGTCGCCAATAAGCCCGATATAGTGGTAATAGATCGATTAGAGCGCCTTGCAATGATTGTTGATGTCACCATTCCTCATGACGAAAACCTCATGAAAGCCGAAAAAGATAAACAAATAAAATATTTGGATCTGGCTCATGAGGTTGTTGACATGTGGAATGTTGATTCGGCAATCATTGTCCCGATAGTCGTATCAGCCCATGGGCTGATAGCCAAGAGCCTCGACCAACACCTTAAGAGGCTCTCGTTAGGCAGCTGGGTCAAGGGCCTGATGCAAAAGGCGGTACTCCTCGACACGGCACGCATTGTGAGGAAGTTCCTTACTCTGGAGCCCTAACCACCGGTAGCTTGGTCCCTGTACCCGATGCCGGTGGGCTACTATTTTTTATATTTTTAAATATATTTAGTTTTTTTTTTATAAATGTATTTAAAAATCTAATCTATATGTGTTAAAAATAAATAAAGGAAATAATAATAATATCCACAGCCAACCACAGTGGAAACTCTTGGGGTGTCGAGCTCAAGCTCCAGTGGCGAGTATTTCTCCCCACCGACGACACCAATACCTGCGCGCCGGCGAGGGAGAGGCCGGCCACCGACCTGCTTGGGGTCCCGAGGCCCACCGGCCTCGAATAGGGCCCCCGCTACCGGTGGTAATGTGCGCCGCATGCGATGGACGACGTCTATGAACGAAAACGTCATGCGGGCATATTTTGCGGCTACAGCGGGAGGAACCAATCTTACTGCGTACCGTGATCGCATGCTTTCTGTGTTTCAGGATCTTGAACCAACTGTAAACGTTTCGGCACAGCGACTGTCGGATCAGGTGCGGGCTATCCAGCGATGTCAGTTACTGGATAGTTCTGTACTTGAGAGGCTACGTTCTGACTTGCAGAACAGTGATGTTATCCCTCCTCCATCACAACCAGCAGCGGTGGAAGTGATCTCCCAGATAACACATCATGACCATGTTGATGATGGGTTGGATAATGTTGCTTTTTCCGTAAGTACTCAGTACAATGATCAAATAAGGAATGCCTTGGAGTGTGCCATTCGTGATTATCGGTACATGAACTATAATATTAGACCTCGCTTACCGCGTTTGCCTGTACATAAACGTAATATAGCGCTAGTGTGTGCCTTGGATTCACTATTACCTATTTATTTAGATAATAGTGAAAATCTCACTGATACACACTCAATTTTATACTGTGCAGCCATTGCAGCATGTCGAGTAGCTGGTATTAAATTCCCAGAAAGTAAGACCGCTACTCGACCAAGTTTAGGAAAGCCAATGTGGCAGTGTAGAATTGAGCGTCGTATCACTGAGGCCAGGGTATTCATTGGCAAGCTTATCTGCTTCAGGTCGGGCAACACACGCCCGAAAGTCATGCGCTTTGTGAATCGGGCATTTTCGGGTACTGACATCAGTCCTCATGATTATGAATTCCGAGTCACAGAGCGCATCGACTTCCTGAAGCAGAAAGTTTATGCATGGGCAAACCGGATAAAGCGATATAAAAAAAGATGTGACCGATATACACTGAATTGCACATTCCAAAGGGACGAAAGGTGGGTGTATAGAAATTGGGAGCGGCCTGATCTTGTGGGTGACGCGTGCTTGCCGGATGTTGCTGCCACAAACACGTTTTGGCGCAACATTTGGTCGGTTCCCGTCACTCACACAGAGGGTGATTGGATGCAAAAAGTCAAACATTTGTGTGAAACGATACCAACAATGGAGCCTGTGTCAATCACAGAAGATGACATTGCTTGTGTAGTCCGTTCGTTACCGAATTGGAAAGCTGCCGGACCGGACGGACTACACAACTTTTGGTTAAAATGGCTCCGAAGTTCACACGCATGTTTGGCTTTTCAATTCCAGTCAGCTTTAGAATCAGGATCGCTTCCAAGTTTTATGACTACAGGTGTCACCCACCTGCTCTTTAAGTCTGGTAGTGCCATGGACCCCAAGAACTATAGGCCGATCACATGTCTGCCTACAGTTTACAAACTTCTTACATCTATTCTGAGAATTAAAATAACTAGTCACATTATTGAAAATTCTATTCTCTCTTACTCTCAGAATGGATGTAGAAGTGGGGCTCGTGGCACTAAAGAGCTCCTTATTATTGACATGGCCATCAATCAGCAGGTTCGCCGTAATCGAAAGGATTTGGCGACATGCTGGATAGATTATAAAAAAGCCTATGACTCCGTGCCGCATACATGGCTCATGAGGGTGCTTGAGTTGTACAAAATTGATGCGACTCTTTGCACCTTCTTGAAGGCATGTATGGGGCAATGGAAAACGGTGCTTTGCTATCCAGGGTGTCGACACATTCAGGATGATGGTGAACTTGTAAAGATTGAGCGGGGTATATTTCAGGGTGACAGTTTGAGTCCCTTGTGGTTCTGTCTGGCTCTGAATCCTCTAAGTACTATATTAGAGGATTCAGGGTTAGGCTATTGTTTGCGGAGAGGTGGTCAGGTTATTTCACACCTCTTTTATATGGATGATCTCAAATTATTTGCCCCCAACGACCTCCATCTGATGGCGTTACTTAAGGTAACTGAAACTTTTAGTAACTCCATCAGGATGGAGTTTGGTGTGGACAAATGTGCAGTCATGCATGTGAAAAGAGGTAGAATTGTGGAATCTGAAGGAATAGAACTTTCAGATTCCACAAAACTTAGATCCCTTACTGCAAACGATACCTACAAGTATCTGGGTATGTCACAGGGGTTAGGCATTAATGAGTCGGGTATGAAACAGTCCTTGGGGGAACGCTTCTTTGGCCGCCTGAAAAAAGTACTGAAAAGTCTTTTGTCAGGCGGTAACAAGGTGCGAGCCTACAATGATTGGGTCATGCCCGTCCTTACCTACTCCTTTGGTATACTCAGATGGACTCAGACTGAACTGGAAGCCCTGGATAGAAGAGTCCGTACACAGCTTACTTCATATCGAATGCACCATCCACGTTCTTCAGTAATGAGATTGTATATCCCGCGGAAGTGTGGGGGTCGTGGTTTTTTAAACATTAGGACTCTACACAACCGCGAGATATGCAATCTTAGAGAATACTTTCTCAATGTTGACGTGGATGTGCATCGAGATGTAGTAACTGTGGACCATGGGCTTACACCGCTCGCTCTTGCGAAAGAGAACTGGCGCAAACCTGCAATACTCAGCATTGATGATCGCAAGGAGGTATGGAGGAGCAAGGAGCTGCATGGACGATTTTATCGGGCTTTATATGGGCCCGATATAGATTTAACAGCATCGGTATCCTGGTTACGATTCGGTGACCTTTTTGGAGAAACTGAAGGTTTTGTTTGTGCAATTACTGACGAAGTTGTAATGACGAACAACTATCGGAGATTCATCCTGAAGGATGGTACGGTTGACATCTGTCGGGCATGTCATCGTCCCGGAGAATCCCTCAGGCATATTGTTTCTGGTTGTTCTCGTCTTGCCAACGGTGAGTATTTGCATAGACACAATCAAGTAGCCAGGATTGTCCATCAGCAACTTGCTCTTAAATATAACCTTGTGGATTCGGAAGTGCCGTATTACAGATATGTGCCCGACCCAGTTCTCGACGATGGTCGTGTCACATTGTACTGGGATCGATCTATCATCACTGACAGGACTATTGTAGCCAATAAGCCTGACATAGTGGTGATAAATCGATTAGAACGCCGCGCAATAATTATCGATATCACGATCCCGCATGATGAGAATCTCGTGAAAGCTGAAAAAGACAAGCAAATGAAATATCTGGATCTGGCTCACGAGGTTGTCGACATGTGGGATGTGGATTCGGCAATTATTGTTCCGATAGTCGTATCAGTTCACGGATTGATTGCCAAGAGCCTCGACCAACATCTCAAGAGGCTCGCGTTAGGCGGTTGGGTTAAGGGCCTGATACAGAAGGCGGTACTCCTCGACACGGCACGTATTGTGAGGAGATTCCTCTCCCTGGAGCCCTAACCACCGGTAGCTTGGTCCCTGTACCCGATACCGGTGGGCTACTACTATTTTTTATATTTTTAAATATATGTTTTTGTATATGTATTTAGAAATGTAATTTATAGGTATATTTATGAATAAAGTGGAATAATAATAATAATCCCACATTTCGACCGGGTGCTGACAGTGCAGTATGAAAGGAACTTCATCCCACGCACGCTCTAATTGTGGAATGAACTCACTGCTCTGCTTTTTTACTACAATATGGGGTTCGTCTAGAGGGACATTATAATGTTTACATATGGTTATAGAACGAGTGTGATACCTCTGTTATTGCCACGGCCATTGTCTAACGGCCACGGTAACCACGTTTTATCAGATGAGCTATATGCTTGTCTCCCACCTAAGTGGCATAATAGACAAGCCCATATCTTCGTTGATAATATTTTTACGGTTTCAAAGTGATTCCCTAAAGACTTAACATAGAAAACTTAATATTTGTACTATAGTTTTCTCGTTACAACGAAGAGACTAATTTCTGTAACCATTGAGCCGATTAATGAAACATTAACGGCTACGTACTTTGATCTTGGGAGTAGACTAAGTAACAGAAGTATCGCTCTTAACGAATAGAAGAAAACATAAATTGGCTATCCGAAAATAAAGAGGAAACTCTCACAAAGTTACATTAACGATTCATGGACCTAGTTAAGTCTATAACACTGGCTTCCCACGGTGCGTGGTCTCACAGACGTAGACACGAGCGCATATATTATGACAAACGTGTTTGCGCTTTGACAAGTTCTATTCGACGACGACGGTTAGTAAACGTGAAGCGCAAGTAGCCGTGTTATTGCGGGCCGTGGAAAGGCGCCTTTACAGAATGAACACTCCGATATTAAAGCTACATTTTTATAATTAAAGCGTCAAAGTTATCACCGAGTTTTGTACAGATTTATTAAAGTAATAAGTAACCTGCTCTCTCTTCTCAAATAACCTGCTAAAACTTATTAAAACTCCTTAAACAACCTTAAAAGAAATAACAGGGTAACCATTTTTTTACACAAATTGACATTTATGATAAATTGTCGGATTATTTTTAAGAGAAATGCTTCATTCGTATTATATCTTCTGAAATTATATTGATTTATAGATTGAAAATTCTGTAATTTTTTGTAACTATAAAGAAATTACATTTTTATTGGTGAAAACTCACAATTGTCATTATGATTTTTATCTAATTCTTGTTATTTTTTGTAGATTTTCTTATAGCGCTCACAAAATACATTTTTAAACAAAAAGTATCATTTAGGTTTCAATTACAATAATGTGAGTAAACATCAATATTTTTATACCATCTAAACAATCACCTTAATTACGAATATCGATTAGAACACCGGTTTAAATAGATAATTAACCTTATTGAACTCAAGAAGTCAAAGTATACTTGATTATTATGGTTCTAAGGTAGTCTATGAAGGTTGTATATATGAATAAATTATGAAATATTTCAAATTTCAACTTACGCTCGTAGGTTTACAATGCAATATATAGCGTCAGTCAGTCGAGCGAATAATAAATATTTGTACAAACTTTGGCGCTATTGTTCAGAGCATTTTATTTTGTGTTATGACTTTATGTTCGGTTTATTATTTATGCTATATTTAAAAAAAAAGGACTGGCTACGAGGGGTGGAAGATCGGTAGTTTGACCATTGTTGGATGTATCCACGAGGGGTGGATGTATTCATGTATCCATACATCCGGATGTATCCAGTAGTGGGCAGATGATTGATGATAAAAACGTATATTTCCCCAATGAATATTGAGATTTTTGGTCACATTTTTTCACTGTTGCCCCCTGTAGGGTCGAAAAACATAATTAGATGCTACACTGTTGAGGATTCACAGGCGTGAATGTAATATATATTTTTAAGCGACTTCATCGACATTCACAGTAAAGGCTGATTCTAATTCAGATCATTAAAATAATGCCATAATTTACTCCTTAATAAAACTTTTGAGTACTTACAGTAAATAAGTACAGGGCAATCCCCTGTCCGCCTCGGAGCGGTGGTTGTAAAGATTCTAATTGAAAAGCAAATTAAGCAGTGTAACGAATACTCCATTAAGACGATAATGAATTCAGTGTTTCATGATCCCTAAGGAACAAAATTATAAATTGCTGATATTTTGATCTAGTTGAAAATTAATCCTGCTGTGTTTGGCCACGACCAGTTAAAGATGTTTGCCTACAGTTAAGATTATTTGACAGAATATTCCATCAAGAACCAAGCGGTTCGGTGAGTCTTTTCTCTGGCGCACCATTAAGTCCTGGAATTCCTTGTCGGCGCACGTGTTTACTTCTTCCTACAGTCCCGGGTCCTTTAAGCGGGGCGTGAAAAAGCATCTGGTGACCCTCTTTCATGAGACTTTACCATCAGCTTAACATCAGGCGAGGTGAAGTCAAATTGACGTGCCATAGATAAAAAAAATTTTTTTTTCTTCTGCATTTGTATGCCATAGGGCAGAACACCCGCTGGTCTGTCAATCTAGTAGAAGCAGGCGATGCAGTAGCACCAATGGTGGTGCAAAATGCTAATTGTTCGTATTTTTCATCACAATAATATTAAAATGCGTCATTTTGGTGTCAGTGTGTTGTAGGTCGCGAATGTTCGTGCAACAGTCACGTTAAGCCTTTATTTACAATCACTTTTGACGACAAGTCACGAAAATTATAACTTTTTGTTTATTGACTTTGTATATTCCTCGTGAATAAATGTTGTCATTTTCCTTATACAAAACACAGTGACGTCGCTATGAATACTCTAAGAGTTAGTAAATACTATAATCCATGGGAGAGGGTGTCTTCGAAAACCCAGGTTAGTAAAGAAATTATTTATAAGGTCATAACTCTTCAGGAAATTTCTGCTCGGCTTCCCAAGTACAGGTAATAATACCTCCTGCTGATTAAAGGCAAGGGCACTTTTATCCAAGGAGCTTAATACAGAACTTATAGGAGAAGGTTAGGGTACTTATCCCCATTTATTATAGCTTTGTTCTTTGTTTGTTAATTTTCAGATGAAAATGCAAATGTAATTTAAAAAGGAAATGATTAAAATTAAAAGGTAAGGTGGCAGACAAGTACTGTTTTTTAATAATCCAAAGCTCTCTGGAGCAATTCAGTTGATTCTCGATTCACCAGATTCGCAACTCACCAGAGTCGCAGTTAACCAGAATTATAATCAAAAGCAAATTAAATTTATATAGTATATTGACAAAATAAAATATGTTTATTTCCAAAATTATGAAACAAATACTATATCTCTCCCTCTGGTAAACTTCATGTGATGGATCCAAAGGAATGAATAGCATTCGTATTTCTTTTGTAAACAACAGTACAGTAATCACCCATCATTAAAATTTCAAGAAGCGAACAATTTAAAAAAAACACGTGGCACGCGAAACTTGCCATAGACATCAATATCTAGGACGTCAAGATGGCGTTTATAAACACATTTTTTCTGCCGTTGCGCGTCGCCCTTACGAAGCTAACTTATTAAAATATAAATTACTTTTAAATCGCAACACTGGGCTTGGCAGGTTATTTATCACCTTGGACATTTTTCTGCCATAGACTAAGACATTACATGACTATGTAATCAATTAATGTAAAATATTTCATAAATAGTAGAAAGTAATAAGTAACACTGCTCACTGGAGAGATTTAGTGTTATCAGTGGGATAACTGACACCTCCGGCAACTATAGACACCTCCGGCAACTATAGTCACCTCCTCCGGTAACTATAGACCCAAAGACGGCGTGCGTTTTGGTCAGTTCGAGTCCGACATAACGTCTTCAACCGCACTCGGCGGAGAAGGGATATATCTGTGGGGACATTTCGCACTAAAAAAGTGGGAAGACCAAGAAATCTTTCTTTTTTTTCTGCACTGGCAGCACAGAAAGTCTCTTAAGCTTCTTCTCTCACCCTTTTCGTTCCCCCTTCTTCTCTATATACTCGGCAGCATGAATGTGACGCCCCTGATGTTGCAAACGTCCATAGTCCACGGTAACTACTTATCATCCGGTGAGCTGCATCCTTGTCTGCCACATAAAAGATATAAATGACGTGCCAAAAAGGATGGCTTGGAGTCTTACGGAAGATGGAAGATCTGGTGAAATGGCAAACATTGGGAAAGGTTAACACATAGATCCAGCGGTGAACTGCGTTAGGGTAACTGACAGGAAGTAATTTACTCGTACTACACAACATGCCATGAGATTAACATTCGAACTTCTTACGATTTTCTTTAGTAGTTTTTATTTAATTTCGTTTTAAGAGGAAGTGATAGTCAACAGTAGAAGGATAATCAAACAAAGCACACCTACAAGGCAACGGCAACGGTCTCAGGTGTGTAGGATTACAGTGCGGTCTAACTCAAACATGGCTTCCAAAAATATCAGCAACGTATATTTTAGGAACAGACTCCCAATTCGAATTCCTTTTTCTTTCACTGAGACAACAAACAATTCCACGGTCTAACTGCAATGGTGCCAAAACATAAAATGCAAGGTATAATACTTGTGTGGTTTAAAAAGACACGAAACGAAAAAGAAATGAGAAAGCATGCAAGTTTTTCAGTAATTTATTTAAAAACTGTATGAAATTACACTGCTTCTTAACCTCATTATTAAGTGTAAGAGTAATAGTTAGACAACTATTCAGTCAGTGCTACTAGCACAAAACTATGAAGAAAATGTAGGGATCAGTAACAATCTCTGAGCCTTTTCTTTACATGGTTGGATCGACTTGCCAGTTTAACTGCCAAGTGGATGAGGTTCGCGTTATCTTCCGTGAAGCGACTCCCATCTGATCTTCACAACCAATTCATTCTCTGATCCTATTCCCAACTCAGTTGTGGGCGGCTTTTTAGTCTAACTAAGATGCGGCTGAGCTTCGATATTTTTCGTGAAGCGACTGCCATCGGACCTCCTCAACCAAAAAGGCGATTTCGTAATTTTGTAGTTAGGCTAGTCGGAGTTTTCAAGGCTCCAACTACCCGTAACGACTGCCATAGATAGACTGTCGTAGACGGCATAAAGTGCTCTCCGAGGTACGTGCAGACCAGACCAGTGCAAATACAAATATTTGCACTGAGCAGGAATCGAATCCCGCGCCTCCTGCGTAGCAGTCGCGTTCACTATCACCACGCCATGCGCCACAGAGTATGGCAACCAATATGTAACGAAAACATAGTTAAGTCACTTTTTAATCCTAAAATAGAAATTACTATTACTCTTACAACTATAAATACTTTACATACATTATCTGATATAACATGTACTTAATCCCATAAAAATAAAAGATTTTAAAAGTGAAACAAAAACTATTCTCTTGAGACAAAATTTATTTCTAAACAGCATAAAAACTACCTTCAAGGCTTTCACATCCCCACAGTTACATGAAAACCCATTATTTCATTAGTAACATTTACTGGCCTTTTATCCGAACTATTTGTCTTACTTCTTGAGGACGGGTGATTCCGTGAACCAACAGAAAGGGTTTTTGTCAATCCTAAACTCTAAGCTCCAGAGGAAACCTTTTTGTCAAAGAACCTTGATTGATGTGGGAAGCTAGAAAAGTCAAACATAAGGATTGAATAGCCATATACGTAATAGGAAGTATTTATGTAAAAGTACAATGTACAATCGTAAGAATTAGCTATAGATCTTTGAATAGGGATGACAAGGTCATCCGATTCAACCAATGCTGTTTAATATTTCAGCTTTGCCTGTAAAAATACTGGCGTGATCTAGAAGGCTAAGTACAAGTTTTGTACCAGCACATTTGACTTCTTTATCATTTCACGTAAAATGACGAACAAAATTTTGCTCTTAGCATGTTTGTCTTCTTGACCATCCATTAATTTCCAATTCAAAATAATTGTACATAAATTCATAACAGACAGACAAAGCCGCAATCACTGTTTTGTTTACTTTATGAAATAAACAGTCTATATAATGTTAACCGTTTGGTATTTGTACACGAATTCTGAATGGCGCAGTATTGAGTGGTGCCAATTTTTTTCCAATCTAACAAAAAGAGCGAATATATAAAATGTTGACAGTACGAAAATATTGATTTCAACGTATGATCCTTTTCCGAATTCTCAAGTTTCCTCTGGGCCAGTACTATGAACTTTTAAAACAGGTCAATAAAATTGAACGACTGTCATACCGCCAACTACAGATGTAACTTTGTATTGCTATATAAATAAGAGATAACAAAGTATTTCATGCAGTTGGTAATGTGACAGTCGTTCAATTATATTATTGATTCATTTTAACAGTTCATAGTTAGGGTCGTGTTCACTTTCACAGAAAAGTAACCTTTAGCTTTCTTACCAGTCAAAGTAACCAAGTTATATTATAAACCTAGGTATGCAACTGAAATACAAGGAGGTAGGTACTCAATATTATTAGTTTCAGTATCAAGCTTTAGTAAATTTCAATATATAGAGAAATATAAATTCACAGTTTTAAAATTAGTTCAATAAATGTTATTATAACTTTTGAACAGTCTAAATATTTAATTTATATTTTCAGAGATTGATGGTTGAAATTTTCATTACAATTTATTTTTGTTTGTGATTGGTTTTCATGATAAATATGAGTTATAAATGTTTAATAAATTGTTTCAATCTGAGGCGTCTTGTTTGCCAACTCTGTGTTGAATTGATTGCGTCATTCAAATACCTAATAATAGTTATCTTGTTATGTTTCGGAATTCGAAATTTATGTTCAATCTGTAATGTTCTTATATTCCTAGTTTACGTTATATACATACAGTAAATATTACATATAGGTATGTATGTATTATATCTCTCTCAAACAACATTTAAAACCAAATTTAATACAGAGTTGTAAAATCTTGAAATCAACTTTCAAGCAAAATATAAATAATGGAAATAGCTATTAAATTATAGGAATAAAGATCTGTGAGTAAACTTTGGCAATTTCATAATATATATGTAAAGATTCAACATTCTCTGAACCTTTTCCCAACTCAGTTGGGGTCGGCTTTCCAATCTAACTGTGATGCGGCTGAACTTCGATATTTTCCGTGAAGCGACTGCCATATGACCTGTCCACAACCAATACTCCAATGACCAATGGCAATATAGAAGTTCCAAGTAAGACTAGTTGGACTTTTGAGGACTCCAACTACCCGTAACAGTCGTTTACGGTCTATGGCAGTCGCCATAGACGTTAATAATGATATATAAGATATTTATAGTTAACTTCATAGTTATAATATAAGATTAACCACCAAAAAATCATAAATATTTACGTATGTAAGTACGTAAAGATTATACCTACGTATCTCTTCCATCAACCTTAACCGAGTACTAAATGCTATTTATAAATACTAATCTAAATTATCTCATAATATTTGGTTTCTCTGATCTTATTACATCAAAGTTACATGAAACATTCCTTAACTAGTTACGTAAATAGTAGTTTTGTCAGTCAACCTTTGAAATGGCGGCAAAGCGTAAATATATATACATCGTGGAGGTGCTGTGCTCTACACAGATGTAAACCACGTCTGTTGGATAATTAATATACATTTATTTTACACATTATATTATTACGTAGAACCAAATACATGATATGGAATCTAGAATACGAATACACATGCTTAGATACTATTTTGCAAATACATCAAAAAATACAAGTATATACTCAAAATTATTAATTTCAGTATCAAGCTTTAGTAAATTTTTATATATAAACAAACATATTCACAGTTTTAAAATTAGTTCAATAAATGTTATTTTGTGTTGTGTTGTTATTTTGTGTGTTTATTATGTGTTTGTTTTGTTATTTCTTCGTGTTTAGTGCATTTATTATTATTTAATTGAAATTAATGCATAGAAGGATTAAATATAATACCGTAATAATAATGATATAAGAGGATTGAATATAATTATATAGGGACTCATTGTCATGAGCATGTAAGTAACGATTGTTATCCATAATGTGTAGTTGTGTAGATACTGGATTTATTGGGAAAGGAAGTGGAATAAATGCATTCGTTTGTGATATGATGGAAGAATTCTTATTGATTAAACCCTGTCCCGAAGTGTAGCTAATAATCATTAGTAAACAAAGGTACAATTTTATAATCAGATTTTATACAAAAGTTAATGATCAATCTAGCCACACTTGTATTTCTAAAGCGAGCTAATTGCCAGAGTTTTAATTACTTCTAATTTGAAGCCGTTTGAACAATTTTAGAAGTGGTTACGTTCAGTTTAGTGCTTGCTGGCTGCTTGGTGACGAATGACCTGGCGTGCTCTTCGAGACATGAAATATTGATAGATTTACCAAGAGCACACAAGGACATAGCGAATTAATGTTCGGATCTGATTATCTTGATCGTATTTGTTTTTACACACTATTCATTTCTATATTGAGCAGGATGTTATTTGTGTAATTATTATCTAATAGAACCACTGAACTGTGAATCTATTAATAACTAATCTAATAAATTATGAAAATGTATATGAGAATGAAAACTTCTTTAGACGTAGTTTTTATAATGTTGCCGACGTTTCGGGTGCGTTGCAGCACCCGTGGTCACTTCAAAAAATATTTCGCGTGAAGTCCCAAACAATATAAACACTATGAGTGAACGCCGCAATAGTTTGAAAGTTCTTTAGACGTGTTGTGCAGTTTTTATAGAAAACTTTGTACATACAAAATGTTTAGTGAGAATAAAATTTCAAATTCGCATTGTTACCTAACATCACGCTCACAATTTATCAGATGCTCACGCTGCACGATGATTAAAAGTATAATCTTTCTATTTTATATCGCCAGTGTAGTTATTTGACAAAAATTAAAAAAGGTCCAAAGTATGAAGGCTTTAGGAGCCGAGGTCAGTCAATAAAAAGATGGATGGATGGGTGAAAGAAGATATGTCAAAGATGGGTGTGACTGAAAAAATGACATCCAATAGGAATGTATGGTCTTCCAATGAAAGTGAAAATGCAAATTCACTGTAGAAACATTAAATACAAAATACTTCGTATCTGACTGTACTAAAGCGTTAAGTAGGTAGATAGATAGAGATCTGTTGGTATCAAATTAGATTGGCGTCCGGTTCTGGCGATGGATTCTGATGTGATGTTTATTTTGCTAACTTACCATTTCTATAAATAAAGTTATCATGCGTGCTAAAATTGTTTATCAAACATTGCGTATTGATTATCTGTGAAATTCTTTCTGCCATGTGATTGAAATGACTTTGGTGGGAAACAAGTAAAAACATGGTCACGGTTAATCACTTTACTAATGATATATATACGTATGAACGTATGTAGAAAATAATAAATATACTTAAGTCTTTAATTTCCCAATGGTATGTAACCTGTCCTGTGGGTGCCGAATTTTGCCAACCATGACTTTCCCCTATTCCTTGCTTGGTGTAAATCGCAAGGAAATCAATTACGTGCTTAGCCGCACAAGCACTACCAATTAACGTCTTAGAGAGTATCAGACGTTTATTAAATGTACCGAACTGAAATGTACGTACATCGTAGAATAACCATGCCATTAAATTTAACACAATTGTGCAAGATAAACAAGTTTATTAAGAAAAAGTGAATAAAAAAGTGAGCACCAATATCTGCACTTCATTATTTTTTAAATTAACAATTGGCAGTAATTCTTTATATACCCAGTGCCATCTTTTTTTTTATTGTGCGCAAAATCCCCACGGATACCACCTGCACCAAAACCGGTGGAGGTGATTATGTCGGACTCGAACCGACCTAAACGCTCTCCGTTCATGGGTCCTTGATTGCCGGAGATACTTGATCCTTGATATCCAGTGCCATCTGGCGTAATAGGGCTCAATAATTACGGAACTACCGACCCTGCATCGCGAAAGTGAAGTTCACGCGCTGAAACTGCCTGGTCGGAGGAGCAATGATATCGTCGCCCAAAACTATTTCTCTATTCTTGTATAACTTTTAGATGAAATATTGTAGTAGGTACTACTTGCACAATTAGGTACTTCATTTTCGTTTTATACAGTTACGAAACGGTGCGATGGTTCGTTGCTTACAATTAGGAGTTAATTAATCGTAACAGTGAGTTTTAGTACAGAAACATTTAGTCGTTAGGAGGTGTAATTAGCAGTTCCAATCATGATGAATTTATACCCAGTATCAAAAATACACTAATGAAGCGAATCTCAAGAACAGTGAATACTAAATACGACAAAATATGTAAATATTCAATTTAAAAAATAAATTACTACTGGTATGGGCAATGGACTGCTGAGACGAGGTCTCGGGTTCGATCCCAGGTTTTACCATGGCACACACCAATGACTTATCGAAGTTATGTGTGTATTTATCGCAGATTTATAAGTGCCCGGTTAATGGCAATATGCTCACCACCTAATACATTGGGACCTAAACATAAACTGGCGAAATGTGGGTGCTAGCACCTCTGCATACCCCTTCGGGGATATAGGCATGAGTTTATAAAGAAAAACTTAGTTGATTAAGAACGTTTATATTAGATACAAGTACATACTCGTAGTATCACTACACAGTATAAAATAAAGTCGACTTTCCTTTATGCTTAAATCTTTAAAACTACGCAACGGATTTTGATGCAGGTTTTTTACATAGATCGAATGTTTAAAGAGGAAGGCTTATTATGTCATGCTGCGACCAACAGGTGTGGAGCAGGAATGAAAAATGTTGCAAAAACGGGGTGACGCAGACGAAGTTGCGCAGGTCAGCTAGTCTACTATAAAATAATGTCTATGTCTAACGTGTTACCAAGTCTATAAGTGTATTCCAACAGAGAAAGTACCTAAATAGTTGTTATTCGCCAAGTTGATAATTACTTTTAGAAGTAAGTGAAACTTTCTGGAGAATTTGTGTATCATTATATTTATCACTGTAAACTGTACTATTAAATTACAACTTCTTCACTACATAGTATAAAATAAAGTCGTATTCTCTGTCCCTATTTTTCATGTCCTTATGTCCCGTTATATGCTTAAATCTTTAAAACTACGCAAAGGATTTTGATGCGGATAGCTAGGATTCAAATTCGGTACCTCTTGATCTTAAGGTTAATGGTTAAAGAACTTTTAACCACTTATCTACCTAAAGTCTTTCCTTCTAAATCTTTCTAAGTATTTTTAAAATTATTACCACTATGTTATTAATTTTTTTTTACTTATCAATTGGAATAGCATCATGGAAATTATTGAATAAGCTTGGTCTAAGCTCTGAAATACATCAATTGGTATACAGATAGTCACTCGCCCTATATCTGTCTTACTATCTCGCATAAAGCGAATAATACCCAATAATCAACTATAGTATTGGGTTACGGAATCAATTAGCGAAGATAAGACACAGTTTTGTTTATTCTGAGGGAAAAATATTTTGGTAACCAATATTGACAGCGGAATAATCAAATAAAACAAAGACCAATTTGTTTTCCAGTAAACAAAAGATGTGAAAGTGTATTGGGGAAGAAACATGTACAAATTATTAAAGTTAATTTATTTTAGGGTGAATTGGAAAGTAATAAGAAAAAAAAAGAAATAAGCAGAAACGTTATGAAATTTTCTGCTTGAAGTGGCCTGTTATTAATATAAGTTTATTATAAAATTGTATTAAGGCTACTGGCACTAAACTTTTCAAATATGTTTTTAAAAAACAAATGAGCAATTTATTGATATTTCCCTCCTGATAACCTGAAAGTTTTTATCAAGAGCAAGTTCAAGTCGGTTGTTTAATGGCCAGGATTCGAACCCGAGATCTCTCAATCGTAAAGCTGACTCCTTATGAACTTACGAACTACCGATGCTTCTAGACTAACTATTACTAAAAAAATACTAATATTTATTAATAAAAATGAATAACAGACAAAAATAATTGACACTACGTTCCTCTCCGTCAATATTATTTATAAAGTACATCGCCGCCGGTCTTTTAAGCGTCAACAAGATTTAGGATAAAAGTTCAATCTGCGGATCGGCGTTAATGGACCTAACCGATATTGGCATCGAACGAGATAAGGCTCCGTCGTTTTCCAATTTTCCACAACAGTTTAGATACCAAGCTTTTTCTATCATTTCCGATATTATCAGAAACGATTTCTTGGATTAATCTAAATAAGTATCTATGAGCCTTTTGAAGACGGTGTCCCCTGAATGTGACATTGATTGGGTAAAGAATTGAAGCCTATAAATTGGCCGCAGTGAAGCCTGAATATGAGCGTTGAATTCATTGAACTGTGTGAATCCAGGGCCCTAAGAACTACGACATTTTGGCATAGGTATAATTTTTTTGTTATTTAAATGATATTATATTCAAGAACGAACTTAAAACAATTGTTGTTTGTTAAATTGCCAAATGAACTCAGTAAGTGTAACACAACTACAGAATCAATATCGAGAACATTAAACATCTCTGTCGCATAAATAACAATATGCATAATAACTCTAATTTTCCCTATGTATGTATATCCCTGTAATCTGAAAATAAATGATTGAATTGATTTCATTGGTTGAAACGGTCCATTTTCAATATTATTATTCTAGTAGTAATAATGTATTAAAAACGTATTGTGTTATGGGTTGTATCCTCACTTATATTCCTTTTTCTTCTAGAACAACAGTCCGTCATTTGATTCACGATAATATGTATCAATACATGGTCATGTAGTTATCTTTCTGTTCCAAGACATTAACATTTATTTCATTGTAGATTGTCCACTACGTTGATATGCTAATATCTATGTCATATATTTTAATGTGATCATGATATGCAGACATAATAAATATTAACTTGACGTTTCATCGTAGTCAAATAGGATATCTGAACGCAAGAGTAGACAGATGACGTCATAAGATATTTGAATACAGCATAGTTTTGAATATTAATCACGTTGCTATAGTGATGGTAAAGAAATGTTCATCAAGGAAGAAATTTGCTGGTATCTCATTCAGGCTTAACAAAAAATACGTTAGAAAGAATCTCGACGACTAAAACTATTGATGTAAACCAGGCTCTCAGTATCATTCCACAATTTTATGTATACTTAGTCGTAAAAACAAAATATTTATTGAATCGAAATATGTAAAATTGTAATTAAAATGTTACAAATATGTAAGTTTGTCACTACAGTAAACTTGTAACTCGCATTCTTTATTGAACTGAAAGATATAGACTTGCAACTTGTAAAGTACAATTTGTGGACATCAATTTGTAAGCTTTATTAAATAGATCCCAGATCTAAAATTAATTTACATTTTTAAACATCAATAGACTTGGCTTTTGCTGCTAATTTACAAAGAAAATATCCCGAAGTATTGAAGAGTGAATTTTTAAGTGACCATGTCAATTTAATATCATACCATAAACATTTCTCTTTCTTTCTTACGTTTTCTGAATTACTTGTGATTTAGCAACCGTAAATAGTTACTTTATCCATAACATGCATACCAAGTTTTGCGTTAAAGCGAGAAAATATTGGAAATACGTCCATAAACACGTATAGGATACAGACTAAATAAACCAAAATAGTATCGCTCTCATTTCATTTGCAAAACAAATAAACTGTGGCGCACATAAACTGTACTCTGTTTTAATATTATTCAGAAGGTTTCTTGCCAAAACAAAAGGGATAGACATAAAGTCTGCAAATGTTTTTTTAGAACGCAGCAGCTATGAGAGAGCTTCGACTGCTGTATCGTATGATCTAATTTACATACACATACATCGCAGTATTTGTAATGCATTATACAAGAGTGGTTAGGTCTGGAAGAAGTAATTCAGATTTGGTTACCTACTTTTGAATATGCTGAACTATTTGCAAAACGCATTGTAGAATGGTATGAGCTATTCTATGTCTTTATAGCACTTAAAGTTCCAAAATATTGAGGTATTTTTATAGCTAGCATAAAATGGTTACCCAAATTCTAAATATTTAATCGCATTGACTTATCTTCTGCCATACAAACAATCAGGAGTTCTGCCACCGCCTCTTAAAAGTAATATTATTTCTATCTTACATTACTTCCATAGTGAGATTCGGTCAGCGTTTCATTAGAATGCAAATGTTGAATACTGAACATATTTGTTTGTTTAATCTGTTAGAATTTTCACTTGTATTACAAGATACAGTAGGTACACAAATATCGATGGACAACAATGGTACGAATTTGAATCACACTATGAAAGTAAAGGAAGATTGCTATAAAATTACTTTTAAGATGTGTTCGTAAGGCTCCTGGTCTATTAATCGCAAACGTGGTTGATAATAAATCAGTAACTTAAATATAAATGTCAGAATCTAAACATTAGTCTTCATAACTTAGTGAAACCCAAACCAATAAAGCAGAAATTTCTCTTGCAGATGAAATTAATAAAATCGGAGAACCACAATCATTGTTATAGATGACAAATTTTGATTTGAATTTCAAGTATTATTGAATCATTTGACAAATTTAGGAAGCAATGGTTTGCAGACTATTGATAATATCAAATTGATATGTAGTCGTTGTTAAGGTACTTTGTATGAAAATCTATAGATTATTAGGTAATTATCACCATCGCCTGTGATATTGAACGATAGTTTAAATTGACGTAACGTGACGTATTCGTCAATCTAACCGTTAAAATAATGGAGAAATTATGAATAAGAACCCATAACCTAATTTACTACTAATATTATAAAGAGGAACAATTTGTATTTTTGTGAGTGTGTATGTTTGTAATGAATAAACTCAAAATTGCTGAGCCAATTTCAAAAATTCTTTCACCATTGAAAAACTACATACATCCAGAATAACATAGGCTATACTCATTGCTAGAAAATATTAGGGATTATAACTAACATTTCAGTAACGTAACCCAAGGTGACAAAAAGTGCCCTAAAACGTCTTTCGTTGCATGCGCTGCAGTAACTATTGATAATAGAACAACAGTATGTTCTACAATATTAAAGACTATATTGATATCTACAAAAACCCTTAAAATTTACAACACTGCGCGATAACGGACATCCACGCGGGCGACAGCTAGTCATTAAATAATCAGACTTTATTACTAACATAGGTATATTAAAACAGAATACCTCATACAGAAAAAAATGTCTATTCTCTTTACGATTGGCAAAAGGAACGGATGGAACACCTGAAATTCAATTATTAAAGGTTTGCACTGATGGTTAGGGAGGGTTCCGGAGGGCATAAAATATTCGCAGCTCGATGAAGTTGTGCTTGCGTAATACTGGAGGTACTCAATGAATATAATGTAGGCTATATATATCTGCAAGATGTGTTATGGCTTTCACCGGATACTGGAGGATGAAATATTGGGATAGTTATTAGATAAGTGTTTCAAAGTGATGAAAAATGACTTTGAGTGTACTTAAACACCTTTGCGTAGACACCGACACCGATATAAATAGTATGGACTATTTATATTAATATAAAGTAGTCGTGTCTGTATATTAGACATACATAATCCCCGAAGGGGTAGGCAGAAGTTATTAAACACCCACATTTCACCAATCATGAAAAATTTCTAACCGAATGTTGCAGCTAAATAAATTTGGAAAAAAAACATTTTGACCCGATTCCTGGCTATGCGCTGTAAATCGCAAGGAAATTAATCACGTGCTTAGCATACCAATTAACGTCTTGAAGGGTATCAGAGATTTTCAATTTTTTAGAGATATTGATAAAATATTTGAGTTATTATTTATATTATTGCTTCATCCATATATCAATATTAAAGATTCTAAATGATTCAAAAAAAACTCATGACTATTTAATGTCCTAATTATAATCCACGTCTATGCACAAACTCATGCAAATTTTTTCTAACTCTTTCGAATGAAAAACAAACATTCCCATTTTTAAACATATAACCATACATTCATAAACTTAACATTTATAATATTAGTGCTCAAAAAAACCTCGTGTAAAACACCACAGAGTAATTATGCTAATGTTTTTTAATCTTTGTGTAATCTACTTTTTATTGTTCAAATTAGCCCTGCTTAAAATTCTACTTACGGCCTAAGTTGGGCTGAAATTTGTTCCATAAGTTGAGTAGTCGGGAGCGGCTGTCTGAATAAAATGTGCTGTAACTGCACACTCTTTGCAACACATTATAGGCTAATGTACGACATTTTACTGCTTCACTGAGCTGGTTTTTTTTAATTATTAATATTCTTTTAACTCGTCCAGTTATGCTCAATGGCCTGAGTTGGTAGTGGGTTCTGGTTGGTTCTGTTATCGCCGAACGGTAGGTACGAACCCGTGACTTCTTGGTCATATGGCTTATTCCTTAACAACTAAGCTATCGACTCTTTAATAAATCGACGATTTATTAAAATAGTAATCAAGTTCATTTATTCGTTTCCGTCTGATACTCTCCAAGACGTTAATTGATAGTGCTTGTGCGGCTAAGCACTTAATAAATGTCCTTGCTACACCGCGTAGCAAGGAATCGGGTCAATTTTTTTTCAAAATTTATTTTGCTGCTACATCTTCGGTTAGTAATTTATTTTCGGTATACCCATTTCGTTACAAAGTGTACGATTGGCACCTCTGCCTACTGCATTTATTATATATGTAATCAAATTTCAGTTATGTTTTACAGGTTTATACTTATCATTGCCATAGTTTTAGATCGAGAATATATAAAGGAAAAAAAAATAATAATAGAGGTTACAATAATACATTTTTTCTTGTAGACATCAATAATAATTCTATTTTATAAATTTACCTAGCATGCAAATACTTGCATTGAGGTCGTAGAATGCTCTACCGCAACAAAAGTTTTACTAATTTGATAATAATTGTGCTGAGTCAGACCAATGTTAGGCTATCTCTCCAGACTTGGAAACAAGCTCTGTTTATTAAATCACGGTTGCAAGTGCCTTTCAGATAGCCACTGTTTTACACGAATCGTATTAAGTTTCTATTCGTATACCTATGCATACACATTTGCGTACAAGCGTGTGTATCTACGCTGTGTACAGAAGAGCGTCTAGTTTGTACTTGAATTTATATTGAATGTATTTGAATGTGTTTTACCTTTTGAATGTAGTTATTTGATTTGCTTCGCGGAGTTTTCGTTGCTCGTATACTCACTACGTACCTATATAAAAATATTATTAGAAAAATAGTATTAAAAGCAGACTACTTTCAAAAGTCTTTTGTAATTTTTTTATACAAGTGTTGTACCTACATTTTTCCGTGTGAGAAGTCCCACGGAGACCCCCTCCCCGTCCCGTCGATACCAGTGAGGATGGCTATGTCCGATTAGAACCGACTAAATCCGCACGGTCGTCTGGGGTCATCAGTTGCTGAGGGCGAGGTAGCCTCTGGTATATCCCTCACTATCTGGTAGTGATCGAAGATCTCCTCGGGCTACTTTCTCTGGCCTATTTTCGCAGATACTTCGACTATATAAATTTTATAATACCAGGTAACTGTTACATTCAGAAATAATCGTAAAGTTTTTAATTGTCACCTATATTACATCAATCATTGTACTCGGTCCCACATAATAAGGGGCGAGCCTATTACCTTATTCTGGACACTATCGTTGAATCGAGTCATGCATTTGAGGTTGAGTTGTACCTATATATCTGTCTAAAATTAAACAGTACGCCTTAGTCGCCTTGTAATCGTACGACACCGCATGGAAAAAGATGGGATGGCCTAAATTCTACTCTGAATGTCTACCTGCAACTTCTGCGCAATAAGTCAAATTGTTGCAGTCAGATGAATATTGATCGGAACTGAATCACTTCAATTAATATCTAGTACAGCACAATACCTTTAGAACTTTATGAAAGGCTTTTATTCACTGGTTCAAGTAGAAATGCAGAGGATTATCCTAAGTATAAACATTTATAGAGCATATTGAAGCGCGGATGCTGATTCACCTGTACCTCACATCTGTTTTTTCTATACTACATAAGGGCGTTTATTATAAAGAAATCACATTTTGTTGATTTATTTCAATTTTTAAATTGTATATCCATTAGTAACCTAATTGAATTCAAAGCATGTTACGTACGTTCAATTTTTAAATCCTAAAACAAACAGGACGAAATTAAAATGCAAATACATTTTTCATCTTATTCATAATGGCATAAGATTGAAATTCCTTTGTTCTGTGATTCAATATAGGCTATTGCCATTTATATCTGCTATAACTCAGCTTCGAGTAAGGCAATATAGCAAACATGGCTACGGACGCATATCTGGTATGCCCATTGTTGGTTTGCCAATAGAATTTCTATGCGGGACGCTCCACATTGTCTATTATGACATAATCATAGAATTCATGCACGCGATTATTGTCTATTTCATGACAAAAATAATTTTACACATTTATTTAGGCATTATTAATTATTATGTTTACATCATAAAGGTCTATAAAAATCCACTATATGTGCCATAGTAAACTAAAATCTCATAATAACACTTCTTGACAAATCTCTGCATTACTCTAAGGTGACTGGTAGAAAATTCCCATGGCATGAAGTCCGCCTTTGCACAATTATTTTGTTTTTATGCAAAAATTTAAGATAAATAGATCGGTAAATCAATAAAATAGTCACATTTAACTCTAAGTAAATTTCAACAATTATTAACATAAAATATAGTTATGTTTTGTCTAGCTGAAAATGTATAAGA
The DNA here is from genome assembly GCA_963691645.1 of Pelosia muscerda. NCBI lineage: Eukaryota > Metazoa > Arthropoda > Insecta > Lepidoptera > Erebidae > Pelosia > Pelosia muscerda. The sequence continues at coordinate 16,902,164 of OY829100.1, forward strand.
ACATATGAAACCACAGAACACATAAAGTCATCTATATTAGGAACCATTGTTTATGTTTTCCATTTCAAAAGTTATAGTAAACTATACTTTTTTAATGTTTAATTATAAATAATAATCAAATCATAATGTTTTATAAGTCATATTAAGGCCCCAAAGACTCGAACTAATGCTGGAGCTTCATTTTAAACCTACTTTGAAAAGCCACTCCACATGATTAAGTCTCACAGAACCAGCACGTTAAGTCGGTGAGGTAACATTTCTAAGACCTCTTTCTACTTCATTGAAAGTCCGCTTTTGTTACTTTAAAGCTTTTAACACATTTAACTGAAAAGTTATATGGCATATTAAGTCTAAGTTGGTTCTTTACAATAGCGGAATATTGCACATAATATGGAATTCCACATGTGCAATATTCCGCTGGTGAATTCAGCGGATATGATTATATCTCCTCGGGTAAGACGTATTTTTACTTGCTTTCTAAGATAATTAGTAACATTTTACTATTGTTTTCGTTGGGATTGTTAAACAGTGAAATATCTACCCCTTTCGGCATATTTCTTTAGGAGAACAACATAATGTATCTTCTACATTAAGTAATCGGGATGTTTATTTATACATCTTTATAACATATGACATACTTTTATGTCTCTTATTTCAATAGTTCGAATCGTTATACAGGCAAAAAAGCAATTTATTATTCTCTTCCTCTCTCTCTAAACTAATCGATATTTCGAAAATATTTATCATATAAGCATTGAATTTAGAAAAAGGTCATCCAGGCCTGACTGGGATAGGAATGAGTGGTATAGTTTGGGAATGGTACTGATATCAAGACCATTGAATTTAATTAATAAATACTTCCTCTCTGTTGTGACCATTATGACATTCAATTCCATGACGTTATCTAGTGAACCATAAATCAAATCATAGTTAATAAACTACAGATGTTAATTTATGTAAAACAGTCTACAGTAACTTATAAATGACTAGCATGATTAATGAGAAATTATCATCGCTCATTATTACAATACACTTTTGGTCAGTGAAACAAACTAAAAGCATTCTGGTATTAAACCGAAATTGCAAAGGTGGAGGGAAGGATATTGAAGATTATAATAACAAGAAAAAGACAAAGGACAATGTAAAAACGAAAATAAAAGAAAAATAACTTGTACAAGTTTCCACGAGGTACGTTAGAATCGTGACAAGAACCTTAATTACTATCTACCAATGCCTGGTCCCTGAAGTGTTAAAAAGTTCAGACAGTCCGAGAATAAATACTTTATCGCTAGGAGTTTGAGATAAAGCAATGAATAGAACTAGTGAATTCAACTAGTCCTATTTTGTGAGAACAATGGGAAGTTAGGCTAAGTTTTTTCTTTTAACGATTGCGTACATTGTGTGGAGTATGCGGCAGCCATGTTTAATTTAATAAAGACATTTAAACACTTCTTAATATTAATTCTGTTTGCGTCAAATTATGAAGCCTTGTGTTTGATGTTTGGTTCAGGCAGTATTCTTAGGTTTTTCTGTTAGAATATTAGTGTTATGGTGGTTTTAGTAGTTCAAATATATCCACTCCAATAATATATTAAGTTAACTAAGTAAAATATTTGTAAAATGTTTTGAACTACTTGTAAATTGTAGGCCAATAACTGTAAACACATTAGTACAATTATTTGTCATCATTATGTCTAATAAATAATAGGGAAAAGGACTGTTGCACCTTACTACAGGTTAATTACTAACCTATCATGGGATACAGAATTTCACTTACAAGATTGTAATTGCATCTAAATAGTTGTAAGACCTACCCTATATTACCAACCTGTACCTACTGCAATCACCTTTTTGCAAAAATAAACATAATTATTTGTAGGGTAACAAAAGGTAATTTATTTTAACCTTCGTAGGGAAAGGTTTTATTTTTGCGTTATTTCTTACTTGTAATATACTTGAATTCACACATCACAGAATATAAGGAAAGTTTTGATGACTGTCCCTTTGTGACTCATATTATGTAACGAGAATCCTTTTAAATTTCTTTAGAGAATATTCATGCTAGTTGTGTATAGTTTGTGTAGATAAAATGGTCAGGAGGATTCAAAATACATAGAGACAAGTAATTTTACTGTGAGACCCGTTACAGAGTGAATCTAATTGAAAAACATATCTTAAATATTACTTGGTTTTCTTCTAATTAGGAACGGTTGAATGATATGACGGTATCCCCCATCCTATTTAGGTAAGCAATCCGACTTTGTGTTGTGTGAAAAATTTGCAACAAAAATGTAATCCGCAATTTTGTTATGACGGCTATTTTTGGAATAATTTTCATCAAACATAGGTGAGACCACTCATGACTAATTCACCTTAAACGAAAAAAACTACATCGAAATCGGGTCATCTGAAAACTATGATGCCAAGGGCAGACACACAAACCCCCACCCACACACATGCACACGAACACACTAACAGACACGTCAAACTTAATTATATCCCTTCGTTTTTACGTCGAGGGTTAAAAATTCATTCCCTATTGCCGTTGCTATCGTTTTTCAAACTGGATCTTCGAACTATAATTAACTACATTCCGCATCAGCAAAACCCAAATATTTTGACGTCTAACGACCTGTGACGTAACATAGAGATGAAACCGAATAATTAATCTGACACTGTGATAACAATCCTTGGATATTATTACAAAAGGACACAAATATTGATGGAATACCGTCTTCCACCAACCGAAATCATTCAAACTACGAAGAGGTACTGCGGGTTTTCCTCCCCCATCTATACAAAACTATTCATTTGAAACCCTGATAATGCTTCGTGTGCAAGGTAGAAGTTCAATTTCATAGAAGTTTCGGAAACGTTTAAATGGACCACAATCAAATTCTACTTACTAAGAGAAACTATTCAGAATGTTGGTGTGATTCATAATTGAATGTCAGCAAACAATGTTCTATAACACTTTGGTTAGATTGATGCGGTTTCGAAGATAAATTATAAACTCAAAAAATACCAAAACATGGATGGATGTCAAATATAAGCTGTACTTATATACTTTGGTTATGTTTATTTCCCCCCCGACGCGTGACGTGAAAATCACGGGGTGTTATAAGATTTACGTGTATGTGTACCTACGTGTCTGCGGCATCGTAACTCCCGAATGGATGAACCGAATTTAATATAGTTATTTTTGAAATCATGTCCCTGATGTTTCAGTTAAATATCACAAACTTACCCGTTTGACAAATATCAAAAAAGCTATCAACAAAAGTTGTGTTTTAATTCAAAGAAAACGTGTTCCAAGTTTGTTAAAAATCAGATAGAAAATGAACCCTCTAGACCGAAACTAACTACAGGATATAAATACTAATTGCCCAACTTGTCAAAATGAAGAATCTCGCACTCTACACTCGCTCGGTCAATAAAATTGTCATTATTGAAAAGCACACGGAATACGCTATTTATATCTTTATTAATTACCGTTTGAACACAATATGAAAGTAATAAAAAATCATTCCGAGCAAAAATATGGAAGCAAAACGAAATGATTACAGCAATTTGTTTTCAATGGCTTTTGTTCTGATAATAATAGACCGATGCCCGTAAGTGGTACTGTCATTGTCAGTACTACTTGAAAGCATGGACACAAGCTTATGATGGCTTTGTGTTTATACTTGAAACATTTTACGGACAATGATTACACTGTCATCTCTATCCTTTGTATAATGTCGATATAATGACATAGCTTTTATTCTTGTAATTTTTATTGCAACATTTAAGCAACTTAACCTAGAGCTTTCATGAAATATTTATAACGAGTAGATAGAACAAAGATTCAAGGAGGAGAATAAAGTGCAAGGATTATATTATAAATAACAAGTTATAGCATTGTCAGCACTCTACGTGCGCCTTCGGGGCTTACATCCAATGCATATCGCTCAAGTACTTCGCAATTGTGTGGTCAATAGTTCTTCCAGCAGAGTATAATGATATTGAAAAGTGCTTTCATGTATAAGTTCGAATAGGTATACAGAAATGTACACGTACATTTTTCCAGTTAAATGCTGTATTTAATATCTATTTAATAATGCAATATATTAGATTCACAATTACTTGTTACTTAATGTTAAACCTGTATACAGTGTAGTAGTGTGTAGTTTCTCAATACCAAATCTCTGAAAAACTTTACATTTATTTATTGCGGAGAGATAATCAAAATATGCCATCAGAACGAGATGCACTAGCTCGCTCTGCCTTTGTTTGTACAAATATCCTACTAATAGCTTACTAATATACTACCAATGTCCTACTAACAGCGTGTAAATAGTAGGCCAAAGTCTCCCACAATTGGTAGAGGCCTATATCCAGCAGTGGACTTCGATGGGACTGATTGAGGTTGTACGCGTACATTTTGCCAATCTATGCCTGCTTCTGCTAGAATGACAGGTGGTTCCACCCGTGCTCCTATAATTGAGACAATAACGTTGATAAATTAAATCCTACAATGAAAAATCCCAAAGCCAAATCTAAAGATCATTCGATTCAACAGTATAGAAGAATAAACACGATACTGATGTATATTTCTGGTTTATGGCCCAGTAGTTGATTACGTAGGTAGCAGTGAAATTACATTACCTATATCGAGCTGTTGCTCATGTGATGATATCATGTTTACAAACCGCTTGTCGTTCCCTTGCGGGCTGTGTTCATAATTAGTATACCGGTGATAGTCGATACTAAGTAATTAATTCTATGTACTTTGCATACTAGTAATGGCATCTAATTAACTCTTATACAAACGGACAATAATTCAAATATGAATATCAAACAATCATTTAGTCTTTCGCCGTCCATTTTTGGGAAGCTTTGGCCTACTGTTTTCACGCTAGCTGGACAGTTTGGTACAGGTTGAAATTTCGAGTTTTCTTTCTCTCGCAGTTTTATCTCTGGCAACACCCTACGGATGAAATAGGATGGTGATATTCTTTGTTTGCCACCACACGGATGATATTTGAAAACAATTATAGTTATCTATTTATGTGTAGTTAAATTTAGTTGTACCTACATTATTAGAATTATGATATAAAGCGGTTAACGTTAGTGTCTCTTCAGTTGATAATAAAACGGATAAACTAAAATTTAATGTTTGGCAATTAATTTTATTGTTATTTCCATAAAGTAAGGAGACAGCGTGAACCAATAAAATTATTGAAACCGGGTAACGATTGACGAGTACTCAGAGGCAGTAGTGAAACGGTGTAGGTGTTTTTCAGCATAACATTGAATAAAAAGGTTTGGTTTGTATGACTAGGCAAATTGGTAGATTATTATATAGATACAAATTAAAAAAAATTAAAAGTATTATGTTATAGTAAACTTGTATTCAAGTTCATAATATCAAAGTTACACAATCCATACCGAATACCGAAATATAAAATAGTGTGTGAAACACAATAAATCGGTATTAATCAGTAGGATATTTTGTAAACTAAATCTGAATTTGAATAAAGAAGCATGAAGTTATTTTATTTAAATTCAGCCTGCAGCAATGAACTAAAAGCCTCTAAAAAAATAAAGATTAAAAAAAAAAAAAAATTCAGAACGTTGATCAAAAAATCAAACAACTATTTAGTTCAACCCACAATAACATTATTTGTAAATATCTTATCTTCAAGTAAATGAGTTGCTTTTGGACAAGCGTTAGACATCGTTGATCACGTCGTTGACACGTGAAATTGCGGTCAAACGCTTCTCTTTCACAGATAAAATAGAAGCAAACAAGCGATTTGAAGTCCTGTCTCAGAGGTACTATTAGCATTGAAATTAAACCCCTGAAGTGATTTAAATGGAAAATGTATCTAAAGTAATATTTAATCTAGAATAATTTTAGTAGGTCTGGTTTTAATACACCTAATAATCTAAACTTTCAAAATTCCCTAATTCTAAATTAAGTACTTTTAAAGTTATTTTACGGCAGATTGTGGCAACACCAAGGATATCCCTGGAAATATTAAAACAATGAAAGTGCGTAATAATTTGTCTGTGATTACGATCCAAGTCATTCCGTTGAGAGGTAATTCCGAACAAACTACGCTGTTGATTGCAAGAAATATCTTGTCAAAGTTTAAAATCGGTTTGTATATTAGTAGATAAAATACCTTACTGAATTTAGTATTTACTACAAAATTTTCTATAAGTATTTCCTCCTTGTTAAGTCATTCATTTTATTATGATTTTTCATAATTTAAAAAACTAAAAACACTTTAGAAAACGACAGGCAGTATATTTCAAACTCGTGTCAAAAATATCTACTTGAACATTATTCAGGTATTTTTATCCCACTTAGATTGCAAGCAAACATCCGGCCCACTTAATGGAAAGTGGTCACCAAAGCTTATGGACGTTTGCACCACCAGAGGCGTAACACTCACTCTCCCGGCCCTGTAGAAACATTCTAATTCAAATTTTGAAGAAACTCATATTGTAGTCGTAATCACACTACAACAACCACGGTATTATGGCGTTTTGAACTTAACTAATTCTCTGAATAAATAGTGCTAAAATAATATAATATTTTTATTCTTATGCTATATCTAACTTTGAGAGAATATTCGCTGTTCATGATGTTCAAAACATCATGAACAGCGGATATTTTTTGCATAATTAATATATTTTTTTTCTTTTTCTATATATTTACAAAAGAAATACACAACATACTTTCATCTGAATATGAAAAAATAAATTCGCTTACATCACACTTTACTCATTTAAAAACTCTCATCTCTTATGATAGTATTTTATTTAACGCAAAGAGAGTAAAAAGAATTTTTTAAAGATGGCGCTTGGGAACTAACATAATGGAAGCTCAGGTTTAATGCTAGTTCACAGTATCTTGTAGTATATAATTTGGTACGTATTTTCATGACTATGTCGGTAAGCATAACATTCAGAGTGTTTTGACATGTAGATATGGAAATTTAGAGTGGAGATAGAGGTAAGGAGTAATGATAACATATACTTATATGAATGTGTACTTTTGTGTGGGCTTTATGATAAATTTACATTTATTTCATGCGATATGAATACCTTGTATCATATTCATGTTGGCATTGACTAAATTGTGTATGTTACATTAAAACCAAATAAAACCTCATAGTACATACAATACTTTGAAAGGCAATTTTAGATTCTATAAAGTTTCAGTAGCCCCGAAGAACATCTGTAACTACTCGTATTAATTATCAGATCCTAATATATATGGCATAACACCTGGTACTAATATGTCCAACATTATGCCTTAATTTTGTTACAATCTGTTTATGGGAAAACTATAAATGACTAGTATATTTTCACCACTGTGTTCTTGGCCTCTATTGACAGCTTCGCGTCGAAATGAATCGTTTTTTAATTTGATATCAATGAATTACTTACTACTGCGTCGTTTTAAATAATAAAAACTATTATATCAATCCCATATTTTGCTTAACGGTTATGGTTGTCTAGATCCCCTGTGCAAGTAAAATGACATGACGTATAGAAATAGAATGACTATCACTATTCAAGGGCACTCCCGGTTCGGTAAAATGTTCAGCAGAAGCTCATCAAATTGCTATTAATTTCTTATTAATTAAGTTAATAAATGATTCGTCAAACTAAAAACTTGTCATCCAGTGACATTGCAATGCGTGACTGTTATCCCACAGGTCCAGCGGTCATTATGTTTAGAGGTAAAAACGTAAGGTTTTTTAATCATTTTGTCTCACACCTTTATACTATTATAAAATTGTTTAACACGACATCTGTATATTGAATACATTAAAAAACTGGGGTAACTATAATATTTTAAGACCAATCATATTCTTGGAATTTTTGTCTATTTGTCTCATTCATGATTCCTCTCATGAATGAGACAAATAGACAAAAATAAATAAGGGCTCCCTTCCACTATGTTGAGGATCCAAGCCAACCTCCGCTGCTCGTGGTGGTCGCTGCCGATAAACGAACGAGACTAGAACGAGTAATATTTTTTTTTATTTTCATCACTTCTATCACCTACAACAAGCCGCATAGATTGTAGCGCTTTAAAAGTAAATGTTAATAAATTTTCATTCTATTTTCATATTTGTACTCCGCACACAAAGACATAAAAGTTAATAAAACAACTTAAACTATTTTAGTGCGTGTCAAACAAGTATAAAATATCGTGCGCCAATGCGTAGCGTGCATTCGTCAACAAAATACACATTGTGTTGTGGGTGACCTATTTACAAGCCATAAACGTAAACAAATATCCAAACGTTGAAGATTATCGCCTTCACTTTGGGGAAATCCTTTCTCGAGATGTAGGGCAACGCTGATGTCGAAAAGATAGAATGAATGTTTGTGAGATCAAACGTGTGAATAAGAAATCACCAATGAAATTTCACACCGAGGTAAACTAGGTAGATTTATCTTCATTGAAGCACTGTAGATGTTTTTATAAAGTAACTTTTTTGGGACAAAATAAGAAATTTACCTAGACTGTTTGAGTTTATATATATTATTACATATACTACAACTAAAACTTTAGCTTACGAATACCATCGGCTTGATGAAATAGGGCCTGGGGCTATACCATCTCCTCGAAGAGGTAATATTATTTCAATCTTACATTACTTTCATTGCGAGAATCGGATCGTCAACGTCTGTTCGTATTCACAGAATACTACTGTTATATGCTTAAAATGGGTCAAACAGTGTCTATGTAGTTGATACGTTTATTTGTTTAATTTCTTAGACTTTACACTTGTGTTACTAGATACAGTACATAAATATCAATTCATGAAGAAAAACGGAACGAGTCTGAATCCAACTATGAAAGTAAAATCAGGTTGAAATAATATTACTTTCAAGAAGTGGTGGCAGGGTTCCTGAGTGTTATAAAATAATGGCAAGTCTTACGCTTCGATTACTGCAAAATAATAATTGTATAATATCTACGATCTATTTTTTATGTGGTTTGGAAGTTGAGCTTTCGACTGCTCTAACAAAGGTTGCTAAACAGTCCATGAATGAATATGTAGTATTCGTTTTACGTATCTATGTGTTCTGTAATATATCCAAAATAAACACCCACCGTAGTACCCACTGATTATAATTAACCTGTCTTCTTATATGCTTTTTAACATTCATTATTTACTTATTAATTCCATTTTTGTTTTGTGAAGTTCTAAGTACCATGTTCTAACTAAGCTCTAAAGTAACTAAGTCGTCACCAAGGACACACTTAAGTCGTAAGCTGCAACATGTCACTAACCACCAAGGAACAAACACCGACCTAAGGTTATATACTAGTCATGTAAAATTGTTAACCTTCAACTAAAGTTCCGTCAGTCCGTAAGTCACATAAAGGTAAATAAGTTATAATTGTTATACTGTGTGAATGTACATAATAAGTTTGTATAACGTTTTAATATCTAGAAAATGTATTATTAGTTCTTGATGACACTGTTTGTACCGTATGTGAGTCACATCTAAGCCCTGCGCGTTGTCCTGTGTAGGAAAGGAGAGAATGGGACCAGTTGGAAGAGCTCATCAGAACACTCATCATGGTATAGCTGATAGAAAACTGCCAATGAGGCTACATCTCTAGGTAGCTGCAGAGGCTAGAGATTTTTGGTGACCTCGGGACTATCTATAATTCGGATCGCACGCCGTGCCACTGCAGTCTATTGAGAGTGTCTCACAGATATTGTGCGTAGCCATCCCAGAGATAACTACAGTATTCTACGTAGGGACGAACCTGTATCTTGTACTAAAGGCATTGCTGCACCAGACCAGCGTGCTACTTCTACTTCTACTCTTGACGCCTACAAAATTTCCTAAAATATATTTATGTATTGGCTGAGGGTTCGTAAACATAATGTCTATCCTTGTCCAAGTCTTACAATCTAAGTAAAATACTTTTATGACATCACCAAGGTAGGTAAGTAGTAAAAGCGGTTATTGCTGTCCGCGGTAATTACTTGCAAACATTATTACAAATGTAGAAGAATTGCCTTTGGCTACTAAGACCGGTACTCATAATGAGCTGTCAACTTAATGGCAGTATTAAAAAGTACATTTATTAGACCTATTTGAAATACAGCAGTGGGAAATAGAACATGTTGTAAAATATGTTATTACGTAAGAAGTTTAAGTGTAAAGGTTCGTGTTTTTAAATGCATACCTACTAAGGTGTAACCTATTTGCACATGAGAAACTATTTCTTTCAGAGGTAGGACATGACGAAATCCTTCATTCCAATTGAGGCGTCCAAGTAGTAGTAGTAAGTACAGAATAACGCCCTACAGAATAACGCAGCTAATAATAACCTTTTGTTGTGTTTTCGGCGTAGAGTAGATGAGTGAGTGAGGGTAGTCAGAGTTCACTGGAGAATTTTTGTGTTGTCAGTGAGATGACCAAGCTCTTAGGTAGTCACTATTGCGTGGTATGAACCCCTGCTTTGTCTTCTGAGCTAACAGCACAGAAACTCTCTTAAGCATCACAATAGTGTACGTCTCTGGATTCATCATTTATCAGGTTTAAGTTGGTTTGGAATAAGATGATAACAAAGTTAATACTAAGTACTAACAATGGGCATACTAAGTAAATAAATAGGTAATTTAAAAATCGGCTTACTTATCCCGAGCCTAGAAGGCAATTAAGTATTCCAAGTATTTACACTAATTTCTTTAAAGGTTTTAAAGAAATTAGTGAGCGAGCTTGGTAATTAGTTTAGGGAAAGTCGATAAGCTAAAAGGTAAACCTTTGTAAAATATTCGTGAACCCAAACATAATCTATAGCATAGGTACTGTATCGATTTGAAAAGAGCGGTCTGAAAAGAAAATTTATGAACTTTTTATGCCAGAATCGTAGCAAATGAAAAGAAGTTTTTAGAAAGAGGTGTGACTTGTAGTGAATACTAGTTGATTGGCAAATTTTGAACTCAGATCCTGTACCCGCAGCGCCTTAAATTCCAATTTCAGCGGATGTTTCTGCTCCCGGCTCCCCTGCACCGTCTATTTAACGGGACATACACCCACGGAGACACCAACATCCACCCATAAAGATTTTCGCGACCCATGCAGGTCTGCGAGTCGGTAGACATGCTTTAATTTTCCCTTCCAACACTTGGTTTATATTATATATGAACAACTGGCAATTTATACTGTTGATTGATGGCACTTGGTGGAACTTATTGTTATCCATGATTGATAACACACTTGTACCTCTCCATTGTAGGTATTTATTATTGTATCTAACTGGTTTCGCCTTGCGGCATTCTCAAAGGTTTACATTGACAGTTATGAATCAATTCATCAATCAACAGTATAAATAATCTGAAGACAGCAGGTACGGCTGAACTGGCAATTTTTTTGACCAACCAACGATGTTACGTAAATGTAGAAAAATTAGGAATTTACATTTTTCTACATTTACGTAACATCGTTGGTTGTGTCAAACTAAACAAAAACAAACTCAATGCAATAAATATCTTCAAAATCGGTCCAGCTGTTCTCGAGTTATAAAAGGTGGCAAAGTAATACAAATCAACAAATATTTTCATCCAGCTTATCGCAACAACATAACTCTGTAATAGTAATAACAATTATTCTGTTCGTCTGTTCCAAAAACTCGTTTGTCAAAGACGAAACATTTTTCATACCTTTAAATAAATGTGTGTGCGTCTAACTGTGCTAAGATATATGGAATAATAATAATAATGATAATCTTTTTTTGTTCTTTGATTGAAATGCTACAGTTGATATTAGATCTCTATCCGCAATCACAATTAATACAAGTTGGAACGTTGAATCAAAGCAACGTCAAGCTTCAAAGGAGACACAATCTTGTTACTTATCTATAAGTAGACGTTATATCTTCCTTTGAAGTCATAATATAATTATTAAATGTATATCAAAGGCGTAGAGAAATAATCACCTCAGCCAAGTATATTACCTATATTATAATATAGCTTCTAATATTAATATTGTTAGCATAATAACGTCTGTCAATTATGTTTCCGATATATAATATTTATCGATAAACTGTGATGTAGTGTAATAGAAGGTGTATAGGATACTTTGAAAAGTGAACGTATTAAATTGTGTGATTGACACCTTTCTGTATACCTAGTAATTAAGTAGTACTACATTTACATACACAATTATATGAAAAAATGGTACCGTGTCTATTTTGTCGAATGTACATATTCAAAGATTAAAAAATATTCCTTCTGAACTTTCAGCAACGTGTGATCTACTGAAAGTAATGGTACTATAGTGAAGTCATGAACAATCATCTTAGAAGTAGTTTAACATTTTCTAAGTTACCGAGTACTTTAGCTTTAGATATTTGCAGAGAAAAAATCAATATCAAAGAGGACAACTCTTAAGACGGCACATTACTTATACATAACTTTTAGGTCGTCTCGGGCCGTCAGTTGCTGAGGGTAAATGAAGTCTCCGGCAAATGCTTCACTCCCTGGTTGACCTAGGGCCATTGAACTGACTCCTCGGGTGTGGGTGTGTGCTGCCGCCGAGGCCTGCCGCTAGGGTAAGGGTACCGAAAGACAAGGGCCAGCTAACCGCCCACCTGATGTTTGTTTTTTTTTTATTTAGGACACTTCCAGCAGGGACACCTTTGACTGGACACGTGGTCAGCCCTTCTGTAATGGGCCATTGACGTTCCTATGACAATAGGAACCGACGGCTTAACTTGCTAATTTACACTGAACGAGGACTAAACCCGCGCCTCCTGAATAGCTATAGCGTTCACTACCGCTACGCCACAGAGGGTGTCAGAGAAATATATACTAAGTATTAATAATTATTATCGTTTAAATCAGTTTTATAGTAGGTATACAAAAATACCAACTTCATATTTTAAAATAAAAACGAACGCACAATAATTCAACACAACAGCAAATTGATTAATAAATTGTGGAAGCTGTGAAATAAAACGTTGATAAAAGCTCTGTGTTCATATTATTCATAATTCAAAATATAAACCAACGGTTGTAACACCGTGGCACCGCCCTTTATTCTGTTCGTCTGTTCCAAAAACTCGTATGAATAAAACATTGGGCTTTTTGAGGTTTCTTTGACAAAACATTTTGCATAGTTTAAAAAAATGTGTTTCACGAACGATATCTCAAATTGTAACGCGGCACAAAACAATTTTATTGGTCTACTTTGAAGAAATATGCGGTATGCTTATTATGTCCTCCATGAATATGTCACCTAAGCTTTATATAAAATTCTTATTATTAGGAAGTGGAATTAAGTTCTTGTTAATTTTAGTACATACAATTATCCATATCCTGCATAAATAAACATGTTATGAGTATTCCTTCTTCGTATGTCTATCTCCAATGTTCCAATATTCCTTTTTCCATTATTCTCCTATACCACTAATTTGATGGTGATAAAACTTTTTAAGTCGATGTAAAGAGATTTCTACCACAATGATAAAAAACTACTATGCAATTTGGTTAAATTTTGAAGAATTAATATTCTAACTATTGAAATTTATTTGGATTGGAAATTAGATTGAAAGTAATACTCATTCAAGAACCTAAAAGAGGTTTCTGGGAATTTCCATGTTTCAAAATATTTAAACTTGTCAGATGTCATTTAATTTTGATTTGTGTATAAATTCAGTAAATAATATTGTAACTTAATTTTTTATGGGCCTATTCACTGTGAAAAGTGTTACCAAGACATGATCAATACGGAACTCTAACCTAACCTGTCTTTCGTGTAGTCCTTGTGGCTCTTAGCTATTTGTATGTAAATTGGAACAAAAATGTTCCTGTTCTTACTTTTACAATAATGAGACAGCTTGTCTGTCATTCGCCTACGAATATATTCAGGATTAAATTTTTCTTTTTTAAAGTAAGATTCTTCGAACGAAATAATTCGAGACTTCCTTGTTATGTTTTCTATCCAGTGTACACTTTAAAATAATGTACTGGAACACAAGCTCCGATTTTTTTTTAATTTAGGACACGTCAATTTGACTTCACCCCGCCTGATGGTAAGCTCAAGGCAAAGTCTCAGGAATGAGGGTAACCATTACAAACACGTAAAGTATTAAAATGGTGCTACTCAGCTTGACGGCCTCACAGATACTTTTTCATTGTAATATCAATATTTCTCATACTTGGTAGACTTTTTTTTAAACGTCCTTAGTTACCGGAGGTAAGATAGTAGCTACCATATCCCCAGTTTTCTCTCTTCCGAGATGACTCCCATCGGGTGTAGGGACGTCATACTTGGTAGACTAATATGTATTACAACAACCAGCTACTTGAAGTGGTGAGTCTATTGCTATTAGCTAAAAACTTTTTTTTTGCAAATTATGCATTGCTAATGAGTGCCGCATCTAGATCTCACTTTAGTTTTTGTACTGTGCTACTTGCAGTCATTTCAAAGTGCACTACCATTCCGTCTATATTATCTTTCACACAGTCCTTATATTATATTCCCTTAGGTCCTCCTCTCCCCTTACGACCGACCACTTCATTATACGTACCGACAACAAACTTCAATATTAATTATTCCAAGTACCTTAATCCGATGTCACATAGCAGCAATTTCAGTAATATCCACATCGCTCGACATCATTTTCGTCCAATGTGTGTACGTCCTTAAATACGATTAGTTTGCGGATACCGGTGCCTATGACGTAATTCAAAATCGTATACGTATGGTACGCTGTATACAGTTTTGGTTAGATGATAAAATTAATACTGTGATAATGAAAAGTCGCGAAATTATGTGCGTTTGTGTTTCGGTATACAATTAATACAATATCTTAAGAAATGTGTTTATTCAAGATGATCTCCCTGCCCTTGTTAAAATTAAGTGGGGTCGGCGCAATATGTCATTCTCTTCCACACGTATCTGTCAGATTTTATTTCCTCAGTCACTCCCTTCTTTGCCATATCTTCTTCCGCACAATCCATCCATCTTTTCGTGGCCGACCTCTACTCCAAAAGCCCTCTACATTAATACATACAAAAGAGGTCCTTTTTACAATATTATTATCTTCTCTTCTCATAATATGCCCATACAACATATTAGTGTTTATAAGAAACGAAATGCATGATACACGTGTTTATAATTTGCTGCACATTTGACAATCATCATGTACAGTAGAACTCAAAAGTGCAGTAGCAATCCTACGCAACTATAGCGTCAACATTCTAACGCTACTTGTGACCTTTTTCTTTTAAGCAAGCTTGACGGCCTCATCAGATGCTTTTTCACGCCCCGCTTAAAGGGCCCGGGACTGTTCGAATATCAGTCAGTCAGTAACTAAATAAACTTCGCGAAGCTGAAGACTATTTATGACAAGTTTTATCATAATATTAGTAAATAATGAATCCTACATTTTATTTATTTGCATCAATAAGAGAAAAACTCGAATATTTGCACGAGTAACTTGAATGAGTTATACATGAATAAGTTCACTACAAGCCTGTGTGGTTCCGGAGTTCACAAATATACCATAATGCTTTGTCAAATTTTCTCATGTGGACGCTTAGTTCCTGTGCGCTGGATGCCGAAATGACCTAGTTACCAGTATTAAGTCAGCGTAATATGACCGTTTGGCCACATTCCACGATTTCAAAAATTCGCTTTGTTTGCTCTGCCAAATAAGGTGTGGTTACAGCCCCATTTTTAAACATGAAGTGTCGATCAATATCATCTAAATCTTTATGAAACATATATTTTGGGTCTATAGTTTATAAGAATAAAATAAGTATACGTTATAAAAATAAAAAGCTTCCACGCTGGCCTATGGCCAAAAGAAAAACAGAATGTGCCAGTCGAAACTCAACCCCTGGGTGTCGACTGTAGGAGTTTTGTTTGGTTCATGATGAACAGCAGTGTGAGGCACCTAACAGGCGGAGGGTTAACCGTTCAATTACATTTCCAAGGAAGGAAGGAAGGTTTCCGTCAGGGAGGCGGCTAGTTAGAAAACTTTAGATAAAACCCATTTTGCAACAGTGAATCAACAAGGTACGTTACAAGAATAAAAATGCTTTATCGTGATTTCTATACTCTATAATGCTATAGAGTACAGAAATAATCACGATAATTAATAATACTGCGATAAAAATAATAATAATAATCCGTTATTAACAAATAAGTTAATCATATATCCTCGTCAAGCATAATAATACAATAACAATTTTAAGCTGTTGCGTTCTAGGATAAACAATAATGTTAATGGATATTAGGGTGATTATAGTTCAGTCGGCATTGACACCACGCGTGGTCAGCAGTTTACGCCGAACTGCGCTATTTCAGCAATGCATCAAATCAGTATAATCACGATGATCAATCAGTTCGGGTGTACTCACTACCAGCATTCATAGCAATATTATCATTTATATATATTTAAGTTATTAGACAGTTGCACTTAAATTCTTCTTTTATATATCCCCCGTATGAGTGGCAATACCTTGTACAATAGTATTAGTCTAAGGTACACACATAATTGATAACACACTTGTACCTCTCCACTGTAATACAGTGTACAGTATTATAAAGTTACACAATACAAGTACAGTAATACAGTGAAGAAGTACAAGTGTGTTTTCGAGAAGTACAACTATGTATCAAAGTGAGCTCCACCAAGTGCCATCAATTAACAGTATAAATAATATGAACATACTTGTCTAAATATACCTGTATGAATGAATTTATGATTGTCTCCATACGCATATGAATGCATACATACCAATTATACTGTGTTCTTGTTAGTCCTCGTTAACATTATTACCAACTCGCTATGAAGCAGATTATGTACTGTTGTTTGAGTACAAGGTACGAATATGTGATTGCCTTTGACTATGCTTACAGTTGTATATGACCAAAGATAATGGCTGTATTCACTTGACAATTTTGTTGGAAGACTGAAAAGGAGAATTCAATCTGGTTTACTCAGATAAATGTGGTATTAAAATATGTATAATATACTCAATATAGTTCGTACTATATCACTCCATGTCATTGTCTTCACTTTGGTCAGATTTGATTTTGACACATAACATAACGTAAACTCAAGCCTATATCTCCGAATGGGTAGGCAGAGGTGCTAGCTGGTGCTAGGTGCTAAATGTGGGTATTTCGAAAAGTATCCAAAAGTCATTGACGTGTGCCATGGTAAAACCTAGGATTGAATCCGGGACCTCGTCTCAGCAGTCCATTACCCATACCACTAGGCTACCGCGCTTTGAAAATAATGCGGATAAGATTATGAAATTTGTATAATCATCATTTTAGCTTAGTATATCTGAGTGGGAAGTATTCTTTAGAGATCGTTGACTAATTACACTATGTACTTCCATAATAATGTACTTGTGAAATTCTAATTGACTAATGCTTCGTTGCCCTAGCAATTGTTTGTGTGACATAAGCAAAATAGTAGTAATTACATTAGGCATAAATAATGACGTTCAAAAAAACAGCAACGTAATCGGCAATAATAAATTAAACACAAAAGGTCATATCACACACGCACATATTCAGGCAATTATCAAATCATTTTTATTATATTCAATTAGAAAATAAATGAAAATGTAGTCCGAAGAAAATATGAATAAAGTAAGATGTGGTAGGTTAACAGATAGCTGAGAATCTCATCATTCTCTGAGTCTATTCCCAACTCAGTTGGGGTCGGCTTTCTATTCTAACTAAGTCGCGGCTGAAGCGACTGTCATTGGACCTCCAAAACCATATTGGCGATATCGAAGTTCTGTAGTTAGGCCAGTTGGACTTTTGAGGGCTCCAACTACCTGTAACGACTGCCATAGATGTTCGTATGGCAATCGGGACTGACGGCTTAACGCGCTCTCTCCGAGTCACGACCAGACCAGTGCAAATAGCCATATTCATGCATACAAATATTTGCACGAACCGGGGATCGAACCTAACAGTTTATAAAATATGACACAAGTTTAGGGGTTTACTCGTCTCAGCAGTCCATTACCTATACCAATAGGCTACTGCGGTCATATGCTATACCTCGAGAGACATAATATGAAACATTTAGGTGTTCAAATAAAGTCGTCTGAACTTTAGTTTAGGGTTAATAAAATATCAATCAAACTAAAAGAAGCATAAATACACCTCTATTTCGCACCCCAGAAGTTGGGTAATAATACTGACCTATGTTACAAATAGCACTATAACAAAGTCATTACAATGTATGGCAGTAATGGCAGATTTAATACTTTGATTAATTCGCGCATCGTAAAATCGGGTAGTAAATTTTGCTACGTCTGCAATATAGTTGCTTAATACATCTTTATATAGAGGTTAATTTTCTTTCAAAAACCCGCGGTAGCTTACTGGTATAGATAATAGACTGCTGAGACGAGGTCGATTCCAGGTTTTACCATGGCACACTCCAATGACTTTTCGATGATTTTCGAAGTTATATGTGTATTTATCGCAGGTTTATAAGTGCCCGGTTAATGGCTCGCCACCTATTACATTGGGACCTAAACATAAACTGGCGAAATGTGGGTGCTAGCACCTCTGCCGAACGGGTACTTCGGGTATAAAGGCGTGAGATTACGTTATGTTATGTTATTTTCTTTTTCTACATCATCGACATCATCATTTTAGCGGGTGCCGTCTATTTGGTAGAAACTTGATACTCCGAAACCTATTTGGGATAACTCACTTCGCAGAAACTTCTTTAATCGATCATTTATTAGGCATAAAAAATATTTGACATAAATATTTTTAGGCATAATGTGCTTATGACCGAATTTAGAATGGCATACATTCAAGATAGTAGAATTTTATTTGGCATAATTACCTTTGGCATAGTTAAAATTTTGTATAACTTCATTTAGCATAACGTTCATTTAGAGTACAGGTTATTTGGCACAATTCAGAATAGATAGTTGTTTACACCCCGACACAGAGTACCCCGACTCGGATAGGTTAGGTTAGGTTATAACTGTGACCCCAACAGCGCGAGCCGAGCGAGCGAAGCGAGCGTGCCGCGGCAGCGGCCGGCGAAGCGTCATAATAGATAGTTGTTTACACCCCGACACAGAGTACCCGGACTCGGATAGGTTAGGTTAGGCTAGAACTGTGACCTCTTATAGTTTATGTGACCAAAAACGAGTATGCTCTCATAGGCATATATAGGCTCATAGGATATAAAAATCAAATAATTATCATTGAATCAACTTTTATTTATTACTAATTACTTAAAAAACAATTAAATTAATCAGAAAACAAAATTAAACTAATCTTATATTAGCTCCTATTGTTTTCATATACCCAACTTCTGTATAATTCTTCTTATTCTGACTTCTACCAAAAGATGAATCTGGTTTTGAACTTTCTGCGATGTGATGGTTTTACATTGTGATTATTATGGATACAAAAATTATGCGTACAGATGATTCTGACTTACAAAATTATGGGTTTCAATGTATGCAAAATGAGTTAATGCCAAACGATATTCTGCGAAAAGAGGTTTATGCTATTAGTTGTTATGCAATATAAAATTATTACTTAAAAAGTTCTACTATATGAGGTGTACCCCATTTTAGCCACAGGACGTCCATTGCTGAATATAGGCCTCAATCATCGACCTCCAATCCAACCGGTTGGAGGCGGTCTGCATTCAATGGGTACCCATTTTGATCAGTTTATATTTTAGATTGTTATTTTTCATTCTTGATCAATAAAAGGGATGAGATTTTCATGAAATTTTTCCAGTCTTTCGATGTACAGTCAAAATAAGATGTATGGTACTACATTTACGTACAACGGTGTATGTAAAAGTGATACCGCATCTCTTTTGTCGACTGTACACAAAGCTAATTTCTATGGTATATATTGAAATTATATATAGAATAAATATATATATATATATATATATATATATATAATCATTTTTTTTAAACTTGCTTGAAAAGGTCATCTTAAAAGAATTAACGTAACCTAAAATTTATTTATATAAAACAATTTCTTTCAACAAAATCGTGGCGAAGTTTTAATTTCAATAATGTGAATATTTATCCTACACGTGTTAGCACTAACAGAATAAATGAGATAAACGACCAAACCGCACTAAAATAAGAGCTGCTGTAGCTTTAGCAAAATATGGCTTTCAGATTTAAATTTGATTTATAGGATCGCTGGCCAGACATTTTGAATAGAGATGCTAGAAAGGCAAATAAACTTCGTGTATTGTTGATATAGCATGTATTTTGTGAACTTAGAAAGTTCGTAAACCCGAATACAGGCATTGTGTTTTCAAACTCAAGAGATCGACATGATCAATAATAAAATGAATAATAAAACCTACAAATTTCGAAGTTTTTTTAACAATTGCCTGAAGGTTTTTGTAATATCACCAGACCAGCAAAGTAGATCATAATTTAAGCCCAATCAAATACCAACAAAGGTGGTCTAGAACAACACTGATGTTATTCTTACTGGCCTCAATACAAACAGCACTTTATTTATATTCAAAGCACTCATACAAATGTGTTAGATGCATTACTCAAATGCATTGTACAAGCATAGTTGAGATCGAACTGTAAAAATATTGTTGAATATATTTGTTATGTGTGTACAAGTTTTATCTATCGATTAAATAATGAAATAATAAATGGATTCCATTTGTTGTCATACTCGTCTTAGTCTTTTAGGGTTGTTTTTGAAAGGAATATTTTATAGGTATAATGAAAACAAAAAAATACTTCCACAATATAATTATGTACCAATATAATACATGGAATGACACCTCGTTTATCAAAATCGAAGGATTTACGAGACATTGACATAGTATACTCTCTGAATATCATATTTTTTAAGATATATCATATCGACACTCTTATTTTGGTTCGAGAAATAGACTGTCAGATACAAAGCTCGTGTCTACATTTGCTTGTGACGTTAAACAATGGTACGTGATCTTATTTGATACGTGTTTGATTTAATAGAGTCAAATGTATCATGTATTATAATAATGGGAAGTGTTATGATTGTTGACACAGAAAAAGAAAAAGTGTAATTACGTAGTAATCTATATTTGAAGTCTAATATTAGTATTTTATTAGGTATATTACTGCGATGTTTGGTTGGATGTTTGTTATGATTGATTGATTTGAATAGAATTAAGGTAATAATATAGAATATAGATGTTACTTTATATGCAAATAATTCCTGTAGGTAAAGCGAATATGATCACATTTTACATAAAGCCATACGAAACAATTAGTTTTCTTTTATACCACTTCCGTGGCTGACATGCAAACGGCCCACCTGAGGGAAACGTGGTTACCGGGGCCTATGTAAGTGTGTGTGGCATAACACCATAGGCATAACACTTTTGACCGTTTAATACCAGTCTGGAAAAACCGTATTTATAGTCTCTTGGGAAAACCTCAGCAGGAAGTTCATTCCACAGCCTGAGTGTGCCTGGGATGAGATTCTTTAGATACCACACAGAGCAGTTTCGGTGGAGACTCCGCGGATTTACTTTTAATTTTTAGCAATACTAGTGCAATGCCAAAATAACTACTTAACTACAAAATGGAAATATATAGAATATTTAGTAGATATACATAAATAAATGATGATCAAAGAACTGAGGTAGTTAATGTGATCAAAGCATTTGGCATTTGGGTGAGTAGGTACACAATACAGAAATTATTCGGTTGTGAGGCGTTATTATTTCCAACGAAACCACACAGTTATGAGACTGACGTATGACTGACATGCGACTGACAACTTAGACTGTTGTTGAAAATATAAGCAGGGACTTGAAATTGAGTTATTCTTTCCAGTGTTTCGTAATCGTTGAGATACGCTTAACATTTCCATTCTGTAAATGTCATTTTTGTAAATATTATCTTGTATTGTATTGTGTTTTATTTTTATAAGCTTTCCCATATTCGTGATTATATTCTCATAAATCTCCATGAGCACATAATTTGAACAGTTCAACTGAAACGTCATCTCCATACTAGATCTCTTTATTTTTTTACAAAAAAAAATATAATTATATATTACAACAATGATAAAATGCTCGTATAGATATATTGCGTTTTATTATTGATTTATTTTTTTACTATTAAGTTACGTGATATTTAAGTAGACCACGTGATATGAATTTTAAGAGAGCTTCTATGCCAGCAGCGCAGTGTAGGCAAATTTGTTTTCTCACTGACAGCATAAAACCTCTTCAGTGGGCTCTGGCTACCCTACTCACTACGAAAAATACAACACAAGATTATTATTAGCTGCGCTATTCTGTTGGGTGGAGGTACTTCGCCAATCTCGTACAGCAATTGTGGTGTCCTACCTCCGTCAAAGACCTTTACCGACAAGCTGTAATTATTAGTTTGCGGTTACTGGTCATTACTTAACTTTATTGATAAGCTGTAACTAAGAAACTTTATGTTTTGTACGCTTGCAACATGAGAGGACTCATTTGGATATTCAGCAAATTTAAACAATCAATTAAACACTATTTAATGATAACTTAACAAACTTAGCGAGGGGTGGGATGTACGATAACAAACAAAATTGTAGATATCACATTGTTTCTGGTACATGCCACATTATATTTTAGAGGTCGACGACCATAATCAGTCCTTAAAAACTGCAGTTTGAAAGATACGTAACGTAGACACATTTTTCTATACACTGAGTGAATTCACAGAGTAGCGCTGTTTTATATTTGTTACAGGACTTAGACTTAGATGTTTTAAACCATCATCTCTTAAAGATTTGGGAAATTATTATATACGTTTTTGCACATTATTTTATAGGCACTATGTTTAAAAAGGTTACACTATTGCATTATCGTGCACGCGTATTGCGCCGCGTCTACAAATTATGTAGAAAACTGTATTGAAGTCTCGCTGAAAAAAGTTCTAATATTATAAAAGCTATAATATAACTATAGCAGTTGGTTACAGAAGTTGTCTCAAAATATTATCCTTTAAATTTATTTTAAAAACTGTCTCTAAACTTTTGCTTTTAACGTTTTAATTTTGAGATTTCTGTATAAGCTTAGATAAAATACATTACACTAGCTTTATTCCTCTCAATACTCAATAAATGACCTCAACGAATTTATATCGATGTTCTCACAATCATTTTCTCCCGGAAAGGGCTCGTGTTTTATTTCGTTACGAAATCTATACTCCAGAAATTGTGTGATCTATGAAATGTCCTTTCATTTTTGTGAACATTCCAATTTCCGACGTTAGATATTTTTATATTTGTCAACTTTATGACGAAAGTTGATCGTGAGTTCTTTGTGTTGTGATATATAATGTGCTAACTTGAATATATATATATATATATCTAAATTATCTTCGCCAAAGTCGATATTATGATTTAGTGCGTTTCCAGTTATCTCATAGAATAGGTGGCGATCCAATTACCATCTATGCCTAAACATTTTCTTGGTGGTGGTTTCTGAGGCTTCCTATATTTACTATAGGGTGACGAACAGCAGCCGGGACGCGAGGGAAGTGCCAGAGGCTGCGTCAGCCTCGGCTACTGATATTCCAAGACGACAGTGCGGTTTTGGTCGGTACGAGTCTGACATATTCACCCTCGCTGATTTCGCCGAGAGGAGGGGGATATATGTGGGGATTACTTTATTTTTTATTGTTTGACAATTCTATTTTTCATAAATTCATTTTATCTACTTTCTAATAACTCCGAACGAATCCTTTATGTTGTAAAAGAATCAGAAAGGAATTGGGTTCTTTCGATTTGCCTTAAATAACTTTCAACAATCGGTTCGATCAGTAATAGATAGAAGCTACTAGTACCGTTGTACATATTACATGTACGTATAAGTATCTAAATTGGGGCCAAGAAAAAAGCAGTATAATAATTCTGGTGAATGTCTATGATTGAAATTAGTACTTATTTGAAGAAATTTACTTATTTACCTACATTATGTTTTTTTTTGGAAAATACGTCAATTTCACTTCAACTTGCCTGATGGTAAACCGAAGACCAAGTTTCAGAAAACTGAGTAACTATTACTGATAGCAATGTGGCATTCAGTTTGACGGCATCATGTTCCACCTGAGAACTTGGGACTGTAGGAAAAAGGAAAAACGTGAGCAGGTAAGAAATTTGTAGCCTTGATGGTGGGGCAAAGGAAAAAGTCACCGAATTGCTTGGTTCTTGATGGAATATTCGGCACTGTATGTGGGTGACATATAAACCCTGCACGAGAGTCGATTGGAAGAGCTCATTAGAACATTCACCATGGTTTATAAAATTCTACATAATAATAATGAATTTCATAATAATAGAGCTGTCGATAAAAAGAGCTGCGTCAATATGCTTTGTATTTGCGTGTTGGCTGGTGTATTTACGGACTGAAGGAAAGCAGACTAGTTCTGCTATTCTTCAGTACAAGTTGCTATTGATTTATGGCAATAACAATACATTGTTTAACTGAATCCTATACAATTCAGTTACACAGAGAAGTATGTATTGTATAAATAAGTCTAATGAATTCACTTTTCTGTACTATTCTCCATTGAAATTTTTCAGCTATTACTATTTTTTCCAAATGTTAATGTTATTTTAGTTATAACTTTTACATATTCACTTTTAATCCATAGGGATATTTACCATGTTTGTTAATATCATTGCGATACCGATATTTCGGCGCCGTTGCAAGCGCCATGATCACATTTACGGTGTACAACCATGTCAATCTAAAAAGACTTTTACATATGAAGACTTTAGGTAACTCTATTTTTTTTTAGATAAAATTACGCTGCTAGACGCTGTTTTAGGTGCTCTACTCTCGAGCCCACTTTATCCTTACTTCACCAAGAAAGTGGAATGTGCCCGCCTCCTCGTAATAGCACTGTCAATTACATGTCATATATTAGGTACATTCCACGCGCTATTGCCACAAATTCAGCCGACGGAAGTCTTCAATACAAAACACGTGATTAAATTTGTTCATTGTGGCGAAACTCAGTAGCAGTCATATGTAAAAGAGTTTGATTTCAAACTGATTTGAACGAACATTCCTAATTGAAATCAAAAGTATATTCGACTTCCAGTTAATACTAACCATGCTGATTAATAGACAGGCTTTTCCTTTTCCGATGGTCCGACCTTAGGCGCTACACCCTGACATTGGCAAGTTGTGGCAACACACAGAAGCCATTCAAAAGAATTGAATTGACCTTAGGCGCTTTCTTGAAAGCCAACCCAAGCGTTATCGAAAGAAATAATTAACTATGGGGTTGATGCTTAGATGAAGTAGAATCTGAGAAGAAGTCTATATGAGTGATCACGTAAATCTACGTGTGCCTGCAACTCTAGCACTCCTCCCTTACCTTCCCTGTAGAAATACTGACATCCCGTTTACAAACCTCGAATCTCTTCAAAGAGTAAGGAAACGATTTTGGTTGTAACGTGTGAGGGTGAACACCCTTCGTGTGGCGACTGATGCGTACTTCAAACAATCGTTCGAAGCATAACATGCCTTCGACCCAAACGATTTATTACTGCTCTGAATTTGGAATCCAGTCTTGTAAAAAGTCAAAAGCATTTGTTTCGTTTTAAATTTTGTGACTGAAATCGTCGGCAATGCTTTTATTGAAAGCCCAATCGAATTAACTGAATATTTGCAACAATTAGATTTTAATGAAGAATTACACGATTGTAAAAAAAAGTTTTAGCGATTTTGTATCATAAAATGATATGATTATATTTTCACAGTAAGTTTTAATATGCAAAGTGCGCCTCCCTACACCCGAGAGCTAGACGGGGACATACACTGACTCTTCGTGGTCCCGACATTCGGAGGGGTTCATCTCGAAAGACGGCGTGCGGTTTAGTCGGTTCGAGTGCGAGATGCCCTCCACAACCACAACCGGCTCTAGCTTGGGTATCCATGGGAATTTTTCCTAAAAAAATCATAAGTTATAATATTTTGCATGGCTTCGACAATCATTATGTTTATATGCCTATTTATATACACTAGGTAGAGAAACAAAAAATACTTCGAAGTTTCCCAATTCTCAGCTACCACTTAGGTTTTAATCGTAATGGTGGCAATATATTATTGGCTGTCCATTGACCTGTTACGCTGTAAGATATATTCCCACCGAGATCTCAATGGAGATAGTTTTATAGATTGAGTGAAAATAAAATATTGCGTTTGCGAAACTACACTTTCCTATCATGTTTATGTCAGATGGCAACAATGAAACACTAAACACTATGTGATATTTATTTGTTTTCAAACTTTGTTACAACTACATCTGTAGAAAACTAAATAAATAAAGATTCTAGAATAATCTACACAACGTCACCTAGACCCATAGTAAGCATACTTTAATTAACTTGTGTTATGGGTTCTAGAAAGCATAAACATACTTAGATATATTATATTCTTTTGTATATACATCTACATATTTGACATAGAAACACACAGACCAATGCAAATATTCATATTTATGCACACAAATATTTGCAATGAATACAGCAATCGAACCCACGCCTTTTTTTTTTTTTTTTTATCGTGCGCAAAATCCCCTCGGATACCACCTCCACCAAAACCGATGGAGGTGATTATGTCGGACTCGAACCGACCAAAACGCACGCCGTCCATGGGTCCTCGATTGCCGGAGGTGAGATTATACAAGACATATCTCTCGCACCCCGGCAGACCCGGGGACATCTCTGTTGAGATGACCCTCTTCCCTAAAAGTGGGGACCATGGCGTCCCCATCTAGCCCCTGGATATGGTGTGGCATTATGTGCCATCGCCGTGGCCTGCTTCTGCTAGGGTGACAGGCGGCTTCACCCGTCACCCCCAGGCCCGCGCTCATGGGGGACGGAGGTCATTCTGCGACCTCCGACGTCCGAGTCGCCTCCGCTCAACCCACGCCTCCTGCGTAGCAGTCACGTTCACTACTGTCATGCCACAGAGGTCACTGCATCATTGCTGAAATTCCTATGCATGAATTCCGTGCAGTGAGTAACTGCATAATGAACTGGCATTCAACACAAATTGTACTCACAGGCTACAGGCCGTAATAGCGGTAATAGAGCTTTGGTCTTCTGACTAGTTACTTGTAGTAATATCTTATACGTGTATACGTAAAAATTCAAAAATAATAAATGAATAGAGTAAATTAATCAATTTAGACATTCGAAGTTACATAAAGTCTCAACTAGCTGAAAATCAGTGAAATTGTTCAAAACATAATTATAAATAATATTTAAAAGTTCCCCATCATTCCCGTGTAAGTATGGAAAATATTTTATTCAAGGTCAAAGGTCAAAAAATTAGTATTTCATGATTTTCAGCAAAACGTTGGGACTTCATGTACTTTCACTCTCATTTTTTGGTCTAAATTGACCGGACTATATTACCTATTTAAGATTTTACCATAGTAAGTACCCATCTATCTTAACTTACAGATAGATAGCGACTTATATTATTACGATACATGAATCCAAGTTTAATTTTCAAAATGAACCTCATTCACGTTACAATCTCTCTCGCAGTGACATATCATAATCAAAATCTAAATAATATGTGGGCACGTATTACAATTCTATTACGGGATTATGAAGATGTGAAGCTTTTATAAATAACATTTTAAATGTTTTGATGGACTCGACTAAATTGGAATTTTCGATTTTATTTTATTTATGACGTCAATTTGACTTCACCTCGTCTGATAGTAAGCTGAAGGTAAAGTCTCAGGAAAGAGGGTCATTACAAACACGTACACAATGGTGGCGCTCAGCTTGACGGCCTCACCAGATGCTTTTACACGCCCCGCTTGTAGGACCCGGGACTGTAGGAAGAAGGAAACACGTGCGCCGGTAAGGTATTCCAAGACTTAATGTTGGTATTATAGTGTATGTAAGTATGTGTGATACTCCAACCTAATAGTGTACCTGTGTACGGTATAATGTTGCTCTCTATAATGCACCTACTGAGTCTTTCTCTGCACCACCTATGGTTGACTGGTAGAGAATGCCTAGCATTAAGTCCGCCTATGTACTTGTGCGTGAAGTTTTAGAAATAAACAAATAGAGTTTTTATAACTTTTCTGTACAGATATATATATATATATATATATTTATCCCCGGAGGGTTAGAGAAATTAACACCCCCATTTCACCAATCATTGTATACGACCAAGTGATAGGGAGTGGAGCTATTCTTATATATATACTTCGAGTACTAATGTTGACTCTATCCATGCATCTGTGATTGACTCTGGGCTGTAAATATCTATCGGATGTTAAAAAGCCCTATCACATTATATCGGGTGGCCCAAAATTCTATTTTACCAGGAACCATTATGATAATCGAACGAGAGTGATAGTATATCATACTCCTACATTTCTTTTATAATGGAGCATGACTCGTACGATTGATTTAAATAAATATAAACCGAACGTTAAAGAAAAAGTGTCAAAAGAGGATTATTACTGATTTCACAAAAAAAATTGAGACTGTAAAAGCAATTGTTCAAAAGGTTGGGTTTTATATCTTTAGAATTCATATTCGCTAACCCCTAACGTAATATTGGCTTGACTTTGTAAACAAGTTCTTTCAAATAAGACTGAGAATGAAGAGGTCTGGATAGGAGATCTGATTATTACTATCCAATGAGGAGAGACCGTACGTAGGTGTACCTTCAGGCTTTCCAATTAAACTTTGTTTCTTGGAAACCTTGCTTTACAAATTGTCAACTAGGGAATTAAATTTCATACGTATTGGTTTAACTCCACGACATCATCATTCTCTGAACCTTTTCCCAACTCAGTTGGGGTCGGCTTTTCAGTCTAACTGTGATGCGGCTGAACTTCAATATTTTACGTGAAGCGACTGCCATATGACCTCCACAAACAATGGTCTAATGACCAATGGTGATATCGAAGTTCCAACTCCACGAAATATGATCTAATATTTTTTTTTAATGTGAATCTTTATTCTTGTGGCATGCGTCATTTAATTGACCACATTTTAAGATTTTGCTGACGAATATTAACAGAATTTCACTTCATAATGAAATCATACTTCAATCAGTAGGCAAAAGAAATTGGTTTTTACCAAATTGTTTAACCACTAAAGACATTGAAGACAGTAAAAATAAATAAAACTAATAGCCTTTTATTGGCCAGCTTTTAAAAAGGCCCTCTTCTAAGGACTTAATTAATCCCTCCAGTTTTCAATTAGCGAGGTTTTCTATCTGAATGGAATTAATAAAACGTCCGTTCTGGAGAGACAGAAGGTCTTGTGGAATTGTATCATCAGTGACGATATAAATAATTCAGTGGGTGCTCTGCCTACAATGAATGGAGTATTAAATATTTATTGAGATATTCAGGTTGTCTTACAAGGTTTTCATGTTAAATAAGTGCTCAATGCAGATGCTCTGACAGCGTATGCAACATTTATTTTAACCTTGGACTATGGGTAAATTATGATGTTTATATAGCTTCTTTACTATTTTCTATTGCGTATTGATAATTTGCTTTCAAATAGAAATCGTAGAGTGAATAAAAATGTCATATTCGTAAAAGCTTATCTTTAAAAGATTTATTTTATAATACCTAGTACCCAGCTGACCTGCGCAACTTTTTTCACTTCTGTTCCGCATCAGTTGATTGTAGAATGATGTTATATACATATAAATCTACCTCTTCAATTATTCAATCTATAAAAAACCGCATCAAAATGCGTTGTGTAGTTTCAAAGATTTAAGGAAACATAGGGATATAGGAACAGAGAAAGCGACTTTGTTTTATACTATGTGTCTTATTTAACCTTGAATATGAAAGGTTAGGTAATACACGAAAGGTTTGGATACACCCACATTACTTTGTTTATTTTGTAATACAGAAATGAGAATATTTACTGACCCATAAAAGAGAAAAATTGAGTAGTTTTTGTCCGTCACAGTTTGTTTCGTATTTTCGATTCTAGTCTCCGTAACTGCGATCTACATATTAAAAAAAAGTTACAAATGTTTTAATAAAACTGCTTGACTATCGCCAAGAAACAATAAGTTTTCAGGATCGGTTTGTCTGACTATTTTGCTCTTATTAGTAACACGGTGTCTTAAAATTTGTGTTGCTTGTAAAACTTCATGTGAGTACCATTGTGTAAGATCTAAGATTTCGAAAGATTTCAAATGCCGTAGTGTAGTAGGTAATTTAGAACATAAGTCACATACTGTGGTAAAATATTTTTGGGCAATAAATTCAGAACACAATAAATATAAATTTAATATAGCCATAAAACTCTTCGTCTGATCCTTTTGTATGATATGTCTCTATAAAATGTGCCACGTGATCATGTAACCTTATATCTAAACCTTGATACTTTATACCCGATACTATATGTATAAAATTTTCATAGGCTTATGTTATAGACACAAGATTTTTACTATCGCTAAAAGTAAAAATCTTGAATAAAATCGCAATTCTCGTTAAAATTATGTAGGTACTAAGAATAACTGAAGAAGTTATTTCATGTATTGTATTGTCGGGTACACACCATTACAGATATTTTCCGTGAAACGACTGCCATCTGACCTTGGATGATCTCGAAAGTTGTTGAACTATTTAGGGCTCCAGCAATCCGTAACGATAGTCATAAATGTTTGTGTGACAACCGGGATCAGCGGCTTAACGTGCTCTCCGAGGCAGGAACAGATTAATGCTAATAGCCATATTGGTGCATGCGAATATTTGCATAGAGCGAGGCTCCAACCCACGCCACCTGCTCAGCAAGTCGCGTTCACTACCTATCTTCATCAGAGTTATTTTCTATGAAATAAATACTATTTAATTCATGTGCAATTTGATAAAAAATGAACAAGCTAAATATAAAAATAAATTAACCATGTAGTAATTACAATTTTGAAATAAATTTAAAAATCCATTACATAAAAATTGTTCTAAACCTAAAAGTTATTTAACCATGAAGTAATTTAAATTGTTGGATTAGTTAAA
The DNA here is from genome assembly GCA_963691645.1 of Pelosia muscerda. Taxonomy (NCBI): domain Eukaryota; kingdom Metazoa; phylum Arthropoda; class Insecta; order Lepidoptera; family Erebidae; genus Pelosia; species Pelosia muscerda. Next base: position 16,933,231 of record OY829100.1, read on the forward strand.
ATCGGCCATGAAAATTGTTCCAACACTCATGGTTTGTGTACGATATAGTAAAATGTTGTTGGTTTCTAGAAATAGGGTCAGTGATAGCAGTTAACATTACATTATATTAGCAGAATCACCCATCACTACATTCTGATACGGCATCGAAAGCTTGCGTGTGACGATTAGGATGCAAATTGGTTGTGTTCCCACATAACCAATTGGCGTAGTAATCGTATGCGAAATTTACTCTACATAAGTAGGTATATTTATAACGCTCAAAGACGACACATGATTGTGGCCTCGTGGTATAATGCAACTGCAAAGTATTGTTTCTAATGCTAATAATCATGAAATTGTGAAGTAATTAGTGTGCTAACTTGTACCAAAGACTTAGATCAGAAAAAAAAAGAATAGCTTGTAAGAATATCGGCAGATGGCTCCATTTTCACCTCAAGACTGTACAGGAGATTTTTGAACATCTAAAACGTGTCTATTTAGCATTCCCCCTGTAAGGGACTAATGCGTAAATTAGCTGCTTTTACTCATAGGAACTTAGTACAGGAAATTAGGCTAATGTGTAATATTTTCGTTAACTCTCGAAAAATTATTAATATTAAAAAACTTATTTTACTACACTTAACTTAAGTTAAGGTTTAAGTATCATATAAGAATAGCTATAACGAGTTTAGTTATTGACATAATTTGAACTCTGTTGGCAAAGATTTTTAAAGATAAAACCGCAACTTGTGGCTAAGAAATTTGTTTTAATCCTTTGAATATGTGCGTGTTCGTTAATGCTGTTTTAGATTGTTTCTCCCCACAACTTTTATCTTTCAGCCAAAGTTTAACGTGATCTTATGTATGATTTTCATATTCGAATCTTGTTTGAAAATAAAAAGTATTTGAAATTCATATAAGACAAACGGATGAGTATCAAAAGCGCTTTAGTAGAATATATGATTTTTTCTGAACAAAACTGAATGAAGCAAAGAAATAAGTCTAGAGAGAAAGAAAAGGAAAGATAAAAAGAAGTGGGTGATCAAACCCGATTTAGCATATTTAAGTAGTCATTTAAATAGTAAATCTAATAACACATAATTAAACCTAAGTAGGCACATCACTAACACTAAAGAACTAAACTATGATTCTGATCAACTTCATATTGGGTACTAGAGGCTGTCATCACGATTATATATCGGCCATGTCATGTTAGATAACGATCCATAGTCGTTATTCAAGCTATGCCGGGAACTCATTTTGAACATGACAAATGACATCATATTTCGAAATTGATTTTCGGGTCAGTAGTATAAGGTGTCCTATAAATAAACATGTTTCTGCATGTTTTCAACTTACAACCTCTGTATGTATGCATGGTGATCATTCTGTAAATTTACTTTCTGGTCACTTTCTGTAAGATTCTTCGTTTATCGCTTCACCAGAAATTTCTGTGAATCCAAAAAGCTCATTGATTATTTTATTTTGAGAATATGATGACGAATATCGTGTTTTACAAATATAGTGTTTTATCGATGTGATATTTCCAGAATATGATAAATTACACGTGGGAGCCCTTCAGATGGTTATTCTCTGAAAATAAAATATATGTCCTAGAGTTTCAAAATTAGTTTTCGCTACGTTGCTACGTTAGCTGAGTGCCACCATTTTAACACTTTACGTGTTTGTAGTGGTGACCCTCTTTCCTGAAACTTTGCCTTAGGTTACCATCAGACGGGGTGAAGTCAAATTGACGTGTCCTAAATAATTAAAAAGAACATTTTATTATTATGTGTCCAACTACAGACAATAAACCCTACTTTGTTGATTGGTTCATTATGACAAATAAAATACACTCTGTATTTTATGTATGTATTTTTATGTATTATGTATGTATCCCACTCGCTGGCCTTGTAAAAAAATAGGTGGCAGGTTTACGTGTCTCAAGACAAGGAGCTATGCTGCAATCTCTATCAGCAAGATAAACTTGTTGCAAATCATTCAGGTTACTCTCCAATTGCAACAATCGGAGTGACACTGAAGCTTATAATACAAATATTAGAAACTTCAGTAGAAATTACTTACTGCATAATCACTTAAGGAGCTGCATTACAAATTTAAATACTTTTACCTTAGCAATAGAGAGTATACGCAGCATTTTACGCGGAGTTATTTTGATCAAGATCAATGGCTAATTAGGCCGGTTTAGTAATAATTATGATCTTAGCAACTCTTTTGAAACCACAAGCAGCTTTTCCTTATATGTGATATACCTGTATCTACAAAAGAGAAAAACATTATGCTCATTACTAATTTTCATTCCGTTAATGAGGGTAGAGAAAGTTTTAGCGACAACAAACTTGTTACCAAAGCTGTGTTGCTATTAAACTTGCACAGAGTCGTATCAGAATTTTCGACGAAGGTAGGACATGATGACGGTATCTCCCGTCCTAATTGAGCAGTTCGACTGGGGAAGTACCTCTGCCCTACAGAATATCACGGCTAATAATAACCTTGTGTTGTGTTTCCGGCGGTGAGTAGGCTAGCCAGAACTCACTGGAGAGGTTTTGTGCTGTCGGTGGGAAGACCTACAAACACTTCTTTGTCTTCGGCACTGACAGCACAGAGATTCTCTTAACCTTCTCCCCTCCTACCATTCTCCTTCCTCCCTCTTCTCTATATGGTCGGCAGCACGAATGTGACGCCCTTGGTGTTGCAAACGTCTATAGGCCACGGTAACCACTTTGCATCAGTTGGGCCGCGTGCTTATCTGACACCTAAGTGCTATACAAAAAATGATCAAGGATTAAAAATATTAGGCTGGCTATCATTAGCAGATCATATTATGGTTATTTCTGAAAATATTTCTCCTTTAAGGTTTTTTTTAATCAGGTTCAAAATATTTCTATTCCAATAGCGATAATATTTCTTTTTGCAACATTTGTATGGATAAGGTCATTGTAGAAACCTCACCAAAGTTATGGACAGTTATATCGAATGTGCCAATAAGTTATGGTAACTTTTTTGCCCCAGTCACAGTATCAAGAGCAATGTTTATTTATTTCTGCCCGCATTTTGTTACATGGTACTGCTAGTTATTTATTAGACACATTTCATTGAAAATACTGGATTTCATCCAATTCTATCCAAGTATGTCCTACTGTTTTCACATTCTTTTTAAACAGAGCATGATAATGTTATTTCATTATATAATAAAGGCCACATTATAGGCACCAACATTGATCATTGATAAAATGGAGATCCTCAGTTATAGAACATCAAATTGCAAAATCAAACAAAAATATTCTGTAAAAAATTGAAATCTTTATATTGTGTATAATTTATAATCACTATCTGTCAGTTTCAGTATGTACCAAAGTGTTTATGAAATAGTTGAATCGAATCTGAAAACGGCTTTTTAAAATGTAGATATACATTTCAATTTGAAGGCATTATAAAAGTGTACATACGCCAGTAAACGAACTGAGTTTACCATGCAAAGTTCAATAACCCAAAATAACTATCTAAGAATCATTGCTCAGATAAGTTTGCTAGTTTATTGCACTACAGATGTAAAATATTCAATCTGTGTATAGATAAATCTATAAAAGATGAAAATAGACTGATGATGAAACGATGAAAGCAGAAATACTCGAGTAGAAACCTATTGATAAACAGCAGTAAAATATAATAATCGGACAAAATTCATCGATCGATTAGATGATTTGGTTTGGTAGAACATTACGAAAATGTGTATTGAATACTCTGTTATATTATTTTGCAGGGTAGGAAATGAAAACTTTACAGTACCTAATAAGTATTTGTTAAAGAAGTGTTTGTAAAAAAGCATAATAACACTATACGTGTTTGTAATGGTGGCCCTTTTCTGGAGACTTCACTTTTAGCGGGCGGGGTGAAGTAAAATTGAACTGATCTAAATATAAAAAAAATAAGATTGCATTTGTTTCGTTACTTCTAGCAGAAACAATTACAGCCGCCTAACCTATAGTAGTGAATGGTAAATGTTTTTTTATTATTTAGAACACGTCAATTAGACTTCAAAGTCTTAGGAAAGAGGGTCACCATTACAAACACGTAAAGTGTTACAATGGTGGCACTCAGCTTGACGGCCTTATCAGTATTATACAGAACTAATGCAATAATTCAAAATTATTAACATTATCACTGTTTAGAGTATTATCAATTTTGGTTTTGTATCAACAAAGTCTACATAACTAAATACATTTATATATCACTTTAACCAAAACTTCTTAATCCCTTTTAGTTGGCTAATACAAACACAATTTCTAAGCCATACACCTATTAACCTAACCAAATACGACTCTGTACATTATGACCTCTGTGGCATCCCAGATTTCATCCCAAGTCGTGCCTCAGACTGACCCTCATAATCCCGGATTACACCTGAAGGCCTTTCAACAAGCAATTTCGTAATTTTCACCACCAATAAAAAGGGGGGTCAAAAGTCTTGTGGTTTTCTGCTGTTTGCGGGTATAGCTGTTTTAGTTCGACTGCCGGGTTGATCAAAGTGCTATTGGATTTCACTATAGGTTCGTTTTCTTTTATGTGGAACTATAAAGTTACTTCGAAAATATCGATGACCCGGGCATTTAAAAAATTACTTGGACATTTTGTACACATTAAACCTTGTACAGGTAATTATTACGAAATATATGGTTGTGAATAACTTAGTAGTAACTTATAGATACCTATAACTAGTGCAAAGATGTATTTCAACTTTATTAAGTCTGCTTTGTCTGACTATCTTAAACTTACACACTTACTTAAACAACTTAGTTAAATGGGTATGGTCACATTAATAGTTTGTCAATATTTATAGGTTTAAAATATTCTGCTGTATGGCTTCGAAATAATATAATATACAATGTTACGGGATATAAATTAATCACAAATTAATTAAGCTTGCATGAGTACTCCTTCTATATAGTCACGGTAAAATAAAAAAATACAGTAATAAAAAATGAAAACCTTCACTTTTCGAAGCTATTTCTACATAGGTATTATTTTTATTATATTATTCCACGGCTTCGGCGCAAAGTGTGCTCCCTATATCCGGGAGTTGGATACCAACATCATGGTTCCCACATTGGGGAAGGGAGTCATCTCAAAGAGCTGTCGCCTTGTTTGCTGGGGTGCGAGAGATATGTTTTATATTATAATCTCACCTACGGCAATCAAAGACCCATAGGCGGCGTCGACATAATCACCGACTTTGCGGAGGTGGTATTCGTGGGGATTTTGCGCAAGAAATAAAAAAATTACCTACTGTTATTTTGCTTATGTTCCACCATTGGAACATGGAAGCTTGCCCATTTTTTTACATAAGTAGCGATAACCTGAGACGGGAAACAACGTTTACCATGTAATTTACCAAATTACTACGCATTTTCGTGTACAAATCTTGCCAAAATGATGGTACACAGCCGGTAGTGGCGTATTTCCGGTATTAAAAAGAAAAACTAATGAAAAACATTCTTAATAAGCATAGAATGAACAAGCTTTTGATTTACTTCACTTGTGAAAACTTGTAGGTCAAATTTGGGTTTTTTTTAAATCTAGGACACGTCTATTTGACTTTACCATGCCTGGTGGTAAGTTGAAGGTAAAGTCTCAGGAAAGAGGGTCACCAATACAAACACATATATTACAATGGCGGCGCTTAGCTTGACGGCCTTATTAGATGCTTTTTCACGCTCCGCTTAAAAGATTCGGGACTGTAGGAAGAAGGAAACATGTGAACTGGTACGGAATTCCAACAGTTAATGGTGCGGCAAAGGAAACACTCAACCAACCACTTTGTTGTTGATAGAATATTCTTGGATTGAAATGAAGTACGTATTAAATGTAAGCGTATCTATTTAGTACATATAATGTATAATACATGCAATATATCTATCTATTTTGCTAATCCAAGTAAATATTTTTTTATTTACTTTTATTTTGAGCAGCGGAAACGGATAAAAGTCCAGGTGCTAGGTACATAACGAATAAATAAATATAATAGGACAATCCACATAATGCAATTGAGACTCTTGTAAAGCATAGCTCAAATTAGCTTGTGTTATGGCCTCTAGAATGCAGATATATATTCTTAAATACTTTTTTGAAGTTACATACACACATTGTACATACAACTTATACAACTACCGATGCAATCAGACATATTAATGTAAGTAAGTATACAAATATTTATTTGCACTGACTGAGAATCGAACCCGGGCCTCTTGCGTAGCAGACGCGTTCAGTACCGTCACAACGACGCTTTCATTTACTGCATTGATTGGAACTATTGTAGATATTCGTAAATAATTAATTTTATTAAAAAGATTAAGATAACAGTTACACTTCCTTTGACTTTTCAGGAAATTCTCTTCACTTTTAAAAGCAAATATTAGTTACAAAAGTTTATTTTAATTTCTTCTTTTGACCAGTGTTACCCCAAAATCTTACAATTCACAACAATATTTATACAAATAAATTAAATGGAAATGTTCCGTTTGACCAGCTGCTTATTTACATGATGGCTAAATATAAACGAATCGGTTGAAAGCTGTTTGTTTGACTGTGATACTGTGTGAAATAATATACTAAACAGATGATCTTACAACTTGCTCAATAAGTAGGAACAAGATTAAATTATAGTAAGTATTATTATTCAATATCGATACAGTAATGTGAATCTTGGTTTTAAAAGAAAGTATAATAGAAAAGTGGTTAAAATCTGAATATTATTTGGTGCAAAACTAATTTTTATTCTGAATTTTGTAAGAATTTGTTAATAACTGAATATTTGTAAGAAGAGTATGATAGTAACTGGGGCACCACATAGAATAAAAGTGTCAATAAAGTAATTGTTGTAAAGATATCAAACTTCGTGGTAAATGCTATATTTAAGAAAATAAAATTGTGATATTACCGAACACTACGCCTTGTGAATATTGCTATCATAAAACTTAAATATATTCAAAATATTCCATTGACTATTTTATTCTTATTCATCCCTGCATCCCTATTCACTCCGTTTTACTGTACGCTGATTTCGTTATTAGCTTAAAAAGTTATTCAAATTACACTGTAACTGAGAAAACATAGGCGGGCACATGTTCCTCTAACTAAAAGTTTGAATTTAAAATTTGATGCGCGAAATCATAAGATTTCTACGTATCATAAATGTCGGAAATGCCATCAATATGATCTCGATATTGCATTCTTTCATGTCATTCTCGTTTTTTATGGCGGAAAAATATGAACAATGAAATACCAATAGAATCATATTTATATCTGCGTTTGAATTTCATATGAGGACAATATTTTACAGGAGGTTTTTGATAAAAGATTGCAAATATGGTCATCTCTTATGATCGTATAATGATAATATATTTCAAATCGAATATGATAATATATATTCGATTTGAACGTAAAAATATATTAATTATTCGGTCGATGGAATAATGGTACTATTTTGTTCTTTTGTTTTAATTATATAGGTATAAAATGTTAACATGTTAGATAAACATATGTTAGATAACATATGTGTATAAACTTTTATTGAATATTGACATTTACAATTTAAAGTTATTAAAGGAACAGAAGAAGGAAAAGATTCTTTTAGTGTTGACATTTGCATCTATTTATTATTTTCATTGGTTCATTTTCTGACTTTTAAAATAGTTGTAACTAATTAACTACTTAGCTATTAAGAGAAATTTTGCATGAACACGACATCACGGAGGTAGGACACGACGGTATCTCCCGTCCGAAATGAGCTGTCCAACTGGGGAAGTACCTCCGCCCTACAGAAGACCGCGGTCATAATAACCATCGTGTTGTGTTCCCGCCGGTAAGTAGGGTAGCCAGAGCTCACTATACCCCTCCTTCCCCTCTCCTTCCTAGCCTCCCCACCCCTTCCCAGCTCTCCCCCTTTCCCTTCAGGATAGGCAGCGCGTGTGTGTTAGTGTTGCTCACGTTCATAGGCCACGGTGGCCGCTTTCCATCAGGTGGGCCGTGTGCTTGTCTGCCACCTACGTAGTATAAAAAAAAATGCTACTAAAACGGCCAAAATATACTGGACAAACACCAAATTGTAACATCTATGTACCTACTTAACCATGTCTTTGCAGTAAATAAATAAAATAAGTTAATGAGTGGATTTAATAGTTAAAGCTTTGTAAAAGCCTTTAGTCTCTTACACTATTACGATTCTTGTTAACTCCTCCATCTAAGCTAAGCATGTATATAATGAAATTTTAAAGCATTAATATGCTAACTATCCAATCTAGGCGTGTATATAAGCGTGTATACTATTAGTGGACCTATGTTCGGCGGTATTTGTGGCGAAATTCGTACCGCTCTGTACGTAGTGGGGTCTCTTGATTACAAGATCTTTGGGTTAATCGCTGTAGACTACCGTCGATCCTAATCTGGCTGCCCCTAATGTTAAGTGTGAGTCTATTTTAGTAACACTATCATGCCTACCACTTATATGAGTTGCTGAAGTATTTTGTTAATAAAATTGTGTTTTTTATACCACTAAGGTGACAGTAAATAAACGGCCCACCTGATGCAAAAGTGGGCACAGAAACCTATGGACGTTTACAACACCAGGAGCATTACACTCGTGCTGCCTACCCTATAAAAATCAACTAATGCCATTCTTGAAGAACCCTTCAGATACGTGTAATGATTTTTATATAGTTTATAATTGATAATTTTATTTATATTTATACAATTGTCTCAATTTTAATTAAATGATTATTATGATGTTCTATTTTGACAAATCAATCCACAATAATAAGTTGATTTATTTAATTTAATGTTTTAATGTTTGCATGTCATGACAAAAATGAAAAATGTGTCTTAAGCTCATAAATTGTTTGTCACCTCGTATTTACCACATTTTTAGCAAATAAATATATATTCTGTTCTATTCACTACATTGTAGTCGCTTGAAGAAACTACAGCTTCCTAAACGAAACAAAACAAAAGTTTAGCCTCATCTAGGAAGATTATAATAAAAGCACTCACTGCTACTGCGAAATTGAGGTTTAATCATAATTGTCATACTTAGTAAGCGGATTGGTGGCCGCCGAAAAGTTTTGTATCACAAAAGTTAAGACATGAATGTTTGATAGATATTCGACAGACAGGGTTGCTAATAATCCGAAAAGTTGGAACTTCCAAAATAGGGTTCATGTACTTCAAATATAATAATATGTAGTTCAAATACTCTACTTCGGAACCATTTTTGGTATATTTTGGTTGTTGTATCACAGCAAGAATAAGACCACTAGACCTAGAAAGTATACTTAAAACTATTATTATGTAGCAGAATGCTGTATATTGTACAGTTTAACCATTATACCGCCTTTGCAAGTTCATTAATCCTTAATTCTTTATTGAACACACAAGGTACAAAAATAATACATTTTTTTTGCAAAAATCATGTACAAAAGTGAGCTTAACTCACAATGAGTTCTCTACCAGCAAACCTTTGAGTGTCAGAAGAGTAGATATCGTAATGAAGGCAGTGTGAAGTTACATTAAAAATAAAAAGATAATTAGATCATAAGAATGTACCTCAACACCAGCTGTCTAGGTACATTGTTATGTTATTATTATGTACCTACACACAGACATATACATACATACATACATAGTACCTATACATATAAATATACATACACACGTACATACATTATATATTACACATAAAGATAGACTTAAACATAGATATACCTATACAGACTACAATTTTATTGTAGTAAATAATCAATATATACGTTAACAAAATAACGTAATTATGTACTATTTTGTAAAGCACTTCTTCAAAATTACGTAAATATTCATCTATTATTGTAAATTACATGCAATAACATAAAATGAATCCAGAACTTGATCACACCAACCGTCACAAAGGACTTATAAAAATGGCGGTTAACCGATTTTACGAACTTATTATAAATTCCGTATAGTTCTGTATAATTCTGTAGATATGAATCTTAGAGAATGAAATAAAATTCGATATTAAATATTAACTATAGAACCATCTAGAACTCAAATACATAAGTAATATGAGTGTGTTTGTTAAGCTATTGACTAGAAAGGTTGACTGGGTTCAGCATTGCTGGAACTACAAAAGATATAGATAAATCATCTGGATTCTCTTCTTCTTTTTCTATTTATGGCACGTCAATTTGACTTCACCTCGCCTGATGTTAAGCTGAAGGCAAAGTCTCATGAAAGAGGTTCACCATTGCAAACACGTTCAGTGCTACAATGGTGGCGCTCAGCTTGACGGTCTCATCAGATGCTTTTTCACGCCCCGCTTAAAGGACCCGGGACTGTAGGAAGAAGGAAACACGTCTTCATAGTAAAGGTACTTCCAAATCGGTTTTTATAACGGCAAGCATACATTTTACGAGTACGTTCTACTCTGTTAGCTGTTCTTATCACAGTTATTTCAAAATAGCAACAACATTTTGTATGTATGTACGTACCAGTATGGTTATGTAATGAAATAAGTTCAAAAGCTTGGTAATTGTACACGTATATTTTTAAACTGCTAGCTAAATAAAATTTCAGTTATGTTCTTTTTGGCAAGACCTCAAGTTTTTATCGGTGCTAAAATAAGGCAAGTTTCCACTAGATCTTTGCAATTAAGTAAAAAATGTGTCTCATTCTTGTAGTTTAAGCTGAAATTTACGATACGTGTGTTTTCGGCGTGATAGCTATATTTTATGAGTTTTATCCTCGCAGAGAATTCATGTAATCCACCAGACTACGAAATTCTTTAGCTACTGAGGTAGAAAATAAATTTACAGAGTATAATTACAATGTTAAGCGGTTACCGCAGCTTTTGACCCAAAGCAAAGAAAAGGGTGAATAAAAACACCATGCAACATTTCTTCACCACATGAAGGGTGTGGAAACACGGGATTAACAGAAAACCCACCAACCCGTCTGGCCAAAGTAGAAACATTAGGCAAAGTCTTTCTTCATTCAGAGTCTTAGACTGCGAAGGTTAATAATTGATTGATTTCTTACATCATAGTCTCCCTACCATTGTCCCAATTATTTGGGTCGGCGCAAAATATATCATTCTCTTCCATAAAAGGTGGCTGGTATAGAATGGATGCGGATTATCTTGAGCAGTGGCACATATTAGGAGATACCTATGTCTAGCTGTAGTTGATTGCAATAGGCTGATTGATTGATCTATATCAAAAAACTAGACGCTTGTTCCCAGTGTCTAACAAAATTTATATAAACCTTAAAAATTGAACACCTTATATTCCATTAAACGAGATAAATAACCTCAATTAATTGGATACGTTCGAAACAGTACTAAAACGATTAATCAACAGAATAAATTACGACATGATGGTCAAAAGTTTTTGTGGAATATATTTTGAACTGTATTGAAATATCGGATGAAGCAGGCACGTTGTACCGGCTTGCCAGTGCTTAAAGATTTATGACCTGCAATCATGAAATAGCTAAACTTTGAAAATAAATTTCGAATGGTTCAATATCATTTTCAAAATTCGAACTTACATTATCATTTTCGAAATTTGAATAGTGCATTATCGCTTTTAAAAATAAATTTAAATTGGAAAATGAACTTCCTGGGTGAGGCTTGAATTCACCATAGTTCCTTTCTAGTAGGTTTACTTTGGCAGCTGAGCTATTTGAAGTTATACTGGACAGCACTAATTGATATTTACATTTCGAAATGTAAATAACAATTAGTGCTGTTGGTGGTTAGTGCTGTTGTGTAAATAAAAATGTAAACTGCATTTTTTGGTTCAGCAAGAAAAATGGAATACTGATATTGATTTTACGATGGAGTTCTATATAAGTTCAGAAAAAAAACCTTTGAAGTAATAGTACGAATCAATACAAAGGATTTGATGTATTTGTCGTTAATTGGCCCTAATCAATTTTCTATGGAACTGTACACAACCTGTGAACCATATTTTCAAAAAAGAATAGTAAGGTTTAGTATTTTACACCATCCAATATAAAAAAACAGTCCTGTTTATAAATAGGAAAACACAATCTACCTATAAATGACTATGTACTCGTACAAACTCGTGGTCACATCAATGTCACCAATGATAGAGCACTAAAGCACTATAACGTATAATTTGATAGATCAGAGAGAAAGCTAATTGATTGATTGAAATATTTATTAAATTTACTAAACTTAACTTAACTAAATGTAAACAATGTTGATGTGACTTTTATTCATACACATATTAAAATAAATTAACTAATATTTCAGTGAAAAATTACAAGTATACACATATTTATATACTTATAATTTTTAAGTATATTTATATACTTGTAATTTTACACTAAAATTTTATTATATGTATGTATAAAAAAGTCACATCAACATTGTTTACACTTAGTTAAGTTAAGAAGTTTAAGTCGTGATCACCACCGTAGTTTTTTTTTTCTTTTCGCGGTTCGTCATGTGCAAAGGATTATTTCATAGGGAACTGGCATACTTATACTTATACTCTGGGTCAGTATACTACTCAAGCTTAAAACGGTTTGAAGAGCATTGTGGGTCCTATTGAGGCGTGTGCACAGGCCCGATGACTATTTCCTTGAGCACTATGGCAGGCAGGTACGTGATTTTTACACGGAAGAATAAAGTACAAAATAATAATGTTATAAATAAGGAAATGACGTCCTCTGTCAAAGTAAGAATATTGCAAGTCAGCACGATTCCTAGGACGTGTTGAACAGGGTAACCTATTGAAATATCGAATTTCTGTTACCCGAATCTTAAAACCCCGAAAACGGTTGGTAGAACTTTTAAAAGACAGATGTAATGAATGACAACTTTCTATAATTCCGTTTTTCATTTCCCAGATGAATCAATTTCCAGGTGCACTAAAACCAAATTTTCAAATAGTATTTTTTTGTTTTCCATAGTGTCATAATCCAAATATAGTTATACCAGATTCTCAGAATATTTTTTTTTGTTTCCCATCGTACCATTTTCCAAATAAACTATTACCAAATTTTCGTAATCTTTTTATTTGGTTCCCATACAATCGTTTTCCATCTAAATTATATACAGGCATAGTAAAAGTCAGTAAATTTATACGATTCGTTTATTAGGTAGGTACCTACAGCAAGTAATTTAGAAATATTAGTTGCCTATTACAGATATGTTTAAGTGTCAAATTCGACTCAGCAGGTTAGGTTAGGTTAGAACTGCTAGCTACCTTGTAATTTTTCCATAGGATTCATTTTTAAAAATCTGGATTTTGTTTGTCTGGATATCAATAAACTGCATTTCAAAAATTTGTGTTTCAAAAATTCGACTTTCGTGCATATGGATTACGGTCATCTGGATTTTGTGCATTTAGATTTCGTGTGTCTGGAATTCGTTCGTCTGGATTATAAAACGTCGTACAAATGAATAAATAGGAAAATGAAATTCGGAGTTGCGATTATATGGCAAATAAAACTTCGGAATTTGGAAAACCGGGATAATGAATAAATGGCCCAACGTTTTCTGGATTATGATATTCGGAATATTAAAATTCGGGATTAAGATAGGTAACCGTTGAACAGAGCAGCTTACACATGCCAGCTCCTCAAAAATATGTTTAGAATCATAGTATATAAGATCAAGTGATTAGAATGTAAATAGACATTAAGAGTCGTAAATATACACGATAACAAACTGTGATATTTTCTTATCAAGCTCCGCAATAAACACGAAGAACATCTTATACTTATCGGTACTATAATCAAATTATTAACATCGTAATATTAGGCAAACCAAGTCAAAAGCTGAAGTAATAAACCGAAGTTACGTACTAGGACTGTTAGTTAAGTCAGTCAGCGATCAATAGTCCTCTTTGATTTAGATATGTTCCTTTGAGACCAATGGGACATAGTTGCAAGTTGCATCGTACTCCAATACACCCACAACAAGTTAGAACTCTGTCTATTTGGTTATAACCATTAGTTTACAATCAGTTATGACTATTTAAGGATGGAAGGAATGATTGCGTTTTATTAATGATTATTTTGAGTACTAAGAATTTACCATTTACCTACATACTTTCAAAAATAATTGGAGCAGATAACGACGGAACATTGTAAAACTAACTAACTAACTATATTAACAATAAATTATATTTGTTTTTTTTTTATTTATTTATAGCACGTTAATTGGACTTCACCTCGCCTGATGTTAAGCTGAAGGAAAAGTCTCATGAAAGCGGGTCACCGTCGCAAACACGTTTTCTTACTATGACACACGTCATGTTCATCTGGGCCTGACAAGCTAAGTTCAGTTCGGTAATATCTAAATGTAATGAACTCTTAACCTATCACTTTCAATTACCGCGATATAATATTAGATCAATTTGTGAGTTTCTGGCATCGCAGTACATTCCTTCGATTGGCACTAGATTTACCTCGACATACACTTCAGCGACGACAACGATTTTGTCGTAATTTGTTTGTTGGGGAATCTTCTCGCAATATATTGTGATTAAATTAAAGTATTATTTAATAATTTGAATGCTTTTTACCTCCCATAAATATGATGACTTTAATGTTATGTTATGTTTATGTTATATTATGTGTAACAATCACAAAAGAATTTAGCGCCAATAGGGTTTTTTTCCTAATATTTATTTCCTAATTATTAGAATTTTTTTGTCAAAAAGGAAATAAATTAACTTCAATATAATGAACTTAAGGTCTGTATTTTCAATATAAATGTAATGATTGTTATATTAATTTCAACAAAAATTCCAGTAGTTTCCAGTAGATAATATTTTATCTACTGTTAAATCGAGTGAAGTTAATATAACCTATTTCATTTGAAAGGGAACTGTTTAATGGGAGATAAAAAGATAATTGGCGTACATAAAAACAAAATAGATGGAACGGCAATCTATCAAAGACTGTCAGCAGCTGGTGATGGATGTGTTGTAAGAATTAACCTCATCTCGAATGGAACGTTTTATTATTTACGAATTTAGTCTCTAGATAGTTATTTGTAAACTCAAGTCATTTAACTAAGACTTGTATGTGTCTTTCAATAATAAGCTTCTTTCAGAGCCTCTTTAATACTGAAGGTTAGCCGTCAGCTTCTTAAATTCGTCTATCGATCCTCTGTCGAACAACTGTTCCGAATTGCTAAAATTCGGAACTGTTGTTCGACAGAGGCAATGCCGGTCTACTTTCTGATGTTTTGCAGCCATGACTTTTTCCTTCGTCCACCGCGCCTTTTACCTTACCCATCATGATCAATTGAAGCAGCGTGTATCTATCGTGTCTAAGGACATAACCGAAATACTCTATCTTGCGCTTTTTTATGACTAGCATCTAATCTAATATAAGAATCTAAGAATAAGCTATATAGAACTTTATAGAACTTTACCGACTTCAAAACTTCTACATGCTCATTTGAGTCGTATTTTTACCAACTTTCATAATTTTACAGTTGTTAATTACGATTTAGTTATAACATAACATATGTTACGATTGTTATGAATTCGATTACATATATTGAACTCTACCTTTTGAACAACACCTAAGTCCATTAATTTAGGTACTCAAAAAAACGTAAATATTCTTAATATGTTTTGTTTAAAAACTAAGTATAAAATATTTTTTTACTTTGTAACGCATTTTAAAGACTAAAAATTTGTGTCGAACCACTAGTTAGTCAGTTAGTTAGTCTAGTTTATTTGTTTGACACTTATTGTTATAAAAGGTTGCCACAAATTTGTTTACCTTTATTTAAGTACGTAAACAAATGGTTCATTTCATGACGCCATGTGTCGTCATAGACACGTTGTGGTAAAAGTCGTTATCTAAGCGGAAATTGACACCTCAGCTTTTACTGTTGTGTGGAAATAACTAGTTTCTGTACACCCTTTCAAGGTATTCTAATATCCTGAGTCACGTTAACAAACGTAACTATAACACCAACATAACAAAATATGGAATAAAATTCTGATTGAATGAAACACGAAAGTCTAAAAAGCCCAAGTAATTAACAAAAAAAAACTACTTGTTTTATTGTCTAAAATAATTTAAATTATCGGAACTTGCATAAATAAATTAATTCAAACGTAAAACAATATGACAGATCATTCTCTAAAAAGTATTACAAAACAGATCAAAGTATATTATGTATTCTAGATACCTAATGGTTACAAATATTTTATTTTACAATATATACAGCGTATCACAAACAGGCGTGGTCAAATTTAAGGGTCGTCACACATGCCTAATGACGTGAGTATAAATATTTACTAACCAGAGTACATACAGTAAAAAATATTGTTACTCCTTTCTGTAACACGTTGTATATGTTTTTGCGTTGTACAGTAAACAATTAAAAATTAATTACATGTCAATACTTCTTTTCAAGTTAAATTTTGTAATAGTATACCTTTCAGTGACCAGCTTTAAGTGTTCGAAAATAATATAATCAAATAGAATAAACATCCTTAGAACGAAACAAAAATCAACAAAGTTACGAGCTTTGAAAACATCTGCGTAAACGAAATTGTTCGCGCCATCATTCCATCAATACCACCTCTCAAATACGTGTTCAATAAATTCATCCATCTCTTCGTAATACCCTGAAGCTTGTAATGTTTAGTTACATATGTAAGGCGGTCAAATGGCGTGTCTACCATTCATGCTACCGAACAATCAACTCACATTATCTAGCCTAGATCGCTTTCCTATCAACAGTATACAACAATCTTATCGCTCAGGTCATTTTACTAAATGTGAAGATTCCAAGTAAGCGTTTTATTCTTCCACCCTTAAAACATATCACAATTGTAGTACTACGAAGTTAGATAAACGAATGTGGGTAAAAGAAATTTGATCTGATAATAGGATTCGAACGAACCAATTCTGTCGAGCGGTTTCGTTCATTTTCAATATAGTATGTTATAAATATATATATTATTACAGAATACATAGTTGGTACAGATATCATTTGACAAGTAATTCGAGTCAGTATTCTAGTCATGTCGGACATAATGAATACGTGTAGAAATAGGTGACCTGTTTAGAGAATAAGGCTTGATTGAAACTGGCGTCGGAAAGAAAATAGGCCATTCGGTAGATTTTTTTGAAAGTCTATAAGTCAGAACGCATTTTGAATTTTAGTACAATTAACTAGATTAATAACCACAAGGTATTTTGATTTGGACTTTGATATTTTGACTTCAATATTTTTCACAAAAAGCGTTAGAACTTAGCCGTGGTTACCAGCAGAGTATAAGAATAATATTTAATTTCACAATTAAAATTTAATATCATGACGTGGTATATTGAAACTTTTAATACCCTTCGGCCGACTCTTGGTAAATATGAAATTTAATTCAGCTTCTTCTATTGAAATTTATAGTGATTATATATAGGTTAAGTGGCAAAATGAATAATTTAGCATAGTATGTACATTTGAAATTACGATCTTAAATTATTGTGAAAAGTTGAACAAGTGCAATTACTTGTACAAAAAATGTCTTAAACCTACATTATAAGTTAGAATGAAATATAAAATTGAAAAGTTTATAAGTAAAAATGTTGATTTCGAACACCTATGAAAACTGCGTAAGCATAAAGGTATGTAAGAAAATTAAACGCTTTCACAAATGAAATCCAACTGAACCAACCCATTCAAAATAAGTTTCGTTTCAAAATTGAAATTCATTTTTGTTTTATATTTTTCAAGTATGCAAAATCAATTCATTTCAATTTTTGATTGGTTTGCATATTATTAAAATTCAACTATGCAAAACAGCCAAGATTGAAATCGAATGATTTGCATTTGAAAGCTATATATGTATGAAACATTTCTTATAAAACCATTTATAAGTATTGGTAGCGTTTACGCTATTCGAATAATAATACCATGTAGCATCTTACAACATAAAAATTAATAATTGTAAACTTACACTTAGATAATTTCAAAAATGCAAAACTTGCTTTTTATAAAATAAATAAAACACAAACCTTCACATTTTCCGTTCACATACACAGAAAGAAACTTTACTATAGTACTTTCACTAAGACACCGGTAACATGAAACCGCGGCGCATTTACGTAACGAACGCGCGTTTTCCCCGAGCCGTGCTTATGCTCAAACGTTAACGGAACGTCTGGCGAATTTGCCTCACGCCGACTCCCTTACCAGCACTTCTATAACTGCATTGCGCCCGTACAAACCCAAAAGAATCATTATTACACTCAAATTTTAATGATTTCTAATGAAACCCTTGTTAAAAATAGTAAGTGTTCACGTTCAAATTGAATGAACTCTGCAATTGAAGTATAAAATTATCTTCGTAAACACGTGATGGATTGTAAGTTCGCTTGTGAATAACAAAATAATCTGTTTTCTATTTCCGCCCACGAGTTTCGAGTCTGTTGATAATCTTCAATGAATTTCTTGTATTTAGTATTTCTCAGAAAAATATATTTGATTGAAACTTTTAAATTCTGGTTTTTATTTGATTACATTTGAAATAAATTGGTTGAGATATTTACAATGAGTTCTCAAAATTGAGTTGGTAATTGCTTACATCATATTAATATTACCAACTTAACTTTTGAATTTTACTTATTTGAACTTCATTCTGAAAATATTGATTTTTCACACGGACATTTTACAGACAGATTAAATACAGGAAAAGGTCACATTCGCAAACAGGACAGGGGATTTTCCTTTGATATCAAAGGGTTGGTTTGGTGATAAAATGTGTGTAACTCATCGTAAATCGGGGAAATGTTATATTTCCTGCGTTGTTTCATCCATCGTTTTTCATCACACGGTTGATAATCAAAATTTAAACGGTGTTCGTTATTCGTTGAAGAACAAGTTTACGGTCAACAATTTGGATAACAATTTAACGAGGAAATAAAAATTTGATTAAAGTATGTTTTATTGAAAGCGATCGAAAATCCAATTTAATTTAATGAAAGTAATATACAAAATTATCAAAGCGATTTACGTTTAAGTATTGTAGTACATTATTTTTGTACGAATTATTATATATTTGCATTTTAAATTTAAAAATTATTAGGATTATTTCATAAGGTCATTTTATTTTAGGTGTATAAGATAATTATAAACATAAACAAACTCATAATAAGTTTCTTGAAAAAATCTAAGACTGAAAACCAGTCTATCATAATAATTCAGTCTCACCACGACATTTAAAAAAAAAAGAAAATACAAAAAAAATGATCACCAAATAATTCGGAAAACTGGATTTGTTGCTTTTTTTTCAAGCGATAGAAAATTTTGCATGTTCTATTTTTAGTCACAGAATTGGTCAACACGAGTTCCAAATTGAAATGCTCTTAGTTCATAGCATAAATGTACTAGATAGCTAATAAAACTGCCGACTCGTTCCGCCTAATGGCTAAGATTTGAGTGGCGGCGTCATTCCATAATACAGTTTTATTGCACCCATTCGCCTCTCCTCGCCTTTTGTGGTAATTTAATCGTTTCCCGGATCCCCAGGCGTATTAATGTCGACTTTTTTTTTCATCCGTAAGGGTTTTCCGCTAATGAAAATTAGCCTGTTATTTTGTTTCCGTCTGTGGTTCTGGTTGATGGTAATGTTACGTATCCGTGTTAAATGTTTAACGACTTTGTGTTTTCATAACGGTATGCATTATCCACATAAAATTACGACAGACTATTTTTTCAGGTAAACTACATAGGTAGTGATGGATAGTTTGAAATAGTACATAGGATATTTTAGATATAATCGTAACTTTTTGTTGTTTTTTTATAAATTATTTATAATTATATAATACTGGAGGAAACATAATCAGTATTTGATATGGAAAATCTGAGATGTAGTCGCGTCGTAAACCAAAATCTAATTTAGAACAATAAAATTATTTTCGCCAAGTACTTGAAGCTCTACCGCATCTACTTCAAAAAAGTGTGTGTCAAACGTCCATAGGCCATGGTAGCCACTTTTCATCAGGTGGGTCGCGTGCTTGTCTGCCACCTGAGTGGTATATAAAAAAAAATACACACATTTTCATCTTTGAGATAAATATTTATATTTAAGTTATATTTTACTTTTCCGAGCAGCATTCTTCTAGAAGTCGATTTTTTGTTTGTGTCGATTCTATGAAAAAAAATTGTTATTGTCACTTTGTAGTGTAGGTAGGCATACGAAAAAGTTATGTTTTGGAGACGTGCAGGTTATAAAAAATATCTAAGCTTCAAATTTTTAAAACAGTCCGTTTGTCATAAAGCAGCAGTAAACATAGAGAGTAGCACGCACTATATTATAGTATTTTATTGTGTAATTATAAAATATACGGTAGGTATATAATTAAGTTTTACGTTTACCTAAACAGTAAACTTAGATTTATACCAAATACAAAATGCGTAACACAAAACACACTGTACAGATTTTACCTAATGTTGCTGCCTTCCTTTTAAATGTCCATATATTATGATTCTTAAAAAAATACTTGACAAAACTATCAATAGAGTAAAAGATATCACTACAATGTCTCGTTAACTTTATAATACTTATTCGTCCAAACCAAATTGGATAGCGAATACTTCACATAATGTCTATGCTCTTCTTTAATTCTAATTGAAAAAAAAAGTCAAGAGTAAATTTACGTGACAAAATTGTATCAATTTTCCTACAGCTGAGCTAACATCGTGATTTGTCCGAGAATCCTTTCCTTTCACCCTTACTTTGTCTCGGTCAATTTTGACGTGATAAATAGATATAGTTTATGGAGGTAGGTTTTGTTCGGGCACTGAAATAGAGACAACACTTGACACACACGTAGAATTATCTTCTGTGATGTTATCTTGCGAGGAGATATCGTAATGTGAATCATTCTTAAAGTACAAATAAAGCAATAGGGTGCGTTGCGTCTATTGTGTCAATTGTAAGTAGATTTTTTTATATACAATATCGATAAATATCCCTGGAATAGCGCACTAATTTTGAGGTTTTATACATGTAAATGAAGCCTCCTTTGATCCTTCATTATTCATGGTCTGTGAGGAAAACATTTATCTTTACAAAAAGGGTTTTTTGACGTTTGAAGATTTATGTAGGTATAAACTATTGCATTTTAGATTGTAAAATATATTAACATATAATGTTGTTTCGCCTTATTAAAGAGCTACACCTTATTCTTTGTTTTATACTTTGTAAAATATAGCTTGGGTCCTATGACAGATGTCAAAATGAGGTTCATAGGGATAGTTAAGTGAAATACCTATTGCATACATTAACGAAAATATTGATAGTGCGAAAAGCAAGTTACAAAAACGAATGGTAACAAAATCTGGGGCACAGTTTGGGTAGGTTGGGTTGAATAATGGGTGTAGGGTATTGCTTGACTACTAATTGAGTTTGTCAGAAATCTTCAGTTTTCATACTTATTGTATGTATGAATTGTAAGAATTCATACATGGTAAGGAGAGCTCATGAGCTTGCTAATATGTACTCAAAAGGGTAGTCATATTGTGAGTAGTTCTAATTTCATATCAAGAAATTTTCCGTTTTCTAGCATAATTTACTGCATTAACTGAATACTATTAATTAAGTAATGAATGCAAAATGTTTATGTACATGTTCGATCAATTTTCTTTTGGAAAACTTATATTATAACATCCAATATTAATTCCTATCGCTCTTCACTTCATGACTTATTTGATTTAATAATAATAATATATAATAATTGTCTTTATTAATACATAAACATACAATTTCAAAATTTTTGAGAATGCCCCAGTAAGTTATTGCAATTTCATTTTGTTCTGCAAATAATGCTTTGCAAGCAAATTTTGCATGAGATCCAATAGTTTGTTCAAATGTTTATGCTGTAAAATAATAGAGAGGAAAATGTTACGATACACTATGTGTTTACCAAATTTTGCAACTTCAATTCAGTGAATAAGCGTACAAGGCAAATACAGTTTCTTACACCTCACGCGAGTCCTATTAGTCATTCCAAAATAGACTATGAGTCGTGGATTTAAAGCATGTTATGGAATACGGTGATATAATGTTTTTATTTTGCATTAATCGACGTTCCTTGGTTATCTTTCAACCGTAAACCCGTATCGTATCGAAAGGGGTATGGTCGAACAGAATTCAAGGCATCGTTAAGTTTTCAGCGTGTCATTTGATTGATTAACCGTATCAGTCGCTCCAGTATATACCACCCATTGAGTATCGTCTTTCTCTAAAGAGCTCTTATTTTTTAGGCTTTTTAGGTATTCAACACTGCTTTCATTACACTTTGTAGATTGTTATGCAATATAGTTCAAAGTATAGATTTTCTTAAGAATGTATTCATTACCTACTTTTTATCACATTGGCGCCTTCTACATTTTCACAGTAATGGTAAAAACAAGTTCACAAAAACAATTAAGTAATATTTTGAACTGGTTCTGAAAATTCACATCATATATATACGTCATTGTATTCTATATCAGATGTGTAGTTAAACCTGTTAAATATTCAAGAGTAAAAAAATTTGAAGACTGAACTTACCTTGCATCCCATGCTTAATAGACCAGGTTTTCCGCAGTCTCCAAATTTTATGTGAGTCGTATTATTGTTAAAAGATTTACCTGTAACAAAGAATAATACAATTATTTTTGGATTTAAAACAGCAATTGGAATACTACCGCTTACATGACAAAATTAGTCTGTAATAGCGTAGATAGTAAATAGCTAATTAATTATGCTTAACGGGATTCCAATGAGTCATTCGAAGGGTTACTTATATTATGTACTATGCAATATGTTCTCATGCGCTTCACTAACTGAATCCAAATATATTTACTTGAACCTAATAATACAGAATCTAGATATTAGAATTACACAATTTCATCATTTTAAACGAGGCACATAACATAATTCATATAACACAACACATATAGCACATCACTACATAGTATAAAACGAAGTCGCGTTCTCTGCCCCTATATATCCCTATGTCCTTATGTCCCTTTGTATGCTTAAATCTATAGAACTACGCTACGGATTTTGATGTGTCTTTTTTAATAGAAAGAGTGATTGAAGACGAAGTTTTATATGTATATAACATCATGTTACAACCACCTGGTACGGAGCAGAAGTGAAATTGTTACCAAAACGGGGTGACGCAGATGAAGTTGCGCCGGTCAGCTAGTGAAACATAAACCTAACCTAAAGGGTTAGGTTAGGCTTCATAATTTGCATTTTTTGCAGTATCCGATGTCCCTTGTATACAAATGTTTATACTCTCTCTGATGAAAAAGGTCAAAAATATCATGAACAATCTCATTGCTATGTACGCATACCTTTAGTCGTACGACAAACATCACAAAGTCCTGTGATATTTGATACTCTATTTATAATAACGACCGATTACATAAGTTGCCGCAATCCTCCTTCCTTTGTCCAACATAAAAGCTTCTAATATTCTCCTAAGTACCTTCTTATCTGCGGGTAGCTAAAAAGAAAAGACAATGCTTTTGCGAAGATCATTATTTATTATCCTAAATCGAGATTAGGTGGGGAGATTTATTTTGGTACAATTGCAAATAATTGCGGATTAGAAATATCCCATCATATCTATTAGAGAATTCGTCAAACGGTGGTCAATTTTAAACTTAGGTATATGTACTTATACAATATTATCGTACTTTTACGAAATTTTTAAAGGCTGTCTATTAAATCGCGGGTTAGAGATCCCATTCCTTGTGCATTCACTTTTACCAAACTTAATTCATTTTTTTTGTCTAAAGGGTATCATCTGCCACATAAATGCTACTCCAATATCTCAATTAATCAATTCGCATATCGCTGCTCACTGCTGGACATAGGCGTCTCCCAGTGTTGTGAGGCTTTGACCTACTGTTTCCATGCAAGCCTGACGGGTTGATATAGGATTTCTTTATTCGAGTTTTTCTTCTCTTGCAGTGATACCATCAGTGTATTTTTCTGTTTGTCGCCTCTTACTATGATGCCCTTGGAATGAAATAGGATAGCAGATACATTATAATGAGTCTAACCATCTTTTAAACTAACAAAAATATACTGTCTGGTTTCTTAATTCGCCCAGTACACAATATGTATTTAATGAATACTTAATCTGAAATCTTGAAATCGATTCGAATGTTGAACCATATCTAATCAGATCAAGGAACACTTGTTCTCAATTTCTGTACTGCGTTAAGTGAACTGGAATTAGCTTTCTGTAAGTAGGAGCATACATATTAAATGTTAAAAGCGAACAGTGACTTCTGTTAATAAGAAATGAATCCTTAATATATATTTATCTGGAGGCCTACCATGACACTTACGCAGTTGCAAATCAAAGTAACCGCTATTATATCCGATGGACGGTTCGATTCAGTCTGATCAATATGAATTGGATTCGATGGACTAGTAGGATTCTACTGGAAGAAAATTGAAGTGATAAATACAATTAACCCACTATCAGATCCGACAGAAGGTTCGATGCCGACTAATTCACCAGAATCGGATGAACTGGTAGGATTCTACTGAAAGAAAATCGCATCGATTTCAAGGCATTTGCATGGTCAAATGCTTTTTCTTACGTCGGTGTTTTGTGCGGCCACGATGTTTCGAATGTTCCATGGTAGTCCCCCTGTACTTGTACACGTACCCTAGAACATAAACGTATCTACACTTCCCTTACGTATTTAGGGATTAGGCTGTACGAACATAGAATAATAAGTGAAGGTAGATTTAATTAAATTATTGCTATAGAGCCCAATAGGATTATGCTTTTATAAGTTTTCTTTGACTAAGATCAAAATGACAAGAAAGGTTCTACCTTTAACGTTAATTAAATGGACATTTCACCATCTTTATTTAATAGATATTGTATCCATACTTAGTAGTTAGTTAAAACAACTTAATATAATTACCAAAATAAGCTTTTATTTATTTGCTTGCTGTAAGAAAGTTAAATATAAGTAGGTATAAAAACAATATATTTCAACAATTTTCACTTCATCTCCAAATAAACAAAAGAAATCGGTAAAATTAATCGTCTTTATAAAAGTTATTACTTACAATCGCATTGAAGCTCATTTCTTTATAATCGTATACCATTTATCCGATTTTACGTGACGTGTAATTTCTTTTCGTGATAGAAAACATAATAGTAACAGGTTTAAGCTATTAAGTGAAATCTTGCAAATAATTCTTCAAATCAGTCATGCAATTGTATTATATCCAAAGTTGGACGGACAAATGTATAACAGAACAGAACATTAAAAGCTTACCTATTTTGAAACTTTGTGCTGAGAAGAAAATTGAGAATTTTACTCCACAGAATGATTTATATGTGCAGTTTAAGTTATATATACGGAATATAAAATATGAAGCCGTATTTATTGAGTAAAATGCAAATAAACGTAATGATTCAGTTTCAACTGAAGCCTTTAGTTATACATGAGGAAATAAAAGGAACCTATTTTCTTTGAACTTAGTGTTATTAATTTAAAAATAATCTTGTGTAATATTATAATAATTATAATGTATATTATAATAATACTAAGACAGGAATCACATTTTGGCATAACGCGATATTGACCGAGTGCGTTTTAGGTACCCAGTGACTAAAGGGTCAAGCTGAGCGCCACCATTGTAACACTGTAAGTGTTTTGTAATGGCGATCGTCTTTTCTGAGCCTTTACCATCTTTACCATTTACCATCAGGCGAAGTGAAATCAAATTGACGTGTTATAAATAAAAATAAAAAGAAAAATATCAATCAAGCTGTGAAATGAACTTCTTGCCATGTTTCTCCTAAGCGACTACAAGATGGAACACCATGTGATAGCTTTTTTTTCGCAATACGTCTTTTTTATCGTGCGCAAAATCACCACGGATACCACCTCCGCCAAAGTCGGCGGAGGTGATCATGCCAAACTAGAACAGACTAAAACGAATGCCATCTTTGATTACCGATTGCTTTGATACTTCAAATTGTTATACATTAGAAATGAAAATGATTATGAGAAAGGAAAATAATTTACTGAATGCATGACCAAAATGGTAGAGAATATGATCACCATCAAATTAAACAATTGAGATAATTTGATATATTATATTATGTTGAATAAGGTAATAAATAATTATCCAGGCAAAAGATCATCGGTGGCACCATCGATCAAGGAAAGCAGAATATTTCCGTAGAATTTGCCTTTGTCACGATCAAACAATTTATCAGTAGGTATCGTGTGAGCGTGCACTTTCTTGATCCATACCACCAGTGATATTTTCTACTATATACTTTGCATAAAATTTTAGTCACATTCATACTCACACTTTTACGCGATTGTGAAATCAAATTTTCGCATTCATCTTCAATATAACATATTATTTTTTGTAAAATAGTTAGTATTTTACTGTTGAGATCTAAAACTAATTTATTTTAATAGACGATTATTAAGAGTATAGTCACAATATTTTCTGACAAAATGGTACTTCCAGGGTCTACTTCTATTTCAGTTTGTCAAAAGCAATTTAAGTTTGAAATTTTTCCTTTGAAAGGGTTGCAAAACTTATTCAGAAGTTTTGGAAAATAGTAATTGAGTATCCAAGAATTGTGAAATCGGCTATTGCCTACATGATATTATGATATTATTATATAATATTACTAAAATTTAAAATAACTACTGTGATTAATATAATTTACTACTCGGACGGCTCCCCAAATAGGGTATATCTTAAAGAGTTCTTCGGTATCATAACGGGAATTAACGTGACCGTGATATCCTTTTTTTCCGTACGCAAAATCCCCACAGATACCGCCTCCACCAAAGTCGGTGGCGGTGATTATGTCAGACTTGAACCGACTTACCGCACGCCGTTTATGGGTATTGATTGCCGGAGTTGAGATTATACAAGACATATCTCTCACACCCCGCCAGTTTAATGCATGTTTCCGATTTTAGTTGATGGTTCAGAGTAAAATGCTAACAGATTTTCTACTTTAAGGAAAACTTGACACAGTGATCATGTTAAGGACCTGCTTCAGGCCTCATAATGTTATATCCCGTTTAATAGAATTATAGTATATGTAAGAATAATCCACCAAAATTCATAAATTTTTGTTATCAAAAATACTATTTAAGTTTGAGTATTTCATTATGAACACTAGCAAAATGTAATAAAGGGGAATACTATAACGAGAAAAGTTCTAATACAGTTACGTATTTTCATTAAAGCTATGAAGCTTTTGGTTTGAAACCAAAATTAATTATAATACAAAGAAACACGTTTTAGTTAACAGTTTGTAACGAATAGGCTCCGAAACTACTGGACCGATTTCAATAATTCTTTCACCTCTAAAAAGCTACAATATCTATGAGTGACATAAACTATATATCGTCACGCTACCACCCAAATGACTGGAGTAATAATCATAAATCTCAATCGATCCGGTAAATTTCAATACATTTGTGCTAATATCGACAGCAAGGAACAGTAGTATAGAGAGGCAAGTAGTGAATCGAGTAGAGTGGCACACGGCGATACTCAACATACACGATGGCGGAGCCGCGGGCAATAGCTAGTAGTGTATAAATATTGAGGGGCGTTAAGGATCCGAGCCCGAATCACACTATGGAAATAAAGTGAGATGGAAATCGTATTACTTTTTTGGAAAATGTGGTAGGGCTCCTGATTATGTTGTAACAAAAACCTGGCTAAAGTAGTGTAACAAGATTTTTATCATAAAGTACGACATCACAAACGCCGTACCAATCATTCTCATCATTCTCTGAGCCTATTCCCAACTCAGTTGAGGTCGGCTTTTCTAGTCTAACTAAGATGCAGCTGAACTTCGATATTTTCCGTGAAGCGTGGCAGATACCTCCACAACCAAATTGGCGACATCGAAGTTCTGTAGTTAGACTAGTTGGACTTTTGAGGACTCGAACGACCCGTTACGATTGTCACAGATGTTCGTATGGCAACCAGGACCGACAACTTAATGTGCTCTTCAAGGCACGACCAGACCATTGGAAATGGTCATATTCATGCATACAAATATTTGCACTGAGCTGGGATCGAACTCATGTTGCGGTACCAATATTTTTCAAATAAAATCAGCGCTGTCGTTTTAAATCTCCAAAAGCACAAACTCATGAACGTTGTATTGAGTATTTCAAATTATGGTTATAGATAGTATTTAATATTCTCCTTGTAAACGGGAATATGTGTACGTACCATATGGGTACGTTCATATTATTATACCAACACGTTCGTCTTTGAATTTCAAGCACATATTTGTTATTCACAAAGAGTAATGTGACGTGATATCATCTATGATGTCACAGGTCGGTCTGTTTTCAAGTTGAAATTCTACCGTCAAGTGGGTGAATAGGGATGCAGGGGTGAATAGGGATAAATTAATGGTCAGCTAAATTCTGTAGTTCATTTCTTTCAAGCGAAACTTTGGACTAGTTCATCGTAATAACAAAATCATCAAATATCTGATAACAGGCTTCTTTGAAATTTAGTAAAAGAAATTATTTAAAAATATTCCATTGACCATTTTATTCTTATTCACCCCTGCATCCCTATTCACCCTGCTTGACTGAAGTCCGCTATTACTCGTAGAAATTTATTACCAAAATGGTAGAAGGGTTGATTACCATTAGAAGTTTAAAAACAATATGGGCCGTAGTTTAAGGGCAGTATTGTATATAATTGTCAAAATTGTATAGTTATGTATGTTTATTTTATAAGTTTTTTATTTATTTATGGCACGTCAATTTGCCTTCATCTCGCCTGATGGTAAGCTGAACTGAAGTTTCACCATTACAAACACGTACATTATTATAATGGTTGCGCTCAGCTTGATGGTCTCATCAGATGCTTATTCACGCCCCGCCTAAAGGTCCCGGGACTGTAGGAAGAAGGAAAAACGTGCGCTGGTAAGGAATTCCAGGACTTATTGGTGCGGCAGAGGAAAGACTCACCAAACCGCTTGGTTCTTGATACGTCTTGTTTTTAGTTTATTTATAACAATTATAATAATTACTTCATAAGATATTGTTATGACACGCTACTTTCCATCCCAAGTTTTGCCTGGAAGACATCGCTTCCAGCGATAAGGCCGCTCATTGTACATTAGAACAACTGTAACTTCCACTGCCTGTCTTTGATGTAAATTTCTTGGTATACAATAAAGAGTTATCTACCTACCTATCTATAGAAACATAGTTAATGCGATACTGTTGTTATTTCTACGTAAAACCAATTAAGTATCTACGTAGAAGGCGACGAGTAACCCCATTATTTGGCTGTTACTAATTGAAAACTCAACCAGAGGAGTTTGTGGACACAACGTCTATTGTTAGAGATGGTAGATTTGTGTACTAAAGTATATTGAATAAGTAAACAGTAAATAAAGTGAAATTATAAAATAATAAAGAGCAAGACAAAATTAAGACGAAAGCATTTTCATTGATTCTTTAGCCTGGGTTGCACGATCGTACTTTAACTTTAACTGGGCAGTTAAAGTACCGGTTAGGTATAAAACAGGGTGCACCACTTGACAATTATTAAAACCATGTCATAACTTGACGCTAACTGTAACCAGCCACGTTCAAACGTCAAATTATATTTGACGGCAACCTTAACTTTAACAGGTAGTTGGAGCAACTAAGCCTTAATAAACCAAATATTGACGAATCGGGCGATTTAATCCTATATCCGTAATATCCACAGTAAGTGTTTGTATAAGTACTTAAAAGCAGGGTAGGTGAGCGACAGTAAAATGCAACCAATTTCGACTCATTTCTTACTGATCATTGAAGTGTAGAGCATTATATTTCGTCTGCTCCACCAATAAGTTAGTGCAGTCCGCATTGTCTTATAGCGATAATAATCAGGCACTCGCGAACAACCAATTTTTTAATTACTATACCTACTACTTGTGAACCAATTTTCAAATGTTAGAAAGTAGTTGCGACGACTTATATTAATAATTCAACACATTAGGATCCGCACCGCGGTTATAACGAAACAGGTAGACTGACCGTAGACTATATTTTTGCCATTAAAACATAATATAAGAAAATAACGTGGTGAACGAAAGTGGTTTCATTTATTTTGTCGCTCACCTCTGGGGCCATAATCACACCTTCAATATAAATCACCAAAGTTTGTCATAATATCTTATCTACACAGTGAAACTCTCTATAGCTTTAAATGACAAAAGGAAGCTAGATTCTGAGCCCTTTATCAGGAGCCCGCATTGTTGGCTGCAATTGAGGTCACTAACTTATAATACCCGCAATAAGTATAATCGCATTGTTTCACTATAAAGAGATTTAATGATTTTGCGGTAGAGTTTTGCCCTATCAATTTCAGCCATTTTGAAAATAGAAAAACTAAATGACTGGAATTCACGAATTATTTGGTAACTGGAAATGTTAAATGAAAATAACACTGTCACGCGCGTTCTGATGGAACAGTAGCACTAGCATGAACTCCTATCGAATTCGTAATGTAAAGGTTTCGAGAGAACGGAGCATTGTGATTGGCAGTCGGCCTCTTGTGAACTTGTGTGCGTGTGTAGCCCGCCATTGCAATGCTCCGTTCTGTCGGTACCTTTACATTATGAATTCGATAGAATTTCGTGCTAAGGGTACTTTTCACCAGAGTTACGTTTTACGACATAATGTCTGTCGGGAATTTATATAGCCATGGATAACATCGAGAGAATTGGATTTGAATTGCGTGATTGGTTTTTAGACAATATCTCGATTCTTGTGAATATAAAGCTAATTCTGGAAATCTAAAAAGATCAAGTCATGTATGGTTTAAGAGTACATAATGATGTGTGGTTTATAAAACAGAATCTTTTGCAGATGATAGTTTTGACAATACTGATCCCTGAAATTTTCCTTGCGTATTTACTTTATTTTTTATTTAAATCAAAATATTTTAGTACCAATAATTTAATGATGTTTTCAAGCACTTAATATGGCAAATATTCAAATAGATTTAGATGAAATTGGGTTAGTGTTGTAGCTCAGCAGCTTAGTGGTCAAGCATTCCCCTAATTTCCTTCGAAATACCTATAATTTTTACAGCTTGTGCTATTTTAAGCTAGCTTTTTATCAGTGGTTGCGGTTCTGAAACTCCCTCATTTCAAGGCTGAAATTGAGTTTCACCTAGCTCCTGCTACCTATTTCTTAGCTAATATAACTTTATTAGAGATATCCATTACTTGATTGTGACGTAAAAGTAAAGTGAAGTGGACCTAAGTACATGAAACTTTTTATTTAAAGAACATGAACTATTTTTGCCAGGAACACCTTGAGGCGCAACTATGATACTCGTAGCAAAAAGTGTGATCGTCTTATTCAACATTTTCCATAACATACATATATAAACTCCCAAAACCGACTCCACCTATACACGCTGATTTAATAGCCGTTTCGGGAAAAAATATTTTGGGCACAGTTTCGATAGCAAAATCGTCTGAAAGTTTTAATTGGCCGAAAATAAAAATTGGTGTAAAAGAAGGCCTGTAAAAAAGTTTGTACTCGCCAAATAAATACTTCCAGACAAACGATTTTACTAAACAAAAATGGAACCGAATTTCGATACTGTGCCAGAAATCTCTTTTTCCGAAACGACAATAAAATCACCCGGTAAAATAGTGCTTAAACATACATTCAGTCTTTCTAAAGGTTAGCAGTGGTAGTTTTCGTGGTATAGGAATTTTCAAATAACACAGCTGTCAGTAATTATTCAGAATCGTACACCTGCACGTTGTAGCAAATTAATGTTTCGAAGAAACTTAAGTGTTGAGCAAAAAGTTATCAATGCTCAATATTCTAAGAATAAGTTCGTTCGTTCGGTTTTGAGGAATCGACCAAATTACAATGTACTTTGTATTCGATTTCAATAATAACTACCTCACACACTATAGTTATTTTTCTTCATAACAAAAATCACTATTTTAAGCGTCACAGAAGCGAGACCACTTAAAATGTCTTGCCTTTAATATAATTTAGTGATATTTATTTGATTGTTTTGATTGTACAATGAATAAATACAGTCCCTTTATTTTAAGAGGTCTCGATTTTTTTTAAATCAATTACTATAACACGTCATACATTTATCTTAATAACCCAGAAGTTGTAGACAGGAATGATATTTCCTTAGCCAGTAAAAAGTACCTATTAGCACGCCACGAGCACATTTTACTGATTCATAGTCTGTCTATCACAACAAGGTAATGTAGGTAGTAAATAAATGTGAAAACCAAAGAACTTCTTTCACTTAGGCCATCACAATTATCATTTGAGAATATTAAAAGTGTAGCTAGACTTTATGAGAAACATTTTCCACGGAAATTAAGTCTTTTTAAAGATGTACTAAAGTAGCAACGGCCTTCTTGACGTTAAGTGTCGCTTGATGCCAAAAGCAGAGAGGAACGTGGATGAAAAGAAAAGTAATGATACAACTTACGATTTATAGACAGTAAAATCTTTATAATATCATTCTCCATACATAAATAAGAAAAGAGTTTAGCACCACAAGACAAAGAAATCAGCTTTCTTTGTGATAACGAGTTATCTAACAGTTGGCTAGCAGCTAAGTCTTTGTTCATAATTTTCTTTGAAATAATTGGAAAAGATAATTAAGAACCTCATTGCTTTTATTTTTCAATTTTCATTTTCTTCACTTAGCCATGTGAGAAATAGACTGGCGTTTGACCCCTGACTTCGAGCTAAAATTAAAGCTTCACTCGCTAATCAACTGGTGTACCGACTAGCAGATGAGGTTTTAGATTTTGATAAGAGCACATACACCCGTACGAACTCGTATATTTTTATGTCAATAGATAAATTAATAAACTTATATAGCTCGCCAAACTTTTAACAAGGAGTGTACCAATTCAAATTGTTAATTGTTTGTTTTGTACTGAGAAGAAGTTGGAAGTGTTCCAATGGAAAAATAGCTAAAAGTCAGTTTGCTTTGTTAACTGAAGTTTAGCGTTCAATATTTGAATCTCAGGTAGTTCATTCAATTCGTTTGAAATACTAACTTAAGATTTCATTGAAAAGTTACTTTACTGCGGGGCAAATTCTTCTTTATAAGATACAGGTTTAGTCCCACAAGGAGTACTTCTAGCACTTTCCCTGTGCGTAAAGACAGGTGATGAAGCTCACAAGTAGTGTGGAAGCACGAGTGTAACACCCCCGGTATTGCACACGTCCATACCCCATATTACCCACAAACTATCAGGTTGGCTCAAGTGCGAGTCAGACTCAAGCACCGATAGTTCCGTGCAAACTTGTGATTATTGTTTTGGACACTCCATATTCCGCTGATTATTTAAGCATCAAAGCAATATCATAAAAGGTTGAAAGTGAGGTTCGACTGAATGTAGATGAAGAGTTGAGGCCTCTTACTACTCCAAAGGGAAAAAGGCATGATCATGTGTATGTATTCTTTAGTAGATTATAGGTTTTTGATTGCTTTTATACTTTCAAAAACCTCTCACATACCTAAATTATGGTTGTATATGTATAATTTTTATTAATAAACAGCAAGCTACATTAATCTGAATCTTTTTTCCTTATTCATATCTCTGCTCGTTGTCATGACAGTGCATTCAATAGTAGTAGTACTAGCGCCTGCGAGAAAGCCTTTTCGAAAACAATGTCATACTTTGAAAGGAATTTATTTCAGTTCATTGAACACAGAAGTATTCGGTATAAGGTTTAATGCTTTAGAGTGATTTTCTGAGTTATCTAGATAAGTAATATGTCACAGTTTATATTTTGTTATCTAGTTTGGAATCTAACACTAGAATGTGTAGCAGAATGTGAAAGGTATTTGTGGACTAGTATTTGAAACTGAAGGATATAGGCCAAGTTAGTCAATGTGTAGAGCGCACGCCCGAACTGTGGAATGAATTTTCTGCTGAGGCTTTTCCCAACCGACTATAATATGAGGTTCTTCAAGAAGGGCATTAGAAGATTTCTTCAGGGTAACGTCCATAGGCCACGTTAATCACTGTCTATCAGGTGGACCATGTGCTTGTCTGCTACCTAAGTGGTATAAAAAATAAATGATTTGTTATTTCCTCATTTTGTTTTGGGTCTTTTCTGTTACATCGCAGTTGATTCCTATGAAAATATCAAAATTACTATATCTTAATATACTTACAATATCTTTCTCAGACCTTTTTCCATTTGATTTATTCATGCGTTCTGTTTCTGTCCTTAATTAACAGTTTCCTATACTGTTATTGAGCTTTTCATGCAAGCGAATTTTATCTTTTCCATGTAATAAAGACAGGCAACTTTAAAAGGAGACTGAAATGATTTCATACAATCTTGGGCCCAGGGTGTAAGAAGATGAAAGTGGTGTCAATTAATAGCTTATATATATTATCAACCTTTTACTGAATATTCTGCGGATTTTGTCAGTCTGAGAACAGAGATATAAGAGATTATGTAAAAGTGACGTTATGTTACAATCTTTAACCAACAGCTGATTCCTGAAGTGCAAAATGTGTTCTTTTGCACTCATAATTATTATATTTACTAGAAAATGTTTGAAAAATCATATGAACTTCAAGCTATAGGTAGGTAACAGGTGAAAAGATAGGGAAAGGATGTCTAAAATAAAATAAAAAATAATTTAATATACCTAGTGTTTTATTCGCCTTATATTATAATTAAAATGTCGTCTAGAATATGAGCGCAGCAGCCTATAGGTCGTTTCCCTACAATACAATTGCAGTACCAGTAACGCATTACTATAGCCTCCCTTCTTCTACGAGAGCCGTAGACTAAAATATTAATAAAATAAGTTTTATTAATCTTCAGCTACATTAAACAATACATAATTAACTGTTCCGTATTAGGGTAATAAAACATTGTTTGATAAATAAATAATTCTTTGCCATAACTGTAAACAATCTCCATAGGCCTTCTAAATATATATGTATGTATTTTACACCTGCCAGGATGGTAGCTGGTTAGATGAGGTTATATTTACTCACAGACTGAGGTGCAAGCCATTGCCGGATCACTGACAGAATTGTTTCATCGTGTAAGGGTGGTCTACCCAGTGTATTGCAATGACCAGTGGATATCCCACAATTCACACAGAAATCCATAGTTTCAATAATATCCAATTCACAAGCCGGCGGTAAAATCCAAAATAAAAATCAAAATTAAATCAAGTCAAACGTGTGAGCGATCTTCGGTGTCCAACGTAGTATAAGGTAGGCAGGGTCAGAATCCGTAAAATACAAAGCATAAAAAATTACAAATAATCGGGCAAGCAATCAAAACGCATTGGAAAATACGAAACTAGAGATGAAGTGAATATATTAATATTAGTTAAAAGATTACTTTCAAGATTCAGGTATTAGTAATCCGACCGACTATGATATGGTAATATTGCTGATATCAGTAATATTTCAGATCTTGTTTACTATCTGACATGGTCGTGTAATATCATTCTGTTTTCGATTGGTGAATATTAGTCTATGGAATGGATTAGTGTGTGATGTATTCGCTCGGATCGTATTAACTTCGTTGCTGATTGGTTGCTGACTGAGAATAAATATTCATTACTTGGTACCATTTTTATAAACAATAATTTGAAACTTGCCATCGCAAACCATGTTGGTTAGACTATTCTTATACACAGACATAACTTGTATTCTAAGTATCAAGCAAGTCTTATATTGGAAGCTGAGGGCAACATCTACTAGAAACTAATTTACTTACTTACAAAAAGAAACACAACTGGTCCTAACATACTTATATCTGTATTTAAAATATAAGAAAAATGTGCCACCGACTTCAAGTAGGTACTGTAACTATGTTTGTTATTATTATTATTATTCCAGTCCTCAATCACGATGTGTTAAAGTATGCTGTACCTACTATCATACATAAATCAAAATCATTATTAAAAATATATCAATCTTTCATATCTTCAGCGATAATAATAGGTACCTACCTAATCAGTCTATTCAGCGCAAGAAGATTGACCTATATTTATTAGTGCAATAATATGTCAATATTAATACGATCATAGATCACCGCGGTATTTGAGGATTGGTTGTCGGTAAAATATTACTAATATTCAAATATTAGTTAAGATATTATAATATCATGAAACTAATATATTAAGATTAGCTAATACCAACGAATATCGGTACTAACCCATCTCTACACGAAACGAATGAGCAAACAAAACGGCAACTGTCAGTGTCAATGCTATTATTATATTTTTATTTTTTTACTGTCATGCCAGTGACAGCCTAAAAATATAAGAGAGATTTGAATCGATATTAAATCGATAATCTTTAATATTGGTTTTTCAGTAATTAATTGATATTTGGTTTAATAATATGACTGTAATTATATGCACTATATTGCATGTAAGTATATATAGTGCATTTAATTACTTTGAGTTAATTATTTACTGCAAATGTGTAATCGATTACTTAATCGATAAACTACCGAAAACTATTTTCTCATATTTCTCCGCTTCCAGATTGAGAATTGAGGTGATTTTGCATATTCTAAGACACAAAAATATGACTGATTTTTTAGATCATATCTCAACTTATTCCATTTTGGGCCCACCGATTTCCGTCTCCTTTCAGTAACAGTAATTTCTGATATTGCAAACGACATACTCATTGTTATTCAAAACAGGCCGTAACTTATTTTTATAGCCACGTGTGATGGCTCCTGTCAGATGCTTACGTTTCACAACTTTTTTATCGTGTGACATAATTCTGTGGAATGAATCAGTAATTCTTTCGCAATATAATTGGAGGACGTAACAAAAATAACATCTTTTTTTTTTGTCATTAGACTTCATAATGCCGGACATGCACTTTTATTGTAGTCGATAAGACTACAATTGCACGCCAGGGCCCTGTTTAATAAAGCTGACAATTCGACATATATGTCAAATAATGACAAAATTGTGGAATTGTCGCGCTAAGGCTGTTTAATAAAGGTGACAAATATGTCAAAAAGCGACTGTGAAATCTTGAAATATTAGTCATTTAAAAACCCGTTTAATAAATCTCGACATATGTCACAAAACCACAGTCAAATTATTACGTCACGACAATTGTCGAATTGTCGTGACAATTTTTTCGTCTTTTGACATATTTGTACGTAATAATGTTTTATGAAGCTAAGTGAGGGTAAAATATAAAAAATATGAACAAAATAAAGAAATGATCAATCACTAGTGCAACTTTGATTAATTTTCTTTGAAGCAGAAATCTGTAATTGAGAAGGAAAAATTGATTCTGCTTTTAAATGATCGTCGTTGTCTCCTCGTTTGTATTTGTTCCAAGTATTCATCATCACTACTCTCACTGCTCGATGTTAGTACCATTTTTTGTAATAAACCTTTTAAGTTTATTATTATCTCTATAAACCCTTTCTTACACGTTCGAAATTTAAAATATGATTTCGCGACAGAGGGTAATGCTCCTGTCAGAATTGTCGGACAATTCTACAAATATGTTAATATGTCGCGACAATTTTCTGTTTAATAAAGCAGATTTGACAAGTTTTCCGCGACAAATTGTCACTTGTCACCTGTCGCTCAAAAAGTTTTATTAAACAGAAATATGTCAAATTGTCGCGACAATCCGACATATTTGTAAATTTTCCACCGTGACAATTTTGTCACCAGTAAGTTTTATTAAACAGAAAAATTGTCGAATTGTCAATTTCTGACATATGTCGGACTTGTCGAATTGTCAGCTTTATTAAACAGGGCCCAGGTGCTATAGAAGTATTTATCTCATGATTTTTAAATATCAAAAAATTATCATCAAACGCATTGATATACAAAAAACCCTATGGTTGGACTCTTTTTTTGTATATCAATGCTCAAACCATATATATTCTGTCCTCCGTGCATCAGGCTAATCGGAGCTATTACTAAAATCGAGAAAACCGTAATGGTCTAATAAAAAATAATAGATTAATCTGTCAAATATTATTTCACGAGGTTTGATTGAGCTCCAGAGTTATTGATGGGTATCGTTACGGATGCGGGTCAGTCAATACCAAAAATAGTTTTACACATTCCCATTAACATATCTATTCAGCGTTAAAAATGATATAGAATCAGTAATGGATTTCTTTGAAATAAATCAATTGGAATAGTTTGCCGGTTCAGTTCATATTTATAAATTACTCATCATTCCCTGAACCTTTTTCCCAACTCAGTTGGGGTCGGCTTTCCAGTCTAACTGTGATGCGGCTGAACTTCGATATTTTTCCGTGAAGCGACTGCGATCTGACCTCCACAACCAATGGTCTAATGACCAATGGCGATATCGAAGTTCCAAGTTAGGCTGGTTGGACTTTTGAGGGCTCCAACTACCCGTAACGACTGCCATAGATGTTTGTATGGCAACCGGGACCGACGGCTTAACGTGCTCTCCGAGGCACTTATAAACCTGCGATAAATACACACATAACTTCGAAAAGCATATTTATAAATTACTATGTACCCAAATTTCTTTGATCAATGACACTGCATAGTTTAACGCTATCTGAACCCTTGTTTTCATTATATGTCGTAAACATTTATAGTTCACTTACTGTGCCCGTTTCTAGTACCTAAGTATCTCAAGTTTTCTCCGACGAGGAGGCCTTTAAAGTCAATCGCCTACAAATGAGCGGTCACGATTACGTCGTCAAGGAAAAATAAAAAAATGGACGTCTTGATTTTCCAGTTGTACTACTTTAATTAAGTAAGTACTTATGTAATATAACAGAGAGATGGACTGCTGAGACGAGGTCTCGGGTTCGATCCCAGGTTAACCATGGCACACACCAATGACTGCGATGCTTTTCGAAGTTATGTGTGTATTTATCGCAGGTTTATAAGTGCCCGGTTAATGGCAATAGGCTCGACACTTATTACATTGGGACCTAAATATAAACTGGCGAAATGTGGATGCTAGCACCTCTGCCTACCCCTTCGGGGATATAGGTGTAATATTTTAAAAAATAGAGTTTGTATAGTTCATTAAGTACATTGGTGTAAGTAATAATATGAAATGTTGTTTACTACTAAATGTGATGAAAATTAAATAATATTTTTGTATTTTTCAGTTGACGCATAAAAGCTACAAGAAACTAATTGAGAGAGCAAATAAACTGCACTTTAGTTTGAAAATAATTATATAGATATGTACACAGATAAAATATTAATCTTTATTGCACACTGTACAGTTTTCAACATTCGAGGGTTTTCGTTATATTAGTGCATTTTAAATTTGCCTTATTTTTGATTTATTCGTTTTTAGTGATGTTTTCGTATTAGATTTTATCAAAGAACACTTAATAAATATGTCACCATACCATCATTAGCGCTAATGATGATGAACCTACTTCGTTAAATGTCTGCACTGTTTTTCGAATTCAAACTGTGAGTAAACGAAAATCGAAAACCGCACAATGTCCCTCCTGCCACTACTAACCACAAACGTAATGGGCCTGTACTGTTTTCGTTCACATAGGTACTGTAACTAAACACGTAGGTAATGTTTTGTTTCAACTATTATTTTGAAATTAAAATAAGTGTGTGTAAACCAGGGTAAGCTCTAACTCTATAAAATGTTTTAAAATTAAGTCGTTTAAAACTATCGATTTTAATATATCCATTCCTTCTCATTAATGAATATTTATAATATATTTGCTTGACTTGTTTGCTGCTGGTATATAAATTTTCAATCAGCTTGCCGTAGGCCCCGAAGGTCTGAAAGGCCCATAGCTTTCCCACCCATTAGATGATGAAACTAGTTGAAAGAGCCCTTCAAAAAATCTTCTATGATAAAGGCAGTAAAATAAAGTCCAAGAAGCAATGTATCTATGCAACTGTAGAAATTCTAGGGTGTTAGTAACCTAAGGACTACTAATAATTCGTACTGCATGCCGCTGCAATTTATCTAGAGCGTCAAGTAAATACTGAGAATAGTCATCTCAAAGATAAAGGTTGTAATTGCACGCAGTGTAAAACTCAATGTTCTTACTTACTACATACCTCATCCCAATTAATTGCATATATATATATATAACGTTAACATTCAAAGCTGCGCATAAAAGTATCGAGTATAACAAGATCCATGAAATTTTATGTCCACATCAAACAAAGGTTTCATAGAAAGGCTTTCAATAGAAAGTGCTATGTAGACAACTGTTGGCGGCCATTTTATGTCCGGTTACGTGAAACCTGAGCCTGCTTGTACGCTGATGTCATCTTTTAAAGGGTATTTGGGGCTTTGTAGAAAAAAGTCCATCTAGCGTTTAAAATACTGCTACTCAGACAAATGGTGGACACAATCGTCAGTAGAATAGGATATATTTTTAGAGTAGAATTATACTATAGTGTAAGTTTAGAGAGTAATATAACTTTCGTCAGTCAGTCTAATGGTATTTATATTACTGTCGTAAATAGAGAAACAATGTCCTCATTACCACCTTAACTTATTTAAAATATCAGCGGCTGTGACTTGGGATTTCAGTATAGAGACATTGACGTTCCTGCAATATATACGGTCTAAGTTGATAACGGTTTATAAAAAATGGTGAATATACTCTGTCACTGTCTTACACCTAGGTTTTGTGTATGTCACTCGCACACTTTGATCCTTTAATATTATTAATAACTTTATGGATAGAACTGTAGTGTGAACAATAATTTAGTACAGTAGTAGTACAGACTATAAATAGCTGTTGCCAGCGGCTCCGCTCGCGTGGACTTTTTAACCCGTTGCCGCTGCTAGGACTTCGGATCCCATTTCCACTGCTCCATAAAACCTCCCCCAGGGTTCAACGAACAAAAAAAAGGATTACTTGGCCAATATATTTCGCGATTCATGGTTTTATATACATAGATACTAATTATATAATAGACTAGTAATACAGTTGGTGTTATGCAGTATCCATACCATTATAATTATGTACGTCTCTTTGCACTCGTATTATAATCTTAATAATAAATATCTCCAATGAAACTCAACAATAATTTGGAATATGACCACTGGAGGACACACATTCGGAGCACCGAGTTGCTATGGCCACCATAATGGCCTCGTTTCTGGAATATTTACGACTTAAGTAATAAAACACATCGTCGTATCACGAAAGGCATGAAAATCTTGTGTAGGTACAATAAATTTATCTTTGGTGCTTATTAAAACTGTCTTGGCTTTATTTTATTATTTATTATACC
This sequence comes from Pelosia muscerda, assembly GCA_963691645.1. Classification (NCBI taxonomy): domain Eukaryota; kingdom Metazoa; phylum Arthropoda; class Insecta; order Lepidoptera; family Erebidae; genus Pelosia; species Pelosia muscerda. The sequence continues at coordinate 16,974,567 of OY829100.1, forward strand.
AGCATAAGGATGTGTGCAACACTAGGAGCGTTACAGTCGTGCTGCTGATCCAGAAGAAACCTTCTAATGACCTTCTTAAAATCCCTATATTATAGTCGCTTGAGGAACTACAACTTAAGCGTGTGTTAAATGAAGTTTATTTCATACCGCACAGTGCGCATCATTCCCGATCGCAATGTGTGAGGATGAATTCCCTGTTTGTGGCGAGCGGTGTAACGGTAGAATGTAGCTGGAGGCATTATTTCAGACAATTTATTTGAACATAAATCATTGCACAGGCGATAGAATATATGTAGCGAGGCGAAGAACCTGTAGAGACTTAGAGTTTCCATACATCTGAGAGTAATTGCACGAAGTCGAAGGTGGTCAAGCTTATTATACATACTATATATACACATAATAATGCAGATAATTTTGGAAAAAACAAACTATTATACTATTACGTAAGCTTGGATTTACACTAGCTCAATTTTAACAGTAGTGACCTCAAATGTTTCCAATTAAAGCTTGTTTCTGATTTCAAAATAAACCATTATCTCTTAACGAAGTCAGTGTAGCCTCAAGCTTTGATTGTGTAGTATCCATCTAAAGACAAAATACCTAGAAACAAGGATCCCTGCGGTTAATTTGTAGCCTTCGTATCTAACAGCGAACAGAAACCTCAATAATTCTCAGAACAGAGTTTAATTGAACTATCGATATAAACCTATAGGCTTACCAGGGTTATACTGTGGTTATTTGGATACTATGAAGGCGAAAACCCTCACCTCAAACCTCATGAGCAGTAGTAATACCGCTCATGAGGTTTTCGGAATCCAATAAGGTTATTATTATATATTGTGTTAATATATCGAACTTATATTAACGTACAGAAATTACGACAGATCGAGTTTCGAATTGAAATAAATTTTGCAAACTATATTAGCTGCTGTTATTCGAAGTTTTAAGCAGAGGCGTACAAACACCCAAATTTCGAATTTACAATAAAACGGGGAGAATATAGATCCAGGGATAGATAGAAATAAATTGGTAAATAGAATATTTGTAATAATTTCTTTTACCCAATTTCAATCAAGCCTAATAGCAGATGTTTCGTGATCCTGTTATTACAATGAAATAGTCCAAATTTTCGTTTGAAAGAAAATAACTACAGAATTTAGCTGACCATTTTATTTCTATTCAACCTTCGATCTGTATTCACCCCGTTTTGCGATACTTAGTAAATAAATACTGTACTGTATTGTTTGTATACAGTAAAGAAATATATATTTGAAATAATCTTCATAATTCAAAATAAAGTATCAGCTAAGTAAATGTTTCGCAGCTCACTAATATATCCGTATTTATATCTAGGGATAAGAAAACGGCTCGCGTAATCTTCAAAATATATGTTCAAATTATCCAATATTGTGTATTATAGGTACAACACTTTTCCAAGGTTATATCACAGGTTGGATAAGAAAAATGCCTGTAAGTAAAACATAATGTTAACCCTCTGCTTTATTTATATTTATTAGTATTATAAACAGGCTTTTAAATCTTGCTAAGGTCTGCACGTGAACTGAGTTCTTGATATTTCTGAAGGTATTAAATTATCATACTATTTTGTTAAGATTACTATTGACAGTAGAGTAAGCTCGTGGGTGTGGAAGGATATAAGTAAATGGCAAGCTGTTGGGTCTATCAACCTGAGAGGGATACAGTAGGTACGGGATAAGGTAGGACGCTACGAGTATAAACGTCTGAAAAGCAGTTTTACGAAAACTTTTAAAATGCGATCGAACATACAGCGATGATCGAGACCCGATACATTTCATTGTGATTATTCATCGAATAATAAATGAGTAGGTACCAGCAAATATAAGAACGCCTACATATGAATTATAAACATTTTATTTAGGGTACACATGTATCCTTTGTCTGACTGTATAACACTCACATTTTGCAAATTGTTTTCGGTCCCCTGTAATATGGGACGAGAATATTCTAACACAAAGAATACAAGTATCTGAAACATCCTGAATGGTCGTGTTCTCTTCATTGTGAGGCGCCCAAGTAATTGAAATAACATAATAATTTATAAAATATATTTAAAAGTCGGCAAACTTTTTATCTATTTATTTAATTCTAACACCTGGAACATATCAGTCACCCATAATGACTGCTGTTACGTAGCACAAAGAAAGTGTACATTTAATGTTCAAATATGTAATATATGTATATATATTAATTATACATATTATATTCCACTACTAGACACAAGTCTCTTACAATATAGGCCACTGCTCTCTATTCTCCACCCTGTGCATTCAGTCTGTCCGCACAAATTTTTCAGTCCGTCAATCCATCAAGCTGGGGACGCTCCCCAACCTTCCGTGTTTTATACTACTACTGAAGGACTTGTTTGCTTCAACAGTTCTCACGAATATGGCCCGTTACCACTTTAGCTTGCTTATTTGCCAAAAGCTAAATGATCGATACATACAGTGTATCATTATACAGAAAACGAAAAAAAACCATAATAATATTGTCTTTGTAAACCTTACGCTCACGCAAGCTTGTGATCTGTCATGATCAGACCACAGGGATGTCTGCGTGTAGGAAATTTAGCTATCAATAAGACGTCAAGACCATGTACTATAAAGGTTTTTTACTCAAACCTGTTAAGACATTTCCTGGAGATATTTTATGACAGATAATATAATTGTCATATCGTGACTAAAATAAAAGGGCTTCATCGCGTTACGTGCCCACTGTTTTATTGTAAGGACTGAAAATAAAATAATGAATGTATTTAGTATTCATTGATGATTCTAATGACAAATTACTGACGTCATGAGTCATAAGTATGTATAAGGAAAAGCGTAAAATAGATACTAGATTTAAAATTAGTAAAAGTGAATGTCTAGATGTGATTTATACCCGCGGTCAGTTTCTTACAGCAGCTATTAGGTCACATCTAGAGCATTCAAAATTCTCTTTTATGTCTTAGGGGGCGGCGTTGGAGCCATCTACTGCAAATTCTACGAACTATCGGCAACAAACATTTTTATAATCATTTTCAATTATTGTTAATTTTGAGGCAATATAAGTCAGTTTTCTTTTATAAATTAGATTCCGTCCAGAAATTCTCTTTTTTCTAACTCAAACCGATTTGAAAAACTTTATACTTTAACTGCATACTTGTGCCTCATAATTTCAATAAAAAGATTATATCTTTATGGTAGCATAGAATAAGTACATAATTAAATAGTGCTGCTGTCGTAACGATTTTTTTCCCTAAATAGGTAGTTAGTGGATTTTAAACAATACTACGATTATAAAATTATTCAAATTTTTTAAAACAAATTTACTATGTTATTTTGATACAACAGTTATACAATAATTTGTTAGAGTGGATTGAGGTCGGCATGTCATTCTATTCAGACTGTTTGACATTAAGTTCCAACCTTTTGTTAACGTACAACATTTTTAAAGAAACCACACTGGTCCCTGCTTTGTTTAGATAAAAAGGGTTTTCCAAGTAACTCACCCTACAATCGCAGAGTTTGCACTTCCTTTGCCAAAGAGACCACATTGTAGGTTTTACGGCTTATTTCACACAAAGGTCAAGAATAAAAATCAGGGTTAAAGATTCTCTGAAAAGATTTTCTTGTTATTATTAGTTTTCTAAGAAAGTAATTTCAATTTTTAATTCACAGTTCTCTTTGTAACTTCATTTGGTTTTCAATTCAATGATTTCGTACTTAAATAAAATGGAAATGTTTTTACTATTTTTGAAGTGAAGCTGCGGCAAGTGATGGGTTCAACGCACTGAGTAATTTTGGTGGAAAATTTAAAAAGAAATCCCGGAGCAGGCTCATGTTATTTTCAACGTCAACAGTACTGGAGGCATTCTAAGGGTACAGCTTTTTAGGTGAGTTGAGCACATTTTGGTGGAAAAAGGTTTCTAGCTCTATACTCTATGTGTTTACGTACTTTTATTATGAAGTGAATATTTTCAATTTTTTTTCGACGGTGAACATAGACTGCCTTGCAAATTCATTTTTAAGTTAAAATTCAAGAATTATTTTGGTTAACGAAATAAATGGATTAACTGAAACACATCCTTGTAAGAGCATCATCCCTTCACAAAGAGCTCTGGTGACCTTAGTCACCAAATAACAAAAACAAATAAAGGAGATATTACGAAACATTTGCATTCAGGACCACGCGTTCAGTTTTCATTGTCATTCTTATGAGAACTTTTGTAGGCAATGTCAGGGACATATAGTATTGCAGACGGTAAGTAATATTCCATTATATTGCTTTCATAATTTCTTAAAGATAATAGTTATCTGTGTAAAACTATGATTATTCATTTATATACCTACTATCTTCATGATATTATGCGTGATTTATGTCGGTTCCTAGGTGGCACAGATTAAAAAAAATGTTGTATAAAAAGAGATAGGTTTGAAGCAATAAGCATGATGCATAATATATGGAACGATCTTCGTTTTAATATTTCTGCTACTGTTGCGAGTTAATTTCTGAAAGATGAATAAATTACCAAGCAATATTACATAAAAATTAAATAGCAAGAAGAACAGATGTGCGTTGGAGCCGAAAGATTCTCAAATAGAGACCATGTACTGGTAGACGAGGCGTGGGACGGCCCCCCTGTGAAATAGACGGATGACATAGTCAAAGTCACGGGTACCGGTTGGATGCAGACCCCCTCCAACCGGTCGGATTTGAGGTCGATGGGAGAGGCCTATGTTCAGTAGTGGACGTCCTGTGGCTGAAATGGTGATTACGATGTATAAATTAAAACTTAACAAGTGAAATCTGCACTAATTAATTATATTCTTGATAACAAAACGCTATTGTTCTATTTTGCAACTTTATAAACAAGTGAACGTATGACAATCAAAAGTAGCCTTTGTCTTTTCAGTAAGTTCAGCACATTAATTAATCAACTAACAAACCACCGCCGGTCCAAAGCTGGAATTGAAAGATTTGTGCGCCATAAAACGTACTCCATTGTACTTTAAAAAGAGGGTATATTTAGTTATATCTTATTCGTAAATTAAACTGAAAAAGGGAAGTACATCTAAGACCCTTTTATAGAAAAAAGAGTAAACCCGTCATGCAGAAAGATTGTAATCTCCGGAGCGTACTTTAGAATAAAATTGGATTATATTAAGTAACGAATACAAAGGCGATAATATTTTTTTCTCAAAATATTATGTTTTTCATATTATAAATTCTTAATCGCATTTAAAGGAGCTTTCAAAGATTTCAAATCTCAAAAGGATAGAAAGAGAAGCTTACTTACACTTGCCTTGCCTTATATCTGTTCATATGGTAATATTTTCTTTCTCAGGAACTTAAATACTATCATCATCCTCCTAGGTATATTTCTATTGCTCTCTGAGGCTCTCTGTTAAGTTATATAGAAAATAGTAGTTACATCAAGTGTCGCTAGATGGCGGGTGAATCTAATCACCTTACTGTGTTGTGACAATTAAAATCATCTCGTCCTGAACAAGTAGGTATTTAAAACCTTCACACCCTCGGAATTGTGCACTTTCAAAGTTTACACTTTAAAACTCAAGATCTGTCTGTTGTTTGGTGTTTACAATATTAATTCTATTTCATTTGTACGAGCTATTATAATCTCTTATCTCCATTGTATTGATTAATTTTCTACAATACGATCCAATAGAAACTGATTCAAGTTACCAAAACAAAAGTAAATTTAAAAAATTATGACGTAAATTAAAAGACCGCAAATAAAATACGGCTAGTCAGATTAATCTATACTTATATTTTAAAGCTGAAAAGTTTGTTTGTTTGTTTGATTGAAGGCGCTAATCTCGGGATTAACAGTTGAATTTGGAAAAAAAGAAGATTGTGTTAGATAGCCCATTTATTAAGGAATGCTATAGATTATATGATAACGCCCTACTGCTCAAGGGAACGGTGCAGTTATCATAAATATCATGAAACCTATTATTAATACATATATTATATACAAATGAATGAAGCTACCTAATACATTGGGACCTAAACATAAACTGGTTAAATGTGGGTGCTATCCTCTGCCTACCCCTTCGGGGATATAGGCGTGAGTTTATGTTATGTGAATCAAGCTGGTGCGGTCTAGTAGATAGTTAAGTCAATAAAAGTAGAATTCAATGATTATTTTATTTTAACTTTTTATAAATATACTTCTTATGTAAGTATGCATGCTTTGTGGTCATGTATAATGCATCCAGACTACTTTAAAGATGCATAGCAAACGAATTGGTCAAAACCAATGGAGTAGCGCTCCATATAGATTCTATCTTTTGCCTTTTTTTTAATTCACTCTTTATTGTGCCTTATTTTCTCTTTCCATTCTAGTAGTATATTTTTTAATTTGAATATGTCCCGCCATGTCCAAGTCAAAAAATACAGAAGCAGACAATACATACAGAACGTCTTCCATTTTATTATCCATTTCCTTTAGATTTTATTTGGCATTTGACAGCAAATGATTATTAGGAGATTTATATTCTCAGTGTTTCCTAGATAGTCAAGTGGAAATAAAATAATTTATTACTCATTTTAGATGCAATAAACATTACTGCTCGTAGAGGTCTAATGAAAGTTGGAAATATATTTTTTTACTGTTCTTATAAATACGAATGTTTAAATGTTTACATAGATAGATGAATGAATTTTTTTTATACCTCTTTGGTGACAGACAAGCACGCGGTCCATCTTTCTTTTTTTTTTCTTTCTTTTTTTATACTACGTAGGTGGCAGACAAGCACACGGCCCACCTGATGGAAAGCGGCCACCGTGGCCCATGAACATGTGCAACACTAAGGGTGTCACACACGCGCTGCCCACCCTGAAAGTGGGAGCTGGGAAGGGGTGGGGAGGCTAGGAAGGGGAGGGGAAGGAGGGGTATAGTGAGCTCTGGCTACCCTACTTACCGGCGGGAACACAACACGATGGTTATTATGACCGCGGTCTTCTGTAGGGCGGAGGTACTTCCCCAGTTGGACAGCTCATTTCGGACGGGAGATACCGTCGTGTCCTATCTCCGTCTAGATGCCATCTGATGGAATGAGGTAACTTCTTTCCATCAGATGGGCCGCGTGCTAGGCCGCGTGTGGTTGCAAACGTCCATAGGCCACGGTAACCACTTTCCATTAGGTGGGCCACGTGCTAACCTATCGCCTAAGTGAATATATATACTTCCATATCGAAGATAATCAAAGCCCCCTTCCCTATTGAAATCGCCACATGATCACGTTACACGGCAAAACCTGAGTATAGGTTTCGCCAACGATATATCGTGCAACCCGAAAGCTTAAAAGGGAATATAACATAGAATCATTTGAAATGCTCCGCATATTGTATTCTGAAAAAAGTAATAACGTTAGTGTTTTAATAAACCTACAACACTAAAAATTGTTCTCACACTGAAAATAGTTTCACGTTATAATCCGCACGCCGAATGATGATCCCTATGACAGTTCGTTAGCGCTTAACATTGTACTGACGTCCTATCACATCAAATCCTTTAGAGGTCCATTAAAAAGACGAAAAAATCATAATTGTGTACAATTGTAAATTATAAAAATGAATATTAAGAAATTATTACGTAATGTTCGGAAATAATAGAAAAAAACTCAATGCAAATGTACATGGTACGTGCTGCAAAAGTTACGTCGTCAAGCTGTTATCGACTAAGAAGGGACACATCGATAAACAAAATATCGATAATTTGTTGGAAATATAATACAAATGCTTTGAGTTTGTATTTTATTTATATCAATCTGAATCTGATACAGGGTCAATCGGATCTTCAGAATCTGAGTCTGAACTGCAGCTATCCGTGACGTTTATTATTAACAGTTGGTCAATGATATTGTCGTATTGTACATCTCGATCCCAGTCTTGTAAGCAAATTTTCTTCGTTCTTTTGACCACTTTTCGCCAATCGTCAGCTGTCACTTGAGCGCAAGCTTCTTCCAATAAAACCATCATTTTATTTGCCGTGAATGGTGGAGTTGTGTTATGCCTAGCTGCATGACCTGAAAATATTTGTACATTCAGTAATTATTTTTAGAAATATATGCATATACATAATATTATATAAATAAAAAATATAGATACCTTTGATATGCGCCCATATCAACTCGATTGCATTATATTGGCAGTGATAGGGCGGTAACCGAATTCTTTAAAATTCAATTCAAAAAGAATTTTAAATTCTTTAAATTATGCAATTTGAATAAAAATTAAAGTATAGTAAAATAAAATATCATAAGGCTGTAACAGCTTTTTTATCTAGTGTTTTATGTCCATCAATGCGCGTAGTCTTTTTTTCAAAATAAATTAATACCTATTGCTTATTATGTTGAATGACCTGGCTGAATGACATGACATTTGCCTGAAAAAACAGTATTTTATCGAAATTGTTTCGCATAACTAATACAACTGTCAGTTGAAACGTCATAGGGATCATCATTCGGCGTGCGGAGTATAGTATCACGTAATTTCAGTGTAAATGTCTCCAGTGAAAACGTTTTAGCTTTTAACTTTGCTAGCGTATCCAACTGTGGTGTTGATGAAGTTTTTATTTGATTTCAGTGGTACTCGGTAGTGGCAATCCAAGCAATAATCGTTTGTAATGCTCTTGTAATTAAACTTATAGTTGCACGCTATGATGGCCGTTTTGACATGACTGGTTTTGCTCGTTTTCATTTTTTGATGCGCTAAGGCAAGACTGGCAGAGAAGAAAATAAACTTCACACATCAAAACAACAAGCAAAACCAGTCGTGTCAAAACGGCCTTCATGGCGTGTCGCAACTATAAGAGAGTGTATTTTTTGTCAATGAAAATTTTATAACATAACATAAACTCACGCCCATAATTATTTCCGAAGGATATTTTATAATAATATAGATTAAATTGTGAAAGTCTCTATGTCGCGGCGGTAATGAACACTACTGTTACGCAGGACCCGCGGGCGCAGATTACCTGATTCGATCTTCGCTCAATGTAAATATTTGTAATGCATGAATATGGATCTTCGCACTAGACTGGTCGTGCCTCGGAGAGCACGTTTAACCGTCGATCCCATTGTCATAAGAACATCTAAGGCACTCGTTACGGATAGTTAGAGCCCTAAAAATTTTAAGGACTGGTCTAACTGCAATGCTTCGATATCTCCTATACCCATGGCTCGATAGTCCGGTGGCTCAGAGGTACTGACCCGCAACCAGTAAGTTATAGGGAAAATGCACTGGTATTTTCCCTATAAGTTACTGGTTGCGGCTTCAAGTCCCATCTGAAAAAGCTTTTGATGTCGTTTCTTATAATCCCCACCATTTTTGAGTCAAAAGATTAGAGTGAATCTTGTCTTTACTTCATACTTTTTATATTACACGTTAACATCAAGTAAATTCCTGTCGTTACGAAATGAAATTTCATTTGCCAAAATGTAATAAGTAAAGTAATTTGAGTTACGAAGAAACTTTGGAAATGGCATTTCTAACTTTGTCTTGAGTGGTCAAGTCTTTAGAACGATATGAAACCATCGAGAGACTTCGAAAGATTACATATTTGTTGGTTAGATTAAAATTTATTGATGAAATCAGATGCTAATACTATGTTGCTTCAGTTTGCTGAAAGTTATATTGGTCCCTAACCTCGGTTTGCACGAGTCCAACTGACAGCTAATGGGATTTATTTTTAAATTATTAATTGTGTGCGTGCTTTCTTTGAACATCTGGCAGCATACTAACTGTGATATTACCGCATCTACCAATTTTATCCATCCGCTTCAGAGCTTATATATAATTTCGTCTCTGTACAGGAACGATAATAACATCATATTAGCCTGGTATATATGTTATATATTGTTTTAAAGGGTGATAGAGTCAAACAAGCTTGTTTACTTGACGATACTTGTACAACATGTTTTTTTAATCACTTATGTGAGCTAAATTTTAATTTAATAGGTTTGTGGGCTACTGGAGCTGATTGACTAGACTGCTACGTTTTAATATCAGCGGGTTCAAATTTTTCTTTATCTGTTCGCATTGGTTTGGGTAGTTCCATATAATTGCCATGGTTGTGGAGAGACAATACTCACCATCCCATCTCAAACAAAGTGTCGTAAGAGGTGACTAACGGAATATGTAATCGATATGACTTCGAGAGACGGAAAACTCACAATAGAAACCTGTACCAACCAATCACTGGTCAGTAAAGAGTAAGCCAAAACAGTTCCTTCTTCCTACTCAGTCCCGGGTCCTTTAAGCGGGGCGTGAAAAGCATCTGATGAGGCCGTCAAGCTGAGCGCCACCATTGTAGCACTGTACGTGTTTACAATGGTGACCCTCTTTCAAGAGACTTAACCTTCAGCTTAACATCAGGCGAGGTGGAGTCAAATTGACGTGCCATAAAAAAAATTGCAAGCCAGCAGTAGACTACGATAAGCTAAATTGATGGATGTAATACCACATTCTCAGACTAATTTTTACAAGTTAGTTTAGTCTCTATTTAGTATTATTTCTTAGATTCCATAACTTGTTATACTGTTTTATTTTTACTTTTAACAGCAAATATTTTCTCCGAAGAAGATTTCGCAAATATCAAAAGTTACTGTGTAGAAAACTTCCATAACCTAACTAAGTATTAGCTTCACTTTCCCACAAGTCTTGTAATTACATTTCAAACATCGAACTTGGGTGTCGCGCCGCCATGAACCAAACTGGTAAAGACCAAGTTCATCAATAAGTTTAAGTAAGTTCAACTAAGTCCTCACTGATGCTTACCCGTTTTGAAATGAAGATAATTGAGTTAAAACACATCAAAGTTGGTTTCTAATTGTAGATATGATAAAGATGTAGGCGTTACGTGGCGGAAATCCGTTACAAGAATTTTAAGTTACATTAAATGATGGCCACAAGTTCGAGGCCACATGGAGGTAGGACATGACGGTATCTCCCGTCCTAATTGAGCAGACCGACTGGGGAAGTACTTCCGCCCTAGAGAATAGCGTGGCTAATAATAACCTAGTGTTGTGTTTCCGGCGGTGAGTAGGATAGCCTGAGGTCACTGGAGAGATTTTATGTTGTCAGTGGGAAGACCGAGAAACTCTACTTTGTATTTTGCATTGATAGCACAGAGGCTCTCCTCCCACTTTCTCCTTTCTCTCTTCTCTCTATAGTCAGCAGCACTATTGTAACGTCCCTGGTGTTGCAAACGTCCATTAGCCACGGTAACCCTTTTCATCAGGTGGGCCGTGTGCTCTGAGTGGTTTAAAAAAGGATACAACATTTTTGCAATAAAAGTATTAAACTAGGACTATTAGAAAATTTGAAGATAATAAAAGATTATATGAATATACTGCAAAATAACTAACACAATTTCACTCATCCCCGCTACTTCATTTATTACCCGTCTACTTGTGTGTTGACGGTATGTAAATAAATTGAGTATCATACGATGTTTTATAGAACGGTGATGGCAGCGCAGAGGTATAAAAGCAGCTTCCTTCGCACTTGCAGAATATTGCACATACGACAACATCTCTTCTCGGGTAAGAAGTCTTTTTACTTGATTTGAGTAGTGCAGTTTGACATTCCTTTCTATGACAATTAGTAATAATTTGCTATAGTTATCGTTGGAGATATTTAACGGTAGGTGAGGAGCTTTAATAATTTATGTCCTTTTTGGTCCAGGTACGTTAAAGAACTTATATTATATTGATCACTTAGAATAGTATCTTATAACATATCAGTTATATATCAATGGAATAAAGAAGAAAAATATTTTAGTGTTTGAAATATGGTTATACATTAACGCGATCAAAGTCGCAGAAAAAAGCAAGTAGTCCACAGAAAGTTAAGGTTTCTAAAACGAGAAGTTATAACGTTAAAATATGCTAAGATTAATATGCAGGCTCAATAAAGACGCCTCATGGATTCCCCATATTATACTTAGGAATTTGTAATTTTCACGTGTTATGGGATCATAATTTATTATTCTATTTACGTTACTTACGAGTATATCATGTTATGTTATGTTATGATGTATTTTACAACAGAATGTTATATTAAAAACTAGCTATAACTGCTCCACAGGTAAATACAATTGTTTTAGTACTTTATGTACAATAATATGCCTTGCAGGATAAGAGATATATATCATAATTTACCTGTTAACGAAAAAAATTGGTTGCTTGTAAAGTCGGTATACGGGCGAAAGTTTTACGTGACAACGACTTTGAGTGGTAAGGACGCGTGCCTTTCACTTTTTATGTCTGTCTCTCTCGCTCTTAGGCGGGCTAACCATGCCCGAGTGGAAGGGACGCGTGCCTCTCACTCGCTCTCATTGTGAGCGCATAACGTGAGCGGAGCGTAACGCAGTTTCTTGAAGTGTCACCCGGCAAGCCAATTTATAAGACGTTGTCACGTCAAAATAAAAACTTTAATTTCAATTTCTTCTTATAATGGATCTGTAGCAAAATGATTGCAATTTCACCAATGTCAAGTAAGTGATAAATGTAATCCAAGATTAATAATCGCGAGACGTAAATGACAGAGCTTTTCAAGAAAATCTAGCAGTTCAGGTTTGACTCTGTGTGTCCGCGAACCACGAGATCAGGTAGTGTCAATGTTTTTTTGTTTAGGGGGCATAAATACATATGTGACGTAATCTGGTGGTACTCTAATTTATTTTGTTTGGCACTTACTCGTAAATCTGACTATTTGATGCAAAGTAATTGACTTAGAGGGTGCTGTTATTAATATTTTCGTTTGATTCAATGTGGGTGGTAGCGCTTCATGAAAAAGTACTAGGATAACATGAACGGTGAAGAGTTTAACCTAATTATATAAATGTCTCAGGGAATTAGGGACATTTTGTTGTCATAGATCAGAAACTTTCAGTGATATTGTAATACTTATTTCATAATTTCATAAACTTTTATGTCCTCTTTGACAACTTCACGCCTTGAATTGTATGTTTTCTCGCTTAAAAATTCTAACATATATAAGGATAAATTGGTTTGTACATAAGTCGTTTATCTTTACTATCAGAATAGCAGATTCAAGATAAATGATGTAGATGGCGTTGTTATAACTAATAATATTTTATCGTTTGGCAAACCGTTTCACGGCAGCAACGTATCGCGTAATGGGTGGCTTCAGCGTTTCATGAAAAAGTACTAGGATAACATAAGTATTAAAGAATTAACTAGTATACTACAGTTATGTTTCAGGAGTAATATATTGTCTGGAGAACAATCTCTTACGGTTATAACAGTCAGGATCCTATCACAATGGTGGCAATATGAAAGTGAACCTAATTTACTTTTATATTGCAACCATCCTAATAATATACTTAGAACATAGTAACAATTTGAGGTCACCCAGCTTACGAGCTACGTGACATGAAAATTATTAAGAAAATGGAAATATTTCTAATATTATATTAAGTATTATTTTGATACAAAACTTTGGATGGAGTCAAAAGCTTATGCCGTTTTACTAATAAACAAGAAATATTTAATTTATATCAGAATTACCTACACGCAATCGATTAGAAACTATGAGAAGTTCAAAAGTGGTTCATCATTTTTTTTATTAAAACATAATTATATTTTCTGAAGTATTATATTATGAATAATGTTTTTTTTACGGAACTAGCTTAACAAGCGTCCCAGCCTACAGGTGGCGTTGCAAAACTTTGCTTACCACGTAACTTTTCGTAGCGACATCGTGTAGCGGGATTTTTCAGCACTTCAGGGAAAAGTTACTAGGCTCGCATGAAATATAAGCGTTGTTAATAGGGTATTTCTTCATTGCAGTGGCAGTGGAGTGGCCTCAAGCGGCACGTAGTATCAATTAATTCAAACGTTTTACGAAACTTGTACACACATTTCAATAATAGGTTTCGTATTATTGCGTGTATGAAGTTGGATATTGGGTTTTGGTTTTATATTATTATTAGGAATAACAGGATATTTACTATGCATTGTTTGGACTTCTCGATATTATAGTAGTATTGCAATTTTCATGATCGTAAAGGTATTTAAATACTGGCGGTTAACGGCGAAAAAATTTTTTGAGTAAATATTTCTATCTACTATCTTCGAGTGTTTTTTTTCTTAATTATTTATTGCACACACAAAGTACAGAAACAATACATAAATATTTGCAAGAATCATGTACAAATGTAAATAGTGAGTGAAATGTATATTAAAGATAAAAAGATATTATAGACATACATACATAATACCCATACATATAAATATATTAAGCTACACACATATACATATCATACCATATTGATAGACTTAAACGTTTCACTAGAAACTCGAAATCGATAAGGAGTAGGTACGTTCAAATTCAAATTCAATTTATTGCTTGAAACATGGTCGGGTCTACAGGTGTAATAAAATATAATGTTCAACACGTTTCACAGGTTCACTGCGTTCAAAATATACGTATGCAAGATATACGATGCTTATACTGTTGGTTAAGTGTGGTTGTGCTTGCAGTTTCGTAATTGTGGTACTTGCAACAGCACCGAAATATCGAAAATTACTAACAATGCATAGGAAATATCCAGATATCTATAATAATTGTCGTCGTCCATCACGGCAACAAGGCAAAAAGGATTAAATTGATATTATACTTCATTTTGGGTACTACACGATGGAAACATTTGAGCATCTATCACTGCGGTGCACGGACAGCAGATGTGCAATTTTCTTTAAACTATCAAACACGAGATTTACCTGTTTGAAGGCAATATCACTGCTAGAGAAGGAAATAAAAATGTATCAACCCATTTAGCCAGTGTGAAAATAGTAGTCCAAAGCCTCCCAATATTAAGAGAGGTGTATATCCAGCAGTTGACTACAATAGGATAATTGACTGATTGATTTATAAAATTTTCAAAACAATGGAACTGATTTCGATACCGGTATTTAATAGATAGAGAAATTTAGGACGTAGGTATAGGTATATGTATATAACATCATGCTTTGACCCAAAATGCGGAGCAGGACTGAAACATGTTGCACAAACTTTAAGTTTGCTTCTACTGTTTCCACCTAGATGGTGCTGTATTTGAATTAAGAGTACGACATCTGACGTACAAATGGTTCCATCGGTTCCTGAAAAAGTACTAGGATGACATGAATTGTAGGATATTTGTTTTGATCTTACAGTTTCTTCAGGATTGATGGGAATGGAACATAGCGTGAAGAAACTGAAAAATCCACAACAAACAAATACTCAAATAATATACTCATATTATGTACCTACTGAAGCATTCTAAAAGTTTATTTTAAATGGTAAAAGTTTTTCCCAAAAGTTGTACTCTTTTTTCAAAAAATATCTATTTCGTTTATCGTTGATTTACGATACCAATCATATTTAAGTAAGTAAAATTAACATACTGAAAATTACCTCGGGTGAAAAAAGGATTTATTAGTTCGTAATGGAAACGAGAAGCTGTCGGCTGTCGGTCGCTTGTAGCGGCAATGGCGACGCGTAGCGGTAGGCTTCAGCGCCACGCGTAAAAGTTACCAGGCTACCATGAAACGAAAAAGTTATAAACTTACTTTCCTAACATTGAACATATGCAATGTTCGTTAAACTATGAACCACGAGATTTATCTAGTACCTATTTGATGGGTGTTGTAAGAGGCGACAAACGGAAAACATGCAGACGATATCTCTGCGAGATTGGGAAATCCCTGTACTCGTACCAAACCGTTTGACCAACAAATGTAAAAATAGTAGGTCAAAGCCTCTCATCATTTGGAGAGGCGTATGTCCAGCAGTGGACTACAATTGGGTAATTGACTGATTGATTGATTGTTGTTAATATTTGATTATTTTATCAGCATGCTCCATAGTAGGTATATAAAAAAGGCGATTCCTGCTGCGTCTTTGCCTATATATTTAATCTTCAAAGCAATGGAGCGTATTTTGATAATAGTATTTATTAGTTAGAGAAATTCAGAACGCAGATATATTATTATGTATCATGCCATGACCATGAGCTGCAAAACAGCAATGAAACATCATGTTGCACAAACTTCAAGTTTGTGCAACCATCCATCCACCTAGTATATACCCAGTATCCACCTAGATGGTGCTGTATTCGAATTATAAACGACATCTAACGTACGAATGGTTTCAGCGATTCCTGAAAAAGTACTAGGATGTCATGAAATGTAGGATATTTGTTTTGTTCTTACAGGATTGAATGTATATGGAACATTGCGCGCAGAAACTGTAAGGTCTACAACAAATAAATACAACAAATAAATACTCTAATAATATAATACTCGTAATATACTTTTATTATACACTTAAATAATAGCGAATCTTGGAATCTTTTTTCGAAAACTATGTCAATAACTGTTATTAATTGCTATGAGGTAAGTGCGACTTATTCACAATTGCCTATAATATGATATAAATATTAGAGAACACTCACTTTTACTACAATGCTTTAGTAAAAACAGGTTGTGTGTCTTATCTTAGAAAAAATATAATTCATTAAATTATTGCTCTAGAGTGACTGTGAGTAAGTGAAAGATTCTGTTTAAGCAAAAAGAGGGCGCTACGACTTCGTACCTACTAGCTACGCCATTGTCATTACTCGTAGCGCCGTCTCGTAGCGGGAGGACTAAATGCTACGCGGAAATTTTTTTTTTTTTTTTTTTTTTTTTTTTTTTTTTTTTTTTTTTTTTTTTTTTTTACTAAAATTACTAGGATAATATGAAATAGAAGAACTAATAACATCTTCACCATATTATTTTAGCCCACCCCTAACGACAACGATGTGCGACAGAGAGTGTAGACAGAGAGAGAGAGAGAGGGAGATGTAGATAATATTGCAGATTTATATTTATTCGAACATCGATAGATACACACAATATAAATATGTGCTACTTGCTCTGGTGGTGCATCGGATAGGATTTGTAAGTAAGGGGTATTGGGTTTGCAATTTATTAATAATTTACTCGTAGTGACAAAACAATAATTCTCTTCTTTATCCGCGTGTCAAAATGTTTTACTTCTTTGTGAACTCTATTTTATTTTAACTTTTACCTAACTTTTGCTGAAGCAACTGACAACTAACTCCTCCACGAAAAGAGGATCTTTGCAAAGTCTCATTTATTTACGAGCAGGTTAGTGTTGCACTATATTTAATGAAGAACCATTAATCATCATTCTCTATACCTTTTCCCAACTCAGTTGGGGTCGACTTTCCAGTCTAACTGTGATGTGGCTGAACTACGATATTTTCTGTCAAGCGACTGGCATCTGACCTCCACAACCAATGGTGATATCAAAATTCCAAGTTAGACTGGTTGGGCTTTTGTCCGTACTACCCGTAACGACAGCCTTAGATGTGCGTATGACAACCGGGACCAAGGGCTTAACGTGCTCTCCGAGGCACGACCACGCCAGTGCAAACATCCATATTAATGTATACAACTATTTGCATTGAGCGGAGATCAAACACGCGCCACGTGCGTAGCCGTCGCGTGCACTACCACGGAGGTGGCAATGAATGACCATAATACTAAACTATTTTTGTTAGTATAGTTTATTATTTAGAGCGTGTTTTTCGTCTGATGGTAAGCAAGGGTGCAGTCCGAGACACAGTGGCCACTATAATTTAATTACTGTCACAGTGGATTTTGAAACCACTTATGCTGATATTCAAATCAATTTAGATGGGAAAAAGTAAATGCTCAGACAGATCTTGATGAACATGTTAAGGTGGGACTAATCAGAGGTTCGAGTCCAGTCTTGAGCATCAATTGTTTCTAATCCAAGGGCCGTATTTTTAATTATCGATGCCACATTATTATATATATATATATATATATATATCCACATATATATATATATACATTATTAAATACATTATTTATTATTTACATAATTTTTTTTTATTTTTTTTATCTATGGCACGTCAATTTGACTTCACCTCGCCTGATGTTAAGCTGAAGGCAAAGTCTCATGAAAGAGGGTCACCGTTGCAAACACGTTCAGTGCTACAAACATATCATTAATTTTCATCCACACCTGTCAGTCGTCGTCTCATTAGTCATCTTTGCTTATATAATCACTCGATCTCTTGGAAGTGAAAAAAATGGCGTGGTAAACATCTCTGGCAAAATTTAATGAAGAGAGAATTTAATGGCGAGACACCACTGTCAAGTACAGTGGCGTCTCGCCATTAATAAATATTATATAAAAATTTATTTGTCATTGGCGAAATTCCGTCGATCATGCTACCTACAGTGGCTGTCTTAAGAAGGACTTGAAGTTGCCTCGCAATCCTCCATCTACTATATAAAAATAAGTCGGGTTTTCCTTCCTGACGCTATAACTCCAGAACGCACGAACCGATTGCCACGGTTTTGCATTCGTTGGAAAGGTCTCGGGCTCCATGAGGTTTATAGTGAAGAAAATTCCGGAAAAATGGGAAAATCATTTTTCACATCTGGTGGCAAAACGGAGTTTGCTGGGTTTGCTAGTTTCGTATAAATTTGAATCAATACTATTAATATAGAGACTTATACCGAAGTTAAAAACTGTATCGTTAAAAATTTCAACAAAATCCGTAACTCGGTTTCACAAAATTGTAACTTTGGGTGATTGGGAGGTGTTGAAGGACTATAGTTCTAAAAGTTTATTTTAAATTGTAAAAGTTTTTCTCAAAAGTTGTACTTTTTTTCGCAAATAGGGTAAACTTCGTGTCGGTCTAAAATGAAACTACCATAAAATCTTATTTACAAAAGCTACTAGACAAAACATATCATAGAATTAAAGAAAATGCTTTAATCTTTGTTTTTATAATCATTTTTATGTGATTGAATAGTATTAAATAACAATTTTATACTTAAATCCGAAAGACTATAGAAAATCCTATTATTGGCACAGAAGATATCAATAATACTATTTTATTTTTTAAGGCATACTAAACTTGAATAATCTATGGTTTCCTTATTTTTTTGTACTAAACTCTAAAGTGCCAATAATTGGAGTAGTGCTAACGATTGGATGGATTACCCTAATCTTTTTCATTTATTGTTGGATTTACGATACCAATCATATTTAAGTAAGTAAAAATACTAGTGAAAAAGGGATTATTAGTTGGTAATGAAAATGAAAAGCTGTCAGCTGTCGGTCGCTTGTAGCGGCGACGGCGACGCGTAGCGGTAGGCTTCAGCGCTACGCGTCAAAGTTACCAGGCTACCATGAAATGAAAAAGTTATAAACGTACTTGCAGAACCTCTAAATATTTATCTATATTCGCTTGCAGGAGAGAGGGAGGGTGTGAATTACTTGTTGAGTTTCTTTCATGCGAACACAAAAATAAATTAATACATACCCATTTCAGAGCTTGTCTTGTATATAAATCATGTGGAAGTAACAAGAGAGATATTGTTAAAAGGTTATAATATACTTACAACCAAAAAAAAATAAAAAGGGATCTTTTGACCACATCGGTATTTAATTTTCACTGATTATTGCGGGTAACTGGATTACTAAGCAGGATAATAAAAGAAGTTGAATTAACATTATGCTATGACCTGCTGCGGAGCAGGAAGGAAACATATTGCACAAATAAATGAAACATATCCACCTAGATGGTGCTGTATTCGAATTATAAACGACATCTAACGTAAGAATGGTTTCAGCGGTTCCTGAAAAAGTACTAGGATGACATGAAATGTAGGATATTTGTTTTGTTTTTATAGTTTCTTCAGGATTGAACGTATGATATGGAACATTGCGTGAAGAAACTGTAAGATTCACAGCAAACAAATATTCAAATATTATAATACTCGTAATATTACATTATATACTCAAATAATAACGAATCTTGGAATATTTTTATCGAAAACTATGTCAATAACTATAACTAATTGCTATGAGGTAAGTGCGACTTATTCAAAATTGCCTACATGCCAGAAATATTACAGGACACACACTTTTACTACAATGCTTTAGTAAAAACAGGTTGTGTGTCTTACCCTAAAAAATAATCATAATTCATTAAATTTTTGCTCTAGAATGAGTAAGTGAAAGATTCTGTTTAAGCAAAAAAATTTTTTTTTATGACACGTCAATTTGACTTCACCTCGCCTGATGTTAAGCTGAAAGCAAAGTCTCATGTAAGAGGGTCAACATTGCAAACACGTTCTTTGCTACAACAATGGTGGCGATCAGCTTGACGGCCTCATCAGATGCTTTTTCACGCTTCGCTTAAAGGACCCGGGACTGTATGAAGAAGGAAACACGTGCGCCGGCAAGGAATTCCAGGACTTAATGGTGCGGCAGAGAAAAGACTCACTGAACCGCTTGGTTCTTAATGGAATATTCTGTACCGTATGCGAGTGACATCTAAGCCCTGCACGAGTTGTCCAGTGTAAGAAAGGGGAGGGTGGGATTAATTAAATATTTATTGATAATTTACTCGCAGTGACAAAACAATAATTTTCTTCTTTGTCCGTGTGTCAAGATGTTTTACTTCTTTGTGAAGTCTGTTTTATTTTAACTTTTACTGAAGCAACTGACAACTAACCCCTCCATGAAAAGAGGATCTTTGCAGAGTCTCATTCATTTACAAGCAGGTTAGTGTTGCACTATATTTAATGAATAACCATAATCATCATTCTCTTAACCTTTTCCCAACTGAGTTGGGGTCGGCTTTCCAGTCTAACTGTGATGTGACTGAACTACGATATTTTCCGTCAAGCGACTGCCATATGACCTTCACAACCAATGGTCCAATGACCAATGGCGATATCGAAGTTCCAAGTTAGACTGGTTGGCCTTTTAAGGCCCCAACTACCCGTAACGACTGCCATAGATGTTCGTATGGCAACCGGGACCGATGGCTTAACGTGCTCTCCGAGGCACAACCAAGCCACCTCTGCATTGAGCGGGGATCAAACCCGCGCCCCGTGCGTAGCCGTCGCGTGCACTACCGCCACACCACGGAGGCAGCAATGAATGTCCATAATATTAAACAATTTTTTTAGTATAGTTTAAGATTTAGAGCGTTTTTCGTCTGATGGTAAGCAAGGGTTACACTTTTTTTCGAAAATTATCTTTTCATTTATAGTTGGATTTATGATACTAATCCGTATTTAAGTAAATAAAAATACTCAGGTAAAAAAAAAAAAAAATAGTTTTAATAAAAATGAAGCTGTCGGCTGTCGGTCGCTTGTAGCGGCGACGGCGACGCGTAGCGTAAAAGTTACCAGGCTACCATGAAATTAAAAAGTTATAAACGTACTTACAGAACCTTAAAATATTTGTCTCATGTTTGCTTGCAGGAAAGAGGGAGAGTGTGAGTCACTTGTTGAGTTTCTTTCATGCAAACACAAAAGTAAATGTACCTACCCATTTCAGAGCTTGTCTTGTATATAAATCATGTAGAAGTAACAAGAGAAATATTGTTAAAATGTCACAATATACTTAAAAGCAAAATAAAAAAAAATATTAAAGAAAAACAAAAACTTTTTTTTTTATTTTGTTTTTATTTAATTGATAATTTCACGTAATTTTTAAAATTAGTTTTGACGCAGTCGTGTTTTTTGTTTTTCCTTAATATTTTTTTTTATTTTATACTTTTTAGTTACGAATCATTCAAAAGTTATTTTTGACGTGACAACGTCTTATAAATTGGCTTGCCGGGTGACACTTCAAGAAACTGCGTTACGCTCCGCTCACGTTATGCGCTCACAATGAGAGCGAGTGAGAGGCACGCGTCCCTTCCACTCGGGCATGGTTAGCCCGCCTAAGAGCGAGAGAGACAGACATAAAAAGTGAAAGGCACGCGTCCCTTCCACTCGACGAATGAATATTCACATTAAAATTATTTTACCACTCAAAGTCGTTGTCACGTAAAACTTTCGCCCGTATACCGACTTTACAGGCAACCAATTTTTTTATCAATAATATTTTTATTTGTATATCTTTATACTTTAAAAATAAAATTAAATCAATAAGTAAGGAAATTAGCGAGAATGATAAATATAGAGATAAATGATATATATATAGAAATTTAGGACGTAGGTATTTTTATGTATATAACATCACGCTATGACCATGAGCTGCGGAGCAGGAATGAAACATGCTGCACAAACTTTAAGTTTGCTTCTACTGTATCCACCTAGATGGTGCTGGATTCGAATTATAAACGACATCTAACGTACGAATGGTTTCAGGGGCTCCTGAAAAAGTACTAGGATGACATGAAATGTAGGATATTTGTTTGGTTCTTACTGTTTCTTCAGGATTGGAACATTGCGTGAAGAAACTGTAAGATTCACAACAAACAAATTTTCAAATATTATAATACTCGTAATATACTTACATTATACACTCAAATAATAACGAATCTTAGAATATTTTTATCGGAAATTATGTCAATAACTATAACTAATTGCTATGAGGTAAGTGCAACTTATTCAAAATTGCCTACATGCTAGAAATATTAGAGAACACTCACTTTTACTACAATGCTTTAGTAAAAACAGGTTGTGTGTCTTACCTTAAAAAATAATTATAATTCATTAAATTTTTGCTCTAGAATGAGTAAGTGAAAGATTCTGTTTAAGCAAAAAGAGGGCGCTACGACTTCGTAGCTGTTAGCTACGTCATTGTCATTACTCGTAGCGCCGTCCCGTAGCGGGAGGACTCAGTGCTACGCGGAAAAAGTACTAGGGTAATATGAAATAGGAGAACTATAATAATTAAAGTCTTCACCATACATTTCCCCCACCCCTAACGGTAAGAATGTGCGATAGAGAGTGGAGATACACAGAGAGGGGGCGGCATTGACATAGTCTGTATACTTATAATCGCGTGAAGTGATTTTGAGCAAATAAAAGAATAATAAACGATGGATTCTTTAAAATCGATGTACACGCCCAAACAATAAGAAGTGGTCGGCAATAAAGACAAGGTTTTTTTTTCTTTTTTGACGTGACAACGTCTTATAAATTGGCTTGCCGGGTGACACTTCAAGAAACTGCGTTACGCTCCGCTCACGTTATGCGCTCACAATGAGAGCGAGTGAGAGGCACGCGTCCCTTCCACTCGGGCATGGTTAGCCCGCCTAAGAGCGAGAGAGACAGACATAAAAAGTGAAAGGCACGCGTCCCTTCCACTCGAGCACAGTTAGCCCGCCTAAGAGCGAGAGAGACAGAAGTCGTTGTCACGTAAAACTTTCGCCCGTATACCGACTTTACAGGCAACCAATTTTTTAATTCATATAAAGTTAGAAATGTAAAAAAACCACATATCATAAATTTTCATCCATTTCTGTCAGTCGTCGTCTCATTAGTCATCTTTGCTTATCCAACCACATGTATCATGACTTGATCTCTTGGATAGGACACCATGGAAAAAAATTGAAAAAAATGACTCAGGTAAAATTTCTTGAAAAACTTGACTTGAAATTTATTTGTCATTGGCAAAATTACGTCGATCATGCTACAGCAGCCTTCTTAAAAAGATCTTGAAGTTGTTTCGCAATCCTTTATTTCGTATAGACTTGAATCAATACTATCAATATAGAGACTTATAGGTACCGAAGTTAAAGTTTCTACAAAATCCGTGACTCAGTTACATAAAATTGTAACTTTGGGTGATTGAGAGATGTAGAAAGACAACAGTTCTAAAAGTTTATTTTAAATAGTAAAAGTTTTTCTCATAAGTTGTACTTTTTTTTCGAAAATAATCTTTTTTATATATTATTGGACTTATGATACGAATCCCTATTTAAGTTAATAAAAATACTCTGGTAAAAAAGGGATTTATTAATTTGTAATGAAAACGAAAAGCTGTCGGCTGTCGGTCGCTTGTAGCAGCGACGGCGACGCGTAGCGGTAGGCTTCAGCGCTACGCGTAAAAGTTACCAGGCTACCATGAAATGAAAAAGTTATAAACGTATCTGCAGAACCTTCAAATCTTTTGTCTCATGTTTGCTTGGAGATAGAGAGGGAGGGTGTGAGTCACTTGTTGAGTTTCTTTCATGACAAAACTAAATTAGTACCTACCCATTTCAGTGTTAATCTTGTAGATAAATCATGATAGATATTGTTAAAAGGTTACAATATACTTGAAAACAAAAGTATTAAAAAGGAATCTTTCCACACATCCACTCAAGTAATGAATTTTTCTCTATAACTGGATTACTAAGCATGATAATAAAAAAGTTGAATTATAAATAGATATTACACGGCAGAAGAAAATGTAGATGAAATTGCCAGGGAGAGCGAACTTCTACCTATCGTTCAGTTATGTCATCCACGGAAACTACTAGTAAAATATGGAAAAACACGCAAAAACACAAACACCCAAATACACTCGGGACTAACTTTTATCACACCTCGGTTTTGTTATCAGTCAAGTAAAGTTTCGATTACCCGTAATAGATGGCGCGTTTATCAAAATTTTAATAGTGAGGCAAAAGCGCCAGTAATGTGACATTACGAACGCGCGTAATACCAAGTTTGGATGTTTGTGTACCAGGATATCAGAAACGGTAAGGTTATTTGGAATTTCATCTTTTCAAGGCTCTGTTCTACGAGTGTACCTATGTGTGTGTTGGGTGTTGTGTATGTTTGTGTGTATATTATACAGTCATAGTAATGTGTGTGAAATGTAAGAGTGGTTATTATTTTCATGTGATTGTGCGTGGAATGTGAAAGTATACATTTTTCATGAAACTATACTATAATAAACATGGGTAATAAATTTGTTATTGTGTTATAGTGTTTAACATTTTTCATTATTCAGAGTTTATTTGCTATTCTATAAAAAGTGTATTTTTTGGGTTTATATATTTAGTCTCAAGTATTATTTATACTCAAATTATGTACTTAAAATTATAAATTGTAACACTAATTTTAAAATCTGAAGCCTGAATGAAGCATTCAATATTTTATATGTTCGTAGCTGTTATGATGTACTACGAAAACCGTAGGCGAAGGGCGACGTAGTGACGCGTAGTGGGAGGCTTCAGCGCCGCATGAAAAAGAACTAGGAGACTATGAATTCAAGGGAGTACTTGCAACCTGCAAAGTATTATTTAGGGCAGCTTATAGAAGTGAACAGAATTGAAAGAACGTTGTTACTCAAAACCGTTATGTAGTTAGAACCATTATCCTAATTTTATCCTAATCCAATTCCCATCCCATCCCATTCCATCCTAATTTTTGTACAAATATTCTATCTGCTCTTCAGGTCAAATATTATATTGGGTCCAAGGCCCCGAATCAAAAAACCGACAAGAAAAATATTAGTAAGTGACCAAGTTTCACCTGAAAACGATGATAATTTTTAAAATACGTTGTTTCATAAAATACATATTACTTTTGTTGTTGTTTAAAGAAATTAAACATTACATTACATTAAAATATCTAAGTTGACGTTATTAGTCGTTATTATGGTATAAGCATCACAATGGTAATAAAATGTAATGTAATGTTTACAATTAATAATGTTTACAATTTTGACTTTGTGCTTGTAGCCACTAGCGGTCAACAATGCGTTGGGGGATCTTTGAACGTGAGTACTAGGAAATGATGAAGTATAAGAACTTAGTTTTATATGTGATTTCCTATTATGGTATTTTTAATGTTCACGCTACCACGGAATACTTATACGCTACGGAGTAAGGAAGGTCCTCTGCAAAGTATACTTAAGTATTCGGACCTTACTTTATATGACTATAATGATATATTTTTTTTTTATTTTCTTTTATATAATATCACGCCTATATCCCCGAAGGAATAGGCAGAGGTGATAGGACTCACATTTCACCAGTTTATATTTAGGTCCCAATGTAATAGGTGGCGAGCCTATTCCCATTCTCTGAGCACTTATAGCCTGCGATAAATACACACATAACTTCGAAAAGCATCGCAGTCATTGGTGTGTACCATGGTAAACCTGGGATCGAACCCTAAACCTCGTTTCAGCAGTCCATTACCCATACCACTAGGCTACGG
This sequence comes from Pelosia muscerda, assembly GCA_963691645.1. Taxonomy (NCBI): domain Eukaryota; kingdom Metazoa; phylum Arthropoda; class Insecta; order Lepidoptera; family Erebidae; genus Pelosia; species Pelosia muscerda. The sequence continues at coordinate 17,000,636 of OY829100.1, forward strand.
GTCCATATTGACTCACCTAAAGTTCTTTATCCGAAATTGTTCTTCCTAACGATTTGTAATCCGAATGATCACTCCTCCTAAAATTTTTCATCCTAAAGTTTTTATTCATACTATTTGTAGTGCTACCATCGATGTTCATAACACTCATGTTTCCGAAAATTGTTATCAATAAAATCGTTAACATACAATATTGAAGCTACTACTGTTTTTTATCCGAACGTTATTATCCCTAAACATAATTACCATAATATTGTCACTCATCTTAGAAAGAAACATTTATCTACCAAATGTAATAAAAATATATGTCGGTAGAATTACATTTCATTTATAGTTTTAATTATTTATTTGGTTATTTGTTGTTACATACTTATTACTATTAATTAGAAAACTGTTTAGAATGATTAAAGGGTATTTCACTAATTTTTTGGCTTAAATTAATGAAAATTATAAAATACGACTGATTTACGGTTATGTTTATGACCTTTTTCGTTTTCGATTCGTTTCTGGCACTTCGCCGGCCGCTGCCGCGGCACGCTCGCTTCGCTCGCTCGGCTCGTGCGTTGTGTGGTCACAATTCTAACCTAACCTAAACCAACAACTATAAATATGACCGATTCGTTTCTGGAACTTGGCTGAATGACCGCAGCGAGATTGTACGTGTAAATAACTAAAACTGTAAAAGTTACGCAAAATTAATGTAAATAATACTGATTATTATTAATAAAAATAAATCTAAACAAAAAAGGTATGACTTTCAATAATAGTGTTAAAGATGGTTATGTTGACAAAATATAGGAAAAGAAATAATAGTATAATAGATGTTTATTGCTACCGACATTATGAAGTTGAATGATTCGGAATAAAAACATTAGAGACAGAGTAGTTAGGAATTGTGATTGTTAGGATGAAAAATGTTAGGAAGAACATTTTCGGAGTTCCAATTTTCGGAGTTGAAAATTTAGGTGAACTTTGGCGCACCCCTAGGCTACCGCGGTCCTGATATAAATTATCATATTTGAAGACAGTGCTGATATTATAATTTCGTAATAAAAAGTGAATTTAGGTTGGGGGCCCATGTTACCATCTGCGATGTCAACCCAGGATTTCTTGGGCTTACCCCTACAGTCGAAACACAGCGGAGGGGGTGAAATTGCCAGATATTGTTTGTTACCTATGTAGTCTGGTGATTTTCTGCAAAAAATAACCGCTTCAAAGAAAATAACTCACTTGCATTTCGTCCGCAATATCCTTACGCGATCTACGTTTTACAGTCATAAATATTACGGTTGACATTCCACGCCACTTGGCCTATATGTGAAATACAGATCTAGGGTTTATAAGCTGGTCCATGCCCTCGACCAAGTCATTGCACATTACTATATAGAATACAAATAGAATACATAACCAGTTATCAGAGACTCACATAATCATATACAATTAATACATCAACAGTGAATATCGATGACTGAGACGTAACACAAAGCGATGGTACGATGCGTTGGGGGATGTATCAGCGTAAGTACTAGGGTGCCATCAATATGAAGATATAATCACAGTACAAAAATTACGACGCCGTGTGACGTCACCAGACGCCACCCTTATTGTCGATGTGTGAGTGAAGCAACCGGTGACTCCGCCCCTTCAAGTAAGGGAGAGGCTCGGAGAGGCATGTTAGTTAGTGAAAATACTCTATACGTTATGCTATCCTAGTGTTCTCAGATACATTTTTGATCATGCGTCATCACTATGATGTCACAGCGTCGTCATAATAAACCGCTTCGCACAGACATGTTCAGTAGAGTCATGTAGTGAAACTTTTAACGTGTTTTAAGATCCTGTTGATTATTTTTATAACTGTTGACAAATGGTGAGTGATAGTTTAATTTAAAAAAATATATTGATGTTTCTTTGAAATACACCTTGTAAACAGAATTCCTGACTTTGGAATTTATTTTTATTTTTTTTTTATTTTTTTTCAAAAGAAATGTGTTTATTATCATTTAAAATTAATACCAACACTTCACGTGCTATAAGTAAGAGTAGTTTATGAAGAAACTGTTGCACAAAAAAAAATTGCAGGTGGTCATATATAAGAGTTGTACCAAAATATATATATTTTATTTATTTTCTCAACATCATTTAATTTGTGTAAAGACTATGATTAATGTTTTTTTTGATTATTTAATTTTGACATTACAGTATAAAATAAGATAAATATCTTTTAGAATATCCGTAATATGTAGTGAAAATTTCTCAGTGAATGTCGCTCATCGATAACGACTATTTTACTAATGGATAGTGATGGACGGGACGCGCACTGGGCTGACTATAGAGCTTTCGACGCCGGTACTAGGGTAACAGAAATTTGAAAGATATTGCATGATATCTCGATATTATATTAATATTAGTGATACACTACATCACTTTCAAACCGTGGAGATTTTATGTAGCTTAAAGCAGGACTGCTCTAGCTCAATCACAATATTTATTTAGAACTTTAAAACAGTAAAATTGTACAAAGTCGGATACCAAAGGCATTACATAACAGTCAACCTTAAGATAATGCAGAGATACATTGAGGTAGATGGAGAAAGATTTATTTAACCACAATGATAATTTTCTAATATGGGCACACTAATAAAATACATACATTTAACATTCACACTTATAATACATGAGAAATCCTTACATTCACATTTTCGAGTGCATAAATAATAAATAATTTATTTATGTATATCATTAAACGCCTCTTCAATGAAAAGACATGAAATGGCTAAGTTACCGGGCTCATCTGATAGAATGTGATTGCTGAAGCGTAAGAGGTCTAGTCAAGCTAAAATTTATTTATTTATTTCGTACAAAATTAGAGAAAAACGTCTAAAATGAATAACAAAATGAGCATACAAATTAGGTAAAAAAGTGCTATCTATGAGTGGCGCTCGTAGCAATTGAAGCAACGGATCTTGAACAAGCTTCAGCGCAGCCTGAAAAAGTACTAGGATAGCATAAAGACACAACGGTTCCTTTTCAGGTTTTCATACTGTTACCACTAGCGTGCCCGTGGAAAACTGTTGCTATAGCACACATACAAACATTACCTGCACCACTTTCTCTCTGCGGAATAGAAAGGGACAACTATCTGTTGCTGTTACTTATTCGATTTCTACGTCATGAACTTTCAAGTTTCCTTTGCAAAGTAATATTAATAAAGTTAATTGAATTGTGAAATACGTTTAGCAATGTATGAATTGCGTATACGATTTAGACATTGTACTAGTTTGGATTTAGAAATATTATTATGTATTCTAAAATACTTGTGAAAAGCTGTGCATTTTGAGGGTTTGCGATATATATAAAACCTTTCATAATACATTCTAATTTTCTATTTAGGTTTGATCTAGCTATGAAACATATTTATAATGTAAATTTACATTGTAAAAAACGAAACGTTTTCTTCTAAAATCGTTTCCTGAAACTCAGTTGAGTAAATTCGATTTTGTGTTACACTTCGGCTAAGAATGCATCTTCATCATTCATATTATGTAAAAGTTTCTATTTAAAATAACCTTGGCTTATTTATTAATTTCTTCAGAGCTTTTTATGCAAGAGTGATATGGTCTTGTGTAAGGCGGAAAATTAACCTTTAACCAATCAATGTTGGTTGTATGCTACGAAATCTGCTACGACTACGTGCTACGTTGCTACGCTTCAGCGAGAGAATTTAGCGCCATCTATGTAAATATTGCATTATCACCTGCTACAAAAATAACTATCAGCTCTCTCATAAATTTCATGAAATTCAGGATAATGGGTGGATACTTAACATCATATTGTAAATATCTGTAATAAAACAGTCGGTTACCAAATGAAAGTTTATGTTACGAAGAAAACTCTAGAAGAAATTTATAATGTCTTCTATGCTACTATTTTAGTGGACTGTTTTGTACGGGCCACTTTACCCATTTTCTTTGTAATATAAATAATATCTTTGTAATAGACGTTATGATGAATCATTATTATTTTACTCCGAATTATAAGTTTATCTACTAATAATAAAAACTCTAAATAATTCCCAGTGTGGTATGCTGACTTATTAACCAAACGAACGAAAGGAGCAAGTCTCTGTTTCAACAAGGCGGTAGATTTTGCTTTCGTCTGTATTATATCTGTAGATATATAAATATCGATCTAAAAGGTGTCTACTTAACCAACTTTAATCAAACTTGGTAATCGCAAAATGGGGTACAAAAAAGGAGAAGTTTACCGTCGCGTTATTTATAATCGGATCTGAATGATTTTTAGTAGAAACAACAAGGACATAACTCCCAATAGGTTTGCTAAATTTATTAAAAAATCGGTTCACAAATACCAAGCTCATACTTTCAAACAAAGCAAAATTGTCAACTTTTTCGGAACTGTCACGGTCTCGTGAGGAAATATAATTCAATATTTGAATTTTTAAATATTAAATTATTATTTTGTTGTTATCATTGCAGAGTTTTAACAGTTTAATAAATTTTAGTAACTCGAGTAGATTAGAAAGTCTGCGTCGAGAAAGATGCGCAAAAACCAATGAAAATGTACTAGGGCAACATGAAGCAGAAGGATATTGGAAGTTACTTGAAGTTTTATCGCTAAAGCTACGATGTAGCGATGTATTATTTTACATCAAAAATAGAAACGCGTCAAACTTTTTTTTAATCTTCTATGTAATATGCAAAATAATTCGAAAGTGTATGTAATTTTTAATGGTAGTAATGTCGTTTTGGTATATTAATAAATATGTTCTCATCATGCTGGAACTGTGATAAAAATCATTTTTCATCACAGTTCTACAGTATTATTTTATTATAATTTAAGCTTGAGTTTCCATGTCTTTCCTCACTTAACTAACGTCATGAAAGTCTAAGTTAGTACAATATTCTTGTGGGTCATGTCATCCTAATACCTTTTTAGAATGAGCTAAAGCTTCCTACATCTTCTGTAACAAATAATTTCATTGTACTGATAAATTTTAAATTCGAATATCTAAATACAATTCTATTTTAGCATCTTCCATGACGGTCTCTATTCTCTGGACCGCACTAAAACTTACCATAAGGCGGGATGCGATCGTTTGGTGACCCAAATATAATCAAAGAGTCATAAAAAGTTAGGATGTAATATTTTATCAACATATGCATTGTCAATGTAAATAAATATGGTTATAAAAACAATTTTAGATGACAACCAACCGTTAACAGCTCCCTTAGAACCCAACGCGAATTTTACTGCAAATTTACATAAATTGCAACTTGTTAATGGCCTGTTCAGGTTTAGTGCCGTTGAGAATATGGAAAGGTAGGTAAGGTGGCTTTTTTACATTAATGGATGGGTTATTTTTTACCGAATGTTGCTACAATGTACTTTGGTTCTATACCTAAGATTTATTATGTTAATTTTTCAAACAAAATGCATTTTGAATTGAACTACTTATTTGGTATTATTTACTTTTAGCTCCACGCGCAACATGTTGGGCTTAAGGTACTTAATGCCAAATGTATCATGATAGATCTGTAAATGCGATTTCATTTCAATATGAGAGAAATTGTTAGAAACAGTACTAAGAAACATCGACATGATATTTATTAGTTAGAAATAAATAAATAAATGATGAGAAAGTGCTTGAAAGCTACCACTTACGAGAGATAATATAAAATTTAATGTTAACTACAATGTAATGGTGTCCTTAAAAAGTTTAAATAAAAAAAGTGATTCAAAAAGATTCTGAATACGTGTATTTAATATTTTATCTAACCACAAAGTATTTGGGACCAAGTAGCAGCAGATGACACTACCAACGTTCATTAAATATTCAATTCATAAGGTATTTTCAGGCACCACCAGTGATTTCAGCAATGGAATTAAGAGTAGTAGCGCCATCTACCATGTAATAGAATAACTTAATATTATAAGTACTTGCACAGTACTGCCGTAACGCCGTGCGGTGAAAAGTTTAAATGCTTTTCATGAAAAGTACTAGGCTAGCATAGGTTAGCAGAAGGACACTGAAATTTATATGGAACTGATGAAACTTTTATGATTGTTAATTAATTCTCTGTACGCGTCCGAACTTTACTGCACTTATAAAAAAGTACAGGAAAGTACCCGATGCTAAATGTGCTACAATGCGCTCTATAAGGGTAGTACGAGCTTTTGGGCTATCTTTTGAGGATAGCACGGGGTGAACAGTGGTGGATGAGCTCAAATTATATATATATAGTTTGTATGTGATGTGATAGCATGTAATGTTGGTGTTGGTTTTGTTTTTCATTGAATAATATAGTTGATGTGTTGTAGAGACAATAAAATCACAGTATAACTTTTTTATAATTAACCAAATTTATTTTGTTAACAGAATTTATTTTATTATTATTTAAATAAGAAACCCGTAGATATAACGAAACGGCGACGTGCTACGCTGGCTACGAAGGTCGTGGGAGGTTTCGCTGCCAGAATACTAGGATAGCACGCATCACGTAGAGATGTTTCATTATCCGGTCGTTTTGTAGGACTCTTCAAAGCACTCAGTTCGAAGCAGTCTTGTTTGTGCTATTGCATTGATTACAATATTTTTTATTACTTCTTAAATTAAAATATACAGCTATTGGAGCAGATGTTAAATTAACCCATTCTCATTTCAGTATATTTGAAGTTGTAAAACGGTTCAAATATTCTTTGTTGGTTATATGTTTAGGTGATGGATACGTGACAGAGAAAAAAGAGAAGAAAAAAGTAAGAGGCGGCTAACGGAATACACTGACGATATGTCTGCGAGAGACGGAAAACTCGAAATAAAACCCTAAACTAACCCGTCAGGTCAACATAACAACAAGTCTCCAAAATCACACTCTTAATTTAAATACTATTGGTAAAAAAATTATGACATCCTAGAAATAGAATGGCACTTTCAGTTCTAGACTTTCCACTACCTACCAAGTACCTATTAAGATACCGAAACAGATAATTTTATTACGAAGTTTCGTACGGTCATGCCATGATTACGCTAGCTTCGAGTTGTTGTCGAAATATGAAAGCTTCGGAACCTATGTTGGCTACGATTGTGGGAGGTTTTATCGGTAACAAGGTACCAGGAAAACATACAGTATGTGGACACTGTACATGAACGTCCGGCGGCGCTTTCCGGAACTACCGAAACCTTCCGCAACTAAACTTTTAGTGCTGCCATCTATCAAATATATAACGAAATTGAAAATTATGTTGTTACGTTGTTGACTGCAAAGGTGGGAGGCTTCATCGGTAAGAAGGTACCAGGAAAACATATAGTATGTGGATATTGTACTTGAACATTGATGTAGATTTAGGATAAGTACGTTATGTAGTAGGCAGCGTATCATTATTATTTGCGTGATATGAAGATAAAACGATCATTATTAGGTACTCATATATGTGTGTACATTTTGTTATCTTTACAAAGCATAAAGTCGCTTCTGCCAAAATACAAATAATACGAAACTGCTATGCCGTGCTTTTTGTTGTCTCTGAGCTTTTAAAGTACCTACTTTACGGACGGCAGCAGCCACATATTTGATTTTTTATAACACTTTAATGGCAGACAAGCACACGGCCCACCTGATGCACTTGGACGTATGCAAGAAGTGTTCCAGGTTAAGAGAAATTTTACGCTGTCAGGGCAGAAGATATAACTGGTTTTCATATTGTGCCTACCGCACATTAAAAAATATGACAATATTTTTTACCAGTCTAAAAATGTATCATATTATGCCTCAAAGTAATTATTTTAACACCTACCTAGCGGTTAAAACATTTGCTTTATTATAGGACCATAAAAGATCTTGAATACTATTTCAATGTTAGTTTTGCGCCGAACTGAATCTGTACGTCTAACTAAACCTTCAAAAATATACGATCATAAATATAAAAACGTATCATTGTATCATCGTACGTTCGAAGTATTTGATCAACACTCAACATTGGCATTAAAGTCAACAGTATCCACAAAAACAATGTTTGCGAGCAGCCAACCGTTCAGAGCCCCCTTGGGCCACAAAGTTCGGATAGGAATTTTTATATGAAATATTTTGTGGTTCCGTGGAATGACCTTCCATATTAGCTTTGTTGTGGACATTGTTTTTTGTTTTAGCATCTTTGGAATATATGATGCATAGTTTTATAAAAATAAATCATTATTATTTTATAATACTAGTATGCTACGTTAAATTCTGTTAAAGCTCTCTTTATAAACCATGTAGCCTATGATGTAATTATCATTTTGTATCCCTGCCATTGAATAACAAACTTCCTTGCCTTCAGCTTACCATCAGGCGGGGTGAAGTCAAATTGACGTGTTCGAAATAAAAAAATAAAACACCACGATAATCTTCTTCATTTGAAGTCGATTAATAAAATTGTGTACAAACTTTAGATAGATAATTAACTATGATCTCTGCCTACGCTTCCAATGGTTCTCTTAAAATATTGACCTGATATGACCTCATTCAGGTTCGGTTGTACTTGTCGTAACGTAGGCCGCCCGACACGTGGATGTTTCAGCGCTGTCTGAAAGAAATACTAGGGCAACATAAAGTGTGAGGATATCAGCGTTCATCAGTATTTGTAGATTTTGATAGCAACCCATTAAAAGTAAATGTATTACAGAATGCTACGCGGTTTTTTTTTTCATAATAACAGTTTTTAAGCGCGTCATCGTCAGGATTGTTATGTTACAAGAATATACAATTATAATGCTTAAAATTACTGTACGACTTAAATAAAAGACATGAAATAAGAAACAGTTAGAAATTAACAAGTTATAAGGACAATTTGTTCTTCCTAGGTTATTATTCATTGAAGTGTTATTGTGTTATTGAATATTGTTATTGAAGTCGATGTTACATGGCTATCGTTAGGAATGTAAAGTGTGCGTGAGTGGTGAGGAATAACAACCCTTTGCGTAAAGCTTGTCAATTGTACACACTCGTAATAGATCCACACAATTTGCGGAGTCAACTCGTGTAGTTTTGTTAAAACAGATTAGTAGGCACCAATCGGATCCTGTATAATATTTTTTTTGCTCAATGAATAAACTCTACATTATTATTCAGTACAAATACAAAAAAGTATGAATGTATTTTTTACAAATACAAAAAAGTATGAATGTATTTTTTGATCAGTGTGCAATTTTGAAGGCTACAATAGTCACAAAGCAATTTTTGCAGATCTCCAATCGTTCACAGTTCCCGTGGGTCTGAAAGAGCCAGCGCAATTTCTTTTCATCTTTTGTAATGTTGTGTAGATATTTTTGTATCTTTAAATAAGCATTGGATATATTTTTCAATAGTGTTACTTGATACTTTAAATTACGAGTGTTACGTCGGGACTGTATTAAAAGAAAGTAAATATTTAAAAATACTTTTTGCTACTTAACACTAATTAATACGATTTACGTTAAGAATAATAATTTAAAAATATTATTTCGAGACAATTTTTTTTTATTATGAAAAATAAATGACATTTTTTTATATTCATTTAACGGTGCGTTCCATTCCCCGAAATAATAATATAGGGACCCTTCTTTATGCGTCTCTTCATCCATTTGTCTCTCCGTGTGACAAGATCGTTTTGTCCGAACCTCAAGGAAGTCATCATCGTGCTGAACTTTATGCCGCACACTCAGGTCTGCAACGTCTCAAAATTGGGAATAAATAAGGTTTTAAGACAACTCACTCAAAAATATAATGCAGTTTATGTATGTAGTTTAAGTTCGCCCCTGAATCCAATTTTGCACGTAACCCTGGGTACATGACACTAACTCGTATTTGACCAGATTTTTTGAAATGTTTTCGTCCTGTGTTACCTTTCATCATCACAATCATTTCAGCAATAGGACGGACGTCCTATGCTAACTGCTGAACATAGGCCTTTTGGCACAAAAAAAATAGGTAAAAAAACTTTTTAAGTTAAACGGTTTTATGTTAAACATACATTGCAATGTTTAAGATAAATGTACTAAAAACCAAAAAATAAAAAAATAGATACAGTCGTGGGAATTATAAACATATGCATAGACTAGACTAAAATAAAACCGTGTTTTATTAATAAAACATAAATTATCCGCCATTTTGTAGCAGCGGCCATCTTGAATTTATAATGATAATGAATAAATATAATTGTATTGTCACCAAAATCCAAAGTGTATACAAAATTTCAGATAAATCGGTTGACAGGAAGAGGGTGAAATTTGAATTACTAAATTTGACCCAAGAATAAATAATAAAACAAACGGGGTGAGCTAAATAAAACCGTTTAAAAATAGTAACAGCTTCAGTTACAGCATCTCTTATTTGTATGTTATATTTATCTTATATGAATATTTTGAGCGTAAAACAAGCATAAACAAGCAAGTTTAAGTTGCACCAGTGAAAATATTGAAATTTGGAATTTACGGAAGTTGTGGGAGGCTTCAGCGCCATCGAGAAAAGTACTAGGACAGCATAGAGTACATGGAGTTATCGCAAAGCTCTACGAACGCTCTGTTTTCTAATCGCTCATAGTGTGGTGATAGGTGCTTTTTCATTCTTGTGACTTTTTGTTACTGTTAGAAACATGTTTTTTTTTCATCTTATCTAATATACAACAATACACAATGTTGTCTTATACCTGATGGAAGAACTCTCTGGCAAATAGAGAAACAGTCTTTTGAAAACGTTAGAACGTGTGCCTAAAACCTTTCGAAATCATTTTTCCAAGTGAAAAAAAAAACAAAATTATACCGTATTGGATTTTCATACAATAAGATATCGGTATTGTTATGGCCAAGATATTGAACCCGGGACTACTGACGATTCATAGCATAGTAAATTCAGTCTTGTTCGTTTTAACAAGAACATAAATTAAATTGAAACTAATTTCCTCCGCATCTCAAGCATGCTGAAGACGACTTTGTTGTAAATATTTAGGAAAACGACTCAGTAATAAATTTCAATATTTTTCATTTCAATTTTTACTAGAAATGTATGTTAATAACTGATACTCTATGTTAACAAGCGACATCAACTTTGGCAACTCAAACGTAGATGGCGCTACAATTTACGTAGTAGACAAGTCTCGATCGTAGCGTAGCGTAGCCCGTAGCGCCAACTCGTAGCGGAAGGTTGTGCTCCACGGGAAAATGTACCAGGCGACCATATATACTAAGAATATGATGAAAATTCCCTTAGCCATGGATTTGCTCGGGAAAATCGGGGAATGAAGTGAGGGGGATAGGATAAGGGAAAATCTAATGCGAAAATGGCTAAAATAGATTTCTGGAAATCCCGATTAGAGCGGAAAATGTCTACTTGGTACCAGGCTAGCATAAAGAGCAAGAGGGTAAATGTGCAGTTAAGTTAGGACTAGAAAAAGAAAGCGTGCTTAGGGGGCGGGGTTAGGGCGGAGCATTTTCGCGCATGCGCTGTCGATCGCTGCTGGCTTAGTTACGACTTCCGAAGTCCTCCTGGTACTCTGAACTATTTATCATTAAATAGATATGGACAATTTTATTTCATCATATATTAACAAATAATAGGAAAATTCGTTGGCACAATTTATTAATAAAATTCCTCAACTTAACTTAAGCTTTTGTAACAGCGCCATCTAACCGTTTAACATAGAACTAGTTAGTCGGTAATACAACAAAACTAATTTTGCTCAATGTGTTATTGGTACACACTACACAGGTCTAAATATCAGTTAATTAAGAATAATAAAAATGATTAATGCTTTTTATATAATAATTAACTTGCTGGCAAAAAGTTTTTACTCCGTAGCTAAATTCATACTAAATAGTTTAATCAAAAAATCACAGATGGCGTTCACATGGCGTTACGAGTGTTCCTAAAGGGGCGAGCACGAAATATTGCGAGAAAGTATTCGTATCGAGCTCGATAGCAAAATGTATGGGATTTCAAAAGCCGTGAAAAAAAAAAAGATCGTGCGTAAAAGGAACTAAATTTGGTAGCATGAACTCTTTCGTAATGTAAAGGTATCGACAAACTCGAGACTCATTCGATACGTAAGCTTATATGAGTAAATTTGGTAGCACGAACCTAGTGTTGACATTTGGAACGTAGGTTTCGAAGGTTGGCTATTGAGTTTATTCGAATGTTTTGTCACTCAAATTTTGACGGTGACTGAAGTATCGAAACATATAAAATTACTATAAAAATCAAGATTTTCAGTATTAATTGTTTGTTTTGTGATTATTGAAACAATCCAAGACCACCGCATAACCAATGTAGTACCATATACTACATTTTTCCTGCAACTTTATTTGAAAATGGGAGAATTCAACTACGCAATGTATTGCCTCGGACCCCGGACAATATATTTACGAAAACGTCTTATATGTAAGGAAAAACCGACTTCATAAAGTCAGTAATACGTTTGTGGGCAAATGTATAAAAATATATAATAAAATTCCTTAGGATTTGAGTGACTGGTGTTGGTGTTGCGTCCCTGGCAGTATTTTACTGTCTCTACGATGGTGAATGTTCTGATGAGCTCTTCCAATTGATCCCACCTCATCTACACCGGATCCTCACCTTTTCTACACCGGAGAACACATGCAGGGCTTAGATGTCACCCGTATATGGTGCAGAATATTCCATCAAGAACCAAGCGGTTCGTTGAGTGTTTCCTCTGCCGCACCATTAAGTATTGGCTTACCGGTGCACATGTTTCCTTCTTTCTACAGTCCAGGGTCCTTTAAGCGAGGCATGAAAAGCATCTGATGAGGCCGTCAAGCTGAGTCACCATTGTAGCACATGTTTGCAATGGTAACCCTCTTTCATGAGACTTTGCTTTCAGCTTAACATCAGGCGAGGCGAAGTCAAATTGACATGTGATAACGATATATGCCAAGTAAACACAATTAATAATACACTAGACATATAATTTAAGTTTTAATACAGTTTAACAATATAAATAAATTATTGAATAATTAACACCTTTGTATTCTTTTTACCAATCTCTACACAGTGGACAAACATGATATACTTATACCATTACATACAACGTTATATGAAAAAGTATACATATGTATGTATGTGCTTGCTATTGTGAGATACATACATTACATACAACTTCATGTGAAAAAGTGTACCTATGCTTCATAAGTACCTATACACTTTATTTTTACCATATTATCTTGTTTGTCGATTTTGTGCCTAGTAAAAACTTCCATAGCTTATTATATAAACGACTATCTAAACTATGCCTGCCGTAAAGCTGGTTTAAGAAGTATAGGTTGAGCTCCACCGACAGCTGTATAGCTGATGATTTGTTGCATGTTGAAGTGAAGCCGTGGGTGTTACATGTGTGTTTTGGATTTAACTTTTTGAGTTTTGCAATAGTCAACATTGATTCTTCTCTCTTGATCATTATTTTTGGATTAATTGTTTGATAACCATCTGTTATGCCATAAATGCACATTGTCTATCTTGGTTGTTTTTGAAGTTTAGAAAAAATTACTTCCAAAAGTCATTGTAAATTTCTTTATGTTCGTATTTATTTAGTTACATTAACACCAGTATCACTGTATATTTCTATTCCTTCTTTATTCATGTTATACTTAAGTAACAATTAGTATATAAATAAATCCACAAAACTTATTGTAAATAAACCAAATGTCACTATGCGTTATGTCAATTGGAGTGGTATCATTCAGAAACCAAAGAAGTATTTCATAATAAATTTATTAATATTGTTCTATTTTTTGCATTTTACTATATGTCTTGTCCTATATAAAGATTTTTTATTTTTCATAGATTTGTATTTAGTCTTATTTGGCAATAAATAAGGTCATTTAGGCAAAAATACTGAAAATCACATTATTTCATCCACTTTTTGAACGTAACGTTCATTCAATACTATGTTTCTTTCGTTCACAAGTGCACGTCCTTGTTTACGTGAGGATGACGTCACTAATGTAATCGTATCGAGCTCTCGATGCGATGGGATTAGTGGTTGGTGCTACCGACTTTCGAATTACTCCGTTAAGGTATCGAGGACTCGAAACCTTTACATTACGAATTCGATAGGAGTTCATGCCAGACACACCGGGGTTCGCTTTTATTCAGTCTAACTGCGTCGCGGCTAAACTTCAATAATATTCCATGCACCTCTAGGTATAGGCACTGTTGAAGTACAAACTTGACTACGAAAATAAATAAACAAAATACTAATTTAGTAATTCATTATTAAATCGATCGGGATATTTACCATGTTTGTTGATTTCTTCGCGTAACCGATATTTCGGCGCTGTTGCAAGCGCCATGATCACGGTGTACTGGAGTACGCGAAGAAATCAACAAACATGGTAAATATCCCGATCGATTTAATAATGAATTCGTAAATGACCATGTCAATCTAAAATCACTAATTTAGTACTTATAGTTTCGTGGAAAATTAAGAGCTCGCTACATACCTAGTTTTGTGAGTAAAATTACAACTGGGAAGGTACTGATAACCACTAGTATGTTGTATACATTTTATAAACGTAGATAAAGACCAGATTTTTAAACAACTACACACCTCAGTTTCTATTTGATACTGTTATTTTTTAATATGTAATAGAGTTTTATCATTTATTCTGCGTGTCATAGGTAAAAAATAAATAATGACAAGCTTGCAGTAAGCATTGCGACCGCTATGCAGGGTGCGCGGGTTTTATCCCCGCTCAGTGCAAATATTTGAATGCATGCATATGCCCATCGGGTGTGCCTTGAAGAGTACCTTAAGCCGTCGGATTTGGTCGTCATACGAACATCTATAACAGTCATTAAGGGTAGTTATTGCCCTAGAAGTTCAACATAATGGTCTAACTGCAATACATTGATATCATCAATGGGTTGTGGAAGTCAGACGGTAGTCATTTCACGGAAAATATCAAAATTCAATCAAATCCGCAGTGAGATTGGTAATAGTGGACCATAGATTCCGAGGAGAAAGCTTTGAGAACGACTGAGATTAAAGCTAGGTTGTAGTAAATATAATAACATAATGTTTTCAATATCATAACTACACTCACCCGTTTAGATCGAGACATACTGTTATCACCTGAAGCTTACCTGAAAAAATAATAATAATAAATTATATAAATAGGATGAACAAACTATACTTGAACACAAGTATATGCTTGTCATTATTCAATCAATCAATCAGCCTATCGCAGTCCAATGCTGGACATAGGCCTCCTTCAATATGTGCCACTACTCACTATCCTCCGCCCTTCACATTCAGTCTGTCCCAGTTGCCTTTTTCAGGTCAGCAGTCCATCTGGCTACCTTCCGTTTGCCTTTTCACGGTCTACATTCAATGATTGTGATTGATCATTTTACAGTCAGTGGTAAGACCAATTTCAAATTTGTCTTCTGCACTGACGGCACATATACTCTCTAACCTTCACGCTACCCCTACCTCACCACCCAAATCCACTATCCCACAAAAAAGAAAGGTGTATATATGTTTGTTACTCATTCACGCTTTAACGGCTAAACCGTTATGATTGAAATTTGGTACAGGGATTGGATATACCCTGAAATACCATGAAAAATGTTTTCGGAAAAGGGATCAAAATTCAACGCGGATTATGCTATAATATGAATAAATCTTATATAAAGTGTGCACTTAAATTAACGCGATCACGTTATAAAATGTTAAATGGTATTCGAAAAAATAGAACATTACCGCGATAATTATCATAAACATAATTGTTTATGATGGAACTTACGCGAAAGTTTCAAAGCTATGTTTTAAACCTTGGTAGCTGTTATTCACCAATTTCACCATGTACTACGCAAATTTTCTCCAACTCATCTCATCTTACGTGAATTTACCTTTTAATTTATACAGTTCACAGGAATAAACCAGATAAGGTTACATTTACACATCATTCTCGGAACGAAATCCTTATAAAGTACACTTAAGTTTTCGAGATATATTTCTGAATATATCTCAACTCATTCGTAAGAATCTTTGCGGGTAAGGTTACATTGTCAGCGGTGCTAAAGATATTGATATCTTTTAGTTTAATATTTAACGGTAGCTTGTACTCATAATTAAATAATAGTCAACACGTTTTGTATACTATTATGGTATTTTTATCCAAATCTTTTTTTCTGGCCTCGTTACACAGCATTTTCTATCCTATGTCTATCTGGTTCTAAGCTACCATTTCTACCAATTTTGAGCCAAATCGGTACCGCTGTTCTTGAGTTATAAATAGTGTAACTAATGACTTTCTATTAAGTATTATAAAAAAAAAATAATTCAAATTAGTTAATTATTTTTAGCTGTATTGATGAACTTTATTCATCAATAAGTTACTATTCAACAAACAAATAAAATCAGCAAGCGGACAGAGAAAAACAAGATTCCTGAAGTTTTCATATAATATTGAAATTTTAAAACCTGCATTAACACCTAGGGTGCTTTACACGTCATTATTTTTCATTACTCATACGATTTTATACCTCTCGGGATACAGTTTAGAAGAATTCCTTCACCTACTAACGACATACATACTCGTAGATACCTTCGTATTCGAAATCAAATAAACAACGGTTATGCAAATTTTCACAAGTCCCTTGCGAGGTGAATGAAGCGGAATGTCTTGAATAATTTTTGAGTCCTGTGATGGCATTTGCTGACAATATTTATATATTCACTTTTTACATCACTATACTCTATATCCGCTCACACAGGCACCCCCTCATATTTAAACTCCACCCAGTTGTACCATTTCACGTTCCTTCGAGCTTTACGACCAGTTGGGACAACATTGCGTTCTCGTAGAATTTTATAAATAAAAGTTTCGGAGTGAGATTTGATGATACTGTTGTAGCCTTAGTAATTTCGAATCAAATATTCGTGTGTCGTATCAAAAGTCTACGTGAATTCCACATTCGAATACGAAAACTCATTGAAAGAAAATTAGATTTAAATTTTCTGTTATGACCTTAAGTATATTTCAAACGTTTCTATTGCTTTGGAGCAGCGATGATCGCGGAGAGAAGTTCAAATACAGAATTTTTATATCGCCAGTGGGGTATAATGATGATTATGAAGCATAGATATCAAAATAAATATCGATGTTTGCATGTCGAATCGTACTTTTATTTGCATATATACGCAGGTAGGACATGACGGTATCACCCGTCCTAATTGAGCAGTCCAATTAGGGAAGTTACTCCGCCCTATAGAATGAATGACCCACTGAGTGAATCCACCACCAATGAGCCACAGTGTATGAAAAACAAGCTAGCCGGGTATTTGGTTGGGTGACCGATAAGTAGTATTAGTAGTCATCTGAGCGCTTCTTACTTCAAAAAACTGCGGGTCCTAGTCAAGACGGAGGGACTTACATAAGCGGCCTGAACAACTCTGTCAAATAATAATCTCTCCCAATATATCAGAAAAAACCAAGCCACATTATTTATATAAGCGGACCCTGGTCTACGAAATGAAGGTCTTGTTGAAACCGAGACTAACACAAGGATGATGATGAGGATCCAATAAAATTAGGTAAGCTCAATATTGTTACATTATTTTAATACTGTTTTTTTGTATGTTGACTCTTATCGGGATTCAGGGAAAACAAAATGCAAAGTGAGAAAGTCTTCATAACGAATAATAAGCCTCTTTATTTCTTATAAAGGAGCTTATATCTATTCTTTGTCGGAAATTTGTTTGTATACGAGGTATTACCAAAGTACTTGTTTTATTTAAGATTTTTTAACTTATAGAATAAATTATCGCTTTGGTGGTACAACGAGAGTGACTGCTGCACACGAGTTTCTGAATATGATTCGAAAATTTTGATGTAATAAGAAAGTTTTAAGATAAGCATGAGAATTTGCTCTTACAATAGTCCAGCAAGGCGATTGAATTGAGTTGCTACTGAAAAATATTAGCTGTGTGGCTAACCGCCTGATCAGCATTTCATTGTAGGTCAATAGAGTACACCTAAGTCTTATGCATTTCACATCGAGTCAGTTCCCGGTAGCGTCCCAATCACGGTCGACGTGTCCTTATTATACTTTCATTCTAAAAATATTCAGCCATATTTATACATTATTTGATAATACATAATACACTTGTACTTCTCCACGATATTTAACATTGTACCTAACACCAAGTGCCATCAATCAACAGTATAAATAAATAAATCATACTAACATATCTGTTTCAAGCTATAACAAACTCTACCAATCTCTGGTGTCCCATATAATGACAGCAATATAATTCACTTTTATTCCTTGAATATAATATGAGATTTTAGTTCATTATTATAGTTGTAGTTGTTGTTATTGTAGAGTAATTGAGTATTATATATACATATACACATATATAATGTACATATGCTCACGCAGAGGCAGATTTGTATAAAGCACCCACATTTCGCCAACTATAATTTTCAGTCGCACGTATAGGGGGTCAGCCTATTCCCGCCAATCGGGCACTTTATAAAAAATGCGTATGCCGAAAATCAATTCCTAACCCAAAATGTTGCAGCTAAATTAATTTGGAAAAAAACATTGACTCCATTCTTTGCTATGCGGTGTAAATCTCAAGTAAATTAATTACGTGCTCAGCCGCACAATCATTACCAATTAACATCTTGAAGAGTATTTAAATATATTCTGTTCTAGATGTTAATATCAACATGTTAGTAGCACCACTTCTAACGTATTCGTACTAAAATAATAAAACAATGTTGGCCCAAAATGTGCTAATTAGTTTTACATACCTGCGGATTCATCACAGTATTCATAAAACCCAAATGTATTTAATTATACAACGGTCGCATTTCATTAATATTTATTTCAGTACATTCCAATTTACATCTAATTTTGTCACAGGAATTAATTTAAATTTTCTTACGCAATTACGATTTAATTGCTTTTTAACAAGAATCAATATGAGTTTCTATACCAGATATTTTACTAAAATACAACAAATATTGTAATATTTCATTAATTTTATGCTACATAAATATTTTGGTCAGTTAAATTAAAAAATATTTTTTTTCTTGTACTCTTATCCATCAAGATATAACAGTATTACAAAACGTTAGGAGTTTTGATTTTTCCAAGTGACTACACAAGCCAGAACACAATCAACCTCATGCGTGAACAAGAGCACAGCCCGATAGTAGGACGAGGCATTTCCTCTGTGTTAGATGGTCAGATGAGAATCACTGCAGTAAAAGTTAAAATTAACAATTTTATATAAGAGGAAATCTTTTGTTGTATCTGCGTCACTCACATGACAATGATTTTTTATACAACTAAGGTGGCAGACAAGCACATCGCCCACATGATGAAAAGTGGTAACAGTGGCGAATGGACGTTTGTAACACCTAGGGCGTCATACTCGTGCTACCGACCATATACATGGGAGAGGGAAGAAGAGAGGTGAAAGTTAAGAGAGTTCCTGAGCTGTCGGTGCATAAGACAAAACAGGGTTTCTCGGTCGTCCCACTGACAACACAAAACCTCTCCATCGAGCTCTGGTAATCCTTCTTACCTCGGAACTAACAAAAGGTTGTTACTAACTGCGGTATTCTGTAAGGCAGAGGTACTTTCCCAGTCAAACTGCTCAATTGGGACGGGAGATACAAGACTTTCCTCCCTAATAATGACTAATGAAATAATCATTAAAAATTAAAAAAAAACATCAAATGACTGAAAGACCGAGATTATAAAGCTTCAACACATAGAGTGTAACAGTATGATTGATTAACGTCGGTCCTATTCGAAAGTTTAATCAACAAACTGTCGAAGGGTGAATTTGTTGATTTAGGATATAGATCAATTAGTACTTGGAACTTCATGGTTGGGCAAAGTGAGGTATACATCTATAGAGGGATTATTTGTGAGAATCATATTAGTATGTATGGTATGAAATCCCTTGGATCAGAACTCATGCATCGTAGAATCCCCGAAGGGATAGCAGAGATGTTATATGTTTCACAACAATGTTTTAGGGCCCCATGTAATAGGAGGTGAGCCTATTGCCGTCAATCGGGCACTTTGTAAACGAATGGGTATGCCGAAAATAAATTCCTAACTGAAAACGTAACAGCTAAATAAATTTGGAAAGAAATTTTGACCGGATTCCTTGCTATGCGGTGTAAATCACAAGGCAATTAATTTACGTGCTTGGCCGCACAAGCAATACCAATCAACGTCTTGGAGAGTAGCAGACAACCTACAAATAGACATCCTAAGGTTTTCCTTCTTTTAATTCAACATACAGCTATGGGGCCGATTACCTGTATTAACTTCCAACCGAGAGAGGAAAAAATGTCCCAGGGCATATTCCGAGATCAGATCAGGGTCCGGTATGCAAATGGGATTGGTTTGGACGTCCGATAACCTTGGTGGTACCCCAAAACACTCTTAATACAGTCATCTCAGCTCAGTTATGTTATGTCGCATTCATGGACCCCATGAAGACCGCCGCTCATTGGTCGAAAAAAAAAACAAAAAAATCTCCCGTCTCGTAAGTCGCGACAACAATGCAACTCGAGTAGAGTTGACAATATTCCAGTTTTATTTTTCTAGTTGCCTCATGTACGAAAGGCGTAAATCTATGACGTCAGACTCATATAAATTATCAAGCATAATGTTTGAGAGCCCATTATGTTGCTTATATGGTACAAATTCCATCTTGAAAGCGAAAACGGACTTAACCATTAATTATCTGGTCTTACAGTGTTTGATAAATAACACCGTTTTGGGTAAAGTGTCTGAATGAGTAAATGGGTAATTATATTCAGGTAGCTGGATTGTTGGAGTTTGATATTGTTTTTAATTGAGTTAGCTTAAGCAAAGTGCGGATTGAGCTTAAAATATTAATCCGTTGTGTAGTAAAAGTTAAAGTAGTATTTAATTGGCGGCAATTTAACTTTTGGTGGTTTGACTGGCTTTAGCTTTCGTGTGATTAATAGATTTTACATAGACCCAATAAAGAAAATTATCATGTGTGTTTTGTTCCATTAAGATAACTTATTGAAGTAAACGTTAAATTATTTATACTGTTGATTGATGGAACTCGTAGGAACTTATTGTTATACATAATTGAAAACACACTTTTCCTAACCGGTTTCAACTTGTGGCATCTCAGGTTCGATCTCAGGTTTTACCATGGCGCACACCAATGACTATTCGACGCTTTCCGAAGTTATGTGTATTTATCGCAGGTTTACAAGTGCCCGGTTAATGGTAATAGGCTCGCCACCTATTACATTGGGACCTAAACATAAACTGGCGAAATGTGGGTGTTAGCACCTCTGCCTACTCCTTCGGGGATATAAGCGTGAGTTTATGTTATGCTATGTAATAAATACGAGTAAACATAACCTGCAATTCCAAGGTTTACCATTAATAATTACTAATAAAATAATATCAAATTTTAATACAATTTCATTTACGAATATATATAATTTTAATTCAAATTCAGATGCTTTATTGTGAAACAATCGGATCGGAAGAAAAAATCGGTATGGTTAACGCAAGAATACACCTTATTGCTCAACCTGTAGCCTTAACACGAAATACTATCGAATTTGTAATGTAAAGGTATCGTCAGAACGGAGAATTGCAATTGGCGGGCTGCACACGCACACAGGTTCACAAGAGTCAGACCAATGCCAATCACAATGCTCCGTTCTCTCGAAACCTTTACATTACGAATTCGATAGGAGTTCATGCTAATGCTACTGTACACAAACAACTTTAGAGAATGGTGACAGATGGTAACATTAACATTTTTCAAGCCACTCATTTGTTACTTGTTCATGAGGTTGACATAATAGATTATGTTATTCTCTTTGTGTACATGTTTGGGTTTATTTTGGTATGCGATATAGATGTAGGCGTTACCTGGCGGAAATCCATTACAAGAAATTAGTAGTAGTAGTAGTAGCACTACATAATTAGAACTAAAAATGAAGGAAAACTCGAAATAAAACCCTTTGCCAACCCATCGAGCCAGCGTGGAAATAGTAGGCTAAATTCTCCCAACATTGGGAGAGATTTATGTCCAGCAGTGGACTGTAATTGGCTAATTGATAAATGATTGATGCTTTTTATATTTATGCAGAGTACCAACGCTAATGTTGAGAATCAATGAATCTAAAATAACCATGATTTATAAGTGAAACTTGCAATCTAAAAAAGTGTTATTGAAAACATGTATTCATTCTGTGATATTTCTAGAGTTAAGAGAATCTATTCCATAAGCTTACGTAATGTGAAACTGTACACTATTTCTATACTACTATAGACGTTTGCAAAACCAGGCCAAATTTGTAGAAATTTGCTAATGGCCACGTAAGCTCTGTTAATGCTAATACTCTTCGACTATCAGGTGGAGAAGCGGAGTAGGTATATAGCAATATACATATAATAGAGTATACCTACAAATAAAACTAAAACTACGTACTATAAATAACATAGCATCAAGTTCTGCGCTCCTTGTACAATTTTGTAAAATAAAAAGAGAAAAATCATATTATATAAGTATCCAATATGTTTCCAATTGCACCAAAAATATGTTTTGCAAATCAAAGGTTTTTTCAACCGCTTCACCCGAAGTGGGTGCTAAAATATTTTTACCTACCCAGTCGGAGATTTACCAGCGCGAATAAAATATGTATACGTATTCATCTGTAGAATACAAACGAAGTACTAAGTAGTTCTGGAGTGAACAATATTCATTCCATAATGGACAAATTTTCATAAACATTGACTTCAAATTAGCGAATGTAACATACAAAACATCAATTTATTAGTGATATAGGCGAATCGTACGTAACCAATGTTTGACTTCGAATTAGTCGATTAATTCAAACATATCTATCGATAACATATATCTGATTGTACGGATGACGCAAAAGGGTCCTTCCTGACCAATGTCGTGTGAAATTGATTTTATCGGTCGCGATAACCACTCAACCGCTGAATAAAAATATTTACGTCTATATAGATGCTGTATGTTTTTTCTACAATTCAAATGAATAGTAAACCATTCAACTTTTCTGGGTTATGTTGTGATGTATAATCTTAAAATTATTCTATAGTGGTCCTTTAAGCGGGGCATGAAAAAGCATTTGATGAGGCCGTCAAGCTAAGCACCATCATTGTAACACTGTACCTGTTGGTAATGGTGACCCTCCTTCTTGAGACTTTGCCTACAGCTTACCATCAGGCGAGGTGAGGTCAGATTGACGTGTCCCAGATAAAAAAAACATTCGGACGTAACTCATTATTACCTACTTATACTACTTCTACAACTATCGATCGATAGTAGTAGTAGTATCTTCTGGACTTTACTCTAGCTCCTCACCATTCAACGGGGTGTGGTCAATTGACGGATTGAATACAAAAAGGGTCATTAATATTGCTGCTTTTTCAAGTCAATCTTGTGAGTCGAGGGTCATCGATGTATGAGCAATATTGATACAGTGACCCGTAATTATTTGTAATTACTTTCGATTACGGCACCTCCTCAAGGGTATTGTTGCCTTAGTAAAATTTTAAAAAGTATATCTACTTGTAAAGTTATAAATCCTTTGTTTGGAACCTCACCCTTTGCCCCAAGAGAACTCCTTTCGGAGCTTTGATATTAAAATAAAAGTCTCATTACTCAGTCGCGTCAGTTTCAAAGGAATATTCATGATTTTGCATACAATTTAAATACCTACCTTGTTTATTTGTAAACATTAGGTTTCAAACACCGTTTATCTGTGAATCATTATCACGGATATTTTACAATTAGGTACACATTCAATGGAGTATCTCGAATCTTTCAACTAATTTTACAAATCGTTTCTATATTTGGTACTCAATGCCATCTTCAGTCCATTTATCCACAAAATAGTTCAGTGCACTGCCTTAATAATGAAATAGTTGCTGTTGCAATGTGAAATATGAAACTATTTGAATAATAACAGTCATGAGTTAAAGCGACTTACCTAAGACCAAACAACAAACAACCTCCATTCTTCATCAACATACTTCATATCTTTCACTCTAATACATTCCATAGCTTACGGTCCGGTCCACTTTGGCCGCAAAAAGGCTAGTGCGGCGACGTGACCAGGATATTAAAATGGCGCCCGTAATACGCATAGTTCGTGCTGTAAGCTTTATGTGATCATTTACTTTTATGGCCCTATTATTCCCTGTTTTAATTGGAGTGTTATTATCTTGATTTAGGGCATCTTTGGACGTAACGTGACAGCTGTAGCAGAAGGGCATGTCATTACTTTATGAATAGTAGTAAACTTAATAGATGCAGCCAGAAAGGGTACGAAGACAGCGGTCTCTAACTTATCCAATTCATGAATTGGGTAGGACAAATTATGCAAAGATTTGGTGAATATTTCTGAATATATTTTAGTTCTATATTGATATCTTCCGGTTGCGAAAGTCACTGTGGCGTGGTGGTAGTAAACACAACTGCTACGCAAGACGCGCGAGTTCATCCCCGCAAATATTTGTATCCAAAATTATGGCTAAATAGATTGGTCTCGTCGAGCCTCGGAGAGCACGTCTAGCCTTCGGTCCCGGTTGTCTTACAAATATCTATGGCAGTCGTTACGGGTAGTTTGAGCCTTAAAAAATCTACTATAGTACCTTGTGTCTTAAGATTATGGAAGCCAAGTGGCAGTCACTTCCATAATCAAATATTTATTTTACACTATACTTCTATGATATTATATTGGAGTTTCTGTGTTTGTCTGTCATAAAACTATAAACACATTAAAAGTATTTTTATACAGGATACGTCAATTTGATTTCACCGCGCTTGATGGTAAACTGACGGTAAAGTTTCAGGAAAGAGGATCACCATTACAAACACGTACAATGTTACAATGACGGCACGCAGCTTGTACAGGTGCTTTTTAGGCCCTGCTTAAAAGACCCCGGTCTGTAGGAAAAAGGGAACACTTGAACTAGTAAGGAATTTTTAGACTTAATAGGCCGGCAAAAGAGAGACTCACCGAACCACTTGGTTCTTGATAAATTATTCTGCACGAGTTGTCCTGTGTAGGAAAGAAGAGGGCGAGGCTAGTTGGAAAAGATTATCAGAACATTCACCAACATTTACCACTAGGTATATTTGTAAATTGTAAGAAACCAGAAATAAAAAAATAACAATACAACAAACTCATAATGCAAAAGAAAGACAGCATGTCAAGGAATTTCAAGATTTTTCGATAAGGAAATCTGTACAAAATGAAAATTTCTACAGGTGTACGAAACGATATTAAAATTCATTCATAGCCGCTTTGAATGTTCAACTCTGCATCTCAAAAATGAGATCCCTTTAAATCTACTCCAAATCTGCTTACGTAGGTACTATATCGAAGGGTGAAACCGAAATAATGAATAAAATATTTGTCGTATCGTGAAGATAGAGAGGTTACAAGACCTATTTAAATGAACATTTACTATTTTCTCGCCAATAAACGTATCTTCATTTTAACATCACTGAATTAGTCTATTTTAGTTCACTGCTGGACATAGGCCTCTCTCTATGTAAGGAGGTTGTGACCTACAGTTTACACGCTGACCAGACGGGTTGGTAGGTACAGGGTTTCATTTCGATTTTTTCTTCTTATGCCGATGCATTAAATATACTCTGAAATAATTATTAAGTGCGTAAATTGCAAATTTTTGTGAATGACAACAATTATTAAAATGATAGCTGCGCGTCATTACTTCGCCCAGTGCTAGTATGACACCTATTTATTGACAAAACATACTCAGGTACTAAAACAGTAAAAGCAGTACACACCACTTTAACGTTTAATACTAAACTAATCGTATTTAATAGCTGGGTACATTATAAGAATTACGATATTATTATTATCTGTGGTTCTATGGAACCTAACTTCCTATAATTCTATGAATCATAATGGACACTTGCAAAATAGAACATGAATCACTTTTTTATATAAGGAATTTTATTTTGTTTATAGGACACCTGGATGTGATTTCACTTCACTTAATGCTAAGCTGAAGGCAAAGTCTTAGGACAGTACAGGAAGGAAGAATGTTAGATAATATAGCTATTTTTGGAGGAAAGACGAAACAAACCACTCCAAAAACAATTTTCTTCTTACACATTGTGTCACTAATAAACCTCAATAGGTCATCAACTGATAATATATTCTCTTGAACCTCTTAATTATGTAAGTGGGTCACAGTCTGAATTACCTGTCCGTTGCAATAATGACTGGCTCGTTACGGAGCAGACTATTAAAAGTTTAATGGTAAATTTGCTTGGAAAGAAATTTGCAAGAGCTTATAGTACACCTGCGCAACTGTCGTAGAAGTAACTTCATTGAGCCATTCAGTTGTGATGAGAGCATTTATTTTATTTAAGAGTGGGTCTATTGACAAAGACATATTTTTGTTTATTATGCATCTACTAAAGATCGAATATATTTATGTAAGTTTTTTGTAATAAAGATATAAAGTCCTAGGATGAATGATTTTGGATTTTAGGGATAAATTGTATATATTTATGTGTATTGATAGCATAGTTCTAGATAATAATCTAACGTTAAACCATATTTTAGCCAGATTTGTTCAGTCGTTTGAATAAGATATTTCTGAAAGTTTTTCAAGCTTTTAGACATATACTTTATACTTATAAATCTTCATCGTCATCATCATCTCCCTTTTCAACATGTCATTCTCTTTCACACATTCCCGTCAGATGTCTTTTCCTCAGTAAGTCAGTAACTCTCTTCTGTGCCATATTTTCATTCACACATCTTTTGTTGGATTGACCTTTGCTCCTAAAGTCCTCAACATTCATACTTAAAACCTTTTTTACAACATTACTATCATCTCTTTTCATAATTCCATACCGCGACAGTAGTTCACTTCTCAATTTTTCATTTACTGGTGCCACTTTCACACTTTGTCTAATATACTCATGCAATAATCCTTATAATTGCAAGATCTCTAAAATTTCGTTCCGACTTTATAAGTGATATTAATTTGATAGAAATGTACCCAGTCCTCATCAAAACTGCGTAGAGGATGGACCTACATCCTGTAATTAACCACAATTTTCACATCCAATGAGGTAAAAATGTCTTTGTGAGGCATCAGCTGTAAAGCCGACGGTTTTAGGAGCGGTAATTACGTTGAATAATTACGTGTAAATTGAGGATTTGTGTTGTTGAGTATTCATTTTCCTAATTTGGTTTGGTCAGTAAGAGAGAATAAAAAACGCCTGTTATTTTTGTTTTCTATTTAGATCGCCCAATACCCTAAAATAAATGGCCCAAGAATCAACATCATCTTTGCGTTATTTCCGCACTGAGCAGGGATCGAGCCCCTATGGAGTCCCTAGAATGAAGGCTCCTCGGTAGAGTTTTTCCATTAAAAGAGCCCGGAATTGTAAGAAGTGGAGAATGCGTGATACCTAAAAGCGTTCCAGGTCCTTATCATTCAACAGATAAATTGTTTTTGAATTGCTTAGTCAGATATTATGGTAATGACTGCAGCCCTCTGTTCTTAGTATTGTAATTACACTTTGTTGAATTAGAATATTCTTCTAATATCGGTTTTATCAGATTGTTCAATTCTATTATTGGGTAAAATATAAGAATTCTTATTTTTATTTACATAAGTTTTCAATAACCCATTTTCACAGGGCCCAGTTCATTTCTGTACATTTATTAGTGGTGATGACGTATACTTCTAGTGGGTTATCATCACGTATTTAATAAAAATTCTCTACATACTTCTGCGTATTCGAATTGAGTCGTCATTATAAAATATTCTACAACTTTTTCATAGTGACATCTTTATCAAATTTTATTGGGTTGATATTTCCTTTGTAATAAAAAATATTACCTAACTTAGATATTAAAAAATAAATTTGATAACAGTAACTGTCGTTTAGAAATTATTTTCTTTAAAACGTTCAACAAGTTACGCTCATTCAAAATTATTTGAAATTTTCTGGTGTAAGATTTATTTTACTGCGAATAAATTAAAACTAAACTCTTGTGCGTGGTCCCGACAGACGGTTTTGTACTGTCGATCAAAATTAAATTAAAATTCAAGACGAATCTGTAACATTGTAATGAAATACTAATTTAGTAAAACGACTTAGAGCTTAAAATTATTATTCTGTTTTTCTGTTGTATATTTTTTATTGAAGTATTTAACAGTCTATGATTTTGCATTTAAAATATAAGTTTTGGCCAGTATTATGAAATTTCGTTTAATGGCAGACCTGGGTCTAATAGCTCGCTCATCTTTAGCGCAGAGTGTGACACGCAGTTAGTAGCTTCAGTGCACTGAGCTTACAGAACTTATTACATGGGTAGGTATTTTTATTTTATCAAAACTAGACTAGGAACTAGGAAACTAGACTGCTTTGACTTTAAGAAGAAGAATAAGAATAAGAATCTTCATTTCCGAGAATATGGTTAGTTACAGTTGTAAGGGTGAATTCCCGTTTCCGGTTTTAGTCCAGATTTATTTTTGGAATTTTAAGTCTGTCTTTGTGCCTTGTTCGACTATTTTCATCACAGCCACTACTTTGAGAGTTTTGCACAACATAGTATCATATAATTGTTAAGTAAGTAGTTGTGTCTGTAGATTGGTAATATAAAAAAGGGTGAACAATTATTTTACAGAAAAAAAATCTTGTTGGCTCCCAATAGAGTTGAAATTGGGACATCCTATCACTTCCCACACAGCGCTGTACAAGTCAACTACAGGATAGATATACATACAGCCTGGCTCGAGTCAACAATAGTACTCGGCAATTAGTTTCACGCCTTATTACGTAGAACCGAATACAGTGATTGATGGGTTGCTAATTCACATTTACCTAATCCTTCCAGAATATAGGTGTGATTATATGTATGTATGTACTGAACAGGTTTGATGTGGTTTTTATTAGAAAGGTTTAGGCAGATAAGCTGCGGTACCGCCACTAGATCTCGGGTTCGATCTCAGGTTTTATCATGGCACATAGCGATGACTTTTAGAAGTTATGTGTGTATTTATCGCAGGTTTATAAGTGCCCGGCGATAGGCTCGCCACCAACATAAACTGGCGAAATTTGGGTGCTAGCACCTCTGCCTACCCCTTCGGGGATAAAGGCGTGATTTTACGTTATGTTATGTTGTGTTTAGGCAGACTTCAAATAGTTACTTTGTTTGCTCGCAATCAGTTCAGTAAAAAACAGAGATGCCGGAAAAATCAAAACACCGTCAACTGCGCATTGTAGTGAGCGGGAATCGAACCCGCGCCTCCACTACCACCACGCCACAGAGGTTGTCAAACACTTTCAATTTTACAATTTTATCTGATAATATTTATCATTTAATTAATCTACGCTGTTAAATATATCCTGCAATAAAATTGAAACTGGCGTCAACCACACTCCTAAGTCTGCTATTAAATTTCACTGAACACCACTGCATTTTAAATCAAGTAACGAAGAGTGAAACGTTATTCATTAACTGCGAGTTATGCTGAGTTTAGATGGCTGTTGAACTTTTAATTAGCAGGGTTAATTAAATATGGAGAGATTTTCAATGCTCTAAAATGTATTTAACTTAGATTGTATTGTGTGAGTTTCAACTCCTACATTTTACGCTATATTTTTGTGAATTTTAAAATTCATTTTCATTCATTATCTTTATTTGACTATATACTATTTATGTAGGAGTATTAAGATGTTCAAGAAAGTCATTATCATCATCATTATCATATAGACATTCACCTTTGTACCTTGAATCCATTAATCGGGTTTACCTTCTCTATTTCGCATAGTCTTTGGCATCCCTGGCAAGTATATTCAATTTTAACTAATTTATTCTCGAAATGATGAATAAAAGATGCAAATAGAAAATTCTTCAAGCGTGCAACGTTCTTTTTTAGATTCCATTATCGAACAAAATATCAAAACCGCCCTACTGTCAGTTGCCGCGAAGAGCTCGCCCAATTAGTGAAGTTGTATTCTCTGCTAATGACGCACCCAAGTCTGAAGTGTGCCTTTGTCATCTCTCCGAGACGCCACGTGTGCTTGTGTAAGTTACTCGACGGGACTTTTTGTATTGTCAAGGAAAATGTTGAGCTAATTTTCAACCTAACAGTTTTAAAAATTTTCACCTCTGAATATGACGTATCACTGTTTTCGTTTATGTGATAATTTATTATGTATGATTTCCAAACTGAGAGGTAGTTTAAATATATGTTTTTAAAGGCTACCTTGTGTATATATAATATGTTTAATGATAATGGTAGATGAGGCGTGGGATGACCCCTTGTAAGATAAACGGACGGACATAGTCAAAGTCGCGGGTACTCGTTGGAGACCGCCTTCAACCGATCGGATTGGATGTCGATGGAGAGGTTCAGCAGTGGATGCCCTATGGCTAAAATGCTGATGTCTAAAATCGTAGCAGATGAAGAATTGAAAAGCAAAGGACATTTAGGTATTAAATAGATTTTAAAACTTTCATAAACGCAAGTAAATCGTAGCCTTAGACTATGTTGTGTTACAGAATGAATACTAGATGTTCGTACTTACCATTTGCAGATGTAGAGTCAAAAGAACGTACTTAAGCACTCTCAGGAAATGAATAAGATAGTAAACGATAGGTTTCACACAAGTCATTTTAGTAGTCACAAAATTGCAGTAACGTGCCCCGTGCCCCAATCAGATAAGTTACACTATGAAATGACTACCTATTACTATGTACTATGTTTAAAAAAGTTGTGTACGCTACTGCTAAATTGAGAGTTTCATATTACATTTGAGATTCTTCTACTGTACACTTATTATCATAATTTTATCGCTACAAAAAAATAGGGAACGCGGTAGCAGGATAGACTTTCATAACTTTCTTTTCAAAGGCGTATTGTAGAAAATGTGAACGTCTTTTAAGAGTCAAAGTTAAACGATTGAAAAGGACTTTGTTACTCGTTACAAAGTTTGGGAGATACAGATGATTTGAACACTTTCAGGGTAACAAACGGTTTGAAAGTTAATGTTGTATTTTTAATTTATTTCTTCAGAAACTTTTGCCATTATTCTTCATAATTGATGTGCCTATATGTTATTGAAATAACGTGATTGAATATATTATAATACTAATAGAATCACACCTATTAAAAAAACTCTTTTAGTCATCTGTTTAAGAGAAAAAATCTGTAAGAGCAGAGTCGTTGGTATACTGAAAAACATTAAATCTATGGCATTTTCAGGCCAGCGTTAAACCAGTCTCCTAAATAGGGATTCAAACAACCAATTCAGGTTGTTCAAAACTTAATACACAAGAACTTAACTAATAGAATGCCCAGTTTATTTTACCTCTTGAAAAAAATAACATCGCAATTATAATATTTTACATTATTTACCGTCTCTGTGAGCCTTCAAACAACCGCAAACATTGAAAACTGTTGTCGACAATTTTATTATGATGAACAACTGTTGTCGACAATTTTATTATTTGGGCTTTGCTAACAAACATTTTATTACTAAACACAATCTAAATATATTATTAACTATATATTGCTAAGGACTTTGCCCGCATATTTTGACAATATTCGTCGAATCCATGCGAACATATTCCAGGAATAAATATTTATCCTATGCGTTATTTCAGACTTCTTTTTCGTATCAACGATCAATTTGTGTACCCAATTTGAGAATAAAATTTTGCCATCTAGACCGCACTGTCTGTGCCTTAATTCAGGTCATCTTTAGTACTGAAGGGGCACAAAACCAAGTGCATCATACACTGCAAGAGGACACCGCAGTCACATGCGGTTAAGACTAGTTTTGTGTCTGTAGTAGTGACCCTTTTACTTAAGACTTTGCCTGCAGTTCACCATCAGGCGAGGTGAAGTCAAATTAACGTTTCCTGCAGTTATGAGTTAGCGGTTTTCAGAGTTCAACAGATCAGGAGTCCTATCATAAACTCTTAAAACCGGTCAATAGTTGAACGCCTGCCATACTACCAACTATATAAATAACTTTCTAACCCCATATAGATAATAAGCATTACAAAAGTACACTTTTAGTTGATGGTATGACAGCCGTTCAATTATTGACCTATATATATATGTCTGTGGTAGCCTAGTGGTATGGGTAATGAACTGCAGAGACGAGGTCTCGAGTTCGATGACTTTTCGATGCTTTTCGAAGTTATGTGTGTATTTATCGCAGGTTTATAAGTGCCCGGTTAATTGCAATAGGCTCGCCACCTATTATATTGGGACCTAAACATAAACTGGCGAAATGTGGGTGCTAGCACCTCTGCCTACCTCTTCGGGGTTGAAGGCGTGAGTTTATGTTTATGTTCTCTCGTCTCTCCTTGAATATCAAGATAATACTCCACTTGTCCTAAATTGCGCGATATCCTTAGTTCGCCTGTATTATAATTTCCATGATAAGCGCTATGTAATCAACTGGACGAGCTATTCACTCAGAGCCATTAATATACGCCTACTTGTTTGATGTACCGGATACCTAAATGCCTCTGAGCAAAACACGTTAAGATCTCCGCAACTAGAAGTGACAAGATCAAATAACTTATCACCTGCGCAGACAGCCACTGACTTCATAAGTCGTCTGTTACAAACGAATATCAAAGGTATGAAACTATTTCCTATAGAAGAGACTAGCTGACCCGGGCAACTTCGTCTACGTCACCCCGTTTTTGCAACATTTTTCACTTCTGCACCGCACCAGTTGGTTGCAGCATGATATTATATACATATAAACCTCCCTCTTCAATCACTCTATCTATTAAAAAATCCGCATCAAAATCCGTTGCGTAGTTTTAAAGATTTAAGCATACAAAGGAACATAGGGACAGAAAACGCGACTTTGTTTTGTACTATGTAGTGATAAGGCATTATGGGTCATTCCAAGAGGGCGATCTGGTTAGGTAAGTACTGGGTACCTCAAGTGCACAGTGTTCTGTATTCTTTTATACCTTTTGTTAACGTGGAGTAGTCATCAAAACGTAAGTAGTATCTAAAAGGTTTCGTAATACTATCCAAAGAGAAGTCACCTGTAGAAACAAACCTCAAAAGTTGAGAAACCAGTTTAGTATAAATAAAAAAAGCAGATCCAGGCTCCACAGGAATGCCACAGGGAACAGACCCAAGATTCTTGAATAACATCAAACAATCAAAATTCATGTAATATCTTTTTTATGAATGTTACGTTTGATACATACTAATCTTGAAAATTAATTTCTGTTCAAATCTTAAAATCATCAATTCATATGGATATTGCGTTAAAGTGAAAAAAATGAGGATATCATAATGTTGGTCTTTCCCAAAATAAAACAATTTATGAATAACACTGTTTCATAATTAATATTTGTATGTAGAGGTTATGAGCAAAACCATAACTTCATTACTGCCCAACAAGGGAGAAATGATAACCAACCTGATTTTCAGCATTAAGTAATAAAACGGTGGGATTATCATTGAATCAGTCGAATTGTAACATTATATTTTGTTTAAAACTTATTTTTTAAAAGCTTTGCTTCAAAGTGAAAGTTTAATTCCATTAAAATTTTGTAACATCAATGAATAATGTATGTACCTATGTATTATTAATGCGTTCAAATTCGATTAATATCATCCATTCTTCTACCTGCACCCTGCACCTGCCTCAAAGTATTTCTGCATCACCCTGAGGCTAACAGTTTTTTTTTTATTTAGGGCACGTCAATTTGACTTTACCACGCCTGATGGTAAGCTGAAGGCAAAGTCTCAGGAAAGAGGGTCACCATTACGAATACGTAGAGTGTTACAATGGTGGCGCTCAGCTTGACAGCCTCATCAGATACTTTTGCACGCCCGCTTAAAGGACACGGGACTGTAGAAAGAAGGAAGCACGTGCGTCAGTAAGGAATTCCAAGACTTAATGGTGCGGCAAAGGAAAGACTCACCAAACCGCTTGGTTCTTGATGGAATATTTTGTACCGTATGGTGACTATCAGTTGCCGAAGGTGAGGTAGCTTATAGCATATCTTCACATCCCTTCTAACCCAGGGCCAACGAAGGCCCTCGCCTAAATATAAGTTAGGAAACTAGTGAGCCCTTTCTACTATTTTTACATCTTCGTAATCGTCAGAGATATAAGAGCCTAATGACGGAGCACTTAAGTATCGTGTCATTTACGTTACAGCGAGGCTGTTAGCTAACTCAATAGTTTTATCATAATATCTCGTGATTGCGTCTAGTGTATCTTAGTTGAAAATTAATTATAACAATACTGTATCCAACTGTAAACCAACATAATTTGTGTCATTATATTATTTACTTATAATAAACTAATTATTTAAATAAAATTAAAACTAAAATGAAAAAGAAAACAACAAAAAAGACTTAAATTAAAAAGCGTCGTGGAATTCCTCCACATCGCATGCCTCTTGTGGTAAGGTTCCCAGAAGACTGGAAGCATTGCCACGTTGTATGGCAATGCTTATTCTCTGTCCTAAAAAGAGGCCAGCCCTCTGGTCTCGAGAAGCGTCGACTATACGACCCGCAATCAATAACCCGCAATTTTTTAACAATACTATTCCAGAATATATTTCTACACAGCGTTATCCGGACTTAAACTAAGTATAGCTTTTAATATGAGTTCCAGAATGCTAATATTAATGGTAACATTCATATCGATACAAACATAATACAATATTCATATGCCTGTATGCGGCGTGTGTGTTCATGTATGTTTCTCGATTCGTTCATCTGACACACTTTATTTTTCAATATGAAATCCGTTTTGAAACTATATGAGGTGTATATGAATTTATTATTTTATTATTAGTCTCGTTTATCATTATTATTCGTATTCGAAGTTTACCGCATAAATACAGGCTGGTTCTATTAAAATAATAGCATATATTATATATATATAAATTCTTAGCAAAAATGTTTTCGAAACTAAATCATAAAACTTATAATCATGTACAGCTTACTTCAAAATTACTCAACTTTATTATTTTATCAACTATAGGAAAAGATGCTGGAAAATGTTTATGTGAAGTATTTTTTAATATGAACTTATCTACTATTCCGTATATACCGTATATATACCGTATATTTACGGTATATATACCGTATAATACTATACTAATATACGAAAAGCCGCGATAGCCTAGTGGTATGGGTGGTGGACTGCTGAGACGAGGTCTCGGGTTCGATCCCAGGTTTACCATGGCACACACCAATGACTGCGATGCTTTTCGAAGTTATGTGTGTATTTATCGCAGGTTTATAAGTGCCCGGTTGATGGCAATAGGCTCGCCACCTATTACATTGGGACCTAAAATATAAAACTGGCGAAATGTGGGTGCTAGCACCTCTGCCTACCCCTTCGGGGATATAGGCGTGATATTATAAAAAAAAAAAAATCTACTATTCATATTCTTATTTATATCGTACATTAAAAAATTCATATTACTGATAGAGATGATACGAGATATAAAATTAAGGATGACATAGAGTCACAGGTACCCGTTGGGTGCAGACCACCTCCACAAGTCGGATTGGGGGGGCCTTATGTTCATCAGTAAACGACCTATGGCTGAAATATTTTTATAGGTAACCTTTTAGCATATTTTTTTCTTATAATATCACGCCTATATCCCCGAAGGGGTAGGCAGAGGTGCTAACATCCACATTTCGCCAGTTTATATTTAGGTCCCAATGTACCTAATAGGTGGCGAGGCTATTGCCATTTACCGGGCACTTATAAACCTGCGATAAATACACACATAACTTCGAAAAGTATCGCAGTCATTGGTGTGTGCCATGTTAAACCTGGGATCGAACCCGAGACCTCGTCTCAGCAGTCCATTACCCATACCACTAGGCTACCTGGTTAAATAGTATTAAGTGAATTTATAGTTCTGTTCCCACAGTCAAACTAGGGCTATGTTTAATATTTAGTTTTTATTTAATTTTATTTAATAAAGATACATACATACATACAATACAATACCTAAATACCGCGGTAGCATACATTTATTTATAGGTATATTCCTAATTTCACTAGGGAGCTTGTTAAAAAACGTATACAGTTTACTAATAGTTTGTTTTTCATGCAGAAAGCGCTTTCATAAAACGAACCATCAAAGTACAACTGTACTTAAATAAAACTAAGCTGGTTCACAACATGAAATGTTTCCTGAGATTAACAAGGCTTTGTTATCAAATGTGAGACTTTGCATGCTGAAATACTCTCATTGTTGGTATAATACTATTGTATGTAAAATCCTCTAAGTTTCATTGCACAGAGGGAATATTTTATATGTCGTGTTTTGTTAGAATACGGTTTTTTTCACTGGCACTTGACAAAACATTGCCTCAATAGCAATGAAAACATATAGGTACCTACTTAATAAAAAAAAGAATTTGGGATGTAAAACAAAATTAATTTATTTTAAGGAAAGGGTGCTTGAGGCTATCAAAGATTCTAATTTCTTAGATAAACACAACTGTTTGCCCGAAATATTACAGAGAATTAGAATTTTTGGGTGCCTGGCTTTTAGCTGACCCGGTGAATTTCGTACCGCCTTAACGTAGCTTTGATGCACTACTTTATTTTGTATATTAAATTATATATTTTTTTCCATAAGAACCTTATACAGAGTATTAGAAAACTACAAAAAAAAAACAGCCAAATCTGTCAAGCCGTTTTCATGTTATGTCGTGACAACGGAAAACGGATAGATTGATTCAGTCCACTATAGAACAATAAGGTAATGAGCCGGTTCACAGGCTACATTGCGGGGGACAGGAACCTACGGGGTGGTTATGTCGGATTTGAACCCACTAAAACTACAAGACCTTCAGTTCTTCTCGGTCCTTCAGTTCGAGGGTGAGGTAGCGTCTGGCATTGCTCACTACCCGGCTGGTTTAGGAAGTTATTCATGAAAAATTCTTAATGTCCCTAAATTACAAACTAATGTAAGTTCTCTAAATATGAAATTTAAAAAATACAGTATGAATATATTAAGTATAAAAGCTAAAATTACGTTTCAAAGCAACTCTCAACACAGTGAAAATTGTATTCATAACGATGTCACATACAAAACGATGGCAAATATAGCCCCAATTTGTAACTCTACCCGCAGTTTTAACGATGCGAAATCACCCCACAAATAATGGACGTAATTTTAGCGCTTTGACCCATTCTACTCGTATATCCCAAGGAACACTAGTTTTGTTGGTTTGTTCGATGGTAGACAAGCACACGTAATGGAAAGTGGTTACCGTGGTACATGGACGTGAGCAACACCATGAACGTTACACTCTTGCCGCCGACCATGAAGTAACCTTTTAGGGTTCTTCTTGAGATACCTCATATTACATTCGGGTGAGAGAACCACAACAAGGAGTTTATCCATAGCTTGTGCGTACACGGGATACAATTTATTGCGAGGATGAGTTGCCTGACTTTTAAAACACATGTGAAGGAACGGGATGTGATGTTTCTCCAACACAAAGGGAGGATCCTCCGATCAGGCAAGGTGACAAGGCCTGGCGGGCCGCGCCCCAACGGTTATCGTTGGGTTGTTGTATGTATATTGTACAAGCGCGAGAACTTCGCTTTTGCGATGCAGGATCCGGAGTGACGTAGCAGTTAGGGTAACAATAGTATCATTACAAGTCAAAATTGATTTCATTACATCTGTTTTACAGCACCATTGTAGTAGAAATGCTTGTGTGGCTAACGAGCTCTTTTGTGTGGTTATTACCCAAGAGGTATAAACACAGAGTGATATATCAATATATTGGTTAGGCTATAAAATATTTATGTATTGTTGTAAAACATCATCATCATGCCATGAAGCGACTGCTATCTGACCTCCACTACTAAGTAGCTAGACTGGCTAGAGGGGCCACACGATAGCCTCTCGTACCGGCTGACGCATGAGACCACGAGGCCCCGAGCCTGCTTCGGGGATTACGGTAGGTTCAGAAGTAGCTAACGTCCGAGTGCCGTCACTCTGATAAAAAGCACGCCTTCCCATGGGGACACCAGATCCCCATGAGGGTTCGTGAGATACGTCTTGTGTTATCCCTGCTCCGACAATCAAAGACAGATAGACGGCGTGCGTTTTAGTCTGTACGCGTCCGACATAATCACCTCTACCGGGGTTGGTAGAGCTGGTATTTCGTGGGGTGGCTAATAATGGTATAGGCTAACTTTGAAGTAATGCAGTTAAATCAGTTGTTCTTTAAAATGAATGAATACATACATAAGAATACAAGATATCATCGTTAACACACCACATTTTCCTACATTTAATTAATTCTCGAATGTAGAAGTAGAAGACAAACACATTTATTTGAAGGAATTGCCCTCAAGAGCAGTTTCAACCTACTTAACTCCTAATAACTACATACGTCCATCACGGCGGTAACCTCGGCAAGAAACTACTAGAAACTGCACTCTGAGAAAGCGAAACATTCAGCTATAAATCTTGTATACCCAACCACAGTCGAAGAAGTATACTTAGAAAGTTTTTCTTACGTTAGTTTGTGAAGAGAAAAATATTTTACTCTTTATAATTTATCTCTCTTAAGTGTGCTTTTTAAAGTTTGTGAAGTTTATATTATTTATACTGTTGATTGATTGCACTTGGTGGAACTTATTGTTATACATTATTGATATTGATAACACACTTGTACTTCTCCATTGTATTTATTTTTGTACCTAACTGTAACTGTCAATGTAAACCTTTGAGAATTCCGCAAGGCGAAACTGGTTAGGTACAAAAATAACTACATCGAAGAAGTAAAAGTGTGTTATCAATATCAATCATTATGAAGTTTATATTTCGAATATTTAATAACATAACATATTGTGAACAACCCAATTATCATCATAAACTATCATTACATAAAATCATCATATTATTATAATTTTACCATCACATAAAAAATAATAATCAATTAGTGTATCGCAGTCACAGCTGGGTATAGGCCTCTCCAAATATTGAGAGGCTTTGGATTCTGTTTTCACACAGACTAGACGGGTTGGTACAGGGTTTTATTTTGATTTTTTCCTCTCTCGCGTAGTTGGCGTAGTTTCCAACAATCGCCTCTTTGGACGATACGGTGTGGTGAGTATTCTTTCTACATCACCACACGGACATTAGGCCGGACATGGACCGGACTGGACACGGATCATCAATTGTATTTACAAATATAACGAATAGTAATCAATTGATTGCAATACTTTATTCTATTGAGATGATTCAAATTTTGTAAAAACCATTTATTACAAAAAGGGGTAATTGGAACGAATCAAGACTTTTCGAATAAAACCATTCTCATCTTAAAGCATTTATTAAGCTTAATGTTTATATAATATCGATAACAATTATAACTTCGATTTCCAAAACCAAACAAATATCAATTTGAATGATACTTAAATGACGCATTTATTAACGGGTTCAGTAAAGAATACAACGATTAAATATAGCATTAATATAAACGAAAAAAGAATAGTGTGCTGTGCCACCACGGTTAGGTAAGGTAAGTATGAAGAAATACGAGTAGGTATATTGAGAGAACCCTTATAGCACGGCAAAATATCCCCTTAAAATGGCGATGACTGCCTCATTAACTCGCTGACGTAGGGCGGATATCGCTGAGTCGTTCATCCGGTGACAACGGCCAATGTAACCTGATCGAAACGTCAGCACTACTTACTTTCAGACATTTCACTTTTTAAATTACTGTAATCATGATCCGTAAGGGTTAAAATGAGAATAAAGAGTATGTACTACAGTTGTCTGTTTAAATTTCTAACTTCTTCTGTCGAATCGATGGCATTTTTGAGTTGCCTTCATAGTGTAGTAATTTGTTTCACGGTAGCGCCGCTAGTCACGGAGAGGGACGAGTTTCTTTTCTAAGTATACTCCATTTGTTTAGGTATTTAAATAAAGGTAAACCATCTTATAGTATTTTTTTAAAAACCACACGATAAACAAATAAACTAATCTAACTAATTAACACTAGTGCTTCGATACTTGTTTTTAGTCCTTAAAATGCATTTCTAAGCAGAAAAGTATTTTTATACTGAATTTTTAAACAAAACATACGAAGGTACCTAAACAAATCGACGGGTGCAAAGTAAAAAGAGGCATCTGCATAATAGCAACTTTACAGGAGAGCGAAAAGAACGAAAAAGTGTATTATTTTCTTAATGAGTGGGCCAATATTTCTGAAAATTTTATCATAATTTATTTATACTCTTATTTATTTTTATATTAAGTTAACTAAGCTAATTTATTAATAATTTAGGAGATTTTGTAGATAGCCGTTTTTACAACGAACTTTATAAAACGCTAACTGAGCCAACTACCAGCTGGTCGTATATGCTCGGGACTTTTAATATCGTGAATAAATAGTTTTTTTCTTTTTTTACTGATCTCAATTGTTCTCAGGCCACTTATAAATAAATATATATTTATAAAATATCCACTACAGAAAGTAATTTTGCAGATAACTTTTTATGCTTCGTACTTTCATAACAACATTTTGTAAATTGGCTCAGTAGCCCAAAATCATCATGCGAATATAACTGCAATTACAATACTTTCAGTTTCTTTTTTATAAGGTCGTTTATTAAACAGAAAATCCTACTACGTGATAAATACTTTGTATAAAGTTAACCGACGTAAATTTAATTGACCGCGAAGTAGAAAGAGTCAACTGGCAGATGGTCGTTAATGCGTCGTATGTGCGTTTAAAGAGTAATGCAAATAGAAATTAAAAGCACACCTTGAAATAATTGCCGATATACATAAAAGCTTTTAAAAACTTATAATGTATGCGCGCCGGTGACAAGTAAGTCAACTGGCTGATGACATTTTGTGTACGCTCGGAGTCCGCCGCCGCGCCCCGCGAAAAAACGACCAACGTTACTTGGTCGCATTACCTTCGTACTATTTGCAAAATTGAGTGTAGATGGCTTTTTATACTTTTAAAAATTCATTGAAATATGATGAAACCTCCAAAACCAAATATGCCAGGTTGTGGAGTCTTATTTGATTAGTACGAAAATGCAATAAAAAGAAAATCGTGAATTTGTAGTTGACTTTATTTACTTTGCACCCGTCGAAATTGACTATGAAACTCAACATTATTATAGTCTAGAATCTTAGAAGCAGCTGAATGAGATAGCATATCAGTGCTTCTCGTCATCTTGCCCCTGAGGTCTCTTTTTCTTTTACTAGTGTTATCCCAGATGCATCTGAAACTTTCATTTTGGAGTCTGGAGTTCAATTTTATTTTTCCAGTTTTACTGCTGGTTTAGCAGAATTTTGATATTGTCCAAGAAGCGATTGACATCTGTCCTCCAAAATCCATTAGCGATATCGAATCGAAGCTAGACGTTGATAAATTTTTTAGTGCTTCGACTACCCGTAATGATTGCCTTAGATGTTTGTTTGACCGGGACCGACGGCTGCACGACGACATTAATGCAAATAGTCATATTGATTCATAACAATTACTACTTTCACGCCACAGATGCTTTCAAAGAGTTATATTATACCACAAAAAATCTGAATATATAAAATTATAATGAACTGCACTGTCGCTGCCACCGACGCAGGTAAAAAACTCCGTTAATTGCTCACCTCCGCCCCAGTTACCCAACGTTCTTCATAATTGAAACTCTTTAATGATTTAGAAATGACGGTAGGTACAAACCCTAGTGTATTGAATTAGATTTATATTTCTATATCGGGGGATATCATCTATGACATCATCATCACAACGTTAGTTTCATATTTATAACATTTTTATTTTACATTACATAGTCCGTGTTGCAATCATCTATTCTTTCAGAGATTTTGTAACCAAAAATATAAACTAAAATTAAAAATTTAAAAAACTCCCGACACAAAATAAAAGTAGTATAAGTAGTAAAACATAAAAAATCCATGCGTTGTCATGTCGAGGGACCACTAACTGCTAAAGCACATCTTTTCGAAAAGATTGAAGGTCCCCGACATGACAACGCTTAAAATATATATTTTTTAACTTTTTGAAGCATTTTTGTGTCAGGGTCATTTAAAGCCCAAACAGCCCAAAAATAATAAAAATAAAAATGATGAAGAAAATCCTCTACTGTCATTAAAAATTTAATGCCCCTCAAAGCCTGGAACCAGTAGCAGCAATGCTCAAAAAGGAAAAACACAAAATATATGTTGTAAAAATATTACAACCTTCTTGAAAAATGTTTTAGCTCTGTTATAGCTGCAGGCGATGAAAACGTGGTGACTGGTTCGTGATGAGACTTGCTCAAGGCATGAGACGCGGATATGGATCGTATTTCTTACTTTTTTATCTATTTATTTAGGCGCACAAAACACCTTACAGTCATTTAAAAACATTATAGTTACTAGAATACAGTTTCGTTCTGGATTGTAACATAATATATTATACATTACACAGTTGAAACAGTTAAAACAATATTATTATAAGACAGACAATACTATTTTTCATATTTCATTCAGATATTGATTAAATATGATTCAATATAGTATAAATTTAATTCACAGTCTGTAAGGAAACATAGATTTTTTGTTATTAAGAATTACGTTCCAGAATTAAGTTCCGGTGGATCGCCAGCCTGCATTGATCAGTATTTAAACCTTTACTCCCCTCCCGCCCCTCCTCCCCTGTACATGATCGGCAGCGCGAGTGTGACGTTTAATCTGGTGTTGCACACGTCCACAGGCCACGGTAACCACTTCCCATTAGGTGGATTTATCTGCCTGCAAGAAAATAAATGTTATTAAAACATTTCAATGCGAATAAATTATCTTAATTCAAACATAATTATTTAACTTGATACACGGCGTCACAATCTAAATTAATAAATTAGATGCTGATGAAAACTTTGCCCCCAATTCCGACTTGCGAATTAATATATATTTCTTATTATCAGAGTTTTTATTTTCACCTTAACTATATTATAAAGAGGAAGTATTTATATTTTTGGGTGTGTGTATATTTGTATTCAATAATCTTAAAAATTACTGGGCCAATTTTAAACATTCTTTCACCATTGGAAAGCTATATTCATTTTGAGTTCTTCTCTTTCTGTCGAATCGACGGCATTTTCGAGTTGCCATCGTGGTGTAGTAATTTGTTTCACGGCAGCGCCGCTACTCACGGAGAAGATTCCATCAAGTGAGCCATGTGCTTCTTTGCCACCTAAGTTGAAAAAAAGTTGGCCTACTATGTATATAAAAGAATATGTAATACCCATATTAAATAAAAAAATCCTCAGGTCAGTGGTTTCATAACTAAAATGTTTTGTAGTTAGCTGTTCTGCTTGTACTTGTACATATACAGATTCAATTCCAAAAAGCTCTCCGTATCTTGTATTCAATACTCTCAGTGAGTTCGTTTCAGAGATCACGTTCAACGTTTTTGTCAAAAGGATCCCGATGATTGTTGGGGACAAGAACTAAGATTAATGAAGATGAGATCGGCCCTTGTCAGTTTGGACCACCCACTATTTCTGCCAAGCAATGCGTTTGGGTACCAATAATGTAGCAATTTTTGTTTTAATGAATGCATTTTATTTGATTAGGTACTGTCACATGATTCGGACCTTAGTAAGTATGATCTCTTGTAGATAAAAAACGAAATCAGAATGTTATGGTGAAGTGACGTTTCTAAATTTACCTTTCAATGCATAATAAAATGCACAATATGGGAGTACCTAGTAGAAATGGTGACCCTCTTTCATGAGACTTTACCTTCAGCTTAACATCAGGCGAGGTGAAGTCAAATTGACGTGCCATAAATAAAAAATAAAAAAAATCTTATGCTTGCCTCTCGCAGGCAGATATTACTGCCGTATCGTACCGGAATCCAGTAATAGTTACTGGATTCTAATACCTTTTGTAGATCTTTTGAATCTTCTGACCTTTGTAGATTAAAAACAAAATAAAATGCTATGATGAATAATTGTTTCCATATTTATCTTCTAAATTCAGACAAAACACGTCTCCATAGTGTAGATTTTATAACTTTCAAGTGTGTACTAAAATCTCTTCAAAATGAAATGAGTAACTTAGAAATAAAAGAAACGCTTATACTGCCCATAACACTGTATTATTCGATTTAAATCTAACGACTAATTTAGGAGATGGCAGTCTTATGAAAAAAACTCGAAATTATCTCGTCCAATATAGGCGTGGTAATTTAAATCGTTCATCTTAACGGATTTCAATTTAATTGTCTGAGGCAATAGAATCAATTTCCTTTGCTTCGATAAAGTAATAATGCCGTTCTATA
Organism: Pelosia muscerda; assembly: GCA_963691645.1. Lineage (NCBI taxonomy): Eukaryota > Metazoa > Arthropoda > Insecta > Lepidoptera > Erebidae > Pelosia > Pelosia muscerda. The sequence continues at coordinate 17,045,056 of OY829100.1, forward strand.
AAGCGCAATCACTTTTCTCGATACGAGGGTTAGTGAATTTTATGACGTAAGAAATCCTCGAAAGCTGTGGATTTGAAAGTTAGCGTAGTTTGAAGAATCTCCATGGCTTTGTATTTGTAAATTATGTTATGAGTGTGGATATAACTCAATTGTATGTTTTATTTTGTCTTTCGTGATTGAATTTAATAGGTACCAAGTTAACACAGAAATGAATATATACTTCCATTTTCTTCTACAGCGCCATCAAATATATATCACTTACACGCATAAAATCTTCTCGTACAATCTTTGAAAGAATACCATCGGCAAGCAAAATCTAGATCACTATTTAGTATTATTAGCATCTGTAATGAATAAGCTTTATGTTTTAGACCTCATCAGACTTTCATTTTTTATTATTTGTGTATATTTCTAAACATATTTTTTTACAGTAAAATTACAACGTATCATATTATTATGTATTATGTTATTCTACTCGCTACATTACGGTCACCTAGCTTAATTTTCTCTTACAGTGATTGATTGATGCCGCAGTTACCTGTGTGTTGACTGGTAATCTTATAGAGATAACTTTGTCATCTCGGCATATTATGCTCTTTATAGATTCAAACTTAAATTAGCTTTTGTCCTCACTCACCATTCCAATATTTAGAGGTGCTATATCTACAATTTATAATTCATTTGATACCAGATCGTGTGCTCATTATGTATCATAATAAATTCCTATATCATATTTGCTATTTCCTATGTTATAACTTTCTTCGTTAGAACAAAATATGGTTGTTTATACCAACTTATATGTCAATTGTAGCGGTTCATCTCCTCGTCGCAAAAATAGTCACTCTTTTGGCGATATCTTGTGCGAAACACAGTGTTACAAATATTTAAATTTTCATTTTTAAGGTTATAAATTGACCCTTGTACCCAAAAATTTCACTGATTCGAATGATTGCATTGACATATACGACAAAGCAACTCAATTAAAACTATTAACATGGTTCATTATGTTTGATTGCGACATCGACTGTCACACAAGTTCAAAGTTCATTAGTGAATAGTATTCAGTGCTGCGTTAGTCCCGGTTATTAAACACGTATTAAATATGTAACCTCACGTATGCTCAAGCGGTGAAATTAATTCACTGCTGTGGTTTTCGTAAGCGCCTAAACTATGGGATTTCTCAAGTATTTTAAAGGTTTCTTCAGGTCGGAAATACGAGTAACATCCTTTGCTGATGCACATTAACATAGGTAACCACTTTACATCAGGATGGCAGCGTATTTGTCTGCCACATCATCATAATCATAGCGTCAATCCCGGTAGCATCCGAAGCTCTCTCCTTGGAATCCGTGATCCGCTTTCCGACTTTTACTTCTCCATTGCGCTCGGTATGCGGCATGCATGGTGGTCTTGTCGACTTATCTGCCATTTTAGCAGTATAAAAAAAATATATATGTAAAATATTGTAGTGTGTCATCAATAATACCCTCTACAATTTGGTGACTGGTAAAGAATGCCTACGGCATTAAGTCCGCCAATGTACTTGTGCATGAATTCATAAATAAAATAAATAGATAAATATTTTTTAACCATTTTGATACTGTACGTGTTTGTAATGATGACCCTCTTTCCTGATACTGAATTTTCTCCTGAACTCAAAGTGAAGTGTCCTAGATAAGAAAATATCGACGCCCCCGAGGAATAAACCTGTATTGTACTATTACTGGGTTATTACTGTTATTGCATTTTCGGTATCTATGGGTCGGAATGCACCTATGTAATTTTTTTCAAATTTTTCTAGCGATAATATCCAACTATTTACCCTATGACACCTTTGTTCTTCGGAAAAAGTGTTAATTTTTATGTACGAGAAGAATATCATAATACATTATTACAAATTCATTTGTGTGGCTACATTTCGGTAAAGTAATATTACTGCAAAATATTTTCTATTAATTACTGGTTAAACCGATTACAGGTTTATTCTCGTGATTTATGAGATTGACATTTTCGGTAATACTCAGTTACAGTAATCATTTGGGATCGTGATATAGGTATTGGCGTTAACTGCTTCGCATTTCGAGGAAACATTGCAACCTGAAAGCTCCCCCGTAATTAATAACACTTATTATAGGTACCACATTGACCAATAGTTGTCAAAATAAGCAACCTGATATTGGAACTGAATTAAATAGTTGTTAAAATGAGCAACCTGGTGTTAGAACTGAATTAATACAACATTCAATAGAGTTGAACCAAATAATTTGGAGGTACCTTCCACTTCCCTAAATGAAAATGAATACACCAGAAAACGTAAAACTAATGGAGGTCTATGGTCTAGCAAGAGAAATAAATTACTAAAATATCCACAAAAGTCTATAGGACCTGTAGGTAATTGTAAATTGAACTGTGGTAGCCAATTTACCACTTCAGATAGGCAAGATAATTATATTTGATAAATTTTATAAACTAGCTGATCGAAAACTGCAATAGATATACTTTGCTAAACATACTAAAACCGAAAACATCAAACGAATGACTCTACAACGAAAAAATAATCGCACACAGACTATTAAATATTTATTTCCTTCAAGAAATGTGGATGTTTTGATTTGTAAGAAGTTTTTTTCTAAATACTTTACAAATTAATGAACAAATGGTATACACAGCAATAGTAAAATTCAAAACAGATGACCGCGTTACAGACTTAAGAGGTAAGCACAATAATAGACCTGTTGATTTGGATTCGACGATTGACCTCCACCTCGAAGTTTGATCCGTCTAATCGGACCATCTGTCCAAGGTAGACGTACTTGTCTACAACTTCGAAGGTCGAGCCTCCAACTGACACTGGGGAGGGTCTTAGAATATGAGCATTCGCCATAACCTGGGCCTTGTCCATATTCATCTTGAGGCCCACCTGTTGAGAGACTCGGCTGAAGTCGTCGAGCATTGTGTTAAGATCCTCCAGCGATCCTGCCATGAGCACGATATCGTCGGCAAAACGAAGGTGAGTGATGTATTCGCCATAAATATTAATACCAAGACCTTTCCATTCCAGTAGCATAAAGGCATCCTCCATTGCATTGGTGAAGAGCTTCGGGGATATTACATCTCCTTGTCTCACTCCTCTCTGCAACAGTATCGCCACTGTGCTCTGATCTTGTACTTGGTGGCATTTTTATACAAACACTTCAGCACTTTGATGAACCGGTAGTCTATATGACACCGCTGGAGAGATTGTAGCACTGTCCATGTCTCGATCGAATCAAAGGCTTTCTCGTAGTACACAAACGCTAAACATAGTGGCTAGTTATACTCCTGAGTCTTCTGTATGACTTGCCGCAGCGTATGAATGTGGTCTGCGGTACTATATAACCTTTTCGGAAACCGGCTTGTTCGGGCGACTGAAAGTCATCAAACCTGTGTTCGAGACGATTCGTGATAACACTCGAAAACAGCTTATAAACATGACTCAGAAGCGAGATGGGTCTGTAGTTCTTAAGAGAGCCTTTGTCACCTTTCTTGAGGAACAAGATCACCACACTTCTGTTCCATGCTTCTGGCGTAGTACCTTCGAATAAGACGGAATTGAAGAGCTTCTGAAGGACTTTGAGTATCGGTGTTCCACCCGCTTTCAGAAGTTCCGAAGTGATTCCGTCTTCTCCTGGTGCCTTGTTATTTTTAAGCTGCTTGAGGGCCACCCTAATCTCGTACAGGCTGATGTCCGGGATATCCTCGGTGTAGTGTCAGGTTAGCTTGACTCTTGGATCTTTAACCGTATCAGTAGCAGGCTTGGTGACTGAGGTATAAAGCTGTCCATAAAACCCCTCGATTTCCCTCAAAACATCTGCCTTAGTCGACGCGACACTGCCGTCCTTCCTCTTCAGCTTTGTCAACTAGCTCTGCCCAATAGACAAGTCTTTTGCGAACACTTTGGAGCCTTTATTTCGCTCAATCGTTTCCTTAATACACTGAGTATTAAAGGCACGGATGTCGTGTCGCAAAGACTGCTGGATACGTTTATTGAGCTGCCGATGTGCTTCAGCGTCATTGGTAGACTGCAGCCTCACAGAGCGTCGTTCGGCCATGAGTTTAAGGGTGTGATCGGTGAGCTTCTGTGGTCTATCTCTTCGACGGGGCCTGAAGAATTTGGAGCGCACTGAATGCTTCAACCAACCTGTTATTTATCTCGTCCACTTTACTGCATTCTTCTAGGCAAGAGAAACGATTCGAAAGTTCGAGTTGAAAGCTCTCGGGGTACTGTATATGGGAAGCTTTAGGTCGGAGCGTAGAGAGAACAAGATAATAATGATGATAACAATGAACTTAGTGATTGAGTACTGCGTTTGATGTTTTTATTTTTTTATATTTTTTATATTACAATTGTGCTCTCATTATGGACATTTGCCCATTTTAAACAATATTTTTTAATTTTTATGAATTTTCTTTAATTTTCCCTTAGAGATACCGATAACAAATTTATTTACGAAATCTGGTTACAACGATTACATTAAAATATAATTACCCGAAAGATCTATAATATTCCAGTTTCTATAATTTACCATTATAAGGTTATTAAAAAGTTTACCGTAATAAGTCGGTAACTGAACATTACATTTATTTACTATTGAACATATACATCGTTGGAGAACTCCGTAAAGAAGTGTTATGTCTATGATTTTTAAGAAAATATTTTTATATTACAAGAATAATTCGGTAAGTAGACGTTGCTGGAATATTATTGATAGTTCATGGTGGTAATATATCAATACCCTAAAAACTGTTAGAAATTATTTTCGGTAATTTGAACTTTGGTGAATATCTAATTCTGTGTTTAATCAATAGTTACAAGGCTAACTGTGATCTATTTGGGCAAAAATTAGCTTTCCCGGCGTATTAAAATGTTATCCTAATTGTCTTTTATAGAAAAGTTAGAGCCGAAAAACACTAAATCTTTTCTCCTGTAAAATTTGATTTTTGCGATTACCGGTTTATTCCTCGGGGACGTCGATATGAAAATCAATCACAAACACAGTGATTGATTGATTCACAATGGTATAATATCGATGATGTTTGTGGTACTTTTAGCAACACAGCCAAATGTTCCTCGGTGAGGGAAAGGTTTTCACAAAATCTCGACAGTTGTTAGTGACCTATGTATGATTTTAGATTGACATGGTCATTTACAAATTCACTGTTAAACTCATCGGGATATTTACCATGTTTGTTTATTTTGTTGAATAACCGATATTTCGGCACTGTATTGTACCATGTTTGTTTATTCAACAAAATAAACAAACATGGTAAATATCCCGATGAGTTTAACAGTGAATGTGTTAGTGACCTAAATAGGATTACGTCATCAACTATTAGTTTGAAATCCGAAATTTTAAGCAGCATAAACTTACATTTTCAAACTTTTAATCCTGAGAACTACCTTTTAGTGAAGTTTAGGCTTAAAACTTCAAAGTCCATGCTGAAGTGACTTTTAAATCACAAGTGTTCAAAACTTAGAATTTAGAACAGCGGCTATGATTGAACTTTGATCTTAATGTCGATAGTCAGACTGGGTAGTAAAAGCTTCTCTATTATTAACTACGATACGATGACGGGCTCCTTTAGGCGGTCTGTGACAACTTCTTGTGACGTCCTCTTCTGGATATGACTAATTCTGTTTTTGACCACTTCTTGTTTCGTCCGGTTCTAGTAATGCCCATTTCTGTTTTGGACCATTTCGTGTTATGACTATTACAAGTACTATCGAGAATAAAAATTTTCATTGATATTTAGTTTATCATTTAGTAATTACACCTACATAGTAATTCAATCTCTGGTCGTCATGCTGGCCACTAAGAAAATCATTTAATAATTGACGTAAAAAAAATCGAAGGGCTACTGATATAAAATTCGATAAAGATTTAAAAAAAAAATTTGCAAAATCTTCAGCAGAACGTGATTTACGAAATCGAATTCCTAAAAAAATTATCTACATTAGGTTGCGTCACACATATTGAAACATTACTTGTTATATTAATAATTATTAAAAAAATATACGTACAGATATCTCTTGTTCCTTTTTATTCACACCTGTACTTATAGTCATAACACGAAATGGTCCAAAACAGAAATGGGCATTACTAGAACCGGACGAAACAAGAAGTGGTCAAAAACAGAATTAGTCATATCCAGAAGAGGACGTCACAAGAAGTTGTCACAGACCGCCTAAAGGGACGGGCTAATGCACATCAGTAAGATAGTAATCTATCCCACTATACACATAGTTAATCCAAATAGATCTACATTCATCATTTATTGACTAGGCGTAGCGTTGCAACATAGTAATGAAATTAAACGATGGCAAGATATCACGTGTAGTCTGTTAAATTTTATGATGTTTAGGTAAAATAAGCAAGAAAATATTGCATTTATCTCGCTCTGTGTTGCGATTTTACGTGTATGGTTCACAATAAAATTCGTTCGAAACTTAATAAGTAATTTAAATAGTTATATATTTTAACTCAATTTCATTGTTCATATTTTGAACTAATATGAGGACTAAAGGACCGCGGTAGCTTAGTGATATGGGCAATGGACTGCTGAGATGAGGTCTCGGGTTCGATCCCCTAGGTTTTATCATGGCACTCACCAAAAACTCGCGATGCTTTTGGAAGTTATGTGTGTATTTATCGCAGGTTTATAAAGTACCCGGTTAATGGCAATAGGCTCGCCACCATTGAAATAAAAAAACAACATAAACTCACGCCTATATCCCCGAAGGGGTAGGCAGAGGTACTAGCACCCACATTCCGCCAGTTTATGTTTAGGTCCGAATGAAACAAAATGTATTGTGATAATAAATTAGAAATTTTAAAAATGTTAATAAATGTCGTTTAAGACATAATTGATTTTATCGCCAGCATATTTGAATAGTTCACCGTCGAAGGCTTCTCCGTGTTTACATAAACGGAGATTAAACCTCGCACTGAACACTATTCACAAATGAGGTGTTAACTCGTGCGGGAGCTAATGTACCCATCAAGCGTAATTAACGATGTTAATCGATTTATCAAGTCACTCTATAGAATGCGTGGATGCTGTCATCGAATATTGCTTATGCATATTTTTCGACAGTGGGTGATAACATTATATTCATTTGATTTATGTATGTAGTATTTAGTACTGAACAAATGGAAGATTAACGAGGTTAAAAATAAGGTTGCCAGTTATTTTAGGTCATCCCTAAAATATGTAATCTAACTTAATTGATGATCTAAAAAAAGATATTCATCTGGAAACAGTTAAGCTCATGTTGGTAAACTTGTGAGTGATAGAGTTTCTGTCAACCGCTTTTACATATTTGCTATTTTAAAATCTCATGCCTGTATTCATGAAGGGGTAGGCAGAAGAGCTAGCACTCACATTTCACCAGTTTATGTTTAGATCCCAACGTGATATATTTACTAAATCTAGTAAACTGCCAATGACAAACTTATTAGCATTCGTTATGTCCCCTTACACATAGGGTTCGGCTTCTGGTAACATTTAGGTTACATAAGGGATAGGGTGCTAGTAAACAGTGTTGCCAACTTTAAAATAACGCAGTGTTCTATACATCCCTAATTGAGTTATTACCACATCAATGGCTTATCTGCATAAGTCATTGGTGTAGTAATAATTTACAGGTACCTTGCTACGTAGTATGTGGGCTGTATTTCGGAACAGGTTAACTATATAAGTATATTTTTAACTAGACGTATTAAAATACTACTACATTTTACTTCTGATAGTATCGCAATCCACTGCTGAACATAAGCTGTTCCCAATTTGCGCCATTGTATCCATTCCTTGGCATACAGTCCATCTCAGTTACCCTTTTCAGGTCATCAGGCTGAGGGGAGTTCCACCTTCCGTTTGCTTTCTCGCGGTCTTCGCTCTAGTATTTAAAACTGGTCGAGCTGTTATCAGTTCTTCGACAGTTAACGCCATACAATGTAAATACATACATATTATACGTAGAAATACCCATACCAATGCAAATATTTGCATTGAGCGGGAATCGAACCCACGCACGCAACACCACGGAGGTCATCATATGTAAGATGTTTCATACTTTTTAGATCTGTCACTAGGGTAGGTAGGGTAGGTGATATAGCATATACCTATAAAATGTTGCAACAAACGCTACGGCTGAATTATTAATTATTTATCATTCGGCAGCTGAACAACGCTATTCAGTAAAGTGGCTAGGATCTTGATTGAATGGCTAATGAAATTAGCTGCCTGCGATATTACAAAGGAAAGTGATCGCGATAATCAAAAATCTACCTGTACTATATTCGGTACCAGCTTGTGAATGGTACCACGTGATGGAAATATCTAGCAAAGTAATTAAGGATAAACAATGCACGCATTGATTTCCGCGTCATTATACAGAAGAAGTTCGATTAAATTTGTATTTTAAGTGCAGAGTTTGCCACATTGCAGTTTACTTTAACGTTGTGAAAGCCTCACCACTAACTTTTCCTTGCGGCAATTTAATTTTTGTTTCTTAATGAAAAGAAACAGCTCGGTTTCAAAGTACATACATGATCAACTTCAGGTACTAGCTCCTAAAGTCACTACACAATGATTAAGCGTTTTAATAAATTTGAATCGAAATATGACACTGTTAACATCTATTATTAATTAGCACCAAGTCAAGTAAAGAATGTAATGTATATTTCACACGATGCATATCTATATGAAATACTTGAATTTGTAAAATGGTAAACTAAACGGGTGAATTCATGAGATTAACTTTGACAAATTAGCAAAATCAAGAGCTTTTACCAGTGTTACTTTAATTTGATTATCTGTGGTATCAAGGCAGGTAATTTTGAGAAGTCAACACTTTGGTAACTTTGTTTTAGTGGTTAAATTAAATCTAATTACAACATTTTAGATCAAAGTGCTATAATTCGCAAATTCAGTTTCACTTTATATTTTGTTAATATAAAAATATTATAAGCAGAATTTCCGTACTTGAAAATGTATGACATTCACTGTAATCTCACCAAGATGCCATAAAACTGCAAAGATGTGGGTTGATATGAGGTTCAGAGATTAAATACCATACATGTGCAAATTGAAACGTATACCTACGCATAAAAACATGTACTTTTCATATTGTATGCCTGTCTATTGGCAGCGTTTTGAAAAGGTAGACTAAGTTCATAATCTCAAAAGTTTACGCGAATATTACCTACTCGTTGAAATATAATGTATTTTATATTAAGAAAAGCATTAACATTGTGTAACTGTTCGACAAAATATTGTTCTATCATATTATGCAAAGTTAGGGTAGGTATGCTCTAACCCTTGTACCCGGAAACAAACTTAAAATCTTAGAAACTACAAAGTTGTAAGTGTAGGAATACGAGATTCCCTGTAGTACGAGTGATTAGTACCTAAGCTGCGTTACCCTTTGAATTACTATTATTTCATTTTAACTTTCTTAATGCATCTTTCAAAATTATAATGTTAAAGAACTTATGTTTAAATTAAAAAAAACCGGAAACAAGAACTGCTGGCAAGAAAATGGTGGGTTATCCTTCACAAAGATTTTATGGGTATTATTTCACCAATCAGTTACAATGTGATTATCTAGCATAGGTCTCGTCTGTCTTTATTCATTATTAACTGAAGAAGAATTCTACAGAAGGAAAATCCAGAATATTGTTATTGTTAATACAAAATCTTTTTCTTTGAGTCGTTCATCGCTATAAATAGGTTCTAGTGGGCTTCGAAGGTCCTTGAGAAATTAATTACAGTTTACATTGTTGTGTCACTAAATTGAAATTGAGTAGCGTCGCTGCCGTGAAACAAATTACTGCACCACGATGGCAACTCAAAAATGCCGCCGATTTGACAGAAGATTAGTTTACTAGTAACGTTGTACTAAGCGTCGCATTGCACTTATGTCACTTAGAGAATATTCTTCAGAAGCTGATAGCTAAGCATTCTCTGACACCCGTATGGTAAAAGTGTATACTTTTTTTTCTTCAAGTGGAGTTGATTTATCTATGACGAATATTCTAATCTACTTTACATACATATTTTTTATTCTAGATTAGAAATAACTTATACGATGGCGTAATGGTGACTAAAGTATAGGTAGCCATCGCAAATAAGAAGAATTTAGTCAAATTTCCATAAACATTTTATTTACAAACGGGTCCAGTTAGATATTCAATAGTAGTAGTTGCTGTAAGGGAAGGCAGATTTGTAACCGATGGCTCCGAATTTGGCGTATCCGTAAGGTAGCGCAGCATAGGGGTAAGCGCCGTAAGAAAGAGCAGGAGCGGCTACAATAGGGGTGCTGGCGATGAGCGCGGGGTCTTTGCGGACGATGGCGTTGAATCCTTCAGCACCGGCAGCGTAGTCCACGGTGCGGCGTGTTCCATCAGACTCCAGCAGAGAGTACTGACCCTGGACGTTGTTGTCAACTCTGTTCTCGATCTGGTGCTTGAAGTCACCGGTGTAAGGGTCGGCCACACCATAAGAGAAGCTGGAGATATCGGACGCGCTCACAGCAGCGGCCAGGGCGAGGATAGCGACGAACTGCAAAAATAATAAGATGTAAAAACAGCACAAGTTTGCAGCATTCCGTTTGCAATATCACCACACTATAAAAAATCTCATTCTATTAGCTGTTAGAACTTTACATATACTGCATAATTCAAAACAATCATCAACATTTCAGATATAGGACGTTCACTGCTGATCATAGGCCTATATCATAGCCCATAAGTCATTTATGACTTCAGTTAAATAATAACAAATATATGCACCGTTGATTTTATATATCATTAGTTTTGTACCAAACACTAAAAATATTTACCTTCACAAACATTTTGTTTTCGGTTGTTGTTGTGACTACGTCTGACTGAAGTCTGATATCAATGTCTTGATCATTACCTTTATATATCATCAAAATATAATCCAGTTCTGTACGAACAGGAAGTTTTATTATATTTATGCACTCGTGAATTGATTGTAGGTTGAGTAATCATGATCTGTTGACAATTACAACTTTCATAGCGACCTTGAATTTTAAAAGGACATGAATCTTTTATTTTATATATTATTAACTTTTACGTTTATTGGAATCACATTTGACTGACATTCATATGCGGTAATTAATAATGTTACAACTTTGTGGCTCTGATGCATTAACACTATTAATGCATTTCATAGCTAAGTCAGAAGTTGCGCGGTTGAATCCCCTTCTCAGTGCAAGTTGTTTCTATGCATAATAAAGTACACAAACGTACAAGAATGTTTACCCTCATTGTAAAATCCATGTGATAATACTAAGATGGTCCTGTGTAATATGTCCTGGAATAAGTAATTTATTTATTTATTCTTAATCTGCAAGCGTTTCTTCACACATACAGTGTAAGGATTGCCGGTCAAACTGTCGTGTAGTTCAGAATAAAATCAGACTTGAATTATTTATCACTAGGAGGCTAATGTTCTAATGAAGATTGAGCACCCAACACGTCTAAAGTTGCTCTGTATAGGATTTATATACCTACTATTCGTTATGTGTGTAACAACTTCGAACCTAAATGTGGCTCAGAACTTGGACTTGTGTGCAATTGTTCTATTAACTCAAGAATTAATATTTATACAGTTACAAAAATTATAGGTTAAAAAACCATATTTTTTAGTAATTTACACTGTACAGACTTTTAAATTAATTAGTTTTCTACAAAAGCTGTATTAAAACTGTCAAAAGAAGAAATGAAGACTTATAGACACGTACAAATATATCTGTGGTGTAGTCATTTTTATACCATACTAAATTGCATCACATCGTTTTCATATAACAATTTTTTTTCTTTCGTAACATAATCACAACTACATTTAATGATGATTGACGATTGATGACATGATTTTGTCAGTTGATGTCTTTCATTGAGTATTTTAATTGGCTCTTCTATTACCAATCCTTAGGGGATCGAAAAGGAATCGCTATTCCACTTCGATCCTCAGGTATCCCCTGGATTTTGCAATTCCACTTGGATCCCTCCCTCATTTACGGGATCGTGTAAAACAATACTAAATTTATCACTTTCACATGTATTCTCTTTTAGTAAAATGATTAAAAGTGGGGTTGGTGCTAGTGGTGTTGATTGCCTTATTTTATCTTAATATTTTTAATTAAGGGGTATCCCCGTGGAAGTAATAAGTGTAATAACTTTAGAAATATTTGATACGATCCCCTAAAGGAGGATTAGAGGATACTAGTGAAATCGCGATTTCTTTTTGTGAATTTGCTATTTCCATCCCTCAGGAGATTGAAATGGTGGATACGAAATGTAACACCAGCCTTTCATTGTTTACCTGTTATAGGATAAAATACAAAATTGTAAATGTGAGTCGATATAGGCTATCCGAACTTTAAGAACAATGAAATAAGTTTTACGATTCCTGGGTGAGACGGGAATATACTTTGAATTCGGAAGGAGAAAATAACAGTAGGTAAAGTATACGAAAGCAAACTGAGGAAACAAGATATCACCTATATAACTAAATTGGTTCATCTACACTACGAAAATGTTACAAGATGTGATACTTCTTTAAGTGATATCAAATAACACATACAATAAATCTATCTCTCTCATATCTGTGACTAAAAAAATATTGCAGAGAACGTATCTTTATTATTAACGGTCCTACCTACCACAGCGAACTCGCTTCTATCACAACCCTTTATTGAGCTTAATTGAAGGGGTCAGAGGAAGTATTAGTAAATTTGGTTGCTAATATTCGATTTATAACAAAAATAGTAATCCAAAAAATTCATCTAGTATGTACATAATAACATTCCAGATTCACTTGAAATATCACTTCAATGTACAGATTTTTATTCCATAGACGATTATCTGTATAAGTGCTTGGTTGCATGCTACCAATTGTGTTCGTGATTTGGATTTATAGATAAGAAATTGTACTTAAATATGATACAATAATAACTGATATGAGGTTTGAAGCCCATTTGATTATCAGTTTTATGTTGAATTTTTCGATGGAAACTTTCAATATTGAAGTCGCTTTTAACTTGTCATGCTCAAGGTTCTTAAAGACAGTTGTGCAAGATTTAGTATGGGGTCTGTGTAAATTATTTGGACATTTTATTTAAGGAATGTCCGAAAAAACATTTAAAAACGTCGCGTCTGTTTTATCCTTTCTTGATAAAAGGTAAAGTGACGAAGCTCTATTAAAGAACAAGGGTAGACGCAAATGATGATGATAATGATGATGACGGAGAATATGAATTTTTCCTTCAAGCTTAGTAGTTTCTATACTTCTTCAATAAAACCTTCAGAATTATACAATCGTTGATACAATCAAATTAAAACAAAGGAATTCAGTCAATTTCATATATACATTTTATTTACAAAAGTGTCCAGTTAGATTTTCAATAGTAGTAGTTGCTGTAGGGGAAGGCAGATTTGTAACCGATGGCTCCAAATTTGGCGTATCCGTAAGGTAGCGCAGCATAGGGGTAAGCGCCATAAGAAAGAGCAGGAGCGGCTACAATAGGAGCGCTGGCGATGAGCGCGGGGTCTTTGCGGACGACGGCGTTGAAGCCTTCAGCACCGGCAGCGTAGTCCACGGTGCGGCGTGTTCCATCAGACTCCAGCAGAGAGTACTGACCCTGGACGTTGTTGTCAACTCTGTTCTCGATCTGGTGCTTGAAGTCACCGGTGTAAGGGTCGGCCACACCATAAGAGAAGCTGGAGATATCGGACGCGCTCACAGCAGCGGCCAGGGCGAGGATAGCGACGAACTGAGAAATAGATGGGCAAAAGTAATACGAATTAAAAAGTCAATAACAAAATTATAGCTTGTTAATAAAGTAAAAAAAATAGGTTGATTCTGATCTATATCCATAAAGTCAATCAGTTGTTAATTATCCATACACTCAAGTAAAATTATTTGTAATAAATATGACTGCATATACTTAAGGCATTTTAAACCTTTATGTTTTATTTATGGGGTATTCCAGAGCCCCTGGACACTGTAAGTAACGATTTTTCATGCGTACGGTAATATATTTAAGAAATACAAATGGTTAAAAATATTTACCTTCACAAACATTTTGATTTTTGTTGTTGTTGTTGTTGTGACTACGTCGAACTCGAGTCTGATATCGATGTCTTGATCAACACCGTTATTTATATCATTAAAATATAATCCAGTTCTGCACAATCAGGAAGTTTTACTACAAATAAGTACCTACTGCAGTTAATTTAATTATGGATTGAATAATTATTATCAATTTCAATGAGACGACCTTGATTTTGAAGAGACATTACGTATCTTTTATTTAATACCGACGATATATAAGTGGGTTTATTGACCTTTACATTCACCCGTATACAAACTTCGGTTCGTTCTGTGATGTTGTTTACATTTGCATTTTGAATTGTTTGGGACTAGTCTTACTTCGGGACAAAGCATAAACTAGTTGTCCAGTCCCGACTTCTTACTTGAAAATACAATTGCTCGATGCAGTACACCCTTCTTGATCATACAGACACAAAATTGACAAATTTAAAAATAATAATAATAATAAAAAATATACAGAATGGAAATTTTTAACTATCCATAGTGGAAAAATACTTTAAATACCAGATACATATAGTGTATTTCATGAAAGGGAACATTTCCTTATTTATATAAAGGAATAAAATTAAATTCTACTTAGCGGAATACAATCACGATATATGATGAATATTGGTGATCCTTTTTTTACAAACTTCTCTACAATATTTATAATTTACCTAACCTGTTTCACCAACAGAACTGTCAATGTAAACCTTTGATTATGCCGCAGGGTGAAACCAGCTAAGTACAAGAATAAAATATCGTGGAGAAGTATAAGTGTGTTATCAATAACGTATAGATAACAATAAGTTCCACCAACCTACAGGATACAAAATCATAAGGATTAAATCTGTCTAGCAAACATGGTAAATTAAATAACAGAAAATCCATGAAATCAACACTAACAACTTCAATGGCAAAAAAGAGAAAAGAAAGAGAAGTTGCTCCTACAGATGGGACACCCTGGGCATTGGAGCTGGCCAAGAAAATTGCCTTATTGAGTTACTTTATAAGCCGTTAATTGAGATATGCGATGGCGTGCCGTTTTAGTTGGGGGAGCATAAACATTTCGGCTGGGTATCCGCCCGAAAAAAATGGTACAAGTAATTTAAACATGGATTGTTTTTGTTCAGTATTATATTTGATGATATAATGGATCTTTAATTAAAATCTTAAAAGCTAAGGTTTACTCTGTCAAAATGATTTTATAAACTCAGAGTGATTGTTTCATTTAAATTACCATGTTTGCTTTTAGAGATTTGTTCTGTAAAATTGACTATATCGATAGATGCTATACAAATATACAATGTTATTTTTCGGATTTAAGTCGGTTCGACATAGTGTTTGGCAAAATTTGAATGCATTTCTGTTTCTTTTTCTACAGTAAAGGAATGTTTACTTTGAATGGAATTCGCTATTGCCGGTATTTAGAGTAGTTCCCCTTCATTTACGGTTTTAAATTTCCACCCGGAATATAATATTGATGTTTTGCGATAGACAAACATTGTGCAAGCAAATCTGAATGGTAATAGTTATTGAAATAGAAACATTTTTCATGCATACAAAATATTCTCACTAAGTGATAATAAACCGAACCAGTGACTGCTGACATAGCAATCGTCCTCTACCACATAACATTCAGTATTATTGTATTGTAGGTAATGATATTAAGGGAAATATTTATGTGTTAGCCATGTGTTGTTCATTTACGAGGTGCTAGGGACATCTTATGCCTCGTAAATGAACAACACACGGTATTAAAAACTATGTCTTCGTTTATAGTCTAGTTAATAAGCTACAGCGTTTAGGAAACATTAACTTGATGCTGATAATGTAACAATCACAATTTCTAATAACAACTCATACCTAAATATTCAAATCGTTTGAAGATTGTAAAAAGTGAATGCTCTGATGGAAATTAACCGCGACCAGTCCTTTTCAGAGGAGTACTCTGATCAACTGAGTTACTAGGACTCGTCAAAAGCATTCGAAATTTCCCTTTACGTCTTTACGGGGGCAATGCTGGAGCCATCTACCGATAATCTTACGAAATATTAGAAATAATAAAAGATTTTCAAATAATTCTTGAACATTCTTTTTCGATTATTCTTCTCAAATAATTTAAAGAAAGTTTCAAGCATTATAAGGTAAAGTCCCTTCTTACTTTCACTTATAACTTAAAGCTGGTGTAAAAAACCTGCTTTTATGACTGCTGTTGATGAACTATTGCCTAATTGCTACTGAAGATTATTTCACATACAGTGCCATGACTGTTTTACAGCTGTTTCGTATACATTACCTTAAATTTTTTTGTTTGTTTGGATCAATTAGCTTATCGCAGCCACTGCTGGACATAGGCCTAACAAAGTTTGGAGGCTTTGTTTGGTTGTATAGGTTTTATTTCAAGTTGTCCTTCTCTCTCAGTGATATCGCCTGCGTTCTTTCGGATGAGTTGTGTGTTATTCTTTCGCCGCCAGCAAACGGATAATTGTTTGTGTGTTTATTTAATAACTACAATAATTTATTAAAAAACACGGGTTACAAAGCATCTAACGTCAATATTTGTGAGCATACTGACTTTGTTTTAATTTTGTAGTAAAGTATACTTCACGTTATGTGGATATTTATAATCTGATCCGATGTACTCATATATTAGATTTAATAAATCTTTCGTACGGTACAGTAACCGAACAAATAGTACCTATAGGTACCGCAATGTACCATGAAAACGCTTTTCACCCATCCAAGCATGCCATCTAAATTCCACATAAATATAATTTTTCCTCTTTACGGCTATTTATGGGTGGGCATTTATGTGCGATCAAATAACAAATTTCCGTTCTACCGTTCCCGGTTTTTAATTTCCGTTTATGCGATATACGTGTGAATATACGGAGAATCTTTTAATTTTTGCGATATATTGAATAGTACTGTTACTACTACACTTTCAGAGTTATGTTGAATTAAACTTTAAGAAAGATAGCTGCTTTGAGGTCGCAAAATGACCTCCGTCCTCCATGAGTGCGAGCCTAGTGGTGACGGATGGAGCTGCCTATCACCCTAGTAGAAGCAGGCCGCAACGGCGGAGCACAGTGCACCTCCCCATCTGGCTTGGTGGGGACATTATGGTTCCCACATTATAGGCAGGGGTCATCTCAAAGAGATGTCCCCGGGTCTGCAGGGGTGCGAGAGATATATTTTGTATAATCTCATCTCCAGCTATCAAAGACCCATAGACGGCGTGCGTTTTAGTCGGTACGAGTCTGACATAATCACCTCCACCGAATTTGGTTGGGGCGGTATCCGTGGGGATTTAACGCACGGAAAAAAGGAAGATAGCTACTTAGATTGCTATGGAGATTTTGTTTCTAAATGTGTCACTCTTGTTTAACACCCTAGATTCGTAGTTTGTCACAAGTCTTGGCCGGAAAGCGAACCTTGAGCTTCGAGGTCACATTGACTTTGGATGCAATCAGAAAAACACATCTCCATGATAATGTTGATTCCTAGTTTATCAAAAAAGTAATTGGGTTATTGTATAGAAATAGATCAATGAATTGAAAATTATGAAAACGAAATGTAAAGACCAAATTTGAACCTGTGACCATGCTCTAGACGAAGTCCACTAGCTCAGGTGGTCAGAGTATTCTCCCTTTAAGAGACTATTTAAAAAAACTTAATATGAATGCCATTTAATTAAAATTAGTCAATTTCTTGATCAATTCAACAGTACGACTGGGGTAGTACCTTCATCATACAGAATACCGCGGTAATTTCAAAAAAGTAGCTGGACGGATATAAACTTTTACTACAAATATTTAATTTATTTATTCATACAAACCTCGTCATAATAATCTAAGCTGTAAATGATATGCCATCGATTTTAAGTGAACCATTTTGTATATAACTCATTGTCTGAAATGTTTATTACTTAGATTTAATATCCGTTTTAATAAATATAATAAAACACGATGAATCGAACATTGAACCAAAGCCTGTCTGAATTCAATTGAAAACTCGTGACGAGTTTCACAATGCTCGAATTAAGTTCCTAATAGTTTTCAATAAATCTCTTTCTTTTTGCTTATCCGCTGGAGCTTTTTAGTTCAGTTTGAAGCTTTGAATAATATTGTTTTACGAACAACCAACAAAATTTAGTATGAAGTTGTTTATTTTGATGAATATTTTAAGCTTTAACTAGATGGATTGAAGGGGTACACCTCATATAGTAGAACTTTTTAAGTAATAATTTTATATTGCATAACAACTAATAGCATAAACCTCTTTTCGCAGAATATCGTTTGGCATAAACTCATTTTGCATACATTGAAACCCATAATTTTGTAAGTCAGAATCATCTGTACGCATATTCACTGTTAAATCGTACGGGATATTTACCATGTTTGTTAACTTCTTCGTGTAACCGATATTTCGGCGCTGTTGCAAGCGCCATGATCACGGTGTACTGATGACCGCCGAGCTAGTTGTTATTGAGGCCAACCGTATCGGTCTACCCTCTTTCTTACTCGTTTATTACGCGCGTCACCACTACCACTGTCCGCGTTCTCACATTGCACTCGATCACGACACACAACACTCACTGTATCGGCTCGCACGGTTTTTGGAGATGGCGTTTGTTTGGGTTTTGTGAACTTATGAATCACCGGGTGCCAGACACTCGCCAGTTGAAAACCATCTTCTCGGTTGAAGTTTTTGTGCTTTTTTATTTCAATAGCTTCCTTCACCATTCTGGGTATATAGTGGCGTTCAGTCGACAGAATCTGTGGGTTATGCAACTCGATCCAGTGATTCGATTCGACGCGCGTAATAAACGAGTAAGAAAGAGGGTAGACCGATACGGTTGGCCTCAATAACAACTAGCTCGGCGGTCATCAGTACACCGTGATCAATACACCGTGATCATGGCGCTTGCAACAGCGCCGAAATATCGGTTACACGAAGAAGTTAACAAACATGGTAAATATCCCGTACGATTTAACAGTGAATATGTAAATGACCATGTCAATCTAAAATCATACATCTGTACGCATAATTTTTGTATCCATAATAATCACAATGTATAACCATCACATCGCAGAAAGTTCAAAACCAGATTCATCTTTTGGTATATATTTCTTATCCATAACTATTTAAAAGTAGAATCATTGAAAGTTGATTTAATGATAATTTTTTGGTTTTTATATCCTTGCCTATGAGAGCATGCTCGTTTCTGGCACATAAGAGGTCACAGTTCTAACCTAACCTAACCTATCCGAGTCAGGGTACTCTGTGTCGGGGTGTTAGCAACTATCTATTCTGGCGCTTCGCCGGCCGCTACCGCGGCAAGCTCGCTTCGCTCGCTCGGCTCGCGCTGTTGGGGTCACAGTTCTAACCTAACCTATCCGAGTCGGGGTACTCTGTGTCGGGGTGTAAACAACTATCTATTCTGGCGCTTCGCCGGCCGCTACCGCGGCACGCTCGCTTCGCTCGCTCGGCTCGCGCTGTTGGGGTCACAGTTCTAACCTAACCTATCCGAGTCGGGGTACTCTGTGTCGGGGTGTAAACAACTATCTATTCTGGCGCTTCGCCGGCCGCTACCGCGGCACGCTCGCTTCGCTCGCTCGGCTCGCGCTGTTGGGGTCACCGTTCTAACCTAACCTAACCTTTCCGAGTCGGGGTACTCTGTGTCGGGGTGCAAACAACTATCTATTCTGGCCACAGTTCTAACCTAACCTAACCTACCCATTTTTAAAGAAGAAAGTAACCCAATCTATATTATTCTAATTGAAATTCATTGCTCTTTATAGTATGCCTAGTCAAATTATGCCAAATAATCTGTACTCTACATGAACGTTATGCTAAATGAAGTTATACAAAATTTTAACTATGCCAAAGGTAATTATGCCAAATAAAATTCGACTATCTTAAATGTATGCCATTCTAAATTCGGTCATAAGCACATTATGCCTAAAAATATTTATGTCAAATATTTTTTATGCCTAATAAATGATCGATTAAAGAAGTTTCTGCGAAGTGAGTTATCCCAAATAGGTTTCGGAGTATCAAGTTTCTACCAAATAGACGGCACCCGGATTGAAGTAGAATTAAGCGTTTTAGTGATATAAATATGGAACAACCCGTTAATATTAATTTTACAATTATCTAACAAACCTAAAAGTATTGCCAAGTAATGATTCACGGCTTCCCATATTATTTTTGCCTCTCAACATTCGGAGAGGTTTACATCCAGTGGTGGACTGTAATAGTCTAATTGATTGATTGGTTGACATTGTGTTTGAAATATTATTTCTACCGAATAATATTATATCGAAATGGAAATGACAAAAATATCTTTTACTAGAATAAGATCTGTAGCTAAGTCTTCCATTAATGAAACAAATTTTTGTTAGACACATCCAGTGCAAGTCGAACAGTCCCATTTACTTGCATTAAAGATAAGTATTGAGGGTCACGGGTACGATGTATTTGACCCTCTTAACAGCGTTAGTGACAACACAACGCAATCTTAGATACCTTAATCAAGATAATAGGGTTTGTTGCTCACCATAACAAGGTCATACGGGTGAACCCCTAACCGACGCCGGTGAGACCACATTCACCACTTTCGAATGAATTCCAAGTTGCAATATTTGCCGGGTCGTATCATGGGTATCATGAATGGTTTTATGAGGAACAGTAAAATTTCACAGTTAGTTATCGTTATTTAGTTTGATACCTCGCAATAAATTTATTTGTAAGCAGTTGAAGCGATTACAGGTTTATTCGGTCCATTGTATAAAGCTATTTTTATTTAGGGCTAGTTAATTTGATGGTGGCCTGAAGGCAAAGTCTCAGCAAAGAGGGTCGCTATTACAAACAGGTACAGTGTTACAATGGTGGCGCTCAGCTTGACGGCCTCATCAGATGCTTTATCAAGATTATTACAATTATTTTTATAAAAAAAATAAAGAACTTTTGTTATCATTTAACTATTTAGAGCCTATCCAAAAATTACAATGCAAAGATTTAATTACTTCATTAATTTAAAATACCAACTACGCGATTTACAAAATGTGCTATCACCTACTAATTTTAAAATTAAAATACTTAATTCCCAATTTCTAAAGCACATACAAAGTTCATCACAATTCTTACTGAGAAATGCCGCGTAAAATAACCTACTTTATATACCCACCTATAGCCCATTTGTTTCCAATCTTAGTGTGTCTTTTTATTATGTTTTTTTTAAAAACTCAGTACAAAATACTTTTCTGCTTAGTAACGCATTTTGAACATTAAAATTCTGTATTGAACCACTAGCAAGTCAATTAGTTAGTCTAGTTTATTTGTTTAACATGTGTTTTTATAAAAATTTGTCACAAGATTGTTTACCTTTATTTAAGTACCTAAACAAATGCAGTATATTTTTTATTTCATTTTATTCTTTCAGAAAAACTTACAGCTAGAACACAATTTAGGTACAATTGTAATATAAAATGGCCAATTACAAGATTTCGCATTTGGTAATTATCATAATATACAAGACGGTAGACAGTATTGAAATAGTTGGGTACGGTATATTACATACTAGGTATACTACATACTAGCAATATTACAGAATATTACAGAGTAGGTATAGATGTAAATTATTTAATTAGACCTATACTTTTATACATTGCTTAATGAGAGCAGATTGTAGTATTGAGCACAAAGCTTAGTGGTTATTGAATAAATACTACTATATTTTATTGTACCTATTGTCTAGAGTGATAAATAAATAAATAAAAAATAACCAACATAAGGTTTAATTTTTGCAACATTTTTAGCAAGATTGTATTGAGACTCTGGTATCGGAGAAATGAGTATTTACATTAAAATTCTTTCACAAAAATACTAATGAAATTCCTAATAAGATTATACCGTAATTCCATTTCTTGTAACTTGTTTCGAAGAGGATAAGATGGAATTTTTGAAGGTTACAATGGTAGTCTAATATTTGATCTAATTGTAGTATTATTATTTATACAAGAAATATTAACAAAAATAATAAATATAAATCAACTAAAATTTTTTTAAGCCTGAAAATTATGAGTTAATTGAACTTATCACGATGCAGGAGTATTTTAACCTACCACTTTTACTAATCATATCAATTATATACCTATATAGGTATATATTTAATTATCATTTGTACTTTGGTCAGTCAGCCCTTGTTATTAATATGACGACCTTAAATATGACCACACCTTTCTGTAATACGCTGTAGGATGAAAAGATCTTGATAATTTTATGTATTTGATGTTTTCGCCAAAAACATCAAGATTAATGAATCTCGAATTTTACTGTAGGGTTATGAATGCATAACCCTACAGTAACCTTACCTTTTTTCCCTCATAGTGAAAAGACCTGTGTACCTAATCGGTTAAGAAATGTGCCCTCCAGACTGATAAACAAACTCACACACAGATACGGCCAAAAAGGTAAAATCGACCACCTTGTCGAAACGGACGAAACTTGGTATTATAATTATATCGTGGAAAGGAAATATCTTAAAAGCAGATTCTTACTTACTTGATAAAATTATACTTACACACTCACTTTACAATAGGTTAGATGTAATTGAATCCCAACGAGCTTACCTGAAACATAAGATATAACGTTTTACAAAAAGGAGCACAGTTAAGAATCATTACATAATTTCTAAGAATCAATATATTAAAAATGGTAATCCTACTCGTACTTATTTTCTTCTTTGTTACGTACGTATACACATAATCACGCCCGAGAGTTAAGCAGAGATGAATTAACATGTTCGGCCCCACGTACGTAACCCTTTTGCCGTATTACGGGCACTAGTTGTGGTTCCAGCCTGAGGCTGACTTTGGTGTGTAACAGTCCTATTCCTAATGCCACGTCCACATTTACGTAACATTTTACCGTAACCGTGTCAGAAGTACCTACGTGTCCGTCGCGTATTCAGCTGCGTAATAGTTGAGCTTAAATGAAACCATCGACTGGTGGCCATGTCAGATCAACTCTGGTTTATGTGCCCATGAGCTACAAGTTATTACGTCCACACTCAATGGTTTATCTTGGTGTCATGCGGTCTAGTCCGCTGTTCATGTCACAAATGTGGACGCACCTTTAGGCGCTTTGTACGACACCGCATGGTAAGAATTCATTTAAGCGAAAATATTACTCATGTCTTTATTATAACCTAACCCTACCATTGAATCTGAAATCTGGATATGGATAAATATCAGCAATCAACTTTAATGAGAAGTACAGGACTTAAATAAGCTAAAGGAGGAGAAATGAAGATATGGTAAGGTGACCCTCAGCTTGATGCATTCGTTATTCTCCCTAGACAAGTGGCAATTCGTTGGTGGTCATTACTTAGAATGGATAAATGGAATACATAGACCAGAATATTCAATGTTGAGATTTGTTGACGACTGTCATGAACGTTCAAGTAAATGTCAATCCTATTAAACATATTCTATTCTATTTTATAAAACGACTGGGGAATAGGAAGGCAGATACTTCTTGACGCCCTACTTAGAAGACGTACACGTAATGAAGCAAAAAGGCGTACCAATCAATATTTTATTAATTCACTGAAAGGAGAGGACGTAGACCTTTCGGAGAGAGGTATCGCTCTTTGGGGCTCAGCTAGGCCCTCTCTGTGAGTAGCGGCACCGCCGTGAAATAAATTACTACGCCATGATCGCAATTCAAAGAAAAATCTGGTAACGTGATATAGACATGCTGTTGATACGACAGAAGACGAAGAAGATGTACTGAATATAATATGATTACACGGAAACTATGTGTAAATTTCAAAACTACAAATTCAAATCAGTGTATCTGTGTCGCGGTTTGAGTACAAACCACTAGAGATTTACCCTTTTCTATACATAGCACGTGTAGTTCCCAAAATTTTGCTTAAACTCCCAGTAGACTTTACCTTTCTAATACTCGACAGTATTTCTGAACGAAAATGTAAAGAGTATTAAATATCAGATACTGGTAATCTGTAACTGGTTATCATATTAACTTTTCCATACAATTTTCTATTGGGCCAGTATCAATTCATTTGATTGTGTTTTATTTTAAAAATATAAGTATTAGTTAGTACTTAACCTGAGTTGAACATTATTAGAAGTTTATTCGAAGTAATATGTAAGTACCCATCTTTGATTTTAACGACACTTTTGTAATGTCCCTAATAATTGTTGTTGTCATCTTTCTATGTATCTTTTTATACTTAAGCAGTATTTACTACTAAAATATTGTTGCGTTTTCAGTAAACCCAAGTAAATGAACAAATAAATAATGGAATTAAAAGTTTAATTCATGTTTATAATAATTTTGACGATAAATTTATATTATGTAACTTGCTTTTGCGGAAATTAGGTACTAGTATTTCCGCTTACCCCTTTAGCTGGGTTAAATTGCATATGATAGGAGTTGTATCACCTCAATGATAGTGTAATGGTCAGGATTCAAAGATGGAAACTCTCCAACTTTTTAATCACTAAGCTACGGCTAAGCTATCTTTAATGACAAAATTCCACAACCGAAAAGCTAATGATAAAAATATCAGTACGCTAACAAACCCATTTGTCTCTTATTACATTGTAGATTCGTCTTATCGTTCGTATTAGCACCCATTGATCCCTTGGTACGAGATAAAAAAATCACAATTTATAAATCTCTGAGAGGGAATAATACTGGAATAAACAAAACAAAAAAAGAAAAAAAATACAACAAAGTCTTTGAATATAGAATAAGTTATTGAATAAATATTTGCAGTGATCTAAACAAATGGAAGAATGTACTGGTGTGATGGATGAAG
This sequence comes from Pelosia muscerda, assembly GCA_963691645.1. Taxonomy (NCBI): domain Eukaryota; kingdom Metazoa; phylum Arthropoda; class Insecta; order Lepidoptera; family Erebidae; genus Pelosia; species Pelosia muscerda. Next base: position 17,070,074 of record OY829100.1, read on the forward strand.
CTAAATATTGAGGATCGTTTAGACGACTGTTCCACTTGACTAAACACTCGACCGACTTTATTAAAGCACAAAGGGAAACATTTGCAGAGCTTTTATATTATCTCTGAGTTTTATGACTCTCGAGTAGTAGGTTTTTCATTTTAAGTGTAAATCTTCTGTTTGTATTTTATTTTTTTATTTGAACTTAGGTACGTTATAGTTATTTTGTATATATGTGTATATGTAAACTCCTTAATGGTCTATTCACGTAAGTGATGCAGTTATATTTTTGTTATTTACATCTTAGTTCATAAATAAAACAGGATCTGTTTATGTAAAACTATATGTACTTATAATTGTGAATGAAAAGGATCTTTCAAACAAAAAAGATAGTATTTTTATGCCAAAAAGTTATGTACTAATACGATGCCTGTTCGATTTCAAACAACAATTGACTTTGTTTATGAATTAAATATAGATGTCTGCCGGAGGACCCAAAAAACCAAAATGATTTAACTTAAAGAATTTAATTACTTTAAAATTACAATTAATTACAAGCTAGGACAGAACTATTCCCGTCGATGTAAGACAAAAGAATGCTCGTACTTAGAACTAAAGTAATGGCGTGATCGCGGCCACCTGGCCGGTGTCCGCTTGCAACATCTTTGTGTCAGCACTTTTGGTCCCCGTGCGAACTCCACGTGCAGGCTGTCGCTAGGTGACGCAATGAGGTTGATGCATGCTTGGATTTCTATACTAGGTAACTACTATAACATACTATAACACCTCCACCGTCAGATCAGCAATTATTTTCGAGATTTTGATTGAGAAAATATTGCTGAATGTATCTTAGGTGCTCCGGATTCTGCAGGCTCTTCGTAAGTTTTCCTTCCAGGTTCCAGGTTTCTGTTCTTTCGTGAAAATATTCTACGGCTTTTCAGAGCGGCGACAATTATCCCAAATGCAATTGTACCGGATAACACGGTGTAGAATGGAATGGTCGTGTGGTACAGAGCTTCTGTTGGCACAGCTTCTAATTGCAACGTAGGCTGAGACTTGAGGTTGATTTGAGCGTCGTGTAGTTTCGTGAGATCCGTGGACTTAAGATGAATCTGGATTCGAGTGGCATCCGTCTGAATGTTCTCTGAGTAGTCTACTTTTGTAATCTTCACAGGCTGGCCTTCTACATGATCATTGAGATTAGCAAGTGTGAATTCCGAAGTATAGACGAAACAGTTCACAGGTATCGTGACTAAGTAACTGCCGTTCAGGATGAGGTAGTCTTCGCGCCCACATACTGTATGGACTCTAGTTTCATTAGGGACTGAATGATGTAGTGTTTCTCATCTAATTCTTCCATTGCCATCTTCCCTAAAGATATGGTGGTGATCTCGCAGGAGGCGTCGACAGCTTGGTTAGTGAGGAGATTCTGTATGCAATCTGGTTGTTGCCGCAACTGGTGGTCCATTTTGTCCTCACAGAGGTACCAATCATCGTACTTCGGGCATTCAGCCTCTATGTACACGTAACCTTTCCTGCTGGTTGCTATCAACGGGAAAGGAGGGATAAGGATGTGGTTAAATTTATTAGGAGCTATGGATAACTTATAGAGATCATAGCTATCTATTGCAAATATTGGTAACTTAAATATAATTACTATCTGGTTGTCTGAATAGTAGTACCCGGGTTTGATGATGTCATAATATTCTCTAAGTTCTAAGTCTAACACTTTATCTCTACCATAAATCGTTATCAATTTTTTAATCATATACTTTAACCCTTCTATATTGATCATTGAGTGATGTGAACTTGAACTATGGATGAAAGCTAAGATGTTTTCTATTCTAATTAACTCATCCGAGATTTCTTCCAGGTTTGCAGTTATTACGGTCAAACATTGGCTAAGTTTTGCGAATCTTATAAGATGATTATTACTATGAGCCTCTCTGTCAAGTAACAGGTTTATAGTTTCATTAAATCTGGACAGATTCTCTACCAAATTCGAGATAACTTCGGAGTGTTGATTCATCCATTCTTATGTGGTTATTGAATTCGGTCTGTGTTCTATAGTTATTTTCCTATAAGATTTTGATAGCACTGTCGTATCTAATTGCATCGGAGTAGTCTAAATTACCTGTAACGCTCTTTATTACAGAGCCTATGGAGTCAATGAGACCTCGCTTTACTCGACCCGGTTTTAATGTTTGAATGTGTTCTACTACTTTACTTAGTTTATCTAATAGATAATCTACTTGAAATTCATATAATCTAATTGTATCTGTATTTAGTTTGCTCTTGAATGTATTTAGTTGTCCTAGTAATAATCTAATGTTTCTATCGATCTCCTCAAGACTAATAAATTGCAGAAAGGTATGGTAATGGGTAATTAGCTTTGTTGCGCCTAGACGAAATGGTAATAATCCTGGTCCGTCATCTAAGGTTTCAAGTGTTATCTCCGGTTTGGTATCCTGTGCTGCTATCAAACGAGCAGTCAGGACCAGTAGCACCCTGTAACAATTGAGCAGATTTAGGGACCCTTTTCAGGCGACCCTTGGCTACAGGACCGCGCTTTTTAGATGTGTATATATGTATAGGTAAGTCAGCTAATACGGTGTCTTGGGTGTACCTAGGGGCTGTCTTCTGGCGACTTGCTAATGGGTTACTAATATATATACGTTGTTGGGGTTGGTATTCAATTTCGGGCTCTCGGTCTTTATTACGATTCTCTATGATTTTACTACGATCAGACAATGATGTTTCATTAATAGTTTGATAGATTAGCTTCATTTGCTCCCGATGATTCTGTGTGTATTGTTGTAATAGGTGCTTGGATAAATCTATGTTAAAAGGGTCTCGTGGGTCAAAATGCCCGGTTATTAAATCGAATGGACGACATTTTGTGAAGCTGTGAATGGAGCTATTGTATGCTAAAATAGCATAAGGCACAAGGTTGGTAATGTCTTCACCCTTGTGGGTTAGCTTAAGGACACGCAGATGCTCAAGTAGCGTGGCATGAAACTTTTCCACTATACCGTTGTCGTTTGGTGAATATGGCAAAGTTCTATGGTGAGTTATCTTATGTAGGTTGACAAATTCCCTAAATAACTGATTGGTAAATTCGGTACCGTTGTCTGATACTATGGTTAGTGGGAGCCCATGGTGCGTACTAAATTTCAATAAAGCTTGTAAAACACTAATAGCGGTACCATCTCGTATATGGTAGGCTTGGGCGTATTTTGAGAATACGTCTACTATCGTCAAGTATTTTTCGGTCTGAATTGACAAAAGGTCCATATGAACAGTTTCGAATGGTTTAGTGGCTGGGGGTACTAATTTGAACTGTTGTTTGATGGGATGACGGTCATATTTGGCTTGACCACAGATAGTGCAATTATTAATGAATTTGGTAATTTCATCTCTCATTTTTGGCCAATAGTAACGATGGGATAGTGCCAGATAGCATTCGTTGATACCACGGTGGTTAGTTTTACCCTCGTGATAATGCTTTATGATATCTTGTTGCTGTAGGTATTCCTTAACATTTTCGACTTCTCGTTTGGCTAAGACTAAGTTCATCGCTGAGCTTTTGAATTTATCCTGAATAATCGGTATAATATCGTACATAGATAAAGGGGGATTTATTAGTAATGCCGTTCTTACTTTGGGATTAACGTATTCTTTTATCATATTTATAACGTCTGTTTCTAAGTTAGATTGGGATACTTGTACTGCGGTTCTAGTGTGTGTGTCGAATGGTTTGGATGCGGTGGTACGTTTTTTTATATCGCCGACTACAGTGATGTGGATTTGCCTATGGAATTTATTTAATGGCTCATCGACTGTGGGGATCTCGAGAATAGGGTTCTCTTGACTGGTGTGGGCGGATGCTGTTGCTGAATTGTCTACTGAAGGTGGACGCTCTGAAGCGTTTCCAATCATGGAAGATGTGTCCTCATTATTGATTTGAATACGTGAGAGTGCATCAGCATTAGTATTACTCAAACCCTTTTTATATACTACTGTGAAATCGTATTCGGACAGCTTGAGTTTCCATCTAGTTAATCTAGAATTCGGCTCCTTCAAGCTCATAACCCACTGGAGCGGCTTATGGTCGGTTACTATTTTGAATTTTCTACCAAAGAGATACGGCCTAAAATATTTGGTTGCCCAAACTATAGCTAACAGTTCCTTCTCGATGGTACTATAATTAATTTCGCTCTCGTTTAGAGTACGGGATGCAAAGCATATGGGTTTGTCTGAGCCTATGGGACCTTGTGAGAGTATGGCGCCTAATGCGAAGTTAGATGCATCAGTGGTCAGAATAAAATCTTTTGTAAAGTCTGGGTATTGCAGTATCGGGTCGTTAATGATGAGGGACTTACATTTTTCGAAACTTTCAGTATATTCGGCAGTAATTATAACCTTTCTACCTTTCTTTAGGCATTGTGTGAGCGGTTTAGTTATACGGGCAAAATCGGGTATAAATTTCCTATAGTAGCCAACTAGTCCCAGGAATTGTTTGATTTCTTTAGGGGTAGTTGGTATGGGGTAATTTTGAATAGTTTTGATTTTGTCTGGATTAGGCTTAATACCGTCTCTACCTATAACATGCCCAAGGAAGGACGTTTCTAATTTAAGGAATTCTGATTTGTCTAATTGGATTTTGAAGTTGGATTCTTGTAGCTTATTAAACACTTTTTCCAGGTTGGACATATGCTCCTGGAGTGACGTACTGAACACCACAATGTCATCTAAATAGACTAGACAGACCGTGTTCTGTAATTCTTTAAGGACATTGTCCATGACGCGCTGGAAAGTCGCTGGGGATCCTTTTAGGCCCATTGGCATCCTTAAAAATTCATAGTGCCCGTTCTCGACATTAAAAGCTGTTTTGGGGATGTCGTTAGGGTCCATCTCAACCTGGTAGAACCCACTGGCTAGATCGAGAGTGGTAAAATATTGACAATTGCCCAATTTATCTAAGACGTCATTAATATTTGGGATGGGATATTTATCGTCGTATGTCTTCTCGTTAAGTTTCCTAAAATCCACTACTAGACGCCACTTAACCTTTCCTGAAGCATCGCCTTTCTTTGGTACTACCCATATGGGAGAACTCCAGGCTGATTCTGAGGGTCTGATGATACCTTGCTCTAACATTTTATTAATTTGGGTTTTAACTTCGTCCCTATGAATATATGGGTAACGATAGTTTTTTGCGTGTACTGGTAGGTCGTCTGTGGTGCGGATGTGGTGTTTAATTTTATTAGTGAACGTCAAAGCCTCTCCCTCTATATAAAATATGTCAGCGTACTTAGCGCATAGAGTCTCTAAATTAGCGCGTTCTTCTTCATTAAGATGATCGGTACGTAACCGGGAAATAACTTCTTTTGCGCGTTCTCTATGTGACAATTGTAGTTCGGGTGAAACAAAGTTATTGTCAGTAGCTTGAAGGTTAAAAATCTCGGCTTGGACGGCCCGGTCCATAGAAAATATTACGTCATGTGAAGTGGGGTTACTCACTTCCAAAAATCCGCGATTATTAGTTACTGTGGTTAGACAGTCATTAATAATGCAATTTGAAATATTCTGGCCCTTGATTAACGCTTGTCCGTCACGAACGTTAATGGGTACTTTAATGATTTTGGAAGAATTTGCAGGTATAAGGTCTTCGTATAGATTTACGTTTCGCGAATCATACATACTAATAGGGTTAGTTGAATTACGAGTTATTAATACTTTGTCTTTAAGATCGATCTTGGCCTCCCATTTTTCAAGTAAGTCTAAGCCTATAAGGCCATCGAAATAATTATGGAATCTATGAATCAATAGTGTTACGTCTTCGGGGTCCTGAAATTCTTTAAAGGGGGGTAAAGTAATAGAATGATGATTTCGCGATGTACCGTGAATATTTGTAACCTCAAAAGGATCGAAATTAAGAGGGAAGTTATTGAAATACAATTCAACTGCGTTCGGACTAATAAAAGAACGGTTGGCTCCTGTATCTATAAGAAATTTTAACGGGGGGTGTGAAATTTGTATAAAAGGGAGGTGTCTTTGAGTCTGGAGGTTCAATTCTATTTTAATTTGTCTGATGTCGTATGCTTCGGAAAATCCGGCTCCTGTTCGGTGCTAGGACCCGGTTGAGGATCATTGTTAGGGGGATATTCGGTCGGGTTATTGACTTCTTCTATAACATATTGAGTTGGATCTGGTTCTAGGTTATAATACTCTGCGAGTTCAGGGTACGGGTTATACTCTGGTTCGCAATAGTAAATTGGGTAATATGGCTCGACGTAATAAGCACATTCGTTCATGTTCATTTGATTGGATTTAAAATAATTCGATGGCGGCGGGTTACCGCTTTTGCGCCAGTCGTGACCAGGTATCTGACCGAATTGGGGTTTTTCTTTAGTAATATAATGACTTACGCCACTCATAGGCTTAGGGCCTGTGTTTGGCTGGGGAAAAGGTCTAGGTTGCCACTGCGGGTTATTACTAAAATTATTAGGACGATAATTAGGCGGTGGTGCGCGGAATATCTGTTGAGTACGCGACGGCATGGCTTGCGCATAAGGTTGTGGGGCAAATCTATTAAAATTGTTCTGAGGGTTATTCGTGAACATATTCGGCTTCCAAGTTTGTTGCGGTGGCTGAAAATTGGCAATGGCGCCAGTTCGTGCAGGAGGATTGAATTGTTTAAACAACGGGTTCATAAAATTAAAAGGTACTGAAGGGGCTGATGGTAAAGATTTATGTAAGTTAGATTTCCTTTCGGCGTTTGGGTCATTGCGATTTAATAAGTACATGACGTTCAATTCCTCTTGCACAAATTCTAGTGCCTTTTCTACACTATCAGGACGCATACAGCGTATACGAGACCCCAATGGTTCTTTTAGTCCACGAACAAAAGCTTGCATAGTTAACTTTCTGTATAACGTGCGCTTGGCGTCGATGGTCGTACTTATGGTCTCATGCAGCGTAATGTATGTCATGATAGTGCTGAATAGGGAAACACAGCGGTCGTAAAATTCTTGGGGTGAGCTAATACCTTGGGTGGCTAGCATAAGGTCATTGTAAAGAGTGGTCTCATCTCTCTGATCAGCGAAATTATTGATTAAAGACTGTTTTATGCTAACCCAATCTTGAGGAATACCATTAGAGTTAATTATTTGCGCAGCTGGTCCGGTTATTTTATTTAAAATACCGTTTAGCATGCAAAGCCTTGCCAAATCGTTACCTGGATTTGACTCTAAATATTCGGCGACAATTTGGTCACATAATTGGATGAATCTCGGTAATACATGGGGGTTGCCATCAAAGTCTGGCACCAACCTTAAGGTTTTAAAAATCAAATCAGCATTTGCCATTGTAATTTCGGGGTTAGATCCTATTGAACTATTTAAAGAATTATTATCACTATAATTAATTATATTAAGAATAAAATCGTCACTAATATCTAAATCTCTATGGTTATCTAATTCAATTCTCCGTGCCTGTCTTGATCGATCAGGCGTAGGAGTAGATAGCTCGGGATGAAAAATGATTGCGAGCTAACTAACTAGTGTAAAATAGGAATATAGGACTTAGAGTAAGGAAGTCGTTGAAAGCAACACACAAAAACGATTTTTACGTGTACTTACAAAAACTGCATCTCGGTACCTCTGGGATCGATGTCTGGATCTCTCCTCCAAGCAGGACAACAGGTTCTTCTTTCAGGATACTCGGCGAACGCGATTGCTCGCTGCGGCGGTAGCGAGTTAGCGGGACGGTTTTCTATGTGAGATAACCCTATTTCACTAGCTCGAAATGCCTCGAATATCCTACCGGCTGCGCCAAATATAGATGTCGCTGCCGGAGGACCCAAAAAACCAAAATGATTTAACTTAAAGAATTTAATTACTTTAAAATTACAATTAATTACAAGCTAGGACAGAACTATTCCCGTCGATGTAAGACAAAAGAATGCTCGTACTTAGAACTAAAGTAATGGCGTGATCGCGGCCACCTGGCCGGTGTCCGCTTGCAACATCTTTGTGTCAGCACTTTTGGTCCCCGTGCGAACTCCACGTGCAGGCTGTCGCTAGGTGACGCAATGAGGTTGATGCATGCTTGGATTTCTATACTAGGTAACTACTATAACATACTATAACAAATTTAGTTTCCATCGATTCTATGACAATGTTACATACATTTATAAACAATGTTGTAGTGTTGTCATATTATTCAAACTGATCCTAACGTTGCCGTTACTTCCATGCAATAAAATTTACCAAATTAGTTACTTATTAATAAAATGTTTCTTTTGCCCGCAAATACAAATTATAAAACACTGAGAAGAGTAACATTCTTATTGTGTACCAAACGCATCATAAGCTCTAGCTCATAAAGAAACTATTAGCATAATACGAACACCCTCTATTTCCGAAAATGTATATATTACCACGAATACCCAAGGGATTTCATAGTTTCAAGGAAAATGCGATGCAACTATGTATTTATATTAATTAACTGTTGTCCATGGCTCCTCTCACGAAGGATACTGATTCCTAAATACATACACTGGAATAATTTCATACACAGTACCTACAAAAGTTACCAGAGAAAATGAAATAACGTACAGTGCGCTCCAAAAGTTTAAGGACAATTTGAAACCAAAATTTTATGAAGTACAACTACACAACTACTAGCGTAAGAAGCTACTATAAAATAGATCTACTTATTAATGTATTTAAGTTTGAGCTACTATTTGCATGACTTATTTTCTTATAAAGAAGCAAGACATTGATCTAGTTAATAAAATAATATAACACTATTAACAAATTGTTAATAGCGTTATATTATTTTATTTTATTTTGTTAAATTACACTTAGGCTGTCAAAGTATTTGTCCAGGAACTATTGTATTCCACTGTACGAGTACGTAGTTAAATCTCACAGATAAACAAGAAATAATGTTACATAAGACGTACTCGAGTGGGATGCTAAGTAGCTCGTCATGTTTAATGTACCTTTTCATCTTCCTATTTAAGAAATGCTGTGAGGGAAAAATGATTACGACGAGGCAGGTTATATTCACTTGTCTCGCTTATTTTTTATGTCGTTATCCTTCATAAATCTGCATATGTAAGGTACACGATCCGTGAAACATGAAAATGGTTGATATGTATATTTTTTTCGTGGCATTTTTATGAGTTTATCTGGAAACGACAAAATATTAAATCAATTTTCAAGCGGTATTACATGCTTTGTCATTCAAAAACATTGTGAAAAAGTATTCGTTAACTTTTTCTCAAAAGCATCTACGTAATTGATACACTAATTCACTGATGATAGAGAACTCAAAAAAGCTTTTTTTAAAGTTTCTTCTTCAATATCTATAATGTTAATTTGTTTGAAGATAAATTTTCCTACTGTATTTACACCTCAGCGTAGTCTAATTTTGTGGACTGTAATCGTAATAGTATAGATATTATTGATGTTTTATGAGAAGTGCAATATTGTATAGTCATGCAAAATTTCATAGAAAGTTATTAAAAATTTGTTTGTGTCGATTCATGAACGCACAAGACAATATTTTGTATTTTTGGTTGCTACATCATTACGAAATTAAAGCAGTTACTTGCAGTAAAGTAAGTTGATTTAGAACAGAACATAAATAGTGTGTACAAAAAATAATAATCAATCTCATTTTGTTGTTTTTATTTCATTTGGGTGGCAGGCATGTGGCCAACCTGATGGAAATGATCAATTCAGAAAAAAATATGAGAGGAAAATACATCGATATTATTGGTACCTAAATTTTAAATTGAAACAAAACAAGCTGTAGGTAGTAAATAATTAGACAAAAACCATTTCTGACGCTATCAAAATTAACTTATCCGCGCAAAGCAATTAAGAAATAACTAGAAAATCTGTAGGTAAATCTTGGTAAAAATTTAAAGGTGTGGATTTAAAATAATCCTCAAACCATAGAACTTCATAACCTTTCATATCGACACAAGTAACTGCGATAAAGAAAATGGCATTTACCGGTTGAATACAAGCCAAATTGATTCTAACGCTCCAGAAATTTAAACTGAAAATCTGATAAGACTGGTTCAATTACATTTCACCGGTCACGTTGGACGTGATAATAGTGAGATTCTTTTCATAGCACAGTTATCTTAGAATCTCGAAGTATATTACAAAATGCAATAGCATTATTCTAAAAAAATTGCTATAAACTTATTTTTATTTGAATACTTTATAAGTTTCCTGAAATTATTGATGTTCTTAGCTCGAGATAACTTATTCTATAATACAGTTCGTTTATTAACTACTGTATAGCTAATGCTGTTAGTCTACGAACAGAGAATGTATTTTAAAGGTTCTATATATATGTACTAGCAAGACTAACAACGTCCGGTACCTTTTTGTCGCCTTCTGAAGATGTTTCCATCGACGTCGCTATTTTAGCTTTCTCCTTGACAGTTTAAAAGTCGGTTAGTGAGTTCTTGTCATTAGTTTAGTCTTTATAGACCAGTTCGTGTTTATTAGTATCACCAAAGTAAAAGAAAAGGAAAACTGGAAATAAAACCCTGTACCAACCCATCTGGCCAGCGTGGAAACAATACGCTAAAATCACCCAACATTGGGAAAGACCTATGAGTAGGTATATGTGTAGTGATCTCTGATGGGCTAATTGATTGAAATATCAAAATTAATCGTTTAATTATAGTCTGTAACAGTTTTATGCGGACTCCGTTATAAGCAGAGAAGTATAAAAATATAGAAATAAAGTATAAATATTGTACACTTTATATGCAACTTTACGCTTATTACTGTAGGTACTGCTAACTTTGTTCTAAGGTGTACAGTAAAGAATTATCTATTTATATATCTATCTATCTAAATAAAACCTTCATTTAACATGAAAAACATGTTTAAGTCGAAGTTGAAAATTTTCAATTCAATATACTATTAAAACAGGCAATAATAAAATTAAAAATAAGAGAGTGGCTATAGTAATACCGCAGATAATTCACGATTGGTATACCTATAGGGCACGTCAAATTAATTTGTCATCGCCTGATAGCAAGCTAAACACAATCTTAGGATAAGAATTTTTACAATCCAACCGCAAATTATTTTCCTTAACAGCACAGCTATCAACAAGCGAACAGCAACAAGTTCTTAGACAACTGTCACTACCACTTACTACTTTTTGATAGCTGTAATTCGACTTTGGATAAGCCTTTGAGAAAACTTAGTATTGCATGACATGGTTACAACATTTCATCAATAAAACTGACATTGTTTTTAAACATCTTCCTTTCACATTCATTTTATCTATAGCTTAATTCGATAAATCTGTACATTTCAATTAATATTCACTTTGTTTTCGACTTCAATATATGATTTTATAATCATTATCGCACGTATTTCAAAATAGAATTTCTCAACTCGTAAAAAATAGTAAATAAAGAAATTTAGGATAACGAAAACCACTGCTTTGCAACTAAACCTTTTTAAGTCAATGTAAAACCAAGCAAAAAATCGCTACCTAAAAATGTATGCATAATCAGTTAAACTACTTTACACGATGGTAACAAGAGAAGGGATTGGATGGGTTCAATAAATTGAACCGGACTTTGTCTAATGTAATGCACATGGGGATTCACAGCCTTTCGAAACAAGGAAATCCAATTTGATGTAACTGTGTAGCTTATTTTGGAAGGATTGGAGCGTGTTGAACTGTATTCCTGAGATTACTTTTGACAGACTGATTCGATTGTATAACTTTTCTATTGTTAAACAAGAAATAATTTCTAAAATTTAAATGATATTTTAGGTTATTTAAAGATGTTTGAAGTGCAACACAAAAATATGCATCTAGCAGTAACGTCAACATAACCAAAAGAGGGCTCAACTTTTACACCCACGAAATTATTACACACTAGCTGTTGCCCGCAGCTCCGCTCGCGTGGATGATGTTCATCGCATTGTACGGTTCTACTCGATTCTCTTATGCCATCTCTATACTACTTCTTCCCTTCTAGACTTTCCATTTTTTCCCTATTTCTTCATTTCTCAATCTCCCCATTTTCAGTTACCCTTATTTCCCCATTTTCCGTTTCTTATTTCTCCTTTACCTGTTTCCCATTCCTCCACTTGTCCATTTTCTTCATTTCCCTGTTTTCTCCAGCTTCCCTGCTTTTTCACTTCCCCAATTCACCATTTCCCCCACTTCTCCATTTCCCTTTTCCCCATCTCCCCTTTTATTCCTTTCCTTCTCCATCATTACTAAATTGGGTACCCAAAATCACTAATCGCAACGGCACGCACTACGTGATCTCATCACTTTTTTATTCGATACCTATGACTTATATTTTACTAACTATTAACATACCTACTGTACATTTAACTAACCTCACACTGTACTCCCGCAGGGCACAGATAATAGACCGCCACTTTGTACGAAGCTTGTATAAATCCCTAACCTCCTTTATATCTATCAACCTTTTCATGCACTGCCTTTTATTCCTTTCACTACGCGTCGGCTTTCAAGGAACGAGGCTTATTTGATCCATAAGCGTTCTTTTAAGCGATTAAATGTATCCGTTTTCTGTTTTTTGACTTTTGGAAATGCATTACAATAATGAAATCATTGCATAGTAACATCAAATCATTTCATGGTAACTGAAATACCGATCAATGGAGGTAGCCTATTAATATTTAATGAGGGGTGGTGCTTACTGTCCCTAAAAATAATAGTTTTTGTAGCAACTTTTTCAGTCATCATCATTATCATTCTTTTAATTATTTTTCCGATATGACAGTACTCTCTATAGCCCTGAAGTCTTATTGAAAGCATTTGCAAATAATCTGATGTTAAAGCTACTTAGTTCAATCCGCTTCTTTTCTGTAATCGTCGTCGTCTCAGATCACAAGATGGGCCTTTCGAAGATGTATTGTTACCCAATACGAGTAAGCTAATGAAAAAGGAGACAAGTAAATAAATGTGAACTAATTAAAATGTATCGATGAGTGGTATTGATTCTAAAATATAAAATCGGCACAGCATTGCATCCGTTCTATGTGTTCGAATCCGTTCACTGTTTCTATTTGTAAAACTTTGTGGATATACGAGTGAAGTACGTGAATAAAAATGTTATTGAAAAGTATTCTGTTTTCTTTTATTACAGTTTCGTGTTTTATTTGAAGGAGAGAAAATAAATATTACACTACAGAAAAAATATTGTAGGACACGAGTGCATTTGTTTTGATAACCAGCGAACCAATAATTAGGTAGGAAACTGCTTTTATCAATTATTAGCTGACTGTTCTTTTATCCGTTTTCATTGTTCTCGTGATACTTTAAAATAAAAATAAAAATCAGATTCTTTAAACCCCGGCGTAAAAACGATGGCATGATGTTCTTCTCTGTGTGTCTGACTATGGCATTGTATCTCTCGAACGTATAAACCAATTTTTATTTAGTTTTTATTTTTGAAAGGTGAATTAATCGGGAGTGATCTTAGGTGTACTTGATGGAAATTGATCTAAGATGGTAGTCGTCATAAAGTGGCAGATTACATATTTATTTCACTTCGATGGGTATCAAATGAAAGGGTTTCACTAGTAAAATACAACAAAATAAAGACGAATTTAAAATCCAAGATGGCCGTCTACAAAATGGCGAATTACGATTTAATATTTCACAACTATCTGCCTTAATACTGACATCAAATGAAAGGGCTAGTAGATCAGTTTAAAATTTTACTAAATATAAATAAAATAAAATTTATAAACCCTTGACACAAAAAAATATTTTGATTTAACTAAAGTAAAAGAAAATAATTCAAGCGTTGTCGTATCGGGGGACATTGCACATTTACCAGTTCGAGGCAATAACTAATAACGCTTGAATAATTATATTTTTACTTTTAGGTATTTTTGTGTCGAGAGTATTTTACATTTTTAATTTAATTTTTATCAAAGTTATTCTTCATACATTTATTCACAAACATCGCAAGCAGGCTAACGAAAATGAATAATCGTGAACATTTATTAAGTATATCATCTGGTTTCAGACATTAGAAATTATGCTTTGTCCTACCAACAGAATTTATTAATATTATCATCTTCAGGAGGGAAGTAATTTGCCCTCTCCCTGAATTATTTGCCGTGATATAATATTATGTAATATATGATACACACATTGCCAAACGTTGTCAATTTATCATGTCTGTCACAACCCGTTCCACAGCCTTGTGTGATAAAAAATCTTTTGCATATTCATTTCATTCATCAACCATGTATCATTTTAGATAAAAATAAAAATATTATATTTAATTTCCAGTGAAATTTTTTACAAATCATGGCGACCCAGATCTCTGATACCCGATTAACCTATTATTGGCCCCCAACGTGGCTATCCTTTTCTATATAGCTATAACACAAAAGTTGATATATTATATTTTGTTGAATGTTTTGGTTAAATACCGTAATGTTTAGGAATTGGAATGTTCATAACTGTCAATATAAACCTTTAAGAATGCCGCAAGGCGAAACCGGTTAGGTACAATAATAAATGACGTGGAAAAATACAAGTGTGATATCAATATGTATAACAACTGCTGAGATTTTTCCAAGCGACAACAATATGGGATACTTAAAAAAGGGTATTGGTCAAGTGTCGGCAGCAAGAGTGTGGGCCGTGTGATTGTCTGCCACCTAAGTAGGTAATAATAAAAAAACCTATAAGTTTCACAAAGAGCCAACAATCAACAGTATAAATAGTTTTGTTTTACTTCACCTAGCCTGATGATAAACTGACGATATAGTCTCAGGAAAGGGCGTTCATTCGGTATATGCGTGGCGCAATCAGTAATGAATGTCAGAATTCACTCAAAATAATAAAATTAATCTATATCACTATAATGCACTGTTAGAATATAATATCGAATTCATCGAAAACCACATCAGATCTAACACCATAAAGCAATTACTCACATGAAAATGGCGTTACCACCAAATTAGTTCCCACCAAAGGAGAATATTAATAAAACAAGGTTTGTTACACGAAACCATAATTATAGTTAACAATATACGAACCAAAGAGCCGCATTAACTGAAGGACGGAAGCTGCACGAGGTTAATTTTCTCTCATATTGTTAAGAACGAAATTTGTTTTTGTTCACCAAATAAAAGGGGAAATAATTATTAAATTGTCGTACTAAAAATATTTCGACATAACGTGTAAGTAAAGGGTTAATTAATATTTTGAGTATGAAGTATGTTATTAAGCAAACACCGTCGTACACGACTCATGTATTTTTACTACACAAACATACAGTTACACTATTTCATTATAATTGTATAAATTGTAAAAAAAGGTGGCTGAGGTGGACTGGATTTGGAAACCGGAGGATTAGGAGTCATGGCGCATATTAAGAAAGGCCTAGGTCCAGCAGTAAACTGCGACAGGCTAATGGATTATGTAAGAACGTTTTAACAATGATGATGGATAAACAATCCTACTTTATACTGAAGAAATAAAATTTGTGAAGTCATGCGGCAAATGGCTCCATTGAAATTCAAATCATAAGGCTGAAGATGACTCAAGCTATTGGATATTATAAAAATGGCTCACCCAAAGAGATAATTCCTCGCTTTAGTTAGAAGAAGCGTTTATAGAATACGAACTATAACAATAGAATAACAATTTAATATGAAATCGATAATCAATACGTATCGGACGATATTTCCTGTCATCGTTTCTTCATATCCTGGATTAGGGACAAGAAAGTTGAAGGGAAATCTATTTTACTGTGCGAATATAAAAGCAACGAGAACCGGACTAGTTAGTACCCTAATATTATACAGAGGAAATGTGTGTGTGCATGTGTGTGTATGTGCACGCGCGTGTGAGTGTATTTGTATGTGTGTTCATTTGTTATCTGAATCTCAGGCTAGGCCTCCTACTGCAGATTATAATATTTAATTGTGTTTCTGAACCCGCAATAATTACAAATGTAGACACTTTTCACACTGCATCACTTTTGATCCTTTCAATTTTTAAGTACGAATCGCTACGATTTATCGTTTCTTAGAAGAATGAAATCATTATAACCGAACCATTACTTTTTAGGAATTAGTTATTTATTTGAAATTAGAACGGACGACGCTTTAATACCATCTCACTGTGAGTTTAAATTCGGGGAATCTATTAAATACAACGAAAGGGTTCCAGGGGAGTAATTTCCGGGCACCGAAATATTTACGCAATATAAAAAGCTTTAAAAATGCTTTCAGAGTATTTGTAATTAGCGATCTTGTAGTATTTTTAAATATACAAAATGAAATATGAACTTATACCTATTTCAAGTAACAAAAAAGAATAGATGGAGATAGTAGTATTTTATATGTCTAAAGTTTAAATTAAAATGTGTAGTCAAAAGTATAAACTCAAATAAGGACAGTTAAATTATAAAAATCATTTGTATAATAAAAAAAAATACAATCAGTAGCAAGAATAAGTAAAAACTTGTTTACTTCTAGTCTTCAGGTTTCATAGTCCTAGGTCTTCAAACTTTTATATTAAATTTTATTTTACCGAGTTCAGGCACTGGATGCTGATTAAAGCGTTGGATTTCCCCACCTCCTTAATTTAACCTACTCTTAACATATTCGTATGGCCTCTTCAGTGAGAAATTATGAGAAAAAATAAATACTTTAAAAGCACATTATCAGTGGCAAGGGGTTCCTATATACCGACTCCTGTCGGCTTGTTCTGCAAAGGAAAGCTGTGTTAGAGATTTTTATATTTATGCTATGGATGCTCTATAATAAGTACGATATTTTCCACCCGCTTTCCTTTTTGAAAATTTTCACATTGTACCATTGATCACCATTAAAAAATACTAAATTTCTACGTCGTAATGGGCAGCAAATAAATCAAACATATTTTAGTGCAGTCTATCAAATCGTTCTGGTTTTGACTGGACATAAAATAAAACATAATCACTGTATAATAATAGTTCTCAACCAATATCTAGATTTATCGATGAAAAGCTATAAACATTGATAAAATAGACTGAAAAGTTACGACCACATCGAGTAATACATTTAATTTCAGATAAAACGATTGGTGACTTTTACATATACTCGTAAACCCTTTACTTATTCCTGTGATAACTGCCAAATAAGTACGAAATGAAAACTAGTGGAAAATTAGCCATAGATATCTTAATATATAGCGAATAATTGTATATGTTAACTTTTAAACTTTCACGTTTCATGATTATAATAATATGTAAACGGGAATTAACTCGATCATGGTATATATTATGGTGACCACGGCTGGTGTAACCTGGTCGAAACGTCAGGCATTCCAAAGGTATGTATATACCTATACCATGATCGCGTTAATTCCCATTTACATATTATTATAATTGTAATGTTGTTTAGTATTAGAAGTTTCATTGGCTGCAAGTCTGAAGGCAGTTCCTTTTCTTGTTAAAGGAAGATAACTCGTGTATTGGAGATTTATGTGTGTAAAATAATTTCAAATGACTTTAACTTTACGTACGTACTTTACATTATTTCAACTGATTTATATATAACTAGCTGACCCGCGCAACTTCGTCTGCGTCACCCCGTTTTTGAGACGTTTTTCATTCCTGCTCCGCACCTGTTGGTCGTAGCATGATGTTATATACATATAAACCTTCCTCTTTAACCATTCTATCTATTAAAACAAACCGCATCACCGCAAATCCGTTGCATAGTTTTGATGATTTAAGCATACAAAGGGACAAGAAAAATAGGGACAGAGAACTCGACTTTATTTTATACTATGTAGTGATTAGATATCCAAAATCAGAGAACTTACATTGTAAAATTGTATATAAATTGGTAAATTAGCAGGGTTAATTAAATATGTCAAATGCAACATGACAATATATGTATTACAGTCACTCTGATAAAAAACCAAAAGTCAAAGTTTTAGTAAAGCCATGGCAGAATTGAAGAAAACTAACACCTGCATGAAATAAGTGTTCTTCAGTATCGTAAAAAAACAAACAAAACTTTTTTTTCATATTCCTTTAAGGGTTGATCCCTATAATCTTGTCTAAAATTGGATTGCACTTTACTAGCCTCAACACACTTGATGTGTACATTTTTAACACAAAAATCGCTTTACTTTTATATAGACAACCGTAACCGCTCATACGAACTACTCTTATTTGGCCCACGTGTTTCGTTATATATAGGTAGATTGGGCACAGAGCCCTAATGCCTTGATCAAACACACTGAGTGGAGTGGCGAGCCAGTAAAATATTGCTTGACCGAGACAGTGATATCGGCGAGTAGCTGTTTAGAAACTAGCACACTCAGTTTAGTTCCATTTAAACTACATTTTGGACTCGACGTATCGTAGAAAGATTATCAAAATGACAATGATGGTGTGTGTGTGTGATGTGAATGTGAGTGGCGAGTCGCGAGATAGTGCACGTTTAGATCTACCAAATGAGCGAATAGACAGTGCGGGGAAACGGGAGTGCAGAGCTGCACACTCCGCTAACTTGACTGTATAGTAGAAAGGAAGCCGAGGTACTCGGTCAAGCCCAGCATTCGCCACAATGTTTACGTGTATCTAGAACTCGGCTCAGTGCAATGTCTCACCACTCTACTCGATGCGTGTACAAGGCATAACCACGAGATTTGAATTCAATGCTGCAATCGTGGATTGGTCTTCCAGCTTTCTATCTGATTAGTATAGAGTATGATGTAAAAGTTGCATGGGTACTCTTACTTAAAAAATACTGTCTTATTTCCAAGTTTAAATTAAGCAGTATTTTGGTAGATTGCATAATATATTTTGTCCCTGTAATAGTGACACTGGCTCAAGTATTTCAAGCATTCACTTTTTCTGATCTAAATTGATTTGAATAAATGTTCTAATTGTATTAGGAATTCATTACAGTTATATTAATTCTAAATGCAAACCTATAACATTTTTAACTTGAGTGTTACCTATCAATACTTCACACATACCTAAACCATCATACATTGTTCTATAAAATGTTTCATCATGTCCGACAACAAACTACACGCTAAATAAATTTTCTTGAACTCATCTCTACGTTATTTCCCATAAGACTTTATGTGTCTGGGTCGTATGTTATAATGAAGGTAAGAACTTTAATATTGCTTACGAATTTCGATCAAAACGTGAGCAGAAATATGATTTGAGGAACTTTTGCAAACTAGCCTCATATTATTGAATAACAATAATAAAGATTTTGGCTCTGAGATTGGTTGTTCACGAATGTTTTATGCTCTACTAACTCCATATTCGCATGAAAGTTGAATATTCAAATTAACAGATCAAATATTCCATATTTACTTATTTTGCTAACATTCTACTGCGGCTTTTCTTTTTATTACTCGTTTAGTTTTTATTCGCTTAGGAGTGAGTTTCTGTATGTAGTGTAGACAAATAGACTAAGTTATTACCGTGTTACCGAACTTAAAATGTCAATTGCAGTGACTTGACTTCCAGTGTAGAAATATTGAAATATGACATCACTGCAATATATTTTTTGTTCCAAGTTGATAATGGTTTTAAAAAAAGTTTCATGACTTAAATATTTTGTCACATTCTCAAATCATAGGTTTTGTGTAAAGATACATAAATATGCCACTCGCTCACTGTTCTTTTAAAGATAACTTAAAGAGTGTAATAGCCAGAATTTGAACATGGGACCTCTCGATTGTTACTTCGACTCATAACCACTAAGTTTCAGAACCTAAACACGCTTTGAAATAGATTCTTGCGTCTGATAGTATTTTACTTGCACTTTGCATTTGTATTCACTTTTGTGTTCTTTTATAAAACTCATGCAACGAACTGAAAAGCGCAACGAATGGTTTTAATAATTCATACTATTTTGTAAAAAAAACTCCCATAATCCCTAGAAAAGACCTTCGAAGAGATTATTTTTAATCTATTGTACGATTAATGTGTTCCTTACAGTATGAAAGGTCCCAATCCGATTAAAGAAGTGTCAAACTGTCAATACAGGAAAAAGGGTTTTTTGAAGGTTGACATAGTGTAAACATTATTGAAAAAGGTATTTACAGATATAAATAGTGTTGTGGTGTTTACGGAAAGCGAAAGTAATACTTACTATTATTTTGTATCTATTATAGATTGGTTAGGAGTTTAAACAATATTCACAGTATAATCAGAAATGTAACCAGCTCCTCCCTTTTATACGTAGATATGTTCGTGCTACTACCCTCCGAAATAGGCAGTGTTGAATTAACAAATAGTCTAATTTAGCAAAGAGTAATATGGATAAAGTTCATAAAATAAATTAGATCGATATCTTGTTTCATTAAAAAAAAAATTTACTCGTGCAAGTATCCTTAACTTAATTACATTAATAAGTGGATCTATTATCCTGTAGCTTCTAAGACTAGTAGCTGTGTAATGGCATCACTTCATAGCTCATACAATTTTAGCTTCAAAATGTCTAGAAACTTTTGGAATCCACCGTACGTCGTTGAAGAGTGCCACTATATGGGATTTGTACGTTGAAACATCCTGCCCCTTTGATATTATCAACGTAGAAATGGTTCTACCAGATCAATATAAGAGAATAGTGAGAAGAATCCTAAAATAGCTGAACATTCCATTGATATAAAAATAATGATAGTGTAAATATTAGTTTACAAAACTCTGTCTACAGTTTTACGTTCTCTAGAATTTGCTGCCTTCATTTCAGTGAAACATTTTTATGACGTTATAAAAGAATACAATGTTGTTCCAGGCTTTCATTTTAGAATTTTCTGTTACCACTTCTACGGTATATTGGACAAGATGTCAGCTTAAATCATCCTTTTTGATATAAAAATATAGTACCATGCCCAACAAATATAATACTGACTCCTGAATTTAAAAAAGAAGTCAAATTTGAGAAAAATAGTGGGAGAAGGTGAAATATACGTACGAATTATTTATAGCTACGGAATTAACAAATAATCATTAATCTCAATCGATTCGTTACAGAGGAGTGCAACCACGAACACTGTGCATCACGGTGCATCACGATATTTTTAAAACAAGAAGATACGAAAGACGTATTACTTGGAAAAGTCCGTCTTCCATAACGGAAACCACGATGACGGCATCCCCCCAAGTTCACTCTCACCCAACAGCGTCTGCTCATATCACGACCACAAGCGACATAGCTGGGACAAGCTTTTTATAAGATTATTAACATGTATTGTTTGCATGTATTATTTACCTTCAATGCAATTTGCCTGCAAAGTGCCTCTACTATATAACTTATTATTTACATTGATATACATTATTTTATCACACTTATACTACAACAGTTCGGTATAATAAAAAATATCGTGGAGAAGTAAAAGTGTATCATTAATAATATGTATAATAATATGTTTCCCCTAATGCCATCAATCAACAATATAAATAGCTTAATTTTTTTTTACATTACATTACATTAAAATTCAATATTTTAATAACATTATTTTTCCATACATCTACAGAACATAAACTTTAAAGCTCCAATTGTTCGTATAACTTAAATCATTTTCTAACAATACTCTAAATTCAAAGAACCTCATACTTATTCAAAGTACCATTTTATCGCACGTTCACCACCCAAGTTTAAGAGCACCCAATCGAGACAATTCACGGAGAACGCGAAGAATTTCCCAATATACGTGAACAATAAATTTTCCATTAGTAAAAGTCGTTCGCAGGACGGACATTAGGATGTCTGCTACGCATTTTAATAAACATCTGTCGGACTCGGCTGTCTTGCTTCATATAATTTTTTAATAAGTATTGTTCGTATAATGGGAGTATAAATGGATATTTACCGACAATATTACGACTATAGAATGTGTTCTAATAAAATTGTGCTATTTTATACAGTCTTTTCTTTGCTACACCATCTAAGTCTTCCATCCATTTAATTCCTTGCCAACTCACGTGTTTCTGTATTCCTACAGTCGCGGGTCTTTTAAGCGGGGCGTGAAAAAGCATCTGATTAGGCCGTCAAGCCGCCATTGTAACATTGTTCGTGATTGTAATGGTGACCTTCTCACCATTTTTTTTTCTTAGACTTTGCAGTCAGCTTTCTATCAAGCGAGATGAAGTCAAATTGACGTGTCCTAGATAAAAAAATAATTAATATATTATCTTTATTCCAAGAATATTCCAGACTAAAAGATTCTCAATCACTTTTATTCTCTGCGCAATCCATCAGCAAAATGTTGATTGAATGTATAATTAATTAGATGATATATGTAATTAATTACCAACAGATATGTCTAGGCAGTCTTATCTATGTAACTAAGCACATAAATCTAGTGGAACCTTAGTTAAGTTTTCCGTAATATAATATTATATATTTTCGGAAAATATGCACAGAAAGTGAAGATTATATATCGTTATATTATTTATGACATGATGACATATATTTTTCATTCGTATTCATAATAATTTCTTTTATCTACCAATTGTTAAGGTTTCAACGTATAAAGTTCGGACTTTATGAAAGTTTTGAATTTTCTGATCCGTATTGTAAAGCTTAAATTCAAGCGAAGAATCGAAGTCTACATTACTTTATCAAAATTCCATACAAACTAAGGCCAGTTCTATCCCAGGCGAATTAGAAACCAGCTACTTGATAAATTATTAAATGCCGTATTCCTAAGGGATACATAACGTTTTCACCATACTGGATAAAGTTTCGTTGCAAAATCAGTTTATAGCTTCGCTTAACACTTAAGCTTAACCGTAGCCAAATATTTATTTATGCATCCAACTACATCTAGATTACACACACCACCCATTCTCCTCCTAACTCCCCTTCCTTCCCCAAGATGGGGCAGACCTATGCTCAGTAGTGGACGTCCTATGACTATGTCCTTTTTATGTTATTAAACAATTATATGTATAATTAAGTAGTAGTAGAGGAATCTGAATAGTAGTATTTACAACTTAATTAGGAAATGCAAATGAAATGATTTTAGATTGACATGGTCATTTACAAATTCACTGTTAAATCGTACGGGATATTTACCATGTTTGATAATTTCTTCGTGTAACCGATATTTCGGCGCTGTTGCAAGCGCCATGATCACGGTGTACGTACGATCCCGTACGATTTAACAGTGAATTTGCAAATGAAATATATACAACTAGATACAAAATAATTATAACTATACTCACTATATATTTTTTATTTAATAAATTAATGCACAACGCGAACTTATTTCTGTAGGCATTCTCTATTCCAACCCATCGATATCTGCTGGAACCGTAACCCGAAAGCTGGCGGCATTACCACGCTGAATGACGACACCAATTCTTTGAGAGAAGGTAACCATATGGCACGTGTAAGGTCACGGGGAACGTCGATTAGTGGCTTCAGTATTCCAATGCATGCGCGGTCTTGTACCCCACAAACCCAGCGTTAGTAGGTAGTAATTACCCAATTAGGTAGTAAGTAAGTTTTAAAATGCTACTCCAAATGAAAAAATGCCTCAATCAGTACTGAATACAGCGTTGTTATTTAATATTTTTGAACATTGTTTGTGAATTGATGCCTTCGTGTATAATTTGAAATGGCACCTTTGTAATGTAACTAAGGCCAAAGCTATGAGAGGCGAATTTATGAGAATCATAAACATTAAGATGTTTATGATTCTCGTAAATTAATGTCACAGTTATGGAGAAAAAACAATCATAATTTGAAATTAAAATTAAATCATAATAGAGACATAACTTGATACAATTTGAAATGAGTAATATGTCTACTAGGTACGGTAGGAGTGGACAAATCTTGGCCAGGTGAATTAAATTCAGTTAGGATACTAAGACGTATGTGAACTTAGCATCTCACTTGCTGGCATCTCACCATAAAACGTGAGTTCCAGTGGCATCCCACATAGTTCTACAGTTCTGGATAGGTTTTAGCAATAGTTCCACCGATTTTGATACCGAAATCGCATTTTGAAAAAATGAGATGCTAAGATCACAAAAAAAATTTTAGCATCTCATCAAAAAACGTCACAAATAGTGACATCTCACATAGTTCTACAGTTCTCGATAGGTTTCAGCAATAGTTCCATCGATTTTGGTACCGAAATCAAATTTAAAAAAAAAGAGATTCTAAATTCACATAATTATTGTGGAATAACGGTGACCAAATTCAAGGGTGAGATGCTGATGTCAAACTAAAAGTTCTGTGCCCCATAAAGATTTTAAAACATAGATAGAGATCTATTACATGAGAAACAAAAGAGTTCCGGTCGATAGAGTGTCAGAGTAATGGGATGCTGGGGTCTATCTAGAGACTGTTAAAAAATCTTTGCTATAAAATAGTTTTGAAAAATCGTTTCATTCAAGGGTGAGATGCTGATGTCTAACTGAGAGTTCTGTGTCTCCAAAGGGTTTTAAATCATAGCTAGAGATCTCTTACATAAGAAACAAAAGAGTTCCGGTCGATAGAGTGTCAGACTAATGGGATGCTGGGGTCTATCTAGAGACTATTAAAAATCTTTGCTATAAAAATAGTTTTGAAAAATCGTTTTATTCAAGGGTGAGATGCTGATGTCTTGCTAAGAGTTCTGTGTCTCGTAAGGGTTTTAAATCATAGCTAAATATCTTTTACATAAGAAACAAAAGAGTTCCGGTTGATAGAGTGTCAGACTAATGGGATGCTGGGGTCTATCTAGAGACTATTAAAAATCTTTGCTATAAAAATAGACAATTAAAAGTCTGTACTGTAAAAACGTGGCAAAAAAGTTGATTCATTCAAGGGTGAGATGCTGATGTCTTACTGAGAGTTCTGTGTCTCCAAAGGGTTTTAAATCATAGCTAGAGATCT
Source organism: Pelosia muscerda (assembly GCA_963691645.1). Taxonomy (NCBI): domain Eukaryota; kingdom Metazoa; phylum Arthropoda; class Insecta; order Lepidoptera; family Erebidae; genus Pelosia; species Pelosia muscerda. Next base: position 17,094,973 of record OY829100.1, read on the forward strand.
ATTACATAAGAAACGAAAGAGTTCCGGTCTATAGAGTGTCAGATTAATGGGATGCTGGGTCTATCTAGAGACTATTAAAAAACTGTGCTGTAAAAACGTGGCAAAAAAGTTGATTCATTCAAGGGTGGGATGCTGATGTCTAACTGAGAGTTCTGTGTCTCGAAAGGGTTTTACATCATAGCTAGAGATCTCTTACATAGGAAACAAAAGAGTTCCGGTCGATAAAGTGTCAGACTAATGGGATGCTGGGGTCTATCTAGAGACTATTAAAAATCTGTGCTGTAAAAACGTGGCAAAAAAGTTGATTCATTCAAGGGTGAGATGCTGACATCTAACTAAGAGTTCTGCGCCCTCTGAAGGTTTTAAATCATAGCCAGAGATCTCTTACATGAGAAACAAAGGAGTTCCGGTCGAAAGAGTGTCAGACTAATGGGATGCTGGGGTCTATCTAGAGACTATTAAAAATCTGTGCTGTAAAAACGTGGCAAAAAAGTTGATTCATTCAAGGGTGAGATGCTGACATCTAACTAAGAGTTCTGCGCCCTCTGAAGGTTTTAAATCATAGCCAGAGATCTCTTACATGAGAAACAAAGGAGTTCCGGTCGAAAGAGTGTCAGACTAATGGGATGCTGGGGTCTATCTAGAGACTATTAAAAATCTGTGCTGTAAAAACGTGGCAAAAAAGTTGATTCATTCAAGGGTGAGATGCTGACATCTAACTAAGAGTTCTGCGCCCTCTGAAGGTTTTAAATCATAGCCAGAGATCTCTTACATAAGAAACAAAAGAGTTCCGGTTGATAGAGTGTCAGAATAATGGGATGCTGGAGTCTATCTAGAGACAATTAAAAGTCTGTGCTGTAAAAACGTGGCAAAAAAGTTGATTCATTCAAGGGTGAGATGCTGATGTCTTACTGAGAGTTCTGTGTCTCCAAAGGGTTTTAAATCATAGCTAGAGATCTTTTACATAAGAAACAAAAGAGTTCCGGTCGATAGAGTGTCAGACTAATGGGATGCTGGGGTCTATCTAGAGACTATTAAAAAACTGTGCTGTAAAAACGTGGCAAAAAAGTTGATTCATTCAAGGGTGAGATGCTGATGTCTAACTGAGAGTTCTGTGTCTCGAAAGTGTTTTACATCATAGCTAGAGATCTCTTACATGAGAAACAAAAGAGTTCCGGTCGATAGAGTATCAGACTAATGGGATGCTGGGGTCTATCTAGAGACAATTAAAAATCTGTGCTGTAAAAACGTGGCAAAAAAGTTGATTCATTCAAGGGTGAGATGCTGACGTCTAACTAAGAGTTCTGTACCCTCTGAAAAATTTAAATCATAGCCAGAGATCTCTTACATGAGAAACAAAAGAGTTCTGGTCGATAGAGTGTCAGACTAATGGGATGCTGGGGTCTATCTAGAGACTATTAAAAAATCTTTGCTATAAAATTGTTTTAAAAAACCGTTTCATTCAAGGGTAAGATGCTGATGTCTTGCTAAGAGTTCTGTGTCTCCAAAGGGTTTTAAATCATAGCTAGAGATCTCTTACATGAGAAACAAAAGAGTTCCGGTCGATAGAGTATCAGACTAATGGGATGCTGGGGTCTATCTAGAGACTATTAAAAATCTGTGCTGTAAAAACGTGGCAAAAAAGTTGATTCATTCAAGGGTGAGATGCTGATGTCTAACTAAGAGTTCTGTGCCCTCTGAAGGTTTTAAATCATAGCCAGAGATCTCTTTCATGAGACACAAAAGAGTTCCGGTCGATAGAGTGTCAGACTAATGGGATGCTGGGGTCTATCTAGAGACTATTAAAAATCTGTGCTGTAAAAACGTGGCAAAAAAGTTGATTCATTCAAGGGTGAGATGCTGACATCTAACTAAGAGTTCTGCGCCCTCTGAAGGTTTTAAATCATAGCCAGAGATCTCTTACATGAGAAACAAAGGAGTTCCGGTCGAAAGAGTGTCAGACTAATGGGATGCTGGGGTCTATCTAGAGACAATTAAAAATCTGTGCTGTAAAAACGTGTCTAAAAAGTTGATTCATTCAAGGGTGAGATGCTGATGTCTTACTGAGAGTTCTGTGTCTTCAAAGGGTTTTAAATCATAGCTAGAGATCTCTTACATAAGAAACAAAAGAGTTCCGGTTGATAGAGTGTCAGAATAATGGGATGCTGGAGTCTATCTAGAGACAATTAAAAGTCTGTGCTGTAAAAACGTGGCAAAAAAGTTGATTCATTCAAGGGTGAGATGCTGATGTCTTACTGAGAGTTCTGTGTCTCCAAAGGGTTTTAAATCATAGCTAGAGATCTTTTACATAAGAAACAAAAGAGTTCCGGTCGATAGAGTGTCAGATTAATGGGATGCTGGGGTCTATCTAGAGACTATTAAAAATCTGTGCTGTAAAAACGTGGCAAAAAAGTTGATTCATTCAAGGGTGAGATGCTGATGTCTAACTGAGAGTTCTGTGTCTCGAAAGTGTTCTACATCATAGCTAGAGATCTCTTACATGAGAAACAAAAGAGTTCCGGTCGATAGAGTATCAGACTAATGGGATGCTGGGGTCTATCTAGAGACAATTAAAAATCTGTGCTGTAAAAACGTGGCAAAAAAGTTGATTCATTCAAGGGTGAGATGCTGACGTCTAACTAAGAGTTCTGTACCCTCTGAAAAATTTAAATCATAGCCAGAGATCTCTTACATGAGAAACAAAAGAGTTCTGGTCGATAGAGTGTCAGACTAATAGGATGCTGGAGTCTATCTAGAGACTATTAAAAAATCTTTGCTATAAAATTGTTTTAAAAAACCGTTTCCTTCAAGGGTAAGATGCTGATGTCTTGCTAAGAGTTCTGTGTCTCCAAAGGGTTTTAAATCATAGCTAGAGATCTCTTACATGAGAAACAAAAGAGTTCCGGTCGATAGAGTATCAGACTAATGGGATGCTGGGGTCTATCTAGAGACTATTAAAAATCTGTGCTGTAAAAACGTGGCAAAAAAGTTGATTCATTCAAGGGTGAGATGCTGACGTCTAACTAAGAGTTCTGTGCCCTCTGTAGGTTTAAAATCATAGCCAGAGATCTCTTACATGAGAAACAAAGGAGTTCCGGTCGAAAGAGTGTCAGACTAATGGGATGCTGGGGTCTATCCAGAGACAATTAAAAATCTGTGCTGTAAAAACGTGGCAAAAAAGTTGATTCATTCAAGGGTGAGATGCTGATGTCTTGCTAAGAGTTCTGTATCTCGAAAGGATTTTAAATCATAGCTAGAGATCTCTTACATGAGAAACAAAAGAGTTCCGGTCGATAGAGTATCAGACTAATGGGATGCTGGGGTCTATCTAGAGACTATTAAAAATATGTGCTGTAAAAACGTGTCAAAAAAGTTGATTCATTCAAGGGTGAGATGCTGACGTCTAACTAAGAGTTCTGTGCCCTCTGAAGGTTTTAAATCATAGCCACAGATCTCTTACATGAGAAACAAAAGAGTTCCGGTCGATAGAGTGTCAGACTAATGGGATGCTGGGGTCTATCTAGAGACTATTAAAAATCTTTGCTATAAAATAGTTTTGAAAAATCGTTTTATTCAAGGGTGAGATGCTGATGTCTTGCTAAGAGTTCTGTGTCTCGAAAGGATTTTAAATCATAGCTAGAGATCTCTTACATGAGAAACAAAAGAGTTCCGGTCGATAGAGTATCAGACTAATGGGATGCTGGGGTCTATCTAGAGACTATTAAAAATATGTGCTGTAAAAACGTGTCAAAAAAGTTGATTCATTCAAGGGTGAGATGCTGACGTCTAACTAAGAGTTCTGTGCCCTCTGAAGGTTTTAAATCATAGCCAGAGATCTCTTACATGAGAAACAAAAGAGTTCCGGTCGATAGAGTGTCAGACTAATGGGATGCTGGGGTCTATCTAGAGACAATTAAAAATCTGTGCTGTAAAAACGTGGCAAAAAAGTTGATTCATTCAAGGGTGAGATGCTGATGTCTTACTGAGAGTTCTGTGTCTCCAAAGGGTTTTAAATCATAGCTAGAGATCTCTTACATAAGAAACAAAAGAGTTCCGGTCGATAGAGTGTCAGACTAATGGGATGCTGGGGTCTATCTAGAGACTATTAAAAATCTTTGCTATAAAATAGTTTTGAAAAATCGTTTTATTCAAGGGTGAGATGCTGATGTCTTGCTAAGAGTTCTGTGTCTCGAAAGGATTTTAAATCATAGCTAGAGATCGCTTACATGAGAAACAAAAGAGTTCCGGTCGATAGAGTATCAGACTACTGGGATGCTGGGGTCTATCTAGAGACTATTAAAAATATGTGCTGTAAAAACGTGTCAAAAAAGTTGATTCATTCAAGGGTGAGATGCTGATGTCTTACTGAGAGTTCTGTGCCCTCTGAAGGTTTTAAATCATAGCTAGAGATCTCTTACATGAGAAACAAAAGAGTTCCGGTCGATAGAGTGTCAGACTAATGGGATGCTGGGGTCTATCTAGAGACTATTAAAAATCTGTGCTGTAAAAACGTGGCAAAAAAGTTGATTCATTCAAGGGTGAGATGCTGACGTCTAACTAAGAGTTCTGTGCCCTCTGAAGGTTTTAAATCATAGCTAGAGATCTATTACATGAGATACAAAAGAGTTCCGGTCGACAGAGTGTCAGACTAATGGGATGCTGGGGTCTATCTAGAGACTATTAAAAATCTGTGCTGTAAAAACGTGGCAAAAAAGTTGATTCATTCAAGGGTGAGATGCTGATGTCTTACTGAGAGTTCTGTGTCTCCAAATGGTTTTAAATCATAGCTAGAGATCTCTTACATAAGAAACAAAAGAGTTCCGGTCGATAGAGTGTCAGACTAATGGGATGCTGGGGTCTATCTAGAGACTATTAAAAATCTTTGCTATAAAATAGTTTTGAAAAATCGTTTTATTCAAGGGTGAGATGCTGATGTCTTGCTAAGAGTTCTGTGTCTCGAAAGGGTTTTAAATCATAGCTAGAGATCTCTTACATGAGAAACAAAAGAGTTCCGGTCGATAGAGTATCAGACTAATGGGATGCTGGGGTCTATCTAGAGACTATTAAAAATCTGTGCTGTAAAAACGTGGCAAAAAAGTTGATTCATTCAAGGGTGAGATGCTGACGTCTTACTGAGAGTTCTGTGTCTCCAAAGGGTTTTAAATCATAGCTAGAGATCTCTTACATAAGAAACAAAAGAGTTCCGGTCGATAGAGTTTCAGACTAATGGGATGCTGGGGTCTATCTAGAGACTATTAAAAATCTGTGCTGTAAAAACGTGTCTAAAAAGTTGATTCATTCAAGGGTGAGATGCTGATGTCTTACTGAGAGTTCTGTGTCTTCAAAGGGTTTTAAATCATAGCTAGAGATCTCTTACATGAGAAACAAAAGAGTTCCGGTCGATAGAGTGTCAGACTAATGGGATGCTGGGGTCTATCTAGAGACTATTAAAAATCTTTGCTATAAAATAGTTTTGAAAAATCGTTTTATTCAAGGGTGAGATGCTGACGTCCAACTAAGAGTTCTGTGCCCTTTGAAGGTTTTAAATCATAGCCAGAGATCTCTTACATGAGAAACAAAAGAGTTCCGGTCGATAGAGTGTCAGACTAATGGGATGCTGGGGTCTATCTAGAGACAATTAAAAATCTGTGCTGTAAAAACGTGGCAAAAAAGTTGATTCATTCAAGGGTGAGATGCTGACGTCTAACTAAGAGTTCTGTGCCCTCTGAAGGTTTTAAATCATAGCTAGAGATCTATTACATGAGATACAAAAGAGTTCCGGTCGATAGAGTGTCAGACTAATGGGATGCTGGGGTCTATCTAGAGACTATTAAAAATCTGTGCTGTAAAAACGTGTCTAAAAAGTTGATTCATTCAAGGGTGAGATGCTGATGTCTTACTGAGAGTTCTGTGTCTCCAAAGGTTTTAAATCATAGCTAGAGATCACTTACATAAGAAACAAAAGAGTTCCGGTCGATAGAGTGTCAGACTAATGGGATGCTGGGGTCTATCTAGAGACTATTAAAAATCTGTGCTGTAAAAACGTGTCTAAAAAGTTGATTCATTCAAGGGTGAGATGCTGATGTCTTACTGAGAGTTCTGTGTCTCCAAAGGGTTTTAAATCATAGCTAGAGATCTCTTACATAAGAAACAAAAGAGTTCCGGTCGATAGAGTGTCAGACTAATGGGATGCTGGGGTCTATCTAGAGACTATTAAAAATCTGTGCTGTAAAAACGTGTCTAAAAAGTTGATTCATTCAAGGGTGAGATGCTGACGTCTAACTAAGAGTTCTGTGCCCTCTGAAGGTTTTAAATCATAGCCAGAGATCTCTTACATGAGAAACAAAAGAGTTCCGGTCGATAGAGTGTCAGACTAATGGGATGCTGGGGTCTATCTAGAGACTTAAAAATCTGTGCTGTAAAAACGTGGCAAAAAAGTTGATTCATTCAAGGGTGAGATGCTGACGTCTAACTAAGAGTTCTGTGCCCTCTGAAGGTTTCAAATCATAGCTAGAGATCTATTACATGAGAAACAAAAGAGTTCCGGTCGATAGAGTGTCAGACTAATGGGATGCTGGGGTCTATCTAGAGACTATTAAAAATCTGTGCTGTAAAAACGTGGCAAAAAAGTTGATTCATTCAAGGGTGAGATGCTGACGTCTAACTAAGAGTTCTGTGCCCTCTGAAGGTTTTAAAGCATAGCTAGAGATCTATTACATGAGATACAAAAGAGTTCCGGTCGATAGAGTGTCAGACTAATGGGATGCTGGGGTCTATCTAGAGACTATTAAAAATCTGTGCTGTAAAAACGTGTCTAAAAAGTTTATTCATTCAAGGGTGAGATGCTGATGTCTTACTGAGAGTTCTGTGTCTCCAAAGGGTTTTAAATCATAGCTAGAGATCTCTTACATAAGAAACAAAAGAGTTCCGGTCGATAGAGTGTCAGACTAATGGGATGCGGGGGTCTATCTAGAGACTATTAAAAATCTGTGCTGTAAAAACGTGTCTAAAAAGTTGATTCATTCAAGGGTGAGATGCTGACGTCTAACTAAGAGTTCTGTGCCCTCTGAAGGTTTTAAATCATAGCCAGAGATCTCTTACATGAGAAACAAAAGAGTTCCGGTCGATAGAGTGTCAGAATAATGGGATGCTGGGGTCTATCTAGAGACTATTAAAAATCTGTGCTGTAAAAACGTGGCAAAAAAGTTGATTCGTTCAAGGGTGAGATGCTGACGTCTAACTAAGAGTTCTGTGCCCTCTGAAGGTTTTAAATCTTAGCCAGAGATCTCTTACATGAGATACAAAAGAGTTCCGGTCGATAGAGTGTCAGACTAATGGGATGCTGGGGTCTATCTAGAGACTATTAAAAATCTGTGCTGTAAAAACGTGTCTAAAAAGTTGATTCATTCAAGGGTGAGATGCTGATGTCTTACTGAGAGTTCTGTGTCTCGAAAGGATTTTCAATCATAGCCAGAGATCTCTTACATAATAAACAAAAGAGTTCCGGTCGATAGAGTGTCAGACTAATGGGATGCTGGAGTCTATCTAGAGACTATTAAACAATCTTTGCTATAAAATAATTGTCTAATTGTCTCTAGATAGACTCCAGCATCCCATTAGTCTGACACTCTATCCACCCGAACTCTTTTGTTTCTTATGTAAGAGATCTTTAGCTATGATTTAAACACTTACAAGACACAGAACTCTTAGCAAAACATCAGCATCTCACCCTTGAATAAAAGGATTTTTCAAAACTATTTTACAGCAAAGATTTTTTAATAGTCTCTGGATAGACTCCAGCATCCCATTAGTCTGACACTCTATCGACCGGAACTCTTTTGTTTCTCATGTAAGAGATCTCTAGCTATGATTTAAAACTCTTTGGAGACACAGAACTCTCAGTAAGACATCAGCATCTCACCCTTGAATGAATCAACTTTTTAGACACGTTTTTACTGCACAGATTTTTAATAGTCTCTAGATAGACCCCAGCATCCCATTAGTCTGACACTCTATCGACCGGAACTCTTTTGTATCTCATGTAAGAGATCTCTGGCTATGATTTAAAACCTTCAGAGGGCACAGAACTCTTAGTTAGACGTCAGCATCTCACCCTTGAATGAATCAACTTTTTAGACACGTTTTTACAGCACAGATTTTTAATAGTCTCTAGATAGACCCCAGCATCCCATTAATCTGACACTCTATCGACCTGAACTCTTTTGTTTCTTATGTAAGAGATCTCTAGCTATGATTTAAAATCCTTTGGAGACACAGAACTCTCAGTTAGACATCAGCATCTCACCCTTGAATGAATCAACTTTTTAGACACGTTTTTACAGCACAGATTTTTAATTGTCTCTAGATAGACTCCAGCATCCCATTAGTCTGACACTCTATCGACCGGAACTCTTTTGTTTCACATGTAAGAGATCTCTAGCTATGATTTAAAACCCTTTGGAGACACAGAACTCTCAGTAAGACATCAGCATCTCACCCTTGAATGAATCAACTTTTTAGACACGTTTTTACAGCACAGATTTTTAATAGTCTCTAGATAGACCCCAGCATCCCATTAGTCTGACACTCTATCGACCGGAACTCTTTTGTTTCTCATGTAAGAGATCTCTGGCTATGATTTAAAACCTTCAGAGGGCACAGAACTCTTAGTAAGACGTCAGCATCTCACCCTTGAATGAATCAACTTTTTAGACACGTTTTTACAGCACAGATTTTTAATTGTCTCTAGATAGACTCCAGCATCCCATTAGTCTGACACTCTATCGACCGGAACTCTTTTGTATCTCATGTAAGAGATCTCTGGCTATGATTTAAAACCTTCAGAGGGCATAGAACTCTTAGTTAGACGTCAGCATCTCACCCTTGAATGAATCAACTTTTTAGACACGTTTTTACAGCACAGATTTTTAATAGTCTCTAGATAGACCCCAGCATCCCATTAATCTGACACTCTATCGACCTGAACTCTTTTGTTTCTTATGTAAGAGATCTCTAGCTATGATTTAAAATCCTTTGGAGACACAGAACTCTCAGTAAGACATCAGCATCTCACCCTTGAATGAATCAACTTTTTTGCCACGTTTTTACAGTACAGATTTTTGATTGTCTCTAGATAGACCCCAGCATCCCATTAATCTGACACTCTATCGACCTGAACTCTTTTGTTTCTTATGAAAGAGATCTCTAGCTATGATTTAAAATCCTTTGGAGACACAGAACTCTCAGTAAGACATCAGCATCTCACCCTTGAATGAATCAACTTTTTTGCCACGTTTTTACAGCACAGATTTTTAATTGTCTCTAGATAGACCCCAGCATCCCATTAGTCTGACACTCTTTCGACCGGAACTCCTTTGTTTCTCATGTGAGAGATCTCTGGCTATGATTTAAAACCTTCAGAGGGCACAGAACTCTTAGTTAGACGTCAGCATCTCACCCTTGAATGAATCAACTTTTTTGCCACGTTTTTACAGCACAGATTTTTAATTGTCTCTAGATAGACCCCAGCATCCCATTAGTCTGACACTCTTCCGCCCAAACCTATCTTTTGTTTCTCATGTAAGAGATCTCTGGCTATGATTTAAAACCTTCAGAGGGCGCAGAACTCTTAGTTAGATGTCAGCATCTCACCCTTGAATGAATCAACTTTTTTGCCACGTTTTTACAGCACAGATTTTTAATAGTCTCTAGATAGACCCCAGCATCCCATTAGTCTGACACTCTATCGACCGGAACTCTTTTGTTTCTCATGTAAGAGATCTCTAGCTACGATTTAAAACGCTTTGGAGACACAGAACTCTCAGTTAGACATCAGCATCTCACCCTTGAATGAATCAACTTTTTAGACACGTTTTTACAGCACAGATTTTTAATAGTCTCTAGATAGACCCCAGCATTCCATTAGTCTGACACTCTATCGACCGGAACTCTTTTGTTTCTTATGTAAGAGATCTCTAGCTATGATTTAAAACCCTTTGGAGACACAGAACTCTCAGTAAGACATCAGCATCTCACCCTTGAATGAATCAACTTTTTTGCCACGTTTTTACAGCACAGATTTTTAATTGTCTCTAGATAGACCCCAGCATCCCATTAGTCTGACACTCTATCGACCGGAACTCTTTTGTTTCTTATGTAAGAGATCTCTAGCTATGATTTAAAATCCTTACCAGACACAGAACTCTCAGTTAGACATCAGCATCTCACCCTTGAATGAAACGATTTTTCAAAACTATTTTATAGCAAAGATTTTTTAACAGTCTCTAGATAGACCCCAGCATCCCATTACTCTGACACTCTATCGACCGGAACTCTTTTGTTTCTCATGTAAGAGATCTCTATCTATGATTTAAAATCTTTATGGGGCACAGAACTCTTAGTTTGACATCAGCATCTCACCCTTGAATTTGGTCACCGTTATTCCACAATAATTATGTGAATTTAGAATCTCATTTTTTGAAAATTTGATTTCGGTACCAAAATCGATGGAACTATTGCTGAAACCTATCGAGAACTGTAGAACTATGTGAGATGTCATTATTTGTGACGTTTTTTGATGAGATGCTAAAATTTTTTTGTGAACTTAGCATCTCATTTTTTCAAAATGCGATTTCGGTATCAAAATCGGTGGAACTATTGCTAAAACCTATCCAGAACTGTAGAACTATGTGGGATGCCACTGGAACTCGCGTTTTTTTGTGAGATGCCAGCAAGTGAGATGCTAAGTTCACATACGTGATACTAAGTACAGTGGGCTCCAGAAATATCTGGACACGTTAAGGTTAATAATCCTATGAAAAAGTAAATCTATTCCATTTATTACTATTAACGTGTGTCCGTATTAACTTTGCGTATTAACCTAAGAGATAATGTGTGAGAATTTTAGTTTCAAATTATGCAGGAACTTTTGGAGCTCATTGTACAAGCTTGGGATGTAACGAGGTTTAGCGCCCTCATAGAGAAGACACGTTGTTTTGTATATTCTGTGAATATGTGTAGTGGGGGGTGACATTGATCGATTGATTTCACGTTCATTAATATTATGCAATAATTATGTACCACCCGTACGCCGTATGGTTCCCGGCAAAGTAGAATTTGGTCCACCCTGTCTCTTCCCATGCGATGTCGTACAAGGCGACTAAGAGATAGAGCTGTTTAACATCATACGGATATATGTAATATAGCCCAGACTCAGCCTCAGATGCATGACACAAGTCAGCAATCGTGCCCGGATCCGACAATAGGCTCACCCCTAAGTACGTAGGGTACCGAATACAATAGTTGGTGAAATGTGAGTGTTAATGGTGTCTAAGCTAATCAGTTGAGAACCCGGACGGTCATTTCATTCAGTGAACTTTGAGGCAATATCGGGCAGTTCAATTTCTTTTGGGAGATTGCTTCATTTTCCTTTTAAAATTTATGTTTCGGAGAGGGTTTGAAATAGATTAGAACATAATCGTCGGATGACATTAGAATGTTAAAAGTGAACCGAATTATCACAGATGGATTCTTTCATTCGTGAGTTCAATCGATAATTTTCACGTTAAACAGTCTCAGTATGACATACATCTACAAAATCGGGATATCTACAACCAAAGTAATCACCCAAAAAAGGTATCCCGTAATCAAAACATATGATGTCGACATTTCTCATCACCATGCTAGCTTTGCAGGTGACTGAATTGAACAATAAGTAAGCCTGGTATCAGTTTAAAGTTATTCAGTACTTAATATGAGCTAATTACAATTGTAAATCGCTTACATCGGCTCTTTATCATCAATTTAAGTAGTACTGCTCTATATATCACTCTGTGGTGTCACCAACTATTATTAACCGCAAAATTGTTGCGGTTAATACTACAGAAATAATTAATATCGTCGCTACAAATTCTTCTCCCTAATTTGATATTATATTTAAAGCATTTCATTCCCAAAATGTTGCGGTTTTATTCATGTGTTTAATTACAAATAATTTTATAAATAAATGCTCAATTTATTCATTGTAAAACGACAGCTTTATATGCATTTCAGACTAAGTAATTCGAATTTATAATAGAAAGTGGTTTATATGACCCAGGTGATCATAGTGGAATAATCCTATTTATCAACGGATACTTTTTGCAAAAAGGACATTTCCACTTATTGTATGTATGTTGATTTTTTAGTCCAAAAAAGTAGTGGAATGAAAATGGAAGCAAATTTAATGTAGACAGCATAATGAACTTTATGTCAATGGCATAATGTATAAAATAAATGTTAGTCAAAATGGGTTGCGCGTTTTCAGCGGAATCCTTACGCATTCTCGAGAATTCCCCTAGTTAGACTCATGTTGCAATTGAAATAAGAATCAATATGTTTTGTAAGGTTTAGTACTAACATAAACTTACTCACCCATGGTTTGCTAGTCCCTTCCACATTAGTGAGTTAAATATTAAAAAATGCTAGTAATTTTTGACAATGCAAGATTAATTAAGTTTTAAAACAGTGTTAGCAGTTAACTCTAAGTCAATGTGGTTAGACCAGGAACTTGTGAGCTTCAATAAATTAGAATCATACAAGTAGAACCAAAAATATTAAAAAATGTCACTTCTAACGTGACCACATCGAAACCCGGGTATTAATGTGATGTCCTTGTACTTTATTTTACATACTCGCCGTTTAATTTTACGGTTTAGTTAATTTCACGTATAAATAACTTGTTTGAACTGAACCAACACTCGTAACCTTTCAGCAAGTAAATTTAACCTTTGCAAATATCCCTTGTAAAATGTCGATGCCAACCCATATAATTAGATAATATCGCCAGTTTACTAATTCGGATGAACAAGGTATGATGCCCTGCAATATAAAGTGAGGATCCTCCGACCAGGGAAGGTATTTTTTTTTCTCGCAGCCCAACGGTCCACATTGCGATGCTGTATATAAATGTGTACCAGCTCGTTAACTTCACTTACATGATACAGGATTGAGAGTGACATATTAATATTACAGTAATTCGGTATGATGTCGCTAGGTGGTACTTTTTACCGTGCGGCAAAGTCGGTGGAGGTGAATACATCGAACTCGAATCGACTAAAACTCACACCGTCTACGGGTCTTTGATTGCCGGAGGTAAGATTATACAAGACATATCTCTCGCACCCCGGCAGACCCGTGGATATCTCTTTGAGATGACCCCGTTCCCTGAATGTGGTAACTATAGTGTTTCTATCCAGCCCCCGGATATGAGGAGACGTACTCGCTAGAAGGTACTGGGTATTAGTGGTATTGCCACACTAGTCAAATTATGCAGTGATTTCACGCTGTAGACACTGTCGATGAAGACGAGAAGGTGCAAGATGGGTGGGTTTCAAAGTAATCTCCCGTCTCTTAGCTGTTATGCTACCGCCTTGAATTTTCGTCGAAATTACTTCTTTAAAAGACGTGACTGGCACTGACCTTCATCGTACCATCAGATAAAACAAAATACACAAGAAATAGTAAACAATTTGCCCAAAACGTCAATATCTCAACACCCCAGAATTAGTAAAACGCCGGAAATGCATTTCTCAATGTCGAATAGCGGCACAATGTGAATGTGAGTCCATTTACCGATTGAAATGGCCACGTTTCACCTACGTAACAACGACGAAATAGAACAGTACAGAAATATACAGTATGCCAATAATGTTTTAGTGTAGATTTTATTAATTTTAGTAAGATCTGAAGTAAATGTATCATCGTAAGGTATAACATAGATACATGTCTAAGAACCCCTAAAGTGAGACTATTACCACGGAGAATACTAAAAATTTTTGTGAAACGGAGAAGGTTTCGGGCGTGAAAACTTCAGAAACAATTCCAGTGGGATACTCACTAAGTCGATGATAATGATATATCTTAATCTTAGTAGGTACTTAGAGATGGTAAAAAATGTGCATGGACACCAGCTATTACTGCGTTCAGGGCTGAATGTGAGAGCAGCTGGAGTACCATTTTTGAATAGATAAAGAATGTGTGTCATGCCATAACTAAATGATTAACAATATAATGTATAGTATAAAATACATTTTCAAACTGATTTAATTATTACTCGTAAATTATTAAATCATAAATATTTTAGGACAATCTACACAACGCCATCTAGACCTTAAGCTTGGCTTGTCTAACTTATATGCAGATATAGGTATATACTTATTTACTTTTTAATACATATATATATTATACAGGGAAATATCTAAACAGAGTTGAAATATAATAGAAATATTCGTGTTCAAAAATATTTACAATGACCGGGAAATGAACTCACGCCTCCTGCGTAGCACTCGCGTTCACTACCGTACGTCACGGAGGCCGTATTAGCTCGTAGATAATAATATTTTCATATCGATTGCAAACTATTAAAAATCTAAATTTGGTTTATCACACCATAAGTTTTTTAGAAGTTTTGGACAGCTATATAAAGTTGAGTTACTGAAACTCAACACAATTTTGAAAATTCATCAAAACTTTTTGGCAAATGTAGTACACGTGAACCACTTTCTGGACTTTGGCCAGCGAGGTAAATTGGTTCTACTATATTAAACACTTTAGAGCCTGCACAACTTCATAATGAAAACATAATTAAATTGCTTTAAATTCAATTTATGTACTACAAACTTTCATCACATATCTTAATTAAAATAGTACACGATCAAAACTTATTTCAATATACGTATGAACAGAGGGCTTCAAAAGCGCCTTGACACCTTAAGATCCATAATCCTTTGACAGGTCTAATTCAATCACTAGTAACAAAGATAGCGTCAATATACTAAACATGACCTATGTCTTGTTTTTTAATAAGAAAACTAGATGTTGCTCGCGGCAATATAACCTTTTCCATGGTGAAAGAAATTTTTGAAATTGCACATTGGGTTTTGACTTTATTCATAACAAACATATATACACACACACATACACAAATATATAAACTTTTTTTCTTCAAAATATGATTTAGAAGTTTTTTAATGAATAGAGCAGAATATTCTTTCAGACAATGCAATTCGTTATGTTGGTAATATTATTTTACTTAATAAATATTATGTTAGCATGTCATTTTACATGATCCTAATTGAAAGAACCATGAGTTGCACATTTCATTCAACATGATAATGTATGAATACATAATGATGGTGCATTTAAATTGAAACATCATTATTCCAGATATTTGTTGTTTAAATACCAAATTCAACAGTTGAATTCACCGGCCTGTTATTTGCCCCACTCTTACGCCGCTGGCGATTCGCTTTAATTGCGCATCTCCGCTCTACTTAATGAATCTCTTAATTGAAATCGTTTTCAGTAAAGTATTGCAAAAATATTTTAATATTGAATTTAAAATGTTTCAAGGTAGGGAGGATTTAAAAATTGCTTAATGTATGGTTTTGACCTTCGTTTTTGTCTTTTTGTTGCTTCATTTTGTAAGAGGTTATTTTACAAAGAAAATTCATGCTCATAGGGTTATTTTATGTGATATTAGAAATTAAGCGACGAATGTTTATAGGATCTCCTCTTAAATTAATAAATCTCTTAATTGAAATCGGTACAGTAAAGTTTTGTTAAAAAAAAAAACATCAATTAGCAAAGGGTCCCTCTGTCAATTGTGTTTCCTGAGCTTCATTGGTATGTGGAATAATTGTAGTACTATAGTCCTAAGTTATGGTTTAATAGATGTTTTCTTGATGATTTAGATCAGGAAAAAGTGATTGTTTCAACGGGATATTAATCAGAAATATATCTCTGACAGGGAGAACGCCACAAAGCCACATCTGAAGCATTTCAAATTCTCCAACACAACCATTTACCGACAATTAACAGTTAGCATACATACTAATTGCTTAAGAAAATGTTCATCACATTGTTTGGGGTCTTTCAATAAAGAACATTATTCAATATTGATCTTCAGTGCACTTGTTTCCTTCATCCTACAGTCCTGTATCCTTTGAGCGGGGCGTGAAAAAGCACCTGATGTGGTCATTGTAACACAACCCTCTTTCCTGAGACTTTGCCTACAGCTTACCATCAGGTGAGGTGAAGTCAAATTGACGTATCCTAGATAAAAAAGATGTGCTAAGTTTGGTAAAAATCAGTTAGAAGTGCGACCTGTCCTTTGTCTATAGATACTCCCAAAGCAAGAAAGTTAAATTGCCTTAATTTCTCGGAACGGAGACGGTCTCACCTAAAAGTATGGCACAGGATGTTTCGAAGTCTACTGTTCTAAGAACTCTAGCAGTTCTGAAAATTACTTTCTGGAAACATATTGAACCACTTTTACTGTTCTATTTTTATGAAATTACTATGGTTAATTCCGTGAAGCATGAACGATACATGTGAACATGAATTTAGCCAAATCAAAGTGAAGAAGAATATTATATATTTGGAAACGAAACAACGACAGTAATTGAAATAGTAGAAACCTATAAACTCATTTCTTTGTAAAGAAAAAGTTGACTTCACAACACACACAGTAAGAACTTTTCACATATTTTCTTTTGCAATATTTACTCTCCAAAGCAAAAACCGTCTAAATGTTCCAGCACAATAAAACTTCTTTATCCTAAGCGGCGACATTTACGCGTCTTGGCTTTTAGTATTTTTGGTCGGAAATCCGTTACTTAGATAGTCGGCCTCTTATGTTCGAGTACATTCTCGTAAATGCCATGATGTTTAACATTATAGGTTAGTTATATGTTGTCCTTTGTTGTTATAACTGTAATGATTGTACGATACTGTTATAGTGAAATGCTCTAGATGAGGCCCGGTAGATCAATGGCAAGAGTATTTCCCGTATCAGGGACTAATCGCGGGTTCGTGTCCTAGTCTAGGCATTTACTTTTTCCAATATGAATTGACTTAATCTCGTGGAGGATGACATGCGTGCCAACGGGCTCACCGCCATGGATGCGCAAGACCTTGCGAAGTGGAAGAGAAAAAGCCGGAAAGCAGACCCCGGACTTCGAGGTGAAATCCTCGGATGCGACCGGGACTAACGCTGGGATGATGATGAATATAAATTGATCCAAATATATCACTTTGAAAATAAATACATAATAAATTGATGAAACCTTATAATTTATAAGAAGTTGCTAAAATTTAGGAGGTTATCATAATAAATATTATGCATCTACACCTCTATACAAATATAATATAAATAATTCATAAACGTGATACAAGATACCAGAAATAGAAACACAATTTCCACCATGACACTAATATGAATCCGTCATTTGGAATAACTGCATCAACACTCAGATGATAGATTTCTGCGAACTTTGTCTATTTAGGTCACCACAGAGACTTGTGAGTGAGATGTGAAAGTTTTGATTTAAACTTATACTCGTAGTTTGTTATTATTGTAGATCATTTTCTGCTTGTATCTTTATCAGCTCAATACTTATCCTCCGTCCTCAATACTTATTCACGATGGCGATTACACAGGGGTCTGATTATCTCATGACGAAAAGTAAAATGATGGTCATAGCGTTGGTACCGACGACCCACAAGCGTGTGCGCAATTTGCGCCGCAAAAATGTAATTTTTCCTAAATTGGGTAGAATAAGTGTCATACAATTTTATAGTTTAAACAACACAATATTATGTTCTTTAAACGTTAAAACTATAAAATTTTACAACTACTATTCAGAGAAACTTCGAAATAATACCCATTCTTTTCTTCATAGGCCACTTTGTTATTCAAGATTATGAAAGATGTCAAGAGCTCTATCCTAACACTAGGCGTTCAAATGGCTAAAAGGTTGGATTTATTATGATCCTTGAATTGCTGAGTAGAATATAGAGAGTATCACGTCAACCGAAGAAACAATATTAGTCATGAGTGTTTTATTTTCTTCCGTTTAAAGGAGTAATTTTCCTTTTATACCCGACTACAGCCAAGCCCAATGAGGGTTACAATTTTGATTGGCTATGTTTGTATTTAAGTTCACCTGTTTATTCATAGCTTCTATACTTTTATTTTATATAGGACACCTCAATTTTTCTTCACCTTGCCTAATAGTAAGCTGTAGGCAAAGTCTTAGGAAAAAGGGTCACCATTACACAAATGTACAATGTTATAATGGTGTCGTTCAACTTGACGACCTTATCAGATACCTTTTGCAGATGCCACGCCTGCTTAAAGTACCCGGAACTCAAGGAAGAACGAAACACGTAAGCTACTGAAATTGAACTGAAATAAGGTATCGTTTCTTTTTCTTATAACTGTAGGCAATACAAACCAAACGTCCTCTTGTCTAGACCATCTGTGACCAAACTCCTTATTTTACTAACAATGAAATATCTGTTTACATATTACGTACAAGTGAAGGGTGGTTTACCACAGCTGTGTCTCCAATCGTCAGTAAGATGACTGTTATTTACATTAAGATACCCTCATCTCATTTGAATATGATTCCTCGAATCTTTTTTACCAAGTTCGTGAATCCTATTGCAATAAGGATAATGAAAAGTTAAGCCGCACGTCGAAAATGGCGAATTCTTCTTAGTACTGGCGAGTTGAGTTTAATTTAAGTGGTACAAAATTCTGTAAATCATCAGGATTTCAGGTTTTACCATGGCACACACCAATAACTTTTCGATGCCTTTCGAAGTTACGTGTGTATTTATCGCAGGTTTTTAATTGCCCGGTTAATGGTAATAGGCTCGCCACTTATTACATTGGGACCTAAACATAAACTGGCGAAATGTGGGTGCTATGTGGGCCTACCCCTTTGGGGATATATGCGTGAATTTATAAAAAAAATGAAATGTCAAGAAAATTCTCAAGCTCACATATATATATTGTCTGTTCCACTTGGACACACTGGGATAGTTCGACTTAAACTGCTATTTTTGTAAGGTACTCTATAGATAAGTGGTTCTAAACCGGATGGAAAGTTCAATTTCATTCGCGATGCACAAAGTTAGAAAAAAACGATTCAAGCCGGATTTGGCTCAGCTGCGATTGAAATGGAGTGTCTATTTTATCTGCATAGTGAAAATTAACAATTAGTTTATTGGATTTTACGCTTTGATTCAAGTTCAAGTTAAGTCATTCAAGTTATTCCAGATGATACTGAAATTCTAGTTCAAATAGGTGGATCTACATAAAATTTTAATAGTCCATGCATTAAGTTCAATGAGGAAACATTTTCGATCGAAATTATATTCTGAAGACGAAAGATGTCTTATAATAAAGATATAGATATAATTACACTAAGTGATGTTTATAAATAGGTACTTCTCAGAAATAAATTTTAAAAATTTAAATTTACGTCTAACAAATTTTTAGACTGCAGAAATTATACTACTATTTAACTTTTGAAGTATGTTTAAAATCTTTACAGAAATTTAAGTTAATTTTCAAGATTTAGAGTGCTGAATTCACCGTTTGCTACATTGGAGTGTGGCCTCATTTTATACATTCTAGGATTGAAAAAAAAAACAAGAGCAAGATTTTTACTGATGGAACGCTAACATTAATGTTCAGAGATAACGAGTGCGTATCTTGTCTTGTTAGCCTATAACCTTGTTGTACATGTTTGATGATGAGAAAAACCAAGGAACCTTAAGTTATAAATGTCATTTATTTTTCCTCACAATGTATTAAGACCTGAGTTGTAACTCGTGTATTTATCTTTAAATTGGTACTTTGTATTGTGTATCATTTTAGGATACGTATTTGATGTTTTGGATATTCTTTTCACATTTATGAGGAATCAATTAAATAACCTACGGAAAAAAAATCACTGCTGGATACATGCTTCTCCCTAGATGGAACTACCTTTATGAAGTCGTCAATCTACCTGCCTACTCCACGCTATTCTAGGAGTAACAAACCATACTGCAAACAGCTGTAAGAAACCAATTGCCATTTCAGCTTGCTTATTTTTCAAGTTGTAGATAACTTTAGATCTTTGCCGGAACTTTGGTTCTCTCGTTGTGAATTCTATACTTTCAAAGAGATTTCAAGCATAGCTCGCTCCATAGACGTCTTAAGAACTTACTGTATACACTACTAACTGACCTTCTCCATAACTGTCAATGTAAGCCTTTGAGAATGCCGCAAGGCAAAACCGGTTAGGTGAATATTAAAGAGAAGTAGTGTGTTATTAATAAGGTCAAGTCGTTTATGCCTAATTTCTCTCTCAGTACATTTATGTATTACTTTTGTTTCATTGTAAGATCACAGCAAGTGGCACTTTCGTAAGTCAAGATCAATGCTTCTTCATTTACATTTGACAGCTGGATTCACAAGGTAATATGTAAAGCGAATGAGACAAGAGTCTATTAATAAACACTCAAGGCTAACAATTAATAATAAAATAAAATAAATTGTATCTTCAATGTATATATCAGCAAGATGTTACAGTTAGTTTACTTATAAAGAAAAAGACACGAACAGTCATTAAAGAAGAAAAGAATTCATTTATGCATGCACCTTCATATAAAAAGTATACTTAATAAATATAAACCTTTAATTACATGCATGGACAAAATCTTTGTGGGTTAATTGAATTTTTGATAGAGTAAATTTCTTATGGTCATAAACATTTATATTACTAGGGTAAATAGACCCGCATACTACTTCAATACCGTGTTAACGAATTTAAAATGTCTGTTTTAGTTCTTTATAACTTTTAGTGTAGTAAAATTTACGTCACTTTATTTATTTCTGTCGAAGTTGATAATGGCTTATAAAAACGTTTCACGGTTCATATATTCTGTCACTTTCTCAGACCTAATTATTGTGGAAAAATCGTATGTCACTCGCACACTTTGGTCCTTTATGGATAACCTTATAGTTACGTTCTTGTCAACTTTGTTCAAATTGCGCTGCGACAAAAATGAAGATGATGTCACATGCCTCGTAATTAAATACCATTAATATGCGGTTGAGATACAATAAGGTTTTACCCGAATAATTTAAATTAATTGAATCATTGACATGAAAGAAGTAGACAGTAACAAAAAATCCCTGACCCGTTTCCTAAGTCGGTTGGGGTCGGCCTTCTAGTTCAAGCTTTGGCTGAATTTCTATATTTTCCGTAATGCTACTCCCATCTGACCTCCACAACCAATTGGTAATATCAAAGTTCTGTAGTTAAACCAGTCGGAGTTTTTAAGACTCCGATTGTCCGTAACGACTGCTATAGATGTTCGAATGGGAACCGAAACCAGCAGCTCTGCTCTGCATATAACCATTACTTATGTATACAAATATTTCTACTGAGAGAGAATTGAACCCGCGTCTTCTGCATAGCGACGACTTATTGAGAATTGTACTATAGGAAGAATTATTCTTTCTCTACCTTAACTCTGCAAACAGAAATGAGGACAAAATCTCATTCAGCCAGACCGCCGTTCTACAATGCCACAATGTCAATAGTTTGGTAGTCAGCCATGTTGCATTTCTATGCACTAGATCGGATACAAGAATTGAACACGCTCTGGGAAATGTTCTTGGGTTGAACCGAATGGAAACATAATTCAAATTGTAGATTATAATAGACATCGCATTTACAGATTTGATAAACGTAATTTATGTGATTGAAAAAAAACTTATTGACCTGCTTATATTTTAATTATGAACTTCAACGAACGGTATTAGTTAATAGTATTTTAGCAATATTGCAGTTTTAATAAACAAAGGTAAATAATTAAAGAGAAAAGAAAAAAATAATTTCATTTACACAACAACAACTTAATATCAAGTACATTTGCACACTGAAATAGTTGAATGCTGTATACCTGGAACTGTCAACTTATAAGTATTGTGAAACCATATTTCTCGCAAACAAAGATATATTTCATCTTATTTCATCTTCAGTTTAAGTTCATCTTATTGTAAAGCTCCGCAAGCCAGAATAGGTTGACGGCTAGGTTAAAAGATGTTGTTCGGATACAACATCTTTTACGCCATTCAATGTAAACTCGTTAAATTTGTTTAGTATTGTACTTATGTATGAATACAAATTCAAAGAGCATGGTTAGGTTAGTTATTGACGTTTTGTAAGTGCCGTTTAATAGTCTATACAGAATTAATGATTTTTGAACTTTAATTTTTTTTGAAGGATATGGGGTTCTTCAAGAGGAATCATTAGAAGGTTTCTTCAGGGTCGCCATCACGAGTGTAACGGCCCAGGTACTAGGTAAAATATATCGCTATTACTAAAATCGAGGCTTTAAAATAACATTTTATAACATACAAAAAGGCAACTTTGGTAAAAGACAAGCACATGGCTCGGATAGAAAGTGGCTACTATGACAGTATGACAGCAGGACGACTGTAATATCCCTGGTATTGCATAGGTCCATAATCATTTATGGATCTAACCCTGTAGGAATCTTCTAATGCTGTTCTTGAAGAACCCCATGTTGTAGTCGCTTGGAAATATCCTCAAAGTTCCATTAGCTTATTGAAAATGAATTTAAGTTTTAGGAATAAACTTGGAATTTGTGATGAAAAATTAAGCTCGCTGTACTGACAACAAAGCTGGAAATGTTAAAACTGCAATGCTCGCTTGTTAAGCCAGTGAACGTGAAATCTGTAGAAAACACACAGTTGAAAACTCTGCACGATAAAACATGAAGATAAGAATTCATGATACTGAACTTTTAATAGTTTAATAGGCAACAGTTAATGATTCACAAAGTTCCAGGGACAGCACGTGTAACGGCTGCCATTATGCTTTGGACAATGATGTGCGAGGCGCAGTCAATTTGACGAAAAGAAAAAAACTAATACGTATTTTTAACTGACTTTAAAAAGGAACGAAAGGACTTCTAAGTTCGTATGTATCTATTTCATGTGTAGGTATGCGTATGCCCGCTGATGATTTGCCTCGTATGTGAACAGATTTCGAAAATTCTTTATGCCCTGTAAATTTTAGTGTCATTTTTTATTTTTGAATTAATTTTTAATTTTGTTTCATTTTATATTTTAGTGTTATTAGTGGTATTTGAGTTTTAACTACAGAGTGCAACAGAGAACTTAATTTTTTCTTAAGTTGTAGGTACCTATTTTTCACTTCAAAATGCTGCATGCCAAGATTCTGAACAAAATATAAAGCGAATAATAATATTTTTTACTTTGTCTTCGTTTAAAGTATAGGAAAACTCGTGCATCATTGTTAGACACGCTTGTCTTCGGTTGTACTATGAACAATTTATTGCTTATTACTCTGTGGTGTCAAGTAAACTTTCTAGAATTTTCTAGTTGACATTTTTGCATTAAAGCCCTGGGAAAAAGTGAGTGGTTTATGTTATGTTATTTCGTTTTATTTAAGTTTGATAAACGAAAGTTGAGAAGTATTTGCTTGCTGGCTAGTTTTACAATAAATGTTTTAAACGAGTGTTTTAAAGTAGAATAGTTGAAAAATGATTCAGAATGTAATGGAATAAACCTTAAAAAATGTTAGCCATGGAAAAAATATATTAGTCTAATATTTTAAAAGTTTACAAGGGTTTAGATACTCGTACCTTTGTCAATTTTTAAATTAGCTTGCATCTCAGACGCATCATTCCGAAGTTTTCACCTCAGAGTTTTTCCGTGAAGCTAATCTCATTTTACCTTCACAACACAGTAGTGAAGCATTGTAGTAACATCCGTTGTGACGACTTTTTAAGGCTCCCAACTACACGTAATGACTGCTATAGCTTTTAATTTGGCTATCGAGACGCCTCGAAAGAGTTAGCTTAATAATACGTCAAAATTTGATGACATT
Source organism: Pelosia muscerda (assembly GCA_963691645.1). NCBI lineage: Eukaryota > Metazoa > Arthropoda > Insecta > Lepidoptera > Erebidae > Pelosia > Pelosia muscerda. The sequence continues at coordinate 17,118,735 of OY829100.1, forward strand.
CAAATTTATCCTAGTTCTTACCCTTAATTCCAGAACTCATTTTAAATAAAACTTAACTGAACCTGATTACGGGTTTAATGACAGACAAAGCCTTATAAGGTAGATACCATACGAATTGCTAACGTTTTTGCCCACGCCGGAAGGAGAGAGACGGGAATGAAGGTTGATTAAATTCTCAAAAGCGCTTTACTGCAGAAACTATTCCACGAGCTTATAAATCACCTTCTCACATATAGCGAAATTCATTGGGTTTAAATGAAGTTTTCGTATACCTCCCAGAGGGTCGTGACCGAGGATATCCTGTCATAGACTCCTCATTTATTTTATCACGTTGTAGCATCATATTTCACAGTGAGTGTGACGTAAATTCTAATAGAAAAAGACTATATTAAAAACTATTGTAATTTTTGGTTTGTTAGCCAACCAAATTAGACATACCTAATATGGCATTTAATTGAGGGACATGCAACAATGCACAAGACATAAACTACTCCTCATAAACCACCCAAACGAGCACACCCAGAAACTGCTTCAGCGTGACACACCTGCATTTTTAAACCGGGCATATATTTTACAGTGGGACAAGAAATTTAATACTCTAGCTAAACATTGACAATGGGTTGATGGGCATTAGAAAGAAGGTTTCTACAGTGTAGGCAGCACGTGTGTGACGCCTCTGGTGTTGCAAACGTCCATAGGCCACGGTGACCGCTTCCCATCAGGTGGGCCGTGTGCGTGTCTGCCACCTAAGTGGTATAAAAAAGAGAAATCCAGTTATGATAATTCCCTCGCAAGCATTGTGATCTTAGTGATGGCCGTGATTGCACGCCGTCCAAAAAAAGAAAAAATTATAAATAGTCAATAAATTTATTTGCTATTTTATTTCACTAAACTTTTTAACTATAGTTAATATACTTTATGTCTACTACCGTTTTGTACATTGTACAAGTAATTTTATGGTAGGTTTTAAAGTACTTCAAAAGGTATAATTTCTTGCACTTTTTTATTTGTTTACACTAAATAATTTAAATAATTTTGTATCTCAATAAATTCATATTTAACAACATTTTCTTTACCTTGATTATTTTCATAGAAAGCGGGTCAAATAAAAATATACATACTACATACTAATTTTCCTTTGTTCCAAAGTTACAAATACATTTTAAATTTGGAAAAGTTAAGTGAAGCTTAGCAAGATTGTGATGCTTTTGTCTCAGAAGTAGAATATTCTTTGATATATTTCATAATGGTCCTCAGGTAAATAAAGAAAATTGTAATTTCCTTCCTAAGAGTACTTCACAGCATAGAGAAGAGGCGTTTTAGAAATAAAAATGCAGAACCTGTGAGATAAAGTGCCAGATAATAGAATTTACGACCACACTTTTTCGAACAACAATTTATTTAACTTTATTTCAAATATCATGAAAGCCAAGGACAGTAATGAACAGTATTGACAATGTGGCAATGCGGCAGTGCTGACCTGGAAACAGTCAAAATAAAAAGTAAAGAGTATTTACTTCATAAAAAAATGTACCTCGAGAGGAAACGAACAGCCCAAAAACTATTTTAAACAGATATCAAATTGTTCCAGAAAAAATCTTTTTTTTTTCGAGTACCTACCTAACTAAGTAAAATAAAGCCACAATGTGACGTCAATACCAACTAGTTACACCTAGTAAAGAGCGCCACATGGCAGCTGCAATCAGCAAGCACGTAGTAGAGACTGGAATTGAGATTATATTGCACACTGTGTAGCCCCCTAAGAGTATTTCTCGAATCGCATTTGGAACCACTGTGTGACATTTGCAAACTTGCAAATGCAATCTAAAACTTCATGAGTCAACGTATAAGTACACCTACCTATATGTGCAAATGAAGGCACTTGTTAAAAGTTTCCTTACATAAAGATCAAGGCAACAAAACGAACAAATAACTTTAAATTATTAAACTAATAATTTCTTGTCACTTTTGCATGCAGTGAGTTTCAAATCTGTAATATTACATCTCACGAACTTAAACTAAGTCTGTAAAATAAACCAGTTTATTTTGGGTTTTTTATACTACTTAGATGGCAGAAAAACACACGGCCTACTTGATGGAAAGTGGTCACCGTTGCCCATGGACGTTTGAAACACCAGGGGCTTTACACTCGTGCTGCCTACACTTTTTTTTTTTTATCGTGCGCGAAATCCCCACGGATACCACCTCCACCAAAACCGATGGAGGTGATTATGTCGGACTCGAACCGACCAAAACGCACGCCGTCCATGGGTCCTCGATTGCCGGAGGTGAGATTATACAAGACATATCTCTCGCACCCCGGCAGACCCAGGGACATCTCTGTTGAGATGACCCTCCTCCCTAAATGGGGGGACCTGATGTCCCCATCTAGCCCCTGGGTATGGTGTGGCATTATGTGCCATCGCCGTGGCCTGCTTCTGCTAGGGTGACAGGCGGCTCCACCCGTCACCCCCAGGCCCGCGCTCATGGGGGACGGAGGTCATTCTACGACCTCCGACGTCCGAGTCGCCTCCGCTCATCGCGGGCAGTGCGGGCCCGGAGTCTTCTCCGGACCCGCTCCGCCTCCTCCTTTTCGAACATTACTTGCTCGCAGAAGGAGGCGGGGGCTGCCCAAGAACTCGCGCATCGTACCATCGCCGTGAGCAAGGTGGCGAGCGAGACAACTCCCACCCCTAGGACTGTCATTAGGACCCGCCTTGGCGTCTCCCACGCTGGGCACTCGGTCAACGTGTGCAGCCCCGAGTCCTCGCTCGCATCACAGTGATGGCACTCGGACGTTGGCTCCTTCTGAATCCGACGCAGGTAATCCCCGAAGCACCCGTGCCCGGTGATTACCTGAGTCAGCCGGTACGAGAGGCTACCGTGTGGCCTCTCTAGCCAGTCCCCCATGATGGGTCTTATCGCCGCTACTACAGCGTGCCCTCGTGCTGCCTACCCTGTAGCAGCCTTCTAAAGCCCTACTTGAAGAACCCCTTATTGTAGTCACTTGGGAAAATCACTACAGGGAGTTCATTCCACCGCTTGAGCGTGCGTGGGATGAAAATCCTATCGCACAGTTCGCATCGTTTCTGGTCGTAATGTGTGAGGATGAACTCCCTATCTATGGCGAGCGATGCGATGATAGAAAGTAGGAGTGGGCATCATGTCGAACATTTCTTCTGAACACAAACCATTACACACGCGGTAGAACACACACAGTGAGGCAAAGTCCCTCCAGAGAGGTTCAGAGGTTTCACACCGCCTGAGAGTAAGGGATTATCAACGATCCTCTGTGCCCGGTCTTTGTATGTACAAAGAATAATGATGTACAGATGTGAACATCATTAATATTATTATTTATAAGTACTTCATGCGTGTCTGAAGTTGCGTAAAATGGTCATGTATATTATTGTGTTGAAGTTTTTCATTTTGGGTATCAAGACTGCATTTGTACTCTGCACCAGACCCCGTAATACTTATGATAATAGGCTTGCTTATTAATCTATTTGAGAGACGATAAATACATATAGCTATATGATAGCAGGCTAAATAGCTTCAGTAGCAAATGTCGACTGCAGCTGGACTTTGTTAAAAATTTACCAGTCTGCTAAAGAGTATAGTTAAGACCATTCAGTAGCTATAGTATTAAGTATTGCAACTAAATTGTGATTCAAAAAATGAACGAACGAACTAATCACAGGATTGCGTGTCTACTCGTATAAAACCATTTATCACTCGTTAGAGATACAGTGTAGAGGATTGAAAAATAAATTACACCTGTAACTAAATTGAAACTCGTCCTCACCTGCACGAGGCAGATATTAGTGAACTTTCAGTTCGGTAAAAGGTATTTTATCAACTAAAATATAGAGAAAATAAATCAAACCATCGGTTTCACAATCCATTGAGCTGAATAATAAAAGTATGGTGCGATATAGTCAAACGTAGGCAACGATTTATGTTACAATTTGTGAGGAAAATGCAAAACTCGCCTCTGTTCAAATAATGGGTAAGGTGTCTAGTTATTTCGCTTCGATGCGCTGTCACATATTGGGTTTTATTATTTATACAAACTATGTTATTATACCTATTTACTATATATCTGTTTTGTAGGCATTATTGGTTACTGACTTATGAACACTCCACACTAAGGATTCTAGCGATATTTTTGATGAGGTTGGGAAAACCATAGGTGTAATCGAAGATGTGGTTATATCGGAACGAAAACCACTATAGGAATTCCATACATTGATTAATTTATTTTATTTACATTTACCGCTCATCTCGGGGGGGCAAATACCAACAATACACATTTATGTCTGTATAATTTTATTAAACATTTAAAAAACCCCGACACGAAAAATACCTATGTTATTGGTGATTTGAGATGTCGCTCTGCTCTCATTATTACTTACAAATATTTTGAACAACACAAAAAAGTCACAAATCCACAGATTTTCAAGTCACCACTTAAAAATGTGTGGATTTGTGTAAATTTTGGTTTTACTTCATTTTTGTTCGCTGTTATTTTCAAATACTTTTTCTCTTGGCTGATAACTAAAACCGGGATTGTGCAAATATCAAGTGAATAGATGCCTTCTAGACAAGCGTGCCCTATCGTAGATCGCGGCATCATTAACCAGCAGGTAGAGTAATGAAACACTAGACTTTCACCAGCGCACGAATATAAAATGAAAATATATTCAGTGCTTATGTTTTCATACCTTTTATTTTGTTATACATACGCAATGCACATGCACACACGGTGCTTCACCGGTCGAGCTAAATAGTACGATTCTTAGTTTCAATGTACAAATTACATCATTAACTCTTGCCTTTTTTGCTCAGAGGTAGGGAGATGAGTATGGGGTATGTATGTATGTATATTATTTATGATGATCTCTATATAGGGATAACCATATAGTAATAAAGGCGTGTTATATGTATATATGGTTAGGCAGATTAGGTAGAGGTGAATTAACACTCAAATTGCACGAATCATTATATACGGTCCGATGTAGTAGAGGTGATCCAATTGTCGTAATTCGGGCCTTATTGTTGAATCGAGTCATGCATCTGGGGTTGAGTCTGTATATATTTGTTGTCATATTATATAAGTTGTCTTTGATTTGCAATGAAACATGCATTTGACAGTGACAACCAGAGTTCGAGTTTTCACTATTTTATGGAACTGTTATTATTATTTAATATAAAATCATAAAATACATTCTGACGAATTCAGCAATTCTGACAAACCAGTTTCAATTCAAATAAATTTCAAAAATCACAACGACCAAAGACAACAAAACAGCTTATCCTACATAAACAAAATATAATAATATCTATGTATGAATACGATATTCTGCAAGCAAATATAAGGCCAACGTAAGTTGGGCTTGGGTTGTATCACACATATTGGTAAATTGATTTGCCGGCCACAAGAGCCCCGAGGCGCACATCGATTTTACGCCCTACTTCACGCCAACTTAATGAACTCTGCGTTGCCATAGATAAAAACAATGACAGACTTGCGGTTATTAATAGTTGGCAATTCACCTTGCATCGGCGTTTATTTTATTTATTTACTAAATATATTTTCTTTCTGCACACTTTTTAAACTGAAAGCTCGCTCTTACGTTAGAAAAAGGAAATTGCAAGTTAAACGCTACTCTTTTCCAAAGGTGCAGACTAAAATATAAGGTTGCAATTTTTAAATTTTATATTTAAGAGTAGGAAGTCAATATCAAATCGCCATAATGGTATCTGTTTGCACTTACACCAGGCTTCCAGAAGGATTTTGTATAATGGTTTTGATGAGTTTTTGAAAATAAAACTTCTTTAGAATGCGCTTATTTCATAGAGACTTTTTTTTATTGAAAATTTTGAGTGAGTAAAATATTTTGAACTCGCATTGATAATTCTATAAGGCCAGTATATATTTGACTAACTAAATTGTGACACCTCTCTGAAATGAAAACTTTTTTTAAAACAGACTGTTTTCAGTTTAAGCCAGTACTGCTACAGGGTAACAATTTCAAAAAAATATAAGCGAAATTAATAGTTCCTCGAATTTAATTGCCACTTCAGCGTTAAACTTTATTATCACGAAATTGATGTCGTTAGCACCTCGGCAAAATAATGTTTTTTAACCTGAGCCAAGTAATATCCCTTTCAGTATCACCACTACGTGACTGGTTGATTTTACAAGTCGATTGCGGGCATACTCGAGCCGAAAGATGTATAAGCGTCCATAAATGTCAATACTTCCATACAGTTGAACTCGACAATTTTCCTTACCTTATTCAAAATCCATTCGATGCTTCCGGGATCTCGTATAGATCTTACATCGGATATTGCTCTTCGATGGGTAGTAGCCGGATCGTTTTACTCAGGGTTAAAAAGGGAGGAATAACTGAATAAGGAATCGGAATGTTTATTCAGTTGGCTCTGACTTTCTCAAATATTTCTACAGTAATTTGATTTAAGACGACTTAGTTCATTAACGGAATGTCTTAAAAAGCTTATTTTTAGTGGGCTATTCTTTCTATCAAAGACACATCAATTAGACTTTACCTCGCCTGATGGTGAGCTGAAAACAAAGTTTCAGGAAAGAGGGTCACCATTACAAATACGTAAGTGTGTTACAATGGTGGCACTTAGCTTGACGGCCTCATCAGATGTTTTTCAGACGCCCCACTTAAAGGTCTCGGAACTGTAGGAAGAATGAAACACGTGAGCTGGTAAGGCGTTTCAAGACTTAATGGTGCGGCAAAGGAAAAACTCACCAAACTGCTTGATTCTAGATGGAATATACCAAGCCTTAATAGTCTGACAACATAGTGATGAAGTGTTCTGTAGTTATATTTATGTTGTGTACTGTGTATGTAAGTATAAGTGAACATGTTTTCTATGTAGTTATACTTCATTCTCTGAACTTTTTTCCAACTCAGTTGGGGTCGGCTTTCTAGTCTAACTGTGATGCGGCTGAACTTCAATATTTTCCGTGAAGCGACTGCCATCTGACTTCCACAACCAATGGTCCAATGACCAATGGCGATATCGAAGTCCCAAGTTAGACTGGTTGGACTTTTGAGGGGTTATGTAGCTATACTTATGTTTGTATAGGTATATGTCTTGTATAATAATGGATGTGGGCACGCACCTATACTTGTACGTGTATACGTTATATTAATGTCATTCAGTAGTCCAATTTGATTCGCGTCAGATAAATGTGGATCTCGTAGACAAAGATGAAATAGGTAAAATAAAAAAACTCAACAAAGCATTATATAGATATCGGGATGAGTTATGGACTTAAAATGGGCTCAAAATGCGCTCGCTCGTAGAGGGTGATTTCGACCGCTCATCAATATCATGTATCACCTATCATTTGACGTTGCCACGTCATCGGCAAACAATTAACGCCCTTCACCGCTTACGTAATATTCGTCACGTAGATGGGGTTTCCCCCATTAATATAAAGTACACCAATAGCCATTAAGGTGGTTGTTACTAACAATGTCAGAAGTCATACCTGTAATATTTTTGCAAATACCTATACCCACTTGATCATCGTTAGTGTAATCTGAACAAACCTTTTTACTAGTTAGGAGGTAGATAAGCAAACGTCTCACCTGATGGAAAATGTAGTGGAGTGGTAATTCTTGAAATTTCCAGTTTAATACTTTTTAGACCATGACCTTCACATCATCAATTCGGTCAAAGGATGTCCACTGCTAAACCTAGGCCTCCCCCATCGACCTCCAATCCGACCGGTTGGAGGCGGTCTGCATATAATGCGTACCCGCGACTTTGTCTATGTCGTCCGTCCTCCTCGCAGTAGGCCATCCCACGCTTAGTTTTTATACTAATTCTTTAATATTATTTAGGGACAATCAATAGCTAATAAATTTATACATATATTTGAAATTTACTAATGAAGCCTTTCCATTTGTGATGCTAAATATTTATCTATTTTTTTAACATAGTACTTTATGACCATAGTTGAGAAGATATCATATTATGAGGGAACCGAAGAACATACCTACATACATCAATCATTTAGCCTTTCGCATTTTTTTATTTAGGGCACGTTAATTAGTCATTACCCCGCCTGATGGTAAGCTCAAAGCAAAGTCCCAGGGAAGAGTAACACTCTTCGTGTTTGTAATGGTGACCCCATTACAAACACGAAGAGTGTTACAATGGTGGCGCTTAGCTTGACGACCTCATGCTTTTTCACGCTCTGCTTAAAGGACCCGGTACTATAGAAAGAAGGAAACACGTGAACTGGTTAGGAATCCCACGACTTAATGGTGCGGCTGAGGAAAGAATACACTGCTGGTCATAGGCCTGTTAATGTTACACAGGATACATACATAGCCTGACAAAATCATAATCCTCCTTTGACTTTATCGTAGTCAGGTAAAAATTAGCAAAGAACAAATCACCTTTAAGATAAAATATGTGCCTTTGTAACTAGACATGTTTAAACTATCCAAGAAAGCCATCATACATAGCCTTCATAGACTATTGTGTGGATTATTTGCTTTCTTGGTAAGCAAATATAATACTGTATGCGCGTTTAAACCCTTGTGATTGTGTCTACCTGTATTAATAAACCTCTGTTGATCTTGGAATTGAAGCAAGCTTACTCAAAAGAAACCTCTTGAGACCCGACTCTCGTGACAAAGAGACAATGGCTACAAATTAAAAAATGAAAACTGGACAAGTGCGAGTCATACTGGGCACGGTGGATTCCGTACTATTATCTAGTCTTCCTTAATTTATTTTATTTTCATAATTTTTGTATAAATAGACAACTACCTGCCTGACGATATTAATATCAAGCAAAAAACACATTTGCTGTGTAGTCCCACTTAAATATTAATTTTATTCTGTTTTTTCATCATGGTTCGTGAGATACTTATATATACGAAAAATAATACGAAATAATATATACGACGAATGATACGATGGATAATACGAAGATATATAACGGCATAGACGACGAATAATACGACGATATATACGACGACATATACGACGATATAAACGTTGATATATCATGGTTCATGAAATATAGGCGATACATAACTTGGTGACAGATGGATGGTCAGACAGCGAAGTCTCGGTAATAGTGTACCGTTTTTACCCTTTAGTTAGTGTACTCTAAAAACAAGGGTTTATTTTTAGCCTACTCGTGATATTTAATTACTTTATCCAAGTAATTAAAATATATCGAAATGCTTCGTTTTGTTTGGAATGAGATTGAATTGGATTGCGATTTTAATTAGATTTACACAGACTGTGTACCTTCAAATATACAGTTGGTATTTCGTTTAATTACAAACCACGTAATCTAAATCCTGGTATGGACCTTTCTTTCCAATTCTGGGTCACATAGCCCACGTGATTAAGCAACGTTATTGTTGAATACTATCTCACATTGTAAACTAGCTGTTATTACCTGACGTAACATGCATGTTAAGGTGTCCGTATGGTAACGGAAAAAGAATCTCAATCGCAGCTCATCTTAATGGTGTCGTAAGTCGCAAAAAAACTGAAAAATACAAAAACGTTACCACATTTTACTCGTAATAAGGACGAAATTAAAAGATTGACCCCCAGATATTTAAGTTGGGATGTAGGTATTGCATTTTTTCTCACTGGGTCAAAGACATTATATAGGCGGTGTGACTAACAAGAAAAAAGTCCTGATAGTCACACTGGTGTGATAACCTGGTGTGACCACGAGTTCGGACTCATTGTATCAATATAAACAGTTTAGTGATATATATAGCAAACTAGATAAGAGGAGTATTTTTCTCATTCGGTTACTATCTTGTGGTGTACTATAAGCAGATAATGCAGACAATATCACTGCAAGAGAAGAAAAACTCCAAAAAAAACCTGTATAACCCATTGGTCAGCGCGCGCGGATACAGTAGACCAAAGTAGACAGTGCCAATATTAGGAGTGGTCTATATACAATATTGACTGCCATTGATTGATTGATATACACCTAAGGCTAGTCGATTTCAAAATTGGAAAATCGAATCCTTTTTCACATTGTAAACTAGCTGTAGGGCGCAATTACAAATTCGAAGGAAATTATGTAGGGGAAGCTTCTCTGTTTGTTACGTTCTCATACAATGTTTTCAGCCGATCAAAATGAAATTTGGTGTCAGTAGTGTTAAGTATACGATGCTTTACATTGGAAGAGGCTTATGTCCAGCAGTGACCTGTGATAGACCGATATATGTCATCATTTCCCGAGCTCTTTACTAAATCCGCTAGGGTCGGATTTCTAGTCTTACTAAGATACGGCTGAAACTCAATATTTTTTCGTGATGCGACTGCCACCTGAACTCCACAATCAATTGGCAATTTCAAAATTCTGCTGTTAGACAACTCTAATATTTTATGGCTCTAATTACCCGTAACGACCGTGTGGCACCGTGTGAAAGCGCGGAGCGATCAAAAACAGTGTATAAAAAAGATTGTAAAATCATTCACTGTTCTTAAGACTATCGGTAGGTGGCCCCAACGTCACCACCCAAGACGTAAAAGATAAATCCGAATGTTCTAGACGTAACCTGGTAGCTCAGTTGGTCAGAGCATTCTCTTTAAATATAACTGGTCGCGGGTTCAAAACCCGTCTGGGCATCTCCTTTTTCACTCTAAATCGAGTTGTTACTACTATTTATACATAAAAATTAGAATGATGTGTTTAAAATAAATTAGTTTGGTGTACCTATAAGTTAAAAGAATTATCTGTATCAAATTCAGAATATGTAGAATGTAAGCGCAGTTGTTAATCAACCGCCTTTCCTCAATCAAAAACATCATAAATTTTTGTGAAAAATAATAACCCTTCATGCAAACACTATATCACTTGACATGCTAACTCGCGAGATGCAATTTCTCTAAAACCCATGTACACTACACTTATATAGCTAACGTTACGACTCGAATAAATTACGAATAACAAAAGAGTAAATCTACCCTAAACCCAAGGAGATAAAACTCATAGTTCACCGATTGTTCATGTGAGAAACCGTGTTGTTTAAGCGTCTAGAGATTGATGATGTGGAAACGGCAGGAGTAGGCCAAGTGAACCACGACACGCTGATAAACGAGATATCATTACAATGGACATCAGTTGGTAACGTTTAATATATCGGTTTCTTATGAGGGAAATTTGTTGAGCCTGGTTTTACGCAGCCGTTATTTAAGTAACAGTATGCTTTTAAGGACATTAGGTCAAAGGCACAAATTGGGCAATTTAATTTTCCCTCAAGCTGAAGAGCAAAATCTATAAATTCATGTTCGGACCTGCCGTATTGTATGTACCGTCATGCTTGGCATTGAAAACGATGAATGAAAGAATACTGCATGTAGCGGAGATGCAAATGAGCCCAAGGTTAGCCCAAAAAGAGATGGATGTGATAAGAAGATAGTGCAAAGAAGGAGGTGACTATGGAAATTATATCTGATAGAAATATATGGAGGATACTGACATGTTGCGCCGACCACCAGTAATTGGGACAAGGGCAGGGAGATGTACCTAATGCTTTATAAAAATATTCCAAACTTTTTTTATTACCGGTCTATTTTTTTTTCTTCCTGTTTACCTTTAGGTGGAAATGGATTAGCAAACAATTTCTATTATAAAAGTGAACAGGATATTAATCATGTTTGTTGGTTTTGTGGTGTAACTGATATTTCGACACTGTTACAAGGGCCTTGGTTGCGGTGTACTGTCGACTACTGAACTAGTTCTTATTGGGTCAACCGTATAGGTCTACCCTCTTTCTCACTCATTTATTACGCGAGCCGCCACTACCACCGTCCGCGTTCTCACGCTGCACTCACTCGCAACACACAACACTTACTGTATCGACTCGCATGCTTTTTACAGATACCATTAGTTTGGGTCTTGTGAAGTTACGAATCATCGGGTGCCAGACATTCACCATGTAAATATTAATGACCAAGTCAATTTAAATTCATGAATCAAAAAAAAAATCACAATAATTTATTAACGCCAGTAATTTACCCGTCATGTGTAGGTTATTTTATTCATTTCTCCTGACGCTATATTAAAACTAAAAGCCATCGAATAATTAGAAGCACCTGCGCTACAAGAAAACCTACTAGTCATAAAACACGACGTTATGATACAGTCCTCGAGCTAGCTAACAGCTCCAGTATAACAGACGATACTACACTTGAGTAGTCCGTCATTATGCTCTTACATCACTCACAGTTACATCGAGGTATGTAAACTAGAAAAGCCACTCACTTAATATGTATGGTAAGATGGCTATACCATTTCGTACCAAGCGGTTCTTAAATTCCCTTGTTTGTGTTATGGTAAAGAGTTGAAACTGTAGGGACACATACATAAGCCCTACACACTTTACTTACGAGTCAAGCATACGACAACAGAGTAGCAACACGGAGCCCGAGCACGTCTACACGCAGCGACGAAATTCCTAGAATGCGACGCGCCGGCGCTGCACCCGCGTGTTATATGAAATCGACGGGGCGCGTTATAAAGCAAGAGAAGAGCGCCACACGCCAAAACGGTGCATTTGTAAACTAATTTGTATATAATAGATCTAAGGTTTGCTTATGTAAATAGAATAAAGACGCTGATTGGTGTAGACTAGATTGTAAGCTCCTGTAACCAGTATATTGCTAAACGACGATTTTGTATATATTAATAGGCCCATTTTGTACAATAAAAAACAGTTTCCACATGCTCTCTCTTTTACTTTGGCTACGGTAACCTTCCGGTCCAATTAGACAGAGCTCTCTAGCAACGGACAGGGTTCACTTCTTGAACCTAGCCGGTCTAGAGGCATCAGCCAGCTGGCACAGAAATTAGGGCAGTACCTACCGCACGGGTCAATGACCCCCTTCAGCTGAGCCCAATATCAACTGGGCTAGTTCGGTCTACAATCAGTTGATTGCCGAGTCTGGTTAGGCGAAGGCCACAGACCGACTCGGTGTCAGCTGATCATCAGGTCCGGTTAGGCGGAGACCATAGACCGACATTGGTGACCCCGACGTGATCCAAACACGTAACCTTCGCTGAGCAATAACAGCAGCATTCTCATCGCCACCATCCAATTCACTTCTTCCGCATAAGCGTCTTCGCCATCCAGCACTTCGGCCATTACAAGGCTACCATAGCATGCAGCGACCGCTGCAGCCTGGTTACCTTCGGCCACGCCAGCATCTAAGGCGCACAGTACACTGCACTTACGGTCCGAGAAGAGAACACCTCTCCCGTCTACGCAGCATTCGCCCCGACACTGCCGAGGACTCACCTCAACTCACCGAGGATTCGCCTCGCCTTAAGAGAGCTAAGAAGACAGCTGACTCAACACAATCAACCTCCGATCTTGGAGGGGAGTGATGTGGCGATACCACATGTACCCAGCGCCATCCAGCGACAGCACGAGTAACTACTACGAAACTAACTACGACGTCACTACTACGTCACAACGATCCTGCATCGCGAAAATGAAGTTCTCTCGCTAGTACAGTATATATACAACAACCCAACGACAACCGTTAAGGGCTGCGGCCCGCCAGGCGCGATCACCTTGCCTGGTCGGAGGATCCTCCCTTTGTGTTGGAGGGACATCACATCCCGTTCCTCCAAATGACACAGAATTAGAAGCATGTAAGCAACAACCAAACCTCAAATTCGCCCGAGTAAGTCTCCCCGGAGGTCAACAACCTATATCCATATGGTGTGAAATATCAACAACAAATATTCGACCATACCTACCAATGACTTTTCGTGAAATAGCATTCAAAGCACAGCACGAACTAAGTCATCCGGGCGTACGCGCAACTCGAAAACTCATCACATCCAAATTCTTCTGGCCAACTATGAATAAAGACATAACCACCTGGGCAAGGTCATGCATCGGTTGTCAACGATCAAAGATTCAAAGACACGTTATCAGTCCCCTTGGTGAGTTTCAAGAATCATCGCGTTTCGAACATGTACATCTGGACATCGTCGGACCTCTATGCCCATCAAACGAATTTCGCTACATAGTTACAATGATAGATCGATGCACGAAATGGATTGAAGCTATACCTACACGTGACATCACCGCTGAAACAGTGACAAAGGCAGTATACGACGGATGGATCGCACGATTCGGTTGTCCCTTACGAATTACAACCGACCAAGGCAGACAGTTCGAATCATCATTATTCCGCACACTAATGCAACGACTTGGTATCACTCGCATACGTACAACTCCATTCCACCCTCAAGCAAACGGATTCATAGAAAGAAGACACAGATGTTTGAAAGCTTCGCTGATGGCCAGATCAGCAGGTACCAACTGGAGTGAAGAATTACCTACAGTACTACTAGGATTACGCACAGCACTATGCCAAGACACATCTGTAAGTCCCGCACTGATGACATACGGATCTACACTTCGAATTCCGTCGGATTTCTTTGTGCCTACCAAGCCAAACATTGATGACGCAGAATTCGTTCGCCAGCTCACTGAAACGATGACGTCCCTAGCACCGAAGCAAAAGTCCCATTCATCCAAGCAGCCATTCACATACAAAGAACTCGAAACTTGTACTCATGTGTTCCTAAGAAATGATACAGTACGACGGCCGCTGACCCCACCGTATGACGGCCCATATAAAGTTATAAAACGAAGTCAAAACGGCAAGCTATTCACAATACAACTACCAAATCGTCAAACATGCGTATCCGTAGACAGATTGAAACCAGCGTATGTATATAACGAAACACCTGCAACAGACGACACGCAATCTCGGGACACGAGGCCTGCAACAAATATACTTCACGAACCTACGTCATCAAGTGCATCCAATTCCGAGAAATCTACAACAACAAATGTGAGTACCAAGCAGCAAGACCTCTATAAGACTCGTACAGGAAGATTAGTAAGACCAAACGTACGATTTTCTTAGAGGGGGGTGATGTAGGGACACATACATAAGCCCTACACACTTTACTTACGAGTCAAGCATACGACAACAGAGTAGCAACACGGAGCCCGAGCACGTCTACACGCAGCGACGAAATTCCTAGAATGCGACGCGCCGGCGCTGCACCCGCGTTTTATATGAAATCGACGGGGCGCGTTATAAAGCAAGAGAAGAGCGCCACACGCCAAAACGGTGCATTTGTAAACTAATTTGTATATAATAGATCTAAGGTTTGCTTATGTAAATAGAATAAAGACGCTGATTGGTGTAGACTAGATTGTAAGCTCCTGTAACCCGTATATTGCTAAACGACGATTTTGTATATATTAATAGGCCCATTTTGTACAATAAAAAACAGTTTCCACATGCTCTCTCTTTTACTTTGGCTACGGTAACCTTCCGGTCCAATTAGACAGAGCTCTCTAGCAACGGACAGGGTTCACTTCTTGAACCTAGCCGGTCTAGAGGCATCAGCCAGCTGGCACAGAAATTAGGGCAGTACCTACCGCACGGGTCAATGACCCCCTTCAGCTGAGCCCAATATCAACTGGGCTAGTTCGGTCTACAATCAGCTGATTGCCGAGTCTGGTTAGGCGAAGGCCACAGACCGACTCGGTGTCAGCTGATCATCAGGTCCGGTTAGGCGGAGACCATAGACCGACAAAACATTTTACCCTCGCCTGTAATATGGATTATTATTATATGAATTAAATAAATGATTGTAAAAAATTGTAAATAATTAAATGCAATTAAAATAGTAATATTTAACAATAAAATGTTAGGTAGGTATATTTCTTAAATGGCAACACTACCCAGCACGTGTTTCATTTTTGAAACTTTTAAGAAGGTGTATCCTTCGCCGTTAAATAAATTTAAAAAACCCGTGTCTCATACCATATACTTTTCCTATTAAATACATATTGCATAATCTTCATTCAAAGTTAAAGCACGTGTCAATTTGAAGCTGTATTATAATTACTTGAAGGTTCAGGTTCTTTTAGTGAACGTACTATATCTACGTTCCGTACTAGGACGCTTACGCCTCGTACATCAGTCAGGCCGACTTACATTAATGACTCAAAATGAATAGTTCCTCCACTTGACTAACGCTTGTCATGGAAATTTAGCTTCACAGAATCACAAAGGATTTGTAGATTGTGATTTAGTGAATTATTATCAAATGAAATCTACAAGACAAGATCACAACCAAAGTATTCTAGTTGTGTTTTCTATGGTGTTAAAACCATTGATTGCCGTCACGTAGATTATGTGTTGTTAGGTATCTTTGTGTTTAAAAAAAATGCAACTTAAATTATTTTATTTTTAATTAATGTGAGAGAACAAAATCTTGAAATAAAATCCTTTACCAAACAGTTTAGTCAGTGTGAAATCAGTAGATGTTCTCCTTATAAGAGAGTGGTCGGGTCAATGCCCAGAAATTCACTTCCTCTAAATTTGAAAAGGTCATATTACCAAATCCATAATACCAAACATAAGACTATGAATTTTTTTAAAGCAATTAGTATGCTTTGATTTCATAAAAGGCTTATGTATGAGCATTGGAAAGTGCAGTGTGGTGTGCAGAAATAAAATTCATGAACTTACTGCATGAGCATCGATGCGACTGCCGCATTGCTCTCAATGCGGTAGTCGAACGGTCAACGGTCATAACGCAGAACGATATTCCTACCTGCAGAGCTTTGAAGCACTTTAACGTAATTGTTTAACTTTATACCTCTCAACACAGTATTTTTTCATAAATGGTTTTTAGTTGAGTTTTCTTGTTTTTTTATACAACTTAGGCGGTAGACAAGCACACGGACCACCTGATGGAAAGTGATTAACGTGCTCTATGGACGTTTGCAACACCAGGGGCGTCACACTCGTGCTGCCGACACTGTAGAGGGGAGGGGGAGAGGGAGTGGAGAGAAGAACCAAGTGGTTTGGTGAATCTTTCTTTTACCGCACCAATAAGTCTTCTTTACAAGCTCACGCGTTTCCTTTTTCACACAGTCCCAGCTCCTTTAAGCGGAGCGTGAAAAATCAACTGATGAGGCCGTCAAGCTGAGCGCTACCTTTGTAACACTACGTGTTTTTTATGGTGATACTCTTTCCTGAGTCTTGCTTCAGCTTACCCTCAGGTGAAGTCGTAGTGACGTATACTAGATAAAAAAATACATATCATGTACTTATGATAGCACAGAATAGATACTGATTACCTTCGTCTAATATTCGGATGTTTTCGTCATTCCTAGATTACATTTAGGCGTATAATGGTAAAGAATGAATGTGGCATATATATTTGAAATGATTAGGTACCTACCTAAATATCCTATGATTACTACTGAGGCAGAGAGACAGGAAATCTGTAATAGTTGTTTATTTCCGTATAACTATCGTAATGTAGATTTATGGAATTGTGTACCTGAAACAAAAGGAAAGCAATTGTTAATAATAATATTGTAAAGGTTTATATTGAGCGGCGTGTCAAAGAGATGTATGTACCTACTGCGGTGGATGAATTCTCGCATCATGGACAGCCTTCATATTCTGCAGCGAATACGTAAGATACGAAATGTTAGCTATGCCGCCTACACTGGTAGTTGCCTCCGCTGACAGGTCCCGACCTCAGGCTATATCAAATGATGGAGATGTTTCCACGAATTACTTATAATACACTAAAATTTTTGACGTGGATTCATTTTTAAACTGCTGTTTTTTCATAGTAAATTAAAGAATGTTTTAGAAGTAAAAGTGTTTAACAACGTCTGAGGTTGACTGTACATTGAAAGGAGTTTGATTTAGGCGAATACAAAAGAAGTATGCCTACTACGTTTTGACTGCTCACAATATAAACTACTATACAAAGGATAAATAACAGGAATAATAGCCGTTTATCGTGACAAGGGTTCGTTACTTGTACGGTTAGACTGAAAAAATTGAAAGAGTAAATATAAATATGAATGTTTGTACAACATGTTGTGGTACATATTGTACTTTACCATAATACATTTTTGTGTTATACTCGTTTATTGTCAAGGACTGACGAAAATTTAGTTAAAAATTCATCATGTTTTCATTGTTCCAGGTTACATTCGAGGTTTTTACATTGAAGTCCGTGGTTCACTAACTCCCCACCCTGCTATAATGAAATTTTGAAGCATTAAGAATGCTATCTGTTCAAATCTATTTAGGTGGCAATCGATTTTCGGAGGCCGCCGCCTCCTTTTGTGAGCAAGTAATGCTCGAAAAGGAGGAGGTGGAGCGGGTCCGGAGAAGATTCCGTTCCGCCACTGCCCGCGATGAGCGGAGGCAACTCGGACTTCGGAGGTCGCAGAATGACATCTATCCCCCCATGAGTGCCAGGACGGGAGAGTGGGGGTGATGGGTGGAGCCATCTATCACCCTAGCAGAAGCAGGCCGCGACGGTGGTGCAAAGTGCGCCTCCCCATATCCGGGGCCTAGATGAGGACACATTAGGGGAAGGGGGAGTGCGAGACATAATGTCTTGTATAATCTCACCTCCGGCAATCAAAGACTCATAGACGGCGTGCGTTTTAGTCGTTTCGAATAATCATAATCACTTCCACCGACTTTGGTGGGGGCGTGGGGGTTTTTTTCCGTACGCAAAATCCTCACGATATCCGTGAGGATTTTGCATACTTTTGTAAAGACATAAAAAATATTATTGGCGTTAGGCAATGTGAGTACTTTTCTTATTTGAATTTACTTCACAGGAGCCCTCCCAAAAATCAAGGAATGAACAGTAAAGGGCTTTTAAATACTACTGGAAATAAACACGACTTCTAACGTTAATTTAAGGAAGGTCTGTCTGTAAAATGTTTGGACAAAAGAACCTTTCATATGGCCCGAAGCATCTGACTTAACCCTTGTTAGACTACCTCCAATTTAAATAAGAATAAGTATCTAAATACAGTATAAAAATAACTTCCAGCAAAATGTTCTAAAAACAGAAATTATGGACCGCCTAAGGGGTTTTATAATCTAATAACAATCCACTCCAGAAATTTTAAAAGGTCGACAATCGTTGTAGAAAACTGGAATGAAATTTAGTTCTGAAACATATGGTAAAAAAAATATGGACATTCTGTTACATTTTGTATAGTTTAATTGGGCATGGTCGCAAATATGCACACTGGATTCTCTATTTTTAACTTGCACAAATTTGTACGTGTGTTGAAAGATATTTGCAAATACAACAACGTGTGCTTGTACTAGACTTCAACTGCTGTGTACCGCTACCATAAGGAATTAGGATCACCTATACCTTTTAAGATAATCAATTCCTCTATACACTTCCTATTCAAGAGAAAAGAAAGCCTGCACAATACAGCTTTTAGTATGATATACCTACCTCACAGCGTTTGTTCATTGTGGTAATATTTTTACTATATGCCACTTTTCTACGTAACAAGACTTCAAACGGTACTATGGTCTTTGATTTGAAATGTGTGTGTGGCTTTGAACAGTAAAGTAAATATATTTATTGTGTGGTACCGACGTAGATGGTGCCGTGTAGGAATGGTACCTACTTGCATAAGAAATATTATTATGTGCAAGATGGATCCATCAATCTTTTTAAATTAAGCAATTTCATATTAAGAAATGACAAACTGCTGTTGGAGATTAGGGCGTTTATTTACCTCTATCATCATCATCAACATCTCAGCTACAGGACGTCCACTGCTGAACATAGGCCTCCCCTATCGACCTCCAATCCGACCGGTTGGAGGCGGTCTGCATCCAATAAATACCCGTGACTTTGAATATGTCGTCCGTCCCATGTTTCGTCTACCGATACGTGGTCTCCATTCGAGAACCTTACGGCTCCAATGGCCATCTGTTCTTCTTGCTACATTCCCCACCCACTGCTATTTCAGCTTGCTAACCCTGTAGGCTATGTCAACAACTTTCGTTCGTCTACGGATCTCCTCATTTGTGATTCGATTTCGCAAAGAGATTCCGAGTATAGCCATTTCTATGGTTAATTTTCCATCAATTATTTCCAATGTTTGAGTTTCAACTTGCTTCTACGGAGACCAAGTCATTTTCCACTAGCTCCTAGCGTATACACCTAGCACACCAACGGACTAGTTGCTATTATATAACTAAAGGGACAATATAAGTGTAACTTGTGAAACTCCAGATCTATTAAAACACCAAGAGAACCTTGATTACTGTTTTGGTATTTTCTCTACGAAACTCGATCGTAATTATAGAATATAGAGCAGAAAATTAATTTCTCAAAATCATAAATCATCAAAAACCCTCAGAAAATCGATATTGTCACAACCATTTTACATTAATGTAACAGAATAACATCTTTTGTACTTCAGTTACAAACAGTGTAAATCTTTGGGAACAAGGAATTTGAGATCTCGTTAAAATTGTTTATTGTTGACTAAGAGGACGGAGAGCCCAGTTTCAAGTATTTCGAATAATGAGCGATTTTGAATTATTTTTTATTTAATGTACGTCCATTTGACTCCAACCCGCCTGATTGTAAGTTGAAAGCAAAGTCTATTTGCTTTTAAAGTGTTTTTACACGTAAAACATTTCAATTAATATATTAAATGAATGACAGAATCATTGCACCAATTTTATTCGTGTTTGTCAGTGTTCTAAAACAAGTAATAAATTCAAATATACATTTAGATTGGAAAAGTCAACTTCCGGATTAAACTTTCAGTCGAGAACACTCCGGCCAACTAAGCTGTCTGCTAGCAAGTTAGTAATAATTTAACAGCTCTCGATTACGAAGTATGACAATCGTTTAATTATTGACTTGTTTTAAGACTTATTCATGGCGGTCCTGGAAAGTTTCTGGATATTCTTTATTCTCATAATAGGCCTTTAGGCGACCAAATCTTTAGGACAAGTTGAGACACAAATTAAGTACTCCACTTCTTTGGACTAGTAAATTATATATACATAGTTATAGTTATGTACGCATAAAAATCATTTTTGAAAGATACAGTATTTTGAGCCTATACTCATGAAAACCTCAAAAATCTTCATGATTGATGATACAAACTTTGTTACTGTACTCAAGATAATAGAGAATTCTTGGCAAGAAGACCAGAAGTTCTAGTTCGACATTATGATTTATTTAACTTCTAAAAGTTTATACAATGATTTCTAAAAAAAGTAGCTTGAACAAGAATAAAGCAAACTATATTTTTTTGTAACACTTCGTCGTATAAAGTTGTGAGAATCTTCTTCCTGTTCTGAATTCTTTTATTAAATTAATATGATCCAATTGCCACCAATGCAATGATCTCTCAGCGGATCACCTATTTTAAACTTGCACGCAAAGGTATACAGACATAAATACAGTACTGAAAATATGATTCATAATATTAATCGTCTACAAACAATTAATCGTTATACATTTATAATGATTTTACAATAAACATGTATTGTTGCAATGTACATTATTTACTGTTATGTACTATTTTTTTTAGGTAGTCGAATTGATTGCACCTCGCGTCAATGGTAAGCAGGGGCACTCCTGCTTACCATCGAGCAAAGCATGGTTACTGCAGTTACGTGCGCTATCCCTTGAACCTTGAAGATATTTTTAACGCCCTTCTTAAAAGGCCTAAGACTAGGCAACACGTGCTGGCAATGAATTATAGGACTTAATAGTGCGACATAGAAAACAGTCGCCGAACTGCTTGGTTCTTAATGGAATTGCTTATACCGTATGAGGGCGACATCTAAGCCCTTCGCGCGTTATCCTGTTGTAACGGAGAAGATGGGACAAGCTGGAAAACTCATCAGAACATTGACTATGGTACAGCCGGTAGAAAACCGTTCTTGAGACTTTATCTGTACGTATCTGCAGGGGCTCGAGACTTTTGCTTAACTGAGGACTATCTGTGATTAGGACCTTACGCCGCTGCATTTAAATATATCTAAAGTAACTGGTGGTTCTTCGTGTGTTCACTTAGAGGCTCGGGATCGGCTTGCTTTTTCTCCTCCTTCAAATTTAGCTTGTGCGGTTCTTATGGTTGCGACTGCTGTTTGACTTTCCGACCCCAAGGAATTTAGAGGAAAGTCAATGCTACATCGTCGGTCAAACAACAGGTGTATCGGCATGCAGGTGAGGTTGACTTGGCTTGGACATGCACACTTACAGCCAATAAATATGGCTTAAATTTAAGTAGTAAAGTTGAAGTTAGTCTTGAAAAATGCTCATCCATATTTAAACAAGTTTATCAACGCAATTCTCAATCAGTCTATCGCAGGTATAGGTATAGGTCATATAACCGCGGTAGCCTAATGGTATGGGTAATGGACTGCTGAGACGAGGTCTCGGGTTCGATCCCAGGTTTACCATGGCACACACCAATGACTGCGATGCTTTTCGAAGTTATGTGTGTATTTATCGCAGGTTTATAAGAAGTGCCCAGTTAATGGCAATAGGCTCGCCACCTATTACATTGGGACCTAAATATAACTGGCGAAATGTGGGTGCTAGCACCTCTGCCTACCCCTTCGGGGATATAGGCGTGATACTATAAAAAAAAAAAAAAATATGATGTTCCCTAGTGGGCCCGACACTAAATTGAAATTGATAGCTTTTCGATGGCATATCTCTTTCAGTATTGACACATGCATGCAATACTTAGGCAGGCCGCGTATTAAAGCAGCAAGCACAAAGCAAATATTCACGAAAACAATTCATGCGTCCATACGTTTACCTTTACCGCCGCCGGTGGCGCGCAGCGCGCATTCCCATATACGGGGACTAGATGGAGACACCGTGGTCCCTACACCCGAAGGGAGCCATCTCGCAGTGGCCCCGGGATGGTCGGGGTGCGAGGAATATGTTACCTACTACCTCACCTCCGGCAACCGAAGACCCGAAGACGGCGTGCGTTTTAGTCGGTTCGAATCCGATATAACCACTCTCACCGACTCCGTAAGTGGTATCCGTGGGGTTTTGCGCACGGGAAAACAAACGTTTACCTTTACGCCGCAAAGTCTTCCAATGCTAAATGTTAACTGCCTAGAATAAATTTAATTGGATAGCTTTTCGATGGCATCTGTCTCAGTAAATGTAAGAGCGGTGTCCTAAAAAAATAAACATTCCTTTAAAAGGTCGACAGAAATGGCCAAAGATAATCAAGGGAAGTAAAACAAGATACGGATTTGGAATTCTGTATATTAACTGCCTGTTAATATTAGAATTGGATAGAAACTTTGCTTTGGGTACATCACAACTCACTACATAATATAGTTATAGGCATATATATTAACCCCAGTCATGTCACAACAAAATCTGCTATTATGCGCAGTACCTACGCGATTTTTTGGGTGTCTATTGAAGATAGCACAGGGTGTTACAGCATCGGAGAATTTCAAATCCAGCAATCGCTGATTATTCAAACCAATCCGCACGTACTAAGATATCGTTCCCTCGGCGGTTAGGGGTCGACTTGTCGTGACGAGTTGTGAACTCATCTCGCTCTAATCCATCAATCATAATTATATCAAATCAATCAGCGGGTGCAAATCTTTGCCGATGCAGATTTGGATTTAAGAAATATACAGCACATATTATGAAAACTTTGCTAGGATGGCGACGTAGTGGTTTCATTTACTAGTTTACGTGTTCATAGTTTAGCTCCAACATGTTTCATTGTTATTGTGACAAAGTGTCAAGTCTAGCACATGTGCTGTCGTGGTAGGTAAGAGGTCTAAAGCATACTTGAGTAGAGCCACGTCATTAGTAGCAGCTAAAATAACTTCACTAATTGGGCAAGCCCTCAACGGACATAGTACTCTGAAGTTTGACGTAAAGTTCGATCTCAGAAGTAGACAAAGGGTTAAAAGCTTTTAGTAGTATCGAAGAACATTATGCTACACTCTTATTTTTTACTAACCGATTTATGTTCGGAAGTACATTAAAATTTAGTGACATTTTTCAAAATATATGCAGGCCACTTTATCAAGAAGCAAGCATACAGTTAATATTTTTGGAAATAATTAATGCTCCCATACAGTTACCTACTCTTATGCTGCAAATTATTTTAGTACTTTAAATATTAATCGCCTACGTTTGTTCTCAGACGAATTTTGGACGTGATAACAGCGCCCACCATAAATTGAGAATTCATCCTCAAGCATTGCAACTGGAAACTATACGCGCGGTGCGGTACGAAAGAAACTTCGTCCCACGCACGGTCCAGTGATGAAATGAACTTCTTGCTGCGGTTTTTCCAAACGAATATAATATGGATTTCTATAATATAATATGGAGTAGGGTAACCAGAGCTCACTGGAGAGTTTCTGCACTGTCAGCGGGTAGATCAAATCCGTCTCCTGCACTGATGACACAGAAGCCATATTAACCTTTTCTCAGAGTAAGTTATTTTAAACGAGTGTTTGAAATACCTAAACCATTTTGAAATTCATTGCTACAAATATGCAAACGCAAATAAAATTGTAGAGACGTCATTAATTATATCATACTCGGAAAACTTTTCATAGCTGTGATTAATATTAAGTATGTTTGCATGATAAATATCGTATCGTATTTCTGTTAATTCCAATATTGGTTTACACATTTCAAGTTATGAAACTGCTACATCGTATAATAATATTCAAAGAGCTGTTAGATACCAACTTATTTAATTTAAGCGTATTTGTATTTGCACTTGTGTATAACTGTAATGAGGTTTCTTGGATTTGTTTTCTTTTAGACCCTATTTTGTTATTCTTTCGTACGGGTACGGCCCATAAATCTGATCTGAAATCTGAGGAATTGTGGTGTTTGAAAGCTTATATAGCTCTCCGTAAAGCTTTTCGGTAAAGCTTACTATCTTATAACGACTCACTTATACTTAGATAGACCTTGTGTGGTCTTCATGGTGCAATTCAAATTATATACATACATATGGTGTGTATGTGTATTGAATAAAATCAATAAAAATAATTTGTGACATTATGTGCAAATGCTATCACTTAAAAGTCTGTGAAAAAACTGATTTGCGGCTATAAGAAGAGTAATTGAAAGAATAAAGAAAGAAAGAAACGCTTATTACCAAGAATATGGTCATTAGATGTATAAAATTGTTCTTGATCTGCATATTGTTCCAAGAGTGGCGTGCAAATTTTGACTGATTAATTAATCATTGTACAGTAAGGTACCTAATTAAAGACAATAAGATTTAACAAAATACTATAAAATTTAATAAGTCACCACACACTCACGCAAAAATATATACAAAACAAACAAAATCCATAAAAAAACACCAATATTCAAAACCGCAAAAAAAAAACAGGAATAGTACCTATATGTGAAGCCATTTTACGCCACAGCGATTACGTTTTATTAGATATTGCAAAAAAATATAAATATGAAATTGTTACACGTTATATCCCTAATATTTGAAAATTATATATGAATAATTTCAATTTGAAAGTCAATTCAAGCAAATTTTAATGAAAACTCATAAATTTTGTGAAGCAACTCGAGTTCATAAGCACACTTAATCCCGAATACTGGATAAACATTTATACCTACCCTCAATAAAATTAATTAAGCCTGCTTATTACAAATCAAACACCTTTGAAACTGGCACCGTTGACAGCTAATTAATATCGTTAATATTTTAGAACAGGTATAATAATTGTTATATTAAATCAATTTAGGTCGGAAGATAGGCTATGTCATCATCATTCCCTGAACCTTTTTCCCAACTTAGTTGGGGTCGGCTTTCCAGTCTAACTGTGATGCGGCTGAACTTCGATATTTTCCGTGAAGCGACTGCCATCTGACCTCCACAACCAATGATCTAATGACCAATGGCGATATCGAAGTTCCAAGTTAGGCTGGTTGGACTTTTGAGGGCTCCCAACTACCCGTAACGACTGCCATAGATGTTTGTATGGCAACCGGGACCGACGGCTTAACGTGCTCTCCG
Source organism: Pelosia muscerda (assembly GCA_963691645.1). Lineage (NCBI taxonomy): Eukaryota > Metazoa > Arthropoda > Insecta > Lepidoptera > Erebidae > Pelosia > Pelosia muscerda. The sequence goes on from OY829100.1 coordinate 17,144,699, forward strand.
AGGCAATTATAAACCTGCGATAAATACACACATAACTTCGAAAAGCATCGAAAAGTCATTGGTGTGTGCCATGGTAACCTGGGATCGAACTCGAGACCTCGTCTCAGCAGTCCATTACCCATACCACTAGGCTACCGCGGCGAAGATAGGCTATGTGACAATGTAATTATTATTAAATATTATTAATGTTCATAGAACTTCAACAAATATTTTGATAATCAAACAATAAACCGGAGCTTCAGCTTACGAAAAAATCAAAAATCAAATGGATGCACCATTTAAGAAATTTCACTCACCCACGGTTTAACAATTCCAACAATAACAACCATTATGTACTAATTGTCAGAGAAAGGAATGTCAAACAGCACCTCTTTATAAACTCAATATATATATCTTATTTCAAGTAATGAATTTCCGCCATGTAACGCCTATATCTATATCGTATCTTGAATCCATATAAGATAAAACGATTACTAACCCAATCTTCATCATCAAGATACTCTGAGTCTTTTCCTAAGTCTCTCTTGAGGTCGGTTTCGAGAAATTTTCCGTAAAGCGAGTGCCATCTGACTTAGGTACACAACCAATTGGAGATATCGATGTTCTGTAGTACTAGAATAATCGAACTTTTAGCGCTCCAACTACCCACAATGACTGCCATAGATGTTTGTAAGGCAACCCGGACCAACAGCTTAACGTGCTTTCAAGGCACGACCAGACCAATGAAAATAATTATATTGTTGATGCAAACAAATGTGTGCGGAATGGGGATCGAACCACAGAGGCTGCAATTTTTCAATCATCTCGCATAAATAAACATACACCTGTATGTAGCTTTCCATTAAAGTACGAGTGTCTTTATTTGTACATACTTCGTTATCTAGAGCAAATATGGTAACAATGTGCATATCGCAAAAATACAAACAGCATTTTCTGGCATGCAGCCGAGATTTCTTTCAAGTTCACTGGACACCTCAGATATTCAAGAGACAAAAATAAAATGGAACCAAAGAATGGGGTCTTATATTTTGAACAAAGAATGAATATTTCCAACCCTTCGAATGAAAGCGATTCTCCAAGACTGGCTATGAATCTACTTGGAATTTCATTACTAAATTTTCGTTCAAGTCTACGCTATCGATACCGTGACAAGGGCGTTTGAAATAACCCACTGCTTTTATTTGTACCAAGAATATTAGTGAAGCTCATTTTAGTTTGTAGTAATATACTATAGATTATGCTGATTTTATTTCTTCCTAGTCCAATAACAATCCCTAGTACAATAAAAGAATTGACGGTTCTTATAATTCAGTTAGTAATAATTTAGAACACAGCCTTAGTTACACCTACCTATATATAGAATTAGATATTTATAACCACCTATAAAATGATAGTCATCAGTTTTCCATTGTTTATGCGTTATCATATTTTATTGGGTTTGATAACTTTGTCAAGCTATTTTCGGATTGAATGTAAAATTTGCAAATCGCACAGGTCGCCTGAAGTTTCAAAGTTTAGCGCGTTCAACGAACGAACTCTTCATGTTTGTTATAAGTTTCTTCAAATATTTAATATTATGCTTAAAATATAAGGTGTGACATTACTAAGTAACACTATAGTTCATTTGTTTGGGTACTCAAAAAAACGTTAACAATCTTAGTGTTATATGTGTTTTGTTTAAAAACTCAGTATTAAAATACCTTTCTGCTTAGTAACGCATTTTGAAGACTAAAAACCTGTATCGAACACTAGTTAGTCAGTTAGTTTGTCTAGTTTATTTGTTTAACATGTATTTTTATAAAAACGTGCCACGAAATTGTTTACCTTTATTTAACTACCAAAACAAATGGAGTATAAATAACACTTAGTAATAAGATACCTAGAAGAAATATTTAAAATGAAAATACTTGAAGTAAGCTAATAATATAACTTCACCTGACGATATTGCCTCTCGTCGGGAAGCGGCTTCCGAGAGAACTGTATAAACAAGTTAGTATGCTAGATCAATTCGAAATGTATTAATACAAGCTTCAGTATTGATTTATGCGAATGAAGTACAAAAACTCCTACAGTCCCAGGTCCTTTAAACGTGGCGTGAAAAAACACCATTGTATCACCGTACGTGTTTGTAATGGTGAATCTTGTTCCCGAGACTTTGCCTTCAGCTTACCACCAGGGAAAGTGAAGTCAAATTGACGTGTCCTATATAAAAAATAGACATTTCGTGGAATTCTAATTGATTATAAGGTGGACCTTCGCATTTAAATAGAAATCAGGAAATGTGTTGGTGTTCACCAAATATGTCATACGATAGTTGTCAAGTCGATATAAAAGTACATGGAAACATTATGCATTAACTAATGTAAGTGCCAACACAAATTTCACCGTAATTCAATTTTTCCATTTCCAATTACTGAAATGTCGAGGCATCTTTTGGTAGGCTTTGACAGGTGACCGGAAGTGTTCGACAGTTGGTAGCTTTAACTTATTTTTAGAGTGCTTTTTAATTGGCTTAGTACAAAACTTATTGAATCATTTTGGTTATGCAGAGCTACAGGTTTTATCGCGTTGTGGTAACTTTGTTTACTTGCAAAAATATTTATGTTAGACTGAAAGCATGAACATGGGATTAATAATTTTGACATTAATTCTTACTGTAAAATAATAATACTATTACGTTGGTGTTAGTTTGTTTAGTGACATACAAAATGATGAATTAAAAGTAATTTTATAGTGTTTATTTAGTCTTTTATTACATTACTAGCAGTTACCCGCCGCTCCGCCCGCGGGACTGATCCCTCTGCTTCATAAAATACTTCCGTAGAGTTCAAGAAACAAATAAAAAATGAGTCACTCGATATGGTCCAGCCGTCTTCGAGTGTTGCGCCAAGCCGTATTTCGCGATTCAATGTAATTTATATAGTTAGATCACAGTACACTTAGAAATCTAGTGGTGTGGCCTTTCTTAATTTTATGTTCTATCGACAACCATAACATTATGAAACGAAAATTCGATATGATGGTGTGAAAATATTGAAAAATGTACATAAAATAGGGCTACGCAGAGGGCTAAAATTTTCAGACACATAAACATAAACCCTAGTATAAAATATTTATTCTCCAAAACCCAAGATGAAAATGCGTTGGTTCAGCATAAACTTAGTGTCTACCATAATAATTAACTATGTAAACAGGATAAAAAAATCGTCTATTAAGGCAACTTCACACTCGGTCGAACATATTTCTTGAAAGAAGATCTGAACAACAACCCTATTCTATAGTTTTTAGGCAAACTGAAACCTAATGAAGGGTATTGTTGTTATTTTGAATACCTACAGAGATTTAGCTGCGCCTTACTTTAATTTTTAACCTACGTTTGTGCAGAATTTAGTATCTTGAAACTTGTAGTATCATTGAAAGTGTTAAAACGTCATTTTAGAAGACGACAGGCAATACGATAGGTACATAAAATTAGCCTAAATATTTTGAAGCGTTCCTGAAGACGTACACTAGGTAGTGTAGAGAAAGGCGAAACACGTGTCGAAGTTTGATCTTCTCACTTGCCGAAAGTATTGTCTGTGAAGTAGCACATACGAATGAAAAGTGCATCTACTATGTATTAACAGGTCTACGAATTTCAATCTTCTCGGGTAAGAAGTCTTATAACTTGCTTTCAGGGATGCGGTTTGACATTCCTTTCAACACTGTATGTGGATAAGGAAGCCTCAAAATATGTATGTGCCTTTATATACCAGTCTGAATTAATAATAGAACTAATTTGTACCCGTATGTTAACGTTCTCTACTATGCCAATGTAGTTGACAAGGAGGCTTTATGACGTCATTAACTAATGGAACTAAGACATTAACCATCGCAGCTACGTGAAAAATATAACCGTAATGTATAAATACTCGATTATTAAAACATACTTATTTGACTTAACGACCTTGTTATACAGCCATCTAACTTTATTTGTTTATATTTTTTTATACCGCTTAGGTGGCAGACAAGCACGCGGTCTACCTGATGGAAAGTGGTTACCGTGGCCTATGGACGTTTGCAACACTAGGGGCTTCACATTCGTGCTGCCGACCATATAGTGAGGTAAGGGGAAGGGGATGAGGGGAGAAGGTTGAGAGGCTCTGTGCTGTCAGTGCAAAAGACAAAAAGGGTTACTAGGGCTTCCCACTGACAACACCAAACCTCTCCAGTGAGCTTTGGCTACCCTACTCACCGCCGGAATCACAACACAAGGTTATTATTAACCGCGGTAATATGTAGGGCGGAGGTACTGCCCAAATCGGACGGCTCAAAAATTCGAAGTACCTATTGGTAAAAATTCAACGACCAAGCAATTCTTACTAACTTGTCCATAATGTGAGGTTGAGAGTGAATAAAAAAAAATGCGTTGTTTTGCAAATATAATGACGTCACACAAAAAAACAGTAAATATCGACGTGTCCCTCATTCAAAATCCTATTGTTTTAAAAGCTTCCTAGCAAGAAAATTTCCTATTCTGAAATTGATACTGCTATTTGAAAGCTTTGTAATTTTCCATGAAACTAATTAACTATCCAACTTTTAATAGCCCGTACCGTAACGAACAAGTCTTTATTGCACAGGACAGGTAATACAAACTGTGGTCACTTTATGCAGAACAAAGTGCATCTATTAGCGGATCTCTTTCTAACCAGTAACATGTCTTATTGGTTAGAAAGAGATGTGATGGGTGTATATAATACAAGAAGGTATTATGAGACCTATACATACACCCAAACCCTAATCTGCAAACCTGCAACCTATCCTGCAAACCAGTACCTACACCTATTGCTAGACGAATAAGTGTCTGACACAGGTATTGCTCTTTAGATTAGCAGCTCAGACAGCAGTTGTTCAATTAAAAATCGCATTAACCAAAAAATAAAATGGGGGAAGCATTTTATTGACAAAAGCCTCGTATGCAACTGGGAATGAGAATAAAATGATGATTAAACAAATCATCAAAATAGATAAGATAACTCACACAAAGTGGATAGTCCGTATTACTTTCGAAGAATTTTTTAACTATATCACCAATTCAAGGCTAACTATCAAACAGAATGATATCAGTAATCGTAGAAGTGAAACACAAAGTACATAAAGTAAACCATTATGTGTTTTGATATGCAACTAGATGATCAAGAAGCAATAAAACGACCAGGTTCTTCTTTTTATATGTTCTCTCTTTGAGACTTTTAAATTAAAATTTAAATTGAAACATGAAGCTTTGAAATAAGACGACACATAGCGTACTTTGAAATTTTATAATTTGTAGTGACTGGCTGCTTTTGCACTAACATCTTCAATTTCGAAATTCAAATTGGGAGATGTTACCAGTACTTACAATTAATTTCTATGTTATGTTATTGGATAAAATAAGTAGACTTTGCGACGTTGGGACATTAGTTATTATAGTAAGTCAGTTGCAAGTTTCTCAGTATATAACTGCAGGACGCTAACGGTTGCTTTGCTAGGTGTGCCAGGGTGCCAGGAGAAATCAATAAAATATTTACTTAAAATGTGTCAGTCATATCGATTTGATGACCCGTGACGAGTGACGTGAGTTTCAAGTTGTACACAACTAACCCCACTGGCTTCGACGGGTGGTAATTCTATATGAAAACAAAATGCATATCGATTTCTTTGTCTAAGACAATGAACGAAAATAGAGGTCGCGCTCTTGAAAACAAATATCTATTACTACCTTATGACTCGTCGTTTTCATGTCCTTTACCTGCAACACAAAAATAAATATTATTAGAAAAATAAAAAAAAACATTTCAAGTAGGGTAGCATAGTACAAGGGTATACATAATTATATAGTAGGTAACAGTACGTTTGAATTTGTAGCTTCTCAGTTCGAAACATAATACTAAAGTCATATTATGATGTTGTGTTTGCGGTTATGAATCGCTCCGTTCAAACAATACTAAGCTTAATGCATACGAACTATACATTAAGTAATGTGCACTAAGCTCAGTGTTGTTTCTGGTAGTATCATGATTTCAATCTTCATTTGAGTATCAATATCCAACTCTTTGGAACTTGCACTAGACTAGCACTAACTACTACTGGGTACTACTAGTACGCTACTAGCTCTGCACTTCTCTACGCACTACTGGTAGAGGTATACTCTGCTTTTTATTTGTCCATATTGTAAATTGTAATCATATTTTGTACAGTAAAGGGTTAACTATCTAAATAAAAAAAATTAAACTCCCACAACTTTATTAATTGACTTGGTTCGTTCGACTTCGTTTTTATGGAATCTCCTGGTTCCCAACTTCAATATTTATTTTTAAACTTTCACTTTCCATGATAATAATATATGGTTAGAGAAACCCAGCTATTGACACGATCATAATTGGTAAGTATAATAATTTACCTTTTGATTTGCCTGATTAATTTTACTTTATTTTGGCCAGGTACCTACCACAAAAATTTTGTTGGGGCTCCACATACCTACTTATGCATGGGGTATATTGGATGCTTATATGATAATGTAAACGTGACGGTAATATCGCTCATTATTTTATTAAAAGAGCTTACAATATAAATTCTTGTAAAAATTCTTTCGTCGATCATTAATCAAATGACCTGACGAGTCATAAAACTGTCTTAAAGGATTACCCTTTTTTTCTTTAAATCCCGAATGGGTAATATTTTACTTGAATATTATCCCTAGATAAATGAGGGGCGGAGAAAAAATGACCGATCTTTAGAACAACTCTTGGCGTACGTAGAAATATCGCAAAAGTTGTTTTACCTCTTTCGAAGTACTTTAGTTTTTTTTATAACGGTGAAGCTGATATCACTTCACCTGGCCTAATGATAATCTCAAGGTCGTGTTGAGGTGTGTTCTTTGTACTTGCGGTATAAACTTACCCGAGAATATATAATATGATTTCGTATGTTGTGCACATACGAAATCATACCTCCTCGGGTAAGAAGTATTTTTAGTTTTGAGGTGTGTCGTTTGACATTGTTTTCAATGACAATTAGTAACACTTTGCTATTACTATCGTTGGGATTGTTAAACCGTAGGCGAGCAGTGCATTCCCCTCCCACCCCAATATATAATTGCATAGAAACGCATTTTATATAAATTTTATCAAAGAAACTACTATGTCTGTATTATCTTTCGCTTCCATGCTTAATTCTGAAGTTTCAGATTTGATTTCTACTCAATATACTACCGCATACAGACTAGTAAGTAGTTTTGCACCTACGTAATTTCGGTTGACTTGCTCATTAAAATTCATTTCGCCATTACGCTATCCCAACTCATGAAGTTTTTTCAATGGCAAAACTTTTCTACCTTACACTGATAACGGAATCAAAATAAATAGTTTAAATTTGTTTAATAGCTTGTGTAACTCTATCGTTTTGTATAAAAAGTTGTGAGTTCTGAGCCCGAACATCAAACTTTGGAATCAAATTCACCTTACAAAAAATACGTTACAGGAAAAACAACCAATATGTTTGCAGTTTCTACAAGTAATCAACGTTATGACAGTCATATGAAACACTGTCACAATAGCTTCAACAAAAGCCAATAAAAGTTCCATAAAAATCTAGAACGTTTGAAGTAACAGTTAACTATAATAGATAATGTTTACTACACAGAGGAAACCGTCACATATAATGTTTTACAGCGCTTTCTGCTTTTGTTGCATAGACTTTAGTTTGAAACACAGAGTTATGATACCGGGTAAGAGAGTAATAATTACTTTGTGAAGGTATTTGTGCCAACGATGTAATAACTACCGAAGATAAAGCAGAACAGAAATACTAAACTTTTATGAAACAGAGTTGAATGATATTTTTTATTACAAGTATATTTAGCACAACCCGTCTGATACTCACCAAGACGTCAATTGGTAGTGCTTGTGCGGTTAAGCACGTAATTAATTTCCTTGCGATTTAACACTGCATAGCATGGAATCCGGTCAAATTTATTTTTTCCAAATTTATTTAACTGCAACATTTTCGGTTAGGATTTTTATTCCAGCATACCCATTTTTTTTGACATAGTGCCCAATTGGCGGCAAAATCATAGCGTAACATATAATAATTTGTATTGTATTAATAGCCCGTTACCCATTTTAAGATGCTCATTGTATGGTAGTGGGCAAGGAATTATGTATACTGTACTATATAGCGCCATACTACTGTTATCATTACTCTCGCTACATTCATACCTACTTCAATATACCTTCGTAATATTACCATGTTTTCATGAATATAATATTCGTTATGTCATAGACCGCAATGAATATAGTAAGTAGGCGGTTCCATATTGAGTTTACGAGAATCTCATTTTGAAATTCAGAACAGCCGCCATGAATGAATTTTAATATCGAACACCTGTAGAGAATTCCATTTTGTGGAACTTTATCATTAGGATTCCCGAAAAGACGCGTCAGACTACGGATCTATTGTCTTGTCAAATGAAATTTTATTTGTCTTTTTATAGTATTTTTCTTATTTCAGCAAAGCCTTTCATCGTGAAGAGGGCTGAAAAGTAAATCAGGATAGGTTTGTGAATTTTATATTTCTTATTTTATGATATAACAGACTGGTGTTCTTTTCTTCTAGAATTAACTAGATTTTGTTTTGAATACATTGAAATAAAATCAACTAATCAGGGTAGGCAGCACGCTTCCCATCAGGTGGGCTGTGCGCTTGTCTGCCACCTAAGTGGTATAAAAAAAAGTAAAAACACATCAGAAGGTTTTAAGCTAACAGTTGGAGTCGGGAGTAGTGCCCGGATGACAGCAATTACCTCTGAGGCAGAAATCAAAAACGTGACTCAGGAACAGTAACTGTGGTCGATAAAACTACGCCTACCCTTTTGAATACGCAAGGATAACTATATTCAAAGTATATAAAGATAGTCTTTAATATGATAACAAAATAAAATTTGTCTCTACATAAAATATTGTTTCCAAAACACACAAACCCTTTCAAAGATGGCCACGAGCAGATAATAACAATCCAATTAAAACTGATAATAATATCCATATTACATACGCTATAAAACAAAATTACCGCATGAAGCATACCAACTGAACAAACTATCCATATTAAAACAGTTTATTAAGTTGCCTGCCCTGATTCCGTACCAGCCTGTTAGTGGCAAAGTTGACTTTAATGCAGGTTATGTCTGAGAGTTTTTAATGTGTTTTCACTGGTTTTTGCCACATGGAAAAATTTTTTTTTTTTTTTTTTATTTATTTATTTAAATGCACAAAACACATCACAATCATATACGTATTATATCTTAAATACAATGTTTAGATCTGGATCGTAACGTAAATAATATGTGCACACATAGAGAAACAGAAAGTAGCACTATATAAACTGATTTATAAATACTCAAGTTTAGATTTGGATGACTCCACCAGAGACAGAACCATCCAAACCCAGCACACTATGAAGGATGTCTTTTACAATTTTGATATATCTATTATAGTTGCAATCAAAAACATCAAGTGATTTATAGATTTTCGCCAAACCATTATATTGACGTGCCATTCTTGTTAATGGATTATAATAAGAAATATTGTTTTTATATATTAAAAGAGCAAATATGTTCGTATCATTAGCCCTACGGGCACTAAATTTAATATTGAAGCTAATTTGAGAAAGTAACTCAGGTGAATCAATAATATAGTGTATAATTTTGTAAAGGTAAACTAAGTCAAAATATATTCGTCGGCTTTCTAGTGGCTGCACCTTGTATTTGATGAGTCTACTTTCATAATTTAAATTTGATCGGCCTGGGTTTACACGGTAGTTGAGAATTTTAAGGAATTTTCTTTGAATACGTTCAATATCATCAATATGGACCTTGTAATTTGGTGACCAAATGGGGCTACCATACTCCAGAGTACTTCTCACCAGAGCAAAATAAAGGTACACGGTACTGCTGGGTTTTTTGAAACCTTTTGTAGACCTCAGAACAAAGCCTTGGAGTTCGTTGGCCTTGCGTATTATATGACTATAATGATCCCTAAATGAAAGCTTGTCGTCAAAAAGTATACCTAAATCTTTTACAGTTTGTGTTCGCTTTAAAATTTCCCCGTCAATATTGTAGTTCCATATAAGTTTATTACATTTTCGAGTAAAAGATATTATAAGACACTTATCAACATTCAAGTACATCAAATTGGCTTTACACCACTCTGATATCGTATTAATATCCTGCTGAAGGGCCAAGCAATCGTTCATGTTAGAGATTGACGTAAATATCTTTAAATCATCGGCATACAAAAGGCAGTTACAAGTTAATTGTGGAATTAAATCATTTATAAATACAACAAAGAGCAGTGGACCCAGATGGGAGCCTTGAGGCACACCAGATGTTACTGTAGTTGCCGATGAAACAAAGCCCCGCAATGCAACCAACTGAGTCCTGTTCTCAAGATATGAGCAGATCCATCGGTATAAGCTTCCATGGACACCGTAAGATGCCAATTTACGACAAAGCAGGAGGTGATTGACTTTATCAAAGGCTTTGGAAAAATCGGTATATACAGAGTCGACTTGACCGCCGGCAGCAAATGCCTGACAAAGATAATGTTTATACACTAATAAGTTGGTGATTGTAGACTTGCCCCTAACGAAACCGTGCTGCTTATCCGAGAGAAATGGTTTCATATGATTGTAGAGGTGACTATAAACTAGCGACTCAAATAGTTTGGCGAAACATGAAAGAATACTTATAGGCCGATAATTCTTACAATCCGATTTATCACCGCTCTTGTATACGGGAATGATATGTGCAGTTTTCCAACATTTGGGGAAGTATCCACTGACCAAAGACTTATTAAAAATAACACGCAAAGGAAGTGATAGCTCCTTTCCAACACACTTGATAAAAGAGGGAGGCAAAAGATCAGGGCCTGGCCCCTTATTTGCATCTAATTCTTTTATTTTACCTAATACGTCACTGTCATCAATTAAGACGTGAGACAGTGAACTTAAAAAGCTTCCATATGCATAGTCTGATTGGTTATGACTCACGGAATTGGTTCTGTAATCTGAATTTACATCGAATACAGAAGCAAAATAACGAGAAAAGAGGTCACAAATCCCCTGGCCGTCAGACGATGAAGTTGTTTCATAAGTCAAAGTATTAGGCACTGACGCTTGACCCCTACGACTCTTGACAAAACTCCAAAAAGATTTGATGTTCTTCTTTAAGGAATCTTCAACATCTGCAACATATTTATCGTAGCAATTTTTAGTAAGAGTCTTGCATCTACCACGGAGTAATGAAAATACATCATAATCTCGAGGATTTCCGTATTTTTTAAATAATTTGTGATATTTATTTTTTTCTTTGTTACACTTGATTAGAGACTTACTATACCAAATGGGATATGACGAAGATCTGGAATTAGTGGTTGGTGTGTGTTTTTTTATTATTTTAAATATTGTATCATAGAAGGCATCGGTACATATATCAACGTCAGTAAAAGATAACACTTCGTGCCAATTCGTAGAGCTAAATTCAGATTTAATTTTATTTAAATCACATTTACTAAAATTAAGCCGTGCAGAATTACACTGCTGCAGCCCCTTGGTGATGTGTAGTGAAGTTAAAGAGATCAAAAGCGCTGGATGATGCCTATCTTCCTTGATGAGTGCAGGTGTACCGCTAACAGTTAAGGAATCAGTATTCGATAGTACTAAGTCGAGTAAGCGTCCATTATCATTGATGATATTGTTGTATTGTTTTAAATTACATAGCGATAGTAATTCATTAAGTAGACAGAGCTTTCTTTTTTGTATTAGGGGTGTTGTGGTCAATGATGGATTAGAGAAAGCTGTATAAAAGTCAGGGGTATTGAAATCTCCTATTAACAAGAAGTGCTCAGATGGAGCGCAATTAAGTATTAAATTTTGACAGTGAGTATAAAAGCGTTCAACATTTTGCAAGCCAATGTCAGGGGGCAGGTAGCAAACACATATATTAAGCCGAGGACTAGCACACGAGAGGGGAAGAACACTGACCCAGACATCCTCCATATCGGTGTCCCATGATGCCTGACGGATCACATGATATTTCTTTTGTATAGCAAGTAAGACTCCACCTCCCTCATCTTTGGCAGATGAGGTTGTTTCACGATCCCTTCTGAAGACACTGTAACGAGTATCAACAAATTCTTCGTCAAACACCCCCCTATTTAAGTTAGTTTCAGACAGACAAATGACATCAAAATTACAGTTCAATAAATTTAAGCTGAATGGTGACAATCTGCTGCGCATTCTGTTGACGTTTTGGTAGTATATATTTAACATTGCAAAAGTAAAACTAAACCCATAAATAAAAACAAAGATAATAGTAACATAATATAAATGTAAAACAAAAGTCTAACGCAATTTATTTAGCGATTCAACATTTTTTATTAATATGGCAGGATGTGTTTCATCCTTACGAACATATATTTGTCCAAAGCGCACCCAAACGAACTTATATTCCATGCCTTTACAGAATTTGCGTGTGGCGCTATGCAATTCTTTGACTTCCGGAGATAGATGTTCAGACAAATATATTCTATTAGTTGAACCAGTTACACCGATATGCGTGGTCGACAGCCTGTTGTCAGGGTGGGATTTATTGAAGCGGGTTACCGCCGACAAAAGTGTATCACGCAGGCGCTGCGATGAGAGGGTGACCAAGATATTACGAGGCCTATTGGAGCCAATGTTCATTTTCGCAACTCGGCGGCAAGCTTTTATGTCATTGTCAGACATCACCACTTGTAAACAATCACATAGCTCTTTAAATAGGCTCATCAGATCCTCGTTTTTGCTCTCAGGTACCTCATGAATCTCAAGGTTTAGGTCGCGTGATATTTTTTCAACAGTTGATAACCGATTTTGGATTTTAACTAAGGCATTTTGAGACTTCAATAGTTCTAACTCAAGTTGTTTGATACGATTATCCTTATCGGTAATATCCAGCTTGATATCCTTTTGCTCCATCATGATGAAGTCAGTTGTGGTAGTAAAATCAGCCTTTACCACCTCAACCGCACGACCCACTTCCTCTGTAACCATACCCATCAAGTCCTTCAGAAGAACGGCGCGCAAATTTGTCATAAATGATGAGTCGAGGGCTAGTTTGTTATCCAAAAGTTGGCTAATACTTTTCAAAGTTACTGGTTCGCATGATGTGTCAGAGCCTGCAGAAATTTTCATTGCAACAAGTGACTCGGATGTGACTTGACTAAACGAAGCGTTTAGCGAGGCGTCAGATGAATCATATCTTTGAGTTCGGCGAACAGGAGTATTATCGTCGTTATTTTTACGCCTAGTCACATTCTGACAGAAAGGGCAACTCAGTGACGCCAGTTGTTCCGCACTTAGTTGTTTAGTTGACTCGGCCGTGATGTCAAGACATTCGTAACAATATACGGAAGCACAGCCATTGCATTTCAAATAGTTTTTAGTACGCAAAATATTCTTGCAGCCGCAGCAATTCATTTTTGCCACGAGATGTTCAATTTGAGCACGGAAGTACACAACAAATTCACAATGGCAGCTCACGTTGCCAATTCCAATTGATGTCACTGGAACGCTTCTATAGTGGCTGTTTATTTTTACAGATAGAATTGTAAAAAACACTGGAACGCGCCCACAATACTGGAACACACCTACAGTATAGGTTGCACCAATGTTGGTAGCACTGCCTCTTGTCAATACTGGTTTGTTTACCTTTTTGAAAGTGCAGAAAAAACGGATCACTGTGTTTTTTCACAAAGTTTATATATTGTTATCCGGGCTTATCTTGCGGGCAGCGTTCTGCTAAAATGTGTATTTGCACTGCATCTTTGGTGTTTTAGTTCTCCAGTTCACTTAAATCACTGTTGTTATTATAATAATGTACGTAACACTGTGCTAACAAAGTGCTAACAGCTGTTTTTAGAAGATGACAGTATACGTCCATAAGACACTGGTGAGTACTAACTATGCCGATTAGTTTCACTAAAGACGCACTGGTGTTAATTTTATTGGTTTTAACTAGTAGAATTCTATCTCGACTATTCTCTAAACACGAACATATTCCAAATACTCTTTCCCCTTTTATCATATAAGTATTATGGATGTACATAATGCCATAGAACATCGAAAAACACAAAAATCTGCATTTATACATTACAAAACATTTAGCCATAAATTCTCATCATCATCATCATCATCATAATGGAGACGTATTTTTCTGCTTACATTAGCGGCCAATGTGAACTTGAAGAGCAAGGTCTGCCTTCTGGCTCATCTTAACTTTTAGTTTGACAGTTTTTGGCCGTTTCGAGGTCCATTGCCTTTTGACCCTCCAACCCCAAAAGGCAGGGTAGTGCCAGATCACCGACTACCAGCAAGTGTTCCAGCTTGCAGGTGAAGTTGGCAAGATCTTATTGGATTCACGAAACATCTTATTGCCACGTGATCTAATCTACTATAGAAATACCATTTAGAGAAGTCAACACTGTAATGTCCTTGATTTTCTAGCAAGCAAACAAACAAACACGCTACTTGAGACCAAATGTTTGCAAATGGAAGTGGACTAATTCACATTCATGCGAAATCACGTAAATCTCTTTGAAGCAAGGGTTGTTTGTAATGAGATTTTACATGTTAAATTATCGAAAAGCGTCCCTCAGGGGACAAAATGGCCGATTTCACTCTTTGCTCAACATATCAATTTCATGAAAATACAAAGAGGTTGAAAATACGTAAATATGGAAGGAAATACTCATTCCAATGGCAGTGTACAAACGTGTCAGATTTAAACAAAAAAGATTTGAATCGATTTAAATGTTTAAAACGATTGTAAAGATTTAAAATATACTTTCTTATGACAACATTTTTTACAAAAATGATCAATTGCTCGGGTTTCTCGATATCTCTTGCTTTATATATCCTTGGTAAACATATAAATATAATGAACTTTGAATTCGTATGTATAAGATAGTAATATATAATGCATGTAAAAAGAATGTGTAGCCCCGTTGGCTCGTGTGGATCTCAAAGAACATACACTGACAAGCAAATTGCTAGTATTTTGAAAAAAGCAAAGGTCAACCCAGCGATTTAGGACTTGTGTGAAGGGTTTAATGACGGTTAGAGGCAGTTTGCAAGGTGTAAAAGGACCAAAACAAATTGCAGGCTGTCGTAAATTCCTACCGCATGGTGAAAAACTTGAGAACATATATCTGAATGGATAAGTGCTAGTATTTGTTACAGTATTAAATAAACCACGCACTTTTAATGATTTATCTATTTATGGGTATAATGTGTCATTCAATCGATTGAAGTTATTATTCAATTTCATTGATCTACTACTTTATAGTAGTAGATTACTGGGTTATCCCAGTGATGTGTAATTAAGGTTATAATATTCATGACTGTGACATACCGTCGTCGTCATGTATGTATAATTATATCAATAACTTTAGTTTGACAAATATCATTATCCTCTTTTGCGATATTCTGGTCACATCTGAAACTTTCATCACGGAATTTGTGGTCCATTTCGGGGCGCGTATATGGAAATTGACTTCCACAACTCAAAGACGACATCAAAGTAATGCAGTTAGAAGTTGAAATTAGACCAGTTGTTGCACTTTAGAGGGCTGCAACGGCCAAAAACGGCTTATCGTGCTCTCCAAGGAACTACCAGAACAATTCTTGCTTCCAAATATATGCACTTTGCATTTGCGAGGATCGAACCCATGCCTCCTACTAAGCAGTTGCATTCACTACCGCCACGCCCGCCATAGAGGCAATCAAACTCAACAATGGTTCAATAAATATTTATTGAGCTTTATCCGATTGGAACCACATGAAATACTGATACTTTGTTAGCAAATCATGGGTCTGGTAAAAAAAGAACTCTTCTAGATTATAATCTATCTGTGTGCCAAATTTTATCTAGATCTATTTAACCGGTCTGGTGTAATTGAGTTATAAACCTTAATATGTCCATGATTACACATTTAAAATGTATGTAGACGTTATATTATTCATTTCCTCCATACATTGCCATTTATATTTAGATATTTAAATGACAGCCTTTAGCAAACAATGTATGAGTAAGACCAGGAAATTGATAACCGAAATACGTATCCGCTTTTGCAATTATTTTGAAAAGACACACGAGCCATATTGGAAAAACAATGGGCTTTCGTACATTTGACGTGTAATTTATGAATATTTCAGTTATTATGTTGGGTTTTATTCTAAGAATTTGTATTGTATTATCAGTCAATTGGTTGACTGAGCATTATAGTGTCATCATTAGTGCTTTAGTCCTGGTTGTATTTAAACTTTGGAGTGTGAGATCCACTCTCCTAGTCTTTTGAATTTGCTTAACCTAACTTTTTTGGTGCAACTGCCTTAGCCTTCATGTCCATTAATAAATTAAAACTACGATATACTTTATGAAGACTACGCACTATGTAACGCATTGCATTGAAACTTTACCAATTATATAGTGATAAAATGTAAATATAAATCAGAGCACTAGGAACTACCCGATTTATGACAACAATTTCAAATACCTTTCAATCAAGATTTATATCATCACTGATAATATTTACTTTCTAACGTAGGTATAATCTGACAGCTAGTAATTATCAAACTTCATCTAATATGCTAAATATAAACAAGTTAGTTACCTATACATTGATTAATGTTGATCTATGTCCTAAACTAACTTTGTATCTTACAGATAGTACTAGTATATTCAACATCGTGCAATTAGCTGATAAGGAGTTTGGAACAGGATCAATGTTTATCAATTTATCTTTAGATTGGGACACTTCGAACGAAGAAGGATAGAATCATCAGAGAAATAATATTGCGATCCATTTCATCAGAAGGGTGTTGTAAGAGGCGACTAACGGAAAACTAGGCAGACGATATATCACTGTGAGAGAAACAAAACCCAACGTCGAATCAGTAGGCCAAGCTGAAACCTCCCAATATTGGGAGAGGCCTAAGTCCACAGTGGATTGCGATGGGCTGATCAAATTCCGTACATTACTACGATTGTATTTAGACTACCTTTCCAAAAGCATGAACTTCCATCCTCATTATTTAAAACCATAGTAAGCGAACCCTAAAGGGGTTTATAGTTACTATAATTATAAGGGATTATACCTTAACATTGATAAGTACCTCCAGCCGGTATGGGTGAAATAACTTAGAAAACATAGTTAAATTAATAAGCGCCACCCCTACAACTTTAAATGGAAAAATATAGAACCAATATTCTATCTATCATTAATCTATCAATTCTAATTAGTTTCCATGACACTCGAGTAACAAGTCATAGCACAAAGTTTAGCATACTCGCGAATGGTAGCAATCTGTGAGTGTAAAGTGTGAAAAAAATTTCCTTCACGGACGCTTACCCACATCGCTGTAGTTTTTCTTAACGACTGCAAGTTTTCTAAAAGGGCATAAAAACTTTTATAAAATCCCTGTTGTAAACGGTCATAGGGTGCGGTAATTGCTTTCCATCAGATTGTCGTATACTGACTTGTTCGTCTCAAAAATAATATTTAAAAGTTTGTAAGTTGATACATAAAGTTTCAATCATTTGACTATAGACTGGACATTGGTTATGAGTAGTTGTTACCCTAAAAAGATCACTCGTCTAACAGCAGCACTTTTGGGTTCCACTTTGGGGTCATAATGCACATCATCATTCTCTGAACCTTTTTCCCAACTCAGTTGGGGTTGGCTTTCCAGTCTAACTGTGATGCGGCTGAACTTCGATATTTTATGAGAAGCGACTGCCATCTGACCTCCACAACCAATGGTCCAATGACCAATGGCGATATCGAAGTTCCAAGTTAGACTGGTTAGACTTTTGAGGGCTCTAACTACCCGTAACGACTGCCGTAGATGTTTGTTTGGCAACCGGGACCGACGGCTTAACGTGCTCTCCGAGGCACGACCAGACCAGTGCAAACAGCCATATTCATGCATACAAATTTTTGCACTGAGCGGGGATCAAACCCGCGCCTCGTGCGTAGCAGTCGCGTGCACTACCCCCACGCCACGGAGGCTGTCTGTTTGGAGGTCATAATGCACATAGAGCTGAATTTTAAAACAGTGAATCGACTGATGTGCATTGAAGTTTGCATGATAGTTATTTATGTTATAAGTCGAATAGATATAAATTTACCTCAATATTTTTTTGTACTGAGTACAAAATTTAAGGTGGAAAAAGTATTCCATCAAGGTCTTTGGGGATCGAGTCAACCCGAACGTCGACCGAAGGGGGTCTGACTCAGGTGTTCCTTTTCAGGGTTGGCATTTCCATTACCCTTTACTGTATTTAAGTTAAATATAAAACATGTGCCTGGACTCTGAGGCAAAAACTTCCCCTGCCTTCGGGTTCAACGCTAAATAACGATGTTGAACATACTTATTTGAAATATTAAATTTTCATATTTTACATACTGTCGTTAATGGAAGTCTTTCATGCAAAGTTACCGGTTGCGAGTAACTTCTAACCTGTCCTCTTTAAAAAGAATATTAATTTTGTCGGTGTATGTATATACCTACGGACAAATTAATATTCGTTTTAAAAAAAGCAATTTGATGACAATAAAAAATTGGAGTAAGCTAATATGAATATTTATGAAGCAAATTTTCAAGTATGTACACATTCGTTACGGATTTTTTTTGTTGCTTTATTACCAGCAATGTGTAATGTTACTATCAGAAATGTTGTTTTCTGTTATGTGTTTTATTCAAGCCTCATGTGGTGAATATTGTTACCACCGAGTTGAAGGTTAAGACTTTCTGAGTCAGCGCACAATACAAAGCAGGATTTCAAACCACCACATAGCAGTGTCCAATTAAGCTTACTGACTTACCAATGGAAACACAAAACCTCTCCAGTGAGGTCTAGCTACCCTACACGCCGTTAACACAACATAAGCTTATTGTTTGCCGCGGTATTCTGTAGGACAGAGGTACTTCCCTTGTCGGACTTCTCAATTGGTAAACAAGATGCGACGTCTTAAATCCGTCAAGAAAGAAAGATAAAGTAAGCATATGAGTTGAGAGCGAGCTTGCTCCCGCCATTAGTGTTGGCGGCGGACTGACCAAATCTGACCGGCGATAATCCCCCCGCCATTCCGCGCTCACCATGGGAGTGGTACAGATATTGAGGCGAAAGAACTGGATATAAATGTCACTGGCAATATTCACCATAATACTTAATCTGTTCCGCCTTCCACATCCAGTCTTTTCCAGTATCATTTACTAGTAATGTAAGGTATAATTAAATTTCACGAGACATTGTTGGTATAACTGAAGTTTACGCGGTTGATAACAGAGGTTTTGTGTGAACAAGAGACGTGATCTAAATTGAAGATGTTCTCATAATAAATTATAGTCGAGAGTACCTCGGAGACTAATTATAAAACTAGTACAGTAAATTAATGAGCGAGGATTTAATTTCTTGGAATACAGAAACACAATTATTGTTGAAAGTTTAAGCATTAAAAACTTTCAAGTTCCAGTAACAATTAAAACAGTAAAATTTGAGGATAAGAATTCTTACCCTCAAATTTTCTGTCATAACGCCACAAGTTTTCACCATTCCATTTTATTCGAAAGGTATCGTAAGTTTCATAGTCAAATATGTAAGTAGGTAGGTATATGCATATGGTTATTATCTAACAAAGATAATAAATTTTTTAAATTAATGACAGTACTAGAGAAGTAGGTATTGATTTTAAGGATATGGATTCGAAACCTATTCAAATAATTACTTACAGTTTCAGATACAGACACAGATACAGATTCATGAAATTGAACTGAATCCTAATGAGATTTTTTAAAGACGAGCTGTATTAGCAATTTACTTCACACACTATTAGTATTCTCGGCAAATGCACCAATTAAGCTAAACTGCTTATTTTAGGAGTCACGCCGCCGCATTATACAGAATTAGATGCGCATCTAGAACCTCTTAATTGCAAATTCTATGTCTCATCAACAAATAGTTATGTTACTGAACCATCTCATATTAATTATATTACGCTATGTTATATCAAGCTGTGGAACGAACTCCCTGCTGTGGCTTTCCCAAGCGACTACATTATTGGGTTCTTCAAGAAGGGCATTAGAAGGTTTCTTCAGGGAGCACGAGCTTAATGCCATTTTCTATCAGGTGGTACGTGTGCTAGTCTGCCACCAAAGTATTATGCAAAAAATATTCAATCAATCAATCAGTTAGCACATTGCAGTCCACTACTGCAGGCCTTTTCCAATTTGCTTTGGCTTGGCCTTGGCTTTGGCCTAATTGTTTTCACGCTTTCCGGACAAGTTACTGTAGGGTTTTATTTCGAGTTGTCCTTCTCTCGCAGTGACCTCATTTACGTTTTCGGTTAGTCGCCTATTACAATACCATTCAGATGAGTTGGAGTGGGGAGTATTCTTTCTTCGAAACCACAAGGATTATGTTATTAGTGGTCTATATTATCAGTACTTTTGTTGAAAAATAAACAAAAACGTTTGTGGCACCGTTACCACAAGAGTAATGCGATGCGGAGGGATTTCACGGCGCATTTTAATTTAAGTCAGTCTTTGTATTTGTCTTATACTCTCCAAGACGCTAATAAAATTGGTAGTGCTTGTGCGACTAAGCACGTAATTAATTTCCTTGCGATTTACACCGCATAGCAAGAAATCAGGTCAAATTGTTTTTCCAAATTTATTTAGCTGCAACTTTTTCGATCCGGAATTTATTCTTGGCATACCCAATTTTTTTCATAAAGTGCCCGATTGGTGGCTATTGGCTCGCCCACCATAGTTGGGGAAATGTGGGTGTTTAATACACCTCTGTCTACTCATTTGGGGATCACGGGTGTGAGCATATTATGTATGTATTTTGATGAAGTATTTCATTTTAATTCAAAAAGGTATCTAACTAGAAAAAGTTAGGATTTTTATTCTGAATAAAAGTACGTTAGTAAACTACTCGTAGATACCTATTTCCTGACCCTGATTGCACCATAATAGATCCTTATTCAATAGATACTTCGCTAGATTGTTGAGACAGCATAGTAACAAGACAACAAGTCAATAAAGATGTTACAGCCAGGCTTTTAGCCCGATATTGAACTTCTATTTTAGTACTGAGCTATTTCGAAACAACGTGCTCGACCACACGGAATATCAAGTCTTAGTATAAATTTCATTTTAAAATAGTAAAAAGTTTTATTAAATAATATTATAGGCAATATTAACTGAGCCTATCCTACTAATATTATAAATATGAAAGTTTGTAAGGATGTTAGTATGATTGGATTTTTGGTACTCAACGGCGCTCGAATTTGGCTGTAATTTGACACAGGGATAAATTAGAGCCTGGAATAATACATACGGGAAGGGGAACAAAATACCACCAACGAGTTAATAATAAAAAAATTTAAGCAAGGTTTGTGAAACCATGGTTATTAAGCATTCATTGTAGCGAAAAATGTACCTATTGCTATTTCCGGTATTCCTCCTTTCGCTTTAATTCAAATACAAATGCGTCACACAAAAACATTTCACATTGAAACTTTTTTATTAATCAAATCTTGGAATTTGGAGAAGACAATACTGTCCCAACTGGCCGTAAAACTCCGAGGAATGTGAAATGGGACAACTGGATGAAGTCTTAGTAAGGTGAGTCTCCAGTGTAAGTAGCAATGCAGCGGTTGTAGTGAGTTTATTATTATTTATAGCACGTCAATTTGAATTCACCTCGCCTGATGGTAAACTGAAGGCAAAATCTCAGGCAAGAGGGCCACCATTATAAATGCTGACAGTGGTGGCGCTCAGTTTGACGGTCTCATCAGATGCTTTTTCACACCCTGCTTATAGGACCCGGGACTGTCTTTTAAGCAGGACGTGCACTGGTATGGTATTCTGAAACCTAATGGTGTGGCATAGGAAAGACTCACTAAACCGCTTGGTTCTTGAAGGAATATGTATCCTATACTTACGGGTGAAATCTAAGCGTGTTTTCCTGTCTAAGAAAGGAGAGGCTGGGCCTAATTGTTCTTCAAATTAATGTTCAGAGAAAAACTCATCAGAACATTCATCATAGTAGAAACGGTAAATTAAAGTTTCTTAATTACCTCTTGCACAGATTCCATTGGTAATAAGTACATCACTATACACATAGCTAGAATACTATTTAACTAACACTACTAAGGCATCAGTTTCCTAAATAAGTTAGATCGAATTTTTCACATATAAAACTGTTTAACGGATTCTATCTGGATTCATTTGATATTATTGACTTTAACCCGACGTTTGGGCTACCTTACAGCAGCCATGGTCGCGAAGTAACTAAAGACGGTAGCTGTTAAATAGTTTGAAGTATAACTTATCTCAAAGTACCCGAACTCTGATGAATCGTTCTGCCCCCGATAGTTGAAAAGGCGCATCTAACATTTTTTCCGTATTTGAGTTATATATATTGCCGGAATCAGGAAAAAAAGGCGCATCTGCCTGTTTTGTTAATATTTTTCTATCTTGCTTAGGTGCGATTTTAACACAACAAAATAAGCAGCTTCTGCATACATTCTTACCACCATTTGAAGATAAAAAGACGAATTTAGCTAAAACTTAGTTGAAGAGTCGCATTTATGTAGATATGCCCTTATTGCCTTGCATATTTTATTTGAGTTAGGTAATTTAAAAGACGCATATTTGACATTATTTCTAAGAGGAAATTAATAAGGCGCAAGTAACCATTTGCGCCTAACGCACTAATTGGAAACTGCTTTCACACTAAGAAAGAAAGTCTCCATCTGCTGACTTGCGCCCTTTCTACTTCGTAATCTTTTTTTTGCCCAGGCGCATTTGTCATAAACGTCTTAATACCTTATGTTATGAAAAAATAGTACCGATGGTACTTAATTAAAAAGACGCAAGTAAGCAGAAACGCCCTTGTCACTTATTACCATCAATCTAGCGGGGGGTGCGCGGGGTTTGATTTGTACGGCGGTGACGATTTCCTGTGTCAGTTGCGCCCGAGCTAGATACCTACTGTGGGAGTGAAGACGACGTAACGCGCGGGTGCTCAATTTTTCGCTGTGTGATTTATCACAAGGTAAGCGTCTAATTTTTATTGCAATACTAGCTTCTGTCCACGGCTTCGTACATGTTAATTATATAAAAAAGTTGCCTATGTTACTCTAGGTCCACTTTTTCATATGTACAAGTAGGACATGATGGGATGTTTTATCGTCATCTTTTATTTTCGTTTAAGACGAGTAAAATTACGGCGAGCACAGCAGCAGGAGTTCGATTGCGGATTCGATTCCCGCCTTTGGGCAAATGTTTGTACGATCTCCAAATATTTGTTCCGAGGGTTCTGGATATTTTCTATGTATGTACCTACCTATAATAAAAAATATCTATATATGTGAACCCTCCACATATTGCATTTAGTATATCAGTTATCTAGTACCCATGAACAAATTCTGCTCAGCTTGAGGCTAAATGTTGTGTGGATTGTCCAGCATTATTTATTATAATTATTTATTGTAAGAATAAGAAAAGTTCATAAAATGACTTGCAGTTAAAGTGAATTAGATACCTATATGTAATTTGCTTTAATAATGCTCGGTTATATATATAAATTGGTTCTTTAATGATCTTTTTAA
The DNA here is from genome assembly GCA_963691645.1 of Pelosia muscerda. Lineage (NCBI taxonomy): Eukaryota > Metazoa > Arthropoda > Insecta > Lepidoptera > Erebidae > Pelosia > Pelosia muscerda. Next base: position 17,168,440 of record OY829100.1, read on the forward strand.
TTCTATTACAGACAAAACTAACATGAAGTAAGGTCGAAGCTTTGCGAAGCAGTAACAGCAGCAGTAGCAGCAGTGCAACAGTAAGTGATTTTGACTCTGAGGATTCAGTTTTTGACAGAGATTACGTTCCTCCACAAAATAAAAATATCCGAAATAGTGTAATCGACTCCAACTCAGAAAAAGATATCATAGAAAATTCACAAGAAAACAACATTCGCGTATCTGAGTCACCTAAACATTTTGAGCCTGAAGCCCAGACTGACCAAATTTCTGAAAATGTAACCCAACTTACCAAGAAAGGAACTGCACGTAAACGCAAACATCATGACATTTTATTGGAAGAGCGTACGAAAACGAAGAAAGTTTTAAAGAATAATACCCAGTATTACGTTAAAGCAGGTTGTGGCGAAGAATGTAAATTTAATTTCAATTCTTTTTTCTTTAATAAATACTTGACCGTGTCGATAGTGTTTTCTTTTTTGATAAAAATTAATTAGAGTACCTACTTATTACCTGCAAAACACATTTACTGAACATTTATAGGATTAATTAGATAACTGTATATACTTTTTACCTTAACCAAGGATTATCTACATAGGTTTTAATACTTATGCAAAAAGGCGGATATAACTAAATGCGCCCTTTTTTGGAAATTATAAGTATAGGGATATGATATGACACTTAGCGTTCTAGATTTATAGGGCGCATCTGGCTATTTACGTCTATTTAATTAAGGACCTAGTATTTTTCCCCAATTTTTATACTAAAATGAAACAGTTTTTTGTTATTTTTAATTAATTCATTTAAAAATATTCATATTTTTATTAACTGCATTTAAAGACTATGATCGTAGCTATTATTTTCAATTCTTAATATGTAATTATTTTGATTTACCCAAAGACAGCTAAAGATTTTCTGATTGATTAATTAAAACATTTTTTTCTCGGTTTTGTCTTATTGGTACATGCGCCTTTTCAACTATCGGGGGCAGCGTTGGTATTGGCATATTTTATTTATTTATTATTATCGCAAACAATTTTTACATAGTGTAGCATATTAACATTTAAACTTTCGCGTTCTATGATTATGATAATATGTAAACGGGAATTAACGCGATCATGGTATAGGTATATACATACCTTTTGAATGCCTGACGTTTCGACCAGGTTCTCAATTTGACAGTTCTCAATATATTCAACTTCTTATTACCAATTCAATACTAGTTCAAATCAATTCAAAACCGTTACTTATATGAAATAAATTAATATCAGATAACGAAATGGAAGTAAAACTCTCTGTTGTATTGGACTATTCTGACTGACGTAATTCGATATTTTAAACTTTATGGATACAGTACTTCGCGCTTTTAAACTTCGATGTTCAGTAATACATTCAATGATATGATAAACTTCTACTTTTATTGATATTGCACTATAAAATAGAAAATGGTACTAGCATTAGTAGGCACAATGGGTGATCTGATTCGCAGACGATATCGGTACGGTACGTATATATATCTAATTGCTGAGAGTGATTTCTCCGACAATGTTTTTTCTTACATTAAATGTGATATTAAAAAGAAAAAAACCTTAAACGAAATAGGCGGTATGTTTTAATATTGTAATGAAGAAGGTGTTAGAAAACAACATATTACCTGAGCGAAGTTTAATTAAGCAGGAGTTCATTAGCTAAAAGCGTACACCGATGTAATTTTGAGTTATGTTACGAGAAGGATGATGTTGCTTAATTTTAGTTAGTAACCAAACACACCCGAATCAATAAATTATCCGTACAAAAGAAAATTACAAGCCCGTATTCAGAGATTTTGCTGTACCTACTTGAAGCAATAATGTCTCTTTAGTGTACTACAGCTTACATATCATAGTATATACAATCACGGTATATTGAGTACTAGCTGTAGCCCGCGGATCCGCCCGCGTGGATGTCGATTATCGCGTTGTACGACTCTATTCGATTTCCTACTTGCCTCTCTATTCTACCGCTCCTCGCTGTCATGACAATGGAAATAGCTAGCGATATTAGCGCCAATGTATAAAATTATTGCTTCGCTCCCTTGGGTGTTAGCGTGATCATATATAGTCTATGTTACTCCTAGATATTGTAGCTTTTTAGGGGTGAAAAAATTATTGAAATCGGTCTTGTAGTGTCGGAGCCTATTCGTACAAACAAACAAAAAAAAACAAATCTTTCCTCTTTATAATATTAGTATAGATATGTCTGTACCTTGATCATACGGAGGATAGTGTTTGTTATGATGAGTGTGTGATGAGTTGAGTTGAGTGAGTTTATTATATAGATATTATCTATATAATAAGCTATAGCCATAGGACCGGTTGCAAGCGGTCTGCATTCAACGGGCATCCGCGATTCAACTATATCGTCCTCGGGCCTCCTTGCTTCGTCTACCAGTACGTGGTCTTCATTCTAGATCCTTATCCAATCCACCAATCATAGTTTATTTTATACCAATATGCACGAGTCAGGGCTTCTGTAACGACCTGGGTTCATGACATATGTCGGGAACTATACTTCTTATAGATTTGTTACGCAGTGTCATCTTTGGATATACCTACTTATTTTAGTTCAAATAATACGTAGGTATATAGCTTTGTCACGTTTTGCACAGAAAATAAACTAAAATTAAAAAGAAAATTCAGAAAGCCACTGCCTTATAAAATATTGGCACAACTGTTTCCAACTATAAATTGTAACATGCGAAGGAGAATATTGGCACAAGTTCAAATACGGAAAATAAATATAACATTCAGCTAAGTTTAAATCGTAAATTTCAATTTTATTATGTAGGAATAAGTTTGATGCTTATTGTAAGATTAGCTTGAGCTGTGTTAGTTTCATTTTATAGTATATTTTTTTATTTTATTGCATGAATATACAGGGTGTAAGAGGAACGCTGCCGAAGCCGAAGGTAGTAATCATGGGACACAACATATTGACATGAAAAAGAATTTAAATTTTTTTCGCATTGTTTACTCTCCATCATATCAGTAAAGCTAAATGAAACGAAAATTTCATAAAAAAAAACCTCACTGCAAAAAAGAACAAGTAGCGCCATCTTTCGAGGTCATGCTTTTTCATGAATTTTTTATTTCATTCAGCTATACTAACACGATCGAGATTAAATAACGCAAATTAAACTGTGTAAAAAGAATGAAAACTAAAAAAAAATTGCGCAGCCGTAATTTTTTTAGTGCCAATATGTTGTGTACCATGAGTACTACCAGGGGTCTTCGGCTTCGGGAGCGTTCCCCTTATACCCTGTAGGTATATTAGTGGCAATGGAAATGATCCTTAATAATTACAAAGGTCATAGTTGAGAGAGCTCGTATTTTGTAAAGCATGTTGACGAACGTAGGAATACACGCTACGTGATTGATCGGTTTGTTTATGATGAATAATATAAGCACATAATCACTATTCGGTTGTACATACTGCTAACTGAAAATCAATAAGATGAAAATAACAAATAAATACTGATTTGTAAGTTCGTGAAAATATCGCATAAATCAGCTAGATTTGCTCATTTATCAGAATTTACTTAGTGAACTAAGTGAATATGAAAATATGCATTATGTAATAAAAGAACCATTATGACACATTCTGCAATTTGCAGATCACCTTAAGCTCAAATTTCTTTCACAAATTATAGAACAAAATATGGAGCATTTTACCTTAACCTCTGTAGATTACCAGAATGCTAATAGCCCATTATTTCGTCTTCAATGTATTTTATGTAGGAATCATTTGAAATGTATTGATGTTATTAGTATTATAACCTTTCCATTTTTAAGCAGTCAAAAACAAACAAGGAATCGTGATACTTCAGCCTTGTGTATTTTGAGTAATCACTCCAAACACACGAGGCTGAAGTTGAGCAACTGTTTGAGAACACGAATCTAGGTTTTTTCAGTCTCTTCATTCTAAACACTTTAATATTCAAAGAACGAAACCTATGCTCGGGCCTCTCCTTGAGTAGCGGCACTGCCGTGAAACAAATTACTACACAACTCAAGAAAATGCCTTTGATTCGACAGAAGAAGAACGTACAAACATACTATGCAGTAAAAAGAATGTACCTACAACTTACGGAATGATGCAACAAAATAATAGTCTATGCTGTCACTTTATACAACACTGTGAACTGTGGGATATATTCAAAATATCTATGTACCTACTAGAAGACAACCTTAAAACTAAAATAAAAACGTTTGATTAAAATTCAATAAACATTTTATTTACAAACGAGTTCTTGTAATCAGTTAATAATACAATCCGTTGTAGGGGAAGGCAGATCTGAGACCGAAGGATCCGTACCTGGCAAAACCATAGGGACTAGCGTAGGGGTAGGCACCACCAGCATAAGAGATGACAGGAGCGGCGTAGGACACAGCAGGGGCAGCCACAACGGGAGCAGCAGCGACTAGAGCAGGGTCCTTACGCACAACAGCGTTGAATCCTCCTGCACCAGCGGCGTAGTCTACAGTACGGCGTGTGCCATCAGACTCGAGCAGGGAGTACTGACCCTGTACATTGTCACCCGCCCGGGTCTCGACTTGGTTTTTGAAGTCACCGGTGTAGGGATCTGCTACACCGTATGAAAAACTGGAGAAGTCGGATGCGCTTACAGCGACAGCCAGGGCAAGGATAGCGACGAACTGTAAAAATAACATTTCTTATTACAAACATAGTCTAGTTTATAAAAATCATTTATTTTCTTAAGATTCAAAGTTTCATTTTGAAAAATCTTGTTGCGACGAGGTTACCTTAAAAATACATAATAGTGGTATCGACATTGTGAGAGAAACTATTATAAATCTTGCAGGCGTTCAATATATAAATCGTAACATTGAAAGTTTTGAGACAAAATCACAAATAATGTTAAAACTAAAAGAAACATCTTCAATATTTTCGCTGTTTATAGTTAAACTTTTTATTTTATAATTTATTGTTATCGATTGAATACAAAAATTAATGAAATGAAATCACTTTGAATACCTAATTTTATTATTCTCATAAGTGATCCTTCTAAAATAAAAGTCCTATCTGTTCTCTATTTAGAAAATAAAATTGTATTTATATATAATGGGTAATAAAGAGATATCAAGTAGATATAAATGGAATACTCCTGATTGGGAAAATATACATACACACGTATGTAGTGGTTTTTGGAAGTCACTAAAATGTAACAGTGCACGGCATCTAACTTGGCAAGGTTTTGTTCTAGTTGGGGTGAGTTCGCGCATCGTACACTTAGAGTCACCAAAAGTTCTTGTCATTATTCTATTCATTCACCAGAATGCCATTTTTTTTTATTTATGTCTGCTTTACTGCAAAAGAGACCCAAAAATCGTCTCACAAGCGCTGACGATCCTTGCCAAGTTATTTGCCGATTTCTGTACCAGTGTTACCGTTCCTTGTATTGCGATCACTTCTTAAACACCATTAACTTTTTAATGTCAGGAAGGTCGGTTATTTTTTTAATTAAACGAGTTATGGAGAAAATCATTACTCACCTTCACAAACATTTTGTCTTTTGATATTGTGACTACGTCTGCTAACACAAAAATGATCCCCAATATCATTTAGCTCACCTTTTTATAGTCGTATCTTCAAAATGTATTAATCCAGTTCTGCAGAAACAGGAAGCTTGCCGCAAAAAACGACTGTGTTCTTGAATTGATTAAAGATTGAACAGAGCATTGGTACTGTCGCGTACAATAACTTTCATTAGTAACGAGACCTTGGTTTTTTAAGTATCGTGTTTTGCTCAACAAATATTTTAAATAGCAGAAACTTATTGTCTTTGTTGATAATTAAAAAGTAACAAACAAAAAATATGTAAAATATAAACAAATTATTATCGTTCATACTCTACTATTGTAATCTTTCTAATATATAAAAATCAATGCCACTTTTCGTTGTTATTTTATAACTCAAGATCGGGCTCACCTATCCAAACCAATGTTCAGGTTTTGTTCGAACTATTTAGTAGATGCCAATGGTTTATGTGAAGTTTGCAGAAAATCGGTCGAGCGGTTTAATTATACCACGAGCGAAGCCGGGGCGCGTCAACTAGTACCTTTATATAATTGTAAGTTAAATTAAAAAATATAGTAAATACAGTTATTCCTTGCTGCCTTTATATTAGCGTTTAAACAACGAAGTCATTCAGTAACGCTGCGCTTACCTTCGTCAAACGCTTACGCTGTATGAACGCAAGTGTGAAGGCAGTCTTACTATCATTTGTATAGGTACAATTCTGAAACTGCTATGCAAAATACTGTTATTAAACCATATTTAGTAGCCAGATGGCCAATAAAGCTTCTTGTAATCCATACATTAATATTGCATGAGTCTTCGAAGCGCCAGCTGTCACCATCAATCATGTCAAGTTTAAACAATAAAATATAGGTGGAAATGTCCGGTGTCATTAATTTAAAATGATGGACAACTTTATCGAAAACATTTTGGGCAATTTGAATCTGTTATGATTGTATTTTTTTTACCACGAAATTTTGTCGGATATTCTGTTCGCACGAGGAGTACGTGAGTACAACTTCACTTCGATCGTCAATAGCGCATAGTTCGAACAAGTTAATAAACGGGGTTGGCTTCCATTGCCATAAAAAAAAACTGAATTGAAATACCTAGCAATTCCTAAAACTAATTCCAAATTCAAACGCAAAATTAGTGTGTACCACAACTATAGCACAAAACTATTTATTAAGCTGAAACTACACTATGTTGGAATACTCGAAATTTGGTTCCAACTAGCCTTTGTCTCTTCATTTGTCATTCACAACTTCGTAGATTACCACTGGATAGTGTTGTAGTACCGGGAAATGTGGGGTAAAGGTTAAGAGAGTCTACTAGACTGTCAGTGTAGAATACAAAACAGAATTTAATACCACCACAGAGCAGTGTCAACTTAAGCTGTCGGCCTTCCCAAACACAAAACTCTCCAGTGAGCTTTGACTCACCGCTGAAAACACAACACAAGGTTATTATTAGCCGCGGTATACAGTAGGGCGGTGGTACTTCTCCAGTTGGATTGCTTAATTAGGACGGGAGATCCCGGTATGTCCTATCTCTATCACAACGTTGGTTCGAAAATTGTGTTTAGTACACAAAAAAACTAACATCGTCAATCAAAAGAAACAAGTATCTATAAATGTGTTTCCGGCCAGAAAAAGATACATTTAGAATAGGTGGTTATTAAAAATAAATATAATTTGTTGCTATGCTAACCTGTGTATGTATTTAGATCAAATTATTTCTATGTAATTCAAGTACTTTTGAATATATTATATTTATTTTAAAAACAATAAAAACCAGTAATCATTAACCTTGAAAATAGCAAAATTAAGTATGTTGTTTAATATCATGACTGTCACAGATTCAAGTAGGTACCATATTAAGTATTAATAGTTTTCAACTTATGATTGTTCTTCATTCTAGCTCCAAAGCACCAAACCTCGAAGTCTGAGGTTCGCTTTTGCTTTGAGCTTGGACATACACAGCCTACCTGATGGAAAGCGGTCCCTGTGGCCTATGGATGTTTGCAACACCAGGGGTGTTACATTCGTGCTGCCTACCCTGTATAAACCTAATGCCCTTCTTGAAGCACCCCACATTGTAGTCGCAAAGTTATCAATAATGTATAACTTTTAGGGCCCCGACAACCCGTAACAACTGCCCTAAATGTTCGTATGACAACCGGGACCGACAGCTTAACGTGCTCTCAAAGGCTCTTTGTACCTCGTACACGTTAGCCGTCGGATGACAGTCGGAGCTAAGCTCATCCACATCGCAGTTAGACTGGAAAGCCATCAAGGGTATGTGAAAGACTCAGAGAATGATGACGTATTTTTGCATAATAATTCTTAACCCTATATTAAACGTCTTTGATCGTAACAACAAATGTATATATAAGATAGATGAAGCAATAAAATTGCAACTTTCAAAAGAAAACAGTCAAAACATCTATAAAATACCAGATAATATAATTAAAGCGAAATCAGCACAAGATTAAACATTGAGAGCAATATGCGAAGTTAGGGCTTAAGCTGCTTACCGTCGTTAACAAGATAAAAAGTTTGAAGGCATTTTAATCTCACGTTTTTGGACTTAATAAAGTTCAAGACAGACGGTCAGGATTATACTTGTTACTTTGAGGAATATTATGGTGCTTACTAATTAAAATTTGCTAGAGTTTGGAATCTTAGATTCTTTAAGGCGAGGCCTCAAACAAAACTGCGTATCGTATTTAGAATACGTTTTCGCTATTATTGGCCCCCTGACACGAACGTTCCCGGTAATATTATACTGGACAAGCGCACTGGTTCCCTTTAGACATTTTGGTGTCATCTGATGAGATTTTGAAATTCAATTCTATTTCAATCTGTCTAAGCCATGTCTAAAATTTAAAAGAAAAATTAAGCAATAATACGAGTGAAAGTGAAAAAGTGAACAATAAAATATCAGCCTTATTTACACATACAACCAGCGTTGATGAATAGGAAGAAAATACTGAAAGAAAATCATAAATTAAAATGTAAATTTATTTTGCAAGAGATCTATTGTTTAAGTAGTCAATCAAAATAATAAAGAACCCACGAACTTTATCGAGGAGAAAAAATCGTTTCGTAAAAACCTACAATACTTTTATTTTCAATTTCATCAACATGATAAACGTTCAGTATAACGCCTATCGTGGATTCTATGAATATTCAGCGCGATTTAAAATGCACAAAGTATTTAATCCACAGTGCAGCATCATTTTTATTCTCGACGAGTCAAAGAGGGGTACAAATTAATTGCTTTTAAAAAATGAACTCAATGTCAAAGCTGTAAATGAACTTTTATAAGCAACGTTTTTCTAGACTAATATTATAAAGACGAATAATTTGTATTTTTGTGTGTATATAAAATAAATATTTGTGGTAAATTCAAAAACTAATGAGCCGATTCCGATAATTCCGTCACCTTTGGAAAGCTACATTTACCTTGAATAACATAAGGCCATATTGCATTGTGCGATAACCGACATCCACGCGGGCGCAGCCGCGGGCAACAGCTGCTGTAAAAATAATATATGAACCCAAAACATCATTAATAAACTTGATATACTTTTAGGTATAATGTTTCATGTTAGTAAATTGCTCTGAACTCCAGACGAAATCTTGTGAAAAATGACTAATACGCGTATTATATAAATTGGACGGCTTTGGCCTGAGGCTATTTAATATGTGCTTATCTCGTACATAATTTATTATAATAAATACTCGTTACACAGCCCAGAGCAAGTTATTACTAATATCTTATTAATTACAAATTCGAGTTGCTTACATCTATTTTAGATAGTCTGTGAATTATTTTCTGCGAGTGGAAGCGGTACTGAGTGTATGTATTCCACCGCAAAAGGGTAATGAGTGGGTAGTAGCAAGCGGACTCCTAAACGAAATAGGCTTGTATCCCCAACAACAAAAGTCTTGTCTATTGGTTTTCACTGCAAGCAAATAACGACAGAGAGCGAACTGAACGGAAAATGAGAAATGGGAAGTGAATAGTTCTGACACTCTTGCCTTACCGCACTCATTTCTACAAATGAAATAACAACAAAATTCAATGTTTTTTTAATCAATCAAAAATAATTTTCTAATAAAAATCGGCAACACTAGTGTGACGCTCCTGGTGGAGGAAACTTTCATAGGCTAAGGTAACCACTTTCCATCAGGTGGTCCACATGCTAATCTGCCACTCATTCTTAACACAAGCCGACCAAAGTAAGCTTAGCTGGAGGGCTTAAAGGGAATATAAGTAAAATTACGTGTTACAAAGTATATTTTAGAATATTTGTATGCGCATATATCGTACATAGTTACAAATTCTGTACTATAAAAGATAACTAGTTCCTAAGCTTCTACTCAAGTATGAGTTTATATAATAATGAAACTTTGCTTACAAGTTGAAGTGATGTTATAAACTGTTTTACCAAACTGTTTTTACATATAACAAAACTTATAGCCGCAGTGTTGAAGTTACTTTGCGAATTGTGAAGCATCAGTACCTTTCTGAGTTCATAGCCACTCGTATATCTTATGTCTTTACTTCTTATACAAAATGAGATTATTGTAGGAACTGCTGTTACCCCTACATGACCTATCTACTCTTGTTGTACAAAGATCTGCTAGTATACAGCTGTGGCCGAGCTTTATATGGTTGAACTCTGGAAGATTTCATATTCGTAAAATGAGGTTTAGCCCTCCATTTCTATGGTAGTTTATGTGTCGTTTTTGATAATATACCTATTCTTACTCTTATATTATTATATCTTTCTAATAAATCACAGGCAATGGTAGTATAAGTTTATTTCCGAAGACGTTTCCCTAGGAACACTTATTTATTTATTTATTTTATTCTTCATGTACACATAAATTATATTTATATACAATAGTGAGGCGAGATGTACACAGGCGCGCTTAACTTAAAGTTGAGTTTTCTTCCAGCAAACCTGGGAGTGCACAGAGGAATTGATGTATGAGTGGCAAAGTCTAATGTTACAAGAAGCATCGAATTTGATGTAGGAGGTATACGAGACGTATACCCCAGATAAAAGGGCATAAATATACATAGATACAACATATACATACACACAACATGCACATACATACACATATACATAAATACATACATATATACATACATACATACATACATACATGCATACCTACATAAATAAATACATACATACCTAAACACTTATCTTTTTTTTATGCTTAAGTCGTCAAATTGACTGCACCACGCCTGATGGCAAGCAGTGGCGCAGTCCAGAACATGGCGGCCGCTGTTACAGGTGCCGTCCCTGCAACGACGGTCCCCACACCGACGGCCACGACAGTTTTTTTTCACGCCCCACTTGAAATACCAGAGACTGTAGGATGAAGGAAACACGTGTGCTGACAGAGCATTCAAGGACTTAATGGTGCGAAATAGCAAATAATAGTTTGTGCCGTATGTGGGTTACAATTAATTCCTGCGCGCGTTGTCCTGAGAGGAAGGAAGGGAGAGGGTGGGACCAGTTGGAAGAGCCCATCAGAACACTCACCATGGTATAGCCAATAGAGGAGAATTTGCAATTTTGACCATCAATTAGATAGTTTTATATTTCAATGATTCATTAAAGGAAGCATTTTTTACTATTTCGCCTCGTAGGGTTTATAAGATTATTTTATGTGAAAATACAGTTCTAATAATAGCTATTACGTCTACGCCTACGTTCTAAAATATACCTAATTTGAAGTACTGTAGTCGGAAACTCGAAGTAAATTGTTGTTAAGTTAATTACAACCTATCAGTAAAGTTTGATCAACTTTCAATTGAATTCCAGTTTAATCGTTGATGATTAGTACCTATTTCAAAATATTCCAGATATTTTTATACATGCTTCACCTAAGAATGAAGTTTTTTCATTATTATGAGTACAAGCGCGATTTGCAGAAATTTTATATAAGAAAGTTTAGTCAGAGTACCTGTTTTTTGCTGAGTGCGTGAATTTTGATAGAAAATTCAGTTGTTTTTTTTTTGCAAAGTCCCAGTGTAATACGAAAACGGCAAGTAAGCTTCCAACCCCCAAAGAAAACATCTAGGTATGATTTCAATCTTAAAAATAAACACTTTTGTTGTCGATGAAAGGGTGAATTTTATTACAGAATCTGTAAAGTTTTCGTAAAGCCATGTTATGTCAACTACAAAAAATAGCATCTTTCAATCTCTTTCCATAAACATTTTGTTTTTACAACAGACTAGAGGAAACTGACTAGAGATGTACAGTGTTGTATACAATTTGCTCTCATATTTTTCCGGTCAAGTGTGAATCGCACTCACGCACCGAAGATTCCCTACAAAATAAGATTCAGGGATTAACTTATGCATCATAAACCTCAAAATATTTAAACTCCGTTGACGTAGAAAATTGACTTAAGTACAGTTTTAAGACATTATAGACCTGAGTATAATAATATGGTATAAATCTTATTACCTCCCTCCAAGCAGTCCTGCCAAAAATGTTTTGACCGACGATGGACAACAAAATAAACTTATAATGGCTTATTTTTACTTTGTGAGGTACGGAACACTACAAAAGGGAAATATAGAAACGAGCATATAATATAATGTATGTATTACAGTGAGTATGTAGGTACTCCATGTATGTATATCCCTTTCAATATTCTCTTGTAACCTATTAAATGGCTGAAATAATAATGGATAATCTCATTATATATTCGTCTTTAATGTAATGAATATCACTGAATTATTATATTATTATTATTGAGACATTTAATTGATGGATTTTGGTGCCGTGATATCTAAAAAGTATAGTTTAGGAGTCGGTATAAAGTAATTCTTAAAAGGACAGTACTTTTATCGACCGCGTAAGTCGAGATACACACATTTATTATCACGCACCACAAAAAAAATCGTAACTAATGAAACTCTCACCTATAATGAACAATATAGTTATACTAATGACAGTAATTCATACGAACACCACTATATTAACAGATATGGTTATAATAACAATTCCGTGACGGAATGCCACAAGGGAGCATTGTGTGTTCAGCTTCGGTTGAAGCTTGTTGATCTTATATGAGTTATAATTAAATAATACAGAGTGTGGAGGACATAATAATATTATGAGCTGGATAAAGTTTAGAGGTTTATGACAAAATGTTGTGGTTTGCGTACATACACTGAAATAACACCATTTATTAGATTGTGTACTTGAAAACATCAAATATTTTGTAGTTCATGTTTAAGTATAATAAAAATAATGCTTTAGTAATGTATAAAGCAGACATAGTAATGCCTGTTGAAGATTAGTGGATTACTTTTATGGTTTTTTTTTCCTCCAACATTTATAGTTGGTATGACTACTTATGGTAATGATGTAGAAAATCTATACTTCATTATTTACGTAATCCCTTTTATATTCAGACTATCACTTAAAGTAAAAGTAAATCCCACAACGAACTGTCAGATGTACAACCTTACAAATGAACTAGTTTCAATGATTCGAAATTGTCATTCATTGGAATATTTTTACATTTCAATAGTGTTACTTAGACTTTAGGCAGGGATTCCTTTGTAAAAATGTAGATTTAATCAGTGGATACAGTATCGACAATGAACCTAGAAATTGAATTTTTGCAACGATTGTGAATAATGTCGTGTAAAATTATGGGTTACGATCATGGAAACCATTTCCTGGGCGAATTGAGATGAAACATATACATACTTTTATCACATATATAGAGCCATAAATGGACACAGAAGTAATATCGCAATATTATATTTTTTGATATCTACTTTGTAATAAAGATGTAGTTTTATAAGTCACTTTTCAATCTTCCAGTCACTATTAAAAATATATCAAATGTCGTCAACATCGCTACACAATATTGCAACAGTATCAATATTTTTATTAAGATTGATTCTCAGTAATATCTAGTCGATTTGTAAGTTCAGTGACAATTCGTTACGATATGATAAATGATTTCAATTATTCCTTTACATATTATTCATTACGATCAACCATGAACAACCATGAGCTTCATTTCTCCTTCATATAAAATATTCTAGGGCATATCATCATCATTCTCTGAGCCTATTCCCAACTCAGTTGGGGTAGGCTATCTAGTTTAACTAAGATGCGGTTGAACTATTCCGTGAAGTGACTGCCCTCAGATCTCCATAACCAAATTGGTAACATTAAAGTTCTGTAGTTAGGCTAGTCGGACTTTTGAGGGCTACCCGAATCGACTGCCATAGATGTATGGCAACCGGGACCGACGGCTTAATAATAATAATAATAATAATAATAGTTTATTTCTTCAACATTTCTCTTACAAGGTTATTCAGTTACCGGAACAACCCAGGAAGCATTTAGTAATGCTTGTGTTGGGTCGTCCCGCTCCTCCTTAGGACTACATAATTAAGGTGGTAAGTGTATTACAGGTCATCACATAGTTAAACTATTTTAAGTAACTAAATTAAATTACAAAATGATGAAAAGAAAGGTAATAATAGCACTGGTATGACTGTGTGTGTGTGTGTGTGCGCGCGTGTGTGTGTGTGTGTGTGTGTGTGTGTGTGTGTGTGGTGTGTGTGTGTGTGTGTGTGTGTGTATGTGTGTGTGTGTGTGTGTGTGTGTGTGTGTGTGTGTGTGTGTGTAAGTGTGTGTGTGTGTGTGTTATGAATGTGAGGGGGGTGCATATGTTTGAAGTTTTGTGCTTATGTGAAATTTGGAAATTTGTGTGTGTTATATAGCTTGTGTGACTAATGTTTTAATTCAGGATTATCTAGTTTATGATACCATTATTAATGTGTTAGCATAAACCTAAAACTAACACTTGCATTCAAATAGCAAATTCTCAGTTTCGTTGTACCCAAGCGGCTCAAGTTCCTGTACGACTTTTTGTTTACATATCTGGAGTTGCATGTTATATATTGAACATTTGTTGTTAAGTTGATTGTATAGGTAGGCGGAGTGTGCGAGAAATTGTCGGCTGGCGAACAGAGTTCTACAAGAGGGAGTAGCGGCTACTTTACATTTTCTTCTGCCTGTTTGAGCTGTATTTACGTAAGGCAAGGTTTTATGTAGTTTAAGTACTGAGTTGAGAATGTAAAGTTTTCTTAGTGACAGTGTTTTATGAATTTGATATAGTTCATCTGTAGGAAATCTAAATGGCTTAAATAACATTGTCTTTATCAAGCATCTCTGGGCCCTTTCTGCTTCAAGAAATTTAATTTTCGATGCACCACCCCAGATGGGTATACAATACGACATCACTGATTGCGCCAAAGCAATATAGATACGTTTTAGGAGGTCTTGAGAGGTAACATGTCTTAACTTTTTAAAGACCCATATGAGTTTACGGATTCTCTCATTTAGAGCTTCGATTTGTTTACTTTGACTTAATGTACTCTCCGAAGCACGTCTGTAGTCATATTATTACGTACAAATCCCACTTATCAGTCGCGTTCACTACCGTCACACCACAGAGGCTGTCTAGGGCATAAATAAACTAGATCCATGGTTAGCATAGAGTAACTTCTTTATGGGTTCTAACGTATTCGGATATTTTCTTGTAAATACGGACATTTTTTTTAGACCATGTTATATATCGCAGGTTTATAAGTGCCCGGTTAATGGCAATAGACTCGCCACCTATTACATTGGGATCTAAATATAAAATGGCGAAATATGGGTGCTAGCACCTCTGCCTACCTCTTCGGGGATATAGGCGTGATATTATAAAAAAAAAATGTTATATAGAAACACCCAGAGCAATGTAAATATTCATTTTCATGCACACAATATTTGCATTGAGTGGGAATCAAATCAGCGCATACTGCGTAGCAGTCAAGTTCACTATCGCCACGCCACGGAGGTTGTCGAGATTAGATTTAATTATTTAATTAGATTTAAAATAATTAAACAAAAGGCTATTTAAATTGCCGTATACACATCTTACCTTTCTTAAAAATATATCTCAAAGTGGTTGCTAAAAAAAGGGATAAGGTTTGAAAGTCCGGTAGAGCTCTTTATAGCTTTGAAGGTAGGCGTAGAAAAAAAGCTTATGTCCTTTTTAAACAATCAGACTGTGAGGATCAAATTAGGGAAGGGTTTTTAATGCGGGTACGGTTGTTTCTTATTTCAAGGCTTATGTTTGTGTGAAGTTGCTTGGAAATACAATGTTTTGGCCCTCTATAGATACATTCAAGAGATGATTGATAGAAAATACGAAAGTACCTACTTAAAAGTCGATTGGCCATATCATTATCTGACTAGGACAATCCTAATTCGAAACGACGACCTTCGTGGCGTAGCGGTAATGAACGCGACTGCTACGCAGGAGGCGCGGGTTCGATTCCCGCTCAGTGCAAATATTTCTGTGCTTGAATACGAATATTTACATTGGTCTGGGTGTTTCTATGTATAATATGTATGTATTTACAAAAAAAATATATCTATGTATGTTTATCCGCATTCTAGAACCCGTAACACAAGCTAGTTAAGTTATGCTTACCATGGGTCTAGGTGACGTTGTGTAGATTGTTCTGGAATATTTATATTTATATAAAATTATTACTCTTTGTACTTATCGTGTTGTTTCAAACTATTATTGTGTTCCTATATCTCAGCTAGATTCATTATTGGCCGTTTGAGCATGAATGAGGAACAAAATCTTCACAAAACGTTTCAACGATCCCATCGCAGTTCATTGCTAGACATAGGCCTCTTCGCATGTTGGGAGGCCTATTGTTTCCACGATGGTTCCAGAAATGTTTACATTTAAAATATAAGTAGAATGAAAAGAATTAATTATATAATGCAGTAATGAAATGCACAAAATGTCGTCCAATAATGTCCAAAATGAAATTGACCAATTGAAACCAAATCATACTTGTCCAATTTTCCGGAACGTAATAAATTTTGTTCGCTTCTCATGCAAATTACTGTGTTTCATTCAAATATTTAGGTATTCGATCACATCATCTATATAAAAATCATTCACATCATTTCGTACAGTAAATATTATATGACGAAATACTTCAGTGTATATACTTAAATTATCATTACTAGTCTCCTTATTACCGTGTTACTGAATTTTAAATGTCAAATGATTTTAAATAAACACTTTTGATGACAGTTTGATAAGTTGATAGGTTTATAAAAACATTTCATATACTCTTTCACTTTCTCGCACCTAGGTTTTGTGTTAAGATATGTATGTCACTCACACACTTGGTCTCTCAAAGTATTACTGATAAGTTTATGGTTTATGCCGTCAATTGTGGGTACTGGGATAATTTTAAAATTTGATATATTTCAAAAGCAGCATAAGAAACAAATGAATGATAGGAATAACATTTGCATTATCGATAACAATAAGTTATATTATGGTCTGATACTAAAAAAATCTAGTGTTGAATTATTGTTATTAAACCCATCTCATCCCATGCTATGTCGTACAAGGCGACTAAGGAATTAGACTATTTAACACTCCGATGCATGAATTGCGTCAATAACTGGACACTAACCCAGAATACGACAATAGGCTCACTTCCTATTAAATGGGACCGATTACAATGTGTGCTGAAATATGGGTGTTAATTCACTTCTGCCTAACCCGGAATGAAATAGGCGTGACCGTACTATATATGTAAGTAGTACCTAATCGAGGTTTTCGGTCCCAAAGGAGGTAGATAATTGCCTACAGATTTTTAATCCCACGTCGTAGTTTTAGTTTAATGCTTTTGCCCGACGAAAAATCGTAGCACGAAAATCCAATTATTTTTTTTGCCTATTCTGCTACGTAGCAGTCACAAAGGTCGATTTTATATTCCCTAATTACTGTTGAATATGATACTGGTCCCATGTTGGTGAGCACAGTTTCGAGGTTCGTGTCGGGGTTTGTTCTTAGGATTGTCAAACCGTGGTTGAGTAAGTGCAGAAGTGAACAAATTTGCTTTCAATTATTCATAAAGAAAAGTTCAACGAAGCTTGTTCTTTTTTCATTCCAAAGTTTTATTCAACTGATGCGCTGGAAAGAAAAGAATTTCAATTTTATAACCTTTTTGCTAGGTAAAAATGTAAGAAAAGCGTCGGAGTTCTCACAAAGGCAATCCTAGCGCTAGCACCTGATTATAATAATTATTTTATATATTAAAAAAAATATTTTTTTGTTAACACAGTGGTAGTTGATATGTTTATTTGTCTTTCTAATAGTCTGTACCGCTGCCATACTACGCGCGGCGTGGTAGGGGGGGATGGGGGGTGAAGAAAGAGAAAATAAAAGAGCTTGAGTCAAGAATGTGCGAGTACAAACTATACTCCCTTCTTTAATCCACGTGCACCATTGAAACGGTACACTCCCCCCACTACGCCGCGCGCACCATGGGAGCAGTACACTCTCTCTGTCACAATTTGCGCTGTCACGGCGCTTGAACTCGAGTTCGAATTATGAAGTATTCAAGAGTCGAGTATTCGAGAATCGAAGTAAGTTTTTTTTTTCAAAGGCAACAAGCTCGAGCTTGATACGTTTTTTTTATACTTTAACTACCTAGTTATTAATCTATGTTCGTGTTTTTCAGTAGGTAACTTCTGTTAACTTTTTTAGTGAAATATTTTAGAGTTAAGAATAAAAAATACAAGGTGTCAGGGTCTTTAAGTCATACAGTCAAATGTATAAATTTTATTAATTTAATAAATACGCCACAAAGACTGTGTAGACTAACACACAAACATATAACGTAATACATATAATACGCAATATTTATTTATTAATGTTAAACATTATGTAACACAAATGTAGCATCCTTTCTCTATCAGAGGTGAGATTCATAAATAAAGCGAACAAACTCCCTTATATTCTCACCTTGTTATTTATTTCTCCCCTGACAACTAACGAGATTCGAGTTAGTTCGAACTCGATAAATTGAGTTATATTGCGCACGAAATAGACTTTTATATTGTTTGATTTGATTTAAAATAATTTAAGTTGTATTAGTATTTGATTTGAAATTATGATATTAATAATAATATTTTCAAATCATTAAGACAAGTGTAGAGAACACTGAATGTGTTAAAACTAAGGCAATTTATGGAAAGGATCAAGTCGAAAAGCAAAATCTGCCTGTACAACGGTTTGTGTTCAGAAGAATTCTTCCGCATGATGCACACTTGTTATTTCACTTTTTCATACAACACACGCTCACACACAAACTTTGGAATGAACTCCTTGCAGCGGTTTTTCCAATGTGGGGTCCTACAAAATAGGCATTAGAAGGTTAAAAACAGAGTCGGCACTACGAGTGTGACGCTATATGAGTCACACACGTATAAATTTAAAGGTAATCCATCAGATGGACCGTGTGCTTGTCCGTCACCTACGTGGTACAAAAAAATCTCCCTACTAGTGTTGATTAACATTGCTTGTATGTGTTAACTTTCTCCATTCCCATTTCATTGCAGCCCCTAGAGGTACCTATTCTAGTTATGCTATCACAAAAAATGTAATAGAATACGTGAAACGAACATTTAGAATGTTACTGGCAACATGTCGGTAGTAGTAAAACTTTTGATGACAGAGCACATAAATAGGTTTTAGTAGCAATTAGCTGTCACTTCATCAGTAACAGTAATAAAGTACCTCATTCTGAGCCGGAAGTTATAAGCGATAACAGATCTTACGTCATAAACTATTTTTTAAATTGTATTTTTGCATTAGCTGATTAAACTTTAGTTGACTTGTTAAAGCTTGTTGATACTAAAACTTTAGAGCTATAAATTAACACGTAGTTTTCTCAAGCGACTACAATATGCGGTTCTTCAAGAAGGGCATTAGAAGGTTTCTACAGGGTAGGTAGCATGTGTGACGTCCCTAGTGTTGCAAACGTCCATGGCCACGGTGACCGCTTCCCATCAGGTGGGCCGTGTGCTTGTCTGCTACCTAAGTGTTATGAAATATATATATACTCGCTATTTAATTATTTGTTTATTTATTAATTAGCAAAGAAACACAAAGTTGCGGGGAGTGGCGGAAGAAGGGCGCAGTCACCTTGTTATAGCATAAAAACAGATTAATATTAATCCACAGTGTGACGGATTAATATTAATCTGTTTGATTTCGACACCATCGCCGTTAGTGGGTGAAACTTTTAGATTCTAAAAACATATTTTGTCTATTAGCATTTTCTCGTAAGTTTGTAAACAATCAATTTTGCGAATGTCATGACGTAATGAATATACTACTGCTACTAGATTTCATTTTTCACCATAAGCTTATGACTTGGGCCTTCACTAAAATATAACATTACATTCTTAATACACTTTATCGCCACACACTTCACAAATGGTGAACACATAAATACTCGTATGTCCTACAAAGGAATACTCGTAGTACAGTAGAATCGATATAAAGTGCAAGAGAGATAGTCTTGGATATACTTTGCTCAATAAAATTATGATTCGTAGTGAAACAGTTAGGAACTCTTATTGAGATTGAATAAGTGCAATACAAATGTGCTTGACACAGGTATAATCGTATTAGATACTTTTGCACTAGTTTTTCTTAATTATTTATATTATTATTTATATTAAAATTATGTTGACACTCTATCAACATTCTTTTCTATACCTACCCTGAACTGTCGAAAACCAATAGTTATTAAAACCTGAAATGTACTCGATATTTCAGGTGTCGTAAAATAAGTAAATACTATAAAATCTGCAAGGTTACTAATTTGCTTCTAAAATTTCAATTTCAATAATGTAGTGATTTCCAACCGAACATCTTAAAATTGACATAAATTTCACGTGAAACTGACCGTTGAGCGCTGCTGGGTTCAGAAACGAAATAGTTATGATCCAAAGAGAATACTGATTGAACGTTAAAATTAATATAGAAATATCAGTGACGTTTGAAGCCTACTGGCTTGAAAATTAGAAGCAATATAACATAATTGAATCATTATGATATGTATTAGTATTATTGTTCAAATGATTTATTCACTATTTTATTTATTATAAATTATAATATTTTTGACAAATGTATGTGCCTGAACTGAATAAACGAAATTGATTCTTTGATTTTTCTTTTTTTGGAGATAATAACAAACTCGTCATTTGCCCTTATGCCTTAATGGGGGTCGACGCAACATGTTATTCTCCTCCTCACATTCTTGTCAGATGTCATTTTCTTAGTCATTTCCTTCTTTGTCATATCTTCTTTCACACAATCCATTCATCTTTTCATATTACAATATTGACAATAACACACTATTTAACACGAAGTCAACATTTATCACCTCTAATATGGATAAAGGACAATGGTCATGGTACTATGTACCGCAGTACGATATTGCTTCCACTTCAAAGTGTTACAGGAGGTAAACTAAATAGTCAAATATAATTTACAGTCGCCATTTTTAGAATTAAAACGCAGGTTTTCAAGTTTTGTAAACAGTGAAAATATGTATGATTTTAGATTGACATGGTCATTTACACATTCACTATTAAATTCATCGGGATATTTACCATGTTTGTTTGTTTCTTTGAATATCGGTTATTCAAAGAAACAAACAAACATGGTAAATATCCCGATGAATTTAATAGTGAAGGGAAGTGAAAATATGACCTAAATATAGTGGTGTATGACGTAAATATTTCAATTCTTATAAATTTTTAAAGAAACCTCGGTTCAAAACTAGTATTCTAATGGCCGAGTGGATTCGAAAATTGAAGAAATAATTTTAATATTATTCTTATATTGATTCATAAAAATGATAGTACCGCTAATGATCAATATTCTTAAAATATTTTTAACTACCTCTCCCCTTTTCGCCTCTTTTCTATATGGTCGGCAGCACGAATTTGACGCCCCCGGTGTCCATAGGCCATGGTAACCTCTTTTCATCAGTTGTCGTATAGAGTTTTAAAAGCTAAAATCTTTATGGAATCATGCTAAAATTATCCACTCCACTACACTACGAATATTGATCTATACTACCCAAGATTGTTTACCCAACGTTAAGGGTAATTCACTTGAAGGTATTTTCCTTTCCATTTAAATAAGAAGGATTAACTTACTTATCTTTAAATTCATTTCCTTCCTTTCCTCGCTTAGCGGCCTTATAGAACACAGAGTGAACGAAACGTAGGTCTCAATGGAGTTTTCAATGTTCTAATTTGATTTTCTTGGATTTTATTTTAATTTGTTAAGAAATTGTCCTTCTGTCTATGTTTTAGGACACAATTTCTTGAAGCCAAAAGTGAACCAAAAGGACACTGTGTAGGTGTTAATAGTAATTCTTAATCACTGTTGTTATAATTCCTAATTATTATTCATTATTGCTATGATTTTCGTGTTCAGTATCGTTCACATTTTTTTTTAAATATCTTGAATGTACGTACAGGTGTCGTTTTATTAGGATTATGCTGACCAAGTATTACTGTTTTTAATATCAACTAAAAATTGCGCTGTTTTTGCACCTAATTCTGAATTTAGAATTTTCATTATCTTTGAAGTATAAATAGTGATAAATATATCAAATATCTCTGAAACCTCTGTCTACTCTTTCATGTGTCGATAAGAATACGTACTTTTATGTTTTTTACCCGTGTCTAGAACTAAAGAGGTTGTACATAGTGCTTTAAAAGTACATAAAGAAAGAAGTCGCCGACCAGCTAAGTAATTGAAGGCAACATTTATAAACTGCACTGAGGCTTTGCTAAGTAAGAGAAATGTTCAAAAGAATGCAAACATTATAGTAAAGTCTAAAGAAATCGCATTTGCCCGTTTGCTTGAATTCTTAGTATTCCCTTTTTCTTATAGTGCGAAAAATAAGAGCAAGGCCTAAGCCTTAGTAGCACTCAAAATAAGATAATCGATACTCGTCTCGATATTCCCTTAATCGATTGGACATAGATTAGGAGGTATGTCTAGTCATCGTGGAAACAGTAGAGGGAGAGGCCTATGTCCAACTGCGATAGTAATATTCATTGCGGAGGTGACTCGGACGTCGGAGGTCGCAGTATGACCTCTGTACCCCCCGAGCGCTCAATTGAGGGTGACGGATGGAGCCACCTGTCACCCTAGCAGACGCAGGCCGTGGTGGCGGCGCAAATTGCGCCTCCTCATACCCGGGACCTAGACAGGGACACCGTGACCCCTATACCCGAAGGGGTTCACCTCGAAAGGACTTCGGGTCTGCTGGTGTGCGAGGGATGTTCACTACTATCTCACCTCTGGCTATTAAGTTTTAGTCGGTTCGAGTCCGACATGAGCTCTCTCATCGGCTCCGGTGGGATTGCGATTAAGACCATAGCTGAGGCACTAGTACAGTAACTGAAGAAACATCTAAAAATATAGTACATGCGGGTACTTCTTAAAGTAATCAAATACAAACAGTACACTCTTTTTGACAAATTGTTTTGCTCTGTATTATGTGGATCTACTAAGCACAAAAGTGACATTGTAAATACCCGGTGCATCTAGTTTGGTATAAATTATATACGTAGCCTGTGTAATAAATCTCTTTAAAGCACAATTTAAATAATAGGAAGCTAAAGTTAGTTTTAAAGATGAATACTAACTTAAATTGAAATATTTTGAATGCATTGAACGAAGAACTGACTTAATTGGCCTATTCAGCTGAATTGCCCGTATCCGATAAGGAAGCAGTGGCATTTTTGAAACGGCAATGCTTGAGATTTAAATGAAAGTTCTGGTTTTCTTCATATATTTCTTAGAATTTTATATTCATGATATTATGGGAACGCGATAATAAGTAGTAGTATCATCCCGTTCTCGCTACTGAACGTCCCCGATAGCGATGATATATACCATATGACACACACTAAGATGCGACTGAACTTCGATATTTTCCGTTAAGCTGCTACACAAGCGAATTATCGATATCGAAATTCTGTAGATACAGTCGGACTTCCAACTACCCGTGACGACTGCCATAGATGCATATTCAAGTATACAAATATTTGAAATGAGCGGGGATCGAACCCGCGCCTCCTGAGTAGCAGTCGCTTTCACCACCGTCACGCCACAGAGGCATAACTATTAAATAGACGGGTAGGGATTCGGCCTATTTTTATTTATTCTGATAATATAGAGGGGAGAGTGACAAAAGCTAACGAAAATAATCTTATGTAATAAATTAATGGTCTCTTTGGACAAGCGTGAATTACAGAAAAATAATATTTTTAAATGCATATCTGTATAATTTTGCAGCACACTATGTAATTCCACTAATTAACTGAATGCACGTTAGAAACATAAATGCTGTGTAAAAAAACTAATTATGACTAACTAAACATGACCTTAGGATAGATTTAAATATTGGCAAAAAAAATTGGAACAGCGAGCCAATGAAAAATGCTGACGTCTCACCCAGTTAATGACGATCTAAAATATATTTTATAGCCACCATTACATTTCACCCATATATGAGTAAGATTTCATGGTACACCATACGTAAGCCATATAAAAATATTTAAGGCAGTATGGCTATCAATTTCAGTGGTGCTTACAATTTTAGTGCGGCAGTTAAGAGTATTTATGGTGGAGACAGATTGACATAGAGAATGCCGAAAAATTTACGTGACAATGAATATAGTGTTAAAATTAAGGGTTAAGGGTTGGAGAATAAAAAAGGAGGATGCCCTCTATAGGCAAATTTATTTGAAATACCGTAAAACGGGGTAAATAGAGATTGAAGGGTGATGTGAGATTTAGAATCCATATTTAAAAGTTCCCTCCAAAATCATGGGTTGTTATCTCTGCCTACCCCCAAGGGAAATATTCGTGAGCATATGTATGTATGTACCATAGATTAAATCAATGAATAAATCTTATTTTTAATGTACATTTATGTGTACAATATTAATTAATGTACCTATTCATATGAAATGTGAAAAAATATTAAGTCATAAAAATGCCATTAATATAAGTGAATGCACCCCTGTAGGCACGTTCAACGCGTTAGATGTGTGTGGAATAAATTTTATTTAATA
The DNA here is from genome assembly GCA_963691645.1 of Pelosia muscerda. Taxonomy (NCBI): domain Eukaryota; kingdom Metazoa; phylum Arthropoda; class Insecta; order Lepidoptera; family Erebidae; genus Pelosia; species Pelosia muscerda. The sequence goes on from OY829100.1 coordinate 17,193,074, forward strand.
TGATCTCACGTTTCATAATATTTTGGTGAACAAAAGTTGAAAAATATAGGTAGGTAAAAGTAAATGTCTAAAAGGGACTTGAACCTGCGTAGCTGCCATCAAAGTAAGACACTGTTACTTAGATGGCTCCAACGTCGCTCTTTAAAGGTGTGTCCAGATTTGTGACATGAACAGCGGACCGGACAGCAGGACATCAAGTCAAAACGTTGAGTGTGGACGTAACAACTTGTGGCACATGAACACACAAACTAGAGTTGTGCTGACACGGCCACCAGTCACGGCAAAATGTTACGTAAATGTAGATGCGCTATAAGACGTAAAAGAGAATTTTAAATGCTCTAGACATGGTCTAGTAGCTCAGTGGTCAGAGTGTTATCTCTTTAGGTTGGAGAGTATATATATTGGAGGTCTTAGCTCTCTTTCTCTACATGAAATACTTGGCAAGGCACAAATAGGACACTGGCGTAAACTACCGGTAATATTCTAGAAGGTTCAACATAAAAAAGCTTTAACAAATGACTCAGAGTGCCAGCGAGCATGTGTCGGAGACTATTGAATCAAGTTTAACGTACAAACTTATATGAGCTTAATGAAGAAACTTTGAAAGGCTATGAATTTCACAGCTTTGTGGCGACTGAGGACGCGAACTTGTCGTTGTTCATTACGTATTCGTACTTGCTTAAGTACTACTTTAGGTTAAGGTAATGTGGAAGGTCACTAAATTTTCGTGCAAATACACAGGGACCACATGCGGGACTCAACCCAACCAGTTATTGTCTTTTTTCAGTTCATGCACGCGGTTCGATTTTTCTTCATTATAAGAAAATTTGGGTTCATACTACTTACCCAAAGTTTAAAATTCTTAATGATTTTCATAGAAAGTAATGCCAAAACTCACCCCTCAAAGCAAGAAAAAAGGCTTCTTACCCGAAGTGATATGATTTTGTAATGTGAAGAACAAATCTCTACACGAAGCATCTTCACGTGAATGGGGAGGTGACCCCCAAAATAATATCTTGTAATGAATTTCCATCATGTAACGCCTATTTTAATATCTTATTTTTTTGTCATTTATTATCTTCAGTTTTACTCAAACGATTACGTTAGATTATGACGATTACGTCACACGTTAGATTTTAAGTTAAGTTAAGATAAAAATTGTACAGTCGTACATTGTGATACTTTTACATACTGTCTGATATTCCACTCCTTTAATTATTTACACCAACCATTTACAATACAGTACAATACAAAAGTTCTTTGAGTTGGAATGAATAAAAAAAACGAAACTAAAAGAGAAATTTGATAAAACTGTAATCGAGAAGCTAAAGCTTTTAGGACCAATCACAAGTTTGTATTGATTGATTGTATTGGTTAGCTAGGTATGATAATGAAAATATCTGTTCGTGAATAAAGTACAGTAATGGACAAAAGCTATTAGTGATTTTAATAGTCGGTATTTATCTGTTATTTAAACAGAAAAAATGCTTGGATTGCCTATGCTGAGTGATTTCGATTTGATTTCTACGATTTCTTTGATTTCAACGATTATGTGTGTTAAATATAACATAGGTGACCATTCGAGTATTTGAAAATATAAAAGAACATTTTAATGACCTCTCTGACGTTTGATTGGCATGAGTTTATGTTATTTCATGTTATGTAAATAAAAGAAAACAGTTTGTCCTGCAATCTGCTCCTTTGTCAATATCTACACATTTCCAATTTTGATATACAATGTAATTTGATCCTCGTATTACTGTGTGTATTTAAATAATACACACTTATTTCATGTTGCTAACATTATCCAATACTTTTAAAAGTTAAAGAACTATTTTAAATTTCAAATAGATATTTACTGTTTTTACATCAACTAAAATAAACCAATAAATTGAGACCCCAGTAGAAGAAGGAAGCCCTTTTGCGGCAAATACTTTCATATGATCGGTATAAGGAAATTGAATGGAGGAAATTAGTTTTTGTTTGTAATGAATACCATTTTGCTACCTACCAAATAACCTCAACGAAAATCATAATATCTATTAGGTCCTCCATGGAATAAACTGAGAATTTGTGTGACAAATTCAGTTTCATGGTACGGTCACCTGCAATAATATGTATACACTTTGGAACCTTGTCACAATAATAAATGACAAGTGAACATTATGACATGAAACGGTAAAATTCGACAAGTATAATGTGAAAAAGTTCTAAAACGTATACATAATATTATTGCAGGTGACTGTACATATTTATTGAACTGCAATACTAATATCATAGTTAGTATACTTAGTTAAACTACTAACCGTCTTCTAAGTTTCGAAGCAATTAATCAAAATACCGATACGAATATTGTGCTGAACGTCGATATATATCGACTTCTAACAATATTTATTATGAAGTTGAACTTTAAATGATCGGCTTGAACTATGTTATGAGAGTTAAAGCATTAGATTTTATACAAGGAAGTTCACGGGCTCTGAATGTTATCTGATATTTAGCGTTATGGACTCTTTTCTATGTCGCAACATTAAGTTCTGGAATTCTTCACCAGTATACGTCCTTTCTTCTTCGTACAGGGTCCTTTAAACAGGGCGTAAAAAACAACTGTTGAGGCTATCAGGGTAGGGATCGCCGTCAGAGCCGTCACTATAGCAGAAGGAGGCCGTGATATCTTTCCTCGAGAAGGTAAGGACGCGCCGTAGTCTCACATTTGACAGGACCTTCGATGGTCTTGGACCAGCCGAGGAGTGACGAATTTGGGCAGCTGATGGCCCGAGACGGACATGCGTATTTAATCGGTTCGCATCCGACATAACCGCCCCCGCTAACTGTCAGCGCCCGTAAATAAAGAATCACCAGTAGCCATCATATTTTGGGTTTCACGAAAACATGATGGCCTACAATCAGACAAAGTGCTAACTTACTAAATATAAATATAAAAAAGTTAAAAGCTCATTTATTTCACAGTTGTATTGGGCGCACTTCTTAATTGTGTTTTCTATACTTCTATTATCCTTTGATTAACATCTGTTATAATATGGAATCATAATTTGCTGCTATTTAAGTCTAATAGCACTCGTTAAATTTATTTCAACGTACAGAAATTAATATAAAAAAGTACTGAGATCATAATTCGATGTCTGTTCTTGAAGACACTGAGTCATCTTACTCGATACAACTTGTTATATTATGCGGCGAGATGGAACCCGGTGGTATCCACACATAAAAGTTACAAATGAAATAGATACATCAAAAACTAGTTATAAACAATTTTTGTACTCTGTACTGGTGTGGAAATAATGTAAATGTTGGGATATGCCCCAAGGAAATATATAATATAATGATATCCGGCATAACGTGCGATGTATAGATATGCTTCACATACTAGTTTCTAACAAGCGCGTTATGTTCAGGCGTGACATTAATATTTGATATGTACGTGCCAGTCCCAAAACGCGTCATCTCAGACGTTGTATAATAACGTATGGGTGATAATATGTCTGTAAGATGAGAAATCACAATTTTTGAAGTTATCCCGTCGAAAAAATTGTGTAAAATTAAATAGGGTTGTACAAATATAGATCGATCTGTGGTCCCTGCAACAATCTCTTAGAAGTAATATTAATTAAATGTTACTTTTATTCTATGGTTTGATTAGGACTCGGACCGTTGTCACTTGTTTACTGTGTCTTGTAAGGCAGCCAGCCAGCCAGAAGGTGTCACCCTTCGACTCAGTACAAAGGCGGGCGTTGAGGATCGTCGACAATCCCTTACTCTCAGGCGGCGTGGAACCTCTATACCCCAGAACAATGTGTGTGTGTTTTATCGCCCGTATAATGGTTTGTGTTTAGAATAACTGTTTGACATGATGCCCACGGCTACTTTCTATCGTCACATCGCTCATCATAGGCGTTCATCTTCACACATTACGACCCAAACCGGTGCGCACTTTGCGGTATGAAAGGAGTTTCATAATGCGCACACTCAAGCTGTGGAACGAACTCCCCGATGACCGCTTTCCACCAGGTGGAGAAATGACTCACTTAGTGATGTGATAACAGACATCTGCCAGTTGATCTGTAAGTTACTGTTGAATTTATAATTTAGTACAGTTAGTTTATACCTATCAGCAGATACATAATGTATGTATATTAATACTAAAACGGACACTCTTATACTGTATTCATATCTGTAATAAATCTATGATTAACATTTTTTTGGGTACTAGATACAGGACATTTAGACCTATGATGAAAAGATAACCTCACATTTTGTTTATTTATTTAGGACCTGTCAATTTGAATTCACCTCGCCTGATGGTAGGCTGAAGGCAAAGTCTCAGGAAAGAGGGTTGCCATTCCAAACATGTACAGTGTTACAATGGTGGCGCTCACCATGACGGCCTCATCAAATGCTTTTTCTCGTCCCGTTTAAAGGACCCTGGATAGTAGGAAGGAAAAAGGAATTCCAAGACTTAATGGTGCTAATATTCTGCACCGTATGCGGGTGACATTTAAGCCCTGCTTGTGTTGTCACATACTCCTACTGAATACCTTTCCTATCGGAGTAGGCTGTAAGATGACAGTCTATCTCTTAAAATTAAAATAAGTTAAGAAAAAGAGAGTGTAACCCGATGTTGAATCCTGATTCTTATCCTACCATTTTAATTCAAATAATAAATCTTTATCCACCTTACTTGTGAGAAGCTTCATCGTCAAGGTAATTAATGAACTAGATACACCATCTTGAACAAGCTCTACTCATATTATTTACCCAATCGTTATTAGGAACATTTATAAGACTTTCAGAAGCTCCGGTAATAATCTGTCACCAATCTCTCGAGACTGTCTGCAAAAATACAAACCATTATTCGGGCCGATCTCAAACTAGTAGCATATATTACTTGGAGAAAATGTTGGGCAAAGTATAAAGAAAAGTTATGTTAAAGCGAGGTAATAAAACGATTTGGAATGAATGAAGTTAAGGTAAGACACGAGGAGGAGGTAGGATACGACGGTATATCCGTCCCAATCGAGCAGTCCGACTGGGCGAAGTACCTCCGCCCTACAGAATATCGCCGTTTAAGAACCTTGTGTTGTGTTTTCGGTGGTGAGTAAGGTAGCCAGAGCTCACTAGAGAGGTTTTGTGTTGTCAGTGGTAAAACCAAAGGCTTATCTTACATCTTTGGCGCTGAGGACACAGAATGTCTCTGTTCTTACAGGGGTTGCGGCACGAGTGTTATTCCTATGGTGTTACACTCGCCCATAGGCCACGGTAACCGCTTACCATCAGGTGGGCCGCGTGCTTGTCTGTGACCTAAGTTGTATAAAAAAAGGTAAGAGGAAACTGTTTCTAGTTACAGAATTAAATAAAGATTAAAAAACCCCAGATACAAAAATATCGCGTAGATGTAGAAAATAAATAATTCAACCGCTATCCTGTTGGGAATCTTGGATCGTTTCGAAAACATACCGGAGTCCTATACCAGTTAAAGGTCCCCCGATACGACAACGATTTTCTAACTTTTCATTTAATTTTTATGTTGTACTTTTTAAAATTGATCTTCCTATACGGGTGATTGTTACTCTAGTCATCATTTCAGCCACAAGACGTCCACTGCTGAACATAGGCCTCCCCCATCGACCTCCAATCCGACCGGTTGGAGGCAGTCTGCATCCAATGGGTACCCGCGACTTTGACTATGTCGTCCGTCCATCTCGCAGGTGGCCGTCCCACGCTTCGTGTACCGGTACGCGGTCTCCATTCAAGAACCTTTTGGCTCCAACGGCCATCTGTTCTTCTTGCTACGTGCCCCGCCCACTGCCACTTCAGCTTGCTAACCCTGTAGGCTATGGCAACCACTTTCGTTCGTTTGCGGATCTCCTCATTTCTGATTCGATCTAGCAGAGAAATTCCGAGCATAGCCCTTTCCATAGCTCGCTGTGCGACCTTGAGCTTTCTTATGAGGCCCATAGTGAGGGTCCACGTCTCGGCGCCATAGGTCATCACTGGCAACACGCACTGATTAAAGACTTTTGTCTTTAAGCACTGAGGTATTTTGGACGAGAAGACGCTGTGTAACTTCCCGAACGCTACCCAGCCGAGTTGGATTCGACGATTGACCTCCGCCTCGAAGTTTGATCCGTCTAATCGGACCATCTGTCCAAGGTAGACGTACTTGTCTACAACTTCGAGGGTCGAGTTACTCTAGTAGATCATTTTTATCTTTTTCAGGTAACCTACCCACATTTGACCTGTGATTATCCTTTTAATCTAAAATGAAATGTATTAATTGTTTGATCTTTTTAACGACTGTTCAATTCGGCTAAGTCTTCTGCAAAAACGATCTGATTGATTGAACTTAGAAATATGCCTTTGTGTTCAATAATTCGAGAAATCTATTAAAGATCCTATTGTCACAAAACCAATTAATTTTGGCCGTCCTTTGGGAGTCTTAGATTAATATCGTTTATCATTTAAGCTTATAGGATTTGTAACCGTAATAAATGATCTTCAGGTAAAGCTTCTAACTCGACCGGACCATGGCACTTTCTGAAGTGTCACACATTAAAATGACTATTTTTACTGAATAAATCGTGATGATATCAATAAATTTAAAAATTTAGTTAAAAAAAAGTTACACCAAAAAGTTTATTATAAACTTCGGGATTATTTGAATGATAAACAAGCCTGGAAATTCTGCTATTCATTCAAATTACTATTTAAGAAAATTTCTGTATCTAGTCTAAGTAAATGTTTGTAAATAGACAAAAAAAGTAGAGCCCGCTGCGTTTCTTACCAGAGACTTCTCAGGCCAGCGCTGCACTACAAAGCGGTGGTCCATTTACTCACTACATTATAAAATATTGTTGATATTGTAGTAGTCTGAAGTTTTTGCTACTCTTCAGCAGTTATGTTCGCGGAGTGACTAAGAATGGTAGTTGAGACTTTGTAGTTCGAAGTGCAGATTATCTCAAAGTACCTACCTGAACTATGGTGATTTGTTGGTGTTGCTATTTACACAGAATGAGCTCACTATGCCGTTAAGTTTCACTGTTATGTTAAAATTTCTTAGGTGTAAGTTAGTGAATAAATGGCTTCCAGGCAGGAAGGTACACTGCATTCAACTTTCCTATTAAAATTTGGGTGATGTTTAATTTCAAAAGCCACGCGGATCATTCTAGAAATTCATAAAAAGTGATTTAATTTCAATGTTCTTGACCACTTTCTATTGTTTGTTTCATTTATTTCTTTCAAAGCATTATTAATTTCAAAACATTTTGTTTCAAGATTTTGATTAAAAAGTTGTATAAGAGCTTGCTTTATTAAAATATCTTTTCGATTTGATTTCTTACTCTCTTGTATTAAAAACTTGTGTTAAATCAACGAGCATTGTTTTCTGGTATTAAAAATTAAGTGTATCTGTGGTTTAGCATGTTCAGCAAACAAAATTGGACCCTGGGCATCCATGACGAATGTCAAACTAATCCAAGTTGAACATTACACTCAAAGCACTATGGTGCAAGTAACTAGAATTAAATTTGTGATGATCATGGTTATAATTTATCATCTAATCTCTTTTCCTTTTTTATTGTGTGCAAAATCCCCACGAATACCACCTCCACCAAAGTCGGTGAAGGTGATTATGTCGGACTCGAACCGACTAAAAGGCATGCCGTCTATGGATCCTTGATTGCTAGAAGTGAGATAATACAAGACATAACTTTTGCACCCCGGCAGACCCGGGGACACCTCTTTGAGATGACCCCCTTCTTCTAATGTGGGAACCATGGTATCTAGTCCCCGGATATGGGGAGACGCACTTATCGCCGCAGCTGCGGCTGCTTCTGCTAGGGTAACAGGCGGTCCCACCCGTCACCCCCAGACCCGCGCTCATCATCTTATTGCCTAAGTTTTCGCCATCTATATTTTTCGGTCCTACGTGGTGAACCTATTACCGTCCAGCGGGCACCTTGTCTTAGATGGTATATCGTGCGTATATATGTAACAGCTTGATATAATATCGATTTTAAACCAATATCTCAAATAGATAGATTCCGGGGAGATGGGCCTCGTCAGCATTGGGCTGCAATCCGTCTAAGAGAAGGAAAACTCTGAAATCAAACCCGGGGAGATGGGCCTCGTCAGCATTGGTCTGCAATCATCTAGAAGAAGGTCACTTCGAAATAAAACCAAATCGCAGGGAGCATACCCGAAAGAAAACCCCGATCCAAGGTGTTAGCCGACCCGTGCTGAGGATTCGTGACCAGAGGGCAAGCTGGTGTAACGGAGGGTGTCTGTGTTGGCGGTCACAGGACACACTCGAGATTCCGCCTTACCCCCGTAAAGGGCTCTGCGAGGGTGGACCATATTTTCCCTATGACTCGTGGGAACGCAATGGAGATTGGAAAAATAAATCATCCGCATGGCGGCGACGCGGTACGCCACCCGTCACGTCTCGTTTTCCGTGGGGGCGAAAAGTGGCTTATGGAGAGCCGTTTTGCTACATTGAATGTTGGAGGAGGGATGGAAGAAAAAGTGAATGATGTTTGTCAGATGATGAATGATAAAAGGATTGATGTTCTTTGTGTGAATGAGACGAAGCGGAAAGGATGTGACACCACCAAGCACGGACCCTACACGGCGTACTGGTCGGGAGTACCCAGTACCGACAGAGCTTGCCAGGGAGTTGGTGTCATCCTGTCTGCCAGAATGGCTGAGTGTATGAATGAATTCGAATGTGTGAATGCTAGACTGATGTGGATGAGATTGAAAGTGGGACTCACTCGTATCTTTGTTGTAGGGGTTTATGCTCCTGTAGACTTGGGTGCGAGTACGTCCCAGAAAGTACAAGAAGAGAGAGAGGAGTTTTGGGAGAGTGTAAGAGATGTATTGAGAAAATGTAAGCATAATGAAAGAATAATAATGTTAGGTGATTTTAATGGATGGGTGGGATTGAAACGTGATGGTTTTGAAAGAGTTCTTGGCAAGTACGGAGATGAAAGAGTGAATGAAAATGGTAAAAGTTTGCTTGAAGTATGTTTGGAATGGAACCTTTGTGTGTCAAACACTATGTTTGAACACAAAAATATCCATATGTATACGAGAGAGGCGACGAATGTCAGGAAAAGCATGATTGATTTTGTAATAGTGGATGAAAGATTGAGGAAACATATTCTAGACACTAGGGCTTATCGCGGTGTGGGTATCCATACAGATCACTTTTTGGTTATGTGCCGTATAAGTGATCTCTTTAAGGGATGGAGACACAGAATACGTGAGCCTGTAAGTGTTCTAGAAAGAATAAAAGTAGAAAATTTGCAAGAAGATAAAGTGAGAGATGAGTATAAAAGCAAATTGACTGAAAGGTTTCGTAACTGTGATAATATTTGTGAGATTGAGGAGTTATGGAAGGTATTCAAAGATGAGATTGTAAGTGTGGCTTCCCAAGTATGTGGCGTAAGTAAAAGAAGTACAGTGCAAAAGGTGAAGCATGCTTGGTGGGATAAAGAAGTGCAAAAGTTGGTATATGAGAAGAAGAAAGCATGGCTAGACTGGCTTTCAGTCAGAGCAAATGAGAGAATGCAAAAAGCTACAAATGAGGATGTGGATGAAGCGAAAGATAAATATAGAAGACTGAAAAAGCGAGTAAAAGGAATGATCGACAGAAAGAAAAAAGAATACAAAGACGTTTTGGATGAAAGGTTATCTGAGGATTTCCAGGCGAACATTAAGTTATTTTGGAAATCCATTCGTTCAGCCAGAGGAAAAACGCGGAGCTCTGAGCTGAACTCTATCAGAGACCAGAATGGAAGAATTATAAAAGGTGAAGAATGTGTATTAAAAAGATGGCAGGGCTATTTTGAAAGTTTGTTTGAAAGAGAGGACGAGGTACAGTCACTATCGTCAGTAATGGATGACCATGTTGACACTGATGAAAGTGGCATTAGTATGATTGAGGTTGTGAATGCTTTAAGAAGTATGAAAGCTGGAAAATCAGCGGGATATGATAAGGTGACAGTCGAGATGCTGAAGGCTGGACAAGGCCTCGTAGCGAGCCAGTTATGCCGCCTTTTCAACATGTGTTGGGTTAGCGGCCGCGTACCAAGTGATTGGTGTAAGGCCGTTATAGTTCCACTATACAAAGGAAAAGGCTCGCATCAGGACTGTAAAAACTACAGGGGCATTAGCCTACTCAGCATTGTCGGCAAACTGTATGCGAAAGTGTTGATTGAGAGAGTTATGAAAGAAACCGATGAGAAAATATGGGATGCACAAGCGGGTTTTAGAAAGGGAATGGGATGTACGGATCAGGTCTTTTCCTTGCGAAGCATAGCCGAGAAATTTTTGGCCAAGAGTCAAAAGGTCTATTGCGCTTTCGTGGATTTGGAAAAGGCCTATGACAAAGTGATGAGGAATGAACTTTGGTCGGTACTGTCTACGTATGGGGTGGGCAGCAACCTTATTCGAGCTCTGAAGTCTCTCTATGACGACTCCAGTGCTTGCGTAAGGATACATGGGTCATACACTGAATGGTTTAGCATCCAAAAGGGTGTAAGACAGGGATGTGTAGCGTCACCATGGCTGTTTAACTTGTTCATGGACAGTTGTTTGCAAGATTTGAAAGATAAAGAATGTGGTTTAAGAATGAATGAGTTACTCGTCAAATGTCTTCTCTATGCTGATGATCAGGTTTTGCTTGCGTCATCTGCAGATGAGTTGCAGGAGATGGTAACAACTATGCATGTAGCTTTTGAGAGGAAAGGAATGAAAATGAATGTTAGTAAGACAAAAGTTATGGTATTTGAAAGAGATGAATGCGTGACAGAGTGTGGGATTTATATAGATGGAGAAAGAGTGGAACAAGTGAATGAGTTCATATATTTGGGAACATTGTTTACGAGAGATGGAAAGCATGAAAAAGATGTTGAAAGGAGAGTTACAGCTGGAAATAGAGTGAATGGGGCACTACACAAATTTATGAGTAGCCGGAATTTGTCCGAAAAGGCACGACTGGCTGTACATGGAGGAGTATTAGTGCCGACTCTTATGTATGGTAGCGAAAGTTGGGTGTGGCAGAAAAAGCATCAGAGTAGAGTGAATGCAGTGGAAATGCGCGCGTTGCGAAGTATGTGCGGAGTGACTTTGAGAGATAGAGTCAGAAGTAGCGTGATAAGAGAGCGATGTGGAGTGATAGAAGATGTAGTGATGAAAATTGAGAAAGGTATGTTAAGATGGTTCGGTCATATTGAGAGAATGAATGAAAGAAGACTAACGAAACAGATATATGAGGCTAGTGTGGATGGCACCGTCGGAAGGGGAAGACCTAGGCGCACATACCTGGACCAAATCGGGGAAATGTTAGAAAAGGGGCAGGTCAGGAGTACCCTAAACCGACGAGCATGCATGAAAAAGGTAATGAGAGTGAATGAAGCGAAAGGAGTATGTCGGGATCGTAGCAAATGGAGATCCGTGATCTCTGCCTACCCCTACGGGAAACAGGCGTGATTTTATGTATGTATGTATGTATGTATCTCAAATAGATATTGGAGCACAATAGAGGACTAATGATTTGACGGGACCTTTGGAGAGTAGGTGATGAATTTTATTCTCACGAAAGAATTTTACTTCGGTATGCTTCGTAAGATCAGTTGTAAGAATAATTGAACTTTTAGCCTTTTTATTTCTATACCTGTTGTATTTTTTTTTCAAATCAAATCAAATAATGATGTGTGTTGTTGAAAAAGAATCTTAATAATATATTGATAATCGAAATAGATTAGAACAAAATTTTTATGCATTAATAGGTATGTCTCCAATATCAGTCCTTAAGAGGTAAAGGAAAATCTAGCCCACCTCTACGCGTGCGGAGCTACGGGCATTAGGCCAGGCTAGATTTCAGCTATCCTATGACACAATAGACACAAAAAATTGGTATGAAACCCAATTTAGCCCAATAACTAAAGGAATATTCACAAAGATCGCGTGCGTTGGGCGAAATTGATAAACACAAATAGTTGCCTACAAATTGACCCTTGGCAACAATGCCCTTAATTAAATTGCTTTATTGCTACTCGGAATGTTATTAATAAGCTATTATTTTATATTTACCCGTGGCTAGTATCAAGACCTTGTTGTAGTAATCAACTAATTTATTACGTGATGTGAATAAGGAATCGGGAATTAACGTAATCATGGTGTGGATCCCTCCATCCATATTCGTAACTGATATCTCGTAACCAGTTACAAGTAAAGAATTACTCTTCGCGGTTTAGTAACTAGTTGTGAGAGAAGAATTATTATTCTACTGTGGTAAGTAAACTTACTTAATCAGTTACAAGAAAAGATTTTTCTACCGCTGTTTAATAACTAGTTGCAAAAAAAGAATTAAAGCCTAAAGATACATACATGTCTTTGAATTGTCTGATATGGTTACATTGACTGACTGGATCAGTTTTCAAAACCTGGGTATTAATAGTTTTTTTTTCTGAAATGACTATAAAATCAGTGTGTATTATGAAAAGCGTTCGAAATTTACGATCTGCAGGCGTAAATAAAAACACCAGATGTTTTTTTTAATTAAAACGCACGTTTTATAGCCCATTTTTAATAAAAGAACACGATTTTGGCTAGTGGCCTATCAAAATATGGAAGAAAATATGAAAATTTATGAACTTAAACTTATATATCCCAGGAAAGGTAAGAAGAGTTCACCTTATAACCTTACCGTATGCCACCATGTTTCGCTCATAGCTTAATGACATGCGGTTTAGGAATCAGTTTTGTAGACATTAACCTGAGTAATTCTGAATAGACATTAATCAAACGAGTCCTTCATTGTGTCCTTCAAGTTCGTTGTAACCTGATTCCTGTCAATTTCTCAATCACATGGTACATAGGAAACTCGATTGTGAATTTTAGCCACTGAAATTATTTCTATTCCCTCTGACCCCTCAGCTAAGCCCAATGGCTTGAATTAGGAGTGGGTTCACATCGGTAGCGTAATGGCCGTGATACGAACGCGAGACCTCTCGATCTTAAGGCTGACTGCTTAACCACCAAGCTACCAACGTGTTCTATATTTTCCTCATCCTATTTTTTTTATTTTTTCCCACGGCACCTGCTGTCTGCTATCGCGTTTTAAAACTAACAACGCGTAAGTGACACCTACAGACACCAGTGTTAGAAACCATTGATTTAGAAAATAATAGAAGCAATAAAAGAAAAAAGTCAGTTACGTAAGAACAAGTAAAAGTTTAACTGGAAGCCCAAGACACCTAGCGTTAATGGCAATCAGCGGGATTAAGAACAATTCCACTGATTGCACTAAATCCTGATAAGAACAATTTCGTTTAGTTGGAAGTGGTGAACCGTGATGTGTGACTCTTGTCACCGGAACATTCTACTGAAAATAAAATCGTGATGTCATAAAGAAAAACCCAGTCAAGTTCGAGTTGATCTCGTACACATAGAGTTCCGTACCATTATTGATTAATTTGCTTATTGTTATAGCGGAAATCGAAATACATGACCTGTGAAAATTTCATCAGTCTAGTTAACACGGTTCACGAGCTACTTTCTAGTAACAGACAGATAGACAGACGGACAGTAGAGTTCCGGTTACATTGTTTAGGAGAGAAACCTTAAAAAATCTGTTTAAGGTTTTTTTTATTGTACACCAATGTGATAGCACCAGAGTGTGAAACTACAGTTTATGAAGTACAATTGGCGGGATTATCGCTCTGTGGCAGTCTCTTACAGAGGAGAAATTTTTCGGGGCAGCTTAGTGTAGCTACGTAGATATTGAAAATTGTAAATTCTCGTTAATTTCAACTTAAGATACCAGATAGAAACCAAAATAATTGATTAATTTATTATGTACTTGTTGACCCGCACAACTTTGTCTGCGATACTCCGTTTTTGTAACATTTTTTTCTGCTCCGCACCAGATGGCGGGAGCATGATATTATATACCTTCATCTTCAATCACTCTATCTATTAAGAAAACTGCATCAAAATCCGTTGCATAGTTTTAAAGATTTAAGCATACATAGGGACAGAGAAAGCGACTTTGTTTTATACTAAGTATGTATGACGTAAATAAATTATTTTAACATTAATATTGGTCAGTTACTAATCTTATACCAAATAACCATTGAGCTCAGCTATTAATACAGATAGTTCGAAAAGGATTAGAGAACTTCAATTTGCGATAAAGAGCCTTCCAAAATGTAGCATATTAATTGAATTATGACGAGATTAATTCAGTGAATTCCCTTTCGCCTTGCTTAGTTTGATAACCCCTGGTAGGGTCTCGTTGAAATAATATATACTTTGTAATCAATCAAATGGTTCATGATAATCGTGAGAGATCCGAATTTGGATTCATATTTGGACTTTGTGATGCAAAGATAGTAGTTCAATTCAAATGCTAATAACTACGTAAATATTAATAGACCTATGTAACATATTCTTTGTAGATTTTTTTGTTAGTACATATTTTTTCAGTGCCTATAGAAGTTTTTTTCGTAGTTTTTTACATGCTTTATGAATCATAAGTTCAAGTATAACTGCACAAACCCGGGCTTGTGCAAATATACTTAATGAAATCTGAACAAATATTTTTTTTTTTTTTTTTTTTTTTTTTTTTTTTTTTTTTTTTTTTTTTTTTTTTTCCATCTTCCAATACAACGTGCATTAGATTATATTTGTACAAGTCTTTTGCACAAGCATATTGTTACGTGTGTGGCTACCATTATAGTACCTAAGTGAATGACTTTTATGGGAGCGACTGACGTCTGACCACCCAACACTAGAGTCTCGTTCGTCAAACAGTAGGTGTGTCGTGCCGGCTTGCTGATAAGGATGGCTTGGATTCCAAAGACCATCGTGTGACTCCAAAACATCCAAATATAAGTATAACTAGAATTAATACTATTTTAATGCTAGAATGTGCAAGAGCAAAACAAGTTACAAAGCTTCCAGGAATAGCATCACTATTTAAACCACAACAGATTCGTAGGGGAAACCGATGTCGCCAAACTTACTCAATAACTGCTTATGATAGATTGCATTACTAGTAAACAAAAAGTATTTATGGCGTGGCATACATTGAATCATTCTTTTTTCGAAATAGTACAGACATTTATAATTCGTGTATTCTTAGAAAGTTATTTCAAACTTGCATTTTTTACAAAAAGGTTTATAGTGCTCGATATGTGCACGTTTGCGTAAATACGCCAAACCCTCACCTACTTGACACTTCCACTTATTTTTGGTTTTCCGAAGTTCAAACTATAAAACGGCCTAAATTCTAAACTTTTAAACGGCCTCGAGGCAACGAGCTCCCAACGGAATTCGGCCTGTGTTCTATATTTGTATTTACACAAGACTCGACGAGTGCATAATATAAGAGCTGGAGAACGAAAAAGGTTGTGTAAGTGTGAGTATACATTCAACTCTTATTTATTACTTGAATAAGTAACATAACATAAACTCACGCCTATATCCCCGAAGAGGTAGGCAGAGGTGCTAGCACCCACATTTCGCCAGTTTATGTTAGTATAGGTCCCAATGTAATAGGTGGCGAGCATATTGCCATTAACCGGGCCCTTATAAACTTGCGATAAATACACACATAACTTCGAAAAGCATCGAAAAGTCATTGGCGTGTGCCATGGTAAAACCTGAGATCGAAACCAAGACCTCGTCTCAGCAGTCCATTACACTTACCATTAGGAAACTGAACAATATTCCATTTTGTTCAGTTTCAAAATTATAAATTACACATCGCTTCGATGATTCGAGAATCCTCATTTGACGATGAATCACCTGACTATTAGGAACAATTTGTTATTATAGACTAACTTGGACAAAAGGTAAGTACCAATTTATTCACTTAATACGACTGCTATGAATATTAGTAAACATAGATTACTATGACGCAAATGTATTAAGTTTATTAGTTCAACAGCTTTCAGGCAGATGTATTTGCTTTGCACTTCGAGAATATGCATCTCATAGTTAGTATAAAGTTCCAACAAGCAGAAGTTTAACACTCATATATCTTGATTATAAGAATACCTTAGAGATTTTATGAGATAATATTTATGTTTTTATTATGAATAAATAGCCTAGTGGTATGGGTAAGGGACTGCTGAGACGAGGTCTCTGGTTTGATCCCAAGTTTTACTATGGCACACACCCATGACATTTTGAAGTTATGTGTGTATTTATCGCAGGTATACAATTACCCGGTTAATGGCAATTTGCTCGCCACCTATTACATTGGGACCTAAACATAGACTAGCGAAACGTGGGTGCTAGCATCTTCGCCTACACCTTGGGGGATATAGGCGTGAGTTTATGTTATGTTAGGTTGTTTTTTTATTTAAATAGAGTTTTTGGCTCATTTTCAGACTCAGTCTCAAATGGCAATAAGAATAATATAATAGTGCCTGTTATAATTATGAACTCTCACTGGAAGTGAGTTATTTAGGTGAGACCGAATGCAATGGTTGGTGAAATGTGGGCGTTAATTCACTTCTGTCTAACCCGGAGGGAAATAGGCGTGAGCATGTCTATCTATGCATGTTTATTTTTTTGTGTAATAAAAATACACAATTGTGATAATGTTATTAATATTAAACTCACACCTGTATAGTTATTTATCTTCCACAGCTATATTCCGGTTGATGGCAATAGGCTCTCCAAATTTTGGAATTATAAAGACGAAATATGTGATATTTGTTCTGCACAAAGGGCGGATATTCCGACCGAACTAGGTCACCGGACGATGGTTGGAAGACTATGTTTTATTAATACCTCCCTCTTGCTCATCAACATATAGTTTACTTAGAATACTCTTGCGAGAAAGATTGCTGCAGGAACTTTATTTATAATCGCAAATTACTCACGGTTTATGTATGTATAAAGAATCATAATGGTACCTCATAAAGATTCTATTAATATAGCTACAACTTATGAGCAATAGCAGTTGCTTATTCAAAGAGACCATCTGTCTATGCTCAGTAGTATCTATTCCTCTGCATGGCAAAATTTTAATTCATCTTTGTAATCTTTTAGTTTAACTGAAGTTATCTCTGGCGTCCAATGTGAAAATGAATAGGTATTCAGAATCTATTTGACATAAAAATTTACCTGTTAAAATCTTGCATGAAGTATAATGAATAAAATTAATCAGAAATATTATAAATAGACGGTTCTAGGATATCCTAGTGACAATTCTATTTATAATTAATTGACCAAATGCATATTAAATTGTATAAATTAATAAAGTATTGAATATTATTTCATATCAAGTTTTCATAATGACATTATATTATACCTACACATCTCTAGTTGACTCAATACTCGTATTTGGAAGATAATTTTGATGATAAGTAAGGTACCTGCTACGAACTACAATTTTTCCTTCTCCAAACATTGTGCTATGCCCTACACAGCCTAGTATAATTTTAGTTTAAATTACAACTCTAATAACTGTATTTTATTACATTATTGAACGTAATATAATATGTACTGAGTCTTAGTGAGTCATCGGCATCTCAATGAGTATTCCTCCAAACGTTTCTCTACTGTGCACTATCTATAGCATTCTAAACAGTGAGACTATTTGCCCACATACATAAGTAAAATGGAACTATTCATATACGAACTACTTACTGTATTTGGGAACTTTGAATCATAATAGACTAAAATATGTAACTATATTTACACTGGTGCCTACATATTGTAGTAAAATACACGTGAAGGGAGTACCTACAAACCGTAACACACGAGTCAATAGAGCGGTACAAATTCACCTTTTGAAGCGGACCCGGGCCATGAAAAGGCGACGGACTACTTTATTTTTATTCGCATACAAGCCACACTATACACCGTGATCTAGCTAGAAAGGTTAAATTTCAACAATTTTTTGGGTTACATACCAATTTTTTTTTATATCACTTAGGCAGGCGGTCCACCTGATGGAAACGTGGCGGTCACCGTGGCGTCAATTTTTTCAATGGATGATGTCACACTACTACTATTTTATTTTCTTTGTTTTATAAGATGGTTTCTTTTGCAGCAGATTTTTCTTTTATACCACTTAGGTTCTTACTTCAAAGACATTATTACTACATACATATTTTTACTTCACTTACATATTTTTCTTTCAATTACATGTGAACCTATTTTCCTCCGAGATAGATAGAGGTGAATTAACATCAACCATTGTATTTGTACTCACGAAAATTTAATGTGTGCCGAGTGCTTATTTGCCACCTAAGTGGTATAAAAAAAAATTCACTTCAAAGAGGTACTGTTATGAAATTGATAACTAGGTAGTGTATGGTTAGCAAAAATCAGGTATTAACATAATCATATTGTAAATATACTCTATTTTTTGATTTGCTTGACGTTTCGGCCAGAATACACTAGAGATGACCACAAGTTGACTGATCAAGAATCGATATTATCTCGTGAGTATCAACCTGTTTCTTAAGCTGGTCACCGATATTGAAAATCAAAACAAACTGTACGTTACGTGTTACGACATATCAATAAAAACATCTGTGTCTGCATAACTGTACTAATAATATTTTCCAACAGTTTCTAACTTTAGCTATGTGCAATAAAAATATTGATGTTACTTCTCGAAAATAAACCATTTATATATATTTGTTATGAGGTTTAAATGTTGAAATAGTAGCAGCGTATAGCAGAAATGTATTAGTTATGAACTTTAAATAGCAGTTCGTAACTGTTTTACTTTGGTACAATGATTTGCAATAAAAGTTGAACCTTTAACTGTTATTAAATAACATATTATACAAATATAAACTGGATACAAACCGTAGGCTATTGGTACCTGTTTTAGTGTAGCAGTGTTATTTAGCATGTAAGATTATCGCATTGCTATTCCATTACTTTTGTTATATCAAATAGAGTCGGTCACATCTAATTGTGGTATCAAATTTACTGCCGCAATATTTATTAACATAGAAATCTGAAAGATCGTCAATTTTAAATATTTTTCTTTTCTTATTTTATATACAGATAAGTTTAAAAATTCTATATGAAAACAAAACTTTATTTGTAATTAAAATTTTTACTGAACAAAATAATATCTTGTTCAGTGTTCACAATTAAGTATCAAGTTTTATTGCCCGTACTTTTATTAAGTACAATGTATTTAGTAGGCTGGATTTTCTCAGAATAGATTCGTTTATTAAACTAAATTCTCACGCTTCACTCAATGGAAGTCATTGAGGAAAACACGGTAACGTAGTTAAGCTCACCTTAATCTCAGTGACTATCATTGGTGAAAGATATTCCTTGTTATTAATCACTAATCATTCACTAAGTCATAAGTACTATAGAATTTATTTACTACTAATAAATATTGTAATGAAATGGGAATGTTTTTGGGACAGATAGAATTTTTAAGAGTATGGAAATCCCTGCGGATAACCCAGCCGCCCCGTTGAAACAGGGGTGGTTATGTCAGACTTGAAACGACTGAAATTGCAATTCATTTCAAATTATCAGTTATTAAGGGTTCGGTCTGCCCTACATGTTATATGTTATTCATTCAGTATTATTACCTATTCTGTGACAATATATAATTATCATAAGGATTTATTAATAAGTTTCATAATTATCTAGTGGACTTATCTGCTACGTCCTCGTACGACCCCTAAAGTTTCGATCCACGGTTGCCTTTGACCCTATTTTAAAAATTCTATTTCACAGGTTTAACATCTACTTGTTTCGTATTAAAATATTTTATTATTTCAAAAGTACAAAGACATGTCTTGTGACATGTCTTGTGACCGTGTCTTGAAACCTTGGAATCTGTTCCAATTAATGACAATAATTTAAATTTAATTCTAGGACAATAGAGGAAATCTCTTGCAAATTAGATTCAAAGACTAAGGGGAAGTCTGTGTTCATGAATATTGTTCACCAGAATATTGAAGGCTTTTCAGGCAAAGAGTTACAACTAGAATTATTTTTAAATGAAAGAAATATTCATGTACTTTGTGTAACTGAACACTGGCTAAAAAAACACGAAATGTTAATTAGTATTGATAATTACAGAGTTGTTAGTTCGTTTACTAGAGATTCTGCTATTAGAGGTGGGTCACTCATTTTAATTAATGAAAAAATAAAATCCAAAGAAAGAAAAGACATAGTAGCACTCTCAAGTGAGCGAAATATTGAGTTAGCATGTGCAGAGCTTGAGCAATTTATTATTATTAGCGTCTACAGATCTCCTTCTGGCGATTACCACCAGTTTGAATCTATTATGGAAGAAACCTTAAAAAAGGTATGTAAGTGTAAAAAGATGGTAGTTGTATGTGGCGATTTTAACATTAATATCTTGGAAAACTCCCAGAACGCGTTAAGGTTCCTTAATCTCTTTAAATCTTTTAATTTACAAAATCTTTTTAGAGAACCAACTCGCAAAACAGCCACATCAGCTACCTGCTTAGATAACATTTTTTCTGACGGTGATGTAAACGAGAAATCTATAATAAATTTCATTAAATCAGATCATACAGGTCAGCTAGCTAGATTTGAGCACCAACATATTCCATTAACAACAAATATTGTATGTAGACCAATCACGACATATCGATTAAAACATTTTAAAGGAAACATTAAAGATAAAATACCTCTTCTAGAGATGAATAATAACGATCATCCGAATGATCTCTACAGAGATTTGTTCGGAGTAATCAAAAGTGAATTTAACAATATTTTCACAAAAAAATCGATAAATGTAAATCAATTTAAAATTAAATTTAGTGATTGGGCTACACCTGGGATATATAAAAGTAGGAAGAAATTATACGAATTATACGAGATGAAGGCATCTACTAGTGAGCCACAGGTAATTGAAAACATTAAAATGTACTCGAAATTATTTAAGAAAGTCTGTTTAGTCGCCAAATCTAATCATATACGGGCTAAAATAGAAAATTCTGATAATAAAATTAAGGCGACTTGGAATGTTATTAACAAAGAAACCTGTAAAACAAGGTCACGTGATCGATCCTTCGAATTAAAAATAGATGATCAACACATTACCACTGATTCTGCAGTGGCCCATGCTTTTGAATCTTTTTTCACAAATATTCCAATTACTACTACGAGTAAATTAAACTCGTCACAAAACGTAGCCGATTCTCTTCTTAAATCTTGTGTTCATGAATGCAATACAATCTTTAATTTTCAGTATATTGACACTGAAACAATACTTAAAACATTTAAACAGTTAAATATATATAAAAAAGACTGAAGATCTCTGGGGCATCTCAACCAATATAATAAATTCAATAGTGCCCACTATTGCGCCTTACCTTGCATTCATATTCAATAAATGTATAGATGAAAAACAGTTTCCTAATCTTATGAAGTACAGTAAAATCATTCCGCTATTCAAAGCAGGGGACAAAAGTGACCCATCCAATTTTCGTCCCATCTCTATACTACCAGCCCTAAGTAAATTTTTTGAAAAAATAATATTTAATCAACTGCTTTCACATTTCGCAGCCAATAAATTACTTCATAACAAACAGTTTGGTTTCACTAAAGGAAAAAATACAACGGATGCAGGAGTCGCACTAGTCAAACATATATTTGATGCATGGGAGAAGAAGCAGGATGCCATTGGTATTTTTTGTGACTTATCAAAGGCTTTCGATTGTGTTGATCATGAGACCTTGTTATTAAAGTTAGGTTATTATGGTGTCTCGAATAGCTCACTTAGCTTACTTAGGTCACTGGCAGAGTACAAAAAGTAAATGTTAATGGCACCGATTCTTCTGGCGCCCCGCTAGTCATGGGCGTACCCCAAGGTTCGATATTAGGACCCCTTTTATTCCTGATATATGTAAATGATCTTCCTTACTACATTGAAAATCTCCGTGAAATAGTATTATTTGCTGATGACACATCATTAATTTTTAAAACTGACAGACAACAAGTAATACTTGACGATGTGAATAATACCCTTTCTGAAATATTGCACTGGTTCACGAGTAATAACCTGCTACTTAATGCTAAGAAAACTAAATGTGTAAAATTTACGATGCCAAATGTAAGACATATAGATTCAAACATTATAATGAATAATGAAACTGTGGAAATGGTCAATACCACAGTTTTTCTTGGCATCACACTAGATAATAAACTACAATGGGGTTCTCATATCACAGCCTTAGCAAGAAGACTTAGCTCAGCTGCCTATGCGGTTAGAAAGATAAGGTCACTAACTGACGAGAAAACGGCACGATTAGTTTATTTCAGTTACTTTCATAGCGTTATGTCATATGGTCTGCTGCTGTGGGGCTCAGCTGCCGATATTGCAACCATATTTATATTACAGAAACGAGCTATACGAGCAATCTATTGCCTCGGACCCCGTGACTCGCTAAGAGAACTGTTTAAAGAAATAAATATTTTAACAGTTGCCTCACAATACATTTACGACAACGCCTTATATGTAAGGAAGAACCTAGACCTCTTCCAAAAAAAATCGGACGTTCACAATTTAAATACGCGAAACAAAAATAAACTTGCGATACCAAAACTAAGGCTACATAAAGTCAGTAATTCGTTTGTGGGCAAATGTATAAAAATATATAATAAAATTCCTCAGGATTTGGCTGACCTGCCACTTGATAAGTTTAAAATAGAATTGAAAAGATTTTTAATTAAAAAAAGTTATTATAACGTAGACGAATATCTTGATGATAAAAATGCGTGGTCATAATGATCTCTTGCTCTTGCACCCAGTTATTATAAATAAACAACTAAATATTAAAAAGAAAATGAAGAATAACGATAATCTACCTGAGTTTCTTGCTGGTCTCTTCTCAGGAGATTTAACTACCGAACCAGCGAAAGAATCATTTTCTAATGATTTATTTACTAAGTATCCTATTTATTATGAATTATAATATTTTTGACAAATGTAGGTACATAATTATTGTAAAACTTTGACATTCATAAGTGCTCTTTATGTGCCTAAACTGAATAAATGAAATTGATTCTTGATTCTTGATTCTTGATAAAACTACTTCACGAATATTCCAACGTGTTAGTTTCATAAGAGAAAATTCTATCAATATTCCTCCAAATCACTCACCTGGCATAGCTGAATATCTCCTCATATTTAAAACAGGACCTGCAGCTCCCTCAGAGTACGAAGATCATCAGCAAACAGCAACCCGGCGACACACACACAGCACAACACACCTGTGTCTAAACAACACCAATCAATTACAAAACAAACCAAAATACTTTGACAGGGACAAATTGATTTATAAATAGGGGAAAAAAGGTAAACAAAAATCCTCAGGGAAACCAATGGTAATAGAATGAGAAACACTGGTTATAAGATTCAAACCGCAGTAATGCTTTTTAGTTCGCGCGTAAGTTATTCACGTGCGCGATTTCCTCCCACAACTGGGGAGCGGACCGTATTGTAGGCGATCGTCTGTGCTTCTGGGCGGGCGGAAAGGTGTTTGGGCGGCCGCAGCGAGCAGCGGCGGCGCGACTCGGCCGCCCTAGGCGCGCCCGATACCAGGCGAGCAGCAAACACCAAGAGCTACAATAGCACGTGCGTCGGGACGCATTGCGCATGCTCGTTCAATGTTGGGGAAAGCTCAAGGAAAGCCATAAGTGCGAGAGAGATAGCGGATAGTCTAAAAATAAGGGATGAACAGGGACGGTTATACGTCTAATTTGGGAAGCGCCAAGCAGTCTGTGAAGTTGACTGTGATTGTAGTGTGAGTTCACACCTACTGGTGTAATTTCAGTTTCATAACTTTTTGGTGAAAGTTAAATGTTTGAGGATTAGAGATTTAGTACGTGACTGATTCAAAATGGTTTGAATCTGTCTCTTTTGATATTTTGTTCGAAATTTAATTGGTACGTTGTGTAGTAAGTACTAATTAGGGTAAAATAAATTTTATCTTATTCAATTTCTTTCTTTTTGTGACTTTAAATATTTTACAAATGATAGAGGGACAGTGAACAGATTAAATATTTGATTTTGAAATGCAGATTTTTATTTATTTATAAGGCATATTTTTAATCTATACTGAAACATGAATCACAGTGCGTAAGTAATCATTGACTACACCGTTGCGGGTTCCTGCGAGCATTTAATCTACACGACTGAACACATTGGACATTAGACGGTCTCAGATAAAATAACATGATATTTAGGCGGTCTTTTAAGCAAACTTATTAAAACCATGATTTAGAATACATACTTATAAGGCTACAAAATAAATACAATTATGTTTTTTGTGGGTATCAGTGAAGATCAATAAGAACACTTTTTACAAATTTGTCCGTCATTCCTATACTCTCGCAATAAGAGTAAGTATGTTCCACATATATATTTTTTTCAATTAATACTTCGTACTCATAATACTCTAATACTACATAATACGTTCTTATTCCGTGTATTAGTAGTATCATTTTATCGCCCCCTTTATTTACGTCGCAGATGATGGATAGGTGCAGTAAGCCCACACCCTCGATTCCCTATCAGCACTTATTGATATTTAATACCTTATCTTATCAATATATAGCAAAACATATTTACCATTATGACGCCATTACCATTATGTCAGATACTTTGGCTCATAAAAACATAGTGTAGATACAAAATAATAATAATATTAAGAATATGTTTATTTGCTAAAATAGTACAACACTTCTAAACGTTAAAGATTACATTGATATAAACTTGAGTGATGAGAAACCAGGCCTCGGGAACAGGTTAACAATTAATTATGAAATGTCATTATAGTAAATAAAACAATAGAAATAAAAAATAATATTTCTAGGTTGGGGTATTTA
The DNA here is from genome assembly GCA_963691645.1 of Pelosia muscerda. Classification (NCBI taxonomy): domain Eukaryota; kingdom Metazoa; phylum Arthropoda; class Insecta; order Lepidoptera; family Erebidae; genus Pelosia; species Pelosia muscerda. The sequence continues at coordinate 17,217,965 of OY829100.1, forward strand.
CCTTATTTTGTATATATAATTTTCGATATTTGGGTGCTGTTGCAAGCAGCACGATCACAAAGGAACTGCAATACTGGCGGTTGATGGTGAAAAAGTTCTAATAGTAGGAAAATAATATAAATCTACCCTCTTTATATGTAACCTTTGTGACTGAACATGATAGTTTTTTTACTATACATAGGTAGCTTTATTTATTAGATAAATACAGTATTTAATAATATAACTCATTATGATCATTATACCAACAAACTAAATATTTAATTAAACTACAACTAAAATGATAAATAAAACATGATAGTTTAAATAAGTACAAAAAAAATTATAGTATAATATAATACAACTGACTTGGATCGACCTTTTTTTAATCATGTGTAAAATCCCCATGGAAACCCCCTGCCGGACCCGATTGAGGAGGTTATATCGGACTCAACCGACTAAAACGTACATCGTTTTAAGGCCTTAACTCTTTTAAAGACATAAAATCGGTGTGCGTGCCAACATATCCCTCGCACCCCGGCGGATTGAATGATTTTGATTTACTGAAATTTTGTATGATCTAGCTAAAACCTAAATAATATTTTCGAAATATGAACTAGCTAAAACCTAGCTAGACGAATATTGATTCAGTACCATAATAATGGTATATTTTAGTTAATTTGTTTGATTTTTAATGGCTACTTAAACATTTCTCTCCTGTACACTAAAACTGATTTCTATTTAATTAAGTCTAATTGCTAATTATCAAGATCATAATTTATAATAAACAAGTACAACAAACTTTTATAACCACCGTTCAAACTTCAGTTACAGTTGGTTACAGGTGTTCAATAACTTTGTCACGCACACACACACAAAAATTGTCTACGTTACGCATCGACTCAATGTAAAGCCCCTTGTGAATTCTGATAGCCTAGTACAGTTAACCTTATTCCTGAAATTTCAAGGAAATCCGTTGCTTGTTCACTGAAATCGTTGCTGTGACGTCACTAATATAATATTCTTATCGGCTATGGTGATTTACGTGGTATTTTTTGCTTTTACGAAATATGTTCGTTGTTTATTATTAGGTATATTTATGTACCTTATAACATATTTATAATATATATTTGATTACGTTATTAATTTTATAAAGTACTTTAATGGTTTTTATTTTATTAATTGCAACTATAAATTATTAGTTGTTTAATTATTAATCATATACAAAAATATTAATAGATTGAATAATAATAATATAGTTATTCAATTCGACAACTTATATTTGACAAAATTAAAGTCCCCTTTTCAGAACCAATGAAAGAAATTTCAGTTCCGATCCATTTACTGCCTGTGAAAATCCACCCAAACAACGTAATCAATCAACCGTCAGTTTCAGCTTCAGCGATTCAGTATCTCTCCCTCCCTTCCTCTTTATCTTGGCAGGCGGGTATACGTCCGTTACGTCACAAAAGTCACTTTTCACCCCGCGTGTACCAGGCTACCAGAACAAGCAAGGAGTTCGAAGTTCAGAACAACAGGTGCAAAAATAGAACACGCTCCCACGTTGTACGGAAATAGACCGGGCGGCGCTTAGAATTTTAAATTTAGAAGTTCATAATAATATTTTGAACAGCGCTGCACAGATGGCATTTTTAAATGAAATAAGCTATAATGTTGTTCCTATTTTTATTATTATTTATTTATCATTACATAAATTATTTTGGATGAAGGTATTAACTATGTACATTTTCACAAATTAACTATGTATATTTTCACAATGTGAAATGAAATGATCTATATTTAAAATAAATGTTGGTATTTGGATTGTTAAATACCTTATAAAAGAAAATATCATAACTCTGTAGAAATTTAAAACTTCCAGCACATGCCGCTAGGGGAACTCTTGGCGCTAGTATCTCATGTATAGATTTTGTTATTTATAGTGCATTACATTAATAAATAATACATAATAAATACATTAATATCGTTTGATCACAATAAGTTTTAATATAAACACAAATGTAAATACAAGTACGATATTATAAGGTATTTCCTCTTGTATCCAACCAAGTATAAAACTTTAAAACAATGAATGTCTTTTTCAATTCAGCGCCATCTAGTTATAATATATGGAACTGTATACTGTAACGTAACGCCTAGTACAACCGTAAAAGTTAATGTTTTTCATGCAAACCATTTTAGTAGTAATTTTGACTTTTTCAAAGTGAAAATCTATCTAATAACTTAGTGTACCCAATAGTTAATAGTGATATTAACGGCAAAATATTCAGAGAGCCTCATATTTAATTCATAAACATCCCAACAGATGGCACATGATTGTATAGTGTTTTAACCACGGAGGACCGAACAATGTGGCTTTAGCCTATTCTTAGCGCCTGCAAAGAAATTAAATATGAATAAAATAAAATACAAATGGAAACTCTAATAATTAAAAAAAATGCAATTTTTAATCATTAGTCATCAGATCGGGTAGTCGGGTTTTTGTTTCTTTTATTTAGGGCACGTCAATTTGATTGCCACTAGCCTGATACCATAGTAGTATATAGCTGAAGGCAAAGTTTTAGGAAAAAGGGTCTCTATTACAAACACGTACAATGTTCAATGGTCAGTTCAGCTTGACGGACTCATTAGGTGCTTTTTCAGGCCCAGCTTAAAGGACCCGGGACTGTAGGAAGTAGGTAGTTTTTGAAATTAATTTTTTGGCTGCTGTTGAACTACCTTTTTATTTATGATCCCTTCGTAGGTATGCTCTACGTGATCAACCACGACTTCGCTACCAACTCATACGTTTACTGAGGGCTCCCTAACAGAATTCTCACATAGTCCAAATCGAAAATTACGCCCGTGACCTCATGCGAAGCGGTCGCGTATGCTGCGCTGCCATTATGCATACAGTTGCGAAACAAAACAAACAAATTTATTAATTTAAAATGTGAGGCGGTAGTGAGGCAATAACAACTAACTGAATATTATTTATATAGTACAGATGCAGTAAAGTCTTGATGGGTAGTTGTTAAATATATGGTGTATTTTGATTATGTATTCAATGTTCTATCATTATTATTGGCTTAAGCTTATTGGCTTTTTTAAGAAGTCAGTTCAAAAAGAAGTTTGGTTATATTGACGTATCCTAAATAATTTCTTATAACTCCTATTAAAGCTAGTTTTCAATATTTTTGGTGGCAAAACAGCGCCGACAATATTGTGCACCATGGTAATGGAGGAACTGGAGTATTATCAGTTAACGGTGAAAAAGTTTTCTGGGAGTGAATACATCGACCCACCCTCATGGTAAATATCCCGATGACTCTATTAGAAATGCGAGTGACCATGTTATTTTAAATACCTACATCGTTACAGTTAGTCCAGACTAAAGAAGTGTATAGTACAAAGAACTTGATTAGCTATGATAGTTTCTGCGTACAATGGTCAGTATTGATTAGGAGCATAATGTCATCCAATCGTTAATAATATAATCATCTAGTTTATTTAATTTATTCCAAACGAAATCTCATTCAACCCACATTAGGAAGTACCACTGGCTACCTGCAACAGGTAAACCTGCGTCTGTGTAAGAAGGCGTGACATTTGTATGAATGGCCTTGCCATACATCCGCGTAGTAAAAGGGCAGAAAATCAAGACACCATAAATAAAATTGTGAGATTAATGACGAATAGCAAGCAAACAACTCAACTTTACCACGTTATATCGGGTGGACCGCGAGTTCTAAAAAGGAAAAACTAAAGTCATTTCAGACTCTAGAAGGACTTTGGTTGTTCCTTTAGAATCTAGAGAATGAGCCCCTTGCCGCGATTAGTATTTTTGTGATGCCATGTTGCAATATGAGTTTTGACTAAAAAATTCCAAACGGCCGGTAACCCTCCTTAGGCTTAGGTAGACAGTTTACTCTCCGCCCGTTGGGTGCCTTATTATGCTTTTCATTATGCACCAAACAAAAACCACAGTCGACTTTTATGTTACCCAGGGATTAAGTTGTGATATTCTATGTTGTGTTTTTGCTCCCAGAACAGCGTGGAAGTTCGTGCACTACATATCCTACGTAATTGACTTGGCTTCTGACATAGCAACAAAGCTCTCATTAGTCAAAAGCTAGTTGCTGTGGGCGAACTCAATCGGGAGAGATTATTGTACTTACATCATAAAAGGCATCACCAGCCCAAATTTCAAGTTTGTTGAATTAGCTATTTAAGCTCTGCGTTGATGACTCAGTCAGTTAAAATAAATTATTTTATTTGTAAAGATAACTTCAGTATTTGCCTACTTCTAAGATTTTTGGTTGTGAGTAAAATGTAAGTGTGATTTTTTAAGCGGTACTAAATTACATAATTATTTAGTTGTCTGAACAAAAAAAAATGTAGAGCTCAAAGGATAAGAAAAAACTAAGTAGGCACTTTAAGACACTATAAAGATTGTACTTTTAAACGTTTAAACAACCTTGTACAACCTTCAGTAGCTACTAATTTGAACATTCATAATATTATTTATAACCAAATGTTTTTATGAGAGGTATGTGGTACCTACGTTAATTAAGAATACGAGTGATAAGTATGAATATTGCGAAGGTATAGCAGCTACTTTTCTCCTTAAATTAGTAAATAAAGAAAAGGAAAAAATGATTCCCTTTCATGTAAAATAAATATAAATAATCTGTATTTTCATATACATTTACATTTAGAATACCAACCAAGGACGCTAACAAAAAGAATGAAGAACATCAGGAATTGACTACATTTAAGGTTCATTAATTTGTGTCAGATTTTGAACTCATCACGAAAAAAGGGCCAAAAATGTTATTTGTCTTTTTATATTTTATATTTTTATATTTTATATTTGACATTCCAATATATATTGTTGGAGTGTTGAACCGCGGGTGAGCGGTGGGCCCTCCTCCCTCCCCCAATATATACCTTTTTGTAATGGATTTCCGCCAGGTAACGCCTACATCTATATCGTATTTTATACCTCTTCCTGTGAATTTGCATTTTACAAATTAGCTTTGTAAAATACTAAATTTACAGGAAGAGGTATAGAGGTATTCACGGTACCTAAAAATGTGAAGTTTACATTTTTAGGTACGTACCGTGGCACTATCTTCTTGTATATAATAGGCCTTGATCAAAGATATTGTACAGTGAATAATAGCACATTAATGGTAAATGGCCAGCCTATGATACAATTGCAATTGTTTTATTGTTGCATAATAGTGAATAATTTGAGATTTGGATCTGTGATTTACGAAAACAATGAGTCACACTGAATTGGTGGGCGCGGTTCTGCAAGAAATACTGTAACCTGGGAAATTCCCCAGCTACTCCACCGGCTAACCCAGGCAAGAGCTTACGACAGAGACTCTTGGGCGCCTTTTCTTTCAGAGTGGAGATAGTGGGTGCGTGCTCCAGATACCCTTAATGAAACAACACTAAGATTTTATACATGCATATATTCAGTAGGATACACAGTTATACATAAAGTAGAATGGTCACAGGCACAGAGATATAGAAATGTAAATACAGTATAAGATGCTTATGCGCCTCCCTCGTAGCACACAGCTGATCTCGTAATTACAACTCAAGGTAGCGGGTATATGAAGTTACAGTTATTGTACAAGTTAAGATTACGTGACCTTTTGGCACTCCTCTTCGGATGGTTCCCCTGGCGTCGGTTGTCGGCTTGCGTAGGCACCTGCCTGCTGCTAGCAACTGCCCGCACTGCCGCGAGCCAAACGAAGGGACAGCTGTTCCGAACAGGGACTCCAACAACGGAATCACAACAATGTAGATAGGTCACTAATATTGTCCGCTAAACCTTGGGACCCTGTGTCAAGAATACAAAGAGATCCTATAACATTGACGCAAACGAAAGACACAGATATAAAGATTACGAACAGAAATCTTACCAGAGAAGTCCGGGAAAAATGCACAGAGTCTAAGATATTTAATTTATATGTAGGTAGGTACATATAATTCAGAGTTCCAACTTATAAGAAAAATCAATTAAATACGAACAGAGTTTCGTGCTTAATCTTCAGAGTAATTATCAGAGGTGTTCGCATCCACCGGGAGGGGTGTATTTATATCCTCTTTCATGGAATATTCTAGTAAATGAATCCGATATCACGAATTATTCGTTCACCTGATCGAATCGCGAAACAATAAAAAAAAGATCCACAGATCATACAGAACTACAACCATAAACTATCGACATTCTTGCCGTGATTAATTAATTTGGGCAACTAGGAATTTAGATTATGACAATTTTAAATTAAAGACATTAAGTTATATGATTGAATAAAATATCACAAATAATTTAACCTATTAAGATATTATAATTCTATTTGAAATAGGTAAACATACTAGCGACATCTGTTGTCAGATTGGGAAACCATTCATCAATACCGAATAGGTGATCGATGAAAAGTTCCCCCCAAACCCTGCAGATGTCGTCATAGGTACAACGTATTGTTTACCAAAATCAAATTTTAACGCCACTAACAATTTTGCGTTACAACACTACTAATTGACCTTCTCCATAACTGTCAATGCAAGCCTTTGAGAATGCCGCAAGGCAAAACCGGTTAGGTGAATATTGAAGAGAAGTACAAGTGTGTTATTAATAAGGTCAAGTCGTTTTTTGCCTAATTTCTATCTCAGTACATTTATGTATTACTTTTGTTTGATTTTCAGATCACAGCAAGTAGCACTTTCGTAAGTCAAGATCAATGCTTCTTCATTTACATTTTACAGCTGGATTCACAAGGTAATAATAATATGTGGAGTGAATGAGACAAGAGTCTATCAATAAAAATTCAAGGCTAATATGGCTAACAACTGCTATAGATGTTCGAATAGGAACGGAAACCAGCAGCTCTGCTCTGCTACACTCATGTGTACAAATATTTCCACTGAGAGAGAATCGAAACGCAGTCACTATATCCACGCCACAGAGGCTGTCGTTATTGAAAATTGTATTATAGAAAGAATCATCCCTGCTGTACCTTAACTCTGCAAACAGAAATGAGGACAAAATCTCATTCAGCCAGACCGGCGTTCTACAATGCCACAATGTCAATAGTTTGGTAGTCAGCCATGTTGCATTTCTATGCACTAGATCGGATACAAGATTTGAACACGCTCTGGGAAATGTTCTCGAGTTGAACCGAATGGAAACATAATTCAAATTGTATGATTATAACAGACATCGCATTTACAGATTTGATAAACGTAATTTATGTGATTGAAAAAAAACTTATTGACCTGCTTATATTTTAATTATGAACTTCAACGAACGGTATTAGTTAATAGTATTTTAGCAATATTGCAGTTTTAATAAACAAAGGTAAATAATTAAATACAAAAAATAATTTCATTTACACAACAACAACTTAATATCAAGTAAATTTGCACACTGAAATAGTTGAATGCTGTATATCTGGAACTGTCAACTTATAAGTATTGTGAAACCATATTTCTCGCAAATAAAGATACATTTTATCTTATTTCATCTTCATTTCAAGTTTATCTTAGTGTAAGGCTCCGCAAGCCAGAATATGTAGGTTGACGGCTAGGTTAAAAGAAGTTGTTCGTATACAACATCTTTTACGCCATTCAATGTAAACTCGTTTTTGTTTAGTATTGTTCTTATGTATGAATACAAATTCAAAGAGCATGGTTAGGTTAGTTATTGACGTTTTGTAAGAGTCGTTTAAAGGTCTATACTTACAAAATTAAATGATTTTTAAATTTTGAATTTTTTTTAAAGGATGTGGTGTTGTTCAAGAGGGATCATTAGAAGGTTTCTTCAGGGTCGCCATCACGAGTGTAACGGCCCTGGTACTAGGTAAAATATATCGCTACTAATAAAATCCAAGCTTCAAAATAACATTTTATAACATACAAAAACGCAACTTTGGTAAAAGACAAGCACATGGCCCGGATAGAAAGTGGCTACTTTTGTTTTTTTTTATACCACTTAGGTGGCAGACAAGCAGACGGCCCACCTGATGGGAAGTGGTCACAGTGGCCTATGAACGTTTGCAACACCAGAGGCGTCACACACGTGCTGCCTACCCTGTAGAAACCTTCTTATGCCCTTCTTGAAGAACCCCATATTGTAGTCGCTTGGGATAACCACGGCAGGGAGCTCATTCCACAGCTTGAGCGTGCGCGGGATGAAACTCCTTTCATACCGCACACAGCGCACCGTTTCCGATTGTAGTGTGTGAGGATGAACTCCCTCCCTATGGCGAGCGGTGCGATGATAGAAAGTAGGTGTGGGCATCATGTCAAACAATTCTTCTGAACACAGGCCATTATACAAGCGGTAGAACACACACAGTGAGGCGAAGTCCCTCCTGATGTTCAAAGGTTCCACAACACCTGAGAGTATGGGATTGTCGACGATCCTCAGCGCCCGCCGTTGTTACATACGCTGAGTTAAATGGGTCAAGCTGGCATACAGGTGCCCCGGCAAAGAGGTGACAGCAGTACTCCATGTGGGGCCGAATCTGTGCCTTATAAAGAAGGAGTCTTTGCTCCGCAGTGAAGTACTGCTTGGCAACTATGACAGTATGACAGCAGGCGACTGTAATATCCCTGGTATTGCATAGGTCCATAATCATTTATGGATGTAACCCTGTAGGAATCTTCTAATGCTGTTCTTGAAGAACCCCATGTTGTAGTCGCTTGGAAATATCCTCAAAGTTCCATTAGCTTATTGAAAATGAATTTAAGTTTTAGGAATAAACTTGGAATTTGTGATGAAAAATTAAGCTCGCTGTACTGACAACAAAGCTGGATATATTAAAACTGCAATGCTCGCTTGTTAAGACAGTGAACGTGAAATCTGTAGAAAACACACAGTTATACAGATAAGGATTCATAATACTGAACTTTTAATATATTCACTGTTAAATCGTACGGGATATTTACCATGTTTGTTAGTTTCTTCGTGTAACCGATATTTCGGCGCTGTTGCAAGCGCCATGATCACGGTGTACTGATGACCGCCGAGCTAGTTGTTATTGAGGCCAACCGTATCGGTCTACCCTCTTTCTTACTCGTTTACTACGCGCGTCACCACTACCACTGTCCGCGTTCTCACATTGCACTCGATCACGACACACAACACTCACTGTATCGGCTCGCACGGTTTTTGGAGATGGCGTTTGTTTGGGTTTTGTGAACTTACGAATCACCGGGTGCCAGACACTCGCCAGTTGAAAACCATCTTCCCGGTTGAAGTTTTTGTGCTTTTTTATTTCAATAGCTTCCTTCACCATTCTGGGTATATAGTGGCGTTCAGTCGACAGAATCTGTGGGTTATGCAACTCGATCCAGTGATTCGTCCCTTCCTCCAATAGATGTTGTGCGATAGCCGATTTCTGTGGCTCGTTGTTTTTGACCGCCCTGATGTGCTCCTTAATCCGGCTTGACACTGTCAGTTTGGTCTGGCCTATATAGGAGCTCCCACAGCTGCAGTCAACCTTGTAAACACCTGGATGTTCCAGTGGAAACCTGTCTTTGGGTGTGCGTAGGTACTGTGACAGCTTTTTGAAAGGAGTGAAGATGGTTTTTACTGCGAATTTGTTTAAAATATTTGCAACCTTATCTGTCACTCCCTTCACGTATGGTAAATACGCAGGTTGTCTTTCAACCTTATAATCCAGGCGTTTAGGTGATGGTGTGCTTCTCAGTGGTATGATCCGCTCCTTGTAACCGTTTCTCCGCAGAACTTGTACAGCACTGCATAGTCACGAATTACTTCGTATACCAGGGCGAATACTACCTTCAAATAGACGGTGTGGCAATGGGCAGCCCAGTGGCTCCAGTAGTAGCCAACATTTGGATGGAACACTTTGAAAGCCGTGCAATTGCCACTGCCCCTCGGGAGGTTAAACTATGGAAGAGGTACGTGGATGACGTGTTCTGTATACTGGAGGGTGACGAGAGTGTTGTAAAGGAGTACCTGGCACATCTCAACAGCATTCACGGGAAGATCCGGTTCACCTATGAGATGGAAAGGGAAAGAACGTTGGCGTTTCTGGATGTGAAGGTTGAGGTTCGAGAAGATGGTTCTCTGGGGCATACGGTGTATAGAAAGCCCACTCACACTGACCGATACTTGCACGCTGACTCGCATCACCATCCGCGTCAGCTGAACTCTGTAGTGACGTCACTTACTAACCGCGCATATAGTCTATGCGACGAGGAACACTTAGGTACTGAAATTGCACATTTAAGGGGCGTTCTGCGGAGAAACGGTTACAAGGAGCGGATCATACCACCGAGAAGCACACCATCACCTAAAGACAGGTTTCCACTGGACACCTAAAGACAGGTTTCCACTGGAACATCCAGGTGTTTACAAGGTTGACTGCAGCTGTGGGAGCTCCTATATAGGCCAGACCAAACGGACAGTGTCAAGCCGGATTAAGGAGCACATCAGGGCGGTCAAAAACAACGAGCCACAGAAATCGGCTATCGCTCAACATCTATTGGAGGAAGGGACGAATCACTGGATCGAGTTGCATAACCCACAGATTCTGTCGACTGAACGCCACTATATACCCAGAATGGTGAAGGAAGCTATTGAAATAAAAAAGCACAAAAACTTCAACCGGGAAGATGGTTTTCAACTGGCGAGTGTCTGGCACCCGGTGATTCGTAAGTTCACAAAACACAAACAAACGCCATCTCCAAAAACCGTGGGAGCCGATACAGTGAGTGTTGTGTGTCGTGATCGAGTGCAATGTGAGAACGCGGACAGTGGTAGTGGTGACGCGCGTAGTAAACGAGTAAGAAAGAGGGTAGACCGATACGGTTGGCCTCAATAACAACTAGCTCGGCGGTCATCAGTACACCGTGATCATGGCGCTTGCAACAGCGCCGAAATATCGGTTACACGAAGAAACTAACAAACATGGTAAATATCCCGTACGATTTAACAGTGAATATGTAAATGACCATGTCAATCTAAAATCGAACTTTTAATAGTTTAATAGGTTAATGATTAACAAGTTCCAGGGACGGCACGTGTAACGGCAGCCATCATGCTTTGGACATCATGCGAGGCGCAGTTAGTTTGACGGAAAAAACACTAATACGTATTTATAACTGACTTCAAAAACAAACGAAAGGACTTCCTTGTTCGTATGTAACTATTTCTAACGTAGGTATGCCCGCTGATGATTTTCTTCGTCGGTGAACAGATTTCGAAAATTCTTTATGCCCTGTAAATTTTAGTGTCATTTTTTATTTTTGAATTAATTTTTAATTTTGTTTCATTTTATATTTTAGTGTTATTAGTGGTATTTGAGTTTTAACTACAGAGTGCAACAGAGAACTTAATTTTTTCTTAAGTTGTAGGTACCTATTTTTCACTTCAAAATGCTGCGTGCCAAGATTCTGAACAAAATATAAAGCGAATAATAATATTTTTTACTTTGGCTTCGTTTAAAGTACAGGAAAACTCGTGCATCATTGTTAGACACGCTTGTCTTCAGTTGTACTATGAACAATTTATTGCTTATTACTCTGTGGTGTCAAGTAAACTTTCTAGAATTTTCTAGTTGACATTTTTGCATTAAAGCCCTGGGAAAAAGTGAGTGGTTTATGTTATGTTATTTCGTTTTATTTAAGTTTGATAAACGAAAGTTGAGAAGTATTTGCTTGCTGGCTAGTTTTACAATAAATGTTTTAAACGAGTGTTTTAAAGTAGAATAGTTGAAAAATGATTCAGAATGTAATGGAATAAACCTTAAAAAATGTTAGCCATGGAAAAAATATCTGTGTCTAATATTTTAAAAGTTTACAAAGGTTTAGATACTCGTAGCTATGTCAATTTTTAAATTATCTTGCATCTCAGACGCATCATTCCGAAGTTTTCACCTCAGAGTTTTTCCGTAAAGCCTATGTCTTTTTACCTCCACAACACAGTAGTGAAGCATTAAAGTAAGACCAAATGTTAGACTTTTTTGGGCTCCCAACTACCCATAATGACTGCTATAGCTTTTCATTTGGCAACCGTTAATAATACGTCAAAATTTGATGACATGCAAATTTATCCTAGTTCTTACCCTTAATTCCAGACTTCAATTTATATAAAACTTAACTGAACCTGGTTAGGGGTTTAATGACAGACAAAGCCTTATAAGTTAGATACCATGCGAATTGCTAACGTTTTTGCCCACCCCGGAAGGAGAGAGACGGGAATGAAGGTTGATTAAATTCTCAAAAGCGTTTCACTGCAGAAACTATTCCACGAGCTTATAAATCACCTTCTCACATATAGCGAGATTCATTAGGTTTAAATGAAGTTTTCGTATACCTCCCAAAGGGTCGTGACCGAGGATATCCTGTCATAGACTCCTCATTTATTTTATCACGTTGTAGCATCATATTTCACAGTGAGTGTGACGTAAATTCTAATAGAAATAGACTATATTAAAAATTGAAATTTTTGGCATGTGAACCAACCAAATTAGACATACCTAATATGGCATTTAATTGAGGGCCATGCAACAATGCACAAGATATAAACTACTCCTCATAAACCACGCAAACGAGCTCTCCCAGAAACTGCTACAAAGTGATACACCTGCATGCTTAAAACGGGCACATATTTTAGAGCTATTTTTTATCGTACGCAAATCCTTACGGATACTCAAACCGACCAAAACGCACGCCGTCCATAGGTCCTTGATTGCCGGAGGTGAGATTATACAAGACATATCTCTTGCACCCCGGCAGACCCGGGGACATCTCTGTTGAGATGACCCTCTTCCCTCAAAGTAGGGACCATGGTGTCCCCGTCTAACATATTTTAAAGCTGGACAAGAAATATACCAGCTAAACATTGACAAAAGGAGTTCCTGTTATGATAATTCCCTTGCAAGAATTGTGGTCTTAATGCTCGCACGGCATCTAACACCAATATATAGAAAAGAAAATTTAAATAAAAAAGAAAAAATACTAAACAGTTAATAAATTTAATGGATATTTTATTTCTTGGAATTTTACGATAGTTAATATATGTGTATTTTTGTCTACTACCATGTCGTACATCGTATAAGTAATTTTATGATAGGTTATACCTTTCAAAGTGCTTAAACACTTTGAAAGGTATAATATCTTGTCCTTTTTTTTTTGTTTACACTAAATAATATAAATAATTTCGTATCTCAATAAGTTCACATTTAACAACAGCTTTTTTACCTTAATTATTTTCATAGAAAGCTATCAAATAAAAATATAAATACCTACTACTAATTTACCTTTGTTTCAAAGTTACAAATACATTTTAAATTTGGAAAAGTTAAGTGAAGCTTAGCAAGATTGTGACGCTTTTGTCTCAGAAGTAGAATATTCTTTGATATATTTCATAATGGTCCTCAGGTAAATAAAGAAAATTGTAATTTCCTTCCTAAGAGTACTCCACAGCATAGAGAAGAGGCGTTTTAGAAATGAAAATGCAAAACCTGGTAGATAAAGAGCCAGATAATAGAATTTACGACCACGCCTTTCGAACAACAATTTATAAACTTTATTTCAAATATCATAAAAGCCAAGGACAGTAATCAACAATGTATCGATAATGTTGCAGTGCGGCAGTGCTGATCTGGAAAGTCTAAATAAAAAGTAAAAAGTATTTACTTTATAAGAAATCGTGAGACGAAAAGAACAGCCCAAAAACTACTTTTAAACAGAGTTGGACATTGCAATATGAAATTGCGAGTGAAAAAAAAAACATAGTTTTTTTTTCGAGAAACTAAGTAAAGTAAAGACAATGTGACGTCAATATCAACTACTCGTAGTTACCCCTAGTAAAGAGTGCCACATACGGAAGCTGTAAGCAGCAAGCACGTAGCAAAGACTGGCATTGACATTATATTGCACACTGTGTCGCCCCCTAAGAGTATTTCTCGAATCGCATTGAACCACTGTGTGACATTTGCAAACTTGCAAATGCAATCTAAAACTTCATGAGTCAACGTACAAATACACCTATATGTACAAATGAAGGCACTTGTTAAAAGTTTCCTTACAAAAAGATCAAGGTAACAAAACTAACAAATAACTTTAAATTATTATAAAACTAATGTCTTGTAACGTTTGCGTGCAGTGAGTTTTAAATCTGAAATATTACATCTCACGAACTTAAACTAAGTCTGTAAAATTACCCAGTTTATTTTGGGTTTTTTATACTACTTAGATGGCAGAAAAACACACGGCCTAATTGATGGAAAGTGGTCACCGTGGCCTATGGACGTTTGAAACACCAGGGGCGTTACACTCGCGCTGCCTACCCTGTAGAACCCTATATTGTAGTCGCTTGGGAAAACTACTGCAGGGAGTTCATTCCACAGCTTGAGCGTGCGTGAGAGGAAACTCCTTTTTTACCGCACAGTGCGTACCGTTTCCGGTCATAATGCGTGAGGAGCGAGCGGAGCGATGATAGAAAGTAGGAGTGGGCATCATGTCGAACAATTCTTCTGAATACAAGCCATTACACACGCGGTAGAACACACACAGTGAAGCAAAGTCCCTCCAGAGAGGTTCAGAGCTTTCAGACTGCCTGAGAGTAAGGGATTATCAATGTCTCTGTGCCCGGTCTTTGTATGTACAAAGAATAATGATGTACAGATGTGTACATCATTAATATTATTATTTATAAGTACTTCATGCGTGTCTGAAGTTGCGTAAAATGGTCATGTATATTATTGTGTTGAAGTTTTTCATTTTGGGTATCAAGACTGCATTTGTACTCTGCACCAGACCCCGTAATACTTATGATAATAGGCTTGCTTATTAATCTATTTGAGACGACGATAAATACATATAGCTCTATGATAGCAGGCTAAATAGCTTCAGTAGCAAATGTCGACTGCAGCTGGACTTTGCTAACAATTTACCAGTCTGCTAAAGAGTATAGTTAAGACCATTTAGTAGCTATATTATTAAGTATTGCCACTAAATTGTGATTCAAAAAATGAACGAACGAACTAATCACAGGATTGCGTGTCTACTCGTATAAAACCATTTATCACTCGTTAGAGATACAGTGTAGAGGATTGAAAAATAAATTACACCTGTAACTAAATTGAAACTCATCCTCACCTGCACGAGGCAGATATTAGTGAACTTTCAGTTTGGTAAAAGGTATTTTATCAACTAAAATATAGAGAAAATAAATCAAACCATCGGTTTCACAATTCATTGAGCTGAATAATAAAAGTATGGTGCGATATAGTCAAACGTAGGCAACGATTTATGTTACAATTTGTGAGGAAAATGCAAAACTCGCATCTGTTCAAATAATGGGTAAGGTGTCTAGTTATTTCGCTTCGATGCGCTGTTACATGTTGGGTTTTATTATTTAGACAAACTATGTTATTATATCTGTTTACTGTTATGTATAAGTTTCGTGGACATTATTGGTTACTGATTTATGAACACTAGGGATTCTAGCGATGTGTTTGATGAACTTGGGAAAACCACCGACGTAAGCGAAGATGTGGTTATATCGGAACTGAACCAAAAAACCGCTAAAGCAATTCCATACATTGATTAATATATTTTATTTACATTTACCGCTCATCTCGGGGGGCAAATACCAAGAATACAGGGGTGAGGGCACATTTATATCTGTATAATTTTATTAAACATATAAAAAACCCCCGACACGAAAAATACCTATATTATTGATGATTTGAGATGTTGCTCTTCTCTCATTGTTACTTATAAATATTTTGAACAACACAAAAAAGTCACAAATCCACAGATTTTCAAGTCACCACTTGAAAATCTGTGGATTTGTGACATTTTTCCATTGTTGATAGTTTGATGACTGTTGGATTTGTGTAAAATATTGGTTTTACTCCATTTTTGTTCGCTGTTATTTTCAAATACTTTTCCTCTGGGCTGATAACTAAAACCGGGATTGTGCAAATCTCGAGTGAATAGATGCCTTCTAGACAAGCGTGCTCTATCGTAGATCGCAGCGTCATTAACCAGCAGGTAGAGTTATGAAACACTAAACTTTCACCAGTGCACGAATATAAAATAAAAAATATCTTTAAAGCTTATGTTTTCATACCTTTTTATTTTGTTATACATGCGCAATGCGCATGCAAACACGGCGCTTCACCGGTCAAGCTAAATAGTACGATTCTTAGTTTCAATGTACAAATTACATCATTTACATTTACACAGAGGTAGAGAGATCATCATATACATACATACTTCACGCCTTTCTCCCTATATGGTTAAGCAGATTAGGCAGAGGTGAATTAACACCCAAATTGTGTTGTGTTTTCGGTGGTGAGTAGGGTAGCCAGAGCTCACTAGAGAGGTTTTGTGTTGTCCGTGGGAAAACCAAAGGCTTATCCTACATCTTTTGCGCTGACGACACAGAATGTCTCTGTTCTTACAGGGGTTGCGACACGAGTGTTATTCCTATGGTGTTACACTCGCCCATAGGCTACGGTAACCACTTACCATCAGGTGGACTGCGTGCTTGTCTGCGACCTAAGTTGTATAAAAATATATATATATTCGGTCCGGTGTAATAGAGGTGAGCCAATTGCCGTAATTCGGGCGTTATTATTGAATCGAGTCATGCATCTGGGGCTGAGTCTGTATATTTTGTTGTCATAATTATTATGTAAGTTGTCTTTGATTTGCAATGAAACATGCATTTGACAGTGACAACCAGAGTTCGAGTTTTCACCATTTTATGGAACTGTTATTATTATTTAATATTAAATCAAAAATCACAACGACCATAGACAACAAAACAGCTTATCCTACATAAACAAATAAAATAATATCTATGTATGAATACGATATTCTGCGAGCAAATATAAGGCCAACGTAAGTTGGGCTTGGGTTGTATCACACATATTGGTAAATTGATTTGCCGGCCACAAGAGCCCCGAGGCGCACATCGATTTTACGCCCTACTTCACGCCAACTTAATGAACTCTGCGTTGCCATAGATAAAAACAATGACAGACTCACGGTTATTAATAGTTGGCAATTCACCTTGTATCGGCGTTTATTTTATTTTATTTACTTAATATCTTTTCTTTCTGCACACTTTCTAAACTGAACGCTCGCTCTTACATTAGAAAAAGGAAATTGCAAGTTAAACGCTACTCTTTTCCAAAGGTGCAGACTAAAATATAAGGTTGAAGTTTTTAAATTTTATATTTAAGAGTAGGAAGTCAATATTAAATTACCATAATGGTATCTGATTGCACTTACACCAGGCTTCCAGATGAATTCTGTATATGGTTTTGATGAGTTTTTGAATTGACAACTTCTTTAGAATGCGCTATTTTCAAAGAAAATTTTGAGTGAGTAAAATATTTCGAACTCGCATTGAAAATTCTTTAAGGCCTTTATATATTCGACTAACTAAATTGTGACTCCTCTCTAAAGTGAAAACTTTTTATAGCCTCGTTAAACACTTTTTGCATTTAATACAGACTGTTTTCACTAGCCAGTACTGCTGCAGGGTAACAATTAAAAAAATAAATTAGCGAAATGAATAGTTCCTCGAATTTAATGTCCACTTCAGCGTTAAACTTTATTATCACGAAAGTGATGTCGTTAGCACTTCGGCAAAATAGTGATTTTTAACCTGAGCAAAGTAATATCCCTTTCAGTATCACCACTACGTGACTGCTTGATTTTTCAAGTCGATAGCGGGCATACTTGAGCCGAAAGATGTATAAGCGTCCATAAATGTCAATACTTCCATACATTTCAACTCGACAATTTTCCTTACCTTATTCAAAATCCATTCGATGCTTCCGGGATCTCGTATAGATCTTACATCGGATATTGCTGTTCGATGGGTAGTAGCCGGATCGTTTTACTCAGGGTTAAAAAGGGAGGAATAACTGAATAAGGAATCGGAATGTTTATTCAGTTGGCTCCGACATTTTCAAATATTTTTGCAGTAATTTGATTTAAAACGACTTAGTTCATTAACGGAATGTCTTAAAAAGCTATTTTAGTGGGCTATTCTTTCTATCAAAGACACATCAATTAGACTTTACCTCGCCTGATGGTGACCTGAAAACAAAGTTTCAGGAAAGAGGGTCACCATTACAAACACGTAAGTGTGTTACAATGGTGGCACTTAGCTTGACGGCCTCATCAGATGTTTTTCAGACGCCCCACTTAAAGGTCTCGGAACTGTAGGAAGAATGAAACACGTGAGCTGGTAAGGCGTTTCAAGACTTAATGGTGCGGCAAAGGAAAGACTCACCGAACTGCTTGATTCTAGATGGAATATACCAAGCCTTAATAGTCTGACAACATAGTGATGAAGTGTTCTGTAGTTATATTTATGTTGTGTACTGTGTATGTAAGTATAAGTGAACATGTTTTCTATGTAGTTATACTTCATTCTCTGAACTTTTTTTTAACTCAGTTGGGGTCGGCTTTCTAGTCTAACTGTGATGCGGCTGAACTTCAATATTTTCCGTGAAGCGACTGCCATCTGACTTCCACAACCAATGGTCCAATGACCAATGGCGATATCGAAGTTCCAAGTTAGACTGGTTAGACTTTTGAGGGCTTATGTAGCTATACTTACGTTTATATAGGTATATGTCTTGTATAATAATGGATGTGGGCACGCACATATACTTGTACGTGTATACGTTATATTAATGTCATTCAGTAGTTCAATTTGATTCAGGTCAGATAAATGTAGATCCCGTAGACAAAGATGAAATAGTTAAAATAAAAAACTCAACAAAGCATTATATAGATATAGGGATGAGTTATGGACTTAAAATGGGCTCAAAATGCGCTCGCTCGTAGAGGGTGATTTCGACCGTTCATCAATATCATGTATCACCTATCATTTGACGTTGCCACGTCATCGGCAAACAATTAACGCCCTTCACCGCTTACGTAATATTCGTCACGTAGATGGGGTTTCCCCCATTAATATAAAGTACACCAATAGCCATTAAGGTGGTTGTTACTAACAATGTCAGAAGCTATACTTACCTGTAATATTTTTGCAACTATACCCACTTGACTATTGCCAGTGTAATCTGAGCAAACCTTTTTATGCTAGTTAGGTGGCAGATGAGCATACGTCTCACCTGATGGAAAGTGGAGTGGAGTGGTAATCCTTGAAATTTCCAGTTTAATACTTTTTAGACCATGACCTTCACATCATCAATTCAGTCAAAGGATGTCCACTGCTGAACATAGGCCTCCCCCGTCGACCTCCAATCCGACCGGTTGGAGGCGGTCTGCATTTAATGCGTACCCGCGACTTTGACTATGTCGTCCGTCCTTCTCTCAGTAGGCCGTCCCACGCTTAGTTATTCTTTTTATTTATTATTTTGGGACAATCCATAGCTAATAAATTTTAAAATTTACTAATTAAGCCCTTCTATCTGAGATGCCAAATATTTATCTCATTTTTTTAACATACCTAGTACCTACTTTATGACCATAACTGAGAAGTTATCATATTATTATGAGGGAACAGACGAACATACATATATCAATCATTTAGCCTTTCGTATTTTTTTTATTAAGAGCACGTCAATTTGTCATTACCCCACTTGATGGTAAGCTCAAAGCAAAGTCTCAAAAAAGAGGGTCACCATTACAAACACGAAGAGTGTTACAATGGTGGCGGTCAGCTTGGCGACCTCATGCATTTTCACGCCCTGCTTAAAGGATCCGAGACTGTAGGGAGAAGGAAACATGTGAGCTGTTAAGGAATTCCACGATTTAATGGTGCGGCTGAGGAAAAATTCCACTGCTGGCCATAGACCTGTCAAGGATACATACATAGTCTGACGAAATCATAACCCTCCTTTGACTTTACCGTAGTCAGGTAAAAATTTGCATCAAACAAAGCAGTTTTAAGATGTAATATTATGTGCCTTTGTAACTAGTCAATACTAAACTATCCAAGAAAGCCATTATACATAGTCTTCATAGACTATTGTGTGGACTATTTGCTTCCTCGGTTAGCAAATATAATACTATATGCACGTTTAAACCCTTGTGATTGTGTATACCTGTATTAATAAACCTCTGTTGATCTTGGAATTGAAGCAAGCTTATTCAAAAGAAACCTCTTGAGACCCGACTCTCGTGACAAAGAGACAATGGCTACAAATTAAAAAATGAAAACTGGACAAGTGCGAGTCATACTGGGCACGGTGGATTCCGTACTATTATCTAGTCTTCCTTAATTTATTTTATTTTCATAATTTTTGTATAAATAGACAACTACCTGCCTGACGATATTAATATCAAGCAAAAAACACATTTGCTGTGTAGTCCCACTTAAATATTAATTTTATTCTGTTTTTTCATCATGGTTCGTGAGATACCTTACCTATATATACGAAAATACGAAATAATAAATACGACGAATGATACGATGAATAATACGAAAATATATACAACGCCATAGAGGACGAATAATACGACGATATATACGACGACATATACGACGAAATATAGGCGATACATAACTTGGTGACAGATGGATGGTGAGACAGCGAAGTCCCAGTGATAGTGTACCGTTTTTACCCTTTAGTTATAGATCTCTAAAAACAAGCGTTTATTTTTAGCCTATTCGTGATATTTAATTACTTTATTCAAGTAATTAAAATATATCGAAATGTTTCGTTTTGTTTGGAATGAGATTGGATTGGATTGCGATTTTAATTAGATTTACACAGACTGTTTACTTTCAAATATACAGTTGGCTTTCATTTCGTTTAATTACAAACCACGTAATCTAAATCCTGGTATGGACCTTTCTTTCCAATTCTGGGTCACATAACCCACGTGATTAAGCAACGTTATTGTTGAATACTATCTCACATTGTAAATTAGCTGTTATTACCTGACGTAACATGCATGTTAAGGTGTCCGTATGGTAACGGAAAAAACAACGGAAAAATACGAAAACGTTACCACATTATACTCGTAATAAGGACGAAATCAAAAGATTGACCTCCAGATATTTAAGTTGGGATGTAGGTATTGCATTTTTTCTCACTGGGTCAAAGACATTATATAGGCAGTGTGACTAACAAGAAAAAATGCCTGATAGTCACACTGGTGTGATAACCTGGTGTGACCACGAGTTCGGACTCATTGTATCAATATAAACAGTTTAGTGATTATATAGCAAACTAGATAAGAGGAGTATTTTTCTCATTCGGTTACTATCTTGTGGTGTACTATAAGCAGATAATGCAGACAATATCACTGCAAGAGAAGAAAAACTCCAAAAAAAACCTGTATTAACCCATCTGGTCAGCGCGCGTGGATACAGTAGACCAAAGTAGACAGTGCCAATATTGGGAGTGGTCTATATACAATATTGACTGCCATTGATTGATTGATTTACACCTAAGGCTAGTCCATTTCAAAATTGGAAAATGGAATCCTTTTTCACATTGTAAACTAGCTGTAGTGCGCAATTACAAATTCGAAGGAAATTATGTAGGGGGAGCTTCTCTGTTTGTTACGCTTTCATACAATGTTTTCAGCCGATCAAAATGAAATTTGGTGTCAGTAGTGTTAAGTATACGATGCTTTACATTGGAAGAGGCTTATGTCCAGCATTGGCCTGTGATAGACCGATATATGTCATCATTTTCCGAGCTCTTTACTAAATGCGCTGGTGTCGGATTTCTAGTCTTACTAAGATACGGCTGAAACTCAATATTTTTAACCTGAACTCCACAATCAATTGGCAATTTCAAAGTTCTGTTGTTAGACAACTCTGATGTTTTATGGCTCTAATTACCCGTAACGACCGTGTGGCAAAATGTGAAAGCGCGGAGCTATCAAAAACAGTGTATAAAAAAGATTGTAAAATCATTCATTGTTCTTAAGACTATCGGTAGATGGCCCCAACGTCACCACCCAAGACGTAAAAGATAAATCCGAATGTTCTAGACGTAACCTGGTAGCTCAGTTGGTCAGAGCATTCTCTTTAAATATACAAACTGGTCGCGGGTTCAAAACCCGTCTGGGCATCTCCTTTTTCACTCTAAATCGAGTTGTTAATAGATACTATTTATACAAAAAATTTAGAAAGATGTGTTTAAAACGAATTAGTCTGTTGTATAAGTTACAAGAAATATCTGTATCAAATTCAGAATATGTAGAATGTAAGCGCAGTTGTTAATCACCGGCTTTTCGTCAATCAAAAACATCATAAATTTTTGTGAAAAATAATAACTCTGCATGCAAACGCTATATCACTTGCCATGCTAACTGCGATTTGAGATGTAATTACTCTAAAACCCATGAACACTAAACTTTCGATAGCTAACGTTACGACTCAAATAAATTACGAATAACAAAAGAGTAAATCTACCCTAAACCCAAGGAGATAAAACTCATAGTTCGCCTATTGTTCATGTGAGAAACCGTGTTGTTTGAGCGTCTAGAGATTGATGATGTGGGAACGGCAGGAGTAGGCCAAGTGAACCACGACACACTGATAAACGAGATATCATTACAATGGACATCAGTTGGTAACGTTTAATATATCGGTTTCTTATGAGGGAAATTTGTTGAGCCTGGTTTTTCCTTTGGCCGTTATTTAAGTAACAGTATGCTTTTAAAAATATCCGGTCAAAGATACAACTTGCGAAATTTAATTTTCCCTCAAGCTGAAGAGCAAAATCTATAAATTCATGATCGGACCTGCCGTATTGTATGTACCGTCATACTTGGCCTTGAAAACGATGGATGAAAGAATACTGCATGTAGCGGATGTGCAAATGTTAAGGTGTATGTGATGAAGATAAAATAAGGAATAAGTACATAATATTAGAAAAAGTTTGAAAGTGGCACCAGTAAATTAAAAATTGAGAAGTGAACGTCTGTCGTGGGTCGTGGTATAGATATACTTTGAGAAGAGATGATAGTATTATTGTGAAAAAAGGTCCAAAACATAAATGTAGAGAGTTTTAGGAGCTGAGGTCAGCCCAAAAACAGATGGATTGTTGGAAAGAAGATATATGGCAAGGATGAGGGTGACTGGGGAAATGATATCTGATAGGAATATATGGAGGCGAATGACATCATGTTGCGCCAACCCCAAGTATTTGGAACAAGGGCATGAAGAAGACAATGCTTTTTAAAAATATTCAAAACTTTCTTTTGTTACTGGTCTATTTTATTTTCTTCCTGTGTACCTTTAGGTGGAAATGGATTAGCAAACAATTTCTATTATAAAAGTGAACAGGATATTAATCATGTTTGTTGGCTTTGTGGTGTAACTGATATTTCGACACTGTTACAAGGGCCTTGGTTGCGGTGTACTGTCGACTATTGAACTAGTTGTTTTTGGGTTAACCGTATAGGTCTACCCTCTTTCTCACTCATTTATTACGCGAGCCGCCACTACCACCGTCCGCGTTCTCACGCTGCACTCACTCGCAACACACAACACTTACTGTATCGACTCGCATGCTTTTTACAGATACCATTACTTTGGGTTTTGTGAACTTACGAATCATCCGGTGCCAGACATTCACCATATAAATATTAATGACCAAGTCAATTTAAATTCATGAATAAAAAAAAAAATCACAATAATTTATTAACGCCAGTAATTTACCCGTCATGTGCAGGCATTTTTATACTTTTCTCCTGGACGCTATATTAAAACTAAAAGCCATCGAATAATTAGAAGCACCTGCGCTATAAGAAAACCTACTAGTCATAAAACACGACGTTATGATACAGTCCTCGAGCTAGCTAACAGCTCCAGTATAACAGACGATACTACACTTGAGTAGTCCGTCATTATGCTCTTACATCACTCACAGTTACATCGAGGTATGTAAACTAGAAAAGCCACTCACTTAATATGTATGGTAAGACGGCTATACCATCTCGTACCAAGCGGTTCTAAAATTCCCTTGTTTGTGTTATGGTAAAGAGTTAAAACACAATACCGGGTCCTATAAGCGGGCCATCTAGGTCGGGACTTAGAGGAGAATCTGAAGTGACGGTCAGTTCTATTAACTGCACCCCAAATTACTATCCGGTAAGGTGCAAATTTTAAATATAATATAATGAAAAAACGGGTCCAGACTGACCATCACACCACCCTTTCACACTAGTATGGTGGTTAGGAATTCTATTTCTAATTCCTAACCACCACACTAGTGTGAAAGGGTGGTGTGATGGTCAGTCTGGACCCGAAAAAACTTGTAGGTTATGCAAGATTTGCACAGTCACTGAGACTTTTTGAGAACTTTATTTCTATTATTTTTATTACACAATAATGGTAACATTCCTTTCGAAGCGGTTTTTTGACCTGAGTTTTTACATCCATAGTTCTAGCAATCATCAAGTACTAGTGTACTACTATTAAAGGATATAAAAAAAGATAAGAAAAATGAAAAGAAAGAAGAAGAAAAGAATAATGTTTTAATGTTAAACTGCAGCACTTAGCTTACCTACATAAATAATTAAATGAAATAGCAATAAATTAATTATTTAACAATAAAAATGCAAGGTACCTATATTTTTTATTTATGGCAACACTACCTAGCACGTGTCTCATACTAGGCTTTTAAAGACGCGCACCCATGGCCGTAAAATAAATTTGAAAAAAAAACTTTGTCTCATACCATAGATTTTATCTATTACATTACATACATATTGCCAAAGAGAATACAATACTACGTAAGACATATTGCATAAACTTCATTCAAAGTGCAAACACATCACAATTTGAACCGATATTATAATTACTTAAAGAAAATATTAGTCGGGTTCTTTTAGTGAACGTACTATATCTACGTTCCGTACTAGGACGCTTACGCCTCGTACATCAGTCAGGCCGACTTACATTAATGACTCAAAATGAATAGTTCCTCCACTTGACTAACGCTTGTCATGGAAATTTAGCTTCACAGAATCACAAAGGATTTGTAGATTGTGATTTAGTGAATTATTATCAACTGAAATCTACAAGACAAGATCACAACCAAAGTATTCTAGTTGTGTTTTCTATGGTGTTAAGACCATTGATTGCTGTCACGTAGATTATGTATTGTTACGTATCTCTGTGTTTAAAAAAAAGCATCTTTAATAAGTTTCGATTAACGATATTAATGTGAGAGAACGAAAACTTGAAATAAAATCCTGTACCAAACAGTGTCAGTGTGAAATCAGTAGGTGTTCTCCCTGTAAGAGAGTGCTCGGGTCAATGCCTAGAAATTCATTCCTCTAAATTTGAAAAGGTCAGATTACTATACCAAACATAAGTCTATGAATTTTTTTAAAGCAATTAGTATGCTTTGATTTCATAAAAGGCTTATGTATGAGCACTGGAAAGTGCAGTGTGGTGGGCAGAAATAAAATTCATGAACTACTGCATGAGCATCGATGCGACTGCCGCATTGCTCTCAATGCGGCAGCCGAACGGTCAACGGTCATAATGCAGAACGATATTCCTACCTGCAGAGCTTTGAAGCACTTTAGCGTAATTGTTTAACTTTATACCTCTCAACACAGTATTATTTTTCATAAATGGTTTATAATTGAGTTATTTTGTTTTATTTATACAACTTAGGCGGTAGACAATCATACGTACCACCTGATGGAAAGTGATCAACGTGCTCTATGGACGTTTGCAATACCAGGGGCGTCACACTCGTGCTGCCGATCTTATAGAGGGGAGAGGGAGAAGGAGTGAGAGGGGTGAAGGTTAAGAGAAGAACCAAACGGTGATTGGTAAATTTATCCTTTATCGCATCAATAAGTCTTCTTTACAAGCGTTTCCTTTTTCACACACTCCCGGGTCCATTAAGCGGGGCGTGAAAAAGCAACTGATGAAGCCGTCAAGCTGAGCACTACCTTAGTAACACTGTACGTGTTTTTATGGTGTTACTCTTTCCTGAGTCTTTGCCTTCAGCTTACCCTCAGGACGTATCCTAGATAAAAAAAAATACATATCATCTATTTATGACAGCACAGAATAGATACTGATTAACTTCGTCTAATATTCGGATGTTTTCGTCATTCCTAGATTACATTTAGACGTATACTGGTAAAGAATGAATGTGATATATCATCTACTTGAAATGATTAGGTACCTACCTAAATATCCTATGATTACTACTGAGGCAGAGAGACAGGAAATATGTAATAGTTGTTTATTTCCGTATAACTATCGTAATGTAGATTTATGGAATTGTGTACCTGAAACAAAAGAGAAGCAATTGTTAATAATAATATTGTAAGTGGTTTATATTGAGCTACGTGTCACCAAACTATATATTAATATGTGGTGTCACGGAGATCAATGTACTTCGGTGGATGTGTGAAGTCATGTAAGGATCACGTGAGGAAATCCCGCATCATGGACAGCCTTCATGTTCTGCAGCGAATACCTGGCTACGTAAGATACGAAATGTCTAGCTATGCCGCCTACGTTGCCTCCGCCGGCCGGCCACAACCTCAGGCTATATCAACTGAAGAAGATGTTTCCACGAATTACTTACAATACCCAACAACAACAATTTTTTTTGACGTAGATTCATTTTTGAACGTCTTTTTTTTTCTTTTTTATACTACGTAAGTGGCAGACAAGCACACGGCCCACCTGATGGAAAGCGACCATCGTGGCCTATGAACGTGTGCAACACTAAGGGTGTCACACACGCGCTGCCCACCCTGAAGGGAAAGGGAGAAGAGATAAAGAGAGCTGGGAAGGGGTGGGGAGGCTAGGAAGGGGAGGGGAAGGAGGGGTATAGTGAGCTCTGGCTACCCTACTTACCGGCGGGAACACAACACAATGGTTATTATGACCGCGGTCTTTTGTAGGGCGGAGGTACTTCCCCAGTTGGACAGCTCATTTTGGACGGGAGATACCGTCGTGTCCTACCTCCGTTATCGTCTGTTTTTTTTTCATAGTAAACCAAAGAATGTTTTAGAAGTAAAAGTGTTTAACAACGTCTGAGGTTGAAAGGAGTTTGATTTACGATAACAAAAGAAGTACCTTTGCCTACTACGTTTTGACTGCTCACAATATAGACTACTATACAAAGGATAAATAACTGGAATAATAGCCGTTTATCGTGACAAGGGTTCGTTACTTGTAGGGTTAGACTGAAAAAATTGAAAGAGTAAATATAAATATGAATGTTTGTACAACATGTTGTGGTACATATTGTACTTTACCATAATACATTTTTGTGTTATACTCGTTTATTGTCAAGGACTGACGTAATTTTAGTTAAAAATTCATGGTCCTATTATTGTTCCAGGTTACATTCGGGGTTTTTACATTGAAGTCCGTGGTTCACTAACTCCCCACCCTGCTATAATGAAATTTTGAAGCATTAAGAATGCTATCTGTTCAAATCTATTTAGGTGGCAATCGATTTTCGGAGGCCGCCGCCTCGTTTTGTGAGCACATAATGCTCAAAAAGGAGGAGGCGGAGCGGGTCCGAATAAGATTCCGGTCCGCCACTGCCCGCGATGAGCAGAGGCAACTCGGACGTCGGAGGTTGCAGAATGACCGACTCTATCCCCCATGAATGCGAGCCTGAGGGTGATGTGTGGAGCCGTCTGTCACCCTAGCAGAAGCTGGCCGCGACGGCGGTGCAAAGTGCGCCTCATATCCGGGGGCTAGATGGGGACACATTAAGGAATGGGGGTCTGCCGGGGTGCGAGACATATATGTCTTGTATAATCTCACCTCCGGCAATCAAAGACCCATAGACGGCGTGCGTTTTAGCCGGTTCGGATAATCATAATCACCTCCACCGACTTTGGTGGTGGGTAGGTATGCTGAAATAAATAATTCTTATCCGAAAATGTTGCAGCAAAATAAATTTTGGTAAAAATAATTTGACCCAATTCCTTGCCATGTGGAATAAATCGCAAGGAAATTTTTTTCGTGCTTAGTTTCACAAGCACTACCAATTAACGTCGGCTAATCGTATATGGTTACAATAAAAAAAAATATTTTATATAAATGTTGTTCAACAATAAACAGAATCGGAAATTTAGTAAAATTCCTTTTGTAAAAACATAAAAAATATTATTGGCGTTAGGCAATGTGAGTACTTTTCTTATTTGAATTTACTTCACAGGAGCCCTCCCAAAAATCAAGGAATGAACAGTAAAGGGCTTTTAAATACTACTGGAAATAAACACGACTTCTAACGTTAATTTAAGGAAGGTCTGTCTGTAAAATGTTTGGACAAAAGAACCTTTCATATGGCCCGAAGCATCTGACTTAACCCTTGTTAGACTACCTCCAATTTAAATAAGAATAAGTATCTAAATACGGTATAAAAATAACTTCCAGCAAAATGTTCTAAAAACAGAAATTATGGACCGCCTAAGGGGTTTTATAATCTAATAACAATCCACTCCAGAAATTTAAAAGGTCGACAATCGTTGTAGAAAACTGAAATGAAATTTAGTTGAGAAACATATGGCGAAAAAATATGGACATTCTGTTACATTTTGTATAGTTTAATTGGGCATGGTCGCAAATATGCACACTGCATTCTCTATTTTTAACTTGCACAAATTTGTACGTGTGTTGAAAGATATTTGCAAATACAACAACGTGTGCTTGTACTAGACTTCAACTGCTGTGTACCGCTACCATAAGGAATTAGGATCACCTATACCTTTTAAGATAATCAATTCCTCTATACACTTCCTATTCAAGAGAAAAGAAAGCCTGCACAATACAGCTTTTAGTATGATATACCTACCTCACAGCGTTTGTTCATATTGTGGTAATATTTTTTTACTATATGCCACTTTTCTACGTAACAAGACTTCAAACAGTAGTATGGTCTTTGATTTGAAATGTGTGTGGCTTTGAACAGTAAAGTAAATATGTTTATTGTGTGGTACCGACGCGAATGGTGCCGTGTAGGAATGGTACCTACTTGCATAAGAAATATTATTATGTGCAAGATGGATCCATCAATCTTTTTAAATTAAGCAATTTCATATTAAGAAATGACAAACTGCTGTTGGAGATTAGGGCGTTTATTTACCACTATCATCATCATCATCAACATTTCAGCTATAGGATGTCTACTGCTGAACATAGGCCTCCCCTATCGACCTCCAATCCGACCGGTTGGAGGCGGTCTGCATCCAATGAATACCCGTGACTTTGACTATGTCATCCGTCCCACGCTTCGTCTACCGGTACGCGGTCTCCATTCGAGAACCTTACGGCTACCCAACGGCCATCTGTTCTTCTTGCTACATGCCCCGCCCACTGCTACCTCAGCTTGCTAACCCTGTAGGCTATGTCGATGTCACTTTCATTCGTCTACGGTGTTCTTCATTTCTGATTCGATCTCGCAAAGAGATTCCGAGCATAGCATTTTCCATGGTTCATTTTCCATCAATTATTTACAATGTTTGAGTTTCAACTTGCTTCTACGGAGACTAAGTCATTTTCCACTAGCTCCTAGCGTATACACCTAGCACACCAACGCACTAGTTGCTATTATATAACTGAAGGGACAATATAAGTGTAACTTTTGAAACTCCAGATCTATTAAAACACCAAGAGAATCTTGATTACCGTTTTGGTATTTTCTCTACGAAACTCGATCGTTATTATAGAATATAGAGCAGAAAATTAATTTCTCAAAATCATAAATCATCAAAAACCCTCAGAAAATCGATATTGTCACAACCATTTTACATTAATGTAACAGAATAACATCTTTTGTACTTCAGTTACAAACAGTGTAAATCTTTGGGAACAAGGAATTTGAGATCTCGTTAAAATTGTTTATTGTTGACGGAGAGGACGAAGAGCCCACTTTCAAGTATTTCGAATAATGAGCGATATTTTAATTTTTTTTCATTTAATGTTATTTTTTTTTATTCCATTTGACTTCAACCCGCCTGATTGTAAGTTGAAGGCAAAGCCTGTTTGTTTTTAAAGGTTTTTTACTCGTAAAACTAAATTTCAATTAATATATTAAATGAATGACTGAATCATTTCGTTCGCGTTTGTCAGTGTTCTAAAACAAGTAATAAATTCAAATATACATTTAGATTGGAAAAGTCAACTTCCGGATTAAACTTTCAGTCGAGAACACTCCGGCCAACTAAGCTGCCTGCTAGCAAGTTAGTAATAAATTTAACAGCTCTCGATTACGAAGTATGACAATCGTTTAATTATTGACTTGTTTTAAGACTTATTCATGGTGGTCCTGGAAACTTTCTGGATATGGAACTCACGGAGGTAGGACACGACGGTATCTCCCGTCCGAAATGAGCTGTCCAACTGGGGAAGTACCTCCGCCCTACAGAAGACCGCGGTCATAATAACCATCGTGTTGTGTTCCCGCCGGTAAGTAGGGTAGCCAGAGCTCACTGTACCCCTCCCCTTCCTAGCCTCCCCACCCCTTTCCAGCTCTCCTCCTTTCCCTTCAGGGTGGGCAGCGCGTGTGTGACAACCTTAGTGTTGCACACGTTCATAGGCCACGGTGGCCGCTTTCCATCAGGTGGGCCGTGTGCTTGTCTGCCACCTACGTAGTATAAAAAAAAAGAAAATATTCTTTATTCTCATAATAGGTCTCTAGACGACTTTTATCATTCTAAATCTTTAGGACAAGTTGAGACACAAATTAAGTACTCCACTTCTTTGGAGTAGTAAATTATATATACATAGTTATAGTTATGTACGCATTAAAATCGTTTTTGAAAGATACAGTATTTTGAGCGTATAGGCTCATGAAAACCTCAAGAATCTTCATGATTGATGATACAAAGTTTGTTACTGTACTCAAGATAATAGAGAATTCTTGGCGAGAAGACCAGAAGTTCTAGTTCGACATTATGATTTATTTAACTTCTAAAAGTTTATACAATGATTTTGAAAAAAAGTTGCTTGAACAAGAAGAAAGAAAACTGTTTTTTGTAACACTTTGTCGTATAAAGTTGTGAGAATCTTCTTCCTGTTCTGAATTCTTTTATAAAATTAATATTATCCAATTGCCACCAATGCAATGATCAGCTAGCTACAATCTATTTTAAAACTTACACGCAAAGGTATGGATTTATTAACAGTACTTACTGAAAACGGGATTCGTAATATTAATCATCTACAAACAATATGTAATCGTCATAAATTTATAATGATTTTACAATAAACATGTATTGTTGCAATGAACATTATTTATAATGTACTGTCTTTTTAAGTAGTCAAATTGATTGCACCTCGCCTGATGGTAAGCAGGGGTGCAGTCCAAAGCATGGTTACTGCAGTTACGCTATCCGTGGAACGGCGGTCCATGGAAGCAGGAAACACGTGTGCTGATAAAGAATTCCAGGACTTAATAGTGCCACATCTCTTTCAGTATTGACACATGGTTGTAATACTTAGGCAGGCTGTAATACTTAGGCACATATGCTTGCTGCTTTTATAAGCGGCCTTATAAGCTGCTTTTTCATGAATATTTGCTATGGCAAATATTCATGAAAACAATTCATGCATCCATACGTTTACCTTTACGCCGCAAAGTCTTCCAATGCTAAATGTTAACAGCCTTAAATAAATTTAATTGAATAGCATTTCGAGGGCATCTGTCTTAGTAAATGTAAGAGCGGTGTCCTGAAAAAATAAACATTCCTTTAAAAGGTCGAAAGAAATGGCCAAAGATAATCAATGGAAGTAAAGCAAGATACGGATTTGGAATTCTGTATTTTAACTGCCTGTTAATATATTAGAATTGGATAGAAACTTTGCTTTGGGTACGTCACAACTCACAACATAATATAGTTATAGGTTATTAACCCCAGTCATGTCACAACAAAATCTGGTAATATGCGCAGTACGCGTTTTTGGGTGTCTATTGAAGATAGCTCAGAGTGTTACAGCATCGGTGAAGTTGAAATCTACCAATCACTGATAATATCAAACCAATCCGCACGTACTAAGATATCTTTTCTCTTGCGATTTGGGGTCGACTTGTCGTGACGAGTTGTGAACTCATACCGCTCTAATCCATCAATCTTAATTATATCAAATCAATCAGCGCGTGCCAAGTCTCTGCCGATGCAGATTTAGATCCAAGATATATGCAGCACATATTATGAAAACTTTGCTAGGCTGGCGACGTAGTGGTTTCATTTACTAGTTTACGTGTTCATAGTTTAGCTCCAACATGTTTCATTGTTATTGTGACAAAGTGTCAAGTCTAGCACATGTGCTGTCGTGGTAGGTAAGAGGTCTAAAGCATACTTGAGTAGAGCCACGTCATTAGTAGCAGCTAAAATAACTTCACTAATTGGGCAAGCCCTCAACGGACATAGTACTCTGAAGTTTGACGTAAAGTTCGATCTCAGAAGTAGACAAAGGGTTAAAAGCTTTTAGTAGTATCGAAGAACATTATGCTACACTCTTATTTTTTACTAACCGATTTATGTTCGGAAGTACATTAAAATTTAGTGACACATTTTTCAAAATATATGCAGGCCACTTTATCAAGAAGCAAGCACACAGATAATATTTTAGGAAATAATTAATGCTCCCATACAGTTACCTATTCCTATGCTGCAAATTATTTTAGTACTTTAAATATTAATCGCCTATGTTTGTTCTCAGACGAATTTTTGACGTGATAACAGCACCCACCATAAATTGAGAATTCATCCTCAAGCATTGCAACTGGAAACTATACGCGCGGTGCGGTACAAAAGAAACTTCATTCCACCCTTGGCTTGACCAAGGTGAAATAAACTTCTTGTTGCGGTTTTCCCAAACTGGAGAAGTGCCTCCGCTCTACAGAATACCGCGGCTAATAATAGTCTTGAGTTACGTGTTTCCCGCAGTGAGTAGGGTAACCATAGCTCACTGAAGAGTTTCTGCACTGTCAGCGGGAAGACCAAACTCGTCTCCTGCGCTGATGGCACAGAAGCCATATTAACCTTTCTCAGAGTTAAGTATTTTGAACGAGTGTTTGAAATACCTAAACCATTCTGAAATCCACTGCTACGAATATGCAAACGCAAATAAAATTGTAGAGACGTCATTAATTATATCGTACTGGGAAAACTTTTCATAGCTGTGATTAATATTAAGTATATTTGCATGATAAATATCGTATCGTATTTCTGTTAATTCCAATATTGGTTTACACATTTCAAGTTATGAAACTGCTACATCGTATAATAATATTCAAAGAGCTGTTACCAACTTATTTAATTTAAGGGTATTTGTATTTGCACTTGTGTATAACTGTAATGAGGTTTCTTGGATTTTGTTTTCTTTTAGATCCTATTTTGTTATTCTTCCGTACGGGTACGGCCCTTAAAATCTGAGGAATGGTGGTGTTTGAAATCTTATATATCTCTCCGTAAAGCTTTTCGTTAAAGCTTACTACATACCTTATAACGACTCACTTATACTTAGATAGACCGTGTGTGGTCTTCGTGGTGCCATTCAAATTATGTACATACATGTGTGTAGGTATAATTAAAATAATTTGATACATGATGTGCAAATTCTATCTCTTAAAATTCTGTATCAAAGTGGTATTTGTCGATTGCGACTATAACAAGAGTAATTGAAAGAAGAAAGAGATAGAAACATTATTATATTTCTTTGAATATGGTCATTAGAGGTATTAAATTGTTCTTGATCTGCATATTCTGCCAAGAGTGGCGTGCAAATATTTGACTGGATAATTAACCATTGTACAATAAGGTTATTTAGGATAATAAGATTTAACATAAAAAACACACATTATATTGTAGGTAAATATAATAATGAGTCAATTTAAGGTCTGAAATTTCTGTCAACAATAAACAATGTTTTTTTTTTCGATTACTTTGATCTATCCCCATCCATTTGTTACCCTGTAACTTATAAACTGTTAAACCAATTTTGATGAATGATACTAGTATCAATTTTAAGACCAATATAAATTGATGCTAAAATTTGTACAACCTGGTTAGATGGAACTGTTAATAAAAAAGGAATTACAAGGTTTTAATCTATCACTGGACTATGCGAAAAAATACTTGAAGAATAACTTCACACACACGAGATGAAGATCCCAAATAACCTGGGAATATGGGTAGGTATACTTCTGCCTATCAATATTCAGTTGTGTAAAAACTGCTGAATCATTTAGTATAAACCTCTGCTATACTATAATAATTTATAGTCGAGGGGATTTGAAGCGTAGACTTGTCATTTGTGTATTTACTCTAATTCAATCGTAATAATATTTAAGGATATTAAGAACCAAAATACACAACCACACACCCTCGCAAAAATAAATACAAAACAAACAAAATCCATAAAAAAACAATATTCAAAACCGCAGAAAAAAAACAGGAATAGAATATGTGAAGCCATTTTACGCCACAGCTATTACGTTTTATTAGATGTTGCAAAAAATATATATGAAATTGTTACACGTAATATCCCTAATATTTGAAAATTATATATGAATAATTTCAATTTGAAAGTCAATTTCAAGCAAAATTTAAGGAATTTCATTCTCATAAATTTTGTGAAGCAATTCGAATTCATAAGCACACTTAACCCCGAATACTGGATAAACATTTATACCTACCCTCAATAAAATTAATTAAGCCTGCTTATTACAAATCAAACATCTTTGAAACTGGCACCGTTGACAGCTAATTAATATCGTTAATATTTTAGAACAGGTATAATAATCGTTACATCAAATCAATTTAGGTCAGAAGACAGGCTTTGTGACTATGCAATTATTATTAAATATTATTAATCTTCATAGAACTTCAACAATAATTGTTTTGACAATCAAACAATAAACCGGACCTGCATCTTTTGAAAAATTCAATTGAATCCATTTAAGAAATTTCACTCACCCACAGTTTAACAATTCCAACGATAACAGTAGCAAATTATCACTAATTGTCATAGAAAGGAAGAAAGCACCCCTCAATTTATAAACTCAATATATATATAAATTCTTGTAATGGATTTCCACCAGGTAACGACTACATCTATATCGTATCTCGAATCCATTTAAGACAAGACTATTACTAACCCAATTTTCACCATCATGATACTCTGAGCCTTTGCCCAAGTCTTTTGAGGTCAGTTTAGGGACATTTCCCGTAAAGCGAGTGCCATCTGACCTACACAACCTATTGGTGACATCGATGTTCTGCGGTTAGACTACTCGAACTTTTGAATGTTCGTAAGGTAACCGGGACTCTCACGGCACGACTAGACCAATGAAAATCATATTGTTGATGCATACAAATATATGTTGGATAGGAATCGAACCACAGAGGCTGCGATTTTTCAATCATCTTGTATAAATAAACATACACCTGTATGTAGCTTTTCATTCAAGTACGAATATACTTATTTGTACATACTTCGTTCGCAAATATGGTAACAATGTGCATATCGCAATAATACAAACAGCATTTTCTGGCATGCAGCCGAGATTTCTTTCAAGTTCACTGGACACCTCAGATATTCAAGAGACAAAAATAAAATGGAACCAAAGAATGGGGTCTTATATTTTGAACAAAGAATGAATATTTCCAACCCTTCGAATGAAAGCGATTCTCCAAGGCTGCCTATGAATCTACTTGGAATTTCATTACTAAATTTTCGTTCAAGTCTACGCTATCGATACCGTGACAAGGGCGTTTGAAATAACCCACTGCTTTTATTTGTACCAAGAATATTCGTGAAGCTCATTTTAGTTTGTAGTAATATACTATAGATTATGCTGATTTTATTTCTTCCTAGTACAATAACATCAAAAAAACGAATCAAAATCAAAAAATAGAAGAATAGACGGTTCTAATAATACAGTTGGTCATAATTTAAAACGCCATAGTTATATACCTACACAGAATGAAATATTTATACCCACCTATAAAATGATAGTCATCAGTTTTCCATTGTATTGCACTGCGTTATCATATTTTGTTGGGTTTGATAACTTTGTCAAACTATTTTTGGATTGAATGTAAAATTTACAAATCGCACAGGTCGTCTGAAGTTTCAAAGTTTAGCGCGTTCAACGAACTAACTCTTCAGGTTTATTATAAGTTTATGACTTTGTATACTCGTATAAATTCTTTCAAATATTTTATATTTTATGCTTAAAATATAAGGTATGACATTACTAAGTAACACTACACTCCATTTGTTTAGGAACTTAAAAAATGTTAACATGTTAGTGTTAATATTAATAAGTGTGTAGTGTTAATATGTTTTGTTTAAAAACTCAGTATAAAAATACCTTTCTGCTTAGTAACGCATTTTGAAGACTCAAAACCTGTTTCGAACCACTAGTTAGTCAGTTAGTTTATCTAGTTTATTTTTTATAAAAAGTTGCCACAAAATTGTTTACCTTTATTCAACTATCAAAACAAATGGAGTATAAATACCTAACACTTAGTAATAAGATACCGTGAAGAAATATTTAAAATGAAAATACTTGAAGTAAGCTAATAATATAACTTCACCTGACGATATTGCCTCTCGTCGGGAAGCGGCTTCCGAGAGAACTGTATAAACAAGTTAGTATGCTAGATCAATTTGAAATGTATTAATACAAGCTTCAGTATTGATTTATACGAATGAAGTACAAAAACAAACAGAATTGTGACCGTCATTTGGTTTTCTGGTACGTATTTAAATGATATTTTTTTCTGTTTCATTTTTTAAGGTGATTTCCAAAGTATGGTAGTGGTATACATTATTGATAAAATAACACACTTGTACCTTTGAGAATGCCGCAAGGCGATGCCGGTTAGGTACAATAATAAATACAGTGGAGAAGTACAAGTATGTTATCTTATCAATAATGTATAACAATAAGTTCCACCAAGTGCCATCAATCAATAGTATAAATAATATGGTAGTGGTCACGACCAGAGCAGTGCTAATAGCTATATTCATGCATACATATATTTACACTGAGCAGGGATCGAAACAGCGTATCCAACGTGGTGGTTGCGTTCAATGCCGCCATGCGCCATGCCACAGAGGCTGTAATATCAAGAATTGATGAACAGTAACTACTTCTATGGCATGTGATTACGAATCGCAAAGCCAGTTGATGTTTCATTATACTTCAAGACCTATCTGGTAATAAGCAAAACTTAGGAGCCCATTCTCTCTTTTCCTACATAGGACCACACGTGCTGCTTATATATCACCCGCATACGGCGCAGAATATTTCGCCAAGAACCAAGCAGTTAGATGAGTCCTTCCTTTGTCGTATCATTAAGTTTTGGCACTCCTTACCAGTTCACGTATTTCCTTCTTCCTACAGTCCCGGGTCCTTCAAGCGGGGTGTGAAAAAGCACCATTGCAACACTGTACATTTTTGTAATGGTGACCCTCATTCCCGAGACTTTGCCTTCAGCTTACCATCGGGGAAAGTGAAGTCAAATTGATGTGTCCTATATAAAAAAATTGACATTTCGTGGAACTCTAGTTGATTATAAGCTGACCTTCGCACTTAAACAGAAATCAGGAAATGTGTTGGTGTTCACCAAATATGTCATACAAATAGTTGTCAAGCCGATATAAAAGTACATGGAAACATTATGCATTAACTAATGTAAGTGCCAACATAAATTTTAACGTAATTCAATTTTTCCATTTCCAATTACTGAAATGTCGAGGCATCTTTTGGTAGGCTTTGACAGGTGACCGGAAGTGTTCGACAGTTGGTAGCTTTAACTTATTTTTAAAGTGCTTTTTAATTGGCTCAGTACAAAATTTATTGAATCATTTTGGTTTTGCAGAGCTACAGGTTTTATCGCGTTGTGGTAACTTTGTTTACTTGCAAAAATATTTATGTTAGACTGAAAGCATGAACATGGGATTAATAATTTTGACATTAATTCTTACTGTAAAATAATAATACTATTACGTTGGTGTTAGTTTGTTTAGTGACATACAAAATGATGAATTAAAAGTAATTTTATAGTGTTTATTTAGTCTTTTATTACATTACTAGCAGTTACCCGCGGCTCCGCCCGCGGGACTGATCCCTCTGCTTCATAAAATACTTCCGTAGAGTTCAAGAAACAAATAAAAAATGAGTCACTCGATATGGTCCAGCCGTCTTCGAGTGTTGCGCCAAGCCGTATTTCGCGATTCAATGTAATTTATATAGTTAGATCACAGTACACTTAGAAATCTAGTGGTGTGGCCTTTCTTAATTTTATGTTCTATCGACAACCATAACATTATGAAACGAAAATTCGATATGATGGTGTGAAAATATTGAAAAATGTACATAAATTAGGGCTACGCAGAGGGCTAAAATTTTCAGACACATAAACATAAACCCTAGTATAAAATATTTATTCTCCAAAACCCAAGATGAAAATGCGTTGGTTCAGCATAAACTTAGTGTCTACCATAATAATTAACTATGTAAACAGGATAAAAAAATCGTCTATTAAGGCAACTTCACACTCGGTCGAACATATTTCTTGGAAGAATCTGAACAATAACCCTAACCCTATTCTATAATTTTTAGGCAAACTGAAACCTAATGGAGGGTATTGTTGTTATTTTGAATACCTAAATAGATTTTGCTGCGCCTTAATTTCATTTTTAACCTACGTTAGTCCAGAATTTAGTATCTTGAATATTATAGTATCGTTGAAAGTGTTAAAACGTCATTTTAGAAGTAGCTATATAAAACTAGTCTAAATATTTTGAAGCGTTCTTGAAGATGCCTAGTGTAGAGAAAGACGAAACACGTGTTGAAGTTTGATCTTCTCACTTGCGGAAAATATTGTGTGTGCAGGTCTACGAATTTCAATCTTCCCGGGTAAGAAGTCTTATAACTTGCTTTGAGGGATGCGGTTTGACATTCCTTTCAACACTGTATGTGGATAAGGAAACCTCAAATTATGTATGTGCCTTTATATACCAGTCTGAATTAATAATAGAACTAATTTGTACCCGTATGTTAACGTGCTCTACTATGCCGATGTGTTTGACAAGGAGGCTTTATGACGTCATTAACTAATGGAACTAAGGCATTAACCATCTCAGCTTTGTGAAAAATATAACCGTAATGTATAAAAATACTCGATTATTTAAACATACTTATTTGACTTAACGACCTTGTTATACAGCCATCTTACTTTATTTATTTATATTTTTTCATACCACTTAGGTGGCAGACAAGCACGCGGTCTACCTGATGGAAAGTGGTTACCGTGGCCTATGGACGTTTGCAACACCAGAGACTGCTTCATTCATACTGCCGACCATATAGTGGAGGAAGGGAAAGGGGGGAGGGGAGAAGTGTAAGAGAGACTGTGCTGTCACTGCAGAAGACAAAAAGGGCTTCTAGGGTTTCCCACTGACAACACCATACCTATCCAGTAGTCTCTGGCTAACCTACTCACCGCCAGAAACACAACACAAGGTTATTATTAGCCGCAGTAATCTGTAGGACGGTGGTACGTCCCAAGTCGGACGGCTCAAGTAGTACGGTAGATACCGTCATGTCCACCTCCTACTTACATGGGTATATTCCAAATAAAATGATATAATCACGACAAATAATTTTACAGCTTAAGTGATGTAACGTATTGAAATGTTTTGCAATGCATATTTAAAAAAAAATCGCAGTACCTAATGGTAAAAATTCAACGACCAAGCAATTTTTACTAACTTGTCCATAATGTGAGGTTGAGAGTGAATAAAAAAAATAATGCGTTGTCTTGCGAATGTAATAACGTCACATAAAAAACAGTAAATATCGACTAGTCCCTCAATCAAAATCCTATTGTTTTTAAAAGCTTCCTAGCAAGAAAATTTCCTATTCTGAAATTGATACTGCTATTTGAAAGCTTTGTAATTTTCCATGAAACTAATTAACTATCCAACTTTTAATAGCCCGTACCGTAACGAACAAGTCTTTATTGCACAGGACAGGTAATACAAACTGTGGTCACTTTACGCAGAACAAAGTGCATCTATTAGCGGATCTCTTTCTAACCAGTAACATGTCTTATTGGTTAGAAAGAGATGTAATGGGTGTATATAATACAAGAAGGTATTATGAGACCTATACATACACCCAAACCCTAATCTGCAAACATGCAACCTATCCTGCAAACCAGTACCTACACCTATTGCTAGACGAATAAGTGTCTGACACAGGTATTGCTCTTTAGATTAGCAGCTCAGACAGCAGTTGTTCAATTAAAAATCGCATTAACCAAATAATAAAATGGGGGAAGCATTTTATTGACAAAAGCCTCGTATGCAACTGGGAATGAGAATAAAATGATGATTAAACAAATCATCAAAATAGATAAGATAACTCACACAAAGTGGATAGTCCGTATTACTTTCGAAGATTTTTTTAACTATATCACCAATTCAAGGCTAACTATCAAACAGAATGATATCAGTAATCGTAGAAGTGAAATACAAAGTACATAAAGTAAACCATTATGTGTTTTGATATGCAACTAGATGATCAAGAAGCAATAAAACGACCAGGTTCTTCTTTTTATATGTTCTCTCTTTGAGACTTTTAAATTAAAATTTAAATTGAAACATGAAGCTTTGAAATAAGACGACACATAGCGTACTTTGAAATTTTATAATTTGTAGTGACTGGCTGCTTTTGCACTAACATCTTCAATTTCGAAATTCAAATTGGGAGATGTTACCAGTACTTACAATTAATTTCTATGTTATGTTATTGGATAAAATAAGTAGACTTTGCGACGTTGGGACATTAGTTATTATAGTAAGTCAGTTGCAAGTTTCTCAGTATATAACTGCAGGACGCTAACGGTTGCTTTGCTAGGTGTGCCAGGGTGCCAGGAGAAATCAATAAAATATTTACTTAAAATGTGTCAGTCATATCGATTTGATGACCCGTGACGAGTGACGTGAGTTTCAAGTTGTACACAACTAACCCCACTGGCTTCGACGGGTGGTAATTCTATATGAAAACAAAATGCATATCGATTTCTTTGTCTAAGACAATGAACGAAAATAGAGGTCGCGCTCTTGAAAACAAATATCTATTACTACCTTATGACTCGTCGTTTTCATGTCCTTTACCTGCAACACAAAAATAAATATTATTAGAAAAATAAAAAAAAACATTTCAAGTAGGGTAGCATAGTACAAGGGTATACATAATTATATAGTAGGTAACAGTACGTTTGAATTTGTAGCTTCTCAGTTCGAAACATAATACTAAAGTCATATTATGATGTTGTGTTTGCGGTTATGAATCGCTCCGTTCAAACAATACTAAGCTTAATGCATACGAACTATACATTAAGTAATGTGCACTAAGCTCAGTGTTGTTTCTGGTAGTATCATGATTTCAATCTTCATTTGAGTATCAATATCCAACTCTTTGGAACTTGCACTAGACTAGCACTAACTACTACTGGGTACTACTAGTACGCTACTAGCTCTGCACTTCTCTACGCACTACTGGTAGAGGTATACTCTGCTTTTTATTTGTCCATATTGTAAATTGTAATCATATTTTGTACAGTAAAGGGTTAACTATCTAAATAAAAAAAATTAAACTCCCACAACTTTATTAATTGACTTGGTTCGTTCGACTTCGTTTTTATGGAATCTCCTGGTTCCCAACTTCAATATTTATTTTTAAACTTTCACTTTCCATGATAATAATATATGGTTAGAGAAACCCAGCTATTGACACGATCATAATTGGTAAGTATAATAATTTACCTTTTGATTTGCCTGATTAATTTTACTTTATTTTGGCCAGGTACCTACCACAAAAATTTTGTTGGGGCTCCACATACCTACTTATGCATGGGGTATATTGGATGCTTATATGATAATGTAAACGTGACGGTAATATCGCTCATTATTTTATTAAAAGAGCTTACAATATAAATTCTTGTAAAAATTCTTTCGTCGATCATTAATCAAACGACCTGACGAGTCATAAAACTGTCTTAAAGGATTACCCTTTTTTTCTTTAAATCCCGAATGGGTAATATTTTACTTGAATATTATCCCTAGATAAATGAGGGGCGGAGAAAAAATGACCGATCTTTAGAACAACTCTTGGCGTACGTAGAAATATCGCAAAAGTTGTTTTACCTCTTTCGAAGTACTTTAGTTTTTGACGTGACAACGTCTTATAAATTGGCTTGCCGGGTGACACTTCAAGAAACTGCGTTACGCTCCGCTCACGTTATGCGCTCACAATGAGAGCGAGTGAGAGGCACGCGTCCCTTCCACTCGGGCATGGTTAGCCCGCCTAAGAGCGAGAGAGACAGACATAAAAAGTGAAAGGCACGCGTCCCTTCCACTCGACGAATGAATATTCACATTAAAATTATTTTACCACTCAAAGTCGTTGTCACGTAAAACTTTCGCCCGTATACCGACTTTACAGGCAACCAATTTTTTTTATAACGGTGAAGCTGATATCACTTCACCTGGCCTAATGATAATCTCAAGGTCGTGTTGAGGTGTGTTCTTTGTACTTGCGGTATAAACTTACCCGAGAATATATATGATTTCGTATGTTGTGCACATACGAAATCATACCTCCTCGGGTAAGAAGTATTTTTACTTGCTTTGAGGTGTGTCGTTTGACATTGTTTTCAATGACAATTAGTAACACTTTGCTATTACTATCGTTGGGATTGTTAAACCGTAGGCGAGCAGTGCATTCCCCTCCCACCCCAATATAAATAATTGCATAGAAACGCATTTTATATAAATTTTATCAAAGAAACTACTATGTCTGTATTATCTTTCGCTTCCATGCTTAATTCTGAAGTTTCAGATTTGATTTCTACTCAATATACTACCGCATACAGACTAGTAAGTAGTTTTGCACCTACGTAATTTCGGTTGACTTGCTCATTAAAATTCATTTCGCCATTACGCTATCCCAACTCATGAAGTTTTTTCAATGGCAAAACTTTTCTACCTTACACTGATAACGGAATCAAAATAAATAGTTTAAATTTGTTTAATAGCTTGTGTAACTCTATCGTTTTGTATAAAAAGTTGTGAGTTCTGAGCCCGAACATCAAACTTTGGAATCAAATTCACCT
Organism: Pelosia muscerda; assembly: GCA_963691645.1. Taxonomy (NCBI): domain Eukaryota; kingdom Metazoa; phylum Arthropoda; class Insecta; order Lepidoptera; family Erebidae; genus Pelosia; species Pelosia muscerda. Next base: position 17,261,099 of record OY829100.1, read on the forward strand.
TACAAAAAATACGTTACAGGAAAAACAACCAATATGTTTGCAGTTTCTACAAGTAATCAACGTTATGACAGTCATATGAAACACTGTCACAATAGCTTCAACAAAAGCCAATAAAAGTTCCATAAAAATCTAGAACGTTTGAAGTAACAGTTAACTATAATAGTTAATGTTTACTACACAGAGGAAACCGTCACATATAATGTTTTACAGCGCTTTCTGCTTTTGTTGCATAGACTTTAGTTTGAAACACAGAGTTATGATACCGGGTAAGAGAGTAATAATTACTTTGTGAAGGTATTTGTGCCAACGATGTTATAACTACCGAAGATAAAGCAGAACAGAAATACTAAACTTTTATGAAACAGAGTTGAATGATATTTTTTATTACAAGTATATTTAGCACAACCCGTCTGATACTCACCAAGACGTCAATTGGTAGTGCTTGTGCGGTTAAGCACGTAATTAATTTCCTTGCGATTTAACACTGCATAGCATGGAATCCGGTCAAATTTATTTTTTCCAAATTTATTTAGCTGCAACATTTTCGGTTAGGATTTTTTTTCCGGCATACCCATTTTTTTTGACATCGTGCCCAATTGGCGGTAAAATCATAGCGTAACATATACGTATATAATTTGTATTGTATTAATAGCCCGTTACCCATTTTAAGATGCTCATTGTATGGTAGTGGGCAAGGAATTATGTATACTGTGCTATATAGCGCCATACTACTGTTATCATTACTCTCGCTACATTCATACCTACTTCAATATACCTTCGTAATATTACCATGTTTTCATGAATATAATATTCGTTATGTCATAGACCGCAATGAATATAGTAAGTAGGCGGTTCCATATTGAGTTTACGAGAATCTCATTTTGAAATTCATAACAGCCGCCATGAATGAATTTTAATATCGAACACCTGTAGAGAATTCCATTTTGTGGAACTTTATCATTAGGATTCCCGAAAAGACGCGTCAGACTACGGATCTATTGTCTTGTCAGATGAAATTTTATTTGTCTTTTTATAGTATTTTTCTTATTTCAGCAAAGCCCTTCATCGTGAAGAGGGCTGAAAAGTAAATCAGGATAGTTTTGTGAATTTTATATTTCTTATTTTATGATATAACAGACTGGTGTTCTTTTCTTCTAGAATTAACTAGATTTTGTTTTGAATACTTTGAAATAAAATCAACTAATCAGGGTAGGCAGCACGTGTGTGACGCCTTTGGTGTTGCAAACGTCCATAGGCCACGGTGACCGCTTCCCATCAGGTAGGCCGTGCGCTTGTCTGCCACCTAAGTGGTATAAAAATAGTAAAAATACATCAGAAGGTTTTAAGCTAACAGTTGGAGTCGGGAGTAGTGCCCGGATGACAGCAATTACCTCTGAGGCAGAAATCAAAAACGTGACTCAGGAACAGTAACTGTGGTCGATAAAACTACGCCTACCCTTTTGAATACGCAAGGATAACTATATTCAAAGTATATAAAGATAGTCTTTAATATGATATCAAAATGAAATATGTCTCTATATAAAATATTGTTTCCAAAACACACAAACCCTTTTAAAGATGGCCACGAGCAGATAATAACAATCCAATTAAAACTGATAATAATATCCATATTACATACGCTATAAAACAAAATTACCGCATGAAGCATACCAACTGAACAAACTATCCATATTACAACAGTTTATTAAGTTGCCTGCCCTGATTCCGTACCAGCCTGTTAGTGGCAAAGTTGAGTTTAATCCAGGTTATGTCTGAGAGTTTTTAATGTGTTTTCACTGGTTTTTGCCACATGGAAAAATTCTATCTCGACTATTCTCTAAACACGAACATATTCCAAATACTCTTTCCCCTTTTATCATATAAGTATTATGGATGTGCATAATGCCATAGAGCATCGAAAAACACAAAAACATTACATTACAAAACATTTAGCCATAAATTCTCATCATCATCATCATCATAATGGAGACGTATTTTTCTGCTTACATTAGCGGCCAATGTGAACTTGAAGCGCAAGGTCTGCCTTCTGGCTCATCTTAACTTTTAGTTTGACAGTTTTTGGCCGTTTCGAGGTCCATTGCCTTTTGACCCTCCAACCCCAAAAGGCAGAGTAGTGCCAGATCACCGACTACCAGCAAGTGTTCCAGCTTGGATGAAGTTGGCAAGATCTTATTGGATCCACGATACATCTTATTGCCACATAATCTAATCTACTATAGAAATACCTTTTAGAGAAGTCAACACTGTAATTTCCTTCATTTTCTAGCAAGCAAACAAACAAACACGCTACTTGAGACCAAATGTTTGCAAATGGAAGTGGACTAATTCACATTCATGCGAAATCACGTAAATCTCTTTGAAGCAAGGGTTGTTTGTAATGAGATTTTACATGTTAAATTATCGAAAAGCGTCCCTCAGGGGACAAAATGGCCGATTTCACTCTTTGCTCAACATATCAATTTCATGAAAATACAAAGAGGTTGAAAAAACGTAAATATGGAAGGAAATACTCATTCCAATGGCAGTGTAAAAACGTGTCAGATTTAAACAAAAAAGATTTGAATCGATTTAAATGTTTAAAACGATTGTAACGATTTAAAATATACTTTCTTATGACAACATTTTTTACAAAAATGATCAATTGCTCGGGTTTTTCGATATCTCTTGCTATATATATCCTTGGTAAACATATAAATATAATGAACTTTGAATTCGTATGTATAAGATAGTAATATATAATGCATGTAAAAAGAATGTGTAGCCCCGTTGGCTCGTGTGGATCTCAAAGAACATACACTGACAAGCAAATTGCTAGTATTTTGAAAAAAAAGGAAAGGTCAACCCAGCGATTTAGGACTTGTGTGAAGGGTTTAATGACGGTTAGAGGCAGTTTGCAAGGTTTAAAAGGGCCAAAACAAATTGCAGGCTGTCGTAAATTCCTACCGCATGGTGAAAAACTTGAGAACATAATAATATATCTGAATGGGTAAGTGCTAGTATTTGTTACAGTATTAAATTAACCACGCACTTTTAATGATTTATCTATTTATGGGTATAATGTGTCATTCAATCGATTGAAGTTATTATTCAATTTCATTGATCTACTACTTTATAGTAGTAGATCACTGGGTTATCCCAGTGATGTGTAATTAAGGTTATAATATTCATGACTGTGACATACCGTCGTCGTCATGTATGTATAAATATATCAATAACTTTAGTTTGACAAATATCATTATCCTCTTTTGCGATATTCTGGTCACATCTGAAACTTTCATCACGGAATCTGGGGTCCATTTCGGGGCGCGTATATGGAAATTGACTTCCACAACTCAAAGGCGACATCAAAGTAATGCAGTTAGAAGTTGAAATTAGACCAGTTGTTGCACTTTAGAGGGCTGCAACTGCCAAAAACGGCTTAATGTGCTCTCCAAGGAACTACCAGACCAATTCTTGCTTCCAAATATTTGCACTTTGCATTTGCGAGGATCGAACCCATGCCTCCTACTAAGCAGTTGCATTCACTACCGCCACGCCCGCCATAGAGGCAGTCAAACTTAACTATGGTTCAATAAATATCTATTGAGCTTTATCCGATTGGAACCACATGAAATACTGATACTTTGTTAGCAAATCATGGGTCTGGTAAAAAAAGAACTCTTCTAGATTATAATCTATCTGTGTGCCAAATTTTATCTAGATCTATTTAACCGGTCTGGTGTAATTGAGTTATAAACCTTAATATGTCCATGATTACACATTTTAAATGTATGTAGACGTTATATTCATTTCCTCCATACATTGCCATTTATATTTAGATATTTAAATGACAGCCTTTAGCAAACAATGTACGAGTAAGACCAGGAAATTGATAACCGAAATACGTATCCGCTTTTGCAATTATTTTGAAAAGACACACGAGCCATATTGGAAAAACAATGGGCTTTCGTACATTTGACGTGTAATTTATGAATATTTCAGTTATTATGTTGGGTTTTATTCGAAGAATTTGTTTTGTATTATAACTATTAACTTAACTTTTTTGGTGCAACTGCCTTAGCCTTCATGTCCATTAATAAATTAAAACTACGATATACTTTATGAAGACTACGAGAATGTAATGCATTAATTACAATAAAAAAAACACTATTTACTAATTATATAGTGATAGAATGTAAAAATAAATCAGATCACTAGGAACTACCCGATTTATGATAACAATTTCGTATACCTTTCAATCAAGATTTATATCATCACTGACAATCTTTACCCTCTAACGTATAATCTGACAGCTAATAATTATCAAACTTCATCTAATATGCTAAATATAAACAAGTTAGTTACCTATACATTGATTAATGTTGATTTATGTCCTAAACTAACTTTAGGTATATCTTAGAGATAGTACGAGTATAATCAACATCTTGCAATTAGCTGATAAGGAGTTTGGAACAGGATCAATGTTTATCAATTTATCTATAGATTGGGACACTTCGAACGAAGAAGGATAGAATCATCAGAGAAAAAATATTGCGATCCATCTCATCAGAAGGGTGTCGTAAGAGGCGACTAACGGAAAACTAGGCAGACGGTATCACTGTGAGAGAAACAAAACTTGAAACAAAACCCAACGTCAAAACAGTAGGCCAAACTAAAACTTCCAATATTGGAAGAGGCCTAAGTCCACAGTGGGATGGGCGTCAGATGCAGATAAAATGAGTTGGTTACTAGCTAATAAGTGCATTTTTTTCTTAAATCACGATACGAGCGTAATTTTAGAGCATGGGAACGTAGCAAGGTTGTAAAATTTTAATCGACCGCGATAGATTTTTTATGTCGTTTTAGAGGTAACCGGGTGAAATAACTTAGAAAACAAAGTTAAATTAATAAACGCCACTCCTACGACTTTAATTGGAAAAATATAGAACCATTAGTCTACCTATCATTAATCTATCAATTCTAATTAGTTTTCATGACACTCGAGTAACAAGTTATAGCACAAAGTTTAGCATATTCGCGAATGGTGCTTACCCACATCGCTGTGGTTTTTCTTAGCGACTGCAAGTTTTCTAAAAGGGCATAAAAACTTTTATAAAATCCCTGTTGTAAACCGTCATAGGGTCGGGTAATTGCTTTTCATCAGAACGTCGAATGTTACACAAATAATATTTAAAAGTTTGTAAGTTGATACATAAAGTTTCACTCATTTACCTATAGACTGAACAGCCTAAGTGGCGTGGCGATCCCGGTTGTCATACGAATGTCTGTGGCAGTCGTTATGAGTAGTTGGTGCCCTAAAAAGTTCACTTGTCTAACTGCAGTACTTCGGGGTTCCACTTTGGGCTCAAAATACACAGAGAACTGACTTTTAAAACAGTGATCATCGATCGACTAACGATCGATCGATCGAATCGACTGATGTGCATTGAAGTTTGCATGATTCAGATAAGTTATAAGTCATATAAATTTAAATTTACCTCAAAATTTTTTTTGTACTTAGTACAAAATTTAAGGTGGGAAAAATATTCCATCAAGGTCTTTGGGGATCGAGTCAACCCGAACGTCGACCGAAGGGGGTCTGACTCAGGTGTTCCTATTCAGGGTTGGCATTTCCATTACTCTTTACTGTATTTAAGTTAAATATAAAACATGTGTCTGGACTCTGAAGCAAAAACTTCCCCTGCCTTCGGGTTCAACACTGAATAACGATGTTGAACATACTTATTTGAAATATTAAATTTTCATATTTTACATACACTGTCGTTAATGGAAGCCTTTCATGCAAACTTACCGGATGCGAGTAACTTCTAACCTGTCCCCTTTAAAAAGAATATTAATTTTGCCAGTGTAATGTATGAACCGACAAATTAAAATTCGTTTTTAAAAAACAATTTGGTGACAATAAAAAATTGGAGTAAGCTAATATGAATATTTATGAAGCAAATTTTCAAGTATGTACACATTCGTTACGGATTTTTTTTTTGTTGCGTTATTACCAGCACTGTGTAATGTTACTATCAGAAATGTTGTTTTCTATTATGTGTTTTATTCAAACCTCCATTGGTTAATATTGTTACCACCGAGTTGAAGGTTAGGAGATTCTGTGTCAGCGCAGAATACAAGGCAGGATTTCAAACCACCACATAGCAGTGTCAAATTAAGCTTACTGTCTTACCAATGGAAACACAAAACCTCTCCAGTGAGGTTTAGCTACCCTACTCACCGTTAACACAACACAAGCCGTTTATTTGCCGCGGTATTCTGTAGGACAGAGGTACTTCCCTTATCAGACTCCTCAATTAGGAAACGAGATACCGTCATGTCTTACATCCGTCAAGAAAGAAAGATAAGGTAAGCACATGAGTTGAGAGCGAGCGTGCTCCCGCCATTAGTGTTGGCGGCGGACTGACCAAATCTGACCGGCGATACTCCCCCCGCCATTCCGCGCTCACCATGGGAGTGGTACAGATATTGAGGCGAAGGAACTGGATATAAATGTCACTGGCAATATTCACCATAATACTTAATCTGTTCCGCCTTCCACATCCAGTCTTTTCAAATATCATTTTCAAGTCATTTACTAGTAATGTAAGGTATAATTAAATTTTACGAGACATTGTTTGTACAACTGAAGTTTACGCGGTTGACAACAGAGGTTTTGTGTGAACAAGAGACGTGATCTAAATTGAAGATGTTCTCGTAATAAATTATTGTCGAGAGTACCTCGGAGACTAATTATAAAACTAGTACAGTAAATTAATGAGCGAGGATTTAATTTCTTGGAATACAGAAACACAATTATTGTTGAAAGTTTAAGCATTAAAAACTTTTAAGTTGCAGTAACAATTAAAACAGTAAAATTTGAGGATAAGAATTCTTACCCTCAAATTTTCTGTCATAACGCCACAAGTTTTCACCATTCCATTTTATTCGAAAGGTATCGTAAGTTTCGTAATCAAATATGTAAGTAGGTAGGTATATGCATATGGTTATTATCTAACAAAGATAATATTTTTTTTAAATTAATGACCGTACTAGAGAAGTAGGTATTGATTTTAAGGATATGGATTCGAAACCTATTCAAATAATATATTACTCACAGATTACAGTTCATGAAACTGAACTGAATCCTAATGAGATTTTTTTAAAGACGAGCTGTATTAGCAACTGACTTCACACACTATTAGTATTCTCGGCAAATGCACTAATTAAGCTAAACTGCTTATTTTAGGAGTCACGCCGTCGCATTATACAGAATTAGATGCGCATCTAGAACCTCTTAATTGCAAATTCTATGTCTCATCAACAAATAGTTATGTTACTGAACCATCTCATATTAATTATATTACGCTATGTTATATCAAGCTGTGGAACGAACTCCCTGCTGTGGTTTTCCCAAGCAACTACAATATGGGGTTCTTCATTGCATTAGAAAGTTTCTACAGGGTAGACAGCACGAGCGTAACGCCCCTTTTCATCAGGTGGTACGTGTGCTAGTCTGCCACCAAAGTATTATGCAAAAAATATTCAATCAATCAATCAATTAGCACATTGCAGTCCACTACTGCAGGCCTTTTCCAATGTTAGAAGGTTTCGGCCTAATTGTTTCCACGCTTTCCGGACAAGTTACTGTAGGGTTTTATTTCGAGTTGTCCTTCTCTCGCAGTGACCTCATTTACGTTTTCGGTTAGTCGCCTATTACAATACCATTCAAATGAGTTGGAGTGGGGAGTATTCTTTCTTCGAAACTACAAGGATTATGTTATTAGTGGTCTATATTAGCAGTACTTTTGTTGAGAAATAAACAAAATCGTTTGTGGGACCGTTACCACAACAGGCATGCGTGCGGAGGGATTTCACGGCGCATTTCAATTTGAGTCAGTCTTTGTTTATGTCTGATACTCTCGAAGACGTTAATTGATAGTTTGATAGGGCTTGTGCGACTAAGCACATAATTAATTTCCTTGCGATTTACACCGCATAGCAAGAAATCAAGTCAAATTGTTTTGCCAAATTTATTTAGCTGCAACATTTTCGATCAAGAATTTATTCTTGGCATACCCAAATTTTTCACAAAGTGCCCGATTGGTGGCAATTCGCTCGCCCCTATTACGTGGGACCGAAAATCATAGTTGGTGAAATGTGGGTGTTTAATACACCAGACCTCTATCTACTTATTTGGGGATCACAGGTGTGAGCATATTATGTATGTAAGGTATCTAACTAGAAAAAGTTAGGATTTTTTTTCTGAATCAAAGAACAATAGTAAACTACTCATAGATACCTATTGCCTGACCCTGATTGCACCATAATAGAGCCTATTGAATATAGATACTTCACTAGATTGTTGAGACAGCATAGTAACAAGACAATAAGTCAATAAAGATGTTACAGCCAGGCTTTTAGCCCGATATTGAACTTCTATTTTAGTACTGAGCTATTTCGAAACAACGTGCTCGACCACACGGAATATCAGGTCTTAGTATAAACTTTATTTTAAAATAATAAATTCTTTTAAAAAGTTTTTGACGTGACAACGTCTTATAAATTGGCTTGCCGGGTGACACTTCAAGAAACTGCGTTACGCTCCGCTCACGTTATGCGCTCACAATGAGAGCGAGTGAGAGGCACGCGTCCCTTCCACTCGGGCATGGTTAGCCCGCCTAAGAGCGAGAGAGACAGACATAAAAAGTGAAAGGCACGCGTCCCTTCCACTCGAGCACAGTTAGCCCGCCTAAGAGCGAGAGAGACAGAGCGAGAGAGAGAGAGTGAGAGAGATAGGCATACACACCGGTTCATGTCTTACGCTTCTATTTCGCTTAGGCTCCTGCATACAATGAAAAATTTAATGTGTAAAATTTAATTAAAATATTAAATTATTAAAAAAATTAAAATTAAAGTCGTTGTCACGTAAAACTTTCGCCCGTATACCGACTTTACAGGCAACCAATTTTTTTCAATAATATAATAGGTAATATTAACTGAGCCTATACTACTAATATTATAAACATGAAAGTTTGTAAAGATGTTAGTATGTTTGGATATTTGGTACTCAACGGCGCTCGAATTTGGCTGTAATTTGGCACAGGGATAAATTAGAGCCTGGAATAATACATACGGGAAGGGGAACAAAATACCACCAACGAGTTAATAATAAAAAATTGAAGCAAGGTTTGTGAAACCATGGTTATTAAGCATTCATTGTAGCGAAAAATGTACCTATTGCTATTTCCGGTATTTCTCCTTTCGCTTTAATTCAAATACAAATGCGTCACACAAAAACATTTCACATTGAAACTTTTTTATTAATCAAATCTTGGAATTTGGAGAAGACAATACTGTCCCAACTGGCCGTAAAACTCCGAGGAATGTGAAATGGGACAACTGAATGAAGTCTTAGTAAGGTGAGTCTCCAGTGTAAGTAGCAATGCAGCGGTTGTGGTGAGTTTATATTTATTTATAGCACGTTAATTTGAATTCACCTCGCCTGATGGTAAACTGAAGGCAAAATCTCAGGCAAGAGGGCCACCATTATAAATACTGATAGTGTCTCATCAGATGCTTTTCCACACCCTGCTTATAGGACCCGGGACTGCCCTTTAAGCAGGACGTGCACTGGTACGGTATTCTGACCCCTAATGGTGCGGCAGAGGAAAGACTCACTGAACCACTTGTTTCTTATTGAAATATGCATCGTATGCGGGTGAAGTCTAAGCCCTGCAAATGTTGTCCTGTCTAGAAAAGTAGAGGCTGGCCTAATTGCTCTTCAAATTAATCATCAGAGAAAAACTTATCAGAACACTCACCATAGTAGAGACGGTAAATTAATGTTGCTTAATTACCTTTTGCACATATTTATCAATTGTTAATAAGAACATCACTACACACACAACTAGAGGACTTACTCTTTATCTTACACCACTTAGACATCATTTTTCAAAAAGAGTTAAATAAAATTTTCGAAATAAATACACAGCTTAACGGATTCTATCTCGATTAATTTGATATTATTTACTTTATTCCGACGTTTGGGCTACCTTACAGCAGCCATGGTCGCAAAGTAACTAAAGACGGTAGCTGTTAAATAGTTTTAAGCATAACTTATCTCAAAGTACCCGAACTTTGATGAATCGTCGGTATCAGAATATTTTATTTATTAATTGTTATATTAAAAATATTTTACATTGTGTGGGTAGCATATTTCATATTATTATGCAAAACTTTAATACAATATAGATAGATATCATTTGCCAAAAGAACTGGAGTCACATCATAGCTTACATTCATAATATATTAAATACACTATGTTACAAGTCACTTATCAATTTGACAGTTCTCAATATATTCAACCTCTTTTTACACATTCAATATCAGTTCAAATCAATTCAGAACCATTATTTACATAAAATAAAATAATATCATATAATGAAATTGAAGTTAAACTCTCTGCGGTGTTGGTCAATAAATGATATGATAAACTTCTAATTTTATTTCTATTGCAGTATACATTTTTTTGCGTAAGTCGTCAGATTGACTTCACCACGCCTGATGCTAAGCAGTGGCGCAGTTCAGAACATGGTGGCCGCAGTTATAGGTGCCGTCCCTGCAACGGCGGTCCCCACCCTGACGGCCTTGACAGTTGTTTTTTCACGCCCCGCTTGAAGGACCCGAGACTGTACTCGTAAGATGAAGGAAACATGTGTGCTGGCAGAATATTCCAGGACTTAATGGTGCGACATGGAAAAGAGTCGCCAAACCGCTTGGTTCTTGATAGAATAGTATATATATATATATATTGAATAGAAAATGGTACTAGCATTAGTAGGCACAATGGGTGATCTGATTCGCAGATGATTTCGGTACGGTACGTACACATATCTAATTGCTAACAATGTTCTTTTTTACATTAAATGTGATATTAAAAAGAAAAAATACTGAAACGAAACTGGTTGTACGTTTTAATATTGTAATGAAGAAGGTGTTAGAAAACAACATGTTACCTGAGCGGAGTTTAATTAAGCAGGAGTTCATTAGCTAAAAGCGTACACCGATGTAATTTTGAGTAATGTTACGAGAAGGATGATGTTGCTTAATTTTAGTTAGTAACCAAACACACCCGAATCAATAAATTATCCGTACAAAAGAAAATTACAAGCCCGTATTCAGAGATTTTGCTGTACCTACTTGAAGCAATAATGTCTCTTTAGTGTACTGCAACTTATATATCATAGTATATACAATCATGGTATATTGAGTACTAGCTGTAGCCCGCGGCTACGCCCGCGTGGATATGGATTATCACGTTGTCCGACTTTACTCGATTCCCTACGTGCCTCTCTATACTACTTCTCCTTGCTGTCATGACATTGGAGCGAATTAGCGATTGCAAGCGGTCTGCATTCAACGGGCAACTGCGACTCAACAATATCGTCCTCGGGCCTCCTTGCTTCGTCTACCAGTACGTGGTCTCCATTCTAGATCCTTTTCCAATCCACCAATCATAGTTTATTACATACTAATATGCACGAGTCAAGGCTTCGTTAACGACCTGGGTTCTTGACATATATGTCGGGAACCATACTTCTTATAGATTTGTTACGCAGTGTCATCTGTGGATATACTTATTTTAGTTCAAATAATACATATATATAGCTTTGTCACGTTTTGCACAGAAAATAAACTAAAATTAAAAAGAAAATTCAGAAAGCCACTGCCTTATAAAATATTGGCACAACTGTTTCCAACTATAAATTGTAACATGCGAAGAAGAATATTGGCACAAGTTCAAATCCGGAAAATAAATATAACATTCAGCTAAGTTTAAACCTAAAATTTCAATTTTATTATGTAGGAATAAGTTTGATGCTTATTGTGAGATTAACTTGAGCTGTGTAAGTTTTATTATATAGCAGATACAGCATATTTTTTATTTCATAACATGAATATAATAACAATAGCAATGGAAATGATCCTGAATAATTACAAAGGTCATAGTTGAGAGAGCTCGTATTTTGTAAAGCATGTTGACGAACGTAGGAATACACGCTACGTGATTGATCGGTTTGTTTATGATGAATAATATAAGCACATAATCACTATTCGGTTGTATATACTGCTGTACTAACTGAAAATCAATAAGATGAAAATAACAAATAAATACTGATTTGTTAGTTCGTGAGAATATCGCATAAATCAGCTAGATGTAATTTGCGCTCATTTATTTGAATTTAGCACTGAAAATATGCATTGTGTAATAAGAAAACCAATAGGACAGTTAATTATTATTATCTACAATTTATAGATCACCTAAGCTCAAATTTATATCTTAAAAAAAAATATGAAGCATTTACTCTTGGCCTCTGTAGATTACAAGAATGCTAATAACCCATTTCGTCTTCAATGTATTTTATATAGGAATCATTTGAAATGTATTAATGTTATTAGTATTATATTTAGTCTTTCTATTTTTCAGCAGTCAGAAACAAACAATGAATCGTAATACATCAGCCTTGTGTGTTTTGAGTAACCACTCAAAATATGAGGCTGAAGTTGAGCAACTGTTTGAGAACACGAATTTAGGTTTCTTCAGCCTCTTCATTCTAAACACTTTTATAACCTATGCTCGGGCCTCCCCGTGAGCGTGCCCTGAATCAAATTACTCCACAGAGATGGCAACTTAAAATGCCGTCAATTTGAGAGAAGAAGAACACACAAATGATAGCGTCTGTGCAGTAAAAAGGATGTTCAACTTATGGAATGATGCAACAAAATAATAGTCTATGCTGTCACTTTATGTACCTCTGGAATATATTCAAAATGTCTATGTACCTACAAGAATAATACATAAAAACTAAAATAAAAACGTTAGATTAAAATTCAATAAACATTTTATTTACAAACGAGTTCTTGTAATCAGTTAATAGTACAATCCGTTGTAGGGGAAGGCAGATCTGAGACCGAAGGAGCCGTACCTGGCAAAACCATAGGGACTAGCGTAGGGGTAAGCACCACCAGCATAAGAGATGACAGGAGCGGCATAGGATACAGCAGGGGCAGCCACAACGGGAGCAGCAGCGACTAGAGCGGGGTCTTTACGCACAACTGCGTTGAAGCCTCCTGCACCAGCGGCGTAGTCTACAGTACGGCGTGTGCCATCAGACTCGAGCAGGGAGTACTGACCCTGTACATTGTCACCCGCCCGACTCTCGACTTGGTTTTTGAAGTCACCGGTGTAGGGATCTGCTACACCGTATGAAAAACTGGAGAAGTCGGATGCGCTTGCAGCGGCAGCCAGGGCAAGGATAGCGACGAACTGTAAAACATTTCTTATATTACAAACATAGTCTAGTTTGTTAAACTCATTTATTTTTATTAGGATTTAAAAAGTTACTTTAAAAATACACATAGTGGTACCGACATTGTGAGAGAAACTATTATAAATCTTGCAGGCGTTCAATACATAAATGGTGACATTGAAAATTTTGAGATAAAATGACAAATAATGTTAAAACTAAAAACAGCTTGAATATTTTCGCTGTTTATAATTAAACTTTTTATTTTATAATTTATTGTTATCGATTCAACACAAAAATAACAAAATGAAATCACTTTGAATACCTACCTAATTTTATTATTCTCATAAGTGATCCTTCTAAAATAAAAGTCCTATCTGTTCTCTATTTAGAAAATAAAATTGTATTTACATATAATGGGTAATAAAGAGATATCAAGTACTTAGATATAAATGGAATACTCCTGATTGGGAAAATATACATACACACGTATGTAGTGGTTTTTGGAAGTCACTAAAATGTAACAGTGCACGGCATCTAACTTGGCAAGGTTTTGTTCTAGTTGGGGTGAGTTCGCGCATCGTACACTTAGAGTCACCAAAAGTTCTTGTCATTATTCTATTCATTCACCAGAATGCCATTTTTTTTTATTTATGTCTGCTTTACTGCAAAAGAGACCCAAAAATCGTCTCACAAGCGCTGACGATCCTTGCCAAGTTATTTGCCGATTTCTGTACCAGTGTTACCGTTCCTTGTATTGCGATCACTTCTTAAACACCATTAACTTTTTAATGTCAGGAAGGTCGGTTATTTTTTTAATTAAACGAGTTATGGAGAAAATCATTACTCACCTTCACAAACATTTTGTCTTTTGATATTGTGACTACGTCTGCTAACACAAAAATGATCCCCAATATCATTTAGCTCACCTTTTTATAGTCGTATCTTCAAAATGTATTAATCCAGTTCTGCAGAAACAGGAAGCTTGCCGCAAAAAACGACTGTGTTCTTGAATTGATTAAAGATTGAACAGAGCATTGGTACTGTCGCGTACAATAACTTTCATTAGTAACGAGACCTTGGTTTTTTAAGTATCGTGTTTTGCTCAACAAATATTTTAAATAGCAGAAACTTATTGTCTTTGTTGATAATTAAAAAGTAACAAACAAAAAATATGTAAAATATAAACAAATTATTATCGTTCATACTCTACTATTGTAATCTTTCTAATATATAAAAATCAATGCCACTTTTCGTTGTTATTTTATAACTCAAGATCGGGCTCACCTATCCAAACCAATGTTCAGGTTTTGTTCGAACTATTTAGTAGATGCCAATGGTTTATGTGAAGTTTGCAGAAAATCGGTCGAGCGGTTTAATTATACCACGAGCGAAGCCGGGGCGCGTCAACTAGTACCTTTATATAATTGTAAGTTAAATTAAAAAATATAGTAAATACAGTTATTCCTTGCTGCCTTTATATTAGCGTTTAAACAACGAAGTCATTCAGTAACGCTGCGCTTACCTTCGTCAAACGCTTACGCTGTATGAACGCAAGTGTGAAGGCAGTCTTACTATCATTTGTATAGGTACAATTCTGAAACTGCTATGCAAAATACTGTTATTAAACCATATTTAGTAGCCAGATGGCCAATAAAGCTTCTTGTAATCCATACATTAATATTGCATGAGTCTTCGAAGCGCCAGCTGTCACCATCAATCATGTCAAGTTTAAACAATAAAATATAGGTGGAAATGTCCGGTGTCATTAATTTAAAATGATGGACAACTTTATCGAAAACATTTTGGGCAATTTGAATCTGTTATGATTGTATTTTTTTTACCACGAAATTTTGTCGGATATTCTGTTCGCACGAGGAGTACGTGAGTACAACTTCACTTCGATCGTCAATAGCGCATAGTTCGAACAAGTTAATAAACGGGGTTGGCTTCCATTGCCATAAAAAAAAACTGAATTGAAATACCTAGCAATTCCTAAAACTAATTCCAAATTCAAACGCAAAATTAGTGTGTACCACAACTATAGCACAAAACTATTTATTAAGCTGAAACTACACTATGTTGGAATACTCGAAATTTGGTTCCAACTAGCCTTTGTCTCTTCATTTGTCATTCACAACTTCGTAGATTACCACTGGATAGTGTTGTAGTACCGGGAAATGTGGGGTAAAGGTTAAGAGAGTCTACTAGACTGTCAGTGTAGAATACAAAACAGAATTTAATACCACCACAGAGCAGTGTCAACTTAAGCTGTCGGCCTTCCCAAACACAAAACTCTCCAGTGAGCTTTGACTCACCGCTGAAAACACAACACAAGGTTATTATTAGCCGCGGTATACAGTAGGGCGGTGGTACTTCTCCAGTTGGATTGCTTAATTAGGACGGGAGATCCCGGTATGTCCTATCTCTATCACAACGTTGGTTCGAAAATTGTGTTTAGTACACAAAAAAACTAACATCGTCAATCAAAAGAAACAAGTATCTATAAATGTGTTTCCGGCCAGAAAAAGATACATTTAGAATAGGTGGTTATTAAAAATAAATATAATTTGTTGCTATGCTAACCTGTGTATGTATTTAGATCAAATTATTTCTATGTAATTCAAGTACTTTTGAATATATTATATTTATTTTAAAAACAATAAAAACCAGTAATCATTAACCTTGAAAATAGCAAAATTAAGTATGTTGTTTAATATCATGACTGTCACAGATTCAAGTAGGTACCATATTAAGTATTAATAGTTTTCAACTTATGATTGTTCTTCATTCTAGCTCCAAAGCACCAAACCTCGAAGTCTGAGGTTCGCTTTTGCTTTGAGCTTGGACATACACAGCCTACCTGATGGAAAGCGGTCCCTGTGGCCTATGGATGTTTGCAACACCAGGGGTGTTACATTCGTGCTGCCTACCCTGTATAAACCTAATGCCCTTCTTGAAGCACCCCACATTGTAGTCGCAAAGTTATCAATAATGTATAACTTTTAGGGCCCCGACAACCCGTAACAACTGCCCTAAATGTTCGTATGACAACCGGGACCGACAGCTTAACGTGCTCTCAAAGGCTCTTTGTACCTCGTACACGTTAGCCGTCGGATGACAGTCGGAGCTAAGCTCATCCACATCGCAGTTAGACTGGAAAGCCATCAAGGGTATGTGAAAGACTCAGAGAATGATGACGTATTTTTGCATAATAATTCTTAACCCTATATTAAACGTCTTTGATCGTAACAACAAATGTATATATAAGATAGATGAAGCAATAAAATTGCAACTTTCAAAAGAAAACAGTCAAAACATCTATAAAATACCAGATAATATAATTAAAGCGAAATCAGCACAAGATTAAACATTGAGAGCAATATGCGAAGTTAGGGCTTAAGCTGCTTACCGTCGTTAACAAGATAAAAAGTTTGAAGGCATTTTAATCTCACGTTTTTGGACTTAATAAAGTTCAAGACAGACGGTCAGGATTATACTTGTTACTTTGAGGAATATTATGGTGCTTACTAATTAAAATTTGCTAGAGTTTGGAATCTTAGATTCTTTAAGGCGAGGCCTCAAACAAAACTGCGTATCGTATTTAGAATACGTTTTCGCTATTATTGGCCCCCTGACACGAACGTTCCCGGTAATATTATACTGGACAAGCGCACTGGTTCCCTTTAGACATTTTGGTGTCATCTGATGAGATTTTGAAATTCAATTCTATTTCAATCTGTCTAAGCCATGTCTAAAATTTAAAAGAAAAATTAAGCAATAATACGAGTGAAAGTGAAAAAGTGAACAATAAAATATCAGCCTTATTTACACATACAACCAGCGTTGATGAATAGGAAGAAAATACTGAAAGAAAATCATAAATTAAAATGTAAATTTATTTTGCAAGAGATCTATTGTTTAAGTAGTCAATCAAAATAATAAAGAACCCACGAACTTTATCGAGGAGAAAAAATCGTTTCGTAAAAACCTACAATACTTTTATTTTCAATTTCATCAACATGATAAACGTTCAGTATAACGCCTATCGTGGATTCTATGAATATTCAGCGCGATTTAAAATGCACAAAGTATTTAATCCACAGTGCAGCATCATTTTTATTCTCGACGAGTCAAAGAGGGGTACAAATTAATTGCTTTTAAAAAATGAACTCAATGTCAAAGCTGTAAATGAACTTTTATAAGCAACGTTTTTCTAGACTAATATTATAAAGACGAATAATTTGTATTTTTGTGTGTATATAAAATAAATATTTGTGGTAAATTCAAAAACTAATGAGCCGATTCCGATAATTCCGTCACCTTTGGAAAGCTACATTTACCTTGAATAACATAAGGCCATATTGCATTGTGCGATAACCGACATCCACGCGGGCGCAGCCGCGGGCAACAGCTGCTGTAAAAATAATATATGAACCCAAAACATCATTAATAAACTTGATATACTTTTAGGTATAATGTTTCATGTTAGTAAATTGCTCTGAACTCCAGACGAAATCTTGTGAAAAATGACTAATACGCGTATTATATAAATTGGACGGCTTTGGCCTGAGGCTATTTAATATGTGCTTATCTCGTACATAATTTATTATAATAAATACTCGTTACACAGCCCAGAGCAAGTTATTACTAATATCTTATTAATTACAAATTCGAGTTGCTTACATCTATTTTAGATAGTCTGTGAATTATTTTCTGCGAGTGGAAGCGGTACTGAGTGTATGTATTCCACCGCAAAAGGGTAATGAGTGGGTAGTAGCAAGCGGACTCCTTAACGAAATAGGCTTGTATCCCCAACAACAAAAGTCTTGTCTATTGGTTTTCACTGCAAGCAAATAACGACAGAGAGCGAACTGAACGGAAAATGAGAAATGGGAAGTGAATAGTTCTGACACTCTTGCCTTACCGCACTCATTTCTACAAATGAAATAACAACAAAATTCAATGTTTTTTTAATCAATCAAAAATAATTTTCTAATAAAAATCGGCAACACTAGTGTGACGCTCCTGGTGGAGGAAACTTTCATAGGCTAAGGTAACCACTTTCCATCAGGTGGTCCACATGCTAATCTGCCACTCATTCTTAACACAAGCCGACCAAAGTAAGCTTAGCTGGAGGGCTTAAAGGGAATATAAGTAAAATTACGTGTTACAAAGTATATTTTAGAATATTTGTATGCGCATATATCGTACATAGTTACAAATTCTGTACTATAAAAGATAACTAGTTCCTAAGCTTCTACTCAAGTATGAGTTTATATAATAATGAAACTTTGCTTACAAGTTGAAGTGATGTTATAAACTGTTTTACCAAACTGTTTTTACATATAACAAAACTTATAGCCGCAGTGTTGAAGTTACTTTGCGAATTGTGAAGCATCAGTACCTTTCTGAGTTCATAGCCACTCGTATATCTTATGTCTTTACTTCTTATACAAAATGAGATTATTGTAGGAACTGCTGTTACCCCTACATGACCTATCTACTCTTGTTGTACAAAGATCTGCTAGTATACAGCTGTGGCCGAGCTTTATATGGTTGAACTCTGGAAGATTTCATATTCGTAAAATGAGGTTTAGCCCTCCATTTCTATGGTAGTTTATGTGTCGTTTTTGATAATATACCTATTCTTACTCTTATATTATTATATCTTTCTAATAAATCACAGGCAATGGTAGTATAAGTTTATTTCCGAAGACGTTTCCCTAGGAACACTTATTTATTTATTTATTTTATTCTTCATGTACACATAAATTATATTTATATACAATAGTGAGGCGAGATGTACACAGGCGCGCTTAACTTAAAGTTGAGTTTTCTTCCAGCAAACCTGGGAGTGCACAGAGGAATTGATGTATGAGTGGCAAAGTCTAATGTTACAAGAAGCATCGAATTTGATGTAGGAGGTATACGAGACGTATACCCCAGATAAAAGGGCATAAATATACATAGATACAACATATACATACACACAACATGCACATACATACACATATACATAAATACATACATATATACATACATACATACATACATACATGCATACCTACATAAATAAATACATACATACCTAAACACTTATCTTTTTTTTATGCTTAAGTCGTCAAATTGACTGCACCACGCCTGATGGCAAGCAGTGGCGCAGTCCAGAACATGGCGGCCGCTGTTACAGGTGCCGTCCCTGCAACGACGGTCCCCACACCGACGGCCACGACAGTTTTTTTTCACGCCCCACTTGAAATACCAGAGACTGTAGGATGAAGGAAACACGTGTGCTGACAGAGCATTCAAGGACTTAATGGTGCGAAATAGCAAATAATAGTTTGTGCCGTATGTGGGTTACAATTAATTCCTGCGCGCGTTGTCCTGAGAGGAAGGAAGGGAGAGGGTGGGACCAGTTGGAAGAGCCCATCAGAACACTCACCATGGTATAGCCAATAGAGGAGAATTTGCAATTTTGACCATCAATTAGATAGTTTTATATTTCAATGATTCATTAAAGGAAGCATTTTTTACTATTTCGCCTCGTAGGGTTTATAAGATTATTTTATGTGAAAATACAGTTCTAATAATAGCTATTACGTCTACGCCTACGTTCTAAAATATACCTAATTTGAAGTACTGTAGTCGGAAACTCGAAGTAAATTGTTGTTAAGTTAATTACAACCTATCAGTAAAGTTTGATCAACTTTCAATTGAATTCCAGTTTAATCGTTGATGATTAGTACCTATTTCAAAATATTCCAGATATTTTTATACATGCTTCACCTAAGAATGAAGTTTTTTCATTATTATGAGTACAAGCGCGATTTGCAGAAATTTTATATAAGAAAGTTTAGTCAGAGTACCTGTTTTTTGCTGAGTGCGTGAATTTTGATAGAAAATTCAGTTGTTTTTTTTTTGCAAAGTCCCAGTGTAATACGAAAACGGCAAGTAAGCTTCCAACCCCCAAAGAAAACATCTAGGTATGATTTCAATCTTAAAAATAAACACTTTTGTTGTCGATGAAAGGGTGAATTTTATTACAGAATCTGTAAAGTTTTCGTAAAGCCATGTTATGTCAACTACAAAAAATAGCATCTTTCAATCTCTTTCCATAAACATTTTGTTTTTACAACAGACTAGAGGAAACTGACTAGAGATGTACAGTGTTGTATACAATTTGCTCTCATATTTTTCCGGTCAAGTGTGAATCGCACTCACGCACCGAAGATTCCCTACAAAATAAGATTCAGGGATTAACTTATGCATCATAAACCTCAAAATATTTAAACTCCGTTGACGTAGAAAATTGACTTAAGTACAGTTTTAAGACATTATAGACCTGAGTATAATAATATGGTATAAATCTTATTACCTCCCTCCAAGCAGTCCTGCCAAAAATGTTTTGACCGACGATGGACAACAAAATAAACTTATAATGGCTTATTTTTACTTTGTGAGGTACGGAACACTACAAAAGGGAAATATAGAAACGAGCATATAATATAATGTATGTATTACAGTGAGTATGTAGGTACTCCATGTATGTATATCCCTTTCAATATTCTCTTGTAACCTATTAAATGGCTGAAATAATAATGGATAATCTCATTATATATTCGTCTTTAATGTAATGAATATCACTGAATTATTATATTATTATTATTGAGACATTTAATTGATGGATTTTGGTGCCGTGATATCTAAAAAGTATAGTTTAGGAGTCGGTATAAAGTAATTCTTAAAAGGACAGTACTTTTATCGACCGCGTAAGTCGAGATACACACATTTATTATCACGCACCACAAAAAAAATCGTAACTAATGAAACTCTCACCTATAATGAACAATATAGTTATACTAATGACAGTAATTCATACGAACACCACTATATTAACAGATATGGTTATAATAACAATTCCGTGACGGAATGCCACAAGGGAGCATTGTGTGTTCAGCTTCGGTTGAAGCTTGTTGATCTTATATGAGTTATAATTAAATAATACAGAGTGTGGAGGACATAATAATATTATGAGCTGGATAAAGTTTAGAGGTTTATGACAAAATGTTGTGGTTTGCGTACATACACTGAAATAACACCATTTATTAGATTGTGTACTTGAAAACATCAAATATTTTGTAGTTCATGTTTAAGTATAATAAAAATAATGCTTTAGTAATGTATAAAGCAGACATAGTAATGCCTGTTGAAGATTAGTGGATTACTTTTATGGTTTTTTTTTCCTCCAACATTTATAGTTGGTATGACTACTTATGGTAATGATGTAGAAAATCTATACTTCATTATTTACGTAATCCCTTTTATATTCAGACTATCACTTAAAGTAAAAGTAAATCCCACAACGAACTGTCAGATGTACAACCTTACAAATGAACTAGTTTCAATGATTCGAAATTGTCATTCATTGGAATATTTTTACATTTCAATAGTGTTACTTAGACTTTAGGCAGGGATTCCTTTGTAAAAATGTAGATTTAATCAGTGGATACAGTATCGACAATGAACCTAGAAATTGAATTTTTGCAACGATTGTGAATAATGTCGTGTAAAATTATGGGTTACGATCATGGAAACCATTTCCTGGGCGAATTGAGATGAAACATATACATACTTTTATCACATATATAGAGCCATAAATGGACACAGAAGTAATATCGCAATATTATATTTTTTGATATCTACTTTGTAATAAAGATGTAGTTTTATAAGTCACTTTTCAATCTTCCAGTCACTATTAAAAATATATCAAATGTCGTCAACATCGCTACACAATATTGCAACAGTATCAATATTTTTATTAAGATTGATTCTCAGTAATATCTAGTCGATTTGTAAGTTCAGTGACAATTCGTTACGATATGATAAATGATTTCAATTATTCCTTTACATATTATTCATTACGATCAACCATGAACAACCATGAGCTTCATTTCTCCTTCATATAAAATATTCTAGGGCATATCATCATCATTCTCTGAGCCTATTCCCAACTCAGTTGGGGTAGGCTATCTAGTTTAACTAAGATGCGGTTGAACTATTCCGTGAAGTGACTGCCCTCAGATCTCCATAACCAAATTGGTAACATTAAAGTTCTGTAGTTAGGCTAGTCGGACTTTTGAGGGCTACCCGAATCGACTGCCATAGATGTATGGCAACCGGGACCGACGGCTTAATAATAATAATAATAATAATAATAGTTTATTTCTTCAACATTTCTCTTACAAGGTTATTCAGTTACCGGAACAACCCAGGAAGCATTTAGTAATGCTTGTGTTGGGTCGTCCCGCTCCTCCTTAGGACTACATAATTAAGGTGGTAAGTGTATTACAGGTCATCACATAGTTAAACTATTTTAAGTAACTAAATTAAATTACAAAATGATGAAAAGAAAGGTAATAATAGCACTGGTATGACTGTGTGTGTGTGTGTGTGCGCGCGTGTGTGTGTGTGTGTGTGTGTGTGTGTGTGTGTGTGTGTGTGTGGTGTGTGTGTGTGTGTGTGTGTGTGTATGTGTGTGTGTGTGTGTGTGTGTGTGTGTGTGTGTGTGTGTGTGTGTGTGTAAGTGTGTGTGTGTGTGTGTTATGAATGTGAGGGGGGTGCATATGTTTGAAGTTTTGTGCTTATGTGAAATTTGGAAATTTGTGTGTGTTATATAGCTTGTGTGACTAATGTTTTAATTCAGGATTATCTAGTTTATGATACCATTATTAATGTGTTAGCATAAACCTAAAACTAACACTTGCATTCAAATAGCAAATTCTCAGTTTCGTTGTACCCAAGCGGCTCAAGTTCCTGTACGACTTTTTGTTTACATATCTGGAGTTGCATGTTATATATTGAACATTTGTTGTTAAGTTGATTGTATAGGTAGGCGGAGTGTGCGAGAAATTGTCGGCTGGCGAACAGAGTTCTACAAGAGGGAGTAGCGGCTACTTTACATTTTCTTCTGCCTGTTTGAGCTGTATTTACGTAAGGCAAGGTTTTATGTAGTTTAAGTACTGAGTTGAGAATGTAAAGTTTTCTTAGTGACAGTGTTTTATGAATTTGATATAGTTCATCTGTAGGAAATCTAAATGGCTTAAATAACATTGTCTTTATCAAGCATCTCTGGGCCCTTTCTGCTTCAAGAAATTTAATTTTCGATGCACCACCCCAGATGGGTATACAATACGACATCACTGATTGCGCCAAAGCAATATAGATACGTTTTAGGAGGTCTTGAGAGGTAACATGTCTTAACTTTTTAAAGACCCATATGAGTTTACGGATTCTCTCATTTAGAGCTTCGATTTGTTTACTTTGACTTAATGTACTCTCCGAAGCACGTCTGTAGTCATATTATTACGTACAAATCCCACTTATCAGTCGCGTTCACTACCGTCACACCACAGAGGCTGTCTAGGGCATAAATAAACTAGATCCATGGTTAGCATAGAGTAACTTCTTTATGGGTTCTAACGTATTCGGATATTTTCTTGTAAATACGGACATTTTTTTTAGACCATGTTATATATCGCAGGTTTATAAGTGCCCGGTTAATGGCAATAGACTCGCCACCTATTACATTGGGATCTAAATATAAAATGGCGAAATATGGGTGCTAGCACCTCTGCCTACCTCTTCGGGGATATAGGCGTGATATTATAAAAAAAAAATGTTATATAGAAACACCCAGAGCAATGTAAATATTCATTTTCATGCACACAATATTTGCATTGAGTGGGAATCAAATCAGCGCATACTGCGTAGCAGTCAAGTTCACTATCGCCACGCCACGGAGGTTGTCGAGATTAGATTTAATTATTTAATTAGATTTAAAATAATTAAACAAAAGGCTATTTAAATTGCCGTATACACATCTTACCTTTCTTAAAAATATATCTCAAAGTGGTTGCTAAAAAAAGGGATAAGGTTTGAAAGTCCGGTAGAGCTCTTTATAGCTTTGAAGGTAGGCGTAGAAAAAAAGCTTATGTCCTTTTTAAACAATCAGACTGTGAGGATCAAATTAGGGAAGGGTTTTTAATGCGGGTACGGTTGTTTCTTATTTCAAGGCTTATGTTTGTGTGAAGTTGCTTGGAAATACAATGTTTTGGCCCTCTATAGATACATTCAAGAGATGATTGATAGAAAATACGAAAGTACCTACTTAAAAGTCGATTGGCCATATCATTATCTGACTAGGACAATCCTAATTCGAAACGACGACCTTCGTGGCGTAGCGGTAATGAACGCGACTGCTACGCAGGAGGCGCGGGTTCGATTCCCGCTCAGTGCAAATATTTCTGTGCTTGAATACGAATATTTACATTGGTCTGGGTGTTTCTATGTATAATATGTATGTATTTACAAAAAAAATATATCTATGTATGTTTATCCGCATTCTAGAACCCGTAACACAAGCTAGTTAAGTTATGCTTACCATGGGTCTAGGTGACGTTGTGTAGATTGTTCTGGAATATTTATATTTATATAAAATTATTACTCTTTGTACTTATCGTGTTGTTTCAAACTATTATTGTGTTCCTATATCTCAGCTAGATTCATTATTGGCCGTTTGAGCATGAATGAGGAACAAAATCTTCACAAAACGTTTCAACGATCCCATCGCAGTTCATTGCTAGACATAGGCCTCTTCGCATGTTGGGAGGCCTATTGTTTCCACGATGGTTCCAGAAATGTTTACATTTAAAATATAAGTAGAATGAAAAGAATTAATTATATAATGCAGTAATGAAATGCACAAAATGTCGTCCAATAATGTCCAAAATGAAATTGACCAATTGAAACCAAATCATACTTGTCCAATTTTCCGGAACGTAATAAATTTTGTTCGCTTCTCATGCAAATTACTGTGTTTCATTCAAATATTTAGGTATTCGATCACATCATCTATATAAAAATCATTCACATCATTTCGTACAGTAAATATTATATGACGAAATACTTCAGTGTATATACTTAAATTATCATTACTAGTCTCCTTATTACCGTGTTACTGAATTTTAAATGTCAAATGATTTTAAATAAACACTTTTGATGACAGTTTGATAAGTTGATAGGTTTATAAAAACATTTCATATACTCTTTCACTTTCTCGCACCTAGGTTTTGTGTTAAGATATGTATGTCACTCACACACTTGGTCTCTCAAAGTATTACTGATAAGTTTATGGTTTATGCCGTCAATTGTGGGTACTGGGATAATTTTAAAATTTGATATATTTCAAAAGCAGCATAAGAAACAAATGAATGATAGGAATAACATTTGCATTATCGATAACAATAAGTTATATTATGGTCTGATACTAAAAAAATCTAGTGTTGAATTATTGTTATTAAACCCATCTCATCCCATGCTATGTCGTACAAGGCGACTAAGGAATTAGACTATTTAACACTCCGATGCATGAATTGCGTCAATAACTGGACACTAACCCAGAATACGACAATAGGCTCACTTCCTATTAAATGGGACCGATTACAATGTGTGCTGAAATATGGGTGTTAATTCACTTCTGCCTAACCCGGAATGAAATAGGCGTGACCGTACTATATATGTAAGTAGTACCTAATCGAGGTTTTCGGTCCCAAAGGAGGTAGATAATTGCCTACAGATTTTTAATCCCACGTCGTAGTTTTAGTTTAATGCTTTTGCCCGACGAAAAATCGTAGCACGAAAATCCAATTATTTTTTTTGCCTATTCTGCTACGTAGCAGTCACAAAGGTCGATTTTATATTCCCTAATTACTGTTGAATATGATACTGGTCCCATGTTGGTGAGCACAGTTTCGAGGTTCGTGTCGGGGTTTGTTCTTAGGATTGTCAAACCGTGGTTGAGTAAGTGCAGAAGTGAACAAATTTGCTTTCAATTATTCATAAAGAAAAGTTCAACGAAGCTTGTTCTTTTTTCATTCCAAAGTTTTATTCAACTGATGCGCTGGAAAGAAAAGAATTTCAATTTTATAACCTTTTTGCTAGGTAAAAATGTAAGAAAAGCGTCGGAGTTCTCACAAAGGCAATCCTAGCGCTAGCACCTGATTATAATAATTATTTTATATATTAAAAAAAATATTTTTTTGTTAACACAGTGGTAGTTGATATGTTTATTTGTCTTTCTAATAGTCTGTACCGCTGCCATACTACGCGCGGCGTGGTAGGGGGGGATGGGGGGTGAAGAAAGAGAAAATAAAAGAGCTTGAGTCAAGAATGTGCGAGTACAAACTATACTCCCTTCTTTAATCCACGTGCACCATTGAAACGGTACACTCCCCCCACTACGCCGCGCGCACCATGGGAGCAGTACACTCTCTCTGTCACAATTTGCGCTGTCACGGCGCTTGAACTCGAGTTCGAATTATGAAGTATTCAAGAGTCGAGTATTCGAGAATCGAAGTAAGTTTTTTTTTTCAAAGGCAACAAGCTCGAGCTTGATACGTTTTTTTTATACTTTAACTACCTAGTTATTAATCTATGTTCGTGTTTTTCAGTAGGTAACTTCTGTTAACTTTTTTAGTGAAATATTTTAGAGTTAAGAATAAAAAATACAAGGTGTCAGGGTCTTTAAGTCATACAGTCAAATGTATAAATTTTATTAATTTAATAAATACGCCACAAAGACTGTGTAGACTAACACACAAACATATAACGTAATACATATAATACGCAATATTTATTTATTAATGTTAAACATTATGTAACACAAATGTAGCATCCTTTCTCTATCAGAGGTGAGATTCATAAATAAAGCGAACAAACTCCCTTATATTCTCACCTTGTTATTTATTTCTCCCCTGACAACTAACGAGATTCGAGTTAGTTCGAACTCGATAAATTGAGTTATATTGCGCACGAAATAGACTTTTATATTGTTTGATTTGATTTAAAATAATTTAAGTTGTATTAGTATTTGATTTGAAATTATGATATTAATAATAATATTTTCAAATCATTAAGACAAGTGTAGAGAACACTGAATGTGTTAAAACTAAGGCAATTTATGGAAAGGATCAAGTCGAAAAGCAAAATCTGCCTGTACAACGGTTTGTGTTCAGAAGAATTCTTCCGCATGATGCACACTTGTTATTTCACTTTTTCATACAACACACGCTCACACACAAACTTTGGAATGAACTCCTTGCAGCGGTTTTTCCAATGTGGGGTCCTACAAAATAGGCATTAGAAGGTTAAAAACAGAGTCGGCACTACGAGTGTGACGCTATATGAGTCACACACGTATAAATTTAAAGGTAATCCATCAGATGGACCGTGTGCTTGTCCGTCACCTACGTGGTACAAAAAAATCTCCCTACTAGTGTTGATTAACATTGCTTGTATGTGTTAACTTTCTCCATTCCCATTTCATTGCAGCCCCTAGAGGTACCTATTCTAGTTATGCTATCACAAAAAATGTAATAGAATACGTGAAACGAACATTTAGAATGTTACTGGCAACATGTCGGTAGTAGTAAAACTTTTGATGACAGAGCACATAAATAGGTTTTAGTAGCAATTAGCTGTCACTTCATCAGTAACAGTAATAAAGTACCTCATTCTGAGCCGGAAGTTATAAGCGATAACAGATCTTACGTCATAAACTATTTTTTAAATTGTATTTTTGCATTAGCTGATTAAACTTTAGTTGACTTGTTAAAGCTTGTTGATACTAAAACTTTAGAGCTATAAATTAACACGTAGTTTTCTCAAGCGACTACAATATGCGGTTCTTCAAGAAGGGCATTAGAAGGTTTCTACAGGGTAGGTAGCATGTGTGACGTCCCTAGTGTTGCAAACGTCCATGGCCACGGTGACCGCTTCCCATCAGGTGGGCCGTGTGCTTGTCTGCTACCTAAGTGTTATGAAATATATATATACTCGCTATTTAATTATTTGTTTATTTATTAATTAGCAAAGAAACACAAAGTTGCGGGGAGTGGCGGAAGAAGGGCGCAGTCACCTTGTTATAGCATAAAAACAGATTAATATTAATCCACAGTGTGACGGATTAATATTAATCTGTTTGATTTCGACACCATCGCCGTTAGTGGGTGAAACCTTTAGATTCTAAAAACATATTTTGTCTATTAGCATTTTCTCGTAAGTTTGTAAACAATCAATTTTGCGAATGTCATGACGTAATGAATATACTACTGCTACTAGATTTCATTTTTCACCATAAGCTTATGACTTGGGCCTTCACTAAAATATAACATTACATTCTTAATACACTTTATCGCCACACACTTCACAAATGGTGAACACATAAATACTCGTATGTCCTACAAAGGAATACTCGTAGTACAGTAGAATCGATATAAAGTGCAAGAGAGATAGTCTTGGATATACTTTGCTCAATAAAATTATGATTCGTAGTGAAACAGTTAGGAACTCTTATTGAGATTGAATAAGTGCAATACAAATGTGCTTGACACAGGTATAATCGTATTAGATACTTTTGCACTAGTTTTTCTTAATTATTTATATTATTATTTATATTAAAATTATGTTGACACTCTATCAACATTCTTTTCTATACCTACCCTGAACTGTCGAAAACCAATAGTTATTAAAACCTGAAATGTACTCGATATTTCAGGTGTCGTAAAATAAGTAAATACTATAAAATCTGCAAGGTTACTAATTTGCTTCTAAAATTTCAATTTCAATAATGTAGTGATTTCCAACCGAACATCTTAAAATTGACATAAATTTCACGTGAAACTGACCGTTGAGCGCTGCTGGGTTCAGAAACGAAATAGTTATGATCCAAAGAGAATACTGATTGAACGTTAAAATTAATATAGAAATATCAGTGACGTTTGAAGCCTACTGGCTTGAAAATTAGAAGCAATATAACATAATTGAATCATTATGATATGTATTAGTATTATTGTTCAAATGATTTATTCACTATTTTATTTATTATAAATTATAATATTTTTGACAAATGTATGTGCCTGAACTGAATAAACGAAATTGATTCTTTGATTTTTCTTTTTTTGGAGATAATAACAAACTCGTCATTTGCCCTTATGCCTTAATGGGGGTCGACGCAACATGTTATTCTCCTCCTCACATTCTTGTCAGATGTCATTTTCTTAGTCATTTCCTTCTTTGTCATATCTTCTTTCACACAATCCATTCATCTTTTCATATTACAATATTGACAATAACACACTATTTAACACGAAGTCAACATTTATCACCTCTAATATGGATAAAGGACAATGGTCATGGTACTATGTACCGCAGTACGATATTGCTTCCACTTCAAAGTGTTACAGGAGGTAAACTAAATAGTCAAATATAATTTACAGTCGCCATTTTTAGAATTAAAACGCAGGTTTTCAAGTTTTGTAAACAGTGAAAATATGTATGATTTTAGATTGACATGGTCATTTACACATTCACTATTAAATTCATCGGGATATTTACCATGTTTGTTTGTTTCTTTGAATATCGGTTATTCAAAGAAACAAACAAACATGGTAAATATCCCGATGAATTTAATAGTGAAGGGAAGTGAAAATATGACCTAAATATAGTGGTGTATGACGTAAATATTTCAATTCTTATAAATTTTTAAAGAAACCTCGGTTCAAAACTAGTATTCTAATGGCCGAGTGGATTCGAAAATTGAAGAAATAATTTTAATATTATTCTTATATTGATTCATAAAAATGATAGTACCGCTAATGATCAATATTCTTAAAATATTTTTAACTACCTCTCCCCTTTTCGCCTCTTTTCTATATGGTCGGCAGCACGAATTTGACGCCCCCGGTGTCCATAGGCCATGGTAACCTCTTTTCATCAGTTGTCGTATAGAGTTTTAAAAGCTAAAATCTTTATGGAATCATGCTAAAATTATCCACTCCACTACACTACGAATATTGATCTATACTACCCAAGATTGTTTACCCAACGTTAAGGGTAATTCACTTGAAGGTATTTTCCTTTCCATTTAAATAAGAAGGATTAACTTACTTATCTTTAAATTCATTTCCTTCCTTTCCTCGCTTAGCGGCCTTATAGAACACAGAGTGAACGAAACGTAGGTCTCAATGGAGTTTTCAATGTTCTAATTTGATTTTCTTGGATTTTATTTTAATTTGTTAAGAAATTGTCCTTCTGTCTATGTTTTAGGACACAATTTCTTGAAGCCAAAAGTGAACCAAAAGGACACTGTGTAGGTGTTAATAGTAATTCTTAATCACTGTTGTTATAATTCCTAATTATTATTCATTATTGCTATGATTTTCGTGTTCAGTATCGTTCACATTTTTTTTTAAATATCTTGAATGTACGTACAGGTGTCGTTTTATTAGGATTATGCTGACCAAGTATTACTGTTTTTAATATCAACTAAAAATTGCGCTGTTTTTGCACCTAATTCTGAATTTAGAATTTTCATTATCTTTGAAGTATAAATAGTGATAAATATATCAAATATCTCTGAAACCTCTGTCTACTCTTTCATGTGTCGATAAGAATACGTACTTTTATGTTTTTTACCCGTGTCTAGAACTAAAGAGGTTGTACATAGTGCTTTAAAAGTACATAAAGAAAGAAGTCGCCGACCAGCTAAGTAATTGAAGGCAACATTTATAAACTGCACTGAGGCTTTGCTAAGTAAGAGAAATGTTCAAAAGAATGCAAACATTATAGTAAAGTCTAAAGAAATCGCATTTGCCCGTTTGCTTGAATTCTTAGTATTCCCTTTTTCTTATAGTGCGAAAAATAAGAGCAAGGCCTAAGCCTTAGTAGCACTCAAAATAAGATAATCGATACTCGTCTCGATATTCCCTTAATCGATTGGACATAGATTAGGAGGTATGTCTAGTCATCGTGGAAACAGTAGAGGGAGAGGCCTATGTCCAACTGCGATAGTAATATTCATTGCGGAGGTGACTCGGACGTCGGAGGTCGCAGTATGACCTCTGTACCCCCCGAGCGCTCAATTGAGGGTGACGGATGGAGCCACCTGTCACCCTAGCAGACGCAGGCCGTGGTGGCGGCGCAAATTGCGCCTCCTCATACCCGGGACCTAGACAGGGACACCGTGACCCCTATACCCGAAGGGGTTCACCTCGAAAGGACTTCGGGTCTGCTGGTGTGCGAGGGATGTTCACTACTATCTCACCTCTGGCTATTAAGTTTTAGTCGGTTCGAGTCCGACATGAGCTCTCTCATCGGCTCCGGTGGGATTGCGATTAAGACCATAGCTGAGGCACTAGTACAGTAACTGAAGAAACATCTAAAAATATAGTACATGCGGGTACTTCTTAAAGTAATCAAATACAAACAGTACACTCTTTTTGACAAATTGTTTTGCTCTGTATTATGTGGATCTACTAAGCACAAAAGTGACATTGTAAATACCCGGTGCATCTAGTTTGGTATAAATTATATACGTAGCCTGTGTAATAAATCTCTTTAAAGCACAATTTAAATAATAGGAAGCTAAAGTTAGTTTTAAAGATGAATACTAACTTAAATTGAAATATTTTGAATGCATTGAACGAAGAACTGACTTAATTGGCCTATTCAGCTGAATTGCCCGTATCCGATAAGGAAGCAGTGGCATTTTTGAAACGGCAATGCTTGAGATTTAAATGAAAGTTCTGGTTTTCTTCATATATTTCTTAGAATTTTATATTCATGATATTATGGGAACGCGATAATAAGTAGTAGTATCATCCCGTTCTCGCTACTGAACGTCCCCGATAGCGATGATATATACCATATGACACACACTAAGATGCGACTGAACTTCGATATTTTCCGTTAAGCTGCTACACAAGCGAATTATCGATATCGAAATTCTGTAGATACAGTCGGACTTCCAACTACCCGTGACGACTGCCATAGATGCATATTCAAGTATACAAATATTTGAAATGAGCGGGGATCGAACCCGCGCCTCCTGAGTAGCAGTCGCTTTCACCACCGTCACGCCACAGAGGCATAACTATTAAATAGACGGGTAGGGATTCGGCCTATTTTTATTTATTCTGATAATATAGAGGGGAGAGTGACAAAAGCTAACGAAAATAATCTTATGTAATAAATTAATGGTCTCTTTGGACAAGCGTGAATTACAGAAAAATAATATTTTTAAATGCATATCTGTATAATTTTGCAGCACACTATGTAATTCCACTAATTAACTGAATGCACGTTAGAAACATAAATGCTGTGTAAAAAAACTAATTATGACTAACTAAACATGACCTTAGGATAGATTTAAATATTGGCAAAAAAAATTGGAACAGCGAGCCAATGAAAAATGCTGACGTCTCACCCAGTTAATGACGATCTAAAATATATTTTATAGCCACCATTACATTTCACCCATATATGAGTAAGATTTCATGGTACACCATACGTAAGCCATATAAAAATATTTAAGGCAGTATGGCTATCAATTTCAGTGGTGCTTACAATTTTAGTGCGGCAGTTAAGAGTATTTATGGTGGAGACAGATTGACATAGAGAATGCCGAAAAATTTACGTGACAATGAATATAGTGTTAAAATTAAGGGTTAAGGGTTGGAGAATAAAAAAGGAGGATGCCCTCTATAGGCAAATTTATTTGAAATACCGTAAAACGGGGTAAATAGAGATTGAAGGGTGATGTGAGATTTAGAATCCATATTTAAAAGTTCCCTCCAAAATCATGGGTTGTTATCTCTGCCTACCCCCAAGGGAAATATTCGTGAGCATATGTATGTATGTACCATAGATTAAATCAATGAATAAATCTTATTTTTAATGTACATTTATGTGTACAATATTAATTAATGTATTCATATGAAATGTGAAAAAATATTAAGTCATAAAAATGCCATTAATATAAGTGAATGCACCCCTGTAGGCACGTTCAACGCGTTAGATGTGTGTGGAATAAATTTTATTTAATATGATCTCACGTTTCATAATATTTTGGTGAACAAAAGTTGAAAAATATAGGTAGGTAAAAGTAAATGTCTAAAAGGGACTTGAACCTGCGTAGCTGCCATCAAAGTAAGACACTGTTACTTAGATGGCTCCAACGTCGCTCTTTAAAGGTGTGTCCAGATTTGTGACATGAACAGCGGACCGGACAGCAGGACATCAAGTCAAAACGTTGAGTGTGGACGTAACAACTTGTGGCACATGAACACACAAACTAGAGTTGTGCTGACACGGCCACCAGTCACGGCAAAATGTTACGTAAATGTAGATGCGCTATAAGACGTAAAAGAGAATTTTAAATGCTCTAGACATGGTCTAGTAGCTCAGTGGTCAGAGTGTTATCTCTTTAGGTTGGAGAGTATATATATTGGAGGTCTTAGCTCTCTTTCTCTACATGAAATACTTGGCAAGGCACAAATAGGACACTGGCGTAAACTACCGGTAATATTCTAGAAGGTTCAACATAAAAAAGCTTTAACAAATGACTCAGAGTGCCAGCGAGCATGTGTCGGAGACTATTGAATCAAGTTTAACGTACAAACTTATATGAGCTTAATGAAGAAACTTTGAAAGGCTATGAATTTCACAGCTTTGTGGCGACTGAGGACGCGAACTTGTCGTTGTTCATTACGTATTCGTACTTGCTTAAGTACTACTTTAGGTTAAGGTAATGTGGAAGGTCACTAAATTTTCGTGCAAATACACAGGGACCACATGCGGGACTCAACCCAACCAGTTATTGTCTTTTTTCAGTTCATGCACGCGGTTCGATTTTTCTTCATTATAAGAAAATTTGGGTTCATACTACTTACCCAAAGTTTAAAATTCTTAATGATTTTCATAGAAAGTAATGCCAAAACTCACCCCTCAAAGCAAGAAAAAAGGCTTCTTACCCGAAGTGATATGATTTTGTAATGTGAAGAACAAATCTCTACACGAAGCATCTTCACGTGAATGGGGAGGTGACCCCCAAAATAATATCTTGTAATGAATTTCCATCATGTAACGCCTATTTTAATATCTTATTTTTTTGTCATTTATTATCTTCAGTTTTACTCAAACGATTACGTTAGATTATGACGATTACGTCACACGTTAGATTTTAAGTTAAGTTAAGATAAAAATTGTACAGTCGTACATTGTGATACTTTTACATACTGTCTGATATTCCACTCCTTTAATTATTTACACCAACCATTTACAATACAGTACAATACAAAAGTTCTTTGAGTTGGAATGAATAAAAAAAACGAAACTAAAAGAGAAATTTGATAAAACTGTAATCGAGAAGCTAAAGCTTTTAGGACCAATCACAAGTTTGTATTGATTGATTGTATTGGTTAGCTAGGTATGATAATGAAAATATCTGTTCGTGAATAAAGTACAGTAATGGACAAAAGCTATTAGTGATTTTAATAGTCGGTATTTATCTGTTATTTAAACAGAAAAAATGCTTGGATTGCCTATGCTGAGTGATTTCGATTTGATTTCTACGATTTCTTTGATTTCAACGATTATGTGTGTTAAATATAACATAGGTGACCATTCGAGTATTTGAAAATATAAAAGAACATTTTAATGACCTCTCTGACGTTTGATTGGCATGAGTTTATGTTATTTCATGTTATGTAAATAAAAGAAAACAGTTTGTCCTGCAATCTGCTCCTTTGTCAATATCTACACATTTCCAATTTTGATATACAATGTAATTTGATCCTCGTATTACTGTGTGTATTTAAATAATACACACTTATTTCATGTTGCTAACATTATCCAATACTTTTAAAAGTTAAAGAACTATTTTAAATTTCAAATAGATATTTACTGTTTTTACATACAACTAAAATAAACCAATAAATTGAGACCCCAGTAGAAGAAGGAAGCCCTTTTGCGGCAAATACTTTCATATGATCGGTATAAGGAAATTGAATGGAGGAAATTAGTTTTTGTTTGTAATGAATACCATTTTGCTACCTACCAAATAACCTCAACGAAAATCATAATATCTATTAGGTCCTCCATGGAATAAACTGAGAATTTGTGTGACAAATTCAGTTTCATGGTACGGTCACCTGCAATAATATGTATACACTTTGGAACCTTGTCACAATAATAAATGACAAGTGAACATTATGACATGAAACGGTAAAATTCGACAAGTATAATGTGAAAAAGTTCTAAAACGTATACATAATATTATTGCAGGTGACTGTACATATTTATTGAACTGCAATACTAATATCATAGTTAGTATACTTAGTTAAACTACTAACCGTCTTCTAAGTTTCGAAGCAATTAATCAAAATACCGATACGAATATTGTGTTGAACGTCGATATATATCGACTTCTAACAATATTTATTATGAAGTTGAACTTTAAATGATCGGCTTGAACTATGTTATGAGAGTTAAAGCATTAGATTTTATACAAGGAAGTTCACGGGCTCTGAATGTTATCTGATATTTAGCGTTATGGACTCTTTTCTATGTCGCAACATTAAGTTCTGGAATTCTTCACCAGTATACGTCCTTTCTTCTTCGTACAGGGTCCTTTAAACAGGGCGTAAAAAACAACTGTTGAGGCTATCAGGGTAGGGATCGCCGTCAGAGCCGTCACTATAGCAGAAGGAGGCCGTGATATCTTTCCTCGAGAAGGTAAGGACGCGCCGTAGTCTCACATTTGACAGGACCTTCGATGGTCTTGGACCAGCCGAGGAGTGACGAATTTGGGCAGCTGATGGCCCGAGACGGACATGCGTATTTAATCGGTTCGCATCCGACATAACCGCCCCCGCTAACTGTCAGCGCCCGTAAATAAAGAATCACCAGTAGCCATCATATTTTGGGTTTCACGAAAACATGATGGCCTACAATCAGACAAAGTGCTAACTTACTAAATATAAATATAAAAAAGTTAAAAGCTCATTTATTTCACAGTTGTATTGGGCGCACTTCTTAATTGTGTTTTCTATACTTCTATTATCCTTTGATTAACATCTGTTATAATATGGAATCATAATTTGCTGCTATTTAAGTCTAATAGCACTCGTTAAATTTATTTCAACGTACAGAAATTAATATAAAAAAGTACTGAGATCATAATTCGATGTCTGTTCTTGAAGACACTGAGTCATCTTACTCGATACAACTTGTTATATTATGCGGCGAGATGGAACCCGGTGGTATCCACACATAAAAGTTACAAATGAAATAGATACATCAAAAACTAGTTATAAACAATTTTTGTACTCTGTACTGGTGTGGAAATAATGTAAATGTTGGGATATGCCCCAAGGAAATATATAATATAATGATATCCGGCATAACGTGCGATGTATAGATATGCTTCACATACTAGTTTCTAACAAGCGCGTTATGTTCAGGCGTGACATTAATATTTGATATGTACGTGCCAGTCCCAAAACGCGTCATCTCAGACGTTGTATAATAACGTATGGGTGATAATATGTCTGTAAGATGAGAAATCACAATTTTTGAAGTTATCCCGTCGAAAAAATTGTGTAAAATTAAATAGGGTTGTACAAATATAGATCGATCTGTGGTCCCTGCAACAATCTCTTAGAAGTAATATTAATTAAATGTTACTTTTATTCTATGGTTTGATTAGGACTCGGACCGTTGTCACTTGTTTACTGTGTCTTGTAAGGCAGCCAGCCAGCCAGAAGGTGTCACCCTTCGACTCAGTACAAAGGCGGGCGTTGAGGATCGTCGACAATCCCTTACTCTCAGGCGGCGTGGAACCTCTATACCCCAGAACAATGTGTGTGTGTTTTATC
Source organism: Pelosia muscerda (assembly GCA_963691645.1). Lineage (NCBI taxonomy): Eukaryota > Metazoa > Arthropoda > Insecta > Lepidoptera > Erebidae > Pelosia > Pelosia muscerda. The sequence continues at coordinate 17,298,186 of OY829100.1, forward strand.
GCCCGTATAATGGTTTGTGTTTAGAATAACTGTTTGACATGATGCCCACGGCTACTTTCTATCGTCACATCGCTCATCATAGGCGTTCATCTTCACACATTACGACCCAAACCGGTGCGCACTTTGCGGTATGAAAGGAGTTTCATAATGCGCACACTCAAGCTGTGGAACGAACTCCCCGATGACCGCTTTCCACCAGGTGGAGAAATGACTCACTTAGTGATGTGATAACAGACATCTGCCAGTTGATCTGTAAGTTACTGTTGAATTTATAATTTAGTACAGTTAGTTTATACCTATCAGCAGATACATAATGTATGTATATTAATACTAAAACGGACACTCTTATACTGTATTCATATCTGTAATAAATCTATGATTAACATTTTTTTGGGTACTAGATACAGGACATTTAGACCTATGATGAAAAGATAACCTCACATTTTGTTTATTTATTTAGGACCTGTCAATTTGAATTCACCTCGCCTGATGGTAGGCTGAAGGCAAAGTCTCAGGAAAGAGGGTTGCCATTCCAAACATGTACAGTGTTACAATGGTGGCGCTCACCATGACGGCCTCATCAAATGCTTTTTCTCGTCCCGTTTAAAGGACCCTGGATAGTAGGAAGGAAAAAGGAATTCCAAGACTTAATGGTGCTAATATTCTGCACCGTATGCGGGTGACATTTAAGCCCTGCTTGTGTTGTCACATACTCCTACTGAATACCTTTCCTATCGGAGTAGGCTGTAAGATGACAGTCTATCTCTTAAAATTAAAATAAGTTAAGAAAAAGAGAGTGTAACCCGATGTTGAATCCTGATTCTTATCCTACCATTTTAATTCAAATAATAAATCTTTATCCACCTTACTTGTGAGAAGCTTCATCGTCAAGGTAATTAATGAACTAGATACACCATCTTGAACAAGCTCTACTCATATTATTTACCCAATCGTTATTAGGAACATTTATAAGACTTTCAGAAGCTCCGGTAATAATCTGTCACCAATCTCTCGAGACTGTCTGCAAAAATACAAACCATTATTCGGGCCGATCTCAAACTAGTAGCATATATTACTTGGAGAAAATGTTGGGCAAAGTATAAAGAAAAGTTATGTTAAAGCGAGGTAATAAAACGATTTGGAATGAATGAAGTTAAGGTAAGACACGAGGAGGAGGTAGGATACGACGGTATATCCGTCCCAATCGAGCAGTCCGACTGGGCGAAGTACCTCCGCCCTACAGAATATCGCCGTTTAAGAACCTTGTGTTGTGTTTTCGGTGGTGAGTAAGGTAGCCAGAGCTCACTAGAGAGGTTTTGTGTTGTCAGTGGTAAAACCAAAGGCTTATCTTACATCTTTGGCGCTGAGGACACAGAATGTCTCTGTTCTTACAGGGGTTGCGGCACGAGTGTTATTCCTATGGTGTTACACTCGCCCATAGGCCACGGTAACCGCTTACCATCAGGTGGGCCGCGTGCTTGTCTGTGACCTAAGTTGTATAAAAAAAGGTAAGAGGAAACTGTTTCTAGTTACAGAATTAAATAAAGATTAAAAAACCCCAGATACAAAAATATCGCGTAGATGTAGAAAATAAATAATTCAACCGCTATCCTGTTGGGAATCTTGGATCGTTTCGAAAACATACCGGAGTCCTATACCAGTTAAAGGTCCCCCGATACGACAACGATTTTCTAACTTTTCATTTAATTTTTATGTTGTACTTTTTAAAATTGATCTTCCTATACGGGTGATTGTTACTCTAGTCATCATTTCAGCCACAAGACGTCCACTGCTGAACATAGGCCTCCCCCATCGACCTCCAATCCGACCGGTTGGAGGCAGTCTGCATCCAATGGGTACCCGCGACTTTGACTATGTCGTCCGTCCATCTCGCAGGTGGCCGTCCCACGCTTCGTGTACCGGTACGCGGTCTCCATTCAAGAACCTTTTGGCTCCAACGGCCATCTGTTCTTCTTGCTACGTGCCCCGCCCACTGCCACTTCAGCTTGCTAACCCTGTAGGCTATGGCAACCACTTTCGTTCGTTTGCGGATCTCCTCATTTCTGATTCGATCTAGCAGAGAAATTCCGAGCATAGCCCTTTCCATAGCTCGCTGTGCGACCTTGAGCTTTCTTATGAGGCCCATAGTGAGGGTCCACGTCTCGGCGCCATAGGTCATCACTGGCAACACGCACTGATTAAAGACTTTTGTCTTTAAGCACTGAGGTATTTTGGACGAGAAGACGCTGTGTAACTTCCCGAACGCTACCCAGCCGAGTTGGATTCGACGATTGACCTCCGCCTCGAAGTTTGATCCGTCTAATCGGACCATCTGTCCAAGGTAGACGTACTTGTCTACAACTTCGAGGGTCGAGTTACTCTAGTAGATCATTTTTATCTTTTTCAGGTAACCTACCCACATTTGACCTGTGATTATCCTTTTAATCTAAAATGAAATGTATTAATTGTTTGATCTTTTTAACGACTGTTCAATTCGGCTAAGTCTTCTGCAAAAACGATCTGATTGATTGAACTTAGAAATATGCCTTTGTGTTCAATAATTCGAGAAATCTATTAAAGATCCTATTGTCACAAAACCAATTAATTTTGGCCGTCCTTTGGGAGTCTTAGATTAATATCGTTTATCATTTAAGCTTATAGGATTTGTAACCGTAATAAATGATCTTCAGGTAAAGCTTCTAACTCGACCGGACCATGGCACTTTCTGAAGTGTCACACATTAAAATGACTATTTTTACTGAATAAATCGTGATGATATCAATAAATTTAAAAATTTAGTTAAAAAAAAGTTACACCAAAAAGTTTATTATAAACTTCGGGATTATTTGAATGATAAACAAGCCTGGAAATTCTGCTATTCATTCAAATTACTATTTAAGAAAATTTCTGTATCTAGTCTAAGTAAATGTTTGTAAATAGACAAAAAAAGTAGAGCCCGCTGCGTTTCTTACCAGAGACTTCTCAGGCCAGCGCTGCACTACAAAGCGGTGGTCCATTTACTCACTACATTATAAAATATTGTTGATATTGTAGTAGTCTGAAGTTTTTGCTACTCTTCAGCAGTTATGTTCGCGGAGTGACTAAGAATGGTAGTTGAGACTTTGTAGTTCGAAGTGCAGATTATCTCAAAGTACCTACCTGAACTATGGTGATTTGTTGGTGTTGCTATTTACACAGAATGAGCTCACTATGCCGTTAAGTTTCACTGTTATGTAAAAATTTCTTAGGTGTAAGTTAGTGAATAAATGGCTTCCAGGCAGGAAGGTACACTGCATTCAACTTTCCTATTAAAATTTGGGTGATGTTTAATTTCAAAAGCCACGCGGATCATTCTAGAAATTCATAAAAAGTGATTTAATTTCAATGTTCTTGACCACTTTCTATTGTTTGTTTCATTTATTTCTTTCAAAGCATTATTAATTTCAAAACATTTTGTTTCAAGATTTTGATTAAAAAGTTGTATAAGAGCTTGCTTTATTAAAATATCTTTTCGATTTGATTTCTTACTCTCTTGTATTAAAAACTTGTGTTAAATCAACGAGCATTGTTTTCTGGTATTAAAAATTAAGTGTATCTGTGGTTTAGCATGTTCAGCAAACAAAATTGGACCCTGGGCATCCATGACGAATGTCAAACTAATCCAAGTTGAACATTACACTCAAAGCACTATGGTGCAAGTAACTAGAATTAAATTTGTGATGATCATGGTTATAATTTATCATCTAATCTCTTTTCCTTTTTTATTGTGTGCAAAATCCCCACGAATACCACCTCCACCAAAGTCGGTGAAGGTGATTATGTCGGACTCGAACCGACTAAAAGGCATGCCGTCTATGGATCCTTGATTGCTAGAAGTGAGATAATACAAGACATAACTTTTGCACCCCGGCAGACCCGGGGACACCTCTTTGAGATGACCCCCTTCTTCTAATGTGGGAACCATGGTATCTAGTCCCCGGATATGGGGAGACGCACTTATCGCCGCAGCTGCGGCTGCTTCTGCTAGGGTAACAGGCGGTCCCACCCGTCACCCCCAGACCCGCGCTCATCATCTTATTGCCTAAGTTTTCGCCATCTATATTTTTCGGTCCTACGTGGTGAACCTATTACCGTCCAGCGGGCACCTTGTCTTAGATGGTATATCGTGCGTATATATGTAACAGCTTGATATAATATCGATTTTAAACCAATATCTCAAATAGATAGATTCCGGGGAGATGGGCCTCGTCAGCATTGGGCTGCAATCCGTCTAAGAGAAGGAAAACTCTGAAATCAAACCCGGGGAGATGGGCCTCGTCAGCATTGGTCTGCAATCATCTAGAAGAAGGTCACTTCGAAATAAAACCAAATCGCAGGGAGCATACCCGAAAGAAAACCCCGATCCAAGGTGTTAGCCGACCCGTGCTGAGGATTCGTGACCAGAGGGCAAGCTGGTGTAACGGAGGGTGTCTGTGTTGGCGGTCACAGGACACACTCGAGATTCCGCCTTACCCCCGTAAAGGGCTCTGCGAGGGTGGACCATATTTTCCCTATGACTCGTGGGAACGCAATGGAGATTGGAAAAATAAATCATCCGCATGGCGGCGACGCGGTACGCCACCCGTCACGTCTCGTTTTCCGTGGGGGCGAAAAGTGGCTTATGGAGAGCCGTTTTGCTACATTGAATGTTGGAGGAGGGATGGAAGAAAAAGTGAATGATGTTTGTCAGATGATGAATGATAAAAGGATTGATGTTCTTTGTGTGAATGAGACGAAGCGGAAAGGATGTGACACCACCAAGCACGGACCCTACACGGCGTACTGGTCGGGAGTACCCAGTACCGACAGAGCTTGCCAGGGAGTTGGTGTCATCCTGTCTGCCAGAATGGCTGAGTGTATGAATGAATTCGAATGTGTGAATGCTAGACTGATGTGGATGAGATTGAAAGTGGGACTCACTCGTATCTTTGTTGTAGGGGTTTATGCTCCTGTAGACTTGGGTGCGAGTACGTCCCAGAAAGTACAAGAAGAGAGAGAGGAGTTTTGGGAGAGTGTAAGAGATGTATTGAGAAAATGTAAGCATAATGAAAGAATAATAATGTTAGGTGATTTTAATGGATGGGTGGGATTGAAACGTGATGGTTTTGAAAGAGTTCTTGGCAAGTACGGAGATGAAAGAGTGAATGAAAATGGTAAAAGTTTGCTTGAAGTATGTTTGGAATGGAACCTTTGTGTGTCAAACACTATGTTTGAACACAAAAAGATCCATATGTATACGAGAGAGGCGACGAATGTCAGGAAAAGCATGATTGATTTTGTAATAGTGGATGAAAGATTGAGGAAACATATTCTAGACACTAGGGCTTATCGCGGTGTGGGTATCCATACAGATCACTTTTTGGTTATGTGCCGTATAAGTGATCTCTTTAAGGGATGGAGACACAGAATACGTGAGCCTGTAAGTGTTCTAGAAAGAATAAAAGTATAAAATTTGCAAGAAGATAAAGTGAGAGATGAGTATAAAAGCAAATTGACTGAAAGGTTTCGTAACTGTGATAATATTTGTGAGATTGAGGAGTTATGGAAGGTATTCAAAGATGAGATTGTAAGTGTGGCTTCCCAAGTATGTGGCGTAAGTAAAAGAAGTACAGTGCAAAAGGTGAAGCATGCTTGGTGGGATAAAGAAGTGCAAAAGTTGGTATATGAGAAGAAGAAAGCATGGCTAGACTGGCTTTCAGTCAGAGCAAATGAGAGAATGCAAAAAGCTACAAATGAGGATGTGGATGAAGCGAAAGATAAATATAGAAGACTGAAAAAGCGAGTAAAAGGAATGATCGACAGAAAGAAAAAAGAATACAAAGACGTTTTGGATGAAAGGTTATCTGAGGATTTCCAGGCGAACATTAAGTTATTTTGGAAATCCATTCGTTCAGCCAGAGGAAAAACGCGGAGCTCTGAGCTGAACTCTATCAGAGACCAGAATGGAAGAATTATAAAAGGTGAAGAATGTGTATTAAAAAGATGGCAGGGCTATTTTGAAAGTTTGTTTGAAAGAGAGGACGAGGTACAGTCACTATCGTCAGTAATGGATGACCATGTTGACACTGATGAAAGTGGCATTAGTATGATTGAGGTTGTGAATGCTTTAAGAAGTATGAAAGCTGGAAAATCAGCGGGATATGATAAGGTGACAGTCGAGATGCTGAAGGCTGGACAAGGCCTCGTAGCGAGCCAGTTATGCCGCCTTTTCAACATGTGTTGGGTTAGCGGCCGCGTACCAAGTGATTGGTGTAAGGCCGTTATAGTTCCACTATACAAAGGAAAAGGCTCGCATCAGGACTGTAAAAACTACAGGGGCATTAGCCTACTCAGCATTGTCGGCAAACTGTATGCGAAAGTGTTGATTGAGAGAGTTATGAAAGAAACCGATGAGAAAATATGGGATGCACAAGCGGGTTTTAGAAAGGGAATGGGATGTACGGATCAGGTCTTTTCCTTGCGAAGCATAGCCGAGAAATTTTTGGCCAAGAGTCAAAAGGTCTATTGCGCTTTCGTGGATTTGGAAAAGGCCTATGACAAAGTGATGAGGAATGAACTTTGGTCGGTACTGTCTACGTATGGGGTGGGCAGCAACCTTATTCGAGCTCTGAAGTCTCTCTATGACGACTCCAGTGCTTGCGTAAGGATACATGGGTCATACACTGAATGGTTTAGCATCCAAAAGGGTGTAAGACAGGGATGTGTAGCGTCACCATGGCTGTTTAACTTGTTCATGGACAGTTGTTTGCAAGATTTGAAAGATAAAGAATGTGGTTTAAGAATGAATGAGTTACTCGTCAAATGTCTTCTCTATGCTGATGATCAGGTTTTGCTTGCGTCATCTGCAGATGAGTTGCAGGAGATGGTAACAACTATGCATGTAGCTTTTGAGAGGAAAGGAATGAAAATGAATGTTAGTAAGACAAAAGTTATGGTATTTGAAAGAGATGAATGCGTGACAGAGTGTGGGATTTATATAGATGGAGAAAGAGTGGAACAAGTGAATGAGTTCATATATTTGGGAACATTGTTTACGAGAGATGGAAAGCATGAAAAAGATGTTGAAAGGAGAGTTACAGCTGGAAATAGAGTGAATGGGGCACTACACAAATTTATGAGTAGCCGGAATTTGTCCGAAAAGGCACGACTGGCTGTACATGGAGGAGTATTAGTGCCGACTCTTATGTATGGTAGCGAAAGTTGGGTGTGGCAGAAAAAGCATCAGAGTAGAGTGAATGCAGTGGAAATGCGCGCGTTGCGAAGTATGTGCGGAGTGACTTTGAGAGATAGAGTCAGAAGTAGCGTGATAAGAGAGCGATGTGGAGTGATAGAAGATGTAGTGATGAAAATTGAGAAAGGTATGTTAAGATGGTTCGGTCATATTGAGAGAATGAATGAAAGAAGACTAACGAAACAGATATATGAGGCTAGTGTGGATGGCACCGTCGGAAGGGGAAGACCTAGGCGCACATACCTGGACCAAATCGGGGAAATGTTAGAAAAGGGGCAGGTCAGGAGTACCCTAAACCGACGAGCATGCATGAAAAAGGTAATGAGAGTGAATGAAGCGAAAGGAGTATGTCGGGATCGTAGCAAATGGAGATCCGTGATCTCTGCCTACCCCTACGGGAAACAGGCGTGATTTTATGTATGTATGTATGTATGTATCTCAAATAGATATTGGAGCACAATAGAGGACTAATGATTTGACGGGACCTTTGGAGAGTAGGTGATGAATTTTATTCTCACGAAAGAATTTTACTTCGGTATGCTTCGTAAGATCAGTTGTAAGAATAATTGAACTTTTAGCCTTTTTATTTCTATACCTGTTGTATTTTTTTTTCAAATCAAATCAAATAATGATGTGTGTTGTTGAAAAAGAATCTTAATAATATATTGATAATCGAAATAGATTAGAACAAAATTTTTATGCATTAATAGGTATGTCTCCAATATCAGTCCTTAAGAGGTAAAGGAAAATCTAGCCCACCTCTACGCGTGCGGAGCTACGGGCATTAGGCCAGGCTAGATTTCAGCTATCCTATGACACAATAGACACAAAAAATTGGTATGAAACCCAATTTAGCCCAATAACTAAAGGAATATTCACAAAGATCGCGTGCGTTGGGCGAAATTGATAAACACAAATAGTTGCCTACAAATTGACCCTTGGCAACAATGCCCTTAATTAAATTGCTTTATTGCTACTCGGAATGTTATTAATAAGCTATTATTTTATATTTACCCGTGGCTAGTATCAAGACCTTGTTGTAGTAATCAACTAATTTATTACGTGATGTGAATAAGGAATCGGGAATTAACGTAATCATGGTGTGGATCCCTCCATCCATATTCGTAACTGATATCTCGTAACCAGTTACAAGTAAAGAATTACTCTTCGCGGTTTAGTAACTAGTTGTGAGAGAAGAATTATTATTCTACTGTGGTAAGTAAACTTACTTAATCAGTTACAAGAAAAGATTTTTCTACCGCTGTTTAATAACTAGTTGCAAAAAAAGAATTAAAGCCTAAAGATACATACATGTCTTTGAATTGTCTGATATGGTTACATTGACTGACTGGATCAGTTTTCAAAACCTGGGTATTAATAGTTTTTTTTTCTGAAATGACTATAAAATCAGTGTGTATTATGAAAAGCGTTCCAAATTTACGATCTGCAGGCGTAAATAAAAACACCAGATGTTTTTTTTAATTAAAACGCACGTTTTATAGCCCATTTTTAATAAAAGAACACGATTTTGGCTAGTGGCCTATCAAAATATGGAAGAAAATATGAAAATTTATGAACTTAAACTTATATATCCCAGGAAAGGTAAGAAGAGTTCACCTTATAACCTTACCGTATGCCACCATGTTTCGCTCATAGCTTAATGACATGCGGTTTAGGAATCAGTTTTGTAGACATTAACCTGAGTAATTCTGAATAGACATTAATCAAACGAGTCCTTCATTGTGTCCTTCAAGTTCGTTGTAACCTGATTCCTGTCAATTTCTCAATCACATGGTACATAGGAAACTCGATTGTGAATTTTAGCCACTGAAATTATTTCTATTCCCTCTGACCCCTCAGCTAAGCCCAATGGCTTGAATTAGGAGTGGGTTCACATCGGTAGCGTAATGGCCGTGATACGAACGCGAGACCTCTCGATCTTAAGGCTGACTGCTTAACCACCAAGCTACCAACGTGTTCTATATTTTCCTCATCCTATTTTTTTTATTTTTTCCCACGGCACCTGCTGTCTGCTATCGCGTTTTAAAACTAACAACGCGTAAGTGACACCTACAGACACCAGTGTTAGAAACCATTGATTTAGAAAATAATAGAAGCAATAAAAGAAAAAAGTCAGTTACGTAAGAACAAGTAAAAGTTTAACTGGAAGCCCAAGACACCTAGCGTTAATGGCAATCAGCGGGATTAAGAACAATTCCACTGATTGCACTAAATCCTGATAAGAACAATTTCGTTTAGTTGGAAGTGGTGAACCGTGATGTGTGACTCTTGTCACCGGAACATTCTACTGAAAATAAAATCGTGATGTCATAAAGAAAAACCCAGTCAAGTTCGAGTTGATCTCGTACACATAGAGTTCCGTACCATTATTGATTAATTTGCTTATTGTTATAGCGGAAATCGAAATACATGACCTGTGAAAATTTCATCAGTCTAGTTAACACGGTTCACGAGCTACTTTCTAGTAACAGACAGATAGACAGACGGACAGTAGAGTTCCGGTTACATTGTTTAGGAGAGAAACCTTAAAAAATCTGTTTAAGGTTTTTTTTATTGTACACCAATGTGATAGCACCAGAGTGTGAAACTACAGTTTATGAAGTACAATTGGCGGGATTATCGCTCTGTGGCAGTCTCTTACAGAGGAGAAATTTTTCGGGGCAGCTTAGTGTAGCTACGTAGATATTGAAAATTGTAAATTCTCGTTAATTTCAACTTAAGATACCAGATAGAAACCAAAATAATTGATTAATTTATTATGTACTTGTTGACCCGCACAACTTTGTCTGCGATACTCCGTTTTTGTAACATTTTTTTCTGCTCCGCACCAGATGGCGGGAGCATGATATTATATACCTTCATCTTCAATCACTCTATCTATTAAGAAAACTGCATCAAAATCCGTTGCATAGTTTTAAAGATTTAAGCATACATAGGGACAGAGAAAGCGACTTTGTTTTATACTAAGTATGTATGACGTAAATAAATTATTTTAACATTAATATTGGTCAGTTACTAATCTTATACCAAATAACCATTGAGCTCAGCTATTAATACAGATAGTTCGAAAAGGATTAGAGAACTTCAATTTGCGATAAAGAGCCTTCCAAAATGTAGCATATTAATTGAATTATGACGAGATTAATTCAGTGAATTCCCTTTCGCCTTGCTTAGTTTGATAACCCCTGGTAGGGTCTCGTTGAAATAATATATACTTTGTAATCAATCAAATGGTTCATGATAATCGTGAGAGATCCGAATTTGGATTCATATTTGGACTTTGTGATGCAAAGATAGTAGTTCAATTCAAATGCTAATAACTACGTAAATATTAATAGACCTATGTAACATATTCTTTGTAGATTTTTTTGTTAGTACATATTTTTTCAGTGCCTATAGAAGTTTTTTTCGTAGTTTTTTACATGCTTTATGAATCATAAGTTCAAGTATAACTGCACAAACCCGGGCTTGTGCAAATATACTTAATGAAATCTGAACAAATATCTTCCAATACAACGTGCATTAGATTATATTTGTACAAGTCTTTTGCACAAGCATATTGTTACGTGTGTGGCTACCATTATAGTACCTAAGTGAATGACTTTTATGGGAGCGACTGACGTCTGACCACCCAACACTAGAGTCTCGTTCGTCAAACAGTAGGTGTGTCGTGCCGGCTTGCTGATAAGGATGGCTTGGATTCCAAAGACCATCGTGTGACTCCAAAACATCCAAATATAAGTATAACTAGAATTAATACTATTTTAATGCTAGAATGTGCAAGAGCAAAACAAGTTACAAAGCTTCCAGGAATAGCATCACTATTTAAACCACAACAGATTCGTAGGGGAAACCGATGTCGCCAAACTTACTCAATAACTGCTTATGATAGATTGCATTACTAGTAAACAAAAAGTATTTATGGCGTGGCATACATTGAATCATTCTTTTTTCGAAATAGTACAGACATTTATAATTCGTGTATTCTTAGAAAGTTATTTCAAACTTGCATTTTTTACAAAAAGGTTTATAGTGCTCGATATGTGCACGTTTGCGTAAATACGCCAAACCCTCACCTACTTGACACTTCCACTTATTTTTGGTTTTCCGAAGTTCAAACTATAAAACGGCCTAAATTCTAAACTTTTAAACGGCCTCGAGGCAACGAGCTCCCAACGGAATTCGGCCTGTGTTCTATATTTGTATTTACACAAGACTCGACGAGTGCATAATATAAGAGCTGGAGAACGAAAAAGGTTGTGTAAGTGTGAGTATACATTCAACTCTTATTTATTACTTGAATAAGTAACATAACATAAACTCACGCCTATATCCCCGAAGAGGTAGGCAGAGGTGCTAGCACCCACATTTCGCCAGTTTATGTTAGTATAGGTCCCAATGTAATAGGTGGCGAGCATATTGCCATTAACCGGGCCCTTATAAACTTGCGATAAATACACACATAACTTCGAAAAGCATCGAAAAGTCATTGGCGTGTGCCATGGTAAAACCTGAGATCGAAACCAAGACCTCGTCTCAGCAGTCCATTACACTTACCATTAGGAAACTGAACAATATTCCATTTTGTTCAGTTTCAAAATTATAAATTACACATCGCTTCGATGATTCGAGAATCCTCATTTGACGATGAATCACCTGACTATTAGGAACAATTTGTTATTATAGACTAACTTGGACAAAAGGTAAGTACCAATTTATTCACTTAATACGACTGCTATGAATATTAGTAAACATAGATTACTATGACGCAAATGTATTAAGTTTATTAGTTCAACAGCTTTCAAGCAGATGTATTTACTTTGCACTTCGAGAATATGCATCTCATAGTTAGTATGAAGTTCCAACATGCAGAAGTTTAAAACTCATATATCTTGATTATGAGAATACCTTAGAGATTTTATGTGATAATATTTATGTTTTTACTGTGAATAATCATTTTTATATTGTGTTTTTTTAATGAAAATAGAGTCTGTAACAGCATTCGACTATTAGTATTTTTTTCTCATTTTCAGACTCAGCCTTAAATGCATGTCTACAGGCACTAATAGTATCCGAAATTTGAACCCTCACTAGAAGTGAGTTATTTAGGTGAGACCGAATGCAATGGTTGCCAAAATGTGGGTATTAATTCACTTCTGCTTAAACCAGAGGGAAATTAATAGGCGTGAGCATGTGTATGCATGTTTTTTTCTGTGGAATAAAAATACATAATTGTGAAAATATTTTCACACCATTAAGTGACTCACACCTGTATAGTAATTTATCTTCCACAGCTATATTCCGCTTGATGGCAATAGGCTCTTCAAATTTTGGAATTATAAAGACGAAATATATGATATTTGTTCTGCACAAAGGCCGGATATTCCGACCGAATTAGGTCACCGGACGATGGTTGGAAGACTATGTTTTATTTATACCTCCCTCTTGCTCATCAACATATAGTTTACTTAAAATACAAATACTAATAATAAAAATCGCTGCAGGAACTTTATTTATAATTGCAAATTACTCATGGTTTGTGTATGTTTAAAGAATCTTAATGGTACCTAATAAAGTTTCTATTAATATAGCTACAGCTTATGAGCAATAGCAGTTGCTTATCCAAAGAGACCATCTGTCTATAAGCTGTAGTATTTATTAGGTACTTTGCATGGAATAATTTTAATTTATCTTAGTAATATTTTAGTATAACTGAAGTTATCTCTGGCTTTCAAAGTGAAAATGAATATTCAGAATCGATTTGACATAAAAATTGACACGTTAAATTCTTGCATGAAGTTTAATGAATAAAATTAAGTATTTACTTGTATGTATTTGAAGCGAAAATGTTATAAATAGACAATTAATATCCTACTGACAATTCTATTTATAGTTAATTGATCAAATGCATATTAAATTGTATAAATTAATTAATTATTGAATGTTACATGACCTACACATCTCTTGTTGATTTGGAAGATAATTTGATGATAGGTACGTACAATTTTTCTTCTCTCCAAACATTGTGCTATGCCGTACAGGGCCCATAATCGTAGTTAAAATTATAACTCTAATACCTGTATTTTATTACATTATTGAACGTAATATAATATGTACTGAGTACTTAGTAAGTCATCAGCATCTCAATGAGTATTCCTCCTGAAGTTTCTCTACTGTGCACTATCTATAGCATTCTAAACAGTGAGACTATTTGCCCACATACATAAGTAAAATGGAACTATTCATAAACGAACTACTTACCGTATTTGGGAACTTTGAATCATAATAGACTAAAATATGTAACTATATTTACACTGGTGCCTACATATTGTAGTAAAATACACGTGAAGGGAGTACCTACAAACCGTAACACACGAGTCAATAGAGCGGTACAAATTCACCTTTTGAAGCGGACCCGGGCCATGAAAAGGCGACCGACTATTTTATTTTTATTCGCATACAAGCCACACTATACACCGTGATCTAGCTAGAAAGGTTAAATTTCAACAATTTTTTAGGTTACATAGCAATTTTTTTTTATATCACTTAGGCAGACGGCCCATTTGATGGAAAGCGGTCACCGTGGCGTCAAATTTTTTAATGGATGATGGCATATGGTGATAAATAGATATTACTTATATTTTATTTTCTTTGTTTTATAAGATGGTTTCTTTTGCAGCAGATTTTTTTTATACCACTTAGGTTTTTACTTCATACATATTTTTTACTTCGCTTCCATTTTTTTACTTCAACTACATGTGAACCTATTTTCCCCCTAGATAGAGTGAATTAACATCAACCATTGTATTTGTTCTCACGTAAATTGAATGTGTGCCGAGTGCTTATCTGCCACCTAAGTGGTATAAAAAAGATTTTATTTCAAAGAGGTACTGTTATGAAACTGGTAACTAGGTAGTGTATGGTTAGCAAAAATCAAGTGTTAACGCGATCATATGGTAAATTTAGTAGTTTACCTTATGATTAGCTTGACATTTCGTTCAGATTACACTAGAGATGACAGCAAGCTGACCGATTCAGAATCGATATCATCGCGTGAGTACCAACCTGTTTCTTAAGCTGGTCACCGATATTGAAAATCAAAACAAACTGTACGTTACGTGTTACGACATATCAATAAAAACATCTGTGTCTGCATAACCGTACTAATAATATTTTCTAACAGTTTCTAACTTTAGTTATGTGCAATAAAAATATTGATGTTACTTCTCGAAAATAAACCATTTGTATAAATTTGTTATGAGGTTTAAATGTTGAAATAGTAGCAGCGTATAGCAGAAATGTATTAGTTACGAACTTTAAATAGCAGTTCGTAACTGTTTTACTTTGGCACAATGATTTGCAATAAAAGTTGAACCTATAACTGTTATTAAATAACAACTTTATACAAATATAAACTGGATACAAACCCTAGGCTATTAGTGTTATGTACCTGTTAACGGTATAGCAGTGTCATTTAGCATGTAAGATTATTGCATTAAGATTCCATTGCTTTTGTTATATCAAATAGAGTCGGTCATATCTAATTGTGGCATTTTTTTTCGCAATAGAGATAAACGTAGTACCTAATCTGAAAGATTGTCAATTTAAAATAATTTTCTTTTCTTATCTTTATATATAAAAATGAATCGTGAAATATGTTGGTAAGCACATAACTCGAAGACGGCTGGACCAATTCGAGTAATCCTTTTTTTGATTTGTTCCTTAAACTCTACGGAAGGTTTTTATGGAGCAGCGGGAACGGGATCAGAAGTCCAAGCAGCGGGAACGGGATTAGAAGTCCACGGGGGCGAAGCCGCTGGCAACAGCTAGTTTTATATACAGATAAGTTTAAAAACTCTTCATGAAAACAAAACTTTATTTATAATTAGATTTTTTACTGAATCAAATAATATCTTGTTCAATGTTCCCAAGTACCTATTCAGTTTTTTATCCCGTACATGTATTATGTACAGTGGATTTAGTAGGCTGGATTTTCCCATAATAGATTCCTTTTATTAAACTAAATTCTCACGCTTCACTCAATGGAAGTCATTGAGGAAAACACGGTAACGTAGTTAAGCTCACCTTAATCTCAGTGACTATCATTGGTGAAAGATATTCCTTGTTATTAATCACTAATCATTCACTAAGTCATAAGTACTATAGAATTTATTTACTACTAATAAATATTGTAATGAAATGGGAATGGTTTTGGGACAGATAGAATTTTTAAGAGTATGGAAATCCCTGCGTATAACCCAGCCGCCCCGTTGAAACAGGGGTGGTTATGTCAGACGACTTGAAACGACTGAAATTGCAATTCATTTCAAATTATCAGTTATCAAGGGTTCGGTCTGCCCTACATGTTATATGTTATTCATTCAGTATTATTACCTAATCTGTGACAATAAAAATGTATATCATACGTATATTTTAATAAGTTTACTAATCTGCTACGTCCTCGTACGACCCCTAAAGTTTCGATCCACTGTTGCCTTTGACCCTATTTTAATTATCCTATCACAGATTTAACATCTATTTGTTCCGTATCAAAATATATTATTATTTTAAAAGTACAAACATAAAACTACGTCACGAATATTCCAACGTGTTAGTTTCATAAGAGAAAATTCTATCAATATTTCTCCAAATCACTCACCTGGCATAGCTGAATATCTCCTCATATTTAAAACAGGACCTGCAGCTCCCTCAGAGTACGAAGATCATCAGCAGACAGCAACCCGGCGACACACACACAGCACAACACACCTGTGTCTAAACAACACCAATCAATTACAAAACAAACCAAAATACTTTGACAGGGACAAATTGATTTATAAATAGGAGAAAAAAGGTAAACAAAAATCCTAAGGGAAACCAATGGTAATAGAATGAGAAACACTGGTTATAAGATTCAAACCGCAGTAATGCTTTTTAGTTCGCGCGTAAGTTATTCACGTGCGCGATTTCCTCCCACAACTGGGGAGCGGACCGTATTGTAGGCGATCGTCTGTGCTTCTGGGCGGGCGGAAAGGTGTTTGGGCGGCCGCAGCGAGCAGCGGCGGCGCGACTCGGCCGCCCTAGGCGCGCCCGATACCAGGCGAGCAGCAAACACCAAGAGCTACAATAGCACGTGCGTCGGGACGCATTGCGCATGCTCGTTCAATGTTGGGGAAAGCTCAAGGAAAGCCATAAGTGCGAGAGAGATAGCGGATAGTCTAAAAATAAGGGATGAACAGGGACAGTTATACGTCTAATTTGGGAAGCGCCAAGCAGTCTGTGAAGTTGACTGTGATTGTAGTGTGAGTTCACACCTACTGGTGTAATTTCAGTTTCATAACTTTTTGGTGAAAGTTAAATGTTTGAGGATTAGAGATTTAGTACGTGACTGATTCGAAGCGGTTTGAATCTGTCTCTTTTGATATTATGTTCGAAATTTAATTGGTATGTTGTGTAGTAAGTACTAATTAGGGTAAAATAAATTTTATCTTATTCAATTTCTTGCTTTTGTGTCTTGAATTATTTTACAAATAATAGGGGGACAGTGAACAGATTAAATATTTGATTTTTAAATGCACATTTTTTTTATTTTTAATCTATACTGAAACATGAATCACAGTGCGTAAGTAATCATTGACTACACCACTGCGGGTTCCTGTGAGCATTTAATCTATACGACTGAACACATTGGACTTCAGACGGTCTCAGATAAAATAACGTGAGACTTAGGCGGGTCTTTTAATGATTTTGAATACATTCCTAAAAAGCCACAAAATAAAAACAATTTTGTTTTTTGTGGGTATCAATGAAGATCAATTAGAACACTTTTTAAAAATTGGTCCGACATTCCTAAACTCTCGCAATAAGACTAAATATGTTCCACATGTAAGTATATGTTTGTTCAATTAATACTTCGTACTCATAATACTCTAATACTACATAATACGTTCTTATTCCGTGTATTAGTAGTATCATTTTATCGCCCCCTTTATTTACGTCGCAGATGATGGATAGGTGCAGTAAGCCCACACCCTCGATTCCCTATCAGCACTTATTGATATTTAATACCTTATCTTATCAATATATAGCAAAACATATTTACCATTATGACACCATTACCATTATGTCAGATACTTTGGCTCATAAAAACATAGTGTAGGTACAAAATAATAACAAGAACATGTTTATATGCTAAAATAGTACAACACTACTAAACGTTAAAGATTACATTGATATAAAATGACTCAAGTAAGTTACCCTGGCACCCACTGTAAGATTTAAATTGGGTTGTGAGCAACCAGGCCCCGCGAACAGGTTAACAATACTTAAATGTCATTATAGTAAATAGAACAATAGAAATAAGAAAATAATATTTCTAGATATCATGGTATTTACCTTATTTTATTTGGAGTTTTCGATATTTGGGTGCTGTTGCAAGCAGCACGATCACAGAGGAACTGCAATACTGGCGGTTGATAGTGAAAAAGTTCTAGTAGTAGGAAAATAAAATCAATCTACCCTCTTTCTATACAACCTTTGTGACTGACCATGATAGTATAAATACAAAAAAAATATAGCATAATATTAATACAGCTGATTTCCATCGACATTTTTTAATCATGTGTGAAATCCCCATGGATACCCCTTGCGGAGCCGGTTGACGAGGTTGTATCGGACTCAACCAACTAAAACGCACACCGTTTATTTATAGGTTTTTACTCTTTAGTTGCCGGTGGTGAGATGACGACGGCAACTAAAGACAGAAAAACAGTGTGCGTCTCAACATATCCCTCGCACCACGGCAGATTGAATGATTTCGATCGACTGAAATTTGTATTATCTAGCTAAAACCTTAATATATTTTACAAATATGATCTAGCTAAAACCTAGTTACTATTGATTGATGAATATTGATTCAGATATCAAAATATTTTTGTTAATTCGTTTGATTTTTAATGGCTACTTAAACATTACTTTCCTGTACAATAAAACTGATTTCAATTTAATTAAGTCTAATTGCTGATTATCAAGATCATAATTCATAATAAACAAGTACAACAAACTTTTATAACCACCGTTCAAACTTCAGTTACAGTTGGTTACAGGTGTTCAATAACTTTGTCACGCACACACACACAAAAATTGTCTACGTTACGCATCGAATCAATGTAAAGCCCCTTGTGAATGCTGATAGCCTAGTACAGTTAACCTTATTCCTGAAATTTCAAGGAAATCCGTTGCTTGTTCACTGAAATCGTTGCTGTGACGTCACTAATAATAATATTCTTATCGGTTATGGTGATTTACATGGTATTTTTTGCTTTTACGGAATATGTTCGTTGTTTATTATTAGGTATATTTATGTACCTTATAACATATATTATTTTTAATATATGTTTGATAATGTTATTAATTTTATAAAATATTCATAAATGTTGAAGTGTGAAGGTTTTGCACTACCTACGTATAATAAATAGTGGAATAAAGTAGGTACATTAATGTTTTTATTTTAGTAATTGCAATTATAAATTAATAGTTGTTTAATTATTATTCATATATAAAAATATTAATAGATTGAATAATAATAATATAGTTATTCAATTCGACAACTTATATTTGACAAAATCAATGTCCCTTTTGCAGAACCAATGAAAGAAATTTCAGTTCCGATCCATTTACTGCCTGTGAAAATCCACCCAAACAACGTAATCAATCAACCGTCAGTTTCAGCTTCAGCGATTCAGTATCTCTCCCTCCCTTCCTCTTTATCTTGACAGGTGGATGACAGTGACGGGTATACGTCCGTTACGTCACAAAAGTCACTTTTCGCCCCGCGTGTACCAGGCTACCAGAACAAGCAAGGAGTTCGAAGTTCAAAACAACAGGTGCAAAAATAGAACACGCTCCCACGTTGTACGGAAATAGACTGGGCGGCGCTTAGAATTTTAAATTTAGAAGTTCATAATAATATTTTGAACAGCGCTGCACAGATGGCATTTTTAAACGAATAAACTATAATTTTGTTCCTATGATTATTATTATTTATTTGTCATTATATAAATTATATTTTGGATGAACTACGTACATTTTCACAATGTGAAATGAAATGATCTATGTTTAAAATAAATTTATATGAATTATTATGTCTAACTATTAAAAAGGACGTTATTGAAGAAAATATAACTCTATAGAAATTTAAAACTTCCAGCATATGCCGCTAGGGGAACTCGTGGCGCTAGTGTCTCATGCATAGATTTCATTATTTTATAGTGCAGTGCATTAATATTGTTTGATCCCAATAAGTATTAGTATTGTTATATAAATTCAAGATCTCTATATATTTTGATGGATAGACGTACATTAAAATTGCTTAATAACACATTACATTTAAACAACTTTACTATAATTCTTACACAAACCGAATTGTAAATAAAAGTACCTACTAAATCATAAAGTATTTACTCTTGTATCCAATTAGATATTAAAGTTCTTCGACATTTTAAAACAATGAATGTCTTTTTCAATTCAGCGCCATCTAGTTTTAATATATGGAACTGTATACTGTAATGCCTAGTACAACAGTAAAAGTTAATATTTTTATGCCAACCATTTTAGTAGCGATTTTGACTTGTTCAAAGTGAAAATCTATCCAATAACTTAGTTAACCTAATAGTTACGATGATATTGTTTTTAACGGCAAAATATTCAGAAAGCCTCATATTTAATTCATAAACATCCCAACAGATGGCATATGATTGTGTAATGGTTTAACCTATATCTTAGCGCCTGCAAAGAAATCAAATCAAATAAATTATATGAATTACAATTGGAAAATTTATTATTTAAAAAGAAATTAATTTTTTTAATCATTAGTCATCAGATCGGGTAGTCGGGGTTTAGTTTTTTTTATATAGGGCACGTCAATTTGATTGCCACTAGCCTGATACCATAGTAGTATATAGCTGAAGGCAAAGTTTTAGGAAAGAGGGTCTCTATTACAAAGACGTTCAATGTTACAATGTGGCGTTTAGTTTGACGGACTCATTAGATGCTTTTTCACGCCCCGCTTAAAGAACCCGGGTCTGTAGGAAGTAGGTAGTTTTTGAAATTAATTTTTTGGCTGCTGTTGAACTACCTTTTTATTTATGATCCCTTCGTAGGTATGCTTCATGTGATCAACCACAACTTGGCTACCAATTTATACGTTTACTGAGGGTTCCCTAACAGAATTCTCACATAGTCCAAATCGAAAATTACGCCCGTGACCTCATGCGAAGCGGTCGCGTATGCTGCGCTGCCATTATGCATACAGTTGCGAAACAAAACAAACAAATTTATTAATTTAAAATGTGAGGCGGTAGTGAGGCAATAACAACTAACTGAATATTATATATATAGTACAGATACAGTAAAGTCTTGATAGGTAGTTGTTAAATATATGGTGTATTTTGATTATGTATTCAATGTTCTATCATTATTATTGGCTTAAGCTTATTGGCTTTTTTAAGAAGTCAGTTCAAAAAGAAGTTTGGTTATATTGACGTATCCTAAATAATTTCTTATAACTCCTATTAAAGCTAGTTTTCAATATTTTTGGTGGCAAAACAGCGCCGACAATATTGTGCACCATGGTAATGGAGGAACTGGAGTATTATCAGTTAACGGTGAAAAAGTTTTCTGGGAGTGAATACATCGACCCACCCTCATGGTAAATATCCCGATGACTCTATTAGAAATGCGAGTGACCATGTTATTTTAAATACCTACATCGTTACAGTTAGTCCAGACTAAAGAAGTGTATAGTACAAAGAACTTGATTAGCTATGATAGTTTCTGCGTACAATGGTCAGTATTGATTAGGAGCATAATGTCATCCAATCGTTAATAATATAATCATCTAGTTTATTTAATTTATTCCAAACGAAATCTCATTCAACCCACATTAGGAAGTACCACTGGCTACCTGCAACAGGTAAACCTGCGTCTGTGTAAGAAGGCGTGACATTTGTATGAATGGCCTTGCCATACATCCGCGTAGTAAAAGGGCAGAAAATCAAGACACCATAAATAAAATTGTGAGATTAATGACGAATAGCAAGCAAACAACTCAACTTTACCACGTTATATCGGGTGGACCGCGAGTTCTAAAAAGGAAAAACTAAAGTCATTTCAGACTCTAGAAGGACTTTGGTTGTTCCTTTAGAATCTAGAGAATGAGCCCCTTGCCGCGATTAGTATTTTTGTGATGCCATGTTGCAATATGAGTTTTGACTAAAAAATTCCAAACGGCCGGTAACCCTCCTTAGGCTTAGGTAGACAGTTTACTCTCCGCCCGTTGGGTGCCTTATTATGCTTTTCATTATGCACCAAACAAAAACCACAGTCGACTTTTACGTTACCCAGGGATTAAGTTGTGATATTCTATGTTGTGTTTTTGCTCCCAGAACAGCATAAAAGTTCGTGCACTACATATCGCCTCTTTGCTTCTATAATGTGTTATCTCGAAAACTGTGATTTTACAGGAGAGCGATTTTAAACTTACAAAATAAAACTGTGACAAAACTAATAACTTTTTTACTGTCGATCCTTAATTTATTATTTGATATAGTAAATAAACTATCGGAATAGTTTTTAAAACCCTGGCAATTTGAAAGTTTAACATGAAATTAGCATCAATTTAAAAAAAGGGGAACATATATCACGTTTTTCTTGCAAATAGTGAGTATTATGAGTGTTACAACCTGAGTTGTCACGTTGTTGATGATATTACGTTTCTTATGACACTGAGTTTTGCCACAAACGATCATTGTTGAAATAAAAACTTTTGGTTTCGAGAATATTTTTTTATTAGAAAGAGGGAAACTACAACCACACTTAATAATTAATTCTATAATAAAATTAAAAACCAAAAACAAATTAATACTATAAATAATCGCAACTTGTAGGCCTGATGAAAATCGCTTTTGACTTCTACATTACAGCATATTTAGGTTAATATAAAATAGCTATACTTAAAATCAATCAGTATTTGGCGATTGGCAACATTATTATTTTAATTATATTTAGTACCTATATAATACTGAAACAATAGAAGGAACTACCTTGACTATTCTATAGTTTCTAAAAAATCTAACAATAGCATTCATCTTCATCATCCTAGCGTTAGTCCCGGTCGCATCCGAAGCCTTCGCCTCGACGTCCGGGGTCTGCTTTCCGGCTTTTTCTCATCCACTTCGCACGGTCTTGCGCATCCATGGTGGTGAGTCCATTGGCACGCATGTCATCCTCTACGACGCCAAGCCTTGCTTGGGTCTACCCCCCCTACCGGGACCCGGTGGAGGTGTCATGGCCAGACTGTTACCCACGTAGCCGGGTGGTCGCCGCTGAACATGGCCGTACCAGCGAAGGCTTAGCAAATATTTAAAATGCATTTTGTCTGCAATGTCATGGACATGGAGGCTGCCCCGGATTCGAGATGCGAATCCATCAGGGCGATGTCATCAGCATACATGAACACCCACGGGGGCTGCTCATATAAGTTTCTGATGCTGTCCGACAGAGCGTGTAACACCACGCTGAGCAGATACGGGCTAAGAACAGATCCTTGGTGTACTCTGAGGGTGATGGGGAGGGGGTTTGTGTCGCCAACTGAACAGCGGTCCGGTCCAGAATTGTAGTACATTTCTCGGATAGTGTCAATATAGAACTTTGGAACCCGCAGTGCCCACCAGATCACCGCGTGACGAACACAGTCGAAATGCTTCTGCATGTCTACAAACAGACGGTGCAGTGGCGTAATCTCCGTTCTGTATTTCTCCGGGACAATTTTGAGGGCAAAAACCGGGTCCATGGTTCCGTGACCAGAGCGAAACCCATATTGACACTCCGAGAGCGCACACTCATGTCGGATCCGGGAGTCAATTATCCTCTCGTAGAGCTTCACGGTGTGTGACATTACCTTTATACCGCGGTAGCTCCCGCACTCCTGAATCGATCTCTTTCCTTTGAAGACCGAAGTAATGATACTCAGTCTCCATTGGTTCGGAATCTTACCGGTTTGGAGTATGCGGTTATAGAGGTTTGTGAGGATGCACACACCACGGGGTCCCATCGCTTTCCAAGCTTCGATGGGCAGTCCGTCCGGTCCGACAGCTTCCCGATTCTTGATGCGACGCAGAGCAGTCCGCACTTTGTCAGGCGTTATTTGTGGCACTAGTCCTTGGTTCGGAGGGAGATCCGTTGGCTGCACATCTTTATGCTGCTTGTTTAGCAGCTAATGGAAATATGAGCGCCATCTCTCCTTTACCGCAACATAATCGTATAGCAGCTTGCCATCAGGGTCTTTAATGCATATGGATATATCCTGTGCCGCTTTGACCCTGGAACGTGCCAACTTATAGATAAGTTTGCGCCCCTCAGGTGATTCCAACTTATCACAGAGAAAAGTGGTCTCGTCTGGCTCTGGCTACAGCTTTCTTAGTGGCGCGCTTTGCTTCATTGTACGCGTCGCGGTGTTAGGGAGACCTGGACCCTTCTTACTTTTTAAAGAGGGCTTGACAATAGCATTATAAGTTTTAGCAATTTCAAACAAAATAACAAAAATATTTAACTAACCAATATTGTAATGCAAATGTAACGGACTAGACTTAGTCAAAACATGAATACAAAGTAGTCCTTTGAAAATAAGTAATCAAATTAGAATAAATCTACTTTTAAGTTAAGACAAAATTACAAAATTAAAAATCAATTATGATCTTACACAGCAATCAGAGATAGTTTTGGTATTATTTGGTGAAAATATTAATAATCAGTTTTCATAGCACCCTATATTTTTATAAAATCACCCCCGCTACGCTTAATGAAGAGTCGTTTTCTAAAAATACGTTTTATTATTTTAAATATTTGCTAAGATAAGTAGTTCTTTATTAAACTAAGATACGGCAAATACACTACAAAGTATAATATTCACATAATAATAGTCACCTGCACTTGTCACTTGTCTTACATCTAGATTCCATCTGAAAAATGTAAGTACCAACGGCTATTACTTTTAGTATTTACAACGGACTATATTAGAATATTCCTAAATAAATACATTTGTTTTTGTTCAAAAACGAAACATCTATAATTATCCATCGCTTGAATTTTAATTTGTAAAAAGTTTCATCACCTACAACATTACATCTTAAGTTAACTCCAAATAAAACATTCATACTTTCGACAGCAATGTGACATGTACGGTATATAACAATTAACATTCCACACTATTTTACTGTATTAATGTGTCACATCCATATATCACATTATAAAATTTAAAATCAAAATTGAATTAAGACTTATCTTTACAATCAAAACATGATAAACACGTTATGTCACGTTTTCGTAGAAAATCAAGAGCTCCTTCCTCTGTAAGTGCGTAGTGGTTACTGTTATGTTACGTTCTCGCAAAAATCCTTGATGCAGTATGAGACAGTGCGATAATGTGATCTGACACAATGACGCTATCTCTTTCGCCCACAGATTCACTATTTACCGCGTAAAAAATACCACGTTTTTTGAGAAAATAAAATCGATCACGGCGGTTTCAATTATCAAATAATAAAAAAACGAAATTTCGGATATGTCACATTATAGAAGCAAAGAGGCGATATCCTACATAATTGACTTGGCTTCTGACATAGCAACAAAGCTCTCATTAGTCAAAAGCTAGTTGCTGTGGGCGAACTCAATCGGGAGAGATTATTGTACTTACATCATAAAAGGCATCACCAGCCCAAATTTCAAGTTTGTTGAATCAGCTATTTAAGCTCTGCGTTGATGACTCAGTCAGTTAAAATAAATTATTTTATTTGTAAAGATAACTTCAGTATTTGCCTACTTCTAAGATTTTTGGTTGTGAGTAAAATGTAAGTGTGATTTTTTAAGCGGTACTAAATTACATAATTATTTAGTTGTCTGAACAAAAAAAAATGTAGAGCTCAAAGGATAAGAAAAAACTAAGTAGGCACTTATAGACACTATTAAGATTGTACTTTTAAACGTTTAAACAACCTTGTACAACCTTCAGTAGCTACTAATTTGAACATTCATAATATTATTTATAACCAAATGTTTTTATGAGAGGTATGTGGTTCGTTAATTAAGAATACAAGTAATAAGTATGAGTATTGCGAAGGTACAGCAGTTACTTTTCTCCTTAAATTAGTAAATAAAGAAAAGGGAAAATGATTCCCTTTCATGTAAAATAAATCTGTTTTTTCATATACATTTACATTTAGAACACCAACCAAGGACGCGAACAAAAGCAACTCATCAGGAATTGACTACATTTAAGATTCATTAATTCGTGTCAGTTTTTGAACTCATCACGAAGAAAGGGTTTTAAATATAATTCGTATTTTTATACCTCTTCCTGAGAATTTTGCATTTTTCAAATTAGCTTTGTAAAATACTAAATTCACAGGAAGAGGTATAGAGGTATTCATGGTACCTTAATATGTAAAGCTAGTCCTTGATCAAAGATATTCAGTGAATAATAGCAATTTAATGGTAAATGGCCAGCCCATGATGCAATTGCAATTATTTTATTGTTGCATAATAGTGAATAATTTAAGATTTAGATCTGACACTTACGAAAACAATGAGTCACACAGAATTGGTGGGCGCGGTTCTGCAACAAAAGCGAACCTAAAGCAACATTTTACTGACTGTTTCTCTATCATCATGACATCACACTTGTGCTGCCAACCCTACAACACAAGGTTATTATTAGCTGTGGTATTTTGTTGTTTATAAGTTTTTGAGTGTAGGCATCAGATATTTCAGCGCTTTAATCATGTATATACTCGACGGAAGAGCTAGCTGTTGTTGTCAACTATATCTGTCTAACGCTCTCATCTAAATAATAATAAATAAATTATCGGTTAGTCGGTCCCGGTTGCTATACGAACATCTACGTTACGGTTAGTTGGAGTTCACAAAAGTCTGACTAACCTAACTACGGAACTTCATCGCCAATTTGGCTGTCGAGGTCCGATAGCAGTCACTTCCCGGAAAATATCGAAGTTCAGCCTCATCTTAGTTAGCCTAGAAAAGTCAACCCCAACCGAGTAGAGAATAGGCTACAAGAATTATGATGATGAACTATGTCTTTGTCGTTTTATAAGCGGGAAATATTTCCTTGCGCAAATTATGTCATACAACCGATTAAATAATAATAACCACAATTTTCTAGCGAACTAACAAAGACTTGATTAACGACCTTGAGTCGGTGGCTTTGACGCAGCGATTTCGATATCACTCAACTTAGTACCGTCAGTAAAAAAATCAATAATATATTTATAGAATTTAACTTTTACAAAGTTAAAAATAGGCACTGCGTTTCAATTTTTTACGCTTATTATGATATTATTAGAATAGCAAATATGAACACTACGCAGCACAAATTATTTTCTAATTATTGTATTCGATACTATTTTTCCAGTTTGCAGCCTCTGTGGCGTGGCGTGGCGGTAGTGAACGACTACGACTGCTACGCAGGAGGCGCGGGTTCGATCCCCGCTCAGTGCAAATATATTTGTACGCATGAATATGACTATTAGCGCTGCTCTGGTCGTGCCTCGGAGAGCACGTTTAGCCGTCGCACTATGTTTTATGAGACCCATTTTTCGGACATCCCGTTTTTATTGTAAAATCTTATAGATATTATCATTATAATGAATGATTTTTAATCCTCATGTCGCTAGCACACCTAGTTTTTGAGATATATTTTTTTGAAAATGCCGATTTTTTTACCCGGATATAAATAAAAATGAATATTACTCCTAAACTAGCCATGATACGTGAAAGTCATGTTTGGTTCATTGAGAGTACATCTCATACTGCACTTTTAGGGCCCTAAATAAAAGTCGTAGCTTTATTAGAAACAGATTTATACGTATTTTAAGGATTTTAGTTTTATTCAATTTTCTCGAAAATTCCGCCGTATTGGGAAAAGTTATCTATATTAAAATTATTATCATTATACCCCCTACACATCACGTAAATTTCACATCCCAATTCCATGGAAGTCAGAAGATAAATCAAATTTACTATTTTTGTTAGGGTTGTCACTTTTCTGACCGAATGCAATTTTACTGAATATACCTATATATTAAGGTAATTATGAATTTAATGAAGACAATTTATACAACTACACTATCATAAATATAAAATATAGAACGAAAATGTATTTTAATTTCAAAGGTTATATGATAAAACAAACAATGAAGTACGTTAAGCATGCCGCTATTGTAGCGAGAGGTGATAATCAGGTTTTCGTGGAACAGTTGTGATACCTTACTATGTAGGTATATAATTGTTAATTTTGGAAGATTTAGGAAGATAGTAAACGAGTGATATTATATATGATAATATCACTCGTTTACTCCGGAGGAGGTAGCAGCGGAAAAGTCAGAGGTGGATATTTGTATTCAATCCCACGCAGTAGAGGGTCATTCAGTGTTAGTTAAGGAGCCTCGTCTGGCAGTATGAGAGTAAAAGTTGGGTATAGCATTAGGTGGATGAAAGTAATGAAACAACGAAGATGCGATCTTTGTGCAATATAGATGGGGTAAAGTTAAGACAAAGATGATCAAAAACTATCTTTATTAATAAGTACCACATGTATTTAGCAAAAACAACATAAACCTGAAAGCATCTAAGCGTATATGACACGCTAAGTTTTTGTACCGCGTGGAGGTACTCCCAGTTTATGTCATTCTCATTACCATTGCATTTTACGTACTACATATACAAATCTCAAAAAAATACTTCTTTCATTAAATAATTTGGTATTTATATCATAGGATACTAAAAATGTTAGTTTCTGGGATATTCTCTATAACCAGTTTTTTTCTAGTCTAAAATAAAATTGTAAAACACATTTTAAAAACAAGTTTTCCTATGTTCTTGTTAATAATAAGAATAAAATTAAAATTATAATTATTTTAACCATTTAAGAAAAATGGATATTTAATTAAATATAATTATAAAGGTTTAACAATAATTAACCATATATTATTTGTCTACGTGTCACATCTTCCAACTACATCATCAGACAATTTGTATGAGCCCAAACTCGATGACGTTGTTTCGTTTCATTGCTAAGTTCCCTTGGCTACCTTCCAGCTCTATCATCAGATCAGCGCCATTTCATCATAATATTGCATTGTCACGCAATTTATACGTATATGCAAAAAGTCAACTCAATCGGTAGCCGAGAAATTAGTTAAATTGAAGTTTAAAAAAATTATGATAAACATTAAGATCATGGAACTAAATAAAAGCTTGTAATAGAAAAAGTCATAATTTCCATCGATTTTTATGTAATATGATAATAAAAAAGCAGATTACTAGCATATTTCCAATGATATTTTTTATTTTTATCAAATCCGTATAAAAGTCATTATTTGAAAATGTGTCAACCCTAATGATGAAAAATCCGGGTGAATCTTTAAAAATCTGTAGCTCCTGACTTCCATGGAATTGGGACGTGAAATTGATGTGGCACATAGAAGAAGTAAATAACTTTATTTTGGTATAGATAGTTTATCCCAAAACGATGGCACTTTTGAGAAAAATGGGAAAAACTGAAAACCTAAAAACACGTATAAATCCGGATCGGGCAGGGTTACGCTCGTCGATTGAAGTTTAAAATATGCAGTATTAGATTTCCTATCAATGCTTCTTACATCATAATTACGTATTGCACTTATTTTGACTCGAATTAATTTTTTTCTAAATTTCGAGTCACGATAATTAAGAACTTTGGATTTTTTTTTTGCACAAACTAAACATAGTATCTAAACGGGAATTCGTTATATAACTTTCAAATGATTATGTCTATCAGATTTTACAATAAAAACGGGATGTCCGAAAAATGGGTCTCATAAAACATAGTGCGTCGGTCTCGGTTGCCATACGAACAGTTATGGCAGTAGTTACAGGTAGTTGGAGCCCTCAAAAGTCCGACTAGCCTCACTACACGTACAAAACTTCGATATCGCCAATTTGGTTGTAGAGGTTCGATGGCAGAATGCTTCATTGAAATTAACGAAGTTCAGCCGCACCTTAGTTTGACTAAGGCAGTCAATACAGCCATATTATTGACTAATTGTTGTAAACTTCACTAAATAAAGCATATTAAAATTATATTTCACTTTTTCCGCTGACTGTACTAAAATATTCTCAATCCGCATTCCAACAGAGTAGCTGAGTCATGTTGTCTTGTTACTATGTACCAACCTGTCTTAGCTTCATTCATAGCGCATCAAAGTGTCATCGACCTAAGATGAGCAGCTGATCTTGCTGTTGATAGTAATCGGTTGGTAGCGAAACCCGGATATTAACTCAATAAAACGGTAAATATAACAATTTACCTTTTGATTTGCTTGCGTTTTGGTCTGTAGCACTAGCATGAACTCCTATCGAATTCATAATGTAAAGGTTTCGAGAGAATGGAGCATTATGATTGGTAGTCTGCCTTTTGTGAACCTTTGTGTGTATGCAGCCCGCCAATCACAATGCTCCGTTCTGTCGATACCTTTACATAACGAATTCAATAGTATTTCGTGCTAAGGCTACTGTTTGCACTAGCCGTTCACCTCCAACAACTAAAGACCCAAAGACGGTGCGCGTTTTAGTCGATTCGAGTCCAACCAGCTCCGGTGGGGGAGTGGGGATTTTGCACACCCTGTTAAGCACTTTTGGTTTCTTTGATGCCAGCTTGTCCTTGTCTTCTAAGTGACTGCGTATACTTGGAAAACAAAGTATTAATTGTGTTGCTCGTAAAATATAACATGCATATTAATTTCCGTTTTACTACAGACTCGTGCGCAGCTCATCAAACGGTCACGTGAAGTTTCATTCATGCCGTCGTCGTCGTGTAAATGTTAACGACCCGAGATGACTTGAGATGAGTTCATGTTACTCATCTATATTATTAATGTACTTGAATTAATTATCTGTGAGAATCTTTATGATAATTTTGTTGAAGACGTTTTTTTTTTTTAATTTATTGCTGTACGTCTTCATACATCAAATGACATTAAGGTCACCGGTAACTTTAGATCACAAACATTTGAATGAAAGATAAAGTAGTGGTCATGTCTTCATTTACAAATTAAATGAAAAAAGTCAGAAATCCTTGACACAAAAAAAAAAATTGGAAAAAGTAATAAATAAATAATTTTTAAGCACTCTCCAGACAAAAAGCAAAAGTAAATGCTAAAGTTTAAAAACAGGTAGTAGTAAAATGTGTCGAGAATAAAATATCTACTTGACTTCCTTATGTGATTAAAAAAATACTTACAACAATTATTATGTCTCGCCTACAACGATTTTATAACTATTGATATGGTTTTGGAATAAAAAAACACTCCAGGTTAAATTACATCCATGTGGCTGCACAGTTTTTATACCACTTAGGTAGCAGACAAGCACACAGTCCACCTGATGGAAAGCGGTCACCGTGGTCTATGGACGTTTGCAACACTAGGGGCGTTATACTCATGCCACCTACACTATAGAAACCTTACAATGCCCTTCTTGAAGAACCCTCAGATTGTAATCTCTTGTTTGAAAACTACGGCAGGGAGTTCGTTTCACAGCTTGAGTGCATTTCGCAAGGCGCACCGTTTCGGGTCGTAGTGTGTGAGGATGAACTTTCTGCCTATGGCAAGCGGTGCGGTGATAGAAACTAGGTGTGGTAGTTCTTTACTATTATGGCACCAATGAAAACAAAATTAAAAACCCTACAACCCTACTTGTATGTAACAATCAGCTAGAGTCATGAACTGTATTGTATTCTTTATGCTGCTGCTCTACTATTAGACAACGTTCAATCTCGTGCTTTACAAGATTTTATGTTAATATTAAAAAAAAATTGCAAAAAAGTATAACCCTGCATGCGGAAAGCATTGAACCTGAATCTAATCATTAGTTCGACAGCATACAGTGTCATAATGTAAGTGTAATTATGTGCTTACTCTGAATAATTAAACGTAAATATGTGAAAGACTGGAATTAATTACTCGAAGTCAAGGCACTCTAGACAAAGAAGTAAGGAACTAGTTGTGTATAGTACTCAGCTGCAGATTACGAAGGCGTATGTATAAAAACAAAAAAAAATACAATTGTTAGAACTATGAGGTATTACAAGCAGTGAACTGCAATGGGCTGATTGAATGATTGGAATAGTATGTGACTAGATGTGGGCGGTGGATGATTGGGAGTAGTGGCGTACTTTGTTGTGTGTAAGTGTCGCTAGTTTAGTGGTTAAGGAGTCGACCTTACGGTTGAGAGGTCCCGGGTTCGAATCCTAGAACTACGTGAACCCACTCTTCACACAAGCCAAGGACAGAATATTAGTAATTTAGGTTGCTATCATTCTTTAAAACAATACTTGAGGAATGGCCTATATTCAGCAGTCAAATGCAATTAGCAATTCGTTGACTGAAGTATTTTATGACCATACTACAAGCAAAGCTAGCTGGCGCCTGTATATGATAATGCAACATGTACTATTGTAAAACTCATGTACCAATGCAAGCCTAGTTGTATCGGGGGTGGCGGTTGGCTGCCTGCCACCCTAGCAAAAGCAGAACACGGTGGCGGCGCAAAATGCCCTTCCCCACATTCAGGGGCTAGACTGGGACACCATGGCCCGTACACTTGAAGGGAGTTTTCTCGAAAGAGATGGCCGGAGGTCTGACGGGGTGCGAAGGATATGTCGGTTACTGTAACTTTTAAACTATCGCGGCGTTTACTCATAGTGTTTATAAGTTCCGGGACTTCACCCGAAACGTCGACAAAAGTAAGTGATCAAAAATATATCGCGTGAAGTCCCGGAACTTATAAACACTATGTTGGTTACTATCTCACCTCCGGCAACGAAAGATCCAAAGACGGCGTGTGTTTTAGTCGGTTCGACATAACCGATTACCGAGACCGACTGGATTTTTCGTACCATAAAAAAGGCCTAGCTGAGTATTATGAATTCATAATTTGTCGTTTAGTCATACCAGCAGTAGCATTCACAAACTTGAAAATAAAACCTCAATTCCTGAGATCATATCGTACATACTTCATCGTAATCAAGTTATAAAGACAGATAATAGTTAATAGACCTTCAACTAAATTGCAGCCTGACTAGAAATACCAGCGTTAATAGTCACTTGCTACTTGCAATCTAATTTAGTTTACCTACAGTTAATTTTATATTGTAGCACCAGTTGGTAATTGGCATAAGTGCCTACTCCTTTGTCTGTTTTTGAAGCAAGTCAGTCTGAATACAGTTTCTTTGAAATACTATTATTGGAGTCATGGAGTGGGTGCCAGTCGCTAGGTGTCCCTATAACCCGTCAGTGCCGGTTTACGGCTGACATGGTACATGACGAACTAGATTTCGATAAAATTTGTACCCTTCACCACTGGTAGACATACTGATGCTGGTAATGAAATGGGAATCGTGGTCACAGATTTAACTTACTCGTACATCAGTACACGTGACTATTGGCGTAATAACACGAATGATAATACCAAAAGACTTTCTGTATCTAGAAACAGTTGAAATAGGAGTGCATCGTCTAGTAAATCTTTACACATATAATGAATAATTAGAATAAATTAGGTACTTGAAAGCAAGATAGAGTTGTAACAAGGCCTATTATCCTTGGGCGAAACCCGTACTGATATCTCAAGAGAGTACACATTCCGGCTCCGGGAGTCACTTCGGCACTCAAAGAGTTTCAAAATATTAGACAGAAGTTTATTACTGTGGTCGATTAGGCACCATTACCATTAATGGTGGAGGAGTGCGGAATCTACCACCCAATGTTACCTTCAAAAGCATGGGCTAACATTAGCCTAAAATGTGTTCACCTGAAAAGACATACTTTGCAAGTAAAATAACGGCTATGAATGCGTTCTGACCATAATATTACATCACTTAGAATTAAATATACGCTTAATATTGACGTCAAATAATTGATTCAAGTGGCAACAGATTAATCTCCGAATACCATTACACCTACCTTTTAAGTATAACTTATTTATATATCTGTTCAACATACTTATACTTATATATTTATACCTTATCAATGTGTGCGTAAAACTTATATCCGCACACGCACACTACTAATATGGATATGCCCAACTAGTATGGAGGTCACACGTTATCGTGATTTGCAAAATCTGGAAGGTCTTTAGTATATCTATTTCTTTTTTTATGTTCGACAGGCTCCCGTTTGACATTTATTTCTCTTTTTTATGTTCTATAAGCTCGCGTTTGAACACTATCTCACCTGGTGGTAATGATAATGTGATCAACGGTAGAGCACTCTTGCCTAGAAGTAACCTATTCACTCTAATCTTGCTATAGCTCCCATGCTATAGCTATCCGGAAACATACCATGGGAGGAATGTAGTATTCGAAGGCATTTCGTATTAGGTATGCATAGTAGATAATAATGAGATAAATGTTATAATTAATCAATAGCAATAGCCTATTAGCAGTTCACTGTTGGACTTAAACCTCCCTCAATGTGGAGAAACATTGATTTGCTGTTTCCAGATTGGCCAAACGGGTTGATACAAGGTTTTATTTTAAATGTTACTATAATATTGTACTATTTTCACAAAGATAATAAATTCTTTTTTTTTTCTTACTCAAGGCGGCTAGCCACGGATGAGTAGTTTTCTACTTCATCGACAATGACTTGAGATTCTTCGGAATTCACCCGAAATTCTCCAGAAATCACGTGATATTCACCGCGAATCACGCAACATAGTTCTAGAGTAAGTACTACACTCACGTACGTAATTATTCTGAAGTTATTTCATTAAACGATACAGACATTACTTCATCTACGTCACAAGGTCAACCAAACAAAGAAACATACCTGATCAAATATGTAATTTATAGAGCGCTTTCAATCAATCTGGTATTACCATACGAAATAAATTACTGCACGGACCTCCACACCGCGGCTATTTTATGGTACCAATTAAATTGTGCCCATTAGCATTTGAAAATTGCCTTATAAATGAGATGTAATTGATTAATGATTTTATTAATGTACCGCATTTTATCGCTGTTCGTGTTTTTTTGCATTTAACTTTTTTATTTGTATTGCTGATTTCTAAGATATTAGTGCTGATATTAGAAGTCAGCATTTAAATTTGATGTCTTTGACGTTGCTTGTTTTATGAATCGATTCACCCGTTTGGAATTTTTGATTCCATCCCTCACAACTACACCCTATTGGAATCTTTGCCCGGGATACATATTATACACTATATCCGCCTCCCTGGTCACCGTGAAGGTAGTCAGATACAGTCAGTACATAAACGTAGCGCGTACCCATGTATTATTCTAGGCTCTAATCTATCTCTATTTTCAACAAGATCCGTTCAGCTGTTAGAGTGGGATTGAGCTATAAACAACCAAATATCTTTATAAACGTATACATTTATAATAGTAGGATATGTTTTTTTATTTTTAATATTTGGTTTCTTATTCCATCCTCCTCTCTGCCAATTCTGTTTGAAAATACTACCAAGTAAGAACTAGTCATTCTAGGAAAAAAGAACTCTCACTGATATTTTAAATTACTACTAGTACTTATCATTTACCAATCACAAACCAAAAACAAAAGAGGCAATTAACTGGATACTTCGCATTTCTAACTGTCAATGGGTAACTTAATCAATCATGACAGCCTCAAAAACATAACATATTGAATTAGATATTTCGTTTTGGCGTAGAAAAAAAACAAAACACATATTTAAATTAACAACCCAATTATACGCCTTCAGTTACATCATGTGAGACGAAATATAATTATCGAACAATCATTCACCGTTATGCTTATTTTAAGTTATGAACTTTTGGAAGTGAATAACAATAACTTATTTTTTAGTAAAAGGACCCCCGATAGAATTGTAAACAGTCTGTATAAAACCATGTGCTTATATTTTCCCTAAGACCACATCATCTTATAGTGTCCGTATTCCATAATGTCCGTTTCTTATAAATCAACTAAAACAGTATTTACAAATACACAATTAGCGTACCTTGAAATATTTGATCGACTTATCGATTCACGTGCTACAAACAATGTCTGTTGATTATATTTCTAGCACAACGAATAATATTTTACAAGTTAAAACTGGTGAGCCCATTGCCCTCAATTTAGTACTCTACAATTGGCTGAAAACTAGCTTTGTTCCCGAATTGTATGATGTACGAATGAGTTGTAACCGAATCTGTGTTGACCAACGTATAATTTCCTTTACTGAAGCTCTTACAGACACAACTACAACAGGTCATACTGGTCCTTCCCACATATTTCAAACATCGCAAATAAAATAGCAATAATTATACATTAAAAAAATCAAATCGCTTGTGCCTTACACCGCACAATGTTATGTAACCGCGTTGTCAATTTCGGCGTTCATGCAGCGTGCAGTACGGGGTTCAATGCCACGGTCGGCCACTTGAGAGGTCGCGTTGCGTAAACCGTAATTGGAATGAGCATCTTTCTTAAAATGAGCTCGAAATAATTATTACGAGAATGCTTATATAACGATGTACTTATGTTGCGTAGTAGATGCTTTTAGATTAAGGAAACTGATTCTGTAATTGAAATATTTATGATTGTTTGCGTGTTTTGTGGGTAAATAGTATATGAGAAGAATTTGATTGTTTTATTGAATTAAACAAATTCTTGATTAAAACTCCTGAGTATAATAATTTTCAACCAAACAATTTACTCTATTTTAAAAAAGTCTAATCTAAAGACTAAGAAGGTATTCCACTTTTTATTAGTAGGCACAATAAAAGTATTTTATAAAAAGATGGTGCAAAATAACTAATACATAGAAAATAACATAACATAATACCTATATAACCGATAGCTTGGTCCCTATACCTACTCGATACCGGTGGGTTACTATTTTATAAAAATTTAAAAATTGTTTATATTTTAAAATGAAATTTTGTCAATTTAAATAAATTAATAAAGAGAGTGATAAGGCCCACCCATGGTACATTAGGGCAACTGTAATTCTTACTACTTGTCTTTGGTGCTTTTTTTTGTATTTATTTTTGTTTTCGGTGTACAATAAAGAGCTATCTATCTATCATAATATCAACTATAATTATAATCAGAAAGAAACCTGAGAATAAAAACAATATCCACGCAGTTAATAATTGTGCGTCACTTCCAACATGGCTGTGGAAATGTCAGTTTAATATCACGTCACTTATCATCACATACAGACAAAGTGCAATATAATTAAAGTGTACTATAATTATCTTCCAACCAAGACGAAAAAGTTTCCCATAATGACACATACAATTCTTATAAAGATAGTTTCATATCATGTACCATTCAGTAAACAAGATATTTATATTATTCGTAATGTCAGAGGTAGCCATAATTATTACCTGTTACTGTTACACATCTGGATAAAGGAAGCTTAAAAAATGGAAGACACAGTATTGTTATTTATCCTGGCATCATTAGATTGAATTTTACCAGCGACTCAGAAATCACCTGAGAAGGTATATGTAACAATTAAAATTTATATTTTCTGATTTTCTGCTGCCAATTAGGATAGCCTATCAGAAAAACAACTATTTGTGTTCAGTAAATCCAAATTAGAACTTTACGTCTGTGCACCAAATAATACCGTAAAACAAAAAATCTCATAAATTAAAATGCATTTCATAATGAATACCAGTAGAAGTATCAATTAAAACACACAAAACAACAAAATGCAACAAAAGAACTTAAATATGTACTAAGAGTATAATGAATATTTAGTAGCATTTATTACTTACTATATTAACTTTATTTCATAAAACTTGTTAAGTTCCATCCTGAGTGTAGCCTTGTACCGATTTAAAATTATGTATCCTTCATCAAGATTCCAATGTAATCTAAATATTTTTTTATTACTGTGTTAATTTTTTTGTGTTGTCTTATTATTATCGATATTAATGTTCTTTTTCATTAATCCTCATTGTAGTTGAATGTTATTTATTGTCATACCTTATTCTTTTCATTCCTTCAATCAGGGCTATGTTGTTGATTTTTGCAATAATTTTCTTGAGAGCTGCTTTGGGTGGCCATATTTTCTTCAACATAGATTATAATTGATAACTTGATTTGTTATTTAAACTTCTTCGCAAATTATGATCAGCAACGCATTAGGCGTTGCTGATCATAATTTGCGAAGAAGTTAATCGATAATATGAATAGATTCTTATCGATATTTGTATCCTATTATTCTTGTATGTAATTTAATTGCTTCACTGGTTCAACCGACTCAAGGTCACTTAGATATAGCTCACAAAATTGCCATATCCTGCATTTAAAATTACTACTTAGTCGTTGGGTCACTTGTGACCTTCAATGTTAGGCCTAGTTTTATACAAGTTGATATTGGCGCCATCGCCGGATGCATTTCCTTTATCACTATTTCAAATATCCATAACATTTTCAAATGTTATGGCATTGTACAGTTGCGGTATGTAGAACAATGTCGAAATATGAATAACAAAATAATCAATTTCATGGGTCTACTAAAATTCAGTATGAGATGGAATTTATGATATTGTTATGGAAAACCGCTAACCCTGTGCTGTGTATTACTAGTGAGCTTGTATATGCGTGTTTGTTCATTATTATCATTTGATAATTTGCATAACTATATGCGTAGGTCACAATAGACACAGTTTCTTTCTTCTATCTTATTTGCATTAATGTACTTCTCTCCATCTTATTTGTAATCTATATACCGATATTTTTTTAATCTAACTTTTTTCCGTCTCTTCTCCTATATTCTCGTAAGTATCATTGATACCTCTATCGCTCCAAATGTTCAAGTACATGGTATCTAGCGCTTGATGGAATATGCATTGTTATAGAATCTATCGATTAACAACAATCATCGTTAAGCTTTTTCTCCAATTCATGAATTCGACAAAATTTTCATTTTTATCTTAATAATTTTTATAATAAACTTTGATTGTACAACTTAATAATTAGAATAAGTTCTCTTGTTTTCTTGCCAGCACTGGCACTTGCACCTTATGGTTGTAATGTACCGCAGACAGAATGCGGGCTTGCATTTACAAGGTCAGGGATTATTAGTCATTATTCCGCATTGAACCAGAGAATTATATCTTATTTTAATTTTTTATATATTAAACGTTATTAGTGCTACAGGCAATTTGCTTTTATGTCATTATATAATTATAATTATATTAAGTAGCAGTTAAAAATAACGTTAGCAGCTTTTGATAGTTCTTCTTGACCTCTTTTATAATTATTACTTTTTTTTGTATTGTCTAGTATCTAGATTAGATTAACAATTATGTGAATTGGGTGGATTGATAAGATGTTGTACTTCTTCTGTTACATCTCAGATTTTATTGTAATATTTATATTCTGTAGTTGGTGGGCCCATTAAAGTGTATCGTAGGTAATTAGTATCTTTTTTCGTAAGTAATCAATGATCATATCATAATGCTGCATTTATCCGTGAATGCTATTGTTATTTTGTTATTCATAACTGTCGTATGACGTATAAAGTTGACGTGCCTACGTTCACTTTATTCACACGGAAACTACTGTATTAGAATATGTCAATTTATATACGTACCACACAAATTATAGAAATGAGTGGCACGTGACTAAATGTTAACCGATGAAATAACAAATTGTAATATTGAGCAATTTAAGCTAAGTAAATCTTAGGTGGGGCGGTCGTTAACCTATCGGACCCGGTTACCATAGGAATCCAATCGGTCCAATCCAAAACATCCAGCACAATATCCAGGATAGATGAAGAAACTTGTGAATTTTTATAATGAATTAATACCTAAATAGGTTCACTTTACTATCTAGGAACTAGATCGATACTTAATACTCTGCTGCAACTGCAACTTAATATGTATTGCACTAACTGTATCAGTTTTCATTTCATTTTGTATATAAATTATGGATAATAGAACAGAGGAATCACACTTCTACCAACTGTTGAAGAGACAACCAAAAGAGCCAAAATGATTCAAAAGGTAATTCTTAAAATTTAAAACTTTATAGATACACAAAATTGGTTGCCTGTAAAGTCGGTATACGGGCGAAAGTTTTACGTGACAACGACTTTGAGTGGTATGTCTGTCTCTCTCGCTCTTAGGCGGGCTAACCATGCCCGAGTGGAAGGGACGCGTGCCTCTCACTCGCTCTCATTGTGAGCGCATAACGTGAGCGGAGCGTAACGCAGTTTCTTGAAGTGTCACCCGGCAAGCCAATTTATAAGACGTTGTCACGTCAATAGTTTAATTTTGGTTTGTTTTAATGCGTGGTCTTTGTTTATCTTTGTCATTTCACTAAATGATATTTTTCTTACAGTTCACAGTTCTTTCTGGGCTTGTACTATCCGCCTCCTGTATGGTACTACACCAACCTCTATTCTCAACTCTTCATGATTCTTATTATGATAGTAATCCCAGCTATAACTTTGCTTACGAAGTCAACGAAGCACGAACTGGAGACATTAAGAGTCAACATGAAAGCAGACAAGGGGGGACAGTACTTGGACAATATACTCTTGTCCAACCTGATGGTGTCCAAAGAATTGTTGATTACAGAGCTAATGACTATACAGGATTCCAAGCTACTGTTAATAATCAAGAGGGACAAGCTTATGGAAATACAGTAACTGTAAACTTTGACAACGACGCAGCTGAGAGGCGACCAAATTTGCCATCTAGTTTGGAAGATTCGAGAAATTTAGGACAGGCTACAGCACAGGGTCAGGCTTATCAAACTACCACAGCACCTCGTCTATCTCCTCATCCAGCTCCAGCACCAACTGCACCTGTAGCCATATCTAGATCTTCTATCAGCCAAACTTTTTTACAAGACCGAATTCCAACCCAAAACATTCACAATCTTTGGGTTTGAACCGAAATATACTTCCACCAGCAAAAGAAAATGGACTCTGGCAACTTGCATTTATATTTTAAGCTATATAATACTCATTTCCATGTCTACAAAGTATGACTAAGTGATAATCTACGTAATTGCTAACCGGATCTTGTTCACCTTGTCACTACGCAAGTCACTATTGAAAAGGAAATTGAAGTCGGCGACCGGAGTAATCAACTCTCAAACTTATTACTATATTCTGAATTAGGATTAGTAAATATGTATTATGGATACCTAGTTTATATAAATATCATTGTCAATAAATCAACAGTGTTTAATCGTTTTTTTGTTTCCTTTTTGTTTGATACCTACTATCAAGTTTATTATTTAGCAATCCTATAAAATTAGTTAGTTCAGAAGACATTGTTATTTGATACTTTTCAAGTTTATAATACAAATGAGTCGCAGAAACAGATTACTAAAAATAATATAAACTTTTAAGCAATGGAATTATCAATGTAGTGAATACTTTAGTAAGTAAAACTGGTATCATTACACTAGCGTACAACGCGGAGACCCTTTCATGCGGTGCATCGCCCTGATTCGAACTTGACTTTTAGATATTTCCTGAATTTCTTCTTTAAAGAATAATTTAAAATAAAACTGGAACAGTAGTCGGACGATATAAAAGATTGAAACAGCGACGTAAACATCACCAGATTTACAAGATCTTTCGACGTAGTCACAACAAACCACCCAACAAATCCATCAAAATGTTCGTGAAGGTAAATATAAATTTTTCTTATCAATTAGAAAACATTAGGAGTAGGTATTCATCACTTGCTCGTATAATTTGAAGACGTAGAACGGGATTCCCCGTACATTTATTCTGAATAATGATCCTTACATCGTTCACTCGCTAGGCTTTTTTAACCTGGCAAACCATTAAACTATAGTGTTTATATATTACTAGCTGACCCACGCAACTTCGTCTGCGTCACCCCGTTTTTGCAACATTTTTCATTCCTGCTCCGTATCTGTTGGTCGTAGCATGATGTTATATAGTTATAAACCTTCCTCTTTAACCGTTCTATCTATTATAAATAACGCATC
Organism: Pelosia muscerda; assembly: GCA_963691645.1. Taxonomy (NCBI): domain Eukaryota; kingdom Metazoa; phylum Arthropoda; class Insecta; order Lepidoptera; family Erebidae; genus Pelosia; species Pelosia muscerda. The sequence goes on from OY829100.1 coordinate 17,339,571, forward strand.
AAAATCCGTTGCGTAGTTTTAAAGATTTAAGCATACAAAGGTAAAATAGGGACAGAAAACGCGACTTTGTTTTATACTATGTAGTGAAACCTTAGCCATTATAACCATATCAGGTAAACCATAGTTGAAATATATGAGGCACACTTCCTACCCTACGCAATAGAATATTATTAGGCTAATCTTCATTAATTAATTTAATTAATATTTACCCAGTACCAACCCGTCTGGTCAATGTAGAAACAGTTGGCCAAACAACAACTTTGGGAGAGGCCTATGTACAACAGTGCACTACAGTAAACAAATTTATTGATGATGGATTACTTCTTTACAGTTCGTCGTTGTCCTTGCCCTGGCCGTGACTGTGAGCGCATCTGATATCTCCAGCTTCTCCTATGGTGTAGCGGACCCCTACACCGGTGACTTCAAGCACCAGATCGAGAGCCGAGTCAACAACAATGTACAGGGACAATACTCTCTGCTAGAGTCTGATGGCACTCGCCGCACTGTGGATTACGCTGCTGGTGCTGGTGGTTTCAACGCTGTTGTACGCAAGGACCCTGCACTTATCGCTGCTCCAGTTGCAGTAGCCCCTGCTCTCTCGTACGCCGCTCCCGCCTTCCCTTATTATGCTCCCTACGGTTATGCCAAATTTGGTCTTGGTTACGCCGCTCCGTACGCTTATGGTCGTTTCTACTGAATCAAACCCTAAAATATTTTATGATGTAAATATTGATCCTGTAAATAAATTTATCCATTGATTTTTACTCTTGAATTTTAAATTTTGTTTATTTGTTACTTTGTTTTAATACTTATTTCGTTTCTGTGATTAATTAGTTCATTTCATCTTGTATAGCAGAATATGACAACATTGTATTTAATAAAACTGACAGAATTTGAACATTACTTCGTCTATTACTTTGAACCCTAAAATCATATTTAGTACCTACATATTTCCAACTCTTAAAATATGCCCGTTTCATAAATTTTCAAGACCATCAAAATTTAAAAAAATATTTATAAGATTTGGGATTTTCCTAATTTTTTATTTTCCTTTTTAATACCACTAAGGAGGTTTACAAGCACATAGCTCACCTGATGGAAAATGACTACAGTGGCCTTTGGACATTTGCAACACCAGGGGCGTCATGCTCGAGGTGCCAACCCTATAGAAACCTTCTAATGGCCTGTCAGAAGAAGTGATGTGGGGAGGGAGGCTGGGAGTGAAAGTTAAGAGAGCTTCTGTACCACTAGTCAAGGGGTTTCTATTATTGCATAATGATTCTGTTTAATAATATTTTTTTCATCAAATATCGCAATAGTGGTACAGATAGGGGCAGCATCTTGGTTTGAAAAACGGGGATTGACATTGTACAATTTTCATTCCATCATAAGATTAGATCTATTTCAAATATAAAAAAGAACTGTTATAACAAATTAATTAACATGCATGATAATTAAATTAACCTCAAATATAAGAACCTTATACAGTTAGAAGGAAGACAGTCACGGCATGAAGGCCAGTTCAGTAATTAATTAGTTTTAAACAAAAACAATATTTATGGCTTCACTTATCTTTACGCTCTCTTACACTTTAAGGGTAAATCAAAATTTAAATGGAATGCTACTAAGTGCATTATTCTTTGGTCCTTCTTTATTTTTATCAGTGGGCTTAAAACATGAATTAGACCTTATGTTTGTAAAGCTCTGTATTAGTAGGGACAAGAGTAATTCGATTTTTTTTAATTACCTTTACCCTACTATCTAAGGTACTTAGTTTATTATACTACATGCATATATAGACAGATAAGGATTATTACCACTTCATTCCTCCTGTAGTGCGTATTGTAAGAGGCGATAAACGGAAAAATACGCAGACTTTATCTCTGCGAGAGAAGGTAAATTCGAAATAAAATCCCGTACCAACCCATTTAGTCAGTGTGGTAATAGTAGACCAAAGTTTCCTATCATTGGGAGAAGCCTATGTCCTGCAGTGGACTGCTATAGACTATATTGATTGATACAACTTGCAGTCATTGGCCTAAAATCATTGGCCGCAACGACACTGATGCTCAAACATACGTACCTACATACCGATTCGTAAGTTGTCGACATCTGTCTACATTTTCTATTCCCGTGCGGAAATACCCACGCACTTTCCACATTACAAATACACACACAACAGGTATCATCATCATTACAGGCATAGGATGTCTACTGCTGAACATAGGCTTCCCCATCGGGTTCTGATCTGACCGGTTGGAAGCGGTTTGTATCCAACGGGTACCCGCGATCCTAACTATGTTATCGGTTCATGTTGGTAATTGTCATTATATTGCGGTATAATAACACAACTGCTATAACTAACAATGGTCAATTATATTTCTGTATGAAATGGTAATCAATCTAATTCTCATTATAAATCTGTATGATGAGAATTTACTTTGGAGCGTTTTAATTTTTTATACCTTATTAATTTTGATAATTCTTATATTTATATCTTTTTGTAGATCTAACATGTACTAAAAATTAGGTCAATCAAGGCCATTTTAGTAAATCAATTTTCTGGGATTGAATACATACATTAAATGAGGTCGTACGAAGATTTTTGTCCGAGGTTCTAAATTTCGAGGTCGCTCTCGAACGTCGCTAATGGTTATAATTCCCCAAACATTAGTATTTTCTTGATTAAAAATAAAAAATAAAATACTTTTCATTCTCCCTAATCACGTCAAATTAGTAATACAGTCAATTTTTTGTAAATACCGTGATGCTACCACATATTCCATAAACGTTTGTCAACGCTGCTTTTGATCAGAGAATTTAATTTGAGACTTTGTTCACGGCAGTTCTACTTGCTATCTACTAGGTAGGTAGGCTAGGTAGGCTAGGTAATCATATTAGAATAACTGAGTAAATTTAAATAAGGTCAGTAATAAAGAACATTAATTAAAATGTGTACTTACAAATTTAGATGTATGTACTGATTATAATGGTATGTAATCGCTTCCTCTGCTACTGATATTGAAAAAATGATGAGACCATTATCCTATCTATCATCTAATCTATCGATTCCAATAAGGTTTTACGCGATACTTGAGTAACTTCAAGTTTAGCATACTTACCTCTCCTACTATTATTTATCTAACTTATATATTTACACCTACTATTCGTCATGTCTATAATCAGAATGTTTGATAGATATTTTGGACCATAGATTTATATTCAAATTTATTATTAGAGCTATAGGGATATTTACAGTTTATTGTTTGGTGTCTGACGAGTACTCTACGAGTAGTCGGCTGGCAAGCCGGCTGAATCACGTTGTAGAGACCCTTCGCTACTGGTATATACCATGACGATTATAGTAGGATTTTAAAGTTGAAGTTTAGGTAGCTTGAACTAGACACATTATCTATATATTTTCCATTCACTGGGGAAACATTTCAATTATAATGCATTGTGGGCGTTAAATTTAGATACGGAAAATAGTTTATAGTCACGAAATTTTGTGAAGGTTAGGAGGCGGACAGTATCTACATAGATATCAGATAGAGGTACATACTTTTAAGGTTTTACTAGAAGACCATATGAAACATCACAAGACAGCTCAATCATCTACTACTTAGGCTGCCTTCACATTAGCGTTTATCCAGCGTAGGCGTTCGATAAACGAATGCACAGCGCAGACGCGGCGTCTCTCCTGGTCCAACTACCCGTAACGACTGCCATAGTGATGTTCTGCCATGTTGACTTAACGTGCTCTCCGAGGCACGACCAGACCTTTGCAAATAGGTATATTTGTGTAAATAAATATTTGCACTGAGCGTGCCTCCTACGTAGCAGTCGCCTTTACTACTGCCACGTCACAGAGGCAGAGGCAGACGCACAACTGGTCAAATAATAATAACATAACATAAACTCACGCCTATATCCACGAAGGGGTAGGCAGAGGTGCTAGCACCTACATTTCGCCAATTTATGTTTAGGTCCCAATGTAATAGGTGGCGAGCATATTGCCATAAACCTGCGATAAATACACACATAACATCGAAAAGCATCAAAAAGTCATTGTTTTGTGCCATAGTAAAACCTGGGATCGAGCCCGAGACCTCGTCTCAGCAGTCCATTACTACTAGGCTACCGCGGCCTTTTTTCATAATCAAGACATTAATAAAATGATATCAAATTAATATCTTTACAACTGTCAAAACTAGTAAAACCCAGTGGTCAATACATTGTTCCGCATAACTCGTTTACCAACGAAATTCTACAAAAAACCCTCCATGTCGTGACCTTAGTTGCATGTCTCTTACTTCCTATTAATAGTCCGGCTATGATTGTGCGGGAATACTATATAAAGTGAATTGGTTCACCTGAATAATCATTCGCAGTTCACTGTGTAACATACAATACCTAACTAACATGGCAGCTAAGGTTGGTTCAATATTGATCTTGTGAAGTGGAAATGTTTTGTGAATACTTAAGTGAATTTTCTAAAACGGATAATTTTGTAATTATTAATGTGTCGCTCATGTGTTATATGTTAGCTTTATGCTCGTCTGGAAATGGTCTGGTGATTCTACTTATCTTCAGAAATGTATCACTGATCAAACTTTTTTATCATCATCAAACAAAATTATTTAAAAACGGTTTTCCGTGTGGACGTATTTCTCCAATCAGTGATAGCAAAATGAAACTACAAACCCGTTTGTGACTTACCTCATCTGAATTTGAATTGCTATACAAAATAAAAGCATACATCACAAAACTGATGTTTTGATCTCACTAACCACAGTATAAATTAGAGTACAGAATCCAGAGAGCATATAACAAGAGTATAAATAAGAATTTTGACAAACAAAAATGACCATTTTCATAACCCGCAATTACAAAATACTGAAAATAAACCTAAGTAGATATTGTATAGAATATTAAATTATATAATATATATTTCTTATATTCACAGTTCGTCGTTGTTGCTCTCCTGGTGGCGGCTGCTCAAGGCAGCGCTATCCACGGTGCTGACTACACCAGTTTCTCATATGGAGTGTCGGACCCCCACACCGGCGATGTCAAAAGCCAGCACGAAACCCGCATCGGCGACAGCGTAGTCGGCCAGTACTCACTCTTCGACTCCGATGGCACCAAACGTACCGTAGACTATGCTGCTGATGCCCACAATGGTTTCAACGCTGTTGTACGCAAGGACCCCTTGTACGCTCACGCCGCCCCCGTCGTAGCTCACGCTGCTCCCGTAGTAGCTGCCCCCGTAGTGGCTGCTCCCGTGTACAACACCTACGCTGCTCCTCTCGCTCACGGTTACGCCAAAAGCTACGTCGCTCCCCTAGCTCATGGTTACGCCGCTCCTCTTGCCCACGGCTACGCTGCCCCTCTTGCCCACGGATACTCCCACGGTGTCACCGCTTACGGCGCGGTGGCTGCTCCCCTCGCTCATGGAGCTGTCGCTTACGGCGCTCACGGACTCTATGGCGCCAACCTGTACTAAATAAATACTGTTACGTTAATTTATTTCAAAACACCAATGAATACTGTGATTATAATAAAATAGTTCAAAGTACCAAATTCTTCTTTACCTTTTTCTAACTTAACAATTTTTTTGTACCCTTATCACAATTTTCATACGTATTCACCAAATAAGTGGCGGACAACGCGGCTATGACCAAAGTATTAAAACATACTTATAGGTCTACGCATACATACATAAATGCTGACGTATATTTCTCTGCGGGATATATTATGGTACCCAATCGGCAATCATAAACCGAAATAAAATTAAGAGACACCGTTTGTTATGAAGCTTATACGCTAAGGAGAAGTTTGGAAAATCCTACGACAGAATTATCAAGAGCTGGCAGGAAAAGTCACAAATTCTTTACCAGTAGTTGTCCGAGCCAATCCCAAATGCCAATTCGTTAATACGAGTATAATCGAATAGGACAATCAATGTATGTAGCTGACTCTTATTTCGACGTTCATGATATTATTATGTATTCTTGAGAGTCAATCCTGCGGGCTTACAAAAAATTAAAACCAATATTTTCAAGATATAGATATGTTTGATAATATCTTCTAGCAAATTTAAAAGACGTGTAACGCAAAGATTTGACAATTTTTTAAAGACGATTTGTGAAATTTTAGATTGACATGGTCATTTACATATTCACTGTTAAATTTATCGTGATATAATAAACAAACATGGTAAATATCCCTATAAATTTAACAGTGAATACGATTTGTAAAATTTTTAAATTAAAAGATAATCATTAAAAAATTCAAACTTCACGCTGAGTAGGAACAATGCATGTTAGCTTTAAAATATTTAATGTTAAAACATTATGTGGGAAATAGTTATTGTTGAGACCAACAACATTTTCCACATAATGTTTTAACTCATAAGGTGTTTCTCTATGTTAAGTTATGATTTTTGTGATAATTTGTGTACTATCTGATCTCTGTACGTTGTGAGACTAATCTCATCTGATACTCTCCAAGACGTTAATTGGTAGTGCTTGTGCGACTAATACATGCGCATAGCAAGGAATCCGGTCAATTGTTTTTTAAATTTATTTAGCTGCTACATTTTGGGTTAGAAATGTATTTTTGGTGTACCCATTTTTGTACAAAGTGTCCGTTTGGCGGCGATAGGCTCGCCTCCTATTTCGTGGGACCGAAAATCATAGTTGGTGAAATGTGGGTGCTTAGTGCACCTCTGACACCGCTTCGGGGATTACGGGTGTGAGTATATGTATATATGTTGTATGACTGTTTATTTTCCCAAATAAATAAAAAAAAAGAAAAATCCTACACATTGGTCATTTCTACAAACATAAATTATGTGTACATACCTTACCCTTGTAAAGAGGATCGGAACTACTAATGCGTGACGAGCGACATGAATTTTTGTGTCGAGCAATATCATGTTGAAATTAAAATCTATGGTATGAATTTCAATTTGAAACTTCCATTTAATCCTGACAAAAAGATCTTGATAGACAGACGGACAATGAAGTGATCCTATATGAAATTCGTTTTTTTTCTATTTGAAGTACCCTACAAAACCTTAAAAATGGTTTACACATCGCCGAGTTACCCTATCAAGAAACAAGGCGATAGTTCTCGTGCGTAACAGTTCGACATTACATTCCGTCTGCCCCCGGCGATATCAGCACATGAGGATTTCCCTACGTCAAATACGAGGTCGGTAATTTATTCGTTGAGATTCGAACGCATAGCCGTGTAGAGTGTAAATCCGATGACGAAATATATGGTATCAACGTCACAGTATTTTTGATACGGCCTGTTACTTACGTATTATGCTAATTCGTGATTCAATGCGTCACAATTTTAATGAATGATAAACGAGTTTTCAACAGTTGCTTATGAATTTATTATAAGTACTTATATCAATATTATAAATAACTGTCTGTATGTATTCATGCCTAAATTACTGAATCAATCCGTCAATTAATCACCTTAGCTTGTTGCATCCAATCCACCCCAGCCACCATCTTCAGGTCATTATTCCATCTGGTTGGTGGCTGTCCCCCCTTCCGTTTATCTTCTCGCGGTCTCCACTTCAGGACTCGTTCGCTCCAACAGCCATCGGTGCTTCAAGAAATGTGGCCAGCCCTACTTAGTATTCTTAGTACTTCAGTTTACTTTTTCTGTGAGCTATGTCTGTGACTTTCGTTCTTTGTCGGATGACCTCATTTCAATTTTTTCTATAAAGATACTTCAATCATAGTTTACTCTCATAGCCCCCTGCCTACGCGACTTTAAATTTGTGAACTAGCCCCACCGTCAGTGTTTACGTTTCAGCATCGTAGGTCATAACTGGTAGGACGATCAGGAAATACTGAATCCAGACTGAAGACCTTGAGAAGTGACATGGCCTTCTTTTTTATAAAGGAAAGTGTTGAAGGGGTTCAAATAGGGAATGAAAGTTTTTATGGAAATTCTTCATTTTTTAAAATAGCCTAATGAATTGATATAGTACAAAGACAGCTTAGAACTTCAGAAAGGCTATGCTTGGTCACGATAATCCATATCCTCCAGGCATAAACAAAACAGTGTTAAAATTTTGTTGTCATGAGAGTACACGGTAAACAAACTTATATAAGTTTTTTAATCTACATACAGACCCTAAAAAAGGCATAAACATTCTTCTTTTGTGGCTTTAGATAATTGTTTATGAGACTCAACTGACATAATGAAATGAAAGTAAAGATTCAAATTCTAATAACTTTATGATTCGAAATAAATGCCAGGTTTAGTGTTCCTGTGCATACATAATTCAAAGAAAGATTTAGCAGACACTTCTATGCAAAATAATTTAATGAAGTGTATTTTTCTGTTTAAGGTCAAAAATAAAAATACTTATTTACTTATTAATCAAATAAAAAATTTCATTACCATAATAAATTACGTATTAAGTTAAATTTGATTAATTACAACACATTACAACAATGTACGATTAAAATTACAAAACGAATACATAGGCATTTAAAATCTGATCAAATTTAGGGTGCGGTTCAGTTACCTATTAAAAAAAAAGTACATAAATTTTAATAAAATTCCTTGCATTTTTCGAGAACATGACCTTAGTTACGTGTTATTTACTATTAGGTTTAATTAATAAAGTCCGGCTGCATATTGAACGTGAATGGTATAAAAAGAGAATTGGTTGCCCTGATTAATCATTCGCACTTGACTGTCGAACAAACAATAACCTGAACAAAATGGCCGCTAAGGTTTGTTCTATTATATTATAATTGAAACAATATACCTCATTATTTAGGAGATACTAATCTAATATTGTAATTTTCTATAAACTAAACATGTGTTTTGTAATTACAGTTCGTCGTTGTTGCTCTCCTGGTGGCGGCTGCTCAAGGTAGTGCTGTCCACGGCAACGGTTACAGCTTCTCATACGGAGTATCAGACCCCCACACCGGTGACGTGAAGGGCCAACACGAGACCCGCGTCGGCGACAACGTAGTCGGCCAGTACTCGCTCTTGGAGTCTGATGGCACCAAACGTACCGTCGACTATGCTGCTGATGCCCACAACGGTTTCAACGCCATCGTCCGTAAAGACCCAGCCTACGTTCACGCCGCTCCAGTTGTAGCCAAAGCGTACGCCGCCCCCATTGTTGCCAACGCATACGCCGCCCCCATCGCCCACGGCTACTCTGCTCCTCTTGCCGCTGGCTACGGATATGCTTCATCCCTTTCTCACGGTTATGCTGCTCCTCTTGCCAGCAACTACATCAACGCATATGCCGCACCTCTGAACTACGGTTACGCCGGTCCTCTTGCCTCCACCTACTCTACTGGTATCGCCGCTTACGGTGCTCACGGTATCCAGGGTGCTCAAGTATTCGGCGCCGCTGGTCTGTACTAAATAGTATTAAAATTAATTCATTAGAAAATTCCAATGAAGATAGCTGTGATAAAAATAAAATGATCTAATACAACTTCCATTTAATTTTTATTTATTAGTATTACATCTAATATCTATCTCCTGTTAATAATATAATAAAAAATAACTGAAAATACTACATATTAGTAGGTTATGAAAGAGTGTCTGTAATTACCCAAATAGTAAAATAATAAGCTATTACAGGTATATGAATCTTCTGGATTTACAACGTGAATATTGAACATTTGGAACTGGATAAAAATTGTGTTTTTATTACAAGTCAATATAATATTGTACGTAACATGAAGATTCAGTAAATTAATGAATAAAATAATAGCCATATTTTTTTATTAATGGCACGTCAATTTGACTTCACCTCGCCTGATGGTAAGCTGAAGGTAAAATCTCAGGAAAGAGGGTCAACATTACAAACACGTACCGTGTTACAATGGCGGTGCTCAGCTTGACAGATATTAAAAGTTACGTACCTATGTAACTTCTGATCCATACCATATTTAGTATAATATTTAATTATTATCAGCACTACTTCTTAATATTCTGAACATCATTCTGTTGAATTTATGAGATAAACTCACTAAATAAACCAGACAGGCGACGCCTGTGGAAATGCAAACGTCCATAGGGGACTTTCCACCTGGTGGGCCTTGCAGATAATGAACCAAGAAGTAACTCATATTCAGACTACGATCAAATCTCTTCTACGAGCAAGTAATGCTCGGAAAGGAGGTGGTGGAGCGGTTTCGGAAAACTCCGTGTCTGCACAGCCCGCGATAAGCGGAGGTGACTCGGGCGTCAGTTTTCTCCGACGAACGACCCCGTTTTCCATGAGCGCGGGCCTGGGGGTGATGGGTGGAGCCACCTGACATAATCACCTCCACCGACTTTGACAGAGGTGATATCCGTGGGGGATTTTGCGCCCGATAAATAAATAGTCTACGTTAAAGCAACTTTTTTCTCCCATATCGTTTTGTCCAAATCCTGATATCACTATGACTGGCATATCCCTAAAGTTGTTATTCGGAATGTGATTTATGCAACTACATCAAGATTTTCGGAGTTCAAGACTCCAGACTCCAGTTGAGACCACCTGATAGCCTATTCACGAGCTGCATTACAGAACGGTTCTCAGTTCTGGGATTGGGGTTTAGGTAATATTGTTAATTCCATAATACCAAATAATAATTTGGGAACCATTTCCCTGTGCAGCAAAGGATAAGTAGAAAGAGAATAGAGGTAATTATCCTACTTAAATTAAAAGTGTGAAAGTTTGAGAAGTCTACGTGGTTTGAGTGTCTCTTTCATTTTCTTTCCTTTCACTTCGTAGCAGAAAGTCCGTTTTCCACACTCTCACATTAATTATCTTTACACGTATTTAAACTGATATCAGAAGTTTAATTTTTGAGCGATTTCGTCATCACATTGTAATGTTTTGGTCACTTGACACTTTTTTCCGCGAATCCATTGGACGAAGAGATTATAATTTTGTTTTTGTAAATGTCCACTACACTGAGGCTGTCGAATATAAAAATACCCATTGAACTCACGAGCGAAAGGGTTCATTAGTGATGGAAAGGTTCGCTTTCAGCATTCTGATGTCATCCGACGACATATTCACAACAATGTATACATGTGTACAAATCAGAATATAGTAACGTGACTAGAAAGAAACCAGAGATAACACAGGGACAAGTTTATTTTCTTTGCGTTAATCTCAATCGTATCTAAGGCCTTCACATATGAGTTCAGGATCCGCTGTTCAGTTTTTACTTGTTGATTTCACACGGCCTTGGATATCCTTAGAGAAACAACCTGCACACCAGTCACCCTCCACGTCGCCAAGTCTGCACTTCTTGAGCTTTCTTCTATCAGCACCCAGTGGGGCTGCCATTAGGAGAAACCATTAAAATTCGTTTGAAATATAAAAGTGAATGATTAAGGCGAGATGTCCCGTCTTGTGAATTTATTTTTCAATCAAAATGGATTAAATTGGTGTACATCAATGTTGTGTTAATTCAAAATATGATTGTGAATTTATGTTGTGAAAATAGTTGTGAACTTATTTTTCAATCATTCAATCAATTAATCAATGACAATACATCCATTTCATCCATTTTGATTGAAAAATAAATTCACAACTGTATAAAATAAAACGCATGGGTCTTAAAAGGATAATACAATGCGAAGAATGTAGTGAAAAATTCCATTAATTTTTCGAGCGTGTGACCTCATTTTGTACGCTATTAAAATAATAACAAATAAAGTCCGGCTACATATTGCACGTGAATGGTATAAAAAGAGAATTGGTTGCCCTGATTAATCATTCGCACTTGACTGTCGAACAAACAATAAACTAAACAAAATGGCCGCTAAGGTTCGTTCTATTATATTATAATTAAAACAATATACCTCATTATTTAGGAGATACTAATCTAATATTGTAATTTTCTATAAACTAAACATGTGTTTTGTAATTACAGTTCGTCGTTGTTGCTCTCCTGGTGGCGGCTGCTCAAGGTAGCGCTGTCCACGGCAACGGTTACAGCTTCTCATACGGAGTATCAGACCCCCACACCGGTGACGTGAAGAGCCAACACGAGACCCGCGTCGGCGACAACGTAGTCGGCCAGTACTCGCTCTTGGAGTCTGATGGCACCAAACGTACCGTCGACTATGCTGCTGATGCCCACAACGGTTTCAACGCCATCGTCCGTAAAGACCCAGCCTACGTTCACGCCGCTCCAGTTGTAGCCAAGGCATACGCCGCCCCTATTGTTGCCAACGCATACGCCGCCCCCCTCGCCCACGGCTACTCTGCTCCTCTTGCCGCTGGCTACGGATATGCTTCATCCCTTTCTCACGGTTATGCTGCTCCTCTTGCCAGCAACTACATCAACGCATATGCCGCACCTCTAAACTACGGTTACGCCGGTCCTCTTGCCTCCACCTACTCTACCGGTATCGCCGCTTACGGTGCTCATGGTATCCAGGGTGCTCAAGTATTCGGCGCCGCTGGCCTGTACTGAATAATGTTAAGATAAAGTAATAGAAACTTCCAATGAAAGTAGCTATGATCCAAATAATAGAATAAATAAATGAATAAAGTGCTTTAAAATTACTCTTTATTTTTTTCTTTTTCAAGCTAAGTCAAGGATCCTGCATATCTATGCAGGATGAGTGTATATCTATACACTGTGAATAAAACAATTTTTCTTTTGAATGGGACACAACAGTTATGCCTGAAAAAAATAATTAAAATCTACCAGACATAAGATTGTAATATTAAATAATGTAAATATAAATAATGAATTTCAAACATTTCAGATAAAGCAAAAAATTACTTTAAAGGATATTATCTAAAGTTGATATAAATTAATTAAATCAATCAATTTATAAACCCACTGCTAGAAATATGCCTCTTCCAACGTTGAAAGAATTTGGCCTACTGTTTCCAGAGGAAAATCTTGAAATAAAGGCCTACACTAATCTATCACACTACACAATACACACAATAGTGTAGGCCTTTATTTCAAGATTTTCCTCTATGGCAGTGATAAAAATTAATAAAAAATATACTCTGTCATATTCAATTTTGAAAATTAGAATAAATGTTATATAGCTACTCGTACATACATATAGATGTATGTACGAGTATATATAATGAACACATAGCCGCATGAATAAAATACTGATAGTTTGGTAGCAAATTTTTGGTCTCACCTGTATTTATTTCACCTAAATACATTTTAGATTTCATTACAGTCCGATCCCCTATTATGAGCTTCGCCAAACTCTTCGGGATCAAGTCTCATCTGCTAACCTATTCTCTTAGGTGGCAGACCAGCCGGCTCACCTGATGGAAAGTGGTTACCGCAGCCTGTGGCCGTTTCCAACACAAGGGGCGGCACATTTTTGCAGCAGACCCTATAGAGGGGAGAGAGAAGGGGTGTGAAAGTTTAAAATTATATGAATTCTTTGTTATTAGCGCAGAAAACAGAGGAGAAGGGTGCAATCCCACAGACTTTCGGAATACAAAAACTCTCCGGTGAGCTCTGGCTGCCCTATCTACCGCCTGGAACATAACGCATGGTTATTAATAGCCGCGGTATTCTGAAGGGGCAGGTAATTCCCTAGTCAAGTTGCTCAATTGGGACGGGAGATACCGTCAAGTTCTACCTTTTTCCTAAATCTTGGTGTATTAAACTTTCATACTAATGTTGATTGTCATAAACTGTGGCAGTGGAGCAAAGCACATATAGCCCTCGTGGTTTTTTATAACCACCTTGGATGTTAAAGATATTAAGTCCATCGAGAAAAATAGCGCAATCTTACTAGGATAGGTTAAACAGCAGCAATCTGATTTGGATAGGTTAGGTTAGAAGCATTGCTTTTCGTGGTTATTTTTATAAAATCTTTCAGAAATCAAACTATTAGTTATAGGTAAGTACGATACTACAAAACAAACTCGAGATACCTAGTAAATAAATCTAAAAAAACTATGACAGCTGTTACGTTAGGAAGGCAAAAGTTATGACAAAAAGTTCTACTTTTCCAAAGTTATTCTGTGTAACGCAATTTTGACTAAAACAATCATGACAACAGTCTATTATGACTTCCGATGTAAGGAATAAAAATATTGACAAAGGAAATTATGATTTAAAAAATTATGACAGTTGATGTTATTTACGATCACAAATTGTTAGAACGACAGCTTTTAGGACTTTCATACGAATCAATATCTTCATTCTCTAAGCACATTCCCAACTCAGTTGGGGTCGGCTTTTAGACTTTTGGGGCTTCAACTACCCGTAACGACTGCCATAGATGTATGTATGGCAACCGATGACTTAATGTGCTCTCCGGGGCATGACCATGTCAGTACAAATAAGCACATTTATGCATACAAATATTACAGCCTGCATAGCAGTCGTGTTTACTACCGCCACGCCACAGAGGCTGTTATGCGAGTGAATCCTTAGTTAAACCTTAGCAATTCACTTCAATTTGAATTATTTGTTTTAATTTTAGAATTAATGAAACAACTACTGTGCTGACAAAAATGAAAACATAGTAGCAAGACCGAAAATATGCCTAGCGTAAACCTAGGAGAATTTCGTATGCTTCAGACGTTGCCACGAAGGGCTCAGCAGTCAGAGCAGCTACAAGGGGGAACGGGCAGAACTGTGAGCAACAGATAGAGTAAGCACTATTACTATAATAATAATAATAATAATAATAATGTTTAATGTTTATATATGAGCATATAATACGAATGGACCCGCGTTTTTAAGAATCTTGTAGTCACGAATACCCTCGAACCTTTGCAGATGCGTAGAGATATTCCGTCCCTGGCTGGGTTTTACCGTTAAATCTATCGGGATATTTACCATGTTTGTTGATTTCATTGAGTAACCGATATTTCGGCGCTGTTGTGACAGTGAATATGTAAATGACCATGTCAATAAAATCATACAGTATTTAAAGTCTCTACCACGGTGAATGTTTTGATGAGCTCTTCTAATTAATCCCTGCGTCTCTTTTCCTACACAAGACAACACGTGCAGAGCTTAGATGTCACCCGCATACAGTGCAGACTATTCCATCTAAAAACCAAGCGTTTCGGTGAGGCTTTCTTCTGCAGTACCATCAAGTCTTGGAATTCCTTACCAATAAATACCAGCACGTGTTAACTTCTTCATACAATCCCGGTTCCTTTAAGCAGGGGGGGTCAATAAGTATCTGATGAGGCCGTCAGGCTGAACACGACTATTGTAACACCGTACGTATTTGTAATCGTCACCTTCTTTCCTGAGACTTAGCCTTCAGCTTACCATCAGGTGAGGTGTAGTGCAATTGACGTGACATAATATATATATATAAAACTAAATACATAAAATGAACCGTTTATTTCTTTATGGAAACTAAAATAAATAAAATGCATTGAATTAATTGAAAAAATTCCATATTATTTCTCGAGAGTGTGACCTTATTACTATTAAAAATAATAAACTCCGGCCGCATGTTGTACGTGAATAGTATAAAAAGAGAATTGGTTGCCCTGATTAACCATTCGCACTTTACTGTCGAAACAACAATATCCTAAACACAATGGCCGCTAAGGTTTGTTCTATTTAAATTCTAAATGAAACAACAATAATAGTTTATGAAACTAAAGCAAAGTGTTCTTAAAATACAAGTGTAAGTTTTATAGATCACACGCGTTTTAAAATCACATTATGTGCAGTTTCATACATTATTTTGTCTAATCTTATTATAAAGCTAATATAATTTGCGTGCAAATATTTGTGTAAACCCATTTGTTGAACACGTATGCGTATAATCTTGCTTGGTCTGGCTGAAGTTGTATCATAATGTAAAAGTTACGTTACGGTACAGTTGGCTTGCTATGGTACAGTTTATTAGTTTGTGCGTAAGGGATGTTATTAAAGCTATTTACATTTTATTTTTGACATTTCCTTATAAGAATAAAGACTTACTATTAATTGAAATCTTCAATTAACTCATATTAAGCATTGTGTATTTTTATTACAGTTCGTCGTTGTTGCTCTCCTGGTGGCGGCTGCTCAAGGTAGCGCTGTCCACGGCAACGGTTACAGCTTCTCATACGGAGTATCAGACCCCCACACCGGTGACGTGAAGAGCCAACACGAGACCCGCGTCGGCGACAACGTAGTCGGCCAGTACTCGCTCTTGGAGTCTGATGGCACCAAACGTACCGTCGACTATGCTGCTGATGCCCACAACGGTTTCAACGCCATCGTCCGTAAAGACCCAGCCTACGTCCACGCCGCCCCAGTTGTAGCCAAGGCATACGCCGCCCCCATTGTTGCCAACGCATACGCCGCTCCCCTCGCCCACGGCTACTCTGCTCCTCTTGCCGCTGGTTACGGATATGCTTCATCCCTTTCTCACGGTTATGCTGCTCCTCTTGCCAGCAACTACATCAACGCATATGCCGCACCTCTGAACTACGGTTACGCCGGTCCTCTTGCCTCCACCTACTCTACTGGTATCGCCGCTTACGGTGCTCATGGTATCCAGGGTGCTCAAGTATTTGGCGCCGCTGGCCTGTACTGAATAGTATTAAAATTAATTTATTAGAAAATTCCAATGAAGGTAGCTGTGATAAAAATAAAATGATCTAATTATACAACGTCCATTTAATTTTTGTTTATTAGTATTACATCTAATATCTAGCTCCTGTTAATAATATAATATAAAATAACTGAAAATACTACATATTAGTAGGTTATGAAAGAGTGTCTGTAATTACCCTGATAGTAAAATAATAAGCAATTTACTGGTATATGAATATTGAACATTTGGAACTGATAAAAATTGTGTTTTTATTACAAGTCAATATAATATTGTACGTAACTTGAAGATTCAGTAAATTAATGAATAAAATAATAGCCACATTTTTTTATTAATGGCACGTCAATTTGACTTCACCTCGCCTGATGGTAAGCTGAAGGTAAAATCTCAGGAAACAGGGTCAACATTACAAACACGTACCGTGTTACAATGGCGGTGCTCAGCTTGACAGATATTAAAAGTTACGTACCTATGTAACTTCTGATCCATACCATATTTAGTATAATATTTAATTATTATCAGCACTACTTCTTAATATTTTGAACATCATCTTGTTGAATTTATGAGATAAACTCACTCATTAATATGGTTTAGGCGCATAATGACAAAAACGCAAGAGGACAGATTCGTAAAATAAACCAGACAAGACTCCGTGTCCGCACAGCGACCTCCATATTCCATGAGTGCGGGCCTAGGGGTGATGGGTGGAGTCACCTGACATAATCACCTCCACTGACATTGATAGAGGTGATATCCGTGGGGATTTCAGGCACGATAAAAAAATAGACTACGTTTATAGCACCTTTTTTTCTCCCATATTATTTTGTTCTCATTCTAAATCCTGATTTCACTATGACTGGCATGTCCCTAAAGTTGTAATTCGGAATATGATTTCTGCAAGTACATCAAGATTTCAGACTCAGACAGACAGTCAACAGACAGTTCAAGACTCCAGACTCCAGCTGAACCACCTGCTAGCCTATTCACGAGCTAAATAACAGAACTGTTCTCAGTGCTGGGATTGGGGTTCAGGTAATATTGTTAATTCCATAATACCAAATAATAATTCGGGAACCTTTTCCCTGTGCAGCAAAGGATAAGTAGAAAGAGAATAGAAGTATTATCCTACTAAAATTAAGTGTGAAAGTTTGAGAAGTTTACGTGGTTTGAGTTTCTCTTTCATTTTCTTTCCTTTCACTTCGTAGCAGAAAGTCCGTTTTCCACACTCTTACATTAATTTTCTTTACACGTACTTAAACTGATATCAGAAGTTTAATTTTTGAGCAATTTCGTCATCATATTGTAACGTTTTGGTCACCTGACACTTTTTTCCGCGAATCCATTGGACGAAGAGATTATAATTTTGTTTTTGTAAATGTCCACTACACTGAGGCTGTCGAATATAAAAATACCCATTGAACTCACGAGCGAAAGCGTTCATTTGTGATGGAAAGGTTCGCTTTCAGCATTCTGATGTCTTCCGACGACATATTATTATTCACAACAATCAAAAATGTGTACAAATCAGAAAATAGTAACATGACCAGAAAGAAACCAGAGATAACACAGGGACAAGTTTATTATCATCATTTTCTTTGCGTTAATCTCAATCGTGTCTAAGGCCTTCACATGTGAGTTCAGGATCCGCTGTCTACTTTTTACTTCTTGATTTCCACACGGCCTTGGACATCCTCAGAGAAACAACCTGCACACTGTTCACCCTCCACGACGCCAAGTCTGCACTTCTTGAGTCTACTCCTTCTATCAGCACCCAGTGCGGGTGCCATTAGGGGAAACCATTAAAATTCGTTTGAAATATAAAAGTGAATGATTAAGGCGAGATGTCCCGTCTTGTGAATTTATTTTTCAATCAAAATGGATTAAATTGGTGTGCATCAATGTTGTGTTAATTCAAAATATGATTGTGAATTTATGTTGTGAAAACAGTTGTGAATTTATTTTTCAATCATTCAATCAATTAATCAATGACAATACATCAATTTCATCCATTTTGATTGAAGAATAAATTCACATCTGTATAAAATAAAACGCATGGGTCTTAAAAGGATAATACAATGCGAAGAATGTAGTGAAAAATTCCATTAATTTTTCGAGCGTGTGACCTCATTTTGTACGCTATTAAAATAATAACAAATAAAGTCCGGCTACATATTGCACGTGAATGGTATAAAAAGAGAATTGGTTGCCCTGATTAATCATTCGCACTTGACTGTCTAACAAACAATAACCTGAACAAAATGGCCGCTAAGGTTTGTTCTATTATATTCTAATTGAAACAATATACATTACTTAGGAGATACTAATCTAAAATTGTAATTTTCTATAACTAAACATGTGTTTTTTATTACAGTTCGTCGTTGTTGCTCTCCTGGTGGCGGCTGCTCAAGGTAGCGCTGTCCACGGCAACGGTTACAGCTTCTCATACGGAGTATCAGACCCCCACACCGGTGACGTGAAGAGCCAACACGAGACCCGCGTCGGCGACAACGTAGTCGGCCAGTACTCGCTCTTGGAGTCTGATGGCACCAAACGTACCGTCGACTATGCTGCTGATGCCCACAACGGTTTCAACGCCATCGTCCGTAAAGACCCAGCCTACGTTCACGCCGCTCCAGTTGTAGCCAAGGCATACGCCGCCCCCATTGTTGCCAACGCATACGCCGCCCCCCTCGCCCACGGCTACTCTGCTCCTCTTGCTGCTGGCTACGGATATGCTTCATCTCTTTCTCACGGTTATGCTGCTCCTCTTGCCAGCAACTACATCAACGCATATGCCGCACCTCTAAACTACGGTTACGCCGGTCCTCTTGCCTCCACCTACTCTACCGGTATCGCCGCTTACGGTGCTCATGGTATCCAGGGTGCTCAAGTATTCGGCGCCGCTGGTCTGTACTAAATAAAGTTAAGATAAAGTAATAGAAACTTCCAATGAAAGTAGCTATGATCCAAATAATAGAATAAATAAATGAATAAAGTACTTTAAAATTACTCTTTATTTTTTTCTTTTTCAAGCTAAGTCAAGGCTCTTGCATATCTATGCAGGATGAGTGTATATCTATACACTGTGAATAAAACAATTTTTCTTTTGAATGGGACAAAACAGTTTAGCCTGAAAAAAATAATTAAAATCTACCAGACATAAGATTGTAATATTAAATAATGTAGATATAAATAACGAATTTCAAACATTTCAGATAAAGCAAAAAATTACTATAAATAAAGGATATTATCTAAACTTGATATAAACTAATTAAATCAATCAATCAATTTATAAACCCTCTGCTAGAGATATGCCGCTTCCAACGTTGAAAGAATTTGGCCTACTGTTTCCAGAGGAAAATCTTGAAATAGAGGCCTACACTAATCTCTCACACTACACAATACACACAATAGTGTAGGCCTTTATTTCTAAATTTTCTCTCTGGCAGTGATAAAAATTAATAAAAAATATACTCTGTCATATTCAATTTTGAAAATTAGAATAAATGTTATATAGCTACTCGTACATATATATAGAGAGCCGCATGAATAAAATACTGATAGTTTGGTAGCAAATTTTTAGTCTCAACCTGTATTTATTTCACCTAAATACATTTTAGATTTCATTACAGTCCGATCCCCTATTATGAGCTTCACCAAACTCTTCGGGATCAAGTCTCATCTGCTAACCAATTCTCTTAGGTGGCAGACCAGCCGGCTCACCTGATGGAAAGTAATTACCGCAGCCTGTGACCGTTTCCAACACAAGAGGCGGCACATTTTTGCAGCGGACCCTATGGAAGGGAGAGAGAAGGGGTGTGAAAGTTTAAAATTATATAAATTCTGTGTTATTAGCGCAGAAAACAGAGGAGTACGGTGCAATCCCACAGACTTTCGGAATACAAAAACTCTCCGGTGAGCTCTGGCTGCCCTATCTACCGCCTGGAATGGTTATTAATAGCCGCGGTATTCTGAAGGGGCAGGTAATTCCCTAGTC
Organism: Pelosia muscerda; assembly: GCA_963691645.1. Taxonomy (NCBI): domain Eukaryota; kingdom Metazoa; phylum Arthropoda; class Insecta; order Lepidoptera; family Erebidae; genus Pelosia; species Pelosia muscerda. Next base: position 17,360,143 of record OY829100.1, read on the forward strand.
AGGCTGCTCAATTGGGACGGGAGATACCGTCAAATCCTACCTTTTTCCTAAATCTTGGTGTATTAAACTTTCATACTAATGTTAATTGTCATAAACTGTGGCAGTGGAGCAAAGCACATATAGCCTTCGTGGTTTTTTAAAACCACCTTGGATGTTAAAGATATTAAGTCCATCGAGAAAAATAGCGCAATCTTACTTGGATATGTTAAACAGCAGCAATCTGATTTGGATTGGTTAGGTCAGAAGCATTGCTTTTCGTGGTTATTTTTATAAAATCTTTCAGAAATCGAACTATTAGTTATAGGTAAGTACGATAATATAAAAAAAAATGGAGATACCTAGTAAATCAATCTAAAAAACTATGACAGCTGTTACGACGTTAGGAAGGCAAAAGTTGTGACAAAAAGTTCTACTTTTCCAAAGTTATTCTGTGTAACGCAATTTTGACTAAAACAATCATGACAACAGTCTATTATGACTTCCGATGTAAGGAATAAAAATATTGACAAAGGAAATTATGATTTAAAAAATTATGACAGTTGATGTTATTTACGATCACAAATTGTTAGGACGACAGATTTTAGGACTTTCATACGAATCAATATCTTCATTCTCTAAGCACATTCCCAACTCAGTTGGGGTCGGCTTTTAGGCTTTTAGACCAGTCGAACTTTTGGGGCTTCAATTACCCGTAACGACTGCCATAGATGTATGTATGGCAACTGATGACTTAATGTGCTCTCCGGGGCATGACCATGTCAGTACAAATAAGCACATTTATGCATACAAATATTACAGCCTGCATAGCAGTCGCGTTTACCACCGCCACGCCACAGAGGCTGTTATGCGAGTGAATCCTTAGTTAAACCTTAGCAATTCACTTCAATTTGAATTATTTGTTTTAATTGTAGAATTAATGAAACAACTACTGTGCAGACAAAAATGAAAACATAGTAGCAAGACCGAAAATATGCCTAGCGTAAACCTAGGAGAATTTTGTATGCTTCAGACGTTGCCACGAAGGGCTCAGCAGTCAGAGCAGCTACAAGGGGGAACGGGCAGAACTGTGAGCAACAGATAGAGTAAGCACTATTACTGTAGAGCATATAATACGAATGGACCCGCGTTTTTAAGAATCTTGTAGTCACGAATACCCTCGAACCTTTGCAGATGCGTAGAGATATTCCGTCCCTGGCTGGGTTTTACCGTTAAATCTATCGGGATATTTACCATGTTTGTTGATTTCATTGAGTAACCGATATTTCGGCGCTGTTGTGACAGTGAATATGTAAATGACCATGTCAATAAAATCATACAGTATTTAAAGTCTCTACCACGGTGAATGTTTTGATGAGCTCTTCTAATTAATCCCTGCGTCTCTTTTCCTACACAAGACAACACGTGCAGAGCTTAGATGTCACCCGCATACAGTGCAGACTATTCCATCTAAAAACCAAGCGTTTCGGTGAGGCTTTCTTCTGCAGTTCTGCAGTACCATCAAGTCTTGGAATTCCTTACCAATAAATACCAGCACGTGTTAACTTCTTCATACAATCCCGGTTCCTTTAAGCAGGGGGGTCAATAAGTATCTGATGAAGCCGTCAGGCTGAACACGACTATTGTAACACCGTACGTATTTGTAATCGTCACCCTCTTTCCTGAGACTTCGCCTTCAGCTTACCATCAGGTGAGGTGTAGTGAAATTGACGTGACATAATATATATATTTATATATATAACTAAATACATAAAACAGACCGTTTATTTCTTTATGGAGACTAAAATAAATAAAATGCATTGAATTAATTGAAAAAATTCCATATTATTTCTCGAGAGTGTGACCTTATTACTATTAAAAATAATAAACTCCGGCCGCATGTTGTACGTGAATAGTATAAAAAGAGAATTGGTTGCAATGATTAATCATTCGCACTTTACTGTCGAAACAACAATAACTTAAACACAATGGCCGCTAAGGTTTGTTCTATTTTAATTCTAAATGAAACAACAATAATAGTTTATGAAACTATAGCACAAGCGTTCTTAAAATACAAGTGTAAGTTTTATAGATCACACGCGTTTTAAAACCACATGATGTGCAGTTTCATACACTATTTTGTCTAATCTTATTAAAAAGCTAATAAAATTTGCGTTTAAATATTATTGTATAACCCATTTGTTGATCACGTATGCGTATAATCTTTCTTGGACTGGCTGAAGTTGTATCATAATGGAAAAGTTACGTTATGGTACAGTTGGCTTGCTATGGTACAGTTTATTAGTTTGTGCATAAGGGATGTTATTAAAGCTTTTTACATTTTATTTTTGCAATTTCATTATGAGAATGAAGACTTACTATTGATTAAAATCTTTAATTAACTCATATTAAGTATTGTGTATTTTAATTACAGTTCGTCGTTGTTGCTCTCCTGGTGGCGGCTGCTCAAGGTAGCGCTGTCCACGGCAACGGTTACAGCTTCTCATACGGAGTATCAGACCCCCACACCGGTGACGTGAAGAGCCAACACGAGACCCGCGTCGGCGACAATGTAGTCGGCCAGTACTCGCTCTTGGAGTCTGATGGCACCAAACGTACCGTCGACTATGCTGCTGATGCCCACAACGGTTTCAACGCCATCGTCCGTAAAGACCCAGCCTACGTTCATGCCGCTCCAGTTGTAGCCAAGGCATACGCCGCCCCCATTGTTGCCAACGCATACGCCGCCCCCCTCGCCCACGGCTACTCTGCTCCTCTTGGCGGTGGCTACGGATATGCTTCATCCCTTTCTCACGGTTATGCTGCTCCTCTTGCCAGCAACTACATCAACGCATATGCCGCACCTCTAAACTACGGTTACGCCGGTCCTCTTGCCTCCACCTACTCTACTGGTATCGCCGCTTACGGTGCTCATGGTATCCAGGGTGCTCAAGTATTCGGCGCCGCTGGCCTGTACTGAATAATGTTAAAATAATTTAATAGAAACTTCCAATGAAAGTAGCTGTGATCTAAATAAAATGCTTTAAGGTTCAAATTATTCAGATTTTTTATTATTTCATAATATCTATAGGTATATTTATCTACCTATCTCTGTCAATATTATAGAATGGCGAGTTTTGAATAAATATTTATTGTAAGTTGAATGTTACAAGAATCAGCAAGCAGTTTGCGAATTCATAAATTACATTTTCTGTATAATATTCAAGAATTTGGTGAACACAGGAATTATGTTAATAATATTATGTTAGAAATGAAAAATAAGAACAAAATTGAAAGAACATTTTTCCTCGCTCTATCTGCAAGCAGCTCAGATGCCTTAGTCAGATTTAATTAACTCTTGTGACTTTGAGATATGCATAGCCTGTGATATGTCATCTCATATTTTAAATATCAGCCACTAGATTGAGGCCAATCGGTATCGTTACAGCCTAAAAATGCAGACGCAAGTTTTCAGGGGTGCGAGGTCGGGTAACCTCCACGTTGGCTCCTCCGTTTCTTCTCCCTTTTGGATCTTGGTCCAAGGCAGCGGAAACGAAGGAGCTGGTGCACCCTGGACAGCGGTTAATAGACTCCTGCTCCTAGGAGCTCTGTTGACCATTGACGAATAACCCGACAGCTGACCCCATTGCACGAGGGGGTCGTGGGATGGCGCGTCTGCAAGGCCCGCGAGAAGGGATCCTTCGAATCCCTTCTATATTTAACAGCCCTTTTGAGGGCTAGCTGACCCAGAGGGGGTCGTGGTATGGTGGACCTGCAAGGACCACGGTCATCGTCTCTTCCGGTACTCCTCTGCTTTCAGATGGGACGGGGAAGAGACGTTGTGATCCAATTGGGATCGAGGGACGGGTCGGCCTACTGCTCACGCAGGGGCTGACAGGCACCCGTGCCACCGTCGGAGTTGGGAGAGGTAGCTGCTCTCTCGCGTCGCGTAAGCTCCGGGTGATCAACAACGACCAGAGTGCTAGCCACATTCTGGAAGCCGTGACCTCGGAGGACGCGGGGCTTGCCTTAATTGGCCGGCCCGCGACAAGGAAAGTCTATAAAACCCGACAGCGAAGTCGTTAAAACCTGTGGACACCAGGGGACCTCCACAGTATGTACCCCGCTTCTCGGAATGAGCGTCACCCGGGAAGTGTAGTATATATCGTTTCAACTCGTGGGACTTGTTATGGATATTAATACAAAACACCCAAAACCCAGCGAAACAGTCTGTGCGGAGGTCGCACAGCACCAAGACGCGGAGGTCGCGTCAACCGCGGCAGTGTTGGAGAAATTTGGCACTGCCAGCGAAGGCAGTCGGGCTAATAGCCTGGTTCGTCTGCCTGACATGCAGGCAAAGCCTGCCAAGGCTAAAAAGAGGAGGAGGAAGAAGCCCCGTCCGCCAAAGGGTGAATCTGATTTAGATCTCACCCTCGGCGACGACGCGCCCTCCAGCAGCTCTAGCGCGGAGGAGCTAATGCGCCCACCCCCATCTAAGGTGGGCAGTATGGTGATAGGTCACCAGATGGCTCGTGGTGGCAGGAGAGCTGTTCTCACTCGAGACCGCTCTCCCTGGGCTCCGACCTCGGAGGATGTGAGACCCTCCTCCTCAGCGGCATCGGAGCCCGGAAGTAGGTCTAGGATCCTCAGAGATGAGGTTGAAAAATTGATTGGGGGCATGGACGGGGGGTCTGCGGGCACGGAGCGGCTATTAAATGCCGTCCTGGAGCTCTCCGAGGAGAATGATGCCCTGTCCAAGGAGTTGCTGGCGGCCCGCAGGGAGCGGACCGAGGCTCGAAAGCGGGAGACCCGGCGGGAAAATGAATTCCGTCGGGAGATGGCCCGGATGGCGGCTGAGCTGGAGAGCCTCCAGAGCAAAGTGGCGGGCATACCGGAGGTGCGTGTGACGCGGTCGTCATCCCGGCTAAACCAAAATGCGCGAGAAAAGTCGCCGCTGTTGCAGCCAGCGCAGCCGACACGGCCAGACCGTCCCTCTGGGACGACATCGAGACCGATCCGACCCGTGGAACCGGAGCCATGGTTGGCTTGCATGACAGCCATGGAGGACCGCATTCGGAGTTGGATCGAGTCTATGATGGACGCCAACCGCCGCCCGCCTCTAGCGCCACCATCGGGGTACGCCGCTGCAGTAAGAAAGGGCCCCACACGTCAGGTGACGGCAGCAACTCCGTTGACGTCAAATCGCGGTCCGCCGCCTCCCTCTCCGTCTAAGAGAGCCACACAGGGAGCGAGTAAAGGGAAGGGAAAGGGCAAGGGGAAGGCGTCCCAGGCCACAGCCTCAGTCCCGGCCGAAGTTCAGGTCCCAGCTGCTTCCACAAGCTCCTCGCCAGAGGGGGGCTGGGAGGTAGTTGGAGACCGCAAAAAGAGACGGAACGCCGCCAAAAAGGCAGCCAAAAAGGCCAGAAAGGCCAAGGCTGCCGCGATGACATCAGCGCCAGGGAGGCTTCACGCTCCTCGATCGACGGCCGTCGTTGTTGCACTGACGGCAGAAGCGTCGGAGAGGGGATTGGAGTACGCCACAGTTATGAGGCAAGCAAGGGCTTGCATCGACTTAAAGGCACTTGAGATCCCGCGAGTCGTATGTAAGCCCACGCGGACTGGAGCTCGGGTCTTCCAGGTCCCTGGCGCTGACAGTGGCCCCAAAGCCGATGCCTTAGCGGCTAGACTAAGGGAGTCACTGGATGCAGCCGACATCCGGGTGTCCAGGCCCAACAAGTGCGCAGAACTGCGCGTTTCGGGCCTGGACGACTCCATCACGGTCGAAGAGATTAGACTCGCCGTGGCGGAGGCCGGGGGCTGTCCCCCGGACACTATAAAGGTCGGAGCGATACGCTTCGGCCCTCGTGGACTGGGGGCGGCAGTTGTCGGCTGCCCCATCGCGGCAGCCCAAAAGGCTGCTGACGGGCGGAGCCTCACTATTAGTGGCTTCTTGAAGGTGCAGGTACGACTCCTGCAGGCCCGACCGGACAGGTGTTATAGGTGCCTGTCGGTGGGCCACGTAGGGGTCCAGTGCACGGCGGAGGTAACGATCGGTGACCGTTGCTTCCGCTGTAGCCAGCCCGGTCACAAGGCCGGCACATGCGATGCTCCGCTGCATTGTTTCAAGTGTGCAGCGGACGGCAAACTGGCCGACCATAGGGTTGGCAGCAAGGCCTGCACCGGAGGGGAGCCGAAGTCGGGAGGCCGGCGTTCCGCCTCTACTTCGCGGCGAGGTGCGGAGGAGAGGGTTCCATAATGGATCCTCAACTCCGCATCTTGCAGGTGAACGTGGGCCACGGTGCCGATGCTCAGGCACTTCTGCTCCAGAGCATGGCACAGTGGTCCATTCATGTCGCCGCTGTCGCCGACCCATACACACATCGGTTTCTCGGGCCTGCCTGGGAAACCGACCTGGATGGATCGGCGGCATTAGTGCATAACGCTGCTGCAGGCAGCCCTCCCCTTGCCGTCGTTGCAAGAGGGCATGGCTGCGTGGCGGCACTTGTGGGAGAAATTGCGGTCGTGGCCGTATACCTCTCGCCGAATCGAGACATAGCTGACTACCGGCGTTCGCTAGATCAGCTTGCCGTCGTCGTCAATGCCTGCTATCCTCACCCAGTTCTTGTGCTCGGGGACTTCAACGCCTGGTCTGTGGCCTGGGGTTCCCGACGCACGAACGGGCGAGGCAGGGCACTGGAGAGCTGGGCCGATGGACTCGGTCTAGCTCTCCTGAATCGCGGGGCCGTTGCCACGTTCGCGACCGCGAGGGGTAGCTCTATTGTGGACGTTTCGTTCGCGAGCGCCTCGCTGTTGCGCCGTGTGCGGGACTGGCGTGTCGTGGTGGAGGAGGAGACTGCGTCGGATCACCGATACATTCGGTTTGATGTCTCCCCTCCATTGAATGACACGCCAGTTACGCCGGCCCCACGCGAACCACGCTGGGTGCTTAAGCGATTGAATCGGGAGGTCCTCCTGGAGGCCGCCATCATACAGGCCTGGGCCCCTGCGCCGGACAGGCCTGTCGATATAGATGATGAGGCGGTATGGTTCCGGGAGGCCATGACGCGTGTCTGTGATGCGGCTATGCCTAGGGCTCCGCCCTATAGTCCAAGGCGTCAGGTCTACTGGTGGTCAGCGGAGATCGCGGGGCTACGGCAGGCCTGCGTGATCGCGTACCGCCGGTGGACCAGATTCCGTAGGAGGCGTAGTCGCCGCGCAGATACGGAGCCCCGAGTGGTGGAGCTTCACGAGGGATACAGGGAGGCCAGAAGGGCCCTCCGAGCAGCAATAAAGCAGGCCAAGGCCGCGGCTCACAAAGAGCTATTGGAGACACTGGAGCGGGACCCATGGGGGCGGCCTTACCTTATGGTAAGAGGCAAGCTGCGCCCCCGGGCCCCGCCGTTGACTCAGTGTCTCCAGCCGGAGCTGCTCGGAGGAGTTGTTTGCTCTCTGTTCCCAGCGCGGGCAGTGGAACATGTTCCACCGCTAATGACTCCACCACCTCGGTCGCCTACGGCACCCAGAGTGGATGACGACGACGTGCCTGAAGTCAGTTGGGTAGAACTAGAGCTGGCGGTGCGTAGGCTTAAGGCCAGGAACACCGCCCCGGGACCCGACGGTGTTCCAGGCCGAGCTTGGGTCTTAGCTCTAGGGGAAGACGCTCTCGAGCCCCGACTAAGAGGACTTCTCAGCGCATGCCTGGAGCGGGGCCAGTTTCCAAAAGTGTGGAAAACAGGGAAACTGGTCCTCATTCGAAAGGCGGGGCGCCCGGCAGAATCGCCGTCCGCCTACCGGCCCATAGTGCTGCTCGACGAGGTGTGCAAACTCTTTGAAAGAGTGATTGCAAAGCGCCTCGTCGAGCACCTCTCTGGGGTGGGGCCGGACCTGGCGGACAGCCAATATGGCTTTCGTCGGCAGCGCTCCACGGTGGATGCCATCATGCGCGTGAGGACTCTGGCGGAGGATGCGGTCGCTCGGGGCGAGGTGATGTTGGCGGTGTCCTTGGACATTGCCAATGCGTTTAACACCTTGCCCTGGAGTTGCATAAGGGAGGCACTCGTGTATCACGAAGTGCCTCTCTACCTTCGCCGCATAATCGGGGCGTACTTGACAGAGAGAGCTGTCATCTACCCAACTGCGATCGGTCTCGGTCGGCGAGAAATGTCGTGCGGTGTTCCGCAGGGATCGGTCTTGGGGCCGCTCCTGTGGAACATCGGATACGACTGGGCGCTTCGCGGTGAGCTCGGGAACGGTGCCGCCGTCACGTGTTATGCAGATGACACGTTAGTGACGGCGAGCGGTGCTACACATCGCGAAGCGGCCTTGAAGGCCACGACCGCGGTTGCCCAAGTCGTGGAACGGATCCGGCGGTTGGGTCTGAAGGTGGCTCTACATAAAACCGAGGCCATGTTCTTTCATGGGCCTCGTCGCGAGCCACCAGAGGGATCCAGCCTTACAGTAGGAGACATCCCCATCGGCATCAAGCCCCAGATGAAGTATCTGGGGCTCGTGTTGGACGGCCGGTGGGACTTCGGGGAGCACCTCCGGAGTTTGGCCCCCAAATTGAAGAGCACAGCTAATGCTCTGGCACGGCTGTTGCCCAACATGAGGGGGCCGGATGACTCCTGTAGGAGACTCTACGCGGGAATCGTACGGTCCATGGCCCTATATGGGTGCCCAGTATGGGCGGAGACCCTGAAGGCCAGGCACGTGCAGAAGCTGCACGCCCCGCAGCGCACGATGGCCATCAGGGTCATCAGGGGGTACCGTACGATATCCTTCGACGCGGCGAGTCTCCTCGCCGGATCGATACCATGGATCCTGGATGCGAGAGCCCTTTCGGTGCTGTATCGGTATCGAAAGGAGGCGCGGGAGCAGGGACATGAACCCGAGCCTAGTGAGCTCCGGGCTGTGAAGTCCCAGCTCCACGGGGACATGGTAGCCGAGTGGGAACGACGACTTGGGCAATCACGCGCAGGGCACGCTGTAGTAGCGGCGGTAAGACCCATCATGGGGGACTGGCTAGAGAGGCCACATGGTAGCCTCTCGTACCGGCTGACGCAGGTGATCACCGGGCACGGGTGCTTCGGGGATTACCTGCGTCGGATCCAGAAGGAGCCAACGTCCGAGTGCCATCACTGTGATGCGAGCGAGGACTCGGGGCTGCACACGTTGACCGAGTGCCCGGCGTGGGAGACGCCAAGGCGGGTCCTAGTGACAGCCCTAGGGGTGGGAGTTATCTCGCTCGCCACCTTGCTCACGGTGATGGTACGATGCGCGAGTGCTTGGGCAGCCGCCGCCTCCTTCTGCGAGCAAGTAATGCACGAAAAGGAGGTGGCGGAGCGAGTCCGGAGAAGACTCCGGGCCCGCACTGCCCGCGATGAGCGGAGGCGACTCGGACGTCGGAGGTCGCAGAATGACCTCCGTCCCCCATGAGCGCGGGCCTGGGGGTGACGGGTGGAGCCGCCGGTCACCCTAGCAGAAGCAGGCCACGGCGATGGCGCAAAATGCCACCCCATACCCAGGGGCTAAATCGGGACACCATGGTCCCCACATTGGGGGAAGAGGGGCATCTCAACAGAGATGTCCCCGGGTCTGCCGGGGTGCGAGAGATATGTCTTGTATAATCTCACCTCCGGCAATCAAGGACCCATGGACGGCGTGCGTTTTGGTCGGTTCGAGTCCGACATAATCACATCCATCGGCTTTGGTGGAGGTGGTATCCGTGGGGATTTTGCGCACGATAAAAAAAAAAAAAAAAAAAAAAAGACGCAAGTTTTCAGTGGCGATGTGGCTAAATGTGGTGAAAAGATATATAATGTACTGCATATTAACCCAATTATGAACTCATAAATTATACAAAAAAAATATCCTCAAAATTTTAAGTTAGCTTACTTCTATTTGATATTAAATTAAAGTAATAATTTTAAGACTACTTAAGTATAAATTTTTATATATTACAATGACTATAAATCTGTTATTAAAAATAGCATTTTCATAAAAGTATTATTAATAAATAATTTCCAAATATACCTACCGTATTGCCTACAGATATTTAATTAATACTAACAATCACTAAGGTACTGTGTGATATTACATTATAAGAATGTTGCCGCTTGACGGCTATACGGTCGCTGAAAATTACAGTAGATCTTCTTCTTCCTTCGAGTGAACGGCATCAGTTGCCGTGGTGGTGTAGTAATTTGTTTCACGGCAGCAGCGCCGTTACTCACGGAGAGGGCCCGAGCATAGGTTTCGCTCTTCAGGAAGGCTTACTACGATTAAGTAGGTGTTAATATACATCTCCTACACCTTCGGAGATTGACATGCATTACGATAGGTATGTACGTATGCTCTAGTTTACAATTATTTAGTTGAAATTCCTTGCCAGCTCACGTGTTTCCTTCTTCTTACAGTTCCGGGTCCTTTAAGCGGGGCGTGAAAAAGTATCTGATGAGGCCGTCAAGCTGAATGTCAACATTGTAACCCTTTACGTGTTTGTAATGGTGACCCTCGTTCCTGAGACTTCGCCTTGAGCTTACCATCAGGCGGGGTGAAGTCAAATTGAGGTGTCATGAATAAGAAATAAATTAATTGAATTAATATGTTATGTTTCAGAGAATAAACAACCTTACCAAACACACTATAATATTTAGTTAAGTTAAAGAGATAATAAGATTCTGTCTTTTTTACTTCCACTAAATATTTTAAGTTTAAACAGTTTTTATCTTTAAAACCCTCTATTGCGTAAATGAAATGTTTATTAACCAAGTTCATTTAATATTTTAGTTTAGTATTATGGAAATTGGTATGACAGCATTTTAATTAGGTAATACTGAAATTTCATAAAATATTCTGTACACATCATCTTTTTCGAAACTATAACCTTATTTAAGTTATTACAGACTATTATGTAAAACAATATTATTGTATAAAAAGAAATTTGGTAAGTAGATCTGATTAATCGTTCGGAGTTCACTGTACAGCAAACAACAGCTAAAACAAAATGGCCACGAAGGTAAAACTTAATCGTCTCTTATACTATTTTTTATTTAATTAACGAATCATTCAATACTAAATTAACTCTGAAATGTTACTTACAGTTCATCGCTATTGCTTGCGTCATCGCCGTCGCTGAATGCAGTAATTACAACAGCCACGGTCCTGTACAAACTAGCTTCGCTTACGGAGTACTAGATCCTCACACGGGTGATATAAAAAACCAGCATGAAACCCGCATTGGCGATCAAGTTATTGGTCAGTACTCGTTCCATGACTCTGACGGCACCAAACGCACGGTCGACTATTCCGCCGACGCACACAATGGATTCAATGCTGTCGTACGCAAGGACCCAATATATGTTCCTGATACTTCTGTAGTTACTAACATCGCACCTGTAGTTGCTATCGTGGCTCCTATGCTAGCCAATACGTACGCCAGCGGCTACGACAATAGTTACCACAGTGAATATGCCGCACCTCTTGCCAATGGATACTCCAATAATTATAATCCGCCTATCCCTGGAGGGTACGCGAATGGACATGCTGCTCCTCTTAACAATGAATACTCCAGGGGTTTCAACGGCTATGGTGCGGTCCCAGCCCCCTACATTATTGGTATCAATGCCTAGGTTAGTCAAGCTACTGAAGTCGAGCCCACCTTATTTATATAGATTTCAGATAATTGGTGATGTCTGTGCTGTAAGGGTAGAGCATAGAGAACGAAAGGGGACGTAGTAAGCCTTCCCGAAGAGCGAAATCTATGCTCGGGCCCTCTCCGTGAGTAGTGGCGCTGCCGTGAAAACAAATTACTACACCACAATGGCGACTGAATAATGTCGTCGATTTGACAGATGAAGAATTTAACTGCTATATCGCAGTCCCAGTGTTGATTAACGTATTATTTGGTATGCATGGATATGAATATTTAAATTGTTCTAGGCGTTTCTAACTGTGGTGAACCTATACATATGTGTGTTCGCATTCTAAAATTCAGAACGGTTGAGTTTGGGTTTAGTTTGCTGTGTGTATTATGTGTGTTTAGTGTCCTCTAATATGTTATTATTATTATTAATTAACTGTAAGTGTTATGTATGGATAATGCCATGATAGGAATAAAATGTGTTATTAACTTGTTACTAACTAGTATTTTTAATTTAATTTTATAAGTTTAATTTATCAATATTTTGATGAACCATAAAAACAAAAGAAAGCTTCCAGTGGTCATTGGTCACTGGAAGCATGAGCAAGTTCAGAATAAACTTTTTCATACATCACTACGCTAACCGTTTTCGATTTCAGCGTATGTGAATGAATTCCTTACCTGTAGCGAGTGGGGTGATGATAGAATGTAGCCGTGGATATGATGTCATACATTATTTTGAATACACAACATTGTACACATGACGCGCTGAGAGGCAAATTTTCTACTGAGGCTGAGAGATTTCACTCATGTCACGTCATAATTGGAGGTTCCATCAAGAACCAAGCGGTTCGGTGAGTCTTTCCTCTGCCGCACCATTAAGTCCTGGAATTCCTTAACGGCGCACGTGTTTCCTTCTTACTACAGTCAGTCAGCTTAACATCAGTCGAGGTGAAGTCAAATTGACGTTCCATAAATAAAAAAAACATTTTAGCAGTGGATTTATATGTGTACTTATGTCTTATTGAAGTTTAATGAGATTAGGTCAAGTCCCACCCGACCCGACTCTCTAGAAAGAGTAATTTCGATTACAGATACAAGTTACTTTCCTCTACCTATGATCAAGGAATGTTAGCATGTATAGCATAGCATAGCCCGTACCTATAAACCATTTTGATAGCTGTGTACTCTAACCAAACTGGACATAAAACTTGGGACCTCGTGATGTACACATCGCATTATTATATGTCATTTAATTTATATTAAAATAAAATATAATAATAAATTAATGATAATATTTACGTCTATTCATTTTTTTTATTAATTCAGTACATATTTCGTAACAGTTTTGAAATTGTGACTTTAGTTGCGTGACAGTCTATTAATTTGTAAATTACTTTAAAATAGCTTTATTATAATAAAAATAATTAAAACATCTTATTAATCATTCGCGGTTTACTGGGATGGCTCCGTAAAGTAATTACTAGATGCTCTCGATAGGTTGAAGCGAAATGCTCTAAGGAGCTCTTCCAATTAAATCCCACCATCTCCTTTTCTACACAGGACAACTTGTGCAGGGCTTAGACTTAGGCATACGGTGCGGAATATTTCATCGAGAACGAAGCGGTTCGGTGAGTCTTGCCTCTGCCGCGCCATTATAGAACTTGGAATTCTTAGACTAAGCTGGTTGCGTCCCAGTATTACACTTTAAATATTTGTATTTTGATGGAACGAGTACTTAAAAGGTATTACTATGAAGGAGTAGTATCGCTCAATGTTACTATGTTCTCGGGTTTGATTGCTTGGATAAAAATGCTTATTAAGTTTTCGAGACTGAAAATAATTATTGGTTATTCATCTCCTCATATAAACATATTACTAAAGCAATTGGTGAGAATTGTTGTTTATATAGGTACACAAATGATCATCATAATCACCAATAGATGCCAATCATGGATATATAAAAAGCTGGTCTATAGGGTAAATCCCACGGAGGGCACAATATAAAGATGATTAGTTCATTCATCCATGGTCCAATTCTATCGCGCCAAAGTCTCTTCTGTTAAACTGAATGTGAGGTTAGTTTGAGCTCCAAAAACCTTGGTAGAGCTTCACACCTAACATTTGTGCCAAATCCTTCTGGAAAGTACTGACATGAAATAAAAATCAAACGTTAAGAATTATAATTGAAACACTCAATTTAATTAGCGCACTACAATGTAAATATACAAATAAAATTAGGCATTAACAAAATTTGTCATAACATATTGTAAAAATATTCATATAGTTTTCAAAAATTAGGCCATAGTTGCGCCACTTCATGTTAATTAGTACATTAAATTGACTTAACATAGTATATAAAGAGAATTAATAAATGTGATTAAACATTCACAGTACACTGTACAACAAACATCAACAGAAACAAAATGGCATCTAAGGTTGGTCTTATTACAATAGTTCTACAAAATCTATTGATAAAGCACCAAGTACCTATAACGATATATTCTTAATTACAGTTCATCGTTGTTGCTCTCTTGATCGCGGCTGCTCAAGGCAACCCTCCTGTAAAAAGCAGCTTCTCGTATGGAGTGTCAGACCCTCACACCGGTGACGTCAAGAGCCAGCATGAAACCCGCATCGGCGATAGCGTTGTAGGCCAGTATTCCCTCCATGACTCAGACGGCACCAAGCGTACTGTAGACTATTCCGCAGATCCCCATACAGGATTCACCGCTGTCGTACGTAAGGACCCTCTGTATGTACACGCCGCTCCTGTCGTAGCACATGTTGCTCCCGTCGTAGCCCAGGTTGCTCCCGTCGTAGCACATGGCTACGCAGCAGGTGGCAATGCTGCTCCCTATTCTAATGGATACTCCAACGGTTACGGTGCTCGTCTTGGTGGATACGGTGGTTACGCTGTGTCCGGTTACGATGCGGCCGGTTACGGTGCGGCTGGTAACGGTGCGGCCGGTTACGGTGCGGCCGGTTACGGTGCGGCCGGTTACGGTGCGGCCGGCGGTTACGGTGCCGCTGGTTACGGTTCTCACGGACTCCACGGTGCCAACCTGTACTAAATAGTGTCAAGGTAAATCTTAGTAGGTTATAAGAATATTGTTAAGCTATTATCTTAAATAATATGTAGTAAGAAAGTATTATTTTTGGAATAATTTCTTTTCTTTTTATTTTAACCAAATATTCTTGTACAAAATTATGTACTTAAACATTTTATATTTGTTAAATTACCAACAAAGTAATATGTTGTGTATCTATTTTTCGTTTTGCTTATATATATTTGAAAAATAACTTAAGAAGATACAAATAAGATATTGTTAATATGTAATGTATGTATTATCTATGTTTAACTTATATATTTCACATACATAATTATATATTTATGATACACGTAAATTGTTATGAAACCAATAATACTAGTATGAATATTGAGTTTTGTAAACTTATAATTATAAACAGGTATTTAATAAATAAGACAGGTTTAATGTATATCAAAAATTACAATATTCAAATTAACTTCTTTCAAATATATCAACATCATACACATTTTTTCAAAATTATGATTTCTGTATAGAATACTGTGTTGTGTAGACTTTTTCTATAGCTAAACCGGCAATTAACTAAATTATTATTATTAGTTGTTGATATACAATTTATAGATGCAAATGCCTTTAGCCTTTGTTATTATAGTTGATAGGTTTCTCTAGCCAAATTAAATTAAGAATCCTTATAAGACTAGCTTAGAAAAAGTAAACCTTGTGATAATAGGCAATACAATAAATAATCGTGAAGTTTATAATCGTTTTTTTTTTCGTGTGAAAACAAATCCCCTTAGATACCACCCCAGAAGACCATCGAGAGGTATATCCCTCGTACATATAACTGGTTGCTATATGCTTATGATAACAAATGAACATTTGAAGCCCATCAAGACCTTTGAAACTCAAGCCAACCTTACCATCAAACCAGTTACAGCTTTTCTCTCGAGGTTGAGATAACGATCCTTCTAATTTGAAGTCAACCAAACTATAGCACCAGGTTTTAAAGTACCAGCTCTAATTATGATCGGAATTTGTACCTGGTGCAGAAGCAGTTTACAATGAAATATGATGGTTCAAATCAGTATCACGTATACAACATACAAAACATATATATAAAATAAAAAATATGTTTAACTTGTAAATACCACATTACTGTTAACTTTCAGTGAAAACGACTTAGTGATAGTGAAGGTTTCGAAGAGAAAGCCAGAATTTAATAAAAAAAAACAAGTCAAATTGGTGACGACATTTATTTTAGAATAAATATTTTTGATCGTTCCTGGAACACTGGAGCTGAGTGACGAATGCTATGACAACGATGAATGCAAGTACATAGATGTGAATATTTTTGACTAACATAACGATAAAATGACTATTCACGAAATGCATATTTTTTGTATTTTTTAAACGACTAAGGTGGCAGACAAACGCCATCTGATAGAAAGTGATTACCGTGGCCTATGGACGTTTGAAACACCAGGGCTTCAAACTCGTCCTGCCGACCGTAATCAATCATAACCATAACCGAAATTTTCTGTACCGCCAGCGCAGAAGACAAATTGGTCTTCCCATTAACCGCAAAAGTAGTCTCCAGTGATATCTACCTACCCTACTCACCGCCTCTTCAGAGCATAATGACCAAAAAGCAAAATGAGCACTACAATCAAAATGTTCAATATGCAAAATGTTCAGAACGCAAAATGTGCAAAACGCAAAATGTTCACCGCCAGGAACACAACTGGGAATAATATTATATTATTCTACTTACAAAGAAATAAATAGGTCGTCAATATCGCCCGGTAATGCCACTTTTTCAAATGCCCTATAAAGTAAAAAAAATATCGAACGAATTTTTTTTCAAACATTTTTTTAGTATCCTGCATACTATCATGAATATACAATATATACACATCATCAATATCTGAACCTTTTCCCAACTCAATTGGGGTCGGCTTTCCAGTCTAACTGTGATGCGGCTGAACTTCGATATTTTACGTGAAGCGACCACAACCACCTGACCTCCACAACCAATGGTCAAAATGACCAATGGCGATATCGAAATTCCAAGTTAGACTAGTTGGACTTTTGAGGTCTCCAAGTACCCGTAACGACTGCCATAGATGTTTGTATGGCAACCGGGACCAACGGCTTAACGTGCTCTCCGAGGCACGACCAGAACAGTGCAAACAGCCATATTCATGCATACAACTTTTTGCACTGAGCGGGGATCGATCCCGCGCCCCGTGCGTAGCAGTCGCGTTCACTACCGCCACGCCACGGAGGCTGTCTAATAATAATAATCTGAATATACATATACAGTTATACACATATCATAAGAAATATCGCTATATAATATATATTATATCATAAAAAATATTACACATAAAGTGTTCCCATTCTAAGCTAACTGTTGAGGGTACCTTCAGATTATGTATACTATAGTGTTAAATAGTGTGTCTTTTTATTGTGTACCAAAAATATAAAACATAATTATAATAGAAACATTACATTATGTAGATTGTTGCGGTCGAATGGACAGACAGTAAAATTAGCTTGGTAGCCGAACAGCAAAAACTACCTAGACTCTGGGTCGATTCTTAGATCAGATAGAGTTCTATTTTTTTCTAGTCAGTCAGGTGAATAAAAATAGGTAAAAAAACTTTTTAAGTTAAACGGTTTTATGTTAAACATACATTGCAATGTTTAAAATAAATGTACTAAAAACCAAAAAATAATAAAATAGATACAGTCGTGGGAATTATAAACATATGCATAGACTAGACTAAAATAAAACCGTGGGGCACGTCAATTGTCTACAAATTTTATTCTATTCGTATTCCATGAGCAAGAAAATAGTAAGTAATTTCCTCACCGTCTGCGGGCCAACTGCCTAACGACGAATTAAACGATTCTTCTATCGCACATTAAGTCGATAATTTGTAGACAATTGACGTGCCCCACGGTTTTATTTTAGTCTAGTCTATGCATATGTTTATAATTCCCACGACTGTATCTATTTTATTATTTTTTGGTTTTTAGTACATTTATTTTAAACATTGCAACTACGTAGGCTTGACCTTCTTCAAACAGTTTCGCACCTAAGTATACGACTGCGTGATCCACAGTGCTGCCCTGCATTTGTATTCTACTTGTTGAGACCTTTCATTTGATACCCATGTTGATGGGATTGATAAAACCTAAGTTATCCGCCATTTTGTAGAGGCCGCCATCTTGTATTTTAATTTTATATAGTAAGTACATTGTATTCTACTGGTTGAGCACTTTCATTTGATACCCATTTTGATGGGATTGATAAAACCTACGTTATCCGCCATTTTGTAGCGGCCGCCATCTTGGATTTCAATTTTTTATAGTATATTGTATTCTGCTTGTTGAGCCCTTTCATTTGATACCCATATTGATGGGATTAATAAAACATAAATTATCCGCCATTTTGTAGCGGCGGCCATCTTGAATTTATAATGATAATGAATAAACATAATTGTATTGTCACCAAAATCCAAATGGTGTACAACATTTCAGATTAATCGGTTGACAGGAAGAGGGTGAAATTTGAATTACTAAATTTGACCCAAGAATAAATAATAAAACAAACGGGGTGAGCTAAATAAAACCGTTTAAAAAGTGTTAATAGCAAGGTGTATTGAGTTATGACTTCGAAGCGACATCGTAGTTCATTCAGTAGAAAATATAGAAAAATATAGAAAAAATATTTATTATCAGTAAAAGTACAGTTCTTTAAATAGTGTCCGTTGGCCCCACACTAGGCAAGCCTGTCCTGTGGGTACCTCTTACGATTACATAAGTTACATTTACTTGGTCGACTTCATTACTCTTATAACATTATCTTGTAGTAAATATTACATACATGCGTGCGTGTGTGTGTGTGTGTGTGTGTGTGTGTGTGTGTGTGTGTGTGTGTGTGTGTGTGTGTGTGTGTGTGTGTGTGTATGTGTGTGTGTGTATCTGCGTGCACTTGTGCATGTGTGTGTGCGCGTGGGTGTGTGTATATGCGTGCGTGTGTTTGAGTTTGTGTAAATATATATATATATATATATTATTATTATTATGTATATATAATATTAAAGAATACGTTTAAATGCGAATCAAAACAAACTAATGTAGTAAAAGTATTTCAGTGGCTTCATATGTCATTCTGGTAAGCCATTTTGTTACCTCTTTTTTTGCTTGTCTCACCGAGCACTTTTTAATGTTGCAGTGTCTTGCAACTTGATTGTAGATGTGATGGTCGATATAGGGGGCAAAGCGTCTAGCAAATGTTGTGTTAGTTTTCGGCAAGGTAAGTCTGTACACTCTACGTCTGAGTAGATTGTCATAATCTACGGAATTGATGACAGCTCGGTGTACAGTGAGGAACGATTTTAAAATAAACAATTGTCGCACGTTGAGAACCTTACTTTCGTTGTACAGGAGCGCAGTAGAGTATCTAAATGGTCTTTTGTACATAGTTTTTAGTACCGATCGCTGGGCTCTTTCTAACTGTATCAAGATCGATTTGCTAGAACCACCCCAAACACGTATACAGTACGTAATCAATGACTGCGACAAGGCAAGATAGATCATCTTCAAAGTGTCCGCAGATGCTGATGTCCGAAGCAACCTCATTATATTCGGTTTTATATTCTACTACGGACCGTTTTACGTACACGACCAGACAACACGTCGATATGTTCTTTGAAGTTAAGATTTTCATTTATTATTACGCCTAGATACTTAATCCTGTCTACCCTTTGAGCTATTCCGCACTTGCAACTGTTCGGTGTCTTGCAGTTGTGTAGACTAATATTAAGGGACGTGGGTATGACTGATGCGGCGGTTTTGTGAAAGCAGATGTACTTTGTTTTGGTGGCATTTAGTGTCAGCAGATTATGTTTCAGCCATTGTTGAATTTCATTCATACCTGTTTCAGCTTCACGAAACACTTTTTCCCAAGTCGATCCATGAAAGACAACGACTGTATCATCGGCGTAGCATATTATGTCTGCTTTAACACATGCATGAATGTCATTCATGTACATTATGAAGAGTGTTGGTCCGAGCACACTTCCCTGCGGTACACCAAAATTAACTATCCGCAGTTCACTCTTGTCGTTGCCAACTCGGACGCACTGTCTATTCTATCAGTCAAATAACTTTCAAACCACTTCAAAGCTATGCCGCGTATTCCAAATTGAAATTCCAGTAGTTGGATTGGTCGGATTTTTAGGGTCCAGACACCCGTAACGGCAGCAATAGATATTCGTTTGCTAACTGATACTTAAATTACTCTACGAAGCACTGTCAGAGCAATGCCAACATGAACACAAATATTTACGCTAAGCACGAATCAACCCCGCGCCTACTGCGTAGCAGTCGCGTTCACTAACGCCACGCCTCAGATGCTGTCCCTTTTTTTAAACTATTTAGGTGATAGAAATGCACACGATCCACCTGATAGAAGGTGTCTACTCACTGCTGAAAATACAAAACAAGGTTATTATTAGCCGTGGTATTCTGCAGCGCGGAAATACTTCCATAGTCGGACTGTTCCATTAGAACGGGAGATACTGTCATGTCCTTACAAGTTTGTTACTGAATAATAATTGCTGAAAAAAAACCTTATCTTGTCATCAGCTGGGTAAAGATCATGTTCTACGTATCCTACCCTACAGAAACCTAATCCTACTTACCAATATAGAGAGGTGAAATAAAAAATAGAACATAATTAAATACAAAAATATATTAATTAGTACTAAAATTAGGTTGAAATATTTTTTTCTAATGATTGAGTAAACATTTCGTATTATTTCAAAAGTGTGATATTAATTGCGTGTTCACATGTTATTCAGTAAATTAGTGTGACTTTTTGTATAAAAAGACATTATTTGGTTAATTATCCACACTTTACCGTTGATAGGCATAATAACAAAATGGCTGCTAAGGTTTGTTTTATTATGTCTATTTAGAGTATATTGTTTTGTTTTTATTTACATTAATGTACTTTTATTGTTGATACACATCATTATCTGAGCGCAAACAACTGTTCTCAAAACTATTCTCTATCCTTACGAATTTTGTTCTTATACATAAATTTGTCTTAACTTTTTTTAGAGTGACTGCAAACTTGACTAACATTTCCTTGAAAGTACGAACGCGTGCCCCAGAATTTCAGCCATTCATTTTAGATTGATAACCACATGTTTAATCGCCAATATTTAATATTACAGTTCATCGTTATTGCTTTCCTGGTTGCGGCTGCGCAAGGCAGCGCTCCAGCTAAATCCAGCTTCGCTTATGGAGTCTCGGATCCTCACACCGGTGACGTCAAGAGCCAGCATGAAACCCGTATCGGGGATAGCGTTGTAGGCCAGTATTCCCTCCATGACTCAGACGGCACCAAGCGCACTGTCGACTATTCTGCTTGTAACCTGGGAAACTCCCCAGCTACTCCACCGGCTAACCCAGGCAAGAGCTTTCGAAAGAGACTCTTGGGCGCCTTTTATCTCAGAGTGGAGATAGTGGGTGCGTGCTCCAGATACCCTTAATGAAACAACACTAAGATTTTATACATGCATATATTCAGTAGGATACACAGTTATACATAAAGTAGAATGGTCACAGGCACAGAGATATAGAAATGTAAATACAATATAAGATGCTTATGCGCCTCCCTCGTAGCACACAGCTGATCTCGTAATTACAACTCAAGGTAGCGGGTATATGAAGTTACAGTTATTGTACAAGTTAAGATTACGTGACCTTTTTGGCACTCCTCTTCGGATGGTTCCCCTGGCGTCGGTTGTCGGCTTGCGTAGGCACCTGCCCGCTGCTGGCAACCGCCCGCACTGCCGCGAGCCAAACGAAAGGACAGCTGTTCCGAACAGGGACTCCAACAACGGAATCACAACAATGTAGATAGGTCACTAATATTGTCCGCTAAACCTTGGGACCCTGCATCAAGAATACCAAAAAGACCTAAGTATATCATTGACGCAAACGAAAGACACAGATATAAAGACTAAGAACAGAGAGATAAATTAAGAAATCTTACCAGAGAAGTCCGGGAAAGATGCACAGAGTCTAAGATATTTAATTTATATGTAGGTAGGTACATATAATTCAGAGTTCCAACTTATCAGAAAAATCAATGAAATACGAACAGAGTTTCGTGCTTAATCTTCAGAGTAATTATCAGAGGTGTTCGCATCCACCGGGAGGGGTGTATTTATATCATTTTTCATGGAATATTCTAGTAGATGAATCTGATATCACGAATTATTCGTTCACCTGATCGAATCGCGAAACAAAAAATACTGATCCACAGATAATACGAAACCAAAGACATTCTCGCCGTGACTAAATTAATTTGGGCAACTAGGAATTTAGATTATGACAATTTTAAATTAAAGACATTAAGCTATATGATTGAATAAAATATCACAAACAATTTAACCTATCACGATATTATAATTCTATTTGAAATAGGTAAACATACTAGCGACATCTGTTGTCAGATTGGGAAACCATTCATCAATACCGAATTGGTGATCGATGAAAAGTTCCCCCCAAACCCTACAGATGTCGTCATAGGTACAACGTATTGTTTACCGAAATCAAATTTTAACGCCACTAACAATTTTGCGTTACACAATCCCCCCCCTTGAAAGTATTACTTGTGTGGACAGACAAGTAACGCAAGGAATACACAACAGAATAAAACAAGTCAAAAGTCTAACAAGTTAAAAATAGAACGAATAAAAAAGAACAGATCAAAGTACAAAACAGAACTACTAAGAACTAACCAGAGGCAAATATTGACACAGACTCTTTTACTTTAAGTCTAAATGCCCTAAACCACTAGAAAGAAAACTCTCCTTAACTGCTATAGTCAGATGGTCGCATATGCAACACAACTACAGAGAAGAGGAGGATGAGAAACGAAAACTCGATGAGGTGTACCTAACAAATAATATGTCCCATACGAGGACACCCAAGCTACAGCAACAAGGTCATACTTCATCGAGTCGCGGTAAAGTAAGTATAAATCGACAGTGCTACGGAACTGAAATAGCGCTGACGCTAGGCAGAGAAGGTACCGCAGATTGATTCTCATCAGTGTATTTTAAAATGTCCTTGATGTGATACTCGCCTAAGTCCTTACCATCCAAATCTGCTAACCTATACACTAAAGAGGAACGTTTAGCAGACACTACACACTTAGTAAACTTAGGAGCGAGTTTAGAGGTAAAATGTTTAGCTTTATTAGATAAATAATGAGTCCGTTTGTAAACAATTTGACCAACTTTCAGCTCGACATGCCTTTTCCTGAAATTATAATACTTCTCATTACGCTGGTGAGCCGAAATCAAATGTTTCCTCACCTGATCGTAAATGTGTTGCATCTCTTTCAGTTTGGCACCGAAGGCTGAGGGCTCATCAATGGAGACTAAGTCCGGATGACAGGTTATGTCAGACTGTCTATATAGAACTCCATCACCTATAAATTCCCTACCGTGTACTAAGAAATAGGGAGAGAATCGAGTGGCCTCGTTTACTGCAGTGTTTAGAGCGCACTGCAGCTCAACAAGATGTTCATCCCACTTTTTGTGCTGAGTCTTCACATAACATGAGATGGCTTGAACAACATTTCGAATCGCTCGTTCAGCTTGATTAGTTTGAGCGTGGTAACGCGGGCTATAGTATACGTTTGGAACATTATATTTAGCTAACATATCTTTAAATTGCTTGCTCACATACTGAGGACCGTTATCAATATAGATAGTCTTGCAAACTCCATGAACTAGAAACACATTCTTCTCGATGAATCTCGCTACTGCAGCGCCTGTTGCAATCCTTATAGGACACAGCATGACATACTTGCTAAAGTAGTCCGAAACAACGATCAGATGAATATTTCTGTTGCTTGACACTGGAAAAGGTCCAAGTAAATCACACGAAATAGCTTCAAAAGGTTTAGATACACGCTTCGCACTTCCCATTAGACCAGGACGCGAAGTGTTTACGGGTTTATACATCTTACAAACCTCACAATTTCCCACGTAGTCTTTGACACTATTGTACATCTTTGGCCAGTAGTAATTCAAAGACAACCTCTTATGTGTTTTCCAAACACCACCATGGGCACTAAGCGTGTCATCGTGGTATTTGGTGAGGAGTGCTAGCCTGTCCTCTTGAGGTACTACTAACTTCCAATCAAAATCTGAAGTCAAAGAATATTTATTTTTAGAAAATCGATATAACAAATTTTCATGAATAGAAAAGTTAGGGTAATGCCTTGGGTTCCTACGCACGCACTCCATGGTGTGAAGATACCACGGGTCATTGGTGGAGCTCGCATCGATGGAGTCAATCTTTATGCGAGATAGAGCGTCAGGTACTACATGATCTTTTCCCTTACGGTGCTCTATGTCGAAGTCAAACTGACTGAGTCGCATACTCCAACGTGCTAAACGACCTGTAGGATTTTTGAGCTTGTGAAACCACAGTAGTGAGGCATGATCAGTGACAACAGTGCACTTCTGTCCCTCCACATACTGTCTGAACTGTTCCAGCGCAAAAATCACGGCCAGAAGCTCTCGCTCGGTTGTGCTGTAGTTCACCTCGTTCTTATTAAGAGAACGACTGCAATAGGCGATGGGGTGTTCCACACCATCGTGTGTTTGGGTCAGAACAGCAGCAACTGAGTAAGCTGACGCGTCACTTAGTATACGGAACGGTAAAGAGTAGTTAGGCATTTTCAATATAGGAGCAGAGACCAAAGCTGACTTGAGAAGGTTAAAAGCCTCCTCAGCTTCAGATGTCCAAATAAAATTTACATTTTTAGAGGTGAGTTTACAAAGAGGTTTACTAATTTTAGAAAAGTTATTAATGAAACGACGATACCAGCCGGCCATACCTAGGAAACGTTTGACATCCTTCGAGTTAGAAGGTGTGGGATAGTTGAGGATGACCTCGACTTTACCGGGGTCAGTACGTAGTCCATGCCTATCCACATAGTAACCAAGGTACTTTAATTCACTTCGACAAAAGTGTGATTTCTTCATATTAATCGTTAGGCCCGCATCCTTGAGTCGCTGATAGATTCTATTTAAGAGATCCACATGCTCCTCGAAGGTGTTGGCCACACAGATTATGTCGTCTTGGAAGCAAAACACTCTGTTGTCGAATTCCGGGCCGAATAAGCGGTCCATCAGTCGTTGCATCGTACTTGAAGCTCCGACAAGACCAAAACACATTACATTATACTGGAACAAACCCCGCCTCGGCACCGTGAACGCAGTCTTCTCAGCAGACTGGGCAGAGTCGAACGGGATTTGCCAATACGCTGCACTTAAATCAATAGAGGACAAATATTTAGCATTATTAAGATGGTCTAAAATTTGATTGATGTACGGTAAGGGATAAGCATCACTTTTGGAAACAGCATTAAGCTTACGTGAATCTAAGCACAGCCTTAGATCACCGTTCGCCTTTTCCACCATAACCACGGGTGAGTTCCACGCGGATTGTGATGGTGACACCACTCCCATCTCCAACATCCGGTCCAACTCCGTCTCCAGAGCCTTCTGTTTGAGAGGTGAGAGAGGGTAATACCGCTGCTTGATCGGCTTGCTGTCACCCGTGTCTATGACGTGATGCACAAGCGTAGTTCGACCTAAGCCCACCTTATCCGTATTAATTGACTCAAATTTTTCAATGATCCCGTTCATTACACACCGCTGATCCTCGGTCAGGTTGTTGTAATCCTCGAGACCACTGTGAAGAGACAAAGACTCAATAGGACAGCTATCACTAAAATTATTCATATTAATTTTTTGAGAAATTAATCTATCACCTAATTGAAATTGTTGCCAGAAGTCTACTCCAAATATCATTGAGGTAGTTATTTCTGGTACAACATAAAACTTAAGTACCCTGATAACAGAGTTGTATTCTAAGGGTAAGGACATAGAACCCAGACATTTCAAATGTGAACTGTCTGCAGTTGTAATTTTAAAATTTGGGTTGACACTTTCTAGTTTAAACCCTAAATCTAAGAAGCTACGGTGCGCACCTTTTCCTAGCACGGAGCAGGAGGCACCGGAATCAAGAAGACCAAGAACATTTAAATTTAAAACCCTAACAACTAAGTACGGTCTAACATCGTCATCCCGTTTAGTAAACAGGACCTTATCAGAAGAAGACTCAGACACAGAGCTTGAGATTGTCTTAATAAGGCCCTGGCCTACGCGTTTTTTGACTTCGACGTACATTTGGGGCAGTCAGGTGACTTGACTCCTTTGAGACCACATCGGAAACACACCAACTCCCTTGATTGTGAGCAGTTATTAGCAGTGTGATCGCTGCCGCCGCAACGAAAGCATTTGCGTTCGTGCGAGGCTGCCGAGCTGTCCACCGCAGAGACCTGCTTGGTAGCTTTTGGTGTGCACTTTGCTTTCTGTGAATGTAAGTCAGAGGAGATCTCAAATTTGTCCAGGACTGGCTCGTGGAACGCCTCAGCCCTAGCACGCGCAAGTTCCAAACGCTTTCCTAACCTTCTTAGATCATCAATAGTGTTGACTTCATGAAGGGCTAGTTCCTTCATGTAGTCAGGTCTAATGTTATGCATAAGAATGTCCAGTTGTTCTTCACTGGGCATTTTACAAGTTAGTCTAGAGAACATGGCCTGCATTGTGGAGATGTAGTTCACCAAGGACTCGGTACGGGCTTGGGTACGTTGCCTAATCTCATTCCGTAAACGATAATCGTAATCGGGAATATCAAAGGTGTCTCTTAATTCGATTAGTAAGTCTTCATAAGACATAAAGTTAGCTTTATTGGTGCGGAACCAAGACAAAGCTGGTCCGTCCAATAGGTCAGAGAAAGCCATGAGAACCTTTGATTTGGAGACTTCCCTAGCACACCGGAGTTCTTCCAGTCTCTCAATGAAAACACGTACACAAGTAGATCCATCATATTTTAAACCAAAACTATTTAGATTAATAGGACGTTCCCTATAAATAAAATTATCATTATTTAAGTTAATGTTTTGCGAGCTACCCCGCATCGAGCGTTCATTTCTCATCGCAGGTGAAGTATATTCAACTCGGACACGAGAAGCGCGATCATCATTATCTGATACCTCAGATTCTGAGTCACTATTCGATTCAGCTGCTGACACAATTTTAACTAATCTGTTACGAATATTAACAAGTTCAGAACAATCTAACCCACAACGAGCTAGCCTAGTCAAAAGATAATTAGCCCTAACAGCAGCCCTAGTGCGACTATTTTTATCGGCATCAAAGTCACCTGACGATAGCAAATCCTCGAGTTCCTTCACTTTTGGCTCGCAGACAGTGCGTTCAGTTGCAGCATCAGTGGACTTCGTGGTGTTAGGCTTCAGACTTCCACGGCGAACTAGCCGATATGCCGTCCTCAATTCGTTACGCAAGCTGACAACCGTAGCCTCAGGATCCGCTGAAATGCCCATGTAAGACAACTCATTAGACAGCTCATCTTTTCTTAAATAGTTTACATACTGGTGCATTTTTGCCATCTTATAAGAAATGAACTTTAAGTGAATAGAATATAAAAATAAAATTTAACTAACAATTCCGTTATTTAACGAAAGTTTAAATGGATATAAATCCAAGAGGGTATTCAATTGAACGGACAGTATGTAAATGTACTGCCTTCTATGTTAATAATATAGGTATAAAAAAATTCATCAATTCAAAACAATTTTCATTAGCGGGTAGGTAACTAAAATGTACCGCCCTGCAGACAATTCCTAATAATATAATTATTTAAAAATTTCCAATTGAGAATAATTCTCCAATAGCGGGTAGGTACCCGAGATGTACCGCCCTGCAGACAATTACTAAAATATTGAAAAAATATACACAAAAAAAATTGTACCGTACGTATAGGTACAAATGAAATTCCAAAAAATTAAAAAACAGTTAAAAGGCTAAGAGCAAAATGTACGGTAGCAAGTTTAGTATAAGTACCGGCTACTATACTGATCCAAGGTTAAAAAGAAAAAAAATGGTAATTCCGAATGGAAACCACCTTACACAGAGTTACATATATCGGCACTTATAGAAAATGTCGATAACAATTAAAAGTTAAATTCAGAAAAAACACAAAGTTAAACATATGCATGTATATTAATTTTATTTAAAATTCGGGACCAACTACTGAGATGATATATCCAACCCAACCAGCAACCAGTAAAAAAAGAAAAAAAAAGAAAAAATACGAAGGTATGCCGAAATATGAATTTTACCGAAAATGTAGCAGCTATTTATAATTTAGAAAAAAAATTTTTGACCCGTTTCCTTGCTATTCGGTGTAAATTGCAAGGAAATTAATTACGTGCTTAGCCGCACAAGCACAACCAATTAACGTCTTGGAGAGTATCAGACGGATAGTAGGTTTGAATTCATTAAAGGCGTCTTTCACACACACACACAGAACCAAGAGAAATCCAGTGGGTACTGGAATTCTTGAACTGCCCCACGTTGGGCGCCACTGTGTAACCTGGGAAACTCCCCAGCTACTCCACCGGCTAACCCAGGCAAGAGCTTTCGAAAGAGACTCTTGGGCGCCTTTTATCTCAGAGTGGAGATAGTGGGTGCGTGCTCCAGATACCCTTAATGAAACAACACTAAGATTTTATACATGCATATATTCAGTAGGATACACAGTTATACATAAAGTAGAATGGTCACAGGCACAGAGATATAGAAATGTAAATACAATATAAGATGCTTATGCGCCTCCCTCGTAGCACACAGCTGATCTCGTAATTACAACTCAAGGTAGCGGGTATATGAAGTTACAGTTATTGTACAAGTTAAGATTACGTGACCTTTTTGGCACTCCTCTTCGGATGGTTCCCCTGGCGTCGGTTGTCGGCTTGCGTAGGCACCTGCCCGCTGCTGGCAACCGCCCGCACTGCCGCGAGCCAAACGAAAGGACAGCTGTTCCGAACAGGGACTCCAACAACGGAATCACAACAATGTAGATAGGTCACTAATATTGTCCGCTAAACCTTGGGACCCTGCATCAAGAATACCAAAAAGACCTAAGTATATCATTGACGCAAACGAAAGACACAGATATAAAGACTAAGAACAGAGAGATAAATTAAGAAATCTTACCAGAGAAGTCCGGGAAAGATGCACAGAGTCTAAGATATTTAATTTATATGTAGGTAGGTACATATAATTCAGAGTTCCAACTTATCAGAAAAATCAATGAAATACGAACAGAGTTTCGTGCTTAATCTTCAGAGTAATTATCAGAGGTGTTCGCATCCACCGGGAGGGGTGTATTTATATCATTTTTCATGGAATATTCTAGTAGATGAATCTGATATCACGAATTATTCGTTCACCTGATCGAATCGCGAAACAAAAAATACTGATCCACAGATAATACGAAACCAAAGACATTCTCGCCGTGACTAAATTAATTTGGGCAACTAGGAATTTAGATTATGACAATTTTAAATTAAAGACATTAAGCTATATGATTGAATAAAATATCACAAACAATTTAACCTATCACGATATTATAATTCTATTTGAAATAGGTAAACATACTAGCGACATCTGTTGTCAGATTGGGAAACCATTCATCAATACCGAATTGGTGATCGATGAAAAGTTCCCCCCAAACCCTACAGATGTCGTCATAGGTACAACGTATTGTTTACCGAAATCAAATTTTAACGCCACTAACAATTTTGCGTTACATGCTGATCCGCACACTGGATTCAACGCTGTAATACGTAAAGACTCTCTAGCCCACGCCGCGTCCGTCGTAGCCCACGCCGCTCCCGTCATAGCCCACGCCGCTCCCATTATCGCCCACGGCTACGTCGGTGGATATATTGCACCCACTGATTACGGATACGCCAAAGTTTATAACCGTGGTTACAGTACACCTCTCGCCAGTGAATTTGCTGGCGGATACGCTGGTGGGTATGCAGGCGCGTACGCGGGTGCATACGCTGGTGGATTGGCTGGCGGTTTTGCTGGTGGATTAGCTGGTGGATTCGCTGGTGGATACGCTGGTAGACGGGCTGTTGGATACGATGGCGGATACGATGGTAGAAACGCTGTTGGATACGCTGGTGGGTACGCTGCTCCTATTGCCACTGGATACTTCAGAGGTTATGGCGCGAATCTGTACTAAATAGATATTTATTGTAAGTTACCAATGAAACATGCTGTGATATAAATAAAATATAAAATTAGTAGATATTTATCACACTTTTTTCTACCTTTACCAATGGTGTACGAACATCATTTTGTCAATTTCATGGGTACAAATAGATTGGCCCCTGAAATTATGAGACTGCGGCTTCTCGGCTACTCGGCATCAAGTATAGCCACATGCAAATAGATTTCAAATCGATAATTTAATTTCTACGTCCAGAGCCCTACTACCACCTCTTAAAATTATTATTACGAGTAATTCAAACTTCACTTTCATAGTGTGATTCGGACTCAGACCGTTCGTTGTAGTCTATTGATCTTTGTAGACTGTATCTTGTAATGTACACTCTAACAAACTAAACAAATACATGTTTCCACTACAGGAAAAGATACTGATTTTAACCATTAAATCCTATCCTATGCATCTAGATGGATACTGTCGGTCAGAATCTCAATAACAAAGTGAAGTAAAGGTAGCCATTGACATCTTCCAAAATCGTTTCGTGTATGTGACAAATGTATGCCAATGAAATGGACATCTTCCAGCTTTAGATTCCCAAACGTATTAAAATCTATGCAGTCAATCCAAATGGACGTATCGTTAATGGTTACGTTCAGATTAAAATAATATTACTTTTGAAAGGTGGTGGTAGGGCCCTTATTCAACCAAAAAACACAATTTTGGTTCTAAACAGCTTGATTAGCACCTAATATATAGAACGATTACTAAATCACAATATACGAGTACAAAAGAGTACAGTGTCTATTACGCTCGATTCCATAATGTTTAATATTTCATAATAACAAGTTCCAAACACATCCAGTCCTATATTGTCTAGAAGTCGCTATAGTACCTACTCACAATTTCACTTATAAAAAGTATTACAAGCAACATGAGTATTTTTTTATTGTTATTTATTTTTTAAAATTTTTACCTTTTTTTTATACTACGTAGGTGGCAGACAAGCACACGGCCCACCTGATGGAAAGCGGCCACCGTGGCCTATGAACGTTTGCAACACTAAGGGTGTCACACACGCGCTGCCCACCCTGAAGGAAAAGGGGGAGAGCTGGGAAGGGGTAGGGAGAATAGGAAGGGGAGGGGAAGGAGGGGTATAGTGAGCTCTGGCTACCCTACTTACCAGCGGGAACTGGTTATACTTTGAGTTTCTAAAGAGTGGAGGGTGAATCGATGAAATATTTATGTAGGCTCTTTTTTTTGAAGGAGCTTTTTTTTAATTTACATTATTATTAAAAACTCAAACTTCAAAAATATGAAATTCATGACCTGACATTTTCATCCGAGCTCTTATTTCAGATGCATCCAAAGCTTTGGTC
The DNA here is from genome assembly GCA_963691645.1 of Pelosia muscerda. NCBI lineage: Eukaryota > Metazoa > Arthropoda > Insecta > Lepidoptera > Erebidae > Pelosia > Pelosia muscerda. Next base: position 17,391,402 of record OY829100.1, read on the forward strand.
CTTGTCTGTCATTCAAGAGACCTGACTTACAAATAGGGTTGACCAGAGATCCTATTATAGATAAGAGGAATAATAAATAATAAAAATGTTTATTTACCCAAAAAATACAGATACAAGATACAATACAATACAGACAGATATAGCTACATATCCGTACATATAGAATGTTTCTAAATCAAGGTAGTTCAAGAGGTAAAAACACAATATTAATATTATTATTGTGTTTTACCTCTTGAACTACTGAAAAAAAGTTTTATTAGTGTTCAGCAACTTTTTTCCACTGACTATACATTTAGAGAGGATGTACAACCTGAAATGAGTGATATTTTTGATCTGAAGATGAAACATCAAATTTTTATTTGTAGCTTTTGGCTCCGTTTGTATGGACTTCTGATTCCGTTAGCGCTGCTCTATGAAAACTTTCCTTAGAGTTCAAGGAATATATGAAAAAAATTACTCTAATTGATCCAGCCGTCTTTGAGTTATGCGCTTAGCGACATATTTCGCGATATATATATATACATATACACATATACACATACATACATACAATTATGCTTGTTTCCCAATAGGCGTGCCTATTATAATTCACATCACATCACATCATAATTCAGATCACGGATTTCCATTTGCTACGATCCCGACATACTACTGTCGCATCATTCACTTTCATAACCTTCTTCATGCATGCTCGTCGCCGTTCTAATACTTCCTCGATTTGGTCCAGTCCATTTATTTTTATAGATAAACAAAATAAAAATCTTCAACATAAACGTAAAGTAGTCTACATCCTTCTAAATTACTGAATAATATTATTTCAGTATCACTCATAACTTTCAAATAATATTTTGTAAAATTCCATTTATATTTTTTCAAGTGTGTGACCTTAATTGTAGGATGTGCTTCCTTTGAAACGATGTCTTAATATTGTATACGAATAGTATATAAAGAGAATTAACATCACTAATTAATCATACACAGTTTGTACAACAAACAGTAATATCAAGAAAATGGCCGCTAAGGTTAGTTTTATTAATTTATTATGAAGTGATAAAGAGTGTAAAATAAAACAAAAAGGGTAAACCCTTCGCCTAGGATATGCCTTAATTGTGCACTTTCACAATAAAGGTATATCCTAGACGAAGGGTTAACGTTTACTGAAACGTTAAATGTCATGATGTATTTTCCAACCTAACAATTCAATCATCATCATCATTTTAGCCATAGGATTTCCTTTGTTAAACGTAGGCCTCCCCCATCGACCTCTAATCTGACCAATTGTAGGCCACCTATCCAATGGGTACCCACTCTGACTATGTCATTCATCCATCTCGAGGGCAATTTGACGCCATAAGCTAAATGGTGTACTAGTTGTGACGAAGATATCACATTACACTATATGAATAAAGCCTGAAATTTAATGATATTTTTTTACAGTGTGTAATTTTACAGTGTGTGATTTAGTATTGGTTGACAATTAGTAGAATCGGGGCCCATCGGTAATGTTTAACACGTTCGCTGCGAAGCCAAATAAAACGAATTTTTCAACAGTGCGATGGGAGGCCTATAGGCCTTAAATGTAATGTTTTACTGGTGCGATTAAGGTCTTTAAACCCCTTACCGACTTAGATAATTTAAATGTCATTTACCATGTGATAAATCATAAAAAACCTAAAAATAATGGACTGTCTGATAGGTAAAGAGCTATTCTGCTTATTTTTACCTTCGCCTGAAGGTATGTGGTCGGGGATGCCCTGAAAATGAGAAAATGTTTAGGAGGCACATCAGCCACCTACCGCACTGAATTATATGTTTAAAACATGTTATAACTAGTGATGTGCACATGGATGAAATAAATCATATTATTACTTTTAAGAAATTTAATAAGTATTTCAAAGTCAAATATTGAGTACAAGATAAATCACTTATAGAACTGCATCTGCTGAGATATTTGTGTCTCTATTACGGCTAAACTCGTTAAAGGGAGATCAGGTTTTACTAACATCCAGCTGATTAATTTTTGTACATGGTGTTGTCGCTATTTCTACATTTTGTAACATATGAAAACAAGATCTAGTACTGGGACTTACGAAAATCTGAGGATTTTCTTCTTCTTTGTTACACTGAAAGTACTTTAGGGCGCTTGGGGGTCAAAAAGAATTCACTAGTCGAGTCTGTAATATTATTAGGAGGACGAATTTGCTAGTTATTTAAAATTTCTATTTTACTTGATTCCTTTCTTACAGTATTTATTTTTGGATACACTCGGCGATATTTAGGAATAGAAGTGTCCTCATCTGAATCTTGATTTATTGCTAAATCAAGCAATTTCCGACATCGTTTATTTCCACGAGACATTTTCCACAATCGTAACAATCACACTCCACTAATACACTCTGCAACGTCAATTGATACGGGAAATAAGTGCAACACTAGTCATAGGTCATCAAATCTTAGATAATAACAGGTGCGGGAAGAGGTCGAATAACCTACTACGTTTTAAGAGGTCTATAGGCCTCTTATCCGCACCCTAAGACGATATTTCCCTTGTAGTGCGGTAAGGGGTCTTTAGACCTCTCACGTATTTTTTGACTAATTCTAGTTACAAATGAATAGAACAACACAATCATATATTTATCTCTTTTTTATATTTAGAAACCTACTAGCTACGACCTTCGCACTAGACGGAGATCACTGTATTTTGCCGCGCACCGAGCGAAAGTACAGGCAAGGGGTCTTTAGACCTCCTAACGCAGCGAACGTGTTAAAGTGAAATATTATGAAAAAGTACAGGTGGTAAATTAATTAAACTGAATCCGTTATGAATCTGTGCGAATATCTCGCTCCTTATAAGTTCCACTATTGTAATAGATTTGTTTCACGAACTCAAAAACATATATAAGTAATACATTCGCTAGTGTCACCATATTCGCAGTAAAGTAGCAACAATATCACGAATACGCAATAGCCATCTATGTAATAAACCCCACGACCATCGTGTGCAGGAAGGGAGAGGCAATTCCGTTACCGATTTACTAAGCTCTATGATGGGAATAATACGTCCTGCAAATTGGGCTCAAGGAGACAGCTCTAAACTGATCTTTATAAGCCAAAACCAATGATTATTTATACTGTTGATTGATGGCACTTGGTGGAACTTGTTGTTATACATGATTTATATTGGTAACACACTTGTAATAGGAGGAACGTAGTCTATCTTCTATCTATTTATACTATTATAATAAATAATTATAAAAAGTTTATGTTTGTCCGCGATGGACACAAAAACTACTAAACGGATTTCGATGTGATTCTTTTTGTTTTTTGGAGTTTGGTCCAACTTAAAATCTTACGTTTGTTTGATTGCAATCGGTTAAGTAGAACCAGAGTTATGATTAGTAATATAGAATTCAAGTTGTACAGATGGCGCTTAGGTCGCGATAAGCGACAGCCACGCGGACGAAGCCGTGGGCATAGGCTAGTCTTAAATAATGATGTAACATATCCCCCGTTTACCTTTCTAAATGAGAAGGAAAGAAACACCAATGCAGTATACCACCTGCTATAACATCTAAGTCGAACAAACTAACGTGCAAAATTTTAAGCTTTAATACTTTTAATTATTTACAGTTCGTCGTTGTCGCTTTGCTGGTAGCAGCTGCTCAAGGTAGCGCTATCCTCGGCCATGGTGGCGCCAGCAGCTTCTCCTATGGAGTCTCAGACCCCCACACCGGTGACGTCAAGAGCCAACACGAATCTCGCGTTGGAGACCGCGTAGTCGGCCAATACTCACTCTTGGACTCTGATGGCACAAAACGCACCGTCGACTATGCTGCTGATGGCCACAATGGTTTCAACGCTGTCGTACGCAAGGACCCCGTACACGGTGCTCCCCTCGCTTACGGTTACAACAACGGTTTAGCTGGATACGGTGCTGGTTATGGCGCTGGTTATGCTGGATACGGCGCTGGTTATGCTGGATACGGCGCGGGTTATGCTGGACTCGGTGCTGGTTATGCTGGACACGGTGCTGGTTATGCTGGACACGGTGCTGGTTATGCTGGATACGGCGCTGGTCTTGGATATGCTGGTCTCGGATATGGTGCCCCATTGGCTTCTGGATACTCCGTCACCACCGGAGCTATCGGTTATGGTGCTCATGGTTACAATGCTGGCTACGGATATGGCCTGCGTCACTACTAATTAATATTTATTCTTGAATGTGACTGAAAACAACAGAACTATGAATAATCCAAATAATATACCCGTAGTTCGAAATACATAGTACTACTTTGTTTGATTTTATTTATTACCCACCAATTTACCATTGAGAATAATTATGACTGTTGAGTAGTTTAACTTTTGTTAGAAGCTTACATAAAATGTTTTTAAATCTTGAAAGGATGAACAGGATAGCTTTCTTCATAATAATAAATAAATAAATATTCTAGGATAATATACACAATGCCACCTAGACCCATGGTGAGCATAGTTTAACTAGCTTGTGTTATTGGTTCTAGAATGTCGATATACATACTTAGATAGTTTTTTCATAGGTATATAGATATAAATAGGAAATACATGCATATTATATGTAGAAACACCCAAACCAATGCAAATATTCATATTCATGCACACAAATATGTGCACTGGAAGGAATTCGAACCCACGTCTCCTGCGTTTTATTTAACTGGTCACAAAATGACGCCAATTTCTCCAAAATTAATCCACAAAACGCCATGGATACCTAAAATATTATAATTTTAAATTGTGACCTTATGGAAAAAGAATTGTGGGAACAATAGAGGTAAAACTGATTGGTAACCTCTGGCACACGTGAACGCAGCACTACTCAGGGGACGTGGGTTCAATCCCCACTCAGAGCAAATATTTATATACATGAATATGACTATTGTATTGTTCTGGTCGTGCCACAAAAATCACGTTTTGATATGCACTGAGGTCCTCGTAAATTGTATTAATATGGCTAAAGAATGCGGATAAACATACGTAGATAGATGGATAAGATAATAAGTTTCTTCATAATAATCACTATCATATTATCACTATAGTTAATAAAACAAAAAAGTACCCTATAAACGGAAATAAACAATAATATTATTTCAAAAAGCAATTAAAGTTGACCTCTGATTTAATTACCTGCAATAGTGAAGGAAGGTAACATACAACACATATATATCACCTAATATTGTTATGTTACGTGGTCATAGCGTGAATGGGCAACTCGGCAAAGGTCAGCCAATTAGATCAGAGACGTTTGAGGGGAACTCCTGGGATCCTGTCACTATTTCATAAAAGTTTTTTTTTTTTCATAGTGAAAATAGGACCGTCAGCCTCCGTGTAGATACACAGGATTTTAGTGTCTTGTTACTAAAATGGGACAAACAGTTGCTCAAAATATGCTCTGCAGTTGTTTGTTTATTTTTTAGAAGTTACATCTGTCTTACAAGATACGGTACAAAAATTATCGATGGACGACAATGGTTGGAATCAGAGTCACACAATGGAAGTAAAGTAATATTGTAAAGTAGCCTATTGGTATGGGTAATGGACTACTGAGACGAGGTCTCGGGTTCGATCCCAGGTTTTACCATGGCACACACCAATGACTTTTCGATACTTTTCAAAGTTATGTGTGTATTTATCGCAGGTTTACAAGAGCCCCGTTAATGGCAATAGGCTCGCCATCTATTACATTGGGACCTAAACATGAACTGGCGAAATGTGGGTGTTAGCACGTCTGCCTACCCCTTCGGAAATATGGGCGAATGTTATTACTTTTAAAAGGTGGTGGTAGGGCTCCAGTGCAAGAGTACTCGTTACGTAATTGACGTGCTTGTAAAATAAAGAACCGTTGTAAGTTCGTAGACGGTACACCAATGGAAAAGACGTGTGACTATGCATCTATAAGTAGGTACATATCTATGTTCCTAAATTCCACAGATTGTTTTAGATTTACATGTCACTAACAACGTTCATCATTCTCTGAACCTATTCCCAACTCAGCTGGGGTCGGCCTTCTTGTCTAACTAAGATGCGGCTGAACTTCGATATTTCCGTAAAGCAACTGACTTTGGACCTCCGCCTCCAAATTGGCGATATCATAGTGCCGTAGTTTGGCTAGTCGAACTTTTTACTGCTCCAATTACTTGTAATGACTGCCAAATTAATGCATTTGTAACACACATAATATAATACAATCTTTTTTTGCAAGTTATTTTACAGTAATAATCGCAACCAAATTGGTGATGTGGAAGTTCGCTAGTTAGGCTAGTCGGACTTTTGAGGGCTCCAACTACCCGTAACAACTGTCATAGAAGTTCGTATGGCAACCAGGACCGTGGTTTTAATGTGCTATCTGAAGCACGACCAGACCAGTACAAAGGTCATATTCATATAAAAAATAATATATAATATAATATAATAATAAAAATTTAATAAAATAATAAGTGAAATTCTTTATTCTACTTACGAACAGCACTCGCGGTATTTGGTATATTGGTCTTATGAAAATTCGTATTATGAACCTCGGGATTTTGATATGTAATCACTGCCAATCGTGACTCTAATGAAAGGAATCCTCTAGTCTGAAGGGTGAGACGGCAGTCACTCCCATAAAAACTATAATGCGTAAGTAAAAGAGCGGCAATGACCTTCGAACAATGATGATGACGCTAGCTAATGTAATAGAAAACGTTACTATGTGCTTGGCATTGACATTGTGATGTAAATTAATTTTAATATTTTAAATTAATGTATTTGTAACACACAATAATGTAATGCAATCTTTTTTGCAAGTCAATTCACAGTAATAAATTACAAGAATAACTAATTATTATTTTGATTTTTTTTATTTACCTACTTACTAATTCCAAAATATTTATTACTAACTAAAATAAAAAAATATGTTTGATGGTCCATGCACTTTCTCCGCATCGCATGTCTCATGTGGTAACGTTCCAGAGACGGCAGCGTGGTCCCGTGGGATTTTAACGAAGGTCTATTCATTCTCTGAACAGTTTCCCAACTCAGTTGGGGTCGGCTTTCCAGTCTGACTGTGATGCGGCTGAAGTTTGATATTTTCCGTGAATCCGTCGTCCGCCGCCGTCTGACCCCACGATCAATGGTCCAATGACCATTGGCGATATCGAATTTCCAAGTTAGACTGGTTGGACTTTTGAGGGCTCCAACTACCCGTAACGACTGTCATAGATGTTTGTATGGCAACTGGGACTGTTGGCTTAACGTGCTCTCCGAGATACAACCACTCAAAGGTCTATTCTATGTGCTATATAAAAGGTATTTATTTAATGCAATACTGAATACACCTACATTTTAGCTGTGCTTAATCTCCTACACTAAAACTAAGGTAGCAAACATGCATATGACCTACATGGCATACTATCATGAAACATCAATATAGTACATAAATACGTATGCTCATACCTTTTTCCCTCCGGGGTAGGCAGAAGTGAATTAACACCTGCATTTCACCAATCATTGTATGCGGTTCCACATACTAAGGAGAGAGCCAATTGCAGTATTCTGGGCACTCCCCTTACTCACCTTGTACGACAACCCATGGGAAGAGATGAGATGGACCCAATTCTACACTTTTTGGATTTTTGTTTGTTGAAGTCTCTACTTTCTGATTGTGTAAAAAATATGTAGCGAGCGCCAATAATCGAAAAAAAAATGCATAAAAGAAAGAAATTCTCCAATTCTTGCGTAATTTTATAGCTATTTATTAAAATGTACACTTTAGTTACTCAAAAAATGTAAGATTCTATGTTACAGTTTTTTCGTATAGCGGTGTAAAAATCGAAAAAAGAATCTTACACATCAATTAATCTCAAGATTACATTTTCTCATGCATTGGGATAAGCAAGGAACAAGCATTTAGGGGTGAGAATACGGAACACCTTTGTGTGTACAGTACACTTGAAACTTCTTTATGAAGATGATACCACACTGTTGATGATAATAAAATTTACAGTCCAATGTAATTAGGCCGTAGTAGACCTTGATCGTCTTGTACCTTACGCCTTGTCTCCCTACAAGGCCACTAAGACCACTGACTTTCTAGATTAGAAGGGCCACCCGCCCTTCTAATCTAGCCATAAATAATTTTAATAATATTTTTATGCATAACAAAAACTTTTGAACAATTTTTAGCAAAATAGACATGACACATATATTTTTTAGTACGAGGCCTTAGTTGCTTGTTAATTAATTTTGAAAGAACATTTTGTGTGACTCAATAATTTGTGCGAACAGTATATAAACAGAATTTCGAACATTGATTAATCATACTCAGTATTACTTTGCAACAAACAACAATCTCATTCAACGAAATGGCTGCTAAGGTTTGTTGTATTATTTTATTGTGAAGTGTTTAAGTGAAAATAAAATAAAATTTGCAAAATACAGAATATTTTTAAAAGTGCTAAATAACGTAGAATTAAAATTATAATGATTAGGTGACCAATTTTATCATAACTCCGCTTGCCATATGCATGGAGTTCATCCTCACACATTACGACCTGAAACGTTACGAAAGGAATTTCATCGCGGCATGGTCAAGCTATGGAATGAACTCTCTGCTGCGGTTTTTCCAAGCGACCCAATATGGGGTTCGTCAAGAAGGGCATTGGAAGGTTCCTGCAGGGTCTTCAGAACAAGGGTGTCTGTCACCTAAATAGTGTAACAAAACCAAGGCAATTACTCTTCTTCGCGTGCAGGTGCTTTCTGAGGACAGCTGATTTGGAAATTATCCACTGTACTATAGGCCGGGTGCCATAGATTCTTACCATCTATTCAAAGAGTATTGCAAGGGTCATTTAGATAATAGCTGAACTTCTTCGGCGTGGAAGGGCCTGCGATCGTACAATGGGGTCTAATCGTGACTATAAGTCTTCATAGCAGTACAAAATTAAGACGTTGGGATAGGGAAATTATAACTCTCTCCTGCGTTCAGTTTGATATTTTTAAGAATACCCCTAAAACGCTGCAATCATTGTAATGTTTTATATCTTTTTCTAATTACAGTTTGTCGTTGTTGCTTTGCTGGTGGCAGCTGCTCAAGGTAGCGCTATCCTCGGCCATGGTGGTGCCAGCAGCTTCTCATACGGAGTATCAGACCCCCACACCGGTGACGTCAAGAACCAACACGAGACCCGCGTTGGTGACCGCGTTGTCGGCCAGTACTCGCTCCTGGAATCTGATGGTACCAAGCGCACCGTCGACTATGCTGCTGATGCCCACAACGGTTTCAACGCTGTCGTACGCAAGGACCCCGTACACGGTGCTCCCCTCGCTTACGGTTACAACAACGGTTTAGCTGGATACGGTGCTGGTTACGGCGCTGGTTATACTGGATACGGCGCTGGTTATGCTGGATACGGCGCTGGTTATGCTGGCCTCGCCAACGGTTACACTGGATACGGCGCTGGTCTTGGATACGCTGGTCTTGGATATGCTGCTCCTCTTGCCAATGGCTACCTTAATGGATACGCTGCTCCTTTGGCCTCTGGATATTCCATCACCACCGGTGCGATCGGTTACGGCGCTCATGGTTACAATGGCGCCCACGGATATGGCGCTTATGGCAATGGCGCTTACGGATATGGCGCGGGACATTATTAATTAATGTAAAAATAATTTATTCCTAAATAGTTATGAAAAGAAATACATATTTTAAAATACTGATATAGATACTTACTGTGTTTGACTTATTCTCTAATATGTTTGTGTCGTTGTAGCCTAGTGTAGCCTAGTGGTATGGGTAATGGACTGCTGAGACGAGGTCTCGGGTTCGATCCCAGGTTTTACCATGGCACACACCAATATCTTTTCGATGCTTTTCGAAGTTATGCGTGTATTTATCGCAGGTTTATAAGTGTTCGGATAATGGCAATAGGTTCGCCACCTATTACATTGGGACCTAAACATAAAAGCACCTCTGCCTACCCCTTCGGGAATATAGTTGTGAGTTTATGTTATGTCATGTTTGTGTGGTTGTCTAAGAAGGATTGACATTTATCAATGCTAACTCTTACTATCCCTACAACAATCGTTATGTATATTTTTGTGTAATCACTATCTTTACAAAGCATATAACAAAGTCACTTTTCACTTGTCCCTTATAAATTTTCGTGTTGCATGATATGTGGTTAACGAAACCCGGCTATTAACGCGATATGGTAAACTCATAGCCAGTGCAACCTGGCCGAAACGTCAAGCAAAACAAAAGGTAAATTATTGTATTTACCATATGATTGCAGGTTTCTCTAATTCACATCCCACTGTCTGTTGATCACTTTCAATAGATAAGTGATTCAAGAGGAATGCTTGTATGTATATAAAGTTATGCTATGATCAAAAGGTGTGGAGTAGGAATTAAATAAATTTAATACGAAAATGATGGACATCTTTTGTGACGCAGACGAAGTTGCGTGGGTCAGCTCGTTACTAACCAAATGCAATTGAAATATTGTATGTTTTTTTTTATTATAACACTATATATATATGTATATATATATATATATATATATATATATATATATATATATATATATATATATATATTACATACAAACCTATACAAAGTATGTATAAAAATACAAAAAGAACATGGAGAGACGGCAACTTCAGGCATCGAAAGATCTCTTCCCATCGATCTCTACTGGAACCGTGTTTACAAGACTGGCAGCATTACCACGTTGAATGGCGAAGTCAATTCTTTGGGCGCAGTAATGGCCACCCCTAATCAGGGAAGCGTTGATTCGTCAGATAACAAAAAAGATATTAATTCATATAGTATTATTTAGTATGCGATTTAGAACTAATATGAAAAACAAGTCTGTGCGTATTTAGTCTCATTTACACTCATTTTTAAATGCGACTGGTTCGATACTTGACTCAAGCGTGATATAAATGTTAGAATATTTGCGTTAGTGGCACGTAGTCTGCTACTTTTTTTAAGTAAATGGTACACGTATTACGCGAGACCATAACGTGTAACTGGCGAAATGTATAACGACGCCCCCGAGGAATAAACCTGTATTGTACTATTACTGGGTTATTACTGTTATTGCATTTTCGGTATCTATGGGTCAGCATGCACCTATGTAATTTTTTTCAAATTTTTGTAGCGATAATATCCAACTATTTACCCTATGACACCTTTGTTCTTCGGAAAAAGTGTAAATTTTTATGTACGAGAAGAATATCATAATACATTATTACAAATTCATTTGTGTGGCTACATTTCGGTAAAGTAATATTACTGCAAAATATTTTCTATTAATTACTGGTTAAACCGATTACAGGTTTATTCTCGTGATTTATGAGATAGACATTTTCGGTAATACTCAGTTACTGTAATCATTTGGGATCGTGATATAGGTGTTGGCGTTAACTGCTTCGCATTTCGAGGAAACATTGCAACCTGAAAGCTCCCCCGTAATTAATAACACTTATTATAGGTACCACACTGACCAATAGTTGTCAAAATAAGCAACCTGATATTGGAACTGAATTAAATTGTTGTTAAAATGAGCAACCTGGTGTTAGAACTGAATTAATACAACATTCAATAGAGTTGAACCAAATAATTAGGAGGTACCTTCCACTTCCCTAAATGAAAATGAATACACCAGAAAACGTAAAACTAATGAAGGTCTATGGTCTAGCAAGAAAAATAAATTACTGAAATATCCACAAAAGTCTATAGGACCTGTTGGGAATTGTAAATTGAACAGTGGTAGCCTCTTCAGATAGGCAAAATAATTATATTTGATAAATTTTATAAACTAGCTGATCGAAAACTGCAATAGATACCTATACTTTGCTAAACATACTAAAACAGAAAACATCAAACAAATGACTCTACAACGAAAAAATAATCGCACACAGTAAAATGTGGATGTTTTGGTTTGTAAGAAGTTTTTTTCTAAATTACTTTACAAATTAATGAACAAATGGTATACACAGCAATAGTAAAATTTAAAACAGATGACCGCGTTACAGACTTAAGAGGTAAGCACAATAATAGACCTGTTGATTTGGATTCGACGATTGACCTCCACCTCGAAGTTTGATCAGTCTAATCGGACCATCTGTCCAAGGTGGACGTACTTGTCTACAACTTCGAAGGTCGAGCCTCCAACTGACACTGGGGAGGGCCTTAGAATATGAGCATTCGCCATAACCTGGGTCTTGTCCATATTCATCTTGAGGCCCAACTGTTGAGAGACTCGGTTGAAGTCGTCGAGCATTGTATTAAGATCCTCCAGCGATCCTGCCATGAGCACGATATCGTCGGCAAAACGAAGGTGAGTGATGTATTCGCCATTAACAATAATGCCAAGACCTTTCCATTCCAGTAGCTTAAAGGCATCCTCCATTGCATTGGTGAAGAGCTTCGGGGATATTACATCTCCTTGTCTCACTCCCCTCTGCAACAGTATCGCCGCTGTGCTCTGATCTTGTACTTGGACTGACATGGTGGCGTTATTATACAAACACTTCAGCACTTTGATGTACCGGTAGTCTATATGACACCGCTGGAGTGATTGTAGCACTGTGCATGTCTCGATCGAATAAAAGGCTTTCTTGTAGTCCACAAACGCTAAACATAGTGGCTAGTAATACTCCTGAGTCTTCTGTATGACTTACCGCAGCGTATGAATGTGGTCTGCGGTACTATAACCTTTTCGGAAACCGGCTTGTTCGGGCGACTGAAAGTCATCAAACCTGTGTTCGAGACCATTCGTGATAACCCTCGAAAACAGCTTATAAACATGGCTCAGAAGCGAGATGAATCTGTAGTTCTTAAGAGAGGCTTTGTCACCTTTCTTGAGGAACAAGATCACCACGCTTCTGTTCCATGCTTCCGGCGTAGTAGCTTCGAATAAGACAGAATTGAAGAGCTTCTGAAGGACTTTGAGTATCGGTGTTCCACCCGCTTTCAGAAGTTCCGAAGTGAGTCTTCTCCTGGTGCCTTGTTATTTTTAAGCTGCTTGAGGGCCACCCTAATCTCGTACAGGCTGATGTCCGGGATATCCTCGGTGTAGTGTCGGGTTAGCTTGGCTCTTGGATCTTTAACCGTATCAGTAGCAGACTTGGTGACTGAGGTATAATGCTGTCCATAAAACCCCTCGATTTCCCTCAAAACATCTGCCTTAGTCGACGCGACCCTGCCGTCCTTCCTCTTCAGCTTTGTCAACTAGCTCTGCCCAATAGACAAGTCTTTTGCGAACACTTTGGAGCCTTTATTTCGCTCAATCGTTTTCTTAATACACTGAGTATTAAAGGCACGGATGTCGTGTCGCAAAGACTGCTGGATACGTTTATTGAGCTACCGATGTGCTTCAGCGTCATTGGTAGACTGCAGCCTCATAGAGTGTCGTTCGGCCATGAGTTTAAGGGTGTGATCGGTGAGCTTCTGTGGTCTATCTCTTCGACGGGGCCTGAAGAATTTGGAGCGCACTGAATGCTTCAACCAACCTGTTATTTATCTCGTCCACTTTACTGCATTCTTCTAGGCAAGAGAAGCGATTCGAAAGTTCGAGTTGAAAGCTCTCGGGGTACTGTATATGGGAAGCTTTAGGTCGGAGCGTAGAGAGAACAAGATAATAATGATGATAACAATGAACTTAGTGATTGAGTACTGCGTTTGATGTTTTAATTTTTTTTATATTTTTTATATTTCAATTGTGATCTCATTATGGACATTTTGCCCATTTTAAACAATATTTTTAAATTTTATGAATTTTCTTTGATTTTCCCTTAGAGATACCGATAACAAATTTATTTACGAAATCTGTTTGAACGATTACATTAAAATATAATTACCCAAAAGATCTAAAGTATTCCAGTTTCTATAATTTACCATTATAAGGTTATTAAAATGTTTACCATAATAAGTCGGTAACTGAACATTACATTTATTTACTAATGAACATATACATCGTTGGAGAACTCCGTAAAGTAGTGTTATGTCTATGATTTTGAAGAAATTATTTTTATATTACAAGAATAATTCGGTAAGTAGACGTTGCTGGAATATTATTGATAGTTCATGGTGATAATATATCAATACCCTAAAAACTGTTAGAAATTATTTTCGGTAATTTGAACTTTGGTGAATATCTAATTCTGTGTTTAATCAATAGTTACAAGGCTAATTGTGATCTATTTGAGCAAAAATTAGCTTTCCCGGCGTATTAAAATGTTCTCATAATTGTCTTTTATAGAAAAGTTAGAACCGAAAAACACTAAATTTTTTCTCCTGTAAAATTTGATTTTTGCGATTACCGGTTTATTCCTCGGGGGCGTCGATAAGTAATTTATCTTAGCGTACCTTCTTATGGTACGAGTATAACAGACGTGTACCTATATAAAAATTACAGACACGAGATAAAACTCATTGAGGACTTGTTAGCAATCAAAGGAAAAGAAATTAAAAAATAAACTTATTTGGTCAATTCATAACTATTCATGATTAATACTAACAATTCATAATTGATTAATGTTCATTCATTATCTAAGCCTATTCCCAACTCAGACGGGGTCGGCTTTCTAGCCTAGCTGAGATGCGGTTGAACTTCGATATTTTCCGTGAACCGACTGCCATCTGATCTCCGCAACAAAATTAGTGATATGTAAGTTCTGTAGTTAGGCGGACTTTTGAGGGCTCCAACTACCTGTAACGACTGCCATAGATGTTCGTATGGCAACCGGGACCGACAGCTTAACGTGTTCTCCGAGGCACGTCCAGACCAGTGCCAATTTACATCAAGGATTTCAATTCTATTTGATTTGTATTTATTATTTTTAGTTTCATTTCATTGATTTTCATTTGAATACTAACATTAGGTAAATATATAATAATATTTTACTTATAAAATTATATTAAAATCCGAAATTGTATCGTACAATCATACTTCATTAGTAAATTATTCGTCTATTTTATTATTGTTTTACAAAATTAAAATCTTACTTTTTAAGGATATAACCTTAGATTCATGTTACTTCCTTCTTACATCAGTAGATATTCTTGAAAATTATATACAGTCGATTAGATAGTCTGACGCCGTTCATTGTGCAAGAACCAATAAACAAAATGGCCGAAAAGGTTTGTTCTGTATTTAAAAATATTATAATAAACAAGAACTGATACTTTTTTCACAAAAATAGTGCCAGTTATATAATCTGTGATAGCATGGACCTATGTGGTACTGACTGATCATCTAAACTATTAGGAAACTTGAAGATCGCACCAGTGTTTTTACTTGTCATTCGGTTGATAGATACTATATAAATAGGTAGATATAGTTATGGCTTGAAGTTTTATTTTAGATATTATGTATTATTTTCATTATATCTTTCACATTTATACAAAGAAAAGACTAATCAATCACGCAAATCCCCACGGATACCACCTCTACCAAAATCGGTGAAGGTGATTATGTCGAACTCGAAACGACCAAAACGCGCGCCGTCCATAGGTCTTTGATTGCCGGAGGTCATCATCATCATCATTGGGACATCTCTTTTGAGATGACCCTCCTCCCCTAATGTGGGGACCATGGGGTCCCCATCTAGCCACTGGGTGGCACTTTGCGCCGCCGCCGTGGCCTGCTTCTGCTAGGCAGGTAACAGGCGGCTGCCCCCGTCACCTCCAGGCCCGCACTCATGTGGTACGAGAGGCCACTATGTGGCCTCTCTAGCCATCCCCAAACACTCTGCATCAGTCGCTCGCGATCAATTGCTGTGTCGTAAGTAGATTTGTAAATCATTGAATAAATTGTTATAAAACTCTTTTTATTTTCCTTACAGATCATTGTTATCGCTATAATGGTAGCAACTTCTCGCGCCAGCGCAATCATCGGTCATGGTGCTAATTATAACAGCTTCACATACGGTGTAACAGATCCTTACACCGGTGACTTCAAGAACCAGCAAGAGATCCGCGTTGGTGACCGAGTCATCGGACAATACTTTTTCTTGGACTCTGATGGCACAAAACGCACTGTACTATACTACTAATCGTTACAATGGTTTCAACGCTATTGTACGCAAAGATCCCGCTTATACTGCTCCAGTAGCTTCTGCCTATACTATTCCCCTGGTCTATGGTTACTCCAACGGATACACTGCTTCCATAGTTGGTGCTTACCCATACGACGCTCCAATTAACTACGAATTTGCTAGGCCTCGTGCCTTCAATTCCGGTTCTAAAGCATACTACGTAAATTAATAGATGTACTAATAAATTAATAGAGGAATTAATTTATCGATCATAAGATGCTGTAACCATTATTATATAAGAAATGATTTGCTTATAATCTATCTAATTCCTTTCTCAGATTTTATTACAAATCTCTGTACAGAGCCTATGTATACAATTGAAGAAGTTTGCCTATTAATCAAGTCAACTTTTATATTGTGTGAATTTGCAAACGATAAAAAAGGTTTATGCGTATCCATTTTGTTATCAAGGCTGTGGTCAGGCAAATATAAATACCAGGCTATGAATAGATTTGAAACCAGAGGCAGTTACCCACTGGTTTCTCCATCATTCTCTGTGTATTCTTTCAATCGAAGAGATACATGGAGAAACTTAGTAATCAATAGACTGAAACCTAGACTCTCTACACTACACTATTTAGGGTTATTGTTATATTGGTCTTAGTCTATAAAAATAATGAACGATTTTATATTAATTAATAAATTAATATAAATCTTTCACACTGTGTTTCATGCAAATAAAGGTTTCTTTTCTATTTATTTCTCTTTAAAATATTTCTGAAGTAACCGCGGTAGCCTAGTGAAATGGGTAATGGACTGCGGAGACGAGGTCTCGGGTTCGATTCCAGATTTTACCATGGCACAGACCAATGGCTTTTCGATGCTTTTCGAAGTTATGTGTATATTTATCGCAGGTTTATAAGTGCCCGGGTAATGACAATAAGCTCGCCACCTTGGGACCTAAACATAAACTGGCGAAATGTGGGTGCTAGCACCTCAGCCTACGCCTTCGGGGATAGGCGTCATTTTATGTTATGTAAGTTATATAATTTTAGTTTGTAAATAGTACACGATTTAATTTATTATCTGAAATTTAATAAAATACTTATTGCACCTATATGAGATATAAATTCAATTACTACATTAAAGCACAGACCTATGGGCGTGAACGTCTCAGTAAGTATGCAAATAAAATGCTCAAGTTGTGAGACAGTATTAGCGCTCTATTCAATAGTATAAGAACTAATTTATACAGTCTTCACACGCATATTTATTTAGTAATATTCGCGTTCCGCACTTAGTACTTGATATTTCGCATATTATATTATGTATTTAATATCTAACTACACTTATACACGTCATATCATAACCTTGCTCCAATTGGTTTTTGCTATCATGGCCGTCAATGACCATGTCTGCAATATAGTCAAAAATTAAGCCATTTATATGAACTTACGTCATTTCATATCCCTTCAAACAGTATGTCTAGTATTAATACTAAATATCATGAATATCTAGTGAAGTTACTGTCGATATTAATGTTATGAATATTTATAGTCGAATTATATATTCAAAATATTTAATAATATTAATAGTAAATAAAATATTTTTACTATTAATATTGTTCATCATCATTCTCTGAACCTTATATACCAACTCAGTTAGGGTCGGCTTTCCAGTTGAACTATGATGAGGCTGAACTTCGATATTTTCCGTGAAGTGACTGCCATGACCTCCACAACCAATGGTCCAATGACCAATCGCGATATCGAAGTTCTAAGTTAGACTGGTTGAACTTTTTGAGGGCTCCAACTACCCATAACAACTGCCATAGATGTTTGTATGGCAACCAGGACCGAGGGCTTAACGTGCTCTCCGAGGCACGACTAGATCAGTGCAAACCGCCATATTCATGAATAAAACTTTTTGCACTGAACGGGGATCGAACAAGCGCCCCATGTGTAGCAGTCCCGTGCACTACCGCCACGCCACGGCCAGTATTAATTAGTTTTCAATTATTATATAATATAATATACATAATTATATATTTATATAAATGTATAAATTATTTTTATTGTTAAGGATTGTATCATGATAATTGTAAAATACACTACATACAATTTCTCAAAGTTTTGAAAAATTATTTATACACTATCATCTAAAAAGTTAAAGTTAAATAACATTTTTATAAATTAAAGTTAATAATTGTGAAATCCGGTGTGCCGAACGAATAACAGTTGAACAGTATTTCCTTGGAAACAAAGGCTGCTTCTTTTATACTTATAAGGAAGCAACAAGTAATTTGGAAAGTTTTCTAGGTCAGGTAGACACTAAACATATCCGTATTTTTTTCGGTGCCCGTATCCATAGGAGTTTAATTCATTAACTGGGTACAAAGACATCCAAATTCAAGACATATATTGATTCTCTAAAATTTTCCCGTGTGGTGAAGGGCCAGGCAAGGGGACTTTCCGCCACATTATAAAAATAATAATATTTCAATATAACTTTACTTTCATAACATGATTTGTTATGGGAACGTTGTCCTTCATCAATATTTATGCACTTACTGTATTTTGTAAGACAAAGTGTAAATTCTAACAAATCAATGAATCCACTATATTAAAGGGTACTGTTATCCATTTTCAAATATCTAGTAATCTGAGGGTCCGAATGGTCAATCATTATGAAACTAAAGTTATATTATTATTAGTTGTATTACTTTTATAAGGTGGTGGTAAGGCCCCAGTTGAAAATAAAACAATGTCATCTATCTACTTTGCATGGGAATATTCCATAAGTAAGGAGAATTCTTGAATATATCAATCATCTGATAGTAAGTAAGATAGAACCTCTCTCTGATACTCCCCAAGAAGTTAATTAATCGTGCTCGTGCGGCTAAGCACGTTATTAATTTCCTTTCGATTTACACCGCATAACAAGGAATCGGGTCAAAATTTATTTTCCAAACTTATTTAGCTGCAATATTTTCGGTAAGAAATTCATTTTTACGTTTTTTTTACCTTTTACGAAGTGCCCGATTGGCGGCAATAGGCTCGCCCCCTATTACGTGGGACCAAAAATCATAGTTGGCGAAATGTGGGTGTTTAATACACTTCTGCCGACCCTTTCGGGGATTACGGTAGTGAGCATATGTATGTATAGAACACTTGTTATAAAAAAAATGGTAAATGTTGAAACACTTTTGAGTGAAAATAGATACAATGACTCTCGAAAAATAGTCAAGTTTTTCTCTTGAGTGAAGCTCACCTTTTTTTGAAAATTGTGACTAATATAATGTGTTTCAGTGTGTTACAGAAAAAATAACGATTTTGGTGAACCTAGATTCAATAGGAAAGGAGGATTCAAGAAGAAAGAAAAGATTGAGAACAAGTGCGTGTCATTTATATTTCCCGTTTTCCGAAAAAACATAACCTCTACCTACAAGAGAGACAAGAAAGAAAACATTTATGTATATTTTATTCGCAAAGTTATGTAAATAACGTTGAATTATGAATTCCGCACATTCTTTTTTTTTAAGAATGACCTTAGTATTGTGTCATTTCCTTTTATAACAATATTCTAGCATTAGTGGGGCTGAACATTAACGCGAAAGGTATATATAGTAAATAGGTGGCACTGTCTAATCATTCGCAGTACACTGTGCAATAACTACTCTAAAATGGCCGCTAAGGTTTGTTTGACTATTGCATTTTATTAAGTGAAAAGTGGATGTGAAAGTTAAGACAGTGTTGTACATTTTGACATATTGATGTTCTTCTTCCTAAAATCCATAATTTTGAAAAACACTACAAATTTCTCAAAGTTTCCTCTTAAATGAAGAAATTTACTGAAAGCTTTGAACCCCACGTCCTTCTACCGCCAAATTTGTCAAAATATACTAGAAGTTTTTATTAAGTCAAACTATTTACTGAATAGGATTTTTTTCTTGAAACTTTTCATTGCTAGTTCAATACCTTTGTAATTTCAATAAAGTTCTATTAGTACTGAAATGTTATAACCTTTATTTTCCTTGCAGTTCGTCGTTGTTGCTTGCCTAGTCGCAGCTGCTCAGGCCAGTGGCCTCCTCGGCCATGGTGCCAGCAGCTTCTCATACGGTGTGGCAGATCCTCACACCGGTGACTTCAAGAACCAACAAGAGACCCGTGTCGGAGACCGCGTTGTCGGCCAATACTCCCTCTTGGACTCTGATGGCACAAAACGCACCGTCGACTATGCTGCTGATGGATACAATGGTTTCAACGCTGTTGTACGCAAGGACCCCGCCTACGCCGCTCCAGTAGTTGCTCCAGTAGTTGCTCCAGTCGCTGCCGCCTACGGTTACAACAGATACAACGGTTACAACGGTTATGCTGCTCCCCTTGCTGGTGCCGTACGGATACAACACCGCTGGCGTCGGTGCCTGGGGTAACCGTGCCTGGGGTAACGGTGCCTGGGGTAATGGTGCATGGGGTAACGGTGCCTGGGGCAACGGTGCTTGGGGTAACGGATACCTTGGTGCCCGTCTGTACTAAATAATGTTATATTCGAATGCCAAGGAATGATGCTATGACCAAATAATAATAAGTTGTACAGAACCTATTTTATTATTTTTATTTCCAATAACTCCTAAATTATGTATAGATATTATTTCCTGTTTATTGTGTGACAAGATTCAGTATGGAAATATAATGTGTATATTTTTCAAGAAAATACTTTCTAAAATGTTTTATTTTATTTTTTGGTTAGGATAACCATTCAATCTCCATTTTAAATTTATGGCTTACAGAAGCAATAGAGTCCGAATTATTACAGGGATGCCCAAAATCTAATAATGATATGTCCGAACCTGGAATAAAACTTGACATCTCATTCACACAGATTTGTCATCATAGCTTCGCCACTTTAACAATTTCTAACTATTTTTGTGTATGCACAAAAATAGTTAGAAATTCTAAACCAAACTACTGAGCCAACAACAACCAATATAGCAAACGTGCTAAAATCACAAGAGGCCTCTAACGTAATGAATGATCTATGACTTCTAAATCTACTATTTATAAGTACTAAAAAAAATTGGATGTCCTAGTAAACACTTTGGTGCTACGTAATATCCAGGGTTTGAAGATGAAGATGGTAGGTTATCGGAATTACCATTTGGGTTCGCTAGTTCATATGTTCTTTATTCTTGGAAAGCACTCTAGTGTTACATAATAATACCCATTACAAGAACTAACAAGTGGAAATAAAATTATTAATTAAAAAACAAAAGCTTTCTTTTTTCAAAAATCAGTTGTACTGAAACGTAAATAAAAAATTTCTGCAAATGTTGAGCTGATTTCAAGGTTCGCAAATTGAATCTCTGATTACTGTTTACGTTATATAGCCTGTTTCTACAATTGTATTTTTCTTATCTTAAAATAAATTAAATTGTGAGTGATAACACAAGCTAGTTAAACTATACTTACCATGGGTCTAGGTGGCGTTGTGTAGATTGTCGTAGAATATACTACGACTACTTGTCGTAGTGATCAATATGCTATTTCAAAATGACATCTAGACAATTCACTACTTCCAATTTTAAATCGATTTGATTATTTTTTATTGAATAATCATGATTGTAGTACAATTTAACTGTCTTTAAGTATTCCTATAATAAATTTTCTTTTGAGGACATTTGCAATGTTGGTGCTAGCACCTCTGCCTATCTCTTCGGGAATATAGGTGTGAGTTTATGTTATGTTATGTTATATTACATGATTGTTAGACGCGATACATATTAAACCCTGTAGGGTTTTAGTGTCTTACTGTAAGATTTATGTAACATTGTATAGTACTAAATAAATAAATAAAAAAAAAATGAAAACTAATTCATTAAAATTAAATTAATTTTATGACTTTGAGAAAAAAAATTACCAATATAAACTAAACCTATAGGTAACTTATATGACTAGTTAGCTGTAAGTATAAGTTGGTCAATACATAAATAAATATATAAAAAACTTCTTTCTCTCGACCTTATATTTATATAATAAGTGATCCCAAAACTCTCGATGGCGAGGCCAGCCCTTTGACCACAAAGCTGTCGACGCTTACGTGATATGATCGAAGAAGAAGGAGAAATTGAAGAATAAAAACAAAATAAGATATAACATTAAATATACAGGGTGTAAGGGGAACACTCCCGAAGCTGAAGGCCCCTGGTAGTACTCATGGTACACAACATATTAGCAGGAAAAAAAATTGAGTGACGCAATATCTTATTAATTATTTTTTTATTATTTTTTATTTTATAAACCGTTCAACCTATTCACTCTCTATCGTGTTATTAAAGCTGAATGAAATAAAAAAATCATGAAAGAAAAACATGAAGTCGCAAGATGGCGCCGATGGTGTATTTTATGAAATTTTTGTTTCATTTAGCTTTGAGCGTAAACAATGTAAAAAAATTGATTTGCCGTAATTTTTTTTTCATTGGCAAACTTTGAAGGTTCAATTGATGATGTATATATAAGCGCTTATAATTCGGTTGGCATGCTCTGCAGCCTGAACAACTTAAAGAATTTTAGCTTGAGAAATGTCGTTCATAAAGAAAATTAAAGTGGCGGATGTTTGGCACTGCAATCTGTTGTCAAGCCGTCTAGGGTATTAAAATGAAAGAAATTAGGTGTTTACAAAAACATATTATATTATATATCATAGCTAAAAAGTGTAACATAAAATAAATAATCAAAAATAAAACTTGACTGTTGTTGAAAACACTGAAACAAGTTTGTTAGCAGGCGGTACCCATTCGCCATTTGGGTTTTTTATTATTAACCGTTCCCGTTGCTCCATAAAAACATACATGAGAGTTCAAATTTTATTTTAAAAATATACTCGAATTGGTCAGGCCTTCGTTGTATTTTGTGCTTGGCAACATATTTTGCGGTTCATTTTGATTTGTATAATTTTCTTAATTTCATGTTTGTAATATTGTAGAAAGTGGGGAAAAAAGTATTTCAAACATTACTTACTTACACATTACTCATTTTTTTAAAGGCGATTTGTTTAAAGGCTCATTTAGCGTATTTCCTTCAATGGTGCAATAAAAAAATTGAAAAAGTAATAATCTTATCCAGGCAAAGAGAAAATAATCTTACCTAAAGTTTTTTTTTTTCATTACTGAATAGAATGTTAATATGTAATCGCTTTTGTCTATTACATTGTCAATGTCAAACTCACACTGACATTGCGCACGCGCATTGCTGATGTAATATAGCAAAATATGACAGAATATAGACAGTGCAATTAGCAACAGTAACGGTATGTTTACCAATTCATTCATTCATGCAAGCAGAGATGAATGGATAAGTAGGCCGGTCTCAACTGCCTTCGTGGCTCTGTGGGTGTAGTAGGTTCGACAAAAACACAGGTGTGATCCACAAATAGTTGTTCTGAATCTGGGTGTACTTTGTGTTCGTTAGTTGTATGTTTGTAAAGTCCCCCGCGATACAGGGCATGTACCTTAGTGCGGGAGTTGTCTTTAAAAAAAGCTCAGTAAGGAATAAGTGCATGAAGATAATGATACGATTAAAATTAAATATACATACATAAAATAAATATAATCATGGCTTGGGTAGAAGTAAATTAACACCCAATTTTCACGAATCATTGTATCCAGTTCCACATAACAGGGGTTGAGCATAATATTTGAGCACTTTGTTGACTCCGAACCATGCATCTGCGACATATAGGTATGTTTTAATCACTTTGACTTCATTTTGATATTCCCCAACCATATTTTCACCATATTGATTTCTTTCTAGCAAAAATCTAAGTTTACATGATTTTTAGAACTCATCTAAAGGTACTTTAAATGTCGGGAGTTATAAAATAATGTCGCGAACTACGCAGAAACCGCGGGTTTGATCCCAGCTCAGTGCAAATATCTATTCAAATATTGTTGTACGGGTCGTAAAACCTTTGAAAGTTTTTGAATCACACAAAAATAATATTTCTATGCACAGCTGCAAGATCATTAGGCACCGAGAAATATTAACATGCAAAATATTTTATTAAAAAATAGGCATGCTTTTTTTAGAAATGTAACCTTCGTGGTGTGATACTTTCTTTTAAAATCACAATTTAGTGCAGATTCGTATTTAACGTGAAAGGTATATAAGGTGAAGTTTTTTGTTGTCATTAATCATTCGCAGTCCACTGTGCAACAAACAATTATTAACGAAATGGCCGCTAAGGTTTGTAGTACAGTATACTGAAATAAGTGTGTAAAAATTTAAAATAATAAAGTTAAGTTCAAGGTGCTTTGAGAAAAAATATGTTACAGGGGGCAAGAGGGAATAAACTATTCTTGAAATGAGAGAGAAATAGAGAGAACTCATTAACATATTAGCAATCAGTTGACAATTAATGCATCCCAAATGTATTACAATAATTTGTTAATCCAAAATCAAACTAAAATTACCGATCTGTCATGAAACTTTTTTCTACTTTTTAGAAAATTGCTTTCAAGTAGACTTTTATTAGTTTGGGCTTTTAATTTATTTAATTGTTCGATTTTTTAAATTTAATTGTTGTAGAGGCCCCATTATCCCCTTACTTCCGTT
The DNA here is from genome assembly GCA_963691645.1 of Pelosia muscerda. Classification (NCBI taxonomy): domain Eukaryota; kingdom Metazoa; phylum Arthropoda; class Insecta; order Lepidoptera; family Erebidae; genus Pelosia; species Pelosia muscerda. Next base: position 17,416,067 of record OY829100.1, read on the forward strand.
ATCTATTATTGATTTGGAATTTATCTACTTTTCTCACTCATGTCTGTCGAATTTAATTATTTACATATTATACTCTTTATAGTTATTGCATTATATATTTTCCATCATATTTTATTCTATTACGTCAGCTGAGTGTGTGCAAATTACTCTGTTATAAGTTTGACATTTACAGGGTAATGGACGAAAGCAATTAGCATTTTGTAACATTTTATTTTAATGTGTTTCTCGGTGATGGTGGGAAGAAAAACTTTTTCTAGTACTCTGTACAAATAAACCAAACTTGTTGTATGCTCCAATTAATCGTAATCTCTCTTGCCTGTACAGTTCTTCATCGTTGCTTGCCTGGTGGCAGCTGCTCAGGGCAGTGCACTCCTTGGCAGTGGCGCTAACAGCTTCTCATACGGTGTGGCAGACCCTTACACCGGTGACTTCAAGAACCAACAAGAGACTCGCGTTGGTGACCGCGTCGTTGGCCAATACTCGCTCCTAGAATCCGATGGCACCAAGCGCACCGTCGACTATGCTGCTGATGGCTACAATGGTTTCAACGCTGTTCTACGCAAGGACCCTGCCTACGCTGCTCCAGTAGTTGCTCCAGTAGTTGCTCCAGTAGTTGCGCCAGTCGCTGCCATCTACGCTGCTTCCCTTAACTACGGTTACAACAAATACAACGGTTACAACGGTTATGCTGCTCCCCTTGCTGGTGCCTATGGCGCGTACGGACATGGCGCTCCCTATAACTACGGATACAATACCGCCGGCGTCGGTGCCTGGGGTAACGGATACCTTGGTGCTCGTTTGTACTAAATAATGTTATATCCAAATGCCGAGGAACAATGTTGTGACCAAATAATATAATAAATTTTACAGAATCCATTTCGTTCGTTCTTTATTTTTATTTCTAAAACCTTCTGAATTGTGTGCTGAGTGCTCCTTATTAAAACACTTTTAGACCCTTGACACCACCGTCTCGCACCACCGGTGGTGTCAAACTGATAAAATAGTTCCTCATTAATATGTAACACGATTCAGGGCGTGCTCTGGAGTTTTCGCGGACACTTTGACCCTATTGAATCCCTTGTGTCGACCCTACCCTGGCAGCTAAGTAAGAGGAGGGATAGTCCGGTCTATAAAAGTTGCTATTCCTCTTAATTCCCTGTAATATTCTGGTTCGGTGTAGCCTCTCCCGAGTAAATCCATTCGATGTCTTCCTAGGGCGTGACACTTGACACAGTATGTGTTTCATCGTTTCAATGTCCTTCTTGTGTCTGCATATTGCGTCGTTCATAATACCAATCTATTAACTAACTATTTTACGTAGATTAGCAAAGAATCATTTCAGACACAAGACCCATTACGGCAAAAGTACTGAAAGTCGCTACGAACCTCTATTACAATAGAACAATGAATAGCTTATGACTTCTAAAACCACAATTATAAGCAAATGATAACCTTATCGAATTGGGATCATTGATTTTGTCCTAACTCATAATTCGCAACTAATTTATTTATAATATAATAAAACATTTGTATAGCAATAAATATAAAATAAACATAAATATCAAAATGTATTAGGTGGGTCAGGAGCAACATAGTCACTATATTATTTAAATAGTTATAATGAGAAATAGGACATTTTAAATCATGAGTTTTTTTTCCCAATGCTTCCCACTTCCCACAGACATGCGACTTACCCGATGGGAAGTGGTTACCGTGGCCTTTATAGACATTTGCAAGGACAAGGGGATTCACATTAGTGCTGCCGATCATATAAAGAAGAAGGGGAAGGGGAAGGGGGAGGGGAGAAGGTTAAGAGAGTGTCTGTACTATCAGAGCAGAAGACAAAGAAGGGTTTCTCGGTCTCCCTACTAACAACACAATACCTCTCCGATGAGCTCTAGCTACCCTACTCACCGCCGAAAACACAACGCAAGGTTATTATTAGCCGCGGTTTTCTGTAGGGCGGAGGTACTTCCCCAGTCGGACGGTTCAATTAGGTCGAGAGATATGTCCTACCTCCAATGTAATTGACAGGATAGGAGTCAAATTCTACAATGTCAGATACCTACTTATATCTTCTATACAGGGTGTAAGGGAAACACTCCCGAAGCCGAAGGCCCCTGGTAGTACTCCTGGTACAGAACATTGCAGCATGAAAAAAAATCACGGCATTTCATTTCCAATATTTGTTTTTTATCGTGCGCAAAATCCCCCCAAATACCACTTCCTCCAAAATCGATGGAGGTGATCAGGTATATCGGACTCGAACCGACTGAAGCGCTTACAGTCAATGTCAATGGGTCTTTGATTACCAGAGGTGAGTTGAAATGACTCCTTACCCTGATGATGTGGGAAACATGGTGATCTCATCCCCAATAATATATTCTGCTTAATTACACACCAAAGAAAACATTGTGTTAAACATACATAAATTTTATATAAGACATAAAAATATACGACATATTTTGAATTGACATTTCTTTGCAATATAAATTTCATTCATTATGTAACATAAACCTCATTCTTTAATTGATCATAGCTGATCCCAGAACCCATCGAGGTCAAACCCTTTGCTCTCTAAGACACGTGATATGATTAAAAAGAAGGTTAAGGAATGTCATTATAAATTATGACATTATATTTTCATGCTTTTCAATATGGAATCGTTGGAATGTTATTGTACATGTCTATATTAGATATTTATTGCATTATCTAAATCTATTTTATTCTATTACATCAGCATGCGCGTGTGCAATTTCAGTTATAAGACTGACATTGGCAGTGTAGCAGAAAAAGGTGCAATTTCAGTATAAGTCCGACATTGACACTGTAGCAGAAAAAGGGATTAAATTCAATTTTATTGAATTTAATCGCTTTTTCGTGGACCTAGTGAAAACACTTTCATATCATATAAGTTTAAAAGAAATCCTCAGTTCCAAACTCGCAGTCTGATAGCCTAGTGGCCTCGATAGATAATGAAATAATATTATTTATATCTTGAAACATGAGATAAATTAGTACCTAATACTAATGGTCAATATCCATTTTCAATAGGAAATCTCTGGAATGTTATTAGACATGACTTTATTCGTAGCATTGCATTATTTATATTCTGTCATAGTTTTTTCTGTTACATCAGCCATAATATTAGCGTGTGTAAATAGTTTTGTATTTGACATTGGCATTGATGGACGACACAAATTGGCATTCTATGTTGTTCAAATATTATGCGTTTGTAGGTGAATAAAATACTTATTTACAAAAATATACCACTCGGTTATCATTAATGATAGGAATCCTTAAAAAGGACATCCTAAATATGCCACCCTGTAATGGTAGTATCACGGACAAGAAAGGGTATAAATGAATCCTTGTCCATAACCGTGCTAGTTTGTAAATCAGGTAAGATTACATTCCACACCCCTATGTTTACTTTGTTTTGTGTTCAGAAATCAAAATATTGCGTTAAACTTTATAACAGCGAACATTTTATTCTTTATAAATAACGTTGCTATGCAACCTGTCATAATACAAACGTATCCGCCGACATTTTTCAGTTGATGTTCTGTGACAGTTCGTCCAGATTAGGTCTCTAGGTCCACAATCGCTTTTGTCTGCTACATTGTCAATGTCAAACTCATACTGACATTGCACACGCGCATGCTGATGTAATAGAACGAAATATGGCAGAATATAGACAATAGACAACGCAATTAGTAACGGTTTCTTTATATCGCTTAGATGGCAGACAAGCACACGACCCATCTGATGGAAAGTGGTCACCTTGACCTATGGACGTTTGTAACAACAGTGGCGTTACACTCGTGTTGCCTACCCTGTGGAACCTTCTAATGCTCTTCTTGCAGACTCCCATATTGTAGTGGCTTGGAAAACCTGAGGCAGAAAGATGAACAACATTGATTCAGTATCATTCATAATATACAATCATTAATATTAAAATTCAAGTGCCGAAGTAGTTTTTGTTTGGATTAACGATACGTTAACACTGTCGTAACTGCCTTAGCAGTTCAAGTGAAAATCAAGGAATACTACCCTATCTATTTAATTAACTGCTATAAGACCATGTCCCTTACGACCTTCGACTCGGTACAAAGACGGGCGCTGATAATCGTCGACAATTTCATACTCACAGACGGTGTGGAACCTCTCTACCTCAGGAGGGACTTCACCTCAATATGATTTTACCGCCTGTTTGTGCTCAGAACAATTATTTGACATGATACCCACGTCTATTTTCTCATCTTACCGTTCGTCATAGGCAGGGAGGTCATCCTCACACATTACAAACGGAAACATTTGAAAATATGAAAAGAATTTTATTCGTCATTTTTATTTATGTTAACAAAATTCCAACAGCAAATTTATTCAACCAATTCATCCATTAGCTTTTTATAGTCCACAGCTGGACATGGGTCTTTACCAAAGTGTCCATCCAGTCTATCCAAGTCGCCCTTTTTCATAATCAGTCCATTTGGCTAGGGGGCGCCCTATCATCATTCTGTTTCGATTTCTTCCGCGTTCGCCTCACAAAGTTTTGCCCCACATGAAAAAATCCGTATTTGTCCTACATTTTATTCCTTTGAAATTCCAGGAGCAAATATAGTATAGATTTTTTTTTTTTCACAGATGCAATATTATAATGCACAGATACATTTTAATATGTAAAATGTTTTAGTAGAAAAGGGACATTCTTTTTTTTTTTAGAAATGTAACCTTCGTGATACGATACTTCCTTTTAGAATTACAATTTAGTGCAGATTCATATTTAACGTGAAAGGTATATAAAGTGAAGTTTTTGCTCTGATTAATCATTTGCATTCCACCGTGCAACAAGTAATTAACGAAATGGCCGCTAAGGTTTGTAAGACATTATATTAGAATAAGTGTGTAAAAACTTTAAAATAATAAAAGTTCAAGGTGCTTCCAGAACAATTATATAAGAGGGAGCAAGATGGCATGAAATATTTTTTAGATGAGAGAAAAAGAGAGAGAACATGTTAAGTTAAATATAAGCAATTAAAATGACCATCCATGCATACCAATTGTATTACAATAATTTGTAAATCTGAAATGTATCTAAAGAACAATGGGTAATTTTGTATGGAACCCGTACCCACTTTGTAGCATTTTAGACTAGGTGTAATTTAGAAGAGGCCTAATTGAGTAACTCGAAAATAAGTGAACGAATGAATGAATGAATGAAAGACCGAAGTTATGATAACTTCTTTGTAACAGTTTTAATTGCCAATAATCGCACTTTTTCTGCTTTTTGGACTAAATAAATAGGTAACCAGTCATTTTTTCTGTCTTAAGAGAGCGATATAGCTTCCTATCGTTGGTTTTTGGTCCAGAAAAAATATTAAATAAGAACTATCAATCTTAAATAGCACAGTTTTATTAAATTGTATTGTTACTTTCAATGAATATATCATCCCAGGCACTTGCCGGACCTACGAAGTTACCTAGGTGCCTGCCAACACCTAAGTACCATATTATGCTAATAGTATGGGCACAAGCACCTAGAGTTCTCATACCAGCCATGCAGGAGCAATAATACGCTTCGATGGCTTCTCTGCCCTGGACATTAACCTTGATTAAAATATATGTGTAATATATTTTATTCGACACGTGCCAACGATGACACATAGCCTGAAATTGATTGAGGGCCATCTAAAAGAAAAACCAAATCCTCAAGTTACACTAAAACAATAACTTAATAAAGAGTGAACAAAAAGACACCGTGTACTCGATGATCAAAAGCTATTGTTATACTAACCTCATTTATGTTAATCCGTGCCATCACATACTCTGTGAAGCCTGGATTGTCTTCCAAATAGGTTCGCGTCAGTATATGCCGGTTTCGGTCACGAATTACTGATCTTGTACTACATGTAACACACTGTATACGGCGTTCACCTTCCATTTTTTTGAAGCAGATGAGTAATAATAATAATCCAATCGTTAAGTAATACACTGAAGTCCGTTGTGAAAGCCGAAGTTGTAAATAAAAGTAAGAATAAAATAAACTAAGATATGCGCGAGCGCTCAAAATCAGTTCCTAACAGGTACTAACTATTGACGATACAACGACGCTAGCACAAAATAGTTCGAACTACCCACCTAATCGATAAAATCAAAAAAGAATTGAACGTGCGTGGGTCGATTTTACTAAGGATTTTCGGTATTTTCAACATCAAATATCTTTTTTCCTACATAAGTTACAAAGTTGCTCCAATACAAAAAATATCTACGTTTTCAAAGACCTTTCGAATGGTACCAATTTCAACTTGCTACAAACTGGGTACGTTCTGACCCATGTCCAAAATGAGTCCCATCGGCTGTCAACATTTTTGTACTTTTTAGGAAATTGCTTTTAAGTAAGCTTTCAATAGTTCAGGTTTTCGATTAATGTAATTGCTCAATTTTTATATTTTACGAGGTATAATAACCGTATTGTTAATAAAATATTATACATATTCGTAATCTCTCTTTTCTGTACAGTTCTTCATCGTTGCTTGCCTGGTGGCAGCTGCTCAGGGCAGTGCACTCCTTGCCAGCGGTGCTAACAGCTTCTCATACGGTGTGGCAGACCCTTACACCGGTGACTTCAAGAACCAACAAGAGACTCGCGTTGGTGACCGCGTCGTTGGCCAATACTCGCTTCTAGAATCCGATGGCACCAAGCGCACTGTCGACTATGCTGCTGATGGATACAATGGTTTCAACGCTGTTGTACGCAAGGACCCCGCCTACGCTGCTCCAGTAGTTGCTCCTGTAGTTGCTCCAGTAGCTGCTCCAGTAGTTGCTCCAGTAGTTGCTCCAGTAGTTGCTCCAGTAGTTGCTCCAGTCGCTGCCACCTACGTTGCTCCCCTTAACTACGGTTACAACAGATACAATGGTTACAACGGTTATGCTGCTCCCCTTGCTGGTACCTATGGCGCGTACGGATATGGCGCTCCCTACAACTACGGATACAACACCGCCGGCGTCGGTGCCTGGGGTAACGGTGCTTGGGGTACCGGATACCTTGGTGCCCGTCTGTACTAGATAATATTATATTCGATAACGAGGAATGATTTTGTACCCAAATAAATAATGAGTTATACAGAACCTACTCTGTTATTTTTATTTTCATAGCTTCTAAATTCTCTATAGATGTTAATACCAACTGTCTGACACGATTGTTCTTTTTAAAATTGGTAACTTGATAACTCACCGAAGCAATAAAGAATCCGAGTAGTTACTGGAATGTACAATCAGAAAAATCCAATAGTGATTTGGCGGACCCTGCCAATAAACCTGAAATCTCATCCACAGCAATTCGCTCAGAACTTTTCTTGATAAACAGTCTAGTGCTACATGATAATATCTATTCCATTGAAAATTATGAAGTTAAATGTTATGGTTTATAAGATAATTAATTTAATTCAAGATTGATATTGATAACACACTTGTACTTCTCCACTGTATGTATTATTGTACCTAACCGGTTTTGCCTTGCGGTATTCTCAAAGGTACATTGACAATTATGAGCGAACTAATTTCTAAACATTACACTGGTTAACAATTTTTCATTTATGCCAAGTGCCATCGATCAAACATATAAATTTATATACGTTACTAACAACCATTAAACGATTTCCAATTCATTTATTTATTTAAAGAGAAATGTGAATGAGATTTTTGAACATAAAATTTCTAATCTCTCAACCAAGAAAAAAGATAACTATTCCCTATGGAAAATTACCAAAAAGTTTAAAAGACCAGTAAGTCACATTCCACCTATACGGAGAACTCCTGCGGATCCTTGGGCCAGAACTGCAAGGGAAAAGGCAGAATTATTTGCAGGACACCTTTGTGAGATATTTACACCTAACCACTCTACAATGGATGACTTTGAAAGGGATATCGAAGAGGTGATTAATAGTGACCAACAGTTGTCACCGCCTCTTGCGCTGGTCACCCCAAGGGAACTTGCACGTACTATTCGATCCCTTGAAAACAAAAAAGCACCTGGTTTCGATCTGATTACTGGCGAAATACTTAAAAAACTGCCCCGAAAGATAATAGTCTTCTTAACGATGCTGTTTAATGGAATCTTCAGGGTGCAGTATTACCCAAATCTTTGGAAAATATCACAAATCTGCATGATCGCAAAAGCTGGAAAGCCACCCACAGATCCCTGCTCATATCGACCCATAAGTCTCCTTCCTGTGCTGTCCAAGGTATTTGAAAAAATATTTCTGCACAGATTAAGACCAATACTAGAAGAAAATGGCACTATTCCCGACCATCAGTTTGGGTTTCGGGAAAAACACTCAACGGTTGAACAAGTACACCGAGTAGTTCACAAGATTGCCCAAACCCTGGAGAAGAAAGAATACTGCTCTGCAGCGTTTATCGATATACAACAGGCTTTCGATAGAATATGGCATAAGGGGCTCCTGTATAAACTAAAGGTACTCCTACCCAACTCATACTTCATGGTCCTAAAGTCTTATTTAGTGCAAAGACAATTCCGAGTACAGTTTGATGATGAATACTCAGAGCTATACAACATCACAGCATCAGTGCCTCAGGGATCGGTCCTAGGTCCGGTGTTGTACTCTGTCTACACTGCAGATCTACCTGTAACAGAGGGTGTTACAGTAGCCACATACGCAGACGACACAGCATGCCTCGCAAGCGACCGGGACCCGAATATTGCATCATTGAAACTGCAAAAACAACTAAACGAAGTGGATGTTTGGTTGAGAACATGGCGAATCAAACCTAGTGTAAGCAAATCAACACAGATAACATTTGCACTACGAAGAGGAAACTGCCCTCCCGTCACCTTGGAAAACAAACCTCTACCTAGCAGTGACAGTGTGAGGTACCTGGGCTTGCACCTAGATAGAAGAATGACCTGGGCGAATCACATTAAAACAAAAAAGAAAGAAGCAAAGCTGCAGTTCCAGGCATTTGATTGGCTGTTGGGTAGACAATCCACACTATGTTTAACCAACAAACTCCTGGTCTACAAAACCATCATAAAGCCTATTTGGACCTATGGAATAGAACTTTGGGGTTCTGCTAGCAACTCCAACATAGAGATCCTACAGAGATTCCAAAACATTGCTCTGAGAACCATCTCCAAAGCGCACTGGTTCGTGAGGAATAAGGAAATTCATGACTACCTAGAGATGCCCACAGTCAAGGAAGAGGTCAATAACAACAGCAAAAGATATAAGGAAAGACTGGAGAACCATAGGAATGACCTGGCAAGGGACCTACTAAACAGGCACGAAAACGTAACACGCCTCAAAAGATGGCAAATACTGGACTTAGACCAAAGAAGCTAAATTCTGTCACATAATGTGGTGTCATTTAATGGAATGACACCTCCTAAACGTTAATGAACCATAACTCATCTGATTATGGCTGAACAGCCGATTGCAGATCATAAAAGGGAAAAAAAAAAAAAAAAAAAAAAAAAAAAAAAAATTACAAGACATACTTTATTTTCTATCAGTCTTCTAAATTTTTTTTATTGGCAAATAAGACATAATTTAAATACAGAATATTAATTATATTAAGAATATTAATTAAGATTTAAGCATATTAAGGGACATAGAACGCGACTTTTTTTTTAACTATCTATGTACTGAATCTTCCCTTCTTTTCAATCATGGCATAAGCGTTGACAGCTTAGTGAGCAAAGTGTTGGCCTCGCGATGAAGATCTTCTGGATTCACCTATAAAAAGGTAAGGAAGATTGAATGAAGTTTATATTGCAAAGGAATTCAAAATGAGTTTGAAGGATATAAGGACATTAATAGATTGTTTTTATATTTGAATTAGGAAAAAGTTCTTTGCACCAGACAGACAGTGATAAAAGCATGGCTGGCTAATTGACATCTATGTAACAAACCAATTATATTAATATAATGAATAATACTAGTTTTCATGTTTTAATACAAAATATATGGAATATTTAGCAAATAGATATAATTTTCTATGAATAATTATATATCGACCCCGGAAATTTCAATTGTCGTAAAGGACAAAACACGACTTTTCAGGAGAGCCAAAAAACGAAAAAATATTTTTTTTTCCTTATAACTTTTTTTTGTGCAATAATAAGATCTCTTGTAAAAACAAGCTTTCTAGGGCAAACCGTAAACTTAGCTGAGCCCACCGCGAAAAAGCATTGAATATGAGCAGATTTGTTTCTTCATTAATAATTTTATTTATTTTAGTATATTTTTTGTCTTACTATATTTTTTGTCAGTTCTTGGAATAAATATTATCATGTAGCACTAGACTGTATGTCAAGAAAAGTTCTGAACGAATTGTTGTGGATGAAATTTCAGGATTATTGGCAGGGTCCGCCAAATCACTATTGAATTTTTCTGATTGTACATCCCAGTAACTACTCAGAGTCTTTATTGCTTCTGTGAGTTACCAAGTTACCAATTTAAAAAAAAAACGATCGTGTCAGACAGATGGTATTTAATATTCAATAATATAATATTCTAGGACAATCTACACAACGTCACCTAGAGCCATGGTAAGCATAGCTTAACTAGCTTATGTTATGGGTTCTAGAATGCGGATAAATATACTCAAATACATTTTTTTTTGTAAATACATACATATTATACATATAAACACCCAGACCAATGCAGATATTCATATTTCATGCACACAAATATTTGCACTGAGCGGGAATCGAACCCGCACCTCCTGCGTAGCAGTCTCGTTCACTACCGCCACGCCACAGAGGTCGTCGATTAAATCTATAAGAGAATTTAAAAGCTATGGAAATAAAAATAACGGAGCAGGTTCTGTATAATTTATTATTTATTAGGGTACAAAGTCATTCCTTGGCATTCGAATATAATATTATTTAGTACAGACGGGCACCAAGGTATCCGTTACCCCAGGTACCGACGCCGGCGGTGTTGTATCCGTAGTTGTAGGGAGCGCCATAGGCACCAGCAAGGGGAGCTGCGTAACCGTTGTAACCGTTGTATTTGTTGTAACCGTAGTTAAGGGGAGCAGCGTAGGCGGTAGCGACTGGAGCAACTACTGGAGCAGCTACTGGAGCAACTACTGGAGCAGCTACTGAAGCAACTACTGGAGCAGCGTAGGCAGGATCCTCGCGTACAACAGCGTTGAAACCATTGTAGCCATCGGCAGCATAGTCGACAGTGCGCTTGGTGCCATCGGATTCTAGAAGCGAGTATTGGCCAACGACGCGGTCACCAACGCGAGTTTCTTGTTGGTTCTTGAAGTCACCGGTGTAAGGGTCTGCCACACCGTATGAGAAGCTGTTAGCACCACTGCCAAGGAGTGCACTGCCCTGAGCAGCTGCCACCAGGCAAGCAACGATGAAGAACTGTACAGGAAAGAGAAATTACGATTATGTATTATATTATACTCACAATATTATATATTAATTATATATATATTAATTATTATAATATTATATATTGAGCAATTTAAGTAATTCACATCCCGAACTATTAAAAGTCTATTTAAAATAAATTTTCTAAAAAGTCAAAAATGTTGACAACCGATGGGACTCATTAATTTCAGTTCGAATTCGGATTTACAAATTATTGTAATACAATTGGGATACATCAATGGTCATTGAATTGCTAAAATCTAAACTCTTTTTTTCTTATCTTAAGAATATTTTGCTCCCCCTTTGTGCGGAAATCAGGAATTCAGAAGAAAAACAACTGGGCTAGTTTTGATGTTAACTGTGCAATCTTTAATTGTAGACTGGACTTACAAAAAGGTTTTGTGCTTACAATAAGTAGGTACCGACATAACTCGATCAAGTTAATTAATAGACATCGGTACCTATAGCTTCGTTATTAATACGTGGTTTGTTGCGGTGGCGAATTAATCAGGCGCTTGAACATGCCCCCGGGCGTTGAGGACCACGTCTTCAACCAACATGGAATCAATCTGATATAGGCAAGGGGCAGATTCTATTGAAGGCTCTCCGAATGACGCCAACAGAAGTCCGGATGTCCGCCACACGAACAATTCCATCCGATCCAGGGTGAATGGCAACTACTCTGCCTAACCTCCATTTCAAGGGAGGAAGACCATCTTCCTTTACCACAACCATGGAGCCCAATTTCAACCCATCCTTACAGGAACGCCATTTGGTTCTCTGTTGAAGTTCGGCGACATACTCCTTACTCCATCTGCTCCAGAAATGCTGGCGGAGTTGCTCAACACGATGATAACGAGCTAAGTGGGTTGGAGAATGATCTTGGAGGTTCCGCTGGGGCAACGAAGTGAGTGCCCGACCAATCAAAAAATGGCCCGGGGTTAGCGGAGTGTCGTCATCAGGATCCGACGACAGCGGAGTCAGAGGACGTGAATTTAAAATCGCCTCGATTTGGGTCAGTGTAGTGTAAAGTTCCTCAAAGGTCAAATTACAATTTCCCAACACTCGTTGAAGATGATATTTGGTTGACTTCACACCCGCTTCCCAGAGTCCCCCAAAATGAGGACTATATGCTGGTATAAAATGGAACCGAATTCCGTCATTGGCCAAATTTTCACCTAAGGAAGCTGAATTATGTTTTAAAAACTTCGATAAATCATTGTACGCACCAACAAATGAGGTACCGTTATCAGAATAAATATGAACAGGCTTTCCTCTTCGCGAAATGAATCTATATAATGCTAGTAAATAATTATTGCTAGTAAGGTCACCTACAAGCTCCAAGTGAATTGCCTTTGTAGTGAAACAAATAAATATCGCTATGTACACCTTTACGAGCCTACATCCGCGACCTTGACGACTAGCACACATGACAGGACCCGCGTAATCTACGCCTGTGCTTTCGAACGGACTACCTGGAAGTAAACGCTGCCGCGGTAAGTTTCCCATTAAGGGAGTCACTACATTTCCCTTCAATTTACGGCAGAGTACGCATTGGTGAAAACACGCCTTTGCCAAGTTGCGGCCACCGATAGGCCAATAGGTCTCCCTGATCGAAGCCAACAATAGCTGTGGCCCTGCATGCATCAATCTATTATGTTCGTAATTAAATAATAATTTAGTGAAATAATGAGCGGACTGTAATATAATGGGATGCATTTTATTATAACTAAATTCAGAATTATTGAGACGTCCTCCCAAACGTATAATATTCTTACTATCTAAATACACATTAAATTTAAGAAGAACGCTCCCCTTTGGAATAGGCCTTTTTTTAATAAGTAATTCATGTTCAACAAATGACTCCTTTTGACTATGTAAGATCAGTACATTTAATGCGTCATGTAATTCATTTTCTGAAAGAAATATATCACTAACTCTTTCCCTTTTACATACTTTAATAAACCGAAGTACATATGCAACACAGCGCACTAGTCGCAAATAATTCGAAAAACGTTTAAATTCAATGAACGAACCGTCTTTACAATCATTTTTATCAACGGAGCTTAACGAAGTAACCGAACGAGTTTCAGGCAACGTTTCTAGTCCTAAGTGCCTTTGGTGAGTAGGCCAACTGCTTATATTCTTCGTCAAGAAGTCGGGACCCAACCACCACAGATCTGAATCTCGCAGAGTATCAATGTCAAGACCACGCGATATTAAATCTGCTGGGTTTTTATCAGTAGGGACGTGTCTCCACGAACAATTCCCAGCCTTGTCCAGAATTTCAGCAACACGGTTACGTACAAAGGGTTGAAGTCTGGAAGGCATCATTTGCAACCATCCCAGTACGATAGTTGAGTCCGTCCAGCAATAAGCACGAGTTATAACGACTCGAAGTGAGCAGCGTACCTTGTCATAAAGACGCGCTCCTATCACTGCGCCACACAACTCCAACCTTGGGATAGTTGTGGGCTTAAGCGGTGCTACCCTACTCTTAGCCATTAGCAAACGAGTCATACACTGACCTTCGTCATTGACACTTCGAATATAAGAAACGCATGCACCGTACGCGCGCTCGGAAGCATCTGTAAATATGTGAACTTCTAATTCTCTGTATGAGTCAGAGACTACCATCCGAGGGATGCGAAAGTTATTGATCGACGGTAATAATTTAATAATCCTATTCCACCGAGTACTAAGCTCCGGGGTAAGTGGTTCATCCCATGACAATTTATCTAACCACATTTGCTGCAGCATCATTTTCATGGTAATCACACAAGGAGACAGAAGTCCTAATGGATCGAATATCCGTGCAATTACCGAAAGTAAATCTCTTTTTGTGTACGCATCAGAAGTTACATGCATGGTTATGGAAAAACCCAGCTCATCAGAACTTGCACACCAACTGAGACCTAGCAGCTTGTCGGGTTCACTCGACCCTAAATTTAAATCAAGCGACGAGTCAACAGACCCAGATACCAACTGAGGTTCGTTTGACTTCCACTTTCTCAGCACCATGCCAGCCGATGACAACGCCTTTGTAACTTCTGAGCGAATAAATTTTAATTCATCTAAATTCATACTGCCTGTACATAAATCATCAACAAATATATCATGAATTATAATTTCACCGATTTTTTTATTGCTACATTCGAGGCCTATCTGTTTAAGACAACGCGTGGCCAGATACGGCGCGCTCGTTGTCCCGTATGTTACCGTATTTAACTCATACACCTTAATAGGTTCTTCAGTGCTACCACGCCAAGCTATTCTTTGCAAGTGCCTGTCAGATGAATGAACGACTACTTGTCTGTACATTTTCTCCACGTCAGCTGCTAAAACATACTTGTGCTGTCGAAACCTAAGCAGAATAGACAACATATCGTCCTGTACTGTCGGTCCATTCATCTGCAAATCGTTAAAGGAAATACCGGAGGACGTAGGACAACTAGCATTAAATACTACGCGGAGCTTGGTTGTGGTACTACCTTCACGTAACACACCGTGATGTGGTATGAAATAATTATTAGACCCTAAATCATACGTTTTAATCTCTGTCATATGGCCCAACCTCTCATACTCAGACATAAACTCATAATACATTTTTGCAAATTCTGGTTTAGCCTGTAACTTGCGTTCTAAAGAGTACAAGCATTGTGCAGCTCTTTTATAGGAATCTCCTAGAACGGACGGGTTTTGTTTTAGAGGTATACGTACACAAAAACGGCCGTCACTCAACCTCGTCGTGTTTTGTTTGAAATGGTTCTCACACAACTTCTCTTCCGGTAAATAATTAGATATGTGAGAACCTACCTCTTCCAGCTGCCAAAACCGCGATAAGTCAGACCTAATTTGATCCAAATTATCCTCATTCGAATCACAGATTTTAGTAAAGTTACATCTTATGTCATTCGAGGGTAATGTAAAATAATTCTGAGTAACAGGACCGGCCACTATCCAGCCTAATCTGGTTTCGCATAGTATTGGTTTATCAACACCTAACTTAATTCTTTGCGACCCTAAAAAGTCCCAAAATAGGTCAGCACCAATCAAAATATCAATATCACTGGGCTTGTAAAAACTAGGATCGGCTAAACATATATTTGAAGGTATATTAAATTCCGCTATATTAATTTCTCGACACGGCACACTGCTCGTAATAAATGGTAAAACAAAACAATGAAGTCTGCAAGAAAAACTATCATTTAATGACTTCATATTTACATGACATATTTTACCTACGTGTGAGGACACGTTATTAATGCCGAGAATCGACCTATCGACTTGATTTGTATTTAATTTTAACAAAGAACACAACCTTTTCGTCATAAAGCAAGATGTGCTACCGCTGTCTAGTACCGCACGAACTAAATGCTCACGATTATTACAATCAAATACCTTGACCAAAGCAGTTGACAACAACACATCGCGCTGTGTATGTTCGTCATAATTTACAATGCTTGCCGACAATGCAACACTATTTGCATCGGGAGCGGGGGTAACCGACGAAGACGACGGAGTAGACGAGTGTTTAGATTGGTCATTACGTATACCTGTAGACTCCGCTAAATGTATAAGTGAATTATGCCTACGCTTACATACTTTACAGCCTGACTTTTTACAATGATTCGCAAAATGACCATGCTTAAAACAATTAAAACAAACCTTGTAAGCGGGCAATAAATTCCGACGTTCATCATTACTTAAAGCCAGAAACTGTGAACAATTAATTAAACCATGATCACCTTTGCACATGGGACATACATGACTTGAGACAACTGCATCGGAACTGTGAGCTTGTGCCGTAACCATCGACTTAATCTTAGGACGCGAGCTAACGACCGTCTCGGACTGAGTACGTTGCATTTCTAAAGACTCGAGTAAATCAGCGCGGGCGCGGAGAAATGTAATAAATTGCTCAAATGTTTTGACGCTGTTTCGGTCTAAACGAGTTTTAAACTCCTCCCACTCCTGAGACGTGCTCCGATCAAGCCTACGAACAACTATATGAATTAAAAGAGTGCCCCAACTATTTACAGGCTCACCTAACAATTCGAGGGCTCTTAAGTTTCTTTGCAGCTGGTCTACTAAACCCTTTAACGAACTAGAAGATTCCTTGACGATACGGTCTATAGATAATAATTGCGACACATGATTTTGAATCAGTAAATCTTTATTATTAAATCGATCGCATAATAAATTCCACGCCACAATGTAGTTGCTAGCAGAAAGAGCAATTGATTGAATTATCACGGCAGCAGGTCCTTCCAGGGAAGCCCGTAAATAGTGAAACTTGTTCACTTCGTCAATATACTCATTAGAATGAATAAGGCTAGTAAAGGTGTCATGAAATTCTAGCCAATTACAGTACGAACCACTGAATTTTGGCAAATGTATGATAGGAAAACTAACCGGCTTACGTGTCTTAGTTGGCGTAGTTCTACCACTACTCACAGCTTGGGTATCCTTAATATAATTATTTAATAAAGTCTTTCCCTGAGACAGGTACTTAAAATACAACAACTCAAATTCTGAACGTTCGGTTAACTGTACTTGAATATCGTCCGCAACGCATTCTAATTGTAACTGTACCTCATCATATTTGTCGTACAATGACTCCATCTTCCCAATCCATAACTGCAATTCAGTAACATCACAGCTGTCTGTGGTTTTATCAAGAAAATTAGCAAACATAGTCAATTGGCCTTTGAAGCTAGCTCGCTTCCGAATCATGACTTTTTCTTGCTCAGACATACTGGGAAACGAGTGCCGTCAACCTGGAATTTATACAAAAACAAATTGAGAACTAATAACGACGCGACAGAGATAATATCAGTTAATAATGATAGGTGCACAACTAAGTGGGTACTTAATACCTATACTTAATTACCGCAGAATTTTGCTTATTTGTTCAATAAAATTATATGAATTCGAGTTAATTGAACCTAAGGTATACAGCTTTAACAAGATACCTAAATATTTTATAAATCGGACGTAAAATAATTCACTTACAACTTCACAATTAACGGATACAAAAAAAACTACAAATATAACAATTGATATGAATACCTTTCACTAAATCGTATCAAACATATCAATAATACTTTAATACATACGAAATAAGCACTCACAAAATCGCACTATCCAGAATACCAATCATAACTCAAAGTTAAGTGTTTAATTCAATATTACCTAACGCAATATCAATCAAATAAATTAATAAAGCACCTATATATGCTTACTATATCGTAATATTGACAATATAAATTTATTTAACTGCATAAACTATTACATTCAGTAACTAGATTCACTAACGACGGTATTCAAAAGCCCTAACGGCAAACAGTACAATTAAGTAGATAATACAATAATAAGTAACTTACTGACCTTGTAAATCCTTAACTAACGTATTATATTACCTATACGAGTGTTGGGTTACGATGCCCTAAGATTAGCACTGCAACTTCCAAAGAAATTGGAGACACACCCAAACCACCGGCTATGACCTTTTTCAAGGGTACTCGGCGAATTGATTTCTTCAATTAATTTAATTGATATTCCTTAATCCTCTGATATACAAATTCTTCGCTAATTCAATATCCGGGACGAATGGACCATCATGTGCGGAAATCAGGAATTCAGAAGAAAAACAACTGGGCTAGTTTTGATGTTAACTGTGCAATCTTTAATTGTAGACTGGACTTACAAAAAGGTTTTGTGCTTACAATAAGTAGGTACCGACATAACTCGATCAAGTTAATTAATAGACATCGGTACCTATAGCTTCGTTATTAATACGTGGTTTGTTGCGGTGGCGAATTAATCAGGCGCTTGAACACCCTTGCTCCCTCTAACATAATTGTTCCTGAAGCACCTTGTACTTTTATTATTTTCAATTTTTACACACTCATTCTAGTTTAATGTCCTACAAACCTTAGCTGCCATTTCGTTAATTGTTTGTTGCACAGTGGACTGCGAATGATAATCAGAGCAAAACCTTCACCTTATATACCTTTCACATTAAATACGAATCTGCACTAAATTGTAATTCTAAAAGGAAGTATCGTACCACGAAGGGCACATTTCTAAAAAAAGAATGCCTCTTTTCTATTAAAACATTTTACATGTTTAAATTTATCTGTGCATCATAATACGAGTATTGCATCTGTGCGTGAAAGTAATCTATAATATCTATAATATATTTGATGCTGAAATTTTGCTGACCAAAACTGCGAGATAGCAAACAGAATGATGATAGGGCGCCCCCTAGCTAACTGAGGACTGATGATCTGAAAAAGGCGGCTCTGATAGACTAGATGGACT
Organism: Pelosia muscerda; assembly: GCA_963691645.1. Classification (NCBI taxonomy): domain Eukaryota; kingdom Metazoa; phylum Arthropoda; class Insecta; order Lepidoptera; family Erebidae; genus Pelosia; species Pelosia muscerda. Next base: position 17,434,806 of record OY829100.1, read on the forward strand.
CTTCGGGATAGACCTATGTTTAGCAGTGGACTACGACATGTTAATTGATTGATTGGTTAAATAAATTTGCTATTGGAATTTCGTTAACATAATAAGAATGAAGAATGAAGTTCTGTTCATACTTTTCAAATGTTTCCGGTTGTTGAAGTGTCGAACATTTGAAAATATTGAGACGAAGTCCCTTTTGATGTAGAGAGCTTCCACTGCACACCTTCTGTGAGTATGAAATTGTTGACGATTTTCAGCGCCCGTCTTTGTACTGAGTCGAAGGTCGTAAGGGACATGGTGACATGATCTTATAACAGTTAACTAAATGAATAGGGTAGTATTCCTTGATTTTTACCTGAAATGCCAAGGTAGGATAGAATCTAGACAGTTAAAGTATCGTTAATCTAAACAAAAACTTCGGCACTTGAATTTCAACATGAATGACCTTAAAATTTAAGTGCCCGTAAAATTTTGTTAGATTGAAATCAATATTTTCCATGTTCCTGATTTCGGTTTTCTACGCTACTACAATATAAGGTTCTTCAAGAAGGGCATTAGAAGGTTTTTACAGGGTAGACAGAACGAGAGTAATACCATTGGTGTTGCAAACGTCCATAGACCACGGTAACCGCTTTACATCAGATGGGCCGTGTGTTTGTCTGACATGTAAGTGATATAAAAGAACCATTACTGTTACTAAGTGCGTTGTTTATTGTCTATATTCTGCCATATTTCGTTCTATTACATCAGCATGCGCGTGTATGAGTTTGACATTGACAATGTAGTAGACGAAAGCTATTGCAAAATGCAAAAATACGGACGAACTGTCACTGAAGTATTATGACTGGTTGCATAGCAACGTTCTTTTATAAAAAATAAAATGCTCGTTGTCATAAAGTTTAAATATTTTCATTCAAAAACACGAAACAAAGTCAACATAATATGGCAGTGGAAAGTGATCACTTCATTTTACTTTGTTTCTACCACGGTTATGGAGGAGGATTTATTCACGCAGGATGTCTTTTTTTAAGGATTCCTTACATTAATGACAACCAATTATACGGTATATTTTTGAAAATAAGTAAGTATACATATTAATAATCTAAGGTAAAGTATTTTAATTACCTACAAACGCATAATATTTGAACAACATAGAATGCCAATTTCTGTCGTCTATTACAATGCCAATGTCAAATACAAAACTATTTGCACACGCTAATATTATGGCTAATGTAATAGAAAAAACTATGACAGAATATAAATAATGCAATGCTACAAATAAAAACATGCTCAATAACAATCCAGAGATTCCCTATTGAAAATGGATATTGACCATTAGTAGAACTTATTTATCTCATGTCTCAAGATATATATAATATGGTTTGTATCTATCAAAGCCACTAGGCTATCAGACTGCGAGTTTGGAACGGAGGATTTCTTTTAAACTAATATGATATGAAAGTGTTTTCACTAGGTCCACGATAATGTGTATTAAATAAAATTGAATAGAATATTAATCGCCTTAGTCTGTTACATTGTCAATGTCAAACTCACACTGACATTGCGCACGCGCATACTGATGTAATAGAACGAAATATGACAGAATATAGACAAGCAATTAGTAACAGTAACGGTATGTCCACAAATTCATTCAACCAAGCAGAGTTGAATGAATGAGTAAACCGCCCTCAAATCAATATTGAATGAGAACAGGAAGATGAGAAGCTTAATTGATTTCTATGTAAATTTTTTTTACGAGCAGTTGAATTTTAGGATGGATTTAGGCAGTTTTTTTCAGTTATACAACTTAGGTCGCAGGCAAGCACGCGGTCCACCTGATGGTAGTTGGTTACCGTGGCCTATGGGCGAGTGTAACACCAGAGGAATAACACTCGTGCCGCAACCCCTGTAAGAACAGAGGACATTCTGTGTCGTCAGCGCAAAAGATGTAGGACAGCCTTTGGTTTTTCCACGGACAACACAAAACCCCTCTAGTGAGTTCTAGTGGACATCAAAACACTGCCCTACTTATCTAATTAACTGTTATGAGGTTATGCCAACATGTTCCCTACGACGTTCGACTCGGTACAAAAATGGGTGCTGAGAATCGCCGATAATTCCATACATGCAGGTGGTGTGGAACCTCTCAACTTCAAAATTGTTCGACATGCACACGCTTTACAGGCAGGGAGTTCATTCTCACACATATTTCCTACCGGAAATAGTTGATACTGTGCGGTATGAAAGGTACTTCATCCCGCGCACGCTCAAGTTGTGGAATAAACTCCTTCCTGTGATTTTCAAAGCGACTACAAAGAATATTTTTACAGGGTTTGTGATGATGACGACCCTGACCTACGTCACGATGACCACTTTCAATAAGGTGAACCGTGTGCTTGTCTGCCACTGTGGTATAAAAAAATCGTAGTACCTTGAAGTTCGGTCTTTTTCCTATTCTTCCTTTAGGTAATTTGGTTAGTTTTGATTTTTACAAAATCACTAATATCTTATATATATACCCATATACCTACACATCTGTATTTCACTATTATATTCAGATTTATATTTTTCTTTCACTCTAATATACCTACCTACCGTTAACAATGGGTACATTTTATTTAAAATCTGAAGCCCCACGTACTTAACCTAGGCCTATTTCTAATCTGTTTATGTTAACAAAATTCTAACAGCCAATTTATTTAATTAATCAATCAATTAGCATATTGCAGTCTACTACTGGACATAGGCCGTGCTCTCAATGTTTCCCACTGCACCCGATTCTGCATGTTTCCATCTGCTCAGTCTCCTTTTTCAGATCATCAGTCCATCTGGCTAGGGGGCGTCCTAACTTCCGTTTGCCTTTTCGCAGTGTCGGTTAGCAAAATTCCAACAGCAATTTACTTATTTAATTTGCTTGGTAATAAAGTATCTCCCGTCCGAAATGAGCTGTCCAACTGGGGAAGTACCTCCGCCCTATAGAAGACCGCGGTCATAATAACCATCGTGTTGTGTTCCCGTCGGTAAGTAGGGTAGCCAGAGCTCACTATACCCCTCCTTCCCCTCCCCTTCCTAGCCTCCCCACCCCATCCCAGCTCTCCCCCTTTCCCTTCAGGGTGGGCAGCGCGTGTGTGACACCCTTAGTGTTGCACACGTTCATAGGCCACGGTGGCCGCTTTCCATCAGGTGGTCCGTGTGCTTGTCTGCCACCTACGTAGTATAAAAATAAAAAAAACTATATACTATAACTCGATTGTCGTGCTATCTACCAACCCGCAATATAGATAATAACTATCTGTGAAACGGGTTGGAAATGGTGTCAGTACAAATTATTGAATCACAAATAAATCAACTTAACATTATTTATATACACAGATATAAGTTTTTTATGCATAGATAAATGTAAACATGTAAAAATTTTTATAATAAAATAGGCATTCTTTTTTTAGAAATGTAACCTTCGTGGTATGATACTTCCTTTTAGAATTACAATTTAGTGCAGATTCGTATTTTACGTGAAAGGTATATAAAGTGAAGTTTTTGGTATGATTAATCATTCGCAGTCCACTGTGCAACAAGTAATTAACGAAATGGCCGCTAAGGTTTGTAGTGCATTATACTAAAATAAGTGTGTAAAATTTTAAAACGACATAAATGCAAGGTGTGAGAATATGTTACCGGGGAGCAAGAGGGAATAAAATATTTTTAATGAGAGTGAGACAGGACATGTTTAGATATTGGCAATTAATTGACAAGTTATGCATTCAAATTTTAATATATTAATAATTTACAATAATCTGTAAATCTGACATTGCACGAAAATTAATGAGTATCAACAGATGTGAAATTTTTATGTACGTTTTAAAAATATATTTGAGAAATACGCTATCATAAGTTTCACATTGATAGTGTAATGAACGAAAGTAATAAGCATTCTATATAATTTCAATTTAATGTATTACTCAGGAGAAGAAGCAGAAAAAAAGAGTTTAGATTTTAGCAATTCAATGACCATTGATGTATCCCAATTGTATTACAATAATTTGTAAATCCGAAATCGAACTAAAATTAATGAGTCCCATCGGTTTCACATTGATAGTGTAATGAACGAAAGTAATAAGCATTCTAAACAATTTCATTTAATGTATTACTCAGGAGGGTTGGAAAAGCTTTTTCTAGTATTTTATACAAATTAAACTTGATAATAATTTACTGGTAATGAGCTCCACTGATTCTTATTAAACTCAAATATGGAGTAGACTCAAATAATATCGTTCATAATCGTAATCTCTCTTTCCTGTACAGTTCTTCATCGTTGCTTGCCTGGTAGCAGCTGCTCAGGGCAGTGCACTCCTTGGCAGTGGTGCTAACAGCTTCTCATACGGTGTGGCAGACCCTTACACCGGTGACTTCAAGAACCAACAAGAGACTCGCGTTGGTGACCGCGTCGTTGGCCAATACTCGCTCCTAGAATCCGATGGCACCAAGCGCACCGTCGACTATGCTGCTGATGGATACAATGGTTTCAATGCTGTTGTACGCAAGGATCCCGCCTACGCTGCTCCAGTAGTTGCTCCAGTCGCTGCCGCCTACGCTTCTCCCCTTAACTACGGTTACAACAGATACAACGGTTATGCTGCTCCCCTTGCTGGTGCCTATGGCGCGTACGGATACAACACCGCTGGCGTTGGCACCTGGGGTAACCGTGCCTGGGGTAACGGTGCCTGGGGTAACGGTGCCTGGGGTAACGGTGCTTGGGGTAACGCATACCTCGGTGCCCGTGTGTACTAGAAAATATTTATTTTAATGCAGATTATGTCAAAGAATGATGCTAAGACCAAATTTTAATAAAGTTAAGTTGTACATAACATATTCCTATGTTTCATTTTATTTGTGAAGGCTTTTGAATTATATTACCATATTCACATAACAGTAAGTAACATATAACAGTTCAAGGCCATGAGATATGTCATAGTAACATAAAATGGCGGATTGCATATGAACTTTTTGCAAGAGCGGTAATTGATTCATGATACAGAATCAATTGACTTACTAGTTTTCTACTGGACACCTGTAGCACTAGCATGAACTCCTACCGAATTCGTAATGTAAAGTTTCGAGAGAACGGAGCATAGTGGTTGGCAGTCTGCCTCTTGTGAACCTGTGTGCGTGTGTAGCCCGTCAATCGCTATGCTCCGTTCTGTCGAAACCTTTACATTACGAATTCGATAGTATTTCGTGCTAAGGCTACTGGTAGATTTCGCAATAAGCAAAGTGTGCCTTAATACCCGATTTACCCGCCCGCCTTCTAAAGCCCGATACAACTATGGTTTTCTTCAGTTCCATGAATTGATTACACTTCTTAACTTATTGTTAATTAAATAGTAGTGACTACTTTCTTTCCGGTCCAAACCTGAGGGGAAGCTTACCCAAAAGTCAACGTATTCGTAAAAAAGTAGAACCAGGCGCAGTTGCAATTAATATTACGTTTGAAAGCTTTTTCATTCGTTAATATTATACTTGCCTAACTACATTTTACCCTTTTTATTTAAAAGGTAGGCCTACTAGAATTTTAAGTTATATAAGAATTTTTGAAAGATAAGGGTTTCTTTGAAAGTAATAAAATTACGAGGAATTTAATCGAGTAAAATCATAATTTATATTCATTTAACTCGCTAAGTAAGAGAGTAGCAATAAAGATGCAACCCTAAAGATAAGACTGATTTTTAAGGTTCTGTTACTTCTGTAAATAGTACACGGAAGCCTAATAGTTCCAGCATAGAGGAATGAATTTGTTAATCTATGATGTCATTATGTCCGTCGGTAGCTTGGCTCCGAGAAAATTGTTAATTTTAATCTTATAAGAAACCATAAGTACCATGACATTTTGATTTGTATGTCTGGAATTTATATACGCAAAATTATTTCAGCAATTTAAAAATATCTATATTGGTGATATCAGATTATTGTATTGTATTATTTGACGATGACTCCCTCGGAGTGGCTGTATGTTTCCGACTTGGTTGCACCATTTGCGAATCCCACACCTGCATCTTAATGAAAGGGTGGAAGCTTAGTTGCACCTGAAGCGCTGGGCGAAGGCCCTGACACCATGCTTTAAATAACATCTTGAGGAGGGCGCTTATTTCCGCGGGTAACACCTGCATTCTGGAGTCCCCGGCCTGTCGCGTATCGACGGGAAGCGGCCGGATGGGCTCACACTCGTACCGTGGAGGAGAGGTCGTTCTTTAATCTGGGACGTTACGTGTGTGTCTGTGTACCTTCGCGTCGTGCCACCTCCGCCGGAGCCGAGACTGCAGCCCAGCTCAAACACAATAAGTGCGCCGCCCTAGAAGCCGCGGGGTACGATTTCGTCCCGTTCGCGGTGGAGACAGCGGGTCCATAGGGCATCGAGGCCAGGTTTGTGACTGACTTGGGGGTCCGACTGCGGAGGGAGGGTCGGGATCCGCGCTCGGGTCAATATTTAACCCCAAATATTTCTCTGGCCATACAGAGGGGAAATGCTGCCAGCCTAATGGGCACATTCAGACGAGGGGACCTAAATTAGACTTGATTCCTCGCATCAAAAATTTGAAGTTCTTCTTGTAGTTGTTTTTTTCCTTTTTTTCCATTTGTATTATGTTCCTTATTTAACTATTTAAATGAGGAACATAATAAGAATGTAATGGGCCTTTTGTGGTGGAATATGACGAAACTATCTACATACTACTATAATATAACACCTCACGTAACCCATATTTGCAAGGAATAAATGAATTTGAATTACTTACTACGTTTCTATTTAATTCAAATGTTGCGTTATTTTTAGATAAGTGTCGGTATCTTTTCTCACCATCTTAACCCTCAGTTTACCCGGTGAAATTATATACCTCAATTAACCTCATTGAGTCCATTGGACTCCTCCACACAAATCATCGATTTTACTCAAAATAAAAGATAAAGAACAATGGGTAATTTTGTATGGAACCCGTACCCACTTTGTAGCATTTTAGACTAGGTGTAATTTAGAAGAGGCCTAATTGAGTAACTCGAAAATAAGTGAACGAATGAATGAATGAATGAAAGACCGAAGTTATGATAACTTCTTTGTAACATTTTTAATTGCCAATAATCGCACTTTTTCTGCTTTTTGGACTAAATAAATAGGTAACCAGTCATTTTTTCTGTCTTAAGAGAGCGATATAGCTTCCTATTGTTGGTTTTTGGTACAGAAAAAATATTAAATGAGAACTATCAATTTTAAATAGCACAGTTTTATTAAATTGTATTGTTACTTTCAATGATTATATCATCCCAGGCACTTGCCGGACCTACGAAGTTATCTAGGTGCCTGCCAACACCTAAGTACCATATTATGCTAATAGTATGGGCACAAGCACCTAGAGTTCTCATACCCGTCATGCAGGAGCAATAATACGCTTCGATGGCTTCTCTGCCTTGGACATTAACCTTGATTAAAATATATGTGTAATATATTTTATTTGACAGGTGCCTCGATAATATGCGGCCCCTAATTAACAAGCAGTTTTCGTTTCAGTTTTATACCATCTCCACCTCGCAAATGCTCGGCAAATCAAATCAAATCAATCAAATCTCCATCAATATTATATACCGCGTTCACCTTCCATTTTTTTGAAGCAGATGAGTAATAATAATAATCCAATCGTTAAGTAATACACTGAAGTCCGTTGTGAAAGCCGAGGTTGTAAATAAAAAAATTGAACGTGCGTGGGTCGATTTTACTAAGGATTTTCGGTATTTTCAACATCAAATATCTTTTTTCCTACATAAGTTACAAAATTGCTCCAATACAAAAAATATCTACGTTTTCAAAGACCTTTCGAATGGTACCAATTTCAACTTGCTACAAACTGGGTACGTTCTGACCCATGTCCTTTGTATAACAAAGTAATTTAATGTGTTTATAAACATATTTCTTATTATTTTACGTATCACATTTTAATCATTAATGTATCTATCTTATATTTTACTTGTACATACTTAATCACTAGAAAATATCTATGAAACAGTAAATGCCAACTTCTAACTTCGAACTAAAATAAAATCCAAACAAAAAATAGTTGTTTTTCTACTAAATTAACACAATAATATCTTAAACAATCGTTATCAAAAATAAAAATGGTTCATGTTCATAATAAAATAAAAATCCTGCAACGCCTAATCTTTGGCTTTATCTATATATCGCACGCAAAGCTTTTTAGTGCAACCTAAACATACTGGTCTCAGACCTGACTCCTGTGCCTCTTCGTCACTCACGTCAAAAGACCACTCCAACTCCTAGCCATGTTCAGATGGAATCCGCTCGTCTTCTTCTTCATCTAACAATATCTGATGTCGTGCAGTTTCGTAATTGTTGTAATTCATCATAGGAATCCTCATTATCTTCCTGGAGCCAGTTGTTTATTATGGATTCACTACCCTGTTGCATTATATTAACTGATCTCCTATTTGACGCCACATTGTTGACCTAAAATAAAATAAATTACATAAAAACACGACAAATCACAATATGATAACTTTACTAATTTTGTTACACAAATACCCTGTTTGAGTCCAATGGACTCCTGACAAGTGGCTACTTACCCCTACACGCTGCGCAGGACGACATCCTCCTCACTCCTTAACCGGCGCGCTTCTGATTGAAGGTACACGGGAGCACGAAGTATAATTCGCAGTAATTAAGTTTTTAAGCTTGATTGAAACTTTGTGCGGAGTCCAATGGACCTAACGGGTAAATTAAGGGTTAATATTAAACAAAATAATGCTAATTACTTTCCTCTATTACCCTGTCAATGTCGAATTCAATGCGACCACATTTTTCGCACACGTACGAGTACGTAGCTGATGTAATAGAAACTAAATATGACAGAATATTGATATCGCAATAGCTGTAAAGAATGGTATGGGTAATGGACTGCTGAGACGATCTCGGGTTCGATCCCAGAATTTCGCATGGCACATACCAATGACTTGGATGCTTTTCAAAGTTATGTGTGTATTTAGGTATTGCAGGTTTATAAGTACCCTGTTAATGGCAATAGGCTCGCCACCTATTACATTGGGACCTAAACATAAACTGGCCCTTCGGGGATATAAGCGTGAAATTATGTCATGTTATGGTATGTTGTAAAGAATGGTAATGTACTAGGTAATATTCAAACAGGCATACAAGAATGGTTATACGCGTCGATCACAAATCAATATGGGATAAGATGAGGTAAACAGTCTCTGTGGTGTGGTGGTAGTGTAGTACCTATCACTAATTGTTCCTTGCAGTTCAGGTATTACGGACTCGTTCTCGTAATTAATAAGAACGCATTCCAGAGACAAGTTTATGTTCATTATCATTCTCTAAGCAAACTCCCAACTCAGTTGGGGTCGGCTTTCTAGTCTAACTAAGATGCGGCTGAACTACGATATTTTAGCGTGATGCGACTGAAATCAGACCTCCACAACCAATTTGGCGATTTCGAAGTTCTGTAGTTAGGCTAGTCGGACTTTTGAGGGCTCCTACTACTCGTAACAACTGCCATAGATGTTCGTATGGACAACCGGGACGAACGGCTCAACGTACTCTCTGAGGCATGACCAGACCATTGCAAATAACCATATTCTTGCATACAAAATGTTTCCATTGAACGGGGATTGAACCCGCGCCTCCTGCGTAGCAGTCGGGTTCACTACCGCCACGCCATAGACGCTGTTAGGAACAAGTATTTGTTCATTTCAGAGATTATCTATCATCATACCATCCATCCAGATCTGTTTAACCATTTGGCAATAATGAACTGACAAAGGATAAATCTTAAACTTTTAGTCTTGAATCAAATCATAACAATCCGATATTATCGATTCGTCGTGCTTTTATAGATTTTGAAGTCGGTTTTTTACTAACAATTTCGTCATTTCTACGTGACTTCTTCGCTAACTCTAAAGGCGCCCCAAGCTATCCGTGGAGGCTTAAACACGTATAAAAAATGTAAATTCTATTATGTTATATGCAAAATAAATCAGATAACTTAAAAAAAGTACTAAATTATAATTTTCTTTTTTTTTGCTGAATACGGCCGTGGTAACATTGCTTCCTTTTATGATATAAAATTATTGCTCAATACGATATTCGAAAGGTATATAAAAAGAACTGCCAGCAGGAATTAATCATTCGCAGTTTACCACGCAATAAACAATAAACTAAACAAAATGGCCGCCAAGGTTTGTTTTATAATTATTTTATGTGAAATAAGTGTGTGTGAATTTCAATTAGAACAGTATTGAATATTTATTTATCATATTCCGTTTGTTATACTACTACTGACGTGTCAAACCAGCTCATGGTGCTCGTGGTTACCATGGTTACCATGTTCCTGGTTACCATGGTATAAGGAAGATAAGGGTGCAACTCTACATGTGAAGGGAGAATAGATATGATAGTACTAGGACCAGAGAGACCAAAGACATTAATATTACTAGCGTAAATAAACCTACAGACTCCTTCACTATCGCTTTACCGAATTCAAAATTATCAGTGGCAGTGACTTGTGACATTTCGTGAAGAAAAATTAACTGTCAAAGTTCATAGAGGTTTATAAAAAACGTTACATGGCTCGTATATTTTGTTCTGTCACTTTCTAACGCCTAGATTGCTCACTTTGTTCCTCTATGATGTCAATAACGATATGGTGGATTTTCTTCTATTGTTTATCTATGCTTCATCTCTTAAACAGTCTGCTTATAAACTCACGTAACACCTGGAGTACTGAATACCTTTCAGCGCAATTACCAAAATATATACTCAACAATTATTTTTTTCTTTACAGTTCGTCATTGTCGCTCTTCTGGTAGCAGCTGTTCAGGCTAGTGGCAACTACAACAGCTTCTCATACGGTGTGGCAGACCCTTACACCGGTGACTTCAAAAACCAACAAGAGACTCGCGTTGGTGACCGCGTCGTTGGCCAATACTCGCTCCTAGAATCCGATGGCACCAAGCGCACTGTCGACTATGCTGCTGATGGATACAATGGTTTCAACGCTGTTGTACGCAAGGACCCCGCCTACGCTGCTCCAGTAGTTGCTCCAGTCGCTGCCGCCTACGGTTACAACAGATACAACGGTTACAACGGTTATGCTGCTCCCCTTGCTGGTGCCTATGGCGCGTACGGATACAACACCGCTGGCGTCGGTGCCTGGGGTAACGGTGCATGGGGTAATGGTGCATGGGGTAACGGTGCATGGGGTAACGGTGCCTGGGGTAACGGATACCTTGGTGCCCGTCTGTACTAGATAATGTTAAATTAGTTTATTCCAAAATGGTAGTGAATGATGTTATGAATAAAAAAAATAAGAAGACGTACAACACCTACTAGAATATTTTATTTTATTTAGATAACATGACATGACGGTATCCCCCATCCTAATTGAGCAGTCCAACTAGGGAAGTACCTCCGCCTTACAGAATACCGCGGCTAAATTATAATCCTGTGTTTCCGATGGCCAGAGCTCACTGGAGAGGTTCTGTGAGGGATGACTGATAAACTTTGCTTCATCTTCTACGTTGATAATATAGAAACTCTCCCCTTGTCCCCTCCCCTCTACAGGGTCGGCAGCACGAGTGTGACCGCCCTTGGTGTTGCAAACTTCCATAGGCCACGGTATTCACTTTCCATCAGATGGGTCGTGAGCTTTTCTGCTACTTGAGTGATTTAAAATTATTTGTTGACCATGATTACTCGTACATCCATACTAAGTTCTGAATATAACTCTAACTTATATCAAATTTGGATAATTGACACTACAGCGAGATAAAAGCGGTTGATTTCAGAATAATAGGTTTTTGTTTGTAGGAACTCTAAAACTCAGACTAAAATAATAACTAAGACGGAGCTACTAAAACTAGCGAGTAAAGCCGTCTAAAGTAATACCATTTCCCTTACACTCATGCCAAGCGTACGGCGAAGACTATGAGTGTGATTGAAATGGCGCTACTATCATGGCTCCCACCATCGCCCCAAAGATGGTTGCATAGGAAAATGTCGAATGCTTTTGACGAGTCTTCGTGGCTTAGTAGTCAAAACTTTTCCCCTGTAAGAGAAATATCACGGGTTCTAATCCCGTCGAAGAATTCACTTTTTCTAATCTAAATTCTATTTGAAACAGTTAACATATTAATTAAAATATTCACTACCTGTAAGTGTGTAAGTGTGTGTAATAAATCCAAAATAAGGCAATACGGGCAAATCCGTAAAATTTTCAAAACGCATAATTAAATTAAAATTGGCTTTTTTATTTGATTAAGCTTAGCCAAGCAGAAGATATATGTCATTGAATTACGCGAGTAGATTACTATAGTAATTTTCGTATCGCTGCAGGAATCATGTCCTTAAAAGTACGAACTACAGAAAAGTCACCATAGTTAATCTATCTTCATTTTGTGATAACCGCCAGGCTACCGGGATAAGACGAGATATCTTGATATGAGAGATAGACCTCAGAAGTCAGATCGAGTTGAAGTAGTACAACATGACAGGCTTGCCAATAAAACTCACTGCCAGAATGCCGAATAAAGGATGACATATTGCACAGTTTCGGTTTGGTGCCGAATGTTGGCCGGATCGGATAAGATTTGAATGCAGCTTAATGTACCGTGAGGGTCATCATCATGTTCACATATGTCCTGATTAGGATGAAGTCGAAGATATACTAAGAGTTAGCCACCTAAAATCCAACCACACGTCCTGATCGACTACCTTATCTCGTGGGTTGGGCGGATACACGGAAACAAAATTACTGGCGTGGCTAACGTGGCTCTGGATCATTTTCTTGAAAAATTGGCGTCTCGCTATTAATAATTTTGTATTAAATGTAACATTAACTGGACATTGGCGAAAGTTGAAGTTACTTAGAGTTAAATTATTGTCAAATTTATCAGATGAAATGTCATTGCAAGCACCGTTTATTTAAAGTTATTAATTCGAGATGCTCACTTTCTACTAAATAAATAAATTCTGTTCATACTATAAATCTCACTAATATTATAAGTTTGAAAGTTACTGAAAACGTTTGAATGTTTGTTCTTCAAACATGCTCTAACTAAAGATTTTATTTTTAACTTCGACGGCGACGCAGTGTGCACCTCCCTATACCTGGAGACTAGATGGGGACACTGTGATCCGCACATCCGAAAGTGCGAAGGACCCAAATACGGCGTGCGTTTAAGTCGCCAGTTTGACATTAGTCTCCTCAACCGTCTCTGGCAGGGAGGTATACATGTATTTCGTACAATAAAAAAATACGAAACGAAGTATCAAATTCCAGCCCAATCCGATCACTCGTGCTTTAAAAATGATTGAAAAACCGTTTTTAAACATTGTTGTTTCATGTTATTCCATTGTAGGAATGTCGATAGATGGCTCCAACGTTGTCCCCTAAGGCTAATGCTTAGCTAATTTCAAATGCTTAGCCGAGCTTTAGCTCAGGTGGTCAGAGCGTTCTCCCTGTAAGAGCCTGGTCGCTGATTCAACTCTCATTTAGACATTCCAAATTGAAACAGATTTGTAAACAGCATATTAATGCCTCGAAATTTCATCTAAGAATTTTCATTTACTTTCAGAATTAATAATGATATAATTGCATTGCAATTTTGATAATTATCAGGAGTAACGTCAAAACTCACTCCCCTACTATAACCTATTTCTAGCAGATGAAACAGATTTTTGTACACCTCAGCTTAGCTAACCTAATTAATAAAAAAAACATAACAATTCGAAAATTAAAAAGAATATAAATTTTTAATTTTAATTTCTTTTTCAAGAATACGACCTTAGTGGTGTTACTTCCTGTAATATAATCTTGTAAGTGGTCCATAATATACGAACGGTATATAAGGTGCATCCAGTTACTCTGATTTATCATTCACATTTCACTGTGCAAGAAAGAAAAACCATACAACAAAATGGTCGCTAAGGTTTGTAATTTTTTTATCTATTGTTTTGATGGTAATAGGACTTGAAAATGACTGTGAAACACTCTATTATATAATCGTTTCTTTTCAGTTCATAATTGTCACCCTGCTGGTAGCAGCTGCTCAAGGCTCCTTCTTCGGACGTGAAGCCTACTACCCCTACGCATACAGTCCTTCCGCATATCCTTACAGCGGCAACTTTAAATATCAGCAAGAGTACGCTGCTCCAGCAAGTCCTGTCTACCCAGTTTCAGCAGCTCTAGGCTACACTCCTCCAACAGCCACTGCCTACCCTGCTCCATCAGCTGCCGCCTACCCTGCTGTTCCTGCAGCGGCCACCTACCCAACTTCAAAAGCCGTTGCCTACGCTGCCTCGGCTGCTGCTGCCTACGCAGCTCCTGTAGCCGCTGCCTATGCTGCTTCTGCTGCTGCTGCCTATGCTGCACCAGTAGCCGCCGCCTACGCTGCTCGAGCAGCCGCCTATTACGCTGCTCCTGCCACATACTCCGCTAAGGCAGCTGCTAACGCCACTCCTTACGCTGCGCCCTATGCTGCGTCTTATACTGCGCCTTACTTTGGACCCTACGCAGTGCCTTACTATGGTCCCTACGCCGCTCCCTATACTGCGCCCTACACTGCGCCCTGCACTGCGCCCTACGCTGCCCCCTTCGCTGCGCCCTACGCTGCTCCCTACGCTGCCCCCTACGCTGCGCCCTACGGCAGCAATGGTTATGCTGCTCCCTTTGCTGGTAGTTACCCTTACGGATACGCCGCTCCATACAAGTACTCTAGCGCCTACAGCTATGGTGCCCGTCCGTACTAGATAAACTACTTACTAAGGAAGGTAACTTATTTTTGATCTCCAACGAATGATGCTGTGACTAAATAATAACTTGTACATAACTTATCTCAATATTTGGTTTTCTTCAATCCGTCATGGTGCTGTGCGCCCACAACATGGCCTTCTAGGTTCATATGCCCCTTTCATAGGTAAAGTGTCATGGTACGAAATCAAAATGTATACCAAAGTTCTACGACAAATATTTTTAAAGATATTTAATTTATAAAATTCTTCATCTCATGCTGCGACCAAACGTTCTATACCAAATTTATGTCACGTCAATTTGACTTCACCTCGCCTGATAGTGAACTGAAGGCAAAGTCTTAGGAAAAAGGGTCACCATTACAAACACGTACAGTATTACAATGGTGGCGCTCAGCTTGACAGACTTTATAGTTTGTTCATAGTCCAATACTAGTGAATGTGAATAACATGTCGTAACCATTCCCCAACATTAAATCCTTTCTTTTATAGTCATGGACTATCGTCTCGACAAAATTCAGTCAATCAGAAGTTATCTATTTAATGTCGTAATTAGGTATGAATAAAAATGTCTTTATTCCGGTTATTAAGTTCAAATAGTCCCTAATAAAGTGAGATGGAGTAAATTTATTAGTCCAATCAAATAAACAGCTTAATTTGTGGTTTTCCAACTCGCTTGCCATTTTGACCGATTTTCGTTCCGGCCACATTGGTTCTAACCACATCATGCGCCACATCGGCTCTGTGGTACCTACGCTAATCTCTGCTAACCTAAGCTGGGTGTCATATTAGGCAAATAATAATGGATATATTTTACGACTAAACTTCTATATTTGGTGGCCGGTAGGTATCAAAAAAATATTTTAGTCGACTACACAGCAGGACTAGGCAAAGACGAAGTTGCATTCGACAGCGGATATCCTTGATATTTTCTTGTTTAAAGCTTTTAAGAGCGTGATTTCTCAGTAAACGAATTTTAGTTATCCAACGCATAATTTTTTATATTTATATTTAGTATTTTGCGACGAGAATAACTAATTATTTATACCTATTTGAAATGTGTTAAGCAAGTTTGCGAACTGAGGGACCCCCTTAAAGCGATATATCTTTTGAATGATGTCTTTACAAGCTCTTACTAACTCTCTCTGGTTCCTTGATTGCCGGAGGTGAGATTATACAAGACATATCTTTCGCACCCCGGCAGACATCTCTTTTGAGATGACCCTCTTCCCCTAATGTGGGAACCATGGTGTCACCATTTTCACTTTGCGCCACCGCCGCAGGCTGCTTCTGCTAGGATGACAAGCGGCTAAACCCGTCATCTCCAGGCAAGTGCTCATGGGGGACCGAGGTCATTCTACGCGATTAATTGGGTCTAATAAAAAAATAGAAGTTCGCGATAATGTCTGTCATGTGTCGGCGATCTTGTCATGACAAGTTAATTTTTGAAAAGACGTCTGGTACTCGTCCAAGTAATACCAAATGTGCCATATTGATATTCAAAGTCCATCTTGTCCACCACCAATTTGGCCACCACTGGTGGACAGAGAGACAAATTATGAAAATGTGTTCCGCTGTCCACCAGTGGTGGACAGAGCAACATCAAATACACAAACAGAAAACATTTTCAGAAATTGAAATTTTATTGGGTTGTAAAATTATAACCACGAATCATTAATTACTAGATTGAATCTCAATAAAAATCGTTTGGACAACAGTCCAATCGAACGGTGAATACAACAGTAATATGCTACTTATTTTAATTCTATCAATTATACCTTACTCGATAGTTACCAGTGAAACAACAAATCGATATATTATGAAACCATTCATTGTCAACGGAAACGAGGCAAACATAACCGAATTTCCTTACATCGCTTACCTTGCAGCTAATTGTGTCGACCTAAAAGAACAGTACAATTTATCATGGGTCTGTGGTTCATCTATAATAAACCAGAACGTAATACTGACGGCAGGTCACTGTGTCTTCGGCTGTTCTGAAGAAACGATTATTGCAATTTCTGTGGGCTATGAATACAAAATAAAAGATGGAATCTCTGCCTACAGTTTTATCGTTCATGAAGATTATGACGATCATACATTAGCTAATGACATTGCTTTAGTGAAAATCAAAACTCCATTTGTCTTCGCGGCAACAATTCAGCGTGTAGCAATATTTCCAAAACCTCCATACAATAAAGAGGCTCTAGTCGCTGGATGGGGGTATACTGATGTAAGTTAAACTGAAACAAACGACTGAACAGGGATATTATTCAGAATGTGAGAAGACGGTGGATTACGGTGAAGGAAGGGTACTTATAGATGCCCGTGCTTCAACTGATCATAACTAGTCAATAATTGAGAAAAATTCATCATTTATTACAATAAACTGAATTTATTTTGATGCATCTTTTCCAAAAAAAAACTTTCTTTTCCTTATCTATTATTATTTTAACTTTCATACAAATTTACTCTTATTAAATAATTGTTTAGATCATTTGAATCATGTTGGGAAGATTATTAAACTACATCACTGTTAATGTCATCAGCTGGGTCACTATTAGTATCTGTACTGCCCGTGACAGGTGTAGAACCTAGGTGAAGGATGGGTCCGACCCCTTTGTTACCTAGAATAAGATGGCGATTAATCTAATGCTAAATGTTCGACGTGCTCAATAAATCTTTTAGCTTTCACTATAAGCTTTTCCTACGTTTTCAGGAATGGCTTCAGAAAACTTCACCTGTACTTTTGTTTACTCACCAACAGGTGTGGAACCAAAAAAAATGTCTAAACTTGTTTGGATGGATGGCAGATGGAACCTTTTGTGCTCAAAATTTAAAACAAAATGCATATACGGCTCAGTAAGTAATAATTATTTACATAACCCGAACTATTTTCAGATTTACAATCAAGATTATTTATACTGTTGATTGATGGCACTTGGTGTAACTTATTATTATGTATTATTGATAACACACTTGTACTTCTCCACTGTATTTATTATTGTACCTAACCGGTTTCGCCTTGCGGTTTGCTATAATAATAAATACACTTTACACTCAAGTATTAGTTCAAGGTGGTGTAGAGAAGGGTCACCCCATTTTTTTCCGTGGTTTTCATAGAAAGCGACTAGGATATAGGGTTCTCCATCTGAAAGTAAGCATACAGCCCATGATAATGTGCCTACTTAACGGTAACAGGCTCTAGAGCGAGCGAGCGTTTTTTGCGACCAAAATCGTAGTTGGTGAAATATCGGTGTTACTACACCTCTGCTTAATCTGTAGGGGATTTACGGGGATAAAGATAAGAGATTATGTAGATAGTATTTTAGCCTATGTCAGGTTTGAATTTCTTTCAGATAAAGAGATGGAAATGAAAAATTAGGCAGCGGATTTTCCAAACTTCTCTTATTCCAATAACAGAGTTCTTACAGGGTGTTGTGGGCAGTGGCATGCGTTCCATGGAAACAAATAGACACTTTATGCCTATATTTTTTGTTGCTATTATATATATTTTTTTGTCCTTTTCTATTTTATTTTTTCATCCTAATATTATGTGCATATGAGATCCCAATTAAAAATTACCAACATTCACAAGTCAAAACATTTTTTGGAGAAGATAAAAAATGCAGTTTATTTTATTAATATACAGTTCTTATTGGTAGGTATTGGAGCAAAAACTAACCTCACCTGAAAGCAACCTACACCTGTGAAATAGATAAGGATGCAACCAGCCCCCCTCTGCTGTCAGTGACGCCGCTACGGTCTCCTTGGAGGCTGAGTCGCTAAGACCAGAGATGCGCACGCACCTTTCCGGTCTAGCGACGCGGACCTTGCGAGTAGATGATGATGATAGAGCTCCGATTTTTAACGTACAGAACTCCTCTTGGATACACTCCGCCATACCACCGGTGGCTATTTCGGACGCGATTCGACTAAAACCGCGTCTCTCGTCTCGTATCTTCCGATTGCGTAAGATTGACTAAAACATCCCTTCCACAACAGCTGGCCCTGTGGAGTTCCTTTCATTAACTAGTCGTATATTGTTACAGAGGTGATTCCGGCAGTCCCCTGGTAGTAGATGGCTACATACAACTTGGCCTCGTCTCCGGTAAAGACCCCGATTTAAGCGAAAGCGTTGCTATCTATACCGATGTAGGTTATTTCTACAAATGGATACAGAGAAACGTAAAGAGAATAATGTGTCAAGATGAGTAATTTATTTGATTACTAGTTACTATATTTAGTAAATAATTTAACGAACAGTACGACTTTTATTCAATAGGTGGTGCTAGCAAATCGTAATTTATTATTATAGCTCACGAATATATTAATCGGAGCGTTTTTATTTTTATCTGATGTTCAGTTCATTTAATTCCTAAAATTTATTCGGCTGAAATTTTGAACAAAGTTTTGCTGTTGATAGTATGGTAATAAAATTTTAACGACCAAACGCAAGGAATGCTTAATTAGCAGATAAAGTAAAATAAACACTAACAAGCAATTTAATTATTTCGTAGGCGTCACGTCAAATATTTGTATAACATCATGTTTGATAGTATTTAGTAAATGTACCATGAAATCAACAATCATTGGAGGTAAAATAGTTAACGAGACAGACTGTGCACATGCCGCATTTCTTGCAATGCATTGCGAAATGAAAAGTACTTTGTTAAAGGTAATTGGACATGTGGTGCGTCAATTTTAAATCAGAAGTTACTCCTTACAGCAGTAGCCTTAGCACGAAATACTATCGAATTCGTAACTTTACATTACGAATTCGATAGTATTTCGTGCTCGTATCGACAGAACGGAATAATGCGATTGGCGGGCTGTACACGCACACACACAAGAGGCAGACTGCCAAACACAATGCTCCCTTCTCTTGAAACCTTTACATTACGAATTCGATAGGAATTCATGCTAGTGCTACCGTACACTATCACGAAGCATGTAATACATGCTGTCCATACAGTATAACATAATAAAGTACACATTTCTTCTCAAAAACAATCTCAACAAAATCAACCTGCGTTACTTGCATTCACTTTTGTATTTTTTATTTTGAATGCTTTTAGGTTATACCAGACGGTTCGCTATTTCAATTTCTACTGAACTATAACTGGTAGCAGTCAGGTATATATAGTATCTATAGTCAGGTATATAGAGTAGAGTAGTAGTAGAGTAAATACACTGCTACCATACTGTCGATATAGATATATATATATATATATATATATATATATATATATATGTATCTATATCCACAGTATGGTAGCAGTGTATTTGTATTTATTTGTTTTCCTAGGAACTTTACCATACAAACCCTGTTGAGTAAAAATACAACAACCAGTAAAATCATTTCGACTTAATAACCTTATTCAGGTTAGGCTAGCCCTTGAAAAGTAGTATCAATACAAAAGTTCCTAATTTATCCTAAATAAAATCAGAATGATTCTTCGCATTGTACCCATGATATAAATCACTCCAAGTTTAATTTACATCTTACTTTGATTTGTATCGAATCATAATACAAAAAGCAACAATACAATATCGGCCATTATTGAGTTTTATTAGCACTATTCTGATTGGTTGACTATACAATTACGAGTAAAACTTTAATCACTCCTAATTTCGTTTTATTACTAACTACGGTATTATGCAAGTGATTGAATTTATTATGATTATATCTCAATTCATGTGCATTGGTAATTGTTATATGAAATCATTCATTGCCGGTGGTAGTAGAGCAAAAATAACAAATTTTCCGTACGTTGCTTTCCTTGAATGTACATGTAAACAGAAAAGTAGAGATACCAAAGTCTCATGGATTTGTGGTTCATCTATTCTGAATCAGGATTTAATATTAACAGCAGCGCATTGTGTGTTTGGATGTGGTGGAAGACTTATCCTAACTGTTTCTGTAGGTCACACGCATAAGGACAAAGGTACTGTTTCTAAGGTTCGCAGTTTCCATACTCATGGTAGTTACTGCGATGTAATGTTAAATAATGACATTGCTATGTTGAGATTAAATACGCCATTGATGTTAAATTCTAAAGTCAATCGCGTGGCGATAATGAAGAATCCTCCTTATGAAGAAGATGCATATATAGCCGGCTGGGGACTTGTTGATGCAAGTATTTTATTTTTAATTTTTGAATGTCGAAAATATTTGCCACTATCTCAGTGGTAAGTTCAGACTAAATCCGAATTCCAATGTTTACAATTTGGGGTCGTCATCAAATCAGTCAGAAATGTATGGTTAAATAAAAATGTTCAAGCAACGAAATTTGATATTTCAGGAACACAAGCTGATAGGAACTCGACAACTAATGTTCACTAAACAAATTATATGGAAGAAACAAAAATGCCTTAGATTATTCAAATCGATGCCGGCAGGAACAATTTGCGGTAGGAGCAGACAAAAGTCCATAATTCTATCAGAGTAAGAAAAGACACATATTTAACAATAATTAATAAAAGCCTCTATCATACAGGCGCATTATTATCGGCTGATAATACTGCACACGTAATTGCAATATGCGTTCTTATTGTTTAAAAAAATGGGATGCGCCGTTGTTATTGCAGGGTATGGTCTAAGACACGCCGTCCTAAAACATGCTGTACTAAAAGTAATTATCGCAATCGCGGTGTTGTCTATATGTATTAGAGGTATATAAATGAAGTTTTTGTAGGCGCACCAAAATTCATAGTAATACATTTTAATTTTTTTTTTATTTTCAGAGGTGATTCAGGTAGTGCCCTAGTAGTTCGTGGGTATATCCAAATAGGCATTGTCTCATACAAATCACCGGCAATAAGTGAGAACGTGGTTGTCTACACTGACGTTTCATATTACTACAATTGGTTAAAGAGAACCTCGATTACATTAATGTGTTAAGCTTAATTCTGTTTTTTATATTATATTACTTCAATTTTTGAAATGAAAAGATATAATAAGTGCGTTGGCAAATTTTCATGAAACATTTTGTAGTTGACAGCAAGTATCTCTTTTTTTTAAACGGCCAATAGTACGTACTCTTTTGACATATTGTGACAATTAACATGTTACACCTATGAAGTGAAAACTTTAGGCACTTGAGCATTTTTTGTGAACTAAATAGGTACTTTTTAAATTGATTTTCATTTTTTTGTATCCTCCTGGAGTACCACTGTTATTTTTTTTAGGGCACGTCAATTTGACTGCACCCCGCCTGAAGGCAAAATCTTAGGAAAGAAGATTTTCTATGTACAGTGGACCCCAAAAGTACCTGGTCAATTTAGAAGTCTCAGGAAAGAAGGTCATCATATTACAAACACGTACAGTGTTACAACGGTGGCTCTCAGATTGACGGCCTCATCAGATGCTTTTTCACGCCTCGCGTAAAGGACCCGGGACTACACGTGAGCTTGTAAGGAATTCCTAGACTTAATGGTGCGGCAAAAGAAAAACTCACGGAACCGCTTGGTTTTTGATGAAATATCGTGCACCGTACGCGGGTGACGTCTAAGTCTGCCAGGGATACAAAATCTGTACGCATCTGCAAAGATTCGGAGGTAGTCGTGACCTCAGGATTCCCAACAATGCGGATCGCACATCGCTGCAACCTGTCGAGAGCATCTAGTAAGTACTTTGCGGAGTCATCCCAGAGATGCGAGCAGTAGTCCACGCAAGAGCGAATTTGTGTCTTGTAAAGAAGACACCGTTGCTCCGCCGTGAAAAACGTCTCACTCGTTCAGGGCTCCGAGTTTTCGCCATGATCAGATGTAGCTCTGAGTTATACAATTCAATATGATGAAAGTTCAAAATCGACTGCGTTATGTCTTTGCCCGCTAAATATCTTTACTGGCTATTTTGAATGCAATTAAGTTGTATGCAAATCAATGTTAGACAGATATAATAAAGCCAAGATCTATGTATTCTGCAATGTACTTAATCAAGTAAACTACATTCCGTAGTCTATGACTCAATATCTGTTTTATTCATTCCTGTCCGGACGGAGTTTTATCTCAAATAACATTAGAATAACTGAATTATGGTGACGGATCACGGAGGAAGAATCATCATTCTTTGAGCCTATTCCCAACTCAGTTGGGGTTGATGTTTTAGTCTAATACGCGGCTGAACTACGAATGATCTGGCCTCCACAACCTCCAATTACCCGTAAAGAGTGTCATAGATGCTTGTATGACAACCGGGATCGACGGCTTAATGTTATCTCCGGGGTACAACCAGACTAATACAAATAGCCATATATAAATACTTGCACTGAGCGGGCATCAATCGCACTCCTTCCAAATATCAGTCGAGTTCCGCCACGCGAAGTTGTCAGATATTATAATGGTACCAACTGCTTATAATGCAACTGCCTATGTATACAAATTGAACATCTGAAGTAGGAAGTTATATTGCAAAAATTTAGTTCGGTATGACTGAATTTTACAAAAACGAACAGTAGGTCATCAAAGTGATACACAAACACTGAATTCCACGCGTTTTGAGAAATACATACGGTTCGTAAATTTAATTATATCATTGTTATACAAAGTTATACACCTTTGTTCTTTATCTTCGTGAGAGTGAGACTATTATTTTGTAATGACGTGTAAGTGAAGTCAATATTGTTTTTACTTTTTATAATTATGCTCCATTACTTTAATATGACGAGATTCCTGCTTAATTATAAGACATTAGAAAATGTGATTTTTTTTTTTGTATAATGTGCAATTATTCTAGAATATTTTATAAAGAGTTATATTTATATGTTACGAAGTTTATTTTTTCAGTTTATTATAAGCGCTTATGTGGATTAGCTTGAATATTGGATGCAGGTGATATTGTATTTTTTAGGATAGCATATCATTATTCACATTAACTTGTCAAATGTCGTTGTTGTTTACACTTTTTTGCCTTTTAATCATCGGTATTTTAATTATTATATAATAAATATTCTAGGACAATCTACACAATGCCACCTAGACCCATGGTAAGCATAGTTTAACTAGCTTGTGTGATGGGTTCTAGAATGCGGATAAACATATTTACTTAGATACTTGTATTTGTAAATACATACATATATTATAATACATAGAAACACCCAGACCAATGCAAATATTCATATTCATGCACACAAATATTCACACTGAGCGGGAATCGAACCCACGCCTCCTACGTAGCAGTCGCGTTCACTACTGCCATGCCACGGAGGTATGTCTATAAATTCATATACTAAGGGAATTAAGTAGTTATTGAAATAAAATAGAGTATCATTATAAACATATAATTTATTTATTTGTTGATAACTAAATCACAGATTAATAGCAGTCGTTTTTATTCACCAGGCTCCAACTCCAGCTCCTGCGCCAGCGCCGTAAGCTCCATTGGTACGGGCACCAAACCCGCCATAACCATGAGGATAGGCTTCACCACGGGTCAGGCTGTTGTAACTGTGAGCTAGGCCACGAGCACCACCGTAACCAAGGCCAAGAGGAGCACCATTTCCATGCGCGAGAGGGCCGCCGAAGGCACCATGTTGACCAGGTGCACCATATCCTCCGTAACCGCCATATCCTCTATAGGCACCGTTGTAAGCTCCGCCGTGGGCGCCATTGTAAGGTGCACCATAGGCACCGTTGTATGCTCCACTATAAGCACCATTGTAAGCTCCACCATAGGCACCATTGTTGCCACCGGCGTAGGGTCCAGCGTAGCCGCGAGGTGCGTCATGAACGATAGAGTGAGAGAAATGGGATACAGCGGGAACTCCTTGAGGACCAGATGCAGGGTTACCAGCGTAGGCAGCATTGCCGGGATGACCGTAGTTACCAGCTAAATTATTGTAATGAGGGTTTACAGCGCCAGGGTGGCCGAGAGGTCCAATAGCACCGGGATGGCCGAGAGGTCCAATAGCACCAGGGTGAGGGAGACCGCCGGGATGACCAAGAGCTCCTCGATGACCGAAAGCGCCCGGATGGGGAAGAGCACCAGGGTGGGGGAACGCTCCAGCATGGGGCAATGCACCAGGATAGGGGAGTGCACCATGACCTGGGGCAATAGGTGCTGGATGACCGGGTGCAATTGGGGCAGGTGCAACTGGTCCAGCGGGGTGAGCAAGAGGCCCATGTCCTACAGGTCCGGATGGGTGGACTCCGTTAGCAGGTTCTTTGCGGACAACTGCATTGAATCCAGTGTTGGCATTAGCTTCGTACTCTACTATTCTTTTAGTTCCATCGGATTCCAATAGTGAGTATTTGCCGACGACGCTGTCACCAACACGTTTTTCGTGTTGATCCTTGACATCACCGGTGTTTGGGTCGGAGACGCCGTAGGAGAAGCTTGAATAACCGCCACTACCATATACTGACGCCACCAGTAAGGAGAAAACAATGAACTGTGGAAGAAAATATTATTGTGTTAATACGAATACTCTAAAAGTTCAGTGAAAATTGATTGATTTTACTTGTTCAGTTATTTTTTTGAATTTGGAAAGTCTCTTTTCGATTGCTGCTTTTTTGTTGTTAAACTTTTTTAATAGTTATGTATTTTTACCTTAGCTGCCATGATGAACTGTGTTCGTCTTCAGCTTGAGCTTGTGAATGATTTAACACCGTTGTTCTCAAATATTTATATTCACACAAAGGCTCCGCATTGTAGTTTTGGGGGTCATAGTTTGAAATCATTGCGCTCACATCAGTTCTAATGTTTCGAAATCATCTCTTTCAGAGGTTAATTAGAATCTGGAATACCTATTATGTAAATTAATTTTGATTAGATTGGTAGCATTGGCCTCGTTGAAGAGTTAACAACATATTTAGATGTCGATTAAGTTACTGTTTTTAATTAGATGATGGTTTTATCCATTTTATGAGTTTAATGATTCGTACCTTAAACGATATATAACTTGAAAATCATTTGCAATTTGTTCAAAATGGTAAATAATTATATTATGCGTTGAGAACATTACATACAATGATGTAATGATTAACTGCACTTTGAGTTGTAGCTGTGTGTGCAAAATATATATACTGTGACAATAGAAACCACATTCATGTCGTTTTTTATTGTCACAACTAGGAAATGTTGCCTTGTTTACCTCGAATATTTTTTAATATGTTACCTAACCTCTAACTAATTTTTAATATATTATATATTATGAATAATATTTCATTATATGCAATTTTTTCTTAACTTTACGAATCTTAGCTCTTGTGCTTATCAAAAAAAATATCCCAGGCTTATAATTTGAGATAAAATACATATACGATTGTAAAATTAATTTTGTTTTACTTTACGAGCTTTCATAATTTTTTCAGGATTTCCATATAATTATTTTTATAAAAACGTTTTAAAAACATTTCCTGATTCTATGTTAGCTATTAAATACTTGAAGAGATTTGGATGTAGTAATACAAAAAAAATCAAAAAGTTTTTTATACATCGTTTAACATTTAGGTATAACAAAATTGTATAATTTAAAACAAATATAAAAAATAGGTAAGTCGGCATTATGGTGAATTTTCTAAGGTAAGGCTTGTTTATTTGCTATACTATGCCATTAAAATGTATAAAGATACTGCATTGTGGTCATCTTGGTTATTATGTAATTATATTAATTGACGAATCGAACAATTCGATAGTACAAAAGAGTACAAAGAAGTTATTTGTCATGACTACACATAATATAATTTGACCGTCATGTTATCCAAGGTTAGTTATCATCATCTTATGCCTACCCTTGTCCCATTTGTTTAGGGTCGACTCAATATGTATTTTCATTCTCATTCATACATTCTTGTGAGATCTATACAGTCGCTACCTTTTTACAACATCATCTTTTATGCCAACCATCGATCTTTTATAAAGCATCGATCTTTTATTTTGCTTGAAACATAAAGTTCTCTATTCATCGGAATCGTGAACCCGAGGGGAGAATTGCGGCATATTGCACATATACTACAACATCTCCCCTAGGGTTAGAAGTCTTTTTACTAGCTTTGATGAGTGCGTTTGACATTCCATTCTGTGATAATTAGTAATAATTTGCTATTGTTATCATTGGATTTGTTAAACCGTGGGTGAGTGGTAGGTTTCCCTTCCTCCCCCAATATAATATAATGTAATCTTGTAATGGATTTCAGCCAGGTAACGCTTGCATCTATATCGTATCATATCACGGCCGTCGTTTGTTTCTCAATTTTTCATTCACTATTGGAATTTTCAAACTATAAGATCCTAGAGCTTCTTCCAGTTGCATCCAATATAGTATTGGATTTGCTAACCTGTGTCTCTTTTCCTCTTCACACAGCCTGACAGCGTCCTTGTTAATAAAATAATATTGTCATTGGAGCGAGCTATGCTTATGGTCTCTTTGAAGCATAAAATTTGCAATGAGGCAATCCAACAAAGAACTAAAGTTACAGACACAGCTCGCAGAATAACCAAGCTGAAGTGGCAGTGGGCTGGCTATATCTGCGGATGGACCGATGACCACTGGAAGAAACGAGTCCTTAAATGGAGATCACGAGGCAAGCGGAAGGATGGACGCCCCCTAGCCAGATGGACTGATGACCTGAAAAACGGGACTGTGATAAACTGGATGCGGAGGGCGGAGGATAGGAAGCAGTGACGCATATTGGGCGAGGCCCATGTTCAGCAATGGACTGCGATAGGCTGATTGATTGTCAATTTTTTTTTTTTTTTTTATACTACGTAGGTGGCAGACAAGCACACGGCCCACCTGATGGAAAGCGGCCACCGTGGCCTATGAACATGTGCAACACTAACGGTGTCACACACGCGCTGCCCACCCTGAAGGGAAAGGGGCAGAGCTGGGAAGGGGTGGGGAGGCTAGGAAGGGGAGGGGAAGGAGGGGTACAGTGAGCTCTGGCTACCCTACTTACCGGCGGGAACACAACACGATGGTTATTATGACCGCGGTCTTCTGTAGGGCGGAGGTACTTCCCCAGTTGGACAGCTCATTTCGGACGGGAGATACCGTCGTGTCCTACCTCCGTCAAATGAAGACAAGGTCATTGAAGCCTAAGTATAACGTTACTGATCTACAAACCATTCTTAGTGCTAATAGATTCTTTTTTTAGGCTTTCAGCCAAATTGACGTAATTGTTGTACTATACCATAATAATGTTGCAACTCCATTACGTGTTACAGAATCCGTGCATAGTTCTTATTTGTTTAATACAATATTACTTTAGATCTCTAATCTATATGTAAAACATGTACTTATCAACCTATCTTCTTTTTGTATACTACCAAAGTAATAAACATGTATACCAAGGTCCAGCTTTTTGTATCTTACTTATCAAAATTGCTTCTGTGTTACCTCTTTCACTAATTATTGATCATATGGTCGATGATGGAGTGATTTTGTTGATGCCCAATCTAATTTTATATGCAACACGGTACATCGGCTGATTATGGATGAGGTTTTTCTCTTAGGAAGAGTCAGGTGATAGTCGATACTATTAAATACAAAATAAGTCAATCCAAGAGGAAATGTAGGATAGTTCTGGATTGACGAACTTCCATGGCGTGGCGGTAGTGAACGCGACTGCTACGCAGGAGGTGTGGGTTCGATTCCCGCTCAGTGCAAATATTTCTGTTCATAAATATGAATATTTGCATTGGTCTGGATATATCTATGTATAATATGTATGAATTTCCAAAAAAAATGTATCTTAGTATGTTTATTCGCAGTCTATAACCAATAACTCAAGCTAGTTAAACTATGCTTTACGTGGAATATTTATTTATATATTATTGTTATTTCTCTTTTGTATTTTGAACCGGACCTCTAAGTACAGACCTTAGATGCAACTCGGACTAACGATACGATGCCGATGGACCAAATTATTGAAAGCAAATGTTATAGAATAAGTGGCATTAAGGAATTAACTTATGTTTGGGTAATCAACCCAGTTTCTAATTGTAAAAAAATATATACGGATTGAACGTTTCTATTAATTTCAACTTTACTTAAGGATGAGCTATGTTATAGCTAGAATATAGATAGACTCCTTTTTATAGATAAGTTGTTAAACGTATTTGTAATTACTGTCTCATTAAACCTAATAAGTGTTCTGGCACTGAAGTCAACTAAAAAGTTGTATATGGATGTAATTTTTTTTCTTTTTTTCATAATATCACGCCTATACCTATCCCCGAAAGGGTAGGCAGAGGTGCTAGCACCCACATTTGGCCAGTTTATATTTAAGTGCCAATGTAATAGGTGGCGAGCCTATTGCCATTAACCGGGCACTTATAACCTGCGATAAATACACACATAACTTCGAAAAGCATCGCAGTCATTGGTGTGTGCCATGGTAAACCTGGGATCGAACCCGAGACCTCGTCTCAGCAGCCCATTACCCATACCACTAGGCTACCGCGGTGTTGGATGTTTTTAGACTTCAGATTTAGAAGAGTTTGTATAGATTGTAGAATCTTAGTTGTAGTAATCTGATGTCTGTTTCTATACCAATTATATAAAAATAAAAAATAAAAAAATAATGCAATTATGTGACTGAAGAATAGAATTGGTTCAAGCACAATGCTACGATTTGCATAATATGCTACCTTAAAGCTTACCTAGAAAATTACGGAACATTCACGTGTAACACATTTCCTTAGCTATTACTATCGTTAAAAATTCTATCTTAAGTTTTTTTGTGGGTATTTTAGTGGGTAATTTTCAACGAACTGTTCAAATTCAAAATTGGATGTTTTTGCTGTCATACTGATCTTTTTGATGCTCATGGTCTCCCAATTAAGTATATAAGTTATTATGAAGTGTTCTATGGAATTATTGAAAAAAAAGCGGGAAATTATTAAATTGACTATCAAGGTTCTGAAGTGTGCAAATTATCGTAGGTCAAAAGCAATCTCATGTGCTTCCGCCGAAGATTGCGTATGCACATATTAAAAGGTACTATGAAGAATGCCTATATAAAGGCCTGAAAGATAATCACTCATCAGTATCGGTGTAAATGTTACAAAGCAAGATGTTCTCAAAGGTAATTGAGTAAGTGATAACAACAATGAACAATTCGTTTGATAATTCAAAAAATCTCTAAACTTGGGAAAATTTAGTATTTGATTCTTGTGGTTTGTTTCTCAAGATTGCTTAATAAGTGTATAAAACTGATGAGAACGACCTCCCGAAGTTCAGTTACGATTAGTTTGATACTGTGAACTGTGATAATGTGGTAAATGTTAAGAAATGCATCATTTCATGTGAAATACAGTCTACAGAATAAGAAATTTCAAAATTATTATATCTCTTTTATTTATTTATTTCATAGTAGGAAAACATACAGCTAACAATTAGTGTTACAATTATTTAAGATAGGAGAGGGTCAATTAAAATTTTTCACTGGTAAACATTGGTTGAAATATACTAAATATACTAAATATAATAAACGCGGTAAAAAAAAATTAAAAGCACGAAAATGAAGGCTGACAAAAAAAATGAAAAAAATGGTATGAGAATATAACAGGATTTCATGAAATTTAAATACGATCTTTTTCAAATCGATTCAAACTTTGTATAGTGAATACCTAAATTATTAGATCTTTCCTATATTTTCTAAAAATATTACCTCACAATATTTGTTATAAAAAAGTGATTATTGTCTTAAAAGATAACGAAAGCAAACTGAATAACAATTATTGTATTTGACACATCAAATTTTAAAAGTTTCGATATAGAAATTACCTATTTACGAGTAAAAGTATTGGCTGTAGAAGACACGAAAACCGCATTTGTTTTTAACATATCGACGGTGAAAATTTAAAATGTTGTAAGGGACATTTTGTCAGGGACAAAATAGTTCCTTAAGTACCTTACGTACGCGTGTTAAGTATATGTCAATGTGTGTAAGTTTGGAGTTAGTTTTGCACGCAGTCTCACAGCGATACACATAATTTCGAATATTTTTTACCGCGATGCCCTTCAGTGCGATAGAATTGGGCATAGATTCACATATCGTCAAATGTATTTTTTGGCAGATAAGTATACGGTCCCACCTGTTCCCACATACTCTTAAAGTGGTTACCATGGCTTATAGACGTTTGTAATACAAGAGGTGTTACACTCGTGCTGCCGACCCCGACCACAAGAGACTTTCTATGCCGTCAGCATAGAAGACAAAGCAGGGATTCAAACCATCACATAGCAGTGTCAACGTAAGCCCGCGGTCTTCCTACTTACAATACAAAACCTCTCCAGTGAGCTCTGGCCACTCTACTCGCTCTACTTTTGTAGGGACTTACTGTACTTCCACAGTCGGACTGCTCAATTGAGACGGGAGATACCGTCGTTTCCTGGCTTCTTCAAAAGATTCTAGTATCACTCATTGAATTTTATTTATCTATCTTCTTTACAGTTCGCCATCTTGACTCTGCTAATTGCAGTAACACGCTGCAGTGCCTCAGGTGGTACCTCTAGTTTCTCTTATGGAGTATCAGATCCAACCACCGGCGATATTAAAGACCAGCATGAAAAAAGAGTTGGAGACAGTGTTGTTGGACAGTATTCTCTTCTAGAAGCTGATGGAACAAAACGTATTGTTGAATACTCAGCAAATCCTCAAATTGGATTCAATGCAGTAGTTAAAAAAGACCCTGTTAATGGGCTGGGATACAATGGTGCTGGTTTAGGATATGCTGGCACTAATCAACTGGGTTATGGTGGTTTAAACGGATGGAACCCGACTGGTAATTTAGGATATTCTGGCTATGGCAATGGAGCGTATGGTGGATACAACGGTCTTGGTAATGGTTTAGGGTATTCTGGTTACGCCAATGGAGCATATGCTGGATATAATGGGCTTGGTAATGGTTGGAATCAGAATTACGGTCTCAATGGTGGTCTAGCTAACGGCTGGGCTCCGGCTAGTATCAATGGCGGATACGGCGGTTTCAGTAATGGGTGGGCTCAAAACAATGGTGTCTACGGAAGGTATAACAATCTTAGCAATGGCTGGAACAAGAATTATGCTGCCGGTGGAGCTTATGGCGCCAATGGATATGGCTCTCACGGTGCTCTTGCTACCAGTTACGTTAACCGGAACTCAGGATGGTAATAGAAAATAAAGAGAATAACATTATTTTAATTTGATTTGGCATTGTTTAATATGACTGATCTCGTTTGTTTCACTAAGCAGTTACTTCCTTTTCATGCAATTTTATTTAATAAAGTTTTGATATAATCTTTTATATAAAATTTTCGAACGAATATTGATAGCTACGCTTGTGATTGAAGAAAATACAAATTTTATACAACAATAACTAACAGCGACGTCAATAAAGTATTTTGTGAAATCTGTCTGTTTTCTTTTTTTCTAAGGATTTTGGAGAAATTAAGTTATAGGCACGGTATACTAGTATGTTTTCAATGTTTTTTAAATTTAAATTATTTCTTCAAGTGGAAAAGCTAAAAATACATTTGTGCAAAAAAGTGAACTAGATTTCTTAGTGTGAGAACTAAGAACACTAAAAAATAAAATCAGTGTTCATTTCTCACATTTTTTACGTAACTATAACCATTTCAAGCATTTATTATATAGAAATAAGCAAACCCAACTTAAAATCAAACTCATAAAAAGATTGTGGATTTTTTTTATATAAAACGTTTAATATTTTTGACATACTATCAGATGTTGTTAATGATAAGTATCATTAACGATAATGATTCATTTCAATACTGTAAAAAATATGTTTCACAGGATATTTAAAAATATCACAAAGCTAAATTTAAATTTACGCCAAAAAACCTCAAATGAAGTTCAAGGTAACTAAAACTCATTAAGTAGAGGACGTTATAATTATAAGATCACTTCTAGATGCATAAAATGGTAGTACGAATCATTAAGATGTTGTTACCCATTAAAATGGTACATTTATGGCAAATGAACTACTTCCTGAATGGCTGGTGTTGGAATGGAAAAAAATTGTATTTAATTTTATTTACGTCAAAATTATGGGTGAAAATATTTATTTGTTAGTAATAAATATGGATAAAATGCTATTTTTGATAAAATAAAACTAAAACTCGGGAGCAAAATCTCAGAATCCTATATAATATATGTGAGTGTATAATGAGGTCACGATCTACCATACCCTGAGATAACTTTACCTATTAGTCGAAAACAACCAACAACTGCTCATTATCGTAAGAGGCTTTGACAAAGGCTTTTTAATAATTAGACTTTATGCACAAGTACATAGACGGACTTAATGCCACACACACTCTCTACCAATCAACAAAAGGTAGCGCAGAGAAGGACTATTATAAATAGGTACATTTTTAAAAGCAATAATAATGAAATATAAAAAATATACAGAAAACTATGTGTATGTAAAGAAGTGGGTAGATACATACCTTACCAGGGGTAGGTATATTGTGATAGGGGTACTTACAAATAAATAAGAGTACATAATTATACATACAAATATGCATATCCCTTTTATTCCAAGATCCCGGATAAGTTAGTAATATCTCCATTATTATGATAATAATGACACATGTTTGAAGGTTCTATCTGTTGCTAAGAATTTATTTATAAAGGAATACACTACCCAACAGAGGAGTCAAGTCTCAAATTTTACAATCACACGTTGATATATTATGTTCTTATTTGACCTTGATATGACCTTAAAATATAAGGACAAATATACATCAAATTGCTATTAAATTCAATCACATGCCGTATACCTCTAGAATTACAATTGATGTGTTTAATATTCACATTGTCACATAAGTTTATATCACTGTTATTTGAATAAAGTTATTACATCTTCATTGTGACAAAGAAACAGAATATTGCTATATCAGTCTATTGAACTCTTTCTTTGTGACTGTTACTATGAATTCGTTCTACTGTAATATTATCATAAAAATCCTGTTTGACTTATTTTGTAGACTTGACCTCTACACAATATCAGTAATTTATACAATTCCAGGAACACTGGTATGATATAGTATTAACTAGCACAATGTTATAAATCTGAGGTAGGTACTTAGAAGTAGTAGTAGGTAGGTACTTGCTATTACTTTTTAAATGTTGTTGCCAGATATTATGTGTACATTTATTGTTAATTCAGTGTGTGTGTGTGTGTATGTGTTCAATAAATGGTTTTCCTTTCTTTCTTCTTTCTAAAATCGTCTTCAAAGATAGGAGATTGTAGTTGAATATATCTGATGCAATACGCACCCGAGTGATATGTAAATAAATTTGAAAGGAAAATTTTGTCCAAATAAAACATTTAATCTAGTTCATTTTAACAAGATTTCACGTTTAATACTAAACATTTTATTACACTTGTATAATCTTAAAAAGGATTGGCGGAAGAAGGTTACAATAAAACTCACTGACCTACATATACCTAATGCTAATAAGCATGTTTATTGTATATTACAACTACACAGTTGTAACACACGTACCTAGTTATAATATCAAAAGTGAATTCATATTTTTCTTCACTTCAAGTAAAAATGTGGTTATAAATATTGCTCACTTTGCGTGAAGATTGCCTTGAGTTGTGAATCTAGAGCGAATACAACGATAACGATCTCGTTTATACCTCATTAATAATGCAGTCTATCTCTCCTATCATTACATAGATTGGCTTGTTAGTTCCGTAGTGTAGGTTTGGGATTATTTTTGTGTGCTATGATGAGATCCTAAGTTCGATTATAGGGTTTTTTTTCTATTGGCAAGGTTATCCGTGTGTTTTCTGGAAACATACTCAATATATATCCACATCTTGCAGGCATTTTGCCTTTCTACTACTTATGTAATGTAAAAAATACTCTCTGAGCCTATTCCAAACTCAGTTGGGGTTGGCTTTATAGTCTAACTAATTTCGATACTTTCCGTGAAGCGACTGCCATCGGACCTCTACAATCAAATTGGCGATATCGAACTTCTGTACAGTAGGTAGGCTAGTCGGACTTTTGAGAGCTCCAACTACCCGCAACGGCTACCATAGATGTTCGTACGGGAACCGGGACCGTTACAACTGTGGGATACCACGTGCTTTCTTTTGTTTTGTTTGGTTGCTCCGTGCCACCTGTGCCGTATTATTCTGCCTAGCGTAGAAGCATTAAGCTAAAACCTTCCAACAATGACAGAGGCCAATGATGTCCAGCAGTAAAATACCATAAGCTAATTGAGTTTGAAGAATATTAATCCCTTGTAAAAGTTTTTTAAAAACTTTTCTACAAATCCTGAAAGGAGCAACTGAAATTTTGGTATTGTAGACTTTCATAGAACACAGTGGCTACTCATTCAATTAAATAGGGCTGAGTTTTTGCGCCCTTACTGATTTCGCATTAGGTGACACAAGTCCTTAATTTTACACAAACTGACTATTCAATAATGACATCAAAGATGTATGAGACGATGACCTTTACGGTAAATAATCACTGTACACTATAATATTCACCACTATTCGGTTCAAGTTTCTAAATAAAGAGAAGAATCACAATAGGGTCATAAAATATTCCAACAGAAATCTCAAAATATTCTATTTCAACCACAGTCATTAAAAATCATTCCACAAAAATCTTCGTAACAAATTATTGTACGTGTAAACCATACCTTTTTTACTCAAGAACTCTGCAATTAAAAGGTAGAACAAAGAAACAACATCTCAGAAACAATTACTTTAACGTGTACAGTGATGCATGGGCCGAGATTCAACCTTGTGGAACACCAGACCCATTTCTTCGTCGTACAAATTCTCATCAAGAGCGACCTTGCTCTTCCGGATCCGTCGACATCACAAAAGCGATTACGCTTGTCGCACGTATTTAGAGTTCCGTAGTCGCTATTTGTACTTATTGTTCATGCGTATTATTAATTGTAAGAGTTAGCAACTTAAGTATTGAAAGAATATTGAGGTGTTTATATTACGTGAAATTTTCGAACGATTACTAGTTCATATATTTCCAATCATTTTGTTTATACACTATAGACTTATACACTATATGCTGAACATCACATATTGTTATTACCTATATGTACCATATTCACAAATAAAGATTATTCTATTCTATTCTATACACTATATAATTGATATTCTGGTTGCTTTCCAGTAGTCTTGATAACAAGGAGTTTTAAATATAACAGTTGTTTTGAACTTTTTGTTAATTTTTGTTTTGAGTTTCAACCATCTATCCTAGAGAAATATTCACATCCAAGAACTGGGCGTAGTGTAAATAATATGAAAGTAATGCTAAAATAATTATTTAAAAAAATATATTTCAATAACATTCCACACAAACATCTTCTAATATAGAATATTATCGCTCATGACCTTAATGATCCTTATATATTTCTCACTGAACCCACGCTGGTACATCGTAGTACACTTCACTTAATTTTTAAAGATCAACAAGTAATCATAGTCGGCCGGACGCCACGCCCTCGCGTACGAAGCTCATATAAAAGCTCCTAGCCGACTCCACAGGTATCATTCGACGAGTGGAAAATCTCTAATCTGACGCAATGGCAGCTAAGGTAGTGATCATACAATTATCTAGTGAAGTGTACAACTAATTATGTGACAGTGTAAGGCTTGTTGGAAAACTACGCAATGAGACTGGCCCTTTGTTGAGCGTTACTAGTGCAAAATGCTCAATAGAAAGCAAGCAAAAATCGTT
Organism: Pelosia muscerda; assembly: GCA_963691645.1. Taxonomy (NCBI): domain Eukaryota; kingdom Metazoa; phylum Arthropoda; class Insecta; order Lepidoptera; family Erebidae; genus Pelosia; species Pelosia muscerda. The sequence continues at coordinate 17,471,301 of OY829100.1, forward strand.
CCATCGTGTTTCTATGTACAAAGTCTGTCTTTCTGTTTCCGTAGTATGTTCGCTAGCGTACAATTTTGGTGTTTAGAGTTTGAAACGGCCAAGCAAAGTGTGACTCATTTAGGTTGTCGGAATAGATAATTTCAAAAGCAGCAGCGGAATCTGGATAGACATAAAATAGTCTCACTTCCATTACGTACTTGAAGTCAAATTTAATGCTGACTAAATTCAGTCACACCTGCACAGCGCAAACTTGTTATATATAATATAACTAGCTGACTCGTGCAACTTCGCCTGCGTCACCCCGTTTTTACAACAATTTTCACTTCTGCTCCGCACCAGTTGGTTATAGAATGATGTTATATACAAACATATAAACCTTCCTCTTCAATCGCTCTATGTATTAAAAAACCGCATCAAAATCCGTTGCGTAGTTTTGAAGATATAATCATACATATGGATATAGAGATATAGGGTCAGAGAAAGCGACTTTGTTTAATACTATGTAGTGATTTATAATTTACGCTAAAATTTCACGATTGTACGCAAACAGAAACACAGTGACGAAACAAAGGACCACCGATACAGTTCTAATAGTAAATTTTGCGTATTCCAAAAGCACTTCTTATTCAACTTCAATCGCCAGCTCATTAAATTACTGAACACGTACTTAAATGTTATGTCCATTTAAATGTTATCAACAGAAAATAACCTATTGCATTAGACATTGAAACCTAAACTCTACGAGTATCATATGAAGTAATAAAATTTAAAATTCTTTGTTCACAGTTCGTAGTTCTCGCCGCCCTGGTGGCCGTGACCCACTGCTCAGTGGTGCCAGTAGCGCGAGTAGACGCAGACTATACTAGCTTCGCCTACGATGTCGCTGATCCCAACACCGGTGACTTCAAAAGTCAGGTAGAAACCCGCAGTGGTGGGAACGTAGCTGGCCAGTACTCTTTGTTAGAGTCTGATGGCACAAAGCGCACTGTGGACTATACTGCCGATGACGTGAATGGATTCAACGCAGTCGTGCGTAAAGATCCTGCTTTCGTTGCTGCTCCAGTTGTGTCCGCTCCTGTAGTTGCACCTGCCCCAGTTGTGGCTGCAGCTCCAGCTGTGGTCTCTGCTGCTCCTGCCGTGGTTGCTGCCCGCACAATTGCCGCACCCAGTGTTTACGCTGCCTCAGCTCCAGTCTTCGCCACACGTACTATCGCTGGCCCAGTGGCCTACGCAGCTGGTGTTCCTACCGCATTTGCTGCTCGCACATATGCCGCTCCATATGCGGCTTCATACTACACTGCGCCTAGTTACTTTGCTGGCCGTGGATTAGTGGCCGCCCGCACCTACGCCCCTGCCTACTATGGCGGTTCACCTCTCGCCTACTCTGCCTATTCAGCGCCATTACAATACTGGTAAACTCGGTATTATAGGTTTCATAATTTCCACACCACGACGTGCTTCAATATAGAAATGTAAATATTGTTTGTAATTTGTAAATACATCGAGTTTATACAATAATTTTTTCTTTTATTTTTCAACATGTGCAACTGTCAATATACTAAGAATGGTACCAGCAAGATGTTTGTTGACAAACTTCCCCTCCTATCCCCTCTAAGATTTGCAAGTATGAATGATGTTTGTTTGAAGGTAAATAAGTAAAGAAGGCCGACTAGGTATACATAAGCGTGGGCACTCGCAACCAGCCTGAAAATGGAACTATGTTGTGATACTCATAAGTCATTAAGGGCAAAGTATACAAACAGTTCGTTTGCTGACTAAAGTAGATTCTATCTGAAATCTCATACAGACCCATATTTCTGAAAAGAGAACTCATCAATACCGTAAGTATTGACGAAACTCAAATCATTGTTAGTTCGTAAGTATTTCGGTAGATGGTAGTATTAGATCTCATTTGCCAAGCTAGGCACTATATAATGACTATGCCCTAGCCAACTACTAGGTAATCTGTGCGCTAGGTTCTAACCACTACTTTTATGGAAACAATTAACTTGATGTACTATTATATTTTTTTTTATATAAATAAATAACAATTAAAATAATAAAATAAGATATTGACATAGGTGTTACATAGCGGAAATCCATAACAAGAAGATATATTATGGGGGAGGGAGGTACCCACCACTGAATCACAGTTTAATTCTCAACGATAACAGTAGTAAAGTTTTATTAAATTGACATAGAAAGGAATGGTAAATCCCAAAGCACCCCTCAAAGCATTTAAAAAAATCTTCCTAGCCAAGGAGATATAATTTCGTATGTGCAATATTCCGTAATTGCGAAGAATAAACCTCGACTCGTGTTTCGCCTTCAGAACCGCTACAAAGACAAAATAATAAAATAATAATTTAAATTAGGCGCCCGTGGCACCACACACGTAGATGGCCATTATCGTGATCAACCATCTTATAGCCTCTTCCAAGGTCTACTTTTTACCAAAGGACGTCATCCATTTCACAGTTTGCTCTAACAGAAAATCTGTAGGTATAATATTCTTCCGCACTTTCGTTTTGGGCCAAAAGAGTTTCACACAACTGATTTTCATTACAATCGGTTTCGTGGTTTTAGCGTATACGTACCAGACAGAGTTAGGTACTTTCAAATTTATAATATTAGTCTGGATAGTACGGATACCAAGCTTAAGCAAAGTGCAGCAAGCACTTACAGTATAATAAGAGAACATTATGAATACTGCATTGGTACACCGGAGGTCAACATCTATACCAATAAATCAGATTCATCAAGAAACCTGCACCAATGAGAAACTAGTGAAGGCCAAGTGTGGTTTGACGGAAACTAGCGATTATAGCAAACTACTCGATATCATACATATAAATGATATATTTAATAATAAGACAAATAGTTGTGCGAGTACCTGACTTGTTAAACTATTAAGATTTGATCTCCAAGACAGGATAGTTCTAACATTCAGATTAGTAGGTAAATATGTTTGTTTTTTAACCAGGCATAGCCAAATGGACTGATGACCTGAAAACGGTTTCTGAGATTAACTGAATGCGGACGCAATAACGCACATTACGGTGGGCGGACTGCTATAGATTAATAATTTGATTAATGTTCTTTGGTATATTCTAATTTTCTGAAACCTGTATACGTAATTCTAATAGACATAGTTATGGCATTTAGTTAATTTTCACTCAAAACACGCATCAAATATATTGAAAGTTACAGAACTTACTGCTCAGACTATGCACACCTTCCCTTGCTAAAGCATTTTACTTGTCTATAGATGTGTTTACTGGACTATGTATGAGTTATCTCTTAAGCGCTTCTGATAATACAATCAGGGTGGCAGACATAGGGATAGTAAATCTTAGAAGGAGGAGAGCTATAAGCACATACGATTAAATTTTACAATATTTGATTGCAATTTAGTCGTATCTATTTCAGATATTTTCTTTAAAGAGTTAGTCCAAATTGATGACGACAGTACTACCTCTAAAAGCTATTCTGTCCAACATTAAAAAAGCAATTATGCTTTATTACCAGTACTTTTAAATTTTCGTTTATAAAATACCTCATTAAACGGTAATAATATACAGGCTGTCCAAAAAGCACGACACAAAAATATGACGAGTGAAATGTGAGTGATTAATATGTTTCTTATGCTATCAACACTAGTGTGAATTAAAAATTAAATGTACTATATAGTTGTCAATTGGATCCATAACCAAACCTATATGCGAACTCCACAAAACGATAATACCTACTCTACATTTACTTAGCGAAGATTATTCTGAGCAGGAACCTTGGCATACCACAATTTTATTTGGCACTAGCTGTTGCCCGCGGCTCCGCCCGCGTGGATGTCGATTATCGCGTTGTACGACTCTACTCGATTCACTACTTGCCTCTTTATACTACTTTTCCTTGCTGTCATGACAACGGAAATTGTTAGCGATATTAGCGCCAATGTAGAGAAATTTACCGGATCGATTTATGATTATTACTCCACTCCGTTGTATGGTAGCGTGAAGATATATAGCCTATGTTACTCCTAGATATTGTAGCCTTTTAGAGGTGAAAGAATTGTTTAAATCGGCCCAGTACTTTTTGAGCCTATTCATTACAAACATACAAAAATAGGTACAAATCTTTCCTCTTTATCAATCATATCAATCAATAATTCAATATAAGCTAAAACAGTAAAAAAGGTTTTAGTTAAGTTTAAAGCCATAAGGTAAGAAGTTGTTTCTTTCTTCAACAAAGAAAAATTAAATAACAAAATTAAATAGTTTCACTTTTATTTTAATATAACTTCGAAGTATAACATTTACCAGTAAGGAGAATAAGTCCAGGGTACGGGAGCGCCATATATGGAAGGACTACCATATACTGAGGGAGCAAATGGAGCAGAGTACACTGAGGGAAGCCAGGAAGAGTATAAAGAGGGTACAGGGCCAGCTGCGTAGACCAAAGGAGTGGCAAGTGAACGGGCTTCCACAACTGCGGGTTCAGCGGCAACGACTGGAGCAGTCACAACTGGTGCAGCAACAACTGGTGCAGGAACCACGGCGGGGTCATTACGTACAACTGCATTAAATCCATTTACGTCATCAGCAGTGTAGTCAACGGTACGCTTGGTACCGTCAGCTTCGAGAAGAGAGTACTGTCCAACTACATTGCCACCGGTGCGGGTCTCCGACTGACTCTTGAAATCACCAGTGTTGGGGTCGGCAACTTCGTAACTGAAGTTGGTGGTGTCAGCGTCTACTTGCACTACTGGTACCACTGAGGAGTGAGCCAGGGCCACTAGGGCGGCGAGAACTACGAACTGTAAAGTAAAAAAAATAGAATTATTGGTTTTGTTATGATACGTTTATGCTGTCGTACTTCTTAGGGCTTCAACTACTCGTGACAACTATCATAGATATTTAGGTAGATGACATCCGAAACCGACAGCTCTGATGCTGAATGCAAATAGACATATCATTGATATGTGAGCTGAGCGGAAATTGAACCAGTACAGCTCTAATATTATCACATGCACAGCTCTAATATTATCACATGAAGACATACCTAATCAGCAAGTTAGCAAATATGTTTCGGATTGATTACTTAATTTATTATATTTTCAAAAACCACTTAGGTAATTTTCAGGGTGTGACACATCATATTATCATAGTTTAACGAACTAATAATATTCATAAGGTTAGTGATATTATTCGTAATACTGTAGTATTATTTTGACGAAATTATTGATGACTACAAAGATATTTACCTTGGCTGCCATTACTGATCCTGAATAGATTCACTGATCGAATGATGCTGGTAACTTAGAAGAGTTTGTTTATATACCCCATCTAATTCGTGTGTCATACTGTTCAGAACAATTTTGACCAAAAATCCTACCAAGTACGTAATTTAAATTGATTTATTGGTTTCATTCAGTTCCTAATTGCTCCATGACATTTATTTTTTTAATTTACTTAACATATATACTTCATTAAATTCTTAATTATGCAAAACTGATAATTGATATGTAAGAAAAAATGTAATTGCCATCTATATTATTATAATCATACTAATGTATCTGTAGAGGAAAATATAAAATATTGTTGAACCCAATAACTAAATTAGATGTAAGGCAAGCTGACACGTTACACACATCCAACATACATACATAACTATAGCATATGCTCACGTCTGCTTCCCTTCAAGGTAGCCAGAAGTGATTTGAGCAATCCGTCTGGGGATGCACTTCCACCCTACAGATGGCTAATAATAACCTTGTGTTGTGTTTCCGGCGGTGAGAAGGGTGATCAGAGCTCACTGGAGAGGTTTTATGTTTTCAGTGGGAAGACCGGGAAACTTTCCTTTGTGTTCTGTGCTGACAGCACAGAAACTCTCTTAAACTTCATCCCTCTCCCCTCCACCTCTCCTCTACATGGCCGGAAGCGCGAGTGTGACGACCTTGATATAGCAAACGCCTATAGGCCAGGGTAACCATGTTCCATCTGGTGGACCGTGTGCTTGTCTGCCACCCAAGTGTTATAAAAGAAAAAATAACACACGCATTTCACCAATCATTGTATTCGGTCCCACGTAAAATACCGACATACAGAGTAACTTATAGGTATATATGCGGATGGAACTCAAATCGGTCACCTTGACGAAACGGAGACGCTACTTTACTCGCTCAGTCATAAATCGAAACGAATGTTCTGATATTATATACATTATTTCTGCCTATGGTATAAAATGACTAGAGCAGAATTATGAAAGGCCGAATTATGGAAAGTAGAAAATAAAAAAGTTTAGGTTATGCTATTCACTAAATATTGCATTACAATTCAATATATCATTTTCTTTTTAGTATTATTGTGGTGGATATCAATTCTATAGGTTAGCTGGATAAATCATGGTGAAATTGAGGGTACCTGTAATAATAATAAATAAATCTTTATTTGTTTAACGAATGACTGTGTGACGACTGTATGTGGGTAGTTTGCGATCACGGGACTGTAGGTAGATAGGGATTAGAGACAGTCTAATCGTTTTAGGCATTTGAAGTCTCGCGCCGCGCGTAAGCAATTTCTGCTTGGTGAATCTTGTCTGCATATAAACAATTTTTGCTTGGTGAATCGTGTCTGCATATAAACAATTTCTGCTGGATGAATCGAGTCTGCATATAAACAATTTCTGCTTGGTGAATCGTGTCTGCATATAAACAATTCCTGCTTGGTGAATCTTGTCTGCATATAAACAATTTTTGCTTGGTGAATCGTGTCCGCATATAAACAATTTCTGCTGGGTGAATCGAGTCTGCATATAAACAATTTCTGCTGGGTGAATCGAGTCTGCATATAAACAATTTCTGCTTGGTGAATCGTGTCTGCATATAAACAATTTCTGCTTGGTGAATCTTGTCTGCATATAAACAACTTTTGTTTGGTGAATCGTGTCTGCATATAAATAATTTCTGCTGGGTGAATCGAGTCTGCATATAAACAATTTCTGCTTGGTGAATCGACATACATATCAAAATATCCTGACACCTGAATTACCTAGTGGCATCCATCAGAAGACAGCGCCTGGTAAGTGGTCCTATTTTACCCATGTTCTCTTGTTGTTACATGAGCCCGTTTATTTCTACAGAATTGTTTAGCAGAGATTTGAATGGACGCGTCCTCTACGTTTATTAATCGTAATTAGTTGTCAATTCGCACCTAGGGTAAGTCTATTAACACGCCTTCCACTCGAAATATATACTATAATTTAACTTTATTTATTATAAGCAAATAGCAACGATGTGCTCAATAACTACATAATATAAATTAAGTACTTTTTGTGAAATAGTAATGTTATCTAGACACGCGGGAGCGTGACAAGCCAAGTTCAAGAAACAGAACTGGCGAGCCGCACCGTGTGTAATATTACACGAACCATTTGGAGCCACTTTTGACCCCCTCTTAAATCAAAAACTATTTTACATAAACGTATCAACGTATGGGGAAACCAGCCAAGTCAGCCCTTAGACTACATATTTGGATTTTGCATAGAACTTGGCACTCAATCTCTGATCTCCATTCTTTTTGCGGCGAAGCCCACAGCAGAGAATAATTTTTGTATTGAACTTGGCTCTCTTTTTTTCACATTTATGTTTTGGTGGGATTTGATACTTACCTGAAATTAATATGAATGATGTATTTGACTATCGTAAAATAATAATGACATTTTACCGATACCATAAAGTTTACTCAGCGCCCTCTAGGGCAAATAAACTGAACTACTTCGAAACTACTGACCCTGTATCACGCAATTAGAGTACTGATATAGATCAAGATAATGATTATGTACGGTTAAACACAATATTAGAACAAGCATTGGGCCGGCCGGCCCGCTAGGCGTGTACATTACGCACTTTGCCGGATAGAATAATAATATATAATAATAATAATAAAATAAATTTATTCATGCAGGAAAATTCCCTTTTCACGCCATTCATCACAGTGTACTACAGTTTAAATGCATTCTTTTAAGTTCCTGCAATGAAAATTGTTTAGTTTATTTTTAAAATGTAACGTAATTTATACCACTAACCCCGATTTTCAAAAGTCTATGCAAATGTAGAAATAAATCATCAACAGTTATCTGACCGAATGAAGTACCTAGTACTTTTACAAACCATAGGAATGTATTTCAGTGGTCTAGAATTTTGTCATGATACTGGTTAGGGTTTAGGACTTATATTAAGCCATAAAATCCAATTTTTTTTCTTTTCCGAAATTTTATCCTCTTATTTTAAATTTCGCCCCTATCAATGTTCACTTGCACTTCCATAGAAGCTAAACTATGTTCTGCTTCTCGAATAATGTGATCGCTGTTGCATCTTTGTCTATTGTAACCTAAAATATACTTGATATAAACATTGAGTTTTCTTTCACCAACATGATATATTTGCAGAAAACTTTTGCAGTGGACGTGGTGGTCAATGGTATTACAATCCTAAAAACGTACATACTACGTCAATGTAATCATTCGAGAGCATCTATTGTCTTACTCCTGGAATAGCTTTGAAACTATACTGATGACACTTTTAATTTAATTTTAGTAACGGGATCGATGTAGGGTACAATTAGTCAAGTGTCAATTCGTCAAGCGTTATTTTTTCCCTCCAATTATCGTTCATTGGTCAAGCAGTGAAATAGTGTCGATTCGTCAAGTCGTTCATAATGTATCTATTAGTCAAGTCTTTCTTTTGTGTCAATTCGTCAAGTCTTCGAAAATTGCTAACTCGTCAAGTGTTCCTTTTTGCGGAATTTAAATAAAACTATCAAGATCACGCATTTAAAGATATTACATTTTTAATATTTTTCGCAACAAAAAATGTGTAATACTGTCGTACCAATAATAAAAATCAGAAAGCAATCAACAAAGAAGAAAATTATATTCAGTAACAAATCGTAAGTAAATCAGTAATAAATCAAACCCTTTTCCACAATAAAATCATACATACAAATTGTAAAACGAAATCATAATTCTAGTCATAGACTATTTCAAATTTAAGAGTCTTATTAGATTCAAACATTTGTATACGGTTATTTTGCCTCTTAAAAACTTTTTAAATATCCTGTTTAATTGACTTGTTTTTTTTTAAATTTGAAATCTTGTAAGCATAATTCAGTGTTCGTGACTTGTATAAACAAAAGAAGGCCTGGCTTCCTTATAATTTTATTTTATAAGGAAGCCAGGAAATAAAGTCAAGTAAACAGGATAGTTAAAAAGTTTTTAAGAGGCAAAATAACCGTATACAAATGTTTGAATCTAATAAGACTCTTAAATTTGAAATAGTCTATGACTAGAATTATGATTTCGTTTTACAATTTGTATGTATGATTTTATTGTGGAAAAGGGTTTGATTTATTACTGATTTACTTACGATTTGTTACTGAATATAATTTTCTTCTTTGTTGATTGCTTTCTGATTTTTATTATTGGTACGACAGTATTACACATTTTTTGTTGCGAAAAATATTAAAAATATAATATCTTTAAATGCGTGATCTTGATAGTTTTATTTAAATTCCGCAAAAAGGAACACTTGACGAGTTAGCAATTTTCGAAGACTTGACGAATTGACACAAAAGAAAGACTTGACTAATAGATACATTATGAACGACTTGACGAATCGACACTATTTCACTGCTTGACCAATGAACGATAATTGGAGGGAAAAAATAACGCTTGACGAATTGACACTTGTGCATACATCTATGAATCTTCCCTTACTTGACTAATTGTACCCTACATCACGGGATCATAAAAATATATTTCTTTTACCAACGCCTCTCACATTATATGCCTCTACCTGTACCTGTACTTGTACAACTAAATACAACTCTTACACACAACCGCTTTCTTAAATTTGCCAATTTATACGATATTTGAATGAAGGGCAATCAAATACCAAATTTAGATAGTTTCACTTTTTAATTTAATATCACATTTATTTACATTTGAATTTACCAGTAAGTAGCATATGGTAGAGGAGCCGCCACAGGTATGGGGGCACCATATACTGAGGGTCCAACCCAAGAAGAGTATAAAGAGGGAACGGGACCAGCTGCGTAGATTAAAGGAGTAGAAAGAGAACGGGCTTCAACAACTGCAGGTCCAGCGGCAACGACTGGAGCAGTCACAACTGGTGCAGCAACAACTGGTGCAGGAACCACAGCGGGGTCATTACGTACAACTGCATTGAATCCATTTACGTCATCAGCAGTGTAGTCAACGGTACGCTTGGTACCGTCAGCTTCGAGAAGAGAGTACTGTCCAACTACATTGCCACCGGTGCGGGTCTCCGACTGACTCTTGAAATCACCAGTGTTGGGGTCGGCTACATCATAACTAAAGCTGGAGCTATCTGTGTCTACTTGCACTACTGGCACTACTGAAGAGTGAGCCAGGGCCACGAGGGCGGCGAGTACTACAAACTGTAAAAGAAATTTAGATATAGTAACATTTATTAGAATATAGTTATATATAATGAAATGAAATTATGTATAAAGAAATTATTTGAACTGGAAACATTTTGCATTTCAAATTATCAGTCAATAATAAAATTATATACTTTATGTTAGTTTGAAGGGGAAAAAGTTCTTGAGTTTGATATTAATGTACCCTCTAAATTATATTATTTTAAAAAGGAGTATTAGCCTCCAAGTATAGCTGACGAAATGTTAATATAACACACAATGCCTCGAAGGCTGTAAATAATGTTTGTAAGAGAAGCTAAAGAATAGCCAAAGGCAAGTTAAAAATGTTGACGGGTTTAGTTGTGTTTGTAATTACCTTGGTTGCCATTGCTGATCCTGAAGAGATTCACTGATCGAATGATGCTCGTTACAACAAGAAGTTTATTTATATATACACTGATTAGCTTCCGGTGGGTGTATTGAGCGATTAAAAGCAAGATTGGTCAAAAACTGTACAGTACTTTACTACTGTAATATAAATTGATTTATTGGTTCAAATCATTTCCTAATTGCCATTTGACATTTATTTTTTGCATAGGTATACGCTCTAAAATGATCATTACAATGTATTAATTTTGTTATAAAATAATGACAATGACAATTTATTTATTTATTTATTTATCACACGAAATAGATTACAACCAACAAGAAATACAATAATAATACGAAGCAATAGGATTAGAGTCCAGGTTCCATTCCACAAGAACGCGTGTATGAAGGAGTTTCCAACAATAACACACATATAGCTAGTTTACAATTTTACATTACATTACATTAGACTAATGTCTGACATGATGGAGTTCCTAACTATGTTTGGTATAAAAGTTGTTTTACCGTTCTAACAAATAAAGTCTATATTAGCTCTAGGCTCACTTATTAATGAGATAATGAATCTATCTTTAGCGAACTAGTTGTTGAGGTCCAGGAACTTTTAAAGTGCTATAGCAAAATATCAAGCAGACTTCTTAGATAAAGTAATTCAGGACCTTTGTTTATTGGAATATAAAAAGATATATTATATTGGGGGAGGGAGGAGGGCCCACCGCTCGCCCGCGGTTCAACAATCCAACAATATACATGATGATGATGATGCTCCTGAAGATGCCTCGTGTAGAGGCGAAACACGTGTCGAAGTTTAAGTCCTTCGCATTAGCGGAATACTGCATGGTACAACATCTTCTCTCTGGTAAGATTCTTTGTTTTTCTTACTTTGAAGAGGGTGGTTTGACATTCCAATATTATATTGTTGGAGTGTTGAACCGCGGGTGAGCGGTGGGCCCTCCTCCCTCCCCCAATATATATCTTTTTGTAATGGATTTCCGCCAGGTAACGCCTTCATCTATATCGTATATTGGAATATATCTAAACAAAACACAGATGTATCTAAACGAAATAATATGATCAATCCATTATTGTACATTCAACCAGCTAACTAGTTCTATATTTCTTAATAATCTTAGGATCAGCAACGTTATAACTGAAGGTGGAGGTCAATCAGCTTGAAGTCATTCTAAAGAAAGGACATATCAAGAGTACCTGGATCTGGGCATGTATGAAATCAATTATGAAAGTAGAAAAAGCGATAAGTTTAGGTTTTCCAAGCTATACAGAGAATATTTTATACATAGCCAATGGAATTTATTTTGTATATTTTCTGGAAGTATTATACATAGTTTAAACGACTAAGTTATCCTATAATTGTCGGATTGTGGAATCGGAATTGTATATCCGGTGCAAATTAAAAGTCCAAAAACAATAAAACTGCACTAAAACTTACCTTAGCTACCATTGCTGATCCTGAAGAGATTCACCGATCAAACATGCATGCACTGTCAAATGATGCATACATCTATGAATCTTCCCTTATATGCAAATATCCGTAGTAGTATTTGACATTTCACGAACTTGAAATATGATGGATAACGTAACAATGCGGCAATGTATCTCGAACTATTTAGAGGAAGTTTTGCGAAAACTGGTATGATGCATAAGTGCTACAAATTAAAGGTATTTTTATGGCTATTCTAATTATGCCAAGCGACTAATGTGATCCATATTTTCTTATCTATGTTGATCTATATGACTCGGGGGCATCGGCATCTAAACAAGCCTTAGAGCTATGAACTTCATTGCGCATAAATTAAAATAATTGGTTTTTAATTTGCTAGTTATGTACTCTAATATAAATTATTTTAAGTTCAGGAATTTTATTTCTGTAGATAACATCCTGTATGACATCTCTTCAGAGCTTTTTATATTATCCCATATAATATACTTACGCTACGATCACATCTATTTCCCTCCGGGGTAGGTAAAGACAACAGTCCACCAATTTTCTGTCCTTACCTACATCACGAGCTTTCTTCTTTGTCATTAAGCCTTGGTTTAAATTTGTTATTCAGTAAAGCTCTTACGGCTTAATAAAACTGTCTGTTATTGGATACAGGTTTATATTGCAGTCAAAAAATAACCGATAATCTTCTTTTTATCCAGGAAATAGGTAAGTCGAAAATTGTGAGAATAATTTTATAACTCGAGAACGACTGCACCGATTTTGTTGATTTTACTTTTTTTAGGTGGGCGTAGGTATATGGACCCTGTTAGTATATGGGCCCGTTGATCTACTAATCTCTTAGGTGTATCGCCCCCAGGACATATGGGATCTAGGGCTTTATGGAGCGATTATCATGGTAATATGACCACTAATTGGTATATAGGGTATGTGGGTCATGTTGATATGTGGGCTCCATAGGTGTATGAGTGATGAGGTATATGGACTCCATACATCGATGGTCCCCATAAACCTTTTCAAGCTTCTGGTTTAACGGGGATTGCGGAATTTCTAAAAATACCATAATTGACGGCAATAGGCTTATATCTTAATATGTGAACGAGAATACTGAAAATATGGATATTAAAACACTATTACTTATTCTTTCTACTTACTTACACCCGTATTCTTAAGAGAGTGGTATCTCTGTACATACACATATAAAAATAAACTAAAATAGGGAAAATATTTTCTTTTGCTACAATTAATTTGAGCAACCGAAAAGTATTTAAAGATGCACAAACAGTCAGTTCATAAATGAGTGACTGTCTCCACGCTTTTACGAATAGATTCAAGCGATTCCACGACCCATTCAATTGATCAAATATTTTCTTTGAAAAGGCATTGTCGCTGGTACAAATAGCAATATACATACCCAAAGAGTTTATTTGTGTGTTTAGTATATATAGTGTGTTTATTATATTAATATAAACACTGATTTCACCAAAATTTTAGGAGCTAGCTAGCCTAAATGTCCACATTTCAACAAAAAAGTTTTAACAGGATGCACTGGTCGAATATCTTACTATAGTGGTAGGTAACCCCTACCACAGTTAGTAATAATGTCTTCGACCAGGAGAATACTCAGTGTAAATTTACCTTATAATAGTTCTATTTATGTGTTGTAGTTTTAGCTAGTAGTAATATGTATTCTTGTTGGAGTTGGGTAAATTCAAAGACCAAAGTTCAGTAGATTAACTTTTACTTTGAAATCACAAATTATTTATGTTTGAAGTAATATAAATCTACTAGAAACTCCATTTCACCAGTAAGCAGAATAAGTAGTTGGAGCAGCCCAAGGAACTGGGGAAGCATACACAGACGGGCCATAAGCATTAGAATACACAGAGGGCCCATAAGCAGTGGAGTACACAGATGGGTACACAGAAGGATTATACACAGATGGGTACACAGAGGGTAGGCCGCGAGCTGCGTAGAAGAATGGAGAGGGGTAGGCGCGGGCGCTGATAACCACAGGTTCTACAGGCTTTGCTGGAGCGGGGGCAGTAGTTACAGGAGCTTCAGTAGTTACAGGAGCAGCAGTTACTACGGCGGTAGCAACAACAGCAGGATCGTTGCGGACAACAGCGTTGAAACCATCGGCGTCATTGGCGGTGTAGTCAACGACGCGTTTCGTGCCGTCCGGTTGGAGCAGGGAATATTGACCAACGACACTGCCGCCTGTGCGGGTCTCCGCCTGACTCTTGTAGTCACCGGTCTTAGGGTCGGCCACGTCGTAACTGAAGCTGGAGGTGTCAGAGTCTTTTTGCGGTTCCTCAGCACAGTGGGCTAAAGCCACAAGGGCGGCAAAAACTACGAACTGTAAAGAAAAAAAAAATCTGTTTATTTGTATTATTCTGAAATCATACCTCTGTCCCAGATATTTCATTGACATACTGCTGCATTTTTCGTCTATTTTAGAGATTAGTGCAATTACTTGTAATGAATCTAAACCTGCTAATAATGTGAAAATTTAACATCTTCATCTTCTTAAATTTGCCTTTCTTTGCCTTCGTTGAAATATTGTCTCTGAATCTGTTAAATATGCTACATCTTTCAAATCATTCGAAATAAATTGTTAATTAAAACCTACCTTAGCGGCCATTGCTGATCCTGAAGTGATTCACTGATCGAATGATGTGGAATGCACATGAACCTGTGCTTATATACAATACTCGTAGTTGTATCGGTCACTTGCTGAACTTGAGATATCATTAAGAATTCGATAAAGCGTAATTTATTTACGACGAATTTAATTACATTAGGCGCCAAAATATGATCTACATAATAATATAATGGTTTCTAATAAATGTTTTTCTATGTCACCAAAATAAATCTAAGGATGGCAAATGCTCACTGAATAAAAAACTGAGCATAATGTCTTTATTATTTTGTGACCAAATATTATTCTGTAGTACCTTTCTATTTGTTTTATAAAACGTATGTTTCAAATAATATTTTTGCTATTATAATTTATAAAAACTATATCGAGAGCATCATCAAGACAACATCGCGTAAACTCGGAGTCCTGTACATAGTGAGACGTTTTTCACGCTGGAGCAGCGGTGTTTTCTTTACAAGGCATAAATTCGCTACTGCGTGGAATACTGCTCGCATCTTTGGGATAGCCCCGCAAAGTATTTACTAGATGCTCTCGACAGAGAGGTAACGAATACCCTCGAACCTTTGCAGATGCGTAGAGATGTTACGTCTCTGGCAGTATTCTACCTTCTCTACCACGGTGAATGCTCTGATGAGCTCTTTCAAATAATGTCACCCTCTCCTTCTCTACACAGGACAACACGTGCAGGGCTTAGATGTCACCCGCATACGATGCAGAATATTCCATCAAGAACCAAGCGGTTCGGTGAGTCTTTCTTCTACCGTACCATTAAATCTTGGAATTCCTTACCAGCGCACGTGTTTCCTTTTTTCTACAGTCCCGGGTCCTTTAAGCGTTACGTGAAAAAGCACCTAATGAAGCCCTCAAATTGAGCGCCAGCATTATAACACTGTAGGTGTTTGTAATGATGACCCTCTTTCCTGAGACTATGCCATCAGCTTACATCTGGAGAGGTGAAGTCGAATTGAGGTGCAATAAATAAAAGAAAATAAACATTGTATTGGATACCAAACTACTTAAAAAAATTGGTGACAAGGTTAATAACCCTAGATTTATTACTTGCATCATACTAGTTTATCAAAACTTCCTCTTAGCAATTGAAGCTTTATTATCACATTATCAATTTTTTAAGGATATTATCTCAAGTTCACCAAGTGACCGATATCACTTTGAATGTTACATATAAACACAAGCCTAATGCGAAATGTGTATCATTAGATCAGTGAATCTCTTCAGGATCAACAATGGCCGCTAAGGTAAGTTTTACTGACCATTCGATTTTAGAGTTTGCTAAAATTTGAATTTCGAAAATATTTTGATGTATTAACTTTATAGTTAACTTTTTTATAGGTTAACGCTAGCGCAAATAAATATGAATCTTATTTAATTACAATTGTAATATTATATATGAAAATGTTGGCTATTTAATCAATGGTGATATATTATTTTTAAAAAAAGTATGAATAACGTAAATAATCTGGGTAGAAATAAGTTACCTAAATATGTGTTAACCAGATATCATATATATTTAGTATCGGTCAGTTATTTTTATTTTTTATTTTAAAAACAATAAAAATCAATGACTTTTTACAGTTCGTAGTTCTTGCCGTCCTCGTGACCTTGGCCCACTGTGCTGAGGTACCGCAAAAAGACTCTGACACCACCAGCTTCAGTTACGACGTGGCCGACCCTAAGACCGGTGACTACAAGAGTCAGGCGGAGACCCGCACAGGCGGCAGTGTCGTTGGTCAATATTCCCTGCTCCAACCTGACGGCACGAAACGGGTCGTTGACTACACCGCCAATGATGCCGATGGTTTCAACGCTGTTGTCCGCAACGATCCTGCTGTTGTTGCTACCGCCGTTGTAACTGCTGCTCCTGTAACTACTGAAGCTGCTGTAACGGCTGCCCCCGCTCCAGCAAAGCCTGTAGAACCTGTGGTTGTCAGCGCTCGCGCCTACCCATCTCCATTCTTCTACGCAGCTGGCGCTGTACCCTCCGTGTACCCATCTGTGTATAATCCCTCTGTGTACCCATCTGTGTATAACCCCTCTGTGTACTCCTCTGCTTATGGGCCCTCTGTGTACTCTAATGCTTATGGCCCGTCTGTGTATTCTTCCCCAGTTCCTTGGACTGCTCCAACTTCTTATTCTGCTTACTGGTGAAATGGAGCTTCTAGTCGACTGATATTTCTTCAAACATTAATAATTGTGATTTTAAAGTAAAAGTTAATTTACTGAACTTTGGTCTTTGAATTTACCCAATTCTAACAAGAGTAAATACAAACATACATTCATACATACGCTCACCCCATAAGGGTAGGCATAGGTGTAATTAAACACCCACATTTCGCTAACTATAATTTTCAGTCCCACGTAATAGGGGACGAGCCTATTGTCGTCAATCGGGCACTTTAATTGGTATACCGAAAATGTTGCAGCTAAATAAAAAAAAAAATTGACCTGATTTATTGCTATGCGGTGTAAATCGCAATAAAATTAGGTAATATCAAAGTATTAATTAAAGTCGTACGACTTTTTAAGACTTCAACTACACGTAACGACTGCTATAGATATTCGTATGACAATCGGGACCAACTGCTTAACATGATTTCAGAGGCACGAGAAGCTTCATCTAGCGGCCACCGTGGCCTATGAACGCGTGCAACGCTAAGGGTGTCATACACGCGCTGCCCACCCTGAAGGGAAAAGGGGGAGAGCTGGGAAGGGGTGGGAGGCTAGGAAGGGGAGAGGAAGGAGGGGTACAGTGAGCTCTGGCTACCCTACTTACCGGCGGGAACACAACACGATGGTTATTATGACCGCGGTCTTCTGTAGGGCGGAGGTACTTCCCCAGTTGGACAGCTCATTTCGGACGGGAGATACCGTCGTGTCCTATCTCCGATTAAAATGTTGGTTGTATGTAAGAGATTGCCACAGAACGATAAGCCCGCCAATTATATGTACCTCATAAACTGTTTTCAGTATGTTGTCGTCCCCTTGGTGTACAAGTGCTGTCCTTGTGAATTCACTCTGAGTACAATAGAAGAGGTCCGTCTCCATAGTGTTGAGTTTGAGGTATGTACTCGAATACGTAAGGAGGGGATGTAGTAAGCCACGTAGTCGTATTCACGTAGAGTGAAACCTACGTAGGTCCCTCTCCATGAGTAGCGGCGCTGCCATGAAACAAATTAGGTACTACACCACAATGACAACTCAAAAATGCAAAATACAAAATCAGTCGAGCAGTTCTTTATTTATTTAACTTTTATTATTATTTCTCTTTATACGTAGCGTACCGAGCCGCTAGTACAAAATATATTTTTCAGCAAAAGAACCTTCCACAAACAACATGTTTCATTATTATAACAAACTAGTTGGAGCCCGCGGCTTCGCACAAACCTTCGGGCTATAATCAATGTTATAAAAACAGTATAATCGAAACCATTCCGCGCACGCTCGGGCCGTGAAATGAGATCCTTGCTGCGGTTTTTCTAAGCGACTACAATATGCAATGTATGATTTTAGATAGATATGATCATTTATATATTCACTATACAATTTGATGGGATATTTATCATGTTAGTTGGTTTTTGGAGTAACCAAGCATGGAGGTAAGCAAGTAACCATACTTTAAGAAGGATTTAGAAGGTTTCTACTGGGTTCGCACTTTCCTTTGGTGTTCCAAACGTATATAGACCACGGTAACCACTTTCCATCATTTGACCCATGTGTTTGGCTGAGGAGGAGAGAAGACAAGAAAGTGTAAACGGCCCACGGGATCTAAAGTGAAAACCTTGGATATTACCGAAAAAAGCGGTAAGATGATGATGATGATGGTGACACATAATTATTACAAACCAGCCATTTTTTATCATACATAAAATAAACTATTTGAACCGGGCAATAATTGAACGGCTGTCGTATTACAAACAGTATAAATAACTTTGTAATCCCATATAAGTATAATATAATAATAACATTACAAAACTACATTTGCAGTCGATGTTATGACAACCGTACAAATTATTGACTAAAATGCAATGCAGCAAAATGTAAAAAAGAATTCATAGTATGGGCTCCAGTTACTGAGTGAGTTACATTTCTCTAAAAAATCATTTCGGACATTTACTAGTAGGTACCTATTTCATAAATATCTGAAAATAAAATCACCATAGCCGCATATATTTACAATTAATTACAAATAATAATCGTAACACTTAAGCATAACATTAATATTGTCAAAACTTCCTCATAACTACCTAAGCTTTATTGCTGCATTATCACATTATTTACCATATCTCAAGTTCGTCAAGTGACACATACAATTACGGATATTCGTATATAAGCAATGATCCATGATTAATACGCATCATTCGATCAGTGAATCTCTTCAGGATCAACAATGGCAGCTAAGGTATGACCTGTGTTAATTTTAACATCCTAATTTGAAAAAAAAAACACTAAATTCAGTTCGTTTTATAAAATTATGTGCAGTAGGGCGCACTTAGTTGGACCTTCAGATAAGATGAACCTGTAAGTTTTCACAAGTCTAGTGAGGTCCTAGTGGGCGTTCGATTGCTACATTAGAATTCACGGTTACGATTCACACATAGTATAGTTTTTATAACCATAAATATATTGTAATATCCATTATCTTGGTTTAAGAGTAATAATATACCAACCTGTTAGAAATGTCCTAAACAACAATACATTAGATTGGTCAATATATGATCTAATAGACCTGAAAAGAAAATGGGGTCATCTCAAGTTACAACTGCGACACCTTATTCATGTACCCCTTAAGAAGTCTTAACACCAGTACTGTACGATCATTTCATTATGTTGAAAAAAATTAATTAACCCATTATTTTTATAGTTTGTAGTTCTTGCCGCCTTCGTGGCTTTGGCTCGCAGTTCCGTGATACCAGTAGCGCAAGAAGACACCTCCAGCTTTAGTTACGAAGTTGCTGACGCTAACACCGGTGATTTCAAGAGTCAATCTGAGACCCGTACCGGCGGCAATGTTGTTGGACAATACACCCTCCTCGAATCTGATGGAACAAAGCGCATTGTCGATTACACCGCTG
Organism: Pelosia muscerda; assembly: GCA_963691645.1. Taxonomy (NCBI): domain Eukaryota; kingdom Metazoa; phylum Arthropoda; class Insecta; order Lepidoptera; family Erebidae; genus Pelosia; species Pelosia muscerda. The sequence continues at coordinate 17,491,353 of OY829100.1, forward strand.
ATGATGCAAACGGTTTTAACGCTGTTGTACGTAACGATCCTACTGTTATTGCTGCGGCCGTTGTAACTGCAGCTCCTGTTGTAACAACTCCGGCCCCTGCTGTAACTACTGAAGCCCCTGCTGTAACTACTGCCGCACCTGCAACTGCTGCACCCGTTGTTGTTGCGGAGCCCACAATTATCGCTGCTCGCGCCTTTGCTCCCACGTTTTACTATGGGCCTAACGCAGTTCCCTCTGTGTACTCTTCTGTAGTTGGCCCATCAGTGTACTCCACCGCTGTTGGTCCTTCCGTCTACGCTGCTCCTATACCTTGGGCTGGACCTGCATCTTACACTACGTACTGGTAAACTAGGTTTACTTGTTATTAGTAAAATTTAGTCTTATAATAGTGTTATTCTAAGTAAAAAGTGAATCTACCGAAATTTGGTTTCTGATTTAAATCCTAACAACTATTTACATGCTAACTTAAAGTGGCATACCTACGCTAGGTACAGTCTTTCGTGGTTTCACCTTTTCACATTATTTCTACTGACAACCACGAAAGACATATGCTCTGAATATGCCTTTTGCTTCTTACAAATCAAATCAAAAATAATTTATTCTGTATAAACCATTAAACGGCACTTACAAAACGTCAATATCAACAATCGCGGCCCCGGCCTTAGAAGACTCCGGCAAGATACTCTGCGCGTTTTTTTTTGTTTTATTCACAATCATTACCTTAGTACGTAACGATACAGAAAGCTGCTTGGGTAGCAAGTTAAATGAGTAGCTCATTTTCAGGCTTTTTTATCATCAAATAATCCTGGATTTTATAATAAGCTTTTTGGCATAACTTTTTTTAACTAAATTTTTAAACTTATGGTAAGCTTATTAAAAAAGCGTATACAAATTACCCTGAAAAGAATTTGAATTTTTGTGGCGTCTACTATCACAGACAGCGAGATTATTTTTGTATCTGGTATTCATGTTATGCCTATCATAAATTTTGAAAAGTTTCAAACAGGGGTAGGCAGCGATCATGGATCTCCATTTGCTACGATCCCGACATACTAATCTCACTTCATTCACTCTCATTACCTTCTTCATGCATGCTTGTCGGTTTGGGGTACTCCTGACCTGCCTTTCTAAGACTTCCCTGATTTGGTCCAGGTATGGTATGTATATCCTAGATCTTCCCCTTCCGACGGTGCCATCCACCTTCGTCTCATACCCCTGTTTTGCTTCTTCCTATATTATATTTTATAACATTACATAACATAAACTCACGCCTTTATTCCCGAAGGGGTAGGCAGAGGTGCTAGCACCCACATTTCGCCAGTTTATGTTTAGGTCCCAATGTAATAGGTGGCGAGCCTATTGCTATTGACCGGGCACTTATAAACCTGCGATAAATACACTATGTGTATTTACTTCGAAAAGCATCGTAAATCATTGGTGTGTGCCATGGTAAACCTGGGATCGAACCCGAGACCTCGTCTCAGCAGTCCATTACCCATACCACTAGGCTACCGCGGTTATTTTATATCTATAATTAAAGCCAATATTAAAAACAAGACTCGTACTTCCGCATTCCTGACACTGTCACTAAAATAATTGATGTACAGTAGAACTCAAAAGTGCAGTAGCAATCCTACGCAACTATAGCGTCAACATTCTAGCGCTACTTGTGACCTTTTTCTTTTAAGACAATTTACGCACACATGTAAATTGTTCTTCTGTAGGCATATTATCAATTTCGTTATAAACAACTATGTCGTCCGTGGCCGAGTGGTTCTGGCATAAGGATTACTAAAATGCAAGGTTGATGGTTCAAATCCTACGATCAACTATAACACTTTTTGTGTTTCATTTATAAATTAACAACAGGTTGATGAATAAAATATGTTTCTTGTAGAATTTATTATTTGTTAAACTTTAGCAAAGATCAACATAAAATGTAAAAAGTATGAAGGTAGATTTGAAATAAAATGGAATAATTACTGACTTAGAGAAAATAAAATGACGTTGTTGTTTTTTAGTTGCTTGTTATGTGCTTGTTATTTACGTGAATCGATTCAATATTAAGTTCAACATGTCTACAAGTAATAAAAGTATGGAAGTCAATGCTAATATTATGGCTTTATATATGAATGGACTAAATATAAGTGAAATAGCAAATGAAACTGGCATATCCGTAAGTATAATAATATATCATTTTATTTTTAAATTATACTAGCTGTTGTCCGCGGCTCCGTCCGCGTGGATATCGGTTATCGCGACCAAACATAGCCTATGTGTTATTCTGTGGTATACATATAAGCTATATTATTATTGTAAAGTTTCATTAAAATCTATTCTATCTATTGCTTACATTAATGTGTAAAAACGTTCTTTTTAGAGGAATACTGTGAGCCGCTGGGAGAAGAGGTTTGAGGACGCCAGCAATAAAACAGTTTTAACGCAACGGCATAAAGACGAAAGGTTAAGTTTTGCCTGGGAATACCTTGATTTTAACTGGGAAACGATTATAATCTCGGACGAAAAAGTCTTTTAAGTCCTGTCAGAAGGGAAGGATGCGGCTGTGGCGTAGGAACAATACACGCTGGTCTGACAGTAACATTGTTGTTAACACGAAGTCAGGCAGAATAAGTGTTAATATATGGGAATGGATCAGCGCGCCAGGACAGGCGAAATGGAGTTTATTCCGCCGCGCGCCGCGAGCGAACAGCAGAAGTTATATGGACTTTTTACATACGATAATGTTACCTACAGTGCGCAGTGTTTTTCGTCATAGTTCGCGAATGGCTTAGAGAACATGCAGAGGTCAACGGCCAGCACGATCCCCTGATTTAAACCCTTTAAAAAATATATACGGTAATGGTCCAAAGATGTCCTGAATTATTAAAGCAACATTGCATGCAAATATGTGACAATTTACATGGGACAGATATTTATCAGAATGTTGTGGGGTCTATGCGCCGACGTCTATTCAGCGGTACTGAGAACAACGGAGGTCATAAAAATATTAATAATTATTAGCACAAAAACTATTATTAAGTAATTATTAATATTATATATTAATATTCTCTCTGAGCCTATTCCCAACTCAGTTGGGGTCGGCTTTCTGGTCTAATTAAGATCCGGCCGAGCTTAGATATTTTCCATGAAGCGACTGCCATCTGACCAGAACCACAACAACTATCACAACATCCACAACTAAATTGGCGATATCGAAGATCTACAATACTAATTATACCTACTTAATTGAGTAATTGGAAAAAAGTAATCCTGTTGTTCTAAATATTAAATCTGTAAAAAAAGAATACTTTTGTTACATAATTTACAAGTAAGTAAACTATACTTAATGATCTTAAAAATATATTGAATAACCCAGTTAAGTAGGAAGTAGTTTTGTGAATTTGGTAAAAAGGGGACGTGCTGGCTATAGGACAATTTAGTTTAAGATTGTAAGATTGAGGTTAAGTTTCAATCCTCTTTTCCTTGAGAAAACGAATACTTAAGCTATAAACCTCAATAAAATTTACACTGAGTAGGCAGGTAGATAGTAAAAATGAAATATATTTAGTTACGAATCAAACATTTTGTATTATTTCTTATTATAACCCCATAATTACTTAATCACATAAATAATAATTAAACTTCGTGCAAAATTACTTTATCAATATTTAAAAGTATATTTATGTCATAAATATAAAAACTCTAAAAAGCTGGATTCGAACCACAGCCATCTGTAATCACTGTAGCGTCTTAAGCCACTTAGCTATCAGTTAACTTACCAATCTAAGTGAATTACTGTATTAGTATCTAATGACTAACATCACAGCAGTCGTAAAGAATAACACAGTTATGAAAACGAATATATTATTATACCTATCGTCATCTTTCTCTAACACGTCATATTTTGTTGTCTGTCCTTTACGCTATGACGCGTCGCGTCGTGTAGACGCACGCACACATATAAACGCGATGGTCCGAGACACCCGCACTCTAAACCATTTTGAGCCTTGATGTGCTACTGCACTTATGAGCTCTGACTGTACATATACAAATTTACACATAAGGAAGTGATTGCAGACACAGTTTTAAATAATTAACTTTAGAAAAGAGACTTCTCATAGAAATAACATCTGTTGCAATGAAATACCGAAGATTCTACGCCGATATTACTTCCATCCCCAAGTCATTTACTAGAAAATCTAATACCCAAAGATGTTGCTGGCAGTTCTTTTTAAAATAGGGTAGGTATGTCAAATTGACCTCACCACTCCAGGGTTATCCTTATATCCGTATCCCTTGATGTCTAAAGAATGATGATATTTATAGATGCCAATAATGATCAATATTACAATGATTTTTTTTTAATTCCTTCTAGTTAAAAATTGCACAAGAACAATATCGAAAAAATAAAAAATAAACAATGAAAAGATGTTATATTAACAAAATCACTGGGCCCATTGATTATAATATATTATGTCTCTTTCACAGATGAAATTCATGGCCTCTGTACAATAAAATTCATACAAAACTCCATTTGTAGCATGTATGGCAGCGCAGCGGCCTTTATTACGAACGTGCTGAAAACGATTTTGTTGATATATCTCGTTCAGGGAGTGTCCTGAAAAGAGAAGAAGCTCTTGTACACATTTTATCCAAATAAGAGAAACTAGTTGAAACTCTTTTTGAGAGTTCCATTTCCATATTTATACGAACAGCTAGTAAAATTTCGTAAAAACATGTAGAACTAATCATTGTAGTTACTTATAGAAAAAAAGTCAATTACTGTTTTCGATTTAGCAAAACTGAAATATTGAGTAATAGCTAATTTTATTGAAATGAATCTAATTTTAACGGATTCCATATCGATTTATTTAAATTTACATTTAATCAAAATATTTTCATGGAGTGACCATGGTGCTAAAAGGTAGCCAAAGTGTCGGTTAAATATCTATGTGTGACATTTGCGTAAATTTCAGAAAGGTTACTTTTTAAATAGCAGCTATTTATTGTATTGAAAAGTTAATTTTATTATTTTTTTATTATTAAATTTTATGCTTGCCATTTGTGCGTTATATTTTAGTGAGTATAATGCTAGATATTGATTATGCCTTCAATTGTGCAGGCTTGTTGTTTTTATACAAGAAAATAAATACGATAAAATACGATTCTTACCCTGAACACTGCGCCAATTTCCTTGTCCTGTCTCATCTTGTAGTCCAGTCCATGCTTTTTGAACATATACATCTCTTAGTATTTGCTGAATGATTTTTGCTTCATACGCATTATTTAAAACTACCAAGTACCCACCTTCATTTTCACATGCAGATTTTGCATTAATCCATTTTTCGCGAATGAAATATACTTTATAACAGCTATCAGTCTGTGGGTAATACTTGTAGCCTAAAAAAATTCCATGTATTTCATTTATAGTAACACTGCCATTATTAAAATTTGCGCGACAATGAACACAGTAGGATTGTGTATACTGTAACAGAATTATTGTAGAGAAATATGCCAATTACCATATTTCTGTTCACATAAAAGGCTCAATAAATAATTTCTAATTGAAGCTAGTAAAGACCGCTTAGATGACAGTCAAGCATACGGTCTATGAGATGGAAAGCGATCACAGAGACCTCACCGAGACTTGCAAACGTCCATGTTTCAGAGGCCTCACACTCGTGCTGCCCTATACAAATGCCCTTCTTCAAGCACGCCATATTGTAATCCGGAGTTCACAACTGGGAGTTCATTTCACAGTTTAAGCGAGCCCGGAATGCAGTTCTTTCATACCACACAGTGCGTACTGTTTCGGTCGTAAATTACGAGCATGAACTCCCAGCCGGTGGCGAGCGGTGCAACGATAGAAAGTGAGTATAGGCATTATGTCGAACAATAAAATTTTACAGGCGGTAAAACACACACAATGAGGCAAAGTCCCTCGTGAGGTTGAAAGGTTCAATGCCGCCTGAGAGCATGGGATTGTCGACGAGGCTCAGCACCCGACTTTGTACTAAGTCACCATTGAAGTTAATTACAAAGAAGCTTAATTGAAATACTAGTGCCAAATACCACATGATATAGTCAAGTTACTTTCACATTGTGTTTCTACTTCATCAGGTTATTAGAAGCAAACTAAAGTTTACCTTCGTAATCACAATTTGGAACACGCGGTGTCGTTGAGGTCACTTCAGTATATCCTGTCGTTGCACGAGGTGTTGTGGAGGTCACTACTACATATTCTGAGGTTGCAAGAAGTGTCGTAGAAGTTACTTCTATATATCCTGTCGTTCCACGCGGTGTCGTTGGGGTTGCTGCCGTAGTTACTACCGTTACTCGTGGTGTAGTAGGGGTCATTACTACATACCCTGTCGTTATATTCGGTGTAGTTAGAGGCACTTCTGTAAACATTGTTGTTACTCGTGGTGTCGTTGAGGTTACTTCTGTTGGAGCACGTGATGTCTTTGAGGTCTCCATTGTATATCCTGTCGTTGTACGTGATGTCGTTGGAGTCACCTCTACATATCCAGTAGTGGTACGTGGTGTCGAAAAGGTTACTTCTGCATATCCTGTCGTGGCACGAGGGGTTGTTGAGGTCACTTCTGCATATCCTGTCGTGGCACGAGGGGTTGTTGAGGTCACTTCTGCATATCCTGTCGTGGCACGAGGGGTTGTTGAGGTCACTTCTGCATATCCTGTCGTGGCACGAGGGGTTGTTGAGGTCACTTCTGCATATCCTGTCGTGGCACGAGGGGTCGTTGAGGTCACTACTGTATATTCTGTAGGTGCACGTGATATCGTAGAATTTACTTCTCCATATCCCATCGTGGTTTGGGATGTCGTTGAAGTAATTTCTGAGTATTTCGTCGTAGCATGCGGTGTCGTTAAAGTTACTTCTGAATGTCCTATCGTGGTATTAGGGGTTGTTAAGGTTACTACTGTTTGTTCTGTTGTTTTGTGTGTTGTTGTTGAGTTCACTTCTCCATATCCTGTAGTGGGACGTGGTGTTGTTGGAGTTAATTCTGCATATACTGTCGTTGCACGTGGTGTCGTTGATATCACTCCTGCATATCCTGTAGTGGGACGTGGTGTTGTTGAGCTCACTACTACATACCCTGTCGTCGTATTCGGTGTAGCTTGGGTCACATCTGTATATCCTGTCGTGTTACACGATGTTGCTGAGGTAATTTCCTTATATGTCGTAGCGCGCTGTGTTGTTGAGGTTAGCTCTGCATAATTTGTCGGTTTAATAGTAGCTGTCAATAATAAGATTATATTTATGAGTATAATAATCTGAAAGAATTGAAAAATACAGCTGCAATAAAATTTACAGCCGCAATTATATCATATTTCAATCAATCAATAAGCCTATTGCAGTCTACTGCTGGACATAGGCCTCTTCCGAATGTCATGATAATGACGTGGTACTTACAATACAAAAGAAACAAACCCTACTACCCCATCTTTCTTATCTTAATACTTATAGGTAATAATAAAATTAAACGAAAAAATAATTTCAACAATAATCGCCTATGTAAAGAAAAATTTTTAAAGCAATTAGCATACTATGTATGATTTTAGATTGACATGGTCATTTACACATACACATTAAATTCATCGGGATATTTACCATGTTTGTTTATTTCTTTGAATAACCGATATTTCGGCACTGTTGCAAGCGCAACACATGGTAAGTATTCCGATGAATTTAATAGTGAATTAGTATACTGACTGTTCAGAACAATCCATCGCCCCAAAGATGGTTGTATTTGAGATTTTCGAAACCTCGTCTGAAATCGAGGAAATCGCGGTCAGAGTGTTCCCTCTGTAAGGGAAAATAGTGGATTCGAAGCATCCACTTTTTCTTATCTAAATTTGAATAATTTCCTAATTAATCAGTTCTCTATATTTACTACCATTGCTTCATAAAATAGTTTACCTTGACTAACATCTGGAATTGGTGTTGTATGTTGTGTAGTCTCCGCGATAGTCGTAATCTCGACGTCTATCGGTTTCCCAGTCATCGTCCCATTTGTTGTCTTGTTCGTGTAACAAATATAAGGTAGCCGATGCCAGCACGGTTCAGCACGTATATTATTATGGTTCATACTCAAGCAATATCCATCTAGAGGATCTAACTGTTCTATCATATCTATTACAGCATCTGGCATGTCATCTAGTTGAATACCTGGTATGTTTGCAAAGGAAATATAACATATTAACGCGATTATAATATGGTAAATACAATAATTCGGCCATATTGCGCTAGCCATGGTCACAAGCTGCCTGAAGTAAGTAATTTTACTGTTTTCATGATCTATCATGGAACTATTTGTTTTCATAGCCGCTGCTTTCAGTTCAATAAGATCCTTTATAAGATTACCATATCGCTTAGGCTGGTAGTGAAATAGTTATACATAACCTAACATAAACTCACGCCTATATTCCCGAAGGGGTAGGCAGAGGTGCTAGCACCCACATTTCGCCAGTTTATGTTTAGGTAAGGTTAGTACCAAAAGGTTAGTGGCGAGCCTATTGCACATAACTTCGAAAAGCATCGAAAAGTCATTGGTGTGTGCCATGGAAAAACCTGGTATCAAACCTGAGACCTCGTCTCAACAGTCCATTATCCATACCACTAGGCTACCACGGTTATAACAGAATCGAATAAACAAAAACCATAATCTATTTCTACATTTTTTTAATACTCACCTTCCACAGATACATATCGCAGTTCAGGTCCTAATGTCGCCTTCATCCCAATGAAGTAAGAATTGCGATGACCGTTCACAGTAATATATGACTTCATATACTTCAGCAATTGTTCGTTAATTGGAGATGCCAAAATTGCACCTATGACACACAAAACAGTTATAAGAATAGTTATCATTTTCATAATAGAAAAAAAATCTTATTAGCTAATCACGTGTATGTTGAACATCTCCAAAGCACTATGAAGCACAAGTGACAACTGTGAAGGACTACCGTTTGGTTTTGTATTCCGTAACATACTTTCGGAATCCTAAATTAAACTAACAATGCATTGTGACTAAGGTTACAAAAATGGTTAGGTTACAAAATTATGGTGGAGAATACAAAGCTACACATTCGTTAACCTGTTGTAAACTGAATGAAGTAGAGTAAACCTCAATCCCATAAAAGTAAAAATAAATCTACGTCCAATATTACCTGCTCTGTTACAATTTTGTTTGGCTTGCTCCCACGTCACTATTATTTTATTTTGCCCTATCCATCGCTGCACGTCTGACTGGTAAACGTATTTACTTTGGATCACATCTGTAAAACAATATTTTTAACTCAACAATATCTCTCATTTGATAGGTAACACATGCTCACATAATTTTGAAATAACTTCCCATTTTATGTCCACTGCTAAGAATCACAAATAAATGAAATAGAAACACTGTAGGAGATTGAAGTACTTTGAGACATGAAAAAAGACTGTACCCGTAGTATTCCACAAAAAGATAGCACAGATAAATAAATACAACTTTTTGAGGTTCAACATCATGTTAACGCAGTGACTTTCCTATTAAAACTGTCGTATTTAGACGGTATATCTCTATTTATGAACATATTTTTATTAAGAATAGCTATTGATATGATAGCTATTTCATCAAAAGAAGATAATCCTACAACGGGTTTGAGAACTATCCGTTATTTAATTAAATTAAATTAATGAGCAATTGGCATCAAGAGACGTTTCCATAAGTTATAAAGTCATAATTCAGTGTGTCACGTATTTTAAATTGATAGTAATGCTTTAATATTATTTATAAAGTATAAATTCTCATTATAAGACTTGTGTATATCGCTAGTATAAAACAGTAGGTGAAACACGCGGGCAAATATTTTCTTTTGTGGTTTTTAACTTATCTAATAATAGCAGATTGACAAAGGAACGTGTATTCTCTTGTTACTATTAAGTAGAAAACTGCGTGAGCGCAATTTCTCTTTTGCTTCGCCCAAAGACAAACCCTTACCTGGTGCAATCATCCTAAATGCATCCTTAGTTTGCACTAAATGAGTGAAAAGTTAAATTTCTATGTTAAAAATATTGAGTCAGTATCGTAATTGCAGAGTTAAAACTGACATTTGCCCTTTAAGTGGCTTTTAAAACGAAATTGGCATTTGTGAAAAATATATTGATTTAAGCTTTGACTGTACCCAAAATAGTAATATATTCATAAAACTTACGGTAACTAATTCCGAACGTATGGTTGATGGAACATTCATATTGTCACTATTGCCACTATTATTAATGTTTTAACTGTAATTGCAAATATAGTTATAACAGACAGATTAAACACATATTCGTGACAAAATGCCATTGACCATATTAATTTCATTCAAACAAGTTTTAATCCTTTATAATATATGTTGGTAGATGACAGTAAGTGAAAACATATCTCCGGGCCTATAATACGATAATAAATTTATGACTCTTCACTTCAATATCCAGACCCATTGTAAACATTCGACAACACACACATTTATCTTACATAACGACGACAGACAGTTCTTTGGTATTTCACAAGGAACTGTATTCGGTCCCTGGTTTTAATAGACGGATAGATAATAAAAAGGTTACATAATATGAATATCTGTTTATAAAAATATTCGTTATTGTATTTGACACTTGAGAAAAAATATCTGATAACAAGCAACGCAACGGAGAGGCGGAGAGAAGGAAAAATTCTCTGTATTGCGTCGTAAAAAAACTTAGCACGGACAAGTTTTTATAATGTGTGGTTTTTATCACTGGAATATGTTTAGATGGGTTGCAGAAGTGAAGCTTCGACTAGCAAGTTCATATTTCATATTTCAAGAAAGTCAATGCTACAATCGCAAGTGTAGACACAAATAAATTGTGTACTTAGTAATGAATAAAAAATGTATGTAAGTAATGTATTGCAATTAGTATGATGTCTCTTCAAATAAATATGAATTTGAATTATGATTTTTTACTATGATTGCATATTTCAGTGACGTAAGTTATGTCGTGCCTCGCTATCATAGTTCTAATTACTACAAATAAATATTGATTCATAACAAGAACATGTAATTTACGGAACTGTGATAAAACTCATTGCGAGTAAATTTTTATACGAAATTACCTTTTCACAGTTATCAGATTTTTTGAATTAGCTGTGAGACTTGGGATTACATAATATATGTCTGGTTGGTGAAACCTTGATATTAACGCGATCATATGGTAAATACAATAATTTACCTTTTGATTTGCTTGAAGTTTCGGTCAGGTTGCACTAGACCTGGTTCTGGCTTCCACTTTTCACTAACCATATAATCCGGGTTTCACTAACCGTATATCATGCAAGTTTTTAATCTTGTTATCATATTGTTTAGTCATTAGACGGAATGCATGGCACTCCGCACAAACCCTTTGTGGTTTTTGGTGTGCTACATTTAATATTATTTGTATTTTGTATGATAAAAATTAAAAAAAAAAATATAAAAAAAGTTTAAAAGTGAGTAAATAATATTATGTCACCTACAAAGTTATTCTGTAGACGACTCAGATTGTCTTCAAAAATTGCATATTCTGCAAATATTAAAATTTTCTGATACTCTCCAAGATGTTAATTGGTAGTGCTTGTGCGGCTAAGCACGTAATTAATTTCCTTGCAATTTACACAGCGTAGCAAGGAATCGGGACAATTTTTTTATTCAAATTTATATACCTAGCTGCAACGTTTTCGGTTAGGAATTTATTTTCGACGTACCCATTTTTCACAAAGTGCCTGGACGCCCCCTATTACGTGGGACCGAAAATCATAGTTGGCGAAATGTGGGTGTTAAATACACCTCTGCTTACCTCTCCAGGGATTATGGGCGTGAGCATATGTATGTATTAAAAATAAAACTAAATCATAAATCGATAGACGATTTTACTATATACATTATTTACAACAGTGCTCCAACAACAAATTTCACGTTACGTTGTGGTTTTAGTAATAGTAAGCTGGAACTCCATATGCAGAGTAAACAGAGGGTACGACACCAGCTGGGTAGATGTTAGGTACAGCGTAGACTGAAGGACCGGCTAGCGTGCGGGCAGCGATAACACCAGGAGCAGCAGCGACTACAGGTGCAGTCGCGACCACAGGAGCAGATGCAACCACAGGGGCAGTAGCGACCACAGATGCAGCAACTACAGCAGGGTCCTTACGTACGACGGCGTTGAAGCCATTCACGTCATCAGCAGTATAGTCTACAGTGCGCCTGGTACCATCGGAGTCGAGCAGGGAATATTGACCAGCAACGTTTCAACCGACACGAGTCTCCACCTGGCTCTTGAAATCACCGGTGTTGGGATCGGCAACGTCATACGCGAAACTGTTGTAGTTAGTGTCTACTGGCACGACAGGCACCACCGAGCAGTGGGCCATAGCCACAAGGGCGGCGAGAACTACAAACTGCAAAGAAAACAAGAGTTATAAAGACTTCCTCAGTATTATCTAAGCCTGTGTCTTTGTTTATATGAACTTGGCGGTGGGTCAGTGCCATATTTTATTTATCATATTTACGGATTCTATATTTTAATTTTTATTCAGTTTTAATCATTTATTTATATATATATAGTAGATTATTATGGAGTAGGCATATCGTGCTAAGGAAGCTTTTTTAGTAAACCATTTCGCATAAATGAACTTTTTGTATAAAATTACACTCGTCAGTGAAATTATACTGTATGATATTTTAAATGATTATAAAGCTAATTTGTCTCTTTTTCTTTCGTTGAAAAGGAATACCCTTCTGGTAGTAGCTTTTTAAATGCCTATATACGATTAAGTAGAAAATTTCCATTACGAATGGTGTTTAAACAGTGGTCAGTTCCATTGGAAATTGATAAGAGAATATGGTTCTACATGAAATTAGATATAAATATTGAGTTATTTTATTATGTTCATAAAAAAAAGAAATGAAACAAAGATGGAAATAAAAATTTTAACTCCTACCTTGGCTGCCATTTCTGATCCTGAAGGAATTCACTGATCGAATGATACTCATTACTTACAAGAGCGAGTTTATATACGTTCGTCCTGAGGCAGTCGCGAGCGGTCACTTGACGGTCTTGAGATTTAGGCCGGACTATGACTTAATAAGGTTGTCATTCATAACTGATGAATTAGTGAATTGTACATACATGACGAAACAAATAGACCACGTTACGTTTTATCGTTATAATAGGAGTATCTGCAAAGATAGGTCTGAAAGAGAATTCCTAGCACCGAATATGTTATTGTTACAAATTTTGACAGATAATGATAATATATACAGGATGTCATGCTCCCGAAGCATACAAAGTTACGACTTGGTATTTTCTTTAAAAATTTTTGATACCGTTTATTTAGCATTAGGTATTCACTCTACATCATATCTGTAAATAATTTCATCAAAAGTGCCAAATTATATGTATTTTTATGCCAATATGTAGTGTACCCGGAAAACTGCCAGGTGCCTTCGGCTTCGATAGCGTTTCTCTAACACCCTGTATATGTTATACAGGGTGGAATTTTGTAATGCCACCTGAAAGGGAAGTACTCTTAATACTGTAGATAGAAAATTTTACTCAAAGGAAACATTCCTTTATTTTTGAAAAAAAACAAAACTGCATTCAACGATTTTTAAAAATTCGCTTGCAGCACCCGGTAATCGAACCGACTAAAATCTGTAAAAGTTGCACCCTGTACTTTTATTGCATAGATCTTTAGGGTCAATTATAAGGATGAAATCTCTCTAACAAACTTTATAAATTAGATGAAAGGAAAACATTGAAATCTTAAATTATCAGTTTCATGGGTCAAGTTAAAGCACTTTTACTTACTCAAAGATTCATCTATTTAATCTCAATAGAGAAATAATTTAAATATTAATATCACGGACGTATTTTATCCATTAAAATGACAAAATACTATTGGTGGCATTGAGAGAGATATCGAGACCGACAGGCACCAACTCGGTTTGTACTGAAAATAATAGTAGAAAAATTTCAAGAACACGGGTAGTTTCAAAAAGCGACGGCAATTTCTTCAGCAATACAACATTGATTTTGATCTAAATGTTTGTATCGAGCAATTAATTAGTTAGTTTGCCATTTTTTGTAAATAATTTAGGATTTTATTGTTTTCCTTTCATTTTATTTATAAAGTTTGTTAGAGAGATTTCATCTTTATAATTACCCCTAACGATTTATGCAATAAAAGTACAGGGTGCAACTTTTACAAATTTTAGTCGGTTCGATTACCGGGTGCAGCAAGCGAATTTTGAAAAATCGTTGAATGCAGTTTTGTTTCTTTTCAAAAATAAAGGAATGTTTCCTTTGAGTAAAATTTTCTATCTGCAGTATTAAAAGTACTTTCCCTTCAGGTGGCATTACAAAATTCCACCCTGTATATTATCATTACTACAATATTCAATGAGTATTGGTCTACGTGATGATAAATCGTCTACCATCGCTTAAATACGGTGTCAATGGTTTATTCCACCTACAGAGGGAATCAAATAGAAGGCAAAGATAAAACGCCGGTAAAAAAGGTAAAGCCTGTTAGAGTCCAATATTCTCACCGAATTGATTTCGTTCATAGATAATACTTCAGTTTAATTGATATTGAGTGAAAGATTCAAACTTATCCGAGATAAATGAAGAGTCTATTCAGTATATGCTGGGAGTAGTAATACAAATTTGAAAGAAAGATAAAATTAATTATTATATACTTTTTTATATAAACTCCATGGCCACATAAATAAAAAATAGACGTTTATTAAAATACTTCATTTAAGTTCCAATTTCAAAAATTAGTTGAGTTCTAAAATGTTTTAACTGTCAACCCTATCTTGTCTACATATCAGTACATAGATGTAATTAATATGAGTATGAGTACAAGTATCATGTACTAATAAATCTATCGAATATGGATTGGAATATAATAAAACCAGTTTTAACGTGTGTACCAAAAATGCGGATCATAAACCGATTTATCATTACCGCCCAAAATTTCAACAAAAAAATTTACTCGCAATAAGTTTTATGTCAGTTCCGTAAGTTACATGTTCTTGTTATGAATCAATATTTATTTGTAGTAATTAAAACTATAACAGTGAGGCACTCCGTAACTAACGTCACTGAATACAATCATGATAAAAAATACAAAAATTATTTTTTGTACTAGGTACTAAGTACCACACACACACAAACACACAGACACAATCGACTACCTATGCGTTATTCCCGATTACAATTACATTCCTATACAAATTTCAACTCGTATCCATAGACCAAGGACTAGTAACTACATAATCTCTCAACGATTCCGGCGTTTGATTTTGATTGAATTACAAGAACTCAAACAATATGAACAAATAAATAAGTCAGAACATCCGTTTACGGACAAAAGTCAATCCTAAAGTTGGAACATTTTGGATCGTTCTTCATTTAATTTGAAATTTTAAGAACGTTGTTATTTCTTTCGTAGAGGTATTTGACAAAATCTCGATGTATATAATTTTGTAATAATCGGCATATAAACCGAGTCCTCTAACAATAAGTCGAAAATTAAAAATTGTGAAGCTATGTGAACTACAAACGTAATTTGATGTGTCAGATCTCGAATCTGTCTCCAAAGGGCTAGTTTTATCTTAATCAAATCTGTACTAGTTCTCATCTAAGGGTATTCTTAAGCCATTTTATGAACTTAATTAGTGTTTCTTCATTACCTGCTGATAATATTATTGAGATAACTTTGTACTTAATTGGACCGTTAGTTTCACTTCTTCCGTCTGGTGATACTTCCCGAGTATTCATTTCACTAGCTTCCGTGTCATATTTTTATCCTTGAGTTCTATTGTAGGTTGTACGCCTACAAGTATGCGAACTGTGGCTATTTTGTTACTTGCAGTAAGTATACTCGTATTTGTTTCAAATTCATTGCTATCATTGCTATTTATTTGCTATTTAAAAAATGAGTCAAGTACGAGTCGGGTGTGCTTTGAGGGTTCCAAATTGACTGAGGAATGAACTTTTATTACATAAATGGCAATATCTTTTGTTTGATTCAGTTTCCACTATCTTCTGTTTTAGCCTTGAAGATGGTGGAAGCCGAATACATTATTAATTCTGTATTCAATTTATAAATATAAATGTTTGGTTACCTAATCTAATATAAGAAGTTATCTCTGATCTAATTGTTCATAATAGTTATTACAAAACAGTATTGTTGACAACCAATTTATCTAAATTTGATCGTAATTGCAAAAAATTGGAAAGGTCACTTGTTACTGACATTTAATAGCCTCAAACTAAATATAACTAATGAATACACTTAGTACTACAGCCTTATTTGCATACAATAGGAGGTGCCATGTATATACATCCGTATATCAACCGAAATGGTAAACGAATATAGAAGAATAATTTCCACTTTCACTGGCTATACTTTTTCCTACATCAGTAGGGGTCAATGTTGATGGGTATTGAGAACCAACATCTTTGAGATCTAGAGCATCAATCCTCATAGCAAGGTTGGGAGGCCCTAACCTTTCTTTTCTTTTTTTCCATGCGGGTATGCCCACTGGAATATTTCGGTCTAAATCAGCGAGAGTGGTCTTGTTGATTTCGAACCGACCAAAACCGCACAGCCGACTCGGACCATCAGTTGCCGAGGTTCCATCCGACCCTGAGAGTAAAGCCAATGGCAGAGCCACTATTTAGCAGGTGGAGGTATTATATATAACCCAGTAGGTTGCAGGTAAATACGGTATTGTGGAACTGAATTAATATATCAATTGATAATTTTCTTTTTAAATACTTCACACAGCCTACTTATGGAAAGTGGTTACCGTGGTTTTTGAACGTTAGCAACGCCAGGCGCGTCACAATCGTACTGCCGACCCTGTAGAAAGCTCAGCTGTCACTGTCCCTTGAAAAACAACACCTGAGTTAATTCCACAGTTTGAATGAAGTTCCTTTCATACCGTGCAGATACCACCGTTTCCGGTTCGTTATTTATGGCGAGCGTTGCGGTGATAGGAAGTAGGCATGGACATGTCGTTTGATTTTTCTGGACACAACCCGTTGTACATTCATCTGTATTTAACTACATATATTTGGAGTCTATTTTTTTGTTATAGCAATAATTTCTTTTCCCACAAGTGCGAGTTTGATATTCAACAGTGGCAGGCGGTTATATATATATAATACCGGCGTTTCTGTGAATTTAGAAGCTGCCTTCACACGAAACAAACATAGGTATTTATTATTTGTGATAAATCTTTGATAGTTTAAATAATAGGGACATGTCTGTTCCAGTATAGATGAACCTGCACAAAACAAGAAATGTACCTATACTTGATAAAATACTCCCCTATATATTTGAGATTTTTTAAGACTACGAAAAGGATCTACAGCTAAAATAAAAAACACATACAATAATTTTAGCAACATTTTTTTATTAATTTAAGAATTCCACAATGGAACAAATTTTTCATCAATATAATATCTAGACCTATTATCAGATTGTAGGTATTGTGTTGTGACGTGGGATCTGTTTATTTGCTTTATAACCATTTTACGCAAATTTATAATTAGTGCACATATGGACAATTATAATACTTGTATTAAATTCTATGGGCTGCTTCGCGTTCCCGGTTCACCGAGGGAAATAGCATTTTGTTTACATTTAATTTCAGCATATCAAGTTTTCTTGTATTCTGTTTACTTTAATGGCCATTTCCTTTGGTGGACATTTTACATTCATTGATTATTATTTGTTTACTATCAGTTACCATGTGCTGATCTTTATTGAAGTCCTTGACTGCTCCAACAAAGCCGCCTACATTTATTTTTTACTGTTGATACCCATTCTCTACGATTGCTATGACTAAATCCTTTTCTGTATATCTTGCCATTTTAAGTTGATCACTTTTCTAATTTTAAATCATAGTAGGCTTTGCTATTATTGTGTGTATTTTAGTAAGTAAATAAGTGATACCTTACAATAACTTTAAGATTTTTTCTTCGTAAATATTATAACACTCGTCGAGATATTTACCATGTTTTTAGTTCTTTGGAGTACCCTATATTTCAGTGACATACTTACGAAAATGACCATTGTATATTTCTATATTTTTACTTTGCAGAGAACAAACTAGATGCTAGAGAGTGCTAAACGGTCTTCTGGCTCTAAAAATATCGAATTGCATTGAAGGATAGGACAGTCTGCCCTCCTTGTACCTGCCATCTTAATTTCAGGAGGCTGAGGTCTATATCTCGAAAATTTACCCAGAAACAGTTCCAGTAATAGGATAATGTGTTCATATTTAGTTAGCTCTATTCAGTAGCCTTGTCATTGTGTTCTAGTAAGATTTAAGTCATGGAGGATACCACCTAAATATGATGTAAAAAAGTTACAATTTCAATGTAGGCTTCATGTTGTAAAATTTTCTCATAGGTTTAAGAAATTTCAATCCAATGATAAACTTTTATGTCTGATAGGTATCTTCGTTATCAGCACATGTAACTGAAAGTAAAATATTTACACGCGGAATTTGCAAGCTGAAGAATCAAATCAACCGTAGAAAATAATATTATATGGTATATAAATATATAAATGAATAAAAATATTTAGTTTCGATATTCACCGTTAGTACCTAATAAGTTATTTCTGTTGTTAGGTATATCATATACATTGTTATTTTTAATACTGGGTAATTTCTCCATAGTGTTATGAGGATTTGATTGACATTTAAGTGTCAAAATTTGATGTGAATGATTATTATTAATCGTTTTATTGGTTAATTATTCCAAATAAAATGAATTCCTCATAACATTATAGGTTCCTGAATCATAGTATCTAAATTAAAAATACTCAATGATAGAATTATTGATGTTGTAGACAGTACAATTACATAGTATCATGAATAATATAATTGCAAGGAAGTACGGAAATGTGTGGAGTGTTCTTCAGCTAACAAATTCATATTACCCGAAGCAAACATAACAGTTAACTACTACGTTTACCACATAAATAACAAAATACGCCAAAATTTTTACCACACTAAAAAATTCGCTAGAGCTTGGTAAGTAATTACCGTCCACATTAACGCACAAATTAATTTACTAATACCGGAAAGAGTCGCGTGTCCTTCATTATTGTATTAATTAATTCGTATATAGCCTTTCAAATGGCCTTTTTGAAAAACACGCGACTCCAAAACAAACAAGCATCGCATGTGGTCTAACCATTTGCCAAACTTTACCCGATGTTTTAAAACTTCTGCTCCTAGTAGGGGATCGCAAATTATTACCTCACGCATGAGGGAGGTACTCAAAAATGGCTTATCTTGGAATCCCCTACCAAGAGAACGTTTATCATTATACCAATAGATTTATTTATACAGTATGTATACTATGTACATTCAACCCGCATTTTCTTCACTACACCAATCACTACATTACCCTATAATATAGTACAAAAAATGAAGTCAACTAATAAATTTCTAATGTAAAAATCACAAATAGTGCTAATCTTACTATTAAAGAATTATATATTCTTCCATATATATAAAAAAGTCGCTTAAAAAAATCACAGACAATCACTTTTCCTTTACAGACATAGACCACCGAACCGACGACCATTTTTTTTTTCATTAAGCATTACATCACTACGTACAAAATCCTACTTAGTTTTACAACCGTCCTGGTTTACAATCGATAAGTCACCGTATTCTATCGTTCTATTTTGACCACTCACTCAGATGTCGGCCTCATTGTATACTCTCGCTTTCAACTGACAAAAATGCAACTGAAGTACATAAATTGTGTTAAATGAGTCAAAATCACGCATCACCCATAGTCCAACCATCAACTGCGGGCTGCTGTACACTCTGCATCATTATCATTTGACTTTGTACTTCCCACAAATAACCTACACTAAATTATTTTACTGATGCCCAAAAAATACAATTTTGGCAACATTTACATAAAAAACGGATACCATTTATATTTTTTTTTCCATAATTATTTTGTACTGGCAGTAACTTTAAGACTTCAGAAATTTGTACTTTAGTTTGTTTGCAGACAAGAGTGCTCGTTGCTTTTATATATTATTAAATTTATTTGCGTATTAATAAGAGTTATATCTTGTACACTTACACAAAGAAGACACCAAGAACATATTTTAAGTGATATCGAGACTTACCTCAACCGAACTTAACAAGATGAAAGTTAAACATGGTGAGTAAATTTTTAATGAAATATAATGTTTTATATACAGTCATGAATGACTATACTCCATTAATTTCAAAACACCAAAATTATTGTTGAACGATGATAATATATTAGAGTTCGTAGTTATCATGAAAAGTGAAGTAGATGGAATATAATTACGCAACAATAAGACGCGTTCCTCCTTACATACCATCGTGTCAGATCAGGATCTACCACCACTCCGGGTCAGTCCAAATATTTGTGAATTTTATCTAGTGAGGGAGTGAGCATAAATTTACTTCTTACATAACATTAAATGCGATATAACATTTTTTTTCTTTATCAAATTCGTAGAGATCTCGAGGCAATCTCGCGATCGACTCAATATTAGTGCACCCTTAAAATATAAAAACATCCAATGATTACTTAAATATTACCTGTTCAGTTAAGTGCAACTATTTTATGAATATTAGGGACTTAATGTCAATTCCTTAAATAATGTACTTAAATTTATTACAATAAACATTAAATACGATGGACGGGTGTAACTTGTCGAAGAAAAATTAAAAGGGAACTAAAAATGAAATAAAAGGAAAATAAAATAAAAAACAAAAAAAAAAGATTTTGTTACATTTTTTTAATTCGCAGAAACCTAACAAACAATAATTTCTCCATTTTCTCTTTTATCTCCTTAAAACATAGTAACATCTATGAAACACAAAAAAGTAACTGGGAAAAATTAAGAATAATAAAAATTACGAATAAAAATTTATACTCCGAGGAGTGCAGGAAGGTACAATTAGATTACGCTGATGTGAATAATGGCCGATCCCCCTCTATGTGTTGTGCCTACAAGTGTGGTACACCAATGAGATTATTACAACTAACCTAATTAACACTTAACACTAACTTAGGCCGCCAACCCAGAGCCGCTAAACACAGACGTCGATGTATAATCCTCTTTTGAGCATAACACACTGAGTTGAAAGCACTGACTACCTTGCAGAGATTCAAATAAACGTGCTCACTATGTCACTTTTAAAACTGAATTTGTTACTTCTTATTTACCCTAAACTATTTTCGATAAAATTCAAAAATGTAATTACCAGTACTTATCAACAAGAAGTACTTAGAAACATTTGTTACGTATTTATATTTATTAAACGTCACAATATATCTGCATGACAATTATAAAATTTGAAAAATGACTAAAGTTGAATCCTGAGGTAGCATATTTGTACTTTAAATTTATAATTTTTTTTTTCTTTTTCGCATTACTCTTAAACACTAAAGATTTTATATTTTTTCATTCATATAAAAAATCTACTTAAAAGCTTACTTATAAACTAAGTTACAATCCTCGAGGTAGATAAACGTACATTATACTAAGAAGACTATGTAGGAAATTACATTCAAAATACCAGAATGTTAGTTGGCAAATAGCCCTTTTTCAGTATAGGTCCCTCTCGAGACGAAAAAGTCTGAATGTAAAATCGAAACATAGCCCATGTGACGGCAGAGGGTCACCATACCCGTAACAATCTTTGGCTTTACCATCACGACATCTCGCGATTTATATACACAAAAGAGAAAAAAAATTAAGACTAAAACTTAACATAACCTTAAGAACAAAACTCAAATCGGAACCAAAAAATGTACTTAACTTAAATGCATATTGACCCCGCAATGGAGCCTCTGTGAGCAAAAAAAAAATATTACACCCAAATATTTTGACTTCAAAAATATAACCGCTCATCAGAAGCTATTTGTATGGCGCATTGTAGGATCCATTCTCATTACTCATATCGTGTAAATCTCACAAATATTTCCGATTTACAGAAACAGTTTGATAAGATTTTCACGACAAACCTTTGTCAAACTATTCCATCTAACCAGAATTACAGCCACAAATATTGGGGAGATCGGCCAAGTCCAATGAAGGGGGATTGCAATACACCGACTAAATGTGAATATTTCCTATCACATCAAATATAACTTTACACCTATTAGGGACCACTAGTAACTTGCCCACTAATTAGCTTTAACAATGCGACAACTTAATTTATACGTGTTATCCAATATCCCACATATATTGAATTTTGTACAATCATCAATCATTTGTACTTCAATTCAAAATGATGTATAATTAGAATGAACATAATTGAATAACAAAAATGTTACAGAATCAAAATTAACATTATTATTATTTATTGTAATCTTTGTACCTTAATAAATTTAGACAGACGCAAATCTAATTATTGATTTCAAAAAAAACGAGCCCCTAATGCCCACTGCTATATTAGCAACCGTCCATGGATACACTCAAATCCTTCCTTCTACTTAAACAAAAAGCTTAAAAACGTGATGCATTAATGCAATTCTTTATTACGTATCACAAAAACATTAAATGTCAAAAGAAATCACAACTATGAATTTTGAATTCATAAGAGAAAAACGAAAAGACAAAAATAGAACAATATTTTTCTCATCAATAATAATAAAACATAATGTTAACAATTTGCAATTGAAACAGCAAAAACATTTTCTTAACAATAATACACTTACCAAAAGAATGCCGATAGTGAAAGATAATATTTCGTACACAATAGTTACAATAGATTCGGACAACGTAAAGTGTAAGAATGTGGTTCCCCAAAGCTTCCTATAGACCGTTCATATTCGGGTATTATTGAAAGAGCTGCGTTTAATTGTGTATAACGCAATAGTCATTTCTTTGATAATTGTCTTAGGACAAACAAACTATTACCCAGATACAGTAAATCAGCGCGATTCAGATATAATCTAAACTAATTCATTTAAAATACCACCGTTCCAACTCCACGAGAGGTCACAGACAAATGGATAAATGTGCGACAATTTAAAACTATTTTTTGCAGGTCACTCTTTCAAACAGATAAGCATACTATCTCAGAGGAGTAATCTTTCATCCATGATGAGTTTCTGAAAAATACTATTTCATTCAGTTTGTCATTCATAGCAAATAAATTCTCGTCATATTTTTTTATGTTTCAAATTGAATTCGTTTATTAAAAAACAACGCCTGTGAACTCTTACCACTTTTAACTAACCTTCCATGGCCCATCATTCTAATGATTCATAATGAAATCAATACAGATTTACATTTAACTTGTTTAATTCTGGGAAATTCCCTAGCAGTTCAGTATAGAGATTTTTCATAAAAATATCAATTTATGTATAGAATCTAAAATAGCCTGTTTATTCGAATCTAAAAATATTCAGATAGTTTACTGTAAATTAGCTTCTATTCGGTCTATTGTTACTACTAGTAGATTTAATTCTATTCATATATTATAATCAAAACAGGTTCGTTATGTTTACGTATACTGAAGGATATACCTTTTTATTTATAGATACAAAATTGTTCAAATAGTCAACATATTTGAAAATTCAGATGTGAGTAGTATTTTGTCAATTGGTGATAAATACTACGAAACCCTTTGTTGATAGTAACATTTGAATAGAACTCAACAATTCTGCATTTCTAATAACCATTCAAGAGAACTAAAACGCTGTCTTACAAATGGTAAATAATAACTGTAACAAAATATTTCAAAGTCACTAAGCCTTAGTAAATTATTTCCACCATAAATATAATGTAATAAGACGTGTATCCTAAAATATAAATATAATAATAAATATGAATGCAACTTATTCCTAAATATCAGGAATATAACACACAGTCGCTACATTCACACTTAACAAAAAATAATATAATAAATAATATGATATGAACTTAAAATTGAGGATATTTGGCACTGTACCATCTGCTTTATGAAACTAAAAACCATTTATTGCAGTTGAATGTATACATAGGAAATATTATACTTGAGCATTGCCGGTGCCAACTCAACAAAATATAATACAATGACACCGACAATGGCCCCTACATTTATTTATATAATTATTTTCCTTAAAAAATCTCAACTGGTTGCACTTGAAATGACTAGGAATATAAAAGTAGTAAGTGGCCTTTATATAAATGCACAACGACGAAAAAAAATCTTTATATAACGGAATGTTAAAATCGACACCATCCCACTGAAACATATAATTATTTGGTCTCAATAGTAACATCCGTCCAGGCGAGCCTGTTACGAACGACAGTGATGGATTTGTTAACACATTCATGCCTCAAACCTTACATGCATTTTTTTAATAACACGATTTTTTACCTAACTACTTATGTGTCTAGGGCAAAATTGTACTTTGTACAAAACTAAAACCGTTCTTTATTCACTGTACAGTAAAAAAACTGCTGAAATTTTACTTTTCGTATATTCTCGCACTTTCCCATTGTATCCTTATCGACAGTGTGGCAATTGTGATAAACTATAGAAATAAACAGCCTGTTTCTATTGTATCACAGATATGTTGAATGCGTAACTAAAACCATAATATATATATAATAATCTATTGTCAGTGTGTAATAAAATGCAATAATGTGTAAAAAAATAATAAAAAAAAACATTTGTACAACAGAGGTAGTTTTGCCACATTTTGCCAAAATACATGTGTTTCAACCTAGGCCAAGGCGATTTACAATATTCTCCTATTATTTACATACACTTAGCCTATGACCATCAGTCTCAACATCATTTCTAAGATTCTCTAGCTCAGGTATTATAATATAAGCTATGTCATAACTCGACCGAGAGCACAAAATAAATCGTCTATAAAGGTAACTTCATCTCACAGTCAACTGGATATATTACTAGAGTTTGCAAAAAAAAAACATTAAGGTACTTTAAACGCATTGAGGGTGCAATAATAGGTACAATATTTTTAAAACATGGTACCAGACCGAGACAAGTACTGAGCAACCATTCATAGTCACACATGATTATTAAATTAAGTAACAATTATCGCACAATTTCAAAACTTTAAAAATCTTAAGATCAAATTCTGAGGTAGATACTGATTACATAATATGTATCAACGAGGTATATTATTGTACGTGTTATACACAAGGAGTCGGCCCACGCGACCATAGTACATATTAATTAGTCCTTCTCATTGATCCAATCGATAGCCATCTTCATGATTCATTCAGAGGTAGTTGTGACGGTCGCAGGGCCGGCCCAAAGAGCAGAGGTAGTTTGGTTGAAAAAATCGAGAACTAAAGTGTGTGGAGTGGGTTCTTACTGCGCGTGGTTATGAAGGGTGCCTTGGGGGAGTTGTGGCGTGACCTGGTGGCGATGCTCGCGGGCGATGTGGCGACGGACTGTGTTGTTGCGAGTGAACGTGCGCGAGCAGTGCGGGCACGGCACGCGGATTCCTTGGTGCCGCTGTCGGATGTGCGCGCGCAAATTCGTCTCGTATCCGTACAGTCTCTCGCAATATGGACATTTTAGTTTTTTACCTGCAAATTTGATTTTATTAGAATACCTGACTAACAAAATATTATAAAGTTACCGACATATGTCTTAACCCCAAATCGCATCACACAATGTCCTCTTTTAGGGCTAGGGCAGCAAGCGTTTTTTGAGCGTGTTTTGTTGATAGCACGGAGTACTACAGTGGCGAAGGATCTTAAATCCACCAATCACAGATTATATCTAATCATTCCTCGTGACTTTGGGTCAAGATATGCTAGTAACTTTATAAAGATCGGTACTTTGTAAGAAATATAAAGAGTTATAAAGGCTATAAGCTAAATCTTTATAGGGCTAAGATCACTCACCATCAGCAGTGGCGATACCCCCAGACTTGCTAGTAATGAGCTTGGCGGGCCAGATGTCAGGGCTAGGTTTCGCTGGCACAGGCGACGTCTCCATAGGCTTGTCGTGGTAGTTAGCGTTCGGCAGTGACGTTGCTGGTGGCGGCGAATTATTATACCCCGATGGTTGGTAGTCATTCTCACTTTTTATCCGCAAATCTGGAAAAACATGAATCACTGTGTTCAATTTATTATATGGGAATTAATGATTGCGTAGACATTACAAATACAATAATGGAACATTTGATTATTTTTGATCAAATATAAACAACCTGAAGACTGCATGATGGATATGATAGTTTTGAAAAAGGATTTAGAAGCAGTTTTGTGATATATTTCCATTTCATATTATTACTATAACATTAGGTAATAAAAATACAAATAATAGGACATAGTATATTGCTTACCAACACTTCAAAAGATTCGTCGGTTTATAATATTTAATTCTATAAATTTACTTATAGAAATAAAATTAGAATTCGTTAAATTTTTCTTCAGTAAACAATTATAGTTATCAAAATTTCCCTTGGATCAAATTTATTATGAAGTTTATGAGGGAAAACTACTTCATAATTTATTTATTTATTTATTTATTTATTTGATGCACAAAACACATTACAATCTTTACAAAAATAAACTTAAAACTAAGAGTTTTGAACTGGATTCTAACGTAAGACTATGTGCACACTGCAAAATTAATGTAACAATAAAGAAAAAGCTCATGACTATTAAAGGTAACAGTAAAAAAAAAAAAATAATAAGAAGTTTCTCGACACCAGCTTAACGATGAGGGTAGGTCAAGTCATTTAGGTATAGCAACCCGGGCCACAAGGGTCAGCACTTAACCTACGATGGAGGATGCCTTTAATGACACTGATGAATTTATTAATATTGTGACAGAATATGTCCACAAGTAAGTGATTGCTCCTTGCCATCTCGTTATATTGACGAGCCATCCTGGTCAAAGGGTTGTAATACGAGATGTTATTTTTATAAATTTGTAGGGAAAATAGATTGACATCATTAGATCTACGGGCACTAAATTTAATGTTAAGGCTTATGTGAGCTAGTAGTTCGGGAGAGTCTATAATGGAGTGGGTGATTTTGTAAAGGTAAACTAAGTCGAAGATTATGCGTCTGGATTCTAATGGTTGAACTTTAAATTTCAGGAGTCTATCGCAATAATTTAAGTTAGACCGGCCAGGTTTTATACGATAACATAAAATTCTGAGAAATTTCCTCTGAATTCGTTCAACATCGTCAATGTGCACCTTATAATTCGGCGACCATATAGGACTACCGTATTCTAATATACTTCTTACGAGGCTGAAGTATAAATACAAGGTGCTACGAATATTTTTAAAACCTTTTGTGGATCTAAGAATAAAACCCAGCAGATGGTTTGCTTTGGACGTGATGTGACTATAGTGGGCACGGAATGAAAGCTTGTCATCGAACAGGATACCTAGGTCTTTTGCAACATCTGATCTGTTAACTAATTGACCATCTATGTCGTAGTTCCATACAATTTTCTTTCGTTTATTAGTAAACGATATGACAAAACACTTGTCTATATTTAAATACATGTAGTTAGTCTTGCACCATTGTGATACGGCATTGATATCACGCTGTAATGTTAAGCAGTCATCTAAATTAGTAATAGAAGTAAATATTTTTAAGTCATCTGCATATAAGAGACAATTGCAAGACAGTTGTTGAATAAGGTCATTAATAAAAACTACGAAGAATAATGGCCCTAAGTGGGAACCCTGAGGTACTCCTGATGTAACTGCGATAGGTGCAGAGATGAAGCCCTTTAATGCAACCAAACGAGTTCTAGAGTCTAGGTATGAGCAGATCCATCTATATAAACTGCCGTGGATACCATGTGACGCTAGCTTATGACAGAGCAGATGGTGATTTACCTTGTCAAAAGCCTTAGAGAAGTCAGTGTAAACAGAGTCAACTTGGCCACCTGTGGCAAACACTTGACAGAGATAGTTTTTGTATTCCAGAAGGTTAGTGACCGTAGACCTGTTTCTAACAAAACCATGTTGCTTGTCTGAAAGAACAGGCTTAAAATGACTGTACAGATGAGTATACATCACTGACTCAAATAATTTAGCAGCGCAAGATAAAATACTTATCGGTCTATAGTTTTTACAATTTGACTTATCATATAATAAATCATAAGTTTCCTATAGTCTGATATAGATTAAGTACCTACTGATCAACTAAACTATCCTAAACGAAAGCATAACGAGTTCTTTGCTATGAAATAGAATAAAAGGAAGAAAAATAGAAAGGGATGGTGACTTAGAACTTTAAGCAATCCTAAACTTAACTTTCAATCCTAAATAGAGATGAGATTGATAAGAGATAAGTATGTGAAACTTATAACAAACAAAGTTGACGTTTAAATTATCATTCAACTAATTTGAATATCGAATAATTGCCTTAATTGGTAAGTTAATATCTACTACTAATACTTAGCTTAGAGTATTAATACGATTTAGATTTAATTTTTCGTGTTAAATTCGTGCAGTTACTGGATACAAATCAAAATGTTCAAGAAACAATACACAAACCCTTGAATTAGAAAACTAACTACTGAGGTGATATTAGGGTTGTATGGATATTAGATTTAACGAACAAAATATTATTAACTAAGATTACATTATCACTAGTTTCTAACTGTTCCAACGTCGTACATACTATCCCTTTAATGGTGCATACATACACAATAAATATTATTATTTTACAAATCTACCATACTACCTTACTTAGGCCTTAAAAATCTTTACGGGTGGATGTTGGAGTATCCGTGGTTGTATGAGTTCTCGGTATATAAAAGGTGCAGCGGGAACGGGATAAGAATTACATATGGACGGGAAAAATATGGCGGTACGAATTTCATCAGGTCTGCTAGTAATAAATGATTACATAGTCTATGATAGAAGCGTTAAGATTATCTAAGCCTTTATTCTACGATATCAATCAAAAGCATTCCTGAATGATCTGATCGCTTCTCACCTTCAGCTCCTTGGTCATTAGAAAGACGTTCGATCATTTCATCATTAGCAGACGCGCTGCGTTCGTATCCGTTATTCTTGATTGGGTTGCCGAGGGTAGATGTACAGTCCGGTGGATTCTCTTCATACCGTCCTCCGGCGCCGGGTGAGGAGCGAGTATCAGGCTCATCAGCTACACTACCGCAGTGGGATGATGATGAACTTTGCCTAGAATTAATAATAGTGACTCGTTAATAGGTAAGAAGATAAACGAAACGTGGGATGCTCCCTAGTCCTATTCAGATGGACTGACGACCTGAAGAAAGGTATCTGGGAAAGACTGGATTACGAAGGTGAAAGATCGGAAGCAATGTTGCACACATTTGCCTATTATCTAACAGTGGGCTGCAATATGCTAAGTGATTGATTGACTCGGGATTCGAACCGACTAAAACTGCACGGCCGTCATCTCGGGCCATCAGTTGCCGAGAGTGAGGTAGCTTCAGGCATATCCCTGAAACTACCTCACTCCGGTTGTCTTAAGGCTAACTAAGGCCTCTTCGAAAGGTAGCTTGGTCGAAGATGCAACAATAAAATAAATAAATAAACAATTTATAAAAGCAGTAGGTACTATTGTGAACAAAGGATTAAATAGAAAAAATAATAATTTGAATTTACGGTACTACCAAAACAGACTTTTTACTACACTATAGATATTTGCTTAAAATCTGTAGTATTTTTTCATGTAACTTGATTTTACTATGATATTAATTTCAAGGTTCTGGTAACTCTTTAATGAGCAAGCATTTGCATTTTATTTTGAGCACTTTAATAAATACTTTATTTCGCCTTATGTATTCAAATTATAGGTGGGTATATACTTAAAATAATTACCAAATGTATTAGGAGCATTTAAACAACTGTATATTTAAAACTAAAACCGTTAAAACACAACCTTTGTTGTATTCAATGCAAATATGAAATCCTAAATCCATATTTATATAACTACACAGAGTTTGGAGTATCTTGACTAGGCAAGTATCAACAAATTACAAAAATCTGTGCTGAAATAATACTTGTTAATTAGTGTTGTGTTTCTGCTGAGCTAAACAACTGTTATAGTTTTCGGTAGATTATCAGTAAGGTCGGTATCATAATACCTATTTTAATAAACCTATTATATAACAAATCGTGCCCGATAACCAACAAATGCATTTCTTTTTTTCTAATGCAGGTACTATCACTTGCATATATCTAAGGGAATTGGTGGAGAGAGGTACCTAAGTTTTATTTCTAATTCGCAATCTGTAAACCACATGTGGTAGTACATAGAGTAGGTAATATAGCTTATAAGACCTTTATAACTAACCCATGATCCACAGAATAGATATTATGAACTATTATGATTATGTTGTATTTTCATCATACCAGCTATATTTTTCTTGCTACTTTATAATTTCAGACTCCGTTCAAGGCTTACGGGTAACAACAGGAGCAATAACGCAGTTTAGGCAACTCTTAGTAGGAACATAAGTTCCTGAGCATATGTACGTATGGTCACGCCCGTAATCTCCGAAGTGGTAAAACACCCACATTTCCCCAACTATGATTTTCGGTCCCACGTAGTAGGAATATATCGTACCTGTAATTCCTAGCATGTGGACTTGGAGACGGAGACGGTTTGGGTGGTGCTGGTCTGCGATGCGAGGCAGCGTGAATTGGCAAGTGAGCTGGTGGAGCATACCGCCCCATACCTCCGCTGCCATGGATCGGCATTCCATATTGTGGCATGATTGGGGTGAAAGATGCTGTGTGTGGCTGAGGTGGCACTGACTCCTGAACCTCGCAGTTTCCTGAGCCTGAGACCGGACTAGTCTTCACACGGGTCTGGTGACGTTCTCCGGAGTTCTGCTGAGTTTGCTGTTTTACCCATGCATCTTGTGACATCTCCATTGAGAGGCCTTTGACCTGTAATTACACAAATTAGAACTATTTAAAATGAATCAGATCATTTTATTGTAGAAACACCTGAACACATTATGAAAGTTGACAAACACAGTAATTAACAGGTGTGCGCTGCCCTGTTAATGACAATTTTATTTTTATTCGTTTGACTATAGCTTTCTTTTGTCTAAAAGATATTCAAGATTCACAACCTCGATCAATACTGTCCAGTATACTAATTCTTAAGGCTTATCTATATTTATGTTTCTGGTTAGGCTTGTAATTGTCTGACGATTTAATCAGATTGCATAGATTGTATCTGAAGCTTAGGTATTTTTAGCGTATTTGTGATAACTACATACTTTCCTTTCGGTCGCTTTTGCAGTTCTCTTTCGTTTCATATTCTACAATACCATAGAATACCTTCTTCAACACTCATAATTTAGTTATCTTCTAGTTTATATTGCTCATGTAAATAAATATAATCCGAAATGCTTTCAACTGCGTTTACCTGTCTATCAAAATTATATAAGCAATGTGAAACTTCGATGCAAACAAACCTGCAAATTTTCTCCACTCTTGAGAAAGCTGGACAGGGCATCCTGGCTGACGTGGACTTCTCCCTTGTACATGAATTCGAGGAGCGCCTGCATGTTGTCAGCCGTTGTGGCTTCCAGAATGACGTAGCAAGCACCGGCATGACTTGGGGGTGCTGAGTCAAATAGTTCTTGAAAATGTTTACTGCATGCTGCCAATATCACCTTGTGAGCTTTGAAGTGGCGACCTGAAATAATGAAAGAAAAAATGTGAAAACACTGGAAGCAAATAGGTTTTAATAGAAATACAACTCAATCAAAACTGACGAAAACATGAGTAGTGTCAAAAGATGTAAGATAAGCCTTTGGTTTTCCCACCGACAACACAAAACCTCTGTAGTGAGCTCTGGCTACCCTACTCACCACCGAAAACATAACACAAGGTTATAAGTTACAAGGCGATATTCTGTAGGGTGGAGATATTTCCCCAGTCGTCCCTAGTCGTGTCCTACCTCCCCTGTTGACACTTGAGCAATACAATACGTCATATCAATAGTATTCATTTTATTAATCAAAGAAGTTGAAGAGATAAAAATCTTCCATGATATGGTTGCTCTTGTTTCAAACTTTCCTAGACCACTCTCAACTCTCACGCAAACTAAAAATTATATGCCACATGTGAAAACAAATTGAGAACAGTAATTTAGGCGTTGAAAATTAATCTAATAGTCGAAATAGAAAAAAGAACTGTTTATGTCTTATTTCTGTGTAAAATAATGTTTACGTCGTGTACTCTTAGGAGTAACCTTTTGTATAAATAAACAACTATTCTACACTAGTATTCTGAATTATTTATGGAACTAACAACTACTAACAGATCGGCATCTCAAAACCGCAAGGGTAAAAGACTTATTTTATTATCGATCTTGGCTAATCTTGTTGACCCTATTGTCTATTTTTATATGTTTAAATATATTAAAGATACGTATACGGCCCACGCGATGCAATAAACAATAAACAAAAGTCAAGGTAACTGGTCCCAGAGCAATTCTGCGAACCGTACGAGAGGGGAACGACTTGAGTTACGCTTATGTTGGGTGGAGAATTTATTTTCTTTTGTTCATTCGTAGAACATGACCACAAATGTAAGAAATGACAGAACGTGCTATGTTTGAAATTGTTTTTTTTTTTTATAAGCGCACACAGACATATTCCAAAATTAATACTTAATTATTCAAATTTTGTCAATTATTGGCTTAAAGATCCCACGCAATGATAATTTTGTTTATTCCTGTTTACCTACTACCAGACAGTGAACAACCATGGTCTCATTAACAAAGAGTCCCAAGAATATGCGAAGTGGAATAGAAAAAGTCGGAACTTAGAGATGAAAATCTTGAATGCAAAAACAATCTGTTATGTTACTGTCAGTTCACTTTCAAGTCGACACTTTTTCTAGACTCTTGGCTACTAATTTGCTTGGCCAAATCCGGAACAAGCGATTTCGTTTAAAACTACCGAGGCAGTACTCAATAATTACCTATATACCTAATGTAGTGGCACGTGTGCAAAATTTAAATTTATACGAAACTCGTAAGTGAGCAAAAATTTAATTGAAAAATGCCATTGCACACCCCTATAATATATAAATGAGATTAATGCGCAAATTATAGTATACAGTTTTTGGTACGGAGAAAGAATATCACCATCTTATCTCATTCGAAGGGTATCGCAAGAGGCAACAAACGGAAGATTATGTAAACGATATCACTGCGAGAGAAGGATATCTCGAAATAAAACCGTGTAACAATCCGCATGACCACCGCAGAAACTGTAGGCCAGAGCCTCGCAACATTGAAAGTGGCCTATGCCCAGCAGTGGACTGCGATAAGCTAATAAATTAATTAATTGATAGAAGTATAAAGTAGTAAGTTTTTTTTTGTCCATTGATATAAAATGTTGTGTGAAAGGTTCAAAAGATGGCGTTACGGTTTGTTTGAAATAGAATGACATCTCGTCCCCAAATAATAATTGGGGCAAGGGCAGGCAGATTATGATGATGATTCATTTAACATACTGGCTAAGTTTTAGTTGATATGATAGAAAAATATAAGGTCATGATTTAATTAATAGGATGCAGATCACCTCCAAACGGTCAGATTGTAGGTCGATGAGGGTTGTCTATGTTCATTGGACGTCCTATGGTCGAAATGATGATGATGATAATGATAGTGTGATATTTTCAGGAATATAAGCTACGAAAATAATGTCTCTAACCTGTCAGGCTTATTTAATTGCATGTGTTAGGAGCGAGTTCTTGTCGATAAAGGTCTGAATTCGAATTCAAAACTTCTGGATGAAGGACGGGTTTCTCACTAAATCTTGGTTCCAAGAAGCTATTTCTCCGATGCTAATTGCTAAATTTTAGTCAAATCTGTTCAGCTGCGTGACATGAAAATATTCTGACTTACGCATTTAGTTCATATAATTATCTAGTTTTGAAATGTTACACTAATAGAAGGAATGTTATTATTTATAAAAAAATATTATTCTAATGTATTATTAGTTGTTGTAAATGAGAATACAAAAGGATTCCATAATTTATTTTGTGTATATGTAATTGTGTGCGTTGTTTTAGCAAATAATACACTTGACATTGTATTTTTCGTCAAATTATCATTAAAATGAAAATTTTACAGTGACCCACTTGTACCTGTTGCTAAGTATTACTAAGTAAAATTGTACAATAATGTATGATGTTAAATAATACAATTCGAACATATCAACACTCAACTCCACCAAAAAAATAGTACCAACGTATCACTTCCTTGAAAACGATTGATTGCATCTCTTTCTATCCATAACAAAAGACAAAGACAAAATATTTACGCACAAGCGTGAACGCACACATATCTTCATTAAATAATTTATTATCATCAACTCGTTACCTCTTCACTAGTTCAATGTTTGCATAACAGATGGCGCTACTAGCTACATTAGATCTGTTCGTAGCGTAAACTTCTGACAACCCGTTGTTTGTTTTCCACACTTTTCTTCTACGTTTTTTATGGTTTATTACTTCGCTGAAAGTTGAGTAAATTGCTATATTTTTGGATTAACTACTGATTTCAAGGTGCCAATAAATGTACTTCAAACACAACACTCATAGGTACTCAATAAATTTGTAGTCTCAACTCGATTTGTTTTATACATTTATAATGGTCGGACTTGACTTGTATTATAAATAATGTACTTATACGTGCAATTATGTAATACTTCTTTTGTCAGCAGAGTTTTTACTATGCGTCGATATAGGGCGCGCGTTGTAGGTATCTGTCGGCCGGACTATAGATAGAGCCAAAGTACTTACATCTATTACGTCATTACTCACGAACCGCGGAACAAAATACGGTTAGCCTTGGACCCGCGGTCGTATGCGCTGCCGAAGGCCGGCCGCACGCTATACGCTATACGCGACGCGATGCCAGTTTTATAGAACATGATAAAATTTTGTTTTATTAATAGGTACTTACTGAAGTTTTATTTTGTCCATCAATTTGCTTTATTTTATAAAGTGGGTAATAAGTGGGTAATACTGTGTATAGGTATACACATTTTGTAAAATAGGAGATGTCCTCGTGCACAGGAAAATGCAAAAGTTTTCAATCTTCAATGAATAGGCGTAGCATTTATTAGGTTCACGTGGGTCAGGATTTTTCGATCGTATGGTCCTACCCACTAAAGTGTACCTATCAGTGCGGTTTTTGAACCTAAGTCGTGAGTGAAACGAGGCACTGACGCGTGTTAGCGAGACTCAAAAGACAGTCCCAAAACGCATACTATGTGTATACACTTTGGATATAGTTTAGGTCCACAACTCTTGCCTATACTTGTACCAATTAGATATGTTCTATTTCGATAGAGACATTTCACTTGAATTATTTGATTTGAATACCTATCATACTAGATAAAATTTATGCGTTCACATTCAACAAATAGAATAAACGTACGGCATAGCAATGAAATTCAGCTAATTCCAATGACAAATGAACATTGTTTGTAAATTCGCATGCACCTTGAAGTATTAGTAAATACAAGTCCATGCATATTCATGTACATTACGTTTCGAAGAGTTTGCTAAACAGTAACTATACTACAACATACTACACTACATACTACATACTATGTACAGCATTCGAACGATAAGTTATTCGTAATATTTTGGTCGGGACAGTTTGGTTGGGAACACTTTGAATAAACTGATATAACACAGAAATTGTTTCAACAACTAATACATGTGTTCTTTCACTGTTACTATGCACCATGGTGATTTATGTATCCGTATATAATTTGGTATGCGTTTGAGTGCGTATTACTTATGAGAACACATAATACTTAAACTGCTAAAATGAACAAAATGTCAAGAAACTTTTTAGTTTATAATAATAATATTAATAAAATATTAATAGCATGTTTATAGTAAATATAACGTTTTTCCGGATGGCTCTATTTTAAAATTTTAATTTTTATGTAAAGACTTTTGAAAATATATGAAATATTTACGCTAAAGATTGATTATTTTACGTAAAATATCCCTCATCCCAATTCTTCCCACGGCGGTGTCGTATAAGGTGACTGAGGGATAGGGCTGTTTAACATCAGATAGATACAGCCTAGGCTCAACCTCACATGCATGGCTCCAGTCAACAATTATAGGGCCCGAAATAAGCTCCACCCTATTGTCGTATTTCGGGTCAATGTACATAATGATTGGTAGAATGTGAGTGTTAATTCACCTCTGACTTGCGTATGCATGTAATGTATATACATATTAAACGAATAATAATGAAAATAGCAATTAATCGCACAAATGCAGCCAGCCTTACTTTGAGGCACAGCGTTGCACGACCGCTTTGCTCCTACAAACTCCGCCCACGGATTTATTTCAACGACTTCCTCGTTCTTCGATTCATTTTGTTACCTATTTTTATTACAATAGAATTTGTTTTGCCTATTATGTATAAGTACATGTACGCACAAAACATATTTCTGATTATGTTGAGGCCCCGAATGGGAGATCGAGATGACACATGCATTTATTCACTGTAAACTATGGTGCAATTTCCTTCTAAATTATTAAATCCTTAATTATATATTAAATCCTTGTGTATTATTTTGAAAATTTATTAGAATAACTGAATAAATAGTATTAATGTTCGTTAGATACTTGGCCAGATGTGTATGATGACGAAAATATTTAAAAAAACTAACGATTTAGTAAATTTTATTCAACAATTTTAAGTGAAGAATCTTGTTTTTTGGGAAACGGGTTTTTTTTGTCAGTTGTGTTGTATTTGCAAGAGCGCCAGTACGAATACGTACATACATCTATTTATATTCAATTTTGCTGTGTTGTAGCATATGAATAGACTGTTACTAACGTAGGCAGCCTGCTACACATTACGAAGTGTAGTTTTTGTAATAAATAGGTGCCTCGGAAACGTCATTTATATAGAATAAATTATTAAATTAATTTTATTAAAAAACGTTCCATTTGAAAAATTGTAGACAACAGACCAAAAATAATAAAAAAATCATCTAAGTACTACATAACAGTAGTAGTTATTTAATGTACTTTTGGGTAAGCCTGAGACGAATTTTTTTTTACAGTTACAACGATATACCTACCTTTACCCATTCATTGTTAAAAACATAATAAATGGTAATTATTCAATATTGTCAGCTTTAAATTTTGTGTTGCCTATTTTTATTTTTATATTCGTTAGTACTAAAAATAGGCAAAACAAAATTAGTGGTAGTAGTAGTAGTAGCTGCTGCTTTTCTTCTAAAGACTATAACTAGCCATATCGGGTTCATATTAAAGTCAGCCTGCAGGAAAACATCCGACAGAAAACCCAGATTATGACGTCATCATTCAAAAAATTTTAGTTTTTTTTTTAAACATCCGTATTCCTATGTAACACATTATATAAATATATAGATATCTATGTTTTCAAGAACTAAGTAGGGCAATCTATTGTTAATCCTATCTACCCTAATCTAACGTATCCAAGTCACGCCAAACTCTGCACTGATAATATATAACAGGTGACATTATTATATAAAATTACAGTACAATTGAATACGGAAACACGTGTCCATATAACATACATAGGCATATGTATACATATATAATTTATGTAAATTGACGAATCATGTATTTAACGATGTACCTGGCTTAACCTTGTAGAATTTAGTATGGGCTTGGAAGGGAATAACAAAAGTTTCTACGTAACAAAACTACTACCAGTTATATTACACTCTATATTTCAAGTAAAAATGTACCTTATATCATATTTATTTTGAGGTTAGTTTTCTTTAACAACTTTATTAAAAACTTTAAAATAACTAGAAGTTGCAGCATTTTATTTCAAAACATTGTTTTACTTTAGAAAGATTTAATATATTACAGTTGTTTAATGTTTCAAACTCTCGTACTACTTTCAACATATTCACTCTCACGTTATCGAACATCAAAAGCTCCGCTAACAAATAACAGAACTATTAATGCAGTGTTGCAAGCATTGCAACTGCGCTTACCCGCCCGTGCTGCGCCCGCGCTTCTATAACAAGGAAATGAGCTACGACATTGGTCGACTCGCACGCGGCTTGCAACACTACCACTGACATTGGCCCCATTTCGAGACCTAGTTACCGCTTATCATGCATGTGTGCAGTGGGCCTTATATTCGGATTGGTTTAGTTATCATAATTTCAATGTATATTTAGGTGGCGTTTAGTAGACAAAAATGTTCAATTTGAAGGCAAATGAGATTATAAACGTTAGATTTTATGGGTACTGAAACTGAAATAAAAATCGAATATTCATGTTCAAATTTTTGTGTAACTACAACATTTTAATTTGTTTTGCATGGCTTGTAGATGAGACACGTCTATAAAAATAAATTATGTAATGTAATTATGTAATAATATTATGTTATTTATTTAAAACTAGGTATATTTAGACTGATGATAATACAAAATTCTAATCAAAAACTATCTACCAAAAATTCTCTAATAATAATTGATCTAGTTTTGCTTGATACTCAAAAGACGAAATTTCAAATAAGCGGAACGTAGCTGATATATCTGAGTACAAACATATAAAACTACTTTGTTTCTTCGATGATTTGTGAAAAAATTTCTTACATACAAACATACATTATGCTCTGCCTACCCCTATGGGGATTACGGGATCCCCAAAGGGGTAGGCAGAGATGTATTAAACACCCACATTTTGCCAACTATGATTTTCGATCCCACATATTGCCGCCAATCGGGCACTTTGTAAAAAATGTGGCGAAAATAAAATCCGAACCGAAAATGTTTCTGCTAAATAAATTTGTAAAAATAATTGACCCGATCCCTTACTATGCGGTGTAAATCGCAAAGAAATTATTAGCCGCACAAGCACTACCAATTAACGTCTTGGAGAGTATCAGAAAATGTTCAACCAGTCAGTAACAATTATTTAAATTATCTTGATGTCACTACTTTACGAGTACAACAGTGAATTATTAAACAGTTTACTGAGCGATGTTCTAATTCCGTTGAGTACAGCTAAAATGTTCTTCACATTGAGGGCTCTGTGACCACACGACACTGCACCGTCAGACAATTCGTAAATAGGTCAGCGACGACTGAATAGATTATTTATAAGGATGTTTCTTTTATGTGTTCCACCTTTAAAAATTCAACGATAGACAGTTTTCAATGACAAAACGTTATTGATTGAATAGTTACGTGAATAAACTAGTAGTTTGTGAATACGAATTTGTGACAGAAACCGTTAGAAAATTAAATTGTTCGTATATTATTAGTTCAGAAAATAATCGGTATACAAATTTGTAGAATACAAAACTATTTTGGTATTGTTCATTATGTTGAATCTTGTTACTGTACAATATAAAGATTTTGACCGCGGTAGCCTAGTGGTATGGGTAATGGACTGCTGAGACGTCTCGGGTTCGATCCCAGGTTTACCATGGCACACATCAATGACTGCGATGCTTTTCGAAGTTATGTGTGCATTTATCGCAGGTTTATAAGTGCCCGGTTAATGGCAATAGGCTCGCCACCTATTACATTGGGACCTAAATATAAAACTGGCGAAATGTGGGTGCTAGCACCTCTGCCTACCCCTTCGGAGGCGTGATATTATAAAAAAAATATTTGAGGAATTGCCTTTAGTACTCATATGCCACAAGCCCATTTGCTTGTGGCATATGAGTACTAAAACTGCTTAAGTATCGGGTCATATTTAACATAGATAGTACTTAATTGAATTCTAATTATTTGAAAATCGAGTGATGTTTAAATGCAACCCGTACGCTGTGCATGTTAGGTAATCATAATATATTTATAATTCTTCAAAAGTATAGTTTGTTCACTTGTAACTTACTTTGTCTCTCATAAGAAAGACATATCACTAGATATTATATTACTATGATACATGACTGAACACATCGAACGTTATATTCCGCTGAGACGCATCTCACGTATTCAGCCGTATAAAAAAGTTCCAATATCTTCATAATTCGCATACTTTATGAATAAATTAATACGCGAATTTCATCGTTACGCCGTCGTGTCGTGTATTATAATCGACTCCGCCCTTAGCAAATATAAACAGATGCGGTTCTTGAGTTTGAATTTGACGTTTTAAAGTTTCACAATGAAATTTATTGAAGCGATTTGTGTATGTCGGTGACGTAATCAAATATTTTGTTTGATAGTTAAATGTATCTAGGACTAAATGAAACTAAATTTAAATTAATAATTATAATGTTGTAAACCGCGTTAATCAATGCTAATTTCAAAAAGCACAAATATCTAAGATGTCTAAACATCCGACAGCCGAAAGCCCAAAATTCGGGGCAAACGCGAAATCGAATTGAAAATTGAGTTCCCCACCATAGATATAAGCTTCAAAGCCCGGATGCAAGTGAAAACGACATCAGGGGGGTACGACTAACCCCATTCCACGGCCACCCGCACGCACACATATACACGCAGTGTCGAATATACATGACAACGCATCCCACCCGTCGGGCGTAAGCCACCCAAATTCAAGGTCGACATGGAAGGCACACAGCCTTGGCAGAGCGAGACGGCGACACACACCCCTAACGAAAGTGCAAGCGAAATGCGTGAGAGAAAATCAATCTTGCACGGAGTGGGGGCGGCTGGAAAACTAGGTGAACCGCTTCGGACGTTCGGTTTCAGTACGTGCGTTGATTGCTAATGGTATTGCAATTAGAATTTCAGGCTACATTTCAGGCTAAGTGCGTTCAGCACTCTTGTAAGAATCGATAATCGAACTGGTGTTACTGTTGAAAATCTAGTACGTTACACAGATACATTTTCTACGTGTAGTGATTGTATTTATTTAGACACTGTCTTTGTCTGGTTAGTGAATAAAACTCAATCTCAAAATTATAATAAATTGGAAAAATTGAACTTGTAATTTTTCGTACACGCACCAAACTAAATTTAACAATCCAAAATCCAATAAAGCGTACAATTTTTGAAACAGGCAAGTGAGAAGATTTGTAAGAAGTTTTATTCGCAGAAACAAAGGTGAATTTATCCAGTACAACTCATGGGTTTTAATATTTATAAAAAAAAGAAAACTACAGAATCCAGTAAAATAAACAATAAAATTATTTTCTACATCAAATAATGCCCGAGTACCTAATTAAAAGAACCTACTCTAATAAGGTCATTTTAATGGAAAAACTGTAAATGTCCCCCTTGCTTAAACGCAAAGCAATGGAAAATGTCCCACTGAACAGAAAATGAAACAAAAAGTGCCTATGTTGCACACGATCAACCAACCGCTTTGATTACCGAAACTGCTCAATCATCGTGACTGAACATTTTGTCAAAGGTAAATTTAACCCTTCTGCGGCATCCCTCGCAAATCAATAGGTACATCCCTGCACACCCCGGGCAAGGGGTAGAAATTAGGCCTACACTAAATATGCACAACTATACAGGAGAATTCCAGGGAGGGTAGTCTGTTTTACGTGTATAATGCACTCGAGTATAGACTGCGAGGGTGACTCCCGCTGCGGTATCGAGGGGGTTTCCCACCCTACCTCCACTGATGTTTGGCCAACCGCAGAAACACCTTGATTTTTCGTCCAAACCTTCGTGATAATATATTTTTTAAACAAATATCGTGCGAGTTATAGCCTGTTAGTTTTTATAAATATTTTGCACGTAATCTTATTCGTTACAACAGAGTAGTTTCGTGCCAATACACGAAACAGGTTTACCTACCTATGAGGTTTACTGTATAAAAAGCTAAAGTTACGAGTGCGTGCGAATATTGTGATTTATCTGAACGAATCATTGATACGAGTATCTGCTTAGTAACAAGAAAATACTTGGCAGTAACCTTTTATATACTTATATATTAATGAACAGGCACTGTATATCTTACTTAAATTTCAAAGTTTATTATGTAAAAAGCTATATCACTTTCTTACTTAATTTATTAATAATCATCATCTTTTAGTACCAAAGTATACGATTGATAAATAGATTCATCATCGCATTGGACTTAATAATACTGTACTTTTTTTTACTAAATATGGGTTGCTTAAGTATTTGCCTACTCCAAATAAAAGGTATGCCTATTACTTTTTTTATTCAGTCCTGCATAAAATATAAATTACATTTTTTGCTTTAATTAGGTACATTAACAATGTAAATAGGCTTTTACAAAAACTAAAAAAAAACTTTGTAGGAAATCAGCGAGTTCAAACAACCGGTTGCAAGTATATACAACAGTAATGAGATTCAGCTAATTTAAATTAAGCCAGCTAATTCAAGGAGACTTCAACAACAGGGCCTATTTTCTACTGTCCATGATACATTTTTCAGTTTTATTTTTGTAGCCTAGCATAGCTAGTGTGATACCGACCCATTTTGCGATATCACATACTCATGTGTTAAAGTTTTCTTAAGAACCTTTCTCAATAGCACCCCACTAATCAAGTCAGCAGGGCTTTCCCCTTTGAATGGCGTACCCTCCATAAAACGTACAGTATTATTATCATACAAGTATTAATTAACTCATATTATAACGCATGGCCTGTCATGTTATATTGTGCCATCGAATTTAATTAAAAGAAACACTCAACTTACACTTTGTTAATTGATTTTAACATTTACATATCTAACACTTTTACTGTCAAATATTACGTGTCCATTGAAGCAAAACCAACTAAATGTGGAATGGGAACAACCGGTTCTATGACGTCATATTTTACATAGAATTAGCGATGAGCTACTTTTTTTTTAAATTCACATATGCCGATTATTACGATGCCTGTTAATAAATTTCGAATGTTAATAAGTTAGATACAAAATGAACGCTTATTTAACTATGAAATTAGTGATGTTGTACTAAAAATAAGCTGAAATATGTCTATTGCATGCAATTGGTTGTAAAGACAGCCGGCAAAACAGGTGTAGAAATCGTTCACAAATAAAAATATACGTGCCGATAGTACCTGCCGAAAAAAACTTTCACTTGTAATAGGAAACTATTACTTTATAAAGTATTTTGTCATTTTTGATAAATACTCTACTTGTAGCAGAGAAGAAAAAAATAAATTTTATCACAATGAATCTATTAAATAGGGTGAAACACATA
This sequence comes from Pelosia muscerda, assembly GCA_963691645.1. Taxonomy (NCBI): domain Eukaryota; kingdom Metazoa; phylum Arthropoda; class Insecta; order Lepidoptera; family Erebidae; genus Pelosia; species Pelosia muscerda. The sequence goes on from OY829100.1 coordinate 17,534,575, forward strand.
ATCGAAGAAGTCTAAGAAATATAAAAATATTTGACAGACATAGAAGACGTGAAATAGAACAGTTGGCCGCTTTTATCAATTATTCAAGAACCAAAACTCGAAGTGTTGTTAGTGATATAGAGCCGTCAGTAAAAACGAAGAGCAGTTGTAATTTAGTAGTCTTTGGTGACGAAATATCAGATAAACTAGAAACACGTTGAGTAAGCTAGAATAATGAACATACGGTTTTTGACTATGCAAGTTACCAGTTTGATATCATAAACAATAAAACAATACACAGATTACTTGGAAGGAAAACTGAAATAATTAAATATACCTGAATACTAAATATTTTTACAAACATGTTATATAAAGGAAAAATATCTTACACATGACTATTTTATTTAGAACGGTGTTTGCCATTATTACCGATATTTTATCAAGTTTCTATGATAAAAATAGTAAAGTGGTGATATCGATGTTGATTACAAATTCGAAATAGCTTTATATAACATAAAAAGATACCATAATCTACTAGGAGAACTCGTTCTGTCTGAAGGCAAGTAGACATTACTTACAGCGACTACTGAACATTTTCACGTTATGAAAGGTGCAAGAACATTTGTCTTACAAATGAAACAGCTGCTACAATCATAAAACAGAAAATATTGATTTATCACGACGAACGATTCAACATAAAATATTTCTGCCCAAATTTGAATAAATGCAAACACAATTCACACCACGAGGCGAAACCATAAAAATGATGCAAAAGAAATTGGAGAAACCTTTCGTTTACCTTAGACAATTAAACAAAGACACATTTCAAACTTCTAAAAAGTAGAAATTGTGTTTTTGGAGCAACACAAAAAGTAGGTAATTGAAAAATTACACGAAAAGTGATATATTTTCAGTTGCACGTATAAATATGGTTGCCAAATAAAAAGTAAACCAAACTATAAATATTTAGTATTTCCATATCATTTGAAATTATTTTGACGTGGTTCGCTAAAACTTGGTAGGTACATGCTACAAACATCCCAATTACGAAGTATTGGAAACTTGTCCAGTTGGAAAACTGACACAGTAGTTTCTGTGTCCGTAGCTGAAATACGGAGACAGCAGGAGGGTGGGAGTTCCGGGGGGTGTCTGGGGGGCTGGTTGCCTCGCGACACATATACCGGCTCGGTCGATAAGGAAAGCGGGCCGAGTCGATGCGTTCCGCATAGAGTTTGAAAACGCACTGAATTCGACTGTTGAAACGAAAATGGAATTTTGATTCCACGAAAGCGTTAGAAAACTAGAGATATACGTTATTTAAAAGCTAATATTAATAAAGTGAGAATCCTAATAATATAGTTTTGTTCGAAATTATTAATTAAGAAATGTAGCAGGTAATACAACAGATATGAATTTAGAACTGAAAATTGATAATATCGATGAACGCATGTATTTTGTTGAAATTTTATGCATTTACGTAATCAAAAACTATTTTGAAATATGTTGTCAATAAATTAAGAAAAGATTTTTTACAGTTCAGTTTTTTCGTTCAGTAATTTCTTTCAGTGCCAATTGACACCGGAACGATACGATATTTACTGATATTAGTGAAGCGAGGAAGAAACATGACAAGCAATAACGAGGCCTTGAATCAGGCATGCAGAAAACGAGATTCAGTTCCCTTAATTGGTTGAAAATAGGTTAGTAAATCTGAACCCTTTCCATGTTGTTATATTATGATTTCTTCTCATAAAATTAAATGCAGTCTTAGTACTATTAATGTCTACTCTTACAATAATAGTTATGAAAACTATGAGTTATCTTTTTTAAATGGCTAACTAATTGACGAACAAAAAAATGCATGGGCCCTGGTATGGTTAGTAAAGTATTAAATGCTTAAATATAACACTAGAAGTGTCTCTTGTGTATATCCTTATGTGGAGATCGACCAAGAAAACATTGGAGAATGGGGTAAAAATAGTGATTCGTTGTAAGTTAGCAACTAGACTTTGAACACGCGATGAATGTCGCAAGGAAGAAGCCATTTATTTATTAGGCCACCGTATTTACCATGTACTCCTACATCATATAATAGGATGCGACCCTATTGCCGTCAGTCGGACACAGTCTGGTGCTTTCTGTTGCACCAGACTCCGACAATTGCTTAGTTGAATAGTATGCGAATAAATAACTAAAGAAGTTAACAAATATTTTTTATTACTTTTTTAATACACTTACTTAATATTTTGGACATTGATTTCAATGACATCTCGTTTATTGTAATCGGTAACGTTCAAACTAGATTGGTTGTATGGCAATGACTAACTATTAACCAGCCAACGTCGGAAGGGCCATGAGTGCAAACTTCCCTTCCCCCTTCTTTCTCCGTTTACACGAACCGCCGGGGGAAACCCACCCTCACTGTCAGAACACAACCGAGCCATCCACCCACCTCCATCGTCTAGCTCTTGTTCGCTGCGACCTCGAAAACTTAGGTCTAAAGTTGTCGTATGTAATAACGTAACTAGGCGAAGCAGCGCCTAGATTTTTCATGTGCAGACTATACCTAATCCTTGGGGTATATGGATTATAGACTACCTAACAAGATAAACTTAGAAACTTTCGATAGTAGTTATGTGAGTTGGTTTCATTAACTAATAGTAAATGAATATACGAGTATAATAAGAATGTGCTTTTTACAAAATAGGTAATATAAGTTAGACAACGAAAAGTAGAAACACGAGTTTATGAATACAATAATAACAGTAAACTTAATAATCTATCACTGAATGAATGTATCAAAGTCTACGAGAAATAAATACTAGTATTTCTCGACATAACTTTTCCAAGAAGCCTTACAATCCAACTGACGCGTAAACTTATATTATTATTATCATTATATTATATTTATATTATATTAACTTATATTGTAACAAAAGTATGTTGCAATTCCGACATCATTGTTGAGTTTTAAGGTCAGTGTCATTGTTAAGCCTAATGATTTTTCTTCAATGTTTCAGTGACGTAGTTATTTCTTCTACAGAATAAAATTTAGCACGTTTCAGATGTCCTCGATGCTTTGTAAATGTCAAACTGTAACTAGTCGACTGACAGAATCTTTAATAAATAATTGTGGATGATCAAATTATATTATAAGACGCAACACAACAATACAACATAACCTCCACCTGACACTAATCGGTTCTATGACCAGTGAATACTTAAAGCCCTGAAAACTTGCCTGTATAGTAAATGTGTGGTGTCTGATATCCTCATATACTAATGCCTAATATTCGATAATGTTTGCTATGCATCAGTTTCTGCATGGTCAATAGTAGACAAAACTACGGGCTGAATATTATTTACATTTAGCCCGTAGTTTTGCAAATTGCGATAATGTGGAAAAGTGATTTTATTTTAATGACTGCTATTCACGTATAACTTCACACCGCATAATGTCAGCTTTTTAATTCTTGGAAAACTTTGTCTGCCAGGCCACCTACGGAAAATAGAATATTTTCCCTATCCGAAAATATTTGCAAATTGTAATAACTTCACAAAATTTGAATAAATTTAACACCTAGTATGTATGCACGGGTTGTATTTTGATTTATATAATTATCGAGGGTTGAACACCGCCAAGGCAGCTCGAAACTATTGCCGCTTCAAAATCATCAGATTCTAGTTGACTTACACCAAACCGAGGCTAACACACTCCAAGCAATTCATAAGCAATAACTTAGGAAAGCTGAGCAAGAAAATAATCAACCTTAGTTAGGACAAAATCCGGATAATAATGGGTGCACTACAGCACCTAATATGCTTTCAATGAAATTGGTATGAGAACGACGCAGAATGCAAACACTGCAAGGAGGATAGAACATAAATATTGTGCGAGTGTCACGCCCTAGGTAGACAACGAATGGATCTTCTCGGGAAGGGCTACCCCAAACCAGAGGATTACATACACCTGCAATTAACAGAAATAACCACCGCAATTGAGAAGGCTATCCCTCCTCAAAGGTAGGTTGGATTTAAGGCGAAAGACGTTCCACAACCCTACTGAAGGGTCGAAGTGATAGCTCCAGAACACGCACCCAAAAACAAGATAATATGATAAGAAGACTAGAATCATTTAAAACGGGGCTATCCCTTTTAATGTGGGTGCATGCGGTCCCTACTATGAAGAATCTACCCTACGTATGAGGGACCCCACTGAGATCTATGGGGCAATTCATCTTCACCTGCTAGTTGGTGCACCTGCTTAATAACGGACGTGGTTCAGCAGGCTTTCCTTGCGTGGTAGGGAGAGTTCCAACTGCTCCAAAGTCCAAACTTAGAACGCAATAATGAAATCGCTACGAAAATGTTGATGGTATTTATAATTATTATTACAAAAATATAATGTTTCAAGCGGACTTAGAAGACTGGAATCAATTAAAATTACTTTTACCACCGGACCACCTGTGAATACTAGTGTGACGTATTTTCAGCTGTCAATTTTCCCACGGATATGCAACCTGCAGCGAGCTACCTTACTTTCCAACCGCCGACGCGCAATTAGCAATGTTATAACATAAATCGTGTCAACTATTCAAATGACTATGGCGCTTTAATATATTTTTATACTTTTACTATTAATTCTCACATTACCCTACATTTTTATATAATTAAGTGAGTATTTAACGGTAGGCCCAAAGAACACCCATACTGTTTTTGGAAAAGTACTAACACCGGTCTTTAAATATTATTGTTTTCTTAATTTCTGTTGTAACAAGTAATGTAATGTATTTATCTATGAAAGCGAAAGTCTGCACTTAACGATGTCTTCAGGTTTCTAATAAAAATTCATTATTCATGCACCCCGATCAGATACAATAACATTGAGGGCCGTTAAGTAAGTTTACTTACCCAGATAACCCTACTAGGCGTTATGACACCATTCAAATAGATTTAAATTTACTCTTAATTTTGTTATTTAAAAAGATATATTTGGATCGATTTTTTGTGGTTATCTGATTACATGTCTATGATAGTTGGATATAATGCAGTTGTAGTACTTTACAGTATAATATAATCAATAATGTACAGTAGGCTCCAAAAGATTTTAATCCTTGGACAGCCTAAGTCTAACCGACTTCCAAAAAGGAGGAGGTTCCAAATTCGATTGGCATTTTTAAACGAAAATAAACATAGACATCGTTAATAAAATAAACTAAATCGATGTCTTGTTTCTTGATAAAAAAACACATGCAAGTAAGATCCTAAACTTAATTATATTAGTAAGTAGTAGTATCCAGTAGCTTCTAAGACTAGTAATTGTGTAGTGGCATCACTTCATACATTTTTACTTTTAGAACCCACTTTACTTTGCTATCTTATTGACATATCTTTATTTATGTCTGTTAGGTATCAAAATGAAAATAAAATTATAGTATAATTGCAATAATATTGTATATTTTTGTGTTTGCAATAGTACAGGTGTTTAGACACCTGGAAGATATACATACTATTTACATCTATCATAATATTTTGTTTGTAATTTTGGGTTACTGTTAAAGAAAACCATGGCGTTTTTTTTTAGAGTTTTCAGAGATTCTTAGAGATCGAATATGTTGCTGTCTTTCACCTTTTCAGAAGGAGAACATTTGTATTTCACAATCGCTAACTCCGACGATCATGGGAGATAAGGTGGTCCCTGTACTCTACTTCACCAGGAAATACGCGGTTTATTAATAATAGCTAACAATTGGGTTATTACACGTTATCCATTGGTAATATTTAATACCTAACTTTTCCAGGAATTAATTTCATTTATTTATGTTTTTCCGTAAGGTAAGGTTCCATAAGTTGTATTAAAATTGGCATTGATATGTTTTTATTTTTATTCCAAGTGACTATTAATTTTGGAATAATACTTTTAATCAATCGCGCGTTAAGATGGTAGACTTTTATTCTCGACTAATTTAGTGTTAATTGAATTATCGACACGGGAAGAATAACAGAACACGGTTTGCAATGGAACATTTTATTTGAACATTACGGTGACTAAAAAATTTTTTTTGACCTAATTTACATGAATGTCACAGCATTCAGGTAAGAAATAATGAATAGTTCACTTGCACATCGTTAACCCTCTCTCTGTCAAAGACTTGTTCGATCTCCGACACTACGAGATTCGTTCGATGTCCGACACTACGAGATGCGTTCGATTACTGCAGTACGAATTTCCAGTGTTCTATGAGAGAGAGTTGAATTCTAGATCGACAGAGTTTAATATATAGGTATTAATTAAACTTTGGTATATTGCGAATAGTCATGAGATATTTCATGAATATTCAAAAATAATAAAAATACAATAACACAAATATTTTGCATAATCGTAATAATATTATGAATGAAAAACTTTACACGTGTAGAAAAGGTATAAAAATCAAGATAACAAAAAACTGTCAACATGTTTTTATACTTCACGAAGATAAAAATTAAATGCACTCTTATTATGTGTGTTTATAAAACTGGCTACAATTAGATAACCCCGTTCATTATATCCGACTGGCACGTGTAAGCTTTAGAGGCCGAATTTTTTTGAACACAAATAAATGCATTGATTGTGTAATATATTAAAAGAAGATCTTTTTTATGTGCGTGTGCACAATCACAATTTGATTACAATGATAGCTGTTGCGACGGCAATTTGGCTAACATCTCACATTAGAAATGTCCTACGACTCTAAAAAAAATTATTAAACGTCTTTTAGCGTTTGCAAATGTCTTTTTTTCAGACTAAAGTCTACACGTGCCAGTTCAGGGTTAAACATGATGAGAGTGCTAATGCAATGGAGATAATTTTTTTATCACGTTATTCTCAATGATACCTACTCATATTTTAACAGTAGGTAGTTTTGTTTCTTTTTTATTTTATCATTCTAAATTAAGTACCGATGTATATGAAACACCAACACTATTAAACAGTGAGCGGTTACCATAGCCTGTGAAGCTTGCTACGAGTTGACATATCACTCTCGCATTTCCCCTATAAGAGAATAGTGATGTAACGGGATTTAGTTTTTACTATACCTAATAGGGAAAAAAATTAAAGCATGAATAATTTGAAGTAAATATACATGGTACTGACAATGTATCTTTGCCTATTCGGAGAAATGAAGGCAAGAAATGACATAATGAAGATCATTGAATACTTCAGATTAGATTAATTATCATTTTAAATGGTAATACTAAAACTGAAATAAGGAAAACAAAATATTCTGCGCCTTAACAGATAGCCTTCAAATTTGAATCGTGGAATTTGTACAACGTATTATTATATCAATATGCATCCTACGATAGCAACAAAAAATGATAATGTATATCGCAAAGTTTGCCAAAAAAATATTAAACTGCCAATTTATCGCTATAGTGTCAATGACCCGTTTATCTGGCAAAATGATTCGTAGACGTGCATGCGTATGCCAATATGTTGCCACGAATATTATTAATGTTAAGATAATTGCAATCTGTATGCCACCGAATATTCTAGAAATCGCTATCATAATAATGGAGTTGCGTTTTATAATAATAAATATTTATATAATAACACATAATAATGCTCGAAATTTAAAAGAACTGGCTGCATTAGAAATTTTTTAATGAGTTGCAGCATCAATTAATGGCAATAGGCTCGTCTCTTATTACGTGAGACCGGAATTTATCGTTGGCAAAATATCGCTAGTCTTATACAAGTAATACGTTTTAATATTATACAATATAATTACAACAACTTATTAAAGAAAACTGCAGTAGTACAATACCCTCATTTTAATTTTTCCCTAGACTGGCAATTTTCTATAAGTACACTGAATTTTACATGTAGATATTTGAAGGGTTAAGTCCCCCTAGATAAAATAATTTATTTCATCAGTTTGAAAATGCCTCATAGCTATACATCTAAATCTGCCTCTTTTCAGTAGGATAGGTATAATATATTGTGCCGAAACTTAGTGATATTTAAAATATTGACAAACATCGCGGTAATAACTTTATCAGCAATATTTTTGATTTAAGTAGGTATTATATAATAAACTTATCACTACACAAAAGTACATAGAAACAGAAAAACTGGATAAAAAAGTTTACGCACCTTGGAAAAACAAAAGATCAGTTTTGTCGCCTTAATTGGAGGACTATCTATGAAATGTATTATAATTCAATGTATATGATGTACAATAACCTAAATTGTAGTACTGATAAGTAAAAAAAAACAGTTGAATGCTGTATTTTTTTTTATAAATCCAGTTGCTGTCATCGGACAGTCAACGCTTGTATAAAATTTGACGCATTAGTGAGAGGCCTCTCAGAGCGGTTGAACGACACGAGCGAATACAAATTTAAGCATTAGATAACGTTATAAAATTTCATATCTACTATGTGAATGAAGCACTTCAGCATACGCCAAATTTTAGCATGAAATGACTAAAAGGGTTAATCAAGAATAACTTCAGGCCGTAAGTAATGGCGAAGTTTTTTATTGTATTATTTTTGTTTCTGAGACACAGCTAAAATTACAATAGAATACAGATTAAAAATAGGTGACAGATAGGCAATTGTTATAGGTCTCCATGGATAGAAGTAGTACAAATATCAAATGTCAATATGGCAGCATGACAGCACATAATATGTAGTACAGGATAGAATATAATAAATAATAAATATTCTTGGACAATTTATACAACGTCACCTAGACCCATGGTGAGCATAGTTTAACTAGCTTGTGTTACAGGTTCTAGAAAAACATACATAAATACTTTTTTTTTGTAAATACATACATAGAAAAACCCAGGCCAATGCAAATATTCATATTCATGCACACAAATAATTGCACTGAGCGAAATCGAACCCACGCCTCGAACAGTCTCGTTCACTACCGCCACGTCACGAATATTATTGTATTGTTAAATCTACTGAAGTAGGATATACCGTATTGAAATAAGTTATACCTAATAGAGACGAATTATATTCATATTTTAGAGTTTTGGCCTTTTTCCTGAATGAGTTTATTATTATTATCAACCAGATTTTTTATAGAGTTACCATTTGAATATATATAGCGTCGCGACGCTATATATACGCGCAGTAGTCAGTAGCCTAGTGGTTAAAGAATCGGCCTTGCTGTCGAGATGTCTCGGATTCGAATCCTGGCCAACACTTTCCTGTAGCTAATATTCTATTAAAAAGAAATTCACTTTACCCGGTACTTTGTTTCATTTATGGGTATTGTATTGCAATACCCATAAATGAAACAGACCAACAACCAATACATAATCTGTAAAATTGAAAACTTTTGTAAAGTTTTTAAAACAACCATAAAGATGACATCATTAATGTAAATATCACAGACCTAGCAACTTTAACTAATATATTGCCATAACCACTCTATCCGGTCGCCATTTAAATATTTTTTATTTTTTATCTATAACATTTTATAAACTCACGTCTAAACGGGGTAGGCAGAGGTGCGCCTACATTTGGCTAGTTTATGTTTAGGTCCCAATGTAATAGGTGGCGAGTTTTGGTTTATAAGTGCCCGGTTATTCCCATTAACCAGGCACTTATAAACCTGCAATAAATACACACATAACTTCGAAAAGCATCGAAAGGTCATTGGTGTGTGCCATAGTAAACCTGGGATCGAACCCGAGTCCTCGGCTCAGCAGTCCATTACCCATACAACTAGACTATCGTGACTTTATCTATATCACATTTTGTACGCTATTTGTACAGCTAAAATATTAAGCACTACCAAACCCGGCGAACTCCGTTTCGCCACCAGATGGCTACAAAAAATGGTTTGCCCGCTTTTCTGTTATAATTTTTGCCTGAATTTTCTTTGCTATAAACCTCACGGAGCCCGAGACCTTTCCAACGAATGCAAAACCGTGGAAATCGGTTCGTGCGTTCTGGAGTTATAGCGTCAGGAAGGAAAACCTGACTCATTTTTATATTATAGTAGATAGTGAGAGACAGCACTTTAAAAGAATATTTATGGAGAACGACTAATCTAGGTAGATTTAGTGGCTTGAAAAATAAAAATTATTTAACTGTCGTAAACAACCACGAGGTTACGGCATATTTATTGTAATCTTTGATAGAAGAATCTACTGCACAATTTGTATTGTGTTATCCGTATCAGTCGTACTTCATATCACGAGAGATAAAGAGCTGATTACATACACTTTTCCAGACTAAATAAAAACAGCACCTACGTACAAAATACGATAATACTATTTGTTCTGAAAGCAGATGAATGATAAAGTTTCTTTTTTTACATTTTACATAATGAATATAAACAGGAAAAAAGAAGATTCAGACATTGTCACTGTAGGTATACAGGCGCCTGTACTATTGCCTATAAATACTATACTTATAGCATTGGAAAGAGGAAAACTGAAAAGAAATTCCAACCTCTAAAGTTCATGCTCTCTGACATTTAGTATAATATATCAAAAAGTAAATGAAACTACATTTCAAATCGGAATTCAGACATCTAAAGTCAATATTAGTAAGTGAAAGTGTGAAGATGATGATCTCTACACGGAAAATATCGACAGTTACGTAGACTAATAAAAGTGCCCTTAGCACGAAAAACTATCGAATCACGATTGGCGGGCTTCACACACAGGTTCAAAATGGGCAGGCTGACAATCATAATCCTCCGATCTTTCGATACCTTTACATTACGAATTCGATAGTGTTTCGTGCTTAGGGCACTGAAAGGCATTGGGAAAAGGGAGGAAGATAATGATCACTGACTGAAAACTACAACAGAAGTGATATTTGAACATTTATTAAAAGCCTACTTTAATTTTTCACAGAAGATCGTTTACGTAAATCCTAATGTTAGGTATATGCTAATCTCCTAAGTTGATTCTATCTTACGTCGAATTTGAACTAAAATTGTTGCATATTAATAATCTGTTAAATAAACTAGTTAAAACACGTCATCCAATAGGTGTGTTTTAATTGTCTATCGATAAATATTATGACGATATTATCAATGTTAACCATTCGAAAATCATGTTTGACAGTTATAAAATATATAGTCGTCGAAAGGCTCAATAACATTACCATACTTTTAAACTAGAATTTGATGAGATTTTATGAAACATAAATTTATTAGTAATTTGATCATTCGACACGAGATCGAGTTCATAACGGACGGTTGAAAGTATACTAGTTGTACATAAATTAGTAAGACAGCTGGTTAGCAACAACAGATAGAAGAAAGGTCTGCTCAAAATGAATAGCAGATTCCTATTAAATTGACTCATAGATAAAATATTTGAAGGCAAATATTTAAACGTGGTCATTTCCGTTTATCTCTAAAAAGTAACGTTTCATATGCAAAACCGCTCTGTGGTAAGAAAGTCGTTTTATTTCCTAGACCTAGATAAAAAAATAAACCTGTTCGTAACCATGAGAATGACCTTTGACAAATGCACAGTCATATTTCGAAGTACTCTCGAAAAAGTAAATATATAATAATGAATGCTATTTTCCCTGAAAAAATTGATAATTTCTTATCAGAACAAGCTGATTTTGTGCAATATCAAAATTGCCAATTTACATTTTATTGATATCTTACACGTGTTCACATTCATAGATACCTATGCAATAATACTAACATCTTGTATTGAAAAAGATAATTTTGTTTTCAATTAATTATATTTCAGTTTTTCTTCAGTTTTATCTTTGAATAATATTTAGTTTCAGAAAGAAATTTTCGACGCATTTTTTTTATACCACTTAAGTGGCAACACCAGAGGCGTCTCAGCCATGCTGCCGACCATATAGTGAAGAGAGGGGAAGGGAAAGGGGGAAGGAGAGAAAGTTAGGAGAATCTCTGTGCTACCAGTGCAGAAGGCAAAGAAGGGTTTAAAAATATTTAAGGGTTTAATAATACTGAAGTTTTTTTTTCACCTACCTTCGCAGTAAAGAGTGACGTCGGCGAGACTCTCCGAGTTCCACAGGTTCGCGAACGAAGTGGCCAGGTTTGAACCGAAGCTGTTCCATTTTAGACAGTACTGTTGCTGCTGGGAGTCCATACCCGGGCCGCCTCTTATACCTGCCCTGTAATAGAAATTTGAAATTAATACTAGGTCACGACTACCGAATACATAATGAAGGTCGCTTGTTGTTTAAATAATAAATCCTTAACTAAAAGACGAATATCGTAATTTCCATTATTAATCTTCTCAATGGAAATTGGGTTGTTCTATATTCATACAGCTAATTTATTAATTTATGAAAATTAAGTCATGCCTATATTCATTCGACATTGCTTTTATCGATAACATTTATACGGAGAAGGACTGCTCATAAAGTAGCCCAGTGTAGCCACTCATGTTACAATATGCTTGTGCAAATTTTATTACCGTATATTTGCAGAAACTTAGGCTAGCGCAGTTATATTTCAATATGTAAGGCTACAATTGTTATTTCAATAATTAAATATTCATACATTTATTTCAGACCAAAATAATAATCAACTCTCAGCATTGATACGAAAAAACCTACAAAAGCACAACTTGTTTTTCCAGACTTCGGATTCACAGACCTAACGTTAAAATATCATAATAAAATAAAGGGTTGTTGCCTTAATTTCAATGTTGGAGACCGGGTTGGCTCAGATTGAAGGTCGCGGGGTGAACAACCGATGCATGATCGATGCCGGGCACGCGGCTGAATACGTAATACCCTGGATTCCCACGGCTAGTTCCCCGGTAATGTTCAAAGGGAAAGAACTGAAAATAAGTACTCAAACGAACATCACTAGTTGAATATATTTGCGAATCCAGATCTCGCTCAAATGATATTCGGGAAAATACTTTATAATCTGCCGTTGAACAATTTTTGTTTAAGACAAGCTAAAAACGTATAACTACATTACTGGTCTTAACCAAATTCGACTATTGTGATCGAAAACGGTATTGGTCAAAGCAAGTAGGGGAAGGGACATTACTTATGTATGATTAGGTACCTACCCTCTTTAAATTCTGATTATGTAGGGACAACAAATATGTAAATTATGCACGTCGTGGAAGAGCTCGCAAAGGTAAAAATTGACCAGTAGCATTCATTATAACGATAAATTTTTTGATAAAGATAGTGTCTCGTAAAAATTATAAAAACGAAAATTACAAAATCAGTCTTCAAGGATCTTTTGTAAAATGTAATATAATTGTAAATGGTACAAAAGCGCAGGATGATTAGTGTTCGGTGTAGAAAAAAATTCAAAATTTTTAGCTTCCCAAATGAATCTAACAAATAACATTGTGTATGTTACAGTAAATATAAATTTTATATTAAATCTAAATTTTTATAGTTTACTACAGGTGACATTAACAAAATAGTAGCAACTATAACATTTGACACAAATGCATGTACAACAACAGGTGCAAACAATTTCATTTCGAATCTATTGATTGACCTGTTAACCTGTTTTAGTAAGTGCTATAAGTGCTTTGTGTCTTCTAATTAAATAATCATGGCGTTGTTTATTTCAAGAGCTTTGGCTCTTTGTCACATGTCCCATAATTATGCTATTAAACTTTGATTTTTGTATTAATGTTTCATTAAATCATTACCTACTTGTAATTCTTGTCTTCTTTCTTTCAAATATAACCATTATTTATCTGCTGTGTGTAAGTAAAATATTTTGTTATGTATATGCTATACGTATAAATTTTTTTTTCTTTAATAAATTTTGTAAACCTAACTGTTGAAACGAAATCAAATATGAAGTACTAAAATTCTGTGGGTTTAGTAGATATTTTAATTAATGCAAAAACTGTAAAATATACTATTCACTAGATACAATATTCATTTTAAAAGTTAAAAGAACTCATTTAAGTGATAAGGATGTCATTCAAATATAATTTTATAAGTCCCAGGGAATTGTCAGCTTAAAGAAATAAAACATTTTATTGCAATTAAAATAATAATTATTGTAGTTGAATTGCAACTGGCCATGTTATTATATTTTATCTAAAGCTTCACGAGAATTAAACGTAAACAACACGTAAAAGAGACTTTAAATCATGAGTTGTTCCCACAGATGCTGGTAACAAAGAATACCAAGTGTTTCGCTAGACAAAGGTACGTTACAATTTTTAAACTACTAGTATCATGCGTGGGTCGTATATTATTTGCATGCTTGGTAAATTCCTGTGGTTGGAGTAGATTCATGTTGGTGAGTCTAAATAAAATTGTGCAACCAATGTCATTATTTTCTGCTGTTTTTAAATATCTAATTGCTGTTTATAATTTCTTGGAATTCCTTTTTTACCAACTCTTGGTTTATTGTTTCCTTTCTACATATAATATTAGTAGCCATTTCATATTGTGTACATGATCGTAGTGTTAATACACTACATACATAATACAACTTTCAGGAAGGTTGCATAAATTTATTGACTCTAGTAAACAAAGCGTGCTCTGCACTAATATCTCATTATCCGTCAAACCTAAACTTTAAGTTACAAGTAGCTGAAAGCTATTTCAATTAATTTGGAATTGGAACAATATCAATCAAACACATAAACTATACAGCATGTTCATTGCATTGAAATGTAGGGTTCAGTAGATTATTTAAAGTCATTTTTTTTAGACATGCCAAACTTATCTAAGGCTTACATCATTTACAGTTGGTTAAACTATCTACACAGTTTGAGATGAAACAGAATCGACTTCGACTGAAATGAAAACTGATAACGAAACTACGGAAAAATCTCACTTGCTACGCAACAATAGGTCTTATGTTACCTTGCTTTCCGAAATACCGCGCGAACCATGATGGAATCACAGATGTATTCCAACTAACTTCAACACAGTCACCGCCATAAATTTCTCCTGACGCAAAGAAACTGGAGCAGGTAGAGAACTAACAAAGGTACGCACACTGCACCAACAGTCAATACGCTATCGATTCGATTCCCATCAGCTCCGTTACAGCCTAACTGTATATTTGCATGCGTGCACGTATACTACCCAGTTAACATTGATCCACAATGACTCTATTAGCGTCCGCGTTTTGGAGCACGTTTAGGCGGTAGCGGGGCGGGGTGTAGGCCTAGATAGGCTGGTCGATGTGGAATTTCGGCTGCGACCCGGTTCCGGCATGCAGTACACGCGCAAGCGTACTAGCCGAGGAGTGCGGGGTGGCGAGAGGAGCGGTTGCACCGAGTTGCGCAAACTGCCGCAGCGGTCACTCTGCAACCGGGCCAGTGTAATTGAAGTCAAATTATAGCAATATAATGACAGGATACAACCCCATTATGAATAACGCAAACTTGTTACTAGTTTTATAATATTTACCAAAATTCATTTGTTAGGAATTTTTTTATTCTGATTACAACTATTATTACACTTTGTCAATACTAATGCATTATTCTAAACAAACATTACAAATCTAAAAGTTAGTCAGTTAGTAGTTACACCACAGTTTACAATTGACGTTGTCTTTTTATAAACGACATTTGTCGTCATTTATGCTTATATTGTAAACTTGTAAACATTGTAAACATGTGATGTGATGTCATCTACATCACACATAACATGCTACTATGTGTGAATGTAAAACAACCTGCTCATTTAGAAATCCTAAACATAAAAAGATTTGACTATATTGATTCTTTTTTAATGTTCTAATTTTAAAATTCAAATATTTGTAATTGACTCTAAAAATTATATTACAAAAATATAAGTTTTTATATCTATACCTAACGGTATTAAAATCGTGTGATCTCTATCGTATTTTGTGGTTTAATATCATTATAATATACGCTTTTATTTCTTTTCATGCCTCAAAATAACCAATTTCACTACTCTATGTTTATAGCCGGGCCCCTAACGGTGTTTAAACAAAGGCCTGCATGGAACGGCTCGTAACTATTGCACTGAGTTCCCATCGCCCTTTTGCCCCCACTCCCCTTACTCAACTATAACTACGCATAGATATAGCAAGAAACATTTGGCTTAGAGAACGTACTGAAAGTTCTCAACATGTAGGCGGCTAAATGCGTTTGATGTTACTAGTTAGGCTTTTGTTTAATATCTTCGACAGCACAGTGCTTCGGGTAAAACGTACCCGTGTTTAATTAGATAGTACATATTTCAACTATTAAGGTTAATTGATGTATAGCACAGGCATGATATTATCGTCTATATATATACCGTTTTCAATAATTAGACTATCTGACCCAAATATACTTTTCCTAATCAGACTCGTAGTTCCTGAGATAAGCGTATTTTAGGTTAAAAAAGTACATAGTGTTCGCATGTATATAGATACGATTATGTGATACTATTGTGAATATTTTGTTCATTTGAGAGTTGTCAACACACAGGCCATGTCTATTCTCTTAATAATTCGTATCGTTAACTCAAAATATCGGGATATTAATTCCATTTTTTGTAAACTTTTGTAGACTTGTAGACGTGCTCAGATTCAATGATTTATATTGAAACGAGCAACAATAGAAATTCACGCACTTTATCGACTGAATATTTAAAATCCCATCACATTGTGCTGTCATGTGACACTGCATGGAATACAATAATAGGTACTTGAAACTTCCTCATACAACGCCCCACATTTCTAGGTCATCGTTGGACGACAGTAGAAAATGCATTCTGTTGTAACGCTTAGCGCACACAAGCGAACCGCGGTTGAATCATTGTGTTCTTGTAGTTTGAAACAATACGGAATATTCCATGCTACGTGATTTACCGCAATAATTGATCCAATTTAACGCTGCTGTTGCATAAGTTGCTCAAAATATAGGATTTTCGGTTATACTTTAGGAATAATGCCAACACTGACAACTCTTTCTTTGGATTGATTTATATTCGAAATATGCTTGCTTAGACTAACATTAATAATAATGAGTAATAGATACCCCAAAATGGAATACGGATATCCCAAACACCATTTAGACAATACAATTTGTAGACGTTGCATAGCATTGGTAAGTGCGTGAATCTTTTGTCGCATGCGTATTAAAAAATAGGAGTTCCATTTTTAAGCTACCGGATATTTATAACAAATGATTCATTATATTATAATATGAAATTAAAGTATGCAACCTTTTTAAGTACTTAGCTGTGCTTAGTTAAAAATGTTCTTCCTGTCATAGGTAGCCAATTTAAAGTGTAATTACTCACATGCTTAAAACTAAGCTTAACAATCAAAATTAATTAAAACACCGCGTATAATGAGCCATATAAAACAGTAGTATTCATTTAAGTAAGTGCGCAATGTATTTAAATAAGTGTTCACTAATCCGTATCCGAATCTTGCATCTCATATCCGCAAAACGTAAATTGTATGAACAAGCCCTTAGATCGCTCGCACGTTTGTAGATTACGCAAGCAGTGTCGAAATCGTAGACACTCCAAGAACGGGTTTTCTAAATTCTCACACACAGTAAAGATGCATCAATTGAGTGCAAGTTGAATCTGAGTGTCGAGAAATAATTCAAACAGGTTGATAGTGAGAACGGTCGTAAAATGAACCGATATGTCATAATTCCGTACATTGAGCTCGTAAAATTTGAAGTGTATTGAAATTAACGGTTTATTTATATTGAGGATTCCATCAACGAGGTTATACTATAACAAACAAATTACTATGCTATTAGTTGATACGATTATTTTGATAATTGGTTGTTTGATTCATTCACTGGTACCGTTAAATGAAAAATTCGAATATTGTAATTTTTATATCATATCATGATATTGTAATAGTACCTAATTATTTTAGAAAGATTGAAATATTTTTAAAATAATCATCAACTTCATGATATACCTAATTTACGCAGAAATATTTTACGCAGTTTTTGAATAAGAATGTAATATATTATGCAAAATCTATTTGCATGTAAAAAGTAGGTAAGTTTTTGAATCTCACCAACCAAAAACAAAGCCTAAGTTACTTTTGCATTGCAAACAAAAAACTTTCTAATGCAACGTTCTACGGCACAATGCCGTAGGCTCGTCAAAATAGAAAGTTGCATGGAGCTAGTTGCATGCGTACACGCAGCCAGCGCTAAACTGACATCATATTGTATTGAAAATAAAGTATTGTACCAAAAATCTTAAGTAGTAAATTATGAAATTGGATTTTACTGAGATTTACAGATACTGTAGTACAGGTATATGTATAATTATGTATTATCAATGGTCTAATTATATTAGCCTTCATAACACAGTAGGGTGACATTTCAGCTACTTTTTGATAGGACAACCATTTTTTAACCCGTTAGTAGTTAGGTATACTGTTTCTCTTATCTATTATGTTTCTGTTTTAAGTTCTCGTCTACCACAGTCGTACAAGTTAAATCCTGGTCTAGTAGAATTAAGTCTACAGCCACAAACCAGTGCGTGCATTATGAAATATTTGAGCCTTTCACTCGTTGCACACGAAAGCTATACCTTTCTCTTGTACAATGGTATCATAGTAATCAGTAATGAATTTATTTGACATGAGTAATTACCTGCTTAGCGAAAAAAAACCGCTTGAAAAAATATACTTACAAAGTATATTCATGGAAATATATATGTAAATATATTTTTTTATGAATTGTTGTAATGTTTGCAATTTTTTTGCAAGAAGGAATTCCATTTTTGTAATCAATAGTAACAAATAAAAAAGGAGGGTTGAGAAGGTAAATGAGACATATTTCTTCTAAAAGATAGAATAGGAATTACTAAAAGAAGATAAATCCAAAAAAAAGAAATTCTGAAAAAGGCTGGAAGTCCCGTTGAGTATATTTTAGGAATAATTTTCTTTTAATAAACAGTCTAAGACAAAAGTTTTATAGGGTTTGTAAACCGTATACCATGTACTATACGCCACAATAAACGCGATCTAAAAGACCAGCAGGCCTAATAAAACTTCTTACAGAACAAAATCTAATCTGAAAATGTATTGGCGCCTTGGATTACGCAGACAGAAGACTTATACGACACCAAATTCGTACTTATCACAGAAATGTGTACTATCTCTTATATCTACGCACATAAATTCTATTATCTATCACACCCATGTGATGCCTAGGCTATCACTTGCGATTTGTGACCTTAGTTACTACAAAATGATAGGTGTATTGCACAAGAGGTGAATAGTGATAAAAATTAGAACTGGTTATTAAAAACATTGATAATATTAATACTATTACATATTCACGTGACGTTTTAACTAATCATTTATTAAAATGTAGTTACACAGTTTTGATTACTGAGTATCATCAGATAAATGCAATCTCACTTGGTTACGCATCTTTTCATATTTTGGATCACACCGTGAATAGATTTGCAGGCCTACTACAAACTCAATAAAATTATTGCCTGTGATACAACCAATTACATAAAATAAAGTTAGCAAAGTTACTTTTGCACTTGGTGGTATGACAGCCATACAATTAATGACCTATTTTAAGAGTTCGTGGTACGGGCCCTGAACTAGTCAACAGTAGTGTAAATTTCGAGTTATGGAAGAAACGAATAGTTTCTTTATGGGATAACGGATATTCTAGAGTATTTCAATTTAAAATCTACATCCTATGAAGAACTATCTAAGAATTAGAGGTCTTTAAATTCACAATTCCTACTCTTTCCAAATTTAAAAAAAGAGCCAATCAGTCATCCACTAATTGCTGCCTATTAAAATAACCGTATTCAATATATAATTGGTTAAATCGATTTTCGGTGTACATACAAGAGTAATCATCGCATTAGATCGACCACCTTGCATGTGTGAAAAGAATCGTACGCCGTAGCCATAGAACAGAGATATCCTCGAAGGTTCATAATTTTATGACAGCAATTAGATTGTAAAACAAGCAGAGAGTAATAGTTTTTATGTAGACGAGAAAACAAGATTCGCAAGTTTTAGAAAAGTATATCTATAAGTATATTAAGTTTGAGTTAGAGACATATTTATGAAAAAATATATTTGATAAGTAACAAATCCAATAAAGCATGTATTATGTACTTATCATGTATTAATGATAGATACTACTTTTATTTTCATAATGGGAATCTATAAAAACGCTAAGCTGTAGCCGAAGTTTAGTGTAGGTACGTGAAACGAGGTAGAAATTATCTAAACGATAGACGTATTATATTATCGGAAACTTAGCTCACATGGTATGCGTGGCATGATGGGAAAAATTAAATGTGGTCCATTCGGCCAAGTACACCCAACACTCAATGCGGTATCTCGCTCATTGTCCTTGATAAAAAAGAACCCTAGCATCTCTTTCTTTCTCTTTCTTTACTTCACCCCCCGCCATGCGCCACGCACCATGGGAGGGGTACAGTGCTCGTAGTTAAACTATAGGCTACTTTGATTGAATAATTTGTTACAACATGCCATCCTGAATCTCAGCTCAGATTACTGGTAAAAATCTAGTGTAAAAAAACAAAACGTCAAGCAAATATAAATGTATGCAGTTTTAATTATTTCGATCACTTTCCTAAAGTATCTCATAAACGGTTTACCTCCCATAATTTATATATCTCACTAACTGGCCAATGTTACCCAACACTATGATAAAATAGAGGAAATTGTCTCGCCATTAATCAAATATAAGCCATTAAAAGTACCGAAAGCTATAAAATATTACGTAGCTAAACTTGTCCAATGACGCCGCCTCTCCTTGCGACTTTCGTACGGTTGCATAATTGTTGTCCATAAAAATGATGAGTATAAAATAATATAGGTATGTATTAAGCGTTATTACTACTTCAGAATTATATTTTCATTAGGTATGTTTTCAATATGGCTGACAAAATAATTCAGAAATAGAATGAGCGTAGCACGTTGCTCACCGCGAAATGTTTCGAATAATTAATTAAATATTTACCTTATTGTATTGACCTATGACCTATTAGGCGGTAAAATTGCAAACACACGCTAGCGCAAGTGTAATTCAGGTTTCAAAAGTAATCTTCCAATATTTATCATTATTAATATTATCCAGAACCATCTACGTGTTGCATAGCATGTTACAATAATAACAGATACGCGGCATTCATTGCTTTCTTTCACTTTAACAAGTTGCTGCAATAAAAAAACAAGTAAGCGCTGGAATAGCTGATGTTGCTCTTACCTTCACCACAAAAAGTGACAAAAACATTATTTTCTTATTTGGATAATAATAACTTATTCCCTAAGTTCCGCGTAGGGTGACCAAAATAATGCAACAACCGGACCTCTGTCCCTTTTATAAAAGAAATAATCCTTGACCTGAATACATCTAAAACCAGATGGAAGACCCGTTATGGCAGTGTCCCACACAGGTTAAATTACGCATTGTCAACATATAACACAAAGTAATTATAATGTGCATCGGATTTTCTAATTCTAAAAAAATATTTAGTTCCTGCAATCGAGATAAAATGCTGTACAATTCTCAACCTTATTACACATACAAGGAAGTTATTTTGATAAAGGTGATACGATTTTACCGGTTCATAAAAATGTCAGCTGCGTTACATACTTCAAATATTTGTATTTTTTATTACTGCAAAATTTAGTATAATAATTGGGGTATTTTGTTTAAATTAAAATTTTGTATATAAGTAAATTTAATTTTTATTACAGTTAGAATTTTTTATCAGAATTATGTAAGTAAATAATTAATAGTAAGAAATTATTAGGTACAGTCTCTGTGGCGACGGTAGTGATGGCAACCTCTACGCAGGGGACGCGTGTTCGATCTTCGCTCGCTGCAAATATTTGTATGCATGAATATGGCTATTCATATTGGTCTAGTCATGCCTCGTAGAGCACATTGAGGCTCGATGCTAATTGGCATACGAACACCTACAGAATTCTTTACGGGTTGGAAGTTCTAAAAAGTTCAACAACTGGTCTTACTTGCTTCGATATCACCAATTGGTTGTTGAGGTCAGACGGCAGTTACTTCACAGAAACAATTGAAGTTTAGCTAAACCCGCAATTGGTTAAGTAGACCCTAGAGACCAAGGTGAAAGCTTTGAATGGAATTGACGCTAAGATAAAACAGAATTGAAAAAGTATAACCTTGAAATATAAATTTTAAACAAAACTAATAACTACTAGGTAATCTAATCTAATAACGAATAACTAACTTATCTTAACAGTTTCATTTGTTACGATTATTGTGTCCCTAATCAATCATTTTCCTCTCACGTTCAAGTAACAAGAAACAAGACCTTATTTCATAAATCTAAAATATTTGCCCCAATTTGTGTAGTGTTTTATTCATTAGTTTATTTACATTTTTGAAATTATCAATTTGTATTCAACTGTCGTAAATATTTATTTATATTAAATTATCAGAATCACAGTTCCATTATAATATTATTATTATAAGTTCAGTTAAATCTCAGTGATTTCAAATTATTATTCTTATTTTCACTCAGTTTTCAAAACATTTCTATTTGCGAGATATTTTTAAATAAGTACATCGGAAGGGTACACGTGATACTAATAATACCATAAAAAGGGCTACAAAAACTGTTAAGTAATTGTAAGGCATTGATAGTGTAGACACGTGTCGAGATAGCACCATAGTCAGACTTAGATTAAGCTTAGTTGAGCTGATCATAGATATGACAAAAAATCAAGGTAATCGTGTCTCTGATAGCCTTCATCTATTTATAAATCGATGCATTTAATATACATTAGCATTTTCTACCAGCTTCAGTTGCTCTACGACCTTTGAAGCTTGATGGTAGAATATTTTAGTGCTCCGCGAATAATTATGACGCTCATCCAGTGCAAATGCGCGAATAAAATGTATAAAATTTGTTATTGATTTTGATTGTACAATTTTAGCGAAAAATGTCTACGTTATGGCCCGCTGTGGGAATTTTAATTGGTGAATTATCCCCACCGTTAGGGTCAATGTTTCATTTATTTAATATGTAAAATCAAGAAGTATTTTAAACTTAAATTTTAAAAATTGTTTTTAAAATGACATGGTGAATTACGAAAGAGATAAGAACCAGCTGGTGAGGACCGTACAACGTTAATACTGTTGTCACTGTCAAATGCATACTTTTTTATTGTAAATCTAACAATTTAGTACGATTCGACATTATTGAAAGGGAAGTGGCAACTTCCTTCCAGGTACTAGAGTAGCATTTTCGTAACATTGTAGTATCTATCAATGACTGTGGTACACTCTTATAATCTGTGGGTAACCACAGAATTATAACATTGCACTACAATACTCGCGGTGTTTTTACGAAACTATCACTTTTGTAAACACAAAATCCAAACAAACAACTGAGCATCATTTGTTGTTTTGAATTTAGAACAGTTACAATAAATCTCTTTCACAGTAACAAGAAGGGTAAAGATTATCTAAATTTCATAACAAAGGTTACGAATCCCATACCAAGATATGAGTACCTTGTGTAGCCAATTAATATATAACGAATTTAAAATTCGACAACGCAAAGCATTGACGTCAAGCCGTAATCGTGCAAGGCCAGTCGAACAATCTGAGTTTCAGTATTCAGTTCAGAAACACCTGTGCAATATCAGAAATATGGTCGTGAAATGAAAGCAAAACAAACTGGCTGTAAATGAGCTACAAAAAAGAAACATATTGAATACAAATATCATGATAGATGTATTGATAAACCGGTATATAGTTGATTTATACTTGTCAATTTTTTTTTCAAATCATTAGACTATAATATTATGTATACATGATATAAGTACTACAATGTTTTATGATAGAGCCACACTTATCCTAACACGATGAAGCTGACTGAATGGCAAGGGAAAGAACTGCCATTTCGTTCTTAGCTTCGCGTTTAATAGTTGCGTGCTCCTACAAAAAAACATGACAGATACTGGAATTATTTTAGCTTAAAATTTTGAAAATACATGCAGTGGTTAAGTCAAACTAAACTGCGTGGAGACGTTTCACTGAATAAAATGGCAAATGAGTACCTAATGGAAAGTGGCCCCCGTGTCCTATGGACGTTTGTCACATCATGAGCCTCAAACTTGTACGGTTGCCTCTATAGAAACCTTCGAATTCTTGAAGAGGTGGTAGGGCGATGGGGATGATGGTTATTAGCTTTGTACTATCAGCGCAGGAGACACATTATTCCCAATGATTACACAAAACCTCACTAAAGTGATACAAGTAAACACAATACAAGGTTATTATTAGCCGAGGTATGCTGTAGGGCGGAGGTACTTCCCCAGTCGAACTACTCAATTGGGACGGGAGATACCATCACGTCCTAGTGTATCTAAGAGTCGAACCCTAACTCTAGTAGTTCCTCAAAACATAAGTTCTTACATAAAAAAATGGAAGTTAGTAATGAACGAACATATTTCTATATATGTCCGTACTTGTTTCAAAACATAATAATGACCAATAAAATCAATCAATCGCACTGGCGCACTGACATTGCATCAATATTGGAATTACGTAATGACTATCAATAACAAATACTCACGTCTGTCTGTACATCCATCTGTCACACTTATGCGCTTTATTAATTCAAACACTTACATGACTTCATGTACAATCACCTGCAGTAATATGTATACGTTTTAGAACTTTTTCACATTAAACTTGTCGATTTTTTGCCGTTTCATGTCATAATGTTGACTTGTCATTTATTATTGTGACAAGGTTCCAAAGTGTATACATATTATTGCAGGTGACTGTACAAATAAAGTTTCGAATGAACATAGTCTCGATAACATCAATGCAATTTTATTAGTTTGAAACTATTCAACCACCGGTTGGTTCTCAGCGGAGTAGAATTTGGGGCCCTATCTTTACCTACGCGGTATCACACAAGGCGGCTAGGGGATAGGGCTGTGTTTAACATGAGACAGATATACAATACAGCCCAGACTCAGCTTCAGATGAATAGCTCGAGTCAACAATAGTGCTCGGAATACCGGAATAACTCTCTACGTGAGACCGAAGACAATGAGTGATGAAATGTGGGTGTTAATTCACCTCACCCTGACCTTCCGGGGATAAAGTCATGATTATCGGTATAAGATTATTCTTATCATCATGTTAAGTGTGTTACGCCCTTATCCAGAACGTTACTCAGTCCTGAATTTCGATGTTCATCTTTCATTCGTCAAATTCTCTAAAATGATATTCAGTATTTCAGAAAGTATGTGTAGAAACATTTGGTACAGTTGCAATATTCGTATAAGACGTAGACATGTATCTACGCTGAATAAATATTTGCAATTAAACCAAAAAAAAAGAAAAGTCTACTGACTTTCTTACTGAAGTCTTCTCAAGCCAAGTGGTCCATTTGCTAAACCAACCTTTAATATAATAATTAGAAGGTAGTTCATAAGTGTGGTTTATTGATCTATACAGAATAAATGACTTTTCAATTTAGAATTTATGAATTTAGATACAACCCCAAAAGGGAATACATCATTAATTTCTAAATACACTATTTCCTTGTATACTAAAACTATTAATATCCTGTACACTTAGGTAAATACAGCTTTAATAATTAATTATTTCAAAATACGACTGTTCTCGTTCAAATGTAGTCGATAACTTTTACACTTCAGGAAGAAGCAAACAAGTAGTTTCAGGCCTATTTTACTCACCGTAGGTATACCATAACTAACCACCTACACAAAGCAGCCACGCACGAACTACGTGGCCTATCTCTCATGGGCAGCGCACGCGCACACTGAATACGACGCGCGTTCAACTAAAACGACATTTACGTAAATTTTCGATTTGAATTAATAAATACTACTTTCAAGTACAAAATTAGTAGGCTTTATTTTAATTGATGGCTCTTGAAAATAGTAAATTATATTGAATTCTGGAAAATCGAACCTGCAATACCTACTGTGTAGTGACAAATAGCCATTAGAGAAGTTGAAGAGAGAGGTGCAATGCAATATATATGATATAATGATGATATAATATAAGAAATAACAATTCTCGGTAGAGTACAATTTTAGGCCACCTCTATCGTGCGGTGTCGAACAAGGTGACTAAGTATTAGGGCTATTTAATATAAAACAGATATAGGTATAAAGCCCAGACTCAGCCTCAGATTGATTAGTGAAATGTGGGTATCAATTCCCCTTTGCCTGTCCCGGAGTGCATAATAATTTTGATACATTTACTACACTAAATCTTCACGAGATACCTACCTACTAATGAATACAATATTAGCACGACACTAAGTTTCAATCATAAATATATTTTGTCTCTGTTAGGTTATAAAACCATATCGTTCAAGCTAAGACAGCGTGGGAGCAGTTCTGTCGAGGCATTACGATGGTAAATTTAAGCACACCAATCTCAATGCGTGTGGTAACAGAGAACAAATATTACCACCCCATCACATCCGAAGACAAAAAGAGATTACTAACAGAAAACGTATAAGATATCATTGAGAAAGAAGATAAAGTCGAAATAAAACCCTGTACCAACCCACCATGGACTGGCCAGCGTGAAAACAATAGGCTAAAGCCGTCCATACTATGAGGCTTATGTCAAGCAGCGACCTGCTGTAGGCTAATTGATTCACTTTATTTCATGTATATCAACTAAAACAGGCAATATTAATGCATAGAGCTTAATAAAAAATATCTATCGCTAAAATATCTATAAGAAAAGGTTCTAAAAATCTAGTACAGCAACTGAATTATCCAGATCATCTGTGAACAACTTCGATCCCCTTTTGTTAAAAGCAAATAACCATTTTGGACCCAAACTAGAGCTGTCTATAGTGTCTTTTGTTTAGAGTACTACCCAAATTAGAGACGTATATATGCAAAAAAGTTTAGCCTTGAAAATTCATTTGAGACGCATCATGTCGTTGCTACACGACACGACAGTATTGTTCTAAATATAGAAGGCGACTGATTATTACAACTACTGAGTGTTAATTGGAAATCCTCCAAATTTTATAATCACGTTTATCTTAGAAGAGGTCTTTCATTTTCAATAATATTTTTTTTAAGAAAAGGCAACGTTTTTGCAACGTTGCTTGGAATTACTTTGATACAACTTAAATAACTGCTATAATTGCAACTGTTCTAATTGCAATTGCTATAAGTAATTGCAAATGCTATAGGTATTTGCAACTCCTAATGCAAGCGGCAAGCACACTAGGGTGAGCCATAGGCCACATGCATGTTTACGAGCTTATTTTGTTGGTATTAAAATTACACTGCCAGTGGTTAGGAGATTCTTTGTCACCATTAACCTTGAAAATAAACTTGATTCACTATTATCAAGTGCAATAACTGCTATTTGTAATTAAACCACAAACAGAGTAGTATGACTCACGTATGTAATATTTACTTGAAAAATATATGATATGTAAACTCCATTATTTTCATACCGGACTGCGTTCTGAGAATATATTTATCTGAAAAGATGCTTAGAATTCTATAAGAATATAGTCTGTGAGAACTATATACCTACTGAACTGACTAAAAATGTTAATATTCTCAAAGTAAAGGATTATAACATCTGTTAAATGCATTTTAATTAAACAGGTACAGTAATTAAGTTGTCAGCTACTGGCCTGTTATAATTTAATGTGGTGGTATAAATCTCTACTTAATTATCGTTGTTTGCATTCAGTTACAGTAATCAGACCTTAGGGATATTATTGTACACGTGTAAGAAATTTAAGCCTCATTGATGTGTGTGGTGCAGCACTAATGATGATCGTGAAACTGGGGACCATTTTTACCCGACTGCGCGACGCAAAGGAGGGTATTGTGTTTATCAGTCTATGTATGTATGTATGTATGTATGTATGTTTGTTTCTATGTGGCGTTCTAGAGGCTAAACGCATAAGCCGATTTTGATGATTCTTACGTCAATCGATTCGTCTTAACCTTGCGAGTGTCACTAAAGACATGACAGTAATCAAAAATTACCACAGCGACAACCAGACGCCATATTGTCAAAATGAAAAAAAATAAATTCGACGAACTATGTCAAGTGGGGTGTCGTTGAATAGGTATTTTAAAATCATCTTTAGGTTCCTTTTACCATTTTTCATTTTAACTAATAGTTTAGGATTTATAACGATTTAAAGTTGTTTAACAAACCATTCATTCTCGCAAATTTTCTTACTTCAAGGATAAACGATATACAAACAAAAATAATATTTTAATAAAAAAATAACTTTTAAATGAATCGTAACTAAAAAGTATAAAATAAAAAAATAATTAAGAAAAACAAAAAACCCGACTGCGTAAACCAAAGAACTAAAAAAGAAAAAAACAAGCCCAGGAGTTAAGATTTCATACAATACTCACAGTCGGGGCCCATTTAAATTTTACCAATCACATCTTCCTAAGGGGCCCCGACTGTGAGTATTGTATGAAATCTTAACTCCTGGGCTTGTTTTTTTCTTTTTTAGTTCTTTGGTTTAGGCAGTCGGGTTTTTTGTTTTTCTTAATTATTTTTTTTTAAGTAGTGCAATAATCTCTACGAAGACTGCAACGAATCCAAAAGGAGCCAATATCCAAGTGCCATCTAAATGACACGAGTAAGGACTCAGGGCTACACACACTGACCGGATGCCCGGCGTGGGAGACACCGAAGGGGGTCCTAGTGGCGGCCTCTGGGTGTAGGAGTTCTCACGCTCGCCGCCTTCCTCACGGCGAGCGATGGTACAATGCGCGAGCGATCGGGCTGTCACCTTCTCCTGCGAGTAAGTAATGCTCGAGAAGGAGAGGACGTATCGAGACCGGGACTGGGATAAGCGAAGGTGACTCCGTCATCGGAGGTTGCAGAATGACCTTCGTCATACATGAGCGCGAGTCTGGTGGTGAGACGTGGAACCGCCTGTCATCCTAGCAAAAGCAGGCAGCCGCGTAGGCGCGTGAAGCGCGCCCCCGGTACTCGTGGGCTAGATATGGAAACTGTGGTCCCCGCACCCAAAGGGCCTAGATTTCTATAACCCTAGGTATAAGTTACCTACTAGGTACCTCACCTCCGGCAACTGAAGATCCAAAGACCATTTTAGTCAGATCATGGCCGGCTACGAGAGTGGTATCCGTAGGGGATTTCACGCACGGGAAACAAATAACCACAAACTTCTCCTATCAAACTAGCTAGCTCACTTATGCAGGGAAATAGTAAAAACATCGTAAAACCATCAAAATGATTACCAATACAAATAGCAAATATGTTTATCAACCAAATCATTAAAATCCACAATCCACACAAATAGTTTCAACAAAGGTTGGTACAAATGTTTGTCATAGCGCTCACATATATCATTGGTGTTCATACTATATAGTACTTATTGCACGCGCACTAACGCATAACGGCCTTGGTTGCCAACGTTACGTAAGCGTCGCGCCCCAAAGGTCCTCGGGAGGGTGTCCTTGGCACTCGCTCCCCTCCCACACCTACTACCATCGCCCCCACCCCGCCGGGACCTAACCTAGAGAAGGCAGTTCGGAAATGAAAATAATATTCGGTATTAGAAAATCAGTAGCTAGTAGTTAAATAGGTGATTATATAAGTTTGAACTATGATTTCAAATCGAGACCATTTTGAATATTGATGTTTTTGTAATTTCTATGTAGGGTTTTGTGTTACTTGTAATTGCCACTATGTATCTATTAGTATAATAATACTTGTAAAAAAAATTATCTAACCCGTATCACAAGCTAGTTAAACTATGTGTACCATGAGTTTAGGTTATATATGTATTGAAGTCGAGTCGAGTTTCTGAAAATATGAGAATATGAAAACTTAAGAGGAAAAATTACAGCAGTTTCGTTGACTGTACAGAAAACACTAAATTTTACAAACAATATTTACAACTACAACAATTTTTTAAATTAGAATTTAAAACTACTTTTGCTGCCGACTGTACCATATGCCCTAGCCGCCCTAGGTACTTTGCGTAAGTCGTGGAGTAATGCTTGTTCTAAATTAAAGTTTGTTCTAGACATTGATGAATTGGGCTAAAAAATGTTATGAAGTCTAGAACTGACAAGGGTAAGTAGGTTAAAATGTTACTTTAGAAAACATTGTACTTAGTGCTTTGCAATGTCACACAGTTTTCTCACACGTTTTCGCTATAGTTTGTTAAGAATGACTTAGGGAGGTCACACACTCAAGCAACTCAGCAAATGGTAAAAAAACAACCATGTCAAAAAGTATTTGTTGCGTAATTTGTACTTTGGTGTATTGCCTCCCTTACTATCAACCTTATTAGCAGTGTGGTGATCCATGAGTACCTTCAGGGGTGTGACAAAATCCTGTATCTACACTAAGTAAATGTTTGTAAATAGACAAAAAAAAAGCCCGCTGAGTTTGAAACTTACTAATGTGAAAAATATCGTATCAGGCCGCCTAACAATTCTACGTCTATCCAAATTTCCGAACAAATAAAATTCGTTTGCATAATCTTCATAATCTAACAATAAATGTTTATTTTATAATAAATTAATGAAATAAGAAGGTTATGTCATTGTTCAACTTTATTAACGGAATGCCTAAAGGTAGACTTAAGAACATCTGATTTTTTTTTTGCTTTCAAACTTGTTTCTAGTTTCGATGGTAACGGCTACAGCTGTTTTTTATACGGAGTAGGCCATAGCAAATTAGGTATTCAAATATATTGTTTTTTTATGTAAGTTATATAGCAAGCAAACGCACGGCTCACCTGATGGTTATCGTTTAGTTAGGCCAAAACGGAGCCCAAAACTTCTAACTACACAGTTTGACTGAAGGTGCGTGTTGACATTTTCCCCCCTATATTTAATATAGAACTGATGTCCTTCAAGTTCGGTTGGACAAGAAGGTTCAATGTGCATCAATGTGCATCAATGTTTTTCCAACAGGACTAGACTAAAAATATATAAAATATAAATGTAAAAATATAAAACGTAATGTTCACGTCACACGGCATAATTATTTTTCTAATCATTAAATATGTAAGTCTGTGATTACTTTATCTTCATTCTAAGTTGACAACATAGATAAAATAGCAGGTCGACGTTTGATTTTCATTTTCATCGTCGCCGTCGTGACAATGTTTAAAATGCTCAAAACACGCACAGTTTTGTTGGAAAAAAGCACGCACCATTTTACACCTTGAATTCATAATAACTGTATTTCCGAACTCCAAATTCAAATTTTATTTTTGAAGTGATTGCGTATTAAATACTGGCCACACAAAGTTTGAAACATCCACATCTCTTCACATGCGGTGTCGTTCAAAGCAACTAGTGATAGGACTGTTAAACATCAGACGTATATACAGCCTAAACTCAGCCTCAGATGCATAGATCGAGTAGTAGTGCCCGGAATACGGCAATAGGTTTACCTATTACGTAGGACCAAATACTATGATTAATGTAATGTGAATGTTAATTCTTCTCTACCTAATCTTGATTGCAATGAGATTAAAATTATGAAGAAAATCATTAACATTTATAATCGTAACAATGATAATAATTGTAATATTGATAACATAAATAGAACCGGTATCGATTTGGACCGCTTTATACATCAATTCAGTCCAAATCAATACCCAAACGTTACATCTATATAACGCAACGCAACGTAAATATGTGACTCTTTTTTAAGTAATCGTTGTTATCAACATGCGTTCAGCCGAGGTTATCTACATTGCAAAGATATCACGTATATATACCTACCTAAATTGTTTCTAACTTGTTCTTAGAAACTTGCTACTAATCAATTTGATAGCTCCAATACCAAATTTTATCGCATTCAAGGCTGTTTTGAATGAAAACATCAATTTTTTTAACTGTATTGCGTTTTGGTCTATCCCTTGATTACATCGTAAAGGCTTTATGAATCTTTTCTGTCTCATTATTTTACACGATATTAAAAAGTCTTATGATAATTTCTTCATCATAACTTAGTGCCCAGTTAAATATTTTATTTTCCTCTTATTACACAGCTTAGTAAGTTTCGTGTGATGAGTTTTCATTTTGCATGTGATAGTGATTGCAATATCCAGTGTAACTAAATGTGTAAAATTTCTTGGGCGTAACTCACTGAGTTTGAATACTTGTCATATGCCTGGCTTCTATATATTTGAGACTATGAAAGAGTCTGAACAAAGCTTGCGCTTATGATTCATGACGGAAACATTAGAAAACATCTGCCCAATCTGGTCACCCATAAAATTTTGATCAAGACTTATGAGAACTTTATCGTACGAATTTCAATAAATGAACACAAACTAAATGAGCTTCACATTATAACGTAGTCACAACAATTTTGTCATAAACTCATTAACGATTTAGCTACTTACGAAGTAGCCTTTGAAATAGTTCCGACGACGTCGATGATTGAAATGCGTATTCTGTATTGAAAATATCAGATAAGATAGTCATTTATCAGTTCTCACTATTCTGTTGTACCAAACAGGATAGTTAGAATCGTATAACTTTTTACTTATCTGATAATAATTAGTATGATATTGAATTTCTGGATTCTATCATTCATGTTTCGTCAACACCGATAAGAGCTTTTCACGTTTTTGATTAAGGCATTACATGACTTGAAATATCCTCTTAAAAATGTGTATTTTATGACGATGCATTTGAGTGTAGAATTTGTCAGACTAGTGGCATTATTATTTTATACCGCACATAACGCACATAGGTTTTTAATTCATCAGAATTATTGCCATGAAATTTCGTATCATACAAAAAATGAAGCTCTAGCTTATGTACCACAATCTACAAAGATGTCCAATAAAATTTGGATCATAATCTGCCAAAATATTTAATTTGAAATTACTGACAGCACGGGAACTTCGTAAAGTATGTAAGGAGTGTGAAGTGTGCGTTGTCTTACAGGATTATAATGACAGAACGTGACTTATTCATGATAATTAGTATAACCTGTGAGTACAAAAAACATTTGAAATTAGAATCTCATTGGACATTGAGATTCTAAAATCAAATTACATAATTATGCAACATCGTGTGATGCATACTACTTTTTTGTGAGCTAACAGATAAAAATATGTAATAAATAAATAAATAAATATGCTAGGACAATCTACACAACGTCACCTAGACCCATGGTAAGCATAGTTTAACTAGCTTGTGTTACGGGTTCTAGAATGCGGATAGACATACAGATACATTTTTTTTGTAAATACATACATATTATACATAGAAACACCCAGACCAATGCAGATATTCATATTCAAGCTCACAAATAATTGCACTGCGTGAGAATCGAACCCGCGCCTCCTTCGTAGCAGTCGCGTTTACTACCGCTACGCCACGGAGGTCGTCTAAACTATATACTAGTGATATAGATATGTATCTATACCCTTTACTGGTTATTCGAGCGTCCATTGATTGAGAGACGGGCTTACAACCTCGAAATTAAACAAAATTGTCATTGATAATCAACAATCACATATTATTTTTCAATCTTCGTACAACCGTGTCCTATTTGTTGTTGCTAGCTAGTGACGCACACAACACACAAGTGTAAAGCCTTATGCGACCTTCGTCAACACGTATTTAGGCACATAGGTAATAGTTCTACAGTACTTTTTCGTATTTTATTAACAAATGTTACATGTATTGAACTAATAAATTAATTGATTATCTTTATTGGTTTAGTTCTTTTAAAAGTCAACAAATTAAATGTTAAAATGTTTTATCAATACCTTATGTTAAGTAAACAAGAAGGTTAAAAGTGAATATAGATAAATGAATACTTTAAAAATAATTACTTAATTCATAATATAAACTCACGCCTATATCTCCGAAGGGTGGGCAAGGGTAGG
This sequence comes from Pelosia muscerda, assembly GCA_963691645.1. Lineage (NCBI taxonomy): Eukaryota > Metazoa > Arthropoda > Insecta > Lepidoptera > Erebidae > Pelosia > Pelosia muscerda. The sequence goes on from OY829100.1 coordinate 17,568,403, forward strand.
CAGATGTGCTAGCACCCACATTTCGCCAGTTTATGTTTAGGTCCCAATGTATTAGGTGGCGAGCCTAATGCCATTAACCGGGCACTTACAAACCTGCGATAAACACACACTTAACTTCGAAAAGCATCGAAAAGTCATTGGTGAGTGCCATGGTAAACCTGGGATCGAACCCGAGACCTCCTCCTAGCAGTCCATTACCCATACCACTAGGCTAAGACTTAATTCAGTAATAAGAAATTCTGTTCATTCACATAATATACCTATACTAGCTGACCCGCGCAACTTCGTCTGCGTCACCCCGTTTTTGCAACATTTTTCACTCCTGCTCCATACCTGTTGGTCGTAGCATGATGTTATATACATATAAACCTTCCTCTTTAACCATTCTATCTATTAAAATAAACCGCATCAAAATCCGTTGCATATTTTTGAAGATTTAAGCATACAAAGGGACAAGAAAAATAGGGACAGAAAACGCGACTTTATTTTATACTATGTAGTGATTACTGTTTATTTGAATGAACAGAATTGCTTATGTTTAGAAGGTACGAGTAAATGTATGACAACACATAGCGTAGGTAGACCAGTCCAGGTCTAATTGTATAACACAGGTCAGTGAACTGTGAAGCCGGGTAAACGATGACATTAGTACGGGAAATAAAATTTTAGCATCTTCTCAAAAGCTATTTTCTCTGTTAAATTAGCGAACAAAAATGTCTTGCTTTGAAATTTTGAGATGTTAATTAATCTGATAAAGAGAACAAAAGATTTTTTCTCTTATGTACTTGTTTTGGCAACAACTGTGCTGAAGACTGTTTATCAAACTAGTCTTATTAGAATTCTTAACACGCACAGACTAAACCCAACTTAAAGTTAATACCATTTTCGAATTTTCATATTATTATTAAAAACAATTCGTGTTAAATTTCAGTCGATTGATAAATTAAATTTGAAATTCAAAAAATATTCCAACATTGGTTTTTTTTTTCATACAACTTAGGTCGCAGACAAGCACGCGGTCCACCTGATGGTAAGTGGTTACCGTGGCCTATGGGCGAATGTAACACCATGTTTATTTGAATGGTATTTTATGTGAATGTGAACTGTGAATGTGAATATGAACATGGTATTTTAAACTACATCTCATATAACATATTTTCAGACGACCCTCCGTGACCATGGTGTTTGCAACAGAACCGTATATCCGTATACCTCTCATAATAATATTCCAATCTACGAGTATTAACTGCTCACGCCATTACGATATACTGTTCTTTACTTTAAGTCACGGAGCAGATTTTTAATTGAGCTAAAACTTAATAAAAGCAGTAGATCCTTTGGGAAGAAAATAAAAAATAAAAACATAGTCAGAATTTTGCGTTATGACACCCCTCGTTAATCGACGTCGGTGATCAAAAACAAGGATGTAACTGCAAAATAACTATTCAGTATTATTAACCATTTCGTACTATACAGATGCTTCTAATGTATTATAGAAATACATTAGGAGCATCAGTTGAAAATAATCATGATAAACACGATTCGAGTCGTAAAAATTGCGTGTTACGTATAAAACAGGTAATACAAGTTAAGTCAGTTACAAAAATGAATGATATGAGGCGGCAACAAACGAAATGAAGAATAAGAAGAAAATCTTCATAGAAATATTGCTAAAAATAGACTACATACTTGACAATCGCGACTTAGTGTAGGTAGTTATGTCAAAATTTATGATCACCTGCATGATTATTTAACAATACAATATGGGAGGGGATAGACTAGAAGTTGGCCCTTATAATAGAAGACAGCTATTAAAAAGCCGTATATTTTCTTATAACATTTAATTTAATAGTAGACACTATTAAACAGCAGAAATTAAACCTGTTTTATATCTTTCATGCCTATCATAAATAGGTACCCATATGTTAATTATTTTAACAGTCAAATCCAAAATGGAGAACCGAAACAAGTGTCATTCATATGCTCGAGCTTAAGTGGCAATATTTATTTAATTATTATTAGTTGGTTTTTTAGTTCTTCTCGTTTTTTTCAATACATACTAGCTACTAGATAGCGATAAAAATTGCTCTAATTAATAATATTACGTTTTCGTACTGACAATGTAAATGGTATCTTTGCAATTATTAACGTAAAGGGAACTAAGAATTTGAATGTTTACACGAGATTTTTGCTAGCAAACATCTACACAAATACTAGCGAACATGAAATTTTTAGACAATTAAATAACCGAAATTCTTGTTCCAAAATGTATTAATGCAACAATGTTATATACAAACATAATAAGTATGCCTTAAACAAAATAACAATCACACGGCTCATTTACTGCCGAGTTTCGAACAATGCAACTTTATGTCATAGGGCATAAGGTTTATTTTAATGGGAGTGAGATTTATGACGTGAACTACGGTTAAGAAGACGTACAAATACGACGTTTTGCAGGAGCGCACAAGCAACATAGAGCGTTCCTTTCTCGCTGGCGACTGACCACGGCCCGTGTTTAGGTGCTAATAGTTCGCCCATGGACGGCCGTCGTACGAGGCCACTTTGACAGTTTCTATGCAAATGTTAATGCGTTGCGAGACCAGTTTTCGCCTCACAGAGCGGTTCCGGGCCGAGTTTGGAGCGCGATTAATACGTACCTATTAATTATTAATCCCCGTCCTGCCAGGCGGGATTTCTACAGAGTTATTAGATTCATGATGTGAAAAGTACTAGTAGACTCGGAATAGATGGCGTGCGTCGGAACGAACCATGTGAATCATCTGATAGATAACATACCTCAAATTACGGCGAAATATATGGGAGCCGGTTGGCGAAGATTGAGCAGAAAGAATTAGTGATGCAATATCGTAGAACAAAAACTTAGTCTCATTATCAAGTTCAATAGCCCCGAAACGGCAGCACGTGTATGCAAAACTTCGAGGACGATTCGAAACTGCGCAAAAACGTCCTCATGCATGAACAATTTAAGGTGCAAACTGCTGTACACCCTCTCTCGCGCTTAAAATTTATCAATGTGCCGCGAGGTATCTACATGTATTTATCAATGACTAGATATCTTAATACCTATTTAGCTCACCAGATTGACTCTCAATGGTATTATAGAATTTTTATGGTTTGACTAGTCAAATCATAAAATTCCTATTATCCTATTGGAATTTCCTGGTCACGCCCAACAAAACTCAACTAGCCGAGAGTGATACTTATACCATTTGGACTAATAAAGACAATACTTTCCTCGAGTCCATGTCGCAAATTCCTCAGTCCTTGTATCGTTAATAGAATACCATTAGATCTCTATCGATGTGTGCACAAATATCATAGTTCGTATCACTGAATATGTGTTCACTACACTTGAGCTACACTCGTTTAGTTTAGCACCGCTGGTTCGTGGTCGCGATCACTTCCGCATATTGCATAGCGCGTTTGCGCTCGCGCCGACCGCTCTATCTGCAGGCCGTGTATGCCGGTGCGCGCTTCGCTCCTAGCCGTGGGGAGCCTCGCTCGCGAATGCGACCGCCGAAAAGTCTTCACGCCCGCCGAATGCAGAAATTTCGGACGCGCTGAGTGGGGGACGCTCTACGTCTATCCGAAACTGCGCGCGTACGTGCAGCGCTTCGCTATGAAAAAAATCCAAGGTTAACGCGCGCTGCCAAAAAAAGACGCACGCAAAATGAAAAAAGATGGCTAGAGCGGCGCCCCTCGGGGCCCTCGTGATGCAGCCGATTCTGCAATCGCCACGACGCCCAACTGCCGCATTTGTGAATTTTCCACGTTTGATTACCGCGCATCACAGCGCTAGTTGCTTTGAAATAGATCGCCGTGTACTAGGCGCGCGTTAGCCGGCTAGATTTTCTATGTCGCCGGTTATTGACATTGAATGTAATACCTAAAGTGTTTCATTTGAATACCTAATTGTTTAGTTAACTCATTATTTATCATAGTTACATTTATTTTACTACCATTTCGTTGTTGTTGTTATTATTATTAGTCGGTTCTTATAATTATTTCAAATTTATAATTTTAATATCACGTACAAAATAATAGTTACATTAATTTGAATATTATTATTAAAGTAATTATTTATATAACATACATTTTAAACAATACGTAGCAGATATATCATTACTATTGATTCAAAATATCTTAATTTTGAAATATATTAATTAAAATTATTTTTGTTACATGTGGTTATTGATTTAATTAAACCTTCATTCCAAAATTTATTTGAAAATTTCCCGATCTATAACAAAAAAAGATTATTTGATCTATTTCATGTTGTATTCGTTCTAACCTATGTGGAATGCGGAACGAAAAAAGAGACAAAACATTTATATATGTCGCTCGGTAACAATATAATATTTACGTACCTACGTTCACTGACAGCTAGTAATTAAATAAGTAGTTTAATAAGAAAATTCGACTAGTAGTAAAATCAAGGTTACATTCTAAATTCATTTTAGGTTTAAATATATTTTCCTAAAAAAACGGTTAAGATAATAATACTTTCGTAGCGTATTCGCCATGCTGGCGTAGTGATTGATTAAGGTATAATATTTATTAAATTAGCACTAGAAAATTATTTAATTTAGGCCTCTAATCTTATAATAAATTAAATAACAATGTCTGACTGTGTATTAATGGTGACCAACAATTGGATATATTTGTGTCTATTGTTGCATTTTTGCACCCATCTGTAGCATTTTGTAGCCTATTGTAGAATTTTTGTAGCATGATTTTCAGGGTGCCGGTGGAGTAAAATTGAGCCACCCCTTATTTACCAGTGGGTTTTATAGAAGGTGTGTAGAAGAAAAGGCTGTTCCTTATCAGACAATAAACATACAGTCTATAGCAAAAGTTAAGCACGTGACAGCAATAGTGACGGGAGAAAGAAAATTATAGTAGAGAAAGTCTACCTATGTCTAGGTACCTCTTTGGGGATTCACGTTGTTTTTAATGTAGGTATGTAAATTAACTACTCGTAGTCAGAGGCAATTCTATATTATGATAATACGACGACCTGCGCGGTGTGGCGGTAGTGAACGCGACTGCTACGCAGGGGTTTGATTCCAGCTCAGTGCAAATATTTGTGTGCATGAATATGTACATTTGCATTGGCCTTTTGAAATTTTTATGTATAATATGCATGTATTTACGAAAAAAAAAGTATCTAAGTATGTTTATCCGCATTCTCAAACCCATTACACAAGCTAGTAAAACTATGCTTTGAATGGATCTAGATAACGTTGTGTAGTTTATCCTAGAATAATTCTATGATACTACCCAATTTAGGAATCGATTCCCTCTCGACCGCATAACTTAATGAAAACGTCACGAGATAACAACCAAATATTATTCGGTAAAGATGTAATTGTTAATAAAATAAAACAAACGTTTAAATAATCATTATAAAGGAAACAGTCAAATGCTCTAACTAGCTAATTCAGACTTAGTTGATTTTGTTTGATTTTAACTATACTGCTACGACACCTATTGACATTTTCCCTGCCCTATTTTTAGTTGACTGGCAGAGAATGCTTGTGGTATTAACTCTGCATAAGTAATTGTGCAATAAAAATATGAATATTATTTCTACTAAGAGGATCTCCTAGAAAAAGAACAGTCAGAAGTTCCTAAAACTTCGTTCAAAGGTATTTTGAAGAAACTTTTGCAGTGTAAAGACAAAAGTAAAACTGTACTTTCTGCCTTCATTGGAGGTAAAATATTGTGAAAATCATGTATGTATTAAAAAAAATCTTACCTTTTCATTCCTTACGCGGTCTGATGTAGGACATGTGGAAAAAATGTTCTTCGATTATTATTTTGGTTGACATAACACAAAGCATTCATTGACAGATTGACACAAGCATGCACGCCATAAAAAGACCTATGGATACATTCACATTTTTTTTACAGTGATCATAACTTTCATAGCTTAAAAGAGGGTAGAAACTAACTAAATAAGGTTCAACTGCATATTTTAAAATTGGAAGAGAAAGTCGTTTTGATTTTTAAATATTCAAAAAAGCACAAAAGAGGTTTCAAACTTAAAATGCATTTCATGTTCGATTTTTAATTTAGATAACACTGTTCTAAATGCTGCCTTCACTTCACACGTATTTTCGAGAAAAAAAATATTTTGCAGAATATATAATGTATTTTGATTTTCTTGTTCGGCAAACTAAATTGGTTTCCTCACACACTGAAACTCATTAATGAAGTGAAAAATATGACTTCATAAGTTGTACCGGATTTGTACAGTATAATAAAGAATGTTGCACAAATTATCTAGGTCAGTGATTATAACAGGATACTAACGCCTAAAATAGGTCTACGTAATATCAAAATTATACGATACAGAAAATCTATAGCAAAATTCCATTGACATAACAATATATAGGTACGTATTCCCTCCTATTTCTATTGTAAATACAATTTAGGACAACTTCAGGAATCGTGCTTTGATTAAACTTATTAATAAGGCAACATAATTAAAGTAAATATTTTATTTGATTGACGATAGTTTATTTTTTAGACTCGTCTTAAGATTTGCCTTTGCCAGGTCTCAGATCGTTAAGAGGCTAAAGTTATGCCTCTTCATGACTCGAGGTCGTACGGGGAAACGAAATACGAGACCGTGGGGGAAGGGGGAGTGTGGGTACTGAACTATTTGATAAATACTTTCCAATGACTTATCGCAATTAAGAAACGATATACAGTCACATCTCTGTATGATGGCTTTGTTTATTTATTGCGTTAATATTTTGGTCACTAAAAATTGTGCAGGTTTGTACGAATTTCTGAACAAATTGCTCAAATCTATTATTATTCTCTATCAATATTTTCGAAAATAATAATAGACAATTATGTGTGGTTCTTAAGGATGCGCAGAAACCTTTTTGTAAGCATAACTAGTAGAAACCTATGGATTATGTATGAAGTTAGGATTTAATTTGATTTTGATTTAAATTGAGTTAGTATTGTCTACCAATAATTAGGTATATTTTGAGATAATCTTATATAAGTCATTTTTTCTACAGTTTATTCTATTTTGATAAAATTTCATATCAGTAATTTCTTCTTACAGTTTATTTGATTTTGATAAAATTCTATTTCAGTATTTTTTTATAGGTAGACTATTCGATTTTGATAATATTTTAGTTAGTTTTTATGCTTAACACTGCAAGACTCATAACATTTAAGAAAGTATTGCAATAGTAAAATACATCACATCAATATCATAAACATATACAGGATATAGTTGTTTAAGAGTTATGAGTACTTCTAATAAATTACGCCCAAAATGCAATGATCTAAATAGTACAATAACAAAATTGACACGCTCGCCTTATCTGTGGCAGTTGACAAGGACACAAGAATTATGATAGCGATGTAGTATGAGGATACGGGGCGTGCGTAACTCATGGCCCGTTAAAATATATAATATCACGCTTCTTGGGATAGGGATAAGCAGTAATTGAAGTATGATTACATCGGAGTAAACAAATAATAAAAATTGTTTGTCAGATATGATTTTGCATTGATTTTTAGTTTGGGATTAGAATTCTAATGTTTTATTTATGAAGTCTCATAATAGCAGTTATAAACTATCAAGTATAATTGCATTCCTAAGGCTTGACTTGTACAAAGAGTCGTTATCGGAATATGCACCAGTAGGTATCTTCCATCACACATTACAAGTGATGTTAATATCACGAAACATCTTCAGAGTCGCCATCACCATTTTCGACTATAGTTTCGAACAGGGACTTTATCGACACCTCTTAAATTGAAATTTTAATCTTACTTTACTTTCATAGTGTGAATGGTACTCTGTCCGTAATCTTCATCAATATTTTGTTTACTACATCTTGTAAAACAAATGTAAATATAAAAAATTAAATAAATAAATATGTATATCCACTACAGAACGAGATAATTTGTTTGACCCAATTTTACCATAATTATAACACTAACGGACGCTGACGGATTAATTCACACTATGAAATTTACACAGTAAGATTAAAATTATAGATAGATAGATGAGTCTTCATTGTAGGTACACCAAAAACAAAACAAAAAATAAAAACATGAAAACACCCAGGACAAGTATTGAGAGTTACAGTTGTTCTAATGTACAATGGGCGGCTTTATCGCTGGAAGCCATCTCTTCCAAGCTACCTTGGGATATACAGTAACGTGATATAACAATATGTTGGTTTTGGTACTACTAGAGATGGTAGTAGCCCCCTCAGGAGATATTTCTTTCTCTTGATCTACCACAGTGATTATAACTAGTCATTAATGGCATTCTGATTTTGGAGGCAGCCAATATCATTTAACGTGTGACAATCTTGCACGTTCAGTTTATCAGAGCTAGATACGCACATTGATTAGATGGCTGCAATGCTTATCACGGATATAGTACAAAAATAAGATAACATGAGATATTTTTGTGTAGTGTTAGACACTTAACATGCATATTTTACGCGTCAAAATAGAAATCGTTAATTAGATTAGCTTTACTATTTTAAATGCGAATATGGTTATAATTCGTGATATATGTACCTAAATCTTTGTGATGACAAAGAAATAATACTTTTCGCTCCATCACATTCGAAGGTTACTGTAAGAGACGACTAACTGAAAACGCAGACGATACCATTGCGAGATAAGGAAAACCCGAAATAAAACCTTGTACCAACTCATCTGATTAGCGTGGAAATAGTAGTAGGTCTACTCTAGCCTCCCGATATTTAGAGATTTTACTTTATTTATTTTTTTAAAGTCAACTCCCGCCCCACGCAATTGAGGCAAGGGCAGGAAGAGAGATGATACAGTGCGAGCCGATACAGTGAGTGTTGTGTGTCGTGATCGAGTGCAATGCGAGAACGCGGACAGTGGTAGTGGCGACGCGCGTAGTAAACGAGTAAGAAAGAGGGTAGACCGATACGGTTGGCCTCAATAACAACTAGCTCGGCGGTCATCAGTACACCGTGATCATGGCGCTTGCAACAGCGCCGAAATATCGGTTACGCGAAGAAATCAACAAACATGGTAAATATCCCGATCGATTTAATAGTGAATTCGTAAATGACCATGTCAATCTAAAATCATACAAGAGAGATGATATTTTTTAATAAACAATATTAGCAACCCAAATTACTAATATTCCTTCTAACCCCTCCAACTAAGCTCAATGGCTTGTGATAGGAGTGGGTCCACGTTGGTAGTGTAATGGCCAGAATTCGAACCCAGGACCTCTCGATCGTGAGGCCCACTCCTTAACCACTAAGATACCGACCGAGCTTAGTTTATAACAGACTGTCTTAAACTAATCCTATCTGAACAAGCTATACCCATGCGTCGGTATCGCGCCACTTAATTATGTACGGAGTCGGAGGCACGTAGCAAGAGAGATGGATAAACGAAAGCAGAAAATAATGCACTTCACCCACTGTATTGACATGACGTGAACGCATGTAAACTCTCATTCATCTCTGTAACAAATGCAGAGCTCAGATTCACTCACGCCCAATTGTCACAACAATGTGATAGTTGGCAATTTGTTCTCATTTATCATCACTACATAGTATAAATTATTAAAGTCGCTCTCTCTGTCCCTATATCCCTATATCCCTCTGTCTGCTTAAATCTTTAAAACTATGCTTCGGATTTTGATTGAAGAGGAAGGTTTATTGTTGTTTGAATGTTGCAAAAACGGGGTGATGCAGACGAAATTGAAAAAGAGAGAGAAAGAGAGCTAGTTACTTATAAATATTTCTTTATTTCTCATCAAAATCAGTTCAGTAGTTTATTAAGACAAGGTTATTTTCATTATGTAATATTATGGATATCCAATATAACTTTACAAGTACTATAATATTGTCTTGATGTGATACCAGCTCTCTCATCCATCGATCGCGGAGCCCCTTCTATTTCCGCTTTGTGATACATCAAGCAGTTGAAGACTCTACAGGTCTCCCTTGGCAACCCCCTAAATGAATGACGAGAACTTCAATATTCGCAAATTGAAATTTCAATACGTCATTTACAAGCAATATTCTACCCTTACCTGCGCTGGAAGTGTAGTGTTAATATACTGTTTTATACTCACTTCAAAGTTTCCTGTTTTAATATTTACGGTATTATTGGGTAAGCCAAATAAACAACAATAAAATAAAATATTTCAACTTGCTGAACTGTAGCACTAGCATGAACTCCTATCCAATTCGTAATGTAAAGGTTTCGAGAGAACGGAGCATTGTGATTGGCAGTCTGCCTCTTGTGAAGCTGTGTGCGTGTGTAGCCCGTCAATCGCAATGCTCCGTTCTGTCTATACCTTTACATTACGAATTCGATAGTATTTCGTGCTGACGCTTCTGCTTTTAACAGTGCCTAATTGCTGTCATCTGTACACTTCTTCAGTCGCATGGCCGCCCTGATATACTAAGGGTCTAGCCTACACTGTGTTAGTTTGATGTCATAATCCATTACATGCGATATTTGCAATGGATCTATCAACGACAATTTGTTTAATATATTTTAGGGTTCCATACACAAAGGTTAAAAAACGGAACTCTATTAATACCGCTGTCCGTCTGTCCCTGAAGAAACTGGCTGGTGACAGGTGATTTTTTCACAAATGACGTTGTTAATGATGATATTATTTAGCTGTATATTCATTGACTACACTGTTTTTTTTATCTAAATTTTCATTTATTTAAATAAAACCAATAATCCCACATGGTGCTCGTCTTTTTGTAAATAATTACTTAATCACTGTAACCACTAATAAAAGGATATTATATTTTCTAATTTCGTAGCTATTCGAGACCGTTAGTGCGCGAGTCCGACTCACACTTAGCCGGTTTTTAGAGTTCTATGTAATCCCCAAAGTTTTTATAAAAAGTTGCCACAAGATTGTTTACCTTTTTTGTAATTACCTAAACAAATGGAATATAAGACTCTAGGAGAAAAAACACATACCCTTCAAATATGTATCATTATCTTTTTAATAAATATCAAGGTACACTTAATTAGAGTTCTGTTTAGTTCCCACGCATTACAATATAACCAGTGGTAGACATGCCTCCCACCTCCCTTAACCTTCACCCCTCTCCATCTACCTTCCAAATGATATTTATATTAAAATTCTATGTAATAAATAACCTACATACATAATGTTTATTATCAAAGGCTAACTAAACATTCAGAGAAAACATGATTCTAAATTATACAGAAAATTTACTTCTATGAAAATAATCGGGTAATGAAACATTTTTACTTTTAAGTTCATGTGTATTATTAAAGGGTATCTAAACATTCAGAGAAACCATGATTTTATTAATTAGATAGAAAATTTACTTCTGTGAAAATAATCAGGTAGGTAATGAAACATTTCTACTTTTAAGTACATGTGTATTATTAAAGGGTAGCTCAACATTCAGAGAAACCATGATTTTATTAATTAGATAGAAAATTTACTTCTGTGAAAATAATCGGGCAATGAAACTTTTTTTTTACTTTTACATACAACATATACCAACGCCCGTAATCCCCGAAGGGGTAGGCAGAGGTGTATTAAACACCCACATTTTGCCAAATATGATTCTCGGTCCCACGTAAAAGGGGGCGAGGCTTTACTAACCGAAAAGCTTAACGTAAAGCTTACGTGCTTAGCCGCATAAGCACTACCAATTAACGTCTTGGAGAGTATCATACTTTTAAGAATATAAATGCGGTTGAGAGTAAGCGATTATCTTTACCTACTCCCATTTACGTCCCATACGGAAGAAACTAGAGCGAAAAATGGAAGTAGAATTACAAGACAGGGAGGTATGGCCTTTAATGGTCACACAAATCTACGAAATCTTTTTAATAGTTAAGTCGATTTTAATAAAGAAGACACTACCTCGACCGAGTTACTTTATTTTTGCATAGGAAACGTCATCCACTACAACAATGATGCAGCATGTTTTATATCTGACCGGTACTTTAACTGCACTGTTAATGTTAAAGTACGATCGTGCAACCCAGGCTTCAATAACACGAAATTTGACATTTTGCACGTCATTCATTAAGTTTATGTCAACAAGTTGTATCTTTAATGGCAAGGAGAAGTAAACCAGTACCTTAAAATACATTTATTTTTAGAAATGATCAAAATCAGATTCGCCAATAAAATGTATTATAAATCCTTTTCGAAAATAAAAAACAATAAAAAAATAAAGACCGTCGATAAACGAAAATGGTCGCGCAAATTCGAATTTCCAAATTCGAAATTGTAATTTACAAACACGGGTGCGTTCGGAATTAACTTCTGCTAGACCGACAAATATACGTACCTACCTACCTATACTGAATGTACATCTGGATAAATATTTGCGCATGCGTAAACATACATATACCGTTCAATGTCAAACTCTTGCATCTTACTTGATAAATAGGTACTTTTTAAACGATAAAGCCGGGAAATGTAGGCACAGATTAATAAATAGTTGATGTAGATACGTACATCAACAATATAGAATGACTCATCTCTATATTACTCATATTAATTATTAATAATTTAATTAATAAAAAACTCGACATATTTTTTGGAACAAAGTAAAAATCTAAGGGGATGTTAATAATATATGATATAAAATCAAATGTACATAGCAAATTTAATCAGTATCAAAAACTAGGTAAGAAATCGTTTTTCCATGAAATATTTGAGTAGAATTACTGAGCAACTAAGAAAAGATAATAAAAAATACCTGAATATCTTGCTAATCTAAACCAATATTATAAAATACTATACTATTGATAAATATATAGGTATACATATATCATAATAAATATTATATTGTACATAAATTATTACAAAGAGATGACGATTTTTTTTTTAATATTTATAAAAATAAGGGATTTTTAAAATTTAATAATGAAAAGAACATAAATCCAGAAGAGAGGTTTACAACTCTATGATAATATAGTCTCCGCTTAGTACCCGATTTCATTAATTTCAGAATTTCATTGTTAAAGATTTCATTAAATAATTCAAAGAGATTTTCAATAATAAAAAATAAATAATACCTTTTTACAATAGTTTGCCGCGAATTCAGTATAAAAAAATGAAGTTACGTTACATGCTACACTTAATTTAAATAAATATATCATGTTCATATTGTTCATGTAAAGGTCAATGTGAGATTTATTTTATTTTAATTTAAGCAACCTCCAGATTTCAATTCAAGCACGAAATCAGCCGTCGGTAAAGTGGTCGAAATAGTTCATAGACTTATTATTTTATAAGAATATAAAGACAAATAAAACGTGCATATTTTCATTGATTGAACAGAAGAAGCAGAGAGAGTAGTTTATTTTTCACAAACATGAGTGTCATCCACATACATAAAGAGGTGCCATTTCCATTTTGAGTATCTATTACAACACCCCCACTCTCAAAATACAGTTTAAGTAGTTACAACTTAACATTTAATATACCTAGCATTTTAACTAATTTGTGATGCTTAACTGAACTTAGACTCTTTGTCAAAATATCTGCTATCATGTCTCCTGTAGGTAAATAATTTATCTTAACAATTTTATTAGCTATTACTTCCCTACAATAATGATATCGGACATCTATATGATTAGTTCTATTATGAAAAACTGGATTTTCTATCAACTGAACTATTTGCCCAATCTGCATCACAATATCCTTCGATATTAACAACACTATTTTTAGAATATTTTAAACCTAAGGTCTTTGTTCCTTTTAAATACCATATTTTTGACTATAGCCTTTGGCAACTAATCTAGCACGAAAAATTATATTATTGTCGCTGTCATATTTTTTTTTTAGCACCCATTTACACTTGACAATGGTTTTTCCTTGTGGAACATCTGTTAGAACCCATGCATCGTTATCATGGAAACTCTGCAATTCCTCCTGTACAGCTTTAATCCATTGATCCCTCTCAGGGCCTTCTAAAACTTCCTCTAAAGACAGTTCGGTACATAAATTTGAAAAACCATACCTATCAGGTTTGCGTCTCTCTCTTGTGGGCAGACTTCTTATCGTAACACTATTGTGACTTACAGTTGAACAGTCAGAGTTTTCATTTTCGCTTGGTAAGTACGTAGCATCATTAGCATCATTATATATAGAGATAAATGATTCTTCTGACTCTTCCCCCACTGAATCCTGACTTTTCATCTCACCAACTGTTTGAGCTTCAGGATTCGGGCAATCAACTGTCACATTGCTGAAGTTTGAATCCTTCTCGATGATAATTACATCTCTACTTGTCACGATTTGTTTAGTAACAGGATTATATAGTCTATATCCTTTAACATTTTCACCATATCCCACTAAGATACACTCTTCTGATTTTTTGTCCCATTTTGGCCTTTTTTCTTTAGGTACATGTTTCATTGCTTTGCTTCCAAACACTCTAAGATGACTAACATCAGGCTTAACATTAGTCCATAACTCATATGGAGTTTTGTAATTTAAGCAAGCCGATACTGTTCTATTCTGCAAATAAACTGCTGTATTAGTGGCTTCAGCCCAGAACTCTTTACTTAAGTCACTGTCATACAATAGACATCGGGCCTTTTCTACAATAGTGCGATTCATGCGTTCACACAAACCATTTTGCTGTGGTGTATAACAATTAGTCTTCTGGTGTAATATGCCCTTTTGTGAAAGAAAATTATTAAATTCCTTACTGCAATATTCACCACCGTTGTCACTACGTAAGACCTTTATTTTCTTTCCAAATAAGTTCTCTACTCTGGCTACATAATTCTTGAAACATTGAAAAGCCTCGCTCTTATTTTTCATAAAGTATATATGAGCCATACGACTATAATCATCGATAAAAAGAATAAAATACCTTGATCCTCCCAGAGACACATTCTCCATTGGACCGCAGACATCAGTGTGCACAATTTCTAATAATTGAGTACTTCTATTGCCACTGCTTGGAAATGGCAAACTGCACTGCTTTCCTTCACAACATGTGATACACACAGTTTTTCTGTCATCCTGCTCAATGGAAATGCCATCAACAGCATTTTGCATTCTATGTAAGTAAGTATTATTTATGTGCCCCAGTCTTCTATGCCACATCTGGTTTGACTCCACCGCTGCAGCTGAGAGACTCACTGGAGTATTCAACTTATACACGCCATTGAATAATATAGACGTAGCTACCAAAATATTCTTTTTATTATAAATTTCACAGCCACTACTTGTAAACAACACTGTGTTACCTCTTTTTATCAACTGACTTACAGACAATAGGTTAGTAGTCAGACTCGGAACACACATAACCTCTTCCACGGTCACATCAAAATTGCATTCATCTGTACATGTGGTAATTTGCACTTCGCCAGAACACTTAACAGGCATCTTATTGTCATTTGCTACAATAATCTCCTTTATAGATGGTTGATATGTTGGATTTTTAATCCAATGTTCGTTTGCTGTTAAATGCATGCTAGCACCGGAGTCAATGTACCAATCTGATTTACTGAAAACACCAGTAAGAAAACCTGCACTGAATACAGTCGATTGTTTGTGAACCCTTTCTTTGGAATCTGTTAAAGTTGGGCACTGGTTCCTGTAATGGCCTGGTTTTTTACATTTGAAACATTTTATGACTTTTGTATTTGACAACTGCGCGCCATCATTTCCTGCACAATTCTTGTCTCTTGACAAATTGCTTTTTTTATGGCTCCTTTGATTCTTAAAAATACCAAAAGCTGCGCTGTCATTTTCATTTGCTTCTCTTTCCATGTCCAATAATTTACTTTTAATGGCATCAGTCGATATGCGCATTCCAGAATGTTCAATGGCCATTATCATTGGCGAAAACTTCTCTGTTAATCCTGCCAACAATAATGAACCGATCCATTCGTCATTGATATTAAAACCGGTTCCAGCCAATTTTTGACCCGTCTCCACTATTTGAGTCACATAGCTATTCATAGAATTACAACTTTCTAGTCGGATTGATATGAGATTTCTTAGCAAACTGATTTTTCTTGTGAAACCAGAATCATCATATAAGGATTTTAATTTATCCCATAGCTCCTTTGTAGAATGTACTTCTTTTATATGGACGTAGATGGATGGATCTATTGTCAATATCAATTTGGCTTTGGTTTTAGCATCATCTGCTGCTGCAACTGCCGCATGACCTTCCTCTGGTTTAATGCATCCTAGCGTTCCTTCTAACACAAGAAAGTTTTCGGCCGCAAAACACCATTCAGAATAGTTTTCACGTCCTTTCAGTTTAGGTACGCTCACAATATAGTTTGAATTCGACGCCATTACTGTTCCGAAAATAATCTGCACTTTTTAACAATTAACTCTTTTTGCTCACTGTAACGATTTATCAGATAAAACAGTCACTAGCAAAAGTAATTGTCGGCACCAGGAATGATCTGGGCCCATAACCACTTATTATTTTATAAGAATATAAAGACAAATAAAACGTGCATATTTTCATTGATTGAACAGAAGAAGCAGAGAGAGTAGTTTATTTTTCACAAACATGAGTGTCATCCACATACATAAAGAGGTGCCATTTCCATTTTGAGTATCTATTACAACACATAGGCTCGTAAAAAATCTCCTTGACTTTTCAGCTGACTTAATATTCATATCAATAAAAATATTTAAACACTAAGTGTAGTTGCATAAGCATTCGTTTTTTTACCTTTATTAAGTCATCGTTATGCAATTTAAATTTAATTTTTTACGTCGGTGTTATGTATTTGAATATACTATAGCGTTATTTAAGTAATTAACATAAGGAAGTAAAAAAAACGCACAACACAAACACATTAACGCACGCACGTCAAATTAAAAATATAATAAAGGATTGGCTCTCAGGTCTCAATGTTAACTTTTTTGCATTTTATTTATTGAACAAAAGACGGTTTTAACCACGAACAAAAAATTTACGAAGCAACTATAATGCAAAATATATGACATAAATGAACTTACCTGGTAAAGTAGTGAACGATAGCTTAGTCACATAACATTCAACACTTATCCATAAAATTAATTGACTTGTTCAATCATTTATTAGTCATTAGTAAAATAAAATAAACAATCACAGAAAAAAATAACACCAAAACAGCTGAACGGTACAAAATAACACTTTACCAACAGAATGCTCTACGATTTGAAAAAGGAAAACTGTTCAAAATTTCAAAAAGTTAATTATCAACAATAACTATTAGTCGAACATGTAACCTATTTCCAAAATCGTAGAACACTAATTGGCTTGGAGTCGTGCGGCGTTTGTCGTAATGCATCTGTAGGTACTCACGTGGAATGAGCGTGTTCAGTATGCCATCGACGTTGAGTAGTCGGTGCGTAGCTGTGCGCGTTAGCAGCGCCAGGCGCGGGGCTCGGCTCGGCCTGGATGCAGCGGCGCCGCGGACGCGCGGTATCGAGGAAGTAAGTCCCGGCGAACTGTCATTCGCACGGAAATCGGGCGGCGGCGGGCGCCTAAGACACTAGCGCGCATGCGTCACGCGCCCGTCAACAGCCGCCCTGCAGCCAGCCGGGGCCACCCCACCCCACGCACCTACCCTTTAAATCGAACGTCATATCCCGCACACCGTTCGCACCACCACCCACCGCCCTGTGTAATTTCTGAAAAGCGCTGACTACCGGCGCCGACCCTAAAAAATGCATTGCGTAACGGTTTTATAAATTCCCGTGAATGTTTGCCCAATCAATTATCCACCTGCTTTAGGCGAGGACACAATGCCTTCACTAATGATCTTCTGAGCTGCCGCTACCATTTTTAACTGAAAGTGTTGGACAAATAAACTTCCAAAACAGTTTTATATCAACGTATTTTGTTGTAGAAGTGTAAACAGATAATCTGTTTAACTACAGAAACTTTAATAGTTGTCATGAATCATCCCCCAGATATAGTGTGTGTGGATACTCCATCGTTCCATCGCTGGCTATCTAAATACTACGGCCTGCTACGATACCGTACTTTTCTGTATCCACAAGTTCGATAGCCAATCTTGAGTGATTTATTACTATGTTATTTTCACCTCACTTTTCTTAGCTAACATACGGATTTAGGAATGAAAGAAATAAGAATTCTCATTTTGCTAGTTAACTTTCTGAAAGGGCTATTAAAAGGTATTCAATATAACTGTGAAGAGTGAACTTTTTGCCCTTCGTGCGGTATTAACAGGTTGTAATATCGAGTGTTCTGCTGTTTATCTATCCGTACGCATATTTAGATATCATCTCATTAGCCCCTTGAGAGATAAACTGAAAGAAACAAGACAGGAGCGATGAACTCATCGTACAGTAAAAGGTGTATGTACCCTAGCTGTTTTCTGCCAAACGAACTAGTAAATCCTCTTGGGTCTTAAAGATAACTGAAGAAAATAGTTTAACAATACCTAATTACATCACTAAGTACTGAAAAAAGGTTGAGACTCTAAAATTCAATAAGGTAAGTTATTTACATAAAGTGGTGATGCCAAAACCAGTCAAATATTTTAAAAACAATCCTTTCCTGGCAGTCGCATAATATACACTTACATACTAAAATTATATATGTATTTTAACAGTTGAGGCCTCAACCAGAACTTTGAGGCTCAAGTCAATTACACATACGAGCAGAAGTGAAAAATGTTGCAAAAACAGAGTGACGCAGACGAAGTTGCACGGGCCAGATTACTAGCTGGAGCTAGAATATACTTATTATAAATGTCTCGAATGGGAGATAGGCTAAACAACCTAGTTAATTTTAGGCGACCGTTTTCAACTGCCATTGTCATATATTACTACTCGTAGATACGATCCTGGCAGTTCAAAGCGGGAATATAAGGAATCATTGATTATGACCCTGTGATGTCAACAGAAATGGAGTTCAATTTCTCGTTGAAATTCAGAGCCTCCCGATTGATTAAATAATTTCGCCCTACATAAAACCACAGTCTAACAACACTAATTGGTTGGCTTTCTATATGAATTGAAAATTCCTGTCTGAGTTAACAAAACGTCGGATCTAGTTAAGCGCTGATCAAACAGAGAAATGGCAATTACATATTTACGATTTTTCAGGAGAAGCGCTTTGAATGTTGTTTTTGACGAATATCTCACACTTTTTTTCAGAACATGCTTATTTATTAGGCATCAAAAAGTTTCTCTTTATTATTGAATGAGCGAATAAATGAATAATTTATTTATTCATTCAAAGAAAGAAAGGCTGAAATATTTGTTAGTATATTAAGTATAAAAATTAAACAGTATTTACAAAGATAATTTTCCCCCCGGCACCGCAATGATTTACATGAAGACTATCTGGTCTCCATGTAATTATATTCAGCTGGCTGCTTTCTCTTAGACATAATTGCAATCAATAGCAATCTACTCAGGACTCCCTGATGCGCTACAGAAGCGCGGTAGTCTCAGCAACACCCTTATTATTATTCAAAACTCCACGTAATGACTTCCAAGAAAGTTGGTGGAGGTGATTGTGTCGAACTAGAACCGACTAAAACGCACGCTGTCCTTGATTGCCAAAGGGTTAGATAATACAAGACATATCTATCGGACTCCGGCAGACCTGGGGACATCTCATTGAGTTAATGTGGAAACCATGGTGTCCTGTTCTAGCCCCCGGATATGGGGAGGCGAGGTTTGCGCCGTCGCCTCGGCCTGTTTCTGCTTAGGTGACAATCGGCTCCACATATCACCCCCAGGCCCGCGCTTTAGGAGGACCGAGGTCATTCTGCGATTGCCTACTGGGCGTAGGTAGTCTTCTCCAGATTGACTGCGCCGCCTCAGCAGCACATTTTACACACAAATATTATTGTTTACAGTCATTATATTAACCTCAATTTAAGGAATAGGAACGCGTCAGTGATTAAACATTCACGAAACGAATTTCATGTTAATTGTTTCATGTCATGGTTCATTAGTTAGTTACATAGTGACAAATCATTGTCAATCATCACATAATTCAATTGCAAATGAATATACAACAAAAACGAACTGAAATCAATATCGATAATGTGTCATGTCAGTAATACCTAGCACTCGCTTCACTAAAAGATATTCTGGAGACTATTAGTCTGATAGTCATACCTACTCTCCACGCCATTAGATCTAAAATCTGTTAAGCTAGTTTTTTTCTAATTCAGAACGCGTTTTCGCAGTCTAACAAGGCGATACTCTAAACCTTCCATATGGAAAAAATATGAAGATTTTTTACACTTAAATACATTTGACAACGACCATTCCGTTTATTAATTTATAAGTTATAATAAAATTTACATAATATGTATGCTAATGCATTGAAGTAAAAACTTAAAACCTTGGCCTTTAATACGAAATACAATTAGTTGAATTAAAGTAAAAGGAAGCAGTATTATTTAAACTTGTTATTTAGTCGTTTTCAACGATTACCTTTTAAACATACATAAAAAAATTGTAATGCAGCAACACATCTCCAAAAGGATGCTTCTGAAACTTATGTTGCCCAAAAGGTATGAGCTTCTACACGAGGTTATGATTGAGGCATCTCTCCTGTAGATGCCGGTAGCAGTAGAATGCTGGTCATTTTCTCACATAAAAGACCTATCGCGATTAAAATCGGTATCGCGGTAATAAGTAGTCTGTGGGTTTACTCATGTTAGTGATATTAATGTTTATGATAGATAGTTATGTAACTTTTTTTTTATTACCAAGTAATTTTATAACTATGAAGTGTAGCCACCCAATAACTAAGACTGCATTCTGTGAATAATGTGAGATTGCGTTTTCATACCCCAAACTAAGTGAATTCAACCCTCTCATAAGAGCTATTTTAATAGTAGACCTACGTAAGTTGTTAAGAACACAGTATTTGTACGTAAATTATCAAGGTGTGGTTTAAGTCCGGTTAGAATATTCACTTTTTTCAATAACGCTAAAAAATAGAGATGTATTTTTTATTTCCTAAATCAAAAATATTCGCTTTTCACATTTTTTTTACCAAGCCTCAAATACTTCGATCTTTCAAACCTAAAAATGTCCAGTTGATCGATTACCCTTGCCACTGTTACATGGAACCAAATAAAAACGACGAAATTTTAACGCACACCTTTACCTATCCCATCTATACAGGGTGTTAGAAAAACGCTCCTGAAGTCAAAGGCCCCTGATAGTACTGGTACACTACATATAGGCATAAAAAAATTACGATTTGGTATTTTTATACCGTTGAACTAGCATTATTCTACCTCCATCGTGTTATAAAGCTAAATGTAGTTAACAATAATTTCATAAAAAAAATATTAGCTTACATTATAGCGCCATTTTATTTGTGCTTTTCTTTTTTATGACATTATCGTTTTATTTAGCTTTACTGATACAATGGAGAGTAAATTATGATAATAAAAAGTTGCGATTTTTTTTTAACAAATCGTAATGTTTTATGCCAATATGTGGTGTACCCGGAGTACTAGCATGTATCTTCGACTTCTGGAGCTTACACTCGTTTCCCTTACACCCTGTATGTGTTAACAAGAAAATAGGCTTAGATTTCATGTATCACAATCAGTCATCAATATCTCAATAAAAATTCCAACTAAAATATGATTCCTATAAAAACAGGAACTCGTAATCACCGCCATAACAGTTCACCTAACAGATACACTCACAAACACATACACTAAAGCCCTAGATACCTTGATATTTATTACTCGTAGACAAAGGATCTACTCCCAAGGCGCCCCGTGAATCCAGGTCACCATGGCTGGCCAAAAAGTAATGCAGCTACTGTGCTCTTTTCCGAAATAGAATCCGCTCCAATAACTGGGTCGAATGATGCGTCCGCGTTTCGATACGTAACTTTTTTTTTGTATATACTGTGACAGTAACACCGTGCAAATTTAGGAAGTTAGTATTATATCGCTGAGAAATAAATGGCGCTGTTAAATAGAAAAATCTTTGTTTTGTTTTTATCAAGATTGATTTGGTCTAGTTGACGAGTTACGAGTTACGAGAGAGACTAATGATTCTTTTTATTAAAAAGGGACCATTTTTAATAGTCACTGCTGTATCAACACTCGGCGCTGATATTACAAAAATCTATATTTTATAACTAGAACAAAATACCACACATCAGCAAAAAGTTTTTAAAATTTTTTATTTATTTAACTTCATTCATTTTAACACAAAGTACATGGGCAGACTAAATACCGCAATCATTTTCTATATAACGAGGTAGGTATTATAGAAGTCTACATTTTAATGTCCAATAGCACCAGGAAATATTTTATAAAAGTAAAAATATATTTGTTTTGGGTGTTACACAATGATTCTTGATTTCACATTGATAACCTATTATAAACTCTGACATGGACTTCGACTACACCTGCACGCAATTCTTTCCCTTCACGCTCATTAGTGAAAATCAAATGATGAGATCACTATTGCACTAGCACGCTAACTGGAAGCCGAATATATCTGTAGTTAGATTCAGTTGCTACGGCAGGCTAGTGGCAACCGTGTCTTACTTACAATCGAAAAGTCAACAGCTCAAACTTCGGACATAACTATACCTACCGGGTTGAGTCCATTGCTAAACCACTGCTAGCTTATTATGGTACGATCAAGGAAAATACTATCAAATTCGGTTACTACCTAATATTTTTAAGGAAGTAAGGGTGCATACTGTGTTTTTCTTTTTTGACACATCTTTCTGAGCGCGCTTTGAAGAAAGGATGAAAAAAATAAGATCGTCAAATGGGTTAGAAACAGTTAAAAAAGATGTAAGGCTTCCAACAAAATAAATAGCTACATGTAGTTGTCACGAGTGTGGGAAGCGAACAGCTTCTAATGTAATATGGAATATCAATTACATGCTTCATTTAAATAACAAAATAATGTAGGTACCTATATGTTTCATAAATATTCAAAATCGTCCTCTTCGCGTATTGCAAAATACCAATATTTTTTGAAATTAGTAACGCACTATCGAAGCGCATAAAATAATTTTTTCATTCACTCCTAATCTAATAAATTGAACGTAACCTACAATAAAAATTTATTCTCACTGATTGCGTTTCTTTACACTTGTGGATTGATTTGAGGCTTAAAAATTGAAAATCGCCAGCTAACGAAGTTGCATAACATTTTTGCTAAAATTGTACAATACGGTAATTTACTGAATTTTGCACAATCATAAGCATGACTGCATAGACATAACTTCGATAACTCGTTTGTTTTTTTCCAATTCTTTTGAAAATGGGACACGAAATACTGCCCATTCATTGGTTGTCATCAGTTGTCATTCAGTTACGCATCGGTTATTTTCAGCCAATGAGATTGCGACTCGGACGTCGGAGGTCGCAAAATGACCTCCGTCCCCCATGAGCGCGGGCCTGGGGGTGACGGGTGGAGCCGCCTGTCACCATAGCAGAAGCAGGCCACGGCGATGGCACATAATGCCACACCATACCCAGGGGTTAGATGGGGACACCATGGCCCCACATTTGGTTAAGGGGGTCATCTCAACAGAGATGTCCCCGGGTCTGCCGGGGTGCGATAGATATGTCTTGTATAATCTCACCTCCGGCAATCAAGGACCCATGTACGGCGTGCGTTTTGGTCGGTTCGACTCCGACTTAATCACCTCCATCGGTTTTGGTGGAGGTGAGGAGGAGGAGGTGAGGAGGAGGTGGTATCCGTGGGGATTTTGCGCACGATAAAAAAAAAGCCAATGAGATTCCTTTATTTTGAGGTTATGTTGCAAACTCCATCGAGCTTTGCGAATTGAAGAACGATTCTCATAGAAGATATATTGACTCTTATATTCAATCAATGCCATATTAGAAAAAAAGTTACTGCTCTATGCAACTACGAATCTGTCAGTCTTATGTGCGATAGAGACAATGCTCCACAAACCCAAAGCAACAGATCGTCGCTTAAATATTTCTATTTTTCAACAGCATGCCAAACAAATCAAAAGGCGGGTATTGTATACTGTGCTACTGCGATGACAGTCAGTTAAAAATATATCGAAGAATGCATTTACTAGACATCCATTTTGTAAAAGCTTTGCAGCTGTAGTTTTATTTTTAAAGTGGGTCATATCATAGGAAGATCAATTAAATTTTAATATAAAACCAAAACAAGCTTGATACAAAAAAAGTAGTCGTTAATCGTTTTATTTAATTGATAGTTGAATCGGAACCCATACTGTGTAAAAAAATGACGAACATTTTGACTAGTAATTTAATGTATACAAATAAATTAGTATGTAAAAAAGTAAACTAGTCCTAGAATGGAGACTGCGGGAAGGCGAATAGGACGCACTCTAGCGAGATGGACTGACGATAGCGATAGCAATAGCAAGATATTACTAACTGTCATAGAATGGAATTCCAAATCACATCTATCAAAGGAAGTAAGAAGATTTCTTACCCGAGGATATTATAGAATGTTATTTTATGAGCAATATTCCGCAAGAGCGAAGAACAAACCTCGACACTTGTTTCGCCTCTACACGAGGCATCTTCAAGAGCTACTACCGAACAAAAGTTTAGTTGTAGCCGTCGTTGAATTGTAGGTTCACCTCCCTCCGTCAATATTTTCTTGTAATAGGTTGGGTTTCCTTGTGGCCTGACGGTAGTGAACGCGACTGCTACACAGAAGGCGCGGGTTTGATCCCCGCTCAGTGTACATATTTGTATGCACGAATATAGCCATTTGCACTGATCTGGTCGTGCCTCAGAGAGCACGTTAAACCGTCGGTCCCGGTTGCCATACGAACATCTATGGCAATCGTTACGGGTAGTTGGAGCCCTCAAAACTCCGACTAGCCTAACTACAGAACTTCATTATTGCCGATTTGGTTATGGAGGTCCGATAGCAGTCTCTTCGCGGAATGAATCGAAATTCAACCGCATCTTAGTTAGACTAGAAAACCGACCCCAACTGAGATGGGAATAGGCACAGAGAATGATGAATGGGTTTCCGATGTGTTAAATAATCCCTGGATTTTTATAACAGTAATTGACCATGTCAAGCTATAACCATATATTGGACAATCATCTATCTAGGTGTGGTTTGAGAATGTTTGTCAGATTTTACGGAAACGGTATTTGATGTGTATCAACTGAGTATATGAGCACCTAATGGATTTGTAAATAGTCCTGAAGTTACTACTGATGGAATGACACACTTTATAATGAACGTTATGTATCTATTTCTTGTTGTGGACATGTTGCTAAGACTAATTAAGTTTTTTATTTTTGTGACACGTCAATTTGACCTGTGTAGAAAAATAAAGGGTGGAATTAATTGGAAGAGTTCATCAGAACATTAACCGTAGTAGAGACGGTAAAATACTGCCAGGGCCGAAATATCTCTACGCATCTGCGAAGGTTCGAGGTATTCGTAACCTCAGGACTACCAATAATGCGGATCACTCGTCGCTGCAACCTATCGAGAATATCTAGTAAGTAGTATCTTTGCGGGGCCATCCCAGAAATGCGAGCAGTATTCCACGCAGGAGCGAATTTGTGTCTTGTAAAGAAGACACCGCTGCTCCGGCTTGAAAAAACGTCTCACTCTGTTCAGGACTCTGAGTTTACGCGATGCTGTCTTCCTATCTTCATATATCTGTTACTCTTATAACTATATGTAACGTACATTAGTGGATTAACTTCTCATGATATTACTTATCTTTGGTTTTACGGGAACAACTGCTTTATCTACCAACCTCAAGAGGAAAACCTGCACTAGTCTCATCTTATTTAACAGACCGGTGTCACGGTATATCATCTCGCAAGTGAGCTTGATTTGAAGTCTGAAAACCATCGATGTAAAAATACTCAATTAAATTTGTAAAGTTACTTCGTGTTCAGTTATTTTTTATGCTGACTGTACGGTTTACATTAAACATAATAGAATATTAAAACTAGGTTTATTTTTTATACCACAGAAAAATAGGTACTGCCTAAAACAACAAATCCTCCGTAATCAATATTAATGTAAAGAGTTACCTACTATTGAGGACACAAGTGTGCATTTACATCAGTAGGTTATAACCTATTGGACGATGTAAGTTTTTTTTTATGAATGATATATTAAGCCGCGGTAGCCTAGTGGTATGGGTAATGGACTGCTGAGACGAGATTCCAGGTTTTACCATGGTACACACCAATGACTTTTCGATGTTTTTTGAAGTTATGTGTGTATTTATCTTAGGCTTATAAGTGCCCTGTTAATGGCAATATATTCGCCACCTATTACATTGGGACCTGAACATAAACTGGCAAAATGTGGGTGCTAACACCTCTGCCCACCCGTTTGGGGCTAAAGGCGTGAGTTTATATTATGTTATGTTAAGTTATATTACGCTTTTGTCAATGTTTTCTATGTAAGTATCCTACTGATTAAATTATACACTCGTCATTCTCTGAGCCTATTCCCAATTCTGTTTGAGTAGGTTTTCTAGTCTCCAAGATGTGGCTGAACTTCGATATTTTCAGCTATGTAGCGACTGCTATTGGTGCTTCACAACCAAATTGGCGATATCAAAGTTCTGAACGTTCCCGGTGCAAAAGTACCCATCACACTCGCGGCGATTCCACGTTGAATTGTGATGGTCATCCTTTGGACCAGGAACGATCAGGATCGATGACTCCCTATTGTCTCGTTTAATTTTTGTCCTATATCTCTCATAAATACTTTGAATTCTTTGCTTCAGTATCCCAGGGTCTCCACCGCTACTTATCTATTTAGTTTTAGATTTATCTATCTAAAAAACATAGATATAACGCAAAATTCGCATAGCTAGCGAACACGTGAGAATAAAACGATGCAGGAAAATAATTTACACAAAAAAACGCTCACAAAAACACAGCTTAGGTACCCAACGAAGCATTTATTCCGATTTCCGATGCACAATTTTGGATGCCTTGAACCCTATGACCTGGTTGAAGGTGAGGGTGTTAGAATGACGTCATTTTTTTTTCGGCCTTGAATCACTTCCTTATAAAATTTGGTTATTATATTTCAAGTTCTGGGAACGAGCGTTTTGGGTGTCAAAGTAATAGGATAATCGGTTCGTTTGTGAATAGGTATGTTGTGCAATATTTGCACGGTGTTGTATTTATTTTCGAAGTTGCCAGAATTTTCAGTGTGGGTTTCAAGGCCAATTGATCACAGAACAAAAAGTGACTGAATAGACATTGATTTTAATGGTTTCTGTTCATTAAAATTACACTCTTGTTCTACAATAATTTTAATCTAAGAATTAGACTCTATAGTTCAAGAAATTGATCCTCTTTGACGTCATGTAACAATACAAATCAATGCTACAGGCTATATAATATTTCAGAAAGATTACTTGAATATTACTTTTAATGGATCCGTGTGGTTACGAAGATAGAATACTCACCACCCACCATCTCATCGGAAGGTGTCATAAGAGTTGAGTGAGTGAAAACGCAGATTATATCACTGCAAGAGAAGGAAAATTTGAAAGAGAACCCTGTACCAACTCGTCTACCACTACCAGCGTGCTACTTCTACACGAGTACCAGCGTAGAATGCCTGCCAACATCGCAAGAGACCTATGTTTTGTATTGCACTGCTATAGAGAAAATTCATAATGTTATATGAGTTCTTACATAGACTGTGCCAGTGTACTGATTCCGTTTTTGCGATCCACAGTAATTAATTTTCATTAAATGTTGAAAATTTATTGTAAGTGAAATCAAAAAGTTATGGAAGAGTTAATTTTGGCATTGATGACGAAACCACAACAACTCCTACTGTTTATATTTGGTTTATTGAGTTAAAACGGAATCACACCAACTTAGGGACGATGTATTTGCAGGGCGGCCCTTGACGGTGACCCTTTTTTTCTCCCTTGGGCTCACCTATACGGAGTATCGGACTTGAACCAAATAAAATTCCACATAGCCCCTCGTCAGCCATGTGGTACGGAGAACCTGTTGAAATCATAAAAAAATCCAGGGACTTCGAGAAGTCGCGAGCGTTGGAGACGTCGTCGTTATTGCGGTCATATTGCTTTCTGCTGAGGCGAGAATTTTTTTAGGAACCACGTTTATCAAGTAGTAATAATGATGAAAATAATGATACTTGATTTCACTTTTGTTGTCACTCCTATGTCAGAAATTAGCCAGGATCTCGATTAATTATGCACCTTTTAAGACACAAATAGTTCAAAATTACAGACTAAGAATACCGATGAATAATAAATTTGATGTACATGATTTTCACCCTTGGAATTTAACTTCTGAATAGTTACTATTTATGCAGTTAATAGTGTCAAAAGAGTATAAATCCGTCCCAAATTTGTCTTAAAGGTTTTTATCGCTGAGATTTTCCATGTGTACGTTGAGTTTTAAAACGCAATAGTCATATACATGTTAAACGCATCTACAACAAACAACATTCTTAAGATATTCATAATCTATTTGCGTCGTATTTTTTGCGACACACCTAAATACGTATAATTTTGGTTATTTTCCTCACTCAATGCATTTCCGTGTCATGTTTACAAATTCTCGATTCGAAACATTTAGGTAGCTGATATGAAATGTTCGCTCAGAAGCAGTTCACCAGATTCGCAATGGTAATTCCATTGGGTTCAAAATCATCGAAAATATACATTGTCATGTTGAATTAACATGCATTTTGTTTGTAATTTATTTTAATTTTAAATCGTTACGTACTTATTTCCTTGACGTTAAATAAATTAAATAAACACGTATGTAAAGCATAGACATTAATATTACTAGCCCAAGTAGACCCACAAACTCCATCATTACCGCTTTACCGAATTTAAAGTGTCAGCGATTGTGACTTGTGACTTTTGGTATGGAGAATCGCATTTGGTCCAATACGCGATTGGCCCAATTCGCGTTTAGTCAAATACGTTATTGGTCCAATTCGCGATTAGTCCAATACGCTATTCGTCCAATTTGAGCTTTTATTAAATAAAACGACATATTGTTACATATTTCATTGTTATCATTTATGAAAAGATAAAAATCATATTTGTGGTGTTACACTCTCATTAAAGTTAAAATAGTATGTCGAAGTTGTACCCCTACAATATGATTGATTATAAAAGAATGACAAATTCTAATCTAACCGAATCGGGGTGGGCAGTATCTATTTTTCATAACCCATACCACATAACCGAACCCAACATTGCAAAGTCGGCTATATTCCTTTCAACGACTATCATATTTAACACATTTCTGAATAACCGTCAACCTGCCACCATAAAAAAGAAAAAAATGACTAATCGCATAATGGGCCAATCGCGAATTAGACCTATCGCGAATTGAACTAACCGCGAATTAGATGGATTGGACCAAACACGACTAAACCGATAAATTGACGTCACTGCAATATCTATTTCTGTCAATGGTTCATAAAAAAACGTTTCACGGTTCGTATATTCTGTCACTTTCTCACACCTGGGTTTTGTGTAAAGATACGTATGTCACTCGCACACTTAGTTCTTCTCATAGACCAAGGACTAGTAACTAGCGTTGTTCTTCTTAGAATAACTTTATGGTAAAAAAAATATGTCATATAAATATTTAGGTAGTTATATCACAGATTAATAAATAAAAGTATATTTTAGTAGGTAATCCTTTCATGAATAATTATAATTAAAAGACAAAATACAATAAATAAATAATGAAATCAGGTTTAATGTCCCGTTTTATCAATCTTAATAGATATTTATGACTTCCTACTTTATGGATTGCAAGGCCAACGTTACATATACTTGTAGGCGACTTAATTAACACATTTTCAAATACATTTAAATGTAAATATATAGAAGAGTCTACTATTATCCATGTAACTAACGAAATAATATTGACATGTAAACGTATTTTCCGAAAACAGGTTTAAATCACATGAAAGGTGCAAAGGGTAATCTGCATGCTTCAATAAATACACAGATGTTCTGTACCTACTTTCTGTTCCAAGTTTGACCATCTGCTGTGGTACTAGAGTTACGAGCAAAACCAGGACAGTATTTTTTCAATAGCAGTCACGAAGAACACTATTCTTATCAAATACCGGTCACGGTTTTGATTTGGAGAGACAGTACACGTATCAACTAGGAACGGGATCGTCTTTTCGGCTAGACAACGTCGCACTTACGACTCGCTTAGCCCTGTTTGATATAGCCGTCACTAGAACCCCGGTTCTAGACTTCAACAGTGAAGACTTATAGTTCAAAATAAATTGAAAAAGAGTTAATTACAAATAGCATTTTTGCGGTGGTGCACCGATTAAGGACGAAGGAACTTCATCCCATCCTCAACCTGCAGAATGAACTCCTTGCTGGGGTTTTTTCAAGCAACTACAATATCGGCTTGTAGACAACAGATGTAAGTCTGAAAGTAATAAACTCATCTGCTACTTTAGCGTTTAAACACTAGGCCCTTTGTCAGTCGAAGCCATTCACAAAGAAACCGAACAGTCTTGAAATAAATATTAAGATAATTTGTAAAGAAATGACAGACGCAGGTACTGTGGGATACAAAAGTTCCTGTACACCTTAATCCTTTGAAAGCCTTAGCCTAATTCAAACAAAAGTAACATAGATAGCGTTAATAAAATAAACCGTTTTCGATCCGAACCGAACCGTTTAAGATCGATGTCTTATTTCTTTATAAGAAAATAAGTAAACTCATGTAAGTAGTAGCCTAAACTTAATTACATTAGATTAGATCTATTATCCAGTCGCTTCTAAGAAGAGTGGTAGTGTTGAGACATCACTTGTCAACAAATTGTCGACATCACAAATTGTCCATGAACTTTTTCAGCCTACTGTATCTAGTAGTAGGGTGCCTGTATCTTCTTCGGTTGAATTCAAGACTCTTATTTTCCTTCTATTCCTCTATTTCACACGATCTTCAGCGTACGTGCTGAGACCTATTCACATACATGTCATCTTCTACGACAAGACGTTGATAAGGATTACTTTAGAAATCAATATAAAAATATTCAACTGATTCGAAAAGTTTGTTTAAGATGGTAGCTATCGAGGAATTGCCGCTGAGCAATTTCTTTTGCAGATAATGATATGGTTTGTTAGTTTGAAAAATCTTTGCCCACTTCGCTAACATTTATATTAAGGCACAGCTGTCTTAAGCTACTAGCGGTACTTTTTTACACATATTTAATTGACTCAGAAACAACTGGCATGATATCCTCGTTAGTGTATTCTGGCAATCTTGACAGAGACTCATGATCAGCTATCAATCAGAATAATAACATAACAAATAAATAACCAGAAAATGTTATGTGGGTAATTGGTAGTAATCTACGGTTTGCCATTTCGTAGTACATACCATACGAAACGTTTTTTTCTTGGGAGTCATGTAATTTTCTTGAAGTTGCTGTCCAAGTGACAAGCACACGGCCCACCTGATGGAAAGCGGCCACCGTGGCCTATGAACGTGTGCAACACTAAGGGTGTCACACACGCGCTGCCCACCCTGAAGGGAAAGGGCAGTTTCACCCTGGTTTAATTATTTCACTTTACTCGAGGATATTCTAAAAAAATCTTTCGTACAAAGGTTTATATAAAATATTTATTTGCATCCGGACAATGTCGAATCCAAAAAAATGAATTAATAGGCCGGTGCACACAACAACGACCTCAATTTTTTTTTTATATTTTTTATTTCAGATTGTTAATTTATTTCCTGGAATTCATTGTTCGTTAATTTGGTATTTTTTAACTTTATTATATGCACTAGATAGGTCTCTGGTTTTACCTCTAATGTCGTCCTTAGTTCCTATCAATTGCCTATTTGTTTTTGTTTTTTTCTCGAAAACTGTTGAACCCGCATTCAAGATGACACTGTGCTGTATAGGTACACTAGATTATTATTAATGGAAGAAAATTCAGTTTACCATGAAAACATGTGATCTTTATATAAGCACCTCATTGGAAGAGGTGTGCCTGTATTTATAGGTATAGTTATTGGTGTAACGTAGGCACGAACTATGAACTAAAAATGTACTCAAAATCTGCTGAATACGCGTTTTTAGGTTGTCTTTTGAGGATATGGTTTAACGTTGGTGTATGAGCTCAAATCTACCAATCGTAGATTATATCGAAAACTATACTAACAAATCCTTCAATGTACTGACTGTTCGATTATGGAATGCTAGTGCATGGTATTCCATTGGATGTCAGACGGGCAAAGTCATTAAATATGTTCAAAACAATGGTGAAAGATTATTACCTATCATCTTGCACATAGCAGGTGGAGTTTTCCCCACATTATTTATGAGTTGAAATAGGTGTTTCTACTTTTCTTCAGTCCTGGTATGTTTATGATCTATATTCTATAAAACTCATTAGAACCTTTTTTTTCTTTCTCTTCTTTACTCTAGTATATATAGCTTATTGTATATAAGCCAAATTCATGATCACACCACTTTAAGATACTTGTGCCTCTTCTGTTCTTTCCTGTCCATCCAAAGGTTGCCAGTAAGAGATCGCTGTTTGCAATAAGGCCGCCTATTGTACATTCTGCTATATGTTTATATCCATAGTGTAAGTTTTTATCTTACTGTGTACAATAAAAAGTTATTTATCTATCTATCTATCTATCTATCCATATTTTATCCACCCAAATAGCAGCATATACCCTCAGGAAACATCTCATCAGAGTCTATTTGATGCGGCGATATTAAACTGACTATTTCCGATCGATTTTTCACCTTATATACCTTTGTGCAGACTTATGCACCTAAGCAAAAAAATCAAATTTAAAACGTGGCCTACCTACTTATAAATTCTTCTAATTCATAATGCCATCCAGCACTCGATACAATATAAGCCCTTATAGCAACAAAGAAAACTAAAGAACAATAGTTCCCAAACATTTAAACGCACCTAACAAAGTATTATACTATCTATGCGATGCGTGCACATGTAACGTAGGCAAGGAGGGGGGTGGTGAGAGGCGCGGGCGCCGAGTCAAGGCTCCGGTGCGCAAATACTCGCTGCATACAATGAGTGCCAAAGATCGCATCCCGGACAAAAACCGCGGCACGTGTAAGTACAGTGCCGAATTCGACATACCCAAATTTATGCACTTTTTATTTTGTTTACACAAATTCAAATTATATTACGTTGTTGAAGTTGCGCTTGTGCCCGATGGCATAGACGAATGTGTATTATTTATTCATATTTCCCCAACTGTTGTCGGTCCCACAGTTGTACGTAATTGTGGGCGAGTCTTTTGTTGTGAATCGAAGAATTTCCCCGTACTCGTGCTACTAATGATTTTCTAATAAAATAGGTTCTCCAAAAAAGGAAACAGAAACTGTGTGGGTATAGTACTACCGTAAATGTTATTTTTAAGCGGGAAATAAGTATAGGCAATTAATATCTGGATATAGTTAAATCTTCTATTTATCAGGTTATAATTGTTCTTATACGACAAGAAAGTTTACAAACGCCATAATAAATATCACCTGTGGTTGCAAAGAAAAAAAGGCAGAAAAAAATGAACTACGAAAAGCGTACTACCACATACTATCGATATCGCAGAAGATGATATTTCAAATGTATTCCAACAAAATGTAAAGTATAAATCAATTTTTAAATAGTCCAAACAGTTCGATTCATAACATCCGCTTATCATTTAATTCAGATACTTTATGAGCTTGTGATCGATCACGTTTACAAATTATGCTAATACAAAAAATTACCAATTATCCAATTCGTATATCGTTATCAAACGATAACATCAGGAACTATTGGACAATAGCAAACCACGTATCAATAATTTAATATGCACCCTCATTATTATACAAATATCAAAATACGACTTGATTTTTTGATTAAAATTATATTTAACAATACTTTGATAGGCATTTAAGTGCTGGCTTGGCGTCGTAGAGGATTGGCTTACCATCATAGATGTGCAATACCGTGCGAAGTGAACGAGAATATGGATGCGATCGGCACTAACGCAAGAATGATGATGATGACATTTATACGCCCATAGCTTTAGAGTGCATGTGTAGTATAATTATGTATTTGACTTCAATATTTTATCTACAATACATAGGTACTTAGTACCTCTAGTAGCAGAAGACCGTCTGTAAGTCCATTGGACTGATCTACTGCAACCTGTGTTAGTTGCAGTAGCCAAACAGCATCGAACTATTGCTACTTACGAGTAGCTAGTAACATTTTGGTTAACGGTATGCACTATGACAGTGAACAGAGTGTCGGCTTACAAATGTCCTTGAATCATGAGACCACCGAATATCTAACCGAATAAATTAGATTATTATTAATGAAATTTAGGCAAGAATTCTAGAATTTGTTTATGCAATAAAATACTAACGTATTTTGTGCTCTACAATAAATGGCACAAAACGGTTTTGCTTGTGTAATTTACTATAAAAAAACTGATAAGTATGATATGCATGGTGTATCTCTCTAGTCTTAGAAAAAATCAATTCTTTGAGAATGTTCTACGACTTCATACACTGAAACTCTCGAAAAAGGGTTAGGAATAGTCAGTACAACATTTTCGTCTCATTAAACACGACAATTTGACAGTCTTGGAAAAGAGAGTCACCATTACAAACACGTACAGTGACGACCCATCAGATGTTTTTCACGCTCCACTTATACAGAACACGTGAGCTGGAGCAGAACGTGAAACAGAACAGAAGGTAACACGTGGGCTGATAAGGAATTCCAAGACTTAATGGAAAGAAAATACTCACCGAACCACTTGGTTCTTGATAAAACATTCTGCACCGTATGCGAATGACATCTAAGCCCTGCACGTGTTATCTTGTGTAGGAAAGGAAAAGGTGGGACTAATTGGAAGAGCGTTTAGCCTACAGTTTCCACCCTGGTCAGACAGGTTGGTACAGGGCTTTATTTCGAGGTTTCCATCTCTCTTAGCGATATCGTTTGCGTACTTTTCCAGTAGTCGATTCTTACGATGCGATAAAACCTGGTATCGAACCCGAGACCTTATCTCGGCAGTCCATTACCCATATCACTAGGCTACCGCGGTATCATCAGATACAGAATTTTTAATTAAACCAAACATATTCAAGTGCAAAGTCCGTACTAAAAAGTTCAATCACTGCTTTAACAACTTAACTTCCATATTGCCAGTAGGATATAAAAGTCAGATAGCATTTTAGTTTACGAAAAAATATCGAAGTTGACCTCTTCAAAGTTAGACTGAAAAGCCGACCTCAATTGAGTAGGAAAAAAGTCTTGAATAGTGATGACAATCGTCATGGGCAAACTACTACTTACTACAACCTACTTACTTTATATAAACAGTCAAAAATGACGCACGTTCAGCTGTAAAAGTATACACAAAAAGTAACTCATATAAATATAGCTTCAAGGCATTTTCTACCAATCCTAATATAAAAGAAAAAACATACCTACTCCACGAGAACTAAGTACCTACTACTTTACCTACGTTATATCAGTCGTGTTAATCAATCTTTATGAATGTAACTATTTTTACTACCCAATACCGAAGGAATATAAATGTCATTAACACATTCGATTTTGGTCAATAGTAATATTGAGAATTTTTTTTCTTGGCGAATGCCAAGGTTACATCATCATTATTATAAATTATTTCAAATATGCGACACTGGGGGTTGATCGGATGATCCAACACAGCCGTGTCATATAAAATTAAATGTACATAAACTCTCAATAAATGTTATCTAACTTAAATGCGTAGTTAACAATAAACAAAACTCCAATGCGGACCTGTAATCGCATTGAATAACAACGTCATTCACACACACATAACCACTGCCGAATTTTGTAGATGTATTTTTCTAGGTACCTAGTGAATATGTGTGCAGCGCAGCGCTGGTGGCCCGTGAGACGGAAGTATTTAGAAGTGGCTGTGTGCGAGCGAGACATAGATACCTAGTTATATAACGCATTATTTTTATAATTAACAAACAAAAATTGAGAGATACGGCTGCGCGACCCTGAGCGAGGCCAGTGATCCCGCCGAACGAAAATTTGCACAGATCGAATGTGGGCGACCTCGCTCATAGTTGCACGCGTTTCTATCATACACACACATATGTATAACGTGACAAACACATACAAATGAGGGAAAATTCTCGATTTCCGCATACGAAATTGATAAATGCGATATATTTGGGTACGTAATGCAGTTTTGGAAGGAATAACATCATATTGGAGCGAGTAGTGAAAAAAATAAACAAAATATCTTTACGAAAATTGGATTTTGTGAGACGTTTTTGCATGATGTGTTTTTTAGGTTGTCTTACGAATATTTTTAAGCGCATATACGCTTTAATTTTTCTTGTTAACGTTTCAAATACAAATTTTACAATATACATACTACTACTTTATGTAACATAACAAAAGGTTGATAGGTTGAATACCAGTTTTTTCTTTGTATGTTGAATACTGTAGCTTGGTAGGTACCTAAGACATAAAATTTAATAAATGCGATAGTTCTTTACAGAAAACTTGTATTAGGTATTCGGTTTAAAGATATTTATTTCTCAAAAAGAACATACATAGTTCACTTAAAAAGAGAAACTTATTGAATTTATTACAATGTAACGAAATTTTCTAATACGGCATTCAACTACAACCATAAGATAGACATAGTATTAGTTTATATATCTACTGTTATGAGTAGGTACAAATATGAAACCATCATCAGTCACTTCAAACAAAAATAACAGAAAATTCGAGTCCAGATAGAACAATAAGTAGGTTAGATTAATTTATGTTATCTAGTATATAGGTTCGTAATCTATTCTTAAAAATAGGTATTGAGACAGATTCCTTAACATGTTCTGGTAATTTATTATACAATCTAACTCCCTCATGCCTGATATTTTTCTTACCATATAAAGTTCTCACTATGGGTACCTCTAAGTTATTTTTACGTCGTACATTATACCTATGACTTTTATGTTGGAATGAGGTTTGTGTATGAATGTTGGTAGTCATTATTTTTCGGATGATCATGCATGTGTGAAAGGTGTATAGTTGATCTAAATTTAATAATTTAGTTTTTTTGTAGATTAGTTCTGTAGGTGTTAAATAATCAAAATTAAACAAGATTTTTATTACTTTATTTTGAGTTCTTTGCAACTGTTGTTGGTTGCTCTTTGCGGCTTGCCCCCATAACTGAATTAGGTACTCAAGGTGAGGTTTTACTAAGGTGTCATAGATTGTGTATCGTAGATTATAGGGTACACATTTTGCCATGTTACGTAAGGCGCCAGTTATCGGGATTATTTTTGATCGAACATGGGTTATGTGAGCTTTGAAATTTAATCTATTGTCTAATATAAGTCCTAAATATTTCCCCTCGTTTGTTACTTGTAGGGATTGACCATTGATTACAAGTGGCGGATAGTTGGGTATATTCTTGTTTTTAGCTGAAAAGATAATGTAGGAAGTTTTGCTAACGTTCATGGTCAGAAGGTTTGCCTTGAGCCACATTTCTAGTAGGTTGAGATCCTTTTGAGCGTCTTTGATAATGTCTACAATTGAGTGTCCAAAATAAAATAAACAAGTGTCATCAGCATACAGTGATATATGTCCAGTGAGTCCTACTGTACTAATATCGTTGATATAAATAAGGAAGAGTAATGGTCCTAAGACCGATCCTTGAGGAACACCACAGGGTATATTTGTGAGCTGGCTGGAGTAATTATCAAGTTTAACAACTTGTTGCCTGTTTGTTAGGTATGATTCAAATATTTTATATGCTGTCTCGTCTATGCCGATGTTTCGTAACTTTTTTAGAAGGATGGAATGACTGACTGTATCAAATGCTTTTTTTAAATCGATAAACACGCCTAAAGCTAGCTGTTTATTGTCTATATTATCTTTGATTTTAGTTACTAGGTCGATAGTTGCGGTAAGCGTGTTAGAGTGTGGTCTAAACCCATACTGATGTTTGTATAAAAAATCTATATTTGTTAAATGTTCAAACAGGCGGTTATAAAGTACCTTTTCGTAAATTTTGGATATTACTGGTAGCACTGAAATGGGTCTGTAGTTTCCAGGGTCACACTTAGTCCCACTCTTATGTATAGGTGTCACTTTTGCAATTTTAAGACTGTCTGGAAATACACCACCACGCAAGCAATCATTATGTACAGCTTTGAAAATCAATGAGTGTAGCTCACAAATATGAACTGGATTCTTTTCTTTCTTTAGTTCTTTGCTTTTTATGAGAATCAAGAAGTTCTCAATAATTAAGTAATATCGCTTTATATAGTTTTAAACAATATTCTTTACTTACCAACAACGCATACGGTCACAAGCACATAAAATTAAATTGATGTTTATTTATGAGATTTGAATTTTAAACCTATTCGTAATTCAAATGTATTTTTTAATTTTAATTTACATTTTACATGAACAGCAGAATTTGACAGTAGACACCAATAGGTGTAATAATTGTTTCCATTATTACAGTTATTAATGAACACCAATATAATTATTTAGGCTCCAATTTATTAAGTCCTGAAATTCCTTACAAGCTCACGTGTTTCCTTTTTCCTACAGTCCCGGATCCTTTAAGCGGGGCGTGAAAAAGCATCTGATGAGGCCGTCAAGCTGAGTGCCACAGTTGTAACACTTTTTGTGTTTGTAATGGTGACCCTCTTTCCTAAGACTTTGCCTTCAGCTTAGAATCAGGCGTGGTTAAGTCAAATTGAGGAAACTTCATTCTTTGTATTCTATTAGTCGAGCCCTTTCATTGGATCCGACCTTCATCCCCCTCCCTTGGACCGATTTTCATCAAAAATAGCTGAGATCCCTCTAGATTAATGCATCTTTCAAACTAATAATTACTTCAAAATCGATTCATCTGTTCGAAATCTACGATGCTAGAGAGGACAGACACACGCACACAGAGACACGGCAAATTTATAGACAACAGCTTTTATTTTCAATTATAAGTACGATATATTTTAAACATTTATATGGATTAATAGCATTAAAAGCTTTTATTTTAACTTTACAAACTGATTCATTATATTTTATTAATTTGTGTAAATGTATAGATAGTGTTAATTGGTTAGCACGCGTGGGCCTAAGGATATACAAAGAATGATGTCCTTTTCGAAGCGTATGAACTGTGTGCCTCGGCCTCGAGAGCTCCGTGGCCTTAACGAAACCGCAGTCAAGGCCAGTGGGTGACGTCATCTATCTATCTATACTATTATATAATTGTAAAAAGTTTATTATGTTTGCCTGCGATGGATGCAAAAAGTACGGAACGGATTTTGATGCGGTTTATTTTGTTTGAAAGGGTTTGGTCCAACTCAAAATCTTATGTTTGTTTGATTGCAATTGGTTAAGTAGGATATGTAAAATAGAATTTAACTTGCCCAGATGGCGCTTAGGTCGCGACAACCGACAGCGACGCAGGTGGAGCCGCGGGTATAGGCTAGTCAATATTATATAAATGTGACCGCCAGCACGGGCCAAAGCTACCCTATGTGATTTGGGAATATTTACTGACTGGGTTCGTTTATGAGAACCGGGTTGAACCTAATGAAGCTATATTAAAAATAGGAGAAAGAGCACTAGTCTTTACAAAGAATCACTGAAAAATGCGCAAATTTTCCGAACTTTCGATCGAGACCAAGCAATTTCGATCGACTAAACCTCACAGATACTGTGCACACCGGAGCGGATGATATTATGCTAATCACGGTATACCTATAAATGAAATTACAAACTATTATACTTACCACATTTTAAAAAATATTCATTAGTTGAACATCATTGCGATTATTTACCTATGTGCCCACTAATAGAGCATTATGTTTCGAAGGGGGTCATCTCGATAGAGTAGGACCTCGGGTCTGTCGGAGTGCGAGGGATATGTTCGCTACTATCTCACCTCCAGCAACTAAAGACCCAAAGACGGCGAGCGTTTTAGGCGGTTCGAGTCCGACATAACCTCTCTCATCGACTCCGGTGGGATTAGTATCCGTGGGGATTTCATGCACAGAAAAAAAGAGCTAGTATGTTGAAATATAAATTAATCGCAAAATTTGTTGCTAATTACAAATTTTGGGAATAGCTTGACCTACCTTTATGTTTAAATTTTTCCTGTTAGAAATTTACAGGGCAGGTTTTATCTGAATGAATGAAAAGACGATATCGAAAATCGTCTCTCTCCAATTCAATCAATATAAGTGACTGACTCAAATATATTTAAGCTTTGCGATTTGCCCCACCCAATCTGTAGTCGTTCCTTGAACCTTATTCTATGTTACTGAAGACCTACATGTGAATTTTGTATCATAGCAAGTATGCCAGCAACTAAATAGTGCCTTTAGCGCAAAAACTATGGAATTTGTAATGTAAAAGTGTCGAGAAAACAGCTCATTACTATAGACCGACTGTCTACCAGTGCCCTTAGCACGAAAACTATCGAATTCGTATTGTAAAGGTATCGAGAGAAGCCATGTGCGTATTCAGCCCGCCAATCTTTGCATTACCAATTCGATAGTATTTCGTTCAAACACGAAAGCACGATATGCTATTGATTATACTATCGAAATACACACAGGTGTATATGAAGCCGGCCAATCGCTATACTCCGTTCTATCGATACCTTTGCATTACCAATTCGATAGTATTTCGTGCTAAGGGCACTGAATTAGAACTTGTGTGTATATCTGAAGCCTGCCAATCGCAATGCTCCGCACTTTCGATCTCAATACATTACGAATTCGATAGTTTTTCGTACTACAGGTACAGGTACCGTATTCACGATGTAATCGAGGACAGGAGTGGGATGGAAATCAATAAATAACGCATTATGTAGGTAGGTACATAAATTATGAAGAAACATGGTAGACATTTTTTTCGAGAACAGATGAACTGGCTCAATTAAGGAAGTAACTCATTTTATGTACACGCATATAAATTGTATTTATAAATGCTATATATTTTTTATAATATAGCAATTTGCATTGGTTTGATCGTGTCTTGGAGAGCACATTAAACCGTCGCCGTCGCCATCGGTCCGGTTGTCATACCAACATAATCTATGGTAGTCGTTATGGGTAGTTGATGCCTTACTGATTTCAACAACTTTTCCAATTGCATTACATCGATATCCCCTTGGGGTTACTATAAAGCTACAATAAAATCCAAGATTATTTCAAAGATATACAAGCCCGGAAATGAGCTGTTTACTTAACTTGGTTCTGAAGCAAATTACTGTATCTAGACTAAGTAAATGTTTGTAAAAAGACCAAGAAAAAAGAAAAGCCCGCTGAGTTTCTTCTTCTCATTATTAATTTTTGAATTTATGGTGGTCGGATGGTAGTCACTTCACGGAAAATTTCAGGGTCTCTTGGTGGTGAAGAGGTCACCAAGAAACTCAGGTAAATACACCTCCTACACCTGCTATCAGGGTCCAACGGAGACAGCCTTGCCAGACCGATTCTTTGTCATCTGAAAACTGTTACACATGTATTAATACGAGTAATCTACATTGCCGGAAATTACGCAGCCGAATTACATTTACGCATTTACTAATAAAAATTCAACATGAGAGTAAAAGTACATACAATTATTTATAAGTTCACTAATTAAAATACAAGTCACTTCCGTATTAAATAAAATAATTTTCAAAAAAAAATATTCTGATTCTAAATTTGAATTTGGTAATTGGCCGTCCAAGTCTTTGTAATTTT
Source organism: Pelosia muscerda (assembly GCA_963691645.1). Taxonomy (NCBI): domain Eukaryota; kingdom Metazoa; phylum Arthropoda; class Insecta; order Lepidoptera; family Erebidae; genus Pelosia; species Pelosia muscerda. The sequence continues at coordinate 17,610,215 of OY829100.1, forward strand.
TATTTTTTTTGTCCCTGTAGATTTTTTTTATATTCTTAAAACCATCTGTGCTTTGGAGGACACGTTAAAAGTTGGTCCTAGTTTTAAATAGTCGTTAGGTCAAGACGTAGACCTTTATGGGCGATTGAGCGACCTGAACAATTGTATCAATGGATGGTACTGACCACAACTCAGGCTGGGAGGTTAATCGCTCCTTACATATTCGAAACCTTTTAAAAAATAATAATTTGATTTCTGCATATTAGTCACAAAACGTATCACCAGTTATATTTCTCAGTTACTTAAAAGAATATCTGATATCTAACATAAACTTAACACAACAAGAACCGACGATAAGTATTTGGTATTCAGAGCTCACTGGAGAGTTTTCTGCCTTCAGTAGGAAGACCATAATTGATCTCCTAGGCTGGCGGCAATGGCACTCTCCTAACCTATCTCCTCCAACCACCTCTACATGATGGTAGCCACTTACCATCAAGTGGGCCGTGTGCTATCTGCTATTTAACTGGTTTAAAAAAACGACAACTGCAACAATGTATTTCCATTTTATAATAATACAAGTAAGTTTAAAAATCGGTTTGCATAACATAAGTTAAACACTTCCTGAAATGAGTTACAAACCAGAAAAAAATATAACAACGACCTTGGAATAGAACCTTTTTGGATGTCTCATAACGGCCTTGGCGAAGAACATTATAGTAATAAAATGCAGGGTCATCTCCATTTAAATAACTATGATTGTTGAGTTTACTGTTCGCTAGAATACAATTAGTATGCAAGTTAAAAATATCTGATGTTCTAGAAGATTTGTGTTTAGTGTCATGAGCCTCGTTCTTCGCCCGTTTGGATGCCCTATGTTGTCCTCTACAATATATTTTCTTCATTACTCCTGCATTTTCCCGTCTCAAAATCATATTTTCTCTCTGTTACAGAATTTAGATGACCAATTACAGAATAAAATTCAGATAACCACTTACAGAATTCAGGTGACCACGTACAAAATTCAGGTGACCACTTACAGAATTTAGGTGACCTGCATAAAATAATAAATCATTATAAAGGCTATATTATAATGTAAACGTTCATACTACAGGGTGTTACCTAAAATATTTTAATTATAGTATTTAAGGATATGTTAGCACGTGTTCTGCAAACAAAGTAATATTATTCGCCATTGGCCATTCACTTGTTCATTGAGTCGTTTTTTTACGCGCGCTTAGTCACTGCTGCTAACAGTCGCAAAACTGTTGGCTTTGTGTCTTTCTATTGCAAACAAAATTGATAGGTATACATTTAACCGTGGTTCTTTTGACTTAGAGAGAGGCCATCCTTTTTAGCGTACAGGTTAATAACACGCCATTGTCCCAGCCTTCTCTTGTTTGGTAGTAAACCGTAATGAGGTAACAAGTTGTTACCTCATTACGGTTTACTTGTTACTAACAACAATACGAATAATTAAAAATGTCAACGGATATTAGGACCTGTGTTCTACGACGACTAATTTTAAGTATTCTAGAACTGATTACTAATATACTAGTATTTTTATAAACGCTCAGATGATTTAATTTAATAAAATCTCAAGCTCAACTCAGAAAAACAGTCTATTCACAAAATTACTTTCAAGTTAGAACTAATGACTACCTACGTATCGTTATCGAATACTGGCCACATGTATTTCGTTCTAATTTTTATTTTTAAAATTTTATAAAGAGGTCCATTCCATATATAAATTTTCTTTTCCTCGTAATATAAGGAAATAGACATTCAAGTGCTGGAAAAATACAACTATTCCACCCGCGAATGAACTGATGACTGACTCTCTATGGAGTAGTATTTAAATGTATCGTTGCATCTACTCACAATGTTCGAATCAAAACTTTATAGAGATATTGTACGTTGTAGAGCTTTGAATAGTTCTCTGTAATAGGTGGTAATAGGCCCGCCACCTATTACATTGGGACCTAAACATAAACTGGCGAAATGTCACTGTCAAAGCCGGCGTGCGTTTTAGTCGGTTCGATTCTCAACCTCCTCAACCGGCTCTGGTGGCGATTTTTCACACTATAACAAAAAATAGCATCTGAGCTACCCATTAGTAAATTTCTCAAATAGGGAGTTATTTGATATACTTAAATACGTCTCACACAAATGGTTAGTTCCTGTGACGTGGCGGTATTGAACGCGATTGCTAGACAAGAGGTACCAGTTTGTTTCCAAAATATAATATATGTATGCATGAATATGACTATCTGCACTGGGGCTCTAGTCAAAATGCATTCGTTCCGAATCTACATTCGTCATCGCTCTGAAAATGTATGGGATGCGTTTTGGCTAGAGCCCCTGGTCTAGTCGTACCTCGAAGAACACGTTAAACTATCGGTCCCGGTTGTCATACAAAAATCTCGCAGTCGTACATACATTTAGTTACTACAGTATAAATTTTATATTAAGAAGCTAGAACAACTTCATGAAATACTTACCTATACCTACTTTATTTATAGAAGCATATAGTGTCCACTCTACACTGTAGGTAAGTAATTCATGTACGAAAACTACGAACTTGATCATGACCGTGAACTCGATGCGAGCACGTTGCAGTGACGTCATACAACAAAACTACTGACAAATTGCATAACATTAAGTATACGTTCCGTGAAGAGTGGGGTAAGTGAGTTTTTATGTATTTTTATTTTGATCGGGTTCTCCTTCAATTGTGTAACTTGTTAACTTGAAACTCAGTTTAGTACTACGTATATGTATATGCAGGTTTATTATTTTTTAGAGACGTTTAAGTGATGTTAAGTAGGAAATATACATACTATTTATTTTAATTCAGATCAATATATTTTATCTCGGTAAACGTAATTTTATATACAGTCCAATCAGACCTCAATGAATAGATTACTTAAATAATGATCAAAGTGCTTAAAACATTTTGTAAATAGAGTATGCTATTAAGAGGCATGTTACAGAAACAATGCGCATATTCTAAATACATCAACGTTATTTCATTCATCATTAACGTAGTGTTGCAATAGAAAATATATTTTCCTAGAAACACGATTGCACACTTTTTTCCAAAAATCTAAGAATCTAGCGATTCCTTATAATTTTTTTATATCAAACTTATTTTTCAAATAGGATTACTTGATCAGAATCTAAGATTGATATAGAATTCATTAATATCGTATACACACACACACAGTACACACACATCGGTTAGTGCATAGGTAAAAATTGTGGTGTCACACATTAAAGGCAAGAGAAACAACAAAAAAATTTAGTCGTTTTACATTATTCATGAAAACCCGAAAATCTATGGATATAAATTTGACTTTATAATATTGTGTCATGAACTCGAACACATGATAATAATAATTTATATTCATGTTGCAAACACTGAACTCCTACAATTGAATAAATAAATATATTGCAGGAAACATGCACCCAATACATGATTTGAAATAAACGTTGCGTTGGATTTCGAATTTGAAACAGATATATGTGAATTTTGTCGAATTATATTTTACACTAGCCTAGGCCCGCGGCTCCGTTCGTGTGGCTGTCTGTTATTGCGACCTAAGGGGCATCTGTGTAACTTAAATTCTATATTACTAATCATAACTCTAGTTCTACTTTACCGATTGCAATCAAACAAACGTATGACAAACCCGTTCAAACAAAAAAAAAACACATCGAAATTCGTTCAGTAATTTTCGCGTCCATCGTGGACAAACATAAACTTTTTACAATTATATAAATAGTATGGATATAATGTATGATGCATCCTAAAAGTTATCCTATGAGGAGCAAAATGTGCGAGTGTCATTATCTTTACACAAAACTTGGGTATGAGAAAGGTACAGAATGTACAAACCGTGAAACATTTTTTTATAAACCATTATCGATATTGCAGAAATATATATCGAAGCGGCACCTCATGCGCAGCAGCCCCGTTCACTACCACATGCGACAGAGATCGTACCTATAGTGATTATTTATCACTTCCACCATTTTTTAACGTGTCTGTAGACCGTCTGTAGTTGTAAGTCAGTGTAGCAATTTGTTGAGCACATATTATGTACTACGAAGCTCAGTATCCATTAAATTGAAAATAAATGGTAATAGCTTCATCTCTATAAGCTCGAGTTAACTTAATCATCTTGGTGAAATTATATTCAGCCACGTTTCGTATGAAGATTATGTATGCAATACACTGTTACACTATTTGAATTTCTGTGCCCACTTGGTACTTACTCTTAGATTATCGGAACAGTACATTATTAAGCGATTGGTCTCCATTACCTATTACGAGTACCAACGATTTTTTGTATACCCTTGGTGCTTGATCAAAGATGATGAAAACAGTACATTGTTCACCGATTACTTAAAGCTTAAAGGGTTTATAACAGATATATATTATAATATTAAGAAATCATTGGAAGACATAAAATAAAGCTGCATTGAAGAGAAAATTAAAAAATATATTCATAACTTGATATATGCAATTGGTGAGATATGTATGGGGATCCATGTGTGTGCGTGAATGTGTATTTATGCATACATACACAATAAATATAAGTATTTATGTATGAGTATGAGCGAACGCCTACAAACTGATCCACCAATTTAGCGAACCTAATCAATTGTATAAGCATGAATCCTATAAAATGGAATTTAAGAAAAATTACCCATTCATTCATTCATTCATTAAAATCAACCCCAAATGAGTTGGGAAAAGACTTATAAAATGACGAGATGCAGATCAAAAGATTTAGAAGAAAGACCAGTAGCAGAAAAATGGCTGAAGTCAGTTCTTGAATTTCTTTTTTGTACTTTATTGCCGTCTACGGTTAAATTTTTCTGATCTATATATTTAACAGCCCTTTTTAATACCATTTAGATGGCAGATGAGCACACCGTCCACCTAATGGAAAGTGATTTCCGTTCCCTATGGACGTTTGCAACACCAGGGGCGTCACACTTGTGTTGCAGATCCTATAGACAACATCCCTTTTTGTAGAGGTGGTGGAGTATGGAGGGGGAGAGGGCGTTAAGGTGTTAAGATCTTTTGAGTACTTTTCCAGCCACGATTGACTTGATGCTGACTGTCCAATACTGCTATTCTCTCGTTAACGAAGTCCATTTTTATACAGACTAATCACTGTATTGATATATGTTTTTAAAAACAAAGCTTAAACTCATGCCTGTATCCCCGAAGGGGTAGGCAGACGTGCTAGCATCCACATTTTGCCAGTTTATGTTTAGGTACCAATGTAATAGGTGGCGAGAGTATTGCTTTTAACCGGGCACTTATAAACGTGCGATAAATACACACGTAACTTCGAAAAGCATCGAAAAGTCATTAGTGTGTGCCATGTGAAACCCTGGAAACGAACCCGAACCTCGTCTCACTAGTTCATTACCCATACCACTAGGCTACCGCGGTATTTAATTACTAATTTATATGCGACTTATTGACATTATTTCAAAAGTACCGTGACACTTTTTTAAAAAGTTGTTGCGTATACATGCATAGGATGTTAATTTTAATATATATTGCAAATGTAATCTCCGGTACACGTTTATTACATAAATAAAACTGTTTTATGTGCAATTTATATGTAACTTATTAACATATCCTTACTTAATGTGAAGTCTGAATGAATAAATTTATTTACGATATATATTCGGTACGTGTACTATTTTGTCACATTACTGAATTTATCTATCTATATTATATAAAAATGAATTTATGCTCGTTAGTCTCGCTAAAACTCGAGAACGGCTGGACCGATTTGGCTAATTTTGGTCTTGAATTATTCGTGGAAGTCCAGACAAGGTTAAAAAGGTCGGAATGGAGCAGCGAAAACGGGTTCAGAAGTCCATGCGGGCGGAGCCGTGGTCAACAGCTAGTTAATATATATTTCGTTCCATTAGCACACATAAATTTGTTGGGCTATTTGTTCTGTTGTGGCGAGAATGACTCCGGTTCTTCACTTCACTGGATATATTCCAAATCCGAAAAAAGAAAAACGAAGAACACAAAAGAAAATGGCGCATTGCCATCTAGCAACGCGAAAAAAATAATTGAGCACCATCTCTGAAGATTTTTTTTTTGAACAATCTACACAACGTCACCTAGAAGCATAGTTTAACTAGCTTGTGTTACGGGTTCTAAAATGCGGATAAACATACATAGATACTTTTTTTTGTAAATACATAGGTACATATTATACATAGAAACACCCAGACCAATGCAGATATTCATATTGAACCACACAAATATTTGCACTGAGCGACAATCGAACCCACGCCTCCTGCATAGCATTCGCATTCACTACAGCTACGCCACGGAGGTCATCAATATTAAATACATAGTAAGAATAAAAGACAACATGGTGATTATAATTATTATACTTATTATCATCTCAAAGACACTTGACCTTGTGCCAAACCTTGACACCTACATCTAACGCTCCGAATAATGTAATAAAACATAATAAATGTTTTGACTACTACAAAGACGTGTTGTTAGACACACATTTTATTTAAAACTATTATTTATTTAAGTACTTGCTAAACACAGCCTAAATCCTTTCTCAATATTTTAATTTTTATCAAAATCAGTTTAGTAGATAACGTACATACATACACATAAATAGGCTTTAAGTGTACTCGTATGCATCTATATAGATAACTCTTTATTGTACACCAAAAAACGCAAAAATAATATGAAATATTTCATACGCTAATGGACAGATTACTACAACGGCAACAGTGGGTACCCCCCCCCCCCCTATTTGTGTGCGAAAATATTTATCTCCAGTAGACCGACAAAGACCGTAAGAAAGAAGAAAAGAAAATGGAATCACGTAGATGAGGCGAAGAAAAAATGCAAATAAAAAATTATATCTATTATACATACACAAGGAAGCTGTTGCCAGGCGCACTTACTACTTGGTCAACACGGAGACCAGAACAGAGGTTATATGAACCACTCCGTCTGTGGTTGCTTATAGGGACTAGGAGGTCAGATGGCAAATCACTCACAAAATAGTCAGTTGCGACCGGGAATAACGCAACGTTGATATGATCATACTCATCATCATCATCATCATGTAGACGTGTTTAACTGATTGCTTCCGAGTCTTACTTTAACATTAACAGTGCAGTTAAAGTACCGGTCAGGTATAAAATATGTTGCACCATTTGACAATTGTTAAAATGACGTCAAAACTTGACGCTAACTGTAACCGGCCACGCTCAAACGTCAAATTCTACCAAAAATATAACTTTAACCGAGCTACTAAATACATTGTGCAACACATTTTGCCAAGCCATTAGAATCAATGTTACTGTTACTGTTAAATTTGACAGAAACCTTAACTTTAACAACTAAACCTTAGCCTATGATTGAATATCACTACATAGTATAAAATAAAGTCGCGTTCTCTGTCCCTATGTCCCTTTGTATGCTTAAATCTTTAAAATTACGCAACGGATTTTGATGCGGTTTGTTTTTATAGATAGAATGGTTAAAGAGGAAGGTTTATATGTATATAACATCATGCTACGACCAACAGGTGAGGAGCAGGAATTAAAAAATGTGGCAAAAACGGGATGACGCAGACAAAGTTGCGTGGGTTAGCTAGTTAATAATAAAAGCGACGCAACTCCAAAATGCCGTCAATTTGACAGAAGAGGTAGAAGCGTAATATCAAGCTATTATTGTCATTGAATTATTGTATGCATACATACATACATACATAGATACATACATACATACATAGATATCAATGACCGCTATTTGTTCAAATTAGGTAATCAAAACATAACGAAAGATGTTATACTTTGATTACTTAATTTGAACAAATAGCGGTCATTGTAACTTAACTGCAGTAGTTATATACTATAGCTATATATCATAATAATATATCACCATTATCTATAAAAATAAGTTATGACGTGTACCTATTATAAATATATATCATATTCGTACATAGTTTGTACACCAATTTATATAAAAACTAGCTGACCCGCGCAACTTCGTCTGCGTCACCCCGTTTTTGCAACATTTTTCATTCCTGCTCCGCACCTATTGGTCGTAACATGATGTTATATACAAATAAAACTTCCTCTTGAACCAATCTAACTATTGAAAAAAATCGCATCAAAATCCGTTGCGTAGTTTTAAAGATTTAAGCGTACAAAGGGACATAGGGACAGCGATCGCGACTTTGTTTTATACTATGTAGTGAACAAATTCAAATAAAAAAATAGAATAGAATGATGAGATAATGTAGTTGATGAGTCGCTATGTAGATTGTCCTAGAATATTTCTTTTAAGTAGATATTTCAAAAAAGATTTTTCACAGGTAAGAGTCCGAAGAGGTAACATAAGAGTAGGTACCTGGATTTGATATGAGTTCCTAAAATAATGAGGTAAAGGCTACGACTGTTATACTGGTAAAGGTCATAAACCAATATTACTAACCTATGCCCGCGTGGCTGTCGGTTATCACGACCTAACCGCCATCTATGCAACTTAAATTCTATATTACTAATCATAACTCTGGTTCTACTTAACCCATTGCAATCAAACAAACGTAAGATTTTAAGTTGGACCAACCCCCTTCAAACACCCCGTTAAGTAGTTTTTGCGTCCATCGCGGACAAACATAAACTTTTTACAATTGTATAATAGTATAGACTCAAATAGACCCACTGACTTGTGACTTCATTTGACACAACTTGACGTCACTTCAAGGTTATCAACTTGTTTATAAAAAGGTTTCACGGTTCATATACCAAAGTACAGATCACTTTCTCACACCTTTATTTACTACTAGCAAAGCCGGCGAACTCCGTTTCGCCATGTGAAAAAGGATTTTCCCGCTTTTCTGTTGAAATTTTTCCTGAATTTTCTATGCTATAAACCTCACGGAGACCGAGACTTTTTCAACAAATGCAAAACCGTGGAAATCGGTTCGTGAGTTCCGGAGTTATAGCGTCAGGAAGGAAAACCCGACTTATTTTTATATAGTAGATAAATACGTATGTCAATTGCACACTTTGTTCCTCAAGGATAATTTTATGTCGTAAACATCAAAATATGTGTCAATCCCATGTCTCGTTCACTCTATTATAGATAAACAAATTTCCACTTGTATAAGGGTCTGGCGAAAATTCGTCCGACAGTTTTTGAGCTTAATTACGATCATACAGATAAGAAATGTCACAATTTATTATATAATATGCAGATCACTACAATGACAATTAATACTTATTCATTTTTACGATATTAATGTGTGAAAATGACGAAATGTGCTGCAACGGCGCCACAAGATTATCTTATAATGCGGTGGAGACTAAGGGCATTTGGGGGTCAGCGACAATGGGGGGCTAACCAATTAAACTAATTGGGATATCAGAGCTACGCCATCAGTTTTTAGGTAAGATACGCGCTATTGGTCGCCTCTGTGGCGTGGCAGTAGTTCCCGCGACTGCTACGCACGGGTTCGATCCCCGCTCAGTGCAAAAAGTTGTATGCATGAATATGGCTGTTTGTACTAGTCTTGTCATGCCTCGGAGAGCACGTTAACTGTGCAAGTTTCCATACAAACATCTATGGCAGTCGTAGCGGGTAGCTGGAGCCCTCAAAGCTTGAAACTTGGAACTTCGATATCGCCATTGGACCATTGGTTGTGGAGGTCAAATGGCAGTCGCTACACGGAAACTAGCCGACGCCAACTGAATTGGGAAAAGGTTCAGAGAGTGATGATACGCGCTCAAAGTGGTGACTCCCGCTCCGACTTGTTGCTAGAGCAAAAGATGGCCACTGCTATTCCAGGACGTGACGCGGTCAGCATCATGGGCACCTTGCGCCGGGAACAACACAGGGTGATTACAATACATAATGTCATCAATTACATAATGTGAATAACTTCCATACAAAAATCAAACCCTAAATACTTCAATCGGGTCAAAAACCTCGCAAACATCTTGTAAAGTCACTTAGATCAATTCCAGGAACCGCATTGCTCACCTACTTAGTATAATAAGCGTTGATTTTAACCTGATTCCTTTTACAAGTTTCACTTTTTAATGTTTTACTGATGTTACTCTTTTTTTCAAGTGTTTGCAGACTGTAGACATAACTATTATTTGTAGTTATGTGTTTTTATGTAGAGCCTTTTGCGGTGTCAATTATACGCCTACGTTAGTGCTACTTGTAACTTGGCAGTAGTTGATGAGTCGTTGTGTAGATTATCCTGAAATATTTATTTTAAAAAGAAATTCAACAAAATGTTTTTGTAATGAAAGAGTCCGAAGTAATAAGAAAAGAGTTCCTGGATTCAAAATCAGATCATTTATTGGAGATTTCAGTAAAAAATCATAAGTAAAACTTTTTGTTGACCTTTTATTTGATGCTTAATAGGTATATAAATTGTTAGTACATAATCCATAATCCCTGTCATTTCACCCTTAAGGAATTTGAGTTACTTTTTCAATCACAAAGCATCAATACAACATTAAATGAACCTTTGAAACAGCTTAGAAGTCTTAGAACTAATAAATAATTAAAGACTGGTTGTCACTAATTACGTCACCAATGAACAAAATGTACTTAAATATGAACATGTACTTAATAAAATAATATAATGTACAATCGCATCGTCAAATCTTGCTAAAAAAAACGTGTCAAACATATTAATAGCACGACTATACCTAACTTATACCTACATATATTCCAAAAACTACAAAGTCATTCAAAGTAAATTGTTATGTCAATACTAAAATGTTTATTAAGGAACTAGCATTAACCTTAAAATGCGATGCAACAAGTAAACGACACGTCAAATTTATTTAAAAAATCACTTAACAAATATCAATCGTAATCGTAAGTTATAGAGTTTATTTTCCATTGCAGTTTTGTTTAAGGAAAGATGAGCACACAGATTACGTAATGGACGCGATTCAAAATTCATGGTCACGGCTATGTTTGTTCAAAAGGTCAACATATAACTCTTATAGCAATGATTATATCATTTGTTTGATGCTGTTCAGATTGTGAGCCTAATGAGGTTGTACCTATGTGTTTCCGCAATGTAAACAATACATACTAGATGCTAGTGGAGGGAGGGGTATAACGTGAAATAATTTTTGAAGTTTTTTAACATCAAGAAGTTTTTATAAGCTAGCTGAATGCGGTTTCTAGAATCATCATCTTCCTTGTGTTTGTCGCATCTGAGGTCTTCAGCTCGGAGTCAGAGGTCCACATTTTTCATTATTTTTATTTCAATATACATAAGCTCACGTCTATATCCCTGGAAGGGTAGGCAGAGACCCTAGCACCCACATTTCGCCAGTTTATGTTAAGGTCCCAATGTAATAGGTGGCGAGCCTATTGCCATTAACCGGGCATTTATAAACCAGCGATAAATACACACATAACTTCGAAAAGCATCTAAAAGTCATTGGTGAAACCTGGGATCGAACCAACCTCGTCTCAGCTCTCCGCGATTCTTCGCGTTCTCTCTTCTTCGGTTTAATAGTAAAATAAATTAAAGAATAGGTATGTAATTTTTTACCAACTAGCCGTACTCATTGCAAATATTTATGCTAAATAATCACATTTTGTGTAAAACATACCTACAATGATAACGTAGATTTTTTTACGCAGCAGTTCGGAGGAAATGATGCAATGTGCATTATTTCTTGGAGAATTCTGAAGCATACGTAGACAAAACAATAACAAAATTTAAGAAATCATTTTGTAAAAAGCCGCGGTAGCCTAGTGGTATGGGTAATGGACTGCTGAGACGAGGTCTCGAGTTCGATCCCAGGTTTACCATGGCACACACCAATGACTTTTCGATGCTTTTCGAAGTTATGTGTGTATTTATCGCAGGTTTATAAGTGCCTCGGAGAGCACGTTAAGCCGTCGGTCCCGGTTGCCATACAAACATCTATGGCAGTCGTTACGGGTAGTTGGAGCCCTCAAAAGTCCAACCAGCCTAACTTGGAACTTCGATATCGCCATTGGTCATTATACCATTGGTTGTGGAGGTCAGATGGCAGTCGCTTCACGGAAAATATCGAAGTTCAGCCGCATCACAGTTAGACTGGAAAGCCGACCCCAACTGAGTTGGGAAAAAGGTTCAGGGAATGATGATATGCCATTTCTTTCTCAGTAATATCGTATTTTTCCGTAAATCGACTCGAACGACCCCTGTGGACACCCTGCGAGAGATGGAAAACTCGAAATTCAAAAAAAGTCAAAGAATGTTGAATGCATACCGCCTTTTTTTCATTTTGCGAAAAATCCCAACGGATACCCCTCCACCGAGCCGGTTGGGTAGGTTATGTCGGACTCGAACCGACTAACAGACTAACCGACTTCAGTTGCCGAAGGTGAGGTAGTAGCCAACATATCCCTCGCACCTCGGCAGACCAGGGGCCTTCTCTTCCTTCGTGATGACCTTCATCGGGTGTAGGGACCATGGTGTCCCCATCTAGCCCCGGGTATGAGGCGGCGCACTTTGTACATATACATGAAACAGAATATGATTGAACGGAAATAAAGCGAATCAAGTCAAGTTACAAAGGCGCACATAAGTGGGTAGGTGATCCTGGGTGGGACCGCTCTGACTACAAACTAATCAAAATTGATGAATTATTAAAAAAATTGTAGGTCAGGGGTACTCAAACGTCTATTGTAATAGAGGAAACGTAAAACCAGAACCAGATGTTGAGCTGTTGCGTTGCTTTTTTTTAATTTTGCTTACGCGCGGACGAAGCCATGTCCATCAGCTAGTATCAAATAAATAGGCAAAGTATATTAACCAAAATACTGCGAACATCACAAAACATTCTCCACCATATTTATTTCAAACATTTTGATAATATAAAACGCGTTTGTATGTATTATTTGGTGCCTACCCGATTCCCTTTATAATTAGGCGTCGGCCTCGCCAAAGGGATGGTTGCTATAGGAACCACAGATTTGCCAGGTCTCAGTTTTACACACGAATATTGATCACATGGACGGAATGCTCTGTGAATGATTGAACATCTAGTTTACTAATGTTTTAAGTGGGTTGGATGTGTTGATGGAATAAAATAGTATTATGATATTTCTGGCAAAATAAATGTTTTTTTTTGTGTAATTTGTTGAATATTAAACTGTGTCATGTGTATGAATCATTTCAGCCAAAAAAAATCTTTCAGGTCCGACCCCATCTCACCTGATAACTGGTCCACCTGCAGATTAACGAACTCTTGGGATTGTGAGACCAGACTGCAAGCTCACACCCACAAAAACAAAGTTAAACTAAATCTATGACTTTGACTATAATCTCACTGTACGAAAGAATCATTTTCAAATTATTAATTACTATTTTATCACTACATAGTATAAAACAAAGTCGATTTCTCTGTCCCTATATCACTATGTATGCTAAAAGCTTTAAAACTACGCTACGAACTTTGATGCAGTTTTTTAATAGATAGAGTGATTGAAGAGACAAGTGACGTTTAATAGTTTATCCTGAATAAATTTAATTTTGTAATATGAAAAATGACTTTAAGATGAAAACTTTTGATGAGTGAGATGATGAAGTTGAAAGCAACGAACAGTGGGAAAGTTTACCTCAACAGATATCTGCAGCTATGTTTTCATCTTTCAGATAGCATTTTTTTTTAAAAAAAACGTGATAAATATCCCCACCGGAGCCGGTTGGGTAGGTTATGTCGGACTCGAACCGAGTAAAACGCACACCGTCTTTGAGGTCTTTGGTTGCCGGAGGTAAGACCAACATATCCCTCGCACCCTGGCAGACCCGGGGCCTTCTCTTCGAGATGACCCCCGTCGGGTACCTTTCAGATACCTGGAGTTTATCCGTATTAAATCCGAATGATCTTTTGGATATTCTTTTGACACTACTTAATTACAAAATAATGCAGTCGAAGTATATACATTACTAGCTGACCCGCGCGACTTCGTCTGCGTCACCCCGTTTTTGCAACATTTTTCATTCCTGCTCCGCACCTGTTAGTCGTAGCATGATGTTATATACATATAAACCTTCCTCTTTAACCATTCTATCTATTGAAACAAACCGCATCAAAATCCGCTGCGTAGTTCTAAAGATTTAAGCATACAAAGGGACAAGAAAAATAGGGACAGAAAACGCGACTTTATTTTATACTATGTAGTGATGGTAATTCGAACTAAAAATATCTGCATGATGTAAAAAGTGAGTTTCAAGTTTTTATGCGTATGTGTTTGTGTGTAGGTATATGCATGTATGTGTACTCGTCGTATGTGTATCATGTTAGGAAGTGTGTGTGCTAGTAGATACATTATTATATTTACTTTAAAAATGCTTTTGAAATATTCACTGAATCTTAAAAAAAATACCCACTCGTGTTGCATTCTGAATGAGTTCATTCGCCTCTCGAAATGAATTTCATTGAGGAAATAACTACTTAGACACACATACGCAATATAGACATAAAACCACTTTAGGTAACTAGATTCATCTAGGAGTTACGATTTTATTATATACTCGCTGACCCGCGCAACTTCGTCTGCCTCACCCTGTTTTTGCAACATTTTTCACTTCTGCTCTGTATCAGTTGTTTGTAGCGTATGTTATATACATATATACCTTCCTCTTCAATTACTCTATCTATTAAAAAGCCGCATCAAAATCCGTTGCGTAGTTTTAAAGATTTAAGCATACATAGGGATATAGGGACAGAGAAAGCGACTTTGTTTTGTACTATGTAGTGATAAACCTTCCACTTCAATCACTCTATCATAAAAAAACCGCATCGAAATCCGTTGCGTAGTTTTAAAGATATCAGGTCCATTGTTTAATTTCATCACGTCGGTTGATCAGGGTAGCAGGCGTGGCCAGAACTGCTACCCCGATAATAAAATCACGTTGAGGTCACCAATATTGCCAAGGATTATTGAAATCATAAAAAAGAAAGTATGGTTTTGCTGATGTAATGGATATATTAACAATTGCAATGCAATAATCTTACACACTAAATAATAACTCTTATATTGAGTTGAGGAGTGGAAGCTGTTCTGTTCAGCACGTCTTATGGATCGCGCTGACTTGCATTATTCTTACTATGGCAGAGGACGTGATTCCCTAATTTATAACATTATTATTTGTACAATGCCTTGTAGAAATCACGTACCTGACTGCCATAACTACCAAAGCTTAACCGAAAAATATCGTAAGAGGCGACTAACAGAAAAATACGCAGTTGATATCACTATAACAGAAGGAAAATTTTAAATAAAACTCTGTACTAACTGTGAAAACGTGGAAGTCCTTCAAGTTTGCGACAGTGGACTTCAATAGGCTAATTGATTGATTACTTCGAATCGACTGAATAAATTTATCTAAAACTTTGCACACAAAGGAACGGGGAATAGAACAGTTCACCGAATATGCTTATACTGCGAATACATTTATATAGCCTGTCCTGGGAATAGGATCGGTTTCCACCAAGTTAGAGCGGGAAAAAACTATTTTATATAGAAATCTGATTCTAGAAATTCTCATATAAAACATCGAGATTAATACAATATGTTAATTGAATTTTTTATTTGCTAATTTAAGGTTCGTTACTATAAAGACAAGCTGAACCTTAAGACATTGAGAATATTACACTGAATTTGTAAATAAATAGAGTAAGTTGATTTCGAAGCCATATAGAATAGGTTTTAATCGTCTAAAAGCATCAATATCTTAGTGGTTAAGGAGCCAGCATTATGATCGAGAGGCCCCAGGTTCGAAACCTGGCTATTATACTACTTAATCATTCAGGTCATTAATTAAACGGCTGTCAAATACTAATCATGATAGCCAAATATTGACTTGTTTTAAGAGTTCATAGTAGATGTCCTGCATGTGTTGTTCTATAAAGAAAGGAACAGTGGAACTAATTGAAAAAGCTAGACTTATTCAAATGTCTGACTGCACAACACTGTCATTAGACCGCTGAGTAATACCAGAAAATAAATATACCTATAATAGAGTACATATATCACTACATAGTATAAAATAAAGTAGCTTTCTCTGTCCTTATATCCCTATGTATGCTTAAATCTTTAAAACTACGCAACGGATTTCGATGCGGTTTTTTTATGATAGAATGATTGAAGAGAAAGGTTTATCACTACATAGTACAAAACAAAGTCGCTTTCTCTGTCCCTATATCCCTATGTATACCCACCAGCCCACCGACCACCACCTTAACACCAGCAAATAGCACATTTCAGTGGCCTCCCACGAGCTTCCCACAAGTTATATTCTTTGTACATCACCTGACGGATTCACGGACCACACGGTATCATTATTTTTTTAATTTATGTGTACATTTATTTGTATTATAGACCGCAGTACGTTACCATTCATCCAATTTTGATAACACATTAAATAGCATATTGCACGAAGGTTCTAAGTTTATTTTAAATTTTAATGTGCGAAACCAGAACGGTCAGTTATATTTTATGATGTGAGGATTAGGATGCAGAGGTCAACAAGTCAATACAACCAAAACATCGAAGTCCTTTTCTATTTTCGTCACTTTACTTAAGTACGTGTTTTAATTTTTAATCGCTGGCTAATGTTTTGTTGAATTATTAATACTTGTGGTACCAAACTACATCGACCGATCATACAAGTCTTCCAACTTGCTATGGTTGACCTCCGTCCTCTGATAAACTTGTTCGCATTGTCAAATTTGATACCATGAAAAGTATTAAAAAAATTGTTATAGGTTGAAATGTTACGTTTAGATTTCAAAAATTATAGAATTTATTACGGGTTTTAACGGAAGCTGCCTGTTAACCTAGTAAAAGCAGGGCAATATGTAGGTGCCTCCTCATACTCGGGGGCTAGATGGAGACACTGTTCCCATACCCAAAGGAAGCCATCCCGTTCACAATATCCCCGGGTCTGCCAGGGTGCGAGAGATATGTTGGCTACTATCTCACCTCCGCAAACGAAAGAACCCATGATGGCGTGCGTTTTAGTCCTCTATCGGCTCTGGCGGGGGTATCTGTAGGGATTTTAAAAGTATGTCAAGAAGTGATTAGCGTACAGTAAATCTAAATCGTTACAATGCTTTATAGGATTATTTGCAGCGTTTTCTCATTTCCAATCTAATTTTCATGTTAAGCAAATCGATAATAGTACAGGAAATTCTCTGTGCCGCGCTTCGTCTTACCTGATTTAAGGTATAATTCTGCATGTTTGTCTTTATTTCTCTTTTTTGCTTTTATTCTTTTTTTTTCCCGTAGTTAATTGAAAAATCAAGGATGTGTAACGACCGATGCATCCTCAGTTTTTCAATTCATTTTTACTAATCAATTGATACTTAGTAAATAATTTACACCACGCCAATCGTTTATGTTTTCGGCCTCTTTTTTTTATCTATGGCAATTCAATTTGACTTCACCTCGCCTGATGTCAAGCTGAAGGCAAAGTCTCATGTAGTTTAGAGCATGTAGCCCCTGTATATGTATATTTGAATTGGTCTATTTAGGTAATTGCCGTGCCTTAGAGATATCAAGTCAAAGAGAAAATATCAGTCGAATAGGCAGTAAGATTGAAAAATGTAAACCTATGGGATGAAAGTTTCAGATATGACTAGGGATTAACACAACGATGATGATTACTATACCGAAATATTCATTCGTTGTGAGTTCTTAACTGTTAAACATTATATACCGCTAGTTATAGAAAAGTGTACTATTCGGTTTACTTTAGACTTAATTTAAAAAAAACATCACGTAACGAGTCTTACAGATGTTATCGTGTTCCAGTGCGTGGAGTGCGTAATCTGTGGTAGCGATTATGACGTATGTCGTGTAGCGTACACTAGGCATTTTAGGAGATAAGCATTTATGAATGGCATAGTATATTCTAGACATGGAGAGACTAATAATAGAATGTTTTGAACTTGATTGGGTATCTTACTTATCATCCTGTGTTCTAAGTTTACTTGTTCTACTTGTAATTGGAATACTCTCAAATTAAGTATGTATATAGATCTGGTGATCTTTCTCACGAACCAAATTTATTAAGTTACAACATTTTCGGTTAGGAATTTATTTTCGGCATACCCATTTTTTACAAAGTGCACGATTGGTGGCAATACCTTTTTGTATGTATACTAAGGTACCCACATCCATTTTGAAAACTTAACATTAGCTGTAGCTTTTTAAAAATACAATTTCCAAGAAAATTTATGTATTTTTTTTCTGTGTTTTGACAGTGGTGTTGTTTTTAAGTAAATTGTAAATGAGATGGCAAGTTTGCACATGATTGAATTGCAAATACCTATACGAATCCGGTATAAATTCAAAACATATTTTTTTGGAACATGCATTTGTTTGTGAGCTTGTTTGCACTTAATGCGTAGATACGAGACTAGCAATTTATTCAGATGTCTAACAAAACTGATGGCCTGTCGTGCGTCAATAAAAATTTAAAATCAATAATAAGTATGTACTAGTAGCAAAGGAAATTGCTGAATATTTTGAACTTCAACACTAGATCAAAGATAACCTTATTTTACAGTACCAAAAAAGTTTGTAGGTACGCTTTAGAGGCGTACGATTTCAAAATCTGTTTAAAAAAAAATATTTGTAATGCCTTTTTTATTTTATGTGATGAAATGAAACATCACGATTGTTTACGAATGTTTTAGTCCAGGACTAGATAATGAGTAAGTGGTTTCATTTCTATCAAAAAGTCATCAAATTGGAATGTTGCAAAAGTGTGTAAGTATGTATATTGTCAACTTTGCCATAGACGTGACTATTTATAATGATTGTGACTTAAGAATGTTGCATTAGCTAGTCGAGTCGTCGCTCGTCATTATTGAATATTTATAAATTAACAATTTTGTATGCCATATTTGCGGGAAATTTTTATTAATCGATTTATTTTTTATCTGTACAAGCAGGAAAAACAAAATGATACAAAAAAGCAGCCACGGATTGCACAAATAATTTAATCAAGTTATGCGTTTACGTCATACGATGTTTTGAGATGAATGTTTTTTTAAAACTATTCGTAAAGATAATAATACCAAAAATGTATCTTTCAATTCAATTCTTTTGAAAAAAATGTATCTTGTAAGTAGGTAAAACGTATAAACATCCGTTCAAAAATGAGATTAGATTTGAAAAGCGACATCGAAGATTGTTAATTGATCTTATTAGTTATTTCAAATTGCTGTCAATAGTTATTTAGTGTGGATCAAGGGTGCATTCGTTCGGCAGTTATGTGTATCTATATAAGCGGCGGTGAGTCATGAAAGAGGACATCTCCCTGGGTCGACCGGGGTGCAAGGGATATATTACCTACTATTTCAACTCCGGCAACCGAACACCCGGTGATGGTATGCGTTAGTCGTTTCGAGTCTGACATAACCACTCTCACTGGTTCCACTGGGAATTTTGTACATGAAAACAAAGCATAAGGTGACGCCAATGTTGTTGGGAACGTCCGTAGGTGACCATTAGGTAGACCGTATGCTTGTCTGCTATCTAAGTTGTATAAAAAAGCTACCAATAGCATGATTTTCATAAGAATAGAAAAATACGTTATTATAAAAAAACGGAACTCTTTTTCTGTTTAACAACACTGGAGATTATGGTATCGATGGTACCAGAAGTGGTTATATCAAATATCTTTATACTGTTTAGACCCTTAAAACGGCACTATCCACAGATTTTGAAATCATACCCGTACGACATCCACTGCTGAACATAGGCCTCCCTCATTGACCTACAATCCTACCGGTTGTTAGACATATTATATTTGTTTTTCGAGAAGATACTTAACTTCCAAGCTGGTTTTTGGTCAAATATTCTTGATTTTAATAACAAAAATCATCGTCACTTAACTGCACAATGGAGCGTTCTCAAAATCTTTAGGCGGGTCATTGGTTTCATTTAAATGTTACATTTACATTTAAATACATTTAAAATTACAATCTATCTCCGCATTGCAAATGTAACTTTTTGAAGCTAAGATGTAACGGGACTATTCGTTATAGTATATATGTTTACACAAATTTACACTTGCACAAATATATTGTAACGTGTCTTAGAAAATACTTGTGCAAATTTTACTTACATGTAGGTACTATTTGTACACGCCTAGGTTTGCACAGTTATATTTGGTTTGGGCAGTTATTCTTCCCTACAGAAAACTGGGTATACACAAAACTATTCGTAAAGATAATAATAAAAAAAAATATCTTGTAAGTAGGTAAATCGTATAAACATCCGTTCAAAAATGCTGTTTTAGATTTGAAAAGCGACATCGAAGATTGTTGATTGATCTTATTAGTTATTGCAATTTGCAGTCAATAGTTTTCTGTTTCCGCCATAAGAAATAAATAAATAAATATTCTAGGACAATCTACATAACGCCACCTAGACCTATAGTAAGCTTACATACTTACATACTTAGATACTTTTTTTTGTAAATGCAAACATATTATACATAGAAACACCCAGATGCAAATATTCATATTCATGCACACAAATATTTGCACTGAGCGGGAATCAAACCCACGCCTCCTGCGTTGCATTCGTAGAAAGATACTAAAAATCAATAATGATACGGAACCCTTGGTCTTCGGTCCGACTTGCACTTGACCGATGTTCTGTTCATGACGCGTAGCAACCCTAATCCACGTTGTTTATCTGCCGACCTTGATAACGGTTGTTTGTCAGCTCTTCCTCGTCTATCTGACAGATATCGATCCATTTACTTTCAACCTTCCAAGCTGATATTAAGCGTGCTGCACACGCGTACAGTTATCGGCATATAATATATACTCTAAGACTCTACTAATAGTTAGTAGGATAGTAAGTACTCTACCGTACTAGTACCTATATACTATTACAGTAGTGGATAATTATTCTACCACTGTAGAGATCTTGGTAAAGTTTGAGTGGAATACTAAAATTTGGAAAAGTGAATCACCAGAATAGCGGGTAAGGTAACGTAGAGTAGCTACCACTTGTCTTCCCTCGCCACGGCGTCTACTCTCTCTAATGAACTGGGGTTGTATTTTCGGATATTATGAGATGGGATGTGTGTGTGTGTGTGTGTGTGTGTGTGTGTGTGTGTGTGTGTGTGTGTGTGTGTGTGTGTGTGTGTGTGTGTGTGTGTGTGTGTGTGTGTGTGTGTGTGTGTGTGTGTGTGCGTGTGTGCGTGTGTGTGTGTGTGTGTGTGTGTGGTGTGTGTGTGTGTGTGTGTGTGTGCGTGAATAAGTGCGCGCGCGTGTGTGTGTGTGTGTGCGTGAATAAGTGCGCGCGTGTGTGTGTGTGTGTATGCGTGTGTATGATTGTGTAAGCGTTTACACTAATAAAAGTGAAAGAGTACTTCTTCTTATTCTTCGAGTCAATTGCTCGGGTAAATACGGTCTTATTAAATCTTATTGGCTGAATAATTGACTACAGCAATAGCGTTTTCAGTTGCTCTACAGAGGGCAGGTAAGGTCACAGTGAACAAGAGAGCAATTGCGACATGAACTGGGGTTGAACCCCGCAATGCTCCTGAAGATGACGAAACGAGATGCCTTAGAAAATTATTCCTGGCCCCAATTTTTTGCTTCGTAGCAGTGATGTCAAGTGGGTCTCTACCAATTTTTAATTCACTTATTACGCTAGATTACTCTACTCGTGTACGGCTAGCTGAACAACAAATGCAGTACTACCAGTAATATTACATTATGTTTCCTTAAAAGATTATTTCTTTGGAATTTTGATAAAGTCGTTTCAAATTAGTAATATTTTAGATAAAAACTGCTTATTATTGAAATGCTACGTGACTGATTGTCATCCGATTAACAGGTCAGAGAACTTTGTGTGGCGCAATATACGTTTTATTATTGCAGTAAATATAATATAATCCAATGATATAATCGGTGCCCGCTCAGTGCAAATATTTGTATGCATGAACATGTCTGTTTGCATTGGTATGGGTGTTTCCGTAGGTATGTATTTACCAAAAAATTTATATATTTTTTACAAGGACACATATTACAAAATGTCCTTATTTGAGATTTTACTACAAAATATATCCTTCTGATTTGTAGTTTTACAGCAGTTTTGCAGCTTAGTCTAGTTTATATTTCTTTTAATGAAATTCTTCTCACACGCAGTCAGTCAAAAGCAACCAGATGACAGCAGTTTTTCATCCTCATTATAAGGAACTAAAAACTTAAACAAAGATACCTAATCGCAATCTCAATTATCATGTAGCAGTCCACTGCTGGTCATAGGCCTCATCCAATGTGCGCCATTGTGCCCACTCCTGCACTCTCCGCATTTAGTAATCGGTTCTAAAAGCCTAACCTAACAAAGATACACCTTACCAAAAAAATTACGAATCAATTTATCATTAATAAACGTAAGTACGCGTGTACTTTATCGGGGTTAACACATCAAAGCTTGCCTATAAATACCACAGAATCAGAGCTCAGGTCCCAGGGCAGTATCACATGCTTCAAACGGCCTTCAGGTAAAGATTTAGACGCCATTTAAGGCGAATTGAAAAGAGGCCGTAATAAGCGGCCGGGGCGGTAGCTAGGTATGGGGAAGAAGGACGTCACTATCGCAACGGGCCCGCGCGAGCGATTGCCATGACTACCGAGGCCCGGCGTCGAATGTGGCCCTGGGCAACCTTGCAATGGTATGAGGAGGGCAATACCCTCGCCTACTTACAAGTCGCTATCAATTCTCGTGTTTTTAGACGGTCGCGGACTGAGCGACGCGTTTTCCGCTAATTTATGAGTATTTTTATTTTCAAGGTCGACATAATTGTTAAGATGCAACTTATGTTTGATATTTAATGTGTACTATCAAGATAGTAAGTGGGAGAATGAATTTTTAAGCAGTAACCTTGGTCAATGAACGATTGTAATATAATAGATTTTATTATGCGCTACATGATAACAGAGGGACGCATAAAAATTAGAATAAATGAAGGTCAGGGAAACAAGATTTTGGGTATTATCACAAATCACATAAAATATAGCATTTTTACATTTACAATCGATATGAAAAATGTCATATTGGTTGACAAGTACTATCCTGTAAAACTTTTTACCATTAAAAAAACCAGTCAGCACACTCTTGATCGAATGATAAGTAGATATGTCTCTGATGGGGGTTGGCAGAAGTATTATAACAGCCATCATATCAAATATATTGTTACTTGGATCGAGGTGATCATCATCAATAAAGTACGTTCTATGCAGAAATGTTTGCCATAGGAATCAAATGTGGGACAGAGCGAATTTAGAAGCTATCATACAATCAATCATTCTATTCAATTCATGTACTTAAGATTTAATCTATGTTTGTTGTAATATTATTCAATAATCTGTATGTAAGTATATTTCTTTAACGTCTTATGGTAGTGTAATCAATTTAATGTAATTACTTTTTTTAAATTCAAGGATGTGTATATTTTGTTTAACTATAAAATGGAATATTAAATTAAATAATAAGTATGAAAAAAAATCCATAAAATCTTAGAAATACTAAACTGATGGCTGCCGCTTCGCGCACAATTTTGATCCCATCCCTACAACCCATGGGAACCTTTTCCCGATAAAAAGCAGCCTATACGTTATGTAATTCCAAGTTCTATGTCCCTGTACTCAATTTCAACCAGATCCGTCCAACCGTTAGAACTTAATTGAGTAACAAACATTCAGACATCTGCACAAATTTTTATATGTATAATGTTAGTAGGAAATAGTACATCGCAACAATGTAGAATGTCAAAAAATATACTTGAAAATATAATATTAGTGGTAAACTTATAATATGTAATTCAAAACACAGTATCCAAACTCTTCTAGCTGTTTTAGCGTGAAATGATAACGAACACACATACCCACATGCACACACACACGCACTCAACTTTCGCAAATATTTGTATGAGTGAATATGGCTATTTACACTGGTCCCGGATGCCATTCGCTACTATGGCAGTCGTTACGTGTAGTTTGAGCCTCAAACGTCCGACTAGCCTAACTACAGAACTTCGATATCGCCAATTTACTTGTGGAGGTCCGATGACAGTCGCTTCACAGAAAATATCAAAGCTCAGCTGCGTCTTAGTTAGACTAGAAAGCCGACCCCAACTGAGTTGGGAATAGGCTCTGAGAATGATGAGAGAATGATGGTTATAGACAGAACGCATGATATTGGATCGCGATATTTTTTGACTGTCTAACTATGTCCATAGATGCAGATACCCACTTATCAATCTGCTCGTTATTAACTGAAATATTTACCAGTGATAATAATTAATCTCAGTTAATTTCAGTAGTGAAAAACGCGATTAGTTGTATAAAAAACTAATTGGATAAAAAGTGTATTGGGCCGTAAATTATTAACTACAAATTTTGCGTCATAAAATATTATTGTATAGCTTTTTAATAAGTAGTTACTTATAACAAAATTCCAATTTGCGTGTACAAAAGCTAAACACCTATAAGCAAAACCTAACGTCTCTTCGGAAGCCCTAGAACAATCTTTGAATATTAAATTCGAGTGATTCTCACCCTTACTGCTTCATCGTAGAATATATTATCGCTCGTAATAGAATTGCGACGAATATCACATTATTATACACGCACACCATAAACGCGAGAAAATGTGATTATGAAACATATTTGTTTTACATCGTCGCCTGACTAAGGCTTTCTCTGAAAGGTTATCATGGGTAGCGAGTAATGTATTTCGTTTTATTCTATTCCGTTTTCGATGGCTGGGTCGTAAGCATTGTCATAATGAAAAACAAAACTGGACTAGCGTGAATTTCAGTGCGTGTCTTGAGTCAGTTTTCCTCAATATCAGACTAGGCGGCCTCAATTTTCAACGCTTATGCCTCTATAAGTTATTCCGCCCTGCATACGATGCGTAGACCTTTGGATTTTTTTTATAAGGCCTATTTCTTGTTGCTAATAAATCTTTAGGACTTTCTTTTTCATCGTATCAACTTTGCTCCGATTTCTTGAATATAGATTCCGGGAATTTGATCACGAAGTCAATATCAGAACACATCAAAATACAAGAAATGAGTTTATAATATGTAAAAAAGAAATATTGGTGCCAATATTAAATGGCCTAATAAATAATATTTGTGTATTCCAAGTGCCTGCTAAAACCTGCATATTGAAGTCCAAGGTTCGCTTTTCATGTTCTGGTTTTTTTAACGCCCATGGGAGCGTTTGCAGTCTTACCTTCGAAATAAAAGACTGTGCTAGAACTTTGTCAAAAAAAACTATAACATCATGAAATAATATCCTTAATAAAAAAAAATTCTCTCGAAGCAAAATGTGATGTTTTTTTGGAATTCAGCAAGTTCTATTGCAAAATGTCCCTAGTCGAATGGTTCCCGGTACTTTTACGTAAACTTCTACGTAACTTTTACCGTTTTTAGTACTACATACTATCTATTTCCAAATAACAGATCAATAACTTGACGCTTTCCCTATTCACAAAGATATTATTTCGAGACATGCTCAGTCAAGACTTAGGTGAGTTATGTTAGTCCTGGTTCTCAATACTAACTGCTTTGGGGTGTGTTGCGTTCTCAACCTTTACTAGGGGATATTGAGTTCGGTAATCATCAATTAATGTACTGCCTTGAAGGCAAGGTTGCCTTTGTCCCTGAAGATCTTGGTAAGGAACATTTGAGTTCTATGTGTCATATTTCTCTTTGTAACAATTGGACTGTTGAAATTACTTCAATATGTCTTTCTAGGCAATTGGCAACGCGTTTGTAGAATGGAATAGAATGATAAATGTGTACTATTGACATACAGTTACGCATTTAATATAGTACATTTGTAAATTACTGTAATATTTATTTCTTAGTATTTATCGGTAACGCACAAAGCTCATCCAAATTCACAAAAAGGTAGTTTCTTATTTTTGGCGGCTTGCTTTATCGGTGGCACATTAGAGCCTATGCGCCGCTAGGGGGCTGGGATGAAACTGGCGCGACATCTCTCCGTCCTCATCCTACGACACCCCCCTCCCCCAAATCCCAGTAGCCTAAAGTCTGATGGTACTGTGTTTGACAAAACGGTCTAGTTACAATCACAGAACTTAACACAAAACGTCAGAATCCTCTGACCTTTGAAAATGGAACGTTAATTTTTTCAGCTCCAAATTCAAATATTAAAACGACGACTAAAGATGGCGTGATTTATCAAACCGCGTATAAAGTGATTTTGGAGACATTCTTTTGCGCTCTAAACGTCTGCGCTTAATTTGATTCGGTTCTGAGGGCAGAACGTCGAAAACAAAATTTAAACCTTGTCACTCTCGAGAATATTGGACGCATATTTTATAGTTGGCTAGGTGACAGTAAATGGGCCATTATTATTTTATTAAAATCCCTTCAAATCAATTTTACCCGTCTTGATGGTAGTCTGAAAGTGAAGTCAGAAGGCTATTATGACAGACTGTAGGTAGGAAGACAGAAATTCGTGTTGCTGTGACCTTGTTCATTATAATACTAAGTACAAATGAGCCCACGTCCTATCGATTTATACTTGCTAGGTATATCAGAGGGCCTGGGGAAATGGGTGTTGGGAAACAAGAAAGGTAGCAAGGAAAACCTAAAATCGTACAAATATAACGCAATGGTGCTTATCGTCCACTGAAAATGCCGCAACTATATTAATAGACTTCCAGTGACGGATCGATACTACCTCATACTGACATGTAAAATTAAATTGTACCTTCTATTAGTCGTCTTTACTATTATAATGAAGTAGGAGCATCCATTATGAGACTTTGCCTTCAGCTTAACATCAGGCGAGGTGAAGTCCAATTGACGTGCCATAAATAATAAAAAAAGACCAGCAAGACTTAAAAGACAAAAATATGTGTAAGACCACCTCTGTGGCGGACGGTAGTGAACGCGTCTGCTACGCAGGAGGTGCGGGTTCGATCCCCGCTCAGTGCAAATATTTGTATGCATGCATATGGCTATTTGCACTGGTCGGGTCATGCCTCGGAGAGCACGTTAAGCCATCGGTCCCGGGTGCCTTACGAACATCGATGGCAGTCGTTACGGGTAGTTG
Organism: Pelosia muscerda; assembly: GCA_963691645.1. NCBI lineage: Eukaryota > Metazoa > Arthropoda > Insecta > Lepidoptera > Erebidae > Pelosia > Pelosia muscerda. The sequence goes on from OY829100.1 coordinate 17,637,386, forward strand.
GAGGTCTCAAAAGTCTGACTAACCTATCTACAGAACTTCGATATCACCAATTTGGTTGTGAAGATTCGATGGCAGTCGCTTCACGGATTTTCCAAAATTCTAATTAAAATTCAGCCGCATCTTAGTTAGACTAGAAACGGCTTTCTAGTCTAAGGTCTAGAGGTTGGCACCCTAACTTAGTTGGAAGTAGGCTCAGAGAATTATGTGTAAGACTTTTATATTGAAATCAGTGCCACTGCCAAGCTGAATAAGTCGAAGTTAAACCAGTAAAAATATATATTTTAAATTGACATAAACGTTATTACCAACACTGAACATCCCTCATCTATAACCTCCTCATATTCGAGTCGGTTAAAAGACAACAATACTGTGTTTCAGAATATGTTACTAACCAATGACGTAACTCACCCTATGGGAGAATAAATAACTAATGAGTTTCAACCTTTAGTGGCTGAGCTCTCACTAGCTGACCCGCTCATTAAATTATTTACATCGAACTGAAAATCGAATTCATCACCTCTCGATAAATTTGTTAGGTATATCTAAGTTGTGGCCATTGTTTTTCCTAACACGGTTCACAACTACAGAAATAAAAACACACAAAGAAACTGAACGACAGGACATTGATCTTTTTTCAAATCATTATTATCAGATTAAAGGCTTTTTTGAACACGATTAAATTTCATTGATGGATTGATTTGAGTATAGATGACAGCCTCAGTCGCAAAGCGGTAGTGAATGTGAAAGCTACACAAGAAGGGCGGGTTCGATCCCAGCTCAGTGCATATATTTATATGCATGAATATGAATTATTTACATCGATCTGGTCGGTTATTTACATTGGTGTGATGAGAATATCTATGACAGTCGTTACGGGTACATATTTGAATCCAGAAAAAGCCTTGAACCATTATGAGTTTTAGTGGCATGAATGCAAAACTACTCATTATATTAACCTGACTTCTTGGGTAATTAACTATTTTCTACGTCGATGTAGAGGTATTTTTCGTAGCATAAACTGTAGTCGCCGTTTTTCATTTTAAGTTGATTTTCTTATATTATTAATATATAGTTTTTCGTAACAGAGAATAATAAACTTAAAAATACTGCGTAGTTGTATGTCTATTATTATTTTATAAACATAATTTATTATATAATAAATTATATTTATTATCATATCCATTGACAATTCTTTGCGGGTGGTGATGGCCCTCCGCCTGGGCTGCAAGGTGTGTGAACCCCATTAATGCACCTGCGGTTCCATGGTGGGGAATGATGGCACACACTGAATTGACGTAGAAGAACGCGAAGGATTCTACGCGTTCGTATTCTCAACGATGTACTCTGAAGAGGCTTTGTATAGGTAAATTACCCGCGACTATTAGAACCGCTTCAGTAGGACCGACAGCAAAAGACTAGAGATTATTACCTTGCAATGGAAAATTGGCAGGTGCCTTTGGTGGGACGCCAAGTGTATCAGCACGGTTGCTCTCAGTCACCTAAGTTGTACTGTTCCACGTATTGTGTGCCACGTCGCGTCGCACACATATAGTGGCGTGACCCGTGACGTATAGCTGACAGCCGAGTGACACTGACATTCAGAGAACTGTCAGACTTCTCGTCAGCATACGTCACTTAGTCTTTTTACTCGTTTTTTTTCTTTGTCGATAATGGTTTTATTTATGTATTTTGTGTGCCATTTTGCGCTGATTCCCAATAAATGAGTTTTCTTTCTTTCTTTCTTTCTTTCTTTCTTTCTTTCTTTCTTTCTTTCCATCCACCGTACAAAAGAAACAGACTTCGCACTCGGCTACCATGTTCAGTCAATAATATACCTGAATATATTCACTAAAATTACAACACAGTATTCAACTACAAATAGGTGCATGAATGTGTTTGAAAAAAGTGCCCGTAGAATGTAATCAATCATACTTCTTCAAGCTAACACTGTCTGGCCAAGATCGATTTTCTTCGTCTAGTGTGTCTGTGTATAAAGGTGATGAAGTTATTACATAATGTTTACATATATATCAGTGTTACGCACACATCGTATGACGAATAATCCCTAAGCCGATACTCACACGCCTATATACAGGTCAACACGTGCAGGGCTTAGATGTCACCCGCATACGGTGCAGAATATTCATCAAGAACGAAACGGTTTGGAGAGTCTTTCCTTTGCAACTACAGAACTACAGCAAACGTATATAACCATCAAACCAAATAATTATTTTAACTAGGCGTACCAATAACTCAAAAATGTACGAACAATTATCACAACTCATTTCCATTCCATCAGATAACGCAACAAATAATAGTACCACACAATAGTGCATAGGACATAATACTATCACATTACAATTTAAATAGTGGAAGTAGTAATTTTACAATGGCGCGTGTTCTTGACATTGACACTGTAGCGATATTGCATCAGAGCGTGAACGTTCTATCGTGTTTTATAGAGGGGAATGCTTTCAAATTTTATTTTTATAAGATTATACATGGAAAACTTAAAACTATTGGAAGTGTGAGGTGGGGACGCGTGGCATTGCTGTGCGTTTTTACGCAAATAAGGACAATTTGAGTCTTATTGTAAGTAGTCAAAGTTTCAAATAACATTTTATTAAATAATGGATCTTATGTACAATCAAGGCGACCGCAGGGATTATTAAATCGTCAATTTTTGGGCTGGATTGGACTATATATATCATATGTATTATATTATATATATCATAATATATATATCATATAGTCATTGATCCGAAAAAGAAGGAGAAGGAAAACCAAAAAGTCACTGGTCACAATGGTTTATTTGTTCATAATCTGCAATGGTGGACAGGTGGAATTCTCAAGATTGGGAGGGTAAACTGGAGTCGCTTATACCAAAAACAACACAATAAGCTACATCTAGAGGAGAAAGCGGACCGGGGGCTCCAAAGAATTAAACCTTAGATTGAATGGTATCGGTAAAATCACTTGGATGATAATGATGAATATAAAGTTCATTTGTTAACGTCCTGTTAAACTGTTAAGAGACAATTTAAAAGAGTACATACACAAATTAGTACGCACTTCAATTAATATTAATGAGGACTTTTGTCGTATTGAAATGTTCGAATATTAATTTCATTATTTAATGAGATATATAGTTAGGGGATATTTTAATTCATTCATCAATTTGTTTTCCGTTATTCAGTGAGGTAAAGCTGCGTCTAAGCTAGACGAGCTCGACCGAACTCAAACCGAACACTAATTCGTGTATTATGAACATTACACGAGCCAAACGCTCGAGGCGTGCTTGCGTAGAGCATTTGATTTGTGCTCAACAGTCGACTGTGTTCTTTTTTGTTATGGCACATCAATTTTAGTTCACTTCACCTGATAGTAAGCTAAAGGCAAAGTGTCAGGAAAGAGTGTCACCATCACAAACATGTATACTATAACAATGGTGGCGCTCAGCTTAGGTACGCCTCATCAGATGTTTTTTCACGCTCCGCTTGAAAGACCCGGGACTGTGGGAAGAAGGTAACATGTGCACTGTTAAGCGATTCAAAGACATAATGGTGCGGCTGAGGAAAACAAAGGGAAGTATAATACACTGTCGGTGTTGAACGTCCACACTGACGAAGTGTGGAGTGACGTCCGTTGATGAAGTGACGACACACAGAACAGCTCCGTTCGTGCTTGACTCGACTAGCACATTCTGCCACATTCTCTTCCAGGGATGTTTTTATGTGAGCGGTTGTCGTGTGTCATCGTAGAGAATCTCATCCGTTAATCACCAGGTGTACAAATGGTATTGGTTTTGCTTGGCCCCGCAGTTCTTGGTGGACCAATAAATATTTATTCCTTGCCAGCTCACGTCTTCCTACAGCCTAGGGTTAGGCTAAGCGTGAAAATACATTAATTTAGTAGTAGATTTCTGTAATGGTAACCCTCTTTCTTAACACTTTGCCTTCAGCTTACCATCAAGCTAGTTGAAGTCAAATTGACTTAAAATTTATAAATTTATTGTAGCGCCCCAATTCCTGAACACACCGCTCACCATCTCCTCGAGTATCGGGATCCTTGGTGTCGATATCTCCAGCGATGTCCAGTTCCACAGTCACTTGGAGGACAAGGTTAGGCTGGCATCAAAGAAACTAGGAGTGCTCAACAGGGCGAAGCAGTACTTCACTGCGGAGCAAAGACTCCTTCTTTAAAAGGCACAGATTCGGCCGCACATGGAGTACTGCTGTCACGTCTTCGCCGGGGCGCCTGCATGCCAGCTTGACCCCTTTGACTCGGTACAACGGCGGGCGCTGAGGATCGTCGACAATCCCATACTCTCAGGCGGTGTGGAACCACTGAACATCAGGAGGGACTTCGCCTCACTGTGTGTGTTCTACCGCCTGTATAATGGCCTGTGTTCAGAAGAATTGTTTGACATGATGCCCACACCTACTTTCTATCATCGCACCGCTCGCCATAGAGAGGGAGTTCATCCTCACACACTACGACCGGAAACGGTGCGCACTGTGCGGTATGAAAGGAGTTTCATCCCGCGCACGCTCAAGCTGTGGAATGAGCTCCCTGCCGTGGTTTTCCCAGGCGACTACAATATGGGGTTCTTCAAGAAGGGCATAAGAAGGTTTCTACAGGGTAGGCAGCACGTGTGTGACGCCTCTGGTGTTGCAAACGTCCATAGGCCACGGTGACCGCTTTCCATCAGGTGGGCCGTGCGCTTGTCTGCCACCTAAGTGGTATAAAAAAAAAAAAAAAAACATCACCCTGAGGTACCCTTATACCCCCAATAATATAATTTTTAACGCAATCATTGAATCTAAGAAGTGAAACACCTTTTCTAAGTCTGTTCTTGCAGAAAGCTATAACCTTAAGTCAATAAATAAATATAAAACAAAAGAAAATATAAATAATAAAAATAAATATAAAAAATATAAATTATAGATATACCAGAATTTTAGGTCAAGCCTAGGAGTGAAACAATAAATGAGTAAATTCGGATATATCTTTAATAGATATACATCAAAGGCTTTCAGTAACAAGTAAGAAGCTAATTCAGATCTTTGAGACTAGGGACCACCCACATCAAGACGTGTCTGGTTAACGAAAACAAGAGCCGTAGGAGCACAAAATGTACAATTTCGAAATGTAGGTGCTTAGTATTTTTTCTGAATAAAACATTTATTAGAAACTATGTGTTCATCCGTATGAACTTAGATATGAGTTATGAATTTTCGCAAGGAGTAAAAAAATACATATAAAAAATAAAACCACGTCACGGCTTTATATAGGTGTAGTACACTTAAAGTGTTCAGGCGAATAGCACCTGTAACGTAAAATGTAATTAAACTTCAACTCGATTGATGGTAAGCTCAAGGCAAAAGGCTAGGAAAGAGAGTCATCATTACAGAAACCTACTACTAAACCAATGCTTTTTCACGTTTCGCATAAAGGACCCAGGACTATAGGAAGAAGGGAAAATGTGAGCTGGCAAGGAACAAATATTTTGGTCCACCAAGACGGGGGGGTCAAGCGAAATACACCTGGTGATTAACGGAATAGAGCAACCGCTCCCATAAAAACAGCATAGAGATACCTCCACCCTACAGAATATCACGGCTAATAATAACCTTGTGTTGTGTTTCCAGCGGTGAGTAGGGTAGCCAGAGCTCACTGAAGAGGTTTTGTGTTGTCAGACTAATCTGTCAAAACAGTCAGTCTTGATTCTTCAAAACAACAAACTGGTTCTACAATGGTTCGGTATTTATTTTCTCCTGAGATATGGAACCCTAAAACAGACATCGTGAGTGATCTTCAAGCCTACTTGTCCAGGTAAACAAGTGTTTATAAGAGCATCTAACAAAGCATTAGAAGAGATGCCGGCCATCTAAATTTCCTTGTTGATGACAAGAAACGAATGAATTTTATCTCATGAAGCAGAAAAACGATGAATTCACGCTCCAGTATTTCTGTTGTTTATCGACAATATATTGGTATAAAGGGCGTGGCTAGTCTGCCATTTTTATTCGATTGTACTGAAATTCAGGCTCACTGTCATCACAAAGAGAACATTTTAATAAAAGAGTACTATTTAACTTCTACAGTTTGGTCTTCGGTCGTTGATCTTCGGTCATCATCATCATCGTCATCATCTGAGTACCAAAACGTGTACTTTCATATCCAAGGTCTATTAAAATCATTTATTCTGAACTAGAGGAGGGCAAGCGGAAATGAAGCGGCCAACTCCTCCATTATCTCCTAGCTTCCCTTTTCGGGCCATTATGCGTGCATACATGACTCGAGTCTGGAATAGTGTCCGGAATACGGCAATAGGCGTTGGGCCATTATACGGCAATAGGCATACATGGGACCGAATACAATCATTGGTGAAATGTTGGTGTTAATTCAACTCTGCCTACGCCTGATATCTAGGCTAGACCTCGAAAGTAAAGGCTGCACCACAGCCTAATCCGCCAATTGCTAGGTAGTACCTTGCAAGGTTAATTTGAACCCTGAAGACCATTCACGTTCCACTTTCACTAGTATAAAAATTAATAAGACCGTGCATAGGAAGTCTCCCATAAATAACAGGTAACCTTAGTCACAATAGGCATTTCCTTCCTCGACACACAACCAAAAATAGTCATAATTGGGGCCTTAGGGCTTATAAATCCAACGTTCTTTGGCTTTTATTACATAGGTCAAACATTTCCTTACCATTAATATTGTAGTATGGAATTAACATACAAAAAGTCATTTAGAATATAACCGCAGTTTTGTTCCGATAATATCTGGCCCATAGTGAACGAATCAAAACAGTATGAACCTATATTATAAAAATTGACCACAATTTATTCTTGATTGCATACATGCATGTTACCGTCTCGTAATGGTTTATGATGCGTGCCTGATAGGCTTAAGGGTTGGTGATTAAGTCTTTGTATAAATCTGGTTTAGTGTTTGTGTGATAAATACTTTTGATTGACTTCAAAAATAGATGGTTTGTCGCTACAAGTCGGATAAAGTGAATGCTGCGATGGGACTCGAACCCGCAATTTTTCCCTTACAGGGGGAATGCTCATACCCCAAATGTGACCAGCCCACTGCCAATTCAGGATGGTTACTCTGCAAACTACGTTGTGTCCTTTTTTATACAACTTAGGTCGCAGACAAGCACGCGGCTCATCTGATGGTAAGTGGTTACCGTGGCCTATGGGCGAGTGTAACACCAGAGGAATACCACTCGTGCCGCAACCCCTGTAAGAACAGAGACATTCTGTGTCGTCAGCGCAAATGATGTAGGATAAGCCTTTGGTTTTCCCACTGACAACACAAAACCTCTCTTGTGAGCACTGGCTACCCTACTCACCACCGAAAACACAACACAAGGTTATTAAACGGTGATATTCTGTAAGGTGTCACTTTATCAGATAAGCTCATAACAAATTTTATCCTTCGAAAAGACTCCAAACATAGCCCGCTCCATAGCCGTGACTTTCAAATCTTATGTAATTTTTGTCATATCATGTTAAGCTCGTCTCGTAGAAGCACGCGGCTACCGTACGGTTTTCGTGGCCTATGGACATTTGCAACACCAGAGGTGTCAAACTTGTGCTGCCGACCCTATAGAAACCTTCTGAAGAAACCTCCGCTTATCACGGACAAAGAGTTCATCCTCCCATATTAACGAGAACGGAGCGCACTGTGTGGTATGAAAGGAACTAAGTATAATATAGTAAGTAGGTAAGTACCTAATATACATAATGATTATATAGATATGAATACCTACTGGAACATTTTAAAAAGAAATATCCTGCCTTATAGTAACTTATGATTAAATTGTATTGAGATACTATTAATTAATTTTCTTTTGATAGCAAAATGTATTTACAAAATGAAGGTACGAGTATTTATAAAAGGACGACAAAACTAATTAGACCTCATAAAGTTCAATCAAATCGGGGAAAGGCACTTAAATTAACGTCGATATTTAGTTGAGATAAATTTCAAAAACAAATTACCTACCAACGTTTATTAAAACATTTCTAATAAACATTTACAAAGTTCATCAAACACGAACCTTCTAGGAACTTGTGCAAGTCAACGGCTCTACAACAAACAGAAGTCATCTGTCCTGTTGATAGCCTGAAAAAAATCTAAACACATTGTAATTGAACTGGTCCCTTAAAGGGTTGTAGGTGTGAAGCCGTCTAGACGGACCAAAAGGACGGGTTTTGATAAGGGTGCCTTGGACGACCTTGAACTTTTGAATGGCTTTAACAAATGAGGCAACCTCCGCCTTATATGTCTGCACGTAACATATTTTTACGTGTTATACTTAGGTATTTTACAATAGTCGAGTTGAATACTGACAAAAGCGTCTGGACAGACATTAAAACGTTTAGATATCGTGAAAAGTAGGTTATTTTACTAGCGCTCTCATTAAAATCATCCCAAAAGTTGATATTTATCTGTAACGAGCAAATTCACGGTTTAGTGATCAACGTTCAAACAAAATACAACCAATTACTTATCGTGTGACGGCTATAGGAAAAGGATTTCTATGTTTCACCCACCGCCTATTGAAAGGAACTACATAATTGATATCGGACAGAGGCGGACAGGTACACAAAGATGGCGCACGTCCTTCGTCATCGACATATCAAATCACCATCGAAAACAACAAAAACAAGCAAGACCCGGCCGGGTACAGACGAACCAAAAATAAGTTCAGCCAGTTTAGGAAACAAAAAGAAACTGAAATAAACAAGGTCGGGAATCAACGCCGCCGTCGCCGCCGCCATAAAGACCGACGGCCGTCCTTGAAAATGGGGGGTTCTTACAAATTGGGTTATTACGGTGCGTGGGGGTGTGGAGGCACCGGCGGGGGGTACGACACGAGCGCGGGGGGAGTGTGCGGCTCGGGGGACGGGGTGCGTCGCGTGGGCGTACCTCGGCTGCGCCACCCGCTCGCCCGGCACGCCTCTCCAGGAAAACTCCCGTCCCAGACTAGGGTTCCGGCGCCGATCATTATAATTACTCTCCAAGGTGAGCCGGGAGCTGTGCAACCCCACCGGTGGCCTAATCCGGCGAGCGCGCCTCCGTTGAGACCGGCCAGATATCCCCAACATAATATTACGGGTGGCAAACATTAAAACCACTTAAACATCATCTGCCTATCCGAACGGTGCCAATTATGAAGCAAATTGAAAGGCTCTCCACAATTTTGAGTGTGGGTACTGAGCTTTATTAAGGTTTTAAATTATATCAAGTTTATAACTGACGAATGTTTCTTTATCTAAAAATATTCGAAGGTAGTTTGCCGAGCCCTTTGTTCTAGTTCGGCCCTTAGAATTCGACTGGTTAGCGTCACTGGAGTTTTAAAACTTTGAGGATAAATTGTAGGTCGCCTTTATGCAATGCCAAGTCAAATAATGTGGCCCTGATATGGAGGCTCTCTAGCGAGTATCAGGGACGAGACCTATGCAAAACTGCCATTAAAGGCCTAACATTTGAAACTATTAGCAACAGACTTTTTTGGTATAAAATACGAGTGAATTTCATGACAAAAATTTGAATGAACTTAATAGGATAGTGATAAATTTTACATCACGTAATTCGTAAATTATTATAAATCGTGTAAAATAAGCTTGTAATTTATCTACTGGAAGTGATTTGTGATAGTCACATATGAGATAAACTTTCAAATGCGAGTTAGTAATATTAGTGAGAGCTTTAATCGAAAGAGTCTGTTTCAATACATATTCTGTGGTTACAAAACATAAAACCATAATTTTGCATATACCTGGTACACACAAACATAATATAATTAAGGCCTTTCTTCCTCCGTAGGTCGATATTATCTTCACGCTGTGCTAGTGCCACTACCAAGTGTCCTTGAGCTGTGTCCTTACTTCTCGATGTTGAATTTTGTCCAATTAACTACAATAGAAATAGGTTTTTCAATCGTGTTTTTACATTTAAACAGAAATCTGTCGAATAACGTTGTTTGATCTTTAAAAATAACTTTATATACAGAATATCATTAGGTAATTTTTTTCTTCAAAGAATATCACCTTTCACAGAAATAGGACTGTATGATGAAATTCTCGTACATTATTTGTTTACATCTAAATACACCGCGGTAGCCTAGTGGTATGGGTAATGGACTACTGAGACGAGGTCTCAGGTTCGATCCCAGGTTTTACTGTGACACACACTAATGACTTTTCAATGCTTTTTGAAGTTATGTGTGTATTTATCGCAGGTTTATAAGTGCCTGGTTCATGGCACATAGGCTCGCCGCCTATTACATTGGGACCTAAACATAAACTGGTGAAATGTGGGTGCGAGCACCTCTGCCGCCTACCCCTTCGGGGATATAGGCGTGAGTTTATGTTATGTTATGTTATCTAAATATAAACTTGTACTAAGTTCTGTACGATCAATCATTTTCATCGATCTTCAGACCACCTTGGGACTCATGTCTATTCTCAGCATAGTAACCATGTTCAATACATATTAGGTACCTATTACTTGCGCTGTTGACCAAACATGATCTACAAATCTGAAATGTTTTGAAGAATTCTTTAGCTATATGTACATACTTGCTCGGAGAAGTGGCAGAGAGAAATCAGCCAAAGATAAGTTATGACTTCTATACGATAAATTTCAATAAAGTTTCCAGTCAATAACTTGTTTTTTCCCCTTTGTATATATGTAATATGGGGTATGTTTGCCTCCACAAGATCATAAACAAAATATTATATGTTGTTTTTTTATATAATTCTCTATCGAGTCTATATTTAGAACGTCCCTTATTAGCATTGGCCGTGAGAATTATGATTTGCCTGACATGAAGGGTGGGTGCGATCGGGGTAATACACCCCTTTATTTAATATCGTCTTCGAGTGGCAGTATAATGCGTTTCGTTCGGGTTTCCCCAAAATCGCTGCGTTCATTATATTTGATAAGCTGATCTTTGGAAAAGGTGACTTTATTTTTTGACATTATAAATTAACCAACATAGTGATAGATAGTCGTGTACTTTCTGTAAGTATCTACGCGTGTATCTTACTAATCTTGACCATACCATTTAAACGTATTTTTATTAAGTTAGATTAAGTTTCTATGTGTCTTTGTATAATGGGGGTCGGGCCCTTTCCGTGAGTAGCGGCACTGCCGTGAAATAAATTACTTCACCACTATGACATCTCAAAACCAATTCTGCCACTCTGATAGGAGCGGAAATGCCGTTGATTCGAGAGAAGAATGGGGTCGTGTTCTATGATTTTTCTTTCCTTTTGAAGATTTTCAAATGAAAATTTCTTTAGGCGCGCTCTATAATCTTCATAGAAAATTTCGTTCTTAGATAATAATTTTCGGACCGGAAAAAATTTCGAACTCGCAATTTAACCTAACCTAACGACACGCTTCGATAGTAGTTTTATGAAGCCCGTTTTTCAACTATCGGAAGCCGCACAACAATGAAAAGATGTAGTTAAAATTGTGATAATTCATATGTGAGACCTCATTAAAGTGAAAATTTGTTTTTATTCTGAATGAACACTTTTTATATATGTACTTTTTTATATGGACTGTTTTTACTTCACACCTGCACTGACACAGCGCCAGATAATTTTTTTATTGTACTAGTCTGCCTCTATCAACATTAATCTATGTTGAATATAGGTCACAGAACAGCACAGTCTACGTTCAAATTACTACGTTATTCACAGATGTACAAATCGTCACCTTAGTTTTGTATAAATAATATATTATAAAGTAGTAGAAAAAATGGATTTGTGGATAAGAATATAATGAAACGCCGCGTGGTACCTGATAGAGTAGAATTTGGACCACCCCATCTCTTCTCTGTTGTACCAGGCAATTAAGGGATAGGGCGGTTCAACATCAGACAGATAATTACAGCCTCAGACGAATGATCGAGTCAACACACACAACAATATTGCCCGAAATACGGCAATAGGCTCAACTTATACTACATGGGAAATGTGGGTGTTAATTTACCTCTGCGTAGGCCATAGGGAAATAGGCGCGAGCATATAAAATAAATAGAACCGTTATTCTATGCGGACATCCTTAACGTAAATATGGTCACGCGTGTTCGTGTTAGATCTGCACGCTATATTGATTTCTTCATGCATACCAACTAATTTAAGCCTAAAAACTGTATAACTGTGACTAAAGAAGTTTGTTAATTGTTGGCTATAGGGAATAAGTGTCCAGACAGCAAGTAATGCTCGAGAAGGAGACGACGGCGGAGCGAATCCGGGGGAGACTCCGGGTTCTCACGGCTTGCGACGAACGGAGATGACTCGGCGTCTTAGGTCGTAGTATAACCTCTGTCCTCCATGAAGCCGGTCCTGGGGGTGACAGGTGCAGCACCCTGTCACCCTAGCATGAACAAGTCATGACAGCCGTGCAATGATCGCTCCTCCCTATCCGAGGAAAGATAATATGGACACCGTGACACCTCCGAGAGGACCTCCGATGACCCTGGATCAGCCGGAATGTCAGGGAAATGTCTAATGGCTCATGATGGGGTGTGCGGATATAGTTATCTCTTTGGGATTGGGATTAGTAGGTGCAGTCGACAACAGATGATGATGACGATACCACTTTTTTATACAACGTTATATGTAAATATGGAACCATATATCTTTTGCTGAATGTATATGTGTAGGTAACAGCCACTGTACCGGGTTCTTTAAGTGAAACTTGCAACAGCAAATAATAATTGATGAGGTTATCAAAGTTACCACCGTTGTAGCATTCATTAGTACCTATATATGATGACAACCCTCAATCATGAGGCATATTTGACGTGATTGTCTTAAAACTTATTGAAATTGTGTTCAACTAAGTTAATCAAAACTCAACTAAGTTCAGTTAATTAGCTTAGGAGTAAAATATCGTATTAGTTTAGTTCACTATAGTTTTGTTAAATGCAGTCTTAGTAAATGTGCAATCTAACTTCAGTTGTGAAACCTGAGCCTAGAAACCGAAATTCAGTTATTTATTGTTCCAGTATAATTCATCCTTTGTAATATGAAAGAACACAGTTTGATTAAACCCTTTATAACTATGAAATCTGCCTTAAGCACCAAAATTCAGTTCATTTATTGTAAAATAGTGCGGACCCATCACTTCAGTACAAACAAGGCGTTCCTTACATTCTGATAGCACATTGCGATGACGCAATGCTGCGACCGGTTGAAGGCCAATTATGCGTGAACATAGCCCTTAGCAACAAAGTGCGTCACTTTAGTAAAACTACCATCATAAAATGACACCTACCTCTCAACCGAAACGCACTAAACGTCGCACTAAAATAGACGCCCACGCGGGACGAGGAAGTTCAACTAATGTTGGATATTAAATTTAAAGTCGAATTCTAGCTTCGAAAAATAGCCATTATTAATTAAATGTGTTTTGGTATTTGTCCCCTGCATTACTACTGCCGTCAATAATGAAGGGTTCGTTGACCCCACCATGTGTCTAGCTAGTTTAGGTTCACGTGTTGGGTATTCAGTGCGTGTTCGCTAAGCGGTTTCAATTCTAACAAAAACCCCACCGGCATTCGTTGCCGCGAACTATAATTTAGTTATATACTTAATAACGTTGCGCTGTAACTAGTTATTGAGTGTAACTGTATAATTATTTTATATATTTCATAATCGATTTGTTCGATAAATTGATGCTGTAAATTATATAGTTGGTAATATTGTTCTGAATTATATACCTACCGATTTTAGTGAAGTGTCGGACTGAACAGTTTTTGATATTATTATGTTGGTAGACATAAAAATTGAAATTTACCTGATGACAAGTGGTCTTCTTCTGTCGTTTCGACAGCATGCCATAGGCAGATTCTGTTAGTCCATTATGCAGAGGTGGACTGTCAAGGTGACAGGATTATGACCATCGTCCTCCATATACTGCCCCCACCGGAGTCAGTGAGAGTGATTACGTCGAACTCGAACCAAGTAAAACGCTCGCCGTCTTCGGGTCTTAGTGAGATAGTAGGTATCACATCCCTCTGAACTATCCAAGAGTCTTCCCGGGTTTCGTTTCATCGTCTACTTGTCAAGCATTTCGGAAGGCCGGGCACTCACGTATCAAGGACACCATAGTCCCCACATTAGGGGTAGAGGGTCATCTCAAAAGAGATGTTCTCGGGTCAGCCAGGGTGCGAGAGATATGTTTTGTATAATCTCACCTCAGGCAATCAATGACGCATGGACGACGTGCGTTTTGGTAGGTTCGAGTCCGACATAATCATCTCCACCGGTTTTGGCAGAGGTGGCATCCGTGGGGATTTTGCGCACGATAAAAAAAGTCACTCACGTATCGTGCCTTTCGATTTTATTGAGAATTCATGTATCCACACTAAAATCCAGTATATTGTTAGAAACTCTTTTATATAGACTTTAACCCTTCATGTGCAATCGCCAAGTACATATTTGTTTGCGAAATTTTCCTTAGAACCGGCCAAAGACCTGGTTTCAGTCCATTGCATCATTGCTTCGTTAATTATTTTCGTTCACTATTATTTAACGGAATACGTTAAGGCTTAGTTGCACCACCTACCTGTTAAAGTTAAGGTTTCCTTCAAAACAGTAACAGTAACACTGATTCTAATAGTCTGGCTAAATGTGTTGTACCAGAGTATTTAGTAACTCGGTTAAAGTTATATTTTTGATAGTTTGAGCGTGGCCGGTTACAGTTAACGTCAAGTTATGACGTCATTTTAACAATTATCAAATGGTGCAACCTATTAAATACCTGACCAGTACTTTAACTGCACTGTTGTTAAATTAAGATCGTGCAACCCAGGTTTAGAGTTTAATTGTTTTTGTAATCAATTGTATAATCTGTTGCTATGGTAGAATAGTAATCACGGTCATTGATACTGAGTTCTTGCATTTTAAAATGTATTGTAAAAAGTTTTAGGCATGGGCGAGGCACGTATTTAATAATTAGCGTATCGCAGTCCATTGCTAAACGTCTCTCCTAATGTTGTAAGCCTTTGGCCTACTGTTGTCCACTCTCATCAGACGAGCTGGTACAGGATTTCTTTCGAGATGTCCTTTTCTCGTAGTGATATCGTTTGCATATTTTTCTGTTAGTCGCCTATTACGACACCCTTCGTGAGATGGGGTAGTAATATACCTTCTCCATTACCACACCATAATCAACAAGTAATTAAGTAAATTAAAACCTTTTTTCATCACTTCAATGACAATCTATTTAAAAATTAAAAATAAATCTGTCCTATATAGATTGGTTTATGAGCTGGGCTGTATATTTACATCTGTAGGAACAGCAATCAAATAGCAACATTTAGCAAAACATTACTTAGAGTATGTACAAACATATATATATGCGAAAACAAATAATCAAATAACTTATGTTGTCCAAAATCAAACAAACCTATACGAAAAATATACAAAGAACATTCCATGACCAACCTCGGAGTTATAAAGAAATATATTGCACATTACTAGATTTAGGGAAAACCGCAGCCAAAACCTTGGATATGATTCATACCACACTTTACAAACTCAAGAGCGTTGTAGGAACATCTGTTTTAGATCACACTGCAATCTGTTCCGTAAAAGTGCCAAGTGAGACTCGTACTTTGACGGTTTTGAACCTTCTGTACAAAGTATTTAAAGCATAGATATTTATGTTACTAGAGGTTTTGATTGACAGAGATGCTATAAATAAAATATCGAAGTTCAGCGAGGCAGTTACACTGGAAAATCAAGACTTCGGACTTCAGACTTCTTGAAATAGATTCGGTTGCCACCGGGATGTCTACAAAAATAATGATGACGAAATTCTGTAAATAAAGTTGGTAGAGAAAGAAAGAGATTGAGTTCAAAGAGATTTAATTATAATTTTAATGATTTGATTATTAAATTAGTAAAAAAAATTGCATTATATGTTAAGTTCCCCTTATTTCGCACCTTTGTACCCAGCTTCCACGATAGCTGCTGCTATGACTGAAACGTGGGGAAACCCATCAAGGTAAGTAAAGACTAAGGGCTGAACCCTTCATTGCCTGACTGCCTTTCTATTGCAATTTGTTGAGGTTTATCCCTAGGCTTGCATTGCGCCTTTTTATTAGAACGTTGCGATCCTGATAGAGCATCGTAATCGTGAGTCAGGATTTTATAGCCAACGATATAGAGCACCTGCAAACGCGAGCAGCATGTGATAATAATACCTAGCGGTTGGAACCACTTTTGAGAGAAAAATTAGAGGTATATGGTTGCTCATATAACAATAATAATTTGACATCGACTTTGCTGATTAATAATGGCACTAAAAGAGCATTCAAAAATAAAACAAATTAATTTCTCTTGCAATGTATAAAATTGAATATACGAGAACACTTCTGCCGTAGATAAAGTCACATCCTATGCTCGCTCCGCTGTGAAGGTTTCGAGTCCTCGATACGATAAAAGGAGTAATACGTTAGACGGTAGCACGAAGTCAATAATCCTACCTTTCAAGAACTCGCAAGTAACTCGATAGTGACGTTATCCTAACGAAAAAGATAATTACTATCTCATAGACTACGTGTTCTATTAGCTGCACGGCAAGCACAAAGACAAAATATATTTACACGTAATACGTGGGAGGTATTTCATGATGCTGCTTTTGATTACGACCCTTTAATCGATTAGTGCTCTTAGGACGGATGGCTAAAAAGTGCACATATTGTATGGTGTAGATTCGATACGAATACTTTCTCGCAAGTGGTTCGTGCTAGAGGCACAGAGCGTAGAATAACAGGAGCTGCATCTATCACCGCATTGTGATTTTTGGTAGACGTGTGACTGAATGGTTATATTTTTTTTAACTGAATAAACGTCTTTCATTTCATTTCTCTAGGTTGGCGCTCCCTATGTTTATTTTTAGAGATTATTGTTTCTTATTTGTTTATCTTCCCGGCATTCCTATACGATTCATCCGATTACGATCATAACTTTAGTACATTCCATTATTGGGCGCATTCCTGGGCAAGTTTATGACAAAAACAAATTTCAAATTGTATTTTTGCGATTGGTTTTAGCTAATAAATAATATAGAGTATAAGTACCCAATAAATATTTCATCATTCGCCATTTCTTCCTCTTTCCGTTTTATGGTTGTATGTATCTGTATACCTAAACGCTGAAATTAGGAAATCTTATAATAATATTACATATCAATCAATTGCCATACACATATCAAGCAAAATGCCGCGCTAGCCTAGTGGTATGGGTGGTGGACTGCTGAGACGAGGTCTCGGGTTCGATCCCAGGTTTACCATGGCACACACCAATGATTGCGATGCTTTTCGAAGTTATGTGTGTATTTATCGCAGGTTTATAAGTGCCCGGTTGATGACAATAGGCTCGCCACCTATTACGTTGGGACCTAAATATACACTGGCGAAATGTGGGTGCTTGCATCTCTGCCTACCCCTTCGGGGATATAAGCGTGATAGTATAAAAAAAATCAATCAATTAGGTTATCGTACTCCACTGTTGGGCATAGATCTCTCCAAATATCGGAAGGCTTTGGTCCACTGCTTTTACGAAAGTTACAGGGGTTTGTGTCAAGTATTCCTTCTTATTTTTCCTTAGGTCGCCATTACACCCTTCGTATGGAATAGGGTGGTGAGTATTCTTTATCCATCACCACACGGATAAATATCATATTACTTCATATTCTATCCATATTACATGAATATATTATTACGCAGAATCTTTTTGTAATACGCTAAATTACAAGATGGATATGGAACAATTCAAAATCAGTTGACAAACAATCTAACTCAGATTAATTAAGATTTGAGATATAACGTTCGCAACAGAGCAAAATATTTTAAAAGTAATTAAATCATTTGACAAATGGAAATAACAATAATAATAACTAGTTATTATTTATGGTACGGAAGAGATTGTTTTATTACGATAAGGCCGACAAAAGTGCGTGTTGTCTTTCTTTGAAATTTGTGTATATAATTTTTCCTGTAATTATAGTGTACAGTGTACAAATCGCCCTTAAAATTAGTTTAACATATTATGAGTCATTGTTCATCTTAGCTTTTAGATAGTTTAGTTTTTTATCCGCATTATTTACTCTGAATATTAAAACTCCGTCTGATACTATCAAAGACGTTAATTAGAAGTTTAGTGCTCGTGCGGCTTTACAAAGTACCCGATTGGCGGCAATAGCCTCGCCCCCGATTACGTGGGACTGAAAATCATAGTTGGCGAAATGTGGGTATTTAATACACCGTCGGCAGTCGTTACAGGTACTTGGAGCCAAAAGTCCAACTAGCCTAACTACAAAACTTCGATATCACCAATTTGGTTGTAGAAGTCTGATAGCAGTCGTTTCACGGCAAAAATTGATGTTCAGCCGCATCTTAGTAAGACTAGAAAGCCAACTCCAACTGAGTTGGGAATAAGCTCAGAGAATAGTCAGTAGCATCCTCTGTTTTCGGCAGCGTTTTCACCCTGTACAATATGTATGTATGTATGTATACTTTGTTTGCCAATTTATTTGTGAGACAAATGCGACAATGTTTCAAACAACGTAAGAAAGGATTTTTTACTTGCACTTTAAAATGGTTCGTAGAAAAAATAGTACTTTGCGCTTTGAGTGCGAGTATGTGTGTAACGAACATTAGACATGTGTTCATCTATGAGCGTATGCTATTATCATAAAACTAAGATTAAGGAAAGCATGGATAAGAAGTGTTTTAGAAACAATTGTAAGTATCAAGGTCAATGGGTAATAAAGAAGCTGATTCAAGAGATATTACAAATAGAGTATAGAATTAGGTTTTAAAAAGAAAATGACTGAGTAACCAGTATTTTCAAATGTGTATGGAGCCTACCAAGATTTCCAAGGTCCAAGTTGAGCTCACCTCATTTTGGTTTATCCATATAATTGCACAAAACTCTGATGCAAATTTTTCTCTGGTTAGCTAGTTCAGAATACACTAACTAGACTATTATTTTATTTCGAACAATGCTACTCTGTCTATTTATTGCATACATAATATATACTTTTTCAAATTAAAACTAAAACAAGGTTACACAAAATTGTAGAAACTTCAATATATTTAAATAATAATTACCTGATCTACGTGATATATTATATCAATACGTATAACACATTCTTAATAGGCGCTAATACAAAATTACAGGGCGACCTATAATAGGTAAAAACAGCTCAATATTAATGTGAGTCACCGCTGAATAGTTCTGATATTCGAAGCACGTCTAAGTGATGCCCTTAATTTACTCAGTCCATCATAGTATGCTTTCTATTGTCTGATGGGTCCATAATAATACCTTAGGTTATTATGTCTTAATAATTTTGTAGGACAAAATTGAAGCGTTTTGCTAATAATATACATAAACACTCGTATATTTACCATCAAGCGAGCAATAACGAGCTACCATTTTTGTAGGAAATATACAAGTTTAGTGTGTGTTAGAAGTATATTACAGATATACTTTAAGGATACATATCTTTTTCCTTTTAAATTATTCAATCAATAAGACTATTGCGTGCCAGCTCTAAGTTTCACTCAATTTATAACCTACCCTTCGAGCCTCTATATTTCACACTCATTCTAGCTTTTCAGGATATCAGTACATCTAGCTAGAGTGCGTCCCACCATTTACTGGCCGATTCGCGGTATCCAGTCCTGAATTCGTTTGCTCTAACGACCATCAGTCCTTCAGGAAATTTGAAATTAACCTTTCGCTTCTCCTAACCTTCGCCTACTCCAACGATCTTCTATACTACGAAATCTTATACACTACGTCAATTTCAACAGCCGCCTATCCATTATTCACGAATCCAAGACAGCTGCGCTCGACGCACCGGCCAAAACATAGGAATGAAAATAAACTACGTCGAGTTCGTTACCCGGGGCCGTTCTCACGCGCATCTTATGTCACGATATTCGCGCATGCGTACACCGTACGAGCACGTACTAGTTAGTACAAACACTTAATTAAACTACCGCATAATTAACTTATAAAATATCCTGCATTTAATTTTATATACACAAAATGTAATTAATAATGGTTTATCTGAAATCTATGTTAATGATGGTGGATGTATAAGTATAGTGATGTTGCGATATATTTATATGTTATATTTAATAAGGAAGATGAGGTATTTAGTTTTAGTTTAATTCGATGCTGGTTTACTAAGTTCACTGTCGATGTAAGCGATTTTACTCAGTTAGAGGTCAACAAGTCTATAAAGCAACATAGACAGGGCAGTGACACATGTGAACATGATCCTGGTATATACTTTTTGTTTCTTTTACTCCTGTCATTGTTTTTATACGTTCACACCAGTTACGGGAAACGGAGCGTAGTAGACATGAATATCACCTTATTGAGAATGACTTGTACTTACCTTCTTATTCGTTAATAAATTTGATCACCTATTAAACGTATTCTATAAGTGTAGTTGTGTGCAATAATAATATTTCGCCTCTTTGCTTCTATAATGTGACATATCCGAAATTTCGTTTTTTTTATTATTTGATAATTAAAACCGCCGTGATCGATTTTATTTTCTCAAAAAACGTGGTATTTTTTACGCGGTAAATAGCGAATCTGTGGGCGAAAGAGATAGCGTCATTGTGTCAGATCACAATATGGCACTGTCTCTTACTGCATCAAGGATTTTTGCGAGAACGTAACATAACAGTAACCACTACGCACTTACAGTGGAAGGAGCTCTTGATTTTCTGCGAAAACGTGACATAATGTGTTTATCACGTTTTGATTGTAAAGATAAGTCTTAATTCAATTATGATTTTAAATTTTATAATGTGATATATGGATGTGACACATTAATACTGAAAAATAGTGTGGAATGTTAATTGTTATATACCGTACATGTCACATTGCTGTCGAAAGTATGAATGTTTTATTTGGAGTTAACTTAAGATGTAATGTTGTAGGTGATGAAACTTTTTCCAAATTAAAATTCAAGCGATGGATAATTATAGATGTTTCGTTTTTGAACAAAAACAAATGTATTTATTTAGGAATATTCTAATATAGTCCGTTGTAAATACTAAAAGTAATAGCCGTTGGTACTTAAATTTTTCAGATTGAATCTAGATGTGAGACAAGTTGCAAGTGCAGGTAACTATATTATGTGAATATCATACTTTGTGGTGTATTTGCCGTATCTTAGTTTAATAAGAAACTACTTATCTTAGCAAATATTTAAAATAATAAAACTTATTTTTAGAAAACGACTCTTCATTAAGCGTAGCGGGGGTGATTTTATAAAAATATAGGCTGCTATGAAAACTGATTATTAATATTTACGCCAAATAATACCAAGACTATCTCTGATTACTGTGTAAGATCATAATTGATTTTTAATTTTGTAATTTTGTCTTAACTTAAAAGTAGATTTATTCTAATTTGATTACTTATTTTCAAAGGACTATTTTGTATTCATGTTTTGACTAAGTCTAGTCCGTTACATTTGTATTACAATATTGGTTGGTTAAATATTTTTTTAATTTTATATTTTGTTTGCATTTGCTAACACTTATAATGCTATTGTCAAGCCCTCTTTAAAAAGTAGGAAGTGTCCAGGTCTCCCTAACACCGCGACGCGTACAATGAAGCAAAACACGCCACTAAGAAAGCTGTAGCCAGAGCCAGACGAGACCACTTACAACCTCTCTATGATAAGTTGGAATCGCCTGAGGGGCGCAAGCTTATCTATAAGTTGGCGCGTTCCAGGGTCAAAGCGGCACAGGATATAATTGTCGCGGAGAAAAACAGAACGAAGAATACGCCACTGCACTGTCTGTTTGTAGACATGCAGAAGGATTTCGACTGTGTTCCTCACGCGGTGATCTGGTGGGTACTGCGGGTTCCAGAGTTCTATATTGACACTATCCGAAAAATGTACTACAATTCCGGTCCAGACCGCTGTTGGCGACCCAAACCCCCTCCCCATCAACCTCGGAGTACACAAAGGATCTGTTCTTAGCCCGTATCTGCTCAGCGTGGTGTTAGACGCTCTGTCGGATAGCATCAGAAACTCATATGAGCAGCCCCCGTGGGTGTTCATGTATGCTGATGACATCACCCTGGTGGATTCGGATCTCGTATCCGGGGCCGCCTCCATTTCCATGACATTGCAGACAAAATGCAGGAGAGTCGCTTTCGCTGGTACGGCTATGTTCAGCGGCGACCACCCGGCTACGTGGGTAACAGATGTCTGGCCATGACACCTCCACCGGGTCCCGGTAGGAGGAATAGACCCAAGCAGTGCTGGCTTGGCGTCGTAGAGGATGACATGCGTGCCAATGGACTCACCACCATAGATGCGCAAGACCGTGCGAAGTGGATGAGAAAAAGCCGGAAAGCAGACCCCGGACGCCGAGGCGAAGGCTTCGGATGCGACCAGGACTAACGCAAGGATGATGATGATGAATGTTATAATTGTTAGATTTTTTAGAAACTATTGAATAGTCAAGATAGTTCCGTCTATTGTTTCAGTATTATATAGGCACTAAATATAATAAAAATAATAATGTGGCCAATCGCCGAAGACTGATTGTTTTTAGGTATAACTTATTTATATTAACCTAAATATGCTGTAATATAGAAGTCAAATGCGATTTTCATTAGGCCTACCAATTGTGATTATTTATAGTATTAATTTGTTTCTGGTTTTTAATTTTTATAGAATTAATTATTAAGTGTGGTTGTAGTTTCCCTCTTTCTAATAAAAAAATATTCTCGAAACCAAAAGTTTTTATTTCAACAATGATTGTTTGTGGCAAAACTCAGTGTCATAAGAAACGTAATATCATCAACAACGTGACAACTCAGGTTGTAACACTCATAATACTCACTATTTGCAAGAAAAACGTGATATATGTTCCCCTTTTTTTAAATTGATGCTAATTTCACGTTAAAATTTCAAATTGCTAGGGTTTTAAGAACTACTCCGATAGTTTATTTACTATATCAAATAATAAATTAAGGATCGACAATAAAAAAGTTATTAGTTTTGTCACAGTTTTATTTTGTAAGTTTAAAATCACTCTCCTGTAAAATCACAGTTTTCGAGATAACACATTATAGAAGCAAAGAGGCGATTTATATTTGCAATTAGTCGTAGCATTCAAGTGTTACGCTAATGCGAAAGCGCATTGTAGAGATGGGCTACGTATGCGCTACGGCTGCATCGATGCACCGTAGCAATGCAGCTACGTCTTCCTACGGAGCTACGGTAAATGTAGCAATGCTACGAAATTGCATATGTGCAAAAATATTTGCACATGCATTCATTTTGGTAATCTTATTTCGGTATATGAGTGTACTTACAAAACCTAATAAGCGCCTATTATTTACAGCAAGTACTGCCAAAGCTGATATGAAAATATTTTTAGTGGAATTTTCATAAAACTATAATATTAAATTACATATTGAAAACAATTGAACTAATAGCTAATTGCATAATAAATGATACAAACATATCACCTGATAAAATATGTACACTTAATTACAAATTAATTGATGTAAGAGAAATATAAAGTATGTGTATTGTGTGTACAAACAAAAATGAAAAATATTAAAATTTTATTTACTCCCATTATAATTAATAGTGATTATTTTTTTTATAATTTGATCAAAGTTTTTTCTTAATTATATATATTTACGTGATGGTCAATTCAGTTTTCATTGTTAAATATAAGGGGCTACTAGTAATTTCAGTTACTAGTTTTCTTATAAAAAATCGTTCAATGCAACTGCAACGAAAAAATAACCTCATCCTTACCAGTTTCAGGGTACAAATTACCACATCAAATTAAAGCCTATTCAATATATATATATATATATATATACTTGTTAGCCTGGGTTGCACGATCTTACTTTAATATTAACAGTGCAGTTAAAGTACCGGTCAGGTATAAAACAGGTTGCACCATTTGACAATTGTTAAAATGACGTCATAACTTGATGCTAGCCATAACCGGCTACGCTCAAACGTCAAATTCTATGAAAAAGATAACTTCAACCGAGCAACTAAATACTCTGATCCAACACATTTAGCCAAACCAGTAGAATCAATGTTACTGTTACTGTTAAATTTGACGGAAACCTTAACTTTAACAGGTAAGCAGTGGTAGGTAGTAGGTAAGTAGGTAACTAAGCCTTAGTGATGTACAAATTTGCAATGTCGGAAACAATTAGCGTTTAAACCTGTCAGCATTATTAAGAGGTCGTACCGAAATAAAAACTTCTCACTTCTGTAAATAAGACGTAATCGTTTTTGCAAAAACGACGTAGACGTGAATTGCAATCTGATACCTAAAAAAACGTAGCAGTCATTCTTGATGAACAACGAGTTACTAATATTATTGTGAATGAAACCCTGGATTTCATCATCCCAGGTAAAGTTATTGGATTGTAAATTGGACGATATGAAAAATGTTCCACCCTCCTGGGGTCCTAGCCAAAATGCATTCGTTCCGGATCTACATTCGTCATCGCTCTGAAAATATATGGGAGTGACATTTGTTGTCGAATGTCATGTGATACGATTCCGACAACAAATGTCACTCCCATACATTTTTAGAGCGATGACGAATGTGGATTCAGAACGAATACATTTTGGCTAGAGCCCCTGTTCCACTTTGTAAAGTTCGATAAGCACATAGGTTGATCTAATTTCATTGTAACCGGTCTAGCCGCCGGGTATGGGAAGAAGCACTTTGCACCGCCGCCGCGGACTGCTTCTCCTAGGGTAACAGGCAGCTCCACGCGTTTCCCCCTCCCCGGCAGACCCTAGACCTTCTCTTCGGAGATGGTCCCCTTCGAGTGTGGAGACAACGGTATCTCCCATCTAGCCCCCAATCTATTGAGCTACGGTTACAAGCTCACCCATTACCCTCAGGCCCGCATTAATATAGGACGTTGGTCACTGAGTGACCACCGCAATGTAATGCCTTCGGTATCACACACATCTATAGGCCACGGTGACCACTTCCTATCTGGTGAGCCGTGTTCTTATCTGCCACTTTTTTGATTGTTGAAGAATGGGGTTTTCTTGGACACCGTAAAAATACGTAGTTATACCTGACCACAAATACGGTGCGGAATTTTCCATCAAGAACCAAGCGGTTCGGTGAGTCTTTTCTCTGCAGCACCATTAAGTCTTAGAATTCCTTGCCAGCTCACGGGTTTCCTTCTTCCTACAGTCCCGGGTCCTTAAGCGGGGCGTGAAAAAGCATCTGATGAGGCCGTTAAGCTGAGTGCCACCATTGTAACACTTTACGTGTTTTTAATGGTGACCCTCTTTCCTGAGGCGGGGTGAAGTCAAATTGACGTGTCATAAATAAATGAAAAAAGAAAAAATACTACGTATTTTGACACCCAATACGCAATATTATATAAACACTAGTCGCAAGAAATTCATTCTTAAACCCCAATTTTATAATTCATTCATTCATAATGACGTATAACGTCATATATTTAAAATTTAAATTAAATTAAACATTTCTGAAAACAGGAAACGAAATTAACAAGTTAACCTTTTATTTGAACATTTACATATTCATAGATAAAGATAACATTGTGTTCGCTTCAAGAGTTTGTATCTATAGTACTCATACTCATAATCATCCTTGCGTTAGTCCCGACACCCGGTCGCATTCCGTGGCCTTTCTACGAAGTCCAGGGTCCGCTTAAATATAGCCAAAGCTCTTTACCTTCCCCCCTCACCGTCACCCCAACACCTCTCCAAGAAGAGCATTAGAAGATTTATATAGGGCCGTCAGCACGAGTGTGACGTCCCTGGTGTTATGTCTATAAGCTACGGTAACCACTTTACATCAGATGGACCGTGTGCGTGTCTCCCACCTAAGTGGTATAAAAAATACCTACACAGTTCTCATCTGCTGCAATCATAGATACATACATACATACATAAACTCATGCTTGTATCCCCGAAGGTGTAGGCAGAGGTGCTAGCACCCACATTTCACCAGTTTATGTTTTGGTCCCAATGTAATGTGGCGAGCATATTGCCATTAACCGGGCACTTATAAACCTTCGATAAATACACACATAACTTCAAATAATATCAAACACACATCCTAAAGTCCCCCTGCACTCAGTTACTAGACTTAAATACTTACGCATACACGTACGAAATAATTTTATACAAAAAAATATAAGAATATAAAATGTAATCTGACAACGCATCTTTGATTTAGTGGGACTCGGGGGCCACATAGAAAACCTTCCGCGAAACCAAGGTCATGGTAACCAGTTCTGAGACCGGTATGATGAGGGCCCCATGAACGAACCTCACTATACTGACGTTGGTTCAAAATATGCGAATGTGCGTAGATTGTGTGTTGCAAGGACCAACAAAGGAAGCCAACTTAGACTATTATAAACTCTACAAACGAAATGATGGATACTACATCGCGGTATAAAAATAGTTTATACTTTGGTACTAGTTCATACATAAATACATATCGTGACTTGCATTAGTTCACAGTTTGATATTAGCTTACCCAAACACGCATTATTTCGATGCAGTTTGTTAGTAATCCTGTGTATTTATAGTTTTTATTGTTAAAGGAAGTCAAATAATAGTTCAATGTATGATATTTCAGAGTTTCAATCGCCAAATGATCGTAAAATTCAGATACGAACGTATAAACCTAATTGGATAACATTTCGAATTAAAAGTATATTATCCTATATGCGTTATAGATAATGTTAAGAAACTATGATAATTCCAAAAGTATTTGTCTGTCATCTAAGTGGTAGAACTGACTTTAGGACTTTTTCCACCATTACCACAATATCCCGAGTATCATAGATTCCTACCAGAATAGGTTAAATAGCGCTTACATTAGTGAAACCACGACACGATGCCAGTAAACAAAAATTAAGGGCAAACTGATTGCAAAATACTTGCACAGTTAAAGTATGGCTGCCACAGGAAGAGCACTCAACTTTCACAACCTAAGCATTGGTCAGGCTTCACGTTTCGTACCTTCTAGCCAAAGTTTAGTTGTTTTCGAAACAAATTGTTTCATAACTCAAACTATATTTAATTGCAAACTAGGTTAGGTTTTAGGTTCAGTCCTTGACCGGTAAGAATTGGGGCTTGTGGAAACCTTTAAAGGGAATTAACGGTCAGGGTTAGAGGAGTGACGTGCGCTTTGGATGTAACATCCTCGAGGGATTTAGTTGTGTTTAAGGAAACCGCTTAAGGAGGTACATTTATTCACACACGTGAAGAATTAATACTTGATGTGATCTCCTTCAAAAGCAATAAACTTTACATTAATACATTTAACGCCTTTTTGCGTGCTCACAGAAGAAAACTAGTTGACACCGTACAGTGTTTTGTCATATCGATATGTGTGGCCAAGGAATTTATCACTATCACTACATAGTATAAAATAAAGTCGCGTTCTCTGTCCCTATTTTTCTTGTTCCTTTGTATGCTTAAATCTTCAGAACTAAGCAACGGATTTTGATGCGGTTTGTTACAATAGATAGAATGGTTAAAGAGAAAGGTTTATATGTATATAACATCATGCTACGACTAACAGGTGCGGAGCAGGAATGAAAAATGTTGCACAAACAGGATGACGCAGACGTAGTCGCGCGGGTCAGCTAGTAATAAATAAATCTAAAATGAAATCTAAATATTGTCATCAGTAGTATTTATAATTTTCGGGACTTCCCGCGATATATTTTTTGAACACTTACTTTTGTCGACGTTTCGGGTGCGTTGCAGCACCCGTGGTCACGACTTGACTGTCCCGAAAATTATAAACACTATGAGTAAACGCCGCGATAGTTTAAAAGTTACATTATCATCAGTACTCTGACAAACCTTGGCCATCAACATTGGAACCGATGACGCGTTGGTGTTGATAGGGAACAAAATCGTCCTCCCCCCTGTTCCGTATGATGCGCGCGGAAATAGGTCGTGCGGCTAACTTGAGTTTACTTTTGCAAGGACAATGAGTAGCTTCAGCCTTGCCACCTAGACTCATAGAAAACCGAGAACGTTCAGCGACCCTAATTTAAAAAGTATAAAAACCATAAATTCCAAAATTAAATATTTCAATGGTTTACATTTACAATTTATGCCCAGTAGGTGACGCTGTTTAAACGCCAATTTTTTTATGAACTTACTCCTGTGCCAACCCGTCACTACCGTCAGTCTAATATAAATTCGATTTAAATAGCCCTTAGTCCCCTCAAGATACCCTGCATTCTGTTGATCAAAGCGCTATTATGATAACGTCACCGCCATTTTGACGGTCCGCGAAGCGCGCGGCTCACTGGTTATACTAATTTATACTACACGAGGAAGTGATTGACGACCGCTATGCAGCCGTGCCATGGTATACCTCCCGCTATATATCTTGAACCCAAGTCGCGAGAGAAACAAGACTTCGGCGAGCGTAATTTGTTTTGAAATAATCTATGGTTGGGCACAGCCTCCGTGACGTGGTGGTAGTGCACGCGACTGCTACGCACGAGGCGCGGGTTCGATCCCTGCTCAGTGCAAAAAGTTGTATGCATGAATATGATCATGTCGTATATCATGAGTATGTCGTCGTTCCCGGTTGCCATACAAACATCTATGGCAGTCGTTACGGGTAGTTGGAGCCCTCAAAAGTCCAACCATTCTAACTTGGAACTTCGATATTTCCATTGGTCATTGGTTGTGGAGGTCAGATGGCAGTCGCTACACGTACAATATCGAATTTCAGCCGCATCACAGTTGAATTGGAAAGCCGACCCCAACTGAGTTGGGAAAAGGTTCAGAAAATGATGATGATGGAGGACTTCAGCTCGTCAGCCGTTCTAGCTTCAAAAGGCACCCAAAAATACGTACTGCGTATATAGAGCGCATTTTCGGTTCAACATAATATGGCGGGAGGTATACATAACAATGAGTCAGTTACACGTGCCGACTTTGCACCGAAATAACGTGGATAAATTGCACTTAAGTTGTTTGTCTAGATTTTATAGCTCGATGGAAATTTATTCTGGAATATTGATAGAAGAGATATATTAGCTGTAATTTTTATTGAAAATTCGTTGTTTTTGTGTGAAAAATAACATGTGACGTTGAATAACAAGGTATTGTAGGTAATAGTATGTTTATTATAATACATCCAATTTTATACCACTTAGGGGGCTGACAAGCATACGGCGCACCTGGAGGAAAGTGGTTACCGTGCCCTATGGAAGTTTGCAACACAAACGGCGTCACACTCGTGCTGCCAACCGTATAGAAATCTTCTAATGCCCTTTTTGAAGTGGTGGTGATGGCGAAGGAGGGGGGGTTATAGTATGTTTTATGGTCTACAGTGTCTACACCAATAACTTGGAGACGCAGTTGGAGCAAACGAATTGTACTATAACTGAGTTATGAATAGGTATTTAGTTTATGTGCATTATAATATAATTTAAACTTAATTTTTTATATTTCAATCATCATCATTATCCTTGCATTAGTCCCGGTCGCATGCGAAACTGTCAGCTCGGAGTTCGGGGTCCGCTTTTCGGCTTTTTCTCTTCCACTTCGCACAGGCTTTAATATTACATTATGTAATTTTCCGAATTTTGTTAGAAAAAAGTTATATAAAATTCATACGTACACGTAAAAATAAATATCATTGAATTAATCACTTTGAACTCATCGGACTGACTTCAAAATTTTAATTTATTCATCCGACGTGTTTAAAGCGCCCAAGTCAAAGCAACGTGGTCAGTCTAATCACTGACAAATGTAATCTTCAAAAGCTGCTTATCGCTTGGCGGAGGGAGGTTCTTCTTTTTGAGTCACTAAGTAACAATGTTAGAATTGGTTAAACAAGTAAGGTTTATTTACAGTTCAACTTAATCATTAATCGCAATTTGTAATTATGTTAAAACTAAGTTTTATATCGAGTAATCACAAGAGGTATTATTATATCACAATAATAATATAAAACAAGTGAAAATGAAAAAAATGCACCATTTGAAACGCACAATAATAATTGTCAATACAAGATGATATTTATAAAAAAAAAATTGAGCAAAACCGCAATCCACACAATAATTGATAATAAATATATTTTATTTTCAGTATTACTTATTCTGTGTATGTGTGTATGTGTGTGTGTGTGTGTGTGTGCGTTTAGTCTATGAAACTCTAGTAGCTGTACTGAAGTAGGCACAGGACAATAAAACGTATGCCAATTGTTAACCAAGACTTCTAACAAAAGAGTCACTTTAGATATCCACGTATTATATAGCTACCCTCCGTTAAATGTACCTACTTATGCTTTTGATCTGATATAACCCGTTTAGTTGAAAAATTATAGGCCCCTGTCACTACGGGCGGGACTGATTGATTATAAAATTAGATATGGGGTAGGTATAACTTTAAAATCGGGCTTGTAATGGATAATCAATGAGGAGGGGTAGTAATTCAATAATGACCTAGGTGAAAGGGGCTTTAAAGTTGGTATGAAGAAATCAGTACAACTTACAGGAATACGAGGAAGGTTTTTAATAGAAAATGCTAGGAATACATTAAATTGTTTGGTTCGATTATTAATACCACAACGAACGCAACGAAACCAAAAAATATCAATTTTTTTTTTTGATGATAACTGGTAACAAAAGAATCAAGCAAATGAATATTCAAGCAATGAAAGCATATTCCATGAACAATATTTGTATAGCGAGTGTCTGTGTAAAGTAGTAGTAGTAGTAAAGGCGATACTGTGGACTATCACCACCAATGCTCATAGAAGTACTATGGGCATTAGTGGTGATAGGTATATAACAAATATATTATATTAGCGAATGCTAAAGTAAGTATAGGTATATGTAAACTATTGAAGATACAATAGGGAATTTCGTAGAATCCTACAATTTCTAAATTGCTCACGTAACTATCGATCCGGTTCTAGAGATTGGTATGTAAGCATTAGAAACATGAGTGTCGCAGCACCCATAGTGTTATGATTTCACGCTTAAAATATTTCATTTCGTTCCATCTAATGTTTCATGGCTTTGTGTGAATTCTAACCTCAAATCATAAGTGTGACGTAAAGTTTCTGTGGCGGGTGCGTTGAACAACAATGGAAAATAAGCCTCCCCAGTATTACCTGGAACATGGGTCATGGTAAGATATTTCAGTTACTTTTCAACGGTCAGCAGTCTCTAATAGTCACGTCTAGAAAATGGAGCTGAAAAATAACGGAATGATGGAGTGAGATCGAACAGTAGTTCAATACCAAACAAATTGCGATTACTTATTTTTATTTTTTAAAGACAACTTCCGCAATAGGGAACAAGCCCGGTATCGCGGGGGACTTTACAAACATACAACTAACGAACACAAACTACACCTAGACTCAGGACAACTATTTGTGGATCGCACAAATTTTTGTCCTGTGTGGGGATCGAACCCATAACCTCGTGCACAGCCAGCGCATACTACGCCCACTGAGCCACGGAGACAGTTATTAGTCTGAACTATTAAAATCTCTTTCTGTAGATATCTGTAGCTAATCAATGTTCATAAAAATAATTCGTCTTAAGAAATAATTAATTAAAAGGCTCGGGTACATACTCGTAATTAATATAAATGTACGGAAACAAATGTTCTTCGGCCTTGGCCCTTGGCCGTGAATCTTAAACTATCGATAGGTAGTCAATTAACGATTCGTGTTTCATTATCATAACTCGAAGCCATGGTGTTTTCCTATTCGTGCTATAAATATGTGGTGTTTTTTAATCAATTTCCTTAAAAATCCTGAGGAATAAGATGATCTATCTGGACATATTTAGACTCTACTTATCTAACTCGGGTGAGTGGTGAATTATAGCGCAAGTAAAATGGCGTCTTCGAAAGACACTCCTCAAAGAAGGATGAAGTTCTACCGGAGACATTTCCTTGGAAGTAGGAAGATCAAATGCAATCTTTTCCACAAAAACTGCCTTTTAAACGAAAAGAAGGGAACGTATCCTACCCTATGCTAATAGGCAAAAGTCTCTAATACAACTGAGAAGCATGAGTAAATGTCTCAAAATTTCATTCATACAACATATACTCTCAAAACTATGAAAGTTTTGAGAGTATAATAATATTATTTCCAGTAGGTAGCTACTATACTTGTAGGTTGGTCGCCGATCTACCCAAACACGTTGCTGTTGCACGTGATTCAATTTGTTATGAGTCGTTCTACAGTTTCGATAAGTAGATATGTTGATTTGTTTCCCTGTTACGTAGTGTTTAAATGTAAATAAACATTCTCTAGACCTGAACTTAGCTTATTTAATCTATATAATTATATAAAAATTAATCGCGAAATATGTTGTTAAGCGCAAAACTCGAAGACGGCTGGACCAATTCGAGTAATTCTTTTTTTAGCCCCAGACTGCAAGGTGGACTCGGATGTGATTGAGATTAACACAAGGACGACAATGATTACATAGGCAATGGTCTAGGAGCTATATATATCTATACTACTATTATATAATTGTAAAAAAATATGTTATAATCCGATCAGTAGTTCCGGACGCAGAAACTACTGAACGGATTTCAATGCGGTTCTTTTTGTTTGACGGGGTTTGATCCAACAAAATATATATATATAATATTCGACTGGGTGCTTTAACTCTTCAATTTCTACGGGTGTGTCTCCCTTTCACAAAAAAATATCCTCTATTCCCACCTGTTCTGTTGAGTAGTTCTGTTAGCAGAACATTTTCCCATTAGTTCTGTGACTTATAAGACTATGTTTTATACCGGACTTATCTCAACTATTCCCATATAGTTCAAAGAAAAACGTAGCTAGTTTGCCTATATTTTTTTGTTATTCAACATGAACAACTAAAGATGGGGTGTCGTATCCAACACGTGTTCTATATTTAAACCGGACAATGTACTCGTAGGTTCTCAAAGGGCGATCAGTCAATTTAGCTTGGAGTACTACTGTCGTGCTGGGTACAGTCTGATGCTTCGAATCATTCAATCGTTGTTATACAACTACTATGTCTTTGTCCATTGAAAAGATTGCTAGATTTGGGGTTGCAAAAGATAGGGAACGTATTTTTATATCGAGAGGAAGACAGTGTTTGTAACATTCTAATTTGTGTTGAAAAACTTTCCTGACGGGTGATCAGCTCTTTTGCGTGGGCCAATTTTCTCATTTGCCCTATAAAGTACTGCCTTAACCGTTCGTATTAAACCGGTAACGATGTCTTAATGTGCTAATTAAGGCACGATAACATCCAGAGCAATGCTAATAGAGACATAATTCATATTCATTCATTCATCATTCATTCGCACCACAGATTAATAAATAGTTACTACGTAATGTACGGTGCCCGCACACCTGCATAGTAGGTACTATGGTCAAAGAGACTGTCTTAATAAGCAAAAGGTAGAATGAATTAAGCCTAAGTCCTTATAATTTTTACATAAACATAGACCTGGGTCTTTATCCCTACCTCTTAAAAGTAATATTACCTATTTCAATAATACTTTAGTTTCATAGTGTAATTGGGACTCTGGCCGTTGTCGTCCATCGATATTTGTGTACTGTATCTTGTAAGACAAGTGTAAATACTAACAAATTATACAAATAAAATGTACTACTAGTATATAATAAGGTACTACTACAGTAAAAGATACTGTTTGTGCCATTTCAACGTTTTTTTTTATTCAGGACAAAGCTATTTTACTTCACCCCGCCTGATGGTAAGCTCAAGGCAAAGTCTCAGGAACGAGGGTCACCATCACAAACACGTAAAGTATTACAATGGTGGCACTCAGCTTGACGGCCCCATCAGATGCTTTTTCACGCCCCGCTTAAAGGACCCGTAAAGGACTGTAGGAAGAAGGAAACACGTGAGCTGGCAAGGAATTCCAAGAATTAATGGTGCGGCAGAGGAAAGACGCACCAAACCGCTTGGTTCTTGATGGAATATACCGCACAGTATGCGGGTGACATCTAAGCCTTACACGTGTTGTTCTGTACCCTATAACACTAGTATTCTGTAAGATTGAAATAATGTTACTTTTAAGACATGGTGGTAAGGTCCCAGTACTCCCGACATCACAGCTGTCACGTAGAGTTTAAACTTGCCAAATTATACAAAATTACTGTTTAATTTGGACTATTGCCAAGCTGTAATGTCATTGGCTGTTTCTATTTATTTTTCCTGAGGTTCAGTTCTGTTGTCGATACGGATCAATGGTATACTATCCTTCGAATCTTATCCTATCCTATCCTACACTGTAACTGCGGTAGCCTAGTGGTATTGGTAATGGACTGCTGAGACGAGGTTTCGGGTTCGATTCCAGGTTTTAACATGGCACACACCAATGACTTGTCGATGTTGTGTGTGTGTATTTATCGCAGGTTTATATGTGCCTGGTTACCTAATGGCATTAGGCTCGCCCCCTATTACATTGGGACCTAAACATAAACTGGTGAAATGTGGGTGCTAGCACCTCTCCTTACCCTTTCGGGGATAGGTATAGGCGTGAGTTTATGTTATGTTATGTTATGTTATGTCAAAATTTGTTCTATCCCCTATTACGCATGAGCGTCACGACAAAAAATGTAATGTACATAATACATGTATTTATGCCAGCTAATCTCTAAAGGGCTAGGCAGTGGTGTATTAACTCTCACATTTTTCCTAACTACCATTTTGATCGTGAACGTAGGTACCTAATAGGTGGCAAGCCTATTGACTTCCAGCGTATACTTAATCATAAGCAATAAATATAACACGATACACATATTTACGGCTTTTCAATCTATCTGTACACAGTAAACTGCATTCGTTAAAGTAATATTATGTATACAAATGAGTGGTTATCCACGGCTTTTAAACGTAACGACCTCGCACAGAATTCTTAAGAGTCACTATCGACAATTAAAAATCAACTCAAACAAAATGTGTTAAGCTATCGAATCATTTAAAATATATTTGACTTACTACTTTTGGATACTGAGGCTAGTAAATATAATCTTATTATGTACATACTTTATTAGGTAATTTAAATTTGGTGTTTTTGAACCTAACTTTAACGGCAAAACAGTTTTCTTAAGGCGTAGAAAATGTAAATCGTACTATTTTATATTCGAAATGCAATCAATTTAAACTGTATTTTATAGGAAACTTAATGTTATTATTGAATAAATATTGAGTCGACTTTATCGACAAACTTACAACAGTCATTTAATATATCATCATCATCATCATCATCACCCTTGCGTTAATCTCAGTCGAATTCAACGTTGTCGCCATGAAGTCCGGGGTCAAATTTGTCCAGTACAAATGCATCGCGACTGAACTTCAATATTTTCCGTGAAGCGACTGCCATAATATGGCCTCCACAACCTATGGGTGATATCGAAGTACTGCTGTTAGACCTGCGTTCCACCATTGAACTTATATGATAACTATTAATATCAGTAGAAGAAAAAAGCGTATGTCCTGGTTATTGCAAGTGAGAAGATTATGGTATTTAAGTATCTGCCCAAAGGAAAAGAGACGTAACAGTATGTATGTACCTAAGTAAACCCATCAAATTAAACAAAATGCGTGTTCGATAAATATATTCATACAAAAATCACTACTTCACAAAATAAATACACATTACGTTCGTACTATTATTTGATTGTGAACGCTAATTGCTCAAATATTCCAGTAAGAAGTCGCCATGACATGCACGCAATAATGTGTCAGCCGTATGCGGCAATAAATTCATTGTGTAATGGGCAGAGCGCGCATCGAATTGGGCCGCGTCTCTCCCAAGTGTGCCCCGCGCATCACCGCCATTTATCTATCGTACAAAACACAACTATTCAGTTCTGAAACGCATCTTTAAACTAATAGAACTGATTTAGAAATACTACTTTCAGCGCCATCTGTGCATTGTGAGCAGAACTATGTAGTAAAAACCGCCATAGATAAAATTAATCGTGATAAAAATGAAAGTGACAGTCGCATCGATATTATAAAAGTGCAATGTAGTATGTAGACATCGACAGTATAAAAATGACATTGAAGTATCTACTGATCCTTTATACACATCATGAGATCAGCAAATAACGGGAAATCAGTTCAAATTAATTAGCTATGTATACACTTTTAAGATACCGACATTTAGTGGCTACAGGTTTCTATTAATATGAAAATCGTTAAAGTAAACTCAAAACCATGTGATCAGATTACTTGCTTTACATTCTTAGACATTACATTAAAAATAATAATCACTTAATTATCTATGTTAATAGTTCTAAAGCATAGATTCTTTTATGCGTCCTTACCCTACACGTATATTATTCACTATTTTATGAGCGATAAAATTAATTGCTTATCTGTTAAAGAAATAGCTTATCACACCAAGACTATTTTACTGTATTGCATATGACTACTATAGCATAAAACTGGCAAAGATACCTACAAGTAATCTATTGTAACTACCTATGTAGTACTTGTACACGTGGACAAGTATCGTGAAACATGACATTTCAAAAAATAAATAAATGGAAAATAAGTCTTGACGCACACAATCCCACTCCATAATCTCAAAAAGCCAAATATTTTTACTGCTGAAAGAAAAAGAATCAGCGCGTGGTACATAATTCCATGCAAAATAAACGGACGAAGAACAATATACGTAGCGCACGCAACCAAACTGCATTATTCATTGCCACGCGTTTACGCTTGTGTGCGTAACTCAAGGATTATTTCGTTTGAATGTGTGCGTGAAGGTATATATATGTGTGAGTGCGGGTTGCCACCTGTGGTGTTATGGTTCAGTTCATGGTATGTATTTTACTGCAAGGTCGGAGGAATATGCCTGTTTCAGGCATGAGTTATGGTTTCTGACTGCTTTTAATTGAAAGTGTAAATATTTCTGTAACATAACATTTTATAGGTGTGACCTTGTTATTATTTTAAATGAAGTACCACATACTATATAGGTAGGTACTATTTCATATCTTAAAATTATTCAGGTTAAATATAATTAGTAAATATATTTTAGATTATATAGTATGGTTTATGTGTTGAATTGTGTTTACTTTTCGTCTACTTTTTACATTTATTAACATTTTATTGTAGAGACAGAGAAACTGGAAAATATCTGTTTATGATTTACTCTAGTTTAGTTTTATAGTAGTTTTATACTTTACAGTTAATTTACCTTAACATTGTTGTTGTGTAATCAAAAAGAGATAACTATCTCCATTTCTCTAGAACCTTAATAAAAAGGTTAACGTCGGGACTATAATCGCAACAAAACTATTCGTATACGTTAGTATTAGGTACTGTTAACTTATTCCTATGTTGTGAACTTATGACAACCCTAAATGTATTTGCCTAAAACACGTGTATGTGCGTGGATACGACTACGGTGGCGGTGCTTACGAGCGTCTAACAAAGCGCAGCGTTGGCCATGAAACTGTTTGTATGGCTGCGTAACAGGGCTGTCCTAGAACTAGGAAATAAATAAAATAATAACGGTAATGTATCAAAGAGAATTTAGAATTTTCGTTCAATATTGCATTAAGAAAAGATTTTAATTACTTTATTGTCTCATGTCATAAGTTTAGTCTGTTCGTATTTTTCTACCATTCATAAAAGAAGAACCTTTCTTTAAATTTTATCAAACGCCACCACCTTTGTAGGTAACAACAACGCAGCAATTTTAGAAAAAGTAGCCTTTGTTTAACTTTTAATATGAATGCTCGAATTTGAATGAACTGTACTCGTATTAAATTTATAATACGCATAGTGAAATATAATAACTGAAATAAAAAGGAGTGCAATGCGTAGTGCATTGCACTCCTTTAATAAAAGGCATGCAATTAAATTATTATTGTTTAATTTAAAAAAGAGTAAAAGAATATCTAAAATAATATAGGTCTAGCATCCCTAACATTAGGTAGTAATTCATATTCACTTCTACAATACACCAATGTTGTTTATTATTCAGTTTTGCCGTAGGTATACAGTGTGTAAAAATGCTTATTTATCACAATCCCAAAGTGGCTATCAGTGAATAGTAGGTACAAATAATATATTTTTAGAAACGATTCAGACTATTTCTATTTTTCATGCCTCTACTTCGAAGATTTTTGAATATCGCTCAAGTGGATTAGGTATCCCATCGGATTAGGTATCCTATTGCTTTCATACTTACTCTGGTGGCTAAGTGGTAACAGAAGAAGCTAGCACATGACAAGGTAAAACAATCCAAGCCAGCTCAATTTTAGGATCGGTGATAATTTTGAAAATATTGAGACTTGCCTCGGAGAGTTGGGAGAGCTAGTCGCCATCTATACACTACAAGCATCTAGGGTCATAAAATTTGACAGAACATTACCCAGATGTTTTAAATGTTGCCCAGAAATAATACTAGACAAAGACTTTTGTTGCAATGTGTAACTCAAAAACCTTTAAAATAGTGACGAGGAGTCCCTGTAAACCGATTTCTACCGGCTGTCCAATGAGTCACATGGTGCATGACAAACCAAATTGAAGTATTTAAAATTGTATTTCCACTGGCTTCCCATTTTAAAATTTCACCCTACGTCACTAATCCTACAAAGCACCCACTTCTTAGCAACAAGCACACCGTAAATGAATAATCCTACCATTTTGTAGGTCAAGAAAAAACAATTATCTAAACAGATCACAAGTTCAAATGATTCCGGAATATTTTCCACCGAATGATGGTCATGGTCAATGATACATTTAAAAAATAACTATTTATATAATTATGGTAAATCTGACTGACCTACGCCATTAAGAAAAACGTGACGTAACGCACATGTCGAGGTCACTTTGCACGAAATACGGCCATTAAATTAAAAAAATCATGTTAATAACGTGATTTTGTAGAAAAAATATTTTGTTACCTTTACGCTTTTTTATTAGACGTAACGCCATCTAGTTATTAGTACATGTAACTAATATATAACACATTATTTATTTTTTAATCTGCGATTTATTTTATTTTCTAACAGTAAAGGAAGCTCGTAAAGTACCTATTATGTAGGTAGGTACCCAAGCACAGAAGCTGGCAGTGGACGAACTGTTGTTTCTGCTTACTCAGGACTTCCAGGAGTGAAAAAGGCATGAAATATAATTAATTAAAGAATGTCTATTAAGATTGCATACCAATGAGCTCGACAAACGCACCTACCTACTGCCTTTTCCATGGCGATCTCTATGGCGCCGGCCCGGTTTTAGGGGGGGACAAGCCAATTCGGACTTGGCGGCGGCCAAATCAAACTCTTGAAACGAATGCACCAACTCCTCATTTATTAACTTATATACGAAAATTTATTATTTGAGGAACTTTCGTAATCGCAGGGCCGGCGTCACGGGGTGACACTAGGGTGGGATCTATTGGAGCGGCCTTACCTTAAAGTAACATCGCAGGTGACTCTGCCTCGGTCGCTTATGTGCATTACACAACCAATCCTAGATCCCAGGGCTGCTGAGGTGTTTGGGTGCTAAGTCATAGATGTAATGCATGATACGCACCCGAGACCTCTTGATAGCAAGGCTGACTCCTTAACCACTAAGCTGCTGTCACATAAAAAGCAAATAGTATAATGATAGACCAATACTATAAGTTTCTTTAAAGTTGCATATCAACGCACGGATTAATGTTTGGTATAACCATATTCGGTAATGGCGCCTATAGTTGTGAGAGGAAATAATAAACGCTATATTAGTGCAGGTTACAAATCAAGTCGAGTCGCCAACTGAATAGAAATCGTTCGATATGAGCCTCGGTTTCTGATGCTACGAACACGTTCGAACGCATCCGGGCCTATGATACATGATTCAATAGTTCATAGTCGAACACGCAGGCTTATTATACTGTTGGCCATGTTGGTATATTTGTCGCAAATACTTAGTAATACATTTTTTTTTAATTATCTACCTACTATTAAATATTAATATAGGTAGGTACCTAATAGAAACATACCTAATGGATACAATGTTTGTCTCATAAAACCGAGTTTAAAGTTTGACTGGAGGATCTAGTCTCCATACAAATTGACTTTTTATTTTCAATACCTAAATAAGTAATAAAATAAAGAAAAAAAAAAGAAAGTTAGCAACCAAAGTTACCAAAATTCACTCTAACCCCAGCTATGTTTGATGGTTTGTGTTGGAAGTGGGTTCACGTCGGTAGTGTAATGGTCAGTATTCGAAACCGGGACCTCGACAGTAAGGCCGACTACTTAACAACTAAGCTGCTGTCACTGTAAAATACAATTACATAATAATGAGCCTCTGTGGCATGGCGATAACACGACTGCCACGCGAGAGGTGCGGTGCTAATATTGTTATGCACAAACTGATCTGGTGGAACGGAACGTATCTAGTAAGCCTTCCCGAAGAGCGGAACCTATCCTCGAGCCCTCTTCCTGAGTAGCGGCGCTGGTAGGTGCTAAACTGAATTCAATCGGTTTCTCCATAGAGATACAGCAGATATTGCCTGAGATATTATATAATTTATAGTGTAACAAATCTTTTTTATCATTATATAAATATATCATAATTAGAATTATTGAACACATTACCTATACATACAAACGCCTACGCTAAAATTATAGCAATGCGTAGTAAACGACCTAAAGTTTTTAGTAGATTCATTTCACTTGCAATATGCGTTCATTTAGGACAATGTAAAAATTATGTTCAAAGTAAATAACGATTCTGAAGAGACATTATTTATAATTAATGTCTGTTGTATCTGATTGAGTTGAGTGCTACAAAATTATTAATTTAATCTTAATATTATCCTATTTTTGAACGCATTCAATATGTAATGTGGCCACTATAAAAAAATATAAAAATAGGTGTATCAATTCCGTTGAGAAATCAAATAATGAAGTTAATAATTAAACTCGCCAAATAAATAATAGAAAACTTTGTAAACTATCTTATAACGTTTAGAACAATATATTTAATCGTGGTTATTGTTTTACAAAATGTTTTATTTACTAACCAATAATTAATTTCATCAACTTTCCTGAACCGACATAATCGTTCCTTCTGTTAATTTAATAATTTTATGCGGCAACATCGCGATAATCCTCCAATTTGACAAGTCTTCAATCGAGCACTGCGCTTTGCGCAAAGTTTTAGATTTTCGTTGCGTGTTTCTTGTGTGATACACAATGACTTCAGTGGTAAGGGCCGGACATTTGGCCCCTTATTTCAAAGCCTCGTCATCTGTGGTTTCTAATGGTCTCAAGCCTGTTGCAGTAACGTTTGTACCTTCTGACAAGGTACTCATTCATCCTCAACCTAAGACGTCGACTGTGCAATCACTGCATGGATCCCTGCCGATCCAAGGCTTGAAGGCAAGAGTTAATTGCCGAGGTAAGTTATTTGCGTAATGGTTTAACTGTTTAAATAGGCTGTCAAGGGAATATTTTGTCGAAAAATCTTGTTACATAATCGCTTGTCATTACCATTGCAGGGCCAAGTCAGGTTCGTTTTGCGCATACCGATATCGCGATTCCTGACTTCTCAGCATACCGTCGCAAAGACACTCAGAGCCCTACAGCCAAGAACAGTGACAGCAATGATGAACGCCAGTCGTTCACCTACGTCATCGCCGGAGGTTAGTTAGCACTATCTAAAAAAATATTTCGATATTATCCAGTGATAAATGCTAATTTCTAATATCAATCTTGTTATGTTATGAATCTCATACTGCGAGGACAGAATGTTATTAAAACTTATTTAAAACAACTCAAAATAAAACTATATATAGAATGATAGTAATATCAGTATCAGTACATACATGACAATTGTCTACACTAAATGTGTTGTAGATTATTCTGTTGACTAGAACTTTACTGCAACAGATATACAACAAAACATTGCATTAGATGTGTGATTTAATCATGACTCAAAGGTGTATTTTGTTATAACTCATATAATTTACCAGGTTTGTATGTGGTGCCTAGAAATTAACTCCTAAAGAATAAAATAGTGACAATATTCAATGTATTAAAAGGTTCTTAGGAGTAAAGTGTAATTCGTTATAGTGGATTTCACCAATAATAGGAACTGAAATCAATTTATAAAATTATTACACTTCATCTAACCTTAACATTTTATACTTATCAGCACGGGTCTTCAACCTAAATTACAAGAGAAATAGGGCCCTGACACATGGATTGCTTTGATATAATTTTTATTGGTGAATTTGAGCTCATCCACCACCCACTAAAGACAGCCCAGAAGGAATCCTGTGTGTGTAGAGCACATTTAGACGACATGTTTGTCCACAACTCATGCATATTTACAGTATATAGAAGAAAATAATCTCTCTTGCTGTTTAAAATTTGTATACAGTGTGTGTTTGATTTTGTGGTTTGTTTTGTTTATTTAGCATATCTGTGAACATTATCTATACCTCTAATAATTTATTCGCATTAGCTCTCAATACTTGAATTACTATTTTCTGATACATACACTATTTATTTTATTTATTTATTTATATTTTTTATGAACAAGCAGCTACAAGCTGATGTGTTCACTTCTAGTGATAAAATGTAAGTGTCTCTTTTTGTTTGAACTGTCCGTCATTTTTTTAAGCACTGAATTTTCTAGTTGTAGCCAGTTATCAAGCCGGTTTTTGAACGAGTTTATTGTGGTGGCAGATATAACTTCCTCTGGCAGTAAGTTCCAATTATTAACTTACTGCCAGAGGGGTTAAGTGCTCCGAGATTATCTAGCAGATCCACATTGAATAATTCGTAGTTGATGTGGTGATAGAGTCGTCTAAGTTTGGGTGGATTATTTATTATTCGTGTTTGGACCTGCACGCCAAACTCTAGAACACAGTGGTCACTCTTACCAATAGGTGGTTTGAAAATTATGTCACTTATTAATGTTTCCTCATTTACCAACACCAGATCCAATAGTGATGGTATATTGCCCAGCCTAAACCTTGTAGGACTATTTACTAGCTGATATAGGTTGCAGTCAAAAAACATGTCCTTAAACAGGTCCGCTGAGCCAGTCAAATGTTGGTCTATGTGTAATGGCCATTTGATAGTGGGATAATTGAAATCTCCAGCAATTATTACCGTGTTATTTTCTGTAGCTATTGAGAGATTTTGGTATAGTTTAGTGTCATGCTGTTTCTGGACTCCTTCATCGGCATCATCTGAACGGTATACCCCCACTATAAGAAAATGATACGAACTATACTGTATATCTACATAAAGTGCCTCCACATCATCATACATGTACCTATGGTTGCGTTGGGCGACTATTTTAATACCATTTAGGTTGCTCTTAATATACATGGCAACGCCTCCACCTCTGGTCTTACCTTCAGATTTTTTTCTCTTATGTTTACGGTCTTGTCTAAATAAAGTATAATCTGGTATATTGAAGGTACTATGACGGTCGTTGCTATTGAGCCATGTTTCCGTTATGATTGCAATTGTTGGTTTTGATGTGTTCATATATTGTAAAAAAAGGTCAAATTTTGCAGATAGTGAGCATAAGTTAGTATACATGAATGTAAGGTCAGTGTACAGACTTGTTTTTGATGATATTAGTTTTTTTGATCTACAATTTTAGGTACCCCCTTCACATATTTAATTGTAAGGTTTGGTTCACCTTTTTCAATCCTTGACTTTAG
Organism: Pelosia muscerda; assembly: GCA_963691645.1. Taxonomy (NCBI): domain Eukaryota; kingdom Metazoa; phylum Arthropoda; class Insecta; order Lepidoptera; family Erebidae; genus Pelosia; species Pelosia muscerda. Next base: position 17,681,192 of record OY829100.1, read on the forward strand.
AACTTCTCGAAGATGATTTAGTTCCTCTCGTTGTTTGGGTGTTTTATCATCATAAATTCTTACCTCTTTACTTGCCTTACTTTTGTTTTTCAGTACTCGGATGGCTGCTTGACGGGTCGTTAATACCACCTTTAATAGCCTCTTTTTACCCGGTTCGCGTCGTCCCAGACGCTGCACGGTCACCACTTCTGAGCTAAGGTCGATCTCACTGGTTACATCGTGTACAATCTTCCTTGCATATGTCTCATCATGCAACTTTCTGTCGCTGCCAACATCCGATTCGCTCTCTTTTACGCCAACTATAATTATGTTGCGAGCTCTTCGTTCTCGTTCCGCTATTTCCTCCAACCAAAATAGCACCTGGGTTCAGAGGAGAAGGACGATCTACTACCGGTACCGTCGTGGTGTCGTAGGCCGCCGATGTAGGTGAGGGTTGAGACAACATTTTCTTAACGTCGTCCAGTTCCTGGCGCAGTCCATCGTACGACTTGATCAGTTTGGGCACCTGGAACAGGGCCTCTCGGCAAGCGGGGCACAAGAACAGTAGGGTTCGCCTGCCCTTCAACCCCATGACACGGGTCTCGCTAGAAGTTAGGCCACTGCACTGAAGGCAGATGTTTCGTTTGCAACCATGACATTGCACACCATTATCATCATTGTGGTCGGTTTCACATTGAAAACACTTCATTTTATAGGTTTTAGATTAACACTGACACGACAGTCGTTTCGAAAACTTGGTCGTCAAGTTAACACTAACTGACACAGTTTGTTTACTTGAATTTATATTTGCAGGCACTTATTAGGTGATATTTAGCACAGAACAAGCGAATTAGACATCGATTTTGCGAGATTACTATTTTTAAGACGAACTTTAACTAGGAGCAAATTTTATCACTGTTAGTTGTTCCGAGGGTAGAGTGAAAAAAAAAACTATTAAAATAAAAAAAAACTATGTTATTAATTCCACAGCTGGTGGCATGGTTGGTGCGTATGCTGCCAAGTCCGTAGTGACACAGTTTGTCTCGTCAATGGCAGCTGCTGCTGACGTTTTGGCCATGGCGAAAATTGAGATTAAATTGGGTGAGATTCCAGAAGGAAAATCAGTAACCTTCAAGTGGCGTGGCAAGCCTCTGTTCATCCGTCACAGGTAATTTACCTGCTTTTCTTTTTTATTAATGGATTATACATTACACACAGTAAACCACAATCCAATGCAAAGAGTAGTCAATGTCACCAATATCAAGTAAATCATAATTTTACAAAAATATAAATATGTAACAAATATACTCACCAGATGATAAAGCATATTCTGTTAGTGGAGGTTGTAGAAATCAAGTTAGTAATAAAATAACTGGTTTCATTTTATTTAATGTGCGTGATAATAACTGTTGGATAACTTAACAAAATTATTATATTCAATTAGTTAAAAAAGATATGAAAACCCAACTTCTCTGTGTAATTTTATCATTACAAGCAGTGGATATCCCCCTGCGAGATGGACAGACAACATAGTCAACAAGGTTGTAGGTGCCAGTTGGGTGCAGGCCTTCTCCATCAGTTGAATTGGCGGTTCATGGAGGAGGCCTATGTTCGACAGTGGATGTCTTGTGACTGAAATGATAAAGCGGTTGACAAGTGGAGTCATAATGAACCGATTTGGAGTGTTTGTGGCCCAAATTAACCTCAACTGCTAAAAAACAGATGTCTGGAACATGTTTTTCCCCGGAGCATTGAGAGAAACTTTCCCCCTACTGTTACCAAAGTGTGTACATTGGGCCAAGGCCCAGGGGCGAGTTGCCTCCTAACTCGAAAAAACAGTGTAAAACTTTGAACATAATTTGAGAAATTGCATTGAGGATGATGAGGCTGATTGATTCGAACCCACCAGAGCGAAAGTGCAATTATTTTATGCTCTAGGTGAAAACCCATATTAGTGCTGACTCATGGGTTTCTTGCCATAGTGTAGTCTTAATTTTTTTTGGAAATACTTGTCATTGTTGTGACAAAATTTTATTTCCATCCCTCTTCATGTTAACATGTACCTTACACCCGAAAGGGGGCCATCTCGTAGTGGTCCTGGGTCGGCCGGGGTGCAAAGAATATGTTACCTACTATCTCACCTCCGGCAACCGAACACTCGAAGACGTCGTGCGTTTTAGTCGGTTCAAGTCCGACATAACTTCTCTCACCGGCTTTGGTGAAGGTGACACCTGTGGGGATTTCGCGAAAAAAAAATAACTCTTCATAATGACTTGTCTTGTGTTTATTATTGTAAATTGCATGACAGTAAAGTTAATTGCATGATATTAGCAATTTCTCAAGTACTTCTTATAGGAATATCACTAGAGCCTTAGTGAAATTTCTCATGAAACATTTAATTATATTTATTGAAATACAACATGAGCAGATTTAATGTGTCACATCACTATAATAATATATGGTGCAAATAATACCATCCAGAGGCCTAATGCTCATAATTTTAATGATAGATAATTCTTCATTGTACACAATAAGATAAAAATTTACAATATGGACGTAAAAAAAACGCGGTAGCCTAGTGGTATGGGTAATGGACTGCTGAGACGACGTCTCGGGTTCGATCCCAGGTTTTACCATGGCGCACACTAATGACTTTTCTATGCTTTTCGAAGTTATGTGTGTATTTATCGCACGTTTATAAGTGGTGCTAGCACACACACACATAGGCTACATTGGGACCTAAACAAAAACTGGCGAAATGTTGGTGCTAGCACCTCTGCCTTCTCCTTCGGGGATATAGGCGTGAGTTTATGTTATGTTATGTTTATGTTTACATAAACAATTAGCAGAATGTACAATGGATAGCGTTAAAATAGTTCATTTGATATTGTCATACTCAACACAATTTTCATGCATTTTACTTAACAAAATTATCAAACTCATACTCAAACTAATTCTCTATTTCCGAGTATGATGTGGAATCGCGATTGTATCCGCTATCGCTCCTAAAAAATAGGAGTAACAAGCCTCAGTGTAGTCTGCATGACTGTTCTTTGCAATTTTGCTCAGAGGAGCATTATATGTATAGTATCAAATAGGTAGAATTCTATCCTCTGGCAGTCATGGCGAATATCCTTCAGCAAAAATACCATACATACTTACTAAATGTAATCTAATATTGGCAAGACTATGCAAACTGCTGCATTATGCATGGTTGGAAAGTTGGCTCATTTCTGGGAACATCTGGCAAAGCAATAACTCTTATATTAATATGTAATATTGTATGACTATAAATGTGTTTAATATAATACTTGCATTTGTTACTCCAAATAAATGAACCTCACATCTAAAATTTTGAACTTTTAGCATCCGAAACTTACCTCGGAGTCCAGAATCCGCCTTTTCCAGTTTAGTTGTGTTATAGACTGAACTTCCATATTTTCCGTGAAGCTGACCTCCACAACACAATGGCGATATCGAAGTACCTATTGCAGTTAGACCAGTTATTGATTTTTTAGGGCTCCAACTACCTGTAACGAATGCAATAGTTCGTATGGCAACTGTCGATTGCAACAGTTTGCTTCTCTCCGAAGAAATACCCAGACCAATGCAAATAGACCTATTGATGCATAGAAGTAATTGCACTGAACGGGAATCTAACCCGTTCCCCTTACGTAGCTATTACGTTCACTACCGCCACTCCGCAAAGGTTATCTTAATTCAGACGATATGGTGAGCTTTACTTGCTCTGAAAGCAAGTTAACTTATAAGCATTGTATTGATCTTTTAATAAATCGATAATTCTTCAACAGAACCGCAAACGAAATCGCTACCGAGAAGGCAGTCCCCATTGAAACGCTCCGGGACCCGCAGTCCGACGAACAACGCACACAGGACCCCAAATGGCTCGTCGTCATTGGAGTATGCACCCATTTAGGTTGCGTACCCGTTGCTGACGCAGGAGACTTCGGCGGCTACTACTGTCCCTGCCACGGGTCCCACTACGACGCATCCGGCCGCATCCGCAAGGGCCCTGCTCCCCTCAACCTTGAAGTACCAACTCATACCTTCACAGAGGACGGCTTATTAGTTGTAGGCTAAATATTTATTAGAAAATTTATTTATTAAGGTACAGTTGTACATCAATAGATTCAATCGTCAAACCAATAAATGTGATTACTGTTACAATTGTTTTATTTTTTGTTTTAGTATCAAATGAGATAAATTTTTGTACCAGTAGTGCCATACAAATGCAAATTTAAAATCTTACTCTGTCGATGAAGGAAGGTGAAATTTGTTGTGTCCTAAGCCTAGAACTAATAAAGTCCTAAATGATGGAAGTACTTTTTAGTTTTATTTGCAATTGTGACGAAGACTGTGCGTACTCAGGGCTGTCTTTACCTATGCCTGGGCACACAAGAATTTAGGGGCCCCCCTCTTGTTTTTTTTATTCCGTTTAGGTAGCATACAAGCTCACGGACCACCTGGTAGATTGGTTATCATGGCCTATGATCGTTTGTAACACCGAGGGCTTAGACCGCCGACAAATATTTGTCATCAAAATAATAGCACAAAAACAATTCTCTAACACTTTTTCTGTGAGAAAAGTGTTCTTAAGTTGGTGTGCGAAAAATTGTCGCTCCTTCGGTGGGCCCCCTTGAAGCGGTGGCACGTGCCCCGAGTGCGTCTATGGTGAAGACGGCATTGTGTGCAGTACTTGTATTTTGAGTATAATGTGTATAGCGAGAGGTACCACGGTGACCAAGGAGCTCAAATACACTAATCATAGACACACAGGTTGCCTGTACGTACGGTTTTTAAGTTCTCAGAAATAACAAATAGCTTATGCAAGGAGGACCAAATTCATGTTGTAGTGTAAGGCCAGGATTCGAACCTGCGATCTTTTGTCATCATCGTTACATCATCGAATCTTCACTATTAGCTATTGATGATGGGTCGGATATGTGATTCAGTGCTCTTAGTACAAAAACTATCGAATTCGTAATGTAAACATATCCAGAGAGCGGAATATTACAATTTTATTAGAAAGCCTGCCTAGCCTATAACTGTGAACCTGAGTGTGCGCGTGAAGCCCGCCAAACCAAACGTAATCTTGTTCTAAAAAACAACACTAGATGGCGCTGTACTGTTCTTAAATATTTATTAATTTTTAGGGTGTGAAGTTTTAAGGTATAAAGGGTAGGAAAAGAGTATGAACGATTTGTATTGTATGTTTATTTAATATGATGTTGTTTTTATCATCGATTATTTCCACTTACATAAGTACTTAAGTTCGTTAAACAGTTACAGTCTAAGTAACATCTAACAGACTACTAAATTACACATTTACAAATTGTAGTAACTGGGCTTTATACAATGATTAAATCATAAATTAAATTTTGAATTTACAATGCGGTTACAAAAGTTTGAAGTTACAATTTTATTAATGTGACAAACGAAAATTACAATGCCAAAAAAGGAAATATTAGGCCATCTACAGCATTTAAGACTATAATTATTTAATCATTTATTTCATTAACTTAAAAATAAACTAAATTAACGGAGGGAAAATAAGAGTTAAGGGATGTCCCAGTTCTTCAAAATTACACGATTAATTACTCTGAAAATAGTTCTACTCGTTTATTTAGAACGACTACTATAATCTAGACATCTATATTTACAAAGTACAAGAGTACTATGAAGTGGGTATATTTCGTGTAATAATTTAATTAAATCTAAAGAAACTAAGTCCATGTCTACAACGGCGGCAATAATACCTAAATAATAACATCATGTTCGCTTTACTCCATTATTTTGAACACACTTAACAAAATGTTATGCAATCAAATCACAGTATTGAGATTTACAGTATAGACTTAGGTGTGGATAGTATGAAGTAATTTACATAGGTTATAGTTTAAATGAGAAATGAATTTTACAATATTTACTATAAATATTATCGCCACGGTATAAACATTGACTTTGTATGATTATGAATGAAGTAACATACATTCTACAATCACACACCCAAACAATCAGACAAATAAAGCTGGTTGCATACTGTCGACTGAACTGTCAAACGCAATCTTTCATTACGAATTACTGAAGAACAGATAAAAAAAGAACTTTACAAAAATAAAATATAAATCCTTCATAAAACAACAGTTTTATCAAAAGCACGCAACCGGGCCAGAGAAAATAATTTCTGATATTTTTATTGTAATTTTTATTTTTATACAGTGAACCAAAGGCTTATGGAAAACTTGATAATTTAACTTATAAAAAATATATAGTCTTGATCTGTACTCATAGGTAGGCACATAATGATTTTTCACACACAATGTCGTGACATTAGCTATTAAACGCACATGCGATTAAACGTTCTTTAGTCACGGATAAAATATTTTTCTTCGATTCATATGGCACAGAAAACTTAACTTATTGAAAACTCAAATGCTCTGAATGTCACACATAATAAGTATTTTAAAAGGATAATTTTCATGTCGGTTTCACACGTAGATTATTTTGTTCATGTCTATAAAATTATTCAACTCACGAGTTTAAAAAAATAGCAAAATAATAATTTTAAAATTTGTTTGCGGACATAAATGTCAAAGGCTATCTTTATAAATCTATCGTGTGATCCTGACTTTAGTCTGAGGAACATCGTGCGTCAGGGGTCATCAACGGAGAGAACAATTTTTCTATCAAATTGTAGAAAAGTGAAATTTATTTAATTTTTTTACTACATTTTACTAATATCAGTATTAAATCTTTATATTTTTCTACAATTTGATTTTAAATGACGTATTTCATGCTTTAATGTTTGATAAATTGATCATGCAGACTCTACAAGATTTTAAACATTTATACAATATAATTTTGCTTTATACAATAACATTCATAAGGAAGTACATTATATTTGAACACACATTTATTTTTAATTTTCACATTGAAATTGTAGACATATTAAAACATTCTATAATTCGGAGAAAAATATAAATATATCTAATATTAAGTGACAAAATATTGTTTAGTTAACTTCTGGAATATATCATTATTTTTATATTTAATTTATTAATATAGGTACTATGAGTATCTCTGACGTAGGATAAATATTTGAATAATTTAATGAATTTTGTATGATTTTGTGCGACAAATAATAAGAGTGGTAATAACTTCTGTCAAAGGTCATACAGTATTGTCAAAGTTCATTTTGTTCAAACAAAATGTATGGTCCACGTTCGAAACACAACATAGACTACACAACCTTGGAAGCTCGATTATTGAACCTTGTTGGTGATGCAGGGTGACTTCTTATCACGATGTATCAAAATCATCAGATCCGTGATATTAAATTTATATTTCATGATAATGCTGATGTCATTTAATTATATTTACTTACTGTTTTATTAGGTAAATAATGTTTATTTACAAAATGAACATAAAGCAAAAATAATAAGACCTTTTTATATAGGAAACGGAAAATTAGCAACTGTCACTAGGTAATTAAGAAATTGAATTCTGATATTTTTATTTATTTTTATTATTTCATTTTAATTAGCTATTTATTTTAATTATTTTAATGGATTATATCATTGAGTTATTACGAAATTATTTTGATTTAATTATAATAAATAAAATGATGATGATAAATTCATTCAAATGTAAGATGCATCGATTTTTATAATTTAGTTCTTCCAATCTCTATTATCACTTGTTCTATGTTGTGTCACGGTAGAAACAGATCATCTTCTCCACAGCATAAACTCATCTATTCGGGACCATCCCGTGTGTAGCACAATCTCGACTGTGTGGTAAACTCACTCACTGTCCTTCGCATGAGTGCGCAGTCCAACCGTTCGTGAGTACACTAACAACCGGCATTAGAGAGGATCGTTCACCTTACCAAACATGTAGTTCTAAAATATTGGTTAATATTTGTAGGGTAAACGTGCTAGTAAGTACTAGGTAAATATGACATGTTGGTAGGGTAGTAGCACTCATAACCGTACATCACGTGTGCTTCTGTAGGGTAGACAGTCTCACTGACAGGTGTCACGTGTCATGTGTCATGTGTCACGCGTCGGGCTGAGTGAAGAGCGCACTAACAGTCGACCGTGTAAACGGGCGCGAGGTCGAGCGTGAGGTGTCGCAGCGCGCGGTCTCGTGACGCCGAGCGTGACGCACGTGACGACTTGATGATCTGCAGTACCATCGCCTTGCAGTCGTGGCACACCGCCATCTGCACGCCCCGGAGTCGTTCCGCTGCCGTCACGCCGGTCGTACTGCGGCCGTACCTCGCTCTGGAATTTTCGCGTTCAATTAGCAATTGCTTCGAAGTGAGTTCCGTCATTATCATCACAAAGCAGGTGAAATATTGGTTGGAAACTGGATTATAGAGGGAATTGAAAGGGGATAAATAAATAGCAGAATGTACAATAGGCGGCGATCCCCAACTGCGATCTGTTCCAGGCAATACTGAGATGAACAGGAAAGTACAAAAAAGGCAAAAGTGACCTATGTTAAAGAGGTGTGGTTCTCGTCATAGGCGTCGCCTCGTATTGCATAGTAACATTACACACACATATAAGCGCGCCGGCCGCACGCTAAACCATTTTGAGCCTTGATGTGCTAATGCACTTATGAGCTCTGACTGTACAATAATTTATATAAATTAAAGGAAAGAAGAAAAGTGATAAGTTCTGATGAGTTTTACACATATTTTGGACATAAATTACTAGGATGACCTTGTGGTTTACCACCACATACTTTCACTTTCTACTCCTTAGACTCATGATATCAAATAAATCTGCATTGTAATACAAAAACAACACTAGGTATCTGCATCAGGTACATGTAAATTACTCTAAAATACTATTCAATACTGTTAATTTTATTGGTGAGCATGTGTTGTAAAATGACAGACCGATTGATCCTGACTTGTAGGTAGGTACGTAATGAATGTGCAGATTTTTTATTCAAGTCGAAGATTTACAAAATCTTAACGCTCCTGAAGCCGAAGGCCCCTGGTAGTACTCTTGGTACACAACATATTTGACTTGACTTGATGAGGATGACTTGATTGTACACCTAAGTACCTACATATGAGAAAGTACATTAGGCTTATTTACTTTCTCCCACTAAATTCCTAAAACACAGCGTAAGACACAAAGTTTCATTTCATTTCATGTAATGATCTAAAGTGATGACTGCGCGAATCACATAGACACTAGGCGTAATGAAATTATCATCTGTCTCATCACTGAACAATCTTGTCATCTATTACTACTGCTTTATATAGTCTGTACATAACGCATTGTATCCTGTATACCTATACAGGATACACATGTATAGTAGGGAACTCCCGTAGCCGAAGGCTCCTGGTAGTAGGTAGGTACTCATGGTATGTATATGTGGTTATTTTTTTATGGTGGTTCTTTAAGGGATATCATGACATGGTAACTAGGACCTTTATGTCCAAAAAAAAATTTACAACAAATCAATTTTTTTTTAAATTTACAACAATTTTTCTTTTTAAAATTGTTTATGTCGCATTATTTACTCTCCATCATATCAGTAAAGCTAAATTAAACGAAAATTTCATTAAAAAAAAGAACTAGTGGCGCCATCTTGCGAGTTCGTGTTTTTTTCATGAAATTTTTGTTTCATTCAGATATACTAACGCGATGGAGAGTGAATAACGGAAGTTAAACGGTTTAAAAAAAAAAATAAAAAAAATTGAAAAATAAAAAAAAATTGCGTTGCCGTATTTTTTTTAGTGCCAATATATTGTACACTATGAGTACAACCAGGGGCCTTCGGCTTCGGGAGCGTTCCCCTTACACCCTGTATAGGTAAGTAGTGCGGTAGGTACCTGCGGTCGAGCGTGTGCGGCGGCGTGTGCAGCGCGGGCGCGCCCTCCACGGAGCGCGACATGGCGGCGCCGGGCACCGACAGCGCGTCGCTGAAGCCCAGCGCCGAGCCGCCGCGCGACCCCGGCGCCGACACCGCCGCGCCCCCCGCGCCCCCCGCCACACCCGCGCCCGCCCGACGCAGCGCCGCCGGGCTGCTGGGCGCGCTGCCCACGCTGTTCTCCACCATACTCTGCGGACAAACGGACACATTAAGGCACGATTCTCAATACTTACCACTATTTTTGGCAAATTTAAAGGTTCGCATTAGCTTATCGCATCCGAACCCGCGCTCGCGAACAGTGCGTGACGTCACCTGCGTGTAGCGATTACGTGTGGAGTGTTTTCGAGCGACATGTTAAATGTTTTTATCGTAGCAATATTTCTTTTTAGCAGTTCATTATATTGTTGTAACGTTTTCGTTCGTTACTTTAGACATAAAAGATTAGTCAAACCACGCGGGCGTGGGTTATTTAATCATCCATTCGCCGTTTAAAGAATAAAATAAAAAATCTATACTAAGAAAGTAGCGATGGATGGCTAAAAGACCTGCGCCCGACCCGCACCCGCACTGTGTGTATCGCGCTGAGGAAACACTAGGGCTGATTTTCCAAACAAACGTACTTCCCTGTTTTCTCCCTGGATAATGCTAGTAGAGCAATATTTTTTTTTTCTAAAAATCTATCGTCACTATTATCATGTTCCTGTGTTTTCATTTTTTCATACATTACCTATTTATTAAAAGAGTTATGAAGCTCCAAATACCTACAAAACTTGGCCAGATTTTCTGCTGTGTTCAAACATTCAGAAAACAAATTTAAATAGATTTTATAAAAAAAGGAACACGCGCAAAGCCTTTCTTTAATTTTGATGATAAAAGTAGCTAAATCGGTCAAGTTTTGGAAAAGAAATCAGGGGAATACGAAACGTTGATTTCACGCACTTTTAATAGGTATTTTCGGTCCAAGCTGCAGTTGTCTCTATCGCGCTCTTCGGGCACTGCGCGACAGCAATAGATTTTACAAATACCTATTTTTCAATTCTCTTGCCCGTGGTGTTTCCTCTTAAGGATGTTGACTAAACCTTTATGTCTAAAAATTTAAATAACGAACGAAAACATTACAAGAATATAATGAACTGGTAAAGAGAAATATTGTACTATCCCATCATATTATCCCATTGTTAAGGAAAACATCGATAGCAGGACTTGTGAATTTTTGACGGGAATCGATAATTAATAATAATAAAATAATAAAATAACAAAAACGAAATGTGATAACAAAATTGAAGAATAGGTACGAGTAGGTACAGCTTAGAGTTGCAGCTAACTATCGGGTGTAGGTGTATGGTATTGCTTTGTGATGACTAAATTTGTGAAAAATCTTCGGCACTACATATTCATACTTGTCCTTCCAGTTCATACTCAATAAGGAGTGTTATACTATATAACTCGCTAATGTATACCTACTCTATAGACCCGAAAAACCTATTTATATACTTACTGTAAGAATATGTTTAAAAACTGTTTAAAACTCGTAAATGGTTTTTATAGCGGTGCTAGAATCCTTTTACATTGAGATATCGTTACAGTAAACGATCGAGGCCCATTCACGGCCATGTAAGTAATTTGCGGTAGCCGACGACGCGCACCGGTTTTCATTGATCTATCACTTGCGGGAAATGAGAATCTTCTGACACGACGCATTGATAACATCCGGATTCATTAAGAACTTATAGTAGGGTAGACTGGGTACGGTTGAAACAATTTTCATTCAAATGTACATAACATTGGAATTATTTGACGGAATTTATTGATGTTTAGTTATTTTGAAAGAAAATATATCTGTCCTTCAATCAGGACATGCATTGTGGCTTCTGGTGCAATAATTTTGCTACGAGGTTAGTTTATATACAAAGTGAGAAATTGTTACAACCGACCACATGGCAAGGGCGGTTGTAACAGGGAATGGGGTCAATTATAACAGGAACCGTTTGAATAATTTAATGGGCTTTATTATAACAATCAATAGTTTTATGTCGTTCAGGCTAAAGACACCACCTTCTTAAATTGAATTAGTACTTCCAGCCACATTATAATTAAGAAACAAGTATAAAAATTATCAAAATGAAACAAAACAAATCTTAGGAAACTAATACCACATTTTTTTATAAAACTAATCAATCTAGTAATCAATCTTGTGAGATCAATGATTTAAAACAGTTTGTAATTATATTCTTAGTAATCGTATTTATATAATATAGAAAAATTGCCATAAAGAAAAATTGACTTAGTTTCGCAGTTATGGCGAATGTAGGGCAGACCACCTGCAGTGCATTCCTCGTGTGCCCAGAGCTGACAACACCATCCATTGTTTCCTGGACATGTTTTCTGAATATAGTGACAGACATACAAGGCAATCGGATATACACATGTTGTTACAACTGTACCCATTTGATTTGCTATAACCGTCCCCATCGACCATTTTGGTAGAATACGACACATAATAACGCAATACATAGTTTAAAATAAATACAAAACACTTTCTCTTTTTTGTAATAAAATGCGTATCAATATAATAAAACGCTAAAATAAAAATATTGAACCATATACATAAAAATGGAAAGAAACTGCAGGCAAAAATACCTACTTTAGGTCGTCAAAAAGTAAAAGGGTCTCCTGTGGACAAGCACAGCGCGCCGCGGCTGACGCAACATTGTGAATCATGTTCATTCGTGTTGCCTGCATCTTTCCCCCCTTGCACCCCTATGTCCTATGCCGCCGGTTCGGGAGATACTGACGTTGTTATAACCGTCCTTTGTTACTATCGTACCCAGTCTACCCTACATTGGTCGCTTTTATATTTATAGGTAGGTATAGTCGCAAGTTGTGAATACAAAATATATTGTAAGTATTATTGGGCTGTCTTCTGAGAATCGCACGGGGTGGGCGAGGTAATATTTTTTAACAAAATCATAGTCACTGAAATTGCCAATATTCCCTCTAACCCCTCCAGCTAATCTCAGTAGCTTGAGTTAAGGGTTAGTTCGCATCGGTAGGATAATGGCCAGGATTCGAACCCGGGATCGTAAGGCCGACTCCTTAAACACTTCCGTCTGCGAGTCACTAGACATGCTTTATTTCCACATTTCAATACTTAAATATTTTAATTTTTTTTTGTCGGCCATTCTGATAACCCATGCAAAAACAAAACAACAAAATAAAAATCATCAAAATCGGTTCAGCCGTTGTCGAGTTATAAATAGAGCAAGTAACAAGAATTTCGACACTTTCGACTTTCTTTTGTAGCCCATCATTATACTAAGTATATCAAATAAAAAAATAGTAAACAAGGCAACATCAATAAATATCTTAGGCACTCAGTAGGCATCAGTCTAAACGTCGAAACGTCCCGTCGAAGCTAATTGTCGTGAGGCTAATAGCTGATGGGCACTCACCGAGTAGTCGGGCGAGACGAGGCGCGACATGAGGCTCCGCGGGAAGGTGGAGTGCGCCTCGTCGTCGGGCGACGGCAGCAGCGACGGGCTCAGCAGCACCACCGGCACGTGCGCGAAGTGCTCCGTCGGGATCCGCATCTGGACCACGACACAACTTCGCTAGGTATTGTGCTATGACCTTTGAGGCGCGACAGCTACGCAAGAGCCGCAGTTTCGATTCAGTGCAAATCATCATTCTCACAACCTTTTTTCCAACTCAGTTGGGGTCGGCTTTCCAGTCTAACTGTGATGCGACTGTACTTCGATATTTTGCGTGAAGCGACTGCCATCTGACCTCCACAACCAATGGTCCAATGACCAATGGCGATATTGAAGTTCCAAGTTAGACCGGTTGGACTTTTGAGGGCTCTAACTACCCGTAACGACTGCCATAGATGTTTGTATGCCAACCGGGACCGACGGCTTAACGTGCTCTCCTAGGCACGACCAGACCAGTGCAAACAGTCATATTCATGCATACAACTTTATGCGTTGTAAGGGATCGAACCCAAGACCTCGTCTCAGCAGTCTATTACCCATACCTTGTAGGCTACTATGGCTATTTGCACTGGCCTGGTCGTGCTTCCGAGGGCATGTTAAGCCATCGACCCGGTTGTTACAGGTAGTTGTAGTCCTAAAAAGTTCAACAACTTGTCCAACAAGCGATATCGAGAATAAGATTGTGGAGCTTGACCCCCCCCCTCTCCCCCTCCCATCCCAAGAGATGACTTAGCTCTTGGGAACAGCCTATTTCATCAGGATATCTTCAAAACTGACGAGCTTTCATACAACTTTCATCACCTTTTTCCTCTCCTTTCACCCCTTTTTTGCGATCAAGGAATCCTATGTACGTTCCCAAACTCAAATTCACCTCTGTAAGTACAAGATTCAGCAGGATCAGTTCAATGATTTTTGCGTAATTACGTAACATACAGACAGACAGAGTTACTCTAGCATTTATAATTTATTATTATGGATGTCGTGAACTCACCTTTGAACAACACTTTTGACAGACAGTCTTTTTGCATAGTTTGCATTTCTGGCCCCAAGGACCGAAAATGCCGAATCTGGTTTTCAAACATAAGAAGCATACCTGGAACACAATAAAGAAACAAATTAGGCGAGTTTCAAACAAATTTGAAATTAAGGAAGATCCTGAAATAAAAGCATTTTTAGGTAACATAAACCAAAGCGCGCCTCACCGTACCCGGGGGCTATAATTGGGAACACCATGGTTCTCACATTAGGGGAAGGGGATCACCTCAGAAGAGATGTCCCCGGATCTGTCGGGGTGCGAGAGATATGTCTACCTGATAGAAAATTGTTGTGACGTTAGCAAAACCTGTAGCACTAGCATGAACTCCTATCGAATTCGTAATGCAAAGGTTTCGAGAGAGCGGACCATTGTGATTGGCAGTCTGCCCCTTGTGAACTGTGTGCGTGTGTAACTCGCCAATCCCAATGCTCCGTTCTGTCGATACCTTTATATTACGAATTGGATTGTATTTCGTGCTAAGGCTACTGAAGCGTCACACTCGTGTTGCACTCTCACTGGTCCTAGATCCGTGACAATAAGTATTTCGTTCTGTTCCTAATTCTTACAGTTAAATGCTGTCTTTAAAATATAACAGACACTTACCCTTCTCTTTTCAACGTCCTCTTTGACCCTGCCTTCGACGGGCAGTACTTCTAGTTCAGCCTTCGTCAGTACAGACCTGATGTGGACAATCTCTTCTAGAGTCAGAGACAATCGGTCGTCAGACATAATGGCATCTTGCCACTGTTTCTGCAATAAAAATAATTATATTAGTTTAGAATATTAAATTTAAAAAAACATGTATTAGAGATGTGTAGTTACAATATTTTAGAAGCACAGTAAGCGAACCTTTTAATTGACATTTCCAAAAATCCTACCAAAAATATATTTAGCTTCCAAAAATACTTGTCAATCAATCATCAATTTTTTAATTGGCAATTTGCGACATTAATGGCTAACGATCGCTCTCAGCATTGAAATTTAATAACGGCTATACAGGGTCTTATGGAAACACTCCCAAAGCCGAAGGCCCCCGGTTTTTCACATTATCTACTCTACATGGTATCAGTAAAGCTAACTGAAACGATAAATTCAGGAAAAAAACGTTATTAATGCAATATCTGTATGAAATAGTGTAAAACGTTATTCATGCATATCACAGATGTGCGTGTTAAAACAAGCAAACATTTGAACTCAGTGCCGGTGCATGCCATACTCCTATGAGGTATTTACCAGTGGCGAATATACCGCCTATAAACCGATTCAGGCCGGCTTGCTGAGGAAAGCCGTGGAAGAGATGCTTAAATTTATACAGTGTTTGTCACTACATAGTATAAAACAAAGTCGCGTTTTTTGTCCCTATGTCCCTTTGTATGCTTAAATCTTTAAAACTACACAACGGATTTTGATGCGGTTTTTTTAATAGATAGAATGGTTAAAGAGGAAGGTTCATATGTATATAACATCATGCTACGACCAACAGGTGCGGAGCAGGAATGAAAAATGTTGCAGAAATGGGGTGACGCAGACGAAGTTGCGCGGGTCAGCTAGTTTTTAATATATAGGTAAGATATTTTTCACGGGTTTCCCTTTTGAAAGTCACCCTTTACCACTGGTATCTATTAAGCTTACATTTTGAGGTTAAAACACAAAACTACTACTGATTACACGGACAAACTAAACAATGTCTCTACATATTGTTATTTAATTATATATACCATAGACAGTAAGATAATGACACAAATTTCCAGGTCATTTATATGATACAGGATAGTGATTATCTTTGTTAGGCGCGCCGTAACAGGGTATTTATTTTTGATAGGCGTTTTGTAACAGTGTCATTTGATTTTTGGAAATTACATGATACGATATGTGGGAAAAAGTGGTGCCATACTTGAAAACTTATTGTATTTTGATAACGTGTCGAATATATAAGTTTTTCAAGTATGGGGCCACCTTTTGTTCCTATTAGAAGTATGGTAACACATTGTATCATAGTACTTTTCACAAACCAAATGCTATACCGGTACGTATAGTCTATAAAAAGAAAATTACGCCTTTGCCAGTTTCCGTTTGCCGTGACATGTCGACAGTGAGCTTGCACCCAAGTTATTACAGGTGTTTATGGAAAGGATTTAAAGGGAATTGGACAGTAAATACTTACTTTATAGCGATCGAATTTAATGATCCAGTGTAAGTATAGATACGAATCGCGTACACACAACACACATAGCTACAATTAAACAACTACATTCTAACAACACTTTTCCTAAAATACCTTCTTCACAATGTTGAGTTTGGGAACCATACACCATTCTACATCTACGTGATCTACTCACATGCGAGCCATGAGTGGGGCTGCCACTAACCGACTTGATGAGCTCGTCCTGCAGTGAGGAGCGAGACCAGGACAGTTCGTTGAGAGGCCCGTCGGCGTCACTGCTCGCGAGCGACGCGGCGCCGGCGCAGGACGCTCTGGACCCTGGCCTGGGGGACAAATGCGTGGTAAAGTGACAGTTTAATCTATTTCAAGGAGAAGAAATTTTCCAGTAGAGCTTTTCAATCTGAAAGAACATTTTTAACATAACATAAACTCACGCCTTCATCCCCGAAGGGGTAGGCAGAGGTGCTAGCACCCACATTTCGCCAGTTTATGTTTAGGTCCCAATGTAATAGGTGGTAAGCCTATTGCCATTAACCGGGCACTTATAAACCTACGATAAATACACACATAACTTCGAAAATCATCGAAAAGTCATTGGTGTGTGGCATGGTAAACCTGGAAGCAGTCGATTACCACTAAGCAACCACGGTTAAACATTTTTTTAGCACATAAAGAACGTTTTTGCGTAGTTTTCTATGAATTAATGAGTAATGCCAGTATGTAACCTAAAAACCAGCGTGTAGAAGAACTAAGCAAGTCCGTTACGTAGCAGGAGATACATCTGTCTTCAGTTGGAGGAACATAAGAATGGACATAATATTCAATCTTCTTATCTTGAGTTTTTGGGTGCGTATTATGGAGCTATCGTAGTCCCTTGGATCTTTTATGTTGAGCCCAACTTAGTCCCTACGTTTATGGGAGAATAGGCTACCCAATTAGAGTGGCTATTCTTCCTAACTGTAAGTGCATATAATGCTCTAGTTTGAAATAGCCCTTCTCGAGAAGATCCATTCGTTGTCTTCCTAGGGCGTGACACTCGTACAGTAGGTATGTATTATAATGTCTGCGTTTTTCATTATTCATTACACCAATCGGGCTCAGAGTGTATTTTGTATTATAATATTGGCCGCTACTGTAAGCGGTCAATACAAGCAAAGATTCACAATATTTTCCGGATTTTGTGCATGCTGATTTACATACATAGAGCGAATCAAACGAATGACGCTCGCTTGGCCGCAGTCGGGTACAAACTATTAGTAACGAGGATATAAATAGCAGTACTCTACTAATTTGTTACACTTAATCAATGTCAATAGAACATCACTATGGTTACGGCCTATCGTTCGGAATTAGTAGCCATCATAAATCTTGACCTCTTGACATTAGAACTAAAGTGAAACTTTCAAATTACTCGCCTACCCGCCATTTTTTACAAACTAGCGCGCATTCTTTCATCTTAATATTTTTTTCGTTTCTATATTTAAGTTAATGATTTAAAATTGGGACTACAGCCCTATGGCGCCGAGTTTTAAGTGAGTAATTGTAAGGCAATTTGCCCGTAATTCCCTCTTGTACCTACAACAGATTACAGTGTTGAAACTCGCTAATTGTTCTGTTGGTCTATTTATAGTTTACACGAAGAATTTTACAATAAAGAGTTCTTATAGAGAGGAAGGTTTTGGTTGCAAAATATTGAAGGATCTGTCCGTACCAGTCACCAAATAAACACGGATGCCGGTTCTAATTTATAATTATTGAAACATTGTAATGGATTCAGGGACCATGTCTTATAAGGGCTCATAGTTTTGGAAGTTGATAAAAGATATGAACGAAGTATTCTTTTTGTTTAGTCGTTTCGACGGCGTAATTATTTGTCAGATTTTGTTTGCCCAGTATGGAGCCATCTTGCATTAATACATATTAGGTACTAATAAGGGGCTACTTTACGCTTAAGTTCATTCAATCGCGTGTTATTTTATACACGAATACGGTTACACACGCGATAGATTGACGGTGTAAAGTGGGCTATTTGCGGAATTATAAAGGTCTTCACAAATCCTTGCTTGGTAAGAGGACGCTGATTTAAAAACAAAAGCTATTTTGAGCGAAAGGGACGTGACCCTGACCTACTAACATAGAAAATGTCAATAAGGGTGCTAAAGTTAGCTGAGTTTAAATTACATACGCTAAACTCGCTCTATTTTAGAGCCTTTTAGATCTCTCTAGGAGAGTCTACAGGAAGTCTACAGAACTATTACTTCTGCTTCTTACAAAACCCATTATCCCTTCATATTTTACATTCTTAATCAATATGTATGAAGACCGGTTGAAAGCAAGGTGCTTGCTCATTTACTCGATTACGTGAAACTGAAAATATTACTTGAGAATAATTAAGCTTATATAAAGCCGCCTTTCCACGGCCTGTGATATCACGAACGCTTATACGTCAGAGCGGACAACATACTATGGCATAATATGACTCGTTCGTATTAGTACTGCAGTCACATGTACTTGTGTCCGCGTCCGCATCAATGAAACCTCGTACCGTGGCAATCCGGTGTAACATGCCTTCGTTAAATCGTTCCCGCCTCATTCATAACATAATCAGGTAGGTATACATGGTAGGTTCAACGATGACAATACAAATCTAAAAATAGTATGTAATTACCTCGAATGTGGCAATGAATGAGCTCCATCGGTGGGTGGGACTGTGTGCGTAACAGTGTGTCGTCGCATCGACGCCCGCCGCGACGGACACTGGGTCGCCAGGTCGTATGCTGGGAAAACATTACAGATATAGAATGTTATGGATAAAGCTTTAAGTTACTTCATATTTTTATAGTGATTAATGTTTCTTTAAAAAAATATATTGGAAATTAGTAAGTAAATCAAGTACTTCAGGTCACTGACAGGGTTAAATACTCATAATATAAATCTGTCCAAACTTCAGTGCGATAACGATTTCTGTAGGGGAATATCAATTCAATTCAAATTATTTATTTCAGACAAAGTATATGCATATAATTCTCTCCTCTTAATTTTCCTAATATCCTTTCATGAAAATTGTACAAGAGTTCTATTTTTGACATTTGCAGGATTGAGATTAGATCGAGACTAAATTTTGGCCAGGTTTTTTTAACTACGAGCATTTGCCCTCGGCTCTCGGTAGAGGGTTAGGTTATCGGGTCTGGTTAGAAATATACCCTAATTGGCCACTGGAAACTTGGCCTACACATTATTGAGTCATTGCCCAGATAAGTACTTGTAGTAAAGTATAACCTTTCACACTTCAGTTCAAAGTTCTAATGTTTAAAATCTCTAACCAGTTTGACTGTATAAAATAACTTTAGCACATAATTAATGAATGATACTGATGAAGTTATACTAATTTATACACATAACGATGTTATGAAGTGTAGTGTACGTTTTAGTTCAAACTTAACAATGTGATTTAGTTACGATACAAATTACGTGAAATAGAGCAATCCTAAAATAAATAAAGTAAGCCAATATTAAATGATTCTTTTCATAACAATAATGACAATAATGACCAATACAATAAAACATTTTGACGAACTATAATATTAATAATATGACAAATAAAAAACACTTAAGTCTAAAAGACGGTAAGTCAAGTTGTGGAGACGTCATAGAGACTTATCGTACTGAAAAAATAATGTAACATGACAGTTGCGAAGCTTATAGTACTGCAAAATAAAAAGCGTGACGTCATGCGACATTTGTAACATGCTGTCATACATTCGAGGGTCTGGTCGCAGAACTGATGGTACTCGTCGTGTGAGATGCGCGTGCGCGGCGGTGCCCGCGGCGGTTCCTCTGCTGTTGTCATCAAATCAATGTCACCAATTTCAAGGTGTGCATGTAGGAAGGATTGAGTGCTTAATGCCAATTTTTAAATTTAGAACAATTTGGAATCATTTAAACTGTACTTTAGGGACTTGTACATTTAAATTTACACTTTATTTCTAAAGCAATAGAACGGAATATTAATTACCGGTTCTTTTCCAAGGTTTCGGTGTCTGTTGCTGAGGTGCCGTATGCCTTGGGAAAGGTTGAGGTGCGCATACTTCTGGACTCGTGCAAGTTTCTGTGTCATCCTCGTCTTCATCATCCTGAGGAGCAAATAGATATACATTAATTTCTTTACGTAAAAGAGCGTACTATCATCCACCAGACATCTTTCACAGACTCTAATACAATATGTAACATGTTCTTTCCCAGGAGGAATCAAAACTAACTCGTGCGCAAAGTTACCTACAAGATCAACGAGGTAGTCAAAATCAATTAATATGGAATTCTCAGTCACGGATCTATTTCAATCCGTAATATCTTGAAGTATTATATACTTTAAACTGTGTAACTAAGAGCCTATAATCCTTTGAAATAAAAATTCCATTACACCATGAAATCAAACGACAACGAAGTGGAAAAAACACGGATCTTTGCTCTCGTGAGCGAATTAGATATGCAACTAAACTTATAATATTGAGAGCTAACTCTCGATATAAAATATTATTAGGTAAATGATTTCAGGGCCTTTGATCGTTCTTCATGAATTATTAAATGCGAAATACGAAATACATTTCAAGGACAGATACTAAAATAATATTCCACATTCATATTCTAGTGTCTGCGAATAATACAACCTTGATTTAGCGCCCCTTTCCAGTTATTCGCCACACAAATAGGTTCAAACTCAGTATTCTGTTTCTATGTTTGTGTTAATCCATGATCTTAGTCTAGCTGAGGGTATCAGCACTTATCTGGGAACTTGGCTGTGAATGATACCCGCCAATGGCAATGTTCCGCTCTCGATACCTTTACCTTTACCCATCAAGATTTCAGGAGTTCTTGAGGCTCTTTCAATTTTCGACAGTTATTATGGAATACTATTTATACTGTGTATAATTTGTTGTTACACATATTGTGAACTCACTTGTACTTTTCCACAGTATTTTTATTTCTTAATAGACCTGACCGGTTTCGCCTTACGGCATCCTCCTTTACCATGTCATTGTAAACCTTTGAGGATGCCGTAAGGCGAAACCGGTCAGGTCTATTAAGAAATAAAAATACTGTGGAAAAGTACAAGTGAGTTCTCAATATGTGTATTATGGAATATTTAACACAAATTTTAAACCATAGCTCCCATAAACTACAATGGGTACAAGCGACACAGTAAATAGGAAAGAAAATGGTAAAAAGCGTAATAACAATTTCCATATTGAATATGAAGTAGCAGTTCTTTATAAAACACACCAGTTCCTAATAATACTCAAAGGAACAATACACGAAAATAGTTAGTAACCAAAGGTTAAAGATACGCACAAATATACAAAAAAGAATCGGTGGATATTTGACTACAGCAGTTAGAATTAATCAGTCAAACCAAGACCAATCATCCATAACCAATTTATTCGATAACAGAAACATTCAAACGCTAAAATCTTCGTGACTCGAGCGTTTAGACACACCTCTAGAATATGTTATGGTCTAAAGACGCTAAGGCCAGCGGTAAACCGATGAGTTTTTGAATACTATCCTTCCGTCTTCATACCTTTTAAAAATACACAAAGGATTAAGGTGCTAACTCAATTCCTTGAATAAAGGAAGCTATAGATATACACTCTCATTCACTGCAGGGAAACTTAATCGGGGTTGAAATAACCAGGAATCTGATCGGACGTTTTCGCGATAGTAAGAAACCAATGAATATTAAAATGTTCTTCGACCTTACAGAAAGCTTTTGTCTGACTTCATGAATCTAACATCGTGTGTAAAGGAATGCGTATTTTAGTAGTATCGGATCCCTTATTGATATAGGTATTGAGAGAGGAGGTCCTCCAATAGTAGGTTAGAGTCATACGACTTTGGAACAGCTCTTCTAAAAATTAAGACTCCTGAAAAAGTAGAAGAAACTGATAGACCTACAATACTAATGGTCAATTAAATAGTAGGGAGAAATTTCAAGGAGGCAGTACAAAATCGCTTTTGCGTATAGGTGATGATGATAAAAAATATGGAAATATATCTAATTCTTTAAGAAATCACTATTATCAAATATAATTATTTATATTAAATCACTATTATTATTATCACTATATGTTCAACGATGGTTCTTTATCATATCTAAATTCTTTCCTTCCGTCCTTCCCCGGGTCTTTTAAGCGGGCGTGAAAAAGCATCTGATGATACCGTCAAGCTGAGCGCTACCATTGTAATACTCTACGTGTTTGTAATGGTGACCCTCTTTCCTGAGACTGCCTTCAGTTTACAATCAGGAAGGGCAACGTCGAATTGACGTGCCCTAAATTGAAAAAAAACTAAAGGATTTTAAAAAAATTACACGTTTTGATTTGCAAGGGATTGAGAAATTTCATATACTCGTAGCATGTATATGAATTTCTAGGTTTTTTTCCAGATTTACTTCATTTCTTTCTAAGGCGCAAAAGAAACAAAAAATAGTGAAGTGTCCAAGTATCTCCAATATCGATATATCTTCTATTGTGAAAGTGTCGGGTGTAATGTCAGAGATCGGGCCGGCCGTGGTTGTTGTTGCAAGTTGCGAGTTCCAAGTTCTTGCATAATGCATAGCATGTACAAAAGGTACGAAATTATGGTGAAATAAGGGAAAGTACAGCACTCAGGTCAATCATGAATATAGTACTCATATTTTCTGTTAAGACTTGCATCAGGTTTATCTAACTTTGAATAATAGGTATGCACAATATGGCAATTTTGATGTTAAAAGACGAGATAATACTATTACAGGTCAATTCAAAGCACAAAGTTATCATCAGAGGAACAAAGCGTGAGAAAGAAATTAACAGAGTACCTATATGAGCCGTGAAACGTTTATTTATAAGTCAGTAGTGTAAAAGTGGTGTAAAAGTATCAACTTTGAGGGGGGGTCATTTCGAAACGGGGCCCCGGGTCTGGTGGGGTGCGATGGATGTGTTCGCTGCTATCTCACCTCTGGCAACTAGAGACCCAAATACGGCGTGCGTTATAGTCGGTTCGGGTCCGACATAACATCTCTCACCGGCACCGGTGGGATTGGCATCCGTGGGGATTTCGAAGTATCAACTTTGAGGGAAATAGATATTGCAGTGACGTCAATGTTTCTATACTAAAAATCACAAATCTCTACCACTGATATTTTTAAATTAAAGTAGTACCTATATGGAATACGGTACCGCGGTAATGAAGGAGCCTGTGGGTCTATTTACGCTAGTAATATCAACGTCTATGACTGAAAGTAGCGATGTAGAGTAGATTAATAAGTTTTAGTTTCATAAGTGGTAAAGTGGGATGTTATAGCACATAAGTAGGTACTTTTCCTAAAATAAGCCTGCCAGCAGCCATTCTTAAAAACTGAAATAATTTTGTTTGGAACCTTTTTTCTCTTTTTCTGTTGTCACTAGAATTTCACAGACACACAATATTCAGTGAGTTTGTGAAGAAAATGATAATCAGAAAAATCTAGGAAAGATGGCCATAAAAATATATTTGGTAATAAAATTCATTATCATGTTATATTCATGTTCTCTTCTTCCATAACATCTTGTATAAATATCATAAAGGGTAGTACTGGCGGAATAAATTGAGACAAGCTGGGTGAGTTACATACATTAGACATTTAATATCTTTACCAATAAACCGTACTGGCTATGAAGGCACTCATGTTGATGGTGGTTACAATTGATGTCTTGTCTATGGTTCATATTAAGGTGAAGTTCAAAATTAAGAATGTATGATTCGAATTTTGAATTAAACTCTCGAAACTCGTAAACATGTTTGATACAAAACTGGTTGAAAATTTGTCAAAAACTTATAGAAACTAGATGTAAATTTTTATACATGTTGTATTGAAACTGTCTCAAAAAAGTTGTAAACACGATACTGAAGTTTGCGACGTATTGCACCTTGTCAAATACATGTTTTAAACCTTGGTGTAAACGAGTGGTAATCAAGATCGACTGTTTAACGTGCTTTCTGAGCAAAAAGCGGTCTCAACTCTCAAAGTATTAAGAACGGTCACCCATCCTAAGACTGACCTGAATGATATTACCTATTAATGTTATTTCTTAGTCACGAGGCGCATATTTATACAAGATTGATTTACCTAAAAGTTACCCGTCATAAAAACCGAATTAATATTTCAATTGATTCCACATGAGTAATTGAGCTAGCTTTGATATTCATTCAGCTTTATGAAATAACATATCATTAGACAGATTATTTGTGTTCACAGTAAAGCCTCGAGCGAGCAAATGAGCTCGTACATCATTCGATGTAACATAATTAATTTGTGCTTCAAGTTAATGAATTGAAATACAACCAAATTCACGCCTGATATGCATCCATGATGAACTGAAATATTTCGTACCGTACCGTACCTACTTTCGTATGAAATAAATAGGTACATAAATAATGAAAAAAATTTATGACAAAAGATATTTTCTTTCAATAAATTCTAATCAGTTTCTCTTGAAATTACAAGCGACTCTAATGCTTCAGATAAACACTTCATCTTTTGAAACTTACGATTAACGTACCTATCTTAAATTTTAATCCAAGAGTCATATAAAAACTGTTTACTTCGCTTTCTTTTACACAAAAAGTGACCTGGCGGCTATGTTCATAAAGATGTTATTGCCGTGATTGTATGAACTGGGTCACAGAAACCTTTTAAGGCCTGTTTGCACAAATGTACATGTTTTAAGGATACAAATTCTTGTACAGTTAGCAAGTGAATGAGCGTGGCACCTTAATTAGTAACTTAGTATTTTCATAGGAATATGTATGAAGCATCGTTCGTGGAAAAGGAAAGTTTCTTAGCTATATGTGGGAATTAGGCACGTTACAAGTAAACTAGAGTTATATATTTTCAGGTTATAAATTTAATAGTGACATGGACTGCTGAGACGAGGTCTCGGGTTCGATACCAGGTTTTACCATGGCACACACCAATGACTTTTAGAGGCTTTTCGAAGTTATGAGTGTATTTATTGTAGGTTTATAAGTGCCTAGTTAATGGCAATAGGCTCGCCACCTGGGACCAACATATAAACTGACGAAATATAGGTGCTGGCACCTCTGCCTACCTCTTCGGGGATATAGGCGTGAGTTTATGTTATGTTAAAGTGATAATAATGTTCTCTCGTAATGTTTATAACCAAAAATATATCTTCTGTAGGTTCAACTAGGCCAAAAAACACATACGCTCTTGTTAGTACTTTAATTGTATTTTTATAGTGAATATCAATAGCAATTATGAATTTATAACCTTAAATTTGCATAAAAAGTAAAATATGTCGATTCCGAGATAAAAACTAATGACTCGAGCCGTTTAACTATATCTAAACGTTAGTTTGAACTGAACGAAGGGGTTAATTACCTTTGCGTGTTAAGATCGAAGCCATTGCATGATATTATTGTACTTCTATATTTTGCTCTCAGTGAGCCTAAAGCTTCAGTAACACCATACACACGCAATATTGAGCCGTAGTGTTGATTGATACACACTATATAGAGCTCACTAGAGAGGTTTTGTGTTGTCCGTGGGAAAACCAAAGGCTTATCCTACATCTTTTGCGCTGACGACACAGAATGTCTCTGTTCTTACAGGGGTTGCGGCACGAGTGTTATTCCTCTGGTGTAACACTCGCCCATAGCCCACGGTAACCACTTACCATCAGGTGGGCCGCGTGCTTGTCGGCGACCTAAGTTGTATAAAAAGAACAAAAACTATATACAATACTGCTCACACATTCAATAATTATTGTCAATATTATTGAGTGTGTGCGCTAAGCCTAAGAATGTATGATCTACTAAACTTTTCTTGTTCCCATCGTAAGGCATAGAACGCCAAGTAAATGACTAGTATGAGGTATTCCTTATAAGGTAGGTAATAAACATCTCTTGTAGGTCGTTCTCGTTTACGTCTGATTTACAACTTAACGTTTCTTGAAACCTCTCGACCAGTTATAAAGTCCTGGTAGTTCCGTGAAGAGATGAATACCGTTATGAGCTGACTGCGAAGAATATTATTTAACATTTCACTTAACATACGAGTTCAGAGTACCCTAAAAAGCTATGTACGAAAATTAAGATTGGTTTAGGGCTTTTTACCTCTTACCACTCCATATTTAAGATTGTTGATTTGACTACCTTGTCGACCTCGAGGCATAAGTTTGCAGTTTTATTGGCGTCCGACCATAATATGGTCGATACCTTACGGTCGCAAGTAAACAAAAGCGATTCGATTCAAATCCTGGGTAAGACAACACGTTAACATGTTATTTTGGTTTTCAATATTAGTACTCGAAACCACAGACCAGTAAATAAATAGAATGGGCTCAAACAGTCAAACCCTTTCATATGGGACCCAAAATAGATAGAATAGGTAGATAATCCACCTATCCTTTGACAAACAAGACAAGAAACACGTAAAAGAATGCAATTTGATCTGTGTTTTCTACGCTTAACATTAGCCATCTATAGTAAGTAATAATTTCTTCAAAATTGGATCAGTCGTTTTGTATATTACCGATACAACCAGACAGGAAGACATAGGTACAGACAAACAGACGAAATCCTTAAAAATTGCCAACCACCGAACTAAGACCTAACTAAATATATAGAAATAGCGCATGACAGTTTTCTGGCGTAGGTACTAAGAGAGTTTATCTGTCAAATAGGGGAAATAGGTTAGCGTGAGCGTGCATTTCCTGCTCACACGCTCGTAATGGGGTTACGTAACATAATTCCGGGGTAAAAAAAAATAGTGGAAAAAAATATATGAGCTTAATAGCAGTGAGTTCAATATAAATAATGTCGCGGTGGACTATTCGTTGTAAGCATTAATAAAGAATTAAATGAGCACAATAATAATTTCCAATTGAGAATATAACATCCCACTTTGAATACAATTTTTTTTTTTTTTTTTTTTAAATAAAGAATATTAGCAACCGAAGCTACTAATATTCCCTTTAACCCCTCCAACTAAGCTCAAATGGCTTGTGTTAGGAGTGGGTTCACGTCGGTAGTGTAATGGCCAGAATTCGAACCCGGGACCTCTCGATCGTAAGGCCGACTCCTTAACCACTAAGCTACCGCCGCTCTTGACATGATCCCACTCCTAAAAAAAACATAGAAGATATTTGAATGGAGAATACCCAGAAACGAGGTAAGGTTCGATAGCTGCTGTTCAGTCAAGTATTCCCATTTTTCCTTTTTTTTCATCACTATCGATGTTGAACGTATTTGAGTTGCCAACCTATTATAAAACATACATCCGAAGTTGCGGACCGCAGTTTATGTTATAATAATACCCTAAATTTAGTGTAGGTATAACACTATTCATGATAACTTACGTAGAACTAACTGGGCTTAAAAGCTTCGCAGACCATTATACACACGTCAAGCAAGAAAAGCCTTTAACCTGAGTACCTATAGTTTACGAGTACATAAGTCTTACGTAGCTATTGTCCACAGGCTTGTTATCAACGACCACAGAACCTTTCGAATGTGTACTTAGGGTTTTGTTCGTGGTAAAAGGCCCTTTGACTACAAATTGTTGTACTTTGTTGATGAAGGGCTAGGATGGCTAGAAGTATACTCTCTCCTGTATATCGTCAAATGGTTAGGTGAACACAACACTATGAGGGCTTATATTTCAAAAGTATTGATTTTATTATAGGCATAAAAATCCAATGACATTTTCCCTAGCTCTGAAGTTGCACCTGGAATCTCATGACAGTTTTCACCGTTGAACCACTGACGCAAATGGTATTGTAATGAATAAAGATTAATAATATGTTCTAAATACCACTAATACATGTGAACCTCACTAATACACCAAAAATAGCGCATCGTTAACCCGTTGTAAATGCACTTTAAATTAGACGATTGATGGATCATAATCATTCATGTGTAATTCGAGTAAAGTCGTATACATACAAACAAAACTTACAAATAAAATAGTTTATTGGTAATAGTATAGTAGGTATGGATAAATTTTCCAAAAAAATACAAATTATTGTACCAAAAATTGAGTCTAATATC
The DNA here is from genome assembly GCA_963691645.1 of Pelosia muscerda. Classification (NCBI taxonomy): domain Eukaryota; kingdom Metazoa; phylum Arthropoda; class Insecta; order Lepidoptera; family Erebidae; genus Pelosia; species Pelosia muscerda. The sequence continues at coordinate 17,709,870 of OY829100.1, forward strand.
GTTTAAAACTTACACGTTAGGAAAATGAAAACGACTTCCATTACTTAGGTCATTAGTCATCAACATTAGACTGTTCTACTATTCATTTTTCAAATTTAGAATTGCTCTCGTACAATCACACACACAAGTTAAATCTATCTGGAAATAAGATCGCGCAGTAATATTTGTTTTTGTAATTGGATAAAGCAAATGAACATTGTCTATTTGTTTTAGATACAGACCAAATTATATAATAATACATTATGACTTTATAACGATATTCAATTTTACGCTCGAGCGTCTCAACGTAATAGAATGTTGTTATTTCCTGTCGCTATTGCGAAATCATCCAGAAACCTTAGCACATTAGTTAGCTGGATTCGAACTTGCGAAACTTAGTAATTATGCTCATTACTTCAAATATAGTAACAAGTATATCTAATAAGTTGCCGTAAGTTAACGTTTGAACATAGTTGCGAATAAATTTTTAATTCGACAAATCACTCCGAAAAATTTAGTGTACCAAAAAATTTACACCGTATTTCTTATTACTTAATATGGCAAGACTTTTTATGACTACGTACATTTTTGTATTCAACGCTACACGATTTCGTTTTGTTAATTTTATATTAAATCTTTATATTCTGGTCTCCTTTCATGTACAATGAAGCGTGAAATTACTGAATTTGAAATATAATTCATTGACATTAGGCTTCTTTCACAGAGATACTTAGCTTTGGAACTCAAGCATCAGAATAAATAAGATAGTGGTCACACAAAATGTACACAATCATCACCTGTAATCAACTTGTTTAAATATCCAGCTGAGGAAATGAAAGAAATAAAATTACAAATGTAATGTACCTATCAAAATCCTCAAGAGATAAGAACTACAGTTTGTAGCCGTAGCATGGCACATGAAACTTAGTCGCACAGGACATGAAATCACAGAAAAGGTTGTAACGTGACCAAAATGACTTATTTTATTGGTTGATAAGACCATAGACTTGAGTCTATAGAGCCGTGCTTCAGAGGTTGAGGTGATTAAAGACGAAACTCTCAACAACTCTGGGACAAAACCTCACGTAACTGACGTAACTCTGCTAAGCAAGTAATCTCATCTGTGGGCTAATTCACGTCTTGAGTCTTAGTACCTACACGATCCAAAATGTTAAAACAGCTATACTACTAGCTGGTGGTGCAAAATTTTCAGGAAAATTTCTCTCTTAGCAAAATTGATGTGTGTGAGTTGGTAGCTCAGAATTAATCTAGATTAAAATTGGCGTGTGGCGGTATGCCAAGAACGTTAGTAGCCCACCCCGTGTGTTGTATAGAATTTCGTTACTAGTTTCAGTTACGGATTTCGATTTTAGGTTACATTATAATGTGGTATGGCAACACAAAAAAGAACAATTTTGATGACTATTTTATGAAAAATAAACAAATCTTTCAACTAAGTACTTAGTTGAAAGATTTGTTTATAGAAGAAAAAGAAGATACAATAAAATTGAATTCTATAACCTCTACTCCTGTTCTATTTTTACAGAATTGTCCAAAAAGGTCTTTCCAATTCTATAAATTCACATTATTTGGTCGTCTCACTGCAGCTTTATAGACCACCAAGTAAACAATACTTGCGTGATTACTCGCTAAGCACATCAAACGTTCTTGGTACGAGAGTGGACAAACGCGATAAACTCTCGTAGGCTATGTTACCTTATATTTTCCCAAAAAAATGGATAAATGTAAAAGTCATCAATTTCCGCAAACTCGATATCATAAGAATGTATAACAATTTTCCGCTTGGCAGTACATCAGTGTACACAACAGGTACACTGACACTACTTTCACTTTTGATTGACATGTTACACCCAACATTCAGGTACAGGCGAGTGGGAAAGTGCAATTACCTCAAGATTGTCAAAGTCGACTTTGATGAGGCGGCGCTGGGGTTGCGCGTGCGGTGTTACGTCACCACCGCGCCGCGAGTCTCCTCCGCCGGGACCACTACCAGCGCCGCTTGTAGCTGAAACAATGAATGCAACTGTTAGTTAATGTTTAACTGCTACGAAGTACTGCTAATCTTATCGCTATCGTAATGCAAAAGTAGTAAGGGTGATAAGTGGTAAGGAAGGAAGGTGTGTATGGTGTGTTTCATTCATGTTATACAGACTTAGGTACTACATTAACGCTCAAACCAAATAAAAAAAATTTTGTTCTGTGCTAAAATAAAACCTTATTTAACGTGATGGCGCACTAGAGAGCGATTTGTGATGCGACAGAGATTAGAATGGCAAAGCTGTATTCATAAATACTTGAGCGAAATTGAAGCCAACCACATATTTAGCAGTACTCGTGAGCAACCGCAACCACAAAATGTCGGGACAAATTCACAGGTAACATAGCCGCTTGAATAAATCAAAGATGGCGAACAGGTATATTATGAGCACAGCTGTGTAGTCATAAATGTGAACATTTATCCATCTGTTTTAATTGCGCTCATGTCGCAAACCGCATTGCGCACCTGTGTGGTCACAGCATTATAACCTCTATGACGTATGATGAGTGTAGTCAAACTGTCATAAATATTCGTATTTTGACTAATTACGTCACAAAGCGCGATTGGTAATAATTTTGAACAGAGAACAAGCCTAAAAATTAGTTGTCAATTGAGTTGCTATCCAATACCTAATAAGTACATAAGCACACAGTGGTACACGGGTTCTTCGGTGCCAGCGTACCTTGCTACGTACGCTAATGTGAACAGCAGACGAGGCTTTACCCGTACTAGAGAATGTGCCGTGCGACTCACACGTCGCTTAAAAAATAGTCAATATACAATTTAAAAATTTAGGAGTAGAAAATCGTAGGTACCCTATAGGGTACGCACTCTTTCAGTAGTAGTACCGCTAGTATGAAGAGAGTAAATAAATGGCGCATATTTAAGCAACGACCATACAATATTATACAGTCGTCGTCGCACACAAGCGATAGCGGCTATAGATTCGTAATTCATTCAGAAATTTAAGGGCGTTTTATTTTCGCTCGCTGTGATATGATGTTGGTTGGATTTTTTTGTAATAAGCAAACAATTTGATCGGATTATAAGCATTTTGCTGTAAATCCCGACGGATCTGAGGGTAATTTCGGCAGCTTAGCGATAATCTACAGAAACCTTCTTCGTTACTCAGAAATACGAGGACTCCTAAATTTATATCGTTGAATGAAAAAAATCGATATACATAAAACTTTAAATAAATAGACACCCTAAGATGGGTCCAACCTATCCTTTTTCTTATAAGACACTAAATGCGAATGGTTACGTAACGGAACTTAACCTAGTTACGACCCTTTATCAGAGCGCTAAAAAGTTCATAACCGCGCGAAATCACGTGAATATGGCGGAATTCCATGTCGTAATTTAAGTACCTACCTATTTATTGCTTCGTATTCTTTACAAACACGCATAGGTAGCTTTTGCAATGTAAAAAACGTATTAGTATTTAATTGTTCTAATTACAACGAGAGTGAGTATTTTGTGATATCACCTATATCGTAGAAAAGCTTTGATAGAGTTATGATTTAAATAAAATTCAGTTGGCTTCGCGTGAAATATTTCACAAAGACGCCAGAGAGATATAAAAAGTCCCAACCAAGATATCCGCATAATATTCGCATCGGTCTTTATGACCCGTTTGCGTTTGAGGGTTGCATTGCGCAAAGAACTGTCACAGCTGCGATTTATTTGTGCGTGTTACACCGTAACCGTGTGAACGCTGTAGGTAACCGCTAAAACAATAAAGACGGCGGCGTCGAAACAAAATTAAATGTTACCATTGTTTTACGAAGTAATGCAGAAATAAACGTCTGTAGTTAAAGTGATTCAGATTGCTTCGTTGAGCTTCTTATATTGAATTGGAGATTGTTAACTTGATGAAATTTTCAAGGAAATTAAAGATGAATAAATTGGGATATTTTTATGTTATGTTCGATAGGTACCTACCTGTAAAGATATTTGGGGATAAGTTTAAATTTTATACATCTAATCCCAAAGCAGTATTATCAGTAAGTAGTTGTTGTGTAAAATGTATGTTTTTTGTATTTCAGGTTCTTAAGTAAGCACTGGCGCCCGCGGTTTTCTCCGCATGGAAATTTTCTCGTGCCTCTGCAACCCACGAAACCTTATCATGGGATATTAAGTATAGCAGTTGTGTTACTCCAGGCTCTAATCAGTCACAGTATCAAATTTTAGCTAGATTCGTTCAGCCGTTAGAGAGTGATTGAGAACCAACATCCACACATAATACATCTTAGCAACACATAAGTATAATATTGGTAGGCTCAGATTCATCATTTAAGAAGCTCTACCCTTCAATAAAAGTTGGGTTAAAAGCTATAGCTTTCCTTACAACATGCTCTACGAAGCTTGCATAAGTCCGTCTGTGGTTAATGAAGTGTGATACTGTGATATAAACATTTTATTTCCTTACGTTACTTGCTCTTAAGTAAACAAACGCACCGCAATCGCCACAGCCTGACACCTCAATCAAGGACGTCACTACAGACATTTTATGTATAGATATATACATGAGTACTAGATCAGACCACATTGATAGACATATTTATTCTAACGTGAACCGTGCGAACACAGCCAATGAAATAACTACACACCTCTACATACATGTAATATATATGTTATACTTCTTTGACCGAGGTGACGGTACGTACTACTTGTATTTTCGATCTCTGCTAGTTCAATTTCAACTTCTTTCAAATGTTAAGTACCTAAATATGGTAAATGTAATATAAATTTATTAATCGCGAGATGCCAATTTCAAATTTTTCAAGAAACTACCAGAGGCTCATTTAGAAAAATTTACTGACATATCAGTAAATTTTTCTCCCACGAGTTCAGGTAAGGATATGTAGTTAGATTTTAGGTGACGAGCTGGTGCGACCAATAGTACCATCCCCGTCAATGATCGATGGGAAAAAGTAATGAATGACAAGAAAAATATTTTAAAGGACTTTTTTGTTAAGTCAGTGTAAATTTGCAAAGAATAATGGAACTTGACTCAAGTACACTCAAACTGAAGTACATACCATAAGAAATAAACGCAGCAAATATTGCATTATTGCACCGACACTTCTAATAGCTTCATCCCATAAAATAAACTACGCAATAAATATTCGAATAACATCGTACACATGTTATACGCCAATGCAACACTAAAGAGGTGTAACCACTTTTAGTTGTATGACTTGTATGAGAGTGTACCAATTTTGATGATTACTTTCACTGTTAGTCTCGATATTGAACTGTTCAATGAACAAATAAAACAAAACGAATGCTACTGTTCAATTAACTTGAGTTACTTTTGCTGACTAAATTATAGTTTGTAGTACTCATTTTAGGGTTAAATGGAGTAGGTACAGTCAGTGACAAAAGATGGTTAGCACTATTATTGTAGACAAGTATTACATTTTTGCATACAGTCAATTAGCCTATCGCAGTCCACTGCTGTTCATAGGCCTATCACAATGTTGGAGCCTCCCAACAACAATAGGTCAAAGTCAACATTGAGCGACATTCGTCTACATACGTCAAGAAATAAGGTTAAGAAAATTCAATTAAACTTAGATGAAAAGGGAGAGTATTTTATTTAATTCGCACATCACGACAGTTTTAGAATTATAACTTCAATTGTCTGTTGAAATGTGTTAAGTTATTTTTACGGTAACCGTACATGCTTTTGAATAAAATTACGCAGCTTAATCTTCTATCGGAAATAAGATAATGGATGGCGCTAATGAAGTTCACAATCAGAAGCTATACTTATGCATAATGTGAGAAAAAACTACACGCAAGAAGATAATATCTAGGCACGTTAAAAATACATTACGGTATGCGCTTAATATTACGAAGCCGTTCTTGTATTATCGCTTAAATAATGACTGTATAATGTAAAACTACCTAGTACTATACCAACGTCAAAATTGTACCCTGTTATGACGTCTGACAATACTAATACAGTGTAACAAACTCTTTCGTTCGACTGATACATTTTTCCTTGCGTGATACCAATCTTACCGGAGCCGGTGAGAGAGGTTATATCGGACTCGAACTGACTAAAACGTACATTTCTTCGGGTCTCAAGGCACTACACGTCGTCTTTTGCATCGAAAGCACACCATGTTTAGATTGTCATTGCAAAGTCAAGAATATTAATACACGTATTAGATACGGTCCAGGTTGACTGCAATATTCACCATTAGTTGTAACAAAAATATTGTAAATGCTGTTTAAAAGTGAACCCGCAATCTTTCCTCTAACCATTGAGTCACGGAGTCATAATTTGAGCATTCCAAATTCAACCTTACATACAACAATCGTGGGGCGATGGTGGGAGCCATCTATGGACAATCATACGAACTAACGGTCAATCATAAAAATATTGACGAAATTAATACGTCATTTTATATGCCTCTGCATATTTCTTCGGGAATACTAGCGTGTCAATAAAAGAGTGTTAAAAAGATCTAAACCAAAGAATCCTATATGCAATCAATCGTCTATAAGCCTATAGTTCCTTCCCAGTCCCGATGCCGATGGCTCAAGAGAATTCCACACTTGTAACATAATACTCGTTCGTCTTATTGTTTATCGATTTGTTCTCGGCTCCTGCTATTTATAAACCAGTAGATAAATTATGTACAAAATAAGTAATGAAGGATCATGTTATTCTTCGTAAAAGATAATGAGATTACTGTCAGTTGATCAAAGATTTGACAAGCTGTTTAGAACATAATGTGTCATGATTCTTGGGAGAAGCGCGATTGAATTTTGAGTTTTGTAACGTACGGTATGCAAAATCTATAATGATCCCAATGCCAGCCCAAAACCTCTCCAGTGAGCTCTGGGTTACGGTATTCTGTAGGGCGGAGAAGGAGGAGCCTCTGACACATCTCTTGCTCTCTGGCAGAACCGTTTACTACCCAGGGAATTAATAATTATAATTAGCATTTTATTCAAACGCTCAGTTTAAGATAGAATCGTAAAATCAAATCCCAATTTAGTAGGTAGGTAGGTGTTATTTTTTGTTTAACACAAAACAAACTTTCTATTTTAAACACACTATAAAGAATTAGTGCTATAACCGCTTGACCTCAAATAAAGCCTTTAACATTAACTTTAGATAACCACATTACAGAATAGATATTAAAAAAGAGTGAAGAAAAAATTTCGCGATCAATCTCTGTCAATTTTAATATCATTAATATTCTTGTTACACGCTTTTCGGCTAACTTTAACCGCGTCGGTTATATCGAGAATACCATAGAAACCGAAAATGTTTAATCATTTTAAGCTTTAAGCTTGCTACAATGCAATGGTGGCACTGGAATTTCTAATCTTTGTGACGCAGGCGTAGCTACCTATAGAGCGGCAGAGATATATAGGTACCATAACGATGATGGGTGCAAGCAAACCAAACAATCGGACCCAGTAACATCCAAAAGGTTTGCCCGCAACCTCATCAGATTGAATAGGGACAACATACGTAAAATCACAGGTATAGTTACGGGTCACTGCTCCCTAAACAAACATCTGTTTACCATAGGTGTAACCGACAGCCCCCGATGCAGAGGATGCATGGAGGCGGAAGAAACGCCACAACACGTCATTATGGAATGTAGTAGTGTGGCGCATCAACGGGCACAACTGCTCCAATCACCGGCAACGCTTCCGGAAGCCTGCAGAAGTTTCTCTAAGCTTCTGGCTTTCTGGGAGGAACTGGGATGGTTGGAGTAAGCGGGGAGAAGCACCACCTCACGAACAATGGCCCAATCAAGAGGCTAAGTGCGGAAAAAACAAACATATAGGTACCATGCAAGGTCTGAGTCTTAATCCTTAGAGCCAATTCAAACAATAAAAATAATATCACTCTATTATATTTTCGAGTGGGGTTGTTATCATCTAGCAGGGTGTGTAATTGGTGGGCTGTATAAAAAGAGATATAATATCTCTAGAGTTGTTTAGATTCGTGAATTAATTAAATTGACTGGATTTTCGAAACAGACAGAGAGAAACAGATAATATTTTGTTCACAGGAAAAAGCCTTTGACCAAAATAAATAGCGGCGGGGTTGAAAAAAAGTTTGAAGTTTTCACAAAGTGAGTAAGTAATCAATGATTCTGTCCATATACGTTTACGTTTTTAGGGATTATATGCACACATATTACGTTAATTAATTACGTTTGAATCTCGATTTTAATAACTCTATAGAGTTCTGAATAGCATATCGTACTTGGAAAATGTAAGAACATGTTTACATTATTCAATCTCAACAATCGCAATTACCATTGTTTATTGGTAAAAATAATTATTTAAAAAAATGTACTACTGGTATACTTCTCAACACCAACTAGTCTTTGAAATTGTAACCTACATTATCATAAACTTTTTAAGATTTAGGTACGTGTTAGGAGATCTTATAGTCATTAACCGGACACTATTTTATGGGCTGTATGGTTGTTTATTGTCGAATGTATAACAGCATTATCCTTTAATTAATTTTTACGGCACCCACGGGAAGAATTGGGATGACCCTTGTTAAGGAAGTTATAAAGTGCAAAATAAAAATGTTCGTTGGAAATCATGTTCTATGCCATAGCATGAATAATGCAAGTCGGCTGGTACATATGATGTGACAAACAGAGTGCCCTCCCTCTCCACAAACAGTGGAAACCCCTAGTACCTATATAATATCCGTAATTAATACGTAATAATAAGATCTATAATTAATACGTAAGACATTGCTTTTGTGTTGCTATTGCTGATTAATTGCTATTTTATTGCTTTATCAATCAGGGCAGTAAAACCTAACTGTTGTATTTCATTTACATCAGTAGACTTCAATTCAACTTGTTTTTAAAATATTCAACTGCAAAAATAATTTAATTTTAGGAATATAATTATGATAATTTATTTCTAGTACCAGGACTCATTTCAGTATGATACTTACATTTCAATTATAATAAAAATCAACCGACTTCGGGAGTGTTCCCCTTACAACCTGTATTTCAATTTTTTACTGAAATGTGCTGATAGTGCTGCTAGATAAAATACATTGAAATTTGTCATTGCGCCCCGCCGATCAGCGTACGATTTTCACCCGTTGGTGTAAAGACTTTTTCATATTAGTACATCTTTCTTCATCGTTGTAAATTCTACATTGCCGTGGGACAGGAGGCGCAGGACGCGGACGCCGCTCCCAAGGCAACGGGCGGCTCCACGGCAACGGCCGGCAGCCAACTGTCAGTAACTAACAGTCAACGCAATATTTTTTAAGTATATCAAATTATTTGTTTTATTTTTTGTGTGTGTACAGTGATTTAGTTTGCGTAAGTTATGATCAGTGTATATTTTTATTTGTTTTAGTTCAAATCACATGTCACTCCATGTTAGCGATGCGGAGGTAAGTCAACCTACTACATCGTTATTAAATCTAGTGCGATGCCCTCACTGTTCCCAAGCCCGTTTTTTTAATGGCGAGAGGGGTTTGAAAATACATGTTGGGAAAGTACACAAACCGCGACATGTGTTTTCAAACCTTTCTTTGCCTGCCACCACTGCTTCAGTATCCAACCCCATTCCTATCGAAATTCCGTTTTGGCAAAAGTTGAGTCAATTAAAAAATTCCGTTCCGATTCTAAAGAGGATTCCTCGTGGTGCAAGACCTATCGTTGCTAAAAGCTTATCTAAATCTATAGGTCTTGTACTTCGAGAAAACAATAAAACGGCTTGGGAGCAACTACTCACCTTCCCATACAAAATTTTACATGTTAGGACAGAAAATCAATCGACTGGAAATTCTTTAACATCACAAATTAAAAATAATTGTAACGTTTCTTCGGATAATTTAGACCCAAAATTTACAATATTTCGGAAAAATAATTTGTACAATTTAGTGGAATCTAAATTAAGGGATGGTGATATTAGTGGTGCATCAAGATTACTTTTTAGTAACGATGTAGTCGCGCCTTGCTCTCCGGAAACCCTTGCTGGTCTGCGGAGTAAGCATCCGGTGCCTGCGGATGGTCTCTCTTTTCCTGAGTCGCCTGATGTCAACCCTGATAGTCTGTGCGTAACGGCCAAGGAAGTGTTGGCAGCCGTTACCTCCTTTCGAAGTGGATCTGCTGGCGGTCTCGATGCATTGACCCCACAGCATTTAAAAGATCTTCTGGGGTCAAGTGCTGGAGAGGCGGGCGAGACACTTCTGAAGGAGCTAACGGCCCTCATGAATATGATGCTCGCCGGCAGTGTGGACGAAGCCATCATCGACATTTTATACGGGGCTAATTTATGTGCCCTGCGCAAGGGTGATGGTGGCATTCGTCCCATTGCCGTGGGTTGCACATATCGGCGTATGGCAGCCAAACTTTGTTGCCAATTTTATAAAAAAGAGGTTCAAAAGGGGGCTGCGAAGCTGCCATACATGCCTTGTCAACCTACCTTGGCTCCGGGAAAGGCGAGGTTATTCTCAAGGTTGACGTGAAGAATGCTTTCAATTCGGTGAACAGGGATACCTTGTTGACCCAAGCTAAATTAGAAACTCCCAAAATTTATAATTTTCTCTGGCAATGTTACAGATACCCCTCTAAATTATTATACAAGGACAACCTTTTGGATTCTGCTGTCGGTTGTCAACAAGGAGACCCTCTTGGACCGGTAATTTTCAGTTTAGCAATTCAACCTATTATTCGGCAGTTAAATTCCAAATTTAATGTATGGTACCTAGACGACGGGACCATAGGTGGAGATGTAGAGACAGTTTTACAAGATTTGACTTTTATTAAAAGTGAATTTAAATTAATTGGTTTAGAACTAAATGACAACAAATGTGAGATTTTCTTAAATGATGTTTCGGACAAAATTCCTATTATTTCTAAATTTAATTCTTTAGCTCCTAATATCAAAATTATCGAAAAAGATTCTCTACGCCTCCTAGGGTCCCCAATCCTAGAAGATGCCTACACCTCTTTCATAGAGGAAAAAATTCAAAATTTTAATAACATTTCAGATCGCTTACTCAAAATTAATATCCATTCGGCTTTCACTATTCTTCGGTACTGCCTTTTTGTTCCAAAATTCACCCATGCTCTCAGATCCACCCCATTTTGGAAACATCAAACAAATTTGGAAAAAATAGACAAAATTATGCAAAATACTCTCATCAAAATTTTAAATGTGTCTTTGGATGACCGAGCTTCACTACAAGCGTCTCTGCCAATTCGCTTAGGTGGGCTCGGTATTCGCAAAATTTCAGACATCAGCTTACCAGCGTTTCTGTCCTCGGTCCACAGTACGGAAGAGTTAACTAGGAAAATTCTTGCACCTACACTAGTTAATTCTGAAGTATTGTGTAAGACCGATGCAGTTAACGCTTGGAAAATTGCATGTCCAAACACCGATCTTCCAGGGAACCTTTTCTCACAGCGTCAGTGGGACGGGCCGCTCTGTAGCTTAGTAAGACAAAATCTAATAAATACATGTTTTAATGCTACTGAGCGTGCCCGTTTACTGGCTGTCGGAGTGTGGGAATCGGGTCTTTGGCTACAAGCACTTCCGTCGTCTAACGTAGGGACTATGTTAGATGACACTACCTTCCGCATCGCAACCTGCCTCCGTTTAGGTGCGCCGTGTGTTTCTCCGCATCAATGCCGCTGTGGAGAAGCCGTTGACCGACTCGGACACCATGGTTTATCGTGCTGCAGGAGCGCTGGGCGAATCCCAAGGCACGCCAGCCTCAATGACATTATCCGCCGTGCCCTTGCCGCCGCCGGTGTGCCAGCTGTGCTTGAACCAAACGGATTGGCGCGCGACGATGGCAAGAGACCGGACGGTATGTCTTTAATGCCATGGAAAATGGGTAGGACTTTGGTGTGGGACGCTACTTGTGTCGACACCATTGCTCCTACCCATTTACCTGGCACGGCTGGCTGTGCCGGTGCCGCCGCTGCTTCTGCAGAGACTCTTAAACGGCGCAAATACTCCAATCTCATCGGAGACTACGAATTTGTGCCGTTTGGAGTCGAAACGTTCGGATCATGGGGTCCGAGCGCCCGCAACCTCTTCAGAGAGATTGCGAAGCGCATGGTCGACGCTTCTCGTGACCAGAGGGCTGGCCTCTTTTTAGGACAGAGAATAAGCATTGCCATACAACGTGGCAATGCTGCCAGTCTTCTGGGAACCTTACCACATGGGCATGCGATGCGGAGGAATTTCACGACGCTTTTTAATTTAAGTCTTTATTGTTTAACTTTCTCATTTTAGTTTTAATTTTATTACAATAATTAATTTATTAATATGTGTATTTTCTATATAGTTATTAATAGATTTGTAAATATTAGTGTAAAAAAAATAAATAGTACTTTTGTTACTGCAAAACGAAAAATACTTGACTACATAGTCGTTACGGTATATTCGTCTCAATCGTCATTTTTTCATTCGTTTATTGTGCTTGCCTAATCAAAAATCGTAATGGTAGGTGATCATTGTGAAGCTATTCAATATTTTTATGGGCATAAATCAATGGGCAGAAAATATAAGTATAGGTACTTAGCGTAATTTTCACACGACTGTGTTTCATTTTTATTTTTATCTACCTTTCCCAACACTGGGCACAATAACATAAAGCAGGCATGGTGAACCAATGGCACGCATGCCAATGACGACACGCAGCACATTTTTTTCGACATGGCACTAAGAAGTAGGTACTTACTTATTAGACTGAGATTTAAATTGTTGGATGACATACTTTGGACGATAGAAAATAAACGAACAGACAGCTTTAGAGCAAGCATATTACGAGTATGTAGAGGTGTACATACTATGGTCATATCGAATGCCAAATAATCGAAATTAATCATTGTACCAAATTTCTTCAAAATCTGTTTAGCAGTTTAGGCGTGAACTAACATAAAAGACATACAAAGTTGCTTTTGCAATTATTATATTATAAGGTAGATATAATATTTGGTATTGTACTATTAATCAAGCCTCATTACTAGGTATTTGTTTTCTTAACAAACTGATAGTACAATCATTTATGCTAACCGTACCAAAACTCTGCTCAATCAAAACACGTCGCATTAATTATAACGAAGCCTTATGTAGGCGGCAACTTGATCGAAGTAATTAAGATTAATTATACTGCAATCGGAAAATAGTTCAAGCTTGTTGCTAACTAATTAGTACATACTATGATTAAATATATTTTTTACTAGGTACTAATGTCGTAAATAAACAGAAGCTAATTTGAATGGTATGTCACTACCGGGGTATGTGAACGCTTGTGGCTAAATAAGGTAGTCCACACACCAAGGTAACATTTGATGCACACTAAGCAAATTGTCAAGAAAAATGCTTCTTAACATGAAATAAAGAAGCATTCTTAATACGTAAATGTAGATAAATTAGCGGCTTCGGCTTATTTGCTGCTTCAGTGTGTGGTCTCCCTTAGTAGTGCATTACCAGTGTTAGTCATAGCGTAGAGGAGTGAAAAAGGATAGGTGGTCCCAACGCTCACGGTATTTAAAATAACGTATTATAATTGTAATTGATGGTTGCTAAAATGTGGGTCTATTCACTCTGCCTACCCTTTTTTCCGTGCGAAAATCACCACGGATACCCCCTCGCCGAAGTCAACGAGGGTTATATCAGACTCGAACCGACCAAAATCGGCCGTCTCGGGCCATTAATTGCCGAGGGTGAGGTAACCTCTGTCTACCCCAGATGTAAATAGGCGTGAGCATATGTAATTGTAACTATTTGTTCATTTTAAGTGAGAGGGTAAGCTTTAATAATGGAATGCACCACACCCTACTCATGCCGAAAAGAGTTCTATCACTTAAGTAAATTATTTTTATTCAAACTCTTCAGTTATCGAGTTACTTTTTATTTAGCAAAGGTATAATTTACTAGTAACTGTAAGAATAATATTAGCTTTAAATATCTAAAAACATTTAAATGAAACAGTTTAAAAGAAAATATACCAAACAGAAAATGAAGTAAGTTAATTCTCGAAGCGAATTCCTTAGAACGACTCCTACGAGAATAGACAAGAACAATTAACTTAGAAGTGAAGTGTTTCAAGTTAATCAAACTAAATTAGCCCACTTCAAGTAAAAGCGGTTTTCCTCGTGGGTGTATCACGTGGGCATTCGAAGTAAAGGGGCAGTGCGAAGACAAAGCGAGTGGAAACTTCTTCAGTCTTATTGACGTTCATAGATGTTTACTTGACTGTTTCAATCCTCTTAAGAAGTCTAGTCGCCGCAACTATGACGTCAATGTTATTTAAGATCAATATTGTAGATAGATAGATAGATAGATAGACAGATAGATTACTCTTTATTGTACACCAAAAAACAAAACAAAAAATAAATACAAGAAAACACCAAGGACAAGCAGTGAGAGTAACAGTTTGTTCTAATGTACAATGGGCGGCCTTATCGCTGGAAGCGATCTCTTCCAGGCAACCCTTTGTAGTTGGAAACTAATAAATAAATGTCGCTTCTCATGACAATAGGGCTGACTTTTTTCATACATATTATTTAGAATAATTTAGTCGAAGTTTCAAAGGGATTATCACAATTTTATACCTCAAAAACCTACTGGACATATAGAATTTACGTGACGTTAAGATATACCTAATTTAACGTCACGTAAATTCCTCACCCTTTTCTGTGATTTCACTTCTTAACCTTCGTTAGCGGTGCTGCAAACGGATTGCATATACTTAGGAATGTTTTTACATAGCATGGCATGGTAACTAACCAAGCGAAACTGGGATATATCGTGTCGGTAATACGTATTTCTTTTATTATTCCAGAACAATCTGCCACATCATTAATCAACAATACGAAAAGGCTAAAGGTAAACAAATAAAGGCCGAATAATTGAAACAAAACTGAAAATCCCGCGTAAATCCTAACGAAAGTGTTTTTGTTCCCAATTTGTTGTTTAAATAATAAAAATGGATGAAAACGAGATGTGTTTTTAAGGGCTCGGCGTTTAGTAATTGAAACTGGGCGGCTGACGCAAATGGACGCGAACTTTGATATTTTGAATTGAGGTAGAGCAAGTCATAAACTTATAGCGACTGGTCAATAGATTTAGTAATCTTATAGCGATTTATAAGAAGTTTTGCTCGCCACCGATGAATGTGAAAAAATCCACAAATTTTCACTTTGTCTCATGCACTGGCGGCATAGTAGATATCCGCCCACCACCTATTCTTCAAATGCCCTTCGCGTCAGAAAGTTTCTTTAGGGTCGGTAGCACGAATGTTCACCTCGTATAAAAAAATTTAAAGCAATGTTTTCCTACAGTGTATTATAAACCTACCTACTAATGGTATTTTATGCTCATTTTCCTCATTTCTTTTCCATGTTCTTATTATACAATTCTTATTTTCTGTTCTCATTATCTACATTTTTTGTGAAAGTATCAGAATAAATATAGCAGTAATAGTTAATTAGATTTTATTGAGAAGCCCTCACGAACAGATCTGTTTTTTTTTCGAAATCAATAGTTATTATGGGTAAGAGGGTTTCTAAATCATATTTCTACTAATAGCTCGCTATAATCACATGAAAATAAACCTTTCAAACCAATTTGTTGTGAGATGTCTTCATAAAAAATTCAACTATGAATATTATAGGTATAGCGTTCTAAAAATGTTCTAAATCGCATGCAGTAGCAGTCGACACAAACCTCATAAAAGGATATTTATGCATGTTCTTTATAAGTCATAGCCGTTGCTAGGAAACGAAGTGCACCTATGACTCACTGCAGATTTCATATGGTAATAAGTAAAAATATGTATGCTTACTTCACTATGAATTCTAGATAAAAAGTTGAAAACATCATTGCCTTGAAACTTTCTTTCATGAAAAAAAATCACGTCGAAAAAAGACAAATAGGTAGCATTCTAAATTTAAACTAAGTAGGTATCTGTGGTACGAGTATTAATGCCTGTACATCGGTATACATGTACAGGCATCTATATACCTACCTATTTTGGCAAATTGACGTAGTACCTATTACTATTTTCTATTTTTAATTTAATGAGATTTAAAGGAAGTTTTAACATAGTCAGCTCACATATTTATTTGTTAATACCACCCACTGCCAGTTGAACATGGAAGTGCAAAAATTAAGACAGTAGCTTTAATTTGATTAGATAACATAGCTGATGCTAAAACAACTGAAAAACATTGAAATTAAAACGTTCTACAAAAGAAGATTTCGGACGAAAAAAATCGCGCTGGAATAAGGAAGAAATAAGATAAATATATCAATCTACTTACGGGATGCTCTATAGGTATGTACGGAACTTGCAGTAATAGGTGTGATAAATGCTTTGGTCTTTAATACACATCAAAATAAGGACGGAATATACTAAATACTTCATTCAACATACGCTATTAGTACGCTAAAAAGTTCGATCATGCATAAAAATTTGAATATTACTCGTCATAGCCGTAGCAACACTGCCCCAGTAAGCCTTATCTTGAGCAACGTCTAATGCTGGCTCTTCGGGACTTCGAACGGGCTCGACCAGCCCTGAGACTGGTCGTGTGCCCAGCAGCAGCGCCGCCGGTGATACCTTCGAGCGCCGCAGTTTGACTGCTTATTGTAACTTGGAACAGAGGACCCGCGCAAATTTGAAAATGGAACCTTTTTACTTTTAATTTCATTCAAGATAACAATATTCTAATAACTGAATTTAAGTATGGTAATTCTATTTTAAAAAAGTTATGTAGTTTATCTCAAAATATTTTATTTTATTGTTTTGTTTTTGTTTCGCTATATTACAGTAGTTGCAGGCAAAAATAATTGCTATTTTTCTAATAAATTTTAATAAAATTATGTTAGATTCTTTATTCCACGACGTTTTTCAGAAATGTAAATAAATATTTATCTAGTTTAAGACGTTCTATGATTGAGAATTCTTAAAATAATTTGACGCATAGAAATACATATAGCATTGACCCGTTGCTAACGTTCCACAACACTTTTAACTAGAGCACACACCATCTGATCGTAACAACAACAACAAAAATCAAAATGTCACATAACACATCAGCACCTTTTATTTTTCTTTCACTAACAACTCAAAAGTATATTTACGGTTTTTTGTTTTCACATATGAAAATGTCTTATTAGAATCATGTAAACAGGGAGCGCGTGTTTTACTTGTGGCGGTCGGCGCCATATTGGATTCGTGAGGGTTGCCCCAGTTTACGCATGCGCCATAGCCCTTACGGGGTTCTTTATTTGAAATGCCACCTCGTTTTAGTTACAGAGATGCGCGTAATTTACACTTTTACCATGACGATGAGTATTAAACAAATTTAATGTAAAACAGTATCGAAGTAAAACGGTGATGAACAGTAAAAAATAGTATTCATTGTACGATTAACTCTAAGTAGCGGGAAGGTGCTTGCTACAATTTGAGTTTATTTTAAACACGCTGATAGTGCATAGTATTGGAATTGGTGACGTCAATACGTCAGAAGTTCGCAGGGTAAATATTTTCTTCAGTAAAAGTAGACAATGCACGCGGACCATAATATACTACTTGAATATTTTTGTAGCGTAGGTGTGGATTCACGTTCATAGTATACTCGAGGGTTTTGAAGTCGCAACTGTTTCAAATGTATTCTTGTCTACATCTTGGAGCCTTACAAAATTCATATTGTGGGTACAAGATACCAACTTTCTTAGAAGCTGCTATTTATTATTAACGGCCAGACTTAAACTTTAAGAACCAAAGTTACAAATGTAGACAGGTAATATAAATTTAATCACTTCTATTCCACTCGGTAAATAATATACTATATTTCATTGTAGACATGAACCTGGATTTCACACATAGCAGTCGAATCTACTACCAACGAACCATCAAGATTTGTCTTTCGAGCAAACATTTTCATAATAAGTGTCATATAATATTGCAAGACAAAGTTATACAACCTCATCGACTTCACATTTTCTGGATTAACTTTTTAATGATCATATTTTAGCCACCATTCGGCCTAAGTATAACGTCAGAATGGCTAATGCAGTGCGGCCTCGTTAGCGCAATAACAAAAGCTAATCACACTTAACGTGCGGATTATCAATGTCGTAATTTTAAACGCATATACAGATAATGAACTTTAAAAAAAATGTTGCAAGAGTAATGATCTCGATATTCTCGATGTTAGGAGCGATAGGAAGAATAGGACAAAAGTCAGCCTTGATCGAGCACGTGAAGGGAACCTTGAAGTACGGTGTATGTTTGCAGGAATGTTATTTGAATTGAAAGTGTTTCAAAGACCGGACATAGATTGAAATAGCGTAATAAGATGTAATATTTTTAAGTTAGTAATTGTTAAAGGAATCGCCTCTAAAATATGAGATGTTCTTTTAGTTATAATGAATATTTCATGTTCCGAATCTGTACCAATACAATGGGTAACTATGTAATATATTTAAGTATCTCAAAACCATTGTGTTATATACTGTACCTACAACAATTATGTGAAAATTATATATTAGGAGTCTAGATCTAGAAGTTCAGGATATATAGTTAAACTAAAGGACGTGACAGAACTTGTAATGTAAAATTAAAATGTTGTCCATGGATTTATAGTAAAGTATATCGTCCAAAAACTTTACACTTATTTTCATAATAAATTTATATACAGAATTTAATAAACTATATACAAAATATTTACATATTTATATTAATTATAAAAAGGTAGAGAGACTGCAACTTTAGGCATCAAAATATTCCTCCCCATCGATCTCTACCGGAACCGTGCCCAGAAGGCTGGCGGCATTACCACGCTGAATGGCGATGCCAATTCGTTGAGCGAGGTAAAGGCCAGCCCTATGGTCACGGGAAGCGTCGACAAGTCGCTTCGCTATTTCTTTAAATAGCGCGCGCGCACTTGGACCCCACGGACCCAGCGTTTCGACACCAAACGGCTCAAATATATAATTACTATTTAAATTATTATATTTGCGCCGTTTGAGAGTCTCTGCCGATGCAGCAGCAGCGCATACGCAGTCCATCGTGCTTGGAAGATGAGAAGGCGCCAAGGTGTCGACGCAAGTGGCGTCCCACACCAAAGGCCTACCCATCTTCCAAGGCATCAACGACATCCCGTCCGGTCTCTTGCCATCGTCGCGCGCCAAGCCAACAGGTTCAAGAACAGCTGGCACGCCGGCGGTGACAAGAGCCCGACGAATGATGTCGTTAATATGCGCGTGTCGGGACATGCGACCTGCGCTCCTGCTGCAGGATAATCCGTGATGTCCAAGGCTATCGACTACTTCCCCACATAGACATCGATGCGGAGAAACACATGGTGCACCCAAACGTAGGCAAGTTGCAATGCGGAAGGTCGTGTCGTCCAACATTGTACCAATGCTGGGCGAAGGAAGTGCCTGCAGCCAGACACCTGATTCCCATTCCCCCACAGCCAATAGGCGAGCACGCTCAGTATCATTTGCACTTGTACTGAATAAAAAATTTTTAATACCAACACAGAGCGGCTCATCCCATTGCCTCTGGGAAGATGGGTTGGCGGGCATAACGGCATTCGGACAAGTCATTTTCCATGCATTTAAAGCTTCGGCCTTGCCAGGCACGTCCAAATTAATCAGTGAAGGAGAGAGAATTTTCCTGACTAATTCTTCAGTGCCGTAGACCGAAGATAAAAACGCCGGTATACTTACGTCTGCAATAATAAATTGTTGTATTTATAAAAGTTTAGAAATAGAACAGCTAATTCTAAATTCAAAATAAATCGAATCACGAGCTCGATGGGTTCATTGTTTTTTTCAGACGCTTAGATATTACCGCTAGGTATAGATAGTGATAAAAAGCTTAAACGAGATCTCGTTATGTCCATCTATTCATTGTAAATAGTTTGATGGAACCCCGAAAAACTTTAAATTACTTTCAGATAACAGAAAAGGCAATGGCAGACAAAAAAACTACGAAAATTTGGTGATCCGGATTGGTTTTCTTTGTGCGAATGTAAGAATGTTTCGATAAGTATATACTTAACTACATTTTTAACTGTGGAATTAAAACAACACAGAAGTCCGAGAAACCCTTTTTTGTTTCTCCCCCCTTCCCCATCCCCCTTCTCTATATGGTCGGCAGCACGAATGTGACGCCTCTAGTGGTGCAAACTTCCATAGACCACGGTAACCACTTTCCATAGGTGGGCCACGTGATTGTCTGCCTTCTGCCTCAGACTTTGTAGCCCCTTTATTAAGTTTGAATGATTTGTTGACATTTTTGAGAGTTTTGAGAGCAACTACTGACTCTACAAGTACTAATCCATGGTGATCCATCTATCTAAAAAGCATAAAATTCTCAGAAGCACTACACGTATCGACAGTTCGACTCCAATTACTTAGGAACAGTAAATATCGCCTAAAACATGTGGATGTAACACCTACATACGCCTTCGCAAATATCAGATGAAATTTAAAAAAAACCATTCAGGACCATTATTAGGTTATTGAGTAATAACGGAATTCTGTAAAAAACCGTTACCCGTCAAAAACAAACTCACGATAATTTGTACTACCTACCTACTTGTTAACACCCACTCAGAACGTCACTTCACTTCGTCTTCGTAGGTACTGTTATTTTCCTTTTTACTTTTTTCTTGTCAATTAAATTGAATTCAAAATCGAATACCGTGTGAGTTATTTTTTTATTCTTGTATAAAACAAAGCATTATATTTATTTAGAATAAGCTTTGCCCACGCGTTCTCTTAAACCTTAATTAAGGTAATATGTAATTAAACAATCTTTTAAAATTAAGTGTATAGCTATACTATTTTCATTGATGTATAAGGGGGGGGATGGGCCCTACCTACAAAACGCTGTGTCCTACCTATGTTCCATTTTTATGAATGGACGTTTTACTACGTTAGTGCTGTGCCTTCTACTATCGCAGAAGTGGTCGATTTACGTATACTAATACGATTGGGTTTACTTATCTTTTAACGTGTATTAACCTAACAAGACCGGTAACATGCTAAACTCATGAGATAATATTATAATTCTTATTTTTATTATAATTTATAGATTTCTTACTATTCCAAATGGCTTTTATTTTTTAATGAATCATACACGTAAACACAACAAAACACAACCGGAACCGAGATAAATGCAATATTCTCTTGCACTTCATGCATTTGCACTACTTACTAAGAAGTCATGCCGTCACTCACACAAAAACCGTTTTCTAGTTGCTCGTTTCAATTTTCGAAATCAAATATCTTCAAAACTACATATTTGTGTTAAGAAAATTCACTTTAGCAATTCTTTATAATCATTATGGATATTAAATTTCAAATAAGCAGTCATCGGCCCATCGTTCGTCGATAAATCTTTTTCTTGAAGTACGTCACTAGTATGCTAGTTGTAGTAAAAGACTAGAAAAAATTATGAATGACGGGGCGCAAAGCATTCATAGATTTTGGTGACCTTGGCACGCTGTCCTTCCTTATAATAGTGCGTTAGGGCCGCCCTGTGACTATTTTAAAGATAATATCTATTTGAATGATAACAAACGTCAAACTCGAGGTTGCATCATTCCGTAACGCGCATTCGCATGTGCAACCCTGACATTACAACTTCTAAAGCATTCATAAGCTATGGACAAAGACTTGTATGTAGGTACTTAAACTACTAAACTGGCTTGAAAAAAAGTTAATTAATTCACTATTGAGTTTGTTTAACTGTACGGTAAGAAACACTCTTACAGACGTATTTATTAAAATTTACCGCAAAGTGTTAATCGAATAATATAAACGTGTTTGAATATGACTTGGAACTTATTGAAAATTTGATTTATATTAAGAATTTGTTATACTTATAATATTGTTACTTATACTTTATATAAAACACTTGTTATTCAATTATTTATACTGTTGATTGATGTCACTGGGTGGAAAACAAGGACTTAAAATTCCTGATAGTTCGATTAAACCAAATTGATCGAACTACAAGGAATTACAAATCTTCGTAGTTCGATTGATCGAACCATAAGGAAATAAAATATCTCGTAGTTCGATTAATCGAACTGTGCGATCGAACCTGGCGGCCGGAAGGGAACTTATTCTTATACATAATTGATAACACACTTGTACTTACTACAGTGGAGAAGTACAAGTGTGTTATCAACTTGTTATTAACATAAGTTCTTCATATAAATCAAATTTTGCCACTAATATATTATATCATTACTACACCCACATACCCTCTTCCCGTCCCACCACATCCCTGAATGATTTATCTAGTACTTTATCTAGGTAGATAGAAGTCTATGGCTACGGAAACTTTTTAGGCCAATGATAATTACATAAAAGTGTTTTAGAATATATTATTAGTTACTTGCTTCAGGTCATATCCTTTCGAATATGTAGTGTGCTAATAATATCCGTCATGTATCATTAGGCATATCTATTTATGAGTGGTGCACGTACTTATTCATTTCATTGACTGGTGAGATGTACAGAATCCGCTTATTATGACAGTGAAGGGAAGTGACAAACACTTTATATTAACGGTATGTTATTAATAGTGTTTTATAAAAACATAAGTGAATAACTTGCTACTTTTATTCGATATTTATTTCAAAAGATGGGATGGATTTGAAAAGATGGGGAATGAGCTTAGTTACCTATCTATTTAATACAAATTAATATGATTTGATATAGAAATATCTTTTACGAAAAAAAAACAGTCATTATAACCAGAGTCATAATAAACGGATTTTAATGTAGTAATTACTAAAATCACTAGTTGTATAGATAAAATCTTAATTTCAGATTGGTATTGCATGCACGCCTACTTTAGTGTCGCAGTTCAAGTGCGTCGTTAGCTGCATTTCAAAATATATTTAAATGGTGGAAGCATTTCTGAATTATGTAACACAACTAAAATATGTTTGTGTAATATTTATACTAAAAAAAACGCAATCAAATTTCATAAAATTCGAACAGAATTCCGAATCGCAAAAAAATATCAAGACAATTGTGTTATTCACGAGACCTCAATGTGAAACCTTAGATTAAGTAATTCGTACAAAATATAGATAATAACCGGAAATTTTATATAGTAATTTAAATTTATTATGGCTGTGAAAATTATACGTTAAAAAAATATAATTGTCGTATTTATATTCTTGGTAACTCCAACAAAGCTTAATGCTTATGATTGTAATGAGCTGATTCAAAATACAAATGAGCAGCCTCTTTATTGGCGAGGTCAGCACTATTATGTTTATATTACATTAGTACTTCTTAAATAATTATTACAAAATGTTTACATTTAGTAAATAGGTCAACAAATTACTAAGATACTCATTACAGTTATTTTGTGATCAAGTTATTTATTATTACTTTGATAATTAATTATTATGTAATGAACGTAACAAACATTTTGTAAGCCACTTATTAAAATTCAATCGAAGTAAAAAATGCACTATTAATACGTCTAATAATGTTAACAATGGAGTTGCCTGTCTGTTGCGCCAGCGTTGCAACTAGCCCTTTCACAATAAGTCTGACTTAACAGCCGCACTGTAGCACTCAGTGCTTCCGTGAGAATGGTGGATAGCCTTGTAGTCCAGTCGAATTCAGTTGGCATTTTGCTGACCACTTCGTGTGTGTGTGTGTGACTGCTAATTTACCAATGCAGAAGCGCATTCTGCATGATAATATATGGCAAATGTTTTGTAAAAATAAATAGAGTAATTTTAAGGCTGACAAAGTAATGATGTTTATTACTTTTTTATTATTTAATTAGCATTAAAAATTAAATAAAGAAGCTTTGGAATATTTCTTATTTTTGAATACTTTAATGATCTAATAGATCGTTTTATTAATTGAGACTCATTCATAATCCTCAGAAAAATATATATATTTATTTTCTTAAAAGGTCAATAAACTATTCCTCTGATCTTGCGTAGGTAATAATGATGTTACCTACTTCAATATTAGTTTAAAAAATATAGGTCATATTCCCTTGGATATCCTAAAAAATGACCTTAATTAACCACGCAACGGTTAATTAAGGTCATTTTTAAATAAGGATGAAAAACAGCTAAAAAAATAATGTGTAAATAAATCAGTTATGAATAGTTTAGGACAGGAATCGGAAATAACTTCCGATGTTTTTAATTAAAACATTATCCTCCGTTTTGATTACACGTTTTATTATTATACAAATTAACATACCGTTGTTAAGTTTGTATTTAATTTTGTAGGAAGTAGTAGGTATTTCATTATACATACCTATTTTGTGATCTATTTTTTTTCAAATTTTACATACATAACATAAACTCATGCCTATATCCCCGGGTAGGCCGAGGTGCTAGCACCCTCATTTCGCCAGTTTATGTTTAGGTCCCAATGTAATAGGTGGCGAGCCTATTTCCATTGACCGGGCACTTGCGATAAATACACACATAAATTCGAAAAGTATCGAAATGTCATTAGTGTGTGCCATGGTAAAACCTGGGATCGAACCCGAGACCTCGTCTCAGCAGTTCATTACCCATACCACTAGGCTACTGCGGTTTTTACGAATTTTACAAATAAAAAAGAATTGTCGTATTTTCAAAAGGACTTGTCTATGGTGTGATTTACCGTCACGTGTAGCGTTGTCGAATATGCTGTCTAGTCTATTTCCTGTGTTCGTCGTTTTATCGCAACCTTTGGCACATACCTACTAGTTCGTTATTACTCAATAATTGAATAAAATACTTACTTAATAATTCATACACATTTATATTCAACATGCAAGTACAGATGTGAGCTGTATTCGAAAATTGGACTTTGACCGCAATATCGTCTGACATTTTAAAATAACTCAAGTATGAAACTATATGATTATCAAAGTATTTTCAAACCTTATCATATTTCTTGTTTTCAAGGACGTTTAAATAAACAAATACGATTACGATGATCTGGGTTTAGTGGTTAGAGTTAATAGTTACCTAGTGCCGGCACTAAACCGTTATCTTGTGTTAATTATAATTTCAAATATGTCTTCGCTTGTTATGAAGTGGGGCAGAAAAGGTTACATTATTTGTAGGTTCCATATAACACATAGTAACATTATAATAAGCGTGACAGTCCACTGCTGGACATAGGCCTCTACCATGACACGCCATTAAGCCAGGTCTTACCTGTCCTCCTCCACTTCCCATCAGCTACTACAATAATCTCCACCACGTATTATTTGAGAATTTTACTGGAACCGGAATTGCATAAAATTGAATGCTCTCAGTGAAACCTCGCCTTTATTAAATTAGCTGTAAACAATCCACTACATTACAGAACTCACAATTATGTGGTTAATAATCCGGTTATTATACTATTATAGTTATACAAACACGCGATGTGCGGTGATAACAATGCCTATTATTAATTGCCAGTACTATTAATACCAGTACGTGGAATTTTTGGAAAATTTTGTTATGTAACACTTTTTTTATTTGCTTACTTTGACTGCTTTGAGTGACGTCTGTCTGCGACGTGCGTCGTGTGAAATTTTGTAATTAAATCGAAACTTCCCGTTGAACTACTAACAGACTTGTCTCTAAATCTAAATTAACTTTCAATTGGGTGACAATGCAATATCCGAGACTAAAGTCGATCAATATAATATTGAGTACTTTCTTAAAAGTTATAAAAACAGCAAATATACTTTGGGCGCGTGATATACAGTTAGCACCCCTGCACACACTAGCCCTGGCGTTGCGACTGCTGTTTCATCCCAACCCCTAGAGAAAAGTTTCGTTTACCAATTAGCCGGCTAGCAGGAGAGATGGGATTGCCCCCTTGACATCTTGACTTGAACCATAGACCATAACATCAACGGGGAGCGCACACAGAATTTTGCTGTACGCATTTAATAAAGTTTCCTCAACCTTAATGTTTAAAAATACAACAATCATTTATCATCAAACATACACTCGACACGTCAGCTACAAAGAAAAACCCAACGTGTAAAGTTCGCAATACTTGCGTGTGCGCATTTCTGCAGAATCAGTCGTCAATAATCTTGCGTCGGATGGAATTTCGTACATTCCAATCGCGATAAAGTCAATTATCACAATAACGCAGCAGTGAGCATGACGCATCGTTCGTGAAAGATCCACGATCGACATAACGGTGATCAGATGCGCCGGCGCGGCGCTGACAAAATGTACTAAACGGTTAATGTAATTCTTTGTACAGATTGACGATGCTGGATATGATAACAAGATTTTTAAGATTACCTTTGTTGATATTTGTAACTGTAAAATACCTAAGCAACAAAGGGGTAAAAATTTGTCTAATGTCTGTAGATAGGAGATTAAAAACTTTGTCATTAAAGTTATTATCTCCTTTATTTATTTTTAATACACATTAATTAAGGTTTTAAATACATTAGGTACTTAAAAAATTCTAAATAAATAAAAAAATTGTAGCCCATCGGCATCGGGTAGGTACAGGGACCAAGCTACCGGTTAGGGCTCCAGAGAGAGGAACCTCCTCACAATATTCATTAAAGTTATTATTATTATGAAGAAGTCCAGGTATCAGTTTGAGGATCGAGCATATTTCATAGAATTAATAAAAGTGCCCAAGTAACGGTCTAACAGTATATTCTAAATTTGTGTATGTACTCAAAAATTGTAATGAGACATATACCTACGCTAATACGCAAACGTGTAAAAAATATGCTAAGAGACCAAGGTTGTAGGTTGCATAAGTATTACTATACCTGCTTAATCATTTTTATAATTTTTTTGTATCTGTTTGTCTCGTATTTATTTATTAAGAAACAAAAAATAATTTCTCAATTACCAACGCAAAAAAGACTGGCTAAAACCTGCCCAACACAAACGTAATCGTTTTTGCGTAATCGCGTAAAAGGTGTTAAAAATCTATGTATCCAAGTCAATAAAAAATAATAAGTCCCTATTATTCGAGCTATCAGAAATCTAATAATCTTCGAGTGCACTTTCAGATTAAAAAAGCAATCTGATATTAATTTCATTTTGCGTCATAAACTTTATCTATTATTTAACCA
Source organism: Pelosia muscerda (assembly GCA_963691645.1). Lineage (NCBI taxonomy): Eukaryota > Metazoa > Arthropoda > Insecta > Lepidoptera > Erebidae > Pelosia > Pelosia muscerda. The sequence continues at coordinate 17,737,016 of OY829100.1, forward strand.
CAAGCCTATTAAGATAAGAGACTATTGAAATAGAAACTGGCAGCTTTCATGGAATGTTCATTGATTTGATTTAAGTAATCGATTTTATTGAGAGCATTATTAAATTTTTATTTTGTGAAGATTTGAAACGTTGACTATGGACGATTTCGACAGGGTTAACAGCACAAGTGTGACTCTCCTGCTGGCCTAACACGGGCGCGGGACAAATATCTCTCTCCACCGCTTATGTCAAATTGACGGGGACAAACGCGTTTGTCCCTAATTGCTAGCATGGCGTCGAGGGAGATAACTTATGTCCCTCGCTGTGACGTAGACAAGGGACTTTTTCTCCACTTGCTTAGCACGGCGGCCGTAAAGTGGACAAGATATGTCTCTTTTTGACAGATTATAGAGAGATATTAGTCTCCGAACTATTGAGGTGGGGACAAAAATCGTAACCGAAAAATAAATACATCGAATTTGATTAATTAATTAATGAATTAAAATTTTAATAATATATATGGGGAAGGGGAGATTTAAATATTTTTCTCAAATAATTTTGACCTTCAATATTTAAAATCCAGTAATAAAGTATTAATATTTGTATGTATGTATATGTATGTATGTATATGTATGTATATATATATATATATATATATATATATATATATACATACATACATATATATGTATAAATATGTATATGTATGTATATATGTATATATGTATTTATATATGGACTCTACAACAGGTCATAGTGGGACCCTCCCCCCCCCCCCTACAGCGGTCAGCAGTACGAGTGTGACACCCTAGGCATTACAAACATCGATAGGCCATAGTAACCATTTTCCAACAGGTGGGCCGTGTGCTCGTCTGCCACCTAAGTTGTATAAAAAATCCAAACATATAATCCTATATTATTACGACACATTACGTAACACAATACATCCCATTACAAAGTAATAATACCTACTTACTTACTTAGCTATATCTACATTATATGAAATTAAAATAACACCGACAATTTAAAAAGTCAATGTTGCACTTATAAAATATGCACGTTGCTAGGTTTTATCAATTTGGTCGAATAATACTTTTTCGTATATTGGTAGCATTGAGTGGACAAACGTTCTCCCCGGTGACAAACTAGTCTCTCCTCGACGCCATGCTAGCTAAAGGGAGAGAGAAGGAGGGAAAGACAAATTTTTCTCCACTCCCCGGGGACTTTTGTCTTCGCGCCATGCTAGGCCTACTGGTGTTGCAAACGTCCATAGCCCACGGTAACTAGTCTCCTATCAGGTAGGACGTGTGATTGTTGACCACATAAGTTGTATAAAAAAGGTCCTTCTATCTTCATTTTGTTCTTCCCTTTCCTGGAACAAACTGGGTAAAACGATTTACGACCACGGAAGCCAGAATCTGATCTGATTAAGAATAATTTCATCTCGTACTTTTGTTGGTAAAATCTGCCTTGAGTTTTTTTTATCGGTAGCCGGAAACCGCGCCCAAACATGGCAGCGCATCGTTTCATTATCATGCTAGTCACAGGTTGTGTCTCTATGAATGTCCAAAATGTATTTATTAGTAGACATAAAAAGTTAATCAATCTAACGATTACAGATCGAAAATCTAGTACACATCTTCCGTCATGAGAATACACATAAATATCACAAACCAGTATTATGAATGCCACCTTTTAAAAACCTAACGTGTGAATGCAGCAACAAATGGAAAAGGATTCACTTATGTAAACGAAAATTCAGACATCTCCGCCATAATCGAGAAATGTATACAAGATCTTTTTAAAATATATATTTATGAACACTATAAATTCCATTTTTAAAATATTCTGTAGGCCGTGGCATCCGGAAACTCATAACTAACAATGACATTTTGCGTTCACTTGAGCGCCTAAATTCTCTTATTCGTATAACTGTCAAAAGATTGCTGTTAATAATATAATTTTATTTATTTGACTTCACATACACAATTATACTTAAAGTTCATTCAGCCACAACCGTTGGACTCAATTATTTCAATTTTTATACCGTATTTTTTTTCTAAAATAAATGGAATTTAGTTATCTATCAAAATTCTGTCAAAAATTCAGACAGACGTTTAAGTGATTAGCCAAGTCAAACAGACAGAAAAATGACAAGATAGAATAAAATTAAAAATCTGTTTTTTGAATAGGTACTACTACAAACGATAAATGATTGTGCAGTGTTCGATAGATTCGTGGATTAGACAGATGTTGAACTCGAGATTCGAGATCATTTTGAATTTCCTAGTTATTCGAAATTCAAAATCCCGGAAATGACGTTATTGTACCACCCATAAATTATTATGAGGTCAACAATATAATATAAACTTGTTCAACATTTTGCAAGATCGTCAACTTGTCGACCGAGTTGCGCCGCGTTGGCAGAATTCCAAGCAGTTGTTTCCTTGACCTGTCTGAAGCTTTCTGCTAAAGACCTCAGCACGACCCTGGTCATATAATACGGTATGTATTATACTCGTTGCATAGTTGTGACGTTTCTTTAACAGCATTGTGCATGATAGGTTAACATTAATCTTAATTGTGACGGGTTCAAGTCCAAACCCTTATAAATAGCGTATATTGTGCATGAAGACCATGTTATGTTTTTTTAAATCGTTATATCATTACGATATACGTAATATATTACATTCTCGATGATATATGGTTAGCGAAACCCAGGTATTAACGTTAACTAACCATTTAGCTATGAAATAGAGGTTACTTGGTGAGAATCCATTACCAGAAAATATATTGGGGGAGGGCAGGGGGACCCACTACTCACCCGTGGTATAAGAATCCCAACGATAGCATGAGTAAAATATTACAAATTGTCATAGAAAGGAATGTCAAATCGCACCCCTAAAAGCATGTAAAAAGATTTCTTAGTCGTGGAGATACGAATTCGGATAAAAGAAAATTAATTACAAAAGTTAATTGTCTAACAAAAATGGCCGAATCACACAATAAGAGGACTACGTGCCCGTTACGGGGAGATGAAGACCTCAAAAGTCCGACTAGCCTAACTTCAGAACTTTGATATCGCCAACTTGGTTTTGGAGGTACCATGGGAGTCGCTTCATGGCAAATATCAAAGTTCAGTCGCATCTTAGACTAGAAAGCCGACCCTAACTTAGTTTAGGAATAGGCTCAGAGAATCTGCTGCAGAAGCCATTTTAAGAAAAGAAGAAGAAGAATGATGATGTAAATGACCATGTCAATCTAAAATCATACATTGTGTCACATTTTGAAGTATTTATCTAATGGAAAATACCTACCTCCTCCTTATTGCACACCAAACATAGGATACATAAAATAACCAGTAAAATGTAGTTGGACAATGAGCGGTTTTATAGCAGTCTATGATTTCTTCCAGACAACTACGTATTTGATACGGTATTTAATATTACATAATATGAACATAGGCAATAGTATTATATTATCTGTGTTAAGACTGTGACCTATTCGTAAAATTGGCTCAGTCCGACGAGGTTACTGCGGCACTTTTTAAGATGAGAAATTGGTAAGTGTAACCTAATTGTGTCTTCATAACATGATTATCTGGAAAACTTCGAGTTGATCATACGACCGATAACACACTTTCTAAACCATTTATGACCTATTTGATAAGATTCTCATTTATTTGACGTTCAGATTTTAGGAAGCGACAACGAATGCGGATTAATTCATGAAAGTTTGTAAAATAAAACATATTTATAAAATAAAGCTCTTCATTAAAGAGTGACCTACGATGAACTCTCAAAACAGGTCATTATTGACCTTATTTGAACGTCCTTCATACTATCAACTGCTTTAATAACTTTGTAATTCCCTATAAATATACGAAGTTATATGCAGTTGTTGGTATGAGATAATTATAAAAAAATCTCGTGTCGCAATGTTCGTTCCCGTACTCCTCCGAAACGGCTTGACCGATTCTCATGAAATTTTGTGAGCATATTGAGTACAATATGCTCACAAAATTTCGGCCAACATTTATTTTTCATACCCCTAAGTGATAAGGGTTGTTACACTTAAAATTTATAAAGCAAAACAACGTTTGCCGGATCAGCTAGTTTTTAATAAAAGAGCTCATGGTAGCCCATTAGTTCTCTTGGGTGAATAGCTATATTTTCACATCATAGGTTCATAGTAGGCCTGGATCGTTTATGCAATCACACATAACAAATTACTTTCCTATTCAATCAAAGGGGAAAGTAAATACAAGTGCTAGTGTTAGAAAACGCTTGCATAAGTTCTTAGATTAATTACCTACTACTAAGTACCTTTGTGACATGTAGCGACTTGTACTTTGATTGTTTATTCAATAGATATCTTGTATTGTTACGATGCAAATCGTTGTATTACAATTATATTCCTGGAATATGTAATAGATTATTTTGGTATTAATTCATAGTCTGTTATTATTATCTATGATTTTAAAATTGACCTATGTTTATCTATGATTCTTCTCAACTTGAGTTCTCAACACTGTTCGGGCTGTGGCAAATCATAACTTTAACCTAAAAGTCGTAGTTACCAGGTCACCGAGACGATTGTCAACGACAGATTTCCCTCAATTAGCTGGAGTACCTACCGGCTAACAAGTGAGGATGTTTGACCTCCAAGATCTGATAGGACCCCGTATACATACTTCAATACCTATATTTTTATTATGCACAACTCTACTAACATTAACTCTACTATACTTGCCACCAAAAAATGTAAATAAGAAACTGGCTCACATAGCATGAAAAACCGTTTGATACCTACCTACTTACATATATTTTTGCCATATAAGGTTTTCACAATAGTTCTTTGGAAAATAAAAGCGTATAACACAGTTTCTTATCTTAATATTTATTTGCTTTTCTGTTCAAGTCTGAAGACATCCAGTTACAGCTGATTAATATCTATATTCAAAAGAAAAGTACACTATTCCTGTTTATACAAGTGGTTTCCAAAATAATGACGCAATACCGTCATCAGGGTTAACAGATAAAGACATTTTATGCATTTTTTATTGACAATGTGTAACAAAGTTGACCTCAAAACGAAATTAATAATGCAACAACAGAAATAGCGACTACAGTCGTGAGTCCGCCGATCAACGATTATTGAACAGTTAACTATGTTACTTTCAAAATACTATGAATAAATTGCAACTCAAGATTTAAGTGATCAATCTTCATAATTGTGGGACGATCGATCTATACTGTTTTCGTTCAGAATACGATCCAACACAAACTATGAAGAATTAAAGCACAAAAACTAACAATCCGATAATAAGTTCTGATAAAGATTTTTTGTAATCACAGGAATTCAAATGGTTTCCACTGGTCTTTTTATACGATACTATACGACGCTTTTCCCCCCGCCCCTCCCTACGCGGTTGGGGAGGTTACATCAGACTCAAAACAATTAAAACGCATGCCGTCTTTGGGTCTTTAGTTACCGGAGGTGACGTAGTCAACATATCACTCGCACCCCGGCAGACCCGGAATCCAAAGGTTTCTTGGCAGAGATCGATCCTCGCTACAGATCGATAAGACAACAATAAATAAATAACTAAACTCCTAAAACAATTTAATAACACGATAATCTGCAACCACTGCGAAAAGAACGTCCTTCGCACAGCCATCTATTGCAAAGCTCGCGTGACTTATCGCTGTCGTGTCTCACGCTTGTAGGTATCCGTCACATCTTCCTTTGCACAACTTACACCATTGACATGCACATAAATAATGGATAACCAACGAAAAATTCACTAATTTATTAATCTTTTTGAAAGAAACAACGACTTATTCGATGGACGACATCTTTTTAAACTTTAGTCATGCGTCATTATCATAACTTTTAGAACACTTGAAAATTTGAAAAAAGAATTTTTACTATCGTCACAATTCCAGTTCACACGCCTTCCGAGCTCCTACTCTTTCTTATAAATATGGCAGAAACTGCCTTATGACCCCGTAGCTACGAAAGCAAAGGCTGCGAGAATCAGAGGGTGTAATTGCAAGGATAATATTTTATTTAAATTTTTGTGGACTCGTTCGGAATCTAAGTGTGACTACACTTTCTGGAAACAATATAATCGTGGACCTCTATGAAAGTAGGTGAGGTGTACTTGGGTGAACCCCGAAGATCTCAGTATAGTAGTCCATACAGTTTCATGTAATGAAAATATTACACTGCTTTTCCAAATTATTTATTCAAACCAGACATAGTGACCTACTGCACCACCACAATAATAAAAATAGCATATGTGGTACAATGTAAATTGAGACGTTTGACCTCGTTCGTAGTTTGAAGTTGGAATTGATAAGGTCAGATCTTCAAGCGGCTCTGTGGCTACTTTCAAGGTCGTTGACATTGTAATTCTAGGATGTCTGTAAATGTGGTGTATTGTGGTACCAGGAACAGTCAAAACGTAGTTTTATTTACTTTTTATTTTTTGGCGGTAATCTCAGTACATTTTTAAACTGGATTGGATTATTTTGGTGTTTGTGTTTAATATTTTTGGTGTTGTTTTAATAGTTTTTATTCCATAGTAAAGTAATTGCTATTAGCAATCGTTTAAAAAGGGTGGTGGCAATATAGTTGCTACAACCTTAAAAAGGATAGTGTGTTTTCGTTTTGTAGGGCCGTATGATTTGAGCTGCGAACGTGTAGAGCGGGGATTTGTGTTATGTTCGATTTATAGCGGATCGTCCTTATTTATTTATTTATTTCCTTAAAACCACTATCCTTACAGGTTAACCTAATACGACAGTTAGGTTGTGTTGGTCAACGCGTTTGCGACCATATTCTGCAATGCGTAGAACAGATATTATTCATAGATGTCACGACCGACTATAACACAGACCAATTTCGTCTGTCGATGTGCAACATATAATTGTACACTCATTATAATTACGTCATCGATTTTGTGCAATTTGTAATTGACACCGGGGCGGGTTCTCCATTCACTTTGATTGACCTGATAACTTTTGATGCAGATAGTGTAGATAAAGGCAATTGGTTGCCTCTCACTCCAGCTAGAGAACTTCTCCTTCTTCGATTCAATGGTTTTGAGTAAATCTAGCATATACATACATATATAAACGGAGGTAGGACACGACGGTATCTCCCGTCCGAAATGAGCTGTCCAACTGGGGAAGTACCTCCGCCCTACAGAAGACCGCGGTTATAATAACCATCGTGTTGTGTTCCCGCCGGTAAGTAGGGTAGCCAGAGCTCACTATACCCCTCCTTCCCCTCCCCTTCCTAGCCTCCCCACCCCTTCCCAGCTCTCCCCCTTTCCCTTCAGGGTGGGCAGCGCGTGTGTGACACCCTTAGTGTTGCACACGTTCATAGGCCACGGTGGCCGCTTTCCATCAGGTGGGTCGTGTGCTTGTCTGCCACCTACGTAGTATAAAAAAAAAAAAAAAAAAAAATAGGGAGTCCCACGGAAATGCCACAAAAGAAGACTATTTTAATTTTAAAAATCCTTTGAACTGCATTCATATATTTTTAATAATTACCTCGTTGAACCGGAAATCGAAACCGGTACACACGAATTTTAACATTTTAATGACATTACAAAAGCAATCTTAAAATAAAACAGACTTTAAAGTTAATAGAACGTCAGGAATTCTGTCCTGTTGGTATGGTAGTTTCTACCAGGATCAGACAGCCAACTTTATGTCAAGCCAACTTTACATCAAGCTTACATAAGTCGAACCAAAGAACAGAATAGCATAGGGAATTACCGTATGTTACCAACGATTGCAATGCGGACTAACATTGTTTTGATAATTACCCAAAAAATAGGGAGTTTTCTCCGGAGGATAGAATTTTCTACCCTATTTTCCGGGAAAAAATTCCTATTCATTGGGTACGTCATCATCATCATCATCACAGCGTCAGTCCGTAGTAGAGTTGCCAGTATATTTGCATCATTGTCGTCACGAGGCAAAGTTACATTCAATGTCTATACAATATTTGGAGGACCAATTACAAAATAAAAGTTATTAAACAATGCAATCAGATATCGAAAGATTTCAACTTTGTTTGAAATGCATTGTTTCCTAAGTTTTGTGAAATGAATAGATGACGTACGAATAAACATTTCTATGTTCAGTAAACCACCTGCATGGAATAAAAAAAAAAGCAAAACTAGGAAAGTGTCTATAGTACATTTGTTTAGGTACTTAACTACGATCTTGATGACGTGTCTTTTTAATATGTTATATTTAAAAACTCAGAAAAAAATACATTTAGAAACGCATTTTAAAAACTAAATACCGGTATCGAACATAGAAAAATGAAGTACGTCTCGAACTACTAGTTGGTGTAACGTTGCAATCACTATACTGAATCAAACTACTTACTTGCACTGCAGTAAGTAGTTAGATCAGTATGTGGAACACAAATTTTGTGTTGAATAATTATGTTCTCTAGTATAGACGTAGTTCATATATAAAGTTATATATGAACTACGTGTAGGTGTGTGAATGGTGTGCGTAATGTCTCGAACAAAAACGAGTTTGATAGGATATTGAACGTTGCGAATTTTATCGATTACTCTAATTAACTGTCAAATTATCATCAAATTACGGATGTCATCAAATCAATTTGCAATTAAAAAATAGTTGTACATTTTTTATTTCCTAACATTTACATTAGCTACCTACAGATCTTGTGTAGAATGTTTTGAACGTAATAATTAGCCTTTGCCTACATTTATTTCAGATAATTTACTGTCGGTGAAGAGTGACGTCACGAATTTGCACGATCTATTTCCATGCAGATTAAAATACAAGGGTTATAGCATCTCTTCCCGTGGATGTCATACAAGGTTAATAGATGTATCTGTTTTTACTCCAAAAAAAACATGGAATGTCCAGTTGATAACTACAAACTATCCCCCTCAGGGCCTTAAAAACCCAAGAGCCGCGCAAAAAAAAAATAGAGACCACATTACCAATTTTTACCTTATCCGGAATTAATGGGCGTGAGTTTTTAATAATACAAAACAATAATTATGATGTACGACGCAACTCAAATTGCTTACTATTTTTCATGTTTCTCATTTCCCTACGTAATAATAATTCCTTGATAATTTAGGTAGGTACTTAATACATGAAGGAAAATGCTTTAAGATGACGTAACGATGAAAATCTTAGGTACACTAGAGATATAAGTATGTCTTATAATCTCACCTCTGGCAATCAAAGATCCATAGACGGCGTGCGATTTAGTCGGTTCGAGTCTGACATCATCACCTCCACCGATTTTGACGGAGGTGCTATCCGTGTTTAACACAGTAAATTTATAGAGTATCTACACATTACCTTATCGTCGTTCCTGGCAAAGAGAATTACTAGAAGCACCCGTTTCATCTCGTATAATATGATTACTACACTTTGATGTTGATTTTGACAAACGGAATGGATGAAGGGATGGCGACAAACGGAAGAATAGGCAGATGATCACTGCGACGGAAGGAAAACTGTACTTGTACCAACCGTTTGGCTAGCGTGGAGACAGTAGACCATAACCTCCCAATATTGAGGGAGGCTTGTGTTTAGCAGTGGACTGCGATGCGGTAATTGATTGACATTGGTATTCAACAGGAAAGCCGGAGGGAATATATTTAAAGGAAACCTTTGCCACTGCCTGTTCTATTAGTATTTTATATAATACAACAAATTTATGTCCTCCGGCTTCCGTCATGCATAAGTGCTTCCGAGTATTTTTTTATTTATATAAATCATTAACTAACAGTTGATAAATTATAGTATCCTTAAGCCTATGTAGAGTCAGAGTCATACTCGTTATAGAATCATTCTAAATATTCTCTATTAGACTGGTAGGACTCATTAGTCTAATGAACGTCAACGAATACGGTTCGTTAAACACTTCTTGTGTTCGCGTATCGGTAGGTTTGCTATGAAACGTATACACGGCTAATGTGAAACGTACGCAACATTACACGTAGAAATTATGGGTAGGTATACTTATCTCTTCGGCCATGTGTTCATACGGACCGAATTTTCCGAAGCATACGCTTTTATAATCCGAAGTTGCCGATAATCACATTGTTTCCGCTAGGTATGCACTTGGTATTAGTCAAATAGCATAATTATGTTTTATAATTATACATAAGACAGGTTAATTAATTAAATAATGACGTGTTGATTCCCACATTAATATTCACGAGAGTTGGACATGACAGAGTCAGCATGAAAGAGCTCACTAGAGAGGTTTTGTGTTGTCAGTGGGAAAACCAAAGGCCACCTACATCTTTTGCGCTGATGACAAATAATGTCTCTGTTCTTACAGGGGTTGCGGCACGAGTGTTATTCCTCTGGTGTTACACTCGCCCATAGGCCACGCAATTAAATAAGGATACATCGGAACTGAACAAGTGCAGACACATACAACACTAACCGAATTAATATGTATTGAAAAAATGGTGAGTCAGAACCACTTAAAATTGGCGGGCTAGCTTGAAAGGTTTAATGGCAGTAGAGGAAGTTTGTGAAGTATTCAAAGTTAGAAGCAAGTGACAGACTCGTCTCTCCCTACCCCGGAAGACAATAGGCGTGTTTATATGCATATCCGAACTGATGAACCCAAGTATAGTTTTCTTGACCTGGAATTCAAATCAAATCATTTATGGAAGGGTAGAGGAAGTATTGATTAAGCGATTATAGTAAATGAAATGCGGTCGATACAAACCGCAGTCACTTAGTAAAACAGAGCAAGCTGGAAAGTTTGACGAAACGATTTTTCTCACTTTTCTGATGAAACCGTATTAGATGCGAGAGTAATCATCCGAAACTAGTAGATTTTCCATGATTTAATCATAAGTTTCTGGTAAAATGCACAACAAATTGAAATAAATGAACCAGGTCATAACGTTGTTGATATTTGGCTAAACCATGACTTTGATGATCATGATGCTAGAAACAAGTAATAATATTTTTAGTGCCCGTGAAACAAGTTTACAGTTTAGAAAGAATTTTGAAGAGATTGACAAGCGATCTACGTGCTTGATAACATTTGACGATATTTTTGCAATACTTGAGCATTTAGACGGATATATACTTCTTAACACATAGTTAGGTAAAGCTTCGAAACTTAAGGGTCTGTATCAAATTTCTTTTCATCTTAATGAATCACATCAAAGAGGCTTGTTAGCTTTTTTGACTGACTAGGCACTATTAATGTTCATTTGTATCGAAATTCTGTTATCAAAATCGTATTTTTAATTAAAATTAGAACAAAAAGATGCATTTGATAAAAAAATACTATATAGTAATCGTTGAGAAATATCCGTGCAATGAACCGAAGTATTATCCACGAATAAACCATGTACTTAGTCTACGTTCTCATAGATACCATCTGTTTTATCTCTATTCACAATAGGCTCGCGTAGATTACTATCCAATCTGACGTTAAGAAATGATTGTATTCTAAATGGAGTACGCTTGCTCAAAATACTTTAGGTGTGAGTTTGGTTGCTTATATTTACGTGAGAAGGGCTCGACTATACACCCAAACTCTACCTACCGATATAACAACATTTTAAATATAATCTTATGAAGTTTTTATGATGAGCAGAAATTTTAAAAAATGATGACAAATTGCAAAATGTCGCAAACTTCAGTGTGAACGCAAATGAGTTTTTAAACTTATCTGCAACTTATTGTAGACTGTCTCAGTACATGTTTGTATAAAATAAGTAATGGTATTCAAACAGGACGCTGATACGAATAGAGACAAACTGCTGAGTGCTGACCATAGTCACACGACTGAGGTCGCAAAAACTATTCTGGACTTTTCGGCTTTATTTACATAAACCTAAAGTTCAAAAATAAATAAAAACAGCGTTTATTACATCGTTTCATTCACTCTACATAATGTCATTTCATTTTTAACTTTAATGTGTAATAGTAAAGTAATAAATGGCACTTCTTATAATCTCAATTCTTGACAATTAGTAGAATCGAGGTTCAGATCTTCTACAAGTTTTTGACAAATCTTCCACCAGTTTTTATCAAACATTTAGAACTTATTTCTTGGAGTAAATGAGGGGTTAGAGGTGGTATTTACCTACATAGAAACTTAAACTAATACTAATAATGAAAATCGTACCTATTAATTGTAAAACTTCTGAAATCGTGACTCAAAATACAAGTTACACAAGCCACACAACAATACAAGATTACCACTATCTCGCTGATAACGAAGATTTTTAACGTTCACACGCAAAGATGACAGCTGATAAGAACAAGTGTTACATTGAAACGCGGTAAAATGTGTTAGAAACACATTTAATAGTCACGTACCTACCGTTTATGAGATTTTTATGTATTTTTCATGACTTCATCCGACAAGATTTTGTATACCATGTACCTAAACTGTGCGGTTTATTATTAGATACTATTAAATCAATATTATCACAAGAACGATCCGAGAAGAAGAAGATTTTTATTTAGGGGATGTAGCTTTGAATAAACCTTTATTGATTCCGTTTCGTTACATAACTAGTTGTTGGTTACACAACGTTAGTTCTGAAGGTTGCTAAAAATGTATAATGTAACCCATTTATGTCTGTTTCATGAATTATTAAGTCCTATTAAAAGGTTTTTTTAATAAAGTGTTGGCAGACAAGCACGCGGCCCACCTGATGGAAAGTAGTTACAGTGGCTTATGAACATTAGCAGTACCAGGGGCGTCACATTGACCATACAGAGAAGAGGAGGGGAAGGGGATGGAGGAAGGGGGAGGTTAGTCTATATATAGTCTCTGTGCTGTTAGTGCAGAATACAAAAAAGGGTTTCTCGGTCTTCCCACTAACAAACTGCTCAATTAGGACGGGAGATACCATCAAACCGTCATGTCCTACCTCCGTCAGTGCTTCAAGATAATATAAGTAAATTAAGGAATGTAGCTTTGAATAAATGGTTTATTGGATCTATTTCGTTACATAACTAGTTTTTGGTTACGCAACGTTAGTCCTGAAGGTTTGGTAAAAATGTATTATGTAACCCATTTATGTCGGATTCATTAATTATTAAGTCTTGTTAAAAGTAAAATAAAAGTGTTTTTGTTTCTGTAGGGTGGTCTTTAGGGTGGGGCTAAACCAAACGTATTTTGTGACTAGTCGCGTAATTATGGTCGTGTAATTTCTACTACATTCGTTTTTCATAACAGCCTCCATTTTGTATTATCCTTTTATTCTACTTCCCAGTAAGGTAGCGGATATGACTCGCATATGTCCAGTTACCGGCAATTGGGTCACTGCCAGACTTATGTTCTTGACGAAATTTGTCCAGTTGCGATAAGCAGAGTAAGTGTTTGTGCTTATAAATACCGGTACTACTAACCATCAGGATAGCTGTTTGCCAACTTAAAAAAATGATATATTTTTTTGATGACATTAAAATTATTATGAGCATTGCCAACCACTGGAACTGGTTCAACCACGTACTGTTATAGTAACGAGCGAAAGAAACTAGTTACATGGAAAAAAATGTCAATTACCCAAGCCTGTAATGTCTAGAACGACTAAGTAATGTCAATTTTTAATATCGGCTATTTTAAATAGCTTTTGACAAAATTGCAGAGCTAATAGATGCTTTAGCTAGCTTTTGTTAGCTTAGATGTAATTGCATTTATTCCGTGCAATAACATCTAGAAGCTAACTAAAGGTAGGTAAAGCATCTATTAGCTCTACAGTTTTGCCTGCCTTTGAATTAAACAGAAAATTTAAATTTGACTATCAAATACATAAAGATTCTATTAATCTCTGGAAGGACAAACGTAGTTTTATTATTACTATTACTATCATCATCATCATTATTTAGGTTATAGGACGTACACAGCTGAACATAGGCATCTCCCATCGACCTCCAATCAAACCGTCTCAAACCGGTCGGATTGAGACGGGGAGGTCCACGGAGGACCGAACTATATAGATGACGGAGATGTAACAGTTAGATTTCTCTATACAAAAATGCGTGGCCAGTTGCGGGTGTGAAGGGAGACGCGTGGGGACATGTAATCACACCCCTCCACCCGCGTGTTTGTACCCCTCTGTTTAAACCCCTCCTACTTTCAAGAAATCCATCTACCAGAACATAGCGAAACTGGAAACAAACGTGACATGCAATTTTCATTGTAGTTTGACTACTGGCCACTAAGCGCTACAAAGAATTCTAGAACTATCTATGTTATGAATGTTTATTTCCTTAAACTTATCTCGGAGGAAGATTCTTGGGCCCAAATTATAAATTACTCGCTCAGCCCATTTTTGAAGAATAAATATTGCATTTAGAAGTAAATATAGAAGTGGTTTCGCTATAATAATAAACAACACTTATTTTAAATAGGGGTATTGTTTTTGAAAATTGGAACATCTGTTGGTATAAGGGCAAATCATTTAGTTTCTCTACATGGTTTTGTCATAGCCCGGTAGATGGCCTAGTTAACTTTATTTAAAATTTTAAATTTCAGTTAAATTAACTATTTATAAATAAAACGACATTTATGAAATCATTAATGAACTAAGACAAAATGATTGTGCTGAAAATTTCACAGTATGCATTGAGTATTATTACAACTACGATACATGAAAGACAAGATTACTTACATCTATTCTCCACTAGATGGTTCTATTAGGGTATTTTTTTTATAAAAATTAAAATATAAATCCAGGAGACTTACAGATGAAATGTTATACCATCAGTATGTTTAGACAGTTTTCCTGTACAATTTTTACACCCTGACACCACACACTTCATGACGGAACACGATGAAAACTATTTTATTCTGCATGCTTTTTAAGAAAAATGACATCCGTACCCAATGCCGTGACACGAGAACTGATGAGTGACGTCAGAGCCTAAACTTCGTCCCTTTCTAACATTACCCCGCCCGTTCGACTCGACTGAAAGCTTAGGACTCAATTGCCTTTGCAACAACTCCGCTTACTTCAATTCTCCATGGGGAGGTCTGATTGCAATCAGTTTTCAAAATATTAGACAATTAAAGTTGTTTTGTACTATAGATTAGCATTTTTAAATACGGCATTAAGAAACAATAGAAAGAACATAATGAAACTCTATTGAAATACTGTCTCTAAACGGTTAAATACGTGCAAGAATGTGGTAACATGCATATTGAAGTAAATATTCGTAGTAATAAATAATATATTTAAATTTTATTCACAATAAGGCAACATAAAATACACCGTGCATGTAATAGTAAGCTATATCTTAGCTTATGAATAATTACAGGGACGTAGTAAGCCTTCCCGAATAGCGAAACCTATGCTCGGGCCGTCTCTGTGCGTAGTGGCGCTGCCGTGAAACAAATGACTACACAAAGACGGCAATTCAAAAATATCGTCAATTTGATAGAAGAGGATAATTACAACACATGATGGAGAGACAATACAAGTATCACCACACCAGCTCATGAAAGGCGACAAACGAAGAAATACACAGACGAAACCTATATCACTGCGAGAGAAGGAAAACTCGTAACGAAATTCTGTACCAAACTAACCCTAATGGCCAGTTTGGAAACAGTGGGCCTAAAGGCTATTGGGAGAAGTATACGTCCAGCAGTGGTCAGCGACAGGCTAATAGATTGATTGATAGATATTATTATCTTCAGCAAGAGTATTGGAGAATGAGAATTATCAAAGGAAGTTAAGGTATATGATGCTATTAAAAGCTGTATAAAATACGGCATATCGTTACTGAAATGATTTTTAAGTATGAGGGTGGTGCTTTCCCGGTCACGACAAAAGTTCTATTATGGGTACTATAGTTTACTAACGTACAAAATACTTAAAAAAATAGTACTTACGAGTAATATCCATGGCCAAAGTAGTAGCAATACACACTCCCATGTTCAAAAATATATCACACTAACAGTACAAAATTTAAGTCACCTTAACAACTCCGATAGGGTTAACTAATCCTGTAGCAATATTAATTGCAAAGTCAATTAACTACACTGCACTCCACAGATTTACTTTGCCGACTGAAGTGGATTGCCCTGATATTACACGGAATCCTGTTAGTAGGCCTTAGGGTTGAAGCCGCGCAGCAACGGCAATCCAATTAACATATCCCTTCCTTTTCCTACTACAAACAAATAAAAAAAAACTAAACAACTGACACTGACATTCCAATTTCGAACGCGTATATATTTTTTTAATAAAACCGGCCACACACGACCGCGCGTCTATAAAATCTGGCACAGACTGCGGTAAGATGTACTTGTTGTGTGCCTTGCTTTAGGAAAGCGGTTCTCAATCTTACGGGTTTTTACTAGTATAAACCTTTTATTGCACTGTTTAGTAAGTTAATATTGTGTTCTATTGTTTTTGGATTAGTATATTTGAAGATTTTATGACTATGTAAGGCTGTTTTGTTATTCCCTACCTATTATTTCATAAGCACCTCAATCATGTAAGTGTTCTTATCTATATAAGGCTAGGTGAAACAGTCAAAGGTTAGGTACCTTTGATTTTTTTGTTAGTTAACCAATTTAATTTTTTTATTAACTACTATTAAATATCTTTAGTGTTACAATTAACATTTTACCACTCATGTTTTATATTAGATATGTTTTTAATTTCATCATGTCAGAGCCGTTTCCCAATTCGGACGCGGTTGGTCTTCTAGACTAAGATACTACTGAACTTAAATATTTTCAGTAAAGCGAATCTTACGTACATTTAATATACTTCTATATTTTTTCTAATTCAATGATTATTTATGATTCAATCAGTGAATGAAATGTTCTATACATAAACTCACGCCTTTATCCCCAAAGGGGTAGGCAGAGGTGCTAATAGCACCCACATTTCGCCACTAGGCTACCGCGGTATTAGAATGTAAGTAAGTAAAATGTTCTATATATAAATATAGAGTTGAAATAAAGTACACACAATATTTAAATTTTGAACATCTCCTTTCATGATTAGTTACCTGACTAGTTATCGAACTGCAGGCCGAGCGACAGGTTTTGTTAAACAGGTCTTATTCCTTTTGCTTTCAATCTATTGTGGCTATTGTGAGCGCACTTTTTTCACGAGTGAAAAAATAAGAAATGAAAAAGCAAAATGAAAATAAACCTTGAGAAACTCGGTCGTGTTTCGTTTTGTAATCAATTGTTTGATGACCAATCAGTTTAAAAATTTTCGATTGATATAATCAGCACTTTTAGCTATTATGTTGACGGAAACTATAGTTTTAAGAGCGAAGATTAAATATTTTTATAAATTTTAGACTTTTTTTGAAATAAAACTGCTAGAGTAATATTTTCTGAGGATTGATAGGATCCCATCCCTCCTCCCCATCCCAAAAGGTAAGTCTGCAACCGAGCCCCGTCTTTTAATTAGCTGGTAGGTATTTAAGCCCCGTATTTCCCAGTGGTGAGAGGCACAAATATACCCCCCATTTATAGATAGGTTGTCTACTTCTATATGTTGATGAGATAGTTTGAGTCTGTCAACGCTATATCATCATTCCCTGAACCTTTTTCCCAACTCAGTTGGAGTCGGCTTTCCAGTCTAACTGTGATGCGGCTGAACTTCGATATTTTCCGTGAAGCGACTGCCATCTGACCTCCACAACCAATGGTCTAATGACCAATGGCGATAACGAAGTTCCAAGTTAGGCTTGGTTGGACTTTTGAGGGCTCCAACTACCCGTAACGACTGCCATAGATGTTTGTATGGCAACCGGGACCGACGGCTTAACGTGCTCTCCGAGGCACTTATAAACCTGCGATAAATACACACATAACTTCGAAAAGCATCGAAAAGTCATTGGTGTGTGCCATGGTAACCTGGGATCGAACTCGAGACCTCGTCTCAGCAGTCCATTACCCATACCACTAGGCTACCGCGGCTTCTGTCTGTCAACGCTATAATTGTCAAATATATGGAAGAATCAGTAAATTGTACTGCCTACAAAAAATCTTGGACAATTTGAAGCAAAAATTGTATGAATAGATGCCAGTACACAACTACTAGTCTTAGAATTAATTGGGTAATATATCTACTTATTAATGTGATTAAGTATAGGATACTACTTGCATGCGTTTACTTTTTTTCTTATAAAAAACCATACTTCGATCTAATTTATTTTATTAATTCAATACATTTGGTTGCATTAGGCTTAAGTTATCCAAGGACTAGGTATAGATCTCATGATGTACAGGAACTTTTGGAGCCCACTGTATAAAGTATTTGATTGTTCACAGAGCGCTTCGCCCGCTCGAATATATAGATAGAGATATTAGAGAGACTACCAAATGTGCCCTAATATGAGTAATATGCGATAATACTCCTACTTCACACAATCTTTAAACGTAAGAGTAAACTCGCAGATAAGAACCTTTATTGTGGATTTTTATTACTGTCGCCAATTGTATTTATTTATTGCCGTGAACCTTTTCTATTGACGCCTCTGACGCACTTTGGAAGTAAATTTCTGTTAGCATGACGTTTTCTTGTGGCGTATAACGTCATCCGTTATTCCAATTTCAAATTACGTGACAGTTTCATTTTACTTTTTACAGAAACGTAGGTTTCGCGCGCGTTCCATTTGGCCAACTATATTTTAGTTTACGTAATAGAAGTATACCTTCGCACAAGTGTAGATCAATCAAATGAACGGTAGGGCAGCACATACAATACAAAGAAACAGATATTGATTAAAAACTTATGGAAACACAGTCCTTAAAGGACTGCGTATTCTTATAAGCAGTGATATCTGTTACATAACACAGTATCCAAGTCGATATCAAGTCCCACTGACCCAGACGTCTACATGTCTTTGGTTAGACAGAAAGACGCCACAATATGCCAAGGGAAAATACATCTTATTGCTGTAGTTTCAAAATCTTCTCTTATTTAATCATCGTTTTGAATTTAGCACATTTATAGGCTAACTTCAGTCTCCAGTGACTAGCCAAGACATTCTCAATTCAAATTTATCGGATTTCGGTGAGCGTGATTCGTGATCGAACTAGAAAAATATTGTGAGTATTTTTCTGTAAGTTCATTCGATACAGTCTGTGTCCGTGAGTCGCCCGTGTGGAATACTGGTTTCGTTCCTGAGACTCACAGAAATCTATTCCCAAAATAAAAATAAGACTATGATAGGCACATACTGAGGGACAAGCGACTTCGAATGTTCAAAGAAAAATGCTCCTAAATGTTATTTATGATAAAAGTGTATTTTCTATCACCTTTTGGGTCGCTTGCTCCCTTATACCTTTAAAGCGTCAATGTGGCCAAGAAAATTTCATTTTCAAACACACATTAACGTTTTTCACGTATGACAAAAGGCTCAGCACCGCAGACAGCTGTTGCTCTCATTTGCTTACCGGTACTTTAAATGAACATTTCACAGTCGCAGTAACAGCTATGAATAGCAAATACTCAGATCATTACTTTTAGTTTCACAAGGTTGTAGTAATGATTCCATATGAATGACAAACAGGCATACCTAGTTTGGGGACTCAGAAAATTTATATCCAAATCAAGTAACCATGCGATGGCTACAACCGTGCTGTTTGGGATTATCCTTAACCTACCCGTAACACGATTATTTTACTTGCACGGGTGAGGGAGGGGTCAGCCTTGATGGTTGTTTGCTGCTTGACATGTTAAGATTGAAGTGATCAAAGTGTTCTTCTTCTTCTTCTTTTCTTAAAATGGCTTTTGCAGCAGAATAGCCGCAATTTTGCCAGTCGTTTTATAAAATTAATGGCGAGACGCCAATGTCAAGTTTTAAAAAAGTCTACCAGAGCCACGTTAGCCACGCCAGTAAATTTGTTTCCGTGTGTCCGCCCCCCACGAGATCAGGTAGTCGATTAGAACGTGTGGTTGGATTTTAGGGGGCGATCAAAGTGTTGTTTGATGACATGTAAAATTGTTTTCTTTTATTTGTCAATGAAGTAATCTTATCTTATAATGTTAAACATATCTCTCACATGACTACGGCAGACCATCTAACCCAACTTCTTGGTTGCGTTCCAGGCAATCACCGAAAAGACTGGAGGCCATTTACTCCTTCTCCTTACACGACTTTTATTTAGCGTCTGTCGCCTGACTTCCCAATACTTAAGGAAAAATAACCAGTGGGCGGATCAGCTTGTAGGTGAGTTTAACTTGGTTCAAAAAGTCTTGATGGAGCCCCATTCACCCAGCAATGTGCAAAAAGTAATATCGTTAATACACCCAGTTTCCGTAGAGATTTCTATGTAGATATTACCACAAGTTGTTCATTGTTTCAACTATTACGTTGAGGAAATAAAGATATCACAGCCAATGATCTTATATTCAAATGAGGAAGATAATAATAAAAATGTTATCTTAATAGTACCTATCGCCATGTGCAAAATATTCTGCGTTGTACTTATGTCCTTTTAGTTTGCATCATCGTGTCAGTATTGAGTGACAGTCGTATCCATTTGCATCTCGGAGTTCTGATTCCGCTTTTCGGGTTCTCAGTACTTCGCACGGTCTTGGCATTGAGATTATGTACGACCGTTTATTTACGATTAAGTGTTGTCCGTGGTTACATCCTCGTGAGATACTGATCGCATGAATATCACTCTATCTATTGCTGAAAACTACATGAAAATACGTTGAGTAGTTCAAAAGATCTAACCGAACATGCGATACGACTTAATTTATAACCGACCTTTCAAAATGATGGAGGTTCTTAATTCATATGTTTATATTTTTTATATAGTACTCACCTAAGTCCGTCACCGGTGGACGGATGTTTTTTTTTTCGGAAGGGGTATATCTTCGAACCTACTTCAATTTTTTTTCAATCTGATGAGGATTTTCAAGGACAGACTAGAGAAACCTTCAACAAATACCAGGAAAGCAGTCACGATTACAGTTATCGTGTATTATTGCATTTTTCACGCAAGTATACATCAAAAGTGTTATTAAACATCATTCATTTTCAAAATAAATCCGTAATTAACTTATTTTTTTACCTTTTCTCCCTACATTGTTGTTTTACAAGTTTAATTTTTTTATGGTAAACTTATTTACTATGTAAAGATGAATGTTTATAAAAACCTACCTTTTATTTCTCCATTTCGAAGGAATGTTCAAGTACAAATAAGTTAATTGGATTCAATTTGTGTATTACGGCATGGTAGCCACAAGTTAAAGCCATTCAAAGAATTCATGTGTGTAAGTACCGACAAAACGAAACGATCATAAATATTCTAAACAAGTTCATTACATACACGTGTCAACATAAAGATCACCAGATTATGAATTTTGTGGCAAGTCCTTTTTTGAAACGGCTTGCGAAAATAGGTTAGTTTATTTTGAAACGGCTTTTGTAAATAAAGATATGCTCACTGACAACCGTAGTGGCATTAAGGACTGCAGTGTTTGAGGGCCCTGCCGAAGTACGAGAGATATGTCTTGTATAATCTCACCACCGGCAATCAAAGATCCATAGAATCAATCAATCAAAGAATCAATCATGCGGGGATTACTCCACGAGAAAAAAATTCTCATAGGTACTATTCAAACTTTTCTTGCCGGTTTTCCAACATGACATACTACACGTGACAGATGACAGAATATTTATCTTGCCTAAAAACTACACATAAAATTAACAGACGTAAGATTTGACGGTATCTCCCGCCTTATTAAGTAGTCTGACTGGGAAAGTACCTCCGCCCTACAGAATACCGCGGCTAATAATAACCTTGTGTTGTGTTTCCGGCTGTGAGTAGGGTAACTAGAGCTCACTGGATAAGTTTTATATTGTCAGGGGAAAGACTGAGAAACTTTGCTTTGTGCTTTGCACTGAAGCACAGACTTTTTTAACCTTCACCTAGCCCTCCCTTCCCTTCTCGCCTTCACATGGTTGGCAGCACGAGTGTGATGCCTCTGAAGTG
Organism: Pelosia muscerda; assembly: GCA_963691645.1. Lineage (NCBI taxonomy): Eukaryota > Metazoa > Arthropoda > Insecta > Lepidoptera > Erebidae > Pelosia > Pelosia muscerda. The sequence goes on from OY829100.1 coordinate 17,758,992, forward strand.
GCAAACGTCTATAGACCACAGTAATCACTTTCCTATTGCTTGTCTGCCACCTAAGTGGTATAAAAACGGAAGGAAACACATAATATAGTGGTAGGTAGTTACCTAATTATATACAGATAGGTACGTTTAGTATCAACAAGTTCCTATTTTTTCCATAAAACGTAATCGCTCCATTGTACACGGCGCGGGAGTTACGAAACTAGATCGTAGCACATCTCGCAAATATTTATCTGTGTAAGTGCCTAGGTGATGCAATCAGCTGTTCTCAATGGGACATAAACTATTGTTGTGAATGTAGGATAAAAAGTTGTTCACATATTGCTGTTACAAGGAACTACTTTTTTGACATACTGATATAGAGACCTAGACTATAATAGGATTTCTCTTTTACGTTTATAACTGACTAGTTGTTGCCCACGGCTCCACCTGCACGGATTTCGGTTTAGCAAATCCAGAGCTTACGCTCTCAATTTGTACCTTTCGATAGTTCGTAGGAAAGAGAATTTTGGTCTACATAATAATATGGTCCAGTAACAAGCAAGTAGTCAGAGCATTCTCCGTGTAAGAGACGGGTTGTGGGTTCAAGTCCCATCTAGACATTCGCTATTTTCAATTTTAAATCGACTTGAAAAAGTTAGCATATTAATGGTTCAAAATTGCATGGAATTCCTTACCAGCGCACGTGTTTCCTTCCTCCTACAGTCCCGAGTCCTTTAAGCGGGGCTTGAAAAAGTATCTGATGAGGCCGTCAAGCTGAGCGCTACATTGTAATATTGTACGTGTTTGTAATGGTGATCCTCTTTCCTAAGACTTTGTTATCAACTTACGATCAGGCAAGGTGAAGTCAAATTGACGTGCCATAAATAAAAAAAAATCAATTTGATGGTTATATTCTTGAACAAGCTACATAATATTTTCAGTATATATTTTCATCTGATGAGGCCGTCAAGCTGAGCGCCACCATTGTAGCACTGAAAGTGTTTGCAATGGTGACCCTCTTTCATGAGACTTTGCCTTCAGCTTAACATCAGGCGTGGTGAAGTCAAATTGACGTGCCATAGATAAAAAAAGTGAAAGGTTGAATGACACAGGATATGTTCCGCAACGATATTCTCATTTAAATGTATAGATTACTTTTATAGTTACTAGAACGCCTTCAATTAAGTTTATCGCTGTAAATAAATTGTAACATAAAACCCAAAGATAAAGAAACATTTAATGTGTAAAATTCAAGCCTGACGCAGGTACGTAAGTACCTAAAGTGTTTTATAATTGAAACTGTACAGTCTATATACCTATAAAAAACGAATTGTCGTTCGTTAGTCGAAAACTCGACAACGGCTGGACCGATTTGACAAATTTTGGTCCACAATTATTTGTAGAAGTCCAGAGAAGGTTTAAAAGGAGAATAAATATGAAAATGTGCATAATGGAGCAGCGGGAACGGAATCAGAAGTCCACGCGGGCGGAGTCGCGGGCAACAGTTAATAGTTTATATATTCATCTACATTTCACATATCCACATTACAAAAGTGAAAGGCATTATGTGTTATATTTATCATCCTAGCTCAAAACCAGCTAACAGTAGGTATCACACCAAATAATAATGTTATCTTTTACCAGCGCCTGCATAACTTAAATAGCAACTGATTACTCTAACAGATTTCCTATAATATTTTATACAGGCGCATAACACACAACTGTGTATAAGGCGGTTTGCACACTGCCCCGCATAACGCAGTATAACGCTTGAGTGCCTATATATATATATGCCTATATATATATATATGCCTATATACTATTTATACTACGAAGCTGCACGTAAATGTATTTTCTATATGTAGCATTACGCACGCTTACAGTTTAAAGAGAGCTTACAACTAATGGCGGGTTTCCACGGTACAACATTTCATGGAAGCAGACATGCGCATTAACTACGACAAACGTGTCTACACTATCACGGTCAAGCTTCTTTTCACGTCTTCCGTGAAATCACGCACGCATCTGTAAAACTTTCCACCGTGGAACACCGGCTTTAAAAGTGACGTAATAGTACTAAAGCCCGCACTACACTTCGAGATGCGGGGCCGTACTAATCGCTTATAAGTATACTCAAATAAAACTCTTGCAAACATGATTATTGTGTATAATATTGGTACAAAATGAACTATCAGTGACTATTTACTTGTAAAAAAATAGGTTGCTGGGTTACGTGGAGTAATCTGGAACAAGATATTTGTTTAGGAATAGGAAATTGGGAGAGGTATAACGTTAGGATTATGTAAAAGGAGAGTTTGGGTTTCCCCGTGAGTGTGGGTAGGACTCTACACACGTGAGCGTTACTCGGAATTTTTAAAAGAATGGGTGTCAAATATGAGCCATTATAAAAAAATAGGTACTCACATAACCGTCTTGAGTATGGAGTCGGTCTTAATTGCCTCCCGACTTGTATTGAAGCGAGGAGTCTTTCTCTGGGGGTGACTTCGCGGCGAGGCGGCGGCAACTTTCTGTCGGACGCCTGATGACATACATATTTACAGTTTTTTAGTGGCTAGATGATAAATGAAGAAACTATTTACTATCGATTTTATCCGTTTAACAGATATCAATTTCGCCTTTTATACTTAATCTTCTACGAAAGCAAATAAGGACTAGGCCTCACAATAAGCTAATGTAAATTTTATTGTATGTATTTTTGTCACAAATGTAACAATAATTGTCATTATTTACCTTTTTAAGCGGTGGTCTACTTCTAATGAATTCGAGTATCATGGCGTGAGCATCTTTCTTTACACTGTAAACAAAGGAAAACATTTTAACCACAAAAATATTTTTATATATTGTAGATTAATTTTTTTTTTTTTTTTTTTTTTTTTTTTTTTACTATTTATACTGTTGATTGATGGCACTTGGTGGAATTTGTTGTTACACATATTGAGAACTCACTTGTACTTTTCCACAGTATTTTTATTGTTTAATAGACCTGACCGGTTTCGCCTTACGGCATCCTCAGAGGTTTACGATGACATACATGACCTCTGAGGATGCCGTAAGGCGAAACCGGTCAGGTCTATTAAACAATAAAAATACTGTGGAAAAGTACAAGTGAGTTCTCAATTGTAGAATAATCATAAATATTACACTAATATTGTTATATCGTCCGTAATACGTATATTATACATTTAGATCGACATATACAGTTCGATATTTCGATCGATCTTGATCATGTCCTAGTTATTGATTGATTGATTTGGGACTCTTTTGTCCGCACCTAGCCTCCCTTTTTGGGCCATTGTGCGTGTAAAGCTAAAGCCGCCAGCCTAGCTCGGATCAGAAACGCAGAAGCTTACTGGGGACTTGACAGGCTTCACGGGGCGACCTCACTGTGCCGAGGTTCGTTATACTCGTATGTGCGTTCATATGTGTTCGTTGGGGAACTGCTGCCTCGCATGCCAGTATTACGTGAGCGACCGTTTCCTCGGCAACGAAGCAACCCCTACAGAGAAGGCTGTCCGTTACACCGATGGTGTACAGTTGTTTGTTGAGGGGGCAGTGACCCGTTATTGTCCCTGTAACAGTTCTATGTCCTACCTATATGAACCAAATAGATATTGGCTTGACAGTAGATCCAGATAATTATGACAAAACGGGATTTATTCGTGAGCTATAATTAAATATTTGTACATTTATCCGCCCAAGAATATTACTGTCATGTCATGTCTTATACGTCGGTGTAAATATACAAATATTTTACTTATAATTCTGTCATAATTATGAGTGAAAATCGTGTAACTTTAAATCAACTAAATTCCAGATTCTTTATAAAATTCGGCAGTGTAAATAACGGTCTAACGAACAGTCATTCTATTATACTGTGGCGAAACTAAAGAGTCTGAAATTTAAAAGCACGTGAGTTTAATAATGTATAAAAATATTGTGTAAATACATGTAAATTGTAAACAAAAAAATCTGTTTGCTCACCTTGGTGGTATCGCACCGTCGACTTTCTTCAATGTATACCTCCTAGACCTGATATCATCCATCAATATCTCGTATGGCGTTAATTCATATTCTATTGGTGTTCTAGAATAACTGACTTTCTTTAATTTTACACCCATTCGTAATTCACCAATAACTTGCATCCAAAACCGCGCCTGTAAAAAAGGTAAGAGCAATTAGTTGGTTTATTAAAGTTTGCTGTTATATTTACAACAGGCGTCACATTAAAACCTTACACTGCTATTAATTTTTGTCAGGCGTTATTTCAGCCTTTTTAGAGCTAAGACCAGTTCTGTAGTTCAAATAGTACAAATATTAAATACATGAGTCGTAAATAACATGCATAAATGCGTCATGATTGTGATCATTAAGATTAATCTAAAACCCGTATTCTAGAACGGTACTCGGTTCTGTATCTTGATTTAAATTGACAGATTCGACAGATTGTACTACCACATACAGTGTTTAGATTAAAATATCGGATCATTTTTGCTAACTATACTAGATACTTGAGAAAAATTTCACACAGAATTGATTCTTACGTAGCCATGCTAGATCTACCACTAACATTTTTGTTATTAATAAAATTATGCTTAACACGATAACAATGGGTACTAAATTTCATATTATTCAACATGGCAAATACATTTAGGTGGCATGCAGACTCTCGTGCTTTGAGATACGTACATCTAAATGCGACAACATACAAGTCCAGACTTCAATATTACGTACTTGCAATGCTCTCCAAATCCTTCGGTTAGACTATAATTAGAAACAATAAATATGTTACAAATACATTTAATAAAATAGCTGAAGTTGCCTAGAAACTATTCTATTTTGGTTTACTTACAACTATTTCTTTTTTTTTTCATTCAGTCATTGGGTATGGGTATCAATTTGCAAAGAAACAACTACCTCATAGAATAACGTTCACACGTTACATTATTTATACTTTGTAAAATATAGCATGGGTCCTATGACAGATGTCAAAATTTGGTTCATAGGGATGTCCAAAATTCGATGAAAATATCGATACTACCAGCTATTATTGATGCATGTTACATATAATTAGGTTTAATTTAATTGTATGTGTGTATTTAATTGTAATGAGAACGGAATATACGTAGCATACAATGCGTTGGCACTCGTACTGATGAGAATGAGTGGAGTGGATCAGTGGAAGTTCATATTAAACAAAATGTTGGCGCGTGTATCTTATGCCTATATCATGGCCCAAGAGCCAAACGCGGCGTGTCTTCTTACAAAATCCAAAAACAGGTTCAGGGCGTTGATGGATTGAATGTAGGATTTTATTTACTCAATATTATTTAGGATCAAGTATATTGAAATATAAACATTATTATGATATTAAAATACCTAAGCAATAAGATTAAATTCTAATTATTTTTTTTTATATTAATTTCAAATTTTAAATTAAGCTTTATTCAAAATATGGATAGTTCATAGTATGTGGTCACGATGATTCATCGCCCATCACTAATTAGCTCTGTATGCCCATAAAGTATGACATTGACAGCTACTACATTCAATAATAGAAAATTCAAGACTTCATGTGCGGGATTTCACTGACAGCTGTCATAGAACCCAAGCTACATTTTACAAAGTATAATTGATCGATTTTCGTAATTGGGAAGCAACTTCAAATGTTTTTTTTTTAATTTTAATTCTAAGTTCTTTCTTTTCTTATTTTACCTATAATATATTATTCCAACAAGTTATAACGTACGGTGCCAAAACGTAGTCACTTACTGTGGGGACTAGTTTACTAGACTAGAACTAGACTAGACACGAATTGAAAGTCTCGCAGCGGGCTATAGAACGAATTATGCTTAGAATCTCTTTGAAGGATAGATTAGTAACGAAACAGCTATGCGATAAAGAACTAAGGTTACTGACATAGCTCGCAGAACAAGCTAAAGTGGTAGTAGGATGGGCATATCTGTCGAAAGACCTATGGCCGTTGCAGCAAAATAGTTCTAAAGTGATGACCGTGAGAGGGTTAACGGAAGGTGGGACGCTATCCAGCCAGATGGACTGACGACATAGATAGATAGATAGATAGATAATTCTTTATTGTACACCTTTGTTGTACTTTGACATAAAGAGGGTGGAGGAATAAACTGGATACAGAAGGCAGCAGATCGGGAGGAACGTCGCAAATTGGGAGAGGCTGTCCAGTAGTCTGATACTGCGATAAGCTAATCGTTAATAGTTGGATATAGTCCCTATATCTACTAGGAATGTTACATTAGGTACGAAAGGTAGACAAAAGTCATTACATATTTAACACGTAGTCCATACCTCGGGCACCTCGGCGCCAAATAGGGGAGGGTGGGGGAATTGCGGACACTTAAGCGGAATCACAAATAAAATTCAAACTATTAATAGTAATCAGTCCGTCTTTATTAATTATTAAACTATAGTTCTTTACCTATCAAATCAACATGAATTATTATATGAGATCAATCAACATCTATAAAATTTTAATCAAAAACAAAAACATATGTGTCCGTAATTACCCTTAGCACTTGGGGTAAATACGGACCAGTGCTGGGTTAATTGCGGACAACATGGGGTATTTACGGATGAGGTCCATTTCATTTGCTAACGTAACATTTTGAAGGAGACCCACCACTGCAATTCACATGTGCCCAATTTTTACATTTTGAACTCATAATCCAGTCTTCGGTGGGTGGGTCACAATATTTTTCCTGGCAGTACATGCAGATATATTCATCATTTGGTCGTTTTTCCTTACTGTTTTTTGGTTTCTTATTTATAGTCTTATCTTGACCCGGGTTGTTCCTCTTTCTTTCTATTTTTATTTTTGTAACTACCCTATTTGCTCTAGGTTTAGTTTTACCAGTGTGCTGGAAAATATAATAGAAACCTTTTTTTTCACGAATTGTTTTGTTCCAGTAGGTTTTAGAGATGGTACTTGCACTACACCACTAAGTGGTACTAAGGCAGATGGACAAGTTTGACTTGTTATACTCTGATTTATACCAGCTTCACTAACATCGCTCACTAATGCAAAAATAGGTATTATTTCGTTTATATCGTCGTTAGCCTCTTTACTCGGAAGCTGAAATTTTGCCTGAGACTCTACTGGATTAAAAATATTTGAATTGATAGCATCACAGGCAACTTGAGATTCATTCTGGGACTCACTTTAGCTAGAATTATTCTATATATTTATATATATTATAGAATTACTCTAGCTAAAGTTAGTTATATCTGTTGTTATATCATTGTCTGAACCTTTTCCCAACTCAGTTGGGGTTGCCTTTCCTATATCTGTTGTTATATATCTATATAAATATCTGTTGTTTAAGAAGAGAAGCTGATTCAAAAATATCACCAAAGTTTTCATAAGTGTTTTTAAATTTATCTTGACCCATAGGACAAATTACGGCACACTTAAGCCATTCATAGCTTTGTCAGTGTTTCTATTAAAAGCCTTTGTAAAAAGGCCTACAACATCATGTGCAATACAATATACAACAACATTCCCCCCTCCCCACTCCCGTTTTTTCAACTCCCCGTTTTATCAACATTGTATAATGAATTCTATGGTGTAAACTTGTTCTTCTTTTTAATATTTTTCGAGGCATCTTCAGAATAAAGAAATATTTTTATTTTTTATCGAAGGTTTTAATAGGTTTTGATAAAAATAGGGTAGTTACAAAAAATGAAATAATATAAATACAAGTATTATAGATTTTTATAAGTAACGGGGTGATTACGGACGTCCGTATTTACCCCTTTCCATTTGTCCGCATTTGACCCAAACGAGTTAGAAAAAGTATAACAACAATTTTTTTTAGATTAACAATATTTATCTAGGCGTCCACTTGTGCTGTTTACTCGTCATTAACATCGCAACCGACAGAAAATATGTCATTTTTCTGTCGCTTATTCTTTTTGAATGACACTCAAAATAGTAAAAGCCAAAAATTACATAAAAATCACAAAAAATGAAAAATTTCAATTGCTTTAAAACGTGCGCGCAACTTTCTGTCGGTAATATTTGCTGGACACTATAGATGGCGAAACGTAACGCGTCATAGGGTAAGCGGCACGCAGACGGCAGAGATAGAGGAGATATTTGTTAGTCCGGATTTACCCCGCGTCCGCAATTCCCCCATCGTCCCCTACTTGCGATTGTTCGCATTAATAATGCATTGCTTACATTAGGCATTGCTATCTGTATTGAGAGACTAATGAGCTTTTAACCGATGTCGCAACTTTGAATGGTGGATAAGCTGAGTTCCGTGACTTGGCTCTGGATTGATTTCGTGTTTCTTATAAGGTTATACCTACTTATCAACATGTAATAAGTTCTAGATAGGACCAGAAGTAAAAGATAGCTATAATATTGAGTAATTAAATGGGTGAATTTCTAAAAATAACAGGCATAAGCACTCGATGCCCACTAATCAATGATAATACAGGAATTTTCGTGAAAGAAACGATGAGTTGTGTCTGCCTATTTCAAAGGTCTTTTGCATATAGCAAGTTGCGTAGGTACACACTTCTTTTTGTAAAGCTAAGTATAGCTCCATTTTACCCGGAATTCATATTTAGTTTTCTTTTGATTGCGAGAAAATAAAATGCGGGGTGCAGTTATTACTAAGTTTTATTTATATTTACGATAATTTGGAGAGCTGTGCACAACCAGGTTTTTACTCTGGCAACCCATCGTGAGGCAAATAATTCCGAATGCAAAACCGATATCATAAGATTATGAAGAAAATTGCATTCAAACTTAACCTTAAATCGTCGTCCAGGGAGCATAGCTGTCGATTTAGGGAACACAAGCCAATTCCAAAACTGCTTATAACCATATTTAAGAAAATTCTATTCATTCCTTTGAATTTTATAACCTTTAAAGTAACGTAAGTACCACTCACCCAGTCAGAAAATTGTAGCGTATCTAGGTGTGTGGCTGAATCTTCCGCGGCGCCCATATCCCTCGCGCCTCCGATTTTGACCCTGGCGAGGAAGGAGGCTAGTTCTAAGGCTTCGGCTACCAGAGCTCGGCAAACCGCTCGGTAATGAGCTGCTGCAGCTTCTCTCGCGCAGCGACCTCCACCACCGCAGTGCCACACGCATCGCTGAGAAGAGATAAGAAGACCTCATAAACATTTCAATAATTATGAATGTAAAAGTTACTTAGAATAATATGGATAACGGGTGCGTCGTGCGTCGGTCAAAAGGGGCCCACCACAAAATCCTAAATTGATCCCCTTGATTCTTTGATTCTTGATACAGTACACAAATAATATCTATGGACGACAACAGTCAGAGTCCGAATTGCACTATGAAAAAAACATAAGATTAAAACAAGAGTTGCTAGTAGGCTAGTAGGCTTTGAGCTTTATGAGTTAAACCTGCGACTTCTCAATCGCAAGTCTACAACATCATCCGTAACTCAGGAGTAGTTCAGGAAATATAATGGTGAACTTACGTAAGGAATAACTTGTGTTTATATTTTTATTTAAGTTATTGCTTTCGAAAGTTCACTATAATATTATACCCCTACCGACAAAGAATCTAAGTCTTCACCTAAACTAACTCACGACGCAAGCTGTAACGTGTATCAAGGCACCTTCCCCCAATGCTCTAGTGACTTGATAATAGTATTAATGGCAACTTTTTTAATAGATCGTTATCCTAACAAGACCAAGAGAATTCCAAGAGCCCTACGTGACACTTCGCGGGACTACAAATGTTTCCAGCTGCCAATTATTAGTCGTCATTCATATGCACGGTGTCGCAGCTGACGGCAAGCGAAGGCGTTTCAATTTGCAAAACAATTGTGTGAATGGTATTTTGAGGTGTATGTATAATTACAAATTATGTTTTATAGGAATGAAGTTCTATAAAGCAGCTTATACTTGAGCATCTTGATAAACTATGTAAAAAAATGTGTTACGAGTATGTGTGTGTGTGTCGGGCAACCTATATGATAGCTCTGGGTCGACCAGAGTACGAGCGATTATTTCATAGGCAATTTTGAACCCTTAGCACAAAGGAATACGAATTTTAATTTGCACAAATTACTTAGTAGCAATTTCGTTTCGGGATTCGTTGGAGGAGGATCGGCAGTCTACATTTCGTTTTGCATAGTATTCGGTTCGTTACATTTTCCGCCATCTTGAATTTTAAAGAAAATTTTTTTTTTTAAACTTTCCATTTTACACAAAAATGGTAATTATAAAATACAAAATGACCAATTTTTCAATTTGTACCCCAAAAGGACTTGGAAAAAAGTCTAGTTGCAATATTCTTTCGGAATTTGTAAACCTAATATATCCGAAGATCCAAGACGGATTGCGGTTTTAGTCATATCGAGTCTGACATAACCATCTACGATGAGTCGTGGGGCCTGTATAAAACGTAAAGTAAGGTAGTAGATGATAGGCCTTTGCCAGTTAATACAAGCACCCACTTATTCCCTCTCCATTTTTTTTTCTGTTTTCTGAACTTAGAGTGATCACACAACATCGAAATTCCTGATGTCACCAATAACCCCTGAGCTGTTGGTGCCTGAATTAACTAAATAAAGACAGTAAAGTGATTTACAAAGCCCATTAAGATATTTTATGGTTCTATTTCATACATTGAAACGCCATGTTGTTAGGCTCAATTTGACATTGCCAGCTCACGAATTCGTAGCGTTTATATGCACTATAAAATAAGCATAAAAGTGCTAAGTTATTGCGAAATAGCCTTGGACTTCTCTATCTCTATCTATTTATCTATCTATCGATCTAGCTGAGACGGCAAACGTTGATTACGTTATAAAAAAAAATTAAGGTTGAATAACACTTATCACTTAGGGGTATGGAAAATAGATAGTAGCCGATTCTCAGACCTACTGAATATGCATAATGTTCTGTAAAAACAATAGATTTTTCTCAGCATGATTGGACTTGTTCGACTAAGTACCACCAAATCATCAGATACTAACCCACAGAACTCAATATTTGCCATTCTTTTTCTCACCTCTGCAGACGAGATAAGCCTTTTGTTTTGAAGAATACGTACCTATTAGAAAGCGAAATCATTGATAAGTATTTCCACTAAATTCCAGCTAAGCTAAATTTATTTGTTACTCTTATTTGAAATGGGTTCACGTCAGTAATGTAATGGCCAGTATACGAACCCGGGACCTCTCAATCGTAAAGCCGACTACCTAACCACTAAGCCACTGGCGCTTTGTCACAGACAAAACTGTCCTCATACCGTACTATCATGAACACTAATCTTATATTTCATCCAAATACAGTTCACTAACTAAAATTCAAGTCCATTATTCACTGTTTATTGAAGATTTATAGATTAGAGGTGACGATAATCGGCGGTATGTGGGCTGTAATAATGTTGTCTTTCGGACAAAGGCTCCTTGTGAAAGTGGTCGTGTTTGCCCCCATTGCCCCCGGCCTTGACACGTTGAATCATAGCCAAACAAAGGATCAGTAGCTCATGCTGAACGCCTTCAGTTGGACGTCTTTTCGAATCTGCATAATAATTGATCTTGGTGTTTCGTAAGTGATTGGTAATGTCAGAAGCGTGTGCTTTTGACGACATGCCTTTATATTTAGGCGTTTAGTTAACCGACTGCGGTGGAGTAAAAGAGTGTTATGTGTTTGACTTGCTGCAAGCTAACTATACCATATAGAGCCCTTAATTAATCACAAAAAATGGTGATGTTTGAAATATCTGGGTACTGATAGGTTTCTAAATCCCAAGAGACGCGCGAACTCAAGTGACGTTCTATATCCCGAGAGTAGGGATTGTTTTTTTGTTACGGGACTAACCCGCAAGGGTCCCTAAGAGTGTGATGAGTGTTGCAACTCGAATATAAGCCTTAGTGCCCACAAGTTTCATAAACAAGAGGCTATACAACGAAGTACGTTGTATAACCCTAAACAAAATAACCCAACCATAAATGACCAGTTTGTGGTCCCTAGGGGGCACTAAAGTACTCGTATACAGTGAAACGTACCAAAGAAGGAATGTAAGTGCTTCAGAGCATACATTTATTATTGACGGGAACCGCCGCTCTTGCGACCTACTTACCTGCAACCGACCCGTTTAGACAAGTGTGGGAAAATTCTAGTTTTATTTAAGGGAATAGGGTTAGAATTTCTATCCACAATTTCATATTACTGATACATGTGATACAATGACTAACATTAATATATGTCCCAACGTTGCACCACTTAGCGACATGCTAACATAGCTTTTCTTGCCCATAACTATGTAATTATTTTTGTATGTAACTATATATTCATTTGAATTTAAACACTGCATAAATAATGCGTGTAAGTCCTTAAAAATGGTGTAGGTATTAACATCCTCATTTCCCATTTATTTATTTGTCATTTATTTTAAAAAAATGTACTTGATGCTTTAGGTATTCTTTACTAGCCTACCCTGGATAGTGGACCATTTTCATGGACTGTACTGTTTCATGGACTATTTACTGTCGATTGAATAATAACTGATAGGGTTACTTAGTCACCTTCTACGACACCCACACCGCAAGGAATGGGGTGCTCCTATTCTACTCCACCGAGACATAACCCTCGCCGATCCGATGGAATGAACTCCCTGTTATAGTTTCCTCAAGCGACTAAAATATGCAGTTCTTTACGTAGGGTATTAGGTTTCTTCAATGTCGACACTCAGTAAGTTCATAGGCCACAGTAACTACGGCTATTGCAACCTGGCCTTAACGTCAAGCAATCGTCATTCTCTGAGCCAACTCATATGCCCAGCTAAGTTGGAGTCTAGAGTCAGTTCTAGTTTAACTAAAATGCGGCTGAACTTCGATATTTTCCGTGAAGCGACTGCCATCGGCCCTCCACAACCAAATTGGCGATATCGAAGTTCTGTAGCTGAAACGTCAAGCAAATCACAAATTTTTTAATTATATATTTTTTTTATGATCGCGTTAATACCCGTATTTCTCTAACCATATAGCATGCAACGCGCATGTTTGAAGATGAAAAAGTAGTAGTCTAGATTGATACTTAAGGGATAAGCAGAGGTAAATCATGCTTAAAAGGAGTACCTATCTTATGAAATACAATAATGCTTGTAATATAGAGCAACCAGAATTAACTCAAGAATAAGTTTGATACATACATACAAATGATCTCGCCCGTAATCCCCCAAGGGGTGGGCAGAGGTGTATTAAACACCCACATTTCGCCAAATATGATTTCCGGTCCCACGTAATAGGGGGCGAGCATATTGCCGCCAATCGGGCAGTATGTAAAAATATGGGTATGTCGAAAATTAATTCCTAACCGAAAATGTTACAGCTAAATAAATTTGAAATTTTTTTAACCTGATTCTTTACTATGCAGTGTAAGTAGCAAGGAAATTAATAACGTTCTTAGCCACACAAGCACTAGCAGCTAACGTCTTGGAGAGTATCAGACGACGAATGTGAAAACAGTTCAGATTAGTAAATAGTTACCGATAACAGCCCTATCTCACTTCGCTAAACCTACAGGATTCTTCCCGTACTTGCGTACTCCCATATCCGTATACACAATTGTAAGAATCAGTAATTAATTTATTATTGTTAATAATTGTAAGTGTGTCGTACTTTATTACCTACTTTCTTCTCTCCTTTCAATGGTATCTTATAATTATCTACAGACATTATTTTACAGACGCGCGACGCCATGACACCCGCGCGGCGTCTCTAATTACATATAGCCGATCAATAAATACATTTTATTTCTTTTCAATCCGATGCCTAATTGTCGCATTAAGCGCAGTAGATTTTGACGACTTGTGTGGTGTGCGGTAGTGCCTTCAACTGCTTCGAGATTATATTCAAAGTTGTTAGCATTACGTAAGAAAAACACCCAAGTGTATGGCCCCGAAAATTTTGTTGTGGGGTCAAAATCTTTGGGCCCCTATCAAAATCTTGTACATTGGTTATGGGTATTTTTTTTATTTATTTATGGCACATCAATTGACTGCACCTCACCTGATGTTTTTGATTTTTTGTATTTTTTGGTTTTTTTGTTTGTTTTGTAGGTAGTTTTTTGGTTTTTTGATTACCGTATGAGTTTCTGGCCTCGTAGATACGTGTCAATTAGCTGGTCGTAATTTTATAGTACCTCTGTACTCGGTACTCTCTCTGTACCATTCCTAGGCCTTTGAACAAAGTGACATTCTATGGACGGAACCGCATCGAAGCGAACCGATTTTAATTTTCTATCAATAGATTACTACACTGCGACTTTAAAAATAAAATATATGATTTTTTTTCTTAATATTTCAATACAAATTTCATTAAATCTTTGTAATCATATTGCAGATTTATGTCAATCCCATACTTTACTAAGCGATTCCACTGCCGTTTTTACTAATAGTAATTACTAATATGTCTTGATTTTGATTTTGTGTAAGTGACTACCGTATGAAGCCGAAAAGGAAAGTCATTAATCAGCATGTACAGTGACTTGAAGATGAGGTTGGCTCAGCCTGAAAGGTCTGGCTAGGTCCCAGTACATTCAACTTTTATCTGCCTATTTTCTCTTATCAATCGTTCCTACTCGCATATGATAATCCTCGTGGGAAACGTCAGTGGACGTTGGCATAAAGCCAGGCACACACAGTCATGTTGAATACTTGCATCGATAAACAAACGAACGTGCAGCGGAATACAAATCGAAGTCGTCTCGACTGCCTTCATTCAAACAAGCTGATTTAGCTGATGGAAATCGGAAGTTTATTTATGCGACCGTTACGAGATGCCCGAGCAGCATAACACCAAATAAAATTATAGCTAGTTCGTTTTTAGTTCATTTTCCATTCGCGTCTAAAGATTCTAAATTAGGACGTCCATTCAGACAGGTAATTTATGTAATAAGTAATAATAATGCACGATAAATATTTTTTATTCCACTTACAACCTAAGTGGTATAAAAAATATGTATCCTGCATTATTACATGTTATGTTATGTTATGTAATAATGCACGATAAATATTTTTTATACCACTAAGGTGGTAGACAGGCACACGGCCCACCTGATGGAAAACGGCCACTGCCTATAGACGTTTGCAACACCAGGGGTGTTGCCTACTCTGTAGAAACCTTCTAATGCCATTCTTGAAGAACCCCACATATTAGTCGCTTGGGTAAACCACGGCAGGGAGTTCACAACCACACTTAAGCGTGCGCGGTATGAAACCCCTTTCATACCGCACAGTGCGCACCGTTTCCGATCGTAATGTGTTAGGATGAACTCCATGTCTATGGCAAGCGGTGCGATGATAGAAATTTTTACCCGAAAATCTAATTTCTTCATATTATGAAACCACCTGACGCAACAGCTATTAAGAACTTAACTTAAGTACGTTACTTTGGCTGATATCATAATAAAATTACATAATAGTACATCGGACCTACGACCATTGCACCATATAATTACCGACTAACGACTATACTATCTAAAGCGACTATAAAACAAACGCTTAAAGAAATTGGAGATCAACACTTATCTATTTACATAAAAATTATAAACTTTAAGGTCTGTACTGACTATAACGTAATAGGGCGTAACGAAAAATGTTTGACAAGGCGACGAAAACAAGCAGTCAACGAATCACTCGTCACTTACATTTCGGTACAAAACTGTGCACTGGCTACTTTCTGTGAATGTAACTTAGTAATATGACAATCCGCTCAGGCTAATCACCAATCGTACAGGTAGTGAAATTAATATAATTTGTAGATAAGATATGACACGAAACTGCCATACTGTTGATTGATTTATCTGACAATTACAAAACTACACAGGATCACTCACCCCCTGTGCTAATATGAAGTTAGCTTGAAAATTGCCTGATGCTTGGTACAGCAATGTTGGCAATTTTGGTACAGCTAGCTTGGTAAATCATACACTATTCGATATTAATATGTAAATAATTTATGTAAAGTATTGAAGGATTGAATTCAATGCTACAGGCGACCTTTGTCTGTGGCGAGGTGGTAGTGTCGATTTCCGCTCAATGCGAATAATTTTGTGCATGTATATGAATATTTGCATTAGTCCGGATGTTTCTATGTATAATATATGTATGTATTTACAAAAAGTATGTTGATCCGCATTCTAGAGCCTATAACACAAGCTAGTTGAACTGTATTTATCATGGGTCTAGGTGGAGTTTTGTACTTTATTGTAGAATATAGAATTGAATCATCTTAATAGGCCGTTATTCCGTAGCCGTCAGTGTTTAGCTCACCGCCTCTTATTTTATATGGTTACAATTATCTTTTGTGCAAAATTTAGCGAATATCAATCAGTTCTCAAATTATTAATAAAACAATAAACTAACAAAAGAAACTCAAGCTACACCGATCGTTTGAGTGTATCCGGACCCTTATTTCACCATATTCACTTAACAAGTCCATCAGGAGTCCCATAAAACGTAGGTTACCCGCTAACAACTTCCTAATACGTGCCGGAGTGAAAGTATTATGACATTGCACCATTATTTGTGATGCAACACTTCATATTATGTCCACTTATGGGAATGGCCTATGCACCAGTGCTGGGATTGCGACATTATCGGGACTTAGAAGAGTATAATGAGATGTTGCTATGTTATTATAAGATACCGTGTAGTTTATAAGACGTCATCATTTTGGGTCCGTAGACTTAATTCACTTTGGCTAATTCACCCAGGGTAATTAGGTATACTATTTAGTAGACTTAATTCACCTAGCTTGCGTAGGTGATTTAGGTATACCGTGTAGTAGACTTAATTATCCTGGACTAATTCACCTAGGGTAATCCAGTTTACTAATAAGTAGACTTAATTCGCAGTGTTACCCTCACAATATAGTTTATGCACTACCCATGGTAAGCATAGCTTAACTAGTTTGTGTTATGGGCTCTAGAATGCGAATAAACATACTTATATTTTTTTTTGTACATACATACATATCGAAGTTCAGCCGCATCACAGTTAGACCGCAAAGCCGACCCCAACTGAGTTGGGAAAAGGTTCAGAGAATGATGACATACATATTATAAGTACATAGAAACGCCTAGACCAATGCAAATATTCATATTCATGCACACAAATATTTGCACTAAATCGAACCCGCACCTCCTACGTAGCAGTTGCGTTCACCATTTGCAAAAAATGTAAGTATGTTTATCCGCATTCTAGAACCCATAACATAAGCTACCTAGTTAAGCAATGCTTACCATGGGTAATACTTGAGTGCATAAACTATACTGTGAAGAAAACACTGCGAATTAAGTCTACTTATTAGTAAACCAGATTACCCTAGGTGAATTAGTCCAGGATAATTAAGTCTACTACACGGTATACCTAAATCACCTACGCAAGCTAGGTGAATTAAGTCTACTAAATAGTATACCTAATTACCCTGGGTGAATTAGCCAAAGTGAATTAAGTCTACGGACCCGAACCTTTTTCCCAACTCAGTTGGGGTCGGCTTTCCAGTCTAACTGTGATGCGGCTGAACTTCGATATTTTCCGTGAAGCGACTGCCATCTGACCTCCACAACCAATGGTCTAGTGACCAATGGCGATATCGATGTTCCAAGTTAGGCTGGTTGGACTTTTGAGGGCTCCAACTACCCGTAACGACTGCCATAGATGTTTGTATGGCAACCGGGACCGACGGCTTAACGTGCTCTCCGAGGCACTTATAAACCTGCGATAAATACACACATAACTTCGAAAAGCATCGAAAAGTCATTGGTGTGTGCCATGGTAAACCTGGGATCGAACTCGAGACCTCGTCTCAGCAGTCCATTACCCATACCACTAGGCTACCGCGGCTTCTATAGTTTATAGTTTATAAGACATGTATTGTAGGAAACATTCTTACTAATACAAGACAAATGAATGGGTCCATATTGACTCACCTAAAGTTCTTTATCCGAAATTGTTCTTCCTAACGATTTGTAATCCGAATGATCACTCCTCCTAAAATTTTTCATCCTAAAGTTTTTATTCATACTATTTGTAGTGCTACCGTCGATGTTCATAACACTCATGTTTCCGAAAATTGTTATCAATAAAATCGTTAACATACAATATTAAAGCTACTACTGTTTTTTATCCTAACGTTTTTATCCCTAAACATATTACCAAAATATTGTCACTCATACTTAGAAAGAAACATTTATCTACCAAATGTAATAAAAATATATGTCGGTAGAATTATATTTTATTTATAGTTTTAATTTTTTTTTGGTTATTGGTTGTTACATAATTATTATTAAGTACTACAGACTTATTAAAACTGTTTAGAATTATTAAAGGTTGTTTCACTGATTTTTTGGCTTAAATGAATGAAAATCATAAAATACGACTGATTTACGGTTATGTTTATGACCTTTTTCGTTTTCGATTCGTTTCTGGCACTTCGCCGGCCGCTACCGCGGCACGCTCGTTTCGCTCGCTCGGCTCGTGCGTTGTGTGGTCACAATTCTAACCTAACCTAAACCAAGAACTATAAATATGACCGATTCGTTTCTGGAACTTGGCTGAATGACTGCAGCGACATTGTACGTGTAAATAACTAAAACTGTAAAAGTTACGTTAATTTTGCGTAACTTTTCATGATCATTATTAATAAAAATAAATCTAAACAAAAAAGGTATGACTTTCAATAATAGTGTAAAAGATGGTTATGTTGACAAAATATAGGAAAAGAAATAATAGTATAATAGATGTTTATTGCTACCGACATTATGAAGTTGAATGATTCGGAATTAAGGCCAGGTTGCAGTAATTTTTAAAATTTTTAAACGTCTGGATATCAAGTAATATAGCAAATTGCGCTAAATAAAAAGCACATTCATAAAATAGACTATACCTTCTAGGGTCCTGTGAAAACAGAAACACGATTCATGTTAATTGCCTCGATAGAAATTAGCGTCAAACATGGGTCTAAAACGCTCCAAATCGATATTTCAAACACGTTTTACACTAAGACGCCATCATCAAATAATGCCGAGATTGATATCATTATAAAGAGCATAAAAATATCTAGCGACTGGTAAAATTATTTTTTATCAAGCAATTATTTTTTTTTTCAAAAACTTATAAAACCAGAAAATCTTTGCATTTGAGCACTCGCAGCGGTCAGTCAGTTGAGTCAGTACCCGCCGAGGCGTGGGTAGGACGTGTGCTGTTTGTTTCTGCGAGCTTCCCCCCCGCACTTTATTACGTATAATCGGTTTCGCTGAAAATATGGGTATAACTCGGTTCATTAAAGGAAGAATTCTAAAATGGCGCAGCTTATCACTTTCTCTCGCTCGCACAATTGTGCTGTCAATTTAATTTAATTTATGTCTATTTATTTTTTTCTTTTGTGCCACTGTACAAAAAATGTACAGAAGGTATATAAAAATTTGAATTTGGTGTACAATAACTAGTCTATATCTATGGCTCTAAAAATTTTGGTATGCTTGATGACTGCTCTAGTCTTCTTAGCCCCTAACTCTTAGCTAAATTACAAGTGGGTTCACGTCAGTAGTTGGTCGAAGTTAGTATTTTTTATTGAATAGATTGCCTTAGTCACTAGGCTACCGCAGCTGAGTATAATTATACATATTTTATGTTACAGTGCTGCAATGAGAAGCGAAAAGCCGCTGGTGTTGAACAGCCCGTAGACGTTTCTAATTCTAGTTTGCAAATTGCCACGTAACTATCAGTACTTTTACTAAAATCTGTGACATATTTGAATATTATAAAACTGGTGAAAAAAATTATCTCATAAACCTGATGAAACTTACAGCAGACAGGACCGTATTGAACGATCAAAAATTGTACAAAGAGATTCAAGTAAATGACTCGAACTAAAAAAAAAATAACAACAGCTTCAAACTTCGGTCCCATTTGTAAACGAAAAGTTACAATAGATAGTGCACCATTAGTAAAAAATAATCCTATATAATAAAATCTAAACCAAGTGGTTTCAGTAGCTCACGGCATCGAAAACGAAAAACATTCCATACAGCAAATGGAACAACAGAAAAACATAAAAATAGATCAGTGTGGACTTTTTATTGACCGCAAATACCCTTTTAATGGAGCCACTCCAGATGGTCTTGTTGGAAATGACAAAATTGTCGTCAAAAAATGGTTTAGAAAAATCTCTAGAAAATAATAAAATCCAACTTAACAATTTACCATAAATAAAAATAGTAATTGGTTTTACCAAATTCAAGGTCAGTTGCATGTGACGGGGTGCAAAATGTGTATTTTTGGTTTATGGTTATTTTTTGTTTTTTGGTTTATAATTCAGTTTTATATGAATAGTCTGCTGCCGGAGTTAGTTGATTCAAGGCATATCCGTGGTATGCCTATTAGAAGCATCGTCTTGAACGAAGAGAAAAAAAATAACGAAAACCATGTTCCTTCGATCACATCACATCAGCATCAATCCAATCTAGTTGAGACTGGCTTTAGTGCTACAAACAGAGAGTATAATATCATATTTGAAAATTTTTGAATTGTGCGTTTTCATCATCACCATCCTCATAGAGACTTATTTTGCTGACTGCATCCAAGGCCAAGGTGAACTCGGAGCTCAGGGTCCGCCTTCCGGCTCTTCCTCTTCCACTTCACACGATCTTGGGCGTCTCCCTAAACCTAAACCCTAAAATGCCAGTTAAGTTGAAAGAAACTTGACTTGATTTTAAGATTGCATGTGACGACGTGCATTTTCTACTAACTATCTATCTACTAACAGATCAGTAGGCAGCACAAAATGTCTTTTTTACCCGACGACTGCGCGACGCAAAGAAGTGGTAATGTGTTTATTTATGTTTCACTTTTCAATAGGTTTTGTTTTTTGAAGACGCTTTTATTTTTTCTGTATGTTCATATGTTCCAATGAAATGAAAATACAAAAATATGTATGTTAAATTTAAGTGATTTTTTTCTCTAACTATACAATGAAAAACTATAACATTATGTGCCCGAATCTAACCTACTGCTTTTACGATATACGTACCGTGCCCGTGGCGTAGTGACACGCTAGTTTGTCACAGACACGAGTACTCTAAAATAGCACTACAATCTCCCGCACGCAACTTCATGTATGTTTTTTTTATATAATTAAAAACAGTGTTGCTACACAGTATATACACATATAAGTGAAAAAGGTACACATAGCCTATAGTGAGTATTCCGATGAACTCTTACAATCAATCCCACCCTCCCTTCATCCAGAACAACATGTTTTTTTATATCACTTATGTGGCAGACAAGCATACGGCCCACCTGATGCAAAGAGGGTCACGGTGGCCTATGACCTATATGTTCAGGTCTTAGGTGTCACCCTTTGTCAGCGTTTGGACTCCATCCCAGTTTCTTAGTTTTTGTAACAAACGCGAGTCTCGAGTTTTCGCGTACCGGGTTATACTATACGACGGCGCGCGCCTGCGCGCCGCCCGCGCTGCCCGCTCGTTGCGTCGATTACACTCGATTCGGCTGCGGGGACTGAGGTACTGAGGCGACGTAAAATACCTACTTGACTCACTGCAACCTCGCCTTAAAACATTAGAGACAGAGTAGTTAGGAATTGTGATTGTTAGGATGAAAAATGTTAGGCAGAACATTTTCGGAGTTCCAATTTTCGGAATTGAAAATTTAGGTGAACTTTGGCGCACCCCAAATGAAACGAACAACCTATATGCCTAAGTATGTCACTAAATTTCTCATAAAGGTTGAATCAATATTGATGAAATTTTGTATGGGGATTTCTGCACGTGAAAAAAGGTAGGCCCCTGACTTTTTTATACCCCCTTAGGTAATGAGGGGGGAGGGTGGGGGGTTAGATAATCAAAGTAGGGACAGGGTTTGTAATGTATAATAAACTCGTAGCTACATTCACCCTGAGTAACATAGGCAATACCCACGCGCGAAGCCGCGGGCTACAGCCAGTTTTCAATAAAGACTATGAAGTATATAGTGCGTAAACAAAACCGATATAATCACTATTCGTTACGGTCAAGTTCAACCGAACATCTTTATCGACACAAGATCATTTGATATCTTTATCTTAAACAAGGCGAAGACACATTTACTTGTACAGCGCCAGAGTAATCTCCAAAATCAATTTCTTTTATAAACCTTTTCTATAC
This sequence comes from Pelosia muscerda, assembly GCA_963691645.1. Classification (NCBI taxonomy): domain Eukaryota; kingdom Metazoa; phylum Arthropoda; class Insecta; order Lepidoptera; family Erebidae; genus Pelosia; species Pelosia muscerda. The sequence continues at coordinate 17,781,188 of OY829100.1, forward strand.
TTGTCTATCTTCCTTATCCGATCTAAATAACACGAAGTACGTATTGAGGACAATGTTATTGGACCAACAATAAATAATGCATACTAGCCTATACCCGCGGCTGCACTTATGTGAATGTCAGTTATCAACTTTTCGTCATACGGCCATTTCTACAGAACGAATTGCGATCAAACTTAAGCAAAATTCAAGTCTAAAAGAAAAAAAATGTCATCGAAATTCGTTGAGTAGTTTTTGCATTCATCGTGAACACACAGACAGTCATTGTAAAGAAAATATTTTTTTTAAGATATTGAAGTATGCATTACATGGGGGAAATTCATTACAAGAAAATATATTGGGCGTATTTACCCATCACTCACCCACGGATAAACAATTTTAGCGATAACAGATTTGTGTGTTGTATCAATAAAATAATCCTTCTTGTTTCCAAATATCTTCAATGTACAGACACGACCACTTTACAATTATATAATAGTATAGATTCACCCAAATTTATCCCGCTATGGCTTGTAGATAATCCAAGTGAAAGTTGATAGTGTGGAGCTGTGGTTTTTGAAAAAGGAACAAATATCAGATATTAATGGATTGAACGGGATTTGATTTTCGAACACTCGGCCGGACTCGGAAGATAATCGTAGTGAGAAATCTTTGGAACTGGCTATGTTATGTGTCAATAAAACGAAAAAAAAATGGCTAAATGTGAGTTGGATGGAAGGGTTCCGTACCATCTGTTTTTAGTAGATATTTCATAATGGCAACAGTAAAACATTATTCGTGAAAATTTCAACTGTCCAACTATCAAGGTTAATAAGATACATGATGGTGACAGACAGACAGACATACGGACATTGGAGTCTTTGCAGTAAGAACCAATTTTCACCCTTTGAGTATGAAATTCTAAAAAAGAACAAGCCACCATAAAGTTATAGATGCAGAACCGTTTTAAAATAATTAATACTCTCGGCAATCATATCTTGATGACTATTGAACCTCTTCCTTCGAAAAAAGGTCACCTTTAAAGTAGTGGCACGTGCCTTCTGGATCCTCTAACCATTTCCTTATCACCCAAGGGATAAACATAATTAACTCTAGCCAGTTTTACGGATAGCTACCTACTATATACGCATGGGTTATATTTGAAAGTAAACTCTGTCACTCAGGAACTAGAGTTCACTTTATACTACCATATTGCCACCCGTCACTCCTGGCCAGGACGGATGCAGTAAGCGCCAGTGGTGAAAACTCACCTCAATGACATCCTTGAGCATGAACCGCCGGCGTCTCCGCCGTCTTCTCGGCGCGGGCTCCGAGTCTCGTTCAATACCCTCATCGTCGGTGTCTGCTCGTCCAACCTCTGATGTCTCTGAGGCTTCTGATAGTACGCCACATTCTTCATCTTCATCTGTAAAAAGTGAGATTAGTGTTTTATAAACTAGAATGCAAATATACCTTATTGTATGATACGTAAGGGGGCGTTGCTGTATGGTAAATATTGTGGTGATTCAGAAAAAGAAAAAGACGCTAGAAGGTTTAGATCAATGGTTATTATAATATAGTGAGTTATAAAATTCAAGATTATTTGCTTGTTAATCATCCAAATAATTTATTTGGATGATTAACAAGCCTCTTTTTTTCTTGGGCAAAATCGCCTCAGAGACCACCTAAGCCAAAGTCGGTGGAAGTGATTATGTCGGACTCGAACTGACTAAAACGCACACCGTCTATGAGTCTGTGATTGCCGAAGGTGAGATTATTCAAGACATACATCTCTTGCACGGATGATTAACATGCTTGAAAATGAGCTATTCACTCAACTCAAGCAAATTATTGTTTCTAGACTAAATGTTTGTTAATAGACTAAGGGGTTGCGTTTCGAACAGGTGGTCCATTTGTTAAACTATATCTATACTATCTATACTAATATTATAAAGAGGAAAGATTTGTACCTATTTTTGTATGTTTGTATGTTTGTAATGAATAGGCTCAAAAAGTACTAGGCCGATTTAAACAATTCTTTCACCTCTAAAAGGCTACAATATCTAGGAGTAACATAGGCTATATATCATCACGTTACCATACAAGGGAGCGGAGTAATAATCATAAATCTCAATTGATCCGGTAAATTTCTATACTTTGGCGCTAATATCGCTAACAATTTCCGTTGTCATGACAGCAAGGAAAAGTAGTATAGAGAGGCAAGTAGTGAATCGAGTAGAGTCGTACAACGCGATAATCGACATCCACGCGGGCGGAGCCGCGGGCAACAGCTAGTATAATATATTATCAATTTTACGTTTTGTAAATTCCATTTAATGAATAAACTAAAAAACTGCTGTGCCGATTTCAAAAATTCTTTCACCATTGGAAAGCAACATTCACCCTGAATAACATAAGTTAACTTGCACTGCGTTATAATATATAAATGTGTTAATTTAAGCCGCTCACATAATCTCTTCTGTGAGCGATTAATAAAGTAGAACGAAACGTCACAAATATTTATTAATAGTAGATCACCTGCTCTAGTTCCAATTAAGTTAGTTTAACTTGTGTAATCTAGATCAGCTGAACTAGATCACACATATCAAACTAACTTCACACAAAATATTTTCTATAACCTACAAATATCAAGGAGAAGTATTATCAAAGAAAGTCTCGAGTAAAATGTATTTCTTTATTGAGGTAATATGTACGAATATATCAAAATAGTAAATGATCACAATACATATAATGATGATATCGATTAAGCATTAGACTGCGACGTATCGGCAAGGAGGGAATTCCTACTGAATAAAAATTAACATGATGTATTGTGTTCAAAAGCTTTTTATATCGATAAGGGTATGTTGAATAAAAATTGGAAATATAAAGTGAAAATATGTAAAATAAAATATTTCGAGTCACAAACATCATATGACAGATTAATGTCAATCCCATACTTTACTATGCGATTATTGCTAACAAAATATTCCAGTGTAATTTCAAACCTTTACGTCAGTTGGTATACAAATACCAAAAGGGAACATTCTAAAATGTCAATATAATTCGGTTACCTAGTACATGTGGTCGTATTGCATACAATATCAACAATATGATCACGACCCGTCAACCACAATACACATACCCACTATCGGCGAATATTGGCGGCGTCAGTGCGTAACTATATTGCGCGGGCGCATATTTGTCATTGGTACATAGCCATCACATTATGTAGATCAATAAGATCTCTTCATTTAATTTTATTGATGTATACGTTTCCTAAAATAAATAAATATTCTAGGACAATCTACACCACGCCACCTAGACCCATGGTAAGCATAGTTTAACTAGCTTGTATTATAGGTTCTAGAATGCGAATAAACATACTTGGATACTTTTTTTTTGTAAATACATTTATACTACTTCCTTTTTAGGATGTTTTCGGGTTTTTAGGAACCACATTTTGAGCTACAATTAAGTACTTACTAGTATTCTTGTAACTCCTCAAGCTAAGCATTTTTTTAAGAATAGATTCATGTTGTATACATGGTTTACAGGGTAAAGTGTGAACTAGTAACTTTTTACATAACAAGATCAACGCTATAATAAATTACAACACTGCATCTCTTTCTGTTTTATCCTACGCATGACTGCTACTTCAACATATTATCCCTCTATTTATTTTGAAATTTTGCTCATTAATAAAATTGCAAGTCCGCGGTAGCCGACTGGTATGGGTAATGGACTGCTGAGACGAGGTCTCGGGTTCGATCCCAGGTTTTACCATGGCACACACCAATGACTTTTCGATGCTTTTCGAAGTTATGTGTGTATTTATCGCAGGTTTATAAGTGCCCGGTTAATGGCAATAGGCTCGCCACCTATTACATTGGGACCTAAACATAAACTGGCGAAATGTGGGTACTAGCACCTCTGCCTACCCCTTCGGGGATATAGGCATGAGTTTATGTTATGTTATGTTATATAATAAAATGGGTATTCATCTAATCTAGTCTGTAATATATCTTTGTGATTGCGCCATTCGTGGCGCCGCCTTTGACACGCTATTCTTGACATTGTTCAGTGAATGAGGCAGACTACGGACTAAACGCGTTGATGGTAATTTTGAATGCGCGGATTTCGCAGGGCAAGCCGTCGTTACGGGCAGTTGGAGCCCTCAAAAGTCCAACTTGGAACTTCGATATCGCCATTGGTCATTGGTTGTGGAGGTCATATGGAAGTCGCTTCACGGAGAGGGCTTGAGCCCTCTAGAAAGTCACAATGAATTCGCGGGTTAAGAACTAGAGTAGCGTAAGGTCAAATTTTCAAAAAATTTTTTTTTTCACCATTCGCTTTTTTAAACCCCATTTCATTATGTGCCAAAAAACTGGAGCGATGAAGTATGTAGATTGCCTAGTACAAATATAACAGATCAAAAAAAATATTTTCTGTTTACTGCCGAAATGACGTGTTCCTATTTACAATAATCTTGACATTATTTTGCTGAAAAAGTTGCGTGCACTGCGATCGAAACTCGATTTACGGCGCGATTATGACACCGAAGATGTCTGAAATGTAATTGCCCAAATAACGTATCTTGTTATACGTTTTTAACGCAAAAAATGTGATTATGTAGTCTAAGTTTGTTTCGTGCCAAATTAACGTAAAATACCTTTACTGCTTTTGCGACCTCGTTTTAAGTATACTTCAATGATTTTTACACCTGCCAAAAAAACGTAAGGGTGTGATACGCTACTTTGGTTCCAAGTAATGAAAGTAATGCAGTCAGTTTATAGTGTAAAGGGTATATACGATCGTTTAGCACATAATAAACCTCTGTTAGTCTGATTTACTTTCGCGTCTAATACTAACATACGTTAGTTTAACCGAGGTAGACCGAGCCGGTTGCGTATGAAAACACGACGCGGGGTGCCCCTCGCTTTTGTTAATAACTTAACTTCTTTTTGTTTTAGAACTTTTTTTTTATACCACTTAGGTGGCAGACAAGTACACGGCCCACCTGATGGGAAGTGGTCACCATGGCCTATGGACGTTTGCAACACCAGGGGCGTCACACTCGTGCTGCCTACCCTTTTTTTTATCGTGCGCAAAATCCCCACGGATACCACCTCCACCAAAACCGATGGAGGTGATTATGTCGGACTCGAACCGACCAAAACGCACGCCGTCCATGGGTCCTTGATTGCCGGAGGTGAGATTATACAAGACATATCTCTCGCACCCCGGCAGACCCGGGGACATCTCTGTTGAGATGACCCTCTTCCCCCAATGTAGGGACCATGGTGTCCCCATCTAGCCCCTAGGTATGGGGTGGCATTTTGCGCCATCGCCGTGGCCTGCTTCTGCTAGGGTAACCGACGGCTCCACCCGTCACCCCCAGGCCCGCGCTCATGGGGGACGGAGGTCATTTTGCGACCTCCGACGTCCGAGTCGCCTCCGCTCATCGCGGGCAGTGCGGGCCCGGAGTCTTCTCCGGACCCGCTCCGCCTCCTCCTTTTCGAGCATTACTTGCTCGCAGAAGGAGGCGGCGGCTGCCCAAGCACTCGCGCATCGTACCATCACCGTGAGCAAGGTGGCGAGCGAGACAACTCCCACCCCTAGGGCTGTCACTAAGACCCGCCTTTGCGTCTCCCACGCCGGGCACTCGATCAGCGTGTGCAGCCCCGAGTCCTCGCTCGCATCACAGTGATCGTGCTCCCTACCCTGTAGAAACCGTCTAATGCCCCTCTTAAAGAATCCCATATTGTAGTCCCTTGGGAAAACCACGGCAGGGAGTTCATTCCACAGCTTGAGCGGGATGGAACTCCTTCCATACCGCACAGTGCGCACCGTTTCCGATCGTAGTGTGTGATGATGAACTCCCTCTCTATGGCGAGCGGAGCGATGATAAAAAGTAGGTGTGGGCATCATGTCAAACAATTCTTCTGAACACAAGCCATTATACAGGCGGTAGAACACACACAGTGATGCAAAGTCCCTCCTGATGTTCAGAGGTTCCACACCGCCTGAGAGTATGAGATTGTCGACCTGTCGTTGTACAGAGTCGAAGGGGTCTAGCTGGCATGCAGGCGTCCCGGTAAATAGGTGACAGCAGTACTCCATGTGGGGCCAAATCTGTGCCTTATAGAGAAGGAGTTTTGCCCCGCAGTGAAGAACTGCTTCGCCCTGTTAAGCACTCCTAGTTTCTTGGGAACTTAATATCACGAAGAACGTTGATAAGTTTAAGGAAGATGAGGTAGTACCTGCCAAAATAAACATGTACCGTGATATTTTAAAGAAAGATTTTTAATATTGATTTCCATAAGCCACGTAAAGATATGTGCCATGAATGTTTTGCATATAATAACACTCTAAGAAACTTGATCTGAATGATGAATTTTATTCCGCCGAATATGACATGGAAGCTATATGTCATATTCCTACCTCATCTTCTAAAAAAATCTTTTGTAAGGTAATCTGTGGTCCCAAACCCACATCAGCAGATAAGTACAACGATTTGCAAGAGCAGTGTCGACCTGGAGTTATTCCTTCGAAATATCATGATTTTTATAACCATTTTCAGGTTGAACACAAATAATTATTTTTAATTGAGTACATTGTTAATAAGTTGTTAAGTAGCCGCCTCAAGAGATTATTAATTTGTAAAGATTTTCGTTACTAATTTTAAGGTCATTATAACGGAAGTTCCGTTGCATTCCATACATTATTAAATTTATTTCAGCCATAATGACGTATGTCAACTATTTTTTGATTATTAAATATTATTAAAACCAAAACATTTTTTGATTGCCTAAAATTTTACACCATTCTTTAACCGATAAATAAAGCATTATTACAAGTAAAAATCACACAGATAACTACTATAGATTTTGCCTTACAAGAGCTTTAAGATAACGGTTGGTAAATTTGAGTTGTTTTTCGGCCCTCCTGTAAAGTTGTCATTTTGCCCTTACGCTTCTCTAGTTCTTAACCCGCGAATTATAATACCTTAAAAGTTCTCAAAAAACATTTCACAGCCCTAACATAAGTTTACATAAATATCACTGTTTTTATTTCGATATAACATAATTTTAATTGAGTGAATCGTGGGCGGATATCGTAGGCTTTGTGAAGTGTGCCCGATTAAGTTCCACATATTGGTATGGGAACCTAATCTCATATGTTAATAGTTAATAATACACAATTTAGAACAAAATGATTGATTCGAAAGTCATCTTTGTGTTGTGATAACATTAAATAAATAATTTGCATACCTACATGATTATGGACGTAATGCCTTCAAATTATAGAAAATTTTAATGGTTTACCTATTTATACACGCTGTACTTATCTTGTTCAAACTGTTTTGGAGTAAAACTGTTTGGTTTTGTTTTAAAAACGTTTGTGGACTGTATGAAATTATTATTTAATAAAGAAATAGCAGCAGCTATGTGTATGTTGCTGCAAATCATCGCGATACAAAACAAATATGGCGCGCGGGCAGGTGAGGAATTGAGTTGTCGACACGTAAAATAACTCTTCATTCCGTCTGAGCGTGTAGTAAGGAACAGTATTTAAAATTAGTAATTTATTATGCATTGATAGTACATTTTTAAAATCAGTTGAGAATATCTATGGGGTTATCAATAGCCGTACCCGTTTTCAGACCGCCTCCAACCGGTTGGATTGGAGATCGATGGAGTAGACCTATGTTCAGCTCAGTAGACTTATAGAACGTCCACTACTGAAATCATATCAATAGCACAGATACCTAACGTTTGATGCGTGATATTAGTGGCAAAGTCTCAATTTTAATGTGTTCAATATGTTTATTGGGTTTATAAAAAACAGTCAAGCACCTAATCAACCTATTCGGTTGGTTAAATTACGTAGTTTTGTTTAAAATTCATGATTTTAACTCATAAAGTTACTTAAATATATCGTTTCCGTAAAAGGGTGTAGTCAATATGCCAACTCTCACGCCTACAACCCCAGGGATCGGATAAACCAAAAACATAACCCATTCTATCGTGATGTTTCTCTTGGCCGGGAACAATGGTAGCTCCATTGCTGCTCTTTAATAAGATTGGACCAACCAACGACCACTGGTCGTTCATCAATGAGGGATCTTGTTTCATCAGACGAACTTCCATTATAAAAAAAAATTATTTCTAAATTAAGTCATTATTCTTTTGAAGTTTAACAAATAGACGTAAAGGGATAAAAAATAAAAGTTATGAGTGGTGATCAATCAGTTATAACTGGTAGAAGACTGACTCCCGTCGTCACTGATTAAAAAGAAAAGGAATTTTACAACAATTGGTGGCGTAAAGGTAGTTTCATACGATGCGTGGAATACGCTGCGATTAAATTCGAATAGCAAGTTTAAGTTATAATAATTAAGTCATAATTTGTTTTATATGTGTTGTAGGTACAACAAATTATTTATTCCATATATTAATTATTATTATTACATTATCACAAATTATTTATTCTGTATAGACCATTAAATAGAACCTACAAAACGGTAAAATATTTTGCCAAACCGGCCTGAGAAGACTCCGACAGGCAAGGAAGATGGTATCATCAATTTTCTTTTTTGAGACCTGTAAATTAAATATTTAAAGATCTGAAGGTAGCTAAATAGTTCTATTCACAAAAGCTATAAGACAATATATAATAGTCATTACTGCCAACTGCACTACTGCAGTCACTAAAGATTGTCTTTATGTATATGCAGTAGTGATCAAACTTTGGCAGTGGCCACTAAAAATATTTTTATTTGTGAAATATGGAAGCCATAGACTTAAACTATGTATCACGGTATAATTACATAGTATAATTTTACCCATACGATCCCAAACCGAGAATGTGGTTCAATACATAAAGTTAAAGTAATAAATTCAAGCGTGCATCTCTACAATCTGTAACACCCCTTATAGAACAAACGGATGGACCTGTTACAAATTTTATTATTATTTTTGTTTAGTGGTCAATAAATGAAACAATGGGAGCTATAAGAGGCAATCACTGGAAGCTTAAAGCAATTTGATCGATGTGAAATTTAACAGGTCGGCGTCAGGAAGGGCCGTTGTTTTATTTATTTATGAGTTTTTGTACGGCCGTGATAAATAGATTTTTTATAAGGTACGGTCGCATCCGATGTTTTCACATCGGAGTCTGGTGTCTGCTCAGTTTATTTTCCTTGGCTCTTTGAACTTTTGTAGGAGCGACTGCCGTCTGTCCTTGAAACCCCTAATGGAAAGCCCCCGTCAGAGCCCCATTCGTTGAAAAAAATCAAAATCAAAATCAAAAATTATATATTATGTTATTTTTAGTGATGAATGCTATAATTTAAATGTGAACGAGACGTCCAAGAACCTATGAGAGGAATGAGTGTATGGGATATACATATAGTATTATATCATATATGGACTATGGTTTTAGGCAAAGGTACTATTGAACTAGTTTTCAGGTGGATGGGAGAGAACAGTTAGATGCGGAAGATGACGCTACAAAGGTTACATTGCTCTACGATCTTTCCCGTGCGAAGTCGTTCTAGCGGCTAATTTCAGGTATTAGTGCAGTGGTTTTCCCAAGCACTTATGGTGTTTTCTTAAACTCATTCTGTCCAAAGTACCCACGACTTTTATAGCAAGCTTCAAATCAATTATACGAGTAATCAGGAAATTTCCATTCGAATTACTTTTCCCACTATACGATACATATAACTTCCCAGAACGCGGACTATTAAACCTGTACGGCGCGAGCGGACAAAAACATTCATTAGCGGTAAAATAGTTTTAATGTAAAATACCGTAATATGGTGAAGTAATAAGTATAAAGATTCTGGACAAATTTATGCAGCGTTATTTTATTTTAGGAATATTAGTAATCAAAATTACCAATATTCCCTTTAACCCCTCCAGCTAAGCTCAACGGCTTGTTAGGAGTGGGTTCACGTCGGTAAAGTGATGACCAGGACTCGAACCCGGGATGTCTCGAACGTAAGTCCGACTCGTTAACCACTAAGCTACCGACGCTTAGACTACCTGTGATACGGGGTCTAGAATGGGGATTAACCTATCTAGCTACCGTCCTCCTCCGATACGAGGGTTAGCTGACAATGGAGGAGACATTGATCGCATTATAACTCGAAACGCAGCCCTACGCTACATTTTATCTGTAATAGTCCCAAACAAATCGGTTTGAACACTCGTATTTCACTACTTTGAAACTTATGTGTTTTGAAAACGAACGTTATGCAAATACACGCATAAGTCGGAAATCAAATGGCCATGATGTAGTAGAAACCAGTCGTTCAGGAACTATTGATTTAATATTCCGTTTATGGGTAATGTTGGTTAGATAACTATGTAGGTAGATAGAAATGTAATAGATTTGTGGACTGGCCATGTATCAAATAAGCTTCTGTTTCTAACTACGAAAGCTCTCATGGCTTCGTTTTATTAGATTTAAAAGTATAGATGTTTTGCATTCATAATTTTTTTTTATAATACCACGCCTATATCCATGAAGGGGTAGGCAGAGGTGCTAGCACCCACATTTCACCGGTTTATATTTAAGTCCCAATGTAATACCTATATGGCGAGCCTATTGCCATTAACCGGGCACTTAAAAACCTGCGATAAATACACACATAACTTCGAAAAGCATCGCAGTCATTGGTGTATGCCATGGTGAACCTGGGATCGAACCCGAGACATCGTCTCAGCAGTCCATTACCCATACCACTAAGCTACCGTGGTTCTACTAATATCACCATTATATACCATTATAAAAAGAACAAGGTTGTAATTTGTGTGAAGAGGGCCCTACCAATAATTACTTCGGAGCGCAAATCAATCTCTCCTGGTCACTGGAGGAGTTCTGCCAGCTGAGTTAACTGGAAATATCTTGTGTAGCTAAAATGCTTATGGGGTTCCGTAACGCTAGTGTAAAACCCCTAGTGTTATATTTGTACATAGGCTACGGTGATAATTGTTTGCCACGTAAGTGGTATAAAAAAATATATATATCAGCTAATTGCTTCAAGATTCCATTAATTGAATTGGATACAAAAACAGTGTAATCTAATACACAGCCGAGCTAAATCATAAAAGTGAATCTCAACAAAACGTAAAAAAACGCAATCTCATCGACCTAAAAGCATCACCAGCAATCTATCAAAAGACCAAATAAAGGCAAGTGTTCATAGCTATTAATAACAATTTATAATATTGTGGTCATCGAGAACTTTCTCCGCTGAACATGGCTGCACGCGATGTGGGTTACCAGCTGAGGGACTGCAATATAAGGACCGTAATTGGACACGGTAACGTGTTAAATTATGATTATTTTCTAGAATACCGATTTGGGTATTGAGGGAGTATTTTGGGGACAATTTAAGAGGTTTACCGACACCGGTCGCAAACCGTGAACGTGTCGAAATATTCTTAATGGTATGGCATACCTCATTACCGCATATAGGACATAATTATTGGTATATCTGAAGAAAAGTTATGCAGTATCTGAAATTTTTAGGTTGACAGTACACCTACACATATGTGTGACGGTTAGACAAACAAAAGAATAAGTGTCATTCTCAATTGGTTTTCCTACTCATTTGCGATGTTTGGGAACCCATCAATATTTTCGGAGTTCAAGCCTAGATATGCCTGACTTACAAGGCTCTTGCGCAACTGTCCTCTAGAAGTTAAGAGGTCAGATAGCAGACGCTCTGGTAAAAACTATTCAAACTAATCAACGGAAAAGAGGTGCACGAAAATGAACCACGGAATCTGAAGTGTGAATACAACCTGGGTTACACACTACGATGATGGTAAACTTCATAAAAGTAAACAAAAATAAAAAAGTGAGGGTGTACAATCTGGTAATATCAACGACCTATAAACATTTATTTTGATACTCTCGGAAAAAAGTCATTACGCACTTAGACTGCCGTTCTGCGCATGCGTTCAATGAACGTATGTGCAGCGCAGTAGCCTTAGCACGAAATACTATCGAATTCGTGATATAAAGGTATCGACAGAACGGAGCATTGCGATTGGTGGACCACACACGCACACAGGTTCACAAGAGGCAAACTGCTCCGTTCTCTCGAAATGATGAGTTCATGCTAGTGCTACAGAAGCCGTCTCGAACGTTTCCTCTGCAGTTAATTGAACGCCCGACGCTAATGCATCGTACTTACGAGTATAATAATATGTTCCAGCAGAAACGTCTGCGCAGCGCATACGTTTATCGAACGCCTACGCTACATAAACGCTCGTGTGAAGATAGCCTTACTCATACTAATAATACTAATAAGTGCTTCGATTTATTTTATCTTCTAATAGTCTTACAAGAACCAAAATCAAATAGAGCCACTTTCATTGAATGGAGTCACAAACCATCTGTGTGAAAACACAGTAGTATGTTATTCCTAAACACAGTATAACGGTAAACGTGGGTGACCATAAAATCGCACGTTAGAAACAGGACACATCAGCAGTTAGGATTTACGACGCGATAGCTTAATGTTAACGCGCGTTTGGTGTTTTATTGTTCAATTTTGTTGTTAACGCATTAAAATAAGACATATATCTCTAAATAATTGTTGTTCAAGATAGTTGCTTTATGGATCTAGTAAGTATTTGCATCCTGGTGAAAATTTGATCTTTGTTAAAAACTATCCAATAAAACATTAGTTATATATATTTATATTATTATCTTTCAATATATATGACGTGTTATGACAATACTCCGCTCTCTTGATTCCTTTACATTACGAATTCTATAGTTTTTCTTGTTACGGGCACAGACCCTAAAGCAAAAACCTTGACAGATAGATAATCAATTTATTTGCCATATAATATAAAATAATCAATCAGTAAATCGATAATGGCCGTTTCGAAGCATGAAGCGTCTAAAATAATTTAACTGCGGAAAATTAAATTAACAAAATCAGTATTTTATTATTAAAAGACAAATTACATAATTTTGGATCAGTAATAAAATAATTACCATATGAATTATCACGATGTCGATATATTCCTTCCTGCCACGTACACAACTGTAGATTTGTAACCATTTACGGTAGAAGAAAAAACATATTCATTTGATACCAGTTACGTATGTGTCGATAATGGTTTATTTGCATATGATATATGTACTCATATCACGAACATCATTATCACTGTGATCACCAGGAAATACTCTACAAAGATATATAATTATTGTCTGCTCCGAGAGAGACCTGCTCTAAAGTCTCGTCTATCCTTCGGGCCCGCACAGCCCGCGACGAACGGAGGCGCCACCCTCCATGAGTGCATGACTGGGGTAACAGTTGGAGCCGTCTATCATCCTAGCAGGCCGCTCCCTATCCCACACCCAAAAATATCATTGATGGCCCTAGATCAGTCGAGGCGTGAGGGATATACCAGAGATATAATAGGTGGAATTACCTTGTATACTGAAAATCTGGATAAGGCTTGATAAATCCAATTTATTTACCAAATGTTATCAGCGTAATTAAGTTATTCCTTTTCTTAGCGAATGAGAGATGACCTATCCTTTTTTAAACCATATAATCCTAATTTACGGTCACCCTACTTATGAATAATACATGTAGGAGCCGATAACAGATTCAACTTGGGCCTTGGGGACAGTCCGGGCTCAAAATGGACAAATAGAACCATTATGTTTGCGGCTGCAGATCAGATAGGGTCCACGATATACGAGTATAAGCACGGGAATACAAAGGACAAGGGAATAGAAATCATGTGAGAAAGCTTAGGAAACAAGTAATTGTTATATTCTAAGGAAAGCCATTTATTGGTTTGACATGACGTGTTTATTTTGTGTGAAAGGTTGGTAAATGTTTAAGGGATAGTTTGAATGCCGCATATAATTACTATATTTAGTATAAAAGAGAATGTAATAGCGAGGATTGAAAAAGGTATGTTAAGGTGGTTTGGGCACGTAGAGCGAATGACGCACTCGGTAAGAGAGGTGCGTCCAGATTTGTGACATGAACGGCGGACCGGACAGCATCAATACATGACGTTAAGTGTGGACGTAACAACTTGTGGCAAATGGACACATAAACTGGAGTTGCGCTGACACGGCCACCAGTCGATCGATGGTTTCATTCAAACTGAACTATCACACAGCTGAATACGCGACGGATACGCACTTCTGACATGGTCACGGTAAAATGTTATGTAAATGTAGACGCGGCATAAAGTTTAGGGGAATGGATGAGACAGCCAGGGTCGACGTTGTGTTACACACACTGGTAAAATTATTAAAAATAGGAAAAAATGTCAGGTTAGAAGTACTCGAAACTCGAAAAGTTTTATGGCAGTGGAGCAAGCTCGTAAAGTGTGTAAGGATAGAGTAAAATGGCGGGCTATTATCACTACCTACCCCTGAAGAAAACAGGCGACAGGTATATTTATATATCTATACATATATACCTCACGCCTGTAAAGTTGCCTATAAAGTTTACGTATACCACATAGAACCAACATACATAAGGCCAACATACATACATATATAGACTGATAAACACAATACCCTTCTTTGCGTCGCGCAGTCGGGTAAAAAATACCTACACCTCACCTATTAAAAGTGTAAACTACGAGAGAAAACATATCACGTAGTCATATTATTATCAAAAATAAATATACACATAGTGTAGTGTGGATAGGAGATCAATTACTGAGACAACTCTTAACCATGTCACATAGCACTTGAGCGATGATGTTGCATCCCGGATGCTGTGTGCAGCAGTGATTTATGGGATGAATTAATCGGTAAATAGATTACGTGTCAAATTATGTCTGTTTATATCATAAAGAGCTGAATTAAAATAAGATGTAGATACCTTGACAACATCATCATCATTCTCTGAGCTTATTCCCAACTTAGTTGGGATCGGCTTTCTAGTTTCTAAAACGTCAATAACTTGGTGCTAACACAAGCTATTGAGCTTAGCTGGAGGGGTTAGAGGGAATATTAAGAATGTTGGTTCTTAGTAGGTATCCTTTTTTACAAAAAATCTATTCTTTAGTCCGTGGTGTAATATGGCGTCTAATTCTTACGTATTTTACAGATCAATAAAACACACTTTGAGTGCTCTACATCCAAGCAAAATTAGAAGGAGGGCAAACACCAGCAAACCGACAATATAAGCACATACGCATCAATTACATTCCCGTTTCCGAATCAAAGTGATGGCCATATAAAACGCTGATTACCCATCGTTCACGATGGGCAATTAAATTATGTAGGTAGAACTTCTACATATTCTTATCAAAACATCGAATTTTCAAATCCAAACCATATTTCTGGTGCAATAAAGTCTAAAATAACTTGTACTGAATGCAATCAAGTAAACAAATTGTAACGGCCCATGCAGAATGTACCGCGAAATCGTCAAATTTTTATCTCGTTCGTTCAAACATACTGGGCAAGATTCTTGAGGTCTGAGTAATGCAGTATAATGTTACTATGTGAATGCAAAACGTCTGCAACATTACAATATGGTGATACAAACAGCTCGCACGGAGTACCAAGTCCCGTAATCTTTCATTCATTTGTTTTTACAATGGTTTAATGAAGTAACCGGACACTTTCGCGGCGAATTCACACAGTTCTTTGCGTTAATTTAATTACATCGTTGGCTTAACTGTCAAATTGCTTGGCATGGAGGTTGAAGGGTTAAAAGGTCCCATCATCTTCATTTATTCTAGAGTGTAGTGTTTGACGACATATATATTTGTGTCCTGTTCATTCATTGTCAATTTAATGAATATTTATATTAGCAAACTAGCTGTGGCCAGCGGCTCCACCCACGTGGACTTCTGATCCCGTTTCCGCTGCTTCATGGAAACCTTCCGTGGAGTTCAATGAACAAATAAAAAAAAGAATTACTTGAATTGGTTAAGCCGTCTTCGAGTTATGCGCTTACCAACATATTTCGTGATTCTTTTTTTTTATACCACTTAGGTGACAGACAAGCACACGGCCAACTGATGGGAAGCGGTCACCGTGGCCTATGGACGTTTGCAACACCAGAGGCGTCACATACGTGCTGCCTACTCTGTAGAAACCTTCTAATGCCCTTCTTGAAGAACCCCATATTGTAGTCGCTTGGGAAAACCACGGCAGGGAGTTCATTCCACAGCTTGAGCGTGTGCGGAATGAAACTCAATTTTGTATAATATACCTATATAGATAAGTGCTAAACCACCTCAAATCACCGTTTTAATCTCTCTTCAAGCCACGCATGATCTCTTTTTATAAAGTAATCTTCCTTCACACATTCTACTGGGAAATGATCTGAGAATTCTGAGTTCTCTGATTCTTTTTTTCAAGTATTCCATAATGCAATGAGTACTTTCACAATCATGTTACATTTACCATTCAATTTATTCATAGATAATGCTCCAATCGTCTCTAAAAGTCGAGTCATGTCCTTTTATTAACGAGAAATGACGTTTACTATTCTATCAGACATTTCTAGTCAAATCACATTTTGATTCTGGCTACATTTTAAATAAACATTATTGTTACACAATGGTAAATGCTGATCTATTTTATATGAATGAAATAGCATGACTTTGTAGCAGTTATGTAAGGATAAAGAAATGTTTGATTTCCATACATTATGTATATTCATACCTGTAAATATTGAAAAGAGTAGATATAGGTATGTTGATTTTCGATGTCGTATTGAGCAGAACCTTATCCCTTATTTACCTTCTACGACACCCACAAGAAGAGATAGGGCAGTGCTATTATATAAATAGATTTTTTTATACCACTTAGGTGCCAGACAAGCATACGGCCCACCTGATGGAAAGTGGTTACCGTGGCCTAAGGACGTTTACAACACCGAAGACATCACACTCGCGCTGTTAACCACAGCGCTAGAGTGGAGGAGGGGGGGTAATGTGAATTTTAAAAGAGTTTTTGTGCTGTAAGTGCAGAAGACAAAACAAAATTCCTCGGTCTTCCCACTCACAACACAAAACCTCTCCAGTGGGCTCTAACCACTCTACTCACCGCCATGCAGAAACACAACACAATGTATTCTGTAGGGCGCAGGTACATCCCTAATCGGACAGCTCAATTAGGACGGCGGCTATCGTCAAATTCTACCTCCGTTACTTTAATTTAAAAGCAGGTCTGTTTTAAATCATCACACTGGTATAAATAATCCAGACATAAGTTCAGTCCTCTACTATTTTGCAGGAATGTCAATGTGAATAGATCTGAACCCATAAACAAACTCATTGTAGTCTGTTACTCTGACAGCACAATCTTTATCAGAAATCTTTGAATGACGTAGAAAAGCAGGAACACGGTAGCGGATCCCGAGTTTAATAAATGAACTGGTAGTAAACAAATAGTTTCTAACACTCATACACACACAGGTACACACATTCATCATCATCATAATTTCAGCCACAAGACGTCCACTACTGAATATAGGCCTCCCCCATCGAGCTCCAATCTGACCGGTTGGAGGCGGCCTGCATCCAATGGGTACCTGCGACTTTGACTATGTCATCCGTCCACCTCGCCGTCCCACTACGCTTCGTCTACCGGAACGCGGTCTCCATTCGAGAACCTTTTGGCTCCAACGACCATCTGTTCTTCTTGCTACGTGCTCCGCCCATACATACATTACGAAAAGCTAAAAGTGTCGTGACCAGGAACCACAAATAAACATAATAGCTTGCTTATGTTTAGAAATAACTCACCAAAAACCTCAAAGTCAACTTCACAGGCGCCGAACTAACATCAAACGATTACTTATAATAACGTTAACCTTTTACGTCCAAAATCGTACCGTACGAAAGAGCCGTCGTGAGAAAATCGTGGACATTGTTCCCCAGATCTGTGCGATAATGACAAAGCTTGCGAGAAAAAAAATAAATTAAACTTTCTTTCTTGTGAAGTTGCGGCGGCCTTGTGGAGCTCGCGAGGTTTAGAGGCTATGAACTAATTAGCCCGAGAATAACCTACTGGCTGGAATTAAAAACTTTTAGCAATTTGATTATTAATTAGAATATGCGAGCTAAAAATTGAATATAATAATTACTAAAGATTTTTTTATGGTCGATACGAGTTCATCCCCCCTGATGCTAGAACTGTAAATGAAGTGTGAAGAATGAAGACTATTGTTATAAGAATGTCTTTAATGCTAAACTGGTGGTCTGGCCTCAAGAGATATAGATATATTTGAAGCATCCGGGATTGTATGAGTACAATACAATTCCAAGTTTTTACCGTACGGTAAAGAAAAGTAGTATTTAACTGATTGGTTGAGTTCTTATGTATTTGTAGGAGGGAAGAGAGTATGGTCATCAGAAGAAGTTCATAATGAGTACTCTCGTCTCGGTCGAAGTGATAAAATACTGTCAAAATCCCTAATAGACACTTGCAAAATGTGGTTGGCTATTAGGCTAAAGGTACTAGCTTTATTTCTTTAATTTTCTTTTTTGAAGGATTACCAAAAATATGACACATTAAAATGTAAACTGTCACTTTAATCGTAAGTAGAGCCAGTCGAACAAGACGGTTCAAGATTATGGTGAAGGTAATGATTCAATTTGGTTAGCACATCGGGTTACTGGTAAGTAAAGGTAAGAAGCATCCAAATAAGATCATAATATATTATAAAAAATATTACGTGTTCATCCCACGCACTACATTAACGACGAGACGCCACACACGAGGATGAAGTTCTTAAGAATGAATACTAGTAGGCAAGTACGAGCAATATTTTTTTACTCATAAGATATAGAAAGAAGTAATAACGTTTGGACGGAAGTGCAGATCATAAACTTATTAGTAATACTTAGATGGAGAACGTGTGCAAGTGATACACATATCTTTATACTATACCTAGATGTAAGAAAGTGGCAGAATATACGAACTGTGAAACGTTTTTTATAAGCTTATCAAGCTGACAGAAATGGTCTGCTGTCATAAAAAATGAATATTTAAATTAATTTGACATTTTGAATTCAGTAACGCTTACCGCGTTACCGAAAAGACTCTATTTACGCTAGTAATAATAACTTCATAGTGCAG
This sequence comes from Pelosia muscerda, assembly GCA_963691645.1. Lineage (NCBI taxonomy): Eukaryota > Metazoa > Arthropoda > Insecta > Lepidoptera > Erebidae > Pelosia > Pelosia muscerda. Next base: position 17,800,274 of record OY829100.1, read on the forward strand.
TTACAAAACTGCTTTATTATAAGATGAGTAAGTTCTCATATAAATAAAGCCGGCTTCCTGTATTGAACATATCTCTCATCAACTTCACCTGTTAGTTGATGCACACCTACCTAACAATGGACGAGGCATGGAGTCAGGGCAGCAAAAGTTAACAAATCAATCAAAAATAATAAATAGACCGCGTGTAACCAAAATGGAAACTTTGAACACAAACCTGAAATTCGCTGAGAGGATGGTGATAACCAGACAAGAACCTAGTCAAGATCTTACCATCAGCAGCAATAAAGACTAATTCAGTTCGTAATCCACTCAGTAATCCTTTTTTTATCGTGCGCAAAATCCCCACGGATACCACCTCGAACCGACTAAAACGAACGCCGCCTATGGGTCCTTAATTGCCTGAGGTGAGATTATACAAGACATATATTTCGCACCGCGGCAGACCCGGCGAGATCTCTTTTGAGATGACCCCCTTCCCGCCACTCAGTAATCCTGCACGCAAATATTATTTTACTAAATATTACTATCCTTCTAAAAGAAAGCGCACAAAAATATCGATAGGAAAATAACCTCAAAACCGCGCAAGCACTATCGATCACAGCTTGTCAGATCAATAAAGATAATGTCGTCGGAGCCGAAACTCAACAGTTAAAAATACACACGAACAATGGCACAGCATCACAGCAGTCATATCATCTATTGTGTTACCCGATTCACCTGTCCAATATGACCCACTAACCAGTATTCACATCTCGCATCTCTCAATCCAATCGATACTTTCGATACGATTCGATCGCCCACTTGTAAATAAACAGTTAGTTCATAAGACGGCCGTGAACTTCGAATTGGAATCGACCATTTAAAGTTTATGATGGTTAATGGATAAGGCATTCCTAGAATTGATTTAGAAACATAATTACTGCTGGATAATTTTACTATTATCGTATATGGAACATATAAAATAAACGATGTCAAAGAACATTTAGATTAAGAATCATTTTTTTAATACAGGTGCTGTCCCTGGAACGTTGGTTCCCTGATTGACGGCCTCGACAGTTATTTTTTCACACCTTGCTTTTAGGACCTGAGACTGTAGGATAAAATAAACCAGTTTGCTGGCAGATAATTCGAGGACTTAATAGTGAGACATAGTAAAAGCGTCGGTAACTTAGTGGTTAAGGGGGCCTAGCCAAAATGCATTCGTTCCGAATCTACATTCGTCATCGCTCTGAAAATGTATGGGAGTGACATTTGTTGTCGGAATGTCATGTGATCAGATTCCTCTCTCTCTGTGCACAGTTGATAACTTTTAGATTGTCAAAGCAGAACATGACGAAAGCAAAACATGACAAAATCAGAATATGACAAATTTATTAGAAGCGGTATGTCCTCACAAAAATAAATTAAGTAAAAGAAATTGAATATTAACCAAATTCATTTTTGTGAATGGTAAACGATTGCATAAATCAGCATTGAGCGTATTTACAAAACCGTTCTGTCACAGCAATTTCCTTAATGATAACCAACTAAACATTAACACAACTATAACTAGATATTTACAATTATATTGGCATAAAAAAAATTATCTTACAAACCGGTACACTTTCCTGCGCGAGCTATTAAAACGCGATAAATTCATCTGACGTTGTGCATATAGGAAACTGGTGTAGGAAGCCGTAAATAGATACAGAAATTACATCTCGATTATGAATCGAGCTCGATGTCGGCGCAAAAAGTGCCTCCGCGGGTAAAAGCAGAAAATATGACAAGTTAATTTAGATTGAGTGGACCTGTGAGAGTTAGAAAGAGAGGTGAAAGACAGCCGGAACGAATAGTATCATTTCATTGTGAATTGAACGCAATGGGAGGCAACCATGGTGGCGTAAGTGCAAAGGTCTCTATTAAGTGAAACAGCCTAAATGTCACCTTGTAGACGGCTTGTCTACAGTTAATGCATGCATAAGGTGGACTCAAGCATGTCCTAGAAAGTGAACACTGAGAGCTAATCTTGTAGTACACGATGATATCTGCGTATGTAAATGAAATGAGGCGTGTGAATTGCGATGGGTTTTACATTGCATACCACAGGACGAGATGTAGAAATTGTATTAGACTTTTGCCTCGAGGCAGTATTAAATTGCTTTCAAAAGAATATTGTGCTAAAGCGAATAAATGAGTACACATTAGGATAAGTAAAAAAGTACTTGAAGTTATACAGACCATTTATATTTGGCTAGCGAACCTAATAGACATGTTATGTGCAATATGAAACAGTTTCCAAAAAGGACTAAGAATCCAACCGATGGTAGGTTCTTAAGTGGATTATCTAATTGTTCAAACGCATAAATAAAATGTATTATTATCGGTTTAAACGTTCAGGAAAAGTTCAATGACAAACACATAACTACAAGGTTTTTTATATAAAGATAGTTTTCATAGGCAATTTATGGAAGTATTACAAAAACTCACACATATATCATATAACGTGATAATTCGAAAGACTTCACAATAAATGAATAAACAGCATTGTCAAATACTAGGTTAATAGGCGGATTAAACAAATATTTCTTACGGTAACAATACAATAAGTCTACGTAACAGGTTTCTGAGCAAAAATAAGAGGCTTTCGGTTTTAAATCTTCGTGAGAAAACGAAGTAATCCAACTGAATGAACACAATTAAGTACCCAAACGCTGTTTTAAATGATGATCACAGAATCAAAATTGTTAAGATAAGGATCATAATTATTACTCTACTTACAATTAAAAGACAACTAGCATGAGAAGTTGTGTTGAATAATGACAATAATATTTACAAAAATTGAAAACAAGACTTTTTGGAAACTTAAATTGTGCAACCAAACTCAATAATCGACATTTGGATTTTTATAATTGCAATAGCTTTTAAGACAAATCTAACGACATATTTTGATTCAACAATTTAATAGTTGTGAGAAAACATAGACTCGTAAACATTCATATACCTAGATAAAACTCATAACACTTTTCGAATAATAATCCCAGCTTCGAATAAGAAGTCAAATAAGAAGAAACAACTATAGAACGAATACAATCACTTGCAACGAGACTAAAAGCGAATTAGTTATATTAATTAGCTGTGAACAATGTCAGCTTTAGTATTCAGTGTACGAAAACATAAAGTAACAGTCAGATTAAACGCAAGTATTAGCGCTGTTGGCTCGCGAAGAAATTCAATAATGGTTTTTTTGATAAAATTTCTCATATCAATCGTGTTAATATACATGAATATAATTTTGAATTTTATTTTACTAGCACTCTGAGTAATTTCATCTGTAACTGTGTCAGAATTTTTGGATAAAGCTAAGTAGTATGCACTGATAAGGGGTGATCCGATTGTTTGTTATAAAGAAGTAGTAATGACTATGTCAATTTAAAATCATAGGTACATTACTTACTGAATATGTTGTTGTCTGTAGGTATAATTCCAGAGCCTTTAAAACTTGAGTGAATTCATGGTGTGTTATTTCATCGTCATCGTTTTAATTGTGTAGTTAGGCTCATAACCTAAAAAGTTCAACAATTTCTACTTATAGAAATTCGATATTGCTAGTGGATTCCAGAGGTCAGAATAAGACAGTCGCTCTAGGGAAAATATCGACATTCAGTCATTTCGTAATTAGGCTGAACCAAAGCTTACCATCAGGCAGGGTGAAGTCAAATCGACGTGTCGTAACTAAAAAAAACTGAATTGAAAAAAGAATATTATAATATGGAGTGACAACGATTTTTCGGTTGCGTCGAACCTATTTTGACTAACAAAGCTATCGTATTGTAACCAAATGACGAGTCTATTGCTACACTTCTAGCCCGAGAGCCCACGACCAAAACCATGTCTCATAGCAATACGGCAAAAACCCTATAAAATCGTTAGATTGTATGATTCTGAACCCGACTAGGTGTGTAGTAACGGTCGAAAGGGTAGCAACTGCGTGGGAGGCCATTTCTGCTGTGTCAAATAAAAAAGACAGTCGGTATTATAGCAATACGTCTGATAGTGAAAATGTACATAGATTTTATAATTGTATTACGAAAAAGTTTGTTTTCAGACATTTTGCGCGTAGCATATAGCCTGAGCGCATTTTTGAAAATGTCAACAAATTTAGCCGACCTGTATCATAGCAATACGGATAATTTTTTTTTTCAACTTTTCGTATTGCTGCCATGATTACCAAAAACCTGTTTTCAGACACTTTAAGTGTAGCATATACTCCCAAAAACGAAAATAACGTTTAACGTTTCGACGACGATTCCGAATCCGACAGCGATTGAAAACGAGAATATTTTGTAACTTTGAATAAACCGTTTTTTTTCAACTTCATCCCAGTTTCCTTTTGTGCGATTTATTTCAGTTCTTCAAGTTCAATGTTACGGTTTCGGGTAAATTCTTTGTTAATTATCATCTAATAAATTCAGGGTCGCAACGTATTCATTGGTTTGTAACAGAAAATTCAAGATGCCTCAATACGATTTTTAAATGATATCTGAGTATCGCAAAGTTGTCTGATAGAGAAGGTGCTACACTTAATTTGTCTGATATAAATTTTTTGCACATGTGGACAACTTATTTTATCATGTCCAACAATTTTCAGACATATTGCTATGATACCGATCGGTAAAATTTGTTAACATATTCAAAACGGTCTACAAATTTATTGCGTTCACATTTCCATCTGAAAATTGTTTTGTTCGCATCAAATAAACAAAATTTACTAATAAAAAAGATTTTCAGTCGTATTGCTATGCGACATTTTTTTTGTCTCATTTTTAATTTTTTTAAGTGATTTTACGGGTTTGCGCTACACCACTAACGTCTGAAAAATATGTTTCCGGTATCTCAGAACTATCATTCAACTACAGTCTGCAAATCAGACATATTGCTATGATGCAGTTCGGTAAAATTCTTTGACAATTTTGAAAATTCGGTCAGATCAAACGCTACGCGGAAAATGTCTGATATTGGTAATTTCGAGTTCAGAATAATCGTATCTATCGATTTGATGCGGTTTTGGCCGTATTGCTATGAGACAAAAATTTTGGTCGTGGGCCCTCGTACTATTCTAGACAGTAATAAATCATAATCATTGTCATAATATTTATTCTGTCTTTCACATTCACTCAAACACACACACACACACACACACAATGCACACACACATTTCAGATGCAGCCACTAAAACCAACTTACTATCAGACAGCACGTGATATTACAACTCCAAAATACCTTACGGTACATCAAATACACATCTCACTCACAATGTAAATGACAAACAAAATGTTAATTACAGCTGACCTCCATACACACAATACAATAAAACAACTTGCACACTGATATCAGAAGAAAGTTCTCGTGTAGAAATACTTGGGACTTTCGATGGAGAAAATGTTTCCCATGATGGGATACACCATGGGGATATTGCAGTTTATGGGCTTTTGTTTTAATGATGCGTGGAAATTAATAGAGTTATGAAAGACATTCTAATGGAAAGAAAAGCAAACATGGCAGATTGAAAAATCAAAAGAGCACACAAAGAATAGAGTGTTTGATTGGTTTTATATAGCGTCGCTTATACGAGTTCTTCCAGCAACCACCATTTTTTATAACGGCTAAACAACGTTTGCCTGGTAAGTCAGTAATTATATAAAACTTAGAAAGTTTACTTAAAACGAAAGGAAAAAGACGTCTAACCAGTGAAACTGTTTCCATATAGTGCAACTTCTGTGCAAAGTTATCCAGACTATTGCTATTCAAAGTTGTGCGCGTAACTACACAGTTAGTTCACTTGTTCACTTATAGTCGAATGTAGTCGCATGTACTTGTTCCAGTACTATAACAGTTGACTTTAATAGAAGCTGCCACAATGTTCGTAAGAGGATTAGGTAAACTAATGTTCCTGTATCCGGATCGCCACTAAGACTTCATTTAGATGTAGAATAACGTGACCCAGTTTCCGTAAATATGACCATACTTACTTTTGCCAACTATATACTTAGTGAAATAGTCATTGTTTAAAATTTTCCAATTTTATGTGTATTGCATTTGTAAGAACAACAAAGTATTAGGAATCTCGGTCGAAGAGTTTCATGTGACACAATATTACTTTACTCATCATCCGTTTTAGCCGACTTATAAAAAAGAGGAGTGGCAGGTGTAACAGACATGTCTAGATTGACGTCATTGATGCTTCGACCGAGGTTCTACCTGCGCCGACAGCGCCATAAGTTTCAAGCGCGTTTGAGGTATGTCTGAGATTATTTTTTTATATTGTTGAAAATATAATATTTAGATACCTAAGATTTTACTGTCTATCTGTGTTTAACCAGGTTGTATCTCGTGAACTGTGATAGCTAGACAGTTGAAATCTTCACAGATGATATATTTCTGTTGCCGTTATAACAAGAAATACTAAAAACAGATATAATACAAAAAGGTTCTAATGCGACTCGAGTTTGGTCGACTTATAAACATATCACAGAATCTCAAGCACTCCTTGAATCATTGCGTGCAATATACCAAAACGACACCAAAAATACAACTCAATTATGTTTAGTTCAGACAGACCATACAATAACAAGTAAACCGTTAAATTCAAGAGACAAACAGAATACTACAGACATCAATCATGTCTGTCAAAATCCCTGTCATTATATTACATTGGAATGACAGACTCCATTCATTTGGTCAACGCACTTATTTCGCACGCCCTCCATTATACACATTATTCAATCTAAATACCGTTGGGATTGTATCATCATAAAATGTATAATGAAAATTATTTTAATTGACCAAATGGCTATTTCTCGTAACCAGCTACCCATTTCAACGCTAATACTTATAATAACTAGGGTCTCTAATTGGGTATGCAGAGACTACATTTTCCATTTGCTTTAACTAAGGTATACGTCGTTAGCTTCTTCTGCTTTCATTAAATCTTTCTCTATAACTAATACAATATTTAATTACTGATCAAGCGAACTTCGCAAGTGAAGTTCGATCATAATTATATGAGACGCTTCATTCGAAGATATAATTAACCAGGTAGTCCCTTATATCTACTAGGCAACATCGCACATTTTTAAGAGATATGAATATGACTAGATTTGAATCGAGTAGGTGCCTACCTACCGTGCTACACTCTTGACAGATACTCATTTTTTAGAGAGGAGAGGAAAAAACCTCGTAAAACTTTCTTGCTTTGGGTACAGTAGTTATCAAACATATTAACAATACTGTTTGTGTACAATGGGTGGGAGGGAGATTATATCTTCGAATGAAGCGTCTCATATAATTATGATCGAACTTCACTTGCGAAGTTCGCTTGATCAGTAATTATATTTCGACGCTTCATTCTTTGATATAATTAACCAGGTAGACTTTCAGAGTTATGTAGCATAGAAAGTTTTTATTTTTATTTCAGTGAAACTCTTAATATGAGCATAATGAATATTAAGAACAAAAACGCGTATTTACTTAGGTAATTAATTAAATATTTAATTACATACTAATACAAATTTTAATCTAATAACATAGGTACTATGCTAAGCATACTGAATTAGCGGAAATGTTCGTGACCAATTACTGTTCAGTTATAAAGTTTTGCGAATGTATTGGATGTGTTCTGCAGTTTTACTAAAGTATCCACTGAAAGACCGCGCGAGTGCGCGGCTGACGAGGCGCCCTGGGCGTGCTGTGTGCGCTAGGCACGTAGCACGTGTCAACGCCGCTTTCTGTCAGCACCTATTTAAGACTGATTGTGTGGTAACTGATATATGTGGTAATTTGTGTGTTAACCATAACTGGCCCGTACTGGTTGTTCACTTATTTTTTGTAACAAAAATATAATCTTTGAAAAGTGTTGGTCACGACCGGAAGCAGTAGTTTTTATCATGTCTGTTATCGAGATACGAATACCGTTGTTTGAAAAACCAAATAAAAGAATATTTCCGATTTTAATAATACAAGTTTGTACGCGATAAGCAGTACAAAGAGCAAGAAGAATTTACTAACTTGATAATGATATTCTCCGGATTTAAATTAGTATCAATTGGGATACCATCATTGTGAGGTGTGATTCAAAAGGGAATTGTCGAGTCCGATGCTGTATTTGAATACATTATTTGATAATTCCCATTCTATGTCCGGATTTATTATTCTTTAATCACAGTCCGCGTAATTATCTTACTATTACGTCTTTTTTTTTTTTTTTTTTGTGAGGAGCTATAAAAAAATAAATAAAAATATATTAACGTAATTTCGAAGTTATGTGTGTATTTATCGCAAGTTTATTTATTTATTTATTTAGTACCCGGAGAAGGGCAATAGGCTCTCTACCTATTACATTTGGATCTGAACATAAACTGGCAAAATGTGGGTGCTAGCACCTCTGCCTACCCCTGCGGGGATAAAAGCGTGAGCTTATGTTCATGTAGGTATATTAACGTAAGATGCTACAATCCAAATATCACGCTTCTCGCAACAATGCCAAATGAGCCCGGACATTTAAATGAGGAAATTGCAGCTTATGGCAGTCGTAATATCGACGCAAAGCAATAATAGGTACACCGTTGGTCTCCAATCGCATGAAAGTTTTTCAAACCAATGAAGACGGCTAAAGGCTCTAAGTAATTTGTTGAACGCATTTCGCTTGCTCCACTGCTATTACACACTGTGCCCCCCGCTGTCCGGGAGGCATCCGTGTAAATCTCCAATTTAAAGGGAGTGAGAGCCATATGATAAATGTAGAGGTTCTCGCTCCACCAATTATGGTCTTTCAATAACCCTGGAGGGAGTTTGATTTTGGTTTCATACTCTTCGTATATCGATTACAAAAGACATTAATATCGTTCTAGAATTTTCGTGTATAGCCAGTCGCATTTGGCGCCAGGGTACGAAAAGGTTAACTCCTATTAGTTGAGCTAAGTCACGTATAATGCACTGTGGTAAAGTTGAATACTTTTGAACTAATTGTGCTATGTTTTTTAGCTTTTCGATAGGTAGATAATGGTAATGTTAGGTTTCTCGTATCATGTACAAAGGCTAAATATTCACATGACTATTGTGAGTGTAATAAACTTCTATCGAATTTTTAACGAAGCCTAACCTTTTTAGTAATGACAGAGTTTCGTTTATATTTTCTAGACACCGAGCATAGTTGTCTCCTATATCCAATATTTCGTCTAAGTATGCCACGGATCTAAAATCGTGATCTCATAAGTTTTGTGAGGGTCTTGGTTGGCACCAAGAGACTGATAACCCGTAGGGTAAAGATGGATTCTATGGACTCATAGATGGTTTTTACACCGGAGATGATTCGAATTGAAATCGTAAAGAAAAATTACATTTGAGGTGATTATCGGTTTTAGTAGGTACGCCTCTTTTAAATCAATAGTAGCTAGATAGAAGTTTTTGGTGGCTGTACATGGAGAAATTGTTTTTTAAGCCTAATAACTTATCTATGGCTATATACATTAACGTGTTTATCGATGGGTAAGAAATTATTATTAGGAACAGTGACTTGCTGAACGTCTTTGAGAAATGGAATTGAATGCCCTCCTTGATCTGTTTCAGAACAATTGTAATTTTACCAATTTTAGGTCAGCCATTATAACAATAAGTTATACAACAGGCATGTATGTGAACTACTACTGTGTCGTTGCACGGGGCTTGTTCGGAGAGACAGCCTTCGCATTGGGAACACGCTGGTTGTTGCGCAAACTCTCAGTCGTCACACCTGGCGACGGTTCCCTATTTATAGTGGTAATTCCTGAACCGAGTTATTGTTGTTGAGTAGAAAGAGTGTTTTATCTCTATTTCTAACCATATTAGGTACATCTAATGCAATTGCAAGCTTTAAGATTAGGTCTTATCGTCAAGTCGGTGATTTATTGTGTTCCAGTCGGATCGACATATTGATAGGTGTTGGAGCCGAACTCTCAATCATCTGGTCCTTTTGACCTGATAATATACGAATTTTCGTTATTCTCATGTACGAAATAGTGAAAAAGAGGGTATATAATAATTTTTATAGCATTACGGCATAGAAATATTTATACAACTGTTTGGTTATGCAAATATCGCTGGGCACTCGCAATGGATTGACCCTTGGACCCTTTGGGCCCTTGGATCCTGAAAGTTCCTTATTTTACGATTTTCGTAAAATAATTATTATCATCGTTGGAGACTCGCAGTCAACCCCGATGTAATTTGAAAGGTATTTATTGACTCGCAGTCAATCCATACCTGTAGGAACTTTGGGCTGAGAACATAATGTTTTATTATCATCGGGTGAGACTCGCAGTCTACCTCTGATGTAATTTGCTAGGCAGATATTGACCCGCAGTCAATCCTTACCTGTAGAAACATTGTCTCGCCTTGGAATTATGTAATTATTATAGAGTAATGCACCATATGATAGTTTGAGTGTTAAGATTAGGTGTTATAGTCAAATTGGTGACTTTTTGTGAACCGGTTGGAACCGCATTATCGGCAGGTATTAGAGCCTAGCTCGGAATTATCTGGTCCTTTTGACCTAATATTTTATAAATTTTCATTACTCTTATGTACGACATAGTAAAAAAGAGGGTATATAATATTTTTATAGCATTGCGGCAAAGTAATATTTATACTACTGTTTGGTTATGTAAATATCGTAGGGTACTCGCAATGGATTGACCCTTGGATCCTTGGACCCTTTGGACCCTTGGATCCTAAAAGTTCCTTTATTTTACGATTTTCGTAAAATAATTATTATCATCGTTGGAGACTCGCAGTCAACCCCGATGTAATTTGAAAGGTATTTATTGACTCGCAGTCAATCCATACCTGTAGGAACTTTGGGCGGAGAATAGAATGTTCTATTATCATCGGGTGAGACTCGCAGTCTACCTCTGATGTAATTTGCTAGGCAGATATTGACTCGCAGTCAATCCTTACCTGCAGAACATTGTCTCGCCTTGGAATTAATTAATTATTAAAGAGTAATGCACCGTATGATAGTTTGAGCGTTAAGATTAGGTGTTTTAGTCAAAGTTGTTAACTTTTTTGTGATCCGGTCGGAACCGCATTATCGGCAGGTATTAGAGGCTAGCTCTGAAATTTCTGGTCCTTTTGACCTAATATATTATAAACTTTCATTACTCTAATGTACGAAATAGTAAAAAAAAGGAGGGTATATAATATTTTTTATAGCATTGCGGCATAGTAATATTTATACTACTGTTTGGTTATGTAAATATCGTTGGGCATTCACAATCGACCCCGATAGTAATTATTTGTTGTTTTACGTAAAATTATTATTATCATCGTTGGAGACCCGCATAGGAAGATTGCACAGAGAACAGAATGTTTAAGTCACTCCATGGAATTGCGTAACTATTACGGAGTAATGCACAATATAATGGTTGATAAAATGTATTATGTAGGTACTCACATATTTCGTTTTCTTCCGCATCTGAAGAAATATACGACGATAACTTTTACGTTTTACCGATTTAGATTATAATAAATAATAATAACGATTTATTTTGTCTTCGGCACTGCGCTTTGGCATTGCCGAAGACGTGCTCACGTTGCCACGCACAAATAAGGAATGAGTATCTGTCAAGAGTGTAGCACGGTAGGTAGGCACCTACTCGATTCAAATCTAGTCATATTCATATCTCTTAAAAATGTGCGATGTTGCCTAGTAGATATAAGGGACTACCTGGTTAATTATATCAAAGAATGAAGCGTCGAAATATAATAGCACACAAAGTCTTAATTACAAATAATGTAATTAATTTAGTGGCACATATAGTCACGCAATGCTCAAACACTTGGACAGAATGTTTGCATTGTAAACGATGTATCATGATTGATTCACTACGTGAACGAAATTGCTTAATTTTGAAGCCCCAACGTGTAGTACTCGTATCATAAGTACCAATCCCAAATCTTTACAGAATATGAATATAATATCAAAGTATAGCATCGAACTCTTGGAAGATTTTCGGTTAACTCTAATGAAATATGTATGTACCATTACGGTATAGGGAGTGTCTTAAATGTTAAAGATCTTAAAAGTTTAGAGGATTTTGGTGTGTATGAGGTTAAGTTTATCTTACTTGCAAGCCAGCATACCTGATGATTGAAGGACGAGACTCTAGAGCAGATTTTCTTCTAGGTGTTTAGGTGGAATGTCATTCGCGTAAAATTAAATAAGCCAAATTACTTGTGAGAAGCTCAGGTTGCAAAATGCAAGCTTTGGTTGGTACAACTTTGAGTGGTTGGCCGCCAGATGAAGAAATTAACAGGTTCAGCCCCTAATACAAGAGGCTAGAAATTTGAAAAGCTAGAAAACGTTGCCTGGAAGAGGTCGCTTCTAGCGATAAGGCTGCCAAACACATACAATTATTTACGTGTACCTATAAATACTTACTCTTTACTGTAATTTTACGATTTTTGGTGTACAATAAATCTATCTATCTATTTATCTATCTATCTATGATGCAATAATATACATAATCGACCTTTTCAACGATTTACAGGTGCGTATATACAGGGTGTTAGGGATACGCATCCGCAAACGAAAACCGTATCACCAGTTTTCAGTCTTCGTTCTACTACTGACCAGTTTAACAAAATTGGGCATTTTTTTCTAATGCAATATTTTTTCGTCGATACCATGATTTTTTAACCCTAAAATAATATTATTGCTTGAATTCTGTCAATAAAAGGCAATAAAATGTTGTACTATAATTCAATAATAGATTTAAAAGTACATACCAGCGGTGGCACATGACGTCATCTCGGTGATAAGTCCCTCGAGGTCGGGCGATATGAGCCGCTCCTCGTCCTCCCCGTGCGTGTAGTCCAGCGCATGGTAGATCACCAGCGCCAGGTTCACCACCAGCTGGAACAAAAGGAACAGGTACGGTTAGTTTTGGTTACCAACAACCACAATACAACGGTGCAAGCAGTGTGCAAAATCATGGTGCAAATTAAACTAAAATGTATCGTTTGCACCTTTGATGATGTAAAGGGTATAATATATTACATTAATTTGAGCCATTGACGGTGTCAGCCAATGATGCAAATGATGCAAATGATGCCGCACGTAACTTTATAACAGATAACAATATTTTCTGGTAACTAATTTTACATAATAATAATACATTAAAATTATCATTATCATTTTGCACGCCCTATAAAAATATAAAAAAATTAACAAATATACGTGGCAGAATATGTAAGAACAAACCCATGTTAATAATCTATTGTACCAATTTCTGGCAAATAAATTATTTGATTGATTGATTACTTCTTCAATAAGATGGAACTCGGTCAGTCAGTCCTGGTAGCCATACGAACATCTATGGCAGTCGTTACGGGTCCGATTAGCCTTACTACAGAACTTCGATATCGCCATTTGGTTGTGGAGGTCCGATAGCAGTTGCTTCACGGAAAATATCAAAGTTCAGCCGCATCTTAGTTAGACTAGAAAGCCGACCCCAACTGAGTTGAGATAAGGCTCAGAGAATGATGATAGATTAATTACTTCTTCAATAGGATGGAACTTATAACTACTTTATCCAAGTGATTACTACACTGCACTGGTTTGTCGTATTTTGGACTATAGTATGGATATATTGATATATTGGAGAATGGTATACAATCCCATTTTATAAATACATATTGTTTTAAATTACAGTTGAAAGTATACACGCTCGTAACTTAGCTCGTTAAGCTGGGCACATACCGTATGAGCTAACGCGAAATGTATTAGTGTGAACGTCAAAGCAATTGAGTGGAATTAATTATAATTATCGTTCGACAGTGTGTAGTAATGTTCAACATTACATTTAAACATAACATTAATCTATCGCCTTGGTCCATCCTCTTGGCTAAGGTATTGTTCGAACTTCCTTCATTACACTGCACGGATGTGAACAGATGCAGATAAGTCATCAATTTGCTTAACATTAAAAAACCTTCACAAATACATTTTAAGCTGGGTACTGAAGGTACAAAGCAAGCATTCTTTAAGTAAATACGTGTAAATGAACGAGCAATTGTTAAGGTGAGTACTGACATGCACTGTTTACCAAAATGCCAAGTTTGAATTGCTCATTACTTCTAAAATTCAAAATTCAAAAATCTTTATTCTGTATACACCATTAACGGCACTTACAAAACGTCAATATCAATAATAATTTATAAATTAGTGAGCAAATGGACCACCGATTCGAAACGCGGTCCCGGCGTGAGAAGACTCCGGCAAGAAACTCAGCGGGCTTTTCTTTTTTTTGGTCTATTTACAATCATTTACTTAGTCTAGATACAGAAATTTGCTTAAGTAGCAAGTTGAGTGAACAGCTAATTTCCAGGCTTGTTTATCATCCAAATAATCCTGGATAACTTTTTTTAACTAAATTTTTAAACTTATTGAACTTCTGAGCCTTGAAAATTCTGAACCTGCAATGAACTTCTGAAACTCATTGAACTTCTGAACCTGTACTATCGGCCAGGAACATTACATTATGCCGACAACGGTTGGTACCCGCCCTAACACTTCTTCCTCGACCGACCTTTTACCAAAACAACAATAGAACATCCTTGCATCCTATCAACCGTTTCATCATAAGATCAAAAACACCATGCACCCGTAACTATCGCGCCCAGCCACCGTGAACACAGCACCATTGTGGGCCCGTGGACTGTTGCCCAACGGTGCTCCTCTCAATGCAACCACTCCTGCAACTTCACACTCCATTAAACTGGTGTAGTAACAAGATTGATGACCAAATGGGGTAACTGGAGCTCTCCCAGCGTTTCTATGATTTAGTGGGCGATGGCAGAGTAGGTTGGTTCTGTAAGAAGCTATTAGTCATAATTGTGTAGATAATTGATTGGATGCTGTAGTTTATGTTTAATAGGCTTTTGTTTGGTTAAAGAAATAAATTAATAATACAAGGTCATTTTAATAACTTTTACTATTTGTTTTATTTCAATTTCTTTGACAATAAAATATTTGTAAAAATTTGGGTCGAAATAAGAAACACCATATATAGTCCTTTTCACGTTATAAGCTATCTCTTTGCCAAATTTCAATACATTCAGGACAGCAGTGTAGACATGAAAAGGTAATAGACACACAGACAGACAGATTTGCTTTAGTTGTCATAATATCAGTATGGATATCAACAGTCTTAATCAACAATGATAAAACCAAACTTGTAATAGATTCGGTAGCGGCATACGGTACATCATTGTATGCAAATGTAGTGCAATATGATCGTGCGTCTGGTGCGCGCGCGCAGCGACTGTGACGACCGATATACCACTGACCGGAGTAAACAATGAAAGTCTTTATTATGCCTATTAGAACAAATATTCACTGCCATTGTTGACCATTAAATGAATAGACGTGTATTTATTATATGGAGGATTGAATCTGCTGTTACGTTTTCTGTTATCTATTTCTATAGTTAGAAGTACCAACTTTCGATTTCTTGAGTTTACTTACATTTCCGTATCCTGTAGTAAGAGTTATATTACGTTTTTAATTCAATTTCCTTCATAAAACGGGAGTAAAAAGTATATCTAGCAAGAAATTTATGAAATAAGAATGGTGTATTGCTAGAGAGATCGACTACTTCCTCAAAGGTCATGAGTTCGAATCCCGTGCATTACAAATATTAGTATGCCACAAAGAACAAATAAACACATTACGTATTTGCTGTACCTACATTGCAAGTTTCATTCCGAACAAAAGGAAAACATCGTTGAATATGTATTTCTAAAAATAAACCCAGTCACGTTTGATCATGAGAAAAATGGACAAAGAAAACCGTCAATAAACGTTTTTGATTCGGAAACAAGTGTCCGTAACAAATCGGTCACAGTCGCAACCTACGAAAGATACAGTTACATCAATAAAAATACGTTTTGGTGCAAAATCACTCACTTCAAACAATTTAGTAATTTTGTGGTTCAAATAAATAAATAAATAATAAATATTCTAGGACAATCTATTATAGAATGCGGATAAACATACATAGATACATTTTTTTTGTAAATACGTACATATTATACATACAAACACCCAGACCAATGCAGATATTCATATTCAAGCACACAAATACATTTGCACTGAGCGGGAATCGAACCCGCGCCTCCTGCGTAGCAGTCGCGTTCACTACCGCTACGCCACGGAGGTCGCCAAATCAATAAATAAGATCGAATTAGGTCTTAAAATGAGAACGTACGGGTGTTTTTCGGATAGGGAGGACTTGGAGGTCGAAAAAAATAAAATAAATAAATAAATGTTAATTGCAAAGCTTACCGCAAAGTTTTACCATGGTACACACCAATGACTTTTCGATGCTTTTCGAAGTTATGTGTGTATTTATCGCAGGTTTATAAGTGCCCGGTTGATCACAATAGGCTCGCCACCACATTTTGGGACCTAAACATAAACTGGCGAAATGTAGGTGCTTCGGGGATATAGGCGTGAATTTATGTTTATGTGAATGTAGTTTGTAGGACAAGCAACCTGGGATATTCTTAACCAGTAAGTTGGTTAACATACCTCAGTAGTTGCATATATACCTATATACTCGTATATGCGATTTTTCGAACTGACCAATCTCGTATTCTAATAAGTGCAACAGGCACAATCGAGATGACCGGTCGCCGATAACCCTTCACTGTCTAGTTAACCGAAGTTCACTCGGTCACTGTCTTACAAGGGAACACGCGGTCTTTGTGACCCTTATACGGTGTCGAGAGAAAGTTCGCGGTCTAAGGGTTAAACTATTAGATATTATTAGGTTATATCGGCAGGTAGAAGAACGGTTCGATTTATTGTAAAAATGTGATGTATTTCTTAGTATTACCTTTTATGGATACGAAAGACAAGTAATGATTCCGTAGAAGATACAGCGTACCGTGATATAAATATGAATGTGATAATATTGTTTATTGTTCTAATACATTGCGTCTTCTCAATAGTGCATTTCATTAGTATTGAAGTTAAACAATTAATACACTACGCGTCATCCAACACATATTGTACGTAGAAATAAAAGAATATCAGTCCCGCAATCCAATTATGTGTCTATTTCTACAAGTTTTAATTTTTTCACATAAATTTTTTGTTACACCTCGATATGGGTTGATGCCGGGACGAGACCGTCAATCTGAGTGCCACCATTGTAACATTTGTAACACTGTACCTGTTTGTAATGGTGATCCTCTTGCCTAAGACTTTACCTACAGCTATCAGGCGAGGTGAAGTCACATAAACGTGCTAGATAAAAAAATGGGTAAACGGCCCGCGGATTCCACAAGGAGTTAAAACAATAAGCAATATTATCAAGGGTATTTAGGCCTTATTTCACGGTTTCATGTTTTATAAGAATTCTGTCATATCAAGGACTATTTGATGAATTAAATGTAAATATTCACTCTTAGATTCTCAATTTTTATGAGAGTAAATCATCATTCCCTGAACCTTTTTCCCAACTCAGTTGGGGTCGGCTTTCCAGTCTAACTGTGATGCGGCTGAACTTCGATATTTTCCGTGAAGCGACTGCCATCTGACCTCCACAACCAATGGTCTAATGACCAATGGTGATATCGAAGTTCCAAGTTAGGCTGGTTGGACATTTGAGGGCTCCAACTACCCGTAACGACTGCCATAGATGTTTGTATGGCAACCGGGACCGACGGCTTAACGTGCTCTCCGAGGCACTTATAAACCTGCGATAAATACACACATAACTTCGAAAAGCATCGAAAAGTCATTGGTGTGTGCCATGGTAAACCTGGGATCGAACTCGAGACCTCGTCTCAGCAGTGCATTACCCATACCACTGAGAGTAAATATGAGAATAAAAAAAATCGAATAAATAAATAAATGAATCTATGACAGCTTCGTTCGTCATATCAAAGCAAAAGTTTGCTGTCTTATTTTTTTGTGCCATCATTTGAAAACGTCTCATCTATTTTCTTTGTAGCAGTATGTAATATGAAAAAGATAATATACTTATCCTCAATTAAGTGAAATCATTAAGTAATTGTCTGTGAAATATTGGTGCAAAACACATCTGCTTTTACCCGTTCGACTTTCGTCTATCTTATCATTATTTCAGGTATAAAATGTACAAAAAGTATAGAAGATAAAATGAATAAGAGAAAATCAAAATAAGAACGAGCTCTACTTATGAATGATAAATGTGTGATACGTTCACACTCCAGATTCACAACGCAATAAATAAAGCCATTGAAGACTTTTCTTCAAAGGAAATAAATAAATAAAGAGCCTGGCAATAAAAAAACATGTATTCTTGTTCTCAATAGGCATTAATTACAGAATTTTTTGAATTACAAATCGTATGTACGCAAAGCATTGCAACCAACCACAAATTATAGTAATAAATTAAATTATACCATCACGTACGGTTTGTTTTTAAATATAATGCGTACTGCAATTTACTATGAGCCGTACAGAAATAAACGCGAAAAGGGTGTGTTATTATTTTGTGGATGGTGTCTAAGATTTAGAATTAGAATAATTGTTTATACAATCAATTAACTTGCCTATCGCAGTCCACTAATGGACATAAGCCTCTCCCAATGTTGAGAAGCTTTGGCGTACAGTTTCCACCCTGGCCAGACGGGTTGGTACAGGGTTTTATTTCGACTATCGCTTCTCTCGCAGTGATATCCTAAGAAATTGGACCACAGAAGCCAATTTAAACAAACTACTATCAACTGCGGTGTTTATTCTGTTACTGGTTGTTTACACTTTAAAGAGGAAAGATTTGTTTTTTTTTGTTTGTTTGTAACGACCAAAACTACTGGACCGATTTCAAAAATTTTTTCACCTATAAAAAGCTACAATTCTAGGAGACACGCTACCATCCAAGGAAGCGGAGCAATAATCATAAATCTCTATACATCCGGCAGATTTCTATAGATTGGCGCTAATATCGCTAACAAACTCCGTTGTCATGACTGCAAGGAGAAGTAGTATAAAGAGGCAAGTAGAGTCGTACAGCGCGATTATCGACATCCACGCGGACGAAACCGCGGGCAACAGCTAGTATATAATATAGCTATTTCTAAGGTTGTTACAGAGCAGTAGTACAATGCATGTCAACAGAACACAGATAGTTTTAGCTTCCTTCCTACGAGTGAGGAAGGAAGCCCTTTGCAATGCGTCCCGAGTGAAGGTAAGCTGATAACGTGAATAAACACAAGGTAATGTAGTTGAATATATATAGGTACATAGAATGGTGTGACAGTTAGTGAGTTTCAGCATTAGGGTCGGTAGTCACACGATAAAAGATCTTGTGACGGTGGGTTTATGGTTGAGGGTCATTATGGCGTTTTATGGGTCATATGTAATTGGAAGTGACAAAATATTTCACTTTTTCATTTAAGACTTCACCTCCCCTGATGGCTGTGGGCAAAGTTTCCGTAAAGAGGGTCACCATAATGAACACGTACAGTGTTACAATGGTGGCGCTCAGCTTGAAGGTCTCATCAGATGCTTTTCCACGCCCCGCTTAAAGGACCCGGGACTGTAGGAACAAGGAAACACATGAGCTGGTCACTGAAAATGCTGGGCGGGCGGCAGTGTAGGCTCAGGCTCTACAAACTCTTAATAGTCCCTGGCAGTGCCGTCTCTACCATGGTGAATGTTCTGATAAGATCTTCCAATTAATCCCACCCTCTCCTTTCCTACACAGGACACATGCAGGGCTTAAATGTCACCCGCACACACATCAGTGAAGCCAAATTGACGTGCCATAAATTAAAAAAAAACATGATTTTTTACTGAGCGCAATAAGTACCTACTTACAGGCATTCCTAATATGTTTTACAATTAACGTTCATAAGATAATGGTAACCTTTTACCATCAACCGGGCAGACCTACAAAAGTACATGATAGTTATGGAACGATATTACAATGTTGCATAACAGACATCCCCCTGTATACAACGCGCGTCGCTTGGTCTGCTCCCAATTCAACTAATGCAATATGCTCGTAAACTGTTGTCGACTTGATGTAGTCAATTAACGTGATTTGTCGCCTGTCCCCGGGATTGCGCGACCAAAATATTGAATACAGGCTGTTTGAAAAAATATTTTTACTGAATATTATTTCGACTCGGTAGCAAATAAACGTTTGCAATTACATGAGGTACAGTCAGCCACAAAAGGAGTGTCATTGCCGTTTTACAAAGCGTCGTGAGTGAAAATTGCGATATAATTTCAAAAGTTGTCATTAATTTTTGACACTGACAGTAACACTCTAAGAAGGGAAGCAAAAATGTATAACTATTTCAGATAGGTTATACTAGATAAGCAGAAGAGATGCGTTAGTTGAATATGTACTAATGAAAAATCAATATAACTAAACTAGCTGTTACCCGCGGCTCCGCCCGCATGGACTTCTTACCCCGTTCCCATTCCTCTATTTCGAGCATTTTCATATTTATTCACCTTTTAAACCTTCTCTGAACTACCACAAATAATTCAAGATCAAAATTAGCCAAATCGGTTCAGCCGTTCTCGAGTTTTAGCGAGACTAACGAACAGCAATTCATTTTTATATATAAAGATAAATTCAAAATATCCTATTGCATACTGCCTGTTTTTCCCATATTCAGTTGCCAAAGCAAAACTCCGTATCATTGGCAGGAGTCCAATTCAAGTTCTCATCAATCACACTTCAAGCAAATTCTTCAATCCACATTCTTAAATGTGACTGTTTCTGCATGCGGAAATTGATATCACAAAGGTGTAAGGTTGTAACGCGTATTCACTACGATATCTCGTCTCATAAGTAATGCATCTAAATATTTGCCTAGTATAAATATGTTAAATTTATCGCAGGTTTATAAGTGCCCGGTTAATGGCAATAAGCTCGACATCTATTACATTGAGACCTAAACATAAACTGGTGAAATGTGGGTATTAGCACCTCTTCCTCTGCCGGGGATACAGGCGTGAGTTTATTTTATATTTATGTTATCTGTTATAAATATGTTTTTATTCTTAACAACACGCTGTATACGCCACGTGCGTACGCTACAATTAAATGTCATTCTCGGCTAAATTAATCGAATTGTCGTACACCTAACTGGGCTGCTACAACAAGTACGTACCTACCTAGGTGACATACTTAAGATTATTAATTTTTAAATTACGCCCTACAAATATGTACACATATACCTAAATCTAGTAACCGCAGTTTGATGACTTTAGTGGCGTGGCGGTATTGAATACGACTGCTACGCAGGAGGCGCGGGTTCGATTCTCGTTTAGTGAACATATTTGTGTGCATAAATATGATTATTTGGATTGGTCTGGGTGTTTATATGTACAATCGGTATGTATTTACAAAAAAATCTATCTAAGTATCTTCATCCGCATTATAGAACCCATAATACAAGCTAGTTAAACTATGCTTACCATGGGTCTAAGGGGCGTTGTATTTATATTTAGGTGCCACTGTATGTTTTTCCGGTTGTAACCGACCATCAGAGCACCATAATTCGTTATTTTAACACTTAATTTAAAAAAAAACATTACACGTAAGAATTGTATTCATTTTTAAAGAAACATGAAACACCTTTTGAAATATGGAAGAAAGTCAGAAGAGAAATAACGTAACAATAACTTCAAATGCATAACAATAATATCCATACTAGAGATATAAGTAAACATAATTTTCCATTCGTAATATTACACAAGTTGACACAAAACGACAAATCTGTCTGCAACTCCTCACTACTGTTCTTATGAATATGCTGTCACAATTTGCATGACAATGGCCGACGCTGAACATATTCGTGTACAATGCATGTTTGTTTTGCTTTTAAATTTTTTGAATTGAATAAGTCGGGTATTTTGTATTGATAATCAAATTGTATTTGTGAGTGCAGGACAAACAATGATGCAAGTTAGGGAAAACGACAAGTGATTTGTGCTTTTGTTACATCCGTTACATCACTAAACGTTTAAGAATGGTTGTCATGAAGAATAATTTTGAATAGAGTTCTACCGAAGATTGGAAATTTACGTCTAAATAATTAAAAAAAACTAAAAAACACGCTTTGTGTTAGAGGAGGGTCACAAAGTTTCAAAGAGTAAGTCGGAAGCTGCACGCATGCGTTCGCGCACTAGCTTTATATACCTTACTCTCATGCAAAGGATCCGGAATGAAAATAATGAGTCCTGACAAATCTAATCAGGATAATAGGATATTTTAATCGAATTATTGCATTGTTATCGATCATTGACAGGAGTGCAAAGTTTTAATTAAATCTGATCGTTCAGTCCCGATTCAGGGCTCGATTTTGCCCTCAAAATCGAGCTCAAAAGAGTCGGTTACAAGCAAACAAGCAAATATACAAGTAAACATACAAGTGAAACTAATAAAAGCGTGCTAAAAAGACTGTTCTTTTTTAGATTAAAGAATATTAATATAAATATTCCGTCTAACCTCTAAAAGCTCAATGGCTCGTATTAGGAGTGGGTTCGCGTCAGTAGTGTAATGGCCAAGATTCGAACCCGAGACCTCTCGATCTTAAGGTCGACTCCTTAACCACTAAGCTACCGACGATACTTTTTTAACCAATCTTTCCTTTAAGCGGGTCCTTTAAGTGGGGCGTGAAAAAGCATCTGATGAAGTTGAGCGCCACTATTGTAACACTGAACGTGTTCGTAATGGTGACCCTCTTTCCTGAGAGCCTTCAGCTTACCATCAGGAGAGGTGAAGTTAAATTTACGTGCCAAAAATAAAAAAATAATTATGAAAGAAAAAAAATACGGAGATGACAAATAAAAAATATTTCAAGTAGGTACTCGTATTCGAACGTCGTCGTCGGAACATTGTAATATCCTAAGTTGTACTCATGTTTATTATGCGATTGTTGTAGAAATACAACAATCGTGTGATTCCGTGAATACACAGTAAATAAATATCAGATCTCTTTGTTTCCATGAATAACATCCGATGAGATTCTCTCTGCCCCAGTGAAAATATTTTTTATGTTCTGTTACGAGCATTTGGAATTCTTACTTACAATCCCACGTACAAGTACAGATATTTATAAGCAAGAGCTTTAACTTTAACAGCCTTTGCAAGACCTCAATATTTGAGCCGAGTCTACTAAATATTCAGTAGCACACAACTCACAACCGTCGAGCTTCAATTCAAGTGACAATCCCGAAGTTAATGTTTTATACAACAGAAGTGTGATTGAAGGTAAATTTTGTATGATCTGAGAAGTACGTCCTAGCTTCGACAACGTGACTGATAAAATCTACTTCTACACATTTTCAATTAAATCCGTATAACTGTAATTCTCTTTTATTTTTAACTAGCTGTTGCCCGCGGCTCCGCCCGAGTGGATGTCGATTATCGCGTTGTACGACTCTACTCGGTTTTCTTATGGAGTGTACTACTTCTCCCCTACTCTACTTTCCATTTATTCCCCATTTTTTTTATTTCTCAATCTCCCCACTTTCCAATTTCCCTCATTTCTCCATTTTCCGTCCGTCATTTTTAGTATTGTCTCTCTCTAGTACGTCCTACTCAATTGTTGTCATGAAAAGGGAAATTGTTATCGATATTAGTACCAATGTATAGAAATCTACCGGATCTATTGTGATTTATGGTTATTGCTCCGCTCTCTTATATTGTAGCTTTAGATTAGTGAAAGAATTATTAAAATCGGTTCAGTAGTTTCGGAGCCTATTAATTACAAACAAACAAAATAAATCTTTCTTCTTTATAATATTAGTAGTAGTTAGTACATAAGAATACAAGTCATCAAATTTGATACGAGTGTACTATTTGTTAACATAGCTTGTGTTAGAAGTGGGTTTACGTCAGTAGTGTTATTATGATCAGGGTTCAAACCACGATAGTCACCACTTCAGATCTTTCCTTTCACTAAGTGGTACAGCATACTCCTTTTGCTCAACAACCTGAGAATAAAATAGGAAAGCTCTTCCAATGGTATTTCTCAGTGGGATCACATAATGATCATCATCATCATTTCAGCCATAGGACATCCACTGCACCTATTTCCTAGAATGTCTTTTACTGTAAATGCATAAGAACGTTATGAAACTACTTACAACTACAAAAATACATATTGTGTGTCTTCACTTCCAACCATAAACACAGCGAACATTTATCACAAAATATCACGCAAATTGTAAACAAAAGAAATATTACTACCCAGTATTGAACACCAAAAAAAAAACAATAACATTAGTGTAACCGGCTATTCAATGCGCTTACGCAACAGGTGGTGTGGTAGCGCCATCTAGTGAAAATAGAAAGTGATATGCAAACAAATGACGGTAGAATGGACAACTGTACACGCAGTGTCGCCAGTCTTCCTGATGCTAAACATCAACTTAAGAGACAGTGGAAAGTGAATATTGATGACATATTTAAGAACTAAACGATACTCAATCTATTATATTATATATTTTAATGCCGAAGAGTTGGTTTGTTTATTTATTTGAACGCAATAAAGAACTATTTGCCGGGTTTGAATCACAATCGACGCGAACCCATTCCTAAAACGAGCCTTTGTGCTTAGCTGAAGGGGTTAGAGGGAATATTAGTAATTTCGGTTGCTAATATTCTTTAAAAAAATGAAGCAAAACTATTGGTTCTAATTGAAAAATTTGTGTTGAACAGTCCGTTTTCGAAATTATAGGCATGGATTGTATGAATTGCAACAAATCCGGTACATACCCATGCATATTTGAAAATTAGAGTAAAAGAGAAAGAGAAAGAGAAAGAGAGAGAGAGAGAGAGAGAGAGAGTATAGAACCAATGACTGGTAAACATAACGACTATTATAATCAGACGAGAGGACGATCGAACGATGAAACACATACTGTGCGATGATCACACCCCAAACCAAAGGATAACATGCGCCTACAATTGGGAGGAATAGCCACCTTAATAGAGAAGGCTGCACAAACGTAGAATCCAGGTTGAGGTCGACAGAAAGGATCCAACAGGGTCGAAGTGCCCGCGATAGCCCCAGAGCACGCACCCCAATAACATACGATAGAACTATAAGAACTAGAGAAGCACGCCGACTACGGCGTTTACGAGCAATCATAACGTTACCGTTAAAACAATTTAACGCAATTTTCCGCTTGCGGAGATCTCCACGGACATTTATTGATGTTTGTTTTTCCATTGTCGTACTTTTTGTTCGCTTTAGAACCGATGAATTCAAAAGTTCAACGGCCTGCTTACGCTTTTATTTTGGAGGTTATGTTACTCTGATTTGTTATTGCAGGTAATATACCTACATAATATCAAAATATTAACTTGGTATACGTATAGTATAGATTATAGAACCCCTTAGATATTAATGATCTACATCGAATGAGCTCAAATTTGGACAGAATATTCATCTTTGTGTTTACGGAAGCGACGATTGTCCCATTATTCCGAACCTGACAGCCTGCACCAGATACTCATGCTAAGCGTAAGGAGGACCTGTGTGCCGAAGATTCTGGCGGAACCCCATATAGTCATTCAGTAATATACTACGCGTGAATTATGTATTGTAATCTAGTGTACATACTCTAAGGCCCATATTCCAGAACGTCTAAATCTAAATCTCGAGTGATAATTAATTAGTACTGAGGACAGTCTACTGTCCTATGATAGATTTATAGATATTATAGTAGATAGATAGATCTATCAACGAAAATCGAAATTCAAGACTGACCTAAATCTGTGCTTAGAACACTATAAAATTGATATGAACACTAAAGTTCACAAATATAACCACTACACTTCCGACTCGAGATTGAAAACGTTTGCAAAACTAGGCTCGAGGCCTCACATCACGTCGGTCGCTGTTCTGACATTGCGGTAATTAAATACCGACGAGCTTTCACGTTGTATGGGAAAATTGGACGTTATTGTCTCATCTTGGACAACGTGTATGATGGAATTAAATTCTAATCTCGAATGTGAAACTAAGGTGGAGTTTGATTCCGTGTTTCTTGAAAGCTTAGTAATTAAATTACTAAACTTTGAAGGAACACCTGATGAAACTTAGTTTTAAAACGTAGGTTTATCGTTTAGATATAACCTATCCAAGCCTGTTGTAGGTTAGAGAATTTGTTGATATATCCATACAGCCATACAGTCCCATACAGCCTCCATACAGGACTCCACCAAGATTCAGGGCCAATATATTGGTAAAAACAGGCTCATGCCGAAGCTCTAGTGCAAGCTTTCCTCTCGGTGCAGAATAACAAACAGAGGTATAGAAGTAGGAGGACTCTGGACTCGTTGATAAAATGCCGGATGCAACAGGGAAAACGCCAAGAATTAATCGGATTTCGTCAGCACACATTAATTGTTAAAGCTTTTGCCATAATTCAATTACATCGTGTCCGTCCGGACATAGGCTTCTACTAATGTAGGGAGGCTTTCACCTACAGTTTACACGCAGGCACGATGGGTTGGTACAGCGTTTTCGAGTTTTCCTTCTCGCGCAGTGATATTGTCTGCGTATTTTTTCGTTTGTCCCCTCTTATAAAACCCTCCAAATGATATGGTGAAAGAGTGGGGATATTCTTTCTTCGTCACCATATCACGATTAAATTGCCATAATTACTGAACCTAAACACGATTGATTCCAAGAAGGCGACCATAAAAAATAACTGAAATCCTCAATGTGCCACAACCTAATCGCATCGGCGCCGGCGCCGCGTGCTGATGCTGACGTAACGAGACGTAAGCTATTACTGTTACTTGTTATTCAATATCGCATTGATACATGCGCAAAACCTTACACCGTCTTATCGAAGGGCTTACAATAAACAATAATACTTTTATTTTTAGTAAGATGTTTATAGTGACACTTTGGACAACAAGGACATTAAGACGATGTTATATACTGTTTGTAGATTTGATTTAAACAAGGTTTGAAAGTAGAGAAAAAGTCTACTAACTTATTCTACAGAGAGTAAGAAAAAGCAAAATCTGAATGACTGAGAAAACCTATCCCAAATATTTGGAAACGGGCTCATGATATTTTTAGGTTAAAGCCCGTTGCATTTAAAAATCTTCATCCACAATATTTTTCAATTTGTAACTTTTGCAACAAAAATCATCAAGTCGGTCATAAACGGCCAGTGCTGAACAAAGCTCAAACAGTATTATACGAAATAGCTCTTGGAATGAATTACATTTTACTAATAGGTGAATACGAACTAAGAAACCACTATATCCAAATTATAGCAAGTAGTGTGCTAGTACAAAGAATTTAATACAAAGCTCGCACAAGTCAATCCAGTTCAGTCGCACAGTTGGCGACAGTGGCTCATTACCACTGTCTTCTCACGGCGGTTGCGCAAGAGCAACAATGGTAACCAAGGGAAAGGTGAAATTATAATATTAGTCCGCATCAACGTCAAACTTATCAGGTTTGTGAATCTTTTAACTTTACTTCACAAGCGTTTCTTGAAATCGCCATGTAACTGCGATTAAATGCGTACACTTTCGCGATAAATCATCTGTTAGATTTAGATTCCTTTAACGATGAATAAAGTGAATCAAGTTTTTATATGAAATCACCACCCACTTATGACGTGGCATGATTGTCTTCGAAATCAACCAAAGAATGGCAAAATGGTGGAAGTCTATGGCTGATAATTGTAAAACGTATAACTATTGATTCCAAAGCATAGCTAGAAAGCATTAAGGGAGAGACAAGAATGCGGGGGATCTGCTCATCTTTCAAGCAATACGACGCGACCATTTATCCGTCGCAATTGAGCAGTGTAACGAGGGGAAGTACCTCCGCCGTATAAAGTACTGCGGCTAATAATAACCTTGTATTTTGCTTCCAGCTGTGAGCTGGTAATTAGAGCGCACTGGAAAGATTTTGTGCTGTTAGTGGGAAGACCAATTTGTCTCTTGTGCTGGCAGCAAAGAAGCTCTCTTAATCATTCTCTCTGAGCTTACGGTCCATTTCCATTAGGGTCGTACACCGGTACGCGGCCATAGTTCCAAACTTGAAGGTCGTATGAGAACATAACCAAATTTCCTTCTTCCACAGTAAAATTCATAGTTAACTTCGTCAATTGGCTACTTCTTATCTATAGATAATATTCCTAGAGGTTGCGAGAACGGAAACAGACTTGAGAAGGAGTAAAGCCCGGGTAAAATCTAAGTTTAAATATAAATTGCAGAAAATTGCATTGCAGCAATGTTACTAATCATATCCTTAGATATTTCTTCTGTTTATACATATCATTGCTTCCTTTGAAATAAAAACTTACCGACTGAAATATTATAAGCGAACACCCCTTATACAGAATGCGGTGGCAGTAATATCTCTTAATAAATTTACAAGTGAGTGTATTTAGGATTGTGTCAGAATGCTAAGAACGTCGTACGAAGGTGAGCCTGACAATAAATACACGCACACAATGGGACAGGTTATTTTGAGTTATGACAATTATGTTATGAGAGCGCAGACGCAGATAAATGGCTAGGCTATTGTCGAGCAACATACCATTCTAGCTGACATACTTCAGTTTATGAATATCAGTTACCACTCATATATAACGTACTGCAATGCGTTGAGACAAAAACAGCAAAGAAATCTGGTCAAGTGCGAATTGGACATACACACAAAGGGTTCCGTGCCCTCGTACAAGTACCTGGATCTGAACGGAGAAACAGATTCTTTCTAGTGGTATGGGTAATGGACTGCTGAGACGAGGTCTCGGGTTCGATCCCAGGTTTTACCATGGCACACACCAATGACTTTTCGATGCTTTTCGAAGCTAGGTGTGTATTTATCGCAGGTTTATAAGTGCCCAGTTAAAGACAATAGGCTCACCACCTATTAAATTGAGACCTAAACATAAACTGGCGAAATGTGGGTGCCAGCATCTCTACCTATCCCTTCGGGATATAGGCGTGAGTTTATGTTTATGTATGTTTATGTTTATGTATCATAATTTTGTACCAAAGATTATACAAAAGTTAGCTATAAAAGACACTTGACTAACAAGGAGTCTAAAGATAGTAATGGAAGAGAAATGTTCAAACAGCCGAACAATAAAAGCCGAAAAGGAAATTGCGACATTGCGAAATGGCAAATGTCCAATTATATTGTTTATACATAATAACTAACCTACATAAGAGATGTCATATCGAAATTCCATCTTTGAAATGCAACAGAACCCTTTGTGCAAAATACAACACAAAAATTGTGCAACAACAAACAACAATTCTTGTTGTGTGAAATTCACAAATAGTTGTGAAGTGCGGTGATGTAACAGGTCGAGGGTTATGTGTCTGCCAACAGACGAAAATAGGCAAGCATTGATACCGCTGTTGCGTAACTAGATTTAATAAGATTTTATTTATTTAAGAAGGTTAATTTGCGAAATTAAATTACGTTCATTCAATTTTCTTAATGAAGTGGCGTAGTGAAAATGCCTAATAAATCACCGATATTAATATTATCGTAAGAAATGATAATATAAGTTATTGGTGTGGTGGTTTTGAATACTGCCTCAACATCATCATTCTCTGAACCTTTTCCCAACTCAGTTGGGATCAGCTTTCCAGTCTTACTGCGATGCGGCTGAACTTTGATATTTTCCGTGAAGCGACTGCCATCTGACCTCCACAACCAATGGTCTAATGACCAATGGCGATATTGAAGTTTCAAGTTAGACTGGTTGAATTTTTGAGGGCTCCAACTACCCGTAACGACTGCCATAGATGTTTGTATGGCAACCGGGACCGACGACTTAACGTGTTCTCCGAGGCACGACCAGATCAGTGCAAACAGCCATATTCATGCATACAATTTTTTGCACTGAGCGGTGATCGAAACCGCGCCCCGTGCCTAGCAGTTGCGTGCACTAGCGCCACGCCACGGAGGCGGTCACGGAGGGAGACTGCCTCAACGCAGAAACAATAGGTCTATCACCAGTAGCTTGGATACCCTATCATCTGTGAGGTTGGATATACCCCTAGTCAGGTTTTATCGGTCTATCATATCTAAGGTTTGATACCCTATCATCTCTAAGGTTGGATACCCCTAGTTAGCTCTAACCGGTTTATCACCTGTAAGATTGGAGACCCTATCATCTGTAAGGTCGGATACCCTATCATCTGTAAGAGTGGATACCCCTAGTTAGGTCTTATCGATCTATGCTGTCAATTAATTTTAAATGATATATGGAAATTTAAATGCTTTCGCTTTGCTGACTAGCTAAATATAAAGTCATAAAATAAAAAAATGCGTCTTTAATTACGGCTTCTCACGTTTAGTTTATTATATAATTATGCGACTTCCACTTCAATGACGTAAAAGCTAGCAATGCATGAATATAAAAACACTTTGAAAAATATTAATATCTCAATCGTATCGTCATTCCTTCATTCAATCATTCACTGAAGAAGTTCATTAAGTCATGGTGAAATGTCGAACAAATATAAGATTTCTAACACTGTAGCCAACATATAAATAGATAAATAGCAAACATAAGACAGTGTTACCTACCATTGCAAAATTGAAAATTAGTTGCATCTGTACATTGACTATGTTAACGATTCTCTCATTCAAATTAACGAACTGAAATGAAAATGTTTATTATGATAGCAATTCTGTTCTTTTCATTCGCTTTAAAAAAATACCAAACGGATTTTGTCGTGGTTTTTATTAGTATCTTAATTAAGTTTAAAATATGCCACAATTGGCTGAGAAAAACCGGAGATATGAGGAATTTTTTTTAATGCACGTCAATTTGACTTCACCTCGCCTGAGGATAAGCTGAAGGCAAAATCTCAGGAAAAAGGGGGGACCATTACAAACACCTGTACGTGTTTGTAATGTATTACAATGGTGGCGCTCAGCCTGACGACCTCATCAGATGCTTTTTCACGCCCCCCTTAAAGGACCCGGAAGAAATTGCAATCACTCAGCTAGTAAATATAAGCGAGATTCTAAATTTTAACACGACGTATTAGTAACAGATTGCTTTCTCTTACTAACACTTTCATTAGTCCATAAATTATAATGAAGTATAAAACAAAACTAACAAACAGAAAGTGCGCTCGTAACTTTGAGGTTGTTGAGTGACGCGTTGTTGAACTTGGAATTAGATTGCAGACTGCTGGTAGTCCGCCTGTGTTCAGAGGGTTGTAATGTCTTATCACATACATGCGGGGCAGTCCATGAAGAGGGCCGAAAGAAGTGAGAAAGTCGTGTCATCATCGTCAGAATGGGCCTAGCCTTCTAACGATACGCTGCCCAAGCGTTCGATAACGGTGCAACCCAAGTCACAGAGAAATCTGATCACCCAAAAAGTATCCGAAATGCACAATTGCAAACAGCACTTTTGAACTATACACAACATAGTCACATTCTTACATAATAACAAGATTTGAATCTGCTAAGAAGGGCTATAAAGTAATCCGATTGCTCATTCTTAGTTACCACAATGGGCTATTACGGGCGGATATTGCCGTAATCAGAACCGTAATGGCGGATTGATGACCTGCCATTTACGATGTTCAGTATGGCAGTCGGATGGGCATCGACATAAAAAAATAACATAATAATCGATAATTTGGTGTTTGTACGCGGATTTGGGATAGCTTTTCGTCTTTTTTAAATGATAGGTATTTTGAGGTATGGTAACTATTCCAAATTGAATCCATGACCGAGTCTCTTACAGGGAGAATGCTAGGACCACTTGAGTTATAGAACAGGCATTCGAAATTCTCCTTTACGTCTTACGGGTGATATTAACTTTATCCAATTTTTAATCGATGTGTGACGTCAATAAATATGCATGACTGTTATTCGTACGATATTGAGCAACAATACATTAGGATACACCAAGCCAGCCCAGTACATCAGCCGATCCACGAACGAGGCTCTGTTGTAGGTTTACCTCCCAGGGTTGGGAGACCAGAAGTTAAGATAAACCAATTCATATGAAGAGGAAATAAAGGAAAGTAGATTCCGGTTTCAAGATGTCTTTCACGACGGCTCTACCATGGTGAATGTTCTGATGAGCTCTTCCAATTAATCCCACCCTCCCCTTTCCTACACAGGACAACACGTGCAGGGCTTAGATGTCATTCGCAAACGGTACAGAATATTCCATCAAGAACCAAGCGTTTCGGTGAGTCTTTTCTCTGCCGCACCATTAAGTCCTGGAATTCCTTGCCGGCGCACGTGTTTCCTTCTTCCTACAGTCCCGGGTCCTTTAAGCGGGGCGTGAAAAAGCATTTGATGAGGCCGTCAAGCTGAGCGCCACCATTGTAGCACTGAACGTGTTTGCAATGGTGACCCTCTTTCATGAGACTTTGCCTTCAGCTTAACATCAGGCGAGGTGAAGTCAAATTGATGTGCCATAAATAAAAAATAAAAAAAATGCGAACTTTAGTTGCATCTAAAATTGATGCTCGGAAAATAATTATGGAGCCTTAGGACCTTAACCTTGATGACAAACTAGGATGAAGTCCAGAAAGTAGTGGTAATCCATTTCAGATAAACTGTAGTCTCTACCCTGGCCTCCTCATAATTTGCTAACTCAAAACGAATGCTCAATAAATGTCTAGTACATTCAAAGTTAATAGTGTCGCTAAAGCTGTTAACTCTCGTAGGCTTACAAAAAAGTTTAGAAGTGTTACTTTCAAATCTACAACTGTCAAAACTTTACGTAAGTGAACTACATGTTGTTTGGTTTCGCCTAAATAAGTTTACTACTCTATGGAGTCTATGATAGGCAAGAGAACCAATTATTATACTTGTATTCATAGTATCTAATTAGGGTTAGCCGTGTCTGCATATTGAAGCTGTTTCTTTTATAATAGGTTTTATTAGATTCAAAAATATATTAGCGAAAGTGCCAGTGGAATCGCTTAGTACAGTATGGTATTGACATAAATCTGTATCATAATCCGACTACAGAAATTAAATGATATTTGCTTCTTTGTGGCTTAAAATATTTTATTTCACAATTTTTTTTTTTATTAAAATCGCCAAAGTGTCAAGTAATGCATTAATAGCAAATAGAAAACAGTTCGTTTAGACGCGGATCGCTCAATAGAATGGATAGAATGGTGGTGGCCCCCGTCACACATCAATAATGTCACAAACCACCAGACAGCTGATGGTACACATTCGCCAATTAGTCTTGGCGAACGTATTCACCAAAATGTTTGGCAACGTGTGGAAAGGTTATATGACAATCGTAAACATAATGCCAATCCCATACATTGATTATTCTATTCTACTAACAATTGTCCTATTTATGAACAACTGTCATTTTACAATTGGCTTAAGCTCGGTATCATGGCAAGTCACAAGCAAAAGTTTGCTAGAACAAAAGTGCATCTCATTTGATATAAATGGCGAGACGTTTCACATTAATAAATTATAGGCGATAGCGAAAGTGAACGTTTAATTTCTATGTAGAGTGTTAGTGAAAATCGAGACCATTGTGGGCAGTGGGTGACCGACGTATAAGGTGTTCGTTACCCGCGAGACGCACACCGCAAGTGGGTTTATAATTGTGGTTCAATTAAATGGATTATTATTAAGTAACCTTTGTTATATAAGGTTTTTATTACCGTGGCTATATTTGGCTATAACAAAAATATTATTCTTTAGAAAGCATAAAAATAGACCGGTTTTTATATTTTTACAGTTTCAATTTATGGTTAAACAATCATGACTGTATTGTTTAGAAGTTCGCTGTGAGTGACCACAGAGCAAATATATTGTAGATATGAAGTGTATCCATACCACACGGATACAATGTCGAAAGTGAAACCTACCCGATAGTTGACAAAGAATGGACCTTATGTTTTCTTTGTTTTTTCTCCTCCTTTCGCTAACCATAGACCTTATGTTATTGAACTAACGATTTGTATATTAATTTCAAAAACAGAAGGGTAAAGTTTTTTTTTAATTTATTTTATTCTTTATTGTACAAATGAATGATATTAAAGAAATAAATATGAGATGTTATGTACAAAGGTGAGCTTAACTCATGGTTAAGTTATTTTCAATCTAACCCGGCAGTCCACCGAGGAATTCCAACGTAAAGAGAAGCGAAGTTAAACTAAATTATCATAATATTACTTCTTGTTACAAATAATACTATTATTTTCTTATTTTCATTACCAAGGTATAACCCGTGATCAAAAGAATTACTCTGCATATTTGTCACTTTATCCTGATAAATTAAGATTTTAAGGATTTTTTGGATGGATTTAGCTTTAAAAATATTAGATATACACTGACGGACTCATAAACTGCATCAAAGTTCAGGTTTACTCTAAAAGGATTTTTTATAATAAGTATGCAAACTTTTTTAGATTAAATTATATAAATATGGAAAGACTGGCTCTTAATCTTAAAAAAAAATTAAATTTAAAAATAGAACTGCAGTAAAACAAATGAATATAGCCGGGAAAAGAAAATTTACTTGTAGTATCAGATTTGCGTGTTATTTATAGCAAAGTTTTAAATTGATTCTCATTGATTTTTTTTGTTTTGTCAATTGAATTATTGTTACCAGCATAATTGTTGGGTTAGTTTTTTAACACATCGAGAGTTTTTGAACCATAATATGGATACTTCGTCCGAACAAGCGGCACAAATTGTAGCATTGGTGCGGGAGGGCTTGGATCAACGAACGATTGGTAGAAATTTAAATTTAAACCAGTCTACGGTTTCTAGAATATACAGAAGGTTTGTAGAGACAGGTTCTTACAGGAGGAGACGTGGTACAGGCAGAACTCGAGCAACCACAGGTCGTGATGACCGATTTATTGTTATAACTTCCCTGCGAAATCGTTTCCTCACGTCAGTTAACATCAAAACCGAGCTTAATGAAGTGCGTGGAGTAAACGTGTGTGCACGAACAATAAGAAGAAGGTTAAAGGAAGCGGATATCACCCCTTTTAGACCAGCAAATGGTCCAAAGTTGTCTACAGCTCACAGACAAGCTCGCTTAAGATTTGCGCGTCATCACCTGAATTGGACAGAAGAGCAGTGGGCCTCTGTATTGTTCACGGACGAGTGTAGGACATGTTTATATGGTGCAGATGGTCGCAGAAGAGTCTATCGTCGACGTGGGGAGCGATATGCTCAAAGTTGCATTGAGGAGCGTGTTCCTTTTGGAGGCGGTTCATGTATGGTCTGGGGTGGCATATCGATGAACGGGCGAACAGAACTTGTGTTCATAGACATGGTCCGTCAAAACGGTAATAGAGGGGGTTTGACAGCACATCGCTACATAACAGAGATATTAGAAGATCACGTGGTGCCTTACATGGGATTCATAGGCGAAAATTTTACTTTAATGCAGGATAATGCCCGGCCGCATGCAGCTGCACAAGTTCAACATTATTGCGAAGAGGTTGGGATACGTACAATGAATTGGCCAGCACGCAGCCCGGATCTTAATCCCATCGAGCATGTTTGGGACAATTTAAAAAGAGCTGTATATGCGAGAAACCCTTCGCCCACGACAGTGGCAGCACTAAGAACAGCACTTTCAGAAGAATGGGACAATATTCCGCAAGATCTTTTAAAAACCCTTATAAAATCTATGCGGAACCGATTAGAATCCGTAATAAGGGCACGTGGGGGTAATACACCTTATTAAAACACAAATAAACCCTTGCATAAAGTTTGTGTCTATTGTTAAAACCAATTTTTTAATTAAACCAATTTTTCTTAAATTTCTGTTTTTTCTTCAAAAAAAGTCTTAAGGTCCTTTCCAGTACATAAACTTAAACTTAAAGATATGACCCTACGCTGTTTTAAAGTTCACGAACCAATCTAGAGGTTTCAATTTAAATCTGTATAGAAAGTATGCATACTTGGTTAAAATATTTATTTCAAAGTCGTCTATTACTTTGATGCAGTTTATGAGTCCGTCAGTGTATTATAGGTAGGTACTTGAACGCACAATGAAAATGGCTGTCACTTTGACAGAATTTGAAATCACTGAGACGTAGAATATATTTATTATTAGCGTAAATGGCATATCTCTGGTTTAAGACATCTGTGGCTATTATTTTTAATTGGCTGTATGGCGCTAATACGCCTTGAACGAATGCTAGCTTGCAAAATTGTTGATTCCTCTTTATAGACCGAAATATAATTTCGAACCAGTTATGAATCGAAATTACGTTTTGTTATAAGAAAATAAAATGTAGTCGACTACATGGCTGATAAACCTGTGAATATATAGGGAACTTTTAGGGCAATCACATATGACTACAACCACTAGAGAAAAACTAGTCTCTTTATAATTATTTACATTGAAGTCTCATTCACACGTGTGTTCTTATCGGTCGATAAGGGTTGATAATAAAAGGCTGATATGACTTGATTTAAGAACTAGAGACTTGTTTGAAGAAATAGAGACGCAATAACGCGTCCAGTTTTATCGATAGAAATAACGCGACTGTGTGAACGAGACTTAAATCTTTAAGCAGAATAGAGACGTACACAATATCGACCACACAGAGATATCGATAATTAAGAGTCCTCGATATCGGTATTCCCAAAGTCTAAAACAACACGTGGGTGGACGCAAACATACCTATCAGATTGTCTTCAACCATGCTCAACATATGTACAATTACAATTAACACGATTAGATGCCACTTTACAACTGGTTAATAGATGGGTGACCATTTATGTATGACATTTTTACGACTTGGAAAGAGCAACGGATTAATTGAGCTCATATTTTCTTTTTGTAATAGCTCTCTGTATTTGGTTAATCGGCCATTTCTTATTAAAGTATAAATGATAGTGAATCATTCATTTTTTTAAGAAAGTTTTGCCTCATTTATTAAGTTCATTAAGAGGATAATAACAATATTGCCGAAAAGATAAATCTACCTGTAATTACCGTACATATTAATTCAGTATTGATCTTAATTGACAGTTGACATACCTATGTAACACCTAGGAAAGCTAACGATAACAAAATTCATTACCAAAAGGGCAACTTTTGACCATAATATGAAAGTCAAAACCAACACTATTTGTGTCCTACCCTGAGCACAGTATATTAATTATAAGGTAGTACACACAATGGTTAAAAAGAAAGTTGCACTCACAATGCGAATTCGTAACATTACCTACCTATTATGCTTTGGCTAATAAAGGCGTTCGATTACAAAATTTTATTTACCATCAGCTAACTACGCCTCTGTTGGTATATTCATAGATTATTCTTTTATGCAGCCGCAAGTATAAAATTGTCGTTCCGTTCGTAAGATGGGATTGGTAGCGATAATTAAAAACTTTCAAGTGCTGTAATAAGATTCAGGTACTACAATGAACGTTATCTCACTATCAAAGAATAATGAACTTCAAATAAGATATGGTTTTAAAAAACGAATGTCACTTTCTGTGGGCTCTTTATAGTAAATCGGTTTTAATTATGCGAGTGGCATTTAGGTTTGATTATTTTTTTTTGGCTTCGTCAAGATGTTACTCGTTGTTTATTACAAGGAAACACATACTTATAATAATAATAATAATAAATATAAATATTGTCAAATTTGTTACTGACAGATCTGTTACCCGTCCTAGACCTGTAGTACCGGCCTGGCAATATAGGATAGAATGTCGTATTGCCAAGGCTAGGACACTTATTGGTAAGCTAATCTGTTTCAGATCGGGCAACACGCGCCCGAGGGTGATGCGCTTTGTGACACAGGCATTTTTAGGAACCAATGTCAATCCTCAACAATATGCGGCATGTGTCACAGAGCGCATCGACTTTCTGAAACAGAAAGTTTATGCATGGGCAAATCGAATCCGTCGCTATAAAAAACGCGTTGATAGATATAGTCAGAATCGCATCTTCCAAAAGGATGAGAAGTGGGTGTACCGAAAATGGGAACAACCGGAGTTGAATGTGGATGACACTGCTCGACCGGATGCTGACGCTACGAATACATTCTGGCGTAGCATCTGGTCGACACCTGTCGTCCACACAGAAGATGGCTGGATGAGAGAGGTTAAGCAAGCATGTGAGAATATACAGACTATGGAGCCAATAATTATAACATCTGATGATGTTGCTAGTGCAGTCCGTTCGCTACCGAATTGGAAGTCGGCAGGTCCGGACGGACTGCAAAACTTTTGGCTGAAGTGGCTCCGTAACTCACATGCTTGTTTGGCATCTCAATTCCAGTCAGCTGTCGATTCGGGTTCAGTACCTAATTTCTTAACAACTGGTATAACCCACTTACTCTATAAATCCGGCAGTGCTGCGGATCCCAAAAATTATAGACCAATTACTTGCTTACCGACGGTCTATAAACTTCTAACATCCATTCTGAGAGTCAAAATTAATTCTCATTTAGAACAAAATTCAATAATCTCTATCTCTCAGAATGGATGTAGGAAGGGGAGCCGTGGTACTAAAGAGCTCCTTTTAGTTGACATGACCATTAGTCAACAGGTGCGTCGTAAACGCAAGAATTTGGCAACATCCTGGATAGACTATAAGAAGGCCTATGATTCTGTGCCGCATACGTGGCTACTGAGAGTCCTAGAGTTGTATAAAATTGATACAACTCTAGCGAACTTCTTAGGGTCATGTATGGGGCAATGGAAGACGGTACTTCGCTATCCAGGATGTTGCCAGACAAACGATGCACCCATAAAAATTGAGAGGGGTATATTCCAGGGTGACAGTCTGAGTCCCCTATGGTTTTGTCTAGCACTGAATCCTCTAAGTACAATACTGGAGAATTCAGGGCTAGGCTATCGATTGCAGAAAGAGGGTCGAGTTATATCCCACCTCCTCTACATGGATGACCTCAAATTACTTGCTGCAAACAATACGCAATTGATAAAACTACTAAAGATGACTGAAAGCTTTAGTAATTCTATCAAGATGGAATTTGGCTTGGACAAGTGTGCGGTCATGCATGTAGAAAAAGGTGGAATAGTGGAATCCGAGAGCCTAATTCTTTCGGATTCCATTAAGCTTAAATCTCTTTCTTCAACCGAAACCTATAAATATTTGGGTATGTCGCAGGCATTAGGGATGCCTGAGACTGGCATGAAACAGGCATTGCGGGAGCGTTTCTTTGGCCGCCTGAAGAAAGTCCTAAAAAGCTTTCTTTCGGGCGGTAATAAGGTGCGCGCCTATAATGGATGGGTCATGCCAGTTCTAACGTATTCCTTCGGCATACTCAGATGGACTCAGACGGAACTTGATGCCCTGGATAGAAGAGTTCGTTTACTGTTAACCACATTTCGGATGCATCACCCCAGATCTTCCGTAATGAGATTGCATATCCCACGGAAATTGGGGGGACGTGGCTTTCTGAATGTCAAGACCCTCCATAACCGTGAGATATACAACCTCAGAGAATATTTTTTACATACCAACACGGATATGCACCGTGATGTGGTTGCAGTGGACAATGGTTTAACCCCTCTTGCGTTGGCTAAAGAGAACTGGCGCAAACCTGTAGTACTTAGTACTGCAGATCGCAGGGAGGTATGGATGGGCAAAGAGCTACACGGACGGTTTTATCGGGCCTTATATGGGCCCGATATAGACTTAAAAGCGTCCGTATCTTGGCTACGGTTCGGTGATCTTTTCGGAGAAACCGAGGGTTTTGTCTTTGCAATTACGGACGAAGTTGTTATGACGAACAATTACCGGAGGTATATCCTGAAGGACGGTACGGTGGACATCTGTCGGGCATGCCACCGCCCCGGAGAATCACTCAGGCACATTATTTCCGGTTGTCCTCGTCTTGCCAACGGCGAGTATTTGCACAGACATAACCAAGTGGCCAAGATAGTACATCAGCAACTCGCCCTCAAATACAATCTTGTGACTTCGGAGGTGCCATACTACAGGTATGTGCCCGACCCAGTTCTCGAAAATGGTCGTGCCACTTTATACTGGGATCGATCTATTATCACTGACAGGACTATAGTCGCCAATAAGCCCGATATAGTGGTAATAGATCGATTAGAGCGCCTTGCAATGATTGTTGATGTCACCATTCCTCATGACGAAAACCTCATGAAAGCCGAAAAAGATAAACAAATAAAATATTTGGATCTGGCTCATGAGGTTGTTGACATGTGGAATGTTGATTCGGCAATCATTGTCCCGATAGTCGTATCAGCCCATGGGCTGATAGCCAAGAGCCTCGACCAACACCTTAAGAGGCTCTCGTTAGGCAGCTGGGTCAAGGGCCTGATGCAAAAGGCGGTACTCCTCGACACGGCACGCATTGTGAGGAAGTTCCTTTCTCTGGAGCCCTAACCACCGGTAGCTTGGTCCCTGTACCCGATGCCGGTGGGCTACTATTTTTTATATTTTTAAATATATTTAGATTTTTTTTTATAAATGTATTTAAAAATGTAATCTATATGTGTTAAAAATAAATAAAGGAAATAATAATAATATAATAATATTCTAGGACAATCTACACAACGTCACCTAGACCCATGGTAAGCATAGCTTAACTAGCTTGTGTTACGGGTTCTAGAATGCGGATAAACATACTTAAATACATTTATTTTAAGGTATTTACATAGTCTAAGCATGAACCGATTTGACAGGTGAAATACCACGGCTTATTCGATAGCAACTTGAAGTAGAAATAAAATATTGAGGTAGGCGTTACATGGCGGAAACCCATTACAAGAAAATAAATTGAGGGCGGGCGGCTTACTTACGTTCACTATATTAACTAAAGACTGGCTAAACTGCGGTAATTCTTTTTTGATTTTTTTTATTTTAGCGTGCATCAATTTGACTTCACCCCGCCTGATGGTAAGCCGAAGGCAAAGTCTCAGGAAAGAGGGTCAGCATTACAAACACGTAGAGTGTTACAATGGTGGTGATCAGCTTGAGGGTCTCATCAGAACTGGTCAGGTGAAGTCAAATTGACGAGTCCCATATAAAAAAATAGTTTTTATACTAACTAACACGGTAAACTAAATAAAAACTTGTTAAGTAGCTCAGATTATTTTCCACAACATTGTTAATATCTCGAATAAGAAATAAAATAACACAAAATACACTTCAATTTCAGAGCCGTCCAAAACAGTCCAGTAATTTAATCACACAATTACTTAGGTACTTTCCACACCAAATAATCGCGTGTGTAAACTCAAATTGATCTATTAAATACTTGGAAACAATCGAAAGTAAAGTACAACGGGCGAAACAGTGGCATTTTACGAACTTTCTTATACAAAAACATATATTTCATTTATATTATAACATTACAATTCAATGTAATGTAGCGACGCACGGTCAACTATCGACTTATTTATTGATGCATGCCCTAATGTTATGTTTTAACATGTTTCAAACCGCAGTAGCCTAGTGGTATGGGTAATAGACTGCTGAGACGAGGTCTTGGGTTCGATCCCAGGTTTTACCATGGCACACACCAATGACTTTTCGATGCTTTTCGAAGTTAAATGTGTATATATCGCAGGTTTATAAGTGCTCGGTTAATGGCAATAGGCTCGCCACCTATTACATTGGGATCTAAACATAAACTGGCGAAATGTGGGTGTTAGCACCTCTGCCTATGCCTACCCCTTCGGGGATATAGGCGTGAATTTATGTTATGTTATGTTACAATCCGTAAACAGTTTCATTATTCAATGTTTCTATCAGTCTACACTATCTTCACTCACCGAAAGTTCACTAAAGAGCTTTTATGCTGTCTGTGCAAAGAAAAAATTGCCCCCTGTGCTAGCGGCACTGATATTCTCTTAACACTAACCCCCACCTCCCACCAAACTCTCAAAGAAGGCGTAAGGTTTCTATGCGGTTGGTAGCACGAGTGTGACGCCTTTGGTGTTCTATATATTCGTAAGCCACGGTAACCACTATCCATAAGGCGAGCCGTGTGGGAGGTAGGTATTTTTTTTTTTTTTATACCACTTAGGTGGCAGACAAGCACACGGCCCACCTGATGGAAAGCGGTCACCGTGGCCTATGGACGTTTGCAACACCAGAGGCGTCACACACGCGCTGCCTACCCTGTAGAAACCTTCTAATGCCCTTCTTGAAGAACCCCATATTGTAGTCGCCTGGGAAAACCACGGCAGGGAGCTCATTCCACAGCTTGAGCGTGCGCGGGATGAAACTCCTTTCATACCGCACAGTGCGCACCGATTCCGGTCGTAGTGTGTGAGGATGAACTCCCTCCCTATGGCGAGCGGTGCGATGATAGAAAGTAGATGTGGGCATCATGTCAAACAATTCCTCTGAACACAGGCCATTATACAGGCGATAGAACACACACAGTGAGGCGAAGTCCCTCCTGATGTTCAGCGGTTCCACACCGCCTGAGAGTATGGGATTGTCGACGATCCTCAGCGCCGCCGTTGTACCGAGTCAAAGGGGTCAAGCTGGCATGCGGCACCCCGGCAAAGAGGTGACAGCAGTACTCCATGTGGGGCCGAATCTGTGCC
This sequence comes from Pelosia muscerda, assembly GCA_963691645.1. Lineage (NCBI taxonomy): Eukaryota > Metazoa > Arthropoda > Insecta > Lepidoptera > Erebidae > Pelosia > Pelosia muscerda. The sequence continues at coordinate 17,842,856 of OY829100.1, forward strand.
TTATAAAGAAAAAGGTATAGAGCACTATAGCCTACATTGATACAGGCCTACATCCAACAGTGAACTTCACTAGGCTAAATGATTGATGGAATATAAATTACGAATAATTTAATAAACAAATTCGTAGGTAGGTATATTACATTACATGTGAATGTACTCTATTCAATCTAAATGCAATTAATCATTAATGAGCTTCCATCTTCCATAAATAAACTCACATTACTCTCAAAATGTCAAAAATGTTTCACATCTATACACATACAATACATACAATACAATACAAATAAATAAAATTGGAGTGTCTGTTTGTAATATTAAAATAACCGCTTTCACCGGTATATACGGTACACACACCAAAATATTTTTTTGTCTGTCTGTCTGTCTGTTTGTTCCAGCTAATCTCTGGAACGGCTGGACCGATTTGGACGGCACTTAAGTAACTTAGGCTACTTTTATTTTAGATTTTTTTTAATATATTCCACGCGGATAAAGTCGCGGGCACAGCTAATCACAAACATAAACAGTAATCCAAATAGTAATAGTATTTTAATCGCCAGCAATAATCAATAAGTGCAAATTTAGGTTATTGTTCAATTAAAAGTAAAGTAAGAGGGTTCATGCACTACACGTTAATAAATTGACGTATAATGTGTAATGTACCTAATGAATGTTTTATACACAACACTGATTAATATACACCGGACAGGTTTGAGTGAAAACTGGTTCTTATTGAGACCACCGACCACTGCAAGCTATAAAGATATTTCGTATAGCCACGGACCACCAAGCGAGCACAAGTTAATTCAAAAGGCGAGTTAAGTTAATGTCCTATACTTTTTATTGCGTGGCAAACAAGATGCGATCGGCCCATTAGCATGCAGTGTCAGGATGCTTGGAGTCTAGTAACATAATGCTCGTAGTAGTCGCCTGGAAACGAGGTAAGTACGGACAAGATGCAAGATTGTTGTAACTTTAGCATTTAATCATCCTTAATAATGTCATAAAAATAGTTCAGAGTCGAAAGATAAGTTTGCTAGTTGAATAATGATCATTCTTGCGCCTCGGGGTCCAGGGTCCATGTTCTTTCAGTGTACCTAACTGTGTCCCAAATGCACTTTAATATTTTATGAGAAGCGCCTATTATCTGGGCTCCACATATTATTGGCGATATCGAAGTACTGCAGAGAGACCAGTCATTGAACTTTTTAGTGATCTAACTACCCGTAACGACTGCCATAGATGTTCGTATCTCTCTCGTATCTTAAAGTGATCCCCGAGGCACGAATAGATCAATGTAAATAGCCATATTCATACACATAAATATTTGCACTGAGCTGCAATCGAACCCGCTCCTCATACGTAGTAATCGCGTTTAAACCGCCCTGCCACAGAAGGGTTTAAGTTTGCCAATACATCTAGAGTCTTTGTTATTGTACCTAATCATATAAGACACGCATAATTGAATTAATTATACATTAGGCTCCGCGTATCATTTGATAATAACATAATATCTTCATTATAATATAGCTTTCTCTATAGAACAATACTAACCCAATTTTTTCAAGGTGCCCAAAAATTGACAGCAAAAAAGATGTACCACATAGATGCAAAATATCTTTTTGTGTTGTTCGTTAATACGCAAACCGCTGATGAAAGTGATTCGTATTCGCTTTCGTGCTGTGTTCTGTCTATCTACTTATTGACACATTGAAGAGGTTAGAATTTCACTTGTTTCAATGTCATGTTCGGGTGTTCGACGCGTGTTCGTGCCCCTTGCTGCCGCAAGTATAAACGCACGGTCATCCTGCGATTGGGCACAATTGTGAAGGTCTGTTAGTGTTCTTTCTTTAAATGAAAGAGACAGTACACTACTTAAATAATTACTAGATGTATAATACAATTGTATAGTATAGGATCATCAATGGTACGTTCGGATGATTGTACCTGTATGTGCAAATGAGTGCAATTTAATGTATGCACCGCGTGACGAGTGAGAGGAAATGAGCAAGGTCTGGGGATGCACCGGCTTGTGACTAAAAAACTACTATTGAAATACAAACTCACAAAATTCTCACGTAAGGTGAAAAGCTTATTCTATCAAATAGCTTATGAATAGGTACTGGGCGAAAAAGAAAATCAGACGTGTTTCTTTATACACAGTTTTAAAATCCAGAGCTGTCTTTAAGGCAGATACTCTCGATAAATTCGTTTTTATCAAAGTAGAAGTACTTATCTGAATTACTAAGAGGGACAGAATATTTACCTATCTCTGAAGAATATTTGCTATAAAATAGATAAAACTCGTAAAGTATAAAGGATTGAAGCGAACGGCGCGGCGGTGGTCTACATTACTCTGGTAAAACCAAGTGATAGTGAATGTAAATAATTAATAAAAAAACAAATTATGTCATTGAAAAGAAAAATGAGAAAGAAAATCGTAGTACCTCCCGCGTGCTGGCGCATAAAGTGTATTGACATTTGACAAAGTTGTCTGTTCGTGTGACTCATGTGTGTCAATCGTATTATTTAGGTATGTATGAATAACATATGTACAGAACATATCGCGGCTTGTTCAGAATGAATAAACACAGAGATATTTGCACTATTAGACTAAACGCCCACGAGGTATTTACAGAACACCGCAGTACTAATGACATGAAAGTAAAAATACATACAAGATATTACTGTCTCTTTTTGGTTATAAGTAATTAACATTCAAAATGCATTCTGTTTGCAACTAGCAACAAGGTTGCTGAGAAAAATACTAACCGAATTTTCTTTACAAATTCACTGTTAAATCTTACGGGATATTTACCCATGTCAATCCCAGTACCCAGTACCCAGTAAATGACCATGTCAATCTAAAATCATACATTTCTTTACAAATGTTGAAAAAATTGGATAAACTTTTCAGTCACGAGGTAGGCCACGCCACAAATACAGAATTGTATTATCTACTCGTAGATTATTTGCAATTCTCAATTAACATTTGAAAAAGACGGGGATAGCACAAAGTTAAGTAGCGCTTCAGTTATCTAAGGGTGACGTCTTCACCTGGCTCCTAAAATTATACGCATTCTACATCCTTCCACCTACAACCTCTCCAACCTGGAGGAAATCTCTAAAATACCAGCCTACATAGATAGATTAATAAATCGTCATCAACTTCATTTCACTTCCACATAGTTTAACAAATAAATAATTCCGTCAACGAACTCCTGACGCAAACTCGATATCGATTACTCGATTGATCGAGTGCTCCGATCTATCATTACCTAATCGATTATGATATCAATTTTTAATCATTTCGTTCTTAGACTCGAATGAAAGGAAATGTAATTAATTGACTGTTATACGTATCAATGTTTCAATCTAAGGGAACTACCATGTACTACTTTCCAAAGATTTTTTACCGTTTATATTTTGACCAATTACAATATGATTTTAGATTGACATGATCATTTTTACATAATCACTGTTAAATATTTCGAGTTATTTACCATGTTTATTGATTTTATGGAGCATACAATATTTCGGTGCTGTGCCTAGCTCGGCGGTCATCAGTACACCGTGATCATGGCGCTTGCAACAGCGCCGAAATATCGGTTGCTCTATAAAATGAACAAACATTGTAAACATCCCTATTTAAACTGAAATATTTAACAATTACAATTTGTGACTAGTGCTGTATAGAAACGAGTTCCTTATCATAGCTTAGAATTATTTTTTCAATCAGTTAGTCTATTGCAATCTACTACTGAGCACAGCGACAGTCTATTCCAGCTATGTTTCTAGATTCCCTCATTCTACCTTCTGTTTACCATTCGTGGACTCCAATATAGGACTCGTTTCCTCCAGTCCAGTGGACATTAGGCAGCCGTTATTGGTGCTTACGACATATATGTTATGTCTACTTCTTGCAAAATTGACAAGTAAATATCAAATGCAACAAATTCCCATATTTAAACGTTTATCGTTAAATAAAATTCGCTCAAACAACTCAGTCCTTTCCCCGGAAAGGCTCAACTACTTAAAGTACTTCTCTCAAACAGAAAGCAATACATGCGTTTAATACCTTTAACCATGCATGTTAAGTTTATACTTCCTCAATCAAGTTCAACAATTAGTACACTTGTAGTTCATCGGAACGGGCTATTAGCGAATGTGCCGCACAATCTGCAAAAGTGCACAGCTTGGCACATTGACCCACTTTGAACAGATTCCGCCGGTGAGAGCACGCTGAACTCACAATAAATATGGAAAGTAATTTCATCAGGGGCTCTTAATAACCGATTCGTACCTTCTTATCTGCAACAATGTCTTTTTTTATTGGGTATTTGACGTCATTTCTGTCGAGTACTGACTTTCATTGAAATTAAAAGTCTCTTGAAAGATATTCAAAGAAATACAACTATTACTGCCAATTTTGTTGTCGCTCTTGTGGTTAGTTGTGAAAATGTTATTGGCAGACAGACAAGTAGAGGTGTATTAGGAACGCACCTACATAAGAGAAGTTGAGACTTTGGCTCAGTTGCTCCAACTACCTGTTAAAGTTAAGGCTTCAGTCAAATTTAACAGTAACAGTAACATTGATTCTAATGATTTGGCTAAATGTGTTGCACCAGTGTATTTAGTAGCTCTGTTATTGTTATCTTTTTGATAGAATTTGATGTTTGAGCATGGCCGGTTACAGTTAGCGTCAAGTTATGACGTAATTTTAACAATTGTCAAATGGTGCAACCTGTTTTATACCTGACCGGTACTTTAACTGTACTGTCAATGTTAAGAGGAAACACTAGGGCTGATTTCCCATACAAACGTAGTCCCCTGTTTTCTCCCTGGATAATACTAGTAGAGCAATATTTTTTTTTCTAAAAATCTATGGCCACTATTATCATGTTCCTATGTTTTCATTTTTTTCATAAATTATTTATTAAAAGAGTTATGAACCTTCAAATACCTAAAAAATTGGCCAGATTTTCCGCTGTGTTCAAACATTCAGTAAACAAATTCAAATAGATTTTATAAAAAAAGGAAAACATAGAAACACGCCCAAAGCCTTTCTTTAATTTTTAATGATAGAAGTAGCTGAATCGGTTAAGTTTTGGAGAAGAAATCAGGGGAGTACGAAACGTTGATTTCACGCACTTTTAATAGGTATTTTCGGTCCAAGCTGCAGTTGTCTCTATCGCACTCTGCGGAGGAAGGGTTGAGGTTGGGGACGCGCGGACTAATACATATACAAACACTCTTGTGACGTGAAGCTTAGTCGATAATTTTATCGATATCTTAGTGTTGTTCATCGATATCGATATTTTGCGTGAAGTGCATTTATCAGATTATTGTGCTGTTCTATTGTTGAAAGGTAATAAGTAACTGATGAACTTTTTCTAGATAATTTTTTATCAATATTTCAAAATTGTTACATAGTGTGTAAATCACTACATAGTATAAAATAACGTCGCGTTCTCTGTCCCTATTTTTCTTGTCCCTTTGTATGTAAATCTTCAAAACTATGCGACGGATTCTGATGCGGTTTGTTTTAATAGATAGAATGGGTTAAAGAGGAAGGTTTATATATGTATATAACATCATGCTACGACCAACAGGTGCGGAGCAGGAATGAAAAATGTTGCAAAAACGGGGTGACGCAGACGAAGTTGCGCGGGTCAGCTAGTAAATAAATAAATAAATAAAAAAAAAAAGATCAAAATCAGACTCTGAAGATGTGCTTGCATTTTCTTCAAATAATTCTCGATTTTTCTTGGAAGCTTTTTTTTATACCACTTAGGTGGCAGGCAAGCACACGGCCCACCTGATGGGAAGAGGTCACCGTGGCCTATGGACGTTTGCAACACCAGAGGCGTCACACACGTGCTGCCTACCCTGAAGAAAGCGTCTAATGCCCTTCTTGAAGAACCCCATATTGTAGTCGCTTGGGAAAACCACGCCAGGGAGCTCATTCCACAGCTTGAGCGTGCGCGGGATGAAACTCCTTTCATACCGCACAGTGCGCACCGTTTCCGGTTGTAGTGTGTGAGGATGAACTCCCTCTCTATGGCGAGCGGTGCGATGATAAAAAGTTGGTGTGGGCATCATGTCAAACAATTCTTCTGAACACAGGCCATTATACAGGCGGTAGAACACACACAGTGAGGCGAAGTCCCTTCTGATGTTCAAAGGTTCCACACCACCTGAGAGTATGGGATTGTCGACGATCCTCAGCGCCCGCCGTTGTACCGAGTCAAATGGGTCAAGCTGGCATGCAGGCGCCCCGGCAAAGAGGTGACAGCAGTACTCCATGTGGGGCCGAATCTGTGCCTTATAAAGAAGGAGTCTTTGCTCCGCAGTGAAGTACTCCTAGTTTCTTTGATGCCAGCCTAACCTTGTCCTCCAAGTGACTGCGGAACTGGACATCGCTGGAGATATCGACACCAAGGATCCCGATACTCGAGGAGATGGTGAGCGGTGTGTTCAGGAATTAGGGCGCCACAATAAATGGGGTTTTCTTAGCGGTGAATGCACATACTTGTGTCTTAGTGGGGTTGAATTGGACCAGGTTTAGTCGTCCCCAGTCGGATACTCTGGTGAGAGTAGTCTCGATTTCAGACACAAGTTGTTCGCGACTTTCCTCCACCTCAGAGCGAGGGATGTTTGCACGGCCCGGCTTTACTCAAGAAATTGTGCTCGAGTTTGTAGCCAGGGTACATTAGATATCCCGTATCGGCAGGGCATGATATTTGAGTCTCCGTCAGAAAGAGCAACGTCGGTTTCGCGGCTTCTAGACGGTGGTCCTCGGGTAGGTTAGAGTGTAGACTCCTGATGTTGCAAAAGTCCACTTGCATAGTGGAGTTAATAGCTGGAGGAACGTTTCTCTTTATTGATTTGACCATTTTTGTGAAGGAGTGGGAGTGGGGGGGGGGGGGGTGAAGGTTAAGGGAGCCTCTGTGCTGGCAGCGCAGGAGACAAAGGCAAGGCTTCGCGCCACCGCTGACATATTAGGGTTATGTGACTGGCTGGCGCGGCGGGCGGAAGGGCCCCCGGTCCCCTCCCGGGTACTGCAGCCGGGTCCACTCCGGTCTCCTTCTCCGGCACGACTACAGCACCGGGAACTTTACACAGGCTGCTGGTTCAGCCTCCTGGGGCGGAGATTAAGTAATCCCCAGGTTCGGGAACCGTACAGCATGCGGGCGGCCAGCGGTTAACCGTTTCACCGGGTCTCCCTGACCACCACGTCAACATTTCACGCCCGCACAAGTCAGCCTTTGGTCTTCCCGCTGACAACACAAAACCTCCCCAGTGAGCTCTGGCTACCCTACTTACCGCCGGAAACACAACACAAAGTTATTATTAGCCGCGGTTTTCTGCAGGGCGGAGGTACTTCCCCAGTCGGACTGCTCAATTAGGGCGGGAGATACCGTCATGTCCTACCTCCATTAGCACTTCACGCATTTGCGATAAAATACTTGAATTATCTTTGTTTTCATCACTGTAGAAATAATAAATTTATTTATTATTTTATTAAAAACACTGGGCTTAGCATACTTAGATACTAGTGAGACTATAATAGCTAGACCACTTATTATTATGCAAAATGGACGTAAAGAGTGAATAAATTTCACAATGCAATTTTTATCATTGAAATTTAAGTATTGATAAAAAACGACCTGTCTCACACCTAGCTCTGATGGAATTCGAACCCACGATCGTTTACTTTTGTTCACTGTTCAAATAAATTGTGAATGCAAAAAAGTAAAAGTAATAGGATAAATAGCAATTATTTCATCTTCATCGATTGTCAAAGATCTGGGAAGACATTGCATTGCGTGTGAGGGTGGTAATGTCTTCACATTAGCCATACAGCGCGTAAGAGGTAGGTATTGGATAAATTCGACGCTTCTTGTAACGATTCCTTGGCTGAGTGATTAGAGCATTCGTCCGGACGGACGGTGAAAGAAAGACTTGGTGGCGAGCGCAGTGCGCACAGGCACAGGAGGGCGCGGGACGTGGCCGTGGGTGCGGCGTACCACGCACACATTGACAGTCCCACTCACACATTGATAGCTCGGTTGTTCGGGCACTGCGCGACAGCAATAGATTTTACAAATACCTATTTTTCAATTCTCTCGCCCTTAGTGTTTCCTCTTAAAGTACGATCGTTCAACCCAGGCTAAGTGTTATTCCGGTAGATATATCTAACTAATACTGGACCACACTATGGGACTAGTGATGGCTGCTCACATATTCTGGTAACCTTATTGTTATTTTAATAAAATTACTTTCAATTGGTGCCGGTCAGGCCCTCCAACCATAATGCAGATCTAACTCTTTCGAAATTTAAATTCCAATGACCCTTATTCTCATAGCCACCATATTCACTAATGAACCGTTAGTTTTGATGCAAAAGCCTCCATTCATTAGGTCGGGCCTACACGTGCGAGTTACGAACTGTGGTATAATATGATGTTAGTGGGCAGGTTGTCGGAACCACACAACCTGTTAAACATTGACGACATATGTTGTACGAGAACAATGGCGGAATGAGGACAACAATTTTATTTATGGCACTTAGTTGACAAGAATACGACTGCTGGTAAACGGTTATGAACTCACTATGGTTAAAGAATAACGGAAATTTAACACAGAAGTCCCACTCTGGAACAAATACCGATGCTCGCGGCCACGTCGTAAATTACAATCTAGCACAGAATTATTTACTACAGGTGGTAGATATACCTCTTCCGATGTGCGCTATATATTCCAATCACATTCTGCAGCTTACCATCAGGCGAGGTGTAGTCAAATTGGATGTGTCCTAAATAAAAAATATTAAAAAATATCTATTATGCGCTTTTTTTTCGTGCGGAAATCCGTAGAGACTACAAAAACGGAACTACGGGGTACCCCGATCTTGTCACTCCAAATGCGGAGGGATTTTATTTTGTGCGAATAATCCCCACTGATACCACCTCCACCGGAATCGGTGAGAGTGGTTATGTCGGACTCGAACCGACTAAAACGCTCGCCGTCTTCGAGTCTTCGGTTGCCGGAGGTGAGATAGTGGGTAACATATCCCTCGCACCCAGGTCGTCCTAGGACCACTTCGAGATGGCCCCCTTCGGGTGTAGGGACCACGGTGTTCCCATCTAGCCCCCGGATAAGGGAGCCTGCATCGCGCCGCCGCCGCAGCCTGCATCTACTAGGATGACAGGCGGCTTCACCTGTCACCCGTCCGTGCTCATAGAGGACGACGGTCATTCTGAGACTTACGAAGTCGCATGAGTTCGTCGCGGGTTGATCGGGCCCGGAGTCTCCTTCGGACCCACTCCGCCAGATTTATTATGTACCTAGAGCATCGAATTACGTTATTCTAAAAGCGTATAGCAGATTTCTTTTTATAGTATTGACAGTGAAATTTTGACTCCATTATATTTGGACCACATGCTGTTTTAGATGATGGAACGGCGTCATTTCGTGAGTGCAAATAATAGTTTGATAACTATTACGTAAGTTGCACACAAATGTTATACAAACTTTATTATTTTTGAAAGAAAGTTGGAATTCATTTATTTGTTTTTTTAGCGTCTAAAATAACAACACGTACCATAACAAATTCGTGTTCTTAAATGGGCAAGTTTGCTATAGATTTAACGCGTGCTGAATAGGACCATATGGTCAAAAGGTGCAGTTGGCAGCATAATTTTGTAAGTACAAATTTTCAAGGAAATATATACACAGTAGGTATGGCTGATGTTCATAACTTTAAGCGTACTTTGAATAAGAGGTCCATCTCGAAAGCGGAGACGGCCCTGGCTCAATCGACGTGCGGAGAATATACCTATCTTAGGTATTACAACTCGGCATCTGAAGACCCAAGACGACTTGCGACTTTAGACGCTTCGAGTCCGAGATAATTATGATATAGAATTAGGCGTTACCTGGTGGAAATCCATTACAAGAATAATATATTAGGGGAGGGAGGGAAACCCACCGCTCGCCCACGGTTTGACAATTCCAACAATAACAATAGCAAATTATTACTAGTTGTCACATAGAAATCAATTCGTTAGATAGCGCTCCTGAAGATGTCTCGTATAGATGCAAAACACGTGTCGAGGTTTGTTCTTCGCACTTGCGGAATATTGCACATACAATATATATTTTCCGACATAATTGTCCCCGAAGTGATTTCCGCGCGAATAAGAATGATATGTACTTTGGATATCATCACAATTTTATCAATGGTAGTTTGCAACTTATCCTCAACCAACCTAAATTCGATTATAAATTGAAATACATTTTTTGCGAGCTAAGATACAACACAATTAGTTCATTTTTTGTGATGTTAGATCCTTAAGATCGCGGTCACGGTCGCTTGCAGACGGTTCCCCCTTAATTCATATGGAATACGTATAATTTAATTTGATACAGGCAGTTTAGAAAAGAATCTTACTCTTATTTTTTTTATATTTAAATATCATACGTAGGTTCCGCTATTACCCTACGAAAATCTGTTTACGTCGTTTTGGGTTCATCATCATTAATAATAACCCTGTCGTGTTATAAAAGTTCAAGGGACATGATTCATTCGTAAAAAATGGTAGCCTCTTCAAGCTCATGATCAACGCATATATAAAAGGTGCTTTAAAATTACTTATGCATAGTGTAGTCCACTCAAAGCATCCAGCCGTATCAGTCCATCGCCGCGTCATCGTCAATCGTCAATTTGAAGCTAACAAACAGCAAGCAGATTGCAGCTATTTGTTCAAATATTGATTATTTGCCTATTCTTGACATGGATGTACTCATTCAAACGTAATGACATCTTGTGTACCTTTTTGATTGTCTATCCTCCTCAGGTAGAGTAATAGAGCTAGTATCAAGATATTCAGCAAAAATAGATTAAAATGTTTGAAACAAAAAAAACCAAACAGGTGTTTGATGTTTAAAAACATCCATTGGTCACGGTAACCACTTTCCATGAAGCATACCGTATGCTTGTCTGCCACCTAAGTAGTTTTTCTTCTAATCAACGGCATTTTTTGAGTTGCCATCGTGATGTAGTAATTTGTTTCACGGTGGCGCCGCTACTTACGGAGAAAGCCTGAGCCTAAGTTTCGCTTCGGGAATGCTTACTACGTCCTCTATTAAATAGTATAAAAAATGAATAATCTGAAAAATACATGCATTACTGGCTTTTTTTATAGTGCGAAAAATCCCCACAGATACCCTCCGTCAGAACCGGTTAGGGAAGTTATTTTGGACTCGAACCGACTAAAGCACATGCCTTCTTTGGGTCCTTAGTTGCCGGAGGTGAGTAAGTAACCAACATATCCCTCGCACCCTGGCAGACACCGGCCATCTCTTTCGAGATAACCGCCTTCAGGGACCACGGTGTCCCAGTGCCTGCTTCTGCTAGGGGACAGGCGGCCACCCGTCACCCCCAGGCCCGCGCTCATGGAGGACAGAGGTCATTCTGCTACCTACATGCATTGCTGGCTGATAATTTATGTTATATAGTGTGTCCATTACTTTGAAAATAAACCATTGGAAAGATCCCAAGTGCCACATTAGCTGCAACATAACTATTATAATTGATAGCCTGTTACAATTCTCATTATAAGTTTATAACTGCAATTACCTAGTGAGGCGGCTATTGCTACTTCCAAGTTAATTTGCACGTGGTGTACTCTTAGATCTTTTTGCGTTATACAGAAGAGACAATTATGAAAGACAAAGTCTAAATGTTAAGGCATGGTATTGCTGTGATAAGGCAACTAACAGTTCCTTGCCGCGGCGGCGGCGCAAAGAAGCGCCTCCCCACATTCGGGGGTTAGACTGGGACACCGTGGTCCCTACTGGATCTGCCGGGGTGCGAGGGATATGTTGGTTATCTCACCTCCGGCAACTAAGGACCTAAAGACGGCGTGCGTTTTAGTCGGTTCGTGTCCGACATTACCTCCCCAACCAGTTCTGGTGGGGGGTATCCGTGGGGATTTTTCGCACTATAAAACAAGAGTAACAGTTCCTTCCGGGGTAATTATTTTGGGATTGGCACTAGAATGAAGAAGAATTCCTATAGCATTACAGAAGAAAGTAGTCCATAAAATATTATGAACGGACCCAGTAACTGTACAACTCGACGAAGTACATTCTATGCTTTTAAACGTAAATCCTACTTTCTTTCATAAAATCTTTAAGCAATACATCTTAGCACGTCGACTGGTTGACACACATTATACACAAAATTATGCCATAAATTTTCATCTCGTGCCATGCGTAAGCGCACATCGCGGCAGCTACCACGATCACTAACGTAAAACCCACTCGATCGTAGTAACACTATTGCGATAGTTATCACAAGGTTGCATATTAGGATTTTATTGACGGTAATTATCTTTCGATAAAAATCTAAGCCCCAAAAATGTTAATCTTGCATACATTATAATAAGCAGATTACATATAATTTTGTAACTGTAAACAAGAAAGCTATGACTGGTTTTTGATAAGAATTAAAATCGGCATGACGTATGTAGTCGATTTAATACATTTATTGATCGGATTTAATAGTAACTATTTTCTTGGCAACAAAAACAGAAGTGATTCTCGTGGGAAATCAGCATTCCATATCGTATCCGAACTAAATAGGTAAACCATAAATAGAACGCCGACTCACGTTTCGTTATATGGGTTAACGGATAATCGATTTAATACTGGTGCGAGGATACAAGGATAACGGCCATAATGTTTGGTTTACTTCTTTTATTACAAGAGTAATAATTATTGTAGCAGAAAACACAAGTTGGCTTTAGAAATTTCGATTTGATATAGGTTTATAAATGAAAATAAAACAGATAGAAGATATTTTAGACAAGACGGTTTAGAAGAGGCAACGTCAAATGGTGATTAGACCCTATGATGAAAATCATAATGATATTCAAACTGATTTTGACTTCAGTGGCGGTCTCTGTCTAGACTGAGGAACATCTTCGTGAGTACAGTAGGTGGTACTCGCGAGAGATATATCTTGTATAATCTCACCTCCGGCAATCAAAGACCCATAATAGACGGCGTGCGTTTTGGTCGGTTTGAGTACGACATAATCACCTCTACCGGTTTCAGCGGGAGGTGGTATCGGTGGGGATTTTACGCATGATAAAAAAGGTGGTACACGTCAAAAAATAAGTGCGTATATGAAAGTATTTTTGATTTCAAATAAAATAGTTATTCTGAATATTGCCTTCCATTTAATCATTCATACTGAGATGTAATGGTGTTACCAATTAAATAATTCTAACCTATATTTTAGAGCTATAAATCACGAAACAGTATCGCCACCGGTTTCCTTCACGTTCGGTAATATCGATAAAACACATGGTAGGAAGGTTAATGGCTACCGTCATCGGATAACGGTCGCTGACCCATTGCCGAATATTGATGGCTCTGCGAACATGAATATATTATAACAATGCTAATATTGTTGTTTCAGAAATATTACAATTTAAAATTAAAATGTCCAAGTTTTTAGTTTTTCTTGTTCTAATCTTATGCGAATGGAGGAGCATCGGGAGAAATTGCTAACCTTTTTATCTAATACTCTCTCTAAACCATACAGATAAGCTAAAATGTTTGTGTTAAGAGAGTGTTTACGTCGATCGTGTAATATTCAGGTATCGAAGCCGCGACCTTTAGATCGTAAGGCCGCCTCTTTCATAACTAAACTACCGATATTTTTTTTACATTAGGAGAAACCTATATCTAGCTGTTGACTGCGAAAAAATTGGTTAGTTTATATCTAAGTTTAAAAAAAAAATATTTATTGAGCACACGTAAATTTGACTTCACCTCGCATGGTGGTAAGCTGAAGGCAAAGTATCAGGAAAGAGGGTAATCATTACAAACACGTAAAGTGTTACAATGGTGGCACTCAGTTTGACGGCCTCATCAGATCTCACCTAATAAGTAGCAAAGACGTAGGCAGGCCTTCAACTTACAGTTCCCGCGTTACAGCAGGTAATCTAATAGGTAAATTAGATAGGAAAAAACTGTGACAGAATAGAAACAGCTTGTTATTTCCACAGAAAGTAGGACTATACTCGGCCATTAGTCGAAACGCAATAACTAATATCAATAATCAAACTTCTCGAAGCGCGTGCGCAAAATACCGGTGTTTACCGGTTATTTAGTATCAGGGAGCACGCCCCTCTAGGTTTCTAAACGATTATTACAATTGCTACAATTAAGAGCCAATTGCTACATAGTCTATTTCTAACGGTCTAGTTCCGGGAATTAAATGTCCAGTATTTTTTGTTCTACTGTAACACCAGGACTGTACGGTGCGAAACTCCATGGAGGCAGGAGCAGGTATGGACCCATTTGCATACGTGCTTGCAGTATCAGGTACGAGCCCCTTTTCAAGAACAAAGAGGTTCGGTGAGTCTTCCTTTTGCCGCACCATTAAGTCTTCAAATTGCTTACCACGTATGCAATACTCACGTGTTTCCTTCTTCCTACAGTCGCAATAATTTCAGCGGAGCATGAAAAGACATCTGATGAAGCCTTCAAGCTGAACGCCATCATTGTAACACTGTACCGTCTACTCCCACCTGTTCTGTTGAGTAGTTCTGTTGGCAGAACTACTGGTATTTTTTTCCCATTTGTTCTGCGACTTATAAAACTATGGAACGTGTTTGTAATGGTGACCCTCTTTCCTGAGACTTTACTTTCAGTTTACCACGATACCGAATTGATGTCTCCTATTTAAAAAAACGTAGACCGCAAAATCACGCGCGTGTCTGCTGAATGGTGGATCGTGGAATGCAGCCCAAGTCGGTAAACATGTACCAGTAGTTTCCTTGACTCTCGTTAGCAATCCTATCCTGTCCCAAAGGAATACTGGTGACCTAATTCATTAGTAGATACCTCAACGCATTCGTTTTTTTTTTGTGAAAGATAAATAAGGTGACTCATATATGTATAACTAATATTCTCGTTAGGCCCTCCATTATAGCTTGATTGCTTGATTTAAGAGGCACGCTGATGGAATACGTGACAGGATTTGAATCCACGACCACTTAATTACAAGACCAACTAATTCCGGTACAATTTGACACTAAAATTGTATGAAGTGATGCCACAAACAAACAGCAAAAGAAACAGCATCGAATAATAACGCGTTCTTGTGCTCAATATATTTAGCTCCATACATTTTTATAACATGGAAATAAAACATAAAACGATCAGTAAATCAACAAAACGTACGTTCTTTAAGATTGAGATTGTATTTTTTATAACACATAATCGATCTTCTTAATTTTATTCCTCTTACGACACATGATTTTCATGGTTATTTTTAAGAGGTACCTATATGTTTACGAAACGTAATAACTATATGACTAAGGATTGTATGAAGAGTCTAATAGATAACTTTTAGAGGAGTTTATTAGGTTACATTTCTTGTATTAATTTTTCTTGTATTGCATTACCACATTCTCATACTCATACTCATTTGTTTCATTAAGTAAAACACGATGACGACCTACGTAGTGAACGCGACTGCTGCACAGAAGTCGCGGGTTCGATTTCCGTTCAGTGCAAATATTTGTGTGCATGAATATGAATATTTGCATTGGTCTAGGTGTTTCTATGTATAATTTGAATGTATTTACAAAAAAAATGTAACCAAGTATGTTTATTTGCGTTTTAGAACCCATAACACAAGCTAGTTAAGCTATACTTACTATGGGTCTAGGTGGCGTTGTGTAGATTGTCCTAAAATATTTATCACATCATACTTTTCATTGATCTTATTCCTCACACACTGGTGATATTCGCCTTTAGTAAAAGTAAGCAACATAATATATTTTAAGAAAAGGATTTTAAATAGAAAATATATTTATAACTAATTTGCTTACACAAAACGCAGTTATGAACAGTCTGAGCCCGACTTTCATGCTTAAAAGCGTGTAATTATATGCGCGAACATGTAAACCGCACAATTTCTAACGTTAGCTAAGTATAACGACGTTTAAGATAAGACACGTATATTTCACGAGAACATAAAGTGGGATAGGCAGCACGCGATAGTAGCGGGAGGGTGCTGAGTCGCGCAAGATCAGAGAATATCATTCAGCAGTCTAATTGATTGGTTGACCCCTTTTGGAAAATGATGCCGTTTATTTATTACGTTACTTCCACACTATCTATATCTATCTATCTATACTATTATATAATTGTAAAAAGTTTATGTTTATCCGCGATGGACACAAAAACTACTGAACGGATTTCGATGCGGTTTTTTTTATTTGAAGGGGTTTGATCCAACTTAAAATCTTACGTTTGTTTGATAGAACCAGAGTTATGATTAGTAATATAAAATTTAAGTTGCACAGATGGCGCTTAGTCGCGACAAAACTGACTGTTAGCGGCAGAGGGCGGAGCCGCGGGCATAGGCTAGTTACTTATAAGAATAGGCCTACCCCCGCCACTTTGCTTATTATTCATTCTAAGAATCTAAAGGAAATAAATTAATATACATACATACATAAGATTTTCAGTCCAGGGGAAAAACACCACTCGGAAAGTAGATCTCGCTTTTTGAAACATAACGCATTTTATGACTTTATGTAAGAAAAGACTTTATCCAAGACTCCCTCCCACGCCCTTCTTAGAAAACATAAACTGTAGTCGAATCATCTTTCTCCCCATAAATCGTCATAGGTAATATATAAATGGTCCTTCGTATGAATGAAAGTAATGAACATCAGGTTTACAAATGAATAAAGAACAAATACACTGACTAAATTTATAGAATAATATAATCATAGGTGTATGGGACCCACCAAGACCGTAAGCTATCCTCTGGCAGTTAGGTCAGATGGCAGTCGCTCCTATAAAAGACGCTAAAGTCAAAACTAAGGCAGAAGAAGGACAAGAAAAATCTTCATTTGAACTGACTTCTTGATTCAATCTATCCAGGTCTTTCAGTTTTTATCAGCTGGACATAGGCCTCTTTCAACTTCTTGAGAATTTTATCAAGAACCACTACTATTAAACAGCACTTAGCCATAGTAATTAATCACACTGATAAATTACCTTATTGATAAGCAGAAAAGGCTTTGAATAATTATGGGTGAGACAACCCTGCATACTAACGAAGCACCGTGTGAGTAAAAAGCTTTATAATTATCGCCTTGTCTACACCGAGGATCACATTTTCCAATTAAACGAACTAATCAGTACTGTTTATAAACATCGGGCATTGCTAAGTAAATGCTGAATACAAAGTTGCTTCAAGAAATTCCATTATCACTATACAGGCAACGTAGTTTTGCCTATCTTTTAACAAATAACAAGTGACTAACGACCCGTCTCGATAGTATAATGGAATTTTTAGTAAAAAATATTGAATTTAATCATAACATAACATACATAAGGTAAACTCACGCCTTTAGGCGGAGGTGCTAGCACCCACATTTCGCCAGTTTATGTTTAGGTCCCAATGTAATAGGTGACGAGCCTATTGCCATTAACCGAACACTTATAAACCTGCGATAAATACACACATAACTTCGAAAAGCATCAAAATGTCATCGGTGTGTGCCATTAGTAAAACCTGCGATCGAACCCGAGAACTCGTCTCAGCAGTCCATTATCCATACCACTAGGCTACCGCGGTAAATTTAAAGTTTTCATAAATCTGTTCATTTACCTTACTGGTGCGAAGAGAAGTACGTGGTTCGCCTCCACACGAGGACATCTCAAGGATCTTTACCACAATCATGATGTTTTCTTTGGTACTAGGCAACAACTAATGTCACTGTCATGGGTATTACAAATAAAAGTTTAATGCTATTCTTGACAGGTCGGTCAGTTTTTGTCAGAGATAAACAGTCTGAAGAATACAATAATAAACCTTATAATGTTAACCCACTGCAACTTCACCTGCCATAATTAAAAGTACCGTCTTTTTCTGCAAACAGGTGGAAACACAATGACTCTACAAAGTTGACTCAAATATTATTTGTTGAGCTGTTGTGTTCGTAACCTAACCACATAACAATGCTAACTGCAGTTAGATTACACTGTATGCATCATAACATACACAACAATAAACAAATAACAAGCTAGACAAACAAAGAGACAAACACACACTAGTCAATTATAGCGAGGAGCGCGTGCGCCGCTCGACGGTTTGTATTTGTTAATTGACATTCTTGAACCGCACGGAAGGAAAGTACTAACAAGGGTTGGCACTGAGAATTCTACGTGTTGGTAGAATTTGTTAGAATAGCAATATGGCGCCGAGGTGTGAGTCAGGACTATTATTAACCCTCATGACTGCAGTGAAGTATTTTTCTTAGAAATTTTTTTAAAGCACGAAAATATAGTTAGAGAAATACTGCGAATGCTTTATTGAATTGTTTATTCACATTTAAGTATCTTAGATGCTTAAAAATATTTTTTAATAAGTTTCACAAGTAATGTAAATTCTGACATTTAGTAGAATTTCAATCGATCGTAATCAGTCTGTTTCTAGTCTCTGTTTATAAGCATAGAAATTATTTTCTACGTATTCTTATCAAAATGATATGTTGTATATTAGACGCAATAAAAGACCATAACGTCTAGAAACCGAAGCGTTCGGACAAACCCTGAGCACAAATCCATTAATTACATTCTTTTCACAACACATTATGCTATAGTATCATATGCTTATAGTATTCGATTCGACTTTTACTGTTCAAAATTATTTCCAAAATATAGAAAATTCCATTGTGTATCTTTGTTTTAAAAATACCAAAAAATAAACAACAGCCCGCTAAAAACCTTTGTTTAATGCTCTAATAATGCTATTTTTACATCGGCAGGTGGTCGGAAACGTTGCCATTCCCCGGCAAGCCTCATCACCTGCGCGCGCGCAAAAACTATAATCGTCATTACAGCAAAGAATGTGATATTTAATTTTATGGTATGTTACAGAACAAACCTGTAGAATACATATTGCAAGTAGGTATTATTTAACAGAGCCGTAGGAATGCTTTGATGGCGAAGATGTAAGTGCATCAACTGTTTTTCGAGAACTTTATGGTTCTTTAATGTGAAATATCGGTATTTTTATTGAGTAACTAACTTAAAGATATTTATGAAGTGCATTTTTATGACCTATTCAAATACCTATTTGTAATTTATATTTATTATGTCATTTTTTACTGTTTAACAAACTAGTGGACTAATTAAAGTCTATGACTAAAATGACAAAATCCTAATACAAACGGTATGAATAACGATGACGACGAACGAAATATACTTTATTGTAAACCTTAGGTAACAATTTACAAATGCCGTCTGATACTCTCCAAGACGTTATGGTAGTGCCTGTGCGGCTAAGCACGAAATTAAATTCCTTGCTATTTACACTGCATAGCAAGAATTCGGGTCTTTTTTTTTCAAATTTATTCAGCTGCTATATTTTCGGTCAGGAATTTATTTTCGGACTACACATTTTTTGTACGAAGTGCCCGATTGGCGGCAATCAGCTCGCACTTATTACGAAATGTGGGTTTTAAATACACCTTTGCCTACCCGTTCGGGTATTACGAGCTTGAGCATATGTAGCTATGATTGTAAGTTAATACCCTCCTTTGCGTCGCGCAGTCGGGTAAAAAGGAGCAAAATCGCGGCAGTTTTATCTCTAAACGCGATGTCTTCCGGACAACCTTTAAACATACAGACTCATGAATGGTTTTGCATGTTTCTGCGGTATGGTAGATGCAAGAATATCATGTACGTTTGGAACACCATGCTCGAGGGTACGGCACGATCGGGGGCGGGGCCGGCGTACCACTCGGGTCCCGTGAGCGTACCGTGCAACTTTGATAGGCTGAGCTGAGCACAGGTAAGTAAGATCGTATGTCACCAGATTCAGCCTATAATTATCAAGATTATCGTCATAACTATAGAATAGTTTAGGGTAATGATGGACTACTTATCAGACTACTTTCATTTATTTTTTATGGCACGTCAACAAAGTCTCATGAAAAACCACCACCATTGCAAACACGCTCAGCTCGACGGCCTCATCAGATGCTTTTTCACGCCCCGCTTGAAGGACCCAGGACTGTAGGAAGAAGGAAACACGTGCGCCGGTAAGGAATTCCAAGACTTAATGGTGCAGCAGAGGAAAGACTCACCGAACCGCTTGGTTCTTGATGGAATATTCTGCACCGTATGCGGGTGACATCTATTTTTAACATGCACTGTATGTATACTTTTTCCTTGATCATTTAGATCCGTGCATAAATGGATGTAGCCGACTTAATACTTCATCAATGTCAATACAGTGTCAGAAATATGTATTCAGCAACGCACCGAAAGCAGCCAATAATCTCCCATACTTCCACAACCTATCATTTGCCTCTTACAACCTTATATTGCAACATTTTCTCGTCTATTTGTTTAACGGGAAGTCTCTGATTTATATCAGTTAATTATTGTGGCGATATGCGTATACTAGGGATGTTTTAGACGTTTGAATATCATAGCGAACTGTCAGAAGTTTTCAAATCTTAATATACACTTGATTCCGGCATCCGATATTCCTAGGTGCCGGGGTAAGCTTTGGACATGAAAGGGACTAAATGTATGATTAAAGGCTCATTCACACCATTCTCAGAAAGCTTCTTTTGCTATTTGTAATGAACATTTGCGAAAAGCACATTTTGCAAAAATCACATTTTGCGGAAATATCATTTTGTGTGGAGATTGTGCAAATAAGCTCTTATCGTCATTAGGAACCAAGTGTCAGGCTACACTAGGCTTAAAAGTAGAAGTTAGGGGCGTAACCGAGACTAATCTAATCTTAACGGTGATGACAATCGAAAGCGCTAATCTGCTAGATTACTTACTAGCTATAAAGCTACACAAAAACGGTAACGCATTTCCTAAACTATCAGTAGCATCCCTAGTAATAACTAAGGATGTTTGATATTAACCTATAAATATGCTCAGCGGGAAATACCACCGTCGTAAAGTTTCCATGGTAACGATGTGTAACAGACTAGCGAGCTACAGTAGCCGTAAAGGTAAATTGCTCTTAACATGATTAACGATAATTTAAATTAGAATCTCAAGTCACGGTGGTAATAAACTTGAAATTGTATTTCAGGTTGTTGGCTGTTGTTTTAGCAGCAAGTTCGATTATTTGCTGACAAAATCTTATGTTGTTAAATGCAAAATTAATTTATTGGTATAGTTTACAGTGGGCTCCAAAAGTTTCTGGACAACTTAAGATCTAATATTTATCTTTTGATAGCCTAAGTCTAATTTAACCAAAAGTAACATAGCGTTAATAAAATAAACTAGATCATGCTTAGTGGCTTAGCGGTCAGAGCGTTCCCCCTATAAGAGAAAGATCGTAGGTTCCCGTCGAACCCTTTTTCTGATAAAAATTTAGCATGCTAATTGCTTTAGAAAATTTTCGTTACAAACTAGATCAATGTCTTGTTTCTTTATAAGAAATTAAGCAAACTCAAGCAGTATCCTAAACTTTAATAAGTAGATCTATTATCTCAGTCAGTCAGTATCAGTAGCTTCTAAGACTAGTAGCTGTGTAGTAACATTATTTCATAAAATTTTATTTTAATTTGCCCAGGAACTTTCGGACCCCACTGTGCATATTATTATTACAGTACCTATAGAAAATTATATGAGTATACTATCAAGTATACTATCAAGAATTACTCTAAAAATGCTCGGTACATCTCAAAAACATGTTGGCAGTATAAAGAAATGTCATAAACGCAAGTCTCCATATAATCGCGCCACGGTTCCGTTTAGTGAAAACAATAAAATACAAATAGTATTATTTATACACACAATTCCATGACGGCAACTGTATTTTACTGAGTTATTTGTAGGAAGCCATGTATTTCCTGGGTCCAGGTTAAACAAGATTTCAAACTTCTAAGATGCTAGATTAAATTGTTCATTACTTACCATGCTATCAAATCCAAATTTAAACACAGCAAGTTCAAGGGAACGATCTGATATTCGTAGTTCATTCCAAAACTAAGGTCAGAACCACATTAGATGTTCCGATAATTTTACAAAGGAGCGAAAATATTTGTCTAACCAATAATGTAACGATAGTATCGTAAATAACAAACGCATTGGAAAGTCACAACCTTTAGAATGTAAAGTATTGGAAAGTGAACGATCGATGGATGGGAAACTTTAGTTAACCTCACTTAGGACATCCCCTTGCTCTCTGGGTGGGTGACATTTGTGTGCCCTTTCAGTTTCTATATGCTAATCTATTGTTTGATTTGATAATTGTATGGTTTGAGCACTTTCTTCTGTCTTGTAAGCACACTCGTATAATCACAGTGTGATTTATTTCTATCAGAAATAGTTCCTGTTGTTTTTGCCAGTACAATATTGAATGCATGTATGTTCCTGTGATATGTATATATGTAGAAATAATTTAGGTGTTCAAACTATCTAACTAACATTTGTTAAGAAGATGTTGACTTTGTGTTGTTTTGGATATTTCAACACTTTCGATACATCGGATACTCAAAAGAACACAGCAAATAATATCCGTTTAATCTTATGTTACGGTATACTTTATTCTATGTTACTCGATACTCAATATACGAACAGTGCCTATAAAACTCAATAGTATGTAAACTAGTATCACTCAGCAATTATATATATCATCATCATTTCCTTACACTTGCCCCAATTAATTGGTATCCACACAAACATATAATTCTCCTCCTTCCTTGCCATATCATCTTTCACACAAATCATCCATCTTTTATTATGCCGACCTCTAAAAGTACATACTTTGGACCTTTTTTACAACAGTACTATCATGGCTTCTCATATTACGTCTATACCACAAAAGTCATTTGTCGGTTTTTCATTTACTGTTGCCACTTTCAAACTCATATTACGATCAATTATATCATATAAAACAATGAACAACGTCGTTGAACGCAGAGAATAAACCTGCAGGTAAATAAGTGTCAGTAGCCAATCAAATAGTGAATTATTTTGATCATCTTCACAAGATTACGGCACACGAAAATAGCTTCAGGGTTTTCTCCCGATATTGTATCATGTTTCTTGTTCCACACATTCACACTTCATAGAAGCTTGTGTCAAAAATGTAGGTTGATCGATAGCTTTATTAAAGTTTTACAAACAACCGTCATCAACATTTGATATTAACATTTAACGGTTTATCTGTATTGGAAATATGATTATTGTTGCCAATACCATAGATATTTGACTCTTCTAACAGAAGATCACCGTGATCAGACCGTTGGTTCTGGTTGTATCTAAAACTTGAAATTTAAAATCCGAAATTCGTTCTTCTACTTTTTTGACCTTTTCTCTCAAATTTTACACCTTCGAACCTTGGATGTTGTGACCCCAAAACCGTGAAAGGAAAGTCTGCGCAAGAGTTTCATGGGTTAATAGGTGTGCTGATTAGACTTTTTTTATTGAGGATAGGCTTACGTTTGACCACTATCTCACCTGATGATAAGCGACGACGTACGTGGTCTACGATGTTTATATACGAACGAACGACTAGTTGGGTTTTTTTGAACTCCAACTACTCATAACAATTGCCTATAGATGTTCATATGACAACCGTGACCGAAAGCTTAACGTGTTTTTCAAGGCATAAGTAAACCAGTGTCATTACCATTTAACTATTTGCACTGAGCGGGAATCGAACCCGTGCCTTCACTACCGCCGCGCCAGGCAGCTTATGTACACCCTTTACATCCTAATTACACATTACACTTCACACATTAACCTAGAATTACATGATTGTGTTAAAATGAAAAACAAAACGCCGTTTTTCTCAAAAATTCGAAATCCGAAACAAAAAAATGTCGATTGACAAGTAAGTAGGAACTACTTAGGCAAACAATTTAACAAAAGTGACGTTAATGACTTAAAAACAACAACAGTTAGTTGTCCCATTGACGAGAATATTAAGTAAATATGTGCGTGAGAGGTACAAGTAGCTCATCATGTTAATATTGATCTATTATCACGAAGACGCGAAACTGATCAAACGTAGATTCTTATCGAGCAGACGTTAAAAGCCGATTAAAAACATTAACGGTAGATCATAACCAGTTTCTTCTTTCTATGTATCAATCACTGTGTATGCGTAAACTTAGATTATAGTGATCAGGATTAACTTAACTATGAATGTATTAATTGATTACAGATTTATAATTCGAAACATGATAGCATATTAACTGGTGTGGCTGTAGTGAACGCGACTGCAACGGAGGCGTGGGTTCGAATTCCACTCAGTGCAAATATTTGTGTGCATGATAATGAATATTTGCATTGGTCTGGGTGTATAATAGGTATGTATTTACAAATAATAATCTAGACGTGTTTATCCGCATTCTGAAACCCATAACACAAGCTAGTTAAACTATGCTTACGATGAGTCTAGGTGGCGTTGTATAAATTGTCCTAGAATATTTATTTATTTATTAAAACCGTCTTTGGGTCTTTGATTGCTATGATGACAATGAGATAACACAAGACATATATCTCTCGCACTTCGGCAGACTCAGGGTCGTTATGGGAACCGCGGCATGCTTCAGCTAGGGTGACAGACGAGACGGTTCCACCCGTCACCCCCAGGCCCGTGTTCATAGAGAACGGATATCATGTTGCGGATAACGATTGTATACATTATAAATATTTATTTAGAACTAGGTTTTATGAACCATAAATCTAATACACTATTCGCTCACTTAAAACATAGCCTATCCAACATTAATACCATCACGAACCTGCATCACAACCGGTCGCAATGGTTCGTTATTCAAGTAAAAAACTGCCAACACAAAAATGATAGTTCTAAAACGGCTGACGCGATAACTGATACCAAACGAGTTCTGATGTAGAACAAGATAGTATTATAAATGAAGACGATACAAAAAAAGTCGGTTATAGTGTTAAACCAACCATTTGGGTGACAGTGGTCGAGACAAGTGTGACAGCTATAAGTTTGAAGAGGCTTTTGATGGGATAGGTACGGTAAAGGTACTTTAAACTTGTCTAGTGGATATTGTCATAAGAGTGATATAGTAACCGTAACGTATATTTTGATCCCTGTCCGTCTGATGCTCTCCAAGACGTTAATTTGTAGTACTTGTGCGGCTAAGCACGTAATTAGTTTCGGGACGATTGCGAAGGAATCGTGTCAAACAATTTTTTTAAATCCATCAATATTAGATTATACTCGTAATCAAACCGAAACGCGCGCGCCAGGACCTCATTGTCTGACGTCTTTCTTACTTAGTACCTACTATTATTTATTCAATGCTTTGGGTCAAGATGTATGTTGGTAACTATAGAAATGGAACTTATAAAGATATTTAAGACCACGATTTGATTTTAGAGAACGATTTGATTGGCAAAGTTAATTCAATAGTTTACAGTTAAAGCAATTATAAATCGCACTGGAGTAGTACAATCCTCTAAATATAATTACAAATGTACAAAAAAATATGATTTCAATTAAAATGTTGCGGAAGTGATAAAGTTTTACAAAATAGTAATTAACTGATATTTTATAGACTCCAATGAGAGTAATAATGTTTTTAATTTTAATTATTCGATACAGATATAACTAAATCTTCTAACTGCGAGTTTTTAGTACATTTTCAGTTAGTACTTACAACTTAATGTTGATACAAGAGCAAGAGCATGAAGTTGAATTGACCCCAAAGATTCAGCCCAAAACTTTGCAATTTATGTTTTATAAATCTAATTTTAAAGTTTTTTCCACACTATTTATTATTCGGGCCTTGAAACTCAATAAATGTAAGCAGTTGAAGTAACTAAACAAGAAAAAATAACAATTACTCAGTACATAATAAGACTAGAGAAAACCTTCGAATCATTCGATCCCGGAAAATCATACATATCAATAAAGACTTACAAGGAAGCGTTGTGGTCTGAATATCACTCGATCAGTATCACTGGTGTGTTAATACTGCGGTTGTTAGTCATCAACACGGAGTTGAAGCCGCAACCACGTGAGATGGACCAGTCATCCTGGTCACGTTGTTTCTAGTTATATGAACAAAGTTACCACTTAAGTAACTGACACTCGCGAGGGAAGTTTTATAATGTGATAGGTTGGTATATCTTGTTTTACTCAATTGACCTCATGGTCAAGACTCATAGTCTGCAAGCCGTCCTAATATAATAATAAAAAAACGACTCCCAAACGAATAGAGTCATTTTCCTATTAAAAAGTTGATTCAAGTAAAATTATCTTACCATAGGTATAGGCATGAGTTAAGGTCCCAAAATGTGCTCAAAATGCTTTTATAAGCACAGTATGCGTTTTTGGACTATCTTGGTCTATTTTGGACTATTTTGGATTAGCTTGAGTGCTATTCTCAAGAGATAGTCCAAAAACGCATACAACTATCTTTGGTAGATTTGGGTTCATCCACCGCAATTGTTTTGATTCAGAGATTATATCAAAACAATCCGCGCTTTCGCAAGGTCTCGTTTCTTTCGCGATGTAGGTCCAAAATCCGTGCCGATAGGCATACCATTGTTCCGACGTTTGAAGATTGAAGGCTTCAAAATTCTGTATAATTTATAGTATACGATCATAATAGCATGTGGAAGTTATAAAAATAATAAAGATATTGAATAATAAAATCGCGACATAATATAAAAAAGTTAGCCAATTTATAATTAGAATAACATCATTATATTTCATCACTAAAATATGATTATTGTGATGAACGCATAATAACACGCTGATGATCTATATAAATTAATAAAATCACTAATCATTTAACAGGTATTAACAGCGATAAACTTGATATAACTTCAGATCATTAAAGATGCCTCAGTGGCATTCAAATCAGCTACAGGTTTTGACGTAAGACAAACTAGCGCAATCGGATATATGAGTGGAATGCCCTGCTTGACTAGGTGTTTCCGGAGAGCTATTATGGGAAGAGTCTTCAAGACTAGAGTGAATAGGTTGCTTCTAAACAAGAGTGCTCCATCATCGACGAAGGTGGGATAGTGGTCAATCCATAAAGTTATTAATAAATACTTAAAGCGAGAGACATACATATCTTTACGCAAAACCTAGGTATGGGGAATTGACAGAGTATATGAACCGTCGAAAGTTATTTTATAAACCCCTCAACTAGTCAGATATAGCTGGCTCTCAATAAAAAATGCATATTTGTCATTTTTAATTTTGTAACGCGGTTATGAAGATACTGTTGGATTGTGTGGATGGGTTAAACGCGGGCTTATAGACAGACGATGTTTGTTATTAAGTTTTTTTATCAATCAAATATTACATGCAATTTTGGTATAACAGAATTTCTTTAAAACCACGAATGGTTGTACAGGATGCCGTAACTCAACATAAAATCTAGATCTGCAAAGTTTATTTAGGTAGACCTCAGCTTATTTTATATTAGTAGGCGTAACAACTGTTAAATTATAATAACATTAAATTAATATGCGACATTTAAATTAATTCAAAGATTCACAACGCAGAGCGTATTCAACTTTTTAAAATAATCATGGCTTCCTACAGGGATGTCATAATTTTGTGCTTGACATTTTAAAATAATATATTTGTCTGGTATTTAGGCACCAGACGTATTAATTAGAAGATAATTTTATATGAGAAATAATTAACAGCTAGGAGAAAGATGTAAAGGCCGACATTTCAAAATATCCAATATCATAAGAGATAAACTATTTATTTCAGCAGATGCAATGTATAATCCATATTGTGTTATTATGTTCGCATATTTTTAGATCAGTCGAAATAATTGAAATAATAACATAAAATTATTACCGGGGCGAAAAGAGTAATAAAATACGGGTTGAATGAGGATTTTTGTGTTCATAGCGAAAATTGTGTAGCTATTGCTGAATAAACCTTTCAGGAAACATTAGCAAGCTATAAAGCTCGCTGTATCAAGTATGAACTGTAAGCAAGAGTCAACAGTACCGAAGATTCTTGGTTAACTCAATCAGTAGCAAAACGATACCCTACATCCTATAGGTATGTAGCTACAACCCTAAACTGCTTTACCCCTTTTTGTTAAAATTAGTTATTTTCACTTTCATCCGTACGGAGAGAATTATAAAGAGGTATTTACGTCAAAAATTCATAACACTACACTAAATTCTTAAATCCAACTATCGATATATTCGGTAATGTATGAAACGTAACTAGAAGTGTGATACATTCAATAATATCGATATTCTGTGTGAAAAAGTCAGCTTACAATCGGCACAAGAGTAATACTAACACTTTATAGCTATACGCAGTATTTATTTTCTCTTAAGAAACATTAAAAATAATACAAGTAAACTTATCGTTCAGTTCTGTATTGGAACACACGTGAATCAACATAATATAACAGCAACTAAATATGCATATATATTATGTTGTATCAGGGTGTGGCGCACACCGTTAACGATGTAATCTTGCTGGCCCCAATTTGAGCAATAGCCCTAGAATTGAGTCCCACTAGTTGCAGCGTGAAATGAGGACCTATTAATTTTTAATCACGTGTTCGTATTCGATTAAATATGTGGTACAAAAGGGATCGAAAAGTAAAACACGGCTTGTAAATTTGTTTGAATGTACCAACCAATTAAAATTTCACATGTTGTTAAAGAGTTTCGTCCCTTTGTTGGAATAACCTTGTCTGGCTTAATAAAGGTTATGTTGTATTTTGCTTTGCAAATAATTGAGTATTGAAAGTTCCTACAGTGGATTTTGTCATGATGAAATGTAAAGAAATTGTAATCAGACTTTATCTGCTTAAAACCTGTAGTACAGCTAGTTATATTTCCATTGTATTTATATGCAGTAACCGCGGTAGCATAGTGGTATGGGTAATGGACTGCTGAGACGAGATTTAGGGTTCGATCCCAGGTTTTACTATGGCACACACCAATGACTTTTTGATGCTTTTCGAAGTAATATTTATGTATTTATCGCAGGTTTATAGTGCCCGGTTAATGGCAATACGCTCGCCACCTATTACATTTAGGACTTAAACATAAACTGACGAAATGGGGGTGGTACCAACCCCCCCTACCCCATGTCTACACCTTCGGGGATATAGGCGTGAGTTTATGTTATGATATGTTATGTTATGTATTTATATACAGCATTTAGAAATACCATGTGGTTCCCAGTTAGGTAGAATTTGGGCTACGCCATGTCTTCCTATGTGGTGTTGTACAAGGCGGCTAAAGAATACGGCTGTTTAACATCAGAAATATATCTCAGACTCTGGAATCGGAATATAGCAATCCGGAATACAGCAATAGGTTCACCCCTTATTACGTGAGTGGAACCAATATTTGATGGTTGGTGACATGTGGGTGTTAATTCACCTGTTTTTACCCACTTCATCACTACAAACCCGATTTACTACAGCAGGATTTACTTAGTCGTGACATGACAGTAAGTAACCACCACTTGTCATAAATGACGATATAATCCGACTTATGTTCGATGTATTCAATTATGATAATAACCCTTAATTAAGTTTTATGTTTAGTTACATTGGCAACAGTAAAACTTGAATAAACCTTAATTGAAGTAATTTTTATGACAGTCTATTTATGTTTTATAGATACGTGTATTGCAGAAGTTGTTATTTTCAACTCTAACCTCGATATGAGGGATTTGGTAAGCAACTAAGTAAGTACTTCTGATCAACTCAAATGGGCGACCAACCCACACTTGCTCCCTAAAACTCATCCTCCTGAATGAAACTTGTGGATTTGATTATATAGGAGCCCATTCGTCTCCTGCTAGGAGACCAGTTAAATCAAATTCCCCACGGCCATATCTGGCGTAGTGTTGCAAAGTTTAATTGCATTAAAATCAGGGCATTTTGGCGAAATCAATCGGATTTCGCATTTTAAATCGGGACAAAAAACACCAATTAAAAATTGGGTTTTTAATATTCCACTGCCTACACCTTCGGGGATTACGAACGTGGGCATATATATGTATGTATATTTAATGATGCCGGTGTGGGTAAAATACTTTGTGATATCTATTGCAACAACAACAACAATCTTAGTGTAACTCTGTCCTTGAATTGGTAAGTGGGGTGGTCATGATACCAAAATATAGCTCCTCCGTAACTGAACAAACAGAAAAAGTGCCAATCGATTTATTCCTAAATTTGATTAAAACGCGATTTAAAATCACGTACGTACGTGCTTCACTTACCAGACATTTTTAAACCTGTTGCAATAACACACAATCGGCATTTACCTGAAACAAATCGAGAAAAATTAGTTACATTATTCCAGTTATCTGGACATAGGTCCTGCGGGAGTTCCACTACGAAAGTAGGGTGATTTCGCTCGTACTTTTTGTCTTCGCCACAGCTTGCGACTTCATTCGCTAGTCCTTTGCGCTCCATCCATGTTTTTCTTTAGAGAGTCAGTAAGACAGCTGGAAGCGACTTTGTTTTATACTATGTAGTGATTAAAGTAATCAAAAAGAAAACAATGTTTAAAAATGATTGAATAATCGTTCATTGTTTGCGATAGTTCGTAGGATTGTCGGTAGATGACTCAAATGTCGCTCTCTAAGACGTGAAGGTGAATTTAGAATGCTCTTGATGTGCTCTAGTAGATCAGTCGGCAGAGCGTTCTCCCTTTAATAGACAGGTTGCGAGTTCAAGTAAATATCACTTTATCCACTTTTAAATCCATTTGAAAAACATTTCCTGATCGGCACTTGACTTACCTCCACTCTAATTATAAATGTGACCTATTCTAGACCTACTTAGGTCTGTGCCCGTGGTCAAAGGGTTCACGGTGTCAGTGGAGCGAGGGAACTTCGAAATAAAAGCTCAATTGGATTACAAATTGCCGGTTAAGTTCACTTCTTAGAAAATTAATAGTCTAAGATTTTATATGTGATGCAAATAATTCATGTGATATGGCCTGGTGACAGCTTGACAGGCAGCGGAGTCTTAGTAATAGTTTTAAACTATTGAGTATGTAAAAACATCAGAGGGATCCTTCCAGACTAATGTTTATCAAGTGCAGAAAAGTAAATAAAACTTCAGACTTCATTTCTAGAGTTTGCACTTTGAAATCCGGAGTTCGCTCTCTAACCACTCCTGCTCCCGTTTAGTAATCGTTGGTATTTATGGAAGTGACTGCCGTCTCACCTTTCAACCCCGAAGGAACGCCCTGCAGTCTTATCCTTCAATCAGCAGGTGTACTAATTCGCAGGGTGAGATTGTGTTGGTCCTTAAACTGATTTAATGTCCATCCGCAAAATGTATGCAAAACCCGACACACATTATTATTATTATTAATTTCTAAGCCCATAGAACAATAATTGAATCGCGTCGTTGTATCGACGAAGTCAATGGTCGTGCGCATACGAGCGTGCAAATCGAGGCGCGCGCGCAGCCGCGAGCTGGCCCCGACACGCGCCGCTCCCGTGTAATCGATAATCAGAGGATACAGCAATATAACATTGTGACTGTCTTTCCGTGTCATTATCATTCTTGAGTATGTGATTATTAAAAGAAAGTAATAGTATACGCATGTGCTGTACTGATTCTTAAATATCACTACTATCACCTCCTGCATACCCTTGTCCAAATATAACTAGAGGTCGACGCAATATGTCATTCTCATCTATAAATATCTTGTAAGACGTATCGAAAACTCCGTTTGGTCCCCTTTCCATAGAAACTCAAACGTTTCTCGCATTTACTAGATTGAGAGTGTAGATCCAACATCTTTTTATCACAGTGTGACCACGAGTGTTGTAATCGCTCCCATGGTGCACGCGGCGTTGCGGAGGCCGAGGTAAAGAAAGAGAAAGAAAGAGTGAGCGAGATAGAGCCGTAAGCGTTGGGAGCAATGGCGAACTATGGCGAACCGACGACTGGTAGATGCTCCCCCCGCTACACCGCACGCACCATGGAACTGTTACAGCGGTCGTGGTCAGAATATTTTCTCATCCAGATAGCACATAATATGATAAATCGATTGACAATTCAACTTGTTATTCGATTTTCAAGATAACGAGTCAGTCATACATGTTTGGTTCTAAGCAAAGCTTACTTCGAAAGTGCGTACTTGTGCAAAAATACGCCATAAAAGCATTATCTGCGAATTAACAAGAGTCTGTGAATAATTACGAATATTGTCATACAGTACTTAACAATAGACACGGATGAATATAAGAAAGTCCCAGTATAATTTCCCCGAGGGATCTCGCACCAACCATACCGAATGTAATTTCTAGTCATACAATAAGTTTAGAAACGGTATTGTCCAGGGACCGGTGAAATTTAAATATGTACAATATATAAACAATAATATAAATACCTACCTACGCTTGGAGCAAACTTGGTAACCTGCCTATTTGTGTGCGGTCTATATGTATAGAAAGTGACATTATTAGCGCTACATACAAATGTTAAATTAAATATATTATATTCTCTGAAACATTTACCTAATAACCTTGTGCTGTGTTTCCAGCGGTGAGTAAGGTAGCAAGAGATCAATGGAGAGGTTTTCTGTTGTCGGTGGGAAGACCGAACGCATAAGTTGACACTGCTTTGTGGTGGTATGAAACCTTGTTTTGTCTTCTACACTAACAGCATAGGAACTCTCTTAACCTTTCCCTCCTCTCCCCTCATCTCTACAGGGTGGGCAGCAAGAGCGTGACGCCCCTTGTGTTGCAAACATCCATAGGATACGGTAAAAACTTTCCTCTAAGTAGGCAGTGTGCTTTTCTGCCACCTAAGTAGTATAAAAATATAGAATAAAACTATTTCCTTACGAATTCTTTGGTATAATTACATTTATCCCGACGTTTCGGTTACTTTTCAGAGGCCATGGTTACAGTGATTTCACGCCACGATACAATATTTATTAAATAAAAGTCATATTACTCAACCACGTAGGTTTTGGCAGGAATAATTTAAGATGAGTAGGTGATGACGTCTAACTAGATTCCGAATAGTTGTAATTCGGAAGTCTTCGAGACTATAGTGAATATGTTACTTCTAGGCAAGCGTGTTCCACCGTCGACCACATCATCACTTACCAACAAGTAAGATAGTGGTCATACGCGAGCCTATCCAACAAAAAAAATAAGTTTACAATAGATAATTAAACAAAGCAATATCTATTATGTACATATTCATCTCCATTTAATCTATGAATAGTATTAACACGTATTGCTAGCAATTTATCACTTTCCTTTGAAGTAAAAATAGCAGCTCCTAATTGCCTACTGGGAATGCACCGCCTACTCAATACCCTTTCAACCTTTATTGATCATTCTATTCAGTAGTACACAATTAAAATGTTGCAAAAATAGATTCATATTCAGTTGAGTTTATTCTCAGTGGATTTGTATGCTACTAGCTTTAGTTAATGGACTTCTGTAACTCTTGACACATACCTCTCTTAAAAAATTTACTAGAGTTCCCATTAACCCCTCTTACTGAGCTAAATTGCTTATGATAGGAATAGCATCGGTAATATAATGTCCAGGACTAGATTCCTTTCTTTTGAAGCCGGCTCCTTAATCATTAATCTGTTGATGCTTAAAACTTTGATGTAACAAGCTATTCTCAGTGGCGTAGCGGTAGTGAACGCGACAGCTACGCAGGATTCGCGGTTTCGATTCCCGCTCAGTGCAAATATTTGTGTGCTTGTGTTATGCTATATGAATATCTGCATTGATCTGAGTGTTTCTATGTTTAATATGTATGTATTTACAAAAAAATGTATCCATATATGTTTATCCGCATTCTAGGACCCGTAACACAAGCTAGTTAAACTATGCTTACCGTGGGTCTAGGTGACGTTGTGTAGATTGTCCTAGAATATTTATTATTATTATCCCGAGTGAGACCTATCACCAGGCTCATCAGGTCATACGCGCGTTCGTAAAAATATTTATGATGATCTAGTTTTTCGTCAGTTGTCTCTTCTATATTATTAACCAATTGTAATCCAGTCTTCTCACGTTACGAATGCGTTTGAAATTCGATGTCAATCAGAATAATACCCCAGGTCACACTGATAAATTTCAAAACCCATTAAATCTAAACGTACGACCAAACATCAGCTTCGTGAGAATTCAAACAGTCACTAAGTGCCTTAAGCCTCTTAAATACAGAAACAGGTAGATTGATTCAATAAATTTCGAATCGAACTTAACGGCTAATACGTACCAATTAATTTGCATAATAAGTTCGTTGCTCACTACGAAGTTCGACATCGTGAACTTGAGCTACGATATAGAATAAGTGGACGCAGATAGCTACAAAGCTACGGGCTACATGTGTCTATTACAAGATACACAAACAAACATAAATAAATATTGACAAACACAGTGTGATGTTATTATACAAACGTTGACGTAAGTGTCTGGTATTAAATATCTATGTAATGACATTAATTAGAGTTATTCTATCTATGCCTTTATTTATAAAGACATACAGAACCGTTCGCATTCCATCAAGAATCAAGCAGTTCGGTGAGTCTTTCCTCAGCCGCACCATTAAGGCTTGGAATTCCTTACCAGCGCACATGTTTCCTTCTTCCTACAGTCCCGGATCCTTTAAGTGGGGCGTGAAAAAGTATCTGATGAGGCCATCAAGCTGAGCGCCACCATTGTAGTAGGTACTGTACGTGTGTGTAATGGTGACCCTGAGACTTTGCCTTCAGCTTACCATCAGGCGAGGTGAGTCGAATTGACGTCCCATAAATAAATAAAAAAATATAGTATGAGTAGGTTACATGAATGTATCCAAGATTTACAGACAACAAATTACAAAAAATACGTATTAAGCACTGATAGTCATTGAGTAAATTTAAATATAAAAAATATAAAAATTACAACGGCTCTTAGGTATAAAACAAGAAAAATGATATCTGCGTTCATAGTCTTTGGTCGCGAGGTGCGCGCGCGCCGCGCACGGTCAAGGCTAGCCGTTCGCTTTTTATCGGCTGCGAAAGTTCAGCGCTCTCGATGAAGAAGTGAATTAAGTGCGGCAGCGAAGGCGGTACGTGCTTTACTACGACTTGTAATTTACGATGCGACGTCGGCAAAGACAGTTTGAGGGTTCGCGTAATCTGCTAGAGATATTAACATACGGAAACCGGTGGCGGCACTAGGGTCTTTTATTGACGATATGGCAACGATGAAATGGAAGACATTCCAAGTGTTGTGATGCACAAACATCTAATACTATAATGATTTTGAGTTCAATTAATGCATAGATAGATAATTCTTTATTGTACACCTTAGAATCAAGTTAGCTGTACAGTAATAAGCGTAAAGTTGCATGTACAATAGGCGGCTTTATTCGTTCATATTTGAAAATGCGCTGCCGTATCGCTCCTTCGATTTCGATAAAATTTTGATACAAATTTGCGCTAAGTTGCCAGCATGCCAATGGACGTGCTTTGTATCCTGTGGGTGACACTGTATCGAAGTACGGAGCAGATTCATCACCTGGAATAAACATTACAGATTCATCCCCTATTAGGCTAAAAAATATACGAGTATGTATATTTTTAAACTACCTGGATTTCGTATGAAGCCAAAACATATCAGCTTTGTAATAAACATATATTAAAACGACCTGTTACCAAACAGATATTTTAATTAGCATATGAAAGTAACGAGCAACGCAGCGTGGAAGCATTAACTTAATCTGCTTCGAATCTAAGTAATCATCTATTAAATTATGCACCACAGTTGGATGCTTACAGAACATCAGATACGCTGATAATGAGGCAAACGGAAGCTAAATATTAAATTATTACACTATGGTAATAAATTATAATATGAGTTAACTTGGTTAGGAAAACATTGTAAATTTTCTCGTTGTTAAGAAATGGCTATAAAACGTTTAGATAAGCTCGTAATTAATGTTAGAATAAGTAAAGCGCGTAACATGGCGTGCATAACTATTTTATTTATCTAACTTATCTGTTTAGTACGTGGAAAATTTCAATTAAAAATGTTATAACATGATTGCAACATTAGATTTGTAATTGACGACCTCCGTGGAGTGGCGATAGTGAACGCTACTGCTACACAGGAGGTACGGGCCTATTCCCGCTCAGTGAAAATATTTGCGTGCATGATTATGAATATTTGCATTGGTCTGGGTGTTTATGTATAATATATTATTTACTAGCTGGCCCGCGCAACTTCGTCTGCGTTATCCCGTTTTTGCAACAATTTCACTTCTGTTCCACACCAGTTGGTTTTGAGCATGATGTTATACATGTAAACGTTCCTCTTCAATCACTCTATCTATTAAAAAATCGCATTAAAATCCATTGCGTAGTCTTAAAGATTTAAGCATACAAAGGGACATAAGGACATAGTGACAGAGAACGCGACTTTGTTTTATACTATGTAGTGATTTACAAAAAAAAAACATCTAAGTATGTTTATCCGCATTCTAGGACCCATAACACAAGCTAGTTAAACTATGCTTACCTTGGGTAAGGTAGCGTTGTGTAGATTGTCCAAAAATATTTACATTTTCATTTACATAGCATTTTTTTTTAAAGACAAAAAAATCGAAACTGCACCTGACGCTTGCACGCAAACGCAAGCTCAAACATATACCTGCTCAAGGAGGCCCTCAACATAATATAATGAAACCAGGTTTAGTAGCAACGAAAATGAACCCAACACTAACAAGGGCCTAGAGCTATGATCTCAATCCAACCACATTACATGAAAATTTAGAACAAGGTCAAAAATTGTCTCAGGGGTCCAAACGGACAATGATCGACGCACACCCGACCGTGGGAGCGATCTTTGCCACCATTAGACAAAATCTAACAATACAAATACTTAAACATATCACACACTTACTAATACATCCAAGAAATTATATTTAACATCAAAATAACATGGTAATAAAGACTAAATTCCTATAACAATGAATTGTAATAATGGTAGATATAAAGTTGTCGGCGCAAAATTTAACGATCCTAAAATCGGTGTCCATGCTAAAACTTAGCTGGATAAACGGGCATAACAGACATGATACCACCAAGACCCGCACGAACATGTTATACATTCTGTGTACTAAGTATCGGGAATTTGTCAATAAAACAAAAAATACAAATTATTCATCTAAATTTATTTTATCGCCTTCAAAGTAGGCTCCATCGCTTGCAATAGAACATCTCCACCGCTTCACCCAGTCTTCCATACATTTTTCTTAGGCTATTTGTGGTATGGCCTTTAGCTCATTCAGCGAATTTGCTTTTATGACTCAAATTTGGGTTTCGGCTCGTTTTCGAGACGCCATTCTGAAGACTGTTGGCTTGTTTGCATGTCATACTCATAAACCCATGTCTCGTCGCCAGTTATTATACGTTTCATAAAGGTCGGATCCGTAGAAGCTCGGGAAACCATGTCTTCAGCGACATGCTTTCGCTGCGCTTTTTGAACAAAATTGAGCTCTTTTGGAACTAGTCGAGCGGCGACGCGTTTCATGCCTAAAATATCAATGAGAATGTTGTGGATGGACTTAAAAAGTATGTTCACCTCACTAGCCAACTCTCTCAGACTCATACGTCGATTTTCGAGCACTAGCTTCTTGATTCTGTCGATATTTTCTTTGGTCGTAGCGGTTGAAGGGCTACCAGAACGAGGCAAGTCTACTACTACTTCTCGGCCTTTTTTAAAAGCCTTTTACCATTCATGAGCCCTTGTTTTCGATATACACGATTCGCCGTAGGTATTTCGCAACATTTTTAGTGATTCACCACATGAAATAACATTCGAAACACAAAATTTAAGGCACACTCTTTGTTCAACAATATTTTCCATTGTAAAAATCGCCGAAGACTCAAAACTATGACCAACAAAAAGTGTAGTTTAAAACAAATTAGATGACAGATCCCGCTCTAATTTTGCGCGCTAAATCTGTACAGTGCTAGCAACATGCAGTAAAAAAATTAGAACGACCTCTTTTACGCGGGTCTTTTTATTGACATATTCCCGATACTTTTTACACAGAGTAGTATATCGCATTCATTACGGCAACCACGCTGCGAAATGCTCTATTATAATATTGTACATGGTTTCTAATATTTAATGGTATATTGTTGCCATAATAGACTGGTATATGCCAAAATCTATTTAACATTTGTATCATTTAAATGCTAAGGTTTAACGTTATTTATTTAGGTGATGTTATTTATGTAATTGTGTTCTAAGTTACCGGTGAATTAGATTTCGAAGCACTACACTTCAGTGCTACATTTTTATGTTCAGTGCTATTAATCATGGCACACGCCAACGACTTTTCGATGCTTTTCGAAGTTATGTGTGTATTTATCGCAGGTTTATAAATGCCCGGTTAATGGCAATAGGCTCGCCACCTATGATATTAGGACCTAAACATAAACTGGCGAAATGTGGAGGCTTGCACCTCCGCCTACCCCTTCGGGGATATAGGCTTATGTTATGTTATTTTGAACATACACAAAATGACTCATATTACCACGATTTCAATTTCATTTTAATTAAAAGCTATAAATCTCCCACTTCGAAACTGGAACACTTTTTCAATATTATGTCAATTACACGTTCGCTATAAAACGTACAATTACCATCAAAAGTTATATGTTATCAAGCTTATTGAGGACCAGTGATTGCCTGCAGCTGATCTTAGACCGCCGTGGATGGGAAGTATCTTAGAGTAACTGTTGTTCCCTACAAATCATTAGAACCTTTGCTATCAACAAGTAACGGTGGTTCCAACACCGCGGTTACTGCTTATCTACTTGTAATACTGTTATCGAGACTCGATGATGTACTGCTTACGTACTACCCATTAAAGTATACGATTACGTTTTTGTGGTGTTTATAAATTAATGAAATATGTTTTCTCTTTCTCTAGATGTGAGCTATTAAGATGTCATTTTGAACTTCGGAATATGAATAAATGAATGAATGAATGGTTGAAAGATGCAATGGTTCGCTATTTGCATCTGTCCTTAGAAGAGTTGTGTGTTTTGAATTCTTCAAATTAAGACAGCAGTGTAAGTGCTCTTTTCAAAATTATTATAACTTTTATGCAGGGATTCGGATGCTTTTATCCAACATGATCTTCAAGGTAGATCCAGTGTCCACTTAATTTACGCTTAATTATCATTCGTTTTATACTCAGCCGTAAGATTCAGGACTCAAGATTCAACGTTCAAGATTCAAGATTCAAGATTCAAGATTCAAGATTCAAGATTCAAGATTCAAGATTCAAGATTCAAGATTCAAGATTCAAGATTCAAGATTCAAGATTCAAGATTCAAGATTCAAGATTCAAGATTCAAGATTCAAGATTCAAGATTCAAGATTCAAGATTCAAGATTCAAGATTCAAGATTCAAGATTCAAGATTCAAGATTCAAAATTCAAGATTCAAGATTCAAGATTCATTTATTTTAATTTGTTTTTGTTTTAACAAAATTTAGAGATTAATATGAAGATCCTTGCTACCTTTTGTATTATTTGAACAATGTAAGTTGGACTACTCGTAATCAATTTTCAATTTGTGGTAACACAAGACCACAATTGCTTACTTATGTCGTCAAAGTGCAGGCAATCGCGTTTAGCACCTCTTCGGTCTCTTAGGTCCACTTCCTGTTAGGTCTCGTTTAATCTTAAGTCTATTTCTTCGAACGTCAATTCCCTGAAAGTCTATTTCTTCGAATGTCTATATCTTCGAACATCTATTTCTTCGAATGTCTATTCCGTGAATGTCAGTTCTTTCGCTAAGGTTTTTTATTAAAATTCCTAGACGATGCCCGCAGCTTCACCCGCGAAAATCACTACGACTGATTTAGTCCCAGACCCTCGGACATATGCATCTGTGTCCGTGCCACTATTGTTTGTAGTATGAAATCCAACTTCTCTTCCTATTATCTCTGAGGCAGTATCTAGTTTACTTCACAGGATGAATTTATTATCGTATTCCTTCGTTAAAACGTGTTATCAGCTATTGATATAAAAGGGCGCTGACCAATGTTTTATCAGATTGGTTTTTCCTTTTTCGTGATTATCTCCGACCACGCTACCCACTCGTGGCCCGCTATGTACCTTTCCGTTAATGTAATTTTGTACTTTGTGCTGTTCTATCTTCCATTTTCTATCCCTTCTGAGATTTTATAGATAACATACCTATTGTTACGGCTCGTTATGATGACCGTTTTGACACAACTGGTTTTGCTCGTTTTCTTCTGTGTTAGTCTCGCCATATTTTCCTTTAGTTATTCGTCTAATAGTTTATTGTCCAATATCAAGCGCAACTTTAAGTTAAGATTCATCAGACCCGATCATTCAGAGTAGAACGTTAAGCCGTCGGTCCCATTTGCCATACGAAAATGTATGGTACTCGTTTCCGGTGGTTGGAGTTAAAATCTGGCTAGTTCAACTACAGAACTTGGATATCGCCAGGTAGATCAGATCAGAAAATAGGAGTTGCGATAATGTTCAGAGAATGATTACTGTGTACTGTTTTGTGAAAGACGTACTAAAATAGGCAATAATTAGAGTTTCAAGCTGTATAAAGCGCTCTCTAAATCATATTGTATCACCCTGTAACTATTTGTTCATTAAGCACTACGCTTCGTAGAGTCAGGCTACCCAATTATGGAATAAAGGTGTATCTAACATTATTGCATTAAGTTACTAAATTGGACTGCGAATCAAACGGATTAATACGTTATAATCTTGTTTATGTCCGATAATCGTAACTTATCATTATCAGTTATGTCGTTACGCATTCCCCGTGTTCCATGAAATGATAAAAAGCATACGTAGTAGCGTTTAGATAATGATGGTTTACCTTATTCAATTGTGCGAAATTATTGGTAACTGTCGACCGATTGTATTAAGATATGATCTACCTAGCATCGCATCTGTCTCGTAGATGCGGTTTGCATCACTTTCAAAGGATGAACTTATAGAACGGTCCTGAAAATCTCAAATTGTATAATTATAGAACGCTTCCTACGATTATTTTCAAGGGAAATATTAATTATTGATTTTCTTTTTATGACACTAGGGGAGTCACACTCATGCTGCCGAGAATAGAAACCTTTTAATTCCCTTCTTGTAAATGTGCAGAGGGGTTTGAAGGTTATGAAAGTTTCTGTGTCAGCAACGAAGGAGACAAATTGCTCTTCTCACTAATAGCACAAAAACTCTTGCTTCCCTACTTAGCGCCGGAAACACACAAGGTTATTATTAGTCGCGGTATTCTGTAGGGAGATGTTCTTCACCAGTCGAATTGATTTGGGTCGGGACACACCGTCGCCTCCTAACGCCGTCAAACAAAATAAATGAAAATTAATGTAAAATATTTTCCCACTTCTGGGACAACTGCACATAGCAGCTATGCAAATATCTTGCAAATTCTTGATGAGTAATGGCTCTCTTTGGAAGAATCTGTGAATGTAGGTAGGTACCTGAAAGTTCTGCATATTTTATTTAGACTTAAGCTTTGCTATAATTTATTTCTCATCAAAGTATGCTAAAAACATAACTATCACATTTTTAAACTACTTGTTTGATGATAGCTTTGCAAGACGGGTCTTAAATAAACCCAGCAGACGATGAACAAAGGATATTCTAAGTACTAAAAACGATCTGCAATTTGTTTGCGTTACTTCTGTTGGAGAAAGAAATAAAATTAATTGCTAAATTGCACGTTCAGATAAAATTGCAATGATTTAAAACATGGCCAGTCTTGAATGATTGCAATTTTATTAAAACCTGCAATTTCATATTTTATTCTAGCAATAAAATGTTGTAATTTAGTAAGTTCATTACCCGTCAAGAGCTCAGACGCCAGTAGCTCGCGGTGGTGTTACTTCTAACTGTGTCAGGTGGAACATCCCACAGATTAACACCTTGAGGCGATAGGTAATAACTTACCATGATAGGTCTGAACATAACAGTCATGGTATATCTATTCTGTAATAAAGTACGATAAATTGCAAATTCACCTTTTGGCGGTATAAAATATGGGATGGAGGACAAGATTCAAAATGGTTAATATTCACTAGATGGCTTATCAAGACGTATATAGTAGTCATACATACTACATACATGTGCTTAAGCCTATTTCCTTATAGGGTGGGCAGAGATGACAGCTTGTCACATTCTTCTATTCTTACATAATCTAGGAACTTCCTTTACTGCCATCGAACGGAACGGAACGGAAACATCTCCAATAAATGAACTGATAATCCCAAAAGATCTAACCATATTTTTATACCAGTTAGGTAGTAGACAGGCACGCGGCCCACGTGATGAAAAGTTATTTGATCCATATTTGATCACACAAACGAAACATAGCACCATAGATCCTAAGCACGACTGTCATACTGAATTTCGAAGTTCAAAATAGCACTATTATTACAGTCCTCAAGAGTCACCGTTACTGCCCATTCATCGCTTAAAGTTACGGATAGATCTGGAACGAGTTTTGTACACCACGTCGAAAGAGTGTATTGTATACGCCCTAGGAAGATAATGTATGAATATTCTCGGGAAAGGCTACCCCAAACCAGAGGATTACATGCACCAACAATTAAGAGAAATAGACACCCTAATGGAGTACACTATCCCCCATGTAACGTAGGGGCCAAGTTGGGATCGATACAAAGGATTCAACATTGTAGAAGTGTCCGCGATAGCTGCAGAGCATGCACCCTGAAACTAATAGATAGCGAAACCTTAAATTTCACGAACAGTTTCAAACCACATTTTGTTCTACGCGGGATTCAAAATTGAGACCTTATGTAATTGGCGCACGTGTTTCCTTCTTCCTACAGACCCGGGTCCGTTAAGCGGGGCGTGAATAAGCATCTGATGAGGCCGTCAAGCTGAGCGCCACCATTGTAGCACTGTACGTATTTGCAATGGTGACCCTCTTTCATGAGACTGCCTTCAGCTTAACATCAGGCGAGGAGAAGTCAGATTGACGTGCCATGAATAAATAAGAAAACATAGTCTCACTTGCTATTATCGCACCAACTATTTCAAATGCTTGGTGAGAAACACCATACGCCCTAGAACTCAGTAACCGAGTAACTTAACAGGTTTTAGAGATTAATGTTTATTACCATAACAGTTTGGCGGACAACTTTTGTGTTTTAATGTTCGTTATTAACAATTTTGTTATATTGATTGATTGTTAATCTTGAATCATCTTCGATTTAGTTTTTTGTGAGTTACTTCATGGGAACTATTTCACCGAGGTCACGCTGGCGTGTTTACAATTCTATTCAGATCCATTAAGTCGTAAGCCTTTCCGAAGAGCGATACCTATGGTCGGGCCTTCTTCGTGAGTAGCGGCGCTGCCGTGAAATAAAGTACTACACCACGATGGCAACTCAAAAATGCCATCGGTTCGACAGAAGAAAAGTCGTAATTGGCTAAAAAATCATTTGAAAATTCAAACATCTTCACATACTTTTATGCTTATAATATTTATTAGTACAAACTAGGATTCATTTATCCTTATTCACCCTGTTATACTATACACCTCGTGCTATCTTCACAAGACTTTACAAGTGTTTACAGCGCATTTGTCCACAACCCGTGCCTTTACCTATATAACTTTTTAAAAAATAATCAATATCATTCTCTCAAATATGCGGAGCGGTCTTTAAGAACTATTAATAATTTATATATACTGAGAGATATAGATGTGCACGATTCAGGGGCAGGTAGCCAGGGTGTGAGAGATATGTTCGGTACTATGTCACCTCCGGCAACTGAAGACCCAAAGACGGCGTGCGTTTTATTCGGTTCGAGTCCAACATAACTTCTCTCTTCAGCTCCGGTGGGATTGGTATCCGTGGGGATATCGCACAGGAAATAAAAGAAAAAAAGGAGCATGTAATAGTATCCTAGCCTTCAGGGCCAGTCAGGAAGTAAGAAACTACACAGATTAATGTATTCAAGTGTAATGTGCGACCAAAAAGGTAGATCCGAGACCTAATGAGGGGGTCATATACCTACACTGTATGAAAAACCTTGCTCAAAATAAATATTTTAAGCAAAATGGATAATAATTATGATTTTGATAGCTTCTATATTCATTCGTATATCTGTTTAGGTATTAGTTTATTACGGTACTATTGCATTCCGAAGTGGCACACAGGGGCCAGGGGCACACAGAGTGGCACGACTGACCCCTGCGAGGGCCAGGAATCTTTCAATGAGAAAACAGACACACACGTTCCGTATTTTTGTTCAACCATTACAATAATGGGATCTAATGGAATATAAATTGAAGCTGTTGTAGTGAATCTTTGTGACTACAAGTATTCAGTAAGTAACAGTTCAGTTACACAGACTTTTAATGAAAAGTTAATCATATGTCTAAAAGATAACAAAAGATATAGAACGGAAAAGACAGCATGAGGAAAGGTAAGGACTTCAGTGATTCTTATACTCAGTCACTCTTCTCGTCAAACCAGTATATTGTTAAGATTTAAGTAGAGACCTAAATTTTTTAATTTTCATAAATACTTCCTTCTCTCTAATACTTCCTTTTTACTACTATACTTTTTACTCAACTATCATCATCATCATCACCAGCTCTTGTCATTGTTATTAGCATCAGCACAACCTGTAGGTATGCCTGTCGGACGTCAAAATCTCAGTCATTCCTTTCCTTGCCAAGCTTTCATTTTTTAAGCTTTCATTTGTTAAATCCATCTATCTATTTTGAATTTAGAACAAACTCTTATAAATCGTGATGGATGAACCACGTGACACGTCCATATATGGTAAAATCATTTCTTTTCCAAATCGACAGTCTAACGGTTGCACTAAATGATCACTGTTTGG
Source organism: Pelosia muscerda (assembly GCA_963691645.1). Taxonomy (NCBI): domain Eukaryota; kingdom Metazoa; phylum Arthropoda; class Insecta; order Lepidoptera; family Erebidae; genus Pelosia; species Pelosia muscerda. The sequence continues at coordinate 17,887,829 of OY829100.1, forward strand.
TAAATAGGTACGTACTGGCATACTTACATACTCCCACGTAAGCGGTCTTGTTACTAAGTACATCGTAATGCAACGTAACATGCAACGGACAAATTAACTAAAAGAAGTACCTCAAAGGCGGCTCAACATCATTCAGGTCACCAAAGTGAGCCGTGAGATGTACAATCCGGTGAAATAATGATTTTTTGTGTCTATAGGAAGAATACTAATTTGTTTAATTTTAAACAAGACGTTAGTGAATGAAGGGGCTATCTGACAATCTCAAAATATTGCGATAACATAACATAACATAAACTCACGACTATATCCCCGAAGGGGTAGGCAGAGGTGCTAGCACCCACATTTCGCCAGTTCATGTTTGGGTCCCAATGTAATAGGTGGCGAGCCTTTTGCTATTAACCGGGCACTTATAAACCTGCGATAAATACACACATAAATAAATACACAGAATTAAGATAATGGACTTTAAGCTCTAATACTTCATTTGTAGATAACTATATAACGTTATATCGTTATTTATACAATAATTTGACAGTATAATATCATTGTATAAATAGTCAGATATAACGTCATCTATAAGTTAAGTGTCACATAGCCGGTTCATCCACTCACCACTCGCAATTATAACAAGATTACGACATAAAAATTCAAAGACGTATAGAATGAATCCCTAAGAAGGCTCAGAGTCAACAATTTAAAAAAAATTAAAGGTGATGCGTAATCTGCAAGAACATAACGAAAAAATAATGTTGTAAGACATTTACTTTTTGCAAATTTTATTATAAATTGAGACTTCGTGTTGTTAGGACGCTAATTTGGATAGAAACATGCCTCTTGATCACTTCATTTTGTGCAAAAAGGTGGTAACGATTACACCACAACCAACCAAACATTTTACATAACAACATAGGTAGGAGATATTAGTTTTACACACATACCAAAACTACTACTGGTACATACAACAGAATGTTTTAAACATAAACACATTGTTGGGCCCGGAAACATTGTTATCAGGAAGCGTAAACACCAGCGGAAACAAGATAATGTTAGCTCATCTGCTGTCCCATTAATCGCAATGTCAAACAAAAAACAAAAATCACCATAACGTGGACATAATTGCAAAAACAACATTAATATTACACTAACGATTCAACAAAATCAACTCTTTAAAAGGGCTATTAGATAATTTGGTTTTAAAGCGCTTGTCCGAGTAATGTCCTTGAGTTTTAATCCTCTTTTTGCCGCATCATTACAAAATGTTTACAGATTTAGGTATATTCATTATAAAATCAATCTTTCTATTACAAGAACTAGAACCGGTAAAATGTTCATTTTGAAATAGAGTAAATTAAATTGCAAATTTAGGTTATGCAATAGTACTCACTTCATCGGTATCCGTGTCATAAGGGAAACAGAATATCACATCCGAGGGGAATCGTAACGGAATCGGAACGGAAATTATGCAGATGACATCACTGCGAGAAAAAGAAAACTCTAAATAGAATTCTATGCGTACCGGTCTAACCAGCGCCGAAACAGGAGACCAAATCTTGCCAACTTTGGGAGAAGCCTTTGTCCAGCAGTGTAAGATGGGCTGATTGATTGGACGTGCTCCAACAGAGATGACTTCTCTTGTTACTATTCTCAACAGTGCTAAAATGACTCAAGTTTATAATGGTCAAGACTAGCTAAAACTACAAACAGTGACAAGGTATTTGTTAATGAATAAGGCTTTTATGTCAAAGCTAATGAGTTAGCCAGTCGACGACAGGTTTTTGCTGTACCTAACCTAATCTATTAAGGTACTCATTCGCCGTGAATCCAATAATCCTATCATTATATTATAAGCTGTACTGATGAAGTATTTCTAACGGTAAATATATTGGTTCACTTTGTATATTGGGGTACTTAGTTTGACTTCATTAATTGGAAGTGTGTGTTGTAAACCACCACCACATACTTGCAATGCAATGCAGTGCTATGCAACTGGGTCAACGATGACGGGGCCCTTTTACTCTTTTTCGTTAGTTAGTTAAATAGGCAGGGAAGGGTAAAATGGCATATTTAACTACTATTTAGTGAATCCAATACTAAATAAAGCGTATAATCAATCAGTGTACAAACTGATATATTTCAGTTTACAAAAGTCGTACTTATTTGAATGGTAGTTTGCAACTTCTTAGTTGCAAACTACCATTCAAATAAGTACGACAGTCTTCTGTAAACTAAAAAAATGCACTTAACTATTTCCTATTGCTCAGCTATTGTTATGAAAAAAAAATGTGCTAAGGAACCACAAAACTAGCTCTAATTAATGTAAATGGGAATGTAAACATGATTGATGAAGACAAGCACAGCCAGTTCAAAAGATTAACTTAATAAGCGGAAATGTAGAAAGTATTACGAAATTGATGTCTTATTTCTTTAGTTATAGTGTATTGTTATTTAATTTGCTATATAGATCAAAATAGACTACAAAGTATAGTACCTATATATTAATGTATAGACACAGTTTATAGACATAGTGTATAGACACAGCACAGTATTCAATAATAGTACAGTGTTGACTTTTTCAGATTTCACCGTTCTTTTTTATTTTTCTTATTTGTTCAAAATATTACAATAATTTCATAATGACCTGAAAAAGGTGGCTGGGCAGGCTGGATGCAGGGGGGCGTAGGATAGGGAGCATTGGAGCACATTGGGAGAGGCCTACGACCAGCAGTTAAGTGTAATAGGCTAATTGATTGATTACAATGGTATCACAATATGATGTTCAAACCACCCGCACAAGCCACGGTTAAACGGTTCAGAAAACTTGAAAGATTCATAGCACGTGGAACGTCACCAAGATCTTGACCCTGAGGTCCAAGTCAACAAAACATGTAGACCGGTATACCTGCGTCGATACTGTATGGTATTTTATAAAACAAAAGCAACATGTTTGATATCAACATGCGCATTCCTGTGTAGCCTGCTTGGCGCCCCGTACGGACGTGTTGCCGTCTTTATATTGTGAGTGTGTTTGAATCCACGAGCGGTCAAAATATAGAACAGCGCATAATATCGAGTATGAAAGTATGAAACAATAAATTTATATACATATATAATAATCACGCTTTTAAGCAGGGTTAAGCAGAAGTGATTTAACACCCACATTTCACTAATCATTGATTTCGGTTTCACATAATGAGCACTATTGTTGACGCGACTTGACGCGGTTGCATCTGAATCTGATTTAAATATATTAACTACCTAATACCTACATATATGTACGAATATATTTCAGAATAGGTTATGCGACTTGTTTATTTTCTTAGCAAAGAAGCAGCCGAAGAATTATTTTGATATTGTGTTCCTTTCAATCATATTTCAGATGTCCAACTAAAATAGATAGTTCATGACTAAGCATGTATGAATAAGACAATAACACGGAATTCGTATTCAGTCTTGAGTGTGTCAACTTAACTGCGAATAACTTTTTTTAGGAATAAACCGCTATATTGTCGTTTTTAGCATTACTCGATAACCCTTGCAGTTACAACCGCTTTGGGATAAAGAGTGATGCAAGACAAGAGCCTCCAAAGCAAAATATAAACCCTGCAAAAATCTTCAGTACGCACAAGATTTAGAATAGTTACTATCATGAAATTGATCATTAGGGCTCATGCCAAACATAACAGACTCAAAACTCTCGGAGCTGCTTATGCAAGATATAATATTCTATATGAAAAATTACAGAACATGTACACTATGCAACAGACACCGTGTCCACGACATGTCCAAATCTTACGAATGTTGTTTGACAATCAACATTACGAACAACATATCACTAACGACAAACATATTTCTTCTCCATACTTTTCCCACTAGTGTTGGACAGCGAAAGATTGCGGCCATAAGCCAAGATCGATATCGACAATCGGTTCACTTTCGCTTGTATTGATTCTTATCGCAAAAAGTGGTTACTGCACCAGCCGCTGTTCCTCTCTTATGTTCCTTAATACACCACCGATTTGTGATGTAACTAAGCCAAGTAAGAAATGTACGTCATGGTCGGCTACCAGTTTTGGTCGAGTTGTATTTCATTCACCGCGAGTCAAGTGATTGAACTCTGATCGTTAGTATCCTTGAGAACTGGTCGCGAAGCCGCGATTGAATAGTGTTATATAAAGCGACTTGTAATAGTTGTTGGTGTTTATTTTCTTTTGAGAAGTAACAAATGTATATTCGTATTCGCACTGCTTTGTCTGCATGAGAATGTCTATTGTATCTAATGACAGTCCACGTTTAAGTTGATACATTATTATTTGAATGTTCGGGATTACAACTCGCAATGTAATACCTGTGGTAATACCAATCATTTTGATTTAGCATTTAGGTTATTTAGTTAAGTTTATATTCTTATATTGCACATTTTGTTTTCAAAAATACTAAAATCCGGAAACTTAAGACACGTCTCTAGTAGCTATTCTCGTTAACTTCTCCAACAAAACTAAAGTTCTTGTGTTAGGGGAGATTCAGTCAATCCGTAGTGTAACTAAGTTCGTTTGGGCGGCCCTTCTGCGAGCAAGTAATGCTAGAAAAGGAGGTGGCACTGCGGGTCTGGAGAAGACTCCGTGCCCGCCCCCAAAGTGCCTCATCCCATATCCGGGTGCTAGATAGGGACACCATGGTTCCACACATTAGGGGATGAGGTCAATCTCAAAGAGGCATGTCTTGTATTATCTCAACTCCGACAATCAAAGACATACAGACGGCGTGCGTTTAAATCGGTTGGGTCCGACATAATCACCTCCACCTCCTTTGGTGGAAGTGGTATTGGGGATTTTGTGCAAGATAAAAGAAATATTAAGTCCGCCTGTACTGTCCTATCGAAGCTTACAACCACTGCTTCGAAAATACCGTTCATCCTGTAATCATTGCGTATAAAACAAACAGATCATAAAACTAATCCCGCAGTTCCCAGTTCCCAGCCCTACTTCTAGGTGCGTCGATCACTCTGATCGATGCGGTCGACAACTGACGGCAGTCACTCACATCTGATACCGTTTGAAACGTTTCTGGAATGATTCTGGAACATTTTACAATTTGTTAGTTATGTTAGAATGTTGAGAACATGTGTATTCAATATCGTTGTTTGTTTACATTGCAATATCATCATTAAATTTTGAAATTATAAGAAGGGCTATGCCAAAATCGTACTAAGAGGAAACATGTGGTCTTTGCATAGGTTATAAATTTATTATTGGCATACCTATTTTTTCATAAAGTGCCCGATTGGCAGCAATAGGCTCGCCCCTATTAAGTGGGACTGAAAACCATAGTTGGCGAAATGTGGGTTTTAAATACACCTTTGCCAACCCGTTCGGGGATCACAGGCATAAGCTATGTATGTATGTAATATGTATGTTGTTAGTAAACCTTTAACCCAAAGGCACACAAGAATAAAATGCGTATAATCTCACCGAGAGGTAATTTTCAGAAAACAAATGGACTAGTTCAACAGGGGAAGTACTACCTGATTTAGGTGAGAAAGTGATGTTTCCGAACTTCCGAACCATCCTGTACCTATCTATAAAACATTCGGTTACAATTTTGTATTAACCCAGTTAATGTACTACCGGATAAGAGCTTCCTCTCGGCATGAGAGGGGTTAGGCAATGTACAGTAATGATAACGGGAATTAACGCGATTATAGTATAGGTATATACGTAACTATTGGGTGACGTTGTCAATTTGGCCCCTCTAGCTCAGAACGGTTTGTCATTCTTCGGAAGCTAGTATTAAATAATAGGTTTGTAATATTAACATGTTCAAATATGACGACTTTATGATGGTAATATTGTCGGGGCGAAAAAGGAATAAAATGTAGGGCGAATAAGGAACTTTGAATTGGAGCCAAAACTCGGGCGAAAGCGGGTTAAACCAATATCTATTATTGTTCATCTATTTTTATACGCACATGAACGTCAAAAGTGCGTGACTGTATTCGTTTTAGGTTTTATTTTAGAGTTAAACCATAAATATAAATATTTATAGCTATAGTATATATAAAAAGTTATAGCTATATTATCCAGTCTCTACGTGAGATGCCATGTACGGCGGTCATAGAGCTTCTAAATGTTTTCTTAAAATGACTATTTTACGTCAATTTACAACAATAAGACCCAGGTCGATCACATTTAGACAAAAACGGTTCATAAAAAAGACATCAGTTTGAAATATTTCACGCCGATATCTTTTTTATGGGTCGTTTTTGTGTTAGTTATTTTGGATACTGGAGTATAGATCACAATACTAGAGTATAATAGATCACGCAGTTTCGGCCGTCCCCAACCTAGTTTGCATATCACTAAGCACCCTTCATGGGGCATGATTGGTGGGAAGCGGTAAGTCATCTCGCCTCTGGTAAGTACATGTATTTATTATAATTCGTTCTAACTAAGCTAATATGGTGACATCCGCCTAGGTTTAGTCTAGTACTGCTCCTATAGAGACTATTGCGGCGGTATATACCTAGAGCCTATTGCGAATTACATCTAACTGTTACGAACCGTGAAGCGTTGGATAAAAAAATAAAGTTCTATTTTGAAGATATTACAGAATAATCCTAAACCGTTAATTTTTCATTGTTTTGGGGCGGATAAACTCGACCAACCGCATCATTACATAGGCAATACACCCTTAATACTCAATACAGTTACTTCTACACTCGCCTGCAAAATTAACAACCCAAAAATAATTACAAACATAATTCGGAACTGTAGTGTAACGTGTAAGTTTGCGTAATATTCCATTTGTATTACGATTTCATTCAGTCGTTGCTGTTGCAGAATACAATTACGAGCAGAATTATGTACGACACGCGTCCTTGAATAACGTTACAGTTGAGTGCAAAGATTATTTATATGGAAATAGTGTATTTTCGTTTCGTATAATTATTTCTTTTTGCAATACAACACCTACTATAACAATTTCTTCCTTTTTACTTTTTAAACACTTTATATTCTTGAGAAATCAGTGACTTATTACTGGGAATTTTATCCATCTTCGTGTAAGTCAATCCTATCAATGATGAAAAGCGATGACTGAATAATACATAAACAAAAAAACGAATATTTATTACCTGCAGACAACATGGCATATTTAGAAAAACTAAAATCTTTGCAAAAAGGCATTATTGTTGTAGCTTCAACGTTGAAAGCATTAACACCGAACATCATTAATAACACACTTGTAATTCCCCACTATATTTTTGCTTAATTATTCAATATAGTGGAGAAGTACAAGTGTGTTGTTAATAATGTATAACAATAAGTTCCCCATCAATCAGCAGTATAAATAATCTAACGTTATGGTTACCGAGAGTCTAATAGCTTCAAGTAAAAAATATCGATGGGTTTTTTTTACAATATTTTCTTATTATTCTTCCGCAGGGCCGCCACCCTGTGGCGTAATGGCAGCGTTGAATTGGCACAAACGGAATTTCCACCCACTAGCCACCCGCTTTTATTGAATCGCTGAGACATAAAATAGGTTAATTGAGTTCGCATACAAAATAAGCTCTCCATTAGAAGCGGTAAATATAAATAATTACCCAAGAGCAAGCGATAAATATTTATTTTTCCTTTTTCATATAAATTTTACATAACATTATCAACGAAGCCTATTTAGCAAAAATGTTTTCTATGTGTAAATTAATGCAAATCCGTAGCTAGCTAAATTGTAAGGCTACTGAAGTCAAAATACTAAATATAGCTTAACAAAAATAAACTAGCCACTCCAACGCAGTGAGCTCCCCAGCTAATCGCACAACGACGTCGTGTGGGGTAAACCTGTGTCGACTACCTGTGTGTAGTATGCCTTACAAAGTATTTTGACGATTGGAAAGAATAGGTGTGTTTTATTGCCTTTTTGCACAGGTCTACCTGTTGCATAGTGAACAGGCTACCTATAAGGATTCTGACCACCACATATATGTCACATTGTAAGGTGTAACCAACATGATTGGTCACATCGTAATCTCTGTTTTTGTCTGATCTAGATAATACACTCAATAGGTCATGTCACTCATAGATCTATATTCGATAAGTTTTCCATTCACAAAATACTTTCGTAATGAACTTCGTACTTTCGTTTTTGTAACGTACCTATATCGGATTTTTAAAAAATTAGTTTAAAGATTCTAACCCCCGACAACGGTACGTATACGGTACGTTTGATTTAAGGAGTAGAATGTAATTATGAATGAAGTATTGTCTGAACCAAAAAAACATAATACCATTAAAACAGTTTATTATCACGAGATAAAAACTGAAATTAGGTTAAGATTACAGTATTGCTATAATTTAAGCACACTTATCTAATCTATTTGTTAACATTTCACTAATTAGATTGTGGAGACCATACCCATTTTTGGTAATCCGAGACTGAGCGCATAAAATTTCGAGAAAATAAAATACTACTGAGATTTTGATTATTATTCAGAGTATTACACACTTTATAAGACTTGACGAAATTTTAATTGATTGATATGATTTTTGATAATGATTGTTTGATAATGTATATAAACAGGATTAACTTTAACATATAGCAGTAGATGTTATATGGTGGAAATCCTACCACACACCTACGGTTTAACAATCTCAATGATATTAAAAATTATTAAATATAATAATGCCAATGACGATGAAATGACTGCCAAAGTGCAGTACTCAAAGTAAGTAAAAATACTTCTTAACCGGGGAGGTAGGAATTCGTATGGATTAACTTTATATTATAACTTTACCAAATAGAATGTGTTCATACCTGTGTTTCTGATGTTACTTCTTCTCTACTGCTGTCATCTGTAACAAAAAAAATATCTTTAAGTAAACTATCAAACAATAATCTCATAAAGATGTCGTATTCTGATAGCCTTTCATACTGATAAAGGCTACGTTTGTCGTCTGCCCGTCTCTGACTTTTCACGCGTAACCCTATGAGTCAGTTATATGAAAAACTATTCCCTGAATGAAAACGCCTATTTACTATTCTAGAGTATGATAATATATCCTTTGTACCAAATTTCAGATTCCAGATTTGTTCAGCTGTTAAATCACACACACACATAACAAACATCCAAACATACAAACACTTGTACAAACTTGAACATTATAACATTAGTAGGAGTAGGATAGAGTAGATATTAATATTATTTAAGTATCGAAATAGCTCATACCCTAATGATAACCTTAAATTAACATAGGAGGATTTCTATTTCGGAAATGAGCTATTGCGAAAATGATGAAGTATCATAAAACTTAATATCAATCCTACTACAATGTATAATAAAACAGATTTTGTATACACTGCGCACTTATTATACATTATTGACAATACACTTGCATTTCTTCACTATACCTACTTAGTATTGTACAACCGGTTTGGACTTGCAGCATTATCAAAGGTTTACACTGATATTTATGAACAATACAATTCCTAAACATAACACTAATTTAAAATATAACATATGTGGGTAGCACTAAAAATAAATCCATCAACAGGGCCTCAATAGGGTCATCAATCAACAGTACAAATAATACGTACTTATTTTTCAGTACACTGAAACGAATGTTGTTTATCATCGAAGTGTGATTTACATCTTTCAATAGATACATTCACTGCCTAGCTTTCACTCCAACTTGATATGGTAGAACTGTAAAGTAAATTAGAAGAAGATGACTGTAAGCTAGTCGAAATTACCAATGTATGTAATGTTATGCCCTAAATAATAATATGATAAGCCCAGGTAGACAGCCGTGCAGATGCACAGCATGACTCGATACAGTCTATTAACCAAACTCTCGTCTAAAATGAGGGGTAATGATGTTGCAAAAGTCAAGATATAGTAAAAAAGTAATGTTATATTTCCATGGTGATACTCCAACAGCGCATAACTAGATTGGTATTTCGGCACTGTTGCAAGCGCCATGATCACGTGATCACCGTGATCATGGCGCTTGCAACAGTGCTGAAAAATCGGTTATTCAACGAAACAAACAAACATGGTAAATATCCCGATGAATTTAACAGTGAACGTGTAAATGACCATGTCAATCTAAAATCTTACAAATAACATAACTACATTAATTTATTAAATATAGCATGACCTATTGTTCGATTCCAAGGCCGGTTAAGGCATGACAAGTTCTTTCCTAATGTGCACTGAGGGCACATGCTATGACAGAATATCGAAGGATTTTAATCGGTTCCGTTCCGACAAACCACTACACTCGCAAGAGTAGTATAGGCCATGATAACCACTTTCCCTCAGGTGGGCCGTGTGCTTGTCTTTCACCTAAATGGTATAAAAAATACCAGTGGCAGTTTTGCTTTCAGTAGTGTAGTGTGTATAGTGTATTGTAGGCACTAGGCCTAAACCTTCATACTACGACTATAGAACTGCAAATTCAGTTAGTTTGCCACAATAAATTGATATTCAAGAATGTATGAATATTAATTTGTTTTGGCAAACTATAGCATTTCAACTGCAGATCAACGAATGGTCATTGACCTCTCACGACCTAGCGACAATTTTACGGTGCACACACAATACAATCACTGCATGCGAGTACATACAGCTTCACGTTAGGTGCTACACCAGACGCTGCCCGATTTCAGTAGTAAATAACATTATTATGACTCTTCTCTTATAGCTAGGAAATATTAATTCAATAAGTACCTCATTACTATGAAAATTAGCAACGTCAAACTGTCGTTATGACCGTTCATGGCACACCAAACAGTGACATGAGTAGTTAATCCTTTTCAACTTCGAAAAATGCTAAAATTAATTAGTTTAACCAATCGCGTTGCTATTTATATTGAATTCCACAATATTGTCGTACTCAAGATGTATCTTTCAAGTTATGTCGCACTCGTTCAACGAGTTGTGCCTCCATTCAAAATCCCGTATTCGCCCCACATTTTATTCCGTATTCGCTCTACATTTTAATCCCCTTTCGCCCAGAAAGTTATTCGAATTATGTATTATTTTATTAATATTTTGCGACCACACACATGTGAGGTAATACCTTGCAATTTTTATATTCCACGTTTTATAACTATAGTACATAGAACTTCGATATCGCCAATTTGGTTGTGGAGGTCCGATGACATTCGCTTTACGGAAAATATCGAAGTTCAGCCACATCTTAGTTAGATTAAAAAGTCTATCCCAATTGGGTTGGGAATAGGCTCACAGAATGATGAGTACTTAATGTTTATTCCCACCATAAGGATTTAAGACCGAACTAAACTATGTATTTAGAACATTTTCTATTGATATATCTGGAAGTATTTGCGAGACGCCCCACTTTACAAGTCGTCGCTAACGAGGGCCACAGGTACCACTAAGTAAATAGATACAGAAGAGTGACTTCATTGTATAGGAAAAATACACGCACACATTGAAACAAAACATATGTACTTACGAGAAACTCAATAGAATTCAGAATTCTCGCCCCGGTGATGTTCTCGCCCAGAGTTCTGTAGATGCTTTTATAGTGGTTGATATGTATAATAAGGCAATGAAAAAAAATTTTAATTATGCACTAAGCTTATATCCCTCAAACATGACTGATTGGCTGATTGGTCGGCTTTCAATGTGGCGGCTTTGGCTATGGCTGGCTAGGCTGAAGTCACATTACATTACATAGGTTTCATAGGTATGATAATATTTTCGATTTCGGGTTCAATTGCAGTGCAGACCCATCATACCACTAGCCCTACCCCTATTGTGAGGTAAACATGAATGTTTTGGCTACTGATTTTGCTCACACACATAATGTTTATGATCCTGCCAATATTTAGCACTTTTTTCTCACATCAGACTTCTTGTGTATCCACAGTAACACTTTCTTTACTTACCATTTTATTACTACTTAGTGGCCATTTGTAAGCACATTTTATGTATATTTGTAAAATAGTTGGTAGGTGTGGTGATATCTTTCTGTCTAGTTCTGTTATCTTTTGGAATGTGTTAGTTAATGCTAATTTTAATGTCCGTAGTATCTAATTTATCATTTAGATTATTAATTTAATTAATTTAATTGCTATTACGATACGAAATTATTTATAAGTATTCACTTCAAATCTTTTCTTAATTTCAAATCATTGTATTCACAATGATTTGAAATTAAGAATCAATGTAGTTTAAAGTGCCGATGGCCGATGGAGCAAACCGAAGGTGGGAGAGCCAGATGAACTGACGACATGAAAAAGGTGGCTGAGATAAGTAGGTGCGGAAAATGGAGGCCTATGCCCAGCAGTGAACTGCAATAGGCTAATTGACTGGCTGATTAATTGTGATTGGTTAATTGATTATCACCAATCACAATAAACATCCTACATCAAATTCGATGCTTCTTGTACATTAGACTTTGCTACTCATATAGCAATTCCTTTGTGCACTCCCAGGTTTGCTGGAAGAAAACTCAACTTTGAGTTAAGCTCGCCTTTGTACATCTCGTCTCACTATTTTATATAAATATAATTTATGTGTACATGAAGAATAAAATAAATAAATAAATTTATTACACTCAAGATCACAGATACCCTACTTCCCGAAGTACTACACCAAAAGTATGCTGTATTTCCGTATAGATATTAGGCACAGGGTGTTCTTCAGTGCTACGCCGAGACAAATGACAAAATTTCCAACTCTTTCCGTAGACAGCACACCTACTGCGCAAATAATAACACTTTAAAAATTCCTATTACTCACACTTCTTTCAACAGAAACACCTGACGTTTCAATTCTCGAAATTTAAATCCGTAAGTAAAACCCCGAGAACGGAATCCAGCAGTACACTGGGATAACCGAATTTGTGAGTTGAAGTGACGTCAATTCGACAGAGGAAAAGGGAGAAATACTGTCATGATACAGTCCCGAACCCATGATGTGTAAGAAGAGATAGAGGGAGCTTGTGAGGTATGATAGAACTTGAAGCAGATGGCGTACTGTTCATCCTCATCACAGCGTAAAGGTGAGATTCTACTGCAGACTACGAAAACTGCAGACGCATGCAGCTGCGACAGTTTACCATGAAATAAGTTTGAATATGATAAAATTGTTTAGTTCCTTGCGGCTACTCAATGGTGGCCGTTTACCCATATGAGTAAACGGCCACATTCGCCCAAATAGCAAATTGTTATATCTACATTACCTAAAGGAAAAATGTTAATGCCCTAATTAAATCATAAGATAATCGTAGCTAATATGCAAATTTGAGTTTGTTTATTTACTTATTTTCTTTGTTTGTTACGCTTTCACGCGTTAACCTTACGTAATCGATCATCATGAAATTATACAAACAGATCGTTTTTCATTTTAGTCGTTCTTCTACATCCAAAGTTGAAAATAGATGTACAGGAGTACATTAACCGCAACTCGGGCCGGGAGGTAATACGGTAGTCGCTTCTAATACATTTGAAAATCCCAATCAACATCTTAGACCGCGGTAGCCTAATGGTATGGGTAATGGACTGCTGAGACGAGGTCTCGGGTTCGATCCCAGGTTTTACCATGGCACACACCAATGACTCGATACTTTTCGAAGTTATGTGTGTATTTATCGCAGGTTTATAAGTGCCCGGTTAATGGCAATAGGCTCGCCACCTATTACATTGGGACCTAAATATAAAATGGCGAAATGTGGGTGCTAGCACCTCTGCCTACCCCTTCGGTGATATAGGCGCGATATTATAAAAAAAAAATCAACATCTTATTCAAGTGTGGATGGACCCTGGATCGCCAAGATGAATGCCTCGGGTGCTAATGGGATTAAGGCAAGGATCAGCATCACATTCGAGGTTCAGCCAACCTCACTTGCAAAGTAATCATTTTTTCACATGATCATTAAAAAATAATTACACAAGATACACCCGAATGGAATCGAATCCTGTTCTTATCGACCTAGCATGAAAAGGTCGGTACTTCCTTGGATATTCAGAACTATTCGTGCTGGGAAATTTTCCATCAGCACTTCTTCCGCAGCTATATCGCATATGAACATTTTGGAATATTTTAAGTCACCAAATATTCATAAAAAAAGAATCAGTCACTGTCACTATGCCTGTCTAGCTCATGTGAGCTCATGTCAGATTGGAGTGGAAAAGAGAGAGAGATGGATCTGTTTGTTTGAAGTCAATTTCGGTGAAAACTCAAATACCCTGATTCTAATTTCACAAACTGGAAATCACTGTTGTTATCAATACTGTTTTTTACTGTACTGTTTCGTGCAATTATAGGTACATAAAGCAACACTGGGTTTGGCGCGTATTACACATAAAATTAAAATAAAGAAGTATTACAAATTGCAACACAACACATGCTTAGCAATTAGTTAAAAAAGAATAAAAGCGTTATTAAATATAAGGTAACACGGCTTTATTAAATCCAAGACACATGTAATGATATTTATCTTAATACACGTGTCAGTTTTTAATGAAGTCGGATTTTTCACGCACTGATAGATACTTAATTGTTGTTAAATTGTTCGTATCTTTAACTAAAAAACAAGAACTACTGGAGAATATTATTATAAGAAACCTTTTTATATATGAATACTATTGGCCGACCTCATGTTCAGAAGTCTCATCAGACCTCATCTGTACCTCCATGGTGCTATGTCAAGAGGTCATTTTCCCACTGGCCAGTATTAAATAATGTGAATACTGCAAAGAGATTAGACTTAGAAAAAGGTTCTAATACCTAGTGGTATGGGTAAAGGACTGCTGAGACGAGATCTCGGGTTCGATCCCAGGTTTTACCATGGCACACACCAATGACTTTTCATTTACATTGGGACCTATTATATTGTATTGGGACTCCTTTTTCCGCACCTAGCCTCCCTTTTTTGGCCATTGTGCGTGACACACATATTGGCACCTAATAATAAACTGGCGAAATGTGGGCGCTAGCACCTCTGCCTACCCCTGGGGGAGGGATATAGGCGTGAGTTTATGTTATGTTATGTTAAAAGTTAAGTAAAATTACCTATTGAGAAACTTCACAGAAAATTTGCCAGGTCCGGACAATGACCTGAGGTCTAATGCACAGTTGACACTGCGCCATCGCGGCTCTATTTTTTGTGCCCCATACACATGTATGCAAAATAGGTGCGATATGCGATACTCCCATGTTATTGACCTTCCGTTGTAAGTTTCCTGGTCACGCATCAGAATTTTAGTTAAATTCATAACGGGCTAAAAGCGAGTAAGAAATTGCCAAGTACATAATTTTTATAACGTACTCAAAGTACTTACATCTATAAGAAACGTTGACAAGATATGACTATTATTATTTCAAGTTGCTTGAACTGTTACTCAAGTAAGTACTGATATAGGCGGAGTTAATTATATGAAAGATCCAATTGTAAACTGTTAGACAAATTCAAGAAGTAAGAGACGACAAACGGAAAAATACGGATACGATATCACAACGAGTGAAGAAAAACTTCAAATGAAGCTCAGTAAAAAGATAGACGATGAAAAAGTAGGCTAAAGCATAGAAAAGGGCTCCTGTAGGTTCAGCTCTGAATGGAACCGGAGGTTACCATATTGGCCATCACAGAAAGGTAGTAAACACTAAAATGACAGCAAATATTGTAGATATAAATGAAAAAAAACGTTGTTAATATATTACACCAATTAAGTAATTGTGCAGAAAGTTATTCTACTCGTAAGAAGTCACATTTTTCGCCACATGAACACTTGGAACCACACAATCTCTAATTGTACATACTCATGTGCTTTGAACTAAGGTCTGTACCAATTATTCAATATGATATCCTCTATATTATCTTCTATAACATGATGTCTTCTTCAAATAAAATGGACCTAGTCAATATCTTGTAGAAGGCTTCGACTCTAGGCAGACCTTTCCTAGGGAATATAATCATCAATATTCGCGAATACGAATTCCGGACAGCAGATTTTTTTCCCCTCCTAAATCGAATTTTAAAGAATTATAAAATAGTCAACTGATATTTGCAATAACTTTTTAACATTGTTTTGATAACCCTGGCGACATTAGCATGATGAATTGGCATTTGTATTATAATAACCATTCTTTGTAAAAAAAAATTACATGTCAATTAATTTAATCATGAAGTCATACAATTTAGTCAACAATATTAATCAAATAACCCGCCCCTGACCGTTCCCGGCGCAACAGTGCCGATCACACTCGCCGCGTTTCCACGCTGGATTGCCATGGCCAGCCTTTGCACCAAGAACGCTCTAGAACGGGAGTCACCTGTTATCTCTACGAGCCTGTTTCCGATTTCTTTTACCAATTTTAATTTATAATTACTACCTATTTCAACTTTCGCCGCTACATTCTAATCTATTTTCTTTTTTTGTCAAAATATCATCTAATAAGCTTTATTTTTATTTCAACCAATTTACAGATTTTTTTTTCATAAAATATAAGAAGCAGCATATCGATTAAATTAAAATTTTAGTCTTGGTGAGATCTCTAATAATGACTTTCAATTCTTAACATCAACCGGGAGGGAAACCATATCGATGTGCTAAAAATAAAAAAAGTATACAAGTCTAATATTGATAATATTTCACACGACACGGCAATCAAACCCCCATCCTTCATAAAAAGACAGACAGTACTTTCTCGCCACATAGATATAGTTTTACCACACTTTCATCTGTGAAGATTTCTATGCAATAAATCATCTTCGCACATAATGTATCCCAATCAATACATTTCAAAACACTTCTAATACGCTATTGATGAATATGGGCACTCTCATATACTGTAATGATCGAACGCACATCGCCTTAATATCCGGGTTACAAGACCACCATTTGAGAGTGCCCTAAGCAAATCGGAGGTCTAATAATTCTGGTTTTAAAAATCTGTTCAAAATTCAGTCGGCCTAACCCATAAAATTATCCTTAGAGAAACAAAGTCTGCGAGTGACCTATATATATCTACAGAAAAACTAGGTGTAAGAAAGTGACAGAAACGTGACGTTTTTATATCACTTAGGTGGCAGACAAGCACACGGCCCATCTGATGTAAAGTGGTCATCGTGGCCTATGGACGTTTGCAACACTAGAGGTGTCACTCTCGTGCTGCCGACGTTGTAGAAACCTTCTAATGCTCTTCTTGAAGAACTCCATATTGTAGTCGCGTGGAAAAACCACAGCAAGGAGTTCATTTTACAGCTTGAGCGTGCGTGGGATAAAATCCCGTTTTTACCGCACATTGTGCACCCTTTCCGGTCGTAATGTGTGAAGATAAACTTCATATCTACATAAGTGATATAAAAAATCTAAATTATTTACCAACTGAAATGACCATTAGGTTGTATCTATTAGTGCCTGACCAAGTTCTTCAACGCCCAAGTCAACGGGAGCGATTACCGCCTGACCCCTTTAACAAAGAGACAAACACGTGTCAAAGCCTCTTGCCTTAGTAGATGTTCCTGCTTGCAAATGAAGTTGAATTGGACTCAGTAGAACACACACGTTGTATCTTCATTGACATTATATTCATTTTCTACACTCTTATTACTTATACTTGTTATTATATACATTAGTCCAGTAACCGTTAAAGTCAGAAGCACGTACAAAATCTAATATTTTTACCAATCATAACTACTTATCAACAATGGAAACGTTCATCTCATAAAAAAAAGATATTATCAACAATTTGTGATTACGCCGCCCCGTCTATTAGATCCCCTTGGGTGGCACCCGTCGCACATTACATTACGTTACATTACAATTCCAACAGCAAAAACAATAATGAACAATACCGTATCTATAACAACTGGTAGATACGTCAAAGCGAAAATAATGAAACCGACAAAGATGTATTTTAACGGACTACATATTATTTGCGCACAGTCCGTTCACCTTCTGTAGACTCGTGACAAACCCATCCCGACATAACATCGTTCTACATAATATATAAATACAGAAGACTGCTTTCATACAGCAACGAAACTGCACGCTCTTCACACACAAGCGTATCTATATCGACAATGTGCGGTATTCGCAACTGGCGAGTTGATTGACATAAGCTGAGATCCTTGTTAGTGGATATGTATTAATGTGTGCGTGCTTTTTGTACCTGCATATTTATTTTGAGAATTCGCGACACATATTACGCTTATGCACAACAGCCTAAGGAACGTAGTTGTGCATGCGCTTAGTTATATGAATGTGATTTTTTTGGCGTGTATGAAAAAGTTTTATGCTTATTCCAGCAAAATTGGAACAGCTGGCTTAATCAGTTTTAGTATTGTTATATAAACAATTTGATATTTGTCTTCTTGTTTTGGGACTTTGAAGCTATCGCCCTGGAGCTCAGGAGCTAACGGTGACACTTCTACCCTGTTCGTTTGTGTCGAACCCAACCTGGCCATAAGTATTCACGAGGAGTAGCCTTCTTAAATAGGAGAGTCCCAAACCCGTCCCTTGTTATATGGAGGTAAAACTATTGAATGTTCTGCAAGGAATGAATAAATTTCCGTATTTGTTTGGGACCAAAACGCAGTTCGGGTAATATGAGTGACATAAAGTCGTAAGTCATTATCATTCTCTGAACCTTTTTCCGAACTCGATATAGGTCGGCTTTATAGTCTAACTGCTAAGCTGAACCTGAAATTCTTCGTGAAGCTTCATAAGCATTATGAAATGAATGCAATGTACATTACATAATGTAATACACAAGACAATAGTGGTTAAAACAAACCGACAAAATAATGCATGCAATAATGACACGCTTTACACATTGCATGTTCCGCTATATGCATATGCTCCCCGATTATGCAAAAAATATACATACGATATTTTTATATTAATATATAAGTATTTATCCAAATCACCCTACCAAAGGCAAGAATCTTCTTCTTCGATAGGACGACGCCATTTTTGATTAGCCATTGATGTGTTGTAATTTGTTTCACGGCAGCGCCGCTACCCACGAAAAGGGCTCGAGCATAAATTTCGCTGAAGGACTGGAGGGCTTAGATGTAAATACGGTCGTCAGAACTTACTGTCAGTGCAGAAGATAAAGAAAGAATTCTCGATCTTCCCACTAACAACACTAAACCTCTCCAATGAGCTCTGGCTACTTTACTCACCGCCGGAAACAGAACACAAAGTTATTATTAGCCGCGGCATTCTGTAGGGCGAAGGTACTTCCCCATTAGGATTGCTCAATCAGGACGGGAGATACCCCCTTTACATATGTCCTGTAGTGGAATGCGATAGGCTAATTGAATTCTAATGTCGTAACCATAATAGTAATGAGCGAATTACTGTAATCAGCTAACAGCAGTGTGAACTAAATACTGCGATAAAAATATGTGAATTTTAATACATATTATCGTGTTCAGTTAACCAAATCCAGTTCATACATTACTATAATAAACACTAATCATTATTCATACTTTGTGATGTGCGTTGGCGATACCATATCCCACAAATATGTCAAACCTCATAATAAGCAACAAAACTATATAATAATCTTGAATCACGCTATTGAAGTTCAAAAGGTCTAGGTTCAAAGGTTCTATATTTATATGACTCCTTCTCCTTTTTGTTTGGCTTTAACGGCCTTTAAGAGGTAATTGCCGGGTAACCCCTTTCAAGCACACAGCTAAGAAGAAAGCCTTTACCAGAACCTTGTTCTTCAATCAGTGATGTACTAGGTTGCAGATGATGAGTTAGACTTGACGCTGCGTCCTCTACGTATGGGGTCCCGTTAAATAGAAAGTGCAGCGAGGACGGGATCAGAAATAGAAGGAGTGACGGGAACGGGATCTGAATACCATGAAGGCAAAATAAAATATGGCGGTATGAAGTTCGCCAGGTCAGCTAGTACTCTATAAAATTTCTATGACTCAAGCTTAACATCTAAGAATGAATCAACATCAAATGAAAAAAATTGGTTGCCTGTAAAGTCGGTATACGGGCGAAAGTTTTACGTGACAACGACTTTGAGAAGACATGAACCGGTGTGTATGCCTATCTCTCTCACTCTCTCTCTCTCGCTCTGTCTCTCTCGCTCGGGCAAGGGACGCGTGCCTCTCACTCGCTCTCATTGTGAGCGCATAACGTGAGCGGAGCGTAACGCAGTTTCTTGAAGTGTCACCCGGCAAGCCAATTTATAAGACGTTGTCACGTCAAAATAATGATCTAAAACGAATCGAACTGTTAACCCATGAAAAAGCTCCATTATGAACATTCTTAGTACATTCAACGACAAAAGTAACGTAAAAAATCTAATTTACTTATAACCTTAGCTATAAACCTATGTCCACTAGGGATTATAAAACTACTTGTACATCAATCGAGACATGTATTCGAATGTAAGATAAAATCAATTATTAAAAAACTTTTATGCTACTGAAAAGTGGAAACAAGTTTGACAGCAGGTAGTACCCATTTCCAAGCATAAACTGAAAAAAATGGATACTGCCTGCAAACAACACATGCTCTACATACAGTAAACAGCTTTTGTGTAATACTATAATGCACTAGCCTATGCCCGTGGCTCCGCACGCGTGGCTGTCGGTTATCGCGACGTGTGCAACCTAAAGTCTATATCACTAATCATAACTCTGGTTCTACTTAACCGATTGCAATCGAACAAAAGTAAGATTTTAAGTTGGATCAAACCCCTTCAAACAAAAAAAAACCGAATCGAAATCCGTTCAGTATTTTTTGCGTCCATCGCGGACAAACATAAACTTTATTTTTTATACTATCACGCCTATATCCCCGAAGGGGTAGGCAGAGGTGCTAGCACCCACATTTCGCCAGTGTATATTTAGGTCCCAATGTGTGGCGAGCCTATTGCCATCAACCGGGCACTTATAAACCTGCGATAAATACACACATAACTTCGAAAAGCATCGCAGTCATTGGTGTGTGCCATGGTAAACCTGGGATCGAACCCGAGACCTCGTCTCAGCAGTCCACCACCCATACCACTAGGCTACCGCGGCTTGCGGCTTTTTAACTTTTTACAATTATATAATAGTATAGAAATCTACTTTTATCGTTGAGTGTACCCCCTACAATTTATTTGTGACATGCAAAAAAAGTCAGATTGTGTCACGTAGGTAATACGCGGGCGGCACGATGGCACGAACCCTCATACGTAATGATGGATATAATCAATTTATACTAACGATCGATGGGAATAACGCGCGTGAGTCTATAATGAGTTTGCGTACGTTTAGCTCAGCTTTTTGTATTGATATTGAATGATGTTTTTGTTCGGAATTATGTAAAACGTGTCATTACTTCAGTCATGTAATCGAAGTCGCTGTTTTTTTAGGGTCAAGTGCATGGGAACAGCTTTGCCAGGGTTTATAGATATTGGAAGGTAGGTATCGTGATTAAGTGATGTTATTAAATTAATATTAGGTAGTACTAACTTAAACTTGATACCTTTTGTCATTTATTTTAATTCTCTTCATATTTTATGTCGATGGCGTTTCGGTTCTCAAATTGTTTTTTTCCCATAAAGTTATTATTACTAACATATTTTATGACAGGGTTATATCTAACAAGTTGAGAAGTTTATAAAATGTATCACGTGTTACTGTCACTTTTTCACACCTAGGTTTTGCGTAAAGATATGGACAAGTATGTCACTCGCAGATTTTATGCTTCTATTTTTTTTAAACAACTTAGGTTGCAGACAAGCACGCGGCCCACCTGATGGTAAGTGGTTACCGTGACCTATGGGCGAGTGTAACACCAGAGGAATAACACTCGTGCCGCAACCCGTAAGAACAGAGACATTCTGTGTCGTCAGCGCAAAAGATGTAGGATAAGCCTTTGGTTTTCCCACGGACAACACAAAACCTCTCTAGTGAGCTCTGGCTACCCTACTCACCACCGAAAACACAACACAAGGTAATTAAACGGCGATATTCTGTAAGGTGGAGGTACTTCCTCAGTCGGACTGCATGACTAAGACCATCTATGTATTACTAATAACTTTATAGCTTTTCCAGTTTCCCACCTGAAATGCATTCACAACGTGGAACTGATATGCGGTTCCTCCGGCGTTCATTATATAGGTATGGGCATGCAACACACGTCAACACATCGGCCATTGTCTGTGGGGTAGCTCTACATTCCTCCGCTCACTTGGGTAGTACCGTGGTATTATAAAGCTTTCATCTATCAAGACACTATCATCATCATCATCATTTCAGCCACAAGACGTCAACTGCTGAACATGGGCCTCCCCCATCGACCTCCAATCCGACCGGTTGGAGGCGGTCTGCATCAAATGGGTACCGACTTTGACTATGTCGTCCGTCCATCTCGCAGAAGGCCGTCCCATGCTTCGTCTACCGGTACGTGGTCTCCATTCAAGAACCTTTCGGCTCCAAGACACTATAATGGATAATAATTTTTCAATTCGAACCAGTTATTCCTGAGATTAGATTCAACCAAACAAACCAAGTCTACAGCTTAATAATATAAGTAATATATATTCTAAATATCTATCATATAATAGTTGCTAAGTAATCGCAGATACTGTCTCCAAGCAATCAGGTTTTTATTAATGAGATCACGCGGTACTCGTAGCTTTTCCTTTCAAGTTCGGCGCCGATGCGTAGTGAATGTTATGCCGTACTTCACACCTCGACATTGCAAAGTGACCAGCTATGAATTAATTATATAATATTATGAAAATGTATGTAAATCCATCTCGGAAGTTACGAGTAATCGCCCACGTGGGTACACATACATCAATTGAGTCGATTTAATATGATCAGGAAGAGATATGCTATTTGTTTTTGCAATAGAGTGAGGTGCATTCATACCATACGCGGAATCGTGACAAACTTCTATCTGCTCGAACTATCGGCACTTCTAAAAGTCGATTGAAGCATTGGCGTAGTAAACGAGTAGAATGCATTCTTTAAAAAGCAAAACCGCCAGATTGATAGACGACTACGAATTGACATTACCTTTTATTTTCTTTTACGAAAGAGCGTCACCGTAGTATGTTATTAAGACTAGAGCTAGTATGCTAGATAGCCAGCGAAATTAGTTGTTTCGTCAACACCTCCATGTGTTCAAAGTAGATTTACGCCAGTAGTGTAATTGGCCGGGATCATTGGATCGTAAGTCGACTCTGTAACCAGTAAAGTTACCAGTAGATTTCTAAAATACGCCTCTGGAATAGAAGTTGTACATTCATCTCCTCAGTCAGACCAGTTAAACCTTACCATCCAACACATAGGCATTACCACCTAAGACCAACAAAATTAGTTATTACTATTATTTAATGTTAAGAAAAAATATTTAGGTATTATAAAAACCGCAAATAGCAACAAAAATCTGTACAATAGTTATGAAAACATGATTACCCTGATCTTTCCAGCGTTAGTCATAACCTGATAATGACGTCATAATATCTGTTTTGCAACGCCAAACATGTATCAAATATCAACATAATTTTTATCTGGACCTCGACTGTTCATACAGCGCATAATGAATGTGTGTTTCAGCCCACGTTATAAACATTTAGGTATTGCTATGACTACTCATTGGAAGTAGGCGTTTTATTACAAAACCTACCTAATTTTCATTTACCATTTGCTAGTACTTGTAGTGCTAGTACTATCCGTGTGGAGACGGAGATAGAATATCGCAATCCCATCTCATCCGAAGGGTGTCGTAAGTAAGAGGCGACTAACGGAAAAAATACGCAGATGATATCACTGTGAGCCAACCATCTGGCCACCGCCCAGCGTGGAGACCGTAAGCCAAAGTCTCCCAATATTGGAAGAGACCTATGTTCAGCAGTAAGCTAACTGATTGATAATTGATTACTTTTGAGTGAAAAGTTAATGTCATTCCCGTTCCCGTGACACACGGGAACTTTATCATTTCAGCGAAAATAAATGATTATAATCCATCTCTGACCCAAATATAAATCAGATCCGTTCAATCGTTTTTATGTGAAAAAGAACGAAAAAGAGTTTCACTCACACATCCTCGCAAACGTGTGATTAGTAGGAAGTTTCATATTCCGCATTTAAAAATCTTAGGCTACATACATCTCACTAACAAAAACTCTTACCTCACTAAAATGAAGTAAACACTGTTTATTTTTAATCACATTTCCTGATATTCCGTCATTATTTTTTGTTGTTCATTTGCAAGGTAACTGCCGTGTCAAAATACCATTGAATGACACGCAGTATGTACGCTGAAACGCACTTTGATATACACTTTGGGTTGTCATTTGACATTTATTTTTTTAATTTAACGTCTGCCTCCTACCTACGAGTCAATAAGACCTTAAGAATTAAATTAGTGGCACATTATGCTTAGACTAACTGGCTTGGATATTCCAATTTCACCTCTACCGTCTTGAGGTGACGAGACATATGTCAATATTCTAACGAATTTTCGGAAAGGTATGTATATAGTACCTGCTGGCCTTATCGCCTATATCTACTTTTTAGAATTTTAGATTTAGTTTCCCATCAGATGGTGTCAGTATCTCCACTTCTTCCGATCCAAGTGGTAACAGAGAAAGTATATTACCTACCACACCATCTCTTACTAAAGATGCCGTATATCACTGCGAGTGAAGGAAAATTCGAAATAAAACACTGTAGAAATATATATATATAACTACATTAAAAATTAAAAATATACAAAAAGACGTCGTGCACATCTGTGCTGCAAAAGGAAAAAAATAATAGATTTTTAGGTTTCTTTTTAGGATCGCCCGGGTTGCTACGGCGCGGTAAAGGACCTTAAATTCACCAATAAAAAATTATATCCAACCAATCCGCGCGTGCCAGGTCATGTATCTATCGAGACTTGAAAACAATTTTATACCGATTTTTTTTTTTTTTGCATTAAAAGCAAGATGGCGGCATGTTTAAATGCAGCATTACCTTATCAAGTGTTGTGTGTGCCGCTGTTAATCAAACAAATGTCTTACATGTTGCATTTGTTTACGAGATATCTTATCTCGCTTCAGACAATAGTTATTTGCATATTGTTATAGTTCTGCAATGTAATGATGCCTTGTAATCTTACTAGTATAGTTTCGATGGAAGGAAGGATGTTTATTACTCAATCATGCCAGAATAATTGAGCAAATTCGGATGATATGTAGGGACAGTTTATAGATTAGAACAACACATACAGAACTAAGGTATCACCCTCAAACTCAAAGATCTATTTAAGATTGAAATCTAAAAACACGCTGCAAAACATTTACTATTCTTATAACAATGCCAAAGAGATGTGAGCGTAGCTAGAACTACATACAACTTTATTGATGTGTAGGTAGATTAATTGCAAAGATAGTCTGTATTAACACTAACTCATAATTAACGTGAGAACCATCCTATAACGTAAATAACTCTTTAGACTCATTATGTCATTAAATTTATAGTACCCATACATAATTTAATAGGAACAATGAAAACATTAAACTCAATGCGATGTATAACGAAATATCTAAAAGATAAATAAGGACTTCGCCACGATTTCTATTAGAAAATGAGATATCCAAACTTTACAATAAGAAAGTTCCTTAAAGACTTAATAAGGAAACCAATAACATACTACTTTTTAAGACATTTCGAGTAAATTCACCCACCTAGTGCGGTTACGTAATTATTTTTATCATTGGAACGTTTTGATCTGACATTGCTTCCGTTAATCACACTACAAACCATTAATATTAAGATATTATCAAATTAATTAGCTATTTCCTAAATTAATCTTGAGGTAATCAAAACAGGAAAGAAAGAAACTTGATGAATGGCGGCGTCTAGAACACCAAGTTTGAATCGCAAAATGTTCGGGTCCAAAGCCAACCTCACCTGATTGCAGGTATAAGCACCCTTAACAGCGGGTTTTTTTTCCTTGGTTGAGGGGGTCAGATGATGATAAAAGTCTAGAAAATTCAAATTAAGTTAAAGAGTAGACAGGGCACCGGGTTACGAAATGTGAACCATAAGTGCAACCACAATTAACTGATGTGATCAAAATAATTCTCATCGATAATTCACGAAGATCTGGCCAGGAGTTTGAAATTGATTAATTTTGTGTTTCATATAAAGCTATTGGTATTTCTTGTAATGCGTCTACATGACCACTACAACCACAGAACATAAAAAGTAAATGGGACACGATAGCACAGATTACCTTGACGAGAGTTTTAGCAGCGGAACCGATGTCGCCAAACTCACACATACGACCGTTAATAATATCGCGCATTACTAGTAAATAATTGCTGTGAGGGATTTACTACTACTTTTAATGTCATATTAGCTCCAATCATATATACTACAAAACGAAAACACACTTAACCCTTTCTAAAGTAGTAGCAACTTCCACCACCTTTTTTTTTCAACCGTTCAAAATAATGATTACTTTGCTATAGTTTACTCTTACACAGAGGATTTATCGAATTTATCCTTAGTTGCGTAAATGCGTACACCAATGACACGTGTGCACGGACTACATCACACATCCACTTGTTTTTTGTTTTCCATGACTACAACGAACTATAGCTGTACTTTGCACCTGTGTTACCATAGTTTTGCAAATTCGCGAAACAGGTTAGACATACACCTCATGGTCAAATTCTAAAGAAGTAGTCAAGACCGTTTGCCCCATTTCGGGGCGAAGTAGGCGTGAACGGTTACGAAACCGAACCTGCGAATTCAGTCATAAACAAGGCATTGTTTGGTGCCAATATTATCGTCACGTGAAGTCGGGTTGAACAGTATAATTACGCGTGTTGATACTACGATATTGTGTCATTGCATAAGAGCCGATAACGGGTATTTAGGCATGTCTGGTAACCACGAAAAAAAATTGTAAAGCGTATTTTATTTCACTACTTTGAAAGTAGAAGAAGTCAATGTGTATGCCAGTATCGTTCTTCGGTTGTACAACCAGGAAATCATAGCACACTTTGCTCAACAATGG
This sequence comes from Pelosia muscerda, assembly GCA_963691645.1. Lineage (NCBI taxonomy): Eukaryota > Metazoa > Arthropoda > Insecta > Lepidoptera > Erebidae > Pelosia > Pelosia muscerda. The sequence goes on from OY829100.1 coordinate 17,914,847, forward strand.
GAGAAATGGGAAATTATAATCAGCTCCGCTCAACAGGTTATGGCGCCTCTCTAGTCAAGCCAACACGCTTCACATGGTTATACCTTGCGCTAATGACTGATCAGGAACAAAATTGCCAAAAATTTTATACTATACTTGGCTACGCTTTTGTAAAGTAGGTTAAGCATAGTTTTAAAGTAAATATTGAATAGGTACTTGTCAAAAATATTTATTGAGCTGAGTCATCGAGGTGGACATTTTGAAGGTTTCACTTCTAAACTATTTGGAATGAGTGACAAAGTCTTAATACTTAATCCCACAGAATCAATAGTATATGTTTACTACAAGCTGTGCTAAAGATATTTTATAAAAAATATTAACCGTGTCAGTGCAAAATTATGATCATATTTTAACCCCATTTTAGTACCGGTACAACGTGAAGTTTTTTGTTGACTTTTTTAAATTACCAATAGACGTTTTTTTCTGACATATTATATGTCTATTTTTAGACAGTTAATAAACAAGTTCAATGACCTTTAGGTATCAAAATATTGTTTTCTCTAAGTCACCCAACCCAATTCAAAATTCGAACATCCAACCCAACTCAAAATTCGAACAGCACCAACAACCTAAGGAATATGAACGTTCAGCCTTTAAAACAAAACTCAATGCATGTTACTATTATTGTTACCTGACAATCCTGACATATACGACATTCGCGCCAAAACCAAACCAGAGCGGGTCGTTTCATCACTCGACCCAGTTGGCGCTGATGGCGATAAAACTGATAAGATAGCATTATAGGGCGAGTCTGTTTATTTTGATACGACGTGTTACTCAAGGTCGACACTCGCCACGCGAGACCATGGGCTAATGGGATATATTGATTTTCGCCACCATTTAGTAGCACTCCATTGAATTCTGGTCGCACTTATCAACTGACATTGGCACGCAAGTGATATAATATTGACGTCAAGTTAAAATGTGGTGGATAGAAGTTCTAATTAGAGATGTTTAACTACATAATTTATTTTATAAAGGAGATGTTTCATTTGTGGCCTGGTCGAAGTTTATTATATCAATAAATAAAAATTCCCTAGACTTTGGCAAAAATGTACATATTTTGTTTAATGTTTCTTGACGGTGTACATAAATGATAATTGTTAATTATTTTTAACATGGCAGCCCTCTGTGAAATCCAAATCTTTCACAATGAAACGATCTACATGTCAGCTGTCAACTGTCACTGTCAACTGTCATGGTTGCCGGCCGTGTGTTGTGTATCTTTCTTTGGTCATTGTACCTTGAGATATTTATATGAATTCAAATTTCCATCTAAATCGTTGGGGTCGTAGTCACCTTCAACTGCAAACTGCTAGCAAGTAAACCTGATTATTGACTAAAAATGAAAGAAAATAACTGCAAAAGTTATCAGATTTTTGTATGTACTTTATTTAATTTAATATCCAGGGAAATTGAGAATACTTACATATTATTATCTTTCTTTTATTTATAGCGGTTATAAGCTTTGGATACCTACATCATACACAGTTATCATTCCAGTTTTATATTTAGTTCCCCTTGGCCCCAAAAAATCTCAGCCACGTTGACAACAATACATTTTATCAAGGTATTATTACAGATTTATCGACATATGAACCGTTCATATTGCAATAAATCTGCATTATTTGTGATTTCTTTTTTCTTTAACAATTCATATTATGATAAACAAATTTATACCTCTCGAAAGTTCATACAATATACCCTATCAAAAGCGAAGGCATTGAATAAAATGAGCTCTGCCATATACCTAAAGAATAAGAAAGCTGAAGTGGTAGTAGGTTGGGCACATCTGTCGAAAAACCGATAGTCATTGGAGCAAAGGAGTCCTAAAGTGAAGACCGCGAGAAGATTAACAGAAGGTAGGGTGTCGTCCAGCCAGAAGAGTGACGACCTTAAAAAAGGTAGATGGGGTGGACTGAATGCGGAAGGCTGGGGATTGGGAGCAATGACGCATATCGGGAGGGGCCTACGTCCAGTAGTGGACTGCGAATAGACTGATTGATTAAAATTTAATAAAACTGTCCTCAAACAATCAAAATTATACTCAAGAAGGCTTATACTTTCTTAAACGATTAATTCCAAATTACACAATACCCATGGAAAGTGATGACGCAACCCGTTCTAAATACTGGCATAAAATAACAAAGTCAAGGTTTAGCACCTTCATCACGATACCATATCTTTAAAAAAAACTGTGAAAGGTCAAACTACATGTGCGTGCAAGAAAGAAGTGTAAATTCGTACATTACGCTTGTGGAGTGTCGTATCTAATGTAGTTAGATTGTAATTCTATAATTTTTACAACAGTAAATACTATTATTATCCAGTTGGTTCACAGCTTGGAGGAGCAGAATAGAGTCATAGGGAACGTAATGACGCAACCCGTTCAAAATACGGGCATAAAATCACAAAGTCAAGGTTGAGCGCATCACGATATGAAATCTAAAAAAAAAACTGTATAAGGTCAAACTACATGTGCGTGCAAGAAAGGAGTATTAACTATTCCTACATTACGCCTGTGGAGTGTGGTAGCAAATCGTTAATATAAATGTAATAGTAATATTATTACCGCTTTGATTCCCGGCCCGCAGGAGCAGAATAGAGTCACTCCAACTATCCCAGTGGGTGTCATAGAAAGCGACTAAGCGATAGAGGTGTTCTCCATCTAACAGTAAAATTACAGCCCGTTGAACGCCCGTGGAGAAGTACCTGCACTACAGAATACCTGGCTAATAATAATCATGCATTGCATTCCCGGTGGTGACTAGGGTCGCCAGAAGTCATTGGAGAGTTGTTGTGCTGTCAGTGAGAAGATCAATTTGTCTACTGCGCTGCCGTCACAGAACTCTCTTAACCTTCCACCTCCCCCACCCCCCACAAACTCTTCAAAAAGGGCATCAGAAAGCTTCCATAGTTTCGGCAGCACGACTGAGACACCCCTTGTGTTGCAAACGTCCATAGGCCACGGTAACTACTTTCGACCAGGTGAGAGTGCAGAGTGCTTGTTTGCCACCTAAGTGTCCTGCTAAAGAAAGTATTTAAAACCAAAGTTACTTCAGCACTTATCTCAAGGTCAATCATTGTTGCGCATTGTTACGTTAGCACTTACAAGGGAATGCAGTAACTTACAACTGTTATCATGACGTAATCTTACTGTTAGTCTAAAACCGTGGTACTCTGGGTATAAGAGACCCCAATAAGACTTTCGGACTGAAATTCAGCTCACATGTTGATTTACTGACGGAGCTCTGATATCTGGTGAATGTTCACAGGGCCAGGGTTAGGAAGTCCAACGACAGCAGCCCGCATAAGAACCGTGTAAACTATATCTAAACGAGGAGTTAATGATGAAAACGAACAGTAACTAAGGCTGCCTTCACACTAGCGTTTATCAAGCGTAGGCGTTCGATGAACGTATGTTTCCTCAGCAGTTAATTGAACGCCCGCCGCTAGCGCAGCGTACTCGATACTCATATGTTCCAGCAGGATCGTTGCGGCGTCTGCGTTGCGCATACGTTTATCGAATGCCTAATCTGGATAAACGCTAGTGTGAAGGCAGCCTAAGGCGTTAAACTTGCTATCTTAAAACAAAATTTTCGGAAACGGAATCGCGACCAGACCGCTTTGGCTTACTTAGAAAAGTGGTGAAAATATTATTGATAATTTCGTAAATAAACGTGCTAATTATGAATTATGCCATGGATTGCCCAAGTGCCAGCTGTTCAGGGCTCTTTAAAAGTGGCGTCTGAAGGTCATACAGGGTGGTCGCCGCACGACTGACTCCTCTGGTGTTGTAAACGTTAATCGGCTATGGTGATCGCTTTACATTACAAGGCTATTAAGCTTAATAGATCTGAATCTCTCTCTAAAGGTCAGATGACAGTTACTACCACAAAAGCCGTATAAGCCAAACCAGCCAAGTTCATCGGAGCGGTTTTGTGTTGGCAGTGTCCGAGGACTTAAGTTGATACTGCTATGTAAGGTATGAAACCTTATTTTGTCTTCTACACTGACAACACCGAAATTCTTTTAACCTTCATCCCTTCCCCCTCCTCCCCGCTGCCCTCTACACCATCCGCAGCACGACTGTGATGCCTCTGATGTTGCAAACGTCGATAGGATACGGTAACCACTTTCCATCAGATGGGTCGTGTGCTTGTCTGCCACCTAAATGGTATGAAAAAACTCGAAGAGTATTGGATAACCTTTGGATAAAACCGGGAACCATGCTAACACCGAGTTTCCATAGTATGAGTTATGCCATGGATTTCCTAACTGCCAGCTGTTCAGGGCTCTTTAAAAGTAGCGTCTGAAGGTCATACAGGGTCATATGAACGTTGACGCAGACAAAGATGTATTTATGACGTGTCAGCAGAGCTCTTTCGTAATGGCGGACACGTCTGTAAAAAGGTAAAATGGTGTATCGTGAAAACAGCGATGAAAAGTTTGCCTTTTATGATGATTTTATTTTACAGAAGTTTCGAATAAAATTCAATCGCACCATGAAACTTATTCCAAGTGTGTTGAGGTCGACTGACGCGGTCGATTTATCAGAATTTATACGGACTGATTACCATCTGACCTCTGCTATCCGCTAATGTAGATATTGAGGACCAAGGCCACTGGTACAGCAGCAGATAAGACTCCTCAGGTCTTTGACATTAGAAAAAAAAGTCGATATTTTAGTGCTTTTTTTTTTTTTTATTATTTATTCAAATTTTTCACAATCTACCTCCTTTTATGTTCAATGCCTCAGACTACCATTAATGAATTAGAATATTTCAATCGTTCACGGCTATTCGTATAAGAGTTTTAATTTTCGAACTAACTTTTCCATAAACTTTGGTTATTTTGATATACGCATACGGTACAGAATATTCTATCAAGAACCAAGCGGTTCGGTGAGTCTTTCCTCTGCTGCACCATTAAGTCTTGGAATTCCTCACCAGCTCACGTGTTTCCTTCTTCATACAGTCCCGGGTCCTTTAAGCGGTGCGTGAAAAAGCATCTAATCAGGCCGTGCTCGGACCCTCTCCGTGAGCAGCGGCGCAGTGCTGCCGTGAAACAAATTACTACCCCACAATGGCAACTCAAAAATGCCATCGATTCGACAGAAGAAGAAGGCCGTCAAGCTGTGTGCCACCATTGTAACACTTTACGTGTTTGTAATGGTGATCTTCTTTCCCGAGATTTTGCCTTCAGCTAACCATCAGGCTTTGTGAAGTCAAATTGACGTGTCCTAAATAAAAAAACCTAACTTATTAATAAACTGCACATGTTACTACATCCTACAAAAGGTATCTACACTCCGAATGGTTTTTACATTCTAAGCAGATTAAAAGATACATACATCCAGTAATAAACCACAATCACCTGAGCAATAATGTAGTTGGTCTTGACTTTGCCGATAAAACTGATTCAATAAATTTTTATATCTTAATAGTCAATTACCACTAGAAACGACTAGCTAGAAGAAAATCAAGATAGCAAACTGAAGTTATCTATAATATTATATAATTGTAAAAAGTGTATGTTTGTCCGCGATGGACGCAAAAACGACTGAAAGGATTTGGATGCGATTTTTTTTTTGAAGGGGTTTGGTCTATCTTAAAATCTTACGTTTGTTTGATTGCAATCGGTTAAGTAGAACCAGAGTTATGATTAGTAATATAGAATTTAAGTTGCACAGATGGCGTTTTGGGCGAGATAGCGGGCGGAGCCGCGGGCATAGGCAAGTATCAGATAATATATTATTATCTGAAGACAATCGGTCGTAACGTTATTTCCATCATAACCTACACGGGTTTCTTCAAGATCGTAAACTTGGTATCAAGATATTGCTGATTCTTATCACTTAAATTAGCTATTTACTTCTACACTTATGTACTGAAGTAGCCTGTATTAGGTTTTTATTATTAAACCTCTTTAAAATGAACTTGAAATTCATCAATTCATTTAGAAGATATTATGATATTATCACATTTGAATTGAATTATAAAAGTTTCGCATAAAAAGAGACGCGTGTAAAGAAGATGCATCATTTGTAAATTCTAAATTATTTAACAATGGCACGATGTGACATCACACCATTTCATACAAGTTTCCACGGAAGTTACTGTTTTGACATTTAATAAAAGAAACTAATTTGACTTGACAGTCTACCCTATAACAATAGCGTACATCGCTTCCGCGCAATGTAACGTCAAACTGACTGACAGCAGTGACAGCAACTATCAAATAGGAATGTAATCAAGCCAGACAAACACCCACACATATTACATCTGTCTGGATTATAATATAAGTTCTCGGGACATAGAAAGAATTGCCTAACTTTCGTTGCTGACATTTATTTTATTACCAGACACCAGATACAGTAACTGTTGAGGAAAATTACAGACAATTGACACAATGTTTACTTACTCAAATCAAATGGCCATATTTTTCTGTATCGAAAGATTGTACGGCAGATTATAACATGTTACTTTTAATACCTTGGTTAGTTCTATCTTGAAGGAAACATGTAATAGGTACAATTATGTCAGTGGCCAACAACTGCACTGGCAAATATTTGAGTAAAAATAACTGGAATTGCCGTTGTACAGTTGGCAAAGGATATAAGTTTTTAATATAAAGTTCTATAGTTAGACCAGTAACAGAACTTCGAAACTACTGATTTTACTCAAATATTTGCGTTTCTTTCTACTTTAACTTTGGAAACAGAAGACATGGGGCGTCCCTAGAAGATCCATGATTCATGTTCTAAAAGTGAACAAAAACATAGAACACGATACTTCCTACAATCACATACTGCTCCCTTATATTAGCAAGAAACTAAACTTTTCATACATTCCATCAATGATTTATAAATACAGTTTTTCCAAACATCACCATGGTATCTGCAAACCGCATGGGAAAGCAACTTTTTCTTCGTTTTCTAAGTGAAGTCAATCAGGCAATGAGCGGTTATCAACGTCAGAGAGTGATCACACATCGATACAGAATCTTTGAAAGTTAATTTGTAATGTGACAGATAGGCTGAATATAGGCCGCCAGCGGCCAGTGCTTTCACAAGATCTCTATGAAAGCTGAGCGCTTAAAATAATGCTTGATGAAAATACCAATTTCCTCGTAAGCTTGTTGTTGAAAGTGTACCACCTAATATTAATGTTCCAAGCGGCGGTGGTGTAATGGTTAGCGCGTTAGCTTGAGAATAAAGTTGCTAGTTCGAAACCCACCCACTAAAGCATTGATATGTAATATAAAAGACCCACACATAGGTACAAAATAAATTGAAGAAAAACAAAAAACCCGACTGCGTAAAAACTAATTTTAAAAATTACGTGAAAAAAATAACTTAAATAAAAACTAAAAAGAAAGAAACAAGCCCAGTAGTTTAGAATTCATACAATACTCACAGTCGGGGCCCCTTGGGAAGATTTGATTGGTAAAATGAAAATGGGAATTTGCATTTTATTATTATTATGAAAAATGATGAAAGGAAAGATGATTTTAATATACCTATTCAACGACACCCCACTTGACATAGTTCATCGCCATTTTTTTTTTTTCATTTTGACAATATGGCGTCTGGTTGTCGCTGTGGTGAGTTTTGATTACTGTCTTGTCTTTAGTGACACGCGCAAGTTTAAGACGAATTTGTTGACGTAAGAATTATCAAAATCGGCCTACGCATTTGGTCTCTAGTACGCCACATAGAAAGAAACTTACATACATACATACATAGACTGATAAACACATTACCCTCCTTTGTGTAGCGCTGTCGGGTAAAAAATTAAATTAGCTGCAAGGATTAGCGAGGATACTTTTTTTATCGTGCGCAAAATCCTCACGGTTACCAGCCGATGGAGGTGATTATGTCGGATTCGAGCCGGCTAAAATGCATGCCATCTTTGGGTCTTTAATTGCTGGTGAGATAATAGAAGGCATATCTCTCACGCCCCGGCAGACTTAGCGAGAATAGTGATAAATTTATCGAGTACTCTTTTCTAATAAAAACTAGCTAATGAGTCCCTGCTGTGGGTTTTCCAAGCGCCTACAATACGGGGTTCTTCAATAAGGGAATAAGAATGTATCTACAGGGTAAGCAGCACGAGTGTAACGCTCCTAGTGTTGCAAACGTCCATAGGCCACCATGACCACCTTACATCATATAGGCCGTGTGCTTGTCTATTACCTAAGTAATATAAAAAATAGGTACCGGAGTACCTATTCATACATTATATAGATGTAACGTTTTCGTAAACGAATGTCTCTTCCTGTACTGTCACTAAAACTACGACACATTAATCATATATTACAGTTATTGATGGAGCAAATTAAAAGTCGAATCACTTCTAATATCAAACCGTGTAAGTTAAGACTTTCTAATTAAGCATTTCCTTCCCACAGGCGGATTTAGGCTTGATATCGTGGGACCTCTGTACACAGTCGCTACCTTTTTATCCAAATTCGGAGCTTACACCAAACGAACAGACATCAACTACTCGTCTACAGACTGATTATAATCTATAGCATTATTAATAGTGGTCCGTAGAATATATTTGCATATTATTATACCATACAATGGCCGTGTAATACATATTATCGAAGTTCGAGTGTTCGCGAAGGCGATGGCACATGGGTAACTCGGTAAGTATCATTAAGTATCACTAACGTAAATAGAGTAACAGTCGCCTTTTTACCGCGAAACCGAAATTAAAATGTCAAATGAGTTTTAATACGCACTTTTTATGACAGTCGGGTATATCTAACAAGTTGATATGTTGATGAAAAAGCGTTTCACGATTCATATAGATCACTAGTCATTTTCTCACTACGTTTTGTGTAAAGCAGTGTAAAAGTATGTATGTCACTCGCACTTTATGGCAAGGACATAACTTAGGCATACGTCTTGTTGCTTCGATAGATCTTTCTGGTGGGCTTGTCAAATACAAACAGTAGCTGGGTTTCATTATATATTTTATGTATTTCTGACACATCCGTTCGCGTATAAAGTTTTAGCGAAGACGCCCTTTTAGTGTTGCCATTATACGAGATAAAAACAAACCTAAAAGTAAAAAGTTAATAATGTTGCTATCAGCAACACGTTTATTATGTTTATTATCAATGGAATTTTGAAGAGATAAGTGTCAAAAGTGAGCTCGTATAAAAATAATTATGAAAATAGAACAAACGAATGGCAAACAGTCGAAACTGTATATATGTATACTGTGGCAAGAGAATATTATTTTATTATATTTTAAGAATTACTAGTGGATTATTGGGCAGACAATTAGATGTAAATTAAGAGCATAAATTATAATATGATGAAATTAAATGATAAATTTATGCAACATTTGTTATGCCCGTTCAAGAATCCTTGATATTGTACATAATCATCCAGGATGTACTTATAGAATAATTTAATATAATAAAACAAATACTTCTCAAATAACTACGTTTTAAAAGCGGAAGAAACTGTTTATCAGAATCTAAATCTAGATTTTTAACTCGAAATTGTTTTCTACATTTCAGTCCGCCTTGAAACATTGTATTTTAAAAACATTTGTTTGATTTAATTTTTTTTTACTGTTAGTTTAGTTTTTCTATTCAATTTTCGTATTCTTAGCACGTGTTTGTGTTAGGTAATATTTATTATATACAATTATACATTATTGAAAACACACTTGTACTTCTCCACGATATATTGGAGAAGTACTCGTATGAGTGTGTTAATAGTGCAAAATATTTATTTTTTTGTTGGGTAAGTTATTTAAAAAAAATAACTATTTGGGCACAAAGTTACACCAGGTCTGTACCTACTATTAAGTAATCTGTGGTAATATTAGTAGTTACTCCAAAATTCAGGAAGCCATGCAAACATGGTTGAACCATTCCCATATCATGAAAGGAAAGTGTACCGAATTCTCAAATCGCAATATTAGACAAGCATTATGCAACATTCAGAGAGCTGATTAGAAAAGTTCATTCGATTGTAAAGGTTAAGCCAGTAACGTAATTTCATTTAGCAAGCCAATAAGAACTGAGCAAGCGTCACGAAAAACAAACGCCCTGGGTGATCGTGCGGTTGGTCCCCGCGTGCATCGGAGCAGACGCATAGGTCTGCGATAAAAGGCTCGTGTGCAAACTCCATAGTATTTTTTATTTGCTTTAATCTACACTAATATTATAAAGGAGAAAACTTTGTATTTTTGTATGTAAATGTTTGTAATGAATAAACTCCAAAACTACTGTGCCGATTTCAAAAATTCTTTCACGATATTGGGAAGCTACATTCACCCCCAGTAACATAGGCTATAACCGACATCCACGTGGGTGGAGCCACGGGTAACAGCTAGTCTACACTAATATACAAAGGAAAGATTTGTTTTTTGTTTGTAACGGATAGGCTCCGAAACTACAAGACCGATTTCAATAATTCTTTCACCTATAAAAAGCAACAATATCTAAGAGTAGCATAGGCTATATATCATCACGCCACCATCCATGGGAGCAGAGCAATAATCATAAATCTCAATAGTTCCGGTAGATTTCTATACATATTGGCGCTAATATCGCTAACTATTTCCGTTGTCATGACAGCAAGGAGAAGTAATATAGAGAGCAAGTAGGCAATCGATTAGAGTCGTACAACGCGATAATCGACATCCACGCGGGCGGAGCCGCGGTCTACAGCTAGTAGATTGTGAAATTATAGACAATGAACTGGTTATTAAACGTAATTGGTGCTAAGATAAAGAAGACTTTATCTTATCGGAGACCGGGGTTCGTTCCTAAAACGAATATTCGGTAGTAGTTTTATATAAATGGCGAATACTCTTTGGAATATGACAACTTGACCACGTGCTGTGCAATTCGATTGAATCGTTGTAGTCGTAGGGTTAACAAAAGGTTATCGTACATCGTAAATTTTGCTGTGATTAAGTCACGATTTATATTTAATACGTGTAGATGCACTAAAGATATAATTACTTTAAGACAGTATTGATTAAAATTCAATTTTATTCTTAATCCTTATATTTTTAATGTTATGATTTCATAACATTAAAATACTTTAATCATCGTCATAATTTTATGTCGCTGATATTATTATATATATATATATAAACTACACTGTTTATTATTATTATTATGAGTGATGACAGAGAAAGAATACCTACTCACATTCGAAGGATGTCGTAAGAGGCGGCTAACGAAAAACGCAGAAGACATTACTGCGAGAAAAGAAAAATTCGAAATAAAACCTAGTTCTAACCCGTCTGGCCTATTTCTTATGTAATGGAAGAGGCCTATAACCCGGGGTCCCAGCCAAGTAGCAATTAGTTGTTGGTAGTCGATTTGTAAAATTTAATAGAATATAATGTCAATGTATGGGATTGACATGTATTTTGACGTTTATAACATTTATGACAAGCGTGAACGAATGTCAATCCCATACATTGATCAATCTATTCTATTTCGTTCTACAAAACGATTGCCACTTGGCTAGGACCCCTAGATAACACACAGGCAAAACGAAGAACGAAAGTAACAGTGCAGTAGATTTGACAGAAGAAGAAGACTATATCAATGTTTAAAATATGAAAGGAAATATCACGCAGTACCATCGCAATACATTAAGGGACGATTGTAATCTATGATTGTTTTCCAAAACATTCCAAGTAAGTTAACGAGGTCAAGGTCGGTTGAGACGCAGGCAAGGTTTCCTTATATTTTATCACAATAATAATTAGTTAGGAGAGACCTATGTCCAGCAGTGGACTGCGATAGGTTAATTGATTGATTGATTGAATAATTAGTTATCAGTTATACGTAATGTAGTACGTATCGACAAAATTCTTGTCACTCAATGGCTCTAACAGATTTGATCTCTTCAAATGAACTTAGATTTTTATTAGATTCATATATAATTTAATTTATTACGGGCATATATAGTGATTAACTTCTATGTTGTATTTTGACTCTCCCATGAAGAACCAAAAAACTATCCAGTAAGTATAATAAAAGTAGCATAAAATAAGAGGAATGAGTTAAAACGAATCTCGATCGTCGAGGAAGCAAATACAAAATGCAAATCGCGTATCCAATCAGGTTACGGTTCAACCAAAGCTTGATCGGTTTACTTACAAAAGTAAACACTAACTGTATCCAGCACATAATCTATACCCAAAAGCCCCGCGGCATCTCAACGAAATCGAAATTTTGAACAATATCCGACTAATAAGGACATGACGTGAAAGTGAGATTGAACGCGCAAAAACACGCGCGTTCTCGTCACGACACAAAACAACAAGACGCAGACAGCGTACCTTTACATGACTTTGTCCAAAACTGTGTTAAGTGACTCTTAATAACTGTTTAGAAAGTAGTAATTCTATTAGTAATATCAATAATTCCTTACGAGGTTAAAGGTCCACGATCGGCTGCTTCCGTGCCTGCCCACCATTAGACGATACACAAACTGTTTTGTGCACGCAACGAAACGAGAGAACTGTTTTATCGGGTTCATTGTAAGTTAGATTAGATCCTAAATTTTGGTTGTATTATGTATGATTTTAGATTAACATGGTCATTTACAAATTCGAACTAGCTCGGCGGTCATCAGTACACCGTGATCATGGCGCTTGCAACAGCGCCGAAATATCGGTTACGCGTAGAAATTAACAAACATGGTAAATATCCCGATAGATTTAATAGTGAATTTGGTTGTATTGCTAACCTAAAAAGCTTTAAAAGACACACCTCCACTCACATTCCTGCTAGAAACTACCTTTGATTTTACTTTTAGAACCGTTCGTAGTTAAGTTTCCAAATTTGATAAAATAATTGTATACCTACAAGAGGGAGAAAGGGAATACGCATTAAAAATCAATAATTACGTTCATATTATACCATTATCAAGTAAAGAGAAAATAAAGTAGAAAATTGTGAAGTGATTGTCATCTTTCTCTGCGCAGTACACGCAAAAATTGTAGCAACAAAGAAAGTGGCGTAGTCAATCATACAAAGGCATACCATCTAAAAGTTTCACCTATTAAACCGGAACGTTGGAAGGTCATAATTTAAGTCGAGATGGGTCCAAACAGTGTACTTACTAACAATGGGTTGTGAATGGTTAAAAATGAAGCATAATTCAATAGTCAGCGAGCAGTTTGCGGCAAGTGGTAGTACGGTAACTTAAGTCGAACATCTCTTTCAATAGACTGAAATGATTGGTTAACGAAAGCAAATGTTAGAGAAGAAATATTAAGTGCACTAGGTTTATCGTGTAGAATTATTCAAACATGAATTATAAGGCAAAGTGAACACTTCAGATCCCTTTTCAAGGATATTACGCGCACGGAGAAGTAAAGATTGGCATAGGTAGTGAAGAAGAAGTGTATAAAGAAGAATACTAAAATCTACAATAGTTGTTTCTAATGCTAAGTTAACAAAATCAGTGCTTATGTTCATACTGACAATGCCAAACACGTAAATGACGTATTTGTGCACGCATGAGACGTAATATAAATGATAAATGTAAAGAAAATAATTTGTACAAAACATATTTTACTTTTTGTCAAAGCACTCACCACATTGAATCCTTATGGTCGAATTTGGACCGCCCATTGCAGCTAGTGTACCATAAAACGGGGTGAATAGAGATCCAAGGGTGGATAAAAATGAAATGGTCAATGGAATATTTTATATATTTCTTTTACAAAATTCTAATTAAGCTTATTACCAGATATTTCATGATTCCGGTATTACAATGGTCCAAATTTTGCTTGAAAGAAAATAACTACAGGATTTAGCTGACCATTCTATTTCTATTCACCCTTCGATCTCTATTCGCCCCGTTTTACCCGATACATCTTTTTTTTATAATATAAATTCACACATACAAAACAGTTATAAACTAACACGTTCTCGAGGATATCCGTAATGTGTATATTATCGTCATATTTATTCGTTTGGATTATATTGGTATCTTTGGTAGATATAATAATTTTTTTGTTGGATCCGTTTGCTAGTAAACTTAACTGTATATACCTGATCACTCGATACAATATAATAGACCATAACCTTTCTCATCTTCATAAATAGTGGTGGCAAGTGTGTGCTAAGTAACTCTTGCCAAGACAGAATACATCGACAGCGTGTTTAATTAAAACCATACTGTAAACCGGAGAAATTTTATTATCTATCCTATTTACAAACGTTGCATCAATTTCTGATAAAACCGTATTTGGTTTTATAATAAAACATTGATAAATGCTCTGTGTAAATATTTTTGTATTTATGAATATGAATATTTGCAGTGGTCTGGGTGTGTGTGTGTGTGTGTTCACAAAAAAAAATATCTTAGTACGTTTATCCGCATTCTAGAACGCATAACTAAGCTAGTTAAGCTATGCTTGCCAGTCTACTGTGGTGTTGTGTAAATTGTCCTAGACTATTTATTAGAGAAAAAAGAAAGTGTAAGTTGATAAGTTTTTTTATCATACATCTCAAAATAGTACAAGCATTGAGATTTGCGAAGTAAAGGAAATCGCTATAAACAGAAAAATTACATTAAAACAGACACTAAAGTGTAAAGAAGCAAGAGTAGTTAATTCTCTTGGGAAAATTGAATAATTTAACCACACCGCATGCATTGCGAATGGTGTTCTTGCTTTAATAACCCACATTATTACAAAGAAAGTAGTCCTAATGAAAATATGTACACTGCAATGAGATAAAATGCACGAGTACCTATCACAAAGTTTATTTTGCTGGATTATCATAAAGATAATGAAAGTGAAGCATGTCTGTGAAAAGCAACTATTCCGTTATATGGTTAGCGAATCCCGGATATTGACCAGGTGGCCTAGCCAAAATGCATTCGTTCCGAATCTACATTCGTCATCGCTCTGAAAATGTATGGGAGTGACATTTGTTGTCGGAATGTCATGTGATCCGATTCCGATAACAAATGTCACTCCCATACATTTTCAGAGCGATGACGAATGAACGAATGCATTTTAGTTAGGCCCCCTGATGATATATACAGTAATATACCATTTGATTTTCCATTTATCATAGAACACCAAAGTTTAAAAGTTAATTATTTTGATATTGCTAACAAGACGAAATTACTTACCTAATAATAATTGTAGTACGTGTAAATCAAAACACTTAGGTGGAAAAACGCATCGAAATAAATAATTAAAAACATGCAAAGCAAATATTCTGAATAACGTATCATTGGTCTTCAATACTTCATTCATTGAACTGTATTCAATTATTTTTTATTTTTTTCTTAGACTACTGACACAGCTGATTACACTATAGAAATAACGGTAATAGCATTTTTTTTGCCAACTTGGGAAGAATCTAAGCCCTAATAAAGGCTAGGTATATACCACTATACTATAGTAATAATCTGATCATAAAATCATTCAGATCCACTCATTCATAAAGGTAAAATAGAAAACTAATATATAAACGTCTATAAAATTAATAACCGAATGCTCGTCCAGCTTTAATTTCTTTAATCTTTGTAACAATATAAGAAATAAATCAATTACATGGCTGTCAAAGATCCATTTTCCATTAATAGGTAGCATTTGAAATGTTATTTACAGTAATACATGAAGTTAGATAATTTTTTGTTTATAAGATTTTATACTGATACATTTTGTAGTGAGACTGTAGATTGTTTAGTTAACCTTCCACTGCTAGTGAAACCAAAACTGCTGGGTAATGTTTCCACTATACCTATTTGAGTTTTTTTGCTGAAAGAACAAGCAAGTTGCAAATATAACTGACAAGCCCAATATTAAGGAGCACCAACGTATAACATGGATGAGAAAATCTCGGTACACTTCTTTAAGATTTTGTTTACTTAACCCTCCACTGCTAGTGAAACCACAACTGCTGAGTAAAATTTCTACAATACCTATTTGAGTTTTTTGCTAAAGGGACAAGCAAGTTGCAAATAGAACTTATAAGCCCAATATTAAGGAGCACAAACGTCTAACGTGGTTCCGGAATTCTTGGTACACTTTTTTCGATATCCTGTTTATTGACCACGTTTTAACAGGCAATTTGCAAATAGAATTAACAACCATAATATTAAGGAGCACCAAAGTTCTTCCTTCCGAAACTCTTGTTACTTTTTTTTCGATTTCCTGTATATTGACCACGTTTTTAAAATGGCCAGAGGCACAGACACTAAGTTCCTGGGCCTTCTTAAAAGTAATTTACAACATCATCTGACCGTAAAAGGCGAACAATGATCCCATGAAT
Organism: Pelosia muscerda; assembly: GCA_963691645.1. Classification (NCBI taxonomy): domain Eukaryota; kingdom Metazoa; phylum Arthropoda; class Insecta; order Lepidoptera; family Erebidae; genus Pelosia; species Pelosia muscerda. The sequence goes on from OY829100.1 coordinate 17,931,179, forward strand.
AATTCAAAAGACGTTTATTACAATGGCACCTGCGTCCCATGGGAACATTCGCAGGACAGGGCGTCATGCACCACGGGGTATCGTGGTGGTGGTACTACCATTAAACGAACACATTAACTCGTGGGATCCGAAGAATAATCCAGAAAGCGAAAACACAACATGTAAAGAGATATTACATTCTTTGCTAATAAGTTAGTTATTATGAAGAAGTAAACTTTGTTAGGTCATAGGGGTAAATCTTAGGAAGTCTAGTCATTGGGACTTTCTATATATGTGAGTATCATAAGTTATATAGCATCTCGCTACTATCCAAGAGAGAGGAGTAGTAGTCATAAATGTCAATAAATCCGTTCATTTAAAAAATATTACAAAAATACAGACATAGAATTATAATATGATTTAAAGGGATGCGATAGAGGTTCGACTTTCATGAGTGAAGAAGGGAACGAACAGCAGCGGGAGCAGCTAGTTGTTAATAGGATGATATAGAGAAACGTAGAATTTAAAACGTAAAGTAAAACGCACAAAGGCCCAAAAAGAGAGGCTAGGTGCGGAAAAAGGAGTCCAAATACAACTCAAAGTAAATCACATGAATTTTACAATGGATAGTGAGATTTTACTTGTAAGCTTCACCGAACTCTTAGTACCATAGTTTAGTTGAAAAACAATATGATAAAAAACATATAATTGTGTTTTCATTAAAACCGAATTATTACATTCCAAACCAACCAAACTCTAAAAAAAGGCATCACGCAACGAAAATTACTAAAGCAAAATTTGCCGCATTGGTGGCGAATGCTTTCGTGACATGTTACAATAACAGAACCGCAGTGGTCATGACAAAGTATGCTATACAACTAATTACTAATATTTGTCACTAGTACAACTGATAGTATTAGATATACAGTAATGTATCACTTGTAAACTACTCAGGCATTTTTGCCCCACAGAGATATTTGCATTTTTTCCCCTAGATTCAGAGTAATTTTGAATTTGGAACAATGCGACGTGGGGACAACATTTACTTTTGAAACAGACGTCTACTACAGCTCATAAGCAAAGCCAAGAGCATCATTAGCATCCTGCGGTAATTCCCCTATACCCAAAACATTTACTTCATCAATTTACTCTTTGGAATCTTGGTGTGAGCATGATGTGGCTTATCTTGGATTTTCGTCTTTTAATAGTTTTGTGTACCAGATCTAAGTGGAACAGCATACCTACAGTAAAGCCTAAGTATAAGAAGGCACGTTCAAAATCATTATTACTTTCGAAAGCTTCAGCGATGACAGAATGTCAAGTGCGAATTTCACGATAACCGCAGAATGTGAGAGTCTCATTAATGCGTGGATGTTTAACTTAATAATATAAATAAACAAAGAGATAAAGTGAATAATGATATAGATTTTTAGATATATTAAAAATGTAATTAATATGCATATTTATGGAATAAAGGAAATAATAAAGATAAAATAATACATAACATTATAAATAGTGTGAAATTACTGTTTCAATGAAAGTAAAAATCCTCCAAGTTTCAATGAAATTAAGTGATTGACTCTTGATGTTTTGCCTTGCTCTTGAGATTGGTTGTCAGACGGCAGTCGTTGCAATAAAAGCTAACATAGGCCAAATATAGAACGCATGATTTAAATGTGCGCTGAGATAATGATGATGTAAATATCTGTTTATAACAAACAAACAGTTTTTAACCTTGTAAAAACTGATTCTGATGAAATAGAAGAATGTATAACAAGGGAGCAAAATAATATTTTTACGGAGAGATTACTTTACTACTAACACGTACCAGCAGTAGTCCATACAATTTGCGTTCGATTTCTATGAATGTGAATAAATTCCAAATTCAAATCATTTTTCCGCTCGCTAAAAAGGTCTGAACACCAAAGAACTATTTTGCTCCCGCGACACTTTTCGAATAGAAGGGATGAAAATGATATTGTTTTATTTTCTTTGTCTTAAAATGAACCAAACAGATACCTAAAAAAGAATGCGTCAGCACGCGACGTACCGTCACGAAGCGGTAAAACAACTTGGACATTGACATTGAAAAACATAAGATATTATACCAGCAACGGGCGTTCGGTAATTACCACCTGTCATCAGATGGACTCAATTCATTGACAGCTTTATAGAGATAAAAATCGACATCCAAACGAATATTCGGACGAAAGTGTTTAATTTTGTTAACTAAATACAGATGATGCAAACACAATTGCATAAATAGTAAGGTTGAACAAATGTCATCTGCAATTTTGTGAAATATTTGTAAGTTGGAAGAATAAAATTATCGTAACATCGTCAACTATCTGAAATGTTTATTCAATATTGTTCAAAAGAGAAGTTGGAGGCAAATCGCCTTACTAAATATCGGTGACATATAAATAAACAAACGAGGAAAGAACTTCTGCAGCAGAGTAGCCGCAATTTTGCCAGTCTCTAGTAAATGTAAACGTCTTATAAAGTTAAGTGCGAGACGCCAATGTCAAGTTTCAAGTTTTGAAAAAGTCTTCCAAAGCCACGTTAGCCACGCCAGTAAATTCGTTTCCGTGTGTCCGCCCCCCACGAGATCAGATAGAAAATGAGGAATTAAAAACTCATTTCGAAGAACCTGGCCGTTATAGTTTGTTGAAGTGAATGCCGAATACACAAGAGGCTCGCTAAGGGCCTAGCAATCATAGATTCACTTGAGACAAAGCTGAAAATCCCGTTACTCGATGGAAAGTAACACAAATGCTGCTGTTTATGTATTCATTTTTTATTTGAGATTTACAAAGTAATTAGTGAACGAAACAACTGCGTTTGATGTTGAAATATTTATTTGTCTTATACATGTTGTAGGTATTGTTTAATATGTTTGAGAATTGGACGGTAAATAATGATAATTAAATATTTATGATCATTAGCTTAAGATTAAAATATTCATTAGCATTCTGTCAGAGACTATTAATCGTTGGTTGGTTAATACAGATTTACTAATGGATTCAGCAAAGTTGTAGGCGCTTATATATTGTATTTGCATAACTTAGCATGCATTTAGTTCTTTTATATTATCTACTTCAGAAAGTGTATAATTTAATAGGAATAATAATATCATCGTAAATTAAATAGATATCATAATACCTACTATAACTTGTTCTTTCAAACTTAGTAATTTAAATTAGTTAATTAAATTGACCGTAATTTATTTACGTGTAAAACTATTTTATTGCTCCAATCAATAGCATTATTTATTTATACCACTTAGGTGGCAGACAAGCATACGGCCCACCTGATGGAAAGTGGTTACCGTGGCCTATGGACCTTTGCAACACCATAATGAGAATAGTGTTCATCTCGAAAACATTTTCATACATCAATCAAAGTAGAGCTAACTTGATAAACAGACATATCGATGACCGCGAAGACAGAGATTCATTCACTGTTTTACGGTTCTTAAACATGGCACCATCATTTTTCAATTTAGGACAAGACAAATAGTAAAAGAGGGTAATTGATATCAAATCAACGCTACTAAGCCCAGATAAGGTTGATAACAAACATTGATTAACACTCTGACGCCATTTTAGGTAACTACAATCGATAATTTGAAGCTTGTCATAAAACCATAAAGAACCAAATTACCCGTGATGGCGCTCGTCATAAAGTTATGAGGCGTAAAATTTGAAAACTATCAGGTTACAATCGTTTTAGAGGCCGAGGCCCATTTTATAGCAGCGTTGTTAGGGAGTAAAGTAAACGTTACGCAAGAAGGCGCAAGTCGGGCGACACGGGTGGCTGTCCGACAGATAACCCTCGCGGTTGCAATGACGTAACGGTCACCGGACGTCCATCGAAAAAAAAAACAAACCATTCAAGTGACATTGATTTTGAACTTGGAATTTTACGGAACAATAATCAGCTATTTGTCGATGATTAACTCGTTCGAATGTTATAGAAGCACTATATATTATTGATACGACCTTCGTTGAGAGAAACGATATCGTTGAGTTACTATCCGTGGGTAGTCAGACAGTCGTTGAGTCAGATAACTGAGCGATCACAGACGAATTGGTAATTAAACGTTTACTAAAATCACTTTGCTTCGTTAAGACAGGAGTATGAAACAGACACCGTTCATACACAAGTAAACCACCGATAAAAACTGGTTTTAATTATTATCGTTATGACAGAGATAGTCCATGTAATCTTTATTCTAGACAAACAAGCGAAATAAAGATTCAAACATCTGATAATAGTAACCAGGACAAGTGTTTAGTGACAACCCAAGAGAGCTATCGAAAAGTAAATATGTTATTATTGAATATGTATTGGAAATATACTTAAAGACACAAGTGGTCATTGACAAGAAGCGTGAAGCACTGCTAAATAGTGACTTTCATTGAGTTCGTTGAAACATAAGTCAAACATGTGAAGAATTCATGTTGGCGGAATACTGATATAGTGAAGATTACTGTTTATCCTATATTATCAGATGAAAGTGATATGTTTAGAATGATAAATTGTTTCACGGCATATTACATACAACTCTATCACAATAGCTACAATCTATATAAATAAAATTGAATCGAGAAATATGTTGCTAAGCGCAAAACTCGAAGACGGCTGGACCAATTCGGGTAATTCTTTTTTTTGTTTCTTGAACTCTATGGAAGGTTTTATAGAGCAACAGGAACGGGATCAGAATTCCAAGTGAGCGAAGCCACGAACAACAGCTAGTATTTTTATAAAGACCCTTGTATTTTGAATATCTCCTATCTTAATCTTGAGGATAACATGTAAATTCGTTAAATATATTATTGAAAATCAAGTCAAATGTTATTTTTAGGCGGCATGTTGTCCCAACCATTTTTTATCTAAATCGATTGTGTAGAAACTAAACAAGTTTTGAGGTCATTTTAGGTTCACAAAAAAGCATAAAGCGAGAATTGATGGGACATTGGAAAAAGAGGATAGTCTAGTAAAAAAAAGTCTCGTATTTGGGGCAAAGGTTGGTCATCGTTATCCCGCAGAGCAAAACACCCAATATTATGGTGCACCGAGTACAGTGAGGGACGAATTAATTAATTAAATCCCCTTCATTACGATACCTACTAATAAACTAAATACTCCTAATACAAGCCATTGAGCATTGAGCTTAGCTGGAGGGGTTAGAGGGAATATTAGTAATTTCGGTTGCTAATATTCTTTAAAGAAAAAAAAAATTTAATATTGAATTCACCCACCAACTTCAAGTATTAACTAGTGATTTTACTTTTTGATAAGAGGTAACACTCAAGGGTAGCTCATGAAATCATTGGCATATTTTTTATGTTTAAATTTAGAATAAAATTTTATTTCATTAAAAAAAAAGCTACTCCTCTGATACTCAAAGGTTTGCTGGGAGAGGACTCATATTGAGTTAAGCTTGCCTTTGTATGCGCTGTCTGTACGAGCTGTTCGTTTTTTTTTTAATCTTTATTTTTTGAAGAGGGGTTTTTCACACAGTGAATATGACACCCTAGCTGTTCGTTTAGGCGAGTTTACTGTAAGTATTGTAACCCGTATTTACAAATGAGTTTTTATTTATTTATTTATGACACGACTTCACCTCGCCGGATGTTAAGCTGGAGTTTAGTAGATATTCACCAAATAAAATATATAGATAGTAATAATAAAAACAAATACTACCGCATGAATTACATAATTCATTTTCTGGTATTATACAAACGTTCATCGATAACTTTATGACATTATACTTTTTTATGACATAGCATTTAGTTGTTTTACCAGCTCTTATCAGTTCACTGAAATATAGGATTTAACATTTCAGGTAACGAGGCCGTTGCTCACGAAAAGATTTGTGCAAATATTATCATTACTTTAGTGATTTTTTTTTTTATATTTCCATTCATGTCGATAACGTTATAATAACTGAATTTACAGTAATAAAATTAAAATAAAACATTTTTTTCTACCACTTAGGTGGCAGACAAGCATACGGCCCACCTGATGAAAAATGGTCCAAGTGGCTTATGGTCGTTTGCAACACCAGAGATGTCACACTCGTGCTGCCGAGAAACCTACTAATCACCCTTCTTGAAGAACCCCATACATGAAGAACCTGTAATATACTTAATGCAATAATAAACATAAATACAATCCTCAAATAAAATAAAATCAATAAAATAAAACCGCGGTAGCCTAGTGGTGCGAGCTGCTGAGACGAGGTCTCGAGTTCGATCGCAGGTCTTACCATGGCACACACCAACGACTTTTCGATGCTTTTCGAAGTTATGTGTGTATTTATCGTAGGATTATAAATGCCGGTTAATGGCCTATTGCCACCTATTACATTGGGACCTAAACATAAACTGGCGAAATGTGGGTGCTAGCACCTCTGCCTACCCCTTCGGGGATATAGGCGTGAGTTTATGTGTGTGTGTGTTAATATCAATAGAAATCTGATTCGGTTGTGAGTAACCTTACACAACGGTGTCCACAACCGCTGCACGATGGGTTTACACGCCAAGTAATGCAATCCGAGTGACCGCAACGCGCAAGGACGAGGGAAAATGCGCATCTCTGTATTATTATTATTATTGTCTAATAGAGCTGCGCCAGATACTGCATCTCTGACCGTTATAGTTACTTCAGTAAATAATAAAGTAGTTACCGTTATTGTTATTTTGCACTGCTTCACAACGGAGATTTCCTACACAGAACAACACGTGCAGGGCTTAGATTCCATCAAGAACAAAGCGTTTCGGTGAGTCTTTCCTCTGCCGCACCATTAAATCTGCGAATTCCTTACCAGCGCACGTGTTTCCTTCTTCCTACAATCTCGGGTCCTTAAAGAGGGGCGTGAAAAAGCATCTGATGAGGCCGTCAAGCTGAGCGCCACCATTTTAGCACTGCACGTGTTTGTAAATATCCTCAGGATAGAGGGTCACCCTCTATCTTTGCCTACAGATTATCATCACGAGAAGTGAAGCCATTGAGAAGCAAATAGGAGACCACCTGATTTCATTTGCACTTTCAGTCATCATCATTATAGCTTACCATTAAGTTACCATTAAGTTTTATAACTTACCATTAAGTTTTAAATTTACAATTTCAATTTCTAGGTTTTATGTATCCGTGGGCTAGGTTTGACAGGCGGATCTGCTTGACACCTTAGCAGAAGCCGACTGCAGAGGAAGCGAGATGCGCGCCCCTTACTATCTGGGGAAAAATGGGGACACCGTAATCCCACAACCGAGGGGGCCATCGATGGCCCCAGGCCGCGAGGAATATTAGGAGCGGTCCTAGTCGGTTCGACTCCGACATAACCACCCAGCAGATATCGGCGTGTGTTTTCATAGAGATTTTCGCGCGAGAATTTATTTTTTATCTGTCCGTACTATTTTACTTTGTAAGCAAAATGAAAATCACCGTTGATGTACCCTCGACCTTGTGGTTGTGGTGTCTTGTTACTAACCCGTCGACTGCGCGCGGCGGTTATACGGTTCGTTGTGTCCGGTTAACTTCGGTTACTGCCACAGGCGCCGCCCGCGCATCGGTCACGTACTAATGTTATTGATCTTTGTAAACGACGCCGTCACCCCATTTGTTTAAGGTACTTGAAAGGCGATATACAATCAGTTTGCCAGGATATATTCTCTGTCGGTAATTTGATTTTTTTAGTACTGTGTTCGGGTCGGCAACACTGAAGTCTCTGAATAATGATCTAAGAAAAGGCAATAATATATTTTCTTTTTTATTACACGTGACTTGTCTATAATTTGAAAGTTTAAAAATATCACTTATAGTATATTATATTAACGTATAATGCTAATCATAGTAATAAACTTTGGAGAGCTGCTGCATTATTACATACTGCATGCAACGACATTGCCTAAGACATAATTAAATTAATAATTTAATTATTCAATTAATTAAAACTGCAGTTCGAATCGATGTAAGAAGTGGCGTTTCTTTAATTAGATGATAATTAATGTTATAAAATAATAATTATGCATATCACACAGCATGATGTTATTGATAATTATATCTATTTATAACTTTCAATCGGGTAAGTAAGTAGATACTGATTCAACAAATTTGATTACATTAAAATTAGGTACCTGCCATGGATTGATCTTATCTCTTTGAAAATAGGTAGGATAGGTATAGGTAGGATACTAATAATATCAATATTTTGTTAATATACAACGAAAGCTTTAGCAATCAATGCTTCTGAAATGAAAAATAAATAAGTTCACTTAATAAGTGCATGCCGACTAACTTTAAACGTCAAAATGAATTTACAATTTATGTTGGCTGTTGTGTATAGAATAACAGTCTGACAATAATATTTTGAAAGAAAATGATTATAAATATTATTACATAAGTCTTCATTGCTCCATTATAAATATTATATTTTAATCAAAATTACCAATAAATATAGCACTATTTACTGCGGTTTCGTTCTATTGATAGATAATTAAAAAGAAAAAAGTTCGTTGCAATGTACTGTTTCGCAGATTAGCTCAAAAATTATTTAACAAATTAGGCAACTTTATAATGAGTTCTATAATTCCATTACCGGTGTAGGTGATACTTAACCCGGAAAATGCTGATACCCTATCTAATGTGTCCGAAAGACACGTCACTATTGAATTCGCGAGTGTGCAACACCGCATAATGTCAACCCGCCGCCCACCAGGTGGGGTCTCCAAGGCCGTTGGTACACCTACGCTCTAGTTAGGAGAAAGGATCCATTGTGATGCTTTGAATCATGTGCTGCGATTAGGAGCTATTATTAGACACAGTTTGCATTGTTAGCCTTATTGTCGTGATTAGATATGTAGTTTGACTCGTAATATAGCTCGTTTGGTTGAGTAACATGTGATAGGACAAAAATAATGCGTGTGAGTGAAATTGTTTGAAATGAATGTCAAGAATTTGTGACGAAATCTTGGGATCTTATAAGTCTGTTACCGCAATATACTATTATACCTAAGAAGGAATCTTGATCGATAATAATTACACTAGCTGTGGAAAGCTTCTAGTATACACCTTTAGCTTTTCCTATTTGCATACAAAACTGCGTTCATACATGATTCGCTTCACTTCTTATTTCTTTTTCATCTCATTTCTTCACATTGGACACGATCCAAAACATAACTTTTATCCATATTATGACGTCACAAAGCTTGATAAATTAACATTGAAATTTTTAAATACTAAAATAAAGTTCCATATCTTGGATTTCATAAAGATTTGAATTTCCTTGCCAGTAAACGTGTGTCAGTAGAAGACTCCTGCAAAGGGTCGGGTCATTTAAGCCACGTGTGAAAAAGCATCTGATGAGTCCGTCAAGGTGAAGGCCAGCATTGCATCATTATTAGCATATATTTAAGACCCTCATTGTTACCTTTAGCTTACAATAGTCATATTGACGTGGCCTACATTAAAAAAATGAATAGCTAAGTGTCAATACCAGTATTTTAACTGACCGTGAAGATAAAATTGAAATGACAGCTGAATATAATGAATCTGCGGATGAGATCAATATTACACAAGTCATCGAACCCTCACGTTTCACTGCAAGTAATTCTCTGCACAATACTGTGCTATAGACCATACAAAAACGTAGGCCGCGCACACGTTTGTCCTTGGCATAAATACATACATCATAATTCAATGACGTTTGACAGCTTGCGGCCTTGGACCATGCGCATGCGATGTTATTGCGACACATCCAGTACGAATATTTCTATTATATTCGCATCTACTGCATCTTCATAAGAGTCAATTGGCTAAGTATGTATCTGTGAGTCACTTTGATGAGTAATTAATAAGTAAATTATATTTTGTTGTTCTGTATTAACTTCTACTTATTTCTTTTCTTATCGTGGTCTAAAACGAAACAATAAATTTCACTTTGATACAATACTGACATCAAGATAAAAGTAAATCTGGAAGTTATGACGTCAACTGATAAAGACAATGTGATAAGCGAAAAAATATCGCACTCAAACATTCAACATAGTTTAAATCTATTGCGTGACAGAGATAAATTATTTCCAGATCCCTTATTCGTAGGAATAAACACTCGCAAAATTTCATAACATAGTTCCAATCTGGGTGGTTGCTGCTTTGCACGGAAGTAATCAAAATTCCTGCATCCCGATTGCAGAGCTATCTCCCGACCCAAAAAATAACTGAGGAAGTGCAGGACTTTTCGATTTTTTCAAAGCAATAGCCTCCACCCGCCGGAGGTGGTTAGGGAGTTTATGTCAGATCGATCCGACTAAACCGCACGCCGTCCTTAGGTCCGTAGTTGCCGGAACTGAGATAGTAATCAACATATTCCGCGCACCCCGGCAGACCCGGGGCCCTCTCAGCGGCCTAGCAGCGCGCGGGGGCTAAGAAAATGACCTCAGCCTTACCATTTCTTTTGTTCTCGATTCACACAATCAAACTCTAAATCAAATCTATCGATGGAATAGAAACGCGTGTATTGTTAACCTGAATATTACTTAATTTATCTCTTTTGCGATCTGAGATTATTTATCAGATAGCGATGAAAGTTGATAACGTTTTGAGAAAAATGAATAGTTATAGTTAGTTTAAGAGTGTCCGTTTTTAAGTCTTTAGGAACTACTAAATCATAACCCAAATTAAATAATCATCAGTATCCTCAAAGTTGCATTCAAAGTTTATGTTTTTTATTATTTTTTATTTTTTTATTAATAGGTAAGTTGAATATTCCGGAAATCACCGCCAGGACCCCGTCCGTTAGAAAAGCGGCTTGCTGGTGAGGTTGGTTCAGCCCCTTTTTCATCATGCGCAAAATCCCCACGAATACCACCTCCGCCAAAACCGGTGGGGGTGATTATGTCGGACTCAACCCGAATAAAACGCACGCCGTCTATGGGTCCTTGATTGTCGGAGGTGAAATTATACAAGACATGTCTCTCGCACAGGTTGGTACAGTCCCGAGGATCTTCGTGAGGACCAAAAAATCTTATTTATTTGTTAATTTTGTTATCTATACACAACTCTCATATTCTACAACCATAACGGATGTCATTTAATTTGAACAGCGGATGTAAAAGTGGTTTTCTCATACATATGTATAGAACTATATGAGTTCTATCTGTGACAAGAAAAAAAACATAATATTCGCACTTAAAGGTCATTAAAATTACCAGTTATGTTGATATCCGAGATCTGTAGGGTTCAGCGAAAGAACTGTGATACTTTTTTCGTACGCAATAACTCACGGGTACCATCTTCACCAGAGTCGATGCGAGTGGTTATGTCGGACTCGATCCGACTAAAACGCATGCCCTCTTGGGGTCTTTGATTGCCGAGGGTGAGATAATATCACATGACATATCTCTCGCAACCCGGCAGACCCGGGGTCATCTCTTTTAAAATGACCCCCTCCTCTGATATAGGGACCACGGTGTCCCCATCAAGCCCCCAGTAAGTACTGATACCGGTGTCTCTGTATGATTTGAGATTCGACATAGTTATAATTGTTGTATGATGTACCTACACATAATGTATTGTATCTACACATCCGTGATCATGGCGCCGAAATATTGAATACTCAAAACAACCAAAAAAAAGACATGGTTCTCCTAATTCTCTAGGTTCTCAAAAATATAATAAAAAAAAACAAATATAAATCAAACGACTAAAACTAATTATACTACAAACGGCAAACAGTCGTAAAACAAATTTTCACATACAATATGTTATTTTATAACCGCATTTAATTTGAACACTAATAAATAGAGAACAATTGAAACCCTCCCGTAATAAATTCACTGAACATTTAACTACCGGCGCGAATTCCGTCCATTTAAAATCATTTGTCATAGTGATTTTTATCTATTTAACTATGGTACAATATCAGAGAACTATAAAGGAAGTAGGGCTATAAAACGGTCAAAAACCGCCGCCCGCGCAGGCGGCACATTAAGGATTGTTAGCAAAATCCTGACGTCATTCATTTAGAATTTTATAAAATTGTACCTAAATTTAAAAAAAAAACTTGGGTTATGTTAATTAACGATTTTGGACCATGTTTGTTAGCGATGGACGCAAAAATTACTGAATAGTTTTTTTTTTTTTACTTGTGGCACGTCAATTTGAATGGGTTGTTTAATTTTTTTTATTAAAAAGACATTATTCAGACGGAAAACTGCCGTATTTTTTACAAAGTGTGTAAAAACTTCCTAGTATTGTAGTAGGTACTATTATTTATATGGTTAGCGAAACCCCGGTATTAAGGCGACCATAATATAAATAATTTACCTTTTGATTTACTTGACGTTTTGGCCAGGTTGCAATACCCGGGATTCACCAAAAATATACGAGTATAATGCAACACGAAAATTTAAAAGTCAATATCATTTATAACTCCATAGCATTACTATAATGTATTCAGAGATATGGTATAATGGCTATTTGACGGTACCGTTACAACACAAAAGGCTCAATTACCAACACTTTTCACAGATCTCAAAAGATTACCCACAAAGGCGCCCATTACTTTCGAAAGAAATCGATAGCTACAAATTTGCATGCATTTGCAAGAAAATAAATAAAAGATATTGCGTAAAAGGAAACTACGAATACGTACTGATTCTGATCGGTAAAAAAAAACAAAGAACGTATCTCCATTTAAGCTGCACTCTTTCGGTTATCTACGATCGGTTAGATTTGCGCTGGCAGACATTTTGCACCTATCATCAACCTTCCCACGGTGCTCGCCCGTTACGTCTTGTTACACGCTTTGAACCGGTCAAGTGCGAGACCGGAACGCATATGAAAGGTTCCGTTTCGTATCATCGTACAACATAAAATACTAGTTTACTTTTTAAATATATTTAATCGTCAAATTGCAGTCCAAAGAATAGTAGCCGCCATTAATGCTGTCCCTACGACAGGCCGCCATTAATGCTGTCCCTACGACAGGCCGCCACTAAAATTTAAAAAAAAATCGTTACACCAACATAATCTTTCTTTTTTTAAATTCTATCATTTGTTATTATAGTCGCGATGGCACTTAATACACACTGTCAAACAGCATTTTTTATATAACTTAGGTGGCAGACAAGCACACAGGCCACCCGATGGGAAGCGGTCACCGTGGCCTATGGACGTTTGAAACTCCCCTGTAGAAACCATCTAATGCCCTTTTTGAAGAACCCCATATTGTAGTCGCTTGTGAAAACCGCGGCAGGGAGTTCATTCCAGAGCTTGAGCGTGTGCGGAAGCATTTTAATAAATAAACATTGCAGTTTATAAGAAATCAATCCGTATCTATATGTAGTTGAGTTCTGACGGTTATCCTTTCCATACGGAACCCTAAAAAGAAAAGTACCACTACAGAGCAGTCATGACTAGTGTTGCTCGCTCGCTAGCCGACTATCCCACAGAATCCCACTGTTACAGCTAATGGATGGTGAGTATATGATGTGTAATTAAATAATCAATATACCATCGGCATTTTTTAATTACTAATTACAGAAAACACACAAATATCGCAACGCAACACAACTAATCAATGTTATAAACATTTCAATTACGATCATAAACAAACAATATAATTTCAACATAATTATCGTTTGAACATTTTAATTTGCTTTGATACAGCGCTGTGGAAGATGAATGGGATATAAAATCAATTTAAATTCCAAAAACGACATAAAAAATATCCGTATGCGCCCTATTTAGTCCAGGAATGAGTGTTTATACCGCGAAGTCACCACACAAGAATTATTAGTTCTGTGGACGCCAACATCACTTCATAGAAGAGGAAAGTTCAAGCTGATGGAAAATTACACTGGCACGTGCAACACCAGGTACTATTTAAGCCTAGGGCTGCCGCCGACGCATGCAAATAACGCTCGAGAAGATGGCGGAGTAACGCGTTCGGAGTAGACCCTGGGCCCGATGAGCGGAGGCTACTCGGGTGCCGGACACAGAATGACCTCCGTCCTTCAAACGCGCGAGTCTGGTGGTGACGGGTGGAGCCACCTAGCAAAAGCAGGCTGCGGCGGCGGCGCACACCGCATACCCGGGGACTAGATGGGGACACTGGTCCCTACACCCAAAAGATGCCATCTCAAGGGATTCATTGATCCCTATCTCAACTCCGGCTACTCAAGACCCAAAGACCGCGTGCGTTTTAGTTGCTTCGAGTCCGACATAGCCCCTACCCCCCAACCGTCTCTGTCGTGCGCGCGGATGGTTATACCTACGTGGGGATTTTTCTCACAATAAAAAAAGATACACTTTGAAGTTACCATTTCATAGAATTAACGATCTCTTCGCTTCAGACAGGTCCCCTGCATTCGGGAAACACCTGAGGGCTACAAGGGTAATTGCAATAAATCATATGTAAAAACGTTATACAAATATAAGTATGTAGTCGTTCACCACAAATTATATTATTGGAAGTAACGGCTCAGGTATCGTACCACTGACCTTAATTCGTATGTGGGACCTTAATTTCACTCTCAAAATTACACATGAAGCTGTATTCGTATCGTGTTTACACGAAATTAAAATGAGTACAGTCACGACGAAGAGTTTTAACAGAAGGAAAGTAAACGCAGATAAGTCTTTTGACTTGTGGGAAACTTAAGCGAAAGACAAGCACTCGGCCCACCTCAAGAAAAGGGGTTATCGTAGCCTATGGACCTTTGCAACATCAGGGGAGTCAGACTCGTGCTGCCGACCATGTAGAGGTAGGGGGAGGGATGAAGGTTAAGAGTAAAATATAAGCTCAACGCCAACCAAATCTAAATATATACAACTATCAAAATATCGATGCAGATATTGTCTTCAAAGTCATCATTCTATTCCAACGTTCAAGTATTCAATGAGAAACTGACTTGTTACGATTTTAGTCTAAAGAAACCTGTATATAATATACATACAAATATGTCATTGTTATCATTCTGAACATCACTCACTTTAATTCGACTTCGTATTGAGAAAGTTGATTCATCAATTTATAAAATGCCTCATTACATTGGAAACACAGACTTACGTAAGATCCGGATCGTCGAACTGCATTTCTCAATTGAAGGGCGTATTTTTTAATTTAATGGTATGCTAGTGCATCTTCGTATTACTTAATATATCGATGAACATGATGTAAAAATAATAGGCGTTGCAGACGATTAATATTTAATGTACTTGCAGTGATTTGTCATAGACCAGACGACCCATTCAAATCAGATATGACATATGCTTGATGCCCTTTTGTACGTGAACAGAATTTTACCTATGACATGTGAAAATTTTCACATACAAAAAATCCGCATATTTTAATGTTAAAATTACCCTCGTTGTTTATCATTGATTTGGGTTACTTCTCACATTTCTTACATTGGAAATCTGTTGATCCGTTAAACGTACACATGTAAAAAAAGTACTTGAGTACATAATTTACTAAATACACCTACTTAGTAATGCATTAGATTCGCTACATTCGTTTGTTACGCCGGATTTCCCTGGAGTACGTCAAGAAAGGATCGACTTGATAAAATGTGAGAATCTATTGTTCATTCATTAAACTAGAATGTTATCTTATGATCAACAGGCCTGCTTTGTGGCACACCGTGGAATCTCTAGGAGCTAGTGCTCATTAGAATATAAAGACAATTACTTTAGTTTAATTTATTGTAGGTACCTCAACTTACATATTGGCTACTAAGTAAGTACAAGGAATGTTTAGAGTTTATGTTTCTCACGATAATTTCAGAACACATTAGGTTATAAGAAAAAAAAGCATCACAGAAATTATTATTTTCCACATGGGCTTATAAATTGTTAAAAATATTCTTTAAAAATTTGCTAGCACAGATCTTTCTCATTCTTCAAGATCTGAGGTATTTATATCAACATTACATTTATTTAGTCTTTGACAATGCATTACAGGTGCACGCAATTTGTTAGCTGTCAAAATGAAAAGTGCAGCAAACATCGGCAGAACAAATCTATGACATAACGATTGGCATTATAAACATGTGAATACATTAAGTATTATTATGTAATTCTGTTTTACTTGTGTAAAGGCCCGAATTTCGCTAACTTTAATCTACAGAAAAATCTCTATCGATATAATTGAACTTGTCTTGCAGCTGTACATCGGTGGCGAGAGGTCCCTATAATCCGATTCCCACCGTTTTCCCAATGGTCACATGGTGTATGACAAACTAGATAGAGATGAGTATTTTTGCACCCGCTTACCTTTAGATAATTTTCACCCTAGGCCACTACTGAAAACCTTATACAGCGACACATTTGCACCACAGTTCCTATTTCTTCAAATTTCTGTAGAATATTAAACCCTGTTATATCCTACATCTCTTACATCTCGTTTAATGCCTGTAAGTTATACTTTGTAAAATGTAGCTTGGGTCCTATGACAGCTGTCAGTGAAATCCCGCACATGAAGTCTTGAATTTTCTAATAATGAATCTAGTAGCTGTCAATGTCATACTTTATGGGCATACCGAGCTAATTAGTGATGGGCGATGAATCATCGTGATCACATACTATAAACTATCCATATTTTGAATAAAGCTTAATTTAAAACTGAAATTCATATAAGAAAAAAAAATTAGAATTTAATCTTACTGCTTAGGTATTTAAATAACATAATAATATTTATATTTCAATATACTTGATCCTAAATAATATTGAGTAAATAAAATCCTACATTCAATCCATCAACGCCCTGAACCTGTTTTTGGATTTTGTAAGAAGACCCGCCGCGTTTGGCTCTTGGGCCATGATATAGACATAAGATACACGCGCCAACATCTTGTTTGATATGAACTTCCACTGATCCACTCCACTCATTCTCATCAGTACGAGTGCCGACGCCTTGTATGTTACGTATGTTCCGTTCTCATTACCATTAAATACATACATACAATTAAATGAAACCTAATTATATGTAACATGCATCAATAATAGCTGGTAGTATCGATATTTTCATCGAATTTCGGACATCACTATGAACCTCATTTTGACATCTGTCATAGGACCCAAGCTATATTTTACAAAGTATAACAAAATGTTTTGACATACTTTTTTCGCAAGTCCAAAAGACGGAATACACTGAGTTTTAAAATTAGAACCTCTCATCAAATTAACATAACAAGTAGGTACATATTAACGTTATCAAGAACAATAGACGAGTACATCAAATACCCAAAACGCGGAGTGCTGAACGAAAATAAAAAAAAACAACAAAATTTACCTCACAAAAGTCACAGTTGTCCATTTTACGGACCTTGAACTTCAATTATGTGCCACCGTTAAACGTATTGTTTCAACTCATCGGGCGGCGTTCTGACAAACTCACTGTTAGGCCGTATCGTCGACAGAAGAGGTGAGCCGAAGCACTTTAAACAAAATCAGTTCGATTAACCTATGTAAATTAAATATGGCTTGTTTTTCGAAGGAAATGTATTAAGATGATGTGTCAAATTTTAATTGTTGCAGATTTAATTTTAATATTCCGATTTATGGGTAAAAGAACCCGCTGTGTCAAGCGTAAAATTCGTACCCACTCGCCTCCTCCAATTTGTGTGGCGGCGCTGCTTTCGCTGCTACTGAGTCGCGTTTCGGGTGCCAAAGGCTTTACGTTGTGTCAATTTGCTGATGTAAATTCCGCAACCAGAATATAGTAAGATTGGACAGAATTTGGTGAAATTTTAAATTAAGATTACAATAAACGACGTATATTTAGGAGAAGTAAACCACAAGAACTTCTAAACGACTTCGAGAGATGCTTTACACTATGAGAAGTGGATACACTACAAGAGGTAGATACTACACAGCTTGTCGAAGTCATCTGTACTCTTCAAGAAAACAGTAGAAATTGTAATCGTTAACTTTTACTTTCATCGATAAATTATCGCAAACAATACCACAAAAAAACTGTTAATATTTGGCATTTGTTATCGTACACCGAAAAACATGAACACACCTTGACGCATAATCGTACCGTTTATATCAATCAAAGGTCGAACCGTATTTTTTTAACCTGTGGCACGTCAATATGACTTCAGTCCGCTTCTCAATCTCGATAATAACACTTACACAAACAGAAATATTACTAGAAAGTTGATTGATCATCCTTCACAATTGATCATTGACTTGCGTGTTTAGAAAAACTTCTTACATCTCTCATATTATTTAGATTACGGAAGACATAAGGTGAAGTTTGCTGAAAACATAATCCTACTATGATTTATGAGATGACAAGACAAAATATTACGTGAGAGAAAGAGTTACGCCGTATTTACCACGGATTTAGAACACAATATCGTGCTGAAATATGCAAACTTCAGATTTACATGCCAATTCCATTATGTCTATTGGGCAGATTTGGAGGGAACTCTGATTGACAAACTTATAACAAATTTACAGAGAGATTTTTGTTCACTACCTACAGATGACAATGCCATCCCACAGAAACCAATATCAATTCTATATGACCACGCATTTTTCGACGAAATTCAGCATTTTTATATTAATTAAAGACCGGCAAACACTAACTAGTTTACAGTTTGCATAGCTCGCATTCGTTCGCTTTCGTTCTGAAGGTGACTACGTGCATTTACCAAGCCTAAGTGAGTTTTTTTTTTCAAAGCACAAACTAGCTTTTACCGCGTTTTATGCGGTCGTTAAGAGACGTTAGGTACAAATAAGGAATGATGCCTGATCGACAGCGTAATTGCGCGGCGCGTGCCAAGGTAGGAACCGGAACTTATACGTCCACACATACTATTACACTATGCAAAATATTATAATAAAGTGGGAAAACAGGCTGAATTTCTCATCAGTCAACTTACAAGTAAAAGAATAATTGACGAAGTTATAAATGAGTTAGTTAGGTATCTATTCTAGATGTATCACATAAGGTAACCTCACCTGCAAGGACGCACACCTGTTGATTTTGTTGGACTGTGTTCTGACGCAGGTTTTCCTCTCAAGAGGGTTGTCCATCAATAAGCAGGTGTACTATTTGCACATTTAGAATGCATCTCTAGTCCTGAAGGTTACCAACAGCTGTTCCAGTCGGTCAGAAACCAGCTGGATCAACTTTATCTGACAAGTTACATTTGTTTTTTGTTGAACTTCGAGTTCTTTCTAAAGAGGCTTACTAACAGAACGCGACTTTCGCGCGAACACCCAAGGTCGCATCACTTACTCGCGCGATGATCGCGTAGTAAAGAAAGAAAGTCGCGTTCGATTACAATAATGCCTTATATATACTATTAAAATCTCCCTAACACTTCAATCTACCTTTTTTTATTCATACGAGCCTGAGATCTAAAAACTTGCGCATAAACTCATCCCCAACAATACAATAATATGCCAATTGCAGCAGTATTCCCCACTGCTTTCAACACGAGCGGTTATTTAGAACGAATGACGTCACTACTAGCAAAACGTGACGTCACGTTGGAGTATCGATCGACCTTGGCAGTACAAGGACATCGACTCTACGGGACCACCATCTTGGAAAGGTTTATATTATGCACCGTTGTAAGGAGAGTACATCTCATTAATAGAACTGTATTTTAGTCATTGATATTTGAAGGTAGATTTAAAGTTCATGTTTCAAAATGGATACTTGAAGACCATTTGTTCCAAATTCAATCGTCATCTAATCTCTATTTTTCATATGTCAAAAACTGTATTCTAATAAAACAATTTTTGGATCGCCAAGAAAAACAAAAAAAAAACAATTTAAAAAAAAGAATATTGGCTTGAGATCGGGCCTGAATGTTAAACATATTTTTAATTTGAGAATTCGCCCTCGTTTCATTTAAATGTTTATCTTGTTTGACATTTAGGAGATTGAGATTAAATTGATTGATTTTAACAGGAGAATTGACCTTGCAGGACCTGTATTGGATGGATGTGTTAATAACATCTTTAGATATAATAAAGTACAGCAACATGTAGACCCAAATTAAGCATAGGTTTCTAGACAAGCATACAATCACTTTCCCATTGGGGTAAGCAAAGACAACATCTTTTCACTTGCTATGATCCTGGTATAGGTACGCCTTTCTAGAACGCGGTTTCTAGAACACGAATAAACATACTTAAGTACTTATATTTGTTTTAACAATTAATTATATTTGTTTTTAAATAATACCTACATTGCGTAGAAACACTCAGAATACTGCAAATAGACTGAATTAATGCAAACTAATATATGTACTAAATGGCACTCAAACCTGCTATCTCTGACGTAGCAGCAGTAGTAACCTTACGATCGCTAAAGATTAGGTACAAATAGCAAAGAGATCATGAAAATTAAAAAAAAAATCACGAAACTTAGGATTTCTATTTGAAAAATACATTAGAAAATCTAAATCACAGCTTAATCTACACCAGTATTATAAATGCGAAAGTAACTCTTGTCTGTCTATCTGTCTTTCTGTTTTGACTGTCACAATTTTACGCCAAAAAAACTGAACCAATTTTGATGACATTTGGTACATAAGTAGATTAGATCTAAAGAAATAATTTATGTATGCTGTTTGGTCGTAATAACCAACATCCACGCTTAGGCAGCTGCGAGCATAGTCACACACCCGAGAGGGCCTTTGATAGCCCTAGGATAGCCGTGGCATGAAGGATATACCAGAAGCTACCTTACCCTCGGCAACTGATGGTCCGAGACGGCCGTGCGATTTTGGTCGGTTCGAGTTCGACATTAACCTCCCTCGCTGATTTTGATGGGAGGGTGTCTGGGAAATAAAAATTGACACGCAAGCCACAGACAGCATAATATAAGTAAGCAAAGTCAAGCAGCTTTTAATAATAAAGTAATAAAAGCAAGTACGAAAGAGGACTAAAGTACCTGTGGTCCATCGTTTGTGCTTAAACAAAAGCCGCGAACACAAAGAACCCCTCCGGCTCTTAGTATGCCAACTTGCGATTAACGTTTGAGAACTATTTTAAACATCAACGCATGTCAATTTGCAAATTTCAATCAGGCTTATGTAATATTTACTATCAGTTAGTGAATTAAACACGAATTTATTTTATATTTATAACATCACTATCACTACATAGTATAAAATAAAGTCGCGTTCTCTGTCCCTATTTTTCTTGTCCCTTTGTATGCTTAAATCTTCAAAACTATGCAACGGATTTTGATGCGGTTTGTTTTAATAGATAGAATGGTTAAAGAGGAAGGTTTATATGTATATAATATTATGCTACAACAAACAGGTGCGGAGCAGGAATGAAAAATGTTGCAAAAACGGGGTGACGCAGACGAAGTTGCGGCGGGTCAGCTAGTTAAACTATAAAACATTAGGCTTATAAATACTATAAAACTTAATCTTTACTTAATGTATTACATATTTCTAAATAACATTCTAAATACAAATAATGTTTGTATCTTGACTTTTCCAGTTGTTAAATTCGACAATAAAAACGTGTTGTTTGATTTATACTACACCACTACACCACTACACCACAGAACTATTAATAACAGAAAACTGAAGTGAATTGTGTTTTTTGTGACATCAATGACCTACTCACCTTGACTTAACACTACGACTGCAATCGACTGGCATTACAGATATTGTATTGCTAAAAAAATATTGATAAAATTGCCAAGGACTTGCATTACATTTAGTAACATTTGTTTAACAATCTTATATCATACTAAAAATAACTCGTCATCGTTGACCCTAAGTGCAATATTCCGAATAATCTCTGTCACTACCTATTATAAAACAAAGTCGTTTCTCGATGTCTGCCTGTCCTTATGCATGCTTAATCTTTAAAACCACACAACGGATCTTGATGCGGTTTTTTTACAAGGTAGAGTGATTGAGAAGAAGGCTCATATATGTATATAACATCATGCTACGACCAAAATGTGCGGAGTAGCAAAGAAAAATGTTGCAAAAACGGGGTGACGTAGACGAAGTTGCGCGGGTCAGCTAGTAATATAATAAAAATCTTTTCAATGACAAATACAAGAAATCGTACATCTTCTCATAATGGATAGCACTGCTGTGCCTTGGTTCAGGTCACGAAATCGTGCCGCCACGATCGTATTGTGGACACTAACAAACATGAACAGTTTTATTACAATGGGCTATACGTGTACTTTCTACCTATAATTATATTTTTAATAATTGACTGTATGTAATCTTCGGCTAATATTTGTGGTAAAAAAGCAACCAAGTATTAAACAAATCGAACTAAATGAATTTTGAGAATCATTATGAAGATAAAAGCTGATAAATAATGAAATGTATCTGTTGTTTTCATCGCAAATATATTTGAACTACGCCTAATATGATGGTTTAATGCAATAATAATGACCTAAACAAAGCGTTAAGGAATTTACTATAACAATCACTATAGTCATCTAATATAAACAAATAAATAAATTTGCCGTTACTAAAATTATTCTAAAGATGATACTGCAGTCCTCATACCTGGAACAAAAGTAGCCATGATGCTGAGACTAATATCTCTATTCATTCAGAAATTCATTCAGACGTTCTGGCGTAATAAAGTAACAAATGTTCATCAGCCATAACTATAACTATATACGTTTCCTTCGATAAATGCCTTAGTATAATATTTACAAAGTATGAACAATATTTAAATGTCAACACTAAAAGTACTAAAAGTTTATTCAGCATACTGTAATGTCACGTCGTTGGCTTCTTTATTGAACTTTAACACAAAAATCGACGAGTAACTTGAGAACAAATCTACAAAGTTGCAAACACTCGACTATCGTATTTTTAAAGTTACAACACAGTTCTAAATCTATAATTACCTATGGTGTTGGGCTTCTTTTACTAATCTCTTCGCACATAGCCAAGCCAAGCCTTTTTGGATTGGGTGTATCATTTCAAATATCGAACCTCTTTGATGTAACTTTACGGCGGCGGCGGCGGCGCGACGTTCCAATTAGACCTCTTAGTACGTGCTTACGGTGAGATGTTATTTATTCACTGCCTCTAAACCTTATTTCTCGAATAGACTATTCTAGGAAAATAAGCAGGTAGCAAGAATAAAACGTACCGTTTAATGCAAGGCGATAAGGTTTAAAGTCGTTAGTTCACTGCTATTGTCATAGTTTTTATGGGATCAGAAGCCGTTCCAAGGAAGGCACTATGTATAGAAGTCACAAAAAGGATTCTAATATTGATCGGTTTTAATACCGTACCGCAAAAGAAATCGTCATGGTTGCTATAATTTATTGATGATGGGCAATTAATTTTATAAATAGTTTTAATTACAATATCTTAACGAAAGTAGTAAACTTAATACAACAGAAAATTTATGAATAGTGTTTTTATCTTTTTTTGTTTGAAAACATTTTGCCGTCTCTAATATTGATAGCGTAATCTTGTTTTAAGATGCATAAATGTCGATTAACCGTTAGCGATCAAAATACAACTAATAACCGATAACAGGTCAAGACAAGACTGGTTGTAAAAACATAAGCACTTGCAGTTTAAATGTAAATATTTTACATAACTGTATCGACGTTTGTGGAGCAAAATTTAGCTGAAGGCTAAAATAACCACCAGTCAAGTAATATCAATAAGTTGACTAGCAAGCCTAGCTGTTACTAAAAAAAGATTATATAATGTTTAAGTTAAAGGACTTTATTTGTCACACAAATGTTCCAAGAAAACTTTTACGACCTGGCTGGAAATAAAAGTTGATGCGGTTTTTTTTTCTTAAAGTATTTTAACAAAGTCGGTGCCGCCTGTCAAATGACCTGTGCAATAACATGACACTCGGGACACCGATAACCTGCAGGCAAAGAAAAAGACTGCTATTTTAAATTTTACGACTGAGCAGCATGGAGCATGGAGCTGACAAAATGCTAAACTGGTAACATAACAAGTCAGTCAGTCAGTTCTTAATGTTCAAATATCGAATACTATAAGAAGCAACAATTAGTTGCAGCTTTATCACATTCCATCGAGAAGTTTGAGGCCATATCATGATCGTCTGCTTTATACCGATAAATAACTAAAAAAAACTGGTTTTGAGCAGAAAAATGTAGTCCACTGTACAAATACGGACAATAAAATAGAAAACGTAGCATTACAGTTATTCAATCGTAAAATAAATTTTTCAACTATTATAAAAATGTTCCGGTTTATTATTGGTGTCATAAGCGTCATTGAAGGGACTTGTGACATTGTGACCCACTGCACGCATTTAAGGGTTAATTTTTATTGATCGTGTCAAATGTTTGAATAAGTCGGGAAATACCTTATTTAATTAAAAATATGTGTTCAGAAATTTGTACTATTAAAATTATAAACATACCTACATATTTCAAGCTATGCTTACCTTGAGCTTGAATACCGCTGCACACTGTGTAGAATGCCCTAGATAGTTACTAATATTTTTACAATAACACTACATGAAGTAAAACTATCGAAAATCAAAGCCTAATGAAAATTGAACCCAAAACGATCTCGCATCTCGAGTGTCGGTTAATATTTCAGTGTGACTTGATATAAATAGTTGATTCCAGTGAACGCTGGGTGTCGTATATCAATTTCCATGTATCTAGACCACGGGCAGTCGACACCGGCCGCTGACAGCGCTCCTAGGTCTATTTTCCTTGAGAATTACTATTCAGATAGGCTATGTATTGCTGTCCTATTTTCGCAAAATAATATTGACAAGGATGACAGCCTCTCCGGCGCGGCGGTAGTGAACGTGACCGCTACGCAAGAGGCGCAGTTTAGATCCCCGCTCGATGCAAATATAAATGAATATGGTTGCCCAAGATCCAGAGACGGCGTACGTTTTAGTCGGTTCGATTCCGACATAAACTCCCCAACCGGCTCCAGCGGGGAAGATACCCGTGAGGATATCTCGCACGATAAAAAAGTATCAAGGTTAGATATACTATATTCACAAGACAACAGTATTAACGACATCTTCGGTTTCAAACTAAGTAAGATAGCTATTTCTTACATTATTCTTTTTCATCGTCCCAGCGCCAATCCCAGTTGCATCCAACACTTGCACTTTAGAGTACGGCCCGTTCTCCTACTCGTCCTTTACATAATCAGATTGGTTTTCACTTTTACGCTTTTAATTGGGGAGTTTAATGGGATTTTTTTTTAAGGGATTTTATGACATGGTAACTAGGAACTTTATGTCAAGTCTTATTTTATTTTATAACACTTTATTCACTAATCTAGTTGGAATGATTCTTGATGATGGTGATGACGATGACGGATGATAGTTGCGCCAGTAAAGTAGTGGACACTTTACTAGAAGCTTTCCTAAGGGAGATTTGACACCAACACGAAAAATCACAATTCACTACAATATTCCACTTTCGTACACTTGTGCACTTTGTCTAAGTCGTTATGTCTAAAACTCCACCATTTTTACACATAAAAACTCGAATTTACACCAATATTAGATAATGAAACACAGGAGCGTTGTGACACTTTTCGCGTTCCCGCCAAAAACTTAATGGGAATTAAACTCCCCAATTCCGAGCAGTAAGTGTGTGATGAAACCACGTCCGTAAATCAGGTATACCGCCTATACCGGCTTGTAGGTTCTCTTGGGTATGACGCTCCTACAGGGCGCATTCATCTTCACTATTGAACAATATTACAATTAGTATATACGCATGCAATTTGTAGCGGGAACTTAAACTTTAACCAAGGGTTGATTGAATGTTGAACTGGCCGTAACGTGACGCGTTACGTTACGCACTTATGTAGCTCCGTAACGGGGTCATTACTTTTGTCATAATCTCAAAACAAAACTATTTGCCCAGAAATGTTTCGTTCATGTTTATTGTTATAAAACTTCGCGAATCGTACCAATGTTTTTGTGCTAATGAGACGGTTTTTGTATTTTGAGGCACGGAAACGAGGTTAATATTTAAATTATTAAAATTCTAAATATTTTAGGGTGAACTGTTATAATATGAACTGTTTCATGAAACACTTATTGTAATTTAAAAGTCTAATCTTAAAACTCCTGTTATGACATTGCTTATTTATGTTATTACTCATTAAGCACTTTGTCATTATCAGTTTTACTTTCTTCCGTCATAATTAAAATTGACTAATTTGGATCCTATCACAAAAACACCCACACGACCTCTACAACTCCTTTATAGATGATCGAACTTTTGAGGTCGTACAAACATAGCGTTGAAATTGCTTCTCATAGCAAGGTGCAAGGTGTGAGTCTCAGATTCAAAATTCAATAATAATTTATTCTGTATAAACCATTAAACGGCACTAACAAAACGTCAATATCAACAATGTTTTATAAAATAGTACAAATGGAGAGCAAATGGATCACCGGTTCGAAATGCGACCCCGGCCTGAGAAGACTCCGGCAAGAAACTCAGCGGGCTGTTCTTGTTTTTGGTCTATTTACCAACATTTACTTAGTCTAGATACAGAAATTTGCTGGAGTAGCAAGTTGAGTGAACAAACTTGCTTTCAGCGTTACATCGTCCTTCTGGCACTGTCTGCATTGCGTCGTTCATTGTACCTATCCACCCATAATGTATTTTGTGCAGTAGTGGCCTACAAACTCACCTATTGTTTCTCCGATATTGTCCCTACTGAGATCGATTGAGAGCAAGGTGCACTTACTTTATCTAGAAGGAAAAAACACAATGAATGAATAACGCGATTCCCTAGTTTAAACTGCTCATCAACAGTTAATAACAGCAATAACTACGTACGTTACGCGTGATTTTTTGTCGAGATCTATATGAATGACTTCGTATTGTTCTGTCAGCCCGATGTTTCACCACGAGCTCGTGAGAAATGGGTCTCGGTCCCGGAAGTTCTGCCCACCAAAGATGAGATATTTTTTGCGTAGTGTATCAGAGAGATTGCAGATATTGTTGTTCTGTTAGGTTTGTTGAACTGCTGCAATTATTATATGTGCCACTGGTGGAGATTATTCAATACTTGGTTTATAAGCGCTTCAATAGAGTAGGCGAACGGGCACTATGATGTAAATTTCTCGAATGAAGTTGTTATTAGATAAAATTAGTTGTTTTGGTTTTGTTTGTTCTAAGCTGTTTAACGTCAGCAAGTTTGAATAGAATTTACATTAGAGTATAAATACAATTAAAACTCTCATTAAAATTAGGATTGTCTAACGGACTAATGGGCATAATATAAGTAGTTGCATATTCACGCGACAGCCAAGGGGGTCATCTCGAAAGAGATGGCCCCATGTCTGTCGGTATGCAAGGGATATGTTGGCTACTATCTCACCTCCGGCACCTAAAAACCCGTTGCGGTATAGTCGGTTAAAGTCCGACATAACCTCGCCAACCGGCTGCGGCAGGGGGAAGTTTTTTATCGCACGATAAAAAAAACCAAGATTTTAAGTTTACAGTATGACATAACTGATAACTTTAGTAGGTATATGATTTAATATTACCTAATAGCTAAGGTAGTCAGAACTCTCTGATTTTCCTTCACCCCCCCCCCCAATCTTCCTACCTCTCCTCTAGACGGTCGGCAGCACAAGTGTGACGTGTTGTAAACGCCACAGTAACCACTTACAATCAGGTGGGCCATGTACTTGTCTGCCAACTAAATGGTATTTCAGTGTATGGATTGGATACACATACTAAGATACAACATATTTGTTTAGATACATCAATAATACCAATGCAAATGGCTAATAGAATTCCTAATAATATTTCGTTGCTAGTCTATTTGTCCATTTCCGTCGTTTTACCGATTTCATTCACATTTTACTTTGTAAAAAGTTATTGCAGGAAGAATATATGCGAAAATTCCAGAAAATTTTGCAACAAATTCAGCATTCCAAGAGCGGAGCCGCGGACAATAGCTAGTTGAGTAAAAGATAAGGAACACTTCCGATTCATATCCAATGCTACATTTATTTTTTATTATTTCATATGTCGTTTGCATAGCTAATCTTATAAACCGTTTTAAAAAACCGGACAAGTTTCTGTCAAGAACGAGTCTAAAATTGAGTAGTAACCTCTCAGTTCGCGGCTTTTTCTGTAAACAGGGTATTGTCGTGAGCGGAATTTATTTATATTTGCCATCTATGAGATGCGAGATACAGTTATTATGTTGCATTGCTCCCACGCTGTTGTGAGTCGGCGAAACAAAGACACGAGGATTTTATTATCTGCAGGTAGTAGGTGGTAAGTCTAAAGACGGATGTACAGTCAACAAAAGATATACGGTTACACATTTACATACAACGTTGTATGAAGAAGTGGTACCGTATCGCTTTTGTCGACTGTACTTACAATGAGCTTAACCGGACACCTTAAGATCGATAATCATTTGACAGTATAAGTCTGATTTAATCAAACATAGATCACGTTAATAAAATAAACTAGATCGATGTCTTGTTTCTTCATAAGAAAATAAGTAAACTCATGCAAGTAGTAACCTAAACATAATTACATTAATAAGCAGATCTATTATCTACCAGCTTCTAAGGCTAGTGTGACATCACTAAATACAATTTTAGTTTCAAATTGTCCAGGAACTTTTGGACCCCAATGTACACATAAGCACCGTACGACTGGTTGGATCCAAGGCTTGGGATTTAAAGTCCGACATTATTCTGTACCTGAGGATCTCTCAACTACAACTCCGTTCCTAAGGGATTAGTTTATCTTGTTTTTTATGGGAATACTGCCGTTTTACTCCCTAACCACTGTGTAAAATTCTTCCTCGTAAAACTGCAGGGAGAACCCTACGAAGTCCTATAATGTCAATGAAATGATATTGGGACCACCTACTGTAGGTACAATAAAAACAAAACTCAGCAGGTCCCCAAAATCGGTTCATAAACAAAAAAAAACATTCGTAAGAGTTTGGTTAAAGTCGGTTAGAAAAATATAATGCGCATACTTTAAAGTCTACATAAGTCTAGTTCCCACGCCGCACCATTATACTTTGTAAAATATAGCTTGGGTCCTATGACAGCTGTCAGTGAAATCCCGCACATGAAGTCTTGAATTTTCTATTATTGAATGTAGTAGCTTTCAATGTCATACTTTATGGGCATACCGAGCTAATTAGTGATGGGCAATGAATCATCGTGACCACATATCGATATTTTGAATACAGCTTAATTCGAAAATGAAATTAATATAAGAAAAAAATAATTAGAATTTAATCTCATTGCTTAGGTATTTATTTTAATATCATAATAATATTTATATTTCAATATACTTGATCCTAAATAATATTGAGTACCTAAATAAAATCCTACATTCAATCCATCAACGCCCTGAACCTGTTTTTGTAAGAAGACACGCCGCGTTTGGCTCTTGGGCCATGATATAGGCATAAGATACACGCGCCAACATCTTGTTTGATATGAACTTCCACTGATCCACTCCACTCATTCTCTTCAGTACGAGTGCCGACGCCTTGTATTCTACGTATACTCCGTTGTCATTACAATTAAATACATACATACAATTAAATTAAACCTAATTAAATGTAGCACGCATCAATAATAGCTGGTAGTATCGATATTTTCATCGAATTTCGGACATCCCTATGAACCTAATTTTGACATCTGTCATAGGACCCATGCTATATTTTACAAAGTATAATATCGAGACGCCTCCGTTGTTTTGACAGAAAACAGAAGAATCCTAAGTATTTGTTTAAGAATAACCGTGTCTAAATACAATAGAAGTAGGTATTCCATTATATAATTATTTGAATATGTATCGAATCATGAATGTTATAACAAGATTGGATATTATGAAATAACTTACGGTAGCAAATACCTATGACTAAATAGCTCCTAGAATAGGCAGTCTGAGCTAAATTTCCAATAAGGCCCACTGCTGGGTTGGATGCCATAGAACCCGAACTCCGTCTTTCGTATCTAGTTAAAGATTAGTCAAAAACTTATAGAGGACTGTCAAAACACAAGACACAAGGCAGGCTATCTCAAACAAGTTGTCAAATACATGTATTAAACCTTTGTGTAAATGGAGGTTTATGTCGCAAAATAGGTAGATACCTATAATCACAGCCTATAAGTATTATGTCCTGTACTATACGCAGTAAAAAACAAAAGTCAATCTACTAACAACTGATACTGACCTTATCTCGCTTCTAATCGTTAACTTATCTACTCGTAGTTACAAACTTTTAATTTGGTACATAACAGCTATCATAACATTAATTTGTTTACTTTCTACACAGTAGTGCATTTCTGTCAAAATTCTTTACTTATTCTGATTACTGAAATCTGAGAATGAAAAGAGATTTGTAAGGAGAGGGTTTATTATCTCTTAGCTGGACATCTTTTTTCTTGACCAAGGTTATACGCCAGTGTTGCGTCAAGGTTTCTCCATAAACAGACCAGGGGAGGGAGCGCGCTCATGTCTCGCACGCAGTTTTAAAAAAAAGCAGCTCTACTTCACGAATTAGTGGTTCATCACCACCCCGCTTGGCACGCTTTGACGATAAGTTCGTAATATACGTTCAAGCTACATAAATGGCTACCGTACTACATGCAGTCGCTACCGTGCAGTATACGTGGATCGATCGTAATTGCTCGTAACGTAAATAAACTGTACAATATTGTATAGCGAATGGACGAGACAGATCGATGCGGCGACGAGTTGCAGTCCATAAATACAGTTAATAATCTTATCCAACGCCAGACCGATAGTATGCGTGGCAAATTGATAACTATGGGACCCATTTGGGAAAGCCCTACCAAGTGAATCATGGATTACGGTAAATCTATGGGCCATTTGCAGCGTGTCTTTCCAATTGGGACTTGCAGAATTATAAACTATATTCCATGTACTTATAACTATTCAAATTTGCTAACATTAATACAATAGGTATCCGTGTGGTGACGGAGAATAGAATAGAATATAAGTATCACCACCGCATCTCATCCGAAGGATGTCGTAAGAGGCGACTCACGGAGAAACACGAAGATGACATCACTGCGAGAGAAGAAATACTCGAAGTAAAACGATGTACCAACCCGTCTGGTCAGCGTGGATACTGTACGACAAAGACTCCCAACATTGGAAGAGACCTATATCCATCAGTAGATTGCAAACGACTGATTGATGATTGAAGATGATGAATACAATAGGTGTGAAAATAATCAAAAGCTGCAGAGCTGTTCAGTTCTGCTCGTATCACTACATAGTAGATATAAAATAAAGTCGCTTTCCCTGTCCCTATATCCCTAATGTATGCTTAAATCTTTAAAACTACTCAACGGATTTTGATGCGGTTTTCTAATAGATAGAGTGATAGAAGAGGAAGGTTTATATGTATATAACATCATGCTACAACCAACTGGTGCGGAGCAGAAATGTAAAATTATGCTAAAACGGGGTGACGCAGACGAAGTTGCACGGGTCAGCTAGTTATAGATAAAGTTAACTTAAGCAGATGCTTTGTAACCAATCTGGAATAGAAAAATAACGACGCCTAATCGAAATAAGTGGTAAGAGTAAAAAACGGGGCCTTAATTTACTTTGAAGTAATAGCACAGGTAATAGGCCAGGAAACAAAGATGGCCGACACCCCGTGGGAAAATAGATAATAATGACGCGATAACCACGAGTCTAGGGACTATAAATTAGTCACTAGAGAATAATAAACTTAACAACTATAGAGAAACACTTAATTGAATTGGGCGGGAACAACACATATGAAAAAAAAATAGTTCAAATGTGTTGAAAACTGTTGAAAATTGTTATCGATATTGTAAAAAAAGCCAGCTATTTTGAATTTCGAAGTAGGCACGATGACATTGGGGTGTTTTGGTTCCTAACACGAATATTTTTTCTGGTTTCAAACCAGACGTTAATCATTGCTAGTTTATACCTATGGGCGATAATTAATTAGCAAGGCTTCAGACTCGTAATAGTCAATATCCAAAGGTCGTGGCCATTAATCCTATGTATTAAGTAACTAATTCCTCTTCCGTCAGAGGAATAAATTGGAAGATTCCTCTACTGCTAGTATTTACATTTGAAACAATAACTACGAGATTCTTGTTACATTTTAGCATAAAGTTATGCTTAGAGGAATGAAATTTGCGAGGACATAGGTACGTATCTAGGCGTGAGATAGTAAGATGTGAACCGTGAAATGGTTTTTTTATAAACCAAGTCGTAACCAAGTAGATAATTTTGGCAGATATATATATATATATTGTAGTGACAACAATGTTTCTAAACGAAAGCACAGATTAATAAATAGTTACTAAGACTAAAGTCACATGTCATTGACATTTTAAATTCGGTTCCGCGTAATGAACGAGTCTGTGGGTCTATTCACGCTAGTAATATGTCTATGCCTTTTAGTAATAACTACTCACACACTAAAGCATATTTATGTATGTACATAATAATGTTCACATTTATTTATTTACTTTCATGAACACTTAGGAAGGTCGTAAGCATCTACTTACTACTTATAATCTTAATAAGCATGTCATTTATAAATCACAAAACTGCAAACTACTTCGAAATAAATTTACTTCGAAGATAAAGTTACACATACGATTTTATGTTCATTCCCAATCAAATAACTAGGGACACAATTATAACACAACGCAGTCTCTTTGAAAATCAATGCATTCCGTACGTATTTACGCAACGAAGGATAAATTCGACAATATGAACCTTTTTGATAGGAATACGTCTAAACTTTTTCGTAAAAAAGGTGGTGCAAATATAGTTACTACTACCTTAATAAAAAGAGTAGTGTTTTTAGTTTAGTAGTACGTATCATTTGAGCTAATAAGACATCAAAAGTATAAAAATGGGTACGACCAATCAAAGCAATTATTTACTAGTAGGTAATGCACGGTATTATTAACGGTTGTATGTGAGTTTGGCGACATCGGTTCCGCTACTGAAACTATCGCGTCTCACTTCTACTAGTTTTTTCTGTTCTGTGATCGGAATAGACTGAACTGACCTTACAGCGATAACTACATGCATGCATGCTACGAGGTGCCTATTTACGGGTACCGATATCGACCAGATAATCTTTCCGCTTAGAAAAAGTATTCATTATAAGTGTAGGAAAGAAAGTATTTTTTATATTACATTACTTGCAAATATTTAACGCATTATGTGTGGTCTTACATTAATAGATAATCGTTATAATAAATTATGTCATTGATGTTATAAACGTAAATATTGGTGGGAATGTATTTTTTCATACCACTTATGTGGCAGACAAGCACGCGACCCGCTTGATGAAAATGTATCTTTGTTGCTTTTTCACGCAAAAACGACTGAACGAATCTGGGGCTCTAGCCAAAATGCATTCGCTCCGAATCTACATTTGTCATCGCTCTAAAAATGTATGGGAGTGACATTTGTTGTCGAATGTTATGTGATCCGATTCCGACAACAAATGTCACTCCCATACATTTCAGAGCGATGACGAATGTAGTGTATTTTGGCTAGAGCCCCTGAATAAAATTTGCCACAGCGACAGATTATGGGATAAGACATAAGAAAATCTTATTCCGCCGCGGAAACGGGATTAGAATTTCATACGGTTCAATTTCGGTCTAGGGTAATATTCCTATATGTAGGTAAATAAGTTCGATTAAGAAGTTCACATTGATTAACTTTTTAAAGAATTAGTCTAAAATTGAACTTTCAGAATTAGAACAGAGTACATTGAACCCAAAGTAGGTACCAATATATTGATCGCTAAGATACGAACGAATCTGACAAAAAGGTAGTCTGTTAACACCGTTTATGCGAGTAGGCCAATAGCAGTAATATTTATATATTCTTCGCTAAGAACTGTATACCTACTTACTTACAGATATATTACGGCTGCTGAAAGAACTAGTCTAAGACTTTGTGAGCTGTAAGTGCCACAACATAAAGGTAGGACATGACGGTATCGCTCGTCCTAATTGAGCAGTCCGACTGGTAAAGTACCTCCGCCCTACAGAATACCGCGGTTAATAATAACCTTGTGTTGTGTTTCCGGCAGTGAGTAGGGTAGCCAGAGCTCACTGGAGAGGTTTAGTATTGTCAGTGGGAAGACAGAGAAACTCTTATTTGTCTTCTGCCCTGACAGTACAGAGACTCTCTTAACCTTCTACCATCCCCTTCCCCCCCCCCCCTTCTCTATATGGTCGGCAGTAGGAATGTGACGCCCCTGGTGTTGCAAACGTCCATAGGCCACAATAACCACTTTCGATCAGGTGGACCGCGTGCTTGTCAGTCACCTAAGTGGTATAAAAAAATCGAAGCCTTTACCTTGTACCTTGACCTCGGCAGGGTCTCTTAACAAATACACATGTAACCTGCAAAGATAATTTGTTTGGTCGTGCGTATCGGCTATTGTTCATAGTTCACCTCGTCAGTTCACCTGGGTGGACCACGAACATAATTTTTTGTTAGTGGACCAACTAACTTTTTCAAAAAAAAAAATCTCAAATAATATGGTTCGTGGTTCACCTGCGAAAATTCTGGTAATAAATAAATAAATATTTTTCAACATATCACACAGCGCCATCTAGTCTAAATTACAATAGGTCTTTTATTTTTAATTGTAATTGATTAATTTAATAAGGTTGGTCTATCTACGTGTCACTATGGTTACCCATAAAGAGATGTTTTTAAATGCACAATATCTTTATTTTTTTCCAACTTAAAACTTAAACTTCAGTAAATAAAAAAGTAATGTAAAACCGGCTAACTTAATAAACAAGTGCATAGTACCTAAACTTAAAAGTGCACAGTACAATCTGTTGTCAACATTATCTGACCCACCCTAAAAACAAACGAATTTGGACCGTCTTCAACTAATATTAAGGTTTCTTCAACTTATATGAGCTTATCAGACAAATTTTATGCTTGTTTAAGAAATAGAATAATAAACAGGCAAATTTGATCTCTAATACTTTACGATTAGGATGTTATAACTATTTGTGATAATTAGTGTCATTGCTACGTAGTAATACATTATTTCAATAAACTATTTCATGTAGTTCTGGTCTCGTGGCGTATGTATGGGACTGAGACGAAAAAGTAGCCAGATCTAATCCTGCGACAAAGATTTGTTTCGCTTTCAATTAATATTTGTAGCAAATTTTTAACTCAACTTTAATTTTTTACTAGCCAATGGTCCATATTTGTTTCTTTTTAAAGTAGGTCAGATAATATTGACAACAGACTGTACAATCAAATATGTAACTATAGGTCAACGCAATTTTTCTAACGCCAAACCGACGGAAATATCATTAGTAATTAATTGTAGCTGTATATGACGTATATCGTCATCGTTGGCTATGTAAATATTTTGTCTTTTATGACAGAATGTTTTTTTTTCTATATCTTTTAAAGCCATATACATAAGCATAGTATATTAGTATTTTTTTTGTTTACTATTTTCTTTAATTTAGCATGATATGACTCAGCAACATTGTTTGTTCTGTGCCTTTCGCCGAATACGCTTAGCATATTAGGGAAGTTTTTCGTCATCCAATAATTATCAACGTATTTAAAAAAGGCAATAAACTTCTTCTTCTCATTACTTTCATCTTTTATATATTGCAAACCATACTGAATGTATTCTCTGGGTAAAAGTGGAAGCGCTGCTGTCAATCCAACTAATCTCTGTTCTGTTTTGCTTTTAAGACACAACTTTTTGGATTTTGACGTGACAACGTCTTATAAATTGGCTTGCCGGGTGACACTTCAAGAAACTGCGTTACGCTCCGCTCACGTTATGCGCTCACAATGAGAGCGAGTGAGAGGCACGCGTCCCTTCCACTCGGGCATGGTTAGCCCGCCTAAGAGCGAGAGAGACAGACATAAAAAGTGAAAGGCACGCGTCCTTACCACTCAAAGTCGTTGTCACGTAAAACTTTCGCCCGTATACCGACTTTACAGGCAACCAATTTTTTTTCCATAGAGCTCGTTTCCAATGGTAAAAACAGCCACGCAGTTCGGCATCTGGGAATGTTTCTTGTACAGCATTAATTGCCCCTATTTCGAAATCAGAATGAAATTTTACAGGTCTGAATCCTGGCAGTTGACACACGATCAACTGGAAAACGATATGATATGTCTCCTGTCTTTTATCTGGCATTAAAACGTATATTAACGGCGTTGTTTTTGTTGTAGTAGCTGTGCTTTCATCATCGCCATGAATTATATACAACTGATAAAATGGTGGGGGACACGCATCAAATGTTGCATCGGCAAAAAAATCTGTGATCTTATTTTCTTCAATTTTTGTTCGGTTTACATGTGAACAAAAAATAATAATACGTAAACCGTTGTTATAATAATCTGCCAGAACAAAATCTGTATATCTAGTTGGCACACTTACTTCCTCGAAATTTGTATATACCATTTTATGTAGTCCAAAGTGTTGGTTACGTATTTTATACAAGTTCTGTTGTATATTCATTAGTGGTGGTACTTCTGTGATTAAATCTAAGCCCATGTCCTGAAGTTTTGCTTTTGTTTTATTATATAGAGTTGGCACAGGATCATAGCTGTTTTTTACTGTCTCTCTTAACTCCGCTAACTCTTTTGTGACCAAGTTTTTAGCCAAATTCGGAGTGCACAGATGATCTCTACTTTTTATGACACAATTGTCCTGAAGTACAAAAAATTATAAATAAATCGTAGGAAAGAGAGTTAAACTTTTACCAGATGTACGGAAAATTAAGAATTTAAAAGATATTATAATTTGAACTATTATATCACTTTATAAAAATAATTTAAAAAAATATACCTTAATAATCACATTTCCACGGCATTTGAGTTTTTTGTACGCATTACATCGCCATAATAAACTGCCATTCTTGAAATTTTTCACTTTGTAGTATTGATAACTACCGTGTAATAAAACTTTGCCTCTTTTACGAGATATGTAATTTAACTCCTCCATTTTAGTTAAACAACAATTAATATTATACAATTAACAATTTGTATTGTATGTACAACAATTAATATTATTAAGTTTGACATATAATTGACAATATAATAATTTAATCATAAATAAGTACACTACAGAGATCATAATACGTATGCAATTCATTAAGGAAAGAGGTCACATACACAATGAAGTGGACCACGAACACAAAATTGTGTTTGTGGTTCACCCAGGTGGACTAAGGTGATCCACTAACAAAAAATTATGTTCGTGGTCCACCCAGGTGAACGGACGAGGTGTACTATGAACAATAACCCGTGCGTATATACCTAGGCTAGGTATCCACTCTTTCAAGTAGTAATGGGACCTCAATTTTTACGATCATTTCGAAGATAATCATAGTTCATAGTAATAGTAGTATCCCAGTCTATGTCAAATTTGGTGTCTTGCTCATTGCAGAGGCGGAAGGCATAGGAAAGACCTGAAGCGAGACCATACACGAAACTCAAGACCGATAGGGATGGCGACGTACTCTGAACTCCCTCTGCTCCATTGAGGGATCACAGGACCTTTAATCAACTACGTCAAGCCATGATACAACATGTTTGAGTTCCTATTTAGTGTTAGCAAACAAGAATTACCTACTTAAAATTTCGAAACAAAAAATAGATCAGAATCATTAAAAAATTAGGCGCTACTATTTTGATAAATGTTCGCAGTCGCTAACATTAAATTTGTAAAATGTGCACAACTAAAAAATATGGTTACGTAGGTTTAATATTTTATCAGTGAATGTTATGTTAGTGAACTTTTGATAAGTTATAAAATTTTGAATCATAATGAGGATTCAGATTTCGTATCAGCTGTAAATAACTACCTAATCAATTAATATTAACTAGCCGAGAGCCCGTGACTTCGCCCGAATTTATTTCCGGGCATAATTTACCGCGATTGCCTAGTGAGACGAGGTCTCGGGTTCGATCCCAGGTTTTACCATAGCACACACCAATGACTTTTCGATGCTTTCCGAAGTTAGGTGGGTATATATCGCAGGTTTATAAGTGCCCGGTTAATGGCAATAAGCTCGTCACCTAGCCAACTAACCATTGGGACCTAAACATAAACTAGCGAAATGTGGGTGCCTACCCCTTCGGGGATATAGGCGTGAGTGTATGTTATGTTATGTATTAATTTCTTTTTGCACGGAACTACGTACTTTTGGCATAATAAGAATAGTTTAAGCTAAAAATCCGTCTATTACATCAGTTATCTGCCAGTGAATATCTCATCAAAATCTACAAACAGATAAGACGCTGTTTAAAATCATTAACATCTAATCATTACAAACAAACGTATATATTTTATTTATTTGTATAATAAATCAATTTCAGGCACTCATATTCATGATGCAATGCCAAACACTGTTGATAACGCAAGGTCGTTACAAAGTGCAAAACGATTCTAGGATACCTATCTACATAATATTGGTAGAAGATAGTAGATCTCATTGCCGTGACCATCAGATACGCTGATAGCACTACCTGCTCCTGTCGGGGCCATACACCAACCAGCAGTCTATTTTATAACATGCAATAAACACGCCTGAACAATGTTATCGCAGTCTATTTTATTTCAGTGATAAGTTTACATATTCAATGTCTGATAAACATTTTTTTAGTTATGTTCGTGTTGAAGTTCAACGGTAAGACACTTGTTATCAAAGGTACCTACATATTTGTTTTGATAACTTACCTCCTGGATGCAACAGCGTGCTGGGGTGGACGCTACCGTCTTTGTGCAGCAGCACATGGCGCGGCTCGGTCACCAAGTAACAAGGGGAGCCGTCGGTCAAGCATTTTTGATAGCATCGCGCGGCCTGGTAGAAGAGCGCCCACGCGTGCTCTTCGCTGATAGTGGAATTAAACGCTTGCAGAATCTGCTGCAGCGTGATGCATTCGGCGGCGTCCAGAGAGAAGTCCGCGCCGCCGCTACTTACGGTCTCTTTGCGCATCATCGCGCCTATCCCGTGCACCCACCATCTATCCTCAGAGCCAGTTCACAACACTACCACTGCGACACGGATCGATCGCACACAATTCACCAGTTGAATACTCAAATCGGTATATTACACACTGAAATTTTTTCACAAATACGCCATATAAATAATATTTTAACTACATAATAGGAATGCGTGTTATTGTCACTGTATCCCCCCCGAAACGTCACTGTCACTTTTATTGGCAAGTGGGTGGCAGAATTTTTTTCGTAATGTTTTGGTACGATCGCGATCGCGCGTGCGCGCTGTTACTCCGGCGACTGACAACACGTTCGTCGGCGTCGACAGACCGGCGCGAACTGTCGGCGCCGGCCGCCGAGGCTCGCAGGCTCCGCGATAAGATGCTCTGTACCCCGGAACCACTTCCTAGCTCCTGGAGCTTTTATTATGTACTTATCATGTAAGTAGCAAGTAGCCCACTGGGTTTACTCCAAGTTCTTGGCAATTATAAAATTAGCAAGAATCGTTATGCGCAAACTAGATTTCTCTTAGACAGGATAGTAACGGGAGCCACCACTATCTTTAGAAATGAATATCTGTGGATATTGAGCAATAAAAGAACAATATCTCAGTCTAATTTATTTATTTGAGTATGCACAGAATATCAAAATATTCGTTATACGCACATAATTAATAATAACTTACAAAATAAAACACAAACAAGTTGATATATTAACTAATGTATGAACGTTTATTAAATAGCATAATGATGTATACAAACATTTATATTATAGCTGCATTTACCGTTCAAATATTAACATACAAAGTGGGTCAGTTTAACGTGTCTGGTCATTATTCCTAGACTAGCCGAAACCAATACTTTAGATCTATGACCAAACGATACAAAAGAACTCATAAATAATATATGCGTAATATTATTTATTGAATTATCAATTAATATGAAATGATTATGACAAATGCAAATTCTATCTTCTAAAATTTATATTATTATACATAAAGCTATCGAATGTGAGTGGTGAAAGTGGAGCCTATACACCGCTCAAGTACCTACTTAATAAGTAGATGATTAGATGCGCACACGCAGCTTTACAGAAAAATTCAGTAAGTACTTGTGAAAGTGCTGGCATTTTTTTTTTCATTTTCCCTAGATAGTATCTAATATGGCGGTTAGTGTATGCTTTTTATCTATGATTGTGTTGCCTTGTGTTAAGCTTAAATAACCTACCTACTTAAGGCACCAAAAACTATTTTTTAAATGAATTACAGTCTGATATACAATTAAATGTACTATTACATGTTTTAGCATCTCAACGCGGGAGATACGCGGTGGCATTTACGTCCCTTTAGCGTAGGCCGTAGCCTTGAAAAATCCTTTCAGTCCTTTATCGTTTTCGATTGTTATACCCGCTCTACATTGGCAAACAGTAGCGAATGAGTTGGTGAAATCAACCTCGCGACTACCCGGGACACATCAAGATTAGCACAAACCTTAGCTCTACACGTTCGGAGAAAGCAACCACTGTGTTCGCCAACGTGTAGAACGAACGAAAGAAAAAAATTGAGATAACCTCTTATAACGATAACGCTGTCCCTGATAATATGAAGGACGTATCTAACAAAACGGAGAAAAATACCAAATCTTGAACAATAGGAAAACTGTTTTAATTTACTCAGCAAAAAATAAATCCAGATAATTACTTAAAGCTACTCGTAAGTAGAAAAGCAGTTAACGTCATTTTTGGTTGAGGTTTAGTGCAATGAATGACGAGGACGAAGTCCTTAAATACGAATATAAGTGGACGTATTTGCACATACCTACTCAGCAAATGAAATAGAGGAGGTATTGACGTCATAAATACGTTTCATTTTACGATACGATTCATTTTACTTTTATCAAAATGTTTGAAAGGATACACTTAGTTGATGATGAAGATAAGGTTTTCTTCACTGTGCTAAACCCGAAACTTAAATGAGAAAAACATACACTACACTACAACAAAAAAAATTTTTCCTCATTCCTGCAAAACGTATTATTTATAATAATGTTTTAACTATTTCGTTTAGTTAGTTACGTGTTTTTACTCAGGGATAGAACAAGGCAATCCTAATTTTTTTCGTCATAAGAAAATTTGTACCTACGCACCAAGATTTGGTTATAACCTTGCACGATAAATTTAATAAAAGCAGTTATGTAAATCCATTTCAATATCTGTTGTTTATCAATATAATCTAAAGATAGATTCCAGCCACTGATTGATTGATTTGATGTATCATCGATATGTTAAATTAATCTGCAAGGATACAAGATATTCTTCAATTTATTTCGTAGAGTTCTACGGAATATTGTGCGTTACTACGCACTTGGTGAATTTCATTGAAACGTAAGAACCCAATTTTAGTCCGTTTTCCACGATTTACTTAAAGTATTCTTTTTTTTTTAACTTTCCATTTTTGATTTTTTTTTTCAGAATAATATTGAATCCCTCTAGATATAAAGTTGAAATGATAGCTTAGAATAAACATCAAAAGCTAAATAAAATATGAAAAAATAGTCAACGGATAAATGCAGGTATAAAATGCAGGTATATTCTTTCGTTCAAATCTCGCAACCGTTGTTAATTTTTAATATTTTCTGTAAATAATTATTTGATTTGAATGCTTCGCTTCTATAAATTTTAAAAATACTTATCGACTATACTAAAATACTTCGCGGAATGGGTAATATATCAAATTTATTAACATTTCGTTAAAAATAAATTACAGTTAACCTACTTAATACAAAAAACAGCACTTAGTTGATCACTTGTCAATTAGTTATTGAAGCGTGCTTCGGCAACGGGATATCATAGCGTATAAAAATAAAATAAAATGCAATTTATTCTACTCCTGTGTAATTGCGAACTTAATTAAACGATTGCAATATTTAAACATAATACCGAATACGTATCAAATGCGTGAAATCATCTGTAAATACACATTAACATTTGAATGTTTTTTCGACTTTTA
This sequence comes from Pelosia muscerda, assembly GCA_963691645.1. Taxonomy (NCBI): domain Eukaryota; kingdom Metazoa; phylum Arthropoda; class Insecta; order Lepidoptera; family Erebidae; genus Pelosia; species Pelosia muscerda. Next base: position 17,973,176 of record OY829100.1, read on the forward strand.
TAATATTAAGTAACAACACGCGAAGCTAATCACATTTTTTTTAAATATCAATATGAATCAGAAAGGCAATTACATTATAAAATGTTTCGTTGCTTCCACCCCTAATTCATAAACTATCACATAGTTTATTTTATTATAACAAGGCTTGAATAAACAGTGTTAACTTTTTTTATAAGCTATGAAATCTTCGAAAACGTCTACAATTTGAAAATATATTAACACAATTAGGTATACAATAGGAATATTGTTTAGCAAATGTTTAAAGTAAAACAATTTTATGACAATACTTATAACAATTTTGTTCTTCTATGTGTAAAACTAAATTAAAATACACGGGTAGTACTCCTCTTTATATTATAATTAATGGTAGCCACACACGTTACAATATATGTTTGCGCAAATTTAGGCTTGCACATATTTATTGTAACGTGTGTTGGAAAATGCTTGTGCAAATTTCAATAACGTGTATTTACATAAGCCTTGGCTTGCGCAGTTATATTTGAACGTGTATGGCTACCATAACAGACATTATAGATACAGCATAGAGTGGTAGTACTTCTAATACTAATGAAGTTCGATTAACTTTACTTAGATTTGACAACCTCAACTTGTCAACTGCTGGCAGTTGCCGCGTCTTAACAACCAATCAGTAACTGTCAAAAATATCAGCAAGATAGCGGATTCAGTGGGATTCGTGTGATTGGAAATGACGAAACTGCAGTTGTTTCTGGTTGGATAGAGTAAGAACAGCCTTACTCACATCAAAATCATTCAGCGTTAGTACATTTGGTCATCAGTATTCTTCAAAAGCTGTTTGAAAAATATCGGCAACTCATAACAATACATAGTAAATATCCCGATATCTCAAAATTCTTTATTACTTGTAATAGCTGTTTTAAATATCTTATTTATAAGTTATTATTAAATATAGAGATCATAAGGAATGATGAAAAGTAGGTAGTAAGGACTTGAGGAATATTGTCTATAACACCACTCCATGGTTTGCATGCAATTCCTTTAAAAAAAACTACAACAAATACATAAGATAAAAATGTAGCCTTCAAACGAAAGATTTGTCAATCGTGCACGCTCCAATACATATAAAAATGATTTCTGATTTAATTATTTTACGTGCTAATAACATCTCTAGCGAAAACATTACAAAATCTCTAATATGAATAAAATTTTAATACTTTACAATGACGAACACCGTCATTTCTATCCATACAGTGCCCTCTCTGCGACGTTCTTCGTACACGTAATGACGGGTACACACCAAGAGTACTCTTGTGAAAAGACCCTGTCCCTTTAGATGACTACAATCAATGACTTTACCCCCGTCATATTACAATTTACATCTGCAAATACCGAATCAGTTAAGTTAATCCATTTAACTGCCGCAAGTAATGATTGCATTTAAGTCCTTCAGCCTAGTTACGTAAATAAATATAATATTTCATTTCATATAGTTTAATTTTCACAGTTTATTTTAATTTATCTAAAGGTACTCGTAGCAGATTAAATGCGAAAGATGGCTAATAAATAAACGCGTTTAAGGTCCTAACCGAACGACGATGACGTTAGTTTATCGCTACCTCATCGTCGTTACAGTTTGCAGAAATGGTCAACGAATCCCACTTATTTGTTCGTTCACGAACATTCAGTTAGTGTGTACCCGGCACTAAATGTGAATCACACAGGCCTATGTAAACACTAGTTTATTAACATACAATGTTCTTCCATAGGTTTAAAATAGAGACGTCACGAATACGTCATCGAAAACTTTCGCAAGTCTCACTTCTTTTTCAAGCTCCAAAGTGGGTCTAGGAAATTCAAAGGGTCTTTCATATCCCCGCTCTTCAACCCCGGGGATTGTTTCATTTCTTCGAAGGATTCTCTGGAGAACTTGTTGAGTTTTTGCTGTGTATTAGTGGGGGTAGGTGTGGGTGTCACTGGGGGTAACACCGCCGCACCGGATGGTACTGATACTGCTTCACCGTTGAACTTTGTTGTCCCTATAGGAATATTACATGTTATTTAAGAGGCAGTGGTAGAGGGGTTATGGGTTTAGTCCCTAAATACCACGAGGCAATTTGCTCGAACACTATGCTATTTCGAAATCACCAGTGTTTGATACTAAAGTCGAAATATGTTGTGTAAACATATTAATTATGAAGAAATGATGACTAAAGATTTAAAATTTCTAATTTCTAGTGCAGTAATAAATATCATCTTTAAATTTCTTTAATATTTAACTATAATTATTCATATATTTATTATCCTAGCAACACGTGGTATATTAATTCATCATATTCTCTGAGGCTATTCTCAACTCAGTTGGGGTCGGCTTTCTAGATGCGGCTACGATATTTTCCGTGAAGCGACAGCCATCGGACCTCGACATCGAATTATAGACAAATTGGCGATATCGAAGTTCTGTAGTTAGGCAAGTCGGACTTTTGAGGGCTCCTACTACCCGTGAGTGCCATAGATGTTCGCATGGCAACAGGGACCGACGGCTTAACGTGATCTCCGAGGCACGACCCGCACGCAAGATCAGTGCAAATAGCCATATTCATGCGTACAAGTGTTTGCACTGAGCGGGGATCGAACCCGCGCCTCCTCCATAGTGTGTTAATAATGGATACAATTATTATATATGTAAATTTTGCAGGTAATAAAAGTGGGATTTTTATGCTGACTATTTTCTGAATATATTTTTGCGCAAAATTGGAAAAAGAAACAAAAAACTGAACAGTAAAACTCAAACATTTCTTTACTATAGCGAATTCAATTTCAGCTAGTTCAAGACAGATTTATGGTATTTGATGCGATGGTGATAATGTGTGTACATTTTATTGCAGGCTTTTACACTTACCAGAACAAAGTACTCCTTGTACATAAAACAGTGTAGTTCTGTAGGAATCCGCTAAATATTTTGTATCTTCTAGCACGTTGGTTCTGTGCTTATACAGATTGATGCAGCCAGTGTCTAACATACCTGTGAATTAAAATAACACCTTAGACTAGGAATCCGCCAGGACTTCAGACAACCACAAAACTAGAAGTGTCACAAAGCACATCACTTGCTCTTATTGTTCTAGATAACTATAAAAGTGAGCGAAATAGATTATAAAAACAACTCGACTTAGTTGATAACAGCAGTACTAAAGGTAATTCTGAACTCATCTATGAGTATAAAAAAACGTAGTCTTTATGCTTTTTTATGCTTATGTCATCAAATTGACTGCACCACGCTTGATGGTAAACAGAGGCGCAGTACAAAACATGGTGGCCGCCGTTACAGGTGCCGTCCCTGCAACAGCGTCGTTCCCCACCTCACCCGGCCTCGACAGTTGTTTTTTCTCAAATTATTCTCATATTCCTCAATTCCCTTAATACGAGCTTTCATTGTATGGTTGTTTTTATTTTTTTTATTTTATTTATTTTTTACACACATAACAGATTACAACTATTACATGAACTAGGTATGTATGAAAATAAAAAGTATGAGCTAGGTTGCAATCCACAAAAATGCGTTTGCATGGAAATTAAACGAGTTTAATATATCAATGAACTAAAATGATTAATTATTATACATTAATTTAGGTACTTATATATAGCTGCTTATGTATACAATATGGCAAGAAACTATGAAAATGACAGATACTCTAAGTGGAATGACGTCATAGTTATCCCAAATGACCTTGCAGATGAATCGCTTGCCCCAATGAGCTGAGCCTCTGATGACCTTTCTTACCAGCTAGAACAAGACTATGCATTTAATATTGACCTCCAGATTTCAGGTCAGGGGATTAAAACCTATAGTTTGATCACAATCGCCGTAACCCTTCATGGTACACGCGGTGTAGCGGGGGAAGTATCGACCATTCTCGCTCGATCTCAACTCAAGACTTTCTTTCTTTCTTTGCCACATTTCTGGCCACGTCGCGGCACAGCACTCGTGGTAAAATTCCTAGTAAGTACTTACCGAGATTTGGCGGGAACGCGAAAAGTGTCATAACGCTCCTGTGTTGCATTTTCTATATTAAGTGTAAATTCGAGTTTTTATGTGTAAAAATGGTGGAGTTTTAGACATAACAGCTTAGACAAACCGCACAAGTGTAGGAAAGTGGAATATTGTAGTGAATTGTGATTTTTCGTGTTGGTGTCAAAATATCCCTTAGAAAAGTCTCCACCGCTATACTGGGGCTACTATCATCCGTCATCGTCATCCCTCATCATCAACAATCATTCCAACTAGATAAGTGAATAAAGCGTTATAAAATAAAATAAGACTTGACATAAAGGTCCTAGTTACCATGTCATAAAATCCCTTTAAAAAAAATTACTTACCACACAGGTCCAACTGTCCAGCTCGCACCTGACACATGAGCATGGTAAGCAGCGCCAGTACTGTACTGCGGCCGCCACCAACACTACAATGAATCCACGCGCCGCTTAGCTGGTTACTTAGTTTATTCTCATACGTCTGGCTCAGGATCTTGTCGGCTAGCAGGACTAGAGGTGAGCAGACAATTCTGTTGGGATAAGATTATAGAAGCTTGTGATATCCTCTGGTCATGAGAATATAGCAACTGGAGAGATAAGTACCGATTAGTAGACAATTTTTATTAATAGTTTATGCATATCGACGAATAATAGAACTGGTTTGTACGGTAAATCTATATTGGAGCTACGCTGTTAATCGTTGCATAACGAAACCACTGGTAATAATTCACCATATTTCGAAAGGCAGTCGAATATTTCAGAATGTAGTCGAATATTGCAGAATGTAATCGAATATTTTAGAATGTAGTCGAATATTGCAAAATTTAGTCGAATATTGCAGAATGCAATCGAATATTTCAGAATGTAGTCGAATATTGCAGAATGTAATCGAATATTTTAGAATGTAGTATGTTTTATAGAGCAGCAGAAACGGGATCAGAAGTCAACACGAGCGCAACATCTAGTAATATATAATTATGAGTACCTATATATTTATATAATTATGACGATATAAGAATATATAATTATGAAGATGTATTATAGTTTGAATATGAACATCGAGAAAACGACTCTAACAATGTAATACCTATACAACTTTACACATAAAAATAAACAATAAAAGAAAATTACTGCTTCACAGCAGAGGTTACAGATTTTATTGGTCATAGAACTATCAAAAAGTAATGGTTGAATAATTACAGTAGCTGTTAAAGAGTACTATTATTTATTTATCGCGAGTTTGTGGCGGCCATTGAGCACGCAATGGTTTTGAAGTCGATTATATTAAAAGTGTATAAGTTTGAACTAGATTTAAGCATACAAAGGGACATAAGAACATTGGGATATACCTACGGACAGAGAACGCGACTTTGTTTTATACTATGTAGTGATTTGCAAATCACAAATCATCTCACCCTAAATAAAATAAATTACTGTCTAGTTCTTTTCTGCTTAAACATATTTTTACTATTGCTATAGAAAGTTTGTAATAGTATTTCGCTTCCTGAAGGACACCAATTTTACTAACAATTGTTAACTACGAGTATTACTGTCAAACCACTGAGATTACAAAAATTGTCGTTGAAATTTTGGCTTTATCTACATAGACTTAAAGTTTAAAATTAAATGAAGAGTTTCATCGTTTTATTTACTCTACAAGATGCCATTGAATTTTAGACGTTGAAAACATAACAGTACCTAAAGTCTAAAATTCTATAGCATATTTTGTTATCATAATATTAGTAGCTTCGGGGTCGTCATCGCTCCCGATCGCGGTATACTGTATACGTATCATATTTACTGTATACGTATCATATATACGTTTCATATTTGGTCTACGCAAATATGATCATGTTTCTGAATTTCGACAAAAGCTCAAGTGGTTACCTATACGCTTTCGCCGGAATGCTCATATTCTTTCTCTTTTATACAATATTTTATTTAATCCCTTAACTCCTTCCTATCTCAAACGACGATTTGAATTCTTGCATAACACGCACTCTAGGGTTTTGAGATCATCGGAGAATCTGAGGTTGAAAATACCAAGTCATTGCACCACCTTTGCCGACAAGTCTTTTTCGGTCCAAGCAGCTCGGCTGTGGAATGCATTGCCAGTGACTATCAGGAGTGCTCAGTCTCTGCCTGTATTCAAGAGACTGGTAAAGGAGTACTACTTATTCCTCTGACAGCAATGGAGAACTATAATTATTATTATGTATGTAGTTATGTAGTATTATTATTTTTCTTTTCTTTCTTTCTTCTTTATTGTTGGGATGGGTACTCGCTGAAAACAATAGCGGGTACCTATGTCTATATGTATGCTATTTGTGTATAAGTACCTAATTATGTGTGTATGGATGTATGTGTGTATGGTGATAGGTGTGTGTATGTATGTGTATATGTACATGTTGCATATTAGGTAGCTTATTGTGTCGTGTTTGACTAGATATTATTATTTTCTCCATATAATATTTTTGCGCACCAAACTGCCCAGAAACACTTTTCTCCTGCTTTTCTGTCCATCCTATGGTTGCCTGTAAGAGATTGCCGCAGAGCGATAAGGCCGCCAATTGTATTTACCATGGTTACTTTGTACTTGTTCTGTATTTTTTTCATATTGGTGTACAATAAAGACATTTATTATTATTATGGTTTAGTCTAGGAATGACTGATTCGCGAAATGACCACATGGTCTATAATTGACCAATTCTTGAAATGTACAATTCTTTAAATGACTGATTCTACAAATGACTGTTTCTATAAAAGACCGATTCTATAAATGACGGATTCTATAAATGACCGATTCTACAAATGACTGATTTTTCAATTCTATGAACAGTAAGTAGGTTGAACAGGAATATCGTAAATAATCAACAATTATCAAAAAGTCATCGAAACGTCTGGAAAATCAAGGTAATTTTTATCTAAGTTATTTTACACGATTAAGACCCGTTGTAATTATAGTTTAATATAAATGTACAAATCGTGAGTTTAAAATCAATTATCAGAAAATCAACCGTTATCAAAAATATGAAAAAATTACTTAGGAATATGTAGTTGAATATAAATCATTTTCTTAAAAAAGACTCGACTGATATTTTCTTATTTTTAATTTTTTTAATACTTTTTATCAAATAAAACATAACGGTTTCGGCGATCTTGGATGTTACAAAAACAAGTGAAGAAAGGCAAATAGTACGTATGGCCAACCTTTTACCTTTGTTACCAGCTGCTAATATTCCAGAGGGTGGCCAAATAATTTTGACAAAAATAGAAGCGGTCCCTTCAATGCATCAGTTTGGAAATTATTTCGAGAAGCAATGGCACAGAATAAGTCCGTCCATCTTGAGTTGAGCAGACCAGCGTCATCGCACCACTAACACATTGGAAGGCTATCATCACAGATTAAATGTATTGATACCGAAAAAACCAAGTCTCTTCTACTTTATACAAAGGTTGAGGCAAGAAGCCAAACACTGTGATATAAGGGATTCTCTTTTCCGGGTTTCACGAAAAAATCGCCGAATCCGTATATTTTATTTGATAAAAAGTACAAAAAAGTATTAGAAAAAAAATAAGAAAATATCAGTACAGTCTTTTTTTAAGAAAATGATTTATATTCCACTACATATTCCTAAGTAATTTTTTATATTTTTTGATAACGCTTGATTTTCTGATAATTGATTTTAAACTCACGATTTGTACATATATTAAACTAACAACGGGTCTTAATCGTGTAAAATAACTTAGATAAAAATTACCTTGATTTTCCAGAAGTTTTGATGACTTTTTGATAATTGTTGATTCTTTGAAAAGAAAACGAATTAATGTTTACTTTTGTGCTAAAAAATGTAGTATGTGACATTATAATATTAGGACATAATATAGTTATTTTTTTAAATATACATTACATGTTTTCATCATTTTTCAATTGAAACAAAACTAGTTGAAATATAATAATATGATTTGCCAACCCTTACATAACATTTTATTTACGATATTCCTGTTCAACCTACTTACTGTTCATAGAATTGAATAATCAGTCATTTGTAGAATCGGTCATTTATAGAATCCGTCATTTATAGAATCGGTCTTTTATAGAATCAGTCATTTGTAGAATCAGTCATTTAAAGAATTGTACATTTCAAGAATTGGTCAATTATAGACCATGTGGTCATTTCGCGAATCAGTCATTCCTAGACTAAACCATTATTATTATATTATTATAATTCCTTAGAAAAAAAACAAACTCACGCCTTTATCCCCGAAGGGGTAGGCAGAGGTGCTAGCACCCACATTAATTACTAATTAATTATTAATTCCTTAGAGTAGTAAAAAATTTAACTAAATTGTAAACGATAATGTTATCCAACTACTAACTGCGATTATCTATTAGAGTTTACAATATCTAATTAAAAATGTTATTTAAAGAAAAAAAGGATTTTACGCAAAAAGCAAGACCTCTCGCGCTAACCGTATGAAAAGCTTCTCCTAATTTCATTTCAACACTACACCTTCAAGCTGGCCTGTAGGTGTAGTAGAAATGGCACAAATTACGACCTCCTCAATCGATACTTTAGTGCTGTGTGAATAACAGTGTTCTCGAAGGTCATTGATGCCAAATTACGTTTAAAGTGGCACTCCCTAACAACGTGGACACGCAATTCTTTTATCTGTATTTAATCAATTAGCTAATTGAGTCCAATTGTTTAATACTTTGGTCATTATTTCGGGTCTGGATATACTTACTACGCTTAGCTATTTGTTAAGTACAAGAGGAAAGGTACGGTAAGGGGGAAACTCCATGTCCGTGTCATGGCAGACAAAATGCCAGAGAGTCGCCTTCGCTGGTGCGGACATGTTCAGCGGCGACCACCTGGCTACGTGGGTAACAAATGTCTGGTCATGCCGCCTCCACCGGGCCTCGGTAGGAGGTTTAGACCCAAGAAATGCTGGCTTGGCGTAGTGAAAGATGACATGCGTACCAATGGGCTTACCATCATGGATGAGTAAGACCAGTGTGGCAGAGAAAAAGACGGAAAGTGGACCAAGACTCCAAGGTCAAAGCTTCAGATGCTACTGAGACTAACGCAACGATGATGATGATGAGGCAAGGTAGAGTAAGGCAGGGAAAGAGGGCAAAGGGAAAGAATGCACATAAATGTAAAACTCTGGAACTATAGCACAATGATTTTAGCTTTAACAATTTTTATGTTAATATCGGTTTTTATATCAGGAAGGAGGATCATTATTACAAACACGTACAGTGTTACAATGGTGGCGCTCAGCTGGACGGTGTCATCAGGTGGCTTTTGCACGCCCTGCCTAAGGACCCGGGACTGTTACGCTATGTTACAAGCTAGTTACGCTACGCTTACCACGGGTCTAGGTGATGTTGTGTAGATTGTCCTACAATAATTATTTATTTACTGTAGGTAGAAGGAAACATGTGAACTAATAAGGAATTTCGAGAACTGACAACCTGAATAGACTGGCTAAGATATACTGAATCCATTAAGCAGAGGATCAGGCGCGCATTGGAGATGCCATTTCCAATAGTGGACGAAGGTCAAATTTAATGAATTGATTAAATAATTTATACATTCTAATGAATGTTTAAGGTACTACTATGCTAACTTTTTTAAATATTTAAAAATTATTAAAAGTTCTTCCTAGTTTTGTCAGTAGATGGCCCTTACGTCGCCCCCTAAGACATAAAGTAGAATTTCGAACACTGTAGACATAGTCTAGTAGCTCAAATGGCGAGAGTATTCTCCCTCTAAGAACCAGGTTCCAATCCCTTCTATCCATTTACTTTTCCCAATCTTACAATAATAAAAAAATAAGATTGCTCTCTTTAATGATGTAGGTACTCACTTGGCTGGAAACACGTTAATCTGGTAATGCACAACGTTGTGTACAACTTTTCCTTGAGCCACGGTGAGCTGTCTCTCCGTCCAGTGAACAGTGCACGTCACCTCGTCCAAGAACACTTTAAGACCGTCAGCAAACTCCAACGATGTGCCTTTGGCTGTAGGCCAGTACGTTTTACCTTGCATCTGTTTATAAACAAAACGTTTTTTTTTAACATACGGTAAAACGGGGTGGTTTTTTTTTATACTACGTAGGTGGCAGACAAGCACACGGCCCACCTGATGGAAAGCGGCCACCGTGGCCTATGAACGTGTGCAACACTAAGGGTGTCACACACGCGCTGCCCACCCTGAAGGGAAAGGGGGAGAGCTGGGAAGAGGTGGGGAGGCTAGGAAGGGGAGGGGAAGGAGGGGTATAGTGAGCCCTGGCTACCCTACTTACCGGCGGGAACACAACACGATGGTTATTATGACCGCGGTCTTCTGTAGGGCGGAGGTACTTCCCCAGTTGGACAGCTCATTTCGGTCATACAGCTCATACAGATTGAAGGGTGAATAGAAATGAAATCGTCAGCTAAATCCTGTAGTTATTTTCTTTCAAGCGAAAATTTGGATTAGATCATTGTAATAACAGGGTCACGAAATATCTGTTATTGGACTTAGTTAAAATTTTGTAAAAGAATTTATTTAAAATATTCTAATGACCACTTTTATTTCTATCCACCCCTGGATTCCTATTTACCCCGTTTTACGGTAAGTAATTAGGAAACTATGGAGCTAGAAATGCACAGTCAAAATTCGGATTTTTTTTTAATATCCTATTTCAAACTCTACTATCCAAGACGTTAATTGGTAGTGCTAGTGCGGCTAAGCACGTAATTAATATACTTGCGATTTACACCGCATAGCAAGGAATCGGGTCAAAATGTTTTTCTAAATTAATTTAGCTGCAACATTTTCGGATAGGAATTTATTTTTGGCATACCCAAGAAAGTGCCCAATTGAGGGCAATAGGCTTGCACCCTATTATGTGGGACCCAAAATCATAGTTGGCGAAATGTGGGTTTAAATACACCTCTGCCTACCCCTTCAGGGATTACGGGCGTGAGCATATGTATGCATGTACGTACACTCACCTCAATTTCACTTAAAAGACAAGCGACACAACTAATTTTATTTTCTAATACCGCTTTCCAAAATATACCATATTCATCTTCGCTAGGGTTCTTAGATATCACAAGTGGAATGCACCACGGCGCTAATTGCTGAAACAAATTTTCAATTATATTATTCTCAAGTATATATTAGACTTCAAGAGTAATTATATTTCTTTTTCTGCTTTTATCTATCTCACATCTCTCTCTATCGCACATCTCTCTCTATCGCACATCTCTCTCTATCGCACATCTCTCTATCGCACATCTCTCTCTATCGCACATCTCTCTCTCTCTCTCTCACTCTTCTTCTTCTCTCTTTCTCTGTTTACCTTCTGATCTCTCTCTCTCCCTTTATATCCCTATTTCTCTTTCTCTCATTTCAGTTACATCTCTCTTATTAATTTCTCTCTCATCGCTCTCTCTCACACACGCACACCTCTCTCTATCAATCTATCACACGACACGACGATTGCTTATTAAATCTAGTGATACAAATACCATTAGGTTATCGAAGTAAGAAGTAAGTATATATATCAAATATAGTACCTTATAAAAAGATGCATTAATATACGCGTCCGGGTTGGACTTAAGCCTCAGTCTTGAGTCATCGAAAGGCACTATTTGACTCACTATATTGCCGCTGGTGTGCTCCATCGCAATCCTTTTCGACCGTGTCATATTCTCCTTGGTCTACGAGAGTACATGCAATTAAAAACTTTGATACAGGCATCAAATATAAAAAAAGGTTTCAATACATTTGCTGGTATTTTAGGCATTTCATTTTAAAGATAAAAAAGGCTTTAGCCTTTCACAAATCAATTCAGTAATTCAACTTCATAATCATTAAGATCATGGAGTTAAATTGATTAATCTCGTCTTTTGCAATTATACTATACTAAAGTACACGTGCTATGTGCTTTAATAAATTAAAATACACCATGATATGTGCTTTAATAAATTGAAGTGCACGTGATATGTGCTTAATTAAATTATAGTACACGTGATATGTGCTTCAATAAATTAAAATACACGTGATATGTGCGTTAATAAATTAAAGTGCACGTGATATGTGCTTTAATAAATTAAAGTGCACGTGATATGTGCTGTAATAAATTAAAGTACACGTGATATGTAATTTAATAAATTAAATAACACGTGACATATGCTTCAATAAATTAAAGTACACGTGATATGTGCTGTAATAAATTAAAGTACACGTGATATATGCTTTAATAAATTTAAGTGCACGCGTTATGTACTTTAATAATTATAGTACACGTGTTATGTACTTTAATAATTATACTATACGTGATATGTGCTTAAATAAATTAAAGTACACGTCATATGTAATTTAAGTACACGTGTTATGTAATTTAATAATTATAGTACACGTGTTATGTACTTTAATAATTATACTACACGTGATATATGCCTCAATAAATTAAAGTACACGTCATATGTGTTTAATTGTATTAAAGTACACGTGATATGTGCTTTAATAAATTAAAGTACACGTCATAATGTACTTTAATAAATCAAAATGCATAAATATATATCTGATTTAGATACAGTATTCAGTGTGTTCACGCGCCTGATCTACGTCTTGGCTATTATGTACATTTTGAATATAATAGCTTAGAATCTATAAGAAGACCTATCTACACATCGATCATTATCTAGATAGTATTAGATATTTTCCTGAATACTTACTTGCACATCTTGTAACGTTTTCCATTTAATATCTAAAACAGGCAAACCACTCGGAGTTTTATTAGTCAAAGAATCAGTTAATTTCTGCAGATTCTTCACTTCCTGCGTAAACTTATTCAATAAAATCGGATCTGAAAACAAATCGTTCTTCGCCGGTCTTTCAATAACTTCCTCCTTGGGAGGTGGCTTCGTCACAGGGTTGACTTTTGGCGGAACAACTACTTTCTTGATGACACTTTCTGATGCCTGGGGCACTTTAATTTGCGGCATTAAAGGAGTTTGTTCTACAGAGAAGTCTATATCGGACAGTAAGTCGAAAGCACTAACTTCCGTTTTAACCTCCGTAGTTACCTCTACAGGTGCGATGTCAGGTTTATTCTGTTCAACGACGGGTGCCATTGTAACAGTCTGAGGCGTTACACTAGGTTCGTGTATTGGTTCCTCGAATTTTGGTTCTTTTACGTTCTCTGTCGGTGAAGACACTGAAATAAAATTCCATTTTACTTTCAATTCCTTTATTATATAATATTGTACAATATATTTTTGGCAATTATTCATGATTTCTTACCTTGGCTGCTAGCGTATGTCACGTTGGTGTCGTGGCCCTGAACTGAGTGCATATAAGTTGATTGATTCATGTCAGTGGCGAGATTAGTTGAAACAGGCTGAGAGTTTGGGTCTAACTCCTCGGGCTTCGTGGTCTGATATACATAAGGTACATTATAATACGTTTGATTAGCATTTGTGTTCCCAGGGGGCATCTGCCCCATTATTTGCGGGTTATTTGTAGGCGACTGAACGGTTTCGCAAGTCCCCTGATTTCCTGCACGCGTGTAAATTCCTTGCGCTGGCCAATTTGGATCTTTACTCTCCTCTTGAGCGTTCAAATTTCCTTGAGCTACATTTTCATATCCAGAATAGGCATTCTGAGAGCCGAAGTTGTATTCATAGTTGCCAGTAGCCGCGTTGAAGTTATAACCCGGGTGATTTTGATATGTCTGTCCATAGTTAGTATTTGTTTGGTCGGTGTAACCGTAAGCGCTGGTGGGATTATAGGTTTCAGGCTGGGCAGAATAATCCGAAGCCTCAGGAATGCTGTAATTCTGATAGGTTGGTTGAAAGTTCAACGCTTCACCAGTTACGTGCGACTTAATTGGTTTATCAATGGCGTCTAGTTGAGATAAACCTGGGTTGTAATGAGAATCTATTTCAGTAGGATATGAATATGGCGTCGTGCTTGTATTGCCTGCATTTGAGACTGAAGTACCAGCATTCGCGTACGTATGTCCTTGCGAAGTGGATGCGAATGTTGTATCGTAACTGTAAGGTTGTTCAACAGGGTTATAAGGCGTGTTAGGAGGCACCACTTGGTATTGATTCATATCAGAATATGGGTAGTTTAAAGAGCTGTAGTCCGAAGGAATTTGCGAAGGCGCCATATTCGTATTTGAGTTCTGCGCTGCACTGGTGTACGTATTAGGGTTAGGCGTCGATACGTGTGGGTATTGTGGATTATAGTACGTTTGAGAATAGTCGGGCGGATAATTAGGATCAACTTTAGGCTCCGACACGTGCATATGAGCGAAATTTGAACTTAAATCTGGTGTATGGGCAGTATTATAGGCGTTCATAGGTGCTATAGAGGTCTCAGGTATTGTGCCCATTTGATTCGCATATGCGTCATAGTATTGATTTTGAGGAGTCATCGTAACCGGGTTAGCACCAATATTGGGCTGCTGTGAGTCAGTCACAGCAGTATTGGCATTATTTAGCGTTGCAGAATAATATGGATTAGAATATATCTGATGGTCGGCTGTGTTTGAAGTAAATTGGGCTGGAGTATAAGTCGAATATCCGTAGTTAGGGTCTTCCTGGCCTGGTTTCTCGTACGGTTTACTGGTCACAGGGGAAGCGTAGTTAGAATGCATGGATGGGATGCCGTATGTGTCCTCATTTGTGTAAGGGTAGCGCTGGTATGGATTGGGTACTCCTTGCATAGATGGTACTACTCCATCTGGTAGCTGCATTTGGGTAACGTCTGTTGCTGAAACAATTCAGGTATTGATTTGCTGCACAATATTTAGTGTTACACAATATTAAGTGTACAGTTTAGAATATTTGTTCAACCTAGTTCTATGAAAATTATTTAATTATGCGTATCCAATAAGAATTAATAACAGTAAGAGAAATATATCTACAAATAATATTATTCTTAGCTTCTGCATCATTCCTACTTCATAAATAGGTTATAATATAAACCTATGTGGTTTACTTATTTCTTATAGAATCACATACCTTCAGATCCGACGGGAGCTGGTCTGATAGATGTGGGGTACACAGGGTCTGGATAGTAAGAATCATGGGGTAAGACATCCACTGGACCTGCAAACCGAATAAATATAATTAAAATCGATGATAAAACAGTGGTCAAATGCATAAAACTAAATATTATAATATTTTCGAGATACATAAAGTTCGCCAAATACACTTTAATGAATTACTTGTATTTATCATTTTAGAACCCATAACACAAGCTAGTTAAGCTATGCTTATCACGGGTCTAGGTGGCGTTGTGTAGATTGTCCTAGAATATTTATTCATTTTATTTATTATTTATTTACCATCTTAATTGTAATTTAACAGATGGTCTACAGTTCGCACTATGAAGCCCGAGGATCCCAAGTTTATTGTTTTATTGGTATGCAGCAGATGGCAGGCTTACTCCAAACTGAGAAAGGCGTGAAACGGCAAAGAATTATACTTTCGCGATTGAGAGGGCATTTCATACAAGATGTGTTAGAAAGAGCGATATTCGTGAGCTGGCTATGTACAGACCTATACATATATACATGTAGTCTATGAATAATGGCGGCATCTTTTGGATATATATAGTTTGTGCTCAATAATAATTTATACTTCATTATACTGTGATTACCTAAACCCGTATATTTATTGATATTCCAACAAGATGAAGGGTGGGGGCACCTACAGCTGCAAAGCAATCATAAGAAACGAACCACTCAAAGGTGTCAAGGTATAGGTTAGTTCGTACCTTGCGGCGTGCTGGCACGCGAGTTCCTTGTTTTCATGTAAGGCAAGTAGTCCTTGAGCTTCCTCGAGCCGCCCACCGCAGCCAAAGCCGCGCCCGCCGCGCCCGCCGGGAGGTCGGCGGTCTTGGCGGGCGGGGGGGTCGCCGCAGTACGCGTCGGGGTCGGCGCTGGAAGGAACATGAGCTGGGTATTATTTTAAACTAAAATAAACACCCATATAGTAGAAGATCCGGTATATTATATCCTCGTATAAATTCCCGTACACAGGGTTGGTAAATCCCCGTACAGCACTGCTGGTAAATCCCTATACATTCATATTGGTAGTACCCCGCGCATCTCTGTTGGTAATGGCCTATAATCGGGGATGTCCCGGATGATGGAGTTCCATACACACCGACGCCAGAGCACCGTACATCTCGACGATGGAACCCCGCACATCCCTATTGATAGAGGTCCAAACACCTAGTGAACCCTTTTACATAGTTAATAAAGCTCCGTACAGCCCCGTTGATAGGCCCCGTACAGCAGCCTCGTACAGCAGCCCTGTTAATAGGCCCTGTACAGCAGCCCTGTTGTTAGGCCCCGTACAGCAGCCCCGTTAATAGGCCCCGTACAGCAGCCCTGTTGCTAGGCCCCGTACACTACAAACTGCTATAAGTACGTACTAGAGGCGGCGCGGTTGTTGGCGAGCAGCTGCGCGCGCTCCTCGGCCTGCACCTGGCACGTGGAGCGCAGGCGCGCCAGCAGCGCCGACACGTTGTGCGCCAGCTTCTTGTAGAACTCCTGCCCCTTCTGCGACTTGCCGAGCAGCTCGCCGTGCGTGTCGTACGACGTGATCAGCGCTGTAATGTAGCCATGGTTTACTTTCAAGATCATTGGCGGAAGAGCAAACAACGGAGAACGGCTTTCAACGGAGGTAGGACACGACGGTATCTCCCGTCTGAAATGAGCTGTCCAACTGGGGAAGTACCTCCGCCCTACAGAAGACCGCGGTCATAATAACCATCGTGTTGTGTTCCCGCCGGTAAGTAGGGCCGGTAGCCGGTGGCCGGTAGCCAGAGCTCACTATACCCCTCCTTCCCCTCCCCTTCCTAGCCTCCCCACCCCTTCCCAGCTCTCCCCCTTTCCCTTCAGGGTGGGCAGCGTGTGTGTGACACCCTTAGTGTTGCACATGTTCATAGGCCACGGTGGCCGCTTTCCATCAGGTGGGCCGTGTGCTTGTCTGCCACCTACGTAGTATAAAAAAAATAAAAGCAAACACAGAGAGGAGGTGGCTTAACTAAATACTTGAGCCGCCTCCTCTCTAACTATAAAGTAAAGAGTTATTTACCATTGATAAGACCCTCCCGTTTCCTCAGCACATCGGACAACAACCGTCGCGAGTCACCGTACGACGCGTACACTGAAGTCAATTTGTTGATTATATTCTCTTGCGCTGCCAGATTTTGTTCTATAATTTTCACCTGTAACAAGTTATACATTTTCTTTCTTTTATGACATGACACAGTAGCAAATACATATGTACGTGATCAACGTATACCGTCTACAAAATAGGGGAAACTGGGGATACTTGATCCCTATGGGAGACAGGTACACCAATATTTTTTAAATTACTAAGTGTATTAGAGTATTTTTAGTGTGGCAACACTAAGTAAACATTATTACCCTTAGTGTTACCACATAAAAAATAGTCTAATACGCTTAGTAATTCCAAAAATATTGGTGTACCTTGTCTCCCATAGGGATCAAGTGTCCCCAGTTTCCCTTACTGGTACATAAACAAATTGTACGGTTGGCCCGTATACAAAACGTCAGTATATCGGTACCTTGGGCGTGTGTTTCTCCAGCTCCTGCTTGAATATCAGCTCAGTGGGTTCCGAGGATCGCGAGAGCAGTTGCCCAGTGATGTCGTCGCTGGTGATGGCCTCCCGCAGCTGCTGTACCAAAGCGTCTCGCTGCGCTTGCATCTCGCGCACCTTGCCTACCACGCGTCGCATCTCCGCCATCGTGCCGCGATCAAGACCCGCTGCAATATATGGAGCATATATCATGGAGACTAGCATTTAGATTCAAGTAATTACCCACAGGGACCTGCCATAACTATGAGGCCGTAGGCTTTCCACTCGGAGTTAAGAATTTGCTCGAAAGAACAGCTCTGTCAAGTATACACATCGGTAATCCCTTTGCAAAAACTGCGCCCATTAACGGTGCTAAGTGGAAATAAAACCGGGAAGCGGAGTTCTCGCCTCGAAGTCCATCGAGGCGAGAACTTCGGATACAACCAGGACTAACGTAAAAATGATGATGAGAACAAGAAAGACAGCGACTAAACCGCGACCTAATGATGAAAATATGTTGGTGAGTAGAATACAGAATAAAATCAAGGTGGAAACCAAAAATAATATTCATGGGTAGATTAGGGGGATCCAGGGTAAAACATGGGTTGAAAGTGGCCGCGGTAGCCTAGTGGTATGGGTAATGGACTGCTGAGACGAAGTCTCGAGTTCGATCCCAGGTTTACCATGGCACACACCAATGACTTTTCGACGTTTTTCGAAGTTATGTGTGTATTTATCGCAGTTTTATAAGTGCCCGGTTAATGGCAATAGGCTCGCCACCTACATTGGGACCTAAACATAAACAGGCGAAATGTGAGTGCTAGCACCTCTCTCACCTACCCCTTAGAGGATAAAGGCGTGAGTTTATGTTATGTTATGAAAGCGGAAACCGTTGCATAAAGTCATAAAAACTTACCAATGTTATCGATACTGGGTATTTTGCTCTCCAACACCTCTAAGGGCTGTGCCAGTAGACGTAAGTTAGCGATATGCAGCGTCATAGCCTTGTGCAGTACTTGGTTGCTCTCGTTAGTCCTGGAGTGAGCTTCTTGGTATTTGTGGTACTCGCGAGACAGCTCAGTCTGGACTATCGATGGTGGACGTGGTCCCATTACCTTTTGGTAATCTTTTTCTTTTAAAGTTTCTTCCTAAAAGGAATATATAAAGTCATAATCATATGAGACAAAAAGTAGAATGAGTTTGCAGCGTATTTACACGATTTTGATAATTACACATTGCTTCTTTCACCACTTCACAAAGCTCTTTTATTCAGAAGTCACATGGCTACATTTCTTCTCAATATTCCCACAGGATTTAGACTTACGTGGGTGAAAGAATTTCAGTCCCCCTAACATTTGATGCTTACAATTTAGTGGAACAGAAGTGAAAATTAGTCATACCTGTATTAGATTTTTAATTTCAGCGAGTGAATGTTCGACATCAGTGATGATCTCCGCCAGATTGTTCATAGAGTCGACCAATGATTGTATTATCTCAGTCTTAGCGTTCATTGCCGCACATCTATCAACTATTTCTTGCGGTACTCTAAAACATATGTTTTATATTTTTAATCTGGACCAAATAATAATATTAAAAGTAGCTCCAGACAAGATGACTAGATTTGTCAAAATTGTGTGAATCTGTATTTTTTGAACAGTGGTTTTAAGTCCATATTCCAGAAGATACTCAGCCCTGAATTTTGATTAACAGCTAGTATTATGACAGTCTGTCATTGAAAATGATGTAGCAAATTTAGGCCTTGTTTTTTATTTTTATACTGCGCAAAATCCCCACGGGTACCACCTCCGCCAAAGTCAGTGGAGGTGATTATGTCGATTATGAATCGACTAAACGCACGCACTCTATGGGTTTTGATGCCGGAGGTGAGATTATAGAAGACATATCTCTCGCACCTCGACAGACCCGTGGACTTATCTTTGATAGGACCCCCTTCCCTTTTGTTTTTACGTGGTGGAATGCATTTACACACTTCGCTCAACTGTACCAATCGTAAGTCTTTTTTTTTTTTTTTTATTCTTCATGTACACATAAGTTATATATTTAAATACAATAGTGAGACGAGATGTACAAAGGCGAGCTTAACTCAAAGTTGAGTTTTCTTCCAGCAAACCTGGGAGTGCACAGAGGAATTGATGTATGAGTGGCAAAATCTAATGTACAAGAAGCATCGAATTTGATGTAGGAGGTATACGAGACGTATACCCCAGATAAAAGGGCATAAATATACATAGATACAACATATACATACACACAACATGCACATATACATACACATATACATAAATACATACATACATACATACATACATGCAGACCTACATAAATAAATACATACATACATACATACATACACCTACATACATATGTCTGCTATAGTTGCGAGAGAAAGTAGTCTCTTGTTCGATTTTTAAAAATGTTCGAAGATGGACTATCGCGTATGGTGTGAGGAAGAGAGTTCCAAAGACGCACTGCAGAAACTGTAAAAGAATTGTCGTAGCAGGAAGAACTATGACAAGGAGTTCGAAGTAGAAGAGAGGAGGAAGTACGACAGGGTTTACCCCTGGGCACAAGGAATTCAAAGCGCTCACGAAGATATGGAGGAGAATGAGGATTATGAAGAATAGAGTAGAGAAGGGAAAGAATGTGAACATCTCGACGCCGCCGAATTGGTAACCACTTTAGTTGCTTTCGGAACTCCGAGACGTGATCGTATTTGCGGAGACCGAAAATAAAACGAATACATAAATTTTGTAGTCGCTCCATCTTGTTCCACAGTTCTTCAGTTGCATCCAAAAAGGTGACGTCGGCATAGTCTAGAAGAGGAAGGAGTAGAGATTGAGCAAGACAGACTCTGGTCTTAAAAGGAAGGAAATTCTGAAGAAGCTTAAGAGAGTGAAAGGTGCTAAGAACCCTCCTGCTTACCTCGTTGACATGACTAGTCAATGACAAGTTGCAATCAAAGATAATACCAAGGTTTTTGGCAACCGAGGTAAAAGGTATCAATGTGTTGTTTTAATAAACAGGAGGCAGAGAGGCATGGTCAAGATTATTGTAGAAATATCTGCTCCCTATAATGACTGCTTGCGATTTAGCTGGATTGACAAGCAAACCGAAAGATTTTGCCCATGCACTAATGCCTCTGAGATCACTATTGACGGCCGCAATTGCCCCACCCCCTTCGTCAGCCGCAAAATGACGGTAAATCTGCAAATCGTCTGCGTAGAGATGGTAATTAGAAGATATAACTTTGTTGATAGCATTAATAAAAATGGAGAAAAGAAGGGGGGAGAGGACGGCACCTTGCGGTACACCCGCAGCCAGGTCACACCAGTCTGAGAACGCCTCATCAGAGCGAACCCGCTGCGAGCGACCCTGAAGATAGGAGTTGAACCAAGCGATTACAGAGGACGATATATTTAACGATGAAAGGATACCCAAGAGGATGTCGAAATCAACAGAATTGAAGGCACTACTGAAGTCCAGTAAAACCAATACTGTTAAGCGTTTGTTCTCCATGGCCAGTCTTATATCATCTGATATTTTGATTAGTGCCGTGACAGTACTATGGCCTGAACGGAAACCAGATTGGTATGGACTCAGTAGACCATTAGAGGAGAGGTAACTGGTTAATTGATTTCGCACCGCGTTCTCGAGCACTTTGGAAAGGATCGGTAGGATTGAAATGGGCCGAAACTGGGATAATAAGGAGGGATTGCAGGTTTTGGGTAAAGGGATGACAAGTGCTTTCTTCCAGGCCAGCGGAAAGGTGCTATGCTCAAGTGAAAAGTTAATGATGTGAGTAATGGCTGGCAGGATATCATTTAGAATAGGTAGTAACATTTGTTGTTGAATACCATCATTACCTATTGCTTTCGTTGATATTGATAGGATTTGTTTTTTTATATCGCTCTCCGCAACCGGACTGAATATAATTTGTTTGTTTGTTTGTTTGTTTATTGATTCAAGAACAATTTACATTATATTTGAAATCACACAGTCAATACAATTATAATCAATACAAAATATAAATTACATCAAAAATTAAAGAATTAAAAATAACAAAAAAAAAAAACGCATTATAAAAAGAAAATATACAGAATCAATCATCACATGTCACTATAAATTAAATAATAATATAAAAATATAATTGAAATCATGTCAAACAAAAAAAAAGTCAGAAACTTTGTATCATGCGCACATACAATAATGTCACTTTCGAGAATCCAGTAAATACCAACCAAATACAAAACAAAAATATTACATAATCAAACAAACATTAAGACGCAGGAACCATTGCCTCCTCATCCTCCATTGACATGAACTCAGATACAGAGTAAAAACATCTTGTTAATAGCAAAGTTTTAAGCCTTGATTGAAACAACTTGGTTTTGTAGACAATGTCCTTCAGATATCTTGGCAAGTTATTGAATATTTTTACTGCTTGGTATGCAGAACAGTGCTTAGTTATATCCAATTTCGGTGTCATTTTAATTTTAATAGTATTTCTACGGGTACTTTCTCTTAGTGTTCTTTCCTCAACAGTTTCAAATAAATGGATATATTTAGAGAAGTGTGTTAAGAGAACTAATATGTATAAGCTAGGAACTGTGAGAATGCCTAATTCTTTAAAAAAAGGCTTGCATGACTCGCGTTGAGGTATTCTTACAATGGTTCTGATTGCACGCTTCTGAAGCACAAAAGCTCTTTGAATATTGCACTCATAACTATTGCCCCAAAACATGATACTGTATCTAATTTTAGATTCAACTAAGGCGTGATACACTAGTTTGAGTTTATTAACGCTGATTTCGTCTCTTAGTGTTCTAAGCGCAAAACATGCCGATGAAATTGATGAATCAATTGCTGTTAACTCTTTTTTCCAGTTGAGTTGTGAGTCCAGATTGACGCCAAGAAATTTTACTGTATCTACCAAATCAATCTTTTTTCCCCCCAACACTACTTCCAATTTGTCATTATAACGAGATGTAGTTCTAAACAATATGACATTCGTTTTATTTGTGTTTACTGTTAATCCATTCGCGACAAACCACTCATTCATGGTATCAAAAATCTTATTAACATTACTCGTTAGGGTTCTTATGTCTCGTGCTGCAGTGATAATATTAGTGTCATCAGCATACACTATCGATCTCGCGTCTGGGTTTGTTTTTTCCAACATGTTTATTAAATCATTTGTTACCAGTATGAATAATATTGGCCCCAAAATAGATCCTTGGGGCACACCTCGGTTATTATTAACTACTTTAGACTTGCATATAGTCTCTCGACCCTCATCATTAACATTTTTGATTTCTACAAATAATTGTCTGTTTTGTAGATAAGACTTCATGAGTTGTAACGCCTTACCTCTAATACCATAGTATTCCAATTTAGTCAGAAGTATTTCATGGTCTATTGTGTCGAAAGCCGAACTAAGGTCAATAAATAAACCAGCCACTTTCATTCTCTCATTCAAATTACCCACTACATCATTTATTAACGTATCAATAGCATCTGCTGTTCCCACACCCTTCTGATATCCAAATTGTCTTTTATTAATCACTCCTCGCGAATTCAAGTGAGCCATAAGTCTACTTTTAATAATCCTTTCAAAAACTTTTGCCATAGTTGGTAACAGGGATATTGGTCGATAGTTTAACGGATCTGCTCTTTTACCTTTTTTGTATATTGGCACGACCTTAGCGATTTTTAACTGTTCCGGAAAGACGGACTCCCTCATGCAATTATTGAAAAACACGGCAAGTGGGTGTGCTAGTTCTTCGATGTTGTTCTTAAAAATTGAGATTGGAACATCATCATAACCACATGACATTGTGTTTGTCATATTGCCCACTATCTTTGCAATTTCACTTGGTGTTGTGGGTTCGAACGTCAAACTGCTCTCTACGCTTACAGTATACCTCTTTAATAATAACATTGCCGTCCTCCTGTTATCAGCGGTAATTCCCGATACTTCCGATTTACAGATAAAACTTTTTAGGAACTCATTTGCAACTTCTTGTGGTTTATCTATGATATTGTCATCTACTTTTAAAATAAAATTGGTGTTGTTAGTGTTCGTCCGTTTATTGGTTTTGAAATTAACTAGTTTCCATGTCTCTTTGTTTAAATTTTTAGCTTTGCTTAATTGTTCCTCTACTGCCAACCTTTTTGCGTGTCTGAGGACCTTCCTATATATACGAGTGTAATTTGTTTTATAGTTATAAATACCAGCCTCCTTCCTAGTGCCGGTAGATAAAACTCTTTTCATTTTGCTAGAAACTTTAATTCCTTTTGTGAGCCATCTTATTGATTTGTTTCTGTTAGGTTTTATCTTAATATGCTTCTTTTTATAGCAGTTTTGAAAGATAGTAGAAAATTTGATCAGAAACGCATTTATACCCATATCGAGCCGTATACCATCAGTAATTGCATCTTTGAATAAATTATCACACTTCTTGTTAAAAATTCGCCTACATACAGTGATAGCATACTCTGAATGTTTTACATTGACGGAAACTTTGTCCAAGACTGTATCACAAAACAGTCCGCCATGTCCATCCCCCAAGCCATTATGATCTACGTAGAAACGGTTTAACGACTCATCACTTATATTTGTCAGAACATTATCAAGACATGACTCAACATTATTTCTCTTGAAAGTTACAGTATTTATAAGATGTCTAAAATTGTAGCACTTTAGTAAGCTCAAGAATTGTGATGAGTATTTTGTTTCCTTCAGGACATCAACATTTAAATCTCCTACCACCACACACTTTTTGCAAATGAAATGTTCTAACAACTTTTCCAGTTGGTTGATGAAAACTTCGAAATTCCTATCTATTATATTATATCTATTATATTTTGTAATTCCTCCGTCAACGTTGTTACATCCTCAGTGTGATTGGGCAAACTCTGGTATGAAAGATCCATATCAAACCCAAAATCGCTTGTGTTGAAATTGCTGCGATTCCTTTGCCTTCTATGTGTTACGTTCATTTCACAACCGTCTTCCTCCATCATTTAATTCTCCTCTATATAAGTATAATTTTGTTGATATAGAATAGAGAATATAATTTTATAAGAAGCCGAAAACAAACACAAAAAGCGATATGAAGCTGAGGCGCGATCTCGAGTCGATTGTACGCCAGTCGCACGTTTGTCGGTTGAGCCACGGCAGCAGTTATCAGTATTGTTCAATTAGCTGATTGCAAGTCTCTCGCGTATTGAATAGATACAATAGCAAAATATTACTTAAGATCCACAAACTGTTTACGTATGAATATCATAGATGGTGTTACTATACACTTCTCACTACCGTGATTTGACACTTTTTCCTTGCATTATATTTTTATTACCACTTATAATTTCCCCATCTCAATATAATAATCACTTGAATCGAATAGTTGTTGTCCTCTTCAGTAAAATAGTTTCAGTCACTTAGTTGTTTATATTAATAACTTAGTCATACTTGAAAATGTTTATTTGATGTGGGTACTGTAATTATATTCGTATGGTATTATTTTTAATTCAACGTAATAAACATTAGAACTGCACTTTGCGCGGCTTCGTATGTTTGTTATGTACACTTATACGCACAGTTCCGGTCAATTTAGGCACTTGTTATATTTTTAAAACATTAATCTATACGGAGGCGATGTTAACAAGGGCACAGTGGCGCCATCCTAGATATAAACGAGGCACATTCAGGCAGGGGAAGACTGGAAATATAGCTTAACGTGGATGCCTTATCCACGTCATCTGTCAAAGTCGGAGGCATGGAGAAATGAGTATTCAGCGCATTGAGATCAATATTCTGCGTGATGTCATCGATTTTATCGGTTTTACCGATACCTAGAGATCTTAAAAATTGCCATACCTGAGATGTGTTGGATTTATTGATGGAGTCGTGGATATGGCGCCTTTTTGCATCCCTACACAGACGACTGCAGCGATTCCGAATAGTTTTATAAGATGCCCAATTGTTGTCAGTTGGATTGCGGTTGTAGCATCTTTTAGCTTTATCGCGCTTAGACATGGCCAGTTTAATATTTTCGGAGAGCCAGGGTGCAGGCACGCAAGTTTTTTGTACTTTTTGTACTCGTATTCAATGCTTGCTATTCCTTATTATATTGTAATAACGTAAGTACATCATAAATGAATTTAACACTAAGCAATACTTACTTCTGATCAGTATCCAGCACATCTAACTGTTCCAGTTGCAATGAAGACATAAATTCTGTTAGCTCAGTGTTCTTAGCCTCCACCTGGCCGACAATTTGTCGTAACAGCTTAGCTTTCTCTTCGGAATACATGGAAGATGCTTCGTGAGCACCCATTGGCACGAGGCGAGCAAATATATCGGGACCAGACACCTGTAGAGTACAAAAAATAATAAAATATAGTATTGAATGTGATTTGTTGCCAGTGATGACTTATGGCGCCGAGATGTGGGCCCTCAAGGTCACACAGCAAGCTACAGAAAGGGCTATGCTTGGTTTCTCTCTGCGGGATCGAATAAGAAATGAGGTGATCCGTAGACGACCGAAATTGGTCGATACAGCCTACAGGGTTAGCAAGTTGAAGTTGAAGTGGGCAGGTACGCATTGGATCTGCCTGGTCCCGGTTTAGGACCATCTATGGCTGTTGTTACAGTGGAAATGGGTGAAATGGCCCTTATAGAAAGATTGATCACCCATCCAGTTAAAAGCGCGCGCTTCCCACTGAACGTAGTATAAGTAGTAGAATCTAACCACAGTTTGAACGTGTAGGCAGTACCGCTCTCATGATGCACCGCTTGACTTCATTGTTCCATTTTTGATTAATTTCATTAATGTATTTAAACAAAACTTACATCTGGGTCATTAAAGTTGATCGGTAGTGCTTTCACCAAGCAAACAGGTTTCATATCCACCAATAAATCTTTATCGGGAACCTCTTCGTGATAAATGAACTCATTTTCGTTCTTAGCTGCTTTCCTTTTGCCTTCAACTACATCATTGGTGAATGTTATGGCCTCCTGGGTCACCTGTACTGGTTCTATGTATTTTGCCAACTTGCGCGCCTCAGCTAGCTTCTCCACAGCGTTCTGGTAGAAGGCAACACGCTCACCCATCTTTTGTTGCTCCTCAGCATGCATACCTGTTGAAACATGAGATTTATTCTATTTGTTGTTCACTTGTTTCAATGTTTGTCTGAAACTCTCCAAGACGATAAGCGGTAGTGCTTGTGCGGCTAAGCACGCAATCAATTTCCTTGCGATTTTCACGGCATAGCAAGGAATAGAGTCAAAAATGTTTTATTCCCAAATTTATTTTCGGCATACCCAATATTTTTACAAGTGCCCGATTGGCGGTCATTACCTCCTCCCCTGTAGCGTGGGACCGAAAATCATAGTTGGCGAAATGTGGGTGTTTGACACACCTCTGCCTAGCCTCTGCTTCGGGGATTACGGGCGCGAGCATATGTATGTTTCAATAGTTTAATATGCCAAGGCAAAGTATGATCTCAGCAAATGTTGATCCAAGCACACAGGCATACAACTACTGATTTTGAGATTTATTTAACCTTTAGCGGCAATTCAATATTACTAAGTAATGCGAATAGTCTACAGGAATGTTGACAGCTAAAAATGTTAATCATTATACTGTGCTACTATTTCCACCTATGTATCTATGTTTGTTCTTATGTGTAAATAAAAAATTGAAAATAAATTGATAACAAATATATTTTATGTAACGTACCTTGATACAAACACACGACGCACCCCACATAGTAGTGTTTAAAGGACAGATATCTATGCCAGTAGTTGAACAGTTTAGTTCCGATGATCTCGTGAACATTGTCAGTGCCGATGGATGATCCTAGCAGGGCCAAGGAGTTCTTGTAGAAGAACATCACTTGTGTTGCTACCGCACCTGTTAAGAATAAATAAAACATCATGGTACCCAAGAGAGGGAGAGAGGAAGCGAAGCAGACCATTTAGACGAAGGGAGAATGAAATAGTTGGGAAAGCTGTAATAACCTAGATCAGACTAGCACAGAAGAAAGATAACTGGAGTACACTCTCCAGTTGTCTTTCTTCTGTCTGGGAGGCATTTGCCTAAGGGTTCAAGAAATAGAATATTCCAATTCAATATACAAAATTTAAATACTAGAAAACTGTAACTATTCAGAATATTAGCTATAATAAATAAATAAATAAAGAAACAAAACATCAAAATTGATAATTTATTACAGGTTACAAATGGATCACAGGTTTGAAAAGCAGTACCAGTCTGAAGAGACAACAGCAAGAAACTCTGTGAGCTTTTTTTTTTTTATTATTCTTTATCAGGCAGCAGTTGATTCATCCTAATGCCTATATCCTGCTATTCATCACCAGCTCAAATTTGCTTTTGTCTATTTATAAACATTTACTTAGTTGAGATACAACAATTGCCTCAGTAGCAAGTTCAGAGACGGAATAGTTCTCTAGTACTTACCAACAACACTTGGCTTTCTAGTATCTTGAATACTTTTCTCTAGAATACACTCCTGTGCCTGAGCAAAACAAATCTCTTGCAGAAGCCTCACAATCTCAGCACACACATCTACACCTGATGGTTGAGGATAGAACTCTCTCAAGTGCTGGAAAGCCCATGCAGCTTGTTGAAAATGTGTGCATGCAGCCTTTAAAC
Source organism: Pelosia muscerda (assembly GCA_963691645.1). Lineage (NCBI taxonomy): Eukaryota > Metazoa > Arthropoda > Insecta > Lepidoptera > Erebidae > Pelosia > Pelosia muscerda. The sequence continues at coordinate 18,001,515 of OY829100.1, forward strand.
TGTCTGCTGTATTCCGTGGCTCCGATGCACCAAGTTCAGAGTGTAAAGCTCCAATATTGTACAGGATTGCTGCCATCTCAAACCTTAAGTCTGCTGATGAGCAATTCATGCCTGCATATATGTCTTTCCTGGAATAGAGGGTGTTATGATGTTTAACATATTTCCACAAATAAATTATACTAATTCAAACTTGAGAACAGAATAAACATTTGAATTATAGGAGACTTTTTACCAACACCAAGGAGGGAATTACATTCATGCTCCCAACCTAGTAAAAATAGATAATATCTAAGATATATTAGGCTTAGAAATTACTTTTGAGTGCATTATTTTATATCAGTTCTTCAGTATTGACTAATAAGAGGGTTTGATTCTTAATTCCAATTGGAGAGTAGCAAATTCAATCTTTTAAGCTAATTCCTATTAGCTTTCAAACTATTTATATATTCAATCTTTTAAGCTAATTCCTATTAGCTTAACAGATTGAAGAGACTCCATAAAATATAATACAGTCTTCTTTATATGACATTTGAGAAGTATATTGACCTCATTTATATATCAAATATCTTGATTGTAATTTTAAAAAGAGTATAGTAATAAAGAAAGTTTCCAAACAATAATATTTGACCAGACAGTCCTCTTTATCAGACAATGATAGCATCAACGTCATCTGTAAAGAGGCCATGATAACATGATTCATGAAAATTAGTATTATTATCTAATGTGCCAGCTATTTATAAATTTAATTAGATTTACCAGCCGAAAGAACACGCTGCTGGTTGGCCTTTAGACATAGGGAATCGGCTTTGCATCGCTCGTAATTGACAAAAATATCTAATTAGCGCGTTCAGACCAGCCGAATCCATTGTAGGTCGCACTGCAGCCGACCGCAATCCTTCCAACTGATGCATTTCATTATTATAACTCTCTGGATCCTCTCTGTATGCTTCCGCAATGTACTAAAAACATATAACATAATTAAAAGCTGACAAAGAGAAGCTGAAACTTTCTTTATCAGAGATTACGAGACCTGTTTACCTGTTTCAATTTTGGTCCAAAATGCGTATTCTCCGAGCTCCCCTTCACCTCAAAACTCAACAGAGGTAATTTTGGAACCGCTTCCATTTTTACAAAGCTGTCTACACCTGTTTCAACTAATTCTCACTTGATAAAACAATTTCATCACAAATTAGATATTTGTTCCACTGACATTTTTCTCTTTTTTTTTTTTGTGTTACTATAGTGTGGTGCAAGAATGTCATTATTCTTTTGAAGGATTGTCGATAATATACGACTTATTAATAATCTGTTTTTATTAGTCTGATATTCTCGAAGATTTAATGATATTTAAGAATAATGCAGTATTGCCAGATATTGAGCAGTTTTCTACTACGTATTTATAGCTTTCCTAAAAATGCGCTAGATGGCGCAGCCAGCACATTTGGTAAGAAGAGTGTGGTTTCTCGGGTCCATATTGGCTCGCATAAAGTTCTTTAACCGATATTGTTCTTCCTAACGATTTCTAATCGGAAAAATCACTTATCCTAAAATGTTCTTTCGTATTAGTACGTAGTGCTACCGGCGATGTTCATAACACAGATGTTACCAAAAATTGTAATTAATAACATTTATAGTAAACCGCGTTCATACTTAACCAGAGCGAGCCTCACGCGGTTGTCTACCCACTTGTCTTTTGAGTACCTAGTGCTAACACTCTTCCGTTCACGTTGTACGAGCCAAGACGAAACCTACCGATCGCGTCCGATGCTGAGCGACGTCCGCGCGCATCCGCCAGTTGCTTGCGAGTCTCACCGAGCCTACCGTGAGAGTGTTTGCTCGCCGCTTTTCAAACCCCTTTTAACCCGTTTGTTTAATGATTATTTCTACTGTGACTAATAAATGTGTACCCTCTAGTTTCTCCTGTTTATTCTATCATATACGATCCGCAATCACATACATTATATAATTATGCAAATATATTAAAGCTCCTACTGTTTTTATCATAACAATTTTACCCCTAAAAATAATTACCATAATATTGTCACTCATACAAATAACTATATGACTGATTCGGTTCTGGCAATCCGAACACACAGAACTATGACCACTTCGCTCGCTCGGCTTGTGCGTTGTGGTCATAGTTCTAACCTAACCTAAACCAATGACTATAAATAGTACAGATCATGCATTTTTATCACCAAGATATTAGTCTACTTTATAAAATCTTTTTTTCAATAAACATCTTTTTACTTCTATTTTAAACGTATTAAGTGGCAGGTCCACCTATCATTCCCTGAACCTTTTTCCCAACTCAGTTGGGGTCGGCTTTCCAGTCTAACTGTGATGCGGCTGAACTTCGATATTTTCCGTGAAGCGACTGCCATCTGACCTCCACAACCAATGGTCTAATGACCAATGGCGATATCGAAGTTCCAAGTTAGACTGGTTGGACTTTTGAGGGCTCCAACTACCTGTAACGACTGCCATAGATGTTTGCATGGCAATCGGGACCGACGGCTTAACGTGCTCTCCGAGGCACTTATAAACCTGCGATAAATACACACATAACTTCGAAAAGCATCGAAAAGTCATTGGTGTGTGCCATGGTAAACCTGGGATCGAACTCGAGACCTCGTCTCAGCAGTCCATTACCCATACCACTAGGCTACCGTTCATAAATACCGCTTTCATAAATAAGTGGCAGGTCCACCTAATCCTGAGGAATTTTACTATATATTTTTAAACATTTGCCCACAAACGAATTACTGACTTTATGAAGCCTAAGTTTTGACGACCAGGCTTGTCCATATCCAATCTTAAAGCCTTCATTTCGTAGTGTAATATCTTGTGGAATCAAATGTTCTCCTTGGTTTCCACAGGTATGAACAGCACAACGTGACCGCATATTGAATATTAGTGAATACAAAGATTATTGTATTTACTACAATTTATACACCTTTCATCATTCTCTGAACCTTTTCCCAACTTATCATTAAATATCATCAATATGTATCATCTTTTTGAGGTTACAATGCTACATACAAACAAACTTAAACGCTTCAGAAACAGCAATCAATCTAATTAAGACATTCGGTCAGTTTTTTCTTGCCACAGATGAAATTGACCTTAACAATGCAAATAAAAAAGTACCAAAAGATATGCTAGCGCCATCACCTGATTATTTTAAACACCAACTGATTATATGCCCACTGGAAACTTGCTCATTATACCAATGTAAGTATAGTTTAGTTAGGCTAGTTGGTTTGTGCTATGGTTTCTAGAATGTAAATGATAAATACACTTTTTTCATAAATACATGGTTCAAAAGGGGGCTGCGAAGCTGCCATACATGCCTTGTCAACCTACCTTGGCTCCGGGAAAGGCGAGGTTATTCTCAAGGTTGACGTGAAGAATGCTTTCAATTCGGTGAACAGGGATACCTTGTTGACCCAAGCTAAATTAGAAACTCCCAAAATTTATAATTTTCTCTGGCAATGTTACAGATACCCCTCTAAATTATTATACAAGGACAACCTTTTGGATTCTGCTGTCGGTTGTCAACAAGGAGACCCTCTTGGACCGGTAATTTTCAGTTTAGCAATTCAACCTATTATTCGGCAGTTAAATTCCAAATTTAATGTATGGTACCTAGACGACGGGACCATAGGTGGAGATGTAGAGACAGTTTTACAAGATTTGACTTTTATTAAAAGTGAATTTAAATTAATTGGTTTAGAACTAAATGACAACAAATGTGAGATTTTCTTAAATGATGTTTCGGACAAAATTCCTATTATTTCTAAATTTAATTCTTTAGCTCCTAATATCAATTATCGAAAAAGATTCTCTACGCCTCCTAGGGTCCCCAATCCTAGAAGATGCCTACACCTCTTTCATAGAGGTAAAAATTCAAAATTTTAAGAACATTTCAGATCGCTTACTCAAAATTAATATCCATTCGGCTTTCACTATTCTTCGGTACTGCCTTTTTGTTCCAAAATTCACCCATGCTCTCAGATCCACCCCATTTTGGAAACATCAAACAAATTTGGAAAAAATAGACAAAATTATGCAAAATACTCTCATCAAAATTTTAAATGTGTCTTTGGATGACCGAGCTTCACTACAAGCGTCTCTGCCAATTCGCTTAGGTGGGCTCGGTATTCGCAAAATTTCAGACATCAGCTTACCAGCGTTTCTGTCCTCGGTCCACAGTACGGAAGAGTTAACTAGGAAAATTCTTGCACCTACACTAGTTAATTCTGAAGTATTGTGTAAGACCGATGCAGTTAACGCTTGGAAAATTGCATGTCCAAACACCGATCTTCCAGGGAACCTTTTCTCACAGCGTCAGTGGGACGGGCCGCTCTGTAGCTTAGTAAGACAAAATCTAATAAATACATGTTTTAATGCTACTGAGCGTGCCCGTTTACTGGCTGTCGGAGTGTGGGAATCGGGTCTTTGGCTACAAGCACTTCCGTCGTCTAACGTAGGGACTATGTTAGATGACACTACCTTCCGCATCGCAACCTGCCTCCGTTTAGGTGCGCCGTGTGTTTCTCCGCATCAATGCCGCTGTGGAGAAGCCGTTGACCGACTCGGACACCATGGTTTATCGTGCTGCAGGAGCGCTGGGCGAATCCCAAGGCACGCCAGCCTCAATGACATTATCCGCCGTGCTCTTGCCGCCGCCGGTGTGCCAGCTGTGCTTGAACCAAACGGATTGGCGCGCGACGATGGCAAGAGACCGGACGGTATGTCTTTAATGCCATGGAAAATGGGTAGGACTTTGGTGTGGGACGCTACTTGTGTCGACACCATTGCTCCTACCCATATACCCAGCACGTCTGGCTGTGCCGGTGCCGCTGCTGCTTCTGCAGAGACTCTTAAACGGCGCAAATACTCCAATCTCATCGGAGACTACGAATTTGTGCCGTTTGGAGTCGAAACGTTCGGATCATGGGGTCCGAGCGCCCGCAACCTCTTCAGAGAGATTGCGAAGCGTATGGTCGACGCTTCTCGTGACCAGAGGGCTGGCCTCTTTTTAGGACAGAGAATAAGCATTGCCATACAACGTGGCAATGCTGCCAGTCTTCTGGGAACCTTACCACAAGAGGCATGCGATGCGGAGGAATTTCACGACGCTTTTTAATTTAAGTCTTTATTGTTTAACTTTCTCATTTTAGTTTTAATTTTATTACAATAATTAGTTTAGTGTATTTTCTATATAGTTATTAATAGATTTGTAAATATTTTCAAAGTTAAACTAAGATAACAATTAATAATTTGTCATAGATAAATAAATAAAAAAGCTAAAAAAATTAAATACACACAATACAAATTCTACCCATTCTAACTAGTAGTGTGATAAACGGCTTTATTCTAACAACGCTTAATACGATTAAGCGTGTGTTTGTAAGCAGACTTAAAAAAGTGCTTTTCACTTAAAATGCTTTTTTAATAAGTCGTCTATAAACGTACGTAAATTGGACATGTTTTGTTATTTTACTTAATAAGTAATTGTGTAACTATTTTGCTGTCATTTCTTATACTAATATATAATAGTAAATTAGTCGTTAGAACATTGGAGATATTTTATATTAACGATTTTGAAAACAGACATTGTTATCAGTATCTATTGTTTATATAGGTACACTAGATTATACTCTTATTTTATTTACACTTATTATAACTACGCTATACCTACCTATTAATATGTACACTTTATTATACCTATTTACTATATTCACAATTAAAATTATATACACATTATGAACACTAATTATATACAATAAGTTTATAGACCACTAAACTGGATACCTAATTAAAATACGAAACTTGCATTCGAACTCGAAAACTCGCGAAATAGGTACATACGCACCGTCACGGACGATCTCTTTAAGCCAACAGCGAACCGCGTACTAAAAAGCATAAAACAAAATAAAGCTTAAAAAGCATCACAACACAACGAACGTTTATACGACTTGAAGTAATGTAGTCTTAAACACGTTTAAATCTATATTGTCAAATTATATTTAATTTAACCGCATAATCATATTGACAAAATTTTATATTTACGACTTTATTTTTGATCCATATAGTCTATTTTCCGACGCGCGCCAGTGCAATGCGACGCGGTCCTCGACAGTAGGTACATCATAAAGTTCCTGCGCACCTAGAAACAAGCGTGCCGTCCGTTTCGTTTAAACCAAATAAGCTTATGCTTGTAAACGTACTTAAACGCTTGTAGCAATAAGCTCAGACTTTTCGTTGTGTTGTGTTTAAACGGCCACTACTAATTCTAACAATACATAATTATATGCAATTTTCAAAATTAGAGCTGGCAACATTAAATGTCAATAAATAATTGCATTGCATCGCGAAGCTGTTGTTAAGCGTGTCTGGATTATTAAGATTTTGTGGATTTTTAGCGAAAATACTTCCATTATTGGAATAATTTTGAATGCGGTTTTATAAAAAGTCATAATTATGAAGCTGAAAAAGCCTAAAACCGATACTGAGGTAAATTATGCCATAAATTGTTTTTTGTTTACTATACTATATTTACACTGAACACTACACAACACAACAATTTATGCTTCATATTTAACTTTGCTGATAAAATTAATATCCTACACTTACCACAGTTCCTGCCTATTATAATCTAAATCTAACAGAAGTCAACAAAAGCGGACATTGTTTACTTCGGCTAATAGCTTATACAACACAAATAATGTACTACTTATTTACACACTCTAATATGATACATACAAATAACCTGTATCTGAGAATATTCTTATTCATAACAAACTCTAATTATTTTTACGCATCACTCTCCCCGAATCGCGGATGTCAGTTTTCCCGACCATACATAGCCTATGTACTTTCTGGAAATCTAATCTTTGTCTGTATGTACCAAATTATTTCAGGGCTGAAAGCGTTCTTGATAAATAGAGTTAATCTCGCATTTATAATATTAATATGAATTTCAGGAGGTAGTGGCTCCTCAAGCAGAAATCATAGAAGCGGATCTTTACAAGCGTTCGTACTTTGGCCCTGATGTCCCAACTCTCGAGTTGGAATGTTGGGAAGAAGAGCTCTCCGAGGTTCAGCTCAAGGCATACCAACATGCTGATGATGAATACAAGAGCATACAGACCAAGCTGGACGAGATGGTGAAAGACACTGGTGGTCAAGTTGTGTATAACGGTGATCAGTATACAGCTTACCAGCTACTCGGAAAGTAAGTTTAAATGCTGAATTAAAATATTTCTTGTTAGGTGACTGCCATCTGACCTCTATAATCCATTGGGGATGTCAAAGTTCATCCCAGTTTACTAATCATACTTATTAATTGTATGTGAATCCAGTTTATTAAAACTTAAAAGCAATTGTTTTCACTTGTAAAATCCAAAATTAAGTAAAGTAAAGTATAGTAAAGGTTTAGTTTTGTAAAGCATAACTATATTAGTCAATAATACCTTTTATTGTTTTACAGGCAATCTGTGCTGAAAGATTTAGAGAGGCAGAGTGCTGAAATCATCAGATCTAGATCTCGATCAATGTCTGTATCTAAGGAGAAGGAGAAGCCCATGAAAAGAGGTAATCATCAATATATTAAAATTGTACTTTTAGTTATTTGTTCAGTCCTACTCAACAAATTGCGATCTAACAAACTTAAGATTATCTGATCAACGACTTATAAACAAACGAAAATACATCAAAATATGTTCAATCTATAATCCTCAACCCTATGCATATTTTACCAGACACAAATAAAATATCTGACTTCAGGCCCCATGGCGTGGTGGTAAAAAACGCAACTGCTACATAGAAGGCGCATGTTCCATACATTTTGCAAATATTTGTACACCTGAATATGTCCGGTTGTCATGTGAACATCTATGGCAGTCAATATACAAGAGGAAATGGGTAAAATGACCCATACAGAGGGGCTAATCACCCGCTTGGTCAATGAGTCCCCACTGGAAGTAGCACTAGTAGTAACACTATTTACTTTATTCTTCACAGGTCGTCCAAAGCGATCAACTCGCGAAGAAGACCGTGACTACTCGCCTTCACCTATTCGGGAAGCTTCTCCTGAAGTTAAAAAGAAGAAAAAGAAAGATAAAGAGAAAACTAAAGAGAAAGAAAACAAGAAAGAGAAGGAAAAGGATAAAGACAATTCTAAAACTAAAGACAAAACTTTGGCTCCTTCCAGTAAGTACCAGTAATGTAAAATATCTACTTACTCTTATTCAGACACTCAAGTCTTATGTGTATATGTACATAGGCAGAGCTTCAGAGCCAGGTACTTGTCAATAGCAGGCCTGGGGGTGGCGGGTGGAGCCGCCTATCAACCTATCAGAAGCAGGTCACTGCGGCGGCGCAAAGTGCTACCCCATACCCAGAGGCTAGATGGGGACACTATGGTCCCCACATTAGGGAAAGAGGGTCATCTCAAAAGAGATGTGCGAGGGATATGTCTTGTATAATCTCACCTCCAGCAATCAAGGACACATGGACGACGTGCGTTTTTGTTGGCGCAAGTCCGACATAATCACCTCCACCGGTTTTGGCGGAGGTGGTATCTGTGGAGATGTTGCGTACGATAAAAACAAAAAAGGTACTTGTCAACAAAAACTAATTTGAATTTTCTTCACAGATGTTCACAGTGTTGTCACTAATGTCCGACCATCAGAGGCCACAGCAGTTGGTGGCTTGCTGACAGGCAGTGCAACTAAGACTACTGCTATTGTGGACTTGACTAAAGAAGACAGCAATAAGAATATTGCTGATTCCAGAGAAGTTTCGTTTAACAAGTTGCAAGGTAAGTTAATTTGAATTTGATTTGTGCAGTTGCATGATACAAGGTAAGATAGTTTGATTTGAATTACTATATCAAGTAAGTAAGATTTATTTGATAGGTACAGACAGATAACTCGATCCTCGATAACTAAACTATGTTAGTTAGTTAGTAATTGGATTCTGTTGGAAGAATTTATCACTCTATTTTTATATTGTTACAGGAAAAACCTTCCCATCTTTGGTTGTGGTTGCGCGGCCGTACCTCCGCGCAAAGGACCAAGCCCCGCCATCAGACCGCTCAGCCTTGGACAGCAAGGTGAAGTCGGTCCTCATGCACACACCAATGAAGTTCACTGAATGGCTCATACAGCAGGGTCTGGTCCGATCTGAACAGTGGTGTGTGATACATCCTGGAAATAAGTTGAAGCTTGGTAAGTGATTATTATAAATTAAAAAATCTCTGTTCGTCTGTCCGTTACGCTTTTATGCACGTAGTACCGGACGCGACTGAGGCCCTCAGCTCAGAGGTTGGAGTCTGGGCAATTTGTTAGTTCCATATTCGCATGTTCTTTGACATCCATGGTAGTGACACCATTGGCACGCATGTCACCCTCCATGACGTCAAGTTCTTGGGTCTACCGGTCTATTGGGATCTAAGGATGCACCATTTCCAGACAGTTAAGCTTAGTGAGTAAGGACTGAACTCTCTCTCACTCTCCTGCATTATATCTCGATATCACGGATATTGGCTTGCCTTTCGTATTATTTCAATGTACATTTTACGATGATTGTTACAGGCATGTATTCCGACGTATCAAAATTCCCCTACTCTGGTGGCTATGTATGGATCTCCGAATGTTGCCCAACCAGATTCGTCTCTGTGTACTCGAGTTCCATTTTCGAAGGAGCCACATTCCCTCCAAGCGTGATACTGAAGCTTGTGTACCACTGGGCTTGTCAAACTAATGTCCAAAACGTGGTCCAATGGGTGAAAGTGGACAATTTGTATGTAAAAGGGCTGTTTACTTGGTTAAGGGCTATATGTACATCGGCTATTCATCAACATATGTCGTTATTGGGGGGCGCGGGCAAGAAAGTGGAGGTGGGAGTCATATCGCTGGGTACGACGAGCCATGATGGTACTCAGAGACAAGTGAAAGTGGAAGTATTGGGTGTTCTGGATTCAGCTGAGAAAATGGTGAGTTTTTTTGTTTAGTCTATCTGTACCCGCTATTTCAGATGCTATAGATTACTAAATGATGCCTTATCAGCCCATATAAAGAACGCAGATTTGTGATGAGTGCAATTGTGGGTAGAAGGAAGCAAGAGTGTGTATCGAGATTTCCAGACCTTTGTCGTGCGACTAATATAGGAATTACTGAATCATTGTTAGATTACATACAACTATGAACTTAGTGCCTAGATGTGTCACAAGAAATAAAGGCGTAAATATTAATTTGTGGTACTCTTATATCGGACTCGAACCGACTAAAACGCACGTCGTCTTTGGGTATTTAGTTGCCGGAGGTGAGATAGTAACAAACATATCTCTCGCACCCCGGCATACCCGGGGCCCTCACTTTCGAGATGACCCTTCGGACTGTTAATTTATCTTATACTAATTACATAAGTCTACATATTCCTATTTACTTTTGTTACAGATCCGTCTCCGCGCAGTTGAACCTTTAGCGGAACACGAAAAGAACTATAAGAAACGTTTCCAGAAAATTTTAGAACCTTTAACTACCTGGGTGCACCCTTCTTCCGTCATTTTGACCGACTTGACCGTCGATAAAGGCACCCTTGTTTCAATGGGCTTCAAGAACGTGCACCAATCGTCTTCCCATTCTGACCAACCGGGTAGAAATACGAATGCTAACATAATGGAGTACTTGAGACGAATTGTTCCAAGAATGTTCCAGAACACATTGTCTTTACTGTCTAGACAGATTATACAGCAGTTCTTAGATGAACTGGTTTGGAGGGAAATGTAAGTCGTTTGAGATGTTATTAATTTGGACTGTACACATTTCGCACTATTGTTATACCTACTACAGATTACAATATATATTTATACTATGTTATATACAGGGTATAAGGGGAACACTTCCGAAGCCGAAGGCCCTTGTTAGTATCCTGATACACAACATATTGCCATAAAAAAATTAGGAAAATATATTTGTTTCAGTTATGGCGTATCCCCAGGCTTAGCATTCGACAATATAGTGATGCACATAGCCCAGCAAAGCAAGATGGATTCCAAAGATCCTATCACAGTGCGCCTCAATAAGATAGCTGCGAATCCCTTCAAGAATTGGAAGTATCCTAGTGGCAAGGTAAACTTATATATAGACACGTGTTCTGTAATCAAAATCATAGCTCATATAAATATTCGAAATTCAACTGTAAATGTACAACCCTAAGTATTGTGTTGATGAAACTAAGGAATATTAATCTATCCTCCATTTGTTTAGGTACTTAAACAAAGTTAAACAATCTTGTGGGAACTTTTTATACAAACACATGTTAAACAAATAAACTAGACTTACTAAATGACTAACTAGTGGTTCGATACAGATTTTTAGTCTTCAAAATGCATTACTAAACAGAAAAGCTACGTTAGCAATTTATTCGTTACTAGCTGACCCGCGCAACGCAACTTCGCCTGCGTCACCCCGTTTTTGCTACATTTTACACTTCTGCTCCGCACCAGTTGGTTATAGCATGATGTTATATACATATAAACCTTCCTCTACAATCACTGTATTTATTTAAAAAACCCTATCAGAATACGTGGCGTAATTTTAAAGATTTAAGCATATAAAGGGATATAGGGACAGGAAAAGCGACTTTGTTTTATACTATGTAGTGATAATGGATAGCAATCTGATCTTAACTTCTATTAACAGTCGAGTAAGAAAGAGAAGTTGGAAGAGAAGGCAGAACCAGAACCGGATGTCGCTAGTGGTCGCGGCAAGCGTGGCCGTAAGAAGAAGGAACTTTCACCTGTTCCAATACCTAAAAAGAGAAAGAAGGAGAAGACTACGTATGTCGAAGAAGATGATGAGGAGGTCAGTAGAGTAGAATCATTTTCAATTGTATTCTTGCTTTTTATATCATTAAGATGATCAAAATTTAGATCGCCAAAAAGCTAATTCCTCGACGGCACTCGAACCCGCGGCATTTGAAACAGTTAGCATACTAATTACTTTATTTTTTTTTGCAAATGCTATTACAATTGATACACGTCGTCAAATTCAATCAATTAACTCGCCCCTCACCGTACCTGGGGCAAAGGTGCCCATGACGCTAGCGGCATTTCCCTGCTGTAAAGCCACTGCCAACCTCTGCCCCAGGTACGAGGCGGAGCGAGAGTCACCAGTTTTGTCCCTCAACCTGCGCCCCAATTCGCGAACTAAATTCTTGGCGTCAGTACCCCAACTACCCATGATCTCGAAATAAATTAATACCTATATTTTATTTCTTTTGTATATGTGTCTGGCCTGGCACCTAACTCCTCTTGAACAGCTGAACCGATTTGGATGAAATATTGTGTGTTTCAATAGGTGGCACTGCTGTCAGTATATGCACTACTTCTTCTCATACTCTGATAAAGTTTTTAATTTATTTTTTAAATTACAGATTCCTCTAGCTCTAAGTAGAGTCAAAGCAACAAAGATTAAGGAAGAAAAAGACAAAGATAAATCAAAAGAAAAGAAAGCGGAGGGCACAGAACCGCCCGCTCGAGGACGTAGAGGGAAGGCTGTGCGGTCGTATGTTGACGACGACCTGATCGATTTGGACGACATCCCCTTGAAGAACATCAAGAAGGAAGTGGCTCCCCAAGAGACTGTGTCTATGGAGAGGTATTACTTCGGGCAGATCGGCGGCAATACTGATGGTCCCAAAATGGCGATAGCCGTTGAGGTGAGTTCTGCTTAGCAATATTAATAGATAAATAAATATATATTCAACGACATATAGTATAGAATACAGCGCTATCCAGATTCAAAAGTAAGCATAGCATGACTAGCTTTTGTCTTGGTATCTAGAATGCGAATAAATATACTTGTTTTTTTTTTAATACACATATTTATGCATAGAAACCCCGAACTACACCGAATGAGTCTAAACTGTAAATTATAAACGTAAACAAACCAAAAAACACATAAATGTACATTTTATATGAAACAAACGGACATGATACTCTACTCATTTATTTTATTTTTTAAATTTAATTTGTTTTTTTTTTCATTAAATCTTACACATAGAATACACAGGTACAGTTAGAATAGTGTATAAAATCACCAATTACAAGTTTTCGTATATAGTAATGATTACAAGACGGTAGATAGCAGTACAAAAGCTAGGTGCATATAGATAAAAATTAGGTTCACAACATCTGTATTAATATAGAACATATATGTTCGTATATGGTACAGTTTTTATGATTTTTATTTGTTTTGTTGCAGTGCCCAGTTTGCAGTATAGAATTCAATGATAACTACCTATTCATGAAGCATCTGTTCCAACACGCAATACCATCGAAGGATGGCTCAGAATCTCCGCAGTGTCATTACTGCCTCACACGTTTCGCGACAGAAGATGAATTGACGACCCATCTGAAGCATAATCACCCGGCGGACACAAAGTCACCCGATTTGTTCACATATGCGTGTCTTATTTGTGAGGTGAGTTTGGTTTGTTATTGTCAATGCCGGGTAGAGACGTTGCCGCACCATTAAGTCCTGGAATTCCTTACCGGCGCACGTGTTTCCTTCTTCCTACAGTCTCGGGTCCTTTAAGCGGGGCGTGAAAAAGCATCTGATGAGGCCGTAAAGCTAAGCGCCACTATTGCAGCACTGAACGTGTTTGCAATGGTCTTTCATGAGACTTTGCCTTCCGCTTTACATCAGGCGAGGTGAAGTCAAATTGACGTGCCATAAATAAAAAAAAAGACTTGCCTCATGAAGCTAGGGGTGACATGTGGTAACAAGGCAGTCCCCCTATTCTGAGGTAAGGACCTTGCAACATAAAGGAGATAGAACCGGCAACAATCGAACCTTTGGCAATAATCTAACTTCAAAATCTTCCTGCTCAGTCCCTTCACAAACAGGGGGGTCTACTTTTTGAGTTTTACTGTTCGATAATCTCGTGTCACAGTGTTCGTCCCCGTACTCCTCGGAAACGGCTTGACCGATTCTCATGAAATTTTGTGAGCATATTGAGTAGGTCCGAGAATCGGCCAACATCTATTTTTCATACCCCTAAGTGTTAAGGGTTGTTGACCCTTAATTTTTTTTATAAGGCAGATCAACATTTGCCGCGTCAGCTAGTGAAGTATAATAATGACCCCCGGGTGTTGCGCAGGTCCGCTTCGCCGCGGTGCTGACGCTGGCGTCGCACATGCAGAAGACGCACGCGCCGCTGGAGCTGCCGTACGCGTGCGACGCGTGCCACTACCGCGGCTCGTCGCACCGCGCCGCAATAGACCACCTCCGCACCGCGCACGACCAGACAAACACCGTGTTCTGTCCCTACTGCCTCAAGGTAATCTAGCCCTAAAGCGTTTACATTTACGTAACATTTTACCGTGACCGTGTCAGAAGTGCGTGTCCGTCGTGTATTAAGCTGAGTTTAAATGAAACTATCGATCGACCGGTGGCCGTGTCAGTACAGGAGCACTAGCATGAACTCCTATCGAATTCGTAATGTAAAGGTTTCGAGAGAACGGAGCATTGTGATTGGCAGCCTGCCTCTTGTGAACCTGTGTGCGTGTGTAGCCCGCCAATTGTAGTGCTCCGTTCTGTCGATCCCTTTACATTACGAATTTGATAGTATTTCGTGCTAAGGCTTCAGTTCGCCACGCTGTTTTGTCTTGATGTCACGCAGTCCAGTCCGCTGTTCATGTCACAAATGTGGACGCATCTTAAAGTTTTTCCAAGCGAATACAATATGAGGTCTTTCAGGAAGAGCATTAAATTCTTGCAAGATCAGCAGTGTGATGTCTTTGGTGTGGCAATTAAAGAGGTAGTGTTAAGGTAAATACATCGAAATCTTCAGGTTAGTCGTGTGTTTATCTGCCACCTACGTTGATATAAAAAACTTCACCCTGGATTCAAAATTTGTACTGTGAAGCGTTCACTTCTTCTTTCCATATGGATTGGTTTCTCTTGATTTTTACGAGAGCGGCTGTCATCTGACTCTCGCTATTCTGCAGCTGCTGTTTTAAATACGATTCTTTTTATTTTTCTGCTCGAGAGATAGAGATAAAACATATTTTGATTGTTTTGTGTAGGTGATCAAAGTGTACTCAGATGGGCACGAGCTGACTGCCAACATAGCGCTGTACTTAGATCACTTGAAGCAGCACCAGGACAAAGAGTTGGAGGTGCGCTGCAACAGATGCGTGCTCAAGTTTGTGCATCTCGGTATGTAAGCTACATTTACTTCAGGATATAGTGTCATCACAGGCAGTAAACAATCTACTTAACAAAAATGGATGTTGCTAAGTGGGAATGGCTCAACTAATTCGGCAATTTTTTTTCGTATGTACCACAAGTTCCTCGGGAGGTGTTAAATAAAAGAAATGAGAACAAAATTGCACGCGTGCAGAACCGCAGGCTTCGACTATCTTTTAAAGAATAAGTGAAATATTATCATTAATATTTCCTCTTTATTTCATTTACATACATATTCCTTATATTTTTAAAAACATAAAAAAAACAAAATTAAACATATTTAAAAATATAAAAAATAGTAGCCCACCGGTATCGGGTACAGGGACCAAGCTACCGGAGGTTAGGGCTCCAGAGAGAGGAACCTCCTCACAATACGTGCCGTGTCGAGGAGTACTGCCTTCTGCATCAAGCCCTTGACCCAACTGCCTAACGCGAGCCTCTTGAGATGTTGGTCGAGGCTCTTGGCAATCAATCCGTGAACTGATACGACAATCGGCACAATAATTGCTGAATCAACATCCCACATGTCGACAACCTCGTGAGCCAAGTCCAAATATTTTATTTGTTTATCTTTTTCGGCTTTCACGAGATTATCATCATGGGGAATGGTAACATCAACAATTATTGCGAGACGCTCTGATCGATCAATCACCACTATATCAGGCTTATTGGCTACAATAGTCCTGTCAGTGATGATTGATCGATCCCAGTACAATGTGGCACGGCCATTTTCAAGAACTGGGTCGGGCACATATCTGTAATACGGCACCTCCAAATCTACAAGATTGTACTTCAGAGCAAGTTGCTGATGAACGATCCTGGCCACTTGGTTGTGTCTATGCAAATACTCTCCGTTGGCAAGACGAGAACAACCAGAAATAATATGCCTCAAGGACTCTCCAGGACGATGACATGCCCGACATATGTCAATCGTACCATCCTTCAAGATATACCTCCGATAATTATTCGTCATAACAACTTCATCTGTAATTGCACAGACAAAACCTTCGGTTTCTCCAAAGAGATCTCCGAAACGCAACCAGGACACAGATGATTTTAAATCTACGTCAGGCCCATATAAGGCCCGATAAAATCGTCCATGTAGCTCTTTGCTCTTCCATATTTCCTGACGATCGGTGATGCTGAGAATTGCAAGTCTATGCCAGTTCTCTTTAGCCAGAGCAAGAGGAGTTAGTCCGTTGTCTATTGCCACTACATCTCGGTGCACATCCTCGTCAACATGCAAGAAATATTCTCTAAGGTTGTATATCTCACGGTTGTGTAGAGTCTTGGCGTTTAAAAAACCACGACCTCCACACTTCCGCGGGATATACAACCTCATTACTGATGACCGTGGATGATGCATCCGATGTGCAGTCAGCAACGTCCGGACTTTTCTATCCAGGGCGTCTAGTTCGGTCTGGGTCCATCTTAGTATGCCAAAGGAGTATACTAAGACTGGCATGACCCAGCCATTGTAGGCGCGCACCTTGTTACCACCTGATAAAAGACTTTTTAGTACTTTTTTCAGGCGGCCAAAGAAACGATCCCGCAATGTCTGTTTCATAACAGTCTCAGTAATACCTAACCCTTGTGACATACCAAGATATTTATAGGTTTCAGTTGCGGAAAGAGACCTCAGCCATGTAGAATCTGAAAGTTGAATTCTTTCAGATTCCACAATCCCACCCCTTTTTACATGCATGACCGCACATTTGTCTACTCCGAACCCCATTCCGATAGAGTTACTGAAGGTTTCAGTTACTGTAAGTAACTCTATCATTAATATCATTATTATTACGAGCGAACAACGAATAATAACTTATTATTCGTTGTTCGCTTATAAAATGCTCAAAATAAATAACTCATGAACAATGGACTATTCATTTTGAGTTAGGAACTGTTACACTCGTGAGGGATATGTCAGAGGTTCCGCACAGGGAAAAAAAGGAATGGTTACACTGGGCTACTTACTTGGTGATTATAACAAACTAGCTGACCCGCGCAACTTCGTCTGCGTCACCCCGTTTTTGCATCATTTTTCATTCCTGCTCCGCACCTGTTTGTTGTAGCATGATGTTATATACATATAAACCTTTCTCTTTAACCATTCTATCTATTAAAACAAACCGCATCAAAATCCGTTGCATAGTTTTGAAGATTTAAGCATACAAAGGGACAAGAAAAAAAATAGGGACAGAGAACGCGACTTTATTTTATACTATGTAGTGAGTAAGCACGACCACATGCTCTGATCTTTTCAGGTCAATTGAAAGAACATCAGGTCCGTGACCATATCACGGTTGAAGATGCTACCCCGCTCTGCTCCGAAGAACATTTGATAACTAAACCGAGGGTAAGTGAAGTTTATTTCAACTAAAACTAGAAGCGGGCATTTTATACACGAGTAAGCTTATTGCCGATATGCTCTAACTGCGAAGAAAGCGTTTTATCAGGTATCTTTGGTTGTTATATGTGGCACGGCGCCTGAAACACGTCAATTAACCAGCTGTGATTATATGAAACCAATCATGGATCTAAAGAGTCCGCGTTATTGATCCATAAGTCTTTTTTGCATTTTTTATTCCCCGCCTGCACAACTACGGTGCTCAACTGGTTGAGCCGTGGGTACTTTCGATTCCCTTCTACTCAACTGATTGGTCTGTTGGGAAATAGTCGGTAGCATACATGCGTGGACTTTCCTCCACTACACCGTCTTACATTCATAGTTCTTATCGGTATCTATACTTAGATATATATGTATATGTTTTCAATATATTATAATTTGTGCAGAATAAGGCCCGGCCGCCCGTGAAGGACTCTGCGTGTCACACCATCAGCGACACATTCGAAGGCCTAACATTAGTGCTGCCCGATGGAATGCTCTGCAGAGAGTGCGACACGCCACTCGACAGGGACAAGCATTTCTTGTAAGTACACTTTAGACTCGAGTAATGCACCTAATGAATGTAATAACTACATATAAAGACTTATTATCTTTCTATTTATTTTGTATGTTCACAGTAGCAATTAATTATGCTACTGTGAACATACTTTATTTTTAATTAATTAATTAATAATGCCTAACCCCTCATTATTGTTAGACGCGACACATATTAAACCCTGTAGGGTTTTAGTGTCTTACTTTAAGATTTATGTAACATTGTATAGTAAAAAAAAAAATCTAGGTGCACGCATGGGCCATTTTAGACTTGAGTATCTAGGCGCACGCATGGGTCTAGTTACTCATTCACTATCACTGTATAAACCGTTAATGTTTTTTCGTTTATGGTTCGACTGGTTTTGGTCCAGGGGTACGACGCGCTGCTTGAAGTGCTCGTACGTGACGCAGTGCTACCGCGCCATGCTGCACCACAGCGGGTACTGCGCCGGGCCGCACTCGCTGGAGGACGCGCCGCGCGCCGCGCCCTACCGCACGCACTGCGTGTGCGGGTACAACACCACCATCGGTGAGTCGCCGCTCGCCTGACACTCGTGCCCACTCGTGGACTATGTCGCACTCAAATTTCCTCAGCTAGGTTGATGACGCATATATGCGTCATAATGTAGATAACTAAAAACACGTCTGATACATTGGATGAATTAATGCATTACATATGTCCCAATAAAATCCCCACGGAAATGATATCCGTGGGGATTTTGTTCACGATAAAAAAAAATAATATGTATTTGAATATGATGTTAATGTCAAATTAAAAAATATTAAATGCAAGTCAGAGGCCAAAAAGATTTTACGACGGTGATGTCTGGTGTGGCCTCTGTATTCGAATAATTTTAATGACTAATGGTAGTAATTTTAAAAAAATAAGGTGATATGACCGTGGTTTGTTTTTTGCATGATAATCTCTTATAATTTTGATATTGCCGCCGGCGATAAATTTTAAAAGAGTAATCGTTATAAAATCAACTTTAGTTTTTACAAAATTAAAAATAAATAAGCCGCAAATAACAAACATGTGTATGTTCCCCAGGCACAGACATGCTGACGCACTTACTGTTGTGTGAGCACAAGAGCGCGTACGGATCTGAGGAAGAGGCGCGCGCTAACACCGTGCGGTCGGGCGACGACGCTCCCGTCGGATATGTCTCCAAACCTGTGGAAGACACTCCACCGGCCGTGGACCCGGTATGTACTTGTAATTATTGTTACGAGTCTCTCAAGCACGTTGGTGTCTTTTTTTAGGGAGTACTAAACATAGAGTTTATATTTCAAATGAAGTATATGTACTTCCCTTGGTGATAATCCTATATTTCATTCCCCATAGCCCGTGGAGAGTGTGCCAGCTATATCAGACTACGCGCCTCCTTCAGTACTCAACACGCAACTATCGCTCGATGACCTCGGACCGCCCTCTGTGTTGCAGTCAGACCAGGTACATAATAAACGTTATACATAATGAAATCAAACGATTATACATCCTATTATGTATTGATATACATTTTTGCAACTGAAGATTTAACCATATTTTTCATAATAATCTTATGATTTTTATTCAGCACGATCAAGAGCTACTGAAGGACGCTTATGATCGACCTCTAGCCACCCCTCGCCATGAGGAACAGAGCTACACCCTCGGTGACTTCGAGCCTCTGCCGCAAGAACCACCGCCGCAGCCGGACTTCGAACAACTCTAAACAGGGATTATTTGAAGATAGTAGCACCAAGTATAACCAACTGTGCTGTGCTTCCAAACTAGGTCGTGACGTCAGGCCTGTACTAGTTCTGTGTACACACAATCTAGTAATAAGAATATATATGAAATATATGGCAAGAGATCCTAATTTTTTAAAAATGCTATGTACTGTGTGACAATTGCTTTTCTCTTGTGATGAATAAAATGTACAAGAAATTCTATGAATACAATAGTTAACTCATCTTAGGGCTATGGAATGCGATATTTACGACAATTTATTAAATGTTTACAAATATTGACAAATCATTAAAAACAAATGACAAATGATTAATCTCGACAGACATGCATTTCAGGAGAGCCTGGCTTCTCTGTCGAATCGACTGAGTTGCCATCGTGGTGTAGTAATTTGTTTCACGGCAGCGCCGCTACTCACGGTGAGGGCCCTAGCATAAGTTTCGCTCTTCGGGAAGGCTTACTACGTCCCTTATTTACTTACTACGCTATACACTCCGCAACCATTGCCTGATCGCTATAACACTGACCATTGTTCCCATAATTTGGTTTTACACTTGTCCTTTGTTGAAAATTATAATCAGTCAGATCGATTTTACGAATTCACGACCGGACTATAGTAAAACATGTTTGAAATATTTGATGAAAATAAAAGTTAGATGTCTAAGCCTAAATAACATTATTAAAAAGGCTTCGAACTCGTGGTACCACTCCCACACACACATCTTATGACGGTGACGTCACGAGTGGCGTGTTTATTGGAAAATATTTAGTAGTAACTTGTAATAATGCAGTTGGCAATGAATCGGTTAATAAACTTCCGCTCACCCTCTTATATTATATCCCGTATCTACCCTCTACAGAGTAAATAAAGTAGCCTATTCTATTGTTGTCAGTGCGGCTACCTCCCAATCATTGTAAAGGTGACAATTATACACATATTAGTTTATAAAAATGTCATATATTTTAAGCTTAAAGTTAACCAATAGGTCAGTACTACACACTTATAAATCCGAAATTATCCGTTACAATTAGAATTATGTAAAAATCACAGCAAGATATACAACAACAGTACATACATTTCGTCTAATAGTTACTTTATGTAGAGTAGTTATATTTATATTTAAAATTAAGGCTACAAATAAATGTGTCTAATTCACTGTTTCGTTTTGTGTTTCTTTTTCTTGAATGTTAGCGTGACTTTATTAGAGATGCCATAGTCTTGGATGCAGGCATCATTATTATCAATCACTGTGCTGTCGTAGTTCAGCTGGTACGTTTTCCAAATATATCTCCAGGATACATTCGCCTTTATACCAGCTCTTCTCTGGTATATTTCAAAGTGTCGTTTAATCGCATTTTTCAGAGTTCTCACCGTAGCATTGCCTGGAAGCTGTCAAAGAATATTAGTAGAATAGTCCGGCCTCTATTATGGGCTACCAGAAGATCTTATAAGAGGTAAGAAGAATCACGTCATATGGTAGTAGCTAGACTAGAATTTCGTCGCAAGAAAAATCATTATTGTATTTAAAAGAAGATAAAAATGTTTCTACGGGCCGCAACAATTCAAGCCACTTGCCGCATGCGGCCAGCGGGCCATGGTTTGAACAGTTTTGAACTAGATAAATGGTATGAAGTAGCAACTGTAGAAGACTTTAAGTACGCAGAGTTAAAAATTAATATTATTGGCTCGTTAAGGATAAGTGAGTTATGACTTTCACGTAAAGTGATTTAATTATGTTAAATTAATACTAACTAAACGACTTATTACTCCGTGATCATGTAATTATTAATCCTTAAATACTTTTGATGATTCAATCAATTTAATTATCCATAAATGAGTGTGATTTATTGATGTGTAATTAATTCTAACTAAACGACTAGTGATCATGTAATTAATATACCTATCAGTTTAAATTCTTTGTACCTACTTAATGATGTAAAAGTAAAATAACATGTCATAATTATTATTTTTATTTATATTCATTTCATTTTTTTATCTGTCTATCTCATTTCCTCTTAGCGTCAGGCAGGGGGGTCAGGGTTGCCAATGTGTGGGGAATTTTTCAAATCATGGGGATTTTGTGGGCAATTTGGTCTTGCTATTTCGTGAGTGCACCACTTCTGAGATAATCCTTTTGACAGAGAGATAATCATTTTGACAGAGATATACGAACAGACAACGAAGTGATAAAGGGTCCGTTTCTATTCATTTGAGCGGTTCTCAAAAGAAAATAACGTAGTACATACTAAGTATAAAAATGCTAACGATTTTTATTAGTGCCTATAATCCACTCCTTTTCCGTGCCTTTTCGTTTAACTTAATTTGACTTTTTAAGACACATTTAACGATATCTTATAAATACCTTAACTACCTCATTTTATCCTATCTAATGAAACATATTATATACAGACGTACACATACAAAATACGCGTGAAAAAACATTTCATTTTATGTAAACTTTCTTTAATAAAAGTTGTAGGGAAAGTGTGGAGAATATTGATTTTATAAACCCCAAATTGGGGATTTTTACCCAGTTTGTGGGGAATTTTGGTCGTGGCCATTGACAACCCTGACACGCAGATATCAGTCACTGACCTGAAGTAAGTTATGCATGTTATATGTCAGTGTCAGTAGTAACTAGTAGTCAGTCAGTGGTCAGTGTCAGTAGTGATAACAGTACAGTATCAGAAATGGCGAATCGCACGGTTAAAGACGCGAAATCTATACGAGGCACAAATCCTCAATATTTAGTGGAGAAGATTATTAGAACACGCATATATGATTCTAAATATTGGAAAGAAGAATGTTTCGCATTAACTGCAGAACTCATTGTCGACAAGGCTATGGAATTACGATATATTGGTGGCGTCCACGGAGGTTTTATATATCCCACACCTTTTCTATGTTTAATTTTGAAAATGCTACAGATCCAGCCTGAAAAAGATATTGTAGTTGAATTTATAAAAAATGAAGAGTTTAAATATGTGCGTGCTTTGGGAGCCTTTTATATGAGACTCACAGGATCGTCAGAAGATTGCTACAAGTATTTGGAGCCTCTTTACAATGATAACAGAAAGTTGAGGAGGCAAAACCGCGAAGGGCAATTCGAAATAATACACGTGGATGAGTTTATAGACGAGCTGCTTCGAGAAGAACGGCTCGGTAATGTGATTCTGCCGAGAATACAGAAGCGAACAATATTAGAAGAAAATAATGAATTGGAGCCGAAACTTTCAGTACTGGACGATGATTTAAATGAAGATATGCCTTCTGATGGCGAGTACGTTGACACAGGAGCAAAGGAGAATAAATGCAAAATTGATAGAAGAGACAGAGATAGGTAAGTAATCATAATTTTTCACTTTTTTGTAAGTATTATAATGTATTAGGTAATACCACGACTTTATTCATGTGGTATTTATTAAATATGCTAACTAGGAAAAATACCATGCTCTATTTCAAATTTTATGCAGAGATAGCTCCTTACATGGTCACACCTCTTTAAGGCAGTTGTTGTAACAAGCTACAATCTTGCATTGTATCTTTTGCTGCTTGCAACTTCTAACCCAAGTTAACAAACTCTTTGATTTGGCTGTTTCTACTTCAATTATCATTGTGCAGTATTTCATAACACTGATGTGTTGTTTCTTAAATGATGTCAGTATTACTTGGTCATCATAAGTGTACCGAAGGCATATACGAATCTAATCATTCATTCTTAGTCCATATTCACTTTCTACATAGATCTTTCAAAAAATGTCTATAAACCATCCGGGTGAAGCTACATCAATGTTGAACCCGTCTGTCACTAAGTCTTATTACAAAGCATGAATAGTATGGAGCAAGCCTTAACCGCACACTTATGAACCTGCAATAAACACACACAACTTCGGAAAGCATTGAAAAGGCAGCACAAGTGTGATGCCCTTGGTGTTGCAAACGTCTATAGGCCATGGTAACCACTTCCATAAGGTGGGCGGTGGGCCGTGTGCTTATTTGCCACCTAAGTGGTATAGAGTGACATAAATACCTGTAAAGACACTAAAACATTATATCTAATCTTTTCAGATCTAGAGAACGTGACAGACGCGAAAAGGATCGCACGCGTGAGAGATCTCGCAGTCGCGACGGAGATCACAGAAGAGAGCGACGACGAGATCGGGAAGATAGATCGAGGTATCAGAGAGAAATTATAGGGGATAGGGATATGGGCAGAAGGGAGAGAGTAAGACATGTCGGTGAAAGAAGAAGAGATAGAGGCAGATACTGATAACAATAAATGTTTTTAGCTTTAAAGGTAGTTTTATTTTTGTTTATTTATTGTCAAGTACTAGGAGTTATACTATGGCAACGGTTTTGAGGGAAGAACAATACATGTAGGTCCCCAAGGCTGGACAGTTATCATTCAAGTGGTTGCCTTTCTTTTCCTACAAGAGCAATCGTTATGAAATTGTGCATAGCGGGAGAAGTATTAGAGCACTATTTTTGTACACTATTAGGTAGTATTAGACAAGAATTTATTGGCATAGTAACCAACTCGAAATAGCTCTTGCAAGCACTAACATAACAGACACAGCAAAAATGGCACAGCTTGGAAACTGGAAACAGAAGCACAACTCCATAGTTTCAGACTGAATAGTGGACAACAAGGATTACGAAAGGAGAGAATCAGATAAGAGATGCAGATACTGATTAGAATTAATGTTTTGAATTTTAAAAGTAGTTTCATTCAGAGCTTCGATTGGCTGGACTAATGGTTGTCATTACCATTAGTAATGACTATATTATAATCAAATTATGACGAAAAGCTGGTTTTGTGCATATATCTAGTAAAGTACATAATGTGCAGTTCGTCTAATGAAATTCCTCAAAGAGATTACTACTTTCCAGGCCCTTCTGTATAGGCCATTTCACCCATTTCCCCGGTAACAACTACCATAGATATTCCTATGACGACCGGTACGGATGGCACAATGTTCTCCGAGGCATGAACAGAGCAATGCAAATATATTATATTCATTCATGCATACAAATATTTGCACTGAGGGGGGAACATCCTGCTTTAACCAAAAGGTGTAGAATGATGATGAAAATTTTTGAAAAAACAGGGGACGTCTTTTATGATTCCCACACTGTTGTGTAGGTAGGTAGGGTACACAATATGATGACAGACTAAGCTACAGGGTTGTATTTAAATGGATTGATGTACACACATGCTGCTTAGAAAATTGGTGTCTGTTGTTTACTCAACATTTGACCAACTAACTAACAAGAATAATAATAAATAATAATAATAATTAAGTTATCAACAATATAAGTTATCTTGTAAAAGCTGTAATAGCATGCTAAAAAATGTTCTTTACTTACAATAACCTTCAGTGGTGCATTAGTATCTCTGTTTATAAAAATTGAAATCGACTGTCCATGTTCTACAGCAATCTTAAACAAAAAAAGGTAGTATAGAAATATGTGTAAACAAATACAATAAAACAATGTGAAAACAAATACTGAATGAAATTGAAAATTAGAAACTATAAATGATCTTCTTCTTTTCTTAAAATGGCTTCTGCAGCAGAATAGCCGCAATTTTGCCAGTCTCTAGTAAATGTAAACGTCTTATAAAATTGATGGCGAGACGCCAATGTCAAGTTTCAGATTACCAGAGCCACGTTAGCCACGCCAGTAAATTTGTTTCCGCGTGTCCGCCCCCCACGAGATCAGGTAGTCGATCAGGACATGTGAATTTTAGGGGGCTATAAAATATAGTCACCATACAAAGGCCGCACTTAATTCTAAAAATCAATAAGGTCATGAATATATTATAAATTATAATACCAACTTGAGATTGGATTTCTTCAACAATTACGTCTTCGGGAAGGTCTTGTAGGAGAGAATCGTTCTTTATAAGTGCACCCAGGGCAGATTGAGTAAGTTCCAGCAGCTCGTCATGAGGTAAAGTATCAGTTAAAACCTCGGCTTCCTCCGGGCAGAGCGGATTATGCTCTAAAATTCCCATATTATATACTTAAGTGAGTATATAGCTGCTATATCTTCTAAAATGATAAGGATTTTTCAAATAAAATATGATTGATTCTTCTTCTTCTTCTTTTCTTAAAATGGCTTCTGCAGCAGGATAGCCGCAATTTTGCCAGTCTCTAGTAAATGTAAACGATATGATTGATTGTTATTTACATTTTACATAAACAAATGACGACTGACATGACAACATTGACAACTGTGCTGACACTGCTGACAACTATGTGCTGTAAGCTGTTTGTTTTTTAAACATTTTTGGCAGGGCTATTGGGCTTTAGCATAATTGGTCTTTATGGTAAGGAATGACAAAAATATGAGAAGTCTAGTAATATATATAGATTAGCTGTGGTCAATGTGCGTTATGTCAATTCACAATGCACCTGTCACTATAAATTTTGAGGTTATACTGTCATAATTTTCCAGTGTTACAAAATCCTTCGAATTGTATCATCTTTATTAAAATTGTAAAAAAATACACAGCATAAAGCAATGGATAGCCTATCTACAGGTTCGCTCTCTGGAGCACAAAAAGAAGAACTAATGGATCAAGTGAAACAGCAGATTGCCATTGCTAACGCTCAGGAACTACTGACGAAAATGTCGGAGAAATGTTTCAAAAAATGTATTAACAAACCTGGCACAGCGCTAGATAATTCAGAACAGAAATGTATAGCAATGTGTATGGACAGGTATATGGACGCGTGGAACCTGGTGTCGAGAACATATAGCAGTCGTATCCAACGCGAAAGGAACAACATGTGAAAGCGAAGATATAGGGCCTACAAGCCATCGTGACACTGTATATAGCCGACTTAGTAGTTACAAAGCATTTAAAATTGTGAGTTGCAGCTGCCAGTTATGTTGATTTGTTTAATAAAAAATATTTTAGGTTGTTACTATTTGTTTTCTTTCATTGTACTAATGCAGTTGCCTAATTAAATTTAGATACTTTATGTTTTATATTATGTACTGATATTACAAAATTGGCAGAATATGTACAACCTGTATAATTAATTTATGTCAGAATTTGCATGAGAATGGACTAACTATACCTATTGTATATGAGAAGAAAGATAGTTCAAAGATGTACAACTTATAACAATTTTTACGAAATAATTATTCCAAATCAACATATTCATTGGTGATATTTTAAAGAGTTCCTTATCAAAGTTGTCTATCACTGTGCCATGATCCTCACTGTGTGAATATTCAAATTAGTGCTATATTATAACTCACAAGACTATGCAAGAATAAACAAAAAACATTTATTAAGGCGATATTTGTATTACAATTAAGTTACAATAAAAAATTGTTGGTTGATTTTTTGTGTCACTTTATGCAACTGGAACCTTCAAGTTTCACCTCGAACCATTTTCTTTCTGTAGTGGTAAAGCTTTTGTATCCACATCTCCTTTAACTCTTCTTCACTAGGTATTTCCTGAAAGTCATGAGTTTTTGTTACTATTTCTTGTATGCCAAGCTTGTTATGGGGGAATTAATTCAAAAATTGATTTAGAACCAAACTATTTCCAAGTTTTGACTAACATTTTTTTTTCATACTATTTCCTCTGTAATATACCTGAATGGTGCACATTGTGACAGGTCTATGTATGTCTAGTTGCTGTAGACTGATAGGCTGGTTACTTTATACTCGAATAGGTAGACAGAGGCACCTACATAAATATTACACTAAGCACTTCTCGCTGAGTGATATTGATAATTTTATAACTACCTAATGTCATCTGACCTCCCAGCCTTAAAGAGGAAAGCCAGAACCTCGTCTGTAACTATAGCACAGTATACTATAGTCCATTTGTTTACATACTAAAAAAAATGTGAACAATCTTAGCGTGTCTTTTTAATTTCTTTAAAAACTCACTTACTCAAAATACTTTTCTACTTAGTAATGCATTTTGAAAACTAAAAACCTGTGTCAAACCACTAGTCAGTCTAGTTTATTTGTTTTAACATGTGTTTTTATAATCAGTTTGCCACAAGATTGTTTACCTTTTTTTAAGTACCTAAACAAATGGAGTATAGATCTGTTAGCCTGCAGGTGAGGTTGGCTTGGACTTTGAGGTCATGATGATATTTCATGTGGTACATAAATTTTAATACTGCTGAATTAAAAATCATCATCAGTAAATCATCATTCATTCAGTAAATCGGTAGACAACTGATTTGCTGAATGAATGAATAAAAGTTTACTTTGGTGAAGATTCCTTTGATCATTGAGGTCAAGTAATTAATAAATTTGTTAACTAGTCACTTCAGATATGGCCTGGGCAGTAGGACCAAGATATCAGAGGAGCAAAAATAGTTTGCCAGTGTTGAACTTACATCAAAATTAATTATAGAATCATCATTTACAACTTTCATCTCAGCTTCTGGCACTTTAACAGTTTGAGAATTCAAATCAATCACTATATTTTGTGAATGTTTTTTACTCCTTGATGATGTAAAGGTTTTAGGTACAAAGGAGTCACTGTTCAAATCTGCCAGCAAATTTCTATCATGTATTGTGGGCATGTCCTCTTTGACTTCAACCTCCTTATATTCATAAGTTGGAATTTTTGTCATCGTCAATCCGGCTGCAACCGCTGCTTTGATTGCTTTTTCCACTTTGGTTTCTGTGTCATCAAGATTGACCTTCTTAACATGTGTTGTATAACGCTCTGAAAATAAATTTATAATAAAGTCAATTTAAAAGACATGCTATTATGTATGGTGTTATATGACTAAAGGTTTAGTTGATATACTGTCTAGTCTACACATTAAACAAGACACTACTTGACCCTAAAAATGCTCAGTTTGAAAGATTAAAATGTACCATCAGATGAAGAAGATCGACTGCTAGAACGTGATTTCTTCAACTTCTTTTTATTGTATTTTGATTTACTTCTTGAACTCGATATAGAACGAGATCGGTCCCGCTTGGAGTGCGACCGCGATATCGAACGTCTTCTAGATTTCGATTCGTATCTATCTTTCTCTCGAGATAAACTTCTAGAATGGCTCCTTCTTTTATGTTTGGAACGAGAGCTTCTAGAAGTAGACCGTCTTCTTCTGTGACTGCTTATTTCGCGATCCCTGGACCTTGATCTACGTTTGTGTTTGCTTTTCGATTTCTTTCGTTCGTAAGATGACTCCGAACTGTGGGACGAGCTACGTCTGTCGCGATAGCGACTTTTCTCACGAGGCATTTAGAATGCTTATTCTATTAAATAGAATATTTTTTTTATTATGTTACTCCTTTGATCACAACAAATTAATTACAAAAGTTACAAAAACAAAATTTTGACTGCTTTTGCTTATTGGACAGGCAGGCACCACAGACAATAACAAATAAATAAATTATAAAGGTTGCGGCGCGGCGGCGGCCAATATTTAATTACTCTGTGGTCAATGACCACAGATCAAGAAATAATAAACTAAGGATGCCTTATTTTATTCACATCATCATACCCATGCGACTCACCTACATTTTTTTTTTAAATTTTATTTCATGACATACAGCGGCATCTGGGTTCAGGGCGCGAACTATATTTCAATTTTTTAATTTTTTTACTTTTAATTTATTTATTTTACGGCCATGGATACACATCCTTATAAACTTTTTTTAAAATTGATTTTGTCAATGTTGTCATTATACAATAAAAAAATGTATGGTAGTAAAATTAGCACCATATCCATTAAATTATAATATTTAATATGTGATATTTAATTAACAATATCATCATTTAAATTTCTGGGATCCAAAAATATTGTTTTTATGCATATTTTGTCAAAATTCATTATGATAATGTGAAACAATAGTAGAATCCAAAGTCATAGTGTCACTTTCGTCAAAGTCAAAGAAAAAAAAATTTAAATTTTCACCATAAAAGAAAATGGCTGCCGGTACATTTGAATTAAATTCGAATTTAGTTGTACTTTTTCATGTTCATTTCTTGAATTCATCTAATATTCACGTTGAGTTCACCTTGCCGCTCCGTGTCATAGATAAATCTAACGAATAAAAACATCGAAAAGTAATCCCTCTACTGGTTTGACGTGATCCTCCTACATTGCAGTTTAGACCAAGGTACTTACCCTGAATTTCAAAGATTAAAATGTCTAGAAATAAGTGTTGTGTGTGTCCCTGGCTGTCTAGT
Source organism: Pelosia muscerda (assembly GCA_963691645.1). Classification (NCBI taxonomy): domain Eukaryota; kingdom Metazoa; phylum Arthropoda; class Insecta; order Lepidoptera; family Erebidae; genus Pelosia; species Pelosia muscerda. The sequence continues at coordinate 18,031,645 of OY829100.1, forward strand.
GACGAAAGATGATGGTAAGTTTTTTTAATTTATTACGCAAACACAATGTGCCGCTGTGCTCTTACCTAGATCTAATAATGGTTTTAACAACATAAAGTACCCTGCGATCTTCCAGTACTAAAACAGTGGCTTAATCATTTCGGAGGAGTTCGATAACCAAGACTGCGACGTAAAATGTTTATATATTAGTGAATTAAACAATATATTTGTATAAAAATTTTCACCTTATAAGAAAATGGCTGCCGGTACATTTGAATTATATTCGAATGTATTTGCATTTTTTCACTTTTGATTAATTCCTATCAACAGTATCTACTCCTTCGGGGCTTTGAATATGTATGTACCTATATACAGTAGGCCTTTAAAAGTCTGGACAGTTCGTACAAAAATTGTATGAAGTGATGCCACTACACAACTACTATATAGTCTTGAAAACTCCTGGATAATAGATCTACATATTAATATAACTAAGTTTGGGATACTACTTGCATGAGAGTTTGATTAGTATTTAGTTTATAGTTATAGTTATAGTTTAGTAATAAGGTAAAAAAGTAAATAAATATATATTGATGGTGGGAGGGGAACCCACAACTCATTCCCGGTTTAACAATCCCAACAATAGTAATAGTTTCTTCTAAAGAAACAAGACATTGATCTAGTATATTTTATTAACGCTACATAACTATACTACTTTCGGCGGAATCTTGCTGATTACTCCCCCCGGAGAAAGGAGGTGAGTCATTGGTGCTTCAAAGCTGAACCCTCAGTGCATGCCACAGTGACATAATACTAACTCAGCATACGGAATGACTCTAGGCCACTACATATCTTTGCAAGTAGCTTTAAACTGCTTTGTTTAACTGCTCCATAATAAAAATGTCAAACCTTCTTTTAGGTGTTGAGTTATTTCATTTAAATGTTATTTCTTCTCATTTTAGGTGTTACTCTTCACCGTTTTCTTAATTTTACATTGAATCCTGAACGTTATATGACATGGATTTCCCATATTGATAATAATATACATCAACTGGATACAAATCATGTTTACAACAATCTAAGAGTATGCCGCAAGCACTTCAGGGCTCTTTATTTGTACCCAAAGAATCTTGTTTGTAAATTAGCTGTACCAGAACTACTACTACCAGGTAAATCATTATTTTCTTTTACTGAGCTCACTGTAGTGTTGTCATTTATAAATTAATTCTTCAATCAACTAATCATTTTTCTTAATTATCTCCATCAGGACATATTCAGAACAAATTTAAAATAACTCTGTAGGTTTAATGTGAGAAAATTAAACTATCTATTGAAAACCAATACAAGATACACTTTTTTATACCACTTAGGTGGTAGACATGCGCGACCCGCCTGTTGGAAAATGGTTACCGTGGCATATGAATGTTTGCTACAGCATGGCAGCAGGGGCGTCACATTCGAGCTTCTGACCGTATAGAGGGGAGGGAAGACCGTAAAGAGAGCCTCTATGCTGTCAGTGCAGAAGACAAAGAAGAGTTTCTCGGTCTTCCCTCTGACAACAAACAGCCTCTCCAGTGAGCTCACCGCTAGAAACAACCAGTTAATTATTAGCCGCGGCATTCTCCATGGTGGAGGTACTTCCCCAGCTCAATTAGGACGGGAGATAATGTCATGTCCTAGCACCTTTTTTTATACCTCTAAAGTGGCAGACAAGTACCTACACCCACCTGATAGAAAGTGTGAAACTGACGTTTGCAACATCAGAGGCATCACATTCGAGTTACCGACCTTGTAGAAACCTTCTAATGCCCTTGAATAACCCCACATTGTAGTCACTTTGAAAGACCACAGTAGCGGGGAGTTCCACAACTTGAGCGTGCTATCCCTTCTTAGTTCCTTTCATACAATCCGATGTACACAGTTTCCGGTCGTAATGTGTGAGAATGAACTCCCTGTCTGTGGTGAGCAGTGCAATAAAATCTAACATTTCCTGCAAGTATGGAATTGTAGACGATCCTCAGCGCCCGTCTATGTAACTCTCTTCTACTAACTACCTACTACTCTTGACTCTTATTAGCATTAGCTACTACTCTTGACTCTTAGTGCACCCATTTGATGCCATTATTAGTTACTTATGGAATTAAATTTTTTATCTTCAGCTCATGACCAGCAAGAAAAGGAGGCTTATTTTCCTTCTACATCTACACCGCTCGCTGTGACTCTCCTTCTTTCAATATCTGCAGCGCAGCATCACTTGGAATGCCCTGTTGCAGGAGCCGAAGTTAAGAGAATTCGGTTAGAACACAATTATTCTGGTAAAGGTCTTTTCTGTTCTATTTATTATTATTTTTTAAACCACTCGGGTAGCACACATGCGTACGGCCTACCTTATGGAAAGTGGTCTCCGTGGCCTATGGACGGTTGCAACACCAGGGGTATCACACTGTAGAAATATTGTAAAACAAAATTAATGTTTGTCATTTTGTATTATAAGTAACAGTTGCAGTGACATACCCTCTCAAATAACAAAAAAAAATTATGGCTCCTCAATTTGACTTCACCTCGCCTGATTGTAAGCTGAAAACAAGTCTCAGGAAAGAAGGTCACCAATACAAACACATATAGAACTATAATGGTGGCGTTCCGCTTGACGGCCTAATCAGATGCTTTTTCACGCTTCGCTTCAAGTACGAGTGTCATAGTAGCTTAGAATGGATTACGGTCACCTTTGCAGACATCAATAATACTAAAACAGTGTGAGCCAGCTTCAGTATCAGAGTACTTTTATAGGTCAGAAAATATGTTAAATGTACATCCGAAAACCGATTGAGGTGCGAGTGCTAATCAAAGTTAAAATTAAGTAATATTTTACTTTTGCAATTAGATATGGCCGCCGTAAGAATTTTTATAACTTAATATTTTTTTTATCTTCAGGTTATGAACACCAAATAACCGAGGAAAATGTTCATTCTACTTCAACACCAGGCTTTGAGACTACATCCGTATGCAGGAATATGGTGCCACTAGAGAAAAAACCAAGAATTCCTGAGACTCTCCTTCCTTCGACATCTGCAGCACAGCATCACTGGGAAAGCAATGTTGCAGGAGCCGAAGTTATGAGAGATCAATTACAACAAGCTGATTCAGGTACAGTTCCTTTTAGACCCATTCTTCGGTCGAATCGACGGCATTTTCGTCTTGCCATCATGGTGTAGTAATTGGTTTTGGTTGGTCGCTACTCACGGAGACGACCCGAGTACAGGCTGCGCTCTACGAGACGGCTTACAACGACCCATTAATTCATTCTGTTTTTTACCACTTTGATGGTACACAAGCACACGGCCCACCTCATGGAAAGTAGTTACCGTGACCTATGAATGTTTGCATCCCCCGGGGTTCTCATGCTACCTGTGAAGAGAGATGCTATGCTGTCAGTTCAGAAGACAAATTAGTGTTTCAAACCATCACATAGTAGTATCAATTAAACTCGGTCTTCCCACTGACAACAAAAACTCTCCAGTTAGTTCTGGCTACTCTGACCCTACTCACTCACACAATACGTATCACAAGTTTGTTAGTTGCTGTGATATTCTATAGGCCTTATTTTGCAGACATTTTGACACAGCATAGTAAAAAACATCGAGGTAGAGAGAAGCTTTAATTTAGATGACAAACTATTGGCACTGTCTATATATAAGAAAATCCCTGAGGGATACTAACGCCAAGTACTCTGCCTCAAAGTGATGGGGAAATGAGTTTGATGCATACTTATGAAGAAATTATAAAATAAAATAATTTAGGCCTTTCTGATCTTAAAGCATACTTCCATCCGGCCAAACCATAATCCTATCTTACGGATAAGAATAATAGCACTTCGGGCATGCGAGGAATCTTGAAATGAAATCCTAATAAAAAATAACAAAATAAACGAATTACTTTGTTGTTTAAAATAATATTACCTCTGCCACCCCAGAGTGAATGTATGTATAATATTGTTAAAATATTGTTTCTTCTATTTTCAGAGGAAAGGAAGAAAAACAACCAGACAAATATCGTGATACAGCTGATGTTTTATTATTGTTTGATCTGTTCAGCCTTTTGACTCCATCAGTGAAACGATCATATAAAACACAAAATTTACAAATGAAATTTAATAGGGAAGAAAGTGGTGTCACAATGAGAATACACAGGTAACATATTTTATTAATACAATGGCATTTGTGGTTTATTTTTGCAAGCGGCTTTGTCCGCAAACAAGCAATTTGCCCAAACTATTAACCCAATGGAACACATTAACAAGTTAAAAAGTTTCCAAGTTAAATCTGGAGATGTGTAAATTATCACCCAACCAGTTCACCTGTTTACGCATCATCTTTACAAACTTTAACTTTACATGAGCACGACTGCTCATAAAATGTTAACGAAGCCGCGGTAGCCTCGTGCTATGGGTAATGGGCTGCTGAGACGAGGTCTCGGGTTCGTCCCAGGTTTTTCCATGGCACACAACAATGACTTTTCGATGCTTTTCGAAGTTATGTGTGTATTTATCGCCGGTTAATGGCAATAGGTTGGTACCTATTACATTGGGACCTAAACATAAACTGGCGAAATGTGGGTGCATGCATCTCCGCCTACCCCTTCGGGGATATAGCCGTGAGCTTATGTTATGTTAAATGACTGCTATGCAGGGAACTCTTGTTCGATGTCTATTTGATCTAAGTGTTTCCGTGCCTCAAAGAGCATGATTAACTTTTAGTTACTGTTGTCATACGAACTACGAACATCATTATGGGTGTTAAGAGTCCTCAAAAGAAGAACTAGTCTACTACAGATCCAGGATATCCTTTCGGGGAGAAATGACCATGGTGCTATAAAAACCATGGTGCTATAAAGACCATGGTGCTATAATGACCAAGGCGCTATAATGACCATGGTGCTATAAATCGCTAATTGATTGAGGAGGTCAGATGCCAGTCATTTTTACCTTCCTTTTATACTGCTAAAGTGGTAGACAAGTACACGGTACGCCTGATGGTAAACGGTTACCATGGCCTATAGACATGTGCAACACCAGGAATGTCACGGGACATCACCGGAAAGCTGACACAACTGAGTAGGGGGAAGACTTAGAACTTTTAATACTTATTCCAACGGAATTCGTTGTAGAAAATAAATATTTATTCCTACATACATATATTCCACATCAACTATTTATCATTACATTAATGTTAATTGAATTGAAATTAATTTTATTAACATTATATAATGATATTAGTATATTCAGGCAACCACTCCTCTACTTATTCTTAATGTTTCACACACTTTATAATGCTTTACAAATATTTTTCTTTTATTTTCCAGAAATATGGTGACACAACATAATTTTTAATTATTGTTTATTCTACTTTGAACTGAAGCTGGAAAATAATCTGAATATTGATCAACCTAACAACTACACAACAGAGCTACAATCTACACCTGCGCTTTCTTTCTACTGTGTGATATTTGATAAAACTTTGTCAAATTTACTCTCGTTTGCCACTGTCATGTTAACTATATTAGGGCCCATGTATTGGGAATCTACAGGATTTATTGAGATGAACATTGCTCCGCTCTCTTGCATGGTAGCATGATGATGATATGTTATATTACTCAGAGTGAATGTAGCTTTGCAATGGTGAAAGAATTTTTGAAATCAGAACAGTAGGTTTTGAGTTTATTCATTACAAACATACACACAAAAATACAATTTTTTCCTCTTTATAATATTATTATTTTTTTTTTTTTCAAATATTTTTTATAATTTGACGAACTGTAAAAATATACTATTATTATGACTAATGTTCAATTGATTCCTTTATGTTTTTAATTTTGTAATTTGTCATTTTTATTATTTCATTTTTACATACTTATGACGAACTGTAATAATTGTACTTTTATTTTATAAATTTAATGTATTCACAACAAAATCTATATGAATGTAATATAATTTAATCAATGTAAATTCGCTGTTATATACAGCATGTAATCGCATTAGCATTGTACTGTAAGCTTTTATTGCTAATTATGATTTGAAAATGAAACTTTGTAATAAGAAGCTATTATGTAGCGATAGGGCAAAAGCAAAAATATATTACTTTCTTTTTGAAAATATGTACCTACAGTCTATATTACGGTCAGTACATAAAGTTGCATTATTATAAATACATTGCTTTAACTAATTCTTAATGCAATGTTCATTTATACCTTAGAGTATATAGTTTTAAAACTGGCAATAAGGATAAATTAGTAGAAACGCATGATAAATAACACGTATGTTGCCTACTTTTGTAATACTTTTACAGTATAATTATTTATAGTATTATATTATAATGTTTTATGTATTGCTTGCTATTTAAATCTACCCTGTGAATCTGGAAAAATGTACAAACAGTAGATTTAACTTATTTCTATCGTTCATAAATGTATTGCTTTGTGACTTGTAAATGAAGAATTTCGAATTTTCTAATAAAACTTATAGTTATAATGATTGTTTTTTGCAATGTTCCAACTTGTTGAGTAAGATTAATTAATAAGTATTCTATTTACTCTCTAATTTTAGTTTATTTTATATATATTAGTTTTATTCTATATTTCATTACATTAATGAATAAATAGGTCATTACTAACTTATATACGTAATAAAATTAATTGGTTAAATTATTGTAATCCCTATCAATTGGGTAGTAATTGTGATAGTAAATATGATTTAATTTATTTTTGATGTTCATACGTGCATCATCATTGTTATTGTCAGTTGTTAATGCATACTGTATTCACCTATAATTAGTTATGCAATTAGCTGTAAACAACGAATCTGTGAAACTTATGAATTGTATTATTGTATATAACTGTTGGTGAATCTAATAAAATAAATAAATTATTCTATATAAATCTAATACAACGAATTTTGACCTATTTTCTAACTTGGTTCATAAACACGAATCACATCTACTTGCTTATCCCTTAATTTTAGATTAGTTTTACGCGTAGTAGTAATTAGTGTTATTAGGGTATTATCATGTATTTAGTGTTAAGATTACATAAAATCATACATGGGTAATGTAAATATAATTATTTTTATTTTGCAGTTATTGTTATCACTAAGATATATTTATGGCTGTAATATTTGATTATTTTTTACGTTCATGAATATGTGTGACACATTTTGTGACATTTGTGATTTTTTTATATAAAAATTATCTATAAAAATGAATATTGTTTGAAATTTTCTATTTGGATTTCTTCTAATTATCTTTCTTAAGTATTTATAAGTTCTAATGATTTCAGATATTTTTGTATTGAATTAGTTACTAAATAAGATCGAAAATATTTTTATTTGTATTTTGAAGTTATTGTTTTAATATACATATTTTTAATGTTAATTGTGGTATTTTTTGAGGCCTCCACCACCCCTCTGAGAAGGCCATGATGTACGATTGCATTTTTGTAACTTTGGATATGAACATTATTTTTTTAGAAAATTTGTGTATGTAACTGTTTTCCTGTAGTTAATATTGTTGTGAACAAAAATAATATTGTGCCGCTGAAAATAGTTATGTACATTTCTTTCTAAAAAAATTTGGTGCATTACCTGCGGTTACGAAGAAAGTAATCGACATCTATACGCCAATATAAAAAGTACCCTACGTACAAATACTACTAGCTAGTTCGTCGGGCTGTGACCTAGATGGCGTAGGTTTCTTTATATAATTTCTGAAACACGACTTGCCCATCTATCTCTACTATATATATTAATCTATGCACATCATCAACCTCTGTGCCATCAATGCGGCGGCGTAGGATGCTGAGGATGCGGTGAGCAGGAAAAGATCAAAATATTGGAGTCACAGACTGTCACAGTATTATTTTGTGCCAATCGCGGTGAAGATTTTGCGTTGTGGGGCGTGCATGCACACAGTAGGCAGGCCGCCTATCGTAATGCTCTGTTCTCTCGATACCTTTACATTACGAATACGATAGTATTTCGTGCTAAGGGCAAGAGTATAATAGGTAATAAGGCACTGGTTGGGGGTCGGAGACATTCAGTATAGTCCCACGGCTGGACATAAGCCTCTCCTACCTAGAGTGCGGCACTGTTCCCTATCCTCCGCTCTTCGGCAAACATATATACATCATAAATACTAAGTTAACAATAAAAAAATGTAATAATAATGCTATATTAAAAGTTAAAAAAGAATACAAAAATAGATAAGTATTATAAAAATACATAAAAAACGCATAACAATTAATCGTAGAGTGAAGATTCTCTCTACGCAATTAATCTTTTGTAGTACATATTGAAATCGATAGATGCCAGGGCTATCTTCAGATTGAGTAAATATTTAATGTTTGGTTCCACGGAATTTTTTTTTCATACTTCATTAGTTCATTAAATTCTCACACTGAAGTTAGAAAACACCGTACACAAAGAGTTTGGATATTAATTAACACGCAACGTTAAAAAATAACTTATAGTATGTAACTCAAACGGAATTCTAAAGTTTTCAAGTTAATAATTGATGTTATTTGTTGACGTTTATGTTCAAGTATGCGTACAAAGGAAAATCGTAGGGCAGCGACCGTCAGTCGGCCTCGATGACGGAATGTGTGAAAATTTTAAGATGGTGTTCAACTGTATTTTTCGTATATTAGTAAAAATAGTAAAGTCTGAAACCTCGTTATCCTATTACAATTATTAAAATGTGTTTGAATTGGTGACTGCGCTCAAATAAAAATCAGTAAATTCGTGTAACGGACTTCAAGTGCAGTACGTGTTAAAAGTGCAATTGCTGACATTGTTTCGTTAAAAATTGTTGAGCCCATCGCGATTGTTATGTTTAGTATTCTACTATGTGCTTTTATAACGCCTTGTAAATGGTATAAGAGATTCTGATGTTTCCTATGTCATGGAGCGGCAGGAGAGATCAAATGCCAACATGGAAGCCTCTGACTGTGTGGACACAAAACAGGTGAGCCCTATACGGCTAATTGCCGGTTTTTAATAATTTCATATTTGGTAAACTCGCATCGCCTTGACGCTTGTGAAATTTGTAAGTTATAAAGTGATCAACTGAAGACAGTGCTAACTAATAAACTATGTATCAAAACAGCATGTTTTTGAATTGCTGAATTTTCTAAGATTTAAGTTCGTCAATAACTATTTCAATTACATCAATTCATTACTTGAGAGAGAAATGTATAAAACAAATATTCTTGGGACACTAAAATGAATCAAGGCTTAAGGTGGGCGCAGAAACTGTCAGCCCACACTGAATGAATAAATTATTGGTATTAGAACATTGTTATGTACCATATTTGTCATATCATTCTTATTTATGTTTGTCTGTCTTTGTCTCGCTTGTATATTAAACATATTCTACATAAAACTACTTCTCTTTCTCATTTGGGGTTGACAGCTATATGATATTCATACTTACCATCGTTCAATACAAATGGTTCTATACAGATTTCAATTCTAAGATCATTATTGTAACCGTTAGACTTAGACGTCAATTGATTAGCAGGTTGATCTTGCAGAATACAACTACTGCAAGGTAGCCTCAAGTCTAGTGTACATTAATTTAATTAATCGGCAACAATATATATCATTCATTATTGGGCAACAATATATAGCATAGACTACATTACTGATGATATAACGGTGTATAAATGATACTATATTCTGTATTATCAATCCCCAATATTATCCCTATCTCTGGGGTGACAGAAAGAACTCCTGATGAAGGATGTGGTGGATGATAAACAGAAAGAATATGCAGGCGAGAGAGGGAAATCCTGTGCTAACCCATCTGGTCAGTGTGGAAATAGTAGGTCAGAACCACCCAACATTGGGTGAGGGCTATAGATATTTCAGTCCATTGCTGCTAGGCTATTTAATTGATTGATTATCCCTTGATTTTAAAGCAGTAAAATTTAGAAATCTCATAAATTTTACTGTTATCATTGAAAAAAGTTCGGTACATAATATATCATTTGAATTGAAATATTGCATTTTTCCTTTTTTAAACAATCTTTTTCATGACATTCACTTTATAGCGTCATTATTAAAGTGAACGCAATAACAAAATTATAAATATTGAGACAAAAAGAAAGTAATGTTATTCCATTAAATGACAAGGGTTACCACTATATGCGGCATACTGAACTCAGAGGTGAAGGCTTCGGAGGTATCCAGGACTATCACAAAGATAATGATGTAATAAAATCAATGGCACATGTTTCAATATTTCAAATTTGAAATTAAATTGAGATCATATTACAAACCTTGTGCAGCTTGCCAGAGTTTTAAAACATAATATATTCCTGTAGCCATATTATTATTAGTTGTGCAAATTTTTGTCTATATCACTATAACTGGCCATTTAAAAAATGTTCATTCTTTTTATTGTATTATGAAATAAATAATTTTATTATTATTATTATTTATTAGCAGGCAGGCAGTTGAGACAACTGTTAGTTGCCTGTATCCAGTTATCCATTATTGTTTTTTTTTTTTTTTTTTTATCAGTTGTAAGTTTATCCAGTTTGTTTTTAAATTGGTTTGTGGATTTAGCATTTACAACATCTTCTGGCAATTTGTTCCAAGCCTCCACCACCCTATTGCTCAAAAAGTGCTTTCTTGGGTTGTTATTTGCTCTCGTCTTGGAAAGTTTGAAATTGTGGCCCCTTAAACGTGGGTTTTGTGTGGGTTGAAATATTTTGTCTAACGTCTGTATGTCATAGTGGCCGTTCAGGATCTTAAATGTTTCTATTAAGTCGCCACGCTCTCTGCGTTCTTTAAGGGTAGTAAGTTTCAGTTTTGTTAATCTCTCCTCATAGGACAAGCTTTTCAGTTGTTTGGGCAGCTTAGTAAATTTGCGTTGCACTTTTTCCAGTAGGTCTATATCCTTCGCAAAATACGGGCTCCACACCTGGAACGCATACTCCAACAAGGGCCTGACATAGGTTTTATGAATTTTCAAAACCATATATGGAGTCAACATACCAAACGCTTTCCTTATGAGGTATACAAAGCTGTTGGCTCTCTTCACAATGTTCTCAATGTGATCCGCCCATTTGAGATCTTCGGTGATTTTGATTCCTAAGTCAGTTTGTGTTTTGACCTCTTTTAGCTCAACATTGTGTAGATGGTATTTCTTCTTAGGGTTTTTTTGGCCTATGTGGAGGACGGTGCACTTTTCAGCATTTAGATTTATAAGCCATTCCTTAGACCAGTTTGCCACCCTATTTAGATCTGCTTGCAGGCGATCAAAATCAACTAGGGGGTTTGCAAAGATCTTCGTGTCGTCTGCAAATATGCTTACGTGTGATTCGAGACAGCGTGGTAAATCAAAGGAGAATATAATGTAGAGCACAGGACCCAGCACAGATCCCTGGGGCACACCGCTGTTGATCAGTCTTTGCTTGGATAACGTATCTCCGACTCTAACACAAAAAGTTCTTTGGCGCAGGAATGCTTCAATCCATTTTAGAAGTTTGCCGCGAATTCCTACATAGTCCAGCTTGTGCAAAAGACGGGTAGTTGGAACTTTGTCGAATGCTTTCTCGTAATCAAGATAAATGACGTCAAGGGGGTTGCCGTCATTATAGCTCACTGTCCAGGAGTCCAGGCAAGATAACAGATTGGATACCGTAGAGCGACGTGGGCAAAACCCGTGCTGATGGTCGCTTATCACCTTGTTCTTAGATAGAAAATCCCGGATGTGCTTAACTATGACCTTTTCCATCACCTTACATATTACGCTCGTCAGGCTAATAGGTCTGTAGTTCGCAGGTTCTAGCTTATCTCCTTTTTTAAAGATTGGTGTTACAGTCGCTGTTTTCCATGGTTCAGGTAGTATTCCTGTGTCATATGAAGCCTGCATTAACTCCGCAAGGGTGTCAGCCATATCACAATTTTGTAACAGTATAGCTGGGATTTCATCAGGACCAGCAGTGCAATTCCCTAAGTTCACATCGGCGAGCCCAACGATGCCGCAACGGCGAGCATGACATTTGGTATTCACTAGCATCTACACTTCGATTTTTACTGTCAAAAGCGTCAAATATAAAAGTTTAAAAATTTACGCGGGAATCGTTTCACCTATGGAAAAAGTCATGTTTAATATCGTTTGTTTTATACTTTATTAACTTGCTATAGGTTTGCTTAGCTTGGTATCTCTGCAGGAATAATTATAATAAGAAGCCAGTACTTAAAGAGAAATCTTGAGAAGCGAGGAAAGTGAAGAAAATAAATACCTTTACGAGATACCGGCTAGATAAACATTTACGATATCGCTTTTCGGCAAACCTTCTAAACGTATTAGAAGATGACTTTACATCAAACAACTCTTTATCTACATACTTAGATGACTGTTTAATATATATAAACAAATCATTTGTTGTGTTGATGGCACCCTAGTGTCCATGGTCCGTTCAAGGAAACTATTGTCCCAAGGGATATCATGCCAGGAGAAATGTTCTTATTGTAAGTAAAATGTAGTTTTATTCTAAGGGAAGTGTAAAGAAAGGAAGGAAAGTATTACTATTTTTCTTGAATACATAACACAATACATAAGTGCATGTGATTTTAAAATGAGAAATTTAGTGTTTGTTGCCATCATGATGATAGGATTAGTCACCTAGATTCTGTGTTACGGAGTGCTAAGTATCCAGATAAATAGTAGCATAATTTATCTGTTAAGCCAGACTCTATACCTACCTGTACCAAAGTTAAGCCAGATCCTGTTTAGCTTTTACAATGTGATTGAATAATCAACATCCAGACATCTATACAAACTTTCCTTTTTGCAATATTAGTAGGATAGGAATTAAAACTACACAAAACAAACAACTTACAGTACACACAACATACCTATTTAATACAACAGACATTAATGTAACATAAAATTATTAATAGATATTTATTTTGTCGAAGAATACATGTTCATTTACATACTATTAATATGCATTGAATGTAAGTTTGTGTGCAAACTAATTATAAGAAAAGATATATCTATTCAGACCAAACTTAAATAAAATACAATATTTTTCATATAACATTGAGTCGAGGATAATTTTCTAATAATTTTGTGCGATTTCAGGGGATTCAAGATATTATGCAAGGTCAACTCATGATTATTTATCAACCTGGGTGCTGGAATATGGAGTCATTATAATAAATGCCATTGGCACATGTGATATGCAGTGACAGTTTCAAACTGTGTTGAGGGGGCAATAGGAATATTGAAAGGACGGTTTAGATGCTTATTACTCCACAGTATGGATTAGATTTTGGACATAGCTAATAAAAGATAATTTGCAGATTGTATTATTATATTTTATTTATACACCATAACCTACTACCACTTCAAAATTGAGAAAGTACAGCACAATGTTTCACACCTTAATGAAAAGAATCTGATGAAATTTAGAAAGAATTAAGTAGGTACCTATGTAAATTTATTTATTAATTGCAAAAATTGTATACATATAAACAACAGCATAGGTAACAACACAAGAGTAATTAAAACATAACTGGGGCCTAACCATCATCTCTTAAAAGTACCATTACTTCAATCTTACTTTACTTTCACACTGTGATTCATAGTTGGGTTGTGGTCATCTGCTGGTATTTGTGCTGGATCTTCTAAGTAGTTTAAATTTTAAAAAATTGAATAAGTATCTATATAAATGTAACCACTACAGCAAGAGATACTGTTTGACCCATTTTAACCAAATAAAATTACAACACTAGTATGCTGAGTACCCTGATGGACTCGGTTGATCTGAATCAAACTATGGAAATAAAGTAAAATTAAAAAAATATTACTTTTAAGAGGTGGTAGTTAAGCCCCTGAACATATGAAAACTATTTGACAAATAGACACTGAACTTAATATGCAGGTAACTGAATTCCGTTTAGGTGCATGTTTATATTCTTCACTGATTTCTTCATCTAATGATTGCTTGGAAGCACCACAGTGCGATAAGGCTGCCAAATTATATCAAACTCCTATTGTTCTTGATATACAATAAAGAGTACATATAATGTTAATTCTCCGTCAATTGTCTGCTATAAGATTGTTTCGCTGACCTTCATGAAGACTGTAAACGATTTTTGTTGATTTATCATGAGCTGTTCGCTCACCATATCTTTTTATCAATGGCTTCTGCAGCAGAATTGCTAAAATATAGCGGTCGAAGACGATAATATGATTAATTATGGGCGCTGTATAGGTTATGTTTGTTTTGTTTTTACTTTTGACTTATACGGTTTTTTGACGTTTACCTCGCATAGGGCACTCCTAAGACAAGAGGATACGATAACCTCCCGGCGAGTTTTATCTTTGCCGGTGCCCTCTCCGTGGTGATTGGTGGAGTGACGTCATATATCCGAGAGAGACTGGTGGATTTTCAGTCTCGTCGTACAGAGGGTAAAATTAAGACTATGATTGGTCAAGAGACGTCCCTCGCTCTAGAGAGATTGGTCGAATTCAACACTTCGATTTTTACTGTCAAACACAAAATAAAAAGTTAAACCATCAATGTTTCATCATTTTCGCAGGCAACCGCCGTATGACTTAGCGAAAAACGTCATTATAGCCGTCTCAGTTCTTTTTTTAATTTATGGCTGCATGGATTGCTGTGATGCTGGTATTAATTACAAGAAGCCAAAAGAGTGATGTTAAGGAGAAATCTCGTTATGCGACAGCATTGAGGCAAATGGATACTATTTCGCAAGATATGGACTATATTAACATTTAACGCCTGTCTGAAGATCTCAATATTATATTAGAAGATGATTTGACACCATTTTTGACTGTACAAGTACGTTCAAGTGCCTTAAGGAATAGGATAAAGGTACGTACCTATCATAACACAACCTATTACTTAAGTGTTGAAATACAAGATAATGGTATAAAGATAGATCACTTATGTGTAACAACCGTCTACTTGTCGAGCAATTCAGCAAGTAGTTAGCGCTCTTAATAATATCTTATGTACTCAAACAAAGTAAAATCAAAATACAGTAGGGACTAGAAATTATAGTGTTTGTTGCCATCATAGTGAGCAGATTAGTCACCTGTTTAGCCTTTAGAATGTGATTGAATAATTAACATCCAAACATCTATAGGTACAAAGTTTCACTTTTACAATATTAGTAGGATAAGACATAAAACAAAACAAAACAACTACACAACAACAACATATCATTTATTAAGTACATTTGACAATAAAGTAAATTTAATTAATAATTTTACTGTCTCAAAGAATACATATTGTAGATTTACATACTTACTATTAAAATAAATTGGATGCGTGCGTAAACTATTTAGAAGAAAATATATATATATCTATTCAAACCAAACTTAAATAAAATACAATATTTTTCATTTAACATTAAGTCAAGGATCATTTTCTAATAATTTTGTGTAATTTCAGGTGATTCAAGATAATATGCAAGGTTAACTCATGACTATTTATCAACCTGGGTGCTGGAATACGGAATTATTATAATAAATGCCATTGGCACATGTGATATGCAGTGACAGTTTCAAACTATGTTGATGTGACAATAGGAATATTGAAAGGACGGTTTAGACACTAATTAGCCTACAGGGTACTACAGTATGGATTAGATTTTTGACATAGCTAATAAAAGATAATTTGCAATTGTATTATTATTTTTATTTATACACCATAACCTACTACCACATCAAAATTGAGAAAGTACAAAACAATGTTTCACACCTTAATGAAAAGATTAAAGAATTAAGTATGTAAAATTATTTATTAATTGCAATAATTGTATACATAGACGACAGCATAGGTAACAACACAAGAGTAATTGATGACATAACTGGGGCCTCACCATCATCTCTTAAAAGTACATTACTTCAATCTTACTTAACTTTCATACTGTGATTCATAAATGGATTGTGGTCATCTGTTGATATTTGTGCTGTATCTTCTAAGAAAAGTTTAAATTCTAACAAATTAAACAAATGTATCATGCCTCGGAGAGCATGTTAAGCCGTTGTCGGTCCCATTTGCCATACAAACGTCTATGGACTATATATGTATGTATATATCTTGACGGACTCAGATGATCTGATTCACTATATAGAAATACATTTAAGATTGATATAATATTACTTTTAAGAGGTGGTGGTTAAGCCACTGAACATATATTTTATAGATTTTACTATGAAATTATCTAATGATGGTTTGGCCACCGAATTATATCAAACTCGTATTGTTCTTGGCATACAATAAAGAGTATATGTTGATTCTCCGTCAATTGTCTGCCTTAAGACTGTTTCGCTATCCTCCATGAAGACGGTTAACGTTTTTTGTTGATATATCATGAGCTGTTCATTCACCAAGGGTTATCCGATAACTTTGTAGTGCTGTGAAATAAAAATTTAATTAATTTAATTTTACTCAAACCGTGTGGAAGACCATTGAAAATAAATAAAATACATAATACTTACTTTTTTGTTGGAATGTAATATGAACAATAAAAAGTATTGTTTCTACATTCAGTTGTAAAACTTAAACTTATTAAAGCTTTTTATTAATGGTTTCTGCAGCAGAATTGCTGAAATATAACGGTCGAAGACGGTAATATGATTTTATACATTATTGTATCGGTGAACGGGGCGATTTATAGGTTATATTTGTGTTGTTTTTGTTTTGGCTTTGACGTTTAGTTCACTCTGTGACGATGTGTCACTCTATGGCGATTGATGGACAAAACCTTCAGACTGAAATTAAATTTAATAAATAAATAGATGTTTAATTAGAGATTGTTTTCTTTTAGGAACTTAAAAATACTAGTATAATATTTTTTAAATACACTTAACTATATTAAATGTTTGGACTAGATTTCTAGATTACGGTTCACTTCCAAAATAAAGTCGCCTCCCTAGTATGAAATTACAGAGGGTAACGTAACGTCATTTACTCGTGCGAGATTAGTTAAATGCAATAAGTTAATGAAGAGTATTAATTGTTGTTCAACTTTATTCTTCAGGAACTTGAAAATAATGATACAATAATTTTAAAGCCCACTAAACCATTTTAAACCTTCACTTCGATAAACCGTAATCTACGGTTTTCTTTACAATCTACTTTCAAAACTTCACGACACTAGACCCTATGAAGAGAGTGACGTTTCCTCCCGAGAGACAGATATTGTGATTGGCTGAGTGACGTCATCCGCCCGAGAGAGATTGGTGTATATCAGTCGCCCGAGACCTCGTCGTAGAAAGTGAAAATTTAGAGATTTTGATTGGTCGAGTGACGTCATCCGCCCTAGAGAGATTGGTCGAAACAGTTCGCTCGAGACCACATCTTAGGGAGGATCCAATATCGTGTTGTCATTGGTCTATCTTTAAGACGAGCTCTAGGATATGTTCGCCGGCGGGCACATCGTCGAACTGACACTTAGGGAATTGCACTGCAGGTGAGGAATCAGTTTTTATTTCCTTAATTGCCTTTTGCACCTTCTGTTTGGTGAATTCGATCTCTGTTATTGAATCCTTTACCTGCAGGTTGGGGTCTAAGCATGGCAGGGGTCCGTCGGGTTCCTTTTGAAAAACACTTTCAAACTGGTCTGCAAAGGTCTCTGCTACACTCTCGCTACTTGTAACAATTTGTCCTAGTTTATTGCGAAGTACAGTTGGGATGCTCACTTTCGATGTTATCTGTTTCCTGATATATGAGTAAAACTTTTTTGGTCCACATTCGAGTAAGTTTGTTTCATATTTAACTCGCCGGTTTCGACAGATGTTTATCAATCTGTTGTTCAGCTTTCTATACTCCTTATATATGCTGTCCAGTCCAGTAAGTATGTACCTGTCCCATAAAGCTTGTTTATCTCTGATCATTATCTTGATTTCTTTCTCTACCCATGGCTTTTTTGAGGTGAAAGGACTTAGCTTTACTTGAGGAACATACAATTTTCTAGCTTCTTGAAATGTGCCTATTAAGATGTCGTACTTCTTCGCTACATTTTGAATTGTAGTACTCTGGGGTGTTGTTGTTGATAGTTTCTCACAAATTTTTTCAAAGTCTGCTTTGTTATAGTTCCATTTTAGGTTTGTATTTTTTGGGGTATGGTTATCCACCTCCAGCTGCATTGTTAGGATTATACAGGTGTGGTCGCTTTTTCCTATTCCAGCTTGGTATTCAACTTTTCCTACAAGTGTTTCATCATTTGTTAGGACAAGATCCAGAAAAGAGGGCTCATTTCCCTGTCGAAACCTAGTATGCTTTGTCACTAGCTGCTGGAGGTTGCTATCCGAATACCATTGTACAAAATTGGTTTCTCTCGGGTTAAGGTAGCCACAATTTTCTAAAGGCCATTTCACACCTCGAAAATTAAAATCTCCCATTATAATCGTCGTAGTAGACTCTGATGCAGTTGTTATTTGTTGTAGCAGTAAGTTATCTTGGTCTTGGGTAGATTCTTGCCCTCTGTATAAACCACACAGTGAAAACCTGGTATTTGCAATCTGTATGTCTATCCAAAGCGATTCGGTTGCATCATGTTTCATGTTTAAGTTGGTATTCAATTTTGTTGTCAAGCCTGCATTTTTTGCTGCATAAATAGCCACTCCTCCACTACGTCTGCTGAAGCGATCATCTCTGTAAATATCATATCCAGGTATTGTTATTAAGCTGTCAGGTATATCCGGTTTTAGCCATGTTTCTGTCACTACTATTACTGCGGGCCTGACACTATTCACTCTGGCTATGAATAAGTCCATTTTTGGAGTCAGTGATTGGATGTTTGTGCAAAGTACGGTAAGTGTATATAATACGGGTGAAAGTTTGTATATCCCAAGAGATGACCTATAGCAGTCCACAGCTGGGCTATTTTGTGGACCACCAAGTTGAGAACTTAGTTTTTTTTTGGTGTGGAAGCCGATACAATTTTCGGCTGACCCTGCACATACTTAATGGTAAGGCCTTTTTCACCAGCTTTTGTGCGATTATCCAGTTCTTCACGCAGGTACTTTAGATATTCTCTTTGTAGGGGGGTCAGATCAGACTTAATTTTCCTAGGATCCGACAACTTAATCTTGTGTTTAAGTACTTCAATTGCATCAGCCTTGCTTTTGAGAATAACTTTTAGTGGGCGGGGCACAGTGTTTTTAGTCTTGACCAAGCCCAGACGGAAGGTCTTAATGTTTCTACAGTCTACATTGTTGGTTATATTTCCTATAATCTTGGTACTTTCCTCTTTATCATGTTCCTTGCGCTGGACTGGTTCATCAGATGTTGACTCCGGTACATCATATATAATGATGTTGGTGCTGCGGTTAGCTCGGTCCACCATTTCCTGTATAGCTGTCTCCGTGGAAAGCATATTTTGACGCACACGTAATTGTTTGACTTCTTCAGTCAAGTCATCGAGCTTCTTCATGATAGTAGGAAGCTGCGTCAACATGCGCCTACAATCGCCACAGAGAAAGGTCATGGCGCGTGCAACGGTCTTTAGTTCAAGTACACGAATTTCTGTAGGTGACAATCCATGACAATCCCCACACAACAGAATTTTGCAACAATCACAAGTTGCAGATGTTTTTTTATCACTGCATTTTTTATTGCAATTTGAGCATTTGTCAGGGGTAGGTGTTATGGGGGGCATTTTTGTAGTTTTATCGAGAAATCCACAGAGATTTTACGAAGTTTCCGTTAAAGTTCACTTTTTTTATTTTTTTTGAGGGTACTTTTAAGTCACTTTGCTTGCTGAGATTTTAATTTGCTTTTCCACTAAGTATTAGGTTTTATTTTGGCGAGATAACACTTTCACAGGTGAATCACACTGTAATTTACACTGTTAGACACTTTTCATTTGGTTTTCACTACTTGTTCTATATTTTTATGATTTTAGATTCGAGAGCAGGTTAGTCTCAGTTGACAGTTTTGACATTTTTTCCATAATAAAGTTAATTTAAAAAATAAATAAAAACAAATAAGAATGGTTATTTTGATTGCTGTTTTACTATTCCCTGTACTTCTTGGTATTTTCCTTGGTATTTGTTATTAGCATAAAGTAGAAAAAGTTTATAATCATATATTTTAGTTTTTAAATTAGTCAGTTATGATTAATAAAGAGGATGAATGAATGTTGCGAATAAAATTGTACAAAGTATACTTATGGGCTTGGATCTTGGAGAAGTCTAAGAGTGAAGTCGAGAGAGAAAGGGGGCACTGGAGTTAACAAATTGTTGTGATATACTCTGTGCTTGGTAGATTTTCGATTGTCCACCACCGCTGCACCCATAGGTACTATCCTCAAAAGACAGCCCAAAAACGCCTACACTGTATACAGAGCTCATTTTGAACTCTTCTACTCCTTTCATTCCTTTTTGAGGTATATTGTAGTGACTGACCCACAAAACTTAGAAGCTAATTTGGTTGTCATTCAAAATACTTGAAATCAAATAAAATGTATATTTATTGAATCTTTTCTCAGAAGCCGACTCTTGGGCCCAAATTATAATTTTTCCCCCCAACCTGTTTTGCCATATCAAAGATTATTTTAATATATGGAATCCATTTTCACCCTCCATGCCTTATTCAGACAATTTTAAAGGAATTTAAGTAAGGCTGTTTCATCGAACTTTATATTTTGAGCGACTCATTAGACTTGCAAGACTCATTAGATTATCAAAGTTAGTCTAGTCCAAAATTTCGTCAGATTCACGTAGGTGTCCCACAGGGGACAATTCATGGACCACTCCTGTGGACGCCCTAAGGTCGTGAACTCGTGACGCACAGTCATCCCTATGCAGATGCAGATGGTTTGACAAAGCCATACTTTTGACTACTTGGGGAGTACAGTTTATGGGTGACTTTACTATCCAAGCACTCCGTGAAGTGGTTAAAGGATGATGAAGAAGATAGACTTCTCCTCCTTTCCTTTTTAAACATAAAAAATTCTAAAATATTGGTTAAACAATGTATTCGCATCATTGGAGTGCTATGTGGGAAGTGAACCTACAACCCCTTGATAGCGTTTTCTCAATAAAATATTTAATAGTGAGTAAGTAAATATTTCATTTTGCCTTGAATTTGACACTTCAAGATTATATTATAAATTCTAATCTAATCTAACTAGCAAAGCAGAAGAGTGGTATATTTAAACACAAGGAACTCTTTTTTAAAACTAAAAGAGTTCCAACGGAAGTGGAAACAAAACCAACACGCTTATCTATGTTTAACGACAAGGTATCTACCGGTGGGCTATCGACTATCGTGGTAGGGGCGGGCGCTCGCGCTGGCGGTTCGGCGGAGGCGGCGCGCGCGCAGTTGAAACGCGACGGGCGCGCAGCACGCCGTGCGCGCGAACCGCAAGTATTTACCGAACACCCCCGCGCGAGTGATGTCACCAGGAGAACCAGTGGTTACTGTGTTGTGAATGTGCATTAACTATAATGGTAGCTATGGTAGCATCAGCGTCTGGATATGGCACGTTACGCCGCTTTCTGAGCGTGCCTGAGGGACAGCACAATGTGTCCGAGGCCGGGGTCGTGCCCAGCACCTCGGTCGCCGTTTCGGTAAGATCTTGCATACCTGTTGTTAGGAACTGTTAAGCATGACGATTGACGATAAATGATAACGTTGTGCTTATGAAATGATGCCGATAATGTGTGGTGTGAACTGTGGAAGATATGGATAAAATTGTTAGGTGTGTCAGTTCTACATTCCACAATACGCGTAATTAATTAATCGATTCTTTTGATAAGTTTATTCGCTATACGATAATCTAATTATACGATTTATGCATATTTCTTTTATTACTGCTTACTATTATATACTACAAAATGTAGTTAGTACATGAGTATATTAGTAATCTTTATGCAACACGCATTAGCTGCAATTATTCAATGATACAACAACAAAGGTAGGTTAATTTCAATACTGGATTTCATCAAGGATAGAAACCGAGATTAGTTTAAGTTAAATTGATTTATACTTAACGTTTTACTTAATAGAATTTGTAAAACACAGAACGGAACCCTGAAAAGTTTATCCAATTTTCACTGAAAGAAGTCTACGAATTAATTATTGTAATGATGAAAAGCCATGTAATGAATGCGAAGAACATGTACGGCGTTTTATGAAAAAAAAAAACAATTCTGTAGAAAGTTGAGCACTGCAACTTCCATTAGAATGTAAACGTGCGTATTAAAATTTGCGACTATCGCAAAAAGCGTCTAGACTTATGCTCGTGAGTAGGTAACCAAACTTCATAATTTTTATATCCCACTTCTTGTGTGCCCGATATTATTTCTTTTCAGCGGACATGATTAACGAAAAAAATATTTTAAACTAGTTCGGCTCCACATTATGGGCAGCTAAAGATAGATTCCGGACAAATCCATCAGTCTGCTGACTGTAACCGTCCACGGTGAGGTCGTCAACCTTACTTTCCTTTTTAATATTCCGCTGTAATATGAACATCGATCGAAACACCGGCCTTGGCCTCACACGAACCATTAGAATAATACTTTTCGTTGATGATGTCATCGTCATCTATCAGGGAATACACGGGATGGCATCGACCAAGGTTACGCCAGTAGACCGTGGCTGTATCTCTATCCGATCACGGCTCGTTGGCCACCATCCGCGAAAGGAGCGCATCACCGTGTGCTTACCGACCCAGATCACCGCTTACTCACTTTTTACCTTGTTCAAAAAATGAGTCGTGTCCACTCTTGATATACAAATTGTAACTAGTGTTCTAGTTACCCAACGATACTACAACGCTTATTAGCGCCTGCGTGTCTTTGGATAAGTAAGCAACTTTTAGCAATAGTGAATTTCGCACTTGATTAGTTACGATTATAAGGTCAGTTCTCCCTCTCTTTCTTGTTTTTACCAGGTTAGTAAGGTAATATTACGGGCTATAAATTTTAATATTATCGCTAGTGTGTATAGAAATTGCTATGGATCCAATACCATCAGAGCGATAATAATGCGCTGCCGATGTAAATCGGATAGAATTCACCTCGATTGTATGCCATGATTTCAGTTCCCACCCGTTACTTTTTTAAATCCGATAAAACAGAATTTGAATAAGCTATTGATGTGGTTGTCATACTTTCGCCTTACATTTTAAGATAAACGTAACTTTAACTTACCATGTAACTGATTTTTACAAATGATCCGCAAATCATTTTTTTATTAATAACTTTGAATTTAAATATCAAATCAATCGGTCTGATGCTGTTTATAAAACTAGTCAAACCACATCATGGAAGTAGTTGTTGGAATTTCCGTGGAATTCTCGTTTGAATGTAAACAGAGAACGACAAGTTTGTCTTCAGAATCTAATTAAAGTTATCGAAGTTCGATGAAATGTGCGTCGAGGCTTAGGCATAAAAGTCTTGGGCAAATATATATTTGCATAAAAATGTTAAAATGCGTACGTGTTTTTTATTTACAAAGTTGTTCTGACCAATATGTTTTGAAATGTGATTATCACATATCGTTAGCTGCTGTGAATGTTGTGATTGACATAGTTGGTCCCAGTTGCGCTAACCGGACAAATTGCGACATGGCACTGTACCGTAGTGCCAACTCTGGTGCATGCTTCCGCCCACGACCATCTTATATGGCAAGGACCTTGTTACGATTACCTTACGTAGGCACATCCACACACACATTAGATTTTGCAATATTATCATTTATGTCACCTTGTACGTTAGTAAGGTTGTGAGCTATTCAAATACAACTATCCTGGCTTTATTTTCCTGTCGTATTAGTCTTTATCGGGTTTTAATAGTTCCTGTTTCTTGGAAAAATATTATCTCCATATTTTCTCTCAAAGGAATAACAGAAAATATTCATTCAGTCGTTACCGATGCAGACACATCAAAAAGTCTTTTATAGTTTTCGGCTTTCGGTTTAAGTAGGCAGCGAGGCCGGGTGAAGTAACTCTATACCGAATATATTACGCAAGATGGAAGCTCCACAAATAAAAGTTATTACTCACGGCTTTAATGAAACTAAGACTTTCGACTTGATCAAAGTGAAATGAATGTACGAAATAAATCATAAACAGTCACAATCGAAGGCGGTCGATCAAAGATTAGAAACGGTCTGAGAGCAAGTGCACGGTGTCTGTGAAGATTCGTTCCCAGATTAGTGCACTGGAGAATTTCTTCGTAATTATAGCACGTATGCAACGTCTAACAATCGCAATGTCAAAGAAAATATTAATTAATCTCGTCACACTCGCTACTTAAGTGTTATATCTGAGGGGAAATTTTAATTTAGTAGAGAAATCTCTTTATTTCTTAGTAAAATATGCTTAGTTGATTTCGTAGTAAGTTTTACTTTTGTTGTGGTTTTTAGCACTTTCGCTTAAGGAGGTTTGCGCATAGGCATATATGCGAATTATTATATCTATGACAATTATAGATACACCATCGGTATGAACCATGTTTCATAGCACAAAATATTTGTATTTTTACTTATATGTTTCTTTAACTGAAATTCAAATTAACCACAAGCTAGCTGCGTAAGTTCTTGAGTAACTTAACCTTGTATCAGACCATAAAACAGAACACCTCCGTGTCTATTTCTATGATCAAATAATCATAATATATCATCATCAACAACATTATTTGTTAACTTGTACTTTATACGTAACATACATAATATATATAATCGTCTCGCTCCTTTCTCCCTCCATGACAGGTAAAGACAAAACCTATTATCTTACACTTCTTACAGAAGTTTATTTAATAGATATATAAAAATTAAAGAGTCTGTTCTAACGAGTAGCCGCTCTGCTCCGCGCGTTAAAATGGAGAGCTCACTTTTATAGCCGTATGCGCAACATGCCTTCGAATTTGGTGCAGCCGCCGTGACCGAAATCGGTCAGGAGGATCATCATCATCACTTACACGATTGTTAGGCTGGTCGTGATAAATGTATACCTAATGTATTTTGACTGATGTATGTAACAATGTGTCAAAGCGCTAAATCTGTGTAAGTACTAATAGTGTATGTAAATATCAGATCCAAACAAACGTTATTTTTGCTTGTAACTTATCCTTGACATGCGCCATCTGTTGCGTCGTTTTGTCCATATTTATTATAATCTGTTACTTATTGTGTTTCTCAAATATTAAGTAAACCACGTGCTTAAGTCAAGTATTTAAAAGTCAATATAGAACTGAAATGATTCACGAAATAAAGTAATATAACCTCTTATTAAGGTTAAAAGTATCTTTGTAGCCGAAATGAAAAGGAATAGTATTCCCTTTAGCCTCGCCGGCGAAGCTAAATTGCTTGTATTAATTTTATATATGGGTTATCAAATGACTGCACTCCGCCTGATGGTAAGCTTGAGTACCTACGGTCCAGAGAATAGTGACCACCAATTATCAGCGTTTTTCCCTAGAATGGCGGTTCCTACTTATGAGTCGATAGTGTTGTTATTAGATAACTAACAGAAATAAATATTTTAAGTGATAGTAGTGTGTTTCTTTATTAGTCTCTTTGTTATGTTATGATGTGGGGAGTTTTGCCCTGTCCGACTGGGGAGTGCTCATACTTATACTCGAAAGGAGTCAGCGGAGCGGGTCCAACGTAGTAAAACAGTTTAGTACTCATAGGGCTGGTTATGTCTGCCATGTTTTCTATACGTTATCTGTTATGAGACCTACAAAATTCAACCCGAACGAAAACAAAACGGAGGCAACCGAGGCTCAACGAGAATAGACCCGGAAGCGCCATAGAAAAAGTTAGGAAAAGTAGGGACACAATGAGAGATTGTATTTATAAATAAAGCTGCGCGCAACTGCCTCTGCGTCACCACCTTTTTGCAACATTTTTCACTTCTGCCCCGCTCCAGTTAGTTGTAGCATGATGTTATATACATATAAACCTTCCTCTTCAATCACTCTATCTATCAAAAAAACCGCATCAAAATCCGATGCGTGGTTTTAAAGATTTAACCGTTCATAGGGATATAGGGTCAGAGAAAGCGACTTTGTTTTATACTATGAAGTGATAACATTTAGTATTGAGTATTAAAATGCTATTATATCACTTGATAAGGAATGCGGTTACGTGTATCGTGTACAGGTATTGAAGTACAATACATTCGCTTTGATGAACTCAGTGAAAGCTATGAGCTACGATTCGCGGTTGCTTTCATGTGGTCGAATCCGTCGAGCTTTATATTACTCAGCGAGGAGATTGCCTGTTCCGTTCAATGTCTGTCTATGACTGTAAAATAAATTACATATGCCTAGGGCTACCGATACGAAATTACATAAAATCCCCTCCCGACCCGTGGTCCAACTGCTATGTCCAACTGGTTGTACTACGGGTATGTAAAACTAGTCAGGTGTGCTCGCATGGCTGCAAAATACGTCATAAAATCGTTAAGTGTATCCGTAAGTAAAACGGTGTAGTTCAATCTAAAAGTTGTAATTAATATCAGCAATTTATCATAACTGAGGAGTATTGTGTTGTCAGTGGGAAGACCGAGGGCTTCAAACCCTGCTTTGTCTCCAGCACTGACAGCACAGAAACTCATAACCTCAGCTTTTCCCTTCGCTTGAGAACAAGAGACCTTCCTGTTGTTGAAAACCACTTTCCATCGGATGGGCCGTGTGTTTGTCTGCCACCTAAGTGATAATAAAACTCAAAAATATTGCTGCAATTCAAAATATAAGAATAGAATATGTTCTATTGTTGTCCCTACTGATATTCAATAGATAATCGTCCATGCTAATTCTGCAGGGTTCCTTAATATACGAGGAATAAACACGCTGTCTCAAAAAAATAATGCAACAATCAACAGTATTAATGTCAAATACGCCACAAAATATTTAATCCCATTAAAGAATAAGGTAAAAACAATGTTAGTTGTGACAACCCTACATAAACCGCTAATAGGTATTATCTTTGTGAGAACATCGCTAAACTGAGCCGTTCTATTATTTTATTGGCTTGCTACGAAGTGCCACTATTATTTATTTTTAGCATTATACGAAATATATTGGCCCGTACTTATTTAATAAATGGAAGATTGCATTATTAGGGTTCTTATAATAAAGTATTGTGTGATGCTGTAATGTCTGCTTTACAACGTAATAAATATATTATTAGCTATATTTAGCAAAGAACTATAATTTATTGAAAATTCATTAAACCTGTAATTTAAGATCTGCTAGGCATTATTAATCTTTTGAGTTCGAAAGAAAGAAAAAAAAATAGGAAAGTATTGGTAATATATCTTTATTGTATAAACATCTAAATTCTGTGCAACACCATTCGCAAATGACCGTGTAATATGGCCCCAGAACAAGGTGTGTAAAGGTATGTCTGCATGTAAAGAAATTCTCAGCAACAGCATGCAGTGGGTAAATATTTTCATATTGATTATAACGGAAAGACTGCCCATATATGTGGAACAGAAAACAGTTGACAATATTTGTAGTGGTGGTCTCTATATACCCATTCAGATCCGTGAGTAATAAAATATAATCACCTCACTTAGTTTTTTTCTTAGCTAATGTTTGGTCAATCGTGTCGACGTTAACCAACTATATTACTAACACAAATATGATGTCATTGCGAAAAGTGAAATTGACTCCCGGAAGCTAAGAGAGTGTTTGTTTTGTACAAATCACATGCGAACAATCAGTCGTTCGAGAGAATGGCCACGCTGAAATGATCCGAGTCCATTGACAACAACGAGCTGTAATACCTAGTCAATCGCTTATTCAAATACCAAAGATACAAAAGTAAATACTTAGGTATGTGTACTATTTAATGAAGCAATATTGTTTGGTGCTGTACAGTAAACTGTAGACACTGGTAATGGTTGTGTGAATTGTCATTTCAATTCAAGTTCTTTAATGCGATTTTTATAACACTTCGGTGGCACCTGATGGATGGTCATCGTGACATATGGACGTTTGCAACACAAGGGTCATTACACTCGTGCTACCTACTCTGCAGAAACTTTAATACCCTTCTTGAAAAACCCTATATTTCCGTCTTCTTCCGAAGGTAATTTGTTTCCTATAATTTGTATTCTAAATAGTAGCGTCGTTTCCTGAAATTTCTATACCTATACTATACATTAATCATAAGTTTTCATTTAGAGCGTATTTAACTAACGATAGTAACCATGATCAATTCAAACTAAACAAGTTGATTACATTATATTAAATATACTCAATAACCCGGTTTAATTGCTTATTTTCATTGAGTGTTAAGAGTTACTGGAGATTTGACGATTGAAAACCAGCTATAATTATAAGCGATGACAGCATTTTCAACCCGACTGTGAGTACCTACTAATCACTAATCTGATCCATCAATGAAAGTTTTAGTATGACAACTTCAATTACTTGAAAACTAGGCTCTCGACGAAAACGTGTTCGCATGTAACTAAATTCTTTTGGTCTATAATTATACAACATCACTTTCTCACAAACTAAATAGATCTCTATACCGAGATGTGTTATCGTGGTATGCCGTCTCTTTTTATCTCGTTATCGTGAGTATGACGTTTTGCTTATATTTTTTGTTGATCCCAGTATGAGAATTTGAGTTTTCTTCGTTTTTATTATTTCGAGGACAAGTTTACTCGAGGGACTTGCGTCGTTTGTAGAATTAAAAAATGTTAGTTGCTTATGGCTTTTTTGTAATTTTATTAATGGTTTCTTAAAATATCTTTGATTTATAATGTAACCAAGATGTAAAGCATAACCGACTAGGTATCTTATGTTATGGATTACAGAAATATTAATAACAGATGTGCGTTTCTTGTAACGGGTAAGAATGATGAAAAATAGTAAACAGGGCAAATTATAGTTTGTTTCTGAATTTGATAAAACATATTTAAGTACAATAGATAATTGTGTCCAATGTTGGGTTGATATTACACAACACAATACCTATTCCTTTTTATAGTCAGATTAGTTACATACAATTCCCATTAACCCATTAAAGAAATCAAGTTATTAACTTCATGAGTAAATACAAAGTCTGGAAGCTATACCAATAATCAACCTAATTCAAGTTATAAAATACTATCAAGCTACTCAATAACAACTTTCAAGAGCTTAGAACCACTACTGTACTGCTGAGAAAGCGCGTTTCGCGCATCCCTGCCGGCGATGCATGAGATTCTTGTGCAATATCTTCGGCCGGATTCCCATTCCATGGCGAGAGATAGTGTCGTGCCTACCGCCAGTATTGTGCGCCGCAACATCCGTGGGAAATCACTGAAACGGGCCGTGAATATGTAATTGGCTGCCTCCTTGTGTTACCTGCCGTTGTGTCATTCCTCTGTTATGAAAGGTATCCAACGAACCTAAGACGACTCTTATTCTAACAAATTCCATCGAATTATGGCACCTATTTATTGACAGTGTATTTGCGGTTGTTTATTGTAAAAAACTGTTATAGATTGCAGCTATGGGTATCATTAATATTGTCAAAATGTATTGATGAAATCTAAACTGTCATTTTCTTCATAAAATATATTTGGACTATTTACATAAATGTTAATCTACTGATTGTATAATTCAATATTTCTACTATTCTTACAGTCGATCATATTTGCGTCTAGATTTTACCGTATGATCATATTCACATCGTCTGGATGAGAAGCAATTTATTCACAGCCAGCTTTATATTCGATTCCAGTGTCTACCACATTCCGAGGATTATTTTTATAATCGATATTTTTATCCTTTTGCGCTCTGTATTGTATCAAGGAAATCTAAACTACAGAAAATGGTCACCGTTCCGTGACCGTTTTTTGTACTTTGGATTTTTTTGTTTACGTATTTTAGCAAATTTAGACCGCCTACATAGGTTCTTTTGTACAGAAGGTTAATACCAACATGTAATCTTCTCCTTCACTAACCCACTCACACTTTAAGCCTTGTGCACTCTTCTTTCTCTGTGTAATCCATTCTCCTTTGTGTATAATAGTATAGAATATTTGTGTATGTATTATTTACTTATTTAAGTACATGATTATATTTACTGTTTGTATGTGTATTACTTATACCGTACTAGCTAAGCCACTACCTTGACAAATCTCTGCATCACCCTACTACGGTTGAGTTGTAGAAAATGCCCATGGCATTAAGTCCGCCTTTGTACAAATATTATGTATTTATGCAAAAAGTTTAAATAAATGAATGAATATGTTTAATGTAGACCTTATTGAAGAACTACAGGCCCATTTCACTCCTGAGCCATGTCTACAAGTTGTTCTCGAGAGTCGTCACAAATCGTCTCGCAGGCAAGCTCGATGAGTTCCAGCCACCGGAGCAGGCTGGGTTTCGAAAAGGCTACAGCACCGTGGACCACATACATACCATACGGCAGATTGTAGAGAAGACCCAAGAATACAATCGGCCGCTGTGTATGGCGTTTGTGGACTACGAGAAAGCCTTCGACTCCATCGAGACCTGGGCTGTTCTGGATGCCCTACAGCGGTGCCGTGTCGATTGGCGATATATCGAAGTGCTGAGATGCTTATATAGTACCGCCACGATGTCCGTCCAGCACCAAGACCAGAAGACGAAGCCAATTAGCCTCAATCGTGGAGTGAGACAGGGGGATGTTATATCTCCCAAACCATTCACCAACGCATTGGAGGACGTCTTCAAGACACTGGATTGGACTGGGCGGGGTATAAACATAAACGGCGAGTACATCTCGCACCTTCGGTTCGCCGACGATATCGTCATAGTTGCGGAGTCGCTGGAGCAGCTGGGCGAAATGCTGCACGGCCTAAACGAATCCTCTCGACGCGTCGGCCTTGGTGTAAACTTGGACAAAACCAAGGTTATGTTCAATGAACACGTTATACCGAGACCGATTGCCGTCGAAGGGGCCACACTCGAAGTTGTTCAACAATATATCTACCTGGGGCAAACCATACAACTTGGTAGAAACAACTTCGAGAAAGAACTAGCCAGAAGGATCCAATTGGGCTGGGCAGCGTTTGGCAAATTGCGTCGGGTCTTCTCCTCCCCCCTACCACAATGCCTAAAAACAAGAGTCTTCGACCAGTGCGTTCTGCCTGTTATAACTTACGGTGCCGAAACGTGGACATTGACGGTGGGGTTAGTCCACAAATTGAAAGTCGCTCAGCGGGCCATGGAGCGAGCTATGCTTGGAGTCTCTTTGAAGGATAAAATTCGCAATGAGGTCATCCGACAAAGAACTAAAGTTACAGACATAGCTCGCAGAATAACCAAGCTGAAGTGGCAGTGGGCTGGCCACATCTGCCGGAGGACCGATGGTCGCTGGAGCAAACGAGTCCTAGAGTGGAGACCGCGAGAAGGCAAACGGAAGGTAGGACGCCCCCTAGCCAGATGGACTGATGACCTGAGAAAGGCGGCTGGGACAAACTGGATGCGGAAGGCAGAGGATAGGGAGCAGTGGCGCACACTAGGAGAGGCCTATGTCCAGCAGTGGACTGCGATAGGCTGATTGATTGATTGAGTCTTACACACTTTCGATTAGTTTACTTGGTACATGTTTAACTTCAATATTTATGAGGCATCAATTAATTGGAATTGCGTTACACATGTAGGTCTAGGTCGTGTGGTATATGTTTTCTATTCAGATGTCCTGCAGTATAATTAAGTAACAGAGAAGCAAATGACCATACAACTAATTTAATAGTTAAATTATTATAATATTAAATAATTAGTTTAAATTTAAACTGTCCTTCCTAATAATGCGTAAATATCACCGGTTGGTAAAACCTTGATCGTTGGACTTCAACGAGAATTTTCTGTAGAATGTTATAAAAATATTATAGTATTAATAAAAAGCTATTACAAAAGAATAACAATATTACAAATTAATTCTTAAAAGTTTAGACACACACCCGAAAGTCGCGTGTAATTAATTAAGGCCACCACACTATCGTTGCGTGTGGTGGAGTTATACGGTAAAAAAGTCGCTGGGCCAGATGTCGAAAACATAAACGACGCCTATGACACTATTGTCACAAGACATATTTGTTCAATATTCGTCTTTTACCAACAATGTGATCAAAAGCTGTAGCGAGGAATGTCGATACCACCTACAACGTTATTTTCCTTCACTAATATTCTTCAATAGTTTCATGTATGTTGGCTCAACAAGGTTGATTAAAGTTTTAATACAACTTACATCGTCATTAGTAGGTCTATTACATACCACTATAATTTGTCTTTCACTATAGAAGTTGGTTTTGGAAAGTCATGTGAGTAAATTATCAATTACAATTACTATGAAGGTAAACATCGTTACGAAACTTGACTAGCAAATCACTACTAATTTCTAGTTACGTTTGCCTAACCGCACTAGTCCTGACGCGCTACATTGCGACCTCAGTGTCTCTAATTCTAAAGGAAACATGCTTATTGGAGAGTATAGTTCATACCGGCGATACAGCTTTCAAATACTTTAGCAATCTATCTTCACTACATAGTATAAAACAAAGTCGCGTTTTCTGTCCTATTATATCTATATATATCTATTTTTCATGTCCTTATGTCCCTTTGTATGCTTAAATCTTTTAAAGTATGCAACGGATTATGATGCGATTTTTTTAAATAGATAGAATGGTTAAAGAGGAAGGTTTGTATCTATATAACATCAAGTGCGGAGCAGGAATGAAAATTTTGCAAAAACGGGGTGACGCAGTCAAAGTTGCGCGGGTCAGCTAGTACCTACCTAATAAATAACAGTAGTCAATTTATCGATAAATTGACTACTGTTGTTCTAATACACATCAAACGGAACGAAATATATATTCTTAGAAGTCACAGTGCTTTCTCAATATATTTCCTGTAATTGAACAACTTTCGACACATAAGTACTTCAGTAATTTTCTCAATATTTTGATCGGTCCCTGACGTAATAGGCCTCATAATCTCTAATAAAACAGACGAGTATTCCGGCATGGCTATCGATCGTCCGCAGTTTAATGCGTATTATAATCGTTACGAAATGTTTATATTACCCGTCTGGTCGTTCCCTTTGCCCGCAGGCGCCACATATCTGACTTTCACCAAGATATCGCGGCTGTAGTCAACACCTTACAAGTAGGTCGCATATTGGAAGAAAGATGAATCGAGTTCATAATAACCGAATTAGGTTGATGTTTAAACATAAGTATATTTCACCTACATAATCTTTAGAAGAAAAAGCATCCGATAAAATTTGCTGAATAATATTCTGATATGTTATCGGACAAGACGCTTTTTATCTATGACGCAAACTTAAATATTTTAAACTAAGATAACTGTAAATGTAATTTGTATCAATTTCTTTAATGAAAAATGTTTTGTTTTAAATCAGTACGAGCGGCAATTTCCGCCCACATGGAACGTAACTAGCATTTACGGTGAGCCTTGACAATGCTTCGTAATATCAGCGTAGGCTCCGACTCTTGGGCCACTATAATTTTCATTATCAAACGTTCATGTGACTGTCCCCAATTTTTTATCCGAATAATAGACAGTCAGCGGTATAATCTTTTAATATGCTAATAATAATTTACTGACTGCCAAAGAATGCACACTTTAGTCTAATGATCACCATTTCCTGTCTTTTGTACTCTGATTTCTACGTTTGTCATTAATTTCGGTTTTTATTCTTTTTTAGGTATATTGAAGTCATAGTAGATTGTAGGTTTAGTTGCTCAGTAAAGTATTACAGAGCAATAAAGGTTATCTCTCTTGGAGGCTGCGTGGGCTCGATATATTTATAGTTCACGTTGGTTATGACTTCATCGCATCAGTCCGATCTGTTGACATTTTTGCTGCGAGACATCATACCAGCTGTCCTCGGTTACACTATATTAGCTCAACAGTTAAACAAATGTAATCAACCATCATTATCCCAATTCGCTGCTAATAATACCATTGCCATGACTATTATCTACTACTACCGCATTTTTTAGTTCAACCACCATTTTAAGCAGAAATAGTCTGAGTAACCATCGGTCAGGTGGCTTGGGGTGACTCAACTGGGCAAATCATTTCTTATTTCCTGCACCGCAAAACTAATTGTGTGTTCCATTAGTTCCGCTAGATACTGAAACCATCTAAAACTCGGTAATTTGAGTATTGCTTCAACACAACTTTGTAGTCCGTATCTCTACTGTAGAAAAATCTCACACGAATGAAATTAATTATCTACAAATTCTTGAAGCTTCCTGCTTCCTGTCGCTTGAGGGCTTTATGGATTTATAAGGCGTTGGAGTTTTTATGTCTCTGGACATAAATGCTAGTCACGTTTCAATTGTTCATTATGTTTTTTCAAGTAAAGTAATGTTGAGTTCGCAATCTACACTTCGTGATCCTAGCTATTTGTTTCCTATGTGCTATTATAGGCATCTGTTGGAAGCTTTGCAGAATTCCTTTGAATGGTAGTTATAATCAAATCGAGCGTTTGACCATGTTAAGACTTGCCAATGAATTATGCATTTATATGTGCTTAGGAGCAATACTACTTTTTCTCCTCGCCGCCTGCTTAAGTCGCATCCCATATTTGGTCGGCAGTGAATCACATCTTGTCAAACTTGTTGGATATTGATATAACTAGCATGTGTTTGTTGTTATGGATAATCGTGATCTTTTGGATCTTCAGTTTGCTTTACCTAAAATTATGCCTTGGTTTCTGACCTTATTCAATTTATCCTTTGTGTTGGACACAGCTGTTCTTAAGAATGATAACAGGTGAGTATTTATATTGATTGAGAAAAAAATGTGTTCACAAAATAAATTAGCCCTTATGAAAGATATGAGCAGATGTTAAGCAAGCCCACGCTTTGTCTAGAGTACGTAGCTACGTTAACATGCCAAAACGAGTGCACGAAAGAATGCATCGACGCGAAGACGCCAAGTTGGTTTGAATTAATCAACCGCGCTATGTAAATATTCTTTCTTAATGAACGTTTTGAACTTCTTGTCCGCTTTATTTAATGTCTTTGTAATTTACAGTACTTGAATTTCTATTAAAAATACATTCATCAACATTATTTGTTTATCCTATTAATATTAAGTATATCAACCCTATTATATATTACATCCAACGATTCGTACAACGTACTTACGTTGTACGAATCGTTGGATATTTAAATAACCTAAATGCATATTTGAAAGAGGCTGATCAATCCATCACATTGTATCAAATTTTAAGTCACAAGAGCGGTTTAGTCTTGAGAACCATAAGATAATCGGCGAAGTTGTGGAGGCGATATGGCGTAGGCGCTCGACCTCTGGCTCACGCGTGGGTTGCAGGTGCTAACGCACCTTTCCAGTTTCCACGTATAGACCGCTCCGAGTCTCTAATCCAAATTGATTTTAACCACCTAACTATATCTATTATTTCGCAAGAGACGAATCTTTGTTTTAATTGTTTGCGTATCTCATTTTTTCATCATTTTCCTATCGGTCAAGTATTTGTTTAGTAACTTTCATAGACGTTACTGTTTCTGTACGAGTATGTTTAGCATGTTGTACAACGACAGTATATTGTTTGCAAAGAAGCATTATGTCGATATTTGCATGCTTCAAACTTGTTTCGTTTTTAGGCTATTACGGACATATACGCTTTGCAATGTTTGTTATGTAACTATCGGAAATACCTACAAGTAAAGATCATACATTACGAATGAGTTCCGTTGCCCTTTGTTCTTAGGGTCAGACCAGCTCAAGTACCTTTAATATTTTGTCATGAATAAATTATTAGTTCTAGAATATTCTACATACCGTTATCTAGACGCAAAGTAAACATAATTGAATCAGCTTACCTTAAAATTATATCCTCTTAAAGACACACAAACCAATGCAAATATGCATACAAATATTTACAAGGAGCAGGAATCAAACCTGTGATCTCCACCGCAGCAGTCGAACGCTCTACCGCTACGCCACAGAGGACGCAGTTTTTTACTATTACCTTGATGTAATCACGTAATAATGTTAAGCGCAACATCTGGTCGTGAAAGCATCAATGGTATGACGGCAAGACCTCTTATTGTGTTTGAAAAACGGGTAGATTAGTTAATGCTATGTGGTCACAGCTGACGGTTACGAAGTGCGTTTGTCCGTCTACACGAGCGATGACGCTACGAACTTCTATCACCTTTCTCACTTACTATCAGAAGAGAGAGTGAAATGCGAGTTTGCTAATTACTCCCCAATTAATTAATACGAATTCAGTAGAGAGTGGCAGGCCCGCTCCACTTGCTATATGTTATAGCGTGGTGCATGAAAGTACTTAGTCGTTCATTTTTTATGAACGAAATGCGCCTAAGTTCGGATATAATATGAGTTTGAGACCTAACTTTATTATATAAAGTGAACTCGCTTAGTAACCTATCCGAATATTGGTTTATGTATTATTATATAACTTAATTTATGTAATGCTTTCATGATATTATATCTTGTCAGACCTGTTCATTGCCAAAAGAAGACTCTCACGCATAGGTTGAGGTTTTTAATACGCTAATCGCACACAAGTCACGACCTAGATTGATTGATACTGGGAAAAGAATTGAATCGCGATCTATCTGAATCAAATTAGCATCGCTAGTTCAACTAGCAACATTGCCGTGCATACAGAATTCAGACATATTTATCATCAAATATGTGTTAAAATCAGCGGCAAACATCTTGACCATAACACTCTGTGCAGAAGCAATTTTTATATCTCTTTAGTTTGGTGGTCTCTTTGGTAGTGCAGATTCATAGAACAATAACGAGTTCGAGAATGATTAGGTAGACGTTTTATTGGTCGATACGCATAGTGCACACATGCGCGAACTATCTGACGTTTCTTCTAGATGTTTGCCGGCACTTATACAGGTGTATTTTATAAATGTTACTCGTCGCTGCATTCCAATATGAACGTGTTTTAACCATACATCCAGGTCAGTTGCAGTGAACGTTTATTAGTGTCTCTATTGACCAGATATAAATAGGTAAACGGTTTATACTCCAACTGAATTCCAAGCAATCGTGTTATGTTAATTAACCCACATTATATACCTATGTGCATAGATATTATTGGCATAGTCAGTTCTCATTGATAATAACAACATAACTCATTTATACTGTTCTTGAGTTTTCCTGCCAACTGTTATTTTAACTACTGATGGACAAACGAGCTCTGGTGGATGCTAAAATTTATCAATTCTTAATGAAGGAAGGGATACCGTACCCTGGTTTTTCAGAGTGCTTGAATTGTAAGCAACTGGCAATGACTTATCATTGTCCTTTGAGGGTTTAACTAAGTCAGTTGGGGTTGACTTGCGACCTAACTATGAAACGGCTGAACTTTGATATTTTAGGTGAAGCGACTGCCACCCGACGAAGGTGGGGCAAAAACTAAATAAGCCGCCCAAATCGCCGGTATCAAGGGCGGTTATGTCGGACTGCTCGCCGCCCCCCTGAAACTGCCTCCGCGAACACAGGCCCCGGCTTGCCCCCTAGTTCCGACGCTGGTTCAGTGTCTAGGATTAGACTCCAAATTTAATAAAATAAATTGTGATGTGTTAACAAGCCAGGGCGCGAGGGATATGCCAGAGTCTACCATATCATCGTCAACTAATGACCCAAAACGGTGGTGTGGTTATAGTCGGTGCGAGTCCGATATAACCACCTTCGCTGACTTCGGTGGGGGTATCCACACGGGGACATAAAATGTTACTACTTAGCCACGAGCCACTCAACGAACGATGACTATTCTTCATTTTTGATTTATATCTGTGTATCCGTAAACATCCGCTTTGTTTTAAAAGCGTGTGTTATTTCACGTGTATAATATTTTTGTGTAAAAAGATAGTTTTCTAATATATTCAGTAAGAATCTAAACAATTTTTACGTTAGTGAAAAAAATGTGTGGCTTTTTTCCGTGTGAGCTCACACAACGGTTAGGTTTTGAAGACTAGTGCTCAAGTAATAGCGTATCGTCTGAGCATCATTAAGTGTACCGTTTCTAACAGCGCAAATATACAATTGAAGTATAATAACATGCTCTTTATATGAATAGACAACCAGCTTTTGTAAACTGTTCCGCTCGCGTGGATATATGGTGATAGGTTTTAAAAATTTATTTTATCAAAATTAGACTTCACCATCTGATTGTCTTGTGTGCTGTGTTCATGATACAATAATTCATCATCATCATCATCATCATCATCGTCTTATTGTTATTCCTGAGGTTTTTACCTAAAAGTAACAGCAGAGTCCAGCGGGGTCTACTTACCAACACGAACAAGAATTAATCCTTACTCGATGTGCTTTGTACGGCGCTTTTATGGGTGATCTCCGAAGGGAAAGCCTGCGCCTGATCCTTATCCGTTTATCACTTAGGGTACCAAGCAGCTTTCAAGCGAGAACGGTTTTTAAATGTCTTAGTGGCAATGAAAATGCTCATGAACTACTAACGCTACTAATAGAATTGATCAGCTATGTCTATTAATAGAAAATTATCTTTGTGACAATTGATTTACACTTCTCATTAGTCAGATGTTATTCGTGAATTCTACCTTACTGATCTCATCTAGTGTTATATTTGCAAACGAGATAATATTTACACGCCGACGCGTGTCACTCAAATTGAATGATTGACTGTGATACTTACTCGCAGCATCCGAATGAGAATTATAGTCTTGAATGAACCTTATCTCGCCCCTGTAGACAATGTATATATGTGTGTACATATCGGACAGCAACAGACAGCTTCATTTGGGTCTCATTAATTAGTTCCTACTTTAATATTTTATTGTATGAGCGCATGTATTGTATAACTGTCATCTTTTTCTGTGCTTGTTCAGTTCAGTTACGTAAATGTTGTGAACATTGGTATAGTCTGACATTTCCATGGTAGTTGTTTAAAGTCTCTAGAGAGTTGTTCGTAATCAAATTACCTTGGCAAATATTTATTACATCCACTGAGGCTTCATTTTGGCGGGCACATATACATACATATATTATGCCCTGATCGGAAAAACTTTCTATAAATTATGTAATCTTGTAGTTCGTCTTCTGAGTGGGGTTAGCTTAAGCCAGTTAGCTTCTATAACACGCATAATTGTTGTATGAATAGTAGTTGCAAAATTAATTTTAACATCACACCGAAAATTAATAATCAGACAGCAAGAACTCTATATAGTTACTTATTGTGATTCATTTCATATTGACTCATTTGCAATTTGCCTATACTAGATAATATGAACTGAATCTTGGCCAAATAAAATTATATGTCTAGTGATTAACACTATTATAGATAGAAGGTGAATTAACCGTTCTTAGCCACTCACTTATGTATCCATCCAAAATTAGTAAAACTATTATAATTATTGTTGTAATTGAATTCAAATCCTTACTTTTACATAGCAAACATAGTCAATTGACAACTTTTCAGGAGAGTTAAAAATTATTCTTGATGAAATTTCACGAAAAGCTCGTTACGGAGGAGGGATTTAAATTGAGTTACGTTACGTGGTGTTTCTGTGGTTCGAATACTCGTTTTTGTTGAAACAACGAAGCATCTGTCCATTCCCAGTCATGATGTAAAATGTAAATATTTAAGTACTTATTGCATTTTGCTCATTTCATTATTTTCAAAGCCATTTCTAGTTATATTACTTTCGAATTTTAGAGAACAATTAATTTTAAGTATCGTGTTTTGCCCGATATTTTGACTTCCGCATTTTTAGAACGTAGACTACGCTACGTTACACTATGATTTTCTTCATTATTTTGAATTCATACTATTTTTTAATGACACTTGGTGGAACTTATTGTTATGCATATTGATAACATACTTCAATAATAAATAGTGTAACGAAGTACAAGTGTGTTATCAATATGTGTATCAATTTCTCTGTGTTTAAAGTAATGTATTTGATCTCTCTCATCCAAATTGCTTCCTATTTGGGAGTGTCATCGTGCATGTGAACTATTTTTATCCGTGGCAGCACACGCCGGCACGCGTACGACCTTTCAGCTTTATGATTTGTCGCCGCTCTGATACTGATTGGTAGTCCGCTCATGTTGCTCATTTTACTTCCTCCATCGCACTACTTGCTAATGACGCGTAAGACTTTGTCTCATCTTGTTCATTTTTGTGATTTCGTCGCCTTACCGTTTACTACGGGCTTGTAACTCTCAGACACTCTTTCCATAATGTTTCCGCTTTGGATATATTAGGTATACTATTTTTGTTTGAAGGGGGTTTAATTTTAATGTAACTCTTTGACGGTGAGTTGCCGACAAATTTAATTGTCGTAGAAAATTAATATACTAATTTCAATGTTTGTTTCTCTGTCAGTTATAGTCTGTACTTGCTCAAAAGTTGTAGATAGTGCTGGCATCGTATTATGGAGCTTGCCCTTGCTAAGCTAGGACTGGTCAATAGCATTCTGGTACCCACGGCCACAATCCGCAAACCGCATGTGGCCTATGAGCCTCGCTGCCAATTCATGATGACTATTGTATATAAAGTCATAATCATTGTGAACTGTTCTAATTAAGCTAGCTGCAAAATTGAAATCACCATGTTTTTTGTATACCTTTTTTATGTTATAATAGTATGAGAGTTAGTTAATTTATCAAATGTAATCATTGACTGTACGGGTGGATATTAGATAGATGATAGTATACTGCTGCATTACCTTCAGGAAAAAATGGTACTCTAGAGACAACAGCCCGCCCCTTGCCTCAGTCTTTTCTCCTTCTCTCTCTCCTCCCAGAGTTCATAGCTGCGTCAACTC
The DNA here is from genome assembly GCA_963691645.1 of Pelosia muscerda. Lineage (NCBI taxonomy): Eukaryota > Metazoa > Arthropoda > Insecta > Lepidoptera > Erebidae > Pelosia > Pelosia muscerda. Next base: position 18,072,464 of record OY829100.1, read on the forward strand.
TTTTTTGCAAACCATGGAGATAAATGAATTTCACCGAGTAAAGTCGAATTCAAATCCATTAAGTAAAAGGTGTGTTCTGAGTTAGGTATATCAGTGCTTCTATGTAAGTACATGTTTGTGTATTTAACATCATTACTTGTAGTTTACAATCTAGTTGTAAAATCGGAAACAAGTGCTATTTCGCTTCAGCTTGCCACTATGTGATATGACCCTGACTGCTAAAAGGTGGCTGACCCCTGTTTCAGATGGATTTAATTTGACTTCCTAGATATGATTTCAGAATATATAATTTACAATATAATAATTTTAAACTTTCACGGTTTGTACACATTTAAATTGAAGGTTTAATCGAACTTTTGATTGGGTAACATCAGTCTACCCGTGGCCATGACCGGAGTAAAAATCCATTGACAACGAGAACTCACTTTTTTACTTTTTTTGTTACCAAAGTACTAAACTCTATCAAGAGTTATTAATTGTGTACAAAATTAGTATTATTCAGAGCATAATTTTAATATATATATATAATATAATAAATTTTTAATTTTTATACTAGATGTACGAATAGGCAATTTAAGTAAAATTATAGTCGTAAATAGTTTAAATATTTAGTGTAAAAGTTACAAAAAAAATGTCCCTGAGAGAAAAAGTCCGCTGACTGGAGGTTTCATTTCAGCTTGATTGTGGCTGAAGTAAGGATGTTAGAAGTATGTTTTTTGTTTTGTTAAACAGAACAAATGCAGAACTAAAAGTTAATAACAATTTATAGTTCCCCAGACTTAATTTTGATAAAAATCCCGCTGGCTGGAGGTCGGTTAGAAAAGTTTATATTTCCGTTTATTATACGGAACAAATTCTGTTTTCAACATAATTCAGTAGAACATTCACTATTAAATTCATCGGGATATTTACCATGTTTGTCTATTTTGTTGAATAACCGATATTTCGGCGCTGTTGCAAGCGCCATGATCACGGTGTACTGATGACCGCCGAGCTAGTTGTTATTGAGGCCAACCGTATCGGTCTACCCTCTTTCTTACTCGTTTACTACGCGCGTCACCACTACCACTGTCCGCGTTCTCACATTGCACTCGATCACGACACACAACACTCACTGTATCGGCTCGCACGGTTTTTGGAGATGGCGTTTGTTTGGGTTTTGTGAACTTACGAATCACCGGGTGCCAGACACTCGCCAGTTGAAAACCATCTTCCCGGTTGAAGTTTTTGTGCTTTTTTATTTCAATAGCTTCCTTCACCATTCTGGGTATATAGTGGCGTTCAGTCGACAGAATCTGTGGGTTATGCAACTCGATCCAGTGATTCGTCCCTTCCTCCAATAGGTGTTGTGCGATAGCCGATTTCTGTGGCTCGTTGTTTTTGACCGCCCTGATGTGCTCCTTAATCCGGCTTGACACTGTCCGTTTGGTCTGGCCTATATAGGAGCTCCCACAGCTGCAGTCAACCTTGTAAACACCTGGATGTTCCAGTGGAAACCTGTCTTTGGGTGTGCGTAGGTACTGTGACAGCTTTTTGAAAGGAGTGAAGATAGTTTTTACTGCGAATTTGTTTAAAATATTTGCAACCTTATCTGTCACTCCCTTCACGTATGGTAAATACGCGGGTTGTCTTTCAACCTTATAATCCAGGCGTTTAGGTGATGGTGTGCTTCTCGGTGGTATGATCCGCTCCTTGTAACCGTTTCTCCGCAGAACGCCCCTTAAATGTGCAATTTCAGTACCTAAGTGTTCCTCGTCGCATAGACTGTATGCGCGGTTAGTAAGTGACGTCACTACAGAGTTCAGCTGACGCGGATGGTGATGCGAGTCAGCGTGCAAGTATCGGTCAGTGTGAGTGGGCTTTCTATACACCGTATGCCCCAGAGAACCATCTTCTCTAACCTCAACCTTCACATCCAGAAACGCCAACGTTCTTTCCATCTCATAGGTGAACCGGATCTTCCCGTGAATGCTGTTGAGATGTGCCAGGTACTCCTTTACAACACTCTCGTCACCCTCCATTATACAAAACACGTCATCCACGTACCTCTTCCATAGTTTAACCTCCCGAGGGGCAGTGGCAATTGCACGGCTTTCAAAGTGTTCCATCCAAATGTTGGCTACTACTGGAGCCACTGGGCTGCCCATTGCCACACCGTCTATTTGAAGGTAGTATTCGCCCTGGTATACGAAGTAATTCGTGACTATGCAGTGCTGTACAAGGTCGGCATATTCCATAGGGATGTTGTTATCCCTGATAACACCTCTAATGACGTCCATGCAATCCGCTACAGGCACATTTGTAAACAGTGATTCTACGTCAAAACTCACCATCACTTCATTGTCCTTCACATTGTTTACACGTAGAATTTCGACGAAATGACGGGAGTCTTTTACAAAGGATCTTGATTTTCCTATCACTGTCTGCAGTACACCGCCACATGTCTTGCCAGATGGTACGTGGGTGAGTCAATTTGACTCACGATTGGACGTAACGGGACGTTTTCCTTGTGAACCTTAGGCAATCCATACAGTCTGGGAGGCTGACAAGTTCGTGGTCTCAATAGGTATGCCGTCATGTCTACGCCAATTGCGTCTCTGCATTTCTCGATCAGGGTCAGTGTGCTACGATTCGTCCGAGCCGTCGGGTTGTACTTCACTTTTTTGTAGGTATTCACATCACTCAATAAATCTCGAACTTTTTGATCGTATTCGGTGACATTCATGACCACTGTCGCATTTCCTTTGTCGGCTTTCAATACCAGAACGCTTTCGTCATCTCGGAGATCCCGTAATGCGGCAAGTTCGGTGGCTGATATATTCGGCGGTGGTGGTTTCGAATGACGTAAGGTGATAGCGACGTCTTGCCTGAATACCTCCGCCTCAGCAGCCGGAATTTTATTTTGTCGCACTACTTCCTCCACTGTTCCGATTATTTTATCGTAAGGAATATGCTTAGGAGTTGGAGCGAAATTCAACCCTTTCTCTAACACACCCAGCGCCGACTCCGTTAACACTTTGTGAGACAGATTGACCACTGTACCTTTGTTTCCTGTGTTACACACACAACAGCGCCGAAATATCGGTTATTCAACAAAATAGACAAACATGGTAAATATCCCGATGAATTTAATAGTGAATGTGTAAATGACCATGTCAATCTAAAATCAGTAGAACATATCCAGAACTAATTCTCTGCATCATTCATAAGTCTCCCAGACAGGGGATCCCGCTAAGTGTAGACACATCGAGACGAAATCGATATTAGTAAGTGTAACTTGCCCTTGTCATAAGTTTTCCACTAAGTGTGCCTATTTGTGTCTTCCCCTTTGATTATGGCGGGAAGTGACAGTTCTATTATCAAACTCTCAACGCCGTTGTATCAAATTCGTTATGAATTTGTTGAACACTATTGAACTCAATAGTTTTTTTAGGAAATGCTAATAACCGATTAAATCACTTTGAGCAAATCACTGTTCTTACTTATTCCCGTTTGGCCTGTATTTCTTTTCTTCTTTTCTCTTGGTTAGCAAGTTTTTGAGCGTATTCTTTATCTTGATTGAAAGCTGAAATCGCAAATTGCTATTCGTGTACCTGTTTTGTACTGTTATTAAAATTCCAAAACCATAATCGCACCGCATTTTTTATCGTAATGCGTTCGCCTGATCTAGCATAAATTTACAATAAAATAATAATAGGGTGTAATTAGTCGCGTGCATCACTTTACAATTGCATATGTAAAGGTGCGTCCAGATTTGTGACATGAACAGCGGACGGACAGCGTGGCATCAAGACATGACGTTGAGTGCGGACGTAACAGCTTGTGGCACTTGAGCATACAAACTAGAGCTGTTGTGCTGACACGGCCACCGGACGATCGATGGTTTCATTTATGCTCAGCAATCACGCAGCTGAATACGCGACGAACACGCACTTCTCACACGGTCACGACAAAATGTCCCGACATCTAGCCTGAAGTCGTAAAGATGCGTTTGTTAATTGATAAAAAAATGTAACAGTCTTATACAAAATATTCAGCAACACATTTGAAATTATAAAACTGCTAGTAATCCTTTGTAGAGGTCATTACAATCAACAATGAAACATTTAGAGGTCAAAACCCACGATTTTTAGGATCTTCGTTGTATTTGTTTATTGTTGAACCTTACTGCCAAAAAAAATCAATGTATACCAGTTCGCGAACGCGTCGGCGTATGGTTAAATAGTCTAAGTACTGATTTTCAACGCTTACTAGTAATAGCAGAATACATGGTAAGTTGTATCTAGAATCAGCAAGAAGATGAATGCAATGTTCATTCAAGTAAATAAGTACATATTTATTTACTATGCCTAGTACTTGTACGTGTTGTACAATTTACATTCTATACATAATATTATTCGATGAAGGTGATACTTAATTCACAGATACAAATGATACCTATAAATTTTATAATATTGGAACTTGTCGAAAACTTCTAAAAATAAATCCTAACATTTATTTTGCCTATTTTTCTGCGGGCAGTACTAAAATTGATAAACGCATCTTTAGTTCTTTGCAAGTGTAATCCCATTTCTTAGTTGATTCGGAGAGTTACATCAAAATGATAATTTGTATCTGCACCCATGTAGATTAGAAAATAACACATATAAACATCAATATTATTGCTTTTATTTGCATATACAATATATAGTATATTATTTTCTCCAGCCATAACATAGTCTTCATCAGATTAAAAACTATGTCATATATTTCTGTGGCATTCTGACACTGTTATTTAATATTCATTAATGGAAATTGTTCAACATTTTTCAATGTCACGGTTTATGACATCATATATTGTGATGTAAGTTTTATTATAAGATGTCCGCGAATTATATGTTTTACGACTCGAAGCGTGCTAGGGCAGGATTATACATTATTATTATTATACTGGTAATACAGTGTCACTGTTTCTTCTATTATTTTTATTCTGTGACGTTTGTATTGTATGTATGTGATCATATTAAATTGGTATAAACTCAGTGTATTGGACCATACTCGATTCAATTGTATCAAACCTTGGTGTCTGTTTTATTAAGGTATTTTATTATTATCAAAGTTTATCCAGAGTCAAAAGAGTGTATGTTGCATTTTTTATTTATTGACTGATATTTTTATTGCCATATTACCTTTTTTCTTTCACGACGTATTCTGGGAAATGTTTACGGTTATGCGTATTTTGACTATACCAGTTACTGCCAGTAATTAGTAGCACCTGCACTGTTTTATTAAAATAGATTACGATATGCTCAGCGCTTGTTGTGGATAAGTTCCTCGTTCCATCACAGATTTTGAAGAGAATTTTCACGTTTGATTAAATGTTTATAATTATTGTTATTGCCAACCGAGACTTGTATTATTTCATTTCGTGAATGAACATTCAGTAGCCTTAGCACGAAATACTATCGAATTCGTAATGTAAAGGTATCGACAGAACGGAGCATTGCGATTGGTGGGCTACACACGCACAAGAGACAAACTGCCAATCACAATGCTCCGTCCTCTCGAAACCTTTACATTACGAATTCGATAGAAGTTCATGGTAGTGCTACAGTTCACAGAGCATTACAATCAAATTTTCGTCAACTCCATATTTTATTGTAGTGAACTAATTACCAATAAAATTCAATTGAAATTCAACTTAAAGCTAATAAAACTGTCACAATAAACATCATAGACTAACGATGGTGCAGTGTTCAAATTAGGACAAGGCCTCACTTTAGTTCCACTTATTGATCAGAGCGATCACAATAAGCGGACGTTGCCATAACGTGCCAATGGTTGACAGTTTACAATAATTGTGACAATCGAGTGCCGACAACTGGCTCAATGGACTCTCAGTGCTATTCGCAATTATTACAACGTTAAGTTGACGACCAGCCGATATGACCGTAATATATCAACGGTCAATGCCGCATCGTCATAATTCTTGTGCTACTATATTAAAGTGATGTGGTACATTATCTGGTTGACTATTCCAATATACTTGGGGTATATAGTGCCTGAATTTTAACAATACCTGAGTCAAAATTGTTAACATTATTAATTATTATTACATTATTGATTATTATTACATTATTGATTATTATTACATTATTAATTACTATTACATTATTAATTATTATTACATTATTACATCATTATTACTTAAGACCAAAAATCAGTTGGCGAAATGTGGGTGTTTAATTACACCTCTGCCTACCCCTTCGGCGATTACAGACGTGAGCATATATGTAGATAATGTATGTATGTCTATGTATATTAACAATGAAATATTTTGGTTGTTGCAGTCGAAACAACGGGCGTCAATCAAATGGCTGTTATCGAAGGCGTTCAACAACAGGGTCCCGGATAACCTTCAGGAGCCTTTCTATAGGGATCATGAGGTGAGATTTATGGAATTAAAATAGTCCACCGAATTTTAGATAAGTATACCTACCGTTAGGTTTTTTCTTATCATTTCAACGAAGCAATACTTAAATATTTATTACTGCAATTCAAAAATCAGTCTTCTGTCTCTGAACCACTGCTTCAACACATTATCTACTCGTGTTGAAAGTGTGTTGCAGTCGAAAGCAAACTTTTTCCTAGCTCCATGCATCAGAAAATGCAATAACACTTCGATTCGGGAGTGGAACACAGCGTATTTTGATTTAAATTTACACGATTTCCTGAACTATAGAAGTTTACTTATAGTTCAGGATTAATTCCTGTTCTATCATAATGTGGAACACAGGAATTACATTTTGTACAATTTTAGTCTATACACGGTGATTTTATAGTGGTTTCGGAAAAAGAATATTTTGTTTCACACACAGTTTCTGTAGCGAAATCGACTGGTGTTTTAATTTTGAAAAAAAAAATTACTTTATGTATGGCAATAATGTGCAGATAAACAGAAAAATGTATGGGACGTGTAAAAAAAATTATTTTTCGCCAAATTAGGACTTCCTTACGATTTTACTATCGAAATTGTGGCCAAAATCTTTTTTCCAAAACCACTATAAAATCAACCGGTATAGTATGGTATGGCTTATTTCCGCAACTCCACTTCATGGCGCATTTTCTGTGTAACTTCAGTCTTCAATGTAGGTTTTTTCTTTAGATTTTTTATTTAAATCGATATTTTTCGATTTATTTTCTTTGATCTAAGCTATTAATACACGTAAACATAATTTTATAGATAGATGGTTAGCCTTTAAATTAGATTTATCGCCTTCATACAACGTTTATTCAGGTTGTATGTATAATTTGTTATACTTATGCAAATTCAATTCGGTCCTTGATAACATAATACATATAGTCACTGTTATGGAATTCAACAAAACAAGATTTATCCACGATATTCTACGCACCGGTGTCGTGCTAACAATAATCAGATTCACATTGATAAAATAATAACACTTCGACAGTAATTTCAAACCGTATTTACACGTTCAAAGAAGACATGACGCCGGTACTGAAAATTTTGAATAGCAATTAGTATGCTACCTGTTCAAATCAAATTTAGATAGGAAAAAGTGAATGTTACAACGGTATTTCCACCCGTGATCTTTCCCTTACAAGGGAAACGCTCTGACAGCTAAGCCATGAAGCCTCGTCTGAATCATTCGAAATTTTCCTATACAACCGATATACACCTACCGAAAATCATACGAACTATCGGACACAATGAGTGATGATGTACTTATATCTTTTTCTGAAATACTTGATATGAAAGTAATAGAAACCTCACACAACATTTAGTAGACAAAAATAAACATGCACACCGGATTTCAATGTTATGTTATGTATGACTGATGTTCGAAAATGACTATCAACTATTTTGGTTAGTTAAATACACATAATACATACATACACAGAATGAGTAATATTATCCAGAACTAATAGCCTCCTAAAACGATTATGGCGTTGTACCTGGTGACAAATCACATTTAATACACCGTGTGTCCTTGACTTATGGTACAAAGTTCGGCTTCAGAGCGAAATAATTAGCACTCAATAGAGCCAAGAGATTGTACCACAGAATAAATAATAGTCCTACCGACTTCGTACTTGCACTTGTGTACCCGGCAAAGTATAATGTTCCCAGATCTTCCTGTACGGCAGCTTAGGGATAGGGTTATTTTTCATTAGACAGTAGATACAACCCATCAAAAGGTACACGGTTGATAAAGGCAACAAAACATCCTCCTTCAAAGAATATTTTTTCTCCCCAAAAAGGCAGAGCAGAGCATACAGTACACACCATCCACGTAAGATTCCTTTATCTACATACTAAGCTGACCCGCGCAACTTCGTCTGCGTCACCCTGTTTTTGCAACATTTTTCATTCCTCCTTTTGGTCGTAGCATGATGTTTATATACATATAAACTTTTCTCTTTAAACATTCTATCTATTAAAAAAAACCGCATCAAAATCCGTTGCGTAGGTTTAAAGATTTAAGCGTACAAAGGGACATAGGGACAGAGATCTCGACTTTATTTTATACTATGTAGTGAAGCTAGTCACACCTATACCAAGCTGTTATGTTCCAATATAAAAATAAATATTTAACTGTAACCAAAATGGAGGTGTGGTTTACTAATTCGTTACTAAGATTAGTGACGGATTTGGTATTGGGCAAGTTTGAACGTAACCTGAGATTAGTATTGGCTAACTGTTGCCCTGGTATATTTTATTGAACTTAGAGATTTGTTAGAGACTATTTGTTACGTCTTAACATGTTAAAATAAGTTATAAATATTACTAGTTGGTGCGGCTCTATAATTTTTCGTTTATAAATGAGTTTATGCATCGCCATAATTTTAACACGGTTCAAAGGAGAGGTTGTTAATTTAAAACGCCCTAATTAGTGTCACTTTAAATTACCTTAGGCGTGTAGGGAACAAAAAAAATGGAAATCGAATTTAATAAATTTCCAATGTCGAATGATTTCTAAGTTTTCTTTACAAACTTTATGACTACATTGAGATTTTTTTGCAAGTTATTTCTTTATAATCTTAATATGAACAAATTATTTACTTAAACTAAAACTAAATTGATAGTTAAAACAACAAAATAAAACGTGTTGCATGGATTTCCTCCGCATAGTATTAAATTAAATAAAAAAAAAAATGTGTTTTGGGTAGGTATAATAGGCTACTATCACAAAAAATATATTTTGAGTAAGTATAATTAGATACTACTTGTGAAAATAAACAAATTTTAAATCTTAAGTTGCCCCCCAATCAAATTTAATGTTATTCATTTCGTCAGTTCATTTCCAATCGGTCTGTTCTGGAGTAAGTTTGGATTTCAATTATAAAAGCTTTTAATACACGCTTCGTTCAATTCTAAACAGTAAACATATATTCATTTTACTTACTCGCTCACCGTTCATTGAAAGATAATAAACACATCGAAGTTTGTATATTTGTACTATTTTATACGCATTACATTACTCATCATGAATAGTGTTGTACTTGAACTCAGAACCGTGAAGTACGAACTAATCATCATTTATCACCTCGCAGTTTCCATAAATTTTATCTAGGTACATTATCCGGTAGCGCTTTCAACATCAGCAATACCACTGTCCAGGGAAAGTAGATCGAAATCTAGCACTTAGAATCTAGATTCTAACTAGAGCAGGGTGCAACTGCATAGAACTTAGGTATTTAGGTCCCAGTTCAAACATTCCTAGTTCATTTAAACTATCTCATCCAAAGTGTGTCTTAAAGGCGACCAACAGAAAATACACAGACGATTTCACTGCGAGAAAAGGAAAACTGGAAATAAGGCCCTGCACCAATCCGTATGGCATCGTAGAAACGGTAGACCAAAACCTCCCAATGTGAGGGAAGGCCTATGTCCAGCAGTGGACCGCAATAGGTTAATTGATTGATTATACCATGTAGGTAGGTCCTTTATAACTATTTAACAATAGATTTTTCGAGAGTAAAGTGCGACATAACAGGTTTTCTCCGACAAAATCAGAGTCACTTACTGGAGATTTACGTCCCCTCTATAGAAAAACAAACTTTATCAGTATCTACAATAATACTCAAAAATCTATATTAATCGATAAAAGTAGTTCCATTGCAATACTGTTTCTTTAGTTTTTTTATTTTAATCAACTTCGCTATAGAATTTTGTTTCTGTGGCGCAGGAACCTACTAGCATACGTCATCATCAGTCTTGCGTTAATCCCAGTAGCATCTAAAGCCTTTACCTGCCCATGGTCCGCTACTTTCCAATTTAACTTGCTGAACCACACGGCTGAACTTCGATACTTTATGACTTCACAAACATACCTACAATCAGTATTATTACGTATTAATTTATTGTATGTACTAAGTAGTACAGACGTAAAAAAATATTTTGGTGAACAATCCCACATGCCCAGATACACTCAGCGGCAGTTGGCGATATATTCGTGATACCATCGTGATCACCATTTTTTATCATAGCCAAAGATGTTCAGCATAACTACAGTTAGTTACATAACCACGGTCGCAAAATAAGGAGAAATTTTTTATTCTACTCAAACTGTGTGATACTTACAAATGCCCGTTACGACCTACTGCATTACTACCCACGATATGGCTAATGGAGTGTCACATTACACTCATTGGAATTCTGGCAGTGTTTACCGTTATATGGCTTTATAGCATTTAGTACGACAGTCAATTGCTCTATTACATCGAATTACTTTATTAAAAAAGAGAAGTAATAGGTAAATTTGCTGGTCCAGGAACTATGTATATAAGATGGAATACTTTATGATTTTTTGAATCAGTTTCAATTCTCGACTTGGTCAGTCAAGATCGCCGGAGACTGGTCAGTGCGCTCCGCGAGTCACATCTTAAGAAGTAGTATAATGTCACACTGTTTCTATGAAGCATTACCATATATTCAGATGGTATGAAGGTGATACTTACCTTTTTTATCTTATACAAATCAAGGCGGTCAGGGGCACTCTGGACTCCTTCTGTCAGTACAAAATTTGATAAAATCGCACGGATCTATCGTCAACCAGTAAATTGTAAAGATACATTTGAGCTCTTATATTTTTCTTTATCAAAGCTCGGATTACTGTCTAGTATTACAAAAGAAATCTGCAGAAAAGATGCAGCTACCGCCTACGGAATTAACCTTCCAGCCCCTTTGTTTGTATCTCAAGCTCACAGTAACAACATCTTGCTATATTAAAATGCATCACGTTGTTGTTTTCCACTTGGCATTTCTGCAATTGCCTTCCGAGATTTATATGCCCTGTTATACAATTTTAATTATTCAACCAACAAGTCTGGAGAATTCAATGATTATAACTTTGATTTCCTTTTACGGAACGAGCAGTTGCAAATAGTTTTTGTTTCTGGGCTATTGAATTGTTGCCGTGGGGCAGTTAGCAATATTATTATCTGAGCAGTATGCACTCAGATAAATTGAGCATTTAGACCAACAAAAGAACTAATTGATTCGGTTAACATTAAACTTATTTTTTTGAGATGGTTCAGGCCTATTTTTTTTTCGCTAATCCACATTATTCAGTAAGTGTCTTCATTTACACATATTGCACTTAACTCACTGGTAATCTTTGAAAAATAATCTTCTTTAAAACGTTTGCCAATCTGTGCCTAACCGATTATTACTTGCAGTTAACCCTTCATAACCTATTTGTATCAGCTGTCTGCTTTCGGTACAGTGGGCCGCCCTTGAAACAAAAGTTCAGTCTGAGCATGGTATATTATTGATCCGCACCATCTTGCTACAGTTGCTTGTGGTTGGTTACTAGTGTCACGCGAGCTTTCGGTACTGAAGAATAAAATTGGGCTGGGAGTGTCCAGCAATTATGTCCATGCGCGTCAGTGTCACCAAGTGATCGAGTGTCTGTGAAAACAATGGCTGAGATAAAAAAAAAGAAAATATGAACATGCAAGTAGCATTCGTTTGGTGATCAATTGTGGCAAGATATCTGGCAATGTTTATATTCAAATACGACAACCATTTGAATTTAAAGGGCTTCAAATTAATATACCTTGTTGACGTTATGATAATAAGTATTTGTTATCATTCTCTTCACATCGGTTTCACGTTTCAAGGACTTCAGCGGATTTAGGATAGGCTATTGGTTTTCTTAATATATTTTTTGAGAAAACTAGAAGCATTAGTTTTTATTGTAAAAAAGACTTGATGAACTTTGAAATGTGTAGCAAAATTTTCTATATATGGCGTATGAAATTTATGCAGTCGACCTTTAGATCCTTAGAGGTTGACCTCTTTGCTGTGAATTAGAGCAGTATTGGTCTTTTTTGGGTCATCTCTCTTTTCTGCAGTATATGTATAACTTTTGTAGTAAGTCTTTGTATTTATTTTCGATACTTTGGGATTAAAAAATGAGAAGATAGGATAAACTATAATAATAATATATAGAATATAATATATTGAAAAGATAAGAACGATATCGCTTTGGAGATAGATCTATTCTCAATTTTATACTGCCTAAGTATTCGAGCTAGTCAGTCACTGTAAATCTGGACTTTGCATTTTTGGGCAATGATCTAGTTAGCTACTTGTACCTATATTCATTTTTAACCGATTTTATTCATTCGAACTCCATTTCCTTGCGACATTAGCAAGACCGCGCTTATTAAATATCCAATACGTTATAATCAGTTTTGTAACAGATAGCGACACTTAATATTTATCTTTCATCGATGTTTATCGCTATAACCAGTCTAGTAGAGTTTATTGAGCAATTACAACGATATTTCATATCTTATGAACAGCATTAAATGCACATAAGATCATGGCCCGCCTTTCTCCAATGATTTCTAAGAAGCTGTTCATTTATCATCGTACGGTAGTGGTGCTACGGATGTCCATTAGGTAGGATTGTTATTGCAAACGAGTTCAAGGACCACTATGTTTGGATCTGATATATCTGTACTTAGCCAAGCCATGGCTACTCATCTGTTAAGTTCTTTTGATATTGATTTGCAGTTCACGTGTTTAACTTTGTATCAAACGAATATGCTTTTAACAAATTGTAATTATGCAGAGCTTTCCTTTTTATTTAAGTTTGTTGACACCTAGGTATAATTGAAATTTGGGTCTATTCTGCGTAATAGTATTTGTACAAAGTTCAGACGCTTTGATATAACTATACATCTTAAGATACGAGATGTTTCCATCTTAGACTCACCGTAACCATGACTGCGGAGACTAGGATAGGGAAGTCCTTAATTAGAGAACAACTACTATCCAGATGAACCCCTATCCACAGAAAAACAGATACATAAACTGGTAAAGTTAGTTTTACTTCGATTGTAACTTTCATCGAACTTTCGACTATGCTTACAATAATGTACCTAAATAAAGTCGAAAGTGCTAAGTACTTACTGCAGTGTACTATCTAGTAAGTTAAAATTGTAAAGGTATTCGATAAGAAATAACGTGAGTGAGCGGTACGAAATCATAGTAGAATGAAATGAGGCTACCATCCTGTTATTTCAATGAGGTTCACGGGTCATTTGAGGAACGCGTAATCGCAATAATTTAATTCTATCTTCAGAATTAACTATTGTTTACTGATATCTACATTGGATAACTGTTTATTGATTGCGTGGGTGATCCCACTGAGAGTGCTTTACAATAGACAGATCAGTGGCTAGTTTTCAAATTTTCTTTTGTTATTATTTGAGTTGGTTGAACTTCTAAAGGTTACTTGAACGATATTGATTTGTTAAAGGTCGGCAACCGGCCATTAGTAAAAATAGGCCTATGTTTGTTATCGCTGTTATTAAGCATGGCTTTAACAATGACTTCGACTTACCAGCTATTTCCTGTACAAATAGGTCCGAGAAAGCAATATAAATAAAACACTATCAAAGTTTTAAACGAACTTGAGATTAATGGCCACACACATGCTACTTTTAGCACCGGCGATTTTCTGCATCGATTCTAAAATACTTCGTACCTAGACGACCCGATTGTCGGATATTTATCTAAATGGAGCTATTTACTAAGAATTTACACTGCATTACAATTCCGTTTGACAATGCCTGTATCAGCATCTGCATTGATAAAGTATCGGCACGTGAAGCCCGATAACGCTGGAACGAATCATCTAATCTTCGGAAAAGCGACTAAGACTAAGGCTAAATTCCACTAGTTAAAATACGTTCTACTAAAGTGTATTTACTTTACCCGTATTCTAGACTGATACTCATTTTTGAATCACGATTAATCTCACGACAATGAAATGGAGTTCGGTTCATCCATGCTGTAATCACCTATAAGAGTTGAAATGAAATTTGGTAACGCTGTTGAGTTCTCCTTAATCCCAGGTCCTAATATTCGTGAAACTAATTTGACAACGCCGGTCGTCATTGTCAAAGTAGCATGTGTGATTTAACCCTAAATTTTTTAGAATAATTTCATAATTTAAGCGTATAGACTTCAGAGAACGGATATTAATTGTAAGCAAAGCGCAGTATCCCTTTGAAAACCTTACTACGGGTGTTTTGCCTCATCGAAATTATTTCAAACTGATATTTACGTCAAAAATATTCCCTAATGAGCCCATATTTATTTAGCGAACGTGTACCACTTAATTTTGCTTCCAGAATAATTTGAAATGTATAGGATAATAATCAGATTGTCAATGACGTAAGGTAGAAATTGGTGTGTGTGTTGCTTCCAAAAGAGAGCATTAAATAAAATTGTCGCGTCGCTTTTAAAAATAGTCATCGTCGTTTCCGCCTTTGGGAAACCGGTGATCTTTTGTTCTTTTCAGCGGTGATTGGTGACTAGTGGTGACTCAGCTGGTTTTATTATACATGCATAATGTTTTCCGGACTTATTTTAGGACTTGTTCCGTTTATGAGGGATACCTACCACATCTTTTTTATGAACCTACGCCTGTATTTGTATATATCAAATGTAGATAACAATGTAAACAGAGTATATTTAATTACATTTTAAGAGCTCCACATACTCTTTACACGACATTAGAAAAAGTATCCGAATTTCAGGCCATAAAATCCACTTATATAATTTACCACCACATTAGGTAATTGCCAAGTGCTCAAAGGGCTGATTTTTTATGACGTTAATTATAACACCTTACCTATCACTAAAGATTTTAGCAAATAAAAGGTTTCATTGATTTGGTCATCGTTAATAGTTGTGAAAATAGGGGTTTATTAGTAACCTTTCTTTCTCTAATTTATTGTCTGACTTTCACTGTAGAGTCAATGTCAAAACTATGTTTGGATGAGAATCTATTTTGTCCTTTTCATTGTTATAGAATGATTTAAATAAATCTAGCATGTACTGTTTACAGTAAATTAGTTCACGGTTAGTAACAATGAAGTTATTTGTATTTAAGTCAACGACCTTTTTAATTTTTATTAGCTTCGTCGTAACTAACTAAAACTGTATGTAAACCGATCTTGCATCTTTTTATTGTAATAAAGATTTTAAACTCTGTATTATAATAGCGATTTGAGACATTATGACAACACACTATCGAGCCATAAAGCTATTAGTATCACTTAGAGGGACAAAGTGTGCGAGTGACATACATTATCTTTACACGAACCTAGGTGTGAGAAAGTGACAGAGTATATGAATAGTGAAACTTTTTGACGTGACAACGTCTTATAAATTGGCTTGCCGGGTGACACTTCAAGAAACTGCGTTACGCTCCGCTCACGTTATGCGCTCACAATGAGAGCGAGTGAGAGGCACGCGTCCCTTCCACTCGGGCATGGTTAGCCCGCCTAAGAGCGAGAGAGACAGACATAAAAAGTGCTTCCTACTATACGAATGAATATTCACATTAAAATTATTTTACCACTCAAAGTCGTTGTCACGTAAAACTTTCGCCCGTATACCGACTTTACAGGCAACCAATTTTTTTTTATATACTTATCAATCACATAATAGTAGGTGAGCCTATTACAGGAACTTTTTGCGACAACAATACTTCACGTAGGAATCAATTCCAAGACTACGGCGGCGCTATGGAGCCATTCAATTGTAACTTTGTAACTCTCACTATTCAATTAATTAGTTACAAATTATTGTAATTATGCACACAGCATAAATTACCGTAATGTGCAATCATCAAGTGTTTCGATTAATTTATCTAACAAACATTGCTAACTAGAATACCTGTGTCGATATGGAAATAATATGCAAATTATAATCACGTCATAACGAGAACTTCCTTATTCATTGAAATAAGATTGTTAAATGTATTTTGTCGTTATTAATTTTGTGTTATTACGTAGTTTCAGTTGTTTTCTGTAGTATTGGTCACGGTAAGACTGATTATCTCCCTAATCATATGGTATTTTGACCATGACCATTTTTACTCAAGTTTACGTGAGTGTTGAACATTGAAATTAAACGTTTCTTACCGGATTAATTAAGCCTTTGTGGCATAGCGGCAGTGAACGCGACTGCTACACTGGAGGCGCGAGTTAGATCTCCGCTCAGTGCAAATATTTGTATGCATGAATATAACTATTTGCACTGGTCAGGTCGTGCCTCGGAGAGCACGTTATGCCGTCGGCCCCGGTTGCCATACGAACATTTACGGTAGTCGTTACGGGTAGTTGGAGCCCTCAAAAGTCCGATTAGCCTAACTAGTACTTTGATATCGCCAATATGGTTATACCTATAGGTCCGATATCAGTCGCTTCACGGGAAAAATCGCCGCATCTTAGACTAGAAAGCCTGCCCCATCTGCGTTGGCAATAGGCTCAAAGAATGATGACCGGATTAATTGAGATTTATTTGCTATTTTATATTAAAATTTATGCTATTAACGACGTGCGTTGGGATCGCCTTTCATTCACGACCACGACTACGTAGAGGTTTATATTTCTCGCCCTATCCACTCTCACTCTGTATACTAATCAAAATATTCTCCGCTTATTACGGACCGGTATTTTTAACATTTAATAATATTTTTCTCACGTTTCTTACTGTAATCGTAGATCGTATGATTCACTCCCACGCATAAACTAAATATTTCATATATTTTTATGTTTGTATAATAATTATAACATGTTATGGTATCAACCATATCAATTTCGTGTAGTGTTTTTTTTATGCAGAACGTTCATTGCTCATATTTGCTGCCGTGAGTCATCATCATCAGCTTCATAGCTTCAGTCTTGGTTGTATTAAAAGCTTATACTTAAAGCCCAGAGTCCGTTCTCTTACTCTTTTTGTTCATTTGATTTAGCTTTCACGGGAGCAACGCCGTCTAGGGCCCCAACCCCGAGAGGATATTGACTTGCCCCTGAAGTCTCGACTCCATAGATTCTTTTGCAACCGTGAGTTTGTCCAGCCAGAATATTTTTTGTTTTTAATATTGAATATTTGAAAAAATGCCGCTGGTCACGGTCCTATGGTCCGTGGTATTTATCGTCAACTTCAAAAATATTGACACAATATCGGTCACGGCTCTTACTGTATCACCATTCACCAACGAATGGTGTGATTTGAATACACCTGTATAGTGGTATTTTGTCGTCGGCGGCTGGCGTTTTTCTCCTTGACCCTGTGCGCGCGCGCTGCCAGACACAAACATTTGTGCATCTTTTGGTCGTGTTCTTCTTACAGCGCATGCCAAGTTTTAAGGGCCAAGCCGCACTGCGAGTTCACACCACTCTACTTTGTATTCTCGTGGCTTACTTTTGTGCATATAATTCGCCTAACACTTCCGGCAAATAAATTGCCTCACGATTATTTATTCTTTTAAACAGTACTCCACTCAGATGCGTAACTAAAGTTTAAATTTATCTGTTAGTTCGGCGTAAAATGCGTATCCAAAACACTGGATTGAACTGCTTACGGCCTTGACTTACGAAAATACAGCAAACGCTTCAAAATTAAGTAATTGATTTTTATTATCCGAAATTGAATTTAAGTTCAAATGTTAATATCTGAAAAATTTAGATCACAGTGTGAACGTGTCCTAAGATCTGTTCACAGGAGTTTATTTGTCGCATCATCAGTTTTGTTAATGAGGGGTTATTAGGTGCCTGTGTCTTAGTCGATAGCGATAACAATCGGTAAACTTGCGCGCTATGCAACATTGTTGTCTTTGAGTTTGACATTTATTTTATTGTGAAAATAACATCGTACTACCAGTATAACAGATTTAGACCTAGACTATGTCTAATCCATTTATTTAGAATTTTGATAAATGAAACAGGGTTAACTATGGGGATCCTCGATAAAAGAGTGAATATATAAATGAGCGTTAGCGACTCTACGCCCAATATAAAATAAAAGTTGCGAAGATCCTATTTGCGACAAAACAGCATTTGCGAATTTTCTGTGCGATGAAAATATTCGCACCACGTTTTCAAAATGGCGGGACTAGGGTTGTGACTTGTGTGTGACCCGAGACAAACTTAGATTTAACTGTCCACTAATTAGCCTTAGATATCAAAGCAGTAAAATTGCTTTCTCTAACTTTTGCAACCGTGAATGTAACTTTTCAATAGACAATATCCTATAAATCAATATACTGATTGTGTCCAACTGTCAGCGAGTACAATTTATATTTTGTTCGTTATCTGAGCCATCTTAGTGGTCTCAGGTTTCACGCAATAGATAATTTAAGACTTAGTTAGAACTAGTGGTGAGAAATACATCTATGTACTATGGCAGTTGTAAAAACATCTTTTTTTTATGAAATAAACATAACATAACATAAACTGACGCCTATATCCCCGAAGGGGTAGGCAGAGGCGCTAGCACCCACATTTCGCCAGTTTATGTTTAGGTCCCAATGTAATAGGTGGCGAGCCTATTGCTATTATCCGGGCACTTATAAACCTGCGATAAATACACACATAACTTCGAAAAGTATCGAAAAGTCATTGGTGTGTGCCATGGTAAAACCTAGGATCGAACCCGAGACCTCGTCGTCGAAATGACAAAACTGTATGAAATTTAGCAGGGATTTCTAAAATATTATTGTTAACGCTCTTTACATAGCATTTTTCTACAACTGCTTCTTATTTCGTTACGATTGCGTATCCCCGAATGGGTAGTTGGTAGTTGGGTGACTGTCCCCAAGGCTAGCTCGCATGTTCACCACAGGTCGCACTGTTTTTAGTGGTGATAATCATATTGATTTTAAGTAATATATTAGTGATACTTTCTTCGAAGTATCTTGAATCGCAGGTCAGTTGCTAAGCAACGTCTAGTCTCTATACCGGTTCAACATTCCCACGCTCGTGTGAATTATATGATTCGAAAATAACTTCAAAGTGAATTAATTGAAGGCGCTTCTCATTATATTATAAGATCAGTGATTCAGTTTGTTGACAATACCTCCTGATGCAAGCAACGAACATGCATTATGGGAATCGAAATTTATTTTCATGTAGAATTCACACGAATTGAAATATAGAACAGATAAGAAATAGATTCTACCTAAAACGTTGTGTCATTGATATTTCGAGAAATTACAACGAATAATACAGAATAAATATGCAATGAATCTAAAGGTTCATTCCACATTATCTTTCCTAATGACAATCAAAGATAAGTAATAGAATGTAATATTTACTTGTTTTATTTATCGGAGTCACCGATTGTGATAAGAAACTATACCTACGGATGCTTACATATGTATTATTAAAATCAATAAAATAAGTTCATTGACACGTAATTGAATCCGATAACTCTAATTAATTTATCACATGAAATAGTAGCTAATTTATAAGAATAACTAACGTGAATTTGCCACCTTAATAATTAACATTTTATTATTTCTGTATTATGTAGTATTATAATCTTTATTCCAAGTCAATTCATATTTATTTTACAATTTTAAACACAAAAATCAAAAGCGGTCATTTTGGGTAGTGATCATTGTGTGTACCGCTAAAAAGGGTCCAACCTATTGGTCCAAAATATATTTTGTTGTGCCTAAGTGGCAATAGCTGGATAGAAAATATCCAGTAATTTTAAATACTTTTTGTTAGGGTCTTTAGTTAATAATATATTATGATGATGTTGAGTAAATAAAATCCGGTAAACTATTCGTTATTTTACTGTATTTTATTTATTGGTTATTTAATTTTTGCAAGAAATTTGAAAAGTTACTTAAATAAAAGCAAGTATAATAATTTGAAAATGCCAACTTTCTTGTAACTACCAGTGGCTGTATGTATGTCACTAACGAGATTATCAACAGCAGCGTGATTTGAAAATGCATGCTTCAAGTTGTACAATTATTTCAAGACGTTTAAACTGCTTTTCAGTCAGTGCGTACCCAGCTATACTTTCTACAGTTTCAGTAGGCAGAGATTATGTAGGACACGGTTTCACAAAGTGTACCCGTCCCGTATAGCTTATGAGTTTAAATCTTGCTCGTAGTACTTCATTAGCCGTAGGTTTGTGTAACATGATTTGATTGTGATTAAAAGAATCATATCTACTCGCCCTTGGCCCAATTAATATAGTCTGAGCGATATCTCATGTTATAACCCTGTCATTCTCTTCTCGTCATCTTTAGAATTAGAATAGGTTGGTGATAAACTGTTTTTGGTTTTTGAATTTGCTGTATTTGCTTCTTTATGACACTGACACCGTGTCAGTAGGTACTTATAAAACGCTAAAAGCTGACACTTTACATGACATATATTAAAAAAGAAACCTGCTCTAGCCAATATTTACCAACTTACTATACTTACCTTACATTCATACCATAGTAAAAATTAAATAGATAGGTATTTACGAGGAATGAGCTCATGAAAGTTAAATTTGCGAATCTAATGACCTTTTACAATTTGAATATTTGCGAATGCATTTTTAAACATTAATATGTACCCATTTAGTTTCATGCATGTATTTGTACTTGGCCGCGTTAATACACATATTCATTATTTTATCATTAACTTTTTGTTTTACAGACATATAGGTACTTATAATATTTTAAAAAGGAGATCTGCTTCTTCAATCATTGTTTCAGTCAAAACTTAGATGTCACTCATGAAATTATTAGAAACTTGAAGCTTTCCTTCTTTAATTCAGTCAAAATAGACATTAATAATGCCTGGAATCTACTTATTGTAAAGTTGTCTATATTCTACTATTATAATGATCTGAATTTAAAAACTAACTAATGACCGCAGCTCAGGTCATTTAGTATTCAACCTTGAATTAATTGAGAACTGTTTTTTTTTTTTTGTACACTGGAGTGAAGTTGCTTAATTTATATTATTAAACGTTTTGTACAACAACAAACCTGTACAAAATTTACAGAAATGTAAAAAGATTTTATTTGAAAGAAAAGGCATATAGACATTGTACTTATGTGGGCAAATGTGAATTAGGTTTGAAACCTGAATAATATCACAATCCAGACTTACATCCCCGATTAGACATATCGTTTTAAAGCCTTTGTTTATCTGACTACATTGTTCAATTCTTTTGAAAATATATTATCAAAATAGCTTAATCTATACCTGGCACGAACGATGCAGGGTAATTGATTGATCCACTGCCAAAAGTTTGAAAATAAGGCTTCATATATCTTTAGAGGTACTCCAATGATTGCCCAATTTACAATTATGTAACATCGTCAATTATTGTTTGTCTGGAATTCATTTCCCTTTAACAACGTTTTTTAATAGACTGGTTAATTGAGAGGATTCTTTCAGTACATGTTTGAATTGCATAGTTAATTGCGTTATGTTATTATCAGTAAAAAATATAATATATTCACAACAGTTGGTTTTCCTACATGATTGTCCGGTAGATATAATAAAAAAAGAGTTAATGTTTTGCAAAGACTTTTTTTCCTTGCTGCATGGATAATCATCATCTAATTATGCTCTTAGTCTTAATGAATTACTTGGTATTTTGACTTGGTTCAAATTCGTTGATTCATTTTATTTTCTTGACTATTAAAGGATGACGGAAGCCAGATTAAATTCAAAATGTCCGTTCAAATAAATTAAACACGCTTGAAGTGACGTCTTTCGAATGGTTTAAAATATTTCAGATTAGTATTGCTACTTTTTATCTATATTTTGAAGGTAACTATACAATTTGGATAAACTGTCAAGTGTCATTAAGTCAAGACCGTGTCGATTAACGAAACCCATTCCCGACATGAGTATGTATCGAAAACGACAATAAAAGTGAGAGCTGACGAGGCTAACACTGGTCGCTATATTTTGCATGTTTGTAAATCACTAACTCATGGCCAATGAGATGGTAATTTATGTTGTAACCCAAATGGTCATAAAACCGGTTGTGTATTTTCGTTCGATTAAATTTTAAATAGAATATCTCGGAATCAGTAAGTGGCTTCGGGACGGGACTCTGCGAGCGAAGTCTGTGCTATTGCCTCGCCCTTCAATCAGCTGCAAGCCTATCATAAACTCTCAAAACAGGTCAATAATTGAACGACTGTCATACTATTAACTGCATAAATAAGTTTGTAATGCTTGTATATAAATATTACGTACGTTTAACGTATATAGCATTACAAAGTTACATTTGCAGTTGATGGTAGGACAGCAGTTCAATTATATTATTCACCTGTTTTAATAGTTCATGGCCCCGGTCCAGGTATACCGACTTATAAGCGAGGGTGCCCTGAGCCCCGAAAATCTTGTTGGGTGCCATATACACATACACCCGAGCCTACACTACCTCATTATTAGGATATCAACCAAATCGTTTTCTATTATTTTAATCACACTGTTTAAATCAATATTCAATACATTATACACAGATTTTGCGCCATTTGGGACACCCCCATTTCTTTCCCTGCGTCATACAAGACGACTATGGGATAGGGCTGTTTAACATCAGACAGATATAGACAGTTCACAGACTCTGAAGCATGGCTCGAGACTATAATAGGACCTCGAATACGGTAATAGAATAGACTCACCCTTATTACGTTATTACCTCTACGTTATTACCTTACGTGGGACCGAATACATTGTCGGTGAAATGTAGTTGGCACCACCACATTTCAACCTCTGCCTAGGGAAATAGGCGTGAGCATATTTATTTATGTATGATTCTATTACCTATTTGTCGACCAACACTTTCCGTTGACACCTATTCTAGGAACTGTTGATCTAAGTCACCTCTGTATATGGGAGTCTCAAGTTCTATATACGAAGGCAGATCATTTCGCAATGGTGGCTATGTAATATGTATGGTATGGTGTTTAGGTTAATGAATCCTATTGTAAGCTCAATTTTTTTTTGTGGAAACACTAAGTATACAAGCCTCACTGTCTAGTGCGATTGATCTAAGTACCTACACGAGGTCTGTTTTTGTATACGATTTAGGTGGCAGACAAGCACATATACCCGCGGGATGAAGTACCTTTCGTACCATACAGTGCGCACTGTTTTCGGTTGTAATGTCTGAGGTGAACTCCCTGCCTGTGGCGAGCGATGCTATGATAGATAGTAGTGTGGGCATCATGTCGAACATTTGTTATGAATTGAGAGATATTTTAGGTATACAATCAGAGGTGTGTGCTATGCCGTATATTGCAAGAGGCTTCACTATAAAGTGGAAAGGTCTCGATAGTTGTTCTGAAATGTGCGCTGCTTTGGTTCCAGCACCTCTCACTGCGCTCTGTCATCACATTTAATCTATATTGTCGTGTCGTAAGTGCGTTATTCTTACCCCTTTAGTCGAGCAATAATGACAAAATTCAATATTTTTATTTCTTAGCTACTCACCTGATTACGGTAAACAGCTAATTATTATGTGGATTGAAATGTCTAATTTAGAAATTAACATCTTTATTAGATAGCAGTGGAGAACATTTTCAAAAGGTACCCGGTGGAAAATATCTTACCTCCTATAGAACGAACATAGGATAAATTTAAAAATCACGACTTCCCTTTGTATAGCATCCCGGTAGGAATAGGTTTATAGGGACTCCCGCCACTGTTAGGTACTCGTAAATAAAATTAGACTACAATCAAGTCTGATTCACTACAAATAGTTGGAACTGGCATCAGCCAACCATATAAATAATAGTAAAATATCTTGCACTTCAACTGAAAATATCCACCCTTTGTGACCTGAAAAGGGCCTTGCCATAATAGTTCGTTATTTATAAAAATGGCATGACTGTCTCGTCGGGCCGCACCTGTTCAGCCAAGGTTAACGCGCTCACCCCATTCTGTGACGTCATTTAAACAGGATAGGTTCAAACGGTCTCCGTTTTAGCTTCAAGACGCTACATTTAAATGTTGTTTGTGCTCTATATTTAGTATTATTCTTCTTTGTAGGAATGAAGAAAATATGTTTTTCATTTCTCAGCTCATACTTCTATCAAATACAATCTTTTAAATAAATCCAATTACTTAAAAAGATTCATCCTTTGTGTTAAACCCGGTCGGGGGTTAGCTTCTTACCAGTCTAACTGCGTCGTGGCTGAACTTCAATATCTTCCATGAAGCAACTACCATCTGGCCTCAACAACCTATAGGTATAGACGATATCGAAGTATTGCACTTGCAGTTGGACTTTTTAGCGGTCCAACTACCCGTAACGACTGCCATAGATGTTCTTATAACAACCTACTTAAAACAGACGGTTTAACTTGCTCTCCGAGACACGACCAGACCAAAACAAATAGCCATAATTCATGCATTCCAATATTTGCTCTGAACGGGAATCGAACCTGCGCAATAGTCGCATTCACTGCCGTCAGAGAGGGTGTCATTTATTACTTAAAAGATAAGTGCGAACGAATATCGAGATTTAAATATAACTATTTGAACGAATTAGTGTAGACTATGTTACACCTTTTAACTATGGTGAAGGGTTTACCGACACCTTAAGACTAAGAAGAACGTAGAAAGCTATACGTCATGATGAGAGTAAATCTTAGGTAAGGTCGTGTTGAGTTAGGAACTTGGTGCTATACAAGATCTGGTAACGTTTTACGTGGCGTTAATTTACATGAAAATCTAATCTTCGTGCCACTCTTATTGTATTTTAATCTTTCTTCATAATTATCATAAAATTATAATACCGCTGCATTATATACTTATTTATGCAAATTGTTGTCCTTTCTCTTATAAACAGCATCTAAGCATCACTCATAAATAACTGGACCGGTTTTAATTACTGTGATTGTTGTTAAAACGTTTATAATTCAGCGTATTGGGTTGTTCCAGAAGGGTTTTAAGTAAAAAATGTCTTACAAAAAGAAACGACAAAGTATGTAAGCGAGTACATACAAAATCTAATCTCACATAGTGCTTTAAAATTCACAAGAATTAAGAATTTTATAAGAATTATTATAGGATAACGCGTTGTTATAATTATGAAATAATAGATTAACTTTTCATAGAAAATAGTTTAACTTTATCTTATCCACGACTAATAAAACAGTAAGTATCACTCAGACAAGAGTTTGCACTAACATTCAGTTATTCAATGATAACAATTCTATCTATACTTCATAGTATTTCTTGTATTAGTACTAGGAATATAAGGTAAGGTAAGAACAGGCCACAATCCCAGTTGCATTCAAGTAATCGGGATTGGAGCTCGACCAACTACAATGAATAAAGGAAGGCATATTATGACAAAATGACCCAAGGAAATAATCTTTATAATATTGAATGAATTATATATTACTAATAAGATCAAATTAAACATCTATTATTTTTAGAAAATCAGCCTTAACCTCAAATTATTACTATTTACTGTTGCTTAAAGCAATGCTTTAGAAATACTAAAGAGCTTAGTGATTTATCGCTCAATTGGTTCCTAATTTAGTTTGCCCGTAACAGAAATTCTACGTTTGGTTTCGCTGGATTTGGACATTATTTTTTTTAATAACAGTTGTGTGGTTTGAAGGGTGGAAACTATGCTTCCTATAGCCGAGGGAACCATTTTTAGGCCGACGGCGACGGGGGTAAATAACCGTGGGCATTTCCAGACGAAGAACAGGGGTTTGTCTGACGATAAGGTAAATGTGGTGGTGCAGTTCCATAAATCATTTAGAACGTCATCATCATTGGAAAACTAGACTCGTCTATATTCCAATATCTATCAAGTCAAACTCTATAACATGAGATATGACTTATATTATTTGGGGTTATTCAAGAATAAAATACTTATGCTATATCTAAAGCTTTTACTATCGAGATCACTATAAGACCTCTTTAGGAGACGCCCATTGAAATATAGGACGTGACCTTACATTGATCTAGTTTCTGATCACATCCGTCACATCGGAATACCCAGCAAAGTTTTATTTGAACAGTATGGTGTCTGTAAGGTAGCGGAAACCGAGTATATGACTATGACTTATGTTTCTGTGCGGTTAAGTAACTCCCTCGGCTAGATGAATAGGTGTGTGGTCATTTTTAATGCTGAAAGGGCCATAAAACGATTGTGATTTGATACCACAAAAATGACCTTTCATCCATTCGTCTCGCTCTGATAATAAAGTATGAAGTTATTTGAGAAAGAAAAATATAATATCTCAGTTGGCAGAGACAAGTTGTTATTCGGGACGAGAGGGTTGATACATCATTATTTCTCGTAATCATATTTTTTTTACAAATATCTACATTTTGCCCAAGGTCATGCACAGTGATAGTTCTGGTTAGTACAGTCAGTCATAAGAGAAGTACTCGCTCGGGTGGACTATTTACTTACTTGTAACTCCTGAATACCAGGATCAATACCTATTATTAGTCACGAACAAAACATCGAGAAATGACATCGGCTGTTGTGATTTGGGAATTCCTAGTCCCATAATTTTGCGCACGGAAAAATAAAGTTCCTGGAACCCGCATCAAAATTATAAATATATTGAAGGGGTTAGAAATATACACACCCAGTACTATTGTTATCATCTCTACTCTAAGAAATAAATCTTTGAAAATTTCTCAGAGGAATATTGGATATATTCCTCTGAGAAATTTTTAAAACGAGACCCTCGAAGTTATTTACTCTTTGTAATGAAAAACATTCTTCGCAATGTTTCCCACTAAGGAATTTGTGTTTTAACTGATTATGTAAACTTGCTCTCATATACAGCACCTCTATTTGGAGATTTTCGAATATCGTGGACGTTCCCGTCCATTGTATAATTGTTTGAGAATACGAGTCCGTTAGTTTCGATTGCTCGGCTCGATTACTGGCAAACGGGTAGTTGCATTCTTGTATTTCTCGAATTAGACTGGGTTTTATTGATAGATTTCACCAAAATATACAGTTGAAACTACTAAGGTTGTGTTCGACAGCCAAGTTAGATATCGCGAGTTCCCAATTAGTTTATCATTCAACGATACAAATTAGGTCAAAGTTACGTGTTGAGTTGTGTCTTCAAGGCCTAGTTTTAAGCAGACATTGAAACGTATAGCTTGTTGGCAAAGTTTGAACTTCTACTGCAAAGTTTCTTCGAATTGAAGCCTAGATTTCACTTGGAATGTTATTGAGTAATTACAATATTTAGGGTTGTAAATAAGAATGGTTGCTAAGAGATTCCGCACCTAAGTTTTGACATTTGTTTTTCTCCAATGGTTCTCCAAGATGGTTAATGACTACGTTCTCGTTCGATACAAAAGTTAAATTCTTTTGAAAAAACACAATGAAACATTATATTAGCTTTGTTTCATAGGTCTTACTAGCTTAATCCTATCGGTTCTTATTTAAACCCCTTTATTGAGCTTAATATCCCTGCAATTTCTGGCGCCTGATATGTGAGGAACAAAATACAATTTTCTAACATTTATGTTTATGCTTCTTTCAGGACCAAGAACACCTTAAACCACCCATAGTTGGAGGCCTAGCGAACGCCGAGCTGTACTGCTTGGCGCTCGCGAACATGTACTCAGATCCCAACTACCACAGCCTGAACCACTGGAACATTCTTCAAACGTTCGCCAGGAAGGGAGTACATGTGCCCGACCCGCCTGACTGCGCGCTCACTGAAACGGTGCTCATACAAACAAATCCACTCAAATTGGTATGTCATGTCTCATACTGTTTATATTAACATATCCTTTTAATCCATTGTTGTTGATATGAATCCACATGTTCGGATGTGTCACTGTCAACTAATGACAGCTTATTACTTGCAATCCGTTTTATTGTGTATGCAAAGGTATAAAGGTAGTTCTCATTACGGGTACAGATTATAAAGGTCCTCTCATCTTGAAAAATCGAATCTAATGCTGAATGTGGAAAATACGAGTAGAATTCTGCTAAGTTTTGGAGTCATATTAGCTAATATTTCGATTTCTTCTGTCGAATCAACGGCATTTTTGTTGTCATCTTGGTGTTATTTGTTTCACGGCAGCGCCGCTACTTAGAAAGAGGGCCTGAGCATAGGTTTCGCTCTTCGGGAAGGCTTACGTAAGGAGGGGACGTACCTCCTTCGATCAAAACAAGTCATTAGTGTCCTGTGGAGATTCCCGGACTCGAGATTACGTCATTCTGATTAAAGTTCACCAGATTTGTTTTGTTCATCACAATTCAGCAGTCGACTATAAAAGCTAAATGTGTGTATAGTGGGCTGCCAAAGTTTGTGGACAATTTGAAACAAAAATTGTTTGAAGTATGTCACTACACAACAACTAGTCTTAGAAGCTACTGGATAATAAATCTACTTAATAATGTAATTAAGTTTAGACTACTACTTGCATGAGTTCACATATTTTCTTATAAAAAACGAGACATCGATCTATCTATGTTACTTTTAGTTAAATTAATCTTAGGCTGTCAAAGGATTAATAACCTTAAGGTGTCCAGAAACTTTTGGCGCCCACTGTACGTATATACATATAGAATAAACTCACATCAGAGATGCATCGTGTGTAATTTTCCATGTTAAACTAGCAACGAAAGGAAAACACAGCTGATTTACATTCCGTGTGTGTTCTAGTGAGGGGATAGTCTTACTTGTTTGTTTGTAACGGACGGCGACTGGTCATTATTTATGCATTATTGCGGTATTTACACTATCAGGACAGCTAACCTTGAATGTTGGAACGTTAAAGTAGATCTGGAACGGCATTACAAGAAACGATCAATTACATTGCTATACGTAGAAGATTTCGATTAAACGTAACTAACGTTATGTCCATTGGCAACATTTCTATGATTCAGAGATAAATGGTAAAAATATTCTGACTTCTCTTCGTATTTTATGTCTGGTATATGTAAACTCAATGTTAGGGTCTTAAAATGAACCGAAGGGTGGTTTTATAGTAAAACATATTGAATTATTTACCACTACTAGCAGAGACGACTCATATTAATTCAATGAGAAGACAACTTCATGGTTCTATAGAATAATAAGAACAGAGTACCGTATATGAACCGTGAACCATTTTTGTTATAAAACATTATTAACTTTGACAGAAATAGATATTGCAGTGACGTCAATTTCTAAAGTTTAGGTAACGCGCTAATGAAGAGATTGTTTCTCTATTTACGTCAGTAATATAAACTCTTTGGTTTTAATAATATGGTGGTCTCACAGTTAAGGCACGGGCGGGACACACTATGTTAGCGACTTACGTTTACTGTTAAAGATATTTTTAACACCACTCAGAGCAGTCTTCAAAGAAATGAATGTCAATTTAATTCCGTGATTATCTAAGTTACTTGCGGCGGTAAATTAGCCTTCGTAATTTTGGGTTGGTCATAGCATATCATCAGGTTAATATTCCCTGAGACTACCGGGGTATTATGTTATATATTTTTTTATGCTTTGACACAGGCTCTCTTCTTGTGTTTGGAGGCTCGTCAGATGGTTTTTTATGCTTTGACGCAGGCTCTCTTCTTGTGTTTGGAGGCTTGTCAGAATGCAATCGCTTTTGTAAGAATCAAGATAAACCTGCTATCAAGGATAAGTAGAACGGATATCTGTTCCAAAGTGCAATCTTCCAACCTGTATTGACGCACGATTCATGATGAGGTGTAGTTCTAACGTGCAGAAGGCACAGTACTCGAGAAAAAGGTGGCGTTAGTTACACTGTTACCCTGCCAGCAGTCAAACGAGTCAAGTATATATCTGTTAGTGGTCAGAGCGCTAGTGCAACAAATAATTCAAGTGTGCGTGTATCTAATGGAGTTACTATACTTATTTATACAGATTTTAAATCTCATTTAGCCGATTTGCTATAATTA
This sequence comes from Pelosia muscerda, assembly GCA_963691645.1. Lineage (NCBI taxonomy): Eukaryota > Metazoa > Arthropoda > Insecta > Lepidoptera > Erebidae > Pelosia > Pelosia muscerda. The sequence goes on from OY829100.1 coordinate 18,102,675, forward strand.
TTATATTACACTACAGCAAAGAATAAATATAATAATACAATATAGCATAAGATCACGCGCGACATGCGTACACTACACAATCACTGCGTTTATTGAGCTCTCATGAATGTTGTATTTCATTAGCTTCCAATTAAATATCCGTTTATGTTAGATTAGTTAACACAACACGTGATCGATAATTAAGTCGTGGATAGAATACGAGTACTGTAGTTTCATTCAATACTTATCATAACAAAGTCAAGCAGAAAGTAGCTTGTGAGAAAAGGGGTTATTTTTTGCTATATAACAGATTATATCTTTATTTTTATATATACTCTGCATCCATCAATCAATAAGCCTATCGCAATCCACTGCTGACATAGGCCTCTTCCAATGTTTGCATTGACTTTGGCCTACTATTTCCATGTTAGTCAGAAGGGTTGGTACAGCCTTTTATTTCGAGTTTTCCTTCCTATAAATATTTAAATTAAATTTTATCTCATTTGTCAATAATATTGCGGTGATAAAAGTTAATCGCGTCTTTGTATCACAAACACATACGTTCTTTTTCGCACTCACTGATTAGTGTATAATGCTGTTGCACTCTTGCTTGTTTTGGGGTAGGCTGATTAGCCTAGTTTTTTGAACAGTTTTAGCGCCAGTGCCGTGTCTACGTTTTTCATACATCATTCGTTTCCTATATAAAAACCACTGTTTGTTACCACCAGGCCCATAGATAATGTCTCGGTATGCCACAGACCAAAAAATGTCATAAGTCGATATGTTATCGTACTTAAATAGGTACGTTACTATCCTTCATTTCTTTGTCAGTTGTACGATAACGCGCTCCCTGTAATCTTATCAATGTCAATAATATGGTAATGCAAAAAAGATAAATGACGTTTTTTTAATGTCTGTTATCTTTACGAATACTGTCGATGTTTGTTTTAGACGTGCACTATAATGTTTATGTTCGTAACCATATTTTCGTTACGTTTAGGTGTGTCTCCGTAAAATATATTATTGCGGTATACTACTTCTTGTGTTAGGTAATTACGAACTATCACTGCGAAGTAAACGCATAAAGTCTTTATGCATAATTCATTATCCGAAATATTAAGTACCTTAGAAAGGACCATAATATGATTAAATTGATTGTATTTGAGTATTACTGTACGTTTTTGACCTTATTACGTAAAGTACTTGATCAGCATCAACAATGACGTTAATGAATGTTCAAAGAGATGGTCCGCACTCATGAGTTACATAGTAGTGGACCATGATGGTTAGCTAACACACGGGTAGTTTAGTTAGTTAGTTAGGTTAGGGATCAGTATAATTACCTAAATAAATCTTCATAGAATCCGTTCAAAATAGTTGTAATAATATTATATAGGCTTATGCTTATGCATGCATGTGCGTTTATAACCTTAGCATAATATAATTATGCTTCTATATTGTTATGCTAACAGTGTAGTTATGGTAACAAAGTTATGCCTAAAAATGTATACCCAAGTAATATTATGCGTAATGATCATTAGGGAAAGTAAAAGTATGCTGAGATGAATTATGAAGTTAAATTTTATGCGATCAGATATGATACTGCCTAACACTAGTACTATATGTTACTGTAGGAAGTTATGCGAATATTTAACAGATTTTATCACAATTTATTTTATACTAGCTGATGACCACGATTGCGCGCGCGGAATTTCGTTCCTGTTCTTATGTTAACGTTTTTTTTAAATCTTCCGTGGAACATAAAAGGAACAGCGAAAAAAAAATAGTCGAATCGATCGAGCCGTTGTCGAAATAACGCTCAGCAACAGGCATACATATTTATTTATAAGAAGATTATTGATATCATTCATATTTGACCCTTTTTTGGAATAGTTTAAGAGTTAAAAAGTGGTTTCATTTCAACTTTTATACTTGCTTGTTGTCTAATGAATATTGTATTGCTCATATCGGTTCCTGCGGTACTGTATGTCCACCTGGTATTTGCCATTGATAGTATGCATACTAATCCTACAGATAACACCATCGCGACATTTGAATGACAAACAGTTTGTCTAGAATTAGACGCATTACGTCACTATTGTACAACTGTTGTATGTAATAGGTATTTCTTTTGTCTATTTTATATGTATTTGGCTTTTAAGGTGATTAGATGTCGACTTGTGGTCTAATCAATTAACGTAATATTTATTTTGTGGATGTCAGGGGGCTGGGACTATCCGATACCGTCTGCTGATTAAAGAAATAAGTTCTAGCGAAGGCTTTTCTCTTGAGGTTTGTTAGGTTAGACGCTGTAGTTGCTTCTATAAAAACTCAGATAAGTCAAATCGAAGGGAGGAGCATATTTTGTAAACTATGTATTTATTAGCTTTCTGCATACAAGTGCATGAGATACCTAATATATGTATTTATTACCGTGTCGGAAAGTTAAGCGAGGCAGGTTTTTAACACGATTAGGTAGATGATTTATTAAAGCAAATGTTATATTTTTGTTCGGTTCGAAACGTGGCTCCAGCCTGAGAAGACTCCGGCAAGAAACTCAGCAGGCTTTTCTTTTCTTTTTTTTTGGGTTATTTACAACATTGATTTACCTGATACATCTAATATTCCATTTTTATATCAGCATTACTTTTGTAACACTATTTCTTGGTTGTCTCTGCCTACCTCCATTGGACAGACTCGCGATTTTATGTATCTAAGTATTGTTGCTTAAGATATTCATTAACCTTTTCCAGAGCGCCCACATGTCTGTGATAGAAGCACTAATGGTGTTATACGCGCGGGAGGTGGTGACCTCGGACCGGGTGGCGGCGGCGGCGCAACGGTTCGGAAGCTCGGCGCCCCAGGTTCAACACCACGAGGAAGGCATTTTGTGCTGGATCAACTCCGCCTGCTCAGCGCTCAATAAGGCCGAGGTACGTAACCGCATCCGTCGCCCAATGCGTGTTACGCATACGCTCGCATCTCACAAATTGTAAGTTACCCTAAGAGCTAATTTCGTGCAAATACCTTGCACGATTATTACCTCTTAATTACTTGCACACTTAATTTGCACAAATTAGTTGCCAGCTTATTAGCTGGCCCACACCAACTTTCATCCATCAGTAAAAATTGTTTTTTTTTTTCATGTACAAACCAATAGATCTGTAGAAAGTATGATGTTTTAGGAATATGGTATTATTAGAATATCATATTTTGCGAATATCGTATTTCGCGAATGTGATGTTTTACGAATGTGGTATTTTGAGAATATGATATACAGCGACTAATCGTATGTATGTATGTAAAGTAACAGATTGCCGGTTTTTACATTTAGGCAACTGGAAGGAAACTGAGTTTTGTCAACAAGAATTTTATCTTGCTCTTTGAGAGCTGGCTGTTGTTGAGACGTCAAACTCAAGTTGCGGCAATTCAAGTTTCGCTTAAGGGGTTTTCACCAGTCTAATTATGATGCTGTCGATTCCAGGAGGACGCGTCGTCGCAAGTCCCGATGTTGAAGAACCTCCAGGAAGTGTGCGACGGCACGGCGCTGGCGGCGCTGATCTCGTTCTACTGCCCCGACGCGCTGCCCCGCACGGCGGTGCGCGTGGGCCGCATGGCCTCCATACAAGACTGCCTGCACAACCTCATGCTCGTGTACGACTTCTGTCGCACGGCGTTGCCGCATAACGTGTTCCATATGCTGCCGGAGGACGTGACGTATATGCGGGGGTATGTATAGTACTCCAAATCAACTAAACTCTAATGCCTCGTCTACATTTACGTAACATTTTATCGTGAGCTTAAATGAAACAATCGATTGAGTGGTGACCGTATCAGCACGACTCTAGTTTGTGTGCCGTGTTACGTCCACGCTCATCATCATGTTTTGATGCCACACTGTCCGGTCTGCTGTTCATGTCACAAATCTGGACGCACCTTTAGCTTAGCCCTACGCAATACTCGACGGAAATGGCATAGTCGTAATAACGAGCACACTATGCGGAAGATTGCCTAATTTACGGTCAGATTTATAAACATAAAGTAATTTTGCATGCCAACAAAGTCGACCGAAAAGATCATAATCTAATTTTGTTATATGTAACCTTTGGTAAGCGATAAATAATTATTCTATTCTAAAGATCAATCTCTCGGAGGCGGATTATGCACGTTAGAACGACAATACAACAATGTATTGGTGTTCCATCCGCGATCCGCGTTAAAAGATATTTCAAGTTTGGTATATCCCTAAAAATAGTAAATAAAATCTCGGTATAGGGCATAAAATCTCCTTGAAGCATAAAGAAATAAAAAAATATAGGTACTTAAACAAAAATGCAAGACAGTAGTCCATATGTATTTCAGTTGTAGTAGATGATAACCATTACTATTTTTCCTTTTTCAGGTCAATGAGACAAAATTTAGTAGCAATGCTCGCCGATCTCTTCAATATGCTAGAAGTTCATCCTGTTAAATCAGTTAAACATCCAGGAAGTGGTGAGTTTACCACTTCAACATTCATCCCACCCACCCAAATAGTATCCCCCGTATTGCATGCTAAACATAATGGGAGTATGTGGTCATAATATCAGAAGATTCTTTGCCTACTAATAATGTAATTTAAAAAAGTAATCCACCCCGGATACGGACGAATAATGCTTAATTTTCTTTAATGGCAATACTAAGTTTTAGGCACATTTTGGGGTTGATATTTTATTTAAACGTAAACAACAAAAGCGTCGACACTTTTCTAATATTATATTTACGTGTAACATACACTTTTTAAATATTACGGCAAACTGTGTGCGCGAGAGGTAAGTGTGAATTAGTTAAAAAGTCGAATGAGCGCTTCGCTGAATGAACTTTCGTTTCTAATGTTTGTCACCCTGTCTCGCTTCGCAAGGAAATCGTTCCGCTCGGACTGGCGTTTGCATAAGTATGGGATGCGTCTACACGTGCACAAAACTGTATATGTATCATAGGGTGTATATGTCGTCGCTCATAAACTGGGTCGGGTCGTGGTCGCGCGGGCCCCAAGACAGGGTGACCGCCCCGCTAGTCGCTCCGCTAGCCGCCCCGCTAGTCGCCCCGCTAGTCGCTCCGCTAGCCGGCGGGCTAGCGGCGCGGCTGAGTAGAGGTGGGTGTCCGCAGAGGAGCGCTCGTGCAACGCGTTCGGCGTGCGGCACAAGCGTTGCCTGCCGCCGCCGCCGCCCACGCCCATCCCCGAGCTCCGCGCCGAGCGGCCCGGCTCCGACGCGGGACTGCCGCCCTTCGCAGGTACCTGGCGCCCTGCCCGCCGAGGACTGGCTTCTTTTTCAACGGGGAAGGCTCAGCTGGCACTCTTCACTTTAGGTCACAGTTTCTCATTGTTAAGTTTTTTATAGTTTACAGGGTGTTAGGGGAACACAAAAAACAAAAACATGATATACTACTGACCACTTTAACAAAATTGATCTACTTTTTTTATTGCTGTTATTTTTTTGGTAGCTACCAAGATTTTTGACCGCTTTTATTAACATAATTCACGTAATAATACCTACTATTTGAAGAAATCATGATGCCTACCAAAAAAATTGCAATAAGTGGTTCAGTAATAGGGGTATACCTATTACTGAACCACCAGTTTAACTAAATTGGGCTACGTGTTTGTGTTTTCCGGAGAGTTCCCCGAACACCCTGTATAGACGATTTGGGAGTTCTTGACCTTGAAAGTCTTCTACACCTACTTACGGAGGTTACAATATGAAACTGTAAGTTAAATAGGCATAGATATAGGAATATATAGATGGGAACTACTTAAATTTTTCAGTTCAGAAAACGTTCACCAATATTTTCATCGATATCTGGCACTTATATTTGTTGTTGTTTCTATTGAACCAATGCGATGAATGAATATGATCCCCACCGAGACGAGACGGAGAAGTCCCGTCCCGACGTATCCATAGAATTCATGGATGATTTATAATATACGTATTTAAAAAGATAAATAAAATACCTATGTTAACTTCATAACATTGTAATATATTACACGCATGAAATTTAAATTCTCTATCACAAAAAATATCTAAAAGTATTTAGATAGCTCGCCTTCCCCGACGAAAATAATGTGTTTTGTTTCGTTCCTTTCTGTTTCGTTTGCGTGTGTGGGTGTGACTGTCTGTGTTCGTTTGTGATTATTACATTGGAATGTCTATTCATGTTTTAGGCTGTGCCTCTAAATGTAAGTTTACATATTTATTCACATAATGGGCTTTATATCTAACGCTTTAAGGTTGAAAATGGTTTGACACACGCTTTCTTATTATGCTTTGCATGGGGTTTGAAAGCTTTGGTCACTTTTAAAGCTTATAAAGGCACTCGGAGTCGATGACGTTATGTCCTCAGACTCCCGGTTATGACGTCATTATGCTAGCACGGTAGATTTATTGTTATTGTGTATTTTAGTTTGTTTTTTTATTTTATTTTTTTGTGTTGGTTTGAGCTTGATGCTTATTCGGTTCGGCTTTAATTGTGTTATTTATTTGGTAATGGATTATGTTATTTATGATATTTATTGTTTTGCAAACAGTTGTACTGACATGTAAGTTACGTTTTTTAATACTTACATGAAGTCTAAACTTTATTTTCAAATATAAGTTTTATAATCTTGTTCGTTAATTATAATTATTTATTTGGCACCTACCGTGGTAACAGGTGACACGATAGGACATTCCAACCACTTATTTCATTCTATTATAAATTCCTTTTATGTTTTTTTTTGGCGATATAAATTACACATTTCTACCCAAGCATGTCCTGGACCAACGACGTCATGCAATGGTACGGTCAGTATGTATGTATGTATTGTATGTATTGTATCTTTATTAAATAAAATTATAATTATAAAAACTTAAAGTTAAACATGGCCTCACAAAACCGTTTCAACGGTTTGACTGTGGCAACAGAACTATAAATTGACTACTGTACTATAGCTACATAACACATATATTTGGGTGTTTACCGTTTACCGTTCGTTATCGATTAGGTCAAGGTCTTACTAATATTTTCCAGATTCTAAAGGTATCCTGGGTACTGTTACTGCGGTTGGTGTTTTTGGAACATTGGTTATATTTCTAACTTGAAATAATGATGTGAGAATGATTTCTATGTATACTAAACTAGACAGTATTTAACAATAAAAATTGTCACTTGATGGCATTTGCGATCATCTCAAACATGTCTGAGACAGGTTGCTACATATAACAGATTTCTGTGTGTATGCAAATGTGAGTAAAATTCGTGTATACATTTTTGGTTATACATAGTGTGGATAAAAAAATGTTTGAGACATGTATAAAACAAGTAATTGTACTTTGACATGTCATCTCAAGTTTTCTTACAACTTGTTTCGTGGTGAAAATAAAGGGTTTCCTTTCACCTCACTTTGGGGATCGCTACAGATGTTGATCTAGTACTAGCAGGATACATAGAAGTCATTGTTTTTTTTTTTTCATAATTATATCATCTGTTTGGTAGCGTTATAATGCATCAGAATCCCCGCAGGCTACCGGCTTTCTATCAGTCAATAGTTTTATAAATTTGTTAGCCAATATAAATATGTATAGAAATACACACATAAGTTTCATGGACTTTACGATAGTCTTCAAACGGACAATCTATTGATAGATAAAAAGTGTTTAGTTTGCGGGTGCTCTTAGATTTGCAAGTACGAGACATTAAAACGGTGTGTGTACAGTGCCGCGATCTCCGTCGGCGCTGGGCGGGCGAGGCCGCGGGCCGCGCTCCGCCAGTTCGACTCCCGAGCGACGCAGCGCCAGTCCGGCGAGGGACGACTTCGTAGTGCACCGCCAGAAGCAGATCACCACCCTCGCTGCCATGGTCCGGAGGGAGGACGACAATGGTGAGTACTTTTGTAGTATCCAAAAGCTATAGCCATTCGCTATGTGTATGGAGCAACAATTTGAAACGAAGTTTTGAATAAAGTATCTACTCTAAAGTTCTTGCTATGAAAATATAATTCGAAGCAAGATGAGAAGTTCGCGGTGGAGACAGTAGGTCTATGGGGCTCCGAGACTAAGACGTTCGTAACCGACTTGGTGTGCTGACTGCAGAGGGAGGGGTGGGATCCAAGTCAGCCCAATAGGTATATCAAACAAAATAATTTCCTGGCCATACAATGGATAAACGCTGCTAGCATATTTTTTTTATACCACTTTGGTGGTAGGCAAGTACGCGACCCACCTGATGGAAAGTGGTTACCGTGGCCGATGGACGTTTGCAACACCAGGAGCGTCACATTCGTGCCATATAGAGAAGAAAAGGAAGGGGAAGGGGGGATGAAAGAAGGTTAACTAGTGGGCACGTTTGGTCGAAAACTGACGAAAATTACACTCGATACACGGCATCTAGAAAGTATTGACATGTTACAATTGCAACAGCAGTATAGGTTTATACACTTGAATAGTTTAAGTGTGTACTGTTAGTAAGACGGAAGTCCCCGCAGGCGTGTCGGAGGTGGCGGCGGGGCGGCCGTCGCACCGCGCGGAGTCGCGGGACGCGCCGTACGCGGGGCGGCGCTCGCGGCGCTCGTCGGTGTCGGACGACTCGCAGCTGACGGTGGAGAACTTCGGCGGCTCGCAGGACCGCCTGCACTTCGCCGGACGCAACCCCGAGAAGGAGCTCGCCACGCTCGCCTCGCTCGCCGCGGGCCGCAAAGTGTCCGCGCCCGCCGGTACGCCGCCCGTCACTTTGCACCTATACTCCATTTGTTTCCGTACTTAAAAAAAACTTAAACAAACTTAGCGTGTCTTTTTAATTTAACTTTTCTTTTTTCAAGCACCTTTATTTAGTATCTAAACAAATGGAGTATAGTACCTAGTGTATCTACCACTTACTTGGCTTACTTAACTTGAACTTCACACACAACTGACTCCGTATGACGTTGTGACGTGTGCGCCATAACACCTCGTTTTTCACCAAGGTTTAAATTATGTATTTGACAAGTTGTTACGTCGCAGATTTCGGAATGAACACAAGTGTGTTTTGAACTTATTTGCGACTTGTTGCCTATGTGTATAGTTGAACAAAAAAGTATTTAAGACAGTCGCAATGCATGTATAAAACAAGTAATTGCAATCTGATGAGTCGTCTAAAAGATTTTGACAAGTCTTTAAAAGTTTTCTATAAAACATGTTTACGTCTTTTTTCGACGGTAGAAACGGGAGTAAGAGAGGCGAAGGGGCCGCCTCTCTTATGCTCCATTTTAATGTCGATTAAGTTCATGAAACATTTTAGATAATGTGAATTTTTTGGGAGCATCAATTCAGTTTACGACAGTCTGTAATAAATTTATTACTAATTGTCTCCAGGTCCACTCGACTATAACCCTCCTCTAAGGTCCTCGAGACAAGACATCCGCGGTTCAATACAATTTTTTCACGGGGACTATCAAAATGGCTCCGAGAACGAGCGACAGAAACCCGAAAGACAGCATTCACAGTCAGACAACGAACCTTACTTCCCGATGAGACGACAGTTGAGCAACGACACCATCACTCTCAGCGAACGGTCGCAGAACTTCGGCTTCAGTGCGAAAGGCGGCGGCGACAGCTTCTTCCTCAACGACAGAGACTCGACGGACGGCGATGCGATCAAAACGTCTTTTGCCGATCTCACCAAAATCAGGAGTAACGGTGATCAGTCAGGTTTGTTTATAAGCCGCACACACTTTGGGAGAACAACTTGATTATGTACAAATATTAACTAAGCTTTTGTTGTGCATCTATCGCCTACCTCAACTATTGGAACAGTAAAAGAATAGCCACGATTGCAATAGTATGGTAGGTGCGGTACAAGTTGTTCCCTCATTTCTTAGCTTGTGATTAGCTTTATCGTTTTAAGCGGCACATATGAATTACGGCCTTTATATGTAAGCTTTGAATGTTCGCAATCAATAACGCTTAAATCTAACAGCACAATATAATCGGCGAAACATATTTCTGCCTGTCAATAAATGCATTTTGTATCACTAACTTGTATGCGTTTCGTCCATTATAATCGTTTGTAAATAGGACCACATATTCCCATGTTCCGAATTCAAAATTATGGCAGTATCGTGTAGCAACAGTTCTGTGAATGGTTGCGGTATAGCGTCGCCGATGACGTCACGTAACTCAGTACTCTTGGCTCGTAGGTGTCCAGTCGGCGCTGGGCCAAGACGAGCCCGTGGAAAGGCGGAAGAGTACCACGTTTGTGACACCCGCGCCTAACACGACAACGTGGCAACAGCAATTTATGCAACAAGAAAATCAAAGTTTGTATTGTTTTCAGTTTGTTTGTTCAATATTGGACCGCAAATGTTTCAAACATTTGACTAAACTAAATGAGAGTGACATGTATATTGTTAAATTTTTTACCGAAGATAAAAGAGAGATAGAGGTAGACTTTAGTCCTGTCTAATTTACACTATCAACTGCCATTTTGGATCTCATAAGTGTATGCTCATAAAACGGGTTGCAACTCATTGTTTCATCTTAATCAATATTCACGATTCGTTAAAACCATAGACCTGGGACCGCGAACTTAGCGACAAGCGGCGCGGCTTCACAAGGCCTAAAGTAACTCATGAGAGTAAACCTCTCACCTCTCTTTTACTCTTGTTGGTTTGCCTTACCGCTTGTACCGCCGCACCACTTGTAGCTGAGTTCGCAGCCCCTGCCTTAAAGAGCCGGTGCTCCTGTCTTTGGATTGAGGCTTCAAAATTATTGATACTGATTGACCATCAAAAGTGTTGGTATAGCCCTACTTCCTGATTCCACAACCTCATGGTTCATGGTGTAGGTATTGGTATACCTAACTACGAAGTAAACGGTTGGTCATTCATTGATCATGTTCAAATTTGGTGTGTCTTGTCCACGGATAAAATTCATTTAACTGGGAAACTAACTATGGTCAAGGTCAAGGGAGGTGCAATATATTATTTATACAATTTATACAAAGAATATTCTTCAATGTTTTAGATGGTGAAGATCTAAACGACGAGTCGAACTCGTCCGCGAGCGGGGGTCAGATGGCGGCACAACTGAACAATATACGACTGAAGCTAGAAGAGAAACGGCGACGTATTGAACTAGACAAGAGAAGAATGGAGATGGCAGTCAATAGGCAACGACAGCAACTGGGCCAACAGGCCTTCCTACAAGCGGTCACTAGGGTGAGTTTCATATATTGGGGTTGAAAGTGAGTTAACAGATGAATTTGAATTCTCGTCAATTTAGTAAACTAACATAACATAACATGTTATGTAATATTATGTTATGTAAACTACGTGCCATTGTAATACTTTGAAAAGTATATTTATATTTAATTATGAACATATAAGAATACATTTTATACAATTTAAATGCCTTCCCGGAATACCAACCCGCCTCACCGGTACCATAAAAAAGCCGGCCAAGAGTGAGACAGATTCGGTTCCGTACTACGAGGGAGTCTGTTTTTTTATATACATACATATAGTCATGCAATAAGGAGGGAATTAACATCCACAATTCACCAACCATTGTATTCAATCCCACGTAATTAGAAATTGTCGTATTCCGGGCACTATTCTCGAGCCAAGTATCTGAGGCTGAGTCGGGGTTGTAATCAGTCTGATGTTAACAACCCTATCCCATAGTCGCGTTGTACGTCACCGCTTGAGAGGAAATGGGGTGGTCCAAATTCCACTGTACTAGTTAGTACCTGTTGTTATAGTGATAACTGAACGACATCATCTGCAAAAATTTCAACTAGACAGCCTGGAGACATTCAGACGGTCCTTCCTATCGAATCGACGGCATTTTTGAGCTGCCGTCGTGGTGTAGTAATTTGTTTCACGGCATCACCGCTACTCATGGAGAGGGCCCGAGCATAGGTTTCGCTCTTCGGGAAGGCTTACCACGTCCTCTTCAGGCCTTCAGACGGTGAAGTCTTAGTTATAGGGTCTCGTTTTGACACTTTGGTTCTTGCAGAAACCAACTTTTGGTTCCAACAAACAATGAAATTTAACTGTTTACTAAACTAAATTGGTGAGAATTCAAATTCAATCAGACTGAGCCTGCTTGTTTATCGTGGGATATAGGGTTATTAGCCAATGAGAATTATTCACTTGTGTATGTCTCAATACGGTAAAAGTGGGTACTTGTCTTCGTGTGTTGTAATCGTAGTGTTTGAGAGTGTGATTGACGGTCTTTTTTAGCTCTGGTTTACTATTGACTAGCGTTTAATTTGTTTAACTAGTAATTCGTAGTCAATATTACAAAGTATCTAATATATAATACTAAACTATTATAATCTGAGTACTACTTGCATTGGCGTGGTTGGGAAGAAATATTAAGTATTTAGTTAAGCATAATATTCTCTACGGATTCAAATCCGTTCTTAAATAAATTGACTGCCCATATACGCCTGTGACTATCAGTATATTATAATTACGTAAAAATATGACTTGTCTTTGGTAACGTATTGTCTATGGTTAACAGATACACACACTTTGTTGAACGCATTTTAATCTTTTTTTAAAACATAAAATGCGTTCTGATACCGCACAAAGTTACTAATATTGTTTCTCTTTGATTTCTAATACTACCGACAAATATAAAATTTAATTTTTCTTTCATTAGGATGCATATTTGCAATACCAGTTGGCCTCTTTGGTGAGTGGCCATTTCGGAGAGCCCATTCCGTTTAGTTTAGATTTTTTTGATAATACATTTTATATTTTTTTTATAAAGTACCACTTTGTTACAGTATACCTTTTATCGTTCTTTTTATGATAAATTTTAGTTTCATACACGCTTACACAGCTTATTTGATACATAACGTTGAATCATTGAACTTTTTGTACTTAAACATACTCTTATGTAAACATTTCCGTTAATTTTATTTAATCTTCGCATTATAAATTCGTAATTGTTATAATGATCGCTTAAAATATACTATAGTTATCAGATGCGCCTACGCAAACTCGTAATAGATGCAGCTTTTTTATACTAAAGTCATTATTGTATCAAATTCATGAATATTTTGCGACGCAATCATTTTTTTCAACATTCGGCGCTTACATTTCTAGTAAAGTTGTAAGAAAGTATTGAAAATGAAACATATCCGTCCATGTAGTGTACTTACTCATGTTTGTTCTAAATAAGCACTTGTTTACTTGTAGGAACAAGACCCATACATTAATTTACACTATCTATAAGCATGTGTGCCCGTTGGTTGGTGTATATTCACAATCCTTGTTCCTCTTACACTTTCCATTGATGTATAATAAAAAGTACTTCATGAATTTTTAAACAATAATGGTAACTTCAATAATATTTAAACTGTTGATCGATGGCACATTGTGGAACTTCTATACATATTAAATACACACTTTATTTTCATTTTACATCAATACTTTGGATTCCTTCCCTGTAATCACTCTGGGAGATCCAATTTTTTTAATTTCAAGTATTTAGTTTGTTTATAATTTTCACAATATACCCCAACCGACACGTAGCATGCACAAGCATGTTTCGCGTAACATGCGACGCAACGTTTGTGTTACGGTGGAGGTTGCACGTGCGTGTTACAGGGGAAAGGTGCGCGGACGCCGGCTGACGACGAACCGAAACCGGAGCCGACGCCGCCGCAGGTAATGTAGCATGATGTGGTTACAGCAACAATATATGAACAATCTTTGGTATTATTACAGTAGAGTAGGGAGTATTTTTTTAAGGGATTTTATGACATGGTAACTAGGACCTTTATGTCAAGTCTTATTTTATTTTATAACACTTAATTCACTAATCTAGTTAGAATGATTCTTGATGATGGTGATGACGATGACGGATGATAGTTGCCCCAGTAAAGTAGTGGAGACTTTACTAGAAGCTTTCCTAAGGGAGTATTGACACCAACACGAAAAATCACAATTCACTACAATATTCCACTTTCGTACACTTGTGCACTTTGTCTAAGCCGTTATGTCTAAAACTCCACCATTTTTACACATAAAAACTCGAATATTAGAAAATGAAACACAGGAGCGTTGTAACACTTTTCGCGTTCCCCCCCAAAACTCCAGAGTAGGGAATAGGGTAGCCAGAGCTCACTAGAGAGGTTTTGTGTTGTCCGTGGGAAAACCAAAGGCTTATCCTACACCTTTTGCGCTGACGACACAGAATGTCTCTGTTCTTACAGGGGTTGCGGCACGAGTGTTATTCCTCTGGTGTTACACTCGCCCATAGGTCACGGTAACCACTAACCATCAGGTGGGCCGCGTGCTTGTCTGCAACCTAAGTTGTATAAAAAATTGGTTGCCTGTAAAGTCGGTATACGGGCGAAAGTTTTACGTGACAACGACTTTGAGTGGTAAAATAATTTTAATGTGAATATTCATTCGTCGAGTGGAAGGGACGCGTGCCTTTCACTTTTTATGTCTGTCTCTCTCGCTCTTAGGCGGGCTAACCATGCCCGAGTGGAAGGGACGCGTGCCTCTCACTCGCTCTCATTGTGAGCGCATAACGTGAGCGGAGCGTAACGCAGTTTCTTGAAGTGTCACCCGGCAAGCCAATTTATAAGACGTTGTCACGTCAAAAAATAGGAGAGTACAGATTTGGTTTTAAATTATAAAATATCGTATCAGAATTCGTACAAAAGGGATAGTTGTGGCAGGTATAACTTGTAATATGGGTTTAAAAAAGCAGATAAACATACTTATGTGCTGTGTTGTCGTAGTCTTATGCATACAAATGTTTGTGGTAAGTGGGAATTGAAACCACGACCCTTGATATAGCAGTCGAATGCGTTATTATAATGCTTTTATATTTTTATTAAATTACGATAAATTATGATTAAACTACGTCATATGAGACAAACTTTGAAACTGGTATATTAATTTGCAGTTGTACTATACAATATGTACAAAATCTCAATTAGAAACTGCAAACATACCTTATTTAATTGACTAAAAAGACATTACAGCATCAGCTTTTGTAAGTCAGTGGGTGCAAGTGCCGTTATATTAATTGTCTATGCTGTGGCTTGTTGTAATCATTTGTACATCGAAGTGCTTTCCTGTATTTTGCTTTTATATAAACGTTAAGATTCTGCTATCGTGCTTTTGGCCGCGATTTGGAAAATGTTGACTATTGATCGCAATAAGTACTTTAAGGTGTGGGTTTTCGGAATTTACTGGTATATTTGTTGACTGTCAATTTTGTACATTTAGAAAATTGCAAAAGCTATATACAAATTCCAATTCAATTCAAGCAACCATGTTGTGATATACATTTATTATTATATCATAACTATCTTAACTTAAAAATAAGGAATCGTTCAGGTAAACATTTAGTTAGCATCTGCGTCCGTTCTTATATATACTAAATTTTAATCATCTACACAGCCATTAATAGTCAATAATTTAAACATAGTACGACATGGCCACATACAATTTTCTACATGTGAACTACCTTAGAAACCGTTTTGAAATGACGGATGGAAGAATAATCGTTTATGCCATCATATTGTTGCCATAACCATATTTGTATTAATATTAACACATAATTTGGTTCATGTTAACTCAAGTCTCGGTAAGAGTATTCAAAATTAACTAACTATATTGATAATTGGCATGAGACTGACGTGATAAATTGCATGCGGATTTTCACTATGGAGTCATTTCTTGATCAGTATACATTATAATATAATTGTTCTTAATAATATATGTATTTTAAAACTAATTAAAAAAGGTGTTTAGACTTCGTTATAATTCTTGTACATACTATACGTTGTATTCTGGCTGTTGCCCGCGGCTTGCGTGAACTTCTGATCCCGTTCCCGCTGCTCCATAAAAGCCTTTCGTAGAGTTAAAGGAGCAAAATAAAAAAAAATACTCGTATAAGTTCGGCCGTATTTGCGCTTAGCATCATATTTCGCGATTCATTTTTATAAAATCAATGTTCTTGTATGTGCGTTACACACATTGGTTCGTAGGCTACTCCATCAAATAAGTTCAGATTCATTAGTTCATTTCATAATCTTGAATAGGTTTTAAGACGTTTGAGGAAATATCTCATTAGTAGTAGGATAATGGTATCACTATTAATAGTTTTCATTATTCCATACAGTATAGATATAATATTATAATTAACTTCTAAATTCAAATGTTATTACTAAATTGTGACGTCATATCCAGGATATGGTGGTGGAAGCTCCGAGTCAAAGGGACGCCGTAGACAACGCGGTATTAGAACAATATCAGCAATCAATAGCCAAGTGAGTCATACCTCTTTCTTTTTTTTGGTTATTTTCAGGTAATGTACACAGAGAATAAACGACAAATAAGTATTTTAGGAAATCTACTCAGCACCACTTAGACCCATGCTAAGCATAGCTAGTAAAAGCTTGTGGTATGGGTTCTAAAATGCGGATAAACATACTTACATACATCTTTTTGATAAAAGCATACATATTATTAACATCCAGATCAATGCAAATATTCATATACATGAATACAAATATTTGTACCGAGCGGGAATCAAACCCGCGCGTCCTGCGTAGCAGTCACGTTCACTACCACCACGCTACAGAGGCCGTCTACACACAATGTCCCACCTTGAAAGTTGTGGCTTCTATTAGGATACATACTTCGTGAAAATTGAAGCCGTGAAGCATCCCAGTCCATAGAAATAAAAGAAAGTTAAATATTACATTAATTTCCCTGATTTTATTGAACCGAAATTTTCTAGCTGAATACGATTTAGTTAGTAAGTAGGCATTAAAATAAATGGTTGTTGCAAATTCTGTAATATTAATACTCTCGCTTCTACCATAGATACTAGACAAAGTTAGTATGTTGTAAGGTAAGGGAATAACAAGTATACAAGACTTCAATCATTGGCTCTATGTGGTGTCCACTCTGTATAAAAACAAAACAGTCGTTTCGTTGACTGTAAAATATAAGTCAAGAAATCGTGTGACAAGCCAAGCCTGTGATTGTGTTAATTGTTTCTGAACTATGATTTAGAACACAATAGGTACCTACATTGACTAGGAATCATTAACATAACCGTATGAATTTGAAAATATTCAATATAGTCATTCAATGACCTAAAATAGCTTTAGTCAACAAATATTGCAAGTATTGAATAATACTCAATAATATTTACAGAATGAACTCCAGTTTGCAAGACATACAGAGCGATATCGCGCGTCTTGCGAGCCAACAGACGCAAATACAACAACAGCAACAGCAACAACACCAGCAACAGCAACAACAGCAACAACAAGCTAAACAGCTGTTTCAGCAATCGGCGCCGTTGCCGCAACCTCAGCAACAACAACCACAACCGCCGCAATCGCCTTATCAACAACAACACTATCAACCGAACATTCCACAACTGGTAAATATTTTATTACCGTTATTTGTTGGTTGATTGCATTGATGCTTATGAGTTCGATGCTGGGTAATATTACTGTCATTTGTTTTTTAAATTATTATAATGAGAGACAGTGTCCACGTTTTATAGAATTTATATCTGTTTATATAAGGCAAGGTAGAACATTTATGATCGTATCAGGAGGTCAAGGGCTTGGCGGAGGAGTGGCGATTACTCCTCCGACAAGCAGCTCTTAGGTTTGGAGAGAGATAATATATAGTAGTGAAAAATTGATAGATAGTTCTTTATTGGATATCAAGACTAATAGTACAGTACAGAATACAGTTGAATGTGCAATGGGCCTTATCCATAAAAACAACCTGACTATTCTGGGATGTACAGTAATGTACAGTCAGAGCTCATAAGTGCTTTAGCACATCAAGGCTCAAAATGTGTGTGTAATGTTACTATGCAATACGAGGCGACGCTGGCTTGTCTTAAAAGAAAAAGGTCACAAGTAGCGTTAGAATGTTGACGCTATAGTTGCGTAGGATTGCTACTGCACTTTTGAGTTCTACTGTACAATACATCAGAAGAATAAATGGTGTAGTTTAATATTCATAAATTTAAAGTTTTCTCATTCAAAGTATTGAAATATATTTAACGTAGCCCTTGCACAGAAAACCGTTGTCAAATAACTGTTTTTACAGTGTAACATAATTCTTCTCAGAAACTGATTCTTCACCCAATAGCTAAAAGTTCTTCAACATACAAAAATAAAAACAGAAAAGATACTAGGGACTATGATGTTATCTCCATTGCATTTGGCATGGTGCATTACACAATGAAACTCCTATAAAATTTATAAAGCAAGCGCGCACAGTGGTCTAGATCCGTTGAAATATTATCTGGTGTCGAACTTATTCACAGAATGTGGTTAGCTTGGTTTATTGCAAATTATTCCTAAATAATCTAAATCTAACACAAACCCTGTGTTTCTGTGTGAACTCAATAATGTCATGTATAAATGTCACATAAATGCACAGCTAACTGATTAACTGTGTGAAAGTGTGCCAATTATTGTTATTAACAAAAATAAAAATGTGTTCATGCTTCAATCACTTATTCACATGCATCACCAATGAACAGATGCGAACGTTTCACAACACTTCTATGTACCAACTTCTGTTGGACAGTTGTTGAGTTTTTTTTCTGAAACTATATCATTTTTTGCATTTCAATAACCTGATGCAGGCCTTCTATAAAAAAAATATGGTGGCAACCTATTGCCGGCCTACAGCTCTTTCTATATTGCAATCTTAAAAACCTCAAGGTTTACCCGGGTAAAATGAAGAGAAATACATTCTTCATCAGAAGAAATATAACATACTGAAATTAACTAACTAGTAGTTATATTGAAATGGAATTATGTTCGACTCGACAAGATCCTAATATAAACAAAAATGCATCCGTCTCTATATTTTTCCTTCGAAATCAAAACAACATTTTTGTCAGTAAAGTACATCGTTTTCCATATATAATTGTGAACCGTTCGCACCGGACGCATCGCTGACCCGCGCATAACATTCCAGCACAGCCAATTCAGCTCCCAGCACAATGTGTCCCGGCCCGGGCTCGCCAGCTTCGGCTCCACGCCGCACATCCCGCAACAGCCGTACTACAACTACGAGCAGCAGGGCGCGCCCTACCCCGCGCCGTACGCGGCCGCGCCCTACGCCTACCGCGACATGGACGAGCTCAGCCGCCAGCAGTTCTACCTGCACGACGCCGCACCGCCGCGCCGCACCTGGGCGCAGCACGCGCAGCAGCAGCACGACAACGAGCTGCGAGGCTGGCAGGTCGGTGCAAGTGCCGCTCTCTTGTACCTAGCGCAGCGCGGGGAGCCGCTCCCCCGCTAGCACTCACCTTACCGACTTTCTATTGTCATCTCTCTCTAAGTACTGTACTTTTTTGGTGTAAAATGAAGCACTAGCTTCAAAATAGCTTATGAGCGGAAACGGTAACGGTGCACCTCGGGTGGGGGCGAACGATGGGTGTGCACGCGGTGCCGACGCGACCACTGTAATTATGCTAATTTATCTCACTGCGCTTTTACAGCTGCACCAACAAAACCACCAACAGTACGTCCAACCTGCGCCCGAACCTCAGCCTCAGCGAACGTGGAAATCTCCCTCGCCACAACCACCCCCCGACCGAAACTGGCAACCGCAGGGTTTCGTCCTCCACGACAGAAACGCACCCAACGCACAACCCTTCCAAGTACACTATAATAACGACCGGTACCAGAACGGTACCGACGCGAGAGAGACTCAGAATCATTTAAGCTACACTGTGATAAACTCAAATCAATACGTCTCGGCGTCGCCGCCTTTGGCCGCCAGTCCTCAGAGACGGGCCAACACCCCGCAGAGACAGGGTTCCCTTCCCGAAGTTACCCGAAAACCTGAACCCGTTAGTTTGCAGCAACTACACGCCACACAACACGCGCCTACACACACGCCTTCACACACACCCACACACGCACCTCCCCCCGACGATATGGAACCACAAAATATTTCCTTTATCGGTAACGCAGAAGACGACGCTTTGAGACAAGGGATCAATAGACTGAATATTTCCTCTGGCACTAGAACTTATCGCATTCCCTCGCCTACAAGACCGTCTTTGAGTAGAAACTCCTTCCAGCAATTGGAGCAGGAGGAAGCTAGCGAACCGAACGAGAAAGGGTTTTACATATCGTTCGATAACGATCAACCTAAACGGCCGAAGCCTCCCTTGCGAGTGAAGAAGATGTCTCCAAAGAAGGAGCGGTCGACGGAGTATCAGAGTCCCGAGCGGAGTCCAGAGAATACTTGGAACGACAGACTGCCGCAGCCCGCGGAGGAGGAGTTCGTGGTTCACAGGAGCGCGGGGCTCGACCAGACGATGAGATCTAATGACGTTTCTGAGCGCAGAGAAACGCCACCTAGAGAAAGGCCCCAGCGACTGAACAACGCCGAGCCCAAGGCGTTAGTTATCGGCGAGTTGAATCCTGACCCGGTGAGTGTCGTTCGTTACTATTATAAAGTTGAAGTGAACTTACTCGTTAGGCAAAATGGAGTAATGCAGTTTGGTTAGTTTCCATAGCAATTTCTAGTGTTAGTATTTTGTCTAGTATTTTGTGACGTAATGCATCATGCATCGATGGCTGAATGACATTCTCAATTCACTTTTAATTTATTTCAATTCAGCTATTCAAATTTGGAGATGCATATCTCAGTAGTGGAATGCAACTGGCTTTGCGATCGATACGATTTAAAGTAAATAGAAACTTAAGTTATCGATCACGATTACGATCAGTGCAGTATTAATACGTTTATCCGGCACACTGCTGCAGAACTCGGCGGAGGAGATGGAGCGCAAGAAGGAGCGCATCATGATGCTGTCGCTGCAGCGGCGCCAGCGCGCCGACGAGGCGCGGGCGCGGGCCGACGCGGCGGCGGCGGCGCGGCGCGCGCGGGACGAGCGCGCCAGCGAACTGAAGGCCGCGCGCAAGGAGGAGCAGGCGCGCCGCCGGGAGCTCATCCTGCACCAGTACAAGCTCAAGAAGGCCATCGAGGAGGCCGAGCGGGAGGTGCGCCACGCGACCTTTACATCTCGTCGGCGGGAGCGCGGGACAATTTTCTTACATAGAGCACATTATCGCGTTCCAGGGTAAAGTACTGGACAAGTCGGAGTTCATGGACACGCTCCGCGGCAGCAGCACGGCCACGCCCGCGCCCACGCCCACGGGCGGCGCGGGTGCACGGCTGCGCGGTAAGGCGGGCGCGGGGCGCGCGCGGCCCAAGACCATCCACGTGGACAGCAGCGCGCTGCACGCCGCCGAGGGACTGCGCGCCGCCAAGCCGCCCGCCACCAGCCTCGCCGGTACGTACGCCTACGTGTGGCTTGACAATAGATATCATCATCGTCATCATTATTGCAGCGTTATTTCCAACCCCTTGACCCCGAGACTTTAGCATCGTTAACATTAATAATTTGTTTGTACTTACACGTGCAACTTTGTTTGTAACCAAACTACCACGGGAAAAAAATGGGTGTACCAAAATTAATGCCGCGGTCGCGAACTCAGCAGTGAGTGGCGCGGGAGCGCAAGCGCTATGGAAATCCAATGAGACAAAAAGAGAGGTGAGCCGCGTGTGTTCTCTTTCTCTCTCATTGGCTTGCCATTCCGCCTGCGCCAGCGCACCACTCGCCGCTGAGTTCGAACCGTCGCTTGAAACCTTGCAACACAGTAACCCAATTTGTTCAGTGTATCATATAATACATATCTTTGAAAATTCTCATAAAACTGTCTTAACCCAAACCGCTCAATTTTTACCTTTTTAAAAATTTTGTACTTTCACATCTAAGTCAACGATTTAGTCCTAGCACGCTGTGTTTTTAGATGTTTGCGCTCTACTACAGAGTAACGCACACAGGCAACACTAACTGTTCACTTTTTAATAGTTTAATTAATATACACTGTGGTGAAACCTATTTCGAAAAAAGTAAATATAGTTAACCGCCAAGTACAAAATCACGAAATGTCACAAACCTACAGTATATTTGAATTAATCTATTCTTACCTAAAGATTTAAATTTTCACATATTTTTGTATCACACGAATACACTGCCCTGACCACTTTTGTTACAGTTTGTTCGCTAATATCCCTTTAACTTTGTTGAACAGCACTACGTGTCGCTTGTACCTGTTTATAAGTTCATTTGCCGACTGGCATGCCGCCATTTTGATTACATACAGATATGTTATGCTGAAACAACCTTGTATGAAATGAATTTGTAAAAAATACTGTATTTACAATTGTTTTCTGATTTCTGTCAGATTTTGTGAGTGACTTAGTAAGGTCGTATAAAATATATACCACGTATATATTTTAAATTTTAAGAATATATTTAAAATTCTGCAAAAATAATAAAACTTTATCCATTTTTATCCATCGCCGCGTGGAATGAAATTTTTATCAAAAAATGTGATTAAAAGTAGACTCAAGATATTACACAGTTCTTTTATAGTATATAGGTCACTCCAAATACCAAAAAAGAATCGCGTATGGTGAAAAGGGTATAATATTTGTCAAATGACATTGTAAACCGCAGTAATTATTTACAAAGATCATTATTGTTTTCATCCTATCAACAAATTGTAAACATGGCCACAACAGTAAAAGAGAAACATACAAGGGAGATAGTCAGCATAGCAGATGTGTGCCCGCTAGAGCCCGCTTGACGTTGTGTGTTCCGTAGCGGGCGGCACCATGCGGCGCGACTACTACCGCGGCTCGCAGGACAGCCTGGCCGAGCGCGCCGGGCTCTACCGCGGTACGTACACACCACACAACACACAACACTGTACCATCTACTACCCTTTTTTCGTGCGGAAAGCCCCACGGATAGAACTCCACTCGAACGACTACAACCGCACGCCGTCTCGACTCTCAAATGCCCAAATGGAAGGTCTACTAGACACGTGCTACCGACGTGTTTGAAGAAGTTTGAATCTATTATCCCAGTTTTGTAAAAATACCCAAAAATTTGTCTAAAAAGCGTGTGAAGACCCAAAAAGGTCGACTCCTACTTACATACATGTTGCATGTCTCAATGATAAGTTGTTGCCACGGCTATTACGTCAACAAATACCAAAAAATACATTTGCCATGCTTGGCAATTATACAAAATAATACATTTGTCATGCTTGGTAACAGGGATGACGTAATAGATGTGGTATCAAACAAAAACATTTGGCGCTTAACGCTTGTAACTTGTTTTTTTTTATTTATTGCATGTTTATGAATATTGTAAGCTAGGAGACGGAAGAATCTCGCACAAATAGAAATAATACAAGAATCCACATTAATAAATAGTGTGTGTGACTTTCCAGAGTCCCCTGTGGAGGACCGAGGCGGCATGTCCCCGGGCAGCGCGTCGAGCGGGCCGCTCGGGCGGCGCGGCTCGTGTAAAACGTCGAGAGGTATGTTCATCTCGCTTGCACTCGCCTCGCTCGCAGCTACCTGTTATCGCCTTCTCTCTCGCTCGAAAACTAACTACCCGCCGTTTGCTTTGCATTTGAGCCAATGTTGTTTATAAGACGCGGAGAGAATGGTTCAGACTTTGTTTATGTCTCTATTTCTGTAAACGACATAGCTAATTCTATTTTGTGATTTATTCTGTAACATGAAAATGACAAAATAAATCACGAAATTCTGTCAATGTGTTATTGTATCGAGGAAATGAAAGTAGTAAAAATTTGTATAGTATGTTTGATAAGAGCACTTTGAACTTCCAACTACAGTAGGCAGTAGGCTCAGTAATTACTGAAGTATAAAATCCTGTTTTGAAACCCCGTCTGTTTCCGTAGAACAGCACTGTAGACTAGAAGTCTCTTGAGTCTTTTCGGATAGTGAAATTACAGGAAAATCTGTTACGTGACAAAAATGACTCGTTCCATAATTCGAAGAGACTCAAGATACACACTTGTGCGAGTACCAGTTTATAGATTCATCGTAAGCGATTATTTTCAGTTCCTCGATACGCTGATTTCTTTTTATTGTACCACAAACAACAATTCCAATTAATAAAATTGTAAACAGAGACGAACAACTCGACGAGTTGCTCTACTCGATCTACTCCTAGTTACGATGACGCTTTTTCCGATTTTGGTTTCCGTAGTCGCTTCGATTTAAATATTTATATTTAATGTAATCGATTTATTTTATATGTGTATGATTTCAGCATCGCATAGATATAGTCCACTCCAATCTGCAAAATTTACGCTTGATACCTTGTTCTGGCCATATATTATGTAGTTTGCATTCGAATTGGAGTAGTACAACTTTCATAAAAGCTTGTTTTTTTTTCCAAATTTTCGATACGCCCTAGACCTTCCGCGCATTTACTAAATTGGTTCCCGATTGTAAATTGATAATGATGTGATAGAATGTTTTTATCGCGGTATAGCATTAATTTTGTTTGCCATTGTAATGAGTCGACGGAGGCTCGCTTGTGTGAGCATGCTGCTAGCGCGGCCGTCGAGTGGAGCTTGCATGAGAGTGTCGTTGTGACATGTCTAGGACACATTTCAGAGCGCGTCAATGAGGAACCTCAGACGACACGTGGAAGGTCTAAATATTCCACTTACGGGAGTAACTTTAAGGCGGGACGGAAGTCAAGCTCTCTTATGAATTTGTGCGGTAAGAGCAGTTTGGTCACCACGAGATAAGGCTTGACTCACGTTGTTGGTATACGGGCTACCGTGGCTTGGTGCGTTGGGTTACTTTCTGTTGCCGCGGGCGGCGGCGGCCGGCCTGTCTGTCTGACGATAATATAGCAAATGCGACCACTTTTCAAAAAATATCTACACATATATTGGTTTAGACTGCACAACTTTTTTAATATTAATATCACAGCACTATCTAGACCCAGGATAAGCTTGTCTTAACTAGCTTGATGGGTTCTAGAATACAAATCAATCTACATATACACGTTTTTTCTTATAAATATATTTTTTCTTATACATAGAGTCATATAAACCAATGCGAATGGACATATTCATGCACACAAATATTTACACTGAGAGGGCATCGAACACATACACGTTAGGCTGCTAGATCGGCGGTCGCCTCTATTTATTGTACTATATTGAATTTGTAGTAATTTTGTCAGTACAAGCTTTTTATTGAGTTTTCAAAAATGGTTTTATTAAATGTAAAATGTTTTTGCCTCAAAACAGCATCTTAAAAAACAATAAATATATAATTTTATGTATATCTTTGAATACTGTATCCTTTAAATACTTTTACTGAAGAAAAAAACAATCCTTCTGAATGTTTTTCCATGAGAATACAATACAATACATGATTATTATAGCAATAGATTAGATAAGAATACAATATTATGGTACAACAACATAACTTCAGACACAGACAAGGCTCGCACGCGCCGGATCGCCGCATCGCCCGCATTCTTTCGTCTTGTGCACATTTATTTCATTTGTTATTGGGTCATCGGCGTATATAAGTACATGCATACTATATCAGGTTATGGTATTATTTATCATATTGTATTTGTATAATTATTATTGTATTTGTATCGGTGCGGGTCGAAAAGCATGTTTTTATCGACATATTTTATAATTTTATCTCTTGGTGTTGGTGTGACATCGTTTTTTGTTCTATTAAACACTTTACAACCTTGTATGGAATCGATAACTGTAATAATATTCGAGGGACTACTCAACTTGCCCTGAACTTCCCTGAGACTGATTCAGACACTTTTTAATATCAAATCCTATCCTATTAATCTTGGGGTCTCTTCCTGATAAAAATTGTAACATAAAAATGTCATTAACAATAATTTATTTCAGGATTTTATTACCATATTTGAATAAATATTATTAGTAAGAGTTATTCAAAGAATCTGTGTAGAAAGTAAGCGATAACATATTTCAAGTAGAACGAAAAGTATTTTCAAAGTAAAACACTTTCTAGTTTAGACCGTCACTTTTTGAATATATGCTCTGGCAATACTAAAATTCCTTTCATATTTTGTTTTATATTTCGTACACAACTTTCATCGGCATATTAATAATATTAAATAATTAATTTGTTATTTTACATACATTATATATTACATTTTAGAATGTATTATTCACATATTTGAATACGAGTATAAACGATTGCCGAAAGAGTTACCATTTTAAATAAGTAGGTTGTTAAAGTGTTTACACATTTTAGATAAACATAATACAATTAATACATACATATAGTTTAATTTTAGATTACTATACATACAAATTTATAATATTTATGTGCGTAAAATACAAAATGTCGATGCTTCTTTTATTGAGTTTCGCCTTTTTAGTTTCGCTTAGGCAGTAGTAGATTAGACACCTATACGTAGTGATATATATATACACACATTTAGTATTTTACGCTTCAGATCTACAACTAGATAGATTATTAGATATATACCAATAATCTTCTAACTAATTCTAACCACTGCTAGTAATTAAAACCATAATTGATGGTGGTACTAACTGCAAGATATCCTGGTATAGATATATTATAATAATTCTAGATTTAAATTAGCTTACCCTGGTTAATTATTTTTAAATAATTAAAAGCTCATTCTTAATTTGAATTAGCTTACCCTGGGTGATTTCTTTTTAAATAAAAGCTTATTCTTAATTTGAATTTTAAAATTTTATGGATTAAATTAGGTGGGATTATATGATAGGCTGAATAATTATTTATTGCTAAAAATTATTGTTCATGGTAGCAAGTTAAATGAACTTCATATGATATTATAATAAATAAATAAAAAGTTACTAGTCTCTAGTATTTAGGATTAATGGAGGTAAATATTATGAAATTATAAGGTATACTATGCGTAACAGACTTAACCGGATATTGTTTTAAACGAGAGACAATCCATAGTGTCCAGTTTCGTTGTTCAAAATAAATCCCGTACAACTGTATTAAATAATGTATACAACAATGAATAAAAAAAATCATTTGAAAAACTGAGGACGTCGATCGATTAGACTACGCAAAAGTATGAGAAGTTTTCGAAAAAAAAACTGATTTGACTTTGCGCAGTAACGCATACAGCGTACTTTAGTCCTAAGAGTAAACGGATAGATATAATTATTATGATATAGAAAAAAAATATTTTAATTTATCTGCTACATACTTTGTACTTTACTTACTAATTTGGTAATGATTTCCATTAAAACTTGTCGAGTTGAAACAGATTGTATTATTACTTTTGAACTGAAGTACGGCCCGCTTAATTCTGTTACCTTAGTATGCTATATATATACAGGGTGTTGGGAACGCTCTCGAAAACAAAAACAGGGGGATACTACTGACTATTTTCACAAAATTTTGGTTCGCTATACTTTTTTTTTGTAGATACCATGTTTTAAACCCTTTAATTAGCATACTTCACGCAATAATGCTATTTAAAGGGTTTAACGATCTTGGTATTTACCTAAAAAAGTAGCGCAATTTCGTTAAATTGGTCAGTAGTCGGTATCCTCCGCATTCGTCCCCGGGAGCGTTCCCCTCCCCCTGCCCCGCGGCTTGTGCGGCGCGTGGTACATAGTGTGGGTGCGCAGACTCGGGTCTGGGGCGCGCCACGCCGCCGAGGCGCGCGGCTTCGCCAGGACTGCGGACGCTGGGCTCGCCCGCCTCGCACTCGGGACACTCGGGGCACTCGGGACACTCGGGCTCCGCCTCGGGCCCGGGCTCGCTGCCCGGCGCCATCGGCAAGCGGCGCCACCACCCCAGCGACGACAACTCCGACGTCTCCTCGACGCACTCCTCCATCATGGACTACTCCGGTGAGTTCTGAACCACTTTACTTCACTATTTATATTCTCTTACTATTTAAGTATTTTGGTTCTATGAGCTATAACGTTTTCTATATTAGAAGCGTTATAGCCTGTTCCCCCACGAAGTCAATTAATAAAGCGATGCTAATGCGAGTTTTTCAGTATACAGGTCGCAATTCTCCAGATATACTATAATAGTTTGGAAACTCACATTACGCATTCTTATTCTAGAATTTATGTATAAATATAAGTGACTGACATTTAAATTGATATACCTACTCATTTTAACCTTTTAAGATTGTTATATACATGTAAGATTTTTATATGAAAACCGGATACCGTATTTATTTATGAAATTGTATAACAAATAAAAACAGTTCTACCAACACAAAGTACTTCCCAATAGCACTGACTACAGTATCTCGTTTGTCCGCCTACCTCCTAGGGAGCTCCGAGCGGAGCGGCCGCCCCAAAGGTTCTAACACAAGTACTAGGTAGCTAGTCGCCACGCACGTACAGTCGCGCACGTATGTAGTGAACCGCGCGCCGTGTACCGAACCGATGTCATGCCAACAGTGACCGTTAACTATAAGGCATGGTGTTGACAAGCATTTTGATCTAACGACGCATTTGACGCTTGGACTACGCTTTCTCACCGAATTGATGATTAACACAATAATCACGCATCTTTTGTGCATCCACTCACATTTTTAAATCGTTTTTTTGTACTAATTTAGTTGTAAATAACCATTGCAACTTGCTACAGAGCTCATCTGATTAATATGAAAAAAAAATCAATTACAAATAGATTTAATTTTTTGTATACCCACGCCTAAGTATCCCTAATGCGGATTAGCCGTGGTTAATATTAATTCCACTTTTCATAGACTATATTTTTTGTCATCGTCCGGACCAATTTTCCGGCAGTGGGTGCTACTCTTGACAATTTCTTAGCACTACGATTTTGACTCGACTTGACACGACAGTATCACTTTCAACCATGTAATAAGATATTCTTTATGTTAAAAAGATTTGGCTTTTTAACTTACCGTATTTAAAAATTAGGTAACCAATATGAAATTACTTGTTATTAAAGAAAATCTTTGGAACCGAATAAATATTAGAATAGCTTATACACAATTCAAAATTGTCTAGGGATATTTTAATCTCTCAAATATAACTAAAAATTTGCAAACAACTCGTAATGACTTACTTGTGACAAAATGTACGTTAGTTCATATTATATCAGGACATGTAATAAAAACTTATATTCTTCTACATTTCGCTTTCTTTTCCATTTGTAACTAAATCGCATACTTTTTGCAAAAACTTTAAATTGTGAATCGGTCCTCAAAATAAAACCAAACTTAGGTAGGGATCTAAAATTACATTATTGAAACGAAAAAATGTAAAATGCCATCAAAAATTTCGTATTCAATGTTGTTAATCAAAAAATGGATTTTCTTAAATTATACCTATATATGTAAAATATCCCTAGACTTTGTTGAAATGTGTACACTTAGATTAGTCAGATTGTAGTACAAACGGTCCAGCCAGTAGCGCTGTAGAACTAACCTCGCGCGTGTGGCAGGCCCGCGGCTGTACAAGCAGCCGACCACGAAGTCCAACCGCGGCATCATGCTGAACGCGGTGGAGTACTGCGTGTTCCCGGGCGCGGTGAACGCCGAGGCCAAGCGGCGCGTGCTGGAGGAGATCGCGCGCTCCGAGAGCAAGCACTTCCTCGTGCTGTTCCGCGACGCGGGCTGCCAGTTCCGCGCGCTGTACTCCTACTGCCCCGACTCCGACCTGGTGGCCAAGCTGTACGGCACGGGGCCCAAGAACGTCAACGATAGGATGTTCGATAAGTTTTTCAAGTGAGTTATTATGTATACAGTGTGTAAGGGGAATGCTCCCGAAGCCGAAGGCCCCTGGTAGTATTCATGGTACACAACACATTGGCACAAAAAAATTACGGCAGCGCAATTTTTTTTTATATGGGTGCTTTTTTTATTTTTAAAACCGTTTAACTTACGTTATTCATTCTCGATCGTGTTAGTATAGCTAAAGTCGCAAGATGGCGTTATTTGTTCTTTTTTTGCAGTGAGGTTTTTTTATGAAATTTTCGTTTCATTTAGCTTTACTGATATGATGGAGAGTAAACAATGCGAAAAAAATAATAAAAAAACGTAAAAAAAACTCAAAAAAAAATGCTTCGCCGTAATTTTTTTTTCCTGCCAATATGTTGTGTACCATGAGTTTACATTACCAGGGGCCTTCGGCTTCGGAAGCGTTCCCCTACTTACAATATTGAATTCCCATCCAAATTGATCCAACTATGATTTTGAGTCCCACGTTGTAATTAGCGAGTGACTGATAAATAAATTATATTGCAGTTCTATAAAAACAATTTAATTTGTGATGAAACCTCTGTTTAATAAATGTTGTTTATCGATTTTATATATAGAATAAAAAAAAACACCACTACTGCTAAATTGTGTTAAAATTTGTTATTGAAATTGAAAAGCTAATTAAAATGTTTATGAAATGAATTCTCTTGAATTTTTTCTTTGAAATATTATTTATTACAGTATTTCTAACTAACAATACAGGGGGCTTAGCCAAAATGCATTCGCTCCGCAGCTACATTCGTCATCGCTCTGAAAATGTATGGGAATGACATTTGTTGTCGAAATTGGATCACATGACATTCCGACAACAAATGTCACTCCCACTCTCCATTTTCAGAGCGATAACGAATGTAGATTCGGAACGTATGCATTTTGGCTAGGCCCCCAGTATTCTTAACACCACACAGCATATATGTACTAATGATTTTATTTTTCATTTTCAGATATAACTCTGGCAGTAAATGCTTCTCACAAGTGCACACGAAGCATTTAACAGTGACCATTGACGCTTTCACGATACACAACTCTCTGTGGCAAGGCAAGAAGGTCCAACTCCCCAGCAAAAAGGACATGGCCCTCGTCATATAGACCACTCAACTTTAAACAATCATTATCTAGTCGCCGGCGGCACTCGAGTCAAGCCTTTTTACTCTTCGGTTAATGCTAGTAGGGCGATAGTGCCAGTGTCCATTACATTGTATTTTAAAATGTCGGTTAGTGTGTTTCCTCGGAAGCTGTTTTATTGAAAATGAAAATTATGTTAATTTCGTGCTTGTGTAAGGTGTGTTCGACCGATGTGATGACTGCGGGGCGCGAGTGTCGAGTGCATTGTACAGTGAGTGGCGATCGCGCGGAGGGTCGCAAGGCGCGGCGTGTCGTGTTGTAATTTATTTGTCGTGTCGAGCTCGTAGCGGCCTCGTCGGACCCTCGTGACGTCATCGGATCGCTTCGTGTAACGTATGTATGCTGCGTTAGTTCGAGATGTGTTACTCGGTGTGTAATCGCGATGTTTGCCATATGTATTAGTGAGAAGGTCGATACGTTCCAAATTGATAAATTGTCTCAAACCGTTACAGTCAACAGTCGCATTGCGGTCGATGCTTAGATACGTTAATATTGTTTAGTAGAACTGTCCCTCACACATAAGTAACAAGTTCACAAACTAATAATATCGCTTATTTGTTGTAATATTTAACTCGTTAGTGATTATGTTGTATTTGACTGGAGCTAAGATTTGTTTAACTGACCCATTCATCGTTATTTCAATTTCCATTTTTTTTTACTGCTTGTATAGCTAAACGTAAGAGAAGGCACATTTTACGTGGTAATTGTACTGCCTTATCCTGTAAATAATTGTTTTTGTATACAGCTATTTATTAAACGAATGTTAAAGGAGAATTGATGAATATCATTTTTCATTGTTTAATGATTGGTCATCAATAATATACTACCGATAGTATATGGTATGCAAATATATTGTATTACTTAAAACCATAACGAAATAATATTGAATTTCATATTACTTTGCTGTTTTATTTCCTGACAAATTTCCAACAAATATATGATACCGATATTATGAGACCTCGTTCTATATTCTTTAACTGGGGAAGAGTTTAGTCGCTGAATCACAAACAAAAGCCAGCGTCATATTGCCTGGTTGCGTGCTGCTGTGTGTGACAGCACCTTTCCAACCTCTTCGGGGGATATAGGCGTGAGTTTATGTAATGTGATGTTATATTGTTATTGTAATATTTTTGTCCTCATTTTGTTAAACAATTTCAAGAGGCAGCCAGATAGACCGTCTCAATAGTCTCAATACCTGGCGACAGTGGCAGCCTTGTAATAACATAGGCCTTGGTAAAATAAGGATGTGAACTTACATTAAGTTATAAATAAAAATATGTTGTATCATTTAAAAATAGCTTTATTGGCTCTTGTGATAACAATAATTATATTAATCGAATTCTAATACTGGCTAAAATTAACGACCATTGTGACTAATTATTGTATTAAAATGACATCGATACTAACATTTGTTATTAACTAAAATTGTATAATTTCCATTAATTAAAATTACGTAATTTTAATGATTTATATATTAAGAGATCAATCAACATTGCGACAAAACTTAAAATAATTAAAATTAATCATTAATCTGAATCGATGAAATAGTCAATGATTTGTTAGTTTATAACTAACGGAAACATGGGTCAGTGTCTTCAGAAAATTGAATCGCTATGCTGAAAATTTAGTATTTAAAAAAAATTTAAAGTCGAACAAAGAAAAGTCAGAGGACATTACAAATAATGCCCTCGCTGACGAAGTCGGGTAAGAGGTAATCCATTGTTTAAAACAAAATATTAATTTAGTAAAATGGATTAATAAAGTAAGGCCGTTAGTAACAGAGTCGTATGCGCGTTTACTTCAATCCTAATAATATCGGACTATAGATCAACCGTAAGGGTCGTACCGCGCCTTGGGTATGTGATGGGAGGAGGAGGGGGGTATATCTCTCGACTCATGCTCTGTCGTTAATCCCTTTACAGAAATAAATGTTTGTAAATACGTTTCGTTAGTGTCGAACGAGTAACCTAAATATAGCGGACATAATACAATTCTGTCATGTGCCGGGTAAAAAAATAGAAATAGAAGGGTGAATGGAAAAAAAATTGGTCAGTTAAATTCTGTAGGTATTTTCTTTCAAGTGAAACTGGACTAGTTCATTGTAATAACAAAACCATCAAATATCTGGTAATAGCCTTACTCAAAATTTTGTAAAAGAAATTATTTAAAATATTGATGACCATTTATATTTTTTTTTCTTTGCTGCATCATATTCACCCCGTTTTACGGTAATTTGTTCTGTTCACTTTTTCTAATTCTTTTATACGTGCTCATCTTAAATCTAGAACAATCAACAATAATGGTAAACGTATTGTAAGTCATTGACTATATAAATCAAATGCACCGATTCAGGAACCTGTATGAGGTAAGTTCACGGAGTATAAAATCGAGAGGAAGTACCGCAGCTATAGCTTTTGAGTTTGAAAGTTGTCAATTACTACCTGACGCAATAACTTCTATGTGTAGCGAGAGACCAGGGGCGCTAGGGGAAAATGTAGGGGAGTGACATTTGTTGTCGAAATGTCATGTGAAACAATTCCGCCAAAAAATGTCACTCCCATACATTTTCAGAGCGATGACGAATGTAGATTCGGAACGAATGCATTTTGGCTAGGCCCCCAGTACATGTTCATCAACAATGTGTAACCTTTATACAGATATTAAAAAGGCGCGCTCTGTTCATAAACATCGGTGTCATAAATAGTTTATTTACTATACGCATATTATCTATAACTCCATTTGGTTAAGTACTTAAAAAAAAGGTAAACAATGTTGTGACAACTCTTTATAGATAAAAACACATGTAAAAAGTATTTTTATACTGAGTTTTTGAACAAAACTTATTTAAAAGACATACCATCAAACGGGGTGAATAGGGTCCAGGGGTGAATAGGGATAAAATGGTCAGCTAAATTCTGTTGTTATTTTCTTTCAAGCGAAACTTTGGACTAGTACATTGTAATAACAGAATTATCAAATATCTGATAACAGGCTTATTTGAAATCTAGTGAAAAAAATTATTTAAAATATTCCATTGATCATTTTATCCCTATTCACCCTTGCATCGCTATTCACCCCGTTTTACCAATACCAAGATTGTTTACGTTTTTTTAAATACCTAGACAAATGGACCATAGTCAATTTCGCATCCGGGAACTGTCCTGCTTGTCTAGTACACAGCAGTCATTGATGACCAGTTACCGTACTATTTAAGTTTGGGGCGACACTAGTTGCCATACGACTTCCTCTCGATGTTACACTCCGTGGTTGAAATCACATCTGTGGTTGTACAGACTAAGCTCCGCTAGACGACAGTGAAGTAGTGCGCGACTGTGCCGGCCACGCCACGTTCCACGCCCGTGTGTTCACCTGCTGCAGGATCGTGTCGGCGCTCACCTCCTCCTGCGGGACGAGACATTCGTTTGCTGTACTTTATTGTATGCCAGGTAAACAAATCAGGGCTTTCCAGTCTAACTGTGATGCGGCTGAACTTCAAGGTAAACAAATTTACTAGATGAAATCTTTGCACAGAGTCGATTTAAAGAAAAATTCCCTTGCCGATATGATGCCTGTAGACGATGTGCATCGCTTTGAAGCAATTTGCTAATCGTTATCAATAAATCGCGTGAGACTACGGTTTTAATCAAAAAGGTTTAGTTAAATTTCATTCAAAAATTTAGTCATTTATGAGAATGACATTTTTGAGCGATTCCACGAGCGCTTTTGCCAATCGAATGTTACTTTGTCTAGAATCATGTGCCCTTAGCACTAAAAACTATCGAGTTCGTAATGTGAAGATATCGAGAGAACGGAGCATTACGATTGGCAAGCTTCACACACAGGTTCATAGTAGACAGGCAGGCAGGCTTTGAACGCTCGAAACTGGAGTTGGCCGCAATTCGAATTTCACGTCGTGTAATGTACAAATCTCGTGAACTCTATTTTTTGTTAGAAGAACATAACAGTCAAACTAAAGGGAAAAAGAGTAAGCAGACCCAGGGCTCGGAGATAAAAGCTTCGGCGACCGGGTACATGTCGAGATGATGATGGGAAGCTACTCAATACAGTATACTTCATAATCTTCTAGTTAACAACAAAATAAGTAGAACATACCTCTTCCTCAGAAAATCCGTTAATTTCGACAGGAATGGTCTGACCATCTTGTGTTATCACCTGAAACCAAATGCAGAACCATTTTGTGTTTGACCACACAGAGTAATGCAAGTCAATGTGACTACATGACAAGTACAGCGCCCACCTGCAGGGTCTTCCCGTCGGCGGACGTGATGGCGAGGCGCGTGCCGTCTTGCATCGTGAAGTGTAGTGGGTTGCCTTGTTCATCTGTCACCTATAAATATTCATAGGAAATGTTAATTCAAAATTACATATACAGTAGGATGTTAGGGAAGCCGATGTCACATGGTAGTACTCTGGGTACACAACATATTGGCATGAAGCAAAATTTCGGCAAAGCAATTTTTTTATGAAATTTCTTTAACATCATTTTTTTTCACATTGTTTAATCTCCATCTTATCAGTAAAGCTGAACCAAATGTGAACCGAAAATTTCAGAAAAAAACGTCTCGACAAAAATAACGAGTGGCGCCATCTTGTGAGTTCATGATTTTTCATGAAATAATTGTTTCGTGCAGCCTTTACTAACACGATGGAGAGTGAATAACGCAAGTTAAACGGTATAAAAAATATCGAAAAATAAATAAATTGCTTTGCCGTAAGCTTTTTTTCATGACAATATGTTGTGTACCATGAGTACTACCTGTGTACCAGGGGCCTTCGGCTTCGGGAGCGTTCCCCTTACACCCTGTATAGAACTAAAAAATTAACTAGCTCCAAAGATATTACTAACAGCTATATGCTCGTTTCCTTCCAATACCAGTTGCTCCTGAAGTTGCTCCAACTCCTCGTGCTCCAGCTGTTCCGGCTCCAACTCGAGCTGTTCCAGTTCTGGCTGCGGAAGTAGTAGTGATGGGCCGGAGTATAGCTCGCATGTCGTCAACACTTTAGTGTCTTCTAGACCTGCCACCTGGAAGATCAAACAATATTATTACACAGTTTGTTATAACTCAGCAAGTGAACAAGGTGTAAAATCTCGGGTTCGATTCCTGGATAGGATTAAGTGAATGAGGATGAAAAAGGCTTAAATGAAACAGTCTCCTTAATAACGATAATTAGTTATGCTTTCTTCTTCGTCTACTTAGACTAAGTTTTTCTTCGTTTGGGGACACATAAGTGGAACAGATTTTCATCCATGTATCACCTTCACGTAAATCTGACTGGAAACCAGCGCCTGAGAGCTGTTAAGCTATATGCTGAGACAGAACCATTTCGGTTAAAATATTGCTAGCTGTTAGCGGAAACTTCGGAATCGCCACATTAATAATAAAAAAAATAATACACAGTACACAAAAAAACTAAATTGCATTATTGATTAGTTTAACGCCTTTGTTTCTACTGTGTATAAGTGTTTAACTAGGATAAATATATTTTATTATTCCTTTCTAAGTAGAATCAACTCACTTGTTCTGGAGATAGTATATGGAATGCTGGCGAGTCCGGCTCGTCGACGTCGTACGTCACATATATGACTCTCTCTTCGAGCGAGTCTTCCTGGGAGTCGTCCACTGCCAACTTGACGTCAACTGGCGAAGTCTTCGGGATTATTACTGTTTGTGGAATCTGGTGAGGTTGCGGTTGCGAGTTAGCCAATAGACTCATCTGTTTATGGACTTGCTGTGGGAAGAATAATTAAAAATAAGTTGATAAACGAGCGAAGAGTGTCGAGTGAGTATAGTGTGTGAAGAGAGCGGAGTGTAGTGTAAGTATTTGGTATGGAGTGTAGCGAGTACAGTGAGCATTATCTTTTAATTATAATTTTGTAATGTAATTTGTAATATCGCTCCATTACTTGAAAATAATATAATAATAATGGAAGGTGACGGCTGCGATACAATGTTAAATGTTATGACTAAAGTGTTTCAGAACATGAGTACAGGTGCAGTGCACGGCATCTAACTTGGCAAGGTTTTGTAGTAGTCGGAGTAAGTTCGCGCTTAGTACACTTAGAAGCACAAAAAGTGCTCGTCATTATTCTATTCATTCACCAGAATGCCATTATTTATTTTGAATCATGTCTGCTTTACCGCAAAAGCGACCCAAAAATCGTTACAGATGCGCTGACTGTGCTCGCCAAGTTACTTTTTTTTATCGTGCGAAAAATCCGGGGCCTTCTCTTCGGGCCTCCGGTGAAGCGGCGCGGGTGTGTATCTGTACTGAGTGGTGCGGGACGTACCCTCCGGTGAAGCGGCGCGGGTGTGTATCTGTACTGAGTGGTGCGAGACGTACCCTCCGGTGAAGCGGCGCGGGTGTGTATCTGTACTGAGTGGTGCGGCACGTACCCTCCGGTGAAGCGGCGCGGGTGTGTATCTGTACTGAGTGGTGCGGCACGTACCCTCCGGTGAAGCGGCGCGGGTGTGTATCTGTACTGAGTGGTGCGGCACGTACCCTCCGGTGAAGCGGCGCGGGTGTGTATCTGTACTGAGTGGTGCGGCACGTACCCTCCGGTGAAGCGGCGCGGGTGTGTATCTGTACTGAGTGGTGCGGGACGTACCCTCCGGTGAAGCGGCGCGGGTGTGTATCTGTACTGAGTGGTGCGGCACGTA
Source organism: Pelosia muscerda (assembly GCA_963691645.1). Taxonomy (NCBI): domain Eukaryota; kingdom Metazoa; phylum Arthropoda; class Insecta; order Lepidoptera; family Erebidae; genus Pelosia; species Pelosia muscerda. The sequence goes on from OY829100.1 coordinate 18,140,158, forward strand.
CCCTCCGGTGAAGCGGCGCGGGTGTGTATCTGTACTGAGTGGTGCGGCACGTACCCTCCGGTGAAGCGGCGCGGGTGTGTATCTGTACTGAGTGGTGCGGCACGTACCCTCCGGTGAAGCGGCGCGGGTGTGTATCTACACTGAGTGGTGCGGCACGTACCCTCCGGTGAAGCGGCGCGGGTGTGTATCTACACTGAGTGGTGCGGCACGTACCCTCCGGTGAAGCGGCGCGGGTGTGTATCTACACTGAGTGGTGCAGCACGTACCCTCCGGTGAAGCGGCGCGGGTGTGTATCTGTACTGAGTGGTGCGGGACGTACCCTCCGGTGAAGCGGCGCGGGTGTGTATCTGTACTGAGTGGTGCGGCACGTACCCTCCGGTGAAGCGGCGCGGGTGTGTATCTGTACTGAGTGGTGCGGCACGTACCCTCCGGTGAAGCGGCGCGGGTGTGTATCTGTACTGAGTGGTGCGGCACGTACCCTCCGGTGAAGCGGCGCGGGTGTGTATCTGTACTGAGTGGTGCGGCACGTACCCTCCGGTGAAGCGGCGCGGGTGTGTATCTACACTGAGTGGTGCGGCACGTACCCTCCGGTGAAGCGGCGCGGGTGTGTATCTACACTGAGTGGTGCGGCACGTACCCTCCGGTGAAGCGGCGCGGGTGTGTATCTACACTGAGTGGTGCGGCACGTACCCTCCGGTGAAGCGGCGCGGGTGTGTATCTGTACTGAGTGGTGCGGCACGTACCCTCCGGTGCCGGCGGCGCGGGTGTGTATCTGTACTGAGTGGTGCGGCACGTACCCTCCGGTGAAGCGGCGCGGGTGTGTATCTACACTGAGTGGTGCGGCACGTACCCTCCGGTGAAGCGGCGCGGGTGTGTATCTGTACTGAGTGGTGCGGCACGTACCCTCCGGTGCCGGCGGCGCGGGTGTGTATCTGTACTGAGTGGTGCGGGACGTACCCTCCGGTGAAGCGGCGCGGGTGTGTATCTGTACTGAGTGGTGCGGCACGTACCCTCCGGTGCCGGCGGCGCGGGTGTGTATCTGTACTGAGTGGTGCGGCACGTACCCTCCGGTGCCGGCGGCGCGGGTGTGTATCTGTACTGAGTGGTGCGGCACGTACCCTCCGGTGAAGCGGCGCGGGTGTGTATCTACACTGAGTGGTGCGGCACGTACCCTCCGGTGAAGCGGCGCGGGTGTGTATCTACACTGAGTGGTGCGGCACGTACCCTCCGGTGAAGCGGCGCGGGTGTGTATCTACACTGAGTGGTGCGGCACGTACCCTCCGGTGAAGCGGCGCGGGTGTGTATCTACACTGAGTGGTGCGGCACGTACCCTCCGGTGAAGCGGCGGGTGTGTATCTACACTGAGTGGTGCGGCACGTACCCTCCGGTGAAGCGGCGCGGGTGTGTATCTGTACTGAGTGGTGCGGCACGTACCCTCCGGTGCCGGCGGCGCGCGGCGAGTGCGCGCGGCGCGTGCCAGCGCGTGTGCAGGCGGTGCTGGCTGGACGTGGTGAAGCGGCGCGGGCACAGCGCGCACTGGAAGGGCTTCTCGCCCGTGTGGATGCGCTCGTGCTCCGACAGGTTGCCCTTCTGCGAGAAGCACTTGCCGCACGTGCCGCACGAGTACGGCTTTTGACCTGCAATTGTGTATGTCGAAGTCATATTTACAAATAAAAATAAGTGAACGAACCCAACAACGAGATTGTTAACTTACCGGTATGCCACCTCATATGCAGCGTGAGACTGGCCTTGTGCGCAAACTTCTGTTTGCATAACTCGCAGGAGAACTTCTTGATACCCGTATGTAGCAGCTGGTGGTTGAGCAGGTTCGCCTTAGTTTTAAACGACGAATCGCACGTCTAAAACACATTATATTTTAGTAGTGTTTATTGTTTTGAAGTAAGTAAAATATTATATGATTAATGAAAAGAAATCGGACTGAGACAGTCCGAGTTCAGTATTAGTTCCAACATACCTTGCAGGTGTAAGGTCTAACTTGAGAATGAACCAGTTGATGTCTCTGCAGCAACTGTTTATGTTTGAACGACTTGCCGCACTTGTTGCAAACATATCGTTGTCCGGCATGCTCAGCTTCTTTGTGGTACACTACCGACGATGGATGATTTAACACCTAAAAACCAATTTTCAAAACTTGTACCTCGGTTTCATAACATATTCAAATATTACACAAAATATCACTGAACAATCACATAACTAACGCCATCTAACGAAACTACGTCGAACTACTACAAAACTAGTGATCCTGCTCCTGAATCACGCTATAGAAATTCTCACGATGTGTGTCATACATATAAAGCAAGCCACGACGCAGCTCCTAGTTCATTCCACTGGCACTCAAAAGTTTTCTGGTTCTTTAGTTCCAGTAGGATGAATACTACCTTTACGTACCTTTCCACAAAGGTCACAGGCGTAACCCTTGACGTTGTTGAGCCGTCGCCGGCGATGTGACACGGCGTGCAGCGCCAGCGAGCGCGGGTAGGCAAAGCGCGCGCCGCACTCGATGCATTGGTACGGCCGCTCGCCCTTGTGCGTCGCCTGACGGGAGAATATAGATGGGTTCTATACACGGGCGGAACTTTAGCCTAAAAGTTTTTTTGATGATCATGGAATATTCTACAAGAAGGGGGATGTATTCCGCTATTCCTTGCAAAGCAGACTCACAATAAACATGCTACAGTCACGTCACAAACTATCGTATACTTTTAAAAAATTTTGAATGATGAAGGCTATCATCATAATCTACTTTTGACTGACTACACACAATAATACAGCACATTAAATAGATAACATAGTCAGTCCAGTCTATATCCTATTTCAAAATATAATAATCGGAAAGACTAGCGTTAAAAGTGAAGCTACAAATTTAATTTATCTCAGCTCATTCTGCTTCAATGGCAAAAAAAAACATTTTCAAAGTGAAATAATATACCTTAATATGTAGAGACTTGCTCTGCTTATTGCTAAATGTTTTATCACAGTGGGGGCAGCTGATTCTCACTTTTGCTTTTGTTTCTTGTTCTGTTTCTGGCTTCTCACTAATTTCTACAGCATCAGTGGATGTATCTGAAAGAACATAACTCTAGATAATTTTTAACTGACCAAAGAATGCCGATGTACTTGGCATGTTGCATTCTAATCCTATTTCCGCAACCTATAGTACTTAGAGAGTGATGGAATAACAAGTAAAACTTATTTATAATTTTTCACATTATATAATACCAGCTGTAGCCCGCGGCTCCGCTCACATGGATATCGATTATCGCGTTTTACGATTCTACTCGAATTTCTTTCGTTGTACAAAACTACTTGCCTATGTCACCTAAGTCTCTATACTACTTCTCCTTGCTGTCATGACAACGGAAATAGCGATGACATTAGCGCCAATGTATAGAAATCTACCGGATCTATTGAGATTTATGTATGATTATTATTACTCCGCTCCCTTGGATGGTAGCGTGATGATATATGGCCTATGTTAATCCTAGATATTGTAGCTTTTTATAGTTGAAAGAATTATTGAAATCGGTGCAGTAGTTTTGGAGCCTATTCTTTATAAACGACTAGTTGACCCGCGCAACTTCATCTGCGTCACCCCGATTTTGCAACATTTTTCATTACTGCTCCGCATCAAAATCCGTTGCGTAGTTTTGAAGATTTAAGCATATAAAGGGGCATAGGGAAATAGAGACAGAGAAAGCGATTTTGTGTCATACCATGTATGAAAAACAAACAAATAAATCTTTCCTCTTTATAATATCAGTGTAGATAAAATGAATTCTAACTCACCAGATAATTTAACAACACTATCAACGCTAGGACTAGAAGTTATTTCAGTGACGAGATTGTCCGACAGCAGAACATTGACATCAGCCTCATTGGTGTCTGGCTGTTCACGGAGGTCAGGTAGCGCTGTCATCACATTGTCCACTAACATGTTCACTGCCACATCTGGAGTCTCAGATATTGCCTGAACGCTACCCGGAGGCTCCAGTTTAATTATATCTGATGGGTTCTGAAACAGGTGAGGTGTGGTATTAGACTTATATTTCAAAAATGGATTGATTATAATTATTATATCTGATAGTATATTAAGAAATTGGAACTTCGATATCGCCATTGGTCATTGGACCATTGGTTGTGGAGGTCATTTGGCAGTCGCTTCACGGAAAATATCGAAGTTCAGCCACATCACAGTTAGACTGAAAAGCAGACCCCAACTGAGTTGTGAAAAAGGTTCAGAGAATGATGATCTGATAGTATATTAATAAGTTGTATATGCCGCAGTCAAACATAAACAGGTAAAATCGACGTGTTTGCTTGATTTTTAGTCTTTAAAATGTGTTCTTAAACAGAAAAATATTTTTGTTTTGAGTTTTAAATAAAATATATTAAAAAGACACACCAATATTGTTCACGTTCATTCTCCTTTTTCCTGTCAGTGGCAACAATAAATTCAAAACTAGATACGACCAGCCCAAAACTCCTTTATAATTATACCAAAATATTAATTAAATATTATATTACTTACTTGATTATTTTGAGTCATCTTCTTTCCGCATGGTATAATATTTTTTCCAACATGTCCTGACTCTTTCTGATGGTTGGAGAAGTTTAATTGTGTCTCAAATGTATCTCTGCACTGGCTGCATTGGTATATGACGGGTCCGTGATGTGCAACATGAGACATGTACCGTCCAGAACATGAGAACACCATCCCACAGATTGCACATTCCTTGCGAGTGGAACGCATGGGGCCTAAAATATTGAACATTCTATTAAATGTCAAGTGATGTTTCACTATGGAAGTTAAGTATATGTGTTTGATATATAAGACTTACTAGTATATATGGAACTTTATGACCATCCTACATGATCCCCATAAAATCCACATAATTAGAACCAAAAGGTAGAGTAAAAGTGAGAATTGAAGTATACCCTGGGCTCTATGGTAGCTCAGATGCCTCAAATGATACTGGGAATAACACTAAAATGAGGTAGAATTTGTTTTTACCTTTTGGTCTACCCCGCCCCTTGCCCTTTACAAAGACCACCACTTCCCCCGAGTCCTCCATGTGTCCTATGATCTCTGGCTCCTTTGGTGCAGGAATCTTTACTTCTATATTAAATTTGGGTTTCACATCCCGATCGCTTTCTTCTCCATCAGTCATACCTTCCTCTTTAAAGATCCTTTCCAGTTCCTTACCCTATAATGTGTTAAACAATATGTTATTTTATTATCTAATTTATTGAGTTCATTGCATTATGAGACTGCCAGCAGGACTTTATAGTGAGGTATTTGATTGCAACATTAAAAACTATTATAAGTTGTTGAAGCAAACTATATTAAATATGTCAATTAATTGAAGCCCCACCACCAGTCTCTTACAAGGAGAATGCTCTGACGACTTGGTCTAGTCACTAAAGAGGTCTGACTATTCTACCTGTAAAAGATCAGTTGTAAATTCAAGACCCCTGAAAAGATACTGTTAGTGAAAACAAGCACATGGCCCACCTGAGCTTCAGATTAATTTTAAAATGGGCGATAACTAACACCTGAACATTTTGACGACTTGTTAGGTGACATTTTACAAAAATATACCTGCACAACATCTTTGAATCTGGTAGGAGTTTTCCGTCTTCTTTTTCCACTGCTGTCATAATCCTTTTCACGGGTGTTTGGTGACTTCAATTTAGTTTCCTTAGCAGCTGCTTCTTGAGCTAATTCTTCAGGTGTTTTGAGCTTTTTCGGAGGCCTGCCTCGTTTGCGTTTAGGTTTGTCAAGACCAGCGACTTGCAAACTCATAGGGTGCTCTATATGGTATACTCCATCGCTAGTGTTTACTGTAATTTATAGTATGGCATTAGGTATTGAAAATGAAAAATGAGTGAGAGTTTTATCAGTAAGAAATGATTCTGACAAAATATAATTGAAATAGCAGAATTGATGGTGTGAATTCAAAGTTACATGAGACAAGTCAAAAATAATATATATGTATAAGTTAGTAAATTTAGAACATGATTTTGTTGTTGTGTGGTTTGACTACAATTTATTATGATCAATGGACGCATATTGTGATGCTACGAAAAATGCATTACTTACTTTCGTATACAATTTGCTCTGTAATTACATCTTGTTCAGAGGCAGGAATGAGATTTTTTTTTTTAAACTCTCTTTCTCTGTGATGAAGTTCGCGAATTATTTTCTGGAAGGTAAATTGCAAAGGTATAAAAGGTAAGGACATAGCTCTTATAAGTTTCTAAGTATACCTCGGGTTTAAATTCACCAATCATAGTTTAATTAAAAACAATCCGAACGCGCAAGGGCCTCGCCTCACTTCACTTCTCTCGCAACTTAGGTCACAAGACGTGCCCCGAGGTTCATCAAATTTTCAGATTATGATTATGCTCTTTGTAGAATAATATATTCTGTGATGATATGTATCTCAAATGAAAATGTAAGTAAATTATATAGTAATATGTAATAGGTACCTGTCCATTTATAATTAATGTTAAAAATTCTACGGTGGCCTCCAATTGAATAGTGCATCCTGGACAGATGGTCCGAGGCAGTTGTCCATCATCAGTAACCTAGAATTACAGAGATAAACATTCAAGTTCGGAGATCTTCGAAACTTTCTTGTATCAAATTGTGGCGCGATCTCTAATAAGTTAATACAAACTTAATCGTTATTGTTGACATTCGACAGTTCCAAGATTAGTCTATAGATTTATAATATAATTTTCTTCAATTCCATGGAACCAATTACGAATAATAACAACTTAAATATATATTACATTCACTATCACATATGTTGGAGGAATAAAAATATTACGGAATAAGATACGAAAATGATAATAATGTAAAAAATCGGCCATCTTAATTTCTTTCCACTGATGAAGTCAATACAAATCACAATTAACAAAATGGAATACCTTGATTGGCAAATATGTGTTAATAACTTCACTTAAATTTGAATTATTTTCTTCAGAAGAATATAATAAGGATCCATTATCATTTTCTTCTCCACATAATCTACAAATTGTAGAATTGTAAAGAAATACTTCCATTTTGTGAGTACTTCTGGCGCCATCTATTTCCTGCCATTGACTGTCAAAAATGTCAAATAATGGTCTCCTTTCCTTTCAATTTTCTCATTTCCTGCGGTTTTAATCTAGAATTTTTCAACTGACAACATTATTTTTGGAGTACATTAATATTTATTTTTTTCTTTATTAAGTAAGTAATATCTGATCATGTTATGTTATGTATGCATGAAGTAATACTTTTATGTATGACTATATCTCTGGATTAAATACACGAATGGCAATTTCTCTATATTTTATGTGAAATAAAACTAAAAGATAATTCATTAAAATTAAGGAAGTATTTACTTACTCTGATTCAAGTGAGTAAGAGAAGAAGCGCACTGGCGCACTCCTATAAGTAGTATACTTTTGAAATTATTATTTTGTTAAATCCGGGTTGCCATTAAATAAAATCCCCTCGCTAGTTATGGCAATGGCAAGAAAGCCGACATCCTTTTAGTTCTTTTCCGGTTTAGTTCTTGGGGCGAGAAGCCGTTGTTTCGGATTTTATTATTTTAATCGCCTCCAATCCCGCAAAATGAAAATATATAAAGATATTATTACAGGTAATTGTGTTAAACATATTATTCTAATGAATTTGAGGCATATATTTCATTTATGAATTGTATTTTTAATTGTAGTGATTTTGACATTTCATCGGGCAGTGATGAGATGATGTCGAATTTAATTTTTGTGCAAGTTCCTTGCCACATCGACAATTTACGAGATTACCAAATGGAAACTATAAGGATAACTTGACCACTTTCTTTCAGGTGATGAGATGTTCTCGGATACGTACCGAGTCAAACTGGTAGACGAAGTTATATACGAAGTCACCGGCAAACTGGTTACGAGAGGACAAGGAGATATTAAAATAGAGGGTTTCAATCCCTCTGCGGAGGAGGCTGATGAAGGTACCGACGATGCAGTTGAAAGCGGAGTCGACATAGTCCTCAACCACAGACTTGTGGAAACTTTTGCCTTTGGCGATAAAAAGTCGTACACTTTGTACCTAAAGGACTATATGAAGAAGTGAGTGTGATAGTGTTTATCGTATATTTACGGGTGTTATGTTTAATTTGGTTGTGAGAAGTTTCTATTCACGTGTATTTATTGTGCTTCTTGTTGGCCGTAAGTCTTTGTAATTTGGAATACAGTTGACAAATTATGCTTTATTAGAGCCACATGGGTAAGTACTATGCTTTTCAAATACGTGGCAAAGTTGCAAAGCTTTCGATGAGGTTTTAGAAATTGAGTTCAAGGTGTGTCATCAGATTTTTTCATTTTAATTCAATGTCGAAAGAAAGATGAATTTGTCAGCCAATCAAATTACAGCTGCAAAGCGTGAGCTGTCATCATTGGACAGTTTCTCGTACAATTTAGATGAGTCAACTATTTTTAAAATGAAAGTGTGCTTTCTTTGTTTATTGCATGTGGGTGTGACTCATTGGTGCAGTGATGTAGCATCTGTGTTATGCAGCATGGTATTATAGTTTGCTAAGCGGCATGCAGGATATATTTAAATCACCATGTGGGATAAAAATAAAACACCATGCAAGTGATTGAAATCACCATGCAGCATAAACTACCATACAGGATTGTTTAAAACCATGCATGATAGATATAAACAATTTATTTCAAACAATGACTGCTCATGTTTATCAATTAAGTTCAATATTGACTTTACTGATGTGTTTATCAATATTATAGTTATGATATCTTATCTGTGTAGGTAAAGGTCAAATAGATTCAAGGTTATTTAAAACACATGTTTTTATGTCACAACTGGATAGTACCGGCCATGTGCTGTGTTTCATATACATGCTGAGATTTCACTAGTATCTGCCCCTATTGTTATAGCATACCATCGAGTCATGGTCTCAAAATTCCTAACTCATGCACAAAACTGTCCATATTTGCTATTATTGCAAAGGTTGGTTGGCAAAAAGTTCTAAGTGATTTGAATTGACAAAGAAATGTGGACCATCCACATGTTTGTACACTATTGTTTAGGTTCTATTCTTCTTGAGCACAATAGATCTTTCAACAAAAAAAAACTCGAATCTATGTATTTGAGTTTCTCCAAGAGGTAGTTTTTTTCACAAATTCTTTTGTGCTTGTGGTGCAGTATTCAATTCAGTTTAGTATCAAAAACCCTCCTCAAAAAAGAGCCAAAACTGTTCTTTTTGAAAGAAGTCTGCATATCCATGTTATATATATATATAAATGTATTATTTATATAGATTATGTCCCACTTGTTTATTTACCATGTTTTTTATATGTTTTGAGTATTACTTGTACAATACCGAAATATCAGAGAGAAAACACATTGAAGCTCGGTAAACTTCAATGGACTAAGGAAATTTGTCGGTTAATTGTACTATTAATGTCTTTAATGCATTGTTACCGCCTTATGGATAAGATTACCAATCACTCAATTATTTTAATGACTAATTTAACCACATGTTAGGGCTATAATTGACAGAACATTAGTAATTACTTTGTGAGTGAGCCATTAATGTGTAATGAGCATTTTTATTGTCCTCAATATGGAATTAATTTACATCTTTAAAAATTTGGCCATTGGAAGAGCTACTAAGCATTTAATGAAAAATAGAAATTTCCTTATAACATATCTTATATTGCACCTAAAATAGAAGGGGTGCACCTCCATTTTGTCAATACGAAACTCTTGTTAGCTGTGAGTTAGGTCAATTAGGCTCAGCCCAACAACCGGTTAGGCAACCAGCCAAATTTTTTTGGTTGACAAGTCAATTGTTAGACCCATTGGTTGAATTGACCATCTTGCGCCATGTGTTGAGACACCAAACTTTAGCTGTAGGCAACTCCCGTTTCACATGTTGTGTTTTATTTTCTAACTTGTTGCCCAAACTCATGACTCCGGTTACCTAGTCTACGAATCATGTAGCTTAGTCTCATTTGAGTTACCTACCTAATTTAAAAAGCACTGTGGGAAGAATTCTGGTTTCTATTTGGTCCCTCGCCTATGATCATCGCATAGTTTTATACCCTATATTATGTATAGCATGTTTTGTTGTACTATAGTATAGAGTATGCATGTGATAAGGTACTAAAAATATGTGGCAATAAAATCTAGTAGGTTATAGCATAAAGCTTATGTAATACTAAACCTACTAGATTCTTTAGATTACCTTGTTCGCTTGCTTTGTTATTATATCTATGCTTGTCATACATATCTATGACACCTATTATTTTTTTATAGTAACTTAGGCTAATGTGCCTGTGATGCAGGCCTTATTCAGCAAATTTTTATGGTTATTAGAATAGGACAGAGGTTCCACCACATACTTGAGAACAGAATATAATATCTACTCTCTGAAATGTCAAGAGTATATTCTTGTAACTATTTCAAATAAAATGCTTGAAAATAGTGTTAAAAGAATATTTTTTACGTAGAAATTAGACATACTCTTTGTTTTAGAATATGAGGTGGAATTACAATTCTATTTTAATCAATCATTCAAAAGAATCAGACCACTGCACTTGATATGGTTAAACCAATCTTTAAATTTCAAGTTCAGCACTCTGCATGCACTGCTGTGTAATACCTAAGTACTAATTATTTACAGCTCTACCTTTCACCTTGCACATACATAGCTTGTAATGTAGTAGTAGTTAGAGTACATTAACAAAGTAATAAAAAAAAAATTGTGCATCATCTAATACCATTGGTTGGTTTTCAATATCAACCCGTGGAGCTATTGATGCTAAAATAAGAAACTCTAATGAAACAACATTCATTCTGTAATGTTTGTCGATGAAATGGAGATGACAAATTAATATATTTATTTTTGTCGTCTTCTGAGCTGTTGGATTTAGTGATAGGGAATACACAGGCTATATGGGGTTATAACCACGGTCCACCAAATCCTAACGTTTCACTCTTTGTAATGTGTAAATAGTGGTGGTGGTGTGGTGACTTCTATTAATGGCGAATTCCCAAAATTTTTGTTTAGTAGATCTAAAGATCACCTCCCTACAACCTCACATGCTTAATAATTTTAGTATGGATAACATAAGTAATCATAAATGTTTGTCTAATTTCAGGTTAGTGGCAAAATTGGAAGAGAAGGCCCCAGACCAGATTGACATATTCAAAACAAACATGAATAAAGTAATGAAGGACATCCTAGGTAGGTTTAAGGAGCTCCAATTTTTCACAGGCGAATCCATGGACTGTGACGGCATGGTAGCCATGTGCGAATACAGAGATATTGATGGTGTCCAAATACCCATCATGATGTTCTTCAAACATGGACTTGAGGAAGAGAAGTTTTAAGTATAATGCATAAGTGAAAATTAACTCAAATATTCCATTTGTAACACTGGCGCCTATACCTCATATCTTTTTTATTTATTTACAAAATCATGTCAATCTGCGCATCGGCTGGAACCGGCTTCTCCCATCACAAGGCTGAGCAATTTTGTAATGTTAATAAATGTTGCATACTATAAATAAATTAATGAACAACTTATTGTCATTTTATTTCATGAATTTATTGTTAATTAGCTAGAATAAAACAGACTTCTGACTCGAAAAGGCTTCGGTCTTGACCAGAACTCAGAAACGCGAGTATAATGATGATGATTGTTAGTTAGCTGTGATAGTCTGTTTCTATACGAGAAGCCACAGATTAGGCAGGTGTAGACTTTAGCAATGAACTAAAACTTGAATGTGTATAAAAATTACTGTTCCAAGTAGGATAGAAGGAAAAGGAAGTCTATGATTTGTATATATTTAATTTTGCAGTAAATTCTGTCTTTGCATGTATGATATTGGGAACATGCTTACATACTGGAATATATCTACGCACCTACATATAACTCGATCGATCAATCATGTTGATTAGGTAGGTATATCAATTAACTGAACACTATCTTTACATTTCCATTTCCGTTGACTTTTATCTAGTACACTGAACACTAGTTGACTTTTATCTAGTACACTGAACACTAGACCTACCTACCTAAAAAGCTTGCGTTTGTTGTCGCCAAGTTCTCCATAGCAGAGTTGCACGCCAAGGGTACAACCGTAGGATATGTGTTCTGTGGTACAGTCTCACCGGTGTACAGGCGCCAGCAGGGTCGCCTCATTACTATAAAGTACGCGAGATTTTGTTTATAGACCTCAGCTAGGCACACACAAAGTACACCAAAATACCTACGAAATAAAAATTGGAAATACAGCCCATGTCTATAAACCGCGGCTCACAACTCTAGACCAGCATCGCCTCTTTTCGACTTGAATGTAGGTTAGAGGTCACAGGTCGCAGCAATAGGTGACCAACGAAGACGATTGCAAGAATCGAATTTGAACACTGATATCACATGGACATATAAAATATTGCCTCATCTTACAATCAATTAGATATTATGAGTACGACTCATTGCATTTTATTTTTCGTAAAATATCTAAAGCTGCAAGAAATAGAGATACCTTATTAATCTATGGGAGAGACAGACTAAGGACATCTGAAGGAACATTGATGGAACCTCCATTATGAAGCTTGTGTCATTGTGTAACAACAATAGAACATTGTCAGTGCGCGTGGCGTCATCACAGATGGCGTTGTTCTGAAGTTTGTAGTGATTGTTATTATTTCGGGAATAGGTAGGTAGGTACCTTGTAATATTCTGCTGGAAAAGGCTTTTTCAGTTCTGAATTCTGATATAACAGCATCATCATTCTCTTAACGATTTCCCATAGGCGTCTAATATTTGTATTGTAGTGCCGGGTATTTCTTGCAGTGAATGCAGGGCCAGTTTTTAATAAACGGGCATCGAACCTTGGAACATGCGAGCTCTGATGTAGTGTTAATCTTTGCCAGGCTCTCAAAATATAAATTATCTGTCCTTCTGTGACTGTTTTCCGTTTTGTAAAAGACAGCAGACCCCAGGGTCATTTCATAATGTATGTACCTACTTATGGCCGCAAGTAAATGGTAAGGACCATCATCACATGGTTCAGGTCAAACATTGGCTACCCTAGCTTCTATCATACTCATTCTCTTGTTGTCTCCACAAAGTCGCTGTAGGTTTATTTCGTTTTGCCAGACATTTAAATGTAATCACTCTTTACGGCTATTATCGTAAGATAATGGTTTTTTTTTTCTGTTTTAGCTCTACATGTTTACTACTTTTCAGCCGCCAGTGTTTTCATTTCAGTGTGTGATTTCTCGCATGAACTTAGCATCATTGTTTTGTCAGCTTACCTGTAGGTTGGAGTCTTCGTTCTGCACTAAGGTTTGTGACTATACCTACTTAGAACAAAAGACCTAATACGTCAATGGTGCTAATTCTATTGCACATTTTACTGAACTAAAGCTCAAACATTGAAATCCAAATGTGGCTACATGTAGATTTCAATGTGGTAGTCTTAGATTATTAAAATGTGGTAGTTTTGACAAGGTGAAATGATGGTCACCCTAGTGAGCGAACAAAAAGCGAAGTCAAAGTGCGGGTAGTTCGAAATGCCCGTGCGACACGAAGACGCTGATGCTTCCCCTCTTCAGATCGAAACGTCAGGGTAAATATACTGACATTTACTTATACTTTCATGAACAAGTCCCATTCTGGCATACCTAATTGTGTCATTCATGTCAATCATGGTAACTTTAAATGAACAAGATTATATATTTATACTGTGGTTAGATAAGTGTGGACAACGGAACAACATGGACAACGGAATCGGCGCTAAAATCAAATAAAACGCAGGTAAATTTTGAGGTATGTTTATATTTATCGAGTTTGTATGTAGGCAATAACTACAATAAAGTACAGAAATGACCAATGATTTCTATTACAATGTCGTGAGTACTCTAATCACAATTTTCTCATATGTATTCATCGTTTTTCTTGTATACTTTTTTAGGCATTCACTAGGCACTAACACATGCCTTTATTGCTTAGTCTTTAAATTCTCCATATTTACATAAACTTAAAAACACCAAAAGACGGGTATGATGTGTAGGTAATCGTAAAACTGGAGTAAAAAATGTCCATAGCCCAATAAGACAATACAATGGCATCGATTAGGTATCTAGCTTATTACGTTTTTAAGATTATTACAAGCTGCACTTATCGCAAAACTTAAAGGGTTAATACAGATTATATATAATGTTCGGAGATATAATTATTCGGCTTTATCGAGGCTAGAAGCTGATGATGACTAGGACTTTTAACTGAAAAATATGCACGATATGAATTAGGTAGGTACTTATACTGGGTGGATTTGGGAGAGATAATCATAAAGAAATTAGTAGAAAGTCAAGCGGCGAGTGTCGCCATGTTGCTTGCCTTTTTTGGGGAGATCCTATAGATATGCGGAAGCCCAGGCATATCCCTTACGCCCTGGCTGACGCAGGGTCATCGAAGGCTCTCTTGGATGTGGCATTGTGGTGTCACAATCTTTCCTCCGATAGGAAGCGGCCAGTTTCTGCTAGGGTGAGGAGCGAGTCCGCATCGCCGATAGCGTTGGAGGTTAATCTGAAACTTTGGATGCCTGAGTCGCCTCCGCTAGTCGCGGGCTGTGTGGGTCTGCTCCAGACCCGCTCCGCCGCCGCTTCCTAGCCTCGACCTCATCTGTATTAGGCTTCAAGCAGCGTGCTGCCATAGTTCACTTAGAATATTCTATAATATAATATATACATACTTCTATTAAGTAAAAATGATAGGTACCTATACGTATTTTTGATACCATTATGCCTTATTGGAATATGACAAGATAAGATAATTACAATGACAAATTATGAAAATACAACGAAGAACAGTGTCAATAAACATTGATGATCAACAATCCACTGAGGCACGATATTGTATATGATGGACTTAGAAAAATATGTGAATCACGTCCAACAATCTCGCACTAAAAGAAAAGAAGAGACCAAAAAGTATAGCTAGCTAGCGTTATGCATCCATACGGATAAACATACTTAGATACCTACATTTTTTTTTATAAATACATACATATTATACATAGAAATAGCCAGACCAATGCAAATATTCATATTTATGCACACAAATATTTGGATTGAGCGGGAATCGAATACCTGTGTAGCGGTCGCGTTCGCTACCGCCACGCCACAGTCGTATATAATAATGTTTCTGATATATTATTGTAATCTGACGTTATCACTCAACTATGGGCGAGGCCTAGATAATTTAGTTTCATAAGTACGCCATAATCCATAGAGGCTTATCCTTGATACCAAATTACACTAAACAGTACTGATTTATCCGTGATTATCGCGACCTATTTGAGAACGTGTTCGCATATCACTTGATTAGGTACGCATTAACTATAATTAACATCGCGCAGGGTTATGTATGCTTTATAACCGTATTTTGCTAAGTTTCTATAGATGAAAAGCTGCCGTATCTACATAGAATTACGAAAATCAATTCTATAATGATTAATTAGGTATTTATTCTACGTCATCACATTACTTCCAGTGGGAACGCCGTTGACCGGACAGGTGATCAGCCCTTCTGTATTGGGTATGGGTCATTTTAACCATTTCCCCTATAAAGACTGCCATAGATAGACGTTCTTATGACAACTGGGACCGATGGCCTAACGTGCTCTCCAAGACACGACCAGATCAATGCAAATATTCATATTCATGCATAAAAATGTTAGCACTGAGCGGGATCGAACCCGCGCCTCCTGCGTAGAATCCGCGTTCACAACCGCCACGCCACAGAGGCTGTCTCATCATCACATTACATTGTTGTCCCAGTCTTGGCCATCCCGAATCTACCCTTTACTCCACATGGCAGGTCAGGCTAATACCACTCAAACTTTTCTTGTTTTTTTTTTTTCAAAGAATAATCAACTAATCATTTTAAAGAGTAACCAACATTATGAATATTGCGCCTAACCCCTGTAGTTTAGCTAATTTTTTGTGCAAGGAGTAGATTCACGTAGGTAGTGTAATGATCGGGTTTGGAATTCAAGATCTCTCAATCGAACATCGCTACACACTTCTTAACCACTTATTACCAGACGCTGCATTAAACTTACTAGAGTCAGAGATGTTTCTTTTTACAAGTAAATCCTTGAAATATTTTTGATATAAGCTACCCTAGTGGATACAGGATTGTTGCACATGCCAATAAGGCAGATTTTTCTAAATCAAGCATATTTTGAAACCAGTATTCGCGTTAATGAAAACAAAAATATAGGTACATCAAAAGATAATGTTTGTTAAACATCAATGTTTATAACAGTAGGTACAATATTAGGATTGAGCATAAAATGTTCGAAGTCGTGTTGAAGGTATATAAACAATGGGTGCATTGGTACCTACACAATAAGATACCTAGTGTAAGGTAGGTGTACCTATAGGTTAGGTTGGCAATGACAAGAAATTCCACAATAGATATAGGATATTATCAGTCATTAGCAAACAATACTATATTCCGAAATAATGTTATGATAATTTTAGAAGAACAAGATCGTATTAAATTTTATAAATATCTCAATATAGTATAAATATATTTACATTCATTAATCCTAATATGTTTCATATTGGTGTCTTATTTAACGCACACTTACTTTATTCATTTATAAATAAAATATTAGACATTAAAAGATATATGGAATGGTTTTTTGTACAAAAACAAATACAAAATCCACCACACTGGTAGAAATAATTACAAATCACAATGTTTTACGATGT
This sequence comes from Pelosia muscerda, assembly GCA_963691645.1. Taxonomy (NCBI): domain Eukaryota; kingdom Metazoa; phylum Arthropoda; class Insecta; order Lepidoptera; family Erebidae; genus Pelosia; species Pelosia muscerda. The sequence goes on from OY829100.1 coordinate 18,156,987, forward strand.
ACGACGATGTGGGAGGTACGGCGACCGCCCCCCTCCCGCGTACCACGCTGCCTCCACGACTAGTCCGTAGATTGTACCGTTGTCGAGCGAAAGTCTCACTTTCACACGCCCGAAGCTCCCGAGCGCCTCATTGAAAAATAGATAGATCACTACTTAAATTTATAAATTTACAAATAAGGTACCCTTACGAATACGATAAATAGTCCTCACTGGTCGAACGTACACCGGACCCGTAATACTAACGTCACTAACCGCTCTAGAGCACTACGTCACGACTGACTTCGACTGACGTCCATAGAAAACTTAATGGAATGAAGATTTATTGCTAGAATTACAAGATCACAAACGATTGAGATAGTTCACGCGCACACTCAACAGTTGAACGTATTGGAGTGCGTACACGACCGCGGGTAGTCCTCGATACCGCGCCCGTACCCGTTCTCCGGGATGATGGAGTATTCAGGCTCGCTGTACTCCGTATGATCCCGCTCATAATCCCTGTCGTTACGCGGGAATCCGATTATCGTCTCAGAGTTGCGCATGTAACCGTTCTCCTGCTTTCTGGAGTAGCGGGTATCGAGGTTCCGTTGGAAGTTTTCAGGATGGCATACGATACCATTCCGGTTATTCTTCTTCTCCGGAAGGGAGCGCAGCGAGCCGTTATTGAGATGATGAGCTGGAGCCCCGTTGTTGAGCGTGAGCGGTTGGTGTGCGCGGGCGTCGGTGCCGATGTACGTGAACCCGCTGGCCGGCGCCGTGCCGCCGCCCCCCGAGCGCGGCGGCCTACGCGCGGAGCCGTGGCCGCCAGACATGAAGAAAACGCTCGGCGAGGCGTAAAGCTCTAGCTACAGTTCCGTCACAGGAATCTGCCGATGGGGCGGCGCGGGGTACTGAGACGGGTGGATCCCGCGCACTATGCAGTCTTCCTCCGTCGAGATTGGCTTGTGATAGTCTAAGTTCTTCCTCCCTTTGTTCCATTTGTAGTCTTTGAGCTTCTCCTGCATGCTCTTACGGTATCTGTACAGTATTAGGACTAATGTAGCGATAGTGGCGACGCACGCGACTACCACAATGCCTATGATGGTTTGTTGCCGTGAGTCGTGGAGCACGCAGCCCAAATCATCGGCGTTTAAGATTCTTAAAGGTTTATCTTTTAAGTTGTCGGGGCTTGCGCAATGTAGTTGTGTGAAGTTGGTCTTTTCGTTCAGCAAGTCTTGCAGCCATAACAGTTGGCAATCACAGAAAATTGGGTTATCACTCAAATCGAGCTGCTTCAGTTCTTTCCCAACAAACACGGTTTCACCTAAATTTACTATGGCGTTCTCCCTTAAAGATACATGTTTTAATTTGGGAAGCCCCAATAATGTACTGTCTTCTATGACTGACAACTTCTTGTTGTTTGCCAGTACGATAGTTTCTAAATTTATATTGTCTTCGAACGCTCCTTTCTCGACCCTCTCTAGTTGAGTAGCCCCTGTTATATCTAGGAGTTTTAGATTTTTCAGTCCTTTGAATGAATGACTCTCGACAGTTAGAAAATCATTCTGTCCAATATACAAATCCTCTAATCTAGTGAGACCTGATAACTGTTGTGTTGGCACTGTAAACAATCTATTGCCAACGAGGTTGAGACTTCTTAATCCTGGAAGTCCTCTAAAAGCAAATTCACTAATATTGGAGAGACCTGCCCCATTCAAATCTAGTACCGTCAGTCTATTGAGACCAGCAAATGCATCATCTGATAAAAATGAAAATGCATTTAAGCCTACGTGCAACTCAGCAAGGCTTCCCAAAAGGCTGAAAGAAGTCGTCGGTACAGAACTCAGCTGGTTATCATCCAAATACAAGATCCTCAATGCTGACAAGCCGGCAAACGCTCTTGGTTCAATTCTCGATATTCTGTTTTGCCCCAAGTTTAGTTCTTCTAACCTCGGTAGAGTAGTAAAAACGCCGTTCGTAAGTTCCTCTAAGAAGTTATTCTTCAAATTCAACACAGTCAATGAGTTGAGACCTTGGAAAGTTATGTTCGTTACTGAGGATACTTTGTTATGAGATAGGTGTAGCTCCTGCAATTTGCGTTGGTACGCGAAACTCTTCGGGGGAATATTAACAAGGTGGTTCTTGGACAGGTCTAAGTGTTGTAATTCGGCATAGAATTGCATCGAACTGTCGATTGTTTTGATTTTGTTGTTACGGATTATTAAACGTTGTATGGATGGGTTCAAGGCGATGGGGAGGACGTCAAGTCGGCTTTCTTCGCACACCACCACTAGTGTGTCATCGTTGCAGTTGCAGCCTGTTGGGCAGTTGGCCAGCGCCGACGCCCCGCTGCACCACGCAAGTAGTTGCAGCAAGATTAACAGCACCTGGAAATTATAAAATAAACAAATTAATCGTGAGAGATTACAACACAGTTTCTACCACAAACTATTTATTCGGTTGTGTTCCAAAACTACTGCATCGTGTTATTCAAAACAAGTGAGAAACTACATGGATTTCTGTTTCACGAACAAATGCAGCGTATTTGCACGATTGAGAACATACTCGTATATCTTACACAGGTATATGTTATACGACCTAAGCATGTGCTCGAATGTTATCTCAATTCCTCCCGGCAACATCTCGTTAAACGTGAATTGAACCGCAAACGTTTAATCAGTCGATCGTCCACAGGAAAGCGTATAAGTACCTACCCGAATCTGGATAATTTCAATGAAATCAAATGTAAGTTTGTACAGTGCTTTAAATTTTAAGGAAATGTTCTTCAGCAGATAGATCCATAGATCTTGTACTTAAAAGTAATTAATGGGACGCTTGCGACGATAGGACGTAAAGCAAAAGTGAAAATAATATAGCTAAGTATATTGGAAAGAGAATGTAGCACTTTTAATTTATTAAATTTTGCTTCCTGAGTGCGCGTGGCTTGGTTTGCTTAGTGTTGTCAAATTACATTTTATAATTACAAAATCCAGTTTAATCTTGTGGAGTTATTTTTTTTATTTGGGGCTCGTCAATTTGACTTCACTTAACTTGATGGTAAGCAGAAGCAGTAAAATGGGTCACCATTGCAAACTCAGCTTGACAGCCTTATCAGATGCTTTTTCACGCCCCGCTTAATCCCTAATACTTGTTACCAGATAGAACACTGATAATTACAGGATACTGCACTGATAATTCAGCTACCAGTGGCAGTATGTTGTTGGTTATTAGCATGCACATTATCGGTGGAAGGGCGGGCAGGTTAAAGCTCATTTAGACCTCCTGGAACCGAGCAAGTTTCGAACGCTTGCGTACCTAGGTATTGCAATAAGTCTGTAGATGCAGTTTCTAGGATTAATATACTTTCCAACAAGTTTTTGTCGGCATTTTTAAAATCTACAAAGAGACGCTTTAATAGCGAATAATTAGAACTAAAAGTAGATGAGTATTTAATGAAATATTGAGGCATTAATATGCTAAAGCAAAAATTTCGAAGGGTTTAAACGGGGTCCGGTTGTTCAGTGGTCAGAGTATTCGCCCTGTAAGACATTCACCTTTTCTAATTTAAAATCGATGAGAAGACTTTATTATTGCTCTGCGATAATCTCTTACAGGCAATCTTAGGATGGAGAACAAAAGTAAGAGAAAAATGATTGTGGGCAGTTTGGTGTATATCAATATTAAGATGAAAATCTTGTTCCACAAATCCGTTAGTTCAATGAAATTCGAAGATGTACCTAAAAATCTTAATACCAGTGTGCTGCTTTTATTAAGATTCGTGAAAATTCAAGAAAATGTCGGATTTCGAATGATTTTCTTTTGATTATGTAGGTCGATACATACAGTTCAAGCTAATAAATTCGCTGTAGAAACTGTGCAGTAAAACTTTTATTCCCTACTCTTGTATACAGATAAAGTATAAATCTGCTGTGTTGCAGTAGTTTTTATTGTAAAATGTGCGAGGCACATATGCACGGAGGATATTCCATACTCTGCGGATTTCAGCGTGTCCAGCACATGTGCAGTTTTGCATTCCATTTGCACATTTCGCGTGTTTCCCTATTTATAGTGCTGTGGGTCGTTCCGATACAAATCAGGAATCAAAATTCGATATGCGAGGGTGATTCACAAACATTGGCGGGTGTTTTGCTCGTATCGTCCCGTGCGAGTGAAATTTCCGCTAAAATCCAATAAACCCAGCTTCAACGTGTTGTGTTTTGGACCGTTTTGTGACTATCGCGTCGGATATTTGAGTTTTAGAACGCGGTTATAATACCTTTGTATGATATTGTTGCGCTTTTCAATAAGGAGTTATTCGTATGCGTATGTGGTAATTGCCACAAATGATTACCTACATAAGTTGTGTTTATTATGCAAAACTAGCTCAATTTAAAAGCAAATTCAGTAAGTGCTCCAGATATTCCAGTGCCTTGTTTTCTTATCTTCAAATAGGTATCTAATGACAACTGTCACTTGAGTTCCAACCTCGAGACGAGCCTCCTCCGTTGATCAGTAGGTCAACCCTAGCAGGCGAGGATGGCATAGGCCATGAGGATAATAAAAGTAGATTAGATAGGATAATCGTAATCGAAATTTGAGACATAACTGTGTAAAAACGCGGTAAAATTCTGTATCTAATACTGTAATCTAACATTCAGGAAAATTGCTATATCCACTCATATTAGAGTACTAAACAAAAACATCAGAAGGTAACCCTAAAATACCCAGCGGAGTTAGAATCCAAGTGGAAAAAGCGTCATGTAGCGACAAATTATTTCGGCCGATGTTACACCGAAGGGGCGTAGGGCGTACCGGAACAAAACGCGTCGCGTCGCGAGATAGCTATGCAAATGCAATAATTACAGCCCCCGCTGATGGAAAAATTGCTGTCAAGTGTGTACCGAACTGGAATCAAGGGCCTGTAGGCTTTTTAATTATAGAGCGAGGTGGTACTTGTGGTGCTAGTGCGGCTGATTTTAGCGAGAGGGGGTTAAAAGTACGAGGTATACTGATTGAGTTGATACACGACACTGCCTTGGAACTGCAGTGTAATGAGTGTAAATGATGTAGGTATTCAAAGCTGGAGTTTCTATCATTGGATAGCAGAAAGAATTTTTTTAAGGAATTATGCAGTAGCAGTATCCAGAGTTTAAAAATAAAATAGGGTTTTTATATTACTTAGGTGGTAGACATGCACGTGACCGACCTGAGGGGAAGTGGTTACCGTGGCTTTTACACTCGTGTTGCCAACCCAATAGCAACCTTCTATTATATTCTTTTATCAATATTTTCTACACTTTGTAAATTACTTTCACTAATGTTGACCATAATTGTAATATAATAGTTTAATTATCTCCGGGTCGTATCTTTTTTTTCCCTCCGGCCACCATGGCAACTGAGTTTGGCAACCAGTTGCTAAAAAGTATTTTATATTTTTTTTTTTCGTGCGCGCGAAGTCCCCACGGATAATAATTCCAAGAGAGGTTATGTCGGACACGAACCGACTAAAATGCACGTACCTGGGGCAAAGGATGGTCATTGCGATTCAACGACAATGCGGCAAGCATCATGGGTACCTTTGCGCCGGGAACGATACGGGGTTGGCCATTAGACTAGACATAATCTCGGATGTAACCTGTGTATTTTTATATCAATAAAATTGAGATAATGTAATATCTGTCTTACTTTTTTTATAGATATACAGATAACTCTTTATTCTACACCAGTGAGAGTTACTTCTCTCTTACTTATTATTATTGCCACTAGATTATCTGAGAGAATTATTCAAATGAATATTTCCACTATTTTGAAACGAACCCGATACTCAAGAGAATCAAGTGAGTACTTATCAGACAGATGTGCTACTGCATCACTGGGGAACTCATTTATTGTGCTTTTAATTTTATTATGAAAAGCTCATTAATTCTATATAATAAGGGCGTTTTCAAATTAGACGGTTGGTGTCCGACTGCTGCAGTTTTTGAGAAGCGTTTTAATTTTGAATAGCTTGCTTTCAGAATGGTCCGTCCTTTGTTTTTTTTTTAATTTGAAGCGTCGGTAACGTAGTGGTTAAGGAGTCGTCCTTACGATTGAGAGGTCCCGGGTTCGAATCCTGGCCATTACACTACTAACGTGGATCCACTCCTAACACAAGTCATTGAGCTTAGTTGGAGGGGTTAGTGGGAATATTGGTTATTAGGGTCGCTAATTATTCTTTTTTCAATTTCCATTTCAATTTCAGATTCTTTAAAATGAAAAAGAAATGAATAAATTATAATGTTGTGATCGGTTGTATAAATGTTTGCAATATTCATATGATTTTTACCCAGAATTGGGTGAAAAGATTTTAAAGTACAATACGTATCTACATAGAATCAAGTAGTTCTTTATATATATAGGGTATCATAGTTGAATATTATCCGCGAAAAAAATGGCAAGCGTTGGACTCCAGGTGAAAAATCCGTTCCACTAAACTGAGTTTACATGGTTTGCTCAATGAAATTGATTGTTTGGTTTTCATTTGTCAGTACCTTACCAACCTACTTGATGAAATCCACTGAAGTCAGTATCAAGTAAACATAGCATGTTAAAAGGAACAATTCTTGCATTATTATTCCATCCAGGTTAATAACAATTCACACACACATTCAGTAAGCCAAAACCCTTCCGTTCCACACAAAATACCCATATCTGTACTTAAAACTTAACCCTGTAATGGTCGTATGAAAACATTGTAGCCTTAAAAGTAACAAGGGGCTTTATAGGCCCACATACCGCAGTTCTTAGCGCTATTAGATAAACAGCTTAATCCTCCGCATCCGTGGACCATTTGCTAATAGATCCGCAACAATTTGCTCGCAATAACACATGCCGTTTAAAATGCAAATGCCCCACTTTGCTGAACCGTAATGGGGGGTTGAGAACTCAGTTTCAGTACACATTTTTGTGTACGCATGATATTAGGGTTAAGTTTCTATACCTTCGAAAGAAAACTAAATATTCCGTGGTTTTACATGCTTTTTCTTGCTTCTTGAATTTATTTAAATTGCTTTTAACCGAGAGCTTAAGTTGAAACTGCTCTGTGGTTGTATGAAAACCTGCTTTGTCTTCTGTAATGCAAGCACAGTAACTCTAATAGCCCCCCCTCCTACCCCCTCTACCTCTAGGGTCGGCAGTACGAGGCCTTACCCCTAACTATCGATTACGATCATGAGCTGCGATGACTGTTCATCAAAGACATTAGTATAAGTACCCAAAGTTAATCGGACACCCATCCTTGCTCCAAACCATTAACGACCATTCTCATTTAGTGCGGTACCCTAAAACAACCCTTGCCTAGTCCGTTATTCAAATTACCGGGATCTGAGGGCGTGTTGATTAAAAATGCGAGTTTACGAAGATGTAAGGTTGGAGCGGGCTGGGAACTGGGTCGCTTCCAAATGTCCTTGTAATAACATTCAAATTTAATGTGCCACTTGCCTTTATTTTTTTATATTCAAGTGAAAACTGTATTTAATACGAACGAAGTACTCACGTTTGTATATTTACTATATTTTCGGAAGAGTGAGTAGAGATAACCGCGGTAGCCTAGTGGTATGGGTAATGGACTGCTGAGACGAGGTTTCGGGTTCGATTCCAAGTTTTACCATGGCACACATCAAGGACTTTTCGATGCTGTTCGAAATTATGTGTGTATTTATCGCAGGTTTATAAGTGCCCGGTTAATGGCAATAGGCACGCCACCTATTACATTGAGTTCAAACGTAAACTGGCGAAATGTGGGTGCTGGCACCTATGCCTACCCCTTCGGGGATATAGGCGTGAGGTTATGTTATGCAGTACTCACCTTTGTATATTTACTATATTTTCAGAAGAGTGAGTAGAGATGTATTAAAATACACTTTTTCAAAGTGTCGGTAGCTTATTGGTTAAGCAGTCGGCCTTACGATCGATAGTTCCCAGGTTTGAATCCTGGCCATTACACACTCTTCTGAGACTTTGCCTTCAGACTACCATCAGACGAGGACAAGTCATATTGAAGTGTTCTATGTAAAAAAATACATAATTTATCTACAACACAATATACTTATATATAATAATTTTCTTTTATGTAAGGTCTCCCGGACACAAACTATTTACGAGTAATTTACTTTATATTTAATGACCGTTAATCTTCAAATTCAATTACCACAAGAGGTTAATATCCCAACACATACATGTCTATAGCTTATGGTAGGGACATACATCACACTCCGTAGATAACTAAACCAATCATCTATTAATTAATTCTGCATGTAGTCTATTGCTGACATACCTAGTAATATGTCGGTATACGCTTAATATTACATACAGTATACAAACATAAATATGGACACGTATGCACAAACTACTAGGTAATACCAGATTTCGCCAACTTTCATCAGAAAATATACTTGCTCTAAAACGCTACCTAGAAGTTCATACGTTTACGTTTAAAACCAGACTTTCATTTAAATGCCATATTAGCTATATATACTACAATATACGTACTACAATATATATATACGTATACGTACTACAATACAAAATCACACTACCCTTTTTAAAGTCTTATTTTTTTAAGTGGTAACTCCTTTTTTAACTATTCAAAATAGCGATTACTTTGCTATAGATAAAAAAATATTTATGGCGTTTCATAATTTGGATCGAACAAGTTTGAATATTTACGAAAAAGTTTAGACATATTCTTACAAAAAGGTTCCATTGTCGAATTTGTCATTAGTTGCGTAAATAAACACACCAATGACACCCGTGACACACTAGTTTTTTTATTTTCCATGACCACTACTGTAAACCGCTTGATTTAAATAATAATGTTCATAACTTTATGTCTGGGGAGTTTCCCTACAACTGGCCTTGAACCTTTATCAGCCGTCTCTTGTCCCTCTTCAATGCCTTCTCAGTGAGTGGCTTCTTTAGAAAATGAACTAACTCTCTAATTTTCAAGTAGTCTTGACGTGGATGATGAGTGATCCAGATTATGCTATTATAATTTTTATATAATATTGTATATATTCCGGGAACACAACAAATTTTTGAGAAAATACTCTTTACAAAATTCATTGAATTTTAGAGCTTAAGAAAGGACATAATTATTATTTATATTTGGTTTTTTTTAAGAAAATATGAGGAGACGTCGACGAATTCGATGGATGTACATTTGTTGCTCAATCTTAGCTGAACGGCTAAACAAATTTCGGTACAGATATAGTAGATTTATACTTCGAAATAACACATGAATTATGTACAGTGAGCTCCATAAGTTCCTGGACAATTTGTAACTAAAATTGTCACAACTACTAACTAGTGTTAGAAGCTACAGAATAATAGATCTACATATTTATGTAATTTAGTTTCGAATACTAATTGGATGAGTTTACTTATTTTCTTATAAAGAAACAAGACATCCATCTAGTTTATTTTATTACCGCTATCTATGATTCTTTTGGTTAAAATTGACTTAGGTTGCCAAAGTATTATAGAACTTAAGGAGTCCAGGAACTTTTGGAGCCCATAGTACGTTTTATTTTTGGGTGTTGGTTCCTGTAAGTTACGGTAGAGTAACAGAATTTAACGCAGGCAACATACATTCATCAAACTCAATATCGAATAGAAATAAATATTGATTCTTCCATTTCACATTACCTGACAGGATTTGTTCATTCTGAATGTAAACATTCACTTAATTAATTGAGTGTTACAGGCCGATACAAATGTTAATTCAACTGCCATAATATTGACAGCTGTCTAATTAATCCAGTTGTCGATTGTCGAAAGTTACAAATAAAATGGTCGTTATGTAATGACAACCGCGATAAGCGAGTTTGATTCCTGTGTGAAATAAAATGACACTGAAAATAAAACCGACGATAAAACATTCATGTTCCCAGGGGTCGTAGATACTACATAAATGCATATTGCTTTAATGAATAAAATTATAGATTCAATTTTTTAAATCTTTGATAACGACAGTTTTAAAATTGGAATTATTCCCGAACTCGGTCGCAAAATTGAAATTCGAATTTCGAATGTGTTCCCAGAAGAAATCCACCATTCATAAAATAAAATGGCCGCTGTGTCGGCGAACAATCACAGAGTTTACGCGCTATTAGACATCCCGCGAATATTTGCGTTTCGGCCGAACTCGGGCACCAGTCAATTCTGACATCAGACTTGAAAATTAAACTATGCAAACAGGGATCTGATTATAATGGACGTTTCAATACTGTTCGCTTCATTTGTCGTTCACAAACGGTGGGTAAATGAGTGTCGCGTATTATGCAGATTGCAACTACGCGCGACGCATTGAGGCGATGATGTGGCTTGGTGAAGCCATTGTTTGGGCTAATAGACAAATATCGTTTGGAGAATGGCTTTGGTCTTTATTTGCTTTTACTTGGTATTGAGTTAAGGGAAATCAATATTTGAGACATTTGTGGCTGTGTATCTAACAGAGAAAACAAGACACTAGAATGTGTCAGATTAAATATTCATAACCGAAGTGGGAAGTGAGATAGGCCCGGTAACTGGTAATAGCAATGCAGCAGTGATTTAATTGCGACAACGTTGCGGGTATAAATTACCCGGGGCCATTGTTTACGTATGTAATTCATTGAACGTACTATGTCACAACGTTATCAATATTTTCATCGTAATTTATTGGCACGCTGTAATTGGTTTGCTGTAGATCGCATATGAAGTTCGAATAGTTTTTTGAATGAACGAAAGAAATATCGTTTATTGGTTCTATGTATTTAAATGAATTCAGTATATTTTTAAAATGTTGTATATTCCTTTTATAAAGGTGGAAAAAAATCGCATGGCGGGAATGTTGTTCAATTATAGCGTCAGAATTTTTCAAAATGTAAGTGTCTAGCCTAACCCCTTTTTACATTAGGAACTCAACTGGAATTGTCGCGTCTCATTAACCATCAATAATTATATCAGCAACTTTCAAAAAGCCTCGGAAAGATGGCGAATTCAGCGTGATTGGTAGTTGTCGAGACTGCAGTCTTCTTCTAGTTGCCTAATGTAAGAACGACCTAAATCTATTCATCATCATGCAGAATACCTACTTTCTAAATATACCCACCTTTCGCTTTACTGTCTTGTAGTTTGTAAACTTGTAGTATAGCTACGCAAGATATCACCCTACAATTATTGAGGTGCCAACTCTAGAACTATTTTATCTCTAGACTAACGTAATTATTTAAGATGGCTGTATTTTTAACACCATTAACCTTTAACCATTAATATAAGTCACCACCACGTGCTAGACACCCTAAATTAATCGTTCGGCGCAAGGATTGTGAATAATTAATTATAATAGGACTATTGGCAACACCGTTGCTACATAGTAAACATCGGCTCCGTATTTAAAATTTTAGAAAATATAAATAGATTTGTTTTTTCATAAAAAGAAAGTGCTAATTGACTAGTAATACGCCCGACAAATGTACAGAAGTGATAACAGTGACCTATAATTAGAGAATTCAATAATTTCGAAGTGAAGTAAAACAATCAGTACAGTTACGGGAAGTAACTAAAAGTGTATTTAAAACAGTGTAATATGTATTTAAAACTGAATAATATTTTGCCTTAAGCTTTTGAATATAATTCTGTGGAAAAAAGTGAAAATAAGCTAAATTCATACTAAATATAATCAATTTAAATTCGTTATATTCAAATGATAAAAATTTTTCAAGCAACAAGAAAGACCCAAATTACGAAAAGGCACGGTAACACTATAGACCTAAAAAGTACATAACCATAAAGAAAGACGAAGGAATTAGGCGCTTTTATATTTATATGCGACACGACACGATTAGTACGAAATTGACGATAACGACATAATATAAAAGCGACCACTACTGATCAACTACAACACAATTAAATAAGATATATTGACATCATTTGAGAATAATTATACCAGATTAATAAAATATATTATTGAGATAGATATTATAGATAATAATCGAAATAACTATGGGAGACGAAAACGTAACAGTGCGCAAACACAATACGATAGCGTGTGACTCATTTGAACTTTCCTTTGGGTCAACTAATTCTGAATACAGAAGAAATAGCTTACCAGACTTATCTACAGGATATGACAGTGATAAGGAAGATCTTCGAAGAGAATTACTGAAGCTGAAAAGCGAACTTGACAGTGCGCATTTGGAAATAGTTAATTTGAATGAGGAAAACATGGAATTGAAAACTGCCCTAAATAAACTAACTAATAAGTCCATCCACCTTCAAAAAATTTGCTCGGGTACACATAAGAAGATAAGATCCACGCCTAGAAAACTAGGTTCAAAAACAAAGAGAATCGGCTTATCTTTGTCTTTTGAGAATGACATGAACACAAGCTGCACTGACTTAGGACTAACGTTGAACGAGATGTCAACAGAAAACACTGCTGAATGCTCTGCCGATGGCGCCACTGGATCGATTAAGCTGCCGCTGCGACGACGACACAAACTTTGTACGGATACCATCGACGGACAACAGCACACCGATGCAACAATTGCTGGAGTCTTGTCCAAAATGGAAAAACTTGAATTGGTGTTAAATGAGTTGTATGAGGCAAATGCTGGTGTCGTAGCTGTATGTTTAAGTGAGCACTTTATATTGAGAGGTGAGGAGCAATTGCTTAATATACATAATATGCATATGTGCGCTAGTTACTGCCGGCAGACTAAGCGTAGAGGTGGCACTTGCATTCTGTTAAGAAACGATTTTCAGGGTGTAGAATTGAGAGAAGTAAATGATCTTAGTACTGAAAATCACTTTGAAATCTGTGGAGTAGAAATTGACCAACTAAAATTAATAATATTATGTTTTTACAGAACTCCTGACTCTGACATACAATTTTTTTTTGACAAATTTAATTATATTTTAAACAAGCTTGTTCATAAAAAACATAAAATAGTAATTGGTGGGGATTTTAACATTGACATATTACAGACAAACACAATAGGTACTCAATTCTTGGAGCTAGTTTCAAATTATGGCATGGAGTGTCATATAAGGGAACCAACTAGGCTGAATAGATGCATTGATAACATCATTAGTAACATTCCTACAGCAAAAGGAAAGATATATAATTATTATCTGTCAGATCACAACACAGCTCAGGCTATTGAATTTGAACATTACCAGAAAGAGACTGTAGCTAGGTATCATTATATAACAATTAACGATCTCAGTAAAAGTAATGTTGATAGGTTCATTGAGTGCATTGGAAGTCTTACTTTTTCTGAAATTTATAATATATCAAGTACGGAAGATGCTTTTGACATGTTTCATGATAGCCTGACCCTGTTTTATAAACTTTGCTTTCCCGTTAAAAAAATAAAAATCAGTCATGTAGCAGGGAAACCAAAGTGGATTACAAAGGGCCTAAAAACTAGTTCTAGAACCAGACGCTTGCTTCGATACAAATATTATTTGACAAAAAACCCTGCAAACAAAACCAAATACGAAATATACTCTAGAGTACTGAGGAAATGTGTCAATAACATGCAATCTTTGTGTAATAACACACATATATCAAATTCTAGCAATAAAGGTAAAGCCACCTGGGATATTGTTAGGCGCTGTGTGGGTAGTGTTGGACCTGGAAGGCACTTTGATGGTGTTATGGACAATGGTAACATGATTACATCTGGACCCGAAATTGCCAATGCATTTAATAGTTTCTTCATAGATACTGTGAGGGGTACCAGCATTAACAATGGATCAGTCCGGGCCGATTGCCTTGTGAAGACAAATAGTTCTAGTGTCTTTTTGGAACCCACAACTCCTAATGAAGTCTTTAACATAATAAAATCATTAAAGAACTCAAAGTCTTCAGGGTACGACAACATCAGCACTAGCCTCCTAAAGGGTATTGCACAATTCATAGCAGAACCTCTGGCTTACATAATAAACCTATCTTTTGAGCAGGGTTGTTTTCCTGAGAGGCTGAAGCTATCTATAGTTAAACCGTTATACAAAAAAGGATCCAAATCAGAACGGAACAACTATAGACCAATTTCTCTTACACCTGTACTGTCAAAAATCTTTGAGAGAGCCATGTATAAAAGAGTACTATGTTTCATAGATAAATATGATATTTTGGCACATGAACAGTACGGATTTAGGAAATGTAAATCAACGCAGTTGGCGACTTTTACCCTGGTGAAGTCTCTTCTTACCAACTTAAACTCAAAGATTCCCACATCCGCTTTATTGTTAGACCTTAGCAAAGCGTTTGATTTTGTCAGACACTCAATACTTATCTCAAAATTAGATAAATATGGAATAAGGGGAAATGCACTATCATGGTTCGTATCATACCTAGATAACAGAAAACAGTTTACTAGAATAACTAAATATGACAGTAATAGTAACAATGTTGACATCTTTGATTCGGAACCTAAAGTTAACGATTTTGGTGTTCCTCAGGGAAGTATTTTAGGACCTTTATTATTCCTCTTATACATAAATGACCTTCCATGTGCCATTTCCAAAGAGTGTGTCTTGTTTGCGGACGACACAACAATTATTTTGGACTGTAGGAATATAAATAGTTATGAGGATGAAATAAACAAAACCTTAGATGATATAATCAAATGGCTGAATGTAAATAATTTGCAGATAAATCTTGACAAAACGAAACTGATCCAATTTAAAACTTACAAAAGTAAAAAAATAAACTTGAACATCAGTCATAACGACACAAAAGTCCAGCAGGTACCAAGTACAACATTCTTAGGTATAACATTAGACGCACATTTTGCTTGGAAGGAACATATTGACAATGTATGCATAAAAATAAATAAATTTGTTTTCGCTCTACGAAAGGTCAGAGATGTAACAAGCAGGCAAACTGCCATTATGGTTTACCACTCTTACGTCTGCTCCATAATACGATACGGGATAGTCATCTGGGGTAACTCATCTGAACTCACAAGAGTTTTTATAGCTCAGAAAAAATGTATTCGCGCATTGTTTAACCTAAAATGGTCGGAATCCTGTAGACCAGTATTCAAATCTGAAAATCTATTAACGGTTCCAAGCATATACATTTACGAAGTCGCTAAATTTGTAAAACTCCATGACCATCTATTCGAGAATAACGAAAACATGGGAAAGCGACAGGTAACGCACCTCCCAAAAAAAATGCCTGTACCCAAGTTGGAACTGTTCAGGAATAACTGTGTCTACATGGCACCACTAATTTTCAACTCCTTACCCAAGGGAATGGCGGAACTATCCCGCTCAAAATTTCTACGCGCATTACGGGAGTGGTTACTTGAGCAAAGCTTTTACGACACTGCAGATTTCTTGAAGGGCAGTTCTTGCCGTTTCGGTGCGCATTGATTGGGAAGCATTGTTTCACATGTTGTAATTGATAATTTATTTGACTTTGAAATATTTAGCTTATTATGATTGTACTATTGCTTGCTACGATAATTTAATCTTGTTGACTGCTCCTAACATTTATGACATATTTTGTAATTTTGACATCTCGATTTTGACTTATATTAACTTTGACATGTTTGCTTAAATTTTCATGTTTATTTTAATATCTATGTCTCAATATAAATTCGACATTTTGATTTTGACTCATTTTAGCTTTTGACATGTTTGCCTTAATTTTTATATTTAAATCAATTCCTTGGCCACAATAATTGTCACAGCCGCTAGTTTTAAATTAAATTTATAAATTTTATAGACAATGTTGCATGCGGAAATTTCTGTGAGACATGCTGTACACCATGATAATAATCTAACACCTTTATAACTAACCATGTTTCGTGCAATAAATGGATTTATTATTATTATTATTATTATTATTATTATTAATAATTATAATGGCGTCTAAGAAAATGGGCAGAGAAATATTATTGCTTGAGAGAATTACACGTTCATTTTCGTCATAGCGTTATGGAATTAGTGTTATGACTGTCACAAGTCAAAATCACAGATCACAAAATAATATTTCGTAAGCAAATGACGTATAATAGATTATTATGCTGTTATTAATTTCCACATGTAGGTATAACAAAAAAGAGTTTTTTAATAAATTCTGAACGCGCCATACTTTGATGACAGGCTTTATTTCACGAAAATTGATAGATTAGATAGTTTTAAAAATTGCAAATCTAATAAACGAATATATTTTAATTATTTTTATTCATAGTAATTGAAATTACTAGTGTCGTCCCCTAACTCAGCCACCCTTCAGTTAAGCGAAGTTGCTTGTATTAGAACTGAGTTTACGGCAGTGGTGTAATACGAAAGCAGAGAGAAAGTTGGAGTGAAGGGCAAAGGAGGTAAGATTTCTGCCGACAATCACGAAATGCATATATCTGTTTTAGCCGGTTCGAGCTATTATAATAAGTAAACGATACTTACCATAAAGGTGTTAGACGTGAAGAGTGCTCCAAGCTGCCGTGCAAAGCGTAGTGGAGGCATCTGGAAATATAAAATAAAATGGTCATTTATTGATGTGTGAAAGTTAGACACGAGACCGTGCTTCAGCGTGTTTAGAATTTTAGATACCAAATAAACATACCGTAGAAAAATTTACGTCCCTGCAATATAAATTCCTGTCAAAGTTATTAACTTAGAAATTATTTGGGGGATGGGAGGGAGGGGGCCAACACTTACCCTTCGTATAACAATCCCCAACGATGGCAATAGCAATAGGTATAGCAATTTTCTTGTAATGGATTTCTATCATGTAACGCCCACTTCAGTGTTTTATTAAATCAACTTGGTTTTTAAAAAAAGATTGCCCGGTTCATATACTCTGTCACTTTCTCACGCCTATGTTTTGTGTAAAGATATGTATGTCACTCGCACACATGTTCCTCTTACAATAACTTTATGGTAACCCATTTGAGATTAAAACGAAAATGTATGTAGTATGTACAAGTAGGTATATAATTTGAACAAACCAAGACGGGCTTAGCTCAGGTGCCTAGTTTTGTTGGCACAGTAATCTTCAAGGATACAGGTCCCGTTCGGAGTGTGGGTACATTTACAACACATGTAATTAAGATTTCACTGATTCTAAGCAAATGTATTCAGGGGCACGAAGGATTATTATTTGGCTTTAAATATCTACTTGTAGGATAAAATAATATAACTTTTACGCATTCGTCAGATTCATTATGGATTTTTATAGATTTAATTTTAGATGAATATCTAGAACAAACTAGTTTTTGACTGACTTTTTGCAATTCCACTTTGTCTATTAATGAATAGAATAGAAATCTATATATTAATACGTGAAGCGAAAATTATGTACACTATCCATCTTTACGAAAATTGCGGGTACGTAGGCATATTGATAGTGTATACGGAAAGGAAGTGCATAAGCCTATTTTTTTAATTATGCAATAGAATACATTGTTATTTTTTGTTGTAATAAACGTTTCGCACACCAAAGCCTTGCTGAAATGTTAGATTATAGAAGTTTATGACAATAGCCTTTAATAATCTTCAGACTTATAATTTTTTAATTCGGCCACTGGGCCACAACTAATTGAAAATAAATATGCATTTGGTCGTAATCCAGAAATACGAGTGTACACACATCGCACATTATTGTTAGAATCGTTAGCTATGAGTGGAACTTAATACATAAATACTAACTTATTCATGTACGGTCTAACCATATGCTGGAATCTTATCTCATCATCAGACCCTATGTCTAGGCATAAGCTCGAACTTTACATTACACTACTATAGTAGGGGAGCCCTAGAAGGAATTTTTGAAATTGCTCGAGCACGTTCGAAAATTATAATTATAATATACCTTAATAAACACCGTCATGAGCCTTTAATATACAGGCGTGCGCAAGAAAAAAAATGTTCAATTGATTCATAGGTACGCGTCAGATATAGATGGCGGGTCGGTTACAAACTAACAAGTGTCAATTTTTATTATCTTGTGATTCAAGTGTTATCTAAGGGCATGGGAAGGAAGCAAAGTTGTAAAAAAAACGAGGCCCAGCGCGGTCGATTTTTTTAGAGGTAAATAAAGAAAAACCTTATATGTATGTATTCATTATGTGGAAGTAAGATGGCAGTCGCTTCACGGAAAATATCGAAGTTCAGCCGCATCACAGTTACACTGGAAGGCCGACCTCAACTGAGTTGGGAAAAGGTTCAGGGAATGATGATATGTATGTATTCATTATAATGTTATGTAAACGCTTCCCCTGCAACTGAAAAGGGAAAAATCATAGGATCATTCCGCCTGTCATCTAATCAGTTAATACTAATAAATTTCCACGACGTCCGAGTAACCACAAGTTTAGTACACTCGCCTTCCCTACTACACATTTCGCTATGCGGGAACCGCAAACGTTAGGTCGGGCGTTTGTCCTCGGGAAGCGTGCAAGTGAATCTCAATGGTTTCAATTACTTAAGGACGCACGCTCCTTTGAAATTAAAGAGCAGTTTTATAATACGCAGCAGGTAAGTGGAGTGATCGTCTTTCAGGAAAATCAATGTAAGTAAAAACGACGTACAACGGAATGCAAAAGGTAGAATAAAAGATATTCAAAGGGAATTTAGCGCAGTTTTAATTTATTAAAATGCGCTCCTTGGAGTTGCGCGGAGCAGGCTTCCTTGCTTCAAAGACTAGCACTTTTATTACGTTTCCTCTTTCCAACAATTAGCAGCGAGATCCGAGTGTAGTCGAGTCGAGATTCGACGTCAGAATTACAAAGTCCAGTTTAATTTTGTTACCCGGAGATTGCTGATGGATGCTACGCTGACAATCTCCTTATTTTAAAAGACAAAGCTGCCAGTAGTTTGTTGGTAAGTGAGTTTATTAGCATCCTACGAAGTGGCGCAAGATGAAAACTCGATTGGACATCCAAGATGGCATCGAGCAAGTTTTCAATATTTGCGTAGTTTTATCAGAATAAACGATGCTTATTGCAGTAAGTTCAAACAGACTTTATTCCTATTGTGAATAACCAAAACGAATTAAAGCATCTGTATAAGTAATTATTAATAGAAAATTAAATGTATATTCACCATAAATTTATTGGCGAGGAAGATTCCGTGTCGTTGTTCAGGGCGTAGTGGCGACATCTGTAAAAAAAGAGAAATCCGATAAATATTATGTTCAGAGTATCAAATAGAACTAAACATGTTTTGAAATCGTTTTTTGAATAATCGTTAACGCGTTCGAAAATCGATTTCTGTAAATGAATTAGGAAATGTATCGACAATACGAGCGTACAAGCGAACCATAGCAAGATAACCAAGTGCGGGTTAATTGTCGAAACTCGCCATCCATGGAAGGCATTGCCCACTCCCGTCAGTTGAAGTGTCCACTAGAGGTGGGATTCCATCGATACCTCGAGCACAAGGTATCGTATCTATCGTCGATTAAATTACGATTTTACGTATCCTACCTGAGTAATAATAATACGATATTATACAAATGGGAAAAATGCTTTGATGCACTGAATTATTTATTCTTGTAGGACAGAAACTATAAAGCCATCCTTAGAGGATTAGAGTGTGCGAGTGTTATACCTTTACACAATACCTAGGCGTGAGCAAGTGACAGAGTATATGAACCGTGACACGTTTTTTTATAAACCATTATCAACTTTGACAGAAATAGATTTTCCAGTAACGTCAATTTTTCTTTTACTAAAAATGAGGAAGCCTGTGGGTCTATTTGCCTGCGTTAGCAATATTATTGTCTATGACAGAAACACTTGTTTTACAGAAAAATCCAGTTACTTAAAACAAAAGAAGTGTTAAACAGTCGTTCTACGAATTTAAATTATACAGGCACTTTAAAAATTACAGGAAATTTGAACGGCAAAAACTTTAAAAGGTTTAATAAGTAATGAATTGGCTTCCCATAACTGCTTATCAACGCAGGCATTGACTGGCCCCAGCTGTCGGTTCTCAGATAACCTGTGATTATGGCCCTGTTTATGGCCATTGGTAAGTATTCCGTTAACAAGGTACAGCGCCCTATAATTGTAAACTAGATGTCTGTTAAGCGGTCATTGACTATTCGGTTTAAGGGCAATTTCCATTGCGAAACTTAAGTGGGAAATTGTTTTTAAGGCTGTAATGAGATTATACATATGTCTGTGGAAACTATTAGTACGCCATGGCAATTATTTTTTTCGTGAAGCAACTGCCATCAGGCCTCCACAACTAAATTGGCGATATCGAAGTTCTGTACTTAGGCTAGTCAGCCTTCTGAGGGCTCCAACCGTAACGACTGCCATAGATGTTTGTATGGTAACCGGAACCGACGGCTTAGCGTGCTCTTCGAGGCTTGACCAGACCAGTGTAGATAGCCATATTTTTGCATACAAATATTTGCACTGGGCGCAGATTGAACCCGCGCCTCCTATTAGAATGGTGACGACATTCTGAAATGTGTGCACGAAGTTCCATAGAATGAAGCAGCATTGAATCAGATTGAATTATAATTGCTTTGGTGATTCAACTGTGATATTATTAGAAGCCTGCAGCTCTTTGAAGTATCGGCTACCAACAAAGTAACCGATCACGTATATTGTACGTTTCGAACAAGTACTGATTAAGTCTTTTAGATATGATTGATCACTATATTCAGTACTTGTTTATGCTGTTTAAAATGTTATTTATTAATAATTGACCTGTAGTTCGAAATGTACTTTAACACTGTTTTCGTTCGTTTATTACGCTCGTTAATATGAGATTATCATCAAGTATCTTGACTATCCGATAGGGCCTTCCATGGCCCCGGGTCCGCCGGGGCGTAACGAATACGCCAGAGGGTACTTCCCTACCCGAGAAGGCCGTGCGGTACTAGAACAACCCTCTCCCTACGTCATCTTCTATGTCACCCACAAGAAGAGATGTTGTGGCCCTATTAGACTCCAGCTGACATAGTTCTATCACGGATAATAACCGAGTCAATAAGTGACCGCCTAACACAAAGGAAACATTAGTATCAGTTAAGACCTCTCCAAAACAATTCAGTGCTCAGTTCCATTACTATGCGGCCGACATTCAGACCGAGGCACACGCTCGTTACTCCACGTGCTAAGCCTACAAATGACGTAGGCAGTAGCCGGTTCAACTACGCAACCCCCGACCAAGTTTACAAGTTACAACTTTAGTTGGTTTGTTTGTTTGTGGTGGCAAACGCTCGTTACAACAGTGAGTCCGCGAAATTTCCTCTAAAAAGTAATTTGCTGTGTCACTCCGGCTTGAATTTAACAGCCACTATTTGTGAAATGCTAAACTAAATAACGGTAATGGCTGAAAGAACTTGTATAAAGCGTGGATATAAGTAAACTCGAGCTGCCATGACATCGATATTCATCAGTGATTTTTTGAGAAATAATACTCAGGTGTCTCCTTAGTGGTGGTACATGTTTAGGTATCTAGCTAGTACATTGGATCCTAAGGACATGTATTTTACCATTTGATAGATTTATAAAAAGGAAAACAGTATCAAACAGTACCAATACTTAAATGCAGTATCAATACTAGCAGTATCAATACATAAAAAATACGGTATAATACTTAAAAAACACAGTATAAATACTTAAAAACCCTCAGTGATATCTTTTTCATCACATATTATCCTTATGAGAGTAATTCAGTCCAAGGTTATCTCATAACTTGCTCGTCTCGACGATTTGCATCGGCAATCTGTCATCTGAATCCACTTTCATGGATACTTATTGCGTTCATGAACGAAATACAATATTCTTTTATGTCCAAATAGAATTAAGCGCGTATAAAATTTACAGAGAACATAATATAAGATTATTTCGAAAAACCCGTATCTTTCACATTCCGTTGCGATTGGTTTCGCAAATAAAAGTGTACGACACGTCTGTATACATTTAAAGTAGTGATTTCTGCAAAAAGAAGGGTGGTTTACCCCTTTCTAAGAAGATATTGTTAGATAAAGTAAACGCGTTTTCTATCGGAAAGGAGACAGTATTTACAAAAACCCTTTTAGAGAGGTATGTGACCTCTGAGGGCCTTTGTGGAGGGTGTCCATTGCCCGGCGACCTTTCAGAAGAGTTCCTTACCGAAAAAGGGATTTTGTGTCTCCGATTTACGGAGGCTTTAGTGAATTCAGAATGAAGGGTTGGAATTGATTGAACTGATAGTTGTAAAAATATACGTTAGTTTCGCATTCAACTCAAACTAATTCTGGGTTCGTAGATTGCTTTAATGAAAATCGCCGCCATGCATACATTCACTTATACCTAATCTTTGGGTATTGATAACGACATTTCGTCAACTGTGAATTTCAGTCCTACTACGTATAATAAACACGTACAATGTTACAATGGTGGCCAGTCAGCTTGATGGTCTCATCAGATGATTTTGCACCGGCTAAGGCCCGGGAGAAGGTAACATATGAGCTGGAAAGGAATTCCAAGACTTAATGGATTTGCATTATTTTGAATAAATGAATTGACTTTGACATGGGATGGTTCTATTCGGTAGAATACCACCGTGCTGGTGGTGGTAATCAGGAAACACTTTTTAAGTTGAAATAAATATTATATTTCATTAGATTATCACAAAGCTGTGAGTTTGGCGCTGATCCAGGAGCACTCGCTGAGTTCGTCGACAGTGTTGCTACATATAATATGATTAGCGATATTCAGCTTCATATAATAATCTGATTTATTTCATAATTGATTCTCTGTGTTTCATAATTCCAACCATAAACAAGGGTATAAAATAAATTAACACAAATATACACTTTATTATTATATTTTCGTCGCTACTGTGATTACTATCATGAATTAATTATAACTGTGTATGTTATTTAAGCTCGAATGAATTTGATTTTTGAAAATGATAGGTCCATTTGTGTTTTTGTACAAAATATTCAACGTAATTCAGTCATTTTCGGTATCATGGAAAAGGCAATGAAAACAAGTCTCGAATTGGGTAAACACTGTTTGTGTCCATTGTTCAGTATTACCGTAGATAGCTTTGCTTTAGTTTTGTAATGGAAGGTGAGTTAAATATTGACATCGGTTCCTATACAATCTAGAAAATGTTTCTTCTTCCTACGGCCCAAGCGGACGCGAAAAATTGAAAAAGAAATAAGGCCGTCAAGCAGAGGGCCGCGTTTGTAACATTGTTGTTGTCAGTAATGGTAACCCTTAGGAATTGTAGTAGACTTTGCCTTCCCATCAGGTGAGGTGAAATCATATTGAAGAATCTATAGAAAAAAGAAGTATATTGGTTGCTGATGGTCTGGAAAAAAGTAAATTTTAAACTAATTTCAGCGCAGTAACCTTTCATTTTAATTTGAATTTAAATTTATGTCGTATTTCTAAATCTCATAAAGAAATCAGTTCAAAAAGATTTTGATGTCGTTAAAGATATGTCCATCTACAAGTTTTAAGTCTTGAGTATCTGACTAGGTTTAAATAGGTTTGAATTATATGCCGCGCTTATATTAAACTATCATCACCTAACAGTTTCACGTACTTAAATTCTAATCCCGTGAGAATATCGGGATAAAAACTAGTCTATATTACTCAGGAATAATGTAGCTTTTCAATGGTGAAATAATATTCAAAATCGGTACAGTAGTTTAGTATTTATCCACAAACAAAAAACCAAAAACGTCCCTCATATTGCGAGTACATTTAAAATTTCTTGATAGAAAAGCAAGTATTGTTAATTAAGTAATATAAATTGAGGAAGATGTAAGTCCAAACAAGCCAAGTTCTCAAGTTTGTGTAAATAACTTAAGTAGTCATAGTCAAGTCTGCTGATCTTTCAGAGGTCGGCGGTATTACAACATTTTGTTTCCTTCGTCAGCTTATTAATAATTTGCGGATACCAGTTAGTAAGCGCTACTTTCTTCGATATTCGGTAGGTAGTAAAGTTTACTGGCTTTATAAACTTTGTGATGTTATATTAATTTATTATTTATCTTGAAATAGCAAGTATATTTAAAGTATGGTAACTAGATAGGTACGAAGTGGTTCCCACAACAGGGGAAGGCGGCCATCTTTAAGGAGATGGCTCGCGGTCTGCAGGTTATGTTTTATAATCTCTCCTCCGGTAATCAAAGACCCAAATATGACGTGTTATTTAGTTGGTCTGAGTCCATAGGATTTGGCAGGGGTGGTATCCGTGGAAATTATTCGCAGTTAAAAAAGTGTATTACAGAACGTGCTTCCAAGAGTATTTTAATCCTACGTCCGTGCAAGTTGTCATACGAATATCTATGGAAATCCTGACGAATAAGCAGTGTACTTGCCAATCGTTTGTGGAGGTCAGATTTCATTCGGTTTAGGGAAAATATTGAAGTTCAGTCACGTTTTTTAACACGCTCTTTCGACTGTAAATCATAGACAATTTTAAACAAAAACTATTATCGAATAGCTATTAACAAGCGTTCTTATCAAAGCTTGAAATAATATCGAAATATTATACAAACAAAAATTACCATACATACCTACAACTATACAATAATAACGCACAATGAGTGCCACAAGAAATCACTTCAACCATGCAGTATCCGTACCAATCGGTCGGTACCTCCACAGTCAATGTAAACCTCCCACAACCGTCGTCTAATTGTCGCCACACTGTATCTTAACAGTAGACAGTTAAACGTTGCAGTTAGACTGGAAAAAGCGAACCCTGGACTGAGGTGAAGGCATAGGATAGTTTCCAACCCAATGTACCTTTACGTAATCGTTAAAGTTCTAGTCGAAAATGTTCGAGACTAATAAAAACTGTGCTAATCTCCTGTCAGAGCAAAGTAAACACAAAATAATCTTTAACTTTTATTTACAATCGAATAAAGTTTAATTATAAGACAAAGCCAAGTTAAAGTCATCTCAAATGGTTGGAGCGGCTTACTTTTAATTTATTTCAATTAGGGGTTATTCATGGAAGAGTATTCATCTTTTATTTGTTGGTATAGGTTTTCTTTTCTCTCTGAGAATTTTAAATATTTGTATTGTTTATGAAATTACAGGGCAGGTCGATTTGAAGTTGTGTATTTGTAATGGCTTTATATGTAGTTTTTAATGGCTTGTATTTTAATTGATGATGATTAATTTCTAAATACCTAAACTGCAAGATATTCCTGGATACATTATTCATATTTTTTGGACGGCTTTTAATAAAATGAACTATTAATGTCCAGTTTCTTTATGAGAAAATAAGTAAACTCATTTGAGTAGTACCTAGCCTAAACTTAATTACATTAATAAGTAGGTCTATTATCCAGTAGCTTTAAAGACTGGTGGTTGTGTAGTGACATCACATCTACAATTTTTTTTTCGAGATGTCCAGGAACATTTGTAGTCCAAAGACTCTACTGTACTTACGAAGAAAAAAAAAATTAGACGCCGTCCCTCAAAAAACCATAGTGATTTTGCGTTTCTAAAATATTAAAAATCCTAATTTTCTATCACTAAATAGAAGCTAAGATAATCTAGAAACGTCTCAAGGACATTAGGATTCGTATTCAAAATTGAAAATCCCTCACGATGAATGAACCTTTGAGGTTTCTATAAAGACGTACCTACACGGTTTCTCGTCACGTTTTCGTGATCGAATAGAGGTGTGCCTCTCGATTGTAAGACTCGAGATATTCAATTATCGATTAGATCTAACCGTAGCGTGTTGTAATCTAGACTGTTATTATAGTAAGTTTAAAATCGTTATTGATACCCAACAGACATTTTGGTGATTTAAAAAATAATTTTGTTTGCATGCGAGCAGTGGCTGATAAATGGGTTAAAATTTGTGAGTTTCCTAAGTAATTTTATTACTGTTTGTGAATTACTTAAATAA
This sequence comes from Pelosia muscerda, assembly GCA_963691645.1. Classification (NCBI taxonomy): domain Eukaryota; kingdom Metazoa; phylum Arthropoda; class Insecta; order Lepidoptera; family Erebidae; genus Pelosia; species Pelosia muscerda. Next base: position 18,182,841 of record OY829100.1, read on the forward strand.
CAATAACATATGGGATCGAATACATAATAGTCAACGCAGGTTGGTAACAGGATAACCACGCGGATTGCACTGATAGTAATAGACAGAGGTGCTAGCACCCACATTTCGCCAATTTATATATTATTTAGGTCCCAATGTAATAGGTGGTGAGCCTATCGCCATTAACCGGGCGCTTATAAACTACAAATAGTGGTAAAACTAAACATCGATAGTAATTATCCATCGATAATAACCTTTCATTAGTTTCATTAGTAATATTAAATGATAAATAATAATCAAAGTAAACTACTTTGTGAAGAGTAGCAGAATTATTTGTTCATTAAATTATGGTTTTACCAAAAGATTAATGCTTATTTGTAATCCACATTTTGAATCATGATTTTATGTTAATTTCAGCAATTAATTATATATCGTTTAATTGAACTAATCTCGTTACAAAATATGTCACGTACATTTTGCTAGTATGTTTTGTGTCGTAAATTTTAGCAATCATTACTTATGCAATAATAGCAGACACATTTTTTATTATTAGTACAAACAAGTTAACATTTATTGTGTCGTAATTCCTACAGAATCCTATAGATGGCGCTACCACACAACATAAGATAGTCACAATAATATAACACCGGAATTCCGAGTGGCATTGAAACTGGCCATTATTTATTATGTTTTATACCAAATTATTCGACCAAATTACTTTTATTCGATTTATCGATAACATCTTTCTTTTCACTATCGGTATGTTTCTTCTTTCATTCCTAGATATATATTAAATAGCGATCGGTAGACCTAAACACACGGCAAGTGTTTTAAAACGCCCATTCCCGGGAATGGATATGTCGTAGGTAGTGTATTGAACGGAGGGAGACCAATTAATGGTCCGTATTTGAAGAGGTTAATGTCGGCATTGCCAAGTTTAACTGCCTACAGTCAGACGAATTGGAAATTTTATGTTCTCTCCAGTTGATAGGAATGTAAAAGGGAACGGTGGATATACACATGTAAACTGGGTATAATGTTTGTTAGTCGTGTTATAACGTAATATTCTAAGTATATTACAATATATTTCAAGTAGGTAGAAGATAAGAAGGCGACACTCATATTTGGGTTCTCCGCAAGACTAACGCTAGTTTTTGATTCTATGGAAACAGGGGACGAGGCCGTTTTCGTTTAGTACCCCGAACTGGTATCATATTGAGTGCCACATTCCATCCATTAGTTAGGTACATATATACCTAACTAATGTAACGTTGCACACTGATAACGTTTTGGTCTAAGGTTAAACCTCTGAGACATTTTAGTACAAAAATGTATCTAATAAAACCTAATCATCGAAATACCGATTTGACACTCAACGATCCTCGGTTACAGGCATACATACCTAACCGCAAACGTATCACGAACCGAGACACCACAGAACTAATGACGTAGCTATACCATAGCATATTTTGCGAAAAACAAACGGATAATCTTGAAAATTCTGCCCCTATAAACAACGTCGGCGTATCAGTACTGCATCACGGCCATTATGTGGCATTATTTTAATGCAAGGCGACGGAACACCACGCTTCCCCAGTGGTGAAAATTAACCAGCCCGCGCCGGGATCCTTAGACGTGATCCCTAATTTTCAGATACATCTCGGGGAATAAATAGGGGATTAGGGGCGGCGCTTGGCGCGTAAATAACCTCGCGTCACACGCTCCTAAAGCTGCCTGCAGACTGACATTTCTATCCGGTAAGTCACAGAGGCAGGGTAACATTTTATGGTATATAGAAGCTTAGTTATATTGGAATTCAAAGGTCTATGTCAGCAGTTTTTAGGCATGTTTTACGTCCTTCATTGAAAATAATTTCATGGTATTTATTGCCTGAAAAATAAAAACATAATGGTAATATTAAAAGAGTCGAACATACCCACGCATCTATCCAAAACTTGATATATAAGCGCTAATATGTCAATAGCCAACGAGGTCTCTAAACAATTTAGAAGACTAAATGTATTTTTTTAATTTCACGAAACAATACCACGCTATTAAATGTGACCCCGAAAAAAAGAAACTTGCGAAGCAGTGTTTGTGATTTGCTGATACAAGTGTAATCTAAGTAACTTTTGAACTATCGTCGTAACGTCAAAATAAGCGGAGCGTTCAACCGTTAGGTGACGATGACGCGAGTTCCATGATTTTTGGTCATCCAAAAAGTTCCGAACGAAAGTCAAGCATAAAAACTTTCAAATAGGAAACTCTGTCAGTTTAATTCGGTAACTGATAGTGTGTCCTTCCCTTAAGGTTACCGAGATAAGGGGTGAAATTGCTAGAAGAGGCGCAAGTGACGAGATCTAATAATATGCTGATGCGAAACTATTTCCCCAAATTTGATGGTATGATCTCAGTAGTTCTATTTAGGCGAATAGCTGGCACGGCTTATTGTGCTATTTGTACAATCTTGGGCGAGGGAATACATCCTTAGTGCGAAGAAGAGGAAGATTACACCGACTGAATTCTGGGAATGTGGATAAGTGGTTGTACAGTTAAGTTCAGATTTCACAATCCGACCTTAATTGAACATGACCGCAATTATAACATAACATAAACTCACGTCTATATCCCCGAAGGGGTAGGCATAGGTGCTACCCACAGTAGCCAGTTTATGTTTAGGTCCCAATGTAATAGGTGGCGAGCCTATTGCCATTAACCGGGCACTTATAAAAAATACACACATAACTTCGATAAGTCATTGGTGTGTGCCTTGGTAAAACCTGGTATCGAACCCGAGACATCGTCTCAGCAGTCCATTACCCATACCGCTAGGCTACCAAGGCTATTTTCAATAGTGAAATTTTCTCCATTTACATTAGTTCAGTAGTTCTCAACCATTAGACTTTACTTTATAAACCTCAGAAATCATTTACCAGTACGCTTGGTATGTACTATTTCGCAAGAACAAAACTACAGAACAGACTATTAGTATACAAAAGACCCTACAGTGTCTATTCTTGTACCAATCGAAGTCTCAAGCGTTACTAGTTATGAAAGCTTTTTGTTTAGAAGTTAGTACAAAAGCTACCGACTGGTACAAAGTTTGATGCGTGAACACTTCCTATTGTTTGGCAGAAAGTCGACACATAGAGATAGGTATGACGATACAGCCTTGTTCCACTCAACGCGGCAACTTACGACTTATGCGTCTCATATATATCTTGTTATTTACTTGGAAGTTTTTGATAAGAGTGTACTATATTTGTGGTTTATTGTTTGGCTAAGATTTTGGATAAAGGTGTTTTGTAACTGTGAATATTGTCCGTCTAAGTACGTTCAATAATAAGAAGGATATGGAACTGTTGCAGTTTTATACACTATCTAACCTCATGAAATGGGTAGGTACTTAATGTTGCGTAAAATTTCGACGTTAATATGTGCATTCATTTGTTAACGTTAAACTGTTGTGTATGTGTTTCGTCGCGTTCACATATTATGTACAAAAACTGCAATGAAACCTCCATGTTCCTCCAAGCTAAAGTTGTATCGTAATGGAAAAAGTAACATTATGTTACAGTTTGCCATATCAATATATAATTTATCTATTCTCGAAATTTGGTACAGGAATTGAATGAAGACTAGAATAAGACAGGCATTTTATTCCGGACATCTGTAGTTGTGGGTTGTGGCAACCAGATCAAATATTGTCAAAATATAACCCTTCATTAATATCCATTCATCGCCACTTATTTTGTGTGAAGTATCTATTATTTTTCATATTTAAACTGATCATTATATTCCAATCGTTCTCCAGCAGAATTGGAAATGGGAAGACAAAGCTAGTTGCTAATATGACTCCTGTAAAGCAACTTTAACGTTGGGAGGACTGGGCCCTCAGTAAATTTAAATACAATCTGTTTATCAGACAGCATGCCACTGCTGGACATAGGCCACTCCTAATATGCGCCGTTGCTTCCTTCGGCCTCCGGCTTCCAGTCTATCCCAATCACCTTTCCACCCTTTTCGTCATTTCATTTGGATTACAATAATGCTTTTTTAGGTACCCAAATGCTTTTGACTAAAAAGCTCGTAGTAAAACTACCTGCTTTTATTAGACAGTTATAAAAGGCACAGTCAAGTGTGGTCTTGGGCAACGAAAGCCTTAAAAGAAACCTATCAAATCAAAGCTTCCAAATCACAAGTGGTGAATAAACTTAAACTTTCAAGATGCATAAACCACGGTTCGTAGGTTTAGTATAAATTTAAATTTTAGACGTCTGCGCTCTGCTGGTGTTACAAAGGGTATAAATCCAATTATTTACAAATATTACCACACGTCATAATGTATGAATAACATGTGGAGAAATTACGAAAAGCTGTACCGAATACATATTACAATCCTATGTAAAGTTATTGTACCTACACGAGCGTGTTGTAATGAAGCAAGTTTTAACGTGAGGCTGGCAACTTTATACAAATATTTTAATGATATTTGGAAACCTCAAGTCTTGGAATTGACGACAGCTTTTCAAGATTAATTTGTATGGCAAGGAGCTCGCTAAGGAGGCTTAGGGTGGAATCACACTTTGAATCAGTTCGCATATAAAATTTCAACTATTTTATGGGAAGATCATTAGTAATTTTCATGTAAAATATGTTAAAAGTGTACTAGTGGGAGCCACTAGTCACCAAGATATTCAACATTTTCTAGTGACGTGCCTGCGTTTTCTGATTCTTTTCTCTCGTGTATTAGTTTCGTGCTCGGTGCTTAGGGGCTGTAGTATCATGTTAATTAGTAACTTTTCTCTAGTACTGAGCTATGAAATAGAAAAAAGATATCTATGTTTTTTAAATCGCACTGTTCTTAGAATTATGCGTTTCTTCAGATTTATTATTAGAATGGATGCGATTTCGCCCATATACCTTTAGAATTTAAAGACTAAGTTTGAAACTTGTTGACAATGTATCAGGGCGAGAAGATTTTTGAGTACTTGTCGAGTCTTGACCGGTTCGTTAAAAGTTGGGTAGTTCGATAATTTGTTATATTACGAGCGTACTACGGGCTACACAGTTTCACTGTGAAGGCTGTCTTTAAAATAACACGAAGAAAGGGCAACCACCCTTAAAGTAGATTATAAAAAAGTATAGACATTTCGTATATAGTATATACATTTGATTTATTTTGCGTAAAACTGCAAATATTTAGAAAAAGTTAGAAAAGTTCAAAGAAATGAAGATGTGTTAACGCGTTTTCAAAGGGCACCACGAAAAACCAATCACATGTATAAAACAAGAGTTCTTTTTTGTTGAGAAAATTATTTGGATAGTATAATAAATAAATAGACACAACGTGAATTGTGATTTTATTGCTACGAAAAACGAAAAGTTATCTAATTTTTCTTCAATAAAATAGGTATAGGTAGGTATAGTATAGGTTCTAAATTTGAAGTTTGGCAAAATAAAAAAAATTATTAACCGATTTGGTTTATAGCGTCTATCTGATTTCACAAAGGTATTTCATAGGTACAAATTTTGAAAACATAATATTATGTATCATCTAAGCTTGGCTGTATCACATTAAAATCAATCTGATGATGATGACATCTAGAAATTTTAAACATGACATACCGAAATACATTTTTATTGATGACGCAAATGGATGTAACCGTTTAGGGTGGGAGATTATTTTTGTGGGTAGGTAAGTATGCACACGAATGTTGTCAATTTATCAAATGATGATGATGCAGCTGCCACATGATTCAATGTTTTCGAAATTTAAATGTCTTATAAATGACAAACACGAGTAAAATTGAATGCTTTGGAAATTCGAATTTCAATTATTTCGTTTAGAAACAAAGGGAAATAGACCGCATTAGTGTCAACTATTAGGTAATCTGTGGTAGTATTACCTATCGTATTATATCAAATATCGATATACCCTAATAGGGTTAACAAAGTAGGTAAATTGTATAGTATGTGTCGTGAGTTACGCAGGGTCATATTTTGGGACCCGGAGGACTCGCGGGACGGTGAGAAATCCCTATAATTGTGATAAATCGCCCTATATCCCGGTCGAGACTAGCGCCAGACTGCGCTAATGGCAGAATTTGGCCCGGGTGCTAATAAAGAACCTTTTGGAGCGAAAAGTTACGGATATAACTTTTACTCACAAACTATTGTCGATAAATAGTTGTTTTAAGGGATTAGTTCTGTGTCGTAAAATAGGAAGGTATTCTAGTGATCTAAGTATTTTGTTTAAAAATTACAATTTTTATTTTTCTAGCTATTTATAGGCCATCGGGTGAGGTCCACACCCGATAGGTTTTATAAAATTATAACATTTTAAGCTCGGGCATAATATTGCAACAATTTTCTTAGTATACATACGTATTTAAAGTTTCGTCAATTTCAATTCCAACATCCCCGCGGAATCCGCCATATTTTCGATGCTTTTTGGGAGTTACGAGTTTCGTTTGAGTTGCCTACTGCAAGAGTCCTTCTTTACGTTTTTATCCAGATTGTATTGATGAGTCCATGAAAGTTTTGTTACGGCCATTTTGTTTTCAATAAAACAAAGGAGAATTTTTTAAATAATGAATTTTGAACGTACCATGCGTTACGATAACTATTGGCTCAAAATGAATTGTACATAAACATTTTAGCAGAAATTTTGATATTCAAATATAGAATATACAATCTATTTTTGTAGGCAATTTTGCAATTTAAAAATGGAACAAAATCAACAAAATGTCAAATGGATGCGTGGATTGCTAACCCTAAAAATCTTTTTTGGTATCTCCTCAACTAAGCTGCCCTCTTTTTAACACAGCTAATGTTGGTAACTGCTTACTATCAGGCAGGTAATGTTTTGGTTTTCTCCATTAGAATTTCATAAACAAATGTAACAAAATTCATTTCTGTATCTTATTAATTCCATTTGCTGTTTGTGTGCAAATTTCAAAACAACAAAAGCTATAAAATTTGCATATTTTTATTTTCGTGCAATACACAAAGAAAACACAAGTGGGCACCGTCGTAATTATTATAGAGCGTTTGTTAAACAAAAGCCATTGAATGAGGATGTCCTGTAAATAAATTATGTCCATTTGAAAGGGTACACGTGTATATTAACAAGATACACGTGTACATCCAAATAATAGTACATTTGTTCTGGACAGAAAACAGTTCTGTGTTATTACAACAGTGGAAAACAGAGCCGTAAGGCGTTTTAGAAGAGGTTAGGCATAAGGGAATATCTATGTAAGTACGGGTATTTTTGGACCCAAAATATTTTGAAAGAAAATGTAGATAGGTAATAACGATATTAGGTATAATGAAAGATTTTAGGGTTAAAAAAGTAAAGCTCGAGAAGTATTATAAATATGGAAAATTGTCAAATGTCTGTTACCCAGTCACGCCGAAACGCCTGAATAGATGTGGCTCAGACATAGATTTTAGTTTGGAATAACACATAGACTACTTTTATACCTGTGATGTAAGACTCGTCACCTGGGGCCCTATTACCAAAAGTAATATTATTTTTACGCTAGTTGTGTTATTTACTTTCTACCGTGTTACTAATGAATCAATAACTACATATTAAAAAGACATCAACTCGCTTTATACCGCTAATTGTTTTTTTTTGTAAGGGGGTTTTTTTTATGAAAATATTTTTTTCAATTAGTTTTACTGATACGATAGAGAGTAACTAATGCTAATTAAACATTACTTAGTAATTATTACTATTTAATTACCAAATCGATTTTTTATGCCAAAATATATAGTGTACAAGGTGTGTCTTCGGCTTCAGGAACGTTTTCCTAACACTCTGTATACATAAACGTTTATGCCGTTATGCCCGCCTCATAAATTGCACCTCGATATACAGCATTATTATCCAATATTATTACAGTGATTTATCACACGAGTATAGTATTGGTACGAGTAAACTGCAAGGCAAACCAATAATGTTTTACAAGTTCGCGTGTTTTATGTTCATTATAATATACATTGCCTTCGTCTATGTTCCTTTTAATATACTTGCATAGCTTGCTAGCCACGCTCATTATGTAATAACCTAGTTGCAGCTGAACATTGTTAGAGGAAGATGGATAGCACATTCGGAAGGCTTTAATTGCTTGGACACATAGTAGTCTAGGTTTTATTGCGTTGTGAATGTCCCGTTGTTTCCGCAACATTTGAACGTTTTAGGATAGTATTGTGTTCCATTCTGCTATTCTATCCTACTAACTTCATCCCGCATACGCTAAAGCTGTGGATTGAACTTCCCGCTGTGGATTTTTCACGCGACTACAATTTGGGGTTTTTCAAGAAGAGTGTTTGAAGGTTTCTCTACAGGTTCGACAGCGCGAGTGTGATGCTTCTGGTGTTGTAAACGTCTATAGACCATTTTCCATCAGGTGGGCCGAGTGCGATTTTGGCACCTAAGTGGTATAAAAATTTAAATAAAAGTGAAATTGAGTTCGTTTAATTACGCTTAAATGGCTGAACGGATATAGATAAAATTTGGCACTGATTATACCTATTGTGTAATAATATAGAATAGTTCCATATGGGTTGCGGGAATACTATTAGAATTCCTGACAGCGGAGCCACGGTCAACAGATATTTTATTATACGCTTGTATACGGTTTAGGTATACTAACGATAATAGCAAAATAGCACTAATTATATTATCATAGAAAGGTATGCAAATTCGCACCTCCCGAACCAATTAAAAAGATTTCTTACCCGAGGAGATATGATATCGTATGTGCAATATTCCACAAAGAACAAACTTCGACACGTGTTTCGCATCTACACGAGGCATCTTCAGAAGCGCTACTGAGCGAATTTTTGATTGCGTATAAACATTCGGGTTTCAGAAAAGAACCAAGTCATTGCAACCCTTAAAAAAGCTTCAGTTAAAAGTTTTTGAAGGATCCACGAAACTAGTCGCCCTTAGTCACTCTTGTTTACTTAACCCTCCGTCAACCCTTCCTGATTAGGCTCTCACCCCACACGTCTGCAAGTTTCTAGTGGCCTGAACCCCAAGGGCCCATATTAATGATCTCTTGGCAACGAAGAATCAAGAAAGCGCCACAGAGAAACAAGAAAGTTGGAGTCAAAAATTCACAAGTACAATATTTTTACCTTTTTAACGTCGGGGTGGATTTTTAAAAATAAAGCCCTTTGGGAAATCAGAGGTGGTCGGAACAACTGGCAAAGGTACAAATGGGAGGACAAGCGAATATATTCTTTATTTTTATTGGATTAAGGTTGTATAGATGTAGTTGCTTCTGGCCAAGTCGATGTAACTTTGTTCCCATTTCGTAGATGCAATCTTGTTGCGATTTCGTTTAGACGTCTGTGTAAACAATTAGTTTGTGTTGCTCTTCATATGCAATTTATCTTAACAAGGCAGCTTGAATGAAATGTTTTGAGCTGTTTTCTAACGATTATGGTTCTGGTTTTTTATTTCAAGTATATTGTAACACATCAATAAATCACAATTATATGTACGTATATCGAAGTTGAAATGAGGAACTAAACTTTAGTGTCCCACCTCTAGTGCGGTGTTCAGATCCAATCTTTTTCACGTGTCGGCTGATTTAATACATCCCCGATAGTGCGCCTGTCGGATTTTATACAAGTACAGCCTCCCTGGAGGCTGGTTCTATACTTGTAATGTACACTCTTGTTCCAACGCCATCAGTATATATTACACCGACTTACAATAAAAAAGGTAGAAATCTTGTTTATAGTACTGAGTATTTGTCATTGGAGTAGGTTTAAAATTCAATTGTTTGTATTGTCGCCATAATGTCACAGAGACGGTTTTATTGGTAAAAATAAGATCGATACAAATAAAGTGATGTCACTATTCATGTTTCTTAATCATTGCTACTCATTACACTCGTTTTTACTTTGCAGTTACCATTTATTTTTAATAATCCTTCCAGCTACTAATAATAAATCACTTGAAAATGACGAGGAATGACGTCATAATTGCTTTATGTTAAACAAGTTCTAAAGAAATTACATTTTGAAAGTCTAAACAATTTGATTAAAAAATGTCAACACCTTTAAAACTTAGACGTTTAATCATATTGCTTTTTCAGTACTTAGATACTTTTTTCGTCGATCATATTTCACACCAAAGTAAAAGTACATGAATGAATACTGTCTATTTTGTACAGAAGAAAAATCTTCACAACATTTTCCAAAGAAATATAAATTGTCGTAAAACTTTTTTAATTTAATGTTGGGTTAGAGACGTTAGCAATACATCATCGTCATTAAGAAACCGTTGGAGCGTGAATAAAAACGCGAATAGGCACCGCGGGTCGCGTTATTCGCGCGAGCGACAATGAAATCACAAGTTCGTGTCCCTGGGCGCCGCCTTTTTAAATTATTGCGTCTTCAAGGAGACAATTTGGGAAATGTATTGTTGCGAATGTGTACCCCAATCCTCGGGATTACGCTGAGCGCTGGGCGTTTGAGGGAAATGTGCAAAATAACATTTTCTCCGCCATGTGTAGACTTGCCTCTACTTTTTATTTCGCAGGCTTTATTAAATGGGCCGGGATGGGCCTCTGTCGCGTTCTCGCAATTAGGTCAACGTTCCTATCTACGTGTGCGATGTTCTATGATTACGTTCTATACAGCCCTTCATTAGGATCTCGAGTGTAATCAAAATATGCGTAGCTTTTCATTCCTTTTACTTATTTAAATAATATGAATTAATCAATTACAGGTGTTATAGCGATGTGTTATGTTTTAATTCGTTGAAGAGCATCATAAATACATATAACCATAGACATACAAACTTTCGTACAGCAATAATAAAATGAAATTATATCCGTTCTCAAGTTCCGTGACTCCTACCATAACTTTGACATGATTCAGTGTTGCCAAGTTAGCGGATTGCACGGATGGCGTAGTTTTTAAGCTGTCATTTCCACTCGCCACTGTGTTGACCAGCGGATATATTGTTTTGAAGCTTGGAAATACTAATTGTGAAGTCTTTACACTGGAGTAATTTTTTGGCATTAAGCGCATCCGTTTGTTTTGCCTATGGTAGATGTATAGGTACGTAGAGACACCATAGTCCGGTGAAACTATTTATGCCTTCCGTAAAACATCAAAATGATTACTGATGTATTTTTTTGAAAGTTACACGCAACTTATATAAGTATATTATATATTTGACTAGATGTTGTCCGTGGCTCCACTTGTGTGAATGTTGGTTATCCCGACTGAACATAGCCCTGTTTGTAGCAGATTTCATAAAAATCAGTTTATTAGTTGAGAGGTGAAAGCGTGACAAACAGACAGAGTTTAAAAATATGGATACAGATATGGATTTAGATACAAGCAATACAAGCATTTTTTGATAGTTAATGAATGTTGGTCAGATTCACTGTAATATTCGCGTACGGTACACCCCTATAATATCACGAGCACGAAAAATTACCGAATCTGTAATGTAAAGGTTTCGACATGATGGGACATTGCGATTGGCGGGATTCACGCACAGACAACTACACAGGCAGGCTATCGTAATGCTCAGTAGCACCAGCATGAACTCCTATCGAATTCGTAATGTAAAGGTTTCGAGAGAACGGAGTATTATGACTGGCAGTCTGCCTCTTGTGAACCTGTGTGCGTGTGTAGCCCAGCCCGCCAATCGCAATGCTCCGTTCTGTCGATATCTTTACATTACGAATTCGATAGTATTTTGTGCTAAGGCTACTGTTCTCTCGACACGATTACGGTACACATTCGATAGTTTTTCTTGTAGTTCACTGTAGATTTTTTTTGGTTTTGAACTGACAAGTGCCAATCTTAAAAGTTTATAAGTAAACCATTTATCTAAGTACCTAGTATCACTAAAGGTGAAAAGAGGTATATTTGTTATAACAAATGATCTCTAAACCCACAGGTCGAGTCTATTGACTGTGAGAACCTAGCTTCGTCTCAATGGCTTCAATACAAATATTGAGTTCGGCTCTATAACACTTAACGCCTAATGCACACTCTTCATAAAATAAATATCATTGCGGTCTTCCATTGTATACTTGAGTAATGTTAATATGTTAAGTGACATTTTGATTCCGTAATATTCGTTCAGATGAGCGGTATTGCTTGCGTCTCTTTATAGGGGGCAGTTTGGTGTAAGAAATAAGCAATCGTCTCGATTAAATAGGCAGTCAAATGTTCGATCAGATGTTTGAATTATATTTACGCGTATTTGTATTTGTCTACACAGGTATATAATTATTTAAAAAAAAAACAAGACTAATTATTTAGCTATACTCTCAAGTCAAATTAAGTCTCACTTTTGGAATGTAGACAGATTCTGAGAAAAGATTGACTTTAAAACATAAATGAAGTATAAAAAAAAATTAAAACCAACAGTGGATTAAAAATATATCCGTTTGGTAATTAAATCGCATGGAAGAACCACAGCAGGGAGTTCATTCCACAGCTTGAGCGTGCGCGGGATGAAGTTCCTTTCATACTTTGTTTTTTTTTTATACCAATAAAGTGGCACATAAGCACACGGTCCACCTGATGGAAAGTGGCCACCGTGGCCTATGGACGTTTGCAACACAAGGGGCGCTACACTCGTGTGTTTTTTTAAAGGAATGAAATGGTGCCTACTAAATCATGACCTAGTCTAAAAGTTGATCTGAATAATCTAGGACATACTAGTCCTATGTCTTAGAAACTTAACTAGATTAGACAGCGCTTTCTATACTCAAATTAAACTTAGTTAGTATAACTTTGTGCCTTAGACTAATTATGTATCAGCGTGATTACTAATTAACTAACTACTACTAACTCAGTGCAAAATATAATCGATAACTAGTAATTGAAAAGTAAGACATGTTGTAATTAGAAAGGGCATTAAGATACTTGTTGCACCATTTTCATCTTTAGTGCAGGAGGTAGGGCATAAGGGGCACGTAACTAAGTGCGTCATGGACTATCCCGTGGCGGTGATTAGGGTAGCCAGAGCCCACTAGAAAAGTTTTGTATTGTCAGTCGGAATACCGAGGAACACTGGTTTATTTACTGCACTGACCGTACAGAAACTATCTTAAGTTTAACATTTTTTTATGGTTAATCTCCTTGATTAATTTAATGAAAATTTGAGGCATTAATACGCAAACTTTTTCAAATCTATGATTTTCGAGATCAAGTTGATATATCTTATCTTAAGTTATAAGTGCTCTGGAGCTTTCGCGGATACTTCGACCTTATTGGACCCTTTGTTTCGACCCTCCCTGGCTACTAAGTTTGAAAAGGGATAGTCCTCTCTATCAACGTAGCTATTGCTCATAATTGCAGGTGCCTGTAATCCATTGGAGTATTCCTTCTCGAGAAGATTCATTCAAGTCTTCCTTCCTTTCCAAGTCGAAATAAGTAATAGAATGATATACCCCCAGTCCAATCAGCGGGGAATCCTTTATCCGGGGAAAAACATGGCTCTTGTCCCAAAACGTCATTTATTAATGTATGTATCTGACGACGATTTCCGATGGACCATAACCAAATCTTGGACATAATTAATTAGCGTTCATTTCATTAAACTCCGGTAAGATAACAGATGGTCCGCGGTTCAATTACCGGGCCGGGGATACCGCATTGTTAATGTTATTAATGGGTTAATACCGCAAAGACAAAGCCGGTATTGTCCGGTTTTCGGTGTGGGTACAGAATTTACGGTAATTTCTGGTTGCGGTTTTATAAATATTATTGAGTTTGTTCTGTCTCAATGGAGTGATTGGATGTTGGATATTGTGTAATTTTTTCAATATAATAGAATCCGTTACAAATTGATCTAAGTTACTTATAGTAGTAATAATAATCTTTATTCAGGCAAAACAAAATAATATACAATACAATAAGAGGTAGTGTCGAGATGTATGAATATATAATGTATGAATATTCTCGTAAAAATCGTACAATATAATTTCTTAAAGTTAAAGTTAATAAACTATTTCTTAATATTGCGATCCTGTTTCCTGAGACTTTACCTATAGCTTACCATCAGGCGAGGTGAAGTCAAATTGACGTGCCACAAAGTACCTTTATCTACTCCTTCAGGGATATTTAAACCGCGAGTATATTATATGTATATGTGTATGTGTATGTATATTAATTTATGTGAGCTGCAAAAGCGTAAATTGTAGGTTATCTGTGGTATCGTAAGTGTTATCTGTCCCTTGAGTCGGAGCTGGATAAATACGAATGCACACATTAACATATTATCTCTAGTACATTCATATTCATACTGCAGACGCATAGTCGAGAGCGGAATTAATTCCAAGGTTGTGTGTAGACCGAGCCTTACGAGAACATAGTGCTGGCTGGATACGAAATAATAAACAAAAAAAGAATTGTCTATACCCATAGACATTAATAATTGCAAGCATAGAAATACCTCTTACCACGTTTCCTAATTTAAAATGTTTATGTTTAGTGTAGAAACATTCACGTCACTGCAATAGATATTTCTATTATGAACTTGGTTTATAAAAAAATGTTTCCAGATCTCATATCACAACACAAAAGTCCGCCTTCCATATATTTTACGCAGAGCGTAACGGAAGATCCCTCGCAACCCCACTGACCCCTAGGTTCCTGCAACTCCGGTTTCAAAATTGCCCTCTCCCCTAGGATTTGGAAACCACGGTGACCTCATCGCACCAAATATCTATTCTACTCTAACAGTTCTGAATTAACTGGCTTTGTAAGTATAAATTATTAGGTGTAGAACGCATGAAATTCAATCACACAAAATCCTTTAAATAGACTTCATTACTCTGCACAAAGAGCAGTAATATTCCTATTTTAAAATGTGACAGTTTAAATGGTTTTCATATAATTCGGCCGACAGGCACGAAGTCCGTTATTAATAATTACCATTTAAATTCGTTCGAATATTAACTGAGCTGTCACGGATATGACGTCATATTAGGGATGGTACACAATATATTATTGTATAAGTTTTAACGAGTTGCAACTCACATACGAAGTGTATTCAGGAACTCGCATTACGGGTAATTCATCAAACCATACCAACTTTATCGTTTTCCCGCCTTTTAATTCAGTTTTAAGAGTTTGACACGCAGCGTCGCGAGTTTGTCGAGGCACAGAGTATGTCTATTAATTGAATTGTGTAACTTGAAGTAACATTATGCGAAGTTTGAATAAGAGAACGTGAGGCGTTGTACCTGACATGGTACATAAATCACAATCTAAGCTTAACTTTATTTATATTTATTTATTAAAATAACTTTTTGATATTCTAATTAGGTAAATGCTGATTAAATTTGTAACAAGCTATCAACAAGGAGTTAGAAGGTCCTATGGTAGATCGTAGTCGCTCTAACAGAAAACTAAGTTTAACCAAATCAAGAGAAAGAACTCTAAGAATTTTTTTTGATGAAGATGATTATTTAGAATCTACTAAGTCTTGTTCTTCATCCTGGTGTTAGTCCCAGTTTCATTCAAAGCTTTCAGCTCTGACTCCAGCTCTGCTTCCACCAGGGGTCTGCATTTTCCAGTCGAACTGCGAGTTGGCTGAACTTTGATATTTTCCGGAAAGCGACTGCCATCTGATATCCATCTGATATCGAAGTATGCAGTTAGAACAGTTGTTGGATCTTTTTAATTCCCAACTACCTGTAATAACCGTAATACCAACGGCTTAACGTGCTCTTTGAACCACGACCAAACTAATGCAAATAGTCATATTTACCAATATTTGCACAGAGTGTGGGGATCGAACCCGCGACCGCTACGTAGGAGGTACTCCTACGTAGCGGTCGCATTTGCTATCGCTACGCAATACAGGTCGTATTCTTTCAAATTTACTAAACTAATCGGTTTATATAGTAAACCACCTATTTTGAAATTTAGACGTAATAACCTTATATCTAAAAGAAAATGCTAAAATGTTTAGTTCGAAAAGTCGGATTGAAATCAACACCAGAGCCTACTCTCAACAAATAAAACACGTAGGTACAGACACAAAAAAAACCTTAAACAGAAGTTCTAAACCTTTTTCATAGCCTTTTAGTGGGCGAACTCAGTGTCACGAAGTCACGCCCACCAACAACCCTTATTTTTACTTTGACCTTCATTCAAACTTCACATGACATCCATTTAGAGCGTGCAAAAGGTTCATGAAACAAAAGTCTGATTTCTATTCATAATATTTTTTTTCAACAAAAAGTAATGTCGACCATTATTGACATCTTAACTTTTGTTTCGCACTAAAGTAAAAGCCGAATTCGAATACAAAAAGCGATAGAAAAAAAGAAAGGTATTTGAATTATAAAGATTCAAAGGTAACAAATCAAATTTGTTCTTTTTTTAAATAATAAGGTATGGCTTCATTATATTGTAAAACCAGTTTACTGAGCTATTTTTACGGGTTTTTAATGCTTATTTATTATATTGTATACATTATTTAAACTTCAGAAATTACCTACTTTATTTATCACACGCAGGATTGCTAAAGGACATTGCCGCGCGTCCATACATCATTCGCCCCAGAACCAACACCAATGGAAAAAGGCTTGTTGAATGTAAAATGTGTGTCTAATTCCTATCACATTGTATTTCTAAGACGGACACTTTGCTGAAGTGCAAAAATGTAACAAATACCTACGTCAGATTTTAAGGTTGTTTGCACAAAAAACGACAATAGATGATTAAGTACCTATTTGTTATGCATTTTAATTGTTCGAAAATCGGAATGGCCTTCGAAGTTCAAACCCTTTAATTACTTTTTCTAGACGTTATTGATAGGTAATAGAAATAATCTATAGCAAACAAGCCAACTACATAAGAATACGGTCGGTTAAGTTTTACAACTGCATGCCTTATTGATGGTCTGTAGTATCAATAGTATTTAAATACTTATTTCTATAACCAAGGGTCACCAATCAGGAGCCTAACGAGTTCTTCGTTCCTATGACTTTTTCTGGGAATGGAATGTACTTTGGTACTTACCTACTTAATACTCAAGTAAAAAATACAACACATTTTTCTTCTTTATATTTTAATCTTCATTCTCTACATTACAACTTAAAATACTATCTAAAAAAATATTGTTCACTGGGTCAGCTAGTGGGTAATATGTGTTGCAATCAACTAGCTTAATTAGCCATTCAATGTGACATATAAGTCATAAATGCCACTGACTTCCTTGGATGAGTCCAGTTTTAAAGAACACCTGAAAATATGTTGGTTATTATCTGCTCCTAGACAGCGACTTCTGTTTCGGATCATAGAGCAACCAAATCCCAAACCAATCTGATGATGTCCAATAGCAATTGTTGTACCATGTAACTGTGGGATTTCTGTTCAGGCATAATGTGTGACAAGCACCATTATATAGTCATTTTCAGTTACCTGGTAAACATAATATGTATGTTAATATATGCTTATAGATGATTAATAAATGAGTAAGTAAAATCATAATCTATAATAAATAATAATAATATTATGACCGAGGTATAAATAGTTTAAAACATATTTACCACTTGTGGCTCAACTTGTGTGAGAATGGCATTATCATTGAGTGTATGATGACGCTGTCTTAGTAAATTATTACTACAATTGGTAGATCTCAATGGATTTCCTGTGGTCCTTGTTCACGGTCAGCTTTTTGCCGGCAGGGATGGTATATATACTGAGGTGGACGCATCTGAAAGATAAATGACATTTAATTTATTGGCATTCACTGTAAGAGCTTGAATGTTATTATATTATAATGATGATGTACCACCATTGGTGCAAGCCTTTCCATTATTTTGTTTATCAAGCTAAGTTGATGCTGAGTATCAGTTCTTAGTGAAATTAGTTGATGAGAATGAGTGCGAGGTTCCAACATCCTATGGCAAAGTACACAATTTCTACCAATGTTGCTGGTAGTTGAAGCTGTAGTGCAAGGAGTCTTTTAGGCCAAAGTCCAACATGTAGTGCAAAGATCATGAGCATGAATCTGAAAAAAAAAAAAGAGTAAATTATTCACTTATATCTTTTAGTCTCATAAATGTTAAGTAGCCATTAATAGTGTAATACTCGCCAGGATATTTACCATGTCTTTTGTTTGTATTCAGTTATTTTTACAATACTAATAAAAAATGACCATATCAATCTCAAAACAAAATAAGTAGCCATATTTATAAAATTATTATGATATTTCTATTAGGTGAGTAACGCAAAATATTGATGTATAATATGGGTATGGGTAGGTAAAGGGCTTACTTACCAAACGAGGTGCTGTCCATTGTTGTATGCAGAAAAGAATTTGCTCATCTTCTAAAACAAGGGAACCGACAGCAGATCCGCAATAACACAATACACAGATTGCATTTCGTGAGCCAGGTAGGGGAGAGTGGGTAGGATTCGTACACTTTTTACTTTAAGCCACATAAAACAAAAACTATCCATTATTTGAAAATAACTTTAATGCTGACACATACCGCACTTATTAGCCTTCAAGATGAATGATGTGTTGTTTCGATATAAGAAAGCATGGCGATGCTACGACACCTTTACTAAAATGAGAAAAACTTACGAACCTACCCCACACGTGGGGTAGGTTCGTACATAGCGTAGGGAGCTTTCGTACATAGTGGGGCACCTTCGTACAATGAGAGAAATAACCACTATTCAATGTAATATTATCATTTATTGAGATCACAATTAACACAGAATCAGCCTTTTTTAGGAACAATTATCAATTATTATTTTGTGTATCTCAGTAGATACAAATAACTATTTACTCTTAGTAACAAAAAACGTACCTCAGTACTAAAAATTACTACTTAGTCTTGGTAACATATAAACGTATCATAACCTTTCTCTTATTAATATAATGAATCAACATAATAAACTCTACCATTACAGCAACAAGCCTTAGTCTTAAATATTAATACACGTACTAATTTTGAGTTAAGCTCGCCTTTGTACATCTCGTCTCACTATTGTATATAAATATAATTAATGTGTACATGAAGAATAAAATAAAATAAATAAAAATACTATCCGACAGCATATATAGATAAGTCTTTCTCGAAGCTATAAATGTGGGACATTCTCGCTGTCAAAGCAGATTTTGATGGTGTCAGTATATGTACCACATCTGTTATATTGACACTCCCCTCATCTTTGGTGGGGGGTATAACAAATTTCCAGGAACCAGGCTTCTTCCTCATAAATGAAACTATGTATTTAATAGGACAGTAATTTATAAGCACTTGCCCAACATAATATAAAACAGTATTTTTTTAGCAAATTTGACTACCACGAAACATCCTTGGTTAATGTTCATAGACATAACTGGAGTTTCATCTTGAACATCCAATTGCTCGGACGCTTCTTCAATGGGAGAACAAGAACTTTCTCTTAAACTAATATTAGTTTCATCCTCAGAATCAGACTCGTCCTCACTGACAGGCTTTAAAGTTTTCTTTTGCTTCTTTGATTTAGTTGTCCTTACAGTTTTCTTCTGTCTTTTTGGATTGGTGTTAGCGGATTTTAAATTTAATGCTCGCTTCATCTCCTTAGCATTTTGTTTCATCTCTTGCTTTGCTTATTCAACTGTTTTGCTTTCTCTATTTCTTCTAGTCTTATTTTCTCCGGAGTATCTGTATATATTCCCGACTTTCCTTGCTGTTTTCCTTTTCCTTTAATGCTATGCAAGTTAGTGTGGGGAGGATTCGTACAGTACGAATCTACCCCACTGCTAACTGCACGAAAGTACCCCAAACCAAAAATACAACGATTTAATTTAAAATAAAAATACCCGTTATAGTTATCAGAATACAACTGCGTGCATTTAAGACCTCAATACCATTCTACAAACTAAATTGAGTCACTTTTATAACTAGAGTAAAACTTATAACATTTAAACACGTTTCAAAGTGAATCCAATAATTACTTACGTGGAGCGAAAACATGAACGGTCCTGTTGTGTCGAAGCCGGGAGCCGCACAGCCCCGCCGCTCCGCGCGTAGCCTATGCGTCCGAGTGGGAGTTACGCATACAAACATGAACACGCCAGTGTGCTGTATAGCTTAGATATCACTACTGTACGAATGCTCCCGTTGTACGAATGCACCCCACTCTCCCCTATATATCTAGTAAGCAGTTCACAAAGTCCAGAAAGCGCAGCCACAGTATATCAATATTGCAAGAGATTAGACTCCATTAGAATAGCCGAGTAGTTATGTTATGAAATATCCAGAATAAACGAAGAAAACACAACAATAATTCAAATCAACAAAAAGTTATCGAAGTGAAGTGACATTTAGTGAATAGGTGAGTCAGTGACAATACTGGCAGTTATGACAGCCGAAATGTAATCGATATTATTCATTAAGAGAAAATCGATTTTTTATACAAATTATATTGGTCGCCAACTTCACCACTGCTGATGGTAAGCTGACACCAACGATGTCACAATGGTGGTCAAAATAGTAGTTATTTATTTATGAGGTAAAACATTAATCTGTTAATTAATAATAATGAATCCGTGAAATATCGATTATTTTGGTACTCAATATAAGTTACATATTAGTCGCTTAAATATTAGGTACTAGACGAGTGTCCGTGTGATATAGACATTTTCCTCTAATTCAATAAAATAGATACATAATTATGATATAAGCCAAATGTTTGTTGGTTCTGGGGCTAGGTACGACAATGTCCTTTGTTTCGATTTTAACTTTTCTTTGGTTTATTATATCTCTTGAGGTGACGTATTATAACTTCTTAGCTAATCATACCAATATATTAAAATCAACGTACCTATACGTTGCGCCACTTAAATCGTCAATTGAATTCTGCAACTTACCTGAAAAAAAAGGTTAAGTATTAAATCGTGTTTATCCAAA
Organism: Pelosia muscerda; assembly: GCA_963691645.1. NCBI lineage: Eukaryota > Metazoa > Arthropoda > Insecta > Lepidoptera > Erebidae > Pelosia > Pelosia muscerda. The sequence goes on from OY829100.1 coordinate 18,203,744, forward strand.
TTCTCTATCAACATTAAATATAATTGATATGGCAGAAAACCGCAGTTTATCGGCAGTTTGATTAGCAAATTGCATTAACTAGTCGACTACACTACATTACTCGCTAATTGCCAAGTGCGTTCGGTTTAGAGCTGGTATGCGCGGAGCACTTACTAAACGTATCATATCTAGAGAATTAGAGATGGACCATACGTTGGTACAGATTAAATAATTATATTCACCGCGTTTAGTGCTTGCACCTGCTCACCGCAATTACGACTGGCATGTGTTAAATTAATTTAATAATGATATTGTGTTATACTGATTGTTTCGTTTTTATAATAAACTAGCTGTTGGCCGCGGCTTCGCCCGCATGGACTGCTGATCCCGTTCCCGCTGCTCCATAAAAACCTTTCGTAGAGTTCAAGGAACAAATAAAAAAGGAAATTACGTGAATTGGTCTTATGGGTGAATGTGTTTTACGCTTAGCAACATATTTCGCGATTCATTTTTACTTATATAGATAAATAAATATTCTAGGACAATCTACACAACGCCATCTAGACCCATGGCAAGTATAGTTTGACTAGCTTGTGTTATGGGTTCTAGAATGCGGATAAACATACTAAGATATATTTTTTGTAAATACATACATATTATATATAAAACCACCCAGACCAATAAATATTCATATTCATGAACAAAAATTATTGCACTGAGCAAATGATAGAAGCAAGTAATTAGCTGTTTACCTAATTAGCTTTTTTATATTTAGGCATCACTGAAAGAACACAAGACTATGTTATGAAATTTTCGAAGAAATTAGTATGCTAACTATATCAGATTAATTTAGATCGGTAACGCGATTAGAGCATACCCCATGTTAGAGAAAGATCGCGGGTTTGAGTCCCGTCGGAGCATTACTATTACAAATATTATTATATTTAATTGATTTGTTTCACTATGTATATTAAACGTGAATTTAATCATTGATAGGAATTGATATCAATTAAACTGAAGCACTGACCTGGCTAATTAGGTTATACTCAATTAATTTCATATTAGCACCAAATTAATTGAACTGGTACTTTGGCTCATGAAATCTACTAAATACATCTAGAGAACTATAGCTAAATTTCTATAGCTATGTTGTATAATTAAAAAGAAAGAAATTAAGCCGTCCATTTCCGTCAGTACTAATAAAAACAGGTAATACTTCAGGCTCTAACACAGAACCACCATTTGAGTAGCCAGATAAATCATTGCTTGTTTACTATATAATGCGCTGTGGTACATTTTATTACCTCACAGAGCATCCTCCAACGAGGTCGAGGACATAAACTTCAACCGTAAAAATTTATGCGACATCATTAAACTGCAGCAGTACGGTAGACCTAAGTGCAATCATAGAGGTATTGAACTTGAGAGAGCGGAAACCGAATGCAGTTCGCACGATTCTAAACGTTTCTAAGTATTACGAGATTGTATATAGGTACAAAGAGAAATCAACCGTGTGTCGCGAGCTTAAAGGTCACAGTATTGAGAAATTGTACAACTTAAATTCAGAAGATATGCCGCCTTCCGCTCCCTGCTGGCACTAATGAATCGGTCAATTAACCGCCACATTAACGGACCACTTTATAATACGTACGATGCAGTAACAAAACGCACTCGATTCCAAATTTAAATGACGTACCAATTGGTTTATTTCATACTCGCCCTGGCCATCTACCACAGCAAGAAAAATAAAACTATAAGTACTATGCGTTACATGTGCCACGAAAAAAGAATCGATGTTTAAATCGAACAAATACAAGTATTCTCATTCGATTAGATACAGAATTACATGAGACCTCGAATAAATCGGTACACGTATAGAAAATAAAAGAAGCATCGAATTGACAACGTATTCGTTTTTTGAAATCGATTTAAAATAATCGACGACTTGTAAATGTCAACACAACACTACATACCTAACCCTTTTAAAACAACATTTTGTTTTTTTTTTTGTTATTAACGAGTAACATAAAATGAGACTTACAATTTCGTCGCCTAAAACTTACAATGGTTGTGCGCGCATTCTATAATCCATTCTACTTAGACCTGGCTTTTTCGCACCTGAACCGGAGATGTTTTAAAACGAATTTACCGCCTCTCTGTTGGGTAGACGTGTCTGTTAATTCGTTTACTCTTTGCGAGGAGGGCTCTAATGGGAGGGCTTTTCTTGCAATTACCCGCAATTAAGATACTCCGTGAGGAAATACCGGTGAACATTCTTGCATGGAATCACGAGAATGATTCTAAATTCTCGATACTTTAAATACCGACATTGTTTAGTTAGCGTAAACAGTTTGTACTGGTATTTTTAAAGCGGATTACGCTAATATTAAAGCTCTAAAACCAATTAATTTAGACGAATAAATCGGAAATTGAAATACGGTTACGGTGCGGTACGCTTCGTAGATAAGATGAGAATAGGTATATTATTATTAAACACGCTGTTCCAATGCAACGTTTTATTTATTTTTTAAATTACAAACCCACAGTTCATTAAAAGTATCACCTGTGCGTTTCGTACTTTATTACTTTCCCAGGCATCCTAAGAAACTTATTTTTTTACCAAGATTGCAGAAACTATGTAAAGAAACTACTTTTAGAATTAATTTATATGTCAGATGACACTGTAACGTAGTTGACAGAGTATGATGAAACCTTATATAAAAACAGGATTGCTTTTATCTCAAAATTTTAACTTTTAAATTTGCTACGAGTACGTGAATGGAATCGTTGAATTGTAGCCTTTGCCTACACAAGTTTCATTATACAACGTATAAATTTCCGAGTCGAAAATTTTATACCGTACGTATCTTTTACGATTTCAATTATGGAACGAAAATTGATAAGCTTTGAATACGCATTCCGAGATATGGAACTAAAATATTTTCCTTACCACATAAACTCGTATGAATGACAAATAAAAATGAATGGTGCATTAAAGCCTTCACGGCTCGGCTCGCTATCGACTATCAAAAATTGTCGTAGCACAGATAATAAAAGCAAATGTCAAAATGAATCGGCGGCAAAGGTTATCTGTGGTACATTAAGCTTCCTTGTCGCTCTATCTCATAATTCTTGCTCATCGATAAATAGGGCCGGCTGGCTCCTATTATAATTAAAGCGGTCGATAAAATCGACATGTAACGCACTTTAGTGTGGATAGTGATGTGCGTTATCGATAAGTATGACGTGGCTGGGTGGGTCTGGGTGGCCGGACCACCCGCGCACGCGCAGGCAGGCGCAAGTCGCAACACTATCGTTGAACTAAATTAAGTGGGCATTAACATGTGAAATAGACTGGAGACAATACTTCGTCGACGTGTCGGCGAGTAATCGTTGTTTTTTGGATACCGTTTGAACGATTTACTTTTTTATTTTTTCTGTGGAAGAGTTTTCGTTGTTTTGATGTGGTTTTATTATATAGTGATATTGATAAGGACAGATATTGTGGCGGTTTATCCATGTATACGTATAAACAGACAATCGGTAGACGGATATACTAATGGAAATATATCCCAAAAAAATAATTACACTACCACACCCCCGTTTTTAATCGTGCGAAAAATCCCCACGGGTACCCCGCTTCTCCGCCGGAGCCGGGTGAAGAGGTTATGTCGGACTCGAACCGACTAAAACGCACGCCGTCTTTGGGTCTTTAGTTGCCGGAAGTGAGATAGTAGCCAACATATTCCTCGCACCCCAGCAGACTCGGGGCCGTCTCTTTCGAGATGACCCCCGTCGCCGCGTCGGGTCGAGATGACCCACGTCTGGTCTTCCACACCCGTGGCACCCACAGGATAGGCCACAGTATAATGCTCACATTGTAACATACTATTTGGCAATAAATGTATTTTTATTTTATTTTACACGTTCTAGTTAGTAGAATTTCATCAACAGAGTCCTAATTAATCGTCAGATAAAACAATGATTCTAAATCATAGATGCCTTAGATACTTGAGTCCACTTTGAGGTCCAATTCAATATAACAATTTATACTAAGACAATATTTCGTAGGACGGACCTTAGAAACATTCTGAATAGCAACAAAGGTATAATAGGTACAATTACGGATCCTGAACAGAGCGAGTGGAACGGCTTCGAACTTGGTAACGCATTATCTAAGATTTCTTAGAGGCAATCTGTGGAGAATTATGTGTTCGACGTAAGTTATGAGATGTAGAGGCTCGGGTTATATCTTAAGAGTTATAAATCACTGTATATGATGGTGGATTCCATCGTTTTAATGGATGGTTGTTGTGTCATCATATTTGTGTGTGTATTGGTAAGCGAGGAGAGCTAGGTCCGAGGAAAGATGGATGGGTTAAGTGAAAGAGACATGGTAAAGAAAGGAAAGATTGAAGAAATGGTGTCTGATAGGACTGTATGGAAGAAAATGACATGTTGAGTAGACCTAATTTTGTTATTAGAAAAGGGCTTTTTTATTAGTTAAAATTCATTTGTTATTTATGATTCATTCGAAGCTATAACCTTACGATTGAGAAGTCCAGGATTCAGGGTTATGCTATCAATGCTAATATGCTGAGTTACGTGGTTCAGCTATAGTCATTTCGTTTACCTATTAATAACATAACATAAACTCACGCCTATGGCCGGAATCGGAGATGCTCGTACCTACCTACATTTTGCCAGTTTATGTTTAGGTCCCAATGTAATAAGTGACGAGCCTATTGCCACTAACCGGGCACTTATAAACCTGTGATAAATGCACACATAACTGCGAAAAGCATCGAAAAGTCATTGGTGTGTGCACTGGTAAAACCTGCAATGGAATCCGAGACCTCGTCTCAATAGTCCATTACCCATACCACTAGGCTATTGCAGCTATTCTTAGCAGTTCTTTCTCATTGTTAGTTAAAAAAACTATACAGTATCTCAATTGCAATTCTAACATAAAAGATCTAGTAACATAAGCACAGACTTTTATGCACTTCATAGAGCTTTTATATAATATAGCCCCTGTATTCAACATCTTGTGTCTTACCCCATGCAGTAACGAGAGTGATTTATGCAGCCGTGCGGCGCAATCACACGCCATTGTACCAAAGTACCAATACCTTGAGGTAGCGCTCTGAAAGAAATGCGACCGCTTTTTGTTCTACTGAGGTGAAAGGTTTATGGTTGGACTTAGTCGATGGTAGGCGAGGGTTTTCTGCATTTAATTTTTTTGGAGCCTATTGGCGCCAATCGAGCACTTTGAAAAGAATGGGTATGCCGAAAATAAATTCCAAACTGAAAATGCAGCAGTTATATAAATTTGGAAAAAAAAATTTACTCGATTCCTTGCTATGCGATGTAAATCGCAAGGAAATTAATTACGTGCTTAGCCGCACAAGCACTACCAATTAACGTCTTGGAGAGTATCAGACTGTAATCATCTAATCAGAATCTAATACACAACTTCTACTATACATTTTACATCAGTTGTATAGAGTTCGTATAATGCGTCGCATAGCCTCATGTACACACACAGGGCGCGGGTCACCTCGCAATCTGAGCTATGCCGCCGCGCGTGATGGCCACGCAATACCTCCTAAGTATAGAAGCTGTGGTGAAACTATTATACGTCGTAATATCTGGATGAGAGATTTAACGAAATGGATAGTCTCGGTTTCGAAAAGCTGGCCGATTTTGGTTTCGTTCGTGCATTTCTTAATTAATTTTCACCATACTTGCCACACATAAAAATAACTCGATATAAAAGTCAACCATTGCCGTAAGTTTTTTGTAATATAGAGGAAAAGGGGGAACGAGTTTAATGTCACGTTACTTATGAATGGATCATGAAATTTTTTAACTGAAACATTATTTGATTGTATGGTTGGTCTCACATTTTAAAAAGCAGGAACCTTGTTTCCTAGTAACAAACACCAGAAATTTTTTCCGGGAATATTACGTAAATTGTCGAAATGAATACTAAAGGCAAGATGTCGTACAATTACATAATATGCGTCATAAGAGTTCACGACAAATTCCGTGATATCAATTTTTCCAAAAACTTTTATTCCCAAATTTGGCGCTCAAACTTTGAATATATTTTCGTGAAACTACAACAGCGCACTAGTAAGTATTACTCTCATGTATTTAAACAATTCCCAACTGGAATTTCCTAAATTTCAACGAAGCTATTCGGTCCACCCTTGCCGACTACTTCCGGCATAGTTGCACGCCAAATATTTTAGACTCTGTCGTCCGGCGGTCGGTTCCGGCGAACTCCCAGGACCAGCCACTTTTTGCCGTTTTCAATTCCTTTCGACGATCAATTAGACACGGTTTAATGGATTCGGGTGTCGTCTCGTTGGTGATCCATCACGTGCAATAAGTACATTAAGCAGTAGTTGGCGGATGTGAACCGCCAAGAGCTTGCTGATCGATGGGGTGACATTCATGTTAGTTTTTCACGAGAAAATGAGCCATTACATCAATCATTAGCTTGCGAAATTTTGCCTAAGGCGTCTGGTGACAATATTAAATTTAAATTGAAAGTTTTTCAATTTTAAATACTTGTGAAAATTCTTCTACAAGATACTTAAGTTATATTACCAATCGACCGAATACCTATTATAAATCACACGGAGCAAAAACAGAAATGGAAATCAACTCAATAATTGAATGTTATGACTTAATAAGCATACAGCTCAATAGTAGCCGGACCTAAGTGCATTGTAAAATTGACTGATTATTCACCCACCTGCGTGGAAAATGTAAATATAATTTTCTAAAAGCGTGATACTAAATTTTAATGAATACATAGACAAACTAAAACAGATGCCGTGTATTCGTGGTGGTAAGTGCTGCAGTCACGAAAATGTCAGTTGATTAAAGGCTATAAACAAGAAAATAAATATGGCGGATTCAAGGCGTGTTCGGTTAGCATGTTCGGCAATAAATTTTACACAGTTGAGTCACATAAGCGTGACAACGGGTGCCTTAGACTGTTGTGATTTTTTATGAAAGAATATTATAAAACGTATTATGTTAAACGTTATTTTAGTACAATATTAAATTTATCGTAACTTGAATATCGGAAGCTGCCATTAAAGCTTAGGGAATGTATTTGATAATAGCAGTTGTTTACCAATATCACATCCAATTGGCTTTTATCGGATTTCTCCGATAGATTCCGTAAATAATTTAAGAATTGGGTACGTCAATCGTGTTCCGCCGTTTCCGCCGACACATGCGGGCGTGTAAATAACTCAATGTAGGCGTTAATTATGTCGAGTGATCTTGAATGAGCCGGCCTTAACGCGCCTCGTGTTAAACGGAACGTAATGACGCGGAATGTTCCAATTTCGAATTGTATTGTTTTGGTTTCCATATAGTGCTAATCGAATTTATGAAAAACTATTTACGAATTATTATAATGAATTACTCACTACTAACCTTGTTATTCATATTATTAAAACTTCATGCACATTATGTACACAGGCGGACTTAATGCCTCAGCAATCTATTATGACAATATCATATTTTCGATTATTGTATTTTGCGAGTGTGATGTTTACGAATGTGGTATTTTGAGAATATGATATACAGCGACTTACTCTTCTACTAGTCAACCTTATAGTTGGTGCAGAGAATAACAAAGTAGGTGCATTATGAGAGGATTTGTGGGTTTGTGAACACCTATACCGGCTGATTTTACAGTCATTTTCGAGCGAAGGATTTTGAACACAGTTTTAATAGCATAATCGTATGCAAGTATGTACGGGTGAACAGAATAATGCATCAATTAACCTATCATAGTCAACTCTGGACATAGGCCTGTCTCAATTATAAGAGGCCTTGGCTTACTGTTTACACGCCGCTGGGTAGACCGGTTGATACAGGGATTTACGTTACGTTTTCCGTTAGTCGCCTTTTACGATACCCTCTGAATGAAATGTGTTCCGACACCATATGATCCGGTATGTATTTATGTTTGCAATCGATTTAAAAGTAGGTAGGTTTTGGTTTATGTCTATATACGAAGATAAATATAGCGAGATCATTCACATCATCACGTTTCCACCTAGAAGACAAAGCATTCTTCAACTATCGACGTTAAAAACCTAAAACTCATTTGCCGAATTGTGTCACTTCTGTCTCAAAGCGAAAAATTTATTTCTATCACACATTTATTTTATACCATGGATTTTCCCCATATACCAAAGTATGAAATATCCTCTCGTTCAGAATGACCGAACGTTCCTTCACGTTGCGAAGAAATGGGAACTGCACATGACTGAGATGGATTAGCGCCCATTAAGGGCAGGCCGTCTAATACCTATGTGAACGCAATATGTGCTCAAATAGTAATAAATGGTTATAATATATTTAGCCAATACCTACATATTGAGGTCGGCGATCTAAAAATTATATCATTCTGAGAGCCTTTTTCTCAATTCGGTTGGGGTCGGCTTTCTCTAAGATGCGGTTGAACCTCGATTATTTGAGTGAAGCGACTGTCATCTGACCTCCACTACCAAGAAGTTCTGTAATTAGACTAGTCGGATTTTTAGCGATCCGAAATACTGCCGTAGGTGTTCTTATGGCAATCGGGACCAATGTGCTCTCCGAGGTACGATCAATGCAAATACCCATATTCATGCATACCAGTATTCGCACTGAGCGGGGATTGAACCCGCGTGGCAGTAGCGTTCACTATTGCCACGCAGTCGCGTTCGTAACTTAGACTACTGATAAATAGGTTGAATACAATGACCATAATAAAAAGCAGTTCATATTTGCTAGGAATGCTTCACAGAAGTCGTTCGATATTCAAAGTTAGATAGGTATTTAAATACTAAATATCTTTTGTCTATGTTAAAACATTCCTGTCATTCTAATTTTAAAATCTAGTAACATTTAATTCACAGTTACCCACTGCTTTAAAGTAAAAATTAAATGTTGGCAGGTACTTTGTTCTGTTGAGCTTATTAAGAAGTATGGTTTAAAAAAAATGTGTCACCCAATGAATGAAATTTGGGTGCAGAAAGATTTATTGTGCTTACGAAAACAGATTCACAATACATTAAATAAATGACGTAGCTAAACATTAATTTTCCTCGAGTGTACACAAAAATAAGAAAAATAAAGTCATAATATTTAAGAATGACGGCACTTCAATCAAATATTTATGTACAGTGGGCTTCAAAAGTTCCTGAACACCTTGAGATACTTAAGTTAATCTTTTGACAGCCAAGTAACATAAATAGCGTTGATAAATTAAACTAAATCGATGTCTTGTTTCTTTAAAAGAAAATAAGTAAACTCATGCAAATTGTCTCCTAAACATAATTACATTATTAAGTATCTCTATTATCCAGTAAAAAAACCGCGGTAGCCTAGTGGTATAGGTAATGGACTGCTGAGAAGAGGTTCCGGGTTCGATCCCAGGGTTACCATGACACACATCAATGACTTCGATGCTTTTCGAAGTTATGTGTTTATATATCGCAGGTTTATAAGAGAGCCCGGTTAACATTGGGACCTAAACATAAACTGGCGAAATGTGGGTGCTAGCACCTCTGCCTACCCCTTTTATGTATTATCCAGTAGCTTCAAAGATTAGTAGTTGTGTAGTGGCATCACTTCATACAATTTTAGTTTCGAATTGTCCAGGAAATTTTAAGGCCCACTATACATTAGTAAAGTGATAAAAATATATATTAATGAGTCAGCTCTAGTGCATGAGCGGAGGCGACTCGGACGTCGGAGGTCGCAAAATGACCTCCGTCCCCCATGAGCGCGGGCCTGGGGGTGACGGGTGGAGCCGCCGGTCACCCTAGCAGAAGCAGGCCACGGCGATAGCGCAAATGCCACCCCATACCCAGGGGCTAGATGGGGACACCATGGTCTCCACATTAGGGAAAGAGGGTCATCTCAACAGAGATGTCCCCGGGTCTGCCGGGGAGCGAGAGATATGTCTTGTATAATCTCACCTCCGGCAATCAAGGACCCATGGACGGCGTGCGTTTTGGTCAGTTCGAGTCCGACATAATCACCTCCATCGGTTTTGGTGGAAGTGATATCCGTGGGGATTTTGCGCACGATAAAAAAAAAAAGTCAGCTCTAGTGCGGGTGTACCAGCAATATAAATTTATTCGTGGCCCCCTCCCCTGTCCCCCCAGTAGGGTGGGACACGGGTAATGACTTGAATCTAGAATTTTTATATTGATCGCCGTTGACAGCCTTTTTATCTATCTGCTCTTGTGCTGCCGGTAAAGTGGTTTTTTTTATTTATAGCACGTCAATTTGACTTCACCTCGCCTGATGGTAAGCTGAAGGCAAATTCTCAGCAAAGAGGGTGACTATTACAAACACGTATAGTATTACAATGGTGGCGCTCAGCTTGACGGCCTCATCAGATGCTTTTTTCACGCCCCGCTTAAAGGTCCCGGGACTGTAGGAAGAAGGAAACACGTGCAAGGAAACTAGTTATTTAGAAATGTTAATTCAAATCGACCAAAATATACTTTTCCATGGGACTTAGGAACCTGGGACCCCGGGTAGGTATATCTACATCTTTTTTTCATACAAATCTCCTTCGGGGGTGATTATGTCGTACTCGAACCGACTAAAACCGCACGCAGTCTTGAGTTTCGATTTCATTCATATTGCGTAACACATATCTCTCGCTACCCGGTTGACCCAGGGACATCTCCGGTTAAAAAATCGTTTCTTCTAGCTCCCATGATAGAAATCTTCAAGAACAACGGTATTTTAGTTACCCTATTCGTTATTTGTAGAAAATAAATCAATAATTTAAAATCCATTAATTACTTACAAGAAAGGACTTATGTAATAGTGTGTTATATTTTTTATAGAGGATAAAAATATAGTTCTGTCAGAATATAATGAAAATAATTGGACAGAAGACACCTTTAATTCATTTAATTGTAAATCTGAAGTTTATTTTTGAAAACGGGGCTTTATTATTTAACTCGCGGGGCTGGCGGCGTATTTCATCTGTCAGTAATTTATTGTTCGGACAAGTTGTGACATCGACCCATTGAGCGGGGTTATTTATGTACTATAAAATTTTAAGCTTAAACTACTGAAATTTATTAATTATTGCCCTGCACAAATATTAATGAAACTTTAAATTGTGATGTTCGACAGATGAAAAAGCTTCGACTGTGGTCAGCGACCCCATCAGTACCTACCTACTTGTATATTTCATAGCAAATAGATGTTTTTTTTTTCAGTTAACGCGACTGTGACTATTATGCATGAGATTCTAGATTCGATTCAGGAATTCATTAGTACCAACGTAGGGGGGTCGCAATAAGTTCGGATCCTGGGCCATTGTGTGAAAAAAAAAATACTCATATCAAATTCAGTTTCGTACTTACTAAGGGAATATATTTTACAACATAAAAAACTTGTATATTTTTCTGTACTTCTCTTTAAGTAGAGTATTGAAAAGCATCTAGCTAAGAGAAAATAAAGACCGCTATGTTATTATTATCTCTCGATTTTTTTTATACCAGTTAGGTGGCAGACATGCACACCTCTCACCTGATGATGTAAAGTGTTCACCGTGGCCTTTTGCAACACCAGGGGAGCTACATTTGTGCTGCCTGCCCTGTAAATACCTTCGAATGCTCCTTGTAATCGCTTGGAAAATATATAGTATGGTTGTATATATAGTAAGATTACTACCCGAATAAAAAAATAAAAAATCAACATAGTTATTTCTCTATGTTCAGTTAAAATTAGTACTAGCTATAGGTAATCGTATTATTTGCTCACAAAGAATTTAAAATAAGAAGCCACGTTCCATTTTCAAATGACAGTAAGTTTTCATTGTTACAGTATCCAACGGTTCACGGCTGTAAAGTTCGCGCCATTATATGGTTTCTCTGTAACGGTCACTATTCCCCTGCAGTCCCCTGCCAACACATAGTTGTGTAATTAAAGAGTCACAAGCAGCATTATGCTAATAACTATATTTTCTGGTGTGTGAACTCCGGCTCGTTGGTGTGAGAAAATGGCCGACAGTTAAAAATGCTTTGAGTCCATGTAAAATGGAGGAAAACCTTTTGTTAGCTTTGTATGTACTATAAAATTACATCTACTGTTACCAACACGTATGAAATATATATGTATATATAAATAATTTCTACTTAACCCAAATGCTCCTTATTTTTTATTTTATCTTGTTATGAAAATTTTCTTAGAGAAGGTTTAGCTTTTAATGTGATTTACAATAATATAATAGAAAAAAATCTATTTGATTGTATAAGACCATGGTTTATCTTTGGGGTAGATAAATAGGGTAAATACTCGTATTAGGTATCTACACATTAGAAAGTTTTTAATTTTGCTGTCTCAATACAAAATACAGCTATTTTTTACACGCAATAGGTACTTGCTACTGCGACTGTTTTGTACCTTCTCAGCAGATCCAATATACCGAACCAGCGAAAAAATGACTTTCAAATGATTTATTAGTTCATTTTAATATTTTGACAAATAGGTATACCTAATTGTACAATTTTGACTTTCATGTGTTTTTTGATTAGACTTTAATATTAATATCTTAAATAGACTTCTTCATTACCGCGCCATTAGTCATATCAGTGACTTATGATAACTACAAGGATAACTTTATGGTTCTTTATATAATAGATTTTTTGACAGTGCTATAAGGTTGCCAATCATGTTTGTTTATGGTAAGCACTTGTCTATACACGTGCTTATTTTAATCTGTAGTATAGGTACCTACAATAAATGTACATACCCATTACTCCAACCACTGGTCATTTAAATAGGCAGCCCTTAAAGTTTAATCAAAAGATAAAACTTCCACCAACAATAAATGTTACTAAATAAATATTTATTGCGCGAAAATTCGACGAACCGTAAGTACAATAATTTTAATCAAGCAACATTTACTCACATTAGATTTAAGACCCGAAGCTTGGAATTAAACGTAAACAAAGGGCTTATTAAAAGGCTTCACTGGCGGTGTTTAAATTGATCAAACTCGGGAGTAAGTGGGATAATCCGGCGGCTTTAACATAACAACAGACAAGCCTGTTTGTTGAATATCAGAGCACCTACTTGTATCGGTCGAATAAAAGGCAGGGCAAATAAAACGGCTCGTTGTGCCGTTAATTTGTGAAATATTAGCAGCGCAACACGGTATTATATTGCTTTAACAATCGCCGTAGCGTTAATTGAAAATGTATGTCAAAATTCAAAAGTCTGTTGATAGCCTAAAGTTATTCTTAGAAGAACAAAGTATCTTTACATAAAACCCAGCATGGAAGTGACAGAATATACGAACCGTGAACCGTTTATACACCATTATCAACTTTGACTGAAATAAATATTGCAGTGACGTCAATATTTCTATTACGAGTACCTATATAAAACCTAACGTACCTAAAGATTCACTGTCATTAATATTTTAAATTCGGTAACGCGGTAATCCAGTGAAACATAATTGGCAGTGAGCGCATTCTATTTACTATAAGTATGGTTTTAGTCTCATAAGTTAAGTCAAGAATCGTAAAGAAAAATTGCAAATAACAAAAAAATGTGTGTAAAATTAAACAAAAATATTTTGACAGCAATACTAACGTAACCGTTTGAATTCTCGAGTGACATCGAGTTTCAAACTAACGCAGTCATAACGTGAGAAAACGGTACATTACAATAGATTACCATAAAAAAGACAAATGACGTAAACATAGACCAACTTAAATGTGTCGGTTTTTACGAACGCGCGTAAATACGGAACGGTTTGTGACTCAGAATAAGGGGCCAGTGTTGTCATAAACTAATTCATTACATCCAAATTAGAGCACTAGTGATGTCCACGCACTCGACTAATGTCATTAGTATATTAGTGGCGTAATGAACCCCACCTACCCGGACTGATACCCTGAACACTTATAAAGATAAATGACCGCGCCCATTCCACCGTTACGATTCCTACATAACGAGGTTAAAAGGGTTTTTAGTTCCTTAATAATTAATAGAAGGGTGGTTCCATATTCAAAATTAGCATGATTCCCTTTTTGGTAACCAAACGCGGTGGGAATTCCTAAAGATAAAATTGAAAACTCATATAATTAATGTAAATATTAAATAAGTTTGGATTTATTGCAGTAAAGTTATGTCTTCGGAACCATTACAGAGATTTATACCTAACTTAGAGTAACTTTTAGCGAAAGGTTGAGCTGCTCAGTAATGGTAATATATCAGTGAGTTCAGGAAAACGCTTGACCGAAAATATCGACGAGCGGCCGAGCGCGAAGGTCGCTGGTGCGACACGTTCATTTTTCCATAACAACGAACGATTACTCACACGCAAAATAATACCGATCGATTTAAAAAATGAATCCTTTTATAAGCGGAACGAACGCTATTCCGCCGTGAAAATAGCTTCGGTGCTCCATTTTACAGCATCGAAAGGGGTTCCCGCGAGTAATAAAGTAATTTATCCACTCCCGATAACAGGCCAATAATCCTCGGGCGGGAATATGAGGAATATATAAAAGAAGTTGAAAGAAGATCAGGGAGCTTCGGAACGTGACGGTGGCTATAACGCGCGCATTCGATGCATTCAGATTCAAACTATAATCCTCGCAGAAGTTAGTTAACAGATAGGATCCAAATGGATTCAACTCAATAGCCAGTTGAAATTCAGAACTGTTTTTAACAAGTAGTCGTGGATTGGATCCTCTATATATCTAGCTTGGTACAATAACTTAGTTTGTTCGTTGTTGTGAAGGCTGGGAAAGTGCAATGTGGTTTATTTGAGTTCATTTTTGTTCAACTTACGTAAAGTTGTAACTTTAGTTCTGAAACAATATACGTTTGTTTAGTTCGAATTGTATTCATTATGGGTTTGGATTGTACTAATGATTTCGAGTATATCGAGTTTGATTTATATGTTGGATAATTATATATGAATACGTACTAAGACACAAACTACATAGGTACATGGATTTCGCAGAATAAGCAATATTTTAGCATAATACAAAAAGATGTCTGTATTTTTTTTTAATTGTCCAGATATCAAATAACCTGTAAGTAACATTCTCACGTTTTTCGAATTCCGATTATGGTAATTATCTGACTAAACACACTACGAGTATATTTATGATGTACACACGTAGGTAATATATTATAATATTTGAATGCAAAGTACTTCTTTAAAATAGAGGTTCCAAATTCAAATGATGAATTATGTTCTTTTATCGCAATGATAAAAAAATATACATCACGGTAATATTTTTATATTTAAATTATGTTTTTTTTTATATTAAATCATTTATTATCATGAAATAGACAGAAATGTCCGTAGTTCACGTACATTATCCCTCTAAATCCTCCGTTGGCTTCTCATTTCGCTTCAAGGAGCATCCCGGGTCTGTCAGCACGTTATTACGCCCTAGGACTCACTAGTGATGTACTTACTCTATGCGAGTATTCGATTAGTAAGCATCGAACCATAGCCAAGCTGATCACTTAGTCGAATTGGCTCAACGTCTGTCGTCTGCTAATATTAAGATAGCAGTATTGGCTTATTTTTATTCATTGTTGTGTACGAGACTTTTGTTTGAATATGCATTATTGTGAATATATTGAACGGCAATAAAATAGGTAGTAAAACTTTGATATGTACGATAAATGGTATGGATTCTAAGAATAAATATGTGTGGTTCTGTTGGAAGTTTACGCGAATATCGCTCATTGAGTTTTTTAAATTTAAAGTGATTTAATCACTTTTCACCTGTTCTATAACGATTTATTTGGTTGAATAGATTGTCATGGTCAATGGGTTAATTCGTTAAAAAGTGATTTTAAATAAAAAAAAATATGAAGTTTTTGATTTACTTAGCTACATACTTTAAAATTTCAAAACCAATTTTGCGTTTTAAATCAAGTAAATAAATTTTACCTATATGACATTATATACTCCATTTGTTTAGGTACTTAAATAAAGGTAAACAATCTTCTGGCAACTTTTTATAAAAACACATTTTAAACAAATAAAATAGACTAATTAACTGACTAACTAGTGGTTCGACACAGGTGTGTCGGTGGTCAAAATGCGTTTAAGTAGAAAAGTATACTGAGTTTTTAAACAAAACATTAAGAAGACACGCTAAGATTGTTTACGTTTTTTAAATGCCTTAACAAATGGAGTATAGAAATAGAAATAAGACAGCGCTCTAAACACTGTTTATGGGTTCTACCACGACATATTTGATATTATTTACTTTTAGTCGAACGTTTAGACTACTTTTCAATAACCATGTCCGCGAAGTGACTAATAATGGTAGTTGTCACATAGTTTGAAGTGTAAGTTATCTCAAAGTAGGTACTCGAAATATGATGAATTGTTACATATATATACGTATACATACCTATCCCGTAATCCTCGTGTATTAAACACCCACATTTCGCCAACTATGATTTTCCGTTCCACGTAATAGGGGGCGAGCCTATTGCCGCCAGTAAATACATTTCTACACGAAAATGTTAAATAAATTTGGAAAAAATTGTTTGACCCGATTCCTTGCTATGCAATCGCAAGGAAATTAATTACGTGCTTAGCCGCATAACTGACATCTTGGAGAGTATCATACGGTTGCTATTATTGGTGTTACTATTTATGCAGAATGAGTCTGAGTCTTACTGTTTACGCATTTTCTTAGGTAAGAAAGAAAGAAAGAAAGAAAAGAAAGAAAACTCATTTATTGAGAATCAGCGCAAAATGGCACACAAAGTACATAAATAAAATACATTATCGACAGAGAAAAAAAACCAGTAATATGACTAAGACTAATTGACGTAGGGTAGGGTCGTAATAGAATCCGTAACAACGGTTTCATTTCTATATCATATTATTTTACAGTTATTAAGCGATATTTTCGTTACTATTTAAGTTGAAACTTCCATTCCTATGTAAAACACCAACAAAGTGTCGTTATACAACTGATATTTTGTACGATACTAGTCTCCATAAATATCGATGACTCAATTTTGTTTGGGAATGACAAAATATCTCATTTACATACTGTTCCTCGGCGTATAAACGGGTATTGATTTAGTATGTATTGGTTTTATGTTAGGAATGGTTTCTATCACAGTAATATTTCAGGTAAGACTATTGTTTATCAATAATTTGGTGTGGATTTCATTTTGTTGTGTGCAATGAAGGAAGCGAATTAGCATTGGACGGAGGTATCCCTTTGCTTCCTTTGTAGCACACAGCATGTAGTTTTGACATGTCGGTATCTCTCGTCCTAATTGAGCAGTCCGACTGGGGAGGTTATGTCGGACTCAAACCGACTAAGACGGCGCACATTTGCACGAGATCATTCTGCGACCTCCGATACCCGGAGAAATGAGGCTATGGGACGCACGGATATTTCTGATAAAATCGTCCACCACTGAAAAGACAGCCCAAAATGTGTAATGCACGTATAGATAGCTTTATATAGATTAGAACTTGAAAAAATACGTAGGAATTTCATAACACATGTTGCAGGATTATATCGATTTCAAACCGTTTCAATAACGTTCAACAGCTTAATAACAAGTCGATCTGCCATAATATAGACTTAACTACGTAATTATACAATAACTGGCTCTAATATATTCAAGAGACAATAATCGTTATCGCCGCAACGTGCAGTAGAGCGAACTTGCCAACTTACAACCGAAACTTGGTCGCCGTAGAGATGTGCCGATACGCGCGCACAGTTTAATTAGTTTATCATGCGACAAATGGCTGTGATAACAATTAACACGTAATTTATAGAACAGGTAGCGATAAATAGTGAAGTTGTGGGTCGAAAACGATACGTACCCGTATGACCTCACGAAATTACGACAGTCTCACTCCACTAGATAGAACTGTTGTTACTTATTTGTCAGCAGCGCGAATGTACTTAATTCCCGTAGTGTTACATATATGTCCATTGTCTACACTAACTACTCTCCATCAGGTGGGCTGTGTGCTTGTATGCCACAAGTAGTATAAGCGATTGACGCGGTAACGATATGATACCTAAAACTAACAATGCAGTGGCGTTCATGTACGGGACATATCGTTTTCAAACCGTTTCAATAACGTCCAACAGCTTCAAAAGAAAAATTCTCAGCTACATACATACGTCTTAGGTTTTTCTGTAAGTAAATGCTTAAGTAATGAATTTCAATTCTAGATGTTAACTTATTCGAAATTTAAACAAAATGACTGTTTTTGGTCCAGTAACAACTAACTATAGAATGTTGGTATAGTGTTTTTCATCCATTTCATAAAAAAAATACAACGGCACTTACGGTTGGGACAACGCCATGAATTACGTCAAGTACTAACATTTATCACGACTTCACATCATAACTGCGGTCGAAGCTCAACGGTTTCAGAACTGAAATTATATTGCACGTGCCCTTACGACCTCAAATTTTGGACCCATCATACCTTATTTGACCTTATGTTTAAGACCTTTTTATAGATGAAGTCGAAAAATTAAGGTCGTTCGGGTACATAACCGTCGTAATACGTCCAGAGATAATAATTTTTAATTTTGGAATGGAAAAATTACGATATATGGTAACATCGTTCTGATTTTAAATTCAATTTTTATAAGTAAAATGCTGTTATATTAATAACTAGCTGACCCGCGCGACTTCGTCTGCGTCACCCCGTTTTTGCAACATTTTTCATTCCTGCTCCGCACCTGTTAGTCGTAGCATGATGTTATATACATATAAACCTTCCTCTTTAACCATTCTATCTATTGAAACAAACCGCATCAAAATCCGTTGCGTAGTCTAAAGATTTAAGCATACAAAGGGACAAGAAAAATAGGGACAGAAAACGCGACTTTATTTTATACTATGTAGTGATAGTGATAGTGATAGTGATGGCTTCCCATGTATCCAATCTTTGGACAAATTATGTACAGATAGTATTATTTATTACATTTTCTAATAATTGACATTATATATACAGACAAAGACAGTCGGATAGACAGGCCTCTTAAGACGACCGTTTGGTGTGGCGGATTGAATTCCCGCTCACTACAAATATTTGTATGTGTGAATGTGTGTTTACATTGGACAGGGCGTTTCTCTGTTTAATATTGTGTATAAGTATGTTTGCCTGCTTTTCAGAAGCAATAGTCCTAGCTTCGCCTAATAATTTGAGTCTAGGTATATAAATAGTTCGTTTTTTAAAAGGTTTGGTTTTTTAAAATCGGTTTTTAAAATTCTCAGTTGGGGGTATATTTTTTGTGGTCAGTACAATCAGCCATTTCAAAATTTATAGACTTACTTTAGAATAACGCTAGCAAGTTGTGCAAATTTTGAAAATAAGACATCTAGAAGTACGATGTACAGTGTACACAGAACTTATTGCTACTGTGGCGTAGTGTTGTAGTGGTGTTGATGACACGATTATTGTGATCTCACACCTTTGGGTAATTTTCTTTAGGAATATGAGAAGTCACACGTCTACGCAGATAAATCAGACTTTGAATCACTTGGAAGCCAACCTTTCCGATATATGGCTGCTGTTTCTCGAAAAGTGGTTGAAAATGAATGAGACCGATTACGCTTCATTCGAGCCACCCGGCACACCTGCATGGTTGCAATTATTTATAAGCACTGCAATGTATAAGAATATCGTTCGAATAGGCAGTTAATGTTTTTAAGTGCTTTTTTTTCGTTTTAATTTTTTTCATTTTTACCTGGTATACGTCCAATAAAACATCTTGAAAATATAGGAAGGTAAGTTGTGTTAAAATAGCCGTCGGCATTTAAAGATGGCTATCTTTGCCAACGTCTAGATTGTGACCAACGTTTCTTTTTTGAATAATTCGTAAGTATAATTTATAATAAGCAACACTGAACATATTAAAAATAGAAGTTGACGTTTACGGCCACAATTGCGCTAATAAACGTCTATTACTTTGATTGCAATGTGTCAGTTTTAATTAAGAGTTGAATTCATTATTTCAACGCTGTTTTACGACGCCATCTTGTAATCTAGCAGGTGATATAAAACTATTTGTAATGGCGGAAACCTGCGCGTGTTCCACAAGTTTTGATTTACGATACTTTAATAGAATTTATGTAATAACATATTACAATTTTGTACATATATTCATAAACTTTATTTTTATTTAAATAATTTTTTTATTTTCATTCATTTACGCTCACGCGATTAACTCTCTGAGTTTAGTATTTTTTTCACTATTTTCCTATCTGTGAAACTAATCTAGGAATACTGTTGCACTTAGACATTAATCTCCACGGAAACCCACTCGCCAAAGCCAGCGGGGATGGTAATATCGAACTCGAACCAACCAAAACCGCACGGCCATCTCGGGCCATCAGTTGCCGAGAGTGAGGTAGCCTCTGGCATATCTCTGCCACCGAACACAGAATCAGCGAAACTTTACAATTCAAAAATTAAACTACTTAATTCTACCATTTCTATTCAAAATTAACTAAAATAACCAAAAATTAACACATTCAGAAATACGAAACAGCTCAAACAATTGCCCATATGGGGCGTGTATTAAATCTCGTACAATCTTATTAAGATAATAATCAGTAATTCGCAAACATCGACCACGGGTTTCGCAGACCTCCATAACTAATCCCCAAGGATTTGAATGGTACATTTTTGGCGGGATTAATTAGAATTCCTCTGGAACAGTTTGTGATTGGGGATTACTGGACCGCTGAACGACTTCATAACAGTTAACCGTAGATTGCTCACTTTTATTTACTTGTCTAGATTATGCATATCGTTTTATGTGGGTATATTTTTTTCTTTTTTGATGTCGTAAAATTGACTGCACTTCGGTTGATGGCAAGCAGGGATGCAGTCCTAAGCATGGTAGCCGTTATAGGGGCTAGAACGGAGATCACCACCCTGGCGGTCTGGTTAGTTGTTTTTTCCTCATGTCGATCGATCGAAATCGTTTAATGGTAAAGATATGAAGGAAACTCGTGAAATGGTTATTAGTGATATAGACCATTTCGATTTAAGATATAGAAATGCTAATAATCTTCTTTCTTTCTTTACATCTGTAGGAGACGAATAAATTGAAAAGTTACTAATTAAAAAAAAATGTACCCATGTACAGTCTACAGAGGACTACTAAGAGTATATACCTACTAGGTACTGAGTGCCTTAGACTGCCTGGGAACACAACACACGGTAAAATTGACTGCTGACGCCATATACATGACAAAGAAAGAAAAATGACTATATTCAAATTTGAAATTGGAATTCTAAATTCAAATATTCTATCCGCACATCACCAACACCGCTATGTCATGTCACTAGCATTCCATTCCACGTTTGCTAATATGTTCCCAAGGCTTTAAAAAGTACGAAGGAAAGCTCTTGAGAAACTTACACGTTAAGATTTTTAATATTCTTAACCTATATAATGTTGCTGTTGGATTATAGACTTTATTTCTACTACAGTATAGTAGAGATATGTAAATTGTTTGGTGCATAATCCGATAGAAGTTATAAATCGGTGCGGACGTTACCCGTGTTTCGGTTGTATAAAGGCTGTTCACACGACATATTTCATTATCGCGGCGGGAATCTAAACAATTATTGCGCTTCCAACGTGTTGGACGGCGATTACTGTCTGTATGTTTTATAACACTAGGGATTAAAAGTAATTAATGCTTGATTATAAAAATTTGAAGTAATTAAATGATCTAATTAACAGTTAAGAGGTTTTTAAGTTAAAGTTTAAGCGGTTCTTGTGAGTGAGAACAGACATCACATTTTTTCCTTTAAATTTTATGAACGAGAAACCTAGAAGATAGTTCTGGTAAGAAAATTATCTTGTCCATTTTCTCTTTTCATTCCTCAATCAGTCTTTTTAATTCTAATTTGAATCAATACAGAAAAGTTTAACGGAATGGTGAAGGTATTAAACTTGGAAATGAGAAAGAATTTTAAATTCTCATCTATTTCATTAGCGATTTAATGTTGTGAATGCAATATCGATAGTTTAAGATATCGTGTCTTTATTGTAAGATAATATTTCATCATATTATTTTTATGTAATAAGCATACTAAAGCGTTATCTGTGCAATGTTTATATTTAAAATGTCTGAATAGATCAATGTTAGGAAGGGCATATCGTTTGTGATCTAATTTATTTTAATATTCAACGACACTTCCACCCCAAAGGTTATTATCACTACATAGTATAAAATAAAATCGCGTTTTCTGTCCCTATTTTTCTTGTCCCTTTGTATGCTTAAGTCTTTAGAACTACGCAACGGATTTTGATGCGGTTTGTTTCAATAGATAGAATGGTTGAAGAGGAAGGTTTATATGTATATAACATCATGCTACGACTAACAGGTGCGGAGCAGGAATGAAAAATGTTGCAAAAACGGGGTGACGCAGAGTTATTCGCTTTATTTATCTTCTTTATTACGCAACAATAATACCAACAAGGACATTCGAAATAGTTTTTTAGTAGTTTTAAGAGAAATTCCAACGCAATATTTGTCATAGAATAAGTCCAAAAAACCCCCTTAAATCCAATCCACATAAATGTTGTTTGAATAAAATACCTTTCAAAACACGAGTGGTAACGTAACAGGGCCATTAATTTCAATTCCATTGCGAGCGAAGTCCCAATGTGAATATATGCCATGTCCCAGGCAGGCAGACAAATGTGGCTGCGGGCCATGGAGTGTAGTAGCCATCGACTTAGTAACGGGAGACAACACGTGAACACCGGATACCATGAATCACAACACTAGCTAGTAATATATCTATGTATGTGGGAATTCGGATTTGAGTCGGTTTTATTCTGAGTTTTTGTCGTCATTATTTTGACGTTGTATTAGTTTGGTGAATGAATGACCCTTTCAAGACTAGTTTAAATGTTAATATTTTTGAGATATATTAATCCCATTCCTTTGATCTATAATATTAATAACTGGGATAAAAAAGCTATTATAAAATGTCTCTCTCTATCTTTCCTTTAGATCCATTCAGCCGTTTTGGCACGTTCGTGTGACAAACGTTGCAGTCTGTCCAGTACATTTTAAACTGAGAACTTTATCATCCAGAAATATAAACACAAATTTACCATAAAGTCATTGCGTAAGTAAATGAAAAGGTTTATAAAAATACGGTCATCGAATGAAACAATGACATAATTACAAAAAAGGTCGATATCGTCCTTTTGATATTATAAGTGCCCCATGGGCGCTTTACCTTATGAAATATTGATAGATTCATTTTCATTCAACATTCAATGGTTTTGTAATAACCATGAAAAACTAAAAAACAAGCGGAAGGCGACATCGGTTCCTTTACAAATCTGTCGTTTTTTTGTTTTATAACATTAATAGACATTTATTACCCATGTAGCGAAGCAGTTTCCGTCAGCGAAAACGACACTTCTGCATTTTATTCGCAATTTCGTGGACAATTAATGTTCAAAGAAATAGCTAAAATACAAGTATTTTTCTATAGCAACTATTTTTTTTTAAATATCAGCAACCGATATTTTTCTTCTTTCCCCTCCAGTTAAGCTCAATGGCTTGTGTTCACATCGGAAGTGTAATAGCCAGGATTCGAATCCGGGACCTCTTGATCGTAAAGTACCGACGCGTTTTGTTTACCGATTTTTTGAACTTACCGAATATACCGAAATTAGTTTGCCGAATCTATGCCATAGCGCCTATAATGTATAGTTTTGTATGCATCTTTAGGGCTGATTGGGCTCAGCCACAGGCCGGCGCGATGTGCCCCACAATCCGCCAGCAACCACAGCTATCAGGCGACCGATACCACGTATAATGACAATATAATATGTACTAGTTTCTAGTTTACGACGGTTCTGGGAATAGTGGGAATAGTCTGTGTCGGTGACGAGTTTCTAGGAGAAACTATTGAGTAGTGATTTGGATTAAGTATTAAAGATACTTCTGCTAGAGTGAGGAATGTAGTAAACGACATTTAGGTGAAATCTATTTTGACTCTTATATCACTGCATATACGCAACTTTTTACTTGCTTTGAGGGTTGCGATTTAGTATTTCTTTCTATTTCAATTAGTAATATTTTGCTATTGCTATCGTTGGGATTGTATCGTGTACTGAGGGTGAGTGATAGTTTCTCTTCCCTCCCCCAATATATTTCCTCATACTATCATCTTTCTCGGTATCCTCATAACGACGTCTAAATTTTGCAAATTGTCCCCGAGGTCTCCGTATTGGTTTTTGACTGGTATGTCGGCTTTTGCGGAAACGACTACCGTTTGACTATGCAAATATTTGTATGCATGAATATGGCTATTTGCACTGGTCTGGTCGTGCCTCGGAGAGCACGTTAAGCCGTCGGTTCCGGTTGTCATATGAACTTCTGTGGCAGTTGTTACGGGTAGTTGGAATACAAATCGAATGCAGGGCATTTCTTTGCAACTAATTGAGTTTATCAAAAATCTTCGGGACTGTTAATACTTGTGCTTACAGTTCATACTCCATAGCTTGCTAATGTATACTCTAAGATCAAAGCAGTTTATAGAACATTACTCTTATCACCAGACGCCATTTCTGGCAACGAGTTCGAGATTGATGTTCAAAGTAATTAAGTTCGTGCATAGACTGAGCTATCGGAGTCCAATCGAAATGTGCGCGCAGTTAGATACCGCCAACCGTCATACTAGGGGTGCGAAACTCATTATTTGAATGATAATAGGAAATTTGAAGGAAAGCGTGAGTTAAGGAAAGGTACTCATTTGTTTGAACTTAAACCAACCAAATTTCAGCCGTTTCTGGCATTTTGTAGTAATAAATATCTATGTATGCATTCATCACCAACCTATACATAATACTTAGTAGTCTTCTAACACCCCAAAGTATTTATTTATTTATTTCAACTATTAGCACAGATACAAAATGATTGTACAAAAGACTTAATGCCATGGCCATTTTCAATCAGTCAACCTTAGGGTGATGCATAGATTTGTCAAGGTAGGTGCTCGAAGTGTTATAGAGTTTCCACCACAATTTGGGACAATTAGTAGGGTTATGTAAACTTTAATAAATTTAACATAATGATAAACTTAAATAAGTAACTAAAAAAATAAATCTTAGCAAGTTACTTGGTCAAATAAAAAAAGAAATATTGCCCTATTTATTTATAGATATATTCATATTGGTATCATAACATTTGGTTTCAGCTTACCATTAGGCGAGGTAAAAACAAATTGAGATATTCTACATTAAAAAGAAGATGCAACGTAAAATAAAGAAATTAAATTTTAATATTGCATAAAATATACCAGTTATTGAACAATATTTCTACGTGTACATTGTATTTAGAGATAGAATACATAATGTTCATTGAGATAGAGACCGTATTACTGTCTATAAATCAATAGAGTAACTCTGTCCTTTGTCTATTCCCGTCTGAACCGAGACAGAATAAATAAAACATGAGTGACCATAGACCAAAACGGGCGGCCATTAATTCGTGATAATTTTGGTGCGCCTCTAGTGCACACCAAAATTATAGTATAGGGTGTCCACCCAGCCCTGTGTGGACCCCTACCGACGTCGATTGATTAATCGTATGGTTGTCGGCACAAGATCGACAGTAGACTTAATTGAAAAGTCAACATCTTGATAGTACACACGATCGATTATACGTCCAGTAATTTATTGTATTTGTTTGGCTATACGCCGGAGCGATTAATCTGGCGTGGTCGGCTTGTTGTTTTTAATTAGGCTTTATCTTGACGTATCAAACATTCGGTTAAGCTATCCCTGTGTAAAACGTAATTCTGAAATATTATGTTCAGAAATATCAGTAAACATAAACTGCCGCAATGCCTTAATTTTTGATTAATTGATCGATAATATATTTTTATTAAGTCATGCTTCTACATGTAATTTTTTGTAGGAATAAAATTTTAAAACAATTAGTATGATGTTTCAAATCGGTTTACATCAGAAAAAGTGAATGCTCCGACGGCGACGGGACTAAAACCCGTGATCTTTTTCTTACAGTCTAGCTAGTTATGGAGCCACGGAACCAAGTTTGAAGCACTCGAAATTGTCCTATATAACCATCCTGGAGTTGTGGTGGGAGTCATCTACCGACAATCATATCGGTAGGAGCTTTCACTTTTTTCAATTTAAATTAATTTGTGTTGAACTCAGGGTGAGAGTCTAAAACTCAAAAGCCTGGACTGGTTTATTTTTATGGCTATAGCCTGCCAAGAGTCGATTTGACCTGGCTTGACCTGCTCCGGATGCTTAACTATATACCGGTCTAAGTATATACTTCACAAATGTACGAGCCATGTATGGTAATTCTAATTTATCTGGATAAAACAAATTATTTATATACGTTTTTGACTTAGTACCTACTCTAATTATCTAATTACGACTTTCACCGGGTGCCGTAATAACAAATACCTAATGCATACGCCGTATATCCACATAAGTGCTAAATAGGATTACGCGGCAAATTATAACAAATGAAATTATTGCAAATTAAGTTACATTTGCCGGTTTAATGCTTGCCTGTAGTGTCCCGCATTTGCTTTTGTATATGAGTATTTTTATTGCGAAAAAAGCGTGCATTTTACTGTAAAAATTAGTGGTTTTATACAACCGTAATGTATATACGCCGTGCTTCAGGACGCAACGGGGGACAATGCCCAAGTGACGTCACAGGCCGCCATTTTGTGCGAATAATTCCACAAGATTCGCGCGAAATGGCCGCCGCTTCCGGCTGTCGGTGGAACAGCTTTATGCTTATTTTAACTAACGTTAACATACCTGGAAATTCGGATGGTTTATTATAATGGCTGTGTTTGTAGAGACGTAGAATTATTTCTAGATTTTACAGCATGACAAAAAATGTTCTATTCATATAAAACTGTTTTTTCCCATCAACAAATTTGAATGTTGTCTGTACAACCTTTGTGTTGAGGTTAAAAAAGAAGAGACAGGGACAGAGAAAAAAAGAGAGAGAGAGAGAGAGACGTGATATTTCCTACAAAATCGCACTCCCGTCGTATTTTCTGTAAGACGCGTTAAAGAGGTTCGGTTCAAAAATAATTTGAAAAGAAAAAGAAAAAAAAGAAAAATAATTTTATTTTCAACATGCTGCAGCACACACAAAACAACATTTCGGTTTACACGTAACTGACTTCGTAAACTTAGTCTATGAATGACATCATGATTATTATTAATCTATGGATCCACTTGTAAACAATAGACATAAACAAACAAATACGCGTATAAAATTTAGTGGCCCATTGTTTACAAAATTTACCTGTTAGTCGCCTAAGTTTTAAGTACAATCGTTGTATTTTTTATTATATGCGCTGCAGCTGCCAAAACTGGTCGCCGCTCAGCTATGTGCTGTGATGTAGTCAACAAAGTGTAGACTACACCAAGCGCTGGTTTTCGTTAGCAACCAACCTGGTGACGCATCACGCAGTTGCGCCATCCGGCGGATAATTGTTACAACAGTTACAACATCGTTTAATCCTGTGGCAAACAACAACTGTCCCGGAACATAATTTCATTTACAAAAACGAGGTAAGAACTAATATAATCCTATCTCTAAAACAATACAAAGCAATATAAAGACGAGTACATCCAGTGTTTCCGCAAAACATTGCATTACAGAACGCAAGACAATGTGTATGTTTCTATAGCTTCATTGACATCTACACAAATAGGTAAGTACAATTAACGTTATAGTAACGAACACGCGACTGACGGGACGCCATTTTCGACGCTTCGGCCGAGGCAAGACACACTCGCGCGTAACCATGCCGTCCAGCCGGCATAATAGTATTATTCCTATGCCTATTGACATTCGTACGTACAAATTATAACCCACTTGTACAATCTTATAGCCTACTTAGCGTCCACAAAAATATCTGCAAAGAACAGATTAAAATTACCTATAATTATTTACAGAGCCATAAAGTAGGATGTCACTGAGCCCAGCCCAAGCACATACACGGCAAAAAGGAGAATTGCGAAACAAAGGCAGACCCCCCTACCACCGACGAGATCCCGATCCCCAGAAAAAAACAGCAGCCCATATTCCATTAGTAAAGTGTACATACCCTGAAGTAAGGAGGAGACTCATTTCTATTATAATTATTGTCAATTGATTTGATTTCGCAGTATGTAAGTTTATATAAAATCACTCAGGTCAAACATCCACTCTTTCAGGTTACAGTGAGGGCTAATGCTGTTCCGGGGGAGCCAGGACCCGTCGGCGGGGTACACCTCATATAGTAGAACTTTTTAAGTAATAATTTTATATTGCATAACAACTAATAGCATAAACCTCTTTTCGCAGAATATCGTTTGGCATAAACTCATTTTGCATACATGGAAACCCATAATTTTGTAAGTCAGAATCATCTGTACGCATAATTTTTGTATGCATAATAATCACAATGTATAACCATCACATCGCAGAAAGTTCAAAACCAGATTCATCTTTTGGTATATATTTCTTATCCATAACTATTTAAAAGTAGAACCATCATTTCGCATAATTTTTACAGCAAAAATCATCTTTTATGATTATTGCAACACTTATGTATGTTATAAAGTTGATTTAATGATAATTATTTGGTTTTTATATCCCTGCCTATGAGAGCATGCTCGTTTCTGGCATAAGAGGTCACTGTTCTAACCTAACCTAACTTATCCGAGTCGGTGTACTCTGTGTCGGGGTGTTAACAACTATCTATTCTGGCGCTTCGCCGGCCGCTACCGCGGCACGCTCGCTTCGCTCGCTCGGCTCGCGCTGTTGGGGTCACAGTTCTAACCTAACCTAACCTATCCGAGTCGGTGTACTCTGTGTCGGTGTGTAAACACCTATCTATTCTATCATCACAGTTCTAACATAACCTAACCTACCCATTTTTAAAGAAAGTAACCCAATCTATATTATTCTAATTGAAATTCTATGCTTTTTATAGTATGCCTAGTCAAATTATGCCAAATAATCTGTACTCTAAATGAACGTTATGCTAAATGAAGTTATACAAAATTTTAACTATGCCAAAGGTAATTATGCCAAATAAAATTCTACTATCTTAAATGTATGCCATTCTAAATTCGGTCATAAGCACATTATGCCAAAAAATATTTATGTCAAATATTTTTTATGCCTAATAAATGATCGATTAAAGAAGTTTCTGCGAAGTGAGTTATCCCAAATAGGTTTCGGAGTATCAAGTTTCTACCAAATAGACGGCACCCCCCGTCGGCGCACCGGGCGCTCCCCACGCGACCCACCATGTGAATTCTAGACAAATTGCCATGCATCTCCTAGCTGACTTCCATATCACCTCTCCGCGTAAGTATAAAGAATAATATTAGGTAGTATACTCTATGTGAACCAAAATTAAGTATATTTCCTTGTAATGCATAGGTACCTACTGTATTTATCTATCACATGAACAGAAAGGGGTGCAAAAAACAGGGCCCGGTGTGTTAGTGGAACACACCCATGCTCCAGTGAGCCGTGATAATAATGCATGCAACAATACACACATACATACATACACATACACTACACATAAATACACTAGGTATATGGGCATAATAAATTAAAATAAAAATAAATAAAAAATTAAAATAAAATAAAATATGACAACAAAATACAATCAGATCAATGCTGTTAGATACAAATATTACACTGTTGCTCCATGTAATGCTTTTTCAGTTTTTTTATGAAGAGTGGTTTTGATTTCAGGACCCTGAGTGGTGGAGGGATATTATTCCAGCAGGAAGTTGCAGCATAAACGAAGCTGCCCCTAAAAGCTGTGGTTTTATGTTTGGGAACTGACAGAGGTACCGTTGCATAACGAATGCATCCTCCATACCCCCTACGCCAACTTAGCTTCCGGTACAGGTATTCTGGTCTTTCAGTATTAACTACACCAAAGAGTAGACTGGCCATGTGTATCCTTCTGCGAGCTTCCATTTTAAGTATATTGTTAGCATTAATGTATGGTGTGACATGGGCTCTCCGTGGAATATTCACACAAAACCGCGTACAGGCATTTTGTATTCTTTGTACTAATCTAATTGTCCTGGCCAGCAGGCATGGGCCATAAACTGTATCACAGTAATTCAACTTTGAGAGGACTAAACTATCCACTAAACTCTTTCTTAAATCAATGCTGAGGTACTTTCTAATGTTATAGAGGACCTTGAGTCTGTAAAAGCAGTTCCGCAAGGCATTAGACACATGTTTTTCAAAACGCAGCTCTGGGTCAATTGTTAGCCCTAGATTACATGCCTCCTCAACCCGCTCGATCTTTTGGCCCTGTATGGTGACTGTCGGATTCACTGACAATATTTTGCTGATCTGTTTCTTACTCCCGAGCACCATAAATTTAGACTTTTTATGATTAAGTACTAGTGAGTTTTGTTCAGACCATATTTCCACTCTTTGAAGATCTGCTTCCAAAAGTTGTACTGCTGCTATAGTGTCACAAGGCTTGAAAGATATGTACATTTGTATATCGTCTGCGTACATATGGAATTTACAGCTCTTGAAACAGTCAACTATATCTGTACTATATAAAATGTATAAAATAGGGCCCAGAATGGATCCCTGTGGCACGCCTCTAGAAACATGCCGAGGTGTCGATTTCAGTGTGGTCCCATCCTCCCGCCTTATCTCCACATATTGCGTTCTATTCGACAGGTAGCTATGGAACCATCTAATGGTCTCCACCTCAAAGCCATAGTATGCCAGTTTAGACAGCAACAGCGTCGGATTTATAGCATCGAAAGCGCGGGAGTAGTCGAGTAGTGTCAGGATGGTACCTTCTCCCCCATCCCTGGCCTCCAGAATATTCCCAATAACATCCGTTAAAGCCGTTGCCGTCCCCCGCCCCTTCCTAAAACCTGATTGGAAGTCTGGTAGTATATTACCTTTTTCCAAGTATTCTACCAGCTGAATGTACACTGCCCTTTCCAAAATTTTTGATAAGCAAGGCAGTATACTCACTGGCCTGAGATCTTTAGGCGTGACAGGATTATTGATTTTTGGAATAGGGCGGACACTGGCACACTTCCACAACTCCGGAAAGGTGTATGATGATATAGACTTATTTATTAAGTCGGTAATTGCTTTAAGAGATGATGGCATAGTTAAAACAATCATTTGTAGACTGATACCGTCCATCTCCTCTGCATTAGACTGGAGATTTTTTATAATGTTAGCAATTGTGCCCTGGCTTACTGCTTTCAGTTGAAACCTTAATTGAGAGTATCTGTGATATTCGTAGTAGGTAAGCTGGGATATGTCGTCTTTACACCTACCTGGGACATCTAGAAACGCCTGATTAATTTGTTCAGGATCCTGTAAATTATTTGGTAGATAATCCACCTTGACATTTGGAATTACTTTTGACTTTAAATTTTTCCATAGGAGTTTTGGGTCATTAATATTTTTGTTTATATTTGTTTCAAAATATGCTACTTTTTCCCTCTCCAATGCCTGTTTTGCCTGTTTTTTTAATTCCAAATAATAAGTCTTACAGCTATTTAATTGATTTTTTCCATATCTATTCCTAGCTTCATCCCGGAGTCTAAACATTAATCTTATATTGTCAGTGATCCAAGGTGTTAGTGGATCTTTAAATCGCTTTGTCTTGACTGGAGCATGTAGATCAAACAACGAAGTTGCAAATGTGACAAATGCACACACCATATCATTTACATTGGGAAGGTCTGATATCACAGCCCACGGTATGAGCTCCAGGTCCACAGCAAAAAAGTCATCTAAAATGTCATTTAGTGGTCGGAATGTGACCACTCTGGGCTTTACCTTTTTTTTTATGATAATAGTGTCACAAGTGATGAAAGCGTGGTGGCCCAGGTCCTCATTCCTATCCACTAAAACACTACGAACACCAATGTCGGTGCAGATCACATCAATAAGAGTGGCACCCTCTTTAAAATGAGTAGGTTGCATAACCACTTGCCGTAAGCCTTGGTGCTCAAGGAACTCCAGCAGCCCTTTTGATTTTGAGTCCTGTGAGTCTAGTAAATTTATATTAAAGTCCCCAAGCAATATTATATTGTCATATGGGCCAAGAGCACATATGCTCTCATTGATAGTCTCTAGAAATATCAAAACATCCATCCATTGCGGCCTGTATGCTGTTCCTATAAGAATTTTCTTACCATTATTGTTTAAAATTAACCACATTTGTTCCACTTCTGGCTTCACAGGGTGTGGTCTCACTTGCACCTTAACTCCTATTCTTACATAAAAACCTACTCCCCCACCACGCTGCCTCTCTGTTGAATTTCTAGGAATATGCTTCAACCTGTAGCCTGGCACATGCGGTGCTCTTCCATCCTCACCAGGTTTAAGCCAGGTTTCGTTGATAGCCATTATATCCACTGCATGCAAGCTCATAGCAATTCTAAACTTATCATGCCCTGTCCCCAGGGAGCCCGCGTTAAATAAACCAAACTTTAATTGTTTATTGTTGATCATCTTTGTAGACATTTGTATAGATTGCCCTGTAATATAATGCTACATAGATAAATTGTATATATATTGTAAATAGATTCCCATATGTAAATAGCTGTATAAATTGTTTATATAATCGTTGATTATCTGTGTAGATACTTGTATAGATAGTATTATAATACAATGCCAAATAGCTAATTTGTAGATATATTGTAAATAGATTCCCACATGTAAATAGTTGTGCAAATTGTATATATAATGTAAAAAGATTTCCACCCGTATATGTAAATAGATGTCCTGCGCAAATCTGATGCAGACATGTAAATAGCCACGTAAAATTCAATAACATATGTTCCTTAATTTTAAATATGCAATCTAGTCCCAATGTGTCCATGTATTTTTCATTATTCAAACCAGTAATGAGCCCGGTGGTCACGCTGTTGGTTAAAACATCTGGCTCAGGTACATACCACTTCCTCACACTCCCCTCACTCCCCCTACAATATACACAAAACACATAGTACAGTAGACAATATATCAATCCTGACCTCAAAATTCCATTTTCTACCTTAAACCTAATCTTCATAATTTCCAATATACTGCAATATATCTCCATCCGCAGCAATCCGATGCGTAGGATCCTTCGGCCCGCGGCGAGCGAGGACATGGCCCCGCTTCGTCCATACGAAACGCCAGCCATGCCGTGCCGCTGCCGCTCGCGCCCCCCGAAACAACAGCTGGTTGGTCTTCGTCAAGCGCTCATTCACATAGAAGCGTCTAGCCGGACCCGGCACTCCCAAGTCTTCGGTTGTAGCGCCTCTACGAACTCGAGCGCCGGCCAGTAGTGCATTCCGCTGCTCTCGGCGCACAAACCGCACCATCAACGCCCTGGGCCGCGGATTTTGTTTGCGTGTGTTTGCGGAATTTGTTAAAATGCAATCAAATTAAAATAATATTAAATTAATACACTGACGGACTCATAAACTGCATCAAAGTAATAGACGACTTTGAAATAAATATTTTAACCAAGTATGCATACTTTCTATACAGATTTAAATTGAAACCTCTACATTGGTTCGTGAACTTTAAAACAGCGTAGGGTCATATCTTTAAGTTTAAGTTTATGTGCTGGAAAGGACCTTAAGACTTTTTTTGAAGAAAAAACAGAAATTTAAGAAAAATTGGTTTAATTAAAAAATTGGTTTTAACAATAGACACAAACTTTATGCAAGGGTTTATTTGTGTTTTAATAAGGTGTATTACCCCCACGTGCCCTTATTACGGATTCTAATCGGTTCCGCATAGATTTTATAAGGGTTTTTAAAAGATCTTGCGGAATATTGTCCCATTCTTCTGAAAGTGCTGTTCTTAGTGCTGCCACTGTCGTGGGCGAAGGGTTTCTCGCATATACAGCTCTTTTTAAATTGTCCCAAACATGCTCGATGG
Organism: Pelosia muscerda; assembly: GCA_963691645.1. Lineage (NCBI taxonomy): Eukaryota > Metazoa > Arthropoda > Insecta > Lepidoptera > Erebidae > Pelosia > Pelosia muscerda. The sequence continues at coordinate 18,237,752 of OY829100.1, forward strand.
GATTAAGATCCGGGCTGCGTGCTGGCCAATTCATTGTACGTATCCCAACCTCTTCGCAATAATGTTGAACTTGTGCAGCTGCATGCGGCCGGGCATTATCCTGCATTAAAGTAAAATTTTCGCCTATGAATCCCATGTAAGGCACCACGTGATCTTCTAATATCTCTGTTATGTAGCGATGTGCTGTCAAACCCCCTCTATTACCGTTTTGACGGACCATGTCTATGAACACAAGTTCTGTTCGCCCGTTCATCGATATGCCTCCCCAGACCATACATGAACCGCCTCCAAAAGGAACACGCTCCTCAATGCCACTTTGAGCATATCGCTCCCCACGTCGACGATAGACTCTTCTGCGACCATCTGCACCATATAAACATGTCCTACACTCGTCCGTGAACAATACAGAGGCCCACTGCTCTTCTGTCCAATTCAGGTGATGACGCGCAAATCTTAAGCGAGCTTGTCTGTGAGCTGTAGACAACTTTGGACCATTTGCTGGTCTAAAAGGGGTGATATCCGCTTCCTTTAACCTTCTTCTTATTGTTCGTGCACACACGTTTACTCCACGCACTTCATTAAGCTCGGTTTTGATGTTAACTGACGTGAGGAAACGATTTCGCAGGGAAGTTATAACAATAAATCGGTCATCACGACCTGTGGTTGCTCGAGTTCTGCCTGTACCACGTCTCCTCCTGTAAGAACCTGTCTCTACAAACCTTCTGTATATTCTAGAAACCGTAGACTGGTTTAAATTTAAATTTCTACCAATCGTTCGTTGATCCAAGCCCTCCCGCACCAATGCTACAATTTATGCCGCTTGTTCGGACGAAGTATCCATATTATGGTTCAAAAACTCTCGATGTGTTAAAAAACTAACCCAACAATTATGCTGGTAACAATATTTCAATTGACAAAACAAAAAAAATCAATGAGAATCAATTTAAAACTTTGCTATAAATAACACGCAAATCTGATACTACAAGTAAATTTTCTTTTCCCGGCTATATTCATTTGTTTTACTGCAGTTCTATTTTTAAATTTAATTTTTTTTTAAGATTAAGAGCCAGTCTTTCCATATTTATATAATTTAATCTAAAAAGTTTGCATACTTATTATAAAAAATCCTTTTAGAGTAAACCTGAACTTTGATGCAGTTTATGAGTCCGTCAGTGTATATTATAATAAAGAGTCAGTAATAATTTCACCTCTGCCTAACCTTTCTGAATTAATACGTCTCTTTATATCTAGGATGTGTGTTCCAAATTTTACTTAACAGAATATTGCCACTGCAGCTTATTAGTTCAGCTATTTCGTTCAGAAACAAAATGAAAATTTCATTCCTTACGATGCCGAGTAACTACGGCACGATCTTTATGTCCTATTTAGCTCGGGGTTTTACTAGGCATAGATTACACACACACGAACACCAGGCAATAAAAGGGGTTCTTTACGTAGTAAGGTTAAATAGCTAGGGGTTACGGCAGTGGTTTAGGCATACATGAGTGATGAATCAGATCGTGCTGCATTCGAGGCTATCATCTCGCTATACGGAGTCTACTTCTTCTAATCCAAGTGCGACGCGGATTAGTTTCGATATTTTCCGTGAAGCGAAAACAATCTGACCTCCACAGCCCTTAGGCGGTATCGAAATATTGCTGTCAGACCAGTTTTTGGGTGCCAACTACCCAAACGACTGCCATAGACATAGGGACCGGTGGCCTAAAGTTCTGTCTGAGGCGTGTTCTCTAAATAACTTTACTAAATCATCATCATCGCTGTTTTCCCGGTTGCATCTCATTAGGTTTTAATTTTTGCCTCGAAATTCGTGGCCCGTTTATACACTTTGATTTGACTTATATGCCGAGAGAAAACTCGCAATCTGCCCACATCGCATTCGTCGAATAACTTCTCTAAATATGCGAATTTGCCGGTTTCCGCGTTGCTACACAGGCACATCTCTATTTTACTTCAGTACCGAATGCGAGTTCGTGGTTTATGCACTATCTGTAATCGGATAACTTTAGTCCAGTATCGCTAAAACGGATTGATTACGGTGTATCTCTATTGCGTTCAAAATTTTGAATATAGAACGTCAGTTTATTTATGACATTAGCTTTGTGAGGCTTTGTGAATCTATTGGCAATTTATCGTTGTCTATAGATATTCACTATGTATTTTCTAAATTCTTTCAAAGGGCCTTTCGGCTTGACCAACCGTAACATAGCAAGGCACGTTAGTTTTAGTCGACAGTGCCGATATTCCAGTTCTATCTTTTATGTTAACTGATTGAAATCTATGATAGCAATTAAAACTCATAGTAGTAGGTATAATGTACCAAGTGTTCAATCTCCACGGTAACCGCTTACCATAATTTAAACTGCGTGCAGTTGTTACTACGATCTTATATCTTGTATTCTTACCTGTAACAAACAGAAATTAATTAATTCAAGCAAAAAATTAATATGTAGGTACGCATATTAACTCAAATAAAAGCTAAATATAAGTATGTTTACAAACAACCCATTCTAATAAGTATTATAAATACGAATGTGTCTGTAACGTATTTTTACACCTAAACTACTAAACCGATTTCGATACAAAAGTACTTAAGGGAAAACTTGAAAAAGGAGCTTGGATGCTTGAAGCCCATAATTCGTTTTTTATTGGAGATAATTCGTTATTGAAAAAAGTTTTCACACGGTACTCAATGAATTCCTTTTCCAAAATATGCTAATAAATTATTATTCGTCTATAAAATGCCATTTCAATAGTAAAAGTCAGTTTAATTACACGGATATATTTACTAATGAAATCCAGTTCAAAATATTAATTGAACGCATCGTTAAAGCAAATACTTTATGGTCAAATTAAAAAAGCATTCGGCACGATAAAGCATCACCGTGGGAACAGTTAAACCGCTGTGAACGCATAAATTTTGCCCCGGGTATGCGATAAAAAGCCTTATAAAACTTGCATTTATTATCAGCACGGCATCGGCGAGCAACCAAATGTCGCTATAGATATAAGAGCGTTTACACATTACCTAAATATACGCAGCGATTTTGTGTCGCGCCGGAGTGGTACGGATATTAAGCTCGAATGCTTTTGGCAGCAAGTCCATAGGTCAGGCTAACCAGTTCGCGGTTGTGTGCTTGTCTGCCACTTAAGTGGTATAAAAAAGTCGCGAGGCAAGAGAGCGCTGTTAGTTCCGTTTATTGATCTATACAGAATAAATGATTTTTGAATTATGGTATTATATATTGGTTTTTGAATTTATAACAAAGTTATTAGTAACTGAAAAATTAAATACTGGTATGATATTACTCTCAAACACTCTAGCTACGTTAAAGAGTTTGATCACGTCGTCGGTAGTATATGGACCAGGATTCGAACCCAGTCCCTCTTGATCGTGACGCATATTCCTTAACCACGAGAATACAGACCCTTTTAAATATTGGACATAAATAATGACGAGCAATGCGAAGGGTAGGTACCATAACTTGCAACGCTACCGTAGCGCGACTAAAACGCCTATAATGTGAAAGCACTCTAAGAGGCACCGGTCATCTGGGCAATGGTCATTAGTTTGATATATATCTGCGATAAAACACGTGTACTTGGCTCCTTGGGTATATATCGACACAGTGACGTAGTGACATATGTCGACGTCATAATTTTGATTAATACTTTATCAGATTTCCCGATTGCTTCACAGACAAGATATTTAACAGTCTCAACACAACGACATCAAAATTGTTTCTTCGGACACAGAAATCGCTGAAAAATGTTGTTTCGTGACCACGTCACGCCACATCACGATATGACTCATTTCTTCGATTTCGTTAGCCAGAGAGAAGCTTAGAAATGTGTCTATGCTACCATGCTGAAGCTGCTATGATTTAAATTACGACATTTAGGTATTTAATGTACGAGTACATAACAAATTGGGAACAATTATAACAATTACATTTATTAACATAGGTCGCGCAACAGTTGTAAAGCTTAATTGATACCAGAGTTGATAGAACACGATTGATGCAACAACTGTCACCATGTTGACGACATAATCAAAGCAATGTTGTAAATTGGGCTTCATAATACGAACGGGCCGCCATTTTTGTTTGGTAAATGGCGCGAACATTTTTATTCGGATGATCTGTTTGTTTGGGTAAACGATAACGGAAATAAAGCGGTTGGCTTTCCCGTTCTGGTTCAGTTTAATTCTTTTGTAAACTCTACACAAAAGTTTTGTATTAAAGACAAAACCAGTTCAAAGGCCGTAGAGCGAATTGATTAGTACAATTAAATTAAATTTTAACGACAACTTCCCACCCCAACTGAAATTAACAAATGTTAAATGGGTCTAAAATTAATAACGAAATTACCAAGTGTACCCAAAGCAATTATATATGAATAGAAATAGGTAGGTATAGTTTGTTGTGTAGTGTTTACGGAGATAGCATCGGACACAAAAAAATTGAAACATTACGTTCCTTGCGTGCTCAAGTAGGACGAATGTGGACCCGACTTTTTTATTCACGACCATTAAAAAGTAGTTGAGACGACACGCAAGGTTTGGGTGGGTTGTAGCGAAAATGAATTATAAATGACTTACGTCATCTACTTAGATGTGAGTTTTTAATAAGGTCTATCTATCTATATGTTAGTCTCCGGCTAGGTACATCTCAATATTGCCAGAGTGCAGGGGAAACTCGAGATGGCACATGTAGATTTAGTAGGTTCATATGGATGAAAGACAACTGCATGTAACCGAGATGAAAATGTTGAGATGGATGTGTAGTGTGGCAGGAATGATTAGGAATGAATATCTACGAGGAAGTTTGAAAATAGCACCCACGAAAGTTAACTAGTCAATATTTGACTAATGCTGAATATTTTAAAAGGTATTTTTGTAGTATATAGTAGAAACATATAATATTATTATCAAAATGTTATAACACCAGAAATAGAATACAAGTAGAAAATGTAGGTAAGTAGAAAGCGAGTTCGGAGCTAAAAGCCTCGTATGCAAACAGGATAATTGCTAAGTTGATGTAGATGTTAATGACTACACATGTAATTTCAATTTAGAACAAAATACTACCTTCTCTGTTTAGAGCTGCGTACATTAACGCACACAATCACATTCCAAACAAAACACACACACACATAACTAATCACACACACTCACGCACACACCCGCCATAGTATCACTCTAAACATTGTCACTTACATTCCTCTTACAACAATGTATCAAAATATTTGACCCGGCTCTGAAACCGTTGGAACCTCTGCGAACAGCTCATAATAAGCCGCTTTACACCCCACGGTATGCCGTGACTGCTATAACAACCCCGCCTGCAATTAGTATGTCAAAACGTTCGCGTGCGTCCCGAGATCGAATATAATAAGGCTGTAGCACGATATTCGAGAATCGGACCCCGCCCCGTGACGTGGGATTTTAACAAAACTTAATATAAACTAATAGGTTTATGGATGATTACGTAATTGTGCATTTGGTGCGTTGATAGTCTTTAGCAAATATCATCATAATGATCTTACCAGGAAGACAGGACCCAGGGTCCCAAATAAACAGTTCGACTAGGGAGGTACCTCGGCCCTACAGAAAACCGCGGCTAATAATAACCTTGTGTTGTGTTTACGGCTGTGAGTGGGGTGGCCAGAGCTCTGTGAAGAACTCTTGTATTTTTAGTGGGAACTCCGAATTGGGTCCTGCGGCACTTAAGCTCTCTTAACTTTTACTTCCCTCCCCTCACCACCTCTTCAAGAAGGATATTAGAATGTTTCTATAGGGTCGACAGTACGAGTGTGGTTTTCATCAGGTGGGCCGTGTGCAAGATGTATAAAAACCCATCTAAAGGATCTCGATCAGCTATCAGATCGAAGTCAGATCAGAGATCAGATATAATTCGATAAAAGAAACTGCATCAGAACCTCGTTCATCATTCAGCAGATGTACTGGCTACAGGTGTGGTTAGCTTGAGCCCTGAAAATCTTAATAGCTGGTCTAATTTTTAGTGGGTACATGTATATATGAATTGGCAACACATGCAGAAAAGAATGATTCGAGATCAACAAACCCACCTCATCGCTACCTTTGATGAACACCAAGGTGAACAGTAAAGAGGTTTCAGCAAGAATACGTACAAATCAAGGGTGACTTTGACAACACACCTTCTTCCAAAATGACGATCTGTGTATAGAACTTAAGCGCTACAGATTTTGCTAACAGTAAATTTGCTGCACCATTCTCTGCAGGAGACATTACTTTCCCGGTGTTTTTTGACATATTGAATTAGGCGTTACATGTCGGAAATATATGGTAAAATAATTGAAGAGGGGACTCACCACGCACCCCGGTTTGCCAGTCCCCACGATGGAAACAGCCAAAGGTAAACCTAAGCGAATGGCAATAAAAAAACCAAACCGAACCCCTCACATGATGTAGAAAAGTTTGCTTATCAGATGTGACAGGTACTTCTGAACCATTAAAATGCAGTACTTTGCTGGTATTAAAACCTCTCGACACTCTTCAAAATACTTTACCTTTCAGTGCTGAATCTGTATTTCTGTTTTTATTCAAATCTCGAAGGAATATTGAATATTTCAATAACCAATAAAAATGTCAATCAACCATCAAAAAGTGTCAAATTACAAGGTTTACCCGCGCATTCTCAACCATAAACAATAAAATTGTTATTTTAAATTTCGAATTGTAACATGGCGTGGGGCGTGTTCGGAAGCCAGGGCTGGCTATTATTCATAGTCGAAACACGTTATTTAATTTGCGATATGCGGCAACAGTACGTAGCGAAATAAACGGATAACAGTGTTTGGACGCGCGGCGTTACACTTATAACTAGATTTGCCTTTGTGGAATTCTGCAAACAGACACCGTAATGGGACAAGGGTTTAAACTCAAAATATATTACGACATTTTGATGTGTATAAACGTGAAACTGCATAACCGTAAAGCGCTGTTTATTAAAGCGCTAGCGATAATAAACACAAGAAAATTTATCTTCACAGTGCGATGTCATAAATTAAGGCTTGTATGCACCGTTCTGAAGGAGGAAATTAAGAAAACGTGCGCTCCTTTCTCGGAAATATTGCATTAATCTTGAAAAAATGTTGCTACCAGCTTATTCATCAATCTTAAAGTGAATACGAAAGTTGCGGCGACGTGTAATTTCCACAAATGACCTATGTAAAGCGATCTGCGAGAGGTGCAATAACTCGATTTGTGAATAAATGGCTCGGAAGTTGATCTACTGTACCGCCCCAGTTCCGACGTTAGAAGTGGAAAATTCCACTTCCCATTTCCATCGCTGCGTTAGTTACGGTGAAAAGTTTCCACAGCGAGATTAAAAGCTGCAATATAAGGGGTTTAAAAGGGATTCCCAATGCAGTTTCGATGTTTGCGCGCGCTTCGGTACAAGGAAGGTTTTTTGTTTCGAACGCGACCTCTGACTGTGCGATTTTCGCTTGGCTTCCACTTTTGAACTTGCGCGCCAAATGAAAAATGGCGGCTTAACTGTCAAAATGGTTATTGATGTTCGAGTTGAATTTGCTTTTACTGATATGGGATTAGGGATTCCGGCAGTGAGATTCACAATGATTATATTATAATTGTGTTACAATTTATTCTATAGGCTAGGTGCAATTTTGTTATGATTGAAGTAGAATTTCGTGATTTGTTTTTGAATATTTAGAGTTAGCTGATTTATTTCCTACTCGGAGTACTCCTGTTACTCTTGCTTCACTTGAGCTATTTTACGTCGCTCCTGACGTTCAGCACGTCATCGCTAAAGCCTACTAAAATGTCTGCCTTGTGTTTATCTCTCTCTTGCAGCACATCAGAGAATGCCTCGTGCATTAATTACTCCAACTTTCAAAATATATTCATAAAGTTTAGAAGTAACAATAAATATTTTAGCCTTTTCTAGGCTAGTCGACGTTTCGGGTACTTGTCCGAATTAATTTTTAATTTTTATTTGTTGACTATTCATACCATAGACATAAAAGTGCGTGAATAGATTCACAGACTGCTTCATTACCACGCTACTGAATTCAAAATGTCTGTTGAATTGAAAATCACTGTAACATCTATTTCTGGACATCATCCAAAAATCAACTTTCTGTACAGTCATATATATAATAAATTCTTATTCAATCGCTAACGGGATTTTTTTACATTTAGGTACATTTGATTGGTGATGCGAAATTGAAGTTATTCGATTTTTATGTTCTTTTTTCACTTTGTGTATTTATGTCACGAAAACATTTAAAACTATTATTATTATACAAAATAATTGTTATTATATTGTAACAATGATTTTGTAATACGTATCGGAAGCAGAACAAGAGTGGTCTTCAATTTTGGGCGAGAAGCACTCCCAAGGGGATAGCTAATCTTATAAAGACCAATCTGCGGGCTGGCTGCGTTCCGCTACCAATTAGTTCAGATAGGTCTGTTTAGTTCCCGAATAATGCCGAGTGCACCCGAGTGCCGACGAGTGCTTCGAACAGTACTCACTCTTGAATTAGGGTTGCTTGTAAAATACCTCAGTGTTGCCCTATTCCGTCTTAATATCTCAATAGTGGTGGTCGAAAATGAAAACCCTTTTCGGTCTAATGTCCTAATTATATTAGTAAAATATCTGAAGACAGTCAACAACTATTTAATATACTTAATAATGCATAAATGATAGACGTTAATGGTATGGTACCATTCCCAGTGAAAAAACGCGGTAAGTAGGTGAAGTACGCATTCTACGCATAAGATAGTCAGTAGGTACTAACGGGGAAGAAGGAAGGGGGAAACAGTAGTCGCTCCCGCAAATTCAGGGGGAGAAAGCATTGGAGAGCCGACGCCGGGCAGAAAACTGCAAGCTTTTAAAATTTCAAATTTTTGCGTAACTTCCTATAATATCAGTTATTTAATTTGTAAAGTACAATCACACAAAAGTAACTTTACAGTTTTGATATTTTATGATAGGTAGGTACTATTATTATTTTTACATTGCATTGTATTCATACCATAACATATAAAAACTGTTTCGTCTACATAAACTACACGTTGGTGTTAGAGTACATAACTATGTCGTGGCACCCACGGTACATCGCGCGTCGGCGTCGGTGCCACGGACATAGGCATGCACGTCATTTTTCGTGGTTTCAATTTGAAGTAAGGCTAAGACTGTTTGTGTGGGCAAACCTAACTAATTATAGTTTATATTAGTCATTTCACTACTTCATTACGTTAGAAGTTTGAGATTGTCAATGGCATATTATATATAGCCTATTTTATATATTTGTATACTCATATTTTTATTTTGATAGTAGGTACAATGAGTCCGATTTGATGCGTTAGCTGAATCTAAGCCGTGGTATTGTATGTCCGATGTTTATGAGCTGAGTTTCTTGCCGGAGTCTTTTCAGACCGGGGCTGCGTTTTGAACTGGTGGTCCCACTAATTCATAAAATAATGTTATATTGACGTTCTGTAAGTGCTGTCTCTACAAGATAAATGAATTTGGAATTTTCAATACAACCTTTTTTTGTATTATTTTTATCATTATGATTTCACCTGGTATGAAAGTCTTTTAAATTATTCTTTTGGGAAAGGAAATTTCAATTGTTTTTTTAAATATTTTTACTCACATTATTGCAATTGATAGCTTAGCTCAACGAGATGGCGTGAAAACGAAACAAAATATATACATATAGGTCCCTTCGATTTTATACATAATCGTGAATAGCAGGTATGTTACACCCTCTAACAAAGTTTTCTTATACTGGAGATGAGAAGCAGGGCTTATCGAAATCCCTGCTCTAATTAAGAACAGGCTTTGAAAGTTCATACTCCCACCTTGCAGTAGATATCAGCGAAATAATCTTGCACTGCAAGATTTCTGCTCTACGAAATTTTGAGTATAATATACCTTAACGGTATCAAAGAATAATATTTATACACATTACGTATGTGTGAATGTTGTGGATTAGATAGCCGACCTAAGTGATTATTTTTATTGAAATAATAAAAATAGTATATTTTGTACACATATTAATTTGGGTCGGAATGTCTAAAAGATTCGAAACCGAGATTTTTCTCTTACAGAGGAATCTTTGGAGTTTAGAAAAAATTAGCATGCTAATTGCTTTAGAAAATTTTCATTGTATTTGATGAAATTCCATCACATATTTCAACAACAGTCGTCGTCGTTTCAGCAACTGCAAATGGCTGTATTTGTCTATAGATAGTTGCTAGTTGCGATTAGCATCAGTCTCTACATCTTAAGGTTAAAAATCGTCGTTCGCAGATTCTAAAGCACCTAGCATACTCTGCTTTGACCCTGTATTCCGCTCCACAAAGCAATCCATCAGAAAATTAACATTTTCTACACTCTCTAGTATGCCGTGTTTCTACTAGCGGCATCTTGTTGTCTTGACAGCTTCAGAATGGATGGATCTACCAAAGGCTTTTAAATATATGCTATGCAATTAAACTGAATTTAGTCGGCGTGTTTCAATTACTTTCAATTTGATATTTATAGAATACATAGTGTAATATAACAGGTTATTGTGGAAAAAGAAACATGTGCGCATAAGACAGGTTTGCGTTATACTTACAGACTACAAGTACTTAGGTATAAAACCTTTTTAAAATTCAGAAAAGTTTTCAACTCACTTCATTTTAATTAATCAAAAACTTACTTGAAGTTATTCAAATTAAGAACGAAACATTTGATATTCAATACTGGAATCCAGATTTTGAAACTGTCGCTTCAGTTCAAAAATCGAACATAAAAGTGATGTTTGCGATCGTTCGGCAACAGATTTCATTTCTAAACTCACCGACAAGTTGTATAACAAACTCTTCCTTATCCAGGCTCGTTGTGCACAGAATCTAAGCACGTATTAATTCGCAAGTTTTCGGGCTTGATGACTGCACACCGTAGATGCCGAGAGGGGAACAATGGCGGGGAGTGCTAGAGACGGGATCGTGACAAGAATTGCGAGCGGACACAATAAAGACCTGGAAAGGTAAGGCACTTCTTACGGGAAAATTAGTTGTCGCATTACGTAGCTATTACGAACGTTCGGTTGCTGATTAACCGCTGCCGTCGAAACGAATTTTGCGGGGCGTACGTGTTCGGAACACGGCCGTTGCTAATTATCACGTTGTTGATGAATGTTTGGTTTCCGAAAGTACCTCAATCAATGCCATACTATATTTAGGAGAACAGGTCGCCGTGAGCAATAGTTACATCTCACCTTTTGTTTTTCTTGTAAGATTTTGAGTTTCATTTATTTTCTTAGTTATTCGTATTCAAGACAGTTCGTTCTGAAATTTCATAAATTAAGTTCTGAAATTTAAGAAAGCACTTGTTGAAATTCTGACACAAAGCCGTTGTTAAACTAATGATATTAAAATAATAATTTATATTCGGGAAAATATTTTTGAATTCAACATTTTACCTAAGTATTTTCTACCCTATGTGTGTAAAATATAAGTACAAAAATATTTTTACACATCGGTTCAGACCAGACATGTAAGAAAATAAAAAAAAACAAGAAATCAATTTCCCTTCTTTTTGAAGTTCAATAAAAATTAATTCCTGCTCATGCTGTAACTTAAGTAACTTGAGAAATACTTTTCCGATTTCATACTTTCCGATTTATCCATTAGTTTTAAGTTTACTAATACATTACAGAAGGTTCTTTCTTAAAAAAAAATCGCAGAAAATTGGTACAGGAATCTGCCAATGGTAACACTGCAAGTAAAAGCAACTAAGTATAAACAAAATTCTACCTGACTAGACTTACAAAAGCAAGCTAATACGTGTAATGTAATAATTCAGTTGTACTTAGGTAGTTTTATAATTAAATGACATTATAACAAAAACTCAAAATGGCGGCACTCAGACACAGCAGTGCTGCTGTACAAATTAAGTTTACGCTACCTAATTATGAGCAATGGCTTGTTTCACTGCTAACTTTAATATTAATGTCGTGATGTTTTTCTATCTTAAAACAATTTTAATGTTGCCAGCTTGTTTTTATTAAGTGTGTTGTCAGAGCTCACTGGGGGAGATTTTGTGCTGTCGGTGGGAAGACCGGGGACTTAGATTGACACTGCTCCTACTTTTTATTCGCGCTGACCGCATGGAAACTCTCTTACCCTTCACCTTACCCCTCCCCCTCTTCTCCACAAGGTCGGTAGCACGAGAATCCCCTGGCGTTACAAACGTCTATAGACCGCGGTTTCAGTCAGCCTGAGTCCGACATAACCCCTCGAAAGTCGACGAGTGTAGTATCCATGGGATTATCGCACAAATTATGATATTCTTTTTTTAATATTGATTATATCACTACATAGTATAAAACAAAGTCGCGTTCTCTGTCCCTATTTTTCATGTCCTTATGTCCCTTTGTATGCTTAAATCTTTTAAACTACGCAACGGATTTTGATGCGGTTCTTTTTAATAGATAGAATGGTTAAAGAGGAAGGTTTATATGTATATAACATCATGCTACGACCAACAGGTGCGGAGCAGGAATGAAAAATGTTGCATAAACGGAGTGACGCAGACGAAGTTGCGCGGGTCAGCTAGTAAATATATAAAAAACGCTATGAATTACTATTTGTTCCTTAATGTACGTAGTAGATTATGCCTAGTAGACAAACATTTCATTAATGAATCTAATTCACTCTCACAAGCAACTATTAACGAGATTAAAGATATACTTACGATACATCTCGTGTTTACGTATTACGAGACTGTTCAAAAATCTTACATAACAAACAATGTATGTTGGTTAATTATCTATTTTCACCGCTAGATGGCAGAATACATCATAACACTGCTATAATTAATACCAATGTTATGTTCTAGAATGTAATATAATAAAGCCCTTTGTAGTTTCTCTCTTCCTAAGCTCGATATTATGGTCGCGAGGATGAAATCTCGATAACATTATTCTATATTAATAACGTAAATAATTAAATTAATGGTACGATATCTATTTCCCTTGATTATATCTAATTATTACTCGTGATGTAAAGCTGTGTTTAAGGCCATAGAGTAGGCGAGGTGTAATTTGGTTCGTAGGTAGGTATAATACTTGTGTAGGTATGTTTGTGTTTTCATAAATTTATCGCAGGTTTATAAGTGCCCGGTTAATGGCAATAGGCTCGCCAGCTATTACATTGGGACCTAAACATAAACTGGCGAAATTTGAGTACTAGCACCTCTCCCTACCCCTTCGGGGATATGTTTGGTTAGTTTATGTTCGTATGTTTTAGAACAATCTTAACTATGCATGACAGTCACGACTATTTTACAATGAGGTAAGCAGAGACTATATAATTCGCTTCTTCTACTTTCATAATTGTTTTCAAACATGCTCGCCGGTATCAGGTAGTCTGGACTAGTCCGTTCTTTAAACCCATACCTATACCCAAATATGTGTATATACAAACATTTGCAATGAGTTGTCACCAAACCTATTTCCCTTTCATAATATTCTACCAGCACGTCACACAGATCTTCCGTTTCATATTGTCACAGTATAAGTCACCTTGAATAACTGTGATATTGTTATGTAAGTTGTAATTTTCCTTTCACTTACATTCTTGCGAGAATTTCCGTAGTAAGGGGTTGTTTTTAGAAGGATAATAATGGCGGTCTAATTTATACAAAGTGCTTACACGATCAAGTTCGGCGCGAATTTCACGTACCTTGTATCCTCGATCAAACATACTGGCGTCGATTAAGTGTCTTCATTAACATTGGACTAAATAAATTGGTAAAAAAGTTTACGTACTCATACAAAATGTATGTGTAACACACATACATTTTCTTGGTATTAAAGATGCTTAAGTTAGTGACTTTATATAAAATGTTGCAGGACTATATCCTACGTTTTGGTCTTGACAACTTCAAGTAGTAAGAATAAAATACATTAATATAAAGTAAGTCTTGGTAGAATTCAGTAATGAACTTTGTACATTATTGAAAACACACTTGTACTTCTCCACTGTATTTATTATTGTACCTAATCGATTTCGCCTTGCGGCATTCTCAAATGATTACATTGACAGTTACGAGCATTCTACTACACTGGTTAACATTTTTTCTTATGTGGGTAGTATTAATATTAAGTATAGCAGCCAAACTTTTTCCCCTTCAATCAATCAACTTTTTCCCCTTCAATCATCAAATGAATAATTAACTTTGTATTCCTAATATATAGCACTAAAAATTATATTTGCAGTTGATGGTATATGACAGCTGCTGTGCAATTATTGACCCAGAGTCCAGAAGTAATTTATAATTTTACATATAATTTTATATTATATATAATTTAACATATTATAGAAAACTATTTTGATAATTGATATAAATAACATAATTTGAACTGGTGCTGTTTTTTCGATACAATAACTATAAGGTTTAAGTTCCATCTTGGACATTCATCTTTCCGATATAAGTCGATAAATTACATCTTCATTGACAAATACTAAATTTAAAAGTGAGTTTAAATCCTATCTAAAACTGTCCCTGTGTAGGTAAAAATGAGTGAATGTCACCTCTGTTGTTCAAAGAATATGCAAACTATTCTATTTTACCTAGCTCTATGGTAAACGCAACTGAATGGACCAAATAAATTAGGCACAGATCGAAACCAAATATAGTATTAATACTTATTATATAGTATTAACTATTATACAGAATCCATTCAAAATTTAATTATTTTCTCTATTAATCTGAATACTGACACAATTTGCGCCTCTCATATCTCATATAGCAAAACTCATTAATGGCGATAATTAGCGAGCTGATAATTTTAATTAGAAATTAATTGAACGCGGCGCTCATCCGTGTCACTTACCGTTGTTATTCTGAAACTGGCGTCACAGGAACGCGACTTCGTTGTTATTTCCTGAAACAAGGAACAAAAGGGAAGTTAGGTATATTCTTCGAGTACAGTAATCTTGAAGGAGGAGCATGCCGTAACAGTGGTACAGACGGTATTGTTATAGATAAATGTGTTGTATTGGATTTACTAGATTTTCCTATTAAGAGAATTTTACCTATTATGACGACCTCCGTGGCGTAGCGGTAGTGAACGCGACTGCTGCGCAGGAGGCGCGGGTTCGATTCCCGCTCAGTGCAAATATTTGTATGCTAGAATATGAATATTTGCATTGGTCTGGGTGTTTCTATGTATAATATGTATGTATTTACAAAAAAAAAATGTATCTATGTATGTTTATCCGCATTCTAGAACCCGTAATACAAGCTAGTGAAAACTATGCTTATCATGGGTCTAGCTGGCGTTGTGTAGATTGTCCTAGAATATTATTTATTTATTTATGTGAGGCCTCGTGTGCGGCAACTTTTTTGAATTACCTTGGGGGATGTTAATGTTGGACTCCAACCAAATAAAACAGCAGGTTGTATTTCAGTTGATAATAATAAAGTCTCTATTGCTGGAGACTTTGTCAGGATCACACGCTTTGCTGACTTTGTCCGAACTTTTTGTGGATTGAGACTTTGTCCAGAACAAATAGAAAATCTTAGTACCACTTTTACCGATGAGCAGTCTACAGTCATGCCGTTAGTGGGACCTGCTATCGATCTACCATTGTGATACAGACAGACAATAAATCAATCTAGTGTACGATTACGTAAGTATCTACCTATGTTGTGTAGCATAGCATGAATACTAAATTAATTAGGTTTTGATTTTAATTGACAAAATTATGTAAACACATTGAATCTGTATAATATTGAGGTTGGTACGTACAATAAGCTACGAACACGTACAATAAACAAGTACTAATAGGAACTACGGTTGTCACTGTCGAATATATACCAATCAAATACAATTCAGCACGATTTGACATCATTGAAGGTATAGTGGCAGCCTCAGATCAAGAAAACGTTGGTTTTACTGTACATTGTATTTGCGCTAAGAATAAAATAATTTTAAATACTTCGTCCATTTAAAACGGTGAAGTACTTTTCCTCGTAAAAAAAGAATACGCACAATTATTACAAAATGCTTTATGAGATATTAATTAAGACGTCCAACTCGAGTGCGGGGACCGGCGAGCATTTTATTTATGTTCCCATGATTGCAATTGTAAGTAATTGCCACTTAAAAATTATAGAATCCATTGTGGCGTAAATTTTTTATATAAATCAATTGTCTAACAATAAGTTTATTGTGCATTTGACGTGTGTTCGCGTTTACGAAGCTCGCTGCGTTGCGGACGCGTGCCCTTTGCAAACTCACTTCACGGATGATTTGCTCTTGTCCGTATTCAACTTGGAGTTAGGAAATTTCACGCTCGTATATAACCAACAATTATTATTGATTGGAATTTCGTGGATGTGTTAAGTAAAAGCTTTTGTAAATGTTTTGAAGTTCATTTGTGTTTAAAAGGCGTTTTAAAGTAACATGAGGTAACAGGCGTTTTAAAATAACACACGCTTGAAGTAATTAAATGTATTTTGTGGATATTGCTACAGATTTTGACCCTGAATAAGCTACTCCTATGAAGTAAATAGCATCAAAATGCCTATCAAAAGGATTTGATTGCTATTCAAACGAAAAACTTTTTTTACTAAAGAAGCCGGACTTTATGTCTATAAAATGTCCAAGTTACACCCCAAAACTTTAATTCCAGCCCAAAACCAAACTAATCAAGTAACGTAACAAGTTATTTGTAGCGACCCCGATATCAGGCAGCCTACTAAACGTAAGAGCTGACGCAATTTGCAGTAAATAAGGATATCGGTTTAGCGTCATTATCCTGACTCGGCCCGCGATATAGCGGACCTCGTAAACGCGCCTCGAGTTAATGAGTTATGCCCTACCCGCCTCTGTGTTGTGTTACTCTATGCTTCTTAGAAAACGATTTATCGTACGGCGTACCCACTGCAGGGTATGTGAGCAATTTCTTTAAACGATTTTTCATCGTCTACTTACAATGAGTATATGGTTGAGTAATGAACAATGTAAGTAATATATTATCTAGATTTCAAGTTGAGCATGTGGTGTACTTTAAGGTGCTTATTTTTCACTTCAATATTGACGTGAAAATTGTATACCGATATTATAGATGATATTCACTGTGTATGTTTAAAGTTCTTATTTTCTTCTATTAGGTGGATATGATTTGACAACTTATTTGTATGATGTAATTCAGAGGTGAGTGAATCTTTCTAAAATTTTAATAAACAACTAAACCAAAACTACTTTAAAATTCGCAACATTTTATCTTAAGTTTAGCCATACCCAAGGAATGATAATTATACGTAATACCTGTCTATGTTTTTGGTTTTAAACGATATTCCTCATAATAACAGGATGCTATAAGAACATTATATGTAATGAAACATGTAAGCTTAAACAATGCGTAAAGTTAGTAAAGTTACAAACACACAAACTATGTCTTAACCAAAATTACACAATGTTGTCGTACAGTATATTTATCAGTGTACCCAAGAAGCACATTGCACATTTAGTTTTAATTCAGTAGGATTATACGGCTTATCCTGCGAGCGGTTAAATAGAAGGCGTTTGACGTTGTCCTCTCCAGACTTGACGGGACAAAGGAGGGACGTCCGAGATGGTTTCTAATTACGACACAGACCGTTATGCAAATCGGGGGCCGGCGCGGCAGGCTCTTTGCCTCTAATAAACATGCGCGGCTCTTGCGGTCAGACCGCCAAATTGCTCTCCTTCCACTCGCCCGCCAGCAATAAAACCACTTGAATTGTAGTGCCCTCTCTGCACAATTAGTAACTCTTTGATCCACTACATTCCGTATTCGAATATTGAATTTCAAATTTCGATGTTCTATTTCTTGTTCATATTGTTTCAATTTTAAATTGCGAATTCATCTACGACTGCGTTTATTTATTAGGCGCTAAGAGGTTCCGGGGCGAACGGCACGAGCGCACGAGCCAACATATTTAGTTGGCAGATGCGTTCCAGTAAATTGAACGGCGTGGTCCGAGGAAATCGCCAGGTCGTGCCGTGACTTCGCTCGTTACAAACTAGGCTAAAAGCAACGCTTAGATTCCATTCGCCGGTAATTTTTCACGGGAAGCCGTCCAACCAGCAGACATAATGCCAACGAGTTTACCAACGATTTGAAAATTTCGTGGTGTATTTTTACGCCGAACGCTATTGTTTTACGCCTATAAACTACAAACTGCAATGTAAATTTCGAACTACGAGTAGGAACGTATTCTGTTCAGTCTACGGATGTTCACTCGGAAAAATATTCATTTTTACATGGTCGTGCAATATTTTCGTTTGTATTCGAACAATCGAAGTTGTATTAGCTACGGTTGTGTCTGTACTGTACAAAGGTTTGCCATCGCTAAGCGACGCGTCGAAGAATTCGCGCGTATATTGGAATGGTTGCACTTTGCGTCGAGTTTGCGAGGGAAGTCGTTACCGGTGCCACGATCGCAAGCGAAAAATAAAAACTGTCCTATCGGCCTTTGTGAATGCACATTGTAGTGTTTACACGGTACCAATGTAGTCGCTTTTGTAGGTTCAATTTTGGAATAATGGCAGTAATATATGGATACTTAAGTATTTCAATTTATAAAAATTCGCACATCGTTTAATTTTCAATAAATGTTTGTTATTCGGAAAGTTATAATCTGGTAAGCAAGCTTTTAACGTGCTTTAAAATATTTGACTTATTAGTGTTGTAATTGAGATTTAATCAACAAAGAATTACTAATAAGTACGTGTAGTTACCTAAAAGATATCGTGATGAAATCCGATCAAAATAATTATATTTCTTCTTCTTTCCTATTTTTTTTTCTTAGATGGCAACATATATCAACCCAATTTAGGGAACAATCTTGCCAGTGTCGATTTGGGAATGTTCGATATTCAAGTATATTTTTTTAAAGATTTATGAATAAGTTTCCATGGTATAAAAAAACTTCATTCCATTTTTGAACAATACCTAATATCAAAAGATAGTGGCCATTAAATAGCTTAAATCGTTTTATATATCCAAGAAAGCCTTTTCTCTTCACGACCGAATGAGTTTAAGTATCTATAACCTGGTCCTAGGTTATTAAATCTTTCGACGGAATCAAGAATCGACGGATTTTCCCAAATACCTATATTAACCGTTTATTGGGGTCACAGATGATATTTACGTCTCTCTAGTTGGAAGTAAATCTTAGAGGATCTATGCTATCTGTTTCTTTCCTATAAGTACATGAATATTCGTACCTATCGCCACATATCTTCGACCTAATTCGCCGAAGAAAAGTAAGTAAGTAAGTTTATTTATTCAATTATTATTTTAAAATGTATACAAAATATTTAATAATGAATTAAAACAATACTATTTTTATTATGCTTTTAGAATTTCCAAGGTTTATATACTTACGAAATTTAATTTTTGATGAAATTTTTCGATTAGAACATCATCTCGTTAAGTGTGTAAAACATATACATATAGAAATCCATTATGATATACCTCCCTATACCCCAATTACAACAGTCATAGTTATCATCACCGAATACAGATAGGATGTTAGGATGAATCCATAGATTCGATGTAATCCTACCGTCATTCCGCTCCATTGCGACATTTTCATATGCAGTAACTTTGAATTACTTACTTTATCTAGGACTCCCTTTGACTTAGTTCAGTGAACTAATTATAGGAATTACTGAGCGTTTCAACGTACGAGTATTATTTCGAGTTCTAGTTAATTAATTGTACTAGATATATCCGTGAAGGAGTATGCAGAAAGAATACAGACTAAAAAACTACAAAGACAATTAAGTAAATAAAAAAAAACATAATACTTAGTTAAAATGATTTCGAAAAAAGACAATCACGGAAGGATGAAACAGTCATTTTAGAAATAATCATTATTCAGCAAAAGGAACGGAAAATTAGGAGAAAGGAATATGTCGAGAAATGAATATTAAACTAAGTTAGGCGGTCACCGTGGCCTATGGATATTTGCAACACCAGAGGCATTCACACTCGTGGGGATTTTTGAAAAATGGAGAGTTGATAAAAAGAGATTCCAACAAAAAATCTTTTGCAAAGAGGACATTTTGTGACTAAGCCTCTTTATATAAAATTAAACTTCATTGAGTTATGCTTAAATGGGCTACTGGCGGATGGCTTGTTTGATATTATTGTACGGTCAGTCGCACTCCCGAATAATTTATATTATTGGAGCTGGTTTCATTTGAGCACACGTTTGTGAAATATTAATGTCGCAATAATTAAGCTTTTGTCAAACTAATTATGTGGTTTTAAGTTTCATTTAGGATAGGCATACCGTATTAAACTCCAATACATCTGTGGTATAAGTGGTCGTTAGTGCAGTGCATTACGAGTTCGATTATCAAGTCAGAAAATAAGTTATTGAGTTGCTAAACATTAGACTAGTTTATCGTTTTTTTTTCTGCCGTTTTGTAAGAGTCCAGTCGTATTTTGGATTTTGTTTTTATTGATAATTGGAACGCTTTTGTTTCTTCCATTGTTGTATCATCAAAGCATGTCCATAACTTCACTATTTATCCAACAGTATCCGACCAACAATACACACATGTACCAACAAAGGTGCGTTGATTGCAAGTTGAAGCATCCTCGAGAGCCATCAGGACCCCAGGGGATGGACGCAGCCCCATAGCAAAACAGAGGGAGGAATGCCTTAGTGGAGCGATACTTGTAAGGCTATTCTGAACAGCATTGGAATAGAGTGGACATACCTACTAGCACTTAATGATGCGTATGTTATATTTAAGTATTAATAAAAGCTTTGTATTTAGGTTATCTTCATTTTTATTTATGCTCTGAGGACGGTAGATGACAGTACTGTCTACATACCTATTCTATTCTCTTCTATGCCATGCGATTGTTCGACTGCTGCGATTTCCACTCAGTGTAACTTAAATCAATATGTATGTATAGTGCATCAGTATTGGTCTATGGTATTTCTATATACAGTATGACATCTATAAAAATGATTTGAAATAAATTTAACAACATTTTACAACCTGCTGAGGTACGGTCGACATAGCGCTGTGTATTAGGTACGTCCCAAAGCATGTATATTCTATGATACTCACCATTATGGCAGGTATGTCTCTATTAACCTAATGTAGCACACAAGCCTATAAAATGTGATTACAACCAAATTACTGTTTTGACAAATCGTCAATGTTCCAAAATAACTTTGTCTGTTTCTTTTATCCGATTGATCGCAGATAATTCGGATTGCCGACTAAATTGCCTCCAGTAATCGCTCGAATAGCTGAAGATGTTAGAATAAGAGAAATTGTTTCGTTCATTCAATGTATCCTTACTATTATTCCGAACGGATTTATTAAATAGATACGTCGGGGCCGGCCTAACGCAATTGTTTTCACTTAGGCGTATCTAGTTTGTCGATAAATATTTTGTATTGTAATAGTTTATATTTGTTCTTATAAATGTGATATAAAATTGTGGGTTCATAAACATTCAACAATATCACAAATCTTACTCATCATTCTCTGAGCATATTCATAACTCAGTTGGGGTCGGCTTTCTAGTCTAACTAAGATGCGGCTGAATTTCGATATTTTCCGTGATTGGACCTCCACAACCAAATTGGCGATATCGAAGTTCTGTAGTTAGGCTAGTCGGACAAATGCGGGAAATGGCCATATTCACGCTACAAATATTTGCACTGAATCGAATCAAACCCGCGCCTCCTGCATAGCAGTCGCGTTTACTATCGCCACGCTACGGAGGTCTATCACAAATCTTACTATTCAGTCATAAATGCGAATATTTAGATGGACGTTCAATTGATAAATGAATGAATGAAAATTGATTACGAGATAGACAATAATAAGCATCTAACTAGTTATGTCTCTATTTAAATGTGCTGGTTATCGCTTACCATCGTAATCATGCTTCTTTATAACCATAATCGTCGTAACGTATAAACACGTCGATTTTCCAAAGTAATGTAATTTCCCAATCGTGTCACACCATCTAATATTATTTAAAATGTTCTTACATCTAACACAATCAAGTCTACCCCTCCCCCCCCCCTGGCACAAGAGGCTGAGACAGCATCAGTGTTCAGTTGATTAATAGCCTCCCAGGAGCCGCAGCGAGGAGATGTTTAATTTGTTTAAATAAATTGTTGATCCAGCGTTAGGATATGGCGTAGATGCGAAGGTTATTTGACGGGATATAGAGACATTTCGACAAATAATAATGTATACATATATATACGTGTATATACAATGTAGGTATGTAGATATATTATACATGCATAATTGTTTTCAAAGGTATTTGTAACAGTAAGTAATTATTCGGTCTTAAAATAACAGTATTCAATCATGTACAGTGGAATGCAATATTTTCTGGACAATTTTGTAAAAAAATATGTATAAAATTATACCACTACACAACTACCTAGTTAAGCTACTAGTTAGTTACATACTGGATAATAAATATACTTTTTAATGTTACTAAGTTTAGGATACTACTTGCATTAGTTTATTTATTTTCTTATAAAGCAACAAGACGTCGATACTTTATTTTATTAACGCTTTCTATCTCAGTTTTGATTAAATTACACTTAGGCTGTCAAAGGATTATAGATCTTAAGGTGTCCAGGAACTTTTAGAGCCCACTGTACCTGGATTTAACAATGTGTAATACTAGCACAAAAATATGTTTTTCTCAAAAGTTACTTCAAAAGTTAAGTCACCTTTTGAATTAATCAAACATAAGTGACCAAAGCTTTTTAGAAGTCTTATAGTTGAGTTGGTGAAAGGATGACGAAAATATATATCGGTGTATTTTATTAAATAAACCTGTGATTCGTGCAAAAGCAAATGATATTATTGTTACGTTTTTTCTATGAGCATAGTGCTGAAGTAATAACATAAGAACATATTACCTTTATAAAAGCGAAATATTAATCCAGATCGAGAATTTCTTTCGAGTTATATATTTCAAATAATATTTTTAACAACAGTAATACTTAAAATAACCTGTAAACCTGTAACAGTGCTTCGAATATTGAAAAAGGTTTACAAAACCTTTGATTTTCAGTCAAAGAAGTTTGAAACCATTTAAGAAAACGGCTCCCCATTGAAAACCGAAATATTTCTAGAAGGACGAAAGATGTACGAAATATTCATATTAAAATGTAACGAATCGTGAGAGATAAGAATTGTGTATTGAGATGACGACGTTTGCAGACATTCGTCATCCTTTCTTGTTCGCTCCCTGCATCTCTGCGGAACGCTCGCTAACTGCCGTGCGCATAAACGAAAATCGGAACATGTACTGTATCCATGCGGAGATGAATGACATTTTACGAAATATCGCGGGTTTTTCATATAAATATATGACTCATCTGATCTTATGCCACTATAAAGGAGAAAGAGGGAGGGTCAGCAAAGAAAACGAGAAAAAGTAAAGAATAATCGGATATATAAACCAAAGGGTCGTAAGATATGGCTTACTTACTGATCATATCCATACGCTCTGCAAAGGATACTGAAATGTGAAGACTTTCGACATAGTAAATGCCATGTCACTAAACTTAATCAAGTTGTTTTAAGACTACACAGTAATTAGGGTGACAATGGTTACATACACTGTTGAGAAACTAAATATTGGATAATAGATAAGCTCATAAACCTAGAAACTAATAAACGTTAAATACAGGTTTATTTATTTTTTAGTATTGTAATCCGCAGTCCAAAAGCAAATATGGAATTGTTATATTCTGTCACTATCACTTTATAATGTAAAAAATATTTTGTGTGTTACAGGATTCATTGTATTTTTAGTGCTTTTATGCCGTTGCCTTTTAATCCGTTTGGCAGCCTGTCTAATGATAAACAAATATCGTAGCCTATGGACATATTGGACATTTGTTAAAACTAGGGGTGTCGTGTGCTACCCACTGTAATTAGAGCGTATGACTCTTATTATTTGTCACTGAATGAACACTGACTTTCATTACGAATTAATCTAAAAATATACCTATTATGATGACGTCAATTGCTTGTAAAGCATAGCACATAAATATTTAGGGCAAGTCCTTCACAAATTACAAAATTGTCTTCCCTTTGCAAATGAAAATAAAGTAAAAGGAGATAAAAGCTCCATAGCAAAAGAAATATCTAAGCTATCTGCTATATTTTCCACAAAACCTCTCGGCACTAAAGACGCCATTATGTTAAAAGTACATTACACGAAGTAGGGTGACAACGATTCGACCGTGCGCCGGGATTCCCTTATAATTTCTTTTTGATACCGGTATAAGTCCGCATTCGGTAACTTAAATTACGTATGGTGGGAAGCGAGACCGTATCGCGATTCGTATCGAGTGGGGAATAAATCCCTGAGCGTCGCCGTCGGCGCCATTCGCCATATTGGATTACTGCGAAAGTATTCTCTTAAGTTTCATTAAGCGATCGGAGTGATATCCTGGGACGGAGATAGAGATAGAGGATCTAGTTCTAATAAATCGTGATGGGTTTCTGTTGAAAGTTTGGACCCACTTGATTTATTTTTTGGACGTAGGCTTTTGTCCTTTCTCAAGGTTTATTTTTATATGAACCGATTCAAAATTATTGTTTGGTTTAATACAAAGTGATGCTTCTACGATTGGAAATCAATTTAGTGGAAAATTAATCACCTAACGGTCCATTGAAGATTAATGCTAAAATTGAGCAATTTATTTTGTTCATATTCATTTGGTATACACGCAATTGATGTACATAATGTATAAGGTAGGTCCTTGTTTCATGATATTTTAGACTTATGTTTTAAACGGTAAATAGAAACAAAAGGATATACATTAGAATTTGGTGATTAATTTTTGTAACTGTTGTGCTGGTAGGGTTACCATAATTTCTTTAACCCTTGCACATAAATGAGACAACTCTCATTTAGGTGTGGTTTAATTCAGTTCGACTTCGTTTCATTGTAACATGTAACATCATAGACCATGTGCTGTTTTGCTACCTTAGTAGTATGGAAACTGACATATTGCCAACCCTGTCTCTTGAATTCCGCAACCTCATAATTAGGTTGCAGTTTCTTGACGAGCGTATGAATTTCCTACGCAATACAAACATCCATTAACCATATACTGTTAAAATGGATACAATATGATGTCTAACTTTACATCATGATCTCAAGGGTGGTTCAAATAGCGTGTTCAGAATCTAGTCAACATGGCTCTCATTAAGAGTCCCGGTCCCTTAGCACAATCGCGTGACGATCGGCGCTTATGGACTGAGGGTAGTTGTAAACTGGCCTACTTACTTACCACTACTATAGAAATCATAGTGTGAAGCATCGTGTGGTTTTCCGTGAGTTTTAGGTGAGTTTTTTCACATGAGCAAGTTGACTATTGGGATAACCGTTATTTTTACCTTTATGGGTATACGGTCCGCCAGTACCCAATTGAATTATCGTAACTTACTCGTAGGTATATCACTAATGTCACTACGATTTGTGAGGTGAGGTATACAGGGTGGAATTTTGTAATGCCACCTGAAGGGGAAGTACTCTTAATACTGTAGATAGAAGATTTTACTCAAAAGAAACATTCCTTTATTTTTGAAAAGAAACAAAACTGCATTCAATGATTTTAAAAAATTCGCTTGCCGCGCCCAGAAATCGAACCGACTAAAATCTGTAAAAGTTGCACTCTGTACTTTTATTGCATCGATCGTTAGGGTCAATTATAAGGATGAAATCTCTCAAACAAACTTCATAAATTAAATGAAAGAAAAACAATGAAATCTTAAATTAATTGTTCAATGGGTCAAGTTAAAGCACTTTTACTCAAAGATCCATCTAGTTACTTATGTTATTAATTAATAATTATTATCACTGGCGTCTTTAATCCATTAAAATGATGAATTACTATTGGTGGTATGGAGAGAGATTTCGAGACCGACAATCACCAACTTGGTTTGTACTGAAAAGAATAGTAAAAAATGTCAATAATACGGGTAGTTTCAAAAAGCGACAGCAAACTCTTCAGCAGAATAACTTCGATTTTGAACTAAATGTTTTTTATACCATTACAGTTAGTTTATACCATTTTTTGTAAATAATTTAGGATTTCATTGTTTTCCTTTCATTTAATTTATGAAGATTTCATCCTTATAACTGACCCTAACGATCGATGCAATAAAAGTACAGGGTGCAAGTTTTACAGATTTTAGTCGATTCGATTTCTGGGCGCGGCAAGCGAATTTTTTAAAATCATTGAATGCAGTTTTGTTTTTTTTCAAAAATAAAGGAATGTTTCTTTTGAGTAAAATCTTCTATCTACAGTATTAAGAGTACTTCCCCTTCAGGTGGCATTACAAAATTCCACCCTGTATATTGAACGAGTGCATGCGATTTCAACAAACCTACTGAGTTGCCATGCTGATATAATGTTAATGAAAGGTCCAAATAATCCATTTCCATAAATATCGCTTATGAAACGTGAAATTAAATTTACACCGTGCAATAATGTCCACAACGAACAAATTGTTTACTTGCTTTTATAACCAATTCAACATTTAAACTCGTCACTTAGGAATTGTTTAATTTAATTTAAACTGAACAGATATTAATATTTCCCGCAAATATAATGAGGTATTGTTATGTGGGTTTCATTTTTAAGGGTTGATCTGATAGATATGTTATTGATTAAATAAATATATTAATATTCAGTATTCTGGAGCACTGTCATTTTCTTTTTGTTTGAATGTACACTACGCTGCGCGCTGTGTAATAGTGTCCTAGACATTAAATTTATGAATTAGGTGTTTTTTTATAAATTAATTAGAGCCATTTTGCCAAGTCTTTCAATTACGTTAGTCACATAAGTAAAAAATAAACTGGTTTTTATTTCAAATATTTGTGAGTATTTATTTATTTTTTATTAGTACAACCACTTCATATAGGTATGTATTATATATTTCACAATAACTTGAGTAGCTAGGAAAGTATCAGATACATATATTATAACAATTATGATAAGTAGTGTAGAGCAGTGAAATTCAATCGACTTATAACCATAGTACCAACCTACCAAAAAATATTTCTTTTTTATAGCGTCACATACGCATTGATGATCGCTCGCAAATAGCTCAGTTTAATGGACAGTAACGTATTTTGTTGATACTGACGCAGGAGTTACGACTTTCGAGTGAGTTCTCTTAGTAACGGCCATCGTAAATTAAGAATATGCGGAGGGAAATGGGGGAAGTCGACCTTGGGAGGATGAGAAGCCTTTTAAGCGTCTTGCGAGTTTTTTTATCCTTCGAGGTCAGGAAGTAATGTTTATTTGTAGGTATTTTTATATTTAGAGATATATGTTTTTAAGAGATTAATGTGTTTATGATGTATGTGTGTGATTACGTCACGGGCTTGTTAGATTGTTATAATATTTCGAGTGGAAGACGATTATGTACTTCGGTACATTGCTAAGTAATTAGTTGCGAGTATAGCCTAGACGCAATTTAGGGAAGACAAGGGGAGGTATGAGAGCGGAGGGATAAAATAGAAGAATGGTAGTCTCTTCAAAACCACGTGACGCCAGCAGCATAGATATACTTACCTAAATCGATATTTGCTAAGTATATACATATGCTCACGCCTATTTCCTTTTGGGGTAGGTAGGGTAGGGTAGGTAGGGTAGTTTCACCAATCATTAATATTATTTCAATCTGACTTTACTTTTATAACGTGATTCGAAGTCGGACCATTGTCGTCCATCGATATTTTGTATATCTTGTAAGACAAGCATAAATTCTAACAAATTAAACAACTAAAATTATACTACAGTTAGAGACTGTTTGAGCTATTTGAACTATATGACGTATCTAGTGTTCCCTGCCAGAGATGGTTGTAAGATTTTGATGTGGTATATTTACGGTTCAAAAGTCTTATTGAGACTTAAAATCATACTTAATTCATTTGATCGCAGTCGAGTAGAACTTGAAAATGAGGCGCGTAGACGGTGCCGTGGCCATCAGCTAGTATTTAGATACGATTTTCTATATATATTTTTAGAAACTTCAATTCTAAAACACGAGTAGAACTAGTAATCTCTTTATTGTAAACAAATAAATTATTTGCTTTCTTGAATTGACTTAAAAGTCAACATAAAATTTAGAGATTTTATTGAGGTTTATTGAAAATGTGCAACAGAATCAACATCATTATCTTCATGTTGAACATGTTTACATTTGATTATTGAGCATTTAACATGACAGAACATGTTTACCAGTAAGCATAGATTTTATTCTTCAACTAAAAAGTGGAATATTTCCCAGTACACCATAACTAAAGTTGATTTTACAGCATACAAATATCGTAAACTTACAATTGTATTGTAAGAAATATGAGTGGTTTTCATTAATATAATGATAAGCGAAACCGTTTCGAGGATTGAATTTACTTTTATGTGACTTTATGATTATTATTATACTCGTACGTGTCGCAGAAAATATTATTTGTGTGCGTAAACCCAATGGACATAACTGCACTATTATTAAAATTGTAAATTAGTTTTGTCTGTGCATTGGAGATCATCATACCTTTCTCGCATTAATTAGTGTAACGTGTCATCACACATTCCTGTCAACTCTCATTTCCCTAGTTACTCCTTTCTATACCATATTTTCTTTCACGCAATCTACTTACCTTTTCTTAGGCCGAACTCTGCTCTTAAAACCCTCCATATTCGTACTATGAACCTTTTATTTGAAGATATTGTGTGTGTTGTTAAATAACGAACTTGAACACAAAATTCTTGTCTGTTTGTTCGTCATGGAAGTTAAACGGATTTTGATTCGACTTTTGTTTCGTTACATAGGTTTTGTTTAGACTTAATATATTGTAGATTTATTTTAAATTTTTTGAAATAGTTCAAATATTTCGTTGCTAGCTAGATATGTAAATACGTAACACATCCATACTCATTAGCTATAAACAAAATCAATTCAGCGGATTTAACCCTTTTTTACTCCATCGTAAAAAAAGTAAAACCCTTCGAGAAATCGTTAAACTTATAAAGTTGGACGTTTTATGGGTTGGCTGTACGGTAACGGGTTAACTTTTTATACCCCGACCTAATTGAAAAGTAGTGACTAAGTTCTTCTGAAGTACCTTAGCGAAGTAATTGTTGTTCTCAGCACTTTTAGAACTAAATACTTCATGAGTGTTAAGACCTCGGTATTGGCTTCTTATGATTTTGATCGAGCAAATGAAATTGAACATTATTTAATCTCACATAAGGTCTAGAGTGCCTAGTTTTTATGACGTGAAAGTTTATTTGAAGAGCGTTTGGCCTGGATTAATTGGATTTTTTTAGTCAATTGTTTAGATAGGAATCTATTGTCGGGATATGTCTTATAATGTCAAAGTCGTATATTAACTTTAGCTAAACGTTACTGATTAGCATTATACGATCTTGACTTCTTACTATTTAGTCATTCTTAGACATAGGCAATCTAAACATTTTTGTACCTGATCTATCTAATACTTTGACATTATTACTATCTGGTCATTTTGAGACTTGGGCATTTTGACATTATTACACTTTGACGTAACCTTCCGGCTCGCAACCTTCTTGAAAGAGGACCGACCCTAGTTAAAACATCAAACACATCTAAAGTTTATTTTAGTAGGCCTTAAGAGGATACACCCTCTCTATAAAAGCATTAAAACAGGTGACCTATTTCCCCAACTGTTGGATAATACCTCAATTAATTCACACTTTGACATTTGAGCGTTACTATGCAAATCTTGGGTACCAATAGGCCGGATTAGACTCATCATGCAGTAACAAGAGTGTAGTCCGTAGTGCGGCTTACACCGGCTTACAAGTACCACATCATCGACGCACAACTTTGAGTTTGACGACTTCGAACCCGGAGATTGTAACTCGGAGTTAAAAGTATCGAGTTATAGGCGGCAGCGGGAGCAAAAAGATTTTGATTACAAGAAAATATATTGGACGAGGAGAGGAGGGAGGAGGGGGGGGGGCGCTTACCTACTCTCACCACTCGCCCATGGTTTAATAATCCCAACGACAGTAATAGTAAAATATTACTAATTGTCATAAAAAGAATTGTTAAACTATGACCGTAACGTAAATCCAGGGAACAAAGCAATCTTGCACCTCAGAGGGCGTTCGATGGCCCTGGGTCAGCCACTCCCTCGGCAACTGACGGCCCGAGACCGCCGTACCGTTTTGGTCCGTTCTAGTCCGACATAACCATCCGCACTGACTTCATTGCGGGGTTCCGCGGGTATTTCTGCATGGGAAAAAAGGCAATTCCTCTTTTATTTTACGCTACCGCCTTCACTATGGACCACCGAATATCCATGAACATAAGGTGTGGGGTCAATAATAGGAGGTCAAATATTTGCGCGGAGCGCGTGGCACGAAGGCGTGAGATGTTTGCCCCATATATAACCTACCGTAGTGTAGTTCCCCGGTATGTTTTATTTTTCCCCTGAGTTGAGTTTGTTGTACCAAATATCGGGTAAGAATATAAGCTTTTGTTTTGATAAAAATACAGATTTTAGACGAGTAATGTTGATTAAATCTTGCAATTTATGTAGTATTTCTTAGTGAACTCATTATAAGTGTTCATTATTATTTTTTAGCGCTTTTTCAGTTGCGTCCAAACTTTGGTCAGGTTATCCAGAAGTGATAGCCTCCTAAGTATAAGAAGAAAATCTTTAAGGGTTGTCCGTAATTCAGCAGGTGAAGTTGCACCTGGTGTAAGGTGGGGTTTACAGATGCTGAACATCTCTTATTGACATATTGTCTATCTTTGGCACCATGTGGTTAGAATATGGAGTTCTTCACGAAAGGTATTAGAAGAATGTTACAGTATCAGTGGGACCACCAATTTATCTCCTGCACTGGCGTCACAGAAGTTCTCTCAACCTGGTATTAGAAGGTTGTTACAGGATTAGTGGGACCACCAATTTATCTCCTGCACTAGCGTCACAGAAGTTCTTTCAACGTTCACCTTCCTCCACCACATTTTCAAGAACAGTACGAGTGTGTGGCCCCTGGTGTTGCAAACATCCGTAGGCCTTGCAAACACTTTCTATCAGGTGGGCTGTATGCTTGTCTGCCACCAAAGTGGTACAAAAATGGTATGGCCATGATCAAACTTTGTAATAACATTCTTTAGTAGTTTTTTTTATATATTCTGTCAACACATCTCATCTAGTTCCCCTCCATATTTATATTCGCAGGCATAACTGAGAGGCGTTTGTTGTCGTTGTCAATCGATAGTGTTTTTGCTTCTGACTTCGTATTGGATTAGTGGGTAACTTTGGTCGGGCAATGTGGGCAAACATAAGCTTTCCTTGCGAACGGTGTTTGGGTAAATATTACTATTAGTGAAAAACATTGGGCTCTTGTGAGTTTTTTTGGTATACGCTAGGTGGATATGAAGAAACTCGTTGTAGTTGAAATATCTCTAGAGAACCTTCAAAATGGATTATATGCATAACCTCAAAAGATAATAACCGGAGAATGATCACGTCGCTTCAAATGATACCTCATTTTGTTCAATTCTAATTAGCAGTTGAGGAGCTATGAGGAGCCAGTCAAAATGATCCCTTTGCCTACCCTCCTTTGACTTTGCCGTAGTCGTGTAAAAAGTGAATTAACCTGAACGTGAAGCTACATTATATTATGTCTATAATGGTTGTAGTACATATTCTGTGGACGACACCATAGAAAATGATGTGCAAATTGTGAAAAGCGTCTTAAATTCAGAACGTTAAAGTCGCTAAACATGCATGGTGTTTAGCGACTTTAA
This sequence comes from Pelosia muscerda, assembly GCA_963691645.1. Classification (NCBI taxonomy): domain Eukaryota; kingdom Metazoa; phylum Arthropoda; class Insecta; order Lepidoptera; family Erebidae; genus Pelosia; species Pelosia muscerda. The sequence goes on from OY829100.1 coordinate 18,269,678, forward strand.
AATCAATGTCTAAAAAGGTCTTGGTAAGGCCTTATACATAATATATTACAATATTATTCCGCTATTATCCAGTATTTGCTTAAACAACTTATTGATATAAGATCCAATGTAAACAGAGCATGCATGCATATGTATGCGGTGCGGTCCACGACGGAATTAAATTAATTATGATGAAGCGCGCACCTGTTGGCGACTAATCGGCGGTGGACCGCACTTATTGGAGACTGTTCGAGAAACGTGATTTATGATTATTATTAGTATCGTGGATTATTATAGCTTTTGTCACCGGATTTACTCGTATTGTGGTAAATAACATGCTAGCTCAAGTAATACCCGTATAAATCTTAAAAAAGATGTCGTGGGCAGATGTCCGTTATCATGATCAAATATAGACTACATACATTTCCTTTCCTAAGCTTTCTCTGTACCAAATTTTCTTCAAAATCGGTTTAGTAGTTTAGTTATGAAATCGTAACAGACAAATAGGAGTAACTTTCACACTTATTCAATAAATAGTATGAAGTATCTGATCTGAGAAAACATCTAATGATTGTTATACGTATTTGTTGTACTGGTGACCCTCTTTCCTGAGACTTTGCCTTCAGCTTACCATCAGGCGAGGTGAAGTCAAATTCAACAAAAAAAAAAAAAAAAGGAACATGGATGGACAATAATCGAATCTATTATTAAATAAGTAAATTCTGTGCACAAAAACTTCAATGATTTTGAGAAATAAGATTTTAGAGAAAATAAAAAAACATTCGAGATTTTGCGTACAACAAAAGCAAAACCACAACATAAAACATTGTCAGATTGTGGAGAAGCGAATGAAATATTAGTATTAATTTTCTTAATACGCGGGAAAAATGTTTTATACTAACAATATACTTTTATCTGTCGGCCAACACGATATGACTTGAATAACATCTTGTATATAAGGAGTAGTGTCCAAGTATACACACATTTTCTTGATAAATGCCTTAGAGGAATATGTCTATTTGCTAATTGTCCACGCAATAGGGAATTATTTGTGTATAGTGGACTTAGGAATTAGACCACACCAAAACTTTTCTTTGCTGATATAGATGATGATAGATGATGATAGATGTAAAGCAGAGAATTGATTGATTGTGAATGCAACTTTTGGTTTGAGATCGAGTTTCAAAGAAAAAATCATTTTAACCATTTCTCTTGTTATTGCCCATGTATCTTGGTACCTTTTATTGAAAAAATTGATCTAATTCCTCCAAGCCCCGTCCACCTCCGAACGACCAGACGTACAGCGACACCCCATCGAAATATGGTGGACATTCCACTCATATTATTATGTAACAAGCGATTCGGTGACACGTTTATCATGCGTACAGCTTGGAGTACAAGAGTGGAACTCCTTGCCCGAATCTGAGTTTACTGATAGCTATAACTTGGAAGTCTTCAAGACTAGACCACCGGTTCGTAATGCGGCCCCGACCTGAGAAAATTCCGACAATAAACTCAGTGGGCTTTTCTTATTTTTGGTCTACGTGCAAACATTAACTTTGTATTGATACAGTAATTTGTTCGACTCTTAGTAATTATTTATTATTCATTAAATGTTACTTAATCGCAGTTATAAACATGATACATAAACGAATGTTTACACAGTTCGTATGTTTTACAAAAAAAGAAATGCTTAAAAAAGCTTTTCAATTTTGTCACATCCATTTGGTTACCACTGAGAGCCTAAATACACATTTCGTAACACAAAAATTACTGGAATAACACAAAAACCGCTGCCATTGAGTACGGGCCGTTAATAACGCGGTGTCGCCGACAGCTAGAGCGCTCTACGCGCTCTACGGAGTGTCGAGAGGTGTCAAAAAAGTATAGCGCGCAGGTGTCGGTCATAAATAACGGGTATCCGCGCTTACCGCGAGTCTCGCGGATATCATAAGTGTCGGGAGAAGTGTAAGCTATATTTAATTCAAGGTTTTGAGAAACGTGTTAAGTATTAAGTGCTTTATTGTATGAATTGCGGAACGGCTAAGTGTACCACAGATTTGTTAGTTCGCTTAATATGTTTTAATATTACGTGGAAACGTACTTTTCTGATGTATATACATAATTATAGAAAAGGAATGTACTTACAATACTTTTGGAGCTACTATTGTAGAAAAATTTGTAGCGTGTGATGCTGGAGAAAAAATAACACCACCCTATCTCATCCGAAGGGTACTGTAAGAGACGATAGACGATTGGTATCCAGTATAGTATATAGCCTGCCGGGGTGCGAGAGATATGTCTTGCATAATCTCACCTCCGGCAATCGAGGATCCATGGACGGCGTGCGTTTTGGTCGGTTCGAGTCCGACATAATCACCTCCATCGGTTTTGGTGGAGGTGGTATCCGTGGGGATTTTGCGCACGATACAAAAAAAAAGTATAGTATATAGTATTTTCTGGCTAGGGTGGAAACAGTGGGCTAAAGCCTTCCAATCGGGATAGGCTAATAGATCTATTGAGAATATTTTTATCAGCCAGTAGAAAATATTACACATTTCACATTTGCCTTCATCCGATACTGTTACAAGGGTAGAAGAGGTCAGTATCTACAAGCCTTATCTTGGAAGTACAAGGTGATTCTTGCACTTGGTCCTTTGGGAAACTCCATGCAGACATAGAATGGGTTTTTGGAGAATTTGAATTGATGTCGTCCCCGATTACTTTTTGACCTACGTAGCCTTACGCTGTAGGTATATTGTGTTAGCGAATAACGAGTTATTTTACAGATTACTTTTGTATTTTTCAATGTTGAAATAAAGATACATAAATACTATTCAAACATTTCTACATATAGGTACGGTAAATATTTCAGTCAACAAAATTGTAGTTAAGTGAAGGTTGTATTTAATTTTATTTGGTAAATATAAATTATTCAGACAACATTGCCATTTCTAAAATGATATTACAAGGACTAGGTACCTCAAAATATTATGTTAGAGATATTTACTTAATCCAGATATTATTATGTTATACTAGAAATTGAGTTTGCATGTTACGTACGTACATACATCTTGAATGCTATTGAATTATGTTTTCGCCTATTAACGAGTTGCAATCTTCTCAGATTGAATAACTTGTTCAAGAACTTACTGCTTGCTTAAGATACCGTGGAATTTGTCTTTTATGTCACGTAAATAAAGTACATACCTTAGAGTTTATGAGCAATTTAAATATTGGTTATATTATATGTTACGTCATGAAGAATTGGAAGATATCTTACCTACTGTGAAGCAAGAAGACATGAAGAAGAAGTAATACAGAACCGTAAAGCTTTTTTTTACTGTGCGAAAATCCCCATGGAAACCTCCCCCGCCGGAATCGGTTGGTGTGGTTAAGACGGACTCGAACCGACTAAAACGCATGCCGTCTTTGGGTGTTTAGTTGCTCGAAGTGCGATGGTAGCGAACATGCACCTAGCACCTTTCTTCTTTCTTTCTTTCTTTCTTTCTTTCTTTCTTTCTAACATGATAACACACTTGTACCTACTTCTCCACTATTACAACTTTTTCGCTTGTGGAGAAGTAATGCTTTCCATCTACGACTGTTCAATTTTGGAATACAGTTTCTTCTTTTATTATTACCTTCAATAGTATTATTATTAGCCTCTAGCCATTGCTGGCGAAATATCACCATAATGCAACAACTCAAGCCTTAGGGACGAAACAGCCGTGACGTTCGATTTATAGGAATGTATGAAAAAAATATATATTGTAAGGATTTTGTCATTTATATAGGGAGCAACGCCTCCGGAACATTCGCCGAGGGACATCCGGCCGCCGTCTCCGGGAAATATCGAATGTGTGCGAGTCATACATAATTCAACGTTCCGTATATATTTTCACTCCGCCGGTCAGTGGATCAGCTAGCTGTGATTATTTGTGGCTTTTATGTGGGCATTAAAGTTCTTAGCGAGAAAATACATATAAATAACTGGACGAAATGACTTCAAATTTAGTTGGAATAATCTCACTTTCATTAAAGGTTTTTGTTTATACTATTTAGGTGACAGACAAGCACACGGCTCACCTGATAGAAAGTTGTAACCATGTCATATGGACGTTTGCAACACGTGTTTAGAAATCTTCCAATTGGCGAAGGTGTTTAGAGAGATTTTGTGCCGCCAGCGAGGGAGACAAATCTACTGACCGCCGGAAACACAACACAAGGTTATTATTAGCCGCTGTATTCTGAAAGCGGAGGTACTTCCCGTCAGAGCGCTTCGAGCAGTCAGACTGCTCAATTGGGATGATAGATACCGTCGTCTCTTTTATCACTCTATACCTTTGCCAAAAGATCGCTGTCTGGAAATGATATTTGGTTCAGGAATTTCTAAAATCCAATCACATATTTCTGGGATTTTTTTTGTACAGAACCCGTTAATATAAGTCCATCTCATTATATTATGTACAGCATCATAAGAATACAGATGGATACAGTGAATCTGATTTAATAGTGTAATAGCAAAGCATCATCTGCTTTTTCATGAAATTATGCTCCAAAATATTTCGTTCTTAATCAAAATGTTATCATAAAAACCCAATCGAACCCTAAGATGTTAAACGATTGGACAAAAAGCGAGAGGAAACGCCAGTTACAAACCTTCCGGCGCCGTCCGCTACTGAATTATGGAGACCACAAACAAGCTTCCCTATTACGTTTATTAATTTATTTTCTCTTTCTTTATAGTAAACTGTCAGTACATGGATTAGCGAAAATAGATCTAAAAAGTTATTTGTGTCTGTTATAAGTCGAAATATATTGCAATTTATTTGGTGTTATTATATATCACACACTTCAGTCGTCATGGTCACGTTTTTTTTATTTATGGCACGTCAATTTGACTTCACCTCGCCTGATGTTAAGCTGAAGGCAAAGTCTCATGAAAGAGGGTCACCATTGCAAACACGTTCAGTGGTACAATGGTGGCGCTCAGCTTGACGGCCTCATCAGATGCTTTTTCACGCCCCGCTTAAAAGACCCAGGACTGTAGGAAGAAGGACGTTGTCATTGTTCACTATACGTCCATGCAGAAGTATATTTTCTTTTAACTCTGGAAATTGTATTCGTATATAATTCCTATCTTTGTAGATAGACACTAATAGGTACTTAAACATATACCAAATGTAATTCAACTCACACATCTCGGTATACGATTTTCCTGTTATATCTGTGTACACTGTTTTGAGTTGCAGTCCAGTTCAAAATGTTTCTCAGTTGTTTATGTATTGTTTATCATTTGATTGTAACTTATAGTGTATTTTAAAATAGTGAAAAAAAGAAGCGTGATGTTCCTTTACGACATTTGCGTAGGCTTTGGTAATTATTTACCATCAAATCATCAACGCAGTGATTTTGCGGGACAAAAGTAATTTCCATAATAAAATTATATAATCAGTCAATAAAAATGTTTTTCCCACGTAATAGGAGGTGAACCTATTGCTTGTTCTATGTTTACTGTTGTATGGAGACACAGTCCTATCGTTTAGTCACCTTCTAGGAAATCTACGGAAAGAGATGGACTGATCGTAATCTACTTCCCGCGGGGATCAACACTGCATATTCTTACAAACAATACAATTCCCTGCCATAACTTACAGCCTTAAACAAGAACTTTTCAACTTTGAATTCAAGAATCACTAAATCTGCATATCGCATATATATCGTATCTATTTTCCTAGTCACATATTTTTCCGAAGTTTCCATCATACTTGTGTGTTATGGTGAAACTTGGGCATTAAAACACGGTAACGATGCCGTTATGGGCTGTGATAATTCATCTGGAGGTGCATAGCTTTGACCCATTTCCCCATGACCTGAATCTTAGGTCATATCGAGTTGGAATTTATGTGTGTGAGCAAAAATATGATAATGGTGTCTGGCATTGGCGGGTAAAGAGCCTTGAAGGAATTTCTATTGTCGACTTGTTTTAATTAACTTGAAATTTGTATACCTACTAAATTGGCACACAAACATTCGATAGGCAATTACTATGTTCTGCCATGTATATTTAAGTTAACTTGTTAAAGGCGTGGCAGTAGACCGTTGACTGCTGTTAGAGGTCACGAGTTTGATTCTCACTCAGTGCAAATATTTGTATGTATACACATACGTCTAGCCGATTACCCGTTTAAGCCTGGGTGTTTCTAAGTACAATATATGCATGTGTTTACCAATAAAAAATATTTCTGAATTTTTATCCCGGAGCCATGGGAACTGGGAACACCTTCCCAGGACAAAACCCCTTTGTGTTGAATCAGGTTCTAAGCTATCCTAATACCAAATTTCAATCAAAATGGAGGGGACGTGGTAAGCCTTCCCGAAGAGCGAAACCTATGCTCGGGTCCTCTCCGTGAGTAGCGGCACTGCCGTGAAACAAATTACCATAACACGATGGCAACTCAAAAATCGATTCGACAGAAAAAGAAGAAGTCAAAATCTGTGCAGATGTTAGTGGGTGATTGAATAACAAACCTCTCCATAAATTATCTCCAAACTATAAGTAGTATAAGTAGTATAAAACATTGTGTCCTGTGAATTCCCTTAATAGTACTTAATATATAGTTATAACAAAGGACAATAGGGTGTGCTTGCGTCAGTGTTGGTGACGGACACAACTTTGCGCTGCATAATGCAAGCTTTTCAAACTTTCCGCACATTATTTTTGTGTCAGCCACACGAGTTCATCCTCAGCACTATTTATAACTTCAACTTTTGAGGACAGAATATGATATATTAACTATATTTTTAACTTATGGACGTGGACAATGTAAGATGTTTTTAACGAGCAAACTAAGTTGTAGGTTTTTTGCTGTTGGTTGGAATGTGAGAAAATATTTTCCAATTTTATTCGTTTTACTATTGATGTTTGATGTGGAAAATGAACTTTAACATCGTCACAGAAGTACCTGAAGATTCGAGTAAGTAACTATCACTGTAGAGCAATATCATTTTGCTCCATTTCTTCAAAGACATCTATTACCCGTTTTTGTCACCCCTCATTGTCAAATAGTATCAAACTATTTCTACATATGTGTAGCAGACTAACAATCAACTCGGTTGTTAGTCCTTACCAATAAATGTCTTTAGATTTATGAAAATAAATTTATATATAAACTAAAGAGCACACTGTAACCTTGATTCTTTGAAAACAATACATAAATACAGCTTGAAGTGAGCATACAATTTTATTTTCGGAACCACTTCTTTATGTCATCTTTTCGAATGTTCGAGTCTCGCATTGGCATGAACAAGGCTTTAGCCGGGACAAAACAATCGACTTGGCAGTGCCACTGCGATTATATCTCAGGTGCGAGCTTAAGATATAATAAGCGGAACGGTTTACAGCGATCTTTAAACAATAGTCGTTCTCCGACGCTTGTCAACCTGTAATCTCGCAGAGCCGGCGGCCATTTTGAAACGGAATTTCCTACACAATTGAAGTGGAATCCATCACTGCGGATGGGAGACAAGCCGTTTAAGAATTGGATACTTTTGTTTCAACTGTTGGCAAGAACTTTAAAGGAGCAAATCCTACTAGAGGTATGAATGTTGACATTTATGTTGTTTCCAGCGGTGAGTAGGGCAACTAGAGTTTACCAGAGAGATTTTGTACTGTCAGTAGAAGATCAATTTATGTGATATGTTTTAAAGAATGAACAGGAGGAAGGCGTCCATAGCAGACTTACCTACGTAAAAAATGACGTGACGTTTGTAAGGACATACGTAAATAAAGGGATTTTGTATCTATCCGTTTCGAAGAGCGAAACGCCTGAGGTTCTTATAAAAAATAGGTTTAAGCCTTTTCAGACTTAATTTACCTACAGTTAATGTAACAATGGTTGAGATTGTCTGACTGGACTAACTAAGTTGTACTAAAACCTAAAGTAGCGCAAAGGACTTAGTCCCGAAAAGATTATTCACGTATGATAAGCCTCGTCCAGTGGCTTTCTAGATTAAATTTAATTATTTATGGCTATGTAAGACATGACTAGGGCATATTTAATTTAAAGGTATTCCAAGGCACACAACCTAGTCGCTTACTTTTGGATAAATTATCATTCTTTTCAAATGATTGCTTAATCTTTAACTGTGTATTCAATTACAATACAAAATCTTAACATTACAAATACAAACGATTATGTAAGTTCTGCATAATATTTTTTAAGAAATACTAGTAATATATTTAAGACTTCTGTACAAAATTAACTTGTCTTAAAATTAACAAATTCATAACGCGAATTCATCGGAAAACAAAATGGCGTTTCATCTCTTCTCTTCATAGCCATTGAACTTTTTTCCTTCAGCGATAATTGCTCAGAAACCTATATTCTATTCAAATTACAGCCGTCGGATTTCTTATTTTTTTATTATTCGATATACCACCTCCCACTATTTCCAAAATGAATTAAGTACCAGAATGCAATAACCTAAAATAACAACACTGAAATATAATGCTGATAAATGATTCCAAGTACAGTCATCCTAAGCCATCAATCAGCGGTTCATACTTCGAGAACACACGCCCAAGTCAAATTGAAACAACTATAAGATAAACGTCTACGCGCCCATACGACTTCAAAGTTTAGACCTCTTCTATAAATTAATATAAACCTTTGGACCTCCTTGTATAGTTTGAATCTTGGGCTTTATCTTTTCTATAATATAGGACTCATTAATATGACTTCACTTCACCTGTTAATAAACTGACTTTTCTGCACAGCTGCTATTTCACGCCCCGCCGTATGCCTAATGCCTATATCATACCGCTCATTAGACCTTCTATCAAATATCGTGTTCCGTTGGACCTCATTTAAAACTACAAGCAAAATTTACAAGATGTACAATCATGCACAAAAGTAAAACACTTTAAACTGTAGTTGTAACACAATATCTAACATCTTTTGGAAGTCCATCATGTTCAAAGCTAAGCGCACGAAATGTGATACACCTGAGTATTGTAAATTAAAGCAAAAACCAAAAAACAAAATGGTTTTGATTACTTATTAAAATAGGAAAGCTGAATAGAGGGGTACCACCTCAATTGTGTATTAAACACCAAAACGGTAAAACTTTTCTGAAATAAAAGTGTCATACTTTTATTTCAGAAAAGTTCATACTTTTAATTGTCCAATAATTTACTGTTACGAAGTATGGATGATTAAAAATAATAAGAACAATAAAATAACAACAGAGCTTATTTAAATAATTTATTTTATTTACTTATAGGCAAATGTCCAATTGTACTAAAAAGTGTGGTTATAAATTCTAAAGAATATATTAAACTCTAGTTATAACAAGTACTGCGATATGACAGCATGTTTTGTTTTTAGGTTATATTTCATTTCTGTCTCATATTTTATTAAATTTTGTTCATTCAGAATCCACTTGGAGTAGCATTTTACTTTCGGAAGTTGCTGAATAACATTAAAACAAACATCAAAAGTTTCAGAACATCTGCACAATACGAAACTGAATTAACATTTTTACTTCCTTTGGAAAAACATCCGCCATCTTAGCTGTTTTTTTTTCAATTCACTTATAAGTTATATATTTTTGATATCTCAATTCAGAGTTCCAAATTCAAAGTTTGTCAACGTACTGGATAGGGTGACCAATTGATAAAATATAAAGAACTATTTTAAATAACATTAATGGTTCTTGCTAAAATGTAAAATGCATTATTTATGTCTTGAACTAATAAAACATATTAATAACATTAGCCGTTTCCCTAGTCATATTTACGCTATGGTAATAAAACCCGCGGCCGTTGATCCAAGAAGTTCCTCATTTGTTATTAGCAAAGCGGAATCTACCTAGTTAAAAGAACCCAATTCACTAATTCACTATTTATCCAATTTAAATCTCAATTCCGTGAATATTACTTTACCTACGTCACATATAGGACTCGCTTTTCAATTAAAATCCGTGCAATCAAAACAGTACCGTAGCTTCCTCCAGATATAATTGCCGGCATATTAAGGCAATCTCCGTCGATGGCACAAGCACAGCCCACTCTGGATGGCCGCTGGCGATCAGCATAATTGATAGTGAGGGAGAGGCGCTCAAACCACCGCAGTTTCAGAATTGTGTTGTCGGGGCAAAGTGATGACGTAACTAACCATTGTACGTATTAATGTTATGGCACAGACTGCAGGATTGCTTAAATGCTATTATTTTTTTTTAATTAGGTTCCATTTTCAAATTGTTATTGGTACTTCTCAGTCTCAATATTTTTGTTTAAAAATGGATTCGAATTTTAAAATTTTTCGTTCAAATTTTGAAACTACTTAACTGCCTGAAAGAATAGAAAGAATATAACCTAGTTCATCGAGTCGAAAAAAAAACTGTAACCGCCCGGTTACAGTATTTAACTAACTTAACCACATTTCCCCGTAGATACTCGTACCTATTATATTATTATTAAGTACGCCTCGCCTATAGCCTTCCCGCAAGTGCAAGCAAGTTGACAAAGTTTTACCGCAAATATAATGAACGTTACGCCAGCATTTGAAATACGAACAAATAATCAAACGTTGATTTCATTAATTATTCTATGTCTTCAAGTGCAACTGACCTACGAATTCAAACTAGGTGAACTCGTAATTAGTACCGTGAGAAAAAAATCCGTGATCTCTTCTGAACCTCCAAGCTGCTTGTCTCAAAGCAGTATTTGCTTTATTTCGAATGACTTCCTGTTGACTTAAGTGATTCCTCTACATACGAAATACTTGACGTTTTTGGAACACGAGAAAGCCATTAAACCATTTTTTTGTTTATAATATTAATATTGGCGCGACAAATTGTGTTTACTAGGCGTTTGATATGGTTAATTTAATCTGTGCTTAATTCCTCACATATACTCTCCAGCTAGCTAGCGGGCATGGTTCATCACATCTACTAAAACCGCAAGCTGTCTGTAAGGTGTCCCAATTTTTTTGTCTGCCTGTTTTCCACGGATGCCATTCTCACTGGCTACAGTGTTTTATAGGGCTTACAGGTTTGGTCGTTTCCGAATCGACTATAACGCACGCCATTTTTGGGGCTTCAGTAGGTAAGATAGTGAGTAACTTATCATTCGCACCCCGGCCGACTAGGGAGAGTTACCCAATAAGACAATTTCTTCGAACTTCGATTTACCCTGGAACCTATTTTGAATGATACCTAAACGTCAAAACTTTTACCTAATTCGTATCCATACAAATTAGTTTAACCAACTAAGTAAGTAGGTACTTGTTTCAGATCATATATTCAATTGTGTCTACTAACACGTTTCAAGAAAAAATATGCGTTCTTAAAAAATTATAATGAAAAAAAAAGAAATAGGCAGATCAACATAACATACCAAGCGTAACTCGGCCATTCCAAGGCAAAATTACACTGTCTTGAGATCCGTAATGAATTTAATCAGAAGTAAATTGGAGGAGTAGGAAATATAATAAATTCAGTTCCCTCCTCAGCTAAGTGGGTGGCATAAGTGCTATAAATAAGCAAACAACTCACAGAAGGTGACAAGGACTCAGACTCATGTACCCTTAGCTTATACAGCTCTAATAGAATAAATGTAAGGCCTGATGAAATGGTTCGTAGAGTATCTTTCACCTAAATTATAAATGACATAGTTTAGTTCAAGTTTGACATAGGCGAACTCAAAGTAAATTTAACTAAAACGAGCGAATTTCTAATTAGCGTAGTACTTATACTTAAGTGAATTGGTTTTCTAGACTATGTGTGTGCGTTTATGTTTGTTGTATGGAGTAGATGTTTAATGTATTTGTGGTGTAGGCAAAGAATGTTAGGCAATTATGCACCTGTGAAGAGACTTCATTCTCAGTCAAGTATCGTGGTCTTAAAAGATTTGTAGTAAGAAATCAAAAGTGATTTGTAATTTTATCTTCAAGTTATACATTATAATATTTATCTTATCTTACTTAACCTTCTATCTTATTTACTATTGTGAAATTTTATTTCATTAATAGGTACAAAATATATAGTCCATCTTTCTCGTTTCCCGCCACTTGAACATTTGACAATCGCGTAACTCTCTCCTGTTACTTGTTTTTTAGACTATGATCAAATTGTAAATAAGGTTTGTTATTCGACACCTCCTTAAATACTTTTAATTACAAAATGATTACACACCAGATGATAGCATGAATTATTTCACTAGTGTTTATACTCATTGTATCATCTGCTTATGCGCGAATTTCTGTAGGTAATTAAATTATTTCCTGTCATTGCAATAAATTGATTTAACCGAGTATATTAAATCAAAAATGTTAAGAGGCGGTAAAATTATCTTTATACTTTATTTATCGGTTTTGTTTTGTTTTTACTCATCCACTCAAACGATAGTAGTAAATTGTTTGACAATAAATAGCAGCTAGTTTGACTAGACAATCAAGTAATCAATTAAAAACATAAAGATATTATTACTAGCGTAAATAGAGTAAAAGTCTCCTCATCACCCCGTTTTCAAATTAAAAATGTAAAATTTAAATTACTTTTTATGACAGCTGGCTATTCTGACAAATTGACAAACAGGTTTGTAAAAAAACGTCAACGGTTCATAATATACTCTGTCACTTTTTCACATATAGGTTTTATGTAGAGATATGTTTGTCACTGGCACACTTTATGATTAAAAGAGGGCCGATATGGCTAGTTAAAATTCGAAATTCGAATATAAAAATTGATGCATTTTTGAAAAAAGAACGCCCAGTCACTGAGCGGCAATATTGCGGACGGCTTTTTAAATCACTCGGCCTAGTCCTCGGGCGGTTCATGAAAAATTTATACTCGAGGTCGCGAGCCTGGCTCGGAGGCTCCCTGGGCGCGTTACACGCCGAATAACATTAGTTTACGAGTATAGGCGTCAAGAGTATAGTACAAGAGCCTGAGAGCACTAAAGTGCTACCAAATTTAATGCGGCATCTTTACGATATGTTTGTAAGTGGGTTAGTTTTATGTTTGTCAGTGTGATGTATCGGGCTGCGGGTTGGCGGTGACTGGATTCAATTTGCGACAAACATGAAATGTTATCTGTTTTGGTAGTTTGAAACTTGACGTCACGGGAATATGCCAACAAGAAATACAATAAACTATGTGGGTACTTGTTAATGTGAAACTAGTATAAACTATTATGGTAGGTTTACTAGAAACCTAATTAACTTTTTCTTTCAAAAATTTTAGAGCCCGAAGTAACGGTAAGGTAAAAAATCAGATATTTCACTTCTTCACATTCTCTTGGGTTTCTTAATTTTACATTAAATATTTTTACATGGTTTGGACTCATTGAAATAGAATTGATCATTATATTTATTTTCTTGCATTAGGTACGACGTCGGATGACACCAGAATGCCGAAAGTGAACAGATCCAACACTATTTAATCTTTTCATTCGTGAATTCAATCGGCATTAATCATTAATTTTACGATCAGATGACGAAAGTAAGTGTACCTACGTCTGATATTACTTTAACTTGTATCTTCATTTATTAATTAAGGAACGAATACAGAAACACTTACACTATACATAGATCTACACGCTACAGTTTCCAAAGAACTTTTTAAAACGTAAGAATATATTTTTTATGACCTATTTTATCAGGCGATGGAATTGTGCTATTTTACGATTTACGGTTGATTGATTGATTCTTATTAAAGCACTTTACAAAACCTAATCTAAACAACTTTATAGACTTTGCTCTTAGCTTACCATCAGGCGAAGCGAAATCAAATTGACGTGCCATAAAAAAACCGCGAACTATCGGAAAAAAAGCTTAGTTACTATCGGTCTACTTGACATTAGAAGTAAATTTGTTGTTGTTGTAAACTTACTTCATAACTCCTTCGAAATTTCTACTTATAAAATATTTAACAGCAAAAGAAACTACCAAATATGCCCAATAATATCGGTTTACTATTAAAATTTAATGAATTTAAAGTAAATATGAACTTACTTACTTACAAAATAGAAGTTGTAAATTCTTATCGCTTTAAAATTTCCGAACGGTTAAAACTCCCGAAGGCAGCGGTGAAATGTTCTAATTCCTTCTAACTCGACACCGAAGGGCAAAGATTGAATTATTGAAGGCGGGAAAGCGTTAATTGTTATTAATGTACTTGAATATTAAGGTATTCAGAGAAAAGACAGGTAAACGTTGGCCAAAAGAGGTTGCGCTTGATTGTCCGACGAATTTTAGTCAAAAACCGTTTATTCTTTGAAAGGTATTAATTGCTAAGTGTTCTATTTAGATTAAAATAATGGGTTACCTGTTTAAATATTTGAGTGATTCTATTTTTGAATATATTTTTTTTATTCTAAAGAACCAAACTTTTGGGTTACCTGCTTAAATATTTGAGTGATTCTATTTTTGAATATATTTTTTTTTTATTCTGAAGAACCAAACTTATTTATATTTAAAAAAGAACCTTCTAACCTAACACCACCAGCTAAGCTCAATGGCTTTATTTAGGAATGTGTTCACTTTGGTAGTGTATTGGCCGGGATTCGAACCCGGGACCTCTAGATCGTAAGGCCGACTCCTTAACCACTAAGGTACCGACGACGCTCCAAGAGAATTTGGACAGACTTACATAGATTCAAAAAATATACAAACTTATTTATAAGAATACTTATGTGTGTTTACATTATCGCACTTGATTTCGGTAATCTGTGGACTATTTTTTAAAATATTTATATATTTTAAGGTACGTCGGTAAAATTATATTTACGAGAATATTGTTTTGACCACAAAACAGAAACAAGTGGTAGAAATGTGACACGACAGATTCAGTAGTAGAGTCACCAAACTCACACACAACCATTTGCATTACTATATTGTTTGATTGGTCATATTTATATACCACCTTCAAAGTCAAATTAGCTCAAATCATAGGTACTATAAAACGAAAATTAACCTTATCCTTTCAAAACCTACATTACTTTGCTATTGATACAAAGTTTTTATGATGTTTCAAACTTTGAGTCGAATAAGCTTGAAAGTTTAGACGTATGTCATTGAATTCTAAGAAAGCTATTTAAAAACTTCAACTTCTTGCAATAATTTCATATTATCTCATTTGTCCTTTCTGTTCTGTAAAAACTTACAGCAATGTCACGTGTACCCTGCCTACTTCACACTTCCATTTGTTTATGTTTTCCGTGGTTTTTACATTTAGCAGATTGAGGTTAGGTTTAGACTTTTTAAATATCTTTTTAACCGGCCCTCTGACTTGTTTCGAACCATATCATATATTACGAACATCAGAATTATCACACCTAAATTCTCTATCTCAAAACAACGATAGTTTTCGTCCGTTTGAAGATCAAAACTTTATTCATACATCAAGTGAAGAAACAAAAAAAAGAAAAGCCTCACGTTCAATTTTGGAAAATAATGAACTAACCGAGCGGTCTCTTCGCGGGTCGTTAGCGAAAATTGGAAACTTTCTCGAACTTTTCCGTGCGTTGCCGAATGATCAATGGTACTATTGAGTTTTTGTTTTGTTCACTTTTGTTCAAATGTATTTTTGGTAGCCGCTTTGAAGATTAAGTGGCTTGAAAATTATTCCAAATGTAAGTAGTATACATTTGGAATAATTTTCTTAAAGATTTGTAGGTTGCTTTTTGGCGAGGCAGCAATGGTAATGGATTGAAAAAATTGCTAAGAATGTTTTTGAATTATAGCATTAATATTACTTAGGTGGCAGACAAGCACACTGCCCATCTGATGGAAAGTGATCACTGTGGTCTATGGACGTTACACTCGAATTGCTGACCCTGTAGAAACCTGGAAGAACCCAAGATTGTTCTTTAGCTAGGTTTACATAGTATCTAACGGCAATACCTAAATTTGAACTGAGACTCTTTCTCTAACTGAGAGACTCTTTTTCTAACTGAGAGAGAGCAGTAGCCTAGTGGTATGGGTAATGGACTGCTGAGACGAGGTCTCGGGATCGATCCCATCCCAGGCTCGATCGGTTCGATCCCAGGTTTACCATGGCACACACCCAATGACTTTTCGATGCTTTTCAAAGTTATGTGTGTATTTATCGCGGGTTTATAAGTGCCTGGATAATGGCAATAGGCTTGCCACATATGACATTGGGACTTACAACATAAACTGGCGAAACGTGGGTGGCTAGCACCTCTGCCTATCCCTTCTCCCCGAAAAGGTGGGGTTTAGTCGAGAGTTTATGTTGTTATTATTAGAATAAAATCGCGTGATTGCGGTAATCAGTATTTCAGTCAGGTGAAACCGCGAGCAATAGCTATAACAACATTTTATGAACATCAGCAGTGTTAGCTTTAAATGCTCATTACGATAAGGTTTATCTTACAACGGCACCGTAAACTTTGGATAATCTCGAATAAATGACACGTTTTGACATGTAGACTTTATGCCACAGAACTTTACAGTAGATTACGTTGACATATTTTACGACTTTGGGGTGTAAACCAAACACTAAAGTGAGTAAATACTATAAAAACGAATAAACTACAGGGTGTTCGTTAGTCATTAAGGTATGGTATACACTGAATCGGTAATCGATGGGTAGAAATGTGTGCGATTTTTATATCGCGGTTTCGAACCGGCTCGAGAACTCTATGTATCCTGAAAACAACGGGTATTGAATCTAATACCATCCAAAATTCCACTAATATGGATATTTGCCTTCAGGTTAACCTCAGGCGAAGTGAAGTCAAATTGACGTGCCACAAATAAAAAATAAAAAATCTTTGTATGCTAAAGGCCACAACAGATATATAGATATTTAAAATGCTTCAGGAAGAATCATTCCTGTAATGTTTATGTACTGTGGTGGTAATCCCACAAGCTCCAGTTATTTTAGCGATACATTATGTTAAGTTGGTTTGTATGTTGTTTCCTGACAATGACAATAAAAAAAACAAAATGACTAATACCACAATTACAGTAAAATTTATTTAAAGCACTTTGTATGCTTTCATTTTGTATGGTTTTGCGTTTTCTCCATTCCTTCTCTCACTCTCTACCTCTGTCTCTTTTCCTTAGTGATGAAACAGAGTTGAGAAGAGCATGATTCACGAGCAGAACCAGTAGGTTCACATTAATTAATTAATTTAACAGCTGAATATTCAACAGTATTCAAAATCATATAATAATACAAAGGCATGTATACATTTACCATATTGTGATGATTCGAAATAATTTCACCAATTACAGTAAAATAATATGGTATCATAAAACAGGTCTCATATTTGACACTGGGACTTCTGTGTTGCCATTACACGCAAAGTCATTGTAGGTACGAGTGTGGCCGGCGGATAATAGCATCATCAACATATTTTATTACCGATATTCGTTTAACTACGTGAAATGAAACGAATCGGTTCACTGTTACTGTGTAATCGTTACGGTGAGTCTACTACCTTACTTACTTATACCTATATTAACATTTTTCAATGGTTTCTAGAAAAAGTTGCAATAGTAATTTTACTAGAGTTATTAAAATAGCTATGAGTTATATAAGACCGGGGGTGGTCTAGTGGTACCTATGGGTAGGACTGCTGAGACGAGGTCTCGGATTCGATCTCAGGTTTTGCCATGGCAAACACCAAGGACTTTTCGATGTTTTTCGAAGTTATATGTGTATTTATCGCCTGGATAATGCCATTGGGACCTAAAAATAAACTGAGGAAATGTGGGTGCTAGTACGATGTTAATAATATAACCTATCACCTTTGATACCTATAACCTACAATGTTAATAATATAACACAAAACCATAGTAGTTATGTATCAATACCAAATAAGTATAAAAATGACAAAACTTTTTTTTTCATTGGAATTCGAATCAGTAGTTCCTGAGATTATCAAAGAAACGAAAAAACAAACTATTCAGCTTCATAACTATTCATTTGGGGATAACATTTTTATTGCTATACCTACATACATAAGTAACTACCTATAGATTAGGTATCCTACCTACTAGTGTGCGCTCACCCTATAGGAAAGTTAATCAGTCCCCAACAATGGGTTGTTTATGGAGGACTCGAAAACATTTGCACAGCGGATGATGTTAATGTTGGTTTACAAACATGGAGTACTCCGCTCGAGAACCGCTCACGACTCGTACCTACGGTTTT
Organism: Pelosia muscerda; assembly: GCA_963691645.1. Classification (NCBI taxonomy): domain Eukaryota; kingdom Metazoa; phylum Arthropoda; class Insecta; order Lepidoptera; family Erebidae; genus Pelosia; species Pelosia muscerda. The sequence continues at coordinate 18,287,849 of OY829100.1, forward strand.
TAACTAGCTTGTCAGTGTACGTACTTCATATACAATAGTAAGATAAATAGATACTATATCTTTTTATTTGCTATGATCTTAAAATCCTAAAAAACGACATTCTAAATTTAAACAAAATATAGTTTTGATTTCACGAGATTCGTTTAATCTATACTAATATTATAAAGAGGAAAGATTTGTACCTATTTTTGTATGTTTGTATGTTTGTAATGAATAGGCTCAAAAAGTAATGGGCCGATTTAAACAATTCTTTCACCTCTAAAAGGCTACAATATCTAGGAGTAACATAGGCTATATATCATCACGCTACCATACAAGGGAGCGGAGTAATAATCATAAATCTCAATTGATCCGGTAAATTTCTATACATTGGCGCTAATATCGCTAACAATTTCCATTGTCATGACAGCAAGGAAAAGTAGTATAGAGAGGCAAGTAGTGAATCGAGTAGAGTCGTACAACGCGATAATCGACATCCACGCGGGCGGAGCCGCGGGCAACAGCTAGTAAATAATAAAACATTAATATGTAAACAACTCATGAAAAGTGAAATTAAATAAACTTTAAGCCAAACGCTATTCACAAGCTGCAACAAATATTACCAACATTCCACCAAAAGAAATTGACATCTCACACAGTCAAATAAGCGGGCTATTAAGTATCTATTTACATTGGTCACAGACTAAATATTATTTGTATTACAACAGCAAATCATTTCGAAGCTGCAATCCATTGTGGTATTCGAGTGGTTTGCTACATATCGGATTCGAAATGACATTGTTAGGAACTGAATTACATGCAAACGTTGTGGACTTACGATCTTCATGTTTTGTAACCAATGTCTCATATATATCTGCACTACCTACAACCTACAAGCTGTTTAAAAAATTTTGAATTTCGAATTTGGAACGGGATGCGACCTTTTTACATTGGTTCGCGTGGTTTACTAACATATGGAATTCTTTGTTGGTAACAAAATTACGTGCAATCGTTGTGGACTTAAGATCTTTGTAGTTTGAAACGATATTTGCACCTTACAAAAATAAGTACCTACCTGATAGTGACAGTGTAAAATTGTATTGTATGACTCTTTCGTTGAAACCCATCGAAGCTAAGATTAACTTGTTTTGTGATTGTGAATGTGATTAATTAGATTAAAGTGCATTCTCAATCAATACATAAAACTAAAAAGGTTCTTCATCTATCTCAAACTAGCGGGTACTGAAAAGTCAATTTAACCATAAGAGAGTAAACAAGTACAGTCCAATCAGTTAAGTAAATAACTTGGTAGTTAAAAATCAAATTCTTTTGCCATAAACACTGAACTCTATTTACCATCCGAACCGTAAATAAAAAGTCCGGATCCGAAGCAATATCGGGCTCTGTCAAAGCTCAAGAGCGGAACTTGGGGGAAAAAAAGGATTCAATCGAGCCAACCCGATAGTGGCCATTAAAATATCGTTGAATTTCAAAAGGTGGAGACGTTCGGAATCTTGATAGTTGGGGGCAAGGAGCTCCGTGCCAGACGTATCGGCCGCCCGAAATGGACTTTTGATGTAAGTTCCGAACGCACCGGCGCGGCGGCGGCGCTTGGCGCTCATTTCGAATTTTAAAACGTTTTTGAATATAATGGACAAATAGACGGTGGCGATACTATGAAAATTTTATGGAAATTGTTTTTTTTTATTGGCGTTGTTGAACGAATTTGACTAAATGGTTCTGTTTTCTATTCTTTGTTATAATTGTGTATTTTTTTTTTCATCTATAATATTGTGTAAATAAAGACGAATTTGACTATCAAAACTGTGTCCATAATCTTTCATTCAAGAACGATTATTTATAGTGGAAACTATGAGTTCTTATTTGAAAATTATCAACCTTCGCACTCACCACTCGCTTACTTCATAACGTGACAATTAGGAAACTTACCTGTAACAAAAAAAATACAAAATATTAAATCATATTATTCACTATACACGCCCCAACATCCCGGTATCTTTATTTTTCACCCGACTGGGTGTATCTGCTCAAGTCTGCCGTGCCAAGGTCCGCAGTAACGAACGTGCCAAGTCGCCCGAATAACGCCCCTTTTCTGATATTCTAACTTCGAATCTTCTAATACTTTCCGATAGATCGACATTCAATACGGAATAAAAATACTTCTGCATTGCAATAATTATCGTGGAATGTTCCAGAAAGACGTTTGAAAATGGAAGGCCAGTAAAAAATATGACCTAATTCGCATGTTTATGAGACTGCCTTTGCCCAGTGCGGTAGTAAAATTTTAAAGAATGCAGGTCGTACAGCTTAGTGTTGCAATACTTAACAATTTTGAATTTTGTTTCTATTTTTGGTGCAATATTTTGCAGTTTCATTGATATTACATTTTTTAAATGATTGAAGTAATAAAGTTGCTGCAACATGGTTTCATACATCATGTAAATTTTGTAATATATTTCAGTTTAAAAAACTTATGAGGTTTTAATTAATTAAGGAATTAGCATAAAATTAATCATCTCTGGTTATAAAGTAATTAACGTGCCTGTCATAAGAGCTAATAAAAATTGATGGGTAGCATGTCCGACATGCTTGTGAACGCAATCATGTCGAAATATTCTTACCGTAATAAAACACTGATTGCTACCGTTGTAAAATTAATTGCTTATAATATATTACTTTTAATTTCTCGGACTACGACCACTATAACTGAGAAATTTAGCCACAGAAATGTTAATTTTCTTAGATTTTTATTAATTAAGGTGTTCGATGATAATTGTTGTAAGCGTCCCACGCTTTTTAAACAATATAATTAGAGGTTTATTCTTCACTGTATTTTCTAATCTCAAACTCATTAATTGGAAAATGTTAAAGTAAAGTCCTTTGAAGATTACAGAAATCATACATCAGTTTTATTGATCGTTTCTTTTCTTAGTGTTCAGCAACTTGTGAGCTAAGAGCTGGGAGCGCTCTACCATGCAAGTAATGATTTACAGCTTGATTAACACCAAGCCTTCAGTGTAAATTTTATTCAAGTTCTAATACAGACTTAAATATACTGCTAAATATATATATGTTTGGTTTCAACAGGAATTACTAAGCGAAAATAATCCGGTTTTTCCTCTTGTAACAATTGTTTACCAATAAAATCGGCTAACCGCTATTCACTAAAGAGTATTTATTAAATAACAAAAAGCTCATAAATAACCGACATTAATTCAAATAAAGAATTCTATATTTGAATGCAGGAAGAGTAAATACGTTATCCTCAAGAATCAACCGCTATGACAAGACGTTAGTAGTTATTTCGTTACGTCATTTCCCAAGATTCTTGTGAGGGTAGAAGAAAAAAATGTGGGTCGGGCTCAAGTCAAATTGCATGGTATTATGGAATTGAATCGATGTTACGTTTCATCGACGTTACTTCTATGATTGAATTTATTTTATCTGCGATATAGAGGCTGTGGAGCGAAGATTCTGTTATTTTTTCACATTTCTGTATAAGATCAGTTGTTTGTGTGAAGCTTATGTTATTTGATGTCTGTCAAAAGTAAAATAATATCAAAGCTTGAAAGAAATAAAGCGAAATTTCTGAAAGTACGTACGTAATAGATGGTCGTCAAGACATGCTTTGATGTGCTCTTCACACTTCATATTGATACACAAGTAAACAAGCAAAAAATAGTATCCATTCATAGTCCACCAAGGTGATTTACACGATTCATACAATTTCAAATCTATCCAGGGAAGAGTCAGCCAGTTTTCCGGATAAAACCAGAGTTACAGAATCGAAAAAAGGGTCTTTACTCCTTTTTGATCATTATTTTTCATTTCAACCTTACAAAACTTCTATCACAACTAATTTATAGGCAATAACTAATGCTGATAGATAGACGACAAGAATTTACAAAATGGACATCATTATCACTAAGTACGATCTCTTCCAAGCAACACACTCGTAATTCTCCACTGTATTTATAATCCAACACAAGAAGATATTTTTATGTGAGCCCTGGACTCCAAAGGGAGAGGCCTATAGCGCGTCGATTTACGCAAAAATAATGATGGTTATGATCAGAACACATTTTCATTCGGTTCAAAAAGCTTCTTGGCATGTTACTGCAAGTTGAGTAGTACCTAGTAACATAACCTTCTCCTTTTTGAAGGCGGTTTTTTAAAAGTCCTAAATCTTTTACAAGTCGTTCATTCATTAAAAGGGCATCAAACGGACTGTAATTTCAATCCATGCATACTCGTGCAGCTACCGGCTACAATTTATTGAATAAATTTACGTCTCACATGACGCAGTAGGGTGAGCGCCCCTGTTGCCTGCTCGGACCGTGCAATAACACGTTCGAGGGCACTGTAATGTGAAAGCGTTTTGTGGTAATAATCGGATTATAAATATAGTCGGCCGACGATCGGTGAGTCCACCCCATTTTGTAAAGTTTGTTTTCCTCTGCGTGTTTTTGTTTTATCTGTGCGATTTTAATTGTGACGTTTAATTGGGCTGCGATAAATAGATTGATGAGCGGTGTTCGTTTACTTCTACCAAAGTTTTTGCTGTCTTTGTTGTTTTATTCAGAAATATAACACAATACCTACTTATTAAGCTATATCTGTCTATTCACTGTTAAATCTATCGGGATATTTACCATGTTTGTTGATTTCGTTAAGTAACCGATAATTCGGCCCGAAAGATTTAACAGTGAATAAGTAAATGACCATGTCAAGCTAAAATCATACATTAGATCTGTCCTAAACCAATGATGGTCATTTCACGAAAAATATCGAATTTTGACTGAAACTGATTATCGACTGAAAGCTGTGTTACCCGAAGTAGGAGAAAATGAATAATGTTAATTATTATGTGTGCTCTAGCTATTGCCCGAGGATTCGCCCGCGTAGCCTACATGTACATTGTCTTTTTCTTCTTTTCTGCCTTTGTACCAAATTTCATCTATATCAGTTTAGTGGTTTAAATGTCAAAGCGCGAAAGATAGACAGATACTTTCACATTTATAATACCTATTATATAGGGAAGTGTGTATTTATACGTATTATTAGCATGTCTATCTTTTATCGTTCGTATAGCTTTCTGTGGACGAGCAGCATGCTTTACGCACTGACGAGAATGTCAAGCTCTAGTTGCTTAATATTACACACGACCGACATTGTAATTTCTTCATACAAATGTTTTTTAAATATTTTACAAAAGTAACGTTGTAGAAATTTGCATGGAATTTTTAATAGGTACCTATTTAGGTTACATTTTGTAAGAAGCTGTTTAGTTACATTTATATTTGGAAGTTGACTGCCTATTCTTTGAAAAATAAAAGATTTTTCTTGTAAATTTAAATTGAAAAGAGTTAAAATTTTAGGATGGGACTTTAAGCTCATTTCAAGGGGAAATATTCTTGCGTCTACTTGGGTTTACTTAATTCAGGTTTCTGGGTAAATATGTAAAGCACCAAGCCTCCGTTCTGCGAGAGTTTATATTACTGATGTAAATAAAGGGACTATCTCCTCATTACCGTGTTACCGAATTTTGAATGTCAGTGACTGAATGTCAGTACCTGCTGGCTGACCTTTTATATAGAGATATTGACATCACTGCAATATTTATTTCTGGTCAAGTTGAAAAAACGACTTTGTCACGCTTAGGTTTTGTGTAAATATATATGTGGACGAATATTTCACTTTTAAGTAGTTAAGTTTACTTTGAGATGACCAACAGTTGATTGGTTACTTTAGTAGCCTAAAAAAAGTAAAATAAATACACGAACGCCAAAATAAAAAAGCAGTTACCATAAAAACGACAATTTCGGGATAAAGTTCGGACCTCTTTTGCGATACGTCGACGACATAAAAATAAATAAACCCGATGTACCCGATAAGATAATGCTAGGCGACAATTAAGTTAAATGGCCGATGTCCCGGACAGACATCGGAAACGCATTTCGTCCGGGTAATGTGCGAAACAAAGTCCCACAGTCCCGGGACGAAGTGTGCTTCACTGACTATTGAATTAAAGGAGCTTCTGTCTTGTTTGTGGACGGGCTGTGCAGACACCTGGCTGGGACAAGCTCTTACTTAGTGCGGTAAGTGACAGGAAATTGTATATAATATCTTTATTTTTTCCATTGTTTTTGATTGTAGATATGGGGGAAATTGAGTGTTGTATTGGGCTATCACAGGAAAAAATGCTGTTTTTTATCTAGGACACGTCAGTTTGACTTCACCTCGTTTGATGGTGAGCTGAAAGCAAAGTCTCAGGAAAGAGGATCACTATTACGAGTACAAAGACACAGTGTTAAAATAGGGGCGCTCAGCCTGACGGCCTAGTCAGATGCTTTTAAACGCCCCGCTTAAAGGACATTAAAAAGAAGTAACGTAGTGTACTGTTTGATTATGTTCCTAAATTATAGTTACCCTACATCTATATAATACATTCTTACTAATTGTTGTATAACCTTAATATATCAATGTTTTTTTAAACTTAGGTGCGGGTGGCGTCAATCTCGCACTGCCAAAATTATCATATTTTTTACCCTTTTTGGCCAGTAAGCCATGTATGCCAGTGTTAAGTTAATATTTGTACAAAGAGAATCACAATGGAATTGGATAAAATAAAAGGACAGGATCCAGTAGGTACAGAAGACTATAATTATTTATCAGTCATTTAATCATGCCATTAGAAAATTATAAATAAAAAAGAGTTTTTATTTTGTATTTTGGGTCGAACACGTACCTAAAATCAGGTCGTACGAAGTATTTTGTCTGTGGGTCCAAACTTCCGGGTCGTACGAGTACGTAGCCGTAAAAAGGCTGTTAGAAACACAATGAATTTCATTAATGATAATGATTCTTTTTAGTATCATTATTACAGTTTGTAGAAGTAAACTTTTCATATTTAACAATACGATTTAAAGTTTTAGTCAAGCGCATTTCAACACGTCGTATGAGAAACTATAACAGCAAATAGCTGAAGATATTACACCATTTCACTGTATCCCAGAAAATATATTGATTTCTGATACCCCAGAATTTACGCCCGACTCGTTTTAGGTGTGCATCATTCATGATTGGAATTGGTATCGCCGACGAATGTTCCTCGTATATCGCGTAAAGGTCCATTTCATACGTACTGAAAGAAGAAAAAGTTTCTACTAATTTTTCATTTCTACCAACTTTAGTAGCTTTTGGTAGAACTTATTTTTTTTGGAAATAAAGTTCTTGAAGCCAAATGGACGTACATTTGTGAGTTGTGAGTTGCGTAATTTCGATTTGAAATGAAAGTCCATTTTGTGGCACTCGGAAACGCAGGGGCTGAAATTGCACAAATCATGAGCGAAAAAATTAGGCTCATTTGGCTTCAGTCTTATTTTTGACACTAGGGAACAATGAAATAATTAAAATAAGACTTAAAATAGACTTGATATTTTTATAAGTCATGTGACAAAAGATCGTCAGAATTATCTCTATTAATAGTTCTAACAACAGAATATCTAAAATAGTTGTGAAAACTCAGTCAGATTAAACACAAAAAATTGCTTCCAATAAAATTTATCCATAAGCGGACCTCATACAATAATTTAGAACGATCTTCATACAAACAGTCGGTATAATATAGCGCAACTAACATCTGTAAGGGACATGTGCAATTCACCCGGGAATTTGAGTCCCCCTTGCCATCTGTCCGAACCAGTGACCTTAAGGAAAAAGTTACTCACTATTGTTTAATAAAAACCCTCTCCCCTTCAATTGTACTGTTCTATTCCTTCACTTTTAAAGAAAGGAAAAGTACAGAGAATTCTTTGACGTTAAGAGAGCGTTCTACATTTAAAAAATAGGGTAAAGATTTCATCTATGGTTGGCTAATCAAAGTACGTATGTCAGTGTCAGTTTTAGGGTTGCAATAAACAATATTATTTATTTACTGCAAAATTTTAAATGCGAAAGTTCGTGTAGTACCTACGCATTTGTAGAAATAACAACTAATTTATTTATATTTAGCTGATTGATTACTGTGTTTGGTCTAAGGCTTATTTCAAATAATACATTTTATTGCAATAAGCTACTCTTAAGCAGAAAATGTTGTCGTCTTTTACTTATAACATAAAAAAAGGAAGTAGGAAAACTTGGATTATTATAAACAAGTTTTAAAGGTATGGGAATTTGACTCTCTCGATTTCGGACGAACTAATTTTAAAGTAGAAATCGTATTAATTAGCACAAAACAATATGAGTGAAACTGGAACGCTGATTATCTATAATTATGTTCCTAATATTCTCAATAAGTTTCATCTGATAACAATACTTAAATAAATTGATACATGGGAGAAATACAGATAAAAAATGACTGCGCTTTTTTTCTAAAGGCCTTATCGTCATTCTTGAAGAAAAGAAGACCATTAATGCAGTGCGTTAAGCTATAAATTCCCTCAGTGTTAACAAAATATTCAATACAACGGACCATTCTTTGAACCATTACAATGTTGGTCCACAGCGCGACCTAAAAAGTCATCTTTGGATTATGAAAAGGTGTAGTTCATGACTCATCCTGTACACAATTCAGACCTCACACCTTTTGATTTCTTTGAACCCAAAAATCAGTTATCAATACGGTACGGAAACGTTATAGTGTGTCTCTACACCTTTTTGTGTATTCTACAGCTTCATTGACCCGGGTGTCGCTTTGTCATCCAAGGTTTGCGATAAATCACATGTTTGTATCAATATATTAAAGTTGAAAATAAAAATATACTTAGTAACTAAATCGCAGTTGTTAAAAAGTCTACATGTTAATATTTTTGTAACTAAGTATGTTAAATAATCTGTACACCACATGCAGTAGAAGATAGCGAACATAACATAGCCTATAAGAACTTTATAACTAAACTAACCGCGGTAGCCTAGTGGTATGGGTAATGGACTGCTGAGACGACGTTTAGGATTCGATGTCAGGTTTTACCACGGCGCATACCAAAGACTTTTCGATGTTATGTGTGTATTTATCGCAGGTTTATAAGTGCCCGGTTAATAGAAAAAGGCTCGCCACCTATTATATTGGGACCTAAACATAAACTGGCGTAATGTGGGTGATAGCACCTCTGCCTACCCTTTCGGGGATATAGGCGTGAGTTTATGTTATGTTATGATACATCCATAGTAGACCGGAAAAGATTGGTTTCGTTCATTCTTTGTTGGTGTAATTCTCATCATTATTTCCCCGCCCTTGTTCCAATTACAGGCGGTCGGCGCAACATGTCATTCTCTTCCATACATGCCTATCAGATGTCATTTCTTCAAACACTCTCTTCTTTGCTATATCTTCTTTCACACAATCCATCCATCTTTTTTGGGTCGACCTCTGCTCCTAAAGACCTCTACATTCATTGGACCTTGGTGAGTGTACTTCTATTCCATTTTATTCCATTCTAGTCTATTCCTCTCCCATTTAAATATGATTGATATATATAAAATATAAATACTATAAGATTAATAATATAAATCAGTACCGTACCTACTAAAAATACTCTATGTGTTAATATACTAAAAAAGCCGCTCCAAATTTAATATCGTACACACCAGACAATATATTGTATTACCAATAATACTCATTATTTTTACGAGAAAATAGTATGTATTTATACAATCATTTTACTGTCCGAACGCAATATAGCGATATTTAGTCCAGATTAACAAGCTCCATTTATAAAAGGCGTACCCATTAATAATGCATGATAATAATTTCCAACATTTATTTTCTTTTATTATTGTGCTTTTGTTGCAAAAGTAACACTATTCTATTAACAATAGTGTGGACATATCGTGTGAATAAATGCATCATGGCGGATGAACGTCAAAATAATTCTGCACGCGGTGACTTTGTCAGGCGTATTGATCCTATAGAATATTAGTTTAGGGTCCCTCCTGTCCCATAGGGGTTTGTGTGAAATTGATGCTATTATTGACGAAACGGCTAGAATTGTGTGCCACGCGACTTACCTATTGGATGTTTCGACAAATATTATGTTATTATCTTGACTGGCAGTGGGAAATCATCATATTTAGTATCAATCGTTTTAATTGAATCAAAACAATATCAGGAAATAGGGTTATTTGAGGGGTTATTTTAGTATATTACCAGTTGCGGTGTAAATACATGATATTGAGGGCCAATTATGCATAATACAAATACTTATTATGATCAAGGGATAGGTAAACAATAATTTACGTTTTAGATGTTTTAGTTTATTTTTTCACAAATTATACTACTAAATTATATACTATTAGGTAATGTGATATGTAATAGTGTTAATATTATCAAATATAAACAAGAATTTTACATTTAAATAACTAAGAATTAAAGAATATTCATCAAATTAAAAATGAAATATCAATCAGATGCTTAAAAAAATAAATATAAAAATTATCTACATCAAAACGTTTATCTAAAATCAAAGTTGAAAAAAGAAGCGAAGAATTTCCTCACAAGCCCTTAGGCAAAGGAAACTAAAGTTTAATCCTTTGTTTAGAAGAGGATTAGATGTTCTTATCAGGTGCGACCGGAGAGACTTTTTATACTCGTCTAGTTTCAATTAAACGTCGGTTAATTCCGGCGCTAAGTGCTCGGTTTAAGTCGCGACTTAATTTATTTCCAGCCGCAATTTATGTCCAGGATTAATGTAATGAAAGTCCCGCGGCAGGTCTCGTGCTAATTGCTACTTCCGATTGTCTAAACAAATATTAAGGGCCGCCTCAGGGTATTTATCGCGTCAGGTACTTCTGCTTTAAATTATACGCAACGGCAAGGTTTCGCCATGCTAAATTTTCTACCGTTTTATTTTTTAGTAATGGTAACCCGGATTTTGACGACTATACACGTGAACGACAAAAAAATGGCAGGACTTCTAAAAGAAAAAAATATCGTTGGTTGCATTTGTTACTAAATTAATTGACACCCAAAATACAAGTTCGGGTGGGTTCGATTTCAGAAACAACACTGTGTCATTCTCTTGTCTCTGCAATTCTGTAATATTTTTGTGTTCATTGTCAGTGCTATGTGTTTTTTTATTTATGGCACGTCAATTCGACTTCACCTCGCCTGATGTTAAGCTGAAGGCAAAGTCTCATTAAAGAGGGTCACCTCACCACACCACAAATTTTATTACTATTAAATAATTTATTAGTCTAATGGTAAGAGGTATAACCTGTCATATAAAAATAAAGTCTGATAATGGTTATTTTATAGTAGCGAAATAACATTCATATATTCGTCTGATCCACATAAAAAGGGTAAGTAAAGTGTTCGATTACATCCCAAGTACTCTCGCAATACAATCAACATTACATAGTACGCGGCAGCTGTGGAACCCTAAATTACGGGTCGTTTACTCGTAACGAAGGGTTCTCTATATGAAAAAAAAGGATGGAAATGCAATGCTAAAATGGACAGATTACGTGGAGTTGATAAAAAATAGTTTGATTCCTTTTTCAAAATTTTGGCGGGATCTTAGTTTCGTATTGTGAATCTAACTGCTTTTTTTACTTTAAGTACTTCAAACGTCTTTAAGGGCAAAATAAATCGGTCGTAAATTGTTGAAAAGGTATTAGACAAAATTTAAAATATGTCTTGGCTATTTGAATAATTCCTATCACCTACTTACTAAAGTTTATATCAGTAGCCAACTTGTATAATAGGTACTGAAGGTATTTGCTTTAATTAAGATCGAAGTTCCTATTTTTCATGTTTAAAAATTAATAAGTACAGGTTAATTGAAAAGGAAATAATTACTTAGTTTAAAATAACATTGAATAAATAATGTTGGCGGACCGCGATTTTCCCAACTAAATGATTCTATTTTATTAAGAGTCGACCTCAAAATTAAACTGGAAAACAGAATTCATTAACATCGCTTTAACCGTATAACCTTTGTTGCCATTTATTAAAAAATAGTCTATGGCACGATATTTCATGAATGTGGCTCTTCTTTCTATTGTGTTTGACACGTTGTCATGAAACATGATTGTAATTTTACGACACGAGAATACCGGATTATATTACAATATATTATTTTAATTCTTGAAATTAGAATTCTCAATTCAAAAAAGATGCCTGACGTCACAACTAAGAACTATTTGGTAATTTCAAAGACTAATATTTTCGTGTACAGTGAGAACAGGCAATAATTTAATCCCTACCTAATTATATACAGAACTTCGAAATACAAAATAAATGTTGTAGGTATATTTTACCGGTACTCTTGGTACTTTCTGGAATACAAATATGAATTTAGTGTCACAAATGTACCTTTCCTAACAGATAATCCCAAGTAAATCATTGTCTAGCTGGGTAATCAAATCCAAAACCTCAAGTTACACAAGTCATATAATAGATACGTATACAGGATCAAGCTTAATTTATTATTTAATATGTTACAATTCTGTTTTTTGATCGCTGATGGTTTTATTAGCACATAAAACCTGAGTACAACCACTAGATTTCTACTAAACTCGGATTAGGTACTGTAGCAGATATAGACAGTAATTATGTTATGTTGGTTTCTCTAATTACATTTTGATATGTTTCTGCAATACGTGTTCTCAACTGCAGCGTTGGGCTGAATGGTACGTTAATGAGCGTGTTCTGGATCCGAACATTCGAGAAAGTAGGTTCATATTTACATAATCTTAGGCGGAGAACATATTTTTTTATTGACGTTTTATATTTGGACTGTGTCAAGTAACACATTGATTATCTCATTAAAAGTATTAAAAAGATACTTTATAAATGATATTCTTCATGAAGGGCATCTCGCCTGGTAAACGCCTGATAATCGCTTGCTCGACCAAAGGGTAGGAAGTTATACTGTCCTGCCAAAAATCCAGTCTAATGCGTAAAGCCTAATGATAGCCTATATATGCAAATATGTTTAGTTTTTTTGAAGAGAGATAAAGGATCTCATATTTACATACATTTACTTTGAAAACATTACATTCTTCGTCGGTCATACGTGTCAAAAGTTAATCAGCTTCGATGGAGTGTCAATTAATTTGTTCTTATAAGCTAGAAAACTGACATTATCTATATTTAATTTTCAATTTACGAGTGTAATCTAGTCCTTACGATTAAGACGTTTCAAGTCATCTTAGAAGCAGTGTCGTAAAGCACAGTAGAACAAGATTATTTAGTATTCAAGATTTATGATCCTTTTATTACATTTATTGACCTCCCACCACAAAGACAAAATACATGTAATAAAGGCAATATACCAGAGCCCATTTTCTATTGACGAAGTTTCGTCAAACAAACAATAACGTTAATATCTCAGTAAGATCAAGAATCGAGTCCCATCAAATATTTACTTCAGTTATGACGTGAATACATAATACGTCTGGTTGGTAAAATATTCAAAAGCAATCACCGATGCCATCGATAAAAACATTTCGTGTAAAACGAGCGGCAACTTGGCATTTTTGAAATTTTTCGCTTCATTTTTCTGCGTGGCCAATTTTTTTTAAAACCTTTTTTTTTGTAACGCTTTGAGAGTCATTCGGCCAGTTACAAAGTTTGGATGCTTTATTCGATTAATCGATCAGTGTTGTTAGTTGCGGATTCTCTGAAAATTCGTCGTAAATTTAGTAATATTTTTATACGTTTTGGGACTTACTGGGACTTACAGCGCTTCTTAAGCATAACTTGCAATACCTATGTGAGTGCTAAAATAGGAACAAACATTCCTTAGATATTATACACTTGAAACAGACCAATACAAATATTTAGTTATAACTTTGTGAGCATTTAAAACCTGTTTTAAGACATGTCTACCGATACTTTATTCTATAAATATGATATTTTTAAACAATAGTGTATACCTAGATATTTAGCTATTTGAATGAACCTATCTCCCAATGCGTTGAGATTACTGCGAAACAAATGCGTATTGATAGTCTCATTCATTCACAAACAAAACAAGTTATAAACAAGTTAACTAAATAAAAAGTGCCTAAACCAAAGTGTGAAAAGATAAATAACACTATAAGCATCGTATTTTCAAATTTAGATCGAGTTTATTTTTTGCCTGCCAACACTGTAACAAAAAGAGCGTGTAAAAACTATCGATTCACAATTCGATTAAATGCGACGTCGGATTATTTCATCGTTACCAATGTTTACAATACGGACCGAGACACGTGTGTTCGTGCACGTGTTATTACAATAACACCCCGATCAAAGACCTCTGTGTACACTACTGATCAATTTATAATTAGCCGCAAGTTGGGGTTTTTAGATTCAATTATGATAGTTCGAGTTAACTTCAAAGTATAAACAATATACAGTTTAGTTACAATTCTAGTTACTGTTTAGATTAAATCTCAGTAATTAAAACACATGAAATGAAACTTCCTTTATTTTATAAACGTGTGCGGTTTTATGTTCCTGTTTAATTTTATAGGCCGAATAGAATGTTACCTTTGCCAAGCCGTAAAAAATATATAATATGTAATGCGCCGCCATATTAGTTTTGAGAACATCCCATTTAACTTTTGACGTTATATTTTGTCGCGATAAAGACTTTCATGTAAGATTTCGTTATCACCATAAAGTTTGTCAGGGGTTACTGAGATTAAGAGATGGTTATATTTTTACAAAAGTTCAGGCGTACAAGTCTTGTGCTCAAAACTTTTTTTCTTATAGTACTTTTTGGCAATATTATGATTACATCTAAAGATGTTATGTGGCCGCGTATCATCGCTTACAAAGTGTTCAAGTAATAGTCGAATTACTCTACAAATTTAATATTTAAATATGCAATTTAATTTTCATTTGTATTTTCTCTATAAAATAACAAAGGGTGTATGTTGCTAGTACATAAAAAGTGTTAATATAGAGAGTTGTTATAACTTCAAAACCACTACAGATATTTTGATTCATAAGTATGTCACGTCATAACAAAATAATATAAAGGTCATCTGTCTCTTAAATATCATCGGAAGCGTCATATTATAAAGAAATAAATATACGCCGGTACAACTTACTTGTCCCCTCTTCGGAGAGCAAAGAATCTAAACCAATACGGGAGTGCGCAAATACGGGCTAGAATTAACGTAGGGTGAGGGCAGCGGCCGCACGCCCTCCTAGGATTTCGACCCTTTGTGTTGGATAATGCCCATGTTATAAACATATAATTTACGCTCATAGGGACCGCGTTTTTTCAAGAAAAAAGTACGCAAGAAAAGGGTGTCGGGTAAACAACCGTTGCAACACTTTTATGATTTTATCGATATTGTGTGATTGTGATCTTACGTGCTGGCTTTGAGATAAGGATTTGAGTTGACTTTATTATCGTACGTTTACTATACTTGCTGTTGTCCGCGGCTTCGGTTCCGTGTCATTTACCCAGTTATTCAAACTCTTGGGAACTTTTTACTTTGCTTATGTTTTATATCATTAAAACTGTATCTATCAATCCTCGCATTAAATTACAGCCAGATCTATTCAATCGTTAGAATGTGATTGAGTGATAAACATTCAAAATATCTTAGCATCTTTCACATTCTTACATATTAGCAGGATAACACCCACCAAAAATATACTAATATAATAAGACCATGAAAAAGCATTTTACGACAACTGCTGAAGCTGTGTTTACCCCACACGAGAATTAACGGTCTTCCCTTTAAAGTACCAAATGGGTGAGTACCCTGACTGGGCCTCCCCTGGATTAAGCTAACTGAGGGTATTGCCAGATAACAACATTGCAGTTTTTACGATCTACCCTTTAGGTCATAAAGCGGTGTGTATATTAGCCACGGTTCCCTAGACACTCGACACTTCTAAAAGTTCATGAGATATGTTTATGAATATAGCATGAACACTAGCTGTGAATATATGAAACATAACATAACATAAACTAGCGGCTATATCCCCGAAGGGGTAGGCAGAGGTGCTGAGGTGCACCCATATTTCGACAGTTTATGTTAAGGTCCGAATGCAATAGGTGGGCGAGCCTATTGCCATTAACCGGGCACTTATAAACTTGCGATAAATACACACATAACTTCGAAAAGTATCGAAAAGTCATTGGTGAGTGCCATGGTAAAACCTGGGTCCGAACCCGAGACCTGGTGTCAGCAGTCCATTACCCATACCACTAGGCTTATGAAAATTTACGACTAAGTCAGCTTACTCAGGATTTTGCTAGAATTTAACGTACGATCAAGATTAAGAGGTTCGGCGAGTCTTTCCTTTGCCGCACCATTAAGTCTTGGATTCCTTACCACGTGTTTCCTTCTTCCTATAGTTCAGAGTCTTTTATGAAAATGTTTCTGATGAAGTCATCAAGCTGAGCGCCACCATTCTGACACCGTACGTGTTTGTAATTACCCTCTTTCCTGAGGCTGCCTTTAGCTTACCATTAGGCGATGTGAAGTCAAGCTGACGTGTCCTGAATAAAAACGAATCAAAATCGAGACAAAATACTGATTGTTTCAGAAATAGTGTAAATCGACTACAATTTTATGATACTAATCCATTATTTGACCTTGAAAGCACGTAGGTACATCTGAGGGATATCTGGGTCACCAAATGTGGCAGTCAGCAGACACATGTGCTGGGAAGTTTGAATCGGTCACGTCTGAACTCCAACTGCAAGTGTAACAGCTGTTACAAATTCTTTTCTTTCAGAGTTCTTCTCACGTTGCATCGAACTCTGCTGTTTACCAAAACCACCTTTGATTTCAGGTAGTAGGTATCAGCCTGGGTTGCACGATCGTACCTTAACATTAACAGTGCAGTTAAAGTACCGGTCAGGTATAAAACAGGTTGCACCATTTAACAATTGTTAAAATCACGTCATAACATGACCGGCCACGCTCAAACGTCAAATTCTATCAAAAAGATAACTATAACAGAGCTACTAAATACTCTGGTGCAACACATTTAGCCCAACCATTAGAATCAATGTAACTGTTACTGTTAAATTTGACGGAAACCTTAACTTTAACAGGTAGTTGGAGCAACTAAACCTTAGTCATTATTATGTCTAATACACATTGTTCCGTGAACTGATTCGAATCACATTTGTTTTTCTATGGAATACTTCTTAAACATGTTTAAAAATGGGAAACTTCACAAGAATTCAATGTTTTCAAAACAGATTATTAAAAAATACAAAGCAAAACTAGCTAAAACCAAATGGATATTGAATTCACGCCTCGACAGTCATAACACCTGAATAATTCCAAATATTCCTTTTTGTTTAAAATTATTTACTTTTCTAGAAATTTGTTCGAAGCTGGAAAATTTTATGTTCACTTATAACTACAGTCCGTAAAAAAGTAGCTGAATACTAAGAAACGTACTATGAATAGTGGATATATATACTCGTAAGTAGGTAAGGCTGAATTTCATGAACAAATAAAACAACGAACCGAGCTTCCACGTTTTACGAAATGAAACTCATTGAGTAAAATGTACACTGACGGACTCATAAACTGCATCAAAGTTCAGGTTTACTCTAAAAGGATTTTTTATAATAAGTATGCAAACTTTTTAGATTAAATTATATAAATATGGAAAGACTGGCTCTTAATCTTAAAAAAAATTAAATTTAAAAATAGAACTGCAGTAAAACAAATGAATATAGCCGGGAAAAGAAAATTTACTTGTAGTATCAGATTTGCGTGTTATTTATAGCAAAGTTTTAAATTGATTCTCATTGATTTTTTTTGTTTTGTCAATTGAATTATTGTTACCAGCATAATTGTTGGGTTAGTTTTTAACACATCGAGAGTTTTTGAACCATAATATGGATACTTCGTCCGAACAAGCGGCACAAATTGTAGCATTGGTGCGGGAGGGCTTGGATCAACGAACGATTAGAAATTTAAATTTAAACCAGTCTACGGTTTCTAGAATATACAGAAGGTTTGTAGAGACAGGTTCTTACAGGAGGAGACGTGGTACAGGCAGAACTCGAGCAACCACAGGTCGTGATGACCGATTTATTGTTATAACTTCCCTGCGAAATCGTTTCCTCACGTCAGTTAACATCAAAACCGAGCTTAATGAAGTGCGTGGAGTAAACGTGTGTGCACGAACAATAAGAAGAAGGTTAAAGGAAGCGGATATCACCCCTTTTAGACCAGCAAATGGTCCAAAGTTGTCTACAGCTCACAGACAAGCTCGCTTAAGATTTGCGCGTCATCACCTGAATTGGACAGAAGAGCAGTGGGCCTCTGTATTGTTCACGGACGAGTGTAGGACATGTTTATATGGTGCAGATGGTCGCAGAAGAGTCTATCGTCGACGTGGGGAGCGATATGCTCAAAGTTGCATTGAGGAGCGTGCTCCTTTTGGAGGCGGTTCATGTATGGTCTGGGGTGGCATATCGATGAACGGGCGAACAGAACTTGTGTTCATAGACATGGTCCGTCAAAACGGTAATAGAGGGGGTTTGACAGCACATCGCTACATAACAGAGATATTAGAAGATCACGTGGTGCCTTACATAGGATTCATAGGCGAAAATTTTACTTTAATGCAGGATAATGCCCGGCCGCATGCAGCTGCACAAGTTCAACATTATTGCGAAGAGGTTGGGATACGTACAATGAATTGGCCAGCACGCAGCCCGGATCTTAATCCCATCGAGCATGTTTGGGACAATTTAAAAAGAGCTGTATATGCGAGAAACCCTTCGCCCACGACAGTGGCAGCACTAAGAACAGCACTTTCAGAAGAATGGGACAATATTCCGCAAGATCTTTTAAAAACCCTTATAAAATCTATGCGGAACCGATTAGAATCCGTAATAAGGGCACGTGGGGGTAATACACCTTATTAAAACACAAATAAACCCTTGCATAAAGTTTGTGTCTATTGTTAAAACCAATTTTTTAATTAAACCAATTTTTCTTAAATTTCTGTTTTTTCTTCAAAAAAAGTCTTAAGGTCCTTTCCAGTACATAAACTTAAACTTAAAGATATGACCCTACGCTGTTTTAAAGTTCACGAACCAATCTAGAGGTTTCAATTTAAATCTGTATAGAAAGTATGCATACTTGGTTAAAATATTTATTTCAAAGTCGTCTATTACTTTGATGCAGTTTATGAGTCCGTCAGTGTAGTAACGTAGTTAAGTTCGTCATTGAACGCAGTTTCTGTACTATCGCTGGTGAAATCCAATCAACTATTGTAGGTACTTTACAAAAAGTCCTTATTCTCGTATACGGTTCTTGAGTCACAAACATTTTAGCATCACGCTCTGCTATAAACTCTGAAGCCACTTCTAATCTATTACGCGAGCTCAAAGAAGTTCTACTTGCCAAATTTTCTAAGTGCTGTGAATACTTTATGACACGGCAACCTCTAAAACCTTCCGCAGGGTCAAAAGTTACTTTTTGCACGGTTTTAGCGCGCGAACTACCAGGCGATCAGATGGGCCGAGGAGATGTACGAAACTAGCCAATGTAGGGTGGGTTTGACAGATGTGCGATCCCCTCGTTCTACCGGCTACCGTGTCTCAGCTCCCGGCCCTCATTTGAAAGCCATTCGTTCGTTAGTTACGACCTCCGAAGGGGACAGCACGAGGGTGACTCGATCGCTTTTATGGACAATTTGAGACAGACGAATCGGTTCTTCACTTATATTTCGTGGTTTTTTATTTCAGATTTATGCTGAGTGTTCCGAAATTCCGTTGAGCTGGCTAGTTTTTACGCTTCGCAATTTTAGGCATGCAGATGTGCTTCTCCGTAACTCATTTTAAGTTTACTGTTTCGTAACTACTAACTCGGACTATAAATTACAGTTTTCGAACACAAATCATTCTCTGGTGATCGCATAAACCTACATATAAATTATGTAG
Organism: Pelosia muscerda; assembly: GCA_963691645.1. Lineage (NCBI taxonomy): Eukaryota > Metazoa > Arthropoda > Insecta > Lepidoptera > Erebidae > Pelosia > Pelosia muscerda. The sequence continues at coordinate 18,307,720 of OY829100.1, forward strand.
TCCTTAATAAAGGCTTTTGTTTGAAAATAACAAGAAAGAGGTCGATACCTGTTTGGAGGGTATCCGTGACGTTTAGAATTAAGGGTTCGTATCTACTTGACTTAATTTAAGACTGGGGTGATAACGGTAATTAATGGCTAACGATTTTTCAGCCCTGTGACATTGGGCACGAACCATTTTAATCTGTCGGTTCGCGTCGGGTTCCGTATTTTAAACGTGGAACAAAAGAAGATAATATATACAAGTTCTTTCCGTCTTTTGAATTGAGATGTCTTCTTTTTGTTCTAAATCCATAGTCGCAGACAAATTTAAATGTAGAATTGCTTAGCCACGGCTTAACCTGTCATAGGCAACATTAAATTCAGTCACTTATTTTTATTAATTCTAAGAATGAAATACGAGTGTTTTTGGTCAATTAGGCTTTGGAGTAATATCTCATACCTTCATATTTTTTTTTTATACAAAACATGTCAAATGATTCTATTTATTTATGAAATCACTTCTTGATTCTTTTATACAATTTACTAGAAACGCAGCAAGCTAGCACATGACCCCTTGTTAGTTAATAGTTCCCGAAGCGCAAAGAAGAAAATAGCGAAGCACAGCTACATAAGAATTATTGGTAAGGTCTCACAACGTTTTCCGGTCAAACAGACCATTTGTGCTCTTAAAATTATGCTTATCCTCCCTCTAAAACGTATTTCCAAGCCAGAAAAGACATTAAATTATAAAATTTGAAAGCACAGATATCTAAACCATTTAAATAAATGAGGGTTAGCATATCTGGTTGATAAATGAACTAATGTGACGGGTTAACAAAAATGTAAAGATAGGAGTGCTATCGGAGTGGCAATTTGTACTGGTAATTTATGATGTCCTGGTGAATTCTGTTATCTCTGTTTCACTTGCAGGGGTGGTCATCTGTTAGAGAGTGTTGGATATGTGTGCATATTCTCTTGATATTGGATTTAGGTAAATAGTCACGGAGAATTGCTGGTTATTCCTTCCTTGAGTGTACCTGACTCCCCGACAACAGAGTCAGATTTTGAAAAAAAACGAAGTTGTTTTGAAAAATGGCGCGTATTTCGCACTCAATATTTATTTTTTGGTCTGCTGAGCTGGTACTCAGCACAGTAACATTCTTACATTATCAGGAATATACTGTATTAGTCTCTGAGGATAAAAAAATAAAGGAGAAATAGAAGCTTTTTTTTTAAAAGAAACAATCAATCAAATTTAAATACATCAATTTGCTTCAGACCTCTACTTAAGTCACTAACAATCTTCGTTTAAAATGTTTCGTCTATACTATTATTTCGCTTAGCACGACAGGTCGGACAGGCAATCAAGAAGGGTTAAGTCAAAAATTGAACTAAATCGTTTTTAGGAAACCTAACCATAAATTATTCTAAATGTATCTGATTACTCCCTTTTAAAACTAAAGAACATTAAAAATGTAACGCCCTTTTCAGTAACTAATCTATTTAGACGACCTCCGTGGCGTGGCGGTAGTGAACGCGACTGCTAGGCAGGAGGCGTGGGTTCGATTCCCGCTCAGTGCAAATATTTGTGCGCATAAATATGAATATTTTCATTGGTCTGGGTGTTTCTATGTATAATATGTATGTATTTACAAAAAAAAAAAAATCTATGCATGTTTATCCGCATTCTAGAACCCATAACACAAGCTAGTTAAACTACCATGGGTCTAGGTGGCGTTGTGTAGATTGTCCTAGAATATTTATTTATTTATTTATTTATTTGATGTTAATTTCAACTTGATATATTTACAAGTTACAGATGAAAAACTTTTTCATTAACTGTTTTTTCTATTATAACAAAATACTTCCCGTTTACATCATAATATAATTTCAAAAGGTATATGTCACACAATAGCGCGTGAGATCCATTACGAAACAATACCAGTCCGATGCACTTAGAACTTCAAGAGAAAAACTATAGCTTTTAAAAGCAGCTATTTATTCTCAAACAGCTTTTAGACGGAGTCTTGTCTCGATGCCATTGTGTGCTCACATCTCTCGGATTACCCGCCAGAGTCAATTCTGTCGAAGTGTACCATTTGTGTACACTCTTTTGTATTTGTGACGCTCTGGTACAAGTTTTGCACTTATTTTTGCACTTACATATTTATCGTGCACATGTAGTTTAGCTTTGATTTGTTTCTGAAGGGGTTAAGTGTATTGGCGACCGATTTTGTTTTGTTCAACTAGTTTTTACCTACATTGACTATGTTTCTTTTATTTTTTTTATGGACGTCAATTTGACTCGCCTGATGTTGAGGGTCACCACTGCAAACACGTAGAGTGCTATAATGGTGGCGCTCAGCTTGACGACCTCATCTGATGCTTTTTCACGCCCCGCAAACACCCGGGACTGTAGGAAGAAGGAAACACGTTTCATTTTATGTTGGGCGTTGTTAAAGTAATAAATGTTGTGTGGTAAGCGATTATGCCTGTTAATAATTGCAACATCGATATGATTGTCCTACCTCCGGAACACGACGGTACCTCCCGTCCGCTCTAAAGATTACCGAAGCTAATAATAATAGCCTTGTGTTGTGTTTCAGTGGTGAGTAGGGTAGCCAGAGCTCACTGGAGAAGTTTTGTGTTGTCAGTGGGAAGACCGAGAAACCCTTCTTTGTCTTCTGCACTGATGCACAGACTTCCCCCCTCTACCCTTCTCTTCTCTAAATGTTTAGCAGCACGAATGTGACACCCCTGTCGTTGCAAACGTCCATAGTCCACGGAAACCACTTTCCATCAGGTGGGCCGCGTGCTTGTCTGTCACCTAAGTGGTATAAAAAATGAAGTCTGTCATCTCTAATCACTGCTAGAAATAAAACTATTGAATACGTCTTATTTAAGATAATATTAACAGATGATTTTGTTTGATTCAATTTCAGAACACATGTTGAACACATGATATGGTTTGTTCATGTCATAACAAACAGTCAATTCATTTTTTTTTTTTTTTTATAGTATCACGCCTATATCCCCGAAGGGGTAGGCAGAGGTGCTAGCACCCACATTTCGCCATTTTTTATATTTAGGTCCCAATGTAATAGGTGGCGAGCCCATTGCCATTAACCGGGCACTTATAAACCTGCGATAAATACACACATAACTTCGAAAAGTATCGAGTCAATTCATTATTCTTGTTTATTACAAAAATGTTTCAGCAATTTTTGGCATATACATGACATAAATTAAAAAAAAACAATGATAGTCGAGTTGGTCTTGTAGCACATGTTTGTTATAATGTGTTGCTATATAATCATAAAATCCTGCGTTCGGTACACTGATCGGGTAAAGTATTATAAAGTTTTTAGATAATTATTTTTTTAAACGATGGCAGTACATAGTCTAGATCGCCAACGTCATCTGGTGCAGTCAAGCTGAACTGGGTCCGGGACTAAAAATACAGTCGCTCTGAAGGGGTCCTGACAATGCCATGAGGCAGAGGCGTGTCGAGTTCTGTTCTTCGCTGTTGCAGAATACTGCACATACGAAATTATATCTCCTCGAATATGTAGTCATTTTATTTACTTTGAGGGGTGCGGGAACGCACCATTCCTTTCTATGACAGTTACTGATATTATGGTATTGCTATCATTGTGATTATTAAACCGCGGTAGCCTTGTGGTATGGGTGGTGGACTGCTGAGACGAGGTCTCGGGTTCGATCCCAGGTTTTACCATGGCACACACCAATAACTTTTCGATGCTTTTCGAAGTTATGTGTGTATTTATCGCAGGTTTATAAGTGCCCGGTTGATGGCAATAGGCTCGCCACCTATTACATTAGGACCTAAATATAAACTGGCGAAATGTGGGTGCTAGCACCTCTGCCCACCCCTTCGGGGATATAGGCATGATATTATATAAAAAAAAATTATTAAACTGTAGGTGAGTGGTGTGTATCCCTCCCTCCCCAATATATTTTCACTAAAAATACAGTTGGTGAATTGCTAATGGACGCATAATATAACTCCGCATATGCCTTTTGGGAAAATGAATATACAGGTTAAGTTAAAATAAATTAAAAATTGAAACGAACATTTCACTGCATTTATAAATGTTCACAACTGAATTATAAATGAAACTCTTAGTTGATATTTATTATGAACCAGTCTAGGGGTCTCATGAATTTGTCGTTAAAAGCTTGTTACAGATGCGCCCCTAAAAGCGGAAGAGGTATGCACTGAGCGGGCGTGCGTCATGCAGAAAGGGGGCTGAGTGCCCAAACAAACGCCACAATTTAGAAAGATTTCTTGTATGTTTGTTTTATCTATTGACTACAATGCATTATTCAACGCTGGTATCGTATTCTACAAAAGAGGTGCTCAGAATACAGTAATAGCCCCAATTTCTTCCACCACTCGTCTCACTTACCCCCATATTTAGAAAACACTCCCAACTGAATCGAAACGTTAACGTTATATCTTAATACCGACAGTTTGGTCGTTTCATTGAATCGAAACGAGCACCGAACTTCGCGGGCGGCCATTACAAGAAATAACAACAGAGAGGAATGTTTCCAAATCAGTTTACCTTGTTCATAATATCCTACCGGGTTATTATAATACTCAAGTTCAAACAATAAGAGAGGAAACCACGGCTTGAACTTAAAATCGTGGTCCGAAACTCTAGTTATGAAGTCAGGAAGGAAAAGTCCCCAAAGTTTGTCCGAAAAACCGGGAAAAACCCCGAAAATTTAAGTCCGACATTCTGTTTCCGTCGGACAAGGGCGGCCGCGTAAATATTATTCTGAACTTTGTTTTATTCCCTTTGTTTTAGGCGCTTTATTATTTGTGGACGGAGGTAAGGTCGTGGTGAGTAGGCACATCCTCGGCCACCAGCGGGGAGGGGATTAAAAAATAAGCCTCTACGATTTACAACGCTACAAAAAGCCAAAGAGCAATTTCACCGTAACCAGAAAAAACCGACACAATAATGAGTCTAAACAAGATTTTAAAACTTTTGTCCTTTTGATATAAAGAAACAAAAGGAAACTCTTGTAATTTATGTATTTCTCTTTAGTCCTCAAAGCGAAACAGACCCTCTTCAAAAGTAATTGACAAATTTGTTCAAATACAAAAATAAAAGGCTGAATGTTTTTCGCGTTCCGCGTTCGAGACGGAATCGTCTCGCGTAATTAGTTCGCTAGGATTTGGCGGTGGGGGGATTGCGAGTGCTCCGATACATTCCGCATCCGTCGTAAAGTCGGAATTTTATTCTTACGCATTCCGCATAGACGGATCCTTTATGAAAACTGTCCCCTTCGCACTTGACGGGAATAAACCAAAGTAGATCCCGTAATTTGTGCTCTTTGAGTGATATTTTGGGGATCATTGGACGGCAGATGGTGCGATATTGGAGATCCTAGTTTTATGTGAAGGCCCTTGAAGAAAATGTGGAACCTTTCTTGAGGGTCGTAAAACAAAAGCCATCTGTCAAAACTATACAATGTTAGACGGAGCTGAGAGTAAGTGGAATGTTCCAGATGATCTTGGCGCCTTAAGTTTTATGAACATCTCAATCGGACTTACCGGTGGCATGAAGCTGCAAATGTCGTTAGTACTATTGAGGCTGGTGTTGGTTTTCTGAAACAATTAAAATAGGTTATAAATTTAAAGTTATTAATCGTAAATACACGTTTGCAGAGATATTAAACTTCCGCTTGTTAGAGACTTCATTTTACTAACGGGAATGTTTTAAGTTAACTCTTATGAGATTATATTTATTAAAGCTAATAACAAACATTAAAGTGAGAGAGTAATACGGTATTATTCGTGTTAAAAAGGTAGCTATCATTATGACTGTCTCTGTCTGTACAATCCTTGACCGTCTATTATAAACTAAAATCAAATACTAAGTCTTACACAAAACCAGTGTGTTTTTATACCACTTAGGTGGTAACCGACCCCACGACTCATTAGATGGAAAGTGGTTATCATGAGATAAAAAATAATAGTACAATTTTTTTTATAATATCACGCCTATATTCCCGAAGGGGTAGGCAGAGGTGCTAGCAGTAACACCCACATTTCGCCAATTTATATTTAGGTCCCAATGTAATAAGTGGCGAGCCTATTGCCATCAACCGGGCACTTATAAACCTGCGATAAATACACACAACTTCTAAAAGCATCGCAGTCATTGGTGTGCGCCATGGTAAACCTGTGATCGAACCCGAGACCTCGTCTCAGCAGTCCACCACCCATACCACTAGGCTACCGCGGTTCCAATAATAATAGTACATAACGCGGTAAATAATAGTACAAATAATTCTCTAAATCCTTTTAATTATAACCCAGATCAATCTAAAGAATTTAGCTTCATTAAATTATCCTTCACAACAAACGATAACTAATAATAATTAGTCATTCGCAAGAGTATCAATAACAGACTATTTATTACACAAATCACAAAATAGATGACTCGTTCCTTTTATAAAATCAATTTGAAATACGAAATTCGTCAACGTAAAGCAACTTTACCCTTTCCCAATCAGGGGTGGAATTTGTCAATGGTATATAGAAATGGGGTAAAAAGGGTAAGAGTAGGGGAAAGAAAGGCCGCTTTGTCAGACCAATGGCCTGAAACTGTAACACCTGAGCTTTGTCGAGACGTAAGATGTGAAAGTAATTTATTAACTTATCGACTCGGAGCGGGAAAAACGTACGATAGAGAAATTGGAGGCAAAAAATTGACGTTTCTTTCACGCTGTATTTTTTTCAGGAAAAATAGTTGTAGATAGAAACAAAATGTTTGCGAACGATTGTTTTTTTTTTTGGTGTTGGATTTTTATTTTATTTCAAACTATCGGAAGTCTCCGTGATTATCACGTATAGAAACAAAATCAATTTTTAACAGATATTATTTTATACGATTCACAGTTTGTTCATTGTTATTGGTAGCGCTACAAGAAGAAAGAGAAAGCAAGGTAATATAATTGAGGCGTCCGACACTTTCGAAAACTGTACAAATCACAGTATATTATACTAAATACGCCGATATGCCATACGTTAGAAAAAAACGCATCTCACCTCCAGCATGTAAAGACCGACACGGCTTCCCCAAAGAATATGTTGAATACTATCCCACCTCCAGCAACTAAAGACTGACATGGCGTGCGCTTTAGTCAGTTCGAATCCGATAAAACCTCCCTAATCGGCTACGGTGGGAGGTATTCGTGGCGACGTTACATACGTTAAAGAGAATCGTACCATTTTATTCAAGTTTACAATCACTTTTAGACACAAAACCAAACAAGGCTTTGACACCAACACAAACCTGAAAGTAATTAATTAACAGAAAAAACCACATTCTAATATTTTGTACGACGCCTCTGAATTAATACGTCCCTTTATTGCACGTATAATCATGTCACCCTTTGCCCATTAAAATCATTAAAAAAATATCCATTAACTGTACAGGGATATAAATAAATTACAGTGTATCCACACGTTTGGGAGTGTCCGGGGTGGCTATATATCACGGGTGGGTCTGTCCTGCGAACGTGTTGACACCTTTTTAGACTTTTTTTGCAGGTTTTTGCGCATTGGAGTCCCATGAGCGCAGACGTGTTTGCGGATTTTATAGGATTTTTGATAGATAAAGGTATTACGATGTGTTCGTGCGGTTGGAGAAACTGTTGAAGACCACCATTCCTTTGTATTCGATATTTTCCTTCCTTTTCATCTATATTGGGAGCAGTTCCTTCAGTCTATTTATACTATTGATTGATGGCACTTGATGAAACTTATTGTTATACATATTGATAACACACTTGTTTTTTTAATTTATTTGTTATTTATGGCACGTCAATATCGTGCAGAACAAGTGTGTTATCAGTATGTAGTACCTTTAGTACCTACTGCAGGTTTTCACAACCAACGTACCCACTAACGTTGAATACACTTGTCTGCCACATTGGTAGTTTAAAATGTGGAAACGTTGACGTCGATAGGGAGAAATTACATGACGATTTAAACTGTAGGTTTGTATATATTGTGATTTTTTTTATGTAGATTTAATATTTAGTCAATGCAATTCACCCAAACCACCGTAGGTTACTTCAAAACAACTAAAATGTTTGAAAGCTCCATGTCAATTATAATCATCGAAAGTTTGGTGTGGCCCATTGCCATTAACCGGGCACTAATAAACCTACGATAAGTACACACATAACTTCGAAAAGCATCGAAAAGTCATTGGTGTGTGCCAAAGTAAAACCTGGAATCGAACCCCAGACCTCGTCTGAACAGTCCATTACCCATACCACTAGGCTACCGCTTTTTAGTTGCGCATAATAGAAGAACGATCCGTATTCCCACTAAGTACCATTCTCTTGCCTTGCTACTAGAAATTCCCTTCTAGAATAACCCATTAGCGCAGTGACATTTTAACGTTTACACCATCTATCTATCAAAAAACAGAGGGATCCCAAAAAGCGCAGTTTTTAATTCATAACCGTGCCATGGATATAGCTGATTTATATGTTGAAGCCCTCCTCCAAACAAACCGTATGTACCATACCTTCCAACGACGAGTGAAAAATTACGTGGTGTGGCCATGTGCTATGGGTTAGGCTTAAAATTGCCAGTTGTGAAATTTTATTGCTGTTTTTTGTACACTTATAATGTGTTTAGGGATTTTCTTCATGTTTACATTAGGAATGTATTTATTATTTAATTGTGTTATCTATATTTAATTCAATAATATTACAAACTTAAAGGTTCGAAGTTTAGTCTTGAGATGTGAGACAACAAGAACTTCAAGAAAATATATTAGGGGAAGGGGGGGAACCCACCACTTACTCACGGTTTAACAATTCCAACGATACCACACTCGACACGTGTTTTTCCTCTACACGATGCATCTTTAGGAAAAATAGTCGCCTTGTAAGCATTACAAAAACATTACGTTTAAATATTACATGTTTCTGTTACGCAAAATGAACATTTCTACTATCCATAATTACGTTTATTATAATATTATAGTGAGACGCCGAAGTACTCCACAACGTTACACACATAGTTAAACATTCCATACAACATACCCATAGGACCCCGTAACGATATGCCGAGCTAAATCTCCCGGGAATTGCTCCTATTATAAACCTCAAACAATAATGAAGCCAGTACAACGTAACTACACTAAAATTATTTGTACAAGACAAAGAGGCGAGCGGAGCGGAGCTGAGCTGGTCTATTAAGTGATAATAGGTCGGTAAGAGCGAGCACCTCTAATTGGCGCGGAACAAAGCGGACAAAGAGATGGATAATGACATCTTCATCTTCACACGGGACAGCGATTTACTACTTGTACTGGCCAGTTACACTGTTTTGATTTTGGACGTGTAGTTGACAGTGACATAAAAAGGAGTGTAGCCATTTGTAATTTTTATTTCTGACGTGGTAGAAAAATAATGGATAGTGGTTACCGTGGCCTATAGATGTACGCAACACCAGGAGTGTTACATTCGTGTTGTCGACCCTGAAATTTCCTCTGGTTTTATGAGATAAATAACCTAGTTAACAGGACATATTCTGAACTATTTCCATATAAATTAATATGATTGATAGTGGCAGCCTCCGTGGCGTGGCGGTAGTGCACGCGACTGCTACGCACGGGGCGCGGGTTCGATCCCCGCTCAGTGCAAAAAGTTGTATGCATGAATATGGCTGTTTGCACTGGTCTGATCGTGCCTCGGAGAGCACGTTAAGCCGTCGGTCCCGGTTGCCATACAAATATCTATGGCAGTCGTTACAGATAGTTGGAGCTCTTAAAAGTCCAACCAGTCTAACTTGGAACTTCGATATCGCCATTGGTCATTGGGACCATTGGTTGTGGAGGTCAGAAGGTTCAGGGAATGATGATGATTGATAGTGACTTATTTAATACTCATCACTATTAAAGACATATTGCTACTGCGATAAAATACCATTAACGTAACTAAGTTAAGTAAGTACTGTGTATTTCCTTACCAGGAAGTCATTTCATTCTAGAAAGTCTAAACACAGTAAGTGTTCTTTGTAGTTCACTAACGCTCCAAGACGAGAGCTGTCTGGAATAGGCACATACGTTTGATTTATGACTGTTTCTACATATTTAAGAGATGTTGTGTACTTTTTATGCATCCAAAATAGTTCTTCCGTCATCAGAAATATTTATATAAGAACTTAAAGACTTTGTTGGCGGTCTTTGGATCATTGGTAAATTGTAGCATTTAACATTTCTTTTTTTTTTTCATATTTTTTTGTTATTATTGGTTCACTTTGTCATCATCATCTTTGCGTAAATCCTGCCCGCCCGTTAGAGGCCAAACCTTGTATTATAAAGAGTACTTGCTACCGAATTTACTAGTATTCCCGTATACCAGTCCAGATAAGTAAAAATGTTGGTGATAAAAGTGGGTTAACATACTCGTAGGTAGTAGTACAGCGATGCAAGATTCAACCCCGAGACATCTCGAACGTAAGACCACCTCTTTAACCAATAAGTTCGTTGCATTAACGACAACACAACTATGTCAATCTAAAAAATTCTTCGCGTTTGCCAATTGGCTGACAAGATGACCTCTGGCAACCAGCTTTATCACCGGAGTCCTTAGATACATTTGTAATATCGCACTTCTAGTAAATTAATTTCAATTATATGGATATGCCTTACAAGCCTTAGCCGTTAAACTATTCTATTTTTATCATCTCACAGAAAGCAAAGCTATAATATGCAAGTAATTTCATCCGTCTGAGATCTTCTTTATGCTGTTTCACTTACGAACTATTAATAGTAGGGGAGGCGAGTATGCAAACCTTGTAGTTACAGCGTCACAGAACCCTATTAAAGTTAAAAGCTCAGATGATAGATAGAATAAGTACATTTCAATTAATGTATTTTATACTTTGGCTTTATTTGAATTATCAATTATTCAAATAAGATCTAAGAGTAAATCCAGACATGTTTTTTTACAAATTGAATGCTTCCCACGCTCTTAGATTACGCTCGATGAGCAAAATTGACACTTACTAATTAGTAACAAATCCCCCTTATCTAAATGTGTACGTGTAAATCCGTTTAACATTATTTTTCATATATTAAGGTAGGTACTTACTAATATTAAGGTATCCTCCTAACTACAAAAATCCCTTCTAGGGCTCTCCAACTACAAGAGCTTTCCTTCTGCGGCTGACACCGAATTCAGTTGATGTGTAATGCATAACATTTTCTATCTCCCGCCATATTGATTTTAGAAAACTCTTTGCTAGTTTCCAAGAACGTTTCATGACGCTGTTTTTATTTACTCACTACATACGATGGACGTTTTAATATTTGAAGAAGTTTCGCTCTGCATTTCGTAGAATAATATTTCTTGCAGAACTTTACTTAGTTCGTTCAGTTCCTAAAGTTTTACAACGAAGACTTCAGTTTACTAGTTATTAGTGTCATGTAAAATGTACAAATGATTTCACTATGCTTAACAAATTTATCGATAGATGGCGCGCTTCCATTAAATCAAAGTTTACTAGCTCACGATATCAAATAGGTGAATAATCTCACACTATACATTCTGATTGAGCACATTCCGTTTCACATAAGTGCTTTAGTGGATAAAAGCTTTATTTATTGTTTGCGTACTCAGCACATTCCTAAAACACAAAATGTGGTATTCTTTCGGAATTTTACTACTACGGATTATGAGTTATGTTTATTAGTTTATGTTTTATTCATTTCTATGAATTCCATAGAGAATAACTTCTACGATTATATTATTATTGTCATCTCCGAATGAAATGTATAAGTCTACGAAATAATTTGATTTATGTAGCAACGCCTCACAGTTTTACTCACGGTTTACTTTCTCTGCATTAATCGAGGTATTGTGTTATCTCCATTTTTGATTTAATTAAAATCTGTTCACTCGTTTCTGAGTTAAGTACAACACATGTTGACGCTTCTTGTGACGAGAAGACTGGCTTCTTTTTAGGACAATGATTTAGCCATAGAACGTGGTAATGTAATACTGCAGTCTTCTGGGAACGCTTCCACAAGAGACATGCGATGCGGATTCTATGAAGAGTTTTAGATTTCATTCTTTATATCTGTACATATATAGTAGTTTTAGTTTGTTCTTAATATATTGCTCTTCCTATGTATAAACAAAGATATAATTTTCACATATAAAATCAATTGGACTGAATGAATTGCTGCAACGTGGAGCCATAATTGCGGTTATTGGTCTTTAATAATAATAAATAGTGATCTCTTGTCTAAATTCTCTACCTTTGTGATTATTATAAACTATTATTCCGTCCGTTATTTGTTCCTGCTATGCAAGTAAATAAATCTAATCGCATCTTAAAAAAATTGCAAACGATCAAAATTCACCATGAAACTTAAAAAGGTTTCATAATTCATAAAAATAACTAAACGCAACTCATAATAAAGGCAAGCATTATCGTAATTTGAATAAAAACCACACCGCAGAGGACGGCGGTGGGCGGCTACACTTTAATATCGCCTGAGAGGATGGCGGACGAGAAATATTATTATATTAAAATTGTCAGGCCAGGTGAAAACACACCCGAGACTCGATGGGGGCTACTAATATCCCTAGCAATATTAATTCTTATTATTTATGCTGTTGACTGATGACACTTGGTGTAACGTATTGTTATACATTATTGATAACACTTGTACTTCTCCACTATAGGTATTTATTATTATAATTTATTAATGATGGCACTTGGTGTAACGCATTGTTATACATTATTGGTAATACTTTTACTTCTCCACTATATTTATTATTATAATTTATTAATGATGGCACTTGGTGTAACGCATTGTTATACATTATTGGTAACACTTGTACTTCTTCACTATATTTATTATTATAATTTATTAATGATGGCACTTGGTGTAACATATTGTTATATATTCTTGATAACACTTGTAGTTCTCCACTATATTTATTATTGTACCTAACCGGTTCCGCCTTGTGATATTCTCAAAGAACTAATGTTCAGGAATTGGAAATTTTTAGTAATTATCACTGTACACCTTTGAGAATATGATTCTATATATATACCGCGGTAGCCTAGTGGTATGGGTAGTGGGCTTCTGAGACGAGGTCTCGGGTTCAATCCCAGGTTTTACCATGGCACACACCAATGACTTTTCGAGGCTTTCCGAAGTTATGTGTGTATTTATCACAGTTTTATAAGTGCCCGGTTAATGGCAATAGGCTCGCGACCTATTACATTAGGACATTATTCCCTTCGGTGATACAGGCGTGAGTTCATGTTATGTTTGATATTCAGTTTCAAAATATGTAACTATAAGAGAAGTGTGTTACTAGAATTGTAGTTTAAATTCAAAAATATGGTGGAGGTATGGAATTTTCTTTATACCACTTAGATGACAGACAAGCATACAGCTATTCGGTGGGCCTCATTTCTGCCTGTAGTGGAGGGAATTAGGAGGTGAGCATATGTATGTTTGATTATAACAACCATGATGAAAAGCAACCGAAACTGTCGTGAAAACTCTTAAATACAAAAGTAACAAATAATAAACCACTATAATAGCAGTTTCATTGCAATACAGTCTTAAGTAAACTTTGCAATGTGTGATATTTGTGTGAACTTCTGCAAGAATTAACACATTTATGAGTAAAGACATTACCTTTTATAACTTGTATGTGTTGTAACGAAATGATATTTAGAAAGGATTATGTGTACAATCTACACAGGTAGTACATGCTTAACATGGCCATTAAACATTCATTTCTAGAGACTCGTTTAGACATTAACATGATATAAAATTGTCTGGCTATCTCTTTTCTTATCTTTTAGGGGGCGACGTATCTGTAATATTTTTATTGAAGATATTTTATACTATACAGGAGTCGATCGCTGTTCTCTCTAAGTACCTCGAAAGAAGATAGGCGTAGGTAAATTATATGATGCTGAAGAATAATTACACTTGAAAAAACAAGGAAAATCGGCTTAGACTGGAAAAAGAAAATGTCAAGACGGGTCACGACACGACCAGCTCCCCACATGTGGAGCTTTGCGGGATAATTTTTTTTGCAATTCAAGAATATAAGAATAGTTGGCATGTTAAATGCTTTTAGATCTCATTAAACAAGAAAAAAATACGAACATAAGAGTAGATAGAACATACATTAGGCAATTAGGATTCACCAATGAATAAATTTGAAAATGTAATTAAAAGGAAATTATGGCAAAAAGGCTATTATAAAACTCAATATTAATTGGATGATAAACCTTGGAAATGAACTGTTCACTCATCTGGCTACTCAAGCAAGTTATTATATTTAGGTTGGGTAAATATTTGTAAATAGACCATAAAAAACAACTGCGGTAGCCTAGTGGTATGGGTAATGGATTGGTGAGACGAGGTCTCGGGTTCGATCCCAGGTTTTACCATGGCAATGACTTTTCGATGCTTTTCGAATTTATGTGAGTATTTATCGCAGGTTTATAAGTGCCCGGTTAATGGCTCGCTACCTATTACATTGGGACCTAAACATAAACTGGCGAAATGTGGGTGCTAGCACCTCTGCCTACCCCTTCGGGCATATAGGCGTGAGTTTATGTTATGTTATGCCATAAAAAAAGAAAAGTCCGCTGAGTTTCTTGTCGGAGTGTTCTCAGGGCCGCGTTTCGAACCGCGGTGGTCTATTTGCTAAACTAACTTATAGTATATTTTTAATTTTAATGTTTTGTAAGTTTCGTTTAGTGGTTTATATACTGATTATTGAATTTTTTTATACCATTTCTGTGACCGGTTTTATACCACCTTACATCCTGGCATTTGCAGGCCTGGCATTTGTAGTTGTAGTGAGTTCGGGTCCGACATAACCGCCACTATCAATCGGCGGGATAGTATTTGTGGCGATTTCCGTAGGATGCGTAAGTATTTAAACACCTACCCCTACCTACCCCTTCGAGAATAAACAGGCGTGAATATCTATATTGAAAGTATAGCGGAGTATTTTCATTCGTCGGTTGTATCCACTCGTTCGTCTCACTTCATTTTTCTTGGCGGCGTTTTTTCTTCGCAAAATATTTTTCATCACAGCTTTTGTATTGAACTATTCAATTGGTAGAAATATCTTAGTATGTTTTTCTTTTGCGTTCAACTATTTTCAATATTAAAAAAATACCTTCTAGGACATTTTTTTCTTTTCTATCCGTGTCTCTAAAAAGGATTGGTATCCTCGACACGAATAGTAAAAAAAATTGTACGAGTTAAAAAAAGTTTGTAATAAAGTTTAATTTTAATTTTTAATTTTTATAAAGTTTAATTTTTAGTATTTAGTAAGGCTTGGGGGTGACAGGTGAAGCCACCTATCAACCTTTCGGGAACCTATCCTCCCTATCCGAGGCAAGATGTGGACACAGTAGTTCTACATCCGAGAGGGCGTGAGGGATATGCCACCCTCGACAACTGGTGGCCCAAGACGGCCGTGATGGTTTTGTTCGGGTCGAGTCCGACATCTTCGGCTGACTTCGGCAGCGAGTATCCGTGGGGTTATCCACACGGGGAAAAAAAGTAGGTATTATCTTTTTTTTCATCAGCATAAAAAATCATAGTCAAAAATTCTTTACAATCTATTTTTGTTATTGACCTTTTAAAAATACTTACAGAAAAAAAAGAAAAAATTCGCTCGAGTTCCTTCAGAGAACTTCCATTACCACATTATCATATTATAATTATCTACAAATGATTTTTGTCCAGAGAATAATTAGCCTTGAAGGAATACCTCTGTATTTTGTTACATTTACAAGACATCAAGCCCAATACTAAACTTTTTATTAGAAACATAAAAAAATCAATGGCGGTCCAGTGAAAGTCGATGTACAGACGAGAAAGACAAACCAGTCGTTGTAAGAAATAAATTATACTAATGAGTAAGTAACACAATAAAACATACTTAATGAAGATATAATGTATTCGTTAAAGAATAAATTACGATTGTTATGTTCAACGCGGGACTCGAACCAGTAGGTATACCGCGGTAATTCACATTTATGAGTGCGTGGGCGCAGGGACGCATCACCGCAAGTTTTAGACAGGCTAATAGTTTAATTTGTTAATTAAATTATATTTAACGTTATTATAAAAGGAATTGAGTAATGAATAGAGTTGGCAGGTTGTTTCGAAGTATTGTAGGCGCCATCTTGATTAGAATCTTAATTTTAATGGGGTTTTTTACTACTGGTAATGAATATTGTGGTATATTATTGTAGTCATAAACTACATATATATGTGGTTTTGTCTTACAAGCTTCATAATTTTTTAGTATTTTTACCATCTGCATCCGAAACTTTCACCTCATCGTCCAGAACAGGGTCCGCCCACTCTTTCTCCCATTAGGAATAGAGATTTTATGATGGGTGACCATCATGAGACCACCATTGACCACGAGTGACCATCATTAGATATGCTAACCCTAGAACAATAACCTGAATCAGAGTCTGATCCCTGGACTGCAATTTTTGTTGGACCATAAAAACAAAGTACCTTCTGGTTTTGTCTTATTAAGTGACTATATTTTGATCGGTGCTTGAATTTTTTTTAAGTTACACCTATTTTTATTTTTATATCTAATTCCAGGGTGAGACTTTAACACGTAGTAAGTTCTATCTGAAGTCTTTAGAACTGAACCAGATGTATTATTAACTTAAATGGGGACGTGATAGAGAAAATAATTTATATTTATATATATGATTTATACATTATATACCTGCTACTTCAAATCATAAGGAAACGTTTAAAATGCCTTTCGAGTCCATTGGATTATCGAAAAGAGGTTTAATAAAATTATATTGAAAACTCATCATCGACTCTTAGGACCCCAATACACTTGATAGTTTAACATCAGTGATAATGTTTCTAACTAGCAAACTAAAATAGGGTTACTTGTGAGGATCATAAATAAAATATTTTTCTTTCTTTCTTTATTGTACACTGAGAAATTTACTGTATAAGATGCCTATTGCAGTCCACTGCTCTCAATGTTGGGAGGCTTTGGCCAACTGTTTGCAGTTACCACGCGGGCCAGACGAATTGACACAGTGTTTTTTTCGAGGATTTCTTGTCCCACAGTGATATCGTCTGTCATTTCCGTTGGTCACCTTTTACGACACCTTACAGATGAGCTAAGTGAAACGTACACAGTTGCTAATACAATAGGCTACCTTATGTTTGAAAGTGATACAGTGAGTAGAAGTGCTAAAAGTTTTTAGTAAACTAATTGCGTTGTCGCGGATGCTAAAGTATAGTGTATACACCCTTTACTTTAGGAAAGTAGATTTTATCTAAGGCTTCGTAGATAAGCTGCCAATAGATTTCATCCGAGTCATTTATCCACACATCACGGATTGAAAAGTTGTACAAGACTGGCTGATGACGCGGCCAGTAGTATTTATAGCCCGGCTGTATTGGACATTTTCGTGCATTATCAGTATTTATAGACCATTCGTATTATCTGGTTTACGATATTATTCATATGGGAGGTTAATAAAAAAGTCTTTTCTGAGATAAGATGCATTTATATACTTCGCTCTTTCGAATTTGAACCAACACAACTTTTTTATGTTTATGTTTTTTTTAGATCCGAAGCTCATGTTAATTTAGTATAATTTATAAAACTAAAGCGAAAAACCAGCATACAGAATATACAAAGATAAGCGGGTACCACGGCACGCAGATACTCTTTCTTTTCCTTGGCTGTACCATAATGTCTTTGAATTCATTATCAGCGCACGTGTTTCCTTTTCCCCACAGTCCAGGATTCTTTAAGCGTTAAGCTGCCACCATTGTAACGCTATGTGTTTGTAATGGTAACCCTCTTTCCTGAGACTTTGCGTTCAGCATATCATTGGGCAAGGTGAAGTCAAATAGACGTGTCGTACATAAAAAAGATACAGTCATCAGAGGTATTCTTAATTACCACGAATATGTACCGACTCATAGACTCATAGATTATCCCTTGAGATTATTAGACTAAAAGAGTTAACATTTATTTCTATTGTAAATAAAGATAACATAATGGAAAAATCTTGAAAATTCATTTTCAAATTCATTGAAGAATCGTGAGTTTCATTTAAGTAATTTTCGAGTACTCATGATTTATTTATATGAAGATCATTTTATATCCCTTCGGGCTTAGGATTTATTATTTTATATAACTTTTATACAATTATGTACGTTTTGGAAACATATTACAGGGCTCATATCGTTCAGAATGAAAAGCCTGGGTTTCTTGCCGCAATCTGCTGAAGCCAGGGCCGCGTTTAGAATAGGCGGTCTATTCGCTGAAATTAACCTAAAACATATTAAGTATTAATTTTATCGTTTTGTAAGTGTCGGTGGTCTTTAAAGAAAATATGTTTGTTTTTTAATTTGAACACAGCCTTTTTTGATCTTACCATAGAAATGAAGTAAAATTAACATTCGAAAGAAGATCTACATAGATAATGAATATTCCAAAAACATCGTTGCAAATTAACACAGAAACATTTATTTTTATATCCATAAAAAGTTTTCAAAAAATGTAATTGCCCCTGCTGTAATTCCACTGCTACAATGACGTAGAATCTTATTATATTTAAAACCCAAATGTATTTTGTATATTCAGAACATTATTCTAACAGAATATTCACGACTCTTAACAGATTACTCGGTAATATAACCACAGCAATTAGTAATCATACTAGACTTTAAAAAGGAACAATAATTATGCCCCACTTTCCAGCACTTAGCCCAGGACAAACGATGTCGTCCATCTCTGTCACTCGTTTATAGTGCAAATTCTTAATTCTGAAGCACGTACCCCGATAAGGTGGAGCTAGACATTATTTATATACCACAACGGAGCCACACTTGTATGCAGTATGCTATATATTAAAGTACAAAGGTTTCATAAATATATTACTATTATTATATTTTATGTTCATATGGTTGAGATGATTAGTGTATCGGTCCTTACCTTATATTTAACTAATAATATAGCTATTTTGCAACATAGTATCTATAATAAAATCGATCAATTATATCTCTTAAGGACGTACAGGGGATCTCAAATGTGTAGCTTCTAAGACTAGTAGTTGTGTAGTAGCATCAATTCATACAATTTTAGTTTCAACTTGTCCATGAACTTATGGAGCACGCTGTATGAATTCGATTTATTGCATACATGTTGAAGAGTATCATAATTACGGTACGTTAAATTTTTTGTCACTACATTTTCATTTTAATATACCTATTAGGACGCATTGTAACTAAGAACTATCTCTGTATCTCTCCAACTGTACCTATTTCAGTGTATATTTTTATAATACAAATATCGATAAAACTAATTTACTTAACAGATTTATCGATAATTTCATTATTTTAATGATTCACACCACTAGTACTACGTCACTAGTTAAAAAAATACAGGAAATTTATTTCCAAAAAAGGCGGCTATTACATTGAACGTTACTAATAAAAATGGCGTTCAATCTAAGTGGCTGGCCACAGACAGTACCGAAGTCAAGACGGGATTTATAGATTAGTCCGGTAACCTACCATTAAGCCCCACTTAGACGGGGTCCGCAGAGGCAGGGGTTTATTCCACGTTGTGCACAATGGCTTCAGAACCCCAGCTTTTGAGATTAGTTTGGTAAAGCACTGACTTTATCATCCAAACCATTTTGATGGCGAATAACTTTCTCTTGTAAGGTTAATTAAGAATTTTCTGGCTATACTGTTAATAGTAAGATAGTTTGGGTGCGTAGAAAGCTATTTTATAACAAGCGTCGGTAGTTTAGTGGTTAAGGAGTCGACTTGAAGATCAAGAGGCCTTGGGTTCGAACCCTGGCCATTACACTAACGACGTGAATCCACTCCTAACACAAGCCATTGAGCTTAGCTGGAGGGGTTATAGGGAATATTAGTAATTGCAGTTGCTAATATTCTTTTCTATATATTTAAAATTAATTGTATATTTTAGTTGAGACTACGCTATCCCAACCAGTATGTAAGCAACCGGTCAGATTGGAGGTCCATGGAGGAGGCCTGTGTTCAGTAGTGGACGTCCTAGGACTGAAATGTCTAATCTAATCTATATAATCAACTATTCACAGAATTTCGTTACTATAAATGCATACCAATGCATAACATAATGTTATATGTTAACGAAGTTAAAACTATTCTTAATAGTTTTAACTTATAAACATACTATAACCAATAAAATATTCAAGAAAGTAACAATATCTGTCACCTGATCGAATCGAGCCTCGAGTATCGATAACTCATGTTACACGTCACTATAAATCAACGCGACCTTCACAGAACTCCACTGATAGTGATGCCCACGTACTAGTTGTAACTAGACGATAAATTTTATCGATAAATTCACAATTCTTGCACGGTTCGTTTGGTGAATCAGTAAGTTAGAGCAGCGTCGCTGTCACATTTTAGATTTAGAAAGTTACTAGATAGTAGTATTTTACTACCCTCTGGGTAACTAAGTTAAAATATGAGATCTAATCGTAACGTAAAATGATCTTTGATATAAAGTAAGAGGTTCATTTACGATTAATTTAATTAACTACACTTTGCCAGCGGCCATTAAAACTAAGGAGACGCATAATTTGAAGAAGCGCATAAAATATTCAACTTAGTTTGTATAATGCAACCATGTACTGTGAAATTGTAACTGATTTTTAATTTTCTTGAAAAAGAAATCTTATCTTTTATTATTTATCATTATTAACTTTTCGATGTGAAGTCTCATATTATTATTTAACACATGTCTCGACATTCGTACAGACCGGCGTTCTTTAAGCGGGGCCTTATATATATCATCTGTGAAGTTCAGCGCCACCATTGTAACATTGAACGTAATGCTGACCATCTTTCCTGAGACTTTCATTTCAGCGTCCTATATTAAAATAGAGTAGATAATGCTAACGATTATGTACTTTCGTTCATGTAACTTTTAAACTATCGCGGCGTTTACTCATAGTTTTTATAAGTACCGGGACTTCACGCGATATATTTTTGAACACTTACTTTTGTCGACGTTTCGGGTGCGTTGCAGCACCCGTGGTCACGACTTGACTGGCCTGCGAGCGTCGCGCGGTGTGCAGGAAACATTTCTTGTGTGCCTACCCTCCATTACTTTCATATTGAATGAAATCGTATCAAAAATATATCGCGTGAAGTCCCGGTACTTATAAATACTTACGTACAGACTTCTAAACAAGAACTATTTAAAAGATCATTTTAGAAAGATGAAAATAAAGTGTCATACACATGAAACGAGAAACGACTAACTGACGTATTATGACATATACATGTTTGATAATATTATTGTGTCCAAATTAGAGTACTTAATATAATAGTTCATTTTTCTACATGCACCTACCTCAATGTATTTCTACATCACCCTTCGGTTGATTGTCAAATAATGCCGTTGGCATTAAAACCGCCTTTGTATAATTCCTGTGCATAAAGTTTCAAAATAAAATAAATAACAAATATACGAATCTGTTTTATCCAGTTGAATATTTTGTCGATAACACATACCATCCCTAGCGTATGCGTTTTCGATAAAAGCTGCAATTTTTCAAATCGCAGAGATGTCACCGCGAACTAAATAAAACTCAAGCTACCTTCTAGTGTTTGTTGAAGAAAGTTTATGATACTTTTTGTGTAAACGACAGCGGTTTTCAGTGGGTTAGCATTTCGAGATAGAAAACTTAACCCTTGCATTTCTAAAGTTTTGATTCTTTAGGGATGGGAAATTAAATAATTTTGTTTTCTTGTTTTATTTTCCTTTTTCAAAATATCAACTTTGGTTATTATAATACTTAGCTACAAAATATTTACACCAAACTATATGATAAGGGTAAGTTTAAGACTGAACGCTTGTTCCGAATAACTGGCCAAATATACAGTTACCTATAATGTTAACGGCGGTTGAAATTACCCCATCGTATTTAGACTTAATACCACGAATACCACATTTAATTAATTGTTGTTTGAGGGAAACAATTTATATAAGGTTCTTATCTATCCTTAAGGAATCCTGCCCAAGATTACTGACAATACCAAGCTTATTTGTCTAAGAACGAGACAATCCGAACAGTAAACTTAACTGCCTTCCCGGGAATTTTAAAAAGGTGGTTAAAAAATATTTATCGAGGACCACCTTTCCAGCATTACCAACATTATTTTCACCTTCATTCTTTAAGGTTCAGTTACAAGCTTATGCCTACTAGTGGTAGTGAACTACGTGCTTCCGCGGCTGTGAGCTTTTGATATTCTGTGCTTCTGATTTATTTGTATATCAAAAGTACAAACAGTAATTTGTCGTTATGCACTTATGATGTGCTCCTTAATAGCGGTAATGATGTAACTACGGAAGTAAAAAGATTCTCCTAGAGTCAGGTAGGATAACTTTACCCAGGAACGACTACTATTTGATTGAAAGTATATACTATTATTTTGGGAGATCAAAAACCTTGACGATACGCCCTATACACATAGACGCAGAGTATCTATAGGTTATACGAAAAAAGGGCGGGGCCCAATTGTATGCTTAAATCTTCAAAACTACGCAACGGATTTTGATGCGGGTTTTAATAGATAGAGTGATTAAAGAGGAAGTTTTATATATATATAACATCATGCTGCAACCAACTGGTGCGGTGCAGAAGTGAAAAATGTTCCAAAAATGGGGTGACGCGGACGAAGTTGCGCGGGTCTGCTAGTATGCATTAAGATACTTGGGGTACAGGCATACGGGCGTGCGGTACACGTTAGCAGGTGAGTCCTAAATACTTCAAATTTATATTTCCTTAATGAACTAAACTACAACAAGTTCTTAACAGACCGCCGGCCGCTAGAAAACTTCCAATAAAACCTATAACAAGTTATACTATAATCATAAACTCGTAACAATAAATACGTTACGTTCTATCGTCATAATGGTATATCGATAAAGGAGAAAGTTTATTAGAACACTCCCAATAAACTACTATTTGATAACTGTAGCTCTAGAGTTCCTCAATTTGGAGTTTAAGAAGTTTTTTTTGGCTATTAACAATAAATAACTATGTCGCACTATTAAGTCATTTTTTAATAGTACGCAAAATCCCCACGGATACCACTTCTACCAAAATCGGTGGAGGTGATGGTGTCGGACTCGAACCGACAAAAACGCACGCCGCTTATGGGTCCTTGATTGCCGGTGGTGAGATTATACAAGACACATCTCTCGCACTCCGGCAGACCCGGGCACATATCTTTTGAGATGACCCGGAGTCTTCTCCGGACCCGCCATTTCATTTAAACCCTGGAATTCTTTACTGTGTTTCATCGTATGATCTCAGGTCCTTTAAGCGGGGCGTGAAAAAACAACTCTGACGACGTCAGGGTGGGGACCGCCGTTACATCACATACACATATATGCTCAAGCCCATTTCCCTCCGGGGTAGGCACAGGTGAATTTGCCACATTTCATCAATCATTGTATTCGTCTCACGTAATAGGCGATGAGCCTATTGCCGTGTTCTCTTCTGTGGATAACACTGGGAACAATCGCAACTTGGGCTTAAGATATATGCCGGAAACTATACATTATATATTGTATCATAAACAGTCTCAACAATAGTGTAACTTGTTCGGATAGCAGGAAAATAACAAACTAGTAGCTTCCAGCTCATATATTATAGCATATGTATGTACAAAGATATGATATTTTTATATTCTAAGGGGAAGGGAACTCAACTTCTGAATACGAATGAATAACTATTACAACTGAAAGAGTATGTTTGTTACTTCATCATGCAAAAGGACTTGATAGATTTGACTTGATTTCCGGGTATGATCTCTGAACTTCATGAGCGCAGGCCTACGGATGACGTATGAAGTCGTCAAAAAAGGCTTTTGCGCAACAAAAATTGCTTCTAAACGTAGTTTTTATTTTTGCTTGCCACCTATTACGTTGGGAACTAAAACATAAACTAGCGAAATATGGTTGCTAGCACCTCTGCTTACCCCTTCGGGAAAATAGGCGTGAGTTTATGTTATATTACTCGTGTGGTGATGGAGAAAGAATATCGATACCCCATCTCATCCAAAGGGTGTCGTAAGAGTCGACTAACGGAACAATACGCAGATGCGATCGAACCTGGCGGCCGGAAGGGATGATATGATTGCGAGAGAGTGAGAGAAGGATAACTTGTAATAAAACCCAGTACCCTCTGGCCAGCGAGGAAATAAAGTTAAAGTCGCTCAAAATTAGGAGAACCCTATGTCCAGCAATCAACTGTGATAGGCTGATTGATTTTTCTAGGAATTGCTTCGTCATCCTGCATACCTCGAAACGAAAGCTTGCGCCAGAGCTTCTTCAATTATGTGCAGATGTACTTTACATACTCGTAAGTAAACTTGTCTAGTGTTTACGAATTCTTGCTCTACTACCAAGAAATGACAATTATTCCAACATGCAGTACTTAATTACTATTCTATGAAAAGGCTGACTGCAACCTACTTTGGTGTCCAGGACGGACGATACCAACTGAATCGTTGGACGTCGTCGCCTCGAATCCAATAAAATCAAATAGCGCAGTATCAAATATTTATATCATTTGGCAGAGTTCCATCGTCTTTTAGAACGGCCATGTCGGCATTTGCATCGAGACTTGATTTTCTTTGCACATTTTCTTTATATGATGCGGTTACTGGCAACGGTTTTCCCGGGTGTGTAATACAACGGTGATTATGTTTGGCTGTTTTAGATTCGATATATCAGAATGGACTCGGTTTCAGCAGCGTCATTCAAGAGAGGTGCAGGCGAACGGCAATAGGCGCATCCTCCTTTCAATCTCTTTTTTCTCAACCAGCTAACAAAGCGTGTGCGTCAAATTACTAGTATGATGAATGCCGAAGAAAGTATGCAGACCCACATTTCGCCAGTTTATGTTTAGGTCCCAATGCAATAGGTGGCGAGCCTATTGCCATTAATATATACATATAATATTATATATATATAATACATATAATATTAAATGTGTGTATTTATCGCAGGTTTATAAGTGCCCGGGCCCTTATAAACCTGCGATAAATACACACATAACTTCGAAAAGCATCGAAAAGTCATTGTTGTGTGCCACGGTAAAACCTGGGATCGAACCCGAAACCTCGTCTCAGCAGTCCATTACCCATACCACTAGGCTAAAGTAGAATATCATAAAATCGAATTATTTTATGTTCCAAGTTACGAAGTGATGGTGTCAGGCTATTTACATTTGAATAAACAAAAAAATACGCCACATCGTGTGCTACAACAGTCACCCACGTACGAAACAAAACATGTTACTTCCAGTAGTCTCAGCTAACCCTTCCGCTGCGAACTCGATTGAAACATCTGATTATGTAAATGTATTTATATAAATATGATGCGCAGGAGTCATTCCCTCGTAATTGCTTGTTCGTTCAGAATCTTAGATGAGATGCAACGTTCTGATTTCGTATTTTATATGGACTCTTGCTTTTATGTTATTCTTTGTTGTGGGTTTATGTTTATAAGGGAAAGTATGTCACCGAGCTCGATAAATGAATGTTGTGAGGAGAAAATTGTTGTTTATTGGTGTTTGAAAAAGTTTGAGACTTTTACTGCATTCTGTTGTTATTGGTTATGGTTGATATTATCATAATCGTGTCAAATTGAATATTTGAGAAACAAGGCCTTTTCTCCAACTCTAGAAACTAACATAACATAATAGAAACTCACGCCTTTATCCCCGAAGGGGTAGGCAAAGATTCTAGTACCCACATTTCGCCTTTAGGTCTCAATGTAATCGGTGGCGAGCCTATTGCCATTAACCGGGCACTTATAAACCTGCGATACATACACACATAACTTCGAAAAGCATCGAAAAGTCATTTGTGTGTGCCATGGTAAACCTGGGATCGAACTCGAGACCTAGTCTCAGCAGTCCATTACCCATACCACTAGGCTACCGCGGTCTAACCCGCTACTAACTCATCTGGCTAGAATGATAACAGTAGGGTAAAACACTAAATGGACCGATTTAACGATTACACCTTCACGATTGGACAGACAGACTGCAATAAGCTAATTGAATGTCAAATGGTGCGCTATCGGGCGAATACATCTGAAGATGCCTTGTGTATAGGCGAAAGGACGAGGTTCTTCGCACTTGCGGAATATTGCACATACGACAACATCTCTCCTCGGGTAAGAAGTTTTTTTACTAGTTTTGAGGGGTCGGTTTGACATTTCTTTTAATGACAATTAGTAATCATTAGCTATTGCATCGTTGGGATTATCGAACCGTGGGTGAGTGGTGGGTTACCCTTCCTAACCCAATAATATTTTCTTGTAATGGATTACCGCTATGGAACGCCTAGAAAATATCTACATGCAGTCGATTCTCTATAAATAATTCAGACAGGGTAATGTCGACTTTCTAATTGCGTGTTTAACCTAGTCGTATAATGAACTATTAAAATATTATCTTCCGAAGGATCAGTTGTCTGTAGAATATACAAGCGCCGCCATGCAATTGTAGCGAATACTTAGGTACCTACTTGTGTTCGACGAAATAGACGTTTGAAACGGTTAGTGGTTACAAATACTGAACTGACTTTCTTATCTCAAAGCTTTCGTGATTGTGAGGCAGTGAGTGTTTTGTAATATTCGTTGTTTATATGTCAATTCCGTGTGGAAATTGCCGCTGCAGTCAGCGAGGGTGGTTATGTTGGACTCGAACCGACCAAAACCGCACGGCCGTCTTGGGCCATCAGTTAAGCTAGCAATGCCTAAATATGTAAAGTTGGCAAACCGAGCACTGCCATCAGTATCACACTGGTAACTAGTGCAATCGCTATGGATGAAGTACCGTAGATTTATTCAGTTTTTCTGTGAGCTTCATCAGCAAGAATCTCAATGTTGAGGAGCATCAAGGACTTAGTAAAACATAGAAATTCGGCAATAAGTTAATTTCGAAAGAATATTGATAAAATTTTAATATCAAACATACTCCGTATATCTTTCTTATTTGGACAATGATCTTAGAGATAAAAGTAGGTACATCCAAATTAACCCTACACAGGTTGTGCCATAAAGAAATCTCAGCCGGCGCCACGGGACGCATCTTGTCTCGCCGTAAACCAGTTGTGTTAGACACAGCATGTACCAATAAAGTGGGTTGTTTCCTGACATTCGTGTCTAGCATACTGAGGGCTAAATGGAGGTATGACGGTACTGGGTTCTGTAGTCATAATAGATAATTACAGTCACAATTTCTGATGGTTATGTTAAATTTTCCATGTATATAAGCAATTAACGTCTGCAGATCTTTTTTATACCACTTATGTGGTAGACAAGCACATGGCTCACCTGATGGAAAGTGGTCACCATGGCCTATGAACGTTTGGAATACCAAAAGGGTCACCTTCTTAAAGAATTTCCAAGGTGTAGTCGTTTGCACAGTTGATGTTTTATGGTTCAACATAATAGAGGATTAATTGGATATGTATGTATTGTTACGATATTTTGTATAGAAAATCTAATAAGAAGGGGAAAATGCATTGCCATAACCAAAAATGTGGGTGAGAAAAATGCAGACTGCCAAACTCAGGACCATTATATTAGAATCGATAGCTTAGATAGACAGATAAATAATCGATAGACAGGGATGTTAGTCAAATTAAGGAACTATATATAAAAACTAACTAACTAGTCCAACTAGTGTAACTTGGAACTTCGATATCTCCATTGGTCATTGAACCATTGGTTGTGGAGGTAAGATGGCAGTCGCTTCACGGAAGATATCGAAGTTCAGCCGCATCATAGTTAGACTGGAAAGCCGACCCCAACTGAGTTGAAAGGTGAGAGAAAAGGTTCAGAGAATGATGAGAATGATATAAAAACTCAAAACGTCTATTAAATGTAGATTTCTCATCATGTCTTGTAATCAACAATAGTCGATTTGATACATACAGATAGCAAAAGAGACAAATATATAATTATAAAGATCTATCCTTATTCTATTATATGTCTTATTCTATCTATTAATATTACAGTCTCTGTCGACTGTACCAGACAAATTCTAAATGAGATATTATCACAATAAACGTTTTCCATTACCAAAACTTAGTTTATACGTGGATTTCTCGGTCTTATAAACATTCAAAGGATACGTAACGAGTATTTATGTCGTCACTCACATGTTGATGAGACGCTCGCTATCAAAATTTGCGATCTTCACTAATGAGCAACTAATTCGATACTAGGCCACAAATATTTGACTAACATGTACCTAACCCTCAACGTATGATTATTCTATTTAAGGTATGTATAAGGTACGATTTATTATACTTACCCAATAGTGAGATTTAAATATGGAATTGAATTTAAAATTCGAATCCGTTTTTCGGGATACTATAAAATTCAGATGTGTGTGTGTACCTTTGTTTTTCTTCTCCTTAAAGAAGATTTTTTTATAATTCAGTTGGCAACTTTTTTGAACAAGGCTATTGTTTACAAGTAACGATGGGATGGAGAGATATAGGGATTGAATATAAAAAGCAGTTCGTAGTGTAAATTCCTGCGAATATTTTATATAAAAGTTTACGACAGTGTAAGGGTGAATGTATGAATGTTTATCACTATTTTACGCAGAAACAGCTGAAGAAATTTTGTTCGATACAGGTAAAATATAGTCTGGAATAGTATCCTATGTTTATCCCAGGTAATAAGTCCCTTTAGGTCACTAGAATGTTGTCACTATTCCACGAGGGTCATAGCCAAAAGCTAGTAGAAAATTCTTATTTTAAACAGTACATTTTCAAGATCTGCAAAGTAATATTCCCCACAAAGAACAAGATCCTGCAATACTCCCAAGATTTTAGGATTTGCCTGTAATAAAAGCAACAGGGTTTTCATTCCGTACAATGGAACTCCAGAAACATGACGAAAACTGGAGCTCTGCCAACATTCTGCTTACCGTCTGTGTACAACAGTCGTGTATTAAAAGCAAAGTCTTAATAGCTTCTTGTCAAGCATTTTTAAGTGATCCAATATTCCGAACGGTAAAAACATTGAAAATGTTTTTGTACTCAATTGCGGTGAAGCAAAAAATGAGCATTATGTGTTTGCGCTATTGAAAAAAAAGTTTTATTTGTGCTTTTGTTTGTTATACAGTCGAACATTAATGATATTTTTAGTGTAACCTTCATTCACGGGATGCGGTGACCACTTAGCATGGTTAAAGAAAAATAATATGTAATTGAAAAAAGCTATCGAACCTGTAGAAATAGTTAGTGCGCTAATAACGGACGTATATATCGCCATATCTGTGTCCTTCAAGAATATATTTGTCGTGAATATATAAAATAAATGAAAATTGTTAAAGTAAAAAGTATAAATATACTGAAAACTTCGGAAGTACAAACAAAAAACGTTTCAAAGTGAACTAAATCTCGTAAAATGGTCGTTATCTCCTTAACTATCGAATGTTCTAATTCGATTAATACCAGTTATATCTAGTTAAGCCGCGAACTTTCAGCCTCTGCACAAAATTTATTTGAATGAAAATAGGCGGTATAAGTGTCCCATTGATTTTATTGCGGTGCCCGTGTTTTGCCGCGGCAGTTACAGGTTAATGGTGCAATTGGATTTGAAACGGTTGAATGATACCGTAACGAGGTATGCCTCGGTGACTTTTTGTCTTTATTTCGATATAGTAGAACAATTTAATAAATTAGGTATATTTTTATTTTGTTATAGGACGTTGTCGACGCTATTAAGTTGGGGTATAAAAGTACGTAATAGAACGACAGAAGCACGCGAGGAGAGGGTTAATCGCACCACTGGAGCTGCAATAATCGCGTTCCAGGGACACGCCGCGCCGCACCGTACCGCGCTTGTCGACCGTTCCGTTTTACGTTCCGCGGTTATTTCCATGTACTACCCTGTCTGGTGCACTCGTCGGGTACGGAATTTCACCAGCTTTGTTTTTGAAATTGGAACTTGTGTTTTAAAATGTGCAAATGCAAAGCTTAGGTATTTTTCTTGGGTGTAATTGGCCCGCGGTGTGTTCCGAGCGGGTATATTTTACACCATGTTGAAAACACGTGAACATGTTTTTAGTTATTTATTTGAGTGTTTTAAGCTGCGAATGCTTGTAGTAAGTTGGTGTGTTTATGCTTGCGTGTTGTCCTAATTCCTGACAAGTTTCTTCTAGCTTACGTGACCTCCTTTGTCTTTCGAGAATAGTCAGAGTATTTCAGGAGCGAGTTCGTGGTGTCACGTACTTACGATGATTCTACGCGCGTACGTGATTTTTATTTCGCTTCCGTACTACCTATATCATATTTATATTATATACTTACGCCTTTGTACGTTCGTCTCAGGGATATCCCTTCGGGGACGTAGAAAAGCGTATATTATAACAGACACAATATAGCTACAACAATATTTTGTCTGCCATATTTTAGGTCCCAAGCGCCGCGCCGTGTAACCGTAAAAAATGGTTCATCAGAAAAACTTAGAAACCGAACCTACGACCTTACAATTGCATCATACTAATATTAATGTGAAAGATGTTTCTATGTTTGTTACTAAATCACGGTCAAACAACTCATTAGGATGAAATTTTGATAGTGAGATGGATTTGTAATCTGGAACACATAGGTATGTTATAAGGTTACGAGAGTTGACCTTATGTTCCCTCTGGGTTTCAAAAATATACTTCCTTTCCAGTTCACGTGTTTCCTTCTTCCTACAGTCCCGAGTTCTTTAAAAAAGCATCCGATGAGGTCGTCAAGCTGAGCGCCACAAACACATTTAAATTGACGTGCCCTAAATAAAATAACTTACTTTTTATTCCAGGAAAACACTTCTATGTCATAAGAATTTTTTTATTTCCTGCAATGAATTTTTGGCCTACACAGATTTTGCTTCCGTAGACTAGACCGTATGAAGACCAGTTTAGCAACATATTCCTATTATAATCTATATTATATCTCACCAACGCAAACCCAGTGAACTTATTAGTTGAAGAATAGAAATGACAGTAGTGATAAAGGAAATATTTTGTTAGGACTAAAACATTCTTGGTAAAGTACGGCTCCTAGAACATCAGTCGTTTAGTGATGTAAGTACACCTCAAATATGGAGAGAAAAAGATCTATTTTACGGTTAATTGTACATTTTTATTCAAAGTCAAACGGGGTGAATAGGAATAAAATGGTCAGCTAAATTCTGTAGTTAATATCTTTCAAGCGAAACTTTGGACTAGTTCATCGTAATAACTAAATCATCAATTACCTGATAACAGGCCTATTTGAAATTTAATAAAAGAAATTATTTAAAATATTACATTGACTATTTTATTCCTATTTACCCTTGCATTCCTATTCACCCCATTTGACGGTACAGTGGACTACAAAAGTTCCTAAACAATTTAAAAAAAAAGTTGTGTTATGCTATGTAATAAATAGATCTATTATCTAACTAGTAGTTTTTAAGATGTGTATGGTATGAAAGGAACTTCATCCCGAACGCTCAACTTTATATACTGCGTTTTATCCAAGCGACTACAAATGGGGTTCTTCAAAAAGGGCATTAGAAGGTTTCTACAGGGTCGACAGTCGAGTGTATCGTAACCTCCATAGACCATGGTAACCACTTTCCCTCAGATGGGCAGTGTGCTTGTCTGCCAACCACGCCAATGTATGTTATGTTTTTTACTAACGCGCCTCTGCCTACCCATTAGGGCATTTACAGATGCGAATACGTATATTCTTATAATTGTATTAACCGCCATCAGCTTCTCAACCGACTTCAGGTAATTTCCACACACACTGTGATTAAAGTGCGAGTTTATCGTTAGCTCGAACTAGGTCAGAGTACACTTCTCAATTCGCGACTGTAATCGGGCTTACGTATCCTTCAGTTGTAGGCTTCAGGCTATTAGAGCAATGGCATTAATGTAAGCGACACTTATGTAGGTCTAAATAGTATATACATAATGTCATACATACATCTATACTGTTATTTAATTGTAAAGTGAACGTGTACTTCAGATATTAAAAAATAAATCTTTGGGTTAAGTTATACTACGAGCATTAACGCTACTTTTTAACTACCGAGTAAACGAGGTGAATAGAGATCGAAAGTTGATAAAAATAAAATGGTCAGATAAATTATGTAGTTAAGTACTTCATTCGAAGCAAAAATTTGAACTAGTTTATTGTAATAGCAGAATCATGAAATGTCTATCATTATGCTTAGTTAAAATATTGTAAAATAAATTATTTAAAATATCCAAATGACCATTTTACTTCTATCCACCCCTGGATTCCTATTTACTTCGTTTTACGGTACCTACGCAAGAGAAAATTAAGCATTGGCGGCGCGAATTGCGCGCACGCGCTTCGGCCACCAGTACCAGTGCTATGATTATCATTTTCCTTTTCGTCATGTGCTAATTAACCTCATATATAATCGCTACCCTGTGACATATGGCCTGGAATTTAGTGTGAATATCTTACAGTCTAATAGAACAGAAAAATACAACGACATCACAGAATAGATTGAAAACTACAATTATTAGAAAATATATTTACAATGAGATTTTTGCATTAATTTGATAACTCTATCAAAAGACTTTTAAATAATACAAAATTTAAAATAAATAGGATTTTTTTATTAACATTAATGTTTAAATGTGAATATTATTTCAAAAGTTAAAAATATAACTTAAAAATAAGAAATTCTAATAGGTTTCGCTCGCGACCAATTTGAGTGAACAAATCACCGAACGTCAAACGTCGATTTTTCTTTTTTTAAATTACAATACCCGCGCATAGAATCAACGTTCAAAATACCATAGTTTTATCAAAATTAGAAATCTTTCTTTTTTATTGTTTTACTAATAACATTATACGAAATAACTATAACAGATAACAATAACAAAATAAATAACATGTTTAGATGTAAGCTAATGTATTTAAACGTAATTTCTCTAGTCTTTATACCTCAGTGGGCGTTCAAACGACCTTCCACCCACTACTCGATTCAATTCATACGATGATATTCTGAATTGTGTTATGCAAGAATCAAGATCTATTTCATTGCAGATTCGCTTGCGTTCTTGCATAATGCCGTTTTCAATGAGCACTTGATTGTTGCGTAGGAGTGGATTGTTTAAGGATGGGTGGTCGGTGCTTTAATGAAGTAATGTTCGTACTAGGTTGTTAGCAAGCTTTATAATAACTGTTGAGATTTCTCTGATGAGAGAATACTCTGGAATTAGTGTGGAATAAAATTGGGATGATTTAAGAAATGTTATGAGTTTTAGGGTGATAAATGAGGAGCCACCAGAATTATTACCGATTTTTACATATTTCTTGTTATTAGGTACAACATTTTTGTAAGTTTCGATCAACTACTTATGTTGTTCTGCAAAATAGTCTGTAATGATCTATATTTAGCCAATCAAACAATTAAACCACCAGAATATTTTTATATCATTATCCCGTGCGCGAAATTCCCACGAATTTCACCTCCACCGGAGCCAATAACAGAGGTTATGTCGGACTCGAACCGACTAAAACGTACGTCTTGGGGTGGGGCCGAAGGCAAGATAGTAAGGTAACATATCTCTCACACCTCGGCCGACCTAGGGTCATTTCTAAAGAGATTCTTCTAGGTTGACAGGTGGCTTCATCCGTCACTCTCAGCGCCTGGCTCATGAAGGGCGGAGGTAATTTTGCGACCTCCGACGCCCTAGTCGGCTCCGCTTATAATTCAACATTACTTGGACGCAGAAGGAGTTTAAGTGCCCTAATTTAACAGAATATTATTATTTCTTTGCCTTATCCGGGAGTCGAAGTCAGACTCTGCATCAAAACAGTTTCTGTACAGTTATAATATTAATAGTTCTGAACTACAGTTATGTATTATTGCTATTAAACTATGATTTATCTAGTCTAGTAGCAAAACTACAAGTTCTTCCAATAAATCGTGACCCTACATCTGGCTAAGTGGCGGCATAGTAAATTCTTATGCCGAGGCAGATTAATGACCCGACCACAATTTGTGTTATCGCGGTCTAGAGTTATAGTGATGTACTTATATCGATAAACTGTGTACGTATTATCGACTCATGTCGACTATAAACTGCTGATTTATATGCGATTTGGTTGTGTTAATAGTTGATTATGATAAGATGTTTGTTTTTTTTATAGATTTTTGGTAGGTAGGTCCCTGCTGAAGTAGATTGATCGTTATATATCCTATAGTATAGTAATACAACTATGGAAAAAGTTAGCTGTTTCATAGAAGTTCATCATAATATGTTTACTTACATAACATAACATAAACTCATGCCTATATACCCGAAGGGATAGGCAGAGGTGCTATCACCCAGATTTCGCCAGTTTATGTTTAGGTCCCAATGTAGGTTTACTTAACCCATGAAAAATTGCTGAATTGTCAGCTATACACTCACTATTTACCTATTACCTGATATTGATATATACAACTATATGTGTAACTTACCTGCACGCTAAAGCGTACTGGTTTATCTACGCTGAATAAAATGTGCTTATTCTATTCGAATATGTTTTACAAAAAAACTACATTTTAACACGACGTTTTGATATATTCAACATCACGGATGGACTTTCATAAATTCATTCATCAATAACGCCAGTCGTGTTCCAAATTCAAACATACACAAAATCCATATCGATTATTCATTTAGCAATGTGAGCGCATCACTAAGCAAACACGCATAGTGCCGCCTAAATATTGATTCGATTAATCAATTTCTCGATATATTTGTGGATCGATTCGCTCGTATTCGTGGGAAACTCAATTCGAATCTCAATTATAGAAAACTATTAGAGCCGACGTCCAGTCGTGTATTGGTATATAAATTAAAAATGGACGCGCCAATCTCACGGCTGTTTGAATGTTTAGTTAAAATTAATGGCGTGTGTGTTGAGTTATTTGATTTTAATTTGCATAACGGACCTGTTTGTTGTTAATGACTTATTTAGTTATTGTGTGTTATAAACAATTACTTTTATTATGTTATTTGATCATCATTAATGTCAATAGAAATTACCAACAATATTTATTTTATGGACTCTTTTGAACTTAAATTTGGAAAGATGTTTGGATGTTTGTTACTAAATCACACGAACGGCTTAACGAATTTCGATGAAATTTGGTCCAGTTATAGATTATAGACAGGAATAACTCATAGGTTACTTTTATACCAGGTAATAGGTAATAGTTCCATACGAGCAGAGCACTGCCAGAGCGCGTCCAACCTGACGTTTACCATGTCGGCAAATTGATTGATTACGTGTGAATTGAGACTGCGGTCTTCTCTTTAGTAAAAGTAAACAATGTGAACGCGACCCTTATATATATTATGATAGGTACTTAAAGATTTGTAAAGACGACCTCCGTGGCGTGGCGGTAGTGAATGCGACTGCTACGCAAGAGGCGCGGGTTCGATTCCCACTCAGTGCAAATATTTGTGTGCATGAATACGAATATCTGCATTGGTCTGGGTGTTTCTATGTATATATGTATATATTTTTTTTTAAAATATCTATGTATCCGCATTCTAGAACCCGTAACACAAGCTCGTCCTACAAGATTGTCCTAGAATATTTATTTATTTATTTATTATTTGTACGTGCGAACATTATTATATTATATTCCAGACACCTGTAGGCACGTCTAGTCAGACATATTGTATACAATACAACAAAGGCAGCTCAATACACGTGAATTTTAAATTAAAATTTTCAGTTCATGAAATATTAACACCGGTGTAAAGCCGGGTGGCCACTGTCGTGTGCAAATATTCAAATGGATGCGCTTGCGCCGGTTCCCACCGCGTGAAAGGTCGCTAGTGTGCACTCTGTGTTATGCTAAGCATGGCTGAGATACGGATGGAACTTCTGGTATATGTAAGTGATAAGTGACAGCGATTTCTTTTTAAATAGATAATAATTTACTGTTCATAAAAAATGTGGATAAGAATAATTATTGTAGAGGGAATTGCAATGTCATTTGCTAAGGATAAAGTTTATAAATTGGGTTTTTGAAAAAAAAAAATTATTAATTTTTATTATGTATTTTAAAACTTTATTATTAATAATATTGATATTTAATGCAAAAAACTTCAAATAAATTTTTTTTCAATTAATTATAAACAATTAAAAATTGATGAAATTTAAATAAAAATCACGTGACTATAAACGCGCCATGATTGGTCACCATAGTTGTGACGTCATAATGTTATAGCTATTTAATAACAGTACAGCGTTTACGGCTATTACACATGTCTAGACAATAATATTAAAAATTTATTGCTAAAATACGAGTTGTTAGTTGGTTTCGATTAGCTATGTGTGATAAAGGATTTATTAAGGCAAAGTCTGATAATATTCCTGATGTTGATATATTTATGATCACCGATTTTTTTAAAAATGACATTCGGTTTAATTCTGCTGAAGTTCGAGGTGCCAAGGCATCAAGGTAAGTTTGTTAAAAAATAATATAATAAGTGAAAATATTTAATTATTTATTCTCCATTACATTAAATATAATTATTTATTTCATAAATTGCAGGGAAACCATTCATTTCGACGTTTGTCATCTTGGGGAACATTTAAAAACATTTTATCAGGAGTTGCCTTTGTAGAATTCGTACATAATGGTACAAAACAAGAACGATAACTTTTGAGGTTCGACATTTTTAATATAAATTTAAATATTTAATAATGACAACAAAATTAAATAGATCAAAACACTGTATTTTTCTATCAACTACAATGAGTGAAAACTAACATTATGACGTCACACGCGCTCGGGTTTGTTCGGGAGTTGTCACGCCGACTTCGGTACTGGATTCAAAATTTTTATTTTATTTTGAAATAACTTTTGAATTATTGCGAAAAAAAATAAAAAAAAATAGTTTTGTTAGAAAACTAATATATAATAATCTTTACATTTATCACAAAAATTTTTTTTTTTCAAATACCCAATTGTAATAGAAAGACGAACCAAACCGAACTCCTCCAAGTAATAGAAATTTGCTTAACGGAACTGGGAGGAGCTTTGTACAGTATTGCATTGCTCACACCTTTTCAATTTCTATTTTGCCACTGAATTTGTATATGGCAGTTTTAAAATATCACATGCACTTCACATACAAACCGTTAGCCTGCGTTTCACCATAAAAACTACTAATGGTTAAAAGTTTACCAATATTGTATACTGCATAATTTTATAAAAAAATATATAATTTACGGCCCGTTTTCTTACGGCTTATTTAAAACAAAGTCGGTATTGAGAACACCAACATCTTATTACACTCTTGTACGTCTCTCACATTAAAAACATTGTTAGTCAATAAACGCTACCTCCTATGCCTCACCCCACACTCTACACTAAGAATGGACGCATCGTGGCACATAAATAAAGGCAACTTTACACACAGGTGTATCAGCATCGTCACGTATTCGCAATAGCTTGCGGTGCAGTGCCCAACACTAGACAATACTTTATATTATTTTTTGCGATTGCGTGTTTGCTGAGTCGTTTATTCTTAGATCGTGGAGAAGAAGCTTGAGGGTAAGCGGTGACCTACAGCTATGAAGAGTGTAAAGGTTTTTTTACTTGGGACGAGTCAATTTGACTTCACCCCGCCTGATGGTAAGCTCGGGTACACGGGTAGGTATGTGAACATATTTTGAAGGCAAGTCCTCCTTTCCTACACAGGACAACACGTGCAGGGCTTAGATGTCACCCGCATGCGTTGCAAAATATTCCTTCTACCAAGCGGTTGGGTTAGTCTTTCCTTTGCCGCAATATTAAGTTTTGGAATTCCTTACCAGCTCACGTGTTTCCTTCTTTCTACAGTCCCGGGTCCTGTAAGCGGGGTGTGAAAAAGCATCTGATGAGGCCCTCAAGCTGAGCGCCGTATTATAACACTGTACATGTTTGCAAAGGTGACAATCTTTCCTAAGACTTTGTCTTCAGCTTATCATCAGGCTACGTGAAGTCAAATTGACGTGTGATAAGAAATAAAAAAGTACCTACTGCTACATACTAACTTCAAATAAAATGTACAAGAAATATTTTTAATTATCAGTTTTATAGATACTACATAATAAGGGATTGTCATGAATTCAACTTTCGAACTCTAGAAATACTCACACATTATAAATCGTCGTTCTAATTACCTAAAAGTTTCTAAGAACTGAAAAAGTACGTAAGTAATCTTTGGTGATATTGAACTTCATATTTTGTACCTCAAGAATTGGGGCTATTTTAGCGTGCCTTGCTATCTTGACTTACGTCTTAACTTATGCTATACAGTGACACCAACGTAGCAACACTAGACTGACCAAACGAAACTGATCTTAAAAGGACCTTTGACCACTTGAAACTCTGACGTGGTCCCGAGACAAAATGGACGACATCTAAAATATCAAAAGCTGCTTGTTCTATCTATTTCTTGTGTAATTAATTGCTTTTGATGAGCTTTACATAAGTTTTAGACTAAAATATCATAATATTTTAGGACATTTTACAACGTCTTTCGTTTCAAAGTAAATATCACTTAACAAATGGTAATCAAAAGGTGGTTGGGATTGACTGGATGCGGAAGGCGAAGGTTCGGGAGCAATATCTAGCACAGATTGAGAGAGGCTGATGTCCAGCATTGGACTGCAGCAGGCTAATGTATTGGTTACTTAACTAGCTAGTAACATGTACTCCAGAATAGGGATAACACATTCTTAGAAACATTCTATTGTAAATATATACCTACCATATAATAAATGCTAATCAAAGAAATTTGGGGTTCTTCTGTAGGTATATTACACAAAAGAACATTAGGCATACAAAAATTTGCACTAAGCAAGAATCGAATATACTGCTTCGTACTTGGTGTAGAACACTCTACCGCTCGGAGATGTTTACCGGATAACCGCTTATAATGCGGAGCCCCGTGTGCTCGTTTGCTACCCTAGTCTTGGGGCAATAGTAACTGCGATTGAATAACCATTCTATAGAGAGAGATCCATTATTTCAAACCTTCCATGACCTTTCCACAGCAATAAGACATAATACAAGTATAAGTATAGGCACGAGTTGTGAACCCAAAATGTATACGCGCAATAGGTACCTACTCTTTTTTGGATTGTCTTTGGAGGATAACGTGGGGCGTGAAAAAACAACTTCGAGAGTCGT
This sequence comes from Pelosia muscerda, assembly GCA_963691645.1. NCBI lineage: Eukaryota > Metazoa > Arthropoda > Insecta > Lepidoptera > Erebidae > Pelosia > Pelosia muscerda. The sequence goes on from OY829100.1 coordinate 18,347,088, forward strand.
CAGGGTGGGGACTGCTGTTACAGAGACAGCATCTGTACAGGCAGTCTCCATGTTCTGGACCTCTGCTGACCATCAGGCGAGTTGTAGTCAATTCGACCAACTAAGTATAAAAAAATCATAGGTTGTATCCCATCGACACCGATCTTGGACCTAAGTAGCAAGCGAAATACTAGAACCGACCATAAACAATCATAAAATTTCCTTACTTTTTAATGGAAAAATATATTTGGCAGTAATTAATTTGACAGAAAACGAATATAAAAATTATACATTCGAGACGTACTCAAAGTTGGCTCACAGAAAAAGTCCTTTGATGTTATCTCGGGTTCAACTTGTTAAGAATATTTTTATATCTTTATTTTATTTATAAGGAAAAAGATCTGTATTAGACTAGTTATACGAAAAACATAAATTATTTAATTTAAATAACATACCTTTAGTGTAATAGCAAATTTCAAATTGCTTAGTAAATATTTTAATTAAAAAGTCTTGTACAAGATTTTGACATCACCCTGCTTGATGGTAATTGATGGATGGAAGGAAAGTGTGCAGTAATTATTTTCTTTTCGATTACAATTTAAGGCAAAAAGAAAGGGTTATGACTGTATGAAGTTCTTTTGTAAACGGTTAAAACAAATCCTGTTTTTTTTATATTTCGATCGTAAAGATGTTAAAATTATAAAACTACTGCAGTTTGTTTTTATAGTTTTGCAATTTGGCCTTGTCACTACATAGTATAAAACAAAGTCGTTACCCGCTGTCTATCTGTCCCTATGTCTGCTTAGATCTTTAAAACTATGAAACGGATTTTGATGCAGTTTTCTTTAATACATAATCTGATTTAAGAGGGCTGTTGAGGGATGTAGATAAAACGCAACGAATAACAGGTGCGGAATAGGAATGAAAAATGTTGCATAAAAGGGGTTATCTTTTATGACGCAGACGAAGTTGCATGGGTCAACTTAGTTTATTAATAAGACAGTGTAGTCGCATTTAAAATATATTGCAGTGGTCACTTTGTATAATATAAAAATATAAAGTAGTCGGGGAGCCAGTGGCAAAAAACGTCATAATCGGTCATCTAGCATTCCGAGCAGAGAGCACGACGCGCCGCGCATACGACGAGCCGTGCGGGTGCAGAGATTAACGCCACGAGTAGGGTGACCACTGCTCAAAGAGAAATACTTGCGTATATGTGATGTTGCAATAATCATTCAATATTACATCCTAAAACTTTCAGGTCAACGGTTTGGATAGGTTTAGGATAAGAGTGATTTAATAAGTAAATGGTGGTATCAAGATAATGGGGTTCATCCTTTACAGAGAAGAGCTGGTTTAGTATTTTTGTAAGTTTCTTAGATTGCCTATCTTGTAATGAAAATTTAAGCCGAATGAGTTTATGTTATAGATCATGTCTAATTACAAAAATGAGGAATTTTTGAAAATTATCACCAGAGAAATCATATTTTACTATAGATTAGGGACGATGAATAGAGTTTTATTGTATATCTACCATATAGTTATACCCATAGTTATACATTATAAAATATAGGTATAAATTGATCAATAACAACAAATGAAAAATTCGAGTTATCCGAGGAAAAACAGTAGTATGGCCCCTCAAGCCGCGCGTGCCCGCGACCAATGCACCGTCTTGCGCGCACGCACGTACCATCGTTATAATGCAGCTATGCATGCTGTTGTGCCGTACCGTATTGTTTATATTATTGTATATATACTGTTGTATGCTAATATATTCCTGGACCGACCTTTTACCTTGCATAAGCATGTATACGCTTCGCATATTTTTTAGAAGTGTGAATTCGTGTTTGTATACAATTATAGTAATTCACGGTGTATAAACCATAAATAATTATATTTTTGCAATATGTTATCGGTTTAAAATCCATATATAACTTGCTAGTGAGAGAGATCAATAAAATTCTTGACCGTAAAAATATTTGTGGAACAAATTGGCCATCCACGCCGCAACTACTTTTATTAAGTAATTGCATTTTGTTATTGCGCATAGTCACAGCGTTAATAACTTGTTTTTTATAATAACAAGTTTTTTCGTAGAATATTATATATATTCTACGAAACTTTCCATCCAAGTCCAACCCAATCAAAATTTATTCTGAAAATTCTGTAAAATCAGTTTTCTCTCTGTGAATTTTAACGCATACCTAAATACGACTGATCACAGTACGAAAAACGTCAGTTTAAAATAATATTAAATATATTTTTATAAACTGACGTTTTTCGTCATCATAAACCTTTGAACACAACAATAAATAATCTAAATTCAATCCGTACTTTCGACGTAATACTTTTTTCAAAGAATCAACACTGATGATTAAATATAAAATAAACGTTTATAAAAAAAATACCTCCGTATCTACGCAAACGTCACAAATACACATAAATATTTACATTCGCGGTAGTAAGAAGTTATTATTTCTTTCAATAAATAGTTTTATACGGCGAAACACTTTATTTTCCAAAAGGGTCACTTTAAATACACCTCACAGTATGAATGGTAATCCTATTCAATGTAGAACCAGCAACAGAATAAATTTGGAATAACATTATACAGAGTGGTCTACGAAAGGATTTTGTATCAATGAATGGCCAGCTTTTTATTCGTCACTGTTATATTATGCTATAAGAGATTTACCGTGAGAATAGATTTTTTAAAACTCGAGGCGTGAAATTGCACCTGTATTGTAGTTCTGTAGTTATAGACTTATATATTTAATAATAAGTAACATGGTAGCCTAGTAGTATGGGTAATGGACTGCTGAGACAAGGTTTCGAGTTCGATCCCAGGTTTACCATGGCACACACCAATGACTTTCGATGCTTTTCGAAGTTATGTGTGTATTTATCGCAAGTTTATAAGTGCCCGGTTAATGGCAATAGGTTCGCCACCTATTACATTGGGACCTAAACGTAAACTAGCGAAATATGGGTGCTAGCACCTCTGCCTACCCCTTCGGGGATAAAGGCATGAGTTTATGTTATGTTATGATATGTTATTTTCTTTGAAAATGAGATATGAATATTTGAACTGAACTGTATACTGTAAATATATTTCTAAGATATGAGAAGTAGGAAATGGAATATAAATAGAGTATCAATGAATCACTCACATATCCACTGGTCTGTTCTTCGTCTCATCTCAGTGCAAGTGCGGGGATCTGGAAATAAGAAATAGTTGGTGTTATAAACAATACAGAATATGTACTTAATACCTACGTCTAGCTAAAAAGTATGTAAGTACTAAGTAAAGTATTTTTCCGAGCGCAATATCACTATGGATGAATGGTGAGAGGAGTTATATCGGACTCGAACCGACTAAAACGCACGCCATTTTGACTCTGTCAGAGATAATAGCCAACATATTCCTCGCACCCAGACAGACCCGGGGCCCTCACTTTCTAGATGACCCTCTAGGTACTAAGTAGAGCCTTTAAATTTCCAAGTTATGTGTGATTTATAGCATTATTTATTTTACCAGATAGGTGGAGGAGGGGTAAGACTAAGAGTTAAGTTAAAAGAGTTTTTATGCTGTCAATGCAATGGTACATACCACCACAAAGCAATGTCAACTTAAAACCTCGGTCTTCCCACTGACAACACAAAACTTCTTCAGTGAGCTATGCAAAACTATAGAAACCAATGCTCTGCTTGAAAAACCCCATATTCATGTCGCTGTGTGAGTGATTTACACTTGTACCACAAGTCGACAAACCATTTCAATAGAAAAAAAAACATTACAGGAATTAATGCTTTTCACTTCCCTTCAGACGAGAAAAGGAATTCCCTATTATTTCTTTATATATTCGTTAGTCGTGACTCAAGAAAATTTACGTGTAACCATTTCCTCTGAAACTATATTATTATCAAAGTTTTTTCATAAAGAATTCGCGGCAAAATATATCCGTAAGTGTTGCAAACAAAATCGCGTATATATCCACTTAAAAATCCATCAAATTCGCGCTTTTTTTTTCAGTATCGACAAGTTTCCATTCAGGCTAAGTGGGGAAGATCAATTTGCGTACATTTCCACCCCGGCGTGATGCCGCGCAGAATATTGTATACCGTGATGAATAGGACGTAGAAGTGCCGACTCATTCTTTTATATTGCAACCTTTATTTTGGTTTCGCTAATGAGGGGGTTAATGGCAACCCCACTAAAGGAGTAAAACAAGTGAATGGGAACAGCAAGTCATGTAATTATGTGGACGTTTCGGCTTAATTTTGTTGAAAGATGGACAAAAGACTAAACAATATTAACAGGTTTTTAAAGGATATTTAGGGCAGAGATTATTAAACGAAGCATATGAAGGGTATAACAACCTTTCAATACCCCAGGAGGAAGAAAAGCGTGAGTAGGTATGTGTGTATGTAGATTATTAAATGACTAGAACTCAGCTATGTGCTATTGTTAAATAAATATTGATTTTATAATTAGTAAAAGCTAATGCTCAGCGGATATCGTAGCCTATGAATGATTTGCTTGCCTTTTGATGCCCTCTATACAAGGAAAAGTAAAGCGAAAGAGGTAAAAAAAGATAGACTTCATTGTCACAGATTAAAATATTTAGTAAATCGCGAGCGAAGTTAGTAGCAATAATATATTTCAATACAGTAGAAGTTCCCATAAATTCAATTTTACAATTAACTGACAAGGTGCAATGTATTTACGATTTACTGCAGCACCAAATATATTATCCGATAGTAAAGTATGCAGCCGTTTAAAATTTAATTTATAAAGCTCTTGCTGTGCGCCACAACTTGCCGTACTTTAAACGAACCTAAACGTCAGCTGTGGCCTATAATTCAGTATTCACTATTTCACAAATGTTATTTATTAGTGTACAAACATATTGTGCTCACAAGTGCGTGATATTAAATGACTTTCGAATTAATGAACTTGTTTTAATGTGAATTTTAATAGAGATTTGGAATTTGCAGTCAAGTTATGTAGGTTTGAGGTTAACAGGCTTAGATAAGGTCCTTGACTATTAAATATACCTAATAGTATACTGGTTGTAAACGCGTTAGCCTAGTGGTATGGGTAATGGACTGCGAAATGGCGAAATGTGGGTGCTAGCACCTCTGCCTACCCCTTCGCGGATATCAGCGTGAGTTTCTGTTATGTTAGTATAGTGGTCGTATCTGTACATTGAATGTAAAAATAACTTGGGTTTCAGATTTGGGTTTAATAGGTTTAGTTAAGTTTGGCGACAGGGCCTTGCAGTTTTACGAAAAGATTGGATAAATTACATCTATTTAAAATTTAAGTTTTCAATTTGAAAATAAATAAAGAAGGGAATTAGTCTTATTTGCGATTCTAAATGATATTTAATAAGAACGTACATTCAATTAAATAATTTAAATAATAAAAACTTTTCGTATATAAAAAAAATATAGAATACCTTTCAAGAATACCAATGCTGGATTTCACTAATAAATAAATATACACACATTTAAATCAATTTCATTTTAGCACATTTAATTTAGCAATTAATCCTTTCGGTAAAATGAATGGTGAAATCAAGCCGAAATGTTTCATAATTAATTAAATAATCATTCATAAAATTTTATTAGTAATTACAGTATATAAATTTTAAGCCCTCAAATATTACTCACATTTCTTTGTAACTCACACACATTGTATAATTTGAAATATCATATTTATAATACCGCATTTTCATTTGGTATAATTATATCGTTCTGCCCTAATTTAGTTATTAAATGTAAATAGATCGTCGAATAACATAGAATTGTTTAAGCGCACGCTATTTCGAGTATTGAAACATTTGAGAATTTATTTAATTTGACGTATTATTTTGTTTACTCATAGTTTTGAAACACAGCTACCCCTGTGATGCTGGTAAAACTATATCACCTCTGTATCTTATCCTAAGGGTGTCAGAAGATAAATGCAGAAGAACAAAAGAAAAACAATACCCTCCTTTGCGTCGCGCAGTCGGGTAAATACGTTGACCGTTTGGTCAGTGTGGAAATAGTAGGTCAAAACCTTCCCACATTTTGAGAGGCCTATGTCCAGCAGTGGACTGCGATATACTTATTTACTGATTGATAAAGCACATCATTAAGTAATTAATTAATCATATTAAAACCATTATAACATGCATGATGACAATTAGGTATATCATATAGTATAATAGCCTATTTGAAATTATGGTGATAGGAAGAGACGTCAAATGTAATCAGATCTCAATAATTGCAGTTTATATTATAAATTTGTATTTCTGTGTGTAGGTATGTTTGAAATGAATTAACTCGAAAATAACAGTGCTACTTTACTTTACGCTCCTTTGGTATAATATATTTAGCCAGACGTTTCAGCTACTGTTCAGCTGACATGGTCGCTAGTTGACTAAAAATGGAAGTAACATACTTTAAAAAAGTAATTTTCAATTCCATTTTTATGTGACAAAAGTTGGGGACGACAATTTTTGCTAGTGCTTTGGAGATTCGTGTGTTTTAAGCAGTTATCGATAATAATCATGAAAAATAATTTAAATAATAATATTTTTTCATGATTATTGTGTGATTGTCCACCATATAGACGAAACAATACAACAAAGAAATACATTTTTAATATGGCACCATACAAATGACGGCCATATTTACATGTGGTACACACAACTTTAATTTCTCCTTCCCACATTTAGTACACACAAACTGGAACATTCTCAAACACATTTCTTCGTTCGGGAAAATCTCTTTTCTCTGGAGCGCTCAGTTTTATTTATGCTTACAAGTGACATCAACACGAAGATAAACTTCTCCGTGCCCACAACACTTATTCAGACTATACGTATGTACAAGAATAATGAGATTAACGAATGCAATCCCGGGATTAAATTTATTATGCGTGAAAGAGCCGGGGAAGTGGGAAGAATACCAATCTTCCCGGACCAAAGGCGAGGCGCTGCCTTCAAATATTTTGTATAGGATTGCGCTTGAATTACGAGTACCCTCTTCGGAGTATTACTTACTTTCTCTCCGTTCTTTTGGAGGGCCGGCAGGAGTATCGCGCCGGTGAAATGTAATTTTGAAACGGGGCTTTGAGTTAAAACTTGGAAATTTTTTTACTGGGTCGGTTTAGAAGTTATAATGTTGTTTTATTTAAGTACGTAATATCATATTATTTGGTGGGTCTAAGGGTCTGCTTTGGTTGGTGGTCTGAGTTTAAATTTACAGTCTCATGCCTAAGCGTCCTTTGGGATTATATAGGTTATGGTTAAAGGTCAAGGTAGATACTCAAGTTTTTTAAATGAGTATTTTTTAATCTATATTTATTTTGGGGTTTTGATCGAGTAAATATATGACATAATGGACACAATCTTACAATACCTACGTAATTGCTACAAACTAGTAGGTTTTCATTCAATTCATTGCTTAATCATCGTAATCAGATGAAACAAATCTTGGACTGCTTCGGCATTTGGACAACTCAATAGGTCTTTACATATGAAATTGCCGAAATTTTCTTACAGATTCATGAGTTCATTATTTCTGTAATTCAATAGCTATTTCCATAATTTATATTTTGTTTGGAAGTTGATTTCAAGATTTTACGACTCTGTATTAAATTAGCTGTCACCTTTCAAAAATGTAATAAAAGTTACTGTTTGCTTAATGGTGTCTCATTCATACATAAAAAAAAATATATGATTTGAATTTTAAAGAATGCAAAAAAGTTGGTACCTACTGAAAATTGGGTTTCCTACAATTTCTTTAAACAAAACGGCAATTTCATATGTAACGACCTAATACTTAGTATTAAACCAATATCTAGAATATTTACTTTCAGTTTTAAATGATTCAAATTTGGAATTTTCTAGATTATAAGTATATAGATCCTTACACTTGTAGTAACTGGCCACATCTGATGAAAGTTATATAATTTAAAGATAATAAAGCTGTAGTGTAGGTCAACAGTTGACTATACTAATTACTTACTTTACTTTCTCAATGAATAGTCCTATCAATAACGCGGAAGTTATGCAATATTAATACACGCATACCACAGCTAGACCTACTTGGTTCGTTATAAGACGTAATAACTGTCTATAATAATACCTAATAGATAAACAAAAAAACTGTGCAATACCAATCACATCAGTCAAGGCCAGCAGATAAAACCACCACGTCGTCGTAGCAAACGTGCGGAACAAACTGTGTTACTAAACGTAAGGAATGATGCAACACAACCTTGGTTAGGTTTGAAAAGTGTCAATGTTAAGCTTCAGTTAATCGATTCGGCCTATTGCAGTTATATTTGCTGGCACTTTTAAGTTCTTACTTAGTTATATCATCATCGTCATGATTCTTGCGGTAATCCCGGTGACATTTGACTTCTGGGCTCCACATCCTATAAGTATATCGAAGAACTGCAGAACTCCCGTTCCGTTTCCATAAAACATAACAGGAGTTAACGAGGCTTGCATTACGCGACTGTAGTTTTATCAATTTCTTGACAATTTAAGAGAAATGTGATGATTATGATAATATGTAAACGGGAATTAACGCGATCATGGTATAGGTACAGTCAGCCTGTGCCCACGGCCGGTGTAACCTGGTCGAAACGTCAGGCATTCAAAAGGTATATATATACCTATACCATGATCGCGTTAATTGGGTATTTGAAAAAAAAATATATTGATTTTTTTTATGTATTTTAAAACTTTATTATTAATAATATTGATATTTAATGCAAAAAACTTCAAAAAGATTTTTTTTCAATTAATTATAAACAATTAAAAATTGATGAAATACAGCGTTTACGGCTATTACACATGTCTAGACAATAATATTAAAAATTATTGCTAAAATACGAGTTGTTAGTTGGTTTCGATTAGTTGTGTGTGATAAAGGATTTATTAAGGCAAAGTCTGATAACATTCCTGATGTTGATATATTTATGATCACCGATTTTTTTTAAAATGACATTCGGTTTAATTCTGATGAAGTTCGAGGTGCCAAGGCAGGGCACGCTGTAGTAGCGGCGGTAAGACCCATCATGGGGGACTGGCTAGAGAGGCCACATGGTAGCCTCTCGTACCGCCTGACTCAGGTGTTCACCGGGCACGGGTGCTTCGGGGATTACCTGCGTCGGATCCAGAAGGAGCCAACGTCCGAGTGCCATCACTGTGATGCGAGCGAGGACTCGGGGCTGCACACGTTGACTGAGTGCCCGGCGTGGGAGACGCCAAGGCGGGACCTAGTGACAGCCCTAGGGGTGGGAGTTATCTCGCTCGCCACCTTGCTCAAGGTGATGGTACGATGCGCGAGTGCTTGGGCAGCCGCCGCCTCCTTCTGCGAGCAAGTAATGCTCGAAAAGGAAGTGGCGGAGCGAGTCCGGAGAAGACGCCGGGCCCGCACTGCCCGCGATGAGCGGAGGCGACTCGGACGTCGGAGGTCGCAGAATGACCTCCGTCCCCCATGAGCGCGGACCTGGGGGTGACAGGTGGAGCCGCCGGTCACCCTAGCAGAAGCAGGCCACGGCGATGGCGCAAAGTGCCACCCCATACCCAGGGGCTAAATGGGGACACCATGGTCCCCACATTGGGGGAAGAGGGGCATCTCAACAGAGATGTCCCCGGGTCTGCCGGGGTGCGAGAGATATGTCTTGTATAATCTCACCTCCGGCAATCAAGGACCCATGGACGGCGTGCGTTTTGGTCGGTTCGAGTCCGACATAATCACCTCCATCGGCTTTGGTGGAGGTGGTATCCGTGGGGATTTTGCGCACGATAAAAAAAAAGGTGCCAAGGCATCTAGGTAAGTTTGTTAAAAAATAATATAATAAATGAAAATATTTAATTATTTATTCTCCATTACATTAAATATAATTATTTATTTCATAAATTGCAGAGCATCGCGTGAGAGTTACGGCGACAAAGCTATAGGTTATGTTCAACTAAGTCGTAAAAATAATATTTGTATTGTGAAAGGACGGGTATGTCCAGAACACCGAGTTCGGAGTAAAGCTTATATTCAGTTACTTTAACTATTAATGAAAAGTCAAAAAAAAATCGATTTTGTTTGGGGATTATCACGGTGCACTGCTTAAAACCATTTATTTCGACGTTTGTCATCTTGGGGAACATTTAAAAACATTTTATCAGGAGTTGCCTTTGTAGTATTCGTACATAATGGTACAAAACAAGAACGATAACTTTTGAGGTTCGACATTTTTAATATAAATTTAAATATTTAATAATGACAACAAAATTAAATAGATCAAAACACTATTTATTATTTTTCTATCAACTGCAATGAGTGAAAACTAACATTATGACGTCACACGCGCTCGGGTTTGTTCGGGAGTTGTCGGCGTGTCTTCGGTACTGGATTCAAAATTTTATTTTTATTTTGAAATAACTTTTGAATTATTGCGAAAAAAAAATTAAAAAATAGTTTTGTTATAAAACTAATATATAATCTTTCCATTTGTCACAAAAAATTTTTTTTTTCAAAAACCCAATTCCCGTTTACATATAATCATAATCATGGAACGCGAAAGTTTAAAAGTTAATGTGCTGATTGGTTGATAAGACTTAAAAGTCTAGTTGCGTTTCGGTTTTAAAAGCCACCAACTCGTGACTCAGGTTGCCTAATGTATGAATCACCATACAAATGTATGTTCGAACTTCTAGTTTCGAATTGCGACAACTCTAGTTTCGTTTGTGTTGCCTACTGTCTAAATTTGCCCCGGGTTCTAGTTAACGATGAGATTTAAACAAACTATTAAAACACGTTCAAACAAAATTATAACTCACTAGCTGTTGCCCGCGGCTCCGCCCGCGTGGATGTCGATTATCGCGTTGTACGACTCTACTCGATTCACTACTTGCCTCTCTATACTACTTTACTTGCTGTCAAGACAACGGAAATTGTTAGCGATATTAGCGCCAATGTATAAATATTTACCGGATCAATTGAGATTTATGATTATTACTCCGCTCCCTTGTATGGTAGCGTGATGATATATAGCCTATGTTACTCCTAGATATTGTAGCCTTTTAGAGGTGAAAGAATTGTTTAAATCGGCCCAGTACTTTTTGAGCCTATTCATTACAAACATACAAACATACAAAAATAGGTACAAATCTTTCCTCTTTATAATATTAGTATAGATAAACTTACCTACTTATTCATTTAACAACGTCATAAATTTATAATACCAAAAGACATAAAAAGTACCAAGACTATTTTAAAGTTATGTCGCACAAATTATAACCCAAAATCACTACTACTATCCCCGTACTTATGGACTGTCCCAATGGTCCCAAGTTAGGTCCAAATGATATAAAGATAACAGCATCCCAGCTTAATATAACCACATAACTTTTTAACTATGTAAAGAACTTCGTACTACTTACTTATCTTAACAATATAACTTTACGGAGACCGGAGGAATCTCCATCTAAAACCATTGAGTTAGGTACAGCACATTAAATGTACGTACATTCTTGAAAACAGTACAAGTTTTGTTTCGCACGCAACGGAAGGACGGCAGGATGAGATGGGGTCTTTACGGGAGCGGAGCGGAATCATTTCTCGCTTCGTTGCATTTTAATTGTTATTGGAAGTTTATGATTGCAATTGAATGGATCTAAGAGTAAAATAAATGGGATGAGTTTTGTGGATTGACTAAGTAATGCTTGACTGTATGTCGATGTTATTTTATTACTGCTTTTTACTCTTTAGGTAGATACTGTAAAAGTCATATTAGTAAAATATGCTTGTACTAGGCTATTAGACTCTTTATATCACTTACTTTTGAGATGTAGAAAGGAAAGGTAAGTCATAAAAAGGTAGTAAGGTTCATCGCGGAATATACAAGCAGAAATTACAAAATCGTTCTCAAGATATAAGCTTCGAATCTTGAGAACAAAATTTGTAATATTTGTTATTGGAACACGCATAATATAATCGTATACCATCACTCGTCTTAGAAAGGAAGGCTGAAGGTTTTACCATGTCAAGGTGAATTAGCGTGATTCGATGTATCCATTAATGTTTTAAAGTCACCCTGCTTTAGCTCAGTTCTCATTCAGATACCTCTGTGACGGTTATACAGGAAGCGCGGATTCGATTCTCGCTCAGTGCAAATATGTACGCATCGACCGGGAGTGCTTCGGAAAACACGCAGTCGACGGCAGTCGTTACGGATAGTTGGAGTACCAAATAGTTCAACTACTGGTCTTTCTGCAATACCAGCAGTGGGTTGTGGAGTTCACATGGCAGTCTTTTCATAGAAAATATTAAAGTTCAGTCACACCGGCAGATAGACAGGCAAAAGTCAACCGCGGACTCCGAAGTGAAAGCTTTGGATGCAACCGGGATTAACGCAAGGATAAAGAAAAAAAAACTCATCTCAGCTCGTTCATCTTCCGTTAACACCACAACTGTAGTCCCACGGAATGTTTAGTAGAAGTTTGTCATGCCTCAAAGAGTTTAGGCTACAAATGATGGGCCGTAATTAGTGAGTTGCGTGAGTTCGGACGCGCAAAATGGCCGCCAGCATTTTGGAGGGAAAATAATTTTCTAGTAGTGAGGGTAATTCTGTTGAAACACTGTTGAAACTCGACGCGGTTGGAAATGTTTTCTGTATTCCTTAGCTTCAGCTGCTTTTTGTGATTTGGTTCACTGGTTACTTGAGCTGCGAGATGTTGAATAAACTGGAAAATGTAACCGTCAGTGTTTAAAATTTTGTATACGTTATACATTAAATAAGTATCCATTTGTCAATACTTGCAGATTACACAATAGATTAAAAATATTCTACGCCATGTCTTGCGTGAGATATGGTACAGATAAGAGCTGTTTTATACGGTTTTTTATATCATTTTAAGTTCAAGAATTCTCTACACTTTGATGGATTTATAATGTCACTTTGACTATATTAACATTTATTATAACGTGTAGGCGATTAACAGATTCATGGGCTATACTAGTGTGAATGGACAAGCTAATATTTCAACATAAACTCTGAGAACCGGATAGTGACGTTCTTAAGGAATAATGAGGAAGAAACTTCTATAAAACTACTTATACACCAGTAGCTTGACAAAATTGTCGTCAACCGGCGATGTTTTTCATATAGTTAGTCAAATTTACATCGATGATAACCAGGGATACAGTTCAAAATATAGTGACCGCAATTAAAAATGATCTCCCTGGAATGGCAGTTCCGCCATTGACGCCATCGACATATGCTTTTTCACACTAAAATAACCCGATATAAAGCAACCAATTTCTAATAGTATTTTATTCAACCCTAAAATCGTTCATGTCCCAAAAAACAGTGAAACTCGCGACCACAACACAATTAAACCATAACAATATTTTATGTATACAAATGACAGACCCGTACACAAAACCGTACAGCAGTTGACATTTCGAAGGCGTTGCTTAACCCTCAAATACTCAACAGATAAACAGTTAGGCAGTCATCGTACAATACCAACAAAAGAGTAGCATCTTTATGACCATTAATTATTTGGACAAGCAGAACAATAAATAATACAGTATGATGCTGTAAAATATGAGTGGTATGTACAATAAAAATTCAGTGTGCGTTAATCAAAAGACACACAGACCTGTGTATGGAGTGGAGGATTCACAAATCATTTCTTTTTATCTTGATCTTTGCTCACTGACAAGTTGACATTGGTGTGTGGGACAAGTTATAGGATACGGCTTGGCTGGTAGGTTTTGTGTGTGTGAAAATTTGGGGCAATATGTCAGATGCAGTAACATTAATTTTTTTCAAATGGTAGGTACTATACAATGCTGACATAAGTTTGGGAATAATTTTTGTAAATAATACTAAAAAAGAATTAGAATTTATGTAGGCAAAGTACTTATATTAATGTTTTTAAATATTAAAAAAAAATGTTGGGCAAAGGCATCACTTTTGACTATAAAATATACAAAATTAATATAATAATTTTAATCATGTCAAAGTCATGTAAACTACGAATAGTAATTACCTTCTTAAAAATCTAATCCTAACTTCTGTATTAAATTGAAGTCAGAATAATTTACATCAGGTATGCAAATTGCAAGAATAAAATTTCAGTTTTATGCGACCTACGACAAAATTGCCACTGACAGAATAATTATGAATAAATATTCCAAAAAAGATACTACAAAGTAATGGCTGGTTAAATCCAAAGCAATTATATTTCAACAAAAGATACACCGAGATAATTGTTTCATTTATTTTTTAGTCGCTGCAATGTGACAACTTGAACTCACGCGACCGGTTCCGAGCTGTCCAGACGCACCGTCGCATGCGCACGCCACCTGGCGGCTTGCTTTAACACTAAATTATTCACCGAGTTGTTTATCGACTTTTTATTCTTACCCAACAAATGAGTAGTTAAATTTAACTTCATTCATGCGAAAGCGACCGCTTTGAAATTTAAGTTCGATAAAACTAACGAAGTCTTTAATATGTGGGAAATGTGGGAATCAGTTTTGTAGGTCGAATGTGAAGGGGTTAATTTTCATACTTATAGTGTTAAATAGTTAAGTTAATAATAATAGAGTTAAAATAATGAAAGCATATAATATTTTGAAAGGTTCTATAACAATGTGTTCTTTGTCATAGGCGTGCATAAGTTTTTGTGGGACCGCATATCTTAATAAAAAAGCACTTCTGCTGTTTGCAACTATAACTAAGGTTCTAAAATATGGTTTTATTTTTTAAATACATACCAATTTAAATAAAGATATCACGCATGCAAATATTTGCACTGAGCGGGAATCGAACTTGCAATGTATGATTTAGCAGTCTTAGCCATGGCACAGAGGTCGCCTATTGGTCAGTTCACGAGTTCACACAGATACGATATACAGTATGCTTAACTAGTTTCTAATAAATCAGTATACAACCTACTAGGATATTGCTTGTAATTAAATCAGCATCCTGTATATAATATTAATTAATGAATGCCTCAGATGTGGTAGCGACTGTAGGGGCTTTAGCTTCTAAGTTAGGCATGTGATTGGATTTCACTGTTAATGATCATTGAATATGGCACAATTACCCGGTTAACGGCAATAGGCTCGCCTAGTGTTTGATGATGCCGAAAATGCAGCTAGCGAAACATCAATTTGCCTTCACTTTACCTGATGGTAAAATGTAGACAATGTCTTAGAAAAGAGGATTACCATTACAAACACGTACCTACAGTCTTACAATGGTGGCGCTCAGCTTGACGGCCTAAAAATAAGATGCTTTACCCGAAAGGAACCAGGACTTTAGGAAGGACTCCGCCTACCCGAAGATTAAAACAGGCGTAAATATTTGTAAAATATTATTTTGCTCTAAGTGATTACCTAAATTAACATTCTGTATATAGGTTGTAGTATTTTATTAATGAGTTAACCCTCTAAATCCAACATTCCTAACTAGTTAACCGTTCACTGATTTGATAGACATCTATATAATAAAGAGAGTGCATCCGTCGGCGAGTGTTAGTCGCTGTGGATGACGTTTCCGTACGTCATCGTCAGACAATTCGACCGCCGTCGACAGACGTCCCCGCCATATTTGATGACGTAATTAAACCTTATTTATTACTACTGCTCTTTAACGTTGAATTACTCTGTTGACTTGGTTAAACAGAAAATTATACATCTTTGTAGATAAAGATAAAGAAAGAAACAATTGCTAGGATCGTTGGTATGATGTATGATATTATTGTATGGTATTCATCGTGTTGCCTGTCATAATGTACATACTTTGTTGTTTTCTGCACTGAGGTTGACGTGTAGAAAATACCTAAGGTATTAAGTCCGCCTGTGTACATAATGTGCATGAAGCTTTAATAAATAAAAAAATATTGGTAATTTATTTTATTTTATAAAGATGCACAAAACACATTACAGTAATTTAAAAATAATGATAGGTACTAGAATACAGTTCCGTTCTGAATTTGTAAGATAATACCTACGTGCACACAGGTAAAACAATATAATATAAATCAGGAAAAGTTCTAAATTGCAAAAGTATTACTCACGGCTAAACTGGTATTATCTTTCAAAATTTTATTGAATCCGTTAAAATAGCTATCAAATATGTATAATAGTTCACTTTTCTTCGCCACCTCATTATATTGGCGGGACTTCTTTATCAAAGGGTTGCTGCTATATACTAACTACCAGTTCAACCAGAGAAGTATTAGCTTTTATTAAAGTTCAACGTTAATGTATGAAACAAGCATTTAAGCGAGGTGTGAAAGCATCTAATGAGGCCGTCAAGCTAAGCGAAGCGTCACCATTTTAACAATACACGTGTTTGCAATGGTGGTGCCCTTTACTTTTCATCAAGCAAATTCAAACCAAATTGAGGTGTCTGTTACAAAAAAAATTGAATATCGAATGCTGCGTTCTTCTTCGTCATATTTTTTTTTGTTATACTATACCCATTTCTTGATACTGATGGTACTGCAGAGACATTTGTTATTGTAAAAAGTTAAGACGTGAAGAGACGTAACACATCCGACATCGTCACAAACACAACAAGCAAGCTTAACACAACTTAAAGTGAATATAAAATCAGAATGTCCTCTTTCCCCGGACAAGACCTCCATGCTGAGACAAGATAACCACCTCCTACATCACCGCTCACTAGACCCGGACCTGCCAAAGGAGGTCCCACCGCCGTATTTTCAAACACCAGCTAAACTTCAATTAATTCAACAAACGACATACATAGTCTATAACTTCTAATGTTTCCACATATTTATAGTCACTCGCATTGACAGGCCAGTTAATAATTAGCGTTGGTTTGCAACTCACGCGCAGCTAACGGGAAAGGTACTGCAATTATGCTCTATAGTGTGGTAATGAGGAGTGATAGTCCATTATACGCTATAGAAAGCCATGCAGCGATGGTAAGTGATTTGCGATTTATTGAATGACGTTTTGATTACGAGAATAATTAACGACTTTGATGAATCAGCAGTTGTGTAAAATAAATGTGGGACGTCAGGGGACGTTGGGTAAAGTGAAGTCTAATTCAATGACTAAAAGGTGTATATATATTTTTTTTGTCATCAATAAAATGATACAATTTTAAAATTTGATGAATTATTGAATAAACTCAAAAATTAATATCACATGAAACACGCGTTTGCCTTCAAATTCGTGAGGGGGCAGACACACGTAGAAAAATTTACTGATGTAGCAAACGTGGCTCTAGTAAGCTTACCTACTTGAAAAACTTGATATTGGCGTCTCGCCATTAATTTTATATTACGTTTACCATATTAACTGCAGACTGGCAAATCTGCTGAACAAGCTAACTTAAGAATTTGAAGTTAAAACACGTCTCAAGAATCAATTTCATTTATTCAGTTTAGGCACATAAAGAGCACTTATGAATGTCAAAGTTTTACAATAATTATGTACCTACATTTGTCAAAAATATTATAATTCATAATAAATTAGGATACTTAGTAAATAAATCATTAGAAAATGATTCTTTCGCTGGTTCGGTAGTTAAATCTCCTGAGAAGAGACCAGCAAGAAACTCAGGTAGATTATCGTTATTCTTTTTAATATTTAGTTGTTTATTTATAATAACTGGGTGCAAGAGCAAGAGATTATTATGACCACGCATTTTTATCATCAAGATATTCGTCTACTTTATAATAGCTTTTTTTAATTAAAAATCTTTTCAATTCTATTTTAAACTTATCAAGTGGCAGGTCAGCCAAATCCTGAGGAATTTTATTATATATTTTTATACATTTGCCCACAAACGAATTACTGACTTTATGAAGCCTTAGTTTCGGTATCGCCAGTTTATTTTTATTTCGCGTATTCAAGTTGTGAAAGTCTGATTTTTTTTGGAAGAGGTCTAGGTTCTTCCTTACATATAAGGCGTTGTCGTAAATATATTGTGAGGCAACTGTTAAAATATTAATTTCTTTAAACAGTTCTTTCAGCGAGTCACGGGGTCCGAGGCAATAGATTGCTCGTATAGCTCGTTTCTGTAATATAAATATAGTTGCGATATCGGCAGCTGAGCCCCACAGCAGCAGACCATATGACATAACGCTATGAAAGTAACTGAAATAAACTAATCGTGCCGTTTTCTCGTCAGTTAGTGACCTTATCTTTCTAACCGCATAGGCAGCTGAGCTAAGTCTTCCTGCTAAGGCTGTGATATGAGAACCCCATTGTAGTTTATTATCTAGTGTGATGCCAAGAAAAACTGTGGTATTGACTATTTCCACAGTTTCATTATTCATTATAATGTTTGAGTCTATATGTCTTACATTTGGCATCGTAAATTTTACACATTTTGTTTTTTTGGCATTAAGTAGCAGGTTATTACTCGTGAACCAATGCAATATTACAGAAAGGGTATTATTCACATCGTCAAGTATTACTTTTTGTCTGTCAGTTTTAAAAATTAATGAAGTGTCATCAGCAAATAATACTATTTCACAAAGATTTTCAATGAAGTATGGAAGGTCGTTTACATATATCAGGAACAAAAGGGGTCCTAATATCGAGCCTTGGGGTACTCCCATGACTAGCGGGGCGCCAGAAGAATCGGTGCCATTAACGTTTACTTTTTGTACTCTGCCAGTGAGGTAAGACCTAAGTAAGCTAAGTGAGCTATTCGAGACACCATAATAATCTAACTTTAATAACAAGGTCTCATGATCAACACAATCGAAAGCCTTTGATAAGTCACAAAAAATACCAATGGCATCCTGCTTCTCCTCCCATGCATCAAATATATGTTTAACTAGTGCGACTCCTGCATCTGTTGTATTTTTGCCTTTAGTAAAACCAAACTGTTTTTTATGAAGTAAATCATTGGCTGCAAAATGTGAAAGCAGTTGATTAAATATTATTTTTTCAAAAATTTTACTTAGCGCTGGTAATATAGAGATGGGACGAAAATTGGATGGGTCACTTTTGTCCCCTGCTTTGAATAACGGAATGATTTTACTGTACTTCATAAGATTTGGAAATTGTTTTTCATCTATACATTTATTGAATATGAATGCAAGGTAGGGCGCAATAGTGGGCATTATTGAGTTTATTATATTGGTTGAAATGCCCCAGAGATCTTCAGTCTTTTTTATATTTAATTGTTTAAATGTTTTAAGTATTGTTTCAGTGTCTATATACTGAAAATTAAAGATTACATTATATTTAGGAACACAAGATTTAAGAAGGGAATCGGCTACGTTTTGCGACGAATTTAATTCACTCGTAGTAGTAATTGCAATATTTGTGAAAAAAGATTCAAAAGCATGGGCCACTGCAGAATCAGTGGTAATGTATTGATCATCTATTTTTAAGTCGAAGGATCGATCACGTGACCTTGCTTTACAGGTTTCTTTGTTAATGACATTCCATGTTGCCTTAATTTTATTATCAGATTTTTCTATTGTAGCCCGTATATGATTAGATTTGGCGATTAAACATACTTTCTTGAATAATTTCGAGTATATTTTAATATTTTCAATTACCTGTGGCTCACTAGTAGATGCCTTTATATCGTATAATTCATATAATTTCTTCCTACTTTTGTATATTCCAGGTGTAGCGTCTGAAATATGTTTCGTCGTTACAACAATGCGTTCTGACTTTACAAGTTCATTTTCTTTTTAAACTAAAACCTTTGTATACTTAAATAAATAATTCTCAAAAACTGTGCGCTATAAAAAACCAATCAAATAGGTAACATTTTAATTATATAAATTGGATACGTTTTTATTGGCCAAAACACCTGGAATCCCGCCATCCCGAGCATTTCAATAAACATAACAACAGAACTCCAATACTTTATTGACATTCTTAAAACGACAATTCAAAATACCTTTCTGTTTGTCTCGTGACAATCGAAAATAAGCCCTCACTATTAGAATATAGAGATAGCTATCATCCACAACATCTATCTACGTACTCGGGTGAGGTTACATTGAAGACGAGATGAGCGATGCTTTGTTACAAAAACTAGTACGTACTAAGTTGGTTGTGCAATATTGTATTAAATAGCAGACTAATGTAATTGTTGGTTTTTTTTTACTTTATGCTAATAATTACTGATATACTCCTTAACCAGGAGAGCTAAATAGTTTTATGTTTGGAGTAAATAGTTTACATTGGTAGTGAAGGTCAGGATTTGAACCCGAGACCTCTAGATCGTAAGATCGATTCCTGAAATACTAAGCTACTGATGCTTCAATTTGATTAATAACCATAATCGATTAAGAATCATATTTTAATAAACGAAATAAATTCAGAACAAATGCCCAGTAGATTCCTATTCCTAGGCCAGACCTAGGCCAGACCAGGCACAAATTGAAGTTTGCAAATTACGTTTTATTACATTTATAATACAAAAGTTCTATACCTCAGTAACAATTATAATTGTCAACTAACTCCAAATCGAAATGTGTTTACACAAGAGACATCTCCGCTTCAATGAAAGATGATCCGATGAAAGAATTTTCGATTCCGCATCTCAGACAAGCGAGAGATTGCATCCATTTCGAATTTTATCTAAAAACAAGCCAAGGAAACAAGTTGGCGGGAATAAAAGTAGGGAACGCGCAAAGTCGAATATAGTATTCTGTAAAGGCTGTTCGTTTTGCATGTTAAGTTAGGGGGGATGGGAGGGGAGGGCAAATCGAATCTGTCACGGAACCCGTTTGTTTCATTTTTAATGTTATGAACTCTTGACGAGTTAGCTTTGCTTGGTTTCATTGCAAAAGGTTGACCTCTGTCCGTTTTGTGCCAATACATATAAACTGATCGAAATATAAAACTGCATTGCGGTAAAAACTATCTGCGAATACGTTTCGGGCACCTATCCTAAGACTAACCTGGCTGGTGGTGCTTGGAAAAGTTAGGAACCCATCGTACTAATCTGGAGAGAAATAAAGCATATCATATTCTATGATGATTTATAAGTGAGGTCGTATGAAACACGATGTTTGATAGACGGTCGTACGCGGCCTTAGGTCAAACTTTGAGGTCGTACGGTAACGGTAAAGGTAATGTAGATAAAAAAAATAAGGTTATGAAAATGAAGCTCTATATTGAGTCCAGAAGACATAGGTATTCGACCTGGCCTGGAACCGTTTTAGTCCTCACTTGAAAGAGGTAACTACCAAATAAATACTTTTCTTATCTCAGAGCTAATACTAACAAAAAATCCTATATCACTTTTTGCACAAGTAAGAAAACAAATCTCGAACGCACAATAGTTCCACTACTATACTGTTTAGTTGTCACAATTGTTATGTCAAAATTATTAGAACAAAAACACTTTTCTATGTATTTTCTGGCGTCATTTTCAGGTAAAATCTTGACTTATGTACATATTCTCAATACAGTGAAGAGGTAACTTAGTTTATTGAATACATGTTCCATAAATCAAGGATCCACATCAAGCTTCGGAATGAAATATTGAAAATAGAAATGTCGTAGCTATGCATTTGAATTGCTAAGCAATGGCAATTTTGGTTTTCTACGAGTATTTAAATTTTTTATTTATGACTTTTGTGACTGTTTAGAAACTATATTTTAAATTAAATTAAATACGAGTATAACTGGAGTATAAACATTTTCATCGTTCTAGAATTTTCGATTGATTCTCTTATCAAAAACACTAATTTTATTTAATGAAAAGTGTTTTGGCGGGAACGTGAAAAGGGTCATAAAGCTGCTGTTTCCTTTTTTTAAATTTGGTGTAAATTCGAGTTTTTATTTGTAAAAATGGTGGAGTTTTAGAAATAACGGCTTCGACAAAGCGCACAAGTTTAGGAAAGTGGAATATTGTAGTGAATTGTGATTTTCCGTGTTGGTGTCAAAATCTCCTTAAGAAAAGCTTCTAGTAAAGTCTCTAAGTTCCAAACTTCTACTAACTATCATCCGTCATCGTCATCATCATCATCAGCAATCATTCCAACTATATTAGTGAATAAAGTGTTACAAAATAAAATAAGACTTGACAAGGTCCTAGTTACCATAGTCATAAAATCCCTTAAAAATATCAAATGAATAAAAAAAAGTAATACTGTCCATCACATAAATTGATCAAACATTCCAAATTCAAAATAATACCCCATCACAAGTCGCGTTCCAGATTCTAATTCCCATGAGGTCGGTACTTTTTATAGCATCACACGGTAGTGAACAATCACGTTGATCACCGTGAAGAATGAATGATGTTAAAAACCTTGTGACGGATCGATTGTTAACTGAACAAACATTCGAGTTGAAATCGTTTTAGTTTGAAGAATGTTTCTTGAGAAAGTTGCAAGGACTAAAGAGAGCAACTTGGGCCTGTTTCTTCGAGAGTAATCTTGGTTTTACGCGATATTACAACTTCGAATCAAAATTTGTTATTGTTTTTATTATATTTGTGGATAAGATGTTAGATGGCATGTTATTTATGAACGGATTTTGAAGGTGAGAGGTTTGACATTATGCCTCACAGGATGCTTGCAATATTTACTATTAGAACTATTAGTCATATTAATATTGATGTTCCTAATTCAAAATTTCAACTCTTTGTAGAGCTGAAAATCATTTGGTACGCAATCAAAGATACATAAATAGTAACTTATACTTTACCCTGTAGTTTCTGTGCGTGAAAAGTGAGGAGACAACAGGAGACGTTATTAGTGTACGAGATCTTGTCACACGACACGTCAAACGACTAATCTGTGTTGACATACGTCAACCGCGGGTGACAAGGAATTTCGTCCGATTTTTCGCCCCATTTCATTAAACTGGGGTGCCGTTATTACGTCAGTCTTCAAATATATTTTTTCTTTTTGTATTCCTACTGTTATTTATATCTCAAAATCTTGGGTATTTTTAAACAGCAAAGCTTTGTAAGAAGATATTTAGGTGGTACTTAGTATTAAAATACCAAAGAGATTAGAATTATAATAGAATATATTAGCTTTGAGAACATTTTTTTGTGAATGAAGCTGTTTATAATACACATTATGATCTCAGCGTTGAATACTGGTTACATCCAGAACTTTCTCTTTTTGCATATTTATATGTATTTCATTGAAATATTGTTGTCTGTCCTACATATTTTCGACACAAATTGTTGATAGAATTATTAGAAAAAATACATCAAAACAAGTTTTTATCGTCGAACTAACGGAAAGCACGAAACAAAACAAAGTACCTACTCAATATATTGTGAAATTTATCTAGTTATTTTGAGGTGGAATAAAATTACAAAATATACTTCCTATTTCAACTTGTAAACTAAATAACTCTAGATATAACCAACTGTAATGTTTATCGTTACAAATAATAAACCATTTCGCGTTAAAAAAATTCACAAACAATAATTGTCAAAATTGTAATATTTCATTAGGTGCTACAATGCTTTAAAATAGTACGCGGAGCGTCGGAAAAGGGAATATTTTAAATGTTTCATTTTTACAAGAAACATCGTTAGAGTTTTGAATAATAATAAGTTATTAAAGATAAGGATAATTTATTATTTAGGTACAAGTTTTCTTTCTTGTCAGTTCAATTGCTTGCGAAGCTTTTTTAACTTAGAACAAAGGGGCGTCCGGAATAATATTTTTGTTTTTTAGTAATAAATTATGATCTTGTAAGATTTTTACTGAAGTGTCCGTATCTGTATACCCTTTCCCTTAATTATAACAGAGATTTTTAGACGGAGCGCTTAGAACTAGCGTGTGAAGCCGTCAAAAATAATAAAAAAGCAGTATCATTTCGCTTGTACTCGTGCACGTAATGGTACTACTTTAGTATTACTTTAGGCGGCTATATGTTCTAGTACTATGTGTCCGAGTAGAACGTGTACAATATTTATACTCAAATGGTTATATAGAATATATAGTAAGCTCCAAATTTAACACACAACACTTAGAGTAATCCAATGATAGTGAAACCCTTATAACCGCTTACAAAACCGACAATCCTAAATAAGGTCATCCAGTTAGCCCAGACCTTTATTAATAATTATCGCTAAATGTCGCGCGTCGCTCGCAGTAAGCGGATTATATCGCTTGTCTGCGACGGGCGGCAATAATTGAGACCTGTTAAATAGCGATAGTCCTAAGCTACACCCGAATAAGTATTTACAGGGTTTGCTCGTTATTTACAAGTGCTAGTTTGTGATAAGAGAAAATGGTTTATATTTTGATACAATTTATCTACAAACGCAGGATCGCTTGCCCTGGTTATTGCCGCGTTATGTGACGAACTTCTGCATATGTGAGTAATAAACGAATGGGCCCGGGTCAGATAGGTATACTAAAGAAGCGCTGACTTGACGTCATAATTCTATGACGTCATTTGCGTGCCATAACATAAATACCAGACACAAAAAAAACTTGTAGTCTGTTTTTCTTGGATAGCTTTTTCGCTTTTTTAACAAACTCACTCATGTAATAAGTGATTTTCCAATAAATAAAGTCCAATAAAAGTGTAATCAAAAGAAAATTATGCCGAAAGGCTATTATAAAATTCGAAATTATTTAGATGATAAACAAGCTTTGAAATGAGCTGTTCACTCAACTTGCTTCAAGCAAATTATTTTATCTAGACTTTTTTTTTTTTTATCTATGGCACGTCAATTTGACTTCACCTCGCCTGATGTTAAGCTGAAGGCAAAGTCCCATGAAAGAGGGTCACCATTGCAAACACGTTCAGTGCTACAATGGTGGCGCTCAGCTTGACGGCCTCATCAGATGCTTTTTCACGCCCCGCTTAAAGGACCCGGGACTGTAGGAAGAAGGAAACACGTGCGCCGGCAAGGAATTCCAGGACTTAATGGTACGGCAGAGAAAAGACTAAATAAATGTTAGTAAAAAGAGCGGGCCGGTCGGGGCCGCGTTTAGAAGCGGTGGACCATATGCTAAATTAACTCATGATTTATTTTTAATTTTGACGTTTTGTCTATATATTTAACTTTGCAAATGGTCAAACTTCTATGCATGCTCGACACCGTACGAAATGGAGAAGTAAACATCGGAAAATGGGGTCTGGACTTCGATGTAAGTGCTTTGAATGCGTGTGGGACTGAGGCTTTAAAGCGCGATTCACACATAACGCGGGTGCGAGTCGTTTTGCAATACATCGCCGTTTTGTTAATAATATATTAAATTTTTTATTTTGTTCTGCAAACGGCGATGGATGACAAAATGACCCGCGCCCGACCCGTACCCACGTGTGTGAATCGCGCTTAAGCTTTCTCTATATACCTAAGCTAAATGATTGCGATAAATCCTATATTACTAACTTCGATGGTTCACTGAAACCAATAATATCACATCATAGTATCACATAAGTTAAAAGTATTATGACCTGATTTGCATTTTATAATAAGCGAAACATTTGAATTATACCTTCTACCATAATCGCTTATACAGGATTGTCCCGGCGGTAGGATTAACATGGCCACCGTACTCACAGGTGTTGCAGACCTAATCCGTCATAAATAAATATGATTTGACACTTGCAAACGTTTGCTAAAACAATTTTGGTTGAATGTAATATGTAATTTGACAAAAATTTGGGTAATATACATGCGTAGCAAAATCTACAGGGTTTAAGTAATTCTGTGGTCCAAATCAATCACATCTTTGAGTCACACATCTCCCACCAAAACTGTAAAAAAAACTCACCGACTGATTGATGGAAGATTTTAAGATTTAAGTTTTTTTTGGAGTTGAGGGTCCAATGGTAACTAGGCATTTTAGTCAAAGTCAACAAATTTGGAAAGCTGGGGGTTTTGCTAACTTGTATAATATACAATAACAAAGTGATCATATAACACGGCTTTGAACGAATTCCCTTTGAATACCTGATTTGAACAATTTAACACTATACGTAACTGCCTTCTAACGTTGATCCTCGTTCCAGGGACTTTGCCTTCAGCCTACCATCAGGCGAGGTGAAGTTAAATTGAAGTGTCCTATATAAAAAAATTGTGGGTGTTAATTCTGTCAATATCTTCGTGCATTTACAGGTGTGATTAATATAATGTATGGTAAGTATGTATGTATGATAAGTTCGTATCATTGACGAAATTCGCTCTTAGGCATGCATGCACGAAAACAGCGTGACTAATATTCTCAGTAGATATATAGGTACCTACATTCGTAAGAAGAACTTTAGGAGTGATACCAAGTTTGCGAGAAAGGCTTGAAGCTATGAAATGATAAATGGTATGTGTTTCGATATGTTGTACAATAATAGCTTAACTTCACAGAACAAGTCGCATTTAGGTATCTACGACAAATAATGTGAAGAAGATTTTTGCTTGCGAACATTATTCTTATACATAACTAGCATTGTCCTACGGTGTCGCTCACATAAGTGCTGATACCGTGGAAATATGGGCTTAATAAGTAACTATGTTACTCAGGGATAATATAGTAATCCAATTTTTTTTTTTTTTTTTTTTTTTTTTTTTTTATAATATCACGCCTATATCCACGAAGGGGTAGGCAGAGGTGCTAGCACCCACATTTCGCCAGTTTTATGTTTAGGTCCCAATGTAATAGGTGGCGAGCCTATTGCCATAAACCGGGCACTTATAAACCTGCGATAAATACACACATAACTTCGAAAAGCATCGAGGCATTGGTGTGTGCCATGGTAAAACCTGGGATCGAACCCGAGACCTCGTCTCAGCAGTCCATTACCCATACCACTAGGCTATCGCGGTTTTCCAATGGTAAAATAATTTAATAAATCGGTCAAGTACTTTTAAAGTTATACAAAAAAATTAAAATGTTTCCTCTTTATAATAATTATTATGAATATTTATTTTATATTCCCTTCACTAAATCTAATATACACATTATAAATACATCGTTATCAAAATTGCATAAAAAATAGTAACTTACCAGCCTCAGGCACAGGGACCAAGCTACCGGTCTTCAGGGCAGGTCAATTGGACTTCACCTCACCTGATGGTAAGCTGAAGGCAAAGTGTCAGAAAGTAGGGTCGATGATTACAAACGCATACAGTATTGCAATGGTTTGTGTGTATTGCAATGTGCTAAGCTTGATGGCCTCATCAGATGCTTTTTCACGCCCCGCTTAAAGGACCCTTGACTGTAGGAAGAAGGAAACACGAGCGCTGGTAAGGAATTCCAAGACTTAATGGTGCGACAGAGGAAAGACTCACCGAACCGCTTATTATATTCTTCACGAATATTCTGCACCGTATGCGGATGACATCTAAGCCCTGCATGTGTTGTCCTATGTAGGAAAGGAGAGGGTAGGATTAATTATAAGAGCTCATCAGAACATTCACCATGGTACAGACGGTAAAATAAATCCAGGGACGCAACATCACTACCCATCTGCAAAGGAACGGGAATCAGGTAGATACTACCAAATCTTTACAATAGTTCTGAAACTAATCTTATCAATAAAAACTCGTCCAGTATTTTCGTTATTTGTTTTCTAACTGTAATCACTAGAATTGTCGATAACATCTATTCATTAATCTAATTACTTCGAGTTGCTTGATCAGCTTTAGCCAGTTATTTCCAAGTCAGTGAACCACTTCTGTAAACATCTACCTAAAGTTTCTTAGAAGTCTCAACAGTTTTCAGTGCTCAAGGTCTAATTAACAGTTCCATTATTTCTCATTACTACTGGCAATCTTCAGCAGTTTTGCTGCTGGTAAAGAATTCTAGCATAAGTGTTTCCTGCGTTGACAATCTTAGGTACTTTAAGCAGGTGGGTCAGTTGTTTAAATTGTCGAAGCCGCCGAGGACCACCGTTCTAGGGACAGCACCTATAACCGCGGTAACAATACTTCAGACTGTACCATTGATTACCTGTCAGGACAGAAATCCACCATTTGCTTCTGTTCTTACATTCAGCACATTGGTTTAAAGTGTTTCTGAGCTAATTATTCTTAAGATATCACCACCCCATCTCATCCGAAGAGTGTCGTAAGAGGCGACAAACGGAAAAAAATACGCAGTCGATTTTCTTATTCTTATTAGGTATGCAAATCCTAATTTATAATATACTTCTATTCTAACTCTTAATTTAAAAAGTATTTACTTCAGAAAAAAGTATTCAATGAGATTAAAAAGGTGTCAGGTATAGATAGATGGATAATTCTTTATTGTACTCCTTAGAACAAAGTAAGCAGTTCAGTAATAAGCGTATTTATTTGTTTTTATGTTTATGTGTTTATTTATTTGTGTACTTGGTCATATAGAAATTAGTGAATATATTATCTATTCATCATCTGATAGAAGTCTTATCGGAGCGTGAGCGTGACGTTAGGTAACAATACGAGTTATATATTTTATCCTCACTCGTCGTTTTTATGTCAAACATTGCATTACTTTTTAAACAGGTACCTACATACATAGACTTAAAAATATCATCCCATCTTGAATTTATCATACAAACTTTACCCAACTGAGACAGGAATCCAAACGTCAGAAACGGGTCAGTAGTGACCCATATCTCCAAAACCGGGTTAACTGTCCATATTCCACGGCTCAGAAGCAAGGGATAATAGGCAATATTGATAAATTATGTGTGTTAAACTGGCTATGTGCGACAGATCCTTTATGGCCGCTGTAACGACGGCAGGACGTCCGCGCCTTGATACACTGTTTGCTGGAAATAACTTTAATGGCGCTGTGTTTGTGTTGCTCTAACTACGCTAATATTGCAACGACGAAATATTTGTTGGTTTTCATATCTCAAAACGTACTGGACCGATTTCAAAAATTATTTCATCAATAGTAGGCGATATAGCGCGAAGAACAGATGGCCGTTGAAGCGTTATAGCCCCGTAAGGTTCTCAAATGGAATTCACGTACTGTCAGAAGAGGAGTAGAACGGCCTTTCGATGATGAACTGACAACGGTCCGATCGGATTAGGGGTTGATGCGGGAGGCCTATATTCAGCAGTGGACGTCCTCTGGCTGAAATGACGAAGACGATGATGATAATTAGAATGCGGCATGCGATTCGAATTATTGATAGTCGAGGATCGAGCCTCTGCAGCTGCGTAGAAACATAACCTCCCTGGAGGTTATCTACCACCTATAACAAAGCGAGTGTTCTGATGAGTTCTTTCAATTGGTTCCAACCTCTCCTTTCATACATAAGACAACACGTGCAGGTTTTAAATATCACCTGCATACGGTCCTTAAAGAACCAAACGATTAGGTGAGACTTTTCTATGCCACACTATAAAATTTTGGAACGCTTTGCCAGGTTGTGACGCTTCCTTCTATAGTCTTGGGTCCTTTATGTGGTCCGCGAAAAAACAACTGGGAAGGCCGTCAAAGTAGGGACCGGCAATTTAGGAAAAACATTTGTAATGGCGGTCACTATTCTCTTGACCGCAAATAAGCTTATCTTCAGGACTCATATATTAAAAAAGAACGCTGCCTTATTGGTGAGTAACATGGGTAACTTTTATGACGACATTCCCACGGGATCTAGACTTACACGAAAGTACCCACGATGCTAGTCATTCATGTCTGTTTCTATGGTTCTTTTAGAAGCGATAATACTGTCCATAGTTCATTTGTTTAGGTGCTTAAAACGTAAACAATGTTAGTGTGTAATTACGTTTTGTTTAAACACTCAATATAAAGATACTTTACTGCTTAGTAACGCATTTTGAAGACTAAAAACCTGTATCGAACCATTAGTTAGTCAGTTACTGTTAATTAGCTTAGTTTATTTGTTTCACATGTATTTTTATAAAAAGCTGCCATAAGATTGTTTAACTTTTTTAACTAGCTAAACAAATGGAGTATAGATGTTATAATTATTTAGAACTTGATTTCTTGAGTATTTATTTATGGTACGGTACAATTCTTAGTACTTTCATTGGGTTAAAATTTTAGATCATAAAGTACGTGCTCGTAAAGCAGTTACGAGCGTCAAGATTTACTATTTCCACGTTTCCATTTACAGCCAGATTTGTCAGGCAATTTTGTGAAAAAGTATCAGGCAATAAAAGTCAAGGGCAATTTTTTAGGTACAATAAACTGTCTGAAATATATTTAGCAGCAAGTAAGATCTCGCAGTTAATATTCCACGTCAAAAAGGAAAATGTAACGTTTTCATACGACCTTAAGGGCCCAGATTGCCCAGACGCAACATCGATTTCGCGCGACCGCAGCGCTACTGTTTACTGAAACAACCGACCGGGGCGGGTGAATGACCCAGAGAGAGCCACCTTTTTGTATTCTACTTACCTAAAATTCCAACTATGTATTTATTTGTAATTTTACTACCACAGTTTATTCTTATTTCGTAAAATATTCATTCAATAACATAATTGCAAATTCAGTAGCAAGTACGGTCGAAATAACATCGAGCCTTTCCTCGCTACTGTTTATCTATACGCAAGGATATGTGCCTATTGGATAAACTCAAATAATTACTTACTATTTGTTTACGATCACCTTGATATCTTAAAAATCTCCTAGGGTTTTACAAAAAAATATCAATAAATGAAACACAAGTATAAAAATGATTCATATAATTTAAAAGTAGGTAAACAATAACAAATATGAGTCGCCAAGCGTGCTAGGGTTGTGCAAAAATTTGTAAAACAAGTTTATAAATTATTAATATACAAATTAAAAGTAAGTAAACAATAACAAAATTTGAGTTCAAAATTCTAATGTTTAAAGTTGTTTAAATAAATTACTGAATAAATTCTGATTTCTGCTAATTTGATTATAAAATCAATTGCTATTGCAAAACCTATCAGAATGAAAATGTTACCAGATGCCCGATTCATGTAATAAAAACCGTAGCGTGGTGACTTCAAAATGTCACTTTGTTTTTTTGCAAACAAACCCTTTTAACCGACTTAAAAAAAGAGGAAGATTCTCAATTCGCTGTATTTTTAAACCGATTTTGATGATTCTTTACACCAGGTAACTCTTCAAAATTGTATAAGAATTGTACAGTAATTGATTTATGACAATCCAAGACTAGATAAGTAAGTGCGTTTAAAACAGAAAACCATAAGGCGATTTCTAAGTTAAAACAACTTTTGGATGCACGGGTTCATCTCCATTTGCTCCTTCCAAAATTTGACACTGACACTGCTTACTCTGCTTCTTCCTTGACAGCTTCTGCCATGGATTGTGCTCCTGTCTTTTCCCATCAATCGCAAACCGTATTATAAATTTCATTATATAATGAAGGTGACATAATTGGTAGGGCAGTTAATGTTTTTAACTGAAAGTAGCTCCCACCAGATGATATGATACCAGATACAATTTGATGATTCACTTCCATGCTATCTTCTTCCTTTCAACCAAACACACAGTAAATTTCATATTACACATACTAATTACACATACATTTCATGATGAGTTTTGAGTCCCGACCAACTTTTACTTCACCTATTATACTGAGGATACAATCCATTGGACCGCGGTCCCCTATGGCCTGAACAGCTTTAAAAAAAAAGAAATATCTGCTACTCTACGCCCAACTTCCACTTCAACCACCTTTCCTTCTTGACGGTTTTCAATTACTAGTTCCTGTAAAGAAAGATAATGGCTTGATTGTTTTTTTATAAAAAATAATAAATAAAGAATGGGCCAAATTTCTTCAAACATAGCTAAGAAGTCCCTTAGAATACATCTTTGAAACATATAGATCAAAAACATAAACGTTTTGTATAAAATGTAAAGTCGGTTTAGGATAATAATTTTACGGGATAACATTATAATATTATTCTCCATCGCTTGTTCCATGCTCTTGCTTGACCCTAACGTGACATAATGTGACACTTTTTCGTGCATGTTGCCTTTGTTCATCGATTTATAAGACATTATCACGTCAAAAAATAAATAAATCTGACTACATATATTATAAATTTCCTTTACGCTATAGGTGTTGGTTTTTTATGACGTCACCTACTCTATGTCACTCGGGCTTAGAAGACAATTCTAATGATTCTAAAATCATCAAAATCGGTTAAATAAATATTATTTATTATACCTACATACATAAAATATGGGATTTTAACGAGAATTTTCTTTTGAGAAAGCAATTGAGAACTATTTAGGTACTAATGTGTTTGTCACCCAATGAAAATAATAAATATTGCAAGAAAAAAATCTATAGGTACTGGGATTTTGTCTTCGCCCATCACTAACTAGGTAGTTCGTTTGTGTCTCCCAATGAAAATAGTAAATATTGCAAGAAAAAAATCTATAGGTACTGAGATTTTGTCTTCGCCCATCACTAACTAGGTAGTTCGTTTGTGTCTCCCAATGAAAATAATGAATATTGCAAGAAAAAAATCTATAGGTACTGAGATTTTGTCTTCGCCCATCACTAACTAAGTAGTTGGTTTGTTTGTTTATGTAACAAGTCTAATTACGTATAACAACTTACCTCTATACAGCGCGTAGCAGTGTTGCTCGGAGTCTCGGCCTGAAGGTTTTCTTTATTTTCAATACTGGAAATATTAATCATCAATAGTATCCACTTTTATTTATTTTGTAATTTTTGTACAACCCTAACCCTAACCAGACTCTAGGCGCGGTGCGCCGCGCGCGTCTTTGACGGCAGCGAAGTATGTACGCCCATGCTATTTCAGATAGGAAACATACCTACTTCCACAATCTGATATTTAGACAATATGATGAACATGAAAACGAATATTTAACTATATTATGTAATAAAATTAATTATTATGAGAATATTCCTATAGAAATCGACTTTATTACTTATAATACAAACCAATATTTACATGCAACAACAACAACAAATGCGAATATATTATTATTAGTACTTAGACATGATAAAGCACTCAAATAAAACTAGAATTTTTACATGACACTTTCACACAAATCTCGTAATTTTTTTCCTCGGTATTTATACCTACTTTACAAGGTTCATAAAATAACCTCCTCAACAAACTACGTACCTATCTAAATAATTTTGTATTTTTTACGATTTATATCTAGTTCCATCATGGTTTTCTTCCAGACATTCATTATATCGGTACTTCCTACTTACTAAAAGTGAATTAGTTATAAA
This sequence comes from Pelosia muscerda, assembly GCA_963691645.1. NCBI lineage: Eukaryota > Metazoa > Arthropoda > Insecta > Lepidoptera > Erebidae > Pelosia > Pelosia muscerda. The sequence goes on from OY829100.1 coordinate 18,380,202, forward strand.
AATGTTATACTTACAGTTTTTCACAAAAAACACAAATTCACAACACGTAATATTGCTAGCGCATTCGACACGCGTGGTGTCACCTTGAACCATAAAAACGTACTGCCGATCAGTAGCGATGCGGGTTACTAAATCATAATATCGGGATGCGCGTGATTTTTCATACATTTTTCTATGGAGAATTTACGTAGAACATATCTAGATTTTAGGGCTTTAAAAGAGGAAGTCTTTGTTTGTAAAGGTACAAAAAAAAGTACATAGGTTTAAGTATTGGTTTCTTCAGTGTTCAAAAAGTGTTTCTTTTTATCAATTTGTGTTGATTTATTGGGTAATATTTGAAAAATACGAAGGCATGTTTTTGCATTTTTGTCAAATTTTGTGCGTTTGTTGACGTTTATTATATAGCAATTATTAGGTTTTAAGGATTTAATATAAGACTAACATATATTTTGGTCTTTGATTGTAATATATACAAATTATCATTGATATCAATCATATCTAAATAAGTTAAATATGAAAAATCGTAACACTCTTTTCGGTGATTTTCACGATCTGGGCCCTTAAAGTTTGAAACCTCCGAGATCTTCGTACGACCTCAAAAATTATATCTAGATAGGATGTCGTTTGTGTAATATTTCGCAAGTGCGCATAAAAATCTTGACACGTGTATCGCCTCTACATGAGTGACTCCTTCTGTAGCGGTCCTAAAGATGCCTCTTGTAGAGGTGAAACACATATCGAGGTTTGTTCTTTGCACTTGCGGAATATTGCACACTACAACATCTCCCCTCTGATAAGAAGTTTTTTACTTGCTTTGAGGGGTGCGGTTTGGCATTACTATACGTTTGCGTTCGCCGGGATTGTTAAACCATGGCGTGGTGGGTATTTTTTAATATTTAGGTAGTCAACTACGTCTCGCTTGATGGTAAACTGAAGGTAAAGTCTCAGGAAAGTGAGTCACCATTACAAACTGTTAAGCTGAGCGCCACCATTGTACTCTTGACAGCCTCATCAAATGTTTTTTCAGATCTCGCTTAAAGGACCCGGGGTTAAAGGCCGTCTTTTATCTAATAACTTCACGTTTAAAATATTTTCAGACAATATTTCGCCAACTAGGCTGCGACAACTCATCCATATGGTAGCACGGCCCATAAACGCCAACAACACAGCTAAGATACAATAGTGAGGCAGTTATTATGATTTGTGGCAAATATTCGCCAACCTAACACACTTAACCTTGTTATATCTGAGCCAAATAGACCCCGTGTATTGGTCTGTTAGACCGAAACATGCTGATAATGGAGATTGTCAACGATTCCAACTAGTGCCACCTAGTGACACACGTTATTAAGCTTAACAGGAGGGTCTAAGTTTGTCAGTCAGGGTTTAAGTCTTCGGAATCATAGGATCCAAAATACTCGGTGATTTTATAGTGGTTTCGGAAAAAGAATATTTTGTTTCAAACACAGTTTCGGTAGCAAAATCGACTGGAAGTTTTAATTTTGAAGAAAAAAAAAACACTGTATGTATGGCAATAATGTGCAGGTGAACAGAAAAATGTATGGGACGTGTAAAAAAAAATGTTTTTTTCGCCAAATTAGGACTTCCTTACGATTTTACTATCGAAATTGTACCCAAAATCTTTTTTTTCAAAACCACTATAAAATCAACCAGTATATTCATCTGATTCTAACGTCGGTAATGGGAACATTGGTAATTTCGGTTGCAAATATTCTTTAATATTTGTGTAATATTAATTGACTCATTAAGAATTTCTGTTTCTCTGCTTGTCCGTGATGCAATGTAGCAAAAACTACTAAACATATTTTTTTGTTATATAATGATAACAATTGTTTAAGTAGAACTTGTAGTATGACCAGAAATATTTTTTGATTGACCTTAAGCAAGTACTACGCAATCGCTAAAAACATCAGCGTTTTCTATTAAAAAACTTAGCAATTGTATGTTATCGGCCTGTCAGGCCTACGCGCTAAAATCTGGCATTCAATAGTTAGTTCATTCCATTCCGTTCATTCATTCGTTTTTTGAATGAAGATTATGTATTTAACATAATGACCTGTTTATGCTATGTATTATTAAGCTTTTGACCTTGTGGTTCAATCTTTATAACTTCTAAGCTATCACAATTTGGGTCGAAATAGTTTTGAATGCTTTGAATGAGTGAATGACACACTGCTTGAGACGACAGTGACGTGAGAAAAGAATTTGTCCTTTCATTCGCACAAAGGTACAGTCAGCCTCAAAAACTCATGTACTCTTGTATAAATATCAATGTCACTAATACATTCAAAGCATCGGTAACTTAGTGGTTAAAGAGGCTGCCGTACAATCGAATGGTTAAAGATTCGAATCATAGCTATCCATTACAATACCCGGGTGAATTTATTCCAACTCAAAGAATTTAGCTTACTTTTAGTGACTAGCGAGACTAGGCTATTTGGACTACTAACGCCCTTTAAATAATAAAAAACTAGATTTCTGCTTCGAAAATTTCAGTACAGATAAGTAAAATTTGCTTATAACTATATATTTTTCCCCGGAACTTGAAAACAAACTAACTAAACTTACACATATGCCTAAAGAACGAAACAATTCATAACTTACACCCAACTTTGCCACTGACACTAATCAAATTAATATGAAATTCACGAAACAATTTAAGTTTAAGTTAAGTTAACGCTTTCAATTTCCCTATGGAACATTATTTTCTCATAAATCAACCCTTCTATTTGGTCTTTCGAGCCGCAACCCTTCCTTGCGCTTGGTCTTTCGGGTCATATCGACCTATCGTAAGTGATTAATTGATTAATCAAACGTTTGTTTCTGAGTAATTTTAATGATTTATTGCTTAAGTATTACACACTTGCTGTTATTTTAGTAAGTTGTGGAGTAATATGAGTGAGTTTGTGAATGCGGGTTGAAGTTTTTCAATGGTTTTCAAGACAATTGAATAATATTTTGTGTAATATATTATTATTTTTTAATGACAGAAACTATGTTTTAAAGATTGATCTCAATTTCATGAAATAAATACTGGTAGTATTGTGTTCAGTAAGATTTGCGATAGTAATATATATAGGCGCTAGCAATATTGTGGAGACTATCACAGGTTGCTACCACCAGATGTATGGAGGGGAATGTATGAGTACCATAGAGTACGTAGCCTAATAAACATAGTTGACGAAAAATACTTGTAAACATAGCTCTGCCTACCCTTCCAATCGTGAGTACCATATCATACACTTATTACATACACCATTTCTTCTAACCTAATGAACAACACAATAATATTCAAACAAAATTTCTGTAAAACTCTAAAAATGAAAAAATACATTCACATTTACAAAATAAGCCAAAAAGAAACCGTTTTTTCCTAACGATACTTTGTTTACGCTCATCAGTTTGTTGCCTTTCAGTTCGAACGTTCGAAATTCAAAAATCACGAAGAAAACCTCCAAAGCGATTAAGTTCCGAAATTCTCGACGTTCGACATCAAACGGCGATCGGACGATGCCTAAGGTTCGGTTCACACAGCGATTCTGATCGACGGCGACTCGCTAGCGATTTTTTCGTAACAGATGTACGAGTAGGTATCACTTGAATTAGATTTATAAAGGGATAGGCCGAAAATAATAAGGTAAGTCTACCACTTTAAAATTGCACACGTACATGTGTACACAGCGATAATATCGCTGGCAAATAGCGATGTTTCAGATTCATAGCGATTCGGCGACAATAAATCGCTGCTAATATTATACGCCTACACACAAATTGTAAGGCCGTGTGGACTGAGCTTATTATCGATAGCACCATTTACAAAGAGGTTTCGTTTGGGAATCAATTTCAAATCAAGAACCTTAATTGGCACTTGGTGACTGGCTGGTGAGACCATTACAAATAATGTTTGCTTTTTTTCATTGTAAACAAGATTTAAATAGAGTTTTAACTGTCTTTACCTCGTGGTTTTACTCACTGTACTAACATGATGTTTTTCGAAAACTTTCTGATCTTCTTTTGTCGTTGCCTAATTTGTAGCGTTATGTTACACTTGTACGATATTTGACTGTGGTACGCTGAATATTGTATCAAAAAATAAATAAAAAGATTTTGGACGGCAACCCGCGAATCGAGCCCAAATCTTCGCGTACAGACATCGTATTTGTAACTATTGTAATATCGAGGCAATAGAAAATAAAAATTGAATTAAAAAATGTACAATTCAGCATGAAAATTAGTTTTCATTCAATTTGAATAAATGTTTCTGTTTTAGTTCTAATAACTTCCTCTATTGAAATAGGCCCCGAGGTCAATAATCAAGACGAGAAAATACGACAAAAGAATTTAATTGATAACAAAAAAAAGTATTTAAGGAAGAGTTTTAAATACAATACTTTTTGCTATTCATTACAAGAACAAATAAAAATGTAAATGTGAAACTTTATTATTCTGTTTTAGAGGAATTTGACTCAGTGGGTTGGCCTGGGTTTACTTTTTCTGGAGCAAGTAACTCTTGGGGATATAAACGGTTTTATAATAAACGTTGTTAACTGGTTTCTTTTAATCTAGTATGAAAAAACCTAGTTTTTAAATTTCGAATGAACAATGCTCATAATATGGGAGCATTTATTGTTAGTATGTACATTCGAAATTTAAATATATTTTTTTATTGAAGAATGCGAGATGTTGACGACAACGGCTCAAATGCGCAATTCAAACGATAAGTATATTATTTTTAAATTTTACTTTTAAAGAAATTATTTATGTATATCACGCAATGCTTGAACAGTGTACAGAACTCCTCTACTGTACTGTACTGTACTACTATAAATTTTATTAAGTGGTACAATAATCCGAGAGCAATAACTTTCATATCAGATATTATTAAGCTACAATATTGAAAGCGAAATGAACGCTCCTCAGCTTGGGAAACGGAAATCACAATATCAGGGTGGAAATTGAAATAAATGATTTGACAATTCAAATCAACACCGACTCGGTTCATGGTAAACTCGTTTGTCTCACTTCTCAATGCCAGATTAACAGAATCAAGGGGCAACTGGCATCAGAAAAGGGCTGTTTTTGTACCGGGGCCGGCCTCACTCGTCCTCGAGCATTTTATCTCAATCATCGTGACCAACCGGCCGGTAACTCTGACTATTCGTTTAAAACTTCGAGTGCGACTGAGGGGACACGTTTAAAACGTCCGTAATCAAATTTGACTCGAGTCTTTAAGGGTTAAAGCCTTCGACTTTGAGCCTCCCTAATAAATTATATTGAGGACAAAACTGCTCCCGAGTGCGACACAGCTCGTTGGCTCATCTAATTGGTCCAAATTTGAGTCGACCCGGCTTTATAATTGGGTCGAATTCGGGTGCCTTATGCGTCCAGAAATTAGTTGAAATTCGAACATTGGCTGGATTAGAAGTGTGCGGTGCCACCGCGGCACTAATGCGTCCCCAGTCAAACATATGTAATAAGTTTCTACTCGTAAAGTTAATGAAGATACGTACGTATACGAGAAAACAAATTCGGCGCTCAAGTTCCGTGGGTTTGACTTGAAGTTTGCGTTTGAATACAGTAAATTCTTGCTTAATTAACGCGCCTGCCGCTGCCTTGTGCAAATAACTTCGTCTTGTGTGCTTTCCTTTGCGTATTACTTCCTGCACGTAAACGCGCTGTCGTTACCAATTATTGGTTCTTTTCGAACACATAAGTTTCGATTGTATGAGTACTGTTCGTTATACGTTTGTAATACAATAAACAGATATTGTGGGTGTGCCAATTTTCTGTTATTCCTCCTCTAGGTCCCGAAACGACGAGTCGTTTTGTCGCAGACTTTTTTGGCACGTGTCACATATTCCCCAAGTTCGAGATGAGAACGTTAACTCAAACGTTTTATGTGTTTCCGTTGTATTATATATAACTAGTAGACTTTTCCCGGCTTCACTCGTGGCATACTTCGAAACCTCGTATCATCTACGCCCGCAATGTATGGGAATCTGCCAGATATGTTGATATTTATGAATACGACGTTATACAGTTTAATTAATAAAAATAGTTCAAGATAAGAAATTGTAGTAGGCAGTCACTCTCTATCATGAGGATGCTTCGTGTAGAGGCGAAATAGACGTCTGGGTTAGTCCTTTGCACTTGTAAGAAGTTTTTTACTTGCTTTGAGTGGTGCGGTTTGGCATTCCTTTCTATAAGAATTAGTAATATTTTGCTATTGCTATATGCCCCCCCCCCCCCTCTCCTCCTCCTACAATATATTTTACCAAATATAGTTTAGTTAATCTTCCTCGATAAACGAACTATTTAACGATTTTTCTCTTAAACAATTTTTCAATTCAAACCAGAAGTCCACGAAACTGGCAACTTCAACTAAACAAACAAAATCTTCAGTTTTACAATATCATATTATAAATTAGTTCCGATTAGAAGTGTCTGGTATCGTTCACCGGAAGAAGCGTACCTACAAATTATTATCAACGCAATCACAGTTTGTTCAGCGAATTCCTCAACAAAGCGAATTCCTTAAGATTCCCAATTAAAAGCCGGGGACACTCGCCGTCGAAGTTGGTACCAACTTCCAAATCTTCGAGAGGCGTTACTTGCAAAGAATTCCTCACTAATTAGTATAAGTTTATGCATTCGGAGATGGGGCGAGTTTCCCTCCACTAGTTCTGGTGAACTTTTAATTACTCGCACGCGGATTGGCGGGAGGCACGTTCTTTTCGCCCCGGTTTTGGGGCGATGAGCCGTGACTTGAGGTCGGTGACGGGGCTACATTTTTTTTTATTTATCTTATGCAAAAGTAAACTTCCTGGGAATTTAATGCGGAGGCATTTGCATTTTTTATGAAGATGGACAAATTGAAAATGGTTTATCTATTGAAATTTGTGAAGATGTTATTGGATTTCAATTTCTGCAGCGATGGTGTTTCGTTGCGATTGCTGTTTTGAAACAGATTTTTGAGGGGAATCGATCGAACTAATAACTTAATGTCTGAAACCACGCGGTCCCTGGCGAAGTACTTAGATTCAAAAGCTATTCATCATACGAAATTCTATACAAAATTATCCGTTTGATGACAATAGGCTCGATTGAGTCCGATGATATGATCACGGTATACCTACTGATTCATACATTAATTCACCACTGCCTACCCCGCAGAGAAAAAAGCGTAAGCATATGTTATACAGTCGGTACACATAATATTTAAATTGGCAACATAATTAGCAAAATATGCACAGTATGTCTATCTCTTCGGGAATAAGTACACTTGGACTTAGATAAATAATTACAATAATTTAGACCCAGTATAGAGTTAGTTAAAAATTCACAATGATAGAAGGATTACAATGATTACTGTCCGAAGTATTGAAAGTTACATGTAATAGGAACTAGCGAAGATACCAACATCTCCAGAGCACTGCCAAGTCGTTGGGCAGCTGCGGGCAATTCCAATTCTATTGGACTCAATAGTAATAGGCAAAACTAGATCGTCATGGACATCGACTTCAGGACTATACGATCGATATGTACATTTGTGGGCCTTACCATGCCTTCTTAAAAATAATATTATTTCAATCTTACCTTACTTTCATAGTGTGATTGGGACGCGAAACGTTGTCGTCCATCGATATTTGTGTACCGTATCTTGTAGGATAAGTGTAGATTCCAACAAATTAAACAAATAATAACCTATTGTTGTGTTGCCGGCGGTAAGGACGGTAGCCCAAGTCGAGAAACTGCTTTTTCTTCTGCACTGATAGCACAGAAACTCTCTTTACCTTCACGGTTCCTCCACCCCCTCTTCTCTGCCCCTACGTGGTCATACGAGTACCACACGAGTATGACGCCTTTAGTGTTCCAAACGCTCGCTCAATGGCCCAAAAAGGGAGGCTAGGTGCGGAAAAAGGAGTCCCACTACAATAGTGTTCCAAACGTCCATCGGCCACGGTAACCACTTTCCATCAGGTGTGCCGTGCTTATATGCCGCCAAAGTGGTATTAAAAAAATGCATCCATTACTTACTGCACTAGCTTTATTTATTTTTTGTTGAGATACTGTTTGACCCATTTTAACTATATAACACTATCTTGTGTATCCTGACGGACACTGACGGTTCGTTTTCATATAAAAGTTCTGGTATGAAAGAGTAACAGGCAGAATTTTGTTATTTTCGTGGATTATATCAGTATGTTGACCTCAAAATATTCATCACCATGGATCTGATAAAACACTTCACTTAGAATTGTATTTAGATATTTACAGAATTTTATAATTATTCATTGATCTGAGCAGGACCTATAGACCAAAGACCTATAGACAGCGTGCATTTTAGCCGGTTCGAGTCCGACATAATCACCTCCACCGACTTTGGTGAAGGCTGTATCCGTGGGGATATTGTGCACGAGAAATCCGAAAACATGCGGTGCGCGTCAATTCTACTTGAAGCGAAATAAAATGAAAACTTTGTGCATGATGCATCACGAAAACGTTTTTAAACACCAAATAAATTACACCAATAAAAAGGTCAAATTGGGAACTAGTAGGTTCTCAATTTGCCCGTCGTGTTAGTTTTTTGAAGTTGTTTAAAAATTCATTATATTCCAAACCATAATAACTCAAAAATACTCACTTTAAAAGAGATTACAGTAATGTTAGTAAGTAATACATTACTAGAACCACGTATTCCTAACGAGTAACATTACGCAACTTCAGCAATCCTACGTACAATTACTTATCTCTCGTACAACTCTGAATAAAACCTCTCTTATTTACTTTACATTTTCAACCTACAGTCTGTGCTAGAATTTTATGCAAATCGAGATATCACTCCTACCTCTACTATCAGACGTCGTTTCATTCTTGCCGTCGTTTCAGCCTTTAGAAGGTGATTCTGTGCTAAGCGATAACGACCGCTCGCTCGAGTTCCTTAGTACGCGGTTAACCCTATTTGGGATAAAAACGCATCTTAGATATGCAAAGTTAGCGCGATTTAAAATAATTAGCAGTTCCGCGGAATCGCCTTCGACACGGCGATGAGTAAGTCCATACTCGTATTTTGTTTGATTAACGGTGGATATACCTATATTCAAAGTTGTGTGAATTTGTGATAATTTCACGGTGAATCAGTTGGCATGTATCATATCAATTAAAACGTGCAATTTTTAAATTTAGGTTGATGATTCATTCGTTATCTGTTCAAATGTGCCAAAACGAATATTGAACACGTATAATAGGGATAGGTAATGGTCATTTTTAGACTCGAAAAATTTTCTTACAATAAATAGTTTTAAAATAAATTTGATTTTGAAAATTTAATTTTACAGCCACAGGAAAATGCTCTACACAAAATTGTTACAAAAGAGTGACGTCATTCCTTCTTAGCGTGTAGTGTAATTGTGCAAATGCATGGAGTGTAAGAAAATATAGCATTTAACTTGGTTTGTGTTGATTCTACACGTGTATAGTTCATTATAAATAAGTTATAAATAAAGAACTCCATTTGATCGTTTATATTTTGACTTACTTTGGAAATAAAAGTGATGAAAAGTCATATTTTCAGTTTAGTTAGACAATAATTTATATCACAAAGCATATTTTCACAACAAATTTGTTAGCATTCCTATTGAAGCGAATTAATCAATCAAGAATCAATACAATCAATTATTATAACTCTAACATTGCATGTATCTAATAATAGTTTAAGTTCCAATAACGCTAGACAAAAAGGTCTCATTCGCAAGAAACTTAAACACCATATCAATTCATAAGATGTCTTCTAAAAACAACAAAGATGCCGAGCCAAAGTTGGATTGCGCTTTTTGCGCTCCCAAGTCTCAGATTAAATATAAACTTTCTCTCGATGTTTGCCTCAGTTACGGCAATATCCGCGAGGGGTGCTGTCAAGTTACCAGACGACAATTTGTCAGCTCCCCAGATACGGTTGGCAGATCGGAACAATTTTTGCAATTGTGGGGAAAAAAATCGTTTTTGGAGAATATTTTGTGGATATATTTAGGGAGAAAAAAAAATACATAGTGTTTGTATGAAATTCGAAAATAGAATATGATGATAGTAACTGAAAATATATATATATATATTTATAATAATTACAAAGTCATTCTTATTTCAACTAGATTTTTATTTCAAATTTCGATAGTATTATGTAATTCTAGGGAAAAGAATTTATAAATCAGGGCAAAATCTAGAAACTGAATTTAGCAACCCTATCTATAGTGTGGCTCGCCGTCGCGCCCTGTGGCACGCTTGCTCCTGTCGCCGCCGCGTCGTCGTCTGCTTCCAATGTAGTTATATTTGAGTCGTTCCCGTCATATTACTTCATGCTTCCTTGAGTTATGACTCATGAGGCTTTGGAGGAAAATGACAGCATTTATGTAATATCCAACTAACAGACAACGACTGAGAAAGTAAACATAAAGTCATAAGTATCAAACGCTAACCACATGTCACAAAATTTTAGACGCGTTTTCTATATAAGATTAGATAAACATTCTGCTGAATCATTAGGCGAAATTGATTTTGCTACATCAAAATTATATTAAAGGTTGAACTCTGTCGGAGAGTGTGTAACTTCCTCTCTCCACGGACTTGGAACTCTGTAGAAATCAAATATGATTGAAGTTAAAAATTCCTGGCACCATAATTATGTTTCATTTATTCATTTCAATACTAATAATGTTTCTTTTTCCATAATATTTCCCAAAGTGGTTTTATATTGAACATGATTGATTGGATACGCTCGTAATCGTAAGTCAATTAAATATTTAGATTTTTAGAAATATTTAGTTATTATGGTTAGCTTTAAAATGTTTACTTAAGTCTCCTCTAAATTGTCATCATTCACTCAATTACGTCACGCATATTTTCAAAGAGGTAAGCAGGTGAATATTATACACCTTTATATTGCTACCTGTTTTTGATTACCCAAAATAGAAAGAGAGTCTATAGCTGTCAACGAACCAGCTTATAAGAAATTACTAACATAAATACTGGATAGTACTGCCGTTGTACCATCAAGGTACTTAAGGGATCTTCGCAATATACATACATTGCCAATCATAATAATTCGGGACCAAAAAGTATTTACCTACTTTTAAAGATTAAGAAATATTTAAATCACAATAATTTCAAATTATTTCGCCAACACAGACCGAAATAAATTACACCGGCTATGCACTACCAAAAACTGTATTTATAAATTTCCATCGGCCATTTCGATTAAAACCTCCATTGTCTGCGGCTATCAATGAATAAAGGAATAGGATAAAGGAAAACGGATAGCGAGAGGGCGAATTAAAAAAATACAGCTACCAGCAATCCACAAAAGAAATATTACCTATTTCTTTTAGCTGGCAACTCCGTAATCACATTTGCTTTGTTCATTTCGGGCCTTTCATTCGCTTAATCGCGTTATTTCGGACTTTTCTGGAACGATCTTTGTGTGATTAATTTACGGGTGGTCGCCTTTACACGCAGTTTGGAAGATTTATAATGTGAAAATGCACTCTGGACAATCAATTTTAAGTTTAATATATTTTGCCGAATCGTTTTACCAGAATATTTTTATACCACTTTTGGATAGAAATTATTACTGTGGCCTATGAAAGTGTGCAACACGAGCGTTGTACTTCTGCTGCCCTTCTCGAAGAACGCCATATTGTAGTCGCTTGAAAAAACCACAGCAAGGAACATAATCTAAAAATGCCCTGTGCTTCTCGAAACATGCTGAGATGATTTGCAATAAGCTGTTCAGGAATGGTGCTCTTGACAGTAAACGTATAAGTATCGCTTTTCACGATTCCCGTTTTTACAGATAAGTGCGTGTTTTCGCGGGATACGCGCCGTGAAGAGATGTCATCCGTGTCGACATCCCCGACCACGAAACCTTGAACCGTGTAAACCGCCTGTAATAACTGCGTATGACGGTATAGAATGTCAACGGAACTAACAAACGGGTACAAGGTAAAAAGTTAGTCGCTGATGAGGAAACTATACGTAATTTAGTGTACGTTTCATACAACATGGCCTGTTAAGAACAAGTGTAATAAAACAAGAGAGATAAAACTTGTAGACAAAGGTTATCAGTTTGGAATATATTCATAGTAAGAAAAAATAAGCGACATAATTACACTTCCGGTATATCTTTAACACACGACTATATAGTTACCGGCATATATTTGACATTTCCCGGAGCCTTATTCCTTTCATTGAGTCAAGATATATGCCGTTAACTATAAAGGTCCAAGGCTGATGATTTGTTAATAGGTTTCTTGAGCCCAAAAAATACTATTATAACCTGTCTGCGAATCGAACTAAGGCGCAGAGAAGTACGTTCCCATTGTTGTATCTGCCTGCCTGCATTTTAGCTTGTCAAGTCATATTGATGAGGGAAGTGAAGTCATATTGATGCACCTACATAAAAGATCGCGTTTAGGTGGTGTTATGCTGTTTTACAGCGATTGCTGAAACTACTAAAGACTCAACTGAGACTAACTTACCATAACTCAAGCTGTGTGCTTATTAAAGCTGTTTTCACAGTAGGAACCGTATTATAAGATGTGTTGTATTCTTACCTGTAACAAACAAGAATGAATAGATTAAATTGACAAATTATAAAAAATACCAGGTGAAGCCAAGTTAGTATTTACAATTCTACACCTATATATAATGTGGTAAAGGTAGAGTTGTCAACACCCCATTATACTTTTACAGTTGAACAAAAACAAACTATCCAAAATACTGTTCTGCATCAAAACGCATAACACTAAAAATAAAATTAAAAATACTGTAAAGTAATAAGTTCTGTGAGAAGTTCAAAAAAAAATATTGATTTAAAGCATTAAATAAAAAATAACAAGTAAGTGAAATACTGTTGATTTTCAGACATAAATATACTTTATTTCTTGAAAAAAAAAAGCTGGCTGGTACAGGGTACATGACGTCATGCATACAGGGGCCTAACCACCACATCTTAAAAGTAATATTATTTCAATCTTACTTATTTTCATAGTGTGGTTCGGACCGTCAAGATATTCAGGATGTTATATGGTTAAAATGGGTCAAAAGCAGTATATTCTACTGTAGTAGATACATTTAACACTTGTCTAACAATATACAGTACATAAATATTGATGGACGACAACGGTCCGGGTTCAAATCCACTATAAAAGTAAAGTAATATTGAAATAATATTACTTTTAAGAGGGGGTAAGGCCTCTGGTGTTAAGTATTGCAACGTGACCCGATAAGTAATGCCTTAGCTGGCAACATTACGTAGCGTGGCTAGCACAAGGCGTTCCAAGAAACATGCATAAGCAAATTGCTTGTACCTACCCATAAACAAGCGAGGCAATATGGGCTCATTTCAATTTCAAATAGTTATGCAGTTTAATTTAGTACAACTTATATTTTAAGCACATCTAATATAATAAAAGTAAAAAACACGAACATAATTACTTCTTTTTTTAAAGAAACAAAAATGCCTGTCTGTTAATATGTAAGCTTAGATCTTTAAAACTACGAAACGAATTGTTATGCAGTTATTTAAAGAAAAAACAAAAAAAGTGGAAAGTTTGGCCCGTTCTAATTGAGCAGTACGTCTGGGGAAATAACTTCCCCCTACAGAATACCGCGGTTAATAGTAACGTTGTGTTGTGTTTCCGACGGAGGGTAGGGTAGCCAGAACTCACTGGAGAGGTTTTGTGTTGTGAGTGGGAAGACCCAGGCCTTATAGGCCCAAAGGCCACGCTAACCACTTTCCATGAGGTCGGCTGTGTACTTGTCTGATACCTAAGTTAAAGTTTAAATTAAAAAAAAGAAACAAAAATAGGTCTCTGAACTATTTATGTCGAACGAAACGATAACGATTGTAAATTTTATTTCAGCTTGGTTCTAATTATTAATTGAATTCGTTCTAAAATTGTAAAACGAATGTACCTATGTACAATGTTGTTAACATGAACATAATAATAAAAATTCGATGATTGCGCTCTTTTCACTCATTTTAAATCATAATGCACACTAAACTTTTTATTTACTATACCAACAATAATAATAAAAAACATTCCATTTTCAAATTTTGAATTTTATTAGAGGCACTCACAATGTAATGATTCCATTCGATTAAGCAAGTAAACACTATTCGATTATAGCGTCTATCGATTATCTCCGAATAGTTTCGGCTTGTTCGCGTGTCAAATGTCCACAATTCACGTCGAGTTATGCGTCTTTGTCTCGTTTAGTTTTGTTTATAAGCATTCGTGTTACTTTATTATATCATAAGTCGCCATATTTTATTCGATATCGAACTTTTTGCCTATTAGGTTTGGACATTAATGGCTGGGTGCATAATTGCAACATTGTATCTATTACCATCGAGCGTGAATTATAGCTATCTTCGATTTATTTTTCGATTTTTAGTCATATCTCTGTCTAAACCTACGTAAGATTTTAAATCTGATCAAGAGCTTTTAAAACTGCATTAAAAGACAAACAGATACGTTTATTCCACACAACGAATCCCGATGCAGTTTTTTAATAATAAAAGAGTAATCCAGGAGGAACAATTATAGGTAAATAACATCATGCAGTGACCAACATGTGCGGAGCAGGAATTAAAAATGTTGCATGAACAGGGAACATATTTTATGACGAAGGCGAAGGTGCTCTGCTCAGGTTAGCTGATTATTTAGTTATAATATATAGATGGCATAAGTCTACGTTCAAGCATTTTTAGGTTCACTTGTCAGACTATAAATATCTCCTTGATATATTCCAGCTATAAATCTAATATGGCATCACCGCAGACGCGACAATTTTTTGCTGTCTGACTCGATCTGGGCTTGTCATTAAATTGCAATGCGGCGGCAAGATTTATACCTCAAGTCACATTCAAATATGAACTATATGGTATTGTCATAGAGTTAAATTTACTTAATATTATGAATATGCGAATATATATAACGCTAGTTAGAGTGACAAATCGAATGGGAATTAGCGCGATCAGGATAAAATGTTGATTGATAATACTAAAACTTCCTTATATTAGTAGTATGGACATGGGAAATCCATTTAATATATAAGTATTTTGTCGTAAGAAGTCTTTGTGTAGACGACAGTGACATATTTATTTTGACAGTTACATATTTTATTATATTTATTTTTATATTATGGTAAAGTATATTTGGAATAAAAAAGTAAATTGAATATAGCAAACAACTGCGTAAGAAATTGTTTTATTATATAAATTAAGTTTCATGTTGTAACAGTAATCACTATTTATTTTAGGCACGTATGTTTTATATAACAAATATTATGTTCTTTATAATTTCATCAGCATCACTAAGCTAAAGAAATCCATAGTTAAATAATACTGGGCGGTCAGAACAAGGGGATGAGTTTGCAATACGAGAATCCTGGCAGTCAAATATAACATCTTGTTGCCTTCGTTTTAAAAATAGAATAGGTATATAGTTTTAAATATAGCTAAGTCCAACACTAGTAAAAACAGAATCGACAGCATTATAATAAAGTTCGTTGAATATGCTCTGTGGTCAGCGTCGCTTCTTTTTGTTTTTTTTTTCTGTCGCAACAACAAAACGGGGCTGCTCGTAAAAATGTAAATTAGTGCAAAATCGTGTGCGTGCAACACTAGCGGCGGCCATGTTTGTCTCGTGATATTTTTCTCTGTGCAAAATTAACTTTCTTCTTTGTTTACATTGTTCTGGTGGTGCGTTATTAATACTAGACTTTTTGTTCGTGGAGCGTTTATGAAGTAAGTTCTCGAGCAGTTTAAATTAACTTCCTCCGTTAATAATAAAAGTGTTAAATGACTATACAGTACCAGGAAATATAAGAAATGGAAGGGAAGTTTTGTAAATAAAAGAGGTAACTGCGACCAGTGAGCATGTATGGAAACAATTAATTATGAAACTAGAAGCGGAATGTATATGCTATATATAATATATAATTGTAAAATTAACAATTTTACATCTGTGCATTGGAGACATTTAAATTAAAATACTTGGATTATGTTATATAACCGTTTTGTTTTTTTTTTCAATTATTGTCTCCAGAACTGATTTTGCTAAACGTCAGTAACTTAGTAGTTAAGGTCGGCCTTACGATAAAGAGTTTCTGGGTTCGACTCCTGGCATGACCCCGCCCTTATCACAAGCCATTGGGCTTATTTGGAGGGGTATATTTAGTAATTTCAGTTGCTAATATTCCTTAAAAAAATGTAAATAAAGAGTGCTTTTTTTTCAAAAAATCTTAGCCATATTACTTACTTAAAATCAAATATTTATTTATTATTATTTGAGTAAATGCCGCGTTAACTGACATCAGTAAAGCCGCCAGCAAACCTAGTACAGTAATACGTTTTCTCAGAACCTTAAATAGAAAATCAGAAAGGTAAGTTGAAATATAATTAAACCTTGGGTGAAATAAAAGCTTATTCATACAGGGTGTAGCCGGTGTTTGAGCATCCCCATTCATCTGGAACAATGAGATATGGCGGGACTTTTAGCAGGGTTAATTAAGGTGTCAACAACACTTATTAATCAAAACGACGCACGTTCCAGTTTCACTATAGCTATACTTTTAGCATAAGCTTTATACGATAGTATTCTTGTACTGGCATGGTTTTTCTCATTATCGTCTTAGTTTTGTTTCCCTATGTATCCAACCCCTTTACCTCGAAGTTTTTTTTTTATTTAACGACTGCTGTTTGACCTTCCAACGCCTAGAGGAAAATTTGCACTCGTAATCTTTGCGACAGTTGTTCTTATAAATATACTATTTCAAACATGAAATAGTTAAATATTTTAAGATAACATTTGAATATTAATAATCAATTTGTTTTGTTATGCCACCGATAAAGGTATTTTCAACCTCGATATTTTGTATCTGTGGCAAACCTTTAACCTCAGTTTGACCACTTCTGAAAAGCGTTTAACGATATCTCACCCGAATCAAATTCGAAATATCGATTACATGTGAACATAACCACGAGTCATCAAATGAATCGAATCGAATCATATTTATGATCATGCATCGATACATTTGCTATATGTCACAGCCATATAGTTAAATTAGAACATTTAGTTGGACACCTAATAGGCCATTCGTTAAACGGTGTCGTCAAATCAGCTAAAGTAGTACGAGTAATAATAATAATTAATGGATGAGATTGACATATTATTACGCTTATGACAGCCGTAAACGTTATGCATAGATTATTCTATTCTACTAACGAATTGTGCTTGTCTAGAGGTCGACCAAAACTCAAGCAAGTTACCAACTCCACTAAATTTAAATCAGTCAGCCATCTTAAATACACTATAATAATACTTTTCAGAGGTGATGGTTAAGGCCCTAGGACTTTCTTCATAGGCCATTGTAATCGTCTACTATCAGGTCGATAGTGAGCTTATTTACCACCTCAGTAGTATAAAGTACTACCTACTATTTTTATCGTTCTTGAATGTTCCGTGTTTAATTACTTTTATCTTTAATTAAAAGGTTCTCTGTCTTGTCTAATACAATTTTCACGGGATAAAACACGATTATTCTTAATTCATATCTGAATGTAAAAAATATTTCTCATTTCTGAGAATTGCTCCTGAAGGTGGATCTCTTGAAGAATAATTACGAACTTGACATGAAGGTCAGTGTTCTTTTTTTCAGATTTTTCTTTCTTTTAAAATCATTATTCTACTATTTTCTTTGTATTTAGAGGATGTAGGGCATAAGTAATCATTGTTTTGTAAAAAATTATCATCATCATCATCGTCGTCGTCCGAGGTTATACCTCGGTGCTCAGTTTACTCCTTGGTCCCTGCAGAGAAGAGAGGAGGCACAGAGAGAGGGGAAACGCTTCAGAGCGACGACCGTTCATCAGTAGAAAAACCGCAGGGCTCCACAAAGAATTACACTTCTTGACCCAACCGAGCATTACCTGCTGAATGTTGGACGAGGTTTGGTCAGGTTGGTTACGGACAGAGACAACTATCGTTAAGTTAAGATAATGTAATATAGGGCCAGGAGGCGGACCCTGGACTCCAAATGCACTTTGAATGTAAGCGGGTTTGATGCTCGAATCTAAATTTAAAAGTATGTCGAATACAAATATGTGTACAATACATGACCGGAAATTAAAATTGGTATGTTTATTTGACATGGTAGTAGCATAAAAAATAGTCGTTAAAACCAAACAAGTGTTGCCAGCATATGGCACGATTGTTACCACTTTTTCTTTCTCTTTTTTGCAGATTAACAGTAACGACGTAGAAATGTATTGAAGCAGAAATCATTCACGTAAATGGTTACATATTAATATTTCCCCCACTGACCCTAAAAACGATAATCTTTTATACATTTACACAACAGCTGTTATTAAATAAATGATCGTACCCACATCACTCGTAACGCAAGTAGAGCCGTGACGTTGCGGCCACGTCATCAATCACAGGAGAGTGCGGGGAGTAGGGAGAGTATATAAGCATGCGACAGCGCGGGGCGGGGCATTCTTCATTAGCGACTCGAGGAGAGCTCACGTCAGCGTTCACATATTAATCATAATAGGTCTTCGCCTTTATTACTCTTGTCGTATCCTACGTGTCGTTACTTCAGTAATGAGAGCATTATTAATCAAAATATTGGATCTAAGCTGCGTTGACACAGTCGAAGTCTGCTTGCCAAATGCCAATTATTGGTAAGTTGTGATTGATTTTGATCATTGCAACTTTGATCATAACGCTATTGATTTAAAGTAGACTTGGATTGTGTTAAAGTTGCAATAAAGTAGCTTTGTTGAAGATTTCAACTTTATTTTGATCATGCCAACTCTGACCAAAACAAAATTGGACAACTCAAAGTTAGCAGACAAAATCAAAGTCATCTTGAACTGTCTGATGTAGAACTTTTTCTATAGTTGGTGAGGTTGACGCAGTTTTATAGAACACCACGAATCACACTACGTTTGGATGACAGCATCCTTTAAACTGACATTTTTCCAATTGTGACGACTTGGTGAATGTTTCACAGTAAAGTTGGATTGGTTCCTGAAACGATGTCAGATTAAAAGCAGTAGTCTCCTTCCTATTACTTACATATGCTCACCCTTCTATGATTTGGCTACATTGAATATGTGTGAAACCAGTGAAAACAACCTGAGATCAAAGTGAAATTAACTTTTCAAATAGACTTTGATCGAATTGACTTCGACAGTGTCAACGCAGCATAATTCAAGTAATACTAACCATTATATTGCGATGTATTTTTGCGGTAAAAAAAATAAATATGGCCCGCGGTAATATATTTATTGGATCGTTTTCATATATCTGTAATTATATTATGAAAGATGATTTCTTTCGTAGTGTCACGGGTTATTTGTTTCAAGATTATTGTTATGAGGAAAGTTATTGAATTTGTCTTTAATTGTGGTATTTTTTCTGTGCTTAATGAAACGTGATTAACGAAGATTATGAATGGTTCAGGAACCAGATGTGTCACTCGCACGTTGCTTCACCTGTATTCCTTTCCTTATTATACCAATTTCCATTTTTTCCATCACCACTGGCAAGGATAAGTCTGGTCTTTCGATAATAGAAAGGACTTTGAGGATGTGTGTATCATTTTATCATATTTTTTTCTCCACATCAAAAGATGGCAACGCTCCAAATTATGGAACTAAATGAGGACTGATTATTTGGCTTATTTCAGTGTTATTTTCCACCATGCATTTTTCCAGATATGTACTCGTATGTTCATTACCAGGCGCTCCAATTTATTTATATATCAAAATAATACACATTACTGGATTTATATATCAAAATAATAATATTATTACTTTCTCAATAGCTGCAAAGTATTTAAAACTAGAGTGAATAGGCTTCTAGGTAAGCGTCACATCAACACTTACGACTAGGTGAGATAGTGGTCAAACGTAAAAAACATACTTTAAAATTTTGTTCCCACCAGCTCCAAGAAAGAATTCTATACTTCATTGGTAATTATAAATTATGTATATTATTCATTTTCTGAAAAAGTATAAACGTACAGAATTCTGCTTGGCAAATGCCAATTATTGGCAAGTTAGGGTTGATTTTGATTATTGTAACTTTGATCATAACAGTATTGATTAAAATAGACGTCGAAATTCATTGAAATAATTTATCCGAAAAGAATCTCTGCTTCTAGGTAGGTACTAAGTTTCATAATATTTCTCTGATGAGATTATTCATCCGATAAAGTTAACGATTGTAAATAATACTTATTTTATGCACTACATACTCGTCTCTGATTAAATAAACATTAAACGAACAAATATTGGATTTACAAAGCAAGTTTCAGATCAAAGAGACATTTATTGATATTGATGTATAAATATTTATTAGATAGAGATACAGTGTTTAATTAAAACTATTATTGAATCTAGCAAGTCTATAAGCTTCATAATCATATAAACTTACGTGATGAATAAAACCAAAATTAAGACTCGACGGCAAGTAAAATGATTCTACAATCATTCACAAAAGGTGCTTTAACAGTCCCTATCGTGTCAAGGGCTCGTCCTAAGGTAGTAACATTTTCTTAGACCTCAGCTAACCACCCCATGGTTCTCCATTTCAATCAATTGACCCACATACCCTGACTACAGTCGACATAGTTTCCAAAATCATCCTGTACGAACTTTCAAACAACGTCCTCACTTTGGAACCGATTGCCGCTTATATTAGGGAAAACAAAAAAGTTTCGGAAGAAAAGATACAATGTATTAGGCATTTATCGATGTAGCCCACTCGGTGGCAACAGCGCCCCTTCAGGAGTAACTAGGCGAGGGTGATACGAACACCGAAAGAAGTTCGTAGCGCGTGACTCGACTCGCTAATACACCCCTACTACGGAATCGCAAATCGCATTATACGAGAATAAAGTGTACGTGAGTTTTTGAGTATTATTTTTGATGGCAGATGAAATCTATCCTTACGTTTGTACGAAGTTGAACACGTTTTTGAAAGTTTCTAAGGGGTTGTAGAATTTAAGTTTAGTTGTGATGTAAGCTAGTGATAGAGGATTCCAATTCAAATCTCATTCAGTGATGGAACTGGTTTCACCTTTATTTCAGTATTTAAGTAACAAGAAAATTAAAATATACCTAGTTATGGCAACAAAACTGATCAGCAGTATAGTGGTAGTAAGTATGAATCTAAGTTTCGAATCCCGGGTTGGGTTTTTTTTTTTTTTTTTTTTTTTTTTTTTATATCTATGGCACGTCAATTTGACTTTATCTCGCCTGATGTTAAGCTGAAGGCAAAGTCCCATGAAAGAGGGTCACCATTGCAAACACGTTCAGTGCTACAATGGTGGCGCTCAGCTTGACGGCCTCATCAGATGCTTTTTCACGCCCCGCTTAAAGGACCCGGGACTGTAGGAAGAAGGAAACACGTGCGCCGGCAAGGAATTCCAGGACTTAATGGTACGGCAGAGAAAAGACTCACCGAACCGCTTGGTTCTTGATGGAATATTCTGTACCGTATGCGAGTGACACCTAAGCCCTGCACGCGTTGTCCTGTGTAGGAAAGGGGAGGGTGGGATTAGTTGGAAGAGCTCATCAGAACGTTCACCATGGTAGAGACGGTAAAATACTGCCAAGGACGCAACATCTCTACGCATCTGCAAAGGCTCGAGGGACTCTGTGACCTCAGGACTCCCAATAATGCGGACCGCACGTCGCTGCAACCTGTCGAGAGCATCTAATAAGTACTTTGCGGAGCCATCCCAGAGATGCGAGCAGTATTCCACGCAGGAGCGAATTTGTGTCTTATAAAGAAGACACCGCTGCTCCGGCGTGAAAAAACGTCTCACTCTGTTCAGGACTCCGAGTTTACGCGAAGCTGTTTTGATGATGCTCTCGATATAGTTCTTGTTGTTCAGTTTGCAGCGCACGTCCATACCGAGTATATTGAGGTTATCCTGTAATGGCAGTGGTGTGCTCTGAAGAGTGGGAGGAGGAAGGAAAGGAGATGTCTTTGCTGAAAACGCGCATGCCTGCGTCTTCTTGGCATTGAACTCGACCAGGTTCTCAGATCCCCATTGGGAAACGTGATTGAGGATCCGGTCAAGCCCAGTGACAAGAAGTCGCCTCTTTTCCGCTATATCGGACTGCTTGGCCGCAGAATGTCCGTGGTAGCTCCCGTGTACAGTGCTATCGTCTGCATAGCAGTGGATGCTGCCGGTGGACAGCATGTCATTGATATGCAGAAGAAAGAGAGTGGGTGATAAGACGGACCCCTGCGGCACACCAGCATTTACCTGCAGGAACTCCGATGCTCGTCCATCACAGAGAACGCGAATACGGCGCCCCTGCAGGAAGCTAGCAACCCAATTGCACAGTCTAAGAGGCAGACCGAAGGCTGGTAGTTTGGAAAGAAGCGATTTGTGCCAGACTCTATCGAACGCTTTGGCGATGTCTAGGCTAATAGCCAGTGACTCACCATGCTTGTCCATAGCCTCACCCCAAAGATGGGTGACATACGCCAGAAGATCACCCGTTGACCGTTTCGGCCTAAAACCATATTGTCGGTCATTAATTAGGGAGTGATCCTCTAGGTGGCGCATGAGCTGTGTGTTGATAAGGTGCTCGAAGACCTTGCACAGCACTGAGGTGACGGCTATGGGCCGATAGTTGGCTGGGTCTGAGCGATCTCCCTTCTTGGGAATCGGCTGTACATTCGCCTCTTTCCACGCCGTCGGCACTGTACCCGAAATGTAGGAAAGTCGGTACAGCCGCGTGAGTATTGGAGACAACTCCGCTGCACATTTTTGAAGAACCACCGCTGGTATACCATCCGGACCACTGGCTTTACAAACACCACTGTAAAACCTATGTAACACTTTGGAGTTGACACAAGTAGATAGTAATAGCTTCTACTGACTAACATACATTTTAATACATCTCTCATTACGGGTATTAGGACAGGTCAAATCAATATCATACTTCGTAAAATTTACTGTATATTAAACTTGAGAGTTCGCAAGTTAGTAGGAACTAAATTTATCTTAAAGTAAAGCTGGCACGCTCCACTTCATTATGTTGGTTAAGGCTGCCAAAACATCTTAAGTCATTTATCAAATCGAAATACCTACTGCAAAATTACTTACACATTTTTGTGGTGGTGTATTGGCCAAAACTTCGGACTTGGCTTTCGAAAGACAGAAAAATAAAATTGCTAAAAAAGCGGTATTGACTTGGAACTTGCTTCTTTATTAATGCTTCGTAGAATGAAGCACGAACAAATGAAATAGAATAGTAAAAGAATAGTATTCATGATACGGCACAAGGAATAAAAAAATATAGAAAACAACTAGACTAAGATATAGGTGTCCAGATAATATTTATCCCCTTTATATCGTGCAATCGAAAAATTCCCGCATCTACCTCTCCGTCGACGCCGGTTGGGGAGGTTATGTCGGACGCGAACCGACTAAAATGCACGCCCTGTCTTTAGTTGCCAGAAGCAACGTATTAGCCAACATATTCCTCGCACTCCGGTAGACCAGAAACCATCTCTTTCGAGCTGGCCCCCTTCGGGTAAGGGGACCAAGGTCTCCATCAAGTCCCAGATATGGAAAGGCGCACTTCACGCACTGCTTCTACTAGGATGACAAGCGACTCCATCAGTCATTACCATGTCCGCGCTCCCGGAGGACGGAGGTCATTCTGAAGTTAGTCGCCTCCGTCTGATATGGTGCCAGATTAACAGCATTAAGTCTTCCCCTTATTATTTTCCCTTTGCCCGCGCTTCTGTTTCAAGAATGTGTGATTTAAATAAAAACAAACCGATAACTAAGTGAAATTGCTTTGTAAACAGAATACCCAAACTAACTCACGAGTAGACAGTGTCAACGGGCTTGAATTATAAGTACTGCAATATTTTTTTTGGTACAAAAATTAATAGTCACCGTGCAAGAATACGGCAAGATGAAGTTCACATCTGGGCTGTAGATATGTTTCAACACAGTAATAAAGGCTTGCCTAATTTTATTTATTTGATGTTAAAAATGAAGCACGAATTAGTTCTCACTATTTTCTCACGCTAAAGAAACTAAGAAAGTTCATAGTAGGAGCAACAACAAAAATTGGCGGGCATGTGACAATGCAAGCGTAAAGTGGGGCGAGTCAAACGTACTATTTCGAACAAAAGTAATTCACTTGTTTGAACTCGAAGTTGGAATTTGCTATATAAAAGCAAAAATAACGAAAGCGAAGGTGGGGGTATACTATTACGTTATTGGTAGATAAGTTATTGTTTGATGTTTGTATGTAGTTACGTTAGTTTATAGTAGCATACTATAATACGCTACGAATTTTGTTTCAACCATTTTTTGTTTGAGCATAAACATGCGTGCAGACTATTACCAGCTATATTTTATGTTAACTTGATTACTAAACCTTTTATTACTTAAATAATGGTACCATTGTTAGTTTACTGAGTTCAGTAAAACGAGATAACGCAATTTAGTACCTACTAATTGAGCTCGATTCCACTAATTTGGGAAATGCAGCCTTAGTCCCGTTTGTGCAGATACGAATTATTTGCAAACGCAACTAAAACTAATCTGAATCTTAATCATGGTAAACAGCCAGATATAGTAATAAAATACTGTGGTTTTTGGCAGTTCTAGTCGGATATACCCATTACATGATTAGCACCAGTTAAGTACAGAACTAAGGGTTCCTCACACGCAGAATAAATATATTCACCATAGGAAAAGTCATGAAGATGGCAATCTATGAACACCATATTATGGTTTATAGCCACATAGCATCTAGCGACGTGTTTTTCTAGTCTAGACGATATAACAAGTACCTATAATAAAACTAATTCGCTTCTATGATTACCTCTCCAGTTAAAACTCGTTGAGCTTAGAACTTAATAAAATACAATATGAAACGTTCCATTTTACGTGGTTGCGTGTGATAACTCAACGATCGCAACCGCAGATTGTGTACACGCGAGGCGCTTGCGTTGTCCGGAACGTTACCTCTATGAGTGATCACTGCTGTGTTGGTTAATTTATATCCAAGATGGCGGCGAAACGATTGTATTTGTCAGGGAAATTATGAAGCAGTTCCTATTTGAGCTTTGCTTGTATTTAAACTTAAAGTTGAACTACTTTCATATAATCTTGTTGGGTGTACCGACATAAACAAATGATCATGTATTATAATGTTTGGGAGTAAATTTATTAAATAAACGTTGGAATATTTAATAGGCAATTGATGTGTATGTTGATTACTGAAACACGCGAATGGGTTTTGATATTACTTTCGGCAATCGTTGTTTCGGCAATTACATGTAGATATAATAAGGAATACAAATACAGCGTTTAGGGTCTCAAGTGCAAAACAAGTGTAAGTGGAGGCTCCGGTTTCTGAACCTCTTGGGTTTGGACGTTCAGACGGCAGTAGACTCTTAACAATTAAAAAAACCGACAAACCAGTAAGAAGGAATAAAAGATCCATCCGCTTCAGAGGACCTGATCTCTGAAGCGACTGGATACATTTGTATGTGATTTTTACAGCAGATAGTTAAAGTCATAAGGCGTCACTAGACTACTTTTATATTGGAAAAATGAACTCGCGGGCCTAGTAAGTCCTAAAATAGTTGTAAGTTACTTTTTTTCATATACCACTCAGGTGGCATTCTAGCACACGGCTATCTGAAGGAAAGTGGTTACCGTGGCCTAAGGACGTTTGCAACACCAGGGGCGTCTCACTCATGCTGCCGACCATTTAGAGCACCTGTACGAAGTCAGGGTCAATAACTAGTGTTTTACGAAAGTATACTGTTTCTGCACTAGTAATTACTGTAACATAGTCATTAATTTAATTAACGATACCTGTTCACTGATTACTCACAAATAATTATCGATTACAAGTCTTAAAGTGACAGGCACAAAATGTCACCTGGCGACCTGACGTGTGTTACATACAAAAAAAATATGACTACATCGAAAATCGAATACTGATCGATCGTTTTTTCGCAACGATTAATGAATTTAATTCATGAAGCATCGCGCGAACAAGCATTCCGTTTAATGGACAAGAATTACGTAATAAATTCTCTTTAGTCGTAACGAGACTTCGAATACGAGTTTTTGTCCGAGAACGAGTATCGAGTACTCGATTCGAAATGTCAAACGTCAAGCTGATATTGTAGAAAAAAACTGTTTCACTTTTCTTTACGACATTACTGCTTATTAAGACGTCTTGTTTCTTGTTATTTAAAATGTACAGCAAGTGACATGAAGGAATGTAGTGGTGGATTCAATTACATGTTTTATAATACAATTAAATAAGTAGGCAGGGTTTCTATCGGTTACCTATCTTAATCCCGAATTTTAATATTACGAATATCATAATCCAGAAAACGTTTGGCCATTTATTCATAATTCCGGTTTTCCAAATTCCGAAGTTTTATTTGCCATATAATCGCAACTCCGAATTTCATATTCCTATTTATTCATTTGAACGACGTTTTATAATCCAGACGAACGAATTTCAGACACACGAAATCTAAATGCACAAAATCCAGATGACCGTAATCCATATGTACGAAAGCCGAATTTTTAAAACACAAATTTTTGAAATGCAGTTTATTGATATCCAGACAAACAATATCCAGATTTTTTAAAATGAATCCAATGGAAAAATTACAAGGTAGGTACTTAACCTTAACCTGACTGTAATGGGCAAGTAAAACAATAGCGAGTCGGTTCTGGCAGTTCTAACCTAACCTAACCTGCTGAGTCGAATTTGACACTTAAATCTATCTGTAATAGACAACTAATATTTCTAAATTACTTGCTGTAGGTACCTACCTAATAAATGAATCGTATAAATTTACTGAGTTTTACTATACCTGTATATAGTTTAGATGGCAAACGATTGTATGGGAACCAAATAAAAAGATTATGAAAATTTGGTAATAGTTTATTTGGAAAATGGTACGATGGGAAACACAAAAAAATATTCTGAGAATCTGGTATAACTATATTTGGATTATGACACTATGGAAAACAAAAAAATACTATTTGAAAATTTGGTTTTAGTGCACCTGGAAATTGATTCATCTGGGAAATGAAAAATGGAATTATAAAAAGTTGTCATTCATTACATCTGTCTTTTAAAAGTTCCACCAACCGTTTTCGGGGTTTTAAGATTCGGGTAACAGAAATTCGATATTTCAATAGGTTACCGTTTCTATCATTTCCTTTAAAATATTTTGTTTTTGAAGTTTTTTCAATTATTTCATTTTTATTATTAAGGTATGTCAATTTGATTTTACCTCACTCACTGGTTCAACTAAAGGTCCTTTAAGCGAGGCGTGAAAAAGCGTCTGATGAGGCCGTCAAGCTGAGCGCCACCATTGTAGCACCTTACGTGTTATAATAGTGACTTTCTTTCCTAAGACTTTGCATTTAGCTTACCATTAGACGAGGTGAAGTGAAATTGGCGTGTGCTAAATAAATTAAAATACCGAACCAGGCACTAAATACAGCACTTCACTATCATATGGAACAGATAATACTTACATACCCACTAAAGATTTTTTGAACTTTTCACTAAAGTTATTCACTATTGGTACTGTTGATTGATAACACTTGATGGAACATCCAAAACAAATGCATTTTGGTCAGGTTTAAACACAGATCAACCAAGTATCAACCAAGTATAGTTTGGAGATAATCTGTGAGTTAAAACTAGGTCTACACGCACTTTCGAATCGGTTTCAGTATTACAACTGAAGCCAGTTTATCAGTTGACCGCAATAATAAGGAATTTGCAAACGAATCATCCATGTTTGTTTAGTGAACCGTCATTCATGCGGTTTAAAATATTGTGACTAATTTAGTTATTGTTACGATGAAATTCATTCAACTATATGATGTCGGACTACACGTGTCGTATCGTTAGTAAAACGTAGGTATTTTTATATACTGAGGTAGTTATAATTTATATTGGCTTATAAGAGAAGGACTGTCATCTGACCCTCTCCAACCCTTGAACCTTGACTGGACCTCAGATATACCGATAGTCTACTATCGGTAGGTATATCTGAGGTCCATGGTCCATTACCATGTTATGTATTGTATTGTGACGGAGAAAAAATATCACTACCCCATTTTATCCAAATGTAAAAAAAAAATATGCAGACGATAATACATAAGAAAGTAAAACGTCAGTAGCTTAATGGTTAAGGAGTCGGCCTTACGATCGAGATTCCCCGGCTTCGGATTCTGGCAATTACTTACACAAATTTTTTTTATCGTGCGCAAAATCCTCACAGATATCACCTCTACCGAAATCGATGGAGGTGATTATGTCGGTCTCGAACCGACCAAAACGCACGCCGTCCCCATGGACGAAGAACCCATATTTTTGATTACCGGAGGTGAGATTATACAAGACATATCTCTCGCACCCCGGCAGACCTGGGACGTCTCTTCACCGACGTGAATTCACCCCTAACACAACTATTTCTTTTTTAATAATAATATAAAAATAACAATTTTCTTTGACAAGAAAAACACACAGTACTGTGGGAACAGTAGACCAAAGACTCCCAATATTGGGAGAGGCCAACAGTGAGACAGATAGGCTAATTGATTGACATACGTTAAGTACTTTCATAAACCCAATAATTATTCTATTCTATTTATTATGAGCAATTTAGTAAGTGCTTCAACAGGATACGAATATATTGCTTGTACTATAATTTGAGCACAAATGATCAAAACAATATCTCAAACAATTTAAATTACGAAACGGAACGGTTTCTCTACAGGAAGTGAAATACCAAATTCGATACTTCCTATTGTCTTCTATAAGCGATACACAACACAACGCTCACACAATAAGTATCTTAACATTCCAATTTGAAATTTATGGCTCGAATAATAAGGTATATTTTGAACTATTCTAGATTTATCTTTTAGGGGTGGCCACTATCTGAACATCTATCGATATTTCCTAATTCGATGTGCATTGCGAAATGTTTGCGGGCGAAGTGGGGTGACTTTTTGTGATATTTCAACCAGAAATTATTGAGTAAATCTGGAAAAAATGGTGAATTTTACATCTTTTGTTGTATTACAAATAATTTTACAGATGAGCGAATTATTTAATGATACAGTTGTGGAACATTCGAGAGGGGTAATTTTACATGCCTGTTTGATAGACATTTCTAATGAAAAAAAAAAGATTAATGTTAGTTTTTTATTTGAAGCTTGTTATGCCCAATTGAATTCAGAATCATTTTTTTCGTGTACCAGCTGTTACAAAGTACTGTTCTACATGAAGTGATGTGGTTTGATAGTACTAATATTTTTATTTCCTACCACATTAGGTTGCTCCATTCTCGTTTTCATCGCAAATCAAGATTCACCTTACCCATAAACGATGAGCCAATTGCTATTCTGAAGTAAAATACCATCAAAAATATACAGATAAAATGATATATCTACATTATTAAAAATATTCAAGTCGAGATCAACGTTTAAATCATATCTCTATCATCGAATAAATATCATCGAACCGCGATCGATGCGGGGCTGACGGGGCTACCGGAGCATTCGATAGCGATCGCGACGAACGTTCGACACTAATGCCGGTAATGGAAGTCGACACGGGCCGGCTCCGTTCGATTTTCCGAATCGTTTGCGCCGAACGCCCGTAGAACGAACGCTAGATAAGGAGAAATGTTGCGACTATCGTTTTATGCGCCGTACTAGATCTCGTAAAGATTATGCACACTATTACCCCATTATTGGCGTTCCATTTTTAAAATTGAAGCTAAGGGCGTGTACGTTACTTACATTCTTTCTAGATTCAAAATTGCACTTGGTATTTTATAAAAAGAACGCAAGTACAGTTAGCGAGAAAAGTAGTTATCACTCTCTGATAAAAAAAAATATTTTTATAGTCGTTCGATTTTACATTTAAAATGGTAAAATGTAGGTATGTCAGATTACAGTTAGTAGAACACTTACCAGGAATATTGTGACGGAGGAATTACTGACATATCTGTAACAAATAAAATACTTTCATTAGTATTACTAATATTTTGAATATGTTGGTGTATTAAACATTAACGACATAAAATAATTTTGATTTTGAAAATACGTATTATTAGTCAGTTGTTAGAAACTGCTGCTAAGTATACATAAATCACACATACACACGCACCCAAACAAACATGTTGGCCCCACTCAATCACAACAAACTATAAACATATACATTCAAATCCTAATACATAAGTGTATGACTACTATAAGTCAGTGGAATGACATCATCTTGTCCTAAGTAAACAACGCAATAGGTATACTGTCGGTAGATGTCGAACCCACGCTCGGACGGCAGGACAAAAGCTTGTTATTAATCACTATATCTTACATAGGTACAAGTACTGTTGGACGAAAAACTAACTGAGTATATTTTAGCATTACTAATATCAGAAAACATTTGAAATCCATTTCCAAGCTTTTTTTTCAAGAAAAATGTCATCATTATCCAAATCAAAATTAAGTCAAACCTGAATGCGTATTGTGGATATATTACAATTACACCAGTAAAATATAACAGAATATATCCCAGATTTATTCATGCAAATAATTTTGTGTACTGAAAGGGAAGGAGAATCACCGTGACCTCTGCCGTAAGTATTACCTAAATAATATAACGTTTGAAACCTATAACGAAACCATTAGCTACAAAATGATCGAACAAACGAATTTACGAACATGAATATTTATTGGTGTAGTCACTAGCATCTGGACTAGTCCACTTAGAGCACCTTGCAAAATTTTTGGCTCGTTTCGTATTTACAAATTGTCTAAATTAATGTTAATATAGCCATAAACGTATGTTAATATACACTCCATTATACTTAGCCTAGCTCTAAAACATTTTATATCTAATACTAAATAACATATGGAATAAATTAACCTAATCCACAGAGAATTACAAGAAATATTAGCTACCTATTCATTATTTATTTAGGTGTATAGATAAGGACTTTTTTAGTAACTGTACCTACATAATTTTATTTGTAGTTTATTTATTTTATTGTGACCTACACAATTTGGGATTTGTTTTTTTAAGAAGTGAGAACCTATATAAATAATAAAAATATTTTAATTTAAGAACTAAATTTAATTTGAATAAAGTTTTTAAAAAGAAAAATGTAGAAAAAATAATAACAGAGAAAATGGTTGGTACTTATTTAAAAAATAGATAGAAATACCTCTTTTTTGAAGTTAGTTAAAAATATAGCGAAAAAAATACCGGTACGTATGTACACGTTTGTTATGGAAAAGCCCTTATCAAACAATTTAAAATTTTGAGTAGGTCTATGGAGATCTTAAGCTAGGAAGGGTGTGTTTGCATACCGGGGGAGTCCCGAAAGCACATTAACGCTAGGCTCATTAAGCCGTGTTGTGAGAGGACAAAGAAGGGGAGGTCCCTAAGATCATTATGATTGACAGTCGGATTAGTGATGGCATTAAGACATTTAAGGCACAGGTTGACGAATTCGTAATCCTTTCGTATCTCTTTTAAATGGCGGAATGGGGCAAATTGCAAGAATTAAATTTGACGTCACTTGTTTTACTGTAGGGAAAATAGGAAATATGTCTACCTATTGTTATTACCTACCTGTAGGGAAAAAGGGTACATAAGGTATGTATTTCTATCAATTACTTGCAAAGATGTTATTTCTATTTACCCCAATAAGAAATCAATGTGTAAGATGTATTAAATAAAAATTACATACATTCTTCTTTTATTTTTTTTTCAAACATATTTCAGACATATTTCCATAATTATGATAATAAATGTAACCGGGAATTAACGCGATCATGGTATAGGTATATACATACCTTTTTGCCGTAATTAATTCCCGGTTACATTTATTATCATAATCATGGAACGCGAAAGTTTAAAAGTTAATATATTTCCATAATAACTGACTATTTTAACGTTTAATTAAAATAAACTAATTTGACATGACAGTCAGCTGTCAGATACAGGATACAGACTGTTCAAGCTATTATTGTTATAATTCACACAACTAAATATAATAGTTATAAACAATTGTTAACGTCACATTCATTCAGTTCAATTTAACATCAACATTATTAAACAAACTTATGAAAGTGCTTAAAATTTCGTTTCATACACTTTTTTTAAGTTTAATTACAGTGGTGATTCTGAGCCCAACTGAGTTGGGACAAACTCAGAGAATGAAGGTAGTGATAAAGTCTTGATGTCTCAGTACAGTACAGATAAAGATTTTTTCTCGCGACTGTACCCGAGTACGTGGGAACGCGTATTCATACCCGCATTACAATAATGTAAGTACTGTCGGTGACAACAATGAGAATGTAATTACGTATGTTTTGCAATAGTAACAGGTGATAAAAAGCTTTAGATGAGCTGTAATCAAGTCATTGTCATGATGCGATGCTATCGATAGACTATTACGTTTAGTAAGAGAATGGTGTAAGGAATAATAATTAACAATAAATATGGATTCCAGAGGATCTAGGGAAATATCTAGTTATTATTCATTAGGAGCTCCCATGCCGTTACAAATAGACATATAGGTAGTAACATTGTAACATAAACTAACGCATATATCCCAGAAGGGGTAGGCCGAGGTGCTAGAACCCACATTTCGTCAGCTTTTGTTTAGATTCCAATGTAATAGGTGGCGAGCCTATTGCCATTAACCGGGCACTTATAAACCTGTGATAAATACACACATAACTTCGAAAAGCATCGAAAACTCATTGGTGTGTGCAATGGTAAAGCCTGTGATCGAACCCGAGACCTCGTCATTCATACAAATATTCGCACTGATCGGGCATCATGCCTGTGTTCAACCTGAAACCTCACGCCTGTGTTCCCAGCAAATGATTGTACAGGATCCAAACGACCACTATGACCAATTTGTCTTTGAAAAGTCACTGTAGCTTACTACTTACAATACAATACATCATTAAACAATCTATATTTAATAATGTCAATGTAATATTCTTTAGTCTTCAATGAAAAGTCTAAACAAAAACGAAGTCACCAGACCGCACGCGATGCAGGCAAGCGCACGCGTTAATTACTGCAGCGCATCGCATGTCATTACTTGAGCGAAGGCATTGCTAATGCAACGTCTGGACGGCATTATGCGCGGTCGCGCGCGCCTCTTATGCAGCCGAAGACCAGGTGAAGTGCCGTCCGGGTTATGTATTACGGTAATTAGGATTATGATAATATTTGAGGGTGGTGGAAGCTCAGGTACTTAACTTTGAGTAATGGTAGGAATGAAATTTTGTCGGTTATGTAGGAATATCGAAGCGTCGGGAGTTTAGTGGTTAAAGAGTCGGCCGTACGATTGTGAGGTCCTTCGGTCGTAAAATGTAAGGGTTAAGTATTTTTTTTAGAAATAAACATTCAAGACAGGAGGGTGACATTTATATTCCGATAACACCTGTGAAAACTGTGCTGTGGTTTTTCCAGGCGACATAAAATACCTATAGAGATTTTTCAAGGGCATTAAAAAGTCTCTTCAAGGTCAGCACCGCGAATGTGGCGCTTCAAGTGTTGCAAATGTCCATAGGCCCCGGTGACTGTACATAGGCACTTACCATCAAGTGGACCGTGTGCATGTCTGTCAACTAAGTGGTATGAAAAAATCATCTCGTATACCTAGCATAAGTATTGCCGCTCCGTAGCAAAAATAGCGTAACCCCACAAAACACGAAGGGTGCATAGTAAAACCGGATGTCATGGGATTGGTTAATCAAGGCTCAACGACTCCCGGTAGCCATGACACCATTAGTCCATGTCGCGTACACCCCTGGGCAAAGTTGTCATGCCTAACTATAAATATCAAAATAGATTACTAGGATTAACCTTTGAAATGATAGCGTTATGCAAATAAGCTGTATAGCTTAGTGGGTTAGACATTGGATCTGGAATCAAGGGGTTGCAGGGTCGCATTGGGACTGAATACCACTTATTCCACTACTAATATAGGTATAGGTACGAGTTGTGGATTAAAAAGCGCTCAATAACGCGCTGTATGCGCTTTTGTACTCTCTGATGTGGATAGCACGGGGCGTAACTGTTTTGGATTCAACCAATCATAGATTATATCAAATCAATCCGGGGTGACAGCCTCTGTGGTTCGATGCCCGCTCAGTGCAAATATTTTTATGCAATAATATGGTTATTTATACTGGTCTGATCGTGTCTCGGAGAGCACGTTAAGCCTTCGGTCCCGATTGGCATACGAACATCTATAGCAGTTGTTACGGGTAGTTGGAGCTCTAAAAAGGGCAACAATTGGTCTAGCTGTAGTACTTTGATATCACTTATACGGTTGAGAAGGTCAAGTGGCAGTCGCTACACGAAAATCTCGAAGATCAGCCGCAACGCAGGTAGACTGGAAAAAGCTCTTGTATCCTCATACCAGTTACTAGGCCCATGTAAACCTCACTTGGTCGTCAGAGCACCTGCTAAACAAGAGTGTTGGGCGGTCAGACAGTAGTTTCTCATATGAAAGTCAACTTACCGAGGAAAATAATAAACAGTTACAAGGACGCAACCTGGAAATCGCTAGGAGGATGTTGGAATCGAACCCTTGCCATCACGATCACACGGAAAAACGACAAAGAAGCAAATAAATTACTTGTAAAGTAAAAGTACACATCTAAAGTGTAACCACACAACTACGGCGTAACGACCGCCTAATTAGGTACTTACTAATTAATATATACAACACGGCTTCGTACGTTAGTTTGTCCAAACCTTCCTGATATATTATTCCCTTCGTATCCGTGTCAACGCCAACCGCGTAGCCTACGACAAGTCATCCAACCAGTTGAGCGACATATCCGTAGACTGGTGTTAATCCACTTTGTGAGTTGAAAGTGTTGAAACATGCCTACCTGAAAGCTTTTCAACTATTTGAAATGAATGTTTTGACTAAGTGCTTGGTGAAGAACCCTAAAACTTCACAAAATGGACTCCGTATTCGCATAAAGGTATAATCCCGTAAGCGACGACATTCGAAAAAATGCAGACGCGTGTAGCAGACGAACCAGCAGGCGTGAAGACATATACCGGAAACTATATCAGTATGGTAGGTACCTACTTGCATACGTAGTAAGGTTTTGTACTTTGTATTAAAGACTCATATTTCGTCAATGTTTTTCGGTTCCACATAATAGTGAGTTTATTGTCGTCAGTAGGGTAGTTTTATGGGTTCTGTGTTTACTATCGGAAGGAGAACGACACCCATGGGAAGAGATAGGGTGGTTCTTGTAATTTACTTTAACGGAAACCACTGCAGCATCATATTATATGATGACTATGACACTATGAACAATTTTCAAATCGATTAACCTATTATTATGTAATTAAAAAATCAAATTTAAAACAAATTAAATTTATTTAATTAGAAAAAATATTTTAATTCCAAGG
This sequence comes from Pelosia muscerda, assembly GCA_963691645.1. Taxonomy (NCBI): domain Eukaryota; kingdom Metazoa; phylum Arthropoda; class Insecta; order Lepidoptera; family Erebidae; genus Pelosia; species Pelosia muscerda. The sequence goes on from OY829100.1 coordinate 18,415,804, forward strand.
ATACCCAAAACGGGGAAAAGTATAAAAGTGAACGTCCGAACGCAGACTCCAGACTCCAAGATGAGCTCTCGAAAGAGAGAGCCCCAGGTCTACCGGGGTACGAGGGATAATGTTCGCTGCTTTCTCATCTCCGGAGGTGGTAGTTGCCGGCAACTAAAGACCCAAAGACGGCGTGCATTTTAGTCGGTTCGAGTCCGACATAAATAAAAAAAAAACCGATTCAGTGCCTCGAATGAGAGCGGGACCAACACGGGGTCAGGATGATGATGATCTTAGAAATATAATACAAATTTGATACCAACATTAGGACAGAGCCAGCCATTTTAAACTACCACAGATATTTTACATGCTTGGTTCTAGTCTAAGGTAAATACATGGTATAAAGGCCCGATATCTAAAAACTGCTGACCACAAAAATACCGCCCCAGGCAAAATAATGCAATTTTCTGAAACTAGAGGGGTGCATAACAAAACAGGCTGACACCGGGATTAGTTAATCAAGGCTTTCTAATCCAACGGTCTATTTGTCCGGCGCCCGCGACATTTGTCCCGTGTCCGTCCCGGCCCGCCGGGATTTGGGTATTACCCCGGGATTCTGCATAAACATTGTCCTGTCTGATTGGTTAATTGGTATTAACTTTTGATATACATTTTAAAATCATGTGATGTTTTGTTTGTGGATAGTTGGTTTCTAGAGTTTGGTGTGTAGGGCAGAACTCAAATTAGTTCAATTCAGACTGTCAATATATTATCAATACCATCTGGAATGGCAGATAGTCCTTAGTTTTTCGATTTCACCTTAGGTGCTTTAGGTAATCATAAAGCAGGTTATTATATCCCGCCCTCTCCTTTCCTATACAGGACAACATGTGTAGGGCTTAGTGTCACCAAGAAAAGGACTTCTGTCGTGTCTCATCATCTTGGTCTTAGCGTTCGGTCAGTCATGGTAAGGAGTTATGGAGACCATTGCAGTGTATATTTTTCGATGAGATCAACTCTATGATCAATTTACGAATTTTTACACCTCATAATCGAAAAGAAACAAGCGCCACCTACACCCCGGGATTGCCTCACCAATAAATTAATCACCGCACTATTTTTCACCGAACACTTCGCGGTAATCACGTAATTGTTTCCTTTGAAGGCGGGCATCTGCACAATCACTTCATAAAAGCCGGTGCGGATGTATTTAAGCTCGATACGGGTTCTAATGGACGGAATTAGTGAAGCGATACCGTTCTGTACGTGTTGTGTAATGATAGATGCAAGATATAGCTGGCAATATAGCATGGCATATAACTATGTTTTACTTTTTTATTTGTTTTTATTGTAATTTCTAATTCTTTTAATAATATAATATCACACCGTCACCTTTCCTACACAGGGCAACTATCACGGGTGGGACTTAGATGTCACCCGCATACGGTGCGGGATATTTAATCAAGAACCAAACGGTTCGGTGAGTCTTTCCACTGCCGCACCTTCCTTCTTTGTACAGACCCGTGTCCTTTAAGCGGGGCGAGAAAAAGATGTGGCTGTCAAGCTGAGCTCCACCATTGTAACACTGTACATGTTTGTAATGGTGACTCTCTTTACTGCGACTTTGCCTCCAGCTTACCATCAAGTGGAATAAAGTCAAATTGACGAGCCCTAAATAAAAAAAAAACAAAAAGACAGTAATGCTTCCGTAAAAGCCAAATCAAGAGAAATAGGAAAGCGGCTAGATGTCTGCCTACCCCGGAAGAACAAAAGCGCAAGTGTAAGCAATAAATATCTATGAAAAAAATATACGCAATAAACCGCAATATGTCATTAAGAAGCAATCAATGGATTTTGTCCTGAAAAGTTAACAGGCAGAATAAATTTATTTCCGCGTCCATTATCAGGGATAGAAACAAACTGTGTAAGGCTTTTATTAATTGTGCTTGTGCCTCCTAATTCCTCTATAACAATAGAACTGCGCTTTGTTTCTCGCTAATAAATGTCACCGGCAAAAACAGGTCACGCTGGCATTTGTAGGGCACACCCCATCACCGGCAAGGTGTTTTATACGACCCCAATACCGTAAAAAATATGGTGTTTGTTTTCTATATTTTTGCTAACAATTTAATCTACACTAATATTATAAAAAGGAAAGATTTGTTTTTTCTTTGTTTGTAACGATTAGGCTCCGAAATTACTGGACCGATTTCAATAGTTCTTTGATCTATAAAAAGCTACAATATCTAGGAGTAACATAGGCTAATCATCACGCTACTATCCAAGGGAGCAGAACAATAATTATAAATCTTAATAGATCCGGTAAATTTCTATACATTGGCGCTAATATTATAGAGATGCAAGTAGAGAATCGAGTAGAGTCTACAATGCGATAATCGACGTTCACGTGGGCGGAACCGCGGGCAACAGCTAGTTGTCTATATATATAGGTTTTAGAAGACGTCAATATGATCTTATCACGTCTGATGATAAACTGAAGGCAAAGGTGAGGGTCCTCAGCTTAACGTCCTCATCAGATACTTTTTCACGCCTCGCTCAAAGTACCCGGGAAACGAAGAAAGAAATGGTTCTGGTAAAGATTTTAAAGACTTAGTGTGGCGGCTAAGTAAAGAGTCACCGAAAAATTAGTTTTCTGGCTATTGCCACCAGTTAAACTAAATTAGATGTTATAAGATTAAAAATATTGTAGACGATATCACTGCGAGAGAAGGAAATCTAGAAATAAAACCCTTAGGTACCAACCCCATCTGGCCAGCGAGGAAACAGTAGGTCAAACATTGGAAGAGGTCTGTGTTCAGCAATGGTTTAAGGAGTGGGTTCGCTCTAGGTTTGTTCATCTTAGCTTATATTTGCTTATACGAGATGATAGTTCTACCATAGATAAATGAATATGACAGTTGCCAAACCAACACTGAGAACTCCCCACAATTTTTCAACAATATTAAAAGTCAACTGCCGAAATAAACAAGAAATTCTATAATAAAATGCGGAAAACCATCCTAAAACTGTCCAATATTATTACGTAACGTCACGAGCTAACCCACAGAGCTATCAAACTGACATTTAATTTCATTTATATGAAAGTGGGGGCACTTTTTGACGTGCACCCTAACTACTCATTGTCATACAATTTGGACCAAGTCCAAACGGGGTCACGGACTTTTTACAATCCATTCAGTACCATTGGGTATAGTTTGTAAGGTTCTAACTACGTTATTTATTGAACATACAACTATTTTGGCATTTAGTTGGCAACCGATCACATCCCAAAGGTTGAATACGTATACGCGTAGGTATGCATGACAATCAGGTGGGAACAGCAGAGGATGTTTTAAGAGAGATGTTTCTAGAATACTAGTAACCATCTTGTAGAAATCAATTATGGAAGTATAAATAATGAAAGACGTATTACCAGGATCATAGTAAGAAATATTTAGTGAAGAATTCGAATGCGCGATTCGATCGTAAGCACCACGTCTAATAGCAAAAACACTGAAGACACTCCCGCAGAAAGTTCCCAATGTAACACACAACTTAATAAACATTACATTAAAGAATAATGCTATAAATATCAGCAAAAAATTATACTTCAATAGCCCATTTCATTGCTAACCGATTCAATCAGTCAATAATTTCGCATCAATCTAAGCAAAAACTTGATCGCTGGAAACACTCGCTAAAAATTCCAGTCGCCTGAGAACTGAACTCAGGAAATCCTCCAACGTACCGTTGCAGCAATGCGCTAACGGGACTCGAACATAAACATACAATTATATCACTACCGGAAAATATAGATTGCTTCAATTCTATAATCATTGTATGATTACCACTATAACATGGACTTGATATGAATGGATTCTGACCCATTAGAAGTTCATCATTACATGGTTACATTTTGATATACATTTCTTGTTACGTATCCGTGTACTCCAAGTCATCATTCATACTCTTTGCGCCGTCACGATCGGCCCGGGGCTTAATCCAATTTAAAATTTATCCGGCCAACTTAAAAAGTGTACTTAATTCGAGAGGGAGGCGCAAAGGAGACACTCTTGAAATCTGCCGGGTATCGTCTTGAGAGCGCGTGAGGGCGCATTGGCCGTCCTATTTAGGTGTTACCTCTTTGAATTTATTTATTTTACGCTGCCTTACGTGTTCTATTTGATTATGTTCTGGCTGTGATAAAAGCGGCAATGGGAAATGTCATTAGCGATACGCTCGTGAAAGTATCTCTCGGGATAGTTGGCGGCGCGTTTGCTGGGAGCAATTAGTATGCAAGTACATGCTAATTATAAGTGAGAGTTGCTCGAATGAATTCATTAATTATGAAGCACTTAATGTCTTAGCGCTTGTTCATATTTACGATTTGCATTTATCATTTTGGCATGAAGTTTGGTGGGTTGGTTTTGAAACTTATGTAATTGCCTTGTCTGATTAAGGATTTGAATGTTCTTTTGATACGAATCAAAAGATGAAGGAAACTGCAGCGCAAACTTTTTCCCGGAAAAGTAGTAGAAAGAGAACGAATCTCAAATGAAATTCCAAGATGGCATTTACGTTTTAAGATTGACATGGTCATTACTAAAAACTTTATAAGAATCAACGGGATATGAACCATGTTTGTTTGCGCATGAGTTTATCTGATATTTGATCATAAACATCGCGTTTTCGTTTTTATTTGAATAACACAATAACACAGTACAAATATGCATATTGAAGCTATTCACTAGACGGAATATTGAAAAGGCACCCTTTGTAATGGCAGTCGAACACTTCACCACCACGCCACTCAGATTGTCAATGAAATAAGTCTTACAAACTTAAAAAACTTAGCATATTTACAGTTAAAACTAATATGAAAAGTATAAGTACTTCTGTATTAATCTATATTCAACGCGCCTAGTTCTGACTGAATCCAATTTTCTTTACGAAAATTGCTTATTTAGATCAAACCAATTAAACTTTTAAATAAATAGAAATAAACGCAATAAAATACAGGACATTCCCATTACCAAATAACTAGAATAAAGCGGCCTGCCAATTGCACCGTTGACATTCAACATTGGACCAACATCGATCTCATTCCGGTGCCAAATTGCAAACCGAAAATTGCAGCTTGTTTGCGTTTTATCGACGCTTCCAGTTTCAAACATCAAACCGAACTCTCGTTAGCGCGGTAATGAATGGCGTGGTAAAAGGATACATAGTTTTTCCACCGACCAGGTGGTACAGCCCACATTAAATAGATTGATGTCGGTTCTATTCTATCCCGCCTCCACTTAGGATAATTAAAAGATTTTGCACTGAAAATTTCGGTACGATTTACGCTTTCCGAACGTTTTGAAAGGGTTTATCGGGAAGGTGATTTTCGACGGAAAAATCGAGTAACAAATTTGAGAAATACTTAGACATTTATATTTTTGCTGGTAACATTTTATATGTTGGTGTTGGGATAGCTGTTATTCGTAGCACCTTCGTGTTGTGTGCCAAGTTTTGTAGAATGTTTTATTTTGCTGTGGGTTATTTATTGTGGGGAGTATAAAGAAACTCGCGGCGTCACTATTACTCATAATAGAAGGGAATGACTGTGTTGGTTTGGTTCGACATGGAAATATCACGTAATTATTTACATTGTACGTTAGTGTGGAGTTAGCCTTCTGCTAATAGAGAACCAGACAAGAACTCTTTCTTGGTTTTCCATGAGTTCACTATGTAGATAGATTTTAAATATTAAATATAAATCCATAAATGTTTATTGCAAAGCTTCAGAGACAGTTTGCACCCACAAAATATTAATATTTATAGCACGTCCATAAAGGTCAGTATTATGTTCTTTATTTATAAACACACCCACACAAATTATTCTATGATTCTGTGTTTGACGTGGTAATGGTTGGGTTGATGATGGTGGTTTGACGAAACCTTCACTGATAAACAGTTGGTGTTGAATTTACAGCCTTAATACCAATTCGCACTGAAAATAAAACCCATAGGTACCTTAGTTCATGCGGATAATCGTCTCATTTAGTATTGTTTTAACCAACCACTTGGAACCAAATTAAAAAAGAACAGTTTTAATTACACTACTTTATCAAAACAATATACACCCTATTAAGAATATATAATATATCATTCAAGGGTCGATTGTGTCTCCATTTCTATTTAAACATAAAAAAAAACTTGATTTAACATCAAATTTAGATAGGAAAAAGTGAATGCATTGACGGGATTCAATCCCGTGATCGTTCCCTTACAGGGGGAACGCTCTGACTGCTATTTCACGAATCATTCGAAATTCTCTTATCCAACTATTTTCGAGGTGATGGTTTAACATATCCAAACTACCTAGGTCATCTACAGAGTTAACGGAATGGAACTGGCTAACACCTGACGATATACTATCACACGTTCAGAAAATCCAATGCCGCATCTAAAGATTAAACTCGATCTGAGTTTCACTGACAAATTGAATCTGTGTATATATCTGTGATCAATGTTGACCATTGGATCTCTCAGGGAGACCGCCACAGGTGGTAAATGGAATGAAAATTGATTGATTAGTGCTTATACATATAGACACGTCTGTCTATTACCGTAGACGTGAACAGAAATATGTTTAAATAATATAATGACATTACAATCAGAGTTTAAGGGATATTTTTTAAGTGGGACACGTCAATTTGACTGTGGAAGACAAAGTCTCAGGAAAGAGGGTCACACACACCTATGGTGTTACAATGGTGTCGTTTGACAACCTCATCAAATGCTTTTTCACGACGTCACACTTAAAGGATCCGAGACTGTAGGAAGATGGAAGCACGTGAGCTGGTAAATTAGAATTTTTAAATTAATGGCGCGGCAAAGAAAAGAATTATTGCTTGATTTCAGGTTGTATTGATTGAGTGTCTTCAGCAGCCTCTGTGGTGTAGCGGAACGCGACTGCTACGCAGGAGGCGGAGGTCCGATGGCAGTCGCTTCGTGGAAAATATCCAAGTTCAGCCGCATCTTAGACTAGAAGGCCGACCCCAACTGAGTTAGGAATACGCTCAGAGAATGAGGTTAGTAAGTTTCGTTAGTTCGAAACGCGGCCTGAGAAGACTCCGGCAAGAAACTCAAGTACCTACCTAGCTTGGTTTGTGTTGTGAAGTTAATTGCGAGGACACGAAATAGAAACCAATTATATCAAAGTACTATAGTTTTTTCTTTATTGTTATTTATCTATAAAAAAGTATGTATTTATGTATGTATATATGCATGTTGTAAGTATGTATATGTTCTATCTATGTATATCTATGCCTTTTACCTGGGGTATACGTCTCGTATACCTCCTACATCAAATTCGATGCTTTATGTACATTAGACTTAACCACTCATATAGCAATTCCTCTGTGCACTCCCAGGTTTGCTGGAAGAAAACTCAACTTTGAGTTAAGCTCGCCTTTGTACATCTCGTCTCACTATCTTGTATAAATATAATATATGTGTACATGAAGAATAAATAAATAAAAAAACAGAATAATCTATATATAACAAAGTGAGGTACGTACTATGGATTCATATTGTATACAAACGTTTATCTTTGTGATAATTTTACAGTAATTTGTAGAAGAAATTGGTTATCTACTATAGGAATATTTCAGAACAATGTGCGACTTTGTGAGAAAATATTGCGAACATATAAGAATAACATGAATTACACAAGTAACTAAATCATATTTTTACGTTATAGTATTTATATAGTAAATAGATATATAAATCTCTGAATCAATCTGAAACAAGACGTTAATTGGTAGTGCTTGTGCGGCTAAGCACGTAATTAATTTCCTTGCGATTTACACCGCATAGCAAAGAATCGGGTTAAAAAAAATAATTCCAAATATATTTAGCTGTAACATTTTCGGTTAGGAATTTATTTTCGGTATACCCATTGTTTACAAAGTGCCCGATTGGCGGCAATAGGCTCGCCCCCTATTACGTGGGACCGAAAATCATAGTTGGCGAAATGTGGGTGTTTAATACACCTCTGCCTACCCCTTCGGGGATTACGGGCGTGACCATCTGTATATGTATATGTATGTATAGATAAATAACTATTGTACACCAAAAAATTTACATGCATGTTATTATAGTAAATGAAACCCGGGCATTGACGCGATGATATATGGTTAATACAATAATTTACCTTTTGAATTGCTTAACGTTTCAGCCATGTTGCACTAGCTGTGGTCACAAAATGACTGGATTATGCGATGTCACGTCTCTGAGAGCTGCGAGGAGGATGATATTTTTTCTTCAACTACCCCCATACTACACATGTTATACACTAGACACTACAGTACTGTGTCCTTTTTTTTTATACTACGTAGGTGGCAGACAAGCACACGGCCCACCTGATGGAAAGCAGCCACCGTGGCCTATGAACTTGTGCAACACTAAGGGTGTCACACACGCGCTGCCCACCCTGAAGGGAAAGGGGGAGAGCTGGGAAGGGGTGGGGAGGCTAGGAAGGGGAGGGGAAGGAGGGGTATAGTGAGCTCTGGCTACCCTACTTACCGGCGGGAACACAACACGATGGTTATTATGACCGCGGTCTTCTGTAGGGCGGAGGTACTTCCCTAGTTGGACAGCTTATTTCGGACGGGAGATACCGTGTCGTGTCCTACCTACGACGGGAGATACGTCCTTGTTTGCCACTACTACAGACCGCGAACACAAGGCAAAGTTTTTACAATTACCAGCTGTTACATATAACAAGCGACTCAATGTTGTATTGCGACCGCGTGACGTTTTCCACTTAACACCTCGACACCATTATTGGGTAGACAGAGCTCATAAGTATTATAATATCATTATATAACCCTTTGTTCGCTCGTCGTTATAAGCCATTGTCACGGTCGAACCGTTTCAGATTTTAAAAGCTTTTAAACGGTTAAAACCGTCGTGTGCTTTAAGTAATAGCAGCCATCTTTAAATTGTATGTCAAGGGGTACTCAAAATATCAAAGGGTATTTATGAATATTTTTTAGGTCCTTACCAGCTTCACCTGTAAGCTAGTACACCTGCTGTTTGAGGGGTGAGGCTCTGGTTTCCTGCTGGTTTCCTCTAGACTCAGTTATTATTAATCAAATTAGCACACTTATGCTTATCGCAGTCTTCAATCTGCTTGACTTATGCTGTTGAAGCTGTTATTTTGGAGGAGGTTTTTTTCCAGTCTAACTGCGTTAGGTTAAACTTAGATTTTTCTGTGAAGCGGCTGCCACAACCTATAGGTATAAGTGATATCGAAGTTTAGCAAATGGATCAGTTATTAAACCTTTTAAGGCTCCTAATGACCGTCATAGATGTTCCTACGACAACCAGGATCTATGCCTTAACCTGGTCTCCGAAGCACTACCATGATAATAAAATAGTTTATAGCTACAGAATTTGTTTTAGTATTGTTTATTGTATTAGTCCCTGCCGGATTTGAAACTGTTACTTTGGAGGAGAGCTTTTTTTCAGTGTTGGTGTTAAACTAAGATTTTTCTGTGAAGCGGCTGCCACAACATCAAGGTATAGGTGATTTCAAAGTTTTGCAATTGGATCAGTTGTTGGACCTTTTAGGGCTCCGTAATGACCATCATATATGTTCGCATGACAACTAAGATCGACGTCATAACGCGGTCTTCGAGGCCATGTTATAAAATATCTATATGCTATACAATTTGTCATTACAAAATATAATCGAGATAACATTCAACCGTCTTAATAAACAAAAAGTACCATACGTATTCACGTTCATCGATTATCACAAAAATACATCACCGGCTCAACGTGAGAAACAGTAACTTTCTAATTGACGCTAACGTCATACCGGTGATCTTATTGTGACATCGTCATCTTAAACGTCGTGTCGTGTTCACAGTGCATTAGTGATTTATTCCTCTTTTTTTAAACAACCACAAAATTTACCTCATTACCGTCTATGCGTGTTAAGTTGTCGTTTTAATGGGAACTGAACGGGAAATAAACAAGGGGACAGGTATGTAGGTACTCCTTTTTATACAGGACACGTGATACGTCAATATGATTTCACGTCACCTGATGGTAAGCTGAAGAGAGGAGAAAAAGGGTCACCAATACAGATACTAACGATGTTACTTCAATGGTGGCCTTTAGCTTGACGGTGTTATCAAATGCATTTTCATTCTACGCAGGACCCGGGATGTAAATAGAAGGAAAAAGGTGTGCTAGTAAAGAAAAGCTAGTAAAGAAAAAAAAAAGGTGAGTAGGGTAGCCAGAGCTCATTAGAGAGGTTTTGTGTTGTACGTGGGAAAACCAAAGGCTTATCCTACATCTTTTGCGCTGATGACACAGAATGTCTCTGTTCTTACAGGGGTTGCGGCACGAGTGTTATTCCTCTGGTGTTACACTCGCCCATGGGCTACGGTAACCACTTACCATCAGGTGGGCCGCGTGCTTATCTGCGACCTAAGTTGTATAAAAAATAAAAAAATTTAGAGATTCCTCGTTCAACCGAGAATAATGCAATGTTGATGATGTTAGATGTAAGTTTGTACAAGTTTTGTAGTCATAATAGTACTGTATAAGCATTTCAGAATTAATTCAGTATAACTAGATCACGTGTAAATATCACTGGTGTGTAGGGTCGGAGATTATCATTAGATTTTTTATACCAAAGGCTGGTCTTTATTACAAGGAACCGAAAATTCTCAACGTATGCTTCATACCTGGGTTAGGTGTAGGTTACTTGGAGTCAGTCACTCTGAGTACCTGAAGGGCCTTTCTTAATGCAGGGAGGCATTGGCCTGGCTCCCCTCCGTGGGAGCTGGAGGCCCGTGTCCTCGCGTCAGTATATCATTGGCGCGAGGAGGCCCGGGGCCGGGGCGAGTTCCCGGCACCCTCGGAGGTAGGAGAGCGGAGGCTCCAGGCGAGACGGTCCTTGCTTCTGGAGTGGGAACGGCGGCTGGCTAATCCCACGTTTGGAAGGGGGACCGTCGAGGCGATCCGTCCGGTCCTCAGAGACTGGATGGACAGATCGCGAGGGTCGGTGACGTTCCGAATGGCGCAGGTCCTCTCGGGGCATGGATGCTTCGGGAAATACCTGTGCCGGCTGGGACGGGAACCGACCAGTGGGTGCCACCACTGTGGCGGCGATGATGACACGGCGCAGCACACCCTAGAGGAGTGCCCCGCGTGGGCTGGGGAGCGCCGTGCTCTCATCACCGAAGTGGGGACGGACCTCTCGCTGCTGGCCGTAGTTCTGTCTATGGTTGGCAGCGATGAGGCGTGGGCGGCGGTTCAAACCTTCTGCGAGACTGTTATCTCGCAGAAGGAGGCGGCGGAGAGGGGGAGGGAAAAAGACCCACTTTCCCTCCCACAGCGCCGCAAGCGAACCGGGGTCCGGAGGAGGCGGTACCACCAACTCCTCCCCCCCTAACTGTAGGCCGGGCAGTAGACGCGGGGGCGTCTGCTGCCCTTGCATAGGCCTCGAGGTTGAAGGCGCACGTCGTGTCGCGTGTGCCTTGCCTAGGCGGGCTGCAGAAGGACTCCTCTTCTGCCGCACCAGAGACGGGCCTGCCGCTGAGTAGCGGCGGGCGACTCGCACGGCGATGTTGTTCCCGCCATCGTCGATATGCGATGACGACGGACACCGTGGTGGTTTAGTGGGTAGTCTGGTAGATTCAGGAGTCCCACACGAAGCTCGCCCCCCACCCCTGTAGGGAGTGAGCGAAGTGCGTAAATGCATTCCACCACGTAAAAAAAAAAAAAAAAAAAAAAAAGGGAGGCATTGGCCTAGTGCTTCCACGCTGGCCAGCCGGGTTAGTAAAAGATTTTCTCCCTGTTTTCCTTCTTTCGCAGTGATATCGAATGCGTTTTCCGTTAGTTGTCTCTTGTCTATTGTATTGGGACTCCTTTTTCGGCATCTAGCCTCCCTTTTTGGGCCATTGTGCGTGCAAAATAGTAGTTGCCTCTTACGACACCCTTCGGATGAAATAGGGTGTTGAGTACTCTTTCTCCGAAACCATTGTTACGTCACGTTACGTTACCACCAACACTTCACGTTATTTCACCATTTTAAAACAAAGCCTAGTGGTATGGGTAATGAACTGCTGAGACCAGGTCTCGAGTTCGATACTAGGTTTAACCATGGCACACACCAATGACCTTTCGATGCTTTTCGAAGTTATGTGTGTATTTATCACAGGTTTATAAGTGCCCGGTTAATGGCAATAAGCTCGCCACCTATTACATTGTGACGTAAACATAAACTGGCGAAATGTGGGTGTTAGCACCTCTGTCTACCCTTTCGGGGATATAGGCGTGAGTTTATGTTATGTTATGTTATGTAAAACAAAGAGAAATTTAATACTAAACAAGAAGAAATGTGGTTTAAATGGTACATAATTTTGTTTGTCAATTTATAACACCATTTTACAAGTTTATAAACAACAGTACAGTCTTGTTACTAAGATTATTTGCGATATTAACTTTGTATCATTCCCTATTACTTCCAACACAGAAAGCAAGGAAACTTTATCAACTAGCGTTACAAGGAAATATTTCTCTCACATAATTTTATGGGGAATGCTCAATAAAACTCACATATATGCGAATATGGACGAATGAACTACTGAATAATGACAAAATTATTTATAACAATGAAATATTTAGAAAAGGTACTGACATTTCATTGCGAAATAATTGATTTGTAAACAGAAAATATATATTGCGATATAATGAATAGTTATCAGAAAATTTAATAACAAATAAGTGTAATGTAATTTCCAGTTATGTTGAAACTTTATAATATTTTGGCCATTTGGTTAGGTTCGGCGGGAATTCGAATTGCTTTTCTTATTATGGGGTTAACCTAGCTATGTGGTACTCCAGCCTAAAATGAAATATAACCTAACCTGCCTTGGGCATATCTATGGAGTTTGACATAACGCTCCGGATACTGTGTAGTACATACATACATGGTCTAGATTTTTAATCTTGAAGTTAAAAAAAAAAAGTTACACTTATTCCTCGTCTCTTACAGGGAGAATGCTCTGACCACTCCTACGAAATATTGTAAACAATAAACAATTTATCAAAACATTTTAAACAACATTGTTTTTGGATATACCTAATTGATTCGAATAAGTAAGCATATTAATATAAATTCGGCTTTGTATTTCAAACTGCAAGTTGAAAAGCATTTAAATCTCATCAAAACCTAGTATGAACAATTTCCTTTCGCGAAACGGATGCGTCTCATATTCTCAGGAACAAATTAAGTGGTCAAACGTTTAATAGGATAATATCGTGCATTATACTGCTTCATACAATTCATACAATTTGTGTTTTATTGAATGACTGGCGTTTGTTAATTGTGGGTTGGAAGTGCCACTTAGATTGGGCTTAGGGACCTTTTGAACATACAGCCGTAAATTGTTTTCAACACGACACTTTGTTTTGTTTTTTTTTACAATATTTTTGGTTGTACGTTATGGAGGTTTGGGAGCTTTTTACTGTATACCAAGCAGGTTTATTTATTAAGCTAATTTGATAAACTGCTAACCTGCTGGTGCTATAATGATGATGCACCAGCAATCACCACATTGCGTCTGAGGCTTCCAGTCTATGAAGAGACAGAAGACAATAAAGTGGTAGTGTAGTAACTAGAATTCAAACCCGGGATCTTTGGATCATACGGCTGACTACTTAACCACAAAGTTACTGACGTCGTTATGCCGCAAAGCTGAACACTTAGCACTTCTGAAATAAATTTCATTCAGTCATGTTCATTTATAAATTGATAATAGATAGTCGTACATTACGATTACAGTTCAATATAAACCGTAACGATATATCATTATCGGCAGAACTCTTGTGATTCACCCTTATGAGTCACATTCAAGAGATTTCCTATCAGGCCATCTGGATCTTTGGATTTCCGAGCACGAAGCTCTTCAATAGCTCATTTTGTATTTTCAGCAACGACGTCATAGGTGACGTCATCATTTCATTGGAAAATATGATCTAAACTTGCTGAAGACATCAGTCTAAAATGGGGTTTGTCGGAAGCATACCGGTCCTGCCGGGGCGCGAGGGCTATTTTCGCTACGATCATCCGGCAATTAGGGACCCGATTGATATCCGTGGGGATTTTGTGCACGGAGGAAAAAAGATATATACCATCAGATTTGGATAATATTATTTCTTGATTGTGAAATTTCGTGAGAGAGAGTGCAAGGATAGATGGATGTTTGTTTATTTGTTACTCTCAAAAAGGACTGATCGGATCTGAGTAAATTTTGGTACTAGACACATACTTAAATAGACATCATCTCGTTCCAGATAGGAATGAGATAATACCCAGGGTAAGGTTCTGTGGGTCACTTGTAATATTAGGTCACTACATATGAAATTGCCGTTTTGTTTGAAGAAATTGGAGGAAACACAACTTTCAGTACTAACATCTGTAAAAAAATAATACAAAACTTATGATCAAAATGGATAAGCATTTAGGTAGTACTGTTTTGAAGATCGAATTTAATTTATCGAGCGGCCAATAAAAAGAAACAAAATTTAATATAGAGTTGTAAAAACTTGAAATTTAAAACAAAATAATAATCTACGGACCCAAATAAATAGCTATTAAATCACAGAAATAACGAACTCTTGAATCTGTAAGAAAAATTCAGCAATTTCATATGTATAGACCCATTATATAAAGTTTGTTGAACTATTTGGTTAAACGTGCTAATCTAAGGATCTGCAGTGGTTTAGAAAATAGACATAATCTTTTAGCTACCAACCCAAGAAAGAATACTCTCCAACCCATCTCATACGAAGGGTATCGTAAGAGGCGATTAATGGGTGACGTAGACGATATCACTGTGAAATAAAGATAACTTGAAAAGCAAAAAAAAACTTACCAACCCGTCTAGCCAGCGTGCAAACAGTATTGGGATAGACCTATGTCCAGCCACTGCAAGCATTAAAGTCATTGGTGTGTGCCATGGTAAAACCTGTCATCGAACCCGAGTCTTCGTCTCAGCAGTCCATTACCTATGGTATGCCACTAGGCTACCGCGAACATAAACTGGCGAAATGTGGGTGCCAGTACCTCTGCCTACCCCTTCGGGGATACAGGTGTGAGTTTATGAGTTTATGCCTATGTCTAGCAGGGGACCATGATAGGCTAATTGATTGAGATTGAATGAATTCCAAGTTATAGACTCAGTTTGATTACTAACAATTCTAACTTATATAATGAGAGCTAACACATTTCAGTTGAAAGTTTCACTGATTCAATATACTCAGAAATTGAAACATGTTAACTTGCTTAACTATAAATCAAACAATGAAATAAAGCGGTTTTAGATAATGTTTGTCTAAGCTCTTTAGTTTTGGGGAGATTTTGAAGATTACCAACTTTTTTGGGAGCTTTTAGAAAACGAAAACTTTTGTCTGTGCGTCGAATATAAATTCAGTCGACTTAAGTAAGGTGTTAACTTGGTTAGAATGAAATAGATACTAGGCACAGATATAGATGCCACCTAAGTTGTATTAAAGTCATAAGTTATTCTCAGTGTTCTGTTATCTTGTTAAACTCGTACGTGGAAATAAGAAAATTACCCCGTTTTAAAGAAAAAGATTTTAAAAGTTGATGCCGTATCTAACTCTTTTCAGTATAAGAGATTTACAAATACAATCCACCAGTAAAGTAATCACTCAATAACGAATTAATTTGAAAGTCGAATCGGCTAAGTAGATAGTAATCGACCAGTCACTAATCCCGGATCTCTCAAAGTCAATCCTGTAATACAATTTGTTCGAAAAACTCAAAATGTACGTTATTTTAAATCGACAACTGACAGCTAATCTATTCCTTAACCTTTTAAAGTAATTGAACATCTTTATGTTTGTCCTGAACAAATTCTAACGATTCGTTTTTCCTCAATAAGGGGCTCGTCTACAGTGATAACTTGGTTGTCGTTTATCACTTGTAGCTTATCAAATAAGACAAAGAACTCATCAGAATAGCAGGCTTTTGTTTTCAACTGTTCGTCGTACGGGATACCTTTGTAATTTGCATAAGATGTGTACATACATACATACATACACATGCTCACGCCCGTAATCCTCGAAGGTGTAATTTGAACTTCGGACAGTATCGCTGACTTCGTATTGAACACCCTCATTTCGCCAACTATGATTCTCGGTCCCACGGAATAGGGGGCGAGCTTATTGCCGCCATTCGGGCATGTAACAAAAAATGGGTATGCCGAAAATTTGTGTGCTACACAATAGGTCATATAGATAAGAAGTCATAGAGATACATACGGCGACTGAGGGGTGGTGATTGCGGTTAATATATTGGAAGGGTAAGCAAAAATAGGTAGGAATGATGGGCGTTTTCAGAGAGCATGCAAAGCCATTGGGCGCCGGTTGCCATACAAAAATTGAGGCAATCATTACTTGCTAATTTGAACTACAGAACAGAAGGAAGGTTCAGAGAGTTTTTGTCATAAAATATTGAACTTCCGTCTAATCGTAGCTCAACTGAAAGTAGACCCCAACTGAATCTGAACAGCCTCGTAACACGAGGAGACCAGCCAATCCCAAACGCAACTTCATAATGGTTTATTTTCGAAACTGACGAAATACACAATCTCTTCCCAACTTCCCGGGTATTGCTTAGCTGTCAAGCTTTAATCTATATCATCAATTTGGAGACCCCCTCCCCTGTAAGCTCCATTTTACGTTTTGGACGCCTTTATGCAGTTAAAATATTCTATAGTGTCATAAAAGGCGGGTAAGTTACGAGGGAATAGTCTCGTGTTTTAGTGATGTACCTAACTAGATAATATCAGTTTCTAGTCGGCCTGAGATATGAATCGTAAAATATTTTAAGTTACGTATTTCTAGACTGAAACGAAGGCAGAAAAATGTTTTATAAGGTCCAGGAATGGAAGCTATAGGGTTCAGATGTGGATCGTAAAATTTGGTAGTAAAACGTAAGTGAAGAATAAGGTACTTGAATTGTATTAAAATTTTACTATGTAAACTTAAAAATGAAAGATTGGGTACTATTAGTTTTGATTTCAGTTGATAAAGAAAGATAACCTTTAGATATCCTTTAGTTTCGGTCACACTAATTAATAAGAGGGAGCAAAAAATTTAATGGCCCACAAAGGGACCTTCCGGCCGCCAGGTTCGATCGCACAGTTCGATTAATCGAACTATGAGGAATTGTATATCCTTATGGTTCGATTGAAAAGTCGAACAGTGCGGAGTTTGCTATTTTAAGTGGGAGGCTAGGTGCAGAAAAAGGAGTCCCAATACAATACAATACAACATCAGCCTACTATCGTGTACCCAATTGTTACCGAGACCAGGTTCTAGGATCCAGTATCCTAGATTATAAATTAGTCTATTAAATAAAAATAAATAGATATAAGGAGCATTAAAATAAAACCCTGCTTCACATAATAATATTCACTGAAACGTACAACTTACAGAATACAGAAACACTTTCTAAATATTAAAAGCAGTTCCATATCCACAAGACTATTAAACACTAGAACATCGTGAGACACTTTCAAACTTTATCGTACGAGCACATCACTATCTCCTCTACGTACATCCCTAGTCCCACAGTTCCACACTCTTGGGATTAATATAGGAACTAGTTTTACTGTGTGAGTGTTAGTTCGCGTTTTCATTGCGAGTCTAAGCCTTCGGGGTCGTATTAATTATAGTAACGTAACTATGTTTGGTTAATTTTGATTTGAATTTTTTTTATAAAATCACGCCTATATCCCAGAAGGGGTAGGCAGAGGTGCTAGCACCCACATTTCGCCAGTTTATATTTAGGTCCCAATGTAATAGGTGGCGAGCCTATTGCCATTAACCGGGCACTTATAAACCTGCGACAAATACACACATAACTTCGAAAAGCATCGCAGTCATTGGTGTGTGCCATGGTAAACCTGGGATAGAACCCGAGACCTCGTCTCAGCAGTCCATTACCCATACCACTAGGCTACCGCGGTATTTGATTTGAATAATAATAAGCAGCTAATTATTATATTTTATATATATTTCATTTGCAAAAATAAATGGATTATATTCTATAAAATTATCATCATCTCTCTGCTCTTGTCCCAATTAATTGGGGTCGGTGTATAATGTCAATTTCCATCACACATTCTTGTCAGATGTCATTTCCTCAGTCACTCCTTTCTCTGCCATGTCTTCTTTCACACAATCCATCCATCTTTTCCTGGGCCGACCTATGCTCCTAAAAATCCACTCACACAGGTCATTGAGATTTTTAAATTGGGTAACTCGATATTGACGGAGTCTGTCGGTCTTTTACAGCAGTAATATTTATGTCTATGGTTATATCAGAGATACTCCAAACAAAACGTATCTAATGTAGCTGTTATTTAAAGTCAATCCTCTCCCCATTGGAAAAATCACTAAAATATTGATTGATCAATGAAAAGTTGAATCCCTTTATGTAGTTTTTCTTTTCCTATCGTTTTTCGTTTAAAAATTGACTACACTTATTCCGTAGTTGCAAATATTTATTAGCACTTGTTTGACATCTTAGTAGTCATTACGCTACATCGCATATCAGGGAACTCCTGTATTTAAAAGTGATTATAGAATAAAATACACACAAAATATAACACACCATGTTGTATGTACACTAAGCTTAACAACACATTCAATTTTAAAATAATTATAGAATAGAATACACAAAATATATCAGATTGTAGTATGTACATTGTACACAAAGCTTAACAAACCGTTCCATTCAAAAATAATTGTAGAATAGAATACACAAAATATATCACACTACGTTGTATGTACACTAAGCTTAACATTCTGTCCAATAAATCCAGCTTATTTCGTACACACCAACTATCTAAACAGTATCGATTCAAACAGCATCGATAATAAAATTCAATCATTACTCGGCCTCGATATAAATTCGCATCGAAACGGACATTCAGCGTTATCGGTTGAATTGAATCGAGTTGATAATCGATTCGGGCATGTTTGATTACGAATGTTTGCTCGTTTGTGCCCGCTGATTGCGAAACGTCAAATTGAATAATCGTGTCGCAATTATTGTCGTCAACATTTTGAATGTTTACATCCATTTGTTAGTCGAACAGATTTGCATAATTTTGCCGAATTGTTAATATGAGATAAGTTCTTTGCGAAAATTGGTAGAAATATTACCTACAGTTGTTTTTGTTCATAGGTATTGATGCTATATGTGTTTGCATACTGCTGCTCCGTCAGGATACACAGGTCCATTAGGTATATAGTTAAAATGGGTCAAACAATATGGTAGTATTGGACACATTTTTTCTTTTGAATGTCTTACAAGATACAGTACACAAATATCGGTGGAAGATAACGGTCTGTGTCCGAATCATATATAAATATAGGTAAAAGTAAAGTAAGATTGCAATAATATTACTTTAGGAGGTGATGGTAAGGCTCGTCCTGTAAATAGACAGACAAATGCATACGCAATGGCTTACGGAAAATACACACCCCATTCCAGACAATATCCAGCTCACTGAGAGCCTGGAATTGAAAAAAACAGATTGAGGGTTCGGATCGGTTGCTATAGGTTAAACTTTTTAAAATGGGGTTACCTATACGGTCGGTTGGTGGCTTAGACTGTGGTTCACCTATGCAGGATGGATCACCTACTGTCGTAGGTACCTGATGTGTACCTACACCAGCACAATTGCCAGCCTGAATGAGGCGACGGAGGATGCAGCTAATATCGTTGAAATTTGAGCTGAACACATCTATTAGTTTGTCTAATATCTTTTTAAATTTGCTGCCACTGATACGAAAAGAAGTAGAAGTGTGCATCATACACTAGCTATACACACTGTTCTGATAATATATTAAATGGCACACATGGCAGCCATAGACAAATAAACCCCCAGAAACAAATATTGGGTACTCCTAATGAAAACGTTCCAACAAATTGATATCAACCATTTTTATTATTTGCTCGTTTTCATAACTCTAAACAGAGCCACATGTTTCGAAATATGCAAACATTTAATGAACAAAAAACAGCGAACAAAATGAACAACAGGTGCGGCCTGTTCCTAATCAGTTATTCTGGTGCCGTCACAACTCGTTATTCGGGACATGCTCGTGTGTATGTATATGTCAAAATGTAGAGGTCTGTTTGACAAAATTAAGCGGCTCCAGCTCCCGCTCCACTCAAGTGCTCGATTTATTTTAGTCTGTATTGTGTTTGTAAATTAATGTGTCATGTATATAGGACAGCGGGGAACTGATATTGTTTTTGAGAATTGATGCGAGGGTACGCGTGTTTTGATTTGTTAAGTGGTTTTTGCTGGTCAGTTATGAAATATAAATTTTCGTGTATTTTTGGTATGAATATTGTGAAGTTGTGACTGAAATTCAATGTATTTGTACTCAAATGATCACAAATGCGGCTAGAAAACCGTTCAAGGGCTGGTTATAAGCTCGTAGGCCATGATAACTACCTATCATATAACCGCTGGGGTTATTTATTGGAAGAAAACCAAACAATAATCTGCTTATCTATATGTATATATAAGGCTTATCTGGTAAAAAGTTTGCCTTCTTTGACCGTTAGGCATATTCTTTTTCTAAACTATTAAAACCCAGACCGACGTTCGAAATCAGATTTAACGTCATCCAATTTGGATTCGCGAGGTGACCTCATCGCACGCAATCAGCTGAGCAAACGCGAAAATATCTTTAGCAAATATAAACAATGGGATGCGCACCGAATTCGGTCGTATCAAGCTGATAGCCGGGTACGAAACGAACTGCCCAATTAGGAACATACCGATAATGAGTTGTCAAAACAAGGGTTTCATTCAACAACGCACGTTCAATCCATAATTGATTCTTATCGATATGATTTTAAGGTTTATTTTTGTCTAAAAACTGATTATGAAGGTATTGTAAATTTAATACCAAAGTTGAATTGTGAAAGTTCAGTTTACGTTGCGTAGGATTTGTAAAAAGTTTTAAAGCAAATCCGGCAATTAGTTTGTTGGTTTTTTTTGTTCAAAATTATATTAAGCACATTCCATTTCATTCCGGTTAAACGGGTGGGCGTTCTGGGAAACTTTTAGTGGAGCCTGCCTTTCGAGTTCCATATTTAAATTTAGTTTTTTTTTCTTTTCGCAATTTTCCTTTCATGAGCTTTTAATTGAAACCGCATTTCACAACGAAATTACAGCATAAAGTTACTAGTAATATTATCTAGAGATACTCGTAAAGCGAGCGAGTTACATACATAGTCTACACAAAACCTAAGAGTGAGAAAGTGACAGAGTAAGTACGTACGTTTTTTATAAAAGTCAGTTATGCATGCAGCTGTCATAAAAAGTGCATAATCAAACTCATTTGAAATTTTAAATTCGGTTACGAGGAAATGAGGAGGTCCTTATATTCATATTCATAATAATATTAGAAAAATAGAATAACCATGGCGAAAAGAGATGTTAGTAATGTTGAAAAAAAGAATGTCCAAAATGGATGGATAACGTAAATATGGCAAAGAGGAGAGTGGCTGAAGAAATGACATCTAACAGGAATGTGTGAAGGAAAGAAGAAGAGGCAAAAGCAGGGAGATGATGAGAATAGTCAGTGTGAATATTTCAGTATTGCAATCATTCAATACGATATACTGATACTCTCCAAGACGTTAATTGGTAGTGCTTGTGCGGCTAAGCACGTAATTAATTTCCTTGCGATTTACACCGCACAGCAGAGAATCAGGTCAATTTTATTTTCCTAATTTATTTAGCTGCTACATTTTTGGTTAGCAATTTATTTTCGACATACTATTTTTTTTTACAAAATGCCCGATTAGCGGCAATAGACTCACCCCCTATTACGTGGGATCGAAAATCATTGTTGGCGAAATGTGGGTGTTTAATACACTTTGGTCTACCCCTTCGGGGATTACGGACGTAAGCATTATGTATGTATATATGTATGTCAATAGGAGTTACTAAGTGTGCTACGTAACAATAGAATCTTCATCTAATACTGTCATCAGTCACCATCCATCACTGCGGAAATTACGCACAAGATTAATAAACGTCTTTAAGTCCGATGCGATTCCGTTCCGCGTTAGGAGACGGTAATTTGTTGTTCCAATCTGCGAGATTCTGATTGGTGAATTTATTTTGGAAATTGTTTTGGTGGAGTTGGATTTATACTAGCGGCTGTTCGTGGTTTCACTCGCGTGGTAGCTATTTATCAAGAGAAATTGAGATTTTTCCTAAATAAGATCCTTCTGTCAGCTGTCGATATCTGATGAGGCCGTCAAGCTGAGCGCCACCATTGTAGCACTGAACGTGTTTACAATGGGGGTCACCATTGCAAACACGTTCATTGCTACAATGATTTCATGAGATTCTGCCTTCAGCTTAACATCGGGCGAGGTGAAGTCAAATTGACGTGCCATAAATTAAAAATCCTTCATATCGACAGCTGAAAGTCCAAAGAAAAAAAAAACAAACGACATCATCAATAAATATTTTATTGAAGAGATGTTAACTCTCTTTATAACATAACATAAAATCACGCCTATATTCCCGAAGGAGCAGGCAGAGGTGCTAGCACCCACATTTCACCAGTTTATGTTTAGGTCCCAATGTAATAGGTGGCGAGCATATTGCCATTAACCGGGCACTAATAAACCAGCGATAAATACACACATAACTTTGAAAACTATCGAAAACTTTGAAAAGTCATTGGTAAGTGCCATGGTAAAATTTGGCATCGAACCCGAGACCTCGTCTCAGCAGTCCATTACCCATACCACTAGGCTATCGCGGTGTGTTCTCTTTATTTACCAAAATTATAAGCTATTTCTATGATATAAACGAAATCGGTACAGCGCCCAACTTTTCAGTACCTACTAATCTTTTGGGAATGAAACACTAAAAGCACCACAATTAGTATGTTTGGATTGGATTAGGTTCTGGGAATTTTAATCTACCTATGAAATGAAGATCTGGGAATAAATTCCCTAAATATGACTTCTCACAATGATTTGTTTAAAGTGATTCGGATTTATTAGATTTGTTATTGGCAAATACTCAGTAGCCTTAGCACGAAATACTATCGAATTCGTAATGTAAAGGTATCGACAGAACGGAGCATTGCGATTGGCGGACTACACACGCACACAGGTTCACAAGAGGCAGACTGCCAATCACAATGATCCGTTCTCTCGAAACCTTTACATTACGAATTCGATAGGAGTTCATGCTAGTGCTACAGAGCAGGCTATTGCGTTTACCTATGGGGAAGTGAAAAAATATATGATCATGCTTTTTTTTTATTTATGGTACGTCAATTTGACTTCACCACGCCTAATGTTAAGCTGAAGACAAAGTCTCATGAAAGAGGGCAACCATTGCAAATACGTACAGTGCTACAACGGTGTCGCTTGTCGGCCTCATCAGATGCTTTTTCACGCTCCGCTTAGAGGACCTGGGACTGTAGGAAGAAGTTACTACGGACTACTGGTAGTAGCAAACAAGAACACGGTTAGTGTAGTGTGTCGTAACAAATGCGATGTGGGGGTAGTTGAACAAGAAACTTCACCCTCCCTGCAGCTCAGAGACGTGACGATGCATACTCCATTCAGCTTGTGACCACGGCTAGTGCAACATGGTCAAAACGTCAAGCAAATTAAAAGGTAAATTATTGTATTTACCATATGATCGCGGTAATACCCAAGTTTCGCTAACCATATAAAGTGATTTATGTATTGGCTTGTGTAAACTGAAATCATGCCCTTAACACATTCACAGCATCTATGTTGAAACAACGGTCAACCTGTATGACTCAGATTGATTCCACTATGTTTTCTAGCGAGCGTTCATGTCTCACGGTAACCGCTTTACATCAAGTAGGAAATAATATTTAAAACAAAGCACAAAAAATAAAAATTCTACTATTAATAAATTTACAGCTAGTATCTAAAATAGCTTAAAACTTTCAAAAACATTTCAAACAATACATTATAAATTAACTTAAGAATAAGTTAAGATAGTTTGGATTTTTGTTCCAGTGCAGCAACTTATAAAGCTGATAAAATATCAAATAAATCACACCAATACTGAATATTACTGTAATGGATTCAGTATTGATACATTTTATAGTTACAGCAGCACTCAATATCACGTCACATTACCTAATAATCTAACACTAACATAACTAATTCAAAATAAATAAAAACATTTTATAAAATATACACAATACAGCACTTTACTCACGAATATGGAACGGGCGCGGTGCGTACCTGCAAACGACAGACATTAAACATTATTTTCATGTATAATACATAACAAAATCCACGTAGACTTTACTTAGACCTTATAAGTGGGTTTTCAATTCAAAACCCCATTTCTTTATAAAAAAAAGTTATAAAGCCTCCTCATTCATATAAAAGGCTTTCAGGCACTCACATACGGGGTCAGAGTATTGTGTGGTACGTTCGACGGGAGGGAGAGGAAATCTTTTGAAGATATTAATGTAAGCGTCTGAAGACAGCTTACGTAATGGAATGACAAGTTGATGTATTTTAGGTGTTTACTGATTGACATGTCGAAGGCATTCGACGGTGAATTGTTAAGCCTTTTATTGAGATAATAGTGGCTTTTATATCGTTTGATATGGAAAAAATAAAAAGAAATTGTATTATCAAAATCTAAATATGTTTAACCAAACGAGCAATGCTTGGGGTCTATTTGAAGGATAAAATTCGCAGTGAGGTCATCCGACAAAGAAGTAAAGTTACAGATAAAGCTCGCAGAATAACCAAACTGAAGAGGCAGTGGGTTGGCCACATCTGTCGAAGGATTGATGGCCGCTGGAGCGAACGAGTCCTTGAGTGGAAATCGCGAGAAGGCAAACGGAAGGTAGGATGTCCTGTAAAAGGTGGCTGGGACAGACTGGATGCGGAGGGTGGAAGATAGGGAGCAGAGCATTGAGAGAGGCCTATATCCATCAGTGGACTACGATAGGCTGATTGATTGTTTGATTATTTAATCGCATACTACATACAATATTTATGCCCATTAATCTCTGAGAAAATTAACAAAAACATTTAAATTATTACCTATTGCCGCCAAGCTATTATTACATATATATATATATATATATATATATATATATATATATATATATATATATATATATATATATATATATATATATATATATATATATATATATGTAATAATAATGTTAGGTTCATGAAGCTCACCCAGTACTAAAAAGAAGAAGGTGAGCTAATAGCTTTCCTCTCGGGGTTAGGATGTTAAATGGCACTCGCTGCTATAATAGCCGCATAAGCCAAATATATGGCAAGAGAAGGCGTAATCAGACCCCGGGCTATAAAGTGAACTCAGATTCAACCAAGAACCTCGCTAATATGACGATGATGTTGTTAAATTTTAATATTTTGAACACTTGTACCGAACGCTGCTCGCAAACACTAAAGAAGTAGTTTCAAGCTAAAAATGGTCGCTATTTAAACTCGTAGTTACAGATCCAGCTGAACTTTGGAATGGGACTGGAGGCTATTCAGTTTTCGAGCATAAACACGAGCACTTTGGACAGATTTAGTGTTTGAGTGCTCGAGTTTATTGGCATGAGTTAACTGATTTTATATATTCAGTTATACTTGGTTTACGGTTCCTCGTTGCAGGAGGAGAGGTTATTGTCGTCAATTAAGTATTTTTCTAGAGTCTGCACTGCTTATAATTTTTTCAGAGAACCGAGAATCAAACCAGGTTCCTCAATTTTTATCACTCAGAAGCTACAATGGAAACTCGCGAGTGTATTTGTCGACCCCATAATTTGTCAAATTTCTCGAGACGAAACTATGCTTAACCAAAAAACATAAGTGCTGCTGAAAGGTGTATAGTATCTCTGCTTACACCTTCGTAAATATACTGCCGTGATACAGGTAGCTATTATATACTGCCCTGTCCAAATTTATTAACAAGACGGTTACGTCGTTTGTGACAGTAGGTAGGTAGGGTTTAATGAGAAATTCCACTGTAATTTGGATCGCTCGGATCGTCCGACGGGGAAGTACCGTACAGAAAATCGCGGTTAAATAACGCTTGCATAGTTTTATGTCGTCTGTTGTGAGCAGGGTCGGCAGGGATGGGTTGGCAGTGATGGGTCGGTTAGTACGTCAATAAGAAGTCAGGAATAGCTAAAGTTGTATAAGCACCAGTAATCGTCTCTGCTGTCATGTATCTTGGATCCAAAATGTGCTCCATATGCACCGTAGTTACACGTTTATGAGGATAGCTATTGCGGAGTAGGAGCTCAAACCGAAAATCATAGATTATATCAAACCAATTCACTCTCGCGAAGGCCTTGTTTCTCTCGGCAAAAACTTGGTATGGGCCTCCCCACTAAGATCTTTTTCGAAGAGATACAAAATATTTCTTTTTTATTTATTTTTTTTGGCAGACAAGCACACGGCCCACCTGATGGGAAGCGGTCACCGTGGCCTATGGACGTTTGCAACACCAGAGGCGTCACACACGTGCTCCCTACCCTGTAGAAACCTTCTAATGCCCTTCTTGAAGAACCCCATATTGTAGTCGCTTGGGAAAACCACGGCAGGGAGCAACGACAATCAACAACTCTCAAAAACCATTATCAAGGATTCCGTGGGATTAGTGGAATTGGAAGCTGACGAAATTGCCGTTTTTTTCTAACTTAATGTAAGAATTTGCAATTTCAAGAAGTCAAACTATTGTCGTCAGAGCAAAAGTTTCGGTTACATCCATAACTAGTAATCTGTAGCCTGGGATCATCTCTTCTATTCTTTCTCATCATTTGTCTTTTATTGACTGTTTCAAGAGCGACTGCCGTTTGACCTCACAACGCGTAATATAGTCCACAAAATTTCAAGCACATTATCAAGAGATTTGCATTACCATTCAATCGTGCGCGCGAATCTATATACCTAATGTCAACCGCGCAATATCTAAAATGGAGTTTGTGTCATTGGGACAGCCATATTAGCACGGATGGCATATCTAAATTAGATATCTGGGTTTACACTCATTTCAGATGTGTGTTACATGGTTGTCACAGCCTTATAGCAACACGAAATGATATAGTTATCAGTAAATTTTGTGAGAATGTACTCAGGTACCTACGTTGTGCGCAAAAATATGCCTCCCCATACCCATGGGCTAGATGGGTACACCATGGTCCCCACATAAGGGGAAGAGGGTCATCTCAAGAGAGATGTCCCCGGGTCTGCCGGGGTGCGAAAGAGCGACATAATCACCTCCACCGGTTTTGGCGGAGGTGGTATCTGTGGGGATTTTGCGCACGATAAAAAAAAGTATGACAAATTGTTCAATTTATTGACTTGTTTAAAGGGGTTATTATAGTAGGTGAGCAGGTTTGGTTAGCACTTATCATGGATGCATGGTACATGGTCGTCTCATCGCAGAATCACTGGAATATGATACCATCCGACGGTGGGCAGGCACCATGGCGCCATTACGAACGCGATCCGCTTTCATTGTGGCTGCAAAGAATTGGCGGAAATAAGGACAGATGTGACACAACAATAATAGTTTTTTATGACCTACCTTCAGTGTTTGTTGCGATTGAATTACTGGTTCGATATTTTACAAAATATTTTTAGACGTCTGAGTGTCTTATGAACCGAGATTCTGTGATTCCGTTTTAACAATATTTACTTAAGCTTGTCCAGTTTTTTTCACATGAGCCACACATAATTTAAATGAAGTTTGTTTCTTATGTTCACGAGAAATTTAAACCAATAACGTTATTATAAATTGCCTGTTAAAATTGTTTTAGTGATAAACCCCTTCATTAAAATTTACTTCTTTCGTAGCCTCTAATTTTTTAGAATATGAAATGAATAAGTACATCATCATCATCATCATCATCAAGCATTTTGGGCGTATTTTATTTAGGTACTCAATATAATTTTTAAAAATTTGATTTAAAAACTGAAGTAATCGCAATTAATAATAACAACTCAAATAGCAGTCGTTCAAAAATATATCGAAGGTCAGCCGCAACGCGGTTAGACTGGAAAAGGCGTACTCCGAATGTGACCGAGATTAACGTAAGGATGATGATGACGATGATGAATAATCACAACTGAGGATTTTGAAGAACTTATGCAGGTACAGTCGACCAAAGAGATACGGTACCACTTGTTCCTAAACATGTATGTAAATGTGGCACCATATCTCTTTGGTTGACTGTACAAATTTTACATTTAACTAAAATAACGATATTCCAAACCAGAAACCATAGCAGATTCTCCCACGAGAACTATTATTATAACTTAGTATATTCATCTACGCCGCTGTTAAAACACAAGAGATAGTTTCGCTAGTTCCGAGTTATAATACAGACAGTGCAGTGTGTCAGAGGCGACGAGACACGGAAGCGAACCACGTGCCGCTTTCATGTGGTTGTCGAGGACATAGATCAGTTAAATGTACACTCTAGACACGTAGGCAGGAAAAATCGGTAGTATATTCTATATTGCCTAAGATAGCCTCTGCGGCGCGCCGATGAAGAGGCGCGGGCCCCCGCTCAGTGCAAAATATTTGTATACATGAATATGGCTATTTGCCGTCGGCTCTGGCTGCTATACGAACATCTATAGCAGTAGTTAATGGTAGTTGGAGCCCTCAAAAGTCCGACTAGTCTAACTACAGAACTTTGATATCGACAATCGGGCTATAGAAGACCGATAGCTGTCATTTCAAGGAAAATAACGAAGTTCAATCGTATCTTAGTTAGACTAGAAAGTCTAACTAAGATACGATAAGTTGGGGTCGGCCAACTGAGTTGAGAATAGGCTGAGAGAATGATGATTCTATATTTCCTTAGTGCACAGCAGTGGTGAGGGATACCTAAAACAATTCCTGTAGCCTGTAGGTTTTCTAAAAGTTGTATAGTGCATAACAAACGAAATCGCGCAGAAGTGTTTTTTTTTCCTTTAGCTTTCCCTTCTAAAATGTTCACCCTTTGCTACTGCAGAGTAGTCAATATAAAAAAAGAGTATGACCTATTTTCAGGCGAAATAAAGCTCTTTGTTTGATTAAATATTCTGAAACCAATAAGCCAGTGGTTTACATCTAAATTCGCTATTCATTACTTAGATATCTATATACATTTTTGCGTTAAACTAGTTGCTTATACAAAGCTGACATTGTCAACAACAACGATCTATTTCTGGGTGTTATCGTATATATTCTAAAAAGATAAGATAACCAATGTGTATAAAAAGTATGTACTTATGTCATATAAAATCTTTGACTTGGTTTCTTTTTTTTAATTTCTTAAATATACCTATGACTAATTTAGTAGCAAAGTCATGCATAAGTAAGTATAACTCAGTAGGGTTTACCGAATATTTATAACTAATGTTTGACGTAATT
This sequence comes from Pelosia muscerda, assembly GCA_963691645.1. Lineage (NCBI taxonomy): Eukaryota > Metazoa > Arthropoda > Insecta > Lepidoptera > Erebidae > Pelosia > Pelosia muscerda. The sequence continues at coordinate 18,445,338 of OY829100.1, forward strand.
AGACCGTAAGCAGCATTGAAATTCAAAGTGAAGTAGGAAAAATTACTACATCCCATTCTTCTTATTGGTTACGAAGAAAGAAAATGTGTAGATAAAAAGATACACCTCTGTGGCGTGGCAGTTGTGAAGGCGACTATTACGCATCCCAGCTCAATGCAAATATTTGTATTCGTTATTAAGGTTATTTGCATTGGACTGGTCGTGTCTCGGAGAGCACGTTAAACCTTCAGTCCCGGTTACCGTACGCACATCTATGGCAATCGTTACGGGTAGTTGGAACCCTAAAAAGTCTAGCAACTGGTCTAATTGCAGTACTTTAATATCGCCTATGTCTACAGGTTGTAGAAGCCAGATGGCAGGCGCTTCATAGAAAATATCAAAATTACACTAAAGAAAGTTTTAGATGCCATCTAGATTAACGCAAGGATAATGATGAATGAATATTTCGCATACTGTATTGTATATTATAGGTTTATACATTATATAGGTATTTGTCCGTCCTAAACAAAGAGATTTATCGTGTAGGTAAAAACCTTAACATCTTTGACCCGTCTGCGCGATTGATATCATTGTCAAAGTGTAATATTACATTCTACACCACAGATTTTATACGCTCCGTGGAGATTCGCGTAGACGTGCAGCGTCGGGTGACGCGACTAGTCAATATAAAGGATCCTCTGCGGTATCGTGTTGTGAATAAAAATAGGAATTGTTTCACAAATTTATGGGGCGAAACTAGATAAAAATGCGAATTGGTTAATATTTTTTGGGACAATTCTGAAACAAAAATGGTATTTTTAATTGAACTAGGAATGTACTTTTTTATAGAAAATGTTTTAACAATTTTAAATAAATTTATTTTTATTTGACAGCTTTTTTATATTGTTTTATTTAAACAATTTTATTTAGCAACCAATAGTTACGCCTCTTTTATAGAAAAGTTATTTAAGTATCAGTTATGTGTAATTATTTAGGTTACCGAGATTTACCTGTATGTATTGGGCTCTGCCAGCACTGTTCTACAAACATTTCGTGTTATGGGAAGCTACTGTCATCTTAACTCCCAAACCCTAGAAAAAGTCAGCTCCAACGCTCTGTCCCTCAATCAACAGATTTATCGGCTTGCAGTTGCTCATGATATACACATACATATACAGAGATAAATTAACACATTGATACACATTCTAATAGAGCCCTAAAATCACCTTATCGACTACTATAACTTACTTTAAAATCAAACAAACGACTCTTATTAATAACCTTATTTACTCCCTTAATCGAACAAAAAATCCACACAATCTATCCTAATTTAAAAATCTCATCTACCTTTACTCAACCCGGGTACAAACTCACATCCTCCCAGTAACTCGCTCACGTGTCCGTTGTTGATAAAGCAGCGTCATTAGCGAAGGGCCGGGCGTGACGTACATACTAAACCGGTATGATATCGAGAATAACGTGTCTGGAGATAAATGTACAATGGAAATGAACACAGGGTTATGTTAAATGAGAGAAATATCCCTTCGTAGCATTCTCTCAATTGCATAGTGTACGCACAGCTTGATATTATGTTTTAAGAGAGGTTAAAACCGATACTGAAATTGTTTATGTATGTTACACAGTCGCGCTCAAACGGATGTACGGATCTGGCTGAAATTTGGTACAGGGATAGATATAATAGTTTAGAATAACCCATACCTGAAATATCGTTTCCATGGTTGGTAGAAAGGCATTCGTAATTCGAGAGCCGCTTACAAAAACAAGTTTCCATTTTACCTACTCTATATCACTACATATTATAAAACAAACTCGCGTTCTCTGTCCCTATATCCTTATGTCCTTATATCCTTTAGTATGCTTAAATCTTTAAAACTACGCAATGGATTTTGATGCAGTATTTTTTGTTTGAATGGGTTCGTCCAACACTTTAAATTTTAAGTTTGTTTGATTGCAATCGCTTATGTAGAACCAAAGTTATGATTGGAAATATAAAATTTAAGTTGCACAGATAGCGCTTAGGTCACGATAACCGACAGTCACGCGGGCGGAGCCGCGGGCATAGGCTAGTTAGTAAGTATAAATGAAACGTATGCTTATAAAGATTGGATGGAATTTCTCTCAATGAATAGTATTCGTTTAGGCACCCTTATTTTGGACGTGAGGAGCGTTGAAAATGATCCTCAGAAATTAACACGTGCCCTTACCCTTATATGAAGGGCTTCTTCCCTTATCAACTGCTGTCTTGAGTTTCTTCAAAGTTAAAGGTTATCTTAGTCAGCAAATTTTTGTTTAATATGATAGAACAAGCTAGAAAGTATATTACAAAATGCTATTCAGCTTCTGTGGCCTAGGGCAGAAGGTCATTTCAACAGAGATGTCCACGGGTCTGCCGGGGTGCGAGAGATATGTCTTGTATAATCTCACCTGCGGCAATCAAGGACCCATGGACGGCATGCGTTTTGGTCGGTTCGAAGACATAATCACCTCCACCGGTTTTGGTGGAGGTGGTATCCGTGGGGATTTTGCACACGATATAAAAAATAAAAAAGCCTCTGTGGCCTGGCGTAGCAGTTGCCTAGACCTGACTACACGTTACCAGCATCAATCCCAGGAAGTATCTTATCTTATCTTATGTTATTGGGATGCGTGCTCTGGAGCTTTCACGGATACTTCGACCCTATGGATCTTGGCTCCTAGGTCAGAGGAGGGATAGTCCTCTCTTCCAATCCCAGGAAGTAAGTAAAAACGTTACATGTGTGCGTTACGCAGATTGTAATTAAAAAACTTTGTGACGTATTCGCGGTTTAAAGTTTAATAATAATTACCGGGAAGCCGAGTGGAATTCGGTGGGTTTCATTTCCATCCCTTCAGGTCAAACTTATAGGTGTGTTAGTTGTGATTCTCCTAAAAATATTTTCAGGGGAACCGTGACGTAGTTTATAGTGTTTTTGACCCAGTCCAGAAATCGTAGTTGATTTTTGTTTTTATAAAAATAATTATGGCATAGCTACTAAATTTTGTGATGACGTGTGTGTCTGTTTAACATTAGATATATATTTCATATACTAGCCTATGTCCGCGGCTCTGTCCGCGTGGCTGTCGGTTATCGCGACCTAAGCGCCATCTGTGCAACTTTAATTCTATATTCTAATCATAACTGGTTCTAATTAACCGATTGCAGTCAACAAACGTAAGGTTTTAAGTTGGACCAAACCCCTTCAAACAAAAAAACCGCATCGAAATCCGTTCAGTAGTTTTTGGGCCCATCGCGGACAAACATATACCTACTTTTTACAATTATATAATAGTAGGTATAGATATATACCCCAGACTAAGCTTCAAATGCATGGTACATGTTTCCTAAAGCCTGGTTGTAATGAAGAAATGAAGGCGTGTGGTAGCGAAAAGGCAGATGCAAACAGTTTATGATGATTGCGCGCGAGAAACAATAGGCCCTTATTGTTTATAGGTGCTGGAGGTCGATGGCTTATACATGGTACATGGCTGTTCAGGAGTTACTTGGTAGGATCGAAAAATACTCCAAATCTGAAGGAATAATCTCGAACAGAAAAATGTGACAGTTGATAATGTGTGTTTAATACAAAATTTGACGGTAGTCTTAAAAATAGAGTTGTAGTATAACTGTGGCGTGGCGATAGTGTACGCGACTTCTACGTAGGAGGGGCGGTTCGATTCCCAATAAGTTCAAATATTTGTTGTTGTATCAAAGTATGTTTATCAGCATTCTAGAACCCATAACACAAGCTAGTTACCGTGGGTCTAGTCCTAGGCGTTTTGTAAAGATTGTCCTTCAATATTTATTTATTTATTATTTATCTACAATTTAGATGCGAAGGGACTGGATTTGACCACTTTTTGTTTAATAAAATTGACGCTGAAAAAAATGCTGAATGGATATCATTGAGCTGGTAGTTAAGTTTATGCTTGACTGCCCACTACTAAAAGTAAAAGAGATATAGAAATGCACTTTTTTATGAAAATTTAAATTGACTAAAGAATCATTCACTTCGGAATAAAAAGAAGCAAAAAGATTAACGTGCAGACGCCGTACATACGTAGGTCAAAATTATACGACCAAAATTGTATCTTACAGGATTAACTTAAATACGCGCAAATTAATCTTCAAAAATGTATCTTGTCACATTTATCATAAAGCTCAAATATCAACGTCTTCAACTTTAAGAGCGGATCATAAAAACGTAAACGCGTAAGTAAAAAAATGCAATAATTCGTAATAACGACTTGGCGTTGTCGCGGTACTAAACGCGCGTCGACTCGCAGACTGGCAAGAGTTACCGTTTTAGCTTGGGGCTACACTGACAGCTGGATTAGATTTATTAGTAATTTAAACGCACGCAGCCAGAGTCAAGTTTGAAATCGCTCATATAAGTCTGAAGTGATTCGTAGCTCGACATAAAATGAAAAAGTTATTTCTAAGACGTGGATTATAGGGAAAAGGCGTGCTTGGGCTAGGTTTTTTTGCAATAGCATGTATGTGCGCGACTGTAGCGTCGTCGAGTCGAGTCTTGAGTGTGTTTTAAAGAAATGGATGTAAAAAATGAAACAACAACCTGATTTAAGCAATATTTTAATTAAGTAATTAATTTGGGATAGAGCTGTCATCAGTACAGCATATTTGCATTTCTCTGTAAACTGAGCAGTCCCAGGCTATCTTACATATATAAAGCGTTATTGCAGTCATTGATTTGAATTATGTGGACTCTATACTAAATATATCAGTTACATGTTCCTGTTGTATGATGTTTCTATGTCAAATGGGCAAAGAAGTAGTTTTTCTTATATTCTACTTTGCCGGGCAATACGTTACGTGTGCGAGTACCTATTTCACAGTAGGTTTCAGTCGCTCACACTGGGGCCACACCATACAAATGTTGGCGAAGTAATATTTGCATTCACAGAATCTTAAGATGTTCATTCCAAATATGAATATTTCATCGTACGTTGCATTAAGGACTCCTTTTTATGCTTTCATTTTGTATCATTTAAAATTGAACTCTATTGTCTAATACAATAAAACTATTATAACGGATTCTGTCATGATTTATTTTGTAGAATGTATGTCATCGTGATTGTACTAAGTCATTTTATTTCCATCATCGTATACGTTAACTGTATGAAATTAAGGCTAAATTGTGTATTGCTGTACCTAGATTAATACAGAGATTGAGCACGAACTAAAGTAACCCATTTTTAGCAATTAATTTCATTGAGTAAAACGTGAGAACCTAGTTTAGGTTATTATGCAGACCTCGCTTAGAACTTTTAATAAACACAACATAACATAAATTCACGCCTTTATCCCCGAAGGGGTAGGCAGAGGTGCTAGCACCCACATTTCGCCAGTTTATGTTAATAGGTGGCGAGCCTATTGGCATTAACCGGGCACTTATAAACCAGCGATAAATACACATACAACTTCGAAAAGCATCGAAAAGTCATTGGTGTGTGCCATGGTAAACCTGGGATCGAACTCGAGACCTCGTCTCAGCAGTCCATTACCCATACCACTAGGCTACGGCGGTTTATTCTTTTGATAAAAGTCTCGTAAAAAAACTAGAATCGAATTACTACAATAATCATTTACGCTGCATTCGCACAAATTGTGTCAAGAGCATATGTCTGTAGGTATGTATGATGATATTGAACATCAATAAAATACCGCGAATATCAAAGATCTAAATAGTGCGATCGCGAATATCTCGATATTTAAAGATAGCCTAATCCCAACTAGTCTCTCTTGTCACTGTTTTAAAAAGTCATATATTATACAGTAACTTTTTCGTAATACAGTGAGTCCGACACCATCAAATGACCATAATAGGTAGCAACCAGTATTTCTGCTTTCCCTTTTAGCATGGTTCCCATAAGCTGTCGGATATAAATTTAAGCTTTTTATCGTTAAGCCAATAGTGCCCGCGATATGACGGCATGTTCGAATATTTGGGAACAAATTTGTTAATAATATTTTATAATGTTTATAAGCGGATTTCAATACTGGGATAAAATAGTATGTGATTATTTTTACAGTTAGATAAATGCTGTACAATAGTTCTGACTTACATATTATGTTTAACTTCTTTGAAACAAACACAGTTCCATCTATAGAACAATGAATTTTTGAATAACAGATTCAATAGCGGGACCGATGTCGCCAAACTCACACATACAATACGTTTAGGCACCAGTAAACAATTGCTTTAATTTTATTAAAACAATTGTTTTATTTAGATTCAATTAAAAAGACAGAAAGTAGCTAATGTCACTTCAGCTTTAATATTATTTTCTGCAACTAAAGAAAATGTAAAAGCAATTTGCTGTCTATTCATACTAATACATATATAGATAATCACTACATAGTATAAAACAAAGTCGCCTTCCCTGTCCCTATATCGCTATGTATGCTTAAATGTTTGAAACTACGCAACGGATTTTGATGTGGTTTTTTAATAGATAGAGTGATTGAAGAGGTAGGTTTATATGTATATGACATCATGCTACAACCAACTGGTGCTGAGTAGATGCGAAAACGGGGTGATCCAGACGAAGTTGCGTGGGTCAACTAGTTATCCATATAATAGAGCCAAGTGCTTACTATTAATTGCAAATAAAGGTGTCACTCATCTGCTGCTACCAGCAGTAATGCAATAAGAGATAAAGAACGGGACAAACAAAATTTGTAATGCAGTGTATTTCAAGTCTTTGGTTAGTCTTTGGTTAATCTTCTCATTTACTTTTGAATTTAATTTTATACAAACGTGCTATTAATTCTAAAACCAAACAGAAACTAAATGTATTATGTAAAACCGGACACTAAACATTTATTGTAACCGAGGCGCTATTCATTCGATAGCAAACGCACTAATTGGTTATATTATGCTGCATCGAGAATATGGACGTCACCTCACTATGCTCATAGGGTTGGCAGTAACACAATCGATAATTGTTTATCGATAATAATTGACATATGCATGAATAGATACGTTAGTGATCTATTATGTAGAGTAGTTCAAAGGTTATGTAAAGTTGCGACATGTCACGGACACGAACCTAGATAATATATGCTTACTATTACAAATATGCCTCTCCACGCATTGAACGCATTTGTAAACTCGTGGGCCGTGGAATGCCATTTAAGCTTTACTAATTAAGATAATAATATACATAAACATAACATAAACTCACGACTATATCCCCGAAGGGGCAGGCAGAGGTGCTAGCACCCACATTTCGCCAGTTTATGTTTAGGTCCCAATGTAATAGGTGGCGAGCCTATTGCCATTAACCGGGCAATAAACCTGCGATAAATATACACATAACTTCGAAAAGCATCGAAAAGTCATTGGTGTGTGCCATGGCGAAACCTGAGATCAAACCCGAGACCTCGCCTCAGCAGTCCATTACCCATACCACTAAGTTATATCTATATATCTAGTTCACTGTTAAATAAAACTTGATTCACCATGAAAGCAATGTGTTTTAAACTAAACGTTCATTATTTTGTAGAATTAGCTTATTAGTAAAGAATTGATTTAACTCCAACTCATTTACTTTTGATTAATGACAGTGCAAGCCTCGAGTGTTATCGTTCGATGTTTTCATTGCGTACTTTTTGTCGATCCTAAATAGACTATAGCAAGCCCTAGCCGACACCGTGTGAATGTCACAACACTGTCTAGACACTATACAGCCGACTATGTTTGTTCCACAAACCACAAACACTGTCCCCGTAACTCCTATCTTAACTGATCGGTAAGCGACAAGCCCTAAACTCAGTTAAACCTGTCAGTTATACCTACCACGTTGTTACCGTCAAACTCGTATCGATAATCGATCAAACTAGTGTGTAACAACCCTAGACTACAACTAGAGGTGTAATTGCTACAAAATATCGATGCGTACTTAGTTATAAATTACAACTATTATAGATAATAATGTACGTTTTTATTCGAAATCGTGTTAAGAAGGTAGTTTTAACGTGTTATGAAAGTTCATATTAAGTATTGATTGCATTAGGTACCCTACTGTGAGGACCGAGGGTGGGAGGCAACATGCAATATATTGTGGTGTTCATTTCATATAAACTATAATAATATGATAATAATAGTGAGCAATAAGAAAAAAAATTCAAACGTATTAAGTTTCTAGGCACGTTTTTCTGTCATAGGAATATATTGTATGGTAATATGGTGAATGGGTCTGTAATAATATTGGTGATGGTTCTTTAATAGATATTATTTTTACGTTATGGGCGGTAATTTATGTCTCATTTCAATAAGGTATAAGTATCTCGTAAAAGTAAATGTTTTTTTTGTATCATTACGTTTGATGGGGTCCATGGTATAAAATAGTAAATATAGCGTAAAATGTTCGATTAGAAACGCTTAAGAGAAATTTGTAGACATGTTTTTGATTTGTCATATCAGTCTCGTGGGACAGATAAGTTTGAATTTATGTTCGTGTAGTGTGTGCGTCGTATAGTGGGTTCGATTACTCGCTCGGGTAGTTTTAAATGGGAAAAAATTAAAAGTGATAGATATGTTTTGCCAGCACGATTATGTCGCCTCGACCAGGACTATCTTCTTTTTTTTATCGTGTGCACAATCTCTAAGGATACCAACTCTGCCTAAATAAGTAGAGGGAATTATATCGAACTCCAACCGACCAAAACGCACGCTATCCATGGGTTCTTGAATGCCGGAGGTGAGATTATACAAGACATATCTCTCGCACTTCAGCTGTGAGCAGACCCGTGTATATCTCTTTTGAAATGACCACCTAATGTGGGGACCATGGTGTCCCCAACTAAGGACTACTGTTAAGACTTTCAGAATGTGAAGCATCACTAAGATGATTATGGTGATGATTTTGCTGCACTCGATTTAACGAATCGAATGCAAACATTCGAGAACAATCGAGAACAGTAGAAATCTCAACTAACAACTAAAAACAGACACTTCTACTGTACCCTCTTATCAACTATAAGTAATCAACGTATCACAGCGAAGCCCATATCAGGGCGCACTGTCAATACCCACAAAAGGTTTGTTCTCACAAACAAACTCTCACAAGGGTGTCTCTGTAAGAAGTTCCCGTATTATTTGCTCTTCCGTTTCACATGTTTCCCGTATCCTGTGTTACGCCTAGCTAATGTACACATTACACAATCGGTATTATCTAAGCGTCGATCGCAGTCGTGTCGTGCTAATATGATATAGCGGGTTTAGTAAAGCGTTTAGTCATTGATGGCTCAAGACGACCGTGCGGTTTTGGTCGGTTCGAGTCCGAAATAAGTACATTCGCAGACTTCCGCGGGGTATCGAAAAATAAGGGTTATTTTTGTAAATATAAAGATATATCTAGGTATATGATATGAAGGAACCCTGCCGTGGTTTTCCCACACGATTACAATATGGGGTTCTTCAAGAAGGGCATTAGAAGGTTTCTACAGGGTAGGCAGCACGTGTGTGACGTCTCTGGTGTTGCAAACGTCCATAGGCCACGGTGACCGCTTCCCATCAGGTGGGCCGTGTGCTTGTCTACCACCTAAGTGGTATAAAAAAAGGAATACTTGAACATAACATCTACAAGGCTAATAAGGTAATACAATTCTCAAATATAAACATCATTAATTTAAAAATCACACCCCGTTATTATTTTGTAACACAGCGAATCCACGCCCATAACACGCAAGACTCAAATAATTAATGAATACAAAACAAACGCGCCGTTCCAAGACCTCTTAATTAATAGCATCATACGAAATAAACTTGGAATAGCTATAATGATATTCTGTTATTACCCTATTCTCACGTTCTTACTAAGTATTGTGATTCACGTAGCGTGCTCGAGATAATTCCCTTTTACTATTCCTATTCGGTTTTCGAGTGTCTATTTATCTTTAGTAAGGGATTTAGTATATCATATTTATGTAATAAAGGTAGAAAAAAGCTTAGACGATATGGAGAAGGAGTCAAAACGTTCCGAGTGCCCGCAATCTCTCCAGAGAGATTGCGAAGCGTATGGTTGACGCTTCTCGTGACTTTGGCTGGCCTCTTCTTAGGATAGAGAATACTCATTGCCATAGAACTGTGGAGTAAGCTGCCAGTCTTCTGGGAGCGTAACCACAAGAGGTATGCGATGCGGAGGAATTCAACGACGCTTTTTAGTTTAGTTTTAGTTTCATATTAATTATATAGGATAGTAGTTAATAGGAGTCGGTAGCCTAGTGGTATGGGTGGACGCAATGGACTGCCGAGACGGAGTTCGATCTCAGGTTTACCATGGCACACACCAATGACTTTTCGATGCTTTTCGAAGTTATTTGTGTATTTATCGCTAGTTTATAAGTGCCCGGTTAATGGCAATAGGCTCCTCACCTTTTGGGACCTAAACATAAACTGGCGAAATGTGGGTGCTAGCACCTCTGCCTACCCCTTCGGGGATAAAGGCGTGAGTTTGTCTTATGTTATGTTAATAGGAAAAAAAGGAGTTAAACCACATAAAACTAATTCCAGATTCATTTCCTTTTTAGATTTTATGTTAATCGTAATTCAGGATTTAGTTTTAGTTAAATATAGTCAGGCTTCCGACACCCTACATACTATAATATTATCTATGAGTGGTGTACACGCAATGGTTATTAGGTTAAAATGAAAACAAAACCATTGTATATTTCAGCACCCCGTAGCGGTGAATTGTAGAATAGTTTCGAAACACGCTACCTGCTCAACTCGATTCTATTTGTGTATGAAAAATCATATTTAATTTTCATCACAATTAATCATTATACGTACTTAAATGTTATTTACAGATAGAATATATCTACAGAATATATCTACAAATAATCTACTAATAGCTGTTTGTTAACAATTCTGACAAACTTGAGAAACATTTTCTAGTGGATCAAACCGCATCGAATGACCACTTTCTATCAACGTATTTCCACAATTTAAAACCAAAACGGTCACGTACTAGGTAGTTATATGGCATTTCTGAGGTATAAATTGTGTACTCCAAGCCGCAGTTTTCCCAAGGGATCCGGTGTAGTGGCCAACTGAATGTATAGAGTACTTCATTGCGGAGTAAAAGGATTGCAAGCCAGTTCTCGTATAGACATTTTGATGTTTACTGCTTTGCGAAAATATTGCATCTATTGCAGTAACAAACACAGAATACTATTACATAGTATAAGTCGCTGTATGTCTGACTTTTTAATAGATAGAGTGTTATATTTAATAGATATAGTGATTCAAGAGGAAGATTTACATGTAATACATCATGCTCCAACCAACGGATGCAGAGTACAAATGAAAAATATATCAGATGAGACTAGTTTGAGTTATAAAGGAATTATTAGTCACCATTTTAGATTTATTTGTTTGTAATTCTTGCGTCACAAAAACAAACTAACGATACTTCTGAAGAAGCTTGTTTCTACAGACCTGATGTTCTCGATCCAGAGTGCAAGAATGACTTCGGGCGGAGTTTCGGGTTCCGGAGTTCAGACAGTATTCGCTACAAATAGAAGTCGTATAAGCCGAACAAAAAATTGATGAAGGAAGAAGTAAAACTTCGTAAGTATTCAACCCCTCTCGAAGTGAAATTTTCGAATACAATTTTTAACCATATGTTAAGACGATGATATCAAAAATAACTAGTGTAAATTACTCATTAGCGACCGCCGCCATTACAGGGCACGGTTCCTTTAACAAATACCTTTTAATTTCAGCCCTTTCTGCAGAGCCTGCATGGGAGAGTAAGAAACAGCTTTACATGTGCCGTGCAGCTTGAGCTTTACTGTCCTGTGATCGCCACATACAGGGTTAAGTTCTTTAAAAATCCAGGTACCCTCCGAAAAGTCACAAGCAACGTGAACGCCTTGCTATCGTACTTACCCACCCTCATGCAAAAACGAACGCCGAGAGGTGGAGTTGCGGACTTTAGCCCGCCTTACCATACCATACCATGATTCATCACCAAGTTCCACATCACAGATACTCATTGTCCAACAAGCTATCATGTATCGCCAAGATATGACCGTGTTATCAATCCGTTATCGCTAAATATACCGATGGTGGTAGATGTCGATCTATACCACTATCGGTCGTCGACGTTGCGATTCGTGCCAGTTAGATAACGAGACTTAGTTCAATATTGTTCTAAGCGACTTTGATGTTCGCGGTAACACTATTTGTACTAAGAGTCAATAACTTTTACACGTGTTTTGTAACCGATGGCGTTAGTAACCACATGGCTTTGAAGTACAATTGATTTTGTACTTTATTGCTGGGATCATAGGATATATTTTAGTTTGAAATGGGTGTAGAACATTAAAAATGTAACTGGACCGTATGTTTGTGGTCGTCACGACTTTAGGATATGTTGTAATGGTGATTTTAGTACTTATACTCTACGTAGACTAATAATTCTGAATAGGCTGACTCAATAAGAGAAGTGCCACTTACCTAATGATTACCTGTAACCAGTTTTAAGTTGCATTTCGTTCGGTTTCTAAGGTTATCGGAGGCCTACTAGTCTACTACTAGTCGCCTTTCTGCAAATGCAAATGCAAATGGTATAGCAACCGTATAGCATACATGTAATAGTCGCCTTGTGTGTTTATTTGTCATTTGGATTGGGGAAGGCCACCTTAAGGGTAACCTTGAGCTGTGTTCCCGTCAGTGAATAAAGTAGCCACAGGTCAGAGTTTTTGTGCAGGCGGTGGGAAGACTAATTTGTCTCCTGCGCTGGCGACATATTAGCATGTGTGTGACGCTTCTGATGATGCAAATGACCATAGGCCACGGTAACTTATCTGCCACCTGGTATAAAACTACTAATATTTTAAATAAAAAAGTGTGTGAACATGTTTGGAAACTAGTTACTCAATGAGCGAAATAAATGAATGTACGCTGTAATGCGGTACAGGGTTACTATACCCTATACCCTACATTTTATCCCTGTAATGGGTTCTGTAGCAACGAGTCCCTGTAATTCCCATGGTCGTGTAGCTATTCTACTAATAAATCAAACTAACACGCAAAAATTATAACAGGATATTGGTAAGCAGAACGTGATCGTAAGATTTCAGTTATTAAACAGGAAGCTGTTTCCTCTCCGCGGGCAGTAGATGTAATTATTTGCTTTGCGAACCAACATGACGTGATACAGATTATTTTTAGACGAGATTACCGACGAATGTACATCGTAATTACTAAATCATGTTCCTATTTGCCTCGGAATTTCTTTGCGAGATCGAATCAGAGAGAGAGGAGACCAGTAAACGAAGGGAAGTTGCCGACCTAGTCCAGCTGGTTGGCAAGCTGGTGCGGTAGTAGGCATAGCAAGAAGAACAGATGGCCGTTGGAGTCGAAAGGTTCTCGAATGGAGAGAATGTACTGGTAGACGAGGCGTGGGACGACTGCGAGATGGATGGACGATATATTCAGAGACGCGGGTACCCGTTGGAAGCAGACCGACTACAACCCGTTGGATTGGAGGTCGATGGGGATACCTATGTTCAGCAGTGGACATACTATGGGTGAAACGATGATAGGTAGTAGTTTCAGCGGCATGAATGGACATGAGGGAGCGTGGATTCGATCTCTGCTAATTATCTGATGTACGTGTTAACTGTAAGTATTAACTGTACCTGTAACATTTCGCGACACTTCATACAAATTATATTAGTTATACTGTTGATTGATGGCACTTGGTGTAACTTATGTCAAACATGATTGATATTGATAATATACTTGTACTTCTCCACTGTATTTATTATTGTACCTAACCAATTTCGCCTTGCGGCATCCTCGAAGGTTTACATTGACAATTATGAGCATTCTAATTATTGAACAGTACACTGGTTAACATTTTTTCATATGTGGGTAGTACTAAAATTAAGTAAACCAGCCCAAACTTTTTAAATTTTATTTTAAATTGTCCAGATACCCACTTATCATCTTCGGCAATTGAAGGTTAAAATATTACCTCTGTTAAGAAAATATGTACTTTATTTTTTTATAGTGGTTTTTTAACTAATATTTTATTTTCGCATAGTCATTCACAATCATTATAATTGGTTTTATTCCCCTGGGGGTGCGATATTTTTATACAAATTGCTCTTACATAAAACCACAAGATGAAAATAATATTTTTTGTTGCCATATTTAAATAATAAGTTTTTAGATTTGGTACTTCGAAAACTTGTTGGCCGCAAATATAGGTAATTGGTCGATTTGTAGTTTTTATAATATTTGCACAATTGGTTCCCAATGGTATTCATCGTTACCTTAGCATACGCAGATGTATCATAGGTTTGTGATGCGAGCGAGGAATCGGGGATGCATACACTGACCGGGTGTAATGTGTCTGAGTCTCATCCGTCAAATATCAGAATTACCGCTCCAGCTGGCAATGTAGGCATGGTTAGCTTGGAAATGTTACAGACCCGTACGATGTTACAATGGTGCCACTTAATTTAACGGCCTGATCAGATACTTTTTCATACCCCGCTTAAAGGAGCCGGGACTGTGGGAAGAAGTAGACATACCTAAGTATGTTCATTTGTATTCTTCACCACGGCTTACCTTTTATAACGTGAGTTACCTATGTTTGCTGAATAGAAGCGGATTTCACCTGAATATCTTGTATTCTTACCTGTAACAAAGAACAAAAAATATCATTAAACAATTGATCAACTGGAATTATGATATAAATGTGATAAATAATGAAAATTCTAGTATGATTATCCACATTAGGTATTCGCTTTTTTCCTGTCTAACTGCGTTGTGGCTGAACTTCGATATTTTCCGTGAAGTGATTGCGATTTGGCCTCTACAACCTATAGGTATTAGCGATATCGAAATACTGCAGTTGGACCCATTTTTTGGCCTTCTTAGGGCGCGCTACCTACAGATGTTCGTATGATAATTGGGACCAACCCAACGGCTTAACGTGGTCTCCGAGGCACGACTAAACCAGTGCAAATAGCCATATTCATGCATACAAATATTTGTACTGAGCGGAGGTCAAACACGCGTCTTCTGCGTAGCAGTCGCGTTCACTACCGCCACACCACAGGGGCATAGCTTATTACTGATACGTTTATTAAGTAAAAAAACTAAAAGTAAACATGTGGAAATCCGTATTTACAGCATCAAAAATAAACAACAAAACCTAAGTTACTTTAAATAATATACGTCTTTTCTGCACTTGCGTTCAAAGGCAATGCATTCTCTATAAAATGCCGATAATACTGTTTTACAGGCGGCTTTGTGTTTCATAGTATGCATGCATATACGTGCATACACTGTCCCGTGCAAGCTGTACCATGCATAAATCTTTGCTGAGAAACATATTTGCTTTAGTCTTGCATGCGTCTGCGATTTGTTAGTTCAATAAATGTATTTATTGTGATCAGAGTTTACTAGGTTCTATATTTTGTGACTGCAGGTACTAAAATTTTGTGAATTTCTATCGTCGAATATTCGTGAATAAGTTTTAGAATTTGAACGAAAGCACAAAATCGAATCATCATTGACAATTTGTACTACCCACGACTTGGGTTGCGTGGCAATTGTTTTGACTCGAGTTGAAATTAGAATTTAGGCTGTAAACCAACAGTTTATTATACAAAAATACTCTTGAGTGAGAGTTCTGGCTACCCTAATCACCGCTGGGAACACAACACAAGGATATTATTACTCGCGGTATTCAGTAGGATGGAGGTACTTCCCCAGTTGGACTCCTCAATCGTGAAGGCAGATACCGTCGCATCCTACAGCCATAAAGTCATAAAATAAATAAATAAATATTCTAGGACAATCTACACAACATCACTTTAAGTGATGTTGTGTAGATTCACTTAGACCCATGGTAAGCGTAGCTTAACTAGTTTATATTATGGGTTCTAGAATGCGGATAAACATACATTGTATAAAAAATAAATATATATTATAAATATACTGATATATTATAAATAAATATATATATTATAAATAAATATATAAATATACTGAAGTCAAATTGACGTGCCATAAAAAAAAAGATACTTTTTTTTGTAAATACATTCATATTATAAATAGAAACACCCAGACCAATGCAAATATTAATATTCAAGCACACAAATATTTACATTGAGCGGGAATGGAACCCGCGCCTCCTACATAGCAGTCGCGTTCACTACCGCCACTCCACGGAGGTTGTCTAAATATACTAGTAGACGACTTATATACGATGCTCACTAAGTTTTAATAGCAAAACTTTTCTCAATACTCCTAAAATCTCATTTCCTCTGAAATTAGTATTCAATCTGAAACGTTTTAATTACTATTCGAACTTCCGTACCGTATTCATACCTACTATAGATACACATATCGTTGCCACTCTATAAAAAACCCATTCACGAAGAGATAAAGTCCCAATTAAAAAAAAGCTAGCATTTATTTCCGTATCCGATTCTAGTGCTGTCCAATTTAAGCGAACATGGATTACGTCACATGCACTACGTCCGTTATTGGTACAAGTAAAATTTACAGCGGACCAATAACTAGTTACGTTACGATCAGTTACATCCGGTTATATCTAGATATAACCGGATTATCGTTGTGTTCTGAGGTTATGCCCTTGTTAATAGGGTAGTTTCTTTGTTGTTTAATGTTTAAAGCTTTTTAACAGTACCTAAATCGGATAGGTATTTTTATCTACAGGCATTAGAGATGGTGCAAACGGTACATATTAGTTTCATTTGCACTTCACGGTGCTAGCTAATGGTGCAAATGAAACCACACCGCTTATTATTATTTTAAATCGATTATTCGTATTATTTTTTAACAAAAAAGTGGTATTGCCCCAAAATGTACACTGTACTTACGTATTTGTAATGATAACCCTCTTTCTTGAGACTTTGCCATCAGCTTACCATCAGGTGATGTGAAGTCAAATTGACGTGTCTGAAATGAATGATTATTGGTACAGTTTCGACTCTATTAAATACTATTACTTGTGAGAAAAACCGCGTACTACAGTAATATCCCGACTCTATCTAATTTCCATTTTATATTTCATGTGCTAGATAAACTAGATAACTACTAACTTAATAAGAAGATTTAGCATACGTATTGATTTGAAAACTTCAATCAAAAGATAACAGTGTCGTTCAAAGCCAGTTTATCTATAAGGAGGTCCTCAGTTGAACTATTATCATTTTTATTCAAAATTAACGTTTCCTCTTGTCTCCGATTTCAATTAAATATAATCTGAATGTATTTATATGCAAACCATACGGTGAATAATTCTCGAATTTAACCTATATGATCATCGCTTGGGTCCACCTATCGGGTAAGTGCGGGATCGTAGTTTATTTTTGAAGATACGACAGCACAGTCAAACGTTTTAACTAAAGATTAAATGTAAATTAAAGATAACCAAATAACTTTTTTCTTAAGGTAGCAAATACCGCCCATGTGATAACGCCAACTGTCAGACATTACTAAACTATAACATTGACATTCCTTAAACGAAGGTATGATTTTTGTTCTTTTATTCAAGGCACGTTAATTTGACTTCACCCCGTCTGATGGTAAGCTGAACGCAGTCTCAGGTAAGAGGGTTGCCATTACAAACACGTAGAGTGCTTGCAATGGTGACGCTTAGCTTGACAACCTCATCAGATGCTTTTTCACGCCCCGCTTGAAGGACCTGGGACTGTAGGAAGAAGGAAACACGTGAGCTGGTAAGGCATTCCAAGACTTAATGGTGCGGCAGATGAAAACTCCCACAACAAACCGTTTGGTTCTTGATGGATAATTACACACTGTTTGCGGGTGACATTTAAGCCCTGCACGTGTTGTCCTGTGTAGGAAAGGAAAGGGTGAGATTAATTGGTAGAGCTCATCAGAGCATACTACCAAGGACGTAATATCTTTACGCATTTGCAAAGGCTCAATGGTGTAAAGACCTAGAAACTATAATTTGTCTTCTGCACTGACAGCACAGAAATTCTCTTAACCTCCCTCTCTACAGGGTCAGAACCACGAGCGTGACGCCTCTGGTGGACAGTAACCACTTTCCATCAAGTGGGCCGTGAACTTGTCTGCCACCTACCTTATTGGTATAAAAAGTTGATATCGTACTGTAGTGAAACTCAATACCATTTAAAAATATCTATGATTAGAATAACAACCCCACGTATTCTTCCAAAAGATAGAACACGAACCGCTTGTTAATCAAAATATACATTGTACACAATTGACACCCCTTCGAAATGTTCAACACATTAAAATCGACAGATGGCCGATCCAATAATTATAATTAGTGATGCGACAATTATAACTATATATTACACAAATAACTAGTTATTTACGACGATGTGACATTTGTGATACTAGTTTGTAGGACGCGGTATTTGTGTCATATGTGTTTTATCACTTTATAATTATTATGCAATGGTGATAATTATGAGAAATTATAGGAGACGGAGAAATGTGTGATAAATTCAACGGTCATTGTCACATTTCTGTCATGTCTGTGTTACATAAATAATACACATATAATAAAAACTTGTAAATCCACAAAGGGGTAGGCAGAGTTATTTCGTCAAATATGATTTCAGTTCCACGTAATATAAAAAGCCTTATCTGTTGCTAAAATAATTAAGCTTGTCAGAAAAAGTATTTTATACTATCATCCTTGCGTTATGATCCGTAGTCCGGGTTCGCTTAAATATGGTACGGCTTAGTTTTTAGAGCGACTACCGTTTAATCTACCAGCTTTAGTTTTGGTTCGTGTCCAACCACTGATTGAGATAAAGTGACTCTTACAGGTCTTCGACTTTTAACGTGCTCTCCGAAGCACGGGTAATGTGCACGCTCAGATGAAATACCACTAAGCGGTCAGCAATCCAAATGCGAACTGCACTTAGGTAGCTTAACCCACTGATGGTTTACCGAACAATGAGCGTATCTGGCCATGAGCGTGCACAAATGTAGATACTATCATTCTCTGAACCTTTTCCCAACTCAGTTGGGATCGGCTATCCAGTATAACTGTGATGCACAACCAATGGTCCAATGACCAATGGCGATATCGAAGTTCCAAGTTAGACTGGTTGGATTTTTGAGGACTCCAACTACTCGTAACGACTGCCATAGACGTTTGTATGGCAACCGGGACCGATGGCTTAACATGGTCTTCGAGGCACGACCAACCTAATGCAAACAGCCATATTCATGCATACAACTTTTTGCACTGAGCGGGTTTCGAACCCGCGCCACGTGCGTATCAGTCGAGTGCACTACCGCCACGCCACGGAGGCTGTCATGAAATGTAGATAGTATATTATCGAGAAATATTTCAGACGCGAATGTTCACTGAACGTAACAATTCACCTAGGATGATAAACAACGAGTACTGCCTCCATTCTTTTCCAACATTTTCACAAAAGTTCCCGTTTAAATATTTATCTACAATTCCATAGTCTACATTTTACTCTAACTGAGAATTACTGTAAGTCTTACTCAGTGAACAGACAGAAACTCAGAAAGATATAAAATGAAAGCAAACTAAAGTTTCAATAAACAACTTACTTCACTTTGGACCCTACTAGCAACGTTCCTTGGTTGTAGAAGAATACTAATTGGTTGGCATTTGTTGAAAGTCGACTTAAGTATATATTTCAGTCACTAATATTATCAAAATGCAAATGTAACTCTGTATACTGTTGCACTATTAAGCCCAAAAGTTAAGCAACTGCCAAAAATACTTTTAGAACTGATTCACAATAACGAAACTGTTTATTTTTTTAAACGTTATTTCAAACTCAAATTACGAATGTCAAAAATAGCTATTAGAGGCAAGAATTTTTTTGTTCGATTATAATTCTGGTTCATTATTGTTAACCATTCGAATAACAAAATTCGTTAAATGGAATTAATCAAATGTCACTGTCTACGGTACATGAAAAGGATTTTACTCAGTAAAAATATGAATCGTACCTAACCTTTATCAAAAAACGACACAAGTTAATATTATTGAAAATAACAATGCCAATGAAATTGGTCTTCTTTATACAATAACGATATGAAACAGTAACGTTGTAGCGGAATAAATTAAATTAATTTTCTTGAGAGCACTTTAGTGAAGAAAATATTTCATATGTCGTGCAATAACTATAGTAACTGTTTCTTTCATGTTATTGAAATATATTTTCGGTTAAACAACTCTAGTGAGCGTACCTAATATTAGATATTCCAAATATTTTCAATCTACTCCAATACGACAGCAACCTGTGATGTTTGACATACTTACATGTTTTTTTTTTTGTGATTCGAATTTTGAATATATTGAATCTCATCCTCCTTTCATAAATGTTTGCTTATTTATGTGTGATCTGGGGCTTGTTTCTCAAATTGAGCAAATTATTGTTGTTTTTATTTAAATATGTTCGGTAAATGGGAATAAGGTTTACCGTTTACCGTTATCAAGTACCTACCATCAATGACCTGATTACCACGAAAAATTCAGATGAGTAAATATTCCAAAAAGCCTTCTATAATATTGTATAGTACCGTAAATTATGACGACGTAATATTATGGACAAAATTTCTAAGTAGGTAACATATACACATACACATAATAAATAAAATCCTACAATACCCTACACTTGACGAATTTCGACAGATTTACCAATAAGCGTCTATTTACGTCCGTAGGCCTTTTACCCGGAAAATGTCCACCGCAACATCGATCACGCGGTAAATTTTCTCACAAACGAGGCCTAACCCTTCCACCGCTCGGCGATCGTTCCCGCCAAATACCCATTTTTCAACTATACCCGTTTGATCGACTCGAGGTATCGTAATTGCTCTTTGTGTGGTGAAACTGTTATTAAAACGTGGTCGGTGGTCGCACGGACCGACACTTTACGCTTTGCTTGACACATGTTCAGAGCACCGTTATGTGAATAGTTTTCATGTTAGCTATCCTAACAGTTTTGTAAGGATACCTTGCAAGTTAAAAAAGGTACCAAAATTGCATTTTAGCTTCAGTGAAATTTTTCTGTTAAGTTTTATTTTAACAAAAGTGACGCACTAATATAGAGCTGAATAGCAGCTTTAAACATAGTGGCTTTATCAGCTTTGAAATAGACAAGAAAATTAATTATAAACAGAAACTGCTAAAGTAGCATACGAACACACAAACTGATTGATGGTAGCAATGGGCGTATCACACCAAATGACTAGCTACATACACGTGGAAGAAAACGTACCAACAAAGCCGGAGCATGTAACCACTAGAAACACAATTACGCAATCAGCGCTGTTTAGCTATAGTTTCCAGTCAGACGACCAAACGAAGGTAGACATTACTAAATAATAAATATAGATACTAATAATATCGATAAAAGTTCAACAATTACCACTAAATGTTGAACTTTATTCGATTACACCGTGTACATGTAACACTTCAACTTTTGGAACATTAAGAAAAATCAATACTTGAATAACCAAACACAACAAACAAAAATTACAATAAAACCGATACCAGTAAACTTTTAGTATAATTCGGTATCAATTTGAAATTTCCAATATCGTAACATAATTGGTATCGCGTTTGAAAGGCCCGAATCTAATGGGCGTTTTCACATTAGATTGCACGAAATCGACAAGGCAATATGTTACAAAATTCTTTTAATTTGTATGCAGCGCTTTTACATGCGATAGTATCGGTGTCAACCCTGTCAATGTCGCATGTCGGTTCGATGTGGTATGGTATTGTAAATATCGGTGTTAAAAATACTGGTTTTGTTGAGGTGTTTGGCGAGAAAAGAGTTTACTGTTAAAATTTCTATTGTTTGATACTCAGATATGAAAGTACCTCCGGATTGATATGCTTTAGAATGTGTGTCAGTTGTTAATATTATCCGATTTCAATAGGTATTTATTGTATAATTTTCTATTTAAATCTTAATGTAAGATAAAATATTCATATTGTTTGTTCTACTAAACGTAAATTATATTATATTGCATTTTATATAGATAATATCACTATCGTTACATGGATTCGAATCGAAAGTAATCGGATCAAATGCAGTGACGAGATGATTAATTAGGTAAACCCTTAGTTAATAGACTTTGATTAATAATATAACCGTTTTAATAATGCCAAAAATGAATTTTCAATAATGATTTATAAACATTCGTTTGTAGACAATTATTTTGTAAGCACATCTGTAAGTTTAAATATTATCAATATAAAAAAATAATAGTATTAGATCATTAAATTGATTAGCTGTCATGTCTTGCGATAATAGTTAATTTATTAAAAAGTTCATGATTACGCGAAAAGAATTTTGTATTCTATACATCTTTCTGAAACTCGTCAAAACTTTTATAAATATTAATATCATGAGGATAGTCTAAATTTTGGAGCCTTCAAACTCATAAAAACTATTGAGTCATAAAAAGGAGATAAAATAAAAAAAGTCGCGCGTTTTAAAGCATATAACGCTATGTGCGAGGTTATCGACCACAGTGGGGGCAGCCCTAGTGGTTTTTAAGCTTAGGGTTGTCACCCTTCATAAAAAATATTTATAATAACAATTCACACAACGAGATAAGTAAAAATACGAGCTTGTTAAACCGTAAAACGTAATAATGGGGAGCTAAAGTCAACAACGGTTGCAATTGTGTTCCAAAAATTATTCACGCGAGTTGGTATTTGACGCCATTTTTGTAACACCCGGCGGGTAAGGCCGTCGTTAGAGGGTAGCGGTTACGATAATAACACTAAGTATAATGGATGAAAGACATTTTTTAAATATTAAAAATGAATTTAATATGATTATTTTCTATAGAGCCGATATGGAATGGGTTAGGTTGGAAATATCACCTTGAGGGGATAAATTTGACGTGTCAATTATGTTTCAAATGTATGCAATAAGTAGAAGATCAGATTCTGAAACCACGCTGTTGAATTCTAATTCAGCTATCGCAGATTTGCAAGCCTGAGTGACACTCAAACATTGTATTATCTGAAAAATTCAAAATTATTAAATTTAAATTGACCAATTTAGAAACAGTTTATACAATGAATAAGAAATTTGAAGAAACAAACATTTTGTTTATTAGAAAGGAAACCTCGTCTATTGACTTAAAACCTCTTAGGAACGATGACAGGCATTCCATAGTGCTTCTTTTGATTTTATTATTTTTTTACAGCCTATGGATACTTATAACACTAAGACGTTAGAAAAGGTAGTAAGATAGAATACAATAATGAAGCACTTCGACGTAGATCTTTAGGAACTTCGTTTCCGCAAAGCCGTTTCCGTTCAGCTTTACTTTAATTAAATAATATTACTTCATTTTAATAGCTTATCCCCCAACTCAAATTATAATCATAAAATTTCTTCAGGTCTATCTAGATCGAGTGTCGCGTGTTCAAACAGGCCCTTTTTATCGTGGTCATATAGATAAAATCCGGCATTGAATGTAATCAAAATGAATTTGAGTCGGCAATCCTTTCTGTTACATATTAATCTCTAAGCCTCTTTCCACCCCACCGTCAATCCCCGAGACCGCAGTCTTACCCAGATTTTCACTCGATTATTTTTCCTTTACTTTTGCTCGGTGAAATTAAAATCCATTTTGGTAGCTTACCCCGCGGTGCGGTGCATGTTTATTAAAAAAACACGACTTTTCAATTAAAACGTCATTGTATTTAGAAGTTAGTGACAGAAAAACAAACTAGTAGGTAAGTACACAAAATCAAGTATTCGTCGAAAATGAAAAGCAAAGTTTATATTTTCACAGTTATCGAGTTATTGGCATGTTGAGTACACCTGCGTAAGTAAGAGTTATACAATTAGTTTACTGTCACGAAATAAATAAATTAGATGCTAGACATACGGCTTAACTTATTATTCAGAAAAATATCATAACTTCGCTTTAAATATATCAAGAGCATTTTCAATTCTCTCACAGTATTTCGACACGACATGTTACAATTTATACGAAAATATTTAATAAACGCAGCGTCCTATTAAATCGCAAGTCGCCAAAATCGTGATTATTTCGTAAGCTTTTGACGTTTGCGGCAGATGTACGTTAAAATTGGATCAGAGCATTGTGTCGACCCAGCTGACGTCTATTTCAGTATGTCAAATTCTGCGTCGAATATTGCATTGGCTCGTTCAGACCGTCATCGCACCGTTCGCAAGAGAGGGTTGGGTATAACTTAACAATTTTTGAATTTAGAACATTAGGGACCATAATGTGGGGATGCGAAGCAATGAGTCATTTTGTAATTTGATTTTCTTTCTTAATTTAAATTGATTGGTGAAAAAATAGGTATGTATATTTTTTTAAGTTTTGTTTTTGGAATACCTTTTATTACATTTATTATTATTTAAATAATGTTTTGTTGTTTATGCCTTTGTTTCGACGAGTTAATTCTAAATTCAAATAAAGCACATCTGCATAGTGAACAGCGATATCATTACCATATACGTAAGGATTACATCACAGCGAGTAACACTGAAGTCATCGTGTCATCAGGTAATATGAGACAATCAGTCGCCATTGCTGCAATCTGCAATTCACACAAAGGTAAACTGAACGCTGGATTTAGTTTCATGACGTAAGAAGAAAACTGCAAGACCACGTTATTAAAGAAAAGTTAAAGAATGCGAATTCAAACCACACATAGTATACTACCGGTTCCTCACACTATATCAATATTATTTTAATATGTGACTGAATTTAAAATGTGAATAGTAGTTTAATTGTCCCCTAAGTACCTATAACAATGCAAAGCACAGTCTTTGTTAGGGAAATTGAACTTTAATATGGCCAAACTATCTTATCAGCCATCGATCAAGGTCGTTCACCCCTCAATGTGCGTTCTACATAGCGTGCTTTCAATTAAACATTCGGTCGTGTTGCAGCCGCGCCCCGCCGTGGCAACTATTGTAATGCGCCCAATGCGATTAACACTGATTCGTACTTGCACCTATGAATTTATAGCTTCCTCTTGAGTCATAGAGCAAAGCTAATATTAGTAACGGTGATTCATTAGAAGTCGATCGGTCTAATTCCGATATATTTTTCTATAATATTACATGGTATATTAGAGGACGACAATTTTATTGTAGATTTAAAATATTTACTACGTTTAAATATATTGTTTCCAGAAAAAAAAATGTTTCACAGATCTTTGTGTTGTACCATTTTTGGTGCAACTACCTGCTATATTACTATTTTTTTTAAGTATTAGGATCAAGAGGCCCGGGTTCAAATCCTGACCATCACACACTATCGACATGAACTCACTCCTAACACAACAATTCAGTTCAGCTACTATCGACATGAAGTTACTCCTAACACAAACAATTTAGTACCTATAGCTACTCATAGAGTGGTTAGCGGAATAGCGGAAATATTAGTAATTTCGGTTACAAATATTGTTTTTAATAAAATCAGTAGGTATATCTATAATGTTAAAAAGAACGCTAAGTAACGCACCTACTTTTATTGAGAATGATGTGATAATATTTTTGGTGTTCAAATTTCAGAACGTACTTAAGTGGTTGTTAGGTACAAATTTTATGATGATTAGTAAAGTCAGAGTGTAAGGTCAGAGTTCATCAATTTCTTAAATACCTACTAAATTCAATACTGCATTACTGACTGATAAATAAATGAAGAACCTTGAAACCCTGTGCGTATCATATAACGTGGAACGCTTACAAATTTCAACAAGAAATAAAACTACGGTACCTACCTCAGGTAATCCAATACATACTCCTGAAAGTACCTACTTCCTACCAGTCTTACATCAAAATGCGACACCGACGATGGCTCCATTATTAAACAGTAATGAATACTATCAGTCTAATCATACACTTGACTATTACTTCTTCTTTTATGACCTCGTGGAATGCATTCTCAAACGTACCCTGTCATTACTTTAAAACTGACCAAGAATCATGAGTAATTACGATTGTAAGAGGCCTCTGATTGAACCTTCCCTGGGCGTGTCCATTCTACGTTTGAGTGACAGCTCTTTGTTCACTCTTTTCGAATTTGGAAATGGAATGTTTTGTTTTCTTAACGGATTTCGATTTTTCAAATTGTACACGGCTAGTCGCCCGCTAGCCGTCGGGCTGGTTTATTTTTTCAAATCCATTACGGTAAATTAATTTTCAATTTAGTTTATTCATTGTTTAGACGCAAAGTAACTAAATTCAAACTAAATTTTATAAAGAAAAGTTCGAGCCTAATTGAATAATTAGAAATAACTGGTAATGTTAAATTTTGCCTTTATACTTATGCAGTGAAACGAAAAAATAAGTTATAATAATAGATTCCAAATTTAAAAATTAACTGATAACAAAGGACGGCAACAACCCAAAATTAATACTTCTTATGTAAAAACAGAAGTTTTGGAAGCTCTCAACGTTTCGAAATAATTAATTGTTGAAATGAATAAACATTGTTCGGGAAGCGGGTGTAAACTTAATTAAAAGTTATCAGACTGTATATCATAATCAACGTTTATCTATTCCTGTGCGTAAATAGCTACTAAATAATTATTATTTATAATAGAAGCACAAAAGGAAATGAATGAGTTATGTTTGAATTGAGCGTGTGAATGGGTTTCCTATTTAGACACAATCGAAATTCAAATACTTAATGAATTTGTCTTTAAACATCGGTTAAGAGAAAATTATGAAAATGCTGTTTTGTTTTTCTTTTGAATTAAGTAAGACAAAAAGAACTGTACTGTCAACGCACAGAGGTACATTCATTGAATAAACATTTTACAAAGAGGTGTATCATTCACGGATCAAAGAAACAAAAGAAAAAAAATCAGTTCAAATTTGGAACGACCTCTTTTTTATTTATTGGCGCCAGGAACCGCCTACAATTTGACGCAATGTATGCTTTTAATCGACTTGTAGCATGAGAACATGATTGTGTAAGTAATTTATTCGTAAGGTCTACGTTCAGTAACCTAACAAAAGCCTTTCATGAGAGTCGAGTTCTTTACAAGCGCCAGACATGTTTGTTCAGTTCTCCATCAAGTTTCAAAGAAACGAAATCTGGAGGTACAGTCTACGATAAAAGTAGCTTTACACATTGTAAATTGCAGATTTTTGCCTTTCAACCTTTTATGAAAAATTAAACAACATGAAATACTTATACATGAAGCTTGTTTTGGGAAGATTTAAAAATTACTTGTGAGTATTTACAGCACTAAAATTATTTAATTACTTAATCCATAGAGGCCTATTCGCGGGATACAAAACTTATCTGTTAAAAACTATAAAGACAAATCTCTGTGACAATGTCGATCTAGAACTATTTGATGTAACAGAATACCAGGCAAGCTTCTATCCATCCAATCAAACCATCGCATTCACAATAGTTAGTCTTACTCATCTCATTCATTCCATAAATATTTGATTTTCATTTATAAATTAAAGTAGTTGTAGCGTAAAATTAAATCTCTCTCTCAAAATATAAAATCAAACCAAAAATATCGCAACGGAGCTTAGGTCCCTAAAGCCTTTAACTCTCCAAGTCTGTAATAATTAACCCTTCCAATATCGATGCTGAAATTTGGCGGCAATTAATCTTAATCATAAACAAGCCGGTTTTATTAAAAGTGACTTACAGCTTCGAAAAAGATAGTTATTATTAATCTTAATATTATTAGCGCTTTCGCCGTGATGGGTGGCGGAAAAGGGTTACAATTGTTTGAGCTTATTATAATATTCAAATTCAAATTCATTTATTTGCGGTAATGTGGTAATACTTTTTGGTTTATGTGCGTTTTAATTAATTCTTAAAAGGGATGTAGCCTGCTGGGGTGTGCGAACAGTTTATTTTAAAAATTTTAATGAGAAAAAGACAAACGGTAAGGCAGGCTTATTTTACAGGTGTTTAAAAAAAAAATTTGGCAGTTTCAATGGCAAAATCGTCTGGAAGAATTTGGTGATATTTTTTAATAATGTATGGTTTATGTACAGATAGTACCCTAATAATCTTTTTCCGCAACGACCATAATAAAATCAATCTATAGATAAAACAAATTAATGTCAGCTGTCACGTTTATTACAGTACTTATATAATATTTATGTTTTTTCCTACAAACTGGCGTATGAGAACCACTGCCTAACCCTTCGGGGATATAGGCGTGAGTTTATGTTATGTTTTTGCGTTAATGCACTCATGTTATATACATTGCGTTAAGTAGTGCATAAGATATACTCGTATATTGGTTACCTAAACCGTTAAGGAGATTCTATTTTCGTGACACCTCAGTAAAAAGTTGGTTGAGGGTAATACTCTCGTCGTACTTCATACGTAATTCTATTTCCAATTCAACTTTCATCTGCAAGAAAAAAGTAAATCACAGATCTCCATTGATGCAATACGTACAAAATTACACATAAAATTAACTGTCTTGTCTATGCATTCATTCTACATACAAAGCGCGCGCAACAAATATCAAGGAACGAACGAATGAACCAGACTTATAATCAGCTATCGCGTCGGAAAAGCACTTATTACCCAAGAGCCAGAGACTTCTAACGAACTTAAAGATAAAAAAACAAGTTATAATTAAAATTTAACGGCCACTAATAAAAGTATAGAAATAATTAACATAATTACAAGTTGGGAGCTATCGGGTGCGTTCATCAAACTGTCAGTGAACTGAATTGGATGACAGTTGAAATCTTGGGATGTGTCTATGGACTGATACTGTGTGTTTATTCTTTTTAATTAAGACTCAAGAGTGATTAGGGTGTCGTTCGAAACTTGAAATATAAAATAAAGACGGCTATCACTTATGTGTTACAATCCTGTGATTGTGGCACATATCTCACTTCTACTTGACTAACTGACTTTCTTATTATTTACCGGTTGGTTTTCTGTTGAACATTATAAACATAAATGTGTGACGTATCCGACATTATGTCAAATAAATTTCACGTCATGAATAAAAAGAATTAGATCGTAAGATCGAAGTAATTCCATGGACTTATACTCGTCATCATCATTCCCTAAACCTTTATCCCAACTCAGTTGGGGTCGGCTTTCCAGTCTAACTGTGATGCGGCTGAACTTCGATATTTTCCGTGAAGCGACTGCCATCTGACCTCCACAACCAATGGTCTAATGACCAATGGCGATATCGAAGTTCCAAGTTAGGCTGGTTGGACTTTTGAGGGCTCCAACTACCCGTAACGACTGCCATAGATGTTTGTATGGCAACATGGACTTATACTCGTATTGCGAAATATAGGGCAAAATGCATCTTCAGAATTATTAAAATTAAAAAGAAGCTCGTTTTAATGAATGAATGAAGTACGTTTCCTATTCAATGAACTTGGGAACTTTACGGTTATGAATGTTAACGTCATGCGATACTTATGCAAATGGCGCCCTCATTTCTTGAGATGTCTTTTAATTTCAAGATTTTACTGCGTATATTGTATTATAAAAATTATATTTTTTGAAGACATTTGACGACACATTTCTAGTATATAATTATATATATATATATAATTCGTAAATATCTAACTTATTACTACAGGTACCTAAAAGGTAGTAAGTAATCGTTGTTCGCCGGGGGCAAGATGGGAATCCGAACCGAAATGTGTCTTGGGTCACCTTAAACTTTGGCGAATCTGACACGGCGGGGGAACTGTGGCGGGGGTGTATCCGTGGGAACTTCTGTAAAAAGATGGGTAGTCCCTGTTAGGTGTATAATATATCAGTTGGCATTGTCTATCTGCTTGGGATTGGGATAAAATCAAATGTTTTTTGATACTGTTCAACTTAAATAGAGCCATCTATTCTTTCTTATAATAAATTGTTATAAAAGAATGGTCTAATATGACTTGGATAGTTTCAACTCTCAAGGTCACGCACCTCAATTTCCGAACGTACGCTTCTTTTCGCGCCATTTTCTTGTAATCCACGTCACGTGCGCCATATTGATAAGTCGTCGCAACGTGATCCGCCATATTTGCATGCCCCAACCTCGATTAGAGACTACTTTGGATCTTTTTCCTCACTCTTTGTTCTCAACATGTTCAAGACTTCTCACAAACTTTTTTCTGTTTGAATTTTTTCGCGTGAATGTTTTCAGAATGGCACGATTGTGAGTTCTATATGGATGAATTCTTTTTTTTTATAAGTTTGGAAGTTATAAGTAAATTGCGGGGTGTGTGAGTGTGTGTTTGTGTGTGTGTGTGTGAGGGTTTGGTACATTCGATATTTAATATGTCTTTGAGTTAGAGACTCTTCAAATACCTGGAAATGTATTTATTCAGTTTTGTTAAACCTGATCGGTGAGTTTAGTATCAAAGATTATATTATATTATTCCAGTAATTCAATGATACGATTAAATGGTAATTATAACACAAAATTTACTTACTTTCCCTTGGCTAGATCGACGAGGAAAGTACCATTCTTTCACTTAAACGACTTTTGTTCTATTTGGTTCTGAGAATTTGAGTGAACGACGGAGGTGACAATTAGGATTTGAGTAAATGTAGAGGAAATTTTACTCATAAATTATAATTTGAATACGAATCAATTGAATAGTGGCCAATCTGACATGTGAATCGTAATCTGCTATGTCGATAACCCCGGGCATACTTAGGTAGGTACCTATTTATTTTTAAAATTTTGATAAAAGATATGCACCTACCTATTTGTTTATTGTTGTACTAAACAGGTTTGATAGCTCAGTAATTCTTTTTTATTTGTTCAAAAGTTTCAAGTTACTTTTTTATCAATCTCTGTTTAGTTTCAGTGAATATAATACTTTAAGATTCAGCAATTTCACCGACTGCACCCATACAAACACAAACCGCAGCGACCAAGTCCTCTGCACTCTCTGCAGTGATTGATTGAACGCTACACAGCGTACGCATTCAGATGTCAATCGCAGATAACGCTTCTCCACGATCGATTCAAGCGCAAAAACGCACAATTATCGCTAATAAGTGAATTTACGCGGCGATTCAGATCCATCAGCATTACACAGAAACACCGAAACGCATTGCAGTTGTATTGAATTCGTGAAATCGCCGGACGTCGCGTCGTTTAATCCAAAAAGCAGTACCTATGGTATGGTTTGATCATAAATGTTTAAGATACGCAGGAAATTTTGTGTAAGAATAACTCGACATACCTACATTCTATTTTAACGCAATGTTATATTATAAGCCAGTGGTTCTCAAATGGTGGGTCGCAACCCGCAACCCGGCAACGGATGGTAGCATTTTCTCATTCTATTATACCTACATGCTAGCAGCCGTGTACCAATCTTGGGTGCATCCAAAGCCTGCCATATAGTCCCTTTTTTTCTCTTTTTTATTTTTTTTTAATTTTTATTTTTTATCTCCGGGATCCACTCTGCCACTTATTATTTCCAATGATATGAGTAAATGCTTAACAAATGCAACATTCATCTAAGCTGGCCTCCTATCACCGAGATGAAAACCAACGCTAGAGCCTCATCTCTCAATTAACAGGCGTATTTATACTGATGTGCGTGTGAGGTAAGGTAGACATGAACCTACTCCACCACACCTGCATGCCAATAGAAGTTGTGGTGGGTCTCTATTAGCAAACATTAGTGACTAAACCAGGGTCAAAATAAAGTTTGGGAAACGGTGTTCTAACTAATTTAAACTGTTTAGCATAGACAATGAGTACGTATAGATATACCTACATAGACAGTCAAGATTACCTCACACGAGTAATAAGCAAGTATTTACATCAATCAGTTCTGTGAATTAACGACTCTATGTCACATTGCGTTTGTCATGTCATCTCTCACTCCAACCACGTGGGTAAGAGAGAGACGGGAATATTCAGCAGGTGTGTTTGAAGTGACGATATGATTGAGGTGTGAAATATAACGGCCCCTGTACTGATTGAGGGTAAGCAGTTATTTAGAAAGCTGTATAGAGGGAATATTCATAGTTCATCGTTATTCACAATAAACTGAAGTGAATAAAGTATCGGGTTTCGTTCTGTTTTGGGTTAGGTAAAATGTAACTTGAGTTTTGGAAATTCAATTACAGTTTGGATTCTGAATAAAGTGTCTAGTTGAATTTGATAACAACAACCAGAGCAGATTAATGAAATTATTTAGGTACACATATTCAGGTTATTTACATTGAGCGGAAATCAAACTCGCGACCTTTCATATGTATGTTTTTAATCACCAAAGGACAAGGTTTTTATAAACTGTTTTAGTTTCGAATGTATTAATTCACTTTTGTTGCAGACTGTACCATAATGTATTTAGTACTTATTTCCTACATTGCGTTATTGTTCGGATGTGGAAATGATTTAGTCGTGTTAGCTCAGTGTAGTGAGTTCGATAAACTGCTGTACATAGCTATAAAGGTCATCTTGAGTCATTGACCTTAGGTAGGTATGGGATTGATTGAGTGGACGTGTCAATCTACTCTTTAAAAAAAATGTGGATGAAATGTTATACTTGTGACATTGTTGTTAATAAATTAATTTATGAAAATAGATTAAGAACTAAAATAAAAAGAGAAACATTTTCTATGTTAACTGAGAAAAAATAAAACTAACCCCCTCCAACGTTTTTATGAATCCTAAACGAGCTCCGTAAAATTATTTACGACTCAAATATAGTTCGCCGAACAAACTACGAAGTACTGCAGTTAAAACTAACCTAACCCAACCCAACTCATAAAGTTCATAGGAATAAAATGTTTGTTTTAAATATAGAATTCATGTCGCCATGACAGCTGTCAGGCGGCCATTGCAGTTAAAAAACGCGCGGTTCAGCAAATGAACCGTGGAATAACAATGTTACACATTGTTATCTGTTTTTATAACAATTATGCTACGAATGTTTAGTTACGCGCTGTTAATTTGTTTGTCAGGCTACCGTCGTGATCGGTAACTAATAAATTGGGCATGAAATAGATTAGGGTGTGTTCTGAATGACGTCATGCGTTATGACATGGGTAGCAAAGTATCCATCTTTAATTTAAGAGTTATTCCGAGACATAAAGTGTTACCATAAATTTAAAAATAAATATATGTAATTAATGTATCTATATTATTATCTACTTATAGGTTATAGCAAATAAGTTACTTTAATAACTTTTTATAGATTTTTTATTTACACAGTATTTAATGACTATTTTATGGGCCGCATTGCATTTTTAACAACTTAAGTAAATGTTATAAATCCGTTAAACTCACGTCATTCACTTATTAACTTTACAGTCGTACAGTAAAAAAGTATTTTAGAAACGAATAAACAATAATACAATTTATTTTAATGCATTATTTATATATTTTTAAAATATTGTGCTACTTTTATGATACGCCAAGTAGATAGAGAGTATAGATCAGATATAGAATACAGATCTTGTAGATAAGATTATCTTGTCAGGAATGATAACTATAATATCATTTATAATACTTAAAATATGTAACATTTATTATGATCATTTTCAACTTGTAGATCTATAACAAATTGAGCCATCATCATTTTAAGTACTTGAAAATGTCGTTCGAAAAGAAAAATATGTTTACTTTAGTCAATTCAGTCAGCGAACTACAAAAAAGAACTACTTGACTTTTAAAAAACTTTAAACTATAAGTAAGTAAAACACTTAAGAGTATTTGAACACCCATATATTTCAAGTCGACGTAGCCGCCAGTTGTATTTGGGTACGGCCTCAAACTACCGCAAATGTTTACCTAAACTAGCACGTGTTAACACAAAAAGTCTATAAAAAACTCCACTCGTTCGAAAAAAAGTATAAAAAAGACAGTCATGATCTCGTGGGGTTCAACTGACTCAAGTCAAACTTATATCAGTTTTTGTTGAGCACCTGCTGCTTGACGGTAGGTCAGTCAATAAAAATTATGTTTGGACTATTAATTAAGTATAAAAAATGTATTTTTGGGTTAGGTTGTATCACCATGTGGTGTTCCGGATGAAAATAAAAACGCCCCATTTTTTAAAATGGGTGTCTTACAACTGGGCTTTTTGGATTATAAAAAACTAACGGCGTATGTTTAAATTAAAAAAATATGAGTAACGTTTAAATGTGTATAATTTATTCCAGTGGGTTACGTAAATGCGATGGAAGAAAAAGAAAAAGAAAAATGCGGAAATCTATATATTATTATAGTAATTTGGTATTTTGTGCCTGACGATTTTTTGTATTATAGGAAGAAATTCGATTTACAAAAGCAACAGATAATTAGGTTTGGCTGCGCAAACATTCGTTTCATAAACATCCACACTTCCAGACAAATATGGGAGTAAACTATTGCTAAATAATGATAAGATAAAGGCCAGCTAGTGGAGCAATACCTACTATCTTTAAGTAAATGAAAATACAGCTATTTTCACCTAAATTTGTTTTGTTCTAAATAAAAAATTGTCTGAATAGGAAAAAGATTAGAATATTGGTTGGTATTCTTCTGTTTAGTTCGAGGGGACATAGGACGCGTTATTTATAAACCGAAATAGTGAAAAATAGGTGGTATGTAATATGATTTGGTGGATTCTAATAAGTAAGTTTTACCGCACGCGCACCGCTTCCTGATAATTCCAAATAACAGCCACAACAGAGTAGAATAATTATCATTTCCCTTGCCTTTGTATATCAGCATAGCGTCCTTATTTCAACAGTTTACCTCCTTTTTATACTTTAACCAAATAAAAGAAACATCGTCATTCAATCCAATAGTATCCATCATAACAGAAAAAGATTGTAGTCAAATTGTAACTGAAACTGAACAATAGTTGGCGTCAATACCGGCGTAAACGAAAAGCCTTTTAAATTCAATGTGTTACGTATACGGAATACATTTTTTATGATGTGTTAGCGCATTCCGTTAACATGTAGTAAACAAAGCTAAAAGCGGCACAAACAAAGCATGAGTTAATGGTGCTCGGGGTGTTTGTCAATAACGTATTAGATTTCTAGACTGTTATCGATAAGGGACCACCCCTAGTTGGTATTTAGGGCAGTGAGGTTAATAATACGTTGGTTTGTAACTTCTCGGTTAAGTTGTTATTTATAAATTGTTTTATTATTGGTGTTAAGAAGGTGTTTTGAAAATAATTGTGTAGTTTTGATGTTGTACATATGAATATTTATTAGTAGTTGCGTTTCAATTAATTAAATCATGGATATAATAGGGATGATGACTACTTCTTTTGATTATTTATACAGTTGATTGATAGTACTAGGTAAAACTTATTGTTATACATAATTGATAACACACTTGTACTTCTCCACTGTATTTATTATTGTACCTAACCGGTTTCGCCTTACGGTATTCTCAAAGGTTTATACTGACGGTTATACTAACATTCCAATTCCTAACTATTACACTAACTAACAATACTCAGCATCCCTTTTATCAATTTATCAATTAAAATATACCTAAAATAATGTCAAAACGTTCAAACATTTCTGGAAGCTTACATTTTAAAACTGTCTAACATAAACAAACTTAAATCAAAATATCCAATGATATTTATAGTACCTACTAAGCAAATTTATCAAGATTAGATATCCTATTTCAATTAAAATTTAACTAAAATGCCTACACAAATTCAGTTTCCACCAAAGTTGTTAGGTCACTGATAAACTTACTAATGACTACGATATTAAAAGTATTATTCAAATTGAATCTCAAATAATAATTCTGGTAAAATAGGGATTAATTAACAACTTGGAATATGTGGGAGAGTACAATTATATGAGCGACGTAGTTTTTAATTTTAGGTCGCTATTCAGTGATAAAAATAATGTGTGTTACAATAATGATTTTTATAACTCGACAATGCTTGTAATGAGTTATGAAATTAAGGATATTTGTATGATTTATTGCGTTATTTGATAAATTATTATCTTTATAATTACGTTACAATTGTGTATATTTCTTTTATTTATATATCATATTGTCATGCTAATATAATAATGTACGTATGGTACTAACCGGTAAGATCTGTTTTCATTGTACTGCATTACAAAATTCTCGGTTTAAATCGTAAGTAATAAGGTAGAATTATGAAAATTCATTATCCAAATGGTAGCTTTGAGATTGAAATATCAGAAACAATCAGACTGAATTTAATTTATTTATTACTTATAATCATCCTCTCCTTTCCACGTTTTCTCAACTCGATTTGTGTCAACTTTATAGTATAACTACGATGCAGATGAAGTTTAATATTTTTCGTAAAGCAACTGCCATCTCTCCTACATAACCAAAGGCGATTATTAGATATTATAAATAAAAATGAATCGCGATGGCTAAGCGCATACCTCGAAGACGGCTATCCGAGTATGTTTTTTCTATAATATTTCTTGAACTCCAAGTACTGTTTTTATGAAGCAGCGGGAACGGAATCAGAAGTCCAGCGAGCAGAGTCACAGGTAACACTAGTTTATATAATTTATTTTATATTCATGTGTTATTCATCAACACACAGATTAGTATAAAATGTGACATTTTAATATAAATAAGTAATAAATTACACGAAGAGCATCGCTATTCATTCATTACCATTATAATTTCAATGCGTGAATTTTAACTTAAATATTCATTATATTTATAAATACAAATAAACAAGCCACTTTCAATTCATACAATATTTACAGTTTTAATAATATACGGCTGTAGAAAAACGTAAATTAAGTAGATATTAAAAATTAATTAACATTCTATTAACGGTTAACGTGGTTTTGATGCATTTCTAACCAATTACAGTTGGTAAAATTGATTTTTAGACAATTTATATGCTGCAATAAAATGTAGGAAGCAAGGTTTGGTCGCCCACGGGCCTACTAATTAATGTAACCCGTGTTGCTTATCAAAACATACTACGAGCAAAATGCATTTTTTTAATATTCACACCTAAATCAAAGTACCTACTCATATATGATTAACAAAACAGCTAATTAAAATAACTGGATAAAAGCATTGGAATTATCTTTTATTCTCTTTGAATTTACAATGATAATTTAAAAAATTTAAAAATGCAAAAAAAAATCAATTTTCGAGATATATGCCTTTTGACACAGGCATACGATATTGTAACACATATTTATTATTTTATTTTCGTCCGATGAAATGTTATTTATTCAGTTTGACTAATATGTCTGGTAAACAGCAATAGGCTCGTCTACCAAGTATATGCTGTTTATGTTACCGAGACATTCAGAAGTGAACGCTTCGTTTTTATGATTATGATGAGTTTTGTACGTATCCATTATTAGGCAATAACGTTTCAGTGTCAAGTTCGCGACATTGTGAGAACCATCTTCATAAATTAGCTCGTTAAGTTTTTATGGCGATGTTATTGTCGTAATGAAGCTAATAATAAATTGAAGAGAAGGGAACTTATAGGAGTGGGAAACCGCATTAACAAAAATTTTTGTAAGAACTTGTATGTAAAACTATGTGTGAATGATTACTCATTGTATTATGCAGATATTCAAATTCTGGTTTCAATAGTGTGATTTGAATAATCTATGTCATTTCAAGGTCTATTGGTATTTAAAAATTTAAATATCGAATGCCTATTTTAAATTTGAATATAGCATTCACAAATGAGTATTCTTTTTTGTATATATATAACATTTTTTTTTCCAAATTAGTGGTATAATAAGTTATATTGGAAATTGATATTGATATATTATGTATTAATAAACAAAAACATTCAGTCACATATCAATTGAGAGCGATTGAAAGTTCAAAATTGGAACGTGCCGCCGAGTCGCGCAGAAACGATTGACACAAAAACAGCGATAACTAAACGCTTTATATTTTTATAATACAACAAAGACACGATTAAGTACGTATGTTCTCCCTTCCTCAATCACGTTTGTTTCAAGTTCTGACACAATCATAAATAGAGCCGTTGAGATACGACACAGTAATATATTATTCTGTACCTCCCGTGGGAACGTAACTTATCGTCTTTCTTCTGACGTACTATGTCCGAGGAGTTTCTACGTTTTCTTTTAAAAATGAAATTTATACATCTTGCATTTCAAAATGGAATTTATATAAACCAGGGACCAGTGTGGGGACGAGTGGGCGCAGGGTACGAATTTCAGGGGACGAGTGGGTTCGTCGCCTATAATACCTACATAATTATTATCTTGAAATGATAGATATTATTATTAATGTATAAGTGCCAAGTTGAAGTTAAAGGTTATCGAAAAGTTAACTGGAATTATTATTCAATCTGCAAAATATTCTATGCTATGATCATTTGTCTATGGACACTTTGCAGTTATGAGTAAAAAAATAAGTTGAAACCGTTAAAAATCATGTTTTGCGTCTGCGCCATTTTGAGTCATTATTGAAAACTTTATTAAAATACGATATATTTTTACTCACTAAAGCATTATGAGTACCAATTAGTAAAGAATTTAAATGTAAAGCTATTACATTTATGAGAATAACCTGCGGCTAGATTGACTTATTCCATTGGCCGGACAATCATATAATTGAAAAATATCTATGTTTACTTTATGATATTATTACAGATATCCCTTGCGGACATTTTACGGTAGCATAACAGAATTATTTTGAGTACGTTTAGTGAATAAAAGATGAATATTTTGTTTTACTAACCATGCCCTTCGGCTATACTCAATGACTTCTATGTTGCTATACCCATCATATTAAATTTAGTTCTATTAGGGCAACCCACTGTTCTTATCGTATTGTCCGTCTGTTCTGTTTTTTACTTATTAGTAGTGATAACCATTAAGTAGCCTATGACCAAGGATGAAGGAGCTATCAAAAACTATTTTTTTTTTCTTTTTTTTTCAAATTGCACAGGTAGTTCCACTTTTGGTCGATTATACAAACGACATTACAAATGGCGCGCTATGCTCATAAATTTAGGTGTCAAAATTTATTAACATACTATCAAGTTTTTGTGTTCCGTTCCACATTTAAAATTCATTCCCGATTAACCTGTGAGTATTGCTTTTTAAGCAGTTTTTTCTAGCAGTATAGTACTTTTAAACAGTATTTTCGAGGGCGGTTATGTCGTACTCAAACTAATAAAAACCGCACGCAGAGTTTTCAGATTCAGATGTAAGGTGGCCCATGAAGGATATTTATCTCATACCCTGACTGACCCATAGTCATCTCCGGTTTAGCAGTATAGTACCTATACAGAAGTTAATAGTAGTTGATAGAACATTTCAACATTTATTTTATTGAAGTGTTTTAGACACAAAATTCTCATAAATTGTGGCTTTAGAGCCTTACGACAGAGTAGACACGACAAGCGACAACAAAACTTAAATAGAGCAGCTTTGCTTTCTGATAATGGTCTCGATTTGTAGTAAATTTTCACTCAACTAAACTATCCTATTAATATTTTACATGTTTATTACTTAACCACGATCAAACGGCCGATCAGGTTTGGTTGAAATTTACAGGGGTAAATTATAGCCTATAATATTGTTGAGGCCTGAAATAATATGGTCCCATGGTTTGTGAGAGCGGGAATATAAATTGAAGCGCCCAATGCCGTGAATAACATTTAGTAATTTCTAAATTTTAGGCTGACTTTGAAGCTAATTTAGTTATTGATTGTTTCAAAAATTTGGATAAATGTTATAAAGTTGTGAAACATTGATAAGCAAACTAGTTAATTTAAGGGGAATTTAAATTAATAGTTTATAGTTTATTGAAAATTGTCAACAGAATTCAAGTCAATGTTTAATCACACTGAATTAGCTCTAGCTTTGATATACCTATTCTGATATTCTCGGCAAGTTACTTAAAGACTTCAAAGTTAGTGATTACTAGAATCGTAAATTTAATGCTAATTGCTAAGATAATAAACTTGATTAATTAACTTCTTTTAGATTAGATCAATGACAATAATTGCATTAGACTAAATTAGGTCTGAAATTTTACGCAAACTAGATGTATCCAATGAAATTTAGTCATATTTCGCATTGAATTTAGACTGGAACTAGAATTCTAACCATGTGCCCATTTGCCTTCAAAAAAATTGTGATGTACCTCAAATATTTATGGGGGCAAATCATTCCCCGGGCGACTTATGTTGGGTCGTACAAACCATAGTAATATGCACCATTCTGCATCTTAAAATCTTAACTACTACAACCGGTTACTCTCTGTGACTCCATCTGCCTGAAAATAATGTAAACCGTCACAAGAAATTCGAAATAAAATTTCAAAATAATACGTAACAAAACTATCGACACATTATTTTTAAATAAAAATATTCAATATATCTTGATAAAACACGTAACAGACTCATTTTCTCATAATAGTTTTTGGGTTAGAGATTTCATAAGTAAGAGTAAATAAATTTTGATTAAGCTAATTAAAAGTTAAACACTAATAATTAAATAACACAGGAGTTAGATAACTTATTATTCGCAAGATAAGCGCCGTTAAGTTGACGCCGTCTAACTTAGAACTAACAAACGTTTTACAAGTTTCACTTAAAGACTTAAACTAATACAGAAAGCGCACTTAGTGTTTCAAGTTGCTACAGTAATGGATACAATAGTAATATATAAGCTTATCTTACATGACTGCGTAAAAAAAGCTGTATGTATCAGCTGTTAATCCATCCACTTGGATTAATAAAATTATTGTAGTCTAATAGCTCAGTTATCGGACATGCAATTGTGTTAAAATTATTAGTCATAATGCAAATCTGCCTGTAGAGACTAGAGGATGAGTGGGAACCTGAAATACGAAACTACGGCAGCGAACCCACTGGTCCTCTAAAATACGAAGTTTTGGGGACGAGTGGGTTCGTCGCTTATCGTTTGTAAGCTAAATTTATCTGTAATCTCATTTTGAGCAAAATTATGAGACAAACAAGTTAGTTTATCTATAAATCTAAGAATTATACAACATGAAGTCATCTTTTTTACGAAGATAACGACCCCCTGCGACTGCGCTTACGCGTGTTATCTGACCCAATCTTTATACTAGCTAGCTCATAGCATCTCCACAGTAATCGTTTGGAAACTGGACATATTTTCTATTTTTTGTAGTATATTTTTTTATCACATAGAGTCATGCCTGTCGTATTGGTAATACAGAGTCTATATTCCACATCGACTGCTTCTAAGACTTCTTCCCTTTTTATTTCATATAATTCGTATGTGCAGTATTCCGCAAATGCGTAGAACAAACCTTGACACATGTTTCGTCACTACCAGAGGCGTCTTTCAAGAAGGCGACAGACTAGTATTTTGATTTTACTTACTTTGGGGGTGCGGTTTCTTATAATGAAATTCCGCCTTGTAATCTCTACTTCAATATCTTATCTTCACGTCTGAAACTTGATCTTAATTTGATATAATGACTTTTATGGGAGCGACTGCTATATGACCTAACCCCAAAAGGAAAGTCTTCGTCAGCTCACAAGTCAGCTTGGCGGCATACACTCTACAAGCCTTATTAGATCTAGGTACGATAACCCTTTACCATAACATAAGCTGTATATCAAGTTTTGTATTTTTGTGTAAAAAATTCATCTATTTTCAACTGCATTGCGGGCAATTTTGCATCTATTCAGGTCACTCTGTCACTTGGCCCAACACTAGCTAGAACATAGTTCGGACCTCGTATGAATCAAAGTGTGGCCTCCACCGGATATGGTTGGAGCACAATATGTTATGTGAT
Organism: Pelosia muscerda; assembly: GCA_963691645.1. NCBI lineage: Eukaryota > Metazoa > Arthropoda > Insecta > Lepidoptera > Erebidae > Pelosia > Pelosia muscerda. The sequence goes on from OY829100.1 coordinate 18,487,131, forward strand.
ATGAATAGATCATAGGAGATAGAGGATTTCAAATGTTATAGGATACCACTATAGAATGTCCTTCACCCATCGGTATATCGATAGAAAATTATATTTTAGCGAATATACTGTGTTGCTGAATGTAACGAAATAGCTTGAATATATATATATCATTCAAATTTTAGATATAAAATTTAAAAAAAATGAAGTCTATATCTCGAAAATGAGTCAATGTCCCGTATCAAAAAGCATTCAGAGCAAAAATTGTAGGTAATTTAATCTTGTACAATATTGATTGTTATACAAATAATAACTTAAATTTCATGGGAAATATTCGCTAAAAACTATTTAAGGTACTATTTTTCTAACATGGCGCATGGCGTCGCGAGCAGGAACATTACGAGGTGGTAAAATTTAAATTCAGAACGAACAAATCAAAATCTATAATAATTACCGATTCTCAAAAATCCCGGTAAACGGTCCGGGTTACTACAATTATTTGAACAAAATGACCTTCACATGCAAATGCTACGAGCCTACTTTCCGGGAGTGGATTTTGAGGTATTCATAAACAATTGCTAATTTATTCATTGTCTTTCAGCAAGAACAATAAACCAAAAAATAGTATTCGTAAAAATAGAAATGAAGCAACCAAACTTAATATTCAAATCGCTATTGCGACTTAGATTATAATCAAAGAAAACCATCATAAAAACGAAACAAAAAAGGAATCTTTTAAATTAACTACAAGTTGCGCCATTGAAGTATGCAATAAAACTAACGAAGGATTGTTACCACAAGTACAAGTAATTGAATACGCATACATAAAAGAAAATTACAGTAATGAGGTTCTTGCACAAGTTAATAGACGACTTGTATGCAAAATAAATTGATACAGAACATACGCTTTAAAACAACAAAGTCACACGTTGACATTTATCTGCTTCTGAGAATTTCAACTCAATTCAATAACTGTCTTAGTAAAGTTTGTGTGCTTATGAGAGTGCGTTTATAAGGTTTCGTATGCAGATGAACCCGATTAAGAGGAAACCGCTATGTTCGTGTGTTAGCTAGTATCTCATTAACTATTATAATTTTAGCAGCTGAGATTCTCACGGATACCGCCGCGCTATTAAAACACTTCATAAATGATTATGTCATATATTATTCTGTTATTTCGTTCTTTATACGAGTGTTTAAATGATTGAAAAATTACTTAGACTTTTCTCATTCTCATCTTATAAGACAGTACTACAAATTCGCGTGCGATTTACATTCACACTAACGGAAGGACACTGCAAGGAGGACGATGAAACCATGAAACACATATTGTGCAAGTATCCGGCCCTAGGAAGATATCGAATGGATCTTCTGGGGAAGGGTTACTCCAACCTAGACGACTACGTGCACCTACAATTAAGAGAAATAGCCACCCTGATTGAGGTCGATACAAAGGATCCAAGTGTCGCGATGGCTCCAAAGCACACACCAAAAACAAGATAAGCAGGCAGGTATAGTTAGTTTTATTAAGCTAGCCTTCTGTATAAATTTATTTAGTCTCGCATCTATAATGGCAAGTATACCTTTGTTAGATTTATACTCTCAGTCATATTTACATATATAATAAACTGTACCTAGTCATCGAACATGAAGTCATCTATTAAAATAGAAACAGGTTTGCTGCGAGCAACATTAGTGATTTGTTTTGCAAGGAAATATATTTTATCTTTACACTGGTATTGTTAAGCGAGATTATTTAATCATATATCCAAATATCACATTATGTATGATATTTCTAGAGTATTCCAGTTAACCCCTATTTCTTCCTGGTATTAATACCAGTCACATCCGATCCTTTTCACCTTGGAGTCCGGTTTGACTGTATTAACTCCTCCATTGAAGCCAAATGGATTTATAAGGAGTGGACTCACGTCATTGCAGTAAATCCGGGACTTCTCAATTGTAAAGTTCTTTAACCAAGCTACTAACATTCAGCCGTCAAACTAGTACATTGTCATGAGCTGTACCTGTTACGTAAATATATTTCTATCCTTTAGTTTCTTTCTAGGGCACCCACGAAAAGAAACAGGGTGGTCTTTGTACTTAACTATGCTAGGAGCAACAAGACCTTTTTTGAAGTTGGTTAAACGGTATCGTTCATTTTAAACATCGCTTCTAAATCAATTGTGTCAAACAATTTGGCCTTGATAGATTTGTCCGCAATTCTAAAAAGGAGTTCTCCATAATAGTCCTGCCAGAACACGTCTAGACGATTCATTTGAATTAATTACCAAGGTGTTATTTTTAGTATCTGATGACAATATTTTGTATATCCTGGGTTTTGTATTTGAGAGACCTTAGTTATAATTTAAAACGATAAAACCGCGTGATTTCCGATACAATACAAAGAGAATTGGATAAATATACATTTTAGTTTTAAAGCTTGCGCTTTGGAGAAATTATTTTGGCTTTTACGGGAGCGACAACTGTATGACCTTCAACTTCTAAAGGAATATAGCTACCAGAGGAGTCTCTTTCTCAACCCGCAGATGTATCGGTCTGAAAGGGGATAGTCTGAGCTGGTTGAAGTTGGCACTTTGTAGCCCGAAGTATGTTTTGATATTTTCTGTAAAACGACTGCTATCTGACTTGATATCGATGAATTGAAATTAGACCATTTGTCAGATGTTTTAAGTTCCAACTACCCGAAACGACCGCCATAGATGTTCGTACAACCGGGACCGACGGCTTACCGTGCTCTTCCAGGCACGACCAGCCCATTGCAAATAGCCATATTTATGAACAAATATTTACACTGAGCGGGGATCGAAACGCGTAGCGCGTTCAGTACCGCCATGCGACATAGGCTGTAAGGTGGCAGTAGTAGGTATTGTCAAGTTCCTTACCCCCTAATCAATTAAATTAGTTAATTACTTTTTATACCACTTAGGTGGCAAACAAAGACAAAACCGACCTGATGGACAGCAGTTACAGTGAAGCATGTACGTGTGTAGCAGACTCAAATCCAGTTTGAATTGGTCACGAATCCTATCACTGGTAAAATCAGTTTTAGCCAATAAGTTACCACCACTAAAGACCAGTATATTCAACAAACTAATGCAAATCCAGTGTAACTTCCGTTTGTTTGTCCCAACCAGGAATTGAATAGATTCACCAAATGCATAAACAAGGTAATTGTATAATCGTATTCAGGTCACAGGCCAAACTCGGTTGGGTTAGACTATCTGCTGCAATGCCTCTGTTGTTCATTACTGTACTAACATTAATTAAGTTAATAATACCTACTATTTGTGTGTTATTTACTTGAATTAGTAAAAACTAATTGCTATAACTTTTATTTTGTCCGCAGGGGACGAATGGGGCACCAGCATAGGGGACGAATGGGTACCTGCGTATGGGACGAATGGGTACTTGCATAGGGTATGACACAATATCACATGTCACGTGAATGTAAGCGTATGCAGAGGAGGTAGGACACGACGGTATATCCGTCCCAATCGAGCAGTCCGACTGGGGAAGTTCCTCCACCCTACAGAATATCACCGTTTAATAACCTTGTGTTGTGTTTTCGGTGGTGAGTAGGGTAGCTAGAGCTCACTAGTGAGATTTTGTGTTGTCCATGGGAAAACCAAAGGCTTATCCTACACCTTTTGCGCTGACGACTCAGAATGTCTCTGTTCTTACAGGGGTTACGGCACGAGTGTTATTCCTCTGGTGTCACACACGCCCATAGGCCACGGTAACCACATACCATCGGGTGGGCCGCGTGCTTGTCTGCGACCTAAGTTGTATAAAAAAATGCATAGAAGTGCACATATTTACATGATACTAATACGACACTAACACAAGTAACTGTGCTCAATCGTAATTTGCAATAAGCAGACATTGGCACATTAATTACTCGTGAATCAATAAAAACGTAGATGTTTTCACAATGGCCGCCCGTTTTATTTGGCATCAAATAACATTGTTCGCTGTTATCTGCGTAATGTGAGAAGCGGCTGTTATTAAAATTCTTCGAAATAGCATTAGGTAACTTTATTTGATAATGAAATACGCTGTACAAACAAAATGGTGCTCTGGGTCGCTCGGGTCAAGACGTTAAGAATCAGATGAATAACGTAAAGCTGTATATCCACGGTTCGCGATTTCACGGATTTTAAATGACAGTTCGGTACACGCACTGTGGAATGACGCTCGTCTGTGATATAGTGTAGATACGTTTGTCATATAAGCCTGTATAAGCTTGTTATTAGAAAATGGGTAGCTGATAGCGCGAATTGGAAATTTACGATTCTCTCACTGAATATCGATGTTAAATACTAATAACAATAATCTTTGGAGAAATAAATTCATTAAACGTAAACCTAACCCTAATTCCTATTCACTGTGTGAGTATAGTTATGATTTCGTTTAAAAATATATCTCTCGTAATCGTAATCGAAATGAACCCCAGTGCTGGTTGCATAGTATAGCCATTCTACAGTATGAAGTGTTTGATTTAAGTAAGAGACCGCGTTAGACTAGTGGTATGGGTAACGGACTGCTGAGACGAGGTCTCGGGTTCGATCCCAGGTTTTACCATGGCACACACCAATGACTTTTCGATGCTTTTCGAAGTTATATGTGTGTATTTATCGCAGGTTTATAAGTGCTCGGTTAATGGCAATAGGCTCGCCACGTATTGCATTGGGATCTAAACATAAACTGGCGAAATGTGGGTGCTAGCACCTCTACCTACCCCTTCGAAGATATAGGCGTGAGTTTATGCTATGTTATGAATCATAACTTCATACAATACATCCGATTTATATCGTCTCCGTAATCAAATTGCGCAAGGTATCGCGTTTCTGTAAACAAATGACGCCCGGTTCAGTAACATTGACACAGCGTTCTTAGAAATTGAGTGATAAACAAACATACCGATCAACGGTGTACTATTACGAACCGTTTACACAATTTTTTTTAACTAGTACACGTCAATTTGACTGCACCTTGCTTGGTGGTCAGCTGAAAGCAGTCTTACGAAAGAGGGTACCCATTACCAACACGTAGGGGTACAGTGGGGGCGGTCAGCTTGACGGCCCTATTATGCTTTTTAACTGCCACCTTCCAAAATTCTTTCACCATTAGAAAACTACATTCACCCTAAGTAACATAGGCTATATTGCACTATGCGATAACGAACATCCACCCGTGCGGAGCCGCGTGCAACAGCTAGTGTAATATAAAATGGCGAGACGTCAAGTTGTTCAAGAAATTTTACCAGAGCCATGTTAGCCACACGAATAAATTTGTTACCGTGGTCCGCCACCCACGAGATCAGGTAGTTGATCAAAACGATCCAATCACTAATAATAATAAATTATTTTGACAATAATGAAATGACGTCATACTCTGTTATTTCACTATTTTAAACAAACTACTAACACATATTGAGAACTCACTTGTACTTTTCCACAGTATTTTTATTTTTTAAATAGACCTACATCTAAACCTTTGAGGATGCCGTAAGGCGAAACCGGTCAGGTCTATTTAAAAAATAAAAATACTGTGGAAAAGTACAAGTGAGTTCTCAATATGTGTAACAACAAATTCCACAAGTGCCATCAATCAACAGTATAAATAAACTACTAACAGTTCTGAAGTTTAATAATAGTAGGTACCTAACTGATTTTATGTCATGATAGGCCACGGTGACCGCTTCCCATCAGGTGGGCCGTGTGCTTGCCTGCCACCTAAGTGGTATAAAAAAAATTCTTGAAAGTAAATTCTTCCTATAAGTGATAAAATGGCGATACCGTTATACGATTGCTATGAATGAGGTTTGAATTTGATTCCCAGGGTTTAAACTCTGTCGACCTCTTCGGGCAGGTAGATATTTTTTTATTTTTAGGGGTAGGTATGAACGGTTGAGATGTAGATAGATAAATATGATTATTGCTAGATGTGAAATAATAAATTGTTCAAGATAAATTGATGTGATACTCAGTCAGCGGTCACGGGTTCGATTCTTACAGTAGGTATAAATATTAAGTATAGGTAGGTAATATTTGCATGAATTTGTATGAATGTGCAATTCTAATATGATGATTGTGTGAATAGTGTATTTCTATTGTTAGTGTTTCTATTTTAGGGAGCCGGCTTTAAGATGGTGAGGTCCTGATTTCGAATTCTGGTCACTATACGTGAATGCACTCACAGACGTTAGCGGTAATACTAGTAATAAAACGAGTAATTAAAAAAACTATTCTGATACTAATATTACGTAATATTACCTGTGAAACACCCAGTACAATCAACTAGATGTTCCACGGGAACTTTAACGTACCGGTTTTATATTGGACACGACAATTTGACTTCCTCACACCTGATGGTAAGCTAAAGGCGAAGTCTTAAGAAAAAGGGCCACCAATACAAACACGTACAATGAAAATAATGTTACAATATGGTAGTGCTTAACAGCCTCATCAGATGCTTTTTCACGGCCCGTTTAAAGAATTTTATTTATTTTTCATGGATTTGGCACATACCTACATACTTGACATAAACATCGACAAACATGGGAATTGGTAAGTATGGATGCTGTGTCGAATGCCACCAAGTGTTTGGATTCGCGCCAAAATAATCAGGCAACGGGAGATCGAAATGTACCTACAATATACCTACTAGGTAGCTTTTCTTCGCGTCGCGGCTCCACAGTGCGCAAACTTTTGCGAAAATCTAGTATTTTACGCGAATAAAATGACCTTAAGAATTACGTTCAAATTTTAACTAAACCTGTACAGCGATTTAAACGAGGATAATAGACTTTATATATAGCCTCCGTGGCGTGGCGGTTCGATCCCCGCTCGGTCCAAAAAGTTTTATGCATGAATATGACTGTTTGCACTGGTCTGGTCGTGCCTCGGAGAGCACGTTAAGCCGTCGCGTCCGGTCCCGGTTGCCATACCTGTAGGTACATATCTGTGGGAGTCGTTACGGGTAGTTGGAGTCCTCAAAAGTCCAACCAGTCTAACTTGGAAGTTCGATATCGCCATTTGGTCATTGGACCATTGGTTGTGGAGGTCAGATAGCAGTCGCTTCACGGAAAATATCGAAGTTCAGCCGCATCTCAGTTAGACTGGATAGCCAACCTCAACTGAGTTAGGAAAAGGTTCAGAGAATGATAAATGGACTAGACAGAGTTGGTTTTGCATTTCTAATGTAATATCAATGCTGAATTTCACGAAACTACTTAAAATAAAGTGGGTTCTCATTATTGAGAACGCAGCTTAGTTCTAATTGATCTCGGTTCCTGGTGAAATCTGTTCCAAATATGAAGTTATGACTCGTTATTTCTTTGTTCCGTTGTTGTATTGAATGTTCATCGAGTGTCGAGTTGTCGAGTCGTCCGCAATGCATTTGACCTTGATTAGCGAAATGGAGCGCGGTATAATACTTAGCAATATTTTTATCTTTATTATTATACTGTTCGTAGAAAGTGGGGCATAGATATTTAAATCACAATATTTAGCTAAATAATAGTATGGTTCAAACTTCCAGACAGAATTTCTCATTCGCAAAACGTCTGATAAGAAAAAGGTCTGACTTGCATAAATGTCCAATTTGAATCAGTTAATGTATTATGCCGTTATGTTATTGTTTTTCCATGAGCTTTGATAGCAATGAAAACAAAATCAATATTATTATCCCCACAATGATTTCCCAGGTTTTGTATTCAAGTTATTTTGGAGCTTGGTCATACTATTATTTATTGTGGCTGATTGGTATGTTGGTATGGCTTTTCTGTGAGCGACTTGCAGGATTTGGAGGTGTGGTTGGCTGAGCCCCAAGAGTCTTGGTAGTCTCAATTCCATTAAAACAAACTGCTGAATGAAATTGATTGAGTAAAACTTCCCGAGTTTATTTGAATTAACTTTCAATAGTGAAATCCAGGTTGAGTTTAAATGATAATATTTACTACTACTAACTAATTTGTATTCTACCTTCCTACAACAAGAGGGCCTCAAAAGTTTTTAGAAAAATCAAAACTAAAATTGTATGAAGTGATGCCACTACATAAAGTAAACTACTGGTCTTAAAAGCTACTGGAGTGGATATTAGATCTAATCATTAATGTTATTAAGTTTAGGATATTACTTGCATGAGTTTACTTACTTTCTTATAAAAAAAACAAGACACCGATCTAGTTTTTTTATTAACGCTATCTATGTTACTTTTAGTTCAATTAGACTTAGGCCGTTAAAGGATTATAGATCTTAAGGTGTCCACTCAGTGTGCAAAACACCTACCAATCAGTAATTTGCATTTCCTCAATACTAAATACTGTTTATTGAATCATTAATTAGCACTTCCAAGAAGACTAAGTCGGTATTTCGTAGTGTTATCAATATAGGGACCAGTCTAATCCTATTACTACTATTGACCTCAATAAATACACGATATGCACCGAAATGTACATCAGATATTCGAAATAATTTGCGTTTATAAACCGTTCACCTTGAATTTATTAGTCACTTAGCACACCTACAATCTTATCAGTACATAAACTTGTGTGTAATAGAATTTTTTACTAACCTTCGTTATAAATCCGGTTGAATAGTACAAGATTAGCAGCCAATTTAAAAGCACACAACATTCATGTAGTTCACTTTGAAGCAACGTTACACGGGAACGGGACGGTACGCTCTTTTAGCACACATAACATCACATTTTGCACTTGCCAAACTAAAAACAATAACGATATAAAAACTGACGTAGGTATATCCAGTTAGCCGTATCCTCTTTTATGAGAGGACGTCACGTGAACACAAATACCAGTTACAGTTTATTTATTTTTTTCGGTTATTACGACGATTACGTTCGGAGAGGTAATACGACGGGCAATACGTCTGTACGCGACGCAAGCGGCCGACCGACTGAAGGTCTGAAGAACGATACGCGAGACGAGCGATGAACGAATGGTCGCCGTCTAGCTTGAGCGAAGCGTATTTCGAACGCAGCATTACATTACTTGCGTGTTTCTTGCAAACGCAAACCCTCTTGCATCCCGAAATAAGTGTTATTAATCATTGAGACACTTTTATTTTCCATCAACCATTCCTATATTATCCTATAGCATATAATTATAAATATAGATCATCAATATTATCTTTAACTGGTATGGCAGCTTGGGTGTTTTCTACCTGCATTATTATTAAACACAATAGCGGTTTGAGATCAAAGCAGAATGTTGTAACATTGTTGTGAACCACAGAAGCAGATGAGGTTAAGAATTTGGAATAATTGTTCTGTTGTGGGTTGCGGGTTTGGAATAATTGAAAGGTAATGTTAGTGACGATGGATTTTGTGTATAGATACCTACTTGGATGAGACTAGTTATATGATTAAAATTAGTTATACCTATTTATGATGACTAGCTCTATGGCGCTGCGCTTAGCGTTACCCTTATTATTATTTAAGTAGTTGCAAGTTCGTTTATTACTATGCATGTTTGTTTTTAATTTAGGGTAGGTACGTAAATTTGACTTCACCCCACCGGAACTTTTTTATAATGAAGTAGGTATATTATATAAAAATTAGTAAGTAATTAGTGAATTGTATGATTTAAAAATGAGTAAGTAAAAAATACAGTAAATTAGTAAATTATTTGCAAAAGTATATTTTTATAATAAAGTAGTTTATGTTCAACGTATTTGCTTTAGATCAGTCAATCTCGTAACAGTTAATAAACCAATCAAAAAATATTGAGCAAACCTTGGGCCCCAAAGTGCACAGCTTGAAAAGAGGATGATTTTTATTTATTCTGTTTTAGACAAGCAAAAGGCTCGCCTGGAGGTAAGCGTTTACCGTGACTTAGGGACATTATGCTACCCATCCTGAGTAACCTTCTGCAGCCCTTCTTGAAGAATACCATATCGATGATTTTGAAATTGCATCCAAATGCAAAGCTTAATCCAACCGTCATAAGATTGGGTGTTAGATTCGCCATTAAAAATAAATAAAATACACACACACACACACACACACACACACACACACACACACACACACACACACACACACACACACACACACACACACCTAAGTGAAAGTTTTACGAATATTATAAGTTGACCGCATTGGCCTTCGTTTATTTTTCACGCCTCATTTATCAATATTTGTAAGCACTCCCTTTTGATGTATGGCCGTGTGAAGTTATATCATGATATAATATGTAGGTAATGTGAGGTGAATTATGGCTGCCTTATATCATAATATGTACCTACTATATGTAGGTGCTTCAAATGTGTATGTTTAAATTTCGCTAAATAAAAATCTATTCAATCTCCTTTTTTTCATGTTTTTTAAAAATAAGACAACTCCCGCACTAGGGAAAAAGCACTGTATCGCGGGGAACTTTACAAACATACAACTAATGAACACAAAGTACACCCAGACTAAGAACAACTATTTGTGGATCACACAAGTTTTGGTGTTGTGTGGGGATCGAACCCATTACCTCGTGCATAACCGGCGCATACTACGCCCACTGAGCCACGGAGGCAGTCAGACTACGAGAAGTGCAACTTAAAAAATAAAAAAAATAAAATAATTCTGTATAGATTATTAAACGACACTTACAAAACGTCAAATTATAAATATATTAAGTAAGTAGGTAAGAACGTATTGTATTGTAAGAACAATCCGGCAAGAAACTCAGCGGGCTATTCTGTTGTTGAAGAATTCTAGATACAATAATTTTGCTTGAGTAGCAAGTTGAGTGAACAGCTCATATCAAAGCTTATTTATCATCTTACCGTGGGTGTCGTAGAAAATGGAGAAAACCCATGGAGAAAATAGACAAAAAGGACATGCAGCCCATGATAAAATACCCGCTTGATGACAATAGACCTGGCCCTTATAATCATAGTCAATCATAGTTGACGAAATGTGAGTGTTATACACCTCTGTCTACCCCTTTAATCATAGTCAAATGAAGCATCTACGAGCATAACAATTTTGATTTTATTTCTTCAGCCTAGCGCCAACCCCAGTTGCATTAACCCGGGTGGGTTCCTTTTACATCTACACTTGTCCATAATTTAGAATGTTGGCTTTTACGGGAGCGACTGCCATCTAATCGGGCACGCACTCTTCCTCACAAAAAGGAATTGTAGATGGCACGAGGTAAAATCCCGTTCTACATATTGTCTTTTTCCGATGTTATATTACACTTCATAGTAGTATAGTAGGAAGCGTATTTACAAATTATGTCTCGAAACACTCACAATAAATTTTCAAACAACGCTGTAAATTATTACGCACCAGTAATTTTGTAATTAATCACATCATTAGTTTTTATATGATTACATAATGTGCTATATAGTGTAGGTATATAAATCTATGTTGCTTGATGGTTGAGGTTATGAATTGTTTAGACAGTATGGTGAGACAAGAATCCCCATAGGCCGTCTAAAACATACTTGGAGACGGATTATTATCATTGCAGAGGTGGAAGGCACCATAAAGTCTTCGAAAACTTTACCTTCCTCCTACAATCCCAGGTCCTTTAAGCGGCGAGGAGACCTAGGGACCGCCTTTCAAGAGAAAACATCTATAGTGGTGGCATCTAAACTCTGGACCGCACCTAGGCTTACCATCAGATGAGGTGCGGTCATTTGACGATCTAAATATAATTATATAAAAAAGACCTGAAGCAAAACAAAACGTGAAGTGCAGAATCAAGAGGGATGACGACGCCCTGTGGACACTACTGCCCCCAGCTTGGGGACATAGGACCCTAAGGCAATAAGTAAGTGTGGTTCCCCACCAAGATCAACCTTTTCTGCAAGCTGATCTCAGGGAGGTGAAGTCACTTTTGATAGAAGTCATATAAGCCAAATCTAGAGTAAGAAAAGTGGTAAAGAGGTCTGCATCTAACATGAAAGCCTCTCATGCAACGAGGAACATTAATATAAATAAATCAGTATGAAAGAGACTAATTGTTAAACACTTCACATCAATTCATTACTATAACTTTCACATTACACAAGCTTATCAATCTCAAAATTAGATCAGCATCGGTAACTCCGGTATCCAAACAAAACATATATTCATCAACCACAACAAAAATAGTGGCTACATTTCCTACTCCAACAAAAGCGTTGGTGAGGTTTGGAATTCATCAGTGTAGTTCCGGCGTCTTCCGATCCCGATTGTGTCCACACACCGTAAGTGATTTATTGCCGACCATTGTTGTTCACGTCATATTATTTACAATACAACACATTAATTCGCTTTTCGATATATCAACTTTTTTTTTGGTCCATTTTTGGACACGTACAATCAGTAATGCGAAGCTGATTGTGTTTGTTCGATGTGTGAAGTTCGCTGGTGTTGTAAACAGAAGTTAGTGTACCAATAGGCAAGTGATTAGAATTTATTATATGACCACGGCGCACTTAAGCCATTCAGTTTTGGTTGTGGTTGAGAGAAAGAAGCCCATGGGTAATAATTTTATTTTTCACCAACTTGAACCGCTGACAAAAATAGAATCGCTTATGCGCATCGTGTCATCAACCCCGTAATTCAAAGGAACCTTCGTATCGAAACTCAGTCCTATGTGTAAAATTTCAGTCAAATGCATCAAAACGTCATCAAAACTCCTCAGAAAATCATGACAAAAAAAGAAACAATTCATATATTTCTATAGGTATGGCGCTTATGCAAATAAGTCGTTAATGCGTCATGAACCGCAGTATGTTTTGTAATCATTTTTAGCAATTTACATTTCAAAACCGTATCAAAGTGAATACGTCAATTAGGTAGATACTAAAAAATCGTAATTTTACTTAATGTACTTTTTTCGAGTTTGTAGTAAATTTTCTCGAGCGTTGATGACTCAAGTGCTTACACATTCACACCTGACTCATGCAGTAAAGATGATGGTTGAATGCTGATTTCATCTTTTGTGATAGGTATTCGCAAATGCAGCTCCGTGGTAACTGGTTGTGTTATCTATATTCTTCATTTGGAATACTTGATTCCTGACATCTATTTAAGAACTGACAACTTCTTTAATATGTAAAATAGCCTCATTGTGTATGATATTTAGTTATTTTATGATACGTAAAATACCCTCATTGTATATAATATTCATTTAACGATTCTTAAAAAACATACCTACAATAGTATAATATGAAATAATTTAAAATGATTGGGCTTATTCCCACCGTGAAACCGGTGGATAAACCTTTTAATAAACGCTTATTTTTTTCAAATCAACTTTATATTTACAGAGAAGTCGATTAGCTTACTGTGAACAAATTCGCATTAATTTTCAAAGGTAAGTTTCTCAAACATTTCCAAGCTTGAAACCACTAAAACATTCAAAAATATTTCCAGATCGTGAACTTATTCCCATGATATACAAGCAACAAATTCCCCACCAGCCAAATAACACAAAGAAACAACCTTACTCAACACCATAAAGTGAAACCTTCCAAACCAGAAAATATTTCATTCATTCGCTTGAAACATTTCATCAAAAATATCATAATAATCGTCGCACCTTCTATATATATATAACAAAGCTAATCTTTTTCACCATAAAAACGTTCATTCTCTGGAACTGTACGAATCCCTAGGTTATCATTCGATAAAATTATTATGCCAAACACAAGTTGAAGCGATTTTATTCTTTTATAACAGTTGGCCGAAGATCTCGTGGCGACGATTTATTTCGTGTGAGGGTAACTGCAGTGGCTTCGAGTAAAAATATAATATAAATAAATAAATGATAAATATTCTAGGACAATCTACACAACGCCACCTAGACTCATGGTAAACATAGCGCGGATAAACATATTTTTTTTTGTAAATAATATAACATAACATAAACTCACGCCTATATCCCCGAAGGGGTAGGCAGAGGTGTTAGCACCTATATTTTGCCAGTTTATGTTTAGGTCCCAATGTAACGGGTGGCGAGTCTATTGCCATTAACCGGGAACTTATAATCCTGCGATAAATACACACATAACTTCGAAAAGCATCGTAAAGTCATTGGTGTATGCCATGGTAAAACCTGGGATCGAACCCAAGACCTCGTCTCAGCAGTCCATTACCCATACCACTAGGCTACCGTGCTTTTACCCCATATTGTAAGCGTTTGTAGTTGTGTTGGAAGCATAAGTACAGCTAATGGAAAAGTTATACAGTTGTTGGTAATAGGCAATTCTCCTAAGACTGACACATAGTTAATTAGGGTTCTTTCAAGGATATACGGGCGTGACATCACAATTAAAAATTAAACTCAATAATTAAAAATTATGAGCAAAATAATATAAACAATTAATACGAAAAAAATAACAGTTGCCCTACAAAGCAGCAGTGGCCCGCATCATACACCATTTTAATAGCACATTACGGAAACGCTTAGATCAATGACGATAACCAGAACTCGTCATACTTATATTTGTATCGTATAATTTCAATAAACTGGCTCCCTTGGAGCATAAATAATGCATGTCGAATTGTTGGGTCCCGTATATAAGATAAAGATCAATAATAAAGCAACATCTCTGAAAGATGCTTTTGTGTGTTCAGAGATTGTGATGTCGAAAACAAACCCATTTGAAAATGAACTTTATTTTTAGACGACCAAAGTATATTTTTCGTAAATATCTTTAGAACATCAACACACTGATTGACCAAGTATCTGTTTATAATAAATAAGTATATTCAAAAGCTAGTGACGTATTTAGGACAGTTTGTTGATTGCCATTAAACTTAACTTCGATACACTGGTTGCTCTTTATAGCGTATGCGGCTTGATTGATTTCGTATGAATTAAGCAGAATTAATCTTATGTTGCCAAAGCTGTTTAAAATCATAAGTAGGTTAATCTGCCTCTGAATGAGTTACGGAATATTTTGGCGATGGTAATTATAGGCTTACTAAAGTAAGTACTCGTTAAAGTAGAACTGTAATATCAAACTAATTATATGCTGAGGGGAAAGTTTGGCTCTCTTCGGAGGGTGGAGGACAAAAACGTCTTATCTGATCGGGTTTAAACTTGTGTAACTATTAAATAGCGCAGTGTTGAAATTATTTTAATTAGTTTTTTAATCGGGAAATAAAATTTGTTGGAAGTTTATCATGATAGCGATCCTAGAGGTCTTTTCATTAGCTTTCCGATGATGTTCACTTATTGTTCATAAGTGTGTTGACTATTCCGTAGGGGACTGTCATCTGACTTCCAAACCCCGAGATAAAATCCTATGCCTCATTCGTCAGCAGGTGCATCAACCGGTATATTAGGTAAGTAGTCCATCTCTGTGCAAAATTTCATTAAGATCGGTTCGGTATGTTAGGTGTGAAAGTGTAACAGACAGACAGACAGACACAGTTCCTTTCGTATTTATAATATTAATATGGATTCTCAATTGATAAGATGTCCTCGTTCGTTACTGCCGAAGTATTTTAATCAAAGCAAGCAGTTTCTGTGTTCGCCCGTGTAAAGTACTTTCTCCGTCCATTTCTTCCGAGGCTTGTCCAATTGCTTTTACTTTTGCTCGAAGCTTGAAAGAACTCGGTATTGTTTTTACTTTTTCGAACACACAAATCATTTCGCGTGCTAAAAGACGATTCTGGAACTAAAAGGTGATTGATTTTCAATGCCAATCATGTATTTTAATGCAAGAGAAATTCTAATGTTTCCGTTTGATATCTTTAATATACCTAATAAATAAATATTCTAGGACAATCTACACAACGTCACCTAGACCCATGGTAAGCATAGTTTAACTAGCTTGTGTTACGGGTTCTAGAATGCCGATAAACATACATAGATACATTTTTTTTTTGTGAATACATACATATTATACATAGAAACATCCAGACCAATGCAGATTCAAGCACACAAATATTTGCACTGAGCGGGAATTGAACCCGCGCCTCCTGCGTAGCAGTCGCGCTCACTACCGCCACGAAACGGAGATCATAATCGTATCGTAAGGTGAATAGTTCATTTGTTTGGATTTCATAATCTGTGAAAATACAGTTGCAATTTTAAAATTCTGTTTGCAGTGGCAGTATAGTTTTGCGGAAGGTAATGTAAGAGTGATGCAGGAAATGAATCTGTAAAACACAATCTAAAAGTATAACTAATACCTATTAAGTAATTAACATATCAAGCCTAATTTGGCATATGAATGAACTGTTATTGAAGTAGTTAGTTAGTTAATTTGAAAAATTAATTCAGAACATTATGCATATTTTCAGGAGATTTTTTATTACGTAAATGCAAAAATTCCCACGGAATCCCGTCCCGCTTGACTCAACGGGGGTGGCTATGTCGGACTCGAACCGACTAAAATCACACGGCCGTCTCGGGCCATCAGTTGCTGATCTTCTGGCCTCCCTCATACCCAGCTGCCTAGGGTCATCAAAAACCATACGGTATCAGTATTTAAGTTAAGGTGACAAGTGTCTCCACCCTTGACACGCTTATGAAGGATGGACTGAGATAATTTTGCGACCGGCGACGCCCTTCTGCTCGTCGCGGCCCTTGGTTTCCTCCGGACACGCTCTGCTGCTTCCCTCTCCAGTCGAGAAATAAGGGGTAGCAACCCATGCCGTCGCGCATCTTTCTTAGGAATCTATTACCTTACCTAATAAGAAAAATAATTGGGTACGGCAAGCCGTGGGGCACAGTTAGTGTTACTATTCAGGGCGCAGTTAGTGTTACTGCTATTCAAAACAAAGACAAAGAAATCATACCAGTCAAAACAAAAAAAATACCCAAAAACATTCAACCTTATTTAAAAGCCTTTCGAAATATCATTTGACGTTTTTTTGACGCTAAGACCTAGAACGAATGTATTAGTTACACTGAATATTTTCCCGCGAACCGTAACCGACCATCAATCGATTTATAATACGATATTTCGCAGTTCGTGGAAGAGACGATGGGGATTGGGGACTGAGTGACCATTTGATGTGGCATGGTAATGATCAAAGTTCCTGGGACTTGTTTTACAGGGCCTTCGTAGAACAAAACCACTAATATAACAAAAGTTTATGTGTAAGCAAATTGGAAAATGTACTAATATATAAATGAATGATGATTACCACAAAGAGGCAGGCGATGCGAAGGATTTTAATTTCAAGTCTTTGTATTGTTAATTTTTTTATGTTTGATTTTCGCCAGTTTCAGTTCAATTATAAGATAACTACTCATGCACAATGTAACAACGCACGACAGATTAAGAACCTATGTAAAATATTGTACAACGATTATTATTAAATGAATTTGATTTGATTTGATTTGATTTGAATGAAAATAATGTAAGATGTAAAAAAATGG
Organism: Pelosia muscerda; assembly: GCA_963691645.1. NCBI lineage: Eukaryota > Metazoa > Arthropoda > Insecta > Lepidoptera > Erebidae > Pelosia > Pelosia muscerda. The sequence continues at coordinate 18,504,484 of OY829100.1, forward strand.
TTGTCAATAAATTATAAAAATAAACTTGCCATAGGGTCATAAACTTATCATTAGGTATATCATACTTCCTCACACCTTATAACTTAAACTTACTTCTAACCAGTACGAGAATTTTAAAAAATACGCAAAGCAATCGCCATAAAAATTCCAATTTAAAAAAAATATACGACAGAGCGTTCTAAGATAAAACCACAGACGATATTAATCTCGCTCACTGGTTTAGACAAATGAATATTTTTATTGCTATTTGAAATCCTTGTGATGGAATAATCCAGAATAATCGTTCACGTGCACCGGATGTCAAAATCAAAGGGAACCAACCATTCAACGTCGCTCTTTGAGTCAAATTCGCGGTTTACTGCCAAAACAAGACTTATTGTGTATTACAAACTTATGATTACTTAAAAATGTTTGATTATAATTCTTTATGTTCTTATAATAGAGTTCAATATTGCTTGGTTTTGATTTTAGATAGGTATCAGAACGGTTTACATACCGCTCATTGACGCTGCGCGGCTCGGACGGACACGTATAGGCTAAGATCCCGGTATAGAACGACCTTCACCGAACTGGTTGAATAAAAAAGTATTTACACATATTATACAGAAAGACGTGCTCACGGCACGACAGTAATCTCCGAAGGAGTAGGCAGAGGTGTATTAAACACCTACATTTCAACCACGTAATGGGGGCGAGCCTGTTGCCGCCAATCGGGCACTGTGTACAAAAAATAGGTATGCCGAAAATAAATTCTTAACCGAAAATGTAGCAGCAAAATAAATTAAGAAAATGCCAATTGTTAAAATTTTATGCCAATTGTTGTTGATAAGTAGGTATTCTGAACTGAAATTCTTTAGTCAACCACGTGTATCCTTCTTCCTACAGTCCCGGGTCCTTTTAAGCGGGCTTGAAAAACCATTTGATGATATCGTCAAATTCAGCGCCACCATTGCAACACGGAGAACTCCCGGGTTCGAATCCTGACCATTACACTACCGATGTGAACCCACTCCTAACACAAGCCGTTGAGCTTAACTTAACGTAAGGTAAATATTAGTAATTTCGGTCCCTAATATCTAAAAAATAAATACCTTTTCATCCATTACCCAGGACGGTGAAGATCGTTCTACCTCAGGCTCCTAGACTAGCGGAACTCGTAAAATCGAAACAGAACGTTGATATAAAAGGAAAGGCAGATGAATATCGAGATGAAAACCGCTATTATGCATGAGATCTACAGCCTCACCGTTCGCTGAACCGTGATGATGAACGCTTAACGATAGCCTTAAGATTTTGTGCTGAGCAGACATTTGCAAGAGAAGTAGAAACTTGTTTGAACGTAAATGTATTAACTATAGTTTTGGTCGTACATTAAATTGTGGGTGATAGAATTACTGTTAGTTCTTACTAACCTCTCCTTTTCACCACTAACCACGTTGTAAACATATTTGATATAAAACTGGTAGTAAAATTTGTCAAAAACTTGTTGTAAGTCTGTCAGCACACAATGACTTATTTTATACATGTATTAAGACTGGTTCAAACAAGTTGTAAACAAGTTTAAACTTGTCAAATACATGTTTTAAACCTAGATGAAAACGAGGGGTTACATTTAATTGCATCTCAAAAACCAATCAGTAACTATCAAAAAAGAATCGGCAAGATGGCAAATCCGCGGGATTGGTGGAATTGTATTTAACATAACTGAAGTGTTTTTCTAGTTGCTTAATGTGAGAACGGCCATAATGTAAAAAATAACTGTGGGTAATTGTTATACCTACCTGATGCTGTTTATTTACTGTGGTACCATTAAACTGTGCATAAATTTGCCACAGTACTTACCATCAATGGTACAGTCTAATAGTACCACGCTGAATGAACCGATATTCTCAGAAGTTAATGCGAATACCCTACTCAAATATCACTCATTGGAATAAAAAAAGTTTTTACGGATTCTATCGCAATTATTATTGAAATTATTTTATTGTTTACATTTCACCCGACTTTTACCATCGATGGTCATTGAATACATACTGTACTGAGCTATGAGGCAAGTAACTCTTTACCGAGCCCGGAAAAAGAGTAGGAAAAAGAATTGGGTTTTTCCCAAACATTTCTTGCAAATCCATAACAATTTAATTTTAAACACAAAACACTCGATTATTTGAATGGCAACTCGCCAGCAACTGTTGCTACAATGCCAGTGCATGCAATGTTACCAGAAAATCATTATTTATAGGCAAACAGTTGGCACTCGCATATGTAAACTACTCTATTATTACTGAAAAAATATGAAAATATAAGTAAGTACTTAACATTTATCATTTTATTACAGTGTAAAGGTATGATTCTGTTGCCGACTGCATGCGAAAACTGCGGACGCATGTAGCAGATACAGCGCATCATGATTAAAGCTTAAATACTCGTTATTAATTGGTGTTTTTCCTGGCGACTTCTCAATGAGTCCGTCTTCCTATATCGAGGATTTTAAAAGACATACATACAAACATATGCTCACGCCCGTAATCCTCGAACGGGTAGGCGGAGGTGTATTAAACATCCACATTCCGCCAACTATGATTTTCGGTCGGGGCGAGCTTATAGCCGCCAATCGGACACTTTGTACAAAAAATCGGACCGTAATCAGATTAAAATCTAAAATATACTTAGTTAAAACAAATGCACTATTTTACGATTATTTATCTAAAAATAATTTTATAATATAGGTACCTAATTCATTTAATGATTTTCAAATAATATTCACAATATTTTTAACCAGTACTCTCTCTGTTAAAACACTAATCACATTGCGTGACGTCATTCATGAGCAATCATCACTGCACCATAACGGGTTCTTGTGAATATTTTTGAAACGACAAGAAAAATGTCCGCAGATGACACGGGTTACTGCGGTTCACGTAACGCTCTCAAATGACATAACGTGAAATTTCGGAGGGATTTTTAAATAAACAATATTAAAACATGTTTCAAGTGCCTAAAATGTACGTACATCATACATATATTTATGCTCATGCCCGTAATCCCCAAAGGGGTAGGCAGAGGTGTACTAAACACCCACATTTCGCCAACTATGATTTTCGGTCCCACTTAATAGGGGGCGAGGCTATTGCCGTCAAGGGGAACTTTGTAAAAAATGGGTATACGGTAGACAGGTGCCTAAAAGTCTATTATAAAATAAATTTCTATTTTTCGTTAAAATAAATATCTATGAAGATTAATTTAAGACACGTACTGAAAATTTTTCCTCTCCCATATTTGCTTGTAGACGATATTATTTTGGCCCGACAATTATCCTTAATTAGAATACAGGCGTCATTAAAAAAAAATGCGAAATAAATGCATCCATTTGTTCAACCGTTCCGTGTGTCACACACACAAAAGAACACCGAGGCAGCGCTTTTGTTTTGAAAAAAGAATCCAAATTCATTTTCTTTTCATTTTCTTTCCATTTTATTTCTATCATACGTACATTTGGCGTAAAAGCAAGGATTTGTACTACTTTGAAGTAAGGATTCGACTAAGTTCCAGCGCATCTTTAGCGCAATTAATTTGTCCGCCTTTTGTAGTCGATCGTCAAGTTAAGGACGTGCCAGCGAGATACTACGAGACAATTACCATTGAGAGGATTTCCTAAAGTTTTATAGATTTCATTTTATTCGATCTGAGTGAACGTAGCTTCTCTTACATTTAAAAGCTTCCCAACAAATTCTTTTGCATTCTCCAATGAATTTACAGTGGAATTTCGATTTGCTTTATTTGGTCGATAAATTGTGTTTTCATCGTAATTCTTGGATTCTGTTATATCTTTTTTGACAGACTATGCGTGTATCGTGATATATCCGATATATTATATATGCTTTTGACTAGCCAGACCTTTCGGCGTTAATCACTTCAATTCTCATTATGAAATAAGTCAAAATATTTACGAATAAAAATATAATAAATGAATGAATAAAAAGTTTAGATGTCAGATATTTCTTCCCCATTGACGTCGACTGGTAACGTACCCAAAAGCCTGTTGACATTGCTGTGGTAAAGTATTATAAAGACTAAATTATTATAAAGAACCGCGGTAGCCTAGTGGTATGGGTAATGAACTGCTGAGACGAGGTCTCGGGTTCGATCCCATGTTTACCATGGCTGCGATGCTTTTCGAAGTTATGTGTGTATTTATCGCAGGTTTATAAGTGCCCGATTAATGGCAATAGACTCGCCACCTATTACATTGGGACCTAAATATAAACTGGCGAAATATGGGTGCTAGCACCTCTGCCTATCCCTTCGGGTATATAGGCGTGATATTATAAAAAAAAAATTCGAATAAAAAAGTAATTTCTCAAATCGGTTTATGTCTTCATAAGCAATATATAATGACAGGTTTCTTGGTAATAAACATAAATGAAAAAATATTGAACTGAAAAACTTTACCTTTTTGGAAGCCGGCTATAAAGGCAATCAACTTTTGATAAGTTCTATGTTTATTATCAGCAACTTCATATTACTGGGAAATTTGACTAAATGGGACCCGGATAAGTGAGAAACCTCTTTAGTTGGAACTCATGATGACGTCCCAACACTTTGGCTCTGAATTACCTTTATTAGTGGGACGAAGTAAACCTTTAGGCGAAATGTGGGTGCTAGCACCTCTGCCTATCCCTTCAGTTATATAGGCGTGATATTATAAAAAAAAGTAGGTATACCTTTAAATCTGGGATTCGTTCTTTCGATTTTGTCGTCATAGTTACCACTATAATGAAGCACTGAAGTATTTCATATGCATAACTTTTGCTTTTAGGTGGCAGACCAGCACACGGCCCAACTGATGGAAAGCCTATGAACGTTTGCAACACCAGGGGCGTCACACTTGTGCTGCCTACCCTGTAGAAACTTTCTAATGCCCTTCTTGAAGAACATCTCTTCAACATCTCTTTTGTAGAAGAAAAACATTTTGTTACTTACTGAAAGCGACAGCTTCCTAGTCTTCTTAATTAAATACCTAATGAAGATGAGGACCAAATATCAGGTTTGATCCCAGGATTTACCATGGCACACATCAATGACTTTTCGATGCTTTTCGAAGTTATGTTCATAAGTGCCCGGTTGATGTATTTTGACCTCTATTAATGGGACCTTCAGTAAATAAGACAAATCTTTATTTAAACCTGGATAGCTGAGACACTGGGTTAGTGAAATACCTCTAAACAAATTTGCAGGTCCCTTGAGGTATCACATAACTAGGTTTCACTGTATATATAAATAATATTTAATCATATACCTAAATAGAACCACGTAAAGCCTAATCTTGTATTCAACAATACTTGCCTCTTATATGAATTTTACCATAAAAATATACAGAACTATTATCTGGTATATATATTACAAAGGCCGTTACACTTCATTTCATATCACCAACATCCATTTCTATAATCTCTCCATCGTTAACCACTACTCTTTTTCTAAACCCCATCGCCTACAAAATACAAAACCCCATCTACTTCGAATCAGTATGGGTGAATAAAAAAAATATCCACGAACTCAGGAGTCCATTAGGCAGCGGGATCCAACGTCCATTATTCGTATTTTTTAAGTACGGATACAGGACTGGTAACACAGCTCGTTTCGACGATGTTGTGCAACATAGGAAAGTGATAAATCGACTAATATTTCACCCAGTTTCGATGTTGTTTCAAGGAATTAATGTGTTCTTAGAGAATTTGCTATTTGATTACCTTCCAAAAAATTTGTAGGCTTTTGTAACGAAATTATAACGATTGTTAGAATTAGCTGCCCCTGTATTAAACTGGAAGGTCAACTCGAAGTTGGGGAAAGACTTATTATTTTTATTATTTAATTCTTTATTGTACACATAAATGATATTAGGCGAGCTTAATTCAAAGTTGAGTTCCGGTAAATCCGGGAGCGTACAGAGTATTTTCAATGTAAAGAGAGGCAAAGTTTTGTGTACATGAATTTTTTTACAACAATTTTTTACATGAATTATAATTTGCATGTTACTTTGGGAACAAAACAACGATATCTATATTCAGCAAACTACTCAAAAAAATTTAGACAGAACTTGCTAATCAAAATTGTTCTGATGTATGAGATATGTTTATTTATTGAAATGGCAACAGCGCCATTATTACAAGCGAACTTGGCCTATAAACAATAAATAAGTTAACAACAAACAATTGACTTTCTCAATTGACATGACATATATATCAAAGTACAATTTATATGAACAATGATTCAGTCACAACCGTTCAATATTAATCACATAGTTACAGACAAAGCGCTTTATAGTTGTACCGTCGTCTAACTGAACGATGGAACTTGTATAATGCATTTGTTCATAACTGGTTTATCAGTCCGGTGTCTGCTAGAATTGAGTTCTATGATTTATATTGGGTTCTCGTGAATATGGCCGTCTCTGTGACTAAATCGCTTTATATAGCTACGAAAAGCTACATCACAAACATTTGCATACCAGTGAAACATGTCCAAACTAGCATCTTTCTAACTGTCAATGTATTTTTTATTTCACTCAGGTGTTAGACATGCTCAAGACCCACCTGATGGGAAGTGGTTACTGTAACCTATGAACGTGTGCTATACCAGGTGCATCACACCCGTGCTGTTGACCCCATAAGAACCTTGCACCACCGTCAACTTATAAAAAATTTAAATTACTAATGTTCCCTCAATGGCTTGTTTTAGTAGCGAGTTCAGGTTGGTAGTGTAGGGCAGGATTCGAACTTGAGACCTCTCGAATGTAAGATTGACTCTTTAACCACTAATCTACTGACATATTGACATAAGTAGTAGCCGAAACGCGTCACATTTGCTAAAATATAAGAAAATTATAACCAACCAGTTGCTATATTTCATGATTTAGACCTACGTACGTGTGCCTACAAGTACCTGATAAAAGCAGAGATGAAACTTCATATCTGCTTTTATCAAATATTACGTGATATACACCTTAAATAAATCCATCCCTATCTCTGACCCGTACGTTCAAAACACGATCGACTGGATGTGGTAACGATGCTGAACATACTTAGCTACCAAATCGAGATATAATTGCAAAATCACTATTCACTTTTACGCCAAAGTATTAAGTGTAAAGTAAAGTAAGAACCTACGCACCTACGAACATTCATCATGCGCACAGCTAGGGAGTGGAGTTCCCTGCCGAATCTGTGTTTCCGGAAAGTTATAACCTGGGAATGTTCAAGTCACGAGTGAATAGAATCCTAGGCAAGCGTGATTTATGGTAGACCACATCGTCACTTACCATAAGGTGAGATGGTGGTCAAACGTAAGCCTATCTTCAATAAAAAATAAAAAAAAAGTTTGCTTAGGCTGTTAATCAAGAACTTTTGTAGTGAATAGGTACGTACGTCTTCGAGTGTCAAGTCAAAACATATACAAATAAACTGGAAGAACATGTTACGTTATATTAATAACAGATAGACAAATAATTATACGCTATACACCGAACCTAGTACTTACTGGTAATGGAAGTTGAAATAGACATATTATTTCTTTATTGTGTTGATATTTATGTTATGTATACTCACAACTATATATGGAAATCTCTAAAAGGGTTAGTAAAGGTCAATTTAAATGGCTCACGAAACACATTTTTGTTTTCATTTACAGTAGGCGAGAGCTTTTTCGGCGCCTGTGCCGCTATGAACAAATTCCTAACACAAAATGGTCATGCTCTCTTTAGACTTACAAACATTAATCGCACTTTCTTACTGTATTACTGAGGGTCTGAGGAATCTGGGATCTTGCTCTAACATCACAAAACACCAAACAAATACTAGAATAAAAATCACAACAATCTATGGTCAGCAAATGGTAAAAAGTGTGATACAAACCATTTTGTCTTGTTGCGAAAATGTATCTGTCAGTCCAGGAAACTGATTACCCCGTTGAACGGTTGTAGATGTGGCGATAACTTGTAATGTGGCTCGTGTGAACGTATGGCTGATATATCTTGGACATTTTATTTTGTTATCTAGAACATCAGGAAATAGTACTAGCGTGGAAAGATTTTGAAAATCCTTTTTGTGGGAGTCTTATTTTGCTTGGTTGATGGCGCTTTATTAATAGTGAAAATAAATAATTGAAAGGAGAAGTGGAATAGTGGAATTCCAAACGCGCCACTTTCGCCAAAATATAAGAAAATTATAACTAATTAGTTGCTATGGTGAAGCGCCTATGTACCTACCAATACCTAATAAAAGTAACAGATATGGTGCTATACACATCTTAAATAAATCTATACTTATTCCTCTGAACCGCAAGTTCAAAACACGTTCGGAGTAATGACGCGCGACGCTGAACACACAGCCGTTTAATCGCGATTGAATGCTGTTGAGTTCTTTTTTGATATTAGTAACTGCAATTACTAGTTCGAAGCTATTCAAATATAAGTACGCCGTGACTTTTTTACCATTGTTTGTCAAAAATGGTAAAAAAAGCCCTTAAAAACTTTGTTAACCAATGACTTCCGCATTCAAAACACAAAAATCGCTATCACAACTCGAAATTCTTAAACCCAAACCTTTAGTTATACACTAAATGGGCATTTTATACCTCATCACACAAAAAACGCAATATACATGAACAAATAATCTCTCAGTCCGTCTACCTGTCTATTTCGGACGTAACAATGGATCCTTTTATCCTCGTCCCGATTTATTAACCAACACGTGTTCCCTATAATTAATTTGTTGTACTTTAGGCGGTTTCATTCGCTAGTTCTATCTGCCCCACGTTATTCTGTCTGAGAGTTTGTCATATTTATGTGCAAACATCCTATAAGTCTAAGCCATCACTTATATGTCGATGCTTTTATTTCCCCTTCAGGAATCAAGGACACAAAGACAAACGTGCGTTTTAGTCGGTTCGACCTGACTTAACCACCTCTACCGGCTCTGGCGGGAATGATATCCGTGGTAATACAAACAATAAACCTTGGAAGCAACTAGGATATCGCTATGATAGGTAAGTTTGCGAACCAAACAATTTGATCCCAAGAACTGCTACCAACCGCACATGCCACCCGTTGATCACACCTCTGGAGCTTTCTCAAATTCGAGAACTATATGTAGGCTATTATAAATAAGTGTCATGCCGAGAATCTTCTTCTGGAGCTTTAGTCATTTGATTTGAAGCCTGGAGTGCATTCTCATACTCACTGAAAGAAACCCTGCATCAGAGTCTCATTACTTTAAATAGCTCACAAACAAAACAAATATCTGGAGTACCGGCTAGCAGGTAGGCTTGGGCCACGGCAAGATCTTGGTGGGCTGTCGTATAACCCATTATCTTCACCTTTTGTAAGTTGCAAAACTGATGCTTTAACACTTCCATTATCACTTAAACTTAAGTGTCAAATTTAACCCACAATAACGATAAGATCTCAAACATAGATTTGACTAATTCATACCGTGTTAAACGTCCGACAAAAGCGGACGACAAAAGGTAACTTCAATTGTCATTTATTGACAAAAAAATGGCTACCTGAGACAAAATTGGGAGGAAGAAAGCGATTATTTAATGCATGTCTTTTAGGGCACCTTATATCCGTTACCATCTATGGGTGATGTTTAAAAAGACAACACTTTTGAAGATGTTTTGTGTGATAAGTTGATTGTAGAATAAAAGAACCTCTCGAATGATTACAATTGTTTGTAATAATATAAAAAAAATAGTTGTGCAATATTTGTTTCTTCGTTTTGAAAGAATAAAGTTGTTTGTAAAAATACAATTGAAGAAAGTTTAAAACTAGATTGGAAGTCGTAATAATCTTGTGTTAGTAGGTAGTATTATTTGGGAAATAAATAAAGAGGCGTTTTTTTATAAATGTTTTAACATAAATACCGACATATTTCTAAAAATTTGACCATCGCTATTTATGCACTTTCACCATCTCGTAGGTAGTTCAATGATCTTGATTACTAAATAACCATTCCAATAAAATCTTTGAAGGCGCTTCGGACTCCTTTGGAAATCCAAAAATATGATAATCTGTTGGAGCAAGGTCCGACGAGAATGGTAGATGTTAGACATTTTAATTGAAGCTCTCCTAATTTGGTAGTCGTGTGGGCTGTGCAGTGTGTGGTACAATATTGTCCTGAAGCAGCAGTGACTTAGAGAGATATAAGGAATAAGCCAAAAGAGGAAAAAAAACAAGTGAATTACGGTTTTCAAAACATAAATGCATCAGTAAATAAATGTATAAATTTGAAATTGGAATTCCTTACCAAAGAAGAGATATTTGAGATTGCAGTGGCCAGTATAACAATAAGCCCATATGGACCTAATATTATGAGCCAGGCCAAAGTTTTTTTATTCTACTTAAGTGGCACACGAGCACAGTAGTTACCGTGGTATATGGCCGTTTGCAACACCTGGGGCGTCACAATTGTGCTGCTTACCCTGTTGTGGGAAGGGTAAAGGGTTGAAGGTTAATAGAGTTTCTGTGCTGTCAGTGTAGAAAACAGTGACAATGTTTCATACCACCACAAAACAGTGTGAACTTAAGCCCTTGGTTTTTTATTGACAATACAAACCCTCTCCTCGACTGCAGTAACTGCAGTCGAGGAGAGGGTTTTACGATCGAAGTTTGATTAATTATCATTATTACTATTTTGGCTGAAACAAACATATCTCCAAATTAAATGGGAAGAACAGTTGTACAAAATCTAGAAAGCTCGAAGACTTATGTAACATTACGTAGGCAGAGGTTAGAAATTTACACTCGAGCGGAACACGCCGCTACCAGGCTCAGATTGAAATGGAAAAATCACGTGGATTTCCTTCATACATTTTGTATGAATCATTGAACATCCATTCCGAAACGTTTCAGGAACAAGTTTCGGGGATTTTTCGTTACTTGTTACGTAGGATTTGTTGGAAAATGTTCAAATGTGTTACTTCAAGTATTTTAATAGGTATAAAAGATTATTTTAAAATTAGTACTTATAGCTTACGAAGGTTGAAAATTTTCAGAACGTAAGTCGGCAGTTTCAGATGTTAAGTTTTGTGTTATTTAAATAATATGACGAACTCGTGTGCAAACCCTGCGGCTAGTCTTTTGGTAGATATTGGGCCTCACCAAGATTATCAGGGTCCAATCCAGCCTCACCTGCTGGGCTTGGGGTTTCAAATTATGGTGGCGTAGAATATGGACCTCGGACTGCAATTTTTTTTATTTTTTTATGATTGCCAAGCTGCATTGCAATTTTGGGAATTTTGGGGACAGCACCCATGTTTCTACTATTAGTTATACCTAAGTACATTTCTTACATAAACTTGACTTCTTAGTTAGGACCTTAACCCTTAATTTACCTGTTAGGTCCATTGGACTCCGCACAAAGTTTCAATCAAGCTTAACTACTTAATTACCGCGAATTATACTTCGTGCTCCCATGTACCTTCAATCAGAAGCGCGCCGGTTAAGGAGTGAAGAGGAAGTCCTCCTGCGCAGCGTGTAGGGGTAAGTAGCCACTTGTCAGGAGTCCATTGGACTCAAACAGGGTATTTGTGTAACAAAATTAGTAAAGTCATTATATTGTTATTTGTCATGTTTTTATGTATTTAATTTAATTTTAGGTCAACAATATGGCGTAAAATAGGAGATCAGTTAATATAATGCAACAGGTGGTGAATCGATAATAAACAACTGGCTCCAGGAAGATAATGAGGATTCCGATGATGAATTACAACAGTTTAGTCGACAATCCGAAACTGCACGACATCAAATATTGTCAGATGAAGAAGAAGATGAGCGCATTCCATTTGAACATAGCTCGGAGTCGGAGTGGTCTTTTGATACAAGTAACGAGGAGGCACAGGAGTCCGGTCTGAGACCAGCATGCTTAGGATGCACTAAAAAGCTTTGCGTGCGATGTATAGATAAAGATAAAGATAAAAGATTAGGCGTTGCAGGATTTTTATTTTATTATGAACATGAACCATTTTTATTTTTGTTAGCGATTGTTTATGATATTATTGTGTTAATTTAGTGGAAAACAAACTATTTTTCGTTTGGATTTTGATTTAGTTCGAAGTTAGAAGTTGGCATTTACTGTTTTATAGATATTTTCTAGTGATTAAGTATGTACAAGAAAAATATAAGATAGATACATTACTGATTAAAATGTGATACGTAACATAATAAGAAATATGTTTTTAAACACATTATATTACTTTGTTATACAAATTTATTTTTTATTTTGAGTAAAATCGATGATTTGTGTGGAGGAGTCCAATGGACTCAATGAGGTTAATTGAGGTATATAATTTCACCGGGTAAACTGAGGGTTAAGATCCAATGGTTCTAGTTCGAATCCAGTTCATTACACTACCAGAATAACCCAGTAACACAAGCGGTTTAATTTAATGATGTCGGAAAAAACAATGATAGTTTCCCTAACTAGCAATTGTCTGATACAAAAGATGAGCACACGTAAATGAAAAATATGTCAAACGTTTCAACTTCACTAGTAGATTCCATAAGTGTATTCATTTTCCATCGAAAAATTCGGAAAATAAAGATATTGTGTTTTGATTGTTAGGTTATGTAGTCGTAAGTTTCGCCATACTTATTTATATGTTCAAAGTCTATGGTGACTACAGTATTAGATAACCTACTGGAGTGTTTCTCTATGGTCATACTGACATGTCAGAACTGTTATCCAGCATTCTGTGATCTGTCAAAGTGACAAGGTAGGAACGCACTGTTTTATTGGCTGTGATTGGCTGGCTTATGCGTCTCACGGATGTAAATATTCGTTAAAAATCTTTTAAGACGTAGTATTATCGCCGGCTTTTATTGGAACTCATTTAAATACTAGTAAAATAAATAATAAATTATTTTGGCGAAACTAATATTTATGGGCGTTTTAAAATTTATCAGATAATTTATTGCCATTGTTCTTTAAGCGAATACCAGTTTGGCTTAACTGGAGAGGTTAGGTGGAAATACTAGTAATTATAGTAATGTTTTTCGAAATAGCAAAGCTTGTGCAAAAACAAGGTTTAACATTAAAAACACTAAAGTCAACTTTTATAAAGTCGGCTTACAGTTTAGCTTCACGAACCAAGTCTTACTTCTAATAATTGTGCAGACTGTACAAAGGGGAACGGATTGGTTCTGAACAATAGCTCTTAAAGTCGATTGTGTGATTTTAAATCTTAAGTGCAGTAGTACTTTGTACTTATATAGAAACTAGCAGATAACCGCGGTTTTGCCCGAGCAGTTATCGCTTTAACATGACGGAGGTAGGACACGACGGTATCTCCCGTCCGAAATGAGCTGTCCAACTGGGGAAGTACCTCCGCCCTACAGAAGACCGCAGTCATAATAACCATCGTGTTGTGTTCCCGCCGGTAAGTAGGGTAGCCAGAGCTCACTATACCCCTCCTTCCCCTCCCCTTCCTAGCCTCCCCACCCCTTCCCAGCTCTCCCCCTTTCCCTTCAGGGTGGGCAGCGCGTGTGTGACACCCTTAGTGTTGCATACGTTCATAGGCCACGGTGGCCGCTTTCCATCAGGTGGGCCGTGTGCTTGTCTGCCACCTACGTAGTATAAAAAAAAAAAAAAAAACATCCATATTTTTCATATATCTGTAGGATCGACATAAGTATAGGGTAAATTTCAAGATATCGACTGCTTCTGTGGCGTGGTTTCGAATCCCGCTCGGTGCAAATATTTGTAGGCATTAATATGGCAAATATTTATTTGCATTGGATGAGAGCACGTTAAGCCTTCGGTCTAGGTTGTCATATGAACATCTATGGCAGTTGTTACTGATAGTTGGAGCCCGAAAAAGTTCAACAATTGGCTTAACTGTGATACTTCGATATCGCCAATTGGTTGTGAACGTCAGATACGACTGTCATCTGACGTTCACGGAAAATATCGAAGTATAGACAAATCTGTAATTAGATTGGAATATGCGGAGTCCTATGTGAAAACTTTAGATGCGACCAGGAATGACGCTTATCTGAAGAAGATACGTTTGATGGTAATACTGACCTTCCAATAAAAATACCTCATCAAAATCTGTTTAGTAATTTTAGCGTTCAAAGCGAACTTACATTCAGGCTCCTTAACATAATTAATTAATTAGTCTATTACTGTCCACGGCTGGACAAAGGCCTCTTCCAACGGACGCCATTGCTCCATATCCTCAGCCTCCCGCATCATAACCGTTAATATAACCCAAACTTATTGATTTTAAAATAATGTTGTACAGACAAAACAAACTTAAAATTTTATGATAGTATCTATAAAAGTATACTGGTGCTTTGTACTAGGAATTGCTGAAGTGGATTGGATGACATTATGTTTACACTAATTGAAGTCGAGAATAATTAATAGTTGGTCATTATTTATTCACAAAGGAAATTTAAAGTGGTTACCTTGCGGTTTTACAAGAAACAAAGCCCTTTCATTAAATTTTGTTGCCTCTTGCACATGTATATTTATATTTCTCGTTATGATATATTATTTTTTAGTCAGTCTGTTGCACTTGCACACCGGTTCGTAGGAGATGTTGACTATTATTGAATAGGTACATTTCTCTGTCCTGGCCTATCTTCATCCATTCATTACCTGCAATCTTCACTATATCGTCAGCCCATCGTTTCTTCGGTTTTCCAACGTGTTTTTTACCTAAAGCATAGGAATAGTTCAGTTTGATTAGACCTAATTTAGTAACGCCACGTTTTCAAATCGCGTGATGTCAATTCAATTAGAACCGAAAACTAAAAAATAACACTTTTTTATTTTTTATGATCTGATTTAAAACAAAACCTTACATTTTCTTGAGATAAATATTCATTTTCTTGTGATTGTTTATTGTTTTCAATCGATCAATCAATTGGATATTGAGACTGTTAATTTATAAGTAGGTACATAAGTTTTGTAAGTATTGAAAACCGACATTTTAAAAACGTATATTAACCGAACCGTATTACTTTTCGATACAGTTTTACATCCTCTCCACGCACGTCTTGATAAGCGTTACTTTACATAAT
Organism: Pelosia muscerda; assembly: GCA_963691645.1. Classification (NCBI taxonomy): domain Eukaryota; kingdom Metazoa; phylum Arthropoda; class Insecta; order Lepidoptera; family Erebidae; genus Pelosia; species Pelosia muscerda. The sequence continues at coordinate 18,519,569 of OY829100.1, forward strand.
TCTATGCTCCATATCGAATTGCTAAAGGTCACAATATTGTACGGGTAGAGGATTATCATCAATTGAGGGGTCGCGTATTTGCATAGGGCAGGCGTGCCGGCCTGGGGACGCGAGTGTGCCGCCGGCGACGACGCTGTGACGCTACCCAGTATGGGTTGTGGGGGGTGTCCGCTGTACCACGTGATTACGTAATAATGGGCGAGATTATCGGCCAATCTATTTTTTATTATTAATTTTCCTTCTTCTGTCGAATCGACGGCATTCTGGAGTTGCCATCGTGGTGTAGTAATTTGTTTCACGGCAGTGCCGCTACTCACGGTGAGGGCCCGAGCATAGGTTTCGTTCTTCGGGAAGGCTTTACTACGTCCTCAATATATTGTTATGATTCATTCATCACAAAACATACTTCGCAACTTTTATCCAATATTAGAGGGATGAGCTGCAGCGACTGTTACTTTAACAGAAACATTTTTTAAATAGTAAAATGGATATTAGTAACCAAATTCACAAGGGATATCAGTTGAATTAAATCGTACAGTTAGACAACCAGGCATTTCTTTATTCATGAACAAAATCCCTACGGATTCCACCGCCGCCAAAATCGGTGAAGGTGATTAACCGATCAAAACGAACGCTATACCTACTATATACAAGACATATCTCTCGCACCCCGGCAGATACTATCAATAATAACGAATCAACAGTAAACCTCTTTTACTTACTCTACAATAGTGTTATCACGCATGCCACCCAAAAAAAAGTATCTAAGTATGTTTATCTACATTCTATAACCTATAACACAAGCTAGTTAAACTATGCTTATCATGGGTCTAGTGTAGATTGTCCTAGAAAAAAAAAAAATCTGGAAATAAACAACACAATTCTCGTGCGTCAATGGACACACTCACCAACGTCTGTTAAGCCAGCCTGAGGCGATCGTGTACCCCAATAACGCCTCGTCCCTTGAAGTCGCGCATTTGTGCATCACGACATCACATCTCGAAAACTGTTATACAGAAAACCATGAGATTTATGCAACATTGAAACTAATTCCGCTGTTGCCCGGAGGCTGTAGATAGGTGCTTGTAAGTTATGATTTGCGGCTTCGAAACTTAGATTGATACTAACTATTGTTTTTGATAAAGTATACAATCTGTTGTTCTATTGTACTGTTGCTATTTTATGCCAATATGATATAGTAATGTTGTAAAAAAGGTCCCAAATATAAATGTAGAGGGTTTTAAAGGTTGATTGTTGAATGAATTGCGTGAAAGAAGATATGGCAAAGAGGGCAGTGACTGAGGAAATGATATCTGATTGGAATGTGTACAATTTGTAATTAATTGTATTAAGGGCAGGAAGATGATGATGATGATGATGATGGTTACTGTAACCGAAATTCTTTTGGTTTTATTATTTTCTTTCTTCATAGATTTTCCTCCCACGATTAGAAGACCAGACAGTTGCTCCAAAACAAACCATTAAACAGAAACGCAGAGGGCAAATATTGTAATCAAAAATTGGATGCCACTTGAACTGGTGCTTGGATGGTGGTGGATGAAGAATTTAATATAAGAAGATTCCTATGGAGCCGGTAGGTCTACTGTGACGCCCTTTTTAAAATGTGGAATCCTCCCACTGTTGGAGCAGGCGAAAGTGTCGGACCGACTAACACCGTCCTTAGTGTTGCACACCTCTAAAGGCCATGGAAACTAATCAGAAACCCGATCCTACTAATTGTTAACTGTTGTCAAACCACTGAGATTACTAAAAATGACATTGAATTTATGCCTTTATGTCCATAGACTTAAAGTTCAAATTTAAATGATAAATTTCAGTCGCACTACACGATGCCACTTAATTTATGACTAACAGCATAACAGAAAAGTTAAATTTAATGGCATTTTCTCTAATCTCAATGGTTTGACAATAGATGAAAGTTAGTTGAACCGGGGCCCATGTGTGTTTGTCATTATCAGGTCATTATCCACCTGTTGTTGTCCCCATTAGGTATATAAAGTCAAACCCAACATATCATTCACCTCTGTACATACATATATGCCTACATAGCTACGTGCTATATACATGGAAGTATATATATAACATATTGAAAGTAATTCACCTAAAGATTTGCTCCAGGTTATATAAGTTCTCTGCGATAAAGTAATGTGAGTTATGGCAGCGTTCCGAAAGATTGATGGCCGCTATGCTACGGGCGGGTTTGTTCCCCGGGTTGTGCATTGACTACGTTAGTGCACACAGACTAGGAGAATGAATGGAAATTTAGGAACTTTGCTGGCTGTTTATCTGATCGGTTTGTTAGATAAAGAAATAATATCGCTGTATTTTTTTTTAAATTACCTAGGTGGCAGACAAGCACACAGCCCTCCACGAAGGATTGTCGCACTTGTACTGCTGACTATTTAGAGTAGAGTGGCGAGAGAGAAGAGAAGATTAAGAGAGTTTCTGTGCTCACAGTGCAGAAGACAAAGCATGGTTTATCAGTCTTCAACTATCAACACAAAATCTCTAGTGAGCTCAGACTACTCTACTCTCCGCTGGAAACACAACACAAGGTTATTATTAGACACGGTATTCTTTAGGGCGGAGATAGTTACCCAGTCGGACTGCTTAATTGGATTGAGAGGTCGATGATCAAACAATAGGTCAGCCTCAGATTGCTTATCATACCTACAAATAGGCACGTCTCTTTCTCAATGGCGTATGTACTATTATGTTTCTATTCGTAAGATCCTACGTCGGTAGCTTAGTGGTTAAAGAGGCAACCTTAATATCGAGTGGTCCCGGGTTCGAATCCTAACCTTTACACTAACAACTCCTAACACAAGCCATAGAGCTTAGCTGGAGGGGTTAGAGGGAATATTAGTAATTTCTGTTGCATTTTTTTTAATATAAAAATTACACCTTTCAAATACCTTCTCTCAAAAACTCATTTGTTGTGTAATATAAACTCATTTACTCTTAAATCACACATCAAAGAATTATATATAATTTATGTAAATTTATAATTCAATCATAAAATCTGTAAAATTAAATAAAAATCTCCAGACTAATCCAATAACTCCAGTTCAATTAATCTTACTAATCGAGTTCTGAATAAGCGATTCTGAACATTTTCAATTTGTGCATAAAACGTTTGCAGAATCACATCTTCATTAGCAATACAATTGAGTCGGGGGCGAGTGGGAATTTCCCATTCCCAAGAACTTGGATTCCCGTAAAGGTAGGTATAGACTTGAGCAAATGCTAGAGCTTTAAGATGGAATGTAATGTTCTTACGAATGGTACAACACAAAGGTTCAATTTTGAAAGTATTTTCATGTAATTTAACGTTCTTGTGAATGCTTCACGCTGTATCTGACGTGATGTTACAGGTAAATACTCTAGAATATTTACTTGTAACAATTATTTCTGTATTATATACACTTATGACTCACCATAGCCTTTGCTCTATAAATATTTCCTTAAAATGTTCATTAGTTTTCAAATAAAGAGGGCCAAATGTGAAAAACGGTATTCTTATAACACAATTTTCATTGACTCCGTAGGCCCGTAATCATTTTTGATGTTTGGTTCGAATATGAATTTTGAACAGATTTTTATTCGGAAAGGCTGTAAAACATTGAGCGTCATGTTCGAAAAGCCGTTCAAGTTACTTCTAAAGCATGCTCAACTTTCTGTTACTAGTAGTCTAGTGTCCATTCACCTTTAGATTTATAAATCGCAGACAGCGACTTTGAAAGAAACATAAGAAGTTTCTATAAATTAAATTGCATTAATTGCGGTGAAATTGTAATTACGTTTTAGATTCAGAATTGAATTGAGATGAAGATTGATTGAAATCATTTGAAGGCGTTTACGCGTCAAAAATATGTGTATGTATTTATCTACAAATAGTGACTTTAATTTGTATATTATTGTGTTAGTTGTAATGAGAATTTAAAAATGGTGATATGTAAAACATAAATACGTATTCGTTTTCTTTTCATGGCGGTAGCTACTGACGAATAGAAGAGTTTTGGACTTGTTTTTTTAATTTACAGCCCGTTACTTGTTAATGTCTAAATGATAATAGCTATTATCCCAAATATACATCTCAGGGCACGGATCGCAAAAAATACAGGAGGACCTAGGAAAGCGATTCTTTTTTTATTGTAATGGCTGTCGGTTAAATTCTATATTACGTACTAATCATAACTCTGGTTCTACTTAACCGATTGCATTCAAACAAACGTAAGATTTTAAGTTGGAGCAAACCCCTTCAAACATCAAAAAAACGGATCGAAATCTGTTCAGTAGTTTTTACGTCCATTGCGGACAAACATAAACTTTTTATAATTATATAATAGTACAGATGATATAATCTATGGTTGGTAGATGTGTGCTCGTCTACCACCGTTTCCAGTGCTATCCTCAAAAGACGCGGCACTAACTCTGGACTCTTCTGAAAAAAATGTAACATGACGAAAACGACTCATTTTATTGAGGACTTCAGTAATACAATAAAAGGAACAAGAGCAAGAAAAATTTAGTAACGTAATTTTAGTAGCTTCTGGAAAATTCGATCAGTATATACCGAAATGACGTGTCTATCTATCTGAGCTCTGTGCTCTGAATAAATGCATATTTTACACTCACGTCCTCAGGATTAGGGGGTGATAATGAGGCAGGCTTCACAGTTTGCTTTTCATTTCCTAGAGCTGCATGTGGGATCGTCTGGCTTCGTACTAAGTTTGGATTGGATATTTTTATCTCATTTTGTAATTTCATATGCTTCGGTGAGGTTTAATTTTGATCGAACGGTGACTGATCCGTTTTGTCATTTAGATTTATTTATATTATGCAGTTTAATGGTAAGCGGTTACCTTACTTTTTGGACACTTTTAACACTAGAGGCGTGTGTAGCCATCATTTGACTGCCCCCGTATGATGTTAAGCAGAAGGTAAATCCAAAAATCAATATGTTGAATATTTTATCATTTTTGTCGTCGTAATTGGGGATTATTAAAGTCCTTGTTTGAAACTTTATCGAATAATTGAACCCTTTAGTCGCTGAGTACCTAAAACGCAGTTTTCGCGTTGTGCCAAAATGTCATTTAAAATTAGCGTTTCAACTAAGTACGGCTTTGTCTATGTCGCGATAGGTCTAATTCTCATATTGCCTATTTAGCGATACGCCTATGTCGCAATAGGTCTAATTCTCATATTGCCTATTTAGCGATACGCCTATGTCGCAATAGGTCTAATTCTCATATTGCCCATTTAGCGATAGGACATGTCGATATTTACAATTTCTTGTCATAGTATCACAACATAGTATAAAACAAAGTCGCTTTCTCTGTCCCTATATAACGCCATGATCGTGCATACTTTTTGTACTTATTGCATATTGGTATACTTAAGTCAAAAATTGACTAAGTGTTTCGATATGGGATGCTTTTAGGAGGAGAATACGGGATAACCCTCTTTATCAAACGAAGAAAGGAACCATTGAACCAACTTCTAACGACTTATCTTTCTATAAGCATTCTGACTGGAAATCAATAATTTAAATCTAAGTATATAAAACTGAACGATATTCAAGCCCTAACATAAGTCTAGATATAACAATCGTCGACCAATAAATTGCTCGCCAATGTCTCGCAAGACATATTGGAGGTCAACCTTGATGCCAATTGAACAGAACTTGGCCGAATGGATTGGTTACCTTTTCTTCTTGATAGTGACAAATTAAAAAGATGTTTTGTTTTCTAATAATATATCAAAGTAACGCCTTTCTTAAATTAGGCAACTAGAGCGAAATTGAAGTTCCATCCGAATCCACGGTGTCCGCCATATCATCTGCACATTCCGTGAGTCGCCCCTTAAGACACCATAAGGGTGATATAGGGTGGTTATACTTATATTCTTGCTCTGTTACCACTATACGAACTAAAGAGATTATTAAATGATATCCAATTAATGTACTACCGATGTAATTATATTGAAACCGATTTCATATTCCATTAATTCGCGCCAATATTGCGATATACGTTTTCTGGCATATTAACTGTTCCAACTATTTGTGTTTGGGTATGAGTGCGTGTAATCTCTATAAGAGCAATAATTCTTGCGAGCTATTGAATTCCGTAATTATTAGAGTTGTAAGCTTTTTACACGATTTAATGGAATACATATTGCCCATAGCAAAGAGCCCACTGGATGACAATAGGTTCACCCCAGATATGGTAGGTACCTACTAGCTTGTCACCTTCTTAGTAAGTTTTTAAAAGGAAATCACAATTTATTTAAAACATAGTTATTATTACAAACGAGACATTGAACAAATCAATACTATAGGTATCCGATTGTGAAAGCACAGAACTGGGACGTCACTTAGCGCGGATTAGATACCGCATGTCAGTCAATCTGCCAGCCAGTCTCTTGTCAGAACGATGGCAATAGTAGACTGAATATTTATGTCGTGTCCTGTAGTAGAGAACTGAGTACTGTAGGAGTAGAACCTTTTTCTAATATGTGCGTTGCCAGCAGAAGTCATGCTGGCAGTTCATATATTTAAAAAAAATCTGTAGGTATACTATGCAAGGCAAGCTGTGTAGATCAAAAATGGGTCACAGTTCAGTGTGTGGCGGGAAAAGAATTTCAAATTACGAATTTGGAACGGAATGCAAAAGTTATATTAATGGGTTAATGAATTTTGACACCTATTTGTATTGGTATACCACGCCTTTTATTATGTCAGCGATTTATACTATAGTACTATAAGGTGAAGATGTAAGGGGTATTCTCTGAATTTAACGAACCAATTTTGAAAATTTAACCGAAATAATAGAATGACACAATACATTACTTGTGAGTGTCATAGGCTATATTATATATAATATAAATAAGCTCAAATCCACTTAGGTATACAAGTTATCGAACTTTCTAGGGCCCCAACTGTTATAGATATTCGTATAACAACTACTGATGGCTTAACGTGCTCTCCAAGGCACGGACACACCCGGTACACACATGTAGTATCTAGCCGTCCCTATATCTACGTGCTACGTACGGCATACCCCGATCGGAGTGGGACTTAGAGCGTACGTTTTAACTTCAACAAGATAAAAGCAACTAACAGGCAATTTAAGTTTTTCACAAGCTAACTCACCGAGTTGAGTTGTCGGAATGTTGGTAGTTGTGTTAAAAAATGTTATAATGTTGGCATTATGATAATAGAACTGAGTATGTTTTCTTTGTGTAAAGAAATGGAAATGTTCAAGAACTTATGAAAATGAAATAAGTAATAAATTATATGGGTACTTCTTTTTTTATCGTGCGTAATATCTTCACATCGGTGGAGGTGATTATGTCGGACTCGAACCGACTGAAACACACGCCGTCTATGGATTTATGATTGCCGGTTGTGATACTACCAGCAACTGCAATCTACTAATTGAACTAACACGGTTTTTTATTGATAAAATTCACCAGGCATAATTATAATAATAAATAAATAAATATTCTAGGACAATCTATATAACTCCACCTAGACCCAGAGTAAGCTTAACTAGCTTGTGTTATGGGTTCTAGAATGCGGATGAACGTTGGATACTTTTTTTTGTAAATACATACATATTATACATAGAAACACCCAGCCCAATGCACATAGTCATATACATGCACACAGATATTAGCACTGAGCGGGAATCGAACCCACGCCTCCTACGTAGCAGTCGCGTTCACTACCGCCACGCCACGGAGGTTGTCAAACCTCGTTCCCATTAAGTAAAACTGTAAATAGTTGACGAAATGTGGGTGTAACACATATCTCTGCTAACCTCTTATCGGATATAACCGCGTAATAAAATATACACAATACTTGTCATGATGCACCATCACTGTTCGCACCTATCTAGTGCTTGCACATGCCTTCGACGCGTCAAGGGCCCCCTAATGAGTGTTGGTCTTTGTCTTGAGTACTTGACACTTGACATATCACACAGTAGCATAATATTTTGACATGTGACTTATGACAGTTCCCATCGGCATTCCGTCAAAATGGGTCAGAATGTACAGTCGGGATAAAAAAACATTCGTCAACATTTTTTGTTTGCTCTCGGCAATTATACATTAGGTCTATCAACGTTTCATTAAAAAGAAACTGAGATAATGCAGTTACGTTTCATGTTTTTCATAAAATATAGAAACTGGCTGACCAAAACATTTTTTTGTGAACATTAGGTCAATCAATTCAATTGATTAGCCTTTCTTAGTCCACAACTGGATAAAGGCCTCTCCCAATATCGTGAAGATTTAGCATACTGTTTGTGATTAGGTCATTATAAAATTTTCACGTTGAACTTTTATTTATTTAATTCTTTATTGCTCACAAAAACATTTTATAAGTAAATAATTATGATACATAACAATGTACAAAAGGCGGGCTTAACTCCAAGTTCAGTTCTCTTCAAGTAAAACCGGGAGTGCAGAGAGAATTTTTTTGTATATACTATTTTAACCCTTGTAATCATATCAATTAATCATGATTTTATGTACTTATCTATATTTTCATTTCAAGTCGTTTTAAGGGGAATTTTTATACAAAAAAATTCAAAAACTGACGAACTTTTTCTTGCACCGACTGTACCTACTCATGTATCTACTAAGGTTTAAGTTTTCAAACTTCGAATTCATGCAGATACCGACAAAATTAAATTATCAACCGGCTACATAAATTGTCAATCAAATATGAAGCGTAGCCCGTTGGGTTAAGGTCTGAAAGTAAGTTATCAAGTTGTAAAATTATATTAGTATCTTGCATGGTCGAATCTCATGGGCTTTCGAAGTGTCAATTGCTCGATACTGTTGCTGTGTTATGATAATATTAATTTATTCGAATATATACTTTATTACGTTGCAATAAGAATGTTTTGTATCTTGTGATTGGTCGTCACGGGACTTACAATTTTCTTCAGAGAAGATATTTTGTTGATTTGTTTATTTTCTCAGGTCTTATAATGTCATTGCATTGAACGAGAGATTTTCGTGTAAACAAATTATGTATACAATGATTTACGTTATTACGTAAATGTACAAATAAACAAAGGGACTGTCTTGTATTGTATAGTCCCCTTTGCGTTTATTTTGAGTTTATAATATTTGCTTGAGATTGTGAGGTTTTTGTATTGATTCCCGTGTATAAGAAATTATATTGAAGATATATAATATTCTTCAGTTGCACTACTAGTGAGAATTTCTAGAGAGATATAAAATTAATCTTTAATTCTTTCCTACGTGTAGGGTCACCAGGTCAATTCTATGAAGAAAGCCGGATATCCGTTTTTCTTCTTTTCGATACATAATATGGAATTTCTATTGCACTCCGTCTTACCTTGAGACATCTACGGTTATAAGATAATACATATTTGACACTTGGGTCACTTGATCTAATATAGCGTTTAATGCAAATTACAGACCACGTCGAGTCTATTTGCACTCCAAAACAACACCTCATATTTACTGATTGTAAGAATGGTACGGTATTGTTAAGAGAAAACAATTCCAAAGTCGACACATTTGATACAAATTTCAATAGTTTCATCAACATTATAAAAGGTATCATATCGTATTCAACCTGAATGGGTTAATTAGGACGCCAGCAGACACGCTGTGTCCTGGAAAACCAACTGATTGGGATTCGTTTCTTAGTATATAGACACTAATAGGTATCTACATAAGTATAAAGTATATTGTGATTTCAACTCATTTATCTCGGTACCTATACCATTTCCCTGTTTTTCAGTTCAAATTGTGTCTCAGTTGTTTATGTGTTGTTTTAATGATTTGATTGTAACTTGTTGTACCTATATAAGAAAAAAAACGGCAGAATGGTGCATTACTATATACCTAAATAGATAATTACATTATTGAATCAATCCGTCGTACACCATAAATGGTAGGTACCAATAACATTGAAATGCTGCTAAAACTTTGGCGCTACTTCAAAAACGGACATTCGAAATTTAAACTGATAATAACAGCAAGATGGCGCACGCAAATAAGGGAATTATAAAAAAAGCAGGACAAAACTGATATAAACCCGTAATATCCATATATACATAAAGGTTACATACGGTGGACATAAAAGTCAAATTTGGTTATACTCATTTTACAAAGTTTGTTTGAGCGAAATTGAATCGGCCGTAACAATTGTACGGAAAAGAGAATATTGTACGAAGTACGATTGTACGTACTGGCATAAAACGGAGAGAGGAAAAAAAACGTACATTTTGAATTTGGAATTGTTTTTTGGAATGTCGCTGTTTGCGTTACGGGTAGACTGGGCTCGCGACATTTTGTAATAATTCGATTTTTAAATAAAATTTGTAATCGATACTCATTTTAGATTGGAAATTGTCAAGTGTACCTACTGTTTAATTTGAAACTTGTATTTATTTTTTATTGCAACACTGTGCGAGTATTGCAAAATTGATTCTTTAGTGTTAATAAAGTTAAGATCTTATTTAAATTTTTTAAGCACCCACAGCCGTTTAGATCCACTATTGGTTATCGGAAAAAAAATTACCTTAATTGAAGAACATAGTTGAAAATGCAATGATGAAAATATAAATCAAGGAAATTTTATAAAAGAAAAAGCTTGTCGGAGCTGTAAATACGTTCTTCATTTAATAATCTAGCAACCTAGGTTTATAGCAAGCATTGGCTTATATGGAAACGAATATTTTCATTTAAAATACACCTCTTAACTGTTTGACTCAACATCTATAAAATTGCTCTGTACTCTTCATGACTGATATTAAACTTTCGAGGAAAGAGTTGAAATACACATTGTGAAATGGTTTAACAATAATAATATTGCATATATTATGTAATAAATTATGTAGGTATATTATATTAGTAGGTACAGTGGACTCCAAAAGTTCCTTAATACCTTAAGATCTATAATCCTTTGACAGCCTAATGTAACCACACCAACCAACAAGAAACATTGCGAGCGTTAGTAAAATAATGTAAAATTGACTTATTTCTTTATAAAAAAATAAACTCATGCAAGTAGTGTCCCAAACTTAAATATATTAATAAGTAGATCTACTGTCCAATAGCTTATAAGACTAGTAGTTGTGCACTTCATATAATTTTAGTTTCAATTTTTTTTAAGTTTCTTTTTTTTTCAAGATATCCAGGAATATTTTAGTAACGTAAAGAGCTGTTTAACTTTACCCGCGACATTTATTTTATCTTTTGAGTACAAAAACTATAAACTTTCGCGATGGCTCATAACAAGCAAATATTCTCGCGTTTTGTTAAGAAATGCTTGTATTACTCGTGGAACGGAACGTGTTAAACGTGGTTTTATACTTGAACTGTAATTAAACTTTTGCTGCTGACCTTAATGAGGTATGGAAGAGGACGTATTACTGCAGCAGTTAGAGACGGTACCTGAAAAAGAAAAATAGGTTAGAGAAAATGTTCTAGAATCTTTTATTTATTATTTGAAATTCGAACTTCTATATCGATACCCTAATTTGCAAAACTACTAACTCCTCTGGAGCAAATTTTACAGGGGACACTTAAAACGTCATAATAAATTTTATTTTACGTAATAAAGAAAACCAAAAATCCCGTTGGAAATTATGCTTTTTATTTATCTAAAAACACTTAAAAATCAATTTTTTTTTGTAACCTTTGGGTTTTATGATGAAAAAAGGAGTTGTTAGATTTGGTTTATGCAATAATTAAAACTAAAAGTGGAGTTGTTTGTTTTTATCTTAAACTTTAATATATTTAAACTTATTTATTTAAACTTTAATATTCTAATCCTTTTTATCTACTTGACAACGTTTTCTTCTCTTAACTAGTGGTTTATCGTCTTGTCGTTATAAATCTGACCACATTGTTGAGCGATGATGAAGTTATAGCTTCCTCTCCACCAGGGGTAGGGTTTCTTATCTTATCTTATGTTATTGGGGTGCGTGCTCTGGAGCTTTCGCGGACACTTCGACCCTATTGGATCCTTTGTGTCGACCCCATCCTGGCTCCTAGGTTAGAGGAGGGATAGCCCTCTCTATCAGGGTAGCCACTCCTCTCAATCGCAGGTGCATGTAATCCTCTGGTTTGGGGTATCCCCTCCCGAGTAGATCCATTCGATGTCTTCCTAAGGCGTGGCACTCGCACAGTATGTGCTTCATCGTTTCCACGTCCTCCTTGCAATGTCTGCATGTTTCTTCATTTATGATACCAATCTTGCTCAAAGTGTATTTTGTGCAGTAGTGGCCAGTAAACGCTCCTATTATTTTCCGGATTCTGTCCCTGCTGACATTAATTATTTTCTCGCTCAACCTTCCCAATTCATTGCTTAAGAATTCCTTCGAATGTGTTAGGCCTGGTTTGGTCCTCCATTCCTTAAGCTGCCTCTTTTTGGCCTGCTCTAGAATAGCCCTTTTGAATGTGGCTTCAGGGAGTCCAACGAATGGTTCGGGACCTGTAGGTATTTTAGCAGATCCCTGTCTGGCTAGATGGTCTGCTTTTTCATTTCCTTCAATCCCCTCATGACCGGGGACCCAGACGAGCCTTAATCTGTTGGCTCTTCCAACTTTGTTTAGGATTCTTATGCAATTCAGTGTTATTTCTGAATGTACATTTGGAGAGCTTAGCGCTTTAATGGCTGCTTGGCTGTCACTCATTCATTCCCTGAACCTTTTTCCCAACTCAGTTAGGGTCGGCTTTCCAGTCTAACTGTGATGCGGCTGAACTTCGATATTTTCCGTGAAGCGACTGCCATCTGACCTCCACAACCAATGGTCTAATGACCAATGGCGATATCGAAGTTCCAAGTTAGGCTGGTTGGACTTTGAGGACTCCAACTACCCGTAACGACTGCCATAGATGTTTGTATGGCAACCGGGACCGACGGCTTAACGTGCTCTCCGTGCACTTATAAACCTGCGATAAATACACACATAACTTCGAAAAGCATCGAAAAGTCATTGGTGTGTGCCATGGTAAACCTGGGATCGAACTCGAGACCTCGTCTCAGCAGTCCATTACCCATACCACTAGGCTATCGCGGCTGCTTGGCTGTCACTGAGAATATAAATTTCCTTTCCATGAGTTTTTCTATTTATAATCTCCTGAGCGCATTCAATAATAGCATACACCTCCGTTTGGAATACGGAGGCGTATCTGCCGAGACTGACTGCGTGACTCACTCAATTTTCTGCGTGTACCTACACCTGCTCCTGTGCCATCTAGTGTCTTAGAGCCATCGGTGTACCAGATTTGTCTATTACCTTGATTGGTTCTGAGACCTTGTTTCCATTCCTGTCTGGTAGGAATTATTACCTTGTAGTTCCTATGAAATACTAGTTTAGGTTGTTTTTTGTCAGACCTCATTTCTAGTAGATCCCGAAGATCAGGTGTTATCTCCATTTTTGTATAACTCATTGGTATGCTGGTAGTATGTCCTGCATCCTTAAGTCTTTTGAGAGCTTTAATAGCCTCCATTTGTACAATTGAATGCAGCGGTAGCATATTTAATAGTCGTTCCAACGCTGCTGTCGGTGTTGTTATAAATGCACCCGTTATAGACATGCAGGCTAGCCGTTGGATTTTGCTGAGCGTTTCCCTGCATGTTACTTTCGTGGTCCTTGGCCATCTTCAAACGGTAATAAAACGCTCTTTAACTGTTTGTTTCAAAATAAATCTTCGGGAGCATTCGTACGCTTCTGTGACACCATACAAAATGGCCTACTGCGCGGGAGTTATTCGATTTTTTTGTCAAAATCGGTGCGTTTCGTTTCACGCGGAGTTGTTTGATTTTCAAATGGCAATTTACACCAATACAGTTGGGAATCACGGAGTTATTAGTATTTCAAAAAATAAAGCAAAAAATCTAGTTTCTGCCGGTATCAAAATGTAATTTTCGTGAAAAAGTGGAGTTATTAGGTTTGCAAATTAAGGTATCGATATTCAATTTTGAAAAAACATACATTATATTCATGCATTATGCTCACGCCTATTTCCCACCGGTATAGGTAGATTAATTAATACCCACATTTCACTAAACATTGTATTCGATTCCACGTAATAGGGGTGAGCCTATAGCCGTATTGCAGGCACTATTGTTGAGCCGAGCCATGAAGAGATCGGGTGGCCTAAATTCTACTTTGTGGAAATAGCCATGAATTGAAATGCCATCAATTTAGTACCACACGTCGAGGTGATTCATAAAAAATTGCAAAATGGCGGCAATTTATACATATAACATTTCAGGACAATTACGAATAACTATATTGTCCTGAAAACTGTTCCCAAAAACGATAGAAATGTGTTGCACAATAAAAAGATTGCCGCCATTTTGCAAATTTTAATACGTGTAGTCTTTATAACATTAAACTCGTTGAGCAAAATAAAAACCGACTCCCACAAAACCATTTACGGCTGTACCGCCAATTTTCCTCAAAGCTTTTTAACAATCCTTTTAAAGCAATGCTCTTTATATAAAAGCATTACGCTATCTGTCGGTTAAATTAAAATTTATGTGCTCCATATAATTGTATTTTAAAACTAATTCAGTTATATGAATGTGTAGCATAGGTCATATTTCATCTGGCTTAACTTTTATTTACAAAATGACTTATCTATGTATGCAAATTGCATAAAATGATAAGCCGTGTGACCGAACAAATTAACGAACGAATTTCGAATTAGCGTAAATCTTGATTTGAAATTTATCAATTTATTAACTATTTATGAAAATAGGTATACGGAGATTTATTCGAAAATGGTTGTCAAATCAGAAAATCAGTGCGTGTTGCCAGTGATGACCTATGGCGCCGAGACGTGGACCCTCACTATGGGCCTCTCTGCTGGATCCAATCAGAAATGAGGAGATCCGCAGACGAACGAAAGTGGTCGACATAGCCTACAGGTTTAGCAAGCTGAAGTGGCAGTGGGCGGGGCACGTAGCAAGAAGAACAGATGGCCGTTGGAGCCGAAAGGTTCTTGAATGGAGACCGCGTACCGGTAGACGAAGCGTGGGACGGCCTCCTGCGAGATGGATGGACGACATAGTCCAAGTCGCGGGTACCCATTGGATGCAGACCGCCTCCAACCGGTCGGATTATAGGTCGATGGGGGAGGCCTATGTTCAGTAGTGGACGTCTTGTGGCTGAAATGATGGTTGTCAAAATGGGCTCGGCTTTCCAGCGGCTGCGACATGTGGCTGAACTTCGATATTTTCCGTGAAGCGACTGTCATCTGACCTCCAGAACCAATGGTCCAATGAGCAAATGGCAGTATCGAAGTTCCAAGTTAGACTGGTTGGACTTTTGAAGGTTCCAGCTACCCGTAACGACTGCCATAGATGTTTATATGGCAACCAAGACCGACGGCTTAACGTGCTCTCCGAGGCATGACCGACTGATTGTACTTACCTACGTAGTACAGTATTTTTATCCTATATATAATTAAAAATTAATAGAAGGTTGCCTGCGTTGGCTTTTTTGTACTAGGTACTTCGTGGCAGACAACCACACAGCACACCTATTGGTAAGTGGCCGTGGCCTATGGATATTTGCAACACCAGAGGCGTCAGATTCATGCTGCCTTACCTGTAGAGACCTTTTAATGTCACAGCAACAGCAGGTAGTTCATATTACTTCTTTTACGTAAGTAAGATATCGATTATATACGTAAAATTGCCTATTTCCAAAATTTTGCGCAACACTTTTCCCCCGTATCGACGGCAGGCTTCGATTTTAATTCATCGGTTACTGCTCGTATTTTCCGATATTATTTCCAAATATTTTTCGGGCTTTTTCGTTCTATATCCTAGTTTTGCTCGTAAAAAGCGGGATGATCCTCGTCCATCGATACCGGCGTCCGATATGAGAGATTCCCGGAACGGGTATTAGGTTAGATGGAAGTTGGAAGAGATGGCGTGGGGCATAGGGCACTATGGCAACAATATTGTAATCGTGATTATATTTTAGGATGTACTATAATAATCATAAAGTTATTATTACTAGCGCCAATAGAGTAACAAAAATAGTCGCAAGATTGCCAACCTGGTTGGCCAATAAGTCAGCTGATTGAGAAACAAAGCTCTGGCATAGGGAATCTTCTCAAGATTGGGGGGTTAGATGGTAGTCGTTCCTGAAATTCAAACTAAAAATAGGATAAGGCGAAGACGAACCCAGGGTTCCGAGGTGAATCAGAGCATTTTTTACAAGAAAATGTGATTTAATTGTAGACTATAATGCTCTACTGTTACAATTGTAAAATAAAATGACCTTGTATGAATAAAACGACGTAATGATGATGTTTTCATTTCATTTTGAGTTTCAGGTTTTCGTCAAACTGCTGAGATTACAAAAATTGCCGTTGAATATTCGGCTTCATGTACATAGGGTTAAAGTTCAAAATTGAGAGTTCATCACATAGTTTTATTCACTACTCGATACCATTTAATTTGAGACGTTAACAGTATACTTAATAGTAACTTTACTTTAAACTTTAACAGTAGGTAAACAGAGTGTAAGGGAAACACTACCGAAGCCCCTGGTAGTACTCCTGGTACACAATATATGTATTGGCATTAAAAAAATTACGATTTGGATTTATTTTTTACCGTTTAACTAACATTATTCACTCTCCATTGTGCTAGTAAAGCTCAATTAAAAAAAACATGAAAAAACACGAAAAACCATTATGACGTCACGTAGTTTTAGTAGTTTTTTTTGCAGTGACGTTTTTTCATTAAATTATTGATTTATTTAGCTTTACTGATACGATGGAGAGCGATAATGCGAAAAAAATTGCAAATCGTTATATTTTTATGACAATATTGTGGGCCAAGGGCCTTCTGCTTCGGGAGTGTTCTCTTAACACCCTGTGTAGGGGCCTAGGTGGGCCGTGTGTTTTTCTGTCATCTAAGATAACGAATCAAGTATTCCATTACCCGCATTCTCTTACAACTTACGCCAAGCCCAATTGGCAGAGCTGAGTAATATTTCAAATTTTTAAAGTTCAGCTGATGGCTGCACGTGAGACGTTGATTGAAAGTTATATATTTTGCAATTTAATTTGCAACGTATTTGTATCGGCGATAAATTGTAACAGCATTATGGATCGCGAACTTCCGCGTTATATGGCGTTTAATTTATCGCTTCCATTTCCTTCATCTTGGGCGTTTATAGGAGATTCTTAAAGTACTGGGCACATCGTTTTAGAATCGAAATTCGGACATCTTTCTTTTATGCTGGACTGGATCTTGTATGTTAAGTACAAAAGGGAGACTCCAGTGTATTGACTTTCTAGATATCAGCATGTTTCAGGTCTCAGTTTCCAGTTATCTTGGGACCTAGAAAACGCTGTGTAGAATTTTCTAGAATATTTATTTAGTTAGGTACTTCTATCGTCGTATAAATGTTAATAATAGTATGGTAGCTTTTAAATTATATTACAGATAGTACGTACCTACATTTTCAAAAGAAAAATATTAAGGTTTAGTTTTTTATTTATAATGTTTTACAATGACGCGTTGGTAACGATTGCAAATGAATAGATCTCAATTCCCGGGTCGCTTAATGAGTTATGATTTTTTGTTAGGCAATTGTAGTAGTATTCATCTTAATTGCAGTAAAGACTGTTTACAAGTTATATCGTAATATAATACATCAAAATCAAAAATCAAAATCAAAATCAAAAATCATTTATTCTGCATAGACCAGTAAACGGCACTTACAAAACGTCAATACAAACAATATTTTATCAAATGCAAATGGACCACCGGTTCGAAACGCGGCCCCGACCTGAGAAGACTCCGGCAAGAAACTCAGCGGGCTTTTCTTTTTTTTTGGTCTATTTACAATAGTTTACTTAGTCTAGATACAAAATTTAGCTGAGTAGCAAGTGGAGTGAACAGTTCATTTCCAGGCTTGTTTATCATCCAAATAATCCTGGATTTTATAGTAAGCTTTTTGACATAGCTTATTTTTTACTAAATTTTTAAACTTATTGATAGGCAAATCTCTAATTTCATAGGGGAGCTTATTAAAAAAGCGTATACAATTACCCTGAAAAGAATTTGAAATTTTGTGGAGTCTACTATCACAGACAACGAGATTATTTTTGTGTCTGGTATTTAGGTTATGCCTATCACAAACTCTTGGAAAGTTTGTAATATTTTTTCTAACATACATCAAGTTTTCGAATATATATTGTGAGATTACGGTAAGAATGCCTATTTCCTTAAATTTATCTCGGAGGGAGACTCTTGGGCCCAAATTATAAATGGCTCGCACAGCCCGTTTTTGAAGAACGAATATTGCATTTAGATCCGCGGAATTACCCCAAAGGAGAATTCCGTAGCTCATAATGCTGTGAAAATAGCTGAAATAAACTATTCTAGCCGTATCCACGTCTGTTAAAGTCCTTACTCTCTTTACAGCATACGAAGCCGAACTTAACCTACTGGCTATTTTTTCAATATGTGTTCCCCACTGCAGCTTAGCATCGATGCTTAAGCCTAGGAACACTGTCGATTCCACAAGGTTCAACACTTGTCCATTGAGCTGTACATTGGTTTCCACCTGTGTAACATTAGGTAGTGTAAATTTTATACATTTTGTTTTGTTACCATTAAGGCAAAGATTATTTGTACTAAACCAATGAACCACTCTTGAGATTGCGCTATTCACTTCGTCATAATTGTGTAACTGTCTTTTAATTTTAAATATTAACGAAGTATCGTCAGCAAATAAAACAATATTATTTTTATCCCCTACGTAGTAGGGGAGGTCATTAATATAAATTAAAAATAAAAATGGTCCAAGTATCGACCCCTGCGGAACGCCCATAGAAACCACAGACCCTGCTGAGCGTGTACCGTTAACGTCGACCCTCTGAATTCTATTGTTCAAATATGAAGTCAGAAGCTCGAGAGCCTTGTTCCTTATCCCATAATGTTCTAATTTCCTGATTAACGTATCATGGTGGACGCAATCGAAAGCCTTGGATAGATCACAAAAGATACCCAATGCATCATGCTTATCCTCCCAGGCCTTATAAATACAATTTAATAATTCTATTCCAGCATCAGTTGTCGAACGTCCCTTAGTAAACCCAAACTGCTTATCATGAAACAATTTGTTTTCACCAAAATGCGCCAGCATCTGCCCCAGAATTAATTTCTCAAATACTTTACTCAAGGTCGGCAACACTGAAACGGGTCGAAAATTAGAGGGGTCTGTGGCGCTGCCAGCCTTGAACAAAGGTATGACTTTGCTATGTTTCATTAAATCAGGAAATATGCCGCTACTAATACAATCATTAAACACAGTTGCTAGGTGGGGAGCAATGACATCAATAATACTTGATACAGTTTTGACAGATAATCCCCATAGATCCGCGGTCTTTTTAATATCAATAGATTTAAAGGCTTTTGTGATGTCGTAGCTACTAACAACTGAGAATACGAAAGTATCCTTACACTTGGGAAATGAATCCGTAAGCAATGACTCGGCGGATGCAGCAGACGACTGAAGAGTTTTTGTTGTTAATAAAGGTATGTTTGTGAAGAAACTTTCAAACTCTGTCGCAACTGCCAAATCCTCCGTGACATGGCGATCATCTATTTTTAAATGGAAATCTCTTACAAATGATGAAGATCTCCCACATTCAGAATTTATTATGTTCCAAGTTGTTTTAATTTTATTCGCAGAATTCGATATTTTGTTTTTAATGAAAATTGATTTTGCCAAGGAACAGGCTCGCTTAAATGTTTTGGAGTAATTTTTTACATAATTCTGAAAAGCAGGGCTGAAATTGTATGATTTTTCAGAATACAGCTCATACAATCTCCTCCTGCTTTTATATAACCCTGATGTCGCCCAGTCGCTGAAAACCGTACGGCTACCAATCGATAATGTTTTTGAGGTAAAAATTCTCCCAAACTCAGTATTGATTAGGTTGATTAAGTTACTGTAAGACTCCTCGACATCAGTGTACGAGGGCAAGTGAGGTAGTTTATTCACTATACTTTCTTTGAAACTCTCCAAACGATATTGGTTAATCGGTACAAATTTAATGTCTTTTTTACTAGCCTTACAAATATTTCTTTCACACAATGATAATTAGGGAGCCTCCACGATTGAAATTCTTTCTACTGAACGAGCTTGCTACCTGGTGATTTTTGAAGTTGAACATGATCTGATGGTCTTTTAACCAATGTTCTGTTACACAAAAAATATCTATATTATTCAAGGTCATGTGCAACTCCAATTCCAATTCTTTACCATTTATTAGTCCTTCGACGTTCTGGTGCACCAGGTACAATAATGTATTTCTAGTCTTAAAATTACATTTAGGCTTTAAGACAATTTCATTATTACACAACTCAATTGCCTCAAAAGCCGCTTTAGCATGTCCGCTACATTCGGACGTGTGAGAAAAGTTGCAAGATGTTTTTTTATCTGTTGTCAAGTGATTTAGTTTTTTTTTTGGATATCCCTATCCATACTGTCAGTAACGTCAACGTCACAATAATTGTTAAGCTCAATAGGAGCTGTTATATTAGCCAAATTGGCTATGTTAAATAAAAAGTTGCCCAATAAATTTGCAACCTGTCGCTGTAAAAATTTTGATAGTGAAAAACTATCTCTTGTCAAAATAAAATTATTCTGTAATACAAAGTTACAGTCAAATAAATCTATGTTCCTACCATAGGTAGTCAGTGTATGCAGTTTCCTGTTTATATTATATCTGACATTGTTTTCTGCATCTGTAAGACCCTTACTATAAGGTAGTGCACACAATATTACCTGTTTGACTTGTAGTTTTGTCAGTTGATCATAGAATCTAATGAAATTGGTTATATTTGCAGCACCTCTTCTGCCAATAAATATTACTAGTGTAGTATGTGGACAATGTGTACTAGACAGAACCCTATCAATTATTTGGGAGTAGGAGGCCCCAGGAAACGAATGAGTCATGACTGAATTACCAAATTGGTTCCCCAAATGACAGCCCAGGCCCCTACCGATCTCATCACAATAAACAACTGTCTTGCCCTTATTCAAAGTATGTGTATCTGTTCTTACAGGGCAAGCACCGGTGGATGTATTTCGTTTTGAGGTATTGTCACAAGGGCTACCCATAGAGTGAGGTGTTAGAATTGTTAACTCTTCCCGAGACATGACGGGCAGGGTGGTACAAGGCAAGGATCCTTCACAGTCAGATGTTTGTCTGTATAATTTCTCAAGTGAATAAAACCTTTCCTCATTGCTGTGACACGTCTCAACCAAACTATTTAAGGCATTGATGTATTCCCCAATTTCTTTCTGTGCTATTTGGTACTTCAATGTTATAGAGTCTAAGGAATTGTTTAACTGATTAACTTCTAACTGTAACTGATATAAATCAGACTCATACTTGTCTGCCTGGGAGTTCAATTGTCGTTAGCTACACATGACAACACTCCCAAAGTTTTTGTTGTACAATTCCATTATAGCTGTATACCATTCTAGTTCAGTGAGTATCATTTAATGTAACGAAGGAGCAACAAAAAATTGTCTAGACGAATCTAAACAATCCCATTCCTTAGTTTAGTGTTGGCAACATCGATGTTATATGTATTATGTACTATTGTTTGAGAGTGCTGTGCTGTGCTGTGGTAACCTAGTGGTATGTGTATAGTGACTGTTGAGACGAGGTCTCGGGTTCTATCCCAGGTTTTGCACACACCAATGACTTCTCGATGCTTTTCGATAGTCGTAGTAGTAGATTTTCGAAGTGATGTGTGTATTTATGGCAGGATTATAAGTGCCCGGTTAATGGCAATAGGCTCGCCACCTATTAAATTGGGACCTAAACATAAAACTGGCGAAATGTGGGTGCTTAGCACCTTTGCCTACCCCTTCGGCGCTATAGGCGTGAGCTTATGTTATGTTACGTTATGTTTGAGAGTTTATTGGAAATATATTTGTATACCTAATTTAAGATACAAAATTCTATATTGCGATAGACCGTTTGTTGTAGACCGCAGCCTAGCCGGTAGCCTCATCTACGCCTAATAGGTACACCTCCAGTCATTTATTTAATTACAAAATGTGTTCAAAATTGATCTGTGATGCATTTTTTGGGTGTCTTTTATGACGCGGACGAGCTCAATTCCACCAATCATAGAATTTCATTGTATTTTTTTAGCAAAGCTATTTTTTTTAGTATATACAGCTGGAAAAAAGAACTCAGCAGAGGTAAATCGGATTATAGATATTTTTTCCATGGTACTCCCAAGGGGAACCAATTAGTATAAGATTTACCCGCTCTACCACCAGTGTACCACCTAAACATTTGTCACTTGTCACCCTCTGATTACATTGATTTGGCTGATCTTGGCTTTTACAGGAGCAATCGATCATCACGTTTATATAAACGTTTCACTATCTATAAGTTCTAATCTCTTGATCGGACAGTTACATAACCCTATACTGCGCGACACAGAGCGGTAGTTAAAACATACAGTGGTGACACGTGCGGTTTTAATAGCTTAGTAGAATATCCTCAGAAGGAATAGCAGGAAAATGTGGAAAGAATTCCACCTTTTTTAACTAGGACACGTCCATTTGACTTCACCTCACCTGATGGTAAGCTGAAATGTGGGTGTTAATTCACCTCTGTCTACTCCGTAGGGAAATAGGTGAGCATTTATGTATGGTTATATTTAAAGCAAAATTTGTACAGTGTTAAATTATATATTCGAACAAAATAATTAAATTTCATAGATCATTTAGGTCGCATTTTATGTAGACATGAATGCGTTGACAGTTAGATACAAAAAGGCAATAAGTAAAGTCTATTCGAAAAAATCTGACAATAAACACCCACAAGACTTTAGTTAGAGTAATGGACCATCATTTAAAAAATATAATTATGCTACTGTAAAGGTAATAATCTATTTGACAAAAGAACTTCCAAAAAAATTCTAAATTTTATGAATTATGGTCGAATATTTGCCGCCTATTGGACCACTATTACTTATTATTTGCAAAAATCCAATATGGCAGAACTTTCCCTACATTTAAGAACAAACCTCCACAGAAATACGTTTACCTCGAGCAAAGAAAAAAAAAGGATCGAGTTACTTATTGTGCCTTCGTCACCGGACGCACCTGTTGTAATTACAAAGTTATATTTACACCTCGACATTATAATTAAAAATAATTTCGACTTTATCGCACTTGCAATAAGGGAAACAATTGTATACTTGCGATGTGTCAGCTGAATTTTAAAATTGTATATCTTATGTTGATAAATTAACGCGGTTGAGTTCGAATATAGAATCTTAAAGCTTAAACAATAAGGTCTATATTGATTTGGAGTTTCTGTAATTTTACTTAGGCTTTCCGATGTTTTGTTTAGGAGCATTGTGTAAATGAAATCTCATTCTATTATGCACAATTTTACCGGAGTTTGGTCAAGATAAAAACCGGTAAACTGAGCTCGCTAGGAATACTTTTGCGTGAGACAAGATCGCTTGCGAGGCCAGTTCCGTATTCATTATGTTTGTGGATTCTCAGCACATATAAATAGGCATGTTAAACCGGGACATTATATACTTTGCCCTAATGTACTGTGCAAAGAGACATTGCCTATTTGGAATTTCGCAGCATCTATCATGGCGAGTGTTACTAGGAGCTCTTGCCAATGATAAAAAGGCTGAGGTATCACTCTCATTGACGTAAACTATTCCATCCAGGATCACGTGCCTTTTTTCTTAGTCACATTATAAAATTACGTATTTACTTTAAAAATTGCCGTGTAACCTTAGCTTATAAAAAAGAAAAGATTATTTGTATATGGAATGTGATTTTTATTTCAAAAATAACTTCTATTCGAACCGCGTAGGTAGTTCCTTATTCAAATATTGTTGAAATCATCCATTTTGTTTTGTGTTGATACCGATCAAACATTATGTCATACTTGGTCATATTGCCCGAAGGCATTTGACACCATATTACCTATCCAGTAAGTCGTTAGGCGTTCTATTGTAACATAATAACTATCCAATATTACAACAAAGACTATTCATACAAGATTTATGTACTGCAGCCCGTATATCATGTCGTCCAACGCGTATGTCTATTGTAAACTGACTTAAGACTTGCCTACTAGGGGAGAAATGGGTAAAATGGATAACCTGGGGAATGATTAAATATGTAACTGGTGTGGTGAACTATTTAAGTTGTAAAAGCCTGGTAATTGGTAAGAGGATTAACAGATAATTATTATAATAGATATTAAAATCAGAACGTTTAATTTTCCGAGCTTCTGGGAAGTGCCTATATTGTACGTGGTTCAGATATTATACTAATCCCGACATATTCGCGTTCTTGCTCGCTTTCCGTGTTATTCGTCTTGAAGTATTTGTATGCTCCATTCTATATATTTTTTTAAAGTACTTGAGACAGTCAATCAAAGTATCTTCCTTAAATTTCTTTCTTATCTTTTATCCATCTTCGTTTTTCTTTTACATATATCAAAGTAAACTGATATTCCCATTCTGTCAAATTTGTGATGTACTTATTTACGACTGTCATACTGAATTTCGAAGTTCAAAATAGCGATGAACTTACTTCCATTAAGTGGTTTGGCAATGAGCATAATTATTATGCCAATGCAATTTATTTATTGCCAAAGGCATGTGGTTCGCTCATGCTTAGGTTGTCAATTTAAGTCCATACGAATTTGTACAATAAAGTTGTAGTTAGGTGAATTTGAACATTGAAAAAATAAAAATTTTTTTGTACTGACTAGATGGGTCATACGAAGATGTTCGTCACGAAGTCCAAAATTTTGGGTTTTATGGTGGTCTATCTCAACTCCGACAACATAAGACCGCGTGCGCTTTAGTCGGTTCTAGTCCGACATAACCTCCCTAACCGACTCTGGCGGCGAATTTTTCACACTATAAATAGAGGATTCTGAACTATTCTAAATACAGTGTTACTGCTCATAATCAATTCTCATACATAAATAATTGTTTGAAAAATGTTCGTAACACAGGCGGCATTCGGGCTGTTGCTATACACCCTCCCGTCCCCTCTAGAGTTAAAAACCGCAGAGTGTCAAGATCCCGCCATATATAATTAACGACAGTTAGTAAAACTAAGTTAAATTAAGCGATTAAGCATTGAAGCGCGGCTGACGGGGGTCGACTTGTGTACGCATGAGCAAGAGCTGATTATGAGGAAATTACCTATACATCATTGCACAGGACCTGGGGCCGTACCACCCCTTATAAGTATTATTTTAATCTTATATTACTTTCATTGTGGGATTCAGACTGTCGCTGTCCGTCAGAATATTCAGGAACTAGTCTTATATGGCTAAAATGGGTCAACCAGTGTCTTTTAGTGTAGTAACATACATAAACATAAACTCACGCCTTTATCCCCCAAGGGGTAGGCAGAGGAAGTAGCACCCACATTTCGCCAGTTTATGTTTAGGTTCCAATATAATAGGTGGCGAGCCTATTGTCATTAGCCGGACACTTATAAACCTGCGATGAATACATACATAACTTCGAAAAGCATCGAAAAGTAAACCTGGGATCGAACTCGAGACCTCGTCTCCGCAGTCCATTACCCATACCACTACGCTACTGCGGTTTTAGTGTGTATAGATTCGTTTAATTAGTTTGAATTTACTCTTGTACTTACTCGTAAGATACAGTAAACACAATATCGGTGGATGTCAATTGTCAAGTTCGAATCCCACTTTGAAAGTAAAGAAGGCGATGGTAAAGCCCTTGGGCATTGGGCTAGTGGCGATTACTCGTTGGGCAAGATAATGGTCAGTGAGAACTTCTGTAAGTTCTTCGACACTGAACTCACATTTTTTCATTGACCATATTTTCTACATCCTGGGGGCCTAGACAAAATGCAATCGCTCCGAAGCTACATTCGCCATCGCTCTGAAAATGTATGGGAATGACATTTGCTGTCGAAATCAGATCACATGACATTCCAACAACAAATGTCACTCCCATACATTTTCAGAGCGATGACGAATGTAGCTTCGGAGCGAATGCATTTTGTCTAGGCCCCCTGAACAGCTTAGCTTACGATTATGGCTGGGAACCCTAGGAAATGAAGTATATCTGGGTAATTTTCTTATAATCGGCTATGGCTCACATTGAGCGCGGGCCTGGGGGTGAAGGGTGGAGCTGTCTGTCACCCTAGTAAAAGCAATAGCCTTAGCTCGAAATACTATCGAATTCGTAATGTAAAGGTATCGACAGATTGGCGGGCTACACACGCACACAGGTTCACAAGAGGCAGACTGCCAATCACAATGCTCCGTTCTCTCGAAACCTTTACATTACGAATTCGATAGGAGTTCATGCTAGTGCTACTGCTGCGACGGCGGCGTAAAATTCGCCTCCCCACATCCGAAGAATTGATGGAGATACCATGGTTCCTACATTAGGGAAGGAACATTTGTTTATTTGCTTCCACTGTAGTTTCAAACCACAAAGAATGATTAACAAGTGTCCATATTATACGAAGTCCTTTGCTATTCAAGTCCCGAGCCTTCGGCAAACATCTATGATTATCCATAAATGTTTTCATACTAAACCACTTATCATTATATAGAAATCAATCGGTCTGTCCGCTTGTCCAACTATTAAAAAGCTATCGAACAATCTAATTGGAACTAAAATTGTATGGTAATGTGAATATCGCGAATGGAAGAACTGTTATTTGATATTGGTTTTAATAATGATATCATATTAGTAGTCATATGAGTTCTCGTTTATTTACCTACATATATAAACATAATATAACATAAATTCACGCTTATATCCCCGAAGGGGTAGGCAGAGGTGCTAGCACCCACATTTAGCCGGTTCATGTTTAGTTTATGTAAAGTACCAATGTAATAGGTGGCGAGCCCATTGCCATTAACCGGGCACCTATAAACCTGCGATAAATACACACATAACTTCGAAAAGCATCGAAAAGTCATTGGTGTGAGCCATGGTAAACCTGGGATCGAACCCGAGACCTCGTCTCAGCAGTCCATTACCCATACCACCAGGCTACATAATATTACTCGTACTTATTTCCCTACAGCGGGGGCGACAAAGGTGACATTTCACCAACAACTGTATTAGGTACCACGTAATATGGGATGAGACTATTACCGTATTCCGGACACTATTTTTGATGCGAGCTATGATATATCTGAGGCTAAGTTTGTATACAGGGTGTAAGGGAAACACTCCCGAAGCCGAAAGCCCGTGCTAGTACTTATGGTAAAATATATATTGGCATAAAAAATTACATCTGATACTCTATAAGACGTTAATTAACTTTGATATCGCTATTGGTCATTGTACCAATGGTTGTGGAAGTCAGATGGCAGTCGCTTCACGGAAAATATCGAAGTTCAGCCGCATCACACTGGAAAGCCGACTCCAACTGAGTTGGGAAAAAGGTTCAGAGAATGACTCTCCAAGACGTTAAATTGGTAGTGCTTGTGCGGCGAAACACGTAATTAATCCTTGCGATTTACACCGCATAACAAAGAATCAGGTCAAAAAAAATTATGTAGCTGCAACATTTTCAGTTAGGAATTTATTTTCGGCATTTCCGTTATTTTAAAAAGTGCCCGATTGATGGCTTTAGGCTCGCCTCCTATTACGATGAACCGATAAACATAGTTAGCAAAATGTGGGTGTTTAATACACCACTGACTACCTCTTTGGGGGATTACGAGTGTGAGCACATGTATGTAAAAAAATACTGTTGATTTGGCATTTTCTTTTCACATTATTTACTCTCCATCGTACTAGCAAAGCTCTAGTTTAGGCAAAAACACACGAACGTAAACATATTCGTCTAAAAACATACAGTTCCCTACCATTTCCTCACTTCCTTGACAGAAGACGATACTAACCCTAGATTAGTTAAATGTTTTATACGTCGCTGGACATTCGTGCCCGTCATTAAGCATGTAACGGTTATGTGGGGTCAGATCGACCCCAAGTCGTAATACATCGTCACATTTTAGTGCGGATGGCAGTTCGGTGAATGTGAATTTGGTGATACTTCGATATTGTACACTAAACCAGTAGAAATACGCACTTAGTTGTTGATAGTTTTCCACCATTTTATGTGTTCGATGCCCGCTTAGTGCTAATATTTGTGTGTATGAATATGAATATTAGCATAGTTCTGGGTGTTTCTATGAATAATATGTATCAACAACTGATCTAGCTGCAAAACTTCGAAATCGCCTACACCTATATATTGTGGAGGCCAGATGGCAGTCGCTTCAAGGAAAATATCGATACGAATAAGTCCTTTGTCTACTAAACCGATTGGAAAAGCGAACCTTAAACTCTGAGGTGACAACTTCGGATGCTACCGGGATTAACGTAGGGATGATGATAAAAATAAATTGCCGAAATTTTTTTTCATGCCAATATTTTGTGTACCATGAGTACTATCAGGGGCCTTCGACTTCGGGAGCGTTCCCTTTACACCCTGTATCTTATATTCATTTGACATTTCAAATTGGGTAACGCGATAGAGGAGGGTATTGCTCTATTTACGCTAGTAATGATAACTTTATGGTTTCAACTAATAGTACGAGACCAGTAGGGACGATTTGCTTACTACTTAGTACCTACCATTTATCCATAACTCATGTTTACGACTCCCTGACATTTCACCTTAACCGACCGTTTGTAAACTGTATGAGAGTAATGTAAATAACCATAACATGAAATGAGGGTAGGCAGATGTCAAGGTCCCAGTACTAACCTTTGACCGGTCGCCATTGTTAATAGGTAATGGCTTCATAAGCTTTGTTTGTGAACTAATTCTGAGGGCATTTTCATTGAGTACTACGTTTATTTATCTCACACTATGTGTATACCGATACCGACTGATAACCGCGGTAGCCTAGTGGTATGGGTAATGGACTTCTGAGACGAAGTCTCGGGTTCGATTCCAGGTTTTACCATGGCACACACCAATAATTTCGATGCTTTTTGAAGTTATGTGTGTATTTATAGCAGGTTTATAAGTGCCCGGTTAATGGCAATAGGTTAGCCACGTATTACATTGGGACCTAAAAGATAAACTAGCAAAATGTGGGTGCTAGCACCTCTGCTTACCCAACTCGTGATGGCCCTGGGACAACCGGCGTGTGAGGGATACGCTAGGCTCAAAGTCAGCAACTTATAATTTAAAGCCGCATAATGAGGTGGAACTTCATGTATTCACCAATGCATTTGAGCGCGCATATGGCGCGTGGGTTCCGGACTGTTTGTTCCACTAAAGGGTCCAACAGGATTTTTTAATACTCATGGACCCATTTTGCCACCACCTAAATGGGTACATGAGTTCTAAATCATGTTGAACCCCTTAGTGGAACCAACAGTCCGGAATTGGTGTGTGTGCATGTCTACCCAGTATCAATGATAATGGAGAATGTGTGGGTAGTGATGGGCCGCCTAAAGCCCACCCACCCTCCGTCGATCGATGGTTTCATTCACGCTCAGCTATCACGCAGCTGAAAACGCGACGGACACGCATTTCTGACACGGTCGCGGTAAAATGTTACGTAAATGTAAACGCGGCATATGCGTCGTCCGCACCTCGCCACAAGGTCACCAAACAATGTTACAATTGTGGCCCTCAGCTTGTGACTTCTCCAGACATTAAGTGAAAAAAAAAATAAACGATTTTTTTGCGGTATCTTATATAGGTTTACTTTTCAAAATGTGAAACCTTTGCCCCATTTTAAACCTAGTTTTAAAGAC
This sequence comes from Pelosia muscerda, assembly GCA_963691645.1. Lineage (NCBI taxonomy): Eukaryota > Metazoa > Arthropoda > Insecta > Lepidoptera > Erebidae > Pelosia > Pelosia muscerda. The sequence goes on from OY829100.1 coordinate 18,549,432, forward strand.
TTAAGCGACCGTTAGCACTTGGCAGTAGGTACGAGGTGCAAATCATACAACTTGCAGAACCAGCAGTATTTTATGGCCTTAGTTCAAATGGGCAGTTAAGTAGTTCAATGGCGACGACGCTAGGCGTCCTCCTAGGCTTACATCACGTAATAATTCTACCCGCATACTTTTCGAGTGTAAACTTGTTAAGTAAGTAGGTAGGTACAGTTGGCTCTAAAAGTTCCTGGACACCTTAACATCTATACTTAATCCCTTGACAAGAAATTCCCAAATTTATTTAGCTGCTACGTTTTCGGTTAGGAATTTATTTTGGGCATGCCCATTATTTTATAAAGTGTCCGATTAACTGCAATAGGCTCACCTCCTGTTACGTGGGACTGAAAATTATAATACAACTTTGCCTCTATCATCTCTATATGCACAGTATGCGATTTTGGGCTGTCTTTTATGGATAGCACGGGGTGGTGGTGGACGAGCTCAAATGAATTAATCATAGATTCCATCAAAACAATCCGCGCATTTCTCTTGCTTAGATCCAAGATCGGTGCCGATAGGTATATTATTATCTATTCGACACTTCACTTCACAGAATTGGAATAGAAAAAAAAAATTCTATTTTTAAATTTAAAATATTGAAAAAAAAGAACAAAAGAAACAGTACGGTAGTATTGTCAACACTAGCGCATCGCGATCAAAGTGTAAAAACATTAAGGCACGCCCACACTTCGCCGTAACCACCCGTAGATGGTGCGATATTTATTTAATAGCCCCGTTTTGCTTTAATAAGCCGATAAACCAAGCTCCTGGTGACGAAAAATGATGTCATTAAACTTCTAAATTTTCGCCGTCGGGCGTTATCTAGCGAAGGGGAATATATTTGGAATCTTTCTAGATTTGGCGCTTGCATTTATTGGAATGCGATTTTTGAATAAATTTATTATGAAAGTGATTTTTTTCATAAAGGAACCGTCGTCTTCTATACATACGTCGGTTCAGTAGAAATAAGTATTAATGAATAAATAAATAAATATTCCAGGACAATCTACACAACGCCATCTAGACCCATGATAAGCATAGTTTAAATAGCTTGTGTTATGGGTTCTAGAATGCGGATAAACATACTTAGATACTTTTTTTTTGTAAATACATACATAGAAACCCACCAATGCAGATATTCATATTCTTGCACACAAATATTTGCATTGAGCGGGAATCGAACCCACGCCTCCTGCGTAGGAGTCGCGTTCACTACCGCCACGCCACGGAGGTCGTCAAATTGCTTTTGCGTAAATAATTTATTATATTGTGATTTATTAATAATGAAAAAATTAGGAGAATCACAACAAAAGTAAAATAAAAGGTACGAGATTAATATTTCCTCAAATTGTTGTTTTGATTTCTCTCTTAACAAGCTCAGGTGTAGGATACACTTCACTTTTTTCTGGCTAACGAGGCCCTCAAAGCTTCGTTCATTGGCTCTAACAATACACTGACACGTTTCAACAAAGATCGAGGCAATATGCTTCAGTTAGGTGACGTCACTAGTTGCCAAGCGCCATTGTTTTTCGAGTTTTGAAATGATAACTTGTTTTAGCACGCTTCTGAATAGGTTGCGTCAATGTAATGAAATTTTAAAACAATTGGCATGCTAACTGGTTCAAATCAAATTCAAATCAGAATAAATTAATGCTTCGACGGGATTCGATCCTGCGATCTTCATAAAAGTAAATTTGCAGAATAATAATGTTTGAATTATTTTGGTAGAGGATTAGTATAGATTATGTAATTAGTAATGTTTGTGAATAGACCAAAAAAGTTTCTTGCTGGCATCTTTTTAGGCCGGAGCCTTCGAACAGAACAATAAGATATATTAATAATTGTGACGTTTTGTAAGTGATTTTTAAAGGTCTATATAGAATAAATTCTAAGTAGAATTGATTTTTTAATTTCGAAATTTGAATTTTTGATATTATAACATTTAAAGCAAACTTATTAATATTCCCGCAAACCCCTCCAGGATTTGAAACCGGGACGTCACGATCATATGCCAACTCCTTATCCAATAGTTCAACTTGCAATACAACCCTAAGTTTTCCATAAGACGGTTAAACTTACTCATTTTCATAAAACGTACATGTCTATAAATATTTATGAGTAGGTACTTATGCCAGTAAATCCTCAAAGGGTAGACAGAGAAGAACCTAAAATAATTAAGTTCACGTGTCGAAACTACATCAGGTGTAAAAAAAATACCTGGCCCTTTGTTTTATAGGGCTAGAATCTTTATGAGATACGTGCTAAACATTTTTCCCTTCAGTACCTTATAGGCCGTTCTTAGTCATAAAGTTGCCAAAATAGGGCTACCTACCAATTTCTAGGGAAAAATATACCCTTGAATCTTACTTTTTTATGTTGGTAATAAACAGGTATATAAACCAATTGATGATAAGTGGTTACCAACAGTAAAGGTGAAGTTACGAACTGCAAAGAGAATATTAGAACTAGACATTATTATTTACTAACTACTGTTAGCAATATTGCTTTTATACTGCATGTGAATGGACCCTACTAAAATAATATACTCGGTGATTTCATTGTCGTTTCAAAAAAAAAATAAGATTTTTGGTACAGTTTCGAAAGCAAAAATGTCTGTGATAGAATAAAAAATGTTTTTTTCACGTCCAATACATTTTTCTGTTCACCTGTACTTTATCTGTTCATCTATACTAATATTATAAAAAAGAACGATTTGTTTGTTTGTAACGAATAGGCTCCGAAACTACTAGAACAATTTCAATAATTCTTTCACCTCTTAAAAGCTACAATATCTAGGAGTAACATGGGCTATATATCATCACGCTACCATCCGAGGTAGCGGAGTAATAATCATATATCTCAATCGATCCGGTAAATTTCTATACATTGGCGCTAATATCGACAGCAAGGAAAAGTAGTATAGAGAGGCAAGTAGAGAATCGAGTAGAGTCGTACAACGCGATAATCGACATTCACGCAGGCGGAGCTGAGGGCAACAGCTAGTTAACTATGAAAACAATACTTTTTACAACAGCGTCTTGTTATGTCATGTTACTTGTCCTTACAAACATCTGGCTGAAATTTTGAATAGGGATAGATATAGAGCCTGGAAAAACACATAGACACAAGCTTGCGGATACAGGATCAAAATTATAAAGCAGGCAAAGCCGTGGACATCACTTAGTCAGGTATAATAGCTTGCTATCCTTATAAAATATAAAGGGTAGCAACCCTATCCGCGTACAGTTCACACGCATCAAGATACCGCTGAAAGTAATCTTGCAGAAAGGCTTCGTCCGCAAGTGACATACTTTTCAGTTTCGGCACGAAAATCAGCATATTTTACATTGCAGGTACATATTGAGATATATACCCACGGAGGTTTTCACTCGCAGGGGTACGTAGAATTGTAATACGTATGTATATTTGGGATACTTTTTTTAATTTGAGAGATATTCCCTGAAGGAAATTGCTCCCGTTTAATTACACTCTATTTTCTGCCGGGCAACCACTCTAAATTACTCCCACATTATCAATATTCCATAGACACATATTATTACCACATATTTCAAATTCATAAGCACACAAACACTTCACAAAACCCCCATTAGCCCTAATTCCAACATCGGTCACGTCTAATAACCCATATTAACATCACAAAATAATCTGTTACGTTCAAAACAATAGAAATCCTATAAAAAACCTTACCAAATACTGAAGCAGCCACCACGCGTCCATTGCTGGATAAACAAATAGCTTTTGAAATAAGAGGGTTATATAAATTAACATGCTTTTTATTCAAAATCGGTCAACCGTTACCTGCTAAGGGCTCTAAAAACCCTAAAACCCCTTTGTTTTTTGTCCAAAAGAATTACCGAGACACGTTTTTTAGGAAACGTAGATAAATACGTTTTATCAGATAGATAAACACGGTATTTTATTGGATTCCGGAGTCGGGGAATTTTGGCTTCTGTTTAGAAACAATTTGGTGTTAATCTATGATTTTGTTATGGTGAATTGGTTTATTTATATCTTACTAGCTGTTGCCCGCGGCTGCGCCCGCGTGAACTTCTGATCCCGTTCCCGCTGTCGAGCATTTTCGTATTTATTCACCTTTTAAACCTTCTCTGGACTTCCACAAATAATTCAAGACCATAATTAGCCAAATCAGTCCAGACGTTCTCGAGTTTTAGCGAGACTAACGAACAGCAATTCATAGAAGATTGTTATACGTGTTATGGTTTCCGGTGGTGATTACGTTAACCAGAGCTCACTGGAGAGGTTTTGTGTTGTCAGTGGGAGGACCAAGGGCTCCAGTTAATACGGCTATATGATGATATGAAACCCTGCTTTGTCTTCTGTACTGACAGCGTTGCAACTCTGTAAACCTCTTAACCTTCAAACCCTTCCTCTCCTCCTCCTCCCCTCTACAGAGCCGGCAGCATGAGTGTGACGCCCCTGGTGATTATTGCGTTGCAAACGTCCATAGAGCATGGTAATCACTTTCCATAAGATGGGCCGTGTGCTTGTCTGTTGTGCCGTCTAAGTGGTATAAAAACATAATTACCGTAAAACGGGGTGAATAGGGATCCAGGGGTGGATAGAGATAAAATGGTCAATGGAATATTTTAAATAATTTCTTTTACAATTTTTTTACCAGATATTTATTGATTCTGTTATTACACTGGACGTGTCCAAAGTTTCGTTTGAAAGAAAATAACTACAGAATTTGGCTCTCCATTTTATTTCTATTCACCCTTCGATCTCTATTCACCCCGTTTTACACAGTATGTAGGTATTATTTTACTACAATTCCCATATCACGGAGTAAATGCAAGTAAATACTTCCATACCACTTATTCACTATACATATACTTGTAGTAAATGTACATGTCTGTGCTATTTATCGAGCTTTGTACTAAAAGTAAAATAAAGTATTGGATTTTGGAGACGTACAGCCATCCCACGAGAACCATAAGCCATTGATGTATTGTTTTCTTTTGTTTAAATAGAAAAGCCAAAAAGATGGGTGTAATATAAGTTAGATAAAAGGCTTTTGTTTAGGGTGTATGACCTAAGTTAGCGGCACATATCTTGACTCCAAAACGCTAGAGAAAAATAATCAGACCTTGTCTCACCTCTATAAACGAACAATACCTGAAAAACTGAGGATCTGAACTAGGTGACTGCAAAGACCATCAGTGTTGCCGAAATTTGAACTGCATTCTTCTAACAGTAGTAAAAGTTAACTTCGACTCGCAGAAGAGGAAAACTAATAAAGTGACTCAAAGCGCCTAAAGAAGTTTTCACTTCATAAAAATGTATGTAGGTAGTTGTACAAAACGTTTAAGCGTTAAGGACTTACCAGAGAGTATAAAAACAGATGGGCTAGCTAACAGTAATGCCTTTTGCATACATTTGCGAAACTTCTGCCAGTTGCGGCAAGTTATTTAAGACAGTTGTTCTATGAACGTTTTATATCTTCCTTACGACTTTTGTTTTGAATGCAACGATCTTCATTATTTTGAGTGCTCATTTGTTTATTTATTGCGTACTTTTATGTACGTTCTTATTCAATAAATAGATATAAATGTACAACTGTACTAAATCCAAAATAAGTTATTTATTTTTTATTTTATTGCTGGACCTAATATTGGACCCATAGATTATTATATATAGTAGAGGTTTTTACCTATAAATCGAATGCAATGCGCTATTGCGGATAAACATAGTTAGATATGTAAATTTTTGTAAATACACACATACATAGTTAGATATGACATATTCATGCATTAAAATATTTGCACTGAGCTGGAACAGAACTCGTAGCTCATAGTTATTTAGTCGAATTTCCCTAGGTATGTTTTGTATTCTGTAATTTTAAGTTTTTTGTTGTAAAATAAAGAGTTATTTATCTATCTATCTATCTTACTGTTACTTCTTGAATTAGATCTCACGCTGAGTTTCATTCCAGTCACTCAATATAAAACATATTGCACGTCTTCAATTTTATAAAGCCAAATTGTTTCTACATAATTAATCTCCAACTACATTGAATTCATTAAATGTTAGTTTAGTGCAGTCCGTTGGCCTCTCGAGTCAGTCTTAAAGCGAATCTTCCGTTCCTCTCCAATCTTCGCTGTCTAATTTCCTCAAATGAATAGTTTATTAGGCTAGAAGAGATCTGCATTATATTACTTTTATAATGTTCCAGCGGACTCGTACCAGCTTCATACGGAAAAGCTTTTCTTTAAATATGGTACCACAGACTATATTCCATCTCTTTGTCAAATTTCATTCAGATCAATTTATATCGATTGCATCGCCACCAAGACTTGTATTCTTTTTAGATTAAATGCCTTCGAAACACATCAGAAGATCTCCCTAGTTTCATTACAAAAAATATAACCTGGCAACAAAAAAAAACTATTGCTTTTCCTCTATTCTATTGTCTATTTACTAATCTTTGGTCTATGTATCCATAGCATGTTATTACGTTGTTGGAGCTTTGTATTTTTTTTTAAATCCGTAGCTAAAATAAACAATTTCATAGAACTATTTGTGTAGTTCTATTTGTACAGCCTGTGTTGTCAACAACCGGCCTATTTGCAAAACACAGAAAAAAAATCTAAATGAAACGTTCACTAACATTTATTTTGTATAGATATAGGTACATTGCTCCTAAATAATAAAAGGTTAGTCTATTAAGGCTTACAGACGCCAGTATAAGGATTCTTAAAAGAGTACGTAGCTGAGAGTAAGAATCCGTTAAGATGCGTCCACATTTGTGACATGAACAGTGGACCAGACTGCGTGACATCAAGACAAAACGTTGAGTGAGGACGTAACAACTTGGGCACATGGGCACATAAACTAGAGTTGTGTACACCGTTCCCTAGAATCCACTTGGTAAGCACTTCGTCTATGTAGTTTGTAGTTTAAGTGTAGATACTTAAAGCCGAAAAGACATTCTTCCTAGAATCTATCGGTACTATTCCTGTTACCGTACTATTATTGTAACTGTACTATTATTGTAACTGTACTATTATTGTAACTGTACTATTATTGTAACTGTACTATTATTAATGTAACTGTACTTATACTTAATTTTATGCATATCTGTTGAGCCGTGAGTATTCATTTGCCCTCACAAATTTTACTTTCATACAATGTTACAGTACAGTCGGATTTAAATATGACCCTACTCATTTGAAATAATCGTGTATTAACTTTTTGATTTTGTTTCAAATTATTCTTATATTCGTAACTTTAAATCGGCTTGACTCAACTTTGAAACGCGAAGTAATGAAAAAACTTTCTCGAATTATTCCGAAATGGACAAACTGTAATGCGTTGCTTTCTTTCATCCAATCCAATAGATTTATTAACAATATTTTATGGTAATATGCTTGATGACCTGTTTGGCTGTGTATTCTATTGCTTCCTCATTGGACAGGTGTTTGATTCCCATTGATCTATGCGTTTCTATCTTACTATAATTTGTATATATTTGTACATTATTATTATTAACCTTGTAGAGGGCAATCTCTGGAACTACTGAACCGATTTGGATAATTCCTTTACCAACAGAAAACCACATTATTTATGAATACCATATCGTCCCCGTAGAGCGAAAAGTCACTATGTCGAGTTATGGCCAAAATGAGTTATAAATGTTCAATGACATTTATAACTCATTTTATATATAATCACATTTTTTTTCTCTAAATATCTGTCTAATCAACATTTTAGAAGCTGTCTTAGTTTTTGTTTTATAAAATGTGAATAATAATTAAGTCAACCCTATGGAACCTGGTTCACAATGAGAGAATTCACTAATTTAGTTAATTATTGTTCACTACATTAAACAATACTTAATTGGTAGTTACAACGACATAATTAGTTTTTCTCATGAAGTATTGATACAACATTCGTAAACGGAAATTAACTAAGTCTATTTAGTGACTACTCACATATTTTTTTTTAACAATTTGCAATGTTATACCAATGAAAAAAGTCATTAAACCATTTTACAGATTATTTTTCTATTATGATTGGTACAATACATTAATTACGAATAATGATTAAAAATATTTGATTATTATTCCAACAGCTTCGACGTGTATCGTTAAACTGTAGGTATTATTCACTCGCTACTTAGTGACTTTTATGTGGCCGGAGTAAAGCGCACAGAAGTTGGTGAGTTTCATTAACGTGTATAAAATGAGTCGAGCCAAGTTTATCATTGATTTATTGTTATTTTTATTCAATCAAAATGAGGGAACCGTAATAGAGCTTACGTGAATGTTATTTTTATTATTTTCAAAAATTAAATACCTAATAATCTGGTCTAAATTCTCTGGACTGATCTTTGTGATGGTTTCTTCTAGCGATAGTGAAACATTTTCAAGTTTCAAAAGATACAACGCAGGAAAAAGTAATGTTTCCGAGTATAAGTCTATGACAGAAAACCACCAAGGGCGTTCAAAGGAATATTCTAATGACGTTACCCTCAACAACGACATTGAAGCTGGAGGTCATTTGCCACAAGAACATTCACCATCATTCAATTTAAATTCTTTACATAATACTGCTGTAGATACAAGAACCTCAACTGAACGGAACCTGAACTCAACAGCCAGCTATTGTAGCTAGCGGTCTGTTCAATCGCTGATACGAGTAATTCTGTTGAAGCTATCCCAGCGAGTAGAAAAAAAAGCATATCAAAATCTAATAAACTAAGTGGTTTGCACTATTTGGGTAAAAAGGTTAATTCTCATGCCTGCAAAGAGACCAACCATTCCAGTAAAATGCTAGGAATAATTTCACTAAAAAGTCGGTCTGTCAGCTATGTATAATATTATTTTCATAAAAATGATTCCGCAATGAAAATCTGTAAAGTTTTCTTACTAAAAACGTTATGTATTTTTCAAATGAGCCGGTAAACAAAGCCATGCAATACATAAATAAATTCAGGAACTATGCAGGGAAGAATCGGCGTGTTTCTTGAGTTCCAACTAACAAAAAAGGTGCAGAATCTAAACAAAGAGTTATCATCAAAAATCAAACATAAACTCTTTCCCTCAACTCGAACCTCACTACAGCAGGAAAAAATAAAGAAACACAATACCTTCTATTCTTCGGATTCTAAACTTTCAACCGCCAAAATGTACGAACTATATAAAGAGCAACTTACAGCAACTGATGAAGCACCATGTTAGTTTTATGTTCATAAGGGAATTTTCGAGTCCAAATTTAATTTGTCATTTTTCACCCCCAAAAAAGATGAACTCGTTATGATAGGGCAGGACGCCCAGAACATTTGAAGGACGAGTATGACTCACATGTTACAAGAAAGAAAGCAGCTCAACACGCCAAAGAGTAGGCCAAACAGCGATCTATTTATTGATGAAAATTACCGAGTTGTAACGGCTGATATGCAGTCTACCTTGCATAGACCAGTCACTGGTGTTGGCATTTTATGTTACACGAGGAAAATAAATGTTTAAAATTACACAAGTCATACCTCCAAACCACCTCATGAAGTGTTCTGTATAACTGTGAATGAAATCAATGTTATAAAGGGAATGAATTCGCCAGTGCAATGAACTGGTGGAACAATCATGGAACCTTCGAATATCAAGGAAGTTACCATCTACAGTGACACATGCGCCGAGCAAAAAATAAACCAATTAACCAATATTACGGCATTCTAACTTATTTAATTCAAAGATCCGATGTGCAGCTGGAAGTTATTGAGTAAAAATATTTGGAGAGTGGTTACTCTCATATTATGGAAGTCGACTCCATGCATAGTGCGATAGAAATACAGGCAAGTCGGTTCGGTAATGAATGACTGGAAGTCTATCATGGAACATGCTCATTCCAAAAGGCCCAGAGAAGCTGCACCTTACATTGTTAAGGAATTAAATTACATCGAAATGATTGACGTATGAACTCTTGATATGATTACTACTACTATGATAATTTTTCGGATTTATTGTTCTAATAACATTTTTTTAATTTGATTCCTGGTTAAGTACTTTAATTTTTATATTTATATTATTTTGTGTATTTTTGGGTTCTATTTAATTTAATAAACGTTGACTGATTATACCATCATAGTTACATTTCTTCGTATTAGTATTTAAAACAACATTACACACATTAAAAGTCTTATAATTTACCTAGGTAGTATTCACATTACATATGTAGTAGATCTAATTATGAGTTCCACTTTACCTAACTCTAGTTATTATCTTCTAAATTCAATTCAAACTAAACGAAAAATCACTAACTCCAGTCGACAATTAACTTACTCGTATCTAGATAAACGATTTCACAGAGAACTATTAATCAATTTAGTTTTTCTTGTTTTTCTCGATTATACAACGTATTTGGTTTATGAACTTTCTCTTAATGCAAACTGTATTTTTTTCCCTTTAAATGAAGACTAGAAACGTAGATATTAATGAAAGTACACAAAAGCTATGACGATTTATATTTTTAAATACTTTAAACGCTCGTAACTCGAAACAAGGTTTTTCGACATAGTGACTTTTCGCTCTACGGGGACGATATATCATATATAAAACGAAGGAACGGGACTAGAAAACCAAAGACGGAACCGCGGGATCATTTACTACAGAATAACACTCTAATATATATATAATTTATGTGATTACTTGCAACAATTACTAACTTTTACACTTTTGCGATTCATTATTAAATGATAATACAATAACGGCGGATTAACGCAATCTACGCTGTACGAGAGATTCGTGACGTGGACAGATTCGTGGATTGGTCAGATTGTTAGACTCGACAGATTCACTACACGACAGAAAAAGTACAGTCGTGCACTAAATTATACTCAAGCGTGGGTTTATTCATGAAGTATCCATATTGAGTTATAACAACTTTTATTTTTATTTTACTACCGAATGTGAAAGTTTGTGTAAATATCTGTTATTCAATCACATTGTAACGGCTGAACGGATTTGGGTAAAATTTTATAATATATAAGCTATAATATGGGCTACTTTTTATCCCTAGAATAATTACGGGAGCAGGACCAGACTTCCACGCGGGTGAAGTCGCAGGCATTAGCTAGTGTATCTATAGATATGAGTATTCATATTGTTCATACCGTTTAGGTGGCAGTCAAGCACACAGCTCACCTGATGGAAAGTGGTCACCGTGGCTTTTGCAATGCAATAAACACCGTCACATTCGTGCTACCGACCCTTTAGAAACCTTCTAAAGATCTTCTTGAAGAACTTCATATTGTAGTCGTTTGGAAAAACCACAGTTCAGTTGTATTTATATATTGCATTCTATAATTTATATCAAAAGGTATGTGTTACTGTGTGTCTACCGAAAATCTACCGAAGGGGTAGGCAGAGGTTCTAGTATCCACATTTCGCCAGTTTATGTTTAAGGTCCCAGTGTAATAGGTGACGAGCCTATTGCCATTAACCGGGCACTTAAAAACCCGCGATAAATACACACATAACTTCGGAAAGCATTGAAAAGTCATTGGTGTGTGCCATGGTAAAACCTGGGATCGAACCCGATACCTCGTCTCAGCAGTCCATTACCCTAACCACTAGTTTACCGCGGCTTTTTTATATCTACAATAGCATAGCAAATATACACTGAACTGCAAACTTTCCGCAATAAATATAAAATTGTATGCCTATTCAAAACAAAAACAAATCTTCAGACTAAAAGCAAACAGCATAAACCCCAACCATAATTACTGTAATGTTTTTTTTTAAACTTCAATGTTCAGAACACTGCTATTTGAGAAATTTCCTTTTCACTAAAGTTTATTACTTAAAGCACAGGAATGAGAGCGTTTTAAGGAGTCCAGAGGTGGGCTGGTCGGAGGGATATTTAGTGCATTCGAGCGGCGGCGGCTCAAAGGGCCCTCTGAAGTAGACGTGGCCTAGGGTAGTGTGACTATGGCATAGGGTATTTGCAGGAATATTCCAAGTGAAAAAAATATGTTTGAATATTGTTGGTGTGTTTTGGAAGTTCACAAGAGTTATTGATATACGTTTCATGTGTATTTAGAATTTTTATTTACTTCTTGGTAGTTGTATAATATTATATATAAATTATTATCAATCAATGTTTTCCTGCTTACTCTGCTACTTATCCCACTTAGGTAAACTCTTGTGGGATAAGTCCACCATTTATACAGACGCCTAAAACTATTAATGTGATATAACATTAAAGAGTTGTTATACTTAGGTAGCAAACAAACACATAGTCCTCTTATTGGAAAGTGGTCATCGCATAATCAGAGGCGTCACACTCATACTACTAACTACTGACACGGTAGGCATCTTCTTATATCCATATTGAAAAAGCTCTATTGTAGCTGCTTCGTAAAAACTACAGGAGGTAGTTAATTCTATAACTTGAGGGTGTGCGAGATAAAGTTCTGGATGAAGTTAAGGAGTAAAATCGTTGTACTATGGCGCATTAAGAGAAGACTATACGAAAAAATGGCCTAAAGAAATAAAAAAATATATTTGTCCACTTACAATGCTACTCAATTAATTAGCTACTTGTCTGATATTAATTTTCAAATGAAATACCTATCTAAATATACATAATTATGTGTACGTTTTACATAATACAACAGCTGCAAACAGCTTATCTTTCGAGCTTCTAGTTCTAGAGCACGTTCTAGCCAAACAACCCTTCTTCAATGTCATGCATTCGCTCCGTTAATTTTAGAGAATTTCCTGCATAACGCCGACATTATGGCCACTACATTTTACAAGGAATTTAGTGTTTAATGACTGGGCATTGCGGCCTGAGAGAAGCTACACTAAGAGGATCTCAACGTCTCAGATTTAATACTGTTACTAGTGCTTTGGCAAAAACTGGTATGCTTTGTAGTGAGGAAGTGTTTGAAATGGTAGACGACTACCTCTGTGGCGTGGCGGTAGAGAATGTCTCTCCTACGCAAGAGTTTTGGGTTCGATTCTTGCTCAGTGCAAATATTTGTGTGCATAAATATGAACATTTGCATTGGTCTGGTTGTTTCTATGCATAATATGTTTGAATTTATAAAAAAATGTATCTAAGTATGTTTTTCCGCATTCTAGAACCCATAAAACAAGTCAGTTAAGCTTACTAAAGGTCTAGGTGGTGTTGTGTAGATTATCCTAGAATATTTAATCTTAATCCAAATAACCCGACCCGTAATCTAATTTAACCATAGCCGTCTACTGGACTTTTTCTGCCTCCTACCCTGGCATTGATTTGAATATTTAATTACCTTTATACAGCCTTATGACTTCCCACAATATAATTCAGAGTTTATTTGACCTACAAAAATGGAAAAAGCTTTCAAAATACACAAGACTCAGTCGGTATATTTCTAAGAAACTGTAAATTATTTTTAAAATTTAAGAAACCATCTTGTAAATTGCTTTTTATTATTTTATTGTCTCGGCGCTGTTGCCGGGCCGCTAGACATAGAAAAAAGTAACTTAAAAATTCGAAATTCAAATCTTAGTTAGCGCCATCGATTTTTTTTTCATAATGAATATGTCAATAATTATGATGCTCCATAAACTCATACGAATTTTTCCGAGCATCATTACCATCCTCATTCAATCATCATCAATAATTTATCATGTATAGGTACAGTATTATGATATCCATTTTTACATAAAATAATATATAATTATGATAGAACGAGGACCTCTCGAGACCATGGACGTGACGTCACATCCGCAACGATGGGGTAAATATATAAATATTTTACTCATAGTTCACAAATTCACAATACAATATAATATTCTTTAATGTACTCCAAAAGTTCAGCCGCATCACAGTTAGACTGGAAAGCCGACCCCAACTGAGTTGGGAAAATGGTTCAGGGAATGATGAATGTACTCCAAAAGAAAAATAACATAAAAAATAACTAAAAAAAAAAACAAAAGCAATGCAAAATTCCTTTTAGCAATTTCTTTTAGACAACCTCAATGTATTTGTGAGCAAAGGAATGGTGTATGGGCAGTTATTGCTGCACAGATTTATGTTAACTTAAAATAAAAACAAATCCCGTTCTGTCATAATTATATTTGTAAATCGTGTAAGTATGTTTAAATCAAAATAAAATATATTTCACTCATTGTATTTTCACCATAACGATAGCGAACCAAAAATAACCAATTCGTCTTAGCCATCGTCGGGAATACATTCCAATTGCTGAATCGTACATTGCCAAGTTGGGGTCGCACAAAAAGAGTTATTTGCGACCTGCCAAGCCGCAGTACGAAGCAGCTGTTGCCGCCAATTCTTTGTACGGTGTTACCAGTGTATTAAACTTGTGTATTAAGTTCCAACGAGTAATCGAGATGTTGCCAGTAAATTGTGTGAGAGAAACGTTTGTATTTTTGCCGCATTTCTCGGTTGCAATTTTAAATTCGACGTTTTAAGTGTGGTGAACTCGTAAAGCAATAGTTATATACTGTAAAATAAAGAGCTTACTACTTAATACTTCTGAAATGAGAATTTAAATAGATAGTTATACCTAATAAAAAAGAGAAATGGCCTGTAATGTTTGCGTGGTTAATAGTTTCTACATTTTTTTTGCATTAGTGTAAAATCAGAGTATAGTTATCATTATAAAGATAATATTTAGAGAAAAATAATATTTAATACTTTTTTATACCACTTCGGTGGCAAACTAGCACAATTGGTGATCGTATTCGTATTCGTATTGACGACCATATAGAGAGTAGGAGGCTTTGGAGAGACTATGTGCGTCGGTGCTGAAGACAAAGTAGGGTTTCTGGGTCCACTGACAACACAAATCCTCTTCAGTGAGCTCTGGCAACTGCAATCACCATCGGAAACACCAAACAAGCTTACTATTAACCGCAGTTTACTGTACGGCGGTGGTACTTCCCCAGTCAGACTGCTCAATTAGGATGGGAGATATCGTCATGTCCTACCCCAAAAAAAGAAGATCCTGACAAGAAAACTACTTCAACCTGTAATTAATTCTTAGATAGAAATCGACGTACACCGGCAAAAAGACAATACCATCAAAAAACTCTTATAAAAACCTACAAGTAATAAAAATATAAGAAAAATTAAATTATCTGGAAGTAAACTATCTCAATAAAGTACGCACTGCATAGCGGGAGCTTCCAACCTTCCTAAGGCTCAACAAAGGAGTCTACGGCGTACCTATATACGAGTAGATAGCAGTTCTTAAATTTGTACAAGTAGTATTCCCGGAGGACTATTCCCGGGCACTGCAGGTGTGGGAAAGCTCTTAACAGCTAGTTTGGAAGCGAAATGATGATATTTCTAACGTATTACTGCAGTTACTATGGGTTTGACGTTTAAATTTTTTACTGAATTTTATAATTAGTTTGGCTTATGCCATCTGACGCAAAAAGTCAAAAAGTTGTCTACAGCTGATTTTATGAATTCAATCTTTTGAATGATGTCTTTAAAAACTCTAATATTCATTTTACAAATATTTCCTCAAGTTTTACTAAGGACTATTGTTAGTTAAACTGCAAAAATCCGCAAAAATAAAAATGGGCTCTCAGTCCACACATACACAATCAAATTAGACTATAGCTGTTCACCATTGGACATATGCCTCTCCCAATATTGGCCAGCCTGAAAAAAAAATACAATTGTTATTGTTAATACTACCAACACAGAAACTGTAGGTAAATCATCTTCAGTTTTCGTGTTGACCAGTGGGGTCTTGGTTTTATTTCGAGTTTTCCTTCTCTCGCAGTGATATTGTCTGCGTATTTTTCAGTTTTTATTTAATCAACGATTTTGTATTGAGTTAACTGTAAGAACTGAGCTTTTAGTTTATTTTCACGGGTGAATGAAATAAAAATTCAAATATAATTCCAAATTAAAGCAAGAAAGGAAAGTGTAATAACTTTCCTTTCTTGCTTTAATTGAGTGCATGCTTGCTTGCATTAACACAATTCTTCACATATTTGATAGTTTAATCATATAGGTCGTAAAGAAGTTTCTGTAGACCTCATGAATCAAGCAAAGCCACAAAGTAAGAACTAAAGGAAAACGCTTAAAATTGTTTTTAGTTGATGTACAAAAATATGATTTATTTCGATAAATAGATAGAGAACTCTTTATTGTACACCAAAAAAGATAAAAATAAAAAACATCTCGCTACTTGTAGCGAGAGTTACAGTTCTTCTAATGGACAATTGACAGCCTTAACGCTAGAAGCGATCTCTTCCAGGCAACCTTTTAGACTTTCCAAATGATGTTATTAATACAACGATGTTAACAGGAATTGAAGCGATTATTTAGTAGGTATGTAGATTAAGCCAGAACTCACTGGAGTGTTTTGTGCTGTCAGTGGGAAGACCAATTGGTCTCTTGCACTACCAGCACATAAACTATCTTAATATCCCACTATTGTCTGACATTTCAAACAGGGTACAGGGGAGTCGGTGAGTCGGTGTACTATGACTAAGCGTTACCATTATTGTAAATTAAAAGTTAGGTACTATATTTATTAATACCTGTCTACCTTCCTAGTTTTTCAATTACTTCCCAATCTATAAGTTTAAGTTGGAACATTTGCAATCCGACCTATATTTCTATCTGAATTTCGCTAGAGCAACATTCAGTACCTTCATAGTTTATAAACTTCGGTTACGTTCATTATTCTTCGAGACTTGATAACGAATTATCTACACAACTGGGTCTGCGAGTTAAACTCATTGTTGTTCAGTTTTTATTCTATAAAATCAAAGTTGTAAACAACGAAACACCTGATCAAGTGCTTTATACCCTATACAGATTTGCATCACCATTATGACCATTAAAAAGTTCTTTGAGAATCCCATACTCATAGGTGATGTGGAACCACACAGCCCCAGGAGTGATTATGATTCCTTGTGTAGTTCAGAAGTAATGTTCAACATGATTTTTCAGCATGATGACTCCTAATATTGCATACGTCCATAAGCCCCGGTGACTGCTTTCCATCAGGTGAGCCGTGTGCTTGTCTGCTACGTAAGAGGTATAAAAATGCCCACGTCAGTGCCACAGGCTGGGAGTTCATCCTCACATATTACGACAGGTGCGCACTTTTTTTTTATAGTGCGAAAAGTCCTCACGGATACCTCCGCCAGAATCGGTTGAGAAGGTTATGTCGGGCTCGAACAGACCAAAACGCGCGCCGTCTTTGGGCCCTTAATTGCCGTAGGTGAGATGGTGCCCAACATATCCCTCGCACCCCGGTGGACCCCGGCACGGCAGGTGCGTACTGTGCGGTATGAAAGAAACTCCATCCCACGCATGCTCAAGCCGTGGAATAAACTGAGGATTTTCTACGAGTGCGACGTCTCTAGTGTTGGAAATCTTCTAAGGTAAGCCTTTTCCATTAGGTGGGCCATGTGCTTATTCATCACCTTAGTGGTATAAACAAAATGCTAAGAACCAAACTCACAATATTTTCACCTCAAAGTTTCCAAACGTACAGGTAGTTCCTCCGTTTGTCACGGCTTAATACCAGCGGGCGCCTTCGTATTCTCAGTGAATTTTATAGTTGGAATAAAACTTGCTCACTGTGTCAACCTACCTACTAGTAGTGTAGGTAGCTTACGTTCTTATGCCGCGTCTACATTTACGTAACATTTTACCGTGACCGTGACAGAAGTGCGTGTCCGTCGCGTATTCCGTTGCGTGATAGCTGAGCTTGAATGAAACTATCGATCAATTGGTGGCCGTGTCAGTCAAACTCTAGTTTGTGTGCCCATGTGTTTGTAGTATTAAATTAACTTTTTTAATAAATTCAGCAGCAGTCAGATTTTTTAAAAGTTTTAATCGTTTTTAGGGCAAAACAGTCTCAAAAAATTATATCGGGATCGACACGGGTGAAGTCGCGGGAAACAGCGTGTTTTTTTTTAAATAAAAAGCCCTTAGGCGCCACAATAAATCTGATATAAACTGAGGATGTGCGGCGTCTGCATTTCCTTCAGAGCAGACCAGACAAACCACTTTATACCGACGTTGTGGAGATAAAAATATACTCATTGCTGTTTCGCATTCCTTTCTATGATAAAATTAATAATGTCTTGCTATTGCTATCGTTGGGATTGTTAAATCGTGGGTAAGTAGTGAGATCCCCTTCCCTACCCCTGTTTTTTCATGTAATAAATTTTCGCCACGTAAAGCCTATTTTAACATCTTATATTTAAACCAACATTTTATAAGCCTGCGATAAATACACACATAACTTCGAAAAGCATCGCAGTCATTGGTGTGTGCTATTGTAAACCTGGGATCGAACCCGAGACCTCGTCTCAGCAGTCCATTACCCATACCACTAGGCTACCGCGGTTGTTATGTACCTGATTTATTATTCTGCCTGTCTGCACTATGGTTTATGTCCTCACATATTCATACTTTGTTGTTAACGATAATCAAACCCATGAGGTCTACTCTACAGGTGAGCTTATTACAAATCATTGAGATGCCAGAACATTCTAGACGAATAATCAAGCAAGCATTCGCCCGCGGCTGCACCCGTGCATAAACTTAAGCAAAATTTGCATTTTCTATCTAGATAGTCTCATTTCAAATCATGCGCGGTGAACACTCGACTACTTATTCGCCCTACGGACAAACGTACACACAAATATCAGGATACCGCTATTTATCTGTGAATTATACTATAAATGTATCTATTTCAATAGCAATAAGATCTATAGGCTACTTTTCCAAGCGAAAATATGTTTTGCCTTCATATTTCTAATACAACTTTAAATTCTGATTCGTTTCCGTGTAGGTTGTGCAATTTTAGACTTTATTCGTAAATGCAAAAGGTTTAATATTCATTGTGACTAGTTATTCCCGTTTTTAGTCATAACTGTGACGCATTCGTAACAATGTTGATTACCAACTTCAGATTATTTTATTCTAATCGAATCATAAAATATTCACACAATAAGCCTTACAATTTATTTTTACATCAGGCACACCATAGAAACTACCGAGTTTGACTAAAGTTTGCAGTTGCGTACCCACTGGTCCCCTTAAATCCGTACCCTGCGCCTATTCGTCTCCTCAAATATTTGACATTCCCACACATCCCCTGGTCTTTTAAATATCTTCGGGACGTAAGCTAACCTCACAATCAAACTAGTACACCTGTTGGTTAACTTCAACGTAAGCCTCTCCTGCCGAGTTTGAGGTATCAGACGGTAGTCCCTAACGCCATATCACCGACCACGTTAAGCTCCAAGATGACCAAAGCATGTGCGTCTATAACCTTTCTTATCCTTTTTTTCATGTGGTAACCCTCAGGGACACCCATTCACCAGGTAGTGCGGTTATGCCGGTCTCGAACCGACTACCGACTATACTATAATAACCGACGCACGCCATTTAAAGCCTCAAAATGTCGTTTTGTCAGATTCTTCACAATTTAAAATCGATATGACGAATTGCAGTTGTTTAAATTAGATTTATTTTTATTAAGTTTGAAGGTCTAGACCGTGCAAAAAGGTCGAAAGGCACAAAATAGAGGGGTCCAAATTATGAGGTCGTACCGTGTACTTAGTAAAATTATTGTTATTTCTGTGAAAATTATTTAGTGAATGCTTTTATACAAACATTATCTTAGTTATCATCACAGGTAATTAAATTTTCAATTTAATAATAATTTCTGATCGGAAATCACGATTTCTGAATCCATCACGGGTAATAGGAGCCAAGACCATAACCTAGCCGGTTACAAAGCGCAACAGATGGCCACTATCTATAATTTGAATCAATAGCTTGAATAGTCACTATATAGTAGAAAATGAAATCGCTTCCCGCTGTCTGTCTGTCCTATACAGGGTGTAAAAGAAACGCATCCGAAGTCGAAATTCCTGGTACTCCTTGTACACTACAGATTGACATAAAAAAAATTACGATTTGGCAATTTTTTTTATTTTTTTTTAATTCTTATATACATTATTTAGGTAGTTCTCCATCGTACCAATAAAGCTAAATGATACGATAATTTAATAAAAAAAACGGCATAGCAAAAAAAAAAGAAACAAATGGCGATGGCGCCATAATGCGAGTTCATGTTTTTTTTTTCATGAAATATTTGTTTCAATTAGCTTTACTAACACGATGGAGAGTGAATAACGCTAGTTAAATGGTATAAAAAATCCAAAAAAAAAAAGCGGAAATCGATTTTTTTTTGTGTTTTGTAGTATACTAGGAGTACTGCCTGGGGCTTCCGGCTTCGGGAGTGTTTCCCTTACATCCTGTATATACTTAGATTTTTTTTCAATAAACAGAGCGATTTGAGAGAAACATTTTTATGTATATAACATCATGCTAGGACTAACAGGTGCGGAGCAGGAATGAAAAATGTTACAAAAACGGCGAATATCTTTAGTGACGCAGACGAAGTTGCATGACTCAACTAGTTATTTTATATTGTTAATAACATCTCTTCGGTGAACTCGGAGTTCGGAGTTATCAGATCCATATAGTATTCAGAGCTCCTTGGTACTTTCTTGTTGCAAACTATAGTAAAGTTGCCGGCATATATCTGGAGTCCAAATAAATCCTCACACATTACGTCTGTGAACGGTGCACACTGTGCGGTATGAAAGGAACTTCATCCCGGGCACTCTCAAGCTGTGGAAACTACAATATGAGGTTCTTCGAGAAGGGCATCAGTAAATTTCTACAAGGTCTGCTGTTGGTAAGGTACGTCCACATACTAGAGTCGTGTGTTTGTATACCACTTAAAAGGTATAATGTCGTTATTTCAGCCATAGGACGTCCACTGCTGAACATAGGCCTCCCCCATCGACCTCCAATCTGACCGGTTGGAGGCGGTCTGCATCCAATGCGTACCCGCGACTTTGACTATGTCGTCCATCCACCTCGCAGGAGGCCGTCCCACGCTTCGTCTACCTTCATTTGAGAACCTTTTGGTTCCAACGGCCATCTGTTCTTCTTGCTACATGCCCCGCCCACTGCTTGTTAGCCCTTTTTTATCGTGCGCATAATCCCCACGGATACCAGCTCGCCAAAGTCATTGGAGGTGATTATGTTGGACTCAAACCGACTAAAACGTACGCCGTCTATAGGTCTTTGATTGCCGGAGGTGAGATTATACTAGACATATCTCCCGCACCCCGGGGACATGTCTTTAAGATGACCCCCTTCCCCTAATGTGGGAACCATGGTGCCCCTATCTAGAACCCCGATATAGGGAGACATACTTTGCGCCACCGCCACGGCCTGCTTCTGCTAGGGTGACAGGCGGCTAGCTTACTAACCTATGTCGATCACTTTCGTTCGTCTACGAATCTCCTCATCTCTGATTCGATCTCGCAAAGAGATTCCAAGCATAGCCCTTTCCATAGCTCGCTGTATCGATATAAAATAAATCGCACAAAGTAAACTCTTCATGAATACATAAACATTGAGTATAGCACGGGGTGCAACGGCTAAGGAATTCAAATCCACCAATCATTTATTATAACAAACAAATCTGCGCGCACTAGGTCCCCGTTTCCCTCGCAGTTTGGCTCAAGATATACGCCGGTAATTATATATGTAACAATGATCGTTTTATGGGTGTGTCTCAGGATTAAGCGTTATGTAGTAAATTAGTCACGGTATACCTGTCTTACCATGGTGAAATATAATTATCGAAATGGTTAATAAGAAAGGAGGAAGTTAAAAGAGGAGGATTCCTCCTTTTAAGAAGTTGGTTAAAATGGGGGTAATATTTTAATTAAAGTGTGTTCTTTTAGTATTATTATGAAGAAAATGTTTTCCTTTGAAAGGTACTTATATCCTTTTATTATGTTTCGGTTGGTGAGTAGGGTAGCTAGAAACTGTTCCTTTGTCTTTCACTTCTTCAGGAAGGGCATTAGAAAGTTTCTATTAGGGTGGGTTCACGAGCGCAACGCCCCTTGTGTTGTAAATGACCCTAGGTCACGATAACCACTGTATTCGTCTGTCACCTAACTGGTATAAAAGAAAAGTTAAGGCCACTGAACGAAACGAAATCGGTAAAAACCAAACGGGGAAGCCGGTGGGATATTCCCCACTGGCTTCCCCATTTTCTTTGTACCGATTTTGTTTTATTATAATCGATTACCTCTTATAGAACGACCATAGCATAAAAAACGTCTTTACCACGGCTTCCTTTTTCAGAGCAAGCCAGCAGGAATTGGCTTATAGGAACTCGCTTTAGTTACACACAAACATACACGTCAACATGTAGCAATATACTTTTGAAGCAGGCTAAAAGAAACATTTCACATACATACAAACATACATCTTCAGTCTTTATGCAAGAGTTCAAGAGACTCATTTACACGGAGTCCGTTAGTGAAGCGTTACTTTGTCTGCTTACCCCCTCATTAGCTCAAGCGCTCGTTTGTGACGTCACTCCCAGACATATTGTCTCGCGTTGCACTACTTGTGAGCAAGTTGTAGCTTTAGGACACAATTGGGGATGAATGTACTTGTTTTAAATAGGGGTAGGTAGGATATTTATTGTTAGAATATAAGATATTTAAATCCTCAATGATTTTCAATTATTGTTATAAATAACTTTTGCTATAAACAAGATATAAAACTATATACAAATCTGTACTAATTATAATCTAATATATAAAATTCTCGTGTCACAGTTTTCGTTGCCATACTCCTCCGAAACGGCTTGACCGATTCTCATGAAATTTTGTGAGGATATTGAGTAGGTCTGAGAATCGGCTTACATCTATTTTTCATACCCCTAAATGCTCCTGGAGCAGCGGGAACGGGATCAGAAGTCCACACGGGCGGAGCCGCGGGCAACAGCTAGTATATATACAAAAATAAAAAATCAAAAAGTCAAGGGACTGCAACTTTAGGCATCGAAATATTCCTCCCCATCGATTAATCAAGATTAGTTTATGGTGCATTTTAGAGTACTTATTTTGATACTCGTATTTACTTGATATGACGAAAATTAACAGAATTAGTAATGAGTATATTATAGAAAGTTTGAAAGTGGTACCAGTAAATGAACAATGGAGAATTGTCATCATCATAAGTAGTCATTAAAAATCAAGATTAAATTTTAGATCTAACAAACCTATCATAAACACATCGATCCAATTCAGCAAAATTTACATGAACAGCAGATTTATTAACGCTACTAGTCTATGCCCGCGGCTCCGCTCGCGTGGCTGTTGGTTATCGCGCCCTAAGCGCCATATGTGCAACTTAAATTCTTTATTAGGGTATTTCTTCGAAATTTCATTCTTCGCCTGATTCATCTGGCCAAAATTAATTTTCACTATCGGCTTTGTAACACATGGTCATATGAAAGTATGGATTCCAAGGAACATATATTTAAATGAGGGACTCATTTTTACACAATAGTTTTCAAGATATCGACCTTCAAATATTTTGTGCCCAGATGAATCAGTATTGGTGACAGATAAATCAGAAACAAAAATTTAATTTAAAAAACTTTAATACTTAATCAATTAGATAAACCTTTTACAATTAAAAATCACAATACAAACTAATATTCTACTATTCTTTAATTCCGGTAGCACACGATTAATCAACTAGCTGTATTTTTCATTTTCAGATAGGTTTTTCTTTTATCTTACATATACACCTGATTGATTCTTTTCAATTGATTCTTTTCAATTCCAAAATTTTTTGATAAGTACTCAGGATAATTTTTCTTATATTTTCCATACTTACGCATTCTGCCAGTCTCTTTTTCTTCTTCTTTTTATTATCAGGTTGTGGCATTGTTGTAAACTACAATATTAAAAGAAAAAAATAGGTAAAAAAAAAGAGATATATAAAAATAAATAAGTTTTCGTGTTTTTTATTAGGGAAAATTAATCGTAAAATGCCGTTTTATCAATAGCGTAACACTATAAGTTATATAGTCCAATGTAACAAAAATGCTAATTAAAATATTTAAACCAAATACATACGAATGTATAGCGGCTATATACTTATAGCAGCTATACTTTAATATGTATGTTACAAATAAAAGCAAATTCACGCCATAAAACCGCTCCTTTCTAATTCATATGGTGTTTTGACCATATGAAGCAGGCCCAGATGAATCAGGATTATGCCCATAATTATGCATAACTCCTTAATCATACAGGCTTCAGTGTTAAAAGATTTCCACATTAAAGTATTACCTAAAAGCATCACAGCAAACGCAAATTTAGGCTTTAAAACAATAAAATAAATTTTATAAAGTAGGCGTTGTAATCAGAATGCTACCTGAACCAAACACAGATGAATCATATATTTACCTTCGTAACACCGGGTTCTCTGGGTACCAGCTGCACGCCCACCTCATAGCTTGTTCGTTGCACGACTGATTCCCCTTACGCGCAAAATCAGTCTCCTAGCAGTATTATCCGGTCAACTATGGTCAAGCGAAGCTTACACCATATTAATCAGAATTATACGCCGGACACTTATGTTTTACTTATTTATAAGAAAAGTATAAATAGTTATAACTACTACGCATTATTTTGTAAAAGGACAATTCATTTTCTTTCAATAAAATTATTATTTATATGAATTTATCAAATGAAAATTGGCACATCAAACATTTTCTTTCGGAAAATGGTAAACGGACGCGTTATATGAATCAGAAGAACATACTTCAAATATTTTTATTTTGTATTTAGACAGCAACTTTTTCAAAAATATCATTTGACCAAGTTAGGGACAAAGCTAAAGTAGCCAAAACAAAAATTTACCGGCAATTATGTTAGTTAGTTACAGAAATACATCCATAGAAATAGAAAATTTTGTCTTCGAAGAACTACCCATTACTAATCATAACTCTGGTTGTTCTTAACCGATTGCAATACCCTTTCAAACAAAAAAAGCCGCATCGAAATCCGTTCAGTAGTTTTTGCGTCCATCGCGGACAAACATAAACTTTTTACAATTATATAACAGCAGATAGATAGATGGATAGATGTTACTTTTCGTTAAAGTAGACCGCTGTAAAAGATTTATAATTAGAAAAAATATATCAAAGGTTGAAAGTTTAAAAACCACGACCGTCTCCAACATCTGTTCTGTTCATTTGCAACTTATAATTTCGTATTTATTTCAGATCTGGAGCTATCAGTCGCAGTTGCGGTCATTTTGCGGATACCTGGATTAAATATAATTATTTACAACGTAAACGTAACCGTAAAAAGAACCGCGGTATGGGTAATGGACAGCTGAGACGAGGTCTCGGGATCGATCCCAGGTTGTACCGTGGCACACACCAATGACTTTTAGATGTTTTTCGAAGTTATGTGTGTATTTATCGCAGGTTTATAAGTGCTCGGTTAATGGCAATAAGCTCGCAACTGGTTTTGGTGGAGGTGGTATCCGTGGGGATTTTGCGAACGATAAAATGAAAAATCTTAGAGGCTACTGAGTATTAGAACAGACTTCTACTTGCATGTGTATACTTATAAAAAACTAGACGATCGACGATGAATTATAGATTTTAAAATGTGCAAGTTAATATAAAAAGTTTATAAAAACTATAAACAGTATTCACTTTACTCCATTTGTTTAGGTACCAAAATAAAGGTAAACAATCTTGTGGCAACTTTTTATAATAACACATGTTAAACAAATAAACTAGACTAACTAACTGACTAACTAGTGGTTCGTCATAGGTTTTTAGTCTACAAAATGCGTCACTAAGTAGAAAAGTACTTTTATACTGAGTTTTTAACGAAACATATTAAAAAGACACGCTTTTAGATTGTTTACCGTTTTTAAGCGTTAACAAATGGACTATAAATATATTTTAAGCAATAACATTACAATAACATTACAATAACATTACAATAACTCTTTGAACTTTTCAATGAATATACGTTAAAACAATGTTTCATTCTAAAACGGCCACGAGACCTCAGAGCGGAAAATTAGTAGCCATTAAAAAGCCCTAAGCGTTATTTTTTTACACCTTCCCCCCCTTTCCCCACTTCAGTTAGTAATTAAACGACAATTACCGGAATACTCGACAGGAGAAGTGGCCCTTTTCTCTGATTTCTCTTTTTAATTTTGTAATTAACTAGCTGACCCGCGCAACTTCGTCTGCGTCACCCCGTTTTTGCAACATTTTTCATTCCTGCTCCGCACCTGTCGGTCGTAGCATAATGTTATATACATACAAACCTTCCTCTTTAATCATTCTATCTATTAAAAAAACCGCATAAAAATACGTTGCGTAGTTTTTTAGATTTAAGCATACAAAGGGACATAGGGACAGAGAACGCGACTTTATTTTATACTATGTAGTGATACGACAGATTTGTTTAATATTATTAACAATTAATGTGATTTTTATTTTGTTTATTTTAATTAGATATACTAGATATTCAAATAGTCCGGATTTTTAAAAAATATAAGCAACTGATAAATTAAAATTACTGATGGTCTCTCTAACCCGTTCAGATAAGCTCAATGTGTTAGGGTAGGTTCACGTCAGTAGTGTGTTGGCCAGGATTCGAACCGGGGACTTCTCGATTGTACGGCAGGCTCATTAACCACTAAGCTACCGACGTTTGGAATATGCCATAAGCAACAGGGTCCATTACTCTTAAAACAGGACAATAATTGAACGCCTGCCATACCAAGAACTGCAAATCTAACTTTGTATTGCTATGTATTCATATGAGACTACAAAGGTATTTATACAGTTAGAAGTATAACAGTCGTGCAATTATGAACCTATTTTGAGGTTTATGGTAGGTCTGTAAGAACTCTGTCTTTAGCTCAAAAAAATGAACATGGGTGAAATGGTATGGACCTACTAAAGTCTGGAAACATCGACGATTTTTATTACAGGAATGCCTATATATCTACATCTGCACTAATAATATAAAGACAAAAATTTTATATTTATGTAGGTATGTGTGTATGTTTGTAATGAGTAAACTTAAAAACTACAGTGCCGATTTCAAAAATCTTTTCACCATTGGAAAGCTACTTTTACCCTGAGTAACATGCCTATATTACACTTCGACCTTCGACTTCGATAACCGACATTAACGCGGGTGTATCCGCGGCAACAGCTAGTATTCAATAAAGGTATCACAGTAAAAATAAATTTCGATGGTTGGATTTCAACTATAACTAAATAAAATCAGCACAAAGATGGATGAACATAATATTTATTGAGAAAACAATGAAAAAATATTGCACATTTTAAAACACAACAGTTTGATTGTATTGACTCGTTTTCGCTGGTCAACTAGCTTTTGTAAATAATGGAACATACGGTTTGTTTTTTAAAATAAACTCGCGACTATATCCCCGAAGGGGTAGGCAGAGGTGCTAGCACCCACATTTCGCTATTTTATGTTCAGATCCCAATGTAATAGGTGGCGAGCCTATTGTCATTAACCGGGCACTTATAAACCTGCGATAAATACACACATAACTTCGAAAGGCATCGAAAAGTCATTGGTGTGTGCCATGGTCAAACCTGATTGATTTGATTGTTTTAAAACTCATATTTATTTCGGTCATGAAGCATAGTTTACAGAAAACATGTTACAATAATAAATATAATAAGTTATGTTTTGCCAAAGCCATATAAAATATTGAAATCAAATCACAATTCATACAAAAAGATAATTGATTAAGTATTTGACTAACTAGTCAAATTAGTTACTTTTACTTAAGTATAACAATCGTGACTTTTTAATTTTTCAATAGTCAATTCCTTTATTTTATCTAGGACACGTTAATTTGACTTCACCTAGCCTGATGGTAGGCTGTAGGCAAAATCTCAGGTAAAGGGTCACCATTGCAAACACGTACAGTGTTATAATGGTGGCGCTCAGCTTGACGGCCTCATCTGGCATCATCATCTGGCTCTGGCTTTTTCACACCCCGCTTAAAGGAACCAGGCCTTTAGGAAGAAGGAAACACTTGAGCTGTTAAGGCATTCCAAGACTTAATGCAGCGGAAAATTCATTTACTATGGTTAGGATACTTGTTCTATAAGAAAATACCGAATTGCACTAACCAATAGTCATACAACCTAAAACCTGATTGAAATACTAAAGTACATTAAAATCAATAACTCGAACGATTTCAAACCAGTTTTATGTCATCATAAATTTAATATACGCCTTGAAACGTTCACGATACAATTAGACGGTAGTTGGAATAAAGCTGGTTCAATCTTGCGCATATGTGATGTACTCATCTGATGGACACGACAACTTAATCATAAAGCCGACTACAGTAGTTTAGCTTGTGTCTCAGTGAAAGATAGATAGCGATAAAATAAATTTTCAGATTTGTTTGTGCCACATTTTGGTTAGTGTGACAGTTATGCTTGAAGTAAAAAGGTTGTCCGAGGTCAACCAGGGTGGGAGGAATATGTATGTTACTTACTACCTCACCTCTGGCAACCGAAGACCCAAAGACGGCGTGCGTTTTATATGTTTTCACCACCCCATCTCCTAGAATTATTTCGTAAGAGGTGACTAATAGAAAAATACGTTTCAAAGTGTGATTCGGACTCGGACCGTTGTCGTCCATCGACATTTGTTTATTGTAACAAATTTAACAAGCGCATGTTTTAACTATAGTAAGAGATCCCTTTTTGACCCATATTAACCATAAAACACTTATATCCTGAGTATGCTGACAGACGCTGACGGTTCGAATCTCACTATAGAAGAAAAGTAAGATTAAAATAATGTTACTTTTAAGAGATGGTGGTAGGCCCTTGGACTTAAAACTACAAATCAAATTTAGATAGGAAAGAGTAAATACTTCGACAGGATTCGAACCCGCGATCTTTCCCTTACAGGGGGATCGCTCTGACCGCTAAGCTACGAAGCCTCGTCTGAATC
The DNA here is from genome assembly GCA_963691645.1 of Pelosia muscerda. Lineage (NCBI taxonomy): Eukaryota > Metazoa > Arthropoda > Insecta > Lepidoptera > Erebidae > Pelosia > Pelosia muscerda. Next base: position 18,578,399 of record OY829100.1, read on the forward strand.
ATTCGAATTTCTCCTGTATAATAATATATAATAATCTTTGGGCTAAGCATACTAATAGCTTTTCAAAAATTTCTGTACATTCTAGCTACAAAACTTGACTAGGGTTCCACTAAAAAAAGGGAACGCAACAGTTTTAAAGCTACGAAACATATTTAGTAGGTAGCTTAGCTTGTACTACAGCTTCGATATAAATCCGGAAATACGAGGTACGGATAGTAATAAAAAGCGAACATTTCAGTTGAAATTATAGAATTATATATCTCAGTCTGTAATTATTGGGCTAGAGGCGTTCCTATTTACGACAAACTATAATTTTCCATTTTACCTTCCGTTTCCCGGAATATTGGAAGCACTTGGCTTGTTGTGTATATGATACTTATTAAATATTGATGACGTGTTCGTTTACGTCATAGATATAGATACGGTTTGATGTAATAAATTGTACGGAAATTGAGACTAATATTTTCGGCAATAGTGAAGACAAAAGAGAGAAAAAGTCTGATACTCTCCAAGACGTTAATTGGTAGTGCTTGTGCGGCTAAGCACGTAATTAATTTTCCAATTTACATCGCATAACAAAAAAATGGGTTCAATTTTTTTGTCCAAATTTATTTAGCTGTATTTTTTTTTTAAAAACCCAAAGACGGCGTGCCTTTTATTCGGTTCGAGTCCGACATCCGTATCCGTAGGGATATCGTGCACGAAAAAAAATGTGGGCTCGTCACATCAGTCGAAGGACCAGCCAGATCGACCTGACAAGGGTGGCTGGGGTAGACTGGATGCGAAAGTCAAAGTCAAAGTCCTTTATTTGGGAGGCGCACTTTGCGTGCGTTCTGCGACCTCCGACGTCCGAGTCGCCTCCGCTCATCGCGGGCTGTGCGGGTCCGGAGTCGTCTCCGAACTAGTTCCGCCGTCTCCTTCTCGAGTATTACTTGCTCGCAGAAGGAGTCGCCGGCAGCCCAAGCAACCCGCACTCCTAGGGCCGCCACTAGGACCCGTCACGTCGTACTAGGACCCGCCTCGACGTGATCACTTAGGTATTCTGCCGGTAAGGTCAGGAGGTATGGCGCACATTGCATCTATGTCCAGCAGTGGACTGCGATACGCTATTTCTTAAGTAAAACAGCTTAACTTTATAGTACAAAAACCCCAACATGGCATAAAAATATTCCAAGAACATTAAATGTTAGGTTTTATTAATGAGATGTTTAAATCAACCAGACATTTTATTATTCTGTTAAAAATGTTAGCAAATTATTCATTGATGACTAATTTTGGGAATTTCTTTGATTTCCTTCGCAAATACATCACAGTTTAAATATATCTTATATGTCAACTAGTCATTATTAAGGTATGCAGACGATAGAACCTTATATATGTTTTTATTGAAACCAATAAATTTGCGGTGTTCTGTAGTCGTAAATTTGGGTTAAGAACTGAGGATTCCAAGGCATGTAGATGATAAGGTGACCACATTAGTCACTGGTAGGTAAAGATTTTTAATTACAGATACAAGGATCCAAGGTCTAAGAGGCTAAATTCAACCGTAGGTCAGCAGTAAGAGTGTAACACCCATAGAAATTAATAAACGCCTAGGTCTTTACATATGACATTGCCGAAACATTCTTACAGATTCATGAGTTCGTTATTCCTGTAATTGCATAACTATTTCCATTATTTATATTTTGTTTGAAAGATGATTTCAAGATTTACAACTCTGTATTAAATTTTGTTTTTATTGGCCGCTTGATAAATTAAATTCGATCTTTATTTCAGAAACTAGTTATTAAATAAATAAAATTTTGTTTACTTTCATAACAGTTTTTGCAACCATTTTTTCGGTTTTAATAGTTTGGTTAGTTATAATGTCGCATAATTTTCTATATATATAATATCAATTGCTGTTCGTTTGTCTCGCAAAACTCCAGAACGGCTGCTACGATACAGCTGATTTTGATTTTGAAATATTTGTGGTGCAGAGTCAAACGGTCAGAGATAATTCAAAATATGGATAAATGAGAAAGGAAATAGAATTTAACACGAGCGAACCCGCAGGTATTAGCCAGTTATAATTAGAAAGTAGAAACTTTGAGAATAGTGCAAATATATATCCACAGTTAAAAACAGTACCAACAGAACTAACTATAGTTATTTTAACTTTCAAAGTTACACACAATAAATCTCTTGCACACGAGTTTAGCGCAGTCTGGTCCCCAAAGACTAACGAGCGTGAATATATCCACACATATTCAGTTATCTCCAGTTTCGCTAATGCACTAATATTGTTTAATTACTGTCTGGTTGTGAAACTGAGGTATGGCTATCGGCATATATGTTAGAACCAAGAACACAGGCCCTTTTTTTCAGAGGTGATAATTATTCCCACGGATACCACCTCTGCTAAAGCCGGTGAAAATGATTATGTCTGACTCAAACCGACTAAAATACATGCTGTGTTTCGGCCTATAACAGCAAGAGGGAAGATAATACAAGAAATATCTCTCACACAATGATGATTGGGACTCCGTTCTATCATCAAAAGTCACCCAAAATTACATACTGCACATATAGAGCAAATTTTAAGTCCACGAAATGTTCCCCGAGGTATAATGTATGATTACTGCCTGGTAGTGGAGCTAATTGAAGTATTTGATCAGACAATTCGACTTAGAAGTGACGCAAGATTAAAATATGCATATGCTCATGCCTACTTACCTTCCGGGGCAGAGGTAAATTAACACCCACATTTCACCAACCATTGTGTACTACTACCATGTAATACAGTGCACGGCATCTAACTTGGCAAGATATTGTAGTAGTTGGGGTAAGTTCGCGCATCGTACACTTATAGGCACACAAAAAGTGCTTGTCATTAATCTATTCATTTACCAGAATGCCATCATTTATTTTGAATTATGTCTGCTTTACCGCAAAAGAGATTCAAAAATTGTCTCAGATGCGCTGACGATTCTGGCCAAGTTACTTCTACAATTTCTGTACTTTTTTTCTTTATTGAACATTCCTTTTTTGAAATCAATTTAAAATTGAAAAAAGAATGTTTCGCCACTTTTTTTTATACCACTGCAACACCAGAGGCGTCACACTCCTTTCCGCTTCCAACAATCCTCTGGTTAATCACACACGTTTGACATTTTATCAGAATGATTTAGTTTAGAAGGTGTTAAGAAATTTAAATAAACATTGACTTCCATCACGGGCTGAATGTGCCTCAATATAAACGAAATGACCCACATTACTCTGTTTTGATGCAGACGGATGCGGTTATGGCCCTCTGGCGAAATATACGGATCGCCCAATAAAATGATAGAAACCCATAAATATGTGAAAATTAGCATGAGAGATAAAGACGGACTGGTACTGTTTTAGTGTCAAGAGACGGGAACGACACGACATAATGAAAATTTTAACTGTTATACGATTTTATGGTTTATACGATCATTTTAATAACACTATTTGTTACCGAATAGAACTCAATCCTCAAATTTTAGAACGATGTCAAGGCATTAGTTTAAGCGTGAAACGGTTAATTTTAATTCAATTCTGTACTACGATTGCCAAATATGCTATAAAAACCTTTTCTTCTATTGAAACCTTAATAATAATAACCAAGGAAACGTTTTTTTTACAAAGCAAGTTGATAACTTCGACAGAAATATATATTGCACTGATGTTAATGTTTCTACATTGAAGTCACACTATTGCATTACCGAATTTAAAATTTAGTGGCTGTGATCACACAGTGTGTGTGTACTGTGAATTCGGTAATGCGATAGTGAAGGAGACTGTTGACCTATTTATGCTATTAATATTAAAGTCTATAGTACATATATTACGTACTTGAAAAGTATGTTATGTAGTCTGCTATTGAACTAAATAGTATCTGAAATATAATAACTTTTGATATTATATTTCGACTAAAAATCGTTACAAGTAAGTATCTTTAAGAAGCTGTTATTGTTCGAGATGTTCCCGGAACATTATTTATTGATAAACTTGTTACTTCGTCTAGAAAGAGCCTCCGGGGAGGTCTTTGTTGGCAACGATAGTTCTATGTAATTTTTATGACATAAATACTCGTTTGAAGTAAGGAACATGTTCCTAATTAGATTTTAAATGTTTTTTTACCTTATCGCAATTTTTCACAGCAGGAAAGAATGAAATAATTAATTACTTTTATACGGAAATTAAGTTACTATTCATATTGCCAAAATAACATCTTTTTATTAAATGCTGCTTTTTGGCGGTTCGGCTCAAATAATGTTGATCGGATTTAATACCGGAAATTTATTGATTTCTGATAATTATAATTAATGCATGGATGGGGACAGAAGGGTTATAAGTTTGAAAAAAATAATCGCGGGTATGTGAAGTGGTGCAATCAATGATTGCTCACGAATCGTCATAAATAATAAAATGCATCTTATTATATTACTATTACATAAATAATCGTAAAACAGGACATTTATTTCATCTAACTACATTTTAGATTTTTGCTAGTAGGATTATACCGTCAAGCTGAGCATCACCATTGTAACACTAAACGTATTTTTAATAGTGACCCTCTTTCTTGAGACTTCAGTAGCCTTAGCACGAAATACTATCGACTTCGTAAAGTAAAGGTAACGACAGAACGGAGTACTGCGATTGGCGGGCTACACAAGAGACACACTGCCAATCACAATGCTCCCTTCTCTCGAAACTTTTACATTACGAATTCGATAGGAGTTCATGCTAGTGCACTGTTTACTATCAGGTGAGGTGAAGTCAAGTGACGTAGGTACACTAAACTAAACTAAACTAAACGTAACGTCTTTACGCAAAGGCTCTAGAGTGTCAATGAATTCAGTACCTATTCTTAATGACGGCACTACAATCTGAATTCCTCATTAATAAGACACGGTATTCCCATTCATGAACTAAAAAGTTAATGACTTTGTTAATGGGTGAACCATGTATTTGTATCATGACGGTGCTTATTGACTTCGTAACATTTTAATATTAGCTAGTAAATACTTGCGTATACGCCTTTTTACGAGCATCTCTGATATAAAATGGGTTTATAACTAGGGGTTCAAATGGTTTTGCATAGAGTCGTTAAAGTTAGCGTGTTTTAATGCGAATATGCGTTTTAAATTCGCGTATCTGTTGGCTTGCGATTAACAGTGGGGGTGAAATAAAGATAGAGTTATATTAGGTCGTTGCATATGAACTCGCAAGATGGCGCCTCTTACTTTTTTGCAGTGACGTTTTTTTATGAAATTTACGTTTCGATATACAATGGAGAGTAAACAACGCGAAAAATAAAATAAAAAGAAGGCCTTGCCGTAATTTTTTTTCATGCTAATATGTTGTGTACCAGGGAGAAGGGGACACCATGGTCCCCACATTGGGGGAAGAGGGTCATCTCAACAGAGATGTCCCCGGGTCTGCCGGGGTGCGAGAGATATGTCTTGTATAATCTCACCTTCGGCAATCAAGGACCCATGGACGGCGTGCGTTTTGGTCGGTTCGAGTCCGACATAATCACCTCCATCGGTTTTGGTGGAGGTGGTATGTGTGGGGATTTCGCGCACAATAAAAAAAAAAAGAAAAAAAAGGAGTACTACCAGGGGCCTTCGTTTTCGTGAGTATTTTCCTTACACCCTGTGTAAAAGTTTTCATATTAAAGCACGTACGTTACGTTCTAATTTATTTCCCACTGCATCCGCCACAACACATACTCTCACCGGTGACTTTGTACACTAAAGGTGGGTGTACACAGACACTGAATTCTCAGAGAGTGCGATTCCATGTAAACAGCCCATTCTGCCCGCGGCTAGCACCGGATGAGCACTTTTTCTGTTCACTGTACACTATGAGCGGTCCTTTGTAACACTGAGTGTAATAAAGTTCTTTAGTGTTAAAGTTTTTAGAATGGTTTTTGAATTTGGAACTGTATTTTCAAATGTAACCGATACGGTTGAGTATTACTACGTTACTTTGTGATGAAAATGAGACTCGAATGTGCTATGCTAATGTGTACCTACGTATATTAGACATTGATACTGTAATCGAATGGGTTTATTTTCAGATAGGTTCTTATTATTAACTATTGTATGGACTCACATATTTGATCTACCTACGTTTGACTTATGCATTTTTTGTATTAAGAATACCAGTGGCTTCAGCAAAGCTAAGTTTGGAATAGTTTTATAATGATGATACCAAGGTCTCTCGGTCTTTTAATGTCACATTCCGTACTGCTTAATGAATTTATGGACTCTAATCCAATCAAACCAAAAATCAAACCGAAAATATCATCATATTCTCGTGCAGACTTAGAACCGCTCGACTGGCGAAGTTTCTAAAGCAATGCATATTAACAGGATTTGCATAGTCTGTTCAAACTGTCTGTCTGTGAGGTACAACAGAGACCAGTGATGCGTCTATGAGTGCAGTCTTCATAGATATGACGTCACGTCAGTATTGAGGCTGTATGCGATAACCGAGAGCCTATAACATATCGTGTATGAATGAGTGTGTGCTTCTCATTATGAAGAGACTTTTTAGCAGCGCTGTTTGTCGTCAGTTAAACTACTACGTGTTTACGCTGCGTAAACCCATAGTTAACATAGATTACGTAGCTTGTGTTATGGGTTCTAGAATGTGCAGAAATATACGTAGATTTTTTTTCGTAAAGGGCAATACAAATATTCATGTTCATGCACATAAATATTTGCACTGACCGGGAATATAATCCGCACCCCGCCACAGATGTAGCTATAGGTGTTTGTTTGCTATTTCTGTAGTATAAAATGAAGCATAATAAAAATATTAAGTTATAGAGCATGAAAAAAAAAAAACTAAATGGGGATCTAAATAAAAAGAAATATTCGGAATACATGTAAATGCATCCACTTAATTCGTTCCACAAAAGATTTATTAGAATTAGCGAAACTAACTGTGAGTGTATTCAATAAGTCATACATTAAAAGCCCCTTTCAATGGGTGTCCCCAAAATAGTACATTGTGCATTGACGGTATGATGTTCAATTTTGATCACATTAGGAATGTTATTCACTGTCGCGTAACTTGTAATAAAATTTCTAGAGTAATGTCTTTCGCACGTTACTTGAATATAAATAGCAGATCCAAGACAATAATGCTGTGTTGTTTTACATTTATTTCGTTTTTATCTTCGCATATAATGTATTACTTAATGAACAGTTCATTTCTCTAGATATTTAAAGGGGAAATACCTTTTTAATTATCAAAGGTACCGTCAAAGGTTTTTTTAGTACAACGAATGCTTTACTTTTTCAACCGAGACGCATGTACGTCTGTCACAGAATTTTTATGCAAATATTTTTTATTGTAAAGACAGTATTGTAGTAATATATTAAACCAGGTAGGTTTATTGTACACCTACTATTTTTACATTTAACATTCACTAAAATTATATAAATGTAGTGAGGTAACGTAAGATTTATAATATAATGTTTATCGGTGTAATTTGTTACACACCGATGTAGAAACACCTTTATGTTTATTCTACTAAAAGAATTGATATTCACAGAATGTCACAGCGGGCATCCTATTTTATTTAAAAAAAATTAGGGTTCTTTAATGGCTACCCAGATTGAATGCTAATATTTTTAATTGTGGTTCAGATGATTCTCTTATTGCTTTTTTTAAATGACGTTATGCTGATAAATGCGATATTGGTTCGAAAATGCGCCCTTGGCTCGATGCACTCACTGTTTAGTCAACGATCAGTATTCAGAAAATAATAAATAAATAATAATAAATAAATAATCTAGGACTATCTACGCAACATCACCTAGACCCATGGTATGCATAGTTTAACTAGCTTGTGTTACGGGTTCTAGAATGCGGATAGATACATATATACATTTTTTTGTAAACACACACTTAGAAACAACCAGATCAATGCAGATATTCATATTCAAGCACACGAATATTTGCACTGAGCGGGAATCGAACCCGCGCCTCTGGCGTAGCAGTCGCGTTCACTACCGCTACGCCACGGAGGTCGGTACTTTTATTTATGAACAATTTTTACTTTGTGTTTGAACTATTTTACTATTTATTATAACATATCTAGACACGCGGGAGCGTGTCAAGCCAAGTTCAAGAAACAGAACTGGCGAGCCGCACCGTGTGTAATATTACACGAACCATTTGGAGCCACTTTTGACCCCCTCATAAATCAAAAACTATTTTACATAAACGTATCAAATTTGGCTCATATATTGAGACTTGCGAGATACATATGTGTTCTAATTTTCATAAGCTTATCTCAAACGGTTATTTAAATATTAATGTCCAAAATTCCTCATTTTTATCACTGACTGACCTATAGACCAAAACTATATCCCAGTTCCAGATGACCTAGAGAGTTAAAATTTGGTATGCAGATAGGTAATTAGATGAATACAAAGGAAAAAATAAAAAACTGGCAAATTTTAAATAATTAGATTCTATTATGAACGCTTTTAACATAAATACCTTATATTACTTATAGGAGACCAAAACTCTAACCCAGTTCCAGATGACCTAGAGAGTTAAAATTTGGTATGCAGATAGGTAATTAGATGAATACATAGGAAAAAATAAAAAACTGGCAAATTTTAAATAATTTGATTCTATTATGAACGCTTAACATAAATACCTAATATTACTTATAGGAGACCAAAACTCTAACCCAGTTCCAGATGACCTAGAGAGTTAAAATTTGGTATGCAGATAGGTAATTAGATGAATACAAAGGAAAAAATAAAAAACTGGCAAATTTTAAATAATTAGATTCTATTATGAACGCTTAACATAAATACCTAATATTACTTATAGGGTACCCACGTTATTAACTGGGATTAATTATTATTTTTATATTTAGCGCACAACAATAGTGTAAAATCATTACCTAACCGCCCCGACTTAGCCAAATTGATTATGAACAGAAAACGCTTAAAAAAATTCCGGATACCGAATGGGCATTTCAGTCAAATATTTCAAAGGTACAAGAAAATATAGAAAATAACACTGAGAAGAAAATTATAGCCCGTAAACGTAGGAAAAAACAGTAACTCATTCAATTGTTTTATATTTATAAAGTCTACTTTTAATTTTATTAATTTATTAAAAAAAAATATTAATGCGTCATTAAGGCCTATACATACCATAGCCGCCTGCTCGCCAGGTTCGTTTAGGCGCATGCCCGGCGAGTTGAGTTAGAACGGCGGCATTAGATATTGTAATCTATTATCCCATCAAGAACATAAATGTAAAAAAGGAGAGCCAAGTTCAATACAAAAATTATTCTCAGCTGTGGGCTTGGTAATGCAATTGTTTTATATTTATACGGCGTTACGTGGATATGTACTTACCTACAAAAAGTAACGATATCCCACCAAAACATAAATGTAAAAAAGGATAGCCAAGTTCAATACAAAAAATATTCTCTGCTGTGGGCTTCGCCGCAAAAAGAATGGAGATCAGAGATTGAGTGCCAAGTTCTATGCAAAATCCAAATATGTAGTCTAAAGGCTGACTTGGCTGGTTTTCCCATACGAATTATATAGCCTTCGCATGTTTTAAACCTGTTACTTTTCGGTTCTTATTTTATTATTCCGAAAATTTGGCTTGCTGGTAGAAACTACCCATCGAACATAAGGCTCTTCCATGACTGTGTAAAAGTAGGTAGGTACTTAATAATAATTCGTATGGGAAAACCAGCCAAGTCAGCCCTTAGACTACATATTTGGATTTTGCATAGAACTTGGCACTCAATCTCTGATCTCCATTCTTTTTGCGGCGAAGCCCACAGCAGAGAATATTTTTTGTATTGAACTTGGCTATCATTTTTTACATTTATGTTTTGGTGGCTTATAATATAGATCAGAAGGTTAAGCTAAAATGGCAGCTTATTGCTACTTGGATGGGTGACCGCTTACCGCTTATTTTCATCTAAGCGCCTCCGAGCTTCAGAAATCACGTTAAAAGTCAACAACAGTCATGGTTGTCAAACAACTCTGTCAGTGATTGGCCACTGAACGGCATATAACTCAGGCTGGGAGGTCAGATAGCAGTCGCTCCAAAAATACTTATTACATATTGTAAACGGTCGTTTTTCCCTTTTATTCTATTTTAATATTATTATTATTCCCACGGTATAAGAAAAGCATTCGGATTTCAGCCACACACAAAAAGTTTCCGGGTTTCATTGGGACACTTTGTAAACTTCGTCCGGGCATCACAGAAGGACAAATCCGAGGAATCCCGGACGGATGGCAGTCCTTACCTGCCGAATACCAAGCAAGCTATTTACAATCCGGTCTACTGAGCTGTGGAAGTGCTTTCATAGTGAAATACTTTTACGGAGGTAATTTATATGAAGTGACTGTAGATACGAATAAGTGTGGAGGGGCCTTTCTTTTTTCCCCCTGCGGATATCATCACGGATATCCCCCGCCGAAGTCAGCGAGAGTGGTTATGTCGGACAAGAACCGACCAAAAGCGCACGGTCATCTTGGGCGTCCGTTGCTGAGGATGTGATAGCCTCTTGGCATATTCTTCACGGTGGTGTGGAGGGTCCTATCGACGTCCTTGATGCCTAAACCAGGCCCAACTGTAGTAGTAGTCAATGCATCGGTAAACAGCGGACGAACAAATTTCAATTCAACAAATTTTATAATATTGAAATGAGAGAAGCTAATTAGGAAGGGTAGGAAGTAGGGAGGGGGGGGGGATATATACCTCTCACTCACGGTTTAGCAATCTAACTATAGCAATATTTAAAATATATTCAGTAAATATAAATATTCATGGAATATTTCGAAGATCAGCCGCATATCAGTTAGACTAGAAAGCCCACCCCAACTGAGTTATGGATAGGCTTAAAGAATGATGAATGAAAATATTAAAAAAAAACTATAAATAACTATATAATGGAGGCTCTATATTATATTTAAGCTTTAATATCTTATGTTTAAGCGAATTAGGTCTTCGTCTACACTTTAATGAACTTATATACACAGTGTGGTATATAACCGACTGTGTGATTATGTCTGATGTGCAAACACATTAGTGAGCAATAGATCTATCTCAATGTGCTTATTGAACAGTGAGAACGCAGTGGAAAGTGTGGACAAGAGAACATTAAGTGAACTGTGGTACAAGTCACAGGAGATATTTGTTTACTCTATGTATATAACAATGATATTTTAGGACATATTATTACTGCTCGTGACGTGTGAAAGAACAAAGACTGAGTACAGCACGAAAATCTATCGTAAAGGTATCGTAATGCAGCGGAATATTACTATTAGCGAATTGGCGGCTTCAAGCACAAACAAGGGCTATATTATTGTTACTTGATCTTAATGTTTTATTCCATAAATTTGTAACCTAAAATTGACGATTTCTATGCAAACTGTTAAAATAATCTATAATTGTGGTAGGTGCTGTTCGTGGACTAGATTAGTTGCTATACTTCATGTGGGTGCCAGTTGACTGAGTATTCAAAGTGGACTACACCTATTACTATTACGTAATCGAACTGATATTCCTCTAACCCCACCACCCAAGCTGAATTGGTGGAGTTATTTGGAGATTTACGTCGGTAATGTAGTCAGGAATCGAACCCGAGACTTCTCCATCGTTAGGCCGACTCGCAACACAACCTAAGATTAATCTTTCCAATGTAAGATGTTCCACTCTGTTCCGTCAGATCGACGATACGACCGCTCAGTCCTGTACCTTGTACCACACAATTCAACCATACCATCTAACCATAGCTGGTCCGCTCCACCGAATGCGTATTGTACCAACAATGGCCGTTCGCTATTACTCCATTAATCCACGACCTAAGTCACTGGCCGTTTCGGAATCAATCTCGCGTGACGGATTTACTTTAAATAATAACCGTTTGAGTACCGCTGGAACAATGCTAGGATGGAGAGGATTATGAAGGTTAGATACTCTCTCTGTATACCCCTCGAAAGGGTAGGCAGAAGATATAAGGTATTAGGGCGTCATCCTTCCATTTTCCAATTTGGTTAAGTTAGGTTTCGGTCTAAGTGAGAATAGATTGTACTTCGATTTTTTCGTGAAGTGACTGTCATCTAACCTCCACAATCGCAATATGGAGCTGATGTACCATGTTGGATTGCTTAAAACTTCAACTACCCGCAACAACGACCATAGATGTTCTGATAGCAATTGCGAAGTGTCAGCGTGCTTTTTGAGGCACGAAGGGGTCTTAATGTGTTAAAATTGCTGGTCATGCGTCGTAAAATTGACTTTCTCTCTCTCATCCTTACACATGACGATCGCAAACTGTTCGAAAGAATTTCATCCCGCTCAAAAGCCATGGAATGAACTCTCTGCCATGGGATTACCAAACAACTACAATATAGGGTTCTTCAAAAAGGGTAATGGAAGGTTTCTACACGGTACGTAGTCCGAGTATAACGCTCCATGTGATGCAAACTTCACCAGTTTCTGCTTGTCTGCCACCTAAGTGAATAAAAAAATCTTAACATTACTAAACTTTACATTTCTCGGTTATCACTCAGCCTTCTAATTAGACCTTCTTTGACCCCACTTATTACCAATTTACACTAACAACGTGTCGAGACAAAACAAACAATGCAAAATTTGGGCAGGATTCGTGTTCCAGGAACATAACTCACAGAGCTATAATAATAATTCCTGTAGACATTAAAGCTATCACCGCACTCCACCGGCTGAGCCCAACCTTCATTACTTCATGCAAAACCTCCGTGAAAAGCCTTTTTTATATCTTTTTGTAGTGAAGTGAAGTTGTGAACGAGTTAACCCTTCCAACAGCTAATGGTTAGTGGCCAGGGGACTGTTTCCGTCGACCTTTTAGGGGCACAAAGTTGTAGCGAAGGGTTGATTGTGTGGTTTTATTCAGGTTCTTTTTATAGGATTTACGAGTATGTGTGGTTCGTTTGCTAGTAGTGTAATGGACAGTATAAAGTGTGTAGTTATGTCTGTAAATGTTATGATATTTTTGTTTAGAAAATAAACTTGTGGTACTATGTTTGAAGCGCCGAGTTAAAGTGTATACTACCGGTTATGTAGAATGTAGTGACTATATATTTTTTGTCGCCGTGCAAAATCCAATAGGCGTCAAGCTTCGACCATCCTAAAGTCTTTCGAAGCGTAAGCGTAACGTTAGTTAACAATGCAAGTTTGAAATTTTATCCTCACCCAAAATTTTCCTCGAACAATTTTTTTAAAGAAAACTGCACAACTGAAATCTTGAAGTTTTCACTTCAAAAATCCATTAGATTTCTGTATGAGTGAATTATTCTGGCTGTGGCTTTAGTTGCACGATTTTATACAAATTATCTACACGAAATTAACTCAGTATTTACAAAAAGCAGGTATAACGCAGCACAGGCTCTAAGTAGAGCTCTCTGTTCATAATTGTTAGCTAATCAAGTAAAAAGAAATATAAAAATAAACATTCCTCACAAATCAGGTAATAACTCAGGTAAAATTCTTAAAGTGACACATAAATCCAATACTAGAGATATTATACGAAACATTTAGACACAAAAATAGGGCAGCATCCGTCAGCACTGACCCTACCCTTGTCAGGGCACAGATGCCGCTGAGTCCCTTCGCTTATGAAACAATGTACATAGAAATTTTAATCTTCCTGCCTTGGTTTCTCCACGGCTTAAGATGTGGGTAGAAGCGGATTTTCGCTTTCTAAGGAGGTGTAGAGACGATCGCTGTGGATAAAGTTTCGTGTTCCATTCTCAGGTTGGACTAAATGTTATTGGGCCGTCACACACATTAGGAACTTCATCCCGCACACATCCAAGCTGTGGAACAAACTCCCTGCTATGTTTTTCGATTGCAATATGACATTCTTCAAGAAGGACAATAAGTTTCTACGGGGTAAGCAGTACGAGTGTAACGCCTCTGTTCTTGCGAATAAGCTTGTCTGACACCTAAGTGGTGAAAAACGGTTTCATAAGGCAATCTTCTGCCATCAGCTACTGAAGGATGGACGAGTCTTTGATTAAATTTTTGTCATCGGGGTTCAGTTATCAGCAAGAGATTCTCTTGTGTAATCAAATTCAGAAGAAAGCAAATTCCCGTAAGTTTTGACACCTATGCATATTATTTGTACTGTGAAGTGGACTTCCTGACGTAGTTTTTACAAGATTGGCAGCACGAGTGTGACGCACCTGGTGTTGCATAAAAGCCATGGTAACCACTTTCCATCAGGTGGGCCATAAACTTTTCTGTCATCTAAGTGGTATAGTAATAGTTACCGGCATAATAGTGCGAATAGAGATCCAAGGGTGGATAGGGATAAAATGGTCAATGAAATATTTTAAATTATTTCTTTTTCTGGATTTCAAATAAGCCTATTATCAGATATTTAATGATTCTTTTATTATATTATGAACTAGTCCAAAGTATCGCTTGAAAGAAAATAACTACAGTATAATGACTATTTTATACCTATCCACCCCTGGATCCCTATTCATCCCATTTTACGGTACATACAACGCGTTTTTTAATAGGTACTATCTGTATAACAACTAAAAAAGTTACGTTACCGGTCAAGTAATGACCTTTCTGGTAGCAAAAATGTTGCCACCATTACAAAATAGAGATGTTATGTCAATGCGTTAATACTATTCTTTACATCTTGGTCCATAGATTACAATCTGTGGACCGCAGTGAACTTTTAAACCGCGAGTTACAGTTGCCGGTACATCCCATTGAATATTCATGTGGTACGGCCAACGGGTCCTATGAACTTTACAATAACACAGGCAAATAAAATCCAAGGTTTTATTCACCATCAATTCCGCTTTTAACTTACCAGTTGAATGGGAATTTAGATGGTAAAATTGTACTTCTTATAAGCTTTAGGTCACACTGATATTTGTATAAATATTAAGAATCAACAACATATTATCAATAACTATTTTGAAAGTGTACCTTTTAATGAAGACCAATGTAGTTTATTAGCAGCGTTCAATCTGAAACAAAGAGAAATGATCATTGTCTTTAATGGTGTAGCGTAGAGGGGAGAACCCAGTAGCACTCTTTGGGGGGTAAATCAATTTCATCTGCTAGTCAGTGGGTACTTGCGTGATCAGAAAATATGTTGATTTAATATCATCTTTCGTCTTAAAAAGTACATCTACTAACATTTTATATATTTTATATTCGATGGAGGTAGGTGAATGGGAAAACCACGGCAGGGAGCTCATTCCACAGCTTGAGCGTGCGCGGGATGAAACTCCTTTCATACCGCACAGTGCGCACCGTTTCCGGTCGTAGTGTGTGAGGATGAACTCCCTCTCTATGGCGAGCGGTGCGAAGATAGAAAGTAGGATAGATAGTGTGAGATTTTCAACACTGACAGCACATACATTCTCTTAAGCTTCACCACTTCCCACGCTCCGCTCATCTCCTACTCCCTCTCCCCCTTGGTGTTGCAAATGTCCCTAGACTAAGGTAACCACTTTCCATCAAGTGGGTAGTGTGCTTGTCTGCCACCTAAGTTGTATAAAAAACACGGTTATATTCATAGAACTAGAGAATTCTCCAAATCTCTGATTATATTATAACACCTGCTCCGTGCAATCTTAGCCCGGATTAGTAGGCCGGTAAATAAATTAATGTTTTGGGTGTAAAGGCTGGCATTTATAAATATAAGTACTTAATTAAGGAAATAAGTAATTAAAAAATGTCGGTACCGTAGTGGTTAAGTAGTCCGCCTTAAGATCCAGAGCTTCGGCCTTAAGGTTCGAATACTGGATTTTACACTCCCGATGTGGAGGTACCCACTTCCAACTTAATAATTTCAGTTACTAACATTCTTAGAAAAAAAGTGCAAGTGAATGCTATTTTTTCTAGCCGACGTTTCGGACAAAATAATTTGTTTAACTCAAATTTAGATAGGAAAAAGTGAATGCTTCGACGGGATTCGAACTCGTGATCTTTCCCATACAGGGCAAACGCTCTGATCGCTAAGCTACGAAACTTCGTCTGAATCATTGGAAATTCTTCTATACAACTATATTTTCTTTTCAAAATTTGAGTTGACTTTACTTATGTAACAGTCAGCATAATAATTGATTTTCAAAATTTTCTCTACATATGTAGTTCAAGATTTTACGCATTGATACACCTCGCTGGATGGTAAGAAGCTAATCTGTGGAAACTGTCTTAACCTTCAACCCTGCCTTTACTCTTTCTCTACAGAGGCGGCAGTACAAAAGTGACGCCTAGTTTTACAAACGTCCATAGGCCACGGTAACCACTTTCCATCAGGTGCGCCATGTGGTTGTCTGCTACCTAAGTGGTATAAAAACATACTTACCTTATACCACTAAAATATTGATGTTAAACATCTTGTATTTACCATGTTTCTAGCAAATAAATATTCTTACTCCTTGTAAGAGTAACTCGTGAACGGCCATATCTTTCAATTAATTAACGTACAGCGGCGAGTCTTCAGCCTGTTTTGGGTAAAGGTCTATTGGGTAAACTGCACCTTGACGGATGGCAACGGCCTACAAGAAAGTGCGTAATACAGTTGACGGTTACTCAATCAAGTAAAACGTATCGAAGTCCACTGCTGGACATATACCTACGTCTCTCAATTTTGGGAGGCTTTGGCTTACAGTTTCCACGCTGATTAGACAGGATCATACAAGGTTTTATGACGAGTTTTCTTTCTCCCACAGTGATATCGTCTGTGTGTTTTTCTGTTTGTATTTTTTTTTATTTAGGACACGTCAATTTGACTTATCCCCGTCTGATGGTAAGCTCAAGGCAAAGTCTCAGGAACGAGCGTCACCATTACAAATACCTAAAGTGTTACAATGGTGGCACTCAGCTTGATGGCCTCTTCAGATGCTTTTTCATGTCCCGCTTAAAGGACCCGTGACTATAAGAAGAAGGAAAATTGTGTGATCTGGTAAAGAATTCCGAGACTTAATGGTGCGGCAGAGGAGTTTCTTGCTTTCGGCCTTCGGAACAACAACATTAAGTACCAATTATTAAGTTTCAAAGATCGTGTATTTTAATATCACATGTGTAATGGACGGAGACTTTTGAGACCAAGGCAAGCTTTTATTTTTTATTTTTGATATGAGAGCGATTAGGTAGGAGTCGAACCGACTAAGGACGCACGTCATCTTGAATATCTAGATGTTGGGTTGTTAGATTGTCTGAGGCATATGACTGGTTCAGGCGTATCTTTGGTTTAGAGGTGGCTCTCGTGAATATAGAAACCACGGGGTCTCCATTTTTCCCTTGAAAATGGGCGCGCATCACGCTATTACCCTAGTATGCTTCTGCTTGGATAATAGGTGGCTCCACTTGTCACCTTCGCGTTCATATAGAAGGGAGGTCGATCCACACGCTTCGCTGTCTCCTTCTCGAGCATTACTTGCTTGCAGAAGGAGGTGATGTCAGCACACGCTGGGTCAAGCTAATCTCACCTGTGGGTTAGCAATGACGATGATTACTGAAGCATTCATAAACCATAGAATCTATGAAACTACTATCATAAATACCTAGCTGCGTGGTTGTTTGTTACCTTAGCTGTATAAAAAGAGATGTAACGTCTCCATGGTCGCATTAACGTATTGTCGTACGCTGTTGTTGGTTGCTACAACTCAGACAGAGTTTCGTAGTGTTGTGACACGTGAATATATTATACTATCGATAACGATTAATAAATATCGATACTGGAATATTATTCGAATATAGTTGGAGCCCTCAAAAGTCCGACTAGCCTAACAATAGAACAGCGATATTGGCAATTTGGTTGTGGAGGGGCCGATGGTAGTCGCTTCACGGAAAATATAGAAGTTCAGTTCAGTTCAGTGTCTCTAGCAGACAACTAGAAAGTCGACTCCAACTGAGTTGGGAATAGACTCAGAGAATGACTGGAATACCTATACAAAATTTAGGCAATGAACCTTGTAGCTATTGCATTTGTTTCATAATATTGTCAAGATATTAATTATATTACCCAATAAGTTTAAATCGGATAGTCAACATTCAGAATGTACCTTTATTCCGCGATTAGTTTCTTTCCAGAGAAAATACTCTGATTAAATTAAGCTAGGTAGCAAAAATTACCTTGGATAAAGAAAAAGTAACGCCATTTAATATTTCCTTTGTATGCATAATTATAAGTTACAATTGCTATACCCACGACAAAAATAAAAAGTAACTTTTATAAAAGAAAACCTAAACTGTACTCATTTTTTTATTTCCAAATATAAGTTACATTTTCTAATAAACAAGACATTTAACAAGCACCGTTTCATTCCTTACAAAAGGAGATATCGTTACAACAGTAAATTCAAGTTGGCACATCACTAGCACACTTGACAAATAGTTAGTTCCAACGATTTATTCGTACGGCTACCAGTTTAGAATCCTATTGTTCAAGTAATGTATTAGTTAGGGAAGTAATAATTCCGTTTGATATCACATCGGTAGAATTAAGTCCGTTTATTTTAGGTATTGTTGTTTAATATGGGGCAAAATTGTAAATTGGGCGTTGTAGTGTGGGATAGGTTTGCGGATTTAGTTTATTTTTGAAAAATTGGTTAGTTTGGTCGCTCAGAGCGAATGGGTATTGAAGTAATGATATATCAAGTGTAAGGAACTAGTAGTATACGTATGTAGGCGTTACATAACATACATAAACTCACGCCTATATACCCGAAGGGGTAGGTAGAGGTGCTAGCATCCACATTTCGCCAGTTTATGTTTAGTTCCCACGTAACAGGGGGCAAGCCTATTGTTGCCAATCGGGCACATTGTTAAAATAATGGGTATGCCGAAAATAAATTCCTAACCGAAAATGTTGCAGCTAAATAGATTTCGAAAAAATAACATTTTTGATGAGATCCCTTGCTAAGCGGTGTAAATCGCCAGGAAATTGATTACGTACTTAGCCGCACAAGCACTACCAATTAACGTCTTGGAGAGTATCAGACGTTTATAGATATCTTTACACTAATAATGTCCGTAACGCTACAATAATGTCCACAGTAAAAATTCAAAATAGACTGTTAAACATCGGTATCCAGTACATTCATATTATGAGAATATTCGAGATAGCTCAAACCGAAGCGAAGTGGATGGATGAAAAATATCCCTTTTGTACCGCACAGCTGGGCTGGTTTCAACCGGCACTCGTTCAAAAAGAAATATGTTACTATACACGTCTTATGAGACCGAACATTCCATAATTCATCACAGTATGCAGTCTACTGCATATTTATTTTTAAAATTGTAGAAATTGCATTGCATGTTATGCATTTTTCTTAATGACTTCTACGAGTATGTAATGTAGTAATATTTTTTGTATGTAATGCAATGCAGTAATATTTTAATCATGTTTCTACAATTCATACTTATAATATACGGGGTGTTAGGGAAACGTTCCCGAATACGAGAAGATGAGATACATACTACTGACATGATTGTGCAACTTTTTTTTTGGTAAGCACTATTTTCTTATGGCGCGTCATATTGACTTCATCTCGCCTGAAGCTGAAGGCAAATACTCAGGAAAGAGGGTCACCATTACAAACACGTACAGTATTACAATAGTGGCGCTCAGATTGACGGCCTCATCAGATGGTTTTTCACACCCCTCTTAAAGGACCCGGGACTGTAGGAAGAAGGCAACACGCTGGTAAGGAATTCCAAGACTTAATGGTGGGGCAGTGGAAAAACTCACCGAACCGCTTGGTTCTTGATGGAATATTTCTGCACCGTATGCGAGTGATATGTAAGCCTTGCACATGTTGTCCTGTGTAGGAAATAGAGGGTGGGTTTAAATTGGAAGAGCTCATCATTTTCAATTTCAATTTTCAAACCTTTTAAATAGCATTATTGCGTGAATTTATGTAATTTCCACTGCCAGTCCCTCCTTTTCATATTTTCATTGTTGTATTGTGTAAAACTAAAAATAAAATAGCCATTATATAAACTAAAAACTAAAACATGTAGTGGTATTCCTCCACATCGCATGTAGTAACGTACCCAGAAGACTGGTAGCATTTAATTGCTATGTTGTTGTGGAATGATTATTCTCTATTCTAAAAAGAGGCTAGCTTTATTCCTTAATATCTTTATTTATACGAGTATTTTTCATATCTTTGCTTCCATATTACAGTATTTCATAGAACTAACAGCTATAGATACACAACGATCACGGAAACAAATAAATGAACACAAAATAAAGTGTTTCCAACAGAAGTGTTCATTACAAAACAATTTAAAGTTTAATTTAGTTTGAATCAGCCGTCGTCGCTATCCAGGACTCGCTATAGAAGGACATTAAACAATTAAGTTTGGTGAAGTGGAGAATGTGGTTTCAGGCACAGATAGTTGTACATCACATATATATGTGGAATGATTGTTAAGCGAAAGCAAAGAAATTTTGGAAAGATCTATTTATTTAACCAGCTGAAACTTTGAACCGTACGTTTTGACGTCTAGCCGTCTACTCCTGATCTTCAACGTTCCTTTATTTTTGAAACATAGTCTAGCTTAAATTCTAGAACACTACACAAATATTCAAATGTATCTTAGTATCTTGTTATTCCTTTCACACTTTCATTCGTCATTCAACGTTCCATTACATGCATCCTACATATATAACCAACTGCAAGTAAATAAGGAGCTATCAAATTTTGTTATGAATAACATTTCTTGTGAAAATTTCGTGTCGCCGCTTGGTACAGAAAATATTTTTATTTGTACGTGTAGTGTGAAATGAAGTTTGATATTCTTCATTCTTTAAAACTGATAATAGTCCAGGATCTGATTCGAATCCTGAAGTAGGGATTCTGATGGTAATTAATTAATTAATTAAGGTAAATAGATTCATCAAATTACTCTGTAGTTTGTCAACTGATGTTCATTGTTAAGTTGTATTATCGCGAGTTAGCTTAATTTCCCTTTTTTCACAATAACCTGTGAAGAATAATGTCCTTGAGGTTTCAGTCAAAAATTATCAGGATCCGGAAATAACGAAATCACCTTCACCCCCTTTTCGCTCAACTAAAAGTGTGGTTTAAATCGAAGACGCATGCGCCACTCCCAGATATACTGACAAAAGCAAAATCTATCACCTTATCAAAACCGACACTTTTGATCGATTCGCTATCTCGACCAATTAAGAGAAAATATTAAAAAGGACAAATTAGATATAACTTGTCCCTATATCAACTCCCACATTACACAGAATGATTGTTTTTTTGCTAAATTTGACAAGAACCAACAATTTCGAGCCAAAACACGAAGATCGGAATCATGAAATGCTCACAATTACCGAGTTAAATAAGAAATCTTGGCATTCTTTTATCTCTGTCGTAATAATCACGGGCAACATTACTCCGATACACCTATCCAATCAATTTGTCGATGAATTTATCTTTATTATTACACATTTAAATGACTTTCTTGTCACTTGCACAATGTCAATAAACTTTATTTAATTACCATAAAAAACGCCATCTTTGGAAACTTGAAACGCGGAGGCTACTAAGATTACAGATTATGATGTGTTTTGTAACATAAAATACAGTGATATTTATAACAAGAACGCAAGCATTTGATAGATAGAAATATTTTATTTAGCAGGTTTGTTATTTAGAATTTCCATTTGGGTAATTTGAATAAATTTTCATCTATGCTAATAAAAAAACTACTACGTTTGTGTGCTTGAGCGTGTTTGAGTTAATTGTGTGATTAATTTTTTTTTTACTTAGTGGCTAACTTTTCAGAAGGATTACTCAATTACAGTCAAGGAAGGGAAATCATTTTCTCACATAACGACCGGCAACAGTGCTTACTGTGATGTATGAATGGATGGAATGGAATGAACTCGCTGCGGTGGTTTACCCAAGCGACTAAAGACTAAAATATGGGGTTCTTCAAGAGAAAGATTTCTCCAGGTTTAGCAGCACGAGTATGACGCCTCTGGTGCTGCACACAGGGCAAGGTAAACACTTTCCATCTGATGGGTCATGTGCTTGTCTGCCACCTAAGTGGTACAAAAATAAGAATTAGTATCATCTAACATTATGTACACACTTGCGGAATATGCAATGTTCCTAGTGCAGTACCATAACATTCAGACATAAGTAGTTGAGGCACAGGTTATCCTAAATTGTTACAACTCGAATGGGAACACTGGGTTTCTTATATCAAAATCATAAAATAGTTTTCCAATAGCTAAAGCGAGCCGATAACGGTAAAACGATATGAATTATCAAAAGAATATAATACAATATAAATATGCAGTGAATATTTAAATAAAGAAGTATTCAAATACGAACTAAAATTTGAATTTAAATTCGATAAACTGCATACATAGTATACCCCGTTCACTGACCTTAATAACCTGTTACCGCCGTGCACCGTGCCAATTTCGCTGACATTTACCTTGTAAGACAGTTACTGATTTTTTAGATCGACATTTACATATTTGTGTTGTACTAAAGGGCAACTTTCGTAAGAAAATATAAAGGCGATTACACTCTTATACTACCTTTTGTTGACAAAGAAAGAATATCACGACTCCATCTCATGATAAAATTGTCGTAAGAGGCAAAAAATGGGAAAATACGCAGACGATATCATTGCGAGAGACGGAAAACTCGAAATAAAACCACCCCGACTGGTCAGTATGGAATCATTAGGCCAAGGCCTCCCAACATAGAGAGAGATTCAAGTCCAGCAGTAGACTGCTATAGGCTAAATTATTGATTGATTTATTAACTGTTCTACTAATATTATAAATGTTAAAAATTTTGTAGCTGTTTGTATATTTGGATGTTTGTGACCAGTCTCACGGCATAACGGATCTGGCTGCATCCGGGAATAGGGTTCCATGGGTTACGGGAATAGGATAAAATGTCCACGAGGGTGAAGCTGGGAAGAAGGTTACCTATGTGCTATTCCAGGCTGCAATCTATTCCTGTACCTGTGAGGCAGCCATTAGAGTTTGGCTGAAAAACAAATATCTTAACTTATAACATTTATTAGTAGGGAAACAAGGTGTGATGTTAACAGGCCCTACTAAAACAATAGTGTAAATACGTCTTAATGAATGAACGCCGCCGTAAATATAGAGAGCAATTAAATGTATTATTTAAGACTATGTTGATTGCTTTAATGGTGCAGTTTATACACATAACTGAGAAGTTTCCAGATACATTTCTCCTTATCTACGAATTTAAAATACACGTCCTAAAATCTTACATATATCTAAAATAGAAGTGTCCGTTTTGTAACTTTAAAATATCTGCTTTTTCAAGAATACTCATCTAGGGGTGAAAGACTATTTGGTTTAAGCGACATCTAGGGCGATATTGATTTATATACATATTCGGTAAATGATGCTGGTTTCAATAAATTCAGAGCACTTCTTCATTATTGGGTAGTTTGTAAAGTGGTACTGTATTAGCCGCCGCGGATATTGCAATTTCAAGCCCCTGTAAAGTTGCAAAAATATCGCTTAAAATAATAGCCTTTCACACCTCGATATGCACACGACACCTGTAGCAAAAAAACATATAAAAATAAAGTTGTCTGTCTGTCTAATGGTAATTGATAACTTCCGAAGTTGCTGGGCCACTTTGGCGTTATTTTCAGCGTTGATAATTGTAAGGAGTGTAATGATATTCATTTTCAAAAAAGTATTACGTTTCTGGACAAAAAATACAACCCAATTTATACTTTACACAGACGAAATCGTGGGCACAGTTGGTTCTGAAGAAGTTACTTGTACAGCATGAACGATTATACTGTGTTAAACATTACCGCTGCTAAAATCCAATGAATTCACCAACTCATCCAGTGAACAACAAGTAAAGTTGCCCGACGGGCGACGGGTTAACATGCCGAGCCGAAATTAACTACAGTGACAATTATAAATTGGTGTATCAGAAATACGCTATTGGAGTTCAGAAGTTAACCCCCGTTTCATATTGTGTATGGCGCATGCTCTTGTGGGAAAGATTTGTATGTAATCTATATACTCTGTAAGTAATTAACCGACATTAGTAATTCGTAAGTCATACGAGGCGATAAACACAAAAATTCGCAAACAATATCACTTCGAGGGGAAGAATTCTCGAAAAGAAACGCTGTACCAACCCGAGGAAATAGTAGGCCAAAGTTTACCAACATTAGGAAGGGTCTATGTCCAGCTGTGGATATCAATAGGTTTATTGATTGACGACCTCCGTGGCGTGGTGGTAGTGAACGCGACTGCTACGCAGGAGGCGTGGGACCGATTCCCGCTCAGTGCAAATATTTGTGTGCATGAATATGAATATTTGCATTGGTCTGGGTGTTTCTATGTATAATATGTATGTATTTACAAAAAAAAAAAGTATTTAAGTATGTTTATCAGCATTCTAGAACCCATAACACAAGCTAGTTAAACTATGCTTACCATGGGTCTAGGTAGCGTTGTGTAGATTGTCCTAGAATATGTATGTATGTATTGATTGATACAGAAGTAACATAGGCAACTTTTTATTTCGATATACCCATGGGAGCAAAACTAAGCAAGTGAACCAGTGCGCGGTGCTTAGATATACCTAAAATATCATCGATATTATATTCTAGTGATGTGCGATTCTAGGACCTATAAAACTACGCGATCTAGATAGCGCTTTACGTTACGTCATAATTCATTTTTATTTTATATATTTATACTCACATAAACACAATATATTGTATTGTCATTTTAAATAAACAAAACCATTCCCCAAACTAAATCACGATCAATACATCGTTAACGCGATTTGAATATCGTTCGCTATTCCCCTGTCCCTTCTTAAAAACCTAACGGAGCGGGAAATGCCGTGTCATCCCTGTGTTAACCAAATGAAAAGTTCTAATCAAAATTCAATGAGATTAAAAATCAATTATCGATAGGAAGAAGGGGACAACCCTATTGATTGCGGTTTTATTATGTTAGACTCGAAAGTGATTTCGGGTTGAATTTGAAATGTTTTGTCTTTAAGTGACATAGGCTATGTCATTTAACTCTCGAAAAATACTCATAAGTGATTTCGGGTTAAGTTTAAAGACAAAATAAAATATGCCTTATAAAAAAATCTAAGGATTGTCCTTATCACTAACGGGTATGAAAAATAGATGTTAGTCGATTCTCAGACCCAATCAATATGCTTACTAAATTTCATGAGAATCGGTCAAGCCGTTTCAGAGGAGTACGGGAACGAGCATTGTGACACGAGACTTTTATATAGGGTAAAAGCCGGATAGTTGCGCCACTTTTCAACAAAGCTATATAATTAAGAAATATGTGCTTAATAAGAATATTGCAAGGTGTATATCAAATTATAGGTCTTTGAGCTACTATAGAAGCCTATTATTAAGAACATAGTTATTATAGGTTTTGAGTAAAACCTGTTTTATTTGACCTCTCAAAGAGAGGATAGTTGCCCACTCTAGCGGATAGTTGCCTAACGTAAATAATACTTGAGAGGATACTTGCCTCATGCGGGGATAGACGCCTCTCAATGTCTTTTGATGAAAAACAAATTCATATCGATTTACTCAACCAGTCTTTATTATTTATTGCAATCTTTTATGAAGTTCTAATCAACGTTATACAAAATATAACAAAAATACCCAAAAATTATACCCCGTATCCCGTGGAATCCCGTACATTCGCGATATTTAGTTGATTCCTTTTTTTTATCCACCTCTTGGAATGCAAGACCTAAACTTTCCTCTGTACAGCTTATGTGACGCGGCACCAAGCCGGCTTTACGCTGATACTTACGAGGCATTTTGCTCACTTAAAAAGTTAATTAATTATTAATTTTATTTTATTAACGGGTAGAATGAACTCTGGGGTTACGTACGTCCATAGGCCACGGCAACCTCTTTCCATTAGGTGCATATCTGCCACTTTAAGGGGTATAAAAATAAAAATAATAAATCTTCTCAAAAAAGTACTGACACGGGTGGGCATAGAACACACGACCTAAATACTTATTGTATTCTAGCTAAGTTACAGCCACAATGAATAAAAAAACACAAATAGAAAATATTTGCCTTTGTTCGTGAAAGAATTTATAGTTGCGAATAGTTGCCCCGAGAGCAACTATCCGCACTGGTTTCTAGGGCAACTATCCTTTTTGATACGGATACTTGCCCTTTTCATTTGCGAAATAAATAATAATTATTTTACAAAAATATGTAATAAACTTTGCAATGTAAGGCCTAATGCACGCAAAGAAATAAAAGGTAGATTGGAACCACAATTAGTAATAAAAATATTCAACAGAAATAACTTACCAATATAAGTTCGACACCTGTCGAAGATTCACCGCGGAAGATTTTCGCTTGCACGAGTGAAACGCTTGCGTCTATGGTGACGGTTAACGTGGCCCTGAGGTCTATGGGAGGTGTACTTACAACTATAGTAAAACGCTAATGCCACTTACATCCGTAACATAGTGTATTCGAAACCGTGGCAAGTATCCCACCGGCGCAACTATCCGGCTTTTACCCTATATGATTTAGTCAGATCTACGCTCTATGAAGCTATACCAACATTCGTTAGACATTCTTTAAGAGTCTATAGATCTAACATTTTGGAATATGTACAGAACATTCACACCCGCTAATAGAACTTCAATTCGTCTCGATTATTTGCCTTCCATGCTTCGCTGGATTCCGATTCACGAACTAACGAAATTACGCCGACGTTCAATAGCGACGGAAATTATTTTCCAATTCGTTTGATCGCGGCGGGTCTGTTTCCTAGTTTTCGCATTGTTTTATCCATTATGAAGGTAATATGGATAGAAATTAATAACACATAACGCTGTTTATATAGAGAATTATGTGAAATTCATAAATAGAATAGAATAAGGAGACTGGAGAAAAAAACTAATTAAATGCTGAGCTCCCCATATAATATTTATTCAATTCTTTTTATAGTATTTGTTGTTGTAGTGGTAACAGAATTGCATCATTTGCACTTCAAGCAATACAAAGCTATCACAGTTTATAAAATAAATAGACAGTGATAGGGTCCCTTTTTTCATTTCGCGTGCGAATCCATAAAAGAAGGACTCTCTATATATTCTGAGGCTTTGGACTACTGTGTCTTCGCTGGTCAGACGGATTGGTACAGGGGCTTATTTCAAGTTCTCTCGCAGTGATATGATAATATGCTTGTTTTCCGTTAGTTGCCTCTGTAGGAGATTGGGGTTGTCTGGTATGGGAGATTCCTTTCTCTGTTACCCACCGAAAAAATTGTATAAAAGTTATACTATCAATATATAGTTCACAAAGCGCCGGTAGCTTAGTGGTTAAGGAGTCGGCCTCATGATCGAAACTTCTCGGGTTTGAATCCTGGCCATTACACTTCCAATGTGAACCCATTAATAACACAAGTCTTAGTTGGAGGAGTTAGAGAGAATGTTAGTAATTCCGGTTGCTTGGTTATTTAAAAAAAAAGAATGGAAAAAAGTACATTCAAAGTCTTATTCAAATTTAAATTAATTTATTGCTTACAGTATGGTGCTATGAAAAATGGTCTAAATAGTGGTCCATATGTTTCACAGCTCATGCAAATTTTTTGTTGAATAATGGAATTATTGCAAGGCTATTTAGTAAAAAGTAATAAAAGAAACATTAGTTTATATCTCGCGCGGAAAACAATTAACACCTTATCTTAATGAGATGTTACAAAGAAGTGTTTATTTCGAAACGCATTTCCAACATGGAGGCGTTGCTGGTTGCATTTTGCTGCATCGCCCCATTTGCAGTATTTGCAAATGCAGGTAAGTACAGTAATATGAGTAGGTATGTTTGTCACATGTACATTATTGTTAACTAGCTGACCCGCGCAACTTCGTCTGCGTCACCCCGTTTTTGCAACATTTTTCATTCTGCTCTGCATCAGTTGGTTGTAGCATGATGCTATATACATATAAACCTTCCTCTTTAACCAACCTTAATATTAAAAAAACCGCATCAAAACCCGTTGCGTAGTTTCAAAGATTAAAGCATACAAAGGGACATAAGGACAGAGAAAGCGACTTTGTTTTATATTATGTAGTGTAATATACATTTCGCCCTTTCCAATTTAGCCAGATATGTAATATGCCGTATGTACTTCCTGACAATTTCTCATTACTGAACTGTTTGACCATTGTACATTTTGAAAAAATTAAATGTTTTGACCTAAGTACAATTGAACTTCTACTCGTTGATGTTCCGAGCGGATTTACTTTCAAGTGGACCGTGTAATTGATTATTTACCTACAACAAAATGGTGGATAGATTCCGTCAAAGAAAATATTCTATTGTACCAAAAAAATTCCCGAAAAGACCACAAGACCTCAAGAGTACCACATACACCATCTCTGTAAATGATATATTTTATCATCCTTGCGTTGATCCTGGTCGCAATCCTTATCTTGGAGTTCGAGGTCCGTATTTCCCAGTCTACCTGTGACATGATTATATATAATTATTTTTCATGAAGCGACTGCCACCTGACCTTTACAATACATTGGCGATGTTGAAGTTTTCTAGATATTTTGACAGACTTTTTAGAGTTACAATCACTCTTAACGATTGCTTAAGATATTCGTACGACAACCGGGTCTGACGGCTTAATCAATTCCTCTAAGGCACGGAGGGGTCACCCATCTTAAGATCAAGTCGACTAGGGTTGCTTAGCTTGACTTAACACTAAACTATATAATATTTGAACTGATATATTTGAAAAGCTATTAGTTAGACTGTTCGAATCAAATTTAGATAGGAAAAAGTGAAATAGGAATTCGTATCATTCACTTTTTCCTAGGGGAAGGTAGGCCTTGTAAGGGAAAGATCGCATGTTCGAATTCTGTAAAAGCATTAAATTCTTCTATATTTGAATTTGATATAAATATTTTTTTTAACAGTCCCACCAGATGCATGTTTCGCCACATTCAGATGGGAAGACTGCGGAAAAGAACCTCAACCCGTGATGTACTATTGGAAGCCAGGTTCTAGGTGTGAGGTGGGCATCTGGCGAGGTTGTCTACCAAATTACAATATGTTCAAAGACGAATACGAATGCGTCTCAACTTGCATATTTGCTGTAAGGGCTCAAGCTTCTTCTTATCATAACATATATTCAGAATATGAAGAAGATGGCAGTGAAGAAACAGAAGGTTACTCTAATAGTACAGAAATGACTACCACAAATAGTACAGGTAATGATATTGAGGATATCGAGTCAGTAGTAACTCTTGAAAATAGTACCGATACTGCAGCGAATGATACTAGTACTCCTAGCTCAGATGCAGCACCTAGTAATAGCAGCGATGCAGGAGGTGAAGTTACAAAAGGGCCAGAGGAAACTCCTGAAGAAAAACCGGAGTAAGAAGCAGGTGAAGCTTAGGTTCCTACTTAGTCTGAATTGTTATTTATTACAATGAAGAGAATAGCAACGGTGTTTTAATATGATACGGTTATTGTCAATTTTATCAAATACAGGGTGTAAGGGGAACGCTCCCGAAACCGAAGGCCCATGGTAGTACTCATGGTACATAACATATTGGCAGTAAAAAAAATTACGGCAACGCAATTTTTTTTATTACTAATTTTTTTTTATAGTTATTTTTTATTTTTTAAACCGTTTAACTTGCGTTATTCACTCTCGATCGTGTTAGTATAATTGAATGAAACAAAAATTTCATAAAAAAAACATGAACTCGCAAGGTGGCGCTAATTGTACTTTTTAACAGTGAGGGTTTTTTATGAAATTTTTGTTTCATTAGGCTTTACTGTTATGATGGAGAGTAAATATCACACATTCAAACAATGCGAAAAAAAAGTAAAATAATATTTAAAGAAAAATTTGCTTCGTCGTATTTTTTTTCATGCTTAATATGTTGTGTACCATAAGTATACCTTCGGCTTCGGAAGCGTTCACATGCCTCTGATTGGTGGGGTGGTAGTGAACGCGATTGCTACGCAGGAGGCTCGGGCTCGATCCCAAATATTTGTATGCATGAATATGGCATTTGAACTGGTTTGGTCATGCCTCGAATAACAGGTTAAGCGGTAACTCCAGGTTGCCATACGCATGAATATCTATGCGAATTGTTGGAAGCAATGAACGATGCTACAATATTTTTTAGGGTTCTGTACCTTTAAAAGGAAAAAAAATCAGAAGCCTCTGTCTGTCTGTCAATCTACCAAAACCTTTTTCTCAGGAAGCTTAAGGACATGGCTCAGTAATATTCCCCCTATAAGGGGCTGGTCGTGGATTCAAGTCTCGTCTGAGTATTCAGTTTTTATACATAACTAGCTGACCCGGCGAACTTCGTACCGCCTTAGCGTAGTTTTTTTTTTTTTTATACCTCTTAGGTGGCAGACAAGCGCACGGCCCACCTGATGGAAAGCGGTCACCGTGGCCTATGGACGTTTGCAACACCAGAGGCGTCACACACGTGCTGCCTACCCTGTAGAAACCTTTGATGTATATTTTTCAATCTTGTACAGAGTATTAGAAAACTACAAAAAAAAATCAGCCAAATCGGTCAAGCCGTTTTCATGTTATGTCGTGACAACGGAAAACGGGTTTCATTTTTATATATATATATAGATAAATCGTAACGAATTATTAGTCCACAGCAGGAGTTAAAATTTTCAGCTTCCTCAGTGAAAAGCCTCAAAAGATAAGGTTAACAGACTTTGCTGGAAATTTTAATTTCAGTATTATAAGAACACATTAGTCAGCTTTTCTTGCTATAGCTGTACCTAATTTGCAATAAATAAGGATTTAGAAAATGTAGATTCACTGGGGAAATGAAAATTTCTATAAAAAATTGTAAGAGGGTACTTGATCAATATTAGGGTTGCCCGATATTACCCGATACTTGCTAACATATTTCTTAAAAGTAGTAATGATGACTACTTTTTTTTTCTTGAAAATGAAGTATTTCATAACAATATAATGAACTGCTAACGTGAAATTTTCTTACAATAAATAGTTTTAAAGATATTAAGATATTGCGATTTTTGAGCCGCAGGATATTTCTATACAAAATCGTTAGAAAAGCGTGACGTCATGCATGACTTCTTACCGCGTAGTGCAAATGCATGGAGCACAAGAGAATATTGCACTTATCTTGGCCTGCATTGTGTTTTTTTTGATTAGACAAAAATATTAAAATAAAATAAACTGTGACAAATTCCAATTACAAGATGGCCGCGACCACAAAATGGCGAATTACTTTTTTATATTTAATTATTGAAACACTACTTAACACGTAACTTAACGAAGGCAACTGAAAAACGCCGTCGATTCGAAAGAAGAATGAGACTTAACACGGATCAATTCAAAAAGTATAAAATAAAAATTATTTTCAACTTTTTTTATTTAATACGAATAAAAATGTTTTCGTCGTGGTTGACTTACGATATGGCGTCCTCTGGCGCCCACAACCTATTGGCGATATCGAAGTACTACAGTAAGACCAATTATTGGCGTCTTTAGGGCTTCAACTGCCTCTTACGATATATTAATGTCTGCCTGCCATAAATGTTTGTATAACAACCCATTGATATACATTTTTTGTATATCAGTGATGACTACCGGGACCATCGAGTTATGTGCTCTCCGAGGCACGAACAAATTGTACAACGCACGACATTAGGTGCATAAGTTGGCAAGATATGATATATTTATAATTTATTCATAACTTATACTTTCAAACTTTGCTTCCTCGCTACCCAATGTTTCGAGCCTGAAAGCTAGGGGTGTGCCAAAATATTCACTGCTGTAATTTATATATTATAATAATTAATTACTAACTCAAAACATCTGTATAGTGAAAAGTAAAGAATCTTCACCACCCATTTGGTATAGGTATATATCACTTAGGTGATAGACAAGCACATGGCCCACCGGATAGAAAGTAGTTACTGTTGTCTAAGTTTGCAAACACTAGGGACGTGATTTTGTGCGACCCTGTAGAGGGGAGGGACAGTCAAAATCCACCTCCATTTCTTCCGAAGAGTTTTCTTAGAAGTGAGCTAGCTCTTACGTAAATTCTTCTATATTATATGTTATTCTATGCCCGTGGCTCCACCCGCGTGGCTGTCGGTTATCGCGACCTAAGCGCCATCTGTGCAACTTAAATTCTATATTACTAATCATAACTCTGGTTCTACTTGACCGATTGCAATCAAACAAACGTAAGATTTTAAGTTGGACCAAGCCCTTTCAAACTAAAAAAACCGCAACGAAATTCGTTTAGTACTTTTTGCGTCCATCGCGGACAAACATAAACTTTTAACAATGATATAATAGTATAGATATTAAGTACGGGACTGATTGCGAGTTCCAGTCCCGTCTGAGTATTAAATTTAGCAGACTAAATGCTGTGAAAAAAAAAATCTTCTTAAGTACATAGAATCACCTGGATAACCCTTTCAAAATTCCAGTGCATATTTGAATTTTTGGTATTCATATTATGATAATTTGCACAAAAAGTTTGACTGTATTTTTGTATGACTCGACAAGAAAAACATACATGCTCTTATTGCCCGACTCAAAGAAACAGCATATAAGTTTATACAAAAACCTCTTAGCCTATACTAGCAACACCACTCTCAAATAAATAAAACACCCGCTATTATTGACAACCCTGACCGGTTAAGTGCATTAACGTTTTTAGTGACGTCATAAACTAAAATTTATAATTACATACGGTGCAGTGATGTTAGTGGCACTAAAGTTAAGATGAGCGGCGCATGTGCAAAGTTGCATAGCTTATATACCTCCAAGCATATAACTTAGTCAAAATATGCTTAACTTAACCTAAAACTCGCAGTACATGTTTTTTGAGTGTCTTTTAAGGGTAGCAGGGGTTACTACAGTGATGCACGAGTTCCAATACTTATAGCACATAAACATAAACATAAACTCACGCCTTTTCGCCAGTTTATGTTTAGGTCCCAATAAGGTGGCGAGCCTATGGCCATTAACCGGGCACTTATAAGCCTGCGATAAATACACACATAACTTCGAAAAGCATCGAAAAGTCATTGGTGTGTGCCATGGTAACCTGGGATCGAACCCGAGACATCGTCTCAGCAGTTCATTACCCATACCACCAGGCTACCGCAGCTTCCCAATATAGCAACCATAGATTATCTTAAAACTGGTCTCGTTATTTCGGCAACTTAAGTCAAAGACACGCGTCCGAGGTACTTATATAACTTGCAGTAAGTTGATGAGGTGTGGAGCGTTACTGGCTCAGCCTATAAATTATACTGAGTGTCAGAATATTATTGTTGGTTATATTTATCTGATGACTGATAAGTTTATTCATATATCTACCTAAAGTGCGACACAAAATCGTTTTAATTAACTTGAAAATACGTTTTGGTGTGTGTGATTATCTCTACTGACTTGTGACGTTACAGTGCACTAACATCACCTAAGTGATGTTCTTGTTGCATCTAAAGCTTCAATATGCAGACAAGCACATGGCCCACCTGATGGGAAGCAGTCACCGTGGCCTATGGACGTTTGCAACACCAGAGGCGTGTTCTATATCTAATGCCCTTCTTGAAGGACCTCATATTGTAGTCGCTTGAGAAAACCACGGCAGGGAGCTCATTCCACAGCTTGAGCGTGCGCGGGATGAAACTCCGTTCATACCGCACAGTGCGCAACGTTTCCGGTCGTAGTGTGTGAGGATTTAACATTTATGGTGAGACTGCCGTTTAACCGCCAAACCCGAGTTAAAAACCTATGCCAAAGATCTTACTACGTTCTTAAGATTTTCGTATTGTACTATTGACAACCCGGACCGACTTTTAATTTGCTACCATCCATTACCACTAACGAATAAACCTTCCGAATGATAACCGCGCCTTGGTAGCTTAACGTAATCATTGTTCATAGAAGAGTGCGTAACTGGCCACATATTATTATACTTTCAAAGTATCATCACAGAAAAAATAAAACAAGCGTTTTAATTGACGCATATTCTCTCTACAAACTTATGATGTCACTACACTGTATACCAAATAAATACCTACAATGTTCGCGCTAACGTGTCTAACTAACCGATGTCTAAGTTATGGCGTCTAGAAATTACGATGCAATTGAGATGCAGTTGCGAACAGTTTAGAACTTTCCTTCGGCTTTACTTGCAAACTGCTTCTTTGTGAGTTAGTATTTGTGTATGTTGGTAATTTATATGTTATCAAGAAGTTTGACAACTTATAAATCTTAATCTCCAAGGTAGCTATACTACCGAAATGTCACTACAACGATCATCATCTTCTAATGCTTCTGCTTGTATGATTTGGGTTTGGTTTTTATTTCATTGTATTGTATCATAAATTAGATTTATGACAATTGCTTTATTTTTTATATCGTGTCAAAGATTCCCACGGAAATCCCCCTGCTAGTGCCGGTTGGGGAGGTCAAATCGGACTCGAACTGACTAAAACGCACGCCATCTTTGATTCTTTAGCTGTCGGAGGTGAGATACTAGGCAACATATCCCTCATACCCCGGTAGACCCGAGGTCCCTTTCGAGTGTGGGGACCAGTGTCTTCATTTACCCCCCAGGCCCAGGTATGATCCCTCCCCATAGTGTTATTTAGCATTGCTAATTGTATATTCTAAAATCAATAACGTGTAACTTTTGTAGCCGTCATACAGATGACATTAGAAGAAGGCAGTCTATGGTAGGGTGTTAGGAGATACAAGTGTCAAAATTCATGACCCGATTTATTAATCTGTCTTTCTGCTTACTGGAAGTCTAGTAGTCTTAAATAACTGAGGTTGCAAAATGATCTCCGTCCTCCATAAGCCGGGACTAGGGAGTGATGAATGGACCCTCCTGTTACCCTAGCAGAAGCTGTCTGCGACTGCAGTGCTAGGTGCGCCTCTCCAAATCCGGGGGCTAGATGGGGACACCATGGAAGGGGGTCATCCCAAAAGAGATGTCTCCAGATCTACCGGTTTGTGTTCTCACCACTGGCAATTAAAGACCCATAGACAGATAATCACCCCACCGACTTTGGTGGAGGCGGTATCCATAAGGATTTTGTGCACGAGATAAGAAAAAACTCAAACTCAGTTCTAAGGCATGATTCGTGATAGTATGGTCGACAGATTATAACTCAAACACGAGATTCAGGACTAAATACATAGTCCATCAAAATATATCTACATTTTTTTGTAACAGAACGATGGCTTTCTGCTTGTGACAGGCGTCAACAGCCGGGCTGCGGTCCCACAACTCACTACGATATAGTCTGTCAGTGACGTTTGTGTACGACGTTTAACTCTATGAACGTGTATAGACGCTGATTTACTCTAAATGCATCATTAGATAGTGTATTTTATTTCAGACTAGCTGACCCGCGCAACTTCATCTGCGTCACCCCGTTTTAGCAACATTTTTCACTTCTGCTCCGCACCAGTTGGTTGTAGCAGGATGTTATATACATATAAACCTTCCTCTTTAACTATTCTATCTATTAAAAAAACCGCATCAAAATAAGTTGTGAAGTTTTAAAGATGACTCGCGCAACTTCGTCTGCGTCACCCCGTTTTAGCAACATTTTTCACTTCTGCTCCGCACCAGTTGATTGTAGCGTGATGTTATATACATATAAACCTTCCTCTTTAACCATTATATATATATATAAAAACCGCATCAAAATACGTTGTGTAGTTTTAAAGACGATTCGCGTAACTTCGTCTACGTCACCCCGTTTTAGCAACATTTTTCACTTCTGCTCCGCACCAGTTGGTTGTAGCGTGATGTTATATACATATAAACCTTCCTCTTTAACTATTCTATCTGTCAAAAAAACCGTATCAAATTCAGTTGCGTAGTTTAAAAGATTTAAGCATACAAAGGGACATAAGGACATGGAAAATAGGGACAGAGAACGCGACTTTGTTTTATACTATGTAGTGATGACGTGCCTCATGTAGACACAGAATACATTGTGGTTTGTTCTTCGCAGTTGTGGAATATTGCACATACAAAATCATATTTATGGAGTAAGAAGTCTTTTAATTGCTTTAAGGGATGCGATCCGGCATTTTTTCATGAATAGTCGTGTGTGAGTGATGAGTAAGTGATTGGGGCGCCCCAGTATTTATTTTTGTAATGAATTTCTTCTATGTAACGCTTACTTTATTAATAGACAGATAGATACACTTTATTAGTACATACACCATTTACAGATAAATAGATCTTACAATACTATTGATAGACTAGCCTATGCTCGCGGTGCACATCGATAAGCGCTATCTGTGCAACTTAAATCCTGTATTACTAATCATAACTCTGGTTCTACTTAATCGATTACAATCAAACAATCATAAGATTTTATGTTCGATCAAACCCCTTCAAAGAAAAAAAACCGCATCGAAATTCGTTCAATAGTATTTGCGTCTATCGTGGACAAACATAAACTTTTTACAATTATATAATAGTATACAAGATAGATGCAAGGGGCAGCCTTGTCGCTTAACGCGATTTCTTCCAGGCATCCTTAGTATGGAGTGAATAAAGTAATACTCATAGTTCACGATTAAGTCACATTCTATCATAATTGTTTGCAAAAAATATGGACGAAAAAAATAGAACTTTTGCTGATGCAAGTTTAACGATTCCGTCCAGTAATCCCGTTTGCGCCGATTGCCTATAAAATGTATGAAAAATGGGAAAAACATGTGGCACTATGGACTGTCGAGAGTGATTAGTGTACAGTCAGCCAATAGAGGCTAGAGGAGCGTCAGTTATTTGCAAAAAACGAAAAAAAATGTACAGAAACTTGAATCAAATAGATTTTTTTTTAATAATAATAATAAGTTTATTTCAGACCATTATTACAATGTCAATATTACACACAATTTAAAATTTCAATAAATTATAGAAAATTATAGAACTATAATATTACGCCCATATCGAAAGGGTAGGCAGAGATGCTGCTAGCACCCACATTTCACCAGTTTGCTATAGTTAGTTTATAAACCTGCGATAAATACACACATAACTTCGAAAAGCATCGCAGTCATTGGTGTGTGCCATGGTAAACCTGGGATCGAACCCGAGACCTCGTCTCAGCAGTCCATTACACCCATACCACTAGGCTACCGCGGTCTCATGTTTTTATTAGGTTGATTACAGATGTTTGTACGTAACAGAATCTTTGAACTCGATTTTGGAGCACTTTCAAATGTCGAATTGTTTAGAAATTTTGCACACTTATCAAATACATTGACAGTATAATAATTTTAAAAGTTTGGAGTGCTTACAACAGTCGTCATTGAGTAGCCAAAATATACCAAACACCTCGAAAGACCCGGAGCCCTCTCTTTCGATATGACCTAGGGTGTAGGGATCACGGCGGCGTCCCCGTAGTAGTTAAGTGGTCTGAGCATTACCTTATAATAGACCCAGGTTCAAGACCCGTATAGATATTCACTTTTGCCAATTTTAAATGTATAATAGTAGTCTTAAAGCACGGAAGCGCGAGCGACTCCTACTCATTCTAAGACGTATGTGGTTCAGTTGGCACAGTAGTTAGTTAAAGCGACTATTGAAGATTCTACACCCCGTTCGTATTATAATGATTAACTTTATGTGCCATTTGGCCACTGATTACAGTGATCACATTTCAACATACTTCGTCTATATGCAAACATAAGTGTGGTATCTACCTAAGTATAATTGGTAGGTATCTCAGTAGGCATATTTGCCAATCTACTTTTTCCATTACACCTTCACGGTTTTGGTATAATACAATATATCCATGAGACAATATATCCATGATACAATATTATCCATGATACAATATATCCATGATACAATATATCCATGATACAATATATCCATGATACATATATCATGATACAGTATATCCATGATACAATATATCCATGATACAATATATTCATGATACAATATTATCCATGATACAATATATCTGTGATACAATATATTCATAAGACAATATATCCATGAGTGACATAGTCTCAGATAAGGGGGGGGGGGGGGGGGGGGCAAGTCAACTGGTATAGCTATCTCTTCAAAGAACACTCACCAACCCATACTTACGAAGGCAGACAATATCACTGCGAGAGAAGGAAAACTCGCTATAAAACACTGAAAAATATATTGGGGGAGGGAGGAAAACCTACCGCTCACCCACGGTTCAACATTCCCAACGGTTAGCAAAATATTACTTATACCTAGTCATAGAAAAGAATGCCAAACCACATCCCTGAAAGCAAGTAAAAAGACTTCTTACCCGAGGAGAGATGTTGTCGTGCAATATTCCGTAAGTGCGAAGAACAAAAGTCGAAATGTGTTTCGCTTATACACGAGGCATCTTCAGGAGTGAATATGCCTCGTATTTTCAGAAACCTGATTAACCATTCATCTAGTAAATCGTGCCGTCTTTGACATTGGATACTCTCCCCCGCCAACAATCAGTATGTTGTTTTAGTGAAATCGTCCCAAACGGGACAGCACTAGCTGTATTTGTCCACTGTCCGCTCAGCCTTTGTGTGACGTCAGTCCAATGACGTCAACATAGAATTGGTTTCACTGTTTGTTATAGCTCTGTTTCCGAGTAATTTCGAGCTTAATTTCATTTAACGGCATTAAATGGAAGCGGTGATGGTTTTAAGATGACCACAGATGTGTTGTTTCGTTATCTTGAACGAGAAGTCATTGACGCTGAAATTATTATTATCCTGTAGAAAATGTAAAAAATATTGTGTGTGATTCAATAATACAGTCTCTAAGGCTTGGCGGTGGTGTTACGGGTAGTTGGAGCCCCCAAACGTCCGACTAGTCTAATTATAGAACTTCTATATCGCCAGGGAATTTGGTCAGGGAAGTCCGATGGCAGTCGCTTCACAGAAAATATCAAAGTTCAGCTGCATCTTAGTTAGACTAGGAAGTCAACTTCAATTGAGTAGGGTATGGGCTCAGAGAATGATGATTTAATAATACAAGTATGGTACTTCTTTCCCAAACAACAGAAGAGGTAAGACCAGGTTTGAGGGTCCTAGCCAATCTCGGCTACAAAGGCACTTGATGGACGAGACTTTGGAGCAAAGATGCCTTCAGGGATTGGTGTGATAATTAGTAGTTGAATATGTAAATGACCGTGTCAATTTAAAATCATACACGGTTTTCATTGATTTTTTTCCAGAAAATTCAAATTCATCCCCAAGTATATATGTAAACTAAATGCTAGTCAAACTGCATTTTTTAATTAATGGCATTTCAATTTGACTTCATCTCGTCAAATTGCAAATTGTAAGCAAAGTCTCAGGAAAGAGGATCATCATTACAAACAAGCACAGTGCTACAATGATATCGCACAGCTTGACGGCCTCATCAGATGTTTTTTCACGCCCCGCTTAATAGACCCGGGACTGTAGGAAGAAGGAAACACGTGAGTTGGTAAGAAATTCCTAGACTTAATGGAATGATAGAGGAAAGACTGTTCAAAGTAGTGACATACGCTTGTTCTACACGTTTTGGTTGTTTCTATCTTGTCTAAAGCCACGGTAGCCTAGTGGTATGGGTAATGAAATGCTGAGACGAGGTCTCGGGTTCGATCCCAGGTTTTACCATGGCACACACCTATGACTTTTCAATGCTTTTCGAAGTTATGTGTGTATTTATCGCAGGTTAATAAGTGCACGGTTAATGGCACTAGGCTACCACCAGTGCTACTGCAGCTCTATGGTAGTGTAATGGGTATTAAAAAATACCCTTGACACCACCGGTGGTGCAAGACGGTGGTGTCAAGGGTCCAAAAGGCTCGCCACCTATTACATTGAGACCTAAACATAAACTGGCGAAATGTGGGTGCTAGCACCTCTGCCTACCCTTTCGGCGACTGGGACCGCGGTCCAAGTTAATCGCGGTCCGAGTCGCCGGAAGCCTCGTGTCTGCACGGAAGTCATCAACGTAACTGTCTGCCGAAAAACAAATAATGCCAAGTAATTAATCGTATATAACTAGTCCCTGTAATGAATCATGCCACGACAGGATTTTATTAAGGGGGAGATGTGAGCATTGATACAGGGGTATTAACATAACGAAGTAGCCGGTCATGCGTGCAGGCTTATCTGGGGTCGCGGTTTGTTCCCAGTTAGGGTGTACCATGTTTGGGCAGACATTGTTACTAATCTTGCTACGGTTGTAAGTGGAAGAGTTTGAATGTAGAGACTTTAAAATGTAAGAATGACTGAATAGATGCAGATGGTGTTTGGTACAGAAATTAATCACAAGTATCAACTAATTTAAGTTTGAATTGTGAAAATGGGAAGTCAGTGTGGTTGTTTGCGGTGCTATACTATTCATTTAATTCGATTAACATTGTCCAGTTATTGCCTGCATACGTAAAGGTTACGA
Organism: Pelosia muscerda; assembly: GCA_963691645.1. Classification (NCBI taxonomy): domain Eukaryota; kingdom Metazoa; phylum Arthropoda; class Insecta; order Lepidoptera; family Erebidae; genus Pelosia; species Pelosia muscerda. Next base: position 18,618,943 of record OY829100.1, read on the forward strand.
TACCTGTATAACTTATTGGACTCGATATGCCACCCTGAAAGTGACACAACAAAAGGTTGGTAAATATAATTTTAAAATTTTTAAAAGCAAATTTGTTTGTTAATCTCCCAAAATCGAAAATAGTACCAAACACAATGCGTATCTTTGTAAAGCTAAATCAGATACTCCCCAAACACAAATCAGCCTAAACAGCACCAAGCTTTATCACTAGATCACACCGGCGGTACGGTCTGCGCGTGCGCCGTCGTTCACGCCTCTGGCGCGAGGGTGTGCACATACCTTAAAATATTGCACTTCGCTATAGTAACTATCGCTCGGATCTGTTCGTGTGTTCGCCTCTCAACCGTGAATCAAATAGTTTAATTATTGGTTGTATACTGTTCTAGTATGTATGTGAATGTCAAGTTCGAAACGGTTGGGTTCATGAGGGGTTTTGGGCAGCGACACGTGAAAAACTGCTATAATGTTGTACGCGTGCCTAAATACAGTAAACACGGAATTGTATTGTGTTCGTATTAATTGCATTTTGAACTAATTATACATTGTTTTGGCAGCGTGTTCAATGTGTCTTCAATTTGTATTATATTTACTAGAATAAGCAGTATTCGAACACAGGACTCGAACCGAGACCATCCCAATCATTGGAGATATCTGACACCTATTTAGCTGATTAAGCTGCCGAGGGTGAAGTATTGTAATAACCATAGAATAGAAAATACTAGTAGAAATGTGTTACGAGAGATTCGTAGGGGAACGGATGACAAACTAACACATACAATCGTTTAATACGTTACGTTATTAGTAAACAATTATTATTTTAGTTTTAATTTAATTAAAAAAAAAAAAATTGTCATGTAAATCAAATGGTTATTCATTTCTCCAATGGTTCTCAAAATAAAGAATTTTCTTTTGTAAATAATTGTTTCGATAGGTCGTAAAAATATAGTTGATTTAAACTACGTACCTACTGCAAAACTCAAAACTCACATTCGTTCAAAAACATAGGTATACGGTTAATTTTGGTAAAACAAAAAGTACTTGGAACCTTACCTTGTATCGATCCATCAAGCTTAAATAGTTTCAATGAAGTTGTAAAGTGTATTCTAAGAAAGTTATTTAATTAAAACTTTCAGTTTTTACAAAAAGGTTTACATTGTCGAATTCGTGCACTTTTGCGTGATACTATACTTTCAAGGATCATTCTATTCATAATATCATAATATATACTCTCAAAATAAAAAGTAGCCTACGTATCATATTATCATCATGCCTAGCATCATTGACGTATAAAAACTTTTAGATTAGAGTAAAACTCACATAGGTTAAGGTTTGTCTGATTTTGATTCCATGGAATGCACGCAAATGCCTAGCACTAACCGCAGTACTACATCTACGCTTAAATAACTTAAACTCTTGTAAAATTAAAATGTCACATACATTTTTTTATGCTTAGATACTATCTCCCCTTCGACTCATGTTATCAGTAAAATTGAATAAAAAAATTGGAATGTATTATTCAACTGAATTAATTATTTTAATATGCAAATGAGTTCCGAATGGGACAATATAAATTATTTTTACTTATCAGAAGTTAATTGTTTAACAAAATGTAGACCATTGGCCGCGATGGGAATGAGATTTATATCTTTAATTTATTTCTTAAACGGGTGATTTAGTGAATTCGACAGTGACTTACAGATTAGAGGTCAAACGGCTGTCACTGTCAAAAACAAAGAATAGATAAATGAAAACGAGAAGACAGGGAAGAGAAGAGGGTAAACAGGTCCCTGGCTTCGTCTCAAGACCCGGGGCCATTCTGTCCATGTCTGGGGTGGTTATATTCCATATAAGGCTGATGATGCCTGCGCTTAGATGAAGCCGCATGTTCTATTCTATTCCCATATTATCTTATATTCTTGGAGTGCATTCTCTGGAGATATCGCAGACACTTTGACCCTGTTGGATTTAACATACTTTGTGTTAAATCCAACATGGCCCTACGTTTGAGGGGAGGTATCCCTCTCTATTAAGGAGGGTATTCCTCTTAATTGAAGATGTCTGTGATCCTCAGGTTTGGGAAAGCCCTTCTGGAGAAGATTCATTCATTGTGTTCCTAAGGCGTGATACTCGCACAGTATATGTTTCTTCGTTTCATAGTCCTCCTTGCAGTGTTTTGCAAGTACGAGTATACTTTGTGCAGTGCACGCGACTGCAACGCAGGAGCCGCGGGTTCGATGTGAATATGGCTGTTTGCACTGGTCTGGTCGTGCCTCGGAGAGCACGTTAAGCCGTCGGTCCCGATTGCCATACAAACATCTATGGCAGTCGTTACGGGTAGTTGGAGCCCTCAAAAAAAGTTCGACCAGTCTAATTTAGAAATTCGATATCGCCATTGGTTATGGGACCATTGGTTGTGGAGGTCAGATGGCAGTCACTTCATGGAAAATATCGAAGTTCAGCCGCATCACAGTTAGACTGGAAAGCCGACCCCAACTGAGTTGGGAAAAGGTTCAGAGAATTATGATGGTATATTTTGTGCAGTAGTGACCAGTAAACGCATCCATTATTTCGAAGTTTGTCCTTACTGAGATTGATTGTACAAAGTAGAATAGAGTCAGATTTTAAATTCTTTTAACATAGTGAGAACTGTGACATTTCCTACCAAACAGTTCTGTTCTCCTGTTGACATTACATCTTATTTACATAGCGGAAAGAAACTGCGCCACAGCACCGAACCCGCATACTATTTGTTACACATTTCGCAATCTCTTAGCGCAAATAGAGACTGTTGCTACGCTTTTACTTGACAAAATATTTGGCTACACTTTAGTAGGTATGGATGTAGGTATTTGTAGGCTATGTTTTCGTACTACTAGGGTAGCGTATAAGTATGAATGGGTCGACTCTACTCGTATATAAATATTCGAAATTAAAAATAAAAGTTTTTCTTACTACTAGAACGTACTAACCAGCTGACTATTATTGCTGTTATAGCTATACAATATAGAAGCGTAGGTAGATTTATAATATTTATATCTCTGCCTAGCATTACATATTATATAGATAAGCAATTGTTATAATATTACCGCAAGAAAATCATTCAATGCTATGTTATATTAACTACCTATATAAACTAAACTAAATCAAAAATGATTCGTTTAAAAGAAAGGATTATCTTATTGCTTTAATTACTCCTAAAGTAAAATATAAATAATTTCTTATTCTGCACGATATTCTATACTCAAATGAATGGACTTTTTAATCCAAAGAAGGTGCAATACAATTCTTATTGTGAAGATGTTTGTATAAAAAATATACCTACATTATTTTCTACCTTTTAATTCCTAATAAGTCATGGTATGGGCCATTAGGGACGACCAATCATAAGAATTAAAATGTAAACTCAATTGGCAAATTAAATTTACTCAAGTCTTTCGTTAACGATTCAAATATTACAATAGAAATAACTGGATGTGGTACGGAGCGTAGTTTTTGATGGATCCCAGGTGTAGTTAAATTTTATCACCTGAAATATATTCTGGGTGTTTTGATTCTAAGATCTTTGGGGTCCAAGCCACCCACACTTGCAAGCGTCTATACCTGGTGATGGAGGGACGAAGTGAGGGGAGGGGGAAAGGTGGGTTTCCTGAAAAAGCAAAACAATACTACAATCCATTACTCACTTTCTAGTCTAAATACTTTTTAGAAAAATATTGTTTTGTCTCATGTGTCACCCTCAGATGCATGGTCTAGTTCACAATAGTGCCTAGAAAACGACAATAGGCTCACCCCTAATACGTGGGACCTAATATACTGGTTGTAAAATGTGTATGATAATTCACCTATGCCTAACCCGGAATGGAAACACGTGTGAAATATGTATGTATGTATACTTATATATATATATGTATGGCATCAAGGAGTGATGATTGATTATTGAACTAGATGATACCGAAAAGTGTGACTCTACAGAATATTCAGGTATTTTAACCCAATCACCTTAATAAATACTAAAGTTCTATTTTCAAGATCTACCTTTTTTGGACTAAAACTAACCCTAAAATGGATCGTAATAAAGGCGCATGAACCTCCATGTCATTTCCAAAGATCACTCTACATCTGTGTCTATCCGATTGGTATTCTTTAGATAAAGTGTACAAAATCAAATTGGAATCCAAGTCAACAGGGCCCAGGGCCCGACCCTCTTAATTTGCGTTTGCATTCTTAATAATCGCTACACTTGCTAAAAGTCAAACGTTTACTCTCATTTATTTAATATTTTGAGACAAAAAATCTACAGCGTGTTCAATATTTTTACAAACTATGACAACTGGCAATAGATGTATAAGTTTATATGAAGATTAAGACCTGTAGGTCAGTGCGTTTGTTGATTGATAGTGTGGTTTTTGGTTTTACTCTCTAGGTTAGAAGTGAATGTTATTTTAAAAGTCAAAATAAACCCAATTTTTTGAAGAATAGTGAGAAAGTGAATCTTTACTAGAAAATGACGAGATTTACCCAAGCGACTACAATATGACGTTCTGCAACAAAGTATTAGAAGGTTTCAACAAGAACGTAAGCACAAGTGTGAAGGACCTGATGATGTGCACTTTCCATCAATTGGGTAGTGTGCTTGTCTACCACCTAAGTGGTATAAATAATATCCGTCGTTGCCGTCCGAGTTTCGTGCATTTGATTGACGTCAGGGTATCTTCATGGCTAAATGTTACTTCTTTTTTTTCAGATGTTTTATGTACCTAAGCTTCCCTAGGCATCTAGACAAAGTGACATTCTATTGATGGAATCGATGAAAACCATTTTCGATGTGCATCAATAGATTACCTGACAATGATTTTAATTATATGTGAAATAAAATATTTAGAGTCACGAAGATCCAAATTTGGTTAAATTTTTGTAGCCATATTACAGATTTGTGTCAATCCCGTACTTTACTAAGCGATTTCACTGGCGTTTACGCCAATAGAAAACCACTTGGTCTAGAACTTCTTGAATCGAAGAAAAAATTGTCGTTTGATACAACAATTCTAAATACAATCATCATTTTCTGAACCGTTCCAGTATAAATGTGATGCGGCTTAACTTCGATATTTATCGTGAAGCGACTGCCATCTGACCTAAACAATATAACAATTCTAAATACAATATCTACTCGCTATAATGCTTTTAAGCTAGTACCGCTTACTTTCCTACCTTGAACAGGTTTCTCTCAAGTATATACAGGGTGTTCTCGTCACTAGACGCCAACTATAAATCCTCTCTCCATGAAATATGACGCAGCCACTGTAATCTTTCATCTTAACGCCTGCTTCGGTGCTCAGTCGAGCAACAACACGCTTGCTATAAGGAATACATGTCTTGTGTAACACTGTCATATATGTAACATAGATCGGTGTTTTTGCAAGGTAAGTAATTAAATACCTAAATGTTTGTAAATAGATTTAAAAAAAAACTACGCTGAGTTTCTTGCCAAAGTCTTTTCAGAGCGCGTATCGAACTGGTGGTCCATTTACCGAACTAACCTATAATATATTATTAATTTTGTCGTTTTGTAAGTACAGTTTAATGGTCTTCACAGAATAAATGATTATTATTTTTTAATTTCTGAACAATTATGGCAATGCTTAGAAATAATTATAATAAAATTCTGGATATGCAACCTTTCCCAATCTGCTTCATTGCCCCCGATCCTCCGCTTTTCACTTCCAGACCATCCAAACCACCTTTTTTAATAAATTTACACCTTTTTTATTAATTCAAATTTTTGAGAGACTTTTTTTTTATACTACGTAGGTGGCAGACAAGCACACGGCCCACCTGATGGAAAGCGGCCACCGTGGTTTATGAACTCTTTTTTTTGCATTAGAGCGCATATTTAGCCTTATATGCATGACTTTTGATTAATCTACAGGCAGCACGAATGTGACGCCCCTGGTGTTGTAAACATCCATAGGTCGCGATAATCATAAGGTTGGCCGTGTCCTTGTCTACTACCTAAGTTAACTTTTTTCCAATTGACTAATTCAATAAATGCTGTTTGGTGAGGTTTATCTGAGATGCTAAAGTATTTCAGTTTTACCCCAAAAAACAAACATGTTTGCTCGTATGTGTGACCGCTTTGTAAACGTACTATAACCAACCAAAACCGAATTTATCCATAAATTAGAGACAGACAAACTACCAGCTAAGTTTGAATAACTAAATACAGGTTGTTCTGGCGCTTTCAATAGCAGCCCAGGATGTTCGCCCAAGACTTTAGACCTGCCTCTAAATGAACTGGTGGAAACGCCCACGATTTTGAACTTCTGCTTGGAACACCGCGATGGTTGGCGAGCATCGTAAATAATATATGCGATTCGAATTTTGGTGGTTCCCATTGATCGAGATTGAGGCTTTGTTTGAAAGTATATTTCATATGTATGGTTTTGACATGCATTTAACGTTTAATTATTATGTTTAGTTAGTAACGTAAACTAAAACTAGTTTAGGTGTGTAAAAATAAAAAAAGAGATATTAGTCAATTTAAATATTACGAAAAAATACATAGGTATACATTTGTATACATTTAATCAATTGTGATATTAAAACTGGAAATAGTCTAATCAAGTATTAGTTATTTATTCTTTTCATAGTATAATTTACAGTACAAATTTATCTACAAAAATATAGTTCAATTATCTCTGAAAGCATTAAATAGTTTTACAACTTTATCCTTATAAATCACTCCTATAGTCTACACAATATTATCCACAATAGAATTTCTCTAAGTCGGGTTAGAAGCACACGAATTAAACAAATTCAAATTCGAATTCGTCCGTCTCGAATATTGTGCTTTTTCTCTTTCAAAAGTTTTTCAAAACCTCCACTTAATTCCGCGAGTCCAACACAATCAGATCACAATAGCCGTCCCCCCCACTCGATATCGGTAATAAATTGTTCTAAAACAAGAATACTCGCTGTGTATTCGATTCGCTGCTGGCTTTAGAATGGGCAAGTTTGATAGTTGGGAGTTCCCCGAGCTGGGCAGAGTTATCGACTTGAATTGTTCAGTCCTGTAACGATGCCCCCGGTTAGAATTATGTTGGCCTTTCAAAGTTAGCTTTGAGGTTATGCCACGCCTTTGGTTTTGAAGATGACAGGTTGGATTTTGATTGGTCAGGGGAGTGAATTTTCTTCTTTTATTGCTTTTAGAAAATATTTCTGTGCCTCCTGTGATAAGTGATACAAGTTTAAAATCAACATTTTACAGGAAGTGAAAAAGAAGGTTTAAAAAAATCTAGTTTCGGAACTAAGTAAGCTAGCATAAAATGTAGTACCTTATTTTGTTGGTAAAAACACTTACTTTTATCGTGCATATTTTTTTCTAAGGTAAATATTATATTTTTTAAAGAATTCATTAAAAACCTGCGAATTGTACCTTTTTTATTTTTAAAACGTTCAAAAATTACGTAATAAGAAATACAACTACAGTTAAATTATGTTGCACCTGTAAGTTCGTCTTGGTGAAAACTGATATACATCAAGTAAAACAATCGAATAACTAATCAGAATATGTCCCTAGCCCAATGTTGCTTAAACAAATCTTATTGATATTAACCTAAAGATTATATTTTTTTACTTTTCGTTCCCCTGAGTTCAAAATAAAACTGAATTGTATTAGTTTTCTAAAATATAGCTTTTTAAAAATATGTGATAAACGATACTTATCAAGTTATACCCCTCACTAAATACATATTATTTGTGAAAATAAATACAATATTCACAGCTCATGCGTCACCTAGAGGATCACTCCCTAGTTAATGACCGACAATATGGTTTCAGGCCGAAACGGTCAACGGGTGATCTTCTGGCGTATGTTACCCATCTTTGGGGTGAGGCTATGGACAAGCATGGTGAGAGGCTATTAGCCTAGACATCGCCAAAGCGTTCGATAGAGTCTGGCACAAATCGCTTCTTTCCAAACTACCAGCCTTCGGTCTGCCTCTTAGACTGTGCAATTGGGTTGCTAGCTTCCTGCAGGGGCGCCGTATTCGCGTTGTCTGTGATGGACGAGCATCGGACTTCCTGCAGGTAAATGCTGGTGTGCCGCAGGGGTCCGTCTTATCACCCACTCTCTTTCTTCTGCATATCAATGACATGCTGTCCACCGGCAGCATCCACTGCTATGCAGACGATAGCACTGTACACGGGAGTTACCACGGACATTCTGCGGCCAAGCAGTCCGATATAGCGGAAAAGAGGCGACTTCTTGTCACTGGGCTTGACCGGATCCTCAATCACATTTCCCAATGGGGATCTGAAAACCTGGTCGAGTTCAATGCCAAGAAGACGCAGGCATGCGCGTTTTCAGCAAAGACATCTCCTTTCCTTCCTCCTCCCACTCTTCAGAGCACACCACTGCCATTACAGGATAACCTTAATATACTCGGTATGGACGTGCGCTGCAAACTGAACAACAAGAACTATATCGAGAGCATCATCAAAACAACTTCGCGTAAACTCGGAGTCCTGAACAGAGTGAGACGTTTTTTCACTCCGGAGCAGCGGTGTCTTCTTTATAAGACACAAATTCGCTCCTGCGTGGAATACTGCTCGCATCTCTGGGATGGCTCCGAGAAGTACTTATTAGATGCTCTCGACAGGTTGCAGCGACGTGCGGTCCGCATTATTGGGAGTCCTGAGGTCACAAATTCCCTCGAGCCTTTGCAGATGCGTAGAGATGTTGCGTCCCTGGCAGTATTTTACCGTCTCTACCATGGTGAATGTTCTGATGAGCTCTTCCAATTAATCCCACCCTCCCCTTTCCTACACAGGACAACGCGTGCAGGGCTTAGGTGTCACTCGCATACGGTACAGAGTATTCCATCAAGAACCAAGCGTTTCGGTGAGTCTTTTCTCTGCCGTACCATTAAGTCCTGGAATTCCTTGCCGGCGCACGTGTTTCCTTCTTCCTACAGTCCCGGGTCCTTTAAGCGGGGCGTGAAAAAGCATCTGATGAGGCCGTCAAGCTGAGCGCCACCATTGTAGCTCTGAACGGGTTTGCAATGGTGACCCTCTTTCATGAGACTTTGCCTTCAACTTAGCATCAGGCGAGGTGAAGTCAAATTGACTTGCCATAGATAAAAAAAAATAAAATTATATCAAATAATAAAACTTTACTTTGTATTTTAACCCTATACCCAATGAAATTTATATTATATATTATAAACCCTCGCAATAAACAAAGTTTGCCGGATGCACCAGTTTATATTTATATTTATTTAGTTAAAACTTAAAAGAAAACGGAGATAAAATTTCGATGCTGTGACCAACCGTTATATCATTTTCATTTAATTGTGCTATTGTGCGATTTATTTCATCGTCGATTTCTTCATAATTTTTGGACTTTTTGGTTTTCTTTTTAAAGATATCAATGACTTTTGTTTCTTTGCACAATAATACATCAAGTAAATGAGCTATAGTCGGCTTCTTTCGTCCAATGTACCGATTTAGTCTACTATGCCATCCTTCGACATTGTTAGTAGTACGGATTTTTTCCTTTGAGCAACAGCAAACCTTTTCGAAATTTGTCTTCTTCAACCATTGGTTTTCGAAATAACTGTTGAATTTTTTTATATCATCACCAGGCGGACTCTTTTGCATTTACGTACTGTAACCCGCTTTGAAAATATTGTTATATTATGTTAATATTGTTGTTATTGGTAAGCGAGCTAGTCCTGCGCATCTCGCTACGTGTCTCCTTTTTACGGTTGTATTAATATTTAAAGTTTTTGCTTTCCTGTATAAGCATCTATTTAGGTGATAAAAACATCCTTTCACGCTTATTTCTGGATAGACTTTTTGAACGGCTTTCATTGCTGCCGATTCGAAATCCATAGTAATTTTTTTGGCCGCCATGTAGGAAATTTTACTTTTAATAATCTGTATTATTATTATTAAAAGTAAAATAAGTTGTTTTTTCTCCTTTCAACTCAAAAACCCCGTTTCATCCTTAAAAATAATATTTTAAATTAGAATGAATTTTCAAAAAAAAAAACGGCAATTACAACCGTAATATATTGTACACCGAAAAATCATAAATAATTGGCCCTAAAACCGTCTATGAGGATATTACGATTTTCTTTGCCGTTTCAGAGAAAATTGAATTTTTCATACTTTCTCCATATAAAGTTTTCGTAAAAAAAATTCTAATTAATTGGTTTATGGACTGATTTGACCCAGAAGTCATTTTTGTATACAGTAATAACTAATGAAACCAATATCCGCCCAAAAAACGACACTTAAATTTTTTTATCCCTAAGTCTATGAGAGCCGATTTTCGGTCCACCGTGCACCACTCTCCTCATGTTCGCACTTGTAACAATTATTACATTTTGTGCTTCATATTTTTTCAAAGATTTGGTTCGATGTTTTGATATAAGTCAAATTGTATTCATTTACACATACAAATTGATTTGTGTAGATTAATTTAAGTCGATATGTATCAGTTATCACAAATAAGCCATATATTTAGAATCGGATTATTTGGTACTTGTCGAATTGTACCCAATGAATATTGAGAAAAAATTGTTCAAAATGATACTACTCTAAACATATCAATATTCACGTGATCAATCAAAAAAAAAATTAATGTGAATATTAATATAATCGCACTTACACTACAAAGCACGAAAATAAATATGTGAAGTGATTACATAAAGGGGTTACAACTTTAAATATATCTATATTCACAATTTATTTGTCAAAGTTCAAGTAGTTATATTCATTTGCACAAAATTATCTCCGAAACTAAAGCAGATACAAGAACGTGAGTTAGACCCAAAAAACCGTATTTTTTTTCTGATAAATAGTATGTAAAAATCACAAAAAGGGTACAACTAAATTTAAATCACTTATCACAGGAGGCACAGATTTTTTTCATTAATATAAAAATTTATTTTTTTAAAGAATTCACTCTAGAATTATTAATTACCATCATCAGTGTGAATACCGCAATAATTCACCAATTTTTACATGGTATCGTATACAATAATTGGTGAAATGGGGGTATTAATTTCCCTCTGCCTACCCTGGCAAGGAAATAGTCATGAGCAAATGTATGTATGTATAATGAAGTCTTCATATTAAACTTCAAACAACACAATATTAAAAATGAATTCTCTTAATTCATAATGCGTTATTCTTTTTGCATGGTGGTACATATGCGGGCTTTTTGCTGGCCGGTTATTAAAAAAAAAAGAGGGGAGGGAGGAGGAGGTTATTATTTTAGTTGGAAACAATAGGTTCTGCGGGCGTAATAGCCAGGTTTGTTGCAACTGCTAAATGGTTATCTTGGACTCCTGAGGCTACTTGAACTGGTGGTGTAAGTAATAAGAGGAAATATTTTATTTTACATACGAGTAAAAGATCGTAATATTAGTGCCTGTTACATTTTTCAATAGCTTATAAGGTCGTACGTGATAAATATAAAGTTATTATAGTTATTACTTTAGTTACAACACAACAAGTAGTTAGTATACAAAAACTATTGGAATAAATTTTAGTATGTGTAGATATTGGTATTTCATTAACATGATATTTATTACATAAATTATTAAACCCTAAACGAAATAGTTAAAAATGAAATTAACAATTTTTTGAAACTACCTTTATACCTTTAATTACTGACCATGATAATGCTTAAATTTGCCAGCGTAATTTTAAAGTTATAAAGTAGCTCAATGTTAGATTATTATTTGGATGAATAAAAGTTGTAAGTATATAAAAAAATCGTTCCGCAACGCAACCAATACCAAGTATGAAACAAACTCTCCAGATTGGTATAAGATAAATGGATGCTGTGCTCCCTGCTGTTGAAAAATAAATAAGCCAGCTAATAAATTTGTGATGACCTACAAAATTTGCCAAGCGTAGATAAATCAATTTTCTACCTGTCTACTCTTTATTAAGAATACCTTTAGTAAGACGCCTAACTGATTAAATAGTTTTTTTAAATCCGCTATATATTTATCCCTTGGCCCACAACTTGCGTACCGTCCGACTACTTTCCGCTTCTATTGTCGGGCGAACTCGTTGCTCAACTTGTGTAGGCTACGCAATTCTTTGTTGTACTTTACATTATCCAGGGTATGGACTGCAGGATGAATATCTCATGCAGGAGTATTCATAAATATAGAAAACGTAATTAATACGTTACACAAAAAGAAAAATACGTAGGTAGCATTTTAAGACGAAGATTTTCGAAAAAGCGTGTTTTTAATTCAGCATTTCTCTCCATAATCTGAAGTCCTGGAAAACTCTCGCCTTAAGAATAAATAAGCTGCTGTATTTACTTGAATATGGAAGTGGCATCAATTATTGAAATTAGTATACCTTCAAGGTCAGGGAAATAAATACATATTTTTTGATGAAATTTTGTGGCGTTAATATGCATTCTTCTTTCAAATCTACTAGTCACTATCACTTAACCTACAAGACTACATCTAAAACATCCCAATATTTTCCTTCTGGACTTAAAAGGTGAGGCGATGTTCCGACTTTGGTGGAGGTGGTATCCGTGAGGAGTTTCCATACGATAAAAAGTGGGTGATGTTGGAGCCATCTACCTACAAGCCCCGACATTCATTATTTCCAATAGTTCGTATTACGTACATATTATACATTTTTACATGTGAGTGTGTGTGTGTAGGTGACTACGTATTTCTTTGGCCGCGTGTACCAATTTAGTTCCTCATCATAAACTTCTTCTTAAGTCATCTGTCTGACATAATAATTAAGAATAACCAAGCTTTCGGGTATATTAAATGTTAATCCGTTTGATATTCCTGAAAGCTTAGTTATTTTCACTATAAAACACACGTTTGAAAGTAAAAATATCAAGAAAAGACGATATATTATGTTATATTAAATGCGTTTTTAAATATGTTCGTCTCCATTTCTTTTTTTCTTATTGTACTGTACTACTTAATGGGATAAGGCAAAATAAACCCACATTTCGCTCACTGCATTTCTAGTTGCATGAATATGAACATTTACATTGGTTTCGGTGTTTCTATCTATAATAATATGAACGTTTTACAAAAAGAAGTATAAAAATATGTCTCGACTACTCATACTGAGGAAGAAGTGATATATATGAAAGGTAACGCGCCATTTTGTGGTGGCGGCCATCTTGAATTTCCTACTAATCAAGCCCTCTCATTTGATACCCTCATTGAGGAAGTTTTGCAAAAATAAGCGGCCATATTTTATCAAATATGGCTACGTTCACTCTTGAATATTTCACGTATCAAATAAAAACGTACAGCAAAATCAGTTCATCCATTCAAGAGCTACGATGCCACAGTCAAACAGATAATCACACACGCATAGAGACGAATCAAACTGTTAACACCTCGTCGTTTTTATATCAGGAGTTAACCCTTAATTTACCCGTTAGGTCCATTGGACTCCGCACAAAGTTTCAATCAAGCATAAAAACTTAATTACCGCGAATTATACTTCGTGCTCCCGTGTACCTTCAATCAGAAGCGCGCTGGTTAAGGAGTAAGGAGGAAGTCCTCCTGCGCAGCGTGTAGGGGTAAGTAGCCACTTGTCAGGAGTCCATTGGACTCAAACAGGGTATTTGTGTAACAAAATTAGTAAAGTCATTATATTGTTATTTGTCTTGTTTTTATGTAATTAATTTCATTTTAGGTCAGCAATATGGCGTCAAATAGGAGATCAGTTAATATAATGCAACAGGTGGTGAATCGATAATAAACAACTGGCTCCAGGAAGATAATGAGGATTCTGATGATGAATTATAACAATTTAGTCGACAATCCGAAACTACACGACATCAAACATTGTCAGATGAAGAAGAAGACGAGCGCATTCCATTTGAACATGGCTCGGAGTCGGAGTGGTCTTTTGATACAAGTAACGAGGAGGCACAGGAGTCCGGTCTGAGGCCAGCATGCTTAGGATGCACTAACAAGCTTTGCGTGCGATGTATAGATAAAGCCAAAGATTAGGCGTTGCAGGATTTTTATTTTATTATGAACATGAACCATTTTTATTTTTGTTAACGATTGTTTAAGATATTATTGTGTTAATTTAGTGGAAAAAAAACTATTTTTTGTTTGGATTTTGTTTTAGTTCGGAGTTAGAAGTTGGCATTTACTGTTTTATAGATATTTTCTAGTGATTAAGTATGTACAATAAAAATATAAGATATATACATTACTGATTAAAATGTTATACGTAAAATAATAAGAAATATGTTTTTAAACACATTAAATTACTTTGTTATACAAATTTATCTTTTATTTTGAGTAAAATCGATGATTTGTGTGGAGGAGTCCAATGGACTCAATGAGGTTAATTGAGGTATATAATTTCACCGGGTAAACTGAGGGTTAAGGCAGAACGACCGAAAAATCTTATAACGGTAGTGTTCCTCAAACGTATGACTTAAGTTAAGAGCTTAAAGACTTAAGTGATGGGGATTCCCCGGTCGATTTGCAGGCAGGATTCTAATGCAGCTGTCAATGCGTCACATCACGCGTCGTGGGCACCAGGGGGCGAACTGGACGATCTCAATGGCTATTAACGTCGACATGCTAAGCCAATCGGCCGTAGCCGAGGATGACTGTGGCTATTTAGAATAGCTAGAAGAGATATAGGATATATAACTTACTAGATAATTACTAACCTGAAAATCAGTTTTAAATGTTTTTTTTATATGTTACTAGCAAACCCGGCGAACTCCGTTTCACCAAGTAAAAAATGATTTTCCCGCTTTTCTGTTGAAAATTTTCCTGAATTTTCTTTGCTATAAACCTCACGGAGCCCAAGACCTTTTCAACGAATGCAAAACCGTTGAAATCGGTTCGTGCGTTCTTGAGTTATAGTGTCAGGAAGGAAAACCCGACTTATTTTTTTATAGTAGATATATTTTTAATTTTGGTTACATACATTACAGGTAGGCATAGCATGTTAACATTAGAGTTGCCGGGTGTCCTAATTTATCCGGAATGTCCTGATTTTCAGGGGTCTGAGGACACGTCCCAGTTTGCACCTGATCAGGACACCAAATGTCTTGATAAATCATACCTTCTCACTCGACCACACAATACTAAGAGACTAATTTTTCTTTTTTTGTCATGCGTATCACCCCCGCCAAAGTTCAAAATAACCACCTCCACCGTTTATATCGAACTTTGGCGGGAACCGACTAAAGCTTGTGTCTTTGATTGCTGAAGGTGAGATAATACTAGTAACAAAACACTATATAGCTCTTCTAGTTCCAATACTGAGTATTACCCAACCAAACCTTAAAACAATTTTACCAGTTTTACCATACAAACCAGGAATCGAACCCATGGACCAAACTATATGTTTAATTTCCGCGTTACGTCGATGTGCATCCGTAAATGACAAGTCAATATGGGCGCGATAGCGTTCACTACACAATTCATATGGAATTAAATGCCAGCCGCCATTTTGATTTCGATTTTCAATAATATGGCGGCTGTGGGGATGTCCCTATATTTGACCATTGTTTGTGTGATTCGTACAGTTTATAATCGTTAATAGAATGCTCAAAAATTCTCAAAAATTTCTTTCCATTCCTCAAAACATCTCAAAAATGTATTTTTAGAAGCATTGAGTACAACACACAAGTTATCAACGTTTGATATAGGGTGTGGAAATTTGTCAAATAAGTGACAGTTAGGCAGATCAGTTTGACCAGGAGGAAAAACCCTATTCAACTTGAAGTCTTGAACATGTTATGTTCAAAACTTCAAATCCCTCTTACTCACTATAAAAATATCGGTCAAAAAAACATAGAGTAACTTTTCATTTCACAAATAACAAAAAACAAATAAACTCATTTACCGTCTGTCAAAGGAAACTGAACTATCGTCGCACCGTCTTTAAAACAAACCTAATTTTCGTCGGTTTATTGCAGGAACTCATTAACTGCAAAAAATCACTAAATACGTTTTTATTTACAGTGGACTTCATTTGGCACATTCTACAAAACGCAAAAACTCACTTACTTCTATCTATTCAATTTTAGGCCTTATGACCTTGCTATGAAGTCCATAACTGCAACTTTGGAAATCAGGCATTTACGAAACATCACTAAGCTGCACAAGTTATTTTTATTAAATAGATAATTATTAAAATCACAACATACATATTAAACAGAACTCATTTTCACCATGTAATTAACTTTATCTAAACAAGAGTAGAATAATATCTTAGAATTTGGATCGATAAAGTTCATTATTTGCACTTAATTACTTTCTGTTATGAATAATTGATCATAAGTACACAATAAGTAATCTTAATGAATTTTATCGAAATGAATTTTATGTAAAATATCATGATTTCAATTATTTAAGGTATTCCTAAAATCATTTATTGTTTTTAATTACCTACTTTTTATTTTCTCAATCGCATAACTTAATCTTAATAGCTCGCAGGAGGCCGTCCCACGCTTCGTCTACATCGGTAGACGAAGCGTGGGACGGCCTCCTGCCAGACGAAAGGTTCTCGAATGGAGACCCCGTATCGACGCGGTCTCCATTCGAGAACCTTTCGTCTCCAACGACCATCTGTTCTTCTTACTACGTGCCCCGCCCATTGCCACTTCAGCTTGCTAACCCTGTGCTATGTCGACCACTTTTATTCGTCTGCGGATCTGCTCATTTCTGATTCGATCTAGCAGAGAGATTATGAGCATAGCCCTTTCAATAGCTCGCTGTGTAACCTTGAGCTTTCTTATGAGGCCCATTGTGAGGGTCCACGTCTCGGCGCCATAGGTCATCACTGGCAACACGCACTGATTAAAGACTTGTCTTTAAGCACTGAGGGATTTTGGACGAGAAGACACTGTGTAACTTACCGAACGCTGCCCAGCCGAGTTGGATTCGACGATTGATCTCCGCCTCGAAGTTTGATCCGTCTAATCGGACCATCTGTCCAAGGTAGACGTAAGTACTTGTCTACAACTTCGAGGGTCGAGCCTCCAACTGACACTGGGGAGGGCCTTAGAATATGAGCATTCGCCATAACCTGGGTCTTGCCCATACTTATCTTGAGGCCCACCTGTTGAGAGACTCGGTTGAGGTCGTCGAGCATTGTGTTAAGATCCTCCAGCGATCCTGCCATGAGAACGATATCGTCGGCAAAACGAACGTATGAATGTGGTCTACGGTACTATAACCTTTTCGGAAACCGGCTTGTTCGGGCGGCTGGAAGTCATCAAACCTGCGTTCGAGACAATTCGTGATAAACCTCGAAAACAGCTTATAAACATGGCTCAGAAGCGAGATGGGTCTGTAGTTGTTAAGAGAGGCTTTGTCACCTTTTTTGAAGAACAAGATCATCACGCTTCTGTTCCATGCTTCCGACGTAGTACCTTCGAATAAGACGGAGTTGAAGAGCTTCTGAACGACTTTAAGAATCGGTGTTCCACCCGCTGTCAGAAGTTCCGAAGTGATTCCGTCTTCTCCTGGTGCCTTGTTATTTTTAAGCTGCTTGAGGGCCACCCTAATCTCGTATAGGGTGATGTCCGGGATATCCTCGGTGTAGTGTCGCGTTAGCTTAGCTCTTGGATTTTTAACCGTATCAGAAGCAGGCTTGGTGACTGAGGTATAAAGCTGTCCATAAAACCCCTCGATCTCCCCCAAAACATCTGCCTAGTCGACGCGACACTGTCGTCCTTCCTCTTCAGCTTTGTCAACTGGCTCTGCCCAATAGACAAGTCTCTTGCAAACACTTTGGAGCCTTTATTTCACTCAATCGTTTCCTTAATACACTGAGTATTAAAGGCACGGATGTCGTGTTGCAAAGACTGCTAGATACGTTTATTGAGCTGCCGATGTGCTTCAGCGTCATTGGTAGACTGCAGCCTCATAGACCGTCGTTCGACTATGAGTTTGAGGGTGTGATCGGTGAGCTTCTGTGGTCTATCTCTTCGACGGTGCCTGAAGAATTTGGAGCCCACTGAATGGACAGTTTCAACCAACCTGTTATTTATCTCGTCCACTGTACTGCATTCTTATAGGCAAGAGAAGCGATCCGAAAGTTGAAGTTGAAAGCTCTCGGGGTACTGTATATGAGAAGCTCTAGGCCGGAGCGTAGACCTCATCAGACGGGATCTCTCCAGATTAATATTCAATGTGCCTCTAACCATTCGGTGATCACTTCCGGTTTTCACCCGATGGATCACTGAGACATCATTGAATATCCGTCTATGCATCGTCATGGTGAAATCAATCTCATTTTTGGGACGACTACCGGGGCCCATCCAGGTCTATTTCCTGTGAGGCGGCTTCTTAAAGAAGGAGTCCATCATAAAGAGTCGCTCTTTCTCAAGAAAGTCGGCCAGCCTCCAACCCCTTCGGTTACGCTTCCCATACCCTTATTGCCCCACTCTCAACTCGTTATCCCCTCTCGTACCCAGTTTTGCGTTGAAGTCCCCCATAACAACACTGAAGTGTGATTTAGAGGCATGTATGGCTCCACTAATGTCCTCATACATAGCCTCTACCTCATCATCTGGTCGTGTCGAGGTCGGTGCGTAAGCCTGAATGACCTTCAGCAAGTATCTCTTGGACACTCTGAGTATCAGGTACCCTGCTCGACACACTCGTGATGGATATGATGTTATTTATGAGGGACCTATGGACGATGAACCCGACACCACCTTGCGACTTCTCGTCGCCCTCGCGGTAGTAGAGCAGGTTGCCAGACTTCAGGGTTATTGTGTCTTCTCCCTCTCTTCGGACTTCGGATAACCCAACGATGTCCCAGTGCAACTTGCTGAATTCTTCGTCCAGCTCTGCTAGCTTCTCGTCTGTCCTCATTGTGCAAATGTTGTGTGTCACCAGCGACAACCTACATTTGCATCGGTTGTCCATTGCTTTGGTCGTCTGATGGAGGGATCCCGCCCGGCGATTCTTAGCACCCCTAGTCCCAGCGCATAATATTATTATTATGGATAATTTTTGAGACTATGTAAGTTGTCGCTAGTATCTAGGTATTTGCAACATTTATAATTTGCTATTGTGCGAATATCTAAGTGCTTATACAACTGTTAAGACAAATTTTATTTTTCAGTTTATTTTGTCATGTTTATTAAACTTCCAATTGCTTATTGATTTAAATTAGCTCTGTTTATTACCTCTTTATTCAAAGACTGAGAGTTTTATAAGTTTTTTGTGATAAAAAATTGTTATTTTAATTGTTTGGAAGAATTGAATTGGTTTTTCATAGGACTAGCACTGTTCTGTTTAGGATAATACTGGTTATCCCTTTTATAAAATAAAAATTTGATTAGATTTTCGTTGTTTTATTACAAATTAAGAAATAATTAAATCACATACCGAACAGACTTACAGTAGACAGAAGTCATTAGCTTTTTTTTAGTATTTTTAAAAAATAAATGACTTTGTAGGATTACTGACTATCGCTTGTTTTAATTAATATAACATTTAAGCTAATCGAAAAAATTAAATTTTTCATCCCCGTCATTAAAATAAGGATGCTATGGGCAAATCAACATAAGTCGAACTAAAATACCGTTTATCTCAGAATAGTGAATTTGTCACATAATGACTTCCTGCAATAAGCCGACGTTTTGTTCCACAATCTTCTATTTCCTGGCAAGTCGTATACAGCGAAATAAGTGGGACAACTTGTTGGTTTGAAATGATATTGTTTCAATAATGATTTGCTATGTTGCTTGTCATAATCTGCCATTGTTATAAGTGAAGAAAATATATTATAGAGGGGGGACGGGGGGAAGGTTAACGATCCAAACGAAAACAATAGTAAAATATGACTAATTGTCATAGAAAGGAATACCAAGCCGCATCCCTCAATGCAAGTAAAAGACTTCTTACCTTGGAATTGAAATATTGTTGTTGTGTGTGTGTGTGTGTATTGTCACGTGTCTCGACCACAGCGACTTCAGTTTTACTTTTGCAATCATTACTATATTGTGAACGACACGATTAAACTTACATAGTATTATACCATCCAACAAATCTTTTATTAAGCGTTTGAATTCGCAGTAATTCTCGAGATACTGGCTCACTGTTTCATTAACATCACGTAATACAATGTTTCTACTTTATGTCTTGAGCAATAAAGTTTATTTTCCTTTGTTATTGACTCCAAAACGTCGCGTAATACAACGATATGTACGAAGTTAGATTGAAACAATTTTCGGAGATTATTTACGAGAATAGCTTTGTACCCGGATGGTATAACCCATATATTAATATAAACCATCTTATATAGTAACTGTCAGCCGTGGTTTCACTCGTAGGGAACTTTTTGTAACCGAAATGGTTGATAACATAAACATAACATGTCCTGTCCTAGTAAAGACCCATGGTCCAACTCGTTGGACAGAGCAGTTGGACCACTGGCCCATGAAAAAAATCAACAAAAAGATTTTAAAAATATTTTAATCGACCTGGGAATCAAACTCATGCAATCATCTCATTCCAAAAAATATATAAATTATAATAGCCCTAAGTCATTTTGTAATTACAACCAGTAAATAACGGTCACCATCGCTGAAAAAGGTCGTAACTGCATAGTAAAAATACCTTTGTTTAACTGCTTAGAATAAATTCTACTTATTACGTTTTTAATGACTCTCATACATAACTTTAATAGCGAAATTTTGTTAAAAGAAGTAAAATTAAATAAATAATACATTTGTCGGGTTATAACGGTAAGCACGCAGTCTATATATGTTATTATATATACAAGGTGTTCATTGTAATGGGACTCCATTTTCCGCACTTAGCCTCCCTTTTTGGGCCATTGTGCGTGCAGGTTTACTAGCTAGAGCAGCCAGCCCAGCTCCGCCCAGAAACGCAGAAGCTTACTGGGGGCTTCACAGGCTTCGCGGAGCGCACTGTGCCGAGGATTTGTGATCATTGGGGGGCTACTGCCTCGCATTCCAGTATTACGTGGGCGGCCGTTTCTTAGGCAACGAAGCAGCCCCTGCAGAGCGGGCTGTCTGTTAGACTGTGTATGTAGGTGTTTGTTGAGGGGGCAGGGACCCGTTATTGTCCCCATTACAATTTTTAGACTTATTCTGTCTAAGTTTAGGAGACATATACAGGGTGTAAGGGAAACACTTCCGAAGCCGAAGGCCCGTGATAGTACTCCTAGTACACTATAGGTATATTGGTATAAAAAAATTAGGACTTGGCAATTCTTTTTAACTTAAAAAAAAGTCTACTACCGATGTAAACTGAAAAAGATTTCGCTTCAAAAAGGTGTCACATTTAAATTATCACAATTACATGTATCAAATATCTACTGGCCATATAAAATTTAATGATAATATCTATTTATAGTCGTGCGTGCTTAACATCAGTTAGGTAACAAAGCGAGTTTGAAATTTTTTCACCGCTCCAAATTTTCTACGTACAAAATTTTTCTAAGAAAACTGCACAATGCGCTTGAAAAAGATTTTACTTCAAAATAAAGATAAAAAATTGTCGTACACACTGCAAAATAACAACGCAAGTGCCAATACGAAAACATCTATATATTTTGAACCCCCAAATATTTGAAGTACGTACACAAATATCACTAAGTGTCAATCATATTGAAAGTTATTTGTATATTGCTTACCTGCTTACAAAAAATATTATTATCTGAATACTTACATGAGGAAAATTTACTCAATAACAATTGTGTCTAACAATATGTGAAAGTGCTCACGTTATTCGTAGAATAGCGAATGTGTTTGTAGATGTGTGAAACGCTTCGTCTTCTTTATATTTTCTAGCAAGTTTATAAGTACATATTTATTTTGTATATATAAAGTAATACTAATAGTCTTATAGAAAGATTCAAAATGTTGCGTATCAAATGAATTGCAGTTACGTTAGGTAGTTTTAATTTTGTATGTAATTTGAGGTGGCAAATTGGTAAATCTAATATTATAACTGTAAAAAAAAGAAAAATAATATATTTTTGCTTATTGATGACTTTGAAATTCATAAAATAAAGAAAATAAGTTAACGAAAAATGTGTGTAAAGTCATTATAAACAACTTACGTGCATATACTTTTAAAAAAAAATGCGTACCTCTTAAAACTCATAATGGGTTAAGGTTATCTAATATGGGTAAGCAGTCTTTTTGATTCCATAGATTAAGATTGAATAACCAAACATAGGTCCTATAATTCAACTAGACCGTTAGAAACGCAAAAAGACAAGGGTATCACCGAAAAAGGGTAATCCTTATTTTTAGCACCGTCACTTACTTTGAATTACTAACGGATTGCGAACACCCTGAACCCTGAACAATAGAATTTCCTATGGAGAGAGGAACTACCATCATCCTCCTACTCCCCAGGAAAAACTAATCCCCAGGCACGAACTCCAATGGCTGGGTATGGCTCCCAAAATGAATTTCGACAAATCCATCTACGACAAGATTTTACTTCGACAGCATGAAATTCCGACACGACTCAATTTCGAAAATTGGCGGTCTAGTTGGGTGGGCGAGACAAAATCTATGCAAGTGTAGAATGTAAAACCTGGGCTTAACCGCTTGTAACTGCGGTGACCCCGTGCTATCCATGACGCACTTGGTTTCGTGTCCCTACTTACACTAAATACGATCTGAAAAAAGCCACTGACAGTGCGTTCGACAAGGCAAAGTTTTATTCTCGAATAGTCTTAGCATAACAAGACGACTAGACGGATGTGGGCGAAATATTGTTTCCAAAACTGTTTGAATGTTGGAAACTTTAGCAAAAATCATTTGTATGCTATATTTATAATTCAAAAGTTATCCGGTTAAGTTACACCAATTACTGCCACATGGTTTTATTCACCATTCCAATCCATCCTAAGGTTGCCTGGATGAAATCCTTCTATAAGGCCGTTTAGTCGCGTTTGGTCCAATTGTCATAAACAGGATAACATCGCGGTTGGTCCAATTCACTATTAGTCCAATTCGCGAGCCGTCCTTTGTACATACCTATCAATAATGTGATAAGAGATCAGTTTATATCAGTTTTAAATGGTGTATGGACAGTAATAAAGCGAACTATCTATCTATCTACAACAAAAATTAGAAAAAGAAAAGAAGGCGCCCTAGGGTTTGTGTTAAAAGTTGAATCGAAATAAGGAAGTAGGTGTTGCATTTTATTATGCAGTATTTTGCTTGGAATTCCAATACTGGTTTCGCCCCTAGATGCAGACCGCAGTGATCCTTAGGGGGCATTTTGTAGACTGAACTATATTAAGGTTCCAGGTTTCCTCGTAAAAATACAACGCAACGCAAGGTGAAAGGTTTTGCTGGTCAACATAGTAAACAGTATCTAGTAGAGTCGCGGGTATTGAAGAATATACAGGGTGTAAGGGAAACGCTTCCGAAGCCGAAGGCCCCTGGTAGTACTCATGGTACACAACATATTGGCATGAAAATTTTTTACGGCAAAGCAAATTTTTTGTTTATGATTTTTTTTACTTTTTTTTACGCATTGTTTACTCTCCATCATATCAGTAAAGCTAAATGAAACGAAATTTCAAAAAAAAAACTGAAAAAAAAAACAAGTAGCGCCATCTTGCGAGTTCATATTTTTTCATAAAATTTTTGTTTTATTCAGCTTACACCCTGTATTTGAGTTACCAGACTATGTCAACGACACAAAACTAATATCATAAAATACGCACAACACAACTAACAATGAATTCAAGATTAGAAAATATGATAAACCTTTTTTCATTGTTAGAATATAAATTGATATCTTTAAATCTTTCTATATTTAAGATGGAGAGTTTTTAAGATAACCTTTAAATCGAAGAACCTTAGGATGTAACCTGATTGTGAAACTTCACCAGAATTCAAAGTTCAATCTAACTTGAAGCTATAAATTACTTTGTAACTTACGGCCCAAGTGTGCATTCGAATCAAGATAGTGATGGAAAATAGCAAGGCCCATTGATTAAAAAGATTATATTAAGTTTGAAGTTTTTCAAATTGTTATACATATTGTTGCCTGTGGTTTGGCTTATCGATGCGAAATTTTGAGCATAAATCTTGGTATGTCTACCGTTATTAAGGTTTCGATAATCTTTGTGTAGTGAACGCGTAGAAGACGGATTTTGATTCCCGAGTATTGCAAAAAATATTTGTGTGCATGAAAATGGTATGAAAATTTGCATTGATCTGAGTGTTGTATAATATGCATGTATGTATATTAAAAAATGAATTTAAGTATGTTTATCTGAAAAATATAAGTGGAAGTGTGAATCAGTAAAGCAGGCGGGCTACGCGTGGACATTGTTGTGAGTTTAAAATCTAACAAAGGACGAAATCGGCACTAATATTTATCATTAATCTTAATAATAAGTTATTCTTAGAATACTCTGACTTTCTCGTAAATATTCAAGCTTGTTCAAATCAAAGTATAAAACGTCGTAAGTACTTTTCTATATCAAAGTAATCTCTATTTGAAACAGTCATGGTATGTTTATGATTTAGGCCACTATGATTCCCACATTAGGGGAAGGGGGTATCTCAAAAGAGATGTCCACGGGTCTGCCGGGGCTTGAGATATATGTCTTGTATAACCTCACCTCCGGCAATCAAGAACCCATAGACGGCGTGCGTTTTAGTTTGTTCGATTCTAACATAATCATCATCGATTTTGGCGGGGGTGGTATCCGTGGGGATTAACGTATTATTTATCGTTGAATGTCACATTAATACTACTGTTTTATGTTTTGTATGTTGAACCCTTCTCTCTCTGCGCTCAACTAACAATCTTCTCCTTCACTGTCCCACTCACACTTGAAGTCTTGTGCACTCTTCTTTCGCTGTGCAATCCATTCTTCTTTGGAATGCGCTTCCTTTAGAGATCAGGATGTCACCAAATCGAGCTACATTCAAAAACAGAGTACGCCAGCTATATAACGAACCATAGGCAGAATTGTACTCATAGCACTTTTCCACATATATATTTATTTATTTATTGTATATATATATATATATATGTACATATATGTATGTGTATGTATGTGCATTCAGAATAGAATATTTGTGTAAGTATATATATATTTATATTTATGTAGCTATAGGTATAGTTTTACTTACTTATTTAAGTACATCATTATATTTATAGTTTGTATGTCTATTATTTATACCATACTGGTTTCTCACCACAATTCTTCAAGCACCTACCTGGACAAATCTCTGCATCACCCTAAGGTTGACTGGTAGAAAATGCCAATGGCATTAAGTCCGCCTTTGTACATTATTATGTATTTGTGCAAAAAGTTTAAATAAAAAAAAAAAACCCTTGCTTTCTCAAAAACAATGGCCACTTCTTATCATTAGGGTTATTATTCTACGTCGTGTTTTTTGCTATGTGTCGTAATTTTTTTAATTTTTAAACACATTTTTAGATCGATTAGTACCAAACGCACCCTTACGGCCCTGATGTAATTCACCCGTGGATATAAAAAAGTAAGTACGTTAAAAGTAAGTAAGTGCTATGCTTTTCTACAGTGCTTCCATCGTTAAAGATGTCGGTCGTAATATTATTTCAATAGCACCTAAACGAAGTACTTCAGACCCACATAACAACAGCACACAGCAGCATATAAATAACACAAATAATGGACTCAACGCTAATAATACGCCTCAAGTAATCGCTCCACCAACTTCAACACTCGTTTGAGTTCCAAAGAAAATAACTCCACTTTATTTTCCCTCTTTTCGTGCCCTGCTTGCGAAATAATAGTATTTAACTAGCTATTCAAACTATTGCGCGGTATAAAAGTAGATTAAGCGAATAATTTCACTGCCATAATGATATTGGGCCATGATTTCCTTTATTAGGCACGCCATTTCACACTATTGTCCAATTATTTTAAATTTACAATTGCCTCCTCTACTATGTACGGTCAATGATTGTTATCTCTGTCACTGGTTTTATCTTATTTATATACATTACTGTCTTTATTAGGAGTTAAATTTAAGTGTATTAATGTAATCAGCAATGTATTTAAACCGAATGAGATTTCAGTTTGTCGGAGGAGCCGCACAAGTATTCATTGTTTGCATAATCTAAACGCGATGGTATCTACAAGTTTGTTGCTTCCAGCGTTATTAGATCTCCGTTCGTGCCTTTATACTTTAGATATAATAAGAACTTAGGAGATCTAATTAACTGGTTCTGAATAGGTCGTATACATATTCGAAAAGTGCATTGTGTTTAAAAGTTCAAAAGTTTTCTGTGAGAATTACTTTTATGGCTCACGCTAATGTAAGCGATGCAAATAGTTTGAAATGTTGTAATATTTGTTTTCAGTGTTACAGTTTCATTTTGTAACTTTGCCATTAGTAGAGACTAGAACCGCTTTCATTAATGAAAGTCACAAAATGGGACTATAATGCTTAGGACAATAACCTTAATGGTTACATACCATTCTACGGTCATTTATTCTTATATTTTGACCATAGACTTTAATATTGCTAGCGTAAGTAGACCCACAGACTCCTACTTCTTCTTCTTCTTTTTTTCGCCGCAATTTTACCAATGTCAAGGTAAATGTAATATAAAATTATTAATGGCGAGACGCCAATGTCAAGGTTTTCATGAAACTCTTCCAGAGCCACGTTAGCCACGCTAGTAAATTTATTTCCGTGTGTCCACCCTCCACGAGATCAGGTAGTCGATCAGGACGTGTAGTTGGATTGTAGGGGGCACAAACTCCTTCATTACTGCGTTATCAAATTTAAAATGTCAGTGGCAGTAAATTGTGACTTTCAGTACAGTACAGTTTTAACGTCACTGCAATATCTATTTCCGTCAAAGTTGATAATGGTTTATAGTCGCATTCTGACTCGACTGACTAACTGTGTGGGAAATGCGAGAATATGGAGAATGGTGTTCTCTCCCTAAACAGATTAGATAATACAGTTATGTCCCTACAGTCCCGGGTCCTTTAAGCGGGGCGTGAAAAAGCATCTGATGAGGCCGTCAAGCTGAGCGCCACCATTGTAGCACTGAACGTGTTTGCAATGGTGACCCTCTTTCATGGGACTTTGCCTTCAGCTCAACATCAGGCGAGGTGAAGTCAAATTGACGTGCCATAGATAAAAAAAAAAAAAAAAAAAAAAATACAGTTATCCTCAGAGGAACAAATTGTGCGAGTGACGTACATATTACACAAAATCTAGGCGTCAGAAAGTGACAGATTATCATCAACTTTAACAGGAATAAATATCACAGTGACATATCAAATTCTTCACACTAAAAGTCAGAATTCACTGCCACTGATATTTTATTATAACATAACATAAACTCACGCCTATATCCTCCATGGTAAAACCTGGGATCGAACCCGAGACCTCGTCTCAGCAGTCCATTACTCATGCCACTAGGCTACCGCGGTTACATATATTTTAAATTCGATAATAGTACTTATTAGTAATATTAAAATGTCTATTGTTTAGACAAATATTTTTTTAAGGATATTAGTTCTTTAATTTCGAAAAGGAAGTAGTATTAAACCTGCATTAATATGGATTAATATTATTATGTATCACCCAAAACCAGAGGATATACTACGAGCTAGTTCATTATAACTTGTGTTGATCCATGCGTCTCAGAACATGACAGTCCTAAGCTTAATGGACAGAGATCAACTGTGTGGCCACACTCACTTTAACTTTCTTCTACTTGTCTCTCCATATTATTTCCTTGGCCCTAAGCCCTTAATATTTCACAGTCATGTCCAATATCTTAGCTCTTGTCAACTCCTTTAATAATATTTGATAAAAGATTACATTAAGCCCTGTTATCTTAGCTCTGAGATTAATCAACGCAGCAAGAACGCTTACAAATCCTTCACGAAATATGCCGTATTATTTCCATTAAAATTTAAGAAATAAAACCAAGTTATATTTCCTATCTTTGCTTCTTTATATGTGGCTGAATTTGAAATTATATTTCATTCACTTTATTTGCAAAACTTGGAGATATTTTGCAACGAGTTAACATGTTTTTTATACCAATAGGTGGCAGACAAGCAAACGACCCACCTGATGGGAAGCGGTCACCGTGGCCTATGGACGCTTGCAACACCAAAGGCGTCATACACGTGCTGCCTACCCTGTAGAAACCTTCTAATGCCCGTCTTGAAGAATCCCATATTGTAGTCGCTTGGGAAAACCACGGCAGGGAGTTCATTCCACAGCTTGAGCGTGCGCGGGATGAAACTCCTTTCATACCGCACAGTGCATGTGCCCTTAAAATATAAGAGAGAACCTTGCATCCTTCTTCCCACAGTCCCGGGTCATTTAAATGGGGCGTGATGAAAGCATTTGATGTGGCTGTCAGGCTGAGCGCCACCATTATAACATTGTACGTGTTTCCTGAGACTTTGAATTCAGCTTACCATCAGGCGAGGTGAAGTCAAATTGACGTATGCAAGGTAAAATAAAGAAACATCATATTTCTGCCAATGATTTTACAGATTCGATTCTCGTTGCGATAGTGCACATTTTTTCGCAAAGATAAGGTCAGATTTGTGAATTGGCATCGAATTGGATCCGGGTATACGGTTGAGGGAACATAATAGGTGTTGAATGTGGATGCTTTGTTGTTGTATACATATTTTTATGTTTTATTTTGGTTCTTGTAATATCAAGTAATAAGGTATGTTTTAAGCTTATTTATAGGGGAATCGATAGGATTTAATATTGTTAGGCATAATATAATCATTGAAATCATGAGTATCTGCATTGGTCTGGGTGTCCCTATGTATAATATTTATGTATTTACAAAAAAAAATGTATTTAAGTATGTTTATCTGCATTCTAGAACCCGTAACACAAGCTAGTTAAGCTATGCGACTAAAATCATCAGTCAATAACCTAGGAATGTGATTTTCAATTTTTTTTTCCTATGCAGAATTGAAAAATCATTCATTCTGTGAAGACTATATTGAACAGAACTTACAAAACATCAAAATTAATAACACATTATTCGTTAGATTAGCAAATGACCATCCGCTACGAATGCGGTCCGGACCTGAATTAATTTCGAAAAGAAACTCAGCAGGCTTTTCTTTCTTTTTGTTCTAGTTACAAACATTTAGTTACTTAGTCTAGATACAATAATTCTTGCTTGAGTAGCAAGTTGAGTGAACAGCTCATTTCCAGGCTTTTATCTATCGTATAATCTTGGATTTTATAATAACCTTTTTGGCATAACTTTCTTTTGATGAAATTTAAATTTCATTAGGGAGCTTGTTAATAAGGCCATATAACTATAACTATAACTATATCAGGGTAACTACCCTGAAAAGAATTACTATTTTTTTCAAGGGAGTTTACTATCACAGACTATTTACACAAGATTATTATAATAATACATAACTGGCTAGTGAGATAAAGCACTTCGAAATAGAGAAGTCAGGCAGCCTCAGTAGAGTATACATACCAATCATTAAGGTTGTTAAAGAAAGATATTAGAAGGTTTCTACAAGGTCAAAAGCACGAGTGTGACGTCCCTGATGATGAAAACATCCATAAGCTACGGTGACCCCTTTCCATCAGGTGGGCAGGGTTCTTATCTGTCACCTAAGAGAACCAAATGAACCTGGAATGTAATCCTTACACTTTCAATTCAAGAAAAAGCTTGAATAGTCAGTGAATTTTGAGAGACCTATTTAAACCTATGAGAATGAGCTCCCTGCCGTGGTTTTCCCAAGCGAATACAATATGGGGTTCTTCAAGAAGGGCATTAGAAGGTTTCTACAGGGTAGTCAGCACGTGTGTGACGCCTCTGGTGTTGCAAACGTCCATAGGCCACGGTGACCGCTTCCCATCAGGTGGGCCGTGTGTTTGTCTGCCACCTAAGTGGTATAAAAAAAAAACCTAAATTCTAACAATAAGATTCGTATTCTCGAATTTGTCCTTCGTTGCGTAAAAAACACAGGAATGACACGCGTATTCCATCACACTTTCACTTGTTTTCATTTATTTTTTGGTTTCACAATAAGTGTCGTTTGTATTCAGCCAATTCCAAATTTAATACACGAACTCTAATAATAAATAGAGTCGTTCAGGCACGTAGCCAGTTCCGGACACCGATGATATTAAGATGAAATAAAATGTATTAATTTAAATGCTAATGAGAACAGCGCAGCAGAGTTGTTCGCCTGATGTAGTGCGCCCCCGGGACTCGAACGCGAGTGTTGATTCCAAATACTGGCTTAGACTACAGCAGACAATTATTAAGAGTCAGTTGTTGTTTTAAAAATTAATAATAACATAACATACATAACATAAACTCACCCACATTTCGCCAGTTTATGTTTAGGTCCCAATGTAATAGGCGGCGAGTCTATTGCCATTAACCGGGCACTTATAAACCTGCGATAAATAAGACACATAACTTCGAAAAGCATGGAAAATTCATTGGTGTATGCTATAGCAAATGGAGTTTATAGAAAGTCATTGTTACATCAAATAATGTTTATTCCATAACTATAGGATCTCCTTCACCTATGCGATCAAAGTAAATTTCAAGATTATAATACACTCTAATGGGGAACTCGTGTTTCCTTGAATTCGCCAGGATATAAAGAAATTCATATTCTTGTTGTTGCCTATAATTACTTTACGAAAGTGAGTGGTAACCTTCAAGAAATTCAATTAATGTTATATGAAGCGATTTGAGGAACCTTTGTGTGTGTATACTGAAATTAATAAGCCTATAACTGGAGCATACTTTTGAGAAGTTAAATTCTTTATTTAAGAGGTGATTGAAGTGATGATCTTACGATGTCATTTGACAGTTTTAATGTACGACTAGTGTGTAAAGCCTTAGGCTTAGTTGCACGATCTTACTTTGACCGTGACAAAGCCGTTGACCGTGGTCAAAGTACCGGTCAGGTATAAAACGTCATAGCCTTGGTTGTAACTATGACCAGCCATGCTCAAACGTCAAATTCTGTCAAAAACAGAGCTACAAAAATCATGGAAAACAAAAATAAGTGGAAGCGGCATGTAGTCGGTGCACGCGTGTCATTGGTTGACGTATTTATGCTACGAAGGATAAATTCGATAATATGAACGTTTTTGATAAGAATACGTCTAAACTTTTTCGTAAATATTCAAGCTTTTTCAATTCAAGGTATGAAATGCCATAAACACTTTTTTCACTACGGCAGCTCAAACAAGTAAGTTTTACTGCATAACAACAGTGTGCAAAATGCGATTTTGCCCACTGCGTGAGACAAAGTAACTTTTTACTATATATTTTTTATTTTTTCTATAAACAGTGCCAACCATAGATTTTAAAAAGAATTGTTCCGCGATGAACTTTCCAACTACATAATCTGCACTCTATTCCTTGGCCGTCCCTTAGAAAGTTCTTTAAAATATGAAGGTCCAATTTCGAAATTCTAAATTTGAAAGGTATTTGTAAAACGAATAACCATGTTTTTTATTTAAATTATTTAATATTTTAATGTATTATAACATAACATAAACTCACGCCTATATCCCGGAAAGGGTAGGCAAAAAAAAACAATTATTTACTAGTAGAGCACGGTATTATTAACGGTTATGTGTGTGAGTTTGGCGACATCGGTTCCGCTACTGCAGCTATCGCGTCGCAGTTCTACTAGTTTTTCTGTTCTGTGTACTAAACATAGAGTTAACCAAACCATTTCTATCAAACTGTTAAATTTGACGGTGACCGTGACTTTGACGATGACCATGACAGATAGTTCGTGCAACTAAGCCGATTATTAAAATTCCCTAATAAATATTTTTGACTTTTCGCGCCACTCGTACGTATTTAATTATTAAATTTAATAGGGAATTGTCATATTGAATGAAATGTCATATTAATTGTAAATATTTGTTTGTTTACATATTTAATGTTATTCTGACATAGATTCTGTTTCGCTATCGGAACTGGAGTCGGAGTCATTCAGCAAATTTATTATGAAAGGGTCGATAATATCGTCGAATCTACTATCACGATCCCAATAAGTATTTTCATTTTTTTGGACATGATCATCGCATTTCTTCCATTTTTCTGCCGTAAACTCCGAAAACAATTTGTTCATTATGCTTATCTTTTCATCTAGTGAAGAATTGATATGGTTTTGGGCTACATTGTTTTAAATATCAGCCCAAACCAACTCAATGGGATTTAAATCAGGATGGTACGGCGGTAAACGGAGAACAGTATGGCCATGGGCTTTCAGCAGTTCGTCAATTCTGTACAGGGGTTCTTTTTGTGCATCATTGATAAGAAGTTGCAGTTGAGCTTTTGTCATGGTCTCTGAAAATTCAACATTGTGGCGCCGTAACCAGTCCTGCATTTCAATTTTGAGGCTAGCTATGGTTGGTTTCTTCTCAACCTGAACGCTGTGGTATGACGCGTTATCCATTACCACAACAGAATTCGGCAGCAACTTATCTTTTAATTTTTCATCCACCCACTTGTAAAAAGTAGACCCGTTCATGTCTCCATGATAGTCGCCAGTCTTAGCGTCTGATTTGAATATCGTTAATGCACCATCAACCAAGCCATTTCGACAGCCAGCGTGTAAAATTACTAAACGCCGTCCTTTCCCAATATCAGCATGAATTCCAGGTTCAGACGATGATTGCTAACATTTACTCACATTATGAGTGTCGTTTATATATGTTTCATCGAGGAAATATATATGTTCCGGTTTTGCATTCTGTAGTTTCGGATTTGTGTCAGGTATTTTTTCCGCCACTCTGTAATGTTAGGCTGCTCTATAAGGAGATGTCTCTTTGATTTGCATTTTTTGAAACTATAACCCATTGTGTGTAAAAGCTTTCTAAGGTATTCTCGTCCACAATCCAGTGTGCCATCTTTTCTCAAACTTGATAGTAACTTACGGATACTTGGAACTTGTTTTTCGATTTCGTAAAACTGATGAATTTTTCTTCTGATAACTCCTAAATCAAAATCATCAACAACATATTTCTTCTTTATAACTTTTGTTTTTTTTGGAGAGTTAAATTTTAGTCGGCCCAAATTTTCCGTTGATGAATTACCCACCTTTACTATATTTCTTAAGGTTTTTTCGCAATATCCCGTAGCATCCGCTACAATTTTAGCAATGTTTGCATCACTTTTAAATTCAAAACATAACTTTTATGTACTTACTTAATAGTTAATATTTTTCTAATGTTGTAGGAATTTTGACATTTTGTTGATTCTATGTAACATAAGAATTGCAATTGTCCCCCCTCCCCCCCCGTGACAACTGAGACATAAACTTCTCATTTGTCCCCTCTAGCCAACTTTCAAAGGGAACAGTCGGCACAAATTGTCACCCCGGTGACAACTGGGAAGACGATTCCCAGCTGTCACCCCGGAGGACAGAGCTAGAGGGAACTACTGGGAATAATCGGAAATTTAGTATACCCTTAAACATTGGTGGTTTGTTTTCACGTAGAGAATTATGGGTGTGAAGGGGTCGCCTTCCGGAGTGATTTTTATACCATACCAGGTAGAGATACGTGCTCGAATTTTGTCACCACTATCTTATTTTATGTGTACTGCGATATTACAGCGATTTGTTGGAGAAGATAAAGGGATATTATTTAAATATTTCGTGATGGAGTCTAGAAATGGGAATATATTATTGGACTGTATTTTATAGAGAGGTCTTATATATTTGCAGAAACTTGAGGTTGTTTAACTCAAGGTGTAGATGGTATCGTATCGTATCGTATCGTATTGGGACTCCTTTTTCCGCACCAAGCCTCCCTTTCTGGGCAATGGCCCTCTCTTCCTGGCTGTGCTGGTACCATTGTGTGTGCAGTGTTACTGGCTAGAGCAGCCAGCCCAGCTCCGCCCAGAAACGCAGAAGCTTACTGGAGGCTTCACAGGCTGGTGTAGATGGTAGATTTATATTGTTTCCAGATTAATATCAACGTTGAAAACGAACCTTCTACAAAACCTTCCCTAGATCGAAGATTCTTTTACATGTGGAGTTATTCATGGATGTCATTTGGAATTAGCAGAGGATTGTGTTAACTGGATTTGAACTGACTAAAACCATACAGTTATTCAAAATGGGTAGTTAGGTATCTCTCACGAGTGGATTCTATACACTCAAGGAAGTTTAGGGGCCGAAGCATTTTTTTATATTTAGATGAGTGTCACCGCCACGCAAACAGTCACAAAGGTAAGCAGTTTCAGAGGAACTTAGAAAATCCGTTTGCCTACTGTCTCCTCTACACTGTGCCAGTGGAGACATGCATGTATACATGGGGAAATAAATAAATAAATATTCTAGGACAATCTACACAACATCACCTAGACACATGGTGAGCATAGCTTAGCTTGTGTTACGGGTTCTAGAATGCGGATAAACATACATAGATTATGTTTTGTAAATACATATATATTATAAGAAACACCCAGACCAATACAGATGTTCGTATTCAAGCACACAAATATTTGCACTGAGCAGGAATCGAACCCGCGCCTTCTGCGTAGCAGCCGCGTTCACTGCACCACGGAGGTCGTCTATTAAGCTTCCGAAAAACCATTAACAGGGATGCCCCCACCTCGGTAGGAGTTAACCATAGGCGAGAGAGTCTCCGTCATTTTAGAAAAGTATAAATATTTTATTTTTGAAGCAATTGATGTGTATTGTTATATCCCCAACCGTCTGTATATAATCAGAATAATTCCGCCAGTCACGAAAATGGCCCAGACAATAATATTTTCACGAACATTAACCTAAAATCTATTCAGAATTATGTCGTAGTAAGCCTGGCAGCAATCTTGTTTGTCACAAATATGTTAACTGAAGTAGAATAATGTACTCGTAGCGATTTATTATGTATTTAGATTTTTTTACGTATTTAGTAATGGACTGCTGAGACGAGGTGTCGAGTTCGATCCCAGGTTTTACCATGGCACACACCAATGACTTTCGATGCTTTTCAAAGTTATGTGTGTATTTATCGCAGGTTTATAAGTGCCCGGTTAATGGCAATAGGCTCGCCAACTATTACATTGGGACCTAAACATACACTGGCGAAATGTGGGTGCTAGCACCTCTGCCTACCCCTTCTGGGATAAAGGCGTGAACTTATAAAAATAAAATATCTTGTATTTAACTAGCGGAGGTCCGCAACTCAGCGTTTAATTCTGTTCCCGATTTGGGTCTTGGGATCGTTTCTGAACGAGCGGAAACGTGGGTTATAGTGACAGAGGTAGGATAGGGGTAGCAGTTCGATTGGGGAAGTACCTCTGCCTTACTTAATACTACGGCTAATAATAGCCTTGTGTTGTGTTTCCGGCGGTGAGCAGGGCAGTCAGAGCTCACTGGTGAGGTTTTGTGTTGTCAGTGGGAAGACCGAGAATCTTTGCTTTATCTTCTACACTAACAGCATAGAAAATTCCTTAACCTTCATTTCCCCCCCCCCCCACCTTCCCCTCTATATGATCGGCAGCACGAGTGTGGCGCCTCTGGTGTTGAAAAAAATCTTTTCATGAGCTGGATCGCGTGCTTATATGCCACCTAAGTGGTATAAAAGAATAATCTTCTTTTTTTAAAACAGCATTATATACAATATGTTACTAGTTTTCTTTATACTGCGCATTCGTTCACCGAACCTACTCAGAATTCACACGATTCGCCCTAACATTATGGAAATGCGTTCATTGCGTATGTATTAGACTGTATTTACATCATTTTGTTCATAAAACAAATTCTCTTTCCGTGTAAACAATAGTGGCAAATACTTTGAAGAGTGGTTCAGGTTCGATGACCCGATCAATATTATTATTTGCATTATTTTTACGACGATCGTGTATATTCGAATGATAAATGCTAGAGGTGGTCGCGTGACCAGGGCCCAGGATCCGAGAAAAGTGTTCTTTTTAATCTTATTAAAAATGTCAATATGAAAATTTTATGTTTTTTTTTTTTAGTTAGGACATAAAAATTTGACTTCACCCCACCTGATGGTAAGCTCAAGGCAAAGTCTTTTCCCTTTTTTGTGATGTTCCACGTATTTTTTTTTAGAAAATAATAGCGGCAAGAGCGCAGCTTGTTTGGCTGGAGGCTTGAAGAAAGACATTTGAAAATTGGAATTGAAATTTTTTGATGCCAAAATGTTTGAAAAGAAAAACTATATCTATTTGTAATAGTCTTAAGGATTAAATTGCCAAAATTCTTCTTAACTTATTCACTGAATTACGCTCACACAACATAAAATGATGCAATTGGTACAACGGCCATTTGATTATCCGGTCAGAAAGGAGAAGTATTAGAAATGCGTATATAAGTGATGATGTAGAAAAAATAACACCCTCATCTCATCTAAAAGGTGTCGTAAGAGGCGACTGACGGAAAAAATGCGCAGACCATCACTACGAGAGAAGGTAAACTCGAAATGAAACCCTGTACCAACGTACCTGGCCAGCGTGGCAACAATAGGCCAAAGCATCCTAACATTGGTAGAGGTCGATGTCCAGCAATGACTTCCTACTTTTTAGGGTCCAACTTTGAACATAATAGGCAATCGCTATGGAGTATATAAGTACTAAAATTAATTTACACATGTGTTCACCGCGGTAGCCTAGTGGTATGGGTAATGGACTGCCGAGACGAGGTCTCGGGTTCGATCACGGATTTACCATGGCACACACCAATGACTTTTCGATGCTTTTCGAAGTTATGTGTGTATTTATGGCAGTTTTATAAGTACCCAGTACCTAGTTAATGGGCTCGCCACCTATTACATGGGACCTAAACATAAACTGGCGAAATGTGCACCTGCACCTCTGCCTACACCTTCGAGGATATAAGCGTGAGTTTATGTTATGTTATGTTACATAATGTTCAATAACTTTTGAAGTCTTATTTTGGGGCATCACCGCGAGTCCTTCATGGCATTATCAACATGCAATGCTCAATTTGGTACAATTTAATTCAAAAGCTACCAAAACTCCTGAAAAACACAAACAAACCCATAGTGCCCTATAACAATCGAAGCAAGAACACGTAAAGTCGAAACATACTTCACAAGTTTGGACGTGGCGAGTGTGTTCACAGGCTGCGCCCTCTGATTTATTGGTCTTCGCAGACGCGGGGCAAAGCACCCTCGCGCAGAGCGGGCGTCTCGCATTCATTACCAAAAGTATTCTGGATTGTTCTTGAAAGATTGAGAAAAAATTGAAGAAATTGTGAGTACCTTTTTTACAAGTGAAAATAATTTTTCAACTGGGCTTCAATAATTTGTAAGTGCGAGGAATAGTGTAACATAGTCGAAAGCATCTCTACAGGTGCGACTTTAATGAAAACTAGAACTTTAACATTGAATTTTTGTAAGATCAATATTCGTAGCCAGGAATCGAACTCGTTGTTATAAAACAAAAACCACTCGCTGTATTATTAACATAACATAACCTCACACCTATATGTATCCCCGAAAAGGTAGGCAAAGGTGCTAACACCCACATTTCGCCAGTTTATGTTATATAAATACACACATAACTTCGAAAAGCATTCCATTACCCGTACCACTAGGCTACCGCGGTAAGTATATCGCTGTATTATTGCATTTCTTTATTAGTACGGTCTCCTATTTTTTTCTTTAAAAATAATCAATATTAGCAACCGAAATTACTGATATTCCCTCTACCTTCCAGCTAAGCTCAGTGGGTTGTGTAAGGAGTGGGTTCATCCGTAGTGTAATGACCAGGATTCGAACCAGGTAACTTAATGGTTAAGGTAGACCTTTGTTGAACAAGAAACTAAATCAGACAGCACACGCTCCAGTCAGTTTATTACAGTAACCTTGGCCATCACGTTAAGCAAATCAAAAAGTAAATTATTGTATTTACCATAATGATAACACTTAAGAGGGTTGGCAATTCACTCAAATTTCCTAAATCTATTTCGTCAATCTTTATTGACTTACGGTTAAATTAACGTGATGTGTGATTTTTATGTAGTGCTCCAATGACATTCACCAACATATTTCAGGGATAAATGTAGCCTAGGTGCTTTTTCAAACTATAATCTTTCTCTATTCGAAATATCATCACAGCCTTCCCAGCCGTTCTAGTGTGATTGAGTTACAAACACTCAGACAAGTCTCTAGAATTTGCGAATTTGGTACAAAGTTTCTTATTACTTAATTCCTCGCTGACAAAGTCTCTGGTAACAACTAGTTGAAAGCATCTTGTTGTTTCTAGTTAAAGATATCAACCTCCACTAAAGTTAAGCTACAATATTATCCAGTACGTATAAAATATAAGCTTCAGCGGTAGTCACCGTACAAAGTTCGACACAGGTTCTGTAATTAATTGAATTAGAACAGTATCGAGACTGCGCGTTTTCTGTTCGCCTCTGTACTTGAAAATTGTAGCTACATTTTATTGAGATTTGTGAACAAAGGGTGTTGGTTTTGTTGTTAAATGGTTTAACTTGGAGAAGATTCATATTATTGAGAAAATATTATTTTCTATCTGTTTACTTCACCGCTAAAGTAAGTACCAAGTAGTCTTCGAATTAAGAAGAATTACCGGTAATTACGGTAACGTGACTGCCCTCTGACCCCCTCCTCCCAATCTTGAGAAGAAATGTGCTCCAGAGGCTCGTCTGTCAATAAGCAGGTGAGGTTGTCGAACTAGGATGTTTACTCATGCGACAGTTTCAACAAATTAGTCTAGGTAAACCATTATATTTTTATATTGAAAACTTGAAGTCGAGTTTCGAATTCGCATTATTATTATAAAATATAAGGAAGCTTCTTTGGCCATCACAAACAGCCAAGGGTGAGTTTCAAATAACTAAGTGAAGAAGTCATTGAATTGTCAGCGATAGCCGATACGTCCTTGTGTAGAATTTCAATGCTTTTTGAATATCTGAGAATTGTATTGAGGAAATATTCTTGAATGTGATTTTATGAAAATACGTTGTAATAACGAGGTAGTGTATGTATGTATGCATGTATGTTATGTATGTGTATGTGTATGGATATGTATACCTATTGCTTAAGATATACCTTAATATACCTTCGTACATTAAAATTTCCAGTTTCATGTACACAAGACTTCTCCTCTCTTTACATAGGATTTCCTCTGTGCACTCCCGGGTTTGCTGGAAGAGAACTCAACCATGAGATAAGCTCGCCTCTGTACATAATATCTCACTGTATTGTACTAATATCATTTATGCGTATTATAAAGAATAAAATAAAATAAAGAAGTAGTTATCTAGTAAGCGGATGAACCAGAAGCGACGAAAATCACATTTGAACCTCTATACAGTTGTGTAAAGATGTTGGCTTTCTAATTCTATTTTACCGCCTATATCACGATGAGTATACCTACTATTTGATAAGTTGTTTCACTTAATCCCCCCCATCTTCTTTCCTTTCCAGAACAACATAGATTGAAATGTGGTATTACCTAAGTACAAACAATATCATCTTGAACCAAGTGCCCAATATCCTCATGGATACCATTAGAGTGGTTATGCCGAACACGAACCGACTAAAACGCGCGCTGTCTTCTCGGTTGCCGGAGGTATCACCTATGCTACTATCTGTAGGTGACATATCCTTCGCACCCCGGCCAACCCATGGCCATCTTTAACTGCAACTTCTTCTTAAGATGGCTTCTGGAGCAGAATTGCCGCAATTTCGCACATATCAAGTGGTAAATGTAATACAACATTATTAATGGCTAGACGCCAATGTGAAGTTTTCAAGAAAATCTTCCAGAGCCTTATATTATAAATAGGACTTGTTGAAAATGTGTCGCCTCCGATATCACGGGCCGCCAAGAGTCTCTAGTCCCAGTCCGAAGTGTAATTCTCAAGCATTACTTGCACGCAAAAGGAGTAATTAATTTCCTTTCGATTTACACCGCATAGTTTATCGGGTCAAAAAATTTTTTTCCAAATTTATTTTGCTGCAACGTTTTCGGTTAGAAATTTTTTTTTCAGCAATAGTCTCGCCCCCTATTACGTGAGACCGAAAATCATAGTTGGCGAAATGTGGCTGTTTAATAACCATATCTACCCTTTCAGGGCTTCGTGAGCATAATATGTATGTATGTATGTATGTATCTTCTAGATTATATTCCAGCTTGTTAACATCCAGTAAGATAAATAATGAATAGTAAATTCTTGGCCGTAATATTGATGTGTTTGAAATTAAGTCCAAGCGCAACATTGCCATATTAGCAGTATTATAAAACCGGTATTAGTGTAACAATGGCAGGTGTTAGGTATTGCATTCGATTTGTTAAAGCGTTATAATCCAATGAATTTTACTATTGGTTGATAAAGCTTGATTTGCATGAACAGACTAAAAGCCTATTTCAGTTGAAATAATCTAATGTTGAACATTAGTATTTCGTGGTATTAGAATATGTTACTAGTATTAGCTAGAACTGTTTACCGCAGACGTATTTTGTTTTAGTAATTATGAATTGTTTGGTTATAGCACAGATTAATTAATAGTTACTACGTAATAGTTAGATTTTCTGATAGGTTGTATTGTAATGTTCGAATTTTTTCAAGTTTATTTATTTATTCCATACATCTTTATATAAATAACTAAATAAAATGC
This sequence comes from Pelosia muscerda, assembly GCA_963691645.1. NCBI lineage: Eukaryota > Metazoa > Arthropoda > Insecta > Lepidoptera > Erebidae > Pelosia > Pelosia muscerda. The sequence goes on from OY829100.1 coordinate 18,659,618, forward strand.
GACATGACTGGAATAATTGTCTGAATCTTAGACTTGAACTATTTATAATTTTTCTTTTAGGAGGTAGTACTCGATGTGTTACCGATCGACTGGGGAAACCTCCGTCATTTAGAATACCGTGAAACCGTGAAAAATCTTCATGATGGGTGCAAAAACTATTGAAGTCTTTAAGCGCAGTTTTTATTTCTTCCTGAAATTGGATTATTATTATATATATATATTACAGTAATATATGTATATTACAGATTTACTAAGACATAGTCAACAAAGTTACCTCACAAGAATTTCATCTTTCATTTTATGGTATTATATCCCAACGAAACCAAGTAAAAAGACTTCATCTGCAAAGAAAGATGTTGTAGTATGTGCAATATTACGCAAGCGCGAAGAATAAACCTCGACACGTGTTCCACCTCTACACGAGTCACCAATCCCTTTAAAATTGTCCTCTACTTATTTCGTTAACCACATACCTGAATAACAAATTTAAAATCAGACGAAGGGCCGAATGGATTACATTGAAAACCAGATTCAATTATCGTATTGTCGAGACCCGGCGTTAACATGCAAATTGGTCCGTTTCAAAATTTTGCGGCTCAGTCCCCTAGTCTAATAGGAAATCGTCGTTTTCCGTTATCATTCACATCAGACAAGCTTTTGTTTCATCTTATGTTGATTTGATTCACAAAATATGATCCCCACACACAGTGGGTAGGTAAATTGACAACTCCCTTTGAGTGGACTGCTATTGTTTCGAATGCTCTTTCATAATATAGCGGCTAATTGGTTGTTTGAATTAGCAATAAGGTCTCCTGTATTGTGTAGACAAATTAGGGAGGTAAGAAATTTGGTTATGAATACATGTGGTACGTGTATTTTTTAATTTAGGTTAGGTATTATTCAAAATTAGTGAGTGTGAACTTTGTGCATATAATATGAGTTGACCTGGGACCTTACTTTAAAAAGTAATATTATTTAAATCTTATTTTACTTCCATAATATGATTAGGATTTCGATTGTCGACCGTCGATATTTGTGTATTGTGTATGTGTCTTGTAAGACCATTTTGTCAAATTGTGAAATTCATACCACCCATACCGCTAGGCTACCGCGGTAACTAAAACACGTATCAAAGTAAATTCACATTCGTGAAAAACTGGCGCAGTGAAAATAAATTAATCATCTTATATCTAGCTAATACTTTTTCAAGATTTTCATAAGCACTTACACACAAATGAATGAGACTGGGCATATTTTATATTTCTTCAAAAATGAGTATTATCAAACAAATATAGCAATGGCTTCTACAAACTGCGCTTACTGCCACCATGCTATATTCCGACAGTTACATACATGATACTGTTATGGGATGTACTTGGTCAAATAACGACGCAACTACAGAATTACTATGAAAATGATAATGACACATTACTGTTATGTAGTATTTCAGCCAACGTATAAAAGGGTCATATTAGAGCCACATTCAAACCATGATACAATAGTTAGATAACCCTACATTTACAACAGTAATAGTAACCCTCTCCCTATTAGAGGTTTTACGACTAGCGCAAGACAGTAAAACTTTAATTATTTATTTCCATTAGTTAGTTTATGTACCTCCCTTTAAGGAGAAATAGACAACAAAATAACGGTTCGTAATTTGTTGACAATTGGAATCAGTATCTATGCTTCTTAACCGACTTCTAAAAAGTAGGAGGTTATATATTCGAAGGTCAGAATTAATCGCAATACATTTTCATCGATTTCACCTTCATCCTGGCGTTGATCCCAGTTGCATCAGAAGCTTTCGCCTCGGAGTCTGCGGTTTGCTTATTCGAGTCTTACTTATGTTCATAGACGTTTCCATCATAAATGGACTGATGATTTTTTTTAAAGAGAGAGTTCTGAGATTAATTTACTGACGTGGTGACGGCAATAATAGGTCCACTATTACCATCACCCTAAAAACTGCTGGTCATAAATAAAAAATAACTAATCAAGAAAATCCAATCAAAATTTTCGTACATTTTTAAAAACAATAGGGGAAAGGCACCTACCGCCCTGCAGTCAATTTGAAACTAAAACGACTCATTATTTACCCCTTCCCATGGTTTACCTTCCACACGATTTTCAACCTTATGACAGAGTGAATAAGGTTCATATTTATATGTAACGGTTATTGCCCCGTGGAATATAAGGACTGTAATTGAAGCATGCTTTCATAACGTTTTAATAGAGTTATTTTTAGTTTTTTTTCCATCAAGGACTTGATTAACGCGGTTCAGCACACTGGAGTTGTGATTAAAATTTTCACTATTGTTATTGCATTGTGGGTTGATTGTTTGAATTATTTTGACTAGTAAGGCAAAGTATTTTGATTTGTAAGACGTGTTATAAATTAGCTGCAATAAGGTGCAATTTATAAAGAATGGACAAAATCGAAAGAAAGAGACACATTGGTAGACATTGACATTTCTGTAAATTATAAATGAATTGTAACTTCAGGAATATTTAAATAAAATAAAAATTGAAATAATTGCATTGAAATAGTAAAATAATTTCAGTTAGCTTCCCGGTCACATCCAAGCCTTGGAGTTATGGGTCAGTAGTAATGTAATACATTACTGATGATGACGACTTTGATCATCTACGTAGCATTATAACGACCTACGAGGCGTATCCGTAGAATTTATTAATTTATTTAGACGCTAATTTGCTCATGTTGAAAGTTTGTCCTAAATAAGTTAGACATGGGCCGTTTTATATCTAAATTTGTAAATGTATATATCACTTTCAAGGAACTTCAGTGTATTCCCAATTCGATATTGGCCTATTAAGTAATCGATCTGTGTAACAGATACAAATACAGTCCCCGATAGGGTATAAAGCAATTACAAACAGTAGATTAAGTTAAACTAACAGGAACTGAGTTATAGTTAGGGCGGTCTAATAAAATTAACCCTTGCGATGCTCGTTGGTTGGAACTCTTCGGGATTCATGCGTGGTGGTAACTTTGCTTTAAGTTACTGAAGAAATATACATATAGTCGGTAAAGACTAACTAGAGAGGTAAGTAGAGAGGCATTATCCAGGGATATATCAAGAACTCTATTTTATTTCTTAAGTGAACTATTCTTGTTATATTTAAAATAAGTTTCAGACTTCTTACTTAATAAACGAGCTGATTTATAAATTGTACCTGTTTAGTCGCTGGTAAGTTTGAAATATTTGATACTTTGAAAGTTTACGCATAAAAGAGGCAAAGTTGTGCTGTGCTACATGTGAATCAAAAATTGCACTGTTATAAGTTTTTGATTACCTAATAAATAAAGGTACACTCCGCCAGCTAGACCCATAGTTAGCATAGCAACTAGCTTGTGTTATGGGTTCTAGAATGCGGATGAACGTACTTAGATATTTTGTTTGTGAATATATCCATATTATAAATAAAACACTTAGACCAATTCAAATATTCATATTCATGTACACTATTTCTGCAATGAGTGGGGATCGAACCTGCTCCTCTTACGTAGCAGTCGCATTCTCTACTGCCACACTACAGAGGTCTTCAAACCTATCACGTTTTCTGAGCAGCGTAAACAGTTTTATACGTCATAATAAAACTTTTAATATAATTTCTAATTTCTTAATCCTCAATTCATTTCATTTCGTACGACCACGTAAAAATCATTTTAATAACAAAGTTATGTATCCGCGTGAAACAATAAAAGAGCAGATCCTATTATAAATGAGCTACAATAATATCCAAACGACCTTTCTAAACGAGCGATGCCGCGCAAATTCGCTTATAAATATACCTGTAATTTCTTTTATCACCGTGATTAAAATCGTTGGGACAACGTTTTATTATAGTGGGATATTTACACACCTTGCAGCGGGGGATGGGTTAATGGAAAAAGTGTGATAATATTAAATTTTCTTTTATCCACATGAATCCTTTTTTTTCGAATCTGGGTGAAAGGGTAGTGTTTTTCCCCTGGTTCACCTAAAAGTCCACATTCTACGTCAGCATAACATGTATTCTAAAGAGTAAGACAATGACCTATAAAATTGCTATAATACCTATAGCTATTACATGTCTGCTCACTTTTTTATTATATACTAGCTGACCCGCGCAACTTCGTCTGCGTCACCCCGTTTTCGAAACATTTTTCATTCCTGCTCCGCACCTGTTTGTTGTAGCATGATGTTATATACATATAAACCTTCCTCTTTACCTATTAAAACTATTAAAACTATATTCTATCTATTAAAAAAAACCGCATCAAAATCCGTTGCATAGTTTTGAAGATTTAAGCATACAAAGGGACAAGAAAAATAGGGACAGAGAACGCGACTTTATTTCATACTATGTAGTGATAAATATTTTTCGTCATACATTACATCCTTTGTACTTAGTTCAGTACAAAATATTTTTTGTACGCATGAATATGGCAGTCATTACGGGTAATTGGAACCCTAAAAAATGTCAAACCATTGGTCTAACTGCACTGTTTTTACTTGAATATCGCTTATAAGTATAGCTTATTGAGGCCAGGTGAAAATCGAGCTATGAAAATATCGAAGTTCTTACACACAGTTATACTAGAAAAAGCAGCATCCCGGTCTTATCCAAAGACCGGGATGATGAAATGTTTTTTGCAATAATAAAACAGATAGTAGTTGGCATACACCAAAATTAGTTTAGAAATCTATTTTGAAAATGGAATATCCAGTAGGTAGTTCAAAAAAAAAGGTTTCGTATATTGACGAATGACGTTACCTTTCACATGACGCCCTCCACCGATATTTTATTTGGCTCGTACATCAAGTTTGACAGGTGACAAGCGCTTGCCAATATGGCGGTACATGACAACTCGCGCGTATACCATACACGTGACTGACTATTGCGGTTGGTCTGTATTGTTGATGGTTTTTATGACTTCAGGATGACAAACGAGCGTTACTCTAATACTGTAAAGTACTTTTAGTATAATAAGGTAAATCATTCATCATCATTCTCTGAACCTTTTCCCAACTCGGTTGGGGTCGGCTTTACAGTCTAACTGTGATGCGGCTGAACTTCGATATTTTCCGTGAAGCGACTGATATCTGACCTCCACAACCAATGGTCCAATGGCCAATGGCGATATCGAAGTTCCAAGTTAGACTGGTTGGACTTTTGAGAGCTCCAACTACCAGTAACGACTGCCATAAATGTTTGTATGGCAAGGGGGACCGACGCGACGGTTTAATGTGCTCTCCGAGGCACGACTAGATCAGTGCAAACAGCCATATTCAAGCATACAACTTTTTGAACTGAGCGGGGATTGAACTCGCGCCTCGTGCATAGCAGTCGCGTCTACTACCGCCACGCCACAGAGGCTCTCTATGATAAGGTAAATCTTTACATAAATAATAGAATATATACACAAACACCCATTGAGATATGACACAACCAAAACAAATTTAGAAGCGTCGGTAGCTTAGAAATTAAAGAATCGGACTTACATTTGGAAGGTTTCGGGTTCAAATCCTGGCCATGACACTAACGACGTAAACCCGCTTCCATCTGCTGCTTCGGTTGATAACATTCTTTTTTTTTAAAGTTTGGTTCGGTAATTATGGCGTTTAATTGCGGAATGTAGTTTTACCGACGTTTCGGATGCGCTGCAGCACCCGTGTTCTCGATTTGACTGACTGGTGAATGTCGTAAGGTGCTTGAGGAACATTTTTTTTGCGCCTACCCTCCATTACATTTACCGTACAAGTAAGTTTCGATATAACTACTATTGGCGACCTTATCGTACTATGGCAATCTCTGCTAGGAAACCAATCGTACTTTAATTTTTATACGACTTGTGTGGTAGACTAGCACACAGCCCACCTGATGGAAAGTGGTCACCGCGGCTTATGGATGTTTGCAACACCAGGGACATTACACTCATGCTGCCGACCCTGTAGAAACCTTTTAATGCCCTTCTAGTCTCTTAGAAAAACCACAGCAGGGAGCTTAGCTTATTTCATAGCTTGAACGTGCGCGAGATGAAGAACCCTTTCATACCGCACAGTGCGCACGGTTTCCGATCGATCGTGATCGTGAGGATGAACTCCCTTCCTATGGCTAGTGGTGCGATGATAGATAGTGTTGCACACGTCCAAAGGTCACGATCTCACTAATCACTTAGGCCGTGTGCTTGTCTACCCCCAAACTGGTTAAATGAAAAATAAAAACCACATAACATCGCGAACTTATTCAAAAGATTGGTAACTTTAATAGCTCCACAAAAACGGGATAATAAGCGAAAAAATATTGATGAAAATACAGAATGGTAACTTCTGATGAATTCCCATTTGCGTCAATAGGGAAATATTGTTTACCCCTGTAATGATGGAACCTGATATTGCTGAAAGATTTCGTTTTCAGATAGCAACGTTTGCGGCGGCCATTTTTTTTATTAATAATTGGATAATTCGAGATTTTTCCGGGACAGTATCTCAAAGAAACCATATTATTAGACAATCTGTCAAATTACATTGTTTGTTTGGTTTGCTTATGTAAATAAGGAACGGACTCTTGAATGAAGTAGGCGTTACATGTCGGAAATCCATTCCAATCTTTGAAAATATATAGGGGGAGGGAGTACTTCTCTTTGACGCATCCACGGTTTAACGATTCCAACTATTGCTATAGCAAAACCACCCGAGAGTCATTCTGTGGTAGTCCTGAAGATGCATCGTTTAGAGGCGAAACACGTGTCGAGGTTTGTTTTTCGCACTTGCAGAATATTGCACATACAAAATCATATCTCCTCGGGTAAGAAGTCTTTTTATTTGCTTTGAGGAGTGCAGTTTGTCATTTCTTTCTATAACCATTGGCATTATTTTGCTATAGCGATCGTCGTGATTGTTGAACCGTTGGTGAGAGGTGCCCCCCATACTCCAACATATTTTCTGACGAGAAAAATGTTCTTCTCGATTAATAAGATGAACTTTAAAACTTACTTGCGCAAACTGTCACTGTAGGTACCTGTAACAAATATTACAGTCAGTCAAACAGAATAATTAAAATTATGCTCCATGATGCTCCCCTAGCCAGATGGATAGACGATCTGAAAGAGGCGGCTGGTACAGACTGGATGTGGAGAGCAGAGGATCGGAAACAATGGCACACCTTGGGAGAGACCTATGTCCAGCTGTGGACTGAAATAGGCTAATTAATTTATTATGATCCATTACTACTACAACAACTACAACGCAGAGTAAAAATAGTGACTAATTTGGATCGCGTTGACATATACATTTTGTTGATTTTTTGCGATGTATTTTTTTGTATGTTAGCAACACTGTGTGGATATATTTGTATGTAGACACAGTAAATGTTAAAGTGTCAATTCCATACATAGAATACTATGTCCTATTCTAAATGACTAACCAATTACCGCTTGTCTATGACGACTGATGGCAATCAATTACCGAGACATATGAATTTTTGCACACGTTTTTCCATAGTCACGTTAGAGCGTGTCATTTTCGATATCCGTAATTCGAGTTCGCTTAACCTGTGTTCCTTAATGAAGGGCAAAGTGTACCCACTATTTTTTTTCGTCACTTGTACTATACAATTGACAGAAGTTACCGGAAGAGGAGCATATTAGAAAAAGAACATTCACAAACGTATTAAAAACATTGCAGAAAACAATAAAATTCATACAAATTAGCATGAAATCCCCGCACCCGGATGAAAAGTGCGAATCGTACGTCCGGGACCAGTGATTGGGTACAGCTGTAATTGGGTTAGGCCCAGACAGATGTACAGGTCATCTGATCAGTTTGGTGAATATACGGGCGAGGACGAATCCGTGTTTGAAATGTGTTTGTACCGGGATTTAGTTTAGAATTTGTTGTTTGAATGATATGAATGTTTGAATGAAATGAATGATTGAATGAATGGAATATCCGTAAATACATTGCAGGACGCAATGTAAACCGTAACTAAGTATTACTTGTAATATGGGGTCCAGTAAGCGGTTAAACATACTAATATAAATAGGTAATACATGTATTTTTGGTGGCAGATAAGCACACAGCCCACCCAATGGAAAGTGGTAACCGTGTGACTGCGCTTTTTGGACGTTTGCAAAGACAGGGGTGTCACATTTGTGCTACTGACAGTGTAGGATCCTTCTAATGACCTTCTTGAAGAACCCCATATTGTAGTCGCTAGGAAAACCCGCAGTAGTGCGTATAGTGAAGTTCTTTTTGAATTGCATAGTGCGTACCGGTTCCGGTCGTAATATGTGATAATCGTGATTGTTTTTCATTCAGAATCAATTTTGTTCATTCAGTTTAAGTACATAAACAGCGCATAATAAATGTCAAAATTTTAGAAATTAATTTGTCAAAAATATTACAATTAAGTAAGTAAATTAAAAATTATTATTTCACTCAATCCATCTAACGCACTATTACAAAACTCGCCTTATCTATTGATGGAACGAATGCATATATGAACGAATGAACGAAGATTCTGTTTTGTGCAAAATAAACGTTTTAGTTCTATCTTTAAACATTCACTTAATTATTATTTAAGGTGAGTAGAAGGTATAATCGTAATCGTTATAATCTTAATAATAGGTTATCAAAACATAACACAACGTACGTCATCAACATTTTGAACAATCACAAGCACAATGACTACAGAATTTTATATATACCTACAATGTTTTACTACGTGGGTATTGTAGGTACTTCCCGTAAACAATCTTAGTGATAAAACAATTAGACCTTCTATATCAAAGTGGTGTAATATAATGCTTGTCAACAATTTAATATAAACATGATTAAGGACCGCCATAGAATAGCGACAACGCCATCTCCCGTCAACTTGAGTAAACTGTCTCAATAAATACGAAATACAAATTAACAGTAATGAAATTTTGATTAGTACACAAGTACTCATTGCGGGTGACATCAAACGCTTTGATTATGTAATTAAATACGACAATTTTGGTAACGTTATTAAAAATATGATAAGAGAAATGTCAGATGAACAAGGTTTTTAGCTAGCTATGTTGGTGGTAGTAATACTATAATATAATAATAATAAAAGGACAGCCTCCTTGGCGTGGTGGTAGTGCATGTGACTGTTACGCACGGGGCACGGGTTCGATTCCCACTCAGAGCAAAATTTGTATGCATGAATATAACTGTTGCACTGGCCTGGTCGTGCCTCGGAGAGCACGTTAAGTCGTCGGTCCTGGTTGCCATACAAACACCTATGGCAGTCGTTACGGGTAGTTGGAGCCTTCAAAAGTCCAACCAGTCTAACTTGGAACTTTGATATCACCATTAGTCATTGGATCATTGGTTGTGGAGGTCAGATGGCAGTCGCTTCACGCAAAATACCGAAATTCAGCCGCATCACAGCTAGACTGGAAAGTCGACCCCAACTGAGTTGGGAAAAGGTTCAGAGAATGATGATTTGTAGTAGTAATAATTATATAGTACTGTCCGACACGGCACTTAGTGTGAGGAGATTTCTCTCTCTGAAACCCTTAAAATTGGTAGCTTGGTTTTAAATATATACCACTCCTAACACAAGCCATTGGGGTTGAGGGGTTAGAGGGGGAAATATGACGACCTCCGTGACGTGGCGGTAGTGAACGAGGCTGCAGGCTACGCAGGTGCGAATTCGATTCCCGCTCAGTGCAAATATTTGTGTGCAATGAATATGAATATTGGCATTGGATTTGGGTGTTTCTATATATAATATGCATGTATTTACAAAAGAAAAAGTATCTAGGCATGTTTATCCGCATTCTAGAGCCCATAACACAAGCTAGTTAAGCTATGCTTACCAGGTGGCGTTGTACAGATTGTCCTAGAATATTTACTGTTTATTAATATATTATTACTGATTCCGGTTGCTAAAGTTCTTTCTTTTTTAAATATTGACCATTAAATATTAACCTGAGTTACCTTCTACGAAACACACAGAAAAAGATGAAGTTCTATTCTTCAAGAAAGATCATAATATAAAAACACTTATATGGTTTATCTCATCGCGTCTACATTTGAAATTATTCCAAATAGTCGTACTAGCGATGGAGATATCTTTGTTGAATTATTCATACAAACTTTGTGTTATACCTGAATTACAACAATAAATCGTACCGAAATAATATTTGTTTGAAAGTCTTTGTTATATGATAAGAACCGGCGATTTATTACATATTTATGTGAATCTAATCATAGAAAATTTAGTGACTTCAACATATTGGCAGCTATTTTTTATCGTGTGAAAAATTCCCACGGATACGTTCCTCGACGGAGCCAGTTGGGGAGGTTATGTTGGACTCGAACCGACTAAAACGCACGCTTGGGTCTTTAGTTGCCAGAGGTGAGAAATATTGGCGGCTGAAATTTCAGTTTTGTGGGATTTATTATAAGTGATTGTCTTATTTATCCCGCAAGAACTACACTAGGTACTATAGAAATGCAATATAATGAACACTTATATGTAAAAAACTACCACCTCTATTCTTAATTGAGGAAGGTAGAAATTCGACTAGGAATGTTGGAAGAACCTTCGGCTTACAATCCAGTCTATATATATTGATATCGTTGGAGTGTTGAACCGCGATTGAGTGGGCCCCCCTCCGTCTCCCAATATACATTTTTTTTAATTATCTCATAATAATATCCCTAATCATTTAAGTATACTCATTGAACGTGCATACGAACCTGCTACAATCAGTCCAACACACAACACAAACACACAAGTCCCTCACTCAAACTTTATCGTAAACGTTTACGTTAGTTACGTCACGTAGTTACGGGACCGCCCAGCGTGCGCACCGTAGGGCGGGCGGCTGTAAACTGAGGCTGTTGCACTTGCAAATTGCAAACGTGAAAACTATACCTTCTATATTTGTAAGTGCAAATTTGTATCTAGAAAACACGTTCAGATTTTCATAAGGTTTTACGAAATGGCGAAGGCTTGTTGGTAGAATAATCCTGCTAACAATATAAATGTAAGAATTTGACAGTATCATATACTTGATGTTTCAGTAAATTATCAGCGAGATCCGTTCATAAAACCTCTGTGGGAGGAGTCCTGGGTGCGATCTCCGTTCAATGCAAATATTTGTATGCATGAATGTGGCTATTTGCGCTGGTCTGGTCGTGCCTTGGAGAGCACGTTAAAGAAGTCCGACTAGCTTAACTACAGAACTTCGATATCGCAAATTTGGTTAAGGAGATCCGATGGCAGTAGTTTCACGGAAAATATCGAAGTTCAGCTGCATCTTAGACTTGAAAACCTACTAAATGAGTCAAGATAATAGGCTCAGAGAATGATGATGATCCGTTCATAAATAAAGAGACAGTAGACTTCCCACTTATTCCCATCATTTTGCCTAATAAAATCAATATCAAAACTTTTTAGCCTTACCCTAAAGATATCAGCTAATGGGGTCAGTCCTGAAGTCGTATAATTAACAAAACAACTAATATTGTTTCCAAACAAAAAGTTCTTACAAAAAGATTCGGAACAAAAGACTAGTAGGTAGTATTTCATTTCGGTACAAATGCGAAGCGATTCGGAGTGCCGTTCCATTAGTGGGCTGTCACCAGCTGCTCAAAGGAATGAATGAAAGAAGAAAGAAAGCGCCGAAAAAAGTTTTTCTAACAGATACACATCGAATTTCGTTTATTTAGAATTAAGGCTTTTGAGGTGGTGAATAGGTATGATGATCACTACTTTATTCTCAAAACATAACCAGTTTATAAGAATATAATTAACTGATATAGTGATATTTTCTTCCAACAAATCGTTTTAAAGATATTTGATCGCGAAATTTCATGTTCTCGAGCCACAGGAAAACGCTCTATACAAAATCGTTGGAAAAAAGCGATTTCATGTCTTTTTAACGCGTGGTACAAATGCATGGAGCGCAAGAGAATATCACATTTATCTTGCTCAGTGTTACAGGCCCTGCAGGATGGTAAGCTGAAGGCAAAGTCTCACTAAAGAGAGTCATCATTAGAAACACGTACAGTGCTACAATGGTGGCTCTCAGCTTGACGGCCTCATTGTATGCTTTTTCACGCCCCGCTTAAAGGACCTGGGACTGTAGGAAGAAGGTGTATGGTTAATAAAAGTTGTTTGAAATTGAATAAGCAATCTAAAATGTTCTAAAGTTGATTACTTATATATTTACCTACTTTGGAAAAGTCATAGTTTCAGTTTTTTGTCCCTAGAAATAAATAAAGATTCAAAAAGAAAGGTTTTTGCATCACAAAAAACTTTCATTCGTTGTATGTTTAATTGCAGATGTAGCGGTTCTATTCTAGTCCACCAGGGTAACGGGATGATTGGTAGATAAGTAATAAAAAATTACGAAATTAAATTATAATTTAAACTCGATCGCACAAATGTCATAAAAGATGTCCTGGTAACAGAGTTTCAATATCTAACACTTACTATAATGATAGGTATTTCGAATCGTAACCAAAAGTTGAAAAAGCCTACAAAACAAGGTAAAACGTGTATCGTATATTTATTTCCTTGTTTGGATGTACCCTACAGGCTTGCCCCAGGACTTTTCCTAAACACGGAGCCCACAAAACAGGTGATTTCAATCAGTGTCCCTTGTCAATAGCAAATAAACGGGCATCCAATCTATGCTTTACGGGTGGGGCACTTATAACAAATAGTTTGCCGCATACTGGTAGTTCGACGACAAATTTCAGCGCTATTTTGTATTTTGTGGTAAGTTTTTCCTATGAGGGGCTATTGGCTAAACAGTTACTGTACCAGTTTGGACTATAGGTAACTTTTTCTTAGTATTATACAGTAACAGTAATATCACTGCGTGTCATAGGCAGGGAATTAAAAAATCACATTATGACCAGAAACTCTTTGCTGCCATTTTTCCAAGTTGAACACTACAATACAATATGAAGTTTTTCAAAAAGGGCATTTTCTACATGGTCGGTAGCACGAGTGTGGAACTGGTGTTGCAAACGCCCAGAGGCCGTGGTAACCACTTTCCATCAGATGGGCCGTGTGCTTATCTGACACCTAAGTGGTATGAAATAGTAGTGAGACCTCTTTATAGTTTGAAGAGCACGGCAAACCGTTGATCCTGGTTGTGATATGACCGTAGGTATATGAAACCCTAAAAATCCACAAGCCGGTCAATTATAGAAATTTGATACAGCTAGATTTACAGGTATAAATAGGTAACTTATATCGATGATGTGAAAGGTCAGATAGAAGTCGCTTTCCGCAACCTTCGACGCCTCTCTTTTGCCCCCAAATGAATTGTGAATGAGTTTGGTTTTAAAAATTCTACTGACTTCTAGTACAAGAATGCAGGAATAAGTAAAAAATAAGTCAATTGCAAATACATCAAAGAAAATTCGCGTAAAACTTTTCTTGAAGTCGGTGTCAAGATCTATCCTGAAACAACTTATCACAATCTTTAAGAAATTAAATGGAACCTTTCCGGCTTATACCCCTTACTAACACAAAAATAATTTTGTAAATACATCCACAGGAGGCGGAAATATGCACGTACATACATACATATGCTCACGCCCGTAATCCCCGAAGGGGTAGGCAGATGTGTATTAAACACCCACATTTCGCCAACAATGATTTTCGATCCGCTATTGCCAGCAATCGGGCACTTTGTAAAAATGTGTATTCCGAAAATAAATTACTAACCAAAAATGTTGCAGCTCAATAAATTTGGAAAAATATGTTTTTGACCCGATTCCTTGCTATGCGATGCAAATTGCGAGGAAATTAATTACGTGCTTAGCCGCACAAGCACTACCAATTAACGTCTTGGAGAGTATCAGACAGAAAATATATTTATATTTTTTTAGAAGTCGGTTAACAAACTTGGATGAAGACCGAACTTTGACTACCTAATAGCTGAGAATATTTGGTCTTAGGTTTCCATATCTATGTAGAACACATTAAAAGGTAAAGTTTGTGCGTGCATACATTAATTTTAGAAGGTAGTTCTCTGCATTCAGTAGCAGGACACTTCAGCGTTACCAGGCAAATAAAACAAAACTTTAAATGTCTAGTGAGACCACACCCTAAGTTTCTCAATCAGTGTGAACCAAATTTACTGCCTTAGACGAAGCACAACGGAAAATTTATGAGATGCAAAGAAATTACGTGATTTTCAGTCAGTTGCTGCAAATGGTACTCGAAACATTAAGAATTATTTATGATGTACAAGAAATTATAAGATATTGAAGTGGGCGTTACATGGCGGTAATCCATTACAAAAAATAGATAAAAAAACTTTTTAAGTTAAACGGTTTTATGTTAAACATACATTGCAATGTTTAAGATAAATGTACTAAAAACCAAAAAATAAAAAAATAGATAGTCGTGGGAATTATAAACATATGCATAGACTAGACTAAAATAAAACCGTGGGGCACGTCAATTGTCTACAAATTATCGACTTAATGTGCGATAGAAGAATCGTTTAATTCGTCGTTAGGCAGTTGGCCTGCAGACGGTGAGGAAATTACTTACTATTTTCTGACGTGCCCCACGGTTTTATTTTATTCTAGTCTATGCATATGTTTATAATTCCCACGACTGTATCTATTTTTTTATTTTTTGGTTTTTAGTACATTTATCTTAAACATTGCAATGTATGTTTAACATAAAACCGTTTAACTTAAAAAGTTTTTTTATTTATTTTTATTTTCTAGTTTTTAGGTTTTTTTTATTTTTTTTTTACATTGTATTCTACTGGTTGAGCACTTTCATTTGATACCCATATTGATGGGATTGATAAAACCTACGTTATCCGCCATTTTGTAGCGGCCGCCATCTTGGATTTCAATTTTTTATAGTATATTGTATTCTGCTTGTTGAGCCCTTTCATTTGATACCCATATTGATGGGATTAATAAAACATAAATTATCCGCCATTTTGTAGCGGCGGCCATCTTGAATTTATAATAATAATGAATAAACATAATTGTATTGTCACCAAAATCCAAAGTGTATACAAAATTTCAGATTAATCGGTTGACAGGAAGAGGGTGAAATTTAAATTACTAAATTTGACCCAAGAAAATAAAGAATAAATAAAACAAACGGGTTGAGCTAAATAAAACCGTTTAATAAAATATGCTGAAGGAAAACGTCCAAAGTAGGAATTTAGAGGTTTTAGGAGCATAGGTCCGTCTAAGAATAGAAGGATGGATTGTGTGATATAAGATATGGCAAGGAAGGAGGTGACTAATCAAATGTTTTTCTGTTTCTAATTTACTATTAGGTATTGTACTTACATACAAATTCACTTCTATTAAATAATTATTTAGATCATTTGAATCATACAGGGAAGACCATTTAACTGTATTACTGTACAGTAACGTCGTCAGTTGGAGCACGGGACCCTATTAGTATCGGTGCTTCACCCAGGTGATGAGCCTGGGTGAAGCATGAGTCCGACTTATTTTTTTAATTACTTGACTGTTATCAGTTACCTCTTATCAGTTGGAGCATGGGTCCGTACCAAGTACCCGTGCGTCACCTAGGTGGAAAGCCTAGGTGAAGGTATTAAAAAGGAGGGGTGCTTCACCTAGGTGGAAAGCCTAGGTGATGGTATTAAAAAGGAGGGGTGCTTCACCTAGGTGGAAAGCCTAGGTGAAGGTATTAAAAAGGAGGGGTGCTTCACCTATGTGGAAAGCCTAGGTGAAGGTATTAAAAAGGAGGGGTACTACACCTAGATGGAAAGCCTAGGTGAAGGTATCAAAAAGGAGGGGTGCTTCACCTAGGTGGAAAGCCTAGGTGATGGTATTAAAAAGGAGGGGTACTACACCTAGATGGGAAGCCTAGGTGAAGGTATTAAAAAGGAGGGGTGCTTCACCTAGGCTTTCCACCTAGGTGAAGCACCCCTCCTTTTTAAAACCTTTCGGATTTTCAAAGCTGCAGTATCTCTCTTTCATTTAAATCAACTTGAAGTAGCAGTATGCTGCTTTTCTGAGACTTCTCTTTATATCCTGAACTTCTCAACTAATAGTAATGATTGATTGGGACTTTTGTCCGCATCTAGCCTCCCTTTTTGGGCCCTTGTAATGTCCCAATATACTCTTAAATCAATAGGCGTGTTCTCAAAGTAATCAATTCGTATATGAAACGGACAAAGATACTCGCTTGACTGAATTATAACATAACCAAAATCCGTTAGTCGCATCTACGACCCTCGCGGGTATCATGGAAAGGACTATTCAAGATTGACAGCACACAAGAGTATTATATACATTATGGTGATAAATTTGGAGATAATCTTGAGATTCTCGTGTTTAAATGTCGGATGAGAGCTTGGTTCAGGAATCTGTGAAGATGCTATGAGATTTTATAGGTAGATCTTATTTGATGGATGTAAAATAACTGGGTTAGACCGTCTTGGTGGTATAGATTTAGACAGTATGGCTTGATTTCCAGGTAAAATTCAGTGTTTAAAAAATCCAACGTTTTATCGATTTTTAGGTTGGACTACGCCATCGAAATATAAATGGCAAGTTTTATGGAAACCTATTTGAAATGACATTAATTTATTATGTAGTCACGTCAGTATGATTTCACCTCACTCTGGTTTCACCTAAAGGAAATAAGAGTATTATACCTAATAACACTATTCTTTAATACACAACAAAAAAACAAAATTTGGATTTGTCATTCCTAAAAAAATGCAAAAAGTTAGTACTGAAAATTGGGTTTCCACCAATTTCTTCAAACAAAACGGCATTTTCATTTTATGTATAAATGTAATATATGTATATTGTGAAAGTATATATATTTATGAATAGTTTATGTGCTTTTATTTATTCATAAATCCTATCAGAAATTGTGACCCCTTGTGACGAAGTGGGTAGGTACATACATACCTTACGTACCTACCCACTTTGTCTCATACGTAGTTTTCTGTATACCATGCATGGCTCTTATTATTTTGAAAGAAAGAAAGAAAGAATTTATTTGCTCATAGACATGGTACAATAGGTAGATCTTAAAATTATATTACAGCACAACATGTTTAGCCACAGTATGTGGCATGCAAATTCCGGATGTGTTATAAGTGTTATAACACAACAAAAAAATTATACAACAAAAAAAAAATAATCTAATACTAATATCTGCTCTTATTATTGTTTATAATAATGTACCTTCTTCTCTGCACCACCTTTGCATGACTGGTAGAGAATTCCTGTGGTATTAAGTCCACCTACCTACTTGTACATAAAGTTAAATAAAAAAAGAACAACGAAAGTAATATTTTTTAACAGCAGTTTCACTATTCTTTACTTATGCTATACCTATAACGTCACAATACACCTGAGAAATACATCTCATATTTAAGTATAGCGTCAAACCGTCGAATGCTGAGAGCAAGACGTCTTAGGGAATGTTAGGAATTTTAAACTAGATGGTTCTCGTGTCCGTCTTGTCATTGGAATGCGGCGAAACGAGGTGGAAACTCGAAAATACAGTTTTCGAGTGAGAAAATTTGTTACGGATATATTTATTTATTTATAAAAGCACTCGTAGCCAGCTGTACTAGCTGTTTGGTATACGATTAGTGGGTTAAGCTACCTAGGTGCGGTTGCTTTTCAGTTGGGTGACTGTTTTGGTATTTTATCTCAGTGTTTCCGTATTTTGAAGTCCATTAAAAGTCGGTACCGCCTGTCAATAGTCGTTACGTCCAGACGGAGGCCTGTTTTTTAATACCACTTAGGTGGCAAACAAGCACACGGCCCACCTTGTGAAAAGTGTTTACCGCGACAGATGGACGTTTGCAACACTAAGGGCGTAACACTCGAGCTGCCGATCATGTAGAAGGGTGAGGGGGGTGAAGGTTAAAAGAGTTTCTGTGCTATCAGTGTAGAAAGTAAAGGAAAGTTTCTCAGTGTTCCCACTGAGTACACAAAACTTTTTCAGTGATATCTGGTTCTCTACTCCATACTCACAGCCAGAAACACGGTATAAGGTTATTATTAACCGTGGTATTCTATAGGGCGGAGATATTTCCCCAGTCAGACTGCTCATTTGGGACGGGGGATAGCATTATGTTCCACCTCCGTCCAATCTGTCATATTCGGAATTAGTACCTGACTCTGAAGTGAAGGCCTCGGATGCGATCATGACTGACGTAAGGATAAAGTTTTCGTTTATCGAATAGCGCGAATAATATTACGGATGACTTCAGGCCCGCACAGACCGCGATGAGCGGAGGTGACTTGGGTGTCGGAGGTTGCAGAATGACCTACGTCCTCCACGAGCGCGGGCCTGGAGGTAACGCAGGTCGCGGTGGCGGCGCAGAATGTGCTTGTGTTGCAGATGGGAACACCGTGATCACTACATTAGGGGAAGGCAGTCATCTCAAAGAAATTTCTCCGGGTCTGCCGGGGTGCGAGAGATATGTCTTGTATAATCTCACCTCCAGTAATCAAAGACCCAAAGACGGCGTGCTTTTTAGTCGGTTCGAGACCGACATAAATAAACACCTCCACCAACTTTGGTGGAGGCGGCATCCGTGAGGATTTTGCGCACGGAAAAAAAGCCTCCCTCGCTGCATCTATTTTGCACCTAAAATGCTATATGCGTGCGTTGAGTGTCTTCTGAGGATATCACAGGGTGCTACGGCGGGATTATATCAGCCTCGTTTCTCCCGTGATTTAGCTCCAAGATTTCGTTTACGTGTACGAGCGCTATTAAAAAAGTGACATAAAGTAAAAATAATTTAAACTGCACTTTTAATAACTTCTACATCCTACCAAATGCACTCAAAGTAGGTTGCAAATCGTCAAAACTTAATGAAAACTGCACATTTTCAAGTACGATGTTTCTAAAAGCTTGCTTAAAATGTTGCTGCACAGTAACCGCTCATATGAAACTCGAGACGTATGAGATACGTCTCGGAAGAATTTAATATGTGACGTTTGCTCTTTCCTACGAAGCCTCGATCGATTTTTGTGAACGTTCCTTGAAGATTTTTAGGTTTTAGTCGAGTATGATATGATGGATTAGTTTTTGATTTGGAGTAACAAAAAAATCAAACTAATTGCGAATCGAACTCACGTAGAGACCCCCTCTTTGTCAATATAATTTTATCTGCCGTTTCTTGGTGGTAAAATATTCTTCCTTCCGCTGTATTTTTAGTTAGTTTGGGCTTTTATAGGAGCAACTGCTCCTTCCAATCCTAGGAAGACGCGTCAAGGTTCATCCGTTAATTAAGATGTGAATGTGGGGATAGGCTTGCTGAAACGATGAGGGTCAACGTATTTTCTTTTTTTGTATTTATTTTATTTGTTATTTATAAAAATAAGCCCCTGGAGCAAAATCAAGAATCAAAGTATTAATTTCGTTTATTCAGCTTGGGCACATAAAGAGCACTTATGAATGTCAAAGTTTTACAATTATGTACCTACATTTGGCTAAAATATTATAATTTATAATAAATAAATCATTTGAAAATGATTCTTACATTGGTTCGGTAGTTAGATCTACTGAGAAGAGACCAGCGAGAAACTCAGGTAAATTATCGTTATCCTTTATTTTCTTTTTAATATTTAGTTCTGTTTATTTATAATAAGGAGGTGCAAGAGCAAGAGATTAGTATGAAATTTACGCCATAGCCTATTATTCAGCAGGAGAGAAGAGATTGTCTTTGCCCCGAAGTTCTTAGAGGCACACCAAAGACGAACGTGGATGAGTGACGCTTCTGTCCGTCTGTCACAGCCAGGCTACAAAACTTAACAGTGAATCTACGGAACCCCAAGAAATAGCGTTTCAGATGTACGAGAATCCAATACCTCAGTACGTATACCAAGTACTATGATAAAAAAGGGACCACATGTTATATTCAAGTCAATTTCATTCTATTGCGGGCTCTGGGCACTTAGTATAATAGGGTTTCTATGACTATGTATGACTTAGGACTATTTTAATAAGGACTTTCACTCACAATTTCAAATATCTACTTGGGTCCTACCACAATCTCTCAAAAGTAATTAGTAAACGGCACTTACAAAACGTCAATATCAATAATATTTTGTCATCCATTTGCATTTAATTGCAATAATTTACTTAGTCTAGATACAAAATTTAACTGAGTAGCAAGTTGAGTGAACAGCTCATTTCCAGGCTTGTTTATCATCCAAATAATCCTGGATTTTATAATAAGCTTTTTGACATAACTTCATCGATATATCTTATGAGACAAGTGTAAAGTCTAACAAATCAAACAAATGAAAGTATTTACTACAGTAACTGATATTTTTTGACTCGTTTTAATCATATAACACTAATATTCTGATTGGACGGATTATCAAAATACAAGGTTTAAAAATTACTGTTAAGTCATTCATCGTGACCTTTAGAACTGAATGGCGATTAATATCATTTTCATTTATTGTGACTTTTACTCAATACTCAACTTAACTTTGTTATCAACCAATTACAATAAACCAAACGAATGATTTAAAATCTAACCAAGACCTTTCAAAAACATTACTTGTTAAACTTTGATACGGGTACACGGCATCATTGAAAATCTGTAATTAACTATAATATAAAAAAAAAAAAAATTGGTTGCCTGTAAAGTCGGTATACGGGCGAAAGTTTTACGTGACAACGACTTTGAGTGGTAAAATAATTTTAATGTGAATATTCATTCGTCGAGTGGAAGGGACGCGTGCCTTTCACTTTTTATATGTCTCTCTCGCTCTTAGGCGGGCTAACCATGCCCGAGTGGAAGGGACGCGTGCCTCTCACTCGCTCTCATTGTGAGCGCATAACGTGAGCGGAGCGTAACGCAGTTTCTTGAAGTGTCACCCGGCAAGCCAATTTATAAGACGTTGTCACGTCAAAATATATCACATTAGAAGTCTATTTCACGATACCCTAAGCTGTGTCTACTGTTACGATCTTTATTTGCTGTATAAAGTCAGTTATGAACTCGTCAAATACTCAATAAAATTGCGGCAAAGCAATACCAACAGTAGTCAGAAAATCACACATTTCAATTAACTTTCAAATAAATCGAAATTCAAATTTCCATATCTCCATTCCATTCTCCAGAATCAAATAAGGCCATCCAACTTCATTACACCAAATGTTTCGTACAAACATAAATCTAAACAAAAGATGTCGGCAATAACCCATATGACGTTCGAATATGAATAAGATATTGTCTCAAGTGCTCGCCGTATATTCCTCTCGCTGTGTTGTCCTTATGACGAAAAATTATAGGAAGTATATAAAGCTTGTTCACGTATTTTTAAGGCAAATTTATGGTCCACGCACGTGATGTTTGTACTATAATTTTCACTTTAACTAGGTCGCAATTGTTCTATGCATGGAAGTTCTGTCAACAATAATCCTTGCATTAAATTAGTTTAATAGAAATGAAAGGATAAGAGCTTATATTTATTTGTTTTGCTGTATATAGTAAGTACTTTATGATGTAACATCATTATAAATATAATGATTAACATAGCAATCATGATATTGTCTTCATACTATTTTAAATGGGGCGTAAAAATGCATTTTATCAAGGACTATCATTTTAGGATCGTAAGCAACTAGGCTTGTGGGGATACCACATGTACCCAGCGCCATCTAGCGACAGCAAGAGTAACTACTACGACACTTCGGATCCTGCATCGCGAAAGCGAAGTTCTCGCGCTGGTACAACATACGTACAACAACACAACGTCAACCGTTTGGGCCACGGCCCGCCAGGCATGATCACCTTGCCTGGTCGGAGGATCCTCCCTTTGTGTTGGAGGGACATCACATCCCGTTCCTCCACAGGCTCATATCTCATTTCATTCTAGTTTTTTATCATTCAATCAATCAATTTCTCTTGTCTACTGTTTCCACGTTGCTCAGAAGGGTTTATACAGGGTTTTATTTCAAGTTTTCCGTCTCTCGCAGTGATAACGCAGTGCGTATTTGTCCATAACATTTTTATTTACGACCCCCTGCGGATGAGATGATATTCTTTCTCTATCACGATACAGATAATTCTCATATCAAAATTTCATTCTGTTAGGTGCAATATACAAAAAAATATCTTAATTACAATAATTAGTAAACAAAATATTCTATGATATAACTGTAGCCGAATTTCTTATCAACGATATCCTTTTTACAATAACTCTAAGGCTCTTGAGGCGGAGAGACTGCTGTCTACTTGTCTTGCAGGACACCCGGCCTGAGGCGACGCGCTCCTAATCTGTCAGCTGTCAACTTGTTATATAGGAGTGCTGTGAGGAACAAACCACTGTTAGAGAACGTTCCAGAAAATGGTTGGTAGTAGCTTTGTTTTGATTCCGTATTAGCGTTAAACTGTGTTTCTATTTTCATGATATGTTTTATGTGGTAGGCGGCTATAGATTGCAAAATCAGTGCTTTGATGGTACATTTTATGCGGTAGTTGTCTGTAGATGGATATAATAAACGACCAGTTTTCTTTTATTTACGCTCAATGTATGAATATGTAATTATTTTGGCACTATTCTCGGTTTCATGTCAGCTTTTTAACGGAGTCCAAAATGTTTTTTTCTAATTTTTCGTTTATTTTTGCATTAATTCGGATTTCGTTTTATCCGACTGTATCCAGCGAGTGAAAGGTTTTGTGTTTATTATCCAATCAAATGATCTGTCTAGGATATCCCACTTCTTTTTCACGTAATAGGTTCCCGTGGGAAGCGGTAATGGTATCAGAACTTCTTGCGGGCGGTGCTCGAGTATTAGTCCAGTTAGAGCACCCAGTCGAAGAGCACCCAGCCATGAACGTGGCTCTTCGTTCAACTGGGTGTTGGACTAGACTACTCCAGTGCTTCGGACAGCAGCTAGAGTGATGATAATAATAATAAATATCTATACAATAATATTATAAAGATGTGAAGTTTATAAGGTTGTTGGGAGTAATCTCCGCATCGACTGCACCGATTTACATAAAATTTGGTACAGAGATAGACTAGAGTTTGGGTAAGGACATAGCTGTGTTTGGTTATGCACGGGCGGTGCAGCGGGCAATAACTAGTTTGTTTTGAAAATATTGTTATTCAACCTACCCTACCTCCCAACAGTAGGAATAATTATCGGTTGCCATGGTTGCCGGAGGTGTCGATGAACCCAAAATGAAATGATTCAACGCACGTACTTAGGGGAAAACGAAGGCATACAGCGTGCTATAAGGGAGGGAACGAATTTTATTTGCCTAATCGGGATCCGAAGAAGCGTCTTATCAATTTATCAACGTAGAAATGAATTTATTGATCTATTCGTCGTACATAATAATTTTGGTTGTCTCATGTTTGCCCGCACCGGACCTGAACCGCGGTCGCCTAGTGGTATGGGTAATGGACGAGGTCTCGAGTTCGATCTCAGGTTTTACCATGGCACACACCAATGACTTTTGCATGCTTTTCGAAGTTATGTGTATATTTATCGCAGGTTTATAAGTGCCCGGTTATGGCAATAGGCTCGCCACTTATTACATTGGGACCTAAACAAAAACTGGCGAATTGTGGGTGCTAGCACCTTTTCCTACCCTTTCAGGGATATAGGCGTGAGTTTATCTTTAGGTGACTGTTTTCTTATTACATATTTGGTTATTTTCAAACCTGTTTTATAAAAATCTACTTAATATGGTGATTACATCTGGCAAATAAAATTCGGTAAAAGGCGGTATACCAATAACTTAATGTTCATTTTCAAAACTAGACAGGAACTAGGCGTTCTCTACCACCAAGTCACGGACACTTTATTCATTTTTACAATTTCAGTTTATATAATGCACTTGCGTATGCAGAAGTGTGTCACAGAGATACTCGAGACTGATTTAAATTCAGCAGAGAAGTATAATATTTTTACCTAATATTAAGATGAGACCGGCATGGTCTCAGGAGAAAACTATGCCTGGGAATAGGTCTGCAATTTCAGCGTCTGGTAAAGAAAAATTTTCGATACCACGTATGCAATATGATACCAATTTGTGAAGAGTATCAGTAATAGACTTGGTAAGTTGAAGCGAATGCAAATTTAGAGCCACCTAGGCGAGTTCAAAATAAGTACTTAGTTTTATAGGTAGAAAGGCTATAATGAAACAACACTAACAGTAACCGCGGTAGCCTAGTGGTATGAGTAATGGACTGCTGCGACGAGGTCTCGGGTTCGATCCCAGGTTTAACCATGGCACACACCAATGACTTAACGATGCTTTTCGAAGTTATGTTTGTATTTATCATAGGTTTATACGTGCCCGGTTGATGGCAATAGGTTCGCGACTAATTACATTGGAACCTAAAATCATAAACTGGCGAAATGTGGGTGCTAGTGCCTTTGCCTACCCTTTGTCATGTTATGTCCATGTATTTGCTTAGTGTCTTTTTTAATATTACCTTTCTTTTGGTCATTAGAATCCTACATAGAAGAGAGTGGGGGCTTTAGGTGCTGTTCTCAAAGTTTTCAGGAAATTGTAACCACTTACTGTACCCAAGCGATCATATCGGACGAAGCAGCATATTGGACTAAGTAAATGCGATAAGGTAAGGCTAAGTAAAAGTATTTGTTTAAAAACTGTGAAAGCGAAAGAAAATAACAAAATATAAAAAAATACATAGCAAGCTTGCAGATGTTATACGAAAAAAAAATGTTATCTCAGTAAACACGTAACCATTTCATAGTCAACATAACTTTTATTCTAAAAAAAAATATAACACAAAATAAAGTAATATTTCATCGTTATAAACCTGCGTTTACATGTAACGCAGGACGTGATCTAATTTGAGCCGCTCCTGTCTGCCCTAGGCCTAATCTGGAGTCCGTCAGTAGCAGCGATAAACGCCGAAGGAGCTGTATATAATATAATCTGTCCTTTTCCATCATATTGTTTTGACATCCATTTATCCTTGTCTATTTGAGGCAGAGGTTCTCAAATAGTTAGGGTTTTTGGAATGTGTATGTTTTTATATTTTGATAAAAGGAAATTAAATGTTTCCGCCATGGAATATACTAATTAAAGTTAGGTCTTTATCTAAAAGTAAATAAAATTTTATATAAGTCATGAGTTTCTTAAATGATGAACAAAACATGCCAAAACTTACAAATAAAACGCGACTAAATACTGAAATCGAACTTATAGTTATCAAAATTTGTAACCGAGTGGTAATGGACTGTTGAGACGAAGTCTCGGGTTCGATTCCAGGTTTTACCACGCCAGTTTATGTTTAGGTCAAAATGTAATAGGTAGGTGACGAGCCTATTGCCATTAACTGGGCACTTCTAAACCTGCGATAAATACACACATAACTTTGAAAAGCATCGAAAAGTCATTGTTGTGTGCCATGATAAACGTGGAATTGAACCCGTGACCTCCACCATTCAACACAAATCCATCTAGGTACCACAAAGTTTTTTTTTTATACTACGTAGGTGGCAGACAAGCACGCCGTGTTGGAAAGCGGCCACCGTGGCGCAAGTAACATTAAAATAATATTATAATATTGCTACTGATGGTACTATGATTGTATTTGGGGGCTCAAAACAGTTCAAAACAATACAAACAAAAGTTTGAGTACCACTGTTATAGTTCATACATCTATCTTGGGTCCCAGGACATTTTGTTCACCCGTCGCCGTCGGCGGCGGTTCAAAGACGAACATAAATAATGCCGCACCTACTAATTAGCTCATAGATCATTCAATTCGTAGGGAATTTTAATTTTTCACGACATCAAACATTTTTATGTTCAGGCGAAATGTTAAGGTGTTTTAAGTCTTTTTATTTCTGAATCTAAATTTAGTTTATTTCTAAATTATAGCGTCTTTATTCCTATCTATGTTTTTATTTAATTTTATTTTAACATAAACTAGTCTATGACCGCGGTTACGCCTGTGTGGATGTCGGTATTTTATATCGGACACGTGAATTCGATTTCACCTCGCCTGATGGTAAGCTGAAGGCAAAGTCTGAAGAAAAAGGTCACCAGTAGATCTACCTACAGACCATCAGTCTGAGGGCCACCATTGTATCTCATCAGATACTTTTTCACGTCCCTCCTAAAGGACCCAGGACTATATGAAGAAGGAAATAAGTGTGCTGATGTAGATCTTCAAAGACTGAAAGGCGAGTTACTAAACCTCTTGGTTTTTAATGGTATAGTCTGCATCGTTATTCCTGTATGGTTTGCCCTGTGTAAAAAAGGCGAGAGTGAAAATAATTGGAAGAGCTCATCAGAACATTCACCATGGTAGAGACGGTAATATACTGCCAAGGACGCAACATCTCTACGCATCAAAGGCTCGATGGTGATCGTGACCTCAGGATTCCAAGTTATGTGAACCGCACGTCTCTGTAACCTGTCAAGAACATCTAGTAAGTACTTTGTGAAGCCATCTCAAAGATGTAAACAGTAATCCATGCGGGAAAGGATTTGTGTCTTTGGTTATCGCAAGTTTGGTCATTTTTCCGATACTACTCAAGTGATGGCGGTAAAACTTACGAAAGATTTTTGATTATAAAAAAATACCATATCGAATTTTGAGTAGTAGGTTTTGACAAGAATTGCAAAAAAGAACAATTTTCCGTTCCGTTTCTTAGTCTAAATTATTATTGTAACATAGTATTTTTTAAAGATCTGCAATGTCAAAATTTACGAAATAGTAAGAGAATACTACGAATTGCGACGTTTTAATGATGTAATATGTTCTTGGAACAGTCATTTTGCGGTTAAACAGAAGGATTGACAGTTTAATTATGTTTTCATAAAATGACGTATCATGAACAAAAACGTCTTTCTTTAAATTCGCTTTAAAAATGAATATATGAAGTATGCATCTGACATGTTTAAATGTCAATAATTTATATTTTGCCATAATAAATTATAGTATGGTAAAAAACAGGTGGAAGTAATTTAACTGTCTGTCACTAAATTTAAACCACTTATTGCGGAAGGAGATAGTTATCAGAATACGTATACCTACTATACATATGTATATATATATATATTGGAACTCTCCCCATCGCATCCAAAATACTTAACTATTGTACCCTACAAAGTCAGCGTAATTTCCATCAAATATGCACAGACAAAACTCACATACCGTGGTTAACACCATTGTAGACCCCATTATGAACTGTGGCAAATTTTAATGCGCGCTTAACATTGCCTTCATAAATACAAAACAACACTATCAAAGTTTCACTTTACGTATTCAGAGTCGGTGAAATATTTAGTACGAGGGACATTTGAGACGAGATGTGTTGTTATTTTGCGATGATTACGATTATGTTTTGATGCTGTAGGTATATGAATATACAGGGTCTAAGGGAAACACTCCCGAAGCCAAATCCCCTGGTGTACTACTGGTACACAATATATTGGCATTAAAAAATTACGGCAAGGAAATGTTACTGGCACTGTACTGTATGAAAGGAGTTTCATCCCGCGCACGCTCAAGCTGTGGAATGAGCTCCCTGCCGTGGTTTTCCCAAGCGACTACAATAGGTATGGGATTCTTCAAGAAGGGCATTAGAAGGTTTCTACAGGGTAGGCAGCACGTGTGTTGCAAACGTCCATAGGCCGCGGTGACCGCTTCCCATTAGGTGGGCCGTGTGCTTGTCTGCCACCTAAGTGGTATAAAAAAAAATGTTTTTCTTTATTTTTTTTGTTTAGACATTTAGACGTTTTCTTACAAAAAATGTACTTATTGTTGAATTTATCATTCGTTGCGTAAATACGCAAACCAATGACACGCGTGCACCGACTTCATCACACTTCCACTTGTTTTTTGTTTTCCATGGATCTAACGGACAAATAAAAAAAAAGTCTGATATTTTTTTAAATTACTCTAATGATCAGATATGGGATTTAACATTTGTTCCAGAGATTGAAACTAAGGGATCCAGTAAGTCACTAACAACCAATTATTGTTCCAATAATGTTGTATTACATTTCTCACAAGATACAATGTAATACATTCTCCTTGTGTGTTGGC
This sequence comes from Pelosia muscerda, assembly GCA_963691645.1. Taxonomy (NCBI): domain Eukaryota; kingdom Metazoa; phylum Arthropoda; class Insecta; order Lepidoptera; family Erebidae; genus Pelosia; species Pelosia muscerda. The sequence goes on from OY829100.1 coordinate 18,687,676, forward strand.
GGATACCTTGGTGCCTGGTTATGCCATTGTGCGGTCAATGTTATGCCACAAGACACACCACAGTTACAGCGTGAATAGGCCGCTTTACAATGCGTTAACAGGTTTATACTACTATAATAATATTATCTGAGATAACATGCTGTTAAAGGGTGGTATGAATTATTTAATACAATTTCGTCATTATCTTGACCTCATTTTGATCTTAAATGACTTATTTATTTTATTACAATATTATATTATATAATATATCATTTAATTAAACAAGATCAGTCATTCACACAGGTTGTTAAAAAAAAAATATACGTTCGGACTTGTACCCGGTGAGACACCTATAGACATACTTAATTTAAATAAAAAATTATACAAATAATGTCTTAGTTTTGAACAGGTTATCAGGCTGACTGGCTCAGTACCTAATACATGGCAAACGAGAGGGTTACTATGGAAATTCCCTTTTCAACAAAGGACAATATAGCTCAAACGTCTAGATTGCGCTAAATATATCTTTAGCAAAACGTCTGAACCTTAGCATCTTAGAATTTAAACTACTCTAGTATCGGAAAATCTTTATATTATAATGTCTTTATATTACTTACTTGATATAAACGCTAAATGGCATGGTAGCAAAACGTTTGTATCTCAAAATGTCTTAGTTACTAAAAAGAGATGATATTCAAGGTCTTTCATCCAATTGCACATTTTTGATATTTTAAGTTTCGTCATGTACACGTACAAATCACATAGTGTCACAGTGTCCCTATTCTCTAAGCAGACTGTTTAATATCCATCTGACTGCACAGAAAAGCTTCAAAATTTTGTATGATAGCGACGAAATTTCGTAAGAATATTACATTAATTGTACGCTCTCTATCATATAAAACCATTCATTTCCGAACTATCGGAATCAAACAATAATTATTAAACATTATCACGCCTCTCTGTCTACAAACAGTATCAGAAATGATATATCAAAATAAGGGGACTGGATTGTGTACAATTAATTTATTGGGTGAGAAAATTGGGAGGTGAGAAGGTTGGGAGGTGTGAAAGGTGACCTCCCGGAGACCTCAATGTGAGATTTACGGTCAATATGTGGGTGAACAACCAAACTGATGAAATATATTTTGGTGGCGGCCGTTTTAACAAACCTCGAAGTATCTTTGTATAACCTAATCAAAAATCTTTAGATTTGAGATATAATTATTTAATATTCACGCCTGTAGGTGTATTTAAAAAGGGTAGGCGGTGATGATTTAAATTTATATTCAATATTTATTTTCGAGGTATTTTTTCATACTACTTAGGTGGCAGACAAGCACACAGCCTGCCTGGTGAAAAGTGGTTTACGGGGCCTATGGACTTATGAGTGGTCCCATTAATATGGTGAGGAGGGGTAAGGGTTGAAGGTAAAAAGAATTTCTGTACTGTCAGTGCAGAAGACAAAACAGAGTTTCATAGTCTTCCCACTGAGAACACAAAACCTTTTTAGTGAGCTCTGGCTACCCTACTAATCGCCAGAAACACAACACAAGGTTATTATTAGCCGCGGTATTGTATAGGGCTGAGGTACTTCCCCAGTCGGAATATTTAATTCGGATGAGAGATACCGTCATGTTCTAGTACCGTAGTACATGCCCTACAATATTTATTATTATTGTACCTAACCAAAGGCAGCATTCTTAAAAGTGTCAAAATTCAAAGAATAATTGTCAATACAAACCTTTGAGAATGCCGCAAGACCAAACCGGTTAGGTACAAAAAATCGTGGAGAAGTAAGTACAAGTATGTTATCAATTATTAACAATCAGTTCCATAAAATGCTATCTATCATCAGTATACATAATTGACTGAAATATTAACCACTTAAACATATGCACACACCTATAATTACATTTTCAAGCTACTCTATGAACCTGTGAAATGATTTTTTTTGATATAACATTAACTTGCATCAATATCACTACTCACTACATAGTAGGTATAAAATAAAGTCGCGTTCTCTGTCCCTATTTTTTTTTGTCCCTTTGTATGCTTAAATCTTCAAAAGTATGCAACGGATTTAGATGCGGTTTATTTTAATAGATAGAATGGTTAGAGAGGAAGGTTTATATGTATATAACATCATGCTACAACAAACAGGTGCGGAGCAGGAATGAAAAATGTTGCAAAAACGGGGTGTCAGCTAGTTACTAATATAATGTAAAATAGTGAACTAATTTAAACGACAGCTTAAAATATCGTTTTACATTTAAACTATTGCTAACACACACAAACGCATATAATTTGTAGCTATAGGAAGCCCCATTATTCAGTCGTTAACCAAAATAGGCTTAGGCAACTTACAAACGGGTTCAATTTCTATAAATGTGTAGTCAACTCGTAATTCACAGTGTTAAGTTACTTAAATAAGTGTTTGAGAGCCCTAAGTTTGTTTTGACGTGGAGTGTGTAGCTTAAATGGATGTGGCATATGATATATCATACTAAATATAGAAATATCATACGGCACTATCTATTTTTCGTTTTGCTTGTTTTCTCTTTTTTGGTGTCTAAAGTTTATATTCTTCTGCGGTAGTCTCGCCATATTTTTCTTTAGTTATTCGTCTAACAGTTGCATGGTAAGCATAGCTTAACTAGCTTGTGTTACGGGTTCTAGAATGCGGATAAACATACTTAGATACTTACATTTTTTTTTGTAAATACATACATATTATACATAGAAACACCCAGACCAATGCAGATATTCATATTCATGCACACAAATATTTGCACTGAGCAGGAATCAAACCCGCGCCTCCTGCATAACAGTCGCGTGCAATACCGCCACCTACCCTACCTGTGATTTTTAGTGTAGAAACATTGACGTCATCGCAATATCTTCTGTCAAAGTTGATATTGGTTAATAAATAAAATACACAATACAGTTCATTTATTCGTACGTATATTGCTTAGTTTGCCTATGTATATATATTGCACTGAGAGATTCTGCATTACGTTTTCTAAACCCAAAGAAAGATAAATCAATACTCACAACCTCTGTTTTAGCAAAACTCTACAGTTACGTCACAGAAGTCTTTAAAATACACACGTATTGCCACCTCCATATTATTCCACTCCTTGTTAGCCCAATACAGACTGTGATTAATAGTCCGCCATAAGACAAGGGTAGTTCGCTCACAGACAGCTGTACGGCGACAACTCTTTGTCTGTTACGACTCTATTCTAATGACCAATCGATGGGATGGAGATATAACAATAATTTGTATGAGTCTTGAGAGATGTGACTGGGTCTGTATTATTTGTATGAGATTTAAAGATGAGTCTGGAAATAGCGCGTGAGTGACTCTTACGAGTAGGTAAGTATAACTGTAATATGAATTATGTTATCTGTGGTGATCACTTGCCATTAAATAGACCCTATGCGTGTAATTTTTATAATAACTGGATTCAATTTAGATCGGAAAACGTCAACGGGTCTCGAACCTGCAACCTGTGCCTTAGCATGAACTCCTATCGAATTCCTAATATAAAGGTATCGACAGAACGGAGCATTGCGATTGGCGGGCTACACACGCACGCAGGTTCACAAGAGGCAAACTGCCGATCACAAAGCTCCGTTCTCTCGAAACCTTTACGTTGCTAATTTGATAGGAGTTCATGCTATTGCTACTAGCCCTGAATGATTTTACTACTAAACTCCGTCGCCGCTAAGCACATAGCTCGTTTCATGTAGCGAGCTATAGTTGGAGCGTCTTTGAAAAATAAAATTCATAATGACGTCATCACTAAAGCAGAATAAGCAAGCTGAAGTAGCAGTGGGCTGGCCACATTTGTCCAAGGTCCGATTGCCGTTGGAGCAATCGGATCCTAGAGTAGAGACTGAGAAAGCAAACGAAAGGTAGAACGATCCGATCCGTGAAATGGGTTGGGATAGATAGGATAGAGGAACAGGGACAATGGCGCACATTAGGAGAGGCCTATGTTCAGTGGCGGACTACAATAGGTTAATTGATTCATTGATATAAGACTACTAAACTTCTGGCAAATGAAAGAAATTAACACATCGAAAAACGTGACCACAAAAGTAACAAGAAATTGATGCCAAAAATAATTTAATTAATGTCATTCCCGTAAATTTTCTCAAGGTTCCAATCAAACAGGCCGAATAGGAATACTGTTTCTGTTTTTAAATCTTAATATACAATACCTATTAAATCAGATAGATAAACGTTTCAGTTCAGAAATAGTGTACTGGTAGACTTTGAACACAAGTCTACAGCATTATTGGTAAATATATTCAAATTTTCTGTAAACTACGAATTTGGAAAAATATAGCCGTCACTTACATTTTGATATACTCCCCTTACAACCACAATAGTCGTTCCTTTCTCGTTAATTTCACAGTGACCGATCTTCCGAATGAAAATGTTCTAACAAGAATATTAGACAGAAAAATTAAAATTCCTCTGTAGCGAACTGAAGGCGCGATTTTTATTAAAGCAAAAAAATGCCGAAAAGCGCTCCGTGGAAGGCTATATCGCCCTGCGGGAGGCTTTTATAAGGCGAACGATAAATCAAGGACGGGAAAATATTTAAAAGCTTGCCGCACCGAGATTCTTGAAGCGTTCCACTTGTCTCCAGAAGGTTCGTCCCTGAAGCGTTTCGTTTCAGGTCACGTTTCATGTTTGTTCAATAATTTAGCGGCTGATTGGGTACATATATTATGAGTTAACGTATGCAATTTAATTACCTAAATTGAAAGGCAAAATTCATGAAGTTCATTTGAGAAATATCTACCTTTTTATTTTACCCGAAAATATATACAATTTTAAAAATAAATAGCATTTTATCGTCGTTAAATAAAATAGTTCTGATGTTTTTACAGTAAGCGATTTACTTTTCAAATAATTCAAGAAATGTTATTGAGTTCAGAACGAAAATACATAAATGTCGGGCAGTACCGCAACTAACATACATGTGGTGAACGTGATATGAATGGGTCGCTATTCATTCGTTCATTAGCCTTAAACCGGACTCAAGTTTTAGTTGAGCGTTTACTTGAAGAGAAATTCAATATTTGCAAGAGTCAGAAATAGAAAAATGAATAAACTAAGTACATATTATATTATGTTTTTTTATTTTTTATTGTTGAAAATCAGATAAATAGTTCTCAGCGATCAGTTGAAAGTAGAAAAGATCTGCTTTTGATCTTTATTCTTGAGGCGATCATGCTTTTGTTCAATCTCTGAACACTACTTTATTGTATTTTTACTAATACGATTAGGTTTCAGATATCATACATATACATATGCTCACACCCGTAATCCCCAAAGATTAGGTAGCGGTGTATTAAACACCCACATTTCACCAACTATAAAGGGGCGAGCCTATTGTCGCCAATCAGGCGCTTTGTGAAAAAAAAGAGTATGTCGAAAATAAATTCCTAACCGAATTTTTTTGACCCGATACCTGCCTATGCGGTGTGAATCACAAGGAAATTAATTACGTGCTTAGCCGCACAAACACTACCAATTAACGTCTTGGAGAGTATCAGACGATTTTGGATAATTCAATAAGATTCATTATCTAGATTTAAAAGATCCAAACCTCCATTATCGTTACTTTAATTACGTTGTTGCGATTGAACTATTTTTAATACAAGGGAATAAAATATTGTAAGAAAAAATATATTCTGCTTATGAGATCTATGACAGGGTAGATTAGTAAACCTAGCAGTCTATGTAGATGTTGACCGAGGCTGCTAGATTTACTAAAACTGTGTGTAAGATCATGAGCAAGTAATAGGTTATTAAAAATGTATTAATAGCATTTGGATTAAACTTGACTGAACGAGTGAAGAATAACGTGAAAAGGGAACGTTGTGGTGTACTTAAGTCAAAGTCACAGTCACACAAAGTCAAAGTGGTTGAGGATATAATGTCTAAGATAGAAAAAGGGATGCTGAGATGGTTCACATATCGCCTCTTTGCTTCTATAATGTGACATATCCGAAATTTCGTTTTTTTTTTTATTTGATAATTAAAACCGCCGTGATCGATTTTATTTTCTCAAAAAACGTGGTATTTTTTACGCGGTAAATAGCGAATCTGTGGGCGAAAGAGATAGCGTCATTGTGTCAGATCACAATATGGCACTGTCTCTTACTGCATCAAGGATTTTTGCGAGAACGTAACATAACAGTAACCACTACGCACTTACAGAGAAAGGAGCTCTTGATTTTCTGCGAAAACGTGACATAACATGTTTATCACGTTTTGATTGTAAAGATAAGTCTTAATTCAATTATGATTTTAAATTTTATAATGTGATATATGGATGTGACACATTATTACTGAAAAATAGTGTGGAATGTTAATTGTTATATACCGTACATGTCACATTGCTGTCGAAAGTATGAATGTTTTATTTGGAGTTAACTTAGGATGTAACGTTGTAGGTGATGAAACTTTTTCCAAATTAAAATTCAAGCGATGGATAATTATAGATGTTTCGTTTTTGAACAAAAACAAATGTATTTATTTAGGAATATTCTAATATAGTCCGTTGTAAATACTAAAAGTAATAGCCGTTGGTACTTAAATTTTTCACATGGAATCTAGATGTAAGACAAGTGACAAGTGAATATCATACTTTTTACTATTTGCCGTATCTTAGTTTAATAAGAAACTACTTATCTTAGCAAATATTTAAAATAATAAAACTTATTTTTAGAAAACGACTATTCATTAAGCGTAGCGGGGGTGATTTTATAAAAATATAGGCTGCTATGAAAACTGATTATTAATATTTGCGCCAAATAATACCAAGACTATCTCTGATTACTGTGTAAGATCATTATTGATTTTTAATTTTGTAATTCTGTCTTAACTTAAAAGTAGATTTATTCTAATTTGATTACCTACTTATTTCCAAAGGACTATTTTGTATTCATGTTTTGACTAAGTCTAGTCCGTTACATTTGTATTACAATATTGGTTGGTTAAGTATTTTTTTTAATTTTGTATTTTGTTTGAAGTTGCTAACACTTATGATGCTATTGTCAAGCCCTCTTTAAAAAGTAGGAAGTGTCCAGGTCTCCCTAACACCGCGACTCGTACAATGAAGCAAAGCGCGCCACTAAGAAAGCTGTAGCCAGAGCCAGACGAGACCACTTACAACCTCTCTATGATAAGTTGGAATCGCCTGAGGGGCGCAAGCTTATCTATAAGTTGGCGCGTTCCAGGGTCAAAGCGGCACAGGATATAATTGTCGCGGAGAAAAACAGAACGAAGAATACGCCACTGCACTGTCTGTTTGTAGACATGCAGAAGGATTTCGACTGTGTTCCTCACGCGGTGATCTGGTGGGTACTGCGGATTCTAGAGTTCTATATTGACACTATCCGAAAAATGTACTACAATTCCGGTCCAGACCGCTGTTGGCGACCCAAACCCCCTCCCCATCAACCTCGGAGTACACCAAGGATCTGTTCTTAGCTCGTATCTGCTCAGCGTGGTGGTAGACGCTCTGTCGGACAGCATCAGAAACTCATATGAGCAGCCCCCGTGGGTGTTCATGCATGCTGAGGACATCGCCCTGGTGGATTCGCATCTCGCATCCGGGGCCGCCTCCATTTCCATGACATTGCAGACAAAATGCAGGAGAGTCGCCTTCGCTGGTACGGCCATGTTCAGCGACGACCACCCGGCTACCTGGGTAACAGATGTCTGGCCATGACACCTCCACCGGGTCCCGGTAGGAGGAATAGACCCAAGCAGTGCTGGCTTGGCGTCGTAGAGGATGACATGCGTGCCAATGGACTCACCACCATGGATGCGCCAGACCGTGCGAAGTGGATGAGAAAAAGCCGGAAAGCAGACCCCGGACGCCGAGGCGAAGGCTTCGAATACGACCGGGACTAACGCAAGGATGATGATGATGAATGTTATAATTGTTAGATTTTTTAGAAACTATTGCTGCCCAAGACTGATTGTTTTTAGGTATAACTATTTTATATCAACCTAAATATGCTGTAATATAGAAGTCAAATGCGATTTTCATTAGGTCTACCAATTGTGATTATTTATAGTATTAATTTGTTTTAATTTTTATAGAATTAATTATTAAGTGTGGTTGTAGTTTCCCTCTTTCTAATAAAAAAATATTCTCGAAACCAAAAGTTTTTATTTCAACAATGATTGTTTGTGGCAAAACTCAGTGTCATATCATCAACAACGTGACGACTCAGGTTGTAACACTCATAATACTCACTATTTGCAAGAAAAACGTGATATATGTTCCCCTTTTTTTAAATTGATGCTAATTCCACGTTAAAATTTCAAATTGCCAGGGTTTTAAGAACTACTCCGATAGTTTATTTACTATATCAAATAATAAATTAAGGATCGACAGTAAAAAAGTTATTAGTTTCGTCACAGTTTTATTTTGTAAGTTTAAAATCACTCTCCTGTAAAATCACAGTTTTCGAGATAACACATTATAGAAGCAAAGAGGCGATATATGAAGAGGGTAGACGAAGGAAGATCGACCGAACAGATTTATGTAGTAAAAGTGAATGGGCAAACCAGTAGTGGTCGACTTAGATATAATGTATGCTAATCAGATCGAAGGCATTTTAAAGAAGAGTACTAGAAACCGGCGAGCATGTATGAAAGTAGTAAAATAATTAAAGTAATAATTAAAGTTGACTGAAAGAGATCGCTTCTAGCGATAGGGCCGCCCATTATACATACAATTATTCATGTATGTTTCGTGTAAAAACTTTATGTTTTTATGTACAATAAAGAGTTATCTATTTTAATCGTAGTAAGTGAAAACATATGTTGTCTACTTACGTCACAGGGTAAGAGGCGTGATTGTTCCTATGTATATATGTTAATAAATAAATGAATGTAACTTCAGGTCCGAAACAGAACACACCATATCCAGTGGGCGGCCACGGTGTGGCGGGAACATGGCTCGTTTCCTGCTTCATGAAATACATCTTCACGCCATTTAATACATAGGTACTACTAAGGATACGTAAAGGCTAAATATTTTCCACAGGATCACCCCAAGGCTAAAATACAAATGTCATAACGAAGTTTTTTATTATTTCATACATACATACATACATACATACATACATACATACATAAGCTCACGCCCGTAATCTGCGAAGGAGTAGGCAGAGGTGTATTTAACACCCATATTTCGTCAACTATGATTTTCGGTCGCACTTAATAGGAGGCGAGCCTATTGCCGCCAATCAGGCACTTTGAAGGGTATGCCGAAAATAAATTCGTAACTGAAAAAGTTGCAGCTAAATAAAATGGAAAAAAATATTGAGCCGATTTCTTGCCATGTAGTGTGAATCGTAAGGAAATTAATTACGTGGTTAGCCGCACCAGCACTACCATTAACGTCTTGGAGAGTAGGTTACGAAATTTTATTATTTCAGTATTTTTAATATATTTTTTCTTAGGAGTGTGGGTTCTACCAGATTCTACCATATATGAAAGAAGGGAGTGACTGAGGAAATGACATCCGATAGGAATATATGGAAGAGAATGACATGTTGCGCCGACCCCAAATAATTGGGACAGGGGCAGGAAGGTGATGATTTCTTTAGCATATCTTAACAGATCCCCATCGACCGATAATCCAGTGGACACAGCTCTTTTACACACGTAAACTACTTACGTTTGGCATTACATAATTTACTCATAAAAATTCAAATTAAATTAAACTCAAACCCCATATCATAGAGTATAAACTTCTTCATACTCGCTGCAATGAATTTTAATCTTCATATTTACAGTCTAAAATTCAATTCTAAGCGATACGAAATAAGGTCGGATTTAAAACGCAAATATAGAGATGCACTCGTATGGATACGATCAATCCATTCAGCGATTCCATTCGAATTACTTCTTTGATTCGATTTTGGTACACTCACGAGCTTAACTGGAGCGTTTTGGGTTTTTAATTAATAATAGACACGGTGCCAGTGATGCACTTTCGTTAGCGATAGTACATGCGGTTTTTGTGAAAACTTGTGATCAGGGCTGCCAAAGTTCTTATGACTTTTTTTTAAAGTTTGCCTAGCAGTCTAGACGTGTTTGTAAACTGTGTTTTTGTAGTTAATTATAAGGCTGATGTACTATCAATGTCACCTAAAAGTACCACTGTACAAGTAAAATTTACACTGTACTGTTATTTTCTGTTGCATTTAGTAGGGTAAAGGATATCTTAAAACGCGAATGGAAGAAGGTCTAATGTGATAATACCAGTACGCAAGGAAAAAATTCACATACGCACTACTCTATTTTGTGAACGGTGCATGGGTATAATGACCGTCATGGTGAAACCAATCATTACAACAATTAGCCTATCGCAGTCCACTGCTGGACGTAGGCCTCTTCCAATGTGCGCCACTGATACCACCCTCCGCATCCAATACATATGTCCCTCATCTAAAATCTAATTTTCTAAATCTGATACTCGCTACTGTAAAATCAGTAGATACTCGTACCATATAGAGCAATAAATGGTAATATAAAGGCTTATATTTTTCAAAGAAATCCCATCGATATTCATGACAGCCCTAATTCCATAGCCGTTGCTTTTAAATGTTATAAAAGCAGTTAATTCGATTCCGTCGCTTTCGTGTTACAATTTGATTGATGACCACCATTGTTTAATGGTTGTCGGTAATTGAGACAAAGGTAACAGTTAAAACGTACTGTCATTTTGTTTTTTTACCCATAGGGGGAATAACTCCGAAAGTGAATTCAATTTTGTAGCACACAAATTTCTTTATTGATATTTATTGTATTTGTTTTGCTTTTAAAAGTAACAACATTTTTTTTTGTTGAGGAAATTCCCACAGACCTCTCGCCGAAGTCAGCGCTGGTGGTTATGTCGTACTCGAACCGACTAAAACTGCACGGCCGTCTGGAGTCATCAGTTGGCGAGGGTGAGGTAGCCTCTGGCATATCCTTTACGCCCTGGCTGACCCAGAACCCTCGAAGGCCCTCTCGGGTGGGGGACTTACGGTGTCCATAATCTTTCCCCGGATAGATAGGACCGCGCAACACGCTGCCACCGCGGCCCGCTCCTATTAGGGTGACTGGCGGCTCCACCTTCAGGACCACGCTCATGGCGGACGCAGGTCATTCTGCGACCTTCAACGATCGAGTCGCCTCCAAACGTTGCGAGCTGTGCGGACCCGGATAATAAATAGTGATAACTTTTTTTTCAAGCGTTTATAAAAATATAAACACAAAAAGACTGTCAAATAACTGAGACAACTCAGACAATGTTACAAAGAGGAAATAAATATATCAAATAACTATACCATTATTAAATCAAAATTAATCTGCGAATAAACAAGAAAATGGTACAAAATTTAACTGCACTGACTTTAAATTCTCAACCACTACTTAAGTTTTGTTCGATTGCAATCAACCGCTGCAAACATAATCCAATGACCGCTCACCGATACAACCGCAAGCATATTTTCAATCAAACCTCACCAACCGACATACAACCACGATTCTTAATAAAATGCGTTGGTAAAATTTTTGTACGTGACTGTACTGACTTAAAATAGCTCATCAAATCAAATGAAACGTAACTCAAAGCGGGAATGCTTAGAGTCGTAATTGGAATGAATGATGATAGGGGTTGTGTTGAGTAGGAATATGTACGATAATATTGGATAGCATCTAGTAGGGTACACGAACGTATAAATAAAGTTGCACAATAAACTTGAACTAAATCAAGGAGCATTGTTGAAGGGGGCCTTGTTAGCCGTTCCACGCGAGACTGCTGATTTTTTATTTGATATCTCAATAAGCTCAGCGTTTGAGGGTTACAAACCAGTTCAAACTGGTTCCCCAATATTTTTTCTGAGGAATTTGTTTTATTTTTTACTCAACCCATTCGATTGTCGGGGTGTTTGATTTATAAATTTATTTAGAGTTTTGTTTGGTTAGGTCGTGTAATAAACTTTATTGGTGAAGTAAAATTTTAAATGTTCCCCCACAAAGTTTTGTGTGTGTCAGGCAAATTTATCTGTTCACAGCTGTGAACGTTTTTTTTTAAAGTTTGTGCGTTACCCCGTGCCACCTTCGTTTTATGTACAAAGTTTTAGAAATGGTACGATTAAAATAAAATTTATTGGAAACTAAGCCCTTTAAAACTCAATAATTTTGGCAATTATCATTAAAACGTTTTGTCAATTCCACTTCAATGCCACTAATATTGTTATTGGTTGTCGTTCATATGATTATCATCGCTATAAGCCTAGGCCTGTAGACAACGAGACATTCTATTGATGGAATCGTGTCAAAGCGAATTGTTTTCACTTCTATGATATTAAAAATAAAAACATATAATTATAATAATAAAAAAATAAATAATAAATAAATGAAAATTTTGCGTCGCAAAGATTAAAATTCCATTAAATTTTTATAGTCATATAACAGATTTATGTAAATCCCAGACCTTACTAAGCTATTCCACTGGTATTTTCGCCCATAAAAGGTCACTTTGTTTAGAGCGTCTGTGGGACTTATTAGTTTTAATGCCATATTCCTTTCACTGGTATTCTATATTTGAATGAATGAATGAAAGAAGCAAAAATATATATATCAAACGAATTGAAAAACTTCTGTTTTGTTTAAAAAAATGGTCCAGGTTCAATCTATGTTTCTATCAAATTTCATGAAACTCAGTTGAATGTTCAAGGCATGATGTGTAACAAACAGATTTACTTTTGCATTTATAATAGGTATTAGTATGGATTTCATCTACCTGTATAGGAAATAAACACATAGAACAAAAATGATCATTTATCAAAGGCAGAAGCGACCCCTAACCTTAAACCAGCGAGAATTAGGAACCAGACAATAATTAAGTCACACACAATCACTTATTACGCCATTAATTACAATGGTTAGTGAAACCCGGGAATTACCGTGATTATAAATGTTCGTCAAATGTACATTGCTGCATTCAACATATTGATCTCGTTAATACCTGGGTTTCGATGATCATATAATTATAATACAAGACGAAAGATTAAAAGTGATTAATTACATTGACATCTCAATGTCTTAACTTTTCTTAAAAACTTCGAAATAAGTACTGACTGTTTCTACAATAATAAATACACAATAAATAAAATATTACATAAAAGTATCAAGATTTTTTGTAAATTTTGATATGTATATAAATAAATAACATGTTGAATACATATCAAAATCTACAAAAAATATATGTGGGACAGGTCGCTAGTACTATATTATAAATATAATAAACCAATAAATAATTGAATTCAACCACCTAATTCAAAATTAGAATACTTCGAGTGAATTATTTATTGACTAGTGTTGCACCACGCCCCCTTACGCCCGGAACACATTCGATAATCGAGAAACGGAATCGAGAAGTGCCGGATAAATAACAGTAATAGTCATGGCGATCACGTACTAGCCGCAGTCCTTTGCCAGTGCAACCGAGCGGTGGTCCAGGATGTATGAAAGACTGAATTTTTCAAGGGATTTGCATTCTCGATATTTTTATTCACAAATTTACAGAATCATAATTCTCTGAGCCTATTCCCAACACAGTTGGGGTCGGCGCTCTAGTCTAAGATGGGGCTGAACTTCGATATTTGCCGTGAAGCAACCAAATTGGCGATATCTATATAAGTTCTGTAGTTAGACCAGTCGAACTTTTGAGGTTTCCAACAACTGCCATAGATGTTCTATTGGCAATCGGGACTGAAGGCTTAACGTGCTCTCCGAGGCAGAACCAGGCCAGTGCAAATAGCCATATTCATGCATGCAAATATTTGCACTGAGTGGGGATCGAACCCGCGCCTCCTGCGTAGCAGTTGCGTTTATTACCACCTCGCCACAGAGGCACAGAGGAAACAAATTTACAGAATATCATATTCTCACTGTGTATGTACTGCGTGTAGTGTTAATCTTAAGAAGCCTAAATAAAAACCGCAGTTAATAAATATGAGGAAAGTAAGTCTCTTTTAGCTCAGTGATGCTAGGAAAAATATATTATCTTTATTCGTTTAGGGCTCAAGGTCTTTCATTATTTTCAATAGTCTCGCTGCTGACTGAACTGATTTTTTTGATGTTCAGGTGACTGAAATTTAAAAAAAAAACATAGTTTATCGACTAGACTGCCGTATCCATGCACCTCAAATTAAAGTCACAAAAACCACACGGAATAATCTCTTTATGACTACATTTCGACAATATAACCGAGTGTGAGGTGCAAGGTTTTCAGTCAACACGGGCATCTCGACATACCTTCGTGATTTATATACCTACTTCTAGAACCTCTAACGAATACCCCCTCCCCCAGCACCAAAGTCAGCAAGGAATAAATTTTCATTTCAATTCATTGATGAGTTTACAAATAAACCGATTTTCAAATATAAGAACTGCCGCATCCACGCCATCGGCGTCTGACATCGGCGACGATAAAGTGCACGGTCGCATCTCTACGCGAATAGATTCCGACCATATCGCTGAGTACCGAGTTGTTGTACAAAAAATATTGCCGTACGAGGTGCAAGGTACCCTTCCAATACTGTACTTCAACGTATAGCAAGGGGCATATATCTTGGTCCTAAACTGTACTCAAAAAGTCTTTGGGTGTTTTTTGAGGTTAGCACGGGGTGCTAATGCTTATAATTATAATTTTTTATAATCTGAATAAATAAATGATTATTATTATTTTCTATATTTATTGTTAACCCATACATATATTACATTTTTAAATATATCCTAATATACAAATATATTTAAAAATATGAAATAGCCCACCGGGGTCGAAGATAGAGAAATTTCCTCACAATACGTGCCATTGTTGAGGAGTACCGCCTGCATTATTATTATTATTAAAGTCAAAGTCAAAAAATGTAATTCAAGCGCTCCAGGGCCTAGTTTTTCTCCTGAATTGGGTGCAAAATATGCGCCAATAAGTATACGTCCAGACTCTGCAAAAAACTCCATTGGAGCAAAGTTTTTCACGATAATGAGGGTACCTACGATTATAGTTTGACAGGACAATACCTACTGTTCGCAATTACGTTTTTAACAGCAATGACAAATGAATGGAAGTTTTTCTAATAGAATTACAGAATAACGTGTTTATACAAGTGCAAATTGCATCAATGCAAGTGTAACCTGATTCTAAAATAAGTTTTAAACAGTCCACTTTAATCATAGTCTTCGGCATATAGACCCCAAATGTACCTTAATGAGAAGTATGGGTTGTTAGGTGTCTTTTGAGGATAGCACGGGGTGCTACAACGAAGGACGAGCTCTAATATTATACAATCTACCTGTTTCTAATCACCACTTCGGTCTATAATGTGTGTACCGAATTACAGGGGGCTTCAAAAGTTCCTGGACATTTTAAGGTCTTTAATACTTTGACAGTCTAAATTTAGTGGTAATAAAATAAACTAGATCGATGTCTTGTTTCTTTATAAGAAAATAAGTAAACTCATGTAAGTAGTAGCATAAACTTAATTATATTAATAAGTAGATATATTATTTAGTAGCTTCTAAGATTATTAGTTGCGTAGTGGCATCACTTCACTCAATTTTAGTTTCAAATTGTCCGGATACTTTTGGAGCTCATTGTACATTTACAAAATAAAATGAAATTGTCAAAAAACTGTTGTGATGGGCGGTACTTCTGCTTGGTGTTAAAATTCAATGTCAGGTGTCATGTGTTATTTTAATCAATGAATGATATTTGACATGATGTGTGTTCAACGGAAGAAGAACGGGGCATGGTAGAAACAAACACTGACAGTAGTGACAGATGATAGCTCATTTTATTTCGTCTATGGTAGGCTGTCAATGTTTTTTAAGTACAGAGTAGCTGAAAAGTGATACGGTATGTTGAAATATTTGACAATTGAACATACACGATGATTTTATAGTCGTTTGGGCAAATATACCTACTTCAGGCATAGTTAAGATAAGAAAATCGTCTGGAAGTTTTAATTGGCTGAAAAACATGTTTATACTTAATGTACGAGTATGTGAATAATGGGTGAACGTAATAATGTGTGAGACGTGTTAATTTTTTTGCGACAAAATTATACTGCGTAATGTATAAAAAATAACTTTATTACAAGTTCAATCATTTACTGAAATGAAACGAGTCATTTTGGCAAAAGTCTTTTTCACGAAAAAAGTGTTTTTATATTTTAGTTTTATAAGATTTTTTAGCAATATTACAAATCCTTGGATAAAATCAGTTCTATTAAGTGATACATAGTTAATATAATCTTGCTGGACAGAGAGAAGAAAGTCAGCATCAGAGTTTTATTACATAACTTTTTCATGAAGAAATTAATAGGAGTTATTTTCCCAAAAATGGTATAGAAGACCACAGAAATGGATGGCTCTTCCCCTTTTGCCGACAATGCAATCTTCAGCGCTTCTGTCACGAAGAGAGATCAGTCATCAGTCACTAGCAGATCTTCAAAATGTAAGTAACTATGCTCAAAAATCAAAATGAAAATTTAAAAATGATCATCTGCTTTTGATGTTGACTGTACCTACATCAAAACTGACTCAACACGTAAAGTAAATAAAACATCACAAAAATGACAAAGTTAGACCACACCTATGCATCGATCAAGCTAAAACCCCCATAGACAGATCACCGTTCATAATTCCAATTTCGAACGCATAAAAAACAAAATGGCCGCGCACATTTATTAACCCTTCCAGATCCTGCGTCCCGAGTGATAAATACTGGGTGCTTCCCTTAACTTTTAGCCGTGAGTCATTATGGCATTTAAATAATTCGTGGTACACTTGTGATTTATGATAGTAGCCGTGACGAGGGTTATATAATCTGTGCGTTCAAGTTTTATGACAGTTGTGTGTGTGCGTTTATCTTGATCGCGAGCGTGTGGAGGGTTGGTTTTTGTTCGTTATGTGCGATTGTATTGTGTGCGTAATTCTAGCAATTCTACGTAATTTATTCCTAATGTAACTCTTATGTTTGTTGATGTATCTGCCACTTAGCTTGGGGGACAACTGCAAGCTTATAATCTTGAATCAAGTTGGATTTATATTGTTCTTTAGTTGTTAGTAACGTTATATTGAGATACATATAATTTTTTTTTAATTACCAATGGTGAAATATGACCACGTATTTTTGTACTACTGAGGTGGTATACAAGCACACAGTCCACCTGATAGAAAGTGTCTCCAGAAAATGCAAACTCATGTTGCCGACCTATCTGATAATATTTCGAATTGACTTATCCATTATGGAATGGAATAATGTCGCGCAATGCATATGCCTTGCTTTATTTTCAAGTGGTTAAACAACAACAGGCTGATAAAATTGGGACCACCTTTACCAATCATGGGGGCTGATAAATCATTGGGGTATGGCGCAGTGGTAAAGCATTTTACTACTAAGTTTTAAGTCACAGGTTCAAGCGATCTTATATGATTCCATTTCCAAATATCACCAATACTTGGTTGGTTTCCAAATTTTGGATTGGTCACAAATAATAGTAGTAAAAATTGTCATCGACTCGAACAACATTAGTTAACAAATTTGGACGTTTGTAACTCAATCACGCCGAAACTGCTGGACAGATCAGAGGATATAGACTAGATGTAGAATGAATTAGAGTAGATTGATCAATGTATGGGATTGACATTCGTTCACGCCTATCATAAATGTTATTAACGTCAAAATACTTTTCAATCTTATACATTGAACATTACATTCTATTCCATTCTACAAAACGACTACCCACGGATACCACCTCCGCCAAGTCGGTGGAGGTGATTATGTCGGACTCGAACCGACTACTTGCTAGGTCCCCTGGCTGCTTTAGATTTAGGAAAGGCGAACGTGTCATCAGAATTCCACGCGGCTGGAGCCGTGGGTCATTGCTCGTATTTTATTTAACAAATACATCCACTTTCTTTCATCAACCAGGCACTATCTGATGTAAACTAATACTCCTTTACATTCAGGCGCCCTCTAAAGCAATCAAACCTCATGATTAAATAAAAAAAAAAGTTTCTATAAATCTCCTAGAACCCGTTGGATGTCCCTGCACCCTTCTATAATAATAAATTGCCACAATAAAACTAGCTATAAAATCGATTAGAATACAACACAACATTATCTCTGAGCAATATAATCATTAAATGTTTTTATTGCAACACTATATTGCATATTGTAAAGGTGAAATTTGATTTTATTGTGCCATTACACTGGACTATATTGAGCTGTAAACATAACTTAAACTCACGCTTATATGCTATGCATGCTAGCACCCACATTTCGCCAGTTTATATTTAGGTCCCAATGTTATAGGTGGCGAGCCTATTGCCATTAACCGGGAACATTTAAACCTGTGATAAATATATACATAACTTCGAAAAGCAACGAAAAGTCATTGGTGTGTGCCATGGTAAACCTGGGATCGAACCCGAAACCTCGTATGTTATCTATGATGATTATGAATAACAAACAAACTGAATCACTTATTTATATTATTAGTTGGGACAAGACTGCATCGTTTTGACTATGATCATAGAAACAAAACACGATAAATCAGGATATCCCAGAGATCCTGTAATCCCAGCACATCTTCGACCAGTTGTTTATGGAGAGTGGGATTCCTCGGAGACGCGTCCCTTGTACGGCGAGAGGCGTACATTACCGCACTCCAAGGCGCTCTTTGTTTTGTGAACAAAATTTGATTTTCTATAAGCATAGCTTGCATGTCGTAAAGTTAGATTGAGATACATCACTGCAATATCTATTTCTGTCAAAGTTGATAATGGTTTATAACTGTCACTTTTACACCTATGTTTCATGTAAAGATATACAGGTCACTCACTCATTAAAAAACACACACACACACACACTATGAGTGATAAATGAAATCATTATATGCGTGACTCAACCACAAAAAAGTATTCCACAAGCATAATATTTATGACAACATAATTCGTGCAAATTATATTATTACTGCCCTTCATACATTACAGTTCAAGTATTGCAACATTACAAAAACGGTTTTATTCGAGTCTCTTTGCAAACAAAACAGATTGACAATCAAACGAATATGAAAAAAAGCATTGAAAGAGATCCCATTATAAAAGATACTGGTATTAATGCAAATTAGCCTTCGAAATTCGAAAACTGCGGGTGACTTTATTTTTTACGAACGGAACAGATGGTTGGCGCGGAAGATAGGGTAGTCGTACACTGTATGCAAGGCGAGTCACGACATTTTGCAAAAGATTTCGTTCGTTCAAAATTATTGTAAAAGAAAAAAGTGGTTAACAAGTGCACCAATTATATTATAATAGGTGGCTAAACAAATACGGAGTGTTTATCTTAAAATGTATTTATAGTCGTCAAAAGGTTAATTTCCTTTAATGAAATGACAATACCTGATTTTTACTTATTACTAGCTGTTCCCCGCGGTTTCACCCTCGCTGCTCAGCACCTGTTGGTCGTGGCGTGATGTTATATAGCCTATAGCCTTCCTCAAGAAATGGACTATCCAACACTAAAAGAATTTTCCAATTCCAACCAGTAATCCCTGAGATTAGCGCGTTCAAACAAACAAACAAACAAACTCTTCAGCTTTATAATATTAGTATAGATTTATTTGCTACGATGTTACTCGTATCTTTAACGAAATTTTGCATTTATTATTTTAATATGAATTTTGTTATAAGATAAACTCATTGCTCTAACAACCCCTCTGTAGAGAGAAGAGAATTAAACTTAATACATAATCTGCTTCTCTATGCTGCTGCTGCAGATGCTAAGAAACCAGAGATATTAAAACTATCTGTGCAATTTGCAAATAATACTTGAAGCAAGGACTTATTTCAGCTCATGGCCACCGATTTTCTTCAACCGCAGTAAATATTATATCTTGCGTTACAAATTAGTTGGAACATACCCTATTCACAGTTTAATTTAAATGATAACCAAATCTGACAATCGCTTTATAATGACTCTTTAAGATTGCATTGAAACAAATTATAATACTGTCTGCCATTAATATACTCATTTGTATAATATATGTACATTTTCGAGTATTAACACGGTTGTCATCACCTAGCGTTTTCAAAGAATTTAAATGAAGAAATAATGTTCTGTACAGGGGTTTATGAATTTATGTTACTTCAATACAATCAAATTTATTGAAGAAACTATTGAACTGCGTTTAGTTAACTAGATCACAATTACTCATAATGGTGAAATTCGTCTTTAAATTATAATTAAGCGACATTTTGTTGTTGTTCCAGGTTGTGTATGAATGTTTTACCTCTAAGACTACGGTTCGCCTTTATTGTGGTGTTGTATTATTTTATAGGTTTATGGGAGCGACTGCCTCTCAACCTTCAAGAGAATAGACTGCTAAGCTTAGACCCTAAAAATCTAAATTACAGATACCTACCTACACTTATAGTAAAATTCGATCGAGTGTTCGCTAGTGTTAACAAGGTGTCCACAAAACAGCCATTTTGGGTTTTGTTTTGTAAAATAGTATTGTATACTTTGTAAAATGTAGCTTGGGTCCTATGACAGCTGTCAGTGAAATCCCGCACATGAAGTCTTGAATTTTCTAATAATGAATGTAGTAGCTGTCAATGTCATACTTTATGGGCATACCGAGCTAATTAGTGATGGGCGATGAATCATCGTGACCACATACTATGAACTATCCATATTTTGAATAAAGCTTAATTTTAAATTGAAATTGATATAAGAAAAAAATAATTAGAATTTAATCTTATTGCTTAGGTATTTTGATATCATAATATTATTTATATTTCAATATACTTGATCCTAAATTATATTGAGTAAATAAAATCCTACATTCAATCCATCAACGCCCTGAACCTGTTTTTGGATTTTGTAAGAAAGACACGCCGCTTTTGGCTCTTGGGCCATGATAGGCATAAGATACACGCGCCAACATCTTGTTTGATATGAATTTCCACTGATCCACTCCACTTATTCTCATCAGTACGAGTGCCGACGCCTTGTATGCTACGTATATTCCGTTCTCAGTACAATTAAATACATACATACAATTAAATTAAACCTAATTATATGTAACATGCATCAATAATAGCTGGTAGTATCGATATTTTCATCGAATTTCGGACATCCCTATGAACCTCATTTTGACATCTGTCATAGGACCCAAGCTATATTTTACAAAGTATAATTACTTGACGTTTATGACATTCGGTAACGACTGTCAATACGTAAATGTCAATCCAATACATTGAACATTCTTTTCTATTGCATAAAACCGTCGGCCAAAGAATTGCCACTTGTTTTGGTAATAGTAATATCCACAAAATCCGTGTTGCCGAACCCTCTGCTGCGACAGGTGCGCAAGCGCATCTGTTCATCCAGCATTACCGGCAGTGATTTAAAACCGCAAATTATAACCCGTTCGTGAAAGCGTGAAATATTGGTCAGAGGGGACAATAAAAACTGAATGATATACCCAATAATTGTATAATTTACCAACTGTTACAAATTGTTGAAGACCTACATTAAATATGTTTCGGAAAATAACTCGTATGATTTCTCAGTGCCGTCTGTATGTCATTGTAATTTACCTGTAAATATCATAAGTGAATTTGATTAAAAAGCCCCCGACATAATAAAATACGTCCTCAGACACGACAACGCTTGGATTAATAATTTTTGACTTTTTCGAAGTACCTATTTTTTGTATCGGGGTATTCTTTTATGAAATTGTTTCGACCATCATTCAGATTAAGAAAATATATTTGGGGAGGAGAACCCACCACTCACCCACAGTTTATTAGTATCACGGATATCATTAGTATCAATCTCAACGATAGCAATAGAAAAATATTATTATTTGTCATAGAAAGGAATGCTATGGCTACCGTTGGGATTTTTCAAACTGTTGGTGAGTGGTGGGTTCCCCTGAAATCAATTACAAAAGTATATATTGGGGTAGGGCCCCAATATATTTTTTGCAATGAATTTTCGCCAAGAGATCCCTGTCATTCAGATTGATGGAACAAAAGTAAGACCTGAATATAGGTACAGTCAGCAGCAAATAGATAGCGACATTCAAGGCTGTCAAATAGTTAGATACAGCCAAAGTGGTCAATAACATCGATACAGCCAAAGTGGTCAATTTATTGAGTGCACCCACCCTGTCCAAATATATCGGTACACCGTGTTATCAAATACATTGATACACGCTAGCCGCCATTATATTAGCTACAGGCAAAGCGTCAATAGTAACCAAACACCCAAAGTGGTCAAACATATCGATACACATAAATAAAATGACATTTCTTCTATATTTAAATGTAATTAAAAATAATTTTGCAAAGAGTTTTTGACTCATCAATATAAAATTTATTTATTGTAACGCTAAACATTTCCCGTGACTTGGTTCAAATATTTGGTATAGGTATCTTACTTATTTCTTAAAGCTGATAAATACGTGTGTGTTTGTTACTCTTCTAAAATTAAAATCGCCGGACGGATTTGAATGTAGCTTTGTAACGAAGTAGTAACATAAGCTATCTTTATTTTGATCCACGCGAATGAAGTCGTCTCATTGACACCTCCATATAAACTAATAACCTATACGTTAAATTGATAATTTAAAAACATTTCCACGTTCCGTTCTAATTTAATTTGTTATTTTAAGGTTCAATTTTCAAAAGGCATCTCTATCGCTAATAAAAAAGATAGTGACACAAACAGTCAGTTTATTTCATTTTATATATACGTGATATATGAACTAATACGTCAAAATTGATATTAATATTTTGAGATATTATTCGAATCTATTGAACTAAAAACAAAACACATGGCAATGACGTCACGTACGAAATAACAAAGATAGTTACATACAAAGTTTTAGAGGAAAGAAAGAGATAGACGCCTTTCACCATAATCTCAGACAACTGTCATCGTTGTTACTTCCCAGTTACTAATTTAATTTGAGCTCTATGCTCATTGGTTAGGGTGTAATTGTGCAGTTGTACCGATGTTTATGGCAAGGATGTTGCTTAGTTACATATGGTGATTTGGCTGTCATCATATAAGTGGCACCCTAGTAGAGCCGATATAATTGGTAACATTCGCGTTCCGTTACTTTTGACGAATGAAATGTCTCTATCTATGTGAGCGTCTCGGGTGTATCAATAGTTTTGACCACTTTGGCTGTCTCTAACTATTTGACAGCCTTGAATGTCTCTATCTATTTGCTGTTGACTGTACATATAAATGCATCATGTAAAAGAACAAAAAAAATAACGTAAAAATAAGATTAAATCGCCGCGTAACAATCAATTACACATCAAACCCCCCGCATGCGGTGGGGTCCAAGAGACCCCACCAATTAAATAAAATGACGTCTGAAAACAAGAAAAGGACACACGGTGTCCGTCAGTCGCGTCGACTTTAATTAATTTAATTACTCGTACTCTTATATTGCTGAAGTACTTGCTTTTTATTTTTACCGTTTTGCTAGAAAAAACGGTGGTACGTTTGAACATTCAGAGAACAAATTAAAAAGCGTGCTAGGTCTGGGGTCTCTCATTTTTCATTTGTGGTTTAGTCATTTACAGTGTAAATGATAAAATATTTTTATTTAGTAAAGTTGGGTTTAGCGAAGCTTACATGAGTGTGGGGCCGTACAAGGTCATTAACAGATAGGGCTGTTTCTTCTTCTAACAGGAAATATAGTATCTGAAAAATGCTATCAATGATAACAGTATTTTTGGAGCTTACCAAGATTTTCTGAGGTTAAACTAATCTCAGTTGAAAATTAAAGAAGAAAGAAAGAAAATATTTTATTAAAACATTTGCTTATTGACAAAAGAGAGGTTTCTTCTTGGGGTTGAGCTCAAAGTGAAAATAAGATAATTTATTCTGTATAGACCACTAAACGGCACTTACAAAACGTCAATATCAACAATATTTTATAAGTTAGTGAGCAAATGGACCACCGCCGGCTTGAAATGCGGCTCCGACGTGAGAAGACTCTGGCAAGCAACTAAGCAGGCTAAACTTACGATAAAAAACTTAACTTAACTTAAACTATTTTAATATATTATGTATATTATAGTGTCATTATGAAATAAGAAATATATGTAAAGCGAAGAAGAAGAAACCTTAAATCACTCTTAAAATAATATCACTATGTTAATTTCTCCTTACTCTTTATTTCAAAGGTGAACCAAAATAGTTTTCTCGTCGTGATTAAATAACACAAATTCATCAACTGTAACAGTTGGCGTTCAAAATTATAAATTTAATATTAAATTCAAATTTGTATGCAATAGATTCATTATTTTTTATATTATATATTTTACGAATACTCCGATATTTTTGCGCCATAAAAATGGTTAAAAAGAGACTGTTAGACGGTGGGACGTGCCTTGAATAAGACACTGCCATCTCTAGGTGTCTCGGCACTTAATATCACTATGATAAAATTGAATTACGCCATGTCTCTACGTGAACATGTAGAGATAGAAGAACACTTCAAGTTTATCGGTAGTTTATTTTTCGCGAGCATTTGAGGGTTAAGAGCTTAGATATCATGGTATTATATTTTTGTGTAGTTGTATAGTGTAAAAAATGTATGGTGACCAAAATATTTGTTCATTAAATTTTGTTTTATCTGGGGCATGTCAATTTAACTTCAACTAGCCTGATGGTAAGCTGAAAGCAGTTTCAGAAAAGCCGCGGTAGCATTGTGTTATGGTTAATGGACTGCTGAAACAAGGTCTCGTGTTCGATCCCAGGTTTTACCATGGCACACACCAATGATTTTTCGATGCTTTTCGAAGTTGTGTGAAGAAGTGTGTATTGTATTTATCGCAGGTTTATAAGTGAACGGTTAATGGCGATAGGCTCACCACCTATTACATTGGGACCTAAACATAAACTGGCGAAATGTGGGTGCTAGCACCTCTGTATACCCCTTCGGGGATATAGGCGTGAGTTTATTTTATATTCATGTTATTCTTAAAATTATATTTATATCTCTCTCGCTCTCATTGTGTCCATAGGAAGCGCCATCTAGTGTGCGTTGTGATATATATGTCCCATAAAGTTATCATTACTAACGTAAATAGCGACACTATCTCCTTATTACCGAAATTAAAATGTCTGTGGCAATGATTTGTGACTTTTGATGTAGAAACAGTATATAGAAAAGAGTTTCACAGTTCATATACTCTGTCTCTTTCTCACGCATAGGTTTTGTGTAAAGATACATATGTCACTCGCACACTCTGTTCCTCTATGAATATCTTTATAGTATGATGGCCGCACTATTAGTGACGAGTATAATATGTACTACTAGCAGACCCGCGCAACTTCGTCTGCGTCACCCCGTTTTTGCAACATTTTTCACTTCTGCACCGCACCAGTTGGTTGCAGCATGATGTTATATACATATAAATAAACCTTCCTCTTTAATCACTCTATCTATTTAAAAAACCCGCATCAAAATCTGTTGCGTACTTTTAAAGATTTAAGCATACAAAGGGACATAGGGACAGAAAACGCGACTTTGTTTTATACTATGTAGTGATTGTCGATCATTCTGAATTCTGTTAACTATTTCTTGCTGACTGTACCTCAAGCAATAAGATTTAGATTCAATGCTAGTCTTTTAGCAGTATTTTAAATTAAGTTGAAACATTGATTTATTCTGACTGTTAAGGTTACTTGTAATTCAAAGTATTTTATGTGTAGCTCATTATTTGACTTAGGATAAATTTTCAACGTTGAATATTTCGTAAATGTAATGTAATTCAATATACTTTAGATATTATTACTACAGAGCGTTATTAAATCTTAATTCAAAAGCAAGGTTAAATAACTTGTGTTGTGGGGTCTAGAGTGCGTATCAACATACATAGATAATTATTTTTATTTATATTTATTTTTAATATTTTATATTTGTATAGAAACACCCACTCCAAGGCGAATACACAAAATTATTTATGAAAATATTTACATTGGGCGGGAATCAAACCTGTGCCACCAGATATAGCGTCGTATGAGGTACGTATTGCCACGTATGGTGTCTTTTTTATCGTACGCTAAATCCACACGGATATCACCCCGATCGAAGCCGATGAAGGTAGTTATGTCGGACTCGAACCGACCAAAATGCACGCTGTCTTTGATTACTGGAGGATGGTCAAAGTTTTTGTACCTATCCTTTAGATTTTTTTGTAACAATTTTCGCAAAAGTGTAGGCGTGTACTCTAGATATTCTCCGACCTCATCATAGGATGTGCGGGTTCGAACTCATTTCGCCGTCTCCTTCACGGGTATTACCCGTACCCACGACAAGCCAGAGAATTCGCACTTCTTTGGCCGCCACTAGGACCCACCTCAGTGTCTACCTACCCTGAATAGTCTAGGTTATCAAGAGAGTGCACGCCTACACTTTAGAAAAAAAAAATCTAAAACATAAATACAAAAACTTTAACGATTAACCCTCGAATTTCTTCGGCGTTAAACTTTTTTAATCATTCAAACGGCGACGCGACGGCAGTTGCAATTGTCGGCAAGTGGCACAAAAAGTTTAATTGCCCTCACGAAGACACAATTACATGGTTTTTGCTCACTCAATCGTTTTTCTCGTGTATGTCAACTGGGTATTTTTAAGGATATAAAGATATATACACGTGCTATAAGGGACCGACTTCTTAGTAGAGACGTTAATAGAAAAAAGCTGTATGTATAGCCAGGATAATGAACCAAACACAATTTTTTTTTTTGTTTTTATCTATGGCACGTCAATTTGACTTCACCTCGCCTGATGTTAATCTGAAGGCAAAGTCCCATGAAAGAGGGTCACCATTGCAAACACGTTCAGTGCTACAATGGTGGCGCTCAGCTTGACGGCCTCGTCAGATGCTTTTTCACGCCCCGCTTAAAGGACCCGGTACTGTAGGAAGACGGAGAAGAGGACTATCAACATCTTATTACATTTTTGTTGGTAGCAACCAACGTGTGTATCTTATGCCCCAAGGTCGATTTACTTCAGTCCTTCTCTAATGTGATTTATAAAACGTTTATGGTAGCAACGGCCATCTGACCTCTCTACTTCAAGGGAGAAGTCTACTTCAGAACCTCGTGCATTAATTAAACCTCCATGGCCCAGTGGGCGTAGTATGCGCCGGCTGTGCACGAGGTTATGGGTTCGATCCCCACACAGGACAAAAAATAGTGTGATCCACAAATAGTTGTTCTAACTCTATGTGTACTTTGTGTCCGTTACTTTGTGTAAAGTTCCCTGAGATACAGGGCTTGTTCCCTAGTGCAGAAGTCGTCTTTTCAAAAAGAGTCAAATGTACCAGTTTCTAAAACGTATATTTATTTATCGTCGTCACTACACACTCACCAGTTATTTAAAATCAAAACACTTATAATCAGACATTTAATTCTAATGCCATATAACATTAGAATGTATTAATCCCCTTCCAAAATAAATCGTACATCACTAACTACTAATCAAGACTAATATAAAATTTAAATTGACCTACGGACATGATACCTGCCCTTCAGGAAGGGTTGGAGCTTTGTTACCGAGGGTTGACCGTGTTTACTTTTTAATTTTGAATCAAACTTGTATTTATTATGTTGACAAGTATGACATAGGTAGAGGTAGGTTTGTAATAGGTTAGAAAATATCTGTTTATTAACTGTTAATTATATAAAAACTATGAAAACAAATTATTTATGTAGTGGAGTAACGGCAAAATACGCAACCGATATCGCTGCGAAAGAAGGAAAACTAGACATAAAGCCCTGTACCAACCCGTCTGGCCAGCTTTTAAACAAAATGCTAAAACTTTCCAAGATTGGGAGAGGCTGCTAAAGCAATGGGAGAGGCGTATGTCCAGCAGTGGACTGCTGACGGTGGCTAATGGTTTGATAAAAAACCTATCAATTATTAATTAGTTCGTATTTCGCAACCTATGAAAACCTATTCTTGGGATAAGAAGTAGTTTATGTGTTAATCCAGGCTGTAATCTATTACATAAATATAACATAAACAAAAACTCACGCCGATATCCCCGAAGAGGTAGGCAGAGGTGCTAGCACCCACATTTCGCCAGTTTATGTTTAGGTTCCCATGTAATAGGTGTCGAGCCTATTGCCATAAACCAGGCCCTTATAAACCTGAGATAAATACACACAACTTCGAAAAGCATCAAAAAATCATTGGTGTGTGCTATGGTAAAAACTGGGACCGAACCCGAGACCTCGTCTCAGCAGTCCATTACCCACACCATTAGGCTACCGCGGTCAATCTTTTGATTGTAATAAATTACTGAGTGATCCGTATAGCCGTTAGAGCGTGATTGAACAGCACATACAGCAGTCCCCGTGGCGTCCGTCCTTACAAAAAGACTACAAGATTTCTTAAGAACTGAAAATCCCTTCTCTACAAGCTTGAAGTTATATAAAAGTAAGTGTCTTCAGTAAGAAAAAGAGTCAAAACGTTCTATTAAGTATTCCTATCTCGTTCGCCATATAGGTAAGTGAGCTGATATTTGCCGTTGAACTTACTTGTGTTATGGAACCGTAATTTTATAAAAAATATACGTAGGTATGTAGCAAAAAACTTTAACTGACGAAGTCTTTCTCTCTTCATCATTATAATCACATTAATCCCCGTCGCATCCGTATCGTCACCTCGAAGTCGTCTACTTTCCGACATTTTCGTTCTACACTTTGCATGGACTTGGGTAACCCTTGTAGTGAAACCATTTGCACGCATGTCCTTCTTCACGACGCTAAGCTTGCACCTTTTGGGTCTATCCCTCTTACTGCGACCCAACAGGGATGCCCACGGAGCCAGGTGGTTTCCGCAAAACGTGTCCGCACCTGATAAGACAAATTAGATATGCAGCGTCTATATTTACGTAACATTTTACCGTGACCGTGACAGAAGTGCGTGTCCGTCGCGTATACATATGATAGCTACATACAGATACATGTGATAGCTGAGCTTAAATTAAACCATCGATCGACTGGTGGCCGTGTCAGTACAACTCTAGTTTGAGTGCCCATGAGCCACAAGTTGTTTCGTTCATTCACTGTCATGTCTTGATGTCAAACTGTTCGGTCCGCTGTTCATGTCACAAACCTGGACGCACCTCAGGAGTACCTTACATAATCTTCACACGTGGCTTTAAGGGTGAAGATGAATATGTGGGACGTTGTATTGGTATGCAGTTTTTTTTATAATGCACGTTATAAGCGTGTGCATTATGTTCACCTTTCACAAAACCGTCTAGAGTCTAATCCATTTGAAGTATTTACAGAGTTTGATTATCACCCCGTTTGATGCAGTGACATCTCAAATAAAACAGTTCAATCCCTCTTTTGTTGGGCACGTCATGAAGATTTGGCATTTAATTACCGAACTGAAGATCTCTTTTTCAAGTGCATTATGTGCTGCGTCACCAATTTGCTTGTAACTCCTAGCGGGCGCAAATAATACTGCATTAAATCAAGTATTAATATCTATATGATTTGCTCGATGGCCGGGCCATGGAGATGGTTATTCATGTACTGAAATTATCGCAGGAAGTGTTACGGCAAGTTATGCAAAATGTCATAAATAGGGCTCAAATGTGTATCAACTCTGGAGGTCACCATTTAAAAGACATCATCTTTAAATCCTAATGGTACGAAATTTAATGGTACAAATATACATTTAAAAAAACCTAAATCTAGTTTTCTAATTTAGAAAAAATGTTATAGCCGAACCAAATAGGGTCTTTACTTTTGCGCCACCCAGTATATGCATTCATAAAAAATGTGTTTTACAGAATTTGTTTAACCATCAATGTCCGAAGAAATAACAAATAACGAATTCTTAATTTTGTATGATTTAAAATTAAAATCCTGTCAATAGCCTATCCAAATTGCAAAAATAATTAATTCCAAATACAGCTACATAATAAATCGTAATTGTTTTGCAATGATTGCATTCGCCTGGTAGCCTAGCCAATTAACATCGATAATTATAAAATTAAATCATATATTTTGCAATAATTCGTTCTGAATGAGTACCTACTTACTGAACGAATGATACACCAAGTACCTATTATTAATTCTTTCTTCTGTCGATTATTCTTCAAAAACGCACGTGTATCCTTTCCAGCCTACAGTCCCGGGTCCTTTAAGCGGGGCGTGAAAAAGCATCTTATGAGGGCGTCAAGCTGAGCGCCACCATGTGTGTACGTGTTTTTATTTATTTATTTATTTTGGTCTTGAATTATTCGTGAAAGTCTAGACAAGGTTTAAAAGGTGAAGAAATATGAAAATGCTCGGAATGGAACAGCGGGAACGGGATCAGAAGTCCATGCGGGCGGAGCTGCGGGTCAACAGCTATTCCATAATAAATAAGGATTTTATTACATTTGTAGGTGTGTAGATACTAGGATCTCATGAAAAACAAGTGAAACGGGACAATCAATATTCCTAAAATATTTAAAATTCCGTCTACATACCTTATTGTAAATTCAAAACACAATACAAGTAATATCGTGCCTGGACTCAATTAAACAGTCAGTCCCGCGAGCCTTGGTCCTTACCGCTGCCATTCGGGCAAAACGGATGGCTCCCTAGGGCCCGGCTCTATTTGCACCGTGCCCTTCCTTTCCGAGAACTGGGACCTCGCTCGTGACAGACAAACCTAAATATAGTTCGTGTTAGCTGTGTCGCGTGCGTATAATGTTATTTATTATGTGTAAACATACCTTAATAGAGTACAGTCGGCCATACAATTTAAGTATGTGATATTCTTTTATTAGGTTCGTTATTTAACATAAGGATCGCAGGTATCCAGGTCAAATTAAAAAAAACTGCGTTTTTTTATACAATTTAGAACGGTAGCCTAGTGGTATGGGAAATGGACTGCTGAGACGAGATTTCGAGTTCGATCCCAGGTTTACCTTGGCATACATCAATGACTTTCCGATGCTTTTCAGGTTTATAAGTGTCCGGTTAAAGGCAATAGGCCCGCCACCTATTACATTGGGACCTAAACATAAACTGGCGAAATGTCTGCTACCCCTTCGGGGATGAAGGCGTGAGTTTATGTTTATGTAGGGCAGTCAATATGATTTTCCTCGCGTTATGGTAAGCTGAAGGTCTAAGAAAGAGAGATTGTAAAATGCTACATGTTTGTTTTTTTGACTCTCTGTCCTGAGACTTTACCTTCAGCTTACCATCAGGCGAGGTGAAGTCAAGTTGACGTTGATAGATAATGAAAGAAAATAAAAATATTATATGTAGAGCACGGACAATAAAATTGAAAATAACAATGACACAATTTTTCAGATTACATTTTCACTCCGACCCACTTTATTAAAATACAGCACAGATTCAATTTTTAAAGCACTTTTCGGTGTTTCGGATTGAAAAGTTTTTATTCGATAGGTTTGTATTGGTCGACGTACCATGGAAAGTATTTGGACAGTGTGGGCTAACCCCTACTACTTGCCGAATTTGAATGACAGGTGTAAGAATTTCTAAGGTTTTACACGAGTTATGTCCAAAAGGAAAAATGTCCAAAGCCAATGTACAATAATAAGAATGTCCAAGAATAACAATGTAAAACAATAAAAATATCTAATAATAAGAATGTCCAATAATAAGAATGTCCAATAATAACAATGTCCAACACTAAGATTTCTAATACTATACAGACAAAAATATTACTTGTGTAAATAGGCCCACACCGAACTTAAAATGTCAATGGCAGTTGTTTTTAAGTGTCTTTAAGTGTCAATAGCCCAATTACATTGGGACCTATACATAAACTGGCGAAATGTGAGTGCTAGCACCTCTGCCTACCCCTTCGGGGATATAGGCGAGAGTTTAAGTTATGTTATGTTAATGATCGCGTAATTTCTCGTTATTTGGTAATCGATCGAATTACATACAGTAAAGTGTGCCGTTAAATGGTAGGGGCTTAAAAACCATTTGTAACATAAGTGCAGACATACGGTAAAGCATTCAGGGAGTAAAATGTATACGAATGCACCATGGCACCTGATGGTGAATGTTTTTGCAGTAATTTTATTGCACAGTGCAATGTGTACTGTAATTAGTTGATACTACGATTTACTATTAGTTCTAGAACCTGTCCTCAAAGAGCAAAAAAGGTATCTCAATACCAATCGAATTCTGAGTACAGTAGCACTAGCATAAACTCCTATCGAATTCGTAATGTAAAGGTTTTGGCGGTCTGCCTCTTGTGAACCTGTGTGCGTGTCTAGCCCTACTGGGCCTACTGGCGGGCTGCCTAGAAAAATTGCTACCTCACGGATACGCCAACGGAGTATGTGGATGGTGGACTCTCATCTTAAACAATGACATCTTAAATAAAAAAAAGTAACTATACTCTATGGTTTTAGCTGAGATTATAATCACCATCATCACCATTTCAGTCACAAGGCGTCCACAGTCACTGCTGAACATAGGCCTATTATAAGTATATTTTTACCTTAATTATAACAGTAATAAATACTAACCCACACGATATGCTATTTGGAAGATTACGCAAATATCATATATTGAAATAAAACATCATTTATTCATTCAAAATGGTTACTGTGGCCTATCGACTTTGCAACTCCAGGGGTGTCATACTTGCGCTGTAGGGATCCTCTAATGCCCTTCTTGCAGAACCCTATATTGCACTGCAGGGTGTTCATTCCACACCCTGAGGCTGTAAGGGGATGCAATTTTTTTATATACACTTAAGCGGCAGACAAGAACATGACTCACTTGATGGAAAGTGGTTCCCGTAGCCTACGGGGAGGAGGAAAGAGAGTGAAAGGTTGAAGGCTAAGAGAGATTGTGTGCTGTCAGTGCAGAAGACAATGCAAGGTTTAATACTAGCGCGAGCGGTATCAACAAAGCCCACTTACAATACAAAACCTCTCTAGTAAGCTCTGGCTACCCTACTCACCACTAGAAACATAGCACAGGGTTAATATTAGCTGCGATATTTTGTAGGGTAGAGCGAATAAATCGCAACCGAACCAGTTAAAAGTTTTATTTGAATCAAATAATCAAGGAATCAATTTCATTTATTCAGTTTAGGCACATAAAGAGCACTTATGAATGTCAAAATATGAATGAATAACTAATACACGTTAATCCAGTATTAGTCAAGCTACTTCACCTAAATGAGTAATAAAGAGTGTCAGACACACACTCACTAATATATTTTAATATTTTGTGTCATTGTACAAACAAATATTGAACTGACACCGTTACAGTTTTTTATTAGACCATAAACTGTAAAGTGTGGCTTACATTCATAAACATTGTAGTACATAGTGCATAGTAACGTCACTAGTAAAACCAGAATGTATTATATTGTTTTTTAATGAATATGTTTTACGGCCGTTTTCAGAGGAAATATGAAAAGATTATCTTCGATTTTATGGAAGGTTAAACTTGTAATGAGCTTTTAGAAGTCATCTGATACTTCACGATTTGAAGGCCTTTTTTACGTTTAGATTTTTTATTGTCTTTTAATTAAATAGAAAGTCTTAGGTCTTATTTTTGTATTTAGAATTAAATCTGTAAATGATTATGTGCTAAGTGTTCTGATATCTCTTCGTACTAGTCCAACCCTCTCCTTTCCGATATGGGACAACACGTGCAGGTCTAAATGTCACCCAATTCCTTCAAGAACCATTGTAGGTACATACATTGTGTTTTTCATAAAAAATGTTTTTATTCAACTTTTTGTAATTATAATCTATGAGCTACAAAAAGTCGCAACTGTAAACTATAATACCAAATTTCGTGTCCGCAAATTACTCTACTAGTATACCTTCACATAAACCATTACTCACATTGCCTAACACTTGTATATTCGTAGATTTCACGCTTGGGTTACATAGAAATGCTTCTACTATCATTCATCCTAATTTAAATTCGACAGGCGTCATTATTACCATACATACTACTTATAATTCCAATATCAATTTCAAACATCAACAAAAAATTAATCCACCTTCGAAACCAAAATACAAGCTATCTCTCTCATTAAATACTTTTTTCGAATATGCGTTACAAATGATATAAGGCTGTTAATACACGCTACATTAGCATACCTCTTCGGCTAATACGATATTGATAGTCTATGACAAACCGAGGGAGAGGATACGTAGGATTGATATAGAGATGATGTTACCATTCAATTTAAAATATTGTTAGTGCCTGAAGATGCCTCGTTGAGAAGCGAAACACGTATCGAAGTTTGTTCTTTGCACTTGCGGATTACTACACGAATTCCTATTTCCTCGAGTAAGAAGTCTTTTTACTTACTTTGAGGGGTGCGGTTTGATATTACTTTCTATTGTAGTTAGTACTATTATAAAATTGCTTTCGTTGATATTGTTAAACCATGGGTGAGTGGTCGGTACCTATGTAATGCCTTTTTAAATATATTTTAGTTATGTTAATAGTTTTTGTTATGAAAAAGACATTTCTTTTTATTTTTATATTATTATATTTATGACTTATTTTATTTTGGCTGATAATTTTTTGAAGTATGTATTTGCATTAGACAACTGACCAGTTGCAGGTTTAGTATATCTTTTTTTATTACTCGTATCTCATGGCTCAGCAATTTGCCTGATTATTGGGTAAATTTAAAAAATTATCTAATACGCTGGTCTGTAGTTTGACAACTTTGATTTGAGCTTATTTTCACCGCTTAATTCTATCTATTGGGCAAAATGTTAACTATTTTATACTACATTCACTATTAAATTCTCTATCTATTAAATTCATCGGGATATTTACCATGTTACATGGAGGGTGACGAGAGTGTTGTAAAGGAGTACCTGGCACATCTCAACAGCATTCACGGGAAGATCCGGTTCACCTATGAGATGGAAAGGGAAAGAACGTTGGCGTTTCTGGATGTGAAAGTTGAGGTTCGAGAAGATGGTTCTCTGGGTCATACGGTGTATAGAAAGCCCACTCACACTGACCGATACTTGCACGCTGACTCGCATCACCATCCGCGTCAGCTGAACTCTGTAGTGACGTCACTTACTAACCGCGCATATAGTCTATGCGACGAGGAACACTTAGGTACTGAAATTGCACATTTAAGGGGCGTTCTGCGGAGAAACGGTTACAAGGAGCGGATCATACCACCGAGAAGCACGCCATCACCTAAACGCCTGGATTATAAGGTTGAAAGACAACCTGCGTATTTACCATACGTGAAGGGAGTGACAGATAGGGTTGCAAATATTTTAAACAAATTCGCAGTAAAAACTATCTTCACTCCTTTCAAAAAGCTGTCACAGTACCTACGCACACCCAAAGACAGGTTCCCACTGGAACATCCAGGTGTTTACAAGGTTGACTGTAGCTGTGGGAGCTCCTATATAGGCCAGACTAAACGGACAGTGTCAAGCCGGATTAAGGAGCACATCAGGGCGGTCAAAAACAACGAGCCACAGAAATCGGCTATCGCACAACATCTGTTGGAGGAAGGGACGAATCACTGGATTGAGTTGCATAACCCACAGATTCTGTCGACTGAACGCCACTATATACCCAGAATGGTGAAGGAAGCGATTGAAATAAAAAAGCACAAAAACTTCAACCGGGAAGATGGTTTTCAACTGGCGAGTGTCTGGCACCCGGTGATTCGTAAGTTCACAAAACCCAAACAAACGCCATCTCCAAAAACCGTGCGAGCCGATACAGTGAGTGTTGTGTGTCGTGATCGAGTGCAATGTGAGAACGCGGACAGTGGTAGTGGCGACGCACGTAGTAAACGAGTAAGAAAGAGGGTAGACCGATACGGTTGGCCTCAATAAGAACTAGCTCGGCGGTCATCAGTACACCGTGATCATGGCGCTTGCAACAGCGCCGAAATATCGGTTATTCAAAGAAATAAACAAACATGGTAAATATCCCGATGAATTTAATAGTGAATGTGTAAATGACCATGTCAATCTAAAATCATATTTTATACTAGTTAACTACAGTAAAACTTGACCGTTCATATCTCCCAATGACCATCTCTAGAATGTAACCGATATATCGCGATAATTGTAAAATTAACACAAAATAAACCGCGATATTTTTGTTCCGAAGTGAAACAGGTATTCACAACTCTAAACATTCCCCTAACAATCAGTTACACATTAAAAAGTCATCCTCATATGCACGCGGCTTAATATATCCACAGATGTATCTAGTAGTCAAGTGAAGCGCCGTAAATAAGGCTCGGAGCACACCAGGGCGCTAGTCACACTTCTCCAAAATTATAGGAACATTTGATTTTTTACTGATTATAACGTAATATATTGCTGTGTCGAATTAATTTTAGTGATGTTCCGTGCTTTCGAACAAGTCTCGTGGCGTGGTTAGGGCAAAGGTCGTAAGATCGACTGTAAGAATATTTTTATGTTACAATTTTGATTTTGAATGCGTATTATGTATTGCGTCATTAATTTTCTTACCAACTACACTACAATTTATTATTTAGAACTAGCTAGATTTAAGTCTAGCTTCGTATAATAAGGGCTAGAGAGATTTGGTTTGCAAGGTTAAGTTATTTACAAAAGCTAAGTCGGTCTTAGGATGGGTGATCATTTTTAAACATTCGAGAGAACAGTCATAACATCTTTATAATAATGTCCATTATCCGGTCAATGACATTTGCTGTGCGGTGCACTGTTTCTGGACCTCTCAGAGATTCAGAAACTTCAATACTTTAATATTAAAAATTATCTGTAATGTTTTTTTTCTTTTTAATTCATGACACGTCGATTTGACTTCACCTCGCCTGATGTTAAGCTGAAGGTAAAGTCTCATGAAAGAGGGTCACCATTGCAAACACCGACAGTACTACAATGGTGGCGCCCAGCTTAACGGCCTCATCAGATACTTTTTCACGGCCCGCTTAAAGGACCCAGGACTGTAGGAAGAAGGAAACAAGTGCGCCGATAAGGAATTCCAGGACTTAATGGTGAGGCAGAGAAAAGACTCCCTTTTTTATACTATCGAATTTCTACTATCGTCGACAGTATGGAAAATATGAAGTAGACGAAAATAATTAGCTAATACTCATAGCTGATCTTTCTTCCGAGCCATCCGCGTGGATGTCTAGCGCTTTCTATAATTTAGGCGTGAAAATTTAACAGGCATACAGACAGAGTTACACTTAACCCCCTTGATGAATTTATTTTACCGAGGGCCTATGGACGTTTGTAACAGGGCCTTCACTCTCGTGCTGTACACCCTAAAACCTTCTAACGTTTAGGTCCCAATGTAATAGGTGGCGAGCCTATTGCCAGTAACCGGGCACGTAACTTCGAAAAGCATCGAAAAGTCATTGGTGTGTGCCATGATAGAACCTGGGATCGAACCCGAGACCTCGTCTCCGCAGTCCATTACCCATACCACTAGGCTATCATTATTATTCAAATTACTTAGTATTTAACGTTATTGTAATATAATATATTTCATTTACTTACATTTCTTTGATCCTTAACTATTCAAATCTTGAATTTTTGTTCTGTCGGTCTGTCGGAGCGAGGTGTCGACTTAATTTATACATAGATACACATCTGGCACCGCACTCGACTGATATTAATAAGGCAGGAGATGCTCTGGGGCGTGTCCCTGAGTCAAAGGTATGTTGAAACTCTATCCCTGCGGGAAGGGTTGGTAACGATGGAGAATTTTTGAGATTGGGGTAACTGTGGTGGTCTCAGATCCTATAAATATTAATGATTTGGATGTATTTTATGCTTATTTATTGTAGATTGTATTGTTTTTTAATGTGATCATATCAATTGGCTACGTTCTCATTGAATGCAGAAGTGGGTCGAAACTTGGAGGTCTAAATTTTGGCCGAAGTCCGATTTCAGCACATTATTAAACATCGTGTATCGTACCTCATTGGAATTTTGTTATTCCGTTATTATTTTGTAGTATTGAGCACTAAAAGGTATCCTAGGGCCTATGACCCAAACTGTAGTCCAGGGTTTTGGTCAATACGGTGACCTATACTTTCCGTATATGTGTCAGAAATGTAGAGTATTTTTTGGTAGCAATGCAGTCTGCGAACTCTCTTGCTAATTTTAAATTGACGTCTTAATGCAGGGGATGTTTATTCAGTCATTTTAACCAATGAAATAATTTAATGATTAGAATTACGGATTAAACATCCCTTGCTTCAAGACGGATAATTATTAATGATTTAATTGAATTGCGTGCAAGTTGCTGCGTTATCGCGGACCGTACAGCATAGGTCTAGATGTGGGCTGTGGTCCGCCATTTGGTGACCCCGGAGATGGATTGGACTCTAGTCCATCTCTGTACAAAATTTCATCAAGATTGGTCCAGTGGTCTAGGCATAAAAGCGTAACAGACCAAAAAACAGACGAGACAGAGTTACTTTCGCATTCATAATAATGTAATCTAGTTGGATAGGAAAGAAGGCTAACTGTCAATGTAAACCTTTAAGAATGCCGCAGGGCGAAACCAGTTAGGTACAATAATAAATATAGTGGAGAAGTACAAGTGTGTCTATCATAACCACGGTAGCCTAGTGGTATGGGTAATGGACTGCTGAGACGAGGTTTCGGATTCGATCCCAGGTTTTACCATGGCTCATACCAATGACTTTTCGATGCTTTTCGAAATTATGTGTGTATTTATGGCAGATTTATAAGTGCCAGTTAATGGCAATAGGCTCGCCACCATTATATTGGGACCTAAACATAAACTGGTGAAATATGGTTGCCAGTACCTCTGCTTGCCCCTTCGGGGATATAGGCGTGAGTTTATGTTATGTTACGTACAAGTATGTTATCAATTATGTATAAAGAAGACTACTTATTGCAATCATTTACCTAATATTAGTAACAGAGCAACTGTTCTCATCAATCATATAATTATTACCATAAACAATCCTCCTCGATACATTCAGCTGTCCTTCTAAATCCTTCAACGACTAATTAAATCTTAGAAATGTTATCTAAGGAGACAGCTCGTTCCTGCCGCAGACAGTTTTGATTTATTCGTCGCGGGTTCGATGCACGGGTAATTAAAATGTTTTATTTGTATGTGATGAGTTTTTTAGTGGACGATGTAACAACGAAAATGATTTTTAACTATTTTTTGTTTTTAAATGACAGGTTTTGATTAATGAATGTAATTAACTCGCGTGAACCTTGTGGCGTAGACGTATTGTATTTGATTGTTAAATTAAAAACTGTTCGATTCCTGTTCAGTACAAATATTTGTATAATGTATTTGAATGTATATTTATCATTAAGGTATGCTTATTATAACTCTATTAATAGCACTATGTCGGTCCTGAATAAAGATCCTAAAATTTTAGTCGTTAGTTTAAAAATTGGTATCTTATATAAAATAAGTTATCATCATTACCCTGCTCCTGTCCCAATTACTTAGAGTCGACGCAACATGTCATTTTCCTCCATATATTCCTGTCAGATATCATATGGTTAGTGAAACCCGGATATTAAAACATATGGTAAATATAATAGTTTACTTTATGATTTTCTTGACGTTTCAACCAGGTTGTGACCACGGCGTGTGGTTGGTACCTGGCCGAGACGTTATTACCCGGGTTTCCATAACTGGTTAACCCTATGCCAAATTTAAAAATGAATTTTCGAAGTTATGTGTGTATTTATCGCAGGTTTATAAGTGCCCGGTTAATGGCAATAGGCTTGCCACCATTGGGATCTAAACAATAACTGGCGAAATGTGGGTGCGTACCCTTTCGGGATATAGGCGTAAGTTTATGTTATGTTTTTTGTTATGTTATGTTCCTATCATCTCTTGTCATAGTATAGCCATACCACGACAGTCTGTCCATACCACAATAGTCAAAATAAGTATGATTAAATAAAAGTAAATACCAATGTTATTAATAATGCGGTATTGAATTGGAATAGTTCTAACTTTTTATGGATTGTCTGTCTTTCGTTTGAATATTAAAAAAAAACAAACAACAACTTTGAATCTTTGGGCTTCCAGCTTTCCATCGCTTAATTACATTTTGTCGAAAAGTAAAGTCTAGCGATGAGTCCTTTTGTCGTCTACTGGGAACTGCAGCGAGATTAAATATTAAATTATTTGTGTTGATTCAATGTTAATTAGGAAGACGTGATATCTTCACTATTTTACAGACAAATGAAATTTGAGACTTTAATGGTGCTGTAGCGCTGAGAGAACTTGAGGAAAAATTAAGGCAAAAGTGATTTAATTCTAATATTTTGAAACGTTCTAATACTAACCGGGGTAGCTAATGGAATGGACTGCTGAGACGAGGTCTCCGGTTGGATCCTAGGTTTACCATGGCACACACCAATGACTTTTCGATGCTTTTCAAAGCTATGTGTGTATTTATCGCAGGTTTATAAGTGGCCGGTTAATGGCAATAGGCTCGCCACCTATTACATTGAGACCTAAACATAAAGTGGAAACTGGCGAGATGTGGGTGCTAGCACCTCTGCCTACCCCTTCGAAGATATAGGCGTGAGCTTATGTTATGTTATGTAATAAATTCAAATTCAAACACAGTTTCCACACCATCACCATTAAGCTTAACAGTGCTTTAACGTTAATCCTTGGCGGTCGCTACAACTGCAATACTAGCCGAAGCCGTAGGGCGACAAGGACCAAGTCTTTCAATTTGGTCTTCAACACACCTTTAGTCATTTTAGGGCTCTGTCTTAACAACCCATACTTATGATAAAAATGCATGGTCATAATAATCTCTTGCTCTTGCACCCATACTTTTTAATATTATAAATAAACAGAACTAATTAAAAAGAAAATAATGGATAATGATAATCTACCTGAGTTTTTTGCTGGTCTCTTCTCAGGAGATTTAACTACCGAACCAGCGAAAGAATCATTTTCAAATGATTTATTTACTAAGTATTTTATTTATTATAAATTATGATATTTTTGACAAATGTAGGTATATAATTATTGTAAAACTTTGACATTCATAAGTGCTCTTTATGTGCCTAAACTGAATAAACGAAATTGATTCTTTGATTCTTTGATATGAAATGTCTTTGGTACTGTATATTTTGACAATCTTCCACCGTAGTAGTTGGTTACTACCGTTATTTTTTACATCCCTGCCTAATTGCACACACATGCGAGGAACGCGACAAACTCATTTATCATTCATATTCTCGTATCTACTTGTGTCATTAGTTTATAAGATACATTCGGTGTTACATATATTTTTATTATCACATCTATCATATTTTGTACGCTTATATAGAGACACGTATTATGTTGATAAAGGATATTATCCTCTAGTTAGTTACTTTAGAGTCTCTAGTAATATCTCCTAAGTCACAGGTTATGCTAGTTTAGATGGCAGGGATCATTAAACTTATGTTAACAAAATTACGCCATCTCTAGATATTACTCAACCTATATTGGTTGGACTTTTGAGGGTTCCAACGGCTCTAACTTGGAACTTCGATATCGCCCATTGGTTGTGGAGGTCAGATGGCAGTCGCTTCACGGAGAATACCTATCGAAGTTCAGCTGCAACACAGTTAGACTGGAAAGCCGACCCCAACTGAGTTGGGAAAATGTTCAGAGAATGATGATGAACGTATCAAGCTTGTGTTCTGGAAACTAGAATGCGTATACTACATCCAGACTAATGTAAATCATATATTAATATAATTACTGATCAAGCGAACTTCGCAAGTGAAGTTCGATCATAATTATATGAGACGCTTCATTCTTTGATATAATTAACCAGGTAGTCCCTTATATCTACTAGGCAACATCGCACATTTTTAAGAGATATGAATAATATGACTAGATTTGAATCGAGTAGGTGCCTACCTACCGTGCTACACTCTTGACAGATACTCATTTTTTAGAGAGGAGAGGAAAAAACCTCGTAAAACTTTCTTGCTTTGGGTACAGTAGTTATCAAACATATTAACAATAATGTTTGTGTACAATGGGTGGGAGGGAGATTATATCTTCGAATGAAGCGTCTCATATAATTATGATCGAACTTCACTTGCGAAGTTCGCTTGATCAGTAATTATATTTCGACGCTTCATTCTTTGATATAATTAACCAGGTAGACTTTCAGAGTTATGTAGCATAGAAAGTTTTTATTTTTATTTCAGTGAAACTCTTAATATGAGCATAATGAATATTAAGAACAAAAACGCGTATTTACTTAGGTAATTAATTAAATATTTAATTACATACTAATACA
This sequence comes from Pelosia muscerda, assembly GCA_963691645.1. Classification (NCBI taxonomy): domain Eukaryota; kingdom Metazoa; phylum Arthropoda; class Insecta; order Lepidoptera; family Erebidae; genus Pelosia; species Pelosia muscerda. Next base: position 18,730,090 of record OY829100.1, read on the forward strand.
AATTTTAATCTAATAACATAGGTACTATGTGGGTAGCACTATGCTAAGCATACTGAATTAGCGGAAATGTTCGTGACCAATTACTGTTCAGTTATAAAGTTTTGCGAATGTATTGGATGTGTTCTGCAGTTTTACTAAAGTATCCACTGAAAGACCGCGCGAGTGCGCGGCTGACGAGGCGCCCTGGGCGTACTGTGTGCGCTAGACACGCAGCACGTGTCAACGCCGCTTTCTGTCAGCACCTATTTAAGACTGATTGTGTGGTAACTGATATATGTGGTAATTTGTGTGTTAACCATAACTGACCCGTACTGGTTGTTCACTTATTTTTTGTAACATAAATATAATCTTTGAAAAGTGTTGGTCACGACCGGAAGCAGTAGTTTTTATCATGTCTGTTATCGAGATACGAATACCGTTGTTTAAAAACCTAATAAAAGAATATTTCCGATTTTAATAATACAAGTTTGTACGCGATAAGCAGTACAAAGAGCAAGAAGAATTTACTAACTTGATAATGATATTATCCGGATTTAAATTAGTATCAATTGGGATACCATCATTGTGAGGTGTAATTCAAAAGGGAATTGTCGAGTCCCATGCAGCCTGCTGTAGAGTATTTGAATGCATTATTTGATAATTCCCATTCTATCTCCGGATTTATTATTCTTTAATCACAGTCCGCGTAATTATCTTACTATTACGTCTTTTTTTTTTTTTTTTTGTGAGGAGCTATAAAAAAAATAAATAAAAATATATTAACGTAATTTCGAAGTTATGTGTGTATTTATCGCAAGTTTATCATTTATTTATTTAGTATCCGGAGAAGGGCAATAGGCTCTCTACCTATTACATTTGGATCTGAACATAAACTGGCAAAATGTGGGTGCTAGCACCTCTGCCTACCCCTGCGGGGATAAAAGCGTGAGCTTATGTTCATGTATATTAACGTAAGATGCTACAATCCAAATATCACGCTTCTCGCAACAATACCAAATGAGCCCGGACATTTAAATGAGGGAATTGCAGCTTATGGCAGTCGTAATATCGACGCAAAGCAATAATAGGTACACCGTTGTTCTCCAATCGCGTGAAAGTTTTTCAAACCAATGAAGACGGCTAAGGCTCTAAGTAATTTGTTGACGCATTTCGCTTGCTCCACTGCTATTACACACTGTGCCCCCCCCTGTCCGGGAGGCATCCGTGTAAATCTCCAATTTAAAGGGAGTGAGAGCCATACGATAAATGTAGAGGTTCTCGCTCCACCAATTATGGTCTTTCAATAACCCTGGAGGGAGTTTGACTTTGGTTTCATACTCTTCGTATATCGATTACGAAAGACATTAATATCGTTCTAGAATTCTCGTGTATAGCCAGCCGCATTTGGCGGCAGGGTACGAAAAGATTAACTCCTATTAGTTGAGCTAAGTCACGTATAATGCACTGTGGTAAAGTTGAATACTTTTGAACTAATTGTGCTATGTTATTTAGCTTTTCGATAGGTAGATAATGGTAATGTTAGGTTTCTCGTATCATGTACAAAGGCTAAATATTCACATGACTATTGTGAGTGTAATAAACTTCTATCGAATTTTTAACGAAGCCTAACCTTTTTAGTAATGACAGAGTTTCGTTTATATTTTCTAGACACCGAGCATAGTTGTCTCCTATACCCAATATTTCGTCTAAGTATGCCACGGATCTAAAATCGTGATCTCATAAGTTTTGTGAGGGTCTTGGTTGGCACCAAGAGACTGATAACCCGTAGGGTAAAGATGGATTCTATGGACTCATAGATGGTTTTTACACCGCAGATGATTCGAATTGAAATCGTAAAGAAAAATTACATTTGAGGTGATTATCGGTTTTAGTAGGTACGCCTCTTTTAAATCAATAGTAGCTAGATAGAAGTTTTTGGTGGCTGTACATGGAGAAATTGTTTTTTAAGCCTAATAACTTATCTATGGCTATATACATTAACGTGTTTATCGATGGGTAAGAAATTATTATTAGGAACAGTGACTTGCTGAACGTCTTTGAGAAATGGAATTGAATGCCCTCCTTGATCTGTTTCAGAACAATTGTAATTTTACCAACTTTAGGTTAGCCATTATAACCATAAGTTATACAACGGGCATGTATGTGAACTACTACTGTGTCGTTGCACGGGGCTTGTTCGGAGAGACAGCCTTCGCATTGGGAACACGCTGGTTGTTGCGCAAACTCTCAGTCGTCACACCTGGCGACGGTTCCCTTCTCCCCCCGCCCCCGCCCCTTCCCTTGTTCGGTGGGAAGCGAGGAGCTTGCCAGTTTCCCTGATGGTGGTAGTGACAAGGGCCTGGCTGTTAAGAGGCGCTTGCTATTGGTTTCTAAAGAGGTTTTTTTTTTTTTTTTTATTATTATTTTACCTACTTTCTGCATCATGGATTACGCTTAGGCCGGTTTTATCTAGACTGAGTGTAATAATTAGCTTAGTACGGCACTGTGTGAATTGGTACTGTAAATCTGTTAACAAACGGCACCCCTGGCATCCATTGCCGAGGTGCTTTAGTGCCTGAATTTTATCTTCGCCTAATAAGAGAAGGTCCATTGCCCTATTTATAGTGGTAATTCCTGAACCGAGTTATTGTTGCTGAGTAGAAAGAGTGTTTTATCTCTATTTCTAACCATATTAGGTACATCTAATGCAATTGCCAGCTTTAAGATTAGGTCTTATCGTCAAGTCGGTGATTTATTGTGTTCCAGTCGGATCGACATATTGATAGGTGTTGGAGCCGAACTCTCAATCATCTGGTCCTTTTGACCTGATAATATACCAATTTTCGTTATTCTCATGTACGAAATAGTAAAAAAGAGGGTATATAATAATTTTTATAGCATTACGGCATGGAAATATTTATACAACTGTTTGGTTATGCAAATATCGCTGGGCACTCGCAATGGATTGACCCTTGGACCCTTGGACCCTTTGGGCCCTTGGACCCTGAAAGTTCCTTATTTTACGATTTTCGTAAAATAATTATTATCATCGTTGGAGACTCGCAGTCAACCCCGATGTAATTTGAAAGGTATTTATTGACTCGCAGTCAATCCATACCTGTAGGAACTTTGGGCGGAGAATAGAATGTTCTATTATCATCGGGTGAGACTCGCAGTCTACCTCTGATGTAATTTGCTAGGCAGATATTGACTCGCAGTCAATCCTTACCTGCAGAACATTGTCTTGCCTTGGTATTAATTAATTATTAAAGAGTAATGCACCGTATGATAGTTTGAGCGTTAAGATTAGGTGTTTTAGTCAAAGTTGTTAACTTTTTTGTGATCCGGTCGGAACCGCATTATCGGCAGGTATTAGAGGCTAGCTCTGAAATTTCTGGTCCTTTTGACCTAATATATTATAAACTTTCATTACTCTAATGTACGAAATAGTAAAAAAAAAAAAAGGAGGGTATATAATATTTTTTATAGCATTGCGGCATAGTAATATTTATACTACTGTTTGGTTATGTAAATATCGTTGGGCATTCACAATGGACCCCGATAGTAATTATTTGTTGTTTTACGTAAAATTATTATTATCATCGTTGGAGACCCGCATAGGAAGATTGCACAGAGAACAGAATGTTTAAGTCACTCCATGGAATTGCGTAACTATTACGAAGTAATGCACAATATAATGGTTGATAAAATGTATTATGTAGGTACTCACATATTTCGTTTTCTTCCGCATCTGAAGAAATATACGACGATAACTTTTACGTTTTACCGATTTAGATTATAATAAATAATAATAATAACGATTTATTTTGTCTTCGGCACTGCGCTTTGGCATTGCTGAAGACGTGCTCACGTTGCCACGCACAAATAAGGAATGAGTATCTGTCAAGAGTGTAGCACGGTAGGTAGGCACCTACTCGATTCAAATCTAGTCATATTATTCATATCTCTTAAAAATGTGCGATGTTGCCTAGTAGATATAAGGGACTACCTGGTTAATTATATCAAAGAATGAAGCGTCGAAATATAATTATAAATATTTGCACTGAGCTAGACTCGAACCCGCATCCCTTGCGAAGCAATCGAATCCCAAAAACACAGAGGCTAAAGTTGATTAAGCGTGTACAATAAGTGTATACATTTTCATAATATTAAGTTTTATAAAAAGGTGAATACTTTTTTCCCTTGTAAGTCTAAATATACACTTCTGTTGTATTGTAAATTTTCTTAGCCAACTCCCTCCTTTACCGAGAGTAGCATTACTTAACAACAATTAAAACAACTGCATTTAAAAAACGACCAAAATTAAAAGTCTACTCACGATTACAATCGGTCCACATATTTGAAGTCACAAACACAGTAACTACATACACAGATAAGAATGAAGTTCAGAAGGAGAAAGTTTATACAGCACAGCACAGAAGAGTTTATAGACAGCACTTTGATAGCACAGAAATAGGTACACAGAAAGATAGAACATTAAAGAAACTATAAATTTTACAATATCCAACAAAAGTACTTTGCTATTATTATAATTGCGGGTCAATTACCACGAACGCCAAACTAATAGTGTCTTCTATGAATTAATATGATCATTCGTAAAGATTCTCCGCCTACCGCCACTGAACGGAAATAATAACCGGGCGGCGTATTTCCAATCTACAACTATATCGCCAACCGTCTCAACATGTTTTTTGTAAATGTTTTGTGTAGATGTGTGTTATAGCCGATGTAGTATTCCGTATATTGTTAGTATATATACAATTTATAAGAATGTTACGTGTAAAAATGGATTTAAATGTATAAATCTATTAATCATCTCGAAATATGTTGGTAAGCGCATAACTCGAAGACGGCTGGACCAGTACGAATAATTCTTTTTATTTGTTCCTTGAATTCTACGGAAGGTTTTTATAGAGCAGCGGGAATGGGATCAGAAGTCGAAGCAGCGGAAGCGGGAGCAGAAGTTCACGCGGGAGGAGCCGCTGGCAAGAACAGCTAGTTATGGATAAATGTACATACATATAACATTAATGAGATAATGTGTAAGTATGTAGGTATAAATATTTTGTATACATGCTATTAGTCCACACAACAATTATATATATTAAATAAAAGATTTGTGTTATTGTTTATTTGTAACTTATAAACTCAAAAACTTCTGATCCGAATTCAAAAATTTGGAATACTCTCACTAACATATGCTACTCTTTCATTCCTATCCTGACAATGAAACGCGAAGCTAGTCTAAACTTAGATAACGATTTAGGGCAGAAATTCTTGAAGAAGTCTCATCAAGAGGCAGGACACGTGTCAAAGTTTCACTTCTTGCGTAAACTTGCATATTACAAGTTCGGACTTACTAAGTCTTGTAAGTGAACAGTACTCAACTAAGAGATTTACTTGACTAAAGGATTATTCTTAGCTGTTTATATTATAAAGATCGACAGTGACTGTAAATGGAAAGTGAATCTTCTTAAATGTTTATTTTACAGTTTATTAAAAGTAAAATAACTAGTCTATCTCTATAAATAAAAATGAATCGAATATGTTGCTAAGCGCATAACACAAAGACGGCTATACCAATTCGAGTAATTCTACTTTTTTATATTCCTTGAACTCTAAGGAAAGTTTTATGTAGGGAGGGTAATCCGTCCCGAAGAGCGAAACTTATGGTCGGGCCCTCTCCGTGATTAGCGGCGCTGCCGTGAAACAAATTACAAATCAAAAGTGCCATCGATTCGACAGAAGAAGAATGTAACAGTAGGAACGGGATTAGAAGTAAAGATGTAGAAAGAAAACAAACAAATGCTATACGTGAAACATGTATGTAGATAAATAACCTCTGAGTGACGGCGAATGCTAGCCAGGAGACGCGGGTTTGATTGTTTGATCCTTTTCGTCTAATTCTATGAATTACTCTAAATATATGACTCAAAGAATATGGCTGTTTGCATTGGTCTTATCGTGATTTGGAGAACACGCTAAGCTATCGGTCCCGGTTGTTGTTACAGGTAGTTGAAGCCCTAAGAAGTGCAAAAACTGATTTGTGTATTGCAATACTTTGATATCGCTTATACCTGTAGTATGCGGAAGCCAGATGGTAGTCGTTTCACAGACTATATCGGAGTTCAGTTAGATTGGAAAAAGTGGACCCCAGGTTCAAAGAAAACAGTTTCAGATGCAACCAGAATTAATGTAAAGATGATGATGATGATGATGATGATGATGATGATGGATATGGATGTATACATATTATATATCAAAACACCCAGATCGATACAAATAGACATACCTATCCATGCATACTAGTAGCAATCGAATGCTATGTGACTAATGACTAAGTAGTAATTAGAACGAAACATATTACTCGTAGATAAACGTCCTAATTTATTACCTTAAACGTAAACTTTGTAATTCTGTAGCTGAATTAAACGTTAAGAGTTAATTCATTATGCAAGCAGTACCCAATCTCAGTGACATCCCATTTAAAATTACAAAACATTCGTCAAGACCAAGATTTAAGTGTACACTTAAATAAAAAGTACAAATTGTATGCAATAAAAATATAAGTGCACGCTTGAAATTTTGAGAACAATTTATAAAACCCACCAACCCGTGTCCGGTCTAAAAGGAATTTTATTATGTGTCATTACTCCATATTTTCACATTAAAAACAGGGGATCGAGAAGAGTGCCCTGCGGGACACCGTACCCTACTGCGGGTACGTTTTTACATATACACACGTAAATAGGCTTGTTATAAACCAACTGTGAATTAAATTGGTATCATGTTGTGTTCGTAATGAATTTGTTACTGAGTTTTTTGTGAATCCTTTTTGTTTATGGTCTACATTATCGAAAGGTTAAGCGATTATCAGTTCTAGTTAACCATTTTGAGTATTGTAATTGGTATAGCTGGGTGATGTATATTTTGTTTGTAAGTGGTATTGGAGTGTGTTTCTGAGTAATTTAATGTTAACAGTATGTATTATATAGTATTACTGTCAATATAAGTGTAAAGTATTTTATATTTTGTGTGAGATATAATTTGTCATTTGAATTAGCTTATTTTAATAGTCTTAAAATATTTAGTTGCATGTGAACCAGGTTTTTATTATGTAAACGTTCGTTCTCGCACTTTAGTTTTCAAATTTGATGTTTATTTGTGTGTGACTAAAATATTTTAATTTTGATATTGCTTTGTAAAAGTCACTTCTGAAAGCCCAAAATAGAACAATGTCTTCCTGAGTTATTACTTCTACTCACAAATCGTGTAATAGCAACATATCTGTTTATTTTTATCAGTCAATATAATTAATTAACCGGTTTGATTCCAAATTACCTAGACATACGTACCTACGTATAAATTTCTATATCCCTTAAATATATATTGTTATTATTATACCTATAGTGTTGAAATACACACACAGGCAAGAAACAAGGCGCTACAATTGCCACTACCGCTGCCTTAGATGAACTGTAAAATTTTCTAGTCCGCCATTCTATAAAATCATTCTTTCACAAACTACATTACTATCTGTACTTAGAAAATCAGAACTTCTCCCACATCGTCGGCACCCAAAAAAGCTCACGTATGACAAACTAATAACCCAACACGTCCATCGTAACCTAATATGAGCTACGAGTGTGTGATATTGTCTCTCATCTTGCTTTAATCTCAAATCAAATGCATTTTATAAGACCAAAGTACGTGGAATAATTTTGTGTATACATTGTTGATGTTGTAAAGTTTAAAATGTTGTTTACGCTTTATGTGAAGCGACACGTTTAGCACTAAAGTAACGCCAAACTGTTAAAATTCTATTACGTTTGTCACTTCTATGTATACGGAATTTGTGCAATTAAAAATGCAGGGAATCGCTAAATATTTAACATCAGATAATACAGGGAGTAGAGGACCTCACTGACATTTTTTGTAGCACAAGTCAATCTCATTTGCTAAGGGCTCTAGCAAACAGCGATGAGCGTAGGTGACTCGGACGTCGGAGGTTGCAGAATGATCTCCGTCCTCCATAAGCGCGGGCTTGGAGGTGACGGGTGGGGCTGCCAGTCACCCAAGCAGAAGCAAGCCGCGGCGGCAGCGCAAAGTGCATCTCCTCATACCCGGTGGCAAGATGGAACACCAAGGTTCCCGCATTAGGGGAAGGGGATTTTCTCAAAAGAGATGTCCCTAAGTCTACCAGGGTGCGAGATATATGTCTTGTATAACCTTACCTCCGGCAATCAAGGACCCATAGACAGCGTGCGTTTTTGACGGTTCGAGTACGACATAATGACCTCCACTGGTTTTGGCGGAGGTGTTATCCGTGGGGATTTTGCGTACGATAAAAAAGGGTGTTATCGCAAAATCAAAAATAATAAGTAGTAAGGTTGGTAATTCCAATATATAGCCCAAAAAACTTCATGAAAACAACAATGACTGAAATGTTTCAAAATAACGCTTCAAAAAGAATCACAAAAATCCATCCCCCAAAATACAATATCTCAATAAACTAGAATAGGAATCGCGTCACATAGCAATTCAGTCCTTTTGTGGATGTTATAAGTATCATATTTGTCTAAAATGATCCCAGTTTCTACCTCAACTTCATATTCGGTATTTGTCTCACCCATTCCGAAAGTCACTGTGAGCACTGGCAATTTAACCTACTATTTTATTTCTTTTATATTTACCGTACACGCGAATATCGTCTTTATCAATCGTGTGTTGTTTGTCATAGGAGTCAAAGTGATATCTGGGCCTTTAGGGATCGGTTTCGTGTGTAAGTAACTCATAGTTCGGTCACTTTAGAAGATCGGATGGGAAGTCTTGTTCAAATAATTTCGTAAGAAGTTTATGGAAGGGCTTTCCTTGGCCGCAGGGCGCAAAGTTATCGAGTGTCGCGATGAAAACCGTTTCTAAAAGAAAGATGTGGCATTGAGTAAAAAGTTGTTTTCGAGCTCAGTTTTATTTCTAATTCAAACCATCGCGTTTGTGGACATTTTTGAAATGTTGAAATTTAATTGATTGTAGGATTTCGAACTTAGGGTAAAACAACTTCTGGTCGGTTAGGGACAGTTGAATAAAGAAACAGACTTTCTCATAAGATGGGTCACAAGTTCTTGTCTCAAACAAATACTTTTATGAAAGAAAGTTTAAAGACATAGTTCTATATTTTTACAATATATTGCAAAGGGCTTGAATTTTTTATAATGTTCCTGTGCACTAAACTACTAGACTGCCTCTACGATATATAAACCAACCTGACAATTAATTTTTAACTTTTTTAATCTACATTTATAACCCATTTATCCAGTTTCTACGTCCCATTCTTAATTGTAAATTCATTCCTACCTTACCTATGGTCACGATTATCATTTATAAACAGAACTGATTGTAGTTAGTCGTAGAAACAACTTTTCCCACCATAATCATAATATCAAAATACCCTATCAGTGTCCTGTCTAAAGTATCTTTCCTCAACGAATCTTTCTTGGTCGTACTTGAGATATTTAAGTGACACGGTCGAACCCGCGGCCGCCGGGTGAATACAAAACACAGTTCATGATATACCTATCTGTTGGTGACAGTTGTGGACTTGATTTCAAATATTTAGGGTTAAGTAATGGAGGTTGTGATGAAATGTGATAGGAATAGGTAGGAAAACGATTCATTTTTATAAGTATAAGGTGAGCGTGGGTGCGGATACAACTCACCCTTTTAGGGAGATGAAAACGTGAATGTGATGGATAAGTATTTGACATCTGTTACAAGTAGTAGAATTAAGGAAATAGGTGTGAGTATGTAGGTAGGAGGTAATGTAGGTTTTTTGAGGCATATTTCAGAAGAATAAGCCTCCGTGGCGTGGCGGTGGTGAACGCTGCTACGTACGGGGCGCGGGTTCGAACCCCGCTCAGTGCAAAAAGTTGTATGCATGAATATGGCTGTTTGCACTGGTCTGATCGTGCCTCAGAGAGCACGTTAAGCCGTCGGTCCCGGTTGCCATTCAAACATCAAATACAAACTCAAAAGTTCAACCAGTCTAACTTGGAACTTCGATATCGCCATTTGGTCATTGGACCATTGGTTGTGGAGGTCAGATGGCAGTCACTTCACGGAAAATATCGAAGTTAGGCATTAGGCATCTCAGTTAAACTGGACAGACGATCCCAACTGAGTTGGGAAAAGGTTCAGAGAATGATGTTGTACATGTAATGTGCCAACCAATAACCGTGAAGAATAAAGTTATATAGCTAATAAAATATTTATACAACTTAACATAAAAACAAAAAACATAGCTGTACTTAATATTAATAAAGAAAATATCTCAAGACATTTATTCCTAAACAGATGCATATACACAAGTATCAAAACCCTTTGAAAGAGCAGATCTACCTAAGATAACCCAACCTTTCGCGAAAGTTCGCACCCAATTCATTACCCTTTGCTCCAGATAACGGACATCCATAAACAGACTGAAACCAAACATTACCGAATTTGAATAACTCTGCTGTTCAGATCTACCGATATTATTGTTCACCGGTTAGATGCAAATGAATGGTAACGTTTCAAAATCCCCAAGCTTAAAGTCGCGAATACGAAATACTAAATCACCGTTCAAAGAAAACCAACCATTCAAAACATCCAAAAAAAATTTACTCAAAAATTTCATATTCGAAATTTAGAATTTCGGGATTCTAAACTTTCGATTTTTCGTCTATCGGTCTTTTGATCTTTGGGATTTTAATATGTAGCCGAATGAATGCATTGCATGTTTGTCGTGAGAATAAGATCGGATGGCCTTTTCCCAGGGATTCGGTTAACCCTGTGTTAACCCGAAGATGGTGCGAAAATGATGACCATTTGACCTCTTTGGACAATTTGGTAGCGTCGCCGGTGCCTCGATGGTTTGACGGCGAGTCGAATTTTAAATTTGTGTGGTGTAAATAATGTTAAATCGTGACTGATCGTCGGATAGTGATTTAAATTTATTTATGAGATGTATTAAATTGGTGGAACAGCCTTTGCCTTTGTGGCGTGACGATAGTGAATGTGACTGCTACGCAGGTGTAAGTCGAATTATTTGTGTGCATGAAAATGGTTATTTTTAGTAGCATGGTCGTGCTTCTGAGAGCACGTTAAAAAAAAGAGAGCACGTTAAGCCGTTGGTCCCGGTTACCGTGCAAACATTTAGGGCAGTTGTGACGGGTAGTTGAATCCCTAAAATTTTTAGCAACTGGTCTATATGCAGTAGTGTGTTATCACCTGTAGGTTGTGGAGGCCAGATAGCAGTTAATTCATGGAAAATATCGAAGTTCAACCGCGATGCAGTTAGACTGGAAAAAGCGGAGGTGAACCCTTCGGATGCGACCAGATAAACGCAAGGATGATGAATCCCTAAAATTTTTAGCAACTGGTCTATATGCAGTAGTGTGTTATCACCTATAGGTTGTGGAGGCCATATAGCAGTTAATTCATGGATAATATCGAAGTTCAACCGCGATGCAGTTAGACTGGAAAAAGCGGAGGTGAACCCTTCGGATGCGACCAGATAAACGCAAGAATGATGACTTTTTGGTAAGATTTTTTTTTAGTTTAGGTTTTTAGTAAAGCGATTTACAGGATTAGATTGGCAACCCAAACACTTGTAAATCCCTCAAGAGGTAGGTGTATTGCGCCCACATTTCATCAACTTCGATTTTCGAACCCAGTAAAAGGGACTAGCCTGTTGCCGTCAAGCGGGCTGTTTGTTTACTGCTGAATGGAACAGCCCTAGGCCTAAATAGCCTTCTACGACACCCACAGGTAGAGGTGGGGTGGCCCTATTCTGCTTCATGCTCAGACAAGTTGGTCACTATAACTGGATGCAATTGATACGGAATGGGTCATAACGGGCGACTGAGCTGTGTAATTACGTAATAATAAGGGTTGGTCAATATAAGGTACGAGTATGTAAACGAATTCTGCTGTAACACCAAATAAATCTACCTGAAGTATACTTTTTATATACCTTCATAAATTTTAGTTTTTTGATCCATGTCAAGAATCAAAGAAGAATCAAAGAATCAATTTTGTTTATTCAGTGTTCACACAAGAGTGTGTCTTTCCTTGCATTGAAATTCTTCCGCGTACTCCTAGGTTTGCTTGAAGAGAACTTAAGCTAGTCTTTAGTATATATCATCTCATAATTACTTTGTAAACGTAGTTTATTTATGTGTGCAATGAAAAATTAAATCAAAAAAGGCGATAAGGTCAGTTAAAAAATAGTTATTTAAATAAAAAAAATTTAATCAAAGGTTGAACGATCCTTAATAATAAAATTCTGTGTTTTCATTATTCATTTTCAAAGGATTACGAAGCTTTATAGTTCACAATGTAAAAAGCGTTCTACCAAAGGATTGTACTTTTGTTCCGTTATAAAATGTTCCGCTATAAAAAAAATGTTCCGCTTTAAAAAATTGCGCCTTTTCAGTGTTTTAATCTGCCTGCCTTCACAGCATCTCTTCATTTAGCTCGCGGCTATTTTAATCTGTTTTTGAGAACATGCAAACGAACAAATAAAAGTTCATACAAAAGTTTGTACTATAAGGATAATAAGTAACACGGCTCATTTGTTCTTATACCTGGTTCATGGTTCTTGGCGAAGACGGTACTAAGTCCACCTCACCTGTGCCCATAACACGAAAACCTATCGAGTTCGTAACGTAAAGGCATCGAAACAGAGGATAATACTCCTCTCTCTGGATGTCTTATATCAGGCAAGTCTTTCGATAGACAACCTACTGTGAACCTTCTTTTGCAAAAAAACCCACATATAGGTTGGGGAGGTTATGTCAGACTCGGACTGAATAAAACGCACGCCATCTTTAGGTCTTTAGTAGTCAGAGGTGAGATAGTAAACAATATATCCCTCGCACCCCGGCAGACCCGGGGCCCTCTCTTTGGAGAAGAACCTCTTCAAGAGTATGGAACACGGTGCACCCGTCTAGCCCCCGGGAGCCTACTGCCTTTCGATACTTTTACGTTACGCATTCGATAGTTTATTGTCTTAGCACACTTGATTAATATCGGTATGAACATTGGAACAAAGCATGAAATTCAAGAGATGTTTTTGGAACATCGATTCAATATGTTGCGTGTAGGCGAATATTTCATCACCGAGCACAATTCTTACATATACCTACACAGCAAGAGTTAGGTACAAAACTAAATCTTCCTAGAACGTTTTATATCTAGTTATCGACCAGGGAAATTCCTTTAAGCCGTATTATATACCTAACTAACGGCGATGTCCGCAAAGCAATGCCCGAGGCGAACACGCTGGACATGGCCCGATCCTAAACAGAAACTAGGTCACGTATTCTGAAGGAACAATGCGAGGTAGTTTCGATGTAATGATAATGATATCCGATGCAAATATGGGTTAAAATGCGGTTGCATTTCTAAATAAGCTATATCTGTACCTACCTAGACATATTCTTTATACAATGAATACAACAATTTTATAGGTACCGTTTGAAAATTTGCTGTGTGCCTTTACTAATTATATTGTGTTCCTGTATAATTATAAATCTATACTATTATATAATTGTAAAATGTTTATGTTTGTCCGCGATGGACGCAAAAACTAGTGAACGGATTTCAATGCAGTTTGTTTGCTTGAAGGGGTTTAGTCCAACTTAAAATCTTATATTTGTTTGATTTGAAGAATTTGATATTGAAGTAATATAGAATTTAAGTTGCACAGATGGCGCTTAGGTCGCGATAACTGACAGGCACGCAGGCATAGGCTAGTATATTATATATAACATATTGTTACGGGAAGCGGGTTTCGGGATTGGAAGTAAACAACCTCGAGCGATTTTTACACTTTATTCAAGCCACCAACTCACAACAGTCTTTAGCGTATACACAGTCTATTGTCCGAGGCACTCGTACACACTTAGAGGACTGTACTGCAACGCACTGTCTTTACACACAGTCTCTAGAACGTCCACGTTCACTGAGCGTTTTTAGTTCACAGCACATGCAGTATTGCACATGCACCACTAGCACTTTCACTTGTACTTTTCACTTTACTTCTTCTTCTTGTTTCCACTTCAACCACTGAGACTGAACTGCCCTTTTGGCGCTCCTGGTGCTGTTTATATACCATGCAGAATCTTCTGGAAATCCTAATTTCGCTAGTCTTTTCGTTCGTCATTACGATCGTAATTTCGATTCTCTTTATTTACAATTATTCTAGTTGAAATTGTCAAACGCTTCAATCATTGACGGCTTACGTCATGAGTGGTGACATTCGTAACACTGCCCCCTCCTAAGACATGCTCGTCCCGAGCATCGTTAGAACCGTAGTAACGAGCCAGTCTGTCGACGTGAACCACTTTAGCGGAGCTTCTTGGCGTCTTTTGGATTCTATAAGTGACATCATTAATTCTTGTTATCACTTTGTAAGGTCCTTCCCAACTTGGCTGAAGTTTCGGTGATAATCCTTGCTTCCGTACCGGGTTATGAAGCCATACTGACGACCCTTCCTCAAAACACCTTAAATTAGCACTTCTGTAATATCGTGTTTTCATTCGTTCACTGGCTTGTAAATATACTTCTCTCATATTTTTGTGAAGCTTATGCATTTTTCTCCTTAACCCATCAGCGTAATCTGTTCTTATGACTCGTATAAATGTGTCTTCTTTTCCCTTCATTGGCACCTCTGTTGTTCCACATTTAATGACTCCGTTTACGATATCAATTTCGCACTGATGATTTTTCATAAAGTCCAACCCGATTATGCAGTCATCTACTATATCAGCTACTACCACTTTCTGCCAAAAGAGTTTATCGCCCATCTTAATTGCCACTACCCGTTCTCCTTTAACAGGTATACGTTGACCGGTAGCTGTAGTTAAATGTATAGCTTCTGTCTGGTCCTTTATCTTTCCACAGTCCTTCAAAATCCGTAGCCCAACTACCGTACGCGATGCTCCAGTATCCAAAGTTAATTGACATTCATTTCCGTTTACTCTTCCACTGACAGTTAGACTATTTCCATTTGTGCTTTGATAGATCTTAACTTTTGACGCTTCACGACTACCGGCCAATGTCCACCCCTTGAACTTGACCGGAATTAGTTTTCCGCCGTCTCCGACGTTTGTATTCATGCGGTTCGGACAAGTATTCCTGAGATGACCTCTTTTCCTACATTGATAACAGCGAGGAGCAAAGTTCCTCCGTCCATTTTCTTGCTCGGATGTCATTAACCTTCGCAAGCGCCCACTCCCATATTCACCACGGACGGCCTCCACTTCAAGTGCGTGCGCCATAGCTTCTTTGACTTCCGGATGATGGGCCAAACGTACAGCGGTTCTTACTTCCTTATCACGTATTCCATCGATAAAGGTTTGCAGCAGCATCTTATCAATGAACGTCGGAGGAGAGGACTGATATGCTTTCCTCACAAGCTTCTCTACTTCTAAAGCCCATTGTTGCAATGTCTCTGTAGACTTTTGAACCCTGTCCCGAAGCTGGGCTCGGAATACATGCTCCAGATGTGCATCTCCGAACCTTGACTCTAAAGCATCAAGGAGCTCTTGATAAGAAGCCTCAATCTCTATGGCCTCTAACACCGTTGCTGCTTGATTTCTTAGGGCTAAGGTGAGGCCAGTCCTCGCTTGTTCTTCACTCCAGCCGTTTAATTGCACTATAGCTTGAAACTGTCTCTTATACGCATTCCAGGACGATGTTCCGTCGTATGGAGGCACCTTGAAGCCTTCTCTTGAAGAGACTACGGCAACCGGCGCTGTTGTACCTGAAGCCTTGATTTTTCGTAGTTCGCTCTCTACTGTTAAAATGCGCGCTTGAAGGTCCACCAGCATGCTTTCATGACTTTCTACCGTTTTCTGCACCTCCTCCACTTTCTTAATAGTCTCCGTGACTACTGAGAGTACTCGGTCTCCCATCGCTTGTAGTTGCTCCTCCTGGCGGCGCGCTTGTTCCTCCTGGCGGCGTGCTTGCTCCTCCTGTATGGCGCGCAGTTGTTCCTCCTGGCGGCGCGCTTGTTCCTCTTGCATTGCGCGCAGTTGTTGGAAGAGTGCACTTATGTCCATCGGCGAAGGTGCACTTAGAGGTTCCTGAGTAGCTGAACCATGTGCGGGGACAGCAGAGGGTCCCTCGCCAGCATCACGCCGATCACTAGGGCCTTCGACATGTGAGACCGCTGGGTCGGGTTCACCTTGTTCCCGTCCCGTAGTTCTGGACCGTGTGTTGGGTCGCTCTGGATGGTCTCTTGGTGTGAACGGCATCGTTTCTTCCAATCCCACTTCTGACACCAATGTTACGGGAAGCGGGTTTCGGGATTGGAAGTAAACAACCTCGAGCGATTTTTACACTTTATTCAAGCCACCAACTCACAACAGTCTTTAGCGTATACACAGTCTATTGTCCGAGGCACTCGTACACACTTAGAGGACTGTACTGCAACGCACTGTCTTTACACACAGTCTCTAGAACGTCCACGTTCACTGAGCGTTTTTAGTTCACAGCACATGCAGTATTGCACATGCACCACTAGCACTTTCACTTGTACTTTTCACTTTACTTCTTCTTCTTGTTTCCACTTCAACCACTGAGACTGAACTGCCCTTTTGGCGCTCCTGGTGCTGTTTATATACCATGCAGAATCTTCTGGAAATCCTAATTTCGCTAGTCTTTTCGTTCGTCATTACGATCGTAATTTCGATTCTCTTTATTTACAATTATTCTAGTTGAAATTGTCAAATACGCTTCAATCATTGACGGCTTACGTCATGAGTGGTGACATTCGTAACAATATATATAACATAATTAAATATATATGGGATATACCTTTAGTCGCTGTAAGTTACAACGGAGGTAGGACACGACGGTATCTCCCGTCCGAAATGAGCTGTCCAACTGGGGAAGTACCTCCGCCCTACAGAAGACCGCGGCGGTCATGATAACCATCGTGTTGTGTTCCCGCCGGTAAGTAGGGTAGCCAGAGCTCACTCTATACCCCTCCTTCCCCTCCCCTTCCTAGCCTCCCCACCCCTTCCCAGCTCTCCCCCTTTCCCTTCAGGGTGGGCAGCGCGTGTGTGACACCCTTAGTGTTGCACACGTTCATAGGCCACGGTGGCCGCTTTCCATCAGGTGGGCCGTGTGCTTGTCTGCCACCTGCGTAGTATAAAAAAAAGTGCATGTCAATATGAGTAGGAATGTCATTATCGTTGAGACGACGATTCCGCTAATTCCGTGATGATCGATTGCCGTACCCTGTACTTGTACCCTGTACCCTGTTCCTCGAGGAGAAATATCGCATGCTACATCTAGAATAACCCTTTGGTTTCAAAAGCAGTACATATTGTAGATTTTGACGACCAATAACTATGTAGGGAACGTTCGCTTCGGAACAATAGACTTAGGAGTCTACCGAATGAATGCCTAACACTGGAACACCAGTCTTTTGCATGGAAATAGCCACTGGATTGAAGGCATTGTGGGCAATTAAGATAACTGATGATGACATGATGCCCACACCTACTTTCTATCATCGCACCGCTCGCCATAGAGAGGGAGTTCATCCTCACACACTACGACCGGAAACGGTGCGCACGCTCAAGCTATGAAATGTGCTGCCGTGGTTTTCCCAAGCGACTACAATATGGGGTTCTTCAAGAAGGGCATTAGGTTTCTACAGGGTAGGCAGCACGTGTGTGACGCCTCTGGTGTTGCAAACGTCCATAGGCCACGGTGAGCACTAGCCATCAGGTGGGCCGTGTGCTTGTCTGCCACCTAAGTCAGCTCACCTATATATACTGTTGATTGATGGCACTTGGTGGAACTTATTGTTATACATAACTGATAACACACTTGTACTTGTCCACTACATTTATTACTGTACCTAACCGGTTTCGCCATGCAGCATTCTCAAAGGTTTAAACTGACAGTTATACCTATACAGTAACTGTGAAAATATCCCAATATTACGACAAAACCTTTCAATGTACTGTGCAATGTATTAGTATTTTGTATACCACTTAGCACAGGGTCCTGACGATAAGTGATCCCCGTGACCTATGGACGTTTGTAACACCAGGGCGTCACACTTGCAATATCGACCCTGTAGAAACCTTCTAATGCACTTCTTGAAGAACCCTGTATTGTAATCCCTTGGAAAAACCACAGCAGGAAGCTCATTTTACAACTTTAGTGTGCGCGGGATGAAGTTCCTTCCATACCTTCCATACTGTGCGGTATGGAAGGAACTTCATCCCGCGCACCCGATCGTAATGTGTGAGAATGAACTCCCTGCCCGATTTAGATGATCGCCATGTCACGGAGGATTTGGCAGTTGCGACAGAGTTTGAAAGTTTCTTCACAAACATACCTTTATTAACAACAAAAACTCTTCAGTCGTCTGCTGCATCCGCCGAGTCATTGCTTACGGATTCATTTCCCAAGTGTAAGGATACTTTCGTATTCTCAGTTGTTAGTAGCTACGACATCACAAAAGCCTTTAAATCTATTGATATTAAAAAGACCGCGGATCTATGGGGATTATCTGTCAAAACTGTATCAAGTATTATTGATGTCATTGCTCCCCACCTAGCAACTGTGTTTAATGATTGTATTAGTAGCGGCATATTTCCTGATTTAATGAAACATAGCAAAGTCATACCTTTGTTCAAGGCTGGCAGCGCCACAGACCCCTCTAATTTTCGACCCGTTTCAGTGTTGCCGACCTTGAGTAAAGTATTTGAGAAATTAATTCTGGGGCAGATGCTGGCGCATTTTGGTGAAAACAAATTGTTTCATGATAAGCAGTTTGGGTTTACTAAGGGACGTTCGACAACTGATGCTGGAATAGAATTATTAAATTGTATTTATAAGGCCTGGGAGGATAAGCATGATGCATTGGGTATCTTTTGTGATCTATCCAAGGCTTTCGATTGCGTCCACCATGATACGTTAATCAGGAAATTAGAACATTATGGGATAAGGAACAAGGCTCTCGAGCTTCTGACTTCATATTTGAATAATAGAATTCAGAGGGTCGACGTTAACGGTACACGCTCAGCAGGGTCTGTGGTTTCTATGGGCGTTCCGCAGGGGTCGATACTTGGACCATTTTTATTTTTAATTTATATTAATGACCTCCCCTACTACGTAGGGGATAAAAATAATATTGTTTTATATGCTGACGATACTTAGTTAATATTTAAAATTAAAAGACAGTTACACAATTATGACGAAGTGAATAGCGCAATCTCAAGAGTGGTTCATTGGTTTAGTACAAATAATCTTTGCCTTAATGGTAACAAAACAAAATGTATAAAATTTACACTACCTAATGTTACACAGGTGGAAACCAATGTACAGCTCAATGGACAAGTGTTGAACCTTGTGGAATCGACAGTGTTCCTAGGCTTAAGCATCGATGCTAAGCTGCAGTGGGGAACACATATTGAAAAAATAGCCAGTAGGTTAAGTTCGGCTTCGTATGCTGTAAAGAGAGTAAGGACTTTAACAGACGTGGATACGGCTAGAATAGTTTATTTCAGCTATTTTCACAGCATTATGAGCTACGGAATTCTCCTTTGGGGTAATTCCGCGGATCTAAATGCAATATTCGTTCTTCAAAAACGGGCTGTGCGAGCCATTTATAATTTGGGCCCAAGAGTCTCCCTCCGAGATAAATTTAAGGAAATAAGCATTCTTACTATTTATACTGTTGATTGATGGCACTTGGTGGAATTTGTTGTTACACATATTGAGAACTCACTTGTACTTTTCCACAGTATTTTTATTGTTTAATAGACCTGACCGGTTTCGCCTTACGGCATCCTCCTTCTCCTCTCCTCCTCCTATGTCATCGTAAACCTCTGAGGATGCCGATTAAACAATAAAAATACTGTGGAAAAGTACAAGTGAGTTCTCAACATGTGTAAGCATTCTTACCGTAATCTCACAATATATATTCGAAAACTTGATGTATGTTAGAAAAAATATTACAAACTTTCCAAGAGTTTGTGATAGGCATAACCTAAATACCAGACACAAAAATAATCTCGTTGTCTGTGACTCCACAAAATTTCAAATTCTTTTCAGGGTAATTGTATACGCTTTTTTAATAAGCTCCCCTATGAAATTAGAGATTTGCCTATCAATAAGTTTAAAAATTTAGTAAAAAATAAGCTATGTCAAAAAGCTTACTATAAAATCCAGGATTATTTGGATGATAAACAAGCCTGGAAATGAACTGTTCACTCCACTTGCTACTCAGCTAAATTTTGTATCTAGACTAAGTAAACTATTGTAAATAGACCAAAAAAAAAAGAAAAGCCCGCTGAGTTTCTTGCCGGAGTCTTCTCAGGTCGGGGCCGCGTTTCGAACCGGTGGTCCATTTGCATTTGATAAAATATTGTTTGTATTGACGTTTTGTAAGTGCCGTTTACTGGTCTATGCAGAATAAATGATTTTTGATTTTGATTTTGATTTTGATTTATTCCCACGAGGTCGAGTCTCAGTATGTCGAGTTTGAGAACTCTCGTTTTTATTCTCACCTAGTTGAGTCGTTTAAAAAGTCGAATTGAGTACCGCCATATCGACTTTACAAATTTTAATTGTACAGTCACCGCCGTCAATGCTTTGATTGAAAGGTGTTGCCTCAGTTTCTTATTATTTGTGGCTAATGGTGCGATGATAGAAATTTGGCGTAGGCATCATGTCGAACAATTTCTCTTAACACAAACCATTTTATAGCCGCTACACACAGTAAGGCAAGATTCAGAATGTTAATATGAAAACAATAATTTCTACTGATATTAATATACGACAATTATCACGCCCCTCTCTAATGGGGGGCACGATCCGCAGCCATTGTGTCATAAATCATAGCATTTCTATAACATAGGTCGTATTAACATTTTCTCATTTGCCAACATTGAAATATACGGGTGATTATTTGGTAGATATGTGCAACAATACTTGTTTTTTGCAACAATTGAAGTCCATGTAAGGCAAAACTTTATTTTATTTATCTGGACCATAACTAATAAAGCATTGGACAAGCTCGCTATTGACCACTATCTCACCTGTTGGCAAGTGATGATATTGTGGTCGACGGTATAGCACGCTTGCCTAGAAAAAATCTATTCACTCTATTCTTGAAGACTTCTAAGTTATACCTATCTGAGAACACAGTAAAATAACTTCAATAACTCATTAACCCTTTCAATTAAGTTCAATTGCTTAGAAGAGGGTTCGTGTCTTATGTGGCTACTATTTGAATCAGAAATTACACAAAAATACTCTCTTAAACAAAAATTACAACCGAATTAAAAACTTCATTGTTATTTTAATTGGGTTACGACTTATTACAATTAAATAACCCATAACACTTTCAAATTCTAATCAAATTTAAATAACCAAATTTTAGCACAAATCTTAACCGCCAGTTAATTTTCTTGTGTAAAACTGATTGTGCAAAATTAATAATACCTAGTGGTCTTCCTGCCCTTGTCCCAATTATTTGGGGTCGGCGCAACATGTCATTCTCTTCCATACATTCCTATCGGATGTCATTTCCTCAGTCACTCCCTTCCTTCCTCTTTCACACAATCCATCCATCTTTTTTTCCTCTACATTAATACTTTGGACCTTTTTTACAATGTTGCTATCATCTCTTCTCATAGTATGTAAATACCACGCCAGACGTTCACTTCTCAATTTATCATTTTCAGGTGCTACTTTCAAACTTTCTCTAATATACTCATTCCTTATTCTATCCATTCTCGTCACACCACACGTCCATCTTAACATTCGCATCTCCGCTACATGCAGTTTTCTTTCATCCGTCGCTTTCAACGCTAAACATGACGATCCATACCTAGTGATTTCTTGAATTTATAAATGACAAATACTATTCAAACCAAGTTCTATATGACACCTATCCTGCAATAAGTGCAGTCTACTGCTCAGTACGTGCAAATATCACCCCGTATTCACCCCCTATTATACGACCATTTTCACAATACAAACACGTTTACTAAACACGCCGCTTAACACGTCGCGCCGTACCAACTATCGCGGGGCATAATATTGGAAATATTTATAATGATTTATGGCTAGGGGTGGAAACCGCCTGTCTTAGAAGTAGAGTGGGAACGATAGGAATTGGCGTTATTTCCTTTGTTTTATTTACATTGTCACGTCCTCGTTGGAAAAGTGGCAGAATTAAAACTTTTTATTTTTGGAACAATAGGGACAGATGAATTTAGTACTTACTTTTCATTTTCAGTGCCCGTAACCCGAAAAACTTAGCGAGAGAGTGGCACATTGCAATTGGCAGCCCGCCAACTATGAACCTGTGCGCATGAAGTCCGCAAATTGTGATACTCCGCTCTTTCGATACCTTTGTATTATGAAATCGGTATTTTTTTAGTGCTAAGGGCTCAGCTACAGCTGTCGAAGATTCTTGGGAGAACGGAAAGATTCCTACTCATTGCGAATAAATATTTGAATGCATTTCACTGGGTGTTTTCTATGTATATATAAAAGTAATTGTATTTATAAAAAACTAGTCATATATCAAAAACTATCGGCCCAATACGTGCTTCGCTACGTATAAAGTGAAATAAAAAAAATGAAGAGCCGCTCAACCGATTTTGTGCAAACTTCACATAATCGATCAAATCAAATGAAATCATTTATTTGTGTAAACACGTGTTATACATTTATATATATGCAAGATATTAAAATAACGTTTTAGTTCAACGTGTTTAGCCGTATTTATGTTTAACCATCTACTAAATAGTTCGAAAAAAGCCTTACTATTTACTTTGTGTTTGTGTTCTTCACTTATTTTGGGTCTAGATATCACTTTATTTACCTACCTATTTCAAAAGTATCTAAGTAATATAGTATCTGCGTACCACAGCTTTATATTTAGGTCATCAAATACTTTGCTAAAGACTACCCATCTTTTCCTCGTTCCCATTCCCCATTGTAGACGACAGGTGACATTATAGTATACAGATTTAGGCCAACATAAAAGAAACATATAACACAGACAATACGATTCGCATCAAATAAAATAAAGAGCGTGGAACAGGGAGTCTGAAGCTTTCATTGGGGATTATGCAGCTTCGAGCGCTAAGTCACATTGTGGCTTCGGTACAATGGCGACATTGTTTATTTACCATTCTTCGTATTTATTTTATTAAAAGACGTGATACTTTATTGTGCTTGTATTTTTGTTACTATATGTTAAGATTTTTATTCTGATAACCTATGATACAAGCTTTTTTTTACCGTGTGAAAGATCCCAACGGATATTCTGGCCGGAGCTGGTTGGGGAGGTTATGTCGGACTTGAACTGACTAAAACATTCCGTCTTTGGGTCTTTAGTTAAGGTGAGATAGTAGCCAACATATCCCTCGCATCCCGGTATCTAGGCTCTCTTTCAAGACGAACTCCTAGCCCCCATCTAGCCTACGGGTATAGGCAGCCACCGCAGCCTGCTTCTGCCAGGGTGACAGGCGGCTTCACTTATATCCTGAAAGGGTAGGCACTGTAGGCAGAGGTGCTAGCACCCACACTTCGCCAGTTTATATTTAGGTCCCAATGTAATAGGTGGCGAGTCTATTGCCATTAATCACACACTTATAAACCTGCGATAAATACACACATAACTTCGAAAAGCATCGAAAAGTCATTAGTGTGTGCCATGGTAAAACGTAGGATCGAACTCGTGACCTCGTCTCAGCAGTCCATTACCCATACCACTAGGCTGCCACAGATTTTTCATGTAACGCATGTTTATATACAAATAAAAATAATCTTGAATCTTGAATACTATCTACAAATAAGATATACCATGTCAATTGATCAAACAATTCTATTCCCAAGTTCCAATCAAGTAGTCGTGTACCAGTTAAAGGAATTCGACTACTCATGCAGTCAATTAAGGTCCTTGGGGTCCACTAGTCCCCTTATCAGTAGCTGTATCTGATGGTATCTTTGTAGGGGATCTAGTGGAACAGCTCACTATGAGGGCGGAACATGGACGTGGAATTCATTTTTTTAATTAAAAAGGGATTGTTTTTGAGTGAGGGGTATTTGTTTAATGGAATGAATTGTGGCATGTGTATTTTGTTACGTAATCAGTTGTAATCGCAATTATAAGCTCACATTTATTTAAAACTAGATGACTCGCGCAACTTCGTCTGCGTCACCCCGTTTTGCAACATTTTTCACTTCTGCACCGCACCAGTTGGTTGTAGCATGATCACTACATAGTAAAAAATAAAGTCGCGTTCTCTGTCCCTATTTTTCTTGTCCCTTTGTATGCTTAAATCTTCAAAACTATGCAACGGATTTTGATGCGGTTTGTTTTAATAGATAGAATGGTTAAAGAGGAAGGTTTATATGTATATAACATCATGCTACAATAAACAGGTGCGGAGCACGAATGAAAAATGTTGCAAAAACGGGGTGACGCAAACGAAGTTGCGCGGGTCAGCTAGTGTTTTATACATATAGAACATCCTCTTCAATCACTCTATCTATTAAAACAAACCGCTACAAAATCCGTTGCGTAGTTCTAAAGATTTAAGCATACAAAGGGACATAGGGACAGAGAACGCGACTTTGTGTTATACTCGTACTATGTACCTAGTGAAGAAATCGTTGATACTAATGGAATTTGTTTTATGAAATGAATATTTTCAGCGCAAAACATGTTCGTTACGTACATAATGATGCGTATGTTATATTCCCGAAGATAGAAGCATCTAGCATTTTACAGGATGTAAGGTAAATACTCCCGAAGCTGAAGGTCCCTGGCAGTACTCCTGGTACACAGCATAATATTATATTGGCATTAAAATATTTACGGCAAGGATTTTTTGTACACTATCACACTCCATCGTGTTAGTAAAGCTAAATGAAATAAAAAAAATCCTGAAAAATATAAACTCACAAGATTGCGTCACTTGTTTTTTTTTCAGTGACGTGATGCGATGAAGATGAATAGTATTGTATTTAATATGTAGGTTTTGTATGCAGTACTTAGCTAAGTATGGCTCATGCTGGTTTTCAACACTACAATAATCGTTTAGTTCCACTTTAGCATGCAACATTTGCCGTTTGCACTTTCTAAGTCCACCTTTACTATTATTTTATGCCTGAAAGAGAATACATTGTTTCAGTATACCTTCCTTCATGTTAAAAAGTAACACTTTCTGATGCTGTAATGTGGTTTTTTCATCAATATGTCCTTATATAGTACTTGTAGTGTTTTGACTATAATACTGCTTCAAAATTGCTTCCATAAGCACGTAATTTAAAAGTAGGATGATACCGTTTAGAGTTACGGCTGCATAGTTATCATCATCATTGAAATTTTAATTATACCGTTATATACCTAGGTAAATAATTATGAATTAATTGCAGTACTTCGGAAAAATCGTAGCGCGTCGTAAGGAAATGCCGCCATTTTTAGTATGACAATAAATGTTCAATATTCATAGTTCTTAATGGAAATTTTCTCTCTATACTTTTCAATCCGTAATAGTCATTGAAAAAATTACAAAAACAATTTAATTGCAAATCGCGCAATGATGACGCTAAATCATTTCAATGTAGCATAATTTCCTACATGTATATTGCGTTGTCTGTAATTGCAATTATTTGGTAGGTACCATACTTTTTAAACTCTTTATATAAGATTATTGAGTAAATTATGCTCATAAAATGGTTTGAAATCCTGGCACCAACCAAAATAGGCGCCATGATTAGTTTTCGTTCCTCTAACGCCCCGTATATAATACAAAGAAAGATGTTTTTTAACATTATCTTTAGAACCATAATGGTCGTAATCTACTAACTGCAGGATCCCTAATAAAAACGTAATGAGTAAGCAGAATCATTCTATCATGTTACCCTTCTTGTACTCATGCTATCGTTACTGCAACGAGATGATTGAAATATTTGTACCACCCTAAAAAAACTGACATATGGTTATAAGAATCGTTTAGGTGTGTTAAATTGAATAAAAAATACTGCTACATTTAATGTCTGGTCTTAAAAGTACATACATACATACTTATATGCTCACATCCGTAATCCCCGTAGAGGTAGGCAGTGGTGTATTAAACACCCACATTTTGCCGCCAATCGGGCAATTTCTAACCAAAAATATTGCAGCTAAATAAATTTGGAAAAATAAATTGACCCGGCTCCTTGCTATGCGGTGTAAATCACTAGGAAATTAATTACATGCTTAACCGCACAAGCACTACCTCCTTAAAAGTAGCATAATAATAATAAATAAATAAATATTCTAGGACAATCTACAAAACGCCACCTAGACCCATGGTAAGCATAGTTTTACTAGCTTGTGTTACGGGTTCTAGAATGCGGATAAACATACTTAGATACTTTTTTTGTAAATACATACATAGAAACACCCAGACCAATTATACGATCACATTCATGTCTATATCACCGTACCCCATGCCTGCTGCTGTGGTATGCAGTTAGATGAGGAATCATACCTTCATATAACTTTGTAATGCTATATATTTACATGGGATTACAAAGTTATTAAGGCAGTTGGTGATATGACAGCCGTTTTATTACCTGTTCTAAGAGTTCATGGTAGTTCTGCAAAAGGTTTAGACCCCGAAGATCATGGGGGGCCTCCATCATTAAATAGGTAAACATATTCTGAATAAACGTATCAATCATGATATAGACCCCCATGAAAGTAAAATGTCAACACACCATGCCATGAGATGTCTACATCTGAACAATGACTGTCAAGATTTTAAACCGTATCATTCATCTTTATGGCTGTCTCCAAAAAAGGGTGAGCAGATATGTGTCATCATGATTTGCATAAAGTGTATAAATCTATCATTTGCTTGAATATTAGGGTGATATTTTTTGATGAAGATCAGGTGATTAGTTTGAGGGTATGCCAGATTTGAGGTGGCAGGACTTGTAATGGAGGATCTAGCGGTTTTTGGCCTCACAAAGTTATTCATGGCACAAGATGACCTTATCATGGTTTCTGCAGCAAGTCGTTTTATAGCTGTTGAGTGAAAATTTGAATATGCTGAGATGGATGTGTGGAGTCACGCGTCAGGAACGCATGAGGAACTTTCGCATTCGGGGCAGCCTCCATATCAACGATATTACAGATAAAATGCAGGGAGTCGCCTTCGCTGGTACGGCCTTGTTCAGCGGCGACCACCTGGCTATGTGGATAACAAATGTCTGGCCATACCACCTCCGCCGGATCCGCAGGACTAATGCTAGGATGATGATGAATATTTTGATATAAGACATGAAACAAAGTAAACTTTCGGGTGTGGAAAATAATCTCCTGATTTTTACATTGCAACCCACGCAATAATCAAGCAGAATAACATAAGAATATGTTTTTCAAATGATTCCTGTCATTAATGTTGTCATTATCACCAAAAGTTATATCACCAAAAGTAAAACCGAATCACTAAAAGTATACCACTCGGACAACCGAGTGGTATACTTTTGGTGTATGTGTGCGTGTATCGTGTATGGCCAGTTTCAATGGTATATTTCAGGTACTTCAGCCAGATTCTACGTGGGACTACGTCATTATTTTTCTTTACGTCTATAACCATTAAAAAAAAAACAAATTTTTGAACAAAATTACATTATTTACTCTCCACCTTGTTGTCGGTAACACAGTTAGGAGGAGTCAAATATGATGCTCTCTCATTGTTAAACCGAGCAATAGTTTCAAAACTGAAGAACTATCAAACAATACTTTGACATTGGCAAAATTGAGGCACTCACATAAAATAAGAAGAAGAAGAAAAAAACAAATAAGATATGCCAAATATTTAGTAGCATAAAATTTCATCAAGATGGAAAAGTCCATCGTCTTCTGTAAAACAATGTTCAAGCTGAATCAAAGTACGTTCAAGGAACGATTACTATAATATCTGATTCGTTCGAATACCATCTAGAATCGAAAAGTTTTCCAATAAGGTTCGTCCGAACATTCCCAACTTCCTTGACACACTGAACGGTTACTTTTTGAATTTGGAACGAGATTTTTTTTTTGTTTTTAATGTTCCATTTTTTGTTTCTTCATTTTTTTAGGAAATTATCTAAAATTTAACTTTAACAACCAACGTAACTAAAAATTTACAATATTTTATTAATATATTTTTTTATAAAAAAGAAAAAGTTCAAAATTAGGTTTTACACATAACTGGTAGCATAGCCAACAAAAAGCTATTAATTTTAATAACGCCAAAACTTTCTTAAGTTAAAATAACTTAATTTCGCGAACAATATTTTCTATTACGCTTGTAGAGGTTCAAGGGTTGGCAGAACACAATGAGGCCTTTTATAACACTGTTATCGTTGGTGCCAGGTTTAATAACGTTCTAAGGTATAAATAAGGCCACAATGGCGACTTTTGAAAGGCCAGAATTTTAATTAAGCACAATCATTGTGTTTTAATCAGTTATGATCATTAACAAAATTGTTTCGCTTACTTATATTAAATGTTTCAGATTGCTGTACTTTAATTAGAAATGTGTTTTTTTGGATTTCTTGTACTGATTTTTTTGCTTTGAGTATAAATTTTTTATATGGCGTATATATTCATATTATTATGTTCACACCTTCTTCCCTCTGGGGCAGGCAGAGGTGAATTAATAGGGGGTGATCTTATTGTAGTAATCCGTCGTGTTGTTGATTCGAGTCATGCATCTCAGGCTTTCTGGGCTGTATACTGATGTTAAACACCTATATCCCTTAGTCGCCTTGAATGGCGGCCCAAGTTTTAGACTGCCGTGAACCAGCAGCTCACTATAATTATAACACTAGTTAATATAGAAAACTAAATAGCTTCTACATTTATTCTTAGACGATTTTTTGTAAAGGAGACTGAAATGATTTCATACAATCTTGGGCCCAGGGTGTAAGAAGATGAAAGTGGTGTCAATTAATAGCTTATATCGATACCTCTGGGCTCAAAGGTCGTAAAGGACAAAATGCGACTTTTCAGGAGAAGCAAAAAACAAAAATAAAAAAATATTTTTTACTCTAACTTTTTTGTTTCTTGAGCTATTTTAATAAAACCAAGGCAAAAAGTGCTTAGAATTCATAGTATTTTCTAAAGCAGTTTAAAAAAAATACCCTAGTGCTGTATTTACCGAGATAGATGTCCTTTACGACCTTAAATTTGAAAATAAAAGTCCTTTACACCCGTCAAATTTCCATCCTAAGATTTTACCGAAGGGTGTAAATCTACTTCACTGCACAATACTGAAGAAAATAAGGTAATAATCGACTAGTGTAATAATTTTTAGGTCTTAAGGATCACTTGCTAACTCATTTTCATTTTTAAATAAACTTAATTATTAGATGGATTATGGTATACTACTGTATTTTATTTACAAATAAACATGAAATAATTATAACTAGATGAAAACCAGGCTTCGCTCGGGTAAATTTGACTCATAATACACATCTAGGTGCAAAATATAGGTAGATATTTCTGTATATTCACTATTAAAACGATCGGGATATTTACCATGTTTGTTGGTTTCATTTCGTAACCGATATTTCGGCGGTGTTGCAAGTGCCATGATCACGGTGTACTGACGACCGCCGAGCTAGTTGTTATTGAGGCCAACCGTATCGGTCTACCCTCTTTCTCACTCGTTGACTACGCGCGCCGCCACTACCACTGTCCGCGTTCTCAATGAGTACTTATCCGAGAATTTGTCAAAGGTACTTATAAAGAAATATTCTCTATTATACATCACAGATTGATTATTATGAAATTTCTTTATATATAACATTTTTCGATAAATATTTATCACCTTTCGAGCCTTGTTCAGCGGTATTGATAATTTGAATTTTTACATCATCGAATCTTCGTACTCGAGAGAAGGCAACATAGAGCTGTCCATGTGTGAACACAGGATTAGGTAAAAATATACCGATTTTGTCGAAAGTTTGTCCCTGGCTTTTGTTTATTGTCATAGCAAATGCTATGCGATTGGGAAACTGAAGCCGACTAAATTTAAAAGGCAGTTGATTGTTAGATGGCTGGAGCCGAATTCGAGGAATGAAAACTCTGGTTCCCACATGGCTACCACAAATAATTTCGGCATCAATGACACGTGAAGCTAACGCTCTAACAATAAGACGGGTTCCGTTGCACAACCCAACAGTTGGGTTCAAATTTCTCAAAAGCATTACTATACAACCAACTTTTAATTTTAGAATGTGTGGTGGTAATCCTGCAGGCGTTATAGAATTTAAAAATTCTACAGGATAGTTTAAAACATCATTATGATCGTCCTCAACCACAGCGTCAGAACTTTCATAAATTTCAAGCGGGCCGGGAATTTTGTCGACAACTTTGGTCGTTCAATTGAAAACAATCATCGTTTTTGGGAGTAAGGATAGATTTCATTGAATAACTTTTATAATCATTTGTGTTAAGGGAAACACCAAAAATATGGTCTATAATTGAATTATCTACAATGCATCGCTGAGGCAGTTCAATGTTGTCATTATTATCTTCATCAGCTGATCTATCGCCTACCTTTAATACTCATTGAGCAAACTCTATATCATCGTGAGCTCTCATATTATGAGTCAACTGGAGTTGAGTAAAGTTTGGCCACATTGAAAAGTGCTTATCTTGAAGCTTTTATAATATCATTTCGTGACCCGTTAACTACAACTGGTAAAATTTGACGAAAATCTCCTGCGAATAACAAAGTTTTGTCTCCAAAAGGTAATTTATTTTTCATTATGTCTTGAAAGAGTCGATCAACTACAACAGTATCATGACATTTAGTCATGGGTGCTTCATCCCAAATGATTAAATGTGTTTCCTTCAATAACATAGCTGCTGGTGACCCTAACGACATATGAGACGTAGAATCTGCATCTGAATTAATTGGAATTTTAAATCGCGAGTGGGCTGTTCTACCACCATCTAACAAAGTTGCTGCAATACTAGAAAACGCTATGGGTAGGCATAATTTGTTTTCAGATCTTAAAATATGTAAAATAGTTGTAAATACAAAAGTTTTACCAGTTCCTCCTGGGCCGTCAAGGTAAAACAGCTATCTCTCTGTGGGATTATTCGTTAACTTTTAATTATCAACGTTTAGTATTGTATCGACCACATATTTTTGTTCGGTGTTCAATTTTTGGTATTTTTCATAGCCATTTGCTTTTTCAAGGTCACAGTCATAAACGGGATCAGATAAGAAAACATTATTTTCATCAATATCTGGCTGCGGAAGTCCGAAATCTGTTAGTTTCTTCCCGTGGAGTTTTCATGTTTCATCAATTGCTTGTAAAGTCAACTGTTTGGATAATATTTCAGGACGTGATCTTTTAAAGTCTTCGATAAAATGTGATGCATACTTTTCCCAAAGAGCATTAGGATCAGTTACTTCACAAAATACGCATATTAACGCAAACAGCTGTCGTAATTGCCGAGGCAGTTTGAAACCAATTGCTTCATTCAAACACCTTTCCCATTCTTGATCGTCAAAAAGGAGCCCCCTTGCTTGAGCAGCTTCTCGGAATGATTTGTAAATAATATTTTCATAAGTTCTAACATCACTGAAGCAAGTCGGCCCTTTGACGCGAAGAAGTAATAGCCGTTGATTTTTCAGCTGATCTAGTTGCTGCTTCATGAACATTCTGATCTGTAAATACGACAGTTTGTTGGTTTTCCAAATGAACACCTAACTGTATAATGGTGTGACTCATTTTGTGCATTGAAAATTCAAATATTCGCCAAACTGCTTCAGGGGCTGAAACATACCTGGTATCAATAAAAGCCTTAATTTCATCATGGTGTTCATTGCTTAATGTCGATTGATCACTGGACTGGTGATTTATGTCTTTGCTCGCTCATAACCTTTATAAATATATTTATTTAACTATATATTTCACACTTTTGACACTTGAACAAATTTCAACATTTATGTGAGCATTACATTTTTTACATAGATAGGGATTGTAGGGTACCACCCATCTGTTATCACACTCGAAGTCCTTCTTTTTTATTGTTCTTCCATCGTCTCTTCTTCTTATTATAGCATAACCTCCATTTTGGGTACCATCTCTAGTTTCTTCGCAAAATGTCTTTGGGTAGTTTTTAGAACATTTAGAGACAGTTCCTTCATTTTTCATGCAAGGTGAATGTATACACCCAGGGCCACATGGCCCATGGATCATGTTTTTTGACACAGTCTGAAAAAGTTCGTGGTCTTTTTTTTGAGTCAGGTATTTCTGCACACACAAATTTATCATAATCTATTGATGACCTTGGTTTATCTTCATTTCTTAGAATAATAAGCATATGCGCATGTGGAAGCCCACGTTTCTGAAATTCAATGGTGTTAAACCACGCACTCGGTATTCCGAAAATATGTTTCCTTGTAATGTCATCTAAAAGTTCCTGTAATTTAAGTTTAAAAATTCTGGCTATTAAATCGGGTCTATGTTCTTTTTAGTGCCTTGTAAGTTATCTAAAATTTCCTGCCAATTCGGATTGCACGTAAATGTTATAAATAAGTCTGGTTTATGAGGCTATTTGAATATAAGTATGAATAACGAGTACCTATTAGAATCATTTTAATAAGTTAGTTTAGGTTAGAAATTTTATAGATAATTTGGATAGATTTTTAATACATTCCCCGAAATTGTGAGTTAAGTAATAGTTTAGTGTTTAATTTTAAGTTAGGTATTAAGGTTAGATTAAACTTGTTGTTTATTGAATATTCTAGAATTATGGGCCAATTCCATTGCTTCCACAAATAAATTATCTTTATCTTTATCTTTATCTTTATCTTTATCTTTATCTTATCTTATTCTTCATTCATGTTTATTTACGCCCTTAGTGGAAACACGTAAATAGAATGAAACTAGGTAGTAAAGGACATTTATGTTTTTTTTATTTTAAATTGTTAGGGTGTATAGGACAATTTGTAAATATGGTGTCCTTTATATCCAAATTTTTGAGGTGACTTATAGGGAGTATAAGACAATTGGAAATTTTAATGTATTTTACACCCAAAAGTTTGTTTATACTTTCCTTTACTACCAAAATAATTTTGCTCTAGTAGGTAAGTGTTACTTACTTCCATATTTTCACGGTAAACTTTGCGTAAAGTCTCAGATTATGTGGGTCGTAAAGGCATTTTTTTTGCGAATTTCGTAGAACTGAATATACAGATCGATAGAGAATTAAAAACTGAGTAAAACTGCATCAAAAAGTCATTTTCGCCAAAATGTCCTTTACGACCTTTGAGCCCAGAGGTATCGATATATATTATCAACCTTTTACTGAATATTCTGCGGATTTTGTCAATCTGAGAACAGAGTATGTAAAAGTGACGTTATGTTACAATCTTTAACTACAGCTGATTCCTGAAGTGCAAAATGTGTTCTTTTGCACTAATATTTACTAGAAAATGTTTGAAAAATCATATGAACTTCAAGCTATAGGTAGGTAAGGTAACAGGTGAAGAGATAGGGAAAGGATGTCTAAAATAAAATAAAACATCATTTTAATATAGTGTTTTATTCGTCTTCTGTTATAATTAAAATGTCGTCTAGAATATGAGCGCAGCAGCCTATAGGTCGTTTCCCTACAATACAATTGCGGTACCAGTAATGAATTACTATAGCCTCCCTTCTTCTACGAGAGCCGTCGACAAAAATATTAATAAAATAAGTTTTATTAATCTTCAGCTACATTAAACAATACATAATTAACTGTTCTGTATTAGATAGATAGATAGATAGATTACCCTTTATTGTACACCAAAAACAAAACAAAAAATAAATACAAGAAAACATATTAGGGTAATAAAACATTGTTTGATAAATAAATAATTCTTTGCCATAACTGTAAACAATCTCCATAGACCTTCTAATTATAAGTATTTTGCACCTCCCAGGATGGTAGCTGGTTAGATGAGGTTATATTTACTCACAGACTGAGGTGCAAGCCATTGCCGAATCACTGACAGAATTGTTTCATCGTGTAAGGGTGGTCGACCCAGTGTATTGCAATGACCAGTGGATATCCCACAATTCACACAGCGATCCATAGTTTCAATAATATCCAATCCACAAGCCGGCGGTAAAATCCAAAATTACAATTTCAAGTCAAACGTGTGAGCGATCTTCGGTGTCCAACGTAGCACAAGGTAGGCAGGGTCAGAATCCGTAAAATACAAAGCAGTGGTCGTAAAAAATCACAAATAATCGGGAAAGAAATCAAAACGTATTGGAAAACACGAAACGAGTGAGCAAATAGTGTTGTTGCGATAGCGATAGTCTATCGATAGTATCGTGATACTAACGTGACCTTGAGAATCAGTCATACTATCGATTGTCCTATCGAAAATATCGACCCTGGACGATAATATCGATACTATCGATAGTATCGATTGTTAATAATAAGTAATACTTTTGCTTTAGATCAATAGTATCGATACTATCGATAGTATCATTACAGACACAAGCGATAGTATCGATAGTATCAATACTATCGAAAGAAAGCGTGTCGATAGTATATACTATCGATAGTTTTGCCCTATCGATAGTCTAACATTTTACGATACTATTGCAGCATTTCGATATTTTCGATAGGCTTATTCGCGCTATCGACTATTTTTCAAGGTCAACTATCGATAGCTAAACTATCGCTATTGCAACAACACTATGAGCAAACAAAACGGCAACTGTCTAGTGTCAATTGTCAATGCTATTATTTTTCTTTTTAGCTGTCAGTAACAGCCAGTTACTGACAGTAACAGACTAAAAATATAAGAGAGATTTCAATCGATTTTAAATCGATAATCATTAATATTGGTTTTTCAGTAATTAATTGATATTTGGTTTAATAATATGACTGTAACTATATGCACTATATTGCATGTAAGTATATATAGTGCATTTAATTACTTTGAGTTAATTATTTGCTGCAAATGTGTAATCGATTATTTAATCGATTATCTCACGAAAACTATTTTCTCATATTTCTCCGCTTCCAGATAGAGAATTGAGGTGATTTCTCATATTCTAAGACACAAAAATATTACTAATTTTTTAGATCATATTTCAACTTATTACATTTTGGGCCCACGGATTTCCATCTCCTTTGCGAATTCTAGGCAGTGAAATATTTAATCGTAATTTACTAAGACGCATAGTAGAGATGCACCTATCTTTGATTTTAGCTGATACAAAAAAGTGGTAACAGTACCCAAACATATTTACTTAGCAAGAAAATCAAACCTGGGACTCTTTGTAAACTTATGCCTACCGAACTAAGGTATGAGTGTCGAATTATTCCAATTTGCATAAACTGAATGCCCAGACGGAATCCCGCATCCAATTGATTTCAGGACGAATACCCAACAAAGCTGGCAGCCACGTCTCAAGTATAAAAAAAAATCCTTTACGTTTTAGGGGGCAACAGCTGAGACATCTACACTTTTTTCGTATACATTGATTCCCTCCACGTGAATACCTCCTTTCTTCTAAATCGGTTAAACTTCAGAAACTACGTGTTGTATTGACAAATCTAACCAAGTAATAAAAAATTCACCACAAGCGTAGACTCACAGTGAATCTTTCCAAAATAGTAATAAGCCATCCTTTTTTTTTAATGTTGCCCAATAAGAAAAAACGAGCCGACATCCAAGGAGCTCGTAATCATTTGGCAATGACTGGTCATTTCGTGGTTTTGGAGCCGTCACTTGTCATAGGACGATTGGCCCTATCGAGCCCTTAATACATTTCCCCTTTTTTATCATTGTTCGTATTTATTTTGGGGATAAAATGGCTCTAATCGACTCAATAGAGCTTTCTAGCACGTCCCCTTATCGTGCTATCTTATCCAGATTTCGGCATTTATTTTTGGTTTTCCAATTATAGAGACAGTCGACCAGTGCCGATATTTTTTGGTTTATTTCTTACAGTTTTTTTATGCAAAACTCGTAGTCGCGGAGACAAGAATTATGCAAGTTGCAAGAGTCACAGGAAGCACTCAACTTAGTAGTGGATCATAGGACTCAAGTGAACTCAAGAGTACTCCACTATTTGGTAAATTCTTTATAGAGACATCCCGGAGTTAAGAAGAATGACCCTTTGTTGCACGTGAGAAAGAGTATCCCCACAAATAAAGGCTCTATCAGACTAGAACAGACTGAAGCTGCAAGTTTTAACGGTCATTGGTACCTATTATGGGGAGATAAACAGGTGTATTCAAAAAAAGGAAATTCCTAGATCAACCATCAAGCAAATACCACTTATGTATAATAGAACCGTCAATATTATTCGATCTATATATTCCACTCACACATACCCAGCCATACTCACACACACACGCAATTAATCTGTAACAATCCACCATCTTATGTACTTTTGCAGCCATCATTGAAATATTTCTTCCCTCTATGTTTCTGTATTGCTTTTGTGCCCAATAAAGAGTTTTTCTCAAATAAAGATTTTATCCGTAACTTAATCTAACCTTAAAACAACTCAAGAAGCTTAAACTTTTCAATGATATGTTTTTGTCGAATTTTGCACTGATAAAATCCAACTCTTTTCCTCATGGCGGTGTACAGGAACTCATATTGTACATTCAAACTCAGATTCCATTGGCAAGCTTCTGAACTTATTCTATAACGCAATGCAATCTCAGTGGAATTGAACACCCAAACTCATGCATTAAGGAAATAGGAATAGTTCATAAAGTTGTATGAAAATGTCAAAAAGTGGGAAATCATAGAGGTCTGGCAGTGAACGGATTTACAGGGGATTTCAACTATTTTATTGGGGACCTAGCGAAGCTGGCTATAACTCATGCGAGTTGGGGCCAATCCAAGTTTGGAGCCGGTGTGATTGCTTAGTTTCTTGCTCAATTTGCAATATTTGTTGAACAGATTTTCGTAAGGTGAAAATAGGGTTATTTTATAATCATATTTTGAAATTCTTTTTCATTTTGAATTATTTTATATGGTATTTTTAGGCGAAATTAAACAAGTCAAAGGAATGGCTTCAATGTCGCTCTCTAAGACTTGAAGGAGAATTTCGAATGGACTTGATATGATCTAGCAGCTCAAGTATTCGGAACATTGTTTAATCATTGTTTTACTTTTTCCATTTATAAATCGATTTCAATAAGTAAATATTATGAATGCCTCAAAACTTCATGTCTTTTTTCCAGTTAATTAAGTTCTAAACTCAACAAAATAAAAATCACTAAAATCGGTCCAGCCGTTCTCGAATTAACAATGGTGTAACTAACAGGATTTTTACCTTTCTTTTCAATATACCTAGACTTTAATTTGTAGCTCTTTCAGACGTTAATAATACACCGACATTTTTGAACGGTTACGTGTTATAGTTCGCTAGTTAAGTATAAGGTATCTAGAGTTTATTGTAAATATAAATCAAGGAAGTCCCGACGTGGGCGATTGAAATAAATCAACACAGAATGATTTGCACAAATCACAGACACGGCACAGGTAAGGAGTTCTCTTAGATTCGTAGCTGTTGGATAAGGTGTGTATATGCCCCAATATGTCCATTTATGTCCATATTTTTTTCTACAATATATTTCTCCATTCCATGGCTGCCTGTAAAAGATTTCTTCATGTGCGGTAAGGCCGATTGTTTGTACTACATTGATCTACACCACTGATTCATTGTTATACTTGTACTATGGCTAAAGAGATTTATTATTATTATTATATCCGTAACTGATGGACAAGGTATAATACATTAATATGGCTCCCAATAATTGTATTGCTTTGCTATTTTGTTGTAATTTGGCACGTGGATGATAGGTACTAAATATAGTACATCGATTTTTCTAGACTCTAACATTTCGATCACACATATTAATTAACAGATAGATCGGGTGATAGTAGGACTATGCATAGAAAAGTTTTCAATGCCAAGTAAATTTGATAAATCTTTTTGAATCGTAATTTATTTTGAACGTAATTGATTGATTTGATATTATGATTCCATCTCCACACAAACATCCTGGTCTGAATGCCAGAACTGAAGTTAACTCCTTTAAATGAGGAAGTCTGTGGGTATAACGCTAGTAATATTAATGTCTATGATCTGAACAAACATTATAAATAAATATAAATAAATATTCTAGGACAATTTACACAACGCCACCTAGACCCATAGTAAGCATAGTTTAACTAACTTGTGTTATGGGTTCTAGAATGCGGATATATATATTATACTTAGATCCTTTTTTTTTGTAAATACATACATATTATACATAGAAACACCTGGGTGTTTCTATGTATAATATGTATTTTAATATGAATATTTGCATCAGACCAATGCAAATATTCATATTTATGCACACAAATATTTGCACTGAGCGGGGATCGAACCCGCGCCTCCTACGTAGCAGTCGCATTCACTACCGCCACTCCACGGAGGTTGTCGACCATTCCAGATTCTTAAATCTTAGTAATTTTTACCAGCGCGGTACTTATTCACAGATGATTTAGAGCCTCATTCACGATGCAATAAATAAATTGGACAGTCATCGACAGTTTATTCTTCTTAGAAGATACTAAACGCGCGTTTTACCGATCTCTGAATGGCGGTGATACTGAGTCATATATTGGAATGCTTTGTTTATCCTGCTTATTCAGTAACCAGGTGGAACGTGGTTTGTCATTATGGTAGTTAAGTAAACCTTACTTACGAACAGTAAACTGAAGATCTAAAGACTTCGCTGTATGATTAATTGTGTGAGTATTTCCGTTTTAAATATTTCTTTGGTTAGTCTGTTTTTATACCACTTAGGTGGCAGACAAGCACGCGGCCCACCTGATGGAAAGTTGTTATCGTGGGGTATGGACGTCCAGTCAGTCAGCCTCTGTTCAGTACGAAACAGCAGTAAGGATTCGAGTCCCGTCAGAACATTATTCCGGTACCATTCTATACATTAGTTCCGTCATTCTTTCCGATCTAAATTGATTTGAAACAGTAGATACTTCATAACAAGGCAAAGACTTCTTTATAAGTCTTAAGTAAGATGTCACATGGAGAACTGATGTCACCTTTTTACCAGAGCACCGGATAATCAGCTTGGTCCCTTCAACTTGGTGCAATGGAGGGCCCTGAGGATCCTCGACAATCCAGTACTCACTGAGTGTCGAGCCGCTCAGCCTTAGTAAAGACTTTGCAAAGAGAAGGCTACAGTGGAACTGGTTCGGAGAAGACTCCGGACCCGCACAGCCCGCGAAGGTGACTCAGTCGTCAGATGTCGCAGAATGACCACCGTACTGGGGGTAACGGGTTGAGCCGCTTGTCACCCTAGCAAAAATAAGCCGCATCGTTGGAGCAAAGCACCACCCCATATTGGGGTCGTATGTTATTGTTTGAGTTATTGTATGTCGTTGGTGTCGGATTCGCACCTTTACTTGTAAAAATAAATGTGGATGAGTTAAATGAATAAAATAAAATGTAATGCCAGCCGAACTTGAATTCTATAAATAGAAGTGTTGGAGTCATTTAAGATTTAGTAACCTTTATTTATGAGTCGATATACACCTGTTCAACACATGGACAATGTTCATACATTCTTTAAGTTTATCAAAGTAATAAAATAAATTACGAATATATTTGAGAAAAATGTTGACAAGTCATGTTGTGCGCTCGTTAATTCAATTAAATGTTAATGCGATTATGTTAACATGCTATCCAAATAGCTAATTATAATAATTTTATATAGATAAAATATTTGTTGCTGCAACGTAAATGTTTTAACGAACATCTGTTGATTCAGAGCTATTATTTATATTCTTAGTAACCAAAATTGTTTAGCAGAAAGTTTTGAAGCTCAACCTTGCCTTATTTTTGCCGTGTGGAAAACCACACGGATACCTACCCCTTGTCGATTTTCAGCGAGGGTGGTTAGATCGAACTTGAATTGTCGTAACGCATGGCTGTCGGTCCAGTAACCGAGGGTAAGGTAGTCTCTGGCGTATCCATCACTCCCCTGATGACCCAGGGTCAGCGAAGGCCCTTCCAGGGCAGAGATGGCAAACCTATGGCACGCGTGCTGACACGCAACACAATATGGTGGGCACGCGGCATAGATTCAAATTGTTATATACGCCATTGCCATACTTTGGATGCCCCCACCAAAACCGATGGAGGTGATTATGTCGGACTCGAACCGACCAAAACGCACGCCGTCCATGGGTCCTCGATTGCCGGAGGTGAGATTATACAAGACATATCTCTCGCACCCCGGCAGACCCGGGGACATCTCTGTTGAGATGACCCTCTTCGCTAAAAATAGGGACCATGGCGTCCCCATCTAGCCCCTGGGTATGGTGTGGCATTATGTGCCATCGCCGTGGCCTGCTTCTGCTAGGGTGACAGGCGGCTCCACCCGTCACCCCCAGGCCCGCGCTCATGGGGGACGGAGGTCGTTCTGCGACCTCCGACGTCCGAGTCGCCTCCGCTCATCGCGAGTGGGAAATAATCAAACAACAATATCTGTACCTTTCTTGAAAATCTGTCTAGTAGCTTAAGCATAAAAGTGTAACAGATATGATATAGATGTAGGCGTTACTTGGCGGACAATTACCTGGTGCACATTCAAATACATCTCCCCTCTGGTAAGAAGTCTTTTACTTGCTTTGAAGAGGGCGGTTTGAATTCCAATATATATATTGTTATCGTTGGAGTGTTGAACCGCGGGTGAGTGGTGGGCCCCCCCTCCCTCCCCCAAAATATATTTTTTGTAACGGATACAACAGATAGAGTTGCTTTTGCGTTTACAATATTAGAATGGATTATATTATTATGGTGTCAGTAAACAAGAAGTCGAACTGTTATTTGAAGGCACGTCGAGGGTTTCGATAATCTTTTTTTAAATAATGACACGTTAATGCATAAAGGTCGCCGCTGCCAGGGTGTGGCACTTCGGTGCCGGTGTCCACATCTTGCCCCAGATAGGGAGGAGCGCGCATACCGCTGCCTAAAGGTGCGTCCAGATTTGTGACATGAACAGCGTGACATCAAGACAAAATATTGAGTGTGGACGTAAAAACAAAAACTTAAAACTTGTAGCACATGAGCACCAGAACTAGAGTTCCAGTCGATCGATGATTTCATTTAAACTCAGCTATCACGCAGCTGAATACGTGAGGGACACGCACTTATGACACGGTCACGGTAAAATGTTACGTAAATGTAGACGCGGCATAACGTAAACTTAAAAAGTAATAAGTAAGTACATCACAAAATGCCCTTTTGTTCACGTAGGATAACGTCTCAGTAAAATTGTTTATGTTAGGAATGGGCCGGTAGTGTAAAGGTCATAATTCGAACCCGGGACCTCCAAATAGTAAGCTACTTAACTACCAATAATATAATTATTCATCAGCCAATAAGCTCATTGAATGGACACAAAGACGAAATTAATATTTCATATTGTAGTTTTTTTATCATTCGTTTTCATTAAAATATAAACAAATTGTGATAATTATTAAAAGTAATTATAAACTCGTCAAGTGAATGTGAAATTTAATTATTGAATTAATTATGAACAGCGTATGAATAAATTAAATTTTAAATTAAGTAGATACTTACTTACCTATTAACCACGTACTTACTGTAGTTTTTTTTATTTCATAATAAGTAAGTAGGTAGGCATCTTTCTAGTTACAAATTTTGTATCTAACCCGTACTTCAGCGCCACCTACCGGTATAAGTGTAACCGTTACGCAAGTGCAATTAGATGCCAACCTTTTTAAGTTTCCTCATATTTTCGAGAGAATAATATGGCAGCAATGCATACAATATGGATAAAATCATTAATATAATATAAGATTTTAATTCACTTGCACGAATAAATTAATTTTCTTCTTCTTGACAAACAAATAATTTGCAATACAAACATTAACGTTTTACATACACTTGTTATTATTATTGCGATAACACACATACGTATGACGTCATAAGCAGAACTGTATTCATATAGCGAAGCGCTATTTCGCTCCTGATTCTCACGCCTCCGTGGCGCAATTGGTTAGCGCGTTCGGCTGTTAACCGAAAGGTTGGTGGTTCAAGCCCACCCGGGGGCGATTTCTTTTTGGAATAGAAAAATCATTTTATTATATAGCGCTGTAATTGTTTTAACTTAAATTTTTAGTTTTACAGTTCATTTACTTTCAATTTACTTGTTTTTTTATTTTTCCTGGTTATTGCATTCATTTAGTTAGAGAAATACCTGAGTTTTAAAGAAATCACTTCGCAAATGGTTTTTTGTACACTACTAAGGTGGCAAACGTGTGTGTTATTAACGTACCTTTTTTCAGTACCTACATCACGAGTTTCCTCTACCTATTGTAATTTATTTTTACCTTCCGGTCTACGATTTTAGCACCTATGTACTTGACTGGCCAATTTTCAATATAGGATATAAAAATATTCTTTCTTTTTATTTTATTTTGTATTTTACAGTAATATATTTTTAAGCGTAAAATATTTTACTTTTTATACAACCAGGTCGTTGGATAGGGTGTGTACAACATTTTCAATAGGTTCATTAACGCTTTACAGAAACTAGGTCTCATGCTGCACTATTTTGTGGGTAAAAATGTTGATTATCCCTGCTTTCAGGGTTTTGAATGTGTGGTTAAGAGTAAGATGCTGGAATTATTGAATGATCTAAAAATTTTAATTCATTTTTGGCATTATACAGAGCACATCATAAAGTTGAGTTTGCCTCACAGTTTAAATTTTATTAGAGCCTAGCGAACTCCTTCATATCAAATTATGAATACGTTAAAAATGTGGTTTTGTGTTGCTGACTAGTAGCGCCATCTATGATTAGTTTTATGTAACATCGTATTGAAATTATTTTTCTTCTCGGACTCTAAGAAATGAAATATAAATTAAAAAATAATGTATAAGTATTTCAATTATTGTACATATAACAGCCAAACTAAAGCTTTCATGAAATTTTGAAGCATGATTAAGCAAAATATTTCAAATAAATTCAAAAAGAAAACTGTGAAACAAGCGTTCTCACTGTAAAAGATTGTTCGTGGGTTCTAATCCCGTCTGAACATTCGCTTTTTCCAAATCAAATTATGCAAATATTCTGCATATTTTTTCCTTGGCCGGTAAGAAATTCTGCGCCAGAACTTCACCACCATCACCGTCCTACGTATTGAAGTTTAATGCCCTAATAGTACTAATAATTTGTCTCTCTGTCCACCAGTCGTGGCCAAATTGGTGGTGGACACCGGGAATAATCAATAATTATGTAATAACATATCTTAGAAAGAGATATATATCTACACAAAAAAGAGAGAACAATAATAAAACGTGAATTAAAACAGACTTTTAAGGATAAAAACCGAATTGAACTCGTGCAAAAAGGGTTCTGTATCTCATATACTATTAGTTTCACCTGTCCTGTATTGATTTTGAGCAAAAAATACTGTAGTAATTTCAGCCTTCTCTGGTGACAGACAGACAGTCACACGGACAAGCAGTCACACCGACAGACGGACAGGGGAATTTAATAG
This sequence comes from Pelosia muscerda, assembly GCA_963691645.1. Classification (NCBI taxonomy): domain Eukaryota; kingdom Metazoa; phylum Arthropoda; class Insecta; order Lepidoptera; family Erebidae; genus Pelosia; species Pelosia muscerda. The sequence continues at coordinate 18,773,754 of OY829100.1, forward strand.
GATTTAAGTTTTTTATGCTTTGAGTACGGTACCGTAAAAAATCTAATTTATAATTGAAGTAAACCGATATGGCGCTTTGAACGACTCCCAATTATTCTTGCTACTGCTTTCAGATGCATATCGTTATCTCCCTCTAAATTAAGATAGCCGAAAGAGAAAGAAGTATTGGAGTTACTAATTAGACCACCCGTTGATACGGTACTTAATTTTAATCTTTAAAATCAAGATTAGAAGTTAACTGATTAATTTACATGGTCGTACGTAAATTTAAATGTGGCTTTAGTTGGTTTTAATTTTTTTATTATTATTGTTTTCATTTTGGAGATTAAGCTGTTAGAATATTAATTAATTTAGGGTATGGAAAACATTTTGAAAATTTACTAAGGTATTTGGTAATTAACACGACTTTGTTCCCAATGGAATAGGATAAGGCAACTGCAACTATGTCCGTGAGTGTCTTAAAAAGTCAATCAATCAATCAGCCTATCGTAGTCCACTGCTGGACATAGGCCTCTCCAAAGGTGACGCCACTGCTCCCTATCCTCCGCCTTCAGCATCCAGTCTGTCCCAGCCGCCTTTTTCAGATCACCGGTCCATCTGGCTAGCGGGTGTCCTAGTTTCCGTTTGCCTTCTCCGCTACTAAGTGAAAAAGTGACAAAGGGATATTGCTGTTTTAAATTCTATGAGAAAGTAGCCGCTTGGCGACAATCGGCTCGTCCCCTATTCGATCGAAATTTTTCTTCCAACTTTTTTTTGCATGGAGCAGGTACAGGGGCGCTATAATGCCTTCACAATTTAGTTACCATAAATACTTACTTACAATTTTTTCAATTCATGGCATATTAATTTAATAAAATAAGTTCTTCCAACAAAGAAACCTCAAACATCTAACTGAAATACCTAAACTAACTACTACAGAGGCAGGTGGTGCAAAAAGCAGTCTTTGTTAGCGAGTTATAGCGGTAAAAACCTGGACATAGCGCCATCTGCCGGTGACAATGGTAAGATTTATCGCCTACTTTCGCCCTAGAAGCGCTTATGTTGAGTAGGTTTAAGGTATAAGCTATTAGCGGGTACTTTGCTGCAAACGTTTTTTTTTCTAGTTACTTATTATGGCAAGTGTTAGGTATACGGATCAGAGGGACAAGTAAAACAATAGCTGGCTTACTATGCACTGATTTATTCCTTAGCGGGAGAGATAGGTGGGGAGTAGGTACTTACATAAACAGCAAGTGATTAGTATAAGAAGGCTTACAAAACCAAGTCACCAGGACTCTAAAAGAAGAGAAATGAAACTGATAAAGTATCTCATTTATTTGATATTTTTATACTGGATATTCATTTACTGACAGGATGTGTGGTGTGACTAGAATGGATAGGATAAGTAATGAATATAATAATTATTAGAGAAAGTTTGAAAGTGACACCAGTAAATGAATATTAAGAAGTTTACGACTGTCGTGGTATTATGAGAAGAGATGATAGTAATGTTTTAACTAAGGTCTAAAATATGAATGTAGAGGGTTTAAGAAGCAGAGGTAGGCCCAAAAAAAGATGAATGGATTGTGTGAAAGAAGATAATATGGCAAAGAAGGTATGTGTTGAGGAGAATGACATGTTCTGCCAGCCCCAATTACTGAAATATTATGAACTTCTACGGTATTTTTTCTAAATATTTTCTGTTATTTATTGATCACACACAATATTTTAATAATTGAAATTATTTAACTCAATGTATTTTGCTTGACAAGATACGTGTGCAGGGCTTCACAAACTTCAGCAGTAGGAGTCAATGTCAGTCTTTCCAAAATATAGGTGATGAATCGACCCCGGGCTCTGAAATGCAGGTAGTAGGTAACCAGGGATATCGTATCTAGAAGGATTTCCTTTGACGAGACAGTACCACAGATTACCTAATAGTTGGAACCATGTTTGAACCTATCTGTTTTTATCACAAGTTCCTTACAAATTGGGCCAGCCCCTTACAGCTGTCTTGGAGATTAAAATCCACAGTATGTACCAATGAAGTCTACGAGTACTACATACCCAACTTGTACATATTTACTTGTATTCTAACATTATTGCGATGTTTCTTCCAATGGCAACATCTAACAAGAGTTCTTTACTGAAGATATAGGATGTGACTAGCGAATGTATTTTGGGAGAAGGATTAGTTTGATGGTAATAGAATTATTAGTAGATTATGGCATAGTATACCTCTATTTATTATACTTTTTTAAACGCTGTCCATCTGTTCGTTCATTTTCTAGCGCCCGAAGTAGGTATAGCATCTCTGCCCTATTTTGATTATATCACTAAATTTGGACCGTTTTATAACTATATTCCTAGTGAGATAGTAATGAATCGTTTTCGTATATACTTATATGTTCCGGTATATGATTATATCCCTAGGGATATGATTATATTACGGTTATAACTATCTTACTGCGACATATATACACCGAGAGTCAGCCAGAGTGCAAGATGTGCAATATTAAGTCAATGGGATTCTCAACTCCGACAGTTGATAATCAAAAACGGTGTGAGATTTTAGTCCGCCTGGGGATTGATGTTGTTAGTAATTATATGATTTACATATTAATACATATATTTATAATTATTGCAATAATGACATTCCACAAAGCCTTCCATTTTATAATGATTAAGAATTACATTGCTCACAAAAATAATTATGTGTGTTATCTGATATCATTAGAATAATATTTTAAGCGGCTTATAATAAAATTATGGACGCAAATGTATTTTTAATTAACTACCTAATTTTATTGTCTGTATAAAAAAGTTCCGTACCCAATGACATTTACACTATCCTAATCCGATCAGAACACGAGATAACACGTTCCCGAACGTAAATTTATTTTTAAATTGAACAAAAAAATGAACAGCAGGCGACTTACATCCTCTTTATAGTTTTATTTTTATTAATGTGCATTTTTATAGAATTTATGTTTGACATTTGTGGCTGTTTGTCGGCTACCATTAGTAAAAAAAAGTTTACAAACTATTTATTGGTTATGTTTTTTTATCTGTAATAGTTTCAATGTAAAGTTGATTTTTATATTTCCCTCCAATTATAATTCTGAAATTCCATATTGTTGTCATCGTGTACCTGATAAAGTTCAGAGCATTTCAAATTTTTTTACAAGAAGCAAAGTAGGAGTAAGTTCAAAATATCTTACTACAATCACGGAAGAGTAGTTTTAAATCTCCTTATAAAAAAATAAGTGTATACATACGGATTCCACGGCGTTTGTTAACGTATCAACCCTAAACATATTATTTTTACAAAAATGGTTTGAAAAAAACCAAACAAGGAATAACTTCAAAATAGCTTTTTTTTTAATTTGACTTCACCTCGCCTGATGTTAAGCTGAAGGCAAAGTCTCATGAAAGAGGGTCACCATTGCAAACACGTTCAGTGCTACAATGGCAGCGTTCAGAAATGCTTTATTATAAGTAATAACTAATAAATAATACCTAAATAGTTCACTGTCTCTGTGGCGTGGTGATTGTAAACACACAACACAACACAATATAAAACACAACAAAAAAACCTGGTATTAACGCGATCAAATTATTATGGCAAATACAATTTACCTTTTAATTTGCTTGACGTCTGCCTAGTGTTGTTTCGCGGTCCTTAGTGGTGGCAAACAAGGACACAGTTATGTAGTATGTCGTAATAAGTGCGATGTGGGGGTAGTTGAAAAAGAAACTTCACCCTCCTCGCAACTCTCAGAGACGTGACAGCGCATATGACCACGGCTAGTGCAACCTGACCTAAAAGTCAAGCAAATCAAAAGATAAATATTGTATTTATCATAATATGATCATGTTATACCCGAGTTTCGATAATTATAATATCGTGCAACGCGAAAGTAAAAATATGAATTTATTTTGCATTGCTCACTATTTTAAACTTTCTATTACTACACTATTTTAAACTACAGTACTATTTTACTACACTATTTACTACTATACACTACTATTACTACTATTTATGTTACTATTATTTATTACTACTATTTACTACTACTACACTATTTTAAACTACACTATTTTAAATCTATGTCGAATGATTTATCTTTTAGTATTAAATTAATATAAGATTGAATAAAAACAACCATCACATAGCCAGTCGTATAATTTACTACCTATTAAATTTTTATTAGTTTTCCGAACTGTATTTTTGCAGTTTATTATTGAGACCGAACGCTTTGAACGATTTTATAGACCATCAGAGAAAACACTCAGTGGAATAGTTCAGCTCCTTCAGATTAAAATTACTTTTTTCTTCACCCGTACGGTGATCGGATTCGTAAATCTCCACAGATCAAATAATATTACTTCAAAGAAACCACTTCTTCTCTTCTCGGCAGGATCAGTTTGTACACGAAAGTCCGCGGCGGCGGCGTAAAGTGCGACTCCCCATACCCGGGGGTTAGACGGGGACACCGTGGTCCCTACACCTGACGGGGACCTACTCGAAAGAGAGGGCCCCGGGTCTGCGGGGGTGCGAGGGATATTCACTGTTAAATTTATCGGGATATTTACCATGTTTGTTTATTTCGTTGAGTAACAGTGAATATATGTAAATGACCATGTCAATCTAGAATCATACATAGCGAGGGTTATGTTCGCTACTATCTCACCTCCGGCAATTGAAGACCCAAAGACGGTGTGCATTTTAGTCGGCTAACCTACCCAACTGACTTCGGTGGGGGGTATCATTTCGGATTTCGCGCACGATTACAAATAAAAGAAACAAGAAAGGTCATACACGAACGTAGCGTAAGATTTTAGGATTCCTTACGAAAGTTTTCCCAGTCGAAGTCAAGGCTAAGGCCAATACTTAACTATAAATTTTCAAACTAACAATTTAAAACAATGCATCATAAGTAAGTAAGTAGTAATTCAAATTCCTGAAAAAAGTCTAATCGTTCTATTATTAGAATTGTTCTAAAACATCTAATTATTTTCGGTTTTTTTAGGTATTACATCAACAGATGCGAACACAACAATTTTTTATACTAAATGCTTTCGTAATGACTAAGATGCCCGGGGCAGGAGTTGAGCTATACCTTGATGATTCCCCCAATCATTTGGCCCAGTAAATGGTCCAATTATATTATTGAAACTGTTTTTGAACACTATGATTTATTGTAACTTAATTATGTTAGAAATTTCGAGGAATTCTGTTCCCATTGCCATATGAATTAGGTCTGGCATATGATATGTAGCTTTCAAACTATTATTTAGTGTTATATTATTACTAGTTGCTAGAGGCTCCGCTCGCGTGGACTTCTGATTCCGATCCCGCTGCTTGGACTTCTGAGCCCGTTCCCGCTGCTCCATAAAAACCTTCCGTAGAGTTCAGTGAACAAATAAAAAAAAGAATTACTCGAACTGTTCCGTCCGTCTTCGAGCGAGTTATGCGCTTACCAACATATTTAGCGATTTTTATATCATTGCAATTATTATGTAACTTAACAAGCTTTATTCAAGCAAATTTTACACAACGTTGGCATGCAGTCTACTCTGAAACAGAAGTAGAATCCAACCTGTAACATAATTATAGAAGTCTCGTTTTCGTATAGTGGAGTACGTCGAGTAACACAAATTTATAATGAGCGTTGCAATTAATTACATAAGACTTGCACCTTGTAAGTAATCAGTGGGTAAGTATACCTGCCTTTCATTAAATACCTCGCTATAGTAATATACATTACTATTGTAAAGAAATATTATGAACTTTTTACCTAGTTGAGTGTGGGATATGATATGCTAGAGGCTACCGCACTCTCGGCAACTGACGACCATGCGTTTTTGGTCGGTTTGAATTCAATATAACTTCTTCCGATGGTTTAAAGAGCGGGGAGGGTATCAGTGGTGATCTTTGCACGTGAAAAAAAGCCCTTTATCGGGTACCTACTTTTATAAAGCGAGATGACAACATACCACTGGTAAACCCCATATGGTTTATCTTGTATGTACTATAACATATATTATTGCACTATTTTCATTTAGATAATAAAAAATAAATGAAGATCATTAACAACCAAATCTGACATTTAGGTGTTCTGTTTGCCTTTTTTAAGATGCGCAAAAGTCCCCACGGAAATCAATCTCACTGGAGTGGATGAGAGTGATTATGTCGGACTCGAACCGACTAAAACATACACCATCTATGGTTGCCAGAGGCGAGATAGTAGGCAGATAGTAACCTTCCTTTGGGGGAGGGGCTAGATGGAGACCACTGTGACCCCATCTAGCCCTTGGGTATGAGGGGGCGCGCATTGCGCAAGCAAGGTGGTGGGCGAGACAACCCCCATTCCTATAGCCACCACTCGAGAGAGGCGAGGTGAAGTCTGATTGACGTGCCATAATTAAAAAAGAAACCTCGACATCTCCTTCGTTGGACATCCAGTCAGAGTGTACAGTACTGAGTCCTCGCTTGTATAACAATTGTGTCCTGTTTGCTTTATATTTGCTCTACAAATCCGGTATAAAGCATAGTCTTATAAGTCTCAGAAGTAATGGAAAAAAATTACCAGTAGTTCTGCCAACAGAACTACTCAACAGAACAGTTGGGAGTAGACGTAATCAATTAGACCTAGACCTCTCTCAAACACATAATAAGCTTCTATACATTCTGTACCAATCCATATTAAACAAACATCAATTCCCTCCAAATTTTTAAACAGATGTCGGTGAAATCTGAGCAAGTATAGTATTGGGTCTCAAAGTAAGCGGGTATAAAGTTCGGCTAAACAAGCGGTTGTCCCTTTTAAAAACCATTTACGTTCCAAACGGAGCAACTCTATGCGAAACTTCACAGCAGTGGTGAGGTGGAGTGTCACTGCTAGCGGAAAGGATGACGATTGTAATTTCACCCTTATTAATTATATTGGTATAATAGAGTATTGAGATATCCATTTGGTGACGAAGAAAGAATAATATCACCCTATCTCATCAGAAGGCTGTCATGACTCTTCGGATGAGATAGGGTTATAAAATTCTTTATCGAGAGGCGACATCATTGCGAGAGAATGCAAATTCAAAACAAAACCCTGTACCTACCAACCCATCTTGAATAGCGTGAAAATAGAAGGCATAGCTTCCTAACATTGGGAGAGGTCTATATCCAGCAGTGAACTGCAATAGGGTAATTGATTGAGTATTAAGATTACCTTTAACAGTGAAATTCCGTTTAACTAGAGGATATTCTCACGTCAAGTCACGTCGTCGGAGAGTTTCTTAGATTCGTTATTTTTTAAGTGTTTATTTAAACTTTACATTTAGTCAGTTTATGCAAAGGTATTTTCATTCTAATAGCTAATCTCATAGTAATGCAGAGATACATTATTTCTTATTCTAGAAAGATAATACCTATGTCAAATCTATATAAGCAACTATCCTCAATTGAATCGAGATACGGAGCCGAGTGATTCAGTCTGCTGCCACGGACGCAGGTAGCCTCTAATGTTGTGACTAAAATCAGTCTAAAATTTTTGGATTAGATAATGGTAAGCAGTTACGGTACCCTTGAAAATGACAGGAAGATAATATAGACAAAACTGAAAAGGATGTAATGAAAATGGAAAAGGAAATTGAATAGATAAACTCAAGTAAAAGCGGAATAAAGTAAATGAGGAAAAAATAAACGTTCAGAATTTCCACAAATCGTATTTAATATCAAATACCGCTATTCTATTTCATTAAGGTCTGACCTCACATAAAATGAGTATTTACCTCTACCCGCTCCGCTTATAAGCCGTGTCGCTAACACTTCGTACCTACATTGAATTAATAGCAAAGAGCAATTCAATGATGCTTCAATGATTTTTAATATTCGAACAATTCGCAGCCCGATATATTGTCCATTCATCGGGATCAATTTTTGGTCGAAACTTCAACAATGCGCAATAAGCTCTAATGCGATTATTATAAAGTAGATTTTCGTTTGCACTTTAAATTTTAAAACTCTAGCTTTTGATTTTGACAACATGTATAGTGAAGAATAATTACGGGATTGCAGCAGACCAATATTTCACGGTTGATTGGTCGACATCATAAGACCAGACAGAATTTTTCAATATGGCGATTTTAAACACGGTTTACGCTCGCTGCACTTGTGAAATTTAGTTCAAAAGTTATATTAGTAACATGTTTGGCTTAATAGTTTAATTAAATTGTTATAAAATACAATAAAGAGTGGTTGAATATGAGGTTTTGGGTGCACAGATGCAATGCACCCCTGCGGTTTGAATAGCGAAGGTAATTTGTATTTCAAATAATATTATCATGACTGTTCAAAATAATAAACTTTCTTTTATTTACAAGTAGATTTATTTTGCTGTAGTGAGTTTTTTAGAAGCGTTTGGAGTGAAAAGGTACTTAATATGTAAACTGATCGTTATAATATTGTGTATGAATAAAAATATGATCTGATGTGTTTTCGGTGCTAAGCAGGAAAGCCACTAGAGAGGACTTTTATTACTGCCAATTTGACTTCACCTCGCCTGATGGTAAGCTGAAGGCCAAGTCTCGGGCAAGCGGGTCACTATTACAAACACGTAGAGTATTGCAATGGCAGCCATCCGCTTGATGGCCTCATCAGATGCATTTTCACACTGCGCTTAAAGGACCCGAGACTGTAGGAAGAAAGTACCACGTGAAGAACTCCAAGAGTATATGGTGCAACAAGCGGCTTTAGCCCCCGTTGCACCATAAACCAACGCACAACGCGCGCCATCGCCGGGTCCTGCTTTTGCTAGGGTGACAGGTGGCTCCACTGGTCACCCCCAGGCCCGCGTTTATGGAAGATGGAGGTCACCCTGCTACCTGCGATATCCGAAGTCCTCTGCTTATCGCCAGCTGTGCGGGCCAAGAGTCTCCTCCGGGTCTGGTCCGCCGTTTCTTTCGTGAGCATTACTTGCAGCGGCGGCAGCCCAAACTTTCTCCCATAGGACCTCGCCGTGAGCAAGGCCATAAGCATCATAACCGTTATCATGAAGAGCAATGAGAATGTAGCTCATTCTGATAGATGATATCAATATAAATATAATATAACATAACATAAACTCACGCCTATATCCCCGAAGGGGCAGACAGAGGTGCTAGCACCCACATTTCGCCACTTTATGTTTAGGTCCCGGCGAGCCTATTGCAATTAACCGGGCACTTATAAACCTGCGATAAATACACACATAACTTCGAAAAGCATCGAAAAGTCATTGGCGTGTGCCATGGTCAAACCTGGAATTGAACTCGAGACCTCGTCTCAGCAGTCCATTACCTATAGTACTAGGCTATCGCGGTATATTGAACAATAGGTATTACACCAACCGATGATTATAAACATTCAGATGCAAGGTAACTTCAACTTTTTTTGAAGTAGGTTAAATATACAATATGGCACTACAAAGACAGGCATTCTACATCCATCGATGCAGGCTCTTGACCCAGATGTGGTGGAGCGTACCCACAGGAGTGCTTTGAACTAGTTTTGGGAAACGCACGCTCAAGGATGTATTGATCCTTAGGGATAACGAAGATAATATGTGAGCTAATAAGACGAGCATGGTCTTAATCAGTAAGTGAGATGTTTTATTTACAAGAAATCCTAATAATATTATAAACTAGCTAACACCTCCGGCTCTGGCTGGAATTCCAGCCATACTATCGCAACCCACAGGAATCTATTTTAGGGATAAAATCTTTATTTTATTTATTAATGGCACGTCAATGGTGTGAAAAATATCATATTTTTTTTTTTATTATACAATTTATTAGTACTACATCAAGGAAAAATTCATAATTAAAATCTATAAGACTTCGGAAACAGTACAAATGGGCGGCCTTATCGCTTTAAGCAATGTCTCCCTAGCAACCTATTCTTTGTAAGTATCTAATAATTGTATAATAATAAGTATAAGTATCAGCTGAGAGCCACTATTGTATCATTGTTGTTATCTGTTATAGTAAACCTTGCCATCAGGACCCTGATTCTACTAAGGCTGGCTTCACAGCTATGCGGGAGACCCTAAGGGCTGTTCGTAGGCGGTAGACCCGTACGGGTTACGCCCGTAGTGCTCTGAAACGAGCGTTTAGTACACTCCGGGCTCCCGTACCGAGAGCCCGTAAAGCCAGCTAAAGGCTTTTTGAACCCTCGTTTCATAGCACTGTGGACGTGATCTGTGCGGGTCTTCCCCATAGATTAATATATACATGGTCTTCCCTGTACGGACATGCCGTATGGGTTTCCTGCATTGCTGTGAAGCAAGCCTTATTGTTAACCACAGTCTATACTTTGTAAAATGTAGCTTGGGTCCTATGACAGCTGTCAGTGAAATCCCGCACATGAAGTCTTGAATTTTTTATTATTGAATGTAGTAGCTGTCAATGTCATACTTTATGGGCACACCGAGCTAATTAGTGATGGGCGATGAATCATCGTGACCATACATGAACATGACATATATGAACTATTATCCATATTTTGAATAAAGCTTAATTTAAAATTGAAATTAATATAAGAAAAAAATATTTAGAATTTAATCTTATTGCTTAGGTATTTTAATATCATAATAATATTTATATTTCAATATACTTGATCTTAAAAAATATTGAGTAAATAAAATCCTACATTCAATCCATCAACGCCCTGAACCTGTTTTTGGATTTTGTAAGAAGACACGCCGCGTTTGGCTCTCGGGTCATGATATAGGCATAAGAAACACGCGTCAACATCTTGTTTGATATGAACTTCCACTGATCCTCTCCATTCCTTCTCATCAGTACGAGTGCCGACGCCATGTATGCTACGTATATTCCGTTATCATTTCAATTAAATACATACATACAGTTAAATTTAAACCTAATTATATGTAACATGCATCAATAATAGCTGGTGGTATCGATATTTTCATCGAATTTCGGACATCCCTATGAACCTCATTTTGACATCTGTCATAGGACCCAAGCTATATTTTACAAAGTATAATCATATTGACATTATAAAAACTGCCATTCAATTTGCAGCATTATTCACAAAGGCTTAATTTTTAAATCTAAATAGAAAACAGTTCATTACATTGTTTCAATCGCTTGACACGATGGTATTTTTTGTCATCTCCACGGTATTACAATGGTCAAAAATTTGTATAATCAGGACTCAGGAGAGCTGTATTACAGTGTCTTATATTAAAAAAAAACAGTAATGACATAAGAGTATATTTCCTTGCGCTTGTCAAACGCTCTCATGACATTCGGAGTATAAATCAAAACGTTCCATCACTCTCATACACTCTCAGAGGAGTGCCGACCCTCGTCCGAGAACCGTACGACACTTACTAGATAAATTATACAAACTAGTCAGACACAGGTGACGAGTCTACGGAACGTAGATTATAAGGGTTTATATAAATCTGGGTAATGCATTTTCTTTTAAATCAATTTTCTTTGGAGAGTATAATCTTTATTATACACCAAAAGGCAAAGTTTATAGTACAAGAATAATAAATTAATAAATATTCTAGGACAATCTACACAACATCACCTAGACCCACTTTGAAGTTAACTTAACTAGCTTGTGTTACGGGTTCTTGAATGCGGATAATCATACATGGATGCTGTTTTTTTTGTAACGATATGAAAACACCCAGACCAATGCAAATATTCATATTCATGCATACAAATATTTGCACTGAGCGGGAATCAAACCCGCGCCACCTGCGTAGCAGTCGCGTTCACTACCACCTCGCCACCGAGGTCGTCAAGAAGGAACCTTGATGAAGGACCCTTACTCTTAAGACGATCAAATATTGAAATAGTCGTTACATGGCGGCAACACATTATAAGAAAATATATTGGGGCAGAGAGGAGAACTCACCGCTCACCTATGGTTTAACAATTCCAATAGCAAAAAGTCACTAATTGTCATAGAATGTAATGTCAAACCGCACCCCTCAAAGCAAGTAAAAAGACTTCAAGAAAAGGAAGCCATGGTAGAGATGTTTTTATTCTATGGTCTATGATTATATGGAAATTAGCCGGTAACGAGAGCTCACTGGATAGATTTTGTGTTGTCTCAGTTAGAAGACCGAGAAACCCTTCCTTGTCACTGTCTCCCCTCCCCCCTACCCCTTCCCGTTCTTCTTTATATGGTCGGCATTACGAATGTGATGCTCCAGGTATTGCCCACGTCCAAAGGCCACGGTAACCATTTTCCAACAGGTGGGCCGCGTGCTTGTGTATCACCTAAGTGGTTAAAAAAAATCACTGGATTTCCTTTTAAAATTTTCGCTATTCGACAGTAATTTTCACATTTATAGCGCCTTGTATTCCTATTGTACTCCTACATCACAATCACAATACCTATTCAATCCTTGCTCTAACACCTTTTCTGAAAAAAAAACAATGTTAGCATTAGCTAGAGCACTCAGAAATTCCAATGCACTTCCCAAATCCAGACTAGCCGCTTGTGGAATGTATTGCCTAATTCCTTGGGACGCGTGTTGCCTATTTTAAGAACAATGTTTTGTATGGCACGTCAATTTGACTTCATCTCGCCTGATGGTGAGCTGAAGGCAAAGTCTCAGGAAAGAGGGTCACTATTACAAACACGTACAGTGTTACAATGGTGGCGCTCAACTTGACTGGACAGCTTAACGGTAGTTTAGGAAGCAGGAAACACGTGCGCTGGTAAGGAATTCCAAGACTTAATGGTGCGGCAGAGGAAAGAGAAAGGAAAGATTAGATCTATCTACTATGATGGTATTTATTATGTACATATTTGAATGAATAACCTGCAATTTATTATAAAATGACTTTACATTCTTTGAGTGAGTGGGTTGCCCACAAAGTCAACCTTTGACAGGACAGCTCCTACAAATTTCATTGTATAATAACGCAATTAAATATTTCCGCCTTCGATACTTTTCGAGACTTCGTTCACAAAGATATTGTTGGGAAAAATACTTTGAACCGCTTCTTAGAATTTTGTACAACACTATACAAAACTTTACTTTGTTACCTTTTACAAAATCTTTCATAAAACTTTTATTATTTGCTACAGTTATTAAGAAAAGCTAACAGAAATAGGTAACAAATTTATAAAAATCCAAGTAAGTAATATTGTTTTCGTTTTACCAAAATACGTAACAATTTCCATTATAAAGGTCACAAAGAATTACTCATATTTTTTCTTGTCAGCATTTATATTACTTTAGAGCTTAGCATTAAATATTGCTTTTGACTTTTGTACTGACAAATTAAAAAAACTCAAGTAGGCAATATTGAAGCAAAAATAAAAAAGGCTCTCTCGTCTGATACTCTCCAAGACGTTAACTGGTAGTACTTGTGCGGCTGAGCACGTAATTAATTTCAGAATAAATCGGGTCATTATTCCAATTTTATTTAGCTGCAACATTTTCGGTTAGTAATTTATTACCGCATACCGATTGTTTTTTTACAAAGTGCCCGATTGCCGGTTATAGGCTCATCCCCTATTATGTGGGACCAAAAAATCATAGTTGGCGAAATGTGGGTGTTTAATACGCCTCTACCTACCCCTTCGGGGATCACGAGCGTGAGCATTAGTGTGTATGTAAGTATAAAAATATTTGAAATCGAATTCTAAATTTTAAATACACTACACTAATCATAATTCATATACATACTAAAAAAAGTACTTCACCGTTTCAATAACCATTGCATAAAAGGATTTCAGTGAAAAAATTCAAAGTAAAAGCAATTACGTTGCAAAAATATACCTTTTAAAAACCCGCTCTTAATATTTCAGCATAGTGCGCGTCTCAAAGGGTAACGTAACAAAATCTTGTTAAACTTAATGAACAAACTTAGTCTCAGTTAAATTAGACACTTGCTTTGCCACCCTACTGGTGGAAGCTGTATTTATAATAGTGTCGATTTTCTTTGTAAATGTTTGTGAGTTCGTATGCTGAATTTGAGAATTGAATAAAATATTAAAAAGAATGGCTATGATGGCCATTTTGACACTACTGGTTCTTCTCGTTTTCTCTATCTTGGTGTGTGGTGTTTGTTTTCTTCTGTGGCACAGAAGAAAATAAACGTGTCGCCATAATTTTCCTTTTTTTGCTAGGACAATCTACACATCGCCACTTCGACCCATTGTAACCATAGCTTAACTATCATGTGTTATGGGTTCTAGAATGTAGATAAACATACTTAGATTTTTTTGTAAATATAAACGTACTAGCCTATGCCCGCGGAGTGTTGGTTATCGCAACCTAAGCGCCATCTGTGCAAATAAAATTCTATTTTACTCTGGTTCTACTTAACCGATTACAATCAAACAAACGTAAGATTTCAAGTTGGACCAAACCCCTTCAAACAAAAAAAAACCGTATCAAAATCCGTTCAGTAGTTTTTGCGTCCATTGCGGACAAACATAAACTTTTTACAATTATATAATAGTAATAGATGATACATAGAAACACCCAGATTAATACAAATATTCACATACACAAATATTTGCACTGAGAGGAAATTGAACCCGCGCCTCCTGTAGTAATCTTTTTCACTACTACCGCCAATATTAAGCGTGTACAGTACACATCCCTGTATTCAGGACTCAATATTAAGGTATCCTCTCTTATAATTATTTATCTAACCCATTCAAGTAACTTAAAAAATCCCTTCTAGGGCTCCCCTACTATTACAGTGTATTTTCCTCTGTCAGTACTCGTATTCTAGAATATTCCTCGATTTCTCTAGGTACGATTAGTATGCGATCCTGGTGTTTTAAAACTTTGAAAGTTATCTCCTGTGTTCAGTTTGTGTTTGAATTCCACTGAAGCATTTTGTTCCGATGTGGAACAAAGAACTGATATTTTCTTTGAATACCTTTTTATTTTTGGTTTTGTGAAACAAGTTTTTTACGTGTGTAGTTTTAGATTATTTACCTAAATATTCTTTTTTGTATTTATGGCACGTCAATTTGACTTCACCTCGCCTGATGGCAAAGTTTCATGAAAGAGGGTCACCAATGCAAACACGTCCAGTGCTACAATGGTGGCGCTCAGATTGACGGCCTCATCAGATGCTTTTTCACGCCCCGCTTAAAGACCCCGGGACTGTAGGAAGAAGAAAACACGTGCGTCGGCAAGGAATTCCAGGACTTAATAGTGCGGCAGAGGAAAGACTCACCGAACCGCTTGGTTTTTGATGGAATATTCTGTACCGTATGCGAGTGACATCTAAGCCCTGCACGTGTTGTCCTGTGTAGGGAATCCATTCCAATTGCAAGATTTTTTTAGTATTTTGACAGTAGCTTTGGTTATGTTAATGGTCGAGAGGTCCCGGTTCGAATCCTGGGCATTATACTAACGTGACTAAGTTAGCTTAACTTGAGGAGTTAGAGAGAATATTAGTAAAAATGAATACCAAAGTTTTTCAGGTAATAAAATTATGTTTGTTTTACTCGTTTAAGTATGACTGCCCAAAACTACACTTGTGCAAATACACGTTAAGAAAAGTATCTTTTGAAACACGTTCCAATATATTTGCGCAAGTGTAAAATTGCGCAAGCATATTGTAACGTGTGTGACTATTACCACAAACACATAATACTTTTCTGCTTAGTAACGCATTTTGAAGACTAAAAACCTGTATCAAATGATTAGTTAGTCAGGTAGTTAGCCTAGTTTATTTATTTAACATGTATTTTTTTAAAGTTGCCACAAGATTGTTTACCTTTTTTAACTGCCTAAACAAATGGAGTTATAGTTTGTCATGCACCATGCGGCCTATTAGGAAGCCGGCAGGAATTGTGTTAAAGGAACCCTTCGCCACTGGTAAGCTAAAAGCATTAATTAATCTGTGGTTTTAGGTGTACCTGCCTAAACGCTTAAATTCCCAAACATTTTATTCTTTTCTTTTTACATTTGAGTACTTTTCTTGCATTTAATTTATCTTTCACACATATGCAAAATAGCGCTCGTTTGCATAAAGAGCCATATTTTGTATACAAAGGTTTACAAAATATGCAAATCCAGGTGATTCTGTAAGATATTTAAATGAGAAATGCCACGTTTGACCAGGGGAACCAGGGGAAATAACGTAATTATTGTATTTAGACCTCGGTCTATCGACCAAAGTCTGTCTTAAGACAGTCTTGACGCTAATGTGCGGTCAGCCTAAATAGGTTCAGAGAATGATGATGCACAAGGCTAATATCGAAAAAAAACTATATTATTCTCTTTAAACGAACTTACGACTTGGAACGTTCACTTGTTTATTTCTAGTTTCTATTTGGTTTATTTTGACTTTTATGGGCCTGCTTCACTGTCTCGTTTAACCAACCTCACAAAAAAGCCAGTGCCAGAGTTACACCCAGCAGGTGTACCTCTGTCCAATACCGAAAAAAGGCAGTAAGCAAGTGAGGTTGCCTTAAGCTCCATAGGCTTTTGTAGGCCCTGTAGACATATTCAAATACTTTAGGCTATTTGAGCCAAAAACTTCGAGAGGAAAGTCACCAAAATTACTCTTCTTTTAACTTCTTAAGTTCAAAATTTTATCTAAGGAATAAAACCTAAGTGCTACACTTAGGTATATACAGAGACTACAGGGGAACTTGCTCAAAAGCTCCATCCAACATACATTTCCATCCAAAGGTTGCCTGGAAGAAATTGCGTAAAGCGATAAGGCCGCCCTTTGTACTGCTCTTGTGTACTCAATTTCTGTAACATGAATGATTGTAATTTGGCGTACAATAAAGTATATAATAAATAAATAAATAAATAAAACTTGAGAAAATTCATTACATTGAAATGAGTCCCCTGGCAGGTATTACTGTCTGTTGTGGCTTTCTAACCATACTTCAATGTGCTAAATAAACTTAAACCATTCACGGTATTAAGTTAAAATGGGAAAAATTAAATAAATATCACAAGTGTTACACCTAGCGCCATCTAGCGAAAACCAGTAGAACTAATGAAATATTTAATCGAAAATGGTTCACATATTGACTGTTTTGTATGTGAACTAAATAAGCTGTTTAGGACTAGATTTATGTCATGTTTAATTCGACGTTAATTTCAAATTTGAAAATATGAAATGTATAGAATAGACAATAATATCTTCTAGTAATGTCATCTGTAAGACAGCAATAGATAGTGGCGCTATGTTGCTGGTAAAATAGTGGTCTTAAATCAATATTTTTTTTTTATTACGTACCGCCAAAGTACCTAGTATTTTACAAAGGCTCGAGGCTGCAAAAACAATCGCCCGTAGCACGTAGAGCCTGCCATTAAAAGTTCATACAAAATTTGAAATCAAATTGTTTCTCAATCAAAATTAATATCAAAAAATATTCCTACGAATCCATTATAATCTACTCCCTTTTGTAAAGTCGGTTAAAAAATAAAATTAATATAACTTACTTTTCCTTGAAAGGCACGCTGTGATTGAATCAACCAAATCGCACAGAACCATTTATCCTAAATCACAATGTGGCTTTTAAGTCACCAAAAGGCATTATAAGATAATTGCACACTTTTTCCTATCACCGATCAAGAGCGATTACTTCGTTAAAGATCGCCGAAGGTCGGGACGTGTCGGAACCTTATTACCGAGGTGGAACGCGAATGGAACCGTTTGGAATGACTTTGGAACTCGACTTCTGACGCTGCAATTTAAAACAAAGTTTCGAAAATGGAACGCTACGAGACTCTTAATTGAAATAGTTGAATTTTTAGGACCAAGATTTCTGCGAGATTGTTTTTTTTCACTAACTTTGAGTAAGTATTCTAAATTTGAATGTAGATTTATTGCTATCGATTTTTCATTAATAAGAGAACAGTTTTATTAATTACATAAGTTATATTAAAATATCTATGTATAATATTAAAATATCTATTTTATTAATGAAAATTGTGCCACCAGTCTGTTCGGAAACAGTTTTTTTTTCAGATGATAGCTAAAATTGATTAGAATCAAATTATCTCACGAGAGCGTCAATTATGTATCTGTAATGGTGACCCTCTCTCAACAATCAAACAAAAGTGGCAAATTAATATTTAGTTATGTTTAAGGGAAAGAAACCGTCCATTTACAAGCCGAGTAAAGGAACACCTATTATTGGCTTTACTCTTAGTTTATCGCTATTGGTTTTGAATTTAAAGCAAGGTTTTGTCGCTTTGACCTGCTGGCATATAGAAGAAATATTCCCCCTTATTGCGTAAATAACCACATAACTAGGTCACTACACCAAAACCTCCCAAAAATAACTGCCGATTTCTTCAATCTTTTTACGGAGAGCAAATTTTCAACCGCAGAACCTTCTTAAAATGTAACCGCAGTTTTAAGTTCCTCTTTAATCCGAAACGACACACGGAATAGTTTAAAAGGGTCAAAAAATCTAAAAAGATCCCGCGTAAAGAAAACTTGTGAATAATTCTAGAAGTGGGTCCGTCTCTATGCATGTTTTATTCTCTTATTTATGTGTACTAGCCGTATTTTTTATGTGTGGTTTATTTTTTATAGACTCAAGACTATAGATAGATTGGGACTTTGACTATAGAGAGGGACACCTAAAAGAGGGGGCATGATTGATGGGTGATGATTCAATTGACGGCAACTAATCAACAAAGTTGTCCATAACTGGGTGACTTCTTTCTGCTAGGCTCTTAGGCCTTACAGATACAGGATTGTTAAAATTCTATTACATCATCATATCTATATACACATAAAAAAGCCGCGGTAGCCTAGTGGTATGGGTAATGGACTGCTGAGACGAGGTCGAAATTCAGCCGCATCACAGTTAGACTGGAAAGTCGACCCCAACTGAGTTGGGAAAAGGGTTCAGGGAATGATGATGATCTATATACACATAATTCAAACTATAGTGTTGCTGTAATTTAAAAAAAAATAGGCACAAGAAAATTAAAAAAAATCTGCCATATACTCGTACATATTTCAGATCGACTAAAAGAAGAAGACAAACTATGGTCTCGTAATTTATGCTTTTATTAAAAAAAAACTGCCTATATTAAAATCAAGAAATAATAAGTTTCTTGCAATGTCAATACCTACGTATAATAAAAAAAATACTTTCTCTATACGCGACAATCTTGAATTCAAAAAAGAACGTATAAAAAAACTAAAACATAAGACTTCGTAAATCTTCGTTGACCTTCGACAAAGTTCGCAATCCCTTATTTTCCCTGTAGGAAAGTGTTTCGAGAGGCGATAAAAAGTTTGTCCCCTGCATTATGAATACTGCCACAACATGCCGATACAGGGGAATAATTTGTTAGTCTGCCGGGATAGTGTGATTTGGCTGGGTTTTCTCTGAGTAATGATGTTATAATCTAATGTAGCGTAGCTATTCACATGTGTGGTATTAACTTTAAAATATAGGTAGATAAATAGGTAACTCTTTATTGTAGACCAAGTGGTAAATTATAGTACATAAACATAATAATAAGTACACGTAAATAATTGTATGTACAATGGGCGGCCTTATCGCTGGAAGCTACTTGCTATGGACAGTTACGGTATAGAACAATAAAAAGGGCGTGAAGAACAGATGGCCGTTGGAGCCGAAAGGTTCTCGAATGGAGACCGCGTACCGGTAAACGAAGCGTGGGAAGGCCTACTGCAAGGTGGACAGACGACATAGTCAAAGTCGCGGGTAGGTATTGGATGCAGACCGCCTCCAACCAGTCAGATTGGACGTCGATGGGGGAGGTCTATGTTCAGCAGTGGACGTGTAGATATTGAGATAGACCTGAGTCCTCTCGCGATATCGGAACTGCGACATGTTTTTTGCAGTAAGTTGTAAAACAGAAGGCAAATAATTTAACTTTACCGAGATTTCGAATACGTGCACTAAAAGACTAAAAAGACCGTTAATAATTTGTAAGGAATCCTCAGTGCGCACGCGTAAAAGATAGTTATAAATGTACTTATTAAAGAGTTATTTACTTGAAAAGCTTTTAACTCTAATTCCGTAATAGGTAAGTACTAAAGGTTAAAACCATATAAAATAATCTGAGGCCCTACCACCATAAGTAATATTATTTAATCTTACTTTACTTACATAGTGATTCGAGATTCGAACTCGGACCGTTGTCGTTCATCGATATTTGTGTACAACAAAACTCTTGTAAAACAAGTGTAATATCTAACAAATAATGAAAACATTACATGTATCCACTATCGTAAGAGATACTGTTTGACCCAAATTATCCATGTAATACTATCCTTCATATTTTGTTTAGTTACTAAAATTTGTGGCAACTTTTTATAAAAGACATCTTTTTTTTTGGACTGCTATATTATAAACTAGACTAACTAAGTGACTAACTCTACAGGTTCTTAGTCTTCAAAATGCGTTACTAAGTTTTTTTTTTTTTTTTTTTTTTTTTTTCTCTTTTATGATCTGCAATCGGCTGTTCAGCCATAATCAGATGAGTTATGGTTCATTAACGTTTAGGAGGTGTCATTCCATTAAATGACACCACATTATGTGACAGAAGTTAGCTTCTTTGGTCTAAGTCCAGTATTTGCCATCTTTTGAGGCGTGTTACGTTTTCGTGCCTGTTTAGTAGGTCCCTTGCCAGGTCATTCCTATGGTTCTCCAGTCTTTCCTTATATCTTTTGCTGTTGTTATTGACCTCTTCCTTGACTGTGGGCATCTCTAGGTAGTCATGAATTTCCTTATTCCTCACGAACCAGTGCGCTTTGGAGATGGTTCTCAGAGCAATGTTTTGGAATCTCTGTAGGATCTCTATGTTGGAGTTGCTAGCAGAACCCCAAAGTTCTATTCCATAGGTCCAAATAGGCTTTATGATGGTTTTGTAGACCAGGAGTTTGTTGGTTAAACATAGTGTGGATTGTCTACCCAACAGCCAATCAAATGCCTGGGGGCCGTAGTAGCTGAATATGAAGCGCGAAGGCGAAACTCCGGCGCCATAACCGGAAGCTCGATCAGTCGTACTGATTAATTGAGCTACCTGGCTAGGGGAATAAAACCCTGAAACAAAAATAACCACTAACCATGGCAGCAAGACTCAAAGAGAATCTACCCCAGGAGGGTACCAGCAAAGCTGGAGAATCCCTCCCCGAGCTTAGCTCGGGCTGCTCCACGTATTCTGGGGGGGGCAAAGTAGTGCTTACCTTGGAAAAACCAACAACCACCAAAACTCTAACTCAACAACTGTTCCACCCTGGCCTATTCAATCGTCAACGATCAGCGTCCCAAAGTGATGCTATTGAATCAAACAGGAAACACATTGAAAACCAGCAAATCGAGACCCAAGCTAAAGAAACCAGTGGCAGTGATCTACATAACCCAAATGCTCCCTGGCAACGTTTACCTGCACAAATGAAAAGGATTCGTTCTCCCGACGATAAATCTATCTCAAATGCTAATAAAGCCAAGAAAATGGATAGAAAAGACCAATTAATTGACAAGCGCAAAGGACTTGAAACAACTCGAAATACTATCCCAGAAGTAGAAACGAGCAACAGCTTCTCACTGCTGGATATTGAGATTGATGATGTTGCTCCTCCTCCAAAAAGAATTCCAAAACCACCCCCAATAATCCTATATGGCGTCGACGATCTTGGAAAACTCACAGAACTATTGGAAGAGGTAGTGGATAAAACTGACTACACATTTAAAATAGTATCTAAAAACCAACTCATTTTATCCTCCAGCAGAGTCGACAAATATAAAACGCTAATTGAACACATAAGAGCCAAGGGGTTAATAGGACACACTTTTACCAGTAAAGATAAAAAATGTATTAGAATAGTGATAAAGCATCTCCATTTTAGTACACCGAAATCGGCAATAATAAGTGTAATAGAAAGCACAGGCAACAAAGTGCAAGGGGAAATAGTGACCGCTCGAAAACCAGGCACCAAAGAGCCATTGAACACATTCTTTGTCAATATAGAACCTCACGAAAATAACAAACTTGTGAAAGATATACAATATATATATCATCAAAAAGTAGTGATAGAAGACCCCAAAAAAAGAACTACCATAGTACAATGCACAAGATGCCAGCAATATGGGCACAGTAAAAATAATTGTATGCGGCCATATAGGTGTGTAAAATGTGCTGGCCCACACAAAACTACTCTATGTTCAGTAGACAAAAATACTCCAGCGGTGTGCAGCCTCTGCACAGGAAGCCATCCTGCTAGCTATAAAGGATGCAGGGTCTACAAAGAAATATTAGCTAGAAAAAAATCTGGTCACAAAACACAAGTGAACCTTAGAAATTATAAGCACACAGACAGAAATGAATCAAGGGAACACACGCCCAGTAAAACCTCTGGAAGTTTAAATTTAACTCAAGTACAACCAAATCCTAATCAGCAAAAAACTAAATATTCTGCTGAACAAGAAAACCCGATGCTGTACTGCGAAGTAGTCAAAACTGGTGGTGAGAACCAATCACTAAGAGAAAACATAAACCTAAAACAAAAACAAACTATACAATCTAAAGATAACTCTGGCAAATCGACACAAACACTCGCAAAAACCAACTATGACTATCTAAAATCAGAAAGACTAAGGACTAGTGATAAAGAATCACAGAGAAAACATTCTAATAAAATAGAATTGACAACTGAACCACGAGAACACACAATATATAGACTAGAGTTACTCATAACAAGGCAGGCCGAACGAATTGACCAGCTTCTAATACAATTAAGCACCATGATGAACCTCATCACAACATTAATGAGTAAGGTCCCATAATGTCTTCACTACGTATAGCTGCCTGGAACGTCAACGGATTGGCACCAAATAAACAAGTACTAGAAACTAAACTAAGTGTCAATAAAGTGGACATTGCTCTGATATCTGAAACACATCTTAATGATAACAAGAAAGTAGTAATGGATAACTACTATATCTACAACACCAACTATCCAGACTGTACATCACATGGAGGATCTGCAGTTATCGTTAAGAAAAACATTAAACACCACCCACACAGCCAATTTCAAGAGAAATGGCTCCAAGCGACAACCATAACTATATATGGAAATATTGGACCCATAAATATCAGTGCTATCTACATCCCACCAAGACACAAGCCAAAACAAGAGATGTTTAACCGTTACTTCAACACTCTGGGGGGTAAATTTATTACTGGAGGCGACTGGAACTGCAAGAACACCTATTGGGGATCGCGTTTGACTAACACGAAAGGACGTGAACTGAAAAAATGCATAGACCACAATAACCTGACGGTCCTAGGAACAGGTGAACCAACCTATTGGCCAACTGATGCTAACAGAGTCCCTGATCTCTTGGACTTCTTCATTGTAAAAGGACTATCCAATATATATTTTGATGTTAAGTCCTCTCTTGATTCTGTCTCCGACCACACTGCTATCATTGCAACATTCAGTATCTCACCAATACAAAACACGCAAAAATCGGTGTTATACAACCACAAAACTGACTGGAGTGTGTTCGCTGAATACTTAGAAGATGAAGTGGATCTAAAGGTCAGGCTGAAAACGGAGGAAGACATAGACGAGGCGACATTTTATATTACTAACCTAATACAAGTAGCTGCGTGGCGTTCCACTCCGATACTGCCTGGCTACACTGAAAAAAATAATATACCATTAGAGATACGGCTCAAACTCCAGGAAAAAAGAAGACAAAGAAGACAACTACATCTAACAAGATCCAATACAGACAGAAGAGAGTATAATAGAATCACAAGGGAACTGAAAGAGTTAATAAAGAGAAATGTGAATGAGATTTTTGAACATAAAATTTCTAATCTCTCAACCAAGAAAAAAGATAACTATTCCCTATGGAAAATTACCAAAAAGTTTAAAAGACCAGTAAGTCACATTCCACCTATACGGAGAACTCCTGCGGATCCGTGGGCCAGAACTGCAAGGGAAAAGGCAGAATTATTTGCAGGACACCTTTGTGAGATATTTACACCTAACCACTCTACAATGGATGACTTTGAAAGGGATATCGAAGAGGTGATTAATAGTGACCAACAGTTGTCACCGCCTCTTGCGCTGGTCACCCCAAGGGAACTTGCACGTACTATTCGATCCCTTGAAAACAAAAAAGCACCTGGTTTCGATCTGATTACTGGCGAAATACTTAAAAAACTGCCCCGAAAGATAATAGTCTTCTTAACGATGCTGTTTAATGGAATCTTCAGGGTGCAGTATTACCCAAATCTTTGGAAAATATCACAAATCTGCATGATCGCAAAAGCTGGAAAGCCACCCACAGATCCCTGCTCATATCGACCCATAAGTCTCCTTCCTGTGCTGTCCAAGGTATTTGAAAAAATATTTCTGCACAGATTAAGACCAATACTAGAAGAAAATGGCACTATTCCCGACCATCAGTTTGGGTTTCGGGAAAAACACTCAACGGTTGAACAAGTACACCGAGTAGTTCACAAGATTGCCCAAACCTTGGAGAAGAAAGAATACTGCTCTGCAGCGTTTATCGATATACAACAGGCTTTCGATAGAATATGGCATAAGGGGCTCCTGTATAAACTAAAGGTACTCCTACCCAACTCATACTTCATGGTCCTAAAGTCTTATTTAGTGCAAAGACAATTCCGAGTACAGTTTGATGATGAATACTCAGAGCTATACAACATCACAGCATCAGTGCCTCAGGGATCGGTCCTAGGTCCGGTGTTGTACTCTGTCTACACTGCAGATCTACCTGTAACAGAGGGTGTTACAGTAGCCACATACGCAGACGACACAGCATGCCTCGCAAGCGACCGGGACCCGAATATTGCATCATTGAAACTGCAAAAACAACTAAACGAAGTGGATGTTTGGTTGAGAACATGGCGAATCAAACCTAGTGTAAGCAAATCAACACAGATAACATTTGCACTACGAAGAGGAAACTGCCCTCCCGTCACCTTGGAAAACAAACCTCTACCTAGCAGTGACAGTGTGAGGTACCTGGGCTTGCACCTAGATAGAAGAATGACCTGGGCGAATCACATTAAAACAAAAAAGAAAGAAGCAAAGCTGCGTTACTAAGTAGAAAAGTATTTTTAAACTGAGTTTTTAAACAAAACATGTTAAAAAGACATGCTAAGATTGTTAACATTTTTAGCACCTAAACAAATGGATTATAGTATTCTGTGTATCCTAACGCATGCGGACTGAACGAATCTAACTATGGAACATAATAAGTAAGATTGAAATAATATTACTTTCAAGAAATGGTAGTAGGGCCCCTGTACCAAAACTCATTAAAGTACTACGAATTTGAAACTCATAGAGAATATTTTAACTGTCATATTAAATGCAAAAAGGTTTAATGCAAATTATTTAACTTTATTACTTAAATGAAATATTAAAACATATTTCATAATTTAAATTAATAACAATTTGGCACTTAATCAGATTGAAATTCATGTTGCAATCGCTTTAACAAAAGCCAGATATTTCAATTAATAGAAATAAGAGTTAAGTTTGAAATATGATTGGCTAATTTAATAATTTGGTTGAAGATTATCTAGGATACGATCTGGCCAGTTATCTATATTATATTTCGATAGTTTATGTTTAGGTCCCAATGTAATTGGTGGCGAGCCTATTGCCATTAACCGGGCACTTATAAACCTGCGATAAATACACACATCACTTCGAAAAGTCATTGGTGTGTGCCATGGTAAAACCTGGGATCGAACCCGAGACCTCAGACCGCAGTCAGAAATTAATATTACTGTACAATATTAAATCAAGATAACAATTAGCATATTCTATTTTCAATAAGTATAATATTGACACTATATCCATTTTCGAACATAAAACGAGCATTAAAATCTTTACTATTATTTAAAATGGCCGCATTACCCGCCAAAACCCGTCATATAACTTTATACGACAAAAGTCAAATAAAGGCGAATAACAATTTTATTGCAATATGGCCAAGTCCTTTATGTTTATTTGTGTCAGACACAATAATAAAAATGTATGAAATAATAACTCTTAATGTGACATGTTTTTGGGTATAAATGTTTTATGGATTTGGTTTATTTCATACATGTGTTGTTATAAAATGTTTGTGACGTAATAACGATGATACGAACCGTTTGAGTCTAAGAACTCATGTAGCTTTTTTTATTTTTTTTTATTTCATGACTGATTGGCTTTTGCGACTACCACGCGGGTAATACTATACTACTCCATCAAATATTTTCGGTTCCGGTGTCAACTTTGATATTACAGGACGTTATGAGTCTTTTTTTATTTAAGGCATGTCAATTTGACTTCACCTCGCCTGATGGTAAGCTGTAGGCAACGTCTCAGAAAAGAGGGTCACCATTACAAACATGTACTGTGTTACAATGGTGGCGCTCAGCTTGACGGCATCATCAGATGCTTTTTCACGCCCCGCTTAGGAGGTGCGGCAGAGGAAAGACTCACCGAACTGCGTGGTTCTTGGTGGAATATTCTGCACCGTATACGGGTGACATCTAAGCCCTGCACGTGTTGTCCTGCATAGGAAAGGTAAGTATAGACTTCTTGTTTGTGTTTATTAGCAATAATTAAAATATTATTAACTAGCTGACCCACGCAACTTCGTCTGCGTCACCCCGTTTTTGCAACATTTTTCATGCCTGCTCCGTACCTGTTGGTCGTAGCATGATGTTATATACATATAAACCTTCCTCTTTAACCATTCTATCTATTAAAACAATATCCGTTGTGTAGTTTTAAAGATTTAAGCATACAAAGGGACATATGGACAGAGAACGCGACTTTATTTTATACTATGTAGTGATGATCCTCTCCCTTCAGAAATCTCACATCCAAAACATTCTAGTAAAGGTACTCACATATACAATGGTAAAGGTCGACAATACGAATTTGCAATGTAGCACTCCACTGCTTGCAACGAGTTTAGCCGAACTTTGCCGAACATACACGAACACCCCCGAAACTTGACGTACACCGTTCCTCTGCAATTAAAGTAAGGAAATCTTTATTAACTCAGTCGTCGAGTTGGTTCGTTTGTCTCCATCTGTATTCAGAACTAACGCGTCTACGTGGTGTGTCTTGCCACAAAATGGTTTAAAGTTTGTTTGAGGAGGGAGTAATAAAATGTTTGATGGAAGTTTTGTAAGGCAATTAGATGTTTGCTTAATTTTAATGGGCTGTCAATACCTACCTACACTGAAGGGATGAATATGAGATTTTGAAATGGCAGTAGCTTAGCGGTTAATGAGTCGACATAACTATCGTGAGCTAACGGCGCCCACTACCTACCGAAGCAATTTAGTGACACACTTGAAAAAAGTAGTATAATTTTAAAAGGAAATTTGTTAATTCTTGGTCCCTTCTATATAACCCTATACTGGTAACGTAGTATGAGCATTTACATAATGAAAAAGAAAAGAAAAATGGTAGTGTGTGAGTAAGTGAACCGATGTATAGGTAGGTATGTCAACTGAAGGATCTCGAGCTCAACCAGTCTCTACGTTTATGAACATGACGCAAGATCCATGGCCCACTGAGAAATTAACTTAAGTCAGTATTCTCACGAGACCTTTCTGGTTTTTCGGTTTTTTGATGAATTTATGAATTTTTTTCATGAATTTATGAAAATACTCGTACTGCATAGAGTGAAATCTCTCCGTATCAACATTACTTATACAAAAAACCAAGAGTAATTTTATATAAGAAATTGTAAATCATGATTTCAAGTCCAAATAGCGGTTACCTATCTTAATCCCGAGTTTTAATATTGCGGATATCATAATCCAGAAAACGTTTGGCCATTTTTTCATAATCCCGGTTTTCCAAATTCCGAAGTTTTATTTGCCATATAATCGCAACTCCAAATTTCATTTTCCTATTTATTCATTTGTACGACGTTTTATAATCCAGACGAACGAATTCCAGACACACGAAATCTAAATGCACAAAATCCAGATGATCGTAATCCATATTTTTTTTTTTTATCTATGACACGTCAATTTGACTTCACCTCGCCTGATGTTAAGCTGAAGGCAAAGTCCCATGAAATAGGGTCACCATTGCAAACACGTTCAGTGCAGTACAGTACATACAATGGTGGCGCTCAGCTTGACGGCCTCATCAGATGCTTTTTCACGCCCCGCTTAAAGGACCCGGGACTGTAGGAAGAAGGAAACACGTGTGCTGGCAAGGAATTCCAGGACTTAATGGTACGGCACAGAAAAGACTCACCGAACCGCTTGGTTCTTGATGGAATATGCACGAAAGCCGAATTTTCAAAACACAAATTTTTGAAATGCAGTTTATTGATATCTAGACAAACAATATCCAGATTTTTAAAAATGAATCCAATGGAAAAATTACAAGGTAGGTACTTAACCTTAACCTGACTGTAATGGGCAAGTAAAACAATAGCGAGTCGGTTCCGGCAGTTCTAACCTAACCTAACATACTGAGTCAAATTTTTCTAGCACTTGCCGGCCGCTCCCGCGGCACGCTCGCTTCGCTCGCTCGGCTCGTGCGGGGGTCGCAGTTCTAACCTAACCTAACCTGCTGAGTCGAATTTGACACTTAAACCTATTAGTCCTGTGTCGATCGATCAATCTTCGCGAACCGGGTCGATCGCGACCCGTCAACAAAATGATCGAATCAAAAGACTCGATCGTTTGGCGGGTCGCGAGTCTTCATTATCACGATTTCATTCCTCAATCAGGTTCCCGAGGTTTAAAATGAGATATGGTATAATAGGTACCAAGGTAAGCAATACGGCCTACGAATTCATTGTTATTATCCTACACGTCTCGTTCATCGATCGTGAACCGCGAAGAACCAAACGATCGACGGGTCGCGAAACGATCGAATCTCTTCGAGATCGATGATTGACTCACTCGTATATCGCTCGCGACCCGATCATGTTGATTCGATCAATCGCGATTGACACAGGACTAAAACCTATCTGTAATAGGCAACTAATATTTCTAAATTACTTGCTGTAGGTACCTACCTAATAAATGAATCGTATTTTTTGAACTGAGTTTTACTATACCTGTATATAGTGTAGATGGAAAACGATTGTATGGGAACCAAATAAAAAGATTATGAAAATTTGGTAATAGTTTATTTGGAAAATGGTACGATGGGAAACAAAAAAAAAAATTCTGAGAATCTGGTATAACTATATTTGGATTATGACACTATGGAAAACAAAAAAATACTATTTGAAAATTTGGTTTTAGTGCACCTGGAAATTGATTCATCTGGGAAATGAAAAACGGAATTATAGAAAGTTTTCATTACATCTGTCTTTTAAAAGTTCTACCAACCGTTTTCGGGGTTTTAAGATTCGGGTAACGAAAATTCGATATTTCAATTAGGTTACCCCAAATAGCCTCCAGAAGTACCATCATCTGAAATTTATCTTCACCTCATAATAATACTTTTATGTCGTCACCGCGCATACCTGTAAACTATGTTTACCTTAAAATAAGTGTATTAGTAAAAAGGCAAATCATGGCACATTCTATATACCTATTTAATTGTTGCCATATCCATAGGTTCATATCCGGCTCGAAGGACCATAAGGACGATAAGAATGTAATTTCTTGTGGTTTGCAAAATTGAAAGGCAGACTGAATTGTGCAGTTAACTTTTTTTATATTGTTCAACCAACTAGAGTTACAATTTACTTTAATATAGCGTCTCTCTGTATTGTCATACACTTTCCCTACATACATGGCGTCACTCTCGCCAGTGTTGCCATACATTCATACATGATTGTATTTGTGTAAGATCATGACGTCATGTTCCAAAAAGCCTTCAAATACATCACCGTTCACGAGCATGATGCGACGCAACCATCTGGAAAACCACCTTAATCTAATAATGATTTGTTTATCCCGTCACCACTTATGGCTATGAAAAATGTATTTACCGTAAAATAGCTACATCAGAAGAAAGGCAAAAAAATAAGGTTATTTCCACACGATCAGGTCCTCGCTGTGGCAGGTGTCGCACTTGGCAAATTGCCAATCGTTCGCCATCTGCAGCCGGCGTTATTATGTTACTTTCTCATTCGTTTGTATCCAATCGATTACATATCGACAAGATGATTTTGAAATTCTGGTGGATTAGTTACGTTCAGAAATGTGATGGATATAGTGTATTATGTAAAAGTATGAGACAATATGGGAAATTCGAAATTCAAAAATAATTTATTCTGTACAAATCATTAATTAAAAATTGTAGGTTAGTTTTGCATTAATGGAACACCGAACGGTTTGAAATGTGGCCCCGGTCTGAGAAGATTCTGGCAAGAACTCTGCTAGCTTATTTATTTACAAACATTCACTTAATTTTTTTTCCGTATTTATTTAGCTGCAACAAAGTACCCGATTGGCGGCAACAGGGTCGCTCCATATTACGTGAGACCGAAAATCATATTTGGGTCGGGATGGATCAATAGAACTTGTAAGGTCTTCTAATGGCGATGTCTCATAAGAGTCATAAGCCTCCCCATGCTGCCAAGACAATCCGCACATTTCTACTTGTCGCCAGAGTCCTGTTAATATTTAGGACCATTTATCACTGGACGGTGACGACACGACGCCGCCACGACTAGCGATGATAAATAATAACGAACTGTACAGACTTTCTTAAAAGACGCACAGAAACCTTAGGATCAAATAGGATTATGTGGTATTGTAACTTCGTAGGGGTGTACTATTATATACCTACTAACGGTACCCCGCGGCTTCGCTTGCGTAAAATAATAGTTATGTTTCTGTACGCCACAAGAACTTATTTTCGGAAATGAATACGCCCGGAATACGGTTGTAGGTTTTCCCTCCTAATACGTGGGTAGTTGGTATACAATGATTGACGAAATGTGGGTGTTCATTCATCTCTGCCTAACCTCCGAGGATAAACGCGTGATAACATGCATGTGTGTAAAATATATTAAATATACTTAAACCGATAGTCATATATAGATGTAACAACCGCTAGTTTGCTAACAATATTTTAGATCTCGGTATTAGGAGGCGAGCCAATCACTTTTAACCGGCCACTTACAATATTATTTAAAAAAAAGAGAGTCAAACATAGAGTATTATTTAAAAAAAGAATTTGCCTTCTAATTAATCCTATATTTAACTTACAAAGATATTCATAGCACGACCTTCCTTCATACATTTTCATAGCCGCCCAAAAACCGCCATCTTGGAAACAAATTTAAATTTAAATCTGGTAACACAGTGACACAGTGGCGGGTCGCGAATAAATAGCGTCACTTCGCGTCAGCCGAACAAGTTCCTGTTTAACTGAATTAAAAGCTTCGGCTCGAGTTATGTCTTGCTAACGAACGTACGGGTTACAGAGGTCTGATTACGTGTTGAAGGAAATGCTATTAACATTACTTAGAATTTTATTTAGATTAATAACTAAATGATTTATACCTTCACAAGAGAAAAAAATGTAAGAGAGTCGCATTCACTTGAGCGGGCACGTTTTGCAGCGATAGCCAGGCAGCAGAATTTTGTGCATCATTGACCGGTAATCTATTGACGCCGCGCCGGTCCGAAGTTTTATAATATATGACTAAACCTATCGGGATATTAACCATATCAGAGGTCGATGTCAAGTATCGTGTGTTGTAGTCTGGAATCCAGTGGTACGTCTTTGCAGAAACAACCGAGTACAAGCCAATATCACGAGTAAATATTATAGTAAGAAGCGTGTGTCATGAATCGAGATCGAGATTGAGTTCGAGTTTGAAGTGAGAGTGGAAGCAATGGTAATTCTGATACTCGCAAAATAAGTCAAAAGAGGGTAGATCGTTATTCTCTCCTAAAATATTTTTCATCGGTTACCGCCAATTCAATTCCTCCGTGTTCATGGTGTTTGCAATACCACAAAATATAGAAAACTTTAACAAAATCGCGAGTTAGTGCAGTAAGCATCGAGTCTCATGAATGCTATGCGAGTTTGTAGTGAAAATGAATTCATTGGTAATACTGATACTCGTAGCAAAATAACTCGAAAGAGATCGATATATATACTACTAAAATACTTTTTACCACTTGCACCGATTTTTTTTTATTTTTTTTATTTAGGATACTTCAATTTGACTTCACCCGCCCGATGGTAAGCTGAAGGCAAAGTCCTAGGAAAGAGGGTCCCCATTAAAAACATGTAAAGTGTTACAATGGTGGTACGCAGCTTGATTCAGTTCCTCCATGATAATGGCGCTTACAACGTCGCTTATATCCCAATAACTCGAATAATAATGTAAGTGACCATGATAATTTGCAAAGGGTTCTAACCATACGTAATGCATACCAACATAATATGGAGAAGCCTATTGGCAGAGATGCTCTACACGGCTCTACAACTCCGTTTTAAGTTCCGATACAAACATTCTACATGCTAGAGCTACATCTCTACTTCAGGGAGACGTTTCTGCATCCAATTATACCAACTAAGCATTTGATTACGACACCTTTTGGACTAAGATAGTTACACACAATTTAAGATTTCGTAAAATTGTATGGAGCTGGCTTCCTTAAAACATAACATAACATAAACTCACGCCTATATCCCCGAAGGCGTAGGCAGAGGTGCTACTTAGCACCCACATTTCACCAGTTTATGTTTAGGTGGTGAACCTATTGTCATTAACCGGGCACTTATAAACCTGCGATAAATACAAACACAACTTCGAAAAGCATCTAAAAGTCATTGGTGTGTGGCGATGGTAAAACCTGGAATCGAACCCGAGACCTCGTCTCAGCAGTCCATTACCCATACCACTAGGCTACTGCAGTCAGGTAAGAGGTAAGTTATTAACTCGAAGAAAAAGCTTTGAAAGTTCGATGTTACTATATCCCGCCCTTTTTATCTCGTACTCCCCACAAATAAAACCCCCTTCGGTTACCGGTTACCGGGTTGCTTCATCACTGGAATTTTTTTTAAGCCAGTAAGACTGTTAAACCGGGGCAACTGTTATTGCGTATCCTAACTACAATATCCAACTTCAACATTATCCATTTTCTCCAAAACATTTTCCAACGTGAAGATTTTCCTCATGTTGGTAGTATGTCATATTATCTAATTATAAGACGGGGAGCCCCCGGCATTCGTTAGATAAGCGAATCAAGACGCTCCGAGTTGTTCCCCGGAGAGGTTAGTTCAAGTGTTGTGGCAATGTAACCAGTTTTGTTATGTCCGTCAACAAAATATTTCTACGTTATTTTAAAGAATACAATAGAAATCATATTTATTCATTGTTTATCTGTATTGTGGAATAAGGTTTCTTTATTAACGTACTTATCACGTAGTTATTGATTTAAGACCTTTCGCGCGTTCTTGTATATTGCATTGTATATTCCATAAATATTGCACCATTTTTTGATGTTGCCATTACTAAAACACGCGTTATGCACATAGATGTCAATATTCTTGAATTTATTTATGTAGTTTCTGCGGCCTTATTCCAAATTTGAAATTCAAAATTTATTCCCGCCTCACACTCTTTTCGTGATACGAATTTCGCTTACAATATAAAGGCCGTAAGGTCATTCTTTATTTGAAAGTTAATTAAAAATAATGCTAGATAACTACCTAACTGTAGTTAACCCATCAATGAGATACCACTTCATTGGCATAACCTTTAACCCTCTAAAACACTGCTACAATAATTTTTTTGTTATAATATTGGTGTGTATAAAAATTAGCAGCTGACTATGATTTTACTTATAAAAATATATATTGGTAAATATGTTGGTTGAAACTAATGGAAGTCGACGTGACATCGGACGATAAAAGAGGAAATTACGTAATATGGGTCTAGACAGGAAGCGTCTGTAGTTAAGGTCACATTGGATTTGTAGACGATCAAGATTTCTGGTTGCCTCCCAGTGATTTATTTTCAAAGTTACCATGATAGTAGACAGTAAAAAATATTTTAGGAAACTATTTTTTTTGCTTTTGGGGAATTACATTTAACAATATCAAAATATGATGCCTTATGTGAGTATTGTACAAGTTTTGCGTTCGACGTTTCTATAAGTCATACCGTATTGGCGTTTAACTTGTTACTCAAGTAAATTTCTGCATCTAGAATAAGTACTTAAATGTTTGTAAATAGACAAAAAAAAAACCAAAAAGCCCGCTGAGTTTCTTGCCGGAGTATTCCCAGGCCGGGGCCGCGTTTCGAACAAGTGGTCAATTTGCTTACTAATTTATAAAATATTGTTGATATTGACGTTTTGTAAGTACCGTTTAATGATCTTTACAGGATAAATGATTTTTGAATTTTGAATTGAATTTGAATAACAAGAAACCAATTTGATTCGCCAATCGCCAGTCATCTCACCCCATTCGGACAAAAACAGTTCTAATCTCTATCCGATAACCACAAACAATGGGATTCTTGATTCACTCATTCAAATTTAAACATGGAACGCTACGCGACGTCTGCACTGCCTAATTGAAAATTAATAACGGCTCTCGCTGATTGTTTATTGGATGCACTAATCGGATAACATCGTCGGTAGTCGGCTTTCGGCGAATAAACGATGTCCGCGCTATTTTTGTATTAATTGACGTTCCATTTTCGATTTTAATTCAATCAAATTGATTTTTTAAAATTGGGGAGTTAAATATTGGACGTGATTACAGCTTGTTGTTGTTTTTGAAATTTAAATTTGGAAAGTGTTGAAAATCATTGTAGGCAGGTGTATTTAACATCAACTGATAATTTTATCAGTTACATTATGCCTGTAGCATGTATTGTAATCTTGTATTCGATTTGGATGGATATTGAAAAAAAAACATAATTCAGAAATTATATATTTATTAAATAGTATAATAGGTAGTATAATAGGCTGCGGTAGCCTAGTATTATGGGTAATGGACTGCTGAGACGAGGTGTCGGGTTCGATGCCAGGCTTTACCATGGCACACACCAATAACTTTTCGATGCTTTTCGAAGTTATGTGTGTATTTATCGCAGGTTTATAAGTTTTATATATTAACCGGGCACGCCACCTATTACATTGGGACCTAAACATAAACTGGCAAAATGTGTGTGCTAGCACCTCTGCCTGCCCCTTCGGGAATATATGCGTGAGTTTATGTTATGTTATGTAAAAAAAATAATGTATTCCCCTGAAAACAGACTGTCATAGTTTCAAATCATATTTCGAATGTCGATTTATTCTGATTTGAATTTATGACGTTTAAGAATCTATGCAGTATGGTAAATACGCTTACGAAGGCTCTGATACATACATACATCTTCCATGACGGTTCAATCAAGTTAACCCGTTCAGCTCTGCCCGTAGCTATCATACGTACTTCATTAACCCTCTCTCACTACATTTGAGTTCAGTTAATCGTTTGGAACACTGAATTATGGACGGTATGAGTCCCTGTTGGAAGGTTTTAAAGGATAAACGGGAACGATGATATTGCTTGATCGAATATATCGTCATTTATTTAGTGTTATTTTGTGAGCTCGGTGTATAAAAATAAACTGAATATCAGTAATGGTGTAAATAAAAAAAATAATGTAAAATAAATTCCAAAAGAATGGTATTCGCTGAAAACTCCATCGATATCAAACTGTGTCATAATTATAAGTTTATGACAATACATAATCTATTTCTATAGTCATAACTGTGTATTTTCGAAGAGGTATACAAAACTATACATATTTTTTTTTTTAATATAAATATTGTAGGACAATTTACACAACGTCACCTAGACCCATGGTAAGCGTAGCTTAACTAGCTTGTGTTACGGGTTCTAGAATGCGGATAAACGTACATAGATCCTTTTTTTTGTAAATACATAGATACATAGATTGGGCAGGTAATAATTACAGACCCTACGGATACGCCCTCACCGAAGTCAGCGCAGATGGTTATGGACTCGAACCGTGAGGTAGTCTTGTGGAGGAACGGGATGTGATGTCCCTCCAAACGAAGGGAGGATCCTCCGACCAGGCAAGGTGATCACGCCTGGCGGGCCGCGGCCCAATTTGCCACATTAATTACCTATAATTACTTACCAAAAGTGTCGATTTTAAAGTAATATTAAACGCATCCTTTTATCATTTGGGCCAAACCTCAACTGAAATTAGGAATAACCAATGACGTGGCAAAACTTTTATCAGGGTGTGGTGGCAGAGTAGGACACCAGATTATGTAAATTCGACTTTATACCACTTTACCCCTTTTTTTCTTTTTAAAACAGTAAATTACTATACAATAATAGAAAACATCATAACATAACATAAACTCACGCCTCTATCCCCGAAGGGGTAGGCAGAGGTGCTAGCACCCACATTTCGCCCGTTTATGTTTAGGTCCCAATGTAATAGGTGGCGAGCCTATTGCCATTAACCGGGCATTTATAAACCTGCGATAAATACACATCACAACACATCTCTTTACTCTGCTATTATATTGCTCTGAAATATTCTTTAAGAGCACCTCCTAAATACATAGTTTTATGTAAAAGCGAACCTCACCTAACCGTCCTTCTATAAAATGGCATTTTATTACAAAAAGAGAAAAAAATCCCAGCAACGTTGCACCGCTTTAATTAATCAATTATCTTGATGGCTTTGAGCGACGAAAGTTATTGCCCACTGACCATCATAACAAGGCCTACCTCACCCCCTTTTAGACATTCAAATCAGGTCACAGGAACGAAAAAGTTGCATCGTGATAGATCTGTATAAAGTGGTCGATTTAATGACGCGACTTCCAATTGTTTTAACTATCAAATTTTTTATAGGGTTCCGTAGTAATGGGCAATTTATCTTGAGTTAAAGGAGATTTTAGATGCTGAAGGTCGCAACATAGTATACCTATTCACTTCATGGTAAGCAGCTACCTATTATCATAATACATCATAGGTACCACTCGTGAACTACTTACTGCCACTGCGATAATTTTGTAAAAATATTGATGGTAAGTGGCTACCGTGGCCTATGGGCGAGTGTAACACCAGAGGAATAACACTCGTGCCGCAACCCCTGTAAGAACAGAGACATTCTGTGTCGTCAGCGCAAAAGATGTAGGATAAGTCTTTGGTTTTCCCACGGACAACACAAAATCATTCTCTAGTGAGCTCTGGCTGGCTACCCTACTCACCACCCAAAACACAACACAAGGTTATTAAACGGCTATATTCTGTAGGGTGGAGGTACTTCCCCAGTCGGACTGCTCGATTGGGACGGATATACCGTCGTGACCTACCTATTCTTGATATTGATGTTTTGTAAGTGCCGTTTGGTGATCTATACAAAATAAATGATTTTTGAATTTTGAGTTCATCGAACTACCAATCTGAAATTGAAGTTTCCATCTAACTGATTTCGAAATCTCTAAATCCATTGTTAAGTTCTAAATTTAAACTTCACGTAACTTCCGTCCCTCACAAAAATCATTCTAACAAGACTCTCCTAACACGCCAAAAGAACTTATTCCTTAAAAAATGAAACAAAAATAATATTTAAACATCAACTGCAATCACTTTCGAAAAGATTTCAACAATCCTACAAAATCGTAACAAAAGTCTGATCTCTTTAAAATGGCGTGCTGGAAAAAACACTGGGAATCGGAAATGAAAGCCGCCAACTTCCGTTCCGAGAAGACTTGATTTGTTCCAAGCTTCGGCTGCAAAGCGAACGGCTTTACGAGTTCGGTATTGTGATTTTAAATGAATTGTTAATAGATGCAAATGAGGATTAGTTTTTCACTCGACAGATGGCGCTGAATCGGATAACTGCGTTAGAGGAAGAAGGTTGGAAGACTATTGTTTTGTAGTCATTCTTTTAGAGTAAAATGGTTTTGTTAGGAAACTTAAAATTACGAGTATAGTTTAATTAACTGTCCATACATATAAATCCACACATACTAATTTAGATCATGTATCTACCAGTATGTGTGGATTTATGTATAATGTTTCTTTTTTTATCATTTAGGTGGCAGACAAGCACATAGCTCACTTGATGGAAAGTGGTTACCATGGCTTAGGGACGTGTGAAACATCAGGGATAACTACACTTGTGCTGGCGCTCTGAATTCTTATACCCTTCTTGAAGAACCCTATATTGTAGTCGCTTGGGAAGACCACAGGAGTTAATTTTACAGTTTGAGCCTTTACACTTTGTCATGCAAAGTGCACACTTGATGGCAAACCGCCCATTATTAAATGGGATTGAAAATCAAGGGTAGTAAGCGAATCCTGTGTGGTAATACACCTTATCTTACCACTTCGGGTATTGGCAGAAGTAATTATTTGTGTGAATGAAGGGAAGTGACGTATTTATGACATGAAGAGAGGATTCATCCAAGGCTGAATGGTTCATATTGACATCTTGTACAAATATAAACCAGTGCAAAAATCTTTATAGCGCGATTCAGGATTTGTAAAGTTTCAGCTTGATTCCGCGGTTACGTACCTACTTGTACAACCTAAAAGTTTAAACCTACTCTATAAATTTGAATACTTCTACCTCCTTGCATGGTTTGAACCTTCAAATTTGGATTTAGCCTATACTTAGAACTCCCGTCAAATTCGTGTTCCATTCGATCTCACTCACAAAGTTTGGTTCAAAAAAAAATTAAATTCTATTATGCACTCAGTAGTATATCATTATTGTCAGCATCGTCAAATTCGGTAGCTTCTGAGATTATTACCTCGATGGGACTCCGCATAAGCATGTTCCTCTTAAAGATTTGACTTTTATAGAAGTTACGGCCGTCTGATCTATCAATTTCAAGAGGAACGCACACACCATCACTTATATTAATAATCAGAGCACGGACATATTGTAATAAAACTATTCAAACCCAAATATTTTTGTACATCCGTAAACAAACTCATCTGTCGCTTGTCTAACTTGATTCACACAACAACAGAACTGTAAACAGCGCCATCTATTAACAAACTCTGAAAAACTACGTTTGACAGTTACAATGTACAACAGACCACAGCGGGTCATTTAGGCAGATAAGGTAGATTTATGCCATGTGATTTTTAACCCCTTAATGCGAAAGCTAACGGGGTCGAGTCGGCCATGATGGATGATCCGTTGGACCTAAATTTGTGTAACTCGACAGTTTTTATCACTATTGTGTGATTGTGGTTCGTGATTGATTGGGAAAATAATGTTTGGAAATTGGTAGTATAGGTTTATTTATGGGTGATTCTTCGAACCCTAAATTTTCGATGTCTGGAGGTTTATTTTCGTAACTGACTGACAAATCAGTCTGCAACTAATTTTAATACATACCTCAGACTATTACCTATCTTGCACAAGTTATGTTTTTTTAATAATTGTTTTTTAAATATTTGAAAAAAAATTAATTGAATCGTTCTTCTGACTAATATGGTGTGTCCGTAACCCAGTTTCTTGAACATCAGTAACAATAACATGTTTTCGTGTTCATAAATCGAATGTGAATTATAATTATTACGAAAGAATATTAGTTGTTCCTCTACCCAAAAAAAAATGGTACTAATATTTATGATAGTTTATTAATAAATAAAAAAACTGTGAGTGTCCGGCACAAAAGTCTGATTCATATTCGCGCGCGTTCCATCGAACACACCTAGCCAACTACGAAACATTAAGCGACCACTTCCCATGCTGGCGGTAGCCTGTGACTCGTCTGACGTGGTGGCGACGTGACGTGTGGCTGGTTCGTATCGTCGCGGAGATATAAAGGTAAATATACGATTCATATGGCTTTGGTACACCTGTATTTCTGATTACTATGTTTGTTTTAATAATTAAGTTGCATGGTTTTTAAATGTGAACCTGCGGGAAATATGATGCAAGTACGTAACAGAAACCTATTTATAAATAATAATCCTTAATTGCATACCTATAGTGATTTATCGCTAATAATGTGCAAAATTCTGATTGATATGTGTCTGATTCATATGGTAAAAATGCCATGTTACGTTACATTGGCGGCACGTTACGCCTGTAATATGTCATCTTGTAGATAGATAGATAGATAGATAATTCTTTATTGTACACCTTAGAACAATGTTAGCGGTACAGTAGTAAACGTAAAGTTGCATGTACAATGGGCGGCCTTATCGCCAAAGGCGATCTCTTCCAGGCAACCTTGTATACACCTAATATTATTTACATGTCTAAGAACTGTAGCTGTAAATTTCGCAGCAGTCCTAATAACATCAAAGGGGTTTCATGTCTACCGACGACTAAATTTTCGATAGTTAAACTATAAGTCAAATTTAATTTCTAGTTTTATATTACAGTAGGTACACAAAAATGCCACCAGTGCAATCTAAAGAAGAAAAAAGAGAGTAAAAGAAAATTGCAGGAAGTATTCGCATGGAAAACATACG
Source organism: Pelosia muscerda (assembly GCA_963691645.1). Taxonomy (NCBI): domain Eukaryota; kingdom Metazoa; phylum Arthropoda; class Insecta; order Lepidoptera; family Erebidae; genus Pelosia; species Pelosia muscerda. Next base: position 18,814,182 of record OY829100.1, read on the forward strand.
AAAAGATCTAGACAAGTATGCTTTATGGCGAGGGAAAATGCGAGAGGCCTATTTAAAAAGAAAGAGAGAAAGTAAGATTGTTTCAATTTGCAATTTAACACCTAAAGAGAAAAAAGAGACTACAAAAAGAAATTAAGAGAACTTCAACAGACAGAATGGAAAATATCGATGAAAATATCATTATGAACGACCCTTTGAGTTTGCATCCAAAGAATGATATCATGATATCATGCTGTGATTTAGATTTAGGTGTTATAACAATAATTGTAAGCATTTACTGTGATTTTAATAAATAATTGACTGATTTTTATAACTAGAATTTCATTTTTATTCCTAATTCTGATTCAGATGGCCTCAAAATTTTTAAAGTTAATTATCTCGAAAACCATTTTTTCAAAAAGTGTCCCTTTTTAAGACATTGTTTCTTAGCTTATAACCTTTGGTAAAAAAATGTTTTATAAGCTTATTTGTGAAAAAAAAAATTAGCCATATGAATTAGACAAAGAACGCAATTTCGGAGAAACACCCTTATACTTGTGCAATTGCTTTGTAAAATTTTGTTTATATTTGTTGTGTATTATATGTTGTACTGATTGTGGATTTGTAGCAACAGGTTGATAATTGGGAGACCATGCATAGAGCGACCCCCTGAAAATAAACGGACGAGATAGTCAAAATTACGGATTCCAGTTAAATGGACTTCAACTAGTCGGATTGGAGGTCGAAGGAGGAGGCCTATGTTCGGTAGTGGACGATGGATAAACAGATGATGAAGTAATACTAACCAGGTTGAGTCTTAGGACCATTCTAATACATTGGGACATCTGTACCTAAGAGATCACTGTCGTCGGTCCCTGTTGCCATGCGATGTTTGTATACATGAATGGAACCCTACGAAGTCCAGCAATTGATCTATCTGCAGTACTTTGATAATGCCAATGGGTAGTGAATCCCGGGACTGCCGGGTGCGAGAGATATGTCTTGTGTAATGTCACCTTCGGTAACCAAGGATCCTTAGACGGCGTGTGTTTTATTCGATTCGAGTATGACATAACCACCTCCACCGATTTTGGCGGAGGTGGTATCCGTAGGGATTTTGGGCACGACAAATAATAGTGGATTGTGCATGTCAGATGGTCGCTTCACGCAAAATATGGAAGTATCGGTCGCCTCGGGTAGCTAGACTGAAGCAGCGCAGCTCTAGAATAACATAGAAGTACATTTGTTTAATATAGTTCTGACATTTTGTTTAGTTATAGTACATAACATAATATAAACTCACACCTACATCCCCGAAGGGGTAGGCAGAGGTGCTTGTACCCACATTTCGCCAGTTTAAGTACATTACACTTTATATAATATGTTATCTATTGTTTTCCTTGAGCTGGAGAATAAAGAGACTTTATAGTTTATAATTATCCTTATCACATAGTAATCTATTTATCCATTTCATTTTCATTTAAAAAAAGTAATAAAATAGTTCAAATGAGTATGAACCACGAATGATGAAACAAAAAACGACAACACATACATAATAAATATTCATGTATTTTTTTAAAGTTGCGATGACTCATCCGCCATTTTACAACCGGCTGTAAACCATCGCGTGACGACACAAGTTGGGGCGAGTGGGCCCAAATGCCCCGGGGACCGATAAATAGGACAACTTTATTGCATATGGCCTGTTTTTGAACCCGCGTGCGTACACTATTAGGGACAGATAGATGAATTTTAATGCGGGGAATTGTTTCTTCTTAATGTTTTTTGTTGCTTTGAGCAGTAATCGTGATTAAGTTATTCTTTTTAGAGGGGTTTGAGATATACGGTTGGAATTTTCTTTGATATAAGTCAGGAGAGAAAATGGAATTTAGTTTAGTTATTTTTATAATAATACTAAAGTAGCAGACAAGAACATTACCTACATTAGAGATTAATGTGAATTGTTTAGGTACTTGTAGTTAATGCATGTGTAGTTAATGGCGCGGGGAGAGCACAAAATGAGATAAAGCAATATTACATACGTCCATAGTCCACGGTAACATTTCAGGTGGGTCATTTGCTAGTGTGCACTTATCTAGTGTAACAAAGTGTGGCTTTATCTGATATAAAGTGCTACATAACGACAGGTTTTGGTCTACATAAGTATAAAATTAGTTCTTTCTTTGAGTCCTTTGCCTTCAACTTGTTCTACGTTAGAAGTAATAAAAACCCACTGCAAAAAAAATTAATGTCAAAATCTCTTGTATTTTCGTTAATAAAACTTTGAATTCAGAGGGTTGTATTCAAAGTGCTCATGTTGAACTAACAAAAGAGAGAAAAATATGAAGATACAATATTCTGTAAGCCTGCTGAAAGAGATAACAAAATATAAACATGAAAATCGGCATTCGTCTTTGTGTTGGCGCCAATTTAGCAATATAATATGACTTTATGTATAAGATTTTTTTCGTATACTCAAAAAATCCTTTCACCGACATAGATTTAAAATAAATTTCACTAAAACGTGACAATTTTCGTCTCCCCTGCAAGGCATTTTTAATTCTACAACGCACCATCCATTCTCTGAATCGAATACGTCATCAATTAAATTACTTACCCCATTGTGAGATACGAAACATGTTCCTTTTTACCCAACTGTACCCTATCAATTCATGTATGCAAAAACAAACCTTATTACTACTTGATAAGGTATATTCAAATAGTTGTAATTGAGCTTGTTAGGGGAAGCTGGGAAATTTCTTGCGAAGGGGCCCTCCGTAAGGTCCCAAGAGAGTCTTGTTGTATGCAACTTGTACTAGCATTTTCGTTAGGTGTTTGTTCTGTGAGGGGAGAGTTTCTTTTGTGAGACACGTTGTATGATTGTGATGTTCTCTGGTCAATGTGTTGATGGGTATATCGCTATATATGTTATATCCAATAAGGAAGACATTCCTCCTATTTTGGACCCTATTACAACACCCGAACGACCGACAAAAGATGAGGTCCAAAGACTTCTTCATGGATAACACTACTTATATGGGTTCACATTTTGAGGTCCGAGAGCCGCGGTAGCCTAGCAGTATGGGTAAAGGACTGCTGAGACGAGGTCTCCGGTCCGATCCCAGGTTCTACCATGGCACACACCAATGACATTTCAATACTTTTCGAAGTTATGTGTGTATTTATCACAGGTTTATAAGTGCCCGGTTAATGGCAATAGGCTCGCCACCTATTACATTGGGACCTAAACATAAACTGGCGAAATGTGGGTGCTAGCACCTCTGACTACCGCTTCGGGGATAAAGGCGTGAGTTTATGTTATGTTATATTGAGGTCCTACGGGTACAGAGTCATAAATGACGGGTACATATATTACTTTGACAGATAGAAAATCCAATGTAGTGATAACCATTGATATAAAGATGCAAGAAAGGCAAAATCTCAGAAGAATAGGCAAATTGCATTTTCGTGTCGTAGATGTATATCTCGATGCAAAATGCCTACCCACATATTTTGCGCTGACGACACAGAATGTCTCTGCTCTTACAGGGGTTGCGGCACGAGTGTTATTCCTCTGGTGTTACACTCGCCCATAGGCCACGGTAACCACTTACCATCAGGTGGGCTGCGTGCTTGTCTGCGACCTAAGTTGTATAAAAAAAATCTACCGAAATATTAACGCGGTGACGCGGAGCTAAAAAGTAGGGATATGGTCACTTACCCAATACAGCTTCGTCTTCTGATCTGGACCCTGTATGTGTATGACGACCTCCGTGGCGTAGCGGTAGTGAACGCGACTGCTACGCAGGAGGCGCGGGTTCGATTCCCGCTCAGTGCAAATATTTGTGTGCATGAATATGAATATCTGCATTGGTCTGGGTGTTTCTATGTATAATATGTATGTATTTACAAAAAAAATTGTATCTATGTATGTTTATCCGCATTCTAGAACCCGTAACACAAGCTAGTTAAACTATGCTTACCATGGGTCTAGGTGACGTTGTGTAGATTGTCCTAGAATATTTATTTATTTATTTATTTATTTATTTATGTGTACTTACCCTTTTTTTATCGTGCGCAAAATCCCCACGGATACCACCTCCGCCAAAACCTTCTTTCTTTGAGACAATAAATGACTGGAATTCTAATAATTATTATTATTTATTAAAACATTGTTTTACTGTATTGTTCTAGAGTTACATTATGGCTATCATAAACATATAAATTCTCAAAGTAATTTCATCAACTTTCAGTTTGTTTTTATGCAAATTCTATTTATAATTTAATTTATTCAAAAACTTTTGAAGTTATAACAAGTGTAATGTCGAAATAATAATACTTGTTCGTATTGAAAGTACGTGTTATATTATTTTAAAACAATTCCAGAGAATGTTTGATTTGATGAAAATACGTGGCAACTTTACTTATTACTCTTGTTTTTATATGCCCAAAGGGGTATGCAGAGGCGTGTGAACATCTCTAACGAACCCTAAAAATATGAGTATTTTTTTATTTAGGAGTTAGGACATAGCATCTGATAAGATCGTTAACCTTTTATCTTTTGTGCGAAAAATCCCTACGGATACCCCCTTCTCCGCTATCTTTGGGTGCGTTTTGGTCGGTTCGAGTCCGACATAACCTCTCTAACCGGCTAAAGCCGTTAACCTGAAACTTTGCTTTCAGCTCACTATAGCGAGGTGAAGTCAAATTAACGTGGCCTAAATAAAAAAAGTAAAAAGCAAAAATACGATTTAGATTTGATCAATAAATCACAAAGCTACATTGAGATATTCCTGAGTCAACGAAATTCATATTTTATACCATCGAACCCACTTCACAAATAAAACAGTTTATTCAAAGAAACTAGAATAATATCCCGCGCGACTCTTCAATCAAAGAAAGCCCCCAGTTACAATTTACCCCATATTGGATTGGGTATAAAAAATCTATTCGTGAGGTCTTAAATTGACAGGGACCCTAAACTAAAGTGCCCTGTGCAAGTTATAGAGGTACTTCACGACAGATAACTCTATGTCAGAGATGAACTAACATCCGTGAGAAAAAAAAATCTGATTTATTGAAGGGTCGAGTCGGTTGTTGTAACATGTATGTGGAATCTGGGGAAGAATGATTGCGATTTAATATAGTATGTTCTTTGAAATGTGCTAAAAAGCCAATGAGTTACATAACATAAACTAACGCCTGTATCCCCGAAGGGGTAGGCAGAGGTGCCAGCACCCACATTTCACCAGTTTATGTTTAGGTCCCAATGTAATAGGTGGCGAGCCTATTGTCATTAACCGGGCACTTGTAAACCTGCGTTAAATGCACACGTAACTTCGAAAAGCATCGAAAAGTCATTGGTGTGTGCCATGGTAGAACCTGGGATCGAACCGGAAACCTCGTCTCAGTAGTACCATACCACTAAGCTACCGCGGCTACTTATGTTAATTATAGTTAAATTAGACTTTAAGGATTATAACTAGATCTTAAGATGTCCAAGAACATTTGTAGCCCACTGTACTGAAATAATGTTTACATTTGATTCAAATTCCTTTCTTAGGAAGATAAAAAAGTTTTCAATTTATTAATGATCAACTCACCACAAGAGTTAAGCAAACGTTACCATCACATCAAAATTCAAACAATCTCCAAAGATTGATGATCTCCCTAATGCCCATAAATACAGGGTGTTTATAATAGCCGTGTGTCCCCCTCCCCAAGATATGGGTGAGCCAAATTGGGTGGAATCGTTGCCATCGCATAATTCTAAGTTAAATGATAAATGGGTACCACAGAGTATCAGAGAATTTTGAATTAAAATTGGTAATGTGAGTCTACATATTTGGGGTACAGTCAACGAAAGTAATAGTAATTTTTATAATATGTTATTTCTAAATCCGCGGTAGCCTAGTGGTATGGGTAATGGACTGCTGAGACGAGGTCTCGAGTTCGATCCCAGGTTTACCATGGCACACACCAATGACTTTTCGATGCTTTTCGAAGTTATGTGTGTATTTATCGCAGGTTTATAAGTGCCTCGGAGAGCACGTTAAGCCGTCGGTCCCGGTTGCCATACAAACATCTATGGCAGTCGTTACGGGTAGTTGGAGCCCTCAAAAGTCCAACCAGCCTAACTTGGAACTTCGATATCGCCATTGGTCACTAGACCATTGGTTGTGGAGGTCAGATGGCAGTCGCTTCACGGAAAATATCGAAGTTCAGCCGCATCACAGTTAGACTGGAAAGCCGACCCCAACTGAGTTGGGAAAAAGGTTCAGGGAATGATGATGTTATTTCTAAATTGTAAATTATTATGTTGTAAATGTATTTATTTTTGTCATACCCGTTTTATGTACAAAGTGCCCGATTGGCGGCAATAAACTGGCACCCTATTACGTGGGACCTCATAGTTGGCGAAATGTGGGTGTTTAATACACCTCTGCCTACCCCTCAGTGATTACGGACGTGAGCATATGTATGTATGTATGCGATGCGTGCGTGCGATTGTTAAATACTAACCTAGCCAAGTATAATTAGAAATATTATGTTGGTAGCTATTAGCCGTGTTGCAGCCATTTTTAATAATCGTAGTCCTAAGTTTGTGTGTTTTTAAAAAGTAACATATTTTTCTGTATTATATCATGTGTATATTTTTTATATAATATGTATTTATAATAAATGGCGTAGCTTTAAGTTTTCGTGTATTTAGAAATATACATATTTCTCTGTAATATATCATGTGTATATTTTTTATAAATACATAATTTATAATAAATGACAGGAGGAGCGGATTCAATCCCTGCTCAATGCAAATATTTGTGTAGACACATGAATAATAATAGTAATATTTTTTAATATTATTAAAATAGCGGATCCCGTACTGACGAAGGTGGCCGCTTCGGATGTAACCAGGGCTAACGCAAGAGTGATGATAATATATTAATTAATAATTGCTTGGCCAAAATGTTAATATGAATATAATGTAAATAAATTATGTGCGTGTACCTGTATAAACGAACTATCTTTCTTTCTATAAATTAAACCGAGATAAAGTTAGAGCGCGCATCTAGTTTCTTTTATTTATTCAAACTGATAAGTTTCTACTTAATATCCATTTCAAAGTTAAAATAGATTTGTTAAAATATATAAATTATTTTCTAATCAATAGAAGAACTACTTTATATTGAGTTAGGTACAATCGACTGAAATCAAAGTAACTCTTATTTCTGAATAACGGCGTTTTAATTTGTAAGATAATTGGATCCTTTTAAATATTCATTGAAAATGTAGTTGAGATTACGAGGCTCGAATACAAACGGCCTATTAATTATACTAGACACTAGTTGCGTTCTTCGGCTATGTCTACAATTTTAGAGTAATTGAGTGTGTGCTCTGTGGGGTAATCTTCTTTATAAAAATGATTTGCTGTTCGTTAGTCTCGCTAAAACACGAGAACGGCTGTACCGATTTGGCTAATTTTGGTCTTCAATTATTTGTGGGAGTCCAGAGAAGGTTTAAAAGGTGAATAAATATGAAAATGCTCGAAATGGAGGAACGGGAACGGGTTGCGGAGCTGCGGGTAACAGCTAGTTTAAAATATAAACAATCCTTGTGTCGTATTTTTGGTGCTGAGTAGAGTAGCCAGAGCTCTCGGGAGATGTTTTTTGTAGTCAGTAGGAAGACCGAGGAACGCTGCTTTGTCTTTCCCTTCCCTTTCCCCTCTACAGAGCAGACAGCACGAGTATAATGCTCTTGGTGTTGCAAACGTCGTCACTAACCATGTGCCAAGTCAGCATGTCACTTACCCACACACATCATCAAGACCCAAGCGGTTCAGTGAGTCGTTCCTCTGTCGCACCGTTAAGTCTTAGAATTCCTTGCCGGCGCACGTGTTTTCTTCTTCCTACAGTCCCGGGTCCTTTAAGCGGGGCGTGAAAAAGCTTCTGAAGCGGCCGTCAAGCTGAGCGCCATCATTGTAATAGTTTACGTGTTTGTAATGGTGACCCTCTTTCCGGAGAATTTGCCTTCAGCTTACCATCAAGCGAGGTGAAGTTAAATTGACGTGCCATACATAAAAAAATAAAAACCATGTGTAACGGGGAGGAAAAAAGTAATGATTGCCTCTGAGAACGCTATCAAGATGACCGTGCATTTAAAACTTAAATCGTTTATTGTATTTACTATTGAGAGCGACTGTACTTCCCGAGCCGACTCAAAGTAATGAAGTTTAATTATACCACAAAAGACTCAAACAATAAAAAGAAATCCTTAAGCAATATTTTATAATACGCTTAATTAACACACAAAGGCGTTTCAAATTCAATTCCAACCCCTATTTCCATCTTTGACTACCCTCCGCCATCGACATTGAGTTACTCAGAGTTACCAAAACATTTGTGCCCTCAAGGTGACTATTAAGAAGTACAGTCGTACACAACATTTGAAGTAGTTCCCCTAATATGCACCAAACTCCTTCATAGCATTCTGCATCTGAATTACCTGAGGGAATATACACAGAAGGGGACCAGTATGTCGAATCAATGGAAATGGCTTTAGTCCTTGCGTTGTTTTTTTGTGACATAATGCATATATGGTCGTAAATGTACACTATATGTATGAATAATAAAACATTTTAATCAGATTCACGATAGCACATCTCATAATGACTTATTTTGTTTACTGAAACCCATTCACTGAGCCTATTCCCAACTTTTTTGGGGTTGGCTTTCTATTGTAACTATGATGCGGCTGAACGTCGATATTTTCCGTGAAGTGGCAATATTCAAGTTCTGTTGTTAGGCTAGTCAGTCTTTTGAGGACTCCAACTACCCGTAACGACCCCCATTGAGGTCCGTATGGCGACCAGAACAGTACAAATAGCTCAGGGATTGAACCCGCGCTTTCTGCTTAGCAATCGCGTACACTACCGCCACACCACAGAGGCTACCGAAACCACGGTGGAGGTTAGACACCTTGAACTATGAACTCTAAAGAAAATATTTGCGACATCTAGCAATTTATCTGTTTCTCTGTGTTCATAATTCTGAAAGGAGTACAAAGCCCACACACGCTCCCATATTATCTAATTTACTATTGTTTCAAACGAAACAAATTTCTTTGATCTTTATAGTTAAAGGCTTCTGTTTCTAAAAATTGGAGTCAAAAGAAAAGCCTTTTCTTTTTTTTAATGTGCGCAAAATCCCCACAGGTACCACCTCGTGATTATGTCGGACTCGAACCAACCAAAACACACACCGTCCATGGGTCCTTAATTGCCGGAGGTAAGATTATACAAGACATACTCGTATCTCTAGCACCCCGGCAAACCTGAAGATATCACTTTTGAGATGACCCACTTTCCCTCATGTGAGGACCATGGTCTCCATATCTAGCCATAAAAAGAAAAGCTTCGCGTTTAGTAGCTTACTCAATATATCGAAGGTTATTTGAAGTTTTGTTTCATAAAATGACTCATAACATAACATAAACTCACGCCTATATCCCAGAAGGGGTAGGCAGAGGTGCTTGCACTCACATTTCGCCAGTTTATGTTTAGTTGCCAATGTAATAGGTGGCGCGCCTATTGCCATTAACCGGCTCATGGCCGGCATAACCGGCATAAAATAAATCAAAATTTAATTATGAGAATTTCTTTATTGAAACTGTTGTTAAAGGTGTGAAAGCCTCTGTAGCTTGGTGTTAGTTAACGCGATTACTACATAGGAGGCGCGGATTAGATTCCCATTAAGTGCAATATTATTTGTATGCATTAAAAGGGCTATTTGAATTGGTTTGGTCGTGTCTTGGAGAGCTCGTTAAACGTCGGTCCCGGTTGTCATACGTACAATCTATGACGGCGTTCCGGGTATTTGTATGTGTCGACAATGTGACACTGCAGGCTATAAACGAAGTCAACCCTTTTTGTATGTAGCCCTCAACATTACAGCTAAATAAATAATTATCTTATCTTAAACTAAATGTAACAAGAAGTGTACCTTTAAGACTGCAATTTAATTGATTCGAATTTGCTTTATTTTTATTAATTGTTACTTTAAAATTTATATTAGTTGAGTGATAAATAAGTTGTATTTTTATATTTTATATAGTGTAAATATAAATTTAAATACCTGTATAAATAATTATGACTGCAATATTTTTATCTAAAAATCTTTACGCAAACATGCAGTTTTGAAAATTGCTATTACTAGATTGAAAGGCACTTATATTTAACTGCTACCTTTAATGCTGATTGACCAAAAAGTATTTGTTATTTGAACCTTACCAATCCTGTATGGTATGGCGTGATGGTTTTTGCGTACCTATATAAGGGTGGATAATTTAGTCAAACCACCCCAACTCACACAAGAAAGCCCGAGCAAGCAACACAACGTCTTCGGTTTCGTGAACGTTACCCAACAGCCTATATAGCTAACTAATACACACAACTGTCTCAAATCCCTTACTCTATACCATTTAGACGAGTGAGCACACAAAATATTTATGCATCTCACTGTTATTCTCAAAGCACTTAACCACCTGAGATCACGTCCCCAAACATTTTGGAACCGGGCGTGAATAACATCCATCTTCTCAAAGTTTAAACTTTTGGAGCACTTAAGACTATAAAAGAAAGTCGAAAATATGTTTTCTATGACTTAAGAGACTTTCTGTCAATAATAATAAACAAATTCGCGTTCTCTGTCCATATCTTTCATGTCCTTATGTCTCTTTGTATGCTTAAATCTTTTTAACTACGCAACGGATTTTGATGCGTTTTTTTAAATAGACAGAATGGTTAAAGGGGAAGTTTTATATATTATGTATATAACATCATGCTACGGCCAACAGGTGCGGAGCAAGAATGAAAAATGTTGCAAAAACGGGGTGACGCAGACGAAGTTGCGGGTCAACTAGTGTACCTAATAATAAAATATGAGTTTGGCGACATCGCATCGGTCCCACTACTGAAACTATCGTGTCGCATTTCTACTAGTTTTTTTCTGTTCTGTGATTATACTGGACAGAATTTAATCCTGGAACCTCAAAGTCATTATTGTTTCAATATATTTTACTTTTTTTTCGTTTATCTTATTTTAACCCCAAACAAACTATATAGGTACGTAATTACTTTGAAAGATTCCTCAGATTGAAGGAGGCACATTAATATGCAGCCCACTTTGTACCGTTTGGACCTTTTTAACGATTTCTGGGGTCATTAAACTAAACGCATTAGGCAAAAGGGCGCAAAACTGATCAAGTGTAAATATCTAATGTTTTATTTGTCCCAATGGGAGGGTCACATGCTTGGAATACAGAATTTAGGAATGGCAACAGTTTATTTTTTAACAGAAATTTATTATGTTGTTAAGTGAAATCGGTACAGGTGTGCATGTATTTGAATAAATTTTATTTTTATTAAGTGAAAAAAAAATAAAAGGTTTGTTATACTAGTTATTAGTTCTCACACAATCTAATGAACTTCATTTTATTGTGACTACAATTTTTGTGATGAATGTGTCTTTATATCGATATGGGCGTTCAATGTAGCATTATAATGTATCGTACAATGTAACATATGAATTTATAAAAAAAATATACAGAACAAAATATCATAATTGACACTCCAAAAGGTTATAAATATAATGCGTAGTTTTGATCAACATGTTACTTATAATTAATTAGTTACTCGTTTTGTTAAGAACAAAATCTCGAAAATAGTGATATCTAATTATATAAATAGTATAGGAAATCTTAGTTAGAGTTTCTGGTTTCCATGGTATATTAACAAGATATATTCATATTTAAACTTCTATAGAGTGGTGACGGAAAAGAATATTACCGTGTCGTAAGAGGCGACTAACAGAAACAATACGCAATCGATATCACTGCGAGAGAAGAAAAACTCGAAATAAAACCATGTACAAACCCGTCTGGCCAGCGTGGAAACAGTGAGCCAAAGCCTCCCATCATTAGAAGAGGCCTATATCCAGCAGAGATCTGCGATAGGCTAATTGATTAATAAAGTTTACTGTCAGAGAAAATTTATGGACTTCTTATCCAACATTCTGAATTCTCAGCTCACACCAGGGGCTCTAGTGTCGAACGCCATTAATTTGGTAAAATCAAGCGGCATTTCCCTACTTTTTTAGCAGCTGTAGGATTAAATCGATGGGGAACGAGAGGACTGTTATTTTCTTTTCTATAATGGTATGGGCAGGGCTCCATTGACATCAGAGGTAAATTATTAACGCTGAAACAACGATGAGTTAGATCCTTAAAGTTATAATTATATGTAAATAGAGCTACAGTTTCTCATTGCCGATATATTATCTATATACCTACTATTTAAAATATTTTTTAAAGTTTATGAATTTGCGAATTGTGAGGTTGTAGGGTTTTCGTCATTTCAGAATCTACTGACCCCATTTTGAGAATTCTATTTTTTTTTATAATATCACGCCTATATCCCCGAAGGGGTAGTCAGAGGTGCTAGCACCCACATTTCGCCAGTTAATGTTTTAGGTCCCAATGTAATAGGTGGCGAGCCTTTTGCCATTAACCGGACACTTATAAAGCTTCGATAAATACACACATAACTTCGAAAAACATCGAGAAGTCATTGGTGTGTGCCATGGTAAAACCTGGGATCGAACCCGAGACCTCGTCTCTGCAGTCCATTATCCATACCACTAGGCACGAATTTATCCTTCGTCGCATAAATAAGCACACCTATGACACGCGTGCACCGACTACATCACGCTTTCACTTGTTTTTTGTTATCAATGGTTATCGTAATCTTTGAACCTACTGAACCGATTTTGAAAATTTTATTACTAGTAGAATACCACATTATGTGTGAGAGAGAGGATATATATTATTACGTCATCAGGAGAACAGGAGAAGAAGACCACGGGAGGGGATCCGTGAACAAGAGCTAGGACTTTTTCCATATTCAAAATTAACCCGCCTCAAGGATTAGCATTTCAAAATGTATATAAATATTTGATATCTCAAGCAAGTTGCGAGTGAATTCAAGTGTATTTATAACAAAATAAAACGCAAGCAATTACTTTAAAACGCTACCCGGAGCGTTGGAATGAATGCAAATATAGAGGAGCTGGTTTGCCCCACTCCCCTGGGACAGGGGTGACTTAAAATTATAAACCGAAGCTTATTTTATGCATGGCAATAATTTCAAATCTTGAGATAAAGATTTGTGTTGTTTTATAATACCTGCCTGCCTGCACAGGCCGCTACGAGTGGAGGAATCTCGAGTATCGAGGTCGCAGAATGACCTCAGTCCTCCATGAGCTCTGGTTTAGCGGTGACAGGTATAGGCGCCTATCACCCTGAAATAGTAGCCAATATATCCATCACACCCAGTGCACAGGCCGCTACGAGTGAAGTCGATTTGGGTATCGAGGTCGCAGAATGACCTCCGTCCTCCATAAGCTCAGGCCTAGCGGTGACAGGTATAGGCGCCTATCACCCTGAGATAGTAGCCAACATATCCGTCACACCCGGGCAGACCATGGGCTCTCTCTTTTGAGATATCTCCCTTCGGTTATAAGGACCACTGTGTCTTCATCTAGCCCCCGAGTATTCGGAGACGCTTTTGCACTCCGCTGCGGCCTGCTTCTGCTGGGGTGTCAGACGGCTCCACCCTAGGTCATTTCTATGACCTCCGACATCTGAGTCTTGCGAGTGAGCTCTTTGATATAGCCGGATTGGTGTTAGGATGCAGTGATACCAAGAAAATCAATATTATACTATTAGTATAGATAGAGTTGTATACTAACTGCTCTGTCTGCACTCTAATAAGCGTAACTTAACTTCTGCTTTTTCTCTTGAATCGGCTGTATTTTGGAGTTGCTATCGTTGTGTAGTTATTTAGTTTCACCGCAGCGCTGCTACTCACGTAAAAGGCCCGAGCATAGGTTTCGCTTTCCAGAAGGCTTATTACGACCCCTCCTCATATAATTTACTGTACTACGGGTTCTTAATTATATAGAAAAACATACGTATCTAGCGTTGCTTTTCATAGCATCTCTAGCCATGAAGATGTGTACCTAAGGTCAAATATCACTAGTATAAGCTACGGTTATGTCCCACAGGAGTTAATTCAGTGAAATTAAGTCAGAGCAAGATGTATATTCATTACAAACAGCTGGGATTCCTTCGTGACTAGAATAAAACAAATTTAATAAAACTTGAACGCAAACAATGCAACTGCCAACTCAGTTTTATCACAGACTTGAAATTTTTCATATAAGGCACGACGGCGTCTGCAGTCATTTGGGTACTAGCATTATTAGGTATATACTACACAATAAATGTATAGAATACTATGAACATATATTGTATTCTATCCTTTTACTAGCTTATGCCCGCGGCTCTACACGTCTGTATATCAGTTATCACGGTTTTTGGTCAGAAAGGTAGGGACATTGAATAGGTAATTGAACAAAAAAGTCGCATTAGTTACATTAAAATGAAATTTCTAAATCATGTAACTACTTGGAATGAACATGTCGTAGGTACTAGTTATATTGATGTAACTAGGTGGAATAGAGCGGTCGCATTAGTTACATTAAAATAAAATTTCTAAATAATGTAACTACTTGCAGTGAAAATGTCCAACTAGTTACATTAATGTAACTACAATATAACTAGGTAGAATAGACGATAACTCTGGTTCTATTTAAAGGTATGAATCCGTAGCTAGTAGGAAGAAGGAAATTTGTGAAACTTTTCGTGTTGAAATATACAAACAACATACAACTGATCGATCTGTCAATCTGTTCATAAAACTGTTAACTAACCCCAGCCATTAAAATATAATTGTTTCCGTTTATGACTCCCTTTCGTTCTCAGCCCCCTGTTAGCTTTCAATATATTTTGTACACGCGAACTTTTTACTCCCTATTCAAAATATTTACTAAGGTAATGATGGGTTTATCCCACATTTTACTTTATGCCTGTCAGTTATAAAAACCGCTTAAAAGTAATGACTCCAATAATATTGGTTTCAATTGATGAAAACCTTTGTGAATAGTTATGTTATACTCTGTCTAATTTAGGATGATAATTTAGACAGCTCACGTCTATGAAGTAACGTATTTTATATACAAATTAAGACCTATTAAATTATCTTAACACATAGACAAGTACCGCCCACTTATCGTAGAGAAGCGTCTTGCAAGAATACAGCATAATTGACTGTAGACAAACGAATCGAACATATCTATTAATTTATTTAAATTTTTATGTAAAAGTACTTACTTATCTACTACAATTTTAGTAATATAATTAGCTAAGTATAACACAAAACATAAATATTTTACCATAAATAGCTGTAACTGTAGCAATTATCAGATTATATTTGGAGTACAGTGCGATTAGGTAATGACGCACCGTTCTGATGATACAGCACGCCTCTTCGCTGCAGAATAAAAGAAGGTCCTCTTATTTCTGCAGCAAAGAGGCGCGCCTTCCTTTTGAAAGCTTTAGATGCAACATGAACACTAAGCTCATTATAATGGTTCTTGCTAAACCTAAGGCTCATCAAGATCAATAACTAAATTAAAAAAACAGTATTATTGCTACAATAGGTCATAAATTGTAGCATGATCCGAATGGGTAACCCAAGGGGTCCAGGGGGGGACTAATGGCTTGTCCAAAACACAGCAAAAGTTTGAAATTAGACTCGAATCGTGGTTATATCGCGCGGAAAATTGATGTACGGAGGAAAAACTGGATTGTGGACTTGTGAGTGCAATTAGGGAGTATTTTGGAGAATATTAATAGACAAAGTGGTGGGAGGCTTTGATGTGGTGTTCATAAATAAGATTGAGATTGTAGGGATACCCACATATCCCAATAAATGAATTGATATGATTTGATTTGACTACTAATTTTTTTTTCTCAAAAACTTACCAGTTTATAAGAATAATTATTATGAACTGTTAAAGTTATATTTTGTCACAATTAATAGTCTTAAAAATATTTGGTTTTAAAAATTCAATATACAGGGTGTAAGGGGAACGCTCCCGACGCCAAAAACGCCTGGTAGTACTCATAGTACACAATATATTGGCACTAAAATGCCTTGCCGTAATTTTTTCATGCCAATATGTTGCATATTTAGTTAGAAAAACGTGACGTCACAACTTTATTTTTTTTGCCAATTTGTAGTGAAATAATAGGAGTACTACTAGAGGCCTTCGGCTTTAGGAGCATCTCCATAACATCCTGTATAGCTATTATGAACTGCAGGCTGATTTGTGGTATCAGTTACTGTGAACATAACATATCTCATTTATAAAATGATACCTGAAGGCGTCTATGTATATGCAGTGAAAAGAAACGTCAATAAATATTAAATGTCTATAATTAAATAAAATCAAACTAAATACATTAAACCTCACAGACCAATCCGATTGATTACATTAATAATTTCGCTCAAACCGCTTCTAAGAAGCCCAACTTCTTGTAGAATATCAACTCCCACCGCTTGAGCTTCGCTATGGGAGCATTTGTGTCTATTTTCTTGCTACGTTTGTATTTTCTGAAGAATTCTCCATCTACCTGTTAACCAATCAGCTTTATTATAAAGGTATGATTTCGTAGCCGACCGCATCCGACAACTGCAGACACATGCAGCAGATACCACCTACAGTGAAATAGAATTGAATAGAATAATAAATATTGTTTGTTTTAATTGTAATGCCTTGCAGCTTCTCAATGGCGGAAATATAACAAGTAATGAATTGAAAAATGCAAATGTCTATTAGATTTATGTATTTCGTTGATATGTATATACAAATGAACGGAATGCGGAACTGACATTCTTTTATATCTATGTACAACTAGCAAACCCGGCAAACTCCGTTTCGCCACCAGATGTGAAAAATGATTTTCCCGCTTTTCTGTTGGACCTTTTCCTGAATTTTCTTTGCTATAAACCTCACGGAGCCCAAGACATTTCCAACGAATACAAAACCGTGGAAATCGGTTCGTGCGTTCTGGAGTTATAGCGTCAGGAAGGAAAACCCGACTTATTTTTATATAGTAGATATGTGTGGTCGAATGTCTTACTTGTCGAGTTTTACTTGTTAAACTTCGATACGGATAAACAACACCATTGAGAATTCGCCATGAATTAAAACTTCACATAACATAACATAAACTCACGCCTATATCCCTGAAGGGGTAGGCAAAGGCGCTAGCACCCACATTTCGCAGTTTATGTTTTGGTCCCAATGTCCCAGGTGGCGAGCTTATTGCCATTAACCGGGAACTTATAAACCTGCGATAAATACACACATAACTTCGAAAAGCACCGAAAAGTCATTGGTGTGTGCCATGGTAAGACCTGGGATCGAACGCGAGACCTCGTCTCAGCAGTCCATTACCCCGGGTTGATCAAAAATATGCTTAAAATGAGCTCTGTAAGAGCCGTGCGCGTTTTTGGGCTGTCTTTAGAGGATAATGTAGGTACAGTGGTGGTAGACCAGCTCAAATCTACCAATCATAGAATATATTGCAACAATCCGTGCGTGCCATATCAAAGAACTCCTCACCTTGATCCTCTGATCACAGTTGTCCCTTCCCCCCGCAACAATTCCTGACTGTGAACCATTATTGACATTATTTTTCTGTCTCGGGTAGAACAGCCAGCGTTTAGAGCCGAGGCCATCTTGCTTGAGTATCTCCTGAATGTGGTCCTGACATTTCTTCGTCGCCAAGTACTTTGATGGATTCCTCTTGCTACTAGCTGTGTGATGAAAGTTGGTTTAGTCATCAAAAGAGCGCAGATGGTACAAGTTCAGCCAGGGTGCAAATGAAATCCCATAATGGACCCTAGAGGCCGTGCAGTTCTATACAGTCCGAGTCATATCGTGAAGTACTTACAAGGTATTGTTCTGATATGTACACCAATTAGAGGCATGTACAATTCACTTCAATTTTTTTATATATTCCTTGATCTGACAGACTCTGTGAAGTGGCGGTAGTGAACCCGAATATTACGCAGAAGGCGCGGGTTTGATGTGCAAATATTTTGTACGCATGAATATGGCCATTTGCACTGATCTGATTGTGCCTCGGAGAGCACGTCAAGCTGTCGATCCCGGCTGCCTAACGAACATCTATGGCAGTCGTTACGGGTAGTTGGAACCCTGAAAAGCCCAATTCAAATTCAAATTAAATTTATTTGCAAGAACACAGGTACAATAAGAACTACAGAACTTCAGTGACGTGTCCTAAATAATTAAAAAAATAACTGTAAGGGAGGTTTTTATGGAGCAGCGAGAACGGAATCAGAAGCCCACGCGAGCAGAGCCGCGGGCAACAGCTAGTAAATAATAATAACAATACTTACAAGTAAGATATAACACTCGGAAAGCGTCCAAAAATCCCGGTTCTTTATAGTTAAGTTCCTTTTGGTGGGTCAGCGAGCGGGTCCGACTGCGACTCTGACTGGTTGCACGGGATTGCGACCGCGAGCGCGATTGCGATCGTGACTTCGAGCGCGGCCGCGAACGCGATTGAGAACGCGATCGCGACCGTGATTTCGTTTCGCTGTCGGTTCTAGATCGAGTCCGGGTGTGAGTTTTTGTGTCTTTACTTCTACGGGGGCGGTGCTTTGACCTGCTGCTTCTGGAAAACAGAATACTAATTCTATTATGTTCTGTTTCTGTAATCTCACTGGAGTTATCAGTGCGAAGACCGAGAAACCCTTGTCTTCTGCACTGACAGCACAGAGACTCTATTAACCTTCTCCTCTGCCCCCTTCCCCTATATACGACAATATATAGGACACCCTTTGAATGAGATGGGCTGGTGATATTCTTTCTCTTCTACCATACAGAAGGTACGCCGGATAAACCATCGGTTGAAAACGAAAAGGTCCTAAATAACTCTGTTCAGTATTAAACCTACCTTCCTCGATCCTCGTTCAGCGGCCCAAGCCCATAATATTCACCAAAGCCATCTCCATGATCAGGGTATTCTCCGTCCGGGCCTCGCATCTGCGGGTATGGTGTGGAGTAAGGGTAACCATAGCCTTCCATCAACCATCAACTACCGAAAATATAACACTGTAATATAAAAATCACCAATAATTTTAGAAAATTCTTGCCGTACGTTGTCACTGTCAAATTTTGTCTTTTTTGTTGAATGTTATAATTTAGTGTGTGAAGGTTTTATACGTTCTTCGATAAACGGCATCAAACAATACATAGGTAACCAAAAAAGGGAGTACCTAGCAGTCGTATGTATATGTTATGATATAATGACGACTCCGTGGCGTAGCGGTAGTGAACGCGACGCAGGAGGCGCGGGTTCGATTCCCGCTCAGTGCAAATATTTGTGTGCTTGAATATGAATATTGAATATGCATGCACTGCATTTATTTATTTATTTATTATACAATAATGAGAAGAGGAAGAGGACGTAGTAAGCAATAGCAATACGGCAATAGGATCACCTCTTATTATCATAGTTTTCGAAACGAGTGTTAATACACCTCTGCCTCTGCCTAACTCTCCGGAGATAGTTCCTGCTTCAGTACTTAGTTCACGTATTTCCACCTTTAAGTGGTAAAGGTGAGGGGCAATATTAATCTTCAAATTTTCTTTGTTCAATCATAATCCTATTATCAATTAGGATTATCCAAAGATTTCCCGACTCACAACTCTTTAATAAACCGTCTAATACAATAATTTTTATCCTATACTTATGAAAATGTTAGCAAAACTTTAAAGATCCTAAATTGAAAAACCTTTTAACTCAAAAAATACTTCGAAAAGTCATTAAGCCCATCAATGCGATATCTACTTGAAAAATTTCCAAAGCATTATTATCGGCAAGACTTATAACATTTTGTGACTTTCGAATCGATTCTAATCGAATAAAAAGTTCTCGAGTAATTTATCGATTTGGAAAGAAGGAACAATTAGAGAAGTAAGATAAATTAGGGATCGATGAATTCTTAATGGTTCTTTCCATTAGAAGGTTTTGAGTTTGCGGTACAGTTTTTTAAAAAGAAAATTTTTACTACTCCCCTCAAAAGTTTGCAGGAGGGCAAGGATATAGAGTGGAATGTTGCGGCTAGTGGGTAATGACCCTGCCTTCACGATGTTCCACAATGATTTATGAGTTCGGAGGAGGATAGGCTTGTTTCTTAATGGCTGCAAAGCTTCGAACAAATGATGGACGTGCGGTCCAGCTAAATGTTCCTACTTTGTTTCGAGTTTGTGTAGTTGTTTAATTATTAGCATGTGTTGCAACGCTTCTTTGACTAATTATAACCCTATAGCGTGTGATGCCACCCTTAAGAGGCGTCTCCCAGAGCGGACCAATAGAGGTAGGCCCCCGGCCCGCTTGATAGCGGACTGAGCCGTGGGCCAAGGTATTCTGGCGTCTGCGCACAACGCGACTTTTGACGTTCTGCGCAGCGTCCTTTTTTTCGGCACGCGCCAGCCTGCGAGCTGCGCTGCGCGCGGGCAGTGAGCCACGAGTCATGAACGCAAGCGCACGCTCCACCGTTCATTATAATTTTCTGTTCAATATTACGTTTACCGTGTTGTAAGTGAAGAATAAACTCTAATTCAGCATACGCGTGTATTATTTAACAGGCCCGCTATATTCTGGCTGCCCAACGTTTGAGGGTCTGGAATGTTCGGTGGTGTTCGTTCTCGAAGTGTAGTACCTAATACCTATCGTTACCTACAAAGTGATTGTGATATTTAAATTAGTGACTTGTTATCCAAAATGCCTACGCGTCGGAATCGAGGTAGGCACTCGTTGGGGTCATCGGAGGATGCCGATCCAGCTAACGAAAGTATCTTGCTGAATCAGGAGACCTTGACAACGATGTTGACCACCTTGCAACAAACTCAGAACGAGTTTTGTCAGCAACTGCTTCGCGAGGTGCGGTCTTCAACTCCATCGCAGGCCGACGCCACCGCTGCCGCCGTCGCCGCTGCTGCTACGTTCGCTTCAATAAATGGGAACTTCGCGCAGTGTACGGCTCGTTACAGCGGCAGTAAGGAAGAGCATTTGGAAAGCTTCATCGATTGTGTCGAAAGCTACAAGTCGTGCGTACACATCACCGACGAGAACGCGCTTCGCGGTTTGTCGTTGCTGCTCATAAGGGATGCAGCAGTCTGGTGGCAAGGAGTGAAAGGTCAGATAAGATCATGGGCTGACGCGCTCGACAAACTGAGGAATGCGTTTGGCGAGCGTCGCCCGCCTTTTATAGTTTACCAGGAGCTGTTTTCCTTAGTCCAGGGTGAGGAGACTACAGAGCTGTTCGTCTCAAAGGCCAGAGCCCTGCTGGCAAAGTTACCACCAGAAGATCTAAGCGAGCGAGTACAAATAGATATGATTTTCGGACTTTTAGATCGCCGCATTAGAAAAAGGCTAAAAAGAGAACATATCGATACGTTCGATACTTTATTGAAGAATTGTCAATGTATCGAGGATGCGCGTAAGGATAATCACGTTCCGGTTGCTAAGAGAGTTTCTTCGGCAGCGAACGTTTCTCCGATTCAAACGCGCGCGAGTAGCGGCGTCGCGCCGCGCCCCGCCGCCCCCGCCGCAGCCGCTGTTGTCAACGGCGCTTCAAGGCCACGTGCGCCCGACGCGTCCGATCATGCAAGTGTTAAACCTCGCCGTCTCTTCTGCAGTTACTGTCGTCGTAGTGGACATACTAAAGACAGTTGTGAAAAGTTAAATAAAAATGATAAAAGTGATAAAAGCGTAGTAGATAAAACCGTCGAAAAACTTAAATGTTACGGCTGCGGTGCTCCGAACGTTATTAGGTCTAAGTGCTCAAATTGTAACCCTAAGTCCGATCCGGCGGAGACATCGTTTTATGCGGTCGATATAACGCCCAGTTTCGACAACGCTGCCGGCGCCGTTTGCTCGCGCGATGGCGCGCAGAGCGGTGTCGACTCGTCGAGACATGCTTCCCTCGAAGGAGCCGCGCGCGCGGGCGCTCGCGAGCGATCGCGGTGCCGCGATGCAGCGACGTGCATGGCGAACGCGGCAGGAACAAGCTGCAGCCCGACCGTTAACCCTCTGCCTGCGCAGGCACATTGTAGAGGTAACCCTACGAACGCTGTGGGGGATTTTAGTTATGTTAAAAATTTGTGTACTATGTCTAACAATGATTTTCAAAGTATTTGTGCTGTGTCCAATGATATTAATAATTTGTGTACTATGTCGAACAATGATGTTCAAACTGTATGTTTTAAAAGAAGTAAAACTTTTTCGAGTGAAGCCGTCAAGACTTCACGCCGGCCAATATTAAATGTCAATATTCTTGGTGCAAGTGGAATTGCTCTGGTTGACCCTGCGGCAAAGACTAGCGTTGCCGGTCACACGCTATACGCTCTCCTGCAAAGGAAAGGACACCCATTACAGTCGGCAACAAGGTTTGTTAGGTTGGCCGACGGTGTCAGTAGGGAAATGTGTATACTCACTACAGAGGTGGAGGTGACACTAAAGCGCAAAGTTAAACGAGTTAACTTCGTGATTTTCCCGGAAGCGGTTAGTAACGAGTCCCTTTTAGGTATTGATTTTTTGAAAAGTTTCGGCATTAACATTGATTTCGACAAGGACTTTTGGCATTTTGGTGACAGTTGTAACCAAAAGTATAAGTTATGTTACGAAGGCGCGTCACCCCCAACTCTGTGTGTTGCATCTTTAGAGGCACTTAGGGAGGACGAAGGTACTTCACTTAGCGCGCAACAACGCGAGTTGCTTGCCCGGTTGCTCACCGAGGTTAGTGACCTGTTTGAGCCAGGGGGAGAGCCAACTTCTTTCGCAGAACACAGAATAGACACGGGCAACCATCTGCCTATAGCGGTACCGCCTTACCGTGTCACGCCTGCTAAGAAGGAAGCTATGCGGTTGGAAATAGAAAAGATGTTAGCGGACGATATAATAGAAGAGTGCGAGTCCCCATGGGCGTCGCCGGCGCTCTTAGTCCCCAAGGCCAACGGTAAGTTTCGTTTTTGTGTAGATTACCGTAAGCTCAACGCTGTCACCAAAACGGATGTCTACCCAATGCCCTTGATCGACGAGCTCGTCCAGTCGACGAAACGGAATTGCTATATGAGTACACTGGATATGCGCAGTGGGTTTTGGCAAGTGTCTGTCAGACCTGAGGACCGGGATAAAACGGCCTTCGTGTCACCTTTTGGTACGTATCGTTTTAAACGGATGGCGTTTGGTCTGAAAAACGCCCCATCTACTTTCCAGCGGCTCATAGATAGGCTCCGCTCAGGCTCGTCCCTTCAGAACGTGACCTTGCTCGCGTACCAAGATGACCTGCTCGTCATATCAGAAGGTTTCAGTCAGCATCTCGCCGACCTTCGTGTCGTGTTTGAAAGGCTGAGGATGTTTGGTCTTCGCGCTAATCGCGAGAAATGTGTCTTCGCACGTGAAAAGGTAAAGTACCTAGGTCATGTCATTTCACAGGATGGCATTTCGCCTGATGATGACAAAGTTCGTGCAGTCTTAGACATGAAGGCACCTTCGACGTTGCGTCACTTGCGGACCTTCTTGCAGACCGCCTCTTGGTTTCGAAAGTTTATTCCCAGTTTCTCCGCGGTTGCTGAACCATTGACCCGCCTGCTGAAAAAGAACCAGGTATGGATGTGGGGTGCGGAACAGATGGAAGCTTTCGAAGACCTTAAAAAGCGTTTGACTTCGGCTCCTATCCTTGTCCAAGCGGACTATCGGAAGCCATTCGTCTTAAGAACGGATTCTAGCAACTACGCTCTCGGTGCTGTGTTGTTACAAGGTGAGGGTAAGGACGAGCGTCCCATAGAGTACGCAAGCCGCTTACTCAGTTCAGCCGAAAGAAATTATAGCACCGTGGAACGCGAGGCTCTTGCGGTCGTGTGGGCCGTAGAGCGTTTCCGTGGGTATATTGAAGGCCACCCTGTCGTGGTAGGCAGCGATCATCAGCCTTTAAAATGGCTTCTTACCTTGAAATCTCCTTCAGGAAGGTTAGTTCGATGGGCGCTAAAACTACAGGCCTTCAACATCCAGTTCGAGTACACTCCGGGTAAAGCTAACGTAGTCGCCGACACGCTCAGCCGCCCTCCCTGTGAAGAAGTAAGTAAGGATCAGTGTGGTGTGTGTTCGGTTGTCATAGACTTACCTGCTCGGAGGCCTACAGACTTACGAGTTGCTCAGCTTGATGACCCGGACCTGGAAAAGATCGTTACAGAATTGGAGAGTACATCAGATGTTGCAGCTGTTGGTGCAAAGCGATGGTCTGAAAGAGGGTACTTTATGCAGCAAGGCGTGTTGTATAGGTACAATCCAGATGTCGATAGTGAAGAGCCTCAGCTGGTTGTTCCTGTTTCTCTCCAGCTTGATATCTTAAAGGAGTGCCATGATTCTCCGTTGGCGGGGCACCAAGGTATTGAGAGGACCTTCCACAAGATTTCGCAACGTTTTTTCTTTCCAGGTATGCGTCGTATCATCGCTGAATACATAAAAAGTTGTGTGTCTTGTCAGCGATACAAAGCGTCTAACGAGAAACCGGCTGGTCTTCTCCAAACTCCAGTTCTTAGTCAACGCAACGAAGTCGTTGCCATCGACTTGTTTGGTCCTTTGCCGGAAGGTGAAAAGGGAGAGCGCTGGATCTTCTTAGTGGAGGACACCGCTACACGCTGGGTAGAGCTTTATGCGTTAAAAGAAGCTTCTTCCGAGGCTTGTGCGCGTACTCTTGTTAAAGAGTACTTCCTCAGGTACGGTTTCCCACGCAGGATAATCTCGGACAATGGGGTCCAGTTTGTCGGCGCCGTGATGCAGCAGTGTATGTATATTCTTGGAATAAACCAGAGCCTTCTTCCGCTATATCACCCCGAAGCGAATCCTGCCGAGCGCAAGAATAGGGATCTTAAAACTCAGCTCGGCCAATTGGTGGGAAACGACCACACGTCATGGCCGACAAAGCTGGGTGTGATCCGGTTTGCCATGAATAGTGCCGTGTGTGAAGCGACAGGTGCTACTCCAGCATACCTCATGTTTGCGCGTCAAATGAGGTCGCCTATAGAGGTTAGTACTGATCTGAGAGCCATCCTTGATAAGGAGAATTTCGTTCCACAGATTACGCCATACCTTCGCACCTTCATCAGTACCCTGTCAGCCGTAAGGGATCGCGTCGAGTCCCAACAGGATAGGCGTAAGGAACATGCTGACAAGTCTCGTCAGCCAGGTGAAGTATTTGACGTTGGGGATAGTGTCCTCATTACGTCACATGTTCTTAGTAATGCCGCAAAGAATGTCTCGGCCAAGTTCATTCCTAAAAGAGATGGTCCCTACCTGGTAGTTAAAAAGGTCAGCCCTACGACTTACCTGATCGCTAATTCGAACTCGCCTAGTGAGGTATTGGGAAAGTACCACTCTTCTCAGCTCGTGCGTTTTAATAATAGAGATGAGGTCCTTCCTTCTCCCGTAGTGCCTAAACGTAGTAGAGGACGTCCATGTAACCGTGATCAGGGTTCTGTGCGAGTCCATAGACGAGGTCGTCCTCATGAACTCGAGGGGGAGTCTATAGCGTGTGATGCCACCCTTAAGAGGCGTCTCCCAGAGCGGACCAATAGAGGTAGGCCCCCGGCCCGCTTGATAGCGGACTGAGCCGTGGGCCAAGGTATTCTGGCGTCTGCGCACAACGCGACTTTTGACGTTCTGCGCAGCGTCCTTTTTTTCGGCACGCGCCAGCCTGCGAGCTGCGCGCGGGCAGTGAGCCACGAGTCATGAACGCAAGCGCACGCTCCACCGTTCATTATAATTTTCTGTTCAATATTACGTTTACCGTGTTGTAAGTGAAGAATAAACTCTAATTCAGCATACGCGTGTATTATTTAACAGGCCCGCTATAACCCATCCCAAGGGAGCCAATTTCAAGGATAATAAGTAGCTAATATGTTATCCCTTACCAAATATCTGTCAAATGAATTATAGGGATATATTATATTCGGTAATAACGACGGCGATGTGGAACACTCGAAGTTGTTCAGGAATATATCTACCTTGGTCAGAATGTTCAGTTTGGTACAAACAACCTCAAGATAAAAATTGCCAGAAGCATCAAAGAGAAGGCGAAACGTGAAAACTGACGGAGGTACTAGTCCACGATATGAAAATCACGCAGCGGGCTATTTAGCGAGCTCTTGGAGTCTCTCTGGAGGATCGAATTCGTGACTAGATCATCCAAAGAACTAAAAGTGACATAGATCGCAGAATAAGCAAGTTGAAGTGGTAGTGAGCTGGCAACATCTGTCAAAAGACCAATGGTCGTTAGAGTAGACGAGCCAAAGACTGGAGTCCGCGAGACAGCACACGACGACCTGAAAAGGGATAGACTGAAAATCAGGACAAATGGTGCACATTGGGAGAGGGCTATGTCCAGCAGTGTACTGGCTAATTAAATAACTATATTAGATTTCTATGGGTTGAAGGAGTGGGACCAGAATTTCACAAGAGCGAAACTGCAAATTAGCTAGAAGAATATAATAAATAAATAAATAAATATTTTAGGACAATCTACACAACGCCACCTAGACCCATGGTAAGCATAGTTTAACTAGCTTGTGTAATGGTTTCTAGAATGCGGATAAACATTCTTAGATACTTTTTTTTGTAAATACATACATATTATACATATAAACACCCAGACCAATGCAAATGTTCATATTCATGCACACAAATATTTACACTGAGCGGGAATCGAACCCACACCTCCTGCGTAGCAGTCACGTTCACTACCGCCACACCACGGAGGTCGTCAAGAGAATATAAAAAGCGAGACACTTCTAGATACCCTAGCTTATGGTTCCCGAAGGCAGTACAGTGTTCTTTAACTTTGCTGTGAGCTGCAGCGGTCTATTCTTCTCTTACTTTTTAATATTCCACAAGTTTTCAGCTCATTTAGATTTTATACTAAGTGTACTTTGTTATAACAGCCCAAGTTGGCCGTTAGTGGTTTTCAAGTAGTGGCGCTAATAAGAAATTTCAACGGAATTAAATGATGATTTTGTTGAATTTGTTTTATTGGGGAAAAGTTGGCACATGTTCTTGTTAGTCTAGTTTTCCTTTGGAGGACATTCATGTTCGAGAAGAACATGAATATATTTCGTTTCTCTGACTGTCTTTATCGAGTTTTGTTCTTCGCTCTTGCGGAATATTACACATACAACATCTCGCCTCGGGTAAGAAGTCTTTTTACTGCTTTGAGGGGTGTATTCCTTTCTATGACAATTAGTTTTATTTTGCTATTGCTATTTTTGGAATCCCTGTCCTAATATATTTTCTTGGAATGAATTTCCGCCATGTAACGCCTACTTCAATATGTTTTTTTCCTCCATTCGACGGTAAATATACAGTCCATGATGAAGCATCCGCTTGACGGTAACAAGCTTGCTCCCTATAATGTGTGACCGAAAACCATAGTTGGCGAAATGTGGGTGATGATAATACACCTCTCGCACCTTCAAGGAGTTATAGGCGTGAATGTATGTTAGATCATTTTTATAATACTCATATGAATCAGTTAAAGTCAGCGTCATGATTTAAAAGTCCTAGATTCGAATTCTGGCAATTACACTAGGTACTATTCTAACCTAAGCAATTCAGCTAAAGAGTAATTTCTGTTACTAATAATCTTTAAAATGTACAGTAGAAAGCTTTTTTTTTAAATAATGTCAATTTGACTTCACTTCGCCTGATGCAAAGTCTCATGAAAGAGGGTCACCATTGCAGTAAAATGGCAACCTATTGAAATATCGAATTTCTGTTACCCGAATCTTAAAACCCCGAAAACGGTTGGTAGAACTTTTAAAAGACAGATGTAATGAATGACAATTTTCTATAATTCCGTTTTTCATTTCCCAGATGAATCAATTTCCAGGTGCACTAAAACCAAATTTTCAAATAGTATTTTTTTGTTTTCCATAGTGTCATAATCCAAATATAGTTAAACCAGATTCTCAGAATATATTTTTTTGTTTCCCATCGTACCATTTTCCAAATAAACTATTAAGTACCAAATTTTCATAATCTTTTTATTTGGTTCCCATACAATCGTTTTCCATCTAAACTATGCAGTTTTCCTCTTTTTGTATGTATTTTTTCCTCCTTTTCACTTGTGGTTCACCGTATCATTTTATCAGGTTAGGTTAGGTTAGAACTGCGACCCCCGAGTAGAATTGCTAGAAAAATTCTACTCAGTAGGTTAGGTTAGCGCTATTGTTTTACTTGCCCATTACAGCCAGGTTAAGGTTAAGTACCTACCTTGTAATTTTTCCATTCATTCATTTTTAAAAATCTGGATATTATTTGTCTGGATATCAATAAACTGCATTTCAAAAATTTGTGTTTTATAAATTCGGCTTTCGTGCATATGGATTACGGTTATCTGGATTTTGTGCATTTAGATTTCGTGTGTCTGGAATTCGTTCGTCTGGATTATAAAACGTCGTACAAATGAATAAATAGGAAAATGAAATTTGGAGTTGCGATTATATGGCAAATAAAACTTCGGTATTTGGAAAACCGGGATTATGAATAAATGGCCAAACGTTTTCTGGATTATGATATTCGGAATATTAAAATTCGGGATTAAGATAGGTAACCCAGTAAAATACATACCTTTATGCTAAACATTTTCCTTCGGGATAGGCAGAGGGTGAAAAACACCACTATTTCAGCATTCATTCAATTTGGGTCCACTTTATAGAAGATCTGACTATTGCCGTTTTTTTTTCCTAATAGCTTGTGTTAGGAATTGGTTCACGTTGGTAGTGTCATCACGTCAATAACACTATTGATTCGAAACTGGAATCTATCGATTGTAAGGTCGACTCTTTAATCACTAAGCTACCAACACTTTATTAACCGGGCACTACTTAACTCCAGCCATACATAAGAACACATCAAGCAAAATACGCTAAAAAAATTCATGCAGTTATAAAAGATTTTCACAAACTTTTTCGACACTTGAAAAACATGCAACTGAAGTTATCACGACCCAAATAAATAGTATGGTTTCGAAATGGAAACGGTAACCAAATGGAAAAAAAATATTTAAAAAACATACAACATCTTGAAAACTAAATATACCGCGAAATTTGCAGCATTGCTCGTTCGCAGTCAAAGCTACAGTTTTTTAAGTACAGCAAAAACTCACAAATCGTACTAATTAACTGAAAGTACTACCTGTCAGCGGTAACCTAGTTCTGACGTGGTAGGGCTGCCCCGAATATTATAATAGATTTATTTTTAAAGAACTTTATTTCTCATAAAACTACAATAGTTCACTTAGAAACATTAGACAGGAGTGTTAACATTGTATCTGGCGAGTTGACGACATATTCAAGTTAACCTATAGGACATATAAAAAATATACCTATTATATTATTATAGTCCATATATGTTTAGGTAATCTTTGTGTGTCTTTTTAACACGTTTCATTTGAAAACTTCATTTTAAAGACAGAAACCACTAGTTAGTCAGTTAGTTAACCAAATTTATTTGTTAATTAATATGTTTTTTGCAAAAAGTTGCCATAAAATTGTTTGCCTTTATTTAAGTTCCTAACAAATAGAGTAAAAGTATTTTTTGTTTTATATTTTACACAGTTTACGTTTGCTATGACTTGAATAATAAAAAAGGTAAAAATTGGAAGTCCCTAAACAAATAAATTAATGATAGTTTGATCTGTGACCTTTTTTTGGTAATATCTGTTTTTTTAAAAAGGTGGCAAGTTATCGACAGTCACGTTCGGTTCACGTAGTATTATAGAACTGATAATAAATCAACACACTTTCTATCTCGAAACCTATCTCCTTCTCCTTTATTTTGCTTGAGACTGACATTTGAGTACCCCACCCTGCTTGTGGGTGTGATTACTTTAACACCAAAGACAATAGAAACCCACACGGAAGTTCCAGAAATCATTCAAAATCAATTACAATTCTTTACCGCATATCAAAATAATAGTTAGCAACTAGTGACAACCCTGTTTTTTCATATTCGAATATAATTTTAATATGCAACACTTGTAGTTTACTCTAAATTATACTCTACCACTTCAGATTAGAGTTGATATTAATTTTTGGAAAGTTTATATTTTACATTTCTTCATAAGGCATACGGCTGGAAACTTGAGACCTAATATTGCTGTAGGGCACATGAAGTCACTGACAGTTTCAAACTTATTTCTGCGGTTTTTTTTTCTGTCGACTTCAATTTTTTCTTGCAATTATATTTTTGAAGTCAAACTTCTAGAGGCGTGCTTGACAAAAAAACATGGAAGTGTAGAGGAGGGAGGGGGGGGGGGGGGAGGGAATAAAATGCCTTAAGGCAAATTAGGCGTTCCGTACTCCCTGCCACCGGAAACATAATACAAGGTTATTATTAACCGCCGTATTCCATATCTAGTATTGCAACGTCCATACGCCACTTATGGACGTAATTCCCTTTCCATCAGGTAGGCCGTGTGCTTGTCTACCACCCAAGTATTATAATAAAAAGCACCTACCAGCTTCTTACTAAGCAGCATCACTCTCATAGTATAAGAAAACAATGCATTTCAATTGTATTAGCTCTTGGTTTCTGCAGCATAACATTTAAATTTACCCCCGGCCCTCTAGGGACCTATATAAACTTATTTCAGTATGAAAATGTTGCGAACTAGTAAGTTTCTATAAAGTCTGTGGCATATAAAATATGGTTATTACTCTGAAGTATCTTGAGAAGAAAAAATATCTTACAATTATTCTTCATTGGAGGTGTAAAAAACGCATCTGATGACATCGTCAGCTAAGGTTCACTATTTTAACAATGTTACTGTCTTTAACCTTTAAGTATGGACGTGGAGTCTCACAGGCTACTCTATGTTTTCGTTTTCTTAGTTTCACCTACTTCGCCACACACCGCGCGATTGAACTGCTCAGTAGCTTTTGTTTTTGTTGTAAAACTACCTATGAGGGAGGAGGTTGTGTCTTCCGATGAATATCACGTAAGTAATGACCATTAAAATATTGACCGGAGCCTGTCAGGTCCTGACACGTCCATAGTTGCCCTTTGTTATATTTTATAAGGTTGATTATGTTTGTGTTAGATTTTGTAATACAAAATGTTAAAAAACCATAAAGCCGGTAGTTCTAAATCACAATATCGTCGCTAAGGCTGACAAAAATGCTCGATTTACTCCAGTAGCCATTGAACAAGGAGATGGCCTATGGTGTTGCTATTGTGTATCCAAGAGTTGAGTGCCATGAATGCGTACATTTTATATAACATGCACCAGTCTAAAACTGCGAAGAGGCAATGTCCTAAAAAAATAGCACGTGTGCTCTTGGTGCCTCATGTGCAAAACGTGTTATAAATACCTACACGATTGCCTAGAGAGCTGTAGTTGACCATGACTCGAGTTTTAGGTAATGATATGGTTACAGAAGATGTCCAGGATCAAGAAACCAGTCAATGAACCAGTACCGCATGGAGAATCTGTCCCGCGAAAAAATATAGGATGCCTACCCATGTTTGTGTAGGGTGCAATAAACCTGTGTGTCTCCAATGTTCTAGAACATTGTGCCTGTAAATTTATCTTATTAGACTGTTGTGAAAATTTTTTATATTTGTTACCTGAAGTAGGTGTTTTGTGTTTTTGGTTTCTTACATATTATATTAAGAGTAAAAAAACTAATTTTTTTATAGGAATAAGTTTGGCTGTTTTTAATGCATAAAAATGTAACCTCAGTATATTTAGAGTGAAAAGTACCATAACTTTTGATTTTTAAAATTTCTACTATTTTTGAAAAAAAAGTTGATTATACAAGCACGTTACTTTATTGCTAAATACCATTCAATTCAATTCAATTAGTTTTAAAGCGATCTTTTATCAAATGCCCCATAAAAATGTGTGTGCATATATGAAGCCTGTGAGACTCCACGTCCACAGTAGAGTTAAGAAAAAATTACGTCCACACTTAAAGGTTAACGGTGTTTCCTGTGCATTGCAGCTTACCATCAAGCGAGGTGAAGTCATATTCTATCTTTATGTTTCGTATCACTACAAAGAAATCGAAAATATTTGAGCCAAAAGCAAGAGCACGAAAGATCGACGCACTTGTACCTTTTGAAGGCTTTTTAAAACGAGACGCAGCTTCAATGGTACTTATTACCCCTGTCAGATTGGGTGTCAGAGAACGTTGGGAGAAAATAACTTTTTAAAATACATGCAAGAGAATATTTCTTGTCGATATAGATCGATAAGGATGGAATTTTCATCCCAGATTTGAAGGGAAGGGGATTCGAATGGAAGGGAAGGGTTTGATTTGAGTTGTAACAAAACAAGTGATTTTTATATCGATTGCAAAGAATTTTGTGCAGTAAGTATTTGTATTCTCATTAAATATATATTTATATAAGCTATACATAGCGGGTATTGAGGATTTGTTACATAGATACGCGTTTTTTAAGAAAATTTTAAAAGAAACTTTTTCTAGTCGATTTAAAATTGGATTCGGATTAAAATTATAAATCTTGCCAACCACTGTATTCAGTTATCTAGAGTAGGTATCAAAATGTTAGTAAATAGGCAAAAAAATAGAGTTTCTTGCTGAAGTTTTCTCAGCCCGAGACCGCGTTTCGAACTGGTGGTACATTTGCTAAACTAACTTATAATAAGTAAGTTCCATTTAATGGCCTATACAGAGTTTAAGTTTTTTTTAATTTTGAATTCTAACAACATCACCATTCACTTAAAAAAAATATTTGTATTCTTTAATTTATACAGAATCTAAAACCCTTACGGCTATTTTCGCTGACAAATTCGTCGTCGAAACTCGAACGACCCGCACCCAGCAAACACGCAAACTTGCCACTTAGCCACACTCACCGAGCACTCCCTAATGATGCGCGCGTATTGTACCAAGTTTTTCATCCGGACTTGCATGAATATGGACTCGGACGCCTTTGTGCCTCTCCCTCCTTCCTAACAAATATACCAAACTAAACCATCACAGGATAAATACCAATCCATTCAATTTCCAACCTTATTTCTATTGCATTAAAGATTAAGTGTAAGTTTTAGAGGTTAAGTTTTAAGGGTTGTCACAAGATTTTTTTTATATTTATGTTTTACGTTATTTTTACACGACGCTCGTCCTTTCAACATGGTCCATTCATGCTTCGAAGTATATAAAGAATGTCTAATTGAATGTTCATTACTTCTCGAAAAGGTTCTTTACTTCATTTTCAGATTAGAATTTGGGTTAGTGAATTTGCATTAATTTCACTTTCAACTGGGTGAATGAAAGTTTTTGTATTTCAAGTGCTTTTAGAAAGTATTCGTTTTTATTATAATTAACACAATTATTAAATAATGAAGAGGTGTAAAACGTATCCGGAGAAAGATGAAGACACCATAGTCCCACACCCGATTTGAATTTGAAAATTTGAATTTGAATTTTTCTTCACCTCGCCTGATGGTAAGCTGAAGACTATGTCTGAGAAAAGAGGAACATCATTACAAACACGTACAGTATTACAACGTCAATTTTCATTATATAGAGATAAATCACAAAATATTATTTGTATGTAGAATTTCGGTGACATATTTACTTGATTGTAGATTGACATAGTCATTTACATATTCACTGTTAAATATTTCGGGATTCGGGATCCTGAAATATTTAATAGTGAATAAATATTTACTTATATTATTACCTAGGTATATCTCAAAACTTTTTGTTAGTCAACCCTATTACGAACACTATTATATCTCATTAGTCAAAAAACCTCACCACGTTATGCGACGCCCTTATTGTGTAAACAGAAAATGCTACTGGTTGCTGTGCAATTGTCACGAATTTCGTTCACCAAGTTGGATTTCTTTGTTAATTAACTTAATTAACTAGTTCACATACAACTCTAGTTTATAAAAAACTAGATAGAAGAAGTATATTATTTTAATACTGAACATGAAAAGGGACATCATTCTTGTAATGATAAAGGAATTTGTATGATAACTATTTCCAATCATATATAAATCGGAAAAGTGAATGTTTCTACGGGACTCGATCCCGCGATTTTTCCCTTACAGGGGGGCACGTCTGAAGCATTTCAATTTTTTCCATACAACCATCTTTAAGGCAATAGTCCATGTATAGGAGAGTTTCAAGTGCTTCAGACGTGGCTTCGTAGCTCAGCAGTTCAAGCGTTCCCACTTTCACGTCAAAACATTCACTTTTTCCATTTCAATTTAATTTGAAACGTCATTCTTGTAAAGAAAAGTACCTATAGTCCATTTGTTTGGGTACTTAAATAAATGTAATGTAATGGGTTCTTTCTTTTTAGTATGTTTTGTTTCAAATATGAAATAGTTATTTTCACTACAGCAGCTCAAACAAGTAGGTTTTGCTGCGTAAAAACAGTGTGCAAAATGCGATTTTGCTCACTGAGTGAGACAAAGTAACTTTTTAATTTTTTTTTTTTAAATATACTTATAGTGCCAGCACTACATTTAAAAGATTTTTTTCGACGAACTTTCGAACTACATAATCTGACAAAGTAACTTTTTGTTTTCTTTTTTCAATAAACAGTGCCAACCATATATATTTAAAAAGAATTGTTCCGGGCGAATTTTCGAACTACATAATCTGCACTCTGTTTCTTGCTCGTCCTTTAAAAAGTCCTTCAAAATATGAAGGTCCAATTTCGAAATTCTAAATTTGAAAGATATTTGTAAAACGAATAACCATGTTTTTTTTTAAATTATTTAATATTTTAATGTATTATTGTATACGAAAATAAGTAATTATAATGATTCCCATTTTCAACATTTAAAAAATAACATGTCACAGACGCTGTTTCTGAACGCACCTTAAAAATTGCGGGAATAAAATTTTACAGTTAAACTTGTTAAATAGATAATATTAAAAATATTAAAGGAATCAGATAAGACCAGCGATACTAGTGATGAAGATAGTATTTTAATACTAGAAGAGTTTCAGTCTATTCCTGTTCTATGTGTTATCTTGTAAGTAATACTTAAGGTTATGTGTTCTCGCTGCTGAAGTGAAAAGTAATGTGTGCCACACGAGAGCAAAATTATTTGCATCTCGTGCATTTGAATCCCTCACTACGCTCGGGATTCTACATTAGAATCACTCGCTACGCTCGTGATTCAATCCTAGAATCCCTCGCTTGCTCAGGATTCAAAATCAGCACTCGCAGCAAACAACAGTTTTGCTCACTTGTTGCACAAATAACTATTGTGCAACAAGAGAGCAAAACTGTTTTTTGCTGCGAGTGCTGATTTTGAATCCTGAGCAAGCGAGGGATTCTAGGATTGAATCACGAGCGTAGCGAGTGATTCTACTGTAGAATCCTGAGCGTAGTGAGGGATTCAAATGCACGAGATGCAAATAATTTTGCTCTCGTGTGGCACACATTACTTTTCACTTCAGCAGCGAGAACACATAAGAAATATTACTTAGAAGATAATGCATTACTTATTAACAGAACAGAACACCTATTATTAATTAAAATAATGCTGAAAATTTTAAAAGTTAATAATTAATCTAATTACTTATTGCTGTTCTGCAAATTTAAAGTTGAAAGTTAAAAGTTAAATTTTATACCCGTTATTTTTAAGGTGTGTTCAGAAACAGCGTACGTGACATTTTATTTTTCAAATGTTGATAATAGTAATCATTATAAATTACTTATGCATTACTTATTTTGGTATTCAATAACATTACATAATTATTAAATAATGTAAATAAAATACATGGTTATTCTTTTACAAATATCTTTCAAATTTAGAATTTCGAAATAGGACCTTTGACGTGTCATAAATTAAAAAAAAAACCTTCAAAATACTTATGTTTGTCACTCGAACTTTTTTATGGACGGCCAAGAGACAGACTGCAATGTATGTAATTCGAAAGTTATTCGCGGAACAATTCTTTTTGAATCTATGGTTAGCACTCTTTATTGAAAATTAAAAAAAAAATAATTAAAAAGCTACTTTGTCTCACTGAGTGAGCAAAATCGCATTTTGCACACTGTTTTTACGCAGCAAAACTCACTTGTTTGAGCTGCTGTGGTGAAAATACTTTTCCGCTTAGAAATGCATTTTAAAGACTAAAAAACAGGTATCGATCCACTAGTTAGTCAGTTAAGTTAGCCAAGTTTTTTGATTAACGTGTGTTTTTATAAAAAGTTGCCACAAGATCGTTTACCTTTATTTAAATTTAAATACCTAAATAATTAAGTATATTTTCAAAATGTCATCAGATTTACTTATAAATATTGTTTAAAGAAAACTACAGGTAAATGTTAATTAAAAACATTATAGCACCTGGTAATGGTAGAAAAGTGGCCTCAAATACAAAAAAAAATATCAAGAAAGTGTTAGCAATAATCGTACAACCATCGCATTGTAACAAATGACATATAACTTTTTATATTTGAATACCGACCAATATGTTTGTTAGTACAAACGATGATGCTGACGGTACCCGTGTCACTTCTAACAAGGCGTGTTGCGACAAATTGTAAACGTCTCTTATCAAAACCACTACAACTGTTTTACCCACAAAACGAAACATTCAAACTATTTTCAACCTTATTACATAAAAGATAACAGTCGTGCATCGTTTGCTAAAGTATATTTTGTAAGTTGGTTCTTTGTATTTTGTTGTTTGACGTGGGATAGAGTCACGATGCCATGCAAATAGCAAGGGTTCACGGTGTTTGCTTTACATAAAAAACTGTTACATATTTACATTTTATTATGTTATTCTTAAACTGGCGAATCTCGAATATGCTATCCGCCTAATACTCAAAGTAACACATAAGAAAGAAAAAAGAAAGAAAGAAAGAAAAAGAAAAACATTTATTCTCGCCCAAAATGCTGCTGCATGCTCGCATGATGCTCACTGCACCCCCGCGTGTTTTATGTGATGGTGAAGCGCTGATTTTCAGGTTGCGCCTTTAAAGAAGAGACATCACACACGTGTCAAATACATATATGTATTTTATATAAGAAAATAACCATACAAAAGGAAGAAATCACCTACAACATAAAAAAAAACAAAAGAAGACAACCACAGTCAAAAAAGAAATAAAAAACAAGAACAACGATAGTCTATGCATCGACAATCGCATAGTCTATGCAAATATATGGACATATTTTATCTATGCTCCCTAAGCATCCCAACCCAACCCATAACTATATTTACTTATAAAACAGTTGGCAACAGCCAGTGACGAAATAATCATGCATTTTACAAATACAAATTATTTCACAATTAATTACAAATGAATAAACAATGAGTAAAAGATAATCCAAATATTAATTATTATACGCTCACAACGTCCGACATGTACATACGTAAGATTAAATTTAATAAAAAAAGAAATGAAAAATCTGATAACCATTTTGCTAGGTACAATAATAAAATAGCGATTGCTATGCCGTTTCGAGTTTAATTGTAAAGCAATTTGACTTCACGAACTATCGTTAACGTAACAATCACTTTTTCTTGGTTTTATTTTCTTACTAGGTAATATTGCTTCTGATATTAATCTGAATAGGTCCTTATTTTATTAGTGCAGGGGAAGGCAATCTATAAAATTATAATTTAACTACTTCAACAAGGTGTTATCTAGGCCTCATCATCTCAATCTCTGACCCTATTTCCATCGCAGTTGGACCCCAACTGTTTTCTAGTTTAGCTAAGATGCCGCTGAACTTCGATATTTTCCGTGAAGCGACTGCCATTGGACCTCCACAACCAAAGGTGTTATGCTTATGGCACAATATTACCTCAGTACTAATTCTAATGTGATGTGAACCCACTCCTAATACAAGTTATTGCATCTTAGCTAGTAGCTAGGAGGGGTTAGAGGGATAACTCTTTATTGTTTCCAAAAACAAAACAAAAAAAAAACAAATACAAAACAACACCAAAGAGAAGTGGTGAGAGTTGCAGTTGTTCGAATTATTAGTAATTTTGGTTGCTATTACAATTTTTTTTTACTTTTCCAAAATATTACTCTCAGTTACTTTCCATCTTGGGTAGATGGAGAGTAACTGAGAGTAATATTTTCTTCCTAAAGTATACATAGCTCTAACTAGCTTGTGTTGTGTAATGTGAAATGGGGTTACATTAGTAATATGTATAGAAGTTACGTAGGGTTACAACGTATATTAAAACTAGAGTAATCCAATTTTTTGAAACAAAAATCACATAAATTCTTTTTCATTATAATAAGAAGGAAATATATACAGGCTGGACATTTTAACCGTCCATGTAGGGAAAGTACCTACTATAAATATTGAAAAAAGCAAAATTAGCTCAAAGGAAACACTCCCGTATTTTAATAATGATACATAACTGCATTCAACGATGCTCAAAAATTAAAAAATGAGTTAATTAAAGATATACTCGTAACTCAAGGATGAAAATATACTTAAATCTGTTCTTAAGAGGAAACACTAGGGCTGATTTCCCATACAAACGTTGTCCCCTGTTTTCTCCCTGGATAATACTAGTAGAGCAATATTTTTTTTTTCTAAAAATCTATGGCCACTATTATCATGTTCCTATGTTTTCATTTTTTTCATAAATTATTTATTAAAAGAGTTATGAACCTTCAAAAACCTAAAAAATTGGCCAGATTTTCCGCTGTGTTCAAACATTCAGTAAACAAATTCAAATAGATTTTATAAAAAAAGGAAAACATAGGAACACGCCCAAAGCCTTTCTTTAATTTTTAATGATAGAAGTAGCTGAATCGGTTAAGTTTTGGAGAAGAAATCAGGGGAGTACGAAACGTTGATTTCACGCACTTTTAATAGGTATTTTCGGTCCAAGCTGCAGTTGTCTCTATCGCACTCTGCGGAGGAAGGGTTGAGGTTGGGGACGCGCGGACTAATACATATACAAACACTCTTGTGACGTGAAGCTTAGTCGATAATTTTATCGATATCTTAGTGTTGTTCATCGATATCGATATTTTGCGTGAAGTGCATTTATCAGATTATTGTGCTGTTCTATTGTTGAAAGGTAATAAGTAACTGATGAACTTTTTCTAGATAATTTTTTATCAATATATTAAAATTACACTAATAATAATTGTAGTTAAATCAAAAGTCTGCTAGATGCACGTAGTGCAAGACCGATCGTCATCCTGAACGATTTCACCACTATTGTTATCATCAGCATCACAAATTGTTAGATAGTGTGTAAATAAATAAATAAATAAAAAAAAAAGATCAAAATCAGACTCTGAAGATGTGCTTCCATTTTCTTCAAATAATTCTCGATTTTTCTTGGAAGCTTTTTTTTATACCACTTAGGTGGCAGGCAAGCACACGGCCCACCTGATGGGAAGAGGTCACCGTGGCCTATGGACGTTTGCAACACCAGAGGCGTCACACACGTGCTGCCTACCCTGAAGAAAGCGTCTAATGCCCTTCTTGAAGAACCCCATATTGTAGTCGCTTGGGAAAACCACGGCAGGGAGCTCATTCCACAGCTTGAGCGTGCGCGGGATGAAACTCCTTTATACCGCACAGTGCGCACCGTTTCCGGTTGTAGTGTGTGAGGATGAACTCCCTCTCTATGGCGAGCGGTGCGATGATAAAAAGTTGGTGTGGGCATCATGTCAAACAATTCTTCTGAACACAGGCCATTATACAGGCGGTAGAACACACACAGTGAGGCGAAGTCCCTTCTGATGTTCAAAGGTTCCACACCACCTGAGAGTATGGGATTGTCGACGATCCTCAGCGCCCGCCGTTGTACCGAGTCAAATGGGTCAAGCTGGCATGCAGGCGCCCCGGCAAAGAGGTGACAGCAGTACTCCATGTGGGGCCGAATCTGTGCCTTATAAAGAAGGAGTCTACTCCTTTGATGCCAGCCTAACCTTGTCCTCCAAGTGACTGCGGAACTGGACATCGCTGGAGATATCGACACCAAGGATCCCGATACTCGGTGAGCGGTGTGTTCAGGAATTAGGGCGCCACAATAAATGGGGTTTTCTTAGCGGTGAATGCACATACTTGTGTCTTAGTTGGGTTGAATTGGACCAGGTTTAGTCGTTCCCAGTCGGAAACTCTGGTGAGAGTAGTCTCGATTTCAGACACAAGTTGTTCGCGACTTTCCTCCACCTCAGAGCGAGGGATGTTTGCACGGCCCGGCTTTACTCAAGAATTTGTGCTCGAGTTTGTAGCCAGGGTACATTAGATATCCCGTATCGGCAGGGCATGATATTTGAGTCTCCGTCAGAAAGAGCAACATCGGTTTCGCGGCTTCTAGATGGTGGTGGACCTCGTGTAGGATAGAGTGTAGACCCCTGATGTTGCAAAAGTCCACTTGCATAGTGGAGTTAATAGCTGGAGGAACGTTTCTCTTTATTGATTTGACCATTTTTGTGAAGGAGTGGGAGTGGGGGGGGGGGGGTGAAGGTTAAGGGAGCCTCTGTGCTGGCAGCGCAGGAGACAAAGGCAAGGCTTCGCGCCACCGCTGACATATTAGGGTTATGTGACTGGCTGGCGCGGCGGGCGGAAGGGACTGCAGCCGGGTCCACTCCGGTCTCCTTCTCCGGCACGACTACAGCCCCGAGAACTTTACACAGGCTGCTGGTTTAGCCTCCTGGGGCGGAGATTAAGTAATCCCCAGGTTCGGGAACCGTACAGCCTGCGGGCGGCCAGCGGTTAACCGTTTCACCGGGTCTCCCTGACCACCACGTCAACATTTCACGCCCGCACAAGTCAGCCTTTGGTCTTCCCGCTGACAACACAAAACCTCCCCAGTGAGCTCTGGCTACCCTACTTACCGCCGGAAACACAACACAAGATTATTATTAGTCGCGGTTTTCTGCAGGGCGGAGGTACTTCCCCAGTCGGACTGCTCAATTAGGGCGGGTGATACCGTCATGTCCTACCTCCATTAGCACTTCACGCATTTGCGATAAAATACTTGAATTATCTTTGTTTTCATCACTGTAGCAATAATAGATTTATTTATTATTTTATTAAAAACACTGGGCTTAGCATACTTAGATACTAGTGAGACTATAATAGCTAGATTACTTATTATTATGCAAAATGGACGTAAAGAGTGAATAAATTTCACAATGCAATTTTTATCATTGAAATTTAAGTATTGATAAAAACGACCTGTCTCACACCTAGCTCTGATGGAACTCGAACCCACGACCGTTTACTTTGGTTCACTGTTCAAATAAATTGTGAATGCAAAAAAGTAAAAGGGAAGACATTGCATTGCGTGTGAGGGTGGTAATGTCTTCACATTGATGAAATAAAGGCTAGCTATACAGCGCGTAAGAGGTAGGTATTGGATAAATTCGACGCTTCTTGTAACGATTCCTTGGCTCAGTGATTAGAGCATTCGTCCGGACGGTGAAAGAAAGACTTGGTGGCGAGAGCAATGCGCACAGGCACAGGAGGGCGCGGGACGTGGGTGCGGCGTACCACGCACACATTGACAGTCCCACTCACACATTGATAGCTCGGTTGTTCGGGCACTGCGCGACAGCAATAGATTTTACAAATACCTATTTTTCAATTCTCTCGCCCTTAGTGTTTCCTCTTAAAGTCAACGCCAAATATAAATATCTAAGTTGAGAACTTCCTTCTTTTTCAGAAGTCGGTTTAACAGGTATGATTCTATGGAATTTTAAATGCAGCTTTGTTTCTTTTTAAAAATAAGGAAATGTTTTCGAGTGAAATCCGGTATCTTCCAGTATTTCGAGTATTTTTATTGACGATCAAAAATTTTCATCCTGTATAATATCTGTGTATTCCAGCCAAAACAAAATTCAATCATTTATTTATTCTTTTCTTTTCCCAAATTGTACGATATTGCCTAACCAAGTCTAGCTTATGATTGAATCAATCTAATTTGTGCCAACAGATTGTAGTCCTTTATTACTTTCGTACAAAAATTATCCAACAATGAATAAATACAACTTAATAATAACTAAAACAATTGTTTGCGCGAACAATAAATTAATCGCTAATGTTATTAATCATTCAACATCGTTGTAATTTATATTAATTAAGGAAGGCCTTGTAGAGATACCAACTTGTTTCTAATAAGGCAGATATTCTTGAGGATTATTGGTCTATATCTCCTATAGAAAAATAGAAAAATAAATCTTTATTCTACATTTATTGACTAAAGTGACTTAACACAAAATATTTTTTAGTACAGATAGGTCACTATACACATGTATTTTTTTTTATATTTTGTTGAGGCCAGCAGTGGATACCGGACACCGGACCCCGGAGGTGAAAGCTTCGGATGCGATGATGATGATGATGATGATCTCTTTCAGGCAAACTTTTCTCGATATCTGTAGAAAATACCCTTGGCACTACTGGTGGTGTCATTGGGTAGTGTCTTGGGGTAGTATATGTGACCAGGAAAGAATCGAAAGTAAAGGTTTAAATTGCACACTCACCTTACTTTTTTTCTGTTACTGGTTATTTGAGAAAACCTTGAGTTTACAACATGGAATGGAACTAATTTGGGTTCCATATTTACCACATGGAACCAAAAATTTGTTCATCGTCATAATATTTCCATGCAAAACCCTGGGTATAACACAAAATTATTTTCTGTAAAATTTGTTTAAACACACCACACCATAATGAGGTCAAATAATTCATCAGTTAAATCCTAATTATCGATTCAATATCGATATGATTTCGTTCTAAATTTTATTTCTTCCTTTACTAATCAGAATCTCAGACATTCATCTTCAAGCATTTTAATTTCAGCAACTTTTCTAAAACTTGGTCACAGTACGAGGGATGATGGATAGCAACCAGTCGTTGCTCCGAAGGTCCGAGAAGTAATAAATCATTACTGGTCCAGCCCACCGGCCCGAAAAAAGTAATTCCCCTGTCAACTTTTTTTTTCACAATTCCTCTGCCATTTTCTCTGGAGTGAGTTTAACTACAGAATTAATTAGAAACGCAACAGGTTTAGGCTGATTTTTTTATATCCAAATACTTTGTTTCGTGATCTGTAAATTGAGGAAAATTCTAGCTCGATTAATTGTTTTTTTGTTAATTTGGACTCGGCCATTTTCAGATAAGTATTGCGGTTCCGTTGGGAGTCATTTCTTGCTATTATTTGGACCTATTTGC
This sequence comes from Pelosia muscerda, assembly GCA_963691645.1. NCBI lineage: Eukaryota > Metazoa > Arthropoda > Insecta > Lepidoptera > Erebidae > Pelosia > Pelosia muscerda. Next base: position 18,857,392 of record OY829100.1, read on the forward strand.
TTAAGTAAATATTATAAATAAGTTGGTTTTTTATACTAATTAGGTGGCAGACAAGCACACGGCCCACCTGATGGGAAGCGATCACCGTGGCCTATGGACGTTTACAACACCAAAGGCGTCACACACGTGCTGCCTACCCTGTAGAAACCTTCTAATACCCTTCTTGAAGAACCCCATATTGTAGTCGCTGTTATACCTGTTATACCTAATTAGTACACAGTACATTACAGTAACTACACAGTTGGAACTAACGCCGTAGTCACAAGTAAGAACTTACTTCGACTCCATCCGAATTCGGTTTCTAATTGACAAGTTGTTCGGGTTTGTCTGCGACTGAACACAAAGGGTACTGGTATATCATTAGACAGACTTGTGTTAATTAACTAAACATTTCAAACATTTTCATTCTGGACAATGGGTAGATAGCGGGAGGATTAATATGTGAAAATTGGGGGATTTAACTAACCACTCACATTTAGTTTAACAATTGAAGAACGGTTCGAACGCCCACACCCTTTTTTTGTACCACTTAGGCGTCAGACAAGTACACGGCCCACCTAATGGGAAGCGGTCACCGTGGCCTATCGACGTTTGCAACACCAGAGGCATCACACACGTGCTGCCTACCCTGTAGAAACCTTCTAATGCCCTTCTTGAAGAACCCTATATTGTAGTAGCACACCTACTTTCTATCATCGCAGTGCTTACCACTGGCATGGAGTTCATTCTCACACATTACAGCGAATAACGCACTGTGCGGTATGAAAGAAACGGTCATGCTGTGGAATAAACTCCCTGCCGTGATTTTTCCAAGCGACTATAATTGGGGTTCTTCAAGAAGTATATAAATAAGTTTCTACAAGGTCAGCAGCACGAGTGTGACGCCTCTGGTATTGCAAATATGCATAGGCCACGGTGACCGCTTTCTATCAGGTGGCAATGTGAATGTCCGCCACCTAATAAAAAAGCACCTGCATTTGTTTCTATTCACGTTTTCATCCATATTCTCTGATCCTAATCCTATTTTACCTATTATCCAGTAGCATTTATGACTAGTTGAAAAAATTGTATGAAGTGATGCCACTAGACACACTTTATACAATTTTAGTTTCAAAATGTCTAGGAGCTTTTGGAGTCTACTGCAAATAGCATAATATTACTATTTAGACTATATTTTTTTACAAGAACTGGGCTATCAAAAGTAAGAAAAAAAATTAATTCGCGCTACTAGTTTTAGAGATAATCGCTTCCAAACAAACAAACACTAGGTACATGGAAAAGAACACACAACATCTTCTCCAAGAACTGGGCTATCAAAAGTAAGAAGAAAATTTTTATTCGCGTTACTAATTTCAGAGATTATGGCTTCCAAACAAACAAACACTACGTAGAAAAGAACACACTGTTCACAAAATTTTATTGCTAGTTTTACTATGTTACCACGGCAACAAATTCTAGAATAATCTAAAAAAACTCAATTCAGAAGTTATAAGAATCATTGTAACGAGATTTGGCTGAATAAAAGGTCGGGGCCGGACCGTCACTCTGTCTGTCTTATAAATCACTTTACATCTCCACTGGCAAACTTTTCAATTACAAGCTTTGAGTGAGAATCTGTGGTGGAGTATAGAAACTTGGATATGGCAGTTAGGTACTCATATTTGAGGGTTACTTACGATACGAAACGAAAACGTTTGGGAATCGTCATTTTCTCGCAAATAACATAACATTACATTAATTACATTACAACAACATAACATTACATAATAACATAACATTAACTCACGCCTTTATCCCCGAAGGGGTAGGCAGAGGTGCTAGCACCCACATTTCGCCAGTTTATGTTTAGGTCCCAATGTAATAGGTGGCGAGCCTATTGCCATTAACCGGGCACTTATAAACCTCGAAAAGCATCGAAGTCATTGGTGTGTGCCATGGTAAACCTGGAATCGAACTCGAGACCTCGTCTCAGCAGTCCATTACCCATACTGTCCAGTTTCATTATTCATCAAATTAATTGCTTGAAATTTTGAGGTACAAATATGCTAACTTTTTCAAATCGATTCAAAATTATAAAATCCATCCCATCTAGACCTATTTACTTTTTTTTTTCTAATTTTAAGCGGGGCGTGAAAAAGCTTTTTGGTTTGCTTTGAGGGGTGCAGTTTGGCATTGCTTTTTATGACAATTAGTTTTTTTTGTTATTGCTATCGTTAGGATTGTTGCACCGTGGATGAGTAGTGGCATCCCCTCCTTCCCCCAATAGGTATATTTTCTTAATCACTAACGCTGTGTGTTATCACTTTTTCTTCTGTCGAATCGACGATAATTATGAGTTGCCATCGTGGTGCAGAAATTTGTTTCACGGCGGCGCCGCTACTCACGGAGATGGCCCGAGCATAGGTTTTTACTCTACGGGAAGGCTTACTGCGTCCCCTCCCCGGGTAGTCTATGTCAGTAGTTCAACGTTAGAAACCATATCCATCCACATGGCAGTCGTTTCTTAGCTCGCATATAACAAGACTGGGCCCGTAGCAATCTCAAGAAACACAGAGAGCCGGTGCTTTAATAGAAATTTGAATAAAATCAATTTATTTCAACGCAGCCCCCGTTTATCGCACCCTTAATAGATTGCTGTTCGGGAAAAATAAATGAATTGAACTCTGCCTTCTATGTACTTGGAAGTAAATTATTGTGTGCCATGTGTTAGCGGGAAAAATTGGTTATTTATTCGATATTTTTAGGGTTCTGTATATACCTCAAGAGGAAAAAAACAAAACCCTTATAGGATCACTTTGCTATACGTCTGTCTAGAGAAATTTCTCAGAAACACACGTGTTTTATATGAATTTGAAATTTATAGTAATTACTCAGGTCTGTAACGCCTTGAAGTTGTTGAAAAATCAATCTTCTACATCAATTCAATCAAAAGATACAGACGTTTAGCTAGAGAATTTATCCAATATGTTATCTATAAATTCATCTTCCTTCTTTATAACATTACTTATCTGAAAAAAAAAATGCTGTATCGAAGTACTGAAGTCAGACCAGTAGTTGAACCTTTTAGGGCTTCAACTATCTGTAACGACTGTCATAGATGTGTATATGACAAGCGGGACCACGGGACTCAAAAACACAACACAAGGTTATTATTATTCTGTAGGGTACTTACCCAGTCGGACTGCTCTATTAGGACGGGAGATACCTTCGTAAAATGGACGATATCATATTACTACATTCACCCCTGAAAAATATGCAAAACCAACATTTCTGTTAGCTGCACAGTGTGGTCACGCCCATACCGTGCATAACTAAACAAGTACTACTAACTATGCACAATTAATCAAGTAGCTAGTTCTGCATACAATGACTATAATGATAGTCTAAGAGCTCACGGCATTATTTATTACGTTAATAATATATCCTATAACACAAAGAACCCACGGAGACGTTGTAATTGGTTAGTTAACACACTACAAGGTTAAAGAATAGTAGCCAGCTATACCTGACCATTAATAACACATTAAAACCTCTCCGTGCTAACATTCTCTGAGCCATTTCCCAACACGGTTGAGGTTGACTTTCTAGTCTTACTAAGATGCGGCTGATGTTCAATATTTTCTGCGAAGGGACTGTCATCTGACCTCCATATATATTTTGCGATATCGAAGTCTAAAGTCAGACTATTCGGACTTTTGGGAACTCCAACTACCCGTAACGATTGATAGATGTTCCTTTAGCAACTGGAACGGGCCGTGTTCTCCAAGGCATGACCAGATCAATGCAAATAGTCATACAAATATTTGCACCAAGCGGCAATTGAAGTCGCACTCTTGTGCAGAAGTTGCGTATACTACGGGCAGGTTACAGAGGTTGCACACCTTTCCATCTTAAATAATAATAATCAAATGAACTATTAGAGCCTGGTTGGATGATTAAAAATAGTTGAATTAGAACAGATTTATTTTTTGCAAGTCAGTCACTATTCTTCCTATAACAAGTTCAGTTTAAATAAATACTGCAACTATATTATGAGTGTATCCAATCATAAGCTGGTTGTATTGAGCTTTTCTTCAAGCACTTAAAAACTAACCAAAGCATATTTTTTAGTTAGGAATGGAAATAACGCGCCACAGGTGAATTTTTATCTAAATTGAAGACATCCTGATCCCATTCTTTAATCAATTATAATATATACGGATATACAAAAAATGGCACAAAATAAGTAATTAAAACCGATGAGAATTGCCGCCGTTGCATCCTACACTATAACAATCCAACTGACCTGAATTCAAGTACATAATGATCAATCAAAACGGTTCGATGTTTTGATTTGCTAATAAGCACATCGGTATGCATTTCCTATCAAATATTAGTCAGGCGATTTGTACGTCATAATTACACATATTATACACACTCATATTCAGGGCTATGAAACCCCATAGAAGTATAATTAGCAGAGGTGTATTAATCTCCATATTTCGCCAGCTATTTCGATCCCATGTAACAGGGGGAGAGCCTATGACCATCAAACGGGTATTGTTTTGGCTTTATATTTCCTATTGGATGGTGAAAAGCCTTATTCCTTTGTTTTATTAGATCAAAACATTCTAGTTTACGTTACGTTACGTGTAGTACAATATGTAAAATATCTCTATCTGAAATCAATCCGCGTTGGTAGGGGAACATTCCCGAAAACGAAAACGATATCTACCCATTTAACAAAATTGAACTATTTTTTTCTGATTGAAAAACTTTTTTTTGATGATTTTGAAACCCTTTAAATAATATTATTGCGAGATTTATACTAATAAAAAAGGGAAAAAAATTGTGATAAAAAAAGTAGCATAATTTTGTAAAAAAGATCAGTCTGTACCTAGTATCCCCCATTTTCGTTTTCGGGAGTATTCCCCTAACACGCTGCATAATAATGAATCTAAATATGATTCCTCCTGGCACCTACTGAACAGTCCTCCTATTCCCGAATTTTAATAGGTCCCATATTGCGCAATATTACAGCAGACAGTATGTTATTACAAAACTTAATAACAATACATCAAACAAGTATATAAATAACCATAAGTTTATCGTCTGCCCAATCTTTCTGAACTTTTACGACGGACCTAGCATGGGGCGACATAAGAAACTGTCTATAAGAGACGATTGGTTAATTACGAGTACATAGCTATATTTGTATGATCGATAAAGCCACTGTTGAACTTGCCAATAGTGAATTATAGTCATTTACAAAGTTGCGTCTTTTTTAAAAATTACTAACCAAAATCTATAAAAAAAAGTCGTTTTAGTTACACTATTTATAACTCAAGAATGGCTGTACCGATTTGGCTGAAAACTGTAGGGAAGTAACTGAGAACATTTTAAGAGGACGGAAACAGTCACCCATCATATTTAGCTTAACCTGATTCTTTAATGAACAGTGAACGTACCTGAACACGAGCGATTTTAGAACGCATTTTACAAACTGTTCACTCACTAGCTTGCTAGCGCTCTTGAAGATGCCTCGTATAGAGGCAAAACACGTGTCGAGATTAGTTTTTTTTTTATTTATGGCACGTCACTTTGACTTCACCTCGCCTGATGTTAAGCTGAAGGCAAAGTCTCATGACAGCGGGTCACCATTGCAAACACATCAACTAACACAATGTTCTTCGCATTTGTGGGATATTGCACATACGACATCATATTTCCTCGGGCAAGAAGTTTTTTTACTTGCTTTGAGGGGTGCAGTTAGGCATTTCTTTCTATAACAATTTGCATTTCAAGAGGACGGAAACAAATATTCACTGAGGCAGCTAGTTAGTAATATTTTTTAACCCAACCAGCAAACATAAATAAAATTGTCACAATGAACGCACCATTCAAATCCAAATTTAATTACCTGATTATAAATACGAAATCTGCGGTGTAAAGTAATTTTCTAAGCATTCAAGTCAGGTACTCTTTAAAACAGTTAGCTAATGCCTACGTGGAACCCTGTGTTCATAATTATTGCTCACTTGCACAGACTTCAAAATTATCTAATCGATCGAGCCGTTCTCGACTTTCTCCATATACAGAGTGTAAGGTGAACGCTCCCGAAACCGAAGGCCCCTGGTAGTCCTCATGGTACACAACATATTAGCATGAAAAAAAAATACGGAAAAGCTAATTTTCTTTTTTTTTTTTGAATTTTTTTTTATTCTTTTTCCGCATTGTTATCTCTCCATTATATCAGTAAAGCTAAATAAAACGAAAATTTCATAAAAAAAACCTCACTGGAAAAAAGAACAAGAAGCGCCATCTTGCGAGGTCATGTTTTTTCTTGAAATTTTTATTAACACGATCGAGAGTGAATACCGCAAATTAAACGGTTTAAAAAATAAAAAAAAAATGAAGAAAAAAAAAATTGCGTTGCCGTATTTTTTTTAGTGACAATATGTTGTGTACTATGATTACTACCCAGGGGTATTCGGTTTCGGGAGCGTTCCCCTTTAACCCTGTATCTTTTACACACATTATGTACATATTCACCTCACACCCGTGCTAGGTTCATAGTTTATGAGGTCTATTCAAGGTCAGGAGCAAGAAAACGATTTATAACAGTATATCAAATTCTCCAACTAATTCTGAACATGTCTAATAGAAGTATGTTGGACATATTTCAAACTGTATTCATAATACTGTACTAGAAATGCCCGCGATTCCGTCGAGGTGTATGTTGGTTATCGCGGCTCTTGATTATTCTCCAATTCTACTTTACCATACGCACTTTTTTTTCTAATTTTTTTTCTTATTTACAAATAATTATTATATGTGTAGTAGCCTAGTGTTATGGGTAATGGACTGCTGAGACGAGATCTCGGGTGCAATCCCAGGATTTACCATGGCACACATTTATAAGTGCCCGGTTAATGGCAATAGGCTCGCCACCTATTGGTCCTAAAAATAAAGTGGCGTAATGTGGGTGCATGGCCGAACGGGATGATAACACCTCTGCCTATCCCTTCAGGGATCATTATGTGAAAATTTATTAATGGCCATCAGAGACCGACTACTTCCATTAACATATAAATGTATAACTGTAATCAAAATTGTATAATCAAAATTCGTCCAATAGTTTTTCCATCCGGGAAAACAGACATACAAACAAACAGACATTAATTTCAATGTGTTTACTTTTAATAAAGAAAATTAACAGACTTCTAGAATATCGATGCTCGGAAAAGTAAAAGATAAGTTTGTTACAGATATACCTCAAAGATGAAAATGCGCATACAACTTTTCTTGAAGTCGGTGCCACGTATGTCCATAATCACAGTCCTACCACATCACCAATGAAATGTATACAGGTGTGTGAAGTCATGTACAATAAAAAAATATAAACATGTGAATTGAGAACCTTCTCCGTAAGCCTTGCACGCGTTGTCCTGTGTAAGAAGGGAGATGGTGGACTTAATTGGTAGAACTCATCAGAAAATTCACCATGGTAGAGACGGTAAAATATTGCCAAGTACGCAAGATCTCTACCCCTCTGCACAGGCTCGTGGGTGTGTGCCCTCATGACTCCATATAATGCTGACCACACGTCGCTGCAAACTGTCGAAACCATCTAATAGGTAGGTACTTTGCTAGGTCTGCCGGGGTGCGAGAGATAAGTCTTGTATAATCTCACCTCCGGCAATCAAAGACCCATGGACGACGTGCATTTTGGTCAGTTCGAGTCCAACATAATCACCTCCACCAACATTGGCGGAGGTGGTATCCGTGGGAAAAAAAAATCCGCACGATAAAAAAAAGAAAAAGTAGGTACTTTGCTGAGCCATCCTAGAGATGTGAACAGTATTCCACGCAGAAGACACCGCTGCTCCGGCGTTTTATAGCATAAACAGTTAATAAATGCTATACTTATAACAAAATATAATCCAGACATCGATTTGTGCGAAATATTTGTAAGTTACACGTAATATACAGTGTCTTATGCTAAATATCAAAGAAATATATTTTGACGTAAACCTTTCTTCGTGTAACCTTGTCTGAAGGGTATCGGAGAAACTTATGAGACAATTTCGAAATAGTTTGGGTTGTTATAAAGTCTTTTGATACTTTTATCATTTTTATATATTCTTCTTAGATAGCAAACAAGCATTCGAGTGCACAATATTAACAATGAGATATTCAATATATATTGATATTATATTACTTATAAAATTCAAGATTGTATAGATGATATCCAAGCTTGGAAATGAGCTGTTCGCTTAACTTGCTAAGAGCAAATTATTGTATCTAGACTAAGTAAATGTTCAAAAGTTCCTCTAAAGTACAACCAGTCTAACTTGGAACTTTAATATCGCCATTGGTCATTGCACCATTGGTTGTGGAGGTCACAAGGCAGTCGCTTCACGAAAAATATCGAAGTTCAGCCGCATCACAGTTAGACTGGAAAGCCCACCCCAATCGAGTTGGGAAAAGAAACAATTAAACTATAACTCCCTTCAAAATCAAGCCATATTATCAAACATACATAACATAAACTCACGCCTATATCCCCGAAGGGATAAGCAGAGGTGCTAGCACCCACTTTTTGCCAGTTTATGTTTAGATCCCAATGTTATAGGTGGCAAGCCTATTGCCATTAACCGGACACTTATAAACCTGCCATAAATACACACATAACTTCGAAAAGCATCAAAAAGTCATTGGTGTGTGCCATGGTAGAACCTGGGATCGAACCCGAGACCTCGTCTCAGCAGTCCATTACCCATACCACTCACACCATAATCCAGCGTCACACAATAAATGCAATAATTTACAACAGCTGTTGGAGAAACTTTCCTTCCCACACGGCGAGTGGCTGGCCAGATCTACGACACCCTAATTGAGTTTCGACAGCTATTTATTTACGCAAACGATTATCTAAATTGCGTAATCAACATCTGCTACTTTTCGCACCCGACACTTGGACTATCTCAAGGTCGGGGCATAGACTAACACTTTAAAACGATGTAAATAAATTAGGCATTTCACTAGTAAAAATAAATACTATACAATGTTTTTGAATTAATGCTTAAAGGAAGAGTTACTATTACATTTTTTAACTAGCCTGATATTCGCCAAGACGTTAATTCGTAGTGCTTGTGCGGCTAAGCTCGTAATTAATTTCCTTGCGATTTACAATTACATTTTTTAACTAGTCTGATCCTCTCCAAGACGTTAATTGGTAGTGCTTGTGCGGCTAAGCACGTAATTAATACTGACAGTACAAGAAATCTCTGATGATCTCTTCCTACACTTTTTACCGCCGAAAACACAACACAGGGTTATTATTAGCCGTGGTATTCTGGAGGGCAGAGGCACTTCCACAGTTGAACTCAATTAGGAAGGGAGATCTCGGATCAGAAATATATTTTACAGTGACGTAAATGTCTCTATACGCTTGTTATATTAAGCCTACGTACTTAGACACGTGACTCTATTTTCCAACCTCTACATCGGATAGTCATATCTGTGACATTACATAATCTATGCAACTAGACAAGGAGCTAGAAGTGAATTGTTGTCGAGTTAGAATTGCAATTTGTGTATAGTTCGAGTGGGGTACGAAACGACCCCACATCTCATAGAGACCCCGCTGTACAAGTTATTGGTTTCGAAGCGCCCCCTATTATGTAAGGTCAGTGTAAGTGTGCGTTTCGGATGCAATTTTATGGATATTAATTATAAATTATACGCGGTGCTTCTAAGCTATATAAATGAAGGGTGTTTAGGAAATTAAAGAGTGTAGTGCACATCTGAAGACCTCCGTGGCGTGGCAGCAGTGAACGCGACTGCTAATAATACTAATTATCAAAATCGAGTAGACGGGAGAAGACCAGCTGTTTTATTCTTACAGTAATAAACCTACAAATATCATTTACTTTCTATCATCGCACCGCTCGTCATTAGGAAGGGAGTTCATCCTCACACACTACGACCGGAAACGGTGCGCACTGTGCGGTATGAAAGGAATTTCATCCCGCGCACGCTCAAGCTGTGGAATGAACTCCCTGCCGTGGTTTTCCCAAGCGACTACAATATGGGGTTCTTCAAGAACGGCATTAGAAGGTTTCTACAGGGTAGGCAGCACGTGTGTGACCCCTCTAGTGTTGCAAACGTCCATAGGCCACGGTGACCGCTTCCCATCAGGTGGGCCGTGTGCTTGTCTGCCACCTAAGTGATATAAAAAAATATATTTTTACATTTATGTGTAAATACGGTTTTATTTATTTATATGATTACAGCACATAAAGAAAATTGGATGAATGTTTTTTATTATCCAATTATTGGGCCAAGGGTTGGTTTTTAGAATACTAAGATAGCATAGCAAGGATACGGGTCAATTTTGTTTCCAAATTTATTTAGCTGCTACATTTTCGGTTAGGCATTTATTTTTGGCATACTTACCCATTTTTTTACAATGTGCCCGATTGGCGGCAATAGGCTCGCCCACTATTACGTGAGATCGAAAATCATAATTGGCGAAATGTGGGTGTTTAATACACCTGTGCCTATCCCTTCGGGTATTACGGGCGCCAGCATATGTATGTATGTATGTAATAACTCTATGGGCTAGAATGATTTTTAATCTATCCATTTTCATTTGACTTTTACGGGATTACCGATTGACCTTCCAATCCCAGAGGTAGTTTATCGGTCGGTGTTCATACTAGCAGCTGATGGTTTGTACTCCGCAGATGTCAATAGAACCACATACACCATAATTTGCTACTTTAGTCACACAATAAACATATTGAAAAAAATCCATTAGATAGTACACCCAACCCTATGCCCCCGACGAGTACACTGCCGACCAATATTAATAATACACACATAAACGATATCCACTTATTTGTCTCTGTGCGATCACGTGCCAATTTTATAGCGCTGTCTACTCATAAATTGAAATTGCGGCCCTCGGCCGGCAGTGTACCGACATTGTTGCTGATGTAGTGTCCGAATTTTTTGGCCAGCAGTGTAATAGCTTGTATTATGTGGATTGTGTGTTATATTTTATTTCTCTCTTATTTCTTTGTTAATATTATTGTGTATGGGCTGGTTGTTTGTCATAGTAAATGAGAAGAAAATGTTGTAAATATTTTTGTATTACGTTTTGTGAGAGAATGTGTGGTGGATTTCGTAATCGTACTTATCTTGTATTTATTTGTATAGTCTACAGCGTCAGGGCATTTTAGGAAAATTTTACTACAAAAATTATATTATCCAGTGCATTATCACTTAACTTGTACTATGTATGAAATCTTCACGGAATCTTACCATCAGGCGTTGTGAAGTCATATTGATATGCCCTAAATAAAAAAAGCTATTAGATAACAAAGTTTTAAAGTAATCAGCTGGACGCTAACAATAAGCCTATTGCTATCCACTGTTGGACATAACCCTCTTCCAATGTTGAGAGGCCTACAGTTTCCTCGCTAGCCAGACGGGTTGGTACAAGTTTTATTTCGAAATTACCTTCTCACCCGTATAATATATTAATTAAACAAATATTGACTTTAAATTAGATTATTACAAAATTTTAAGTAGAAAACCCAAAACCTATTAAATAAACATGATACTTAAAGGTAAATATAACGTGCACATAATAGTAATCGAACTCAATATTTCCAACATTGCCACTACAAAAAAAGATAGTCCGTCGAGTAAACATGTAAACTTTCCACGGCACTTCGCTTATATTGCCATGATTAGTCATAAAAGTATCCCTGTGTAAACATAACAAGAAATTTTTTTTTTTTTTTTTTTTTTTTTTTTTTATACTGTTGATTGATGGCACTTGGTGGAATTTGTTGTTACACATATTGAGAACTCACTTGTACTTTTCCACAGTATTTTTATTGTTTAATAGACCTGACCGGTTTCGCCTTACGGCATCCTCAGAGGTTTACGATGACAGATGAGATGTCATCGTAAACCTCTGAGGATGCCGTAAGGCGAAACCGGTCAGGTCTATTAAACAATAAAAATACTGTGGAAAAGTACAAGTGAGTTCTCAATATGTGTAATAACAAGAAATCTTATTATGAACCAAGAGTCGCAGGTGACGTTACCAGTTGGCATTCTCAACACATTACACAAGTCCAATTTTATTATGAACGGATGGTTAACCTCATATTTCTACTCGTGTAAAGTGTACGAAATATTTGGCCTAAAGTGTAAACTGTTTATATTAGTGAGTTTCTTTTTGTAGTTGAATCTGATTAATTCCTTATTTTCATAACATAATTTTAATTGTAATAAAAAGTTAAATATTTTTTTTTGTATATCGATATCACCACAACTCAACTACTTAAAAACTATTTAAATTATCGTTTAGGGCTTAGCTCAGCAACATATTAGGGGATAATTTATGCACCCTGCCCGCCAAATGCTGGTTTAATTTGGTGTTAAGGTTCTTCAGGGGTGAACCGGGGTTGTGTCCGTCACGAATTGGAATTTTAAATTGTTGTTAAATTTTTGCCAGTTTCCTCTAGCTTAGTACAATGATTCGGAAAATATGTGTTTGAGTCAAGGGGATATCTCGAAAATTATTCGTTTTGGGCTGTAAGTTCTGTTACGCAAGCCGATAGTATAGACACCTCGTAGACATATATTTTGGACCTAAATCAAGAGAAACGAGGCCAAACCGCCTGCGTATGGTTTTGATATGATTTATGATTGGATGTTTGGAGTATCTTTGAAGGATGGTCATCCGATAAAAAATTAAGGTTGCCGACTAGTGGGCTGACCACATCTGCCGAAGAACCGATGGCCGTCGGAGCAACCTAGTCCTTGAGCAGAGACCACGAGAAGTCAAATGGGAGGTAGGACAGCCCCGTAATCAGATGGACTTATGACCTCAAAAAGGCGACTGGGACAGACTGGATATGGAGGGCGGAGGATAGGGAGCACACATTGTAAGCGGCCTATATCCAGCAGTGGACTGCAATAGGCTAATTTATTCATTCCCAAGTGTGGCAAAATTGAAATTTTATATTTTTTACTGTGGACACGTCAATTATATGAGAGCCCCGGCACCTCTCTTCACCCCTGTAAGCTGAAAGCAAAGTCTCAGGAAAGAAAGTCACCATAACAAACACGTAGAGTGTTACAATGGTGGCGCTCAAAGTGTTACAATGGAGGACTCGAACTGACTAAAACGCACGCCATCTGTTTGTCTTTGATTACCAGAGGTGAGATAATATAACTCTCTCACAAATTTAGGTCCATCAAGCTGAGCGCCACCATTGTAGCACTGAACATGTTTGCAATGGTGACCCTCTTTCATAAGACCTTGCCTTCAGGTTAACGTCAGGCGAGGTGAAGTCAAATTGACGTACCATAAATTAAAATTAAGGTGATATCGTATATGTTCAGTACACTTTTCATATGACATTGAATTATATATATATCTATAAGTATTTATATTTAGTACTATCCTATTATGTGTGTCCAATTCTTCTCTCTAGTTGCCATACACACACTTAAACCTGTTTTCTTTTTTTCCACGATCTCCTCTCGCCGCGTCTGCTGGGAGAAATTTCTTGGAGAAAAATGTGTGTGCAAATTTTTAAATAAATAAATAAAATAAAAAAGTTAACCTAGAGCTAACATTCTCAATCACAATACCGATTTATAAGTGACAAATATACCAAATTACATGTTGAATCGTTTTCTTATATTAAAGTTCGACGAAAATCACCTTTCGGTACTTTCTGTGACGTTCGAACCGATATTTATGGTCGGCCGTCACCCGAATTTTATCGTAGAAAAATACATCTTTTTCATCCCTGACTGTTTGTCAATGTCCCACAACGATTCAGTCGAAATGGGAACCATTTTATATAAACTCAACATTGTGGGCGGCGAAAGAAAATGATTTTGAACCACTTATAGTTTTTTTTGAAGAACTAGTTAGGTGGGCACATCGATCAATTTGTTGCTTTTCTGGTGCGTGCTACGAATATGAGCTCTACGTACTGTCGCTACGAGTTTTGTAGCTATGTGCTACGAGATTGTGATGCTTTTATTATTGTAGCTGCACTGACAGATTTAGTTCTATCGTAAGTTATTAACCTGGCACAGTTCAAAAGATGAAATAAAATGTCGAAATCATTAAGAAAATAATCTATGGAAAGATTAGACTATATAATCTTAACCCTTAATTTACCCGTTAGGTCCATTGGACTCCGCACAAAGTTTCAATCAAGCTTAAAAACTTAAATACCGCGAATTATACTTCGTGCTCCCGTGTACCTTCAATTGGAAGCGCACCGGTTAAGGAGTGAGAAGGAAGTCCTCCTGCGCAGCGTGTAGGGGTAAGTAGCCACTTGTCAGGAGTCCATTGGACCCAATCAGGGTATTTGTGTAACAAAATTAGTAAAATCATTGTCTTGTTATTTGTCGTGTTTTTATGTAATTAATTTTATTTTAGGTCAACAATATGGTGTCAAATAGAAGATCAGTTAATATAATGCAACAGGGTAGTGAATCGATAATAAACAACTGGCTCCAGGAAGATAATGAGGATTCCGATGATGAATTACAACAATTTAGTCGACAATCCGAAACTGCACGACATCAAATATTGTCAGATGAAGACGAAGACGAGCGCATTCCATCTGAACATGGCTCGGAGTCGGAGTGGTCTTTTACAAGTGGTCTGATACAAGTAACGAGGAGGCACAGGAGTCAGATCTGAGGCCAGTATATTTAGGTTGCACTAAAAAGCTTTGCGTGCGAAGTATAGATAAAGCCAAAGATAAGGCGTTGCAGGATTTTTATTTTATTATGAACATGAACCATTTTTATTTTTGTTAACGATTGTTTAAGATATTATTGTGTTAATTTAGTAGAAATAAAACTATTCTTTGTTTGGATTTTGTTTTGGTTCGAAGTTAGAAGTTGGCATTTACTGTTTTGTAGATATTTTCTAGTGCTTAAGTATATACAAGAAAAAATATAAGATAGATACATTACTGATTAAAATGTGATACGTAATATAATAAGAAATATGTTTTTAAACACATTAAATTACTTTGTTATACAAATTTATCTTTTATTTTGAGTAAAATCGATGATTTGTGTGGAGGAGTCCAATGGACTCAATGAGGTTAATTGAGGTATATAATTTCACCGGGTAAACTGAGGGTTAATCATACTTCAAAAATTTTATATTTAATAATCATCACTATTATCACTATATGGTATAGAACAAATACGCTTTCTCTGTCCCTCATCATTCCCTGAACCTTTTCCCAACTCAGTTGGGGTCGGCTTTCCAGTCTAACTGTGATGCGGCTGAACTTCGATATTTTCCGTGAAGCGACTGCCATCTGACCTCCACAACCAATGGTCTAATGACCAATGGCGATATCGAAGTTCCAAGTTAGGCTGGTTGGACTTTTGAGGGCTCCAACTACCCGTAACGACTGCCATAGATGTTTGTATGGCAACCGGGACCGACGGCTTAACGTGCTCTCCGAGGCACTTATAAACCTGCGATAAATACACACATAACTTCGAAAAGCATCGAAAAGTCATTGGTGTGTGCCATGGTAAACCTGGGATCGAACTCGAGACCTCGTCTCAGCAGTCCATTACCCATACCACTAGGCTACCGCGGCTATATACGCTTTCTCTGTCCCTATGTATGCCTAAATCTTGAAAACTGCGGTTTTTATAATAGATAGAGTGATTGAAGAGAAACGTTTATATGCATAAACATCATGGTGTGGAGAAGGATTGAAAATGTTGGAAAAACGGGATAACGCAGACGAATTTGCTCTAATAAATACTAAAATGCTATTTTAGTTTCCAATCATTATTACAAATATATAATACTAGGAAATCTGCAATGAAAATATTCATATACACACAAATAAATGCACCGAGCGGGATTAGAACGCGCGCCTCCGGCGTAACAGTCGCGTTCACTGTCGCCACGCCACGGATGTCCTCAAAACAAGACGGACATTCGGAAGACAATTACTTTTAAAATTCATATTGAATTAAAAAGCTACTATTTTTTAGTCGCTTTTTTCAAAGAGAACTTTTTATTCATCTCTATCTAAAATGCAGGCTTATACTTAAGTGTTAACGGTTTGAAAATGAAAATGACTAAACTAAGTACTTCTGAAAATGACGACGACACAAACATGTGGCTCTGTGAACAGTGTTAGCGCAGCCAGTCAATTTCCGTGAACGGCATATAAATCTCTTAGACGCGCGGTCTCATCTTTACGCGGAAATGCAGACCCGACGGGCTAGAGTTATAGTGTATTTTAACAAGGGAAATGTTGTAGTTTTTCACTTGTCTCACCCCTATCCCTTTATTTTCAATGTGGATTTTGCGGTTTCAGTGAAATGGAGTACTTTGCATTAGTGAATAATATTGAAAATTGTACTCGTGCGCGTTTTCAATGAATAAAGTTGTTATTAAACGATGTAATGTATTTTGAGTCAATAATTTGGATTGGGAGGCTAACATAAACATAATTACAAATGGATGTGGTTAAATATTTTGGTAAATAAAATTACGATCAACTAAAAATTAACTTTTGAAGAAATAATTTTTTTACCAAACCTTAAGGTCAGTTACGTATCTAAACGTTACCTTAATGTTAATGTAATTCATAATTATCATCATAATTATATTATAATTATCATCATATAGACGTATTTTCCTGATTGCATCAAAGGCGAAAGTGAACTTAGTGACCGCCTTACGGCCTTTGATTAACCTAAATGTATTTTTTCAACATGAATTGTTTATAATTTTTGAAAATTGCTACTATTTTTTCTTGTACCGAATACATTTTTTTCGATTTAGCTTTTTCTGATCGTAACATATATAGCAAGTTTTGTTTAACACCCTCAAATAATGCTCACTAAAGAATATGTAATAGAGTCGGAAGGCTCTGAATGATCTGTTTGTCCACGACAGCTGCTTTATATATCCAATTTAAAAATTCAAATACAATTTCACAGAAATAAAAGCACCAGCCCAGTAAATATATATTATGCAAGTGACAGCCGAGCACGCGCGCCGAGTTTCTATTTCACGCGCAAATGGCTGCATGCACGGCCATTTGGATTTATGTACGTCAGCGATGACGTCAGCGGCCGCGTCTAACTGATGCATGACTCTGTGGAATATTATGTGAGGAATATTTTGAATGAACGTAATCTTAATACATAATATTTATTAATCAAATTTATTTTTGTATTTTAAAAATTATTTCCAATGATAGAATTACTATCACTGACCACCTCTTGACGTAGTAGGGGATTCAACTGCCACGCAGGTGTCGGGGGTTCGATTCTCATTCAGTGCAAATTTAGTCACAAAGTGCCTGTTTGACCACAAAAGGATTGCTTCTTATTGAAAGGGACTAACATATATAACTAATTGGCAATTTACGGTGGTAATACATCTCTGCCTACCTATATTCATCATTCTCTGAACCTATTCCCAACTGAGGTCGGCTTTCTAGTCTAACTAAGTTTGATATTTTATCAGACCTCCACAACCAAATTGTCGATTTCGAAGTTCTGACTATATGTATAATATTAATACGCAAAATATAATTAAACTAGCTGTTGCCCGCGGCTCCGCTTGCTTGGATTTCTGATCCCGTTCCCGCTGCTTTAGGGGTAGAAAAATAGATGTTGACCGATTCTCATAGATACCGGATAAGCACAAAAATTTTCATCAAAATCGGTCAAGCCGTTTCGGAGGAGTATGTCAACGAAAACTGTGACACGAGAATTTTATATATTAGATAAATATTCTAAACATCGACATCAATTCAAAGAAAGCAAAAACATTTGAAACAACAATTTAAACTCAACTTCTCAACATACCAAAGAATAGACAACTAAATTACAAAACAGAACTTCCTCCCGATATAAATACAGCAGTGAGATACCTATTATCTCGATCGACGTCGAACCGAATCGTCTCCCTAAGTGACCAAGTTTTGACAAGTTTCCGCATAAATTATACGAGATAAGCGAAAATATTGTCCTCGCCACCATATTTTCGGTATCTCTGAGTTCTCGCAAACAATTCGTGGTGATATCACTCTCAATATGTCACTATAGTACCTACAGCAATTTTGTATGGTCTCGTGGTTTGTTCAAAGACTATTATAATGAATACAGAAAGGGTTTAGGTATAAAAGAGTTGACTGTGAAATCAATTCAATTGTGCGACGATGTTGACGACCTCCGTGGCGTGGTGGTAGTGAACGTGACTGCTTCGCAGGAGGCGCGGGTTCGATTCCAACTCAGTGCAAATATTTGTGTGCTTGAATATAAATGAATATGGAGAGCACCTTAAGCCATCGGTCCCGGTTGCCATACTAACATCTCTGGCAGTTGTTACGGGTAGTCTAACTTGGAACTTTTATATCGCCATTGGTCATTGGACCATTTTGATTGTGGAGGTTCAATAGCAGTCGCTTCACGGAAAATATCGAAGTTCAGCCGCATCTTAGACTAGGAAACTGACCAAAACTGAGTTGGAATGTGCTCAGAAAATGATAAATATAGTTATTACACTATGTTATAAAAGTCAGCCGCGACTTCAGGTTACTGTGGCAGAATATGTAATGTGTTGGGAATGTCACAGTGACGACATCCTAAGCCCTTTATAGCCCTTACGGTGAGGAGTGACAACGATACCTCCAAGAGGGCAGAATTATGGGGATTATTCCACTATGATCACCTGGGTGATATGACCTGGGTGATCAAATTCTACAACTTTGTGTCCTTAAATCACCTGCTGACAATTCACCTGGGTGATTAAATTCCACATGATTTTAAATTATTTTATTTGTTTTCCTATATCACCTGGATGATTAAATTCCACATGGTTTTAAATTATTTGTTTCCTTAAATCACCCGGTTTAAATAGTTAGTGATTTGATGATTGTAATAAATAACATCAAGTTAAAGTTATTTATTACAATAATAAAAAAAAATATATATAAATAGGTTTTAAGGTTTTATAATGATTATATTAAAAAAGTTTTCAAATATCAATACACAGTTCAATTTTAGATAAAACTCGTTGAAATGTGTATTGATATTTGAAAACTTTTTTAATATAATCATTATATACACAGTTCAATTTTAGATAAAACTCGTTGAAATGTGTATTGATATTTGAAAACTTTTTTAATATAATCATTATAAAACCTTAAAACCTATTTTATATATTTTTTGTTTATGATTGTAATAAATAACTTTAACTTGATGTTATTTATTATAATCATCAAATCATTAACTATTTAAACCGGGTGATTTAAGGAAACAAATAATTTAAAATCATGTGGAATTTAATCACCCAGGTGATATAGGGAAACAAATAAAATAATTTAAAATCATGTGGAATTTAATCACCCAGGTGAATTGTCAGCAGGTGATTTAAGGACACAAAGTTGTGGAATTTGATCACCCAGGTCATATCACCCAGGTGATCATAGTGGAATAATCCGAATTATGTATGACTCAAGAGTTTATATGTCGGGCGAAATGTGTTGGAAGATATTATAAAAATGAAAAGATTATTTCTCCTATTTTGAGATTATCCTGTTCATCTACAGCTTCTGTGATACAGCGGTAGTGGAGGCGACTTTTTTTTAATTTTTAGCATGTCAATTTGACTTCACCTCGCCTGATGGTAAGCTGCAAAGTATCAGGAAAGAGGGTCACCATTACAAACACGTACGTTGAATTGGTCTGGTCGTGCCTCGCGATTTTTATACGAACATCTATGGCAGTCGTTACGGGTAGTTGGAGCCTTCAAAAGACCAACAACTGTTAACTGCAGTACTTTGATATCGCATATACTCGGAAAATGTATTTTTGGAGATCAAATTAGTAACAAATTATCTATCCATTTTATATTTGAAATCTATCTATGACGTAGAAGTAGTGTGTTTGATTGCTAAGTCAGAGGACGTGAGTTCAATAGACGCTCAGTGTAAATAAGTATGATCTTTGCTTTGGTCTGGCTACCGAAATTATGAAAAAAAAAGCCAATCAAAAGAAAAGGTAGGACAGTGTGGCCTTCAAGATAAAAGTTTCTGCCTGCAAGACGATTCACCTAACGATCGTAACTTTGATGCTGGTTCTCCTCTTTTGGTTGGGAGGGCTTCCGGCAGTTGTTCCCTCAAAATCCCAAAGCAGCCTAATAACAAATTGGATTTGTTAGGTTAACAGAGTGGTCTGATTCTCTCCTCTTTGTGTGTCCATACCATCTTAGGTGACTTTCTCGAAGCTGAACCGAAATATGAGCGACTACTACTCTAAATAATAAATTAAAAATAAAACTACATACCTAATACAACTGAGTGCGTGGCAACGAAATGTTCCATAATCGTTTGATATAAGTGATTATCCTCATACCAACATACTTAGACGTGCTAGCCAAACCGAGGGAGTTCCCCTATAGGTATAATTTAATATAAATAACGCCTTGCTCGTGCCATTTTTATAATGTTTGTTATGTAATGCAACAGGGGTGGTTGGCAATTTGTTAGAATCGTATTTATATAGAGCTGTACGCACATGAAGGTGTTATTAAACAGTGAAAAGAGAGTTCCAGCTTACTGTACAATATTTTTTAACGTCATTGCCAATAACTGATCTATATTGTCAAGGCTTTATGTATAAATATAAATTAAATATATAATAATTATGAATTATAAAAATTTATATCTCGTATCTTACACGGTAAGATACGAGATATAAATTTGTAAAAAAAATTTGTACTATTGTGTTAAACATTTAAAATATGCTAATATAACAACAAGCATTTCATTTACACATAATATATATAGTGTTTGTCGGGGTTTAGATGTCGATAACACTGTTATAACCTAATAAAATGAAAGTATATTTATGTAAAGGAAGGTCAATTAAGAAAATTTGAGTGGACCTCCTATTCCCCTCATGAATAAGGAGAAAAATTGTATTGAATTCTAATAATTGAATAAACTTATCACATTACCATTTAACACAACATTGTATTATTATCATTGTAGCTATCTCACAAACAGCGCTTACCTAATCACACAAAAACAGTCTTTTGTCACACTCATCAACTCTATACAGTTATATCCGTCAGATGAGTTACCCTCCACACACGCAAGGCGACAAACATCATAGCTCTTTCATAATCGTTGACTGCAGACGCGTTAAACACAGAAGCCCATAAAAATTGTACAAAAACCATAAATTCTCTCACCGTATTCAATTATGGTGGAAATGAGACGGTGGCAGCTTCTAGAGGGCACGTGTAATTATGGAAAGTGATATATTGTGTGGTACTTATAGTTTTGTAATAAGTGCATTTATGGGGACGATATCCGAGGCTTCGCCCTCATGAAATTTTGAGCCTGGTCTCGCAAACTATGGGTACCTTATCCCAGATTAAAAGTATGAGTTGTTCGTTGCTTGAATCTATTCCTCTACCTAATTTCAGCCAGATCCGTTTAGCTGTTAAAGCGTGATGTTACAAACATACAAATATCTTCACTAACTTCCACATTGAGAAGATTAGTAGGATTGAAGAACAAAATATACATACAATCATAACCTAAATTCCTAACCCATTAATTGACCGATACCTAATGCCCACATTTCGGCAGCCATTTAACAACTCTTCAGCGCGAGACTCGGGCTTGACCAATTTTTATCTATTAGAGTATCAGCTCAAACCTTCTAATTATTTTATTTGTTAAAGTTGCGGCACATTATGAAGGCGGTTTTGACACTTATTGCTGTAACTATAAGAGCTATTTTCCTTTAACCAATGATATTAAATCGTTAAAAATTTTACCAAATCAAACTACATGTTTTTGAAAACCATATATAAAACATCTCGTTACCGCACTGCAGCAAACATTCAAACGCATCTTTTAAAAAAAATGGCTGACAAAAATCAACATCAAACTATCCGATAAATCCTCACCAATTTGAATGCCGTGACAACACTACTACGACACGTCCGCCACGCCACAGTCACGACACGGTCACGGCACGCGGTCGCACTGCGGCCGCATTTGTCACGCGGCTCAACCGCACGCCACCATCTGTCATACCGTGAAGTACGTCGGTTATGGCAAAGATTATGAAAGGGTCAGACAGGTTTGTGGGTTTTTACTTATATTGTACCTATTTCAGTTGGAGTCGTAGAAGATGAATTAGGAATAAGTTAAACGTGCAGCCAAAATAGTGTTTGCTTAACTGTAATAGACTCAGCCCTTACTCTATTATGTTGGACCGCACATCGTAGTTGAAGAAATGTGGATTTTTTATAATAATCGTTAAAAATTCTACCAAATCAAACTCCATGTTTTAGAGAACCATATAAAACTATTATTATTATTATTAAATTCATTTTTTATTGTAATATTCTTTGTGCCTGGTTAATTCACTTCTACTTATCACTTTGAAAATTTGGCCTGAATATGCGTATGCGTATTCGTAGCAAAGACAAGTTTTAATATTATGTCGTAGATATTCATTTCTTTTGGATTTATATTTGATTTAGATATTTGTGGTAGGCGTGAAGACAACTGGAGAGTCGGAGTTAGTTCAATGACCTCCATCCACTATGAAGCAAGCCGAGACGACAGCGTATTGTTACGTCCCATATCCGGGAAAAAATGGGGACACAGTGGTCCCATACCGAGGGCATCAGCCTTCGTCAGCCGGGGCATTGGTGATATGCCAGTGACAATCTCATCCTCAGTACAGAAATTGGCACGTAACTTGGCAAGAACCGTCAGCGCATCTGTGGATCTCTTTTGCAGTAAAGCAGACATGATTCAAAATAATTAAATGATGGCATTCTGGTGAATGAATAGAATAATGACAAGCAATTTTTGTGTCTCTAAGTGTACGATGCGCGAACTCACCCCAACTACTACAAAACCTTGCAAGGCAGGCATACAGCTTTAGTGGAGAAAGAAGTATTAAATTTCCGCACAATAAAAGTAGGTACTAGAGCTACAAGACGCTCCTCGACCTGCCGACTGGAACATCTACACATGATAATCTATGTCACCCCTCAAGCAAGCGTCTGTTAGGTATCGGTGTATCATTCACCCAACCGCAAGTGTTCCGCTAAAATATTACCGGACATTACTGGACGCGTTCCAAATATTACACGACATTATGGGATATTACTAGTATTACCGCTGCGTTGTAATTCAATTGGCGGTAATAAGTTTACCGGTAATATTTTTACACAACAACAATATAGGGTGTGTCAAAGTTACGAAGGGTCCATGTGAATATTTAGATGGATTAACCAGTTCACTGCAAGAGTAGGTATACTCAAAATAAACCCTGTACCAACCCGTCTGACCAATGTAGAAACGGTAGGCCAAAAACTCCCAACATTGGGAAAGGTATATGTCCAGCAGTGGATACCGACAGGCTATTTGATTGAATGAACCAGGCCAGTTAATATGTCTTCATTATCACCTGGTAGGAGATCAAATAAAATTCATTTATTAAGGCATCGGTGAGTTTTATTTGCCGTACCATTAAGTTCTGGAATTCCTTACCGGCGCACGTGTTTCCTTCTTCCTACAGTCCTGGGTTCTTTAAGCGGGGCGTGAAAAAGCATCTGATGAGGCCGTCAAACTGAGCGCCACCATTGTAGCACTGAACGTGCTTGCAATGGTGACCCTCTTTCATAAGACTTTGCCGTCAGTTTAACATCAGGCGATGTGAAGTCAAATTGACGTATCATAAAAAGTCCGGCCATCTCCGTTTCCATTACTACACCACGATGGCAACTCCGAAATACCGTCGATTCGACAAAAGAAGAAGGCTAATAGATAACTTATACCTAACACAATTCATTATAACACAAACCACTGCTTACCCAGATTATCTCACAACACGTGATATTATTAACAATTATCTCCATAATCGTAAACCGTTACAGGAATACAACACATTCTTTCGGAGGGGAAGTCCCATAACCATCACTTGACATGGGATTATCTGCTTAAGACAGTTATTGGAGCGCAGGTGGGTCTTGCCTGGAGCAGCGTCTCGGAGATTATGTGTAGTTATGTGTAATGGTTATTATATAATGTTATGAATATTGAGAGTACATACATAGGTACATATTATACATAATATGTATATTATAACAGCCTCTGTGCCGCGGCGATAATAAAGGCGCGAGTTCGATTCCCGCTCAGTGCAGATATATGTACTTATGTACTAGCTGTTGTCAACGGCTCCGTCCGCGTGAATGTCATATTTTGTACAATTCACAAAATGGTCTGAAATGACCCTAACGTTACGGACCTTTTGATCTCGGTACCATCTGAGTTTTAAGGAACTTATTTAAAAATATGTTATCACACAACATACATGTGATCATCAGTGGATCTTAACCTTATTCAGTTCACGGACCCCCTTGGAAATAAGAATAAGAAAACAGTCATCATCATTCATCATTCTCTGAGCCTGTTTCCAACTTAGTTAGGGTCGGATTTCTGGTCTAACTACTACCGTGAAGCGACTGCCATCGGACCTCCACAACAAAATCGGCGATTTCAAAGTTCTGTAGTTAGTCTAGTCGGAATTTTGAGGGTTCCAACTACCCATAATGACTGCCATAGATGTTCATACGGCAAATGGGAACGGGACTCGATAAAAAAAAACTTTTTGTCATATTTTTTTAAATATATTTCCAAATTAATTCTCTAGTTGTAAGCTCTAGTGCTCTAAGATTAACAGTTTAAGAAACACTGTTCTACATTATATTCGTATTCCTATACCAATTTTGAAACCACTTACAGTGTACTCATATTGTTAAGTTGAGTACCTACGCATAAACGACTATAACACTATAAGTGCGACACAAACATACAGACAGACACATTTGCATGTTAATAACAACAACGAGCGTTGATGGCACTCAGTAGTTAGTAGCACGACCCCTTTTAGTGCCACAGTCTAGAACAATACAGGGGAAAGTGCGCTTTTTGTAGGATTAGCAGTGAAACTTTTTTTTATGTATTTATTAAGAAACAAGCAGTCAATTACAAACATATATTACATATAAACACATTTATGCTCACGCTCATAATAAAAGAAGGGGTAGGCAGAAGTGTATTAAACATCCACATTTCGCTATCTATAATTATCGCAGTCATTATTTTGCGTACCGCGGTAGCCTGGTGGTATGGGTAATGGACTGCTGAGACAAGGTCTTGGGTTCGATCCCAGGTTTTACCATGGCACACACCAATGACTTTTCGATATTTTTCTAAGTTATGTGTGTATTTATGGCAGGTTTATAAGTGACCGGTTAATGGCAATAGGCTCGCCACCTATTACATTGGGACCTAAACATAAATTGGCGAAGAGTGGGTGCTAGTACCTCTGTCTACCCCTTAAGGGATATAGGCGTGAGTTTATGAGTTATGAGAGAGAAGGAGAGTAATTATTTTTCTGTTATTCGGCTCTTACGACACCTTTGGGATGAGTAGGAGTGGTGATATTATTTATCCGGCAGGCAAAGTGATCCGACAGGCATAGTGTGGGGCCACCGGCAATGTAACTATGTCTGTCTCTTTGCTAATAAAAAGATTTTATTTATCTATTTATTTATAACATATCACCTAAAATATCATTACGCCCTTATTCACCACGGCAGGTACACGCGTAACATACACACTCATACGGCTGCAAGTTAACGACGTCATTAAAGCAGATGATTGCGTTACCTGTCCGTACGCACTAGCGTTTATTACAATACGAATACACTGGCATTGTTCACTTACCGCATTATGCATTAGTAGCGTAGTAGTTTTTAAAAATCGAATAGGGATGAAAAAATTTCATTCGGAAACCACGGAAAACTTCAACGGGATTCGAACTTGCTATATTTTCCTTACAGGGAATGCTCTTACCGCTGAGCCACGAGGGTCGTCAGATTCTCTTGTAAGAGTATTCTTCTTGTAAGGGAAAGATTGCGGGTTCGAATCCCGTCGAAGCATTCACGTTTTCCGATTTAAAATTGATTTAAAACAGTTAGCATAATAATGATACCTTTTTTATTTTCGAAACATAACCAGTTTATAACTAAAACTGCTGAAGTAAAATTTTCATACAACGTAAGGAAACGCTCTATACAAACTTGTTAGAAAAGAGTGACGTCAATCATTCTAAGCGCGTATTTGCCTCTTATCAGTGTTGCGTTTAAACGTGTATAGTTATGATAAAAGTCATTTGTTTAAACAAATCAAAAATATTATGAATTTAGACTCAATTTCATTATTTAATTATATTTTGACCTACTTAGGGCACTAAAAATAATGAAGTCATAGTTTGAATTTCGTTAAACAATAATTATTCATCAATAATTTATTGTTCAATGCATATTTCTAACGCAACCGGTACCGAAGGTTCATCGTTCTTCCCGAGGCACAGAAACACCTAGACAAATATTTGCACTGAGCGGGAATTGTACTCACGCCCCGACATTGCACCGCTCTACTCCTACGTCAAATAGGCAGTCAAAGGTATAAAATACCAAACAGCGCCGTCCTGTCGGCAACACAGACACGTCAGGGGTATCACAATGGTTGCGTGTACGTTAATAATAATTATTATTATTGTTTCGTGGTTGCACGCTCAGTAATTATTTCCTGACATTATATAATATAACTATGGTGAATCAGATGTACAACGAAATATGAACGGAACATAAATGAAATATTAAATTTAGTTGTAATGTGACAAAAAATAACTAATAAATTCTGACTGTGGTGGCAAAATCATCATCAGTGTCGTAGCAATTTTTTTAAACAATATTAGCAAACGAAACTTCTAATATTCCATCTGGAGGGGTTAGACGGAATATTAGATACAGATTTTCTAATATTCTAATTTCTAATATTCCGTCTAACTCAGCTATGCTCGGGACCTCTAGATTGTAAGGACAACTCCTGCTCCAGTAAGCTACCCACAGTCAGTTAAATAAGTTTCATGTAAAGTAGGTTATTATTTTCATTGGTATTTTCTGGGACTTTGCGGGAGCGACTGCTGTCTGCCCGCAAAGAAGAAAAAGAAGAAGAACGAAACAGATCTATGAGGTGTGCGTTAGTGAATAGGTAGTCCGGTAAGACTCGACCTAGGCATTCGTAAGACAATCAGATCGAAGGTATTTAAATAACGGCAAAGCCCCTAAGTGACCTCCTAATACAGGTACCTATGTAATTAAATAGTTATCACTTTATTAATTGCATAAATAACCTTGTAATCTCATATAATGTACATTTGTATACGGCATTACAAAGTTACATTTGCAGTTGGTGGTACGATAGCCATTTAATTTTATGATTCACATGTTTTATGAGTCCATGGTAGGCCTTGGCAAGAGAATTCGATACAGGTGAACATGTAGGAAAACATGATCAGCAGGTGAAAACATGTGGTCTCTACCTGCTTCTTTAGGAAAGAGACATAATTGTGTATTTTGTAATAAATCAAATAAAACTTGTATTAAAACAGAATATGATAAACATTAATTGTAATTTTGTTATGGTGTTTATAATGTACACAATTTAATATTAAACTGTTTATTTTATCTCAAATATTATAATTAAATCTTTCAACAATCAAAAAACTAGCTCGACGTCGCTTATTTAATTAATCAATATGTTGACAGCTATAGGGGGTGATAGCTTCAAGAGTTTTATGGGATTATCCATATTTATTTTTTTAGCTCATAAAATTCTCACCAATCTAAGTGGATATATCGGACTTGAATAGGCTAAAATGCATGCCGTCTTCGGGTTTTTGGTTACTGGAGGTGATTAAGTAACATATACCTCGCACCCTAGCCTACTCGTGGCCATCTGCTGCGGTCTGCTTCTGCTGGGGTGACAGGCTCTCCGCGTCACTCCCAGACCCGCGTACATGGAGGTTGGAGGCCATTCTGAGACCTTTGACGTCCAAGTCCCCAAGAAACTGGGACTGTCCTGATTGCAAAATTCCGAGCCAAACTTATTTTTTAAAAATGTTATCTAAGCTTTGCAACCTAATATAAAATCGAACATTGGAAAATACACAAAAATTTGCAGTATGCGTAATGAACCATGTATTGTATGTACACGTTCATAAACTTCGATATTACTTCTCATCCGGTGGGTCGTATGCTTGTTTATCATCTAAATAGTATAAATTAAGAATGATAATATCAACAATTTTATATTGGACACTGCTAGTAGTATAGTATAATCTGGCTTCACTTATTATAAAATTGGGCCTTCTTCTCGCGTATGCACACATAAGATGTTTGCCTAAGTGAAAATTCCTTGTCCAATGTTTTTTAATTACATCTAACTACAAATAAAAACTCAGTAATATTATAAAATTATACCCAGACATGCCTACAATGACACCATTCTAACAATTCAAAATTCAAGACTGAATCCCACATCACGCATAAATTATAGACTCACTAATATCAAACCCTTTCGCCAATCCAAATATGATTAATATTGTAAGTGATTCGATCATAGCAGTCTTGTTTGTACACCTCCCCTGCCAGACTCCCAAGGGTGCTGCCGTAATTATTTTAAACTTAAGTTATTATTAAGTGGATTGCTTAATCTTGTTTCCGTAACAAAGGAAGCAGGAGTTTGGAAGGTGAAGTTACATTTTTGTTTTTTTTTTTCAAAGTTAAAATATTTTTAAAATGAACGCCACTGTACCTTAATTTAACCAGGCAATAGTGCTATTGGAATAGAACCTGTGATATAAAAAGGAATTAAAACCCAATAATCATAATCCTTGCGTTAATTCTGGTCACATTCGAAGCTGTCACCTCTGAATCCAGGGTCCTTTTTTCCAAGCCCATTTTCTGTGAAATGCCATCTGGCCTCCACAACCTATAGGTGAAATCGGAGTACTGTAGTTGGACCAGAACTTTTTTGGACATGAACAGCGGCATGGCATCAAGACAAAACGTTGAGTGTGAACGTAGCAACTTATGGCAATGGGCACACAATCTAGAGTTGTGCTGACACGGCTACCAGTAGATCGATGGTGTCATTTAAGCTCAGTCATCACGCAGCTAAATACGCGACGAACACGCACTTCTGACACGGTCACGGTAAAATGTTACGTAAATGTAGACGCGGTGGATGCAAATAACAAAAATTCGCATATTCCCATTACATAAATGTCACCTATTAAATGTAGGATATTCGCGTCTGTAAATTTCAAGGGTAGGCAAAGGTGTGATAACTTCCATATTCGCGAACACTAATAAATAGGAGGTAAGCCCATTACCGTGAAACGGTTCATAATGAACATTGTGTTAACTGTCAGATGGTAAACAGCCGTATCCCGTACTAGTAGGTAACCGCGACTATCACGAAAATCGTAATCATAATAAAAAACTGTATTTGATTTAAACTCTGTGATAGCATGTCTACGTAAACACTCCACGTCGACACTCCAGTACACATCCGACCATGGAAATGCACCCCCCATCGGTATGTTAGCTCAAAGTTCGTTAATCCGGCATCTAGTTTGCACAGACTGCCGACTGATCATCTTCTAATTGTATGCGAATAACTAATACGAAATTATGCCAACTGCGAACCCACTCAGCGCTTATATTAGCTAGTTTAATTTGCACTCCAGTGTAATTATTTGATGGGCTTTGGGGAGCGGGCGTCTCAACAATGGTAGATTTATTTTTACTGTTATATGGGCATATACTTATATATGAGAGTAATACCATTTACTTCTACTGAAATTCGAAAATTTGAATTCGGAATTCGTTCTTTTGGTTCACTGGTAGAGCTGTGGTCTTAAGTCTGCCTATGTACAGTGGGCTCCAAAAGTGCCTTTAAAACTATAAATCCTTTGAAAGCCTAAGTCTAACTTAACTATCGACCTTTGACTATGTTGTCTATTCATCTTGAATTTTAAAATACTCATTAAGTACTAATTCGATTGAGTGTTTCACGAGTGAAAATGATTCACAGATTTGTTTGAAAAATCTTTTAAAAAAGTTCAACTTTATTGAGAAATTGTAATTTGTATAGACCATTATTTTTTTAAATTCAATTTTATTTAACGAATAGAACCTGTGATATAAAAAGGAATTAAAACCCAATAATCATAATCCTTACGTTAATTTTTGTCGCATTCGAAGCTCGTCACCTCTGAGTGCAGGGTCCTTTTTTCCAAGCACATTTTCCTTAAAACGACTGCCGCCATATGGCCATTTATTATATATTATTGACCATATTTTTTTTAAATAAATCATTTTAATTCCATACTATGCCATTAAATTTCGTCGTCTGTCTCAAGTAATAAAAAGAAGAGAATCTGTATGCAATTAGAAAACTATAAAACGACTATAAAAATTATATCTTTGCACTATCGTGAGACGTGATCCTCAAGATGATGAGGATTCCTAATTTAAATTGATATGGGTATGGGTAATGAACTGCTGAGACGAGGTCTCGGGTTCGCTCCCAGGTTTTACCATGGCACACACCAATGACTTTACGATGCTTTTCGAAGTAATGTGTGTATTTATCGCAGGTTTATAAGTGCCCGGTTAATGGCAATAGGCTCGCCACCTATTACATTGGGATCTAAACATAAACTGGCGAAATGGGGGTGCTAGCACCTCCGCCTGCCCTTTCGGCGATATAGGCGTGAGTTTATGTTATGTTATGTAATTCAATAATTTCCTACTAAAATTACATCAGAAACGGTTTTAATTCTTGGACCAAACAATTCCGAACATATCAACTATATCCGATTACATCGGAATTAAACAACTAATTCCGACAAACGAGCCATTTGCCGAACAATGTTTGAACAATTGTTTGTCCATGTCATTTGGACGCGTCAAAGCCAACCCATGACAACTTGACGTCATAACAAATACGCCAACTTATTTTTACCAATATCCAATAGTTAAACATTGAAAATGAAACCTTGCTCCATTGAGATAAAGTTGAAATTACCTTTAGTAATATGTTGTTTTAAATTTGGAAAGGTTTGCATATCCGTAGTCGAAGTTTGCAATGCAGATTGGCCAGTTGTATGAAAATGCAAATAATGTGCGGCCCATTGTAACCCGGTGTACGGTTCAGAGCAAAAGTGATATCAATTCAATTGGTGTATATCAATTTTGTACGCGATGTTACATTCATAAACTCAAGTTTTTATGATTACCTTACTGGCAAGTCGGTACTTTTACTGGTTGGCAGATGGGATTCTCGGATTGGGAGGTCAGAGGACCGAAAGCGGGGCCCGCTTAAAGGGCCCAGCACTGTAAGGATCCCTAATCTTTTCTTATAATAACCTATGTTACTCAGGGTGAAAGTAGCTTTACTATGGTGAAAGAAATCAGAAATCGGCAAAGTAGTTTTTGAGTTTTTTCATTACAAAAATAGACATACACAAAAATACAAAATTTACCTTTTGTAATGTAGAT
Source organism: Pelosia muscerda (assembly GCA_963691645.1). Lineage (NCBI taxonomy): Eukaryota > Metazoa > Arthropoda > Insecta > Lepidoptera > Erebidae > Pelosia > Pelosia muscerda. The sequence goes on from OY829100.1 coordinate 18,888,941, forward strand.
TAATGCTAGTAATAACTCGCGATATAATCGTATAAAAGTAATTCCATTGTAACACTAAACCTAAAATTAAAAGGAACCGTCTCGTTTCGCTGAAAATTAATATCATAAAACGCGCTTTCAAAGAAAAATCCCGTATGAAAACCTTTCCTTATCACACGGCGCTTTTACGATGATATTTTTAATACTGTTAAGTGCAATTTGGTCTGTGTTTCCTTTGCATAAAGCGGCGGCAGCCTTTACCGTAAATTTAATATAGTTAAAGTACTTATACCAGTAAGTATATCATTCTGTGAGATAGACAGACCTATATTAATTTTTATATTATATATAGGTATTTCGTAATTTTTTTTTCATTAACTAGGAAGCAAAAGGGCTTCTCTTAGACATACATAGTGTTAGGTAGCGTGCGTTTTAGTCGGTTCAAGTCCGAAATAATCACCTGCAAAGATTTTGGTAGAGGTGATATCCGTGGGGATTTTGCCCACGATAAAAGAGGCAGTTGCCCGTCTAACGATCACAAATCCTCGACACAGTAAGGTCGCTCCGCGAAGCCTGTGAAGTCCCCAGTAAGCTTCTGCGTTTCTGGGCAGAGCTAGGCTGGCTGCTTTAGCCAGTAGCTCTGCACGCACAATGGCCCAAAAATGGAGGCTAGATGCGGATAAAGGAGTCTGAATACATTTCAACTCCTCATGTATGTTTTTTTACAGAAAGATTTGGCTATTTTTTAATGACCGGCCGCCTGCCTTTCCTCAACCTTCCTTGAGAATGCTAGTGTTGATGGTTTAAGCCACCCATCTACGGTCTGGCACAGCGAGTGTGAGCTGTTCAGAGTAACCAAATGCATGGGTCTCTCTCGCTTCGCTATTCCTCCTAATAAGAAAATTCAACTGTCAGGACCGATGCTACGAACCAAAAAAATCTTTAATTTTCTAGTACAGTACATATTCGTAAAAAAAACTATTTTAATTTTTTATGCCTACAGGTACCCAGAGTACCATGTGGTACAGAAATCGGCAAGTAACTTGGCAAGAACCGTCGGCGCAGACATGATTCAAATAAATGATGTAATTCTGGAGAATGAATAGAATAATGACGAGCACTTTTTGTGCCTCTAAGTGTACGATGCGTAAACTTACCCCAACTACTACAAAACCTTGCCAAGTTAGAAGCCGTGCACTGTACCCATGTTTTTTCGACTTCGGGTGCGTTTCCCTAACAGCCTGTATACATGGTCTATATATACCAACTAGCTGACCCGCGCAACTTCGTCTGCGTTTTATAGCGTCAACAACACGTGGTAATTATGCTGTTAAAATGTAGCTTATAATATGACACGTTCGTAGATTTACCATAGCAGCGCCATCTATTGATTACTTACTCAACCCAGTCGAAAGGTATCGACATCTGTTAGAATCATTTGGAGTTAACAGATAATTGTGACTGTCAAATAACAGACAAATAATTAGCAATAAATTAAAATTGCGACTATAATTTGAGATTTAAACTATCCTATCTCTCAAGTTGGATCGAACTGCACATGGTGTGCAAATTTTATTATAATCGGTTAAGTGGTTTAGGAGTCCATTGAGGACAAACATTGTGACACGAGATTTATATATATTAAGACAATAGTTTACTTCACTTTGTAGTATAGTAGGTACCTACATATATAAGCCCATATTCTCGTCCATCAACCCTCGCTTGACAAACTGATTATACCATATTTACATTCCTAATGTGAACCACAACAAGACATACATATTCATTCGCAAATAATATGTTAATCAATAATAGTCCAGTTTGGACAGAGCTCGTGTAAGCTGGCCATGGCGGCGACGTCCCATAAATTTGAATGGTCAAGTGAGTCTGGACTTTGGGCAGGGGTACACAACCGTTTTAGATCCTGTTATTTACTTTGAGCGACGTGTTTTAATAATTTAAGGTAGAATAAATAAATATTCTTGGATAATCTACACTACGCCACCCAGACCCATGGTAAGCATAGTTTAATTAATTTATGTTATGAGTTCTAGAATGCGGATAAACATACTTACGTGCATAGCAAAATTGGGAATTAAACCCGCGGAGGCAGCCTCTCCCAGATATCACATCATCAGTCTCTGAGCTTATTCCCAACTCAGTTGGGGTCGATTGTCATCAGACCACCCCGGATGGAAATAGGCGTAGCTGTATGTACGTATTATTCGAAAAAATAAAAACATATTACTACTCAAATAAGTTGTAAAGCTCGTTAACGTAAGTACTATCCACAAAAAAATAAAATAAAATCACAATAATATAATTGTTTCGTTGTTCAGTTAGACGAGCTGAATGTTGACCGTCCCTCCATCAAATGGCGGCCAACCCGAGCTGTTGTATCACGCACAAGTCAATTCACACCCTTGTCACACCCACGTATTATTATATCAAATAAATTTGTATATTCTTTTCCCGAAAAAAAAATAACAAAACAAAATATCTACCTATACTGATATAACTTACGATTCAGTACAGTCAGCAACAAAACTAGATCAAATGACCACATCCTTGATTAAGGATAGACTTCCAAATCATAAGACCATGTTCAATTATTCTGTCGAATAACTTTTTTTTTCTAGATTCCAATGTTTATCTGTAGCTTTATAAAAAAACTTACTAATAATCTCATAAAGGTTATATTCAACCAATCAATAAACCTATCCATTGTACATTGCTGGACATACGCCTCTTTCAATATGCGCCATGGCTCTCGAAGCTCAGAATCCGCATCCAAACAACCCCAGCTACCTAATTCAGGTCATCAATCCATTTGACTGGGGGCGTTCCATCTTCCATCTACCTCGTCGCTGTCCACTATATGACTCGTTTGTAACAACAAAATTATTATATTTTATCTGAGGTATCATAGCACCACTAGCGCCACTGGTGTACAATATGTGCACCAGTTTTTTATTAAATCTGTCCATCGAAACAACACGACCTACGAGGAGCCCTAACGGCATGTTGAGGGTGTTAGCTGGTAGGATGGAAGGAGCTGTGATGGGTAGGTTCACCAAGTTACATATTATCCGTGGAACGTGGTAAACCTATTCAAACAAATTTACATGTAATTAATTTTAAAAATTCTATTCTATTCTATTATCACTACATAGTATAAAATAAAGTCGCGTTTACTGTCCCTTTATTGTCCCTTTGTATGCTCTAATCTTTAGACAACAACAAACTGCATCAAAATCCGTTGCGTAGTTTTAAAGATCTAAGCATACAAAGGGACATAGGGACATTTATACTATGTAGTGATGTATGGTGGTATGTGGACTTTAATTGTCTGGAAAATAAATAAATTAAATAACAGTTTGCTCCAACAGCTAACTGTTCTGAAGTAGATGTGGCTATTCCTTTCAGCTTTTTTATTCTGCGATAAAACTTTTATTGCGACAGGTGAATAAGAAAAATGTTGCGCACCCCTCCATCGACTGCGGTTGCCTCGAGCTGTTATATCATGCGCAAGTCGATTCACACTCTCCCCGTGCCGACATAAATAGACACACACCCCTATCTCGTACAGCATCCCGCGCTGTATTTCAAACGCTTGTGGTCCATATCTTGTAACAGGACAACAGGATAACAGGATAAACTGCATTTTGTTACATATTCTAGGACAATCTACTCGACGTCTACTACTTGTGTTATGGGCTCTAGATTTCGGATAAACATAGTTAGATTTTTTTTTTCTAAATACATACATAGTATTAAATAAACCCATGCAAATATTCAAATTTATGCACACAAATATTTGCACTAAGCGGGAAACAAAACCGCACATCATGCGTAGCAGTCGCGTTCACTACCGCCACGTCACGGAGGTCGTCAAAATTGATTTCTTTGTTCTGACAATTCATCATTATATTTGCATTGATCCCGGTCGTATGCAAAGCTGTCACCTCGAAGTCTGGGGTCCACTTTACGACTCTAATTGCGTCGCGGCTAAAGTTTTTATCAGTTAGGTTACCTTACAAACAACTCATCTGAAATTGTAGCAGATAGCGACAGTTAAGTACTAAAACTTTCGAAATCCCGAATCCAGCTATCAGAACACATAATAGTACTCAAAGTCCACAAATGAATGACGTGGAAGTAGAAGCAAATTGCATAGTCAGTCATTGCGCGACACAAAGCGAGGCGATGGTTGTCATCCATTTTAAAATCTGTCGCCCGTGGTTGATGGACGCGAAGAGTTTGAACTTGGGAAATAAACATTATATTTTTTTGCAGATAAGTGATGTCAGTATATTCTCTGTTGTGCGAGAGATATGTCTTGTATAATTTCACCTCCGGCAATCAAAGACGGCGTTCGTTTTGGTAGGTTCGATTCCGACTGGAACGTGGTCCCTACTGTGGTTTCCCCAAGCGACTACAATATGGAGTTCTTAAAAAGAGGCATTAGAAGGATTCTACAGGGTCGACAGCACGCATGTGACGAACCCGGTCATAGGACACGGTCAACACCAAAGTGGCATTCAAAAGTGCATGGCTCGAGTCAACCTGTCAATCAATAGTACACTACGGGCACTAGGCTCGCCCTAAATACCAACATGTTAGATAAACAGTTCACCAGAACTATACGGTGTTGGGATACACCCGCCACCGCCAGTTACTAAAACGCACGCCGTCTTTGATTCCTTAGTTGCCGGATGTGAGATAATAGCGAATATATCCCGCGCACCCCAGCACACCAGGGTACTTGCTTTACCTTCCTTTTTTTCATCATCATCATTCCCTGAACCTTTTTCCCAACTCAGTTGGGGTCGGCTTTCCAGTCTAACTGTGATGCGGCTGAACTTCGATATTTTCCGTGAAGCGACTGCCATCTGACCTCCACAACCAATGGTCTAATGACCAATGGCGATATCGAAGTTCCAAGCTACCTTCCTTTTTTTATCGTGCGCAAGATCCCTACGGATACCACCTCCGCCAATACCGGTGGAATATCGGACTTGAATTGACTCAAACGCACCCCGTCTTTGGGTCTTTAGCAGCCGGAGGTGAGGTAGTAGACAACATATCCTTCGCACCCCGGCAGACCCGGGACCCTCTCTCTAGATGACCCCCAGTTTTACCTACCCTGGAGTGTATTTATAATCAACCCTTCATATTTACACATCAGTCTACACATTTTCCGTACTAGACACAAAACTACTCAAATATACTTATTTTTGTTTGTTATTTCCAAGCGACAACATTTCAAATCTCTAAAATAAATACACACACAAATTCCCCAAGTCCAAAGTTCCAGTAGCATCTCAAATATGATTTATGGAACGGTGCAAATGGGTTACGATGACAGCGAACGTGCGACATACAACAGAACAATTATGCACATTGCATTACGTTTTCGTATTCGGATACTACTCAAGTGCTTTTTTGTTCTTTCTAGGTCATGTAGGCTCTGGATCCGGGAACATTGGAAGTGCTGTGCTATTGTTTATGATGTGATGTTGACGTCACGTTGAAAATTACTGTTCATTTTTGTTTGATGTTGATTGAGTAGGTAGCAGTGTAATGCTTTTTGTTTGTGTGAGTACAGTGGTGTGGCAGTTACATGATTGCCTTGGGAATAGTTGGAGTTCTGAAACTGCTATGGTACTTTATTTTTTTTCAGTTTTTTTATTTCTAAAACACAAACAATGATACATTATGTTCATAGTACATACTGCACAAACCATCTGGGGTTTAACAACGGTATGTTGACACTCATCTCGCTACAAAACAATTAAATTAAAAAAGGCAATGACTAGGTAAGCAGATATTGTTTCTGACAAGAAGCGAATCTTAATATGAGGAATTTAAATGTATTTTAAAGCAATTGGTATGCTGTTTATACCTCGCCTGTTGGTAAGCTGGGGTGCAGAACAATACGTGGTGGCCGCTGTTGTAGTCGCTGTCCCTGGAATGGCGCGCGGCGATCCTGGCCCTGACGACCTCGACAGTTGTTTTACACGCCCCGCTTATAGGAACTGAGATCTTGTTGCTCTATTAACGCTAGTATTAATAAGTTTATGGTATATTTACTCCAGCAAAACGCAAATCTTGGTACAGGGTAAGTCCAAATTAAAAAATGCCGGTTCATTTTAGGCTAAACTTAAGTGCACTAACGGTAGCTAACCGCGAGCTAATATGGCGGGGTAGCTTTTAGCCAGGCTTTTAGCAAAAATAATTTCGTACCGCCATTCAAGGTTTAATCATTTTGTAGTCTAAATGGTCCAGTTAATAAGATTCTGGGCCTCTTTACGGTCTTATTTAATAGTCTCTTTTCGCTTGAATATTTTTTTGAACGGACTTATTCTGAGTTTTTGTAATAGAACAATAGACATTCATATTATAAGTCGATAATGGTATGTATTTTTTATACCACTGAGGTGGCAGACAAGCACACGGCTTACCTGATGAGAAGCGGTTACCGTGGCCTATGAACGTTTGCGACACCAGGGTTATTACACTCGTGCTGTCTACCCTGTAGAAACCTTATAACGCCCTTCTTGGTGATTTATGATTCTGTTTCTTTAACACGTCTAGGTTTTGTGTCACTCGCGCACTTTGTTCCTCGAACGGGATCAAATTCCATTTCCGCTAACCTTCCTTTTTTTCCTTTAATTTATTCAAATTGTTACAGCCGTCTTCTAGTTATGCACTTAGCAGCATACATATATTAGGATTAATTTATATTCATATAGTTGGACGATAAAATTGTATATTATTGACGTCTAGCTCAGTCAAGTTATGTGCTTATTTACATATTACGAATAAAAAATATATACCTACTTAAATATTTTAGATACAAAGAAAAATAAACTAAACCACTTAAAAAGCAATAAAAAAGTCGTTTATGAACTATTTTTTCTTTACTTCACAAGTTTGAACCCTCGAAGCACTGAATTACTACCCTAAGGACGAGTCTGGAGCGATAAGGGTATACTTTTATACAGACGAAGAATAATTTTCTAGTATTAAGAAAGGATAAGACATTGTTTTTGAGAATTTCGATGAACCTAATGATGAACGATGAACCGCAGGCAACAGTTAGTATCTTATAAATTATTTTTTTCATGATAAGAGCCTACGGGAGTTACCTTAAAATAACTCGAAGAATAAACTAAACTGCCGTAGCAAATAAATATACAAAAATCTTTTTATTGATCACACGTACACACTAAAACTTAGTAACATTTACATGCTTTTAACATCCATTTTACAGTTTTTAAACTTTCACGTTCCATGATTATGATCATTTATGTAAACGGGAATTAACGCGATCATGGTATAGGTATATACATACCTTTTGAATGCCTGACGTTTCCTGCGTTAATTCCCGTTTACATATGATCATAATCCATTTTACAGGTTTAATCCCATTATTAAACCTTGAATCACCCATAAAACAATTTTACTAAAGATTACTTCACATCCACAGCGAATTTCTTTGACATACTGATCGGTCTTAAGATTAATCCTCAGTATAAAATCACTTTTAATACCTAGCTTTGCGAAAGCACCAGAAACAAGTCATGAAATCTTAAGATTAAGTGAGAGCTCCGCTTTATCTTATAGGGGCAGCGGACACTGGTTAGAGTCAGTTTTTACCAGATTTCGCCAGTTCGAACTAGTTTATAAGAGCTTAGGTTAGGAGTTGGATGTTAGTTGGCACGATTTACGAAGGCATCCGCTTTCATTCCGTTTTTACTGGAGTTAAAAACAAATGTGGTTGAAAAGAAGCTAGGTACTTTTGTCACAGTTGGAGTTTCTCTATAGTATTTTCTTAAATATAAAATTTTGCCAGCGAATTGGAGCACAGCTTGAAGTTGATGTTGAGAAAATTGAGCAGTCCGATTGAGAAAGTACCTTAGCTATACAGAATACTGCGGTTAATAATAACCTTATGTTGTGTAACCCGCGGTGAGTAGGGTAGCCAGAGCTCACTGGTGAGTATATGAACAGTCAGTGGGAATATCAATTAGGAGACAAATTGGCGGTACAGAGGCTCTCTTATTATTCTCAAAATGATAGCTGTTTTAATTAATTAGTTGCAGATAACTCTTTATTGTGCTAAAAAATTGACATCAAAGGCAAGTAGTGGGAGTTAGAGTGGCTCTATTAGTACAGTCGACAAAAGAGATACGGTAACCCTTTTCAATACCACGTTGTACGCTGGAAGCGATTTCTTCCAGGTTTAATTGAGATGGGCAGGCACACATCATAACAATATCTTATGGTGTAGTTATCATAATTATTATAAGCTAAAAACAAAACATATTAACTTGATACAAAAATATTTAACGCTATATTTTTAAAACCTTAAAAAGTCGTTAATGCAGTTACAAAATACTTGCAATCCCTATGACAGCGAAGCCGAAAATCATTGTTAAGGCTGCCCGCAGACGGTGCTTTGAATTAATGAGCAGATCGCTCGCTCGCGGCCACCCTTAATTAATAGGTAATGAACGCCTCCTAGGGAGGTGTGAGGGGAACGCTTTAGAAAAATACTCGATACTTTACCAAACAAAGTGAACAGCGAGATAAAACACTATTTTAAAACCTGCTTTTTGACAGGATAGCTTTGGTTGAAATCGATCGTGTCTCGGGAGTATTGTGAATACGAAAAATTGTATGAATGCATGTTTGTTCAGACCTCGCTCTACGCGCCCTACCACTATTTAAAAGTAATTATATCTCAATGTTGCTTTACTTCCATAGTGAGATTTCGCCAGGGTCAGTCGGGATACTAGTGTTATATGGTTAAAGTTGGTCAAATAGTATCTCTTATGGTAGTGGCAATATATATTTTGTTTAATTTGTTTAAAAAATATTCAAATTGCAATGGAGGAAGACGGTCCGAGCCTGAATCACACTATAAAAGTAAAGTAAGATTGAAATAGAATTATTTTAAAGAGGTGATGGAAGGGTCTCTGACCATCATCAAAAAGGAAATGCTACACTGATCTGAATGTAATTTGGCGCATTGAGAACGGAACTTACAAAACGTCAAAGTTAAAAATATAACTACTATAGTTTAGTTTAGCAAATAGACCCGAGCCCTGACCTGAGCTTGTGAAGACTCCGACAAGAAATTCAGCGGGGTTTTTTGGTCTACTTACAAACACTTACTTAGTCTAGATACAATAATTTGTTAGAGTAGAAAGTTTAGTGAACAATATCTAATTTTAAGTATCGTATGATCTAGGATTGCATACTAGCCTTTTTGGCATAATAATAATTATTATTATTTTTAAACTTATCTATAGGTGCATAAGGGAGCTTGCCTAAAAATCGTATACAGTTACACTGGAAAATATAAAAAAAATGAATTTTACTATCACATACTACAAGATTGTTTTTGTGTCTGGTATTTACATTATGCCTGTTTTGTGTCAGGCGAACACCGAAATGAAACTTCTCCAAACGATTTGTATATTTCAAAAGTAGAATACAGAATTATCGCGGCTGCACAGAGAGACGGGACGGAGGCGGTATTCACAGTATATATCACTGTGACTCTTGGAGCGTCGGATTTTTCTCGTGGGGTACCTGAAGTTTGTACAATACATATAAAATGTTAAGATACATTGCGGCTTTCGGGATCGTTTTAAACTACAGGCCAACTTGTACGAAACATTGCTCACGGAAAGTCAAAAGAAGCTTGTAAAATGTTTTGCAACTAGCTTAGATTAGATAATAGCTGCTATGTCACCTTCATCTTTTACATCTTAGCCCATCCCAGTTATATGCGAAGCTCACAGCTTTTTTTTCGTGCGTGAATATACACGGATATCAATCACACCAGAGCAGGTGATAGAGGTTATGTCGGACTCGAACTGACTAAAACGCACGCAGTCTTTTAGTTGACGGAGATGAGATAGCAGACCCGGGGCCTCATCTTTCGAGATGACCCCCTTCGGGTTTAGGGACCACAGTGTCCCCGTCTAGCCCCCGATACTCGGGGGCAAGACAGGGACACCGTGATCTCCTAAAAAATCTGACCCCCAAAGTCGAGAAAAAGACTAGCCGGTTAGTTAATTTTCTGGTATGCTAGGTGCTGGTATGGCCCTATACATCCATAAATAGTTAATGCCGCCATTGCTAAACTTTCTGCCCAGGGGCTAAATGCGTCCTACAAGTTGGAGATGCCTGTAGTGTGTACCTACTATAAACTATTGATTCCCTTCACGTAGTTTTAGCCTGACAGTGGAAATAGAGTTCGTACAATATTAATAAAACGATCATACTAGATCTTTCAGAGGATATCACGATCAATGGCTAATCTGACGCTGAGATACAGATTTATTAAATTTTATGTTGGCGCACCAGGACTGCATAGGTACATCTCGACATAGTGCAACGCGCTGATTGGTAGCTATAATATAGCGTCATATTAACGCACCAATAGGACGGTACGGCGCATGCGAAGAGGTAGCTTTGAAGCTCTCAAAAATAACGTTTAAAGTCGAAATATTGTACGGCTTGCTAAGTATTAATTTATGTACAAATATATTTTTGTAATATACCATTAAACTCCGTCTAGTATAAAAATTAATTCACTGCCCCTCAATTTCAAACTTTATTAAATAGCCTAATGTCTTTTCCTCCAAGATATAATTTGTCAACAATAATCTTTTCCAAAACTGGCAACACATGTGGATGCGAGGCCATATTTCGTCCGTCAAGTGTTAAGCCGGCTGCACACAGCGCAGCAGTGCGCCACATTATATACGTCGTACGTGACTTGTGTACTAGTTGCGAACAAGTAAACATTTGCTAAGAGTGGTGATGTATAAAATGAATTATTACTTTTAGAAACATCACTATATGGTATGCTTTCGACTTAAGACCTATGGCGAATGTTGCTACAGCTCAATATTTATGTACCAGAGTGAAAATTGGAAATCTTGATTGGTCGAGTGACGTCATGCGCCCTAGAGAGAGCAGTTCACCCGAGACCATATCTTTAAGATGATACAATATCGTGTTGTCATTGGTCCATCTTTAGAATGTGCTCTAGGATAAGTGCGCCGGCGGGCACATCCTAGAACTGACGCTTAGGTAATTGGACTGCTAATGACACGTAAATAATATGGTCAATAATATACTGTTACGAACACCTACGCTGCTCAATATTGTTATACTTACTTTTGTTTTAAATTCTAGGAACTGAATTTTATGCTAGAAGTGGGTTATCGACAGTTGTTTTATATCCTTGGATCGTAAGTCACTTTCTGTTTTATTATAAACTGGTCGAATTAGACTACGAACTGAATTCCTGGTGAGTAAAGGCCTACTTGCTTGTCGGACGACTAAAATGTTAGTGCTACAAAACTCAAAGTAGATCTAAAGATAACAAAATCGGCTCGTGTGCAGCAGGTCTTAGCTTTCACAGTTTTAGCAATTGTTTCTGACTATAAACAGTATTGCTAACAATCTGCATCGCAAAAACGCCCAGAAATATTTAATGTGTGAGTAAGCTAATGTCAACTGGAAATGTGTGCATGTCATGGGACGTACGTATGTATATGTCAACTTGTATGAAAGTAGTAACTATTTTTTAGTGAATTTTTTTTCACCTTTTTTTTTCAATTTCGCATTGTTTGCTCTCCGTCATATCAGGAAAGCTAAATAAAACAAAAATTTCATAAAAAAAACCTCACTGAAAAAAGTAGCGCCATCTTGCGAGTTCATGCTTTTTCATGAAATTTTTGTTTCATTCAGCTATACTACTAACACGATCGAGAGTGAATAACGCAAGTTAAACGGTTTAAAAAAAGTAATTTTTCTTTCGCTCTAAAAATTCTAATGAAACTAAAGAGATCGTTCAATAAAAATTCCTAACCTATCCTATATTATCATCCTATCATTCTTTTTTTTTTTTTTTTTATACTACGTAGGTGGCAGACAAGCACACGGCCCACCTGATGGAAAGCGGCCACCGTGGCCTATGAACGTGTGCAACACTAAGGGTGTCACACACGCGCTGCCCACCCTGAAGGGAAAGGGGGAGAGCTGGGACGGGGTGGGGAGGCTAGGAAGGGGAGGGGAAGGGAGGGTACAGTGAGCTCTGGCCACCCTACTTACCGGCGGGAACACAACACGATGGTTATTATGACCGCGGTCTTCTGTAGGGCGGAGGTACTTCCCCAGTTGGACAGCTCATTTCGGACGGGAGATACCGTCGTGTCCTACCTCCGTTAGAATTCCTAAAAAATGCAAAAATATTAGTACTGAAAATTAATCCTCCAAAATATAGATAAATTATTTAAAATAATTTTCAAAATATAGATAAATCCTCCAATTTCTTCAAACAATTTCATACGTAACGACCTAATATTTGTCTCACTCTAATTTTCCCCTAATGAACACACTCCATTTTCAGAATAAGTCCACACTTGGCGTTCTTCATTTTCGCATATTGCAATACAGTCGTGTTGGGCCATAAAACAAGTGCTGGGGTCAGAGAAATGTTACGGAAAATTCGCTTGTAGAGAGAAACGGTGAAATATAAGGACGCTCGAAGAATGGGTGCTTAGAAAAGTGTATGAGAATAAAATAGATGTTTTATGTAAGTTAAAACCGCAGTGGCCTAGTGGTATGTACTGCTGAGACGAGCTCTCGAGTTCGATCCCAGGTATACCATGACACACACCAATGACTTTTCGATGCTTTTCGAAGTTATGTGTGTATTTATCGCAGGTTTATAAGTGCCCGGTAAATGGCAATAGGCTCGCCACCTATTACATTGGGATCTAAACATAAACTGCTAGCACCTCTGCCTACCCCTTCGGAATAAAGGCGTGAGTTTATGTTATGTTATGTTTGTTATGTAAGTTTGAGGGGGAGATAGCTGGTGTGCTGGAGTCGCCAAAATCTTCCTACAACCTTATTTTAGGTACCTTTTCGACCCTAAAAATTATAGTAGATTAGCCAGAACTTACTGGCAAAGAAGGGAGTGACTGAGGAAATGACATCCGATAGGAATGTATGGAATAGAATGACATGTTGCGCCGACCCCTAATAATTGGGACAAGGTCAGGAAGATGAGGATAGCCAGAACTCACTGAACCAACAGATGGGTAATGTGCTTGTCGATCACCTCAGTAAAAAATATTTTAAGATATTTTATATTACTATACCAAACACAGCATGTAATATGAGTTCATGAAAGTGAATTATTAATATTTGCAAATGTTTTGTGAATATAAGCATTATACACATAGAAACACCACACATGCAAATTGACATACAAATATTTTCACTGAGCAGGCATCGAACCCAAACCTCTGCTGTAACAAGCGATTGGACATTTGAAAATTACGTTAACTCCTTTACTGAAAATGCATTTTCTGCACTAACAGAACCCGGAATATTTCCAAGTGGAAACTTCAACAGCTCACCTGCTGAGCACCTGGCACGAGCGGAGTCAGTGGAGCGAGCCGCGCACGTGACGACTGCGACACGATCCAAATGTACGAGCGTTTAGGTGAACACGAAGTTTAATACACGAACAGTGACTGTGATGTTATTATCGGTAGAAAAGGAAGGCTAATCCTATAGAATACATTGAAATTCAAAATTCAAAAATCATTTAATCTGTATAGATAATTAAAAGTCACTTACATAATCTACTATATAAAAATAAGTCGGGTTTTCCTTCCTGACGCTATAACTCCAGAACGCACGAACCGATTTCTACGGTTTTGCATTCGCTGGAAAGGTCTTGGGCTCCGTGAGGTTTATAGCAAAGAAATTTCAACAGAAAAGCCGGAAAATCATTTTTCACATGGCGAAACGGAGTTCGCCGGGTTTGCTAGTTGTTAATAATAATGTTATAGGTTAATTTAACAAGTAGTACTTAAACAAGCTCACATTCGCCCACGGTTTAACAACTATATAGTTCTGTCCTCCGTGAACAAACCTAACAGAGCAACAGCAAAAAGTTGCTAATCGTCATTAAGTAATGCTTAACCGTACCCGTCAAAGCATGTAAAAAGACTTGTTACCCGAGAAGAGATGTCGTATGTGCAATATTCCGCAAGTGCGAAGAACAAACCTCCACAAGTGTTTCGCCTCTTCATGAGGCATCTTCAGGAGCGCTATCATGTGAATGGCCGAAGCTCCGTGCGCGGGCCGTATTTTAACCTAATGACCTGTACTCCATAGCCTCTGTGGCGTGGCGGTAGTGAACGCGACTGCTACGCTGGAGGCGCTGGTTCGATCCCCGCTCTGTCCAAGTATTTGTATGCATGAATATGACTATTTGCAGGGTCTTGTCGTGACTAGGAGAGCACGTTAAGCCGTCGCATCGGTCCCGGTTGCCATACGAATATCTATGGCAGTCGTTACGGGTAGCTAACTACTCAGAACTTCGGTATTGCCAATTTGGTTGTGGAGGGCAGTCGCTCCAAGGAAAATATCGAAGTTCAGCCGCATCTTAGACTAGAAAGCCGACCCCAACTGAGTATTACTATACATAGTATTACCGTGACTGAGTTGGGAATAGGCTCAGAGAATAATGACCTGTACTGTTTCACATTGTGGAATAAATGTATTGAGTATAAAGTAACAAAATATGCACACAAATATAAACAAAGAACCCAATATTATTAACATACCCACACAATCTGAACTACAAATTCGAAACAAACCCGCTTACCATAATATTTCACCAAAGGTACATAATCACGATTAATCACCTATTTGCAGCGAGCTTAGTTCTACAGAACAATATATGAAAGCGTTTAAGTGATGCGGCAACTCTTCTCCCGAATAGTTTTGCTGACTGTACATTTGACCAACTAAACATACTACTATAGTAACTCGAATGGAGATATTCTCGAAAGAAAATCGATAGTGAGTTCTAAGCTTCTATTTGAAATACAGATTCAGACGAAAAGTAGACGACAAGCTTAGACCAGAGTCACTATACCTAATTATATTAATAAAATTAACATCAGCTAACAGGCTGCCGACTAATTCACATAAAGCTCCGTAAGCTCTATTTGGACGGACCCAGTAGGACAGAAGAGAAGAGAATGGGAAAGATCATAACTGGTAATAATACAGTAAGGTATGTTACATGCAGGTTGTTTGATAGTGTTACGACTCGCTTCGCTTGCTGATATCATTCTGTATCCTGAACTCTCCAATTAAGAAAAAATACCTCGCAGCAAGGGTCTTAAATTTGGATTAATATGCAAACTTTAATAAAACTATCGATCTAACTGACCAATGACTTCACAGTCACACAAATTCCTGACTGTGGCCTAAATTCTCACACAGAATAGCATAGCCGATTACACTATTGTTACCTTATTTAAACTAACAACTTCCAAAACGAGTACGTTTCGAGTTTCAATAGTAAACTTACCAGCATTAGACGGTACATTAGTCGGTGCGCTAACTTTAATGTTCGTCGCTATAAACACGTGGTGATGTATTTATTGTGCCAAAAGCACCTTTATAACAGCTGGGGAGGGCTCAGGTGAGCCAGCAGCACTTAATGTGTATAATAAAAGATTATTTGCGCAAATGACTTTTGGGGGCGAGTGTACTTTCATATATTATTTAGGTGTAGATGTTTAGAATGGATGAAGAATACGGAGGAGTGGAGAGGATGATAATGAAATTTGTGTTTAATGAACATGAAAGTGAATATACCTAAAGAAGTGGTTTTTTTTTTCTTTGTTGTATTATATGTCGCAGTAATATGATTATATCACTAAACTTGGACCGTTTTATAACTATATTCCTAGTGAGATAGTAATGAATCGTTTTCGTATAACTATGTTCTGGTATATAATTATATCCCTTCATAAACATACACTCACGCCTATATCCCCGAAGGGGTAGGCAGTGGTGCTTGCACCCACATTAGCACCCACACTAGGGATATAACTACATTAGGTACGGCTTTATCTATCTTACTGCGACATATACTTATAGCACACGGTTCACTTGAGGTGTAGTGGTTATCGTGATTTATTAGCGTATACAACACCAGGGGCGACCGTCCCTGGCTACTGCCGTTTTACCGTCTCGACCATGGTGAATGTTCTAATGAGCTCTTCCAATTAATCCCACCCTCTCCTTTCCTGCACGTGTGCAGGGCTTAGATGTCACCCGCATAAGGTGCAGAATATTTTATCAAGAACCAAATGGTTCAGTGAGTCATTCCTCTGCCGCACCAATAATTTGGAATTCCTGACAAGCGCATGTGTTTCTTTCGTCAAACGTGCCATAAATTAATAAATAAAAAATCAATCCATCTGGCTAGGGGGTGTCCTATCTTCCGTCTCAAGAACTCCTTTGCTCCAGCGGCCATAAGTTCTTCGGCAAATGTGGCCAGGCTACTGCCACTTCATGGTCATGGTCCATTTAATACACATTATCTTCTATACTAATATTATAAAGAAGTAAAGTTTGTGTAACTTTTAAACTATCGCGGCGTTTACTCATTAGTGTTTATAATGTTCGGGACTTCACGCGATATATTTTTGAACACTAACTTTTGTCGACGTTTCGGGTGCGTTGCAGCACCCGTGGCCACGACTTGACTCTCTTGAAGTCTTGACTTGAAGGCGGCAAAAGTAAGTGTTCAAAAATATATCACGTGAAGTCCCGAACATTATAAACACTATAAAGTTTGTGTATTTGTAAATTTGAAATTGTAAGGGGTAATCTCGGAATCTACTGAACCGAATTTAAAAATTCTTTCACCGATAGAAAGCCACATTATTGCTAAGTGTCATAGGTTATATAAAAAACCGAAAAATAAAAAGGCATTTACGTGGTAGTCCGTTTTGCAAAGTGAATCGGAGAAAAACGGTCGAATGAAAGTGTTTCTTACGAACGCTGATGCCCAACGAGTAGTAGTAGTATTTATAACGACACTGTGTGATCAAATTAGGGATGATGACAGATTTCTTAAATTAAAAATCTGGGGCCGTATCATCTCATATCTGTATCAAAGGTTGGCATTCGTTATCCATCGAAACAAGTGGCCAGTATGACGAGAGGTGCCTTTAGTGTGGAGAGCGGTAGTCTAATTGGTTAGATTTTAATTATTTGATTGAAATTATGTAGCATTAAATGTTTCTTTTCTCAAATCGACATAGCAGTCATCCAACAGTTTGCTGTAGACTAATTATTTATTTTATAAAACTACAAAATTATCATCTTCATTCTCTGAGCCTATTTCCAACTCAATTGTGGTTTCGGGGTGCGAAGGATATGTTGGCTACTATCTCACCTTCGGCAATTAAAGACCCAAAGATGCCACGTGCATTAATCAGTTCGAGTCCGACATACCCTAAAAAACTCAATTGGGGTCGACTTTCTAGTCTAACCAAGATGCAACTGAATCTCGATATTTTCCGTGAAGTAACTGCCATCGGACCACCACAACCAAATTGGCCATATTGAAGTTCTACAATATCATGTGAAATTAAAGAAAAATAGAGGAGTGGTTAGTGGTATGGGTAATGGACTGCTGAGACGATGTCTCGGGTTCGATCCCAGGTTACCATGGCACACACCAATGACTATTCGATGCTTTTCGAAGTTATGTGTGTATTTATCGCAGGTTAATAAGTGCCCGGTTAATGGCAATTGGCTCGCCACCTATTACATTAGGACCTAAACATAAACTGGCAAAATGTGGGTGCTAGCACCTCTGCCTACCCCTTCGAGGATAAAGGTGTGAGTTTATGTTAGGAGTAGTTTTGAGTCCATGCAACATTTTTATCGGGTTCTATCAGACTCGTTGTTTGTCATGCTAAACTACAAGCCATGCTGGTAAAACAAAATCTGTCAATCAAACGGTTTCGCTGGCGATTTGGTTGCACACGACATAAAACATTCCGTTTTGAGTGCTACAGATAGTGTGGGTCTATGGTAAAGGAGACAGCGTTTGTGGGACTATTAGAATCTGCATCATTTTTCATTTAAATTATGAGCCTATTGCCAACGGTTGGTTTTCTAGTCTAACTAAGATGCTTAACTTCGATATTTTACGTGAAGTGGACCTGCACAATCAAATTGGCGACATCGAAGTTCTGTAGTTTGGTTACTCCGACTTTTGAGGGGTCTGACTACCCGTAACGACTGCCATAGATGTTCGTATGGCAACTGGGACCGACGGCTTACCGTACCTACTATCTGAGGCAGTGCAAATAGTCATATTCAAATATTTGCACTGAGCGGGGATCGAACCCGCGCCTCCTGGATAGCAATCGCGTTCACTACCGCCACGCCACAGAGGCTTAGAAACTGCAGTTCCTTGAAATTGTGTTATCTGGGAAAGAAAAAGCATTGAAATAGAACAACTACGCGAGCCATGACAATGTTTAGCTTTTTGTTAATCAATAGAATAAAATAGTATACCAATACGTAGTGTAGCCATTGTACAAGCCAAGAAGCTTATGTATAAGCATCGATAACTTAGTGGTTAAGGATTACGACACTTAGATCACGTGTTCGAATCCTGGCCATTACACTATCCACGTGAACCCACTTCAGACACACGCCATTGAGCTCAACTAAAGGGGATAGAGAGAATATTAGTAATTTCGATTGCTAACAATCTTTAAAAAATACTGATCTTTTGTACGGTGTGACGCTTAACCATAAAGAGCTATCGTATTAATTAATTCTAACGTACCTACACGTTTAATTTTGATTTGTCAACATTAGTTTATAGCGTAATTTTGTGTAATTTGTTTCAAAAATCCCTGTATGTACAAATAAATTTAAAAAGTAAAACCTTATCCAAAAAGAACTTTTATTCAAAAATAATTCTATCAAAATAGATCTTTTACTTACATCTAAAAATAAAAGGTAATATTTTCATTTGTTTTTTTTACAGAAGCTGTTGAAACTCTACTGAGGTAATGAGAAAATCAGAACTAAACTGATAAACCATTTTACTGCTAAATGCTAATATAAATTTAAAATCGCTACCGCTTATGACAGGGATATATCCGCTACGCAACCAGCGCGTAACACAAACGTACGTCGGACTCGCATAACGAATGTCCAAACACTGAATAGCTGATGAACAATTTGCATACGCGACTCACTATAACGTACTGACACTCCTATATCGGAGGACTGAGGACAGAGGGTTAGTAATAGGGCTTATTACCTCCATCCCCTTGGTGAGGGTAGAAAACACTAGCGACCAATTTTGGTGGGAAAATTGGTGGGATGGGAAAAAATTACGGGGGTATCCCCCGAATTCATCGAGCAATCCAACTGGGGAAGTACCTAAGAAAATAATGCGGCTAATATTGTGTTGTGTTTCGGTGAGTAGGGTAGCCAAAGCTCACCGAAGAGGTTTTGTATTGTCAGTGACAAGACCGAGAAACCCTGTTTTGTCTTCTGCTCTGACTGCATAGAAACTTTCTTAACCTTCACAGACCTTACCACTCCCCTCTAGAAGATTAGTAGCAAGCGTGTGAAGTCCCTGGTGTTGCAACAAACCATAGGCCACGGGAAACATTTTCCATCAGCTATGCCGCGTGCTTGTTTGCCACCTCAGTAGTATAAAAAATCATGAAAAGTGCTATATTAACTATATAGCAATTGCAGCGTCAGGATGTCTACCATCTGAGAACTAAATAATGGTAATTCCTTGCATTTTATTTGAACACCACCTAGTGAGTAGGTATAACTAATTTTGAATCTAAATGTTCTAGGTAGGTACCCACTCAAACTAAGAAATCTCAAAACATCGAATATTGAATACCATGTTTTTAACATCAAAAGTGACATACTTTCTATATATTTTTTCACAAATTAACCACACTTTGCCCTCTCTAAAGGATGTTTTATTAAAATGTCAATAACTATAATAAATTACTATAATAAACTGATAGTGTGGTTTAAAATCACTTAACATCAAAACTTATAAAATTCAAATAAGAAAATCTAATTGAAAACGAATTTATGAATGATTTAATTAATATGAAAGGTTTATTAACATCTCAAAATGAACGTCATATATTTTATTTTGGTAATTAATATGGAATACTCGATTTAGTTTTTATTTGAATTGTACTCACGCATTTAGACTTGGCGTTACTAAACCATGGATCCAATGCTACATCTATCGTTCGCATGTAAAAGAGTAATACTATTTTAAATATAAAAGTCTGTAGAAACTCAAACTCATGGTCACCGTCAGTTAGGACGGACGTTAGTGCGATTTCATTGATTGAAATGTCCGAGTTTGAAGGCTCATACGCATACTAGTATTAGGTACGACGTGAGCATGCGAAGATACGAGGTCGTTGTATTTATTACTTGTAAGGTCTAAGCTGGTAATAGGTGTTATACATTACATTGGGTGAGCGTGCGTGCGTGCGTGCGTGCGTGCGTGCGTGCATGCGTGTATGTATGTTTAGTGTTTTAATTTATCAGAACCATGTAAACAAGACTTTGCCTCTCTTTGCATTGAAATTCCTCTGTGCATTCCCGAGTTTGTTGGAAGAGAACTCATCTTTGAGTTAAGCTCGCCTTTTATACATAACATCTCATAATTATTATATAAATGTAATTTAAGTAAGCAATAACGAATTACATAAATAAACACAATAAGTTGGATATATTATTACTTTTAAGAGGTGCTAGTAGGGCCTCTCGGTTCAGCTGTTTGGACATCGTTTTGCTGAATTATCTAAACATTTTCACGAACACGGAAAGCGGAATATTCCTCATAAAACTAAACGTGATAAGTAGGTAAGTAAAGCAAATACTTTTATTTGACGGAAGAGTGGCAAACGAGACGAATAGACATAAAAAATGTGAACCAATTTCACTCGCCGCCCGCAGAGTGTCATGAATATTAACTATTTACGCCACCCGACATAGACCATGTTGGGCGGCAGATGCGATACTACTCTGACGAAAGATCTGAGTTGTCACTATACTGCCCAGGGTCGTCGGTATAAAGATGAGCCTTGAGGTATGTCATGATATTTCTATACATTGTTTATGACACACTTGTACTTCTCCACGACATTTCGTAAAGAATATCATGGAAAAAAACAAGTGTATTAGAAATAATGTATAGTTCCACCAATACAATAAGTTTCACTAAGTGCCATCAATCAATAGTATAAATAAACATGATTATTTTCTTCTTGTGTGTGTGTGTTTTTAATCTATTTAGATCATCAAATTGACAGCACTCCTTCTTATAGTATGCTGGCGTGCAGTCTAAAGTATAAATATTTACATTGGTCTCGGTGTTTCTATATATGATATACATATGTATTTACAAAAAATGTACCTATCTTAGTATGTTTATCCACATTCTAGAACCGGTAACCCAGGCTAATTAAGCTAGGTATGTTTGTCATGGGTCTAGGTGGGGTTATGTAGATTGTTCTAGGGTATTAAGGGCGGCCAGATGTGTTTTCGCGCCCAATCAAAAGATCTAGTTACGATTACGATGAATCTACAGCTGTGGTCGTCTTCGCTTCAAATAAATATGGTTTCACACTATTCACTTTCTAATCTAGGGACACTCAAATTAAATAATAATATGGAGTTCTTAACTGAAGGACAACAGTCTTTTACCAGGTGTCTTGAACATCCTGACATTGTGTTCAGAAACTAGAATTACTGTTTTATATCCTGCAGTTCGTATGGTAAATGGTTATTTAAACCATGGTTATTTACCTAAATGTTTTTTCTCATGTCCAAATTAAACATTCTGACTGGGGAAATAAAATCCTGCTTTGCCTTCTGCACTGACAGCACAGAAACTATCTTAACCTTGGATCTTTCACCCACCCCACCTACCCTCAGCTCTACAGGGTCGGCAGTACGAGTGTGATGCCCCTGGTGTTGGAAGTGCTGTACAAAAACCAAACATATTCAGGGATATATGTAAGCAGTGACGCATCTATGAGTAGTATAACATAATCTTTGTGCCATCAGACTTTGTTACAAAGTGTGTTGGGCGTGGAATGCTCACAGTGCTTGAAGGTTGTGTTTCAACTGAACCTCCTGCAATACAGATAACGGCCAATCTACTTTTACTAACATTGAAATCTTTTCAATTGATGTCGGAACTATTATTTTCAATTTTGTGGTTTTATCTTTACTGCATAGAGACTTTCAAGATATAAACTTGTAAATTAAATGTTGATAGTGTTACTGTATGAAGTCAACCCGAGACCAAGATGGCCAAATAACTGTATAATTAACTACATAGCATAACATAAACACGGTGACCGCTTCCATCAGGTGGGCCGTGTGCTTGTCTGCCACCTAAGTTTTTTTTTAGGACACGTCAATTTGACTTTACCCCGCCTAGTGATAAGCTCAAGGCAATGTCTCAGGAACGAGGGTCACCATTACAAACACTTATTAGTTTTAGTATTAGTGGTATAAAAAAAGAGAAAATAATCTTTACGACCAAAATGTCCACCCCAAACATTTAGTTCTTGAGTTCTTAACGATAACTTATCATAACGTATGACAGATTTGATGAAATTTCCGGTGGACGGTGGACGTTGGACGTCCCTCCGGATATTACGCCCCCTGTGCCCCCAATATGGGTCACGGACCATTTCAATGGATGCCCATCGATCTGTTGTTCCATGAAAAATATGTGGGTCCGCAATAGGGATATTATATATTTAGGAGAAACCAGTTTAAGTTAGGGGACAACCCTGTTATAAATTTCGAGTTGAAGTGTTATTTTGTTTAAAAGACATCTATAATGAAGCAAATGTGGGTAGATAGCCGGGTCGTGGGTCCTTTCACACCAGAAGCTGTTCAGATCGCGGTATGAATCGCTCCAGAGATCTTTTTGAATCGGGTTTAGGTCAATCTTACAGAAAATAATCTTTTGCTTCCGCCTACTAAACAGTGAACGAGATTTTATGGCTGGCTTACCATCACGGAGTGGGAGGTTCAATGGCAGTCGATCTCGTAAAAGTCAGTAGTCAATCGAAAAATAATTTGAAAACCCGAATTTTAAAGGGTAAACCGACTAAAACGCTTGCCATCTTTGGGTTTTTAGTTGCCGGAAGTGATCCATTTGTTAAGGTTGTAGAAATCCCTATGACATACTGAAAAAATTATACTACTTTTGATTGCCTAACACTTAGCATATAAATCTCCACACCATTCTCACATTTCATATACCTACTCAAACTCAAAACATGTGAAACAAAATTCGCACTAACACAACCAATAAATCACTATAAAGCTAAAACTAATCACGTGAAAGGCCCGTCCGTCCATAAACAAAGTGGACTGACCAATAAATTTCCTCGTCTAGAGACTCACGGTAGTTAATTTTTAATTCGACAGTCCACACTCACAGGTCTTACTCGGACGACGGTCGGTGAGAGAGTGATGTGCTCAGTGGTGGAGGTTGACCGCACAGCTTAGTTATTTCGACTACCCTCATTTATTGACTGTTCGTTTTAAATTAGACGTCCGAAAAGATGGTTTCCTTTATTTTTCGGATGGTACGGTGATTTAGGTTAGAGTGTATGTTTGTAGAATTGTTTCTGAATGGATATATTGTGATTAGCTAGTCATAACGTTCGTAAGTGATACTTTGTGTCCTTAAGCAGTGGTACTAAGTACTTGAATGTGAGTAAGTACTAGAAATTACTGCTAAGCAAGGTCAAGATGTTTAGAAGGAAAATTGTGTTACGATGTGTCTGGATATTGAATTTCGAAATTGTTACGATAAAAATCGAAAATGCATTGGTCCTCCATAATTTTGATATAGCTATTTTTATGACAGCTACAAAAAATTGCAGGTCAAAGCTGATGGAATGGCCTATCGCGCTTTTTCTTATGTTTATAGAGAGCTATAGGTATAAGTAATTCATATTATTTTATCAATGTATGTATAAATGAATTGAATAAGAATACTAACACATGGTAATAGGAATCATAATTAAAAATTAATAGTTTATATTATTTATATACATACATTGTATAAAGTAAAATAGTAAATATTTAAATAAAAATAGCTTTAAAGATATTTGATTTAGAAAGTATCAATTTCTAATGCTTTCATAGCGCGTCGTACAAAATCCCATGTATTGTTGTACTACGAAAGCATGAAAATACCGCATTTACCGCAGTCTGTATTGCGTTTAGACGTGTGGTGTAGTGGGTATGGTTCATCATAAAAGTTATTTGAAATTTAACAAGTAATCTAAAATGGTATAATCTGTAATTGTTTATAATATTTAGTTTCACCTACTTTGAAAACTAAAAAATAATGATAAACAATATTTTATTAAACAAAGCATTTAATTACTGCAACACCCTACAGGGTACAATTAGACGACCTTGTCATCATTGTAACAACTACTAAAAGAGAACAACTCCTTACAGAGAAAACCCCTTAACATTTTTCCCCTTTTAATTACAACCGACCCCTAATCATGAGATCACAGGGTTTCTATTAAAATTCACACCTCATCCCTTAATTCAGGGGGCAAACATGAAAAAACATTTTTTTTTCTGCCACGTCGCCGTCTCTCGACAGAAGGTGAGCAGAAAGCCTCATGATTTCTCAAAGGGATGTTTGTCGGGCGGAGGCTGGGAACGCACGAGTTAACTTTTTGACTAGGATACCTTTGCAGACGTGATAAGAATCAGAGAGTTCCGGTGCAAGTTATGAGCAGAGCGATATGTATTTTTAATTTTTTTTATTTAATAAGTGATATTGTTTCAATGTTATAATAATTGGGAGAGGCCTATGTCTAGCAGTAACTGCGATAGGTTAATTGATTGATTGACTTGATTAATTGACTTGAGAGGTGTGTCAGAGAAGATTCCTATTTTATTATTTGATCAAAACATGTTGTGATCTGTGATATTTCCTGCTTTAACTGTTAGTGATAATTTCAAAATAGAAAATGCAAAAACACTTTGTAATAATAGAGTGCAGTCGTAAACGTTACGACTTTTGATTAGGTATATAGAACGCTCTATAATCATAAATCGTTTTCGATGCCCGATAAGTGTAAATATTGAACCTCATCATTCCCTGAGTCTGGTACTAATTCAGTGGGAATCCACTTTCAGTGTAACTACAATACGACTAAACTTCAAAATTTTCCATAAAGCGACTGCTATCTATAGTCCAATTTATGGACCTTCTAGAGCTCCAACTACAACAACATGTATCACAAAATTTAAAAAACAAAAGTAAGATATTAAGCATTAGTGCTTGGTAGAATCGGAGGTCCTTGTCATCATCCTTATTGTAAAGGAGGGAAGGAGATTTTAGGAGTGGTCTCCTAAAAGAAAATAACTCTCAACACAGAAAACTCCTAAACGTTTACCCTTTTAATCGTCTCAGCTCTGATACTCTCCAAGACGTTAATTGGTAGTGCTTGTGCAGTTAAATACGTAATTATTTTCCTAGCGATTCGCATAGCAAGGAATCGGGTCATAATTTTTTTCCAAGTTTATTTAAACATGCAACATTTTTGGTAGGAAATCATTTTTGGCATACCCATTTTCTACAAAGTGCCCGATTGGCGGTAATAAACTCGCCCTTATAACGTTGGAACGAAAATCATATTTGGTGAAATGTGGGTGTTTAATACACCTCTGTTTACCCCTTCGGGGATTATAGGCGTGAACATTATGTATGTAGGTATGTAAAACATAATACACCCCACCATCGCTCTGCTCACAACTTGCGCCACACACGAACCACAGAATCCTGTGAGTTTTTTCGCTCTGATGATTTTCAGCCAGATCTCTTGTTGATCTGAGAGAGGCGAATTTTTCGCCAATACGTGAATGAATTCACAAATATACGGGGGTTACGGCATTCCTTTGCAGTCACCCGTACGAGCCATAAATGTTGGCACGATATTCGCAACTTTCACTTTATTTGTTCGTTTCGACGTTCGTTACCGATGTCAGCAATTTGCAGACCTTTGCAGAATTAGGGGAGTGATATGAAAATATGACAAAATAAATATCTAAAAAGAATTCTATAGCTACTTAGGTGCTATTGCTATTTTATGGTTATATTGAATATGAATATTATTATACTCCATTTGTTTAGGTACTTAAATAAAGGTAAGCAATCTTGTGGCAACTTTTTATAAAAACACGTGTTAAATAAATAGGTAAACTAGACTAACTGACTAACTAGTGGTTTGATACAGGTTTTGAATATTCAAAATGCGTTACTAAACAGAAAAGTATTTTTTATACTGAGATTTTAAACAAAACATATTAAAAAGACACACCAAGATTGTTTACGTTTGTTTAAGTACCTAAACAAATGGAATTTGGATAATAAATTAAATAAGTAATCGGGGAGGGGCATACATATCTGTGAAGAATTGACATAGTGTGAACAAAACCTAGTTGTGAGAATTTGTCGGAGTAAATAGGTACACCGTGAAACATTTTTATAAACCTCTCAACTATATAATTAGGTACCAGCCAAGGTTGCCAAAAATGCATAAATAAATTCATCAGAGATTTTAAATTTGGTAACGTGGAAATGCGGAGACTGTAGTTATATTTGCGCTAGTAATAATAACTTTATGATTATTACACTGCGCCTATTTTTAAATCATCTTTTTATTTATTTATTCAATTGTATAGGATTCATGCTTATACAATTGATTAGGTGCGCCAAACGGCTAGAGCAGTTTGTAGGCATTCGCTCATACTCATACCTACATAAAAATACTTATATTTCATTTGGTACCTGTCACTCGGCAAGTTCCACAAAGCGCGTAGGTATTCAAGGCAATCAAGACACACGAGACGCTACTGAAAATTTCAGGTTTCATCCGTGTGAAAATAAGTTATGTTTGATTGCTCTGGGATATTGGACTATTATATCTAGTCTAAATCTCTAATTGTACCCATCCACCAACTTATATTTATTGTATTTTTATACCTTTCCATTTGTATAAACATTGTATACCTGTACTAATTTATTATTGCAATATACAAGTAATAACCAGAACAGGCTACTTATTAATTATATTTATGCATATTGCCTCAAATATATGTGCGCGTATAATGTGCGTGCAATAATAATAATAATAAGTGTATGTCAGATTCAGAAAATGATGCATTAAGATAGAACAAATACTATTCACAGTAGTTCTATTCCTAAAATTGCACAGATTGCACCACTCAAAATAGATACCGTACTCTCCAATTCCATGGAATACAAGACAATAACTCGTCTCTATCACAATAAAATCGGAATGTCTCAAATTTCACCAGCGAGGGCTCAGGGAGCAAGTGGCGGCACACCCGCGCATAATAAACGTATACAGAGAGACATAAAATCATAATCGTGGTTATGGAGCTCCCTCAAGTCCTTAGGGAACGATCTACTGCGGAGTGGTAAGCCGAGGATATACTACGGAAACACGACTAACCTGTCTATTCACAGATACATCCTGTAGTATTGAAAATTATCTAAATCTTTAGAGGTTGATTCTGGAAGGTTATGATTCTGGAAGGTTATGATTCTAACAGGCTATGTTGTAGGTTCATCTATGTAAACACATATCTCCTCAACTACTTATAAGTTAACCGTGGTAGCCTAGTGGTATGGATAAAGGACTGCTGAGACGAGATACTCGGGTTCGATCCCCGATTTTACCATGGCACACACACACACTCGCCTATATCCCCGAAGGAATCCCTTATAAACCTGCTATAAATACACTGTACATAACTTCGAAAAGCATCAAAAAGTCATTAGTGTATGCCATGGTATAACCTGGGATCGAACCTGAGACCTTGTCTCAGCAGTCCATTACCCACACCACTAGGCTACCGCGGTACGCCGGTACCAGACTAATTTGTTTATTGTCTATTGTATTGGGACTCCTTTTTCCGCACCTAGCCTCCCATTTAGGGCCATTGTGCGTGCAGGGTTACTGGCTAGAGCAGCCAGCCCAGCTCCGCTCAGAAACGCAGAAGCTTACTGGGAGCTTCACAAAGAATCAAAGAAGAATCAAAGAATCAATTTCATTTATTCAGTTTAGGCACATAAAGAGCACTTATGAATGTCAAAGTTTTACAATAATTATGTACCTACATTTGTCAAAAATATTATAATTCATAATAAATTAGGATACTTAGTAAATAAATCATTAGAAAATGATTCTTTCGCTGGTTCGGTAGTTAAATCTCCTGAGAAGAGACCAGCAAGAAACTCAGGTAGATTATCGTTATTCTTTTTAATATTTAGTTGTTTATTTATAATAACTGGGTGCAAGAGCAAGAGATTATTATGACCACGCATTTTTATCATCAAGATATTCGTCTACTTTATAATAGCTTTTTTTAATTAAAAATCTTTTCAATTCTATTTTAAACTTATCAAGTGGCAGGTCAGCCAAATCCTGAGGAATTTTATTATATATTTTTATACATTTGCCCACAAACGAATTACTGACTTTATGAAGCCTTAGTTTCGGTATCGCCAGTTTATTTTTATTTCGCGTATTCAAGTTGTGAAAGTCTGATTTTTTTTGGAAGAGGTCTAGGTTCTTCCTTACATATAAGGCGTTGTCGTAAATATATTGTGAGGCAACTGTTAAAATATTAATTTCTTTAAACAGTTCTTTCAGCGAGTCACGGGGTCCGAGGCAATAGATTGCTCGTATAGCTCGTATACAGGCTTCGCGGCGCGAATTCACTGTGCCGAGGATTTGTAATCGTTGGGGAGCTACTGCCTCGCATTCCAGTATTACGTGGGCGACTGTTTCCTCGGCAACGATTAGCCTGCAGAGGGGGCTGTCTGTTAGACCGATGGTATGTAGATGTTTGTTGAGGGGGCAGTGACCCGTTATGGTACCAGACTAATACAAATAATCATATTTATTTTATGCAGCCAGCAGATTTCTGAGTAGCGGTTGTCTTCAATACTGCACGCCACAGAGGCTAGTTTATTCTATTCTATTTTCTATTCTATTGAAAGTAAACTCGAACCAACCGCAAGTCCTTAGTAGTCCCCATGTTACGGAGGTCATGTATTGCCGAAATTTCTATTATAATGTGAACCAACATGGGCCCCAGTGAGTGGTTACACGCGTTCCTTATGAATAAAATTATGGAGGTTGATAATGTAAATCTTTTATGGTAAATCGTTATGTTCCCTTATTTTTGGAGGTGGGTAAATGTGTTATATTTTGAGCGGGTAATATTTCATGTGATATGATGTATTAAATAACAAATAGCGCCGGTAGCTTAGTAGAGATAAAGATCGGGAGCGACTACTATGGGGTTCATCAAGAAGGGCATTAGAAGGTTTCTATAGGGTAGGCAGCACTAGTGTGACGCCCCTGGTGTTGCAAACATCCATAGGGCAAGGTGACTGCTTCCCTGATGGGACCGTGGACGTTGGACCGTGTGCTTGTCTGCCACCTAAGTGGTATAAAAAAAAAGTTCGATTCCTGATAATTACATTGCTTATGGGTAACCACTTTAACAAAAGCAATTTAGCTTAGGTATATGTTTTGCTGATAGCCTCTGTGGCGTGGCAGCAGTGTACGCGAACGCTACTAAAGAAGCGCGGGTTCGATCCCATTTAATAAACGTAAATTTATTTATTCATATTGGTTCGGGTATTTTCGTGCTGAGAGCACGCGATCATCTATGGCCGTCGTTACGGCTAGTTGCAGCCCTAAAATGTTCAACAACTGGTATTTCAATACTTTGATCTCGCCAATGAATTACTGTGAAGATCTAATAAAGTCACTTCATAGAAAATATCAAAGTTCAGTCAAACTCGCAGTTAGATTGGAAGAAGTGGCAATTCAGACTCCAAGTTGACAGCTTTGGATGGGATTCACGATATGATGAAGGAAATATTCTTCATTAATTTTTTTTTTAAATTCAAATTCATTTTATTGCAATATATGGGTACCACGGAGGACCGAACTATATAGATGACTTACTCACTGACTTACTTTAATTCTCCATGATGGGTACCTACACAGTTGTTACAATTTATGCGTTAGATTCACCATATTTCTGCCAAATTGACATGCAATAATTTCATATTAAATACTTGACAATAAATTGGGAGTTAATTACATAATTATGAGAATTTGAGAGAGGTATAGATTATATTATTACATGTTGTCAAAATTGGTAAATGTGTCTGAATCGCTTTTTTTAAATTTGGCCTGTTTATCCTGGGAGACTGCCTGGATAATGAGTAGTCCTGTGTGTAATAAGAACCTTGGAGTTTGATTAGCAGGGCAGTGTTATTGCGTTATATTTCCTCCATTTTCATAATTTGAAATTTATCTTATATGTATAACGCCCATAATATACTTACTTAACTTAACTTTTACTACCATCTGACTTCCCAACTCCAAAGTCCATACGGAAGGCATACATACTTACACAATGCTATAGGCTGCTCTGACGGAGGGCACGACGGTCATCTCCCGTCAGAATTAGCAGTCCGACTAGGGAAGTAAGGAAGAAGAAGTAGAATGCTTGTCAGCAGTTTGTCACCACAAGATATAAATAAAAACTTCCTGTCGGCTCCCGTCAGTACCCAGCTCTTTAATTACCAAAAATATCAGCTAGAGTAGGTAATATGAAATCAAAGTAGTAGAAACCTACTTCTTACCATAAAAAATCAAATTCAAGTATATAAAGTAGTTCAACCGATCCGTACCAAGCGTGGAGAGCAAGCCGGTCCCCCGTGAGCGACGAACGACCGGTCAAAAGGTACTTACACTTATGTACGAATCACTCAACCGCGATATTATGATAGAGGTATATCATACACAAACATAACACACATATAACATGGCTCATGGGGCTTTTTAGATTAAAAATTATAAGTTAGTATTTTATATTAGTTGTTTAAAGCTTGATACCTCGGTAGAAGACATTTACTGAATATATATTTGAAGTTAGATATTTTTTTTATTACCACCACTTAGGTGGCAGACAAGCACACGGCCCACCTGATGGGAAGCGGTCACCGTGGCCTATGAACGTTTGCAACACCAGAGGCGTCACACACGTGCTGCCTACCCTGTAGAAACCTTCTAATGCCCTTCTTGAAGAACACATATTGTAGTCGCCTGGGAAAACCACGGCAGGGAGTTCATTCCACAGCTTGAGCGTGCTCGGGATGAAACTCCTTTCATACCGCACAGTGCGCACCGTTTCAGGTCGTAGTGTGTGTGAATGAACTCCCTCTCTATGGCGAGCGGTGCGATGATAAAAAGTAGGTGTGGGCGTCATTTCAAATAATTCTTCTGAACACAAGGCCATAATACAGGCGGTAGAACACACACAGTGAGGCAAAGTCCCTCCTGATGTTCAGAAGTTCCACACCGCCTGAGAGTATGGGATTGTCGACGATCCTCAGCGCCCGCCGTTGTACCGAGTCAAAGGGGTCAAGCTGGCATGCAGGCGCCCCGGCAAAGAGGTGACAGCAGTACTCCATGTGGGGCCGAATCTGTGCCTTATAAAGAAGGAGTCTTTGCTCCGCAGTGAAGTACTGCTTCGCCCTGTTAAGCACTCCTAGTTTCTTTGATGCCAGCCTAACCTTGTCCTCCAAGTGACTGCGGAACTGGACATCGCTGGAGATATCGACACCAAGGATCCCAATACTTGAGGAGATGGTGAGCGGTGTGTTCAGGAATTGGGGCGCCACAATAAATGGGGTGACCAACCTTGGAATTCCTTGCCAGCTCACGTGTTTCCTTCTTCCTACAGTCCCAGGTCCTTTAAGCGAGACATGAAAAAGCATCTGATGAGGCCGTCAAGCTGAGTGCCACCATTGTAACACTTTACGTGTTTGTAATTGTGACCCTCAGTCCTGAGACTTCACCTTGAGCTTACCATCAGGCGGGGTGAAGTCAAATTGATGTGTCCTAAATAAAAAAAATCATTCACAGAACATGCAAAGGCGAAACTACACTTCATAACATTTTACTAGAGCCCCGCGAAAAATTCTACAAGCATCGTTTGTATACGAATGGCGCGAAATTTCTTTATGTCTAAACCTTTTTGTGTAAATAATAGCAAAGGGTTTTTATCTTACGGCAAATATTCTTAAGGTTTATTAAGAGAGCCTATCTACCGCCTCGAGGGTCTCTTTAAGGTAAGACCTCCGTTTTTATAGCGCGAAAGTTTCCCTCCTAATTGAGTTTAGTGTGGTGGTTTGAATTTTTTCATTTACATATTAAATGGACAATATGTAGTTAGGTTTTTATTTAAAATCTTGAGTATGAATCTTTGGCCATAGCGTCCCTGATATATTATATTCATTATACCAATCACCAATGCCTGATTCTAATAACCATATTCATTAATACGAATACTTGCACTGAGCGGATATCGAACCTGCGCCTCCTGCGTGGCAATCTCTGAAATACCTAGGTATTATTCGTCTATTTATGAAAATCTAATGATAGTCGCGCAAAGATCTATAAGTGATCTTCCCGAGGGCTCGGAGTTATTCTGCGTCATGAGCTTACCTTAATTGGCCATCGCCGGACGTATGATACGTTTCTGCACTCGGGGATGGTATTTGCCAAGTGTGTATAGCCCTAGCATATTCAATTTTTAAAAGGGGCAAGACTTTGAAAAGAGTATGGACATACCGAAAATAAATTATTAGCCGAAAATGTTGCAGCTAAATAAATTTGGAAAAAAATATTATCCGATTCCTTGCTATGCGGTTATTATTAAATACGGTGTGAAATTATTAAGTATAAAAAAGGTGTGAAAATTTATAATAGTTCTTATAAACTTAATAGTAATAGGGTCTAGAATTATACTACCGGTTACCGGTATATAACTTTTTTCAAAATTACTTTCAAAACTCGCCATTCAAACTCGAACCAATCCAAGTTTTACTAAAAAAAATCATCTCCAATATATTAGAGAAGCCTCCCTTGTTATCTATAGCAATAAACGTCAAGCGAATTTCGTCATCAATTTCCTAATCGGGCCATTACTCACGCGTTGATACGAAAAAAATTACATCGAGACACAGAAGAGAATTTTCTCTTACGACACTATTAATCTACTGCACGTTTGATATAATTTCAAAGGGAATTTTTCTATACTATGTAGTGCTTGGTTATACATTCGAGGCGGAAGGGAT
The DNA here is from genome assembly GCA_963691645.1 of Pelosia muscerda. NCBI lineage: Eukaryota > Metazoa > Arthropoda > Insecta > Lepidoptera > Erebidae > Pelosia > Pelosia muscerda. The sequence continues at coordinate 18,922,110 of OY829100.1, forward strand.
TCTCACTTTGCATAATACTTTTGACTAGTTTTTTTTCTACCTGTGTGAATGGCGATAGAGAGACTGTTAAGCAGAGGTCACAAGATCGATTCCTGCGGAGTGTAATTTATTTGTGAGGGTGTTTGCGTTATTTTGGTATTTCTACGTACCTACAGGTAACTTGAAGATGTGTATTAATAAAAATCATAACCCTCTTTTGTATTTTGACGATGTCGGGTTAAGCTCAGTAGCTACTGCCGGTCCACGAGGTGTACCTACATTGCACCCCGGTGAATGGTAAGAAGCATTATCTTCATCAATCCAGACCCTACGTTGACGGCCACGACTCTTTTTATTTTTCTCAGGCTTTTTTAATTACTTTTTGAATGAAACGACAAATAATATTAGGGTATATATCCCCTCCAGCATATCTAACCCTTCCAGCCAAGCTCAATGGCTTATAATAGGAAAGGTTTCAAGTCGCAAGTGTGATGACCAGAATTCGAACCCGGGACCTCTGGATCGTAAAGCCAACATATTAACCACTTATAGTACATTTGGTTACGTACTTTAAAAAAGTAAACAACCTCGGTGTGCCTTTTCAATACGTTTTGTTTAAAAACTCTGTATAAAAATATTAGTATTTTCTGCTTAGATACGTATTTTGAAGACTAAAAACCGCTATCGAACCAGTTAATCAGTTAGTTAGCCTAGTATATTTATTTAACATGTGTTTTTATAAAAAGTTGCCACAATATTGTTTACCATTTTTAAGTACCTAAACAAATGGAGTATACCTACCGACGCTATGACTTTGACGGAAGCAACTGCTGTCTCTTCACTAGCTTCCTTATACAACTGAGTGTAAGTCTAAACGAAACTAAAATCAGTAGCGACAGGTCTGAACGTATTCAAACGACATGCCATTATGTCTGCACGCCAGCGCCCCCGTGTGGCAAGTCTGTAAGGGCGGATATGAGGCGCGCCCTTTGACCAGACACGTTATATCCGGCCAGATGAAGTGACCTGGTCTTTGTTGGGCTTACACTGAAGTATAAAGTACCTACCTACAGTACTTACTGTCTATCTGTATAAGGTAGATTTCAAAGAAATATTTGTTTAATAATAATGAATACTGATGCAAACCCCAGACTTTGAGGTGAAGGCGTTGTCTTTTTCTGAAGTAACATAACATAATAAACTCACGCCTTTATCCCCAAAGGGGTAGGCAGAGGTGCTAGCACCCACATTTCGCCAGTTTATGTTTAGCTCCCAATGTAATAGGTGGCGAGCCTATTGCCATTAACCGGGCACTTATAAGCCTGCGCTAAATACACACATAACTTCGAAAAGTATCGAAAAGTCATTGGTGTGTGCCATGGTAAAACCTGGGATGGAACCCGAGACCTCGTCTCAGCAGTCGTATACCACTAGGCTATCGCTGCCTTTTCTGAAGTAAATAGCAAAAAAAAAATTTATAAATATATTTTTTGTTTTATTTACACGCCGTTATTGAATAATAGTATTACAGCATTACAAAAAAGTGATAATTAATTTAATTAGCAATAAAAGTAGTATATTAAAATCCTAGATCTCTGAAGCGTATGCGCATAAGAATGTACAGTGGGCTACAAAAGTTCCTGGACACCTTATGATCTATTAGATCTATAATCCTTTGACAGACTAAGTCTAATTTAATAAAAAGTACTTAACTTAGATAGTGTGACTAAAATAAAATATATCCATATCTTGTTTCTTTATCGCAAGTAAGGAAACTCATACAATTAGTAAGTAAACTAAACACAATTACATTAATAAGTAAATCTATTATTCAGTAACTTCTAAGACTAGTAAGTTAGTTGTGTAGTGTCATCACTTCATGCAAATTGTTCAGGAATTTTTGTTGCCCACTGGACAATTGCACAATTAACACCATCAAATTATAATTTAACATTTATACATCATTGCATAAATGTGAATATAGCGCCATCTAGTACAATTTAGATGAACTTTGTAAGTTGACGCCATCTAGCGGCAATATTACACACTAATACTCTTTAGTACATCGTAACCAAGTTAAAGGCAAATAGTTAATATTAAACTTGGTAGATGGCTCAATTCTTATTTGTGTAATTATTATATTTTAGATTATAATACTAACAATTAAACCAAATAGAACCGTTAAATATAATAATAAATATATATTTAGGTCGAAATTGTAGAATATTTTATCATAACGGTATTTTGCTTACCATAATATTATTTTCTATCAAACTGTTCGTACGATAAGTATAATACTACCATGTCATACAAAAAAACAATTTATAATTACGTTTCTTTTGATCTATGCAACAAATTCTAGAATATTGGACATCTATGCAAAAAACCAAAAGATATTTTCGACCGTGACAGGACTCGAACCTGCAATCTTCGGATCCGAAGTCCGACGCCTTATCCATTAGGCCACACGGTCTATGTGTAGAAGGGTAAAATTACAGTTGACTAGACAAATTTAATCGATCGCCAAATTATTTGGGCACTTCTATAAGTACAGAATATAAAATTAAGAGGAAATGCCCTTATCAATTAATGAAAGAAATACGAACCAGCTTGTGCCCGCATCTTTTAAAATATTACAGTTCTTACAAGTATCATAAAATGTAGGTATATTATAGCTTCTTATAATAAAATTAGGTTAGGTACTCAAACAGGGTGTTAGGGAAACGCTATGGAAACCGAAGGCCCCTGGTAGTACACTATGATTTTTTTTAATCTATTAACTACCGTTATTCACTCTCCATCGTGTTAGTAAAGCTAAATGAAACAATAATTTCATAAAAATAACTTCAACTCGCTATATGGCCCTATTTGTTGTATTATGTTAAAATACCACAGACTAAAGACTTGGAAAAAGATATATACTTAGGCGGTTTAGTTTCGATTACCGCGGACCACAGATATAGCAATTTATAGATAAGAACATTCGAGTTTTGGCGGGAACGCGGAAAGTGTCATATCGCTCCTGTGTTTCATTTTCTAATATTGGTGTAAATTCGAGTTTTTATGTGTAAAAATGGTGGAGTTTTAGACATAACGGCTTAGACAAAGCGCACAAGTGTACGAAAGTGGAATATTTATAGTGAATTGTGATTTTTCGTGTTGGTGTCAATACTCCCTTAGGAAAGCTTCTAGTAAAATCTCCACTACTTTACTAGGGCAACTATCATCCGTCATCGTCATCACCATCATCAAGAATCATTCTAACTAGATTAGTGAATAAAGTGTTATAAAATAAAATAAGACTTGACATAAAGGTCCTAGTTACCATGTCATAAAATCCCTTAAAAAAAGATAAGAACATAGATAACGTAATGTGAAGTGAATTGTAATTTTGTGATTGCAATTTGTAGTAAGTAGTAAAAGTATGATAACCCGACTAAGTTCGGTTGTGTACAGAAAATTATCATCTGCTTGTTAACATGTCTTACAAGTTATATACAGCTGTTCTTTTTCCATTAGCCGGATAATATTCCGAAGACTCAACCAAGGAACTTATACTTTTCCTTGGACTCAACATACAATTCCCTACTGTTAGGATTACAAAGTTGTTTTTACTGACATCTATTGAAGCGCATTAGAACTAGTTTAATGGCAACAACTACACAGTCAATGGACTAAAACTAAACTAGTTCTGCTGTAACAACATAGATGGCGTTCCACATTTTGCCACTAGATGGCGTTAAACGATTCGTTTGTTTTAATAATGATATTGTATTATGCTTATACTTTAATCTATTAATATTTTTTATTATTCTATAATTTGTTTTATAATATTGCATTATGAGTTATGGCAACAAAGAAAAATTACGACGGAAGTCCTCTTCAATATTTCTTCAAGAGGCTTGAGGCACACACCTGTTTCCTACTTGTCGATCAGTAGGTAGGTAAGTGTTTAGGAAGGGAAGAGGGCGATGTAACGGGGTATTTGACGTTTTAGACAAATAATATTCGTTTGACAAGTATTTTTTTAAAGACTGATGTAATAGTTCAAGCTATGTTCAAAAAATTCTCTCTGTAAGAGAATGGTCGTGGATTTCATAACATAACACAACATATAAACTAACGCATATATCCCCGAAGGGGTAGGTAGAAGTGTTAGCACCCACATATCGCCAGTTTATATTTAGGTCCCAATGTTATAGGTAGGTGACGAGCCTATTGCCATTAACCGGGCACTTATAATCCTGCGATAAATACACACATAACTTCGAAAAATCATTGGTGTGTGCCATGGTAAAACCTGGGATCGAACCCGAGATCTCTTATCAGCAGTCCATACCACTAGGCTACAGCGGTATAATTCAAATTTCGTAGATAAAAATTGTCCTCGTCTCAGCAGTCCATTACTCATACCAGTAGACTACCGCGGTATATTTCAAATTTCGTCGTTATAAATTGTCAATTCTCACTGTAAACTAAACCATTTCACTCAAAATGGTTACCCAAATAAATGGCAAGGTACACTCGTCGCCAATATCATTAGGTGCCCATTGACTTGGCACCACAGTCCGTCTTGAGTGCCAATTTGCCGCTCACGGGAAACACTCAGACGGATGTGTTTGCCTCTTGGCTTGTGCGGGGCGCCCTCTAGCGCTAACAACTTGGCAATTTTGTGCCACTCTCGAATACCTACCACCGTTTAGGTACTCACTGTGCAGCTATTATGGACATTTTTTAGGTATTTTTTATTGTGAATTTGAGGTTATAAAAGTGTTGTATGACTGGATTTTCTGCTGAAGAATCACACAGTAAATATGGGTAAGTACACACATTTGTCTCTTTTCTCGTTTTTCGCGATTTCCTCTTACTGGTCTGCTGAGAGAAATTTCTTAGAGAAATAAGCAGTATGTAGGTACGTAACAATGTACCTATTTGTCAATTTTCAATCTATGTTTGTTTTATGTGTGCAGTGTGCATTAATCACTATCACTATCACTATCACTATGTACATACATAGTATAAAATAAAGTCGCGTTCTCTGTCCCTATTTTGCTTGTCCTTTTGTACCTATGCTTAAATCTTCAAAACTATGCAACGGATGTTGATGCGGTTGTTTTAACAGATAGGTTTATATGTATATAACATCATGCTACAACAAACAGGTGCGGAGCAGGAATGAAAAATGTTGCAAAAACGGGGTGACGCAGACGAAGTTGCGCGTGTCAGCTAGTCTTAAATAAAGGAAAAAAAAGAATACTTACTTCATTAGAGAACTTCGATCAAATCAAAGTCTCCCAACATTGGGAGATGTCTATGTCCAATTTCCAGCAATGGACTACGATAGGCTAATTGATTGATTGAGATATTAATTGAAAAAGCAGTATCTGAGTATAAGCCTTTAATATAAATATGTAGGTATTACCATGGCACACACCAATGATTTTTCGATGCTTTTCGAAGTTATGTGTGTATTTATCGCAGGTTTACAAGTGCCCGGTTAATGGCAATAGGCTCGCCACCTATTAAATTCGGACCTAAACATAAACTGGCGAAATGTGGGTGCTAGCACCTCTGCCTAACCCTTTGGGGATAGGTATAGGCGTGAGTTTATGTTATGTACAACACGAATGCCGCACACGAACTCCCTGCTGCGATAAGAGTCTCTTTGGAGAGAGAAACTGCCACCACCCTCTGACTTCCAACCTCCCCAGGAGAAACTAGCCTCCGGGCACGATCTCCCCTGGCCGGTATGGCGATCTCTCAACCGTCTGCGCACACTGGTCGGTCGGTCGAGGCAGAACCTATGCGGGTGGGGAATGAGAGACCCGGGCTTAGGTAAATAAAATATTAGGTATATATTAACTTCATGTGACTGCGGTGCCCCTGTGCAGTCCTTGACGCAGTTAACTAACTTAACACTAAAGAAAGAAAGAAAGAAATAATTTATTTGCTCATGTCATAATAACCATTGTCATATGTCATAATAACAAGTGAAGATACGTTTTGATGATACTTATTAGATAAGGTAAGTATCCTTTTATTCCCGTTCTTTTAGGCCTGTCTTAAATCTTCGAATACTATTGTACCTACCAAATTTTTTGTAACTCTATAAATAACTGTAAAAAACTTACAAAAGAAATAAGTGAGATGTATTACGAGTAACACTCAAAGGTCTCAAAAATGACATACCTACTTACTAACATTAAAATCAAGATAAAGCGGTTGTCATTGTATTTCCCGGGAACGGCGATATACCTAATTATCTTTAAAAGGCAGTAAGTGGTAACCGAGTAAGAAACACTTCACGAGTAGGTAAAACCCTTATTAAATACAACAGTTTAAATTAATAATGTTTATTAAAACATGTATGTTATATAACTAAATATAAATTCTAAAGTTATAAATAATAATTAACTTATCCATCTACCTATCTGCACTCAAAATCTTTCGACTGACTACCGAACGTGTGGCGTCGGTAGATTTTAAAAAGTTTATTTATGACAACGTTAACGAAAATTAATCTTTAGATCCATAGCCATTAGGTTGAAACTTCCTTACCACATACAACAATACATTAAAAAATGCTATTTATAGAGAGCTGTCAATTTAATTCGGATCAAAGTTCTGTTCGGTCGATTAAAAGCATCTGTTCTTTATTAGCAATCGAATATCAACCTAATTTTCTTAGTAATACAGTAGATTTTAAATTGGCATATCTATAAGTGTGTAGACAATTTTTTTGTAACATTCTTATAACGGCGGGTGGCCATATGTTGTTAGACATCTCGTCCAATCACATGAAGGTATTCTAGATGAAACAATGCCGCTTTTGTTGTGGGCGGGGCTGGCATTGTACCCCACAATAGGATGACAGTAGTACCCTTTTGTGTCCATTGTTCGGGGCTTTTGTTAGCATTGTGTGGTCGGAAGAAGAATGGGGCGGGGCTTTGTGGGAAAATTTTCGTTTTACCTAAATATTGGATGTTTTGATTGGTGAAAGACGTGGTTTGAGTCTTGGAGATGTAGGTATGTAACGTAATTTGTTAGATAGATAGATAGGTACTTCTCGAAGATGTTTTATAGAAAGCTCAGAATGTCAATTCTCATAATAAAGTGCTTACCAATCAAAATTCAGTCTGTCAAAATCATCTAGGTACCTATTATATAATTTTAGATATATATTCATAACTAGTTGTTGCTCGAGGCACCGCCCGCGAGGATCTGATCCCGTTCCCGCTGCTCTATAACAATCTTCCATGAAGTTCAAGAAATAAATAAATAAAAAGAATTATTCGAATTGGTTCGAGTTATTCGTTTAGCAACATAAGATAAAATTTTCAACAAAGTAATATATATTTCAATCTTACCTTACTCTTAAAGTGAGATTCGAACCGTCAACGTGAGATTAGAAACGTCAAAATACACCGAATACTAGTGTTATTTAGTTAAAATGGGTCAAACATGTAGTGGATACATGTGTCTGTATAATTTGTCAAAATATACACTTGTTTTATAAGATACCTACAGTAAGTACTTACACAAACATCAACGGATGACAACGGCCCGTGTCTGAATCACACTATGAAAGTTAAGTAAGAAATAAGATTCAAATACTTTTAAGAAGTGGAGCTAGAGCCTCTAGTCCTCATTTAAAATTAACATCGTGATCATTTTTGATATAAGGAATATGATATTAGATAAAAATTGAACGATTTACGCCGTATAGCAAGGAATCAAGTAAAAAAAAACATATTCCAAATTTATTTAACTGCAACATTTTCGGTTAAGAATTTATTTTCGGCATACCCCTTTTACATCGGGGGACCGAAAATCATAGCTGACGAAATGTGGGAGTTAATCTACCTAATACACCTCTGCCTACCTCTTCGGGGATTACGGACGTGAGGATATGAATGTTATGTATGTTATGTAGGTATGTAAAAAGGTTGAATATTTGAGCAATTTTTATTAGCAAATTGATCTTCTGATCCGGAAAATCTGATTACTACAAAAGTTACAATCTAAAAAGTACCCACACTATACTCTTCTTAATAAGCTACGGTAGTGTTCGAGTTCAAATCTACCATAGATATCAAACCTCTACTAACTTAGGGTCAAGATACATGCCTAAAAACAAGCTACCTATTACTTACCCAGCTATACGTACCACAATGTTATAACATAGGTACCTCTCTCAAATAAATATTAACTGTTAGGTATAGGTATTAACAACTAGCTGACCCGCGCAACTTCGTCTGCGTCACCCCGTTTTTGCAACATTTTTCACTTCTGCTCCCCACCAATTGGTTGTAGCATGATGTTATATACATATAAACCTTCCTGTTCAATCACTCTATCTATTAAAAAAAATCCGCATCAAAATCCGTTGCGTAGTTTTAAAGATTTAACCAATACAAAAAGATATAGGGACAGAGAAAGCGACTTTGTTTTATACTATGTTAACAATACAGTGATAAAATAACGTAACATAACAGTGAGCAAATAAATTGTTATATAACATAGATGTAACAATGTCTGCGAGTGGAGCCAGACAATGCTATCGATCGAACTCCGCTCGCTGCACAGCGCCCGCCGTGTGTGGACGGATTTATATTAGCTCATATTGAATTCAAACCGCTGTGTTTAAGATTTGAACACTGTTTAAATTTGTTTTCTATGGTGTTGGATCTGTGTATGGGTTTGAACCCTAGATCTTAAATGTAATGTATTTGAGATTGTAGGACCCCGGCAGACGCGAAATATAATGTACTAGATCGTAAATGTTTGAAATGTTATTGTACTTAAAGGCAGTGTTGTGAAGAATGTGAAGTCAATCTAAAAAAATGAACGTCCATAGGCCACGGTGACCGCTATCCATAAGGTAGGCCGTGTGCTTATCTGCCACCTACGTATACAGCCCAGACTCAGCTTCATATGCGTGGCTCGAGTCAACAATAGCGCCCAGAATGCGGTAATAGGCTCATCCCCTATTCCGTGGTACCGAATACAATACCGAGTACAATTAGTGAAATGTTAGTGTTAATTAACTGTAACCCACATACGGTGTATAATATTCTATCAAGAACAAACTGTTCGGTGAGTCTTTTCTTTGCCTCACCATTTGGTTTCCTCTACCGCACCATTAAGTCTTGGAATTCCTTACCAGCTCACGTGTTTCCCTCTTCCTATAACCCGGGTGCTTTACGCGGGGCGTGAAAAAGCATCTAATGAGGTCGTCAAGCTGAGCGCCACCATTGTAACATTGTACGAACACACCGAAAAAGGTGAATTTCGGAACTTTGTTAACGTATAACTATTGTGAAACTATGTTTCTCGCAAATAAAGTTTAATTCCATGACACTTAACAACTATGAGTCTATTTTGAACACAGGCCAATGGTCACGATCTGGTCAAAGCGTCTAACTGCGGACGACATTGTGGTAAAACTCATTAAATATCAATATAATGGCAAAACTACATAACGGATTAACCGTTACCAATTTCTATGATATTTTAAGTGACCTGTGGGTGCCAATTGCCTCCCGCGGTTTCACGAAATGGAAAATTCATCTACAAAAGTGCTTACATAGAAGAAGTTGTTTTAAACACAATGATAGGTTATGCAAACACAATGATATTTGGATGATAAACAAGCCTGGAAATGAGCTGTTCACTCAACTTGCTACTCAGCTAAATTTTGTATCTAGACTAAGTAAATTATTGTAAATAGACCAAAAAAAAAAGCCCGCTGAGTTTCTTGCCGGAGTCTTCTCAGGTCGGACCCGCGACCGGTGCGGTGGTTTGATCAAATGTTGTTAATATTGACGTTTTGTAAGGCCGTTTGGCCTGGTACTGGTCTATGCAGAATGAATTATTTTTGATTTGATTTGCAGTTTTGAATAACCAGCTATTGACAGGTCTTTGACATAGAATTTATTATGCCACTTATTAGGCAGAATTTTCAAATTCTTAAACTATTTATTTATTTAAAAATTGCTTAGTTTTAAAAAATAATATTTAAAGCCTCTGTGGGGGTGGCGGTAGTAAACGCGACTGCTGCACAGGAGGCGCGGGTTCAATCCCCGCTCAGTACAAATATTTTTATGCATGAATATGGCTATTTGCACTGGTTTGATCGTGCCTCGGAGAGCATGTTCAACCGGACAATACGGACATCTATGTCAGTCGTTATGGTTAGTTGGAGCCCTCAAAAGTCCGACTAGCCTAACTACAGAACTTCGATATCGCCAATTTGGTTGTGGAGGTCCGATGGCAGTCGCTTCACGGCAAATATCGAATTTCACCCCCATTTTAGTTAGACTAGATAGCCGACCCCAACACAGTTGAGAATAGGCTCAGAGATGATGTTTAATAAAGTTATTATAAAGTTATTATAAAGTAGACGAATATCTTGATGATAAAAATGCATGGTAATGGTAATCTCTTGCTCTTGTACCCATAACTTATTAATATTATAAATAAACAGAACTATATATTAAAAAGAAAATAGAGGATAACGATAATCTACCTGAGTTTCTTGCTGGTCTCTTCTCAGGAGATTTAACTACCGAACCAGCGAAAGAATTATTTTCAAATGATTTATTTACTAAGTATTTTATTTAATAAAAATTATAATATTTTTGACAAATGTAGGTACTTAATTATTGTAAAACTTTGACATTCATAAGTGCTCTTTATGTGGCTAAACTGAATAAACGAAATTGATTCTTTGATTCTTCGTCTTCGTAGATAATGATGATATGTTTCAAGCGATACAAACAAACTTGAATTAGATATAATCAAATAGATAACACTGCCAAACTGTGCCACGTTTTTCAATTCCTATCGTAACAATGGCTGCCCCAAAATGTTGAAAATAATCAATACTTCCTACACAGGTGAAGTTGTCGCCGGTATTACCCATTGAACGAGTCACAATGGTCATACAACCCCATACAAACTCATACAACCCTACACTACCCCGTTACCGTACAATCGAGTCGCGTGTATTCCTGATATTAATATTTTGTCATGTGTATTCTAGTGAATGTTGAATTTTATTTGGTATGTGCTGACTATTGAAGGGTTTAATTCTTGGAGTTCTATCGCTATTTTTGGTAATATAAAAGTTGTGAGAACGGTTTCATATTAATTAAATATCTAGAACAATCTATATGGACTCACCACCATGGATGCGCAAGACCGAGCGAAGTGGAAGAGAAAAAGCCGGAAAGCGGACCCCGGACTCCGAGGCGAAGGCTTCGGATGCGACCGGGACTAACGCTAGGATGATGATGATGATCTAGAACAATCTATACATGTCAGCTAGACCCATGATAAGTATAGCTTAACTAGCTTGTGTTGTGGGTTCTAGAATGCGGATACTATACCTAGGTACTTTTTTTTGAAAATACTTAGATATTATACATAAACTGGATGATGATGAGGCCGTCAAGCTGAGCGCCGTCATTGTAGCACTGAACGTGTTTGCAAGGGTGACCCTCTTTCATGAGACTTTGCCTTCAGCTTAACATCAGGCGAGGTGAGGTCAAATTGACGTGCCATAAAGAAAAAAAAAACAAAAAAAACACACCCAGACCAATACTAATATTTCATTATCAAATATTAATGCACTTAAGTATTAGCACTGAACGGGAATCGAACCCACGCTTCCTGCGCAGCAGTCGCGTTCAATACCATCACGCCACGGAGGTCATCTTTGATATACTTAATCTGTGACTAATGGATATGACGTATCTAGGTATCACTGCATTCTATCCTCAAAATACACCCAAACCTCCTCAAAAACCGGCTTACATGGTTTAATAGGTTATTTTTTGTCCCTCTCCCACACAAGTAGTGCTAACACAACCAGATATCACTTATCAGCGGTATTCATTTAACCAAACCTCGTACAAGCAAGACTCGGATTTGCTCAACAATGCAACGCCTAACACGTCTCGGGTGGGGGAGTACTGTGGCCATGATTGAGGTGGATTGTAGGAATTTTTTTTCAGGTTTTTGTGCTTGTGACGAAATCATATCGGGTTTGCAGACACTTTAGAGGCAAGACTTATTGTAAATTAATAATAAAACACCAAAGAATTCCATGTATTTAGGTAGTATCTGCATCTCTCATTAGGACATGTTTGGCGTAGCGTAGCGCATCGCATTTTAAAATCTATGATAGGTACCTATTACTGATATTACTTACTACTAGTGTTGGGTTGTTAATGATAATTAAAGTTTGTTAACTCGCTAAGTTGATAAGTGCTTCAGTAACGAGTCGAAAATTAATTTATTGAAATGTAAATGCCGTGTCAAAAGTTCATGAAAGCGCACTAAGCCTAAATAACACTCATACGAGTATAATGCAACCATGGAAACAATTATAACAAGATCAATTGTTCTCTGTCGTTGTAATATTTATTGGAGTTCGAATCCTCGTCATTACATTACCGAAGTAAACCCACTCCTAACACAAGCTTAACTGGAGCGATCAGATTGATTAATTTCGGTTGTTAATATTCTTTAAAAAATAAATTATAGATAGATAGATAAATAAATAGATAGCTCTTTATTGTACTCAAAAAATTTAAAAATTACACTATAAAGGAAACATACCTAGATACCTATATACGTGAATAGTTGCATGTACAATGTGTGGCTCGTTAGAAGCGACCTCTTCCAGGCAACCTCATTCTTAAGTAAAGATACTTTAAAATGAAATCAATCCAATCACCAGTGTTGGACACACAACAAGACTGTCCGGCATTTCCCGTGACCCCATGGTGGCCCTACAGTAGGGAGACAGGGGCCGCCTTCCACACAATGCTCCGCGTAATAATATAATCGGCCCGACGCCACTTGCTATTAATTAAAATTAAAATTTTCATTGCGAGGCCATTGTTGTTGCTGTGTCTTAACAGTTTCTGGGTTTATGTGTATTGTTTGTAGGAGCTTTTGTTGGTACATATTATTACTTATTATATGAAAAACCGATGTTGTCGGTAGTATATTTGAACGTATGTAAATATGGCGTGTTACGGAGGAGGTGTGGGTTCGATACCCACTCGGTGAAAATATTTCGTAGGAGGCATCTTGTTAAAAAAATGTGGGAATCTTCGAAAATTGTATGCATGAATATGTCTATTTCAATTGGTCTGGATGTTTTACTAATATCTAAATGTTCCAATAAAAGTCGGTGATAATACTACATTTTAAAACATTTCCAACGATTATTAACATTCGTGAGACGCGTGAGCCAGCCAATCACAGCCAATAAAACCGTGCGTTCTTACCTATTATTCCTACCATTAAGTCTTGGCATTCCTTGCCAGCTCACGTGTTTCCTTCTTCCTACAGTCCCGGATCCTTTAAGCGGGGCGTGAAAAAGCATCTGAAGAGGCCGCCAAGCTGAGTGCCACCATTGTAAGTAACACTTTACGTGTTTGTAATGGTGACCCTCGTTCCTGAGACTTCGCCTTGAGCTTACCATCAGACGGGGTGAAGTCAAATTGACGTGCCATAAATAAAAAATAAAAAAAAGACTGGAAAGCTGACCCCAACTGAGTTGGGAAAAGGTTCAGAGAATGATGATACTCGATGTAGGACCTAGTGAGACTCACCGAACCGCTTGGTTCTTGATGGAATATTCTGCATCGTATGCGAGTGACACCTAAGCCCTGCACGTGTTGTCCTGTGTAGGAAAGGGGAGGGTGGGATTAATCGGAAGAGCTCATCAGAACATTCACCATGGTAGAGACGGTAAAATACTGGAAGTCTAATTGAGATGCGGCTGAACTTCGATATTTTCCGTGAAGCGACTGCCGTTTGACCTCCACAACCAATGGTCCAATGACCAAATGGCGGTACCGAAGTTCCAAATTAGACTGGTTGGACTTTTGGGCTCCAACTACCCGTAACGACTACCATAGATGTTTGTATGGCCGGGACCGACGGCTTAAAGTGCTCTCCGAGGCACGACTAGACCAGTGCAAACAGCCATATTCATGCATACAACTTTTTGCACTGAGCGGGGATCGAACCCTCACCCCGTGCGTAGCAGTCATGTTCACTACCGCCACGCCACGGAGGCTGTCAAACAATCGCTTACTAAATACTATAAACATGAAAGAATGAATGAAATCCAAAAAGCACCGGTCAACTTCGGATTCCAAGATGTTTTATATTTATGATATCAATTTCTAAACGTTTTTTATCACTTCCTCTTCATTCATGAGGGGGTGGTTTTTTATATATTTATGGTGATATAAAGGGCGCAGGTGCGAAGTTATAAAGTTACCTTGCACCCTTGCACCCAATGATTAGCTAGATGGTTGGTTGTTTGTCAATGCACTTCTTTTTCATGCCGCCATATTTTTTCTAACCTATAAATTCGGCCATTGATAAACGGTCAGCTTTTTTTTTGATTGATTATAGTATTTTTATTGAAAGGGCGCAAGTAGCAAGAGTCATGTAGGTTTTTTATCAATATTGGTAGGTGTATTCTATCCAGTTTGATTACAATAATGTTCATGTAAGATATTTTTAATAATTACATGGAGGATAATAGTAAGCGTGTGTTGCCATCTACAAAGCTATTAATAGTAGGTACCTAGTTGATTAAAAATAGTAGTAGTCATTTCGCTTGTGTTGACATTGTGCAAAGTATGAAAATCCCTGATCAATGTAGATCAAAATAAAACTTCTTCTTATATATAAAATTCTCGTGTCACAATGTTCGTTCCCGTACTCCTCCGAAACGGCTTGACCGATTCTCATGAAATTTTGTGAGCATATTGAGTAGGTTTGAGAATCGGCCAACATAATATTTTTATACCCCTTAGTGATAAGGATAGTTCACCCTTAAAATTTATAAGGCAAAACAACGTTCAGGTCAGCTAGTTTTTTTATTAATTGTTCTTAAAACTAGAAAATTATATGCATTTATATAGGTAAGACATTTAATTCTTAACTAGCCGAATACATTCACAAAGCGATGAAATTGTCCTTCAACAAAAAACGCCCGTTGATGGGATGGTGGCAAGGAATGCCCGGCTCCCATGGCGTTTTTATGGTGTGTGCCCGTAACTAAATGTCCTTGTGGCACTGACTCAGCTACATTTAGGTGCCATTATATTTTAATGATCGGTTTGTACGCACTTGAGGAGATACTTCTTTGGCTGCTGTTAACGATGCTCTTGGGTTTTATTTATTAGATGAGGAATGGAAGCTTTTTTTTGGTAAAGTGGCAAATAAGTTTTAGGATTGAATATTTTTTAAGCTAGGTAACCGAAATTCTAGTAATCCCATTTCAGTTAAGCTAAGTTTTTTTTGGTAAGAATACTTACGAACATCTGTAATTACCTCTCCATTTAAGCTCAATGGCTTGTGTAGAGGTTCATTGGTACTGTAACATACATATATAAACTCACGCCTATATCCCCGAAAGGGTAGGCAGAGGTGCTAGCAACCACATTTCGCCAGTTTATGTTAAGGTCCCAATGTAATGGGTGGCACTTATAAACCTGTGATAAATACATACATAATTTCGAAAAGCATCGAAACGTCATTGGTGTGTACCATGGTAAACCTGGGATCGAGCCCGAGACCTCGTCTCAGCAATCCATTACCCATACCACTAGACTACCGCGGCTTAAAAAAACACCACTGAAATATTCCCAAGTTATATACTAGCGCAACGAATACTGCGCCATCTATAAACACAACACAAAACAATAACTCCTAAGACTTCCACCAACTCAAACTGAACACAATTCAATTATAAATCACCAACTAAAACAATTCCCAGTTAATTAAAAATCGAAATCTCTCATCGCAAGAAGCCGATCTCCGGAGCGGTTTTAATTATTGCCCTATTGAACCCTAGCCCTGGCTCTGACGCGGTTCAGTATACTACAATAAGACTTGGTACCGTTGAATTGGCCTTTTCAGCATAATTGGTCTCTGTGGAAAGTGGAGCCAATCAAAGTTCGCTGACGATCGGAACGACAATCGCGCTTAGCTCCTAATTGGCTGTTGGTCTGATTAAAAATATTATATCTATCGTGTACTGTGGTTTTGTAGGGGGTTGACGATTTCAATGCGTCTGCACACACTTTTTGTTGGTTCTATGATGGAAGTAAACAGGAGGGCCTCGAAGTATAGTTACCGGTAGATGTCTTGAGCACAGTTGCGGCCCTAAAATGTAATTTATATGAGTAGTACACGTATTTGGATGTTATTTGAGGATAGTAGGTACAGATTGCTGCGGCAGCGGAGAAACTCAATTACCTACACCAATGTTGGATTATATCAAAATATAGGTATATGGTCGAGTATAGGGACGAGTTGTGAACCTAAAATGTGCTCAAAATGCGTTTTATGCAGGGTGTAAGGGGAACACTCCCAAAGTTGTAGGCTCCTGGTAGTACTCCTGGTAGGTACAGAACATATTGGCAATTACGATCTGGTATTTTTTTTTCGCATTATTTATTGTCCATCGTATCAGTACCTAAAGCTAAATAAATTTCGTAAAAAAAAACCTCACTGCAAAAAAAAACAAATGGTGCCATACCTACCTAATGCGAGTTCATGCTTTTTCATGAAATTTTTTCATTTAACTTTACTAACATGATGGAGAGTGAATAACGATTGTTAGGTATACGGTATAAAAAAAATTCCAAGTCGTAATTTTTTTTCACAATAATATCATGTGTACAACCAAGGGCCTTTGGCTTCGATTGTGACAAAAAACAAATCTTACAACCACTTTGTAATTATAAATTTCCTTGTAAAATTCAAAGGAAAGTTTAATAATTGAACAATAGTTACATTATTATTCATAAGCAATGTTTTTATAACGTGCTTACCGAATACAATCGCAACACCTGTATATACCTATCTCGTATGATATAATAATGTAGGTACTACTGGGTGGCGCAAAAGTAAAGACCCTATTTGGTTCGGCTATAACATTTTTTCTAAATTAGAAAACTAGATTTAGGTTTTTTTAAATGTATATTTGTACCATTAAATTTCGTAGGTACCATTAGGATTTAAAGATGATGTCTTTTAAATGGTGACCTCCAGAGTTGATACACATTTGAGCCCTATTTATGATATTTTGCATAACTTGCCGTAACACTTCCTGCGATAAGTTCGTTATTTCTTGACGAATGTTTTCTTTTAGAGCTGCGAGAGTCTGTGGCTTGTTCACATACACCCGAGATTTCAAAAAACCCCAAAGAAAGGGTGATCTTGCAGACCAAGGCAAATCGCCAAAACGAGAGATAACTCGGCCTGGAAAAGCGTCCCTCACTAAGTCCATAGTGTCGCGCGCTGTGTGTGCCGTAGCGCCGTCTTGTTGAAACCAGATGTGCTCCAGCCCCAATTCGTCCAAACTGGGTATCAAAAACTCACGTAACATGGTTCTGTAGCGTTCTCCAGTGACAGTTATCGTATTGCCTCCAGCGTCTTCGAAAAAATAGGGTCCGATCACTCTGTCAACACAGATGCCACACCATACAGTAACTTTTAGTGGGTGTAGAGGTGTTTCTTGAATAATGCGCGGATTATCAGTGCCCCAGAACCGAGTATTCTGCTTATTGACATGCCCTGAGAGATGGAAATGCGCTTCGTCACTCATAACCAATTTTGAAGGAAAATCATCCTCTTCAAGGTTGAGGTTTATGACGCGCTGGCAGTAATCTAGACGAGCTCGGTGGTCAGCAGGCAGCAGCTGATGAGTCATTTGAGTTTTATACGGGAACATCTTTAAGTCTTTCACCAAAATACGCTGCAGGGTCCGTCTGGAAATGCCCAATTGCGTGGCACGTCGCCTCGTTGATGTTTCTGGACACTCTTCCACATCTTCGCGCACAGCATCGATATTTTCAGCTGAACGGCCTGTTCTTGGTCTCCCAGACTTAGGTCTATCCAATGTTGAGCCAGTTGCTTCAAGGCGTGTGGCAAAGCGTCGAATTGTGCGACCAATCGGTGCCGGACGGTGGGGAAATCGTCGACGAAATTCACGTTGTGTTCTTATCACTGATGAATTATTCCGTAAGAACATTGACACAATTATTCCACGTTCTTGGGGAGTAAAACGGTCCATATTTATTTTCAGTGTATTTTACATTTGTTCACTACACAATTTTCAACAACAGAATGACAGAAAATGTCATATAAAAAAATAAAGGTATTTTCTTTAGTGCCAGTACTTTTGCGCCACCCAGTATAATAGTTAGTTCAGTGCGAAGCCGTAGGAGCAGGTATTATATATGCCTATTGTACCAAAGTAACTAGGTCAGCAGGTACTAAACCATGTTAAGTAATGTACTAGGTACTATAGTACTAGTCATTTGATAAATTTCTCGCAGCGATATAGCGTACGAACACCTCAATCTTTGTTAGGTCACGCGGAAATACTTTCATTTCATCATTCTCTGAACCTTTTCCCAACTCAGTTGGGATCGGCTTTCCAATCTAACTGTGATGCGGGTGAACTTCGATATTTTCCGTGAAGCGACTGCCATCTGACCTCCACAACCAATGGTCCAATGACCAAAGGCGATATCGATGTTCCAAGTTAGACTGAACTTTTGAGGGCTCCAACTACCCGTAAAGACTGCCATTGATGTATGTATGGTAATCGGGACCGACGGCTTAACGTGCTCTCCGAGGCACGACCAGACCAGTGCAAACAGCCATATTCATGCATACAACTTTTTTGCACTGAGCGGGAATCGAACCCGCGCCCCGTGCGTAGCAGTCGCGTGCACTATCGCCACGCCACGGCAGCGGTAGCACTTATGAACGTAATAACAAGAGGATGGTGAAAAGCATCTGTCAAGGCCATCAAAGTACGGAACTAACATTGTGGTACCGTCAGCTTAAGAAATGGAGGTGCTTATCCGTGAAAATCATATCTCTATCCCGTCAAAGTACGGGACTACGATTTTGATATCGTCAGCATCTGGAATGATGGTTTATATCACCTGAAACCCTAGCTTCCTAACATTCAAGAGCGTGTAGTCAATTGAAGGGCTGAATATAAAACATAAAAAAGTCATCAAAACCCAGTCAAGTCTACCAAATTGTATGTACTGCATTTCGTAGCTGATTCTGTAAACAGATATGAAAACTCCTTAAACATATTATGACAAAAGACATCCCCTCCCACGCAAGATTAAAAAAAAAGAAGTCTAAAGAACAAAGCGGTGACGTCAATACTCAATATCACTCATAATCAATAACAATCGAAGAGGGGCAATCTTTAAGATATGAAAGAGGGTTTTTTAAACTCCTAAGAGGGTGAGTACAGATTGTACAATGGATGTTTTTCTTGCTGACAAGGGGGTGTACACAATACATGTCAGACGGGTAAAAATTATGTGTTTGTATACGAAAACTCGCACAAGTTTGGGAAGTTTTAGAGTTATTTGATTTATTGTGTTTGTTTTAAATATACGATCAGAGATGTAATGAGGTTTGGTGATCTATGAATCGTGAGAAAATTACAAAAATAGTGCCAGGTTGCCTTATTTGAGGTATCAAAGTTATTGAAAATTTATACCTGAACAATGAGAATTAGTAAAAATATTAAATCTTGTAGGAGGGAAGGGGACCCACCAATCACCCACGGTTTAACAATTCCAACGATAACAATAGCAAATCATTACTAAATTTCATAGAAGGGAATGTCAAACCGCACTTTTCAAAGCAAGTAAAAAGACTTCTTACCCGAGAAAAACTTCTTGTTGTATGTGCAATATTCCGCAAGTGCGAAGAACAAACCTCGACACATATTTCACCTCTACTTCGTTGATTGGTAGATTTAAGGTCATTCACCACCGTCGCACCCTCTACCTACTATCCTTATAAGTATTATCCACAAATTGCGCTTATATAGCTCACTTCGAAGACATTTTGGATCCACAACTCGTGGTTATGCCTACATGTAAGAAACCTACCCTAGTGGGTATAGCTTATTCACAAGCTTATCTATTAACCGAATATTGTTCCTTATAGTCATTGTAACATAAAAATACCGCGTGTTCAATTTATATTACAATAACTATTATAATTTAAAATCACGCATAACAAAACCAAAATCGTTATCACACACCGTCACCCGCGATTCACAACACGTCACTGTTTGACAGGGCGCTGTCAAAATCCGATAAAATTTAAAATCGCACGCGCCGCCACGTGTCGTTTTGACATCTGACATGTCGGGACTTGTCAACATTGACAATAGAGAGCGAACGGTCAGTGTGTTGTTCTTTAAATTGACTTTTGACCACAGGGGTTATGTGTGAAATTGAAATTGTTGCCATTTAGGTAACACCCTTAGTTTAGAAGAAATCCGCTTATGTCTCCTCAAGAGCACAAACAGCAAGGTAAGCAAATCATATACCTACTTAATAATTATGCCGGGTTCTTTTCTCATAGATTTATAATTATCTATTGTTTTGCGAATCTAGCAGTTAAATGTCAGTCTAGAACTAATCGTATTGGCATTCATAGGCGTTACTTTTGTAACCTACGTGAATAAAAACATAATTATTTTTATCTGCCCTATCCGACTACCGACTATACCTATCACTGAAAGGGTAGGCAGAGGTGCTAGCACCCAAATTTCACCAGTTTATGTTTAGGTCCCAATGTTATAGGTGGCGAGCCTTATAAACCTGCGATAAATACGCATAACTTTGAAAAGCTTCGAAAAGTCATTGGTGTGTGCCAAGGTAAAACCTGTGACCGAACCCGAAACCTCGTCTCAGCAGTCCAGTACTCATACCACTAGGCTACCGCGGTTATTATTATTTGGTATATTATTAGGTATATATATTAATTATTATGTAAAATTTTAAAACTATGGAGGTCGACCATTCGAATGCATTAACAGTCGACCTAATACCGATCGTGACTATACCACTCAAGTGTTAAATTTTCTTGTAACATTTTTAATTTCTGAAAACACTCCTTACACAATTACGGCGCGGTAATATCAGTAATCGTGCTGAGTAATTACCAGTAATAACCTGTAATAACTGTTTTCATGGCGAGTAATGCTGTTCAGTAATTACAGACTTAGTCGTTTGTGTGAGTGTTGCCATATCACCGCACAATATCGTAGGTAGGTACAATTAATATTTTAATTGTTGGAAAATTATAGAGGGCTTTCCATGAAGTTCTATGTTTATTTGTGTTATAATATCTAGCGCCTGCCGCGGTAGACTAGTTGTATGGGTAATGGACTGCTGACACGAGGTCTCGGGTTCGATTCCAGGTTTTGCCATGGCACACTCCAATGAATTTTCGAAGTTATAATTATGTGTGTTTATAAGTCCCCGGTTAATGGCAATAGGCTCGCCACCTAGGTATCACATTGGGACCTACACATAAAATGACAAATGTGGGTGCTAGCACCTCTGCCTACCCCTTCGGGAATATAGGCGTGAATTTATGTTATGTTATGTTTGTAAATATCTTCGATTCCCGCTCAGTGCAAATATTTGTGTGCCTCAATATAAATATCTGCATTGGTCTGGGTGTTTCTATGTATAATATGTATGTATTTACAAAAAAAAAATCTTAAGTATGTTCATCCGCATTCTATAACCCATAATACAAGCTAGTTAAACTACGCTTATCATGGGTCTAGGTGACGTTGTGTAGATTGTCCTAGAATATGTATTTATATGTTTTTATTACCTACCCCTTTAAGATAAAATGATTTTAAGAGTGTGATTCAGTGCAAAAATAAATAATTGCAAATACAATATTTTATTAGGTACCACTTATGAATAAAATTTAAATAAACAAAAATCCCCTTTTTTATCACAAGTGCAGTATGAATAATGGCGATATAATATTAGTACTGATTTTGTTTATATTAAAAACAATTGTCGGGTCTGCAACCGACGGGGTTGTTTATTTTAGTTCATTTTGTACTAATGGCTTAGTTAGGGCGTTAGTGATATACAGGATGGTGTTGTATTGAATTTATAATGGCCGGTTGCCTGGAAGACATTGCCATTGACAATAAGACCACCTATTATTGGTATATTTTGCTATTTGTTTCAAGTCCATTTTGTAATTCTTTGTCTTATTTTGTACTATAAAGAGTTATCTATCTATCTATCTAAAGCTCGGAAAGATTTGCGTTACCTTTTTACAATGCGGTAACAACATCTTTTAATATAAAACTCATCAAAGAAAGTAAAAAGACTTCTTACTTAAGGCGAGATGCTGTCAAGATGTGAGAAGGAAAAACCTCGACAAGCCTCTATACGAGGTATCTTCAGGAGCGCTCTCAAGTGAGAAACTCGCTTCCCCTCCTTCCCCCAATATATAATATCTTGAATGAAAAAGTCAATAGTATTGTAATGCACGACAATACAAGTATAATTGAAAGGAATGAATGAAAAAAGTAAGAACACAATTGATAATAGTATAACATAAATTAAGTAAGTCAAACTCTTCCTCTCTCCAAATTTTGTACTGTGCCCCTCAGGGTACATACTTAATTGTAACCAAACTTTTAAACTGACCAATTGCATAACCACATTAATTAACTAAGCAAACAACTTATGCTTCTCAAATCAAAATAGTAATTTTGGAAATTGTAAAATGTCACTCAAAATGTGCTATTTAATAATATTACCAAATATATTTTATTTATTCCCTATACTCTGAAGAATAAAATATAAGTAACTGTAGCCTGATATAAAAATATTTATATTACACATTTGACACAGAATGCCGCTACACATCCTACGCAATATAAGTCTATAAACCGAAGCAAGGTACCATTTGTAAACACATTATATACTGTGTGGTCTGTAGAACCCACCTCATCTTGTAATGGTGGAAAGCTATCGTAAACGTTGATATGATATGGACACTATACCAATCACAAAATAACATTTTGTGCATGTATGTTGTTTTTTATACTCTCATAGTGTACCTACAGATTTTTTTAATAAGCAATTAGTATGCTGACTGTTCAAATCAAATTTAGAAAGGAAAAATTTGGTCTCCACTCAAGGACTCGTTTGCTGCGGCTATCGGTCCTTCGGCAGATGTGGCCAGCCCACTGCCACTTCAGCATGGATATTCTACGAGCTATGTCGGTAACTTTAGTTCTTTGTCGGATGACCTCATTACGAATTTTATCCTTCAAAGAGACTGCAAGCATAGCTTGTGAAGTGTGAGTGTGAGTGAAGTCAAATTGACATGTCCTAAATAAAAAAGTCTCGGGTTCCTAATCTTTGGTGCCCCATGAAAGCAACTAATGAATAATAGAGCTGACGTTTCATTAGATATCAAGACCAAAAGCGAAAACTGAAAGTAATCGTACAAAATAACAAAAAAAAACAATTTATGAAAAAGTTTTATTAAATTGATTAATTTTTTTTCCTTACACACGGAAACCAATACCTACGGAACAATAGCACTCGGTCCTTTTAGTATAATAATTTCCGTGTATGAGTTCAGTTTGACAACAGCCTGTATATATTTTTACCTTTTCTATTATCGAGGGTTCCATTGTTTATGTTATTCCACCGTATTTGATGTACAAAAGACAGGCCTGTTGTTTATTTTGTGCCAAATCACTACCCTAGTGTTAGGCGCAATGATATCTATCAAGTGCGCGCATATTTCATTAAAAAACATTGGGAGGAAATACGTTTGGTAGACGATTTTAGACTCTATTTGGTGAAGCTGAGGGTTTAATTTTAATTGTTTGTGATGTAATAATTTGATGACTGTCAGAGGGTAGTTTTGTTATTTTGGTGAATTTATAAAAAGTTTTTAAAGACTGAATAAATAGGTTAATTTGATATTAAAATGGATATGTTAGTTTTATTTGAAGTGAACAATTAATATTATCTCTGATTGTGTCGTTGATCCCAGTTTGGGTGTGATAGTGCTGTTCTCGGTTCGATTCTCGAGCTAGATGACAATAAATTGATTTGGTGGACGATGCTCTATAATAAAATATAGAGTCGCTTCAAAGCCTTGTTTACTTTATTCACGTTCAACATCTGAGCCTCAGATTCAGTACCTACCGTCTGTGATTAACTACATACCTGTATACCTTGTTATACTATTAAGGTACCAAACAAACAATGACTGGTCAATCATCAAATAGTCACTTCTTAGAGAGAATTCTCCATTTCTGAGTTTTTAAGCGCTCGGTGATAAAACACCGATGCCTTCAGACTGAAGACTACCATTTTTGTATTGGTATACCTATCGGCACGGGTCCTGGACCTTTTTTTATCGTGCGCAAAATCCCCAAAGATACCACCTCCAGCAAAACCGATGGAAGTGATTATGGCCCTAGTGGCCGCGGATTGTTTTGACATAACCTATGATTGGTAGATTTGAGCTCGTGCACCATCGTTGCACTGCGTGCTATCCGCAAAAGACAGCTCAAAAACATATACTACGCGTATAGAGCACGTTTTGAGCACATTTGGGTCATCAATTCAAGCCTATGCTTATAGCAGTTATTGTGTATTGAAGAGTAGGTTTCCTATCTTACCTTTTCTACCTACGAGTATTCTTATACGGACATCCTCTGTAGCGTACGGTAGTGAACGCGACTGGTACTCATAGGGCGCGAGTTCGATCCCCGCTCAGTGCAAAAAGTTGTATGTAAGTATGAATAAGTTGTTGCACTGGTCTGGTCGTGCCTCGGAGAGCACGTTAAGCCATCGGTCTCGGTAGCCAGACGAACATCTATGTCAGTCGTTTCGTGTAGTTGGAGCCCTTGAAAGTCCGACTAGCCTAACTACAGAACTTTGATATCGCCAATTTGGTTGTAGAGGTCTGATGGCAGTCGTTTCACAGAATATATCGAAGCCGCATCTTAGTTAGACTAGAAATCTGATCCTGACTGAGTTGGGAATAGGCTCAGAGATTGATGATTTACTTTTATACGGTCACTGTTGTAAAATTGATTGTGGCTGCAGATGAGCAGGACTGCGGACCGCCGTCACCACTTCGTTTCAGGACTGATGCACGTCACGGATATATTTCTCCTATTTAGGCAGTGTTCAGCAATGCGAGAGAATTGTACGTTCTTTTTACCTTACTACCTTAATGATTTATATAATACATCTACACTAATATTATAAGGTCTTTCCTCTGCCACACCATTAAGTCTTGGAATTCCTTACCAGCTCACGTGTTTCCTTCTTCCTACAGTTCCGGGTCCTTTAAGTGGGTCCGGGGTGTGAAAAAGCATCTGATAAGGCCGTCAAGCTGAGTGCCATCATTGTAACACTTTACGTGTTTGTAATGGTGACCCTCTTTTCTGAAACTTTCCCTTCAACTTACCATCAGGCAGGGTGAAATCAAATTGACATGTCCTAAATAAAAAAAGAGGAAAGTTTTTTTTGTAACAAATAGGCTCCAAAACTACTGGACCGATTTCAATAATTCTTTCACATGTAAAATACTACAGCTACAATATCTAGGAGTAACATAGGCTAATATTAATAAAATAAAAGATTGCAATAAAATTTCTAATAATTTTAATTACGTATAATATTTTTCAATCGAGATAATAGTCCCGCCGTTACATTCGACTTTAATTTACAACATATATTTTACAAGATAATATTTTAATTACTTTTCATAAATTACAATTTCTAAATATTGAATAAAATTACTTTTCTATTTAAGTTTACAGCATAATATTTAATACAATATGTGGATTGCAATCATTATTCTTTATAATAATGATTGATTATAGACTTTACAATAATGAAATCAATTCAAATATGGCAACATTTAAATGCAATGACAAAATGGCCGAAAGGATTACCACTAAGCCTTATTTTTTTTAATTGAGTATTTTCAAAAGTTTTCATGTGAATAGGAATCATTTTTGTAATAGTAAAATTAATAATTAAAGTAAATTAATTCCCATTTATCTATAAAATAATAATTTTTCAAATTTTACAAAAAATAAAAAGTAATGCATTCTAGCTACAGATTGTTTCGTGTGTTATTATTGATAAAAATAAGTAGGTACCTACTTAGCACGCTTTAAAAATATTTAAATTTATATAGGTAGGTACTTAATTTTTATGTTTTCTTATAATTTTAATGAAGAATTAATTTTGAGATTACGAATGCATAATGGAACCTATAACAGTTTCATGTTAAAAGATTACTCTACTAAGTTGCTTTCATGAGGATTATACCAAGAAGGGGCTTTCTAAAATTCAAGATTGTCACAGGACTTCAGCAAATAGAGCACTCTTATTGCATGAGACTATCGCAAATTGAAATCTTTACTTATAATTTTCAAATTAATTTGATGACAGTCGAACAAAG
The DNA here is from genome assembly GCA_963691645.1 of Pelosia muscerda. Classification (NCBI taxonomy): domain Eukaryota; kingdom Metazoa; phylum Arthropoda; class Insecta; order Lepidoptera; family Erebidae; genus Pelosia; species Pelosia muscerda. The sequence continues at coordinate 18,948,453 of OY829100.1, forward strand.
CATCATTAATTTAGCGATATCTTAAAATTAACGATTAAATTGATTATTAATTTTACAATTCAATAGTGATATAAGAACATTCTAGTTTAAAAGACAGATTGATTAAATCGAATTTCGTTATACACAGTTATAACGTGGCATATTAAATGACAAAATGATCGACTTTTAATAATCAGTCTGATAAAAAAAGTAAAAGTGCCAATAGAAAGATGTTTAAACCCGAAAGATTTATATTCATACACAAAAATATATTCTGTATTTTCTTATTCACAGATGTTGTAGTTATTCAATTATATGGAAGGAAAAAAACATAGGATTTTATACACAAGTCTTATTTACTAAATCAGTTTGACACTAAAAAGATTTTTTTCGTATTACAAAATGACACATACGAATCTAAAGACAAAATTAACAATTAATTAATTATATTTACACATCTATCAAAAGTCGTTGTAATTTATTTTGGGCAATAATATTGCCATAAAACTTCTTTATTAATTAATAAATTGTATGCATGTGTGTTATTAAATGTATACACGGTTAATTATTTTTTAGTTTGAATAAAAGTATTCTTTGAACGGATTTATGAGGCGAGGATGAATGGGAAAGTCTGCATCGGTTGTATTTAGTTTGTTTTATTATTTATCATTTGAAACTTTATTTATTAATAAAGAAGTATTTCTTATTGTAACAATTATATTTACTTTGTACAAATACTTCTGTCTATACATCTAGAAATAATTATCAACTTTAATTCTATCAGAGGAAAATCAAGAAGGAACTCTGAACCAAAAAAAAATAAAGTGTCGACCAAACATTGGAAACACTTTATGTAAGTAAACTTAAAATTAAATTTTAAAACATCTTCAGTTAAATATTTGAAATTTAAATTTCAAAATACGAATTCTCTCGCGAATTTTAAAATTAAAAATCGAACGTGCTTCGTTCGAAAAACAAATGCAGTCCGAAAACAATAAAATTAAAACAAATAAATAAAAATCAACAACAATTAACTAGTTTTCAGGTCAAAATATGACTGTAAGCGGCCGCCTAAACTCTGAGCCTCCTTGAGTGCCCTGGGGGTACTGGCCAGGGTACTGAGGCATGAGGATACTTGATGATCCCTGGTAATAGGGTAAAGATGGTGAAGGATTTGACCCTGAAGATGAGCTGCCTTCAGTCCTATCTTGTGTTTTGGCCGTCATATCTGGTGATTCTGCTGGTGAGCGAGGAGACAGGCTTGATGGGGCTGAATTGACAGAGCTAAGTCCTGCCATAGCAGCTGCTGACGCCTCAGAGTACATCTTGCTTATGTCTACTGGGTATGACCTTTGCTGCTGTTGGTCCATATACATGTATGCCTTGGAGAGTGCGGCGGAGTCCAGATAGCCTCGTGACGGGTCAGGGTACATACCGTAGCTCCGGTACTTCTCGGCCTCTATGGAGTATTTTGACATGTCCATTGAAGATCCAACCTGTTGACAAAGAAAATTAATGTTAATGATATACTTTTTTTCTTCTAATAAACTCAACGTAATATCGGAAGCACTGGGAATTCTCGGGATCGCGTTAGTCCTAACAAAAATTACCGGGTATAGGAATTATATCATAACATAACATAAACTCACGCCTATATCCCCGAAGGGGTAGGCAGAGGTGCTAGCACCCACATTACACCATTTTATGTTTAGGTCCCAATGTAATAGGTGGCGAGCCTATTGCCAATAACTGGGCATTTATAAACCTGCGATAAATACACACATAACTTCGAAAAGCATCGAAAAGTCATTGGTGTGTGCCATGGGAAAACCTGGGATCGAACCCGAGACCTCGTCTCAGCAGTCCATTACCCATGCCACCAGGCTACTGCGGTTATTATACGGGAATTATAACGATACAAAACAGCGCACCTTCTCATTAGATATCCGTAATCTTTTACGTCAAATAGGACTTTATGTCACTTTTATGGCGTATATTATTAAGTAGTTACACTTATTTGTGTATTTATTAAATGGATGAAAGCGAACTACATAAATAAAGTGGTGTCCTCAAGAATTTAACATACGGCATATAATAATGAATGAAATCTTCATTTCCATTCCTTGATCATAAATATTTAGATATTAGCTACTATATCTAATAGGTTTCTTATGTGATGTCAGAGAATAAATTTCAAATTCTGACATTTAGCAATTTAACAAATCAACAATATTTGTGTTAAAACTGAATTGTATTTATTATGTAATCTATCTTTAAAAATAAAATGTGAATGTAATACAAATAATTTAAAAACGAATTTCCTTTTGAAAACTTAAGATATTAAAAATATAATTTTCAATTCTATTCCCAAAATGGTAAGGTTTAAAAGAACTTGCGTTTGTATCAGTCGTTCTTGTCAGACACACAAATCACATTTAACAATGGAATCGAATAAAGGTTCGAATTTTAAATTTTTTAATGAAGTGAGCCCTACACAATATTGTGAGGAAAATATCGTTTGAAGGTGACATACGGTCTACTTGTTTAGCAAACAATATGTATCGGTAGGAAGAGCAAGTTTTATAGTGATCACCTCATCGCTTAGCAAGGGTGACTAGACTACTAATGGATAGGACTTTTCTTCATGCAACAACAAATGAACAGCCCATGAGAGTTCGAATTTCGTCAATATGGTTCCATTATGGGACTGAAGACTTACCTAAGTAACTAGCGAAACGTGAGGCTTAGGTCATATAATACATTATCTCTTTGAGAATTTATACTCATATTATAATAAACGAAAGAAGGATGTGTAAGTATGTACCAAGGTATGTATATTGAATTGACTGTTCAAAACTCGTCAAGACCATTTCAAAATGTTTATATTCTTATGTATATTAAATCTCTTATTGTCCTATAAATCTCAGCAACCATATTCAATAACATTTATCTTCGAATAATATTCTATTAACAAAACATTTAACAAGCGCATTGAATCAGGATTAGGCAGACATTTATCCAGTTTACTGCCATATTCGAATTTCAAACTATTGAAATGCCATCAAAGTGCAACATAAAAGGTGGTTTCATTATAAAAATGTTTACAGAGCTAACAAGTTCGCCCACTCGTAGGCTGTATTATACGTCTGTATGTAGCAGGCGCTTGCGCATAACATACGCCGGCCGGTCACAGCTAGAGCGCTAAATCAGGATTAGCCAGACGCAAAGGCATCATGTACGGAGTTTACGGCTCGCCCTTACGGCTATTTTATTGCAAGCCAGTTATATACGAGACATGTTTTTTTTTGTTTCGTAAAACTATGCAGCGTTTGTCAATGTGAGATAGCGATGGTCTGGAGTCTTGAAGAGGTTTTATTGATATGCGTGGGGAAGTAAAAACGTGTAGCGTACTTTTGAGAATGTACCGAATAAGGGCTATTATGTAACGGCGTGTATTATTAAAAAAAACCTTTGAAAGATACATAAATAAATAGGGTATCTCGTAATACATAGTTAAGTTGTATACTCTTTATTGAATAAATAAACAATATCACGACAGTAAAAGATCAAAAAACAAAAGTGGTCAAACGCAAGCCTAACAAAGATAAAAAAAATAGGTATATTTGGGTAAAATAATAATGATTGTAACATCCATGGCGTTCAACCACAGGTGAATATCATAAATGTATAATAATATAATCAACGTAAATGTAAAACAATCAATGCGAAATTCTGCGTTAAATTTGTTGGAGATAACGAAAGATTTTGTTAAAAATTGTAATTAACTTAATATTATCTTGGTACCTATAGGTACCTAGGTACTTTAAAATGATTTGTCCCTAAAAACATAAAACTTTGTCGGTTTGCAGATACACTACTTCTAAGCAACAAAAAATCCATTGTGTATTGGTGTAAATATCGTTTTTTTTTTGTACAGAAAAGTTGAAACCCAAAATGATTACGGAGTTAGTAGCGAAATGCACAATTTCACGATCCGTTACGGTGGTTAAGGTGGCTAATTAGTGGGCAACCGTACGGACGGGCCGTGATCCGTGAAAGTAGCTCATATCGAGTAGATAAGCATAGATAAATCATCGATCAACATAATCGAGGAATCACAATGGTTCGTTAGAACTCGACATTTGGCGGTAGTTGGAAATCTAGGGTTGTCTCTCGTATTTAGAATGATTTTATTTTACAAATAGTTTAAAAGTGAGAAATTTTTTTATGTAAATCCATGTATATTTCGAAAGCTTGTGCTTGCATTTGACAATCTCTGTGGCGTGGCGGTAGTGAACGCGACTGCTACGCAGAAGGCGTGGGTTCGATTCCCGCTCAGTGCAAATATTTGTGTGGATGAATATGAATATTTGCATTGGTCTGGGTGATAATATGTATGTATTTACAAAAAAAAATACTAAGTATGTTTAACCGCATTCTAGAACCAAGCACAAGCTAATTAAACTATGCTTACCATGGGTCTAGGTGGCGTTGTGTAGATTGTCCTAGTGTAGTGTATATGGACGGAGGACTAGTCGATATTCAAAATCTGAATTAACCAGGTTAGTGTTTCTACACCTATGCCTACCTTTTCGGGGATATACGTACAAATGTGATTAACTTTCTATGGAAATTACTAAGTATCATTACTCAGTGATTTATGGGTCAAGGCTGTTTATCCCAGTATATAAAAGTAACAGCAGCAAGAATGCGGGTAAAATTAATTCCATATAAAAATTACAAAGTGGCTCTGACACTCATGTTTTTCAGTTATATCGTTTTATTAAACATTGTCGTAAAAATATTACTGACAGCCCTAATGAGCCGAAACTGCCCAATCACTATTTTTAATACAGGCCAGGTAAAGTTGCAGTTGTTGATATGAATAGTAGTTGATTATATTGTTTCCTACCGGTATCGTGTGGATTCGTCACGGCAATACGAATGAAACCGCGGCATCATCCGATGCTTGCGTTATTGGGGCGGGCGAAGGGTTAATTAAATGTTTTGGTTACGCCTCGTACAGGGTTACACATTTTAGTTGAGATATTTGTTACGAATGTTTTAGCTTTAGATGATATATTTCTTATACAGCCGTTGTTACAGTAAAGAAGTCGAGTCACCGTTGACATAAGAATAGTAATTCATGGTTTAAAATAATTTCTTTAGTTTGTGAAAATACTGGAACATTGTATCCCTTTCTTACCTTTTTCCAATCTCATACATAGAAGATACATACATAGCCTGACGACCTGAAAAAAGGTGGCTCTCGGAGAATCGGAGGCGATGGTGCACATCCCAAAGGGGGGCATCTCGAGAGAGAGGGCTACTATCCATCTCCAGCAATTAAAGACCCAAAGACAACATTCGTTTTCGTCGGGTCAAGTCAGACATAACCTCTCTTCGGTGAGATTGGTATCCGTGGGGATTATGCGTTCGGAAAAAAGGCAAAGGTGCACATACCTAAAGAGAAGCTTTAATCTAATGGACGGCAACGATAAAACTAAATGATTGATTGACGAACAAATTGTAATGACTATTCATGACGACGTTAACAGAACTAGCCCACTGACAATATCTAGCTATGGTTGATATTATTCTAGAATGTGGGAATACTTGAACATTGTGTTTTCACGAAGAGTCTAAAATACCGCGGTAGCCTAGTGGTATGGGTGAACTGGACTGCTGAGACGAGGTTCGGGACGAGACCATGGCACATACCAATGATTATTCGGTGCTTTTCGAAGTTATGTGTGTATTTACCGCAGGTTTATAAGTGCCCGGTTAATGGCAATAGGCTCGTCACCTATTACATTGGGACCTAAACATAAACTGGCGAAACGTTGGTGCTTACCCCTGCTTACCCCTTCGGGGATAAGGATATTTATGTTACGTTATGTTATGTCTAAAATAATTGATGATCTATATTAACACTTTTCCCGCAAGTAACGACCTCAACAACGAGATGAATTATATCCTAATCCCTCGCATAACAATCTAATAACGCAGAAACAGATTCAGATCGCGCCCTCCGCCCTTAACAACACATCTACGTCACTTTCACAAGATTAAACGTCAGCCGTGAGGGAACTGAGGGAAGGTTTTTAAAATCGAAGGGCCAAGTCCCTAGGGCGGGAGGGACAACATGTTCGGGAATATGATGTTGATTTGTGAATTTAAAGAAAATCTGAAGATTATTTGTAGGGCTTTTGATTACTGATAAGTGTTTTTAATCTGTGGTGTCTATCCGGAAAATTGCATTATGTTCACGGAGTTTGTATGATGTCTCGATCGGTAAGTAGACGTGTATACAAACTAATTTATATTCAAGGTTTTCGGTATTAAGAAATAAGGTGTAATTTATTGCCATTAAAATTTATCACTACTAAAACTCATGTTGGGCACCAGAAAACACTTGAATCTCTTGAAAAATTCAGTTTGAGAATAAGTTAATCTCCGTTAATACTTAGACGAATATAGAACCTCCTCATTTTTAGAGTCGATAATAAATTTTACTGAAATTATCAACTAGTCTATTGCAGTCCACTGCTGGACATAGGCCTCTATCAATATGAGCCTTGCTCCCGATCCTCCGTCCTCCGCAGTTTGTTCCAAACGTCTTTTTAAGTTCGTCGACTGCCTTCTCCTACCTTCAGTTTGCCTTCTCGGGGTTTCCACTAAACAACTAGTATGTCAAAAATAAATAGTGCATCCTTACCTAAATGATAAATAACATCATTCAAAAATCGCCAATACTTGCAATCATTCGCCAACATAATGAACACCGTACCTGGAAGTCCCCCTAATTATTTCGTGAGGACCTCCCGTTGTGTTGTACAGGCGGGGGGACAATATGTAGTAGACAGTATGTAAATGTGAAAAGTGGGGAATGGCTGGTAGTTGAGTGTGATGGTTACGATAAATAAAAAACCCGTGAGCAGTTTAAATATAGAGAATTTTCTTAATTCAAAAATATAAAACCAAGATGGCGTTAAAATCGAATTTCGAATCGGGTTAGCGGCGTTAAAATTCAATTTCTCGTGTATTATAAGATCATCACTTTTACCCGTTTTTGTAGCGTAACATATGGTTTATTAATTCTAAACTTTTTTGTGATAAAAAGTGGCAAAATTTTCGAAAATTAAATCAAACTATTAACACGGGCCGATAACGGCAATGTGTCAGCATATTTGGAGCCCTTTTTAGGGCAATTTTTGGTGAAATTTTTCATCCGTGATGGGCCCATTTCACGGTGATAATGATTTTAAGCAAAACGCTTAAGATTTCATGCCCCTTCCGCGTTAAGAGGCTGATAGAATAATTATCTGAACTAGGCGGTGCTTCGGTGATTGTCGGCGGCTTTCGGTTGGCGGTTTGTATACAAGATATCATTTTTAATTACTGTCTAATACCCGTATTTAGTAGCTAGGAGGATTGCCTAGTAAGAGCACATTAAGTCTTCGGTCCCGGTTGTCATAGGAAAATTTATAGGAGTTTACGGGTAAATAGAGCCCTGAAAAGTTCAACAACTGGTCTAATTGCAGTAGGTACTCAGGTCATCAAGAGGTCAGTCACAGAGTATTATGAGTATTGCGACACAGATAATAATTTGTGTGTGTGTTTGTAAAGAATGTAATAATGACGTCTATAGACGTACTATAAATATTATTTTTTGTGGTTTGTACTTTTTTTTATTTTACTTTGATCTCGCTTTAGGTTGTGGAGGCCAAATGGCAGCTTCACGGAAAATATTGAAGTTCAGCCGCGACGCAGTGAGACTGAAAACGCAGACCCCGTACTACGAAGGTAACAGCTTCGGATGCGACCGGTACTAACACAACGATGATGATGATGATGAGTTGCCATTACAACACGGTTTTCTTTCCTTACCTGGGGGTTTGGTGTGAGAGCTGCAGATATGGCGTTCTGCTGAGCAGCCGCAGCTGCTGCCGCCGCCATGCTGGCTCCAAGCGGTCCGTAAGCCGCACCGTAGTACCCTCCCATAGCTTGACCCATTCCTCCTCCAGCCATACCTGGTCGACAAAACAGAATACTTGGTGAATATAAACAAAAGTGCGAGTTTCTTAATTACTAGTACAAAGAGTTACACAAACTAACTTAAGTGAAAGAAGAAGAAAGAAAATATACTTTATTTAGCCTTTTACAGCACAAATAGCTACATTAAAAATTAAAAATATACAAAAATACTCCTTTCAACTGGCTCCTCGAAAAAATAAATAAATAAAAAAATAAAATAAAAAAATAAAACAAAACAAAACACAATGAGATATTAAAAAACAAGATAAAATAAAATAAAATAAAATAAATAAATCGACATTTTAATAAAAGAGCAATAGCCGTGTTATAATTTGTGTAGGTATGATAATCTGTGGCTTGGCTTGACGCGGCGGCTCGGAAGTGCTCGGCCATCTTTCGGTTGCCGTGATGAAATGAAAGATTTGAATACCAGAGATATCACTTTTTATCAACTGAGGGTGAATGAAAGTAAGTAGGTTTATGAATTATTGGAACCAGGAAAAAAGTCTTAAGCGATAAACTCTTAGGTATTGCGTAATTTAGTATCTAGTATTTCGCGTGCTCTTTTTAATTAACAAAATTAAATTCCCCACCCAATTTAAAGAAAACCCTGTTAGAGCAAGTCTGAAGCGGTAGCCAACTGCAAGTGCATTATTTTCCCTATTCTTCCTTTCTTTTTCTTTTTTTATCTGGAACTTCATTTGGTCTGAATTGTAAATTGTGATATGATCACGAAAATCAATCAATTAATAACGTATATTTATGTACACAAAGCTTTATTTTGAACAAAGAATATAATCATACTGTGTGATATATCCCTAATCCCTTCTAAACTATTCGAAACATTCCACAGCAATTCGAAATTCAAAACATCCGCACGAATGTCTAATCTAATTCACTCCATGCCAACAGCCAGTCGGCAAGTGGCCACCGTAATGGACAGTACTTTGAAGCGACGGCCATAATGGCCGGGTGGGAACTCTGATTCGAGCACCAATTAATTATTTCATTGTACTCCGGGTAATCTCACCCTCGAGTGCTATTAACCAACGGTCAGTTCCTTAGAGGTGTTTATTAAATTCGCCTTAGTTGGAACTAGTTTGTGCTATGGATAAATAATGACTCCGGATTAGGAAACTAAATTGAAATGTTTGATTTATGGGTTGTAAATCTGTTGTCGTAATTCCAATATGGACTACTTTTAAGTTTTATAGGGAACTAAGTATTTTAATTAAGTCGTTATTATACCTAATCAATTTTAAAATGTATATCTATCATAATTAATTGATATCATCTATGGCTGTAAAACCAAAATTAAAAAGAACACCTATGCATATTTTATTAAATTAAAACCTATTATGTCATTCACGTCATGTCTTCAAATATAGAATGGAACTGTCAAATTTGGCGCCGAAATATTTATAATACGACCAAATTAGGATGTCACGACAATCTAACCACTCGTAATGCTATTACGTGCAAATCGAAATACACTTCATGTCCTGCCTGAAATATTCGAATATAGAATTTTAAATAAAAAATATATGAGACACCCTCATTGTGGTAACGTCAATCGAATCTACAATATATTATAAACCTCGTCAAAATTACAGCACGGTTTATTAACCCGACAATAAGTTCTATGGTATAGGAATAAGGTGCAAAATCGTTGGTTTATTTATTTTCGCGAACGCAAAATACATCACGGTCTTTAGAAAGGGACGATCGAGATTTTTTATTATATTTATAATTAAATTCCCTGTCATCTCTTGTGGGTATCTCAGTCTCCTGGTATTGGCGTGTCGTTGATGTTTTTTAACTTTTCAAGTCTTTTATTTATCTATGGCATGGAATATTGCCTTTTGGGACTGAAATGAAGTGAGACCCGGAAGTGTGGGTACACGGACTCATGTACTTTATATAAAAAAGTATTACAGATGAGCTCTATTCCACGGTCCGTAGTCTGCAATGCCGCGCACGCATTTGTGAAATACAACCGTGGAAAGGTGGTTTTATACAGCATAATAATATGTACGACATTCAAATGATTTATGCTACAAGGCTTTCCATGCACCTACTTCCACGCAAATGTTCGTATTTCATAAGTGAGGAATAGAAGTCCCTTCATCAAACAATCAATTGTCCACTATAACCAAGCAACGAAACGAAATAAAATGAAAGGCTGTATTAACCCTAAATTAACCCGTTGTTGGTCGAACAAACTAAACAAAAAGCCAATTAATTCCGACGAGAGGTTCACAGAAACCGCTTAAATGCAACATTTAATGACTAATTTTAATTAAAACACACGAATTTTCTCAAACAGTGATGAACTTTTTATACCCGAGACATGGTTTGGAAGTTAAAAAGTTCACCAAAAGGACTTTAAGGGTCTGTTTCACAATGTACGAATAAAGTACCAGATAACTATGTTACACATAAATTATTCAGAGTATAAAAGTTCTGATTAAGAAACTTTGCGTTTCACAATGTTATTTTATCTGACACATAACTATATGGAACTTATGTGTAAGCGCGGTGGCAACACCAAATACACACGTTTCGTTTTTTGGTATCATGTCATTAAATAAAACGAATAATAACATAAAATACCTATAAATTTATTTTAATTAACACTAAAAGTATTGTTTTACATTAATATATTTATCTAATTAACTATCGTTCACATAACGATTAATTTTCTATATAAAAACCGTATTTAAACGATCCGACGGTAATTGAATATTGCTTGTAACGAAACGGGATGTCATTTGACAAACGAGATGTCGTTGCACTCAAATATTATAAATACCATGCCGCGGCATTAAAGTTGTTAATGTTATTTCGTAGAGAAGTGTTAGAGAAGTCATATCAAGTTTATTTGTTGTTAGCGTTTGTGTTTCTGTTTGTTTTGTGTGCACAGTGATTTTATAAAGTACTCTATAAAATGACGACAGTGAAACGCGAAAGAAGTGGCAATTTCAGCCGAGAAGAAGTTGAGCTTCTGACCGCATTAGTTGCTCAATATAAAAATATTTTAGAAAATAAGAAGAGTGACGCAGTCACATGGCATGAAAAAGAACAGTGCTGGAAGACACTAGAGGCATCTTTCAATAGTACGAGTGGTGCAAACTTTCGGAGTGCTAAAACTTTAAAAGCCAAATACGAAGGCATAAAAAGAGCCACTAGGAAAAAGTCTGCTGTAATACGTGCTGAAACATATCGCACAGGAGGGGGCCCTAGTGCTGCTCCTCCTCTGACTCCTATAGAGGAAAAAGTTAAGGATATGATTTTGTTATCCGTTGATGGACTAGAAAGTAATTTTGACTCTGATCATGTTGGTAAGAAAAAAGTTTTTAATTGTTATTAGTTGTATATCAGTGTATCAATTTGATTAACCAACTCATATTTTGTATTTTAGTGAATTATCTTTTTAGCAATATGGTGAACAGAATACATTAATCCCGCCCATTCTCATCTTTATTATTATTTTCTCTGTGTTGCAGATTCTATTCAAATACAACCAAGTCCTAGTCAGGAAATATTTTTAACTCAAGATATTGAAATGACCGAGGTAGATAATAAATGTGTCCAATCAGTGGATGCAGATATAGAGCATCATATAAGTAAGTTACTTCTTCTACATGTTAAGTAGAGCCTAGTTAACTCAAATAATTATTGCCCGTTGTTAATAACAGAATTGAATTACTACTATACCTTTTTGCTAATTCTGTATAATGTTATAAAATTGGGCCTTAGAAATTAATAAGCTTAGCTTTCACTCATTTCAAACTCTGTTATTTTTTGACTTTCAGTTGATGATCCTACAAATGAAAATGGAAACTTTGATGATGAACAATCCCAGAGACAAAAGATAGGTATGTATTGTTCCTGATGTTGTATCTCAGTAATGTTGATGAGCGCATCACTGTGATCTCAATTTTTCTTTATTTTAATTTCAGCTCTATATGCAACACCTAAAAGAGTTGCTAATGCAGAGAAGTGGGCTAACTGGAAGCCAAAATCCCTACGTGCAAAAAAACATCCTGCTCTATGTAAGTTCTAGTAATATTAGCGTTAGAATAAACAAAGTACCTGGATTAAGTTGTTGTTTAGATATTGATGTTGATTGGGTCAAAATGATGACATTAATATTAGCTTGTGTAGTTTTTACCAGTATTTAAAATCTATAAATAATTAAAAAATCTTGTTACAGCCACTGAGAAGGTGAAAAGGCCCTTTGAAAAAGTAGCGGATTCAAAGTTAGAGATTGCAGATTTGCAAAAGAAGATTCTGGAGGAAGAATTAGTAAATAAAAGGAAGCAATGGGCCTTCGAAGAGGAAGAAAGGCAGCACAAAAGAGAAATGTGGGAGTTGGAAAAAAAACACATGTTAAATAAATTAGAAAAATAATTTGCTTTTTATTTATTTGAACACAAAGTACAAGTAAACTATAATGAACTACCGATTTTTTAAAATCTAATGTCACTATTATTGTAATAATGAAGCAAAATAATAATTAATTAAATTACTTCGTACTGTCGGATCCCCAACATGTTCTGTTCTGCTTTGATTCAACACTTCTTCATCTGGCTCTTCTACTGATTGAATGACTTCAAAATGATCATCTCGCATATCTATTGCAATATTGTGCAATACTGCACATGCCACTATAACGGCCTGTACACGAGATACATGCAACAAAACTTTTTTTGATAATACAGGGAATCTATTTTTCCAAACACCATAGGTCCTTTCAACTACATTTCTGCTTCTTATTTGGGACTCATTATACAGATGTTCTGCTGGGGTCATGGGAATTTGTAGTGGTGTAAGCAGGTAAGAAGTATTTTCATATCCTCTATCCCCGACAATCAAACAGTTTCCAAATTCTCCATTCTGAAGCCGTTGCTTTATGTAAGAATTATTGAATATTGTTTGGTCATGTGCTGCTCCTGGCCATCTAGCAACTATATCCAAGATCTTTAACTTTGCACTCACTACAGTTTGTACATTGAAAGAAAATTGTGACTTCCTGTTTCTCCATTCCTCTGCGCTGTTACCACCTGAAAATATGGAAAGAAACTGTATTATGATTACGATATGAACTTTATTACTTATAATTAAATATATAATTTATTTAAATTATATATTTAGGTTTATTAATACTATTTAACTTATCTTTTACCTGGAGATTTTATAGGAACATGGGTGCAATCGATAGCGCCAATAAGTCTTGGGAATTTAGCTATATTATAAAATTCTTGCTGAATGTCTTGAGTGTTGGATGGAAATTTTATAAACTCCGGACGCAACCGTGCAATAGCTTGTGAAACCAGGTAGATAATGCGACTGGCGGAAGCTTTGCTGACACCTGAGAAATCACCTACTACTGTGAGGAAACTGCCCGTCGCGTAATACCTCAATGTCAATAGTAGACGAGTGATCGGACTTATAGCCTGATTCCTGAAAAAAAAAGGGTTGAGTGAAATCAGGTATCTCTTTAGCTAGACGGAGCCGTGCCATTATAAAACTGCAGGTTATAGGTTAGGTAGGTACGTGCTCACTTACCTTTCTGTAGTAACAGAAATTGCTTCTTCAATCATTGAATACACAAACATCACGGCGCTCTTAGTAAGTCTGAAACGCGTCCTAAAGTCAGTTTCGTCTAATAACTCCATATAGTTTGTTCTTGTCCGGTACACAGGATTCCTGCGTGGCGTGGTAATACTATCAAAATATTCATCAAACTCATCTTCAAGAGTCTCAAAAATCTCCATTGTCGTTATACAAAGGTTATTTATCAAAAAACACCACGCTGATTCTTCTCTGATATAAGTAAAATATTATTCAACACGAACGAAAGAAAGAATGTTAATTATTTTTGAATTTGTAACTGTCAAACACACTTCTTATGTTTAAGATAAATGTGTTATTTGCCACTTTGTCTGACCCACAATAAAATTTATCGTGGACTTTATGTGACACATAGCGCTATTTGACAGTCGTGAAACGCAACAATTGTGTTTATCCTACCTATAAGTAACCAATAGCTTATTCAGAACATGTGCAGAACTTATCGGTACATTGTGAAACAGACCCTAAGGGTTATTATTAAAATAGCTACCTTTTTCATTCTCTTTGTTGCTTTGTGAAAGTTTTGAAAAAGTTTAAAAATAAGAGGGTAGAAAGAAATTTGTAGCGAAAGTATAAATGTTTATGAGTTAAGTTTGGAAAACAAAAATTCTTATAATATGGAATGGAATATATTTTTTAGACGACAACTTCACTACCTACGAGTACATTGAATTATATGGTATAAGTTGTACCTATAGATATAGGTATTTAGTGGTTGCGGCCGAGGCAAAGTGTATATAGTGGATAGACGGGGGACACCGTGGTCTCTACACTGATCTCTCTCTTCTGATCCCGTTCCCGCTGTCGAGCATTTCCATATTTTTTCACCTTTTAAACCTACCACAAATAATTCAAAACCATAATTAGCCAAATCGGTCCAGACGTTCTCGAGTTTTAGCGAGACTAACGAACAGCAATTCATTTATAATAAATACATTATGAAACAAACAAGACGTTCAAATAATATAGAATAAATACTTAAATAAATCCCTGTCTTCACTCAAATATTACCCCGAGGTACCAGGGCAGCATAAACGTACAGAGTAGAATGATATGCACAAATCGCAGCTAATCTATCAATTTAACCACGGTTTGTTAAGTACACGTCTGTTCCCCTGGTACTATGAAACGGCGAAAATACACCCTCGCTGTCATTGCGAAGCGTCGCCAAAGATTTTAGGGTTCAGTGCGTTTTGTGATATCTAGTTTATGTTTGGACGTCGTAATTACATATGGATAGATATCCGCGACTGTCTACGAAGTTGTAGTAGCATTTAAATTTCAATGTTTTTCGGTGGTATTATGTGATTTTTTTTTAATAAGATTAGCGGTCGAAATTATTAATAACCTCTCCAACTAAGCTCAATGGGTTGTGATAGGAGTGAATTCACCGAGGTCGTGTAATGACCCGAAGTCGAACCCGGGACCTCCCGATCATAATACCGACTTCTTAACCACTAAGTCACCGACGCTTAAGAAATTATATCAATAGTGCCCAGTATCAGGACGGAGCGCTTAATACACGTGGGGCTGGAAGCTTATTTTTTCCGAATATGGGACAAACTGTTTCTTACTAGATAAATCTATACTTCTTCGTATAAAATAGGTACTTATTCTTAAATTTGGAATAAACTTCCTGAGGCGCATGGGCTCGTAGCCTATACATTTGGGGTTTAGTAGTGGTATGTTACCACTGTCATGTGCAATAACTTAATAAATTGTATCTTGTATAATGCTATAACAATTACTTGTTTAACATATTTGAATCAATAAACTACACTGACGGACTCATAAACTGCATCAAAGTAATAGACGACTTTGAAATAAATATTTTAACCTAGTATGCATACTTTCTATACAGATTTAAATTGAAACCTCTAGATTGGTTCGTGAACTTTAAAACAGCGTAGGGTCATATCTTTAAGTTTAAGTTTATGTACTGGAAAGGACCTTAAGACTTTTTTTGAAGAAAAAACAGAAATTTAAGAAAAATTGGTTTAATTAAAAAATTGGTTTTAACAATAGACACAAACTTTATGCAAGGGTTTATTTGTGTTTTAATAAGGTGTATTACCCCCACGTGCCCTTATTACGGATTCTAATCGGTTCCGCATAGATTTTATAAGGGTTTTTAAAAGATCTTGCGGAATATTGTCCCATTCTTCTGAAAGTGCTGTTCTTAGTGCTGCCACTGTCGTGGGCGAAGGGTTTCTCGCATATACAGCTCTTTTTAAATTGTCCCAAACATGCTCGATGGGATTAAGATCCGGGGTGCGTGCTGGCCAATTCATTGTACGTATCCCAACCTCTTCGCAATAATGTTGAACTTGTGCAGCTGCATGCGGCCGGGCATTATCCTGCATTAAAGTAAAATTTTCGCCTATGAATCCCATGTAAGGCACCACGTGATCTTCTAATATCTCTGTTATGTAGCGATGTGCTGTCAAACCCCCTCTATTACCGTTTTGACGGACCATGTCTATGAACACAAGTTCTGTTCGCCCGTTCATCGATATGCCACCCCAGACCATACATGAACCGCCTCCAAAAGGAACACGCTCCTCAATGCAACTTTGAGCATATCGCTCCCCACGTCGACGATAGACTCTTCTGCGACCATCTGCACCATATAAACATATCCTACACTCGTCCGTGAACAATACAGAGGCCCACTGCTCTTCTGTCCAATTCAGGTGATGACGCGCAAATCTTAAGCGAGCTTGTCTGTGAGCTGTAGACAACTTTGGACCATTTGCTGGTCTAAAAGGGGTGATATCCGCTTCCTTTAACCTTCTTCTTATTGTTCGTGCACACACGTTTACTCCACGCACTTCATTAAGCTCGGTTTTGATGTTAACTGACGTGAGGAAACGATTTCGCAGGGAAGTTATAACAATAAATCGGTCATCACGACCTGTGGTTGCTCGAGTTCTGCCTGTACCACGTCTCCTCCTGTAAGAACCTGTCTCTACAAACCTTCTGTATATTCTAGAAACCGTAGACTGGTTTAAATTTAAATTTCTACCAATCGTTCGTTGATCCAAGCCCTCCCGCACCAATGCTACAATTTGTGCCGCTTGTTCGGACGAAGTATCCATATTATGGTTCAAAAACTCTCGATGTGTTAAAAAACTAACCCAACAATTATGCTGGTAACAATAATTCAATTGACAAAACAAAAAAAATCAATGAGAATCAATTTAAAACTTTGCTATAAATAACACGCAAATCTGATACTACAAGTAAATTTTCTTTTCCCGGCTATATTCATTTGTTTTACTGCAGTTCTATTTTTAAATTTAATTTTTTTTTAAGATTAAGAGCCAGTCTTTCCATATTTATATAATTTAATCTAAAAAGTTTGCATACTTATTATAAAAAATCCTTTTAGAGTAAACCTGAACTTTGATGCAGTTTATGAGTCCGTCAGTGTATTATTAACATACTTTCGTTCCCACTATAAGGGTAAGTATGAAAAAATGGTAAAAGATATTATTAAGCCGAATCATAGTAACAGAACACATTACATTCTAAACCACGTTAGAAATAAGCCGGCTTCATTCATAGTCCAGTTGATAAATCACCTTACCAGACCTGTCCACTCAAAATAACCATTTTCCGAGAAATTTAACACATTCGGACACAAAGAGCACAGAGAAAAAAAACGGGAGCATTGAAAAGGAAACCCGTAGGAAATCCCATTTAGTCTGTGTCCGACCTTTCTGGCGATCCCCTCACAATAGCGATGTGTTATATTTACATATATTATTCGGAAGATGGTCATTATGAATGTGAATGATGGAGGTGAATCCTTGTATAAAATTATATTTATTCAGCATGTTTTCATATTTCTTTTATGAAACATGTATTCAGGTCAAATTTCAGAGCGATTTAAAATAGGATTTATAAATTCACTTTTAAAATTTCGCGGCGCATGATTGGTATTTAGTTAGCGAAACCAGAGTATTAACGCGATCATCACTACATAGTATAAAATAAAGTCGCATTCTCTGTCCCTATTTTTCTTGTCCCTTTGTATGCTTAAATCTTCGAAACTATGCAACGGATTTTGATGCAGTTTGTTTTAATAGATAGAATGGTTAAAGAGGAAGGTTTATATGTATATAACATCATGCTACAACAAACAGGTGCGGAGCAGGAATGAAAAATGTTGCAAAAACGGGGTGACGCAGACGAAGTTGCGCGGGTCAGCTAGTTTATAATAAATACAATAATTTACCTTTTGATTTGATTGACGTTTCGACCTGTAGCACTAGCATGAACTCCTATCGAATTCGTAATGTAAAGGTTTCGAGAGAACGGAGCATTGTAATTGGCAGTCTGCCTCTTGTGAATGTGTGTGCGTGTGTAGCCCGCCAATCGCAATGCTCCGTTCTGTCGATACCTTTACATTACGAATTCGATAGTATTTCGTGCTAAGGCTATAGGTTGCACTAGCTTTGTGTGACTCAGTCAGCTTGTGCCCACGGCTAGTGCAACCTGGCCAAAACCACAAGCAAATCAAAAGATAAATTATT
This sequence comes from Pelosia muscerda, assembly GCA_963691645.1. Classification (NCBI taxonomy): domain Eukaryota; kingdom Metazoa; phylum Arthropoda; class Insecta; order Lepidoptera; family Erebidae; genus Pelosia; species Pelosia muscerda. Next base: position 18,966,644 of record OY829100.1, read on the forward strand.
GTAAGTATTTACCATTATGATCGCGTTAGTACCCAGGTTTCGCTGAGCAAGATTTATATACCATAAAACTGCCACTGAGAAGACAGGATCTATGAAGACCTCACCTGCTATAGTCTCACCAATAAAGTCATTATTACTACCGTAAATAGAGATACAGTCACTTATTATCTCGTTACCGAATTTATAATGACTTTTAATGTCTCTGTCAAAGTTGATAATAGTTTATAAAATAGCGTTTCACGGTTCATATTCTGTCATGTCCGCATACCTAGAATTTGTGTGAAGATAATAATGTATATCACTCGAATATTTTATTCTTCTGAACGCGAGCAATGTATCACTCCCATGATGCGAGCGGCGTGGGGGGAGGGGGGGGGGAGTATTGACCGTTAGATTTGCTCAGTTCAGCCAGACGTTATATTGTAGTAGCCATTACTGCGTCTCTAGTTTCTATATTATAGTCTAAGCCTTCATTACATTATGATCAAGATAATCTACTTTAAGTCAATTTGTAGTTTTATATTTTCATCCCCCTCTCTCCTTTTCTAGTGCAAGAGGTTGGTTACGATTCTACCCGATTTATGGCTTTAATTATGGTGTTAAAACGCTAGTGTGAAACCATTTACAATTCCTGACCAAACCTGGCAAAGTATGTAGTTTAACTCTCATTTTTTCATTTAGTATTTTAGTACTCCATTGAATATAACAGGTTAGTTAAGATTAAAAAAAAACTCAACATAAAGCATAAAAAATATTTGTGCCCAATATACCTACTACTAACATATTTTCAAAACATTTTGCTATCATAACAATTCTCACGCTAACCTAAAAAAATCAAAGAATAAAACATAAACAAAACTACAACTCATTTCCTAGAGTCATAAACAAAAAATTCTCGCTACACACGTCTGTTCTCCCCAATGGGCTGCGCTCAACTGTCATGTAAATGACGTCACGTGACCGGAAGCAGTTTGGCGGAGGGGGGAGGGGCTTCCGGCGACGCACGCGATTGGACACTTCCGTTCGGTAACAAACTGCTGGTATACATAATATGCTAATCATGAATAAGCAATTTATTGGATTATTGTAGGGATTAGCACCGAATGTCTTGACTGTAAGTGAGGATTATGGCCGAGAGCTACTTTGTAATAAAAAAAAAGAAATCAGTGATTAATTTCATTGTACGCAAATAAAAAAGATTTGTGTATTAATTTCTAACAAAAAGTACACGTTCTATTTTTGAACTTTTATTTTTTATTGTGGTTTTGTTTTTTGAAGTTAAAAAATAAGTTAAGTATATTTTTTTACGAATGTACGATTACCGTAGTCCATGGGCAATATGAAGGCAATATCTCTTCTAATTTATAAGACCGTCCGCTGTGTTAAGCGTGATACGTCACAAACAAACCGTGTGAGCTACGTTGCCTTACGATCTCCTAGTTTGAACTTTACTGCAGAACACCTATATGATATCATTTTAGGACTGTTTATAGATGTTTCAGGGTACTACGGGAATGTTCCTGTAGTACCCTGAATCGTCTATAAACATCGGCTCGATCGGATCGGATCGGCAAGAATCGGCTATGTAGCCACTGTGTGATGGACGACTCGTGACTCGTCAGTTTATACAATAACGTTATAAATAGGTACAACTGGTTATAGTACAAATGCAATATTATGTAACTACACTGAAAAATTGTCGATAAAAAGTAACTAAACAGACCTAAACAGACTAAAAATTAAATCAAAATCAAAATCAAATTTCACCAATTTGTTGTGGAGGTTCGATAGCAGTAGTTTTACGGAAAATATCGAGTTGGGAATAGGCTCAGAGAATGATGATGACCCTAAAAAAGAATAGATCTCCTTAGAAAGACCTGAACGACCTTCCCAGTATTGACAGCCTATCAACACACAGAACACTTACAATACACAATATTCTCCAACTAAGAACAATAAAACTAAATAAATAAGTGCACAACAAAACAATAGAATGTCTGCGTCAATTATATTATTATTAATAACTCTGACAAACAATCAAAAGAAAAATATGTTGTAACCAATATGAATACATAAATCGTCTCTACAGATTTCATTGTTCTTGTAAAATTTACATAACAATTAATACAGTTTAACATGAACATACAATAAAACGTTTATGTATGAGCGTTGCGAAGTAATAGACTAATTTTATGAAACTTGTCAGTGTGTCATACAATTGTGGGTATCAGATACAGTTGTTAAAATAAGTGTTTTTTTTAGTAACGCCTGTCAGTGCTATTTACCATTTTTATTTCGTACCACAATGGCGCTGTTGAATTTGGAACGTGGTTAAAATAGGCAATTTTAGGTGGTAATAATTTATTGTTAACAGTGCCATCTGTGGAGAATTTTAAGTACTAAATTCTACTAATTTGTTTCAGCTGTTTTAGGGATAGAAGGCAAGTCCAAAGAAGTTGGAAGAAAACACCAAAATATCTACATCTCCATTAAAAGTGATTTGGCAAAATTATTTGCCTGAAAGGAGCTGTAACTGTTCTAATATAGTTAGTCTAAGTTATATTTCAACTCCTAGTATAATACCGTACCCGGGGTCGTGTTTCGGGCGAAAAAGAGGGACGATATATTATCGTGTATAGTACTTCTTTTCATCATACTTTCACACCATGAAATCGAACCGTTGTAACATGAACCGTTAAATCATCAACACCGGGAAGACCAAGGAAATGAGGTGCGGGACAACGAGTTCATTCCCGTTGGTCATCGGCACAGAGGGAGTGGAACGTGTCCACAAATTCACCTACCTCGGTAGTTGCGTGTCGGAGACTGGTAGAACTGAAGAGGACATCACTTCGCGGATAGCCAAGGCACGAGCAACTTTTGCGCAGCTTAGACCCGTATGGGAATCACGGAAATTGACTCGGAGAGTTAAACTCAAAATATTCCGGTCCAACGTGAAATCCGTATTACTGTACGGGTGTGAGACATGGAAGGTCACAAAGGACATCTCGCATAAGCTCCAGGTCTTCGTCAACCGATGTCTTCGCAGAATCAAACGCCGTAAATGGAGTTGGATAGGCCACACTCTCCGAAGGGATCCAAACCACATACCGAGGCAAGCCCTAGACTGGAATCCCCAAGGAAAGCGCAAACGTGGTCGCCCAAAACAGACCTGGCGGCGGACTATCATTGACGAAGCGAAAGCGATTGGAAAAACCTGGAGCGAAGTCAAACGCGAAGCTCAAGACCGTACGGGATGGAAACTCACTGTGGACGCCCTCTGCCCCAGCTAGGGGACAAAGGACCTTAAGTCAGTTATTAAATCATCAGGTTTGGTTAGAATTTGGCAGAACAATTATTGTGTTAAGTTTTCTTATTTTAGATATCTAATATTTTAATTAAATGGTGCAAGTCAATGATGCAAATGAAACCACACCCTCTTGATTGATGAAATGGACAAGCTAACTATAAATAATATAAAGGGTATGTTAGGTTAGGAAAAAACACTTCCGAAGTCGAAGGCCTTAATAGTACCATGTGCCTTCAGTTTCGATTTGCAATTGGCATAAAATAATTACGATTTGGTATTTTTTTATAGCGTTTAATTAGGATTATTCATTATCCATCGTATCAGTAAAGCTAAATGAAACGATAAATTATAAAAGATCATCACTACAAAAAAAACCATTAGGGCCATAATGCGAGTTGATGTTATTCATAATATTGTTTCATTTAGCTTTACTAACACAATAGAGAGTGATCAACGCTAGTTAAACTGTATAAAACAATTACCAAAGGCAATTATATAGTGTACTACCAGGTGCCTTCGTATCCTGGACCCTGTATAGTAGTAGGGGTAATATATTTCAGGGTGAGTCACCCCATGATGGGCATTCCAACTCTATCATTGATAAAGAAAGGTAACTGAAAGAGTAAATAAATCTGTATTCTATCGAAGACAAGCGAACTGTGAAACAATAGCCCTATTATAGTGATAAACATCTGGACAAACTTTGGCAAGCGAATGACGTACATTGGATCATTTCTAAGACGACTATGCAAAAATATTTTGATACTAGCTGATGCCCACGGCTTCGCCCGCGTGGAATTTTGTTCCCGTTCCCGCAACCCTTGGGAACCTTTTCCCGGGATAAAAAGTAGCCTATGTGTTATTCCAGGTTCTAATCTACCCCTGTACCAAATTTCAACCAAATCAGTCCAGCCGTTTATGCGTGAAAGAGGAACAAACATCCATCCATCCAAACAAACTTTCGCCTTTATAATATTAGTAGGATTGGCAATGAATATGGTGGATATGTAAACATTTACAAAAGATTCTTTTTAACACACTTGCTCATAAAGTGACTCTAATTTCACTGCACACGTAATGACACTTATAAATCAAGTTGTGACTTTTCATTGCTATTATTCACAAGTGAGTTATAGATATATCTTTTTGGTTGAGTAGCTTTGTTCTTAAAAAGAAACGGTCAAGTACAGGTCAGACTCGTGCACCGAGGGTTCCGAATAGTCATCATTCCCTGAACCTTTTTCCCAACTCAGTTGGGGTCGGCTTTCCAGTCTAACTGTGATGCGGCTGAACTTCGATATTTTCCGTGAAGCGACTGCCATCTGACCTCCACAACCAATGGTCTAATGACCAATGGCGATATCGAAGTTCCAAGTTAGGCTGGTTGGACTTTTGAGGGCTCCAACTACCCGTAACGACTGCCATAGATGTTTGTATGGCAACCGGGACCGACGGCTTAATGTGCTCTCCAAGGCACTTATAAACCTGCGATAAATACACACATAACTTCGAAAAGCATCGAAAAGTCATTGGTGTGTGCCATGGTAAACCTGGGATCGAACTCGAGACCTCGTCTCAGCAGTTCATTACCCATACCACTAGGCTACCGCGGCTTCCGAATAGTATGTTAGCTAATGTGTAGAGCAGGCATAAGAAGGAAAATGGAGTCACGGTATTTGTGTTACATTAAAGTGTGCAGAATAAATAATAGTCTACGTCCCTAAGCTCCCAGTTCACCTTGGCCTAGGATGCAATTATGAAAACACGTTTGCATAATGATGATGATTTATATTCATAACACTTAATATAATATATTATCATGTTTTTATTCGTTTTCAGCATCCTGTATCAGATTCTAACAATGCCGATATATCGTAAGCCCGATAACAATTTTTTTTTGGTAAAAATTCCGATAAGGTTATAATAATAAAATGAAAATGAAGTTCTATAAAAAGCTGTTTAAACAACTAAAACAATGGTAAACATCTCGTAATAAAACTCACAGGTTATGCTATTAAAAAAAAGAAGAAGGCGTCTATAAAGCATTTAAAATCATAACAAAACTCTTTTATAGCTCAGAGCAAAACAAAATGTAAATAAACAATAATATTTTAAGTACCGAATGTTTCCCAAATGAGAAATACATTGGTATCTTCGCAATCATAATCCAATTCTGTAAACACGTGGAACAGAGAATTAATTCAGCGTCCCATTGTGTTCTGACAATGTGAGTCTACACGAATTATGTCGGACATGTGAACTGAATCTTGTGAACAAATACTATAAGGCTTTAGTAATAATACTAGCGATTAAATAAACGTTTATAAGTTTCAAAATCTGGCACAAGTTTAAACTCATAAATTAAGTTTGATATCTGGGCCCAGTCGTAACTTCTTAGATGTCACCTGCATACAGTGCATAATAAACAAGCGATTCGGAGAGTCTTTTCTTTACCGCACCGTTAAGTCTTGGAATTCTTTATCAGCTCACATGTTTCCTTCTTCGTACAGTCCCGGGTCCTTTAAACTGGGCGTGAAAAAGCATCTGATGAGTCCGTCACCATTGTAGCACTGTACGTGTTTGTAATGGTGACCCTCTTTCCTGAGACTTTGCCTTCAGCTTACTATCAGGGAAGAGACTTTATTAACTGACATGAAATAATCTTATAAGATCTTAGAACTACTCAATAATATCTAAACTTCGTTATTTCATTTGTATATTGTATTTGTTAGTTACTGTACACATTTTGAAAACGTCCTATGTCAGTGACCAACCACATGTAATGTTCGATAGTTATGTAATTTCATTTCCAAACACGTCAGTGACTGTGTGTGTACGCAAAAACTGTAAGGTGTGGCCTCTATATAGTCATGGGCTAAAAGAACTATTTTTTTATCTTAGGCTGCAGAAATGCCGTAGTAAAATTATATCAACTTATTAGAAGAAGAAATTATAGTTTTATTCATAACTTTTCTTCCAAAGAGAGAAAACTGAAAGTGTTGATTAGAATTAAAATGAACTTTCATTGTCGCTCTCAGTAAGACCTGTCCTAATCAAAAGTTATTGAAGTATTTTATAGACACGTTTTACAGATTAAATACAGTTACATACATATACTCACGCTTATTTCCCTCTGGGGTAGACAGCGGTGCATAAACCAAATTTCATCAATATTTTCACTCGGTCCCACGTATTATGGGTTGAGCCTATTGCCGTATTTCGGGCACTATTGTTGATTCAACCATCTGAGGCTGAGACTTTATATAAATCTACCTGATGTGAAACAGATAGAGCTGTTTATCATAACCTTAATAAAATCAACTGTATTTATTTCTAGAAATATAAAAATCCTAGATATTATTTATTTTATATTATTTTCGTGTTATATTTATTTTTATATTTATTTACGTGTTTAATCAAAAACACAGACAAGCTGATGGTATGCAGTTACCACCTAAAATCCCACCCTTCGTAAAAGCGTGGTCAACCCTTTTCAAAATATTTTCAATTTGGGTAACACATAACCTATGACCAATATATACAATATCAACTAATCATAATAATTTCAATCCAAACTGTCGACACAAACCCATCAATTCTCGTCCAAATTGCCCGCAAGGGGGCGTTGCCGACGTGCGCTTGCACTTACTTCGGAGCTAACCCGCGACGTCACGTCACGTGGCCGCCACGTGCCCGGTCCGTCTAAACGGCTCTTGTTCGAATACAGATTTGTAAGTGGATTTCATTATTTTATACAAGTGTTGGTGAGTGTTTTGTTTCTTTTTTAAAATTTATAAGTGCAAAGCAAGTGTAATTAAAATATCTTTTTACCCTTTATTGTAAAATGTTGATAATATAAAATTAATTATTTAAACAAATAAAATATCCCCTAAAATCTGACCGTCCTCATCGACTACCTGACCTGATCTCGTGGACGATGGACACACGGAAATAAATTTACTGGCGTGGCTAACGTGGCTCTGGAAGACTTTCTTGACGAACTTGACATTGGCGTCTCGCCATTAATAATTTACATACATACATACATAAACCCACATCTATATCTCCGAAGGGGTAGGCAGAGGTGCTAGCACCCACATTTCGCCAGTTTATGTTTAGGTCCCTATATAATAGGTGGCGAGCCTATTGCCATTAACCGGGCACTTATAAACCTGCGATAACTACACACATAACTTCGAAAAGTCTGGGATCGAACCCGACACCTTAATAATAATTTTGTATTACATTTACCACTTGACCTTAGCGAAATTGCGGTGGTTCTGCTGAGAAAGAAGCCATCTTAAGAAGTTGAACTTAAAAACACTGGTTGATTAATCAATATGAACACAAATTATGGGTTTTGCTAATATTTTTTAAAATCAAGGTATTAATCAAATTGTAGTTTTTAATGTCGACGTGTCGTTCACACAGCTAGTTAATCATAACTTAACTAAGTAATTAATAATTATGATGCTTTATGTTCGAAGGCACAAGCTTATAACTTTACCTCATGGCTCTATATCGGTAGGGTAGGTAGAACTGGGTTATGTTAACACAGCCTTTCTCATGAGAGACCCTCAGATTTACGTTCAGAAATTCTGCATTCAAGTTTAGCCCTAGACCAAAATTTTATTGATTCTAGATTCTTCATAATTTGACAGCTTCTGTAGCATAGCGGTAGCGTTGGACTGTAGCACAGGGGGTGCGTATTCGATTTCCGCTCAGTGTAAATGCATGTTTATGAATATTTGCCTGAGTATTTAAATATATTTATATTGATTCTAGAACCCATAACACAAGCTAATTTAATGCTTACTATGGTTTTAGACAGCATACAATATTCTAAAATATTTATTTATTTCTAATTTCAAATCTAGATTTAAGACTGAAAATCGTTATAACAACCTGTAAAGAAAAGTATTTTCATGAATATCAAACATAAATAACAAAAATATTTTTACGAGAATCATAAACTTATAACACTAATTAAAACATCTACAAGCATATTAAAAATCATGTTTTAAATGGCGAATGTAATTATTCACCCCTATTTTTATTCCTCGACATAAATTCACAACTGCAATTAACTTAAAAGCCATGTTAGTGCCAAGTGTGGCGCGACCCTTAAATAAGGGTCAGGACACACGTGCCGACTCCGCCCACATTTAGTTTTGGCGACCGCAATAGGAATGAGTAAAATAGTTTGGTAACTTGGTTGGATATATATTTATTATCTAAATGTATAATATTTTGAGACATACCTACCATTTTTTATTTATTTATTTATTACGTGGGACCGAAAATCATAGTTGGCGAAATAGGGGTGTTTAATACCTTTCGGGGATTACGGGCGTGAGCATATGTATGTGTGTATGTACATTACGCTCTTGGCATGTGTTCTTTTTGTTGTATTTTAAATGTGATGACACTGTCTTTTTCTTTTGTTTATGGCACGTCAATTTGACTTCACCTCGCCTAAGGTTAAGCTGAAGGCAAAGTCTCATGAAAGAGGGTCACCATTGCAAACACGTTCAGTGCTACAATGGTGGCGCTCAGCTTGAAGGCCTCATGAGTTGCTTTTTCACGCCCCGCTTAGAGAACCCGGGACTGTAGGAAGAAGGAAACACGTGAATTTCGAAGATTATAGGGAGTTATTTTTTATAACGGTCTGGACTAACTAACGGCTGGTAGGTTATGATTTTTTTTAACTAAAATACATATACAGTACTCGTTTTTGTTTTATATATTTCGTAGTTCTGTTTCCTTAAATAGTTGTGGTGTAGTTGTATTTTACTAATTATGTATAAATTGTATGATAATATGGTAGGGTATGTAGTGTCTGCCTTCCACTGACAACGCATGCTAAAAGTACTACTGTGATATATATTAAGCAAAGCAATAAAAACCATTTCCGTGCTTTTCAAATTTTACGCCTAATATAATTTTATTATAGCATTACTATGAATGCTTTTAGAATCATAAACTCAAAACACACAGCCATTACGTAACGCGAGAGGCTAGGCAGAGGTACTTTATACCCATATTTAGCCAGCCTAGTAGGCGTTAAGGACCTTTATAAGTAATGACAAGTGTATTACTGCTTACCGTCACAGTTCCAAGCTGTAAACTGAGCTTCACAGAAATTCACATTAAGACTTTTATGGTATGATCTCTTTACCCCTTTTTACCCCCCTTACCACTAAGTGCGGCAACTCCATGTATATTACTATTTAAAGGGTTCAAAATCATGGTATCTACAAAAAAATGCAATAAAAAAGTAGCCCAATTTTGTGAAACTTTTCAATAGTAGTGTTCAGTAGTAGTAGTACTAGTAGCAGTAGTAGTAGTAGGGATCCCTGGCTTCATTATCGATTTCCTACCACCCCATGTATATGAAGTTAAATAGATACCCTTATGATATAATATACCAATAGATAGCATTGTAAATGTAATAGAAACAGTTAGACTTCATTATGACACTTTTTATGTGTGAATGTGTGAATGTGAACCATTATTACCGAAGCATTTGAACAACATAATAATTTACAAGAAACCCTACTCAGCCAAAACCTCAAACAACCCTTTAAAAAGTTCAATAACTACACGGTTAAAGGCGAAATCTTTCAATAATTTTAATCGCATGTCAATGGTGTAGCCCCAACTGACACACCCCAACTAACCCCATTGTCACGCCGACAGAGAAAACTGTCAACTGTCAAAAGCAGCCAAGACGGTTTAAACTATGCGTTCCATTTTCGCTTTTCATATTTGGAATATCTTTTGTGAGGGCTCTTGTGACGTAGGTAAGCGGTTTTTCGTACGATGCATGTATTGTGTACCGGGCTTTATGTAAATGTATGTGTACAGTATGTGCCTGAAATATTTGAATACTTTATTTATTTTGTTCTGGACGAAATATATTTTGTTATTATTTTTCGGGGTTTATGTCTCAGTAACTGAAACGATTGCTATACCTGAGGTGATTTACGGGGTTCTTAGCAGGTATTTGGCAATACCGGACCTGTTCCTAATACTGTTTATATACGCTCCCGGTAAACCTTGTAAACGTAAGTTGTACTTAGTTATAAACAGTTTCTGTAATGGCAAATATTTTATTTTATTTTTTACTTCATGCCTTCCAGGATTTGGAGGTCAGGCGTTAGTCAATTTCGCAAAATTCGAAACGATTCGATTTCAAAGTTGAGACTGGGATGGTACTTGGATGAATCATTTGTCTCAAGGATTGATACGACTGCTGTGTATGCTTTGCTGCTCTCGTAGGAAGTAATTTCCAAAAAATAAATTAACACTAACTATACAGATAGAATAATTGCACTACTTTTAGTCATATTAATGCCAACAGCCTCTGTGGTGTGGCTGTAGTAAACGCGACTGTCACACCAGAGGCGCGGGTTCGATGCATGCATATGGCTATTTGCACTGGTCTGGTCGTGGCTCGGAGAGCACGTTAAGCCGTGGTTGCCATACGAACATCTATGACAGTCGTTACGGCTAGTTAGAGTCCTCAAACGTCCGACTAACAGAACTATGATATCGCCAATTTGGTTGTGGAGGTCCGATGGCAGTCACTTCACGGAAAATATCGAAGTTCAGCTGCATCTTCATTAGACTAGAAAGCCGACCCCAACTGAGTTGGGAATAGGCTCAGAGAACGATGATGATAGTCATATTCATGCAATATCGATCGGAAGCCAAAAATAATCATACTTTAATACCTTCGCTATGGAACCATAACGTCAGCAATGTTCTTAAAAAAAATTATCAGTTTATACTACAACCGTCTCATACATTCATATTTTTGATAGTGTTAAGTAAATTTTGTCACCGAATGTACACAATATGCAATATAAGTACTTTGAATTCGAGGCCAACGCATCGCGTGGTATGGTGTTACCGCTAATGTACAGTCGCGGCTACACAATCAAAAACCGTTTTCATACACCAACACGGCTAGGACCACTAACTTTCTCTAATAAAACGTTCCACAGTATGAAAGGTGTCGCATCAAATGCTATGAGTGCAAGTCGTAAATAACCAATTTTATAGTTCAATATCGTGTGTATTTCAGTAAATAGGCCTGAGAATGTATAGTGTTACCGAATTTGTAAATTTGACAGGTCTGTAGATACATTGAAGATATTTAAAAAAACATTTTTCTTTTTTAAATTGTTCGTTTGATTGCGATGGACGCAAATACTACTGAAGCAATTTTTTTAGGAAAAATGTTGGTGTTCAGTCTTAGCCAGATCTTGGAATCTTTTTATCTTTTTTTTACATCACTTAGGTGGTAAGAAGAAGGTGGTAGATGGCAGAGAAGCACACGCCCCACCTGATGGAAATTGGTCTCTAGAGCCTATGGACGTTTGCAACACCAGAGACGTCACACACGCGCTGCTGACTTGTTTTCTCGAAGTCAGCAAGGGTGGTTTTGTCGGACTCGAACCGACCAAAACCGCAGAGCCTCTGGCATATCCCTCACACCCCAACTGACCCAAGGGAAGCAAAGGCCCTCTTGGGTGGCCACATCTCCCTGAATTGGGAGGAGCGTGCATCACACTACCGCCGCGGCCTCCTCCTACTAGGATGACAGTCAGCTATTACCTGTCACACCCAAGCCTGCGCTTATGGAGGACAGAGGTCATTCCTTGACCTGTGACGCTCGAGTGATCTTACGAAGGAAATATGACCAGAAGTCACGATACCCGACATCTATCGGGCGGAGCCGCTTGCATCAGCTAGTATCCCATATTTTTTCATGAGGAAGGTATTGTGTTTCTCACTCCCTTCTCCCTTAGCTACGTGTACATTTTTAGGTTCGTTGCGTTATTTTCACAGTCACGAGTTTTTGTCGTGACTGTACTCCTGCGTTTTTGTTGTGGACAGGGCGAGTGACCTGCGTGCTCCGTTTAATTTGAGCAAGTTGATGGTGCGAGTGTTACGAATAAAGTGCACTAAATTTAGTTAACACTATCATGCGACTGGATAGTAAATGGAGAATTGCTTAAATGTCTACCTTTTGATTGACTGTTGTATAAGTTACAAATATTGCACCAACTGTATGTTGTATCTATACCTATGCATCTACACACAACTCTGTAAACTGATACTGAGACTGATTTTAAAATGATCTATATAATCGGATACCGTTGGAGCATTTTCATTAGAAGCAGGCTTGTGGTGAAAATGGAGTTAAGTTTAATTTCTCTGCACTATTCTTTTATTTCATAATTTTCTATCTTTGTGTTCCTGGAGTTATTCTACTAAAACGTGCTAAACCAGGCCAATCTGCTAAAGATAAAGGTTATTTATTGGTGAAAACATGTCTAAATAAAGGTGATACATAAGACACAATGCAAGGGATGATAGGCAGTAACAGAAAAATAATTTAAACACCAACAACATTTTTTATGTTCCACAGACACCTAACTAGGTGGTAACAGAAGTAATCTTTAAACGCCTACATCAAGGCAAGTCAGTTACATGTCATGTCTACCCCGAAAACTTTACTCACAACTACCAAAACAAAACAATACAAATCAAGACACCAAATTCGAACCGGAAACATCATTATCCCAACATAATTACTTAACTCGACCATCAATTTTGTTTACCGTATAAACCATTTACATCTCATTCACGATTCGTGCGCAAACCGTGCCACTAAATCAAACTACTCGCGTTGTCGTACATACTAAACGAGGCACGGCCATTGTGTAATCCCAATTCTACTATGGCGGATTCGATGACATTCAATGAATAGACTGATAACGTCCAATACAAGCCCTTTTGTGCTGCTGTACCTATTTGGACAGAAAACTTTTCTATCAGAATATAACGGATTTGTCTGAGTAAGAAAGAGATAGAGTGGTAATAAGAAAAGAAATGTTATTGCAGCGATGAGGTACGAATGTAGTTTCAATAATGAATGGCGTAACTGTAAATTTTTGACAAAATTAAAAAAAAAACAAGTTTAGAATATAGAGTTATTCTTAGAGGAACAAAGTGTAGGTACGAGTGACATACATAATCTTCACGTAAAGTGACATAAAGCGAAAGAAATGAAACGTTTTTTATTAACCACTAGCTGTTGCCCGCGGCTCCGCCCGCGTGGACTTCTTACCCCGTTCCCGTTGCTCCATTTCGACCATATTCATATTTATTCACCTTCTCTGGACTCCCACAAATAATTCAAGACCAAAATTAGCCAAATCAGTTCAGCCGTTCTCTAGTTTTAGCGATACTAACGAACAGCAATTCATTTTTATATATAAAGAAGATATTAATTGATACATTTGCACTGAATGGGGATTGAACCCACGCCTACTGCGTATTTTATTCACTACTGTCTCTCCAAAGAAACTGCCCATCAATTTTTTAAATGACAAAGCTACAATTACGATTTTTAAGCCACATTGTAGCTAATTAAAGCCTGAATGTCCATTATACCGCACACACACATCCAACACTGTCATTAGTCGTTGTAAACGGTTTATTGCAGGTTATTGCAGCTTTTGATGTTCTAATCAATGGGCCGACTAGTCGATATTATATATTATGCTGTTATTAGATTGGATTTCAAGGGCTTTGTTGGTCAATTTTGCAATAATTTAAAAAGAGAATCCGCCGAAAGTGTATCTTTGGATCATCATAAGATCTAGAATGCTAGGCGCAGAATGACCTCCGTCCTCCATGAGCCTGGGGGTGACGGGTGAAGCCGCCTGTCACCCTATCAGAGAGGGCTATACGAGGACACCGTGGTCTTTACACCTGACGGGGGTCATACCGAAAGAGAGGGCCCCGGATTTGCCGGGGTTCGAGAGATATGTTGGCTACTATCTCACCTCCGGCAACTAGAGAACTAAGAAGGGCGTGCGTTTTGGTCAAATCCGATATAACCTACACAACCAGCTTGGTGAGGAGGTATGCATGGGTATTTTTCACACAATTATTCGTAAAAAAGGCCCTTCATTCTGAGTGACAAACCGTTTTGTAACTACGCGCGATCGTAAAATCCGGACTTTTAAAGCTACGACTGCGTTAGAAATTGGTCGCCAGTCGGAACAATACCCTAGGATTCAAATCCTCTTCCCCGGGTCTGCCGGGGTGCGAGGGATATGTTGGCTACTATCTCACCTCCGGCAGCTAGAAACCCAAGGATGGCGTGAGTTAAGGAACCCCAAACTACAGACATTCGCTTTGTCAGCACACCCAAATCTGGGACATGCGTCACGACACGAGTCGCTTAGCTCTGAATTATTTCTAGTACATAAGACCATGTTTTTATAATTAATTTAATTACGTTTTGTATTTAATCATAAGTTGTCACTCTGTCAAAATTAATAAATATTTTTTTTTATTAAAAACCGAGTTTAGAATCTTAAATCGTGCGTTTTGGTCGGTTCGAGTCCGACATAACCTACGAAACCTTTTTGGCACGAAAAAAAAAAAGATTGAAACCCACACTAAGCCGTCCGCAGATCAGCGATCACATAATTCAGCTACTAAGGAATAAAAATGCACTTACCAGCTCTCAAGGCGTCCATAGGGACGCTGGGGTACGGTATCGAGTACGGGTACCCTTCCTTCCTCAGGGTTTTGGGTTTCCTCCGGGGACGGTACTTGTAATCAGGGTGTTCCTTCATGTGCATCGCCCTGATGCGCTTGGCCTCATCTATGAAGGGCCGCTTCTCGTCTTCCGTGAGGAGTTTCCATTCTGCACCTGGGAACACGAATTTGGAATTGAGGTTTTTTTACACTATGTTCAATGAAACTACATCTCGCCTAGAAATTATGAGTGAAGTGGAAATGGGGGTCATCATTAAATTAGGTACATTTCTCTTGAGTCCAAAATCCATGCTTAGGTATAGGTAGGTATACTATAAGTAAATAAACATATTTTTAGATATTGTACACAATCTTATTTAGATATAAAAAAAGCATGTATGTTGTAGAATAATTTGGTTTTATTAGCTTTTATGGGAGCGGCTGTCGTCTTACCCCGAGAGGAAGACTACGTCAGGACCTTATTCGTCAACAAGCAGGTGCTCCGGATTATGGGTGTCTCTGACGGACAGCACAGAAAATCGCTTAACCTTGTCCCCTCCCAATCCACGCCCCTGGTGATGTAAACGTCCATAGGCCATTTTCCATTAGTTGGGACATGTGCTTGTCTGCCACCTCAGTCGTATAAAGAAATTATGAAACAATTGTTATTATTAATTTTACACCAAGATTTAAAAATATGTCTATTAACATAATCCAAAACAATAATTCACGAACTACTAAAACATTCAACAAAGAAGAGAAAAGTAATTTGCCCTAACCATCCTTCATTGCGGAGACAATGCACTGAATCGATACAATAATCAAACGACCTGTCTCCCAACCGATTCAAGAGACCAACCCTTTGTCTCCCCCCATTTATAGGAGCCTGTATTCACCCACCGTGGAGGGGCGCCATCGGCCATTCAAACAGACAAGACAATCCCAATTCAGCCGGGTATAAAAGCGAAAACAATGTCGCTAACATAGAAAGGAACAATCCGGTACGAAGGACCATCGTTACTCTCACTCGCACTTGTGAAAAATTCCCCATGAGGGAGCGAGACAGCTACAACAATGGCGGAAAGCGCCGCCTAATGACGAATTTGCGCTTTTCATTCCACAACAGAAGTTTTTCCCGGTTCCTCATTATTATGTCAATACTTTGGGGTGGGTTTTCTCCTCTTTTGTCGGTACGGATGATAGGATCGTGTGCTTAGTAGCAACAATGGCATAAAAGACTAATGTTCTATTAAAATTACGTCGACGGTTTTGGGACTGTTTAAGAAAAATAGGCGACTTTTTATTTGATGAGAGACGTTATTAAATTTGCGCTAAATGTAGCAAAATTATTATTTTT
Source organism: Pelosia muscerda (assembly GCA_963691645.1). NCBI lineage: Eukaryota > Metazoa > Arthropoda > Insecta > Lepidoptera > Erebidae > Pelosia > Pelosia muscerda. Next base: position 18,982,876 of record OY829100.1, read on the forward strand.
TCTTTATGTACAATTTTCAGCTGTGTTTTTATGTAAGTTGAGAACTGATATTGAGGAAGAATTTGACTTTAGTAAATTGAATAATTGTTTCATTGTTTGCTTGAATGCTGCTGGTACATTGAGTTTGAGTCGCCATTCATGACCGCGTAAGTAGTTGAAATACTCAATAAATATCAAAACTACTAGAACTAAGCTTAAGAAATCAATCAAACATGATACATATTTCAAAAGTTCTAGATGTAAATGATGTGTTGAATACAACGTCTTTATTATAGATACATAATTTAGTCGTATTCAGTGTAAAGCGGCTTCTTAGTCAATCGTTCGCACTTCCATTAAATTCCTGGTTTGATCAAGACCGTCAAAAAAATCATGTTATTTTAGTTCACATTTGATTAGTTTTAGTTTATCTGTTTCCAATAATTAATATTTCGAAAATACCTATTGATAATTTCGAGGCGAATAAAGAGTAAAATCTGGGGCGAGACGTGGGGCGATTACGGAATAAAACAGCAAACCTTAGCAATTGTCATGATCATTTTTAAATATATTACCTGCCTATTTGTATTTTCTTGTACCTATGTAAAGAAGAACACCACTTAGAACATACCATAACATAAACTCACGCCTTTATCACCGTAGGGGTAGGCAGAGGTGCTAGCACCCACATTTCGCCAGTTTATGTTTAGGTCCCAATGTGTGGCGAGCCTATTGCCATTAACCGGGCACATAACTTCGAAAAGCACCGAAAAGTCATTGGTGTGTGGTATGGTAAAACCTCGTCCCAAACCCGAGACCTCGTTTCAGCAGTCCATTACCCTTTACTACTCATTACTAACACTAGCTCTTAAGTTAAATAAAATTGTTACTAACACTATGAATCTATGGTCTGGAAATAAACAAATTCAAATTGACGTTTATAGTCAGTAGCTAGAGCAAGCTTCTCGAATACAATCGAAATGGGCTTTAACATCTCTGCAGTGAGACTCGTCATCGAATTTTATATTACAGAATTACACAGTGCCGGTGATTTCATCGTGCGAAATTGCGATAATCACGTTGTCGCTGTGGGATTAAGAAGACGCGTGAGACCTCCACCATGAAACCTGGTTGACCTTGTCTCCAATCACGTAACACCATCGCTATGCCACGTTCGTTATGCCTGCGGTTACCGCTGTTACCGAAAGCTTGACACGTTTCCACAAAACTTATTAACTTTCGCTGTAGGACAGAAGCTAAAATTTGCCACACTTACGCAATAAATTAGTGTTCATTGAACATCCTCAAAAACGCTCTTTATATCATTTTTTTTAATTTAGGACACGTCAATTTGACTTCACCCCGACTGATGGTAAGCTCAAAGCAAAGTCTCAGTAACGAGGGTCACTATTGCAAACACGTAAAGTGTTACAATAGTGGCACTCAGCTTGACGGCCTCAACAGATGCTTTTTCACGTCCCGCTTAAAGGACCCGGGACTGTAGGAAGAAGGGAACACGTGAGCTGGCAAGGATTTCCAAGATTTAATGGTGCGGCTGATGAAAGACTCACCGAACCGCCTGGTTCTGGATGGAATATTCAGCACCGTATGCGGTTGACATCTAAGCCCTGCACCTGTTGTCCTGTGTAGGAAAGGAGAGGATGGGATTAATGGAAGAGCTCAACAGAGCATTCACCATAGTAGAGACGGTAAAATACTGCCAAGGATGCAACATCTCTGCGCATCTGCAGAGGCTCAAAGGTATTCGTGACCTCAGGACTCCCAATAATGCGGACCGCCCGTCACTGCAACCTATCGGGAGCCAACATCATAACTATCTTTTGTTACCTAGTAAAAAAACTTTCACGTCAACATAGGTATTACGTGTTACAACAAAACATACACCACCGTATTTACATTATAATATTTGCATTGTACTTTAAACATGAAAAATTTCCTTCAAGTCGCACTCACAAAGGGTTATGTGTTTCAAACTCAAAGAAATTGTGACACTTGTGAGTTCAAAATGTGAGTTGACAGGCATGCACGGTAGCAGTTGGAAAGCGTATTTACAAAGTATTTGTTCTGACACAGGTTTGTTTTCCCTTTGTCTTTTAAATGAATACAAGCTGTAATTAGCTAATATTGAATGTTTGTTCTGCGTAGGCAATTGAGTAAATATCTATAGCCTGGAATGTGTTCTTGTAAGTTTATCGTTTTGTATGACTTTAAAAACTAGTTGATTAACCTACATTTTTAATTAGACATGCTTTTTTATATTCATGGGTTCGTTAGCTTTTTGAGGAGATTTAATGGTGCGGCTGATGAAAGACTCACCGAACCGCCTGGTTCTGGATGGAATATTCAGCACCGTATGCGGTTGACATCTAAGCCCTGCACCTGTTGTCCTGTGTAGGAAAGGAGAGGATGGGATTAATGGAAGAGCTCAACAGAGCATTCACCATAGTAGAGACGGTAAAATACTGCCAAGGATGCAACATCTCTGCGCATCTGCAGAGGCTCAAAGGTATTCGTGACCTCAGGACTCCCAATAATGCGGACCGCCCGTCACTGCAACCTATCGGGAGCCAACATCATAACTATCTTTTGTTACCTAGTAAAAAAACTTTCACGTCAACATAGGTATTACGTGTTACAACAAAACATACACCACCGTATTTACATTATAATATTTGCATTGTACTTTAAACATGAAAAATTTCCTTCAAGTCGCACTCACAAAGGGTTATGTGTTTCAAACTCAAAGAAATTGTGACACTTGTGAGTTCAAAATGTGAGTTGACAGGCATGCACGGTAGCAGTTGGAAAGCGTATTTACAAAGTATTTGTTCTGACACAGGTTTGTTTTCCCTTTGTCTTTTAAATGAATACAAGCTGTAATTAGCTAATATTGAATGTTTGTTCTGCGTAGGCAATTGAGTAAATATCTATAGCCTGGAATGTGTTCTTGTAAGTTTATGGTTTTGTATGACTTTAAAATCTAGTTGATTAACCTACATTTTTAATTAGATATGGCTTTTTTATATTCATGGGTTTGTTAGCTATTTGAGGTGTGACCAGGAGGACAATTTTATAATGGACATTATTTTTACTCATGAATATTCTATAGGTTATTTCTTTTCAGAACAAAATTTTGCCAATCAGCAAGACGTTTTTGTATTGATTATTTCATTGTGAGTTTTAAATACAAATGATTAGATCACCGGCTATTTGACGGACGAAGCTCCTCCTTGTTCCTCCGAAGGATATAAGTAGATACAATTCTTAGCTATGTATTAAAAATGTATGGTTTTTTTTAAATTTATTACAGTAAAGTATATTTTTTTACAATATCAGAAAGTATAGACATTTCATTACATAAAAACACCCTAAAGTTAGATCGAAAAAAGTAAATGCTTCGACGGGAATTTGATTTGAGTAGCTAGCATACTAATTATTTTAGAAAAATTCCATCACATATACCTAAAATTAACTAACTTATCGTTTTATTGAATATCAGGTTGCTTTTTTGATATTACATACACAAATAAAATGAAAGAATGAATACCTATATTAAATAAAAAACTTACAGTGTATTTACGAGGTAAGTTTTCTTCGAAGAGATTGGCGCAAAGATGGCATTGTTGTGAAATTAAGCGGCTATTAATAAAAATAATATAATATGAAAGTAGGTACAATATAAAGGTATCATAGAATTAATAAGGACAAATTAAAAAAAAAGATAACATTAAAAAACCAAAATATGTTTACTACGAACTCCACCGACTTTCGCCACTCATCAGATACCTAGTGAAATTAAGTATGTATGTGAGAGGTTACTGCCCACCCATTACTAATCAAAATTATAGATGTCATGTCAAAGCAATTGAAGGTTACGATTACAACTTGGTTATAACACACACTTTGTCACTCGTATGTGTATAAATACTTATATTAATTGCACAATAATATTAGTAGGTATAACTTTAGTGACTAACTTACAAAAAGGATTCTATGAATGAGTTATTCATTCATCCTTACGTAAAAGGTCGCGTATTTATAAATCACTATGTAGGTATATTTTGAGAGCTCGAACTTGTATAATATCTATTCTATTTCAGCGCAACAATATTGACTGGACATAATAGAAAGTTATTACTATTGAGGGTTTTGTTGGAAGCGAAATTAATTAAGCTTTTACAAATTAAAATTAGATCTCAGTATTTGATTGATTGTTGGGGATTAGATTTTTTGGTGTAGGTTCCATCAGGTAGGTATATTGGTGAAGTAGTGATGAAAAAGTAATTAGAACCTTAGGAGGTATGCTTGAGGGTGTAGTATCAAATGTTATAGACCTTTGCCTGCTTATCGAAGGCTTCGTTGCGCACTGAAAAAGACAAGGTTGCTTTAGCACTTTCTTGTAAAAAGCTCTCAATCATTATCACACTCATAGCAATACTACAGTTGCCAGTTGTTGTACTATGGGCCCCAAGGCCTGGTACACTTGTTGATTAACGGTAGAGACTCAGGTAGATTTTCATATCAGTATTGGGGGGACAGACGGCAGTCGCTCTTATAAAAGTCTAACCCCAAACTCTCAGGTTATAGTCTCGGATGCATCCAGGAACAACGCTAAAATGATGATATTAAAGGTTAACAAACTAAGGATAAACTTTAGATTTCACTCAAGCTTACCATGAAGCACAACCCTCAACCATAAAAAATAGCGCTTCTATAAAAAACACTAAAACTATTTATTTATTCTTAATTAATAGCAACACTAACAATGTAACAACAAAAGACACGTGTCGATACTACAGTGTTGCCACTACACTTTAATTATTTCCTACACAGCCCGTTCGTTACAGAAACAATGGTAATAGGATGGCAACATTGAACAATGATTGTCCGGTATTCAGTTGTGGAATTAGGTATTTGTGTTCAGTAATTATTATATATAATAGAAATTGAATTATGAACTAGTGATTCTATAGAAAATATTTTTTTACAATAACAAAATGCCCGCTTGACGGCAATCGGCTCTCTCTGTATTAAGTTGGACCGAACATCCTAATTGGCGATTTAAGGGTGTTAACTGCTGATGAACCTCTGCTTATCCCTTTCGAGATTTACAGGCGTGCGTGTAATGTATGTATGTATAAAATAAATACTTAGTTATAGTTTTTACTTACACTTAGGTAGTATAAAACTATTTATAACAAAAATGGTTGTCACGGCCACTCACTATCAAGGCCACATTCTATAAAGCTGTACAGTAATTGTAGCCATTATTTGGCCTCTATCTAGCTATAATAGCTTTAATCGTAACAACCGCAATAAAAGCTAGTATCTTGCTGTAGGAACTGATTCAACGCAACGAATCGCCATGACTGCTATTGAATAACTAAATCGGATTTGCGAGCCAGCGACATCGACTTAATCAATAATTTGGTATACCTAGTACGTATTAGAGTCGCAAATATTTGACAAGTGCTTTCGGAAATATGCGGTTGGAAATAGTATGTTGAAAGGAATTCTACATTTAGCACGTTTTCATTAGCTTCAACTGTAAATAAATTGACAGATAATGGTCAAAGGCAATGAAGATAGGTACCTATATCCTTTTTACTTCGGTTGACCCAGGGTCACTTACAGTATTGAGATAGCTTCCTTGGATGGAAAATATTATCTACCTAACTACAGAATTAAAACATCTCCCCTTACGCGTAATCGAATAAAACCTGTTTGAAAATCCAAGTTTAATCTGTACGTCAATCTGGACTTGCAATTAAATCGTCACACATAAAGCGTGTTTAAAACGGTACGCCCAAACGCGTCATAAAAACATCAAACACCTTACATTAGACAGATCATACATAGCACACCATTGTCACAACAATCGAACAGACAAACACAACAAAAAACAATACACGAGCACCAAACACACACGTTAGGTACAATACTCCCGTCAACAAAGAAGTTTCCTCTCTGCCTTGTATTAAAGAGGCTATTGTGTTCAGAATCGGACGAAAATGCTCTTCATTACTCTGAAAGCTTGTGTGCCATGCGACAATGGTGAAACGGGAGGGGGAGGGAGTGAGTTGAGGGGGGAGGTAGGATGGGGCGGGTTTTACAAAGACGCATGGCGAAGGAGCACCCGCCACCCTTTCGTCCGTAAAATTGAAATGGTAAGAAACGTTATTTAGGTCATGATTTTATTAAATGTTAATAGATTTTTTGTTACGAGTTTCAGGGGAGTGTCGCCATTGTGGGGATAGTGGAGGCTTTTATGATTAAGTTAAATTTGTTTTGTATGAGTGATTCTTGTGTGGTTGGTTAAATGTTAAATGTTATTTGGTTGGTATTTATTAATGTAATATGATAATAATGCGGGCGCTGAGTTGGTTATATTTTCTAGAATTTACAAAGTATTAACCTAATATTTTCTTGTATATTTGAATTGGAAAGAACCAAAGCAATCTTTCTCTAGGGCGAATACTCTGCTAAGTTAAGTATGTGACAGTAAGTGGAGCTGTCGGCAGTTAAATAAAGGAGCGTTATGCCTATATGATGACAAAGGGTCATATACACATCATACCTAATATCTTTAGTAATCATGTGACAAATTATTTATCGGCAAAGGGTTTAAATGGTACTTCATTAACAACATATTTTGACCCCATGTAGAGGTGACACGAACATTATGGTGTCTACCGGGTTCTGTGTCAAAATGAGATGTAAAATAAGTGCAAAATTAATAATGGAAGCCGCAAACCATTAAAATTATCTACACTCATAATTATACAGAATAGTAGCTTTATAGCAATATGCAAAGACGAGATCCCTCCAAACTGTTATCTATTCCACACAGCAAAAATAAACCATAACACACCCAACACTGAGCCAAACAAAAATATAAAACCATACACTATACAGTGAATTAAACAAAAATATCACAACGTTTATACAGCGTTACAAAAACGTTAGTAATTAAACAACGGGGCCCTTGCCAACAACGAGCGACAACGAACGACAACGGACGACAACAGCCGACAACAAACCACAACAATAAGGAAACAACAGTATTTTTGTTGCGAACACCCTGTAGGGCGGGTGCCTGTGTCGCCGAGATAAGAGTACCCATTTTGAGTACATAAAGAGTACTCTGAGTTTTTAAACTAACGTCAATATGACTATACGGTGTGTTGTCATATTGCATTCAATTACAAGAATTTCAAAAACTGTAAGAGGTATGAAATTTGAATTAAGAACATCGTTCGAGAAAGGTTTGAGCATGTAAGAATGTTTTATTCCGTTATCGACTGTCACAGAAAATTCCGCATTTGCCCTAAATAAGGTAACCATTTTTCGCCCTGAAAATTTAAATTTTTATTTTATCCGTAGCTATAACTAATATAATATGATATCTTGAAATCCTATTCCAGATATATACTGTTACGATTTAAAGTAAAACATTTAATTCTTAACGACTCAGTTTAAATTTAAAAGCTATAATCATTTAAGTTCATTATCGGCAATAAAGACTAAACCAGTTTAGTTTCATTTCAATTAAAATATCGCATTCCACAATTATTAAAAGCTTGACAGCGGATGAAGCTATCATTCAAATACCTACAACTCTTCACATAATTCAAATCAATATCATACATATCTTGGAGTTTGGAGGTCAGACAGCAGTCGCTTCTAAAAAATTCAATATATCAATAAAAAATCAAAAGACTTCAAAGTGCAAACTTTGGATGCATGCAAGAAATCGGTCTGGAGATTCTTGTACAAAAACACTTTTTCTTCTTTTTTATACCATTTATTTGGCAGACGTTTCACCTGATGCGTAGTGATTACCGTGGTCTATGGATGTATGCAATACCTGGTTAATCAGACGCTTTTCTTGAACAACCCCACTTTGAAGTAGCTTCTTATAATATCCTAATCTATCAGGGTTTCCTAAGGTTGGGAAAATATGCCTAACTAAATCATGACGAAGAAGAGTAAGAGAGTCGACCCGAGCTCCATGATATTAGCTTTAGAAATAACCGGAAGTGACGCTCGATTGAACAAGACAATTAACTATTTATTTCAATAAAAAATATTTTAAAATGTCAATAACTTCAAAAGAGTTAGAATAAAAACCGGCAAAGAATATATAAACAGCCGTTATATAACAGCATCTTATAAAGATAAGTTCAAAAGTGTTTGTCAATCTTATCTACTTCCTACATACGCCAGTTCAAATAGTTACATTAAAGCCCACAGCCCACAAAAACTCCTATACTTAATTAGTAAAAAACACAACATCCTATAGACAGCTTCAATACCAGATATCAAAAAGTACAATAACCTTTTAAATCAATTTAAATATAAAGAAGTCTGAATACTGATCCCTAAAAAAAGTATTATGCAATTTGTATCAGTTACAATAATAGCTCCCTGACTACAAACGGAAGAGTCATTCTCAAGAAATTTACTACAGTACCGCTTTAATAGATTCCTTACAATGAGTATAGGTTATTTCTGAGGACTATACACCATTTTGATAGTAAAAAAACTATCGACTTTTATGCCACAAGAGAGTTCTTTTACCGATTAGACGCGGTGCTACTATTGGCCGTGGCCCCGTTCAAAATACCCAATAGTATTTGGTACGATGGTAATTACTTGATGGAAAAAGTGTGAAAACAAAAAAGGTTAGTGTAAAAAGTTTTGTGTTAAAAAAGTGACCGATACGCCTACGATAGTTGGACCGAGGAAAATTGTAGTAAATTAGGTATTAAGAGCCATGTGTTGTTATGTAATACAATGGTTCGGAACATCTGTTTCGTTTTTAATCTTTGTGAGGATATGTGGTTGTTTTTTTTTCTTAATTAGTAATGTAGCAGTTGAATGGAATTCAAAAAAATTCTAAATATTTAGGAATGTTTTTTTTTTAATTTCTGTGTCTGGATAAGTTTCGAGTCTTTTAAGTGGGGCGTGAAAAGTATCTGATGAGGCAGTCAATCTGAAGGTCATGGTGACCCTCTTTTATGAGACTTCGCCTTCAGTTTAACGTCAGGCGTGACCCATATATAAAAAAGTACCAACTTAATATATTGGAGTTTGTCCTAAGTGTACACCCGGATAGGACTTTGACGATAAGTTTCCATAAGATTATGCAGATAATTCATTTTACTTTAATGATATGAAACTCAGTCTCACCATATACTAACATTAATTGTTCATCCACTAGAGTAATCCAAAACTGTACACCCAATACCTTTCTAGAATTACATTAAACAATTAATATGCATTACATAGTCATCAAGTTGTACACGTCTTCGACACCTAGATAGCAGGGGTAGAATTCACCCCACGTTAATTAATATTAACTGGTGCTGCACCCGCCCCCTCGTGTATAAACTATTAAGGGTAGGTGCATCGGACACTGATGAAAACAAACATGTGTTACATACGGGCGTGCTGTGTGGCGAGCGAAACGAACATGTTGGATAATGACAGATATCATAATATAACATAAACTCACGACTATATCCCCGAAAGGGTAGGCAGAGGTGCTAGCAGACATTTCGTCAGGTTATGTTTAGATCCCAATGTAATAGGTGGCGAGCCTATTGCCATTAACCGGGCCCTTTTAGACCTGCGACAAATACACACATAACTTCGAAAATCATCGAAAAGTCATTGGTGTAACCTGGCATCGAACCCGAGACCTCGTCTCAGCAGTCCATTACCCATACCACTAGGCTACCACGGTTTTGTCATCATTATAAATGTGCACTTTGGAGCCGGTGTTCGCTAATTGTTTTTCCGTCAATAACTGCCGTCTGAACTCCAACCCTGAGAAGAGAATCTACGCTAACTAGAACCTTATCTGTTGTTTAGCAGGCACACAGCAGCAGTCTAACTTGGAAATTCGATATCGCCATTGGTCATGGGACCATTATTTTGTGAAGGTCAAATGGCAGTCGCTTCACGCAAAATATCGAAGTTCGGCCGATCACAGTTAGAGTTGGGAAAAGGTTCAGGGAATGATGACTGCACCAGACAGTCTGCGAACAGAGAGAGAGGGCGGCAGATCGTGAGGAGAGCTGTATCCACCTCTAAAACTGACGCGAACGTCACAACGTGACCAGAGCAGCTCTGTCTAGAGCGAAGTGACTAAGAAGAAGAAGTAGAATATTATTCGGTATCTAAAGGTATGGTACCGGAACGGTAAAGGTAAAGATATGGTAAAAAGTCCAACCAGCCTAACTTGGAACTTCGATATCGCCATTGGCCATTAGACCATTGGTTGTGGAGGTCAGATGGCAGTCGCTTCACGGAAAATATTGAAGTTCAGCCGCATCACAGTTAGACTGGAAAGCCGACCCCAACTGAGTTGGGAAAAAAGGTTCAGGGAATGATGATATAAAGGTATGGTATGTTGTATTTTATGTATGTTGTATTATTATCATATCATACATATACACGGCATTTAAATGAACGTCCTAGTCGAATGAGAATGAATGACAACACTACACACTGTCACTACACATTATCTGTGACAATATTTTGCTCACTAATGACATAAATGTGACCAAAATTAAAAAAAAATATTATTTATGACCTCATTCACAAAAAAATTGTTCTTCTTCAAATGTCAATTTTATAGAGGGTCTACCGTATAATATCGCTCGAGTAGTAAAATATCTTTTTCAAAAATAATTTAGTACCAAATAATTATTTCTTTTACTTAATCATTCGTATTCATCATGAGAATATCGCGTGTCGTGTAATAATTAATTACTTAGCAACACGTCAAGTTTGAACTAAAATTCGATGTTGCGCTTTTATAAAACAAGGTTTATTTATTTTATTATGATAGCCATGATGAGCAAAATATGTTGAACATCAATCCTGGTTTTAAAGAGAATCTTTTTATTACGTGCACGCACGTACATGTACGTAGGTACGAGTAATCATGCAGCTTACGGAAAGAAAATTTTATTTGAAACTAATTTTAAAGCAATTAAAATGGTGTCATTCTATACACCATCAATATAATTTGTTGTTAAAATAACATGTTTCCTTCTTCCTGCAATCTCGTGTCCTTTAAATAGGGCATGAAAACGCATCTGATGAGGCCGTCAAGCTGAGCCACCATTGTAACACTGTATGTGTTGGTAATCGGTCTTTGATGAGACTGTGCCGTCAGCTCACCATCAAGCGAGGTGAAGTCAAATTGACGTGTCGTAGATAAAAAACGTTCGCCTTTATACATAAATATCCTTTTGTATCAAAAATGTTTATTAGTAAACTAATGGTATAAACGGCATAATCACACAAACATACATATGCTCACACCCGTAATCCCCGAAGGAGTGGGCAGAAGTGTTTATACCTAGGGGGTACGTAATGGGAGGCGAGCCTATTGCCGCCAATCGGGCACCTTGTAAAAGAATGGGTATGTCAAAAATAAATTCCTAACTGAAAATGTAGCAGCTAAATAAATATGAAAAAAAAAGATCCGATTTAATTGCACATAATGATATCGTACAGTTTATGCTAAACACACAACCAGCCAGTATGTCACACACTCTAAAAGTTTTGCTCCATTGTGCAAACACCTTTGTTCAAGTTGACGATTGATTTCGATTACAAAACGGGCCACAATTATTAGTGCCGCTCGATAAACAATTGGTACTGACAGGTTGAACAGATGCGTTGCAGCATGCTAGGAATTGGATATTCCGTCGATCTAGCATTGTTTAGCAAACAAAGGACGGTTTTCAACGTAGGTATTTAATTTCTCATGTAATTACACGTTAGAGTTCTTCTAAAGATGTTTATGTTGGTATAACTAGCGTCTGTCGCCGTTGCATATAATAAGCCTATTCAGAATAAAATTGAAAAAAAAAAGATTAGGTAAAGTATTTGTAGTGTATTCAGTTATATTTCAGATTTCTTTAATTCATGAAAAATATTTTATATGAAAAAAGATCAATAAATAATCGTTATATAACCATTCCGAGTATTAAGTTAACATGATTAATTCAATAACTGTAAAATCAAGAAGGCATTTTGTTATTTTTTACGATTCTCTCCCCTACAAATACAGAATATTTACTCGTTAATCCACACACAATTCTCTCCACGATTACTCAAAATTCAACACTGTAACATGCCATGAATAATGTATTTATTTGAACGGGACAAAGAGTACTTTTACATGAAGCTTTGTCACCCCTCCGTCCGGGAAATCCGAAAAAGAAAAACTAATACAGCTCTAGTTGTCTCTCGCTGACAATAGATGGCGTTGGACGTTGTGAACGAATGAATTTAAAAGCGAATGCGTTATTTTGCAAGGATGTGTAAGTAATACTAATTGAGGTTTTGTTTTGTTTTAAGTAAAATAACGATATTGTTAAAGGAGTTGTGTATTTATTGTATTTGTGTTAAGGTTTATTGTTATAATGTTGGCATGTTTCGAGGCTATCCTTTTGTAGATTATAAAGTGTCTGTAGAACATAATTCAGTAGTTTGTCAGCACGTTTAACTTTAAAAAGCCTGACAAGACATGTCATATTTTGACATTCTGATCTTTCATTATAACAAATAGATTTCTATAAAACTCACCGCATGTTAAAAACTCCCCTTCGCCCTGGAGGGGGTAAAAAAATAAAAAAATAGAAAATGTCGATTCCTCTCGCCGTCACCGACAGAATGGCCGTGGCCGGTTTTGCTTGTATTTTCATACTCTTCCGTTCGTCCCATCCCTATTTCTGGGCTTTTTTAAATTTCGAACGAAACTTGTGCTTACATTTGAGGTGTTCTTTATTTGAAAATACCCCCGCTGTGTCGCTTCTGTAGGATGATTGCGGCGGTTTTTAAGACTCGGTGACTTTTTTTTAATTTGCTCGGCAGGTTTGTGAATCTGTGTTGAAACCGAATTGCCAATACGTTTTTTTTATTTACTGGCCCTTTTAATAAATGTGTATGTAACAAAAAGTATTATACAGTATAGGCACAGAAACAATATTATACCTACCGAAAGGAGTGCCTAGACCGACTAACTACTGATAATAATATAAATGATGTACGCATTTTTGGGCAGTCTTTTGAGGATAGTACGGGGTGCAACGGTTGTGGACGAGCTGAAATTCACCAATCATAGATTATATCAAATCGATCCACTCGGCACTAGTGCCTTGTGTCTCTCGCGACTTAGGTCGGAGATCCCCGCCAATAGAGTTCGCCTGAGGCTGCCTGAGCACGCGAACATTTATTTAAAATGGAATCGCATTGTAACTACTATTTGAATAGTCTCTCTAGTTTAATAATACAATCATTTAAATTCATACAAATCTAAATAACATTATGAAATATTAAGATATTTAATTAAATATTGCATATTACAACACCAAATAGACGTTACCTTCAACCCACTCTGTGCTTAATATATTAATATTAAATCGCTATAATAAATCCACAGAATGATCAATTTGCAATCAAAATGAACCCTTTTGAGTAAGCAGGTACTATCACTTTGCATAATAGTAATTTAGTGAGAATTTCAATAGATTGAACGGGACAATAGGTCTCAGACCTGAGGAGTGACGTCATCGTACATTATCACGAATAATACTCGATAAACAATGGCGTCTGTTCTGTACGTTAATTTGAAAATGGAATGATAATGTTGTTATTTTAGTAAGAACGTTCTTCAGAAGACTTTGGAGACGATATTGATCAATTACGTGACAGAGCTTTGTTGGTAATTTGCAAGTTCGTTTTGGGTAATTGTGATATTTTGAAAATAGAATCAGTTAGTTTTTAAATTTTGTAAGAACGTTCTTCAGAAGAGGTTGATCAATTACGTGACAGAGCTTTGTAGAGAATTTTGCTGGTTAGTTATGTTAGGTATACATAACTAACCAGCAAAATGATATTTTGAAAATAGAATCAGTTCTTTTTTGAATTTCATAAAAGGTTCTTCAAAAGATTTTGGACACAATATCGAAACGCCAAACAATACATGGTATCCAATAGTATTATGAGGGACTATGTCAGTTAAAATACCTGTATAGTATTAGAACTATTTAAAAAATCAAAAAGACTTACCTAATCTCTTAGATATTTCAGAATTATGCATCTTCGGGTTATCCTGTGCAATTTTTCTCCTCTGAAGCCTCGACCACACCATGAAAGCATTCATGGGTCGTTTTATGTGCTCTTCTTGGACCTTCTTCTGTTGCGAGGGGCCGTTCATGGCTGAGATCGAGCCCATGGTGCCTATCGCGCCCATGGCCGACATATGGCCCATTGGGAAATGGCTCATGGATGTGCCGAAGCCGGTGCGGTCACACATCGCGCCTGCAGCACTGTGGGCAAGGAAATTGGATATATCAATATTTAATTGACTAAAAACTTTTATAGTGTACTAACGGAAGTACAAATTGGTCAGACAGAGACTACTAAACGATATTGTAAATTAAAAAAAAAACTTCTAAAACATGTTTGCTATGTGTAGGCACCTACTCAAAATATTTTAGTAATAATGAACCAATCAATCTATCAATTAACATAAAGTTATATTTCGTAGTCGACTACAGACCGAAGCAGCAGATATAGCGTACCGTGATAAAGATCATCATCATTTTCTGAGCGTATTCCCAACTCAGTTGGGGTCGGCTTTCTAGTTTAACTAAGATGTGGCTGATTTTTTTCCGTGAAGCGCATGACGCAGTCAAATTAGAAAATTTGGACCCCGGACTCGGCAGTAACAGTTTCGGATGCCACTGGAATTAACGCAAGGATAATGATGATGATATGATGATGATGATAACTAATACATAATACTAGATACGATAGCCTAGTGGCATGTGTAATGGACTGCTGAGACGAGGTCACGGGTTCGATCTCAGGTTTCACCATGGCACACATCAACTACTTCACGATGTTTTTCAAAGTTATTTGTGTATTTATCGCAGGTTTATAAGTGCCCGGTTAATGGCAATAGGTTCAAACCTATTACATTGGGACCTAAACATAAACTGGCAAAATTTGGGTGCTAGCACCTCTGCCTATACCTTCGGGAATATAGGTGTGAGTTTGTGTTATGTTATGTAAAATTAATCAAAGGTTTTTAAGTTAAAACTGATTAAAACCATTTATACTGATATATCACTACTACCTGCTAATATCAAAGTTACTCAGCAATTCCTTCCACACATTCATTAATATCAATATCAAAAGCAGCATGCAATTAACACCGAATTTTAAAACTTACAATAGGGTGTCCCCAAAATATTAATAAATTTCGATCCACCTTTAACAAGGCCTTCCCCCGACACCACGTGCAACAAATCGTTACATTAATGTGGCGCACAATTACTGTGTTCAAAAATGTGGAAAATATTAATATCAAGGAGGGTGTCAGAATGGCTTATGACGTAGGGATGGTTTTAAAGAGCGAGCTCCTTATTGGCTCTTACAACGAGTGGTGTTTGAGTTTCCTTAAATAAGAGTTTTGAGATGGTGAAATGAGCAATAAATATAATGTAATCAAGATGTTTTGAATTTGGAATGGTTTGTTGGTGCCAGTTGGATTCAACTAATGATAATAATTTTGTCGGAACATTTGGTAAACAACATTTTGGAAAACTTTTCAATACATATTATGAAACATTCTTGTGAATGGTCATACCTTTTTAAAGTTGGGATTTTCCGAATCAAGTTAGGAACGGAAGTAAGATAGGAACAAGGAACATATTTTACTCTGTGAGAAATAAGTACTTGAGGGACAGAAAATATAAACATGGAATATATATGTGCAATAAACCTACTCTAATATAAGGATCACTAAGCAACAATTGATTTATGACAAAATTTATACATCACATCTAAAAATATACAATCTAAAATTAGATAATATCTCTTAGAATAATAACTAGCAAGTTAGGAAGTGTTAACGTAGACCACGTTATATATAACTAATAAAAAACAACCAAAACCATATCTATTTTTTGAGTCCACACTAATTTCACAAATACCTAACTATTCATTCAACCACTATTTTAAGTTAACGAACCACGGAATTAAATACCTAACTATAATCCACCACTTACGGTTAGCATGTAGACAAAACAAAACAAATCAATTCGGGAAGCATAGGATATATTCTAACCGCAAACAAAGCCGGGTAGTAGGGGAGAGCTATCATTTATAACAGGCGTACATGACAAAATGTGTCGGAAAACGTATGTCGCGATGTGGTCACCCTACCGAGGGGTGTCATGAGCGAGTTTGGTCAATGTATTCATTTATTTTACTGTTGTCTCAACAACTCAATTGGTGAGGTTAATTTTATGATTTATTCTGGAAGGCAAAAGGACTGTGCTCCATATAGATGTGTAGATAAAATTAGGTTATGATATTAGATGCAAAAATTTTAGGTAGGTAGTTAGGTAGGTATATTGTAACGTGGATAATGGCAACGACCATTTTGACAAGAGTGCACTGAAGGAGAAGAAGAAGAAGGTATACTGATATTTTTGCTTGCTATGAAATTATTATTTTTTTAATTACATTACTGTAGTGGCAAATAAACGCATGGTTCGCATGATTAATCTTGCCAAAGCAGAAAGAACATAAAAAAATATGTACATTTTTCTTTTCACGTCATTACAAAATATTTTTTATCATTTAGTTAGGTCAGTAAGCAACACTTATGAACCCAGTAATGTAATAAGAAATAATCTGATATTAAAACTCACTGTTTTTAATCGCCAGTAATTAAATTCAAAAAACGTATTACGCAATAAATTTTCCCTATACATAGACATCGCAACACTGTTCGATATTTGAAAATGGAAGTGCCCTGCTAATCACATGTGTGTGTGTGTGCATATACAATATTCATTTACATGTATGCGTAATAGGGTGACACGCTTAATCAAATTCAAATCCGGGATTACATAAATATCAAACTTATTTAAAAGTTCGTTAAGCGAATATTTTTAACGATCTATGTTGGTTCCTGGAAGAAAGTGTTAGTGGAATTTATTTTTGTCAGCTAAAAACCGTCTGGATTTTTTTAATTTATTCACAACATAAATTAAAATGATAATGCTTTGGTGTATGTATTATCAGGAATTAACATTAATTACTAAATTGTATTGTGAGAATACTCTTCATTGTCTTTATAGTGAACCTTTTATGTGTAGGATTACTTTATGATGACTTGACGTGAAATGGTAACTAATACACACACATTACAATAATACACACACATAAGTAGTAAGATGTTTTGTTTACTAAAACAAAAACAGGAAAATTATAACCCCACTTTTTGAAAGTATTTTTTTTTTTGCTACCTTCAAATAATGGACTCTATTACCGAAGTTAAAGTCAAAATTTTCATATTTGTTAGGCACTGCATCACACAAAACGTTGGAATAGAGTTTAATGAAGCCTATATAAAAATTGGTACGCCGTTTATAATTAAAAATAATACATTACTGTTTATCATGTCATTTGTTTTTGTTTTCCATTTTGTTTCCATGATCATATTGTACTCAGAAAAATGTAGAGACGCCTAGTAATATACACACACCAAATAATATTAAATAATTTTGTAAAACACAAATATTATTATTCTAACAATATTTTGACTTAAACTTTAAATTTCAGTAGTAGCAACGCTATACAACTTTTTCACTGACTCCAAACAAATCCAAACAAAAATGGCGATTATCAACATTTTACTAATTAGTTTGTAATATTTAAGGCTAATTTACACAATGTACAATTCTTGACTGCTGCATATAATAACATTGAAGCAATACATAACTGGCTTCATACAAACAACATTGTCCTATTTGGGTTCTGCTAGTCAATATTTGCATGCAAGACTATTCTTGGCATATTTTGGAATTCAAACTCAATCCTCAATTTTAATCTTTCGCGTTGATATATATGGTTATTGTATTTACCATATGATTGCGTTAATACCCGGAGTTCGTTATCCTGAAATTCAATTATTTATCTACGAGTACTTTCCACGAGTAAAGAATTACTTACAATTTATCCAAAGTCAATTATTGCTTTTATATTTGGTACAAGAAAAAGGCACCGTGTAAATGGGCCTTTATATTCTGTATTTATTCGTCGGTTCCAGTTAGCTTAGATTTGACAGTAACCCGTGAACTAAAGCCAAACATTGACAGTTGGAGTTATGTGAAGTGATGAAGCGCCTTTGGCTTTTTGCGAAAGGAATGTGTTTGTTTTGGCTACCTTGTTACTTTTCAAATATAAAAGACTTCTTGTTTATGTTACTAAGGTGGTAAAATAATATTCTTAATGCAGGGCATATTTATTATACATTCCATGTTTTGTGAACGGAATAACTACATAGTATAAAATAAAGTCGCGTTCTCTGTCCCTATGTCCCTTTGTATGCTTAAATCTTTGAAAATACTCAACGGATTTTGATGCGGTGTTTTCAAATAGATAGAATGCTTAAAGAGGAAGGTTTTTATGTATATAACATCATGCTACGACCAACAGGTGCGGAGCAGGAATGAAAACTGTTGCAAAAACGGGGTGACGACGAAGCTGCGCGGGTCAGCTAGTATCCAATAAAAGGCTACTTATCTCTTAGTGTTTTAATTTAACCACTTAAACAGTTTTATGGAAACTATCGAATGCTACCTATTCAGATATAAACCTCGGATGCAGCTATTAAAAACCCTTTAAAATCGTTTGATGCAGCAGCTGAATGCCATCCTGTTCATATTCAGGTGTAAATTGCAGACTGAGGTATCGTTGATGTAATTATTAATAAAACTCGCCACAGTCTGGCGCCAAAACGCGATTAACGCGCTAAATCGCGTAATGTATGGATCAAACGCAGAATATTTAGTCGCAGAATTCCCGATTTATAATACTAAGTTTAGTATGTCATTGATCGGTATTCATCTTCGTGAATGTTAACTCTTAAACGAGATTAGTAAGCTAATAACTTTTTTATAAAAAAATCATATTTTTTTGTTCGTATATTTTACACAGTCATACCATTTCTAAAATTGCGATAAAACTTCGTACAATTAAGTCAATTGCAGTGTTAATATTAGATCGTTACATATGAAAGTCTTTTCTCTGCCGTACCATTAAGTCCTGGAATTCCTTGCCGGCGCACGTGTTTCCTTCTTCCTACAGTCCCGGGTCCTTTAAGCGGGGCGTGAAAAAGCATCTGATGAGGCCGTCAAGCTGAGCGCCACCATTGTAGCACAACGTGTTTGCAATGGTGACCCTCTTTCATGGGACTTTGCCTTCAGCTTAACATCAGGCGAGGTAAAGTCAAATTGACGTGCCATAGATAAAAAAAAAAAAAAAAAAAAAAGAAATTGCAGTTTTGTTAGAAGAACTTCTCGGAATCCCTAATATTCAGTAAGTACTGAACATTTTTGCATTTTTGCAAGAATGACAAATTCAAATTTTTTGTATTTTTTTTTGTGTATGAATGAGACAACATTAAGCAATCTGCAACTTACATTACCTATATTTTTGAAAAGAGATGGCTGTAAAGAAGTAATACGAAATTTATCTAGGAAGTCGAAATCTATTTAGGAAGTAGGTACTGGTTTTGAAGATAAAATTTTATTTATCAAGCGGCCAATAAAAACAAAATTCAATACAGAATTGTAAAATCTTAAAATCAACTTTCAAACTAAATATAAATAATGGAAATAACTATTAAATTACAGGAATAACGAACTAATGAATCTGTAAGAAAATTTCGGCAATTTCATATTTTGTAAAGGCCTATAATTTCTATTTTTTTTTAATTTACATCAAATATCAAAAGCTACGTAAGTATTATTCATTTCTGTGTCTCGTCAAACCTGACCTAATAAAATTCGCAGAAATGGACGCCGACAACTCATGTATGCTTTACCCATTAACTAATTCCTTTTTAAAATATAGGCACAAGTCTCACGTCAAAGATCAAACAGAGTAACCCCGGCGTATAGGTGGACAAACAAGCTACTGTAAGCTACTTAGAGGTCGTAAGACACCGCCGCAAACAACGACATTCTTTATCCAACCAATTAACAAGAAACGTCGAAGCTTTGTGATTTTCGCTTGGTCCGCTCTTCGCTCCAAAAATGTGGTCACTTTACACGTTCAGATTGTTCAAGGGTTCTGTAGGGTTTTCACATACTTATAAGGATATTGATATAGGCAAGAGTTGTGGGTTCAAAATGTATTCAAAATGACAAGCAGTCGCGTTTTTGAGCTGTATTTAAGGATAGTATGGGGTGCAACAGTGGTGGATGAGTTCCAATTTAATATGACATAACATAACATAAACTCACGCCTTTATCCCCGAAGGGGTAGGCACAGGTGCTAGCACCCACATTTGGCCAGTTTATGTTTAGGTCCCAATGTAATAGGTGGCGAGCCATTAACCAGGCACTTATAAGCCTGCGATAAATACACACATACGTTCGAAAAGCATCGAAAAGTCATTGGTGTGTGCCATGGTAAAACCTCGTCTCAGCAGTCCATTACCCATGCCACTAGGCTATTCAAATTTACCAACCTTAGCTTATGACAAAATAATACAACACGTAAACTACTCCGACATATTTTAGAAACGAGCCAAGATCCCCCGACACGACAACGCTTGCAATGCAACGCTTAATTAGACTCACATATTGAGGGACTGGGGAAAAGTATGTTATCCGTCACTTTGCGGCGGTCATCTTGGGCCGATTTTCATCAAACATACATAAAAAAATACAGTCATTGGTTCGGCCGTTGGGGAGTCATAATGCCACCAACAGACACACACACAGACCCGTCATTTTTACGTTAATACCGCTAAATATATTTTGCAATGCATTCACACCTAAATCTGTTTGTTTGTTAGGGATCTTATTCTTTCCATTTTCTTTTTCAGGTGGGCACCGACTACCATTTACTACCAGCCCTTTTGTCTCTACCTGTCACTACCTAAGTGAAATCGGCGCGGGACACAAGACGCTAACGCCATGCGCACACGCAGCCATGATCGATTGTTTGCGCGCGGCAGAACAAAAGCCAACGTTTAAATGTAACCGACTCACCGCAGGTAAACGTTGCAATGACGTGATAATCATGTTGATTGGTAGAATATGGTATTTAGTAAAACTAGGTACAGTCGGCAATAAAAGTAGATTGACACATTATAATTAGCTTTATCATCATTATATCAGTGTTAGTTACGGCTTGTACTTTGAAGCCCGAAGTTCGGTTTTGTATTTTTTCTTTTGATTTGGTTTACCTTGACTTTGCCGGAAGTGATTGACCTCTGACCTCCACCCCGGTAAGCCTATGTCATAATTTATTCCGATTTACATACATTATCTAGCGCGAGAAGTTCAATATTGCGATCCAGGATTAATAGTAGGTATCGTTAGGGGAAGAGGGTCATCTCAACAGAGATGTCCCCGGGTCTGCCGGGGTGCGAGAGATATGTCACGGCGTGGACATACATGGACGGCGTGCGTTTTGGTCGGTTCGAGTCCGACATAATCACCTCCACCTGTTTTGACGAAGGTGGTATCCGTGGGGACTTTGCGCACTATAAAAAAAAGGATTAATAGTATCGAAGCAGTTCGGGTTATTGTCACTAGATGGCGTTGTTCTTCCCATATGCTTCACTATGCCGATATAACAACATTAAATTTTCTAACATGTTTTCTTCATTCACAAATGCTATTTTTATTCTTTGGCCAATTATTTTACAGTAGTACAGGATTATTTAGTAACATCAAAGTAGTTGCAGCTTCCTGTCACTAGATGGCACTGTTTCACTGTTAATAGACATCGGTATTCTAACGTTAAATATTCTGAAATGTTTTCTCAATCCACAAAGACTATAATCTCTTATACTCATAACAGATATAAAATTGTCGGCTCCACACAAAGGGTAATCACCATTGTAAATCTGTAATACATCGAGTTTATAACAGCCTATATAAAGAGATGTATTTCTTCTCATTAGACCAGATCAGACCTTAATTGGTTGTAAAAGATTCTGTTTCGATTCTTGTGGGGTTTTGTTGAGATGTTTGTGTTTGTTTCTTTTGGGTTTGTGGAATAATATTCGTGTCTTTTGTTTGTAATTCTTTTTATCAAATTGTAAGGTTCAAATATTTAATACTTTCTGAATTAACTTTAAAGTTTCTGTAGTCATTGATCAGGAAAATTCGAGATACAATGGGTGTGTTTACTGGCCACTGCAAGGAGGACGATGAAGGACTACATGAATTGAAGAAGACTTGCTCCCTCGCCGTTTTCCCGTTGATGTCACATTATTCGATAGACGTTTTTACTAGTGGACTAACTCATTCAAAAGATATTCACCTTCGAGGATGTTCAAATCAAATCGAATCAAATCAAATCAGATCAGATCAAATCAAATCAAATCCAATCTTAACTACGAAATACATATTGTGCGAGTGTCACGTTCCAGAAAGACAACGAATGGATTTTCTTTTCTCGGGAGGGGCTACCTCAAACCAGAGGATTACGTGCACTTCCAATTGAGAAAAATATTTACTTTTTTTATTTTGGGCACTTCACTTCGCCTGATAGTAAGCTGAAGGAAAACTCTCAGGAAAGAGGGTCACCATTACAAACACTAACAGTGTTACAACGGTGGCCGCTCAGCTTGATGTGCTCATCAGATGATTTTTCACACCCCGCTTAAAGGACCCGGGACTGTAAGAAGGAGGAAATACGTGCGTTGGTAAGGAAACTCAAGACTTCATGGTGCGGCAGAGGAACGACTCACCGAACCGTTTGCTTCTTAATGAAATATTCTGCACCGTATGCGGGTGACATAAGCCCTGTTGTCCTGTGTAGGAAAGGAGAGCGTGGGATTAAAGAGCTCATCAGAACATTCACCATGGTAGAGACGGTAAAATACTACCAGGGACGCAACATCTCTACGCATCTGTCGTGTGCATACTTTTCTCTCTTTGCCAGAAGCCGGTGTACTGTGCATAGTTCTTTTATATTGTGGAGAGGACTGACTAATGAAAGTGGAAGCTGGCAAGACGTTACCTACCTACTTGATATAATATAACAACTATCAAAAGAATTAGTTTATCAGATTTCACTTACAACCAACTGTCACAAATGACTTCGAAAGGGAAACCGGTGGGAATTGTGTTATGCGAACCTCCTCGTTAGATTAAGAAATGCATGTAGTCTCTCTACAAACATTTCTTACTCTCCTTATGAGCGACCATTCGAGTATTTAAGCAGATCTATTCCATTTTTACCCCCTTGTTCCCCTTTTCAGCAAAAGTAAGTAGAGCTCCTACCTCCATCTAATACCTACCTACTTACGTAAACATCGGTAGGTACCCACATTTATTATTAATATTTTGTTAATAATAAATGTGGTATTCTTTATTTGTGGAAATGGTCGAAAATTCGTTTTTGAGCAAATTAGATTAACTACTAAGTACTACTGACGTAATCATGCTGCCAGAGCTCATTGGAAAGGCTTTGTGCTGTCAGTGGGAAGAACGAGAAACCCTTCTTTGTTTTCACAGAAGCTCCCTAAACCTTGCTGCCTTCCCCTTCCATCCCAATATGGTCAACAGCACGAATGTGACTGCCATTTTTTTATCGAGACCAAAATCGCCTCTAATACCACCCCGCCGGAGTTGGAAAAAGTGGTTACAATACTAGACATATTATCTCTTGCATCTCAGCAGACCCGGTGCCATCTTTTCCGAGATGGCCACCTTCCTATTGTGTGGGATTGCCTATGTCCCCATCTAGCTCCTGTGTATAAGGAGACGCACATGCACCGACGCCGCGGTCTGCTTCTGCTAGGGTGACAGATTGCTCCACCGTCACCCCCAGGGCCGCACTTATAGGAGACGGAGGTCATTCCGTGACTTCCGACGCCCGAGTCGCTCAATATGACCCCCCTGGTGTTGCTTTAAAATCCAGTTTTGTACTAAAAGGCAAATGTTCAACTTGTCGATCACTTGACAATAAGTTTTCAACCGATCCAGTGTGACTAATTGAGCGGTTCGTATCATTCGTTCCACGGTTCATACCTCAGAATGCTCGTGTACAACCGGCCTAAGAAGGCTTTACATACATTATAATAATATGACTGTTGTCCTAGTAGTATGGCTTATTAGCTATGATTTAATGTAGTGATATCTGATACTTCGTTCTTTGTACCCGGTACTAACAATACCTAGTATAAAGAACAGGTAATAATGTAGGTTTTATTATACTACTAAGGTGGCAGACAAACATACGGCCCACTTGATTGATAGTAGTCACCGGGATCTATGGATGTTTGCAACAGGGACATAACTCTCATGCAGAAACTAAAACCCTTCTTGTATTATCTTTTGCCATCAACAAGTGTTTCCTTCTCCATACAGTCAGGGGTCCTTTAAGTGGGGCGTGAAAAACTATAATGACCCTCTTCACTGAGAGTTTACTTTCCGTTTACCATCAGGCGAACATTGGCGTATCCCAAATAAGAGAAAAAAAAGTATCTATTGTCAATTTTGTTGTATTGAACAATTAGTATAGGTAGTATTATTCACAACAGATGGCGTTAGTTGTAGTAAAGAAGGAGATAAAATTTTCCAATTACTTTTGTTAACTAAAAAACTCTATACGCGTTTAATTAAATATATAAGTAGTATAAAATGGTAAATGGAGTATGTTTGTACATTTAAAAAAATATAGGTACCTACATGATTCCGAATAAAATAAAGTTCATAAAATAAGTTACCAAAAATTCAACCGACTTCCAGAACAACAATGCTAGGAAAAGAAAGAAATAAACATACATAAAACATAAACTCACGCCTTTATCCCCGAAGGGTTAGGCAGAGGTGCTACACTCACATTTCGCCAGTTAATGTTTAGGTCCCAATGTAATAGGTGGCGAGTCTATTGCCATTAACCGGGCACTTATAAACCTGCGATAAATACACACATAACTTCGAAAAGCATCGAAAAGTCATTGGTGTGTACCATGGTAAGCTGGGATCGAACTCGAGACCTCGTCTCAGCAGTCCATTACCCATACCACTAGACTACCGCGGTAAAGAAGAAATAAGTACCTAAGGAAAATTAACAAATATACCTAAAAGATGAAAATGTGCGTAAAACTTTCTTTGTACGCGTGTATAAACATTAGAAAAATATAAACAACTGGAGTGAAACATTTTTACAAGTTAGTTAAAAATATTTCTATTTGACCTACTTCTCTGAGGCAGAGGAACAGTAAAAAAATACTGTTTGCGGCCATGACACTTTCTTATTTTTGAAATAGTTACACTTTAGTATATAACAAAGTCGGTGTGGTTTCATTTGCACCATCAATTCGTTTTCCGCTGCCTGTCCATCTATCCTTATGTATACTTAGATCTTTGAAACTAAACAACGGATTTTGATTCGGTTTTGGTTATAGATAGAGTTTGGTTTTTGTATATAACATCATGCTACGACCGATAGGTGCGGAACGGGAATAAAAATGTTACAATTACAGGGGATATCGGTTAAGACCCAGTCGAAGTTGCGCGGGTTACCTTGTTAAGTATATTAAACTATATACCTATTTCTACTTTTAATATCAGAGGTAACAATAGGTAAGGTATATCGATTCTATATTCAATACAGAGAAAATATCTCAGGCGGTAAACTTCCCCGGAGGGGTGGGCAAATAGTATCACACGGCGGCGGCGGAAAGTGCTCCTCCCCATACCCGGGGGCTAGATGGGGACACCATACAGAAGGCCCCGGGTCTGCCGGGGTGCGAGGGATATGTTGGCTATTACCTCACCTCCGGCAGCTGAAAACCCAAAGACGGCGTGCGTTTTAGTCGGTTCGAGTCCGATATAACCTACCCAACCGGTCGGTGGGGAGGTATCCGTGGGGATTTTTCAAACGATAAAAAAAAAGCAAATAGTATCACTACTATAGACGCCCAAGATCCTGCAAACTGGAGAAGGCAAATTAGGAAGGTAGACCCTGAGCTTCGAGTTTACTTTGGCTTCAGAGGCACTATGGAAATCTCGTCTTAGGGGTGTGCAAAAGTGGAGTGCTTGGTCCAGTTCCTACATGCGATACACCCTGGTCATAGGAGACAGCAGCGCCTCTTTCAAACAGGGAAAACGAGAACCAATTGCGAGCAAGGCGATAGCGGCCCTTTAGGCGGCTGCTTGAAGGCATTTCACGTGCCCATGAGAAGTTTCCTAAGCAGAAGGTATAGTGGAGTGCAGGCAAGGGATGAGCTGCTTTTCCAGGCGCTCATAGGTACGGCCGCCTGTCAAGTCTGTAGTAGCAAGCCTGCTAATGGTGCGACGTACGCGCCTCCCTCTTTTCGAAGGTTAGGATAGAGTCATCTAAAAACCGTAGGTGACCTAAAATCAGTCAGGTAGGAAGGTAGTGCCCCTTAGACTCCAGTAATTGAGACACGAGATGGAGAGCGGTTTTAATCGGTTTTAGTCCGAAATAACCTCGATAGCCGACGGGTGTGGTATGAAATCCCGCACGAAATAAAAGATATAAAAGTCAAATTAGTTACGTTTCATTTTACTAAACGTCAAAACGTAAGTTCTGTGCCCATAGCATGAAAAGCTTTTCGTCTTTATAGGAAGGTAATATACGGTAGGTATACCTACCCTATATTTCTATCTACCTATAGGTACCCCACCAGAGTAGAACTTGGGTAACCCCATCTATTCCCATGCGGTCCCGTACAAGGCGACCAAGGGATAGGGTTGTTTACCATCAGACAAAATATATATATACAGCCCAGACTCAGCCTCAGATGCACTCGAGTCAATAAAAAGTACCCGGAATATGGAAATTTCTTCCTTTTTTTCTATCTAATTAGTATCGGATATATACAGGGCTCTACCTTTATGGTATTAAACTCTATGGTACTAGACTCTCGCTAAGTAAGCGTTACAAGGCGGAAATCTATTTAATTTCATTGCAGTATTCCGCAAATGTGAAGACACCTCGCCACGTGTTTTGCCTCTGCACGAGGCATCCTCAGGAGCGCTATAAAGCATTGAAAGCCGTCAACCGTAACCATTTCCCGTGCAGAAATTCCCTGAATACATGTAAGAATATCTCCGTCGCCGACCGTAGGTGTGGTTATGTGAGCTTCGAACCATCTCGCTCTCTGGCCTCAATTACTTACTGTAATGTTAGGTAAGGCCTTCGTCCTCCAAGAGCGCAGGCCTAAGGTGGCCACCTGTCACCCTAGCCGAAGCAAGCCGCGGCGGCAGCTCCTCCCCATACCCGGGGACTAGATGGAGACATCGTGGTCGCTACGCCCGCATGGGTTATCTCTAAAGAGAGGGGGCCGGGGTGCGAGGGTATGTTGGCTTCTATCTTACCACCGGCAACTAAGGACGACGTTCGTTTTCCGTCCGACATAACCTCTTCAACCGGCTTTGGCGGGTGGGTTATCCGTAGGAACTTTAAACATGATAAAAAGTCACATTATCTTTCTAGTTACCTAAGTAAATATCTTCTTAGGTACCTAAATAGTTAGGTAGTTATCTAAGTACCTATTCAACACACTCAGATACCTATTTTTTTATTCCCTAAGTAGGTACCAATAAACTTTTTTTACAGCCAACCAATACCGTTGAGACTTGTCTTGCCGTAAACATTTTCCCAAACATTACTATGGCAACATCAAAGTATGAGGAATAGCCGGGCAATGCGAACGGCAATGTCAATAGCAATGGAAATAATCATCGGCTTACATTCTCGCGTTGCCTAGTTTATTCCCTATGTCCCCGGCAATGGGCTGAATGTAAATAAGACATGTAGGTACCTACCTAAAGCATTTGAAGATTATGAGACCTAGGTTTATCCATCGGCATAGATCTTGGACCTAAGTCGCGATAGAAAAGAGACCTTGTTCGCGCGGATTATTGCAGAAATTTGAGGACTTCATCGCCGTGGTATCCCGTGCTATCCTCAAAATACAGACTAAAACACATACTTACCTATTGTGCGTATACAGCACAATTCCAACACGTTAGGATCCAAAACTCGTGCCTATACAAATTCATTTAAAATAGTTATTGAAGAATAAAACACAGTTGAGTAGGTATATACCTCTACCTACCCATAAAGTCATCGAACAAGCATCAGCATCAAAACTAATCAATTTGATGCAGGTTCATCGACTTTTCGCTCTGACCTCGGACTGAACAACGACCAACAAAAAATAAATGTCGTCAACTTAAAAAAAAGTTCCAACAAATCAACGATTCAATGTTTACCTCATGAAGTGGCCACTCGCTCGCTGGTGCAATTCCAGATCCATAGCTCTGTTTTCAATCACGTTCAAATAAACTCGGTCCTCACTACACACACACAACTCAATAATACTCAAACAAATATTCAATTTACAAGTGTTGTCATTGTGTAACTGTTATTAGTTTATAACACGATCGATTCAGACGATTTGCGTTATCGTATCGGTGCGAATCAAGCGAGCACACCGCGCGGCCGTCGCTCGTTCGACACAATGGTGACAATCGACAATCGCGCGCACCGACTGCGGTGACGACTACCGACAAATCGAGTAATCAAGCCGAATGCGCGAGCCAATCGCAACGCTCCACTACGCCCACGAGCACGAGCCAAGCGCTCCTATTGGCCAAGCAACTGGCATTGCCTTACGGATGTTATTATGCAGAACGAGACCAACAGTTCGAAATAAGAATTTTAAGCGTTTACTAGCAGGCGTACAATGCAAATTGGTTGCGTCGTGCCGTGGTCTCGCTCGTCCCGTCCACTTTTTGTTTATGATGACTTGGTGTATGAAACAAAAATAAATCGTATGACAGCGGTCTCACCTGAGCCTCTCAATGCCCACTTAACGTTATTTCGTTATACTGCTTATTGAGAAAACAATGCAATGTGCGATGTTATATTTGTACCTTTGGAAAAGTGTTGTAGTATGTAGATAGGTAGGTATACCTACCTGCATACCACCTTTAATTTAAAATAACAATGTTGAATGTTTTGTGTATTAATTCCATGAACTTTGTTTATTAAATGACTCACAAAAACAAAACTTTATAATTCGCCTTTTTTCCTTGAGGGCTTGATTTCAGATTGTAAGGGTAATATTGTCGAGCAGTACCTGCTATTCACTTGGAAAATTTAAGTTTTTGTTTAGGTAAATGTAAGTACCAGAATCTGAAACTCTAATCGACAGATGGCAATAACGTCCATCCCCTGACATCATATACCTACAAGGAGGTTGAAAATGTGTTAAAACACTCAAGGATAACTATTTCTTCCAAATTTAAAAATAAAAGGGATAAGAGATCTTAGGTGAGTAGTCGCTGCGTCTTTCTGTTCAAAAAGTCTCAATAGTAGGACAGAGCCTTTTTTTTATCGTGCGAAAAATCACCACGGATACCACCTCCGCCAAAGTTGGTGGAGGTGAGTATGTCGGACTCGAACCGATATGAGAATCGTCGTATGTTATCGATTGTAGTCAGAGCTCACTGGAGAGGTTTTGTGTTGTCAGTGGGAAGATTCAGAAACCCTTCTTTGTCTTCTGCACTGACAGTACAGAGACTCTTTTAACCTTCTGCCCTCCTCTGTCCGTCCCTTCCACGTCCCTGGTGTTTTAATGTCCACAGGCCGATAACCACTTTCCATCAGGTGGGCCGCGTGCTTGTCTGCCACCAAATTGGTATATAAAAAAAATATTCGTACGATATATGGTATTATGAAAACATTTGCGGTAGATCGAGAAGCCAAGGTCTTGAGTTTATTACCCATAATTTCAAATCCTAAAGGAATCTCCTAAGTACTTACCCAAGTAACAGTTTTAAGATTCTCATAAATTATTAAATATATCAGAAGGGTATACCTTCTGGTATATTTAATAATTTATGAGAATCTTAAAAAAATGTTTAGTAAGATTTTTGTGTTGAAATATTTATTTATATAAGTAGCATACCTATAACTTTTTATAAAACTTTTTTGGCATGTACCAAAACACGTAAACTTACACAGCTACGTGCTAATGACCATAACAGTGTACATAAAGATGACTGTGTCATTAAAACCTCAGCTTGACTTTAAATGAATGCCTCGTTAAATGAGTGTACAGAATCGTATAGAAAAAATCAATTACGTAGATAGCTATTAGAACTCTCCGATTTCTATTCTTCAAGCAAAGTAACCGAATGTATCAATCCACTAAGATTAATCGTTTTCTGTTTTGGCATCAGTCATTTTGTGCTCAGTATCGACTCATTATCGTTAATTGTATAGGATCGAATATAAATCTAATAAATATAGGATCACAAAAGGAAGATTCTTCTTTGAGGTAGGTACATACTGAATTATGAAGAAAGCTGTTAATTGAAAAATAAACTTGATAGGCATTTAGTGTCATACAATACTATTCAGAACAGATATTCATCTAATAAGATGAGGCTACACTTAGTATGAAAGATCTTGATTTCACTGGCATGCTGTATCTACCTAGATTAATCTAAGAATGCTTAATGGTTAGACTGCTTTGGTAGCATAACGGTAGCCATAGCGATAAGTTACACAAGGTTTCTCTCTAAGTTTGACATATAAATCGGACAAAGAGTTATTGTGTTTTTCTAATTAGAATCTTTGATAGCAATAAAGAAAAAGCCAATATTAGATAGATAGCTATAGGTTTGCCTTTTATTAAGGAATTTGAAAGTGGGTGACAAATGTAAATGACAACACACACGTAAGCTGCACAGTCAGAAATAACTACACTATGCTCTGCAGATAATTGTTTTATTAATTTAAGTTTCCTTTTGAAGTATAATTTAGTATGTATATTTAATTGCAAAATGAAAGAATTTCCTTTCTTTCAAATGTGGGGTTGATTATATTGATT
The DNA here is from genome assembly GCA_963691645.1 of Pelosia muscerda. NCBI lineage: Eukaryota > Metazoa > Arthropoda > Insecta > Lepidoptera > Erebidae > Pelosia > Pelosia muscerda. Next base: position 19,013,825 of record OY829100.1, read on the forward strand.
GATGTACGTGCCCAATATAGTCATTTCATTTTTTTGCTCATTAAAGAATAGAGTTTTATCCAGATGAAGATGAAGCCGTAATTACAGCACCAGTTTATATGATTTTTAATAATACTTGATAGATAGGTATAATCTTTGAATTTCAATAACCATTCCTCCAGGAACCAAGTACTGTACTCTACATGGAAAACCATTTAACAATAGGACCTAAGTTCCCACTTAAAATACACAATAAAGTATCGATTTCTAAGCAAAAAGCCGTTGGAATACATTTATACTTAAGAATCGATACTCACAATGCAACAATTTTAACATCAATAGAACTCATAACGGAAGCTAGATTGAAAAATAACATTCTATCAAACTAAGAAAGAAATAACTTTGACTGAGGATCAATAAAATTTCTATTAAAATTAGCATATGTCTAACAAGTAGGTATGATATGATCCAATAACTATACAATACAAACTTATATGCAAATATGTAAACGATACAAGAAATCCCCTAACCTAAAATAGTAAAAATTCACAAATGTCATACGTTTCGTTCAAATTCAAATGAGGTTTTGTTAAGAAATCGACATGGCCACCGAAAAATAGAAGGCCGTTTAAAATTATGAATATGACACAATGAAAGCGTTCGATAATTGAATTGTTAGATTGTGTGAAATGTTGGCGACATGAGGGCAGCGGGTCGCGCCCTATAGGCGGTAATGCCGTACGGACAAACTGCGCGCACAATGTGCGGTCTACAATACAACATACGCAAATTAACTACGTACACATTTTATTGGCAATAAAAAATCTATTGAGCAATCTGCGACGCTGTACATGTGCCACTGATAAAGGAATTTAAAATGTCAATAAATGATTTTTGCATATGACTGGGGTACATCGTGTATGTAGATATGGTAACATGTGTACATGCAGGTAGCTTTGTTATTTTTATTGCTACAGCTACTGTGATTTAAATGAGTTACTAGATTACAACGGAATTCAACAGACCGTTACAAATTCGTTTATTGGCATACTGACATATATCTACTTAAATTGATGATAGCTAAAATGGTCCGTTAATGAATACTCTTTGAATACTAATGGGAGAAAAAAATAACCCTACGTTTAGACATCTCGTGATTTTATTACCCAGAGTTTAAAATGTTTAAATTAGCACTTTTTGTAATGTTTCTCAATTATAGTTTTCTTTAAAATGTAACAATTATTTTTTTAAAGTAATCGTCATTTATAAGGTCTTGGCGATATACGCGATTAATGTCTGATTTTAAGATTGTAAATAAAAAACATTATGACAATCTTTCCGATAATTCAAAGAATACTGTACTGTAGGTAAAGTATTCTTTGAATTTTGGAAGGTAGGTAGGATTCACATAGTATGTCACGTAAGGCAATAATTTTTGTTATTTCTTTTTATATTATTATTGTAATAGCATTGATTTTATTTAAAAATTCGTACGTAGTCAATATTCCAAATTGCCAATTGGATTACACACGTAATTTAGCTCGATATGAAAGGGTTCAATTGTACTACCTATCGCATTACTTTTGAGACATTCTCCATACCTTATGTCCGCTACAAAGCTATCAGATTTTCCGTGAAATCGCGTAACAACAAATAGATTCGATGTGCGCGCGATTCACCACACCGATCACAATAAAGTATCATTAGCATATCGCCTGCCTATGCACATGACACAATGTCATATGTTAATACATTTTACTCACAAAAGGGATACAAATTCGCTTATTTGTTACGGACTGTGTCGAACAAATCCGTTATATCGATATTTTCATGCTAATTTTTTTATATGAATTCGCATTTTATAATCGATGAAAAAAAAATCGATGGTTCCTTTATGTATGAAGAGGCGTGAACGATAGCTCTATTTTTGAATTTTGAATTTAAAATTCGAATATTGATTGATGCGTCTTTTCTTATGCAAAACTCTTGAGAATTGCAACCGTCAAAGATTGATCTCTATAACGATTGATTAATTGATATTTAAATGGCTTCTCGGCACAAATTTTATTAGATTATAACGCTTGCAATCAATGGGAATAGAATGAGCTTATTCTGTTTGATACAAACTGCATTTTTTATGATTTAAGAATGGTATGAGTTTAAGTAGTATGATGACGGAACAACCGGAATTGTAAGACTGGGTTAGATATATTATGATGATTATATTCTTAAAAATAAGTAGGTACCTATGCTAAGGGGTGTAGTGTCCAATATTTATTAGGGTAGGAACCTACTTATTTCAGTAGGTAAATCAGATCGAAATTATTGGTAGGGTAAAGTAGGTTCTTACTTTCCTACTTACCTTTTCTATTTTGAGTGTATGAAGAGTCAAGGAATGTTAAGAAAGTTTCAGTGCTGTCAGCGAAGAAGACAAAGCAGGGATTCTCGGTCTTCCCACTACCAACACAATGAATAAATTTCCCCTAGACTAAAAGAAAAAAATAGTGGTAAAAATATTTAAGGTCTAGGAATTCCTTACCAGCTCACGTGTTTCCTTCTTCCTACAGTTCCGGAAAGCGGGGCGTGAAAAAGCATCTGATGAGGTCGTCAAGTTGAGCGCCACCCTCTTACCTGAGACTTTGCCTTTAGCTTACCATCAGGCGAGTTAAAGTCAAATTGACGTAACCAAAATAAAAATTATTTTAGTTTAAGGTTGACTCCATTATTGCTATCCTTCGCTCTCTAACTGCTGCTAATTAGCACAACATACATCATAACATAGTTACTTCACATTTGACAACAGCTACCTACAAGTACAAAACATGTGATGACGTAGGTAAGTACCTACCTACTTACTTACCTAATATCTTGCAAAATACCTTTTTTAAAACATATCGGTGGTTGGGAACTGAAAACCCGCTTAAATAGTTCGTGACCAAACTCCATGGCGCCAAACTTTACAGGAGATTAAAACGTAGTACCTAACTTTTTTATCGTAACGTAGTCGTTCTTCCATTTTTAAATTCAAATTTTTGAATTAGGTATAATATCCTACATTTCAAAATCCCGAATTTCAAAATTACGAAACATTCGTGGTTATTTTTACCCAACCTAAAGATAATTAGGTACCTACTTACCCAAAAATATTTTTTTTGAGATTTCAATGAAGCCGCTGTAGCCAAGTGGTATGGGTAATGGACTGCTGAGACGAGGTCTCGGGTCTGACCCCAGGCTTTACCATGGCACACAGCAATGACTTTACGATGCTTTTCGAAGTTATGTGTGTATTTATCGCAGGTAAATAAGTTCCCGGTTAATGGCAGTTCCCGGTTCGCCACCTATTACATTGGTACCTAAACATAAACTGGCGAAATGTGAGTTTAGGTTATGTTATGAATTTCAGGATTTTGAACTTCGGCATATTGTACATCGGTATTTTGATAATATAACCGCTCTTTAGGCTAGTAACCCGGAGTATTCCATCTGTTATTTCCCATTGCCATTTTTTTATTAAAGTGGTTTATTTGCTCACCAATACCAGTAGCAAATCCCATCACCACATATCCCACAAAGCTATCGCTAATTCGATCACTAAAGAGACACAGCCATCGTATTTGCGTCACCGACAATGGCCCCTACAGGGACCTATAAGAGTGAGTATTGGCAGTCAGCAGAGCGCAAAACCTGTGGCTTAATCTACAATGATCATTTTGTGCGTGAATGTTTGTATGTAGTGTATTGCATGAGAGGTAGCGATTGCGTTTAAGAACGCTACTGAAGTGTATAAAATAGAAATATAGGTAGGTATTGCTTAATTAATTGATAAAATATTAAAAACTAACTGCTTAAAATAATTTAACATTCGGTACCTCTCTGATATACCTACATAGATTGTAATATGCTTTAAAATAAATAATATGGTATGTACTTTGGGTTACCTTTTTAAAATTAAAGCTACTCTAAACTATTCTACTCCCGAAAGTTGAATGCTGGGGAAGTTCCGAAGAGTTGGTAAGCCCAGTCATTAAGGATGTTTCTCCTTTGTGACGACACTACACTCTTTGTTGAAGAAGAGTGAAGTCCTAATATTCCTTGTCGCTGTCCGTTAGTTGTTGTCGCTGTCCAAGCGCTGACGTGGTTGACCTAGTTGTAGACTTCTTGTACCTACACCCAAGATGGAATAGCTCGTGCATTTCTCTTCGCCAGGAACCGCATTGTTTCATACGTAGGTATACAAAACTTATGGCCATGTTGCCTGGTTCCTTGTGACTTGTACCATACCCAAACATAGAGCTAATAAATGACATAATGAGACGTTTTTTCATCAAAACATGAACTCACACTCAAGTTTCAACCTTATTACAGTATAAATACTAATCAAAATTGCAAAGCACTGTTATAGTTGTATTTCGAATCGCATAGAGCCGAATCGTATTTGTTTAGGTGCAATGATAAGATCAAATAAAGCAATGAATTCATCTCAGTGAAATGTGTCAAATCTGGCGGAAAATAATGTGAAACCTGTCAGATTTGTCCTGTCTGGGAACGACAGAAGCTGTAGAGTTCATCTCTTAATCGGTAGACTTTTTTAATGTTGCCAGTAGTGATAAATCGAAGTAATAGTAGATTACGAGTAGAATAAAGTATCAAAGAAAGGGACTAAGGGATGGGTCTGTTCTCCATTCGACAGTAAATATACGGCGAATGAAAAAGTGTTCCCATGACGGCAATAGGCTCGACACCTAAAATACACCAGTTTTATTATCTATATTCTATCAAAGGTAGATAAAGTGTTCGTCTCTGACCGTGCACTACCTAGAGATATTTAAAAAAAAAATTGTAAGTGTGTTTGTCCGCAATACACAAAAAATTACTGAACGTATGGGGGGGGGGGGGGTATTTTTTGTTTGAAAGGTCGTAGTTAGACTTAAAATCTTATATTTGACTGTCGTAATATATTTATCGGGCATAACCGCGTGCTTTTGTTAGTAAGGTATTTTTTTTTAACTTTTATTCCTCTAATAATAGTCCAAACATATTCAAACTAGATCGAAAACCTCTTGACCTATTTCTTACCACCATTGTGTGAACACGACTTAATACCATTTCTTATACTTACCAACTTCCGTTGGCAGCGTTATGCTAACTATTCTATCTAGTTACAGCCCTTAAGCCTTCCGATATTTGTAACTAAAGAAATTTAAACTCTAATTTCTAGTTTTTTCAGTCTAATTTTGAATGGCAGCGTTAGAATTTTGATTTGAGTGTATCTTGTACAAAGTTATTAGATCCTTTACCTTTGAGTAATGAGATAGAGTTCTATTTTGATTGACAACATGATATCGAAGATTGTTCAATTGTTGATAATTTTTTTTGTGTTCGTTTTTTGAATTTAAATATCATTTTGTAATACTTCTATATGCGCCTATTAAATTTTGAATCGTTGACTCAATATTAGTTATAAACGATTTTTGATGTCTCTCGATATTATTCAATACTAATGGAAACCCGCGGCTCCACTCGCCTACGGGAACAGCCTTCAGAAAAGTATAAAAGAGCTAAAAAGTTTTTCGACTCTACACTCATTTTGTATAATTATATAAGATTATAAAATAATAAAACGGCACTTACAAAGCGTCAAAACCAAAATAATATGAATTTGTTTGGCAGCTTAGGGTAACCAGGGCTCATTGGTGAGGTTTTGTGTTGTCAGTGGAAATGTGGGCAGCACAGAAACTCACTTAACCTTCCCTTTCCCCCTTCCCGACTCCCCTCTACATGGTGGGCAGCACGAGTGTGATACCTCTAGTATTGCTAACGTCCATAGGCCACGGTAAGCACTTTCAATCAGGTGGGCCGTGGGTTTGTCTGCCACGTGGCTTAAAAAACAGACCACGTTGATTCAAAACTCTCTCCATACCTGAGATCACTCCGACAAGAAACTCAGTAGACTTAAATTAGTCTAACGGCTAGTTAATTTAAAACTAAAATATCTCATACAGTAGTCATCTAAAAAGAAACCAGCTGTACATTTCGGTAACAATATACCATGTATATACGCAAAGCTGCCGGTACAAACAAAACCTATGGGAATCTTTAACGAAAATCGGACATCGATAATCCTCCCAATGAACGAGATCATTTACCAACATACATTTTAAGTAACACACGATTTTCAACTATATTGCTAAGGTGCTAAGATTTTTTATAACGCAAACATATCATTGTTACACCAAAAGCTCGGTATGAGAATACAATAATAATAATGCAGTTGCAAATGTAAATTTCTTTCAAAATTCAACTTTATGCGAACGTAATAAGATACATAAAACTTCTAATTGAAATGAGAATAAATAAAACTGGAGGCCGTTTGTAAATAGAATGCAATCCCGCAAATCTGCATTCAAAATTAGATTGTTATCTATGTGGCCGGTTCCACAATATCCGGTTTGAACCAGTTAATATATCTGTTAATAAAAACCACGGATTAACGAAAGTGCTCACGTTTTTGTAACACTTAATCTTCTGTTAATTGAATTGTCGTTTACAAGTTAAGTGGTGTCATCTGCCCTTAAGGAAAGCCATTCACCTTCCAACATAATGAAATATATACTTGAATGAAAACTATTCTTGTAATCGGAAGTCCTATATTGTGCTTAAATACACAACGTAGAGCTATTCATTAAGATTCGGGTAAATCTTGATGTAAAGCGATCATTCGGTTGGCTACAGCATTTGTTAATAGACAAGTAATTCTTCGATACAGACTAAACTTACCAACTAATCGGGTAGTGAATGGTACTTTAATGGTAAATGGAACTATTTGTTGTGTTGTGTTCATTATCTGAAATTAACGGCAGTTGGTTAACTGTATTGGTTATTGTCCTTTTGTAAAACGCATGTACTCAAGATGTTGCTTTTCTTTAAATATTTCCGCTTTAAAATTCAGATTTTAATCTTACTTTTGAGAAGAAAAATACACAGTATTCGACATCGGTATCGTTTGAAAGTCAATGCACCTCATCGTCATCAGTCAGTAGTGATAGAGGTTATGTCGGACTTGAACCGACTAAAACGCACGCCGTCTTCAAGTCTTCGGCTGCCGGAGGTGATAGATAGTAGAGACAGTAGGCCCTAACATATCCCTTGCACCCCGGGTGACCCAGGGCCACTACTAGATGACTCCCTTTGGGTGTGAAGAACACGATGTCCCCATCTTGCACCCCGGGAGAAGCGACTACCATTTGATTTCTATAATTTTATTGCTGATATCGAAGGTCTATAGTTAAATTAAGTTGAACAGATGAAGCTTTATCAAATATTGGGTCGCGTATTCCCTTATTGAGAAGCTTGACTTAGAATTTTTCACCAGCGCACATGTTTTCTTCTTTATGCATTCCCAGATCCTTTAAGCGGACCGTGCTAAAGCATCTAATGTGGCATGGTAACATTGTAACATTGTGTCTGTAATGGGGACCTTATTACCTGAGACTTTACTTACCATATTGCGAGGTGAAGTCATATTGACGTGTTCAATATGAAAAAAAATCTAGACTTAGAGACACTTTCGCTTGAGTTGAGTTAATTTAGTTTTTTTTTTTCTATTTAAGTAAGTAATAAAACGAAAGGAACCATAAATCTGGATTAAGTAAATATTTAGAAATCTTCCAGTGAATGTGATTTAATATTTTATTTTCGTTTTCTTTCTTAGAAAATATTAAGGTATTATATACCTATTGAATCTGGTAACTTAAAAACCGCGGTAGCCTAGTGGTATGGGTAATGGACTGCTGAGACGAGGTCTCAGGTTCGATCCCAGGTTATACCATGGCACATGTGAAGTTATGAGCCATGGTAAAACCTGGGATAAAATACACACATTGTGTGTATTTATCGCAGGTTTATAAGTGCCCAGTTAATGGCAATAGGCTCGCCACCTATTACATTGGGACCTAAACATAAACTGGCGAAATGTGGGTGCTAGCACCTCTGCCTGCCCCTTCGGGGGTATAGGCGTGAGTTTTGTTATTTAAAAATCAGATTTCAATTTCAATTTCAATCAACTTCAATCAAACCTTTTTTAAATTTGCCAAAAACAGTGGTAGGTATTGCTGCTATCATTCTCATATGTATTTTTTCACTTACATGCAAACTGAAACTGTACGTACTGGTGCCGCTTAGGACTTGTTGACTGCCGCCTAAATTTCCAACCCCAGGAGGGTGCATCACTGACCAGCAGGTGAGGTTTGACCTCAAAGCTAAGTAAATGTATCGAGATAAATTTAATCACCATGAATGCAATCACGCGTAAAGATCACGAGAGGAACTCTCGCATCCGCAGCAGCCTCCACATCTGTAACATCACAGATAAAACGCAAGAGAGTTGCCCAGGAGAGGTAGGTACAATAAGTCCTGGCTCGACGTCTTGAAGGATGCGTGCCAATGCTTTCCGATGATTGTGCGAAATGGAGGAGGAAAAGCAGAAAAACGAACGGATGCAATCAAGAAAACGGGTCTACATGGTGAGGTGGACCCCGTATAGGTACACAAGAAAAGCTTAGTAAATATTTAAACAGCAATTTTATCTTCAACCCTTAATACTGACAATATTTGTCTTTAATTTCATCTATTGTTATTCAAGAATCTGCAAACTCTCTTTAAGTTTGTCAAGCACTGCAAATACAGTATACAATCAAAACGTATTTGGCAAATAAACAAAAAAATACTATTAAATTACAACAATAGACTCATCGGCTGTCATCGGCTGTGCTCGGGTGACGTGACGTCAGCTGCGCGAGCGCATTCTCACGGAGCTGTCGATAGTAACCGTGACCTGTCGCATGGTTGTATTCGCGAATTGCAAAACACTAGGGTTGTCACTTACTGTTTTAAGCCCTTTAAATAACAGTTATTTTTATGTTTGCTGAAATTTAGTCTGTATTATACTTAGTCATAAGAAGTTATAGATATAGGTATGTAAATATCGATGAGTGTGATTTGGTTCTCAATTTTTGCGTATTAAATGTATTGCCTCGTAATGTCAATGACAAAATGTGGCAGTTTTGCGTTGTATATGTATATGTTTAACTAGGTACTACCCCTCAACTGTGGACAGACTGAATTAACTATATTATATTCATTTACCTCACGGTTAATGAGGATTGGAAAAAGTGAACGTCTTAGACGGGATTTAAACACGAGTCCACTCATTTACAGGAGGAATGCTTTGACCATCTGATTGAATAGGAAAAGTTGGCAATTTAATGGCGATAAAAGTTCAAGAAGAATGTTAACATTTTTCATTAGTCTGAAATAGAAAAATTGAATAAGTAGTTTGTATAGTTTTACGTTCCTAGTTCTAATGCTAATTATAAATAATTGAAGGATGACGTGTAACTAAATTACTTATTCACACAAGAAGCAAATCAATATATTTCGAAGGTATTGCTAATTTAAAACGATTTCCAAAACAAACGTACCTCTTCCAGTTTCGTATTAATATTTAAATTTACTTTTCAAACATAATTAGACATGACTTGATTTATACTTCAGACTTGTTTTCGTAATTTTTTTTACTTATAAGCTTAATAATTTATGTAGATTTTAGTCGTTAAATAAGCGTTTTTATCATATCACGTTATTAAAAATAATACAGCACAAATTAGCGTCGTTTCTAAAAGAAAACCATTGAAAGAATCCATTAGTGGTAATAAATTTGAATGAGTTATTATGTTTGAAGAATCTGTGGTAGTCTTAAGGGCCCAGATTGCCCAGACGCAACATCGATTTCGCGCGACCGCAGCGCTACTGTTTACTGAAACAACCGACCGGGGCGGGTGAATGACCCAGAGAGAGCCACCTTTTTGTATTCTACTTACCTAAAATTCCAACTATGTATTTATTTGTAATTTTACTACCACAGTTTATTCTTATTTCGTAAAATATTCATTCAATAACATAATTGCAAATTCAGTAGCAAGTATGGTCGAAATAACATCGAGCCTTTCCTCGCTACTGTTTATCTATACGCAAGGATATGTGCCTATTGGATAAACTCAAATAATTACTTACTATTTGTTTACGATCACCTTGATATCTTAAAAATCTCCTAGGGTTTTACAAAAAATATCAATAAATGAAACACAAGTATAAAAATGATTCATATAATTTAAAAGTAGGTAAACAATAACAAATATGAGTCGCCAAGCGTGCTAGGGTTGTGCAAAAATTTGTAAAACAAGTTTATAAATTATTAATATACAAATTAAAAGTAAGTAAACAATAACAAAATATGAGTTCAAAATTCTAATGTTTAAAGTTGTTTAAATAAATTACTGAATAAATTCTGATTTCTGCTAATTTGATTATAAAATCAATTGCTATTGCAAAACCTATCAGAATGAAAATGTTACCAGATGCCCGATTCACGTAATAAAAACCGTAGCGTGGTGACTTCAAAATGTCACTTTGTTTTTTTGCAAACAAACCCTTTTAACCGACTTAAAAAAAGAGGAAGATTCTCAATTCGCTGTATTTTTAAACCGATTTTGATGATTCTTTACACCAGGTAACTCTTCAAAATTGTATAAGAATTGTACAGTAATTGATTTATGACAATCCAAGACTAGATAAGTAAGTGCGTTTAAAACAGAAAACCATAAGGCGATTTCTAAGTTAAAACAACTTTTGGATGCACGTGAATCGACCGGCTGGGTAGTTAAGTTACCTCAGTCTATTTCAAAATCCTTAGGCGTCCTTCTCTTTCAAAACACGTAAAGTTCTTTCTTTCCTCTCTTTCGTAGCCTCTATGATGCTGGAACTGGGCGCGTCACGAATTCGCTTCGTGACTGCCGAGGATCAACTAATTCTGGAAGTAGTCAATCGTAATAAAACCAAACTAATTTCATCTCCATTTTCTCCTTCCAAAATTTGACACTGACACTGCTTACTCTGCTTCTTCCTTGACAGCTTCTGCCATGGATTGTGCTGCTGTCTTTTCCCATCAATCGCAAACCGTATTATAAATTTCATTATATAATGAAGGTGACATAATTGGTAGGGCAGTTAATGTTTTTAACTGAAAGTAGCTCCCACCAGATGATATGATACCAGATACAATTTGATGATTCACTTCCATGCTATCTTCTTCCTTTCAACCAAACACACAGTAAATTTCATATTACACATACTAATTACACATACATTTCATGATGAGTTTTGAGTCCCGACCAACTTTTACTTCACCTATTATACTGAGGATACAATCCATTGGACCGCGGTCCCCTATGGCCTGAACAGCTTTAAAAAAAAAAGAAATATCTGCTACTCTACGCCCAACTTCCACTTCAACCACCTTTCCTTCTTGACGGTTTTCAATTACTAGTTCCTGTAAAGAAAGATAATGGCTTGATTGTTTTTTTTATAAAAAATAATAAATAAAGAATGGGCCAAATTTCTTCAAACATAGCTAAGAAGTCCCTTAGAATACATCTTTGAAACACATAGGTAGATCAAAAACATAAACGTTTTATATAAAATGTAAAGTCGGTTTAGGATAATAATTTTACGGGATAACATTATAATATTATTCTCCATCGCTTGTTCCATGCTCTTGCTTGACCCTAACGTGACATAATGTGACACTTTTTCGTGCATGTTGCCTTTGTTCATCGATTTATAAGACGTTATCACGTCAAAAAATAAATAAATCTGACTACATATATTATAAATTTCGTTTACGCTATAGGTGTTGGTTTTTTATGACGTCACCTACTCTATGTCACTCGGGCTTAGAAGACAATTCTAATGATTCTAAAATCATCAAAATCGGTTAAATAAATATTATTTATTATACCTACATACATAAAATATGGGATTTTAACGAGAATTTTCTTTTGAGAAAGCAATTGAGAACTATTTAGGTACTAATGTGTTTGTCACCCAATGAAAATAATAAATATTGCAAGAAAAAAATCTATAGGTACTGAGATTTTGTCTTCGCCCATCACTAACTAGGTAGTTCGTTTGTGTCTCCCAATGAAAATAATAAATATTGCAAGAAAAAAATCTATAGGTACTGAGATTTTGTCTTCGCCCATCACTAACTAGGTAGTTCGTTTGTGTCTCCCAATGAAAATAATAAATATTGCAAGAAAAAAATCTATAGGTACTGAGATTTTGTCTTCGCCCATCACTAACTAGGTAGTTCGTTTGTGTCTCCCAATGAAAATAATAAATATTGCAAGAAAAAAATCTATAGGTACTGAGATTTTGTCTTCGCCCATCACTAACTAGGTAGTTCGTTTGTGTCTCCCAATGAAAATAATAAATATTGCAAGAAAAAAATCTATAGGTACTGAGATTTTGTCTTCGCCCATCACTAACTAGGTAGTTCGTTTGTGTCTCCCAATGAAAATAATAAATATTGCAAGAAAAAAATCTATAGGTACTGAGATTTTGTCTTCGCCCATCACTAACTAGGTAGTTCGTTTGTGTCTCCCAATGAAAATAATAAATATTGCAAGAAAAAAATCTATAGGTACTGAGATTTTGTCTTCGCCCATCACTAACTAGGTAGTTCGTTTGTGTCTCCCAATGAAAATAATAAATATTGCAAGAAAAAAATCTATAGGTACTGAGATTTTGTCTTCGCCCATCACTAACTAGGTAGTTCGTTTGTGTCTCCCAATGAAAATAATAAATATTGCAAGAAAAAAATCTATAGGTACTGAGATTTTGTCTTCTCCCATCACTAACTAGGTAGTTCGTTTGTGTCTCCCAATGAAAATAATAAATATTGCAAGAAAAAAATCTATAGGTACTGAGATTTTGTCTTCGCCCATCACTAACTAGGTAGTTCGTTTGTTTATGTAACAAGTCTAATTACGTATAACAACTTACCTCTATACAGCGCGTAGCAGTGTTGCTCGGAGTCTCGGCCTGAAGGTTTTCTTTATTTTCAATACTGGAAATATTAATCATCAATAGTATCCACTTTTATTTATTTTGTAATTTTTGTACAACCCTAAACCAGACTCTAGGCGCGTCGCGCCGCGCGCGTCTTTGACGGCAGCGAAGTATGTACGCCCATGCTATTTCAGATAGGAAACATACCTACTTCCACAATCTGATATTTAGACAATATGATGAACATGAAAACGAATATTTAACTATATTATGTAATAAAATTAATTATTATGAGAATATTCCTATAGAAATCGACTTTATTACTTATAATACAAACCAATATTTACATGCAACAACAACAACAAATGCGAATATATTATTATTAGTACGTAGACATGATAAAGCACTCAAATAAAACTAGAATTTTTACATGACACTTTCACACAAATCTCGTAATTTTTTTCCTCGGTATTTATACCTACTTTACAAGGTTCATAAAATAACCTCCTCAACAAACTACGTACCTATCTAAATAATTTTGTATTTTTACGATTTATATCTAGTTCCATCATGGTTTTCTTCCAGACATTCATTATATCGGTACTTCCTACTTACTAAAAGTGAATTAGTTATAAAAATGTTATACTTACAGTTTTTCACAAAAAACACAAATTCACAACACGTAATATTGCTGGCGCATCCGACACGCGTGGTGTCACCTTGAACCATAAAAACGTACTGCCGATCAGTAGCGATGCGGGTTACTAAATCATAATATCGGGATGCGCGTGATTTTTCATACATTTTTCTATGGAGAATTTACGTAGAACATATCTAGATTTTAGGGCTTTAAAAGAGGAAGTCTTTGTTTGTAAAGGTACAAAAAAAAGTACATAGGTTTAAGTATTGGTTTCTTCAGTGTTCAAAAAGTGTTTCTTTTTATCAATTTGTGTTGATTTATTGGGTAATATTTGAAGAATACGAAGGCATGTTTTTGCATTTTTGTCAAATTTTGTGCGTTTGTTGACGTTTATTATATAGCAATTATTAGGTTTTAAGGATTTAATATAAGACTAACATATATTTTGGTCTTTGATTGTAATATATACAAATTATCATTGATATCAATCATATCTAAATAAGTTAAATATGAAATATCGTAACACTCTTTTCGGTGATTTTCACGATCTGGGCCCTTAATTTAATTATTTTATGTATAAGTAGGAGAATTGATGTGTATAATGATTGGGGATTTACATACAGGCCAAGGGCCATTTATTTAATATTATACATACCTACCGTACCCACATTTAATATTATACCGCGGTAGCCTATGCAATGGACTGCTGAGACGCGAGGTCTCGAGTTCGATCCCAGGTTTACCATGGCACACACCAATAATTTTCGATGCTTTTCGAAGTTATCTGTGTATTTATCGCAGGTTTATAAGTGCCCGGTTAATGGCAATAGGCTCGCCACCTATTACATTGGGACCTAAACATAAACTGGCGAAATGTGGGTGCTAGCACTTCGGGGATAAAGGTATGAGTTTATGTTATGTTATATTATGAAAATATGGATGTACCTAATGCCTAATTAATTTAGGATATTCACTCACCACTGGTTTTGAATGTTTTAATCCGCCTTTTTTTTAAGAAAAATTCGCAATACTATCCAAAATTAAACAGTAATTATTATTTTACGTGAAGTAAAAATTTTTGGTGACAACCCTAACATTTAAAGACAGGAAGCACAAGGGTGTGAGCAAGTATGACCTCAAGTTACCCATAAAACACCCTTACCTTTTTTTTTCAATTGCCGTTATCTGGAGCATTACATGGTGAAATTGATTTCGAAAAAAAAACGCAATAAATATCATTCAATTGTATTTAAAAGGGTTTTTGAATTTAATATAAATTCTATTGAGGATCAAGACGAGATGAATAAACTCTTTGCAATTGTAAAAACGTTTTTTTTTTCTTCAGAAGCTGTCTTTGTGCATTGTCGTTCTTTACAATTGCATCTGTCCTCCTTAGTTTCATGGTTATAAAAAAATATTGACAATTTAGCGAATTTTCATCCTTTTTATAGATAAAAAGCTAATCATCACTGATTCATTGCTTTTGAAGCACTACCCCTGAATTTCTTTTCCTTATTTTTCAACGACTTGTATAGATTATCTGTGGGCTGCTTTTATCTTTTTTTATTCGCCCTTTTTTCTGCTTTTTTCGAATCTACATTTCACATTCGAACCGATGAAAACTGCAAGCCGCGCCGACTCGGGACATCAGATGCTGAGGTTTTTCGTGGTGACCCAGGGCCATCTTCGGTTTCGAGATTGTCCCCTCAAGTGGTTCTATGAAGGTCCAACTTAGTCGACGTTCTCAATTATTTTAAATTAGATAATTTTTTAAACCACCTAAAATTTAATTTACCTACTTGATTTGGAATTTTGGAATTTAGAACTTCGAGATTTTGAAATGCAACCGTTTTATGTGTACCTTACATGACACACATAATAATTACTTCGCACAGAAAGAATGCACTAAACAAGCCCGCTGAACTGACACCTTGTTAAAACCATAGTCCTAACGGAGGATTAAACAATGGTTTGGAAATAATCTGTAGTTATGTTTCTCGTTAACGTGTCGCCAAGGTTAATACACGAACGCTTAACTGGAGATTAAGTTATGTATACATGTGTTAATATGATGTGATACCATACATAAGCCTAACATCAACTATTGTCATAGTCATAGAGCCTAACATCAACGCTGATGTACCTACTACTCACTGGCTTTTGTATGTGTACCCAATTTTGGCCATGAAGATACGATTATTAGCGCAACATCTTTTGCCACCTATGATATAAGGCATAGGGCATCAGCTAGCTATAAGGCAACGGGGGTCATCTCTAAAGAAACGGCTCCGGGTCTACGGGGGTGTAAGGGATATGTTGGTTACTATACCTGTCTCACCTCCGGCAATTAAAGACCTAAAGACATGCATTTTAGTCGGTACGAGTCCGATATAACCTCTTCAACCGGCTACATCGGGAAAGAGAGGTGGTGCTAAATATATTCGCACGATTAAAAAAAAATTAGCTCTAAGACAATGACCTTGTACCTGACTTATCTACTGCTAAGTTTTGAGTGAGATGGCTCTCCCGGGACCCACAGTGTTCTCATACCTAGTGCTATTGAGGTAGGAGAGAACCACAGTCAATCTATTAGGTAATAATCCTCATCATTAAATAAATCAGTACTTAAATCTGCAAATTAGCTGGCTTATACAATAAATTGTTTACTTTAAAACTAAAAGTATACCAGCTTCAACTTTCTACAGAAGCAAATATTAAAATTATGCTAATCTTAATTTATTACCGTAGACATATAATCCTATATTATGTTTAAAACTTATTAAAACAATGTCCGGACGACTTTCACTGGTTTCTATGAAAAAAAAAGTTAAACCTAAGTATTAATTTAATGGCAACCCATCAATCATCAGAATTAATCGTGTTAAGTAAGTAGCAGGTTATTATTATTCATTGAAAAAATTATAATGGCCGGTGTTTTAACATAATTCTTGTGAGATATAGACCCTCGACAGATTATTTTCTATTGAATATACGTATTTAATATTAATTTTATACAAATGTATCATGTATTTAATCACATAAATTGAATTAATTTAATATCGGGCATAAAACGGGAGCATATTATGTTGCGTAAAAAATGGCAAAAATCGGGTCTGCGCGCGTAAAAGTGTTTTGAATTTCGAATATAAATCTCATGGAACTACTCGGCGTTGAAAAAAATAAACGGTAGACAGTTTTGAAATTATTGTTAACTGAATCGAGGAGTAAACACCTATTTTAAAATTTGTCTATACCACATAACTACAAATATAGCTTAGCCTTCAGCTTACCATCAGGCGAGGAGAAATCAAATTGACGTGCCTTATATAAAAACATTTTTTGAAATGAAATGGAAGTTTATTTGTCGGAATATGGGTGAGTAAGTACATCAATTTTGGATGTTAGCATTTTAGGTGCAAGCCATACTCTACCACTGTGTGGCGTACAAAAATATGTCATACAATTAAAATTAAATTATTCGATAGCATTATATTAGGTATACATATAGCAATAATACAAAACATATCAATACTAGAAAGAAAAAAAACACGATAGCACAATAGTATGAATATCGATAGCAAAATATATCTAATAGGAAGCGATTCTGTATAATTTCGCAATAAACGTCAAATTGGCGTCTGTTCGTTGACAGCTTTATTACTATAAGGGTATGCGCCATCCCTTTCTTACACCATACAACAGAGCGAGATAGAAATGTGGGGGTAAAAGTGGGTAACTATTAGTGAATTTGCACCACATTAAAGGGTAAAGTGGGCGTAACTCAATGTCAGTTTTAATAAATCGTGTGGAAGATATAGGTCTATGAATTATTTTTTTTATTGTGAAACTGATTTGTATTGAACTATTAAGAGAAATTCTATTGTGGGGTATTGGGGCGAGACATACGTGTTACATATTAAATAAATAATTAATTTATCTTATTTCGATATTAGTTCTGTTTAATGTATTCAAATTTCATTTTGATTTTTTTATGATATTCAAAGTCCAATGTAACTTTTACTGTTGTCTGACCTCCCAATCTCGAGAGGGACTGAGGTCATACATCAGTCAGCAGGTATACTTGGAGAGGTGAAATTGAACTACAAAGTACTTAATGGGGTACAAAGCTTGTTTTTAACCTCCAACGCAAAAAACGATAGGGTATATAATATAGGGAGGGTATACGTGTCTGTTTGTGTTTATGTGTGTGTGTCTGTGGCATCGTAGCTCCTGAACGGATGACACGATATTGATGTGTTTTTTATTTGAAATTCGATTAGTCTGGAGTGGTTGGTCCAAAATGGCCAACGCCACAAAATGGCGGCATTTTCGTTTCTAATACATGTGTAAGTGCTTTACTAGTTAGACGTCCCCCGACACGATAACGCTGAAATTATAAACGTTATACTCTTCCAATTAGTCCCTCCCTTTTCTTTCCTATACAAGAACGTGAGGGCTTAGATTCACCTTCACATGGTGACAAATCATTCCATCAAGGTCCGAGCGGTTTTGCATTTTTTAATAATATAAAGTCTTGGAATTCCTTACCAGCGCATGTGTTTCCTTCTTCCTACAGTGCCGGTTCCTTTAAGTGTGGCGTGAAAAAGCATCCGATGAGGCCGTCATTGTAATACAGTACGTGTTTTTAATAGGGAACCTATTTCCTAAGACTTTGCCTTTAGCACAGATTGATGAATAGTTCCTTCAGCTTACCATCAGTCCAATTGGCTCATCATTATTATAATGATATTGGCGTTTCCTTTATACCTGAATAGTAGGTAATAACAATTTAATCAAGGTATTCCTAATAATATTTAATAATATATGAAAGGATTGTAGATCCTCCAATAGATCAATTTATGGTTTCATATCCTTTAAACATGTGACCAATTAATTTGAACCCAATGATAGATGCTGTTAGGTTAATTTTACTTTAATGTATGATTAAATATTTTTGTATATCATAAACTACTGATAGTTTATGGGCTTGACTCATAAACGTCAGTGTGTTATCATCGTAACAGTTTGGTCTAATTTATAGGTGATAGCGAAATGTGTATCATAATACGTACTATATATATTAACATACAAATGTAAGTTTAAAGAAGTAATGTCTTTTAATTCTCTCTCTTTACCGATAACTTCTACTCTTGTCGGTGGAGTAATCGCCACTCTTCCCTGTCCCCCGTTAATAACAAATGTTCAGTTTGTATTAGTTTCACTTTGAATTGTTTTATTTCTCGCTATAAGGTTATGCCTTGTATCCCTATTTCTTTAGTTATAATTGGAAGATGTCGTAAACAGCACCAAACTTGCGGCCGCTAGTCGCTACAGATAGAAGCCTGTTTGTATAAATTATAAATTTTATTCACAACACATCTACTTTATGAATATCACTTTCTTTTTTCTGTATTATTAAAGAATTTATAAACATATCTGTCTGCCTGCATTACCCAGTCTTACCCTTTTTACCCCATTAGGTAACTCTACCTAAAGAGGTAATCTTGTGTAACGGAGACGATCAAGGTAGGGGAGGTGTTGCCACCTCCGAGCGAGGCAGAGCTGTTTTATTGACGATTACTATCCGTTCAACACGAAAAGATACAGGGTCCCTCTGGTGTTGCAAACATCCATAGGCCACGGTGGCCACTTTCCATCAGGTGGGCCGTGTGCTTCTCTGCCAACTAACTGATATTATAAATAAAAAGATACATGTGACTTCATGTTTGTAACCGCTTTGTAACCGTACCTATGTACTATAAAAACTCATCAAATGATTTACAATGTCACAATCGCTAGGGGTGTCACGTAAGCTAGAGGCTTGTACCAACCATGTCAAATTGAATAGCTTCACACAATGTCCGACAATGAATAATAAAGGAAATATAATTTACGAGGTCTGTTTTAAATCTTATTTTATGGGAAATGTGGTTGGAGAGCTTAACGATGAATTGGCAGGGTAGGGGACTGTTGCGATGACCGGTCTTTGCCTATTCCTTCAGGGATATACAAGAGTGGGACAAGTGGTGTGACTGTCATTATAATGAGACATCAATATGAGAGTCCAGTCGATGAGTGAGGAATATAGTTTAAGTCAATATTTGGCCCTCATAGTCTTAGCGTCACCGCTGCTGAAGCGACATAAGCAGGTGCTGCGTGTCATGAAGATGAAAATGCTGTGGTGGATATACGGAGTCATGCGTAAAGATCTTTATTTTGTACTCATATTAATATGTGTTGAAGTGAGATCTGAAAATCAATTGTCACAATAATAATGTACTCTAACATATTCTAGAATGCCACTTAACTTTCAGAATGGCGTTAGAACTGTCATTTTGATCACGATCTGTCCTCGTGAATCGACTGTCACATTGACATTAAAACTGTCATTTAGAATATCGCCTATCTTCAAAATAAATCTACTTATGAATTTTGATCCAGATTTTTATTTGATTTATTTAACTTAATGCATACAATTTAATGGTGGACTTAATTACGTAGGCATTCTCTACCACTCAGCCATAGAATGACATTCTAGACTACAGGTATAAGTCTCCCAAATGTCAAATCGATAACGAGTTCTGTGATAAAAATTTATAAAATTTTCTAATTCATTTTGATTCATGTCAATTTTGTTACTTAAAAAATGTATTACGAGAATACCGTTCTTGACACTTAATTCGATTTTGACAGATCGTCACAGATTTTTGAACATCTTTTTATTAGAAAAATTGACTTTCTGTTTTAAAACGACTTTGCCCGTCAAATGATTTACAATGTCACTATCGCTAGGGGTGTCACGTAACCTAGAGGCTTGCACCAACCATGTCAAATTGAATCGCTTCACACAATGTCCGACAATGAATAATAAGGTAAACATAATTTACGGGGCCTGTTTTAAATCTTATTTTATGGGAAATGTGGTTGGAGAGCTTAACGGCGACTTGACAGAGGGTGGTAGAAACAGGGGTGCAGGGGAATGTCCGATGTCCGGTTTTGTCTAGGTGGGTAGACAGGGGGCATTTCGCTAAGTCATTGTCAGTTAGAATTAGTTATTGTTCATTTTCTATGTCATTGTGTATTATAAAAGCTGTTCTTAGATAAACGTGTATTTTTGGCGGTGTTTTTAGAGTTGCTCAATCTTGATTTGGTGTAGCGCAAAAAGGGGACTTTTCGTTAATTCTCAGTGTACAAATATTTACAAAAATAAGAATATATTTTTGTTATTTTTACCTGCTTTTGGTTGATGACATTTGGTGGAACTTATTGTTATACATTATTGAAAATACATTTGTAGTTCTCCACTTCTCCCCTATATAGTAGAGATCGAACGAACCCGCGATCTTTTCCTTAAATACGGTATGTATTTAAATGCAAGATCGCGAGTTCGAATATAAAACACATTATCATTTTATATAAATAAACTTCACCCTGGTTTTCATTAATCATAAAAAAATATCCGAAATAACCATACATACACATCGAGTTTCATCGTAAAAGTGAATTACCTAAATAATACTATGCATAACAATCCTACTATCCCAATAACAGTATCCCACTATCATCCGAATATCATTCATAACCTCTGATATTCCTACATATACACAATCACAACCAAAATAAACGAAGGCTTAAAAACGCGACAGAGCTTTTTAAAAAAAATGAAAAGTCACCGCTCTCGATTCCCACGTCACGCTGGCTCGTTCGGGAGCAAGGTAGGCATATAAAAATGCCTCCGACTGTCCCAGTACATTAATAAAACCTTTAATAAAACCGAGTTCGATCACTTCGCATGCGCGGGCGCTGGTGGCCGTAGTATATGTAAAGTTAACACATGAACCTGTATAATGAAATTTAAAGCAATTAGTATGTTAACTGTTTCAAATTGAATAAGATTCGAACTCACGATTTTTTGTGCCTATTTCGTCATAAATAAATTGACACGAGTGTATTTGAGGTAACATATATGTGGTTGATTTAGATAGGAAAAAGTGAATGTTCCGACAGGACTCGAATCCACGATTTTTCCCTTCCTGGTAGAATGCTCTAACTGTTGAGCCACGGAGCCGCGTCTGAAGCATTCGAAATTCTGTGCACTTAGTATCACCATTAAAGTTCATCAAGTATTGTAAGAAGAAGTGAGTTCAAGCGAGTTGTCGACAATCTGCACTGTAAGTCGGTACGTCTTCCGTTACAGTCCGCTATGATTCAATGGTAGCCGCTAACGTCACAAAATTATTATTCTTACGTAAATTTAGACTTGCATAAAATATATTGTAACGTGTGTTGAAAGATACTGGTGCAAATTTCTTTAACTTATATTTGCTTAAGCCTGGGCTTGCGCAGTTACTAACACAAAGAGTTTTGAATATTCATTTGAAAGGAGATTTCCCCTCATGGAAACATTTGGAAGAATAGATGAATAGTGCAGTTAGTAAAATATTTTCAGGTCATACTAGTGCAGCAAGTACGTACTAAGTAGGTATAACTCTAACATACTTGCTGTAACATCACGTTGTCGACTGTCAAATCAATTATTTTAGTAAACATTTAACCCTTATTGAAACTTGTTTTGGACATTTTAATAAACAAAAATATAAAAGAACCCAATACATACTTCTAAGCAGTAATTTTCTTCATTTCAAATATAATCTTTATAATGATCTACCTATCTCGCATATACTACACCACATACTCGATGTATTAAAAAATATCATTCCTCACACATTGAAAAAGAAAAACCTCAACATTAAAAATATATTCTTGTGAGATAACACTTTATAATGACATGGGTCAGTTCGAGCGGCTAGAACAAACAAAATTGTACGCGCCATATTTTTTCATCTTTTCATTCAAATGAAAGGAATGGTGTGTTGCTATCCTGCTCATACTTACAATGACGGTGCGTGTGTGAGAGAGATATCATAGGGATTGAAAGCCAGGTAGGTGCCAGAACGTCTGCCGTGGCAGACAGAACGGCACCAGCATTCGAATTTCGAATTCTGGAATTTTTTTTTGTTTGTCTATGATATTATTAATTATATTGTGCAGTCATTGTTACCAACATAATTATGCACTTATTGCGTAAGTTAAGATTACATTTGAGGAGCTAATTAGGTAGGTTCTTGCTTGTACCTACTTACTACATGTATTGAAATTTAGATACCTATCAATAGGTATAATTTACTAGTTCTGCCCACGTGGATGTATTTTTTTGCGAACAAACAAAGTCTATGTCCTAAAACAATCCATCCTGTATAATATTAGTACCTATGAATTGCTTTCACTAATAAAATATTGGTATGAATTATGATAGAACTAGTAAATCAGTCAATTGAATATTTAAGAGTACCTAAGTAGGTACCTGTTACCAAAAAGTACTTATTAGTCGATACTGTTACTCAAAAATAACATTTAGGTACAATGCTGTGAAAATCCTTGAAAATTAGCTGCCCGCAAATAAAAATGTTCTAAGAACACAGGTGTAGGTAAGTGTAGGCCAACCGGATAAGGTTCGGTGTCAATGTAATAATAAAAGCTGTATAATCAGGTTCATATCAGATGTTTCTGGACAAGGAGAGGAACATGAGTAGTGAACGCGTATCACGCACAAGTAGTCTGTCCTGAGTTCCTCTCTGGCACACGATGGATCCCGTCCCGCACTGGTTCAGGGCATCTGTAGATAGCTAAGAATTTCGTCTCTAGCGGTCTAGTTTAGGCTCGACTCATTGTTGTGCACTATAAACATACATATTTTTTATAATCGACCAAATGTAGGGTCATCGCGGTCATCACACCCCAGTTTCAATATCTACTGTCAAATTTACTCGTAACATTATAATCAAATCAAATTAAGAACACAACCGTTACGTTTCGCGCCATATGCTCAATGTTTGTCTTTGATACAATCAGAAAAAAGTACTTATTTTGAATTACGAATACGATTTTAATGATTGGGTTTTGATTTTTTTGAGAGCTTCTTCAAATGATAAATTCTGAGAATGTACCTTTTTGCAGAATTTGTTTGATGTTGCTATACGTAATATTTTTTTAATAATATACTTGGAAATCAAATGGAAGCAGTTAAGCTTCTTTAGTGCGTATTTACAATATTTACATAGGTACTTATAAGATGCCTTATGATGTTCCTCTTCAAACAACTATGTGCTATTGTCTCTCAATCTCTCTTCTGTCTCTCTCTAATCTGTTATGACTCTATATTCATTTAAAAAAAATATGTGACAATGTAGTACCGACCTAAAGTGAGGAGTTTCGGCGGGCACGCGAAAAGTGTCATAGTGCTGCTGTGTTTTATTTTCTAAATTTGGTGTGCATTCGAGTTTTTATGTGTAAAAATGGTAGAGTTTTAGACATAACCGCTTGGACAAAGCACACAAGTGTAGGAGAGTGGAATATTGTAGTGAATTGTGATTTTTCGTGTTGGTGTCAAAATCTGCCTAAGAATTCCTAAGAAGAACAGTTTTCACAGTTTTACTTAAGGATTAATTTGTAATATAAAGATAATTTAAATATAATGAAATTACCTAAATAGAATTTTTGCACTGGCTATCATTTTATTTATGCATTTAAGTTTTAATTCGTACCTAAAACATAACTAGAGGATCTCTATACAGTAAATCGAAGTCGAGAAGCATTTAAAGTGAAGAGGCCTTTCATACAAGCTTTGATGTGTATGGAGATTGGACCTAGGGGTGGTAGAACAAACTTCCTCTCTGAAATGTGAAGAGGGCTTGAGGGAGTGTCCAGTCGCTTTAGAACCATTCGAGCGATTGTAAAGGTGTAAACATCAAAGGATGTATGTTTTATGTTAGCAATTAGGTCCCTTTTTTTCAAAATGGTGGACTGACCGTGTACTAGAAGTTTTTCGAGGTATAATTGGTATGAAAAATTGTGATTTTGGTAAGTCAATGCAACGCATAGACTATTAGTATGTAATTTCAAAGACGTTAATAGGTAGTACTTATGCGGTTAAGCACGTAATTAATTTCCTAGCGATTTACTCCGCATAACAATGGATCGGGTCAAATTTTTTTTCAAATTTATTTTGCTGCTAAATTTTTAGTTAGGAAAACTTTCACTTCTTATCTGTACCTACGTATAATAAATATGTTACCAAATCGGTTTGGAAGATCAGGTCAATACTGGTTACTGGTTAAGGAGTCTGCGTTACCGTTACCGAAAAGTTCCAAACTTAAATCCTGGCTATCACACTATCGATGCAAACCCTCTTGCAAGCAATATAGGTTAGCCGAAGAAAATAGAAGCTTCAATAAAATTTCAGAAGTTCAATCAATCACGGAGACAGGATATAGCGCTCCCATCCTAATTGAACAGTCCGACTGGGGAAGTGCCTCGGCCCTACAGGATACGACGGCAAATAATAATCTGACCTCCACAACCAATGGTCCAATGACCAATGGCGATATCGAAGTTCTAAGTTAGACTGGTTGGACTTTTCAGGGCTCCAAGTCGGAACGACTGCCATAAATGTTTGCATAGCAACCGGGACCGACAGCTTAACGTGCTCTCCGAGGCATGACTAGACCAGTGCAAACAGCCATATTCATGCATACAATTTTTAGCACTAAGTGGGGATCGAACCTGCGCCCTGTGCGTAGCAGTCGCGTGCACTACCGCCACGCCAAGGATGCCTAAATTGTATAATAAATAAAAACTAATACCTGTTCATATATTTTTAAATCTTATTTCTTAAAGTACATCTTACTTCTCGTAAGATACATCCTATCAAATCCGAAACTAGCCTAACAAAGGCGACTCACACAACATACACAATACCTATAATTTAGACAATCGCCTCTAAAGACCTTCACCTCCGATCTCCACTGAACATTCTGTCACATTCTGATACTCCTTCATAATATCCTCAACTCAGACCCCAGCCTTAAGTCCATAACAATTGAGTACTAAATGGACAAAAGCACCCACGTCCCTTGTTAGGAACCTGTCGAACCAGTAACATTGAATTTTTTCCAAACCTGATCTTTCCATGTCGCCCTGTAACCGTCTCTTTCTTTTTCCATACAATAGAAAGGGAAAGAAAAACAAGTAGTTTTTTTAATCTTTGCCGCAGGACGTTTGGTTAGGATCAGACACGGTATCACGCGGATATTTAAGGGGTTGATAGGACTTTGATAAATTTGATAAACACCCTTCAGATGATATGTTGTTTTCTTAATAAACTTGATTTAATTCAATGTGTTGTTAGAAGTCAAAGTTTGTTTGCCGGTTGTAAAGAAGGTAGCCATGTTTATGCTTTGTTCAAAATATTATGTGGATTTGTTACTGGTTATTTGACGATTAATATTAAGGGTTAGAGATAAGATTGCCCCCCTTTGCGATTGCCCCGAAATTATTACTTTTTAACACGATATTATAAGATAGTTATTTTCGGAATGAATTTCCCACAGAACAGACAAAATTAGTAGAAATGAGACACGATAGTTTCAGTAGCGGAACCGATGTCGCCAAATTCACACATATAACCTTTAATAATACTGTACATTACTAGTTAATAATTGCCTTGACTGGTCGTACCTATTTATGTATGTACTTACTACCTTTAATCCCATATTAGCTCAAATCGTAAATGTACTCCAAAACGAAGACGCTATCCTCGCTGTCATCCATGAGTCGCATAGGTCTGGTCAAGTGAGTATTAGGCATGCCAATTTGTAATACGCCGAAACAGGCTTTCAAGATTTCCGACTACAATATGGGGTTCTTTAAGAATGCTATCGTGTGTTAGTTTGCAACCGTAGTAATACGTGTAGATCCAGTTGGAGTGACAATTCTCACCAAATGGAATATTAACCAGCCCAGGGTTGTGTGGTTCCTTATTCATATCTATATTATTATACGCATCCGGTGTCCGCCCACTCGTCACCTCGACCAGCTCAGGAATTATTACAATGTCTCATCAACAGTCATGTCATCGTCAGTTCACACTTTGGAACCCGGGATACGATTATTCACCTCCTTGTACAGATTTTTTTTATAGTATGCTGACTGACTGGTAAATACTAGAAATTTCCTTTTGATTTGGCTAGGTTACACTAACCGTGTCATCCAGTTTGTGACCACGTCTAGTGCAACCTGGTCGAAACTTCAAGCGAAGGTTAATTATTGTATTTACCATATGATCACGTTAATATCTGAGTTTCGTTAACCTAGTGAATGCTTTGACGGGATTCGAACCCGGGATCTTTCCTTTACAGGAGAAACGCTCTAACCGATAAGCCACGAAGCCTCGTCTGAATCATTCGAAATTCTCCTATATATAACCATATTTGGGGCGGTGGTGGTAGCTATCTACTGACAATCATACTTATTTTGCTGAGTGATCTGGATATTTCTGGGAGCGACTATCTTAGTCTGTAATCTCTATTATTATGCGAAACACGAACATTTAAAAATTTTGACAACATTTATAATAATATAATCTATACTTTCCCTAATTCTGATAATAATGTAATTATTATGGTGAATCTAACGCATAAATTGTAACAACTGTGTACCCATATACCTATCGCAATAAAATTAATTTGATTTAAATCTCTAAAGGAAAATCTGGGTCAAAATCAAACATAAGCAGTTTTTCTTTTGAGGATAGTTTGGGTCTTGAGGGTCTTGATGAGACCTCATATATCTACAATCATACTTTCTTGCAACAGCAACAGATATTCACGTTAAGTATGCCGGCATTATTAGTTACTAAGCATTTCAATACAAATGACCACTCATTCAATACCACTCGTAACTCGCTCTTAAAATTTACAAACCGACAGATAATTTCCGAAAACAGACACAATACCTTTGAGGACCCAATAAAGCTTACACAAAAAACCTTTGTGGTATAATATGACGAATATATTCTCTGCTCCATGATGAATGAACGCCATAGTAAGACCGAACCAGACACGGTGGAACCGGCGATCGGTAACAAATGACCAAAAAAAAGCGTTATTTATCTATAACGACTTGTCGTGTGTGCATTAATATACAAATACAATGACGCTTCATTGTTAGATAGAAGAATTGGTGGCGGTTCCGTAGGTATTTTTTTATTGTTTATCAAATAATTATGTATCTGCTGTGGCTTGAAGAGAATGTCGTAGCTAGAATTGATAAGGTATGCTAAGATGGAATGGGAACGTAACGAATGAGAATTGAGTGAATGAAACACTTAATTATTTGAGACATACTCGTATGTAATTTGGCTGGACTAAGCCAAATTACATGCAGCTTGCAAAACCTGCACTGTTCAAATTTATATGTATGTACTGAAAAATGCAAATCATTATTACACAATGTAAACCAAATTTAAAATTTTAGCTGTGCATACAGCAAAAAAGGTACGAGCCAATAGCTGATGTACACACAAGACACAGCTTTGATAGAATGGGCGCGATTATCGTGAAGAACTAATGCGTGGGTTCGTTGTAAGCTCTGATGATTGATGATTGTCTATATAAATATTTCAATTTTGATTTTAAACATAATATTTTGAACGGTAGAGGTCGTAAGCGACATCAAGTTTCTTGTATAGGGCTTTCTCAATGTGTGCCATTGCTCGCGATTCACCGCCCTCCGCATCCATTCTGAATCCGTGCATGAAAAGATAGTCAATCAATCAATTAGTATATCGCAGTCCACAGCTAGACATCAGCCTCACCTAATGTTGGGAGGTTTTGGTGTACTGTTTCCACGGTGGCCAGTTGAATTAGTACAGGGTTTTGTATCGAGTTATCCTTCTGTCGCAGTGATATCGTCTGCGTTTTCCGTTAGTCGCTTCTTACGACACTCTTCGAATGAGATGTGGTGGCAAGTATTATTTCTCTGTCACCACATGGATGACACGTTTTTAACAGTCTCCAAAGCTTCTCAATACCCAATACCCACGGTCTGATACGACTCGTACTTTAATTCTCTCTTTGTACTTTAATTAAATTCCAATTGAAGAATTTATTAGCAAAAATGATTACAAAGAATTTCCTACTTATTTAAATTCAAGCATCGTAGCTGAAGCCTTCCTTACGCATCGCAAATTACTTATATTGAAGACCAGATAGCTTATACTGAAACCAAACGAATAACAAAAATCAAAAATAAAAACCATTCCGACACGGGCCCCTAAAACTGTGAGAGAATTTATATCCGCCGCCTTTGCCCACAATGGTCGAAGGGGCGGATTAAAAAAAAAACCATCAATGAACGCACAACAATCTACTTCACTAGAATTACGGTCGCCATGCATGCACCATGAAATTTGCGCTTTCTAAGTAACTTTCATTACATTTGTAACAAACATACGTCCAACAGTAGCTACTATTGAAAACTCCAGTGTTTGTCCATTGTAGAACAGTCTATTGTCAACGAAATGAGTTTTGGAAATTGAAATTTAATGGAAATATTAAATGGAAGTGAATATCTTTGAATGTTTAACCAATAATGGCGTTTGTTACATAAGTTATTGTGAGTTAAATTAAACTTTGTGTTTCACTGTAGACAAGAGTGGGCTTAGATATATATAATGAAGTACTTATTGTGATTGCACGCCGTAGTAGGTAAGATCATGGGGGACTGGCTAGAGAGGCCACACGGTAGCCTCTCGTACCGGCTGACGCAGGTGATCACCGGGCACGGATGAGCGGAGGTGACTCAGACGTCAGAGGTCGTAGAATGACCTTTGTTTTCCATGAGTGTGGGCCTGGGGGTGACGGGTGGAGCCGCCTGTTGCCCTAGCAGAAGTAGACCGGGGTGGCCACGCAAAATGCGTGTCCCCATATCCGGGGGCTGGATAGGAACACCATGGTTCCCACATTAGGGGAAGGAGATCATCTGCATCGGCTGGGAGCATCTCAAAGAGATGTCTTCGGGTCTGCCTGGTTGCGAGAAATATGTCTTGTATAATCTCACTTTCAACATTCAAAGACCTACAGACGGCGTGCGTTTTAGTCGGTTCAAGTCCAACATAATCATCTTCGTCTTTGGCGGAGGTGGTATCTGTGGGGATTTTGCCTCCTTCCTCCCCCTATATATAATTTCCTATCAAAATGCTTTCAAACTACACCCAAATAAAAATACTACTTAAGTTTTAGACACACTTTATTAGACTACGTACCCTTACACCTCATTACTCATTTTAATACTCATTTATACATGAGGTCCAAACTTTGAGGTCGTACGGGTACGTGCTGATTATAAAGCCACACACACACACACCTGAGTTTCTTACATCTAATGTCCAACGCAACACTGATGTATGATTATTAGAAATACATTTTTGTACTATTTGAACGTTTTAATAAAACGGACGTTTTAATAAACGGTGTGTGTGTGTGTGACCTAAATAATTATGTTTTATTGCACTGTGGCGGTTGCCATCCACGGATGCATGATACCACAAGGGCCATTTTCTCCTGCACTGCCGTTGCGTTCGACTCGGAAGTAGCCCTGTTCGCCCTTGCTTGTACCCCAAGAGTTCTTCATAATCCAGTAATCACGTCCATTTTCTGTAATTAAAAAAAAAACGGCTAGCAATCAACCTTACACAACATCTCCTTAGAATAGAGTTCAACAAAGACAAATGAACACATTACTGTTGGAGGTCCAATAAGCACTACAGAAGAGGGCCAACGGAGCATTTTTTATTTGATTTAATTATGAAGGTTAAACGGGCACTGGATATGAGGTCGAGTGGGCACATTAATTATTGTATTTTGAAGAAGGCCCAGGGGGCCCTAAAAATGAGGTCGAATGGGCACTTTTGTGAGAGGTGTCGAATTTTGGAGGTCGAATGGGTACTTAGCCAAAGACTCTATGGACACTGGAAGTAGGAACCAGCTTATCAATGAACTGATGAGCTATATAAGGGCCGCGTTAATCGATCAGATCGCGTCTGCCTAGCCCTTCGAGAATACAGGCGTGAGTTTATGTTATGTAATAGGCTCACCCTTATTACTTGGGACCCAATACTTTCGGTAGGTGAGGTAATTCACCTCTGCCTACCTCGGTGAGAAATATATATGTATGTATGTTAAGCTATATATTTTTTGTCTCATTTTGTATTGTAAGTAACTCAAATTAATGTTTATAATTTGCCGTTCTGTTGATTTCTCGTCACTCGCAGTCAGTCGCTCACTTATTAATACTATAACGTAAATTAATTATTTTTGACACTTAAAACTTTATTTTACAGTCACTCGTTTAAATACTACCCTTTTAAAAATATGCCAATATGTCTGAACATAGCTGATCAAATAACTTTGAACCTATGTTTCACAATAAAGTAAAAATTTGTATTACCTGATCCGTATCCCACAAGTAAAACGGCGTGGTCGACTTTTCCGGTACATTGGCTATCGGTAATAATGCCACCAGTGTACGATTGCAAAACAGCCGCTTTCACAACTGTAAAACGTAGTTATTAAAATATACTTCTGTGAATACTTTATTATATATTAAAACCAACTCATTCAGGGTTAAATTCTTAATTTCATTAGGGAGCTTATTAAAAAAGCGTATACAATTACCCTAATAAGAATTTGAAATTTTATGGGGTCTACTATCACAGACAATGAGATTATTTTTGTGTCTGGTATTTAGGTTATGCCTATCACTCTCTTGGAAAGTAGAACATCTAGTTTTCTAATATATATTATGAGATAACGGTACGAATGTCTATTTCCTTAAATTTATCTCGGAGTAAGACTCTTGGGCCCAAATTATAAATTGTGCATAATACCCCCGGATACCCTCCACCAGAGCCGGTTGGGGAGGTTATGGACCATGTACTGTAAGAAGAAAATTGTTAAATGGAACGGACTGTATCGTGATTCATTGAAATTTTAATTTCATTTCATTTCAATCTGTGACACTCGGTTAACCACAGAAAAGACCACTATTATAGGTTAATGTTTATCAGTGAAAACTTAATATCTTAAAATATCATTAAAACATAAATAAAATTGTTAGATGTAAGTTTTACTATGAAATAAAGAAATAAAAGAAATAGACATAAAGTTATTACTAGCACGAGTAGAGCAACTAATCAAAAAGAAACGGGAGATTGGTTCTTAAGTAAGTACATACCTATGGAAACGGGTCCCACTTGACTCAGTAACTGCTTCAGTGTTTCTTGCTTTGTGATTTGGTATGAAGCACAATCCACCACTTTTGCCACTATGCTATTGGAGTCTACTCTGCACTGAGATTGAGATGCTGTGTAGGGATACTGTTGT
Source organism: Pelosia muscerda (assembly GCA_963691645.1). Classification (NCBI taxonomy): domain Eukaryota; kingdom Metazoa; phylum Arthropoda; class Insecta; order Lepidoptera; family Erebidae; genus Pelosia; species Pelosia muscerda. Next base: position 19,045,631 of record OY829100.1, read on the forward strand.
TCAGTCATTGAACCTCCCATTCTTATAAGTTCTCTATAAAAGACATACCAACTTAGTATATTTTTATGTATAAAAATGAATCTCTAAATATGTCGCTAAGCGCAAAACTCGAAGACGACTGTAGCGATTCGAGTGATTCTTTTTCTTATTTCATCCTTGAACTGCACGGTTTATATGGAGCAGCGAGAACAGGATCGAAAGTTCACACGGGCGGAGCCACGGATAACAAATACTAATTTATAAATGATTTAAAAATATAAAAATGTCAGTCAGCTTTCGGCAGTACTGATAAAATTGATAATAGTCTGTTTAAATGGTAATAGTGTTTACTTTCAATTAGTCAAATAGGTACAACTGGCAGTACCTATAAAATTTAAAATGGAGAGCAATATCCGTTTGGTGACAGGGGTGTAGTAAGTGACGAAAAATGGAATAATACGCAGACGATATCACTGCGAGTAAAGGAAAACTCGAAGGAAAATCCTGTACCAAACCGTCTGGACAGCGTGGAAACAGTAGGGCAAAGTTCCCAACATTAGGAGAGGTCTAGGTATGTCAAGCATTGCGCCGTGCCATAGTTTTTATCCCAGGAAAAGATACAATGGTTTTGGGAACGGGCTCGAAAGTCTTGACAAGTTTAAATACCGTCAGCTGATTTGCAGGTCTATTGTAATAAACCAAAAAAAATCGTTGACAAGATTAAAAAAAATCTAACGTTGTCGTGTCGGGGGACATACCTGACCACTAACTGGTAAAGCACTCCCCATGTGGGAGGTGGTCAGTTAGTAGCAATAATTTTCGCAACGATCTAAGGCACCCCAAGGATCCATCATGTGGAACTTGTAATTTCATTTATACAAGTCAAGTCCTTGCATTTGATACCCATATTAAGGGAATACGAAATATGAAAAGGTAATTTACCATTTTAGATTTGTTTGCTATAGTGGCAGTGTTAAACACATAGACACGTGAGACTTATAATAGACCAACGTTTTTACATCAGGGATTAAAATAAACTGAATTCAATTACTTGAAGGATGCAGAAGGCCAACCACCTTGACAGCCGTTTGATATCTTATCACAGTCCAAAATTTGCTGCTCGGAGAACTCCTGAGCGGACCCATGAACTTTGGCATACTGACCCTCAATTTGACCTAAAAAATATTTAAATAGTTATCATTAGAAGTTATCACGGTACAATAACAAGTTCCAGGGTTTAAGTTTCATAATTGTGGTTAGATTTAGCAGAAATTGTCACATTTTACGTAACGATATCAGAAAATATCAATGGAACCTCAAAAATAATAAAAGGGGTTTGAACCCACGTCTTAAGAATTAGGGAGGAATTACAATAATTTAGGCTGCTATTATTAATTCACTGAATAATAAAAAAATACGTGGGCCACTGCTCCCGGTCTTATGCCCTCCGCATTCAGCCTAAGTTAGGTCGTCGGCCCAGGCCCAGTTGGCTTCATCGATCTATCTGTCACTGCTCCCGGTCTTATGATCTCCGCATTCAGTCTTAGTTAGGTCGTCGGCCCAGTTCCCCCACCAGGCTTCATAAATCTATCTGGTTTTGTCGGTACATCTGGCTACACTGTTAACATTGTGTGTTAAATGACTGATCTCATTACAGCGTAGACCTTCTCCCTAATTAATATTTCAAATTACATTCAGAGTTGAAAAAAACACGTAATTTCTTGACGATGGTCTTGAGAAAGCACTTCGTTTTTTATTTTCAAACCTTATTAAAATAAATTATTCTTACCAATTGCACTAAAAGCATAGCAACAGCCGCATGTACTTTGATCTTTCACCGCAGTCACATATCCGTTTGTGCGATAGTCAAGAGATTCTGGTGCACCACCATCAGGAATATCAGCATCAGTCTTAACGTTGCAATAAATGTCAGCTCCTAATTCATCCAATCCCACATGGCCGGTGCCCAATCCAGTATATATTTTTATGAATTCTTCATTTGTCAAATCCATAGCATCCGTTATACCTATTAATAAAAGTGGTAAGTAATTAAAACATTTTGAAGAATTGAGCAGCAATTGAGCAGTCCGACTGGGGAAGTTGCTCCCTACAGAATACCACGGCTGATTATACCTTGTGTTTTGTTTGCGGTGGTGAATAGGTCAACAAGAGCTCAATACTAAATTACTAAATTAATACCCTGAACCAAAAAAGTACTAAAATAACACATAATAATAGTAAAAAAATACAGAAATAATTATAATTTGATGTGATAGTATTAGAATCTTGAAGTCACACTGGGTACTTACATTATTAGACATACAGGAAGGCACATTACATTATTACTGTATTCCCGTATTGATATCAAACTGAATAAACAAAAGACGATGTTAAATCAGAATGAGTACCTACCTTTTTTTTTCTTATCGTGCGCAAAATCTCCACGGATACCACTTCCACCAAAAACCGATGGAGGTGATTATGTCGGACTCGAACCGACCAAAACGCACGCCGTTCATGGGTCCTCTTCCCCCAATGTGGGGACCATGGTGTCCCCATCTAGACCCTGGGTATGGGGTGGCATTTTGCGCCATTGCCGTGGCCTGCTTCTGCTAGGGTGACGACGGCTCCACCCGTCACCCCCAGGCCAGCGCTCATGGGGGACAGAGATCATTCTGCGACCTGCGACCTTCGACGTCCGAGTCGCTTCCGTTCATCGCGAGCGGACCTCCTCCTTTTCGAGAATTACTTGTTCGCAGAAGGAGGCGGCGGCTGCCAGAATGAGTACCTACTTGTGGACTAGCTAAGTAATTCATATATTCTTTTCACCCTCAGCACAGGTACCTATTCAACACCTCGTGCGGACCCCATGATGGTCCATGAACGCCGGTAAGACTTACCAAAAACTGCATGTTTGCTCTCTTTATTCAACCGGTTGACTTTTTCCAAATTGTCTTTGAATATTTCCAGACGTTTTGCTTTTTCCTGTTCATTGGCGTAATGTTTACCATAAGTGATTATAAATTCTTCAAAGTGGGTAACAGCTTCTTCTATCGGGTAATGTGTTGCATTTTTAGGTGCAGCACTTACAACCAAAATCAGGGAAAGTGAAAGTAAGCACAAGTACATTGTATTGGTAATGTAACACATGAATGACTTATATTTGAGCGGCCTTTTTATATTTGTTCCGCGTTAAAAGAATCTGTTAAAGAATGTGTTATTAACATTCAGATATTTTATTAGAATAATTTCGTTATCATTAATATCCTTGAAGAAAAATGCACATGTAAGATAACAAAAAAATTACTTGTCGTGACTATTATTGAGTAAGTATTTTCAACAGAAGCAAGCTGAAGTGGCTGCGGGCTGGCCGTTGGAGCAAACGAGTACGAGAAAAGAGAAAGTAAACGGGATGGAAGGCAAACTAGGCTAAATGGACTGATGTACTGGAAAAGGTGGCTGGGACAGGCTGGATGCGGAAGAGGTAGAGGTTAAAAAAAATTGAAAAAATCTTTATTTAACAACATACATACTTTGCATACATTTTTGTAATTTACATTGAGTAGGTTTTTCCAGATAGTTTGCATTTGAGTAGGATTGTTGAGACATTTTGGCTTTCACTTTCACATTTCCAATAATTTCCACACTAGAATCACGGTTCCCGTCACACATGCACCCACATAGGGATGAATCTTTGCCTAGCGATGGACTGCGATAGGAAATTGATTTATTCCTATAAAAGTTAAGTAAAAATAAAACTACGTTTAAAAAAACCGACTTCAAAAAATTAAGGCTAATAATAATAAAGATTTAATTCATTTACACTGTTATGCAAACCTAAAACCTTATTTATAAAATACTATTATTATTTGTTTTTGCTACCTATTAATAGGCTTAAAGTCAGTGCCAAGAAGCCATATTAATCGCAAAATAGAGATCTATGGGGAAGAATATTTTGATGCCTAAAGTTCCAGTCTCTCTACCTTTTGTATTTTATTTCTGTATTTATATTATAATTAGTATAGGTGTGTAAATATTTTGTATAATAGTTATTAATATTCTGTAGGTATATAAATTAGTTAAAATAATTTATTGAATAAATCCTTTAAATATCACAAAATTGTTATTGTTTCACATTATTGATGTAAGTTAATATTTAGTGTAGGAATTTCATTACAAATAGGTAAACTGTTCATATTATTAAGTTTAATTTTGTTTAGGGCTTGGCACCGACTTCATACCTATTAATAGGTATCAATAACAAATATAGTACTTTATAAATAAGATTTTAGGTTTGCTTAAGAGTGTTATTGAATTAAATCTCTATTATTTTTAGCCTTTAAGTTTTTGAAGACGGTTTTTTAAACGTACTTTTTTATTTTGTACTTTTTTGTGTCTGTAATAGGTTATGAAAACTACACTAGAATTACATCATGTAACTAATAAAATTTTATTGCTTTTTATTTTCATTTTTAAGGAGCTATGGGTAGGCCTACGAATGGGATTTGATATTATAGAATTTTGTAATAATAATGTAATTTTTGTGACAATATGATATGAAAACATTAAAGAAAATTTAGGTAACGTCTAACAGTTAAATCAAAATTATTATTTTATACTAATTTTTACTTTCATTTATCTCTTTTTTATTAATAGTCACTTTTGAACTGTTTGAAGGTGACAGGGGGGCTTTTTCGTAGTGCAAAAGTTATCCGTGTTGATTTGCTGACACTATGTTTGATTAGCCATGTTCTCAATCACATATTCACTTCATTTAGTTGTTTTTGTAATTTCAATGATGCAATATTCGGGTCCCGGTCAAGGACCTGCGTGAGCTGCGTATGTAGCTACCGTAACACCCTCTCTAACTCTCCTGATGATCGGGTACAGCTTCATTTTCTTCTGATATTGGTCTTAGTCTGTGCATAAATATTTTTCCGAATACCTTAGACAGCACAGGAAGGTAACTTATGGGTCGATATGAGTTAGAATCTGTGAGTGGTTTTCCAGGTTTTGCGCTCATGCAGATTTGTGATATTTTCCAAAGCTTTGGGTAAAATCGCATCCTGAAGATTCCATTGAACAGTATCGTTAAGAAACCCATTTTATTTTTCGGAGTAGTTTTTATGTATCTCGCCAGTTATAAATGAGATCGATACTTAGGTGCTTTTTGTTTGCAAGGAATCGAACAGTACGTCCAAGTCCCCTTAACCAGCGTAAAAGGCGGTGACGTCTGTCGTTAACTATGAGTCACCTCTTCGATATCCCTTTCAATGTCATCCATTGTAGAGTGGTTAGGAGTAAATACCTCACAAAGTTGTCCTGCAAAAAAATCTGACTCAAGGATCTGCAGGAGTTTTGCTGGCTTACTGGTCTTTCAAACTCTTTGGTAATTCTTCATTTCCTTTAGGTTCCCTTGAGATTCTATTGTACTCTCTTCTATCTGTGTTAGATCTTGTTAAATGGAGTTGTCGTCTTCAACTGGTTTTCTGAAAGGATGTTATTTTTCTCCAGGAAACTTACCATTCGCCCATTGATGACTTTCCCCAATATTTTCGAAAACACTACGTGTAAAGATATAAGTCTGTAGTTATTTAGATAGTTTTTTTTCACAACCCTTTTAAATAGGAGTCACTACAGCCTTCTGCCAGTCATCCGAGAATAAGCCCTCTGACATACTTACTTAGATTGAAAATATATGTTAACGCTTGGAGTATATATTATATATATAGCAAAAGTTTTTATTAATAATACCAATACCATAAATTTTTGCGGCACTGGAGTGGGAGCAGTGACTTGCAGTGAGCCGTAGTAACGGCGGTAGCGGTAAGAGTCATCATGGGGGACTGGCTAGAGAGGCCACACGGTAGCCTCTCGTACCGGCTGACGCAGGTGATCACCGGGCACGGGTGCTTCGGGGATTACCTGCGTCGGATCCAGAAGCCAACGTCCGAGTGCCATGACTACGATGCGTGCGAGGACTCAGGGCTGCACACGCTGACCGGGTGTCCGCGATGGCGGAGGCATCTCGGACAAGGGAGCGCGGGTTCGATTCCGTTAAACGCAACTATTTGACTGAATATGTCTATTTGCATTAGGTATTAACAAGCGGTTTCTGAAAGGCCTGTCAAATCATTGATCAACTAACACTACTATTAATTTAACAAGGATGTCAAATCAATTTGGGTTTCTGAAACGATGAACAGGCTAAAATATAAAAAAATATAAAATAACATAGTATTATTATATATTGTTATTATTATTGTTTGCAAGTTAAATATTTTACGACACCTGACTTAAACTTATTAATAAAACATCATTACATTAAATTAAATCCATTTTTTTTTTTGCTACAAATTTTGGTCAATTTAGGGCCTCTTGTCCAAATGTGCCCATTAGGCTGTTATTATTCTTTATATTTTATATTTATGATATATAAATATAAATAGCGGTTGCCATACGAATCTCCAGGTAAATTTGACAGCTACTATGTTAACTGACACGAAGATCAAATTAAACTATTTAATCATGCTTCTAGCAACCTAATTGCTACTTGACAAGAGATTTAACAGTTGATTAGTTAATTTTAGCGTTGATCAGCTTTTCGGAAACTGGGTGTTAGTCTAAGGTCGCGGTTGTCATATGAACATCTATGGCAATGGTTACAGGTAGTTGGAGCACAAGAACTGGTCTTTCTCGACGACCTCCGCGGCGTGGCGGTAGTGAACGCGAGTGCTACGCAGGAGACGCGGGTTCGATCTCCGCTCAATGCAAATATTTGAGTGTATGATGATTAGTATACATTTTTGTATGATCTGGGTGTTGCTATGTATAATGTGTATGTATTTACAAAAAGAACGTATTTAAGTGTGTTTGTAGTTGTGTGTGGGTCTAGGTGGCGTTGTGTCCTAGAATATTTACTTTTTTACAACTGCAGTGTTTGATACCAAAAATTGGTTGCGAAGGTCAGATGGCAGTTGTTTCACGGAATATATATCCAAGTTCAGCCGAACCGCGGTTTGTTGGAAGAGTTGGACCTCGGATCGGACCTTGCAGTTCGCGGTCCACCTAATGATGACGATGATGGTGATGATGACGTATATTCTCATTCAAAACTTTTAGTTTTCCATACTAAATCTGCTGCACAGATCAGGCTGAAATTTGTTACAGGGACAAATTAAGTTTTACTTCCTTTTGTGAAAATGTTTGGATGACCTTTTCGCCACTCAGTTCGGGCCTTCTAGTTTGTACTCTAACTCTAATGTGGCTGAACTTCGATATTTTCCGTGAAGCGACTGCCACCTGACTTCCACAACCAATGGGTAATATCGAAGTTCTGTAGTTAGACTAGTCAGAATTTTGAAGACTCCCATTTGAAGAAATTTGAAGACCCATAACGACTGCTAAAGATGTTCGTAACCAGCACCGACGGCTTAATGCGCTCTTCGTCATTCTATGTATATAAATATTTGCACTGAACGGGAATCGAACACGCGCCTCCTACGTAGCAATCACGTTCACTACTGCCACGTCACAGACGCTGTCAAAATGCCTTTAGACTGAATCCAAATAAAAAGACTATTTAAGTTTTAGACACACTTTATTTGGCTACGTGTCCTTACATCTCACGCTTTATTTGATTACCCATTTATACATGAGGTCCAAACTTTGAGTTGAGGTCGCATGGGACGTTCTTTTAAATTTTCTAAATTATATTACCTATATAGCACGAGACTTTAAGGAATGTCGAAAAAGCTAATTATTACCACCCTTACGACCAACATCCAGCGCATAAAGCTAGTTACTACCAACTTTTTGACAAACACGCAGCGCATAACATGCAACACTGCTCTAATAAAAGCGACGCGTTTTGAAACTTCTTTGTTTATTTTTCCCGTGTGGAAATCCCCACGGATATCCCCTTTTCTTAATCGTGCGAAAAATCCTCACAGATACCCCTCTTCCCCGCCGGAGCAGGTTGGAGAGGTTATGTCGGACTCGAACCGGCCAAAAAGCACGTCATCTTTGGGTCTTAAGTTGCCCGAGGTGAGATAGTAGTCAACATATCCCTAGCACCCCAGCAGACATGGGGCCGTCTCTTTCGAGATGACGTCAGGTTTAGGGATCACGGTGTCCCCGTCTAGCCCCCGGGCACATATTACCTAATTGTTGGAATGGTATGAGGAGGCGCACTTTGCGCCGCCGCCGCGGCCTGCTTCTGCTAGGGTGACAGGCGGCTCCACCCGTCATCCTCAGACCCGCGCTCATGGAGGACCACCGCTCATCCCGGGCTGTGCAGATCTGCAGTCTTCTCCAAACTCGTTCCGTTGTCTCCTTCTCGTGCTATACTTGGTTACAGAAGGAGGCGCCGCCGGCAGCCGAAGCGTTCGCGCATCGTACTAGCGCCGTGATTAATGCGGCGAGCGTAATGATTGAAGGGGGGCGTGAAAACGCATCTGATGAGGCCGTCAAGCTTAGAGCGCCATCATTGTAGCACTGTACGCACTGCACTGCAATGGTGACCCTCTTTCATGAGACTTTGCCTTCAGCTTAACATCAGGCGAGGTGAAGTCAAATTGACGTGCCATAAATATAGTAGAGAACTAAAAGAGTAACACACAGGGTGTAAGGGGAACGCTCCCGAAGCCGAAGGCCCCTGGAAATAGGTACTCATGGTACACAACACATTGGTATGAAAAAAAATTACGGCAAAGCAATATTTTTTTTTTTGAATTTCCTTTTTTACTTTTTTTCATTTCTTTTTCGCATTGTTTACGCTCTATCGTATGATAGAGCGTAAACAAAACAATGCTTAAAAAACCTCACTGCAAAAAAGAACAAGTGGCGCCATCTTGCGAGTTCATGTTTTTTATGAAATTTTTATTTCATACAGCAGATACTTACTAATACGATCGAGAGTGAATAACGCAATTTAAACGGTTTAAAAAGAAAAATAAAAAAAAATTGCGTTGCCGGAATTTTTTTTAGTGCCAATATGTTGTACACCATGAGTACTACCAGGGGCCTTCGGCTTCGGGAGCGTTCCCCTTACACCCTGTATATGGAACCGTACAGAAATAGTCAGCGAAGCCACCACGAGTAAAACTAAAGTGGCGCCATTTCGCTCGTACTTTTTGTATTCGCCGCACGTTTTGTACGAATGCGAGCGAAATGTACTACGTTAGTACTGTATTACTTTATGCAGGTTGCTATTTCTAGTATGATTATTGGAAATACGATTTTATACTATTTAAACGCTTTATTGAAACATATGTCAAAAATAACGTCCCGTATGTGTGGGACCCAAATGATCAATTTTTAGGCCACTGTGGCGGTCGCCATCAATGGATGCATGATACCACAAGGGCCATATATTCCCGAACTGCGGTTGCGTTCGACTCGGGCGTAGCCTTTATCATCATGGTCTGTGCCCCACGAGTTCTTTATAAGCCAGTAATCCATTCCATTTTCTGAAATTTAAAAAAAATGCTAGTGATTAACCTTATACAACATCTCCTTAGCATAGATACCAATTCGCATAAGCTAATTTCGCATCAGGTCGACTCATATAACGACGATTCATAATAATGGATGAAACACATAACAGTTGGTTCATATAAGTTGATAATGAGTAATGGACTAAATCATATTAATAGACGACTCATATAGGGTTGACTGATATAATGTTTAAGTCATATACCTACCGTTCGGTTAGCTCATTTATAGTTTAAGAAATATTATGTGGTATGGGTTATGAAAGACAGGAGTGTCGGAGTATTCTCCGAATCCGTTCTGCTGACTACTTCTCGAGGATTACTTGCGGTGGCAGTCCTAGCGATCGCGTAAGAGACCAACTTTGTATCTACCGTAAAACGGGGTGAAAAAGGATCCAGGGGTGGATAGAGATAAAATGGTCAAGGAAATATTTAGAATAATTTCTTTTACAAAATTTTAACTAAGCTCATCACTTGAAATTTAATAATTCTGTTTTTACAATCAACTGTCCAAAGTTTCGCTTGAAAGTAAGAAACTACAGAATTTAACTGACCATTTTATTTCTATTCACCCTTTGATATCCATTCGCCCCCACCCCACCCGGTATGTTTTACAATAAAGTATTTGAATTTGAATTTGAATTACCTGATCCATATCCCACTAGTAAAACGGCGTGGTCGATCTTACCGACACATTGACTGTCGGTAATAATGCCACCAGTATACGATAGCAAAATATCCGACTTAATAGCTGTAAAACATAATTATTAAAACATTTCAGTGATATCTACTTTATTCGACCCCTAAGAGGTTCTTCAAAATTAAGACGAACTAGTTAAATAAATTGAAAAATTGAAGGACCAATCTTTAATTCATTTTTTTGAGCTTGGCGTATTTTGATATTATCTTTTTCTTATCTAGGACACGTCAGTTTAATTTCAACTCGCCTGATGGTGGGCTGAAGGCAAAGTATCAGGAAAGAAGGTCACCATTACAGACATAAACAATGGTGGCGTTCAGCTTGACGGCCTCATCAGATGCTTTTTCACGCCACTCTTAAAGGGACTTTTTTATCGTGTGAAATACCCCCGGATACCCTCCACCAGAGTCGGTTGGGGAGGTTATGGACTATGGATTGTAGGAAGGAAATTGTTATATACTCGTACATTGAAATATAACCTATTTTTAACGGACTCTGTCATGATTTAATTTCAAAGAGGTTTCATTTCAAATATACACTTCAGGAAATATAATTGTTATAGGTATACCATAGATGCATTAATCGAAAAGAAACGGAAAATTAGTTCATACGTAGGCACATACATACCTATGGAAACAGGTCCCACTTGGTGGAGTAACTGCTTCAGTGTTTCTTGCTTTGTTATGTGGTATGTAGCACAATCCACCACTTTTGCCACTATTTTGCTGGAGTCTACTCTGCACTGAGATTGAGATGCTGTGTAGGGATACTGTTCTTCAGTCATTGAACCTCCCATTCTTATAAGTTCTCTATAAAAGATATACCAACTTAGTATATTTTTATCTATTATATGAAAATAAGTTGGGTTTTCCTTCCTGACGCTATAACTCCAGAACGCACGTTTTGCATTCGTTGGAAAGGTCTCGGGCTCCGTGAGGTTTATAGCAAAGAAAATTCAAAAAAAATTTCAACAGAAAAGCGGGACAATCATTTTTTGTAGCCATCTGGTGGCGAAACGGAGTTCGCCGGATTTGCTAGTGTATCTATATAATTAAAAATGAATCCCCAAATATGTCGCTAAGCGCAAAACTCGAAGACAACTGAACCAATTCGAGTAATTCTTTTTCATATTTATTCCTTGAACTCCACGGTTTACATGGAGAATCGAGAACGGGATCGGAAGTTCACACTGTGAGTGAAGGAAATCTCGAAGTAAAATCCGTATTAACCCGTCTGGACAGCGTGGAAACAGTTAGGGCAAAGTTCCCAACATTGGGAGAGGTCTATGTCCAGCAGTGCGCCGTTCCATCAGACCTCCGCCAACAATTAGCGATATTAAAATTCTGTTGTTTGACTTTCATGACTCTGACTACCCGTAACGACGTATGGCAACCGGAACCCGAGCCTCCTGCGTAGCAGTAGCATTCTGTACCTGCTCCAAGGTGCCTGAAACCAAATTCTGTCTCCAGGATTTGGTTTCAGAGCATTCAATTTTAATTTTAATTCAATTTATCCCTTTAATTTAATTTACTAATATCATGAAGCAAATAAAATACTTCGGAAAAGTAAAAATAAATTGTCGTGTCTAACTAGTAAAGAACTCTCACATTATGTTTTCGAAACGATCCAAGGTCCCCCAAGGATCTATGTGGAACTCGTACTTTTTATTTTGATCTCCTAGTCAAGTCCTTTCATTTGATACCCATGTTGAGGGTCTACGAAATATAATAAGATAATTCGCCATATTGGACTTTTCATAGTGCGATTATTACACAGACAGACACGTGAGACTTGTAAGACACCACCGTTTTACGTCAGGGATTAAAATAAACTGATTTAAATTACTTGAAAGATGCAGAAGGGATACCATCACTGCAGCCGTTTGATATTCGATCACAGTCTAGAATTTGCTGCTCAGAGAACTCCTGAAGGGACCCATGAACTTTGGCATACTGACCCTCAATTTGTCCTGAAAAGTAATTAAATAGTTATCTTCAGTAATTATAGCCGTAACAAGTTCCAGGATTTGAGTTTGCTTTTTGTAACATAAATTGCTTAATTGTGGTGTGATTTAGCAGAAATCATCATATACCGTCACGTAAGGATATAAGAAAAATATAAAAGAAACCTTAAAAATAATAAGAGGGTTTGAACTCAGTCAGTCGGTACAACTCTGCGCCATGAATAATGTTAATCGATCGATTAACAGTTTGCAGTCCGCTACTAGACATAGGCCTCTCCCAATGTTAGTAACGATGGTAGTTTAGTGGTTAAGGATACTGTTATAATTCGAGAGGTCCCGGTTTCAAATCCTGGCCATTACACTGACCCACTCCTAACACAAGCCACTGAGCTTAGTTGGAGGGGTAAAAGGGAATATAAAATAATTTAGTCTGTGATTATTATATATAGCTACTCCGCATCCAACATTTTTTAGGTCGTCGGCCCAGTTGCCTTCATCAATCTATATGGTTTTGTCGGTGTGGTTTCATTTGCACCATTAGCAAACATCATCAATGGTGCAAATGAAATCACACCGTTTTGGGCGGTCGGTACATAATCTGGTTACATTGTTAACATCGTGTGTTAAATGACTGTTCTTATTACGGTGTAGAGCTACTCTCTAATTAATATTTCAAATTACAAGAAAACATGTGAGTCATTTAGTTTCAGACGAAGGTCTTAAGAAACCACAACGTTCTTTACTACTGATTCTAATTGTGATCAAATATTCTTACCAATTGCACTAAAAGCATAGCAACTGCCACATGAACTTTGATCTTTCACCGCAGTCACATATCCCTTCGTGCGATAGTCAAGAGATTCTGGTGCATCGCCATTAGAAATATCACTATCGGTCTTAACTTTGCAATAATCATCATCTCGTCTTTCATCCAATCCCATATGGCCGATCTTCAATCCAGTATATATTTTTTTGAATTCTTCTTTTGTCAAATCCATAGCCTTCGTTATACCTATAAATGAAAGTGGTAGGTAATTTTAAGTTTTTGAAGGAAGCGACTGTATCTACCCTCCCAATTGAGCAGCCCGACTGAGGAAGTACACAAGACAACAACGATAGCCTGTCTAGTGATATAAGTATTATACAGATCTTTATATTGATTTTGGCAAGCAGAAAAGGTCACCAGTGTTCGACATGTATGTGTGTGTAACAATAACTCGTTTCCTCACTCACACACACCTACACACTTGCAAATTACAATTGATTCAAAACCATTCGTATTTATTTATCTTCAATCATCAGTTTACATTTTCTTCAATAATAGTACTCATAAAATTCTTATTACTACTATATGAACGTGGTTTTTGATATCATGTTAGTAAGCCTTTGTGACCCCGGGGTTTACAGATACGCTTTTGAAAAGTTTAAACATCGTAAGGTTTTGAGTTCGATTCCCAGTCGAATTTTACTTTTTGAACTTTTAATATTTGTATATCTTTATGTTAATTATTTACCTATTAAGGGAATGTTTAGGTAACATCACAAATCACAAAAGTATCTTGATATTTTAGTTATAATTTTATAGCAACTTAAATCAGTAGTATTTTTATTATTACTGAGCGAGTATTGTTGCACACACATGATTGCATGAATGTTTCTCGTATGTATTGGAATTTATGCTACCCTCATTCTCATGATTAAAATAACATGATAATTTTAATTTTATCTGTCAACAATTGGATTCGTTGTGCTTTCCACACGGTTAATAACAACTTTTTTATTTATAAAAATGAATCAACAACTTACAACTATTATGAGAGCGCATATTATTACTTTGCATGAGTAAAATATTTCAATACATGAAATATCTCGAAAATTGAACATATCGGTAAGTAGTATTTTCTGCAATTTATTATTATGAAAGTTATTTGATTTTATAATCCTGGATAATCTATTATTTCTTCCAATATTAATAATGAACAAAAATATATAAGTAGATAAATTTTACAGAATTTTAACAAGGAATTTTATTACTTTATTTTCATTACAGATGGAAGCTGTGCAGCAGTGGGTGCGCCGATATGGCGATTCAGGCACCATAGACCGTCTTCAGCCTGGCCCCAAAGCCTTTGCCTACACCGATGCGTGTTCTTTGCATAAAGAGGTGGTGGAAAAACATATAGGTAGAAAACCCCTTTATGTCCACCCGTGTTATGACCACCAAACACCATGTTACATTGCAAACCGTAAGGAACCATCTTCGGGCGGCTGGGATCAAATGTCGCAGACCGGCAAGAAAAATTTTGATGTCGGATCTTCATCGTCGAAGTAGGTTAAGTTTTGTCAGGGACTATTTAAATTTTGACTGGTGCAACAATATAGTAATATTTAGTGACGAAAAATGTTTTAAATCAGACAAGGATAGACGCAAAATTTTATGGAGAAAAGCAGGTGAGCGATATTGCCAAAAAATATTCTACCGTGCAGGTCTAGTGGTCATATTACTTTAGGGTACTGGAGTTGGATGTCCTCTTATTATTATTATCTCTGTTTAATTACATTGTAAGTCTGCATTTTAGTGGTTTCAATTATACTTAGGTATATATACTCCGGTATAGATAACTTGGAATAATTAAAACCTATATACTTATACCTATATACCTATTATATACTATATACTTATACCTATATACTTATACCTATATACCTATTATATACTATATACTTATACCTATATACTTACTATCTAATATATAGGCAAATTTAAGCAAATAAATGACTATTATTACTATTTATAATAAAAGTTGTAATATGTTGCGCCATTTCTTCGCACTAGTGCCTAGGAACTAAAAGATGTAGGTAATTATGTGGCATCATTTTGACAAATAAAGAAATTGAACTGTAAATAAGTGAGTGATGTTATTGTTAACGAAATGAGAAGTTATTATATTTGCATATAGTATCTATAATTTCTAAACGTTAACATGGTGATTCACTACACTTTAGTTACTGAAAGTTAATTAGTTTACCTGCGTCCATACTTGTCTGATTTAAACATCCAGAAGGATAATATTGAATAACCTATTCATTATATAAAGAATGTTTAATGTATAAACCTAAACGTATTGCACTCGGCTACGCCCGCTTGGATTTCAATTATCCCGCACAATAGTATATGACTATTCTTAGGTCTACTAAATAAATAAATAACTAAATAAATAAATAAATAAATGATGTTGTTTTATTTTCCATATTATTATTATTTTTGAGATTACGGAACACTTAGTATAAAAGTCGACTGTATGGTTCTTTAATATCACAAACAAAATAAAGAACTAAAATAAAACTATTAATTAATCAGACCGCCTATATCAATATAGCTGAGGTTCGAACTCGCAACCTTCGCATTGCCATTACGCCTATAATACCACTCAACTACGTGAGCCTGTGCTGTATTGGTGAAATTTACCTTCTCATTCGATGGCAGGCAAATCACTCACTAACACATATTCAATCGTTCACAATTCACTGGCACACATAAACACAAAAACGCACACATATGTGACTTCAAAGAAATGAGTTATTGTTATTGATATTGACTGTTCTCACACATATGTAAAACATACGGGTGCTTCTTCCACTTGACTCAAGTCATAAATAGATTGTATTAGATGGTTAGGCTATCATTTTTGCTTTGTGTACCTCCCGTCAGAATGCCATGGCTGATAATAACTTTGTGTTTCGTTTGCTGGATGCATATTATAACCTCCAAGCTACACTAGGTACATACAATGGTCCACGTACGCCGGTAAGACTTACCAAAAACTGCATGTTTGCTTTCTTTATTCAACCGGTTGACTTTTTTCAAATTGTCTTTGAATATTTCCAGACGTTTTGCTTTTTCCTGTTCATTGGCGTAATGTTTACCATAAGTGATTATAAATTCTTCAAAGTGGGTGACAACTTCTTCTATCGGGTAATGTGTTACATTTTTAGGTACAGCATTTGCACCCAAAATCAGGGCAAGGGAAAGTAAGCACAAGTACATTGTATTGGTAATGTAAGACGTGAAAGACTCGTAAACACGCTATGCTGTGTATATTTGTGTGGCCTTTTTATATTCGCATTTAAAGAATGTATAAAAGAATGTGTTTTTTATATTCAAATATTTTATCAGAATTGAGGTCAGAATATTTTCGTTATCAATTCTTGAAGAAAAATGCACATGTAAGATAACAAATACTCGTGTATTTTTATTACTTGCCGTGAATATTATTGAGTAGGTATTTTCAACATAGCAAGCTGAAGTGGCTGCGAGCTGGCCACATCTGACAAACTACAGATGGCCGTTGGAGCAAACGAGTCCTGGAGTGGAGTACTAGAAGAAAAGGTTAACGCGATGGAAGGCAACCTAGGCTAGGTAGACTGATGACCTGGCAAAGGTGGCTGGATGAGGAAGAGGTTGAGGTTCCCGTCACCCATGCATCCACATTGGTTCCTATGGTATGTGGTCCTATGTCTAACAGTGGACTGTACCAACCATAAAAATAGAGAAAACAACTCCAATCCGACCGGTTGGACGCGATTTGTGTCCAAGGGGTACCCGCGACTCCGGTTATGCTCGTCCAGCTCAGAGGGGGGGAAGGGGGAGGCTGTCCTACACCTTGTAATTAGACATACATAAATATTTGAATCCATAATGTAATGTTAGTGCTTTTTAGTGTTCATTGCTATAGTGTTCTATATGGGCTTCGGCTTCGGCTTAATAGTCGCAGAATAAATAAATGTTTAGAGTTTTGTGCTACTTTTTTTGTAGGATTTGATACACTAGTACTAGGTACATAATTAATTTTTTATGGAATAATAAAGATATTTAATATTTTTTGATCTTGATTTTTCCTCTCCACTTTGCCTGATATAATTATATCACGTCTGGTAGTAAGGGGATGTGGGATTTTACATAGTCTCATGTCAAAGCGATTAATCACTTTATAGGTAATTGAATCACTAAGTAAGGTTAAAACACCGTTTATAATCATTATTGTTTCTCAAATAGATCCATTATTGAACTCGGAGGTTTGGCAAGCGAATCTTCTTACCCATACACAGGAAGGGACGGGAATTGTAAATTCAACATAGACAACGTCCAAGTCAAAGTTAAGAACTTTACACTTACAGTTCAGAAAAGAGAAATTGAAACAATTGGTGAATTCAAAAGGACCCATATTTATTGATATAGTTATTAACTTGGTTTTATCTCTTCTAATATTAGGAATCCTAATTTTCATAACATAAACTCATAAACTCATGCCTTTATCCCCGAAGGGGTAGGTAGAGGTGCTAGCACCCACATCGCGCCAGTTTATGTTTAGGTCCCAATGTAATAGGTGGCGAGCTTATTGCCATAAACCCCAGGCCCGGAGGATAGAAGATCATTCTGTGACCTCCGAGGCCCGAGTCACCTCCGCTCTTTCCTCAATGTATACTAACATAATGCACTTTTTAGGTGTCCAAGGTACTTACTTGTACCACGGTGGAGTGGTACGAGACGATTATTGTAATCAAGGAAACATAAATCATGCTGTTTTACTCGTCGGACATGGAACAGGTAAAGAACAGAATAATATTCAAATTTAGATTTTAAAAAAGTGGATGCTTCGACGGGATTCGAACTCAGGATCTTTTTCTTAAAGGGGGAACGCTCTGACCGCTAAGCCACGAAGCCTCGTCTGAATCATTTGAAATTCTCCTATATATAATCATCTTAAGGGCGATGGTGGATGCTATCCCACAGCCATTCTTGAGGCACCAGGTACCCATTCGTCTCCTTAAATGTATGAGGTTTTTAGTTTAATTCTTGTATGCCTTAGATATAGTTATATAAAAGCTGTGGCACCATGAGTCCTGATTTCCCTGGAATAAATACGTCAAAGAAATATAACCCCATTTTTCCCCATTTATAAATTTATGGGGTTATAAATGGGACTTCACTTATAAGTTCAAGATAGATTAAATTTGCTGTTTCAGATAATGCTCAAGGCCCTTATTGGATTGTTAACGAATTACGTATGGGCCTGGATTTGGTGAATCAGGATACTTCAAGATGCAACGGGGAGAGGGACATAGGTCTTGTGGCATGATGAACCCATACATAGCAACTGCAGATATAGAGTGATTTCTTTAGGTTTATAGCAGTTCGCACCTTAAAAAACATTTGCTCTCGTGAAAACCATTTTAATTTCAATAAAAATATAAACTATTTTATTATTTTTATTATTTTATTATTATTACCCTGTAGGTAAATCATTCAAATATAGAAAGGAGAATAGTTCAAAGATATATTCAAAATACAAGAAACCATAATTCGTCATCATTTAGGTATAAATAATATGTCAACTATGCTTTTTCCACTCATAAAATCTACAATGCATTCCGTTATTTGCATTTAACAGCTCTTATAAAATAAATACGTAATGTTTTGACAATTAAATAAAATATTTTTATTTAATTACCAATTAAAATATAGTTCAAATACCACATAACATTTTTCAATAATATTTTATATAGTTTACGTTTTATTGAAATAGTTCAATATCAAATTTGTTATATATTTGTAACGTTCAGCAATTATATTTATTGAGGAAGTAATAATGTCTGTAATTTTGCTATTGCTGTCCGTGTTATGGTGCGTAAGCGCATCGACACCGCCACCCCGGTTCTATCCTCTTGAAGACGCCCATATTCACTTCAAAGAATTTATATCAAAATTTGATAAGCGATACAATGATTACGAGAAAAAACAACGCTTTGAGATTTTTAAGGAGAATTTAAAAGTAATAAACAGAATAAATGAAGAAAATCCTAATATACTTTTAGGTAAGGTATTTGATAACCTGATATTTAGCAAATATATGAATTGCCATCTCTATTTCATAACTACTTTATTCGGTTCTACGTAATAAGGACCTATTTTTCCGTGCGCGAAATCTCCACGCATATAACAATCCCACTGAAGCCGGTGAGAGAGATTATGTCGGACTCGAACCGACTAAAACGCACGCTGTCTATGGGTTTTTGATTGCCGGAGGTGAGATTATACAAAACATATCTCTCGCACTTCGGCAGACCCGAGAACATCTCTTACAAATGACCGCCTTCCCCTAATGTGGGAACCATGGTGTTCTCATCTAGTCTCTGGATGTAGGGAAGCGAAGTTTACGCTGCCGCCGTGGCCTGCTTCTGCTACGGTGACAGGTTGTTACACCAGTCATTCCCAGGCCCGCGCTCATGGAGGTTGGAGGTCTTTTTGTGACCTCCGTCGCCCGAGTCGCCTCCTTTCGTTGGCTGTACGGGCTCGAAGTCTCCTCCAAATCCGCTCCACCGACTACTTCTCGTGCATTACTTGCTCGCAGGAAGAGGCAGAGGCAGCCAACACGCTTACATATCTCACCATAGCCGTGAGGAACTTTCACCCCTATGATTATGGGACCTATTGCCGTGCTCCGGGCACTATTGTTGATTCGAGCCATGCATCGCAGGCTGAGTTTAGGCTAAAGAAGAGGTGTGGCTCAAATTAAACCACAAAATAAATAAAATTAGTATATTATTTTTCAGGTATAACTCATGTCTCGGATTTAACCAATGAAGAGTTTATTAGAATGTATACAGGACTACGGACTGATACTGTTAATGTAAAATATGAAGTACTGAGCGATGACGATATCCCAATGAAGGTTAAGACGTTTAAGCCCAAAAAGGAAGATGCGCCTGAGTCTTTCGACTGGCGCGAACAGAACGTTGTCACAAGAGTAAGGCAGCAAGGGCTGTGTGGGTCTTGCTGGGCGCATAGTGTAATTGGTAAGCGTTTTTTTTTCAAGATGGCAGCGTTAATCATAGTCCGTCCACCTCCCAGAAGACAGTCCCACGCTTCGTTTACTGCCGGCGTCTGGTCTAACTGCACTACTTCGATATCATCAACGGGTTGTGGGTTCTAATGCCAGTCGCTTCTCTAAAAGCGGACCTCAGACCCCGAGATGAAATTTTCGGATGAGACTGAGATTAACACAAGGATGGATAAGAAAAGATGAGTAGTTTAGATATTACATTTATCGAAATTCTGTGACACGTTTGTTACAGTAAATACGTCCGTATGTGTGTCTGCGTTTGTAGAACCGCACACCGTCGAAAACGAAGTTACACGCCATTCCAGTCTCGCCTGCTACCAACGCAGAACACGAGCCCAGGAGACATGTCTCCAACCGAAGGAAAATTAACAATGACCATATTAGCAGAGATGTTGCGTAACGGGAAGCGGGTTTCGGGATTGGAAGTAAACAACCTCGAGCGATTTTACACTTTATTCAAACCACCAACAGTCTTAAGCGTGCACACAGTCTATTGTCCGAGGCACTCGTACACACCTAGAGGACTGCACTGCACCGCACTGTCTTGACACACAGTTTCTAGAACGTCTACGTTCACTGAGCGTCTATGTTTCACAGCACATGCAGTTATTGCACATGCACCACTAGCACTTTCACTTGCACTTTATCAGCACTATTACTTGCACTTTTCACTTTACTTCTTCTTCTTCTTCTTGTTTCCACTTCAACCACTGAGACTTAACTGCCCCATTGGCGCTCCCGGTGCTTTTTATATACCATGAAGAATCTTCTCCCTAGCAGTATTTTACCGTCTCTACAATGGTGAATGTTCTGATGAGCTCTTCCAATTAATCCCAACCCCCCTTTCCTACACAGGACAACACGTGCAGGGCTTAGATGTCACTCGCATACGGTACAGAATATTCCATCAAGAACCAAGCGGTTCGGTGAGTCTTTTCTCTGCCTGTCCTGGAAGTTGCCGGCGCACGTGTTTCCTTCTTCCTACAGTCCCGGGTCCTTTAAGCGGGGCGTGAAAAAGCATCTGATGAAGCCGTCAAGCTGAGCGCCACCATTGTAGCACTGAACGTGTTTGCAATGGTGACCCTCTTTCATGTGACTTTGCCTTCAGCTTAACATCAGGCGAGGTGAAGTAAAATTGACGTGCTATAAATAAAAAAAAGGATTGCCATGTTTACAGGTCTCCTTGAAAGTCAGCATGCTATTCAAACAGGGGAACTATTAGAGTTATCTGAACAGCAGCTGGTGGACTGTGACATCACGTCCAAGGGTTGTTGCGGTGGACTCCCTTGGCATGCGGTCGAGTAAATATAGCTTTTCCTATTTTAAAAGTGTAAATAGGCAACAGTAAAAGATAAAAGTATTGCACATTAAAACATACATTTATCTTTTATATAATCTTCAGCGGGCCAAGTTATATTAGGTCGTCTGAAAATTGGGTTTCCTTCAATTTCTTCGAAGAAAACGGCAATTTCATATGTAAAGACCTATTATAATTCTGATATAGATGTAGAATGTAGGTCCCAATGTAATAGGTGGCGAGCCTATTGCCATTAACCAGGCACTTATAAACCTGTGATAAATACACACGTAACTTGGAAAAGCATAATTATATAGAAATGTATATAATATTAATTATTTTATCGTTACTAACATTATAAAATAGAACTCTGGCAACTTAAAACAAACTTAATTATCTTACAGGTATGTTAAGAATACGGGAGGCATAATGGAGGGCGAAACCTACATGTACAGAGGATTCCAAGATTTTTGCCGCTTTGATGGGTATAATGTAGTAGCCAAAGTAAATGCAACCGTTTTATGGGACCTTAAATCACAGGAGAAAATAAAGCAGCTTCTGTTCCTATATGGACCAATCTCTATTGGTACAGTCACCTGCAATAATATGTATACTTTTTAGAACTTTTTCACATTAAACTTGTCGAATTTTACCGTTTCATGTCATAATGTTCACTTGTCATTTATTATTGTGACAAGGTTCCAAAGTGTATACATATTATTGCAGGTGACCGTACAGTACCACTAAGTCATTACGTGAGACGATATAGGGAGGGGAAGGGGATATACATTGGAAATTTTAATGAATGATATATTTTTTATACCACTTAGGTGGTAGACAAGTACGAGGCCCACCTGATGGAAAGTGGTTATCGTGACCCATGGGCATTTGTAACACCAAGGGCGTCACATTCGTTCTGCAGGCTAGATAGAGAAGAGGGGAAAGGGAGGGAGGAGAGAAAGTTAAGAGAGTCTATGTGCTGTCAGTGCAGAAGACAGAGAAGGGTTTCTCGGTCTTCCCACTGACAACACAAAACCTCTCCAGTGAGCTCTGGTTACCCTACTCACCGCCGGAAACTAACAACACAAGGTTATTATTAGCCGCAGTACTCTGTAGGGCGGAGGTACTTCCCAAGTCGGCCTGCTTAATTAGGACCTCTGATAATTTCAGTTACAGTACAGTAAATAAATCACTACACCACGATGCAAACTCAAATATGCCGTCGATTTAACATGTTATGTTATATTTATCCGTTATGTAACTTTTTCATTTTAGGTCTTAAGGCCAAAGGGCTGAGTTTTTATATGAGAGGCGTTATTGCAAAAGGAGAACTATGTACGGGTTCTGTAAATCATGCTGTTCTTTTAGTTGGATACGGTGTCGGTAAGCAAATTAGATAAAACTTAACTATTCCTGGGATAAAATAAGTGTTATTGGATGTTATAATTTATCTCTGTACCAAATTTTGGATAGATCCGTTCAGCTGTTAGGGCGTATTTGAGTAACAAACATTCAAACACCCAAATTCTTCACAAACTTGTACAGTGGTCATCAAAAGTTCCTGGTCACCTTATGACCTATAATTTTTTGTCAGTCTAAGGCTAATTGAAGCAAGAGTAACACAGCGTTAATAAAATAAATTAGATCGACGTCTTGTTCTTTATAAAAAAATAAGTAAACTCATGAAAATAGTAGGGTAAACTTGATTACATTAATAAATAGATGTATTATCCAATATATTCTAAAACTAGTAGTTGTGTAGTGGCATCACTTCATACAATTTTATCGTTAAATTATCCAAGAAATTTTGGATCCCACTGCTTATTTATAAAATAACATATAAACAATAACATTATTTATTATAAATGTGCAAATTGTTAAAATAAAATATAACATAACATAAAAAATAAAAAATAATAATACTTATTGAAAAAATACTCAAAAATTGTAGACTTTTTTGCTAATTTTCACGGCGTGCGTTTTGGTCCGTTCGAGTCCGACATAGTCACCTCCACTGGTTTTGACGGAGATGATATCCGTTGAGATTTTGCGCACGATAAAAAAACTTTACATACAGAAAATAAAAACTACATTCAGAATTTTTCTTTTTTTATCTATGGCACGTCAATTTGACTTCACCTCGCCTGATGTTAATCTGAAGGCAAAGTCTCATGAAAGAGGGTCACCATTGCAAACCCGTTCAGTGCCACAATAGCGGCGCTCAGCTTGACGGCCTCCTCAGATGCTTTTTCACGCCCCGCTTAAAGGATCTCATTAACATGGCTTTATATTTATTTTAAAGTACTAATGGGTACTTAGAACGTGTAAAAATGTTTCAGATAATAAAACGGGACAGCCTTATTGGCTTGTGAAGAACTCGTGGGGCCATCATTGGGGTGAGCAAGGCTACTTCAGATTGGCGCGTGGGGAAGGCGAGGAGTCTTGTGGCATACAATCAACCTATTTGACGACAGCATTACTGGCCAGTACTGACCAAAATCTTTAGAAATACTCAAGATTTTACTTTTAAACTATCGCGGCGTTTACTCATAGTGTTTATAGGTTTCGGGACTTCACGCGATATATTTTTGAACAGGCCAGTCAAGTCGTGACCACGGGTGCTGCAACGCACCCGAAACGTCGACAAAAGTAAGTGTTCAAAAATATATCGCGTGAAGTCCCGAAACTTATAAACACTCAAGATTTTGTCTTAGCAAAACATTTCTTATAGATATACCAGTCTATAAATCCCTTCAGCCATTTTGGTAACTATATGCTTCATAACCAGCTACGAAAAAGTAATTTGTTTCACTGTTTTGTAACTAGTTAGGTACTAATAAACACTTCTATTTTCTATTTTTGTAATTTTTTATAACCTGTCATGATTATTGTAATAAAATGAATGTTACGTATCAACCATGTTTTTTTATTAGTCAATCAAATATGTTTTAGTTTTATATAATGATTTTTATTTTTTCCCTTCCTGAATATCCTCTGTTATTAAACTTTATTGTCAAAAATATCTTAAATCGCGTTATAATTTTAATAAATAATCATAAGCAAAACAGGAGCAAACCGACAGAAAGTCAATGGTTTTTGACATTTGTATTACGTTACGATATAGTTACCTAATTTACATTCATCCACTGCACATAATTACGTAGTTTCGGCATGTCGAAGCGTAAGCGCGAGAAACGTGCGGTGCGAGCGATCAGGCGGGCGTTTGGCAGTCCTCTGCACGATGTACCTTCGACGATACGTCGAGCTGTAGGAATATAGCACGCGGCCTTGAGCGAGTGACGGAGACCTGGTATCATTGAGATTTTTGAATGAAGAATACTAAGTCAGCCAGAAAATGATAAGATAAGATAAGATAAGATAATAATTTATTTGCATTAAATATGAGTATAAATAGGCATACAAGGCAATAAAGTTATAACAGTCCAGTCATATTTAGCCTTTAGACACTATAACCTTTATGGCCAACACTGCTATTCTGTAAGCTCGCCAATCCGAAAGTTGCTTCAACGCAGTTACAAAGTAATCTGAATACGATAGAAAGATGGCTCCAACAGTAGAGAATAAAAGCAAACCAAACAAATTCCACCCATGTTACCTTCTCACTAACCTCAACGGGTAAGTCTATTACCCAATTGACTTGCCCGCCAGGAAAGTTATTCAACGAAATCATTTTACAGGCAGTTTAACTTAAATACCTGGGTTATACACTTGGATAGAACTGAAAGGAGGCTAAAGATTTTATTTATACCATGAACAGATCTTTTTTGTTAAAGTGCGAAAAATCCCCACGGATTCCCTCCGCCAGAGCCGGTTGGGGAGGTTATGTCGGACTCGAACTGACTAAAACGCAAAGCAAGATGATATTTTACAATGCCATCATAAAACCATCCAGCCATTTGGATATACGGCGTACAATAATGGGAAGTGGCAACAATTAATTTGATCTTAGGTCGTTACATATGAAATTCCCATTTTGTTTGAAGAAATTGGAGGAAACCCAATTTTCAGTAGTAATAATTTGTCAATTTTTTAGGAATGACTAATCCAAATTTTATTTATGAATGAGACAACATTAACCACACAGCAACTTTCATTACATTTTTGAAAAGTGACAGCTGTAAAAAATGTAATACGAAATTAATCATCAAAATTGATGGATTAGGAAGTACTCTTTTTGAAGATCGAATTTAATTTATCAAGCGGTCAATAAAAACAATTATATACAGAGTTGTAAAAACTTGAAATCAACTTTCAAACAAAATATAAATAGTGGAAATAGCTATTAAATTACAGAAATAACGAACTCATGAATCTGTAAGAAAATTTCGGCAATTTCATCATCATTCACCTATTATTCTAATTATTTTTTGTTATTTTGATCATTTTGATTATTTTGTTTGTTTTGATTATTTCCAGTAGGTATCTTTTATTGGAATTATTTTGTTTATATTTCTTGATTCTGTTGATTAATTTAATATTCTGACTGAATGTTTATTATTTTGCCAAATTAGATACCTGCTTCTTACCGCGACCTCCGACGTCCGAGTCGCATCATTCTACTGGCTTCACTTCGCCTGAAAATTAGCTGAAGGTGAGCTGAAGTCTCAGGCATGAGGGGCACCATTACAAACACGTACAGCGTTGCAACGCTCAGTTTGACGGCCTCATCAGATACTTTTTCACGCCCCGACCGTCTTCTTGTACTGTACTGTACGGGACTGTAAGAAGAAGGAAACACGTGAGGTGATAAGGAATTCCAAGACAAAGGAAAAACTCACCGAATCTTGGGTAGCCTAGGTAGACAGGGTAGGCAGCACATGTGTGACGCCCCTGGTGATGCAAACGTCAAAACTAAGTGGTATAAAAAAATATCTTGATTCTTGATGAAATATTTTGAACCGTATGCGGTGAGATCTAAGCCCTGCACCTGCTGGTCGGTGAAGAAAACTTTTTTGAAGAGCTTATTAGAACATAAAGTACTGCCAGGGACGGACCATCTCTATGCAATTTAGAGAGGTTGGTGTTCTTTGTCGTCGAAGAGTGTTCACTTCCTCAGGATTTCCAATAATGTGGAACGCACGTAGCTGCAACCTGTCGAGAACATCTAGTAAGTACTTTGCGTTACTTGTATCATAAATGAAGAAACATGCAGACATTGCAAGGAGGACGTGGAAACGATGAAGCACATACTGTGCGAGATCATCGAATGGATCTACGCGGGAGGGGATACCCCAAACCAGAGGATTACATGCACCTGCGATTGAGAGGAGTGGCCACCTTGATAGAGAAGGCTATCCCTCCTCTAACCTAGGAGCCAGGATGGGGTCGACACAAAGGATCCAATAGGGTCGAAGTATCCGCGAAAGCTCCAGAGTACGCACCCCAATACCATAAGATAAGTACTTTGCGCAGCTATCCCAGAGATGCGAGCAGTATCCCACGTATGAGCGAATTTATGTCTTGTACAAAAGACGTGGTGTCTTTGTCTGTGGTTAAAAAAGGTTAGTGGACATAGCGTGTGTGTCCACAAACTACAGCTTAGTAACTACACATTTCTGAAAGAATGCCAGAAAAAAAAATTACAGACATTCTAAGGCATTTTCAGCTTTCCTTGGAATATTATTAAAGATAAAAAAATACCACGAAAGTCAAGTAATAACGAATACTAGACCAAGTTGAATATTTATTAGTGTTAATAATTATTATCTAACAAATACCAAGTTCGATTAGTATTTATGAGGCAGCGATAAATACATATTTTCACTCCATAATAAGTATAAAATGGATGGTTAATTGCAGTAAGAAGTAGACATAGTCAGACATCAGTTAATAAATACAGAATATAATAATGTACACGGTATTGTTGTTGTTGGGCATAGGATGCGCTTGCGCATTGCCCGGGGAGCATTTAGATCTCGAAAATGCTGAGACTTACTTCGAGGAGTTTATTATTCAGTTTGACAAGAAGTACGCCAATGAAGCTGAGAAAGAAGCTCGTTTCAAGATTTTCAAAGACAATTTGGTGAATATCAATCGCTTGAATGAAGAAAATGAACACGCTGTATTTGGTAATGTTTATTTTTTTTATACTTGATCTATAATTTAACTGACGGTAAACCTGAATATAATAATAATAGTCGTTTCGGTCCACGTACTCATCGCCAAGAGCCTCGACCAACACCTTAAGAGGCTCTCGTTAGACAGCTGGCTCAAGGGTTTGATTCTGAAGGCAGTTTTGCTAGGCACGGCACGCATAGTGAGGAAGTTCCCCTTTCTGGCCTTAACCACCCTTAGCTTGGTCTCTGTACCCGATACCGGTGGGTTTTTTTTCCGTGTGCGAAATTCCCACGGATACCAATCCCATAGGAGCCGATGAGAGAGGTTATGTAGGATTCGAACCGACTAAAACGTACGCCATCTTTGGTCTTTAGAATATAGAAGAGAATAGAATACAGAATATTTATTTATCTGCATGGAATGTAGGTACTAAGTCTTTGGATGCCGGAGGTGAGATAGTAGGTAGCGAACATACCTATCCCTACACGCAAATATTTACGCTGATCGGGAATCCAACCCGCGTCTTCTACATCGCAGTCGCGTTCACAACCATCATGTCACAATCATTATATTAATATTAAACTAACTGGAAGATGTTTTACCACATTTTCAGGCATAAACAGGTTCATGGATTTAACTTCTGAAGAATTTATTGCCCAAAATACGGGCCTAAAATACCATCATATTCAATTTTGCGATACTATAAAGTTCGATGGAGATGTCAAAGACGTGAAGGCACCCGAAGCATTTGATTGGCGTGACCATAACGCTGTCACTCGAGTTAAAGACCAAGGGTTCTGTGGCAGCTGCTGGGCTTTTAGTACAAGTGGTTTGTAACTTTTCTTCTAATTCTATTATCTTATCTTGTTGGGGTGCGTACTCTGGAGCTTTCGCGGACACTTCGACCCTATTGAATCCTTTGTGTCATCGCCACTCTAGTCCCTTCGTTAGCGGAGGGATAGTCCTCTCCATCAAGGTTACTATTCCTCTTAGTCGTAGGTGCTTGTAATCCTCTGGTTCGGGGTAAACCGTCCATAGTAACCCCTACATTCGATGTCTTCCTAAGGCGTAATGACGCGGGACGACATATTTTGAATTTATTTTCTTAGTCATTCCTGTCATTCATTAATGACAATCTGTTGGTAAACATGAGTGCGTGTTTTGTCTATAAATTTATTTATGTACCGTACCTTATTTACATTATTTTGTGTAAGATTAAATTTTGTTGATTTTTTATAAATGTGAATTTAAATAATATTAAACTTAATAAGCTATCATATTTTCAAGAATGAAAAACAAAGGCGAATAGTATGAGTTGATTTATCTAGTTTAAATCTAATCTACTATAAAAATAAGTCGGGTTTTCCTTCCTGACGCTATAACTCCAGAACGCACGAACCGATTTCCACGGTTTTGCATTCGTTGGAAAGGTCCGGGCTTCGTGAGGTTTATAGCAAAGAAAATTCAGGAAAAATTTCAACAGAAAAGCGGGAAAATCATTTTTTACATGGCGAAACGGAGTTCGCCGGGTTTGCTAGTATGTATATAAAATTTCCATGTCACAATGTTAGTTACTGTACTCCTCCGAAACGGCTTACCGATTTTTACCAAATTTTATTTGCCTATTCAGTAGGTCTGAAACTCGGCTACTATCTATTTGGGTAATTTCACCGACCGCATTTTTAGAGTTTCTTCGCATGAAATCACTATGTAAAACGTTTATCTATGACCACTCTATTTTTTTTCATGTAATACGAACACTAGCTTATATGAAGTCACTACTGAAAATACATTTCTCTTAAACATAAAATTTAAAAAAAATTAAAATATGCTAGATTCCAATAACGGTGGCGTGTCCGCGATGCACCTTTAAGCGCATTTACCTCTTTAAGTCCGCTATGATTGCAAATTTAGTACTTAAATTAAGATTATTATGTTAATTAATATATGAAGCAACCATATTTACTGCTTTCATTACTTCTATTATAACGCAGACATCGTGACAATGTCGATAAGGAACGTCCGCGCCTAAAGTGCAATTTCGGTGTGTTTTTTTTAAACCCTTATACAACGTATACACGTCAATTTAAACGATCTATCTTCTTACGCACGCGGAGTTCCAGTCATGCTTTTGCGTTTACGCAGTAATGGCATGTCCGATTCTGCCCAGTTTTCCCGCTAATACGTAAGTACCTTCTTATTTCTAAGAGGGAGTACGAAATTTTACAATCACGGTGGGTTACTGTATGAATGAATATTTGGTTTTAACATTACGATTTGCGAGTATGTTGTGTGTTGTTAGGTACCCTCAGCAATCATACATTTCACGTGACGAATGCATCACTGAGTTTTGTTTAATTTCATTTTTTCTTGATGTTTCTAACTTCGGTGGTGCAATATCGGTGGTTTCGGTGGTAGATTTATTGCCACCTATATTGCATCAATACTAAAATGGCTATGAGTTTCCATATCTTTGGTAAGATATTTACTCACAAGGTAATAAATAATAAAATTACTCATTTTTTTGTTATAATTAACGTATTTACTATTACTACTGAGAGTGGGGCAATATGAGTATGGGAGGCGTAACCGAAGGGGTTGGAGGCTGGCCGACTTTCTTGAGAAAGAGCGACTCTTTATGATGGAAATGGACCTGGATGGGCCCCGGTGGTCGTACCAAAAATGAGATTGACTTCATCATGACGACGCATAGACGGATATTCAATGATGTCTCAGTGATCCATGGGGTGAAAACCGGAAGTGATCACCTAATGGTTAGAGGCACATTGAATATTAATGTTAAACTGGAGAGATCCCGTCTGATGAGGTCTACGCTCCGACCTAGAGCTTCCCATATACAGTACCCCGAGAGCTTTCAACTCGAACTTTCGAATCGCTTCTCTTGCCTAGAAGAATGCAGTACAGTGGACGAGATAAATAACAGGTTGGTTGAAGCTGTCCATTCAGTGGGCTCCAAATTCTTCAGGCCCCGTCGAAGAGATAGACCACAGAAGTTCACCGATCACACCCTCAAACTCATGGCCGAACGACGCTCTATGAGGCTGCAGTCTATCCCGGACATCAGCCTGTACGAGATTAGGGTGGCCCTCAAGCAGCTTAAAAATAACAAGGCACCAGGAGAAGACGGAATCACTTCGGAACTTCTGAAAGCGGGTGGAACACCGATACTTAAAGTCCTTCAGAAGCTCTTCAACTCCGTCTTATTCGAAGGTACTACGCCGGAAGCATGGAACAGAAGCGTAGAAGTCTTGTTCTTCAAGAAAGGTGACAAAGCCTCTCTTAAGAACTACAGACCCATCTCGCTTCTGAGCCATGTTTATAAGCTGTTTTCGAGGGTTATCACGAATCGTATCGAACGCAGGTTTGATGACTTCCAGCCGCCCGAACAAGCCGGTTTCCGAAAAGGTTATAGTACGGTAGACCACATTCATACGCTGCGGCAAGTCATACAGAAGACTCAGGAGTATAACTTGCCACTATGTCTAGCGTTTGTGGACTACGAGAAAGCCTTTGATTCGATCGAGACATGGGCAGTGCTACAATCTCTCCAGCGGTGTCATATAGACTACCGGTACATCGAAGTGCTGAAGTGTTTGTATAAAAACGCCACTATGTCAGTCCGAGTACAAGATCAGAGCACAGCGGCGTACTGTTGCAGAGGGGAGTGAGATAAGGAGATGTAATATCCCCGAAGCTCTTCACCAATGCAATGGAGGATGCCTTTAAGCTACTGGAATGGAAAGGTCTTGGCATTACGTTGACAAAAATCTTTAATCAGTGCGTGTTGCCCGTGATGACCTATGGCGCCGAGACGTGGAACCTCACTATGGGCCTCATAAGAAAGCTCAAGGTCGCACAGCGAGCTATGGAAAGGGCTATAATCTAGGCTAGGCTCGGAATCTCTCTGCTGGATCGAATCAGAAATGAGGAGATCCGCAGACGAACGAAAGTGGTCGACATAGCCTACAGGGTTAGTAAGCTGAAGTGGCAGTGAGCGGGGCACGTAGCAAGAAGAACAGATGGCCATTGGAGCCGAAAGGTTCTTGAATGGAGACCGCGTACCGGTAGACGAAGCGTGGGACGGCCTCCTGCGAGATGGACGGACGACAAAAGCAAAATTGCCTTTGGCAGCATGATGTAGCATCTGCATCATGCATCCAAGCCGTTAGTACATATTGTTTAGATAAATATATCACAATTTATAATTTCGGTGTGATCTTGCAATTTCGGTGGGTTGACAATTTCGGTGGTTGTTCTATTTTTATAACAAATGCAGTTATTTGTTTCCTTCTAAATATCTAGAATACTAATGTGTTCTAAAAGAACACCATTAAATTTTTTCATCGGTAAACCTATGATTGAAAAATACCACCGAAATTAGCAAAAAATGAGGCATGCGTGAAATTACCCATTTTCCATACCCCTAAGTGATAACGGTTGCTCAGCCTCAAGATTTTTTATAAGGCAAAACAACGTTTGCCGGGTCAGCTAGTATATTTATACAATTGTCTTATTCTCTCCGTGCATTGAGGTCGTCGCAATATATAATTCTCCTCCACACATTCCTATCAGATGTCACTTTTTTACCATATATCTCCTTCCAATATTATTTCACAAAAATATGTTTTAGGTCACGTGGAGGGCCAATACGCCATTAAACATGGAAAACTTGTAGAACTTTCTGAGCAACAACACGTAGACTGTGATGATAACGCCGATGGTTGCGATGGTGGATACATGTCGAATGCTTTAAGGTAATAATCTATTATTCAATTAGGTACTGGTTAATACTTTCATGGATCACAGATGCCTTGTGTGGCGGTAGTGAATGCGACTGCTACGTGAGGTGTGGGTTTGATTTAGGCTCTCTGCAAATTTTTGTACACACGAATATATTTTTGTACCTCGAAGAGTCATGTCAGTCCCGGTTGCCATACGAACATCTAATTCGTTACGGGTAGTTGCAGCCCTAAAATGACCGACTAGTCTAACAATATAATATCTTCGATATAACAAATTGGTAGCAGAAGTCAGATGGTAGTCACTTAACGGAATATCATACTAAAACCCCAGCTGAATTGGATAAACGTTGCGAATAATAAGTTTCATAGATTTATTAGTATATTAGATATTTACCCATGAATTGAAATAGCTTGATATCCAAACTTTTACTAGTTATTAAAAAAGAACATTTAAAAAAACTAACTTTTTTTTAACATGCGCAAAATCCCCACCGGAGCTAGTTGGATAGGTTATGATGGACTCGAACCGACCAAATCGCTTGCCGTCTTTGGGTCTTTAGTTGCCGGAGGAGATAGTAGCCAACATATAAAATAACTAACTTTCTATTCCGCAGAGCCCTTAGAAAATTTGGAGGTCCCATGACTGAAGTAGACTATCCGTACGTTAGCGCGAAAGACGAGCATGTACACAAATGCAAATTTGACAAGGCCAAGATTGTTGCCAAGGCAGACGATTGTGTTACTTATAACCTTACAAGCCAAGAAAAAGTAAAGCAGCTTCTGTATAAGGTTGGACCCCTTCCAATAGGTAAGACAACTCCTCTATACGAGGTGAGGGAGTTGAGCGAGAGCGCTTGGGCTGTCGCGACCTCCTTCGAGTACGTATTGCTTGAAAGAGACGGCGGACCAGGACAGGAGGACACTCTTGGCCCGTACAGCTCGCGATGAGCGGAGGCGACTCGGGCGTCGTAAGTCGCTGAATCACCTCCGTCCACCATGCGAGTGGGCCTGTGGGCGACCGGGTGGATGAACTCCATTCTATGCTTATAGTGTACATACAGTTTACACACGTCGTAATTAGGAGTGAACTATTTATAGTTTGTTATTTTAACTAGCTGACACTTGCAACTTCGTCTGCGTTACCAAAGATGTCCATGTAAATCTCGCCAGATGGTAAGCCGATGGCATAGTCTCAGGTGTTACAATGGTGGCGCTCAGCTTGACGGCCTCAACAGATGCTTTTTCACGCCCCGTTTAAAGGACCATACAGCGGGAAGCGACTTTGTTTTATAACTATGCAGTCTTTGACTATATACAAATTTATAGACACAGTGTTTGTTAATAAACTGTATTGAAAAAAGATGGCTGGAAATACGCGTTATGTGCGAGCTAGTCTGTCAGTCTGTCAATGTGTACAGTCAGCGCTCATAAGTGCATTAGCACATCAAGGCTCAAAATGGTTTAGCGTGCGGCCGGCGCGCTTATATGTGTGTGTAATGTTACTATGCAATACGAGGCGACGCTGGCTTGTCTTAAAAGAAAAAGGTCACAAGTAGCGTTAGAATGTTGACGCTATAGTTGCGTAGGATTGCTACTGCACTTTTGAGTTCTACTGTACATGTCATGGTATTTATGTGTGAAGTTCTTGGACATCTTAAGATCTAAAATCCTTTGACAGTATAAGTCTGATTTAACCAAAAGTAACATAGATAGCGTTAATAAAGCATACTAAATCGATTTCTTGTTTCTTTATAAGAAAATAAATAAACTTGTGCAAGTAGTAGGTATTCTAAACTTAATTACATTAATAAGAAGATCTATTATCCGGTATATTCTAAGAGTAGTAGTTGTGCAGTGGCATCACTTCATACAATTTTGGTTTCGAATTGACCAGTAACTTTTGAGGCCCACTGTACTTGAATGACAACTTGAAGCAAAGAAGAACTATTTTCGCCGCTTGTAGTAATGGCTTCTACAACACTGCGTCTTTAGAGTTTGTATATACCTATTCTAAGTATGCAGTGATGTAATAACAATTAATAATGAAATGTTAATTTTTACCAGCTATCCAAGCGAAGGCAATTGGTGGCTATGCGAGTGGAATAATTTCGGATAAATCATGCAACGATGGCCCTTTGAACCATGGAGTTCTTCTCGTAGGATACGGAAAGGGTATGCACTATTATTTAATACCTCCATTTATTTACAAAGTGTGAGTGTGTTTGTATATATGCGGTTCATGAAAAAACATCAACTCGTATTAGTGCGTCATTTGTATTTTTTGCAGTGATGTTTTTTTAAATCAAATTATCGTTTCATTTAGTTTTCTGATACGATGGAGAGTAAATAATGCTAATTTGCACTGGTTTGGTCGTGCCTCGGAGAGCACGTTAAGCCGTCGGCCCAGGTTGCCATACGAAGGATGGCAGTCGTTACGGGTACTTCGAGCCCTCAAAAGTCCGACTAGCCTAACTACAGAACTTCGATATCGCCAATTTAGTTGTGGAGGTCCGATGGCAGTCGCTTCACAGAAAATATTTACGTTCAGCCGCATCTTAGACTAGAAAGCCGACCCCAACTGAGTTGGGAATAGGCTCAGAGAATGATGATATAGCGCCTAATATATATGGTTTTCGGCTTCAGGAGTGTTTTCCTTAGGCCCTGTATGTGTGAGTATACGTCATACCGATTTCGGGGCTGAATTATAGTTTCACTACTTTTCTACTACTTTCTACTAATCAATATGGTGACGGAGAAAAAATATCACCACCCCATTTCCATCTGAAGTCCATAGAGCACGGTAACCACTGTCCATCTGGTGGGCCGCGTGCTTGTTTGCCACCTAAGTGGTACAAAAGAGAAAATTAAACGTAAATACTCACAGAAAATTACACTTTCTGCAGTTTACGCGAATGTCACAAATTGAAATGAAATCACTGTTTGCGGATTCTCATAACATAACATAACATAAACTCAGGCCTTTATCCCCGAAGGGGTAGGCAGAGGTGCTAGCACCCACATTTCGCCAGTTTATGTCTAGGTCATAATGTGGCGAGCCTATTGCCATTAACCGGGCACTTATAAACCTGCTATACCTAAATACTCACATAACTTCGAAAAGCATCGAAAAGTCATTGGTGTGTGCCATGGTAAACCTGGGATTGAACTCGATACCACGTCTCAGCAGTCCATTACCCATACCACTAGGTAGGTACGTATAATAAATAGGTTTTTGCATATGAAATTGCCGAAATTTCCTTACAGATTCATGAGTTTGTTATTCCTGTAATTTATAGCTATTTCCATTATTTATGTTTTGTTTGAAAGTTGATTTCAACATTCTACAAAATGTAATTAATTGTGATGGCTGTGTTTCAAACCAATCCGAAATCAAATATTTGCAATTATTTCAGAAAAAGGCGTACCTTTCTGGATTGTAAAGAACTCATGGGGTAAGTATTATGGAGAAAGTGGCTATTTTCGAATGGAACGCAGTGACAATAGAGACGGTGCATGTGGAATGCTGAACGAATACATGGCAACACTTAACCTTGAGTAGTTATCACATATAATACCTACACAATTTGCATATTATGTGCATGCAATCAAGTGTTTCGAAATATACGACATTTTAATCAATACTACTGTTTTTTTGTCATATTTTACATTTCAGACCAACGGTACCCCTGGCGGTACCGTAGGTCTTTTATAGTTAAGCGGTACCACCGAGTTAGTGACCCTGGTGATGTGTTGACCACCTATCTCTGGAATAATGAATAGGTAATTAAGTAAGTAATAGTCATATCCAGTAATATCTATGCATCTATGCGATTAAATTGTGAAGCTTTTGTTGTTTATAACTTCTTGCTTATTCAAAGAAGGAAAAATTTGTATGATCGTTTTCTACTTTAAATAAATACATAATAATAAATAAATAATAAACTAGCTTGTGTTATGGGTTCCAGAATGCCATACATTTTTATGCAACTATTTCTATACCTACTATTATATATAATTGTAGAAAGTTTATGTTTGTCCGCGTTGGACGCAAAAACTACTGAACGGATTTCGATGCGGTTTTATTTGTTTGAAGGGGGTTTGTTTGGTCCAACTTAAAATCTTACGTTTGTTTGATTGCAATCGGTTAAGTAGAACCGGAGTTATGTTTAGTAATATAGAATTTAAGTTGCACAGATGGCGCTTAGGCCGCGATAACCGACAGCCACGCGGGCGGAGCAGCGGGCATAGGCTAGTAACTCATATTATTACATAGTAGATTAATGCAAATATTCATATACATCATCATCAACATCCTAGCGTTAAACCGGTCGCATTCGAAGCTGACACCTAGAAGTCCAGGATTCGTTTCTTTTTCAATCTACTGCGCTCGGTTTAACTTCGATACTTCTTGAAAAGCCACTACTATCTAGCCTCCTCCTATAAGTAGGTTATAGGCGATATGGAAGTAGGTTTTACAGTGTTCAGGAATTTTTAGAGCCCACTATACTTGTTGCAGCAGCAAGTGAATAACACTTCAAAACGAAATAATTACTTATAATAATACCTATACTATGTAGTATTGCGGTAGCCTAGTGGTATGGGTAATGGACTGCTGAGACGAGGTCTCGGATTCGATCCCAGGCACACACCAATGACTTTTCGAAGTTATGTGTGTTTTTATCGCAGATTTATAAGTACCCGGTTAGGTTCGCCACCTATTGGGACCTAAACATAAACTGGCGAAATGTGGGTGCTAGCACCTCTGCCTACCCCTTCGGGATATAGGCGTGAGTTTGTAAAAAAATAAGATAAGTATTCTGTTACACTTGTTCTTATAAGAATTAATTGTATGCGAATAATGTATTCACTGATAGCTAAGACTTTTCTATTGAATTCTACAAAAAAATTAACGTTATAATGCAGTAACGTCACTAAAAGTGATAAGACACTGCCATTGACATCTTCAAATCGGTAACGCGGTGATGGAATCTGTGGGTCTGTTTACGCTAGTAATATTAATGTCTATGAGTTTGTACACATCAAATCTAATACCGAAATGAGGTGAAAATGAAAAAAGATAAATGAATGAATATTTTTTTCTATCTAAGCCCACATATCTGTAACTCAAACCAAACAAAAGATCATTCCAGACGAACTTCCCTAATCCACATTCGGTCACAATACAAAGTTTACACTCCAACTGACAAATATATAAAGGATTTGAAGAAATGTATTCTACTGGATGTTAATGAAACTTCAGACATTTTAGATAATCCTGGTGCCGGCAAGTCTACTGCAAACGAAATGAATGAACACCGCCTCCTAAAAGAAAGAATGGAGAAAGAAAATTTCGGTGATCTAAAAGACAAACATGCTAAGTGCACTATTTGTCGTCATACAAATATTCGTCTTCAGTACCATCAATATAATGTTCACATTTGAGTGTACAAAATTTTGCACTTAGCGTGTTTGTATTCTAGACAATCGATTTTGATAATTCATTGCTAAGCGTACCGTTCGAAAGCTGTTCCGTGAAAGGAGATTTGGAATTAATGAATGAGTTCCAATTTTAAATTTAATAATGGAATCAATAGAACAATTTCTTTTTTCGTGTGGCTTATGGCCAGTACTATTGGAATTAAATTGAGTTTGAGTGGCCGATTCTTCGAAAGAGGTTGTAATACTTGTAATATTCAATGAATTGTATGTCTATAATAAACTTTGAGTTCATAATAGGATTTTCGATCATTTTATTTTAGTATCATTACAAAATAGATTCTATCAGCTGTCACATAGTACTAATATTATAAGGAACGGTTCTAGAGGCATACATAGTAAAAATACATGCTTTGATAAAATGGCATTGTTTAAAAGTGACTTCAATAGACTTCTTCAAATGTGCATCTCAGCACTCGATCTTATGCATAGTGAAAACTTAAGATTTGTGGCTAGAACTTTAAATTCAGGATGGTTCTATCTAAAAAGCACTTATTCATAAAAACGAACATTCATAAAAAATATGATCCAACTAATTAGTAACTTTTTTTCTGAAATCGGTTAAAAAATCTTTCAATGGGCGTTATTGATGGGAAAATCAGATTCGATCTAAATATATACTATTTCTAATCGAAATAAGGGCCCAGTTGTGAATTTATAAAATTGCGTATTACTTGAATGGGTAAACAGTATCAACAATCTCGAAAATAGAATACTGATAAACGAGATAAGATCTTTAAAAAGATAACCAGAAGCCTACAAGTTCAATGAATGAATCTTCAGCTAACTGGCCAACATAAGGATTACAGGAGCTTTGAATCTCTTAGAACTGACAAATATGAATGAAGGAAACTTATGAATGGGACATTGTTACGACTCAAATCCGCATTTGTAAATATTTGTGAATGACAGAGAAGACAAGGACAGGCGGCCATCTTAGGTCTTCAAATAAACCGCCTGACAATGAGGAGGAAGGCTTAAGTATATTCACAGTTTAGTTAAACAATGTGCATAGAATTTGTGCTTCGGGAAAATGCTACTCTGGTAGTAAGTAAGTACAAGAAATGAATGAATTTTTAAAGATATCGAACTCTATTTGATATAAAATAGTTAGTACAATTTAATATCTAAGTGTTTATTTCCTGAAGTTAAGATGAAATCAATAAATATCTGGACTCCATACCCTTAAAAAACGTAGTTAATCAGATTGCTGTTTTTATTTAACATTACATTATTTACATTGACATAATTTATTTATCAATATTAATTATATCATTGTATAAAACATATTATTGTAATATTGATCAAAAATAATTTGCACGCCGCATATGGTAGAGTATAAATAAATAAATATTCTAGGACAATTTACACAACGCCACCTAGACCCATGATAAGCATAGTTTAATTAGCTTGTGTTATGGGTTCTAGAATTCGGATAAACATAATTAGATAAAAAAAAATTGTAAACATATTATACATAGAAACACCCAGACCGATGCAAATAGTCATATTTATGCACAGAAATATTTGCACTGAGCGGGAATCGAACCCAGCAGTCGGAGGTCGTCGTCGTATGTAGAAATATGCATTGTATTATTTATTGTAACACCTTTTGTACCATATTTGAATTTGAATTTGAACCATTTCAGATGTAACATATATAATATAAACTCACGCCTGTATCCCCGAAGGGGTAGGCAGAGGTGCTAGTACCCACAATTCGTCAGTTTAGGTATGTAAAGCTCCTAATGCGTGGCGAGCCTTTTGCCATTAATCGGGTACTTATAAATCTGCGATAAATACACACATAACTTCGAAAAGTATCGAAAAGTCATTGGTGTGTGGCAAACCTGGGATCGAACCCGAGACTTTGTCTCAGCAGTCATTTACCCATACCACTAGGCTACCGCGGTTTTACCGTTTCAGATGTTAAAAAGGTGTTCGTTGAAAGGCTTGGTATAGCGTTTTATTTTAAGTATTCCTTCTCTCGCAGTGTTATGTGATATATATACCTACGAGCTGTTGCCCACGGCTCCGGACGCGTGAACTTCTGATCCCGTTCCCGCTGTCGAGCATTTTCATATTTTTCCACCTTTTAAACCTACTCTGGACTTCCACAAATAATTCAAGGCCAAAATTAGCCAAATCGGCCCAGCTGTTCTCGAGTTTTAGGGAGGCTAACGAACAGAAATTCATTTTTATATATATAGAAGATATATTTACTTCGAATGAGGTTACCTTTCTCCGTCACTATGAAGCCTCTAATCACTATTCAAGAGGATTCCAATCAACCTTTTTTTAAAAAATTAAATTTTAGAAAACTCTTTTACTGATATCTCATAAATCGTCGTTAGATTTTTATTTGTGTTTAATTCACAGGTTTCGATAAATCATTTAAAACATTTAATTCTTTTTTACATTTTTCTTTACAATCAAATGAAAATGTGTTCTCGTAACCCAGTGGGTTATATTCGAGTCGTTTACACAATACATAAATGCTATAGTCAATACATTAGTCCCTGACAAAGAAGACAGAAGGAAGGAAATAGGTAACATCTGTTGGATATTGTGGTTATTTCAATTATCACTGAAGTATTTATAATATCATTCTTTGGTTCATGTGAGTCTAATTGTGCAAATACAGCCCAAAACCACTTCACTTCCTGTAAAGGTGTCTCAATAGACAATTGTCCCAATCACTGGAATTATTGACCAGTGTGATTGGCATTAGAATTCTGTAAACTAATATAGATCTTAACCACAGCAGCTTAGGACTAAAATTGGTTTAACGTGACGCATGGGAATTTTAATAATTGTAATAGTGTTGAAATAATACAAAAGTGATGCAAAGATATTGTTGAATTTGTTGAATGTGTTGTATGGGTCCGGATGTGTCATGCCGAGATAGTGTTTGTGTGAATCTTGATGTATGAATCCATGTGGACAGTTTCATATTGCAATAAATTGTGCGTGGGTGGACAGGAAAATTAATAGAGTAGCTTTGTATTATAATTTTTGAAATTTTTGTGTTGTTTTTAATGTTTTGAGACTGATTAAGACTTAAGACTTAGTTCTTTTTTGTACCAAGTATATTTATTTAAATTGTTAAATGCTGAAAACACAATTTTTTTGTTTCATTCCCATGGAAACCA
The DNA here is from genome assembly GCA_963691645.1 of Pelosia muscerda. NCBI lineage: Eukaryota > Metazoa > Arthropoda > Insecta > Lepidoptera > Erebidae > Pelosia > Pelosia muscerda. The sequence goes on from OY829100.1 coordinate 19,086,457, forward strand.
GTACTAATTCAAGTCTGTTGATAAAATAAAATGTGATAGTAATATTGAAGTACTAGCTAGCGTAGGCTACTTGAATTACTTATCCCATTTCTGTGAGAACCTAATATTCTGAGATAAAGTACCTATGTTGGGACTATTTGAGGTTATAATCGTAAGTGAAAACGTGAAACGTTTGAGTAACACTGTTATTGCATAAAACCTTCAGAGTACCCGATAATCATTAAGAAGTATTTTCGATTGCTTCCAATAAAAACTGCCAAAATTAAAACTTTATCAATTGTAACTTTTAAACGTTTGCTTTCTATGATATAGGTACAATATTAACGCGAATCAACACGATAATGGTACTGATACAAATTTAAACTCAAGGGTATGATCGTGTGACCGATCACACTATCATACCTTTGAATTTGCTTGACTTTTCAGCCAGGTTACACCGGCTGTGGTCACAAGCTGACTGGCTCAGTGGTGCACGACCGTTATCCGTCAGCAAGGCTAAGTTTCCGTTAACATTATTTTATTTTACTCATCAAATTAAATAAATCTTTCTCGGGTCTCGGGTTCGATCCCAGGTTTTACCATGGCACACACCAATGACTTTTCGAAGTTATGTGTGTATTTATCGCGGGTTTATAAGTGCCCAGTTAATGGCAATAGGTTCGCCTATTACATAGGGACCTAAATATAAACTGATGAAATGTGGGTGCTAGCATCAACCTCTGCCTACCCCTTCGGGGATTTAGGTGTGAGTTTATGTATGTATGTATTAAATAAATCTTTAATCATAACAACTCTATGCAATTCCTGTGCAGATAACTCACGGAAGACGTTTATAATTTAGTAATATTAAAATGTTTCTCATTGATCCCATTCAATAAGTTCGAACAATCGCACAATGGGTGTAGGTAACAATGACATCTAGCAAACACGCGATCATCACTGCACATTTACGAAACATCCCAAACTGCCATATTCACAAATCCAAAAATAAAACCTAAATATTCTTCTTAAAGTTCAATTTAGTGCGGAAATATCCAAAAATAAATCTTTTGGTATCTGGTTACGTTTTTATTGTTAGTAAAAGTGGTATTGTTTGAGAATAAAGAGTGGCTAAGGATGGGCATTGTGTGCCATTGTGGCGGGTGTGTGGACACAATGAAATGATCACGTTTAGAATTTTTGGACAATTTCAGCCTATTTTTGCAACGGGTTGCACCTTTATTGCAGTGCCGTATTTGGGTTTGCATATTTTTGCTTTAAAACTATTACCAATATCAGACCAACTTTTTAGTCAACAATTCAATAGTTACTAATTCCTAATTGTAATCTAGGAACCGAATCCGTTAATACTACCTCAGGATTACTTAAGAACACCTGGTTCCTATCTTCTATGTATAAAATTGATTCTAAAGTATTTGAATTTAACTTAAAAAAACATTCATACTCTTTTACACAAGTGACGCTCAACACCTTGTAAGTTGATATCCTACGTAACAAATGGTTTTTAACGTGTCACTTTCACTCAGATATACAGTATGTGGTCTTCGTATTATGTACATTATGTGTGTTTTATGTGTATCGAACGAAATCAATAAAAAATATAATCAAACAATAGCACCTGTGTAGTAAAGCGCATATCGATCGATTGAATTATCTCTTTGCGATTACTTATTTTGTGTTATGTTTGTAACTTGTAAGTATAAAGTTTATATGAGCAAACAACGTATCGCTGGGGACAATCAATTTATTTTAAATTCATTTCAGCTAACTGGCAACTTTAACAGGAAGCTTAGCTTTCCGAGTCAATCGAGTTTCAGTTTATAAGTAAGAAGAAGGTTAATTTTACAACTTTCCATCGACATTAATAGGAAAAATACACATAAATTAATTCAGAATATTAACAAAACCATTACATTACAAAAAATGAATAAAAAAATTAACTCTATTTACCCCCACATCAGTATTACTTGGTATTATTTACTACAGTTCTCATTTAAGTCCGTATCTGTAGAAATTAGTGCCAGTTACAGGGTGGTATATTTTTCTGAAGTTACTTGTCGAGTGACAATGTGACGATTCGAGCGAATCGACGTTACACCCGCCAGTGCCAAACGGAGGCAGAGATGCGCAAAATGTGGGCCCATGCACCCAATTGTTGTACATTAGGCACACAATGAATAAATTTTAACATCTTTGAGTCGAAATTTTTGTGTGCATCTTATAACTGAGTCGGCATTTTTGAACACATTTTGTGCATAGGAAAGAAATGTTTGCATGAATGAAATTTGTTTAGCGATATGAGAGCATTTATATTATAGATAGAATTAATATTACTAGCATAAACAGACCCACAGGTTTCTTCATTCCCTCGTTACCAAATTTTAAATGTCAGTGACTTGTGACTTTTAGTGCAGAGACATTGACGTTAATGCAATATATATTTCTGTAAAAGTTATAAATATTTCTGTAAAATAAGTTGCACAGTTTCTATGTTCTGTCACTTTCTCCCTCCTGGATTTCGTCGCACGTTTTGTTCCTCTAATTATAACTTTATGGTTTACATGCATTATAAGAAGTATTTATGACGTAACTGACTGTAGGTACTTATCACTCATCTGTGACTATCATAGGTCAATACAAAATCATCTTAGGCTGATTCAAAATTCCTAGAAACCAACCTAGGTATAATATTCTGGGAAGAGCATAAACAGACATTACGTAATATTGAGTTATTCGCCAATATTGTAAACTGGTTTCTAATCATCGTGTGGTTAACCTGCAATAAATCGAACAGTTTGGTCATTGTACGACATTGTGAAAATGAATACTCTTTTTTTACCGTCTTTATTATAGTGAATAATAATCCCACCCTGCTCTCCACTCTTGCAATATTCCCACCCTCTCCAGTTCTACACAACACAACGCGTGCAGGGCTTCTGATGTCACCCGCATACGGTGCGGCATATTCCATCAAGAACCAAGCGGTTCGATAAGGCTTTCCTCTGCCGCACCATTAAGTCTTGGAATTTCTTACCAGCGCACGTGTTTCCTTCTTTCTACAGGCCTGGGTCAGAGCATGATAAAGCATCTGATGAGGCCGTCAAGCTGAGCGGCCACCATTGTAATAATGTACGTGTTTCTAATGATGACACTCTGTCCTAAGACTTTGCCTTCAGCTTACCATCAGGTGAGGTGTAGTGAAATTGACGTGCCATAAATAAAATAAAAATCAAGGGTACAGTCCGCCGCCATTATAGGTGCTGTCCATGGAATGGTGGTCTCTATCTTAATGACCTCGATAGTTGTATTTTCATGTCCCGCTTAAAGGTGTCGAAACTGTAGAACATTTTCGACACCTTTAAGGTCCACCTTTTGAACTTTGGTCGATTTTGACCCTCAGCAAAATGTTTACTTATAGTAGGCAAAAGTTCTAGAACATTTCCCATCAATATATTTTGAACTTATGTTATAATTAGGGACGATTCTACGCAAAACTCTATGTTATTACCGATGATTACTTTACAGGGAAAAGAAGAAAAGTTAAAAACTTCGCGTGACCCGAAAATCGAACATCCATAATTCCATAACCACACTAAAATAAAAAAAGTTAAGTCACGTACTTAACCAATTAGGTTAAAGTTAAAAGCTTGTAACACACAAATGTAAAATTACTCCTTTAGTTATTATTTTAACACCGTATTCACTTTTTTTTGAACATCATGCCATCTATTAAGTGCAACAATAAATTGTGTAACAGCTTTTGAAAACAATTAAAATTACCATTGCCACACACAATTAGTAGAAAAACAACTTTTTGTGAGTTATAGCAGAAGAAAAGACACGCTGTAAGTCGCCATGTGTAGCGCTTCAGGGCATATCCGAAACGGTGCTACAATACAAGAGAGGAAGCGAGTTAAATATGATTCTAATGAGTTTTAGTACTCTCCAAATCATTATTATCATCATCTTTGAGGTCGCATCAGAGGAGTTTAGTAGGTACGTTACCTTGGAGTTCTTAACTTAGATTTTTACCATGAAATTGCTGCTACCTGCCCTCCACAAGCCATTTGTCATATTGAAGTTCTGTAGTTAGATTAGTAGTCGGACTGGAGACAGACTATTGCCTCACTAGTTTTATAAAAGAAATACGATAGGTTTTGCATTGAGTTAAATGCCAGAGACATGTAAAATGATATTGGGAGTTAAGCAATTCTTAGTCGTAACGTGTAAACGTACTAGGTAAACAATGTGAGACTAATTTTGTTTGCTACATACGTAGGTAAAGGTATGAAACGTTATCATCAATGACGATTCTTATGACGCTCAGGCGGCGGTGGCCACGGATAAATGTTGATTTCACATTTTGCTTTGTCACTTTACTTTTATTGTTGCTAAATATTGTTAAAATATACTGTATGCTTATAAATAATTGTGTGCGATGTCTCACAATCAAGGAATTTTCTTTTTTTCTTTCTTTTTATCACGTAAGTTCAAAGAAAATACTGAAACATATTGGGTGCAACAAAGGTCGTATAGCCGCATGAATCTGGTAACTTAACGATGAACTCAGCCAGAAATGATAGTTTTTCGTTTTAAAAATAGCATGGTGTTACTATATATTCCGATGTCCGCTATCACTCATTTACAAGCGAAGGCGAGACGCTCATTGCTTATGAATTACACTGTCCGGACGTTTCACCGGACAATAGTTTGTTCAGCAATTTGCTCATACAATAAACAATCGAAGTATTATATCGCCCGCCATATGCTTTTTTTGCATTACTAATTCACACCATGGGACGCTTCTGTTTGTAAGACCTATTTTTATAATACAAAATAATGTATTAATACACAACTATGTAACATAAATGATATATAGATCATCTTTATATGTCAGATAGTTAGAAGTTTAAAAGACAAATGAGGCTAACCTCGTGAGGCATAATTAGAAATAGTCATTAAACGGCAGTTAGGTATGTGACGTAAATAATAAGAATATATTTATGGTTTCCACTTTCGGTGGGCAAAACGCGGCCCCGGCTTAGGAAGACTCCGGCAAGAACTCAGCTGACTATCTACAAATATTTACTTAGTTTAGGTACAGTAATTTTCATTTTGTTGCAAGTTGAGTAAACAGCTTTTTTCCTAGCGTGTTTATAATGCAAATAATTTTGGATTTCATAGTTACTCTATCAAACCAGGATCCCAGAAATGTGTTATAAGTTATACCATAACAAGGCATTTCTATAAGAACTCAAAACAAAAACTTCAAAAGTATCGTAAAACATATATTTCTGGACCCGCCTTATACATTTTTCCGCACGCCCTGGCCTTGTAGCAGCGTCTTGGCTTTACTTTATAAATAATAAATAACACACAAATGAGACTGCTTGGGCTCCGGCTAATCCTGATTTACTGTTGCCCGCAGATCGCAGATTCCACGGTACTGTTCTGGACCCTTACGAAGCTTGACCTATCGTAACGTAACTACTACTCTCTTTCGTGTTAGCGTCCATCAGACTTTCTTCCTAAAGTCTCGGGTCCTTTAAGCGGGGCGTGAAAAAGCATCTGATGAGGCCGTCAACTGAGCGTCACCATTATAACATTGGTACGCGCTTATAATGGTGATCTCTTTCCTAAGACTTTGCCTGGCTTGATCGTGTGGAGTGAAGTTAAAATCCTCACAAGGTCTGACCTTATCTTAACAATATAACTGCACTGTTACACACAAGCCTCACGGTGTGTAGTACCTACGCGTCATCGCATACGTGATACTTCCGTAACTTCATGAGCCGTGGGAAGGCGGCTTTTACCGGTACATTTTAGTTATAGTTTGTTATTTTCATTTTATTTTTTACATATTTAGTTTTAGTTTGTGTCAGTAGAATCTACTAAACGTGTTACGACTGCGTTTTAAATTAATTGTCAAGTGGAAGCGTCAGAAAAGAGTAAAATTGGAAAGAAATATGTGAGTCTTTTTTTAAAAGATATTTTCGAGTTTATGTTTGGAGTCTATTCGATTTTTTATAATTTATTATGTTTTATGTAAGTGACATATAATTTTTTTACTCATATTTTATTTCAGGTGGGAATGAAAAGCTGTTAACTATCTTTATGGAAGTTCTCAATGGAGAATATTCAAGATATTAATAAAGGAATGCTGAAGATGGGGTTTTAATTTTTAATTATGGAAATTGTAATGCAACAACACTTGTTTATGAAATTGATTGATGACATTTATCTTTACTATGTTTCTATTTACTTATATTATCAATCTTCTTCGTCTTCTTTATTATTTTTATTTATATTTTTTATTTGTATATCTTTATATATTTAGTAAAATAAAAAGTAAAGTTACTGACATATTATATTATTAGGTAATAGTCCCCAAGATGTTAATTTGGTAATGTTTGTGCGGTTGAGCACGTAATTAATTTCGATGCAATTTACACCGCATAGCAAGGAATCGGGTCAATTTCCAATTTATTTGGAGTATATATTTATACATAGAGACATCCATTCAATTCCTGAGCCAAATTCAACCACAACTTATATTTATTTTCATTAACCAACTTTAAAAAGAAGGAGATTATGTACATCAATTTACTTCTACATCATAGTTTATTATAATACAGAATAATACCTCAATATTATAAAGGTGCGTGCACATTGAACCAGGCGACAGCACGTCTGCACACGTTCGACGACGTCCCATCCCGTCCACCCATCTGATATATGTGACAGCAATTAATGCGACGAACATAAATAATATTGGCTGTAATGTAAATATCTATGGCTCTTTGGATTAGTTTTTGAACCTCTGAATAAGTTGAAGAGGTAATACAATTAGTACTGGTTTTGTTGAAGCATTGAAGGTAATAAATCTTGTAGCTGGATAGCAATGGAGTAGAGAGTTAGTATCGAAGTTACAACTGGCAGTTTCTGCATAGAATAACAGAATGGTTGTGGTAAGAGGTCATAATTTATAAGGAAAGCATGGTTTTCTAAATATAAAGTTTTATTGCACACTAATATGACCATTACTAAATATATCTAAACACGTAGAGATACAAACAGTCACGTCTCTTTAACATTGGGGAATGCGGGAATATCTTTTCACTAGGGACACACCTTTCGTATCTTCTACTTTCATATTATTTACAAACAACCTGAATTACATTTAAACAGTTATTCTACAAATAAATATAGCGACGCCCATGGGGCTCTATTCTTATTTAACCATCTTTGAACAGGATCTATGAGTTTATAAATATTTTCACCTAACTGTTAAAATTTAGTGGGTATTTCTTGTCCATTGTAGTCATAAATTAAATCATTACATAACATGAACTCACGCCTATATCCCCAAAGGGGGGGAGGCAGTTCGCCAGTTTATGTTTTTAGATCCCAATATAAAAGATGGCGAGCCTATTGCCATTAACCGGGCACTTATAAACCTGCGATAAATACACACATAACTTTGAAAAGCATCGAAAAGTCATTGGTGTGTGTTATGGTCTTATCATTGCTAATATTTATGTACTTACGCTGATTTTCACGACATTGGTGAGTCGTCTAATTAAGTGTCTGGTGTAGACCGAACTCAGGTCTTACATAAAAACTGTAATCATCTAGTGTGCGCTCCGCCTAACATTTTAGCGTACAACAAATCACTGAACATTCTCGTCCTCAAATTGTTATTGATCATCCATTGTACAGCGGTGTGGAGGCACATAACTCAGGATTTCGTCCCGCTGTTTGGACTTCGGTGCTCGGGCGTGAACTGTGACGTATCGGAATAAACGATTACGATTCTACAGTACATTGTAGGGATTGTTTATTGAATTGAGGCTTTAAATGTGGAGAATTTTGTATTATCAGGTCATTGTCGGTCATTTTATTCATTTTATATGTATGTAGCTGAGTTGGTAAAGTAGCATAGTACTGATAAGTGGTTGGAATTGATATTTAATAGTGTCATGTCCTGCATACGCGTTTCTGAGGGAAGGATTTTATTAATAAAAAGGATATTATTGTTAAAGTTCAAACACCAAGTAACTCAAAATAGTAGCGTAAACAACAATTAGATCAATTCACTATTAAATCGATCAGGATATTTACCATGTTTATTGTATTCTTCACGTAACCGATATTTCGGCGCTGTTGCAAGCGCCACGATGATAAATATACCGATCGATTTAATAGTGAATATGTAAATGACCATGTCAATCTAAAATCATATAATAAGATCTATTTATTGAATGACTAAAAATTACCTTCAAAGTGCCACAAAATGACTTCCATGGTGTTAAAACATAAACGATGATATACCAGCATAGTAGCATAGTAAATTGGATTTACTGGTTTTAATCAAACAAATCACCCTCTGAAAAAAGTTATACATGTACCTACTTACATTGCTATTTCATCATTATTACAGCCATAGGACGTCCACTGCGGAACTTATGCCTCCCCTTCTATGTATAATTGTATTTACAAAAAAATTGTATCTAAGTATGCTAATCCGCGTTCTAGAACCCATACGAACCCACGTTCAAGATCCGTGCCAATAGACTAAGTATACACAAGCAGTGCGCATAAGCAGTTTCAGTGAAAATATAAAAGCATTACACTTAAGTTACATGTTTATACATTACATTACATCAGATCACATAAGATCTTATTTAATGTAATCTCGTCCTCATCCGTTTTCTCATGACCGCACTAATATATCACAATTAATTATACATTCATGCACTATGTAAACACAATATATTGTTGTACTATTTTGTCTATTTTGAATTACAACTGCCCACCGTACTAACTAGATTATAATACACCTAATTATTTTTATGGTAATTTTAGTTGAAGGGGTGTAATTTTTGTATGCAAGTGAGTTTTGTATGGGAATCTTGAATGGTATGAATGTGTTGGAATGATGGCATTAAAAGGATTATGTGATTCAGATTGTCATTTTATGTCGGATTTTTCTTTTTGTAATATTTTTATTGTTTGTACTTGCGGTGGAACTTGTTTGCTTTGCAAAAGATTATATGTGTTTGTATTTTTTTTCTCCAAATAAGTCACTATTTTTTTATGTTCGATAGGCTCGCGTTTGACTATTATCTCACTTGGTAGTAAGTGATGATGTGGTCGACGGTGGACCACGCTTGTCCAGAAGTAGCCCATTCACTCTAGTCTTGAAGACTTCCACTTTATTGCTATCTGAAAATTCAGATTTGGCGTTCCACTCTTTGGTTAAAGAACGTATCACTGTATCATAGTTTCTTGCTGAGGCTTAGTTTCAAGTCATTCCACGCACGCTCAAGCTGTGAAATGAACTCCCTGCCGTGGTTTTCATACAAAAATATGGAATTCTTGAAGAAGGGCATTAGAAGGTTTCTAGAGGGTAAGCATCACGAGTGTACCACCCCTGGTGTTACAAACGTCCATTTTTTAGAGGCACGTCACTTTGACTTCACCTCACCGGATGTTAAGCTGAAGACAAAGTCTTATGAAAGAGGGTCACAATTGCAAACACGTTCAGTCCTACAATGGTGGCGCTCAGCTTGACGGCCTCATCAGATACTTTTTCACGCCCCGCTTAAAGGACCCGGTTCATAGGCCACGGTGACCGCTTTCCATCAGGTGTGCTTGTCGGCCACATAAGTGGTATAAAAAAAACAATTTATAGATGAATGGTGACCAATCCTTGTGACTTAGTTTCCTTCACGACATTTGCAGGAATAAATGGGGCGGTCCTTGTATCCTGCACACCGGGAAGCACGCAGGGAAATTATCAAACAATGTAAATACTTATTATAAAATTCGTGAGAACCCGGGCTCGAACCCGGGGCGCCTGGCGAGAGCACCGCCTATCCTATAGGGTAAAGTTTTCTAGTTCCCAAGCTTGGGGATACTTTGGCTTAGGAGTTAGGACATAGGTAATATACAGAGTAGGTATAGTTCTCGGCATAGGGCTATCTTGAACCCAAGTTGTCAATGAAATATAACTCAGGCGCCCTCAGTAGTTTCTAAGCGTCGGTAGCTCAGTGATTAAAGAGTCAGCCTTACCAACGAGAGGGCCTGGGCTTAAATCCTGGTCATTACACTTCCGACGTGAACCCACTCTTAACACTATTAGTAATATACCTACACTCTTAATATTTTGAAGCATTAATATGAAATTTTGAAGCATTAAATATCTTGTGTTCAAATCGATCTAAGATTGGAAAAAGTGAATGCCTAGATGGGACTCGAATCTACGTCACTTTCAGGGGGAGTGCTTTGACCAACTCAGGCTTCGTCTATAGCACCGATTCAAATTCCGTCTAGAAATTCACTTTTTCCAAACTCAAATCGATACATTTTGTGGTCAAAATATATGCCGGCCGGTATGTATAATCATACAGTTTCATATTTAAATAATATTATGTAAGAATTCACAAAAAAACTTTTCTACGGAGCTGTGTTCAGCAGTGGACTGTGGTAGGCTGTGGATAATTGAGGTAAGATATTTGCCTTACAGTACACACTCAACGAACACACAACTCTGTTAATCGTGTGAATACCCTCCAAAAGTCCCTTAAAGAAATTCTATGAAATGGGCGGGCCACCTAGTGTGGTAGTACCGCCTTGCTTACTCGACTCCTTGGTTCCATTCTCGTGAGGAGACTCCCGTGACGTCATGCTGAGATGGGAGTGGAAGCTTCTAGGAGTTCTGTGAATACAACAAAATATCGATTTAAAAATCTGTAGATTCCCTGTAGATTTTGGGTGCAATAGTTAAAGTTAACTGTGAAGTGCAATTTGAATTGTGGGTTAGATTTTTATTGAAACCAACGTATTTAACTAAAAAATAAAGAATATTTAATTACAAATATACTTGGAAAATGCTACTCATAATAAACATGTATTTTTTTTGGAAGATATATAAATACCTAGACTAAAAAGCCCACTGAGATTCTTATCGAAGGAAAACGGGGTCGTGTGTTAACTGGTGGTATATGACTATAAAAATAAATCGATATTTTGACGTTTGATAAGTTCCGTTTTAATTGATTATACAGATTAAAAGCCGTTGGACTGTTCATTAAAATGTATTGTTTTATTATATATATTACACTCACGGCTGTATATCTTTGACGACATAGGCAGAGTTGTATTAAAGTTGAAGTTGACGATTATGACACCGTTAAATTAAGCCAAATTCTATAGGTCAATGGATGTATATCTTTGTGTTCAACACAAACATAGATATCCGCCTTTATTTATTTACTTTTTAGAAATTATACATCAAATATACACAACTACATGCGCATACCAAAAAAAAACTCAAATTCCATCATCGTACACGTCCAGAAATAATTTCTTTAATATATTCGTCACTTAAAACGATAAATTAAACTTTAATATACGCCGTGAGTCAAAGTCAGCGGGTGGGCCCCTTGCCCGCGCCGTACGAGTGCTATCTTCACACTTACGCCTTTTTAACCTCTCGAAGTTTCGGGTACAGTAGGCGTTTTCACGCAGCGAAGATTGGTACATTAGTTGCATGTTAACTGTTAAACAAAGACTTATTTCATGAGAAAAATAGGCGTATTTCGTAAGAAAAATAGAAGTGTTTCAATAGTAATTTAATGAAATTTGTGTTCAAAATAAATTATATGTTTAAATGTGAAAGGTTTATTTCTTATGTTCCCAGATGGTGGTGTTAATATTGTTAACATATTAGGGAAAGAGTTTAGGAAATAAAATTTGGGCAGGTGAAGTCAGGCAGCTGGCTTGTTATTTATGTATTTGAATCATCTTGGATAGGTAGCAGTATAATAACGCCCATGTTTATAGTTAAGTATATATAACACATAAAAACGATATCCGTATCTAAACGTATAAGAAAATAGATGCACGCATCATAATACAAAATATCACTTTTAACAAAAAATATGCGAATAATAAAAAATAAGTACGTTAGTTGATAAATGTAGCTAAATCATTATCAATTAAAAAAATAAAATATGTAAATGATTAATTTTAAAATTTCAAATTCAATAATTTCAGATTCAGAAGAACTAACATGGAAAGGGGGCTATCTCATAAAAAGGGGGCTATTTCATAAAAAGCGGGCTATTTCATAGAGATGGCCGTAAGTTGGCCGGGGTGGATATGTTGCCTCCAGCATCTCATCTCATCTCCGGCAACCGAAGATCCGAATACAGCATGCCTTTTAGTCGGTTCGAGTTCGACATAAAAACTCTCACCCACTACGTGGGACTTTCCGCACGAAAAAAGATTATTTTTAAGTAATGTCAAGTTTTTAATTATTTAAAAATACCTATCATATATTCACATTATGGTTGTTGTAATAAGAACCCAATTTTGTTTACTATTGTTACATCATAATACTTTATGGGGGTTGACAATTTACACACTTTCACCATAACCAATCGGTAAAAAACCACTTGCTTTAGTGTCACTGTATACCATGCACCATAGCACCATCCCATTGACTGGTGACAATGAATGGTGATTAACCACCCCCAATATCAATGAAATAATGATACTCGCATTTCTGTAACATCCGGACAAAATCTTTCAACAATAGAAATAAAATTGATCAGCGTTTTATCCAAAAGGGATACGCAGTTTCAGGTGTCAAAAGTAAAAAAAAACAATCCATTGAGAACCGACGATGTATCAAATCTCATTGTGTTTAAAAAATTAAAAAAAAGACTAGTGACAAAAGGTGTACGCAATCTCAGAATCCAATATGGCGACAAAGCGGAGAAAAGCTACTGTGAGAATAGGAATTAGGCATTCATCTGTTTTTGTAACAGAATTGATTTTTGGGTTAACACTTGTAATAATATGGCGTAGTGTAAACTCTTTTGTGAGCTCCATTTTTTGAATGATCGGTTTACGGTGTACAATGTTACACAATTTGATACCATTTATGATCTTTCAGATATTATATTTTTTAATCTTTTGTCACCATAGACGTATTATGTATAGGTCGGCTTAGGTATTTGACAATTGAAATGGCACCAAATGTCATTAGTGTCAAAATATTTCTTTTTTATAATTTTGTAACGATGGAATATGATTCAAGGAATGCCCACAGTTATTGCTTGTATGCCACAATATGCTGTGAAGAAGTTCAACATTTCGTAACGCAATTGGCTACTGGAAGTCATGCCATATTGACATTACAATACATAGAATTACGTTAAAGACTAGTCCTAAGTTAATTAGGTATGTATTGTGTTTGTTATTCTCGGATTTGCCTATAAATAAATTAATAAATGTAAAGGAAAATATGGCTAGATTACTTAGATGATAAACAAGCTTGAAAATAAGCTGCTCTAGCATCATTGTATCTAGTTAAATTAATGTTTGTAAATGGACCAAAAAAAAAGAAAAGCTTGATGAGTTTCTTGCTGTAGTCTTCTTATGTCGACGCTGCGTTTCGAACCGGTGGTCATTTGCTAAACTAAATAACATATTTTTAAGTTTTACATTTTGTAAGTTCCGTTAAATGACCTATACAGAATAAATGATCTTTGAATTTTGAATCTTGACTCAACTAGCACAAATACAAAATAATGAAGAAGTCATGGAAACCGCATGCAAACACGTGGGCTGTAAACTGTCCGTTTATTTGCCATTTTGACAGTAAAATAGTCTTCAAAATGCATAACTTGCAATAGAAAAAACAAAGCAGCAACAAATTATTACCACCTATATAAGTCTATATTTAGAAGTATTCGTTTGTCGCACTCACGCGTCACAAACAATATGGCTGCCACTGACAGCGTCATTGTTCAAACAGAAACGACACAATCTTTTTTTTCTTTTTTTTTCCTTTTATCTTTTATTCTATTCTGTTCACAATGGCCGCGAGCTGTGCCAGTGGTATTTTACTTACCTATGTTTTTCACTTTGTTTTTGGAGGGCGTCAAGGTTTATTACCCGACTGTGGTAAAAAGTTGGGTTTTGTCTTGTCAATATTTTAAAAACATTACTGTTCTTTTTAAGTATCACAGAGTTTATGTGACAACATATGTAAAATTTCAATAAATTTATGTGTATGTAAAGGCCTTTTCTGTTATTTCTGTTAAATCAATTTTAGCTTAATATTATTGCTGTGTCAATTGCAGATGTCATGATAATATGCAGCTATTGTCTACAAAATATACATACAATTTGTTGTTAAAATAAATACCCAGGTATTTTTAAATGTTGTCCTTGGTGGTTTTGGAGGATCCATTTTATAATGGTGTATTTTCATTATGTATATTATAGCTCCACTGCACAGCTGTGGAGTTACATGAATAAAAAATCTAGTCGCGTTTTAAAGCCATGTTAGTCTTAATAACACCATCTAGCAGATTATACATTATGGAGGCAGGTAATCAGGTAACATTCACGTGGTGCTTACCCACGAAAGTTCTTTTGACATTGCTGCACCGGTGATAGAAGACAATCTATTGCACCGTTCACCTTCTTCACCGTAGTTGGAGAAAGAGTTTGGTATCACGTGTTATCTGGGTTTTTAAGTTTCAAATAATTGGCAGAACACCGTATGTTTAGAGAATGTAGCTATAGAATACCTTTTTCCATTACTTAGCACGGTTGTTTTAGATGTTCTATAAGGTGGAACTCTTTCTCATGTTGTATAAATCTGATTTCAGAGGAATTCCCAATTTCATATTTACTAAAATGAAGTTTTAGTTTAAGTTGTACAAATAAATGGCAAAGTGTATTTTGACAATCCAGATCAAATCAGAAGATGAATTGAAATTGATTTTATTATTTCATATTTACTTTATCCTTGTAATAAGTCCTTGAAATAATATTCTAAGCCATCATTGTAAACTTAATGTTAGTGCGAACACTGGTTCCATATTGTGATCTTAGCTGACAAAGGGTCAGTTCTTAAACATCTGGTGTCAAATCAGCATCTTCGCTCTTTGAGTGTCTAATATTATAATTGTACAAACTCAAGGCCTCGATTTGCCATCATTGTCGAGTGACAATAGCACAATGGCGTCTCGCATATTATCCATTCATATCATAACGTTTATAAATACGTTTCACGGTGGCTTTATGGACGTTGTCTCGCGACTCCCCGAGGATATCCAGTAACAAAGAATTCATGATAATAGCCGAAAGTTCGGTGCGTACAAAGCGGTTCGCAACCCGTCATTTTCATACCTATTGGCTATTTTATGACAATAACTCTATTGTTGTCGAAAAGGAATTGTTGGAGTCGTATTGTGTCCATCAGAATTCGCGAAACTGGAATTGTCTCTGTACGCTAACGAAGCTTGCAGCCCTCGGGCAAACAATTTTCTTCTTACACAGATGTTTGAGTCGTGATCTTGTGAATGATTGGTCAATTTTACTCTGTATTATCATTAAAAAAACAAAAGATACATGATCATTGCGTTTCAGGTATTCAGTCTTTGTTTGCAGCAACCTCGAGTCAAGCTGTGCGTGATAATATTTAGTTTTTTTACAAGTTGCCCACCATTGTGGTATCTGGTCGGTCTGGCCACTTGAGTCATTCTTTGTACAGACGTCCATGTAAAGAAATTCTAAGGTGTGTTTGTTTAAAATCTCCTTTCGGCTTCTGTAGGTTTGTGAATGGCTTCTGTTATATAAACACGAGCAATTATGACGCTGTTGGTTTTGTGTGCCTTTACGTGAACCACCATTTTGTGATGATCGATGTATGTATATGTACTTACTACTTTTAGCTTTAGTTAATACATTATTATTGTTTGAAATCAAACAGAATTCATTCATATTTCATAAGAAATAGTCCACTTTTGGATTATAATTGAAAAGAAAATAAAATTGAACGGAAACTTTAAATGATTATTATATGAATTGACTAAAATTGAAACATGAACAAAACTGAAATTCTCTAACTCAAAAGATTAGGCAGTCTAAAGTGCATGGCGCCAAGAAAATAAATTTTATGGAAAATATACCAAAAATAAGTTAGGTACATTACTATTGCTTTAAGCTTAAGATATAACAAACGTACCTAAAAGATATTAAAAAGTAATCGTGAGAACATTCGTAATTCAGACGCCCCTAGTGTGACACTATGACGTTCAATTCAGAAAAGGCATTAGACTAGAAAAATTAACTGATCCTATATCTCAAAACATACGGAATGATATTTGGTATCTACAAAATATGTGCTGTCATCAAAATGATATGTGTACTGTATATCTTCTATGTAAAGATCAATATCCCGTGAATTACAGATTTGTTTGTGAATGTTACTTTGTTATTATTAACGTTTATCTATTGTGCGACACCCTTTGCTTTTATAGAATTAGCGTCTCTTGTCTTATTACGATCGCGGTCAGATAACAAAGGGATTTCAATGGGATTTTAATTTGGACTTTAACTTTGATTCTTTAGTGGCTAGTGGGGTGCGGAAGATAGAATCAGTGAGACCTGGTTGAGTAAAGTAACGTAAAGGTTAAAAAAAGTTAAGCAGTTGGCACAAACATTATGTTGTGTTTATTTGATGAGAAGATATATTATCTTCCAAGGAATTTCCTGGTATCCATGATTGGGAGGTCTTTATAGGTAAGAATTTGTTCACACTCAAAATGCTCTACAAAACTTACTGTGGCTGTAAATTGTAAGCTAAATAGCTTTACTACCTCGGTGAAGTGAGGAACACGTTTTGAAAATATCAATATTCATCATCTCTCTCTCACCTGCTTTATTGATCACTTTTAATATTTCAAAACTAAATTTTGTTTTAAATTCTACAAAAATAGACCTACTGAATAAATTCAAATCAACTTGGTTAACTATTAGGTACATTTTGCTAGTTGTTTTGAGGAGTAATATCAAAATCCAGATATTTCATGACTTCTAAATATAACTTGCATCCCAATCGACTTGACTTGTAAATCAAACCTTAACAATTAGAAATAAAAATACGCCTATTAACAAATAAAATATTCCATAGAAAACAACACAATCACGACTCAATATTAAAATCGTAATTGTAATGTTAAAATTAAAATTATACAAAAAGTCTTGACTTCCAATTATTCGACTGTCTCAAGAGCCATTAACCACTACATATTCTTCCAAGACTTTAATCGTACAATTATTTTTAACTATTGTATTAAAACGAACGGTAGTTGGTTTCTTTGGTGCCTTGTGAGTGGCACGTGGTATATGTAGTACCACTTCATATTCCACTCATTACTGTAAATGGTCTCGGGTAGAAAAAAATCTTCACTTGTAAAGTAGCTGACAATATTATAGCTGTAGATGATGTACACAATTTTAGACTTATTGTTAAAGTAATAGAGATTATTTAATGTGAAAATGATAAAATTGTAAATGTTGTGATGAAAGATACATTATTTGAGTTCGACGTTTACTATGTCAGATAAATTGTCGACCTAAAATCGGTTGTTCAGATTCACCGTCGGTAATTACTTCGTCACTATTGTAATATTAAAATGTTTTTCTTGTGAGGGCGTGACTTTGTTATTTTGTAAGTGTATTTAGGAAATAATTGGTTTATTCTAACCATGTCGTAATAGATTCATTAGTGGATGTAGCAAGGGTGATGTAGATATAAATTGGAGTTCGTCGACATCATAGAAATTTGACGATGCTTCATAATAATTAACAGCATGAGAATAATTTTATCATCGTAATGACTTTACCTAGGATTTGTTCAAATGAAATTCAGCAATTATTGCTCTTTTTTACAGACACTGAAATGTGCTATCACACCAAGAAAAAAAACTTAGATATCATTATGACTTTCAAAATACATTATAAAAACTTTTATTTTAAATGACTTTTTGCTTTGCAGTTAAATCACAGGACTATAATCTATCTAGGGCAAATCGAATCTACCTGTACCTACCCTTGACATAAATATATTATTTTTACTAAGAGAGAAAGAGTCGTCCAAAAACAGATAAACTTGTTTTCTGATATGTATATCGTAGGAGATGTCGCTTTCTACAAAACTTCCGCGAAAACTAAGTGATCTTTGAATATTATCTCAACGAAATTTAAAAAAAATAAACCACAGCTTAAGATTATGCACTTTCAAAGCTGTGTTGTGTTAGCCGGAAGCAACTACATGCCCAGTATTATTTTACATTTACATCCATACAACAATCAATAGACAATCTCCAACAAGATTCACTAACAAAAAAGGACATCAATAGCTTTCCGACTCTTTCGAAAACTATTGTAGCCTTACAAACGAGTTTAGGAGCGACCAGACGACCCGACGCCAGCGACAATATTGAAAGGAATCACGATCCAAATCCTTAGAGTATTATCTTTACGTATTCTATTTTTGAATACAAATCTAAGGAATAAAAATTTGGATTAGTAGAATGCTCTTTATAGGATGTAACGGAATGAATAGTAGCAATAGATAAATTTGAAATTCATTCACTTTGAACGGATTTGAATAACTGTATATCGTTGCAATTAAATTTAGTTGCAACGAATGAGACGATAAAACAAAAAACTGATTTCTTAATAACAGATGCTATAGAACAAAACGTTAATTGGTACTTGATCGTATTATCACTGATCAAGATGACTATAAAGGCGAATGTCTACGAAACCGTACTTCAAAAGCAGATTCATTACGGGCACTATTATCCTACAAAGAAATAGAATCGTCGAGACTTCGAGAAGAATTGACTGAGAAATAAATGATCAATATTGTAGGACCCGTTCGGAAGCTCCAACATTGTGCCATCGCCAAACTGCACCGTCATTTTAATCAAATATCATACGTTATTTATCATCCCACCCTTCTTTAAAAAATCATTTTTAAAATAAACACAAAGAATGTGTTCTGAAGAATGCGTTATAAAAATATGTAAAGGATTTAAAGGTTTTTAACAGGTGCACAAGTCAGCCGCTTTGGATTGAAAATTTATATTTAGATTTTAACCCTTATTGTGATTGCATAAAGTTGAGTTTAGTAGATTAGCGATTGAAGTCGGTTGATTCTAGTGATGTCCACTCGCCGCTTAGTCAATGAAGTTTTTTTTCTCCGTCTACTTAATGCTATTTTGTTTTTATTAGTTGGATACATATGTTTTTTTCTATATGATCGCGCGGCGCATTCCTTTTGATTGTGTATGTATGTCGTATCTACACCAGATAGATCGTATCTCAATAAAATGGGTGTTAGGAAACTTAATAGAGGATTATTTTTGTCGTTTTGCTTTGATAGAACTTGCGGTAATTAAAAATGTTGCTCGCTTTTTGTACCATGTCGTAAAGCTATTGAACTGTGGATACCTGCGTTCTTATATTTCTATAGATATTGTTTTATAGATTCAAATATAATGTACCGAAGCGGCATCGGCATCTGTATTTACGGTTTTAGGAGCACTTTTTATTGTACGAAGTATTAAATTATGTAATAGAATGGAATAGGATTATCTACAGTCATTTGTGTTGAATTTTCATACATTACGTAGCTCACTTATAATGGCTTAGAGAAGGAAACAAATAATTATACGTCTAAAGATACCGCCACTTATGAACGGAAATATCATATCATATCCGATACCATTATGACGAGGAACAAAAATACCCCACTTATTCGCGCATCAGTTGATTTGCGCAAAAGCACCGACGGAAATAAACCGATCCATTTCGATGATCAATAACACCGATATTTAAAAAAAAACTAAACGGTTATTATTTGTTTTTTTATACAATACTTTGATTTTGAAATTATAATAATTTTAGATTTCGAATACAACTTTATAAGTTAAATATTGTACTCTATTTCGTACGAGATAAAGTACAAAACGATTTATCGCAGCTGGTATTACTTCTGAATCATTAAGCATGGTTCACATACGCGGGTAAATGACTACGCGTTTACATCGCCCCATTTAACCGTATCGAATAAGTTTGCACAACAATCGCTCTTTACTCCAATCACCAATTTTTTTAGCTATTTTTAACACATCCATTCAATCTATTGTACTACAGACAATATTACTTGTAGCAACTCTTATTTTGGGCTGCTAGCGTGTAAATTGGATTATTTTTATTATACAGATGGCCGATATTAATACTATTTTCAATAAATCATTGGAATCTTTAATAAATATTTCTATTTTGTGATTATTGTTATGTGAGTACTGTGTTTTATAAATGATCACAATTATTGTGTTCTCATGCATGTTTGGCAGTCCATAAATTATTTACACTTTGGAAATATATGGCACATTGTTACTTAAATTTCTTCAAATACGGAAGCACTGCAGCATCTAAAGTAATGCCGTACTTATAATATTTTCTTCAGCATAACCTAGATTATGAAAATGGTCAACTGTGGTACTCAGAGATTTGTGTGGTGCGGTGTGGTGATTTAAATCTAGAAATTCAAAATTTGCATAGTAGCATTGTCAAAAATAATGATAACTTTGCGGGATATAATAATAATAATTCGGAAACCAAAGGTGCACCAAAAAGTTAATATTACTAAATTATAAAAAGATGATTTCGATTGGATTGGCTGAAATGATCATAATTTAAAGTTGAAAAGACGAATCTCAAGCTTATTGTGGTAATATTCCCAGAAGACTGACAGCATGGCCACTATGGCAATGCTTAGTATCTATCCTAAAAATATAGCCTTCTGGTCAGGAGAAGCGTCGACCATTCGCAATCTCCCTGAAGAGATTGCGAGCACTCGGACCCCATGACTAACGTTTCAATTCCAAACGGTGCACATTCTTAATCTGTTATCTCCAGAAACTGAATTTTAACCATCTTGTAAATTAGCAGAAATAACCTTGTAGCATAGAATAAGCCAGCCATCGTAGTAGAGAAGTATAAAGTTATCCATAGAAAATAAAGTGTGCGAGTGACATAGGTACTTATCTTTACACAAAACCTAGATGTAAGAAAGAGACAGAGTGTATGAAAAGTGAAACGTATTTTTATAACCCGAGTTGATAATTTTGAAAGAAATATATACCTATACAGACACGTCAATATTTCTCTACACTAAAGACACAAGTCACTTCCACTGAAATTTGAAATTCGGTTACACGGCAATATAGGAGTAGAATCTTTCCTAAGGTAAGCACCATTAAGTGCTGGAATTTCTTACCGGGCACGTGTTTCTTTCTTCCTACAGTCCCGGGTCCTTTAAGTGGGTCCGGGGTGTGAAAAAGCATCTGATGAGGCCGTCAAGTTTAGCGCCGCCATTGTACTCGTAGCACTGTACATGTTTGCGATGGTGACCCTCTTTCATGAGACTTTGCCTTCAGCTGAACATCAGACGAGGTGAAGTCAAATTGACGTGCCTTTTATAAAATATACTCTATTAGGTAAAATTAATGTCTATGTAGAGAAAGTGGAAAATATTGTACATTGAAAACAAAATTGAAACACTTAGGAGTTTATGGTAGAACTCCAATCAATAACTTAAAACCGGTCAAATATTTCAAAACCAGATGACAAAAATATACAATTTTTTTAAATAATACAAAAGCAAAAATACAGCAAGATTACCGGATACGGGGGTGACATGATAAAAAACCCTTTTTGAGTGTTAATACCGTGACAAATGTTGAATTTATACGGTGCGGTGGTTGGTGCCTCTGTCTCCCGCTGCGCAGGAGTCGGTCCACGGGACTGACCCATTATGTTCGAATAAAATAAGTGTCGTTGGTATAAAGGCGGCCGCAGACCAGTGCGAAATATTTTAGATGGCGAATTTCAGCGTATTTTAATTAGTAAAAAATAAATAAAGTTTTTTTAAAGTAATTTACGTTTGTATATTCATAATTTTATGTTCCTCATATATATGACCTGAATTAAATTTTTAAAGAAACTACAGTATACAGGCTTGTCTATATTCATAAAACCTGTATTTCTGACACTTCTAAGAGGTAGTGTAGTAACTTCAGTTTACCTTTTTATAACACAAACTGCGTAATTAAATGTTACTCATGCTAAATATTATTTGACTGCATCCAAAGTACTGCTAACATACTCGTACAATTAATGCATCCCTACCTATTTTGTTCACTTCCCTAATACTTGAGAGAGCACGTCAAACCCTTCCGTTCGTCATACGAACATCTATGGCAGTCGTTAGGTATAGTTGGAGACCTAAAACGTTCCACAACTGTTTTAACCGCAAAACTTCTATATCGCCTATAGGTACCTAGGTATACCTACAGATTGTGGAGGCCAGATAGCAGTCACTTCACAGAAAATATTGAAGTTCAGCCACGATTGGCCACGACGCAAGAAAATGAACCCAGGCCTCCAAGTTGACCGCTTCGGATGTAACTGGAAAATAACGCAGGGATAATGATGAGGATGATTTGAACGCGTAGAAATTTCACATTTTCTAATGTCTGTCAATTACAATAACGCATTGCTAAAAAAACATTCGTAAAAGTTTATACAGAGTCCAGTGTGTTAGCTCCCTAACAAAATAATATTATATCCCATATTTTTACGGCTGACCCCTTAATGATGCGGTTTGCCATCATTCGTAGCAGCGGACAGGGACATAGCAGCATGCCTTTAATCGAATCTACCGAAGTCATGACGTCATGTTAAACAGTAGCTGAGGCAACACCTGAGCTGACCGAGATTGAATTTGAGATAAGATTATGAATTAATATTGTTCCGCTACTCATTTAGAACAGCTGCTTTGTATCTTGTGGTTTAATTACTATAAGTACTTAGAAGAAATGTTACTGCACTACATATATCTAGTATAAAACAAAGTCGCTTTCTCTGTCCCCATATCCATATGTATGCTTAAATCTTTGAAACTACGCAACGGATTTCGATGCAGTTTTTTTAATAGATAGAGTGATTAAAGATTCCTCTTTATTTTATATGTATATAAACCAAAAGGTTTATATGTATATAACATCATGCTACATATAGAGTGGTAGGTATGCAGCCAACTGGTGCGGAGTAGAAGAGAAAAATGTTGCAAAAACGGGGTGACGCAGACGAAGTTGTGCGGGTCAGCTACTAATACTCTAAGCACAGTACTAGATGACCCGCGCAACTGCGTCTGAAAGATTTTAGTATTCATAGGGATATAAGGACAGAGAAAACGACTTTGTTTTATACTATGTAGTGAAGTAAACTGAGTCGTAATTTGTTTTTTCAAACACAGTTGTAGGTGTTCAGTGCGCTCGTCTCAAACTCGTCGTCAAATTCACTTAGCTCTGTATTAGTTTCTGTGCTGACAGCGTAGAAGACACGTTGGTTTTCCCACTGACAGCACAAAAGAAGGTACGCATGGAGGGGACGTAGTAAGCCTTCCCGAAGAGGGAATCCTATGCTCGGGTCCTCTCTGTGAGTAGCGGCAATGCCGTGAAACAAAATTACTATACAACGATGGCAACTCCAAAATGCCGTCGATTCGACAGAAGAAGCACAAAAATTATCCAGTAAGTTCGTCCAGGACCGACGATCCGATCCGTAACAGCGGTCATTATACTTTGGAATGTACCCCTGCTTATCATCAGGTAAAGTAGTATATACTAGTCTAAAAAGCCTTTCCAACCCTGTTTCGGTCGACTATCTAGTCGAACTGTAAAGCGACTGAACTTCGACATTTTCCGTGAAGCGATTGCTATTCTAAAAATTGTATAAGTACCAACTGTAAAACAATCATAACACAGAGATTATCATTCCTTATTTACAATACGCAATCAAAGTTCCTTCTAATCCAAGCTTAGTCTGACATAAATCTTGTTTCTTGAGACCTGTATTAAGTTCACTCTAAACCTTATCAAGAACTTATAATCCACGAATACCAAATTGCACCTTAAGCCTATAGAAATGAAAGCTATCGCAAGTTCTTAAACTACCACCAGTAAAGTTGTAAGCTATATCTAATTTAATTTGTAAGGTTTTTTATCTTGATTAATCGCAAATGGCCACAAGACGACATTTTTAGAATATTTACCTTTTAGCCGGTATTTGGCCAAAATGGATGAATTATTGACTCATATTTATTCATAATTTCGACAATAACTTGGAGATTAGTAGCCAGTTGTATATAACTCGGCCTATTTTACGAGATGTTGAGGATAAACCGCAAAAATGTTTTTTTTTTATGCGAATGTTTCACGCTTTGAGGCATAAACTGCGATTTAAATTGGGTTTAGTCATGGATATCGAATCAAATAGAGAGGTTCTTTGAGGTTTAATCATTTAAATCGTGACTGTGATCATATTTTATTTATAATCACGCGTTTACTTCCTTGAAGCGGTAGGCAAAGTGACGTGCATAGATTTCTGCATCAGGGTAAGCAGCCCCACCAAAACTTCGTTATGGATTATTTGATGTGGGTAGGGTACCTATGCATCGTCTTTTTGATCTTATGGAATGCGTGTTATTGTTAAGTTAACGGCAACATTTTGACAATGTATGTACTCTACTGAGGCAGAATCTAATCTCACCTGACTCCGATACAGATTTTCCTCTTGGTGTACAATTCTGTAAAAGCCATCTAAGAATAATTATGGAAAGGAGAAATAGGGCATCGAGCGTCAATGTCTAAGACTTTGGTTGCTTCCGGGTTTGATGTGTAGATGAAATATAATTATATAAGTAAACATTGCATTAATAAGAATAAGTCATCCCAACCTTTCATCACATTCAATTACCATTCACACAACAAAGCACATACAAGCACGTATTGTTCGTACAAAACTTAATACAATCTCAACACTTCATAAATGAGCCACAAAATGCATTTCAGAAACACAATGACTTATTACAAGATACCATCTTGTTCAATTAAAATTCCATCATGGCTTCCGGATGTGACGTAAATGTCAAAATGCAATTTTTATGCCCGCTCAGTACTTCGGCGTGAGAATTAGTGCCATAGATTCGTATCTGGGGCCAGGCTTTAGATATACATCATGAAAACTTGGCTGAGATGAATAGTATCGGACTAAGTTCTAATGCATCAGACATTTAGCAAGACCCGTCGCCAGTTCTGGCAGGAGGGGTATGCCCAAGAAGTCCTGGATTTACGACGTGGAAGGCCATCTTCGGGCTAATGGTGTCTACCATGGACACGACAGATCGTGCACTGGAGGACAAAAAGCAGCAGTAGGCAATACATAGGGGAAATGCAATACATTTGCTCCTCGCACTAGTGTAATATTGCACATATCCACGTAATCATATCTCCTCGGTTTTTTCTTGCTTTGATCGGTGCGATTTGGTATTCCTTTCTATGACAATTAGTAATATTTTACTGTTATTATCGTTGGAATTGTTAAAATAAACCGTATGTGTGTCGTAGGTGCAGGCCCATCCCGCCCCCGCCCCCCGCCCCTCTCGTACATATTTTTTTTGTTATTATTTCTTAGAATTCGTTTTTTTGATATTGTTAAACCATGCATAAGTGGTGGTTCCTATTTGTCCCCCATAATATTTTCCCCAGATTACTTTATCTCAACTTTTAATAGAACGTTCGGACTTCCTTTCCTACCCTGTGAACAGACGTTCTTCCTCCTTCCTGCGACAGTGCCTTGTCCATCAATAAAGGATAAGAGGGTTGACCTGGACCCCAAATATTTTACTTACCCATCTCCCCCTAATTCACCCCCAGTGCCCACCAACTAACCTATTTCTCTATCGGTTACATCAACCCGTTTACGAGGTACAAGAATAACAATCGTTTCACATGTTTATAGAGCTACTGTGCCAACAATAAACCCAACGGACGGACGGACAGGGTGATATATACACACCAATTAAATTGGTGTCGTAAGTTTGCAGCCACTCTAATGGCGGCTACCGTCTCCGAAAGGATTATAAATCTTACAGACATGACATTTTTTAAATTCGATATTATAAAGACGGCGATATTAAAAGAATTAACTGTATACAATTTATTATTGAAGTCGGTTTGTTAAAGAATTGCACGGAAAATATGAAAATTACATTATAGGTTTAATTTCGTAGTCGACCTCAGACCTGCGAAAGCATAAAGTATCGTGATATGGATACGAATGTAATAATATTGTTGTTTTAATTTATTGTGGCTTCTCAATGATGCCGTATCTAACAACTTTAACAAATAACGCTCGAGACGTCATCCGACCGCACATATTGTCCAAACAAACAAAAGAATATCAGTCGCTCAATACTTTCAATTATCTATATCTATGCGTTTTATTTTTTTCACATATTCTATTTTAGGACTTATGTATACCTAGGCAAAACGCGAAATTGACAGACTGCGTTTTAGGTACTCAGAGACTGAAGGGTCTGGTGGACCCTTCCCATTTTAGAATACGATTTTTTTTGTAAATACATACTTATTATACATAGAAATACCAATGCAAATATTTGCACTGAGCGGGAATAGAATCCGCATCTCCTGCGTAGCACTCGCGTTCACTATCGCCACGCCACAGAGGTAACAATTTAAATATAAGTGACAGGTCTAGTCTTTGTTAGCTATTAGCACATTACAAAAACACATTCAATATTATTTTTTTGTTCAACATATTGCCATCATAATTATTTTACTGGCTATTCTAACACCGAGTGTTACCATCTTACATTTGGACTTATTTATGGAGGTTGTATACCGCTTTTAATTAAGGCTTTCAATGCGATGATCGCTTACGCGTTTACGATCTATATAGGCCACCAATTAGTGTGGGTAGTCGTAAAAAACTTTAGGAAAGCGTGTAGCCCTTGTAATAACGAAAATGTAGTAGAAAAATGAATCGTTTTTAATTTAGTTTTGAGATATTATAATGGTTTTTTTACAGTAGCCGAAAGGTAGCCGAGATTAATATTCGAGAAGAATTTGTTTTATTACCCACATGGGAAAATAATTTAAAATATGGATTTTTATTGTTCTAGAGGTGCGCTACTGGATGTGATTTTGTACGCTTTCTTCTGAGGACTATAGAACGGAATTTATATAGATCCAGTTTTGATTCTGTGGTATTTTTTCCTTCAAGTAGGTTTTCTAGAACTATCTATACAACATCATTTAGACTAATGGTAAACATAGCTTAACTAGCATGTGTTACGGGTTCTAGAATGCGGATAAACATACTTAGATATAATATGATGATGATGATGAATCTGCAGCCACCATAACAAATATCAATCAATCAAACCTCGTAAAGTTGTACGTTAAGCGTCTAGTTTTTACGTTTGTCCGTAATTGCGGTGTGCTATGTACTTATAGGAGCCCCTACCTCCACATTTTAGAAGTAATATTATTTTAATACCTAAGTACCTACTTTACTCTTTAAAGTATAAAATACTATGAGAGCTGTTTGCTTATTTACCGCCTTAGTAGGACATAACACTACAAATAGATTTATCTATCTATCTATTTGACGGAGTTAGGACATGGCGGTATCTCCCGTCCTAATTAGTAGCCCGAATGGGGAAGTACCTCCGCCCTACAGAATACCGCGGCTAAGAATAACCCTGTGTTGTGTTTCCGGCGGTGAGCAGGGTAGCCAGAGCTCACTGCAGAGATTTTGTGTTGTCAGTGGTAAGATCGAGAAACCCTTCTTTGTCTTCTGCATTGGCAGCACAGATACTCTCTTTACCTTGTCCCCCCTCCCCCCTTCTACTTCCCTCCTCTTCTCTATATGGTCGGCAGCAGCACAATTGACGCCCATGAAAGAAAAAAAGAAGAAAGAAAGAAATAACCATTTATTATACACACACACACTACACATAAAAAATACAATTATCACCACAAAATAAAACGAACAAGTAGAACAATAATATGTAAAAACACTGGTATTGCAAACGTCATAGGCCACGGTAACCACTTTCCATCAGGTGGGCCGCGTGTTTATCTGCCACCTAAGACGTAAGTGGTATAAAAAAATGTAATCCATTAGCTACAGCTATTTATTAATGTGGTTAATGCCTGCAGCGCGATACCGGCCACAATTGACAGGACTATTCGTAACCAACAATGGATGTTATGCTAGGAATGTCGGCTATTCTTCTAATAATAATTAATTTGAGATAAAATAAAATACGTTTAACGGATTCTCTCGTGTTTTATTTTGTTTTTAATTAATTATCTGTACTATGTGGTGTGGCATTAGAACGTTGAAATCAGTGGTCGGGGTTTAGAAATCTAAACAGCAGAAATCTGCTTAGTGCAAATATTTCTGAGTGTTTCTATGTATGTATACTAAATTGGACTAATTTAGGATTTGCGGTAGCCTCCCTAACCCCGACCTCCGAAAGGAAAGTCTGAATCAGGACATCTTCCTTTTTTTAAAAGTTAATTGGGCCTCAGATATCCGAATTTGGGTAAATGACTAACCATATCCCAAACAGTTTATACATTTTTACATTGGTTTATACAATTCTTAGTAATTCGTGGTCTACAGTTTAATGGGACAAAAACTCAAACCTAACTCATTATATTGATAACTTTTACACCTACCTGCCATAAAAACTTATATTTCAAAAGTTATTGACTTTTAGGTATATTAATTTGAGTGAAGAGAATATCCCGACATTCCTGGCATTCACATTCTTTTATTCGGCACCAATCCCTATCAAATGTATCCGTGTTCAAGACTTTAATGCTAAATCATAACTGTAGGTGTGTAGATGGGGCATTATATGGGGACAACTATTCAAAATGTTTTAGGCTTCTAAGCTAACTAACAAACACACAGTTTTTAATGAAATTTTTAGTCATAAATATGCTTACATTTTCAAATCGATTTAAAAATTGGATTAGACGTCTAAATCATTCAAAATTCTCCTTCACATCTTAAGAGGACTACATAGTAGCTTAAGTACTGAAAGCATTCTTTCTATAAGAGATCTTGCCTAGATATTCTTTTTAGCTGGTTCAAATTACCTCTAAATTATCCACGCTACTAATCCACAACAGACGAATTTGTACAACACGTAACATTGGACTTAGTTCTACGTTCCAAGGACATTATGCGGTTGTTTTTGGCATGAAAATAAAAGGATACAATATGAAAAGGGTTGTCATTTTTATTATTTAGCTAATGAACGATTTATGGGGTCCTGTTCAAACCGCCTTGTACATAAATTGCTCATTAGGTATGGTGACTATTGTATTCGAATGCGCCCATAATGGTCAACTGACTTTTCTTGTTATAGAGAACTATAAAACCTGTTATGTAAATTCTTCATCCGTGTGAGGAAGGAGAAAGAATATCACCACCTCATCACATATGAACAAAACAGTAGGCCAGAGCCTCCTAACATTGGGAGAGGCCTATGTCCAGCAGTGGGATCAAGGTCCGCTCAGTTTTAGGCGTGAAAGCGTAACAGACCGACCGCCATGTTTGATATTATTAAATTTATTAGTGTTCAGCAACTTCTGAGGTCGATTGTACCTACATTATTCTTCAATTTACCTATTTTCGTAATAAAAATTTAACATAATTATACGAATAAATGTATAATAGGTATGTGAGTGTAGCGACAAACAGCGACGTCAAAACATAATTTCAATTACATTCACTTTGGATGACACTCGAAGTTACTGAAGCATAATTATATGAAGTTTCGTTGTTAGTTTTTCTTGGTAATCCAATTAATTTGTTCGTCCTGACACTTCTTACGAATGTTAATAAAAATATGTATTTGATTATGGAGGTAAAGATACGTTCACATGTCGCTTTGTGAATTATAGACACGACTTTATATTTGACTGCACACATTTTTACACTAGGTTTTAATTATAACTTTTAGTTCAATTCACACTGCGTTAGTACATTGGTAATGAATTAAAAAAAAAAACAGTTTTTACGGATTCTATCACGCTATCTTTGGTATCCATTACTTTCAGTCCGATGATTCGGCTATTTGACGACTAACCCCTAGTTTACCTACACTAAAGTTTAAAACATGGTATTGGACAAGTTGCTAACTTCAGTGTAAACGCAAATGTGTTATAAATTTGTTTACAACTTACTTTTCTTCGGTACGCATAATCCCTACGGATACCGCCTCCATCAAAGGCGGTGGAGGGGGTTATATCGGATTTGAACTGACTGCCATCCATAGGTCTTTGATTGTCGGAGGTGAGATTATACAAGACATATCTCTCGCACCCCGGCAGACCCGAGATAACCCCCTTGCTAATCAATTACCCTACTATAGTCTAACTGCTGGATATAGGCTTCTCCCAATGTGGCACCGCTACTTCCAGCACACACCCTGAATAAGGCGATTTAGGGTGCGGTCTTCGAGCAAGTAATAAGTACTCAAGGGAGTAGTTACTACTCATCTGCCTATTTAAAAGTGTTGCCACTGACACAAAAAGAAGTAGACTGCACCAGTCAAGATGAGATATTTTTGTGTTTGCCATTGGCCCTGAGTATTATAAAAGTACTAAATCAATGTAATATCTCAAAGATCTCCAAATTATGACAAAGCGTCGCGTCGGTCGGCTGGTCTTTTGTCAACGTTTTCGTTATCAGGCGCATCTTAAAAGCTGATCGAACAATAAGTGAATCTTAAGCGGTGTTCTTATCAATGGTATCACGGCACAGGTACGATTCTTAAAGGCCAGTTTTGACTTTGATATCAGATATTATTTTATTTGAATTGTGTTACTAAGTTATGGAAGAATGACGATTATATGAAATATTGTGATTTTTTTTATAGATAGGTACTAGCTGACACGCGCAGCAATTCTACATTTAAAAGCAAAACTAAAGTTGTATGTTAGTAGATATTTTAATTGGAGGATGGCAACACAATTAGTTTTTTTTATGACAGCAATTATCGCTGTCACCACTGCGAACTGTCACTTATGTTACTTTCGCGTTCTTTCGTGTCTAGCTTTGGTGTAAACGTATTGGCTGGTTTCGTTAATTTTTTCACTTTTTCTGACTACTGAACTTATCGCAACGGATTTTTTGATTGAACACATGAATTGGATGTTGATATTGTATAAACTCTAACGACTTGACTTATTCACCGCGGTTGTTTGTTACTACCAGACAGCATACAACAGTAGCAGCTTCATAAAATTACAATAAAACAGTTTAAATCTAATTTTTTCAAGATACAGAAAACTATGTGAATGGTATCGATAATAATTATATAGTTAAATATTGCACTTCATTCATAGGTAAATCAATAATAGGTAGGTAACGCTTTTCGTGCGAACATGACGTAATTTATCAATTTCTATTTATAAGTATTTGTAGAAATCTCCTCCCTCATTGTATCCTCAAATTTTTTTTTGTACTGTGGCAAAAAAACGTACTTTGAGTATGCAATGCAAGAAATCAAATAAAACCAAAATAGTCCATCTGTCATGCACGATGGTCGGTGACAATTTGTCAAACGTATTATTTTGTTTATATTGGGCACAGGCAGCAAAACTTTTATTGGTATTCAGCCTGAAAAATATCCCAAAATAATAACGATACTTACTTTCTCAAATTGCATGAACTTAAAAATCCATCAATGTTACACCATCTAGCAATATTTTGGTACATCGCTACTGGATTTTTTCAAGAATAAAAAACCATTTCTGAACAACTTTTTTGGTTTATGTTGACTATTATGGTAGCGATTATCGTCTAAGGGTTCAACCCTAGAAGATAATCGTGCACCAGGATCTTTAAGACTATTGAAAATCTAATCGCATTAGAAGAACTCCATTTAAACAAGATCAAACCGTGCCGCACCGCATCGGTCGAATCCAACCTTTATATTATTTTCGTAAATATTTTGCGCCGATCGCAACATCGAGATTACTTCAGTCGTGAGACGTAACGATAGTATAGAATGACAATCGATTTTATTTCCAAAACAATCAAGAATCGATACTTTGACTCGATTTAGTGTTATATTGTTACGTACAAAAATTGTAGGTATTTTATCTGTGCCCTATATTACTTATCTGTGGATCGAATTCGGATTTCTAAACGTTTTACGTTGTTCATCTTTGAAATCTGTTTCGTTATAGTTGAATGATCATAATGGTATTTAAACATTACAAAAACAAACTGTATTTTCTATTATGCCATATTTTACTTTATTCAAAAGATATCAAACGTCAACACCTTGGAAGTGTCAACACCTATTGAAAAAGCTCTCATATATTTTAAATTTAAATAATATCATAGTCTACAGTTTAATGCTAAATTATAGTTGAAAATCTTCTCTATCCTCTGCTGCACCCTCTCACAATTATAAACTTATTTTAAACTGCAAATATTCTTCAATATAAAGTATGGATCTATACACCAATTTGTTTACCTGCATGGAGGAGCTATCAAACACTTTCTCGAGGCGCATGGCACAGTACGAGGAGGATTTGAAGAATGCCGGGGGTGAGTCCACAATACATAAAAGTATAGCAAGCATCTCGCGAGATTTCACAGATTTCAAGGGCCTTGTATGGAAGACCTTAGGTGCCCTGAAGTCCCAAATGGAATTACTGGTGAAGGGTCTGGACCGACATGAGATGGCATCAAGAGCTAAAGTCCTTCTTCTTCATGGTCTCTCCGAAGAAAATCCAGCGGATCTCACGGGTAGTGTCATTGCAATATTCAGCAACAAATTGAATGCTATTAGTATCACATCCAAAGACATAGCTGTCTGTCATCGACTGGGAAATGATACTAGTAAACCTCGGCCAGTGTTAATGAGATTTGAGAATCGTGCGTTGCGTAATGAAGTATGGCGTAATAAGTCTAAACTCAAAGGCACTGGTCTAACATTCTCCGAGTTTCTCACAAAACCCAGACACGACCTATTTGTGTGCGCTAGGAAGCACTTTGGTATAAAACAGTGCTGGACCTCCGACGGGAAGGTGGTTATCCAAGTCATGGATAATAGCAAGAACGTGCGGCATAAGATCGAGTCAGCGGATGAACTGCATCAACTAATGAAGAGATATCCTGCGTCCGAAATGATATCTGCCAGCACGGGTACGGCTTCGCAGAGGAAGCTGCGCAAGTAGACGACGACAACAACGGATTTGCCTTCATACTTTATGTTACTTTTTGTTATGAACCCGAGATTCTGTATTAGCGGTCAGTTGCACAAAATTCTATTTGTTTTGTTATAATATTTTTTTTTCACTTTGACGTAATTGACGTTTCAAGTGTCATCATGTGTCATTCATTCGGAAGCGTCAATAATACATATTTGAGTACTGGTCCTTTCGCGTGGTTCTTATAAATATTGTATGCAACTAGCGAGTGCATAGAGGATTGATACCTTATAAGTACCGTATTACTTATAAGTGAATTTTGGACGGTTTAAATATCGTATAGTAATATATTATTTAGTGTTTATTAATATTTATATAATATATACATATATATTTTTTTTTTTTATGTATGTCTGAAGATTTAGACAATACTTCAGACTCTGATGATAGTTTTACATCTTGTTCTTCTTCTGCAGCTTCTGTTGACAGTTTTGTCAGTGCATCTGGTGACAGCAATGCTGTACAACTCTGTAACGAGCTTTCCTCTATTTTTTCTGCTTTTCCTCATTACTTTAATGTTATCCACATAAATGCTCAAAGCATTCCTGCACATTATCCCGATCTGCTGGCTTCTTTCAACTCTGACTGCATTCATGCTGTCCTCGTCTCTGAATCTTTTCTTAAGCCCCCACTTCCATCCACCCAATACTCTTTGCCCGGATATAAGCTTGTGCGTGTTGACAGAACGGGTAAGGCATGCGGCGGGGTTGCTGTGTATCTTCGTGGGGATATTTCTCATAAAGTTGTTGACCAGTCTCCAGGTGTATACTCAAATTTTACAGAATATCTATTTATTGAAATCGATTTTAAGCACACCAAAACACTACTTGGCGTATACTATAGCCCTAATAGCAGCATAGACTATTTCACTGCTTTTGAAACCCAACTTGAGAGTTATGCCTCACTGTATGAGCACAGAATTATCCTCGGGGATTTCAATACCTGTCTCCTAAAAAATGATGCACGCAGCCGTAAACTCTGCTACATTCATGATTCAATTGAAAACCTTAATACTTCTCAACAATGGCAGTTCTTAAAATCTTTAGGTATTGGCAAGGCCGTCCATGACAGCCTTACTGATTTGGACCTCAATGCAATTAATGCCCATTTTTCAACCCCTCCAACCACCATTCCTAATGATGTTAAATTTTCAACTTTAAATTTTCTCTCTTCTCTTCCATTACCTTTAAATACTTCCTTCTCATTTCAGCCAGTATCAGAGGTAGATATTAAGAAACGAATAACATCCATATCCACCAGGGCAGTCGGTGACGATGGCCTTCAACTCCAAATGTTTCTTCCTATCGTAAATCTAATTCTTCCTATCCTCACGCACATTATTAACTATTCCTTATATTCCAACTGCTTTCCTTCATCATGGAAAAAGGCTTCCGTCATACCTCTGCCGAAAGTATCCAATCCCACAACACACTCCCAATTCCGCCCCATTTCAATCCTTCCCATCCTGTCCAAGGTACTTGAGAGTGTTGTCCACGATCAACTGACTTACTACCTCTCCTCTAATGGCCTGCTAAGTCCTTTCCAATCTGGCTTCCGCCGTGGCCATAGCACTGTGACAACTTTAGTTAAAGTAACAGATGATATAAGGATGGCCATGGAGAACAAGGAATTGACAATTTTGGTATTATTGGACTTCAGCAGTGCCTTCAACTCAGTTGATTTCGACATCCTCTTAGGTATTTTATCGTCAATTAATGTTTCTGCCTCTGCTACATCTTGGTTCAAATCTTATCTCCAAGGGCGTTCACAATCTGTTAGAGTGAACGACGTTTCATCCGAATGGTGCGACTTAGTGTCAGGCGTTCCTCAGGGTGGCGTCCTTTCTCCACTCCTCTTCTCTGTCTTCATAAACGCCGTCACTAAGGTTCTAACCTCGCATTACCATCTCTATGCAGACGATCTGCAAATATATCGACATTTCAAAGCCGATGAACTGACTGAGGCTGTGGTCGCCATCAACAATGACCTTGACCATATCAATGCTTGGGCACAATCCTTTGGACTGCTGGTCAACCCAAAAAAGTCTCATGCACTCATTGTTGGTGGCCGATACATGCTCCGCCTCTTGGATCATGATTCTCTGCCTCCAGTGATGTATAACTCTGAAGCCATTGAGTACTCAAAAAGTGCTAAAAACTTAGGCGTACATATCGACTCCATGCTTGCCTGGGATGTTCACATTGCGGAGGTAAGTAGGAGGGTGTACTGTTCATTTCAATCCCTCAAACGTCTCCAGAAACTCCTACCACTTCAGACTAAAATTACTCTTGCACAATCTCTTCTACTCTCGCTGTTGGACTATGCTGATGTCTGCTTTCTCGATGCTTCGGAGGAAATGTTGAACAAACTTGAGCGCTTGCAGAATTTGGGAATTCGCTTCGTGTTTGGCCTCCGTAAATACGACCATGTCAGCGAATACCGGAAAAGACTGAACTGGCTCCCTATTCGGCAGCGCCGTAACCTTCACATCTTAACTCTTCTCTATACTATACTTCATAATCCTAATGCTCCTACTTACTTGCGGGAACGCTTTGAGTATCTTGTACCCAGGGGCAAACCCTGCCGCCTTTCATCGTCTCTTCTACTTCGCACACCTGGTCACAGTTCTAGCTGCTACGATGGATCTTTCACGGTGCAAGCTGTGCGTCTTTGGAACTCCTTGCCTCACTCCATTCGTAGTAGTAATACTCTGGATATCTTCAGGAGAAGAACTAAGGATTATCTCCTTTCACAATAATATTGTAGTCTATATATTTATTTATCTAGGTATATATACGTTTAAATCTATATGTATGTGTGTAGGTATATTTATATGTATGGGTCGTATGTATGTATGTATGTATGTATGTATGTATGTATGTATGTATGTATGTATGTATGTATGTATGTATGTATGTATATGTCTATATATATGTGCCTGTTTAGGTACATTTTTATGATCTTATGTTTTTATCTTTTATGTACACTTCAGACTGCCTTCATTGTGATACCTACTCCTCTGAAACTCAAAGGTTTGCTGGTAGAGAACTCATTGTGAGTTAAGCTCGCCTTTGTACATGATTCTTGCAAAAATGTTTTATAATTATCTCTGTACTTTGTGTGTGCAATAAAGAATTACAGAATCAAACAAGTGCACAGCCTGATTAGGCTCCATTGAAATCTTCGGTGCTTAAGTAATCTTCACTAGTAAATCGGTGCATCTACATATTGATGGACGATGTTCTGGCGCAATTTTTCTGGGTTTAAGGGTCAGAAGGAAGTACTGCGCAAAGACAAATCAAACTAAGTAACGAAGTTATAGGAAAACTGACAAACTACAGGCCCCAGGCTGCGTCGTCCAAGCTTTGATTCCAACCGGCTTATTTATGTAAGAAGGTGATTTACGTCACTAAAGTAATGGGCGGGTTCCGAAACCCCCTTTCTCGATAGTTGCCTTATCAACTAGCCTATTTCTACTATTTTATCGGTGGCCTTACGTATTATAACTTTTAGACATCAACATAGTGCATTCGTTGCATCTCATAATACTTCTTCTGTCGAGTCGATAGCATTTCCACTCCTATCAGAGTGGCATAATTGGTTTTGAATTGCCATCGTGGTCTACTCTTCGACCAGGTATGCTTAGTAATTTTTCACGGCTACTCACGAAGAAAGTCAGAGCATAAGTTTCGCTCTCAGGGAAAACATACTACATCCCCTCCTTCAAAATACTTAAATTACAATACATCATATTATTATAATATCAGCAAGCAGTAATAAAATAAACATTTATTTAAAAAAAATTAATAACCTCAAAGTGTTACAAATTATATGAAAGAAAAAACTAAAAAGAACATTATCTATGAACCATAAACACGAATATTGTGGCTAAATAGGTTTGAAATTCAGATTTAGAATTCCTTTTATTTCTTTTCACTGATTTCATAAGGTGAACTGAACTGTTACCAAAAAGGTCTGAATGCGTCTATAGTAAGCATTGTCGCAGTCAGGCGGTGATCAAACTACAAAGAGCTTAAAAATGTACTCTAATATACAAATTTTAAACTGCTATCAATACGAAAGTCAGTCAACTGTTTAACAAGGGAATAAGGTAGATTATAGCTTGACTTTTGGTTGTCAAAGTTTGTGGTCAGCGTATAGGTTGTGGTTCTCATAATAATGTTATTATTCGAGGCTTGAAAACGAGTGGGTTGGTGATCATAGCCTATTCTGTTAGTAAAGAAGCAAGCATACAGCTCTTATTGTACAAAATCGGTCAAGTGTGAAAATTTCAATTTAAAGGGTTCTCGATAAAAAGTAAAGTTAAAGTTCTTAGCGAAAAACCTTTACGGTATAATCTACGTGACAGATTTTTTAAGGTGACAAAAGGTGAAGATTTCAATAAAAATCAATTTAAATTGGACTGTGCCCGCGCATCGTGATGTTTCATGTAGGTATGTAACTAATAAAAGATGGCTGGTTTAGACCAGACGTATGTCCAGCTAGCACTATAATAGAAATTGATTCGATGTCACGAATAAATGCGAAAGTCTTCTGCGTGTAGTGTTAGTCTGTTTAATAGTTCTTTAGTTTATACGGCTGGAACGATTTCAATAGGATTTGCGTAACCGTATATTCGGATCATATATTTTTCTTTTTCCCATGCGGAAATACCAACGAATACCTCCTGTCAAGGGTGAGGTAGCCCCTGCAATATATTTGAGGCCCCGGCTGAATTCAAACCTTTTTTAGTCCAGTCCAGTTCAATTCAAGCAAGACAACCTAAGTAACAGCTCTAGATGTGTTTGCACCTCGTCATGAATAAGAGATATGACAATCATTATTTTTTTAATGATAACCATTTCTTTTCTCACCACATATTTGGGATTATACAATTAAAATTTACTTAATCTATAATAAATTCTCAATTGTGGGTACTACAAAACGAAAACACACTACCTTTTTAAGGTAGTGTTAACTATTTTGCCACCACCTTTTTTAACCGTTCATAATAGTGATTACTTTGCAATAGATAAAAAGTATTTGTTGCGTTTCATACTTTGAATCAAAATTCATTCTTACAAAAAGGTTCATACTGTCGAATTTATCCTTGATTGCGTAAATACGCATAGCAATGACATACTTGCACCGACTATATCACACGTCCACTTGTTTTTTGTTTTCCATGGTTAGACTCAAAATTTGTACTCAATTCTCACGGAACCCTAATATTTATTAGTTAAGCTATACAAACAGATTGTGGCTCAAACCGAGATTAAAGCGGTAAAGAGGATAGTGCAACGCTTGTCGCCACAACACTGTCGGGTAAATTACCTATACGAATGCAAGAGTCCCACCGTTTCCGACCGAGCCACGTTAACTTATGATTTAATTTAGAATATTTGATAGTTATTGTGGATATGTGGTCGATAAGTTCAACAAATTCGATGGTTATTAGGTATTTAGAAGTATGTGTTTGAGATTGTCAGTATTTTCCCATGGAGATCGAGTCTTTTTGGTCTTTGACATAGAAATTAATAATTTATAACAGTGTGTATGTTTTTATTTTTGTTTTTCATTATGTGTAGAGATTACTGTAGGTTTTGTTTATTTATTCACTTGCTTAATAAAATGTTTTAATGGATTTTTATTGGAAAAAGTGCGATAGCACAAAAGCCGCGATGCGAAAAAAACATGTTTTTT
The DNA here is from genome assembly GCA_963691645.1 of Pelosia muscerda. Lineage (NCBI taxonomy): Eukaryota > Metazoa > Arthropoda > Insecta > Lepidoptera > Erebidae > Pelosia > Pelosia muscerda. The sequence goes on from OY829100.1 coordinate 19,125,219, forward strand.
TTAAATATTTAAGTACTTTAGTTTCAAAGGGTTGCTGAGTATAGCTGTATCGATTTACATATAACATGAAATCACATACATTTTAGGTTTACTTCTAATGTTTCATACGAATAAATTATCCAGGTGTTATAGATGGTTTTTTATACATTTTATACATTTTTAATCGCCAACTCTGACAATAGCACACAGTAACGTCATAAATGACTATTTAATTACAAGTTGTAGGTCAACTACCTTATAAAATAGTTTTCTACTAGAGCGAAGAATATATGTACATAGTAGATAGATAATTATCTAAATCTAAATATAATAAGCGTAAACCGTGACAGCAAAAAATAATTTTCCAACTACGTAAGTTAAGGTTTATTTTTCTTTGTACATTCATTGTCGCTTACATCCTTTTGCTTCAACGTTCGATATGTATAAAATTGCTAATATTTCACGGTGTTTCATTTTCGGTTCCCTCACTTCCTGCTCACCATAAAAATTAACATAGGTTCCTAATAAACAAATCAATTCTTATCTTATTTACTGCTTATAGTACCTGCTTAATATAATTAAAAAGCAAGTTATTATCCTTTGTTTTATTTAACGACACTATCTTTATATTATTATGAAGTACCTACTTACCAGTTTGGTACAAGTAATTATTATTTAAGTACCAGTTTTATGAATACAGTTATAATTGAATTTTGAAATAATAAGTTTCAATTGATATTACACAGTGCATTTCTCACGTGTGGTTATGAAAATCATCATCCTTTAATCTTAACTGTGTACATATGTATGTACCGTATTCGTACATATTGGTCCTTCGAGCCAGAGTCACGATAATACTATCTATATATATATATATTTATATATATATATTACCGTGCCAGAGTACTCTATCCGTACTTAATAGACGGTTTTAATTTCTCTTCATACCTACCTAATATTCTTGACAAGCTCTTGAAGACAACTTGGCTCCAAAACTCTAAAACACATCAAAACAATTTTCTTATAAGTCATTCACATTCCTAAACTTTTTTAAGCGTCCTAATTAAGCATCTTTAAAATACCATCGATCTAGTTCAGATAAAGACGTCCAATACAAAATCAAAACATCTAAATGGAAACAAAAAAAACCATTTTAAAAGAATAACATTCACTCGGGACTCGATCCCCTCTTTGGCCGCATTCCAACGCGGCCGTGCGCAGACGCTGCGTCGCCGATGCACACACATGCACACACACGATCACTCTCAATCACGCACTCACACACACAGTTCATCACACATACACACGCACATACACGGGTGTAGGAGGGGAAGAATTTTATATGGGATTAGTAAGGGACTCGATTGGTGCATTGTTTAGGACGTTAGTAATAAAGATAACAGTTATGTAGAACCTTTTTGGGGAGTTTTAGAAGGAATACGTTCAAAAATAATGGTCACAATTCACAATAGACTAATAGTTTCGGAGAAACGGTTGCACAACATAATAATGTAGGTACATTATCTTTATTTTTTATAAGTATATACGGAATATGGAGTCTTAACAGCAAGTCTTCGAAGTTCAAAGTCGACCTCACTCTTAATACACCTGTTGATTATAATATCAAACCTGGTGATTTTCTTTCAAGGCTGAAAGATCGGACGGTAGTACCTCCCGTAGATGTCTATATAAAGGTATTGCTGATGAGGCCGTCAAGCTGAGCGCCACCATTTTAACACTGCTTTACCATCAGGTATATATTTTTGTGACAGTTACTTCCGAAAATTATAATATTAGTTAGTTTACCAGTGATTATAAATTACAATGTTACTATTAACGAAAGTTTATGAAACAAGTGTGAGTCAAAGGCGTCAAGTCATTCGGCCAAGAGTTTATTTTTTAATACATTCTATTCAGTTGACTCATATTTCCTTGTACGTATACAGCTATAGGTTTCGTCATAAATCAAGAACTGACTACTTGATTGACAGACAACACACTTGTTAAACAAAAGAATGTTTCGTAAACTAGTTGAGAATGTTTTCGAAGGTAAATCTACGTCACATTGAGGCATAAAACTATAGTAAATTATTTAAAACATTTCAGCTAGCCTAACGTCTAGGAATTAAATTTATGGCTTCAGATTAGATAAGCGGGGGATTTGGTAATTTTGAAATTGTCAATATTTTCTTACAGATTCATGAGTTCGTTATTGCTGTAATTTAATAGCTATTTCCATTAATAGCTATTATATTTTATTTGAAAGTTGATTTCAAGATTTTGCAACTCTGTATTAAATTTTGTTTTTATTGACCGCTTGATAAATTAAATTCGATCTTCAAAAAAGTACTTCCTAAATGCTATCCATTTTAATGATAAATTTCGTATTACTTTTTTACAGCTGTCACTTTTCAAAAATATAATAAAAGTTGCTGTTTGGAAAACAAAAAAATTGGATTTGTCATTGCCAAAATATGCAATAATGTCCTTACTGAAAATTGAGTTTCCTCCAATTTCTTTAAACAAAACTGCAATTTCATATGTAACCTAATATTCTTAAAAATACAACAAAAACGCAACTTTTAACGTATTTTTTACTTCAACACGCCATTCATTTCATATTTCATTATTAACTCACAATAGAAATCTATTATGAGTTAAGTAACTAATTTTTATCTTCTCGTTGACAAACATCAATTACTTCCCTTTCATCGTAAACATTATGAATAATGGACAAAATCATTTAATAAACTTAGTATTATTTTAATCCCAACACATTTCACACTAGCTTTGTACACAAGCACCCACACAGTACACATAAATATGCATTCCATAAACCTCAACCAGACTTGTCATCATTAAGTATGGAATATGCAGCAATATATTGTTAACTTAGAGATGGGAACTCCTAAATATTTAAGACTTGGTTCCGCACACGAGTCTGTACGCTAAACTATGGTAAGTTATATGTAGAGAATTTAGTAAATAAATTTAAATTATTACTTCGATGGTTTTACCAGCTAATGACGATATTACCAGTTGTTCTGCCAACAGAACTACTCAACAGAGCAGGTGGGAGTAGACGAATCTTTTGCTAATGTGACTGAATTTGAATTATAGACATTTATTTTATATTACTAGCGTAAGTAGACCCACCGACTCCTTCATTACCGTGTTACCGAATTATTTTTTTTTATTTACGGCACGTCAATTTGACTTCACCTCAAGACCTCTTTCAAGTCTCTTGAAAGAGGTTTAAAATGTTAGTGATGGTAACTTGGGACTTTTAATACGTTTAGAGAAATTGACGTCACTGCAGTATCTATATCTGTCAAAGTTGATAATGGTTTATAAAAAACACGTTTCACGGTTTGTATACTCTGTCACTCGCACACTATGTTCCTCTAATGATAAATTTATGATCTTAATACGTGGTAACGAGTTTAAGCAAGACAAGCGCTGCATACATATTCCGGGGCAAAAAGAGATGGGTGTTACCACATTTCACCAACCATCCTATTCGCTCCCAGAGGTTCAGAGTGTTTCTGCGCTATCAATGCAGAAGACAAAAGCAGGGTTTCATACCATCACATAGCAGTCAACGTAGACCCTCGGTCTCCCCGGTGTCAGTACAAAAGGTCTACAATCTTCTTCTTCTGTCGAATCGACGCTATTTTTGACTTGCCATCGTGGTGTAGTAATTTATTTCACGGTACTGCCGCTTCTCATAGACAGGGCATAGTTTTCGCTTTTCGGGAAGGCTTGCTACGTCCCCTTCAGTTTACTAATGAGCTCTGGCTACCGTACTCACCGTCGGAAACAACACAATGTTATTATTACCCGTGGTATACTGTAAGGCGAAGGTTTCTCCAGTCGGACTGTTCAATTGGGATGGGAGATGTCATCATATCCTACCTCCGTCAAATTCTCAAAATACACTGGTTCTTGGAGAGTTACAGAGCGTCCTTGCTACAATTATGCAGTCATAATTGTAGCAAGGAAGCAATTTTCTTTCTTGTACTTGAGTAACTAAACTGTTTACTATTTCAAGGATCTGTTATTAGGTCATCATGGTCATAAATTAGTCTACTCACTGTCCAAAAAGAAATTATAATGGTTTAAATGCTTCTTTAGAAATCGAAGAAAGCCACAAAGTGATTATGAGAAGTTAGCAATTGTTGTCACCAAAAACAAATTAGTTTTGCCCTTACACATTTTACTCAAACAATAAAATACAGACAATTATAAAAGCTGTACTAGTGGCCATGATGACTCCATCCATATATTTCAGTCACAAGCCACTGTTAACAAAAATGGTGGACAATACAAGCTTTCATACAAACCTTTATAATGAAATTCCCGCTAAATCGCAGCAAACGCCCGCAGTGTCGCCCAAATGCGTGAAATTATCCAACAATGCGCTGTAATGATCCTTTACAAGTGAAGAAATAAAAATAAATACAAAACATTATTCCTGATATATCTTAGACAACATTTTTTAATTTTCAACTTTATTCAGTTTCGCATAAAACACAGTTTGGACTGCAGATTGAGTTTAAACTGCATTGAAAATTTTGAATTTTGACAATCTTACACAGATACGCTTACTCGAAACTATGTATTACTTATTGTCATGGAAATAAGATTGAAATTTGTATAGCTTTATCAAAATCAACTGCAAAATCTCATAATTTTTCCACACCTTTTCTATTCATTAGAGATCGATCTGCGGGGTGCTTCAATTGTTTCGCGAACTTTTCGGGATACGGCTATTTGTGTTTTGTAAAATATAAAAATAACGTATTGTGTCACACAAAGGGTGACTTTGTACTACTGTGTTTAGTTGTGTGGCCATAGGCCCTATGGCTCATCAGATACGGGCGTCACAGCGGGTTCATTTGGGTAATACATTGTTATATTCTTTATGGTTTTCTAACCTTGTTGTCACCATACTTTTACGACTATTAAGTACGGGAAGCATTTGTGGTGGAATAACGGACCCACTGTCTCCTTTTTGTCCAAGAACTGTGTTGATGTCATCTGTATACTGTCGAAGTCAAAAGGAAAACCGACTTCTACAATCCTTAAAAATAGTTTTGATACTTTAAAACACTCATATCGTTTTTGGTGTACTTCTAATGTTTGAAGAGTTCGACTTCTCTCCATTCATAAATGATATGATTACGGTAGCTTAGTGGCTAAGGAGTCGGCTTTACAATTGAGAGGTCGTGAAATCACTCCTAATACAAGCCATTAAGCTTAGATGCAGGGGTCAGAGGGAACATAGGTCACTTCGGTTGCTAATATTCTTAATAAAAAGCAACTTAGGTACATTTTTTGGAGTCCGAAGGAGTTCAGATGTAACTGACAGAGCAATATGCGCATTTTAGGCACTGTAATCCTTCTTACCAACGCGGCATTAAATTTGATTTTCGAATACTTGATACGTACCTATTTATATATTTCGAATAACTTGAAATTCGCGCGACTATAGTTGAAATGGATTCGCGCGAACTTCTTACTCGCGCGATAATCGCGTAGTCGCGTTCTATTAGAAAAATTTTATTATTAAAAATAAACATAAAATATTCAAAAAAATACTCACAACAAGATGATATTGCCATAGTAGAAAAGATTACCTACTACCATCTTATTTTAGAATCATATTTCAGTATATTTGTACTGTTAGAAAACTAAGTCTTACATAAAATGATTAGTAATATTTCGAGGGACAAAGAGTGTGACAGAGTATATGAACTGTGAAACGATTTTTATAAACCTCTTACCTTGTCAGAAATAGCCGGCTGAATAAATTATATTGACATTTTAAATTCGATAATGTGTAGAATGTTACTCTATCTACATAAGTAATAATAAGTTTATGTTCTTATCTGACTCAAACTTAAACCATATATTTAAAATTTAAGTTATTGAAACTTTAAATCTAAGTGATATAATTAATAAAGTAGATTTAAGCCACTTATAAAATAAGTCACGTAAAATTAAATGCCAAGCCAATGAAATCCTTCTCGAGCACAATAGTAAAACAGTTTTAGGTCGAACACATTAAGATGGCTTTGTCAAAATGTAGCGAATGCCACAAGAGCTATATTTTCACGTTTGACATTAAGCAGGTGTGCTATTAGCTCCGACAATACGTCGCAACAATTAGTTGCTCACAATAGGCGCGCGCGCAGATCTATGAGCAACATGTGACAGTTTCACTTTTGTTGATACATTGATTTATGCCTACTTTAGTTCTGTTTGGTTTCCGGTTGATTTTGTTTTGTGAATGTTGAATTTATGATAGCGGCATAGAGAATAGAAGAGTGTAGCAGAACATTGCATAATAGAGATGTAGACTTTGATAAACCACTTAACGATATAATTAAATGTTAAAAAGAAATATTCAAGACTTATATAATATACCTGAGCTGACCGGAAAACGCTCCGTACAAGGTGACGTCAGACGCTAGTAGTCTGTAGTGTAAAATATATGTAGTGCAAAAGAAGAGAATATTGTATTTATTGAAGTTTATAAAAATTTAATATAAAATTTGTACATACATTTTGACCTACTTTGGGAACTAAAAATAATTAAGAAAGTTTAGTTATATACTTAATATAAAAATACACTATCAATCCTATATCCCCGGAGGGTTAGGCAACGGTGCAATAACCCACATTTGAACAACAAATGTATTAAGTCCCACGTTATAGAGGGTGAGCCAATTACCGTTTTGGTTGCAGAAATTGGAGGAAACTCAATTTCCAGTGCTAACATTTTTGCATTTTTTTAGGAATGACAAATTCAAATTTTATGATGTTTTTTGTGTATGAATAAGATAATAGATATTAAGCAAACAGCATTTTTTATAACATCTCTGAAAAGTGACTGTAAAAATGTAATACAAAATTTACTATCAAAATGTATAGCATTTAGGAAGTACTGTTTTTGAAGATCGAATTTAATTTATCAAGCGGTCAATAAATTCAAAATTTAATACAGAGTTGTAAAATCTTGCAATTAACTTTCAAACAAAATATAAATAATGGAAACAGCTATTAAATTACAGGTAATTACAATAACGAACTCTTGAATCTGTAAGAAAATTTCGGCAATTTCATAGGTGCCTATTATTTTAAAGAAAGAAAGAAGAAAGTAAGAAAAGAAAGAAGAAAGAAAGAAAGAAAGAAAGAAAGAAGGATGACCATGACAATATCCTTTATTTTCGCACGTGCGGAAGTCAATGCGGGTTATGTCGGACTCGAGCCGCCCAAAACCACGCGGCCGCTTCAAGCCATCAGTATTACAAAATTAAACAGACATGTAGGCGTGTGTAGAAACCGATTTACCAATCAAAAATAATAAGCGGGTCCCGCGCTCCTAAGTAGATGTATCAATCAAATCAATCAATCACTAATTGTTTGATTTGACAAAGTAATGTATAGGTGAAGTTACTTCTTTAAGGTTTAACACTATGATATAAAGAATCGTCAGATACTCTCCAAGACGTTAATTGGTAGTGCTTTTGAGGCTAAGTACGTAATTAATTTCCTTGCAATTTATACCGTATAGCAAGAAATCGAGTCAATTTTATTTCTAAATATATTTAGCTGCAACATTTTCGGCTCGCCCCCTATTACGTGGGACCGAAAATCATAGTTTGGCGAAATGTGGATGTTTAATACACCTCTGCCTATCCCTTAATGGATTACGGGCGTGAGCATGTATATGTATGATGGTATGTAAATAAAGAATTGGGCTGGAGGCTTTCTTTCTCAAAATAAATAAACATTATATTATAATATTTTAATCAAGGAAGTGACATATTATAAGTTCGTAAGATATTCAAGAAATACCAATAAGTAGCCTATCTATAGCAGTCCACTGATGGCATGGACTTCTCCCAATATAAGAGATTTGGTCTACAGTGCCCTTAGCACGGAAAACAATCGAATTCGTAATGCAAGGGTATCGACAGAACGGAACTGTGAAACTGTGTGTGTGACGAAGCCCACCAATCGCAATACACCACTCTTTTGATACCTTTACAATATTAATTCGATAGTTTATCATGCTAAGGGCACTGTTTCCACGCTGGCCAGACGGGTTGGTACAGGGTTTTATTTCGAGTTTTCCTTCTCTCGCAGTGATATGGTTTTTTTTTTTATCTATGGCACGTCAATTTGACTTCACCTCGCCTGATGTTAAGCTCTTTATATCGTCTTTGTTTTCCGTTTGTCGCCTTTACAACACCCTTGAGATGATATGGGGTGGTCATATTCTTTCTCCATCACCATGAGCTATTTATTTTTTTTACACAGGACTTCACCTCACTGGGTGGTAAGCTAAAGGCAGTGTCTTAAGAAAGATGATAAATAATATTTACATCACTATCACTACATACGAGTAGTATAAAACAAAGTCGCGTTTTCTGTCCCTATGTCCCTTTGTATGCTTAAATCTTTAAAACTACGCAACGGATTGTGATGCAGTTTTTTTAATAGATAGAATGGTTAAAGAGGAAGGTTTATATGTATATAACATCATGCTACGACCAACAGGTGCGGAGCAGGAATGAAAAATGTTGCAAGAACAGGGTGACGCAGACGAAGTTGCGCGGGTCAGCTAGTGTATTATATACGAAAACTCTCTTTTTTCGTGTAAACGTGTTGATATGAAAGCTGTGACGTCACTAAACAGATATCCAGGAGCCATTGTGCCGCCATCTTTGCTACATTTACATAAAATATATTTCACATCGCTCTGACCTTTTCCAAATAGACCTTTACTTTTGTGGGTCGAAGGGTTACTTGCGGTAACGTCGTTGGTTTTGATACTAGGGATCTAGACAAAGTGTATATGTATATACTTAATATGTAAGCATTTGCAAAAAAATCTAAGAATCCGCGTTCTAGAACTCATATCACAAACTATTCAAGCTACCTATATTAACGTTGTTTTTTTTATTTTATACAGCTGGGACCGAACCCTTATTCTTTCTGAATGGGTTCTGGGTTCGATGCCCTCTCACTGCTAATATTTGTATGCATGAATATGTTTATTTGGCACTGGTCTGGTTATGCTCTAGAGATGGTAAAACCTGGGATAAAACCTTTCAGAATTTAATCCTCAGTCAAATCAACCAACAGTACCAGGAGCACAAGATTTCAAGGAGATTTTTGATAGAATCAACAGTGGGCCCAGCGGAGTGGCGGCGGTGTCGATAATGTCTCCCCTTACGGGCCCCTTTGAATAAAAAGTAAAATTTGGTTTACCAAAGTTCGCGATTTCAATTGAACGCCGGAAAAGTTATAGATTGTTATATTGTGAAGGGTTGGTTCGTGAAGGGATTTATTTAGTTTCCTTCAACCACAATACCATAAATTACATTGTTTTTTATTATATAAAGATATTTGTTTCAGCTGCAGCATAACCTACCCCACCGAAGCCGGTTGGGTAGATTATGTCGGACTCGAACCGACTAAAATGCACGCCGTCTTTGGGTCGTTACTCGTTGGAGGTTTGATAGTAGCCATCATATCCCTCGCACACTGGCAGATCCGGGTCGGGACGGGGACTATCTTTCGAGATGAACCCCGTCGGGTGTAAGGACTACGGTGTTCCTGTCTCGCAGCAGTACAGCTGAAACGAACCTCGTCTGGAATAAGACAGTGGAAGATATTCATCAAAGGCATCGACAAGAAAAAAACGAAGCAACTGATCAAACTATTTAGAGCAAACATTAGGCTCGTCATTGAAATAATTACAGGGTACAGCAGACTGAACATATACCTAACAGTACTTAATAGGAGTGAAAACCGATTACAATAATCCAGAGTGTATGGAAAGTGAGGAGACTAGCTTCCACTATACCCCATACTCTTTATGCTTTTCAACTCTCCTTCATTCGCTTACTACTTACTCTCGGAAGGTGGCTTGCTGTCCATGATTGGTTTGGCTTATCATGCCTTCTATTAGAGCCAACGCAGTCTGACTCCTAACCTACGAGAGAGTTGTACTGTTAGGGTCAGTTTGAGATGTTTATTGGTTCTTCGTAGAACCCAAAAAGTTAGTAATAAAATGAATACAGAATCTATTCCTAAAAATCCATTCCTAAACGAGTTCAAAACTATGAATAGTTCTAAATTTAATTTATAGCCCGATCATTGTCTAACCGACACATTTAAACTTCACTAAAAAGCATTCCCAGTGCACTAAATCACTATTACAATTTAAAAACAGGTTTTATACATTGTATGAACGGTTGTCTCAACCTTTAGCGGCACATAAACTTAATAACAAAACACTTGACTTTGTATCCTCGACTACCACACGCGGAGTCCTGTAAAATAACCACCATTTTTAATAACCCTACCTCTAAAACATAATCTTCCACGCCACAGCTCAAATAACACTGGTGCACACCGTTCTAAAACTGAATTATAATATACATTGTTATCACGTAGGCCGAGATGTCGTTACAAACAATAAAAGTAATTTTTACGAGTGGCAACCCTTTCGTTAATAAATTAAAAAGTTAGCTAGGGTTGTGAAACAATGCCACTTCACCCTGTAACCCGGAGATCTAAGTTTTGTCGCCCTTAGGTAATAGGGGTGGGTAGGGTTGCTAGAATCAAATAAATCAACGAACATGGTTTTTTGAAATCAAACTTTTAAAATGTCGCCTAGAATTACCACTTAGCTGATAGTGTTCTATAAAACGTATTTCATAATAGTTTCTTTTTTACAAAACAGGTGTTTTCAAAGATGGCTTAAGTACAGTCTGAGAAAAAAATTGGTAAGAATTTACAAAGTCACCATAACTTTACCCTCTTATAAAATAAACAAAACAAAAAAATACAGTTTTATTTTCAGTAGGTACTGTGTTGAATTAAAAAGTTTTTGGAAGGACGATGTTCAAAATAAAAGCCATTATAATAATGCAGTAACATCCAATATAATTTTGGATCCCGGGGTTTAGTTTTCAATTCTTAATTCGGAACTCCAATCATGAGCCTAGCCTTCTAGGAGACTTTCTCAACGATGTTAGCGAGAGTGAGAAGTAACTGAATATACTCGTACGATCAGAAGAAATCTAAATAACGTCCAAAGTATGTATGAATGACTTTAGGAACAGAGGTCGGCCCAAGAAAAGTGGAATGGATTGCGTCGAAGAAGATATGGCGAAGAATGGAATGACTGAGGAAATAACATTTGACCCCAATTAAGGGTAGCAAGATGTTGGTTAAAGTCAGACATTAGTCACTCTCGTACAAGCCAAGGTAAAACCAATAAAAAAAGATACAACAGGATGATGACGTAGTCAGGTAAGTACTATTTTTAATTAAAACTATTCGGGTGAATTTCAACATCTACGAAATTTTACCTAATTTTGGTGATTTTTTTTGTTACTGTATATATAGATAATATTATTCTATAATCAGGTAGAATACGTATAATATTTGCTTGAAAAGCTAGAAAAGTGTAAATAAACCCGAAAATTACAAAAATATTATCGACACCTAAATTGTCTATACACCAAAATTGGTATTTTAACACCAAAATTAGATAAGTCAAATTATGAAGAACTTCTGAGGTGGATTTTTTTTAATTATCTTATTATTTTTCAAAGATAAAACTAATAAGTCCTTGTTAGCATGCGGTTTGCACAAGCATGTGTCACGAGACTGTGAGCTAGGTTGTACAATCCAAAAGTGGTCGTAATCTGGTGAATGCTACATAACTAATAGCCAGGTTTCCAGAGTCTAGATATTTTCGATGGAGATTCTTAAGGGACAGTCTCCGTGGCGTGGCGGAAGTGCACGTAACTGCTATGCACGGTGCGCGGGTTCGATCCCTGCTCAGTGCAAAAAGTTGCATGCTTGAATTATGGCTGTTTGCACTGGTCTTGTCGTGCCTCGGAGAACACGTTAAGCTGTTGGTCCCGGTTGCCATACAAACATCTATGGCAGTCGTTACGGGTAGTTGGAGCCCTCAAAAGTCCAACCAGTCTAACTTGGAACTTCGATATCACCATTGGTCATTGGACCATTGATTGTGGAGGTCTGAAGGCAGTCGCTTCATGGAAAATGTCGAATATCCTACCCTATCACAGTTAGACTGGAAAGTCAACCCCAACCGAGTTGGGAAAAAGGTTCAGAGAATGATGATTCTTAAGGGAGTCAGTTAAAAATATCGTCCAGTGGACTCAACGCTGCTTTGCCAACAAGGACCCATCGGATTGTGCCTCCGCCATTACTGGTGAAATTCACGTCCAAATCAGGGTCGAGTTTTACGGGCACTGGCAATATCATACCCATCCTGGGTGATACCCAGGATGAGATTGATATTGCCAGTGCCCGTAGAACTTAACCCTGGTGTGGACGTGAACGCGCTGACGCTCTTGAATCACTTGTCACCAGCAGCAAGAGCAAGTAAACTTGCTGGCTAATCTCTTCGCGGCCAACTCCCGGCTCGATGACTGCGGTGTGCAGCCGCCAATCATTACCAGCTGTGGCCACTCAATGCCTGATATTCGTATCAGGCAACGTGACGTTCGTATAACACAGCAGACTCGACGTCCGGAAAGCCAGTGGCCCCAACGGTATTCCAGCGGTGGTCTTGAGAAAATGCGCAGCTGAGTTGTCTCCAGCGCTAACACGGCTGTATCGCCGATTTTATTCCTCAGGATCGGTCCCGCGAGTTTGGAAGGAAGCGAACGTTCAACGAGTCCCCAAGAAGGGGGACTGCTCTGCGTCCGGAAACTATCGATCCATAGCTGTAACCTTATACATTTGCAAGGTGTTGAGCAGATCATCAACGTACAGCTCATACGTTATCTAGAGGATCACTTCATAATTAACGACCATCAGTACGGATTCAGGCCAAAACGTTCAATTGGTGAGGCCATGAAGCGGGGCGAGTCACTGGCCATCAGTCTTGATATCGCCAAAGCTTTCGATAGGGTCTGGCACAGTTCGCTTCTTTCCAAGCTCCCGGCTTACTCTATATTATAGACTATGCAGATGTCAGCACCCTGCACGGGCGATATTTCGGACAACACGCGGCCAAGCGGACTGATACTGAGGAGCAGAGAAGGCAACTTGTCTCTGAGCTCGACCGAAACCTGGATCACATTTCCCAATGGGGCTCCTCGGGAGCAGCGATGTCTTCTGTACAAGACACAGGTTCGTCCTTGCGTGGAATACTGTTCTCATCTTTGGGATGGCTCCGCACAGTATGTACTAGACGCTCTTGATAGACTGCAGCGGCGTGCAATCCGAATCATAGATAGTCCCGAGGTCACCAAAAGTCCTGAACCTCTACAACAATGAAGAGATGTAGCCTCATTGGCAGTCCTCTATCGGCTGTACCATGGTGAGTGTCCAGATGAGCTCTTCCAACTGGTCCCACCGTCTCCCTTCCTACACAGGACAACGCGCGCAGGACTTAGATGTCACCCACATACGGTACAAACAATTCCATCAAGAACCAAGCGGTTCGGCGACGTCGGCGACGTCACACCATTAAGTCCTGGAATGCTCTGCCAGCACTCGCGTTTTGCGGTAGATGCACCTGAACAGTATTCCGGTAGTCGCAGGTTCGAATCCTGTTTCTAACATGAATTCTTTTTCTACATTAATTTAATGAAAATAAATATAGAATTGCTAAAATAACCCTAGAAATTATAAATCTAATTTTGGTGTAGCTAAGCAATTTTGGTGATTAGCCAAACACCACCAAAATCACCAAAATTAGGCCACCAAAATTAGAATTGTGCCTAATAAGTGGATTTAACAAAATACTATTCAGAATATTATATTTACATTACTATTATTTTAAACAAATACCGGACCCTTACGCTATACATTATGTATGTAAACAAATAACGAGCTTAAAACGTTTTAAATTATCAACACAAAAATTATAGAAATTTTGTCCGAGGGCTTACGAGAGTTTTACTTTCGTTTTTAGCGGGAAATCGGAGCAAGCTGGTACACCACTGGGACTGGTGCGTGATAGCACACAACTAAATGATTCGAACGATGATAGTAACGTCCCAGTACCTATTTTCAGTACGATTCACGGTATGATTTTATTATTGACACCAAAATTTTAAATTTATCGCGGACGAACCTTATACATTTTTTATAAGATAAAATATAGCACTAAATACCCGACTTAAATACTCAAGGGGTAGAAAAGCTAATACAGAATTAAAATAAAATTAGGTTTATCCTGTAAACGGACGGTGTGTTGATTGGGATGTGATTTTTCTTTATAAAACAGGTTGTGGACGCGCCACCAAACTTATATTTTACGTGGAAAATCGTTTTTTTAATAATTTTTAAAATAATTTCTTATAATTTGATGTATATGACTTTATTGAGATAATCAATTGCTTTCTTACACAAAAACAAGATTTGCCGTATCTGAACTTTAAAGTATGATTTTCAGTGCCGCCGCCTAAATTTTACGTTTGAGAAATTCACCCATTCACAAGCGAAAAAAGTAAATGAAGCCCCATCTTACTCTCACACAATGACAATAGCCCGACAACCCTAACTATGGATCACATCTGATTGGGTGCATACAGTTTTGTCAAGTACCCCCAAATTAATTTTTGAGAACAAAATCCATTAGCGAATAGACCTTTTTTCTTCGCATTGTTTAGGGTTGTCCCATAATTTACGCAAAACTCGATTGAAGTCGGTTTTAAGCGACGGGGCGGCGAATGCGTGTTGCGTACATAGAGTTAGTTTACTGTTACTATTATTTTTTGTGACACTTTAAGCGCAAGTAATAAGGATGAAAATTGCTTGCATATTCTGTTTTGGAGGTGTAATATTTATTTGGTAAATCCGTGTTTTCTTGTCAAGTCTATGATTTATAGGATACAATTGTCTATACTTGAATGCGTGTAAAGAGAATATTTCTATTTGTATCGCTATCCATTACTTTTTGTATTTGTACGTGCGGGTTTTCATTTAATTTGCTATTGTCGTCAGTGGCATTTATTACGTTCGATTTATGGTTGCTAAAGGGGTTTTTTGTAAAAAAAGTTAGATGTGTGATGGTGCTTTTTGATATTTTTATTGGTCATAAGTGTAATCCATTGTAAAAGATCACCTTGGCATCGGTCTTTTTGTATTGACTTTTAGAAGTATTAAAAATATATCGGAATGAAATATGACGAGAATGTCTTTGGAGATAGTTAAAGTTACTTTTTATAAACCACTTAGGTGGCAGACAAGCACACGGCCCACCTGATGGATAGTGGTTATCGTGGCCTACGGACGTTTGTAACACCAAGTCACACTCGTGCTATAGAATCCTATAGAAACCTTCTAATGTCCGTCTTATAGAGGTAGTGGGGGGAGGAGGACGGTTAAGGGAGATACAGCGCAGGAGACAACCACCGCAAACACCACATAAAATTAAACCGCGGTATTCAGTAGGGCGGAGGTACCAGTACATCCCCAGTAGAACTGCTCAATTGGGACGGAAGATACCGTCATGTCCTACACCTGTTTCTACTTTTCATGGGTTTATAAATCGCTTCAGTGGATAACCCCAAACAGAAAACTAACTTTTAGTTAGTACTATCAATATATCATCAATGCAACAATATCACAGAATACATAACAATTTTAATGACGTCACATGACAGTGAAATGCATAATAATGAAATAAATCGATTGCTACAGACGTAAGAAACAGACATTGCCCTTGAAATTCCATTGTTATATTAATGTACACTGACGGACTCATAAACTGCATCAAAGTAATAGACGACTTTGAAATAAATATTTTAACCAAGTATGCATACTTTCTATACAGATTTAAATTGAAACCTCTAGATTGGTTCGTGAACTTTAAAACAGCGTAGGGTCATATCTTTAAGTTTAAGTTTATGTACTGGAAAGGACCTTAAGACTTTTTTTGAAGAAAAAACAGAAATTTAAGAAAAATTGGTTTAATTAAAAAATTGGTTTTAACAATAGACACAAACTTTATGCAAGGGTTTATTTGTGTTTTAATAAGGTGTATTACCCCCACGTGCCCTTATTACGGATTCTAATCGGTTCCGCATAGATTTTATAAGGGTTTTTAAAAGATCTTGCGGAATATTGTCCCATTCTTCTAAAAGTGCTGTTCTTAGTGCTGCCACTGTCGTGGGCGAAGGGCTTCTCGCATATACAGCTCTTTTTAAATTGTCCCAAACATGCTCGATGGGATTAAGATCCGGGCTGCGTGCTGGCCAATTCATTGTACGTATCCCAACCTCTTCGCAATAATGTTGAACTTGTGCAGCTGCATGCGGCCGGGCATTATCCTGCATTAAAGTAAAATTTTCGCCTATGAATCCCATGTAAGGCACCACGTGATCTTCTAATATCTCTGTTATGTAGCGATGTGCTGTCAAACCCCCTCTATTACCGTTTTGACGGACCATGTCTATGAACACAAGTTCTGTTCGCCCGTTCATCGATATGCCACCCCAGACCATACATGAACCGCCTCCAAAAGGAACACGCTCCTCAATGCAACTTTGAGCATATCGCTCCCCACGTCGACGATAGACTCTTCTGCGACCATCTGCACCATATAAACATGTCCTACACTCGTCCGTGAACAATACAGAGGCCCACTGCTCTTCTGTCCAATTCAGGTGATGACGTGCAAATCTTAAGCGAGCTTGTCTGTGAGCTGTAGACAACTTTGGACCATTTGCTGGTCTAAAAGGGGTGATATCCGCTTCCTTTAACCTTCTTCTTATTGTTCGTGCACACACGTTTACTCCACGCACTTCATTAAGCTCGGTTTTGATGTTAACTGACGTGAGGAAACGATTTCGCAGGGAAGTTATAACAATAAATCGGTCATCACGACCTGTGGTTGCTCGAGTTCTGCCTGTACCACGTCTCCTCCTGTAAGAACCTGTCTCTACAAACCTTCTGTATATTCTAGAAACCGTAGACTGGTTTAAATTTAAATTTCTACCAATCGTTCGTTGATCCAAGCCCTCCCGCACCAATGCTACAATTTGTGCCGCTTGTTCGGACGAAGTATCCATATTATGGTTCAAAAACTCTCGATGTGTTAAAAAACTAACCCAACAATTATGCTGGTAACAATAATTCAATTGACAAAACAAAAAAAATCAATGAGAATCAATTTAAAACTTTGCTATAAATAACACGCAAATCTGATACTACAAGTAAATTTTCTTTTCCCGGCTATATTCATTTGTTTTACTGCAGTTCTATTTTTAAATTTAATTTTTTTTTTAGATTAAGAGCCAGTCTTTCCATATTTATATAATTTAATCTAAAAAGTTTGCATACTTATAATAAAAAATCCTTTTAGAGTAAACCTGAACTTTGATGCAGTTTATGAGTCCGTCAGTGTATAATTATAAACATTACGTTAACAATAAAATAGAATGTAGTATCAATTTTTCAATAACAATTAATATTAAATCTATAGTCAATAACATGTTTTTCATTTTAATGGAGCATTTACAAATTATTTAATAAATAAAACGGTAACAATGCTCCGTACCGGCGATTCGCAAACACAGCGCCATTGTTTCGTTGAACATCAGCTGTGTACATCCAACACAATAAATGTAATACCCCATTCCGTATTCATATAGGATAATCCATACAATAAACCTTGTGTGCGACGATCAAAATAACTATAAAAATACAATAAGCAGCTTATACGTGTACCCTTAATGTGTCCGTCAGTGTACGTGAAAGAGACAACGCAATACGTGTGAGAGGGATGGGTTGATCAAACAATTGCATTCAACTTTTGACTCAATAATTTGTTTGGTCACGGCTTTTCATGATACGCGATAGAAAAGCGCTTTCAAAGGTACCTAAGAGAAACTTAAATTAGGTAATAATGGTGAGCCAATATTAGGTTCTCTGAAAGGTTGAACAGTTTCTTTTAAACGGTGAACAACTATTGTCTTAATGTAAATTAAAACATTCTATTTATATTTAGGTACTGACTGTAGATTAGAGACGGTAAGTTTTACACCGTGGTTTTACCAACTTAGGTCAGTGGTCAACAACATTTTAGCACTGAAGTCAGGCTTCAAGTGTCAAATGAATTATCGTAAGGAATATCGCTTATAATAAACTTAATACCTATGTGTAATTCTTGGTGTACAATAAAGAGATATATCTATTTAAGTAATAACTAGCGTTAATGTAGTAATTTGTAGATCTACGATCTTTTGCCTTTTTTGATTTCTTCTGAATTCGGTAATGTAATGAAATGAAATTTTAATGCATTATTATGCTTACTGTTTAAAATTCACTAAAATTGGAAAAGTGAATGTCTAGCCGAGGCTTGACCCCGTGATCAGTCTCTTATAGAGAAATTGCTCTGACCACTTGAGCTACTAAACTAATATAAATAATATTATTATATTTAAGAATAACTAAGTATGCCATCCTCAGGTACAAATTTTAGTATTAATTAATTCGGAAATTAAACGTTTGTTTAGATTAGGAGGAAGTTGACTGGCAGCAGGTTGACGACCGCTGACTTCGCTAATTGTGTTTGTACGATTTCGTGGTTCAAGTAAGTTCGCTTTATTGAATTGAGTAAATGAAACCTTTACCGTTTTTAGTTTAAAGAGTTTCAATCATCGTAAATTTCCTTTTAAAAAAAAAACAAATTTTCATCTACCATGCTCATGCATCATGACTTTTGACGTCATCCCCTTTTAGTCCCATGAGGCCCTTTTGAGCGTTGCTTTGCTATATTTGGTGGAGCTACAGTTTACGTTATATCCACAGCGAGAAGAAAGAATTAAAAAAAAAAAAAAACCCATGTGTCTCTCATCGTTAAAAAATATTCCATAATATTTGAATCTTAAATTCAAGATAGAAAATCAAATCCAAAATGGCGGTTCATTGTTACCAATTAGGTGGAGTGCAAAGACTTAATCCTATTCGGCCTATTGTAGTACAATTAAAATGCGTTTGTGCTTTATTGTGCCGATATAAACGTGCCCTTTGTGTCAAAATGCTGTATAAAACTGGGTCAGTTAAGTACGTAGGTGTGTGGCAGCTGGAAAGCAATTGTGTAAAAGATTAATAAAATGCTATTGTGCCTATGATACCTCCGAAATATAATGTATATTGACTGACTCACAATGTTAAACAATTTATACTTGTCTGAAGCGATTTAGAAGACCAAGAATGTGAAAAATAATGTTATTATTTAATTTTCATGGGTAAACGTCAATCTATTGCCGATTCTTGATTTCTTCGCAACATTTATCAAAATAAGGTCGAATACGGCTGTGTCTTGTGAATTTTAATTTACGGGGTCGAAGACGTACCTAAAATGTGGTCGTACGAAGATTTTTGTTCGGGTGCTAAAATATTAGGTCGTACGAGAACGTAGCTCACTTTTCAGCAGGTAACTTTTACAGGTTGACAGTTTAGGTGACGTTTCAAGTTTAGCGGTTCATTTCTCAGTATATTCTTTAATATCATTAGATAGGTATATTTAATTTATTGAAATCAAATTAGGAATATGTGAATTGTATTAAGTACATATTAGGGTACCGTGTGGAGTATTAACCGAATTCTCATGTCTTGCCGATGATCCACAAGAACCTCCTCCTAGCCAATTTCTGATCTCTATCTCTGGGCCAAATTTTATCCAGATTTATTCCACCGTTATCAGATGCATCACAGAGTAACAAATATTCACACAAACATTTAATTACACACAATTATAATTTATTGTTAGAATTACTGTTCATTTTGTTAAAAACATCTAAATCAATAAAAAATCTCCTTTTAGTCTTATATTGTAGTTGTGCAGTTAGCGGGTACTTTGCTACGAATATGAGCGGCTGGGTTATTGATACAAAAAAAAATGGTTTATGGAAATAGAAATCGTTTTTTTCTTTAATTCTATATGATTTAGGTACAACTTTTTATCGAAAATCATCTTTTAAATTATAATTACTTTTTGAATGTATTGCCTAAGTAGGTTATAAATAAATCAATAAAAAATCTCCTGTGAGTCTTACATCGTCGCTGTCATAATATCCTCCGATAAACCATTCCTCGTGACGTCACCACACAGCTGTTCTTTATCTTGTCCGATCTAAAGCCGTGCTTAGCGAAAATACTCATTTATCTTAAATACGATCTGGATGCTCCCTAATCTGTCTTTTGTGTGTCTATGTTTGTTTGTGTTGAGGGCAAGTTTTTGTGCAATTAGCGGGTAGTTTGCTATGAATATGAGCGGCTGGGTTATTGATAGAAAAAAAAACTTTTGGTTTATGGAAAGTGAATTCGTTTTTTTTTAATTCTATTTGATTTACAGCTTTTTGATCGAAAATTATCTTTTAAATTATAAATACTTTTTGAATGTATTGCCTAAGTAGGTTGTCGTTTTAGTTCTAACACAACATACCCAAATACCCACATTTTGCCAATTATGGTTTTCGTTCCCACGTAATATTGCCGGTTAAGTGGTGTTTCCTTCTTCCTACAGCCCCGATTCCTTTAATCGGGCCGTTAAAAATATCTAATGAGCCGGCAAGCTGAGTATCAACAACCTTCTTTCCTGGAACTTTGCCTTCAGCTTACCATCAGGCGAAGTGAAGTCAAATTGACAAGTCCTAGATAAAAAAGCGGGTAGTTGGTCATGGGCTGTATGTTTACTATGGAATGAAGAACAGCAGTAGGTATCAGTCGCCTTCTACACCCACGGGAAGAACTGAGATGGCTCTATTCTATTCCTTGGGAACCAACATAGCTACGTGAACAAAATCTAAGACACACAGCGCACAAAACAAACAAATCAATGATCTTAGTCCCGCCATATCGAATATTGTCGTCGAAACTTGGACTTTTATCATTCTCCCTTGCCACTGGCGATGACAGTTCATCTAATTGAGTGTTTTTTTTCTATTTCGTTTCATCCCTCCGTCTTGGTGGGAAATTTAAAAATCGAAGAGTCCGTTCACAAAGTTATGATTGAGAATTCAACTATTTAAATCGAGATTGGAAATATGCAAATCAATTGTACTTTGTGTTTTATCTGCGCCAATAACTACGAGTAAAATAAATAGTTTAAGAATTTGATTTCTTATTAATATTACTAGAAGATAAGTATGTACCTACTAAAAAAATTACAGTTTCAGTGTGAGATGAAGTGATAATATGGATTATATTCGTAAAAAATAATGAATTAGGTACTTATATCAAACTCGAGCTAATTAGTGTGAAAACTCCATTTGCTGATAATCGTGAATACTTTTTATAAAATAATATGGTTAAATACTATGATAATTTTCGCTATGATAATTACTCAAAAGTAGTAAGATGAAGAAATAACAAAACATATAATTTCTTTTGTTTTATACGACTGCTCCTAGTAGTTACAAACAAGTTTTTGCATCAAAATGAATCATTACTAATAAACATTTTTCAGAAATAGTGTCACTGGTTGCAACAAAAGGTGAGTACCGTAGATAATGCAACATTTTTCTTTTTTCTGTAACACTAAACAGTTAAAATGGGACTAACCGTAAAATTTTCCAGAACCAACTGCAATTATCTAATTTCAATGACGTCTGGGCAACTCTGTTGTGTCGCCAGCGAAATTATACAATACTCATTACTGTGGTTCCGAAACAGCATGATGTTAAATACCAAAATTTGTTGCAAAGTGGACTGCATAATAATAGCCATAGAATTGACAATCATTTGAATGCAAAAATTTAAACTGCATTTAACGGTGACCTTCAAAAATGTAACAAAACATAAATAAAGAAAAGTATAATTAAACATCCACAAACATTATTGTTTCAAACAATGGTGAAGTAATGTCACCAAAAAATTCAAAAGCGCACGGTGGAACTGAAAGGCCTTAAAACAACAGTTAAGAATAGTTGACACGGCCATGGAATGTCTTTTCTTTCATAATGTACCTCTATTGTGTATAGATGTCATAAAAATTAACTTTAGAACCATCGGCTAAAGCTTTGATGGTTCAAGATATTACTTAGTTCCTGGCAATTTCGTAATGTCTGAAGTCCATAACTATGCTCATATAAACTAACCTCTCTTACCTTTATCTAAAGCTCAAATTTTATTGACATAGTTTGGTTAGATAAGTATAACATATTCATAGCAAACGCTTTTGTCTAAACAATTACAGTGTGTATTGTAACAGGCATTCATTTGTGTTTCTTGTTCTATTGATACCAAGTTTTTGTTCCTTGGGTGTCCGGACCACATCATAAATCAGCCGTTACAGGCGAATGTTATATTATTTGCATACCAAACAATTGTTTTTTTAATAAATTTGAACCCTAACCTCGAACAAATAAAGGTCTTTCGTAATGGAGAGAAAGGAGAAAAAACTTTGTGAAGAAGATTTGCGCGCGCGCTTCCAAATGATGTTCTTTACTATTGACGTTTCTATTGACACAATGTGCGATGTCTGATGTTTTTATCAACGATAAATTTTCAATTGTCCATCTCCATTGTGAATTGGTGCGCTTTTATACGATTACAAAGTTGCATAATGCAGTTACAGAATCATCTTCACTGAATATTTTGTTCGGAATTAATCTTTTACAATGGTAAAATTAGATTTGTCAAAAGTGGCATCTTACAAAGCTGATAGGTGTTTTGGAAAACATTTTGAATGCTTGATTGCTGCGGTTTATTTAGTGAGAGGCAATGCACCGGACATAGCACAGGAGTAAATTGCCTATTCATGACCACGGATGGCGGGTGATGGTTCAGATATGTACCCGGGAACAGTGAGTAATCATATCGTTACCCGTGTAATTATCGGTATTCATGTCATTGGATTCCGTTAACTTGTTAGCGTATACAATACTTTCTATTTTAGAATAATCTCTTTATTTTGTATGTTTACATTCGTTTTGAAGATCTTATATTTTAAATTTGCGATTAGTTAATGTTAAAGATTATAATATAGGAAGCTTTTAAGAAAAAAACGAGTAAAAATTACTAGCTGTTTGAAAGAGGGAGACAGGAATATACGATGTATTTTTATTAAATGACACTTTAAATAATTTGGCAATGCTAATGACAAAGTATTTCATTTTCTTTCAACTGATTTTTAAATACAATCATGAAATAAACAATCAACCTGCATATCCTATGATAAACAAATCAAAGAACTGGTTGAGCAATTTAGAAAGTCTATTGTCAAAGTTTTTGTTTCTCTGCCAACTGATTTCCAAATACAATTAAAAAGTATACAATATGAAAATGAGAAAGAATTAGTTAGTCAAAATACTTTTCGACGACTGATTGAGTAAGTTGAAACAAACTCCACGGGCATTGTGCCAGTGTTGGTGGCATATAAAAGCTAACAATGGATGAAAATTGGAAGACCCTGCGGTTGTGAGAACTTATATAATTTAACAAACTGGACAATTTATTCAAGAATTATGAAATTTTATCTAACTTTGACAAGTTTATTATTCAAACGGGGGCATTCTTTATAATACGTAACTTGTTGAAAAACTGTGGGCGATTCAGCTATGTTTCAAAGCTTTGTGATTAGGTAATACTCATAAAGTTGATTTGTTTTTTAAATGAAGAGTTATCTAACAGGTCATTGTATTCTATACTCATTTCTTTTCCATAAGTTAACAGAAGGTTTTTATTTGGTTGTTTACAAGGAACGTTTAAGATACTATGTCTGTACCTACTACAGGATTCGAACCCGATACGTCTCGATTGGAACTATGATCCTACCCTGGAAGTGTGATGTAGTCGGTGCACGCGCGTCATTGGTGTTCTTAAATATTCGACAATGAATCTTTTTGTAAGAAAGACGTCTAAACTTTTTCGTAAATATTCAAGCTTGTTCGATCCAAAGCTACTGAAACTATCGTGTCGCATTTCTAAGTACTAGTTCTGTTCGGTGATCCTACCAAATGGAAATACTAATACTACTCCATTGAATATTAATATTTTCGTTTGATTATTATAAATAGTAAAACACATTAATTTACTTACAAATTTATTTTCTCAGACCTATTATATTCTTGGTGTTAAATCACTTACAGACTTACAAGTGCGTGAGATACTTTTACACCCCGTCAAACTCCCTCGATTAAAACGCTAATCGCTTCAACTTTGTGAAGACGCTCATTTGCCTTTTCAAGTCACTTTTGTTCAAAACCGACGATGCAGTGTCACTTCGCCGAAACTCTTTAAACATCACTAGCATCACATTTACTTGAAACATATCTTATTTCTGTAGGGATAAAGGTGAAATTTCTTTACAAACGTTGAACTTGTCAACTTTGATGTCGAAGATAAGGGAACAAATTGAGAAGTGTCGCGTTTAATTAGAAGTTGCTTCGGCAAGATGTCTGTCTCTACCAGTGTGGATAATACAAGGCCTTACCAATTAGTTAATGGTTAGATTGTACGATTTTAATGAGATTTTATCTATAGAAAAATGTAGACACCTTTATTTTGGATAATTATTTGATGATTATGTGAAGTGTTAAGAAGGTGTCAGGGTAAGGTTTTTATTGTTAATATTTCCCTTTTTATCTGATGGAACAAAAGTGTTTTAATGAGGATAGACGCCTTGTAGACATCCGTTTAATTACTGAAATGCAAGTTGTTGTCCAGAAATAATGAGCTTTTTGAAGTTTTTGTTCGCTCATAATCGTTGAACAGTAACGAAACAACTTATTAAACCAAATAACATTATTATAAGTTAAATGTAAACTACTTGTAATGAACTCAAATAGCCTAGTTATTGCCAACACACAACCTAACTACTAAAGAAAAACTTCTTACCAGTCAGGTCGATGTCTGCCCTACTCAAATATTGTAAGGTTGAATCAGTTTTGAGAATACGCCCTTAACAATGATATTGTCCCGTTATACATATACAATACAATAATGTACAGGCATAAGGCTTCTTAATACACAGTAAGGTTGTATGACCTGACATAACATGTCAATGTCCGAAGAGTGAAGGACCTGCCCTTGGCCGGTCAGTCAATCTTCAATCTAAGGACACAGTTACAAGACTAATTTATTGAAGTATATGAGGCATAATTTTGATTGAAAACTGTCCTTCATTTGTTCCTCATGATTCAAAGGTTAAAATTTGATTATGACGTAAGTTTATCAGTAATTTGTAATACAATTGATAATTTTCAGTATATGTTTCGAGATATTATTAGGTGGTAGTTTGAACTAGTAACTAAATTCGAAACTTATTAGACTTCTAAGGAGCGAATTGTTTGAATATAACTAAGTATAGTCTGTTTTGTTTG
Source organism: Pelosia muscerda (assembly GCA_963691645.1). Classification (NCBI taxonomy): domain Eukaryota; kingdom Metazoa; phylum Arthropoda; class Insecta; order Lepidoptera; family Erebidae; genus Pelosia; species Pelosia muscerda. The sequence continues at coordinate 19,150,541 of OY829100.1, forward strand.
TGCGTTCGATAAGGACAAGGGCCTCAAAGGTGTCAATGTAATATGTAAAGGTACAGGGGCTGGATCTTTGTATCAATTATAACATGATATCAAAGGATTCGATTGTTTCTGAGAACACAAAGCTGTTCACACATTGAAATTAGTATTATGTCGGTGTTCAAATGAAGAAAGGAGACAATAATATCAATTCTGTCGTACATTGCTCTGAATTTAGTCGTTATCTTTTAGTTTATGTATGTTTCTTGCGATATTAGTTACATATTAGTAGTTATATAAAAAATAAATTTGTTAATGAGTACACTCGCGTTGAAAACCCTTTTCTAGAAACTTCTTGAAGAGGTGGTGTTCTGGAGGGGAACTTGAAGGTTAAGAAAGGTTCGGTGTCACAAGCTCAAGAGAAAAATTAGGTCTGACAAAACAAAAATTTCCTCATTCGAACTGATGATTAAGTTTCTTGTTTTGCATAAAATAATTTCTGAATCTCCTGATGAATTAATATTTATTTTATATAAATTATTATTGCAATTGAAGGAGCGAGTCTATGGCTTTTTAGCAAAAAAACAATTGTATGATTAAAATAATTGTATGATTGTATTGAAAAACAGTGGAAAATTTCTTCTGAAATTCTAAACCACACTATTCCGATAAATCTGATCCGTATCTTGAAGCCTATTCTTCCACACAACTTTCCAAATCCAAAGATAAGACAGTCTAGCTCTCGTAGTATAACATCTCACTACTACTCATCACACACAACAGAAACAAAACAAACAAATCACTAATAAATATACTTTAATTAGCCTTCATCCTTGTAACACCTCAAAAGAAAAAACCTTTACACTTTACAAGATGGCCGCATAAAAGCTGTCAACACTCGTCTTTCACGACGCGAGTACGTCACACCTGGCTCAAAGTGCCTTATTACCAGCTCTACGTAAAGCTTATCAAGCTTTGAGGGTAGAAAAGGCCTTAGGAAAAAACATCAAAGCATGGTGGGAATGTTTTCAGTCGCGGTTTCGCCTTTTTTCAATGGCAATTAGTTAGCAGTTTTGCAAACGCTTGCTCTCGCGCCTTGTGCAATTATAGAGTGAAGTAGTTGCTGTGCCTAGGATGTAGCAGAAGATTAATGTGGTATATTGGCTTGAGTGAGATTAGATACATATTACATACCACACACCAAAACAGTATTTAATACGCACAACAAAAAGTGTCAAGAAAAATGTTATGTCAAGAAGCTTTTCGCTCCGTAAATTCAGGTAAATTTGCCTCTGACGCTCTCTGACCTCTTATTAGCTGTTTGAAACAGTTTATTGCTACGTAACAATTAACATCAATATTAATTTACAGACTGATATGTCCTCAGTCGAGCAGTATCAATAATGCAGGTATTGATATGTGTGTATTGGCTATCTTCAAAGAGTGAAAATTGAGAAGGTCTTAGGATGGACTGTCTGTTCCGATACAAAATTTAAGAGCACTCATGTTAGGGACATTCAGCCTTGACTCCAATAAAATCGATGTTACTTTGTCCATTTTGATCAAATAATTTGATGAGGTGTTTCCTAGCTGACTGAAATTATTTAATTTTTTCTATGTCAATCCAAATATAGTTGACATTATAATCGGTCTACAACTCTTGTGGCTGATTGTCTATCTAATCCGAGACGAAAGAAAGCTTGTACAAATTGTGCAAATTAGATTTAGGGTAAAAGCCGGATAGTTGCGCCAGTGGGATACTTGCCACGGTTTCGAATACACTATGTTACGGATGTAAGTGGCATTAGCGTTATACTATAGTTGTAAGTACACCTCCCGCAGACCTCAGGGCCACATTAACCATCACCATAGACGCAAGTGTTTCTCTCGTGCGAGCGGAAATCTTCCGCGGTGAATCTTCGACATGTGTCGAAATTATATTGATAAGTTATGTCTGTTGAATATTTTTATTACGAATTGTGGTTTCAATCCACCTTTTATTTCTTTGCGTGCACTATGCTTTAAATTGTTAAGTTTATTACATATTATTGTAAAATAATTATTATTTATTTCGCAAATGAAGAGGGCAAGTATCCGTATGAAAAAGGATAGTTGCCCTAGAAACTTATGCGCATAGTTGCTCTAGGGGCAACAACTAAAGGGAAATATTTCCTATTTGTGTTTTTACTCATTCATCATTCCCTGAACCTTTTTTTTTCCCAACTCAGTTGGGGTCGGCTTTCCAGTCTAACTGTGATGCGGCTGAACTTCGATATTTTCCGTGAAGCGACTGCCATCTGACCTCCACAACCAATGGTCTAATGACCAATGGCGATATCGAAGTTCCAAGTTAGGCTGGTTGGACTTTTGAGGGCTCCAACTACCCGTAACGACTGCCATAGATGTTTGTATGGCAACCGGGACCGACGGCTTAACGTGCTCTCCGAGGCACTTATAAACCTGCGATAAATACACACATAACTTCGAAAAGCATCGAAAAGTCATTGGTGTGTGCCATGGTAACCTGGGATCGAACTCGAGACCTCGTCTCAGCAGTCCATTACCCATACCACTAGGCTACCGCGGCTTCTTGTGTTTTTACTCATTGTGGCTATAATTTAGCTGGAATACAATTCTTAAGTCGCACTTTTTCGGGTCAGTACCTTTTTTCTGATTCTTTATTATTTTTGATTTTATACCACTCACGTGACAGACATGCACCTGATGGAAAGTGATTACCGTGGCCTATGGACGTACGCAACCCCAGATTTCATAATATGAATAAGTAACTTTTAGGTAAGCAAAATGCCTCGCAATTATCAGCGTCAAGCAGGCGTGGTGCCACGTCCCATAAGCTGACAGAAGAAAGTTTAGGTCTTGATTGGTCTTGCATTCCAAGAGTTGGATAAAAAAGGAATCAACGAAATATCCCGAATGTACGGGATACCGTCTCGTAAATTGAAGTTACGCGTCGTTTTATTGTACGAGAGGGTATCATTTTTGACTATTTTTGTTATAGGCAAGTATCCTCCGAAGTATTATTTACGTAAGGCAACTATCCGCTAGAGTAGGCAACTATCCTTTTTTTGAGAGGTCAAATAAAACAGGTTTTACTCAAAACCTTTAATAATTATGTTCTTCTCAATTGGCTTTTATAGTAGCTCAAAGACCTATAATTTGATATACATGTTGCAATATTCTTACTAAGCACATATTTCTTTATTATATAGCTTTTTTGAAAAGTGGCGCAACTATCCGGCTTTTACCCTAGTTCCTATCGTAAACAGTTATAACCACAGAACAGAAAAAACTAGTAGAAGTGCGACACGATGGTTTCAATAGCGGAACCGATGTCGACAAACTCACACACATAACCGTTAACAATACCGTGCATTACTAGTAAATACTTGATTGCTTTGATTGGTCGTACTTATTTATATACTACCTTTAATGCCAAATTAGCTTAAATCATACGAAAACGGTAAGTTACCACATCCAGTGCAAACAACTACGCTCACCTTCTTTCACATGTTCAAAACAGCAAAGAGGGTGTCTTAAACTAAAAATTATTGATATTAAAACCTCACCGCGTTAATTAAGCTTTTCACTCGTTTAATTTTTTACTCAGTTAACCCCGAGTTTCGGTTAGTACTAATTTATTTCATTAATTAGCAATAGTGAGTTTTGATCGGCCATGCGGTGGACGGACAAAAGAATTGTTTACCTTGCTACGAAATTTATGAAATAGCAACACGAAATGAATGTGTAGGTTTCTTTGAAATTAGCGGCAGAAGTTTGTAACGCTGAAGCCAAGCGCATAATTTTTCTAACATCAACTCATTTTACCTCATTGTGTGGCACAAACTAGACTTTTGCACGTAGCGAAGGGTTAGAGGACGTCTCGTCCCAGTATAAGGCTAAGACCGGGGAGCAGATTGACCTTTTTTAATTTGATAGTAGTAAACTGGGCCCACTTGGATTCAGTTTTTGGGACGATTATACCATTCATTATTTTCTAGGGGTTTATTGGGCCCTTCGTGAAGCTGCCTCGATTGAAAATAAAAATTCCAACAGAAATTACACGAGTCACAACTCACAAAATTAGTTCCTTTGACATTACTATTTAAGTTTTTAAATTGAACCTGATTTATGAGTCCAAAAATTTCTCCAGATAAAGAGGTTTCACACTCATACCAAAACATACACGTGAACAACTTACCTATATGTTTGGAATCAAATGGAATACCTAAGGTAAAAGATGTGAAATGAAGGCGATCAATGACGCGTGTACAGAAACCTACCAACATCCTTGAGGTCTAAGCGAAGCTCACATGCAAGCTGATATATTTACTGATTGTTCAATCTCAAACTCTTCTATAGGGTTGGAGAGCTTAGCAACAGTCTCTTCCATGAAAGACATTACCAGATAGTAGTATGGTCAGTCCCTGGGCTACCCAAAATCATAGGATTGCAGGCACCTACAATTATAATGAATAGCCACCTTGATAAAGAGGGCTATTCCCCTAAAACGTAAGCGCCAGGTTGGGGTCACCATAAAGGATCTAGTAGAATCGAAGTGTCCGTGATATATAAATTGATATCGATTCACGACCTCCGTGGCGTGGCGGTAGTGAACGCGACTGTTACGCAGGAGGCGTGGGTTCGATTCCCGCTCAGTGCAAATATTTGTGTGCATGAATATGAATATCTGCATTGGTCTGAGTGTTTCTATGTATAATATGTACGTATTTACAAAAAAAAGTATCTAAGTATGTTTATCCGCATTCTAGAACCCATACCATAAGTTAGTTAAACTAGTTGTAGTTAGTTAAACTACTGGGTGGTGTAGATTGTCCTAGAATATTTATTTATTATTTATTTCTTTATAGATAGCGCCTCCTGCGTAGCAGTCGCGTTCACTACGGCCACGCTACGAACTTCGCCAATATACGTAGATACTTGCAAATACATTTTGCACTGAGCGGGAATCGAACCCGTACCTCCTGCATCTGCTAAGAAAGGTCTTCATTAATATTAAACAAGGCTACTTCACCACATTCTTTTCTGGTCTATTATAATTAATGTGTCGGAGTACCCAAAGGCATAGGGACAATAGTTCTAACACCTCACTATTGTGTAACGGATGCGGCAGTCACACCCCCAAATTGTTTAGTTTTAAACATAACCTGTTTAGTTCTAAACACCGCAGTCCGCCTACGGTGGTTATTAGAATATGTGGTTCTAGTTTAGTAGGGTTACCATGGCTAAGTACCTATTAAACTAACTAACTATTTTGAAGTAACTATTTTTTTATAGAATTAAATTTACTTACGTGACTATATCTGTACGATATATTGATCTATATGATGATGATGACACCATGAAAAGGCACTTATAAACAGTCAAAATTAGGGTTAGTTTAGCAAATGGATTACCCGGTTCGATTCGCGCAAGAAACTAGACTGCCATTTGACCTCCACTGCCCACAATTCACAACCATTGGCGATATCAAAATAAACATTTTGATATCCCATTTTGACTTTTTGGAGAGAGCTCCATGGACACACATTGAATGTTAAAAACTATATTATAAAATAGCTTAGTGCAAAGTAGCCTATGTTACTCAGGGTGTATGTAGCTTTCCAATCGAGAATTAAAAGAATTTTTGAAATCGACACTGTAGTTTTTGAATTTATTCATAACAAACATACATATATACAAAAATACAAATTGTTCCAAGACTATTGGGGTTAAAACACCACAGTAATGGTAGTTTATGATACTGTTGCTTAATAAGGGCTGTCTGAAAAAATGACAGTTAATAAAACGAACCGCGAGTTTAGTATCACACGAGTATTTCAAAATCAAATCATGTACTATAGTTAATACAATTTGCTTAAAACTACAGCGTTGTATGCTTTATTTGTAAAAGACTAAATCCATTTGCAGATTGCGCATGCGTGTTGCGCCGCGTCATCAAATTGTGTAGAAAAACTGCATTGAAACCTCTTTAGCATAGCTGAAGTTGTATCGTAATGAAACAAAGTTTTTTCATGATATAGTTAGCAGTATAATGATATTTCTTTAACTAATTTTGACAGACTTAAAATATGACATTTTTGTATGAGATTAGATTCATATCTATATAAACACGCCCTACAGCTACACATACTTATAATTCAAAATATTAATAAATCGCTATCCCGTCCGAGTCGGAATGATGGCGACCCCAGACAACGATGCGTACCTAATACCTGTTCTACACAATGAACATTGTCTTGAACACTGAACTTCTGTTCAATAGTTCTATTCCGGACCACGTCTGTTGAATAATTACTTTCCGGCTACCGTTGCTATGCCAACCTGCCTATTATAGCGCGTAATTTTAATATGAGTGTTCACCCTTGAAATTCAATCATAAATCTTTATAAAATTGGAGCCAAATCTGCAACATTTTTGACGCCCTATCAAGACTTTCGGGGCCCAAGGAAACCTTAGTTCCATTGCAAGCCGGTACAACTTTTTCATTTTGAATGAATTTGTTAATAAAAAGAGTAGCAAAACGGACCTAGGGCCAGTAGGCATACTTACTATTAACACCTGAATACAATAATGAAACAGGTGAATAATTGAACGGCTGTCATACTACCAACTGCATCGATAGTTTTGTAAATCCATATAAATATTATGCATTACAAAGTTGTATTTGCTGTTGGTAGTGTGACAGCCGTTCTTACTATTGGCCCGCAAGGATCCGTGGTGAAAGCCTCGTTTGTAACCGGGAACAGCAATATAATATAACGACATGATTCAAACCTTGAAACCTTTAGTAGCAAAAAAAAACTGGTTCCGTTTTTCTGTTATTGACGTAGCTAAAGCTCCTTAATAGCAACTGATTAAGAAGGAAAGTCAATTGCCAAATAGAGAATAGAAGAGACAAATGCATTAGTAGTTTGTGACCTCACGGCCTATTGCCAATAATAACCAATATAAAAATCGTCTAATTAATACTTAATATGAATAATATCCGTTAGAGACTGGTTTCTTCCAGCATAACCAGGGTAGCTGGATGACGGATTACCATCCTCTCAGTTAATATCGACCTTAAAAAGCCGCATTTTTTTAATAAGAAGGTCATTTTTGTATTTCCAGGGTGGATTCAATTTCGCTCACATTGGTATTTGGTTATCAAAATAAGAAACTGTAAAAATTCAATCAAGAAATTTCGACCGCGATTGCGAAATTTCGATCAAGAAATAACCGCGGTAGCCTAGTGGTATGGGTGGTGGACTGCTGAGACGAGGTCTCGGGTTCGATCCCAGGTTTACCATGGCACACACCAATGACTACGATGCTTTTCGAAGTTATGTGTGTATTTATCGCAGGTTTATAAGTGCCCGGTTGATGGCAATAGGCTCGCCCCCTATTACATTGGGACCTAAATATACACTGGCGAAATGTGGGTGCTAGCACCTCTGCCTACCCCTTCGGGGATATAGGCGTGATAGTATAAAAAAAAAAAAAAAAAAAAAAAAATTTCGACACTATCGATCGAACGGATATAATACACATACAAAAACTGTTGAATAAATTAAGATTATATTATTAGCACAATAAAGCAACAAAAAATCACCAACACATTTATCATAATAAAAGCTATCATCAAAATCGAATAGAAAAAAAAACATGAGTTGCGTTCCATATCGTTTGACTCGTTCCGACTACGTTCGTTCCATTGTTTTCAAATCTGTAAAAGATTCAGTTCCGCCACTGGAACACACCGCATTAATTACACCTAATTGAATTTCGAATTGGAACGATGACATTTAAATTTTGGCGGGATCCGTTCACTTGGTAGTGATGTGCAACAAAGACGCCGATTGCCACAATCGAGACCTCCCGCTGTCACACATAATGGTGTATTAGAAACATCGAATAGTGAAATGTGTGTAATGAGAATTATCTGGATTGCTTCTGTAGTAACGGCAGGCTTGAGACTGATAGGCGCTTTTATTGTACCGTGAATAGCATTCTTCACTCCCCTCTATAGTAAAAGATTATTTTATATTGTATTCCCTTTTATGATGAGGAAAATAGTAATCAGTTAGTTTATTAGGCGCGTTACTTGCAGAAATGTTCGGGAACTCCTTTTATTCTTGTCCATAAAAGATACGGACACCTATTTCGGTAAAAAGCTATTAAGATACAATAAAAAAATTTAATGACTATATTTTGTATAAAACATATTGGTAAGTTATTCTAATTTATACAAATATTTTACACCAGTGTAAGTAATCTTCATTAAATTAAAAATCAACTCGGCAGGGGTGCTCGAGAAGGATATTAGCATGATAATTAGCGGAAAACTCTATGCGATGTGCATCCATCTTTGTAGCGATTATCTTTTATTTCATTGTAAAATTGTCTCTATTCTCTCAATCCTAAAGTCTAATTTTGTAAAATACGATACATTCTTGACAATTGCCGGCTTGTGCCGCGTGAGTGCGTATATCTCCGGTAGTCGTGTCGCTTTAGGCGGCCACGTGGGACTCCCCGTAGGGACGTTGATTGTCGACGAGTGTCGTTTTACGCCGATATGGACAACACTAGTGCCAAATTTGGAAATAGAGGTGTGATCAGTTCGATGAATCTAATAACAGGGATATTAATAATACCTAATTTTAGCATATAATACTTAAATATATGTATGAAAAACAGATGCTTAATAATGATATTATTATGTCTTGTTCAGGTTATAAGCTGTTTGAGGCCATAGTAAAATCAACAGACAGCACACCAAAAAGTCTGTATAAAGAGTACCTATTTAGTTAACAATAAAGTCTTCAACCGAGAGTAGTAATTTCGTTATGGCGTGTATTATCTATGTCAAATTAAAAGATATATTTATTTATTAAAAGATATAAAATGGTGTCAAAAAAAACTTGACTAACTATTACTTTTATAATCTATGGTAATATATGGGTAATTTAGGTGTGGTAATATGGGTTATAGCCGTTTTGACACTACTCCGGTTTTGCTCGTTTGCTCTTTATTGGCACGCTTAATATTGGACGAATAACTAAAGAATAAAATAAACTTCAGACACCAAAACCAAGACCAAAAAAAAGAGAAAGAGCAAAATCAGTCGTGTCAAAACGGCCATCATTGTGTGCCGCAACTTTAGAAAATATAATTCTATTAAAAACTAATGCTTACGATGAATTTGCATTTCTCTAGAAAGCTTAGATAATTCCGGTAGGTACGTCACTATTGATTTCTGGTTCCGATTCTAAATTTTAATTGATTTGTTTTTGCAGTTAGCAGCAATATTATATGATGTAAAGAAGAGACGTAGGCAATCCAGCAGTGAGTGACCAGTTTTCGGAATTTTTTAGGCTCCAACTACCCGTAACGACTGCCATATATGTTCATATGACAACCGGGACCGACAGCAGTTCACTACTGCCACGCCACAGAGGCTACTGTACAGTTTCACTACTTAGTATGAAACTAAGTCGCGTTCTCTGTCCCTATTTTTCATGTCCTTATGTCCCTTTGTATGCTTAAATCTTTTGAACTACGCAACGGATTTTGATGCGGATTTTTTAATCGATAAAATGGTTAAAGAGGGAGGTTTATATGTATATAACATCATGCTACGACCAACAGGTGAACAGGTGAGGAGCAGGAATGAAAAATGTTGCAAAAACGGGGTGACGCAGACGAAGTTGCGCGGGTCAGTAGTATAATAATAATTATGTAAATTTATCTACGCAAGCAGTTATATATGCCTAGTAAAATTCCTATAAAACTCAGTGTAAGACACTTAAAGTTTTATTACTTAGTTAATTACATTTAAATAATACTTTTTATGTTTTATTTTTAAAAGTTAAACTTTTAGAGACATGTCAAACCTGTTTGTTTTGCGATTGTATTGCTTATTATAGCGAGTTAGTAGTATTGAATGAACAAAAATGAATTTGTATTTCAAATATAGCGTAAAAAATGACTTCATACAAACCGAATTGTTAAAAAAATTACCTATTAACTATTTCAATAAAATCCATAAAGTTTTTAGAAGTATATTAAACCGATATGAATTTAAAAAATATGAAATCTGCGTATTTTTGTGAATGCATGGCTATTTATTTCTCTGCAGCTAGTAATGTGGGGGAAACGAGTAAATGACTGATCAATTTTGAAATTTAAAACTGAGCTATAATACAGTAAAACAAACATTCGTGTGTAAAGGCTCTTCATGAGCTCTTCCAATTAATCCCACCCTCTCCTTTCCTACACAAGACTTCACGGATGTAACCCGCATACGGTGCGGAACATTTCATCGAGAACCAAGCGGTTCGGTGAGTCTTTCCTCTGCCGCACCATTAAGTCTTGGAATTCGTTACCGGCGCACGTGTTTCCTTTTTCCTACAGTCCCGGATCCTTTAAGCGGGACGTGAAGAAGCATCTGATGAGGCCGTCAAGCGAAGCGCCACCACGTGCTTGTAAATGGTGACCCTCTTTGCTGAGACTTTGCCTTCAGCTTACCATCAGGCGGGAAGAAGTCAAATTGACGTGCCCATATTAAAGAAAAAAGAAAATTTGAAATTCATAATTGCGGCATAGTACAGTCAACCCAACATTCATATGAAATGGCGAAAACAGTATATTTCGAATTTGAAATCGCGTTATGGCACAGTAACCCTAGTATCTCCGTGAAAAAGCGAAAATAAGAGTTACGGTTTTTACCGTCAAATGCATAGAAATTGTGAGTGCAAAAAAACTCCACACGCTAGTGGTAACAACAAGGTAACATCCTTGACGAGACTTACTGACGGCAACTAGAAAATACTCCAAATAGATCTGGACTACTTGGACACGCCATGGACACTGAAAATGGCTTCCTTTATTTCAAGGATATCTACTAGATATGGCAAAGCCACTAATTCTAGATTGATATCAATAAATATCAATAACTCTAGTATCCTTCACATCTAATATTAACCCTAAAATACTACACATTTAAAAATACCATGAAGCGTTTCTAAAAAAAGCGTTGCATATTACGATTTTCGCTTAATAATGTTATATAATCGATGCTTTTGTTTACAGGGTATAATGATGCGAGACCAACCAATTTGCGCCCCCACCCCATGCGCCACCGTTAAATTAACTCGAGGATACACTAATTCACGTGTGTCGTGAGTTAGCATGTTTCTAATAATTACTGCTTAACAAAAACTGAAGCGGAAAGCATAATTTTCATATTGTACGTTCAAATACGTGTTTGTACGTTTCTTTTAATTGTTACTTAAGAATGGCAATTATAATTAGAACATTATAGTAAACATGAATAGCGGGTTTCAATTTGATCTTCGGGGTCAATTAGCAGGTGTACTGGCCTTGGGGAAGCGTTGATAGCTTAGTAGCTAAGGGAGTAGGCCTTATGATTGAGAGGAGCCGGGCTCGAATCCTAGCCATTATACTACCGACGTAAACCTATTCTTAGCACAAGCCATTGAGTCTAATTGGAGGGGTTAGATGGAATATTAGTAATTTCGGTTGCTAATATTCTTTATATAAAAATACCATACACCCTTACACAATCACTATTTTGGTACAGTCGTTTTTAAAGATATATTGTACATATATATACTGTACCTTCAACCTACAATAAATACCTATTGCGAATTCCTTAAATTTTTCAAGATTATTCAGCATAAAATAAAGACAAAATGATTATTATTCATTTATACTCCAGCCATGCTTTTCGAAACACAACATAATTAACACATAATACTAAAAACAAAATTATGAGCGAAGATGTCTTAGCCTCTGGCGCTTGCCGCCTACTGCCGATGCCGCTTGCCGCTCAATGACGCAGCGGCATTTGAGGGTTACTGTTCTGACGTATTATTCGTATAAAAATTAGCAGGCGATATATAATTTCACGCAAATTATAACAATATTAGCATCTTAGTTGTGTATCGCCATTTTTTAAATTTCTACTAATTGAAATGGTTTTTAATTTATGTTTTGCGTGGGTTAATATTTTTAATTTGTTTTTTTTTTGTGATACGCAAGTGTACGAACAATTGGATTGCCTATCACAAGTGTGTTGCGAATTCTATAAAAAAATAATAAGTCATCAAAGAATTAGGTGTATTCAGAGAGGAAACAATTTCTACTATTGATATTTTTTATACCTCTTAGGTGGCAGACAAGTACACAGCCCACATTATGGAAAGTGATCATGGCCTATGAACGTTTGCAATGTCAGAGGCGTCACAATGGTTCTGCCGAACGTGTAGAGGGGGGGGGGGGGAGGGGAGAAGGTTAAGACAGTATCTGTGCTGCCAGTCTAGAAGACAAAGGAAAGTGTCTCGGTCTTCCCACTGACAACACAAAACCTGTCCATTGAACTCTGGATACCCTGGTTTTCAGATTCCTTGTAACAATTTTCCAACAACCGCGGTAGCCTAGTGGTATGGGTGGTGGACTGCTGAGACGAGGTCTCGGGTTCGAACCCAGGTTTACCATGGCACATACCAATGACTGCGATGCTTTTCGAAGTTATGTGTGTATTTATCGCAGGTTTAAATTATAACAATATTAACAATAGTACCGAAAGGGTAGGCAGAGGTGCTAGCACCCACATTTCGCCAGTTTATGTTTAGGTCTCAAAGTAATAGGTGGCAAGCCTATTGCCATTAACCGGGCACTCATAAACCTGCGATAAATACACAGAACTTCGAAATGCATCGAAAAGTCATTGGTGTGTGCCATGATAAAACCATGGGATCGAACCCGAGACCTCGTCTCAGCAGTCCATTACTTACCCATACCACTAGGCTACCGCGGTTTTTCACGATTTATAAAAAAAAAAGTGAATATTTGTGTTTATAACCTGCCACAGACATCAACAATAAGTCAGTCTCCTCATTGGCTGTATTTATAGTGATGTACAGCTATCGTCGGGACAACGGCTGTAATCCGACGCGGCTATCTCCGAAAACATTGCTGTGCTTCTGCCCAAAGACGGTGGTCGAATGTGGATGATGTGAATGAGTTATATTGAAGTGAACCAGTAATTGTATGTATCGTAATTATCATTACCGTGGTACAATATACCGTATCACAGTTCATAATAGTTATTTTTTTGTACCACTTTGGTGACAGACAAGCATACGGCCTACCTGATGGAAAGTGGTTATCGTGGCCTATGGACGTTTAAAATACTATTGGCGTGCTACCAAATCTGTAGAGGGTAGGGTTGAAGGTTAACAGAGTTACTGTACCGTCAGTTCAGAAGTCAAAGCAGAGTTACATACCATCACCGAACTGCATCAAATTAAGCCGTTGGTCTTCCCACTGTCAAGACAAAACCTCTCAAGTGAGCTCTGGCTAACCTATTCTCTGTCGGAAACAACAACACACGGTATTCGTCAATTATATTATGTCGTCGAATAGGAACGTGAATATTTTTTTTGTTAAACCATGTAGTCTGTTAACGTGCATTGTAGATGACAACATGCTTCTTAATTATGTAATACTAAAGATAAATTTTGTGTTAAAAATTTTAACATTCCAACCACTATTCATTTTTTGAATCATTTATGATACATAGAAGTTTGTTATCATGAGATCCTATGTATATTCACGGATTAAGTTAACCACTCAACTGTGGACAGACTGAATTTACTATATTATAGATTATTGGGTAGGTATTTCTGATACAATTTTATCACTTTGTAGCAGCATATAATTTGAAAAGTGTCCATTAGCTTGCGTATTATGTGGTACCACAAATAATATGAAATATGGACATGATGTGACACACATCTGCCAATCTCCGCATAAGTTTATTGTCAAATCTGTAACAATCCTGTTATTTTCAAAATCGTTATTTATACTTTACCTTCATAATATAATCAAATTGGCTCTCTACCACATAACACCGACCCGATATCGTCCACATTCAAACATCGAAACCTAATTTCCTGTCTCAGATACAGTGTGCAGGCCGGTCTAAGCCTAAAGACAAATACATGGAAAGCACCAGCCTCAGATGACCCGCCAGCCATCCCCTGTTCATACAACTCACGACTAACAAAGGGGAATTGTCATAGAAATACGCAGATCTGTATAAAGTGGTGGGTTTGGTCAAACGGTTCTAGGGTATTGTTGATGTAAAGGAGGTATGAAAACTGTTTGGTGTGTCTCGATTCGTCTAGGCATATGTTGTCGTGATAAGGACGTTGAAAGAGACTGTTTGGTCTTAAAGGTGATAGATGAAAAAACAACTGCATGTACAGGAAATAAGTTGGTAACCATTTCGCCAGGAAAAAAATAAGTATACACAATCACTCACAAAAGTTGCTGAAAACTGAAAAAAATATAAATTATTTTTAAAAGTATCTGAAAATACACATATTGTAAGTAGATACGTTTAATTTAATAGTAATTTAATTGGGCCTCTCCATACCCAGGGCTAGACGGTGACATCCCTACACTCGTAGGGTGTCATCTCGAAAGAGATGACCCCAGGTCCACTAGGTTACGTAGGATGTATTGGGTAATATCTCACCGTGGGTTTTAGTCTGTTCGAATCCGACATAACCTCCTCAACCAGCAGCCGTAGAGATTTTTCGCACAATAAAAAACCGTGTAAAACGAACTAGTCAAAGCTGGAAGTTCAATCATTGTGATTGAAAAATATTATTTATCCCTCCATTTAACTCAATTTGTTGATCAAAACATTTGCCATTCACGTGGCCAAACCAAAAAAAGTAACCATACTTTTGGATAATTTTGTCACAATAGATGCAAATTTAAATTGTCCATATAATATAACAAGTCACATGGTAAACCTAAAGGTTATACAATGTGACTGTGGAACAATGCTTTTAATTTTAAGTTGGACCTTTGAGTAAAAACTTTAGTGAAGTATTTGAAAAGTTAACTCCAATATTTGGCTCTTGGCTCAGCTACAATCGGAAACCTTGTGAGTCCACGAATTTATACAGCTTTTTAAAAAGTTTTTTTTCTACAGTAATTAAAGTTTACATAAACAGTGGTCGAGGAAACAGTCGTGGAGTTCTTGAAACGTGAATTTTCGACCAAGTGGTTTTTTAGTTTGATTTTGTTTGGCTTTTTTATACAGTTGGACATTCGGAAAAGAGTTACTGAGCTATATTTATTTGGATTTGTTTTTGTTACTATCCAATTTGTGGACATTTTGCTGGCTCAGTAACAGCGAGTGGCTGTTTCTACGAGGAAGATTGGAAAACTTGGAAATGAGATCTTTAGTGTAAATAAAAGATGAACGAAATAAATGTAAGTTTTACCAGGGTTCTCAATTGCCTCGATATACAAATCGATTTCTAATTCCGTGTCGAAGATTTTATGTAAAATAAGAGTCAATTTAAGTAGATTGAATTTATAACTATATAGATAGATATATAATTTATAACAGATATTATATATAATTTATAACAATGATAGCTGAATGATTCGGTTTTACAGATAGATAATTCCACCAGAACCTTTTCGGTTGGCGCGTGAGGTACACAGAAAAAACTAAATGCATTACTGATTTGTTAAACGCCTTTATCTCTGTACTGTGTATCCTAAGTGTCTAGTTATAATAAATATTATTTCTTTTTTTCATTCACTAAACCTAGAATAATCTAGGGGTCGGCTTTCCAGTCTAACTGTGATGCGGCTGAACTTCGATATTTTCCGTGAAGCGACTGCCATCTGACCTCCACAACCAATGGTCTAATGACCAATGGCGATATCGAAGTTCCAAGTAACTAAACCTAGAATAATACCTACCGAAAAGAAAATCAAAAAGCTGTTACATAATATAAAAAATAATCTAGAAAGTATAAATAAGTATAGTATGTTTGCCCAGTTCTACAGGAATAAATAATAATATTAATAAAATCTCTCTCATCAAACATATTCGAGACCATATTCCACTATTTTCGCTACAGTTCCATATGAATATGTTACTTCCCCTTCCAGCCAAACTTCTCACAATCCCCACGATTCGCATCTTATATTAAACTCGCGTTAGCAAAAAATTGACACGGGACTTGATTGACGTAGACACGACCATAGAAATATTTGAAGACCATACAATAGAAGAGTTCATAGGTCGCTTTGTATAGGCCCAAAGATCGTCTTTATAATCAAAGTGTCGCAAGGAAACAAAGCTAGCGAAATAAAAGGAATACTTTTGAATACCGTTAAACATACATTTATAAAAAAATAATGCATGTATAATGTAACAATTGTGATGTATTTCGGACAGTGAACCCGAGCTTGAATTTTTTTTTCTTCTACGTTCATGGTAATCTTACGAATATTATAAATAGAATTAGAACTTCATAATAGCTTCTTAATTAATGCATGTGAATGTATACTCGATAAGTAGGATAGATAAAGATAGGATGAGACAGTATGTCTTGTCGCAATTGAGCAGTCACACTGGGAAAATACCTCCGCTCTTCAGAGTACCGCGATTAATAATAAACTTGCGGAATATTGCACATACTATATCATATCTCCTCTGGTGGCTGGGCCGGGGTACGAGGGATATGTTACTTACTATCTCACCTCCAGCATCCGAAGACCCGAAGACGGTATGCATTTTATGTGCACGACGTGGGAATTATGTGCACGAAATAAAATCATATCTCCTCGAGATATGATTTTGTAACAAAGTTCAAGTTAGGTCCTCGGCTGATGCTCTTTTGGGCCTGCAGCGGGACAGACAGTTGTGTGTCGAGGGGGTGAATACCTATTTTGCCAACATTGGCGGGCAATTGGTAGACAAAATTGTCCATAGTAATTCTCCTTTGTACTGCAATGCGTCCAGTAAATTCTGCCCTACTACTAACTCTTTCGTTCTGCTCAGTACTGATGCATCTGAAGTTGAAAGCACCATTATGTCATTGAAAACCAGCAGTGCATTGGGTTGGGATGGTATTTCTTCAGAGTTTTTGAGGAGGCACAGGAGTATCATTGTACCACCTCTTACATACATTTGTAATTTGTGCTTCAACACAGGCATATTTCCCGCTGCTTTTAAGAGAGCCATAATACATCCTGTCTTCAAAACAGGTGATCGGAACTCTGTTGAAAATTACAGACCCATTTCTGTTTTACCTGCTATGTCTAAGGTACTTGAAAAAATTATTAATTACAGGCTTACCAAGTACTTGGAGTCGTGTAATTTGCTATCTGCGAATCAATATGGATTTAGGAAGAACTGCTCCACCGCCGATGCTGTTCACAACTTAGTAAGCCATATAGTTGGGAAACTAGACAATAAGCTGAAATCTGTGGCACTCTTCCTGGACCTTGCCAAAGCGTTCGATACGGTGTCAATTCCCTTATTGCTATCGAAACTTGAGTGTATGGGTGTGAGAGGAAGGCAACTGTCTTTGTTCCGGAGCTATCTGACTGGTAGATCTCAATTAGTAAAGATTGGCGCCCACACCAGTTCTGATGCTCCCGTCGAGTATGGTGTTCCCCAGGGGAGTATTCTTGGCCCTAGCTTATTTTTGGTGTACGTAAATGATCTATGCAATCTGAAACTAGATGGTGGCCAAATATTTTCTTATGCAGATGATACGGCTTTGGTTTTCTCTTCTGACACCTGGACTAATGCCTATGGTTTCGCTCAGAATGGATTTGATTCCGTAAACCGGTGGCTGAGGGGGAACCTTCTGACCTTAAATACGAGCAAAACTAAGGTTATTAACTTCTCAATCCGCAACATTGATGTACCCTTGGATAGTCTTCTGCATATCACTGTCTTACCGACAGACAGTCAGTCCTCAGCTGATGCCCGCTGCTGCATTGAGAGGGTCTCATCCATTAAATACTTGGGGATTACTCTGGATCAAAACTTAACCTTTAAACACCATGTTGACTGCTTGGCGAGCCGAGTCCGTAAACTCATTTACGTTTTTCGGCAACTACGCTACTCAGCTGACCCCAATGTAATGAAGTTGGTCTATATTGCGATTTGCCAATCTATCATAAGTTACTGCATTACGACGTGGGGTGGCGCTGATGCATCCCATCTTATTACCCTGGAGCGAGCTCAGAGGGCTGTACTAAAGGTTAGCTGCTTTAAACCTCGCCGGTTTCCTACAACTGAGCTTTATGACTACTGCCAGGTTTTGACCGTCAGACAACTCTTTGTACTGGCTACTGCTATGAAGCAGCACTCTTTGACAGAGTTTATTGCCAATTCTACACGGCGCAATCATCTTGTAGCGGTAACCACGAGGGTCAGGACATCTTTTAGCCAAAGATTTTTCCATTTCCTGGGACCCTACCTTTACAATAAGCTCCACAAACAGTTGTGTCTCTATGGTCTAAATGGGTATAAGTGCAAAGCCGCTCTCCTTGAATGACTTCTCTACCAAACATATTCCGATACAGAAAATCTGTTGAAAGTTTTAAAATTACTCTCGATTAACACACACAAACACACGCCTACACGCGCACACACAAAACACACACGCACACACACACACACACACACACACACACACACACACACACACACACACACACACACACACACACACACACACACAAACATACACATACTATTTATAATTATAGTTAAAAAGTCTGTATTTAGATTTTGCAATTGATTTGTATAGTCATTGTGTTATCGTGGAATCCTGGTGACCAGTAATACAGGTAATCTATTACCTACGACAGGCACCAGCGATCCACAACCGAATTATGTGTACCCTAAACTGTGAATGTCTAAATATTGTAATTATTTGGTTGCTGGTGAGAAATAAATCATTTATTATTATTTATTATAGAAAGAAGTCTTTTTACTTGCTTTGAGGGCTGCGGTTTGGCCTTTCTATGATATATTTTATTATTACTAAAATTTGTTAATACAATACGAACCATTACTTATGCAGCTATGTAGAGCTGTGTTCATAATATAATATAAAATAACAATCTTTATATAAATAATAATAAATAGCGGTTATTGGTAGGCTAGTGATATGGGTAATGGACTGCTGAGACGAGGTCTGAGGTTCGATCCCAGGTTTTACCATGGCACACACCAATGACTTTTCTATGCTTTTCGAAGTTATGTGTATATATGGCAATAGGCTCGCCATCTATTACCCTACTATTACGTAAAACATAAACTGGCGAAATGTGGGTGCTAGCACCTTTGCCTACCCCTTCGGGAATATAGGCGTGAGTTTATGTAATATTATGTTTATGTTATATTGATCCGTTCGCGATCCAGATATCACTAGACTACCGCGGTCATTGTACCGGATCAATATCAACGGGAAGAAATTATTTGGTTCTTGACTACTTTAGCGGGAACGCGTCAATGTAGCATCTCTCTTATTCGTCTAGAAATTTAAATTTCAAGACGTAATTATATACAGTGAAACGGTCACCAGGGAACAGTCACCGCCATAAATATTATCCGTTATCATTCAGTTATTAAATCTGTGCGGCTCATAAATCTGGGACAACAGGAGTGACCCACTCATTCCACAATATGTTCTACTCAAAATTACATTAAGCCGTGTTACCATACCCCTTTATGAACTAATAATGTGGACCACAGAAAGGCGTTTGCATATAAATCTCCTAATTACTACAATTCATAGTGCACTAATCTCGACTAGGCCTTTGTGGCATTTGCATAGTTTTTTGAGGACAATTGAAAATGATTTAGGGTGACCGGAATTCTATGTAGTGGACCAGGAGGAAGAAATTGTCTAGTGAGTACTGTCGTGAGAGAAAGTGTTTTGTTAAAACGTTAAACAAATTTTATTGGTTCATACATTTTTGAGTATAGTCTTGAGTTCAAACGATTTTTAGTTCAATTAATTTTGGTGACATGGCGTGGCGGTAGTGAACCCAGGAAGCCTAGGTTAGATTTCCGGCCAGTGCAAATATTTGTGTGAATGAATTGGTCTGCGTGTTTCTTATATAATATGTATCTATTTATGTTTATTTGCATTCTGGAATCCATAACACAGGCTATATGAGCTATGGCGCGTTTAAAATATCATGATACTACCGGAGTAAGAGAATAGTGTAAATAATACTAATTAAATCGCGATATAATTCGTTAAAAACAGTTTTATTAATTATTATACTGTAAGATCTTATAAATTACGAAATAATTACCTAAATACAACTTTACTAATATTTTACTTTTAATGGTTTCAACATTAAACAACATTCTTAACGACTGTACATACTTTGACTCAAAAAACCAACTGCTCGTGACACGCAATAAAATGGATTAGCGCGATTCAATTCACCCTCTGTACTCACACAAGAACTTATTACATTACATATAAATTAACATATTATTACCGGCGCGACACATTCATTGTGTGTCTCTAAGATTTATATATGTAAACATTGACGTGAGACATAAGTGGAAGGATGCATTCTATTTTCGAAAGGGTCACCTAACGAAGTATTGTTGGGCGCGATTGTACTTTTACTTTTTTTATACTTTTTAATGTCTTGTAATTTGCACGTAATCTAGGCTGAATGATGACTAGTATTTTTTTTCTATTCTTGTCTGTGATAGCATAAGGGTTTGTTTGCATTTGATTGTTGCGGTCGCTTAAACTGTGATCTATTTCGTGAGAATCACTTGTGATTTACACTAGATCATTATTAATGGGAAACATAAATTCTCATCTTCTTTATTCCATATAAGTAACTGCCTTGTTGATCTCGTGACAAAATGCGCAATATATATGCGACAATCAAAGTCCTTAGTTTGAATCTCTGATTGGACAAAGGTGTTCTTAAGTTTTTTTTTACCTAAACTGTTTAAAAATAAATGGTAAAATTAAGAAATACAATACTTAAATTATTGACAAAAAAAATTATGTATTCCACCTTCGAACTGGATTTCAAACTATTATTGGGGATATCGGGATATTTACGATATACCTAGTGTATGAAATTGACCGTAGTTACGATATCTCTAATAATAAAATTTTATTCAAAAAAGAACAGAATAATAGCAACCGAAATTATTGATGTTCCCTCCAATACCTACAGCTTAGCTCTATAACTTGTGTTAAAAGTGGTTCACGTAAGTAATGCGAAGGCCAGGATTGGAACCCGGGACCTTTCGATCGTAAGACCGACTTCTTAACCACCAAGCTACCGACTCTCTACTAACCTACCAACGCTTTTTTATGTGACCATAATAGTTTAAATACCAATATTAATTCCATATTCAAATGAAACTTCTATTTAACACAATATCCATTATATAATGAAGTATATAGAATAAACTCCAACATCATTCCTTTTTTAAAAACCAGATTATTTATTCTCAATTTTATTTGCACTACACTATACATTCACACTTATACCAAAAAATATCCAGAATCTAATCTCATTAGGGACAACAAACACTCGAGACCGCGCTCCCGACTCAACAAGCCAGTTTATTTGGCACGCACTGCACTGTACACTGGCGGACAATTAATTTGCAAATAAAATTAAACACTGCGAGGATTATCGGGTATTATAGAGGGTGATTTTTCATTGCACTCCCACAAATACGGGTAAGTGTGGGTTGCTGGTATTATTATTTTCAAGTGTGGATTTTTCACACAGTCTTAGTTCCGTTTAATTGAAGGGTGAATGGAACAGCTGTCTCTTACTTGATGTTTTTTGTGTACTTAGATTTAGATCGGAAAAAGTCAACATTCTGGATGGGAATTAAACTTGCGACCGGTCACGGGAGTATTCTAACAGTTGGTTGGCCTGGATACAGCCTGGATATTTGAAATAGTCTAATATACGCCTTTGGGTGACGCTGGAAATTTATTCTAGGACAATCTACACAACGCTTCCCAGACCCATGTTAAGCATAGTTTAACTAGCTTGTGTTATGGGTTATCGAATGCGGATAAACATACTTAGATACTTTTTTTCTAAATACATACATATTATATAGAAATACCCAGACCAATGCAAGTATTCATAATGCACACAAATATTTGCACTGAGCGGGAATCGAACCCATGCCTCCTGCCTAGCAGTCTAGTTCACTACCGCCACGCCACGGAGGTAATCATAAACGGAAAGTTGCTACAGGTACCACAAGTCCTAGATTTTCTGTACAGTGTAAAAGGCTTTCTAAAATCGATAGTTAATTTTTATAATTTTTATTTTTTTTTATGATTTACAGTTTTATTTAAGTTGTTGCAGCTTATTATTCTTCACACGGTACTGGCGTGACCTCCGCCATCCAATTAGTGACGATACCGGTCTCTTCCGGACTGACCACGGATCTCAAGGGGACCGAAATATAAAAAAAGTTGGAGTATTGTATTTAACACCTGGGAACACCTTTAATTTAACTAGGTATTTAGGAATATTTTAAATTGTCTTCGTATTTATTACTTAAAATTAGTAATTAGATTCCTTGCGATTTATACTGCATAGCAAGGAATCGGGAGAAAAAGTTTTTTTTTTTTTTCAAATTTGTTTATACGCAATATTTTCGGATAGGAATTTATTTTCGGCATACCCATTTTTTTACAAAGTGCCCGATTGGTGGCAATACGCTCGCTACGTGGGACCGAAAATCATGTTTGGTGAAATGTGGGTGTTTATTACACCTCTGCCTACCCCTTCGGGGATTACGGGCGTGAGCATATGTGTGTATGTATGTGTGTTGTCTTTGCTTCACACTTGTATATTATTCTTCCTTCGTTTTTGAAGTCCAAACTTCTTCGTGTTGTGTTGTCTTCATGGAAAATTTGGATTGAAGAAAATTTTTGATGAGGAAAAAATATTAATGAAAATAAACATAACATAACATATCACAAACTCACGCCTATATTCCCGAAAGGGTGAGCAGAGGTGCTAATTTATATGTGGATATGTATGTGCTAGTTTATGTTTAGGTCCCAATGTAATGGGTGGCGAGCCTATTGCCATTAACCGAACACTTATAAACCTGCGATAAATACACACATAACTTCGAAAAGCATCGAAAAGTCATTGGTGTGTGCAATGGTAAAACCTGGGATTGAACTCGAGACCTCGTCTCAGCAGTCCATTACCCATACCACGAGGCTATCGCGGTTAAAATTTATTTTAATACAATTTAAAATTTATTCATAGCTATGAATAATATTTATTTTTCTATTCCTTCCTCTCTAAATGGTTACAGCATTGGTAAAAGTATCGACAGTTTCAACACTTGGAAGTTAAATTAAAAAAAAAGTTATTTATTGGGAAGTACAAAACTTGGGGAAATTTCAAGGAGTCAGTTGGTAACCCTTTTCCGTGGAAAACCATTATGAGTAACCGGAACGCGACTAACTTCTCGAGCTATTGTTTCAACAGTTCCAAATTCTTTCACAACAGGGATAGCCCCTCTAACCTGCCCCTTCCGACATGCTCATAATTCACTGTTTTTAATTTAAAAGTTCCGGGTTAATGCAATAGATATTACTAACCATAGCTTTAAGTCCCAATACTAACCATAACGACATTTAATTTTAATTTGTACACCATGTATGTGGTAGGACATAGTGCACCTACATTCATTATTTTAAGATCTCTGTAATACCTATGTTCCACAAATAAATAAAAAAAAATAGAATCCAAGATTATAATTATATTTGTTTAATACAACCAACAACCAAACAAAGCCGCGGTAGCCTAGTGGTATGGGTAATTGACTGCTGAGACGAGATCTCGAGTTCGATCCCAGGTTTACCATGGCACACACCAATGACTTTTCGATGCTTTTCGAAGTTATGTGTGTATTTATCGCAGATTTATAAGTGCCCGGTTAATGCCAATAAGCTCGCCACCTATTAACTACATTGGAGCCTAAATATAAACTTTCGAATTATGGGTGCTAGCACCTCTGCCTACTCCTTCGGAGATAAAGGCGTTAGTTTTAGTTGTTATGTTACAACCAGTTAAAAGAAGAACATACATCGAAATATGTTCCTATAAGTACAGAACGCGAAAAACGATTCACTCAACTAGCGTATAAAATTAATCCGGTCCGCCCTCCAAAGCTACTCGTGTGTCAACTGAACCCAAAACATATTGTTTGCGACCATAGTTTGCGCAATTATTTTATCCATCCTTTATATGATTCGCGCTACGCAACTGTTTTTTGAATTTGTTTGTTATACATTGCTGTGTTGTATCGCGACAGTTTTTATTTGAATGTTATTTAGGAGCGTTGAAAGTTATTTTTATAAAAATCGCATGTAGCTAACAATTGTTTTTTTCTATAAATTACTAACAAATTTTACCTTATATTCTATGTAGGTCGGGTAGGTAGGTAGTTATTATTATATGTAATAATATTTTCAAATTAAATGAATTCTTTAATGGCGGAGCGATGTGGTAAAACCTATAATGACACTTTTTTGGAAATGAATTGAAATATGTTGATTTATTAGTTGAATTTCAATATATTGTCTATTGTTGATTTAAACTTACACAATTTTCAGACATAATTATAGCAAAACAAAATTAAATCGTAAATATTTCGGACTTGGTCCCTAGGAATCGATTTAAATGCAGTGAAACAACATAAAAAATAATTAAATATTCTATTATCGTTTTCGCGACTGGCAACACATATAACATTGTACTAGCAACATCATCCCATAGATACCTCTTTTGACAATACACTCCTGAACACCACACTCCCCCATAACAAGGGGGTGCCAGTAATCCCTTTTGAGGGGTGAGGATTCAATTGGAACTGATTTCGATGGCCCTCCAATGATTTTTGTGTAATACCCTCTTCTGTTTGATAATAATATAATCGATTAGAATCACTATCGAGAGGAGAGGTATCGATTTTTCTGACATATGAGTGGTTTAATCTGTGTACATTTGGGTAAATGTCGTCAGCAGATTTTGTCAACTTGAGGTCAAGTTCAGGGCGATTTTATTGAATAAAGAAAAATATGTAACATGACATTTGGAACGTACTATTTTTTTAAGTCATTGCCTTGTATATTTTTGCGATTGAGAGGTATTACCTGCATTGACTGAAGACTCTGGGTCAGCTGTGGCGTAAGGGATATGCCAGAGACTCTCGGAAACTAATGGCATGAGAACGCCGTAGAATTTTGGCCGGTTGGAGACATAAACAACCTCGCTGATTTCGGCGAGTATATATCTGCACGGATAAAAAAGGGTATCTGGAATAGTAGTTCGTCTTTTGGACTTCATCCTAGCTCTCACAGCCAGTTAGTGTAATCAGTTGACAAGCTGAATATTAAAAAAAAACAAGCCGAAAAGCAAAATAGTTCACCACAAAACGAACAACTCACTTGTTTGATTTCAAAAACGTCTTACGCACATGTCAAGTCTTTCTAAAGACAATAGTTATAATAAATGTCTCTCTTTAAAAGTACGTAACGTAACGTATTATTGTAGAGACTCTCCAGCATCACGTACCACAGATTACTACCGAACAGGAGTTTGACACATATTGTGTCACTATTGTTTAAAAAGTCTTTATGACCACGAAGGGAACGGTGAGCGCTTGTGGAAAGCTAATGAGAACATATTAGGTTGTAACGACTTTGAATTTAAGCTCTTTGGAAGATATTATGATGATGGTTATAGGATAGATTAGTTGAAGAATGGAATTTGGAAAGATTTTGTTCGTGTGTGGCGTAATTCGGATTTGGGTGGTTATTTTGAACAGTGGTGAGAGGTGGGTCGCTTACCTCCGCCATTATTTTTTCATGTAACGTAGGACTGATGACGATGGACAAGTAGATTGACCATTGTATACATCCCACCCTCTCCTTTATTACACAGGACAACTCGTGCAGGGCTTAGTTGTCTCCCGCATTCGGTGCAGAATATTCCATCAAGAACCAAGCGGTTCGTAGAGTCTTTCCTCTGCTGCACCATTAAGTCTTGGAACTCCTTACCAGCGCACGTTTTTCCTTCTTCCTACAGTCCCGGATCTTTAAGCGGGACGTGAAATAGTATCTGATGAGGCCGTCAAGTTGAACACCACCATTGTAGTACTGCACGCGTTTGTAATGGTAACCCTCTTTCCTGAGACTTTGCCTTCAGCTTACCAGGCAAGGTGAAGTCAAATTGACGTGCCACAAATAAAAAAAAAGTAGATACCAGCAATTGCCCGTCTTGCAACTGATGGAAACTAATCTAGATATAAAATGTAGCCCTTGTATTACTCCAGATTCTAATCTATTCATGTACTCGTATTAAATTTCAGTCACTTCCGTTCAGACATTTACGCGTGCTTGAGTTACAAACATTCAAACATCTTCACAAACTTTCACTGTATCGTACTTCGTAGGATAACATTCTGAAGGAGGGCCCCTCTCAGGTGGATCGGATGCTATGGCGGACATTGAAAGAAATAGATAATATGGAATGGATATAAACTAACAGACACCATCTTCTCTTTTTCCACGCAGGCCAATAATTCCATCAAGATCCAAGTATTTTGAAGACTCTTTTCTTTACCAGCACACGTATTCCTATATTCCTATTATAGTCCTGGGCCTTTCGGTGCGGCGTGAAAAAACAATCAAAGCAAAAGGTACTCTGCAGTGACTATATCTGTCATTACAAACCATATCATAACTACATGAAGATCCAAATGAAGCGAGTGTTTACAATAACTATGAACAAATAAACAGTTTTTCCGCATTATACGAATTGCGGTCGAATTCTTAGACAATGGCAGTGGATAATTGAACCAAGAAAAGGCTTTCACGCTGGCCGATTGTGCGGGACAGTAGCATCTGTGAGTCGATGGCATCTGACGTGTGTGCGTGTGTGTGTGACGTACTACATGTGCTATCTTTTGTCATTACAATCAGCTGACAGTTGTGCCACTGATGAGGTGATACAGTATGTTAAGTGGGTTTAATTTTAAAAAAAAAAACAAATCTTGAAGGGATTTATTTTTACTTTTTTATTTCAGTGATGGTGGAACGAGTTCGGAGTAAATTCCGGATTGATCTGGTAGCGACTTTTTTTGACTCCGTCCTTCCTGAAAGCGGGCCTGGTTGCGTCTAGTGGAGCCGCCTTTCACCCTAGCACAAGCAAGCTGCAGTGGCGACACGAAGTGTTCCTACCTATACCTATGGGCTAGATGGGGATACTGCGGTCCCTACATCCGAAGTGAAAGCGAGAGCATATGCTATCTACTGCATCATCTCCTGTAATTAAAGACCCAAAGATGGCGTGTATTTTAGTCGGCACGACATAACCTCCCCATACGGTTCTAGCGGGCGTATCCATGGGGATGTTTCGAGGAAAAATAAGTGTCTTTTCATCATTAGGTGAACGGGTTTGCTGATGAGGTTAGCATAGTCCCACTAAGACCCGATTAGGCAACATGGAGTTTGTGCTACGAGTGAAATATAGTTGTCACAATATTTTCTGCCTTACCCTTATAAGTTTGTCTTTACTAGTGGGATACCGCCCCCACCAAAGTCGTGATTATGTCGAAATCGAACAGACTAAAACGCACGCCGTGTATGCCGTCTTTGATTTGCGGAGGTGAGATTATAACAAGACATATCTCTCGCACCTCGGCTCCAGTTGACCTACTGCATCTGCACTATACTTTGGTCTGTTACCGTCTTTGTTCATCCAGCTACTCGACTTCGTGCCATCTTCGTAACAGACTTTGAAAATTAATGAGTGACTTTGTCCAGACGTCTCAATTCTGTCTATTGTTGGCTATGAATACTTAGTGTATTGTCACGAGCGCTAGCGTTCGGAAACTTGGTATTCAGAACTGTCTGTTTCTTGAGCTGTTTGTTTGATTTTGATGTTGTTGGAGTTAGTTGTTTTGTTTTAAATGTTATATGAAAAAATAGGTATTGTGTTATGTGGTAAGTAGTTTGTGAGAATCGTATTGGCTAGGTAAAGCAGTAGTAAATTAGAATAGGTTACTATAGTGCTATAGTACTTGCCTATTGAGATACAGGCTTGCCTAGTTAAAGAGGTAAAAACACGGACGGAACAATACTTATTCTTATTGTAACTTGTGTCAGATTTTTTGGGGTAAATTAACATTTTTATTATTGTTTCTCTATGCCGTAACTCGCCTATGGAGTCCCGGGTCATTGGAAGGCGTGCGTCGGGCCGAAGCCAAGACGTAGAGACCCTTTTAAGAGAATTTAATATGGTAGGGATATACACTTGACGGATACCATACCCGAGTGCACAATATGATACATTCGGAGATGGTACCCACTAGGTGCAGAGACTATTGATGTGCAGCGCTATGGCCGCGATGGAAACTAGGTCCTGGGCTATGGGTTGGTATTATTATTATTATAGACCCCAGACTATCATACACCTGTGATTGATGTAAGTTCACTTTTTGGGAGGCTAAGTAGGTATCGAGAATAGTAGTAATAATATGTTATAGGCCTCTCTCAATGTTTGAAGGCTTTGGCCTACTGTTTCCAGAGGTTGGTACAGGGTTTTACTTCAAATTTTCTTTCACCGCAGTTATAGTGTCCTTACCACTATAAGTCGATCGATCGTTTCATTCAAGCCCTGCTTTCACGTCCCTAAATACATCTACATTATTGGACTGACACGCGCTTCTATAGAGATACAGTCACGGTAAAATGTTACGTAAATGTGGACCCGGCTATATAAGGAAACTTTGTCACAATATGACATTTGTAAGATATTCTCTTCCTTATAACAACTGTTGTAAGACAATACCGTACCAATTCCCATACGGTTAAAAGATTTAATTTCTCTCGTGACAGTCGGATCAGTGAACAATGCTTGTTTAGCTGTCAGTCAAGGCGTACACAATAGGGATGCGTTTGTGTACCTATTCTGCAACAATACACAAATAGTGTTGTTTATGTAAAGGTGTAGAGATAAGGGTGATTGCAACTGTCTCGGATATGGATAGCAAAATAGATTTTGCAAACTTGGTGTATAATATCGGGAGACATTGGTAGTTTATTTAGTACTGTGGTGGCAAACAAGTATAGATATGCATTGGTAGTGTCGACTAGAATGAGCAAAGATTATTTTTAAAGTCTAGTGAATGTAGATTACTTCAGATTTTTTGCTGTAAGGAACGGTAATTTGACATGGATATTACAGGACCGTTCGTCAACTTACCTATGTTTAAGACCACGTGTCTAACAATTTTTCTCTAAATGACGTCATCTTTTATGTCTACATTTAAAAATTAGATGAAAATTACTTTGAATTCTCAGAAATAGTTGTAAGTAAAACAGTTTTCCTCAAAATATTCGTGAAAAATAACAACTCCATAAGATTTATATCAAAACAATAAAAATATAATATCAAGCAATATAATATAAATCATAAATAAGTCGCTATTTTACACGTTTTGCATTTGTTTCTAGCCAATCAAATAGATCAAACAACGTAATATTAATTCAAATTTGTTTTTTTTTTTCGAAAGCAGTTTCAAATTTCGATTTAGAATAACTCTACTAAGCTATCACTGTTTTGCCGACGCTCCCAACAGACGGCCATGGGAAGAGGATTACAATATCTAGCGGCATGAGGCGTGACGTCACCGAATGAATGTAAAATTAATACCGCGAGCGACATAACGCGAACCGACAGCGACAATCGTTGTGGGGTATTAGCGCGTAGAGTAGCTACGCACAGAGGCATGCCAAAGAAATTATCTATACATGTATCATTATTTCATCATTTTCTGAACCTTGTCCCAACTTAGTTGCGATCGGCTTTTTCAGTCTAACTGTGATGCTGCTGAACTTCGATATTTTCCGTGAAGCGACTGCCATCTGACCTTCACAACCAATGTTCCAATGACCAATGGCAGTATCGAAGTACCAAGTTATAATAAATATTATATAAGTCTATACATGTATATAAACCAATAAAAATTGGAGATCTGTTTGTAATAACATCCTGTACAATCCGTGCTCTTGTGGCACGCCGCACCTCTTGAAACCAGGAAGATACCAGTAGTCATGTATTCTTCAATTTTCTCTTCAGAATTATCGCGGCAATTGTTCTCAAATAAATTAACATTTTATCTAAAATATACCTACTTATGTATATAGTAATAAGAAAAAAAGATAAAATGTTAATTTATCGGCTTTCTAGTCTAACTAAGATGCGGCTAAACTCCGATATTTTCCGTGAGGATTTTGCGCACGATAAAAAAAGTATTAATTACTCTCATTCAACATTACTCTGCATAATCAAAAGTTTTAAAAAGTGCGCAGGCGATTACAAAACGTATGTACCCATTGTATTACTATTATATAAATCATTTTATTAGGGGTACTAATCTGCCAAATTATTGTGACCCCTTATTTATTGGAAAACTCAACGGTGAGTAGGCCTGATTGTTTTGGTTCTATCAAACTTGGTTAGGTCGCTTATATTTAATATTCATATTTATAACATATTAGGCTTACAAATAGTTTAATTGCACCATTTGCTTAGTTATAGTCAGTACTGACTGTCATTCAAGTGGTCACATGTTTGAATCCTGGCTCAGAAAAATAATTCTTTCAGTTGTGTTAGAAAATCTTTAGTAGCAACAATTAGTTAGTAGTGAGTTGTGCTGATTTCCACGTGACAGTAGCTTCACAGAAAATAGCATCGAACCTGGATACGTGTGTAAATTTTCAAGGTTTCAGGGACCTTACCACCACGGTACAGAATATTCCATCAAGGACCAAGCGTTTCGGTGAGTCTTTTCTCTGCCGCACCGTTAAGTCCTGGAATTCCTTGCCGGCGCACGTGTTTCCTTCTTCGTACAGTCCCGGGTCCTTTAAGCGGGGCGTGAAAAAGCATCTGATGAGGCCGTCAAGCTGAGCGCCACCATTGTAGCACTGAACGTGTTTGCAATGGTGACCCTCTTTCATGAGACTTTACCTTCAGCTTAACATCAGGTGAGGTGAAGCCAAATTGACGTGCCATAAATAAAATAAAAACCACCTCTTAAAAGTGAAATTATTTTAATCTTACTTTACTTCCATAGTGAGATTCGGACCGTCAGTGTCCGGCAGGATACTAGCCTCATATGGTTAAGATGGGTCAAACAGTATCTCTTATCACAGATTAATAAATAGCTACTACGTACTCTTACCTTACTGTAATGGATAACTGTAACGGATAATGTCCAGAAATTAATATATACCAATTTTAAATCGTATATGAACTAAGTAATCAAACTGTCCATTTTACGAAACTATTATTCATAATCTCGTATATTTTATTAACCCTATCATGCTAGAAATTTAACAGTAACTAGTTGACCTGAAGGGCGCAGCGGGCCGTCCTCGCGATAAGGATTACAGCGAGAATTTACGATAACTTCCCGTGATAGCCGGGGGCGGGAATTTGCATATGAACATGGAAGTTAGAAGTAGCGTTGGAGATGATAAAACAGATTTATAACAAACTAGCTTTCGCCTGCTACTTGGTTGCATAGAATACTGAAGGAAACATTTGGTTATCTACAGGTGATGATAATCTTTACAGGAAAATATATTGAAGAATCTAGAATCAATTTCGTTCATTCAATTTAGGCACTTAAAGAGCACTTATGAATGCCAAAGCTTTACAATTACGTACTTACATTTGTCAAAAATATTATAATTTAATTTATAACATAACATAAACTCACGCCTTTATTCCCGAAGTGGACTTATAAACCTGCGATAAATACACACATAACTTCGAAAAGCATAGAAAAGTCATTGGTCAAATCTTCATTCATATCCTCAACTCACGATTTAACAGCCACATGAAGACAGCCAACAGTATTAGTAGGTATATTCTCCACACAATCAAGCAATGATAATACAGAAAGGTGTAAAGCTCACCATTACGTCTCAATACACGCACCAACCGTAACTTCAGTAATTGAAGAGCTTAAACCGCACTAAAATACACTTGTTCTTCGACAATGGCCGAACAAAAATGCAATCCCGTGCCATGTCAGTATAAATCTAACTAAAAATACTAACTTGGACCTTTATTACCTTAGTTGGATTACAATTTAAATGTCTTAAGCATCTGCGAGAATTCTGTTGAAGTTTTCTCTCTATTCAAGAAAGAATAGAGTCTACTTTCGTGTAATGCTGATGTCCTCAATCGTATTTATGTGAAAAGTTTTAATAAATGCACAATGAATCACTTAAATGTGGTAAGTATACGAAATAGCTAATGTCAATAATAATAATATTATGCTAAAGAGGTTTTAACGTTTATATTTAGGTCAAAAGTAAGATATTTCTTTACTTGAATAAGACTGAACCACATTGACTATGCTTTGGAAGAAACGAAAAATGTTGTTAGCTTTTATCGAATTGATAACCCTCAATGTATAATTACATGAGGCAACATAAATACTCTATTATTATCTATTATATTGGTTGTCTATGGTGTATTTTATACCTCCGAAAATACTTGTAGGAAGATAGGTTCCTTCAGATAGTCAGGCTTCGTGGTTATTTTTTATAGGTACTCATATAGGTATAATCCATAAATATAGGGTAGGGGACGTAGTTAGCTTACCCGTAGAGTGAAACCTATGGTCGAGCCCTCTCCGTCGGTACCTGCACTGTCGTGAAACAAATTACTACACCAAGATGGCAAATCAAAAATGGCGTCGATTCGGCAGATGAAGAATTATTAAGTCCTAAGTTCAATAAAAAAAAATCAGCACTCATATCAATTTTTGATCAAATTAACTTCGGGATTTTAATATGTAACCCGTAAACAGCATGATTTTATTAACGCATTTTTATGTAACTTGTGAACATTCTACTACTATTATAGTTCAACACCATGATAATTCCATCAACGGCATTCAACATAGGTACCGTAAATTCTTCAAACTTCCAATAGAAACAGAGCTTCGTAAAAGAAGAATTCCCACAACGTTCAAAATGACTTTCGCACTCATTGTTTCATTCGAATACAATCCCATACGCAAATCACTAAATCATTGACACCCATCAAAAAGCATCTTTGTTTTGAACTCCAAGAGATATCTCATAACGTTGTGGTCGAAAAAGCCTTTTGCAGTTACACACATAACCTCAAACCACCCAAGAATCTGCCAAACGACAATGAACTTTATCCACTTGAAATTACAAGACAGCTTCATTCTAATTCCTGCAAAATTGCTTGGTAAAGGCATATCGAAATCAGACGAATGAAGTCATTCGTCTTTTCCCGTCAATCTCGTATCGGTTTTAGCGCGAGACGGTGCGGTTAGGACGTTTACGAGACAATATTTCAATATACTTATGAGGTTATCTTGTTGGTCGACCGTGGTTTAAGATGGGACGATAATTAGCTTTTTATTTGGACGAAAGATAAAGAATTTTTATATGTTACTGCGAAATTTGTTGCGAGTAAACATTCTTTTATAAAATATTGCACATTTTATTGGACTATATTCCAGGTTGTGCCGGTCCCAAGGTATCTTTCAGTACGTGACTTATTACATTGTACAATCTTATAGTTAGAGAATAGGAAAGAGAACAGTACCTAATAGATCTTGTTTTGGCCTCCGTGGTGAGGCGGTAGTGAACGCGACTGCTACGTAGGAGGCGTGGTTTCGATTCTTGCTCAGTGCAAATATTTGTGTGTATGAATATGAATATTTGAGTGTTTCTATGTAGGTATAATATGTATCTATTGACAAAAAAATATATTATTTAAGTATGTTTATCCGCATTCTAGAACCCATAACACAAGCTAGTTGAACTATGCTTACCTTGGGTCTAGGTGGTGTTGTGTAGATTGTCATAAAGTATTTATTATTTATTTTATTTTTCGTGCGTAAAATCACCTATCAAGCAGCCTATCGCTACTCACTGCTGGACACAGGCCTCTCCCAATGTTGTGAGGCTATGGCCTACTGATTGTACACCGGCAGACAGGTTGATATTGGAGTTTTATTCCGAGTTTCCCATCTCTCACAGTTGATATCTTCAGCATATTTTTCCGTTAGACGCTCTTACGATACCCTTCGGATGAGAAGGGGTGGTGATATTATTTCACCGTCATCACACGACTGTCTTTGGGCCATCTATGGTTTTATGATGCCCCGCGAGTTTGGAAAGAGAAGCACAAAGTCCGGAGAACCCGGCAATGGCAATGGCATAAAACCATTGCGTCGAAAGTTTGTACGCTTTTCTGCCCCTTCTTTTCTTAAGGATTGGTTGGACTTGACCTTTACAGGGGTCACTGTAGTGTAATCTCCGAGTACAAGAGGAACTGTGCCAGAGTTTTGTTCATAATTTGGTGCTGACTAACAAGTAGCTAGATACTCGTAGTAACTCTATTATCTAGAGCTCTAAACATAGAACGCTAGATAATAAGTGTTAATAATACTATCTTATTATTTAGAGTTCTATGGTGCTAAATACCATAGACTGTGTTTACAGTGTCATACATGTATTATTTCCTCTCATTTACTAACTAATACTACTGAATCCTGTTCTTAAAAAAAAATACATGAAAACCTTGCCATTAATCAGCCCTATTTCCCAAGAAGGCTGTAGAATTCCAGTGGTACCATGAAAATTCCTTTGCCGATTCACTAGGAAACGTTTACGCATCTTAGCAATTACTAACAAACGGACAGAAGTGTTCATTATATTGTTTCACAAACAACTCAACTCGTAAAAACTAACAGGTGATAATCTTAGTAAGGTATTGACGATGGGACGCGACTGAACTATGCATGTAGTACTTTAAAATGATCTTCAAATTAAAGATTCATGAGATTAAACTTTAAAACCAATTCCTAATCTACTAATAATTGAGTCGATTGACGTCGCAAAACTCTCTTTTTTTATTTCCTTTTTTATTTGAAAAGTATTCTGTATTATTATGAATGTACAGTTACAATAGCAGTTAGTGTCTTAATAAATAAGTAAATATACGTACCAAAATCCCTAACTCCTCATCACATTCGTGCCATTCTAAATACCCAGTCTTCTAGCAGCAGAAATCATTAAGCTAAATTCTTCTTTATCAGCTCTTTTGAGTTGCCATCGTGGTGTAGTAATTTATTTCACGGCAGCGCCGCTACTCATGGAGAGAGTCCGAACATAGGTTTCGCTCTTCGGGAAGGCTTACAACGCGGCAACGTCCTAAAGCTAAATATTCTGGTAGACCAATCATTCATTCAAATCAAAGAATTCTTAAAAAAAAACTCAATTTCAAAAAGCTTATTCAATCTGGTCTGACTATTACTTGAAAAGGCACGCTTTAATGCAGTCAAAGGTTCGTCCAGTGTATGGCCACTAAATCAGCGGTAATCCGGCCGTGACAACCACCGCCCAACACTCGTCTTTATACCGACACAAAGGGACACGGCCGTAAAACAAAAATTCTGTATGGTTGGTGGCACTGTGTGTAATTATGGGTTTAACTGGAGTTAAAGTTATATGTTAAGGGTGAAATACATTATTGATAACACAATTGTACTTCTCCGCGATACTTATTACTGCACTTAAAAAAATAAGGGTGAATTAATTCAACCAGAGGGTCAATTCTCATAATCTTAATCTTCCAAATGTCAAAAACGTTCGCAATGTCAACGAAAATTCGAGAAAAACGATTAAGACTAATTTTTTTATGAGGATTGATTAGTTACTGGTTTTACTACCCTCATGGAAAAACTGTATATGAATTATAATATAAGAAATTGTATATATAATGAGTGTGAGAGTTTTTACAATTATGAGTTTAAAAGAATAGGAAACAGATGATCTATCCGTCGATTTATAAGAGAATCAAATTCAAGATTCTGACTAGTCTCTTAGGTAGCGTATGATTTTTTAATTAGATTTATGCTGTCTAATCGAAATACATGAACGGAAAACTACAAATTAACTAATATAATAATCGTGTGTATCGTGCAATTCACCCGCTAGGTACCAAGAAAAATATTGAATGCCTACATAAATCCATACAAGCATTGTTACCTGTTCGCTCACAACAGCCTTATAAACAGAGCCAGGCCACGTCAGGTGCCGTGAATACGGATAAATGGCTTTAAATAGCTTGAAATGGCTTTAAATGGTCATAAATGGCTTGAAATAGCCGACGCGATGATCGATGTCATTAATTTGAGCTGTAAATGCTTTTCAATTCGAGAACCTAAAATTATAATTGGGGAAAGAGAGTTGCGATTTACTGACTAACGGTAATTATATAATGAATATCATTTCTTACAGTACTTGTTGTTTGTAATTGTCTATAGCCCATTGGTTTAGGTACTTAAAAAACGTAAACAATCTTAGTGTGTCTTTTTAATATGTTTTGTTTAATAACTCAGTATAAAAATACTTTTCTACTTAGTAACGCATTTTGAAGACTAAAAACCTGTGTCGAACAACTACTTAGTCAGTTAGTTAGTCTAGTTTATTTGTTTAACATGTGTTTTTATAAATAGTTGCCACATGCTTGTTCATCGTTATTTAAAACCCTAAACAAATGGAGTATAGGTGCAAGTGCTATCGGCATATTTGATCAGTTATTACTCACATTGGTACATAGGCAAAAATCAAAGTCTTAAAGTATTTTACATCATGGTACAGGTATCTAATATTGGTGATTACCGCTGAGATGAAATTAAAAAGTATTAAGAGAGCCGAGGATGATTATCATCAATTCAATCACCTATATAATGGTTTTTGTAGGAAGGATATTTTTCGACATGATGCCCACATCTACATCACTCGCCATAGGCTTTATTTACGCACACTTAATACGACTGCAGGGTATCGGTGCGCACTGTACGGTATGGAACAAACTTCATCTCACGTCCGCTCAAGCTGTGGAAAGAACTGCAATGGCTCTTAGAGAAGATACTATAATATGAGGTTCTTCAAGAAGTGCATTAGGAGGTTTTCATATCCTGTTCTTTTATTTAATTATAATCAAAAATTCAAAAAAATATGGATTGAGAAATACGTGCTATCGATCCTGAAAAGTATTGAACCTCTCAATCTGCCTACAACTCAAATCATACAAGCAATATTTCAAAACCACATGGTAACCCAATAGCTTGTAGACAATTTCTCCATCGTCCAGTTCACCAACATTGAAGTTTTAATCCAACTTACAGTGTTATACTAAGCTTGACACGACACGAACACGGGGCGACTTACCAGACAACATGCGTGCCTTGACAGTTTTCGTAAACTTCTTGATGATTATTTTCTGTACATTCAAAAACGCATATACGCGTGCGTTTGCAATGAACTGTTAAAATTAGTCATATAATCAATCATCATCAACATGAGCGTTCTTCCCGGCTTCATCGGAGGTGTTAATCTCGGAGTCCTAAGATCGTTTACTGAATTTCCTTGTAACCTCAACCCTAACACTGGAAATCTCCAATATGTGAGTGACAAATCCTCTCGTGCCTTCTAATACCTATCCACAAATCCACCCGTACTTCATAATGCATATATCCCATGTTACCATCAAGTAATTGAAATACTTTTTACTACTTCCTACCATGAATCTGGTTGTCATCCCGTACCCGTCACGTCATAAGAAAAACCCTACCATTACCACACATCACGCTTTTGTCACCATTCATTGAGCAATATTCTCATCCACTATCTTAGAAGTTTAATACTAGAAAACCATCAAATGTCGTCCCGTAAGCGTCCCCCATCGTAATAAGAATACTTCTTTAACCGCACTTCCCGTATTTGTTAACCAAGATTCGATAAGTTTCATTATTTATCTTCCATTGTTCGCTTCACATAAACACTAAGGCTTTACGATCTTAAACTTAAACCTTAACAACTCTTTAGTGGCTATAAACGTAGGCTTCGAAGGAATTAAGTTTTAAGTGTTCGGTGAGATTTTAAAAGTTTAGTTTGTAGCGACGTGTGAAATTGATGATGTGTGAGACTGTGGAATTCCATGTTCTATTGATGGAGAAGTCGAGTCGCCTCTGAGAACTTATCTGCAAGCAACAAAGCAATTCTATTTCCAGTTTTGTTATTGCTAGCTTATTCAACTTATTCGTCTTATTGTGTACTTTCGACAAACACTTTATTATGTGATGACGATTATTTTCTGACTCCGTATCGTTGGCGTGTAAAGATCCTTTAATAGAATTATTAAATAACTGCTCTTTTGATTAATAGTATTACTTTCAGTGTATGTTTGAGTGTTATCATTACGTTCTGAATTCGATCTACAGGTAGTATCGTAATTTTTGTGTAAAATTTTTGCTTTAGTCTCTGAGTACCTAAAACTAACCAATACTATGACAAAAGAGTTTGTAAATATCGACATAGTCCTATCGCTAAATGGGCAATGTGAGAATTAGACATATTGCAATATAGACGTATCGCTAAATGGGCAATATGAGAATTAGACATATTGCGACCTAGACATATCGCTAAATGGGCAATATGAGAATTAGACCTATCGCGACATATACAAATCCCTAATTAGTTGAAACGCTCATTTTAAATGACATTTTGTCATAACGCGAAATTGGCCGACTGCGTTAGGCCGAGTGCGTAGGTACTCAGCGACTAAAGGAAATTTTTAACCTGAATTCGAAATTCTTGAACCTATCTCAATTGTTTTTTAATGTGTAAGTAGTATTTATTCTCTTGCAATTGTACATGACCTTTTTGATTCAGGGAGAGGGTGATTTCGCTCCATTAGAGCCTGCAAAATCAATTCTTTCTCCCTCCCTTTTACGTGGGACTTAAAATGTGGATATAAAGTATTAATATTGATGAAATAATCTAGCCTATCGGAATTCTCTGTTGGATATAGGCGTCTCCCAATGTTTGGAGACTTTGACCTAATATTTCCACGCTGGTCCCGAGTTGGTACATACCTAATTTAATTTCGAGTTTTCCTTCTCTCATAGTGATCATTCATCATTCTCTGAACCTTTACCCAACTCACTTGGGGTCGGCTTTCCAGTCTAACTGTGATGCGGCTGAACTTCGATATTTTCCGTGAAGCGACTGCCATTTGACCTCCACAACCAATGGTCTAATGACCAATGGAGATATCGAAGTTCCAAGTTCTCTCTTCTCTCGCAGTGATATCGTCAGCTTATTTTTCCATTAGTCGCCCCTTACGATACCTTTCGGAAGAAAAGTGGGTATTGATATTCGTTCTCCGTCATCATACGGAAATAATACCACCGTCTATTCCAACAGATTATGCAAGATGATATCCCACTTAAAAGAAAACCACCTCAACTTTAACAGGTTATTTTTTCAAGCTCCCCACTGAGATAGTTGAAACCTAAAATACTGACAAAACTCTTTTTATAACCGTTGATTTTAACCTGTAACCACTGGTGCATTCTTTACTCGTTCTGCTTCTGTCATATCGATGGTATATCATTTGTCAGATCTCGTTCTGCCCAGTGTGTAGCCACCTTGATAGCGTTCTCAGAGGTAATATTTTTTTTTGACCTCAAGCGCCATTCTATCTGACGCCTCAGCAGCTTCACCGTTGCCTACAAAGGTCTCCTGTAATATCTTTTCCAAATAACTAAATAACTAAGTTCAAGTTAGTTGAGTCAGAGCAAATATGACACTGAGTGTCAAATGCAGTGTCGCAGAGAAACGTATCGTGATTTCCTTTTTCGGAGGTCCAGTGTTAGGGGACAAACGACATTATGTGGTTCATTATGGATCTACAATGTGGATGGTAAAGGCTGGGTTGTAGTGCAAGCGATGCTGCTAGTTATAGCCAGTTGCATTATTTTTGGGATAGTTTCTGTCCTATCTTAACTTCAAATAGAGAGTAATGAATTTAATGCTATAGAGAATAATGAAGCCCAGAGGTATATTGGTTTAATATAAACTATGGTTGGTGGATTTGTAATCCATCGCTGCCGTAGCACACCGTGCTATCGTCAAAAAGTAGTAAAAGAAAACGCGTTCTATATATAAGAATAATAATATGAACATGGATAAAATGTCTCTGGCGTCAAACTATCTTTACGCTGACGCAGACTACCCTTTTCGCTCTGAGCTTTCCTACCAATTTGTTTGGGGTTTGAAATTTCCAAGAGTGACCTTCTTGAACTCGAAGAAGATATTGTAGTCGCTTGGTAAAGCGAGTGCATGGAGTTCGTTCCACAGCCGGAGGTTGCGTGAGATGACGTTTCTTTCATACGGCACAATGCATGCACCATATCCAATACGAGTAAGATACAAACATTTCCCGAAGGTATCAATTTTTTTTTCCTTTCCATTATTTCTACGGGAAGTCTTCCCAACATCGCATGTATATCGCTTCGCCTTTAACTGTGGCATCTACTTATGCATTAAAAGCACGAAACGCCATGCTTCTCCATACATATTTGATGTAAAACCGCGCGTCTCATAGCGCACCGTGATGTTAGTCGTCGCAGACACGCAAACACGTCGTTTCCTGTCCAAAATACTGATTAAATAACACGAGTATAGCTTGTAAATATCGTTTGAAATACATAGTATGAAAGCTTTCTATGGACAACAATGGTTTTGTGGTTAGAAAGTGGAGTTTTTGAAAATGCAGTTTTATTTTTTGAGAGTACGAGGTGTAAATTAAACTGAAGTTTTCGTCTAGA
Source organism: Pelosia muscerda (assembly GCA_963691645.1). Classification (NCBI taxonomy): domain Eukaryota; kingdom Metazoa; phylum Arthropoda; class Insecta; order Lepidoptera; family Erebidae; genus Pelosia; species Pelosia muscerda. The sequence goes on from OY829100.1 coordinate 19,191,192, forward strand.
GACTTAAGGCTACTTGAGAGTGTTGAATTCGTTTGTGAATATATCTGTAATATAAAAGTGTGTGTTTTATTTGGGACATGTCCATTTGACTTCTCTTCGCTTGATGGTAAGCTGAAAGTAAAGTAACTGAAAGAGTTTGTTGTTTGTGTTTGTAATGGTGACCACCAGTACAAACACGTATAGTGTTACAATGGTGGCGCTCAGCTTGACGGCCTCATTAGATACTTTTTCACGCCACGCTTAAAGGACCCAGGACTGTAAGAAGGACACAAGTGAAAGGCTCAATGGTACGGCATTATTATAATTAGTATCTTTGCTTTCTGATCCCCTTCACCTAAAAACCTAACTTTGTAGTTAGGTTTTTAGGTGAAGCCTTTTACCTTGAAATTCGTCCAAAGAAATCTTCAACAAAAGTACCCCTATATTCCCCTATATAACCCCCTTGAGCCTCAGCCTCACAGCAACCCATAAAGATAATGAAGACAATTTTCGTCTCCTTCATTTCATCAGTGAGTTTCTGAGATAAGGACAGACAGACAAACAGGAGCACGTGGGTGTAAAGTGGGGCCACTACACACAAACCCTGGTTTGTTTAAGTAATGGACTGTACCAGTCGCGTAACAGAACAATGCCTGCCATAGAGTCGCTTTCGTAATATTATTTTAATTGACTGATCTTTGTAAACCTGTTGTTTAGCCTTGAATTACTGTTTACAATGCTTGTTGTGAAAGAATTAATTTTTATATTAACAGTTTATTATATTAGAATGACATTTGGAACCGTGAAATTAAGTTTGTTTGTTTCTCAATCACCCAAAAATAGTAAAGAATTTTAACAGCGACTTTGCACACAGGTAGAACAAGTCAAAAATGGGACATAGACTAATTAGGTCGAACTGGGAACTGTGGGAAATTTTGTTTTCATTCTGAATTTATCAATACACACAATTTTTACTAAACTCTCTATTGGATGCAGACTGTCTCTATTCGGTCAGATTGGAGGTCGATGGAGGAAATTAAGCAGTGGACGTTCTGTGGCTGAAATGATGATTATAACTTTTACCTCCATAAATCTAAAGTCCAGTGGGAGTTTACTTCGTCTTTAAATCCCATTATAAGATAAAATAAATAATAAATAACTAAATTTTCTAGTATAATCTACACAAAACCACCCATACCCATGGTAAGCATAGCAGTAGCTTAACTATACATATAGATCAACAGCATCTTTAATGGCCTGTGTATGTATTTTGGAATGTATTATTCAAATTTATAATTTTATATTTGACTAAACAGTGGAAAGAATTAATTAAAAATGTAAAAACCCCCGACACACACACACACACAAACATACACACACACAGTAACGTGAAACACCCCATCAGAATTTAAAACCATAATGAAAAATGGCAAAAAGCTCTCCAAATACCCTTTCCCTCCCTTTCCCTAGTCCAGCACGTCGGTGGCGCGTACTACAGAAGTCGTCGTCTATTTTCATAAACTGGTGTCCTTCTGGGAACCGTCACGCAGCCACTAAGTAGGGTCATCATCATTATTTGTCCAAATTAACACTTTTAGCCACACACCCCCTTTGTTATAGTTTCCTGTATTTTAAGAATTATTAACACACCGCTTGAGCTAAGAAGTAGATCAACCTTTAGATATATACCTGTATTCACACCTGTAAATCCCCGAAGGTGTAGGCAGAGCTGGTATGAACACCCACCTTTAGCCAACTACTTGCGCTTTTCATTTCCAGGTAATATCGGGCGAGCTTGTTGTCGTACAGCGAACATGTCTTATCCTTTAGGCGCCTTCTACGATAACCACGAGAAGAGATGGGGTTGTCCTATGTGTTACATCAGGAACTAATCCATCGACCAGAGTATCGCTGGGTGCTCAAGACTGTGCGATATGAGGGAGTCAAGGCCGGAAGGTGAACCCTGAACTCTGAGTACAGGGTCCGCCTGCCGGCCTTCACTCCCTTGTGAAAAGACATGAACTCCCATTATGGCGCCTATTTTTTTTTCTTGAAATGACGTTTTTTTTATGAAATTTTCGTTTCATTTAGCTTTACTGATACGATGGAGAGTAAATAATGCCAAATCCTAATTTTTTTATGCCAATATGTTGTGTATCATGAGTACTACCAGGGGCCTTCGGCTTCGGAAATATTCCCCTTACATTTTGTATACATCAACCCTTACCTTAGGCATTCAACGACAAATATAAACATCTTCTTTGTATTTCATAACTGACACAAACTTGAAAATCCCTAAACAATGTGAAACAGAGCCCAAACCTTTCTATTTCAATCTTCCGAGAAAACAAAAGAAACACAATGCCTCCCATATTACACCTCGATCCAATTCTTTATTTGTGGTAGCCATTAACATGAGTTGTTAAGGCATTATAAGGCAAACACGAATGGCACGCTGGTCTTGTTTCTAAACCGATAATTTTATAGTTAAAGAACGGAATTAGACCTGCCGGAGTTAACGGATAGTTATTTGAGTGTTAGAATGCGTATGTTTGGTTTTCGAACGATTTCTGAGAGGTAGTTTGGGAGTAGGTAACAAATTCTTTCGGTTAGGATGATCTGGGTACCATTTGATGCCTCTTGTGTGTCGCACGCACGCGGGTGCCCACAAATCATGCAGCTTTCTAGCACGATAATGTGCAAATTATCTGCACAAAATTAACTCTGTATTATTTGCACAAAATAAGTTCAGTACTATTTGCACGAAATTCGCTCTTTGAATTTGTATGACATAGGTGTTCACGTGCATGAATAAACATGACATAGCCAAAACCGCAAAGTCATAAAACCTTAAAATTTGAGCAACTTTAATTGAGACCTAGGTAGCATTCGCTGCTTCTTGTGCGCCACACATGCAGGCACCCGCAATTCATGCAAATCGTATGGATTTATAGCACGAGGTTGTGCAAATTATTCGCACGAAATTAACTCGGTATTATTTGCACAAAATAACTACAATACCTACTATTTGCACGAAATTCACTTTATATATTTGCACGGAACAGGTGTCAGAGCATCATTTTTATACAAAGAAAACCACCTAATAAGTCAAAGCATTTTCGGTGGAAGATATGCATGCGGCCTGCTTGATGGAAAGCGGTCACCGTGGCCTATGGGTGTTTGCAACACCAGGGCGGTGTCATTGGTGATGTCGATCATATAGCCCTCAGCCCCAGAAGGCAGAATAAGAGAAGAGAGAAGGGAGAAGGTCAAGAGAGTTTATGTGCTTTCAGAGCAGAAGACAGAGAAGATTTTCTCAGCCTTCCCACTGACAACACAACTCCAGTGAGCTCTGGCTACGCTACTCACCACCGGAAACACAACACAAGGCTATTGTTGACCGCGGTATTCTGTAGTGCAGAGGTCTTCCCCAGTCGGACTGCTCAATTAGGACGGGAGATACCATCATGTCCTACTTCCTTCCGTGACGTAGCCCACACCATAAAGTCATTATACCTAGTAATTTAAGTAAAAATGGTAGTTCACATAAATAGCCTCGAATATCTGACCTTCCAACCTCGGGTGGTAAGTATTAAAGTCTCATCCTTCAATTAGTAGATGTTTCAATTTGCAGGTGGCAAGGCAGAATATCTTGCATCACAGTTAGACTGGAAAGACGGTCACAACAGAATTGGGAAAAGGTTCAGAGAATTATGAAGGCAGAATATCTTGGTGGATCCCCATGCACCCAACATTTTGTTAATTATATTATTACTTAAATTCATTTCTTAGTTAACAAACATGTAAATTGCATTCCAACAATGGATTAGAACCAACTACCCACGCGTTCTCACGGTTATTTCGTACGAGCATTCAGACATATGTCATCAAATGTCAATGAAGCGAGACATGTCGCTTTGTTTGGCAATCTTATAAGATATGTATTAAGCAACTGTTCCTAATACGATAAGTAAGATATCAAAAATTGATTGTAATACAATGATAACTTGGCTTCATAGTTTGGTTGAGGTTTTAATACGGAAACTGCAATGTAAATCAAATAAACTTGAGTACTTTTTCTTTGCACTCGATATCATAATGACCACTCAATCATTATTATTTATTTTTAATACACTTTGTTGTACACCAAGTAAAAATGCATAATTAAAATCTATAAGACTATGGATTCATCAGTAACCTATCCATGATTGCGTGTTGACCAATCATTTCTTTTATTTATACCACTTAAGTGGCAGATAAGCGCTCGGCCGACCCGATGGAAAGTGACTACCGTGGCCTATGGACGTTTGCACTACCAGGAGGACACTCGGACTGCCGAACTTAAGAAACCTTTTAATACCCTTCTTGCAGAGAAGGTGACAGAGGGTGCAGCGCTGAAGGTTAATAGAGTTTCTATGCTATATACGCAGAAGATAAAGCACCGTTTCTCGGTCTTCCCTCTGACATCCTCTCCAGTGAACTCTGGCTACCCTACTACTATACTACTCTACCACGGTACTATACTACCCTACTACTATACTACTCTACCGCGGTACTATACTACCCTAGTAATATACTACCCGACTACTATACTAACTTGGTGGATGTTCTGATGAGCTTTTCCAATTAATCCCACCCTCTATTCTTCCATCTACTTCTGTACTTACACTCCTTACTAGATACCGTCGTGAAACCTATCATATTATAATGCCGCGTCTTCATTTACGTAACATTTTATCGTGACCGTATCAGAAGTGCGTGTCAGTCGCGTACTCAGCGGCGTGATAACTGAGTATATTATAAAACCATTGATTGACAGGTGATCGTGTCAGCACAACTCTAGTTGTAACTCTAGCTTGTGTGCACTACTTGTGCCACAAGTTGTGACATCCACACACATCATCATGTCTTGATGCCACGCTGTCTGGTTGGCTGTTCATGCCACAAATCTGGACGCACCTTAAGATAAGCACACAGCAAACAAATGAAATTAAACAACCGTATATTTCAACCATTCCATTAGTCATTATCATTAGTCAGTACCAATCTATACTTATAATAAAACTGTAGAGAGGTCAATTCTGTACATTGAATATATTTACAAAATAATTATTGGGGGATGATTGGTGATCGATACTAATGCAAAAAATGCAATCAGATTTTTTTTTGTCTTTCTGTCTGTCTGTCTGTCCGTATGTGCACGCATGGATCAAAAACTACTGGAGGGATTTTGATCAAACTTGGTACGATTATAGTTCATAGTTCTGAGCAACATATAGGCTACTTTTTATACAAGCTGATACCCGTGGCTTTGCCTGCGCTTCGTTTATAGGTTGTTTTTGGTCATATCTCCGGTTCTACTTAACCAATTACAACCAAATATACTGCAAATTTTGAGTCTAAGCAAGACCTTTCTAATAAAAAAAACCGCATCAAAATCCGTTCAGTAGTTTTTGCGACCAAGGCGTGCAAGTAATATGCGTATCAGGTCAACTGCGTGTCTGGTAATTCGCAAAATTTGATTCTGGTCATCCGCGTAAAAGGTATTTTGCGTTTCTGGTACTGTGCGTCGGAAGGCAGTAAAAAATTGCGTTCAACTCAAACAGCGTTATACCATTACTATAATGAAATTCCAACATTTATCAATAGATGGCGCTCCTCAAGTGACGTCATTTTACAACACTCGGTGTTAAGATTCTCCGTAAGATAGTCACTACCTGCAGTTGTAATAGGTGCCGTATGCGATCTAACTAATGATTAGTGCGAATTTATTAGTTGCACCCTCCGTGGCGTGGCGGTAGTGCATGCAAATGCTACGCACGGGGCGCAGGTTCGATCCCCAGTGCAAAAAGTGATAATCATGAATATGGCTGTTTGCACTGGTCTGTTCGTGCCTCGGAGAGCACGTTAAGCCGTCGGTCCCGGTTGCCATACAAATTACAAACATCTATGACAGTCGTTACGGGTAGTTGGAGCCCTCAAAAGTCCAACCAGTCTAACTTCGAACTTCGATATCGCCATTGGTTGTGGTGGTCAGATGGCAGCCGCATCACAGTTAGACTGGAAAGCTGACCCCAACTGAGTTGGGAAAAAGGTTCAGGGAATGATGATGATATTAGTTGCACCCTTACTAAACTGCAGATTATTCTGAGCATTGGTTGTTTATGTTGTTTTTAATAGTTTCTTTTATTTCATATCTTAATATAATAATTTAATTTTTTTTATTAAATGCTTTGCTTCTCTTGCTTAGCAGTTAACGCAATTAACACTACAGAATACACACATCAAAAAAAGTTTGCGATCACTTTGAAAAACTGAAATCTTTTTTGTTACTGTAGATTATATTATGATTTATTCTTCTTTTTAGATTCTTTATTTCTAAATAAAGAATTAGAACACAAAACAATGACACCGTTCTATTGTTTTTTCTTACAAAAAGGCTTTCAGTCCTAGCTTACGCTCATTCAGAAATCTGATTCAAGATGTTTTTCGCGTAAAGTTGTGATTGAAAAAATGCCAAGAGGATTATCAGAGGTTTTACGAGCTAAAATAGTAACTTTGAGGGAAGAAGGTTACACCACGAGAGTAATAGCACGCAGACTTGCTATATCCCAATCCTGTGCCGTGGCTCCGTTGCAGAGGTACCACGGAATGGAGAATTTAGCTGACCGACCCCCCAGGGGTCGCCCAACTGTTTTGACAGCTGCCCAAAAGCGCTATTGCTGGCAGCCCGTGATCCCACAATCAACGCCACTAAAATAAAAGCAAAAGTCAGGGCCGCCTCTGGGTTTGAAGTTAGCACGCAGACCGTTCGCAATTGCTTGCACCAGGCTGGATTACGAGCACGGAGGTCACGGCGAGCTCCGCTCAATTCCCGGTAACGTCAACAACGAAGATTGCAGTGGGCTAGACTTCGGCAAAATGAAGAAGGTGAGTAAGATAACATTTGGCAAAACTGACTCTTCGTTGACGAATCCCGAATCTCCACTCATCCGACGTGTCCGTGTCTGGAGAAGACCAGGCGACCGTGAAAGACAAAGAACTGCCACTGGAACAGTTCAGCAAGGCGGAAAATCGGTGTCTTTTTGGGGTGGCATTATGATTGGAGCTAGAACGCCTTTGATCCCGTATCGGGGCTTCATGACAGCAGACATGTACAAAGTAGTTGCTATTGATGATATAGTCAAACCATTCCGAGTAAACCATGGGCACCAATTTGTACTGGTCGATGATAATGCGCCCGCACATCGAGCTCAACGAGTCAATGCTGCTCTTCAAGAATACGATATCACACGATTAGACTGGCCTGCCGGCTCGCCCGACTTAAACCCAATAGAGCACGCGTGGGATGCTCTTAAACGAGCTGTATGGAACCGTGAGCCACATCCCCAGACAGTTCCAGAGCTCAGGGAAGCCGCTATTGAAGAATGGATATGTTACCCCAGGAAATGCTGGATAACATGATCCTCAGCATGCCCAGGATGATCTCCGCATGTGTTCGAGCCAGGGGAGGCGTTACTTTATATTGAATTTACACCTTTTAATAATAAATTGTAGTTTAAGTTTAATTAAACAGTCTTTTTCTTTCTATGAAATTTCTATCACAATTGCATTATGATAAATGGCTCAATTTTTTTAAATAAATAATAAAAAATAGTTTTATATTTTAATTTCAAACAAGGTACAGGCATACAACATAATTTTTTCTTGATAAAGTTAAATTTAAAGAATTCTAGGAGCTTATGCCATTGATCGCAAACTTTTTTTTATGTGTGTAGGATAGGAATACAGAGAGATCCGGAAGTATCCGTTTGCCTTGCTTTCAAATCGTGCTTTTCAGCGCGATCATTCATCGTAAATCACTAATTATAAATAATTGTATTTCCATTCCATACTAATAGTACTTTTACTTTACTTACTTATTTACCTCCAATCCAAATAAATACCTACCTAAATAACAGGCTTCTGATAAATACTACAATAACATAATTTTTTCGACTGCTTACGAAACGTACTTTTTAGCTCGACATCGCATCATTCATTCATAGATCATTAATTATTCTTTTAATCCATACTTACTCATTTTCTTCTTTATATATATATATATATATATATATATATATATAACAGGCTTATATATCGATACCTCTGGGCTCAAAGGTCGTAAAGGACAAAATGCGACTTTTCAGGAGAAGCAAAAAACAAAAATAAAAAAATATTTTTTACTCTAACTTTTTTGTTTCTTGAGCTATTTTAATAAAACCAAGGCAAAAAGTGCTTAGAATTCATAGTATTTTCTAAAGCAGTTTAAAAAAAATACCCTAGTGCTGTATTTACCGAGATAGATGTCCTTTACGACCTTAAATTTGAAAATAAAAGTCCTTTACACCCGTCAAATTTCCATCCTAAGATTTTACCGAAGGGTGTAAATCTACTTCACTGCACAATACTGAAGAAAATAAGGTAATAATCGACTAGTGTAATAATTTTTAGGTCATAAGGATCACTTGCTAACTCATTTTCATTTTTAAATAAACTTAATTATTAGATGGATTATGGTATACTACTGTATTTTATTTACAAATAATCATGAGATAATTATAACTAGATGAAAACCCGGCTTCGCTCGGGTAAATTTAACTCATAATACACATCTAGGTGCAAAATATAGGTAGATATTTCTGTATATTCACTATTAAAACGATCGGGATATTTACCATGTTTGTTGGTTTCATTTCGTAACCGATATTTCGGCGGTGTTGCAAGCGCCATGATCACGGTGTACTGACGACCGCCGAGCTAGTTCTTATTGAGGCCAACCGTATCGGTCTACCCTCTTTCTCACTCGTTTACTACGCGCGCCGCCACTACCACTGTCCGCGTTCTCAATGAGTACTAATCCGAGAATTTGTCAAAGGTACTTATAAAGAAATATTCTCTATTATACATCACAGATTGATTATTATAAAATTTCTTTATATATAACATTTTTCGATAAATATTTATCACCTTTCGAGCCTTGTTCAGCGGTATTGATAATTTGAATTTTTACATCATCGAATCTTCGTACTCGAGAGAAGGCAACATAGAAGAGCTGTCCATGGGTGAACACAGGATTAGGTAAAAATATACCGATTTTGTCGAAAGTTTGTCCCTGGCTTTTGTTTATTGTCATAGCAAATGCTATGCGAATGGGAAACTGAAGCCGACTAAATTTAAAAGGCAGTTGATTGTTAGATGGCTGGAGCCGAATTCGAGGAATGAAAACTCTGGTTCCCACATGGCTACCACAAATAATTTCGGCATCAATGACACGTGAAGCTAACGCTCTAACAATAAGACGGGTTCCGTTGCACAATCCAACAGTCGGGGTCAAATTTCTCAAAAGCATTACTATACAACCAACTTTGAATTTTAGAATGTGTGGTGGTAATCCTGCAGGCGTTATAGAATTTAAAAATTCTACAGGATAGTTTAAAACATCATTATGATCGTCCTCAACCACAGCGTCAGAACTTTCATAAATTTTAAGCAGGCCGGTAATTTTGTCGACAACTTTGGTCGTTCAATTGAAAACAATCATCGTTTTTGGGAGTAAGGATAGATTTCATTGAATAACTTTTATAATCATTTGTGTTAAGGGAAACACCAAAAATATGGTCTATAATAGAATTATCTACAATGCATCGCTGAGGCAGTTCAATGTTGTCATTATTATCTTCATCAGGTGATCCTTCGCCTACCTTTAATACTCATTGAGCAAACTCTATATCATCGTGAGCTCTCATATTATGAGTCAACTGGAGTTGAGTAAAGTTTGGCCACATTGAAAAGTGCTTATCTTGAAGCTTTTATAATATCATTTCCTGACCCATTAACTACAACTGGTAAAATTTGACGAAAATCTCCTGCGAATAACAAAGTTTTGTCTCCAAAAGGTAATTTATTTTTCATTATGTCTTGAAAGAGTCGATCAACTACAACAGTATCACGACATTTAGTCATGGGTGCTTCACCCCAAATGATTAAATGAGTTTCCTTCAATAACATAGCTGCTGGTGACCCTAACGACATATGAGACGTAGAATCTGCATCTGAATTAATTGGAATTTTAAATCGCGAGTGGGCTGTTCTACCACCATCTAACAAAGTTGCTGCAATACTAGAAAACGCTTTGGGTAGGCATAATTTGTTTTCAGATCTTAAAATATGTAAAATAGTTGTAAATACAAAAGTTTTACCAGTTCCTCCTGGGCCGTCAAGGTAAAACAGCTTTCTCTCTGTGGGATTATTCACAACGTTTAGTATTGTATCGACCACATATTTTTGTTCGGTGTTAAATTTTTGGTATTTTTCATAGCCATTTGCTTTTTCAAGGTCACAGTCATAAACGGGATCAGATAAGAAAACATTATTTTCATCAATATCTGGCTGCGGAAGTCCGAAATCTGTTAGTTTCTTTCCGTGGAGTTTTCATGTTTCATCAATTGCTTGTAAAGCCAACTGTTTGGATAATATTTCAGGACGTGATCTTTTAAAGTCTTCGATAAAATGTGATGCATACTTTTCCCAAAGAGCATTAGGATCAGTCACTTCACAAAATACGCATATTAACGCAAACAGCTGTCGTAATTGCCGAGGCAGTTTGAAACCAATTGCTTCATTCAAACACCTTTCCCATTCTTGATCGTCAAAAAGGAGCCCCCTTGCTTGAGCAGCTTCTCGGAATGATTTGTAAATAATATTTTCATAAGTTCTAACATCACTGAAGCAAGTCGGCCCTTTGACGCGAAGAAGTAATAAAAGTTGATTTTTCAGCTGATCTAGCAGCTAGATGCTTCATGAACATTCTGATCTGTAAATACGACGGTTTGTTGGTTTTCCAAATGAACACCTAACTGTATAATTGTGTGACTCATTTTGTGCATTGAAAATTCAAAAATTCGCCAAACTGCTTCGGGGGCTGAAACATACCTGGTATCAATAAAAGCCTTAATTTCATCATGGTGTTCATTGCTTAATGTCGATTGATCACTGGACTGGTGATTTGTGTCTTTGCTCGCTCATGACCTTTATAAATATATTTATTTAACTTATATTTCACACTTTTGACACTTGAACAAATTTCAACATTTATGTGAGCATTACATTTTTTACATAGATAGGGATTGTAGGGTACCACCCATCTGTTATCACACTTGAAGTCCTTCTTTTTTATTGTTCTTCCATCGTCTCTTCTTCTTATTATAGCATAACCTCCATTTTGGGTACCATCTCTAGTTTCTTCGCAAAATGTCTTTGGGTAGCTTTTAGAACATTTAGAGAAAGTTCCTTCATTTTTCATGCAAGGTGAATTTATATACCCAGGGCCACATGGCCCATGGATCATGTTTTTTGACACAGTCTGAAAAAGTTCGTGGTTTTTTTTTGAGTCAGGTATTTCTGCACACACAAGTTTATCATAATCTATTGATGACCTTGGTTTATCTTCATTTCTTAGAATAATAAGCATATGCGCATGTGGAAGCCCACGTTTCTGAAATTCAATACCACGCACTCGGTATTCCAAAAATATGTTTCCTTGTAATGTCATCTAAAAGTTCCTGTAATTTAAGTTTAAAAATTCTGGCTATTAAATCGAGTCTTTGTTCTTTTTTAGTCCCTTGTAAATTATCTAAAATTTCCTGCCAATTCGGATTGCACGTAAATGTTATAAATAAGTCTGGTTTATGGGGCTATTTGAATATAAGTATGAATAACGAGTACCTATTAGAATCATTTTAATAAGTTAGTTTAGGTTAGAAATTTTATAGATAATTTGGATAGATTTTTAATACATTCCCCGAAATTGTGAGTTAAGTAATAGTTTAGTGTTTAATTTTAAGTTAGGTATTAAGGTTAGATTAAACTTGTCGTTTATTGAATATTCTAGAATTATGGGCCAATTCCATTGTTTCCACAAATAAATTATCTTTATCTTTATCTTTATCTTTATCTTATCTTATTCTTCATTCATGTTTATTTACGCCCTTAGTGGAAACACGTAAGTAGAATGAAACTAGGTAGTAAAGGACATTTATGCTTTTTTATTTTAAATTGTTAGGGTGTATAGGACAATTTGTAAATATGGTGTCCTTTATATCCAAATTTTTGAGGTGACTTATAGGGAGTATAAGACAATTGAAAATTTTAATGTATTTTACACCCAAAAGTTTGTTTATACTTTCCTTTACTACCAAAATAATTTCGCTCTAGTAGGTAATTGTTACTTACTTCCATATTTTCACGGTAAACTTTGCCTGAAGTCTCAGATTATGTGGGTCGTAAAGGCATTTTTTTTGCGAATTTCGTAGAACTGAATATACAGATCGATAGAGAATTAAAAACTGAGTAAAACTGCATCAAAAAGTCATTTTCGCCAAAATGTCCTTTACGACCTTTGAGCCCAGAGGTATCGATATTTTAACATGCCACCTAAAAAAAGAACTTCTTTATCCCAAAATTCAAGAAACTCTAAAAGAATGAGATATTATGCGCGTTCTCAAGAATCGACAGAGGAAAGAGCTGAACATGAACTGCCTAACCATGTTACTCAAAACAAAAATTTCAATTAGAATAAGTAAATGTTTGTAAATAGACCAAAAACAGCCCGCTTAATTTCTTACCGGAGTCTTCTCAGAACAGGGCCACGTTTCAAACTGTAATTGGTAATGCTAATTTGCTAAACATAAATTTTATATTTTTTTTACGTTTTCTAAGTGTCGCTTTAATGGTCAATACAAAACAGGTAAATGATTTTGACTTTTATTTCATTACTGCTAAAATTGTACACAAATCTATGTAGGAATAATATATTTTACAGTAATGTTTGCTATAAAAATAAGCTGTAGATCGTTTTCGACCTGAAGCGATGACACGCGCGATCCGACTTCCACGCGGGCGGAGCCGCGGGCAACAGCTAGTAAGGAATAATTGAGGCCGCGTACACACTGATCGATTGGCACACGACACTGCGCGACTGTCGCAAGACATCACGACAGAACGTTTATTGAATCGCGACAAAAGGCGACAGAACGCAGCACATTGTTGTACACTCAAATTAATTAAATGATAGGTGACGTAACGCGTAATTTGGAGAGCTGGCGTATTGTGTGGATGTGGCTTAAGGCTTTGTTGGTTTACTTATGCGTTGAATGAAACTTCCATTTGACAGATTTGTAAGTAATGTGATTTTGTACCTGTATTGTTTATTTAAGGTTACTGATAAGACAAGAAGAAAAAGCAGAATTAGATCAGCTGGTTAACTTGTTTAATTAAATGTACTACACACAGATTTGACAGTGATGCTTTTCAGTGCTATGAGTCAGATCTAGAATATTGTTCATTGTTTATAATTATATTTTTATTTACAAATTTAATATTAATAATAAAATTAAATAAATTTAATTATATTGTTAGTTATTGTTATCTCTGTGACCACCTTGCATCAAATAAATCTTTCTTTCCCTTCTTTTTTTTTCTAAATGGAGTCCTAAACTAGAATATGGGACTACGCGTTCTTTTCGTCTTTTTCACTTAAAAATATAGATAATTCGTGTTTGATACCAATGTTTAAGATTTTTATGCAACAATTGTAGTCACTCGTTGTAGTCACTTAAATTGTATTAAGCTTATTATTGTAGGGGAAGCTAAAATAAACTCTTTTTAAAATAATTCTATTTTCAAAATACTTTCTAAGACTTATAATCACTCCTTTTGGAACCGTCGCTAGGGTTGTCAATCAACATGTCTAACAATAACTGACGTTCCCGTCAAAAGTTGTCCAAAATCGCATCGGACTCGATGACCCGCACTAACTATGCAGACCAAAATCTCCTCATTGTTTCCTCTGTCCGTCAAAACGCGTTAGAATTGTAAAAGAAACAACTTTAAGGAATAGGGTGACCAAGATTTTTTTATAGTAATAGTGTAATGGACGATTGTGGTGTCCATGTATGACGTAATCATATTTTCGTGTAGTATGTGCACGGCTTGGCTTTTGAAATTCGTTAGGCGTTTAGACGCTTTAAATCATTTGTAGTATTTTTTCGGTATATCTTACACTTTTGATAATTATAGACTGTTTTTAACTTTAAAAAAAATTAGCTAGAGTCGAAATTGTAGTCAATAAATGTTTCTCAATGAAGTGAAATAACGTCTTTTTCATTAATTTTATTTAGTATGTTTGTTAAATTTTAAATTATGGTTTTATTGTGATTATTATTGTATCGGTCAATGTAAGTAGTTATAATATTACTTTTTTATAGTTACAAGGATTATTTTCTGAATCAAAATATCAACGCAAAGTTGAATTTAATGAATTGCTTTTGGAAAAGAAACATACATTTTAATTTATTAGTAGGTATTTTAATCACCGTTACAATAATTCGAACGACATTCCACAAAAAAACAAAATCATAGTCACACGATTAACCCCCTGCACACTGACGATGACCCAACAATTCAATGTTTTCTAAGACCGTCACATAACAATGAAACTAAAATAAACTATCATATAATATCAATAATGTGTGCACGAAGCACGGACACATGTATTTTAAATACGTATTATTCTAAACCAGTTGAAGGGTTAGTGCATTGTCCTGTTATGTCCGATTGAGTTTCCCATGCTCCTGTATCGTGAGGTTGTAACAATAATATCGATTTGTAAGGTAAAGTAAATCTGTCCATACTAAATGGACGTGACGTGTTTTCGGTGGTTATGACGCAAGTGACGTTTATGTGAATTTGAATTTAAATACATTCGAATTGACAGCCCGTTTTAAAACGATGAGTACAATAGCGGTCACAAATGTTTAACACGTTGCACGTTGTTTTATTTTATTTTCTTCTGTTTAAATAAATAACTTCACTTTTAATAAAGTGAAGTTATTTATTTAAACAGAAGAAATCGCATTAGCGAAAATAATATTTTCGCTAATGCGAAAATATTATTTTAAATTTAAAATAATTGCTTTAGGTATTCATTCTCAACTCATTGTTTTTCTCTTTAACTTATTGACAGTGACATTCTAGTCTTTTACTTGACTTTGGCTAACGAAAAATGCTTGAACTTACGTACGCTATATCATAATCTAAATTACCAAATCAGAGAAGGAGAGCGGACCTCTGGGCTCAAAAATGCAAGCTTTCAATGCAATATGCAAGTATTTGTACACATGCTTAGCATTAATATGAAGTAATTTTCGATATAGGACGTAGTAAGCCTTCCCGAAGAGCGAAACCTATGCTCGAGCCCTCTCGGTGAGTAGCGGTGCTGCCGTGAAACAAATTACTACACCACGATGGCAACTCCAAAATGCCATCGATTGGGCAGAAGAATAATTTTTGGTTGTTTCTGAGTGGGTATAATATGCAGATATTTTACAAGAGAAAATATATTATATTAAGTATGTTTACCTGCATCCGTGTGGCAACGAAAGAATAATCCTCATCATCCAATATCATCCGACCGAAGAGTGTCGTAAAAGACGTCTAATGGAAAACGTAGACGATGATATATATCACTATGAAGAAGTTAAATCGTGTACCAAGTGGTCTGGCCAGAGTAGAAACAGTAGGCCAAAGCCTCGGAACATTGGGAGAGGTCTATGCCCAGCTGTAAACGGCACTAGGCTAATTGATTGATTGAAATATACATTCTTGGACCCAAATTACTAATTACTTACGATAGTCGTTACGTTTTGAATCTAGAATACCGCAGTGTAATAATAAAAGAAAAATAACAATAAATAAAATAAATATTCTAGGACAATCTACACAACGTCACCTTGACCCATGGTAAACATAGTTTAACTAGCTTGTGTTACGGGTTCTAGAATGCGGATAAACATATTTTTTTTATACATAGATATTATACATAGAAACACCTAGACCAATGCAGATATTCGTATTCAAGCACACAAAAATTTGCACTGAGCGGGAATCGAACCCGCGCCTCCTGCGTAGCAGTCGCGTTCACTACCGCTACGCCACGAAGGTCGTCATAAATATAGGTATTGAGTATCCACTACGAGTATTGTCTACAAAGACGCACACACTGATGATATCATTGAAACTGATGAATACTAAGAATAATAAAATATGTGTTGCAATAAACGTATCAATTGAAAACTAATTAGAACAATCATCATAAAAAATATGACTAAAATATTACCTGTGTACCTATAGGGACATGGTTTATTATACATCTCCATATTGTTATGAGACTATAAAATGTCCCTTCAATCATCTTTTACGACCGATATCGCATAAAAATGTTTAACTATTTGTTTGTACTTAATATTAACTACATGCTCTATTATGACTAACAGTGGAGGTACAAGCGAACTAATGTCACCTCTATATCTTGAGTGTTAAGGACTGCGAATTTTTTGTGTGTGACTAAAATACCGAGGGTCGCATTTGAGGGTTAAGTTAATTAGTACTGATATTAGTATTATGTATTATTGCAAAGTCGTAAATCTGTATTGTTGATTTTGTTGGGTGTAGTAATTTCATTTATTGATTTATTACACATAATATATATTTTTATATTGAAGCCCTGTTTTATTTCCTTGATCACAATATTTTTTTTATGATTTCACAGATTTTAGTCATATTTCTATAAGTTTATTAGTCAAAACTCAAATAGGTATATATTTTTTCAATAATTCAATAACTGGATGGAATGCAGCATATTAAATTAGAGTTTAAAAGTATCTTCTCAATTTTAATATTATACTATCGTTGGAATTATTAAACCGTGGGTGAGGTTGAGTACTCCCCACTCCCCCAATATATTTCCTTCTAATGGATTTCCGCCATGTAACGCCTACTTCAATATTCAAGCAAAAACAGGTGTATATTCTGAATTTGATCCTACCAGAGACTTCCCCTCTCCTTTTCCCATAGTCAAATTATAAAATACATCAAACTCGCATCAAAGCACCATAAATAACTCGGAACACGTCAAAGTCATTTGTCCGCCATCACTCCACAGTTCCCATAATAACAGAATTATTGAGCCATTGTTCGTCAAAGGGCATAAAACAAAAATATCGTTTATGTGATCCGGGCTACCATTACACTGATACTCGTCTTAAATGATGACCATCACTTGTCATATCGACAGGGGCGGAGTTGGGTGATTCGTAACATAAAAATATATTTTAATATATAGATATTTTGCTATTGATATCGTTGGGATTGTTAAACCGTCAGTGAGTGGCGGGATCACCTCCCTCCCCCAATATATTTCCTCACGTGAAAAATTTTCGAATTCGTAATGTAAAGGTATCGAAAATGCAGAGCATTGGGATTGGCTTCAAACACATAATCGCAGGTTCACAGTAGACAGGCCACATATCGCAATGCTCTGCTTTCTTTATGCATTTACACTTCGAATTCGATAGTTTTTCGTGCTAAGGGCATTGATATTATGAAGTAATAATAAAATAAGCTTTTTCTTATGTCACTAGTATTCCCGTAACCAATGGAACCTATGCCATGGATGAAAAGCCTTTCGAACTATAATGACCCTCTGTACCAATTTAAGTTATATGAGGCGCTTCGATCTGCTGGTTAAATGACCCGCTTATCGGCTTGATTCCCAGTCGCACAGCATCAAAAATACAATTTCCAATGAAAAAATAAATAAGCCTTACCAAGTACAGCCCCGAATATATCGACATAACTCTCACACCTAAAAACCACTTAAAGAACACCGACAGAGCTCTCAAGCCACCTGACATCGGAACATATTTGACCTCTCCCGAACTACATAAGCTGGCTTTTAGTCCGCCAGTTGCTGTAATCTTGATCCTGATAAGAAAGCTCCGAGTCTTGGAGCAAGGAGTGTCCCTTTGTGGGCACGTTAATCAGAGATCGATTGAAATGGATCGGAATACTTATTAAGATAGGCATATTGTACTGTTCATGTTCGTAATGGATTCTTCTTGCATCAGTTTAAAGGATAATGTATATTGCCCTTTTATTGTCCGGCAATGTTTGGCTTGGCACCGACTTCAACAGAAGTCTTATGGTAGTGAAATAATTTTTTACCCGACCACGGTAAAGCTAAAGTAGAGTTATGTTTTGGCAGGCTATGTATGTGTATGTAGGTTCTTAAGTTCCCTAATAGGTCTAGTTACAACAATTTATTAGAACTGGACTACGGTTAGGTATCTAACTATGTAAATAAAATTGAATGGCGAAATATGTTGCTAAGCGCAAAACTCGAAGACGGCTGGACCAATTCGAGTAATTCTTTTTTTCATTTATTCCGTGAGCTCTATGGAAGTCTTTTTTGAAACAGCGGGAACGGGAGCGTGATTTTTAGTGGATTTTAGTAAGATTTAAACTTAATTAACAGTTTCTACTGCGATTTATTTAATACTATTTACATTTAGCTCAAGGTTTTCACATTTTCATATGACAGTGCATTGTGCAGGCCAAATGGTAGTCACTTTATTGATAATATTATATAACTCATTTTCGCCAAAATGTTCTTTACGACAATTGAAATTTCCGGTGTCGATATCAAGGTTAAGCCGCAGCTTAGGTAGATTAGAAAACTGACTGGCACAGAGCATGCTGATGAATGTCTTTTGTGTTTGAAGTCGATTCCATGCAACTAGGAACCACACTGAGATGATAATCGTAATGAGGGTAGAAGCATATAACAAATAACAACACAATACTAAACCGACAATATGTTTTTTAGAAATTAACACCACACACAGATTTGACGATATTTTGAATTACATACAATCTCGACCACTGTGACGTAACTTTCCCAGAATGACAGTCGCATTAGAATTGTATCGCTAAATGACATTGTCGCCTGTACGCTTTGTGGCAAACAACCCCATTATGAGGTTGGCGATGCAAATCGACGTATAAAAGCAAAGGCTCCGATAGACACGACTGTTTAGACGGTCCATGTCATAAGAGGTAGCGGGAGCGGTCTTCAAAGTTCATAGCACTATGTTTCCTAAATTGAATTAAAAAGGTTCGAACGTACGAACGTGAACGAAAGAATGAATAATCCAAAAAATCAAATATCCAACAGCATGAAATAAATTTAAGCAATGCGTAATGCCCTAAAAGATAGAAACAATTTTGTTAACTTTAATTAATTTTCTTTCTAATAATTAAAATAATATTTAAAATATTAGTATCCCAAACCAAAGTTGAAAATTTTTAATTGGCTCTCAGATGTTGATTTAAACTTAAGTACACGACTTTCACATATAATTATGACGGAACTAACTTCCGAAACGTCGGGGTGAATATGCCAATATTTACATAAAGTCTCAGTGATATATCTGCTTCAATACCCTTTTGTATTGTTTGTAATTCTTTCCTGTCACAAATAAATTATATAATTTTAGAATCACCGCTACATCTCTTGCAACAAACCATACCATCAAATACTTAAAAAATAGCATAGAAAAACTGTCGCGTTTGCTTTTCGTGGTGATTAACAAAGAACGCTAAAATTTTTATCATATTATCACATACATGTAGTTAACACATTCTGGTATTCTTGTCCACAATATAATTGTTGTGTAATTGTGTGGCTTCACTGCGTCGTAACGACACACAGACGACAATACATAACGTGTTGTAGGATGTTAGTAGATACAATTATAGGTATCTTTCAAAGTAGATATGATATTATTAATAATAATCACCACTTTTCATTATAATCGCCATAAAAAGCGTAATAGTCAATGCTTTATTGGTTATAACTTGCATATATATAACTCCTATAGTTATACCAGTTAGTGGACAGCCTCTGTGGCGTGGCGGTAGTGCAGGAACTGCGGGTTCGATTTCCGCACAGTGCAAATATTTGCTTGCATGAATATTACTATTTGCACTGGTCTGGTCGTGCCTCGGAGTTAAGTCATCGGACCCGGTTGTCATACAAACATCTATGACAGTCGTTACGGGAAGTTGGAGCCCTAAAAAATTTAACAACTGGCCTAGCTGCAATTTTTCGATATCGCCTATTCCTAAGGTTGTGAAGGATAGGTGGCAGTCACTTCACAGTTAGGTTCGAAATAAGCAGACCGCAAAATTCGAGGTGACAGTTTCAGTGGGGGGTTTCGCAGGGGATTTCCACACAGAAAAAGAAAAAAGTGGTGGCAATTACTAGCTTTTAAAATTGCCCAGTAAAAGTGATAGATATTATGTACAATACAAAGTACAAAGAAATAAACCTAGCTGACTACTATTACAATCACGTTTTCGCAATTGTATATTTTCAAATTCGTGTATCATCTCAATCCGTAACGCAGATAATAATTTGTTTCTATTACATTATAAAATATTATTCCACAATTCTACAGACAGTATAACTATGTAATTTGTATATTCAAAGAAACAAATTATTCGAAGCTAAATAGATGTCAAAAGTATTTAGAAATTATCTCCACTTATGAGTCTTGTGAATTATCGAGTTTTTCGCACAATAAACATCGGTTCATTTGACTAATTGCTTCGAAATCGCGACAACAATGTAATATCAGTTGCTAACGCTAATATTTTCCATTAGCCGATTATCTACACTTACATACTCTGACTACGACGAGGCGATTCGTCAAGCCGAACTTTACGTAACTTCACTAATAACGACATTAATATAACAAGAGTATTTTTTTGACACAAATTGTCGAACACGCTCTTCAAATACTTTGACAAATTACAAATTAGATAGATTGTTGCTTTGTTAAAATAGACCTTAATTGGTAGTGATAATGTTTTTTTCAAAATGTCCATCGGAATATTTAAGGTTGTCAAGGCGTACTTCTTAAGTAATTAGTGCTCTAACTAGGCTGACACGAACGTCATTGTCAGTTGCTTGTGACATCCGCGTTTCATTTTCATGTGTCGCTTCAGAATAATATTTTTCAGTCGTGTATACTTCATTTGTATTAGGTACAAAGGACACAATATTTTTGACTACAATAGTATCTTTGAGTAGTGTTGTAATCTTTCTTAGCTTTTGACTTTGTGTATGTATATGTCGTGTTTTTTTTTTCAATTTTGACACTTACATTTTTAGAGTATGTACAAAATATGGTTTTGTTATAAAATACTTGCACTTGTTATGCAATGAAAACAAGATTTTAACCAATTGAAGAAGGCTAATTTATCGCTTACTTTAACACGAAGTTATAGCTCTAATAACAGCGTCATGTCATTTGACCTCCCATCCTTGTCACCACCAGAGCCTTCGTTGCCTATCTTTGCCGTTCGCTGTTCAGAACGGGTGCTAGCAAATAAATTTGAAGTGTCATCATGTCAATTTCGAATCATCCAATATAAATGTGTTTTTTGCCACCCTGACGGTCACCTTCCATTTTCATTCATAAACACAATACAACTAATCTAAAAACAAACATGACTTCACAAACCCATTCAATGCAACATTTACATTTAAAATGCAAATCGAACTGCTGACCATGCTAAAGCTTTTAAGAAATCCGAGCAAAGCTTTCGATACTGTTAGACAATCAATCTTGAAAACGACCCTTTTTGCATACCTCTCACGGGTTTAAGGGATGAACGGGCAAGTCACGCTCGTCCAGTCTCAAGGGTACGGAACCATTTAATGCATAGTTTGAAATTGTTAGGGTGTGAGCCTCGATTAGGATCAGTATTGTGATAGCCCTGAATTGTTCGGATGAGCTAAGTTTCCGAACGGACGGGCGATGAGTGTGAGTTTCGTGTAGAAATGTGTATTCTTGCATGAATGATGTTCAAAATATTGTTCTGTTGCTGTGTTCATTTTGCTAAATAATGTTCTCAAGAGCTTGTATACCTATTATGAACAGTGGGCTTCAAAAGCTCCTGGACACCTTAAGATCTATAATCCCTTGACAGCAGCAAGTATAATTTAACCAAAGTAACATCGTTAATAAAATAAACCATCCATGTCTTATTCCTTTATAAGAAAATAAGTAAACTCCTGCAAATAGTATCCTAAACCTAATTACATTAATAAGTAGATCTATTTATCCGATTATAGATCTATATATTGGCGTCACTTCATTCACTTTTTTTTTCGAGTTGTCCATCTTTGTAACCTTTGTAGCCCTCTGTACATAAATACTTTCGGCTTTGCTCTGTCTTTCTGTGAGGTAATTGAATCAAAAGATTTTAGTTAGTTTTCATTCTTGCGTAAATTTAAATTTTTATATACAAATTCGCTAATTATTCCTTATACAAATTCGCTAGTTTCGGATACTCTTTTACTCTTCTTCTTCTTCTTTTCTTAAAAACTCTTTTACTCGGCGTTACCTTTTTTACACAACTGCCAAAAAAAGAAGTATATGTGCAAATGTTTTCAGGGTTCATGTTCCTATTACCCTATATATCCTATATTTACTTACCTACCCTTCTTATCGTAAACAATTATAATTATTAACACACATACTCATACATATTATTATTCGTGTTCATATTATATTAATTTATCGCGTACATTTTCACTTCAATTCACTCCGCCGTATGAGTTTCCTGGTACTAAAGTTGTCAATCAGCTGCAAACAATTACTTCGAAGCCTATCAATCCCCAGATGCAGTCCGGCTAATTTTCTATTAACCGTTAGTAAAAGCAACCCAGAACCCTTATAAGACTTGACTAACCGTACCGTAACTAAACGCGTTCGTATTAGCCGTAAAATTTAAGAGGTTTAAGTTTACATTAGTTTTATCTTCTGTGTTGACATATCGAAATCCATCGTCTAATCACGTTCCGATTGCGTTTGAAACTTATTGTCAAGTAGAGTAGTAGTGTATATCTAACACATATGTTACTATATGCTGGATCTTTGAATGCTGTTTCATACGGAAACTATTAGAATTTCCTAATAGAGAAACCTGCTTAATAGTTTCTTTGATGTGAACAGTGTTAACCTAGAGTGTTTATGCCTAGTTATATTAATGGTATAGAATGTTCAATGTTCACTGTATTTGGTTTATTAACCAGTGACGTAAAAACGACGGGGTGTTTTTATGTGTAGGTATATGTTTGTTTGTGTGTATATGTATATGTTTGTGTGTGCGCGAGTGTGTGTGTGTCGTATCGTATATATCTATCTATATCTATAATATCGTAGGCAAGAGCTCCTTCGACTGTGGATATATAGGTACTTGATGATTCTGTTACTATGAGTAGTTATTTACTTCATCCAAAACTTCGTTCAAACTTCGTTCCAAAACTTCGTTGTGATGATTTTTTTTTAAGTAAGGCATTGTAATTATCGCGCATATGTCAAAAATAGTATCTGAAAAAATGTTAAAATATTACATTATCAAAATGCAGTTTGAGCCCTAAAAAATGCAACAACTGTTTCAGCTTCAATTCTCTGATATCACCAATGGTTTGTGGCGGACAGATGGTAGTCGCTTCACTGAGAAAACAAAACGAAATTCAGCCAAACCTGTAGTTAAACTTGTAAAAGCTAACCCCTCCGAGGTGAAATCTTCGGAAGCGACTACCATTAACAATAGGATGAAAGAATATTGATAT